>OY728137.1:754551502-764551502 GCA_963277665.1 Viscum album
CTCTTGATAATCCACATCCTTCTTTACAAGAGTCATATACTCCCACAAAGCCAAAGAAGAATTTGAGGGTTGGTAAACTTGGCAGCACACATTTACCAAAATTATCAGTTGTTCATAACCATGACCATAGGATAATGGTAGAATTTGATGATAATTATATTCCAAAAGGTCCTAATTCAAAACAATTCAAGAGTTTTATATCATTTCGGGCTAAAATCAAAGTCAGTATTTTGATTGATGATTGGAGAAGTGTTGACAAAGTGACACTATCTCAGTTGTGGGAGACCATTTTGGTAAGCTAGTTTGTTATTGTTTTACTAATCTTGAAATTTTTATAGTAATATATGTTTTCCCCCTTCTTATCAGATGACATGTGATATAACTGACACTAGAGGAGTTGGAGGAAATGTTTATCATTGGCTACTAGGATATGGAGGGATTTCAAATCAGCTCTCATGTCTGATTTCATTTATGGGTATAGGAAACATCATAACCCATGTGATATACATCCTTTTATAGATGAAGACACATGGAAGAAATTTTTTGAAAGTAGAAGACAAGAAGCATTTTTGGTAAGTGTAAATTAAACTTTTAGAAGTTTTTTTATATTAATGATCTGATTAATGATTTCTTATTCTTAATTTACAAAAATTAAGGAGATCTCATCAAGAAATCCAATCTAGAAACATATACCTGCATACTTTATCTCATGGAGGGTATACCTTATTGGAAGAACGAATGATGGATGAAAATTTTCAAAAACTAAGAGTTGAGTCTTCAAACTCTGGAGAGGTTTCCCCTCCATCCCCCCGGTTAGACATGAAAAATGGAAGAGGGATCAGATGATCAAAAATGGATAATATCTTATAGAAGAGTCAAGGGTTGTAGGTGAGAGGATTGTAATATGTTTACTTTATTTATTTATTTAAGTTAATTCAATTCTTTATATATTTTGAATCATTACAGAATTTTTCAAATAATTCATACAGGATTCTCTTAAGGAGCAGAGAACACAGAGAATCTTTGTAGCTGAGGGTAGGTAGGATATTTTATCTACAACATTGGGAAATCCCAAACACCTGAGTCGTGTATGAGGATACTCGGCAGGTTTATCGGTGAGAAAAGTGTTTCCACGTTCTTCAACTTCTACAATGGAGGGTTTTTATTAAAAAAAAAGAATATTTGGAGTCTCAAGTTCAGAATATTAATGTGATGGTGGAAGATAATATCAGAGCGTTGGTACGATCCATATTTGTAGACATGAAAAGACAGTTTCAGACTGCAACTCTCACTCCTCTGCCTCTGCCAGCAGCTCCCTCTCCTACACCTCTGCCTATAAACCCCACTCCTTATCCTACTCCTACACCCCCTCCTCCACAGCTTCCCAGTTACTGTGAGTTATATGTTGATGATCCTTAGTATCATATTGTTGCATATAGGATGATATTTTATATTGGAGATATTGTTCATCATCAGCAGATAGAGATAGAGCATCATAGGGTTACTATACAGGATATTATTGATAGATCAACTGGAGTACCGGTACCTACAGATGAGGTGACTACAATTAGAAAAAGTATCGGCCACTTTTTAGTTTTTCCATCTAGACTTCTGTTACATATTACCATAGAGGTATGTGTATATTTTATCTTTTATTTCATTTTTGTATTAAATTTCTTTTAACATTTTAAATTTTATATATTTATCTATTTTTTTACAAGAATACTTTAAAGGTAAAGAAATATTTTACAGTCAACAACAGATACAAAGAGCTTTGACTTCAGATACATATTCTAGTAGTCTTGATAGATTGTCAAGATATTCAAATTTTTTGTTGAGTGTTTATGAGATTCCAATGGAAGATGATGTTTGTGGGCATGCAATAACTATGGAACTTTTGAAAAATGATATAATAGAGATTGTAACTGGATATATGTTGGGAATCAACACGATGCAAATTTTTTACCTTTAAGTCTTAGCATAAATCTTTCCCTGCATTTAATTTATTGAAAATTTATACCTATGTTTTTTTTATTAGTTATCTTTATATGATGTGTAATGAGAATGAGAAAACAGATGTTTATGGATTTATGGACCCACAATTCATTTCACCTGTAACGAGGAAAATTACTGAAGTGGAAAGAAAAATTTATATTACTAAAATATTTAAAAAGAATGTAATTATTTAGTGCTGGATGTTTCCATATCTTCAAGAGTAAGAAAAAAATATCTCACAAAGTGTTATATGTTTTTTAACATAATAACCACTAACATTAAATTTTACTGGTTATTCTCTATCCATAGAGAAGTGCTAAAAATTTTAAAGATGTATTAGAAATATAAGTTTGAATTTCTTAATACTTATTTATATTATAATGAATTTTAAATTTATTTCATTGTTAATATTTTCTAACAGGGGATATAATTCCTTTCAAGAGACCGCTAAGAAAAATAATGCCGAGATCAAATATGTAAAAGTAAAGGTTGATTTTCATTTATAATTAGTACATTTTGGATATATTACATAAAAATGTTATTTTTAATTGACAAACTCATTTAAACATCATTATCATAAACAAGAAGGCGTCAAAGAATGCAGATATAGTGTTATGTGATGCCTCAGGGACCGGACTTGGTTGTGTTCTGATAGAGAGGTGGTTAGTGGTTACCTATGGGTCTAGGTAATTGAGACCTCATGAGAAGAACTACACGACCCATGATCTTAAGCTAGTTGTGGAAGTCTTTGTCCAAAAGATGTGGTGAAACAACCTTATGGGAAAGCAGATTACCATCTATTCTAACCACTAAAGTATAAAATATATCTTCTCTAAAAAAGATCTTAACTTGAGATAGAGGCGATGGCTAGAGTTCCTCTACGACTATGATTTTAAGATAGTTTATACTCCCGGTAAGGGGAATGTGATGGTATACTCCCTCGGCATGAGATATTTTTCTTAGTTGTTGGATGAGGCATTAGAGCAGTTATCCTCATTGCAGTTGTTCTTAGTGTACAAGGATGGTGATTCATATCTTCAGTTGATGGTTGTTACCCCGTCATTTTTATAGTGTGTTAAGGAGGCTCGGCATGGAGATACCGACTGTGAGACCTTTTATACTCAAATATCCAGTGGATATGCTCCAAATGGATTTTTTGAATGTGGATAGCATGTTATCCTTTTCAAAGGATGCATGGTGGTACCAGTGAAGTTGTGGGATGAGGTTATGAGGTAGTTTCATACATCCCCTTTGGTGGTACATCCAGATGTCTAAAAGATGTATCAAGACCTCTAATGTCAGTTTTGGTGTCCAGGCATGAAGAGATGTGTTGTAAAGTTTGTCTCTCGATGCCTCACTTGTCAATAAGCAAAGGTTGAGCACGAGGTTCCGGTGGGTTTATCTCAACCCCTTAAGGTGTCATAGTAGAAGTGGGATGGGATATATATTGATTTCATGAAAGGGTTTCCACGTACATCTATAGGAAATAATGCCATCTAGGTAATCATAGACCGACTCACCAAGTTGACCCACTTATTAGCTATTCGAGATAAGAGTTCAGTAGAGAGATTGGGATGCTTGTATGTGCATGAGATAGTTTGGCTCCATGAAATTTCTTCGACGATCATTTCAGACCATGATGCTCACTTCACGTCGTGATTATGGAGAGGATTTCAGGATACCTTTGGGACTTAATTGTGTTTGAGCATAGCATTTCACCCCCAAACTGACGGCCAAACTAACCAAACCATTCATGTCTTATATGACATTTTGAGGGCTTGCATGTTGGATTTTGTCCTTAGTTGGGAGGATCACCAACCCTTGGTGAAGTATGTGTACAACAAAAGCTACCATTCCACCATAATTATGGAACCATTAGAGGCCTTGTATGGGAGACCCTGCAGGTCACCACTTTGTTGGACTGATCTAGGTGAGTTAGCACTCATGCGCCCAGAGTTGGTGCGAGTTGCAACAGAGAAGATTCAGATCATCTAGAAGTGGATGAGGACTGCACAGATCTATCAGAAGTCCTATGTAGACTGACGATGGTGGCCTTGGAGTTTGAGGAGGGAGAACATGTGCTCCTCGTGATCTCACCTCGACATGGATTATGGAGATTTTTTTGGGGCAGAAATCTATCTCTGAGATTCATTGACCCTTTCTAGATATTGTGTACAGTTAGTGAGGTGGTGTACCACTTAGCTCTACTTCCGTAGTTAGACTAGGTACATGATGACTTTCACGTGTCACAACTGAGGAGGTACATGCGCGACTCATCGCATGTTATCTACTGGATTGAGCTGGATATTAAGGATGAGGCTAAATTTGCAGAGTACCTGGTGTAGATTGAGGATCAGTAGGAGAGGATCCTTCATGGGTGATTGATTCCCCTAGTGTGTATCTTGTGGCAGCATGAGAATCTTCATAAGAGCATCTAGGAGTGGGAGACCCAAATGCGAGCTTAGTACCCTCATCTCTTTGAGTAGGTTTTTCGCTTTTCAGGATGAAGAGCCCTAAGGTGGGGAGAATGTAACAACTCTAATTTTTCCATGTATTACTTTAGAATATTATATGGATTATTTTTAGAGTTAGGCGCTGATACGGCGTGAGATTCCAAGGCTCGATGAGCCCGAAATTGATGTTTGAAAATATAAAATATATTAATAACGTGTGCATATAGTTTTCCTGAAAAAGTGCAATAACTCTTAAATGGTGTCTCGGATCAGAAATATGATGTCTCTATTGAGTTTAGAATGTGGGTTTTACCCTAGGTGTGACATAATATTTATTGGCGTCGGGCGTTGGGCTTGAGCGCCTTCGTGGGAGAATAATTAAATAAAATTAATTATATTTATTTAATTATTTAATTAAAAGCCTAAACCAAATAATCACTTATAAATACACATCTATGGATGTTTTTTAGGGTTATCCATATAACCCTGCAGATTGAGAGAGATCTTTGGAGGAGATCTTAGCAGATGACATCAGATCAAATCGAGATCGAGGATCGTTGCATCATCGAAGTTTGAGGATATCACCAATGACGACAACACAAGACCGTTCTTCATCAATGATCGATCCAAAATCTAGGTAGGATGTTTGATTTATGTGATTTCATCTCATTCCTTTATCCCCATCAAACATGGATCTATTCCATGAACTATAATTAATTCACGCATCGACGGTTAATTTATTTACGGTTGACTAATTTGTTCGTTGATGTTTATACCTATGTTTGTCTTTTCTATGATAATGGATCGAGGCCAAAAATGAAAAAAGGTTGGGGTTTGTTCCTCGTGTTTATGGTTTATGGTTTCCTCCCCCGTTTCTTCGTACGTTAATCATTGGTATTTTCTTTGCCCAACGGTTCGATGAATACCGGGTATATGATCGTTGTGCAACCGTTCTTCAGCACAATGGATCAATATTGCGGGTGCGGTTCATGATCGATGGTGCGATCGAGGTGCGGTGAAAAAGGATGAGGGGAGGTGGACCGGATCAGACCGAGGATCCCTGTTCTTCCTAGTTGACGTGTGGTGGCGGAGCAGTGCAGCTACGAACAGCTCAATGGGGTGTTTTCTAAGTGGATTTGAAGCCTGTAATCAGGTCTCTGGTGATGGAAAAGTCGGCCAACCCTAGATCTGTAATTCCTTGTAGGTTTTGTAATGGTGCCGACACGAACAGACGATGCGGAGGAGAACTGTGGGATTCTGGAAAATCCCGCATTACACAGAGTGTAATCTGGAACTACACGTCATGTGGGGCCCTGGTTGTGGTTCTAGGGTTTCTGAAAATAAGAAAAGATCACACATCGTGTGACACCTATCACATGGCATGTGACCCATGTTGGTGGCTCGGCATGTATCTCACAGGCACATGCAGGTCGGGGTACACGAACACGGTCAGAGTACACTGGAAAACTCGGGTACTCGGACACAGCCAGGTGTACATGGGCACGACCAAGTGTACATGGGTTGGTACACGGGCATGGCTAGAAGTACATGGGCATGGGAAGGTGGCATGGGCGGAGTGACAACTCGACCTCTAGAAAAGTCTTGTACCCAACTAGGGCACGCCGTGTATTTTGAGTTTTACATGCGGTGTAAGGTACACACAGGTAGACCAGGGGTTGGCTGGACACGCCATGTACTCCCTAGTACACATCGTGCACCCCCTTTGAGGGTGTTTGGAGCCCTTCGTTTCTTCAGTTTGGACCAGTATCGATTGAGTGTGTTCCCTTGGTCAATTCCCTCGACGGTACAATGCGGAATTACATCCACAACTTTGGATTGTGATCCCTTATTGAGGATGAGTCTTAGATAGAGTTTGTGGTGTCCCTCCATGAGAGCGGGGTGTAATCCTCTTTTATTCCTTATTATACCCTAGGTGGGGTTCATGGAATAAGCATGACCTCCTTGCGTAGGGTGTTGATCCCCAATCTATCAATTCATTTCAGTAGGGTTCACGGTATCATAGGCATACGATCCCCTATAAAGCAGGTTGGTCTAGATTGGGTTTATGGTGTCCCTCAACGGTCCTAGGTGTGATCTCCTATCTATGTATCGAGATCTTAGAGACTAGTGAGTTTTCTTGGGCGGGGCCCAACGATCATAACATCTTGGTTGAGTGTCTCTGGTGATAGCATGGCTCATGGAGGGGGTTCTCCTAGAACGAGCATTTCTTAGAAGCTTCGAGCAGAATTATGTGGTTGGTAGTTTGGTTGAGACCGCTTAGAGGCACGGTGTCCTTCCTGAGTATATCTAGGTTTTTTTCTTACTTTCATTGCAGTATTACTGTTATGGACTGACTACTCTTGATGCTTTTTGTTTAGTGATTTCAGGGTGTCATATTGGGTACTGTTATACTCACTCATGCATGGGTTATGCCCGAACGTGTCGTGTCTTATGCCAACGACAGACCTTTTGATGGAGTCCTAAAGGGACCAGGTCTAGGCGAACCTTAGTGATCCAAGCAAACTGAGGTATGTAGCGGTGGTTGCTTTTGACAGTAGTCCTCTCCTACTTTGCAGGTTGGACTTGTTTTCAGTTTCTTTCGATGGGCTTGTATTTGGTCTTTGCTTTCCAGTACCTTGTTGTCGTACTCTAATTGTGGGATTATAGATGTATGCATGCATTGTTATCAATTGTTTTACATTTTAGCATTGTATGAGCTTGGAGATGTGTGCATGTGTGTAGGTATATTAGGCTAATGTCTCTCATGTGTGTGATATGTCTACTCGGCACTGGTCACCAGCCCCTGACCTATTGGAGGCGGGCTTGAGGTAGTTGCGGCTTAGGCCCTGTCGAGTCGGGTCGTGGAATCTCACAAAACCCGTAACACTATACCAACTCCAAAGAGAAACTCGGAATAATATATAGAAATATTCAAAGAAACCAAACGCAAAAACCAGAGTCATTACAAAGGCACCCACTTAGGACTCCTTTAACTCATGCAAGAGGGAACCAAAGCATAGGAATGGATTTCATTATGACTTTGGTGAAATCCCTAATCATGAGATCCATTGCAAAGAAATTAGAGAGAAAGAGAAGAGGGAATAAGAGAGGATAGGAGGATCTCACCTTTGATTTTGGCATGAAAATCTCCCTTGAAAGCACCTAGGATCAAAGGGGTAAGAGGAGGGGGAAAGAGATCGTGAGAGAGCTAAGGTAGAGCTCGCATGCGACTGAGAGGAGAATGATTCGAGGGAAGAGGAAGAGGTAAATATATAGGGTTGAAAAGACCAAAATGCCCATTTTTAATGTAAAATTCAGGATGGGACTACTGAATACACGTTGGAGGTCCACCAGGTACCCAACCTGCAGTCTAAGACTATAGGTGGTTCCACTTCTTGGCCACCCAAACCCACAAGCCTTCCACCGAACCTCAAACCATATCCAAAAACACCCAAAATATCACCCTCAAAAACCCAATTCCAACTCCAAATCCTCAAATGAAAAACAACCCCTCAATTGGAATAAAAATTTCAAATGGGCCCCACCTTTCCATCATTTTTAACTCCTCAAAATTGACTAAAAGTTATTTGATTGAGACATGGGCCATTAAACCACATTATTTACCTGAATAGGGATGTGTCCAATTTCCACCTTAAAGGCGTCACAATAAACCAAGTACCCTTCTCCAAGTTCAGGTAGTATGAGAATCAGTGATAATGTGAACCTTCTTTTAAGTTCCTCAAAATATTTTTGACATTTTCATCTTACTAAAATTCATCACCCTTTCGAGTAAAAACTACAATTGGTGAGGCTAGTCATGAAAATTTTAGAACAAAGTGTTGATAATAGCTAGTAAAACTAAGAAAATTTTGAACCTCAAAAACATTGTTTGATGCCTCCCATGAGACCACAAACCTTTATTTTCTCTGGATCGATCGATATGCCTTTTTTTAAATAACATGACTAAGAGACTTTACCTTTTTGATCCATAAAGTGCATTTTAGAATTTTTGAAGCGTCGTTGCTCTTGTAAAGTCTCCAACACAATCTCTAAATGTTGCCCATAGTCTGCCTTAGTTTGAGAATACATTGTCATCAGTGAATGTCGTGACAAATGAATCGAGGTATCAATGAAAAAAGTGGTTCATTATGCCATAAAAATAGTTGAAGAATTTGTAAGACCAAAATATACAACAAGGTATTCGCAAGGGTCATATCAACTCTAGAATGATGTTTTAAGGGTGTCCACTTACCTCACTTTGAGTCGGTGATACCCCAATGACAAATCAATCTTAGATTGTCATCTTTCCTCTTTTAATTGATCAAACATATCATCAATCATGGGGGATAGGATACATATTTCTTATCATTACTTTATTTAACTTTTGAAAGTCCACACATAAGCATAGATTATCGTCTGTTTTCTCAGCAAACAGGATCGGAGTAGCCCAATATGAGGTGCTCAACTTAATAAATCTCTTTTTAAAACCACCAACAAAACTTTTAACCTCTTAATTCATTTGGTTCCATGCGATAAAAAGCAAGTGATATCAGGTTAGTTCCTAGAAGCAAAGCAATGGTAATCGTGGAGCTCGTGTCCATGCCCAATCACATCACTAAACCAATATTCATAATCCAACTATTCTAAAAATAATCATTTAGATACCACTATTTAATCTAAAAACTATTCACACCTAGTCAACACTCACTTGACCACCCATTGGAAAACCCCAATTCACAATATCTCAAATCCAAACATTTAATCAGAGAAAAACGTTAGAATGACCAAACAAACGATTAGGGGAAAAATTAGAACCAAATATAAGAGGTTTCTCAAGCATTCGTTCAAGCTAACAAAGTTTTACCACACGAGCAAAGAGAAAGTGAAGTCACTAACCTCAAACAATTAATCAAACAGAAACTAAGTATGCTAGATGAAGATCTAAGCTCACAATGATCCGCCAATGCCTAATCACAAAACCCCCAAATTCCTATCTATTAAAAAACACGAGGTAGTGTTCTAATTAGAGGGAAATGAAGAGGAAGAGGGCATGGAGGGAGAGAGTGGTTTACCTTCAATCCAAGACTTGATCACTCCAAATGGAAGAAGTGGGGCTTGGTGTTGAAAGAGAAGACCCAAAATCATCCAAGGAATCATTCAAAACACTGGACCCACAAGTGGAGGTCAAAATGAACGAGGTGACTGTGTTTGGATTAAAATATCAAGACTAGCATATGTTTTTTTAAATGATACAAGTTTACAGTACATAGTTTCTCCTACATCATTTCAGAATTTGGTTACACATAGCCTGTTTAGAGGTGTTATTGATCGAAAGATGAATCTTGTTTAGGAAAAAATGAGATATGTTCACTTGTATGAAAGTAATGAGACCATAACACTGACTAAGAATGTCGAGTCACAGTGAGATGAATACATATATTTTTATTTGTCTAAAGACAAAAGCCAAACATAACAGAAAATTGAGCAAAATCCCAATAATAGAAAGCAAGCAAAACCAACACAACGCAGAATAAAACCAAACCTGCCTCATGAAGACTGAGCAGATAGAACATCAACAGAAGAACCATTGCCTTCAATGAAATACAAGAGGAATGGGAGAGGGTTTAGTGGAATTCAGGCTTCTCCGGATAGGAGCAGCCTGAGCTTTGTATAACCACGTTCGCCGCATAGCACCCACCTCTCACACACTCCTCCGTGCATTTTTCTCCAACCAACTGAGACATAAACCCACCCACAAACGCATCCCCTGCCCCATTTGTGTCCACCAGTTTCTCTTTAGACAGCAATATCACAGGAAAAACCCTGACTTTCCCATCCTCTGCAACAACTACGGGATCCGCACCTTGAGTAATCACAGTTACTCGCTTGTGCGTTCCGGATGCCTTCGGCAGCAGGGAAATTCTCAAAGCTATCTCCTCTACCCGATCGGTCTGTAACAGGTTCATCATGAAAAGAACAATAATGAGAATGGAGAAAGACTTGTTTGGCAAAACATTTCGAAAAACATTAATCATGAAATCTGGTCATAAGCCACCTCCCAGCCATGAACTTTGGAGAACATTCTTGCTTCTGTCTCATTGCCAAAGAGGAAGTCCACATACCTAAAGGAATACCAAAATCGACACACCAATTTTGACTAAAATATAGGGGAAGCTGAGTGAAGGAGCCATGCCCAGTTGCTTATCTTTGCAATCAGGGTGTTTTAAATTAGGAAAAATGATAGTAAATGACCACCAAAAGAAATTAATTTCCATAAATTTGAAGAATAACAGTCCTCAAATAGAATTTAATGTTTTCCTTAATGAAAAAAAATGTAATTCTAGTGAAACCTATATACTTGCAAATGGTTGAAGGAATAGTTATAAATATGTTGAATTCAGTTGTAGATGTTTTAAATATAAATATTCGCAAATGTCTTCAAAGTACTTACAAGCAACTCTTAAAACATTTAGGATACGTCTGGCATAACAAAAAAGGCATGAATGAGGGGACAAAAAGGGATTTGTGAGTCGATAATTTGTTTGGTAAACATGGAAAAGGTATGATGAAATATTTTAAATAATATAAATATATAATAACATAAAGAAATATAATATATTTTTTCTTCATCAATTGAGAGCATTTCTTGTCAAACATAAAATCACAGGCAATTATGTCTATAAAATATGTTTTCCGAGGAAGAAATGGACATTCTACCAAACCAACACTTCATAGATAAATAACCTAAAAATATTCATAGGCTCCTTAACCGCAACACACAAATATGTATATTATTAGGCCAAGGAGTAAGCAAATTACAGCAAAACTTTGTCTTGTGCGTCCTTGAAGAACTCACAGATGAATGGTGAAGAAAGGTTCGTCATGAAAAACTGCAGATGGGATGAGAATAAGGATTACTACAATGTATGATAAAACCATATTGTTCAATAATAATGCAGCATGAAGTATAGCTATTGTACCTTGTTGTTTGCAGCAGCATGCTCAGCAACAAGCTGGATTGAATCGGGGGACACTGTAAGAAAAAACCCAGCAATGTAGAAGTATTTTGCCTTCTCCACTGACCAAAAAATAGCAAATGGATCAAATAAGGCCGCATTTGGTTTAGGAAAATGTTTTCTGTTTTCATGTTTCAAATATGTACTGGATTATGTGAATATAAAACATTTTTTGGGAAATAAAAATGAAAGTAAGAGATTTTTAGAAAACAATAATAAGTATTTTTCATGTTTTCTAAAAAATGAAAATGAAATAAAAGATAAATCAAATACTTGTTTTCCCTTACCATTCGAAATATTTTCAACACATTTTCAATATGTTCTTTTAAAATGAAAACACCAAACTGAGCCTAAGGTAGCATTTGGTTTTGAAAAAGTTTCCGTCTTCATTTTATAAAAATGCATCAAAAAATGTATGGAAATATATAAATGAAAAACATTTTTTAGAAAATGGCAATGAGTTGACTTTTGGAAAAAAAAACTTGGGCTATGTTTGGTTTTCAAAAACGTTTCTTGTTATTTTCTAAAAATGCATTAGAAAATATTTTGGATGATAGTGGAAAATAGGATAGTATTCAATATTATTTTCTAAAAAATGTATACATTTTCATAATTTAATAAAAAATTAAATACATTTCTGGAAAACGAAAATATAGAATGTTTTCCAAAAACAAACACTACCTTGTTTTCATGTTTTTAAGAAAATGAAAATACTTGGATATGTAACACCTATACTTTATTGTTTTCCTTCTACTTAATACATAAGTTAAAAATGAAATCAAGAGATGCAATCAAGAGATGCTTTCTAAAACCATACAAAACATAAATATACCCAGTGCCCAGTTTTCTGGTCTCTTTAAATGTTCCGATTTGTAGCAATTTGCAGCAGCCAAACGCGCAACAAGTGACCTTTCACCACCCACAACACAAACAGCACAAGTACCAGTCGGCACTGACTCAACCTCATAATAATGAACCTGATCATTGACTCGCATTAGACCATTGATTATATAAACTCTCAGCATTCACAATATTGAGATATTTGAAAGAAATTACATCAACACCGGCAAGTTTTGCTTTGTTCTTCATCTCCTCACCGAATTTGTCCTTTCCGATGCAGCCCATGTAAACAGTTGCACCAGGTTTCTGAAGCATCCACTGCATATAGCAACAAAGACTTGGAACCCATTTGGTTTGAAGTAAAGGAAACGAAAATGAAGGCAAGAAACAGAAATGCATATATAAAAGGTGAAGTTTGGTAGACAATAGAGGCGGCAATTTTGAAAGCTACACAGTAACCTGGCATGGCATGACACGAATCAAACGGGTTTGGGTCAAGGATGAATAGTTTCGGGTTATAATCGGGTTGAGTAATCAGACACAAATAATATTCAGGTCAAGTTTGGATTGACCATTCCTGACCTGTCCAACCAGTGCAACTGATTAAAAGTATAATTATCACATAAAATATTAAAAATATAATAATAATTAATTTATAATATAATTTATTCCTATGATCAACTTAATTTGAAATAACTCAACATGTTTATAACATGTTATTTATTTCAAATGATTTAAGAGGGTTGAGTTGCAACATTAATAACATGTGTTTCATATAAATTAGGTTATTTTTTAGTTAAAATAGGATAATTCAATTTGATTAGATCATTGAGAATATATGATATTAACTAGTTGGGCATGTCAGGACAAAATCTATGCTATATATTTAAAGTTACATGGGATAGCAGCTCAGGTTAGGGTTGACCCTTCATAAATGGGTCAGGTCATGTCGGCCTGTTTAATTAAATAGATAGGATTGAGCTTAATTGGGTTCACGAAACGGTCAACCCAACATGAACCCAAACAGTGAACCCAAATTGTCACATCTAGGAGAAAATGGAAAAGAAAGTAATTTAATATGAATAAGGTAATAATATGATAATAAAAATTTGATTTGAATTAATAAAAATAAAAAATGGCCAGTTTCCCTTTGTAAAATTTCAACCAATCAAATGGGCCCTTGGCCTATAGTAATAATAATATAGATGACCAAAATAACCAGCCCCAATTAAATGCGTACCTGAGCAACTCTGATAGAATTCTGGGTAGCACCTGGATAAATATGATAATGTCCAAGTGATCATTAAACAATATATACACTAAAAGAGATCATACAAAAATTTTTTTTTTAAAATAACCAAATCATTGCATAATTTTTACAATACCGCCAGCAATGTACTCCACGTTATAATTTGTAGCCATTTCATCATACCTGAGAAATGTAAAGGAGATTAACAGCTCTAGGATTATGTAAATTTCAGAATGATAAAGAATTTGAAATGAGAAACATCACTAAATATGAATTTATATAACGTAGCTTCAGAATTTATACAGATTTTGCACACCACAGTAAGCATGAATGCATAACAGTATGCACAAGGTGCCTTAAAAGGGCGCATAAGGTGACACTTGTTTGCACTGAACCCACTCGAATCCATCTATCCTCTAATTTGATTGAATCCAGAAGTGTTTAATACACTACATTTGTTTTTAAGTTCACTCTTATTGTGCCAGACCAAACCAGTGAAAGGGAGGGAAAACTATCAATTCAATCGGAAGGAAAGGAATCGGGCATTGTGGTGGTCCCATTTAATTTATTTTGTTCACAAATGACCTTCATTAATTGTGAGAGAAAATAATGCATGAATGTTGAATCAAGGATGTTTTTAAGAATATATTATAATTTGTGATGAATTTAATGTGTTCATCCACTTTTAATTGATTTTCTTAATTCTTGGAAAACAGCTGTTTTTCCATATAAATTTGATCAGAGGTAGAAAATATCTCGTTGAAAGTTCGGTCATGGCTTATTGTAAATATCACAAGAAGGTAATTCTGAATAATACAATTATTTGAATATTATAGCCATGATATGATCATATAACATTAAGACATGAGATTTAAAGCCTTTGGTAATTATCCAAATATTCTGAGAAAATTCTGAAAATGACAAGAAAATTTAAACCAAACTAAAAACACATGAGATATATAATCCCCGTTTTCTATGTCTCATAAGTGATTCTATATAAGTGTTTTCAGATTACTTATTGAAAAAATATTTTTCTACCACTAAGTGTTTTTTCAGAAACAGAACAAACATCACATAATTTTTCAAGCTGTATCAATAGCGATAAGTGGTATAAACGGTTTTCAATAAATGCTGTCAAACAAAACCTATATGAAAGTTAAGGCAAATGTCGAATCAGGGTGACTTGAGAAGGGATCAAACTTGTGGAACCATGTCAGTGGAGGTAAAAGAGAGGGAAAGCCTGAAAATTTGAAACAAATAAAAGGCAAAAGATTCATGACCCAACACTGGAATGAATTCTTTTAGCAGCACTTGTGAGGAATCTATACAAATCTTTGCATCAATCAATCAATTTCTCCTCCATGTCCATATGCGGTATACCATACAAACAACTGTACACTAAATGTCTAACAGTCATGAATTAGAAAAGTGGTGAATGTGACTGAAAAAGATGGAAAGGTAAGACAATTATTGAGAACATGAGTGACGTACAAGAATAAATGCTTATCCCCCGCACGAATCGCATCATTCAACTTGATTTCGAATCTGTCAATTCAAAAAGCGGTAAAGGGGCTTTAGTTTGGGAACAGTAAATGTGAAACACGGTAGAAGGACATATGCTGTGGGTGGAAATTCTCAACCCCATTAGTGAATTTCGACAAGACACAGGCACTCATAAACAAGAAAAATTTACGATTTGGGCATCAAGAGATGAGAAGATCCAAAGAAAGAATGGAATATACCTGTCCAAGAACTGATGGTCAACGACTGCAGAAATGTCAAGGAGCGGGTTCCCCATTCCCAACAAAATCCCCTCACTCCCCATTTTCACCGCAACGAAGTTCCGCAACCCAAACGTAATTTGCAGGGGTGGATGAGGGGAGAAGAGAGTACTGTAATGGCTGGAATGACGATTGTTACGTCGGAGGAGATCACAGATGCTTAAATTAAAACTCCGCAGCGGCGGTGGTTGGTGCGGCCGGGGCTGGCGTCAACGCACCAACCCCGACCCTACTTTCCCTCTAGCTTTTGAAATAAAGATCCGCAGGTGGCAAAACTTGCAGGTTGGGAGTTTTTATTTATTTTTTATTTGTCAACTTTTTATTTAGTCTTCGCCGGAGTTGAATAAGATCCACAGTAAGATGAATACATACTACTTTTTAAACACTATTATAAATTTCGAAGGCAAAAGCTAACCAGAACAGAAAACTGAGCAAAATCCCAAAAATAGAAAGAAAGCAAAACCAACACGACACAAAACAAGAATAAAACCAAACCAGCCTCATGAAGACTGAGCAGATAGAACATCAACAGAAGAAACATTGCCCTCGATGAAATACAAGAATGGAAGAGGGGCGTTGGTGGGTTTAGTGGAACTCAGGCTTCTCCGGATAGGTGCAGCCTGAGCTTTGGATCACCACGTTCGCCGCATAGCACCCACCTCTCACACACTCCTCCATGCCTTTTTCTCCAACCAACTGAGACATAAACCCACCCACAAACGCATCCCCTGCCCCATTTGTGTCCACCAGTTTCTCTTTAGACAGCAATATCACAGGAAAAACCCTGACTTTCCCATCCTCTGCAACAACTACGGGATCCGCACCCTGTGTAATCACAGTTATTCGCTTGTGCGTTCCGGATGCCTTCTGCTGCAGGGAAATTCTCAAAGCTATCTCCTCTACCCGATCGGTCTGTAACAGGTTCATCATGAAAAGAACAATAATGAGAATGGAGAAAGACTTATTTGGCAAAACATTTTGAAAGACATTAATCATGAAATCTGGTCATGAGCCACCTCCCAGCCATGAACTTTGGAGAACATTCTTGCTTCTGTCTCATTGCCAAAGAGGAAGTCCACATACCTGAAGGAATACCAAAATCGACACACCAATTTTGACTAAAATACAGGGGAAGCTGAGTTAAGGAGCCATGAAACTTCCCCAGTTGCTTATCTTTGCAATCAGGGTGTTTTAAATTAGGGAAAATGATAGTAGATGACCACCGAAAGAAATTAATTTCAATTATCATAAATTTGAAGAATAGCAGTCCTCAAATAGTATTTAATGTTTTTCTTAATGAACAAAAATGTCATTCTAGTGAAACTTATATACTTGTAAACTGTTGAAGGAATAGTTATAAATATGTTGAATTCAGTTGTAGATGTTTTAAATATAAATATTCGCAAATGTCTTCAATGTATTTACAAGCGACTCTTAAAACATTTAGGGATGAGGGAACGAAAAGGGATTTGTGAGTCGATAATTTGTTTGGTAAACATGGAAAAGGTATGATGAAATATTTTAAATAATATAAATATATAATAACATAAAGAAATATAATATTTTTTTTCTTCATCAATTGAGAGCATTTCTTGTCAAACATAAAATCACAGGCAATTATGTCTATAAAATATGTTTTCCAAGGAAGAAATGGACATTCTACCCAGCCGACACTTGATCTGTCTCATACAAAACATGATTTCTAATAGTTACTCATTTTCCCAAATCATTGCATTCAATATATTTACAACTAACGCTTCAATTATTAAAAAAAAGGATATCTGTGTTCATTAACAAAAATGTTGAATGCTATTGAAGGAACAAAGCTTTTTATCATTATTCTTAAAAACATGAGGTAATGCAAAGGAGCTGCTTTTCCTTTTTTGAAATTTCATAGATAAATAACCTAAAAATATTCATAGGCTCCTTAACCGCAACACAAAAATTTGTATATCATTAGGCTAAGGAGTAAGCAAATTACGGCAAAACTTTGTCTTGTGCGTCCTTGAAGAACTCACAGATGAATGGTGCAGAAAGGTTCATCATGAAAAACTGCAGATGGGATGAGAATAAGGATTACTACAATGTATGATAAAACCATATTTTTCAATAATGAGGTTGCATGAAGTATTGCAATTGTACCTTGTTGTTTGCAGCAGCATGCTCAGCAACAAGCTGGATTGAATCGGGGGATACTGTAAGAAAAAACCCAGCAATGTAGAAGTATTTTGCCTTCTCCACTGCCCAAACAGGATTACCAAGTTTGAAGGATCAAAAAATAGCAAATGGATATGTGCGGACAGGGAATTAAGACAGCGTTTGGTTTAGGAAAATGTTTTTTGTTTTCATGTTTCAAATATGTACTGGATTATGTTAGAGCTGGGGGGGGACCCTGCCACCTGGCAGGTATATTCCAGAAGAAAGAGGACCGCTGGTGGGGGCAATTCGGAGTCACGTGGGACCCCACAGCAACCGTGAAACCGAACAGAATGGGGGATTAAAGCATGAGAGAGGGGGACCACATCAAGCAGTTAGAAGATTATTGTTAGAGAGGCTTCTTGGAGGCTTGGACGGGAGAGCAGCTGGGGCCTCCCGAAGTATTCCCGGTATCTTCTTCCTTTTCTTTCATACTACACAGAGTCTGTAACCAGGTACGATTTGCTGATTCCTTTAATATACAACATTATGCTGTTTGTTCGGAGTGTAGTCTCTATCATTTTGGTCCGACCTGCCGGATTATCATCTCTTTCACTCCTCCCCAACGCTTCGCCTTCTTGAGTGAGTGATGATCAAAGAGTTCGATCATGGAGACTCGGCTTCAGTCTCGATTGGAGGCGTTGGAGCAGCGGATGGAACGCGTCGAGGCAGCACGAGACCAGCGTATTGATCGGGTGGAGTCAACAGTGTCTAGATTGACCTCAACGGTGGGAGCGTTTCAGCAGGAAATTTCTGGGTTAAAAGTGCTAAAGAAATCAATGGCTGGCATTCTGCATCGCCTAGAGAAGCTACCCATGCAAGAGGAGGCGACGACCACTACACCAAATTTGGGGTCGGGTGAGCTGTCGTTACGATCGCACAACACACCGAGACCAATCGAGGGGACACCGGGGTCAAGGGAAACATCAAGTGATGGATCTGGACCGATGTTGGCAGTATGACGGGTTGAACATCTTGTTTTGATGGCCAGGACCCTCGCGGTTGGATCAACAAAGCAGAACTATATTTCCGGATTAACCAAACGCACGAACAGGCTAAAATTTCATTGGCTTGGGTGAGTACGGAGGGGGTGGCCATACATCGGTTTACTGTTTTGGAAGAGGTGCATCCACAGTTGACTTGGCATCAATTTAAAGAGGAGTTAATGAAACGTTTAGTGGGTTAGAAGTGCAAAATCCTTATGAAGAACTTGCTGCAAATCGACAGCATGGCACGGTCTAGGAATACATAGAATGCTTTGAGTTTCTGGCATCTCTTATTCCACACCAGCCAGAATCTCAATACGTGGAGTACTTCCTCCATGGGTTGCACGAGGAAGTGCAAAGCTGGGTGCACATTCATAACCCGGAGACCCGTCTACAGGTGAAGCCGGCACGTTGAGTTAGCTCTCGGAAAAGGGGCTGGACCACAGTCTCAGATGGGAGGATCGCGTTGGACTGGCAACAGGGACTGGTCGAGTCCCTCTAGGGGGATCCTTACTCACCAACCAAGTCCAACACCTCTGCTGCTAAGATGAGGAGGGGAGCTGTCCGGTAGAAACAACAGAGAGGCACAGCGTCCAGCTCAGAATGGAGCTAAAGGGGTTCAACAATTAACTAATCAAGAGTGGGAGGCCAGGAGGAAGAAGGGATTGTGTTTCCGTTGTGGAAAGCCTTACAATCCCATGCACAGATATTCAGATCTCAAGATGCGAGTGTTAATATTAGGGGAAGAGGATGAAGAAGATGTACCAGCAAGAGGGGGACACCAAACTGATGGAGGTGGTGGAAGAAATTCGGAAGGCTGAATGTAAGGTTATGGATTTGCAGGGCAGGGGAATTTTATGCAGCACCAGAAACTGCCCGGAGGAATCCACAATGTCAATGAAAATCGAAGACAACATTAAAGGAATTGCTGTTTTAATTTTTCTCGACAGTGGGGCCTCCCACAATTATATTAGTCCAAAATTGGTCAGAGTTTTGGGGCTGACCATTCTAGACTGAAAATGAGGGTGAAGCTTGGAGATGGGCATAAAATGACTACTATGGGGGTGTGTCGGCACATTTGGTTAACAATGGGGGCTTAAGGGTGTTCAATAGAAGCACATGTCTTGGATATTGGCGGACTGGATTTAATTTTGGGTGTAGCATGGCTGAGTACCCTTGGGGATGTTTGCATCAATTGGAAAACCATGGTGATGAAATTTGCGGTGGAAAATCAATTTTTCACTCTTTTGGGAGTCCAACGCGCTGACCGGGCAGCTTTATCACTAGATCAGTGGACTCGAGGACAGAATTTCAGTAGTGTACATCGTCAGTTAATGGGAGGCAAGCGGGGCAGTGGGGAGTAGCTACTATCTGACCATCAAAACCGAGAACTGCAGCAGATATTCCTTCAGTTTCCTTCAGTTTTTGATGAACCAAGGGGTCTACCAGCGCAGAGGCAGCGCGAACATGCAATAAACCTTACCCCTGGTCAAGGATCGGTTTCAGTACGGCCTTATAGATACCCCTATTTTCAAAAAAAAATGAAATAGAAAAACAGGTGCAGGTGATGCTGACCAGTGGTATAATTAGGCCCAGTTCTAGTGCTTTTTCAAGCCCGGTATTGTTAACAAAAAAAGATGGGTCGTGGCGCCTATGTGTAAACTACCGTGCGTTGAATAAGGTTACCATACCTGACAAATTTCCAATTCTGGTGGTTAAAGAACTACTTAACGAATTACATGGTGCCGCCTATTTTTCTAAGCTTGACCGTAGAGCGGGGTATCATCAGATTCGTATGCGCGAATGTGATGTGGAAAAGACTGTCTTTCATACTCATAGCGGTCATTATGAGTATTTAGTGATGCTTTTTGGTATAATGAATGCTCCCTCCACTTTTCATGCAACTATGAATGAGTTATTTCGTCCCTTGCTCCGACACTTTGTTTTAATTTTTTTTTATGACATTCTTGTGTATAGCAGGGATTGCCAGACTCATTTACACCATGTTGAAGCATTTCTTTGTGCCCTCCAAGAATATCATTTTTTTGCCAATAGAAAAAAGTGTTATTTTGGGCTGCGGGAAATTGAGTGTTTGGATCACATCATTTCTGCCGCGGGGGTTTCCATGGACCCAGGTAAAGTGCAGGTGATGTTAGATTGATCACCCCTTACTGCAGTTAAAGGACTCCGGGGTTTTCTTGGCCTCATCGGCTACTGTCGCAAATTTATTCGTGGTTATGGCAAAATAGCTCGGCCCCTTACTGCCCTTACTCGAAAGGACGGCTTCCACTGGTCAGATGAGGCACTACAAGCTTTTCACAGTTTGAAACAATTAATACGGAGGCCCCCGTCCTCACTCTACTAGATTTTTCCAAACGTTTCGAGCTTGAGTGTGATGCTTCCGGGTGGGGGATCAAAGTCATCCTCATGCAAGGACACCCAATTGCTTTTTTCAGCACTGCTCTTTCAGATCCACACCTGGCAAAGTCAGTTTATGAGAAGGAAATCATGGCGTTAGTCCGTTCTATTCAGCATTGGTGTCGTTATTTATTGGGTCGTCCGTTCACAGTTTTTTTCGGACCACCGTAGCCTCAAATATTTGCTTCAGCAACGTATTACTACAATTGACCAGCAGTGTTGGATCGCTAAACTACTGGGTTACCAATTTGAAATATGTTATAAGTCGGGCAAAGAAAACTCTGTTGCAGATGCGTTATCCAGAAGGGGTGAGGAGGTGGCCTATTACTGCTAGTTGCAGTCATGGCCAGTTTGGGAAGAAGGGCGCAACCTGGCCAATGGGGTAGCTACGGACCCTTTTTTGGGGCCGATTTTTCATGCTTTGCAATCAGGGCAGCGGACCCTTTCTGGGTTTCATTTAAACAAGGGCGTGCTGCAGTACCATGGTCGTTTGGTCATCCCAGCTTCTTCTTCTTGGGTTCCTTTGCTACCAGCAGAATTTCATTCCTCGCCTCAAGAGGGTCATATGGGCTTTTATCACACCTACCGAAAATTAGCTAGCAAGTTATATTGGGTGGGAATGAAGGGATGTTGGGCAAAAATCACTCAAGGTATCATTGAAGCATTTTTTAGGTGATTGTGTTTGTTAACAAAGTGGTCCTCCGTGTTGTGTTTGTTCACAAAGCAGACCACGATGTATAATTTGTTGACAAAGGGGGTTTACATGGTGATTTGTCGGGTTCAAGAGATGTTGGCTATCCATGTTTGATTGAAGAACCTCGACAAATGAATGGACGATCTGGAAGCGGTACAAAAAGAGCAGATACAAGGTGGCGTCGTTTTCCAGTATTTCCAAAAATTTTGGCCTGAAAATCAGAAAATGGAGAGATGTGTTTTTGGCAAAGAGAGGTGCACGAAAAAAGAAAATGGTGCGCGAAATATTAGCATGGTGCGCGAAATAGAGGATTGGAGTTTTTCACGCAAGAGGTGTTTCGAGATCAGAAGCTCGAAAATTGGCAAAGACCTGGGGTGCGCGAAATATTGGAGCAGTGCGCGAAAAACGATGTTGCGCGGAAGATGTGTTTTTCGCGCTCGAAGTGAATTACGCGCTCAAGGAGGGTTTTTCGTGCAGGGGTCAAATTTGCCTATAAATATAAAATGACCCCCTCATTTAGAGTAGCTGAAGACAGAGAGAGAATCCGAGCTCTGGCACGGGAAATTGGAATACGCAAGGGAGTTGCGCGTAAACGTCAAGTTGGAACGTAAAGACGGGTGTTTGCGTGTAAAGCAAAAGGCTGAGCGTAAAAAGAAGGTTGCGCGTAAAGCTCAAGTTGCGCGTAAAAAAAGTGGTTGCGCGTAAAGTTAAGGTTGCGCGTAAAGACAAAGTTGCGTGTAAAAGAAGGTCGTTGCGCGTAAAAGAGGTGTTAGCGCGAAAATTGAATTTCGCGCAAGGCAGGAAAATTACGCGCAAGGTGCAATAAGGGCTGCGTGTAAAAATTAGAGTTACCCGGTACACCCGGTGCAAAGAGAGATTCATCTGCGGGTGAAAGTTGGGCGTCGACAGAGCAACTATCAACAGTTAAGGATGCATATTTCATTAGTGACAATAAAGGGACCTACAAGTTTTTAAACTGTGAGTGGATCTTCTGAAGAAGCAGTGAACACACTTCAGTTGAGAGAGCAGTGAGCTTTCATATTGTGAGTGGTTGTAAACCAGGAGGGACAGTGAGTCCGCTCCGAACTTGTAAACAGCAGTGCGCTTATAGTGGATTTGGTACATCGGCACATCGGCGGTGTATGCTCCTTGGACGTAGCCCAGTGAGGGTGAACCAAGTAAAATTGTTGTGTCTTGTGCATGCTTTAAGATTCATTCATACTCTGCAACGGGAGGGAGAGAGAGAAGAGGGTTTTGTCTAACAACAAAACAAGATCAAAAGAGGCAGTTGTTTTAATTTGTCATACCCTGATTCACCCCCCCTCTCAGGGTATCTAGCCTAGTGGACCTAACAAGGGAGCTATCCAAAAATTTGTTCAACAGTGTGAGGGTTGTCAAAGATGTAAGTACTCAACTCTTTCTCTTGCGGGTCTAGTTCAACCGTTGGATGTTCCTACAACGGTATGGTCAGATATTTCTATGGATTTCATTTCCGACCTTCCAAAATCCAAGGGGTGCAATGTGATATTGGTGGTTATTAACCGTTTATCCAAATATGCCCATTTCCTGCTCCTCAAGCGTCCATACACAGCTCGGTCGGTGGCTGAACTTTTTCTTCGAGAGATAGTCCGTCTACATGGTGTACCCACTTCTATTGTGTGACTGCGACCACCTTTTTCTCAGTCATTTTTTGACAGAATTATTCCATCTTTATGGCACTACTCTTCGTCTCAGTTCAGCCTACCACCCTCAAATGAATGGTCAAACGAAGGTTGTCAACCGTTGTCTTAAAACATATTTGTGTTGCTTTGCGGGGGGGACCAGCCCCGGTCTTGGTCTTATTATCCCTCGGGCAGAATGGAGTTACAATAGCACTTGGCATATCTCCATTAAAACTACTCCTTTTGAAGTTGTCTATGGCCGAAAACCTCCAACCATTCTTGGTTTTATGCCCTCTGACATTCGAGTTCCAACGGTTATCGTTGCTATGGGGGACTGCGACGAAGCCCTTCGACAACTTCATCATCACTTGGCCCGATCCCGAGATTATATGAAACATTCAGCAGAAAAGCATCAACAGCAGGTAGTTTTTCAGGTGGGGGATCGGGTTTTCTTAAAACTCCAGCTGCATAGACAGCACACTGTTGCTCACCGCATTCATCAGAAATTGGCGGCCAGATTTTATGGGTCCTTCACCATCCTCGAGCAAATTGGTTCGGTGGCTTGCAGTTTAGATTTACCTGTTGATGTCCGAGTTCACTCGGTTTTTCATGTTTCTCAATTAAAGAAAGCCATTGGCACACAACACGACCATCCGACCCTGCCACCTGGAATGGAAATAGATTCTGCTCATTGCCCAGAACCACTGGTTGTTCTCTCTCACCGTTTACATTACAAGGATGGTCTGTCTCATCCACAATTTTTAATTCAGTGAACTAGCAGCTTGTTGGATGATGCTGTTGGAGTTGGTGGCCTAGAACCAACTACTTTGTATTTTATGATAAACTTGTATTCATGGATTTGAATATTAATAAATATCTTATCACATTTTGATTGTTCTTCTGCGTGACAATGCAAGTGATAATGTCCTAAGGATGGTTGTTGCACTAAAGAGTCATAGCGGATCCCTGCTATGATAAGAACCGGGAAGTGCCATAACACTATTCTTGAATATATGTTCTATGGCCGGATGATGTTATTTGAGGGACACAAATAAAACAGGCCATTAGGGATGAGGACTCATAAAACTTTGAGGCACCTTCTCATGGTGTGCGCCCTTGGTAATATCCAGGAGGATATTATGAGAACGAGACCCGCCAGTAAAAAATTCACATTTCATAGTGTCATTGGATGTTCCTATCTGCGGACGTGTGTATTGGTCCTTAAACTTTAAGATTATTATTAATGGGTATTACAACTCGCGCACTTAGATGTATTGACGAAAACTGTGACGACACACTGTTCGCAGCGAGGTAGAATATGTTCGGTGCGTCACGAGTAATACTGCATTAATAGATAATGTGAGAAAGGATTTGTCCCTTTTGTTCCATAACGAAAGTTGATATCTCAGGTTCTTTGATAGAATTGATATAGCCTAAATAAATCCATAGCCATGGTGAGGAATGGGCAAGTTCAATTCCGAGAGGTCAAAGAAAGAGTAACTAAGCACATGGGTTGATAACACTAGCATGCAACCCGCTTGATTCGAGATATCGTGACAAAGGGATTGCATTACACGGTAAGCGTTCGTATGAGGTGACACGTCATTGCAGCATTAACTTCTTTCTTTATGGGTGCATTGGCGTGTTGCTAGACGCTAACCTTGAACTTTAGGCAAGCTCTGCCTAATGCCACTGAGAAAGAGGCATAGAGTGTCACACACTAAGTGTATTCAAATATCTCAGTTAAATATTCATTTAACAAGTTGAATAAAGATTATTTCTGGTTGTGGTTTAATAATTATTCAAGGATTCCTGGTCGCATTTATTTCGATACTAGTTTTTCGAGAGAATATATTTTGGGCGAAATAATATATTTATTAGCGAATAATGCAGTGATATTTATTTAAGAAAGAAATAGTCATTATTCAAGGTCTAATAAATGTGGTGGAGGAAATAAAAAAATGGAAAAACAAAAGTACACGCTATGTATATTAATATACACGCCGTGTAGTTTTTCTGGGGATTTGTAAGAAATAAATATTATTTATTTAATTAAATAATATTAGGTGTAATTCATTGGGCGCATGTCAAGTGATAATAATAGTCAAATGTTATTATTAGACATGGGGTCTTACTAAGAATTAAATGAAATGAATAAATGTCTTTGGGTAATTAATTCATTTTATTATTCTAAATAATATAAATCTCAATTACATTTTTCTCATTAGATCTAGTCATTCTTTGTGGTTGTGCACAACGGATCTGGAGAAAACTCTCAAGCCAAGAGAGAATTTTTTTTCCTCCAAGAACTCTCTCAAGTTACAAGAGAGATCCTCCTTCATCGGATCAAGGAGAGCGCTTTGGAAGCGGCTCTCAAGGCGATCGAAGGCGGACATCGCAAGTGAATGCTCTTCCGCGCTAGCACCCGGAGATCCCTTCAGCGACGTCCAGAGATACGTGGAGCGCATGTGGGTCACCACTAGAGGAAGCCTGCACTTGGGTTCTACAACGCAACGACGGATCACATTGGATCGTGACCGGAAGCATCAACGGGGAGAGAATTCCACCAAGATAATTCTTGTCTTTTAATTAAATTAATTATAACCAACATATGATGATCATCTCTATGGTTCTGGGACTTCCCTTTTCCTTTTCGTTGTCCGTTTTATTTCGAAGATCCGGCGTTTTATAATCGTGGCGGATCTCGGATTGATCGTTGTTAACGGTAAAATTAAAGTTAAGTACACTCATTCACGCGCTTCTGTTGCACCCGGAACCTACAAGTGGTATCAGAGCGGTCATATCGTTGATTGTAATTATTTAGTTTTTCGTTGATGATTTACGCATTTAATAATTTAGTTGTTTCAATTCAAGTTAATCGTTCTGTAAATCTGAATCTTGAGATTTGTTCCTCCACTTTCGTTTCTCGTTCACCTTACAAAAACGATCATTTCTTTTAATTTTGATTAAAATAAAATCAAGAGGATCTCATCCGGATGTGCCAAAGGTTCCTGGTCGTACAACACCAGAACACATGGCGTGTATTCTGCCTCACACGTCGTGTAGTCAAAGTTCAATGCACCGGGACTGGTCCGCCAAACCAAGCCATGTGTTGAAGTTTATCTGAGTCTTTATGACTCCATGTGTTGACCAGGAACAGGTGACACGCGGTTTCTAGATTACACGTCGTGTGGCCCACTAGACACGGCGTGTAGTCCCTTCGGGTTAGGGTTGGACCGTGTACCCCGTACACGGCTTGCCCGACTGGAGACCGTGTAACGCGGATACTACACGGCGTGTGGCCCATTGGACACGCCGTGTACTCCGAAGATTTCCGAAGTACATCTACACGCCGTATCCCCGATCGTGTACTTTTGATGGACGGTGGACGATATTACACACCGTGTAGTAGGAACTACACGTGTACTTCGGATGGACGGCGAACGATAGTACATGCCGTGTAGTAGGAACTACACGCAGTGTACTCATCCAAATTACGCAGATTTATTAAAATTTATTATTATATTATACAAACGCTTGAGACGTGTACCATGGTGCGGGCGTAAAGCTAGGACACAACACGTGAAAGGTGTTTTATATACATGTGTTTAATTTAATATCTGTGTAATGTTCATTTCTACTCATTGGGTAGTTATGAACGAAAATTCACCAGGTTGCCTTCAAAGTACAAGTTAGGTACAAAATTAATTTTAAATGAATTTATTTGTTTAAAATTATGATGGATGAGAATCTCAAGAAAAATTCAGAAAAAAAGATTAAGATAAAAGAATTGATTAATTAAAGATAATAATTAATTGATTCGAGTGCGATTTATCTTAAACAAGAACGATGAATGCTAGTTTTATTTATGCGTAAATATCGTTGCATGTATGGATAATCATGAGCTAGACCAGAACCTTTGTATGTAGATGGTTTCTTTTAATTTATTTATTTAAATTAAATTTGTTGGCCTGTGAGTCTTCTCCTCATTAATATATAGAGTCTGCGTGCCCAAAATTTCTTTTATGTAAAACCTCGTTTTACCCCTTACCTGCGTGTGAGATAAAAGCATATATAATGGATGGAGCTCCCAAGCTAGTGGAGGTGGCTCAAGTTAGGAGTTAAGGCGAAACCAATCCAAAGAGATACAAAGGTGGACAGGTGGAAAGCTATAAACACGAACCAAAAAGTTCAAGGTGTTTTCTCCCCAAGGTCTTGAGTTAGTTTATTAACCGCTAGAGAAACTAACCAATAGAACAAACTCATGATCATGTCATTTATTTTATTTCTGTCAGTTGCGTGGTTTATTTATTGTAGGTGTGTTGTCACGATCACACAATTAATGAATTAAACGAGCATGCAAGATAGAACTAAAATAAGACCGGCTTATGCGTAAATATTATCTAATACATGGTTAATCACTTAAGTATATCCCACTTAATATTAACAAGCATGTAAGAAAGATGATAAAATATCAATTTACGTATAAGGCTAAAATCCCTCAAAAAAATATTAAGTCGGTATAGTCTTTCATAATCTTGGTTAGAATCAAACCATAGTTCAAAGTGTTTGACCAAGCCTAGTTGGGGTGCTTTCAATTATCGGGGAATTCTAATTCGAGATTTTGGGTTGACTTGACTTGGTTCACATCAAGAGTTGACTGTCACAGCAGGACTTGGTGTGACCAAGAGGCAAAGGTTGAGGAAATCTAAAATAAAAGGATTTCAGGATTGAGGAGTCCATTCAACGGATCAAGGAGTTGCGAGTTAATGCAGTTGACATTTGAAATGTCTACCTAAAACCTTTCAAGTTGCTTGAACCCTAGTTGGGGTAATGCGAAGGGCAATATGGATCTTTGCCACTAGAATATTCACACAACAGAATATTCTAAAATCAATGGTGAGAGCTATTGGATTTCGATAAAATAGTGAGGGACTAATAAGTATTAATTTATTTATTTGTCTCAGTTTTATCGTGAAAAAGTACTAAATCTTTGTTCATCTTAATTTGTAGAAACGGCAAGAAAAATGACAAACATATCATTGCGAACCATACTCAAGAAGCAAAACCTTCTCACCGGCACCAATTTCCAGGAGTGGCAGAGGCGTTTATGCGTCATCCTTCACCACGAGAGAAAATTGTATGTGCTGGAGGAGCTTGTTCCAGTTGCGCCTGGAAACGAGGCCAGTGATGAGGAAATATCTCTCTATATGAAACATTTGGATAATGCCACAAATGTCTCATGTTTCACGATATCGGCCATGTCTAATGAGCTCTTAAAGCAACATGAAAACATGGGCGTGCATAGCATGAAGTCTCACCTTAAGGATCTTTATCATGAGAAGACGAGACATGAGAGATATGAGATCTCCAACGCTTTGTTCACAACTACGCTTGGAGGGTCTGCGCCAGCTGGGGCTCATGTAGTCAAGCTTATTGGCTACATTGAACGCATGAACATCTTAGGGATTAAGTTCCCGAATGAGTTGCGTACAGATCTCATCCTATCATCACTGCCCAATACCTTCTCTAACTTTATTGTCAACTACAACATGAGCAACAATGAGAAGAGTCTATCGGAACTTCTGACCTTGATTCGCCAGGTAGATAAGGACATGGGGCGTGACAAACTCACAGTCCTTATGGTGAATAAGAAGATGAAGGAAGGGGCCAAGTATTTATAAACGGTTTGAAGCCCCCGAGCATCGTCCCTCCAAGAAGGGGAAGATCCAGAGGCAGAGCAAGAAACAGGAGGCAGTACGTTTGTTATCGAGTGTAATCTTTCCATTTCTACACATTGGGTATTAGATACAGCATGTGGGGCTCACATCTGTATTCAAATGCAGAAACCAAGTAGATTTAGAATGATTTCCAGAGGAGAGGTGGATCTTCGAGCAGCCAATGGCGCGAGGCTGGCTGCCATTGGCGATTACCATCTCTCATTGCCAACTGGGATGTTTTTTGTTATACATAACTGTTATTATGTACCTAGTGTTACCAAGAACATAATTTTTGTATCATGTTTGGATATGGATGGATTTATTTTCAAGTTTGGAAATAAAGGTTGTTTCTTTTATAAGAACAACGTATGTTATGGTATGACGCATTTAAATAACGGTTTGAATGTATTAAATTACGAAAACCAAGTGTTGACAATCGATAACAAAACAAACTCACATGACTCATACAACACCCAGTTGTGGCATCACCATCTCGATCATGTAAAACGAGATGTGTTTGCCAAAGCTCTGCCAAGATGGTTATTTAGACTCTACTAAGCTAAAACCACTTGATAGATATCATGCTTGTTTAAAAAGAAAATGACCAAGTCGTCTTTAGGTGGATAGGGTGAAAGGGGCACAGAGCTTCTAGGATTGGTACACACGGATGTGGGTGGACCATTTCCAGTAGAATCTAGAGGTGGATATTCTTACTTCATTACTTTTACTGATGATTTGAGTGGATATGGCTATATCTACTTAATGAGGCATAAGTCAGAGTCCTAGAAATTTAAGGAATTCAAGAATGAAGTAGAGAATCAGCTTGGTAAGAAGATAAAGAAGCTTCGATCAGATCGAGGTGAAGAATATCTTAACCAAGAGTTCATCGACCTTTTATGGGAGTCTGGGATTCTATCTCAACTCACTCCTTATACACCACAGTGGAATGATGTTAGTGAAAGAAGGAACCGTACCTTGTTGGACATGGTGAGATCGATGATGAGTCATACAGATCTTCCATTATCCTTTTGGAGATATGCATTACAAACTGCAGCATACACATTAAACCGAGTACCAACTAAGGCGGCAAATGGAATTCCCTCCAAGTTATGGAATGGAAAGAAACTCATTTTGTCGCACACACCTGTATGGGGATTCGAGGCGTTTGTTAAGGCCTTCTCAGACAACAAACTAGCACCCCGGGACACAAGGTGTATCTTTATAAGATATCCCGAGGAAACGAAAGGATATTACCTATATAACCCTTCAGACAAGAAAGTGATTGTCGCCAGACAAGCCGTCTTTCTTAAGAGGGAGCACATCCTCAAAAAGGATAGTGGGAGAAAGATTGATTTCGACGAAGTTGGTGCTAAAGATACACAGGAGTTGGTACAGGAACAAGTTCCACAGGTCTTCGTGGAAGAGGTTCCAGAAACACAAGTACTGCGTAGGAGCTCAAGAGAGGTAAGGGAACCAGAGAGATTTGGTTTCCTAGTCATCGAGGATGGTGAATCATTATTGTTGGACAATGATGAACCTCTCTCCTACAAGGAAGATGTATAGATCTCAGAAGCTACAATATGGCTAGAAGCTATGAATTCTGAGATGGATTCCATGTATCAGAACCAAGTCTAGGATCTGGTCGATGAGTCAGTTGATGTAAAGCCTGTTGGATGCAAATGGGTGTTCAAGAGAAAGCTGGACATGGAAGGTCAAGTTAGCACCTATAAAGTGAGGCTAGTGGCTAAAAGATTCAGACAACGTCAAGGAATTGACTACGATGAAACCTTCTCACCAGTTGTCATGTTTAAATCCATAAGAATCATACTTATCATAGCAACTTACCATGACTACGAGATTTGACATATGGATTTCAAAACAACATTGCTTAATGGGAATCTTCAGGAAGATGTCTATATGACACAACCAAAAGGGTTTGTGACACCAGGTGAAGCCAAACTGGTTTGCAAGTTGCAAAAATCCATTTATGGATTAAAGCAAGCATCCAGGTTATGGAACATTCGATTTGATGAAGCTATAAAGGAATTTGGTTTCATTAAGAACAAATGTGAACCATATGTTTATAAGCAGTTTAATGGGAATGCGGTCGTTATCCTAGTAGTATATGTTGACGATATATTACCTATTGGAAACGGTGTACCAATCTTACAGTCAGTTAAGGACTGGTTGAACAAGTGTTTCTCTATGAAGGACTTAGACGAAGCAGCCTACATTCTAGGGATCAAGATCATTCGTGATAGATCCAAGAGACTCTTTGGACTAAGTCAGGATACATACATTGACCAGATACTAAAAAGATTTAGTGTGGAACAATCCAAGAGGGGATTAGTTCCAATGTCACATGGCCTACATCTTTCTAAGAGAATGTGTCCTCAGACACAACAGGAGAAAGATAGGATGAGTAAGATCTCATACGTTTTGGCTATAAGATCCATCATGTATGTCATGTTATGTATCAGGCTTGATGTTGTCTATGCACTGAGCATGGTAGCCAGATATCAAGCTGATCCAGGAGAACAGCATTGGACTGCTGTTAATACTATCCCTAAGTATTTGAGAAGAACTGAGGATATGTTCCTGATGTATGGAGGAGACGAGGAGCTTGTCATCAGAAGGTATGTTGATGCTGGTTTTCAGACAGATCAGAATGATCTGAAGTCGCAATCAGGATATGTTTTATGTCTCAACGAAGGAGCTGTGAGCTGGAAGAGTTCAAAGCAGTCAGTTGTCGCCAATTCTACAGCGGAGTCCGAATATATAGCAGCTTCTAATGCAGCTAAGGAAGCCGTCTGGATTCGGAACTTTGTCCAAGATCTTGATGTGGTGCCTAGCAGTAGAGACCCTATCACATTGTATTGTGATAATACTGCAGCGGTGGCTCTTGCAAAAGAACCAAGGTCGCATCAATGGACAAAGGACATTCTCCGAAAGTATCAGCTCTTGAGGGATTTCTATCAAAAGGGTGAAGTTGTAGTGAGCAGAGTGTCCACGGAAGAGAACGTGGCGGACCCCATGACTAAAGGTCTATCTCAGCAGAAGCATGAATATCATGTGAGAGCTAGTGGGTTAAGGGTTGTTAGTAGTTGGCTCTAGCCCAAGTGGGAGTCTGTTGGAGTTGGTGGCCTAGAACCAACTACTTTGTACTTTATGATAAATTTGTATTCATGGATTTGAATATTAATAAATACCTTATCACATCTTGATTGTTCTTCTACGTGACAATGCATGTGATTATGTCCTAAGGATAGTTGTTGCTAGCGGATCCATACTATGATGAGAACCCGGAAGTGCCATAACACTATTCTTGAATATATGTTCTATGGCCGGATGATGTTATTTGAGGGACACAAATAATACAGACCATTAGAGGTGAGGACTCATAAAACTTTGAGGCACCTTGGCATGGTGTGCATCCTTGGTAATATCCAGGATGATATTATGAGAACGAGACCCGTCAGTAGGAAATTCACATTTCATAGTGTCATTGGATGTTCCTATCTGCGGACGTGTGTATTGGTCCTTAGACTTTAAGATTATTATTAATGGGTATTACAACTCACGCACTTAGATGTATTGACAAAAACTGTGACGACACATAGTTCGCAGCGAGGTAGGATATGTTGGGTGCGTCACGAGTAATACTGCATTAATAGATAATGCGAGAAAGAATTTGTACCTTCTGTTCCATAATAGAAGTTGATATCTCAGGCCCTTTGATGGAATTGATATAGCCTAAATAAATTCAAGGTCATGGTGAGGAATAGGCAAGTTCAATTCCGGGAGGTCAAAGAAAGGGTAACCGAGCACATGGGTTGATGACACTAGCATGCAACCCGCTTAATTTGAGATATCGTGACAAAGGGATTACATTACACGGTAAGCGTTCGTATGAGGTGACACGTCATTGCAGCGTTAACTTCTTTCTCTATGGGTGCATTGGCGTGTTGCTAGACGCTAACCTTGAACTTTAGGCAGGCTTCGCCAAATGTTACTGAGAAAGAGGCCTAGAGAGTCACACACTAAGTGTATCCAAGTATCTCAGTTAAATATTCATTTAACAAGTTGAATAAAGATTATTCCCGGTTGTGATTTAATAATTATTCAAAGATGTCTGATCGCATTTATTTCGACACTAGTTATTCGAGAGAATATATTATGGGTGAAATAATATATTTATTAGCGAATAATACAATGATATTTATTTAAGAATTAAATAGTCAATATTCAAGGTCTAATAAATGTGGTGGAGAAAATAAAAAACAAATGGAGAAACAAAAGTACAAGCCGTGTATATTAATATACACGCCGTGTAGTTTTTCTGGAGATTTGTGAGAAATAAATATTATTTATTTAATTAAATAATATTAGGTGTAATTCGTTGGGCGCACGTCAAGTAATAATAATAGTCAAATGTTATTATTAGACATGGGGTCTTACTAAGAATTAAATAAAATGAATAAATACCTTTGGGTAATTAATTCATTTTATTATTCTAAGTAATACAAATCCCAATTACATTATTCTCATTAGATCTAGTCATTCTTTGTGGTTGTGCACAACAGATCTGGAGAAAGCTCTTAAGTCAAAAGAGAATTCTTTTTCTCCAAGAACGCTCTCAAGTTACGAGAGAGATCATCCTCCATCGGATCAAGGAGAGCGTTTTGGAAGCGGCTCTCAAGGCGATCGAAGGCGAACATCGCAAGCGAAGTCTCTTCCACGCTAGCACCCGGAGATCCCTTCGGCGACGTCCAGAGATACGTGAAGCACGTGTGGACCACCGCTAGAGGAAGTCTACACTTGGCTTCTGCGACGCAACGACGAATCACTTTGGATCGTGACCGGAAGCATCAACGGAGAGAGAATTTCATCAAGGTAATTCTTATCTTTTAATTAAATTAATTATAACTAACATATGATGATCCTCTCTATGGTTCTGGGACTTCCCTCTTTTTTTCGTTCTTCGTTCTATTCTGAAGATCCGGCGTTTTATCATCGTGACGGATCTCGGATTTATCGTTGTTAATGGTAAAATTAAAGTTGGGTAAACCAATCCACGCGCTTCCGCTGCGCCCGGAACCTACAGATGCAATATGGGAAGATGAGTTTACCCTCTGTAACCAATTTCCCTCTTTCAGTTTTGATGACAAGACTGGATTTCAAGGGGGCAAGTGTTAAAGTTGGGGGACCTGCCACCTGGGAGGAATATTCCAAAAGAAAGGGGACCGCTGGTGGGGGCAATTCGGTTGGGGAGTCACGTGGAACCCCACAACAACCGTGAAACCGAACAGAATAGGGGATTAAAGCAGGAGAGGGGGACCACAACAAGCGGTTAGAAGATTATTGTTAAAGAGGCTCCTTGGGGGCTTGGGCGGGAGAGCAAGGCCTCCCGAAGTATTCCTGGTATTTTCTTCCTTTTCTTTCATACTGCACAGAGTCTGTAACCAGGTACAATTTGCTGATTCCTTTAATATACAACATTTTGTTGTTTGTTCGAAGTGTGGTCTCTATCAGATTATGTGAATATAAAACATTTTTTAGGAAATAAAAAATGAAAATAAAAGATTTTTAGAAAACAATAATAAGTATTTTTCATGTTTTCTAAAAAATGAAAATGTAATAAAAGATGAATCATGTTGGAGTATGCATCCCACATCGGACTTGAGGTCCGGTGTGGTTTTTAATATTCATTATAAATACACCCCAAGGGCTCCTTTAGTGAGAAACCTTGGGGGTTCGGTCTCTCATTTTTCTCTTCTACATGGTATCAAAGGAGGTTTTTTGAACCCCCAATCCACCCTCCCTATTTTTTTTTTCCCTTTAGGGTTTCCCGTCCGGGGGGCGGCGGCCTCAAGGCCCCGTAGGGTTACCGCCGCCGCCCCTCCGCCTCTGCCCTGCCCGGCTCCCAGGCGGGTCTCCCTTCTCCGGCGCTCCCCTCACGGAGGCCCTCTCATCCCGGCGGCCCTCATCCCGGCGTCCCCGGCTCGCCCCGACGTCCCGGCTCCCCGGCTCCCGGCTCCCTCGCCCCGACGGCGCCCTCGCTCTCGCCGCCAGATCCCGCTCCGGCCGGCTCCGGTGATTTCCGGCCAGATCCGGACAGCTTCGGCCGGCTCCGGCCTGATACAGGCTACTCCGGCCGGATCCGGTGATTTCCGGCCAGATCCGGACAGCTCCGGCCAGATCCGGACAGCTCCGGCCAGTTCCGGTGATTTTCGGCCAGATCCGGACAGCTCCGGCCTGATCCAGGCCAATCCGGCCAGATCCGGCGATTTTCGGCCAGATCCGGCCAGATCCGGCAGATCCGGACTGTTCCGGCCAGCAACCGGCCTCCACCCTCGCCGGCCTCCTCCTGCGGCATCCCCGCCTCGCCGGCATCTCCCGGCAACACCCGGCAGCCGCATCTCTATAAGCCGGCACGCCCATTTGCTGGCACAATAGCTCAACCACCTCGGATTCGGGCCCCGTTGGCGCCGCCAGCCCCGCAACAATTCTGCGGAATCCCCGCCTCCCGTCGCCGGCCCCGCAAATGCGGTTTTCCCGGTGTTTCATCGTCCGGCCCCACTAGTGCGGCATTCCTGGCGTTCCGTCAACCGGCCGGTCTGAGTGGTCATCTGCTGCGCCCGCAACATCATCCATCCATCATCCTGCGGGGGAGCTTTGATCATGAGGGGGAGCAGCAGCACCTTAATATTTTATTTCATCTTGTTTTGTCATCAAGCTGGGCATGTCCAGCTTGAGGGGGAGTGTTAGCGTCTGTTTTGTTGTTTTCTTTTCATTATGTGTCCAAGTTAGGTACACCTAGCTTGAGGGGGAGTGTTGGAGTCTGCATCCCACATCGGACTTGAGGTCCGGTGTGGTTTTTAATATTCATTATAAATACACCCCAAGGGCTCCTTTAGTGAGAAACCTTGGGGGTTCGGTCTCTCTCATTTTTCTCTTCTACAAATCAAATACTTGTTTTTTCTTACCATTCGAAATATTTCTAACACATTTTCAATATGTTCTTTTAAAATGAAAACACCGAACTGAGCCTAAGGTAGCATTTGGTTTTTGAAAAAGTTTCCGCCTTCATTTTATAAAAATGCATTGAAAAATGTATTGAAATGCATGAATGAAAAACATTTTTTAGAAAATGGGAATGAGTTAACTTTTGGAAAACAAAAAAAAACTTGGGCTATGTTTGGTTTTCAAAAATGTTTCTTGTTATTTTCTAAAGATGCATTAGATAATATTTTGAATGATAGGGAAAAATAGGACAGTATTCAATATTATTTTCTAAAAAAAAGTATACATTTTCACAATTTAATAAATTTTTTAATACATTTCTGAAAAATGAAAATATAGAATGTTTTCCAAAAACAAACACTACCTTGTTTTCATGTTTTTAAGAAAATGAAAATACTTGGATATGTAACTCCTATACTTCATTGTTTTCCTTCTACTTAATACATACGTTGAAAATGAAATCAAGAGATGCTTTCTAAAACCATACAAAACATAAATATACCCAGTGCCCAGTTTTCTGGTCTCTTTAAATGTTCCAAATTGTAGCAATTTGCAGCAGCCAAACTCGCAACAAGTGACCTTTCGCCACCCACAACACAAACAGCACAAGTACCAGTCGGCACCGACTCAATCTCATAATAATGAACCTGATCGTTGACTCGCATTAGACCATTGATTATGTAAACTCCCAGCATTCACAAGATTGAGATATTTGAAAGAAATTACATCAACACGGGCAAGTTTTGCTTTGTTCTTCATCTCCTCGCCGAATTTGTCCTTTCCGATGCAGCCCATGTACACAGTTGCACCAGGTTTCTGAAGCATCCACTGCATATAGCAACAAAGCCTTGGAACCCATTTGGTTTGAACTAAAGGAAACGAAAATGAAGGCAAGAAACAGAAATGCGTGTATAAAAGGTGAAGTTTGGTAGACAACAGAGGCGGCAATTTTGAACCCTACACAGTAACCCAGCATGGCATGACGCAAATTAAACGGGTTTGGGTCAAGCATGAGTAGTTTCGGATTATAATTGGGTTGAGTAATCAGACACAAATAATATTCAGGTCAAGTTTTGATTGACCATTCCTGACCTGTCCAACCAGTGGAACCGATTAAAAGCATAATTATCACATAAAATATTAAAAATATAATAATAATTAATTTATAATATATTTTATTCCTATGATCAACTTAATTTGAAATAACTCAACATGTTTATAACACGTTATTTATTTCAAATGATTTAAGAGGGTCGAGTTGCAACATTAATAACATGTGTTTCATATTAATTAGGTTATTTTTTAGTTTAAAGGGGATAATTCAATTTGATTAGATCATTGAGAATATATGATATTAACGAGTTGAGCATGTCATGACACAATCTATGTTATATATTTAAAGCTACATGGGATAGCAGCTCAGGTTAGGGTTGACCCTTCATAAATGGTTCGGTCGGGTCAGCTGTTTAATTAAATAGATAGGGTTAGGATTGAGCTTAATTGAGTTCACGGAACGGTAATCCAAACGTGAACCCAAACCATGAACCCAAATTGTCACATCTAGGAGAAAATGGAAAAGAAAGTAATTTAATATGAATAAGGTAATAATATGATAATAAAAAATTCATTTGAATTGATAAAAATAAAAAATGGCCAGTTTCACTGTGTCCAGTTTCAACCAATCAAACGGGTCCTTGGCCTATAGTAATAATAATAATAGATGACCAAAATAACCAGCCCCAATTAAATGCATACCTGAGCAACTCTGATAGAATTCTGGGTAGCACCTGGATAAATATGATAATGTCAAAGTGATCATTAAACAATATATACACTAAAAGAGATAATACAAAAAAAAAAAAATTAAATAACCAAATCATTGCATAATTTTTACAATACCGCCAGCAATGTACTCCACGTTATAATTTGCAGCCATTTCATCATACCTGAGAAATGTAAAGGAGATTAACAGCTCTAGGATGATGTAAATTTCAGAATGATAAAGAAGTTGCAATGAGAAACATCAGTAAATATGAATTTATATAACGTAGCTTCAGAATTTATACAGATTTTGCACACCTCAGTAAGCATGAATGCATAACAATATGCACACGGTGCCTTAAAAGGGCACAGATGGTGACACTTGTTTGCACTGAACCCACTCGAATCCATCTATCCTCTAATTTGATTGAATCCAGAAGTGTTTAATACACTATCTTTGTTTTTAAGCTCACTCTTATTGTGCCAGACCAAAGCAGTGAAAGGGAAAGAAAACTATCAATTCAATCGGGCTTTACTTTCAGATGAAAGACAGAACCATCTCCCGTACAATTTATAAGGAAAGAAATTGAGCATTGTAGTGGTCCAAAATATAAGAAAAAGTAGTGCATTTAATTTATTTTGTTCACAAATGACCTTCATTAATTGTGAGAGAGAATAATCCGTTAATGTTGAATCAAGGATGTTTTTGAGAATATATTATAATTTGTGATGAATTTAATGTGTTCAGCCACTTTTAATTGATTTTCTTAATTCTTGGAAAACAGCTGTTTTTCCATATATAAATTGGAGCAGAGGTAGCAAATATCTCGTTGAAAGTTGATAGGAACGCAGAATGGAGGTTGAAGTGCGGGGAAGCTGGCTGTAGCGGCGTGGGCTTGACAGGTGAGCTGGAAGACTCTAGCTGCTGTGCGAGGAAATCTGTTGCTGTTGTTAGGCAGTTGGTGAAGTCAGTTTGGGTGGGGCAGTAGTGTCTTTACTCTAGTATTTGTCTGTTAGGCTGGGAGTAACTGCCAAGGGGCAGTTTTGTAAATAGTCCTATTAGTTTGTTAGTCTGTTATTTTCTGTTCAGGCTATAAATAAAGGGTGTGTGGCTGGGGGAAAGGGGGGGACTTGTTTTAGAGAGAAGAATTCTGCTGTGCAGAATTACAGGCTGCTGTTTGGCAGTATCAGAGGGTTAGGCCTCGGGCCCTGGGTGCAGCGCCTCCTGGGGATTCTTCTCATTCTCTTCTCCATTTCTTCCTTTGATTTTCTGTAAATTCTGCTGCTAATAATAGTAGTTTTTTACTGATTTTCTCTCTCTCCAATTGAAACCTATCAATTGGTGCTTTCATTGAGAGGTTTCTAGAGAGAGAAACAAGATAGAGATTCTTGAGAGGTTCTTGATGTGAAGAGAAGGAGACACAGCAGCTTGGCTTCTACAGCTGAAATAGTCAATACGTAGCAGGAAAAAAAAGACTCTATCGCAGCTGCGGGAAAAAAAAAACAGTAAGCAGCAGAAGACGATTTTCTGGACCCAGCCACGCAGCGGATGGCAGGAACGGACGGAGAGAGGGATTCTTCAACGAAGATTTTCTGGTTCTGGAACGGACGCTGCTGAGGTAGACAAAGAGGACGAAACTGCCAGAGAGGAATTACAGCAGAAAATACGACACGCAGAGGTAAACAAAAAAAAATCGGCAACAGAGGAGACGCAGCAGCTTAGAGTACGTGTCCATGGAGACGATAATAGTTTTGGTGGAACAATTGAATGCTGGACTCAAACGGATGAGGCAGGGTGATGTGGAGATACTAGAGTAGTGTGCGGCATTGAGGAAGCAATACCGTGAATCTCAAAATCTGCTGCGGCGGAACTCAGACAAAGCTTGGCAAAAAGATGTAGAGCGTCTGGCGAAGGAGACGCAAAAGGAAGCAGAACATGAGTCAAAGCAAGAACAGTTCATATCAGGAGTACCAAGTGGGGCCAAAGCTGGCAGTGAAGTCCACAGCTCGAGTGAAGGCAGTTCGACGCACCAGATCGAAGTGACCAGAACTGGAATTCCTGTTCGACTGGTATCTCCCGAATTACCAAGACTTGTGCATGACATTTTGAATCTTAAACAGCAGAGTGAGAAGCTACAGGCTATACCAGAATGGGTGAAGCGCCCTGAAGCTGTAGCTAGAAGTCTAGCATTGAGTTTGCTGGATGAAGGGAGCTACGAGCAGATTAAAGTGGTTGTTGTCGATGTTGGGGACTGTAAAGAACCTCCCCACCGGAAGGAGATTGACAGAGGGAGAACTACCGGAATGTGGGCAGCACCGCCAAAGCAGCCTACTACTTCTTTGGGCTTATCTGTTTTAACAGTCGAATCAAATAAGCTTGTAAAAGCTTCTGCTGATAATTTTTTATCACAAAATGGGTTCACTAGAGGCGTTAGCGGCGACCCGAGAGAGCGGGCGGAAATGTGTGTAGCAGAGCAGAATAATTATTGGTGTTGTCAAAATCCAATGATACAAACTGGAGTTGCTTGGCTGCTATCTCTTTTACTCATGTTATCCGGTTATACAAGCAGGAGTTGCCGAGCTAGAGCTGGTGATGCTACAGAAGCTCATTATCAGCTAGCTTATGTTTTCAAAGAAATAGAAAAGTGTGAACTGCGTGCAAGGAGTTTTGGTGCTGGCTGTTCTCAACTTTTGGAAGATCTTGTAAGCTTGCTGAAAAAAGAGGAAAAAGCAGGGGGGGGGACAAGACGCTGAGCTGGAAAAGTAGGATCGATTCTCTTACCTTGTGGACAAGGTAGTTTTTCAAGGAGGGGGAAATGATAGGAACGCAGAATGGAGGTTGAAGTGCGGGGAAGCTGGCTGTAGCGGCATGGGCTTGACAGGTGAGCTGGAAGACTCTAGCTGCTGTGCGAGGAAATCTGTTGCTGTTGTTAGGCAGTTGGTGAAGTCAGTTTGGGTGGGGCAGTAGTGTCTTTACTCTAGTATTTGTCTGTTAGGCTGGGAGTAACTGCCAAGGGGCAGTTTTGTAAATAGTCCTATTAGTTTGTTAGTCTGTTATTTTCTGTTCAGGCTATAAATAAAGGGTGTGTGGCTGGGGGAAGGGGGGGACTTGTTTTAGAGAGAAGAATTCTGCTGTGCAGAATTACAGGCTGCTGTTTGGCAGTATCAGAGGGTTAGGCCTCGGGCCCTGGGTGCAGCGCCTCCTGGGGATTCTTCTCATTCTCTTCTCCATTTCTTCCTTCGATTTTCTGTAAATTCTGCTGCTAATAATAGTAGTTTTTTACTGATTTTCTCTCTCTCCAATTGAAACCTATACCTATCAAAAGTTCTGTCATGGCTTATCATAAATATCAAACAAGGATAATTCTGAATAATAGAATTATTTGAATATTATAGCCATGATATGATCATATAACAGACATAAGATTTAAAGCCTACGGTAATTATCCAAATATTCTGAGAAAATTCTGTTATGCATCCCGTATGCTTCAACCATTTTGGCTTTGCAAAAAGGAAAGAAAGCGGGTATAGAGTAGTGACGAGACATTGTTCATGCACAGTGATGAGACATTGTTCATGCACTTCAATTTGAGAATATATTTCAGCTCTCCTATTAAAATGACAAGAAAATTTAAACCAAAATAAAAAGTGATAGAGACCAACTCTGGGCATAATATGTAATAAGGGGTAAATGGGTCTTTGGAGGGTGAGTTTGTCATTCTGTTAGGGAGAAGGTTCTGGACCCATGTGTGGGGTTGAGAATCTGTTATATAAGGCGGGGGGAGTAAGGGAGGGGGAGGACTGTTAGGCTGTTACAGTTCGGCCGTAGGCTTGGGATCGGCCATTGCGGCTTGAGCGAGGAGCATCACTGCTCTCTCAAGGTGTATCCTACCTTCCTCCTGCTAGTAATTTTCTGCACCTACTATTCTAAATAGAAAGTAGTCGTTCCTTGTCTTTAACATTTGATCCGACCTGTCGTTCGTTCCTCCGCTCCACCCACGACGTCGTGCACTGCCGGAGGGGCACCCTGCAATCCCGTCGCCTGCTGCTACGCTCGGCCGGACACAGCACGCGCACAACAGGATTTCTCCTTTTCACCCAGAGGAGATGCGCGCTTCTTGCTCACCCTGGTCTCACGGTTCGCACTCTGCCACCTCGCGTTTCGACAAGCAGCACCCGAAAAGACTTCGCCTGGAGGAGGCGACCTCGACACAACCCTCGGTAATTATCTCCCTCCTCGGACGTGCGCTCTGTCAGTCACCACCTGTTCAAACGAGTCGTGTACACCCTTTCATCGCGCAGAGGAGGCGTGCCCCCATCAGACTTCATCATTGAGGGCGGCGATCTCCGCCGAACGCCAGTGGCCTTTCAACGCGACGCGCCCTGCCACACCCAGCTGGTTCATCCACCGCTTAAGGCGAGCAAAAGAAAAAAAAAAAAGAAAAAAAGATAAACAGAGGTCAACTCGGGCGCACAACACCTCGGACGCCCATTCCAGCTTCTCAATTCCGCACAGTTCTTCCCATTCCCATGCCCACTCACTGCCAGGATACCTCCACACCACTGGCAGGTTCACTGAAGGGTTGTCGGATAATGGAGACTCGCAAGCAAACTCGACAGGACGAGGTCGACCAGCGGGTAGGCCGACTTGAAGCCTTACTGGAAACCAGAGAACAAGAGCAGGCCGCCTTCCGCCAGGCCCAGGCGCACGACATTGTTGAACTCACCAAGACTATCTCTGGCTTGGTCCGTCGCCTGGACAAGGCCCCGCAGCCGGACAAGGCACATCCATCTCTGGTAACAGTGGTCTCTTCCTCCCGCGTGAAGTAGTCGGACAAATCCTCTGCGCTCGACTTGGATGTTGTTGTAGCCGCACTCACTGTCCACCCCGGTTCAGGGCAACAGTCTCCTGCTCGGCGAGTGGAGTGTTAGGTCGGAATAATACAAAGTAACACAAGAGGGGGGTGAATTGTGTCTTTTCAATAATCTTCACCGGTTCTTGATTTTGTCTCCCTTTGTGAATTATGCAGATATGCAGTATTTTCTTCTATGTGAAATATAAGCAGCGGATAGACAGAAAGAAAGAACACAGCAATTTATAGTGGTTCGGGGCACAAAGATCTCTTAATTCACTCCACCAATGCTCTCTATGCGAGCTTGGTGAATTTCACTAGTAAGGTCCTCTTATCACAAAACTGTAGATCCATAACTGAGTGCAGATAGTTGAAACCTTTACAAACAAGACTAAACAAAGTCTTTTGGTTCTTTTACAAGGAACCGATTATCCACAGCTTAGATCGAGAAGCTGATACTCTACCACAACTGAGTACGAGCAGTTGATACTGCAATAAATCAAAAGAGTTTGATTTGATGGTTCGGGGTGATCTTCACAATTGCAGCAGTAGCAATTGACATTAGATGGATCTTCTTCTTCAGAAATGAAAAACATCAAGAATAAATAGTTCTAAAGCAATCTTGGTTGCAAAATGATCTTCAAATAAAAGTAGCAACAAATAGCAGCAGCAATCTTACAGCAGCAATCTTACAGCAGTAAGAGATTGAACATGTATATCTCCAAAATGTAGCCTCTTTCAGAGTAGATTGTTCGTTGCAGCAGCACTGTAAAAGATTTTTACCAGAATGTAATCATATATGAAAATATGTGACTTGTATATCCGTAGATTGAGAAGATACATTGGTAGAATATATAAAACATAAAGTTTGCTTCAGTATTCTAGATCCAAGAAAGTCGTCTCGTAGAACGCGGAAATTCAAATCTGAATTGACCAGGGGAGTCGTAACTTCCCTTAAGAACAGAAGTGATTTTCTCCGATAAAAACGGTTCTTTGAATCGATCATAACAAGCTTTTGAATCAGTCATAAAGAAGCTTTCAATCAACTCGTAATTCTGTCAAGACCGTTGCATAAAATTCGGATAAAATCGCAAATTTAAAACTCCGTTGTTGAGTAGACAAAGGTAGGATTGAACCACGTAGCGTAGAGTTCCTTTGCGTAGCGTAGGGTTCCTTTGCGTAGCGTACGGTACCTTTGCGTAGCGTACGGTTCTTACCAACGTATAGTTCTTTAACCATACTTTCATTTTCAATTTTCCGAACGTAAGGTATGAACAGTATTTTCAGACTCCAACATAGGGTTGATATTCCATATGCTCATTGATTCACTGAACGTAGGGTTGTCGATCCATACACTAAATATTCAGCGTAGGGTTGTCGCTCCATACGCAAACTGTTCAGCGTAGCGTAGGGATGATGATTCATACGTTCATTTACCGAACATAGGGTTTGAACAGTGTTTCCATAACACATCCTGTAGCTTTGTATTTCATCAAATATATAAATAAAAACATGATATATATTCCTGAAACATACTTAACGCAACTTCATTAGAAAACAAATAAGGATATTTGTGAGCATCAAAATCATCATATAATATAGAGTATTGTTGAGACAATACATGCCCAACCTGGAGCTCATGGTTTTCGCTGGCACGAATCCAAGGGGTTGGATCGTGCACGCTGAAATGTATTTTCGTATTCACCAGACCAACGAAGCTGACAAAATCACCCTGGCTCAAAGAAGTATGGAGGGCATCGTTGTTCATTGGTTTACAATTTTGGACGAGGTATACCCAACTTTAACGTGGACAATGTTCAAAGAGGAGTTGATCGAACGTTTCAGCGGCTTGGAAATTCAGAACCCCTACGAAGAGCTTGCAACCCTCCAGCAGCAGGGACCAGTCCAAGATTATATTGAGCAGTTTGAGTATCTGGCGTTCTTGCTACCCCGCCAACCTGAGGCCCAATATGTCGGTTATTTCTTACATGGTCTGAGTGACAACATTCGAAGTTGGGTTCACATTCACGACACCCCAACCCGATTACACGTCATGCGCTTAGCTCGAAATGTGGAGTTCGCTATCACGTGAGGTGAGAGTTCTCAATTCCACAATGGAGGGCCCCGCAAATTCAGCAAGGTCTGCGAGTTTGAACTGTGGCATCCTCCAATCCGCTCACCAACCAGATAGGGCTTTTCTCCAACCAGCAAAACACGGAAAGGCCACCGGGAATGGAGCTCGTCACGAGCCTCCTACTCACGCCACCCATGACGGGTGAGGTGTTCAACACTTGACCACCCAGGAGTGGGAGGATCGACGTCACAAGGGCCTTTGTTTTCGATGCGGTCAGCTCTACAGGCCCATGCACAGGTGTCCCGATCCACACTTGAGGGTGTTATTACTAAGAGAGGACGATGCTGCAAATGGCGAAGAGGCTGCAGAGTGGGACCCCGAGCACAGGTGTAAAACTGAAAACTAGACTAAAACTGCCTCCCCTTACTGAAGATTTTCATGTTTCACCAACTTTGGCAGCTATACACTCTAGCTGAGAATTTTTTTCCATGCATATGCAAGAACAACTAGGAAGCCTTTCCACCACCAGATACCCCTAAAACCTCTAATCCCTGCCACTGGACCAACCAAACATGACCAAGCACACCACTGTCTAAAAATAAAACCAGATTATCCACAGGTGAAACTTCGTCAACTTTAGTTGTTATCTGGCCACCCTTGGAACTATTGGGTACTTAGTTAGCCACCTTTCAAGAGCACCAAAACGATAGTTTATGTAGGTCGGTTGACTGGTTTGCAAATGCTAGGATAATGCCCTGATTTCCAACTCCAGTTCCTCAAATTCTACACCATCCTTCACACAATCTTCTTCAGACAATTTGTCATTCGGGTCAGTTAGAGTTGGTGTCCTAGAACCAACTGTTTGTACTTTGATTACATGAATATTTGATGTATTAAATATTAAATTAAACATCTTATTACATATTGTTCATTGTTCTGCATGACCATTAAGTAATAATGTTTTAGAGTATTTGTCGCATTGATAAGGTCGTAGAAGTTCCCCGCTATGATGAGAACCTTAAAATGCTACGACAATATTCTTAATATAGTTTTGCGGTTGGATAACATACTATAATGGGACACATAGTATATAAACCGTAAGTGCGAGTACTCATAAGCAGATGAGACTTCTCATGAAGTTCGCACTTAGTAATCTCCAAGACGGAAGATTATGAGAACAGACTCATCGGTAGTAATTCCGCATGTTTTGGTGTCATCGGATATTCCTATCTGCGAGCGTGTGTAATAGTCCATAGACTTTAAGATTATCATTAATGCATGTCACGACTTGCGCACTTAGATTTGCTGACGAAAACCGTCACGCCATATGTTGGCGGGAAGTAGGGTACGCTGGGTGCGTCACGAATGACATGTTATTAATAGATAAGTCAAAAAAGGATTTGTCTCTTCCATATTTATGGAAGTTAACATCTCGGCCATTTGATTGAAATAAAATCGTCGTCCTAAATTCCATAGCTACGGTGTAACGACGAGTTTATTTCAAAAAGTAAAAGAATGATGTATCAAACATATAGGTTGATGACACCGTCATGCAACCTGCTTGATGAGACTATGTGACAAAGGGATTATATTACACAGTAAGCGTTCGTATGTGGTTATCGTCGTTGCGCCTTTAAGTTCTTTCTTTTGGGTTGCTAGATAGTAATCTTGGACTTTAGGCAAATCCGTCTAATGCCAACGAGAAAGAATCCTAGATGGTCACACACTAAGTGTTTCTAGTGGTCTCGATTAAATTCTATTTGAATTTAATTAATAGAATAAATATTATTCTCAAAAATGAGGAATAATTTTATTTAAGTTATAATGATCGCATAAATTAAATAAATATTTATTCACCGGATTGTGAATAAAATATATTTATTTATTTTATTGAATATTTAATAAATATTTATTTACTAGTTTGTGAGGAAAATATTTATTTAAGAGAATAAAATATTTATTCGGGTGTTCAATAAACACAAGAGTTCGAACGGACCAAGACCGTGTCCGGTGATAAAATAATTATTTACGAATCGGTAAATATTATTTATCAACAATCATCAACAAAGAAAGTTTCTAAACCTGAATATTTATTTCTTCAGATATTAAATAAATTAATTTTTAATTTGACGTGCAATATCCTCGCTCTTGGTTTCGAGCAAAGATTATTAAAACAAATTTTAATATATCACTCACCAACGCGCGTTTCCCATACGTACGGAACCAACAAGTGATATCAGAGCGGTCATGTTTAAATTTATAATTATTTATTTGATTGTTGATCTATGTGCAATTGTGGTTAGAATTTATTTCATGTTATTCGTTCTTTAATCCGATTTGAATTAATATGTTATCGATATATTAATCGTTCAGTGTTTCATTTTCTTAAAGGTTTAAGAACAGATGAAGAATGACCGAAGATGCCATCAGAAGGTGCCAAATCATTAGTCGGTAAAACTAAGTTACACGGCGTGCGGCCGAAGCACACGTTGTATACCCATGAGCAATTTATCTAGATGCGCGAGTAATTAATTACACGCGGTGCTTTTATTGCACACCGTGTGTTGACCGGGCCAACCTGGCACACGGCAATCAGATACAGGGTGTGTAGTTGGCATGTACACACCATGTAGTATGGCCGAGTCCACACACCGAAGCTCCAAGCGTGTGACTTGGAGATACGGCAACCGAGGTACATTACGTGTTGCTGCATCACGCTGTGTAGTCTCTCATTAATGGACAAAATTAAAATTACATTAAATTTGAAATTGCAGCATTAAAACCTTATTTTATTGATTAGCACACTGTTGTGTATTTGACAATTTAATAATAGTTTTAAAAAAAAATTACAATGGTCAATTAATTTATTGTAATTAATGTCATTATTGGTTCTTCCGTTTATTTACCATAAATGTCATTAATAAAGGATATCTCCAAATAAGATCGGATTATCATTAAGATGAATGGGAATTAATTTATTTATTTATTAATTAATTAATGCAAGCACGTTTATCTTAAATAATAAAAGAACGAATAAATGAATGTTAGCCGTTTACTTTTGCGTATTCGTTGCATGTGTGACCGTTCATGAGTTTGACCAAGACCTATGTATGTGTTGGCATTTATTTAATTAAATTTATTGCATGGTTTTGCAATTATTGAATATTAAATTAAAAGATGGTATGTGAGTCATCTCTCCCTCCATTATTATGTAGGATCTGCGTGTCCAATGATATTTATGTAATTTCCTTTAACCAATCTTTTGGTTCCTCTCACCTGTGTGTGAGTAATAAATATTTGTAATTAATGGAGCATCCCAAGGCGCGTGGGGACGATTCAAGACGGAACCATAATGACGCAAACTCGATGATACATAGGTGAACACATGAAATGTTGTAGCTCATGCCAAGTCCAGCATAAGGAGTTATTTATCCTAGGTCATAGGTTGATTTAATGTCCGCTCATTAAATCAACCATTAGATAAACTCGTGATCGAGTCATTTAATTATTTATTTATTTTCTGTCTAATACATTAAAATTATATTTATTGATGCAAGACCGCGATCACATAAATGAATTAATTAATTAATATGCAAAGGCGAAATTTAAATAAAATTGATTGTGCGTAAATGTTTTATCCAAACATGGTTAATTAATTAAATAAACATTCACTTAAATATTAACAAGACAAGTAAAAGATAAAACAAGATAAAAATTTATACATAATAAAATAAAATCTCTCAATCTAATATTAAGTCAGACCAAACCTTCCGTTATTTGATTAGGAACAAAACTCAATACAACTATGTGTTTGACCAACCCTTATTGGGACACTTACTTTTATAAGGGGATTTCTTATCAAAGTTTCGGGTTAACTTAACCATTTTACATCAAGAGGAGTAGTTCTTGCTAGACTTGGTGTAATTTGGAGGCAAGTGTAATCCAAGTCAGAATTTCTGGATTGGGGAGTCCACTCAACGGATCAAGGAGTTGCAAGCCCGCGGTTGGCAAAGACTTGCCTACCTAAATACCTTCAAAATAGCTTGATCAACCCTTATTGGGGTTAAGCGAAGGGGAATATAGATCTTTGCCGCTAGAATGTCCTAACAACTAGACATTTCAAGTTCAATAGTGAAGGTTATTGGGACTTGATAAAATAGTGAGAGATTTAATAAAATCAATTAATTATTTCTCATAAAATCTGTAATCAAGCAAAGTACTAATAATCTGCTCTTTTAATTGTAGAATAAAATGACAAGCTCATTATCCCTACGATCAATATTGGATAAAGACAATCTTCTCACTGGTAGTAACTTCCAGGAGTGCTTTAGACGCTTTCGGGTTGTTCTACGCCATGAACGGAAATCTTACGTGCTAGAATCCTCAATGTCTGATCCGCCTATTCAAGAGACGAATGATGAACAGTTCCTAGTCTACGAAAAACATATAAATGACGTGGTCAACGTTCAATGTTTGATGCTTTCATCTATGTCTAGTGAACTCATGAAGTCTCACGAAAACATGGATGCGTATAGCAAGCTTGAGCACCTCCGTGGTCTTTACCAGGAGAGAGCTAGACATGAACGGTTTGAGATCTCCAATACGCTCTTTTAGAGTAAGCTTGAAGAGGGTTCCCCGGCTGGGTCTCACGTAATCAAGCTCATTTGCTACATTGAGCGTCTGGAGGTTCTAGGGTTTAAACTCCCCGAAGAACTGGGCACCGATTTCATTCTGGCATCACTCCCTCAGAGTTTCTCCAGTTTTGTTGTGAATTTTAATATGAACAACATTAAGAAGTCTCTGCCAGATCTTTTTATCCTCCTTCGCCATGTAGATAAAGATATGAAGCGCAAAAAGCCTTATATCCTTATGGTGAACAAACGAAAAGGAAAAACAAAGAGCTTTAAGCCCAAAGCTTCTTCATGCCCTTCCAAAAAGAAGAAGATCAAAGGAGAAGCAAGGGAACAGGATGTTGTCTGTTTCGCATGTGGCAAGAAGGACCACTGAAAGAAAAACTGCACCCGACTAAAGAAGGGGAAGCTTCAGGTGCGTTTGTTATCGAGTGCAATTTATCTATTTCTACAAATTGGGTATTAGATACAGCTTGTGGTGTTCACATATGTATTCAAATACAGGAACCAAGTAGATTCAGAAAAATTAACCGATGGGAGGTAGATCTACGAGCAGCCAACAGAGCTAAATTTGTTATTGTAGCTATCGGGGACTACCGCCTCACATTGTCGACCGGAATGATATTGGTTTTAAAGAGTTATTATGTGCCTTCAATTACCAAAAACATTATTTTTGTATCTAAACTAGATACAGATAGATTCATTTTCAAATTTGGAAACAAATGTTGTTTCTTTTATAAAGATAGCATTTGTTATGGTAAGACACATTTACATAATTGTCTTTACGTGTTGGATTACATGAACCAAGTAATTGGAATCGATAACGAAGTTACTTCACATGACTCATACCACACCCAACTTTGGCATCACCGGCTAGGTCATGTAAATGAAAAACGCTTGACAAAATTACATCAAAATGAATATTTAGATTTTTTTGAACTAAAACCACTTGGTGTATGTCACGCATGTTTACAAAGCAAAATGACCAAAACCCCATTTAGTGGGAAAGGTGAAAGGGCTAAAGAGCTTTTTGAATTAGTTCATACCAATGTGTGTGGACCATTTCCTGTTGAAGCAAGAGGTGGGTGCTCATACTTCATAACTTTTACAGATGATTTTAGTAGATATGCATATATTTACTTAATGAGGTATAAGTCGGATTCTTTTGATAAATTCAAGGAATATAAGAATTAAGTTAAAAACCATCTTGTTAAGAAGATTAAGAAACTCCGCTCAGACCGAGGTGGAGAATATCTTAATCAAGACTTCATTAATTACTTACGGGAGTTTGGGATCCTATCCCAACTCACTACTCCTTACACTCCTAAGTGGAATGATGTAAGCGAAAGGATGAATCGCACTTTGTTGGATATGGTGAGATCAATGATGAGTCATTCAAGTCTTCCATTATCCTTTCGGGGATATGCGTTACAAACAGCGGCATACATACTAAACCAAGTACCAACTAAATCGATAAATGGTATTCCATACGAATTTTGGAATAAAAATCATGTTATCGAATTTACATGTGTGGGGAAGCGAAGCGTTTGTTAAGGCCTCTTCAGGTAACAAACTTGCACCCCGAGGCACAAAGTGTACCTTTATAGGATACCCCAAGAAAACAAGGAAATATTACTTATACTACCCCTCGGACAAAAGGGTTATAGTGGCAAGATACGTCATATTCTTTGGGAGGAAGTACATCTCCAAAAGAGATAGTGGGAGCAAGATAAACTTCGATAAAGTCGAGGCTCAAGGCACACAAAAGTTGGTACGGGATCAGATTCCACAAAACCCCGTGGAAGAAGAAACTGTTCCAGAAACACAAGAACTGCGTAAGAGTACAAGAGAGTCTAGAGAACCAGAACGGTATGATTTTCTAGTTACTGAGGATGGTGACTCATTATTAGTTGATAATAATGATCCTCTAACCTACAAGAAGCAGTAAGTGGCACAGATGTTGCCTAGTGGCAAGAAACCATGAATTCTGAAATGAATTCCATGTACCAAAACCAAGTCTGGATTTTGGTAGATCCTTCGGTGGATGTAAAGTCTGTTGGTTGCAAATGGGTATTCAGGGAAAAACTGAACATGGAAGTACAAGTTAATACCTATAAGGCACGACTGGATGCAAAAGGGTTTAAACAGCGTCAAGATATTGACTACGATGAAACCTTTTCACCAATTGAAATGTTGAAATCCATCAGAATTTTACTTGTCATTGCGGCTTATCATGATTATGAGATTTGACAAATGGATGTCAAAACACCCTTCCTTAACGGGAACCTTCAGGAAGATATCGACATGACACAGCCTGAAGGGTTTGTGACTCCAAAGGATGCCAACAAGATATGCAAGTTGCAAAAATCCATTTATGTATTAAAGCAAGCATTCGGGTCATGGAACATTCGTTTTGATGAAGTCATAACGGAATTTGATTTTATAAAGAACGAATGTGAGCCTTGTGTCTACAAATGGTTTAGTGGGAGTGCAGTCGTTTTCTTAATAGTATATGTTGATGACATATTACAAATTGGAAATGAAATATCAGTCTTACAGTCTGTTAAGGCATGGTTGAATAAATGTTTTTCTATGAAAGACTTGGGCGAGACAGCATATATTCTTGGGATCAAGATCCATCGTGATAGATCCAAGAGGTTGTTTGGCCTAAGTCAAAGTATATATATTGACAAGATACTGAAGAGATTCAGTATGAAACAATCCAAGAGGGGACTGTTGTCAGCGTCACATAGCATTCATCCTTCCATGAAAATGTGTCCTCAGACCCATGAGGAAAGAAATAGAATGACGAGGATTCCATACGCATCATCGATTGAGTCAGTCATGTATGTTACGCTATGTATTAGGCTAAATGTCGTCTGTGCATTAAGTGCGGTAGGCAGATATCAAGCTGATCCAGGTGACCGCTATTGGATGGCAGTCAAGACTATCCTTAAGTATTTGAGACGAACTAAGGATATGTTCCTGGTTTATGAAGAAGATAAGGAACTAGTTATCAAAGGATATGCAGATGCTAGTTTTCAGACTGATCAAGATGACATGAAGTCACAAACGGGATACATCTTCACTTTAAATGGAGGTGTTGTGAGCTGGAAGAGCTCAAAGCAGGTTGTGGTCGCAGATTCTACAGCATAGTCCGAGTATATTGCAGCTTCTGAGGCAGCTAAAAAAACAGTTTGGATGCGCAATTTCGTCCAAAAACTTGATGTAGTACCTAGCAGTAAAGATCTCATCACACTCTATTGTGATAATACTGCAGCGATGGCGCTCGCAAAAGAGTCAAGGTCGCATCCGCGGACTAAGCACATACTTCGGAAGTATCATCTCTTGAGTGATTTTTCTCAGAGAGGTGAGGTTGTAGTGAGCAGTATTTCCACGAAAAACAACATGACGGACCCCTTGACTAAAGCCTTGACTCAGCAGAAACATGATTATCATGTGAGGTCTAGCGGACTGAAAGTTGTAGGCAGTTGGCTCTAATCCAAGTGAAAGTTTGTTAAAGTTGGAGTCCTAGAACCAACTGTTTGTACTTTGATTACATGAATATTTGATGTATTAAATATTAAATTCAACATCTTATTACATATTGTTCATTGTTATGCATGACCATAATGTAATAATGTTCTAGAGTATTTGTCGCATTGATAAGTGCGAGTATTTTCTTCTCATGAAATTCGCACTTGGTAATCTCCAAAACGGGAGATTATGAGAACAGACCACCAGTAGGAATTCCGCATGTTTTGGTGTCATCGGATATTCCTATCTGCGAACGTGTGTAATGGTCCTTAGACTTTAAAGTTATCATTAATGCATGTCATGACTCGCGCACTTAGATTTGCTGACGAAAACCGTCACGCCATATGTTGGCGGGAAAGAGGATACGTTGGGTGCGTCACGAATGACATGTTATTAATGGATAAGTCAAGAAATGATTTGTCCCTTCTATATTTATGGAAGTTGATATCTCGGCCCTTTGATTGAAATAGAACTATCACCCTAAATTTCATGATCATGATGTAACGACGAGTTTATTTCAGATAATCAAAGAATGATGTATCAAGCATATAAGTTGATAACACTGTCATGGAACCTATTTGATAAGACTATGGGACAAAGGGATTATATTACATCGTGAGCGTTCGTATGTGGTTGTCGTCGTTGCGACTTTAAGTTCTTTCTCTTGGATGCCTTGACCCGTTGCTAGACAATAATCTTGGACTTCCGTCTAATGCCAACGAGAAAAAATCCTAAAGGGTCACGCACTATGTGTTTCTGATGGTCTTGATTAAATTCTATTTGAATTTAATAAATGGAATAAATATTATTCTCAAGACTGAGGAATAATTTTATTTAAGTTATAATGATCAGATAAATTAAATAAATCTTTATTCACCGTATTGTGAATAAAATTTATTTATTTATTTTATTGAATATTTAATAAATATTTATTTACTAGTTTGTGAATAAAATATTTATTCGGATGTTCAATAAATACAAGAGGAGTTCGAACGGATCAAGACCGTGTTCGGTGATAAAATAATTATTTACGAGTCGGTAAATATTATTTATCCATTTTGCGCAAGTTGACGCACCATAAAATAATAATACTGTTATTATTATTATGTGGCATGAGATTTCATTAATGGTTATAATTATATTTAAAGGTTGTTATGCAATTAAATTTTGTAACCGAAATCTCAGCTCTATAAATAGACGGTTACGTCTATTGTGGAATTCATTCGAAACCAATTCCAAGTTTGGGAATAGAGAATTGTTGCACACAACGAATCCTCTCTCGACTCATCCTCTTCTCTCACTCTCAAGAACAAGAAACCCAAGAGAGAATTTCTTCAAGACCGAAAAACAAGCGATCAAGAACGAACAACGCAAGACATTCAATTCGCCGCGCTAGCACCCGGAGAACGAGTGGCATTGCTCGGAGACCATTGAAGCACGTGTGGATTACCGCTAGAGGGATTCTACCCTTAGATCTTCGCAAATGCAACGAAGACAATCCGAAAGGGCCTTTTCGAACGATCAACAATCATCAATGAAGAAAGTTTCTATGTAAAAGTATTTATTTCTTCAGATAGTAAATAAATTAATTATAAATTTGACGTCCAAGATCCTCGTTCTTGGTTTCGGACAATGATTATTAAAATAAATTTTAATATATCACCCACCAACGCACGCTTCCCATGCGCCCGGAACCAATAGGGCCATCACTTTTGAAACTTCAGATTCCAATGCAGCAAACTCTAATATAAACGCCGCATATGGAGGAGTAAAAACAGAATTAAAAACCAATGAACAAGTTGTTCCCCGTCCCTCCAAAACCATAGCAAGCAGGGAAAACCGCATCCTGAGAGTAGCAACAACATCACTGCAGAGGAGCTCATCCAACTCAGGCCACACAAAATCATGCCAAACAATGAAGTCGTCTTTCAAGCATTGTTCTTCGTCTCCAAAACCTGCTGGAACAAGACTTTCACCACCTCTTTACTTTGTCATATCCTTTACTTCAACACATAGAGCATTAGGATATGTAACTGGTCGAGAATTGATAGACAAATTTAAATTCATGGCTGAGACAAGTCTGTTTCTATAGGTCTCAACATCTAGATTGTTTCTCTTCAGGCTGGTACGAGGAAGAGAAACCGGTATTCTGACTGCAACGGCCCTCTTGCTACAACCTTTCTCCATAGTCACAACAGTCATCGGCTGCTCAATCTGGAAACTAATTTGCTTCTCAAGCTCTTCACTCATAAACCTGTCTTGCTCCACTACCTCCTCAACAGGTTCTACAAATTTCGAACCAGACTCAAATCTATCCCCATGAATTTGATGCTCAATCGGACTGATCACCACCTTAACGTCTTCCAAAAGCCCCGTGGACTATCGCGCCTCACACTGGTGTCGGAGAAATTCTTCCCCCTCTTTGTCGATCCTGAATTGTGCAATTAGTGCTGGCTTTAGTTCCTCCCACGACGAACCTCGATTTGCATTCTACCAAGTGAAGAACCGGGATAGAATAGTGTGCTCCATGCTTATCTGCGGCCAACATATTTTCATGTCCTCTGTTATATGTCCTCTCAGGAAGAAATCCACTATTTCTGTGATCCGACCCCATAAATCCTCCCCTGAAAACATTCTGAATGGCCAAACTCCAGCCGTGTGAATATTCCACAACAGTTTTTTTTAACTCTCAATCCAACTACACGCGTGTCTCGACAATTGCGTTTTTTTTTTCTCTCTGCTCCGTGACTTATACTGCAACGACCGCGTCGGATTTTCCTCCCGTAATCGCGGCACTTCTGTACAACTAAGGTTGGCCTCTCCTCAAGGCGCGTTCCACTCCCTCTTGCAATTGCGTTGCACAATCGTCAACGTCTTCCCAGTGTACGCGTCCCACTTCCACAGCCGACTCAGCAGTTGCGTTCGTTTCTCTACTGCGAACAATTCTCTACGTTCGTCCACTTTGCTCGCATAAAAAGAGAGATACCAGTGGCGGAAAGAAAAAATTGATTTGTCGTGAACAACGATATCCTCGAACACCATTTAAAATCTACAGTTCGTGTGAGAAAAACTACTGTAAACAACAGCTACTGAGCGCTCGAGAATTTTCTGAATCGACTTCACCGAAAACAGGCAACACACATGTCGCCTTTTCCTGCGTTTTCCTTATCAGCAATGACTCCTCTCTCCAGCGATGATCCCCAGCGAAGTCGCCAATTGTTAGGCCAGTAGATGCGAGAGAGAGATAAAAGAGAAGTAATCCTCTAAGTCATATTATTAACACCTGGAGAGAACTCTACAGTGGAAAGAAAATACAATAAAAGACAGGAAGAAGGAACGAAGAAAGAACGAAGAAGAAGATGAAAGAAGAGGGAGGAGAAGAATCTCCATGGAAGAACCACCTCCAAGAGCCCGGGCAACCACACCCCACAGCCGACTGTTGTAGAATCCCAAAATGATTCGTACCCCACTCCCACGAGCCTGTTTCCCTATTTATTACATCACCAGCCCAACCAACAACCTTACCTGCTCATTAACAACTCAAGCACAACTGCCCCAACAAACTAATAAAGGAAATGACCAAGATGCCCCCGGCAGTTACATACACAGACACACCCACTACCTAACACTAAGTGTTTTTTCGGAAACAGAACAAACACCACATAATTTTTCAAGTTGTATAAAAAGTGGTAAGTGGTATAAACGGTTTTCAATAAATGTTGTCAAACAGAACCTATAGGAGGCAAATGTCGAATCAACGTGACTTGGGAAGGGATCAAACTTGTGGAACCATGTCAGTGGAGGTAAAAGAGAGCAAAAGCCTGAAAATTTGAAACAAATAGCAGGCAAAAGATTCATGACCGAACATTGGAATGAATTCTTCTAGGAGCACTTGTGAGGAATCTATACAAATTTTTGCATCAATCAATCAATTCCTAGTATATTTTCACGCGGTTGGGGTGTTTTTTATGCCGAAATAAAGTTATTCTTACATCTCCTCAATGTTATACGGTATACCATACAAACAACTGTAAACTAAATGGCTAAAAAAAAGCATAAGTCAGTCATGAATTAGAAAAGAGGTGAATGTGACCGAAAAAGATGGAAAGATAGACAATTATTGAGAACATGAGTGACATACATGGATAAATGCTTATCCCCCGCAAGAATCGCATCATTCAACTTGATTTCAAATCTGTCAATTCAAAAAGCGGTAAGGGGCTTCAGTTTTGGAACAATAAATGTGAAACACGGTAGGACATATGCTCTGGGTGGAAATTCTCAACCCCATAAGTGAATTTCGACAATACACACAGGCACGCATAAACAATAAAATTTACGATTTGGGCATCAAGAGATGAGAAGATCCAACGAAGAATGGAACATACCTGTCCAAGAACTGATGGTCAACGACTGCAGAAATGTCAAGGAGCGGGTTCCCCATCCCCAACAAAATCCCCTCACTCCCCATTTTTACCGCAACGAAGTTCCGCAATCCAAACGTAATTTGCAGGGGTGGATAAGGGGAGAAGAGAGTACTGTAATGGCTGGAATGACGATCTTTACGTCGGAGGAGATCTCAGCTGGTTAAATTAAAACTCCGCAGCGGCGGCGGGGGGTGGCGTCAACCCGCCAACCCCGACCCCACGTTCCCACCCATTATTCCTCGCCAGCCTACCTTTAGAAATTAAGATCCGAAGGTGTTTATTATTATTATTAAATGTCGGTTATGGTCAGTTAAATTTGTTACGGAGAAACACAACATAAAGGTACTAAATTACACTAAACTGGCAGATCTGAGTCGCAACCACTACCAACATTGGAGCAATATATATATATATCTATATATATTTGGATTTTCAAGTTTCAGTTTATTAAGATATTGTTAGTCACAGGTTCAATGCATTTATCTAATTATCCAAATAATATGAATAATTTATTTTGAAAAATACAATTTGTCAAATGATATTTACATTTTTATATGATACGAACTTACCGTGTGCATCTCACCGCGAAGTGTAGAGGATTGGGGTTTAATGATAAAAATGTAAAATTAAAACAAACGAATATTGTTAGTTTAAGAAACGTCGCCAAAAGATGAAAATTTTCATTTAGGGATCTAAGATGCTTGACGAATGTTCATATAAATTGACATGAATATTAAAACAATCCATATCGAGAAAGTGTTGATGGGGGAAGCCGAGATAGAGATGAGTATTTTGATAGAGAAATTAGAATTTATAGAGATAAAAAAGAGAAGAATCTCAAATTAAGGGAGAGCGATTGTAGATTTGACTAGATGGAGAAAAATTGAAGTTTTCATGATCAAAACTCGTTAAGATCTCATTTGGGCCATCAGTGAGACAAAAAGTGTCACATCAAATCCGTCTCCAATAGAACAGAGGGATGACAACTAGCACTGGTATGATATACATACGAGAATAAGATACATTTATCATATTAACCCTCTAACAATAAACAACAATATCCATTAGAAAGAGGAAATATGCATATATTCTTACACTAACAACACAGAACAAATTGAAATTGAATAAGGTAATCTCCAAGTACAAGTACAAGAGAAAGACCAAAAAAATGAATGAGAGCATAACAATAGCTGAAAACTCCAATGATGCTTAAGGAATTGTTCCACAACCATCTTAATCCCCTACAAAATGCAAATTGTTTGCACCACCGTGAGTATGTAACCACATAAGTGTCCATGTGTGAGTAAGTATAACAATGCCATGTAGAGCATCTCAGGTATTGAATAACACCCAAGTATAATGTTGCGCATGCATAATAATGAAGCGGCGAAATAAATAATATCAAGTTGTCACCTCATTACTCAACACTACCCAGTATCAACCCAATTTCACAACTTTGTTTTAGAATCTAAGTTAATCACAGGATCCATTCCGAATTCTCACTGCATCAATGCTTCCCAAAAAACAAGTTCACAAGTGTCATAATACACATAAAAAAATATAAAGCCCAAAAACCACACTCCTAGCCATAAGGAATCGTACTTGTTAAAAAGATTTATGGACCACACCCTAGCCCAAGGGATATTACACCCAATTGATCACACACCACTCAAGTCATTGTGCCCAGTTGGTGATGTCACTAGATAATCACACACTACCAAATGAGGGGGTTAGTCAAGTGACCTCACTTCATCTATTTGACATCACTTGTCACGACCCGTCCCCCAGGACCCGTGTCATGACTACCCCAAGCCCATCTTCCATAGGTCAGGGGTTGGCGACTAGCACCAAAAAGGTGTATCCCTATAACGAGAAGACATTGCCTTTAAACCTGTACAAACACACAATCCAAGAACACAACAAGAAGCAACCACGAAGTAAACTATTGCAGTAAAAAGTGTACTGAAAGTAAAGGGGATAGAATACAAGCTCAACTAAAAAGTACAAGTACAACTAAAAAGAGAAACAGCTCCTGGATCGTCCACCGAGGATCCTACCTGAAGGGTAGGTACAGATCGTTTCCACAACACTCCACGTCAGCCCGTCTCCTCTGTGTATCGCCTAGCCCTGACTCCCTCAAGTCTCAGTCCAACTGCTCGTTGTCTGCACAAGACACAACAAGGTGCGGGCGAAGCCCGTGTATGGATGAGTATAACAATACCCAATAAAGGACCTCGAGACCCCCGAAGGTCTCTCAGTGATCCACAAAGGAAAACATCACAAGACATACTTCAAAGGTAATATCACAAACATGATCTAAATCATGAAGCACAAAGCAAAAGAGACAACTCACCTCAGATATACAACTCAGAGATCAGGAATATAAATGATTAGTCTTAAGCTATAACATCTTATTCCATTTAGAAGTTCCACAACTGATCGACAAAGAAGTTGTTCTATTAACGATCCACTCTTGGACGAAGTCGCTATTCCACGGCGGACCACTGTAAGGCAGGTCCTCATCGGGTCACGATAGTGCTGATTCACACAGGGTCGTTGGAATGCTCATCCACGCATGGTCGCTGGAATGCCGATCCACACAGGGTCGTTGGAAGGCTGATCCACACAGGGTCGCTCGATGCTGATCCACACAGGGTCGCTAGTTGTCGATCCTCGACGGGCCGTTCTAAAACTGGTCCTTGTCGGGTAGCTACGATGCTGATCCACACATGGTCGCTATAATGCTGATCTACACAGGGTTGCTACTTTCAAGACAACCAGTCACAGGATTCCCGCTCAAAGCATGCTTGTTTCTGGGAGAACCGCTCCACAAGCCTTTGGTCATATTTCAACTGGTACGAAATCCCGCAAAAAGCATACCCAAGGGACCACCCCGTCATAGGGGTCCTAATGTGACAGATGACACATTGATTGGACGCTCGGTCTATGAGATATGGGCACTTTTGTAAAAAGGGCCCGGTTGAATTCAAGTCTGATCCAACCCAAGTCGCACTTCAAACTCTGTCAAAACTCACTTAGAGTATATCCAAAGGACCGCCTTGTCACAATGGTTCTTATGCCACAGACGGCGCGTCGATCGGACGCCCGATCTGTTAGTTATATCTCTTTCTGTGAAACGGGAGTGATTGCACCTTGGTCTGGCCCGACTCGGCCGAGCCCACCGAAATACGCCAAAGGGACCGCTTCCCAAAAGGGGTCCCAATGCCACTGAACGGACACGCGGTTCGTCAGTTAGGAGCGTTAATTTATTCGGGGGCCGGTTGGGTCTGGGCCCGATCCGACTCGGTCTGACTGGCCCAACGCAACGGTTCCTGGGGTCTACCTGACCCCGCCCGGGTCCGACCCATTAAGGGTCGGCCTGGTTCACTGGGTTCGGCCCGTCAGGGTCGGCCCGTTAGTTCGCGGGCCCGAGCCGTGGTTGGCCCAGCCCGCCGGGTGGGGCTCGGCCCACCCGCACTGGCCCGCTGGGCCGCGGGTTCGGCCCAATTTGTTGGCCGGGTCCGGCCTGCTCGGCCGGCCCGTGTCTGGCCTGCGTTTGCCAGAAGGCGGACCGCCTTTTCTGCTGGCCCTGTGGTTGCGGGGTCGTTTCGCGCCCCACCGCATGAAACAGTCGACCGTTTGGCCGACCAGCTTCGGCCAACGCGGCGCGGCGCGGGGCCGCGCCGCACCCTCCTGCCACAACCTACGGGCCGCGACTGCTGCCGCCGGCGGTGCCTGCGGGCGTCACCCTTGTCCTGCGCGACCGGTTCGAGCCGACCGCCTGCGACCGGTCGCCGCGGGTCTCCTCCAACCACCGCCACCATGGCGTGCTGACGATTTCTTCCTCGGGCCACCAGATGCGCTCCAATGGTCTATTTTTTGGTGTCGTCAATGCCTATGAGGCTCTCGGGTCATCGTCACCGCTGCATGTCCTCCGGTTTCACCATGCCACTCCGCTTGGAAAACTGTTCCCAAAGTTGAGACAATTACCGAAGCGACGGAGGGTCTGGGCCTTGTTCATTTGGCCCGCGCCCTCCGCGTTAGGATTGTATCAAGCGATCAACAATTTATCTCATAAAGATGAACTTTACAACAATCCCCTTACCTACATAAGATGTCGGCTGACGACGATCGACAGAACTTTCCTTCGTCATTGTCATCGGTTCGTGATTCGGTGGTGCTCGTCACCGCTCGCTGAAACCGATCTCGTCCTCCAAGTGGTTGGCGTTGTGGTACTTTGCCAGAGCTTCGTCGTTTGGTGAAGCCGTGCCAACACCCCTCTCTGAGATCCATATAAATAGGAGGCGGAAGAAGTGATTAACGTTCCGAGGAATTTATGAGGTTCATTTAATTAATGAACCTCCCAAATTCCAACGGTACGGTTACAAACAAGGAGGAGTCAAGCCAATTAATGGGTTGACATGTCATTGATCCTGGCACCGTCGTGTATCCGCTGGAGAAAAAGAAAAGAAATAACATAACATAACATGTTATTTTATTAATCCTTCAAAAGTCCACAAAATTAACCTTTTCACCCGACCTACTACGGTCGAAGTGAATCCTCCCTTAAGCGAATCCCGGTGCTGCGGATTCAACGGTGCCCTCAGATTTTTAATCTGAGCACCGGTTCAAAAGATGGAAAACGTCACCCGTGCGTTTACTGAACGTACCTAAAAAAAGTTTAGAAATTCATTTCGGGTACACCGGGCCTTGGAATCACGCACCGTCAATTTTCGCAAACTCGTAATAATCTCAATTAATCAAAAAAATTACATGGAAAATCTGGGTCTTTACATTCTTCCCACCTTAGGACTTTTTGTCCCCGAAATCCACACCATAGACTAAGGAAACAAGTGGGGGTACTGTGCATGAATTTGAGTCTCCCGTTCCCATGTGCTCTCCTAAAGGTCCCTGTGTTGCCAGCAAACACGCACCAGAGGTATCGATCGTCCATGAAGGACCCGCTCCTGTCGATCCTCAATCTCCACTGAAACCTCTGTAAATGTCGCCTCATCATCAATGTTTAGCTCTCCCTAGTCAATAACGTGCGATGGATTATGCATGTACTTTCTTATTTGTGACACATGGAAAATTTCATGCACTCGATGCATCTGTGGGATAATATCTAGGTGATACGCTACCTCGTCAACTCTATTGAGAACCTGAAAGGGTTCGATGAAACTCGGAGATAGCTTGCCGCTCCGACCAAATCTCCGCAAACCATGTCGAGGTGAGACCCGTAGGAAGACATCCCTCCTTGAACTCCAAAGGTCTTCGTCTCCTATCACCATAAGACTTCTGTCTGCTATGTGTAGTCTTCATCCACTCTTGGATGATCTGCACCTTCTTAGTAGTAGCCCGTACCAACTCTGGACCCATAAGTGTTGACTCCCCTGGGTCTGTTCATCATAGAGGTGATCTGCATGGTCGACCGTACAAGGCCTCAAACGATGCCATACCGATGGTGGAGTGATATATATTGTTGTATGCGAACTCCACCAGGGGTAGGTGGTCCTCCCAACTATAGAAAAAATCTAGGACGCAAGCACGGAGCATGTTCTCGAGTGTTTGTATGGTCCGCTCCGTCTGACCATCTATATGAGAATGAAAGGTGATGCTCAAGCGTAGCTGAGTCTCGAATGCCTCCTGTAATCCCTTCCACAAACGGGATGTAAAACGTGCATCACGGTTAGAGACAATCATCGATGACACCCCATGGAGCCGTATAATCTCCTGTACGTAGAGGCGTCCCAAGCCCTCTACTAATCCCTGCTCTCTAATGGGTAGAAAGTGGGCCAGCTTGATGAGTCAGTCAACGATCACCCAGATGGAATCGTGGCCCCTGGACGTATGTGGTAGCCCCGTCACAAAATCCATGGAAATACCATCCCACTTCCACTATGGTACCTCTAATGGCCGAGCTAAGCCTGCTGGAACTTGATGCCTGACCTTCACTTACTGACAAGTGAGGCATCGTGAAACAAACTCCGTCACTACTTTCTCCATCCCTGGCCACTAGTACTGACGTCGGAGGTCCTGGTACATCTTTGCCACACCAAGATGTACTGCTAGAGGGGACGTATGGAACTCCCTCAACACCTCCTCCCATAGCGCCACCGGTACCATGGTGCGTCCTCTGAAGAGGATGACGTGCTCCCCACCTTCAGAAAATTCATCAGGTGCATGTCCTGAGGATATCTGAGCACGTCGAGCCTCGTAGTCAATGTCCCCAAGCTGTGCCTCCCGAACTCACTGAAGAAGTGGGGGAGTGAAAGTCATAGACTAGAGGTAAGCTTCTCCATCTCTATCCACAAAGGATATCTGCAACGTGGCTAGCTACTCTGTCGCCTCACTAAGTAACTGTAAACCAGACCTCCTATTGAGTGCGTCTGCTACTACATTCCCCTTCCCAGGAGTGTAGACTATCTTAAAGTCATAGTTCTAGAGGAACTCTAGCCAAAGTCATTGTCTCAGGTTCATGTTCTTTTGTGAGAAGATATACCTGAGACTCTTGTGATCATAGTAAACAATAAACCATTCACCCATCAAGTAGTGTCGCCACATCTTCAAGGCGAAGACCACTGCTGTTAACTTCAGGTCATGGGTAGCGTAGTTCTATTCATGTTGTCTCAACTATCATGAACCATAAACGATCACTACTCGCTCCTGCATCAGGACACATCCAAGATCGGTCCCTGATGCGTCGAGTAGACTACATACCCAATGCCCTCTTCTGGTAGCCTCAAGATGGGGGCACTCGTCAGTCTCTGCCTTAACTCCTGAAAACTCTACTGTAATCTCTCCATCTACAAAAAGGGTTGTCCCTTCTTCATCAATGTTGAAAAGGGTGTTGCAACTCTAGAAAAGTCAGGTACGAATCTCCGGTAGTACCCAACCAACCCCAGGAAACTCCACACCTCGGTCACACTCCTAGGTGGATCCCAAGAAAGAACAACCTCTATCTTCGCCAGATCCACTACAACTCCAACCTCCGAGATAACATATCCCAGAAAGTGGACCTCTCGTATCCAGAACTGGTACTTCAAGAGCTTACCAAAAGCCGGTGCTCTCAGAGTGTATCCAGAACTATCTATAGATTATGGGCATTCTCCTCCTCCGACGTTGAGTACACTAAGATGTCATCAATGAATACCATCACGAAGCGATCAAGGTATGGATGGAAGATCCTGTTAATGAGTCCCATGAACACTGTAGGTGCGTTGGTCACGTTTAATGGCATAACCAAGAACTCATAGTGGCCATACCGACATCTGAAGGTTTTCTTATACACATCCTCACCTCGTACCCCGAGTTGATGATAACCTGATCTGAGGTCTATCTTTGAAAACCAACGAGCTCTCTTCAACTGATCGAAAAGATCATCAATCCTCAGAAGTGGATACTTGTTCTTCATGATCTCCTGGTCCAGGTTCTGATAATTCACACAGAGCCTCAAACTCTCATCTTCCTTCTTGGCGAACAAAATCGGGGCTTCCCATAGAGAAACACTAGGCCTTACGAACCCCTTCCTCTACAAGTCCTCCGACTGTACTTGTAACTTACGAAGCTCTGTGGGAGCCATCTGATATGATGGTGTAGATATCGGTGTCGTCTCGGGTACAAGTCGATGTATAAGTCCACCTCTCTACGAGGAGGTAGCCCTAGAACATCATCAGGGAAGACATCAGCATACTAGTCCACCACTACAAGCTAGATCAGACTCTCAACATCAACTGCTCTGAGGGTAAAGCTAACCAACTGATGTGTAATCGGCTGCACCCTCTTCTAGGTAAGTCTATCCTATGCTGCAAAGGTTCCATTCTCACCAGTGAAGGAAAAAATGGTCCCATCCTCACGGACACACCGTACTTTGCGCCTAACGTAGTCAATCTGAGCATGGAATGTGGATAACCAATCCATACCCAAGATGACGTTGTAAGGCCTCGACGCCGCTACTAGAATATCCAAACCAAATCTCTCACCTCCTAGAGTAAGCTCACACTACCAACACCAGTGTGTAATCCTCAAATCTTCTCCTGTAGGAGTCTCTAATCGCAAGGATCGAGCCAACGGCTCCACCGGAATCTCCGAGCTCCGAACGAGAGTCGTGGAAATGAAAGAGTGACTGGAAACTGTGTTTATAAGTACTGAAACTAAGGTGGAGTAAACACATATCATACCTTGAATCATCTCTAGAGCGCCGTGGTCATATGCCTCAGCTGCCTGAAGCTGAGCTCGTCCCTGTACACCTGCTCTCTATGGTCGGGGTGGACCACCTAGAGGCGATGGTGGCAGAACCTTGAATCGTCTTCCACCACCTGCTGCATAACCTACTCCTCTGCCAAGTCTTCCACCCTGCGGACCTCCTCACTCGAATCTCTGCCTCTGCCTTAGCGGTCCCTCAACCGTCTACTGGTCGTCAGTGCGGCTGGTCGGGCAGTCGCGAGCCATGTGACCCTGCCTGCTACACGTGAAGCACAATCTGCTCTTATGTTGGCCTACTCTACCTCGTGATCCTCGCACCTCCGACCCTATGTCTCGGGGTCGTCCACCAGAAGGTCTGGTCTGCTTGGACCTCTGTGTTATCTGCCTACTACCAGCCGCAGATGACTCTAATATGTGTCGCCCGATGGTGGGTCTTACTGTCGGTGTCTGCTCAGTAAGGAAACGGTTCACCAAGAATGCTCTCTCCAGCACTCCAGAATGCATTGGGATGATGAGAGATACCATCGAAGCTCTGATCTCCCATCGAAGTCCCTGCTCGAAGGTCCAACACCTGAAGAAAAGGGTCTCGAACCATATTGGTAGAGTAGCGTGATAGGTTGGTGAACCTCGCTGAGTACTGGGCCACGGTCATGCTACCCTGTTGTAAGTGTAGCAACTACTGTATAGGCACAGAGAATGGAGTCGCTGGATTGAACTTTTCCTTGAAGAGGCCCTCGAAATCTGCCCAGGTGAGGGTATCCTCATCATGTGTCTGGATCGTCAGGCTCCACCATCTCCCTTATACTCCCTGAAAAAGACTAGCAGCTAGGATCACCATCTGGTCAGCTGGTGTCCCAACCAGGCGAAAAACTCTGGCCATAGCCTCCAGCTAGTCCTCAGCCGCCTGCAGATCCGTCTCGCCTCGGAACCTCAGAGGCCACTGCCGCTGAAACTTGTGCAACATGCTCAGTCGGCGTGCACTATCTGGTGGTGGGGATAGTGGAAATGGCTTCCCAATGGGTATTGGTGCTGCTGGTACACCACCTGATGGTACTATCGTCGTAAGAGGACCCTACATAGAAGCCTCATTGCTCGGTGGGCTGTCATCACAAACTCTCACTGAAATCCTGGTTGGCTGTCTACATGGAGGCATCCAGAAAGAAAACAGTTGTGTCACAGTCATTAATTCATACCTGGTGAGCTGAATCAAATAGATCAAAAATAAAAAACTTCCAAAACACACACAATCAGTGTTTTCGTGCACCGATTCGGAAATCAAAATTCAGGGTCCTGGTGTATGGATACGTCGGCTGCCGCACCAACACTGGACTCCCTGAACTGAAAACCACACTCAAAACACTTAACATTATTTCTCTATTAAAAGACCAGAGTCCTAGTTCTTCGGTTGAACTGACTCCTCTGATACCACTTTGTCATGACCCGTCCCCCAGGACCCATGTAGTGACTACCCCAAACCTGCCTTCTATAGTCCATGGGTTAATTACTAGAACCGAAAAAGCATATCTCTATAATGGGAAGCCATTTCCTTTAAACCTGTACAAACACACAATCCAAGAATACAACAAGAAGCAACCACGATGTAAACTGTTGTAGTGAAAAGTGTACTGAAAGTAAAGGGTCCGGAATACAATCCCAACTAAAAATTAAAAGTACAACTGAAAATAGAAACAACTCCTGGATCGTCCACTGAGGATCCTACCTGAAGGGTAGGTTCAGATCGTCTCCACAACACTCCACGTCAGCCCGTCTCCTCTGTGTACCGCCTGGTCCTGGATCCCTCAAGTCTTAGTCCAGCTGCTCGTCGTCTGCACAAGACACAACAAGGTGTGAGAAAAGCCCATGCAGGGGTGAGTATAAAAATACCCAGTAGGGGACCCAAGACCCCCGAAGGTATCTCAGTCATCCACAAAGGAAAACACCACAAGATATACCTCAAAGGTAATATCACAAGCATGATCTAAATCATGAAGAAAAAAACAAAAGAGACAGCTCACACCAGGTATACAACTCAGAGATCAGGAATATAGATGATTATTCTTAAGCTATATCATCTTATTCCATTTAGAATTTCCACAACTAATCCACAAAGAAGTTGTTCTATTACCGATCCACTCTTGGATGAAGTCACTCTTCCACGACGGGCTACTATATGGTGGGTCCTCATAAGGTCATGATATTATTGATCTACATAGGGTTGCTAGAATGTTGATCCACATAGGGTCAATGTAATGTCGATCCACACAGAGTCGCTGGAATGCTGATCCACACAGGGTCGCTGGAAGGATGATTCACACAGGGTCGCTCGATACTAATCCACACAGGGTCACTAGTTGATGATCCTCGATGGGCCACTCTAAAACTAGTCCTAATTGTGTAGCTACGATGATAATCTACACAGAGTCACTATGATCCTGATCCACACAGGGTTTCTACTTCCAAGACAGCCGGTCACATGATTCATGTTCAAAGAATGCTTATTTCTAGGAGAACCAATCCTCAAGCCTTCGGTAATATTTCAATCGGTACGAAGTCCCGAAAAAATCATACCCAAGGGACAACCCTATCATAGGGGTCCTAACGTGACAGTCGACGGGTAGATCAGACGCCCGGTCTGTGAGATGCAGTCACTTTTTTAAAAAGGGCCTGGTTGGATTCAAGTTTGATCCAACCTAAGTATCACATAAAACTCCATCAAAACTTGCTTAAAGTATCTCCAAATGATCGCCTTGTCACAAGGGTCCTCATACCACAGACGACGCGTCAATCAGACGCCCAATCTGTTAGTTATATCCCTTTCTGTGAAACGAGGATGATCGCACCTTGGTCTGGCCCAGCTCGGTCAGGACCACCGGAATACGCCAAAGGGACCACTTCCCAAAAGGGGTCCCAACACCACTAACGATGTGTCAAACGGACACCCGGTTCGTCAGTTACGAGTGTTGATTTATTCAGGGTTCGATTGGGTCTGGGCCTAGTCCGACTCGGTCTGACCGGCCTGACGCAACGGTTCCCAAGGTCTACCTGACCCTATCCGGGTTCAACCCATTAAGGGTCAACTCGATTCACTAGGTTCGGCCCGTCGGGGTCGGCCCATTGGTTCGCGGGCCCGGGCCGCCAGGTGGGGCTCAGCCCACCCGCATTGGCCTGCTGGGCCGCAGGTCTAGCCCAACCCACTGGGTGGGTCAAGCTTGCTCGACTATCCCGCATCCGGCTTAGTACACCAGAAGGCGGACCACCTTCTTTGCTGGCCCTGCGGTTACATGGCCATTTCACCCAGCCGATGTGATGCTACCCCACCGCATGAAACGATCGACCATTTGGTTGACTGGCTTCTGCCAACGTGGTACATCATGAGGCCGCGCTGCACCCTCTTGCCACCGGCGGAACCGCACCCTTCTGCCACCAACAGGGCCTGTGGGCACCACCCTTACCCCACGCGGCCGGCTCAGGCTGGCCGCCTTTGGCCGTCGCGGTGCGCGACGGCGCGCCGCTTCCCACCACCCGCGACCAGTCACCGCGGGTCTCCTCTGGCCACCGCCGACATAGCGCGCTAGTGGTTTCTTCCGCGGGCCACTAGATGCGCTCCAGTGGTCCATTTTTTGGTGTTGTCAACACCTATGAGGCTCTCGGTACACCATCACCACTGCGTTTCCTCCGGTTTCATCCTGCCACTCCGCTTTGAAAACCTTTCCTGAAGTCGAGATAATTACCAAAGTGGTGGAGGGTCTGGGCCTTGTTTGTTTGACCCGCACCCTCCGTGTTAGGATTGTATCAAGTAGTCAACAATTTATCTCATAAAGATGAACTTTACAATAACCCCCTACCTGGATAAGACGTCCGCTGATGACGATCAACATAACTTTTCTTCATTGTTGTCTTCGGTTCATGATTCGGTGGTGCTCGTCACTGCTCGCTAAAATCGTTCTCATCCTCCAGGTGGTTGGTGTCGTGGTACTTTTCCAGAGCTTTGTCGCTTGGTGAAGCCGTGCCAACACCCCTCTCCGAGCTCTATATAAATAGGAGGGGGAAGATGTGGTTAACGTTCCGAGGAATTTATGAGGTTCATTTAATTAATGAACCTCCCAAATTCCAATGGTATGGTTACAAACAAGAAGGAGTCAAGCCAATTAATGGCTTGACATGTCGTCGGTCCCGCCACTGCCGCTTATCCACTCGAGAAAAAGAAAATAAATAAAATAACATAACATGTTATTTTATTAAAATTTCGAAAGTCCGTAAAATTAACTTTTTCACCCAACCTACTACGGTCGAGGTGAGGTATCCATTAAGCGAATCCCGGCACTGCGGATTCAACGGTGCCCTCATATTTTTAATCTGATCACCAGTTCAAAATATGGAAAATGTCACCCGCGCGTCTACTAACGTACCTAAAAAAAGTTCAGAAATTCATTTCGGGTACACCGGGCCTCAGAATCACACGCCATCAATTTTTTCAAACTCGTAATAATCCCAATTAATTAAAAAAAATTACATGGAAAAATCAGGTTCTTTACATCACTTTCACCACCTCACTCAAATCTCACAGTACATGCAATCCACCATTAAACTCAACTCATGGGTACCAATGTTAAATATATACTCTAAAAAAATATATCATATAATATGATATATGTGCTATTATATTATACATATAAGCATTGAAGGTTTTCATTGGGCATTTTGATTTCTCCACAAATATTTATTGGCCTAGGATGAAAATTTTTAGGAGGGGGTGAATTGAATTTTTTTAACAAAAATTAAACTCTTTTGAAAAAAGAGAAGTATATTTTAGAGAAGTCTGGATAATCAAGATTTTGATGAAAGTAGTGGAAGTTAGAAATTAAAAAAAGATAAATGAAAAACATTGTAAGGATAAGTGTAATGGCCTGTACCCACCTGGTCCATTACTTTTCCAAAACACAGCTCCACTATGACGGTGGCACCGTGAGGGTGGCACCGTGATGGCGACACCATGAGGGTGGCACCGTGACGGTGGCACCGTAAGGGTGACACCGTGATGGTGGCATCGTGTCCTCACCGAGCGATCTTCCTTATTTCCCAATTCCTGAATTTTCCGCTCCCGCAACATATCTTTTGACGTAAAGATGATTTAATGCCCCCTTTCAAATACATTTAAAGCCCATAAATAATATCTAAAATCCCCCAAGAGTCAGGAAGCCCTTAACTTACCAAAACATGTGGTTTTTCCTTGGTGTCATGGCCTTCCCCGTACCTTCCAGATCTTCCCCTGTTAGGCGTTTCCTTATGGTTAAAGAAAACTGTTTAACGCATAGCCGTTATGACCACCTCTCTGATTAGAATTGTTAAATGAAAATTAATTCCATCGTGCATAACCACCCAACCGCGTGGTGAAACCACGATCCGACTTTATAGCCATTCAAAATTCCATATCCCGTAACAACGGGATCTCATCTTTATATCACGCTAGAAAATTCTCTCTTCTTCCTCTTGGATAGTCACCCTTTCCTTCCTTGGGAGTTTGGAGTTCCCCTTACCGAGGAAAGTGGTGCGCCTGTACTGGATCCTTTCTGCTCACCCTTGGAGTCCCCGACGTCCCTCCCCTACAAGTCACACATCCCCAGTTCTTGGCGCGTGGAGGAGAACTTCGATCCTTGATCAACCAAGTAGGGATTTTCCTTCGTCTCTCCTTACTATGTATCATGCGGGGTGGGTACGATACTGTTTCTGTGGGAATGGATGAAACCAAACCTTAACAAAGATAATAAACAGACTATTAAAGAATGATGGGGTGCGTTTGACAATTCTGTTGTACTATTTTATAATTTCTATATATTGTGAACCGTATGGGCTTATGCTCACTGAAAATCATGGTCGTTGGTGGTCTTTCCTTGAACACTAATGAACCCTTGTCTTCTGTGATGATTAAATGACTATAACATGGAAATTGGTTAATCACCTAAACTCATTTGGTTAAATGGATTCCCAGTGAATGTCAATACTTGTGTAGTCACCCCGGTTAACCAATAGAAATAAGAGCCTAATGAATGATGTGATTGATCCTGGAAGTTTCCCTACTCTGTTTTGGTAGTAGGTGTGTTGTTCTTCTTGATGCTTATGGGGTGATGTGAATGGGGATGAGATCCTCTGTTGTGGCATGGTTGTTGGTTGTGATTCTGAAGCTGTGTGGGCTGTATCTCAAGGCTTGGTTTGGTTCTAGTACTTTGAGGGATCTCATGAATCCCTTTGTTGTTGTGACTTTAAAAGAGAACCGGGTGTGAATGCTTAAATTGCTATTTGGGTGTTTCTCTTTCTCTGGCTTGTGTTTATGCCTGTTAGTTTCCCAGTAGTGCAGAATTTACTTAAATGGGATCACTTGGACATGAAAACAAGAATGGAATCAATGGGGAATTGTTTTCCCGGATGAGTGGTGACATGGTCGTGGGTTTGGTGCTTCTTGTGAATGAATATTAACGAGGGTGTTTGTACTTAAGTTGGTTTGGAACCCCTAGGTTGGGATGAGTTATTATTACCTATACATATATTTTTAGTTTTTATGTTTCTTATTCGCGCTCCACCCATGTTGAGCACTTCGTGCCGAACACCCCCATTTCATGGGGGAGGGTGTTTTTCCCAACACTCCTATGAGTGGATGGTTATTAGCTCCTTTTCTGATCCCTTTACCGAATAGACCAAGACTCATCAGGCAGGCTGTGATGGCATGAGGTCCATTATAGCCCAAGATTCTTCGGGTAGGGTAGTTGTGGTGGTTGCCCAGGTGTGTGTGGGCAGGTTGTTTCCCAAGTGTCTTTGGGATGAGGCCGAGGTGTCTTCAGGCGTGGCAGTAGTTGTTCTAGCCCAGGTGTTTGCGGGCGTGGTTACACGTGGTTGTTGTGGCCTGGGTGTTTGCGGGCGGGATGTTTGGTTGTGGCCCAGGTGTGTGCGGGTAGGGTGTGACAGTGGGATTGTAGTGAGAATGGCGGGAGAGGTTCGATGCATAGGATGTCTTCAATAACCAGTGGGAAAGTGGCGCGGGGTACCCAAATATCGATGTGCTATTACTATACATTACATGACTTGCGTTATTTGGGGAGTGTGCCTTGGTGAGGCTTGGGTGGATAGTTTTCCTTACTAGGTGCTTTGGTTATCTCTTTTCTCATAGGGCATTAGAATGCCTCCCCACTTGTGCACGAGAGTCTTTGATTTTTCCATACTGAGTATACTTGTATGCTCACCCTACGTATATAAAACTGTTTTCAGGTTTCTAGGATGACTTCAGGGATCATGCAGGGTCATACTAGTTCAGACGTTGGGAAAGTTGTTGTTACTGTTTTTCTTTCTTTTGGTACTTCGTTTTGGGGTTTTCTACTTTTGTATCATTTACTTTTGGAACATGCATATGAGAATGGTTTGTTTTGGATTTACCTGTACTTCCACTTTTGGTGTTGTTGGGATTTACTATCTTATCTCATGATCCTATTAAATAAAAAGGGTAATGCCTTCCATCTTGTGTGTGATTCTATACCCTTGGTTCTAGTCGCCACTCTGGGACCTATTGAAGGTGGGTCACAGGGGTCATTATCTCTCCTTTAACTTGAAGAAGGAAGGGTATGAAAATCTGTTGTCCCTTATCTCATCTTGGTGAAGGCGGGTCGTGACAGAATGGTATCAGAGTAGGAGGTTGAGAGATAGGATGGAGTTTAGAGTTAGGCACAGTGAGGATTTCAGGGGATGATAGGGCAACAATATTGGACAATCTTGGCGCGTGAAATAGGCCAGGGAAGACTGGCTAGGACACAAGATTTTAGGGCCCCCCGTGATCCGATGGAAGGACTCTTGGCCTACCGAATGACCAAGTAAGGCTAAACTGATTACAGGATAGAGACTCTAGGGAAGATACATGCATCATAATGACTTGTGTTCTTGTGTTTCATGGGTATTTGGGGATTTAAAATGAATAAGAAGTCTAAGAAAATTTAAGAACAATATTCTACACTACTTGGGATTAGGCATTCCTTGTTTACCTTACAGCTATGACACATAGGAGATGACCAGGAGTAGTGCGGGCGATCAAGGCCCAGGAGGTTGACTTGGCCGATTGGCAGAAGACTGACCGAGAGGAGGAGGATGATCAGTGGAAGAGGACGCTTCATGCCTTTCAGTGACAGACCCTTGGGAAGTACGAGGGAAGCACCTCGGACATGGAGATAGAAAGCTAGCTAGAGGAGCTGGTGATAGCTTTCAGCTTGATCCGGGATCCGACGGAATACTGGGTTCCTCTGGCTGTAAGCCAGATGCATGGAGCATCACGTTAGTGGTGGAAGCTCTACCTCGGGGAGAAGAGGGAGGCTGAGGTTACATGGGATGACTTCGAGAGGGAGTTCCAGGCGGAATTCCTCTCTTCCACGATGAAGGCTGAGAAGAGGCATGATCTACTCTCCCTCCAGCAGGGGATCATGTCAGTGAGAGAGTTGGGGATCAAGTTCAAGGATCTCCTTCACTTTTCCCTAGAATTATTTCCAGATGAGGAGTCTCGGGCAAGATGTTTGGAGGAGGCACTTCGACCTTCTCTTCAGTATGCTGTTACTCCCTTCACCTTACCGACATACTTGGAGGTCCAGAAGAAAGCTGAAGTGGTGGAGAGGATGCACACGCTGGGAGGTGTATCGTGAGAGGGAATATAGTTGGGCTCATCGAAGGGGAAGGCCGTAAATAGCAGACCTCCAATATCAGGTCCCTCTAGGTTTCGACCAGTAGGGAGCAGGCCCCAGCAGTTCCAGTTCCGATCTCCCGGTCCTTGCCCTTCCCTTTCAGGCACAGGACTGAGATGCTTCATCTGTGGAAGCCATGGGAACCTTCGGAATCAGTGGCCAGACCAAGTACAATACAATGGGGGTGGGCCAGTACAACACCCGCCCCATCCGCAGCAGTTTCCAGCCAGGCCCTTTCAGCAGCAGCAGTAGGGACAACGAGCTCCTGCTCCTCCAAGGGCAGATGTCACAGGAGGAGGCCGACCTCAGGGCACTCCTCAGGGACCTCAACCAGGGTGCGGTCGGGGAGGCAGCTGACAGCCGAGGGGTAGGGGAGCTGGGTGTGGGCAGTTACACGCTGCGGAGGAAGCAGCTCCAGCAGGGCCGAAAGTCGTTCGAGGTACGATCAACTTGTTTAGTACTCTTGCCTATGCCTTGTTTGATACAGGAGCTTCACACTCCTTTATTGTGCCCAGTCTGTCCAGTGCTCTAGGTCTAGATGCTGAGAGACTTCTAGTACCCCTGGTGTTGAGTACGCCAGTTGGGGGTCAAACTGACTTGTTTTATGTTTGCCGAGGGTGTAGACTGACGATAGGGCCACATTAGTCTATCAGGGATCTTCTACTGTTGCAGATACAACCATACGATGTCATCCTAGGCATTGACTGGCTGTTCTCTGTATGTGCCATCATTGAATACTTCCGAGGAAAGGTCGTGTTTTCGGATTTGGACGGCTGATGTGTAACTTTCATCGGCGAGCGGGGTTGCCAGAAAAGCAGCAGGCGATAGGAGACCCTCCTTTCCTTGTTAGATGAACTATCAGTGGATTCGGTGGATGCAGAAATGGTGGAAGTCCCAGGGATCGTCGGTGAGTTTATGAACGTTTTCCCTGAAGAGGTGGCGACTCTACTCCCTCGACGTGATGTTGAGTTTGGGATAGACTTGCAACCTGGTGCCCATCCAATTTCGATGGCTCCCTACTAGATGGCACCTTCTGAGTTGCGGGAGTTGCAGATTCAGATTGACGATCTGATGAAGAAGAGTTTTGTTCGACCAAGTGCGTCACCATGGGGTGCTCCTGTCTTGTTTGAAAAGAAGGCAGATGGTGGTATGAGGATGTGCATAGACTACAGGAGACTGAATAAGGTGATGATCAAGAATCGCTACCCTCTTACGAGGATAGACGATCTCTTTGACCAGCTGAGGAGAGCAGGTTGGTTCTCTAAGATCGATCTGCGGTCTGGATATCACCAGTTGAGGGTGAAGGATGGAGACATCTCAAAGACCGCCTTCAGATGTAGGTAAGAACACTTTGAGTTTGTAGTCATGTCATTTGGTGTTACGAATGCACCAGCTATGTTCATGGGACTCATGAAGTCTGTCTTCCAGGAATACCTGGATCAGTTCATATTTGTGTTTATTGACGACGTCCTGATCTACTCAAGGTCATAGGAGGATCACGCTGAGCACATGAGAATGGTTTTAGAGACCCTCTGACAGCACCGACTCTATGGGAAATTGTCCAAGTGAAAGTTCTGGATGCGAGAAGTTCACTTCATTGGGCACGTGGTGTCCGAGCAGGGAATAGAGGTGGACCCATCTAAGGTCGAGGCAGTTGTTTCCTGGGAAGCACCCAAGAACGTGGTAGAGGTTCATAGTTTCCTTGGACTGGTAGGTTACTACCATAGGTTCGTACCCAACTTCTCCCGAGTTGCAACACCTTTGACAGCTTTGACCAAGAAGGACCAGGCTTTCGTATGGGATGGGCAGTATGAGGCAGCCTTTAGCTATCTGAAGGAGAAGTTGGTAAGTGTCCCAGTGCTGAGGTTTCCAGAAGAAGGGGCGACATATGAGGTGTTCTATGATGCTTCAGGACAAGGCCTCGGGTGTGTGCTGATGCAACGATAAGGGGTGATCTCTTATGGGTCTAAACAGTTACGTCCCCATGAGCGTAATTATGCCACTCACGATCTGGATCTTGCGGCGGCCGTGTTCGCACTAAAGTTGTGGCGACATTATCTCATTGGGGAGCGTTTCATGGTCTTCACGGATCACAAAAGCTTGAAGTATATCTTCTCCCAGCGGGACCTGAACTTACGACAACGAAGGTGGATGGAGTTACTTCAGGACTACGACTTCGAGATTTCCTACACCTCAGGAAAATGGAATGTGGTGGCTGATGCCTTGAGCAGGAAGTCGCAGAAGGATGCGGTTCGAGAGTCGGCAGATGCTTGGAAGGCGATGGAGGAGTTGGATGCCCTGCACCTAGATGTAAGGGAGGATGGTGGTGGAGGTTGTCTGTTTCAGATGACAGTGCAATCCTCTCTCCTATGGCAGGTGTAGAAGTCTCAGTGGGGAGACATAGAGAGTGAAGTAATGCATAGCCAGGTTAACCATGGTGATGCTCCGGAAGGGTGGAAGGAGGATGGTCAGAATCAGATGCTTTTCAGAGGGAATTTGTTTGTTCTGGAGATGATGCGCGAGGGAGTTCTTGGTGAGTTACACAACTCACCCCTAGCAGTACACCCGAGAGCTTCAAAAATGTATCGGGGCTTGAGAGGTCAGTTCTGGTGGCCCGGGGTGAAGCGGGCGGTGGTAGAGTTCGTAGCAAAGTGCCTCATGTGTCAGTAGGTGAAGGCTGAACACCACATCCAAGGGGGTCTGTTACAACCTTTATATATCCCTGAGTGGAAGTGGGAAAACATCTTGATGTATTTCTTCATGGGACTACCCAGAGTTCAAGGGGGTTGCGATGCTATCTGGGTAGTGGTGGACCGACTGACAAAATCAGGCCACTTCCTGGCAATCAAGGAGTCAGGTACGGTGGATGCCTTAGCAAAGAGGTACGTGGATAAGGTGGTGCAGTTGCACAGAGTCATGAGATCCATAGTCTTGGACAGGGATGCACGATTTACCTCACAAGTTTGGAGAGGATTTCAGCATGATTTTGGCACCCAGCTACATCTTAGCACTTCTTTCCACCCCCAGACAGATGGACAGACAGAGTGCACCATCCAGACATTGGAGGATATGCTACGAGCATGTATTCTGGACTCTGGGGGATCGTGGGAGTGACACTTGCCTCTGGTGGAGTTTGCCTACAACCATATCTATCACTATACCATTGGCATGGCTCCGTTCGAAGCTTTGTATGGGAGGCCATGTCACCCACCCGTGTGTTGGATAGAGATCGAGGAGGCAAGTTTTCTTGGCCCGGAGGTGGTGCAGAGCACGACAGAGAAGGTTCAGTTTATACGGGAGAGGATGAAGGCGACCCAGGACTGGAAACAGTCATATGTCGATAATAGGAGGAGACCCTTGGAGTTCGAGGTCGGGGACCACGTGTTCTTGAAGGTATCCCCTCGACATGGGCAATAGAGGTTCGACAGGGGGAGTAAGATTTCTACCAGGTTCGTCGGACCGTTTGAAGTACTACGGCGGGTCGGTGAAGTGGCTTATCAGCTAGCGCTACCACCGCCGCTACTGAGACTGCACGATGTCTTCCATGTGTCTTAGCTTCAGCGATATTTACACGATGATTCACATGTCCTTGACTGGGGAAATCTAGATACCGAGGATGATGTGACTTTTTTGGAAAGACCAGTGAGGATCGAGGATCGTGAGGAGAAGGTGCTCCATGGACGGACCATTCCTTTGGTTCGTGTATTGTGGAGGCATGGCGATCTTGAGGAAAGTACCTGGGAATAGGAGACGCAGATGCACGCCCAGTACCCAGAGCTATTTTGAGTTTTTTTCTATTTTGTTTGTACTTGTTTGCGATGGAACTCTTTACCTTGTTAACTATGGAACATGCGGTTTTCCTTATTCTGTGGATGTGTGTGAAGAGTCTTGACTATGGGGAGGGGAGGACCCGATCCCTAATCAAGATGCATTAAGGTGGATGCGATTAAACCCATGCGGGTGAGTCAGTGCCACCCAAATCAGATAGTATCTTGACATGGAGTAAGAAACTCCCTAACCCATATGACTGGACAGTTTGAACCTCAAGTGTTGCCTGGTTACTTGAAGGAGAGGTGTTCCTAGATGTCATTGAGGTTCACTCCTAAGAGGTATCTTTCTAGGTGGTTGTTCCGAACCCCTCTTTTCTTTGGGTCTAGTTTTGATTCTCAAGGGCGAGAATAGTTTGAGAGGTATCTGATGTAATGAACCGGACCCACCTGGTCCATTACTTTGCCAAAACACGGCTCCACTGTGACGGTGGCACCGTGAGGGTGGCACTGTGAGGGTGGCACCGTGAGGGTGGTACTGTGAGGGTGGCACTGTGATGGTGGCACTGTGAGGGTGACACCCTGACGGTGGCACCTGAGGGTGGAACCGTGATGGTGGCACTGTGTCCTCACTGAGCAGTCTTCGTTCTTTCCCAATTCCCGACTTTTTCACTCCCACAAAATATCTTCTGACATAAAGATTATTTAATGCCCCTTTCAAAGCCATTTAAAACCAATAAATAATATCTAAAATCCCCCAAGAGTCGGGTAACCCTTAACTTACCAAAACATGTGGTTTTTCCTCAATGTCACACCCTTCCTCGTACCTTCCAAATCCGCCCCTATTATGCATTTCTTTATGGTTAAAGAAAAATGTTTAACACATAGCCATTATGACCACCTCTCTGAGGAGAATTGTTAAATGACAATTAATTCCATCGTGTGTAACCACCCAACCACGTGGTGAAACCACAATCCGACTTTATAGCTGTTAAAAATTCCATATCCCGTAATAATGAGATCTCATCTTTATATCACTCTAGAAAATTATTTCTTCTTCATCTTGGCTAGTATCCCTTTCCTTCCTTGTGCGTTTGGAGTTCCCCTTCCCGAGGAAAGTGGTGCGCCTATGCTGGAGCCTTTCTACTCACCCTTGGAGTCCCCGACGTCCCTCCCCTGCAAGTCACGCATCCCCAGTTCTTGGCGCGTGGAGGAGAACTTCGATCCTTGATCAACCAAGTAGGTATTTTCCTTCGTCTCTCCTTACTGTGTATCATGTGGGGTGGGTAATCTACAGTTTCTGTGGGAATGGATGAAACCAAACCTTAACAAAGATAATAAACAGACTGTTAAAGAATGATGGGGTGCGTTTGACAATTCTGTTGTACTCTTTTATAATTGTTATATGTTGTGAATTGTATGGGCTTATGCTCACTAAAAATCATGGCCGTTGGTGGTCTTTCCTTGCGCACTAATGAACCCTTGTCTTCTGTGATGATTAAATGACTGTAACATGGAAATTGGTTAATCACCTAAACTCGGTTGGTTAAATGGATGCCCAGTGAACATCAATCCTTGTGTGGTCACCCTGGTTAACCAACAGAAAGAAGAACCTAATGAATGATGTGCTTGATCCTGGAAGTTTCCCTACTCTGTTTTGGTAGTAGGTGTGTTGTTCTGCTTGATGCTTATGGGGTGATGTGGATGGGTATGGGATCCTCTGTTGTGGCATGGTTGTTGGTTGTGAATCTGAAGCTGTGTGGGCTGTATCTCAAGGCATGGTTTGGTTCCAATACTTTGAGGTATCTCACAGATCCCTTTGTTGTTGTGACTTTATAAGAGAACCGGGTATGAATGCTTAAATTGTTGTTTGGGTGTTTCTCTTTATTTGGATTGTGGTTATGCCTGTTAGTTGCCCAGTAGTGCAGAATTTACTTAAGTAGGATCACTTGGACATGAAAACAAGAATGGGATCAATGGGGAATTTTTTTCCCGGATGAGTGGTGACATGGTCGTGGGTTCAGTGTTTCTTGTGAATGAATAGTAACGAGGGTGTTTGTGCTTAAGTTGGTTTGGAACCCCTAGGTTGGAATGAGTGCTTGTTACCTATACACATATTTGTTTTTTTATGTTTCTTATTCGCGCTCCACCCATGTTGAGCACTTCATGCTGAACACCCCCATTTCATGGTGGAGGGTGTTTTCCCCAACACTCATATGAGTGGCTGGTTATTAGATCCCTTTCTGCTCCCTTTCCCGAATATCCCAAGACTCATCGGGTAGGCTATGATGGACTTAGGTCCATTATAGCCCAAGATTCTTCGGGCAGGGTAGTTGTGGTGGTTGCCCAGGTGTGTGTGGGCAGGTTGTTTCCCAAGTGTCTTCGGGATGAGACCCAGGTGTCTTCGGGCGTGACAGTAGTTGTTTTGGCTCAGGTGTTTGCGGGCGTGGTTATGCATGGTTGTTGTGGCCTAGGTGTTTGTGGGTGGGATGTGTGGTTGTGGCCCAAGTGTGTGCGGGCGGGGTGTGACAATGGGACTGCAGTGAGAATGGCGGGAGAGGTTCGATGCGTAGGATGTCTTCAATAACCAGTGGGAAAGTGGCATGGGGTACCCAAATATCGATGTGCTATTACTATACATTACTTGACTTGCATTATTTGGGGAGTGTGACTTGGTGAGGCTTGGGTGGATAGTTTTCCTTGCTAGGTGCTTTGGTTATCTCTTTTCTCACAGGGTATTAGAATGCCTCCCCACTTGTGCATGGGAGTCTTTGGTTTTTCCCTACTGAGTATACTTGTATGCTCACCCTACGTATATAAAACTATTTTCAAGTTTCTAGGAGGACTTCAGGGATTGTGCAGGGTCATACTAGTTCAGACATTGGGACAGTTGTTTTTACTGTTTTTCTTTCTTTTGGTACTTCGTTTTGGGGTTTTCTTTTACTTTTGTATCATTTACTTTTGGAACATGCATATGAGAATGGTTTGTTTTGGCTTTACCTGTACTTCCACTTTTGGTGTTGTTGGGATTTACTATCTTATCTCATGTTCCTATTAAATAAAAAGGGTAATTCCTTTCATCTTGTGTGTGATTCTATACCCTTGGTGCTAGTCACCACTCCGGGACCTATTGAAGGTGGGTCTTGGGGGTCATTATCTCTCCTTCAACTTGAAGAAGGAAGGGTCTGGAAATCTGCTGTCCCTTCTCTCATCTTGGTGAAGGTGGGTCGTGACAATAAGTTTTGATAAAACATAGTCATAAAAACAAACAAGAAAAAATGATAGAAGCGTGATGAATGGAATATAAAATGAAAACTAAAGAAGAAAAAAATGATAATGTACTTCATGATAAGAGTCCCAATGTCTCTCGTCATTACTAGCAAAACATGCCTAGGTTCCTATCCCCAAACTTCTCTACTTTTGTCACAAAGTGGTCGGGGGTCTTATTCCTAGATCTAGTAGACTAGAACTATGTAAAAGTAGTGCCCAATTTTACAACGAGTCGTTAACAAAGACTCTGTTTTGAAAGAACAACATAAAGATATGGAGTAATACAAATAGTGGAATACTTTTCCCCTTTTTAAAATTACAAATAGTATAGAGATATGTGGCATGGAGTATGAAAATAAAAATGAAATAGAATCAAAGACAGTGATTTTGATCTTCTATGACTGAGAACTCTTGGAAATCAAGTGTTATATGAACAAATACAACTCTTATGAGAACTTTTTCACAAATAGTGGAGATTGAGAGAGTTCTTGATCAAAAAAATTCACATCTTGAAATGATATGTTTGGTCCTTTATAGAGTCTTTAGAATATAACCTTTGTAGATGGTACACGTTGGTGCATTGAAGTTGATGACACCATTAATTATTCATGGGTGGCACAAAAGTCTTTATAAAATTTTTGGGATTTGGTGTTGAAAATTAATCCTGACATATTTTAGATTTGGTGCAGAATTTTCTTATATTGACATATAAATCTGTTAAGAAATAAAATAATTGACACTGTCTTCAAGGAAGATTATTTTACTCCATATATGGTAGAGGTGGTCTTTTAGTAGGTAAATCATAATTTTTAAATTTTCTCTTATTGATTTCTTGGCTGTTAATGTGACCATATCATATACTGGGTTTTGTTATTGATTTGGACCAGAACTAATCCAAGGAGAATGATTTTGGGATTGATAACAAGATTAAGCCCAATTTTAATTCAAATCAGACCAACCCATGTTTTTTTACATCCAACACAATAGTGAGACATAACATACTTATCTAGGACCTAAAAGGAGGCATCAATAAGGAAAGGGTTGGGAATTAATATGGGATAATTCATGGGGGGATCAAACATGGGTAAAACTATTGAGTCAAAAGTTCTACTTATTACTTTTCCATTCTTTTTGTTTTGTAAATCAAAAACACTTTCTTAAAAACTTGTTTACTAAATTTTTATATCCTAAGTGTTTTAGAATGTTTTTTAAAAAATATTACCTTTTACCATAATTATAATAATTTCCAAAGTTTTATGGATATAAAATTTACATTCTTAATTATGATTATTGTAATGAGTATGTGTCTGATTAATCAGACTCACCTTTATCAGAACCAGAAGTTAGAATTTCTGTCAAGTCTTTCGTACTGAAAAATTATTAACAATCAGACTGATACTGGTACTGATAAACTTCGGATTAACACTCTTACAGATTATCATATTAACATTGTTTAGTAATTCCATCAGATTGGCTGAAGTTTATAATTGAAATACAAAAAACTTGTTTCTAATGTAAGGAAAGATTTTAACACTATGATGATGTTAATACAACATCAAACATTCGATTATTCCATTTTTTATGAGATGTTAAGCGCCAGCTCTCCAAGTCCATTACAACAAACTTGGAAATATGACCATTGGGAGATCACCTATAAATACTAGGCCCTTTGAAGAGCTTAGTGCTGGTTGATTACTTGCTTCTAAAGAGAGATCTATGTGAACAACTTGTTCTTAGTCAGTGTTTTTCTTTAGTAAGTTTTCGTTTTAAAGAAACCTCTTAAGGGTTGTCTCCTTAAGAACTTTTGCAATTGTAACTCACATTCAATCATTGTTACAATTGAGTACTTACAAGGATAGTGAGATAAAGTTAATCCATCAGATCGAGGGCTTACATGGATAGCAAGACAAAACCGATCATCATATCAAGGGATTTTGTGGTTAGGAAGACATAGTCAATCATTGTATTAAGGGATTATAGGGATAGGAAGACAAAGCCATTCTGATCATCATATCAAGGGATTTCCTAGTAAAGAAAGATAGAATTTACTGTAAGTATAAAATAATTGATACCTTTAGTCAGGGTTATTGACCACCTTACTCTTAAGGTTAAAATAGGTTGATCTTTTTAAGTAATCTTGTAAGTAATTCTTATATTTCTAGATATTGTATTACTTGTTTTTACAAATTTTAATTATTCTTCATGTAATAGAAAATTTCCACTTTGTTTTACCATTACTACTCTGATTACAATAATAAACATACATTGATAAATCAGATCCATAGTGATCATGATTTTTACTCTGATATAATCAAACATATTTTTCTTTTGATCCCGTGACTTTGTTAATCAGATTGAGGTTCGAGTTTGATAACCTACTTAAAAAGGCTTTGGGTTAAATAGTTTAATTCTTTTTAACAAAGTTTTAAAACTACAATTCACCCCTCTTATAAGTATATCCATCTGTGTGTATTCTTATAATCCTATAATTGGTATTAGAGCAAGGTTTCACCGCTCAAATACTTGATGAGTTTTTACTTTATTTACTATTGCAAGTTTTTGAAGTTTTGATATAAAACGTTTGTTTATAAACTTTATTTTACACTAAAGTGTATTTGAAGAAAAAATATTTCTATTATTTTAAAGATGAAAAATCTTAATATCAAATCCATAGACAATCTTAATCCAAACAGACCACATATCTTTGACGGTGATGATTATGAGTAATGGAGGGATATGATGAAAACCTTTGATATCAATATAGGAGTTGACAATTTTTTTATGATTACTGAAGATTATAAGATTCTTGATAAGGAAGTAACTACTTTTACTCATCAAGAAAAAAAGTGTATCAGTTAAACTATAGAGTAAGGAATACTTTGTTATGTTCCATGACAAGAAGCATTTACAACAATATATCCTCTTATGAAGCTTCCAATAGTATATATAAAAAACTTGAGATTTCATATTTTGGTACATCTAAATTTGTTGAGGCTCAGAGAGCAATGATTAGAGCCAACTACCAATACTTTGACTTTTTACCGAGAGAATCTATTGCAAATATTCATCAGAGATTCATGACTATAATAAATAGTTTACAATATATTGGTGAGAAAGGTCTTTATGATGAGATAATTATTGAGAAAATTATTAATATCATTCCCAATTAGTGGGAATCTAAAATAACCATAGTTGACGATACAAGAAAGTTGAATAATATTACCTTGGATGATCTTATTGGTACCCTTATGCAATATGAGGGTAGGATAAAGAGAGATACTGAAAAATAAAAAATGAAAAATGGTGGTTTTTCCTTTTCTACAACATTTACCTTACCTTATAAAGTTCAATATACAGAGAAAGTTATTAATTATTCAAGAAAAAAGTATTTTTTTAATTTGATTCAAGTGTTTCTGAAAATTCTGAGAATGAGTTAGAAAACTTGGATAGAAGGATGAATAAGATAATTTGAAAAAAATATTTCCAATACCGATACAAGAAAGGTCATAAATATAGAATTGATAAGAAAGATTAAATCACTTGTTATGAAAATGTTTACACACTTAACTTAGAAGACCTTAGGAGACAAGACTTACCTTGCCTTAGTGCAATGAAAGATCAATCTTGGTTATGGAATAGAAGGTCAGGACAATGTAATATAAGAAACTTATCTAATTTGACCAATAAATAACTTGTTAAGGATCTATCAAAACTTAGGTTTGATACTTCAAAAGTTAGTGACCCTTATTAATATGGTAAGCAACATAATTCAAGTTTTAAATCTAGTAGTGAAGTCTCAACTTCTAATGATTTAAAGTTAGTGCACATGGATTTATTTGGTCTTATAAAAACTAGAAGTATTGGTGGAAAATACTATATATATGTCTTATTTTATGATTACACTAGATACACATAAAGAAATATGAAGCCTTTTTTTTATTTTAAAACTTTTGTAACCAAAGTTAAAAATGAGAAAAACCTTCTCTTAATAACTATTTATAGTGATCATGATGAAGAATTTTTAAATTATGAATTTGATTTTTTTAGTAAGAAAAGTATAGAACATAAATTTTTAGCACCTAGAACCCCTTAGAAAAATGGAGTATTTTAAATAAGAAATAGATTTCTTTAAGAAATAACTTGAACCATGTTGAGTGAATACTCAATTGCTAAACATTTTTAGGCTGAAGTAGTTAGTACTGCCTGCTATACTATTAATTGAGTTTTAATTAAACCTTTTATTAATAAAACTCTATATGAGTTTTGTAAATTAAGAAAACCAAAATTTTCTTACTTAAAAGTTTTTGGTTGCAAAGTATTCATCTTGAATACAAAAGACAACTTACATAAATTTGCACCCAAATCGGATGAAGGAATATTTTTAGGTTATTACACTACTTCTATGGCTTATAGAGTTTTTAATAAAAATTATTATACTGTTGAGGAAATAGTTCATATTAAGTTTGATGAAATAGATCCCTTTATTTTCAAACAACCCCAACCAACATCTTTAGATGTTATTTCAAAAACTATTTTTCAACCTTTTTAAGATTATTCTTCTCATAAAGATATAACTCAAGAAATATTTTCTGAAGTTATTACTCAGGAATATTTCCTTTCTATTGTTAAAGAACAAATTTTTCAAAACCCAAGAAGTCAGTTGTTTCTTAGGAATCATCCTTGTGAAAGTATCATTGGTGATGTAGATCAACTAGTTAAGAATAAAAGCTCCTTAAGGAATGAAATTGAACATCTGAATTTATTATCCCAATTTGAACCTAAGAATCCTGATGAAGCTTTAGATAATGAGTATTGTATTAATTAAATGCAATATGAGCTCAATGAATTTGAGGGGAACAAAGTCTAGAATTTAGTTGAACAACCTTTAAAAATTTCTATAATTGGAGTAAAATTGGTTTTTTAGAATAAGTGTGATGAGAATGGAATAAATGTTATAAATAAAGCTAGAATTTTTTTTAAGGGTTATAATAAATAAGAGGTAATATATTATAAAGAAACCTATACACTGGTAGAAATACTTGAATCTATTCGAATACTTCCATCCTTTACAACATTCTTTAATTTCAAACTTTTTCAAATGGACGTGAAGTGTGATTTTCTTAACAGATATGTTCAGGAAGAATTTAATATTGAAAAACCTCCTACTTTTGAAAATAAAAAATATCTTTAACATGTTTATAAACTTTCCAAAGCTTTATATGAGCTTAAACAATCCCCTAAAGTTTGGTATGATAAGATAACAAGTTTTTTTTTACAAAAACAATTTGTTAAGGGAGCTACGAATCCAGCACTTTTTATAAAAGAAGTTAATAAAAACATTATGATTATAAAAATTTATGTTGATGAAATTATATTCAGATAAAATCAATAATCTTTAATAGATTCCTTTGTGGATCTCATGAAATCTGAGTTTGAAATGAGCATTATGGGTGAGTTGACATATTTTATTGGTTTTCAAATTTCACAAAAAATAGAAGGAACTTTTATATCTCAACATAAGTATATAAAATATATTCTTAATAAATTTGGATACAACAATAATAAAAGTATCATTACTCCCATCGGTATCTCAAATACTTTAGATCTTGATGAGGCTGGGAAACTAGTTGATCAAAATATGATTAGAGGCATGATGGAAAATTTACTTTACTTAACTGATAGTCATCCAAATTTAATGTTTTTTGTATGTTTATGTGCAAGATACAAAGAAAATCCAAAGTAATCCCATTTAAAAGATGTAAAATGAATTTTTCATTATCTTAAGGGAATTACGGATTTAAGAAATTTTTATTCTTTTGGAAATATTTTTGAACTAAAAAGTTTTTCAGATGATGACTTTGGTGGTTGTAGAATATATAGAAAAAGTACATACAGAACTTGTCATTGCTTAGGATATTATTTAGTTTCTTGTCCTTGTAAGCAACAATACTCAGTATCTCTTTCCACTGCTAAAACTGAATATGTGGTAGCTGTAAGTTTTTATGCTCAAGTGTTTTGGATGCAACACACACTCACTAACTATGGCATGAGTTTTACTAAAACTAAAATACTTTGTGATAAAATAAGTTCCATTTCCTTAAGTAAACACTTATCATGTCACTCTCATGTGAAGTACTTATATATAAGGCACCATTTCCTTTGGGATCACATACTTAAAGAAGATATAATTTTACAATTCATTAAAATGCAAGATTAACTTGCTGACATTTTTACAAAACCTCTTAGTTCTGATAGATTTGAATATATCGAATAGAATCTAGGAATGATCAACATAAAGTAATCATTCATATATATTTCTTATTAATACATCTCCTTATATTAAGTTACTCCTTTTCATATAGGGAGTATGTATGTGTTTTTTTCAAAAAAATTTAGTTTTTCTAAAAATTTAAGTTTCCTTATAATATTTATCATAATGAGTTTTCCAGAATCATATTTTTTATAAAATTTTCAAATTCAGAATCCTCAAAAGGATTTTCAGACTCATAAAATGATATAAAAACTCCAGACTCAAATTTTTTAATAAAATTTTCAGATTCAACAATTATCATAATTATTTTTTCCTAATGTAACTATTGTAATTAATTTTCATATTAAAACCATCATATTCACTTTTTATTTTCAAAACTATCGAAATCTATTTAGTTTATAAAAACCAAGAAGAATAGGTTATTAATACCGATGGATTATTCCACTCTAAAAGGTACTTATCTATTACTTTTAGTTTTTACACCATTTCATTACAATATTTCTTTAATTGTTGTTGTTATACTTTTAATTTTTATAAAAAAACATTGATTTAATTTTTTAAAGTTTATTAAAATCTTCTTAATCAAATCCCTCAATCTAATAAATGTTCTAAAAACCTTGAGAGTTTAAAAAATTATTTAAATATTTCTTCAGATCAATATCAACTGTCAGATCAAATTACTTTCAATCTCAACCATTAATCATCTTATGGAAGATAAACTGTTAACTCGAGTGCCTATATATAGAGGGACCTCCTGTGTCCCACATCGGTTGCTCCAGAGTTTCTATTTCTGACTTGATGCACCCTACAAGTTGCTCAGTATGAAAGATTTTATTTTTATCCATTTCATTGTAATCAATTTCAGTACCAATGGTGAAAAAGGAGTATTTTATAATGTGGTATGTTTTTAGAGAAAGATTAGTTGAGAGAGATTTCACTAATACAAAATAGGCCTTTAATAGTGCTAAAAATAGCCTTTGTCAGCACTAGAGAAGTGATGATTACTAGAGTGAGATTAAAATCCCAAGTCTTTTATTAGTGCTTATAGAAGTACTGATAAAGGAATATTTATCAGTTCTTCTATAATCACTAATAAAGGATCCCTTTTTCATCACTTTTAAAAATGCTAATAAAGGGGCATACTGCAATGTGCTACTACAATACACTGCGCCACCAGTGCAGTGTGCTATAACAACACGCCGAAGCACCAAAAACACCAAAAAATCAGAAAAATAAAGTATTAATACAAAATTTAAATGAAGAGAAAACAATCTAGGCTTGTTTTCTCAGTTTTGGTGATGTGATGCTTGTTTTAAACTAAAATGATACTTATATATTGAAAAAACACACTTGGAGTCATACTGATCGCACCATGCATTATATTGAGGTTCAGATGATTCTTACACGTATCAAATGACTTATGGATCATTTTCCTAAAATATTAAAACAATATGAGTGTGTTTACTTGGTTTTGAGTACGTTGCTTGTCTTTTTTACTAAAATTTCATTTTAAACTGGAAACACACACTTTGACTCATACCAATCATATCATGTGTCGGTTTGATATGATACTAATTCTTAAAAATAAAAAATGACTTATGAATCATTTTTCTAAATTATAAATACAATCCAACCATGTTTTCTTGGTTTTTAGTGAGTGTTACCTTTTGAACTAAAATATTGATTTTAAACTAATAACGGACACATTGAGTCATACCGGACACATCATGTATTAGATTAAGGTGAGATTGATTCCTATATGTCAAAAATGACTTATGGATCAATTTACTAAAGTATCAAAACAACACTAGTGTGTTTTCTTGGTTTTGAGTAGGTGAGTTGACCTTTTTACTAAAATTGATTTTTATTTTAAATAAAAAAAGCACTTTGAGTCATATCAGTCACACTGTGTGTCAGATTGAGGTGTGAATAATTCTTAAATGTCCCAAATGGATTATGAATCATTTTTATAAAGTATAAAAATAATCTGAATGTTTTTACTCAGTTTTGAGTATGTCACTTTTCTTTTTTACTAAAATGTCATTTTAAACTGGAAACACACACTCTGACTCATACCAATCACATCATTTATCGGTTTGACATGTGGAAAATTCCTACACATAAAAATTAACTTATTAATCAATTTACTAAATTATAAAGAAAATCTAAGTGTGTTTTCTCGGTTTTCAATGAGTAACATTTTTTGAACTAAGCTGTCGATTTTAAACTGATAACAGACACATTGAGTCATACTGGGCACACCATGCATCATATTGAGGCGCGATTGATTCCTACACATCACAAATGACTTATGGATTATTTTACTAAAGTATCAAAATAACATGAATTCATTTTCTTAGTTTTTAGTAGGCCCGTTGTCCTTTTAATTAAAATTGATGTCATTTTTAAATAAAAAGATGCACTTGGAGCCATACCGGTCACACCGTGTATTGGATTGAGGTATGGTTGATTCCTACACATCTAAAATGACATATGAATCATTTTAATAAAGTATAAAAACAATACAAATGTGTTTTCTTGGTTTTGAGTATGTCACTTTTTTTTACTAAAATATCATTTTAAACTAATAATACACTTTTTAACCTATACCGATCACATCATGTATTAGTTTTATGTGAGATCAGTTCTTACACATCACAAAGGGCTTATGGATCAATATACTAAATTATCAAGAAAATATAAGCATGTTTAATTTGTTTTTAGTGAGTGAAATTTTTTGAACTAAACTATCGATTTTAAACTGATAACAGACACATTGAGTCACAGAGGTCACACCGTGTGTCAAATTAAGGTGAAGCTAATTACTAAATGTCTCAAATTACTTATAGATCATTTCACTAAAGTATAAAAACAATAAAAATATGTTTTCTCAATTTTGAGTATGTCATTTTTACTTTTTAATAAAATGAATGCCAATTTTAAATAAAACGAATCACTTAGAGTCATACCGGTCACACCGTGTGTCGAATTGAGGTGTAGATGATTCCTACATTCCCCAAAGTCTGAAAATAATCCAAACTATCATTGTTACCATGCTTCCATTTTCTTTTTATGTCAAACTTCCAACACTACATATTGACTCGATGTTCTTAGCTGAAAAACCTTTCTCGTTGTTGAAAGTCATAAGAGCAGAGGCTTTCAACAATGAGAAATGTTTCTCGGATAATAATATCGAATCAATATACAGTGTTAAAAGTTTGACAAAAAAAGGTAATGAAAAAATAAAGCATGGAAACATTGGCAGAAAGAATCATTTTATCTCTTTTTTGGCTTGTTACAAATAGTTGAAAGCAAAATATGAATTCCCAAAAGATCTATGAAAAAAAACTAAATAAGTATTTGATAAAAATGATAAAGAAATTAACTTACAAATAATAGATAAAATGATGAAAAAATTAATTAAATTATTAAAAATTCACATTTTTCTGATGGTTTTGTGCATTCTTGATGCATTTCCTTATTATCATTATCTCAGTTATCGGATCGAACAAAAGAATCCATTTGTATAAGAAAACAATTATTATATGAGTAATACTGAAAATAAATAAATTAAACATAAATATGAAATAATACATTAATTCTATGGATAATGATTTTACTGTGCAAACATTATAGACCATAGGGATATACTAATGCTAAAGCATAAATAATGGTAAAAAAATGCAAATAGATCTCGCCAAATAATCAATCAACGAGTGAGGAGGATGAGGATAATTTGTTCACTATGGCCAGTTTTATCCTCTGAATTCATTCAAACATGAAAGTTATAGACAACTGTCATCCTCATCAGCTCATCTCCCAAACATTTATCATTGCATTTTGTTGTTTGATACACATCCTCCATCTCTTATGGACATGTACCTATGTTACTTGAAATACTCTAAGAAGTAGTCATCCATGGGATGGCTATTGATCACAGTATTATAAGAAATATAAAAGAGATGGGGGATGAGTCTCAATACAAAAAAATGCAATAATAACTGTTCAGGAGATGAAGGTGATGAGGATGAAAATTGTACTTCATTGTGTTATCTAAAAGGGGAAATGCCTCCCATTTGTGAGAATTACACCATGGGCACTAGTTATTAACTCAGTGCCTCCATTTCCACCAACTCCTTTTAGAGAAAATCTCTACACAACCAGAGAAACGATAAAGTAAAGGGCAGAAAATAAATAGAGAGGGTGGAGATGGAGGAATCCGGATACACAATTGTAGTGTTGCGTAGCCCGGGGGTCTTAGGTTGCTACAGTGTAATTTCAGTTGACGAGTGTATGTTACTGAAATTAATTTATTTGATTTGACATGGAGGTAGATTTAATGATTAATTACTTTCATTTTTATCCTCGAATTTATTCACAGGGATCCGAATAAAACTTTAATAAAATAATTGGTTGAGGATTTTTTTATAATGTTTTTTTAATAAAACTAGAATTTTTTAATAGGTATTATTTTATTAAAAAATGACAGGGTTTTATATGATTGGAAAAATAGGTCGATGGAGGCATGTAATTTTTTCACACTTACCTCAATAGGCAATAAACCTGAATGGGGTTCATGCCTTCCACAGTTAAAAACTATAAAATAGAGGTCACTTTTCATTCGATATATAGATAAATAAAGTTAATCGACCTAAATATTATATATATATGTTATATATATGTATTATATTAGTAACTTTATTTTAATATAATTATATATATATACATATATATTATTTATCATATTTAAATTTATTTAAATATATAATATATTATTTGATATATATATAATACTATTTTTTAATAAAACTAAAAATTACTATTAATAATAATTTTTAAATTATATTAATTGTAAATAATTATTATTTATAGGTAATTGTGTATAAAATATAATTATTTAAATTTTGGAAATTTTAATTATTTCAAAAAAATGTATATATAGTTACCTAATTTTATTATTTTCAAAGTAACACGAGTTTACAATATTTTATTGGTTATTTAAGTATAAATTATATTATTGTTAATTAAATGTATATATAGACCTCAAATGTATATATAGACCTAAAATGATGAATACCTAAAAATAATTTCTAATATATAGAATTTGATAACTTCCATTCTATTTTTTGGAACAAATGATGTTGCAAACTAAGGATTCTAGGGAAGCCATCTAATACGCATTGACCCATCCTTGAGATTTTAGGGAGGTCCATAAAGAAGTTGGCATAAAGAAATAAAACAACACAATTCTAAGCAATATATATAACCCTTACAACATAATATCACAACATAGTAAAATAAATGCAACCCCATACTAATTTTGAAAATAGAGTCATTGAAAATAAATAAATATGGTATCAATCTTACTAAGATTTCTATTAAAATAAAACACCACAATTCTAAGAAAATAAATTTTTAAGAAAAAACCCTTACACCAGAATAATAAAACAGAATTTAAATAAATAAATTCCCTTACATGAATTGCATAGAATTGGATTCTGTTGCAGCTTCACACCATCATCAGACTAAGAATTGGTTTGATAAATCAATTTTCTCATTCATTTAAGGTTTTTATATCCAAGATCTCCACTGTTTATACAGTGGCATAAATATTTATTTAATTGGTTTATCTGCGGACCAGAGGTGATTCACTAAGATTTAAAAATAGCAAAAAAATTAAAATTGTAGAGAAAGATGGGGTATATATATAGACAACAAAGAAAATTGATTCAAAACAACAATTTAAAAATACCAAAACAGGATATCCAAAATAATAGTCAAGAAAACAACAGATCAAAAACAAAAGAAAAATAGTATACAACAACCGGAGCACAAATACAGAAAGAAAATTGAAACCTACAAAGAAAAATCATAAACCCTTGGATCCAAATCTCAAAACGACAAATACAGAAAGAAAATCAGAACCTACAAAGGAAAACACAGGCCTACCTTGCTAGGTTAAAGAAAATCTGAGACACTCAGATCCAGATCTCGATGTTTTCTTTGGAAACCTTAACTGCAACCAAACACCAACAATCAGATGACGTACGAACAACTGGAGGTAGTGATTTTGTGTGATTCGAGTGGGTTTGTGTGATTCGAGATTCAATTCACCAAGGAGGAGCACTGACAATGAGTGGATTCCATGGAAAGCTTCTGATATAGCGACTGGTTCGCAACATGTTAGATTTTTTTTAATTAGATTAAGACACTTTTATCAGTGCTTTTAAATAAGCACTGATAAAGAGTCCTTTTATCAGCGCTTATTATTTAAGTGCTCATAAAAGATATATTTATCAACACTTTTTTAGTGCTGATAAAGGTAGGTCTTTATCAGTGCTTATTACTTAAGTGCTGATAAAGGATTTATAATTATAATTATAAATAAAAAAATTGTAAATATATATATATATAATTAATCAATATATATAAATATAAATATAGTAAATATATTTCTTATTTAAATATATTTATTATAATTTTATAATTATTTAAATATATAATTATTTATTTATAATTATATAAATATTTTAAAAAAATAATATTGATATCATTATATATATTTAAGAAATATATATAAATATAAATATAGTAAATATATTCATTATTTATGTAAATTTATTATAAATTTACTAATTATTTAAATATATATAATTATATAGTACTTTTAAAAAAATATTTATTTATTTATAATTATAAATATATAATTTTATAAATATAGTATATACATTTTTAAATATATTTATTTATAAATATTTTTTACAAATATTTTTTTAACATTATTAATTAATATCTAATTTTAAGTGCTTGCATGTTAAAAATGAGTGAAATTGAATAAATTAAAAATAAGTATACTTTAATAATATTGAAAAAATGGATAAGTTTTGTGTGTGTGCATTGTATATAAAAATTCATTAATTATGTATATGTTAAATCAATATAACACACATTTGATCAATTTTAAATTGAAAAATCAAACTACATTCAATTATATGTCCATTACTCTATGCATTTAGTCAATATTTTTAATTCATATTAATTTTTAATTATAAACCATTATTCAGTAAATATATGACTATTTAAAATAAAGTGCATAAATATTTTGTAATATATAAATAATATTTTTATATATTAATATATATTAATATATTTAATATATACTATTTATTAACATTATCAATAATCATCTAATTAATAAAATGTTTAATATTTTTCTCAATTTACTTATTTTTAATTTTAATTTGTTTAATTTTCATTTTTCATATCTATATATTTAATACATACTATTTATTAGTATTTATAAGTTATATATAGTATAATCAATTTATTCATTTTTATCAATAATTATTTAATTAATAAAATTTGTAGTATATTTTTACTAAACTCATTTATTATTTTATTTATTTATTTATTTCATTTTATTTATTCAGACCTTTATCAATGCTAAAAAATCGAAGATAAAGGACTCCTTTATGAGCACTAAAAATATAGCACTTATAAATGGTACCCTTTATCAGCGCTAAAAATAAAGCGCTGATAAAGGGTTAAATTTATCAGTGCTTTGTTTAGCACTGATAAAGATTCCATTTATCAGTGATTTTTTCCAGCACTGATAAATACCAACACTTTTAAACGCTAGTTTTGTAGTAGTGTTTCTATGAGAAGTATGATTCGATGCGGAAAAAGATTATATCTTTTCAAGTTTGGGAGTCTGTATGTGTTAAGAAACTAGATAAGGTATTTGATTTATTCTATCCTGACATGGTTCATGAATTTTATGCATTTATTAAGTTTTTCAAGGAGGATGGTAAAGATAAAATTTCTTTCATGATGTATGATAATAGTTACAAGTTGTCCCATAAGAAACCTGCAGATTTGGTTAGAATTCCTTCTGAAGGAGAAGCGTATTTTCCTTCACATAATTTTATGGATAATCTCGGTACGTTTTATAGGAGAAAATCCGAGGATTCCTTATTTTTTGAATATGAAAAGGTTGGAAATGTTTCTCATGTCACCCTAAATAATCATGTAGTTTCTTTATGGATGCAAGGATTTGTGATTCCAAGAAAGGGGACATAGATACTTTAAAAGTATTTTATGTTTTTTGTTTTGGATTTTTTAGTGAATATGAGAAATATTGATATCATCAAGTTTTTCCTTATCATAGTTGATAACATCAAAACTGGAATAATAAAATCCAAGATTATTATGTTTCCTGATTTTATAAACAAGATGGTTATTGAATGTATGAAAGTTTTTAAAGTTTCCAGTAAATCATATCTGATGAGAGAGAATATTTATTTTATAAGTGATGATATGATGAATAAAATAAGGTTTTTTTTCTTATAGAAAATCAATGATTTTTTTTGAGAAATCTAGCAGTGTTGCATAGAAGACAGAGCTATTAAGAAAGTCAGTAAAAGTTGATGAGAAGAAGAAGAGGAATATTGAGACTTCTTCTCCCAAGAAACAAAAGAAATAGAAAAAGATACCTAATGAAGTGTTTGATGAGATGATGAAAAATAAATCTAAGAAAAATAAAGTAGATCCAAAGTTTGAAATCAACCCAACTGAAGATAAATCTTTAAAAATACTTGTTGCTAAAACTCTTGAAGAAGAAACCAAGAAGAAGAAGCAAAATAAAAAGTTGAAAGAATATCATCTTTGTGAGAATTTGTTGAAAGGAGTAGAAAGGGCATCTGAGAAGGTTGATCCACTAACTTCTCATACCGATCAAGTGAATCCGGGAGCTATATTATCTTTTGAAGAAACATGTGTTGTACATGTTGATGTTTCATTCATAACTGACAAAGGAAAAGGAAAGGTTGTTATAGAATAATTGATCCCCACAGTTCAAGAAAATCAATTGGAACCCGAACCAACGGGAAAAGGATCTCTCAGAACTCAAAGACAATTAGAAGAATATCTTGATAAAGCTATTAATAAAGAAATTGATGGAGATGGGAAAAAAGAAAAATAAGGAAATGAATAAGAATAAGAGGTGAATATAGAGGCTGGAGAATATATTTAAGAAGAAGTGGATGAATAAGAATAAGAGGAAGAAAATGAAGATGCTGATGAGGAACAATCTCACACCAATAAGAAATCACTGGATTTATCATCATCATCATCATTGAATATACCCTCCAAGACTGTAAAAGAAGAAAAATATGGAAGTTTGGAAGAGGAAGAAGCTCCATTATCGAAATAATAAGAACAATCATCATCAAAAGGAGAGAAAGATGATCAATAATATAAGACCAAGCTGATAATAAATCCAACACTGAATATGTGGAAATAATGGAAATTTATGATGATAAGATAGTTTCAAAGAAAGTTGAGAAGGAAGTTTCAAAAATAAATAAAGGGAAAGTAAAAGATATGGAAGTTAGAACTATTCAAATAAAACCTCTTGAGGTTCAACAAGAATATTCAGATTCAGCTACAACTATTGCTTTAGAAGGATTTGATTATATTGTTCATGCTTTGAAAAGATTATAAGGAACTATTCCTTATTTTACAAGTCTTGAGAATCAGTGTCAGTTTCAAGATTGTCTTAATGAGAAATCAGAATCGATCAAGGTTTTAACAAAAAATGTGATTCATAGTGAGGTAGACTTAAAAGTTTTTCAAGAAAGTTTTCAGACTCATAAAAAGTCATGAAATAAGATGATTAAATGGTCTCATCAAGTTGATGCTGATATCAAGATACACGACAAGCAATTTAATGAATTTAAGAAGATTTTGGTAGAATCAGTAAGTTCTTTCAATGAGTTATCATTGCACGTGGATGAAATAGTAAATTTTGTAGAATAACTGAAAGATGCCATCGATGAAAGAACTGAGGATGTCACGAACCAGGTCGGGTCATCATTCGACCCGGAGCCCAACCCGGTTCGTGACATGGCCCGAAGGGCATTCTCGATCCCCACGGTCCGAAAACTAGTGTCGGGCACCACAATGAGGCATTTGGGAACTATTTAGCACATAAAAGACATATAAACAATCGACATAAACAAAGCAAGGTAGTTAAATACTTTCAATTGAAAATAAAACAAGGATGGACCATTGGACATACCTCTAAGTGACCTCATCGTTCACCACCAAACACCGAAACAATATTACTGCAAGATATATATAAAACTAGAACCTGAAACTGAAAAGATAATGTAGGCATGAGCACCTAGATGCTCAGTAGGAAAGCGAAAATTAAACAACTCCCTATGCCACTGCCTTTAATAAGAAATCCAAATCATGCTAGTTTGAAAATAAGGCATAATAGAATAATGTTTTTTTCTCTTTTAAAATTCAAATAACAAGCTTTCATTTCCAAGAAAAACATTTCTATTCCCTTTTCAAAATAGGTTTTGAGCATGCATTAACATTTCAAAATTTAAGGAGACCAGTTTAGATTAAAATATGGTTTTCACAAAAAAGGGAATAAGCATGAAACAAATGAATTGAAAATCATATCACAAACACCATGGGAAGTCCCTAAGAATCTAGTGTTAGTCGAGGACCTAGGATCTTCGTGTCTCGGTGAAACATGGCTTAGAAGGACATAACCCTCAGAAAACGTGGCTTAGAAGTCCACGACCCTCAGAAAACATGGCTTAGAAGACCACGACCCTCAGTCATTCATATGTTTAGTTAGTGTTGCAATCATCAAACCTGCAGTGGAACTAGGTCAAGTCACCTCCAGACCACTATCCCACAAGTCCTGGTTCACCCACCTAGATACCCAGGTTTCCCATTGTGCCCTGTTTCAAGTGGTGGTGAGTTTTTATCAAGCAAAAACAAATCTACACAACACTTTATTTATCCAAAACTCATTCAACCTCTCACCACCGTTCTCCCTCCTTAAGCGCATTACCCCTCTTTCACGCCACAAAAAGCATAATCATCAACACTGGGCAAATATCCCAAATCACTTTTTAACATTTTCATTACATTTCTCAAACTAGGGGGAATGCCTCAAGAGATGTATTCCAATTTTGTAAACCATTTTCAAAGTGCCAAACGACCCCCATTAATTTACAAAGAACATTACCAATCAGAAAACAATGTTTCCAAACATCTTTAAGTTCCAAAAATCTTCTTAAAAATCCATTTGCACAACCAAGGCACCACACTTTTAAAAACATGTTAAAAATAAATCAAACCATTGAAGAAAGGAAAATTACCAATTAACCCCAGATTTGTTCCAAAATTCATGCATTCTTACAAACTAACCAAAACATGAACTTTCCTCTTTTCAAAGTCTTGCACTAATCTATCTTTATTCAAAAATCAACCTTCACAACACACATGCTATCCACTTAGGAAAAACCACTTTAAGGATTTAGCATTTCAAAACCAATTTAGCATAAAAAGGGTATTACATTTTCTAAGAATGGTCGGGATCATATATCAACATGAAAAACACACGTTGGAAACTTTATAAATTATGAATAAAGAATGAAGAACCATTTTTCAGAAAAACACTTCTAAGAATTCAGTGTGTCAAGCTAGAAAACATATCTAAAAGAATACTATACATTTTAAATCATAAAAGTGAACCATTAAATATAAAGGGATATCCAACGCTAAGCATCGCTAGCACTTTTCATAGCGCGTATATACTATTTAATCTTGAAAACACTTTGTAAAGAACTAAATCATTTATTTAATTCAAATTGAAGGCATAAGCATAGGGGACCTACCTCAAACACGCAGCTTTTGACAAGGGTAACCCAAGACCGCTTCACCTACATGCATATACATTTTCATGCATATGTATATAAACAAGTACTTACTGCCGATGACTCGAGCCCCCAAGGAAAGGACCACTCACTATACATTTAATTTAATAAAGGAATTAAACACTTAAACAATTTATAAAGCATTTGAAATATCACATCAAAGTTTCATACTAATAACACACTCAAAACATCCTTTTTAAAACCAAGCGCACCATAACGCAACACCAAAAACATGATAAAACAGAATTAGCATCCATTGCGCTACATAATAAACCAACAACAAAGTTTATAAAACCCCATGAAAAGCTCAGCATGGGTTTTCACAAAATCAGAACATTCATATTAAATAAATACACTACTAAAAACAACAAAATCATATTAAACCCTAAGTGAAACTATATTTTCACCAAGAAAACTAATCAATGAGTATACTAAATCAATTAAATAATAAAATTAATTTGTCAAAAAACACATATATGAAGAAACACATACCTTTGGTATCGAAACTTCGCAAACGCGGTATGAAAACTCCACCGTAATACAACCACACCACAACAACACAATTAAGCCCTAAAAACAAGAAATCAAATCAATTACACCATAAACGAACCAAAAACCAACCAACCCTAACAAAAAAATTACCCAAAATGGAAGAACAACCCAGTCAGAGGAGAACACACCTACGATGAGGGTTCGGGAGGTCGGCCGAAGCTCCGAGGAGGCTGTCGGGCTTGCGCGACGCCGGAAAAAAAGAGGGGAATCATTGGGTGTTTGGTTGAGAAAGGGGGAGATGCGTGTGGGAGGTTTCGGTGCACTGGAGGAGGTCGGCCGGTGTGGTTTGGCCGAGAAACAGGCGGCGTGAGGGGGGGTTGTGCACCAGAGTAGGCCGGTTAGGTCGACGATGGCGAGTGAGGAAAGCCGGGGAGGTGGGGCGATGGTTCGGGTGCAACCGTAGGGAAGGTGGGAGGGAGGTGCGATGGGTAGGAGGCCAACGAGGGTTTGGTGCAGCTCAGATAGGGTTAGGAGGGGAGAGGAGGGTCCGCTGCACAAAACAGAAGGGAGGGGCAAAAAGCGATGGGAGGAAGGGGGAGGAAAAGAGAGGAGGGGAAAAAATGAGAAGAAAATAAAAACAAGAGAAAGAAAGAAATAAAAAATAATAATAATAAAATAAAATAAGGAATAAAGGGAGGGAAAAAAAGAAGATCAAATAAAAGAAAATAAAATAATAATAAAAAGAAGAAATCAATAATCTAATTAATAATAACAAATTTTTATTACTAATATTAAAACTAATAATAATAAAACCAAAATAATAGAAACAACCAAGTTAAAGTAATAACTGAAATAATAATAATAATAATAACTTAATTGAAACATTAACTTAAATAATAATAATACTAATAATAAAACTTAAATAATTAAAACTAGTTGAAAAAATAATTGCATTAATTATTGAGTCCGGACACCGCGCACAGTTGTGCACATGGTCGCAGCATAGTCACGTGCCAGTGTAATAATAAATTTAATCATAAAACGTTTTCTTATTAATGTTGGACACTACACATGGTCGCGCACATGGTCGTACACCTGTATAAGATCCAAAATTCCTTTAAAATTGAACCCGTTCAAACCACAACTGAAAAATAAAACCCAAAACAATTAAATTAAGACTAAGCATCGGTCGGGGTGTGACAATTCTCCCCACCATGACACTGTCTTCCCCCAGAAAGTCCCAAAAGACTTAACCAAGCCAATATTCCAAGCAAGACCTCAAAGATACATAAAACAAAACTCAATCACCCAAAGGTCGGGCATTCAAAACACCCATGACCTAAAACTCCAAGTATCTCACAACCAGAGTCACCAAACAAAATGACCAACAAAAAGGAATTTACCTAGAAAGATAAATACAACATGGAACACCCCGAACCCTGACTTAGGGATCACCAGGGTTGCTCGAGATCTCAAGAACACTCATCCAACTACCCACTACCCAAGCCAACCAATTAGCATGGTCAAGGTCGGGCGGGGTAGAAGTAAGGGGTTGCCCCGCCAAGCGCACTTTCAAAACAGAGTTTTCCCCAAGTTCGTCCTATGGTGGTCTCCCCACCATATTAGGATGCTTTTCAAACATTGGTTCTCCATACCAAAATGACTCACAAACCCAGAAAACCTCTAACACTGGCTTGCCCCTCCAAGTTCCCTAAGTTTAACCAAGCCAACACAAGAGGGGACATCAGCGAGACCCGTAGTGGGTCTACCCACCATTTTAAAATTTTCCTAACACCACGACACCCGTGTGGACATTCCCAGTTTACTTTGAGAGATACAGACTGATCTCTTCATCACAAAGCCACCAACACAGACCAACCTGCATTGATTATTCCTACAGTGAACTTAAGTCGGACCAGACTCACACCATGTCCAACGAGTCTTGATTACGTGCAAGCTTCACCCCAAGACCTATGGCTGGGGCCCTGATGTCTGAAGCATCTACCACCTCGCAGTCATAAGCTGACCACCTCTGACTGGAACTTCCTCCATTGGAAAAGCAACATGAATAATTCTCCTCATATCCTGAGCAGCCACTCCATCAATATACCCACTGAGTATTGTAGCGAATGACTTAGAGTGCCAGACTGACCACACTAGAGATAGAATATTGAGCGGTCTATCAAACGCACGACAAAAACTAATGGAAAGGGAACTCCAAGAACAGGTCCCATTGGTTCTCACTCCTCATCAGATGAGGAACCTTCACTTACCACAGTATAAACAGGACCAACAATTGGTACGAGTTTTAAACTAACGGTTCCACACTACCTCTAGGGAGCATGAAACTAGATCATCAGAAAGGTCAACACACCTCCTTTGCCGCATGTTGACTGGTCAAGCACCTAATAGATCAACCACTTTCCATCACCTTCACTTCTTTAGGTGAAACCTCAAGATGAAGGTAGTCTTGAGGATCTCTCAAGACATCCTCATTCATAGAAAAACGAGACGGTCACCATTTACTGGTCTAGTCCCGCTCCTCCAAACACACTCGAGACAACTTACACCCACACAACATTAAGAGTTCCTTAAAAACTGGAGACACTCCCACCTTTTCAAAGCATTAAACAATACTCACTCGACCTCAACATCTACAAAAAGCTGACACAACCAATCCGAACCCAACTCTGCCACTCCACTGGGAGTATGGGTCGGGCCAAGAACTGAGAGACACCTGCTGGAACCCATGGGATGTTTCTAGGGGCATACTCCAAAAAATAAACACAAAATAGCCTTCCAAAAATCCAAACAGATCATAAAGAAAACATCTATATACCGGACACAAATCAAACAATTTCAATTTAAAACATCAATTCATTCTTAAATAAAAACATCCTCTTGAAAAACCAAGCACGGTACAATAAAACCCAACAACTCTTTTGAACTCATCACTTTCACTCCGAACTCAAAAACATTTTCCAATTTCCAAAACTATTTAAGCACAAAAACCCATTTTAGAGAAAAAACCACTTTTTAGGGAACAAGAAGCAATTTTTTTTTAAAAAAAATCCATCACCACTGATATTCCACGATGCCTCACAAATATGCATCTTTGTGCCACTCATAAACTCATCCACATGATCCACCAACTATCCATTAATCACTTCCACATGCACATGCGAGCACCCATAGGAATACCACTAGAAACGAAACAAGGCTCTTCCGCTTTCAAAACAAAACATTCCCAATATTCCCAGAATACCTTTTTCCAAAACTATATAAAAAACTAAAGACAATTTTCCAAAATGCTCTGCATTTATTAAACAACCCACTTCAATTTCAAATAACCCAATACATCCTTTTATAAATTCAACTTCGACAAATCAATTCCAAATTCCAAAAACAAGGTCCAAGATAAACGCACCCCAAAAATCATGCCAACCACACACCAAAATAAAATAAGAGCAACACTAAAGTCCACTTCCCTTTTTAAAGAAAAAAATTTCACGCCAATCCCAAAACTAAAGCAAGACATCACAAACATTAAAGAACATGGATAGAGAACTAGTGGTCATGCTTAACCCGACTACATGGTTTAGAATACCATGCCCTAGGAAAGCGCCAACCACTAGGAGTGTTGAACCATACTCTCATGCATCACATTGGTCGCTACTCCATGTGAGACCTCACACAGTACCAGTTTACTCCTATTTTCATCCCCCATCCACACAGAGAAAATCCAAAAACTTAAATCCCGGACTACCCCTGGTTACTCGAGGATCGGAACGAACAAGAGTTCACGACACTCTTTCCACACCTACCACTCGAGTACTGAAAATCCTATCTCTGATCTACTTGACACCCCAAATAATAAGAACAAAACCTCCCTTTGATACCATTTTGTCACGAACCAAGTCGGGTCGTTATCCAACCCAGCGACCAACCCGGTCCGCGACATGGCCCGAAGGGCATTCCCGATCCCCACGGGCTGACAACTAGTGTCGGGCACCAAAATGAGGCATTTGGGAACGATTTAGCCCATAAAATACATATAAACAATCGACATAAACTAAGCATAGAGAATGAAGAACCATTTTCAGAAAAAAAAACTTCTAAGAATTCAATGTGTCAAGCTAGAAAACATATCTAAAAGAACACTATACATTTTAAATCGTAAAAGTGAACCATTAAATATAAAGGGATGTCCAACGCTAAGCATCACTAACACTTTTCATAGTGCGTATATACTATTTAATCTTGAAAACACTTTTTAAATCACTAAAGCATTCATGGAATTCAAATTTAAGGCATAGGCATAGGGGACCTACCTCAAACACTCAGCTTTTGACTAGGGTAACCCAAGACTGATTCACATACATGTATATACACAAGTCCTTACTGCCGATGACTCGAACCCCCAAGGAAATGACCACTCACTATATATTTAATTTTAATAAAGGAATTAAACACTTAAACAATTTATAAAGCATTTTAAATATCACATCAACATTTCATACCAATAACACACTCAAAACATCCTTTCTAAAACCAAGAACACCATGATGAAACACCAAAAACATGATAAAACAGAATTCGTAGCCCTTGAGCGACATAATAAACCAACAACAAAGTTTATAAAACCCTACGAAAATCTCAGCACAAGTTTTCACAAAATCAGAACATTCATATTAAATAAATACGCTACTAAAAACATCTAAATCATATTAAACCCTAAGTGAAACTATATTTTCACCAAGAAAACTAATCAATGAGTATACTAAATTAATTAAATAAGAAAATTAATTTTTCAAACAACACATATATGCAGAAACACATACCTTCAGTATTGAAACTTCACAAATGCGGTAGGCAAACTCCGCCGTAAGACAACTACACCACAACAACACAATTAAGACCTAAAAACAAGCAATCAAATAAATTAAACCATAAACGAACCAAAATCCAACCAACCTTAGAAAAAAATTACCCAAAATGGAAGAACAACCTGGTCGGAGGAGAACGCACCTACGACGAGGGTGCGAGAGGTCGACCGAAGCTCTGAGGAGGCTGTCTGGCTTGCGCGATGTTGGAAAAAAAGAGGGGAATCGTCGGGTGTTTGGCCTAGAAAGGGGGAGACGCACGCGGGAGGTTTTAGTGTACCGGAGGAGGTCTGATGGTGTGATTTGTCCAAGAAACAGGCGGTGCGAGGGGGGGGGGGGGTTGTGCGCTGGAGGATGCCGGTCGGGTCGATGGCGACGCGCGAGGCAAGCCGGGGAGGTGGGGCGCCGGTCAGGGTGTAGCCGAAGGGAAGGTGGGAGGGTGGCACGATGGGAAGGAGGCCAACGGGGGTTTGGTGCCGCTCGGATAGGGTTAGGAGTGGAGAGGAGGGTCCACTGCACAAAACAGAAGGGAGGGGGAAAAAGCGACGAGAGGAAGGGGGAGGAAAAGGGAGGGGAAAAAATGAGAAGAAAATAAAAACAAGAGAAAGAAAGAAAGAATAATAATAATAATAATAATAATAATAATAATAATAATAATAAAATAAAATAAGGAATAAAGGGAGGGAAAAAAAGAAGAGAAAATAAAATAATAATAAAAAGAAGAAAGCAATAATCTAATTAATAATAACAAATTTTTATTACTAATAATAAAACTAATAATAATAAAACCAAAATAATAGAAACAACCAAGTTAAAGTAATAACTGAAATAATAATAATAATAATAACTTAATTGAATTATTAACTTAAATAATAATAATACTAATAATAAAACTTAAATAATTAGAACTAGTTGCAAAAATAATTGCATTAATTATTGAGTCCGGACACCACGCACAGACGTGCGCATGGTCGCGACATAGTCTCATGCCAGTGTAATAATAAATTTAATCATAAAACATTTTCTTATTAATGTTGGACACTACACATGGTTTCATGCAGAGTTGTACACCTGTATAAGATCCAAAATTCCTTTAAAATTGAACCTGTTCAAACCACAACTCAAAAATGAAACCCAAAACAATTAAATTAAGACTAAGCATCAGTCGGGGTGTGATAGAGGAAGTTAATGTTTTAAATAAGAATATACAAGACATGTAATTAGAAATGACATGACTCTGATCGTGTGAGGATGAAGTTATCATACTGAGAGACCAGAATAAATAGTTGTATGAGAAAGTTCAAATTCAAGAAGAAAAAGTTGAGAAGCTGTAGAAATACCATCACGAGTTCAAGAAGATCAAGGCTTTTGTGAAAACCCTAATGAATAAAGATTGATTAATAAATATTGATTTTGTTTCTTATGAATTCTCATTATACTTATTTAGTAAAACATTTGGAAGTTTGTTTATGAATGAATTACTTTTTCATCCCAATTCAATTTTTCTGATTGTTTTCTAATTCTGATTGGTTGAATGTTCTTTCGTAATTTTTTGGATTATTAGTTAATTCATTATTTTGTTTCAAATATTTTTTTCCTTCTCCAGCATTTTAAGAAACTCAGGTCTTTTCCCCATTCTTTTTAAAAATCACAAAGGGAGAGAAATCATTGTATGGGGGATAAATTCTTAAATGGGAGAATATTTTATAAAGGGGAAGTTATTACATTAAGGGGGAGAATACAATACTTAGGGGGAGAAGATTTTATAAAGGGGATAATTTTATTAAAGGACGATTTTTTAATACTACATCATATTTACAATCATATTTAGAAGAGTTTTAATCTCAGGGGGAGTTAAATATTAATGATTAATTATGAATACAAAGCTCTTAAAAGAACATGGACTGTAAGTTTTTCAAAGTTGTTTTTAATTTAAGTTTTGGGGTTTGTTCTTTCTAAAAAGGGGGATATTGTTGATTTAGAAGTTATAATTATTAATTTTCTATTATTTTTTGTTTTGGAAATTAAAAAAATTTCTTAAAAACTTGTTTACTAATTTTTTATATCCTAAGTTTTTTAGATTTTTTTGTAAAAAACATTACCTTTTACCCTACTTAGAATAAGTTCTAAATTATTATAGACATAAACTTTACATTATTCATTATGATCATCATAATGAGTATGTGTCTAATTAATCATACTCTCCTTTATCAGATCCATAAGTTATAATTTCTTTCATGTCTTTCATACCGATAAAGTATTAACAATTAGACTAATACTGGTATTGATAAACATCGGATTAAAACTCATAATTATTATCATATTAACATTGTTTAGGAAGTGAACCAGATTGACTAAAGTTTATAATTTAAATATAGAAAAATTGTTTCTAATGTAAGGAAATTTTTTAACATTTTGATGATGTTAATATGACTTTAGAAATTCAATTACAATAGTTTTTTTATGATATTTCAAGCACCAGTTGTTCGATTTCATTGCAAAAAACTTGGAAATATGACCATTGGGATATTTCCTATAAATACCAGGTCATTTTAAGTGTTTGGAGATGGTTTATTACTCACTTATGAAGAGAGATCTACATGAACAACTCGTTCTTAGTTAGTGTTTTTCTTTAGTAATTTTTCTTTCTAAGGAAACCTCATAAGGATTGTTTCCTTAAGAAATTTTGTAATTGTAACTTGCATTCAATAATTGTTATGATTAAAAACTTATGGAGATAATAAGACAGATCCAATCCATAAAATCAAGGGATTTCATGGCTAGGAAGACAAAGTCAATAATCGTATCAAGTGATTTCATAGATAGGAAGACATAATCGATCATCGTATCAAGGTCTTTTGAGGATAGGAAGACAATTCCATTTTGATCATCATATCAAGGGCCCTCCTGGTAAGAAAATATAGACTTTACTATAAGTATAAAACAGTTTATACCTTTTTTCAGGGTTATTGACTACCTTAATCTTAAGTTTAAAATAGGTTTATCTTTTTTTAAATAATCTTGTAAGTCATTATTACATTTGTTAGCTATTATATTACTTATTTTTACAAGTTTTAATTCCACTGTATATAATAAAAATATGATCATCATATTTAACTTTTCGCTTTGTTTGTTTTATCGTTACCAATATGATTACAATAATAAACATACTCTAATAAATAGTATCCATACTGATTATTATTTTTAATCTAATATAATCAAACATATTATGCTTCTGATCTATGACTTTGTTAATCAGGCTGAGGTTCGAGTCTGATAACCTACTTTAAGAGGCTTTGGGTTAAATAGTTTAATTATTTTAAACTAAGTTTTAAAACTAAAATTCCCCCCTTTTGTAACTATATCCATATGTACGTATTCTTATGATCCTAAAAAAAACATTATTAAAGAAAAATATCACTAATTTGGAGAGCGAGTCCATTACCTCTCATAGAAAAGTGGGTTTTAGAGTTTTAATGTGACTTTTTGAGTGCCCCATGCCTTGTAACTTGTGCAAGAACATTTTCCCACTTTTATTTGTATTTTAATGTATTTTTTACTTATTTAAATATTTATATTTGAATTCCATTAAATTTTTAGTTTTTTCTTTCATATTTTTCTTTTCTTTTTCATATCCTGGAATTGGTGATGCTTCTCCTTTTTATTGGTGACATTACATTTAAGCTTGGAGAAACTATGGGTGAGTGGAATTGATTCTAAGCCTTTTTTATTTGGCCACTCATCATAGTATCATATACACTCCTCCACTTACTCTCTAAATATTTCTATTGATGCATCAACTTGGAATTAAAGTTATTATTCTAATGAGTAAGAACTACCACATTCTTCTTTTCACTCTCTATCAAAAACCACCTTTTCTCTATGTATATATCATATATTATGCTCCTCATAGTCCATAACAGTTAAACCTCACTCATTTTTAAGTTATAAAATTTAGTAGGAATTTGATTTTTATGGTTTTTAAAGTGGGGGAATTCTAAAAAATGGAGGTTCAGATTTGAATTTCAGGTGCTAGATAATCCGGAGGTAATATTTTTAGATATGGATTGAGGCCTAAGATGTGATTTGGGTTCTCATGAAAGTCTTGGGATCTTTATGTTGGATTTCATAAATTTTGAAAGTGCTTAGACTAGTGCACGGTTCACATACGGTTAGAAGAAACTGTGCGGCCAAACCATGAGGTTTGATTTTTTAGAGGGTAAGTTACACGATCACTGCATGGTTTCATACAAACTATATGAAATCCAAATTTTGGTTACAAAGTATTTTTCACGGTTGGTGCATGGTTTGAAAAACCATACAGCCAAACCATGGGAGGAATATTTTCTTAGATAGTTCTATCCACATGGTTGGCATACAATTTGAAAAATTGTGCAACCAAACCATGTGACATAATTATTTTTGTTAAAATGTGGTAAATAATTTAGTTTCTCCAATATGATTTCAATCCCACCCCCCATTCCTTCCCTCTTGTGTGAATTATGGCTAAGGGACCTTACCCATTCTCTTCCTTCATCTCCTCTTCAATTTTGGGGATTTTGGGGTGATTTTTAGCAATTAAAGGGTTTAAGAAAATTTCCACTGAAGCATGGTGGAAACCATCCCACCTCTTGGAAGTTTCATGTAAATATCAAAGGGGAGGTCTCGAGAGAACATAAACAAGTATCCTTTCATCATTTTCCATGAGGTCCTTTTTCTATATTAGTGTCAAGAGTGTGTTGTGGATATTCTACATGCAGTTGGTCACCATTTTAGTGTGTTGACATTTCCCAGTGCTTGAGAGTTGAGGAAGTTCTTAGAAGAGACTAGCTAGTGATGTTCATGTTGTGAATTAAAGAAAAATGGTTTGAATGAGGTATGTGTCATTTAATTTATTTGTGTCTCTTTTTTTATTGGTGATTTTATGTTCATGTTCCACCATTATTATAATTTCTTGAATATTACACAACTTGTGTGATTTGTCCATAAATTAGGATGGGATCACATCATTGTAATAGTCAACATGGAACACATAGATTTCTAAATATTTCGATGATGGTGCCTTATCCAAATGAGTGTCAGTGGACCTATTTATGTAATTTTTAGATTTATGTTTTTTATTCTAAAAAATAAATATGTATTTCATTTTTAGAATAAGATTTTATAAAGGGGTTTGGTTCAAGTGAAATTTCAAAGTTAAATGGATGATTTTATAAATGAGTTTTGAAATGGTATTTCAAAATATAAAATGGGTTCTCTAAATAATGGTTTGATGAATTTCAGTCCAAGGTCTTAGTGAGAGTAAGATGACATGTGATTTATTTTTAAATAATTTAAAAAAGGTTTTGGCTTCATTTTATAGGAAAGCTTAAAGGGATTGATCAATAAGTTTTGGTTTGTTTGAATTCATGTGGGCGATGCCCTATTTCTAAATAATGAGTTCTTTTTATATGTTCCCCTTTGTTTTGATTACCTTGTGTGCTGATTTTCAGATGTTGATTCATGTTATTCATGTTGGATGATGATGGATGCCTTAATTATCAAAGTAAAAGGTTGATCTAGATGGATGCGATAGATGTAATTTTCTAAAACTTCCCAACCATTTATTTGTGTCCATGAGGATTGATGGTGTTGAGGAGGAGTTTGGGGCTGTTCTAGAGGATAGGAGAGGGCCTTGGGCCATTTTGGGGGTCACCACACCCTGGTGTTGGGCATGGTGGAGGTCATTTTAGTCATGTTATCACCCTATGTAAAATGGTCTAAGGGAAACATGGAGGCTAGGGTGTGACACCTTGAGAGACCTCTTATACAATATAGGGAAGAAGGTCTCACCACGCCCCTAACCTTGGGCGCGGTGAGGGTAAAATGGATTGGATCTTTCCCTACGCCTGTGGTGGCTCGCCATTTTGTTTGGTGGGTTCAAAGTCACCATGACCATGGTCTGGGCTATAGTGGAAGCCATGATGATGGTTAAGATGCTTTTTGAATGTCTGAAATGGCCACCTTATTCCTTGGGATCTTGAACATTTCAAAGGGTGAATGTGTGAAATCATAATTAGTGGTATTTAAGGTGATTTTAATCGATTTATCATACCCTATTAATCAAACTAGACTCCTCTTCTGGGAGTCCCTTTTATTTCTAGACACTCTAGATGAACCTAGGGAATGGTTTGATCATTTTCTCACATTGAGGCTTCATTTATGGAAATTGTCACTGAGTTTTGGTGAGTTCTTCTTCAATATTAGAGGGGCTTGATCACTTACCTTCTTCCATTGTGAGTAGTGGTTCTCTTGAAGATTCAATCTAGGTAGGAGATCCTTTATCCTATCTATCTTTAGATGTAAATGTGGGAATGCCATGCTTTTGTATTCCTTTGGTTAAATGGTATGTATCAACCTAAAAATTTTAATTTAATTAGATTAATAAAAATTGAAGGGAAAATGAGGAATTCACATGATATTTAATTGTTCTTGTGATATTTACCTATATGGTTGTGCATGCTTATTGTTTTGTTGACTTTGACTTATGTTGAGGATTGATGTGTTATTGTGGTTATTGAAATTTGAGAACTACATTGTGTTGTTTGACTAAACTCGCTACACAAGAAAAAGGATAAGAATGTATATCCAATTAATAAATTGGTTACCCATGAAATCTCAAATTTTTGTGTGAATACCCTTGAAAATAATGAATTGTGATGAAATCCATTTGTTAAAAACTAAATTTTTGGTGTTTGGTGGTTGAGGTGTGTGGTGGTTGTGATGTGGAGTGGTTGTAAAATGGGGTTTGTTTGTATAAGATGGATGGGTTATTATGTGTTGTGTTATGTAGTTTCCCAGTGGCTATAGTATGAACTTGAAATATTGACACATGAATAAACATGGGTGGAAAATTAATGCGTGGTAAATGAAGTAATGTATGGAATGGATAATGAAATAGAATGGGCTGGAATGATTAATAAACTCATAGAAATAAAGTGGGAATTATGTTTAAAATTATTTTCATTAAACATGTAGTAAATGAGATTAATAAATAGATATGGGAGGTAATAAGAAAGTATGAGAATGGGTTGTTTTGAAAAGAATAACGGGATGAGGCTTGTATGTGGCTTGCTCATGTGGTGTGATGCATTAGATAGGGAAATGATAGCAGTGGTGGTTGTGTGAAATTTTTGGTGATGTTGTGAGATATATTGTCACCCTTATCATAAACCCCTAGGTTGGGATTGTGTGTTACATATCTATCATATATTTCGTGTGATTTCTATAAACACCCCATCCAAGTTGCGCGTTTATACTGACACCCAAAGGTTTTGGGTTCCAAGTGTTTTCCCAAATATCCATGATTGTGAGGACGTATGGCTAGATACCCCCTCTTTCCCACTCCCTCTTTCAGGTGAGATTGATATGCATGGGTTGTAATGGCCAGAATTCAAAAGTGTACTAGAGGTGGTTATTGACAAGAGGATTTATTGGTTCATAGTGGGGTCATGCATGGTAAGAGGAGGGAATGAGGTTGATGTCTTTTTTTTAAAAGGTTGGGACCGAAGCCTCATTTTATTATTAAAGCAAAGAAAAGACCTCTTTTAACTGGGTAGAGGAGACCCATTACATAGCCTGAAGGCCCACTGAGCTTGTATCCCATTACATAGCCCGTAGGCCCAACTTTTTGGCCTAAGGCCCATTCTGTGAATAGTAACTCAGCTGCTATAGTGTCCGCCACTACTACAGTACCCTGCCACTGCTACAGTACCCACCGATCAACAGTACCACCGCTGCTACAGTACTGCTACAGTACTGCTATAGTACCTTCACCCTATGGGTTTTGAACCCCCATTTTTCATGTAGGATTACGGAGTGCTCACCACTAAGCCAAACCCCAACTACCGAGGTTGATGTCCTTCATGTTCAAGATACCCTTATATTCTAGTTATATGGAATTGGTTATGAGACGATGTGGATGTGATGACATGTTGCAAAGGGTGCATGGTATGGCGTGGTTGACTAGGTGTCTTTGGGAGGGATGTGATGTGGTTTCCTAGGAATATTTGGGTGGGATGTGATGTGTTTTCCCAAGTGTCTTCGAGCATGACTATTATGAAAGGGATGACAATTTTAGGATATAAAACATTGGGGAATGAGAGAAAAAAATTAGTGGTAAAGTGGTGTAGAGTACCCTTTATCATTATTCTTATTATTATATTACTATCTTGGATGCGTTATTTGGTAAACATGCCTTGATGAGGATGGGATTGGATAGTTGACCTGTTTAGGTGTGTGTTGTTTCTACTATTTGTTCACGAGTGAATTAATATGATATTTTCACATGTTCATGAGATACGTTAGGTATAATCCTACTGATTATACATATTATGATCATCCAATGTATATAAAACTATTTTTTAGGTTTTTAGGAGGACTTTGGGGACCTAGTTAGACATTAATTACTCAGACATTGGAACTATTGTTATGTCATTGCCATAGGATTTCTTTTGGTATTTATTTAGAGTCTCTGTTTATATTTGTTTATGATATACATACATTATGGGATGTTTTTTTGGTTTTCCATTTTTTTTCTATGAGATATAGTTTCTTTGTGGTTTTTACTCTATCTCTATATCCTTATTAATTAATAGAGGGTAACGTCTTCTATATGTGATATTTTTATACCCTCAGTGCTATTTGTCAACCTGGGGACTACTAAAGGCGGGACTTAAGGATCATTATCTCTATTTCTTCATTTCCAAACCAGGAGAGGTGACTTTTTACGGAGGGGGTCATGAAAGAGTGGTAATAAAGGTTTTAGTTGAGTGATAGGATGAAGTTTGGAGTTAAGAACTATGAGGATTTCATGGATTGGTAGGGAAACAATGTTAGTTGATCTTGGCATGTGACACAGGCCTATGATACCGGTTAGGAAATGAGATTTTAGGGACCCCTATGATCTGACACAAGGACCCTGAGACTCCTGAATGACCAAGTGAGGTGGTTACACTTTTAGGGTAGGGACCTAGCAGAGGTACATGCATTATAATTGATTGCGTTCATGTTTTAATTGGGTGATCCTTGTGAAATTAAAATAAATTATTTTAATGAACCTTAATAAAAAAATTCCATGATACCAAGCTTAGGGTTTATTCTTGATTTTTAGGGATGTATCATGGTCATCATACGTGTGTAGCTAGGAAGTAGAGGTTCAAAAGGTTGATACAGTTGTTCGTCAGAGTATCGACCCGATAAAGGGGGATAGGCATGATAGTGAGTGCTATGTGATTTTTAGTGGAAAGACTTAGTGAAGTATGGGGGAGTTTCTTTGATATGTATATGAAGGACTAGTTCGAGGATCTCAATATTTCTTTCAACCTAATTCATGCCCAGGATGGGTTTTGGGTGCTATCGACAGTTAGTCAGATGATGAGTGTTGTACGTCAATAGTGGAAACTATATCTTGTTGATTGTAATAAGGTAGATGTTTCTTAGGTTGATTTCCAAAAAGATTTCTGAGTGGACTTCCTATTTTTTTTACCATGAAGGTAGTGAAGAGGCAAGAGTTTCTTTCTCTTCAACAGGGGAATATGTTTTTGTGAGAGATTGGTATTAAGTTTAAGGATATTTTGTGTTTCTCCCCTGATCTTTTTACCAATGAGGAGTATCATACATGACATTTTGAGGAGGTAATCCACCCATATATCTAGTATTTGGTTACTCTATTTACATTGATAATATATTTTCAAGTAAAAAAGAAGGTGGAAGTGATCTGAAGTATGAACTTGTGAGGAGGGTTACCCTAAGAGATGATCCAACAGGGTTCCTCGAGGAGTAGAGTTGTTAGTAACATGTCTCATATTCCAAATCCTTCAAGGTTTTGACTAGTAGAGAGTCAATTGTAGCCATTTTCTATGTGTTTTTCTAGGTACACTGGTTCCTGGGTGACTGCTAGAGGGTTTTTATTCACATTTTATACCTACAAGGGTTATGGTCACCATCAGACTCAGTGAATGAACACTCAAGGAGGACAACTTGGTTTGGGTGGTTAGGCCCAATCACAAAAAAATAGAGGATACTACCACTTGTTCAATAGATTAGGAGAGATATATATAGTAGGGGTCATACCCATGACAACCTTCATCCTTAGGGACCTTGGCTAGAGTGTGTCCATGGAGGTGGTCATTAGTAGTGAGGTAGAGGAGTTGTGTATAGACAATTTCATGCCATAGAGATGCTAGAACCATAGGGGATAAAGATCGTCAAAGGTATGATTAGATCATCATCAAACCTTTTTCTACCTTGTTTGATTTAGTATTCTCACACTCCTTTATTTCACCCACCTTAGTCCATGCTTTGAGACTAAATGTGAAGAGTATTATTGTGCCCCTGGTGTTGACTACATCATTCGGAGGCCAAACCTTCTTGTTTGATGTGTGTTGGGGGTGTAGGATAATGAGGGGAAAACTTAATTGTCTGGGGATCTCTTATTTATATAGATATATCCATATGATGTCATCCTTGACATTGATTGGTTATATTCCTTGTGTGTGGTTATCGATTGCTTCTATAGGAAGGTCACATTCTTGGATGTGGATGGTTGGTGTGTAGTTTTCATCAGTGAATGAGGTTATTGGATAGGAAGTAGGTGTGATAATCCCCTTCTTCCCCTAATGGAGAAATTTTCAATAAAGTCAATGATTTAGGGAATGGTGGAAACTCTCAGAGTTGTTAAGGAATTTTTGGATGTCTTTCCCGAGGAGTTTGTGACACTGCCCCCTCGATGTGACATCGAGTTCAAGATAGATTTATAGATGGAAACTTATTAAATTTCAATGGGACCTTATAATATGATACCCTTTAAGTTATGAGAGTTGAGGATTTAGATATATGACCTGATGCATAAGGTTTCACCTGACTTAGTTGTCTCCATAGGGTGCTCCTGTATTATTCGAAAAGAAGGAGGATGATAGTCTGAGGCTATGTGTGGAATACCAGAGGATAAATTAGGCGATGATCAATAATTATTAACCTATTTTGAGGATTTATGACCATTTTGATCAGTTTAGAGGAGCTAGTTAGTTTTATAATATTGATATGTGGTCTGGATATCATCTGTTGAGGGTGAAGGAGGAGGAAATTACAATGACTAATTTTTGGTGTAGGTATGGGCACTTCAAGTTTACATTCATGCCATTTTATGTCATAAAAACACCAACTATGTTCATGGGACTCATGAAATTCATATTCCATGAATTCATGTACTAGTTCACAGTCATGTTCATCTATGATATATTTATCTACTTTAAGTATGAGTAGAAGCATGCCAATGATCTCAGAGTTGTCTTGCGAGTCCTTTTATTCCACTAGATCTATATAATGTTTTCCAAATGAAATATTTATACACGAGAGGTACTTTTATTTAGGCATTTAGTTTCCTATAAGGGTGTGGTTATGGACCCATAAATGATTGAGGTAGTTATTTCTTGGGTGGCACCCAAAAATGTGGAATAGGTTTATAGTTTACTCATTCCTACTAGCTATTATCGAAGGTTTGTGTTTGATTTCTCATAGATTGTATCCCCATTGATAGATTTGAAAATAAAGGACCATTATTTCATCTAGACTAATCAGTGACTAGTATTTTTTTACAACCTTAAGGGGATATTGATTAGTGCCCTAGTGCTTCGGTTTCTAGAAGAAGGGGTGATGTTTGAGGTTTTCTATGATGTTTTCCATCCAGTCTTGGGATGTGTCTTGATATAGTAGAAGGAAATGAACTCTTATGGGTTAAGGAAGCTATGTACTCATGACCATAATTATTTTACCCATGACCTGGAGCTAGCGATGGTTGTGTTTTCACTAAAACTATGGAGACATTACCTCATCGGATAACGCTTTGTGGTTTTTACCGATAACAAGATCTTGAAGTATATTTTCAATCAATGTTACCTAAATCTATGAAAACAGTGGTTGCTACAATTTCTTTAGTAATATGACTTTGAGATCTTATATACCTTAGGGAATGATAATGATATGGATGACACACTAAGTATAAAGTCATGAAGGGATGTTGTTCAAGAGTCTGAATATGCTTAGAGGGTAATAGAGGAGTTTACAACCATTCAACTAAATGTAAAGATGGTATATATAAGAGGTTTATTATTTTATATGATAGTTTAGTATTCTATAAAGAATAAGGTAGATGATTCTTATTGGGGGAATCATAGGTAGAGGTAATGCGTGACCGTATTGGCCATGGTGATACCCTAGAGGGATGGTTGGAGGATGGTCAGAACCGAGTGTTGTTTTAGGGGAGGTTGTTTGTTCTAGTGGAAATGCATGAGTGAGTCCTTTGTGAGTTTCAATGATCACATTTATTAGTTAAACTAATAGTATCTAAGATGTAATGTGGTTTGAGGATGTAGTTTTGACAGATCGGGATGAAATGGGCAATGGCCAAGTTTGTGGCTCAGTGTCTAGTTTTCCAATAGATAAAGACACAACATCGTGTTCTTGGTGGTTTGTTGTAGCCCTTAGATGTCCCCAAGTGGAAGTTGGATTACATATCAATGGATTTTATCATAGGACTACCCCAGGTCCATGTAGGATTTGATTCTATATGAGTAATCTTGGATCATATGATGAAGTCGGTTCACTTCCTTCCAATCAAGGAGTTGGGCACTGTGGATGTTTTAGCGAGGAGGTTTGTGGATGAGGTCATGTGGATGAATGGAGTTATAAATTACACCATCTCAAATCAAGACACTTTTTTTCCTCATAAGTACATATTGTATTGCAAAATGTTTTTGGAACTCGATTACGTCTCACCACTACTTTTCACCCTTAGACGGACGAACAGATGGAGTAGACCATCTAGACATTGGAGGATATATTGCGAGTGTGCATCTTGTATTTTGGTGGATCTTGGAAAAAACACTTACCTTCATTTGAGTTTTATTAAAATAATAGATACCACCCATCCATCAACATGAATCCATTAAAGGTGTTGTATAGGAGGCTGTGTTGATCCCCATTATGATGGATAAAGGTTAGAGAGTCATATGTTCTTGCTCTCGATGTGGTGTAGAGAATAAAAAATAAGGTTTTAGTAGTTTTTAAGAGGGTGAAGGTAGCGTAGGACTGATATAAATTTTATGTCAATCATAGAAGGAGAACCTTGGAGTTTTCGGTTGGGTACCAAATGTTCTTAACAATTTCCACTCATCAGGGGAATTATATGTTTGATAGGGAGAGTAATCTTTATCCCCTATTCGTCAGACCCTTAAAATAATTGGAGAATTTTTGAATGGAGTTATATTAGTTGGAACTCACATTATGATTAGAAAATATTCATAACATCTTCTACATGTCCCGATCCATCGATATCTTCATGATGACTCCCATGTCATTGATTGGGGAGAGATGAATATTGAGGATGACACAATGTCCGTGGAGAAACCAGTAGATATTCAAGATCATAAAGAAAAGGTGATATGTGGATGAACCATTCCTTTTGTTCTTGTTTTGTAGAGGAATGGTGGATCAGAAAACCATACTTGGGGGCATGAGACACAGATTCATGCCTAGTACCCTGATTTGTTTTGATTTTTACATTATTTTATTTTATTTTGATGATGTGATGCCTAGATATTACTGGTTTGTGAAATGTTCCTTTTTGTTTCTAATGGTGTATGATATGTATTATATTATATAAATAAAGTAATACCCCTTGTAAATCAATATGTTTTATGTTTACAACACATTTTAAAACCTTTTAGGTGAGTTAGTGATGCCCAAAGATGACAATATCCTAATATGAAGGGCGGTTTTCCTCAATTTGTGTGCTTTAGGCAATGTTGTGTAATGGTTGAAATAGTCTTTGGATTGTGCTATGTTGAGTATTGAATGGTGGTGTGGATGGTTGTGTGGGAAATAGGTGGCTTGACACTGGTATAATGTGGTGGAAGTGTTTCAGTTATATAAAGATCCTTGAGAGGTATCTCATGAGATGGTTGTTCAGACCCCACTTCTTTTCTATGTACTAGGTTTAGTTTTGATTTTCTAGGGAAATACTGGTTTGGGAGGTATATGATGTAATGTTTTGGATATTCTTGAACTTTCCTTTGTGTTTTTCTAAGTCCTAGTGGAGTCTAGGAGGAGCTTGGGGGTGTTATGGAGGCTAGGAGAGGGCCTTGGGCCATTTCAGGGGTCACCACACCTTGGTGGTGGAGGCCATTTTGACAATGATCTCACCTTGTGTAAAATGGGATAAGGGAAATGGGGAGGCCAGAGAGTGGTTCTAGGAATGGATTCTTAGGGGACCTCTTTTCCAAAATATAAAAGAAGGTCTCACCATGCTTATGACCTTGTGTGTGGTGAGGGTAAAATGAAACGGATCTTGAATTATGCCCGTAGTGGCTTGCCATTTTTCTCAGTGGGTTAAAAGGAACCATGACCATGGTGTAGGATTTGGTGATGTTGATCTTATTTTTAAATAGATGAAATGGTCACCTTATTCCTAGGATATTTAGAATTTCAAATGGGGAATTATTACAATCATAATGAGGGGTATTTAAGTAAATTTTAATCAATTTCTCTTCCCTTATTAATTGATCCATGCTCCTCTTCTTAGAGTTCCTTAGATTTTCAAATAATCTAGATGAACCTAGGTCATGGTTTGATCATTTTATCATGTTGAGGATCTTTTGATGAAAATTTTTACTAGGTTTTGGTGATTTATTCATTGATCTTGGTGGTGCTTGATCTCTTTCTTTCTTCTGTTGTGAGTGGTGGTTCTCATGAAGCTTCAATCAAGGTAGGGGATCCTTCGTCTTCTCCTTCCTTATATATACATGTGGGAATTTAATGTTTTTGACTTCCTTTGGGTAAATGGTATGCATCGTCCTAAAAAATATAATTTAATCAACTTAATTTAAATTTAAGGGGAAAGGTGGAATTTACATGAGATTTACTTATTCTTGTGATTTTTACATATAGGGTTTTCATTCTTGTTGTTTTACCAATTTTTACTTCCATCGAGGATTGATATGTTATTGTGGTTATTGGAATTTGAGAACCTCATTATGATTGTTTGAATAAACTCCCCACACATGAACAAATCTAAGAACATATATCTAGTTAATAAATAGATTTTCCATGGAATTTCATATTTGTGTTAGAATACCCTTGAAGATAATGAATTGTGATGAAATACCTTTTAAAAAATAAAGTTATGATGTGTGATGGTTTTGATGTGTGGTGGTTGAGGTGTTTGGTGGTTGTGATGTGGGGTGTTTGTGAAATGAGGTTTGTTAGCTTGAGATGGATGGGTTGTTATGTGTTGTATTGTGTAGTTTCTCGATGGCTATAGAATTAACTTGAAATGTTGACATGGGAATGAATGTTGGTGGAAAATTAATGTGTGGTAAATGAAGTAATGTATGGAATAAAAAAAATGGAATGGGTTGGAATGATTAATGAACTCATATAAATAAAGTAGGAAGTATGGTTAAAATGGTTGTCATTAAACATGAAGTGAACATGCTTAATAAATAGAGATGACTGTTAATAAGAAAATATGGAAATGAATTGTTTTGAAAAGAAAGATTGGATGAGTCTTATTTGTGGATTTCTTATGTGGTGTGATCACTACTACAAAACTAGTTTTATCTAGCTCTAGGGTTTTAACAGTGTTAGCTAAAAGTGTTGTTAAAAACCCCCTTTCTCAACACTAGAAAAAGTGTTGTTAAAAAGGGTCTTTAACAACACTTTTTTAGAAATGTTAAAGGGGGTATTTAATAGTGCTAAAAAAATGCTGTTAAAGGGGGTCCTTTACCAGCTCTTGTAAAAAAGTGCTGATAATGGCCTCTCCTTTATCAGTTCTAGTAAAAAAGCTATAATAAAAGGGAATTTATCAGTGCTTATAAAAAAGTGCTGATAAAGGGGGGCCTTTATCAATGCTAGTAAAAAAACACTAACAGGGGGGGTTATCAATGATTTTTTAGAAGCACTGATAAAGACCCCTCTTTATCAGCAATTTTTTTACTAGAACTAATAAAGGGCATATTTTAAAAAAAATATTTCATTAAAATTAATTTATTAATATATTAATATATAAATATCTTTTTATTGATATAAATATAATATATATATTTTAAGTATGTTTTAGATAAGGCTAAATAGGCATTTACACATAATATATAATATATTCAGTGAAAATGGATTATAACTCTAGAAAATCCCTACAAACCCAAAAAAAACTTGAAATATCGATAATAACTCTGGAAACCCTTAAAACCCATAAAAATATTAAGAAACCCTAAACCCCCAAAACAACCATAAATTTTGATTGAGGAGTCCATTTCAACTCCATAACCAATCAAATCAAAGCTTATGAAATGATCTAAAACCACATGAGATTTAAATCATGTGATAATCAAAGGAATAAAATATATTACAATTTAAAAAAGTCAAAAATTGAACTCGAACTTCAAACGACCATAAATTTTGATCCGGGTGTCCCTTTGGGATCCACCACATATCAAATCAAAGCCTATGATGAGATCTATGCCTCAAAGGTATGGACTAAGATCTATGAGTTTTGTCCTGTTTTCAACCCCCAAAGGCCCAAAAGGCCTCCAAAATTGAGTTTTTAGTTGGGGTACCCCAATTTATTAAAATTAAAATGGTTATAATTTTTGATTCAGGAGTCTACTCGTCCTATACCACATATAAAATTGAAGCTTGAAATGATCTATACACCCCCGATAACCCATGGGAACCACTAATCACCTTTATCAAGGACAAAACCAACTTTATAGTCATCGTACCTTGCTTTTTCACTTTTAATGGACTTCTGGGTGTCCATTTGGGCTATACCACATATCAAATAGAATCTTTAAATGATCTCTATACCTCAATAATCCATGAGTTTGGGGATAAAAAAGGTCCAAAAGGCCTATGAAACTGAGTTTTTAGCCTCTTTATCCTAATTTTTTAACATTCAATGGATTTTAAGCCTCTTTTAAGAGGTAATTTTTGCCCTTTTTCAGAGAGGAATGAATTTATTCCCAAATATTACATTCATATTGATATTATGACTTTGAAATTTTATCATTTTTCACAATGTACTATTATTTATAACCAAATATATAACAATATATACATATTTTATATATATTCACACATAAAAATTTAATTTTATAAATAAATAATTAAACATATCTACATATAAAATACATTTCTAAATATATAAAACTTTTCTAAATAAAAACAAATATCCATTTAAAAAAATAAAAATGAAAATAAAAATATATATACATATATACATATATATATATAAACACACACACACACACACATATAAACAAACACACACACACACACACACAATAACATATATATATAAACATATATATACACATAAACACATATATAAATATATAGATAAAAAATATAACGAAATATATATAAATATATAGATATATCATAAAATGTAAAACAAAGCAGTATAGGGGAGTGGAAAAGGCACTGGTTTATAAGCTGGAGGTCTCAGGTTCAAAACTCGTTAGAGGCAGGGGTGCATGCTGGGGGTGGGATCATCTAAAGCACTAATAAAGGGGTGGTGGAAGTGATGATCAGGGGGGAGGGGGGTGAAAAAATTTTTATACCCTTTATCAGTGCTTTATTTAAACGCTGTTAAAAGGGGGCTTTATCAACTTTTTTTACAAGTGCTGTTAAAGCTAACCCTTTAACATCGCTTACATTATTAGTGCTTTTGTAGTGATGATAAATCCCTTTTACTAGTGCTGTTAAAGTTATGATTTGTAGTAGTGGATTCATTAGAGGTTGCAATGATAATGAAAATGGTTATACATACTTTATGGTGATGTTGTGAAATATGTTAGTAAAATTGTTTTGAACCCCTAGCCTAGGATTGTGTGTTACTTATCTATCCTAAAATTTTATGGGATTTTTATATACACCCCATCCAAGTCACATGTTTACACCAACACCCATAGGTTTTGGGTTCCAAGTGTTTTTACCAAAAATCCATGATAGCGAGGATGAATGGTTGGTTACCCCCTCACCCCTACTCTCTCTTCCAGGCGATATTGATACACATAAGCTATGATGATCAAAAATTAAAAGTAAACTAGAGGTGGTGATTGATGATAGGATGAGTTGGTTCATAGTATAGTTTATGCATGTTAGGAGGAGGGAACAAGTTTGATGTCCTTCATAATCATGATACCCTACTATTCTGGTTATATGATAGTGGTTATAGGAGGATGTTGATGTGATAACATGTTTCACAGGGTGAATGGTATGATGTGGTTTCCCAAGTGTCTTCAGGAGGGATGTGATGTAGTTTACCAGGTGTCTTTGTCCATGACTATTACATAAGGGTTGAGAGCACCAAGACTTAAGATGTTGGGGTGTGAGAGTGAAAAATCAGTGGGAAAGTGGTGTGAGGTACCCTTTATTGTTACAATTCTTATTATATCACTATCTTGGATGCATTATTTAGTGAGAGTAACTTGGTGAGAATGAGATTGGTTAGTTGGCCTATTTAGGTGAATTTTGTTTTCACTGTTTGTTCATGGGTGCATTAATATTCTCTTTTCACTTGTTCATGAGAGACCTTAGGTATGATCCTATTGAGTATAAATTTTATGATCACTCCATGAATATAAAACCATTTTTTAGGTTTTTAGGAGGACTTCAGGGACCGAGTTAAATATTAATATCCTAAACATTGGAGTTTTTGCTGAGTTTTTTTCCTTAGGATTTCTTTTGGTATTTATTTGGAGACTTTTTTTTATTTGTTTATGATATACATGAATTATGGGATGATTTTTTGGTTTTCCCTTTTCTTTCACGAGATGGAGTTTCTTGGCAGCTTTCATTATATCACCTCATCCTTATCAATTAATTGATGATAATGACTTCCATATTTGAGTTTTTTATACCCTTGGTGCTAGTCACCAACCTAGGGACTACTGAAGGTGGGAGTCCAGGGTTATTATCTCTCTTCCTTCATTGTCATCCTAGTAGGGGTACCTTTGGTAGAAGAGGTCATGAAAATAGACCCCTTGGAGGGTAGGGATGATTCTAAAGGACCATGAGGTTATTGAGTGACATTATGGATGGAACAAAAAATTAGGGTTAAGAGATAGAAATGTGATCGAGGAACCCATGTAGGGTGACTGTGCTATGGTTTGACTTAAGGGACCCATGGTGGGTGCCCCAGTAGTATGTTGACACTATAGAGGGTGCATGCAAGATATAAATGTGGACGATTATAAGTGTTTCCTTAGACCCAAATCATTGGTGTAATACTAGTATAGTTATCACAGTGATGATAGGTTTTACACTTGAGAAGCTAACCTCAGGTATGTGAGATGGGTTCAGTTAAAAGGCCAACCCTTGTGAGACACTCTACTATGAGATTATTTGGGCAGGACGTATTACCCACCGAAATGTATATAGATACATAGGATGCCTTGGACATGCTTCTTGGACCTAAACTTCATGCATGATTTTGGTTTGGAATGCCTTGGACATGCTTCTTGGATTTAGATGTGCCATTGGTTTTTAATGCCTTCAATGAGTTCCTTAGATTCAAATTGACAATCAGTTTATAATGCCTTGGATGATCTCATTGGATTCATTATTCTTGTAGTTTGGAATTACTTGGTTGATTTCCTTGGATTCATATTGACTAATGGTTTATAATTCCTTGGATGAATTCTTGGGATTTAGATTAACCATTAGTTTGGAATTCCATGGACATCCTCCTTGGATTATTATATGCTACCATGGGATGCATAAGACTTTATCCTAGGATCTGGCTGTTGAGAATGATACTATTGTATTTCTAAGGACATGATCCTAGGAATCATTCATGGGCTTGATAAAAGTTGGTGTGCTATGTCACATGCATAGAGACATACTGAAACTAGTTATATAATGCATGATATTCAAATACTAGTTTTGGGGTAAGACTTGGACCCCTTTAAGTGGTTGGTGTAACTTATTTAGAGAAACTTCAACATTGGATGAAGTAGTTATATATGGGGATGAGGTGGCATGTCAAACACCCAATAACCCAACATTTATATTTGATGTGATTATGTGTTATTTGTCTAGGTGGGTGTGTTACATGAGAATGATTTCAACTCTTATATATATATTACATGAACATCCCCTTGATCACAATAACACTTAGTATTTTTTGAGGAATTGGGAATTCCTACTGAATCATTGGACTCACCCCCTACCCACATATATGGAATGTGTTTTGATATACATGGGAAGAACTTCATGTTTTATCATAGGTAATAGGTACTTCCTAGAGCCGAACACATGAGATAGGTTAAGAAAGTTGTGGATGCTAAGTTTTTGGAAAGTTAGACTATGTGAGTTGGGCTAGAGGATAGTTTATTTTTGTCAGTATTATTCAACAAATGAACTGAAGAGTGTTCCATTTATTTATATCTTCTTAATATAATTCTATGTTTATTTGTTTTTAATACTCTATTATGATTGATATATCATATAGATAGATTTACTACTTTTTATTCTAGACTACAGAGGCCTGTGGGTCACCTTATTTTATGTCTATAGGTTTTTAGGATGTTCATTATATAGACAAGTCAAACTGAATTTTTGGTAGATTTGAGAATGACCCTCAGGCCTTAGATTAGAGGGCATAGTCTCCCCAAAATTATTTTAGGCCCTCAACACTAGTCAAAAGCCTCTTGAATATATAGAGGTATGCTTGAGGTCAAGTATAATCCTTACATGGGCACCATTTAGGCAGTCTAAGCCAGGTTGTTACAAAGTCATGTCATAACCTATTTTGGGATGTGGTAATGTTAGTTAGGGATGAAGATAGGGTATCAGGGCTTATAAGGTAGATAAAGCACATTATAATGACCCATAAACTATATATAGAAATAAAATTATGAATATATATATACACATTTCATATAATGTAATATACATGATAATAACTAATATCACATTATCATTAATTCAGAATATAATATGTTTATAGATGTATTTCATGCTTTAAAATGTATTTAAAAAATTGATTTTATTTCATTTTAAAAAAGTATATCTAAAATTAATTTTTATCACTTATATAATTTTAATAAAAAAAATTACTTCAATTTTTAGAGTCATCATGTGAAAATGAGTTTATGATTATTTTTTGGGATTTTTCTAAAATAGTTGATTTTTAGGGAGAATAGTGAAAAATATTGTTTTTACCAAAATTGTAATTTTTTATGATATTGATATAGGATAAGATTGACTTGGAAATTTAAAATCAGTGAATATATATTTAAGTAATAAATTTTTTTCATTCTAAAATATTGATTTGAACTTATAAATCACATGCTCAGCATTTTTGGACTTATGTAATATTTAGTTCTAATAAAAAACTATTTTTGTCATTAATTTGTATTAAAATATTTTTTTTATAAAATTTGTTTTTGGTTTTTTATAAAATACACAAAATATTTAATTTTTTTATAATAAACCATTTTTTTCTTGAAAACCAAATACATTCCCACACTTAAATTTTATGCTTAAAATGAACTTTTTTTGAGAAACAGTTTTTACGCATCATGTACACCAATACTAAAATTAATTTATATAACTCTTAAAAATTTTATTTTATAAAATTATTTACATATTTAAAATTATAATGTTAAAATTATTAAATAATATTGATTTTAATTTTGGTTACTGAGGGTGAAAGTGTATTTACTACAGTAAGGTTAAATTAGGGTAAAAGTGGGTTAACATAGTGTAAAAGGTTAAAAAAATGTGAATAACATGTATGATATTGTATGGTTAAGGGATTATAAACCTTACACATTTCCACACATCATTATTTTACTTTTTTTATCCTTTTAATCTTAAATAATTCAATAAAATTATTGAAAAGTAAAGAGATTTTACAAGAATTCCACTCTCCCTACATAAAAAAGGAGCTCACCTCCTCCCCATTTCCAAAGAATTGGATCAATAAAAACTCTACACTAGTATCTACTAAACACCCTAAATACACCCTTTAATCCCTAATATCACCAAAATACCAAGTTAAGGAGTCTTAAGGAGTTACCCAAGGGAGAACTTACAAGGGAGAGGTAATAATCTCAACCCAACTTCTCTAGTTATTTTCTTCTTCTACACCCCTCAACCCTCCTCTATCCATGAAGGTATGATAACACTATAATTTTTACTATTCTTAAGTTTTATTATACCAATGTAATATCCATTTTATAAATTCCTCCAAAATCATTGAGAAAAATGAAAACGTCATCATGCGTGTGTGCAGACTACCGCCTCCATGAATGACACATTCAATTTTTCATCACAAAATAAAATGGAAAGTTAAAAAAATATATTTAATTAAATAATATGATATTTATAACATGATTATAATTCTAAAATGATAATTATTTCATTTCCTACTCCCTCCCATTCCATAGAAAATGAAAGCGTTGTCCATGTGTATGTGCGAACTATTGCCTCTACAAAACAACATGTTTTATTTTCCATGACCACCTAACATGGATGAATTTTAATATGTATTTAGTATATACAAATGATATTTATGAATATATTAATATTATTTAATAATAATATGTGGAATTATATCTGCGTGATTAAACAGAAATGATCATAAAAGATTTAACCACCTTAAATGGACTTATCGAGACACCTTTCTTAATTTGGGTCTGTTTTGGGATAACCTTTAAAAATATATAAGTATTGTTATAATGGATTAATAAAGGATTTAAAATAACACCATTATAGATATCATGAAGTTATTTTACAATACCTTTGACCATGGGTAAAAAATCAAATGTATTACAAAGAAATTAACTGAACAACCCCAAGTGACCAACGTAAGAGGAAAGTATATTAAAAATAAATAATAAAAGATAATAAATGGACATTATAAAATTAAATATAGAAGAATAGGGTTATTGGGTATGTATTTAATGAACTTAATTTAATTATTTAATAACTTAAGTGGAATTTTAGAGTGAATCCAGACACAAGGTAAGATATCATTCGCACCACCCCCATTACTTATCGATTACACATCCTCTTTCTTTTTCTCCCTTTTACACAATATTATTCTCATGAACTTATTCTATTTTTTTTATATATTTACCTTATATATATACTTATTTAAATATCCTTTTCATTATTATGGTTATATATGTTTTTAATTCCCTTCATAATTACCGCTTTTAGGTAAACCCAATTTAAGGGAACTTTCCTATTTATTCTCTAATGTCAAGCATCACCCGCATCAAAGGTTTTTGAACCATCAATAGCTTCTAAAACCCTAATTATTTTATGAATAAACCTATTGGTTCAATTATAGTTTTATAAAAAGTAATAAGTTATTTCCTTCTTTAAAATATCATTTAGTTATTTGATAAATCTCCACCCAAGTGGTTCATTTTTATTATTTCTTCTTAAGATCCATCTCATGAATTTTCTACAATAGAACTCCATGTTCAAGACCCACATACCTTTTTCAATTATGAATGTTGCAAATAATTAGATTATTTATTCTCTCAGGAATCCTTATGATTTAGCCTTCAGTTATGACTTGCATCAAAATTATGAAACCAAGTTCCTCACTACTATAGATATGACCTTTATCAGTGCTAGAAAAGGGCATTAACAGTGCTAAAAAAAGTGTTGTTAATCGATGCAAAGATAAAGGGGGTCCCTTTTATCAACGCTTAGAAAAGAGCTAATAAATTCACTTTTTATCAGTACTAAAAAATAACTGATAAAAGGGTCATTTATCAGTGCTAAAAAAATGTTGATAAAAGGTCTTTTATCAGCGATTTTTTTAAGTGCTGATAAAAGTAAAAAAATAAATAAATAAAAAGTTAAAAAGAATATATAATGCAGGGGGGGAGCTTTTAACAATGCTTGAACCCCCCTTTATTAGTGCTAGGAGGACCCCCTCTAACTCTCCCACACACTTCCCTTGCCCATGTATCCCCCACATGCCCATGCGCCCCTCCCTACTTCCACCCGAACTTGAACCCAAGACCTCCCCCCCTGCGCGCCTGCTCCTTTACCACTATGCTATTTAGTTTTTTTCTCTATTTAATGATATATATATATATAGTCATATTTATTCGTATATTAATATAGATTCATATTAATATAAATATATTTAGTTATATTAATACATATATATTTATTCATATATTAATATATATTAATATATATCAATATATATATAGTTATATTTATTTGTATATTAATATAGATTCATATTAATATAAATATATTTAGTTATATTAATACATATGTATTTATTCATATATTAATATATATATATATTTATTCATATATTAATATATATTTATATATATATAGTTATATTTATTCATATATTAATATAGATTCATATTAATATAAATATATTTAGTTATATTAATACATATATATATATATATATTTATTTATTTATTCATATATTAATATATATATATATTTATTTGTATATTAATTTATATTTATATTTATTTATATATATATTTTATCTATAATTTTTTATCTGTATATTTATTTGTATATTAATATATATTTATAACATTAGTTTTAAATACATTTATAAAATATGTTTTTTATGTGTGTTTATAAATAAATAAATAAATACATACATATATATATACAACACACACACACACATACACACAAACACACACACACACACACACACATTTACGAATAAATACATATATATATATGTGTATTTGAAAAGCCATAGAATGTTAAAATGACAATAAATTCTAATCCAGAAGTCTATTTCAACTACATAACTAGTCAAATCAAATAAAATGAAACAATATTCGATATTATATGTGGTACAGGCCTAGAGGACATCTGGATCAGAAGTTATACCTGTTTGAATGTTTAAAAATCGGGGTATCCTGACTAAAAACTCAGTTTTAGAGCACTTATGAGCCCTTTTGAACCTCAAAAAATGTTACATAAGGTTCTATTCAGTCACTAGCACATAGATCTCATCGCAAGATTCGATTTGATATGCTGTAGAGCTCAAACAGACACCCGGATCAAAAGTTATGACCGTTTGAAGTTTGAGTTACATTTTCAACTTATTTTAGATCTTTTATTTTTTTTTTGATTTTTTGTGTCTTAAAATTGTTATTAAATGATTATTAATCGATGATAATTATAAAATTATTAATTAATAATATTTTTTAAAATATTTTAAAGTCATTTTCACTAAATTTCTTATATATTAAATGTAATAGTCTATTTATACTTATCTAAAACATATTTAAAAAATATATATTATATTTATATCAATATAAATATACTTATATAACAATATATTATTTTTCATGTTTTTTTGAAATATAAACTTTATTAGTGCTAGGAAAAAACACTGATAAATCCCCCCCTTTATCAGCACTCCTAAAAAAAGCACTGATAAAGGGCTCCCCTTTAACAATGCTAAAAAAAGCGCTGATAAAGGGGTGGGGGATTTATCAGCACTAAAAAAAGCAATGATAAAGGGTGGCACTGCGAAAACCTAGTTTTGTGGTAGTGTCTTCTCATGGGTTTGATCAAGATAATGATTTATGTAAAATTTATTTTCCTCATGTGTCACACATATGTATGATTTTTATTATGTTATGGGTGGTCCTATAATTATATAGCCCTCAAATGAATTGTGTAAAGCTTTTATATCTCATGAGATGTTATGTAATGAATTAAGGAGTGAACCTAATCCACCATGGGACTTTGTCCAATTTATAATGATGGTCTTGAGAGTGAACCTAGACTTATGTTTATGATGTAATGTCTTATTTTGTTACCACATATTCCATGATTTCATGATCTTATAATCTCATTTCCTTATTCCATGTTTCCATGCTTATGATCATTCTATTTATGATATAATTTTATGCATCTTGAATCTCATGTTATGATTTATAGCCATGTTTATTCCCTTATTGGTCTTTCTAGATCACCCTTTTTCCTTATGTATTTTCCTTAGGGTGTCCTATGTAGTTTTATAAGATCTATGGGAGTATAAAAACTAAGTGAAGTTTTAAATAAAGATAATGTTTTTATTTTTAAGATGATGTATTTATGTATCTAATTTTATAAATACACTAGACCTCTAGATCCTCAGTTTTTATTTATTGGAAATATATGTGAAAAATTATTAAATAAAGCGTGTTTAAGGCTTGGGTCACTATACACATACCTAATCAACATAACATAGGTTGAAACCCAAGTTTCTATGTGATGTCTAGTAATGGGAATAAGACCTTTAGGTTGATTGAGGTGTTAGATTTGACTAAGGAACCCAATGTAGTATTGATTAGACTTGAGATGATTTATAGGGATTGAATGAGAGCTAGTGAGTTGTTCATGCATCACGATAGTTTCATTCTTATGGAATGATACATGCACCCATGGGACAACTTTGTTTGACATGTTTCCTCATCAGAATCTAATATTAATTTAAGTAACTTATAATATAATAAATGTTTTATTGAATGTATTATAAGGAGTGATTAGATTAATATTGATTTTAGTGGATTGATTAATTGATTGTGAGTGTGATGTTTTGTTTGGACACCATATGATAATGATTTTTGGGATATTAGTTTTTGAGAAAAAAATCAGACTTGAAAATAAAACTCATACGGGGAATAAGGTATGAGTAAATGGAATTTATAAGTTAGTTTTATTAAAATGGATCATGGATCCAATAATTTTGAAATGGTTTGGATTTTTGGATTTTTGATAAAATGTGAGGAAAACGGTTTTGAAACTAGATTTCAAAATAGATTTCTAAAATGGGATCAGTTTTATAAAAAAGGAACAACAAGGCTGGAGATTTTGGTGAATTGGTTTTTAATAAAAATACTTAGGTGAAAAGTGGTGTTTTTGGAACTTTTGTGAGTTTTGGTACATGTAAAAAATATTTTGGAATTGTTAATAAAGTATAAATCAATTCCTATGAAGACTATTTTGATTAGATTTTGTGCTCGACTGGGGGAAAACTGAATGGTTGATTATGTGTTCAGATTGTATGCCATGGTTGTTTAGAAATAACTAAGTGAGGTTAAAGAGTGTGATGTGACATGATTTGAATTGGATTTTAAAAAATAATCAACCTGATCCAGTGTGAACTAGACTGCTTGGATTTTATGTCTTTTCTGGGAGTTACCAAGATTCTTGAGTTTGTGCTTGGTAGATATGCCATGTTTTCTTAGAAACTTCCAAGATAGGTTGTAATGTCACAAACCTAACTTGAATACCCTCTCAAACTGGTACCTAACCCAATCCATAACACACCTGAAGGGAATTCCTGATCCCTACAGGTTGGCGACTAGCACCCGAGTATCAAACAACAATCAGAGGGAACAATTTCTCCCAACCTAAAGCAACAACATGTAATGTGTATATATATATATATATATAATAGATATAAAAAGAATAAGATTTAACATATTCCATAACTAAAAGAAGACAATGAAAATGACATAACTCAGAAAAAAATAGTTAAATCATCCCAAAGCACAGGCCCACCACCAAATGACAACTAAAATGAAAAACTAACTACTCCATGGGCTATCATGAGAAAAATACCACAATCTCACCATAAGATACCCAGACTCATCCAAAATAAACCCCACCACATCACTATAATTCCTTTATTTTCCATGCACATATGAGGGGTTTATGCATCGTTGAAGGGGTGCGTAGGGTGTGAGCTAATAGGATAAGAAGGATCCCACCTAGGTGTTTCATATCAAGTCTCTATAAAATAATTTGAACATGGTCAACTTTAAATAAAATAAGGCATGATAAAAAAATTAACAGTTTTTATATCAAAATCATGATAAAACATTTAATTTCCCCCTTTTCCGCATTTCATAATAAAATAGGTGTAAAATTTTCAAAGTGTTTCATATACATTAAAGTAGTCAAATCAAAGAAAATCATGTTTCACATATCATATCAAATCTATGGTAGTGAAACTAAAATAGTACAATCCAAAGAACATGTAACATCACTACAAGGACCACTATAGGTCAGGATATCTTGGATAATCATACCTAAACATAGAAAATCATGTTCATCAAGTCTCTAAATATATACATCGAATATTGAGAGTAGAGGAACACCCCACAAAGTGAACCTCCCAACAGGTCTAACAAGTCTCTAGAATAATAGGACTAGAGATTAGAGGAACACCCCATGAGTGAAACCCTAAAAAAATGGGTGAGGACTATTACTAAACCTTCCACTTAAGTACCCAAGGATATCCATGTGCTCTATTTTTCCACAAAATTTTATCAAAACCATTCTTTGAAAACCATTTTAAAAATTAATTTCACAATGCTTTGAAAATACCCTATTCTTTTTCCAAAACAAGGGGAAAACCCTCTTTTATAAAAAAATCTATTTCAATACACACAAATAAATAAATCCAACATCCCATTTCATTTATAAAATAATTTATCAAAACCAAAGAAATATAGTTCATCAGACATAGTCTAGAGATGAAACTACCTACCTCAAACTCAGGTCGCGCATGCCTGCAATGGGATCCACCAATAAGGAAGAATACAATGATAATAATAAAGGACTTAGAATCAATCCACACAAATCACAATTTATTCAACAAGAATAATGGTCGAAGAAGAAGAATGAACAACACATAACTCAAGGAACTCGCACACCACACCACAACCAACACAAGGTTTAACCTCTAGAGGAAGATCACATAGTGGATATAGAAATAATCAAGAAGAATCATCATGACATATCAATGAATCTATAAACCTAGAATAATAGGGCTACCATAATCAAAGGCAATGAATAAACAAGAGGATTACTCATCCGGATTAATGCACCACAACAACAACGAAGATCAATCACTGAATGAAATGATTCAGAAGGAGCGAATGTATCCAAAATCTCCTAGGTCAAGAGGGAAGAGGGATATAAGATAATGAAAAATAAATCATCCATATAGAACCCTAAAACCATAACTCACAAGTATTACATGATGTAAAACCAATTTTCACATTGTTTAATCCATGAAGACCAAGTATGCTGAGAAACCCAATTTTTAACCATTACTTGATGTGTAAATTTACATGGTGTGTAATAATTTCAATCCCCATATCCAGTTCATGACATCTGTTAATCCTAGTTCACGTCATGTATTTCTCCTACAAACTGAAAAAACACAGTTTCTGCTAAAAAAAAAAAAAATCTGGTATTCTCTGAACTTAGGGAGAATCCCACAAAACCTTTAATATGTTTATACCCAGACACCATTAATTAAAACAAACATACTTCCCTGAAATTTAGGCCATTTCCCCTAGAAAATGATCTCCATCCTTGGGAGTCCCAAAATGCAACCAAATAAATAGGTAAATGAAAATAGATAAGAGAAATACCTGAAAGTGGGTAACAGGATGATCCAAACTCCCCACTATAAGACTTTCCTTCCTTGGGAAGTCATGTGGAAGAATGATGACTGAAAAAAGGTGAGTCCACTACTCCCTCATCAATGAATCATTCTCACAAGTCTCATGATAATATGATTCATGCCTCCATAACACTCTGATCAATAGAATTGACTTCTCATGCAAGAATTTCACTTGAGAGTCAATGATATCCAATGTTTTCTCCATAATAGAAACATCTGGATCTAACTCAATCTCTTCCTAACTCAAAACATGAGAGGGGATAAGATATGTGGAAGACATCATGAATACCCATCAATTGAACTTAAAATGAAAATCTATAAGAAAATAACCCAATCCACTCAGTGACCTCAAATGGCCCAACATATTTCAGAGCCAACATTCCCTATTTTTCATGCCAATTGTGGCCCAAATGAGAAGTAGCTTTCAAGAAAACCTAGTCACCTATGTAAAACTCCAAAGGATGATGCTGCTGACCCATATAGTATTTCTATAAAATATGTACTATAACCAAACACTGAAATATATCTTGAATCCTCACTGACCTCTTTTAAAAAAGACTTGGTCCCACTAAAGAGGCTTCACCCACCTTTGCCCAACAAAGAGGTGATTTGATTGGGAAACCATAAAAAACTATAAAGGATACATTATGATTGATGATTGATGACTGATAACTGTTTTTATAACAAAACTATACTAGTCCTAGATGGATATCCCATGATCCACCAAAATATACGATGCAGGCATGGAGAATATCCTCCAGGATTTGAATAGCATGCTCTGTACGACTGTTTGTCTATGGGTGATAAGATATACTCAACCTGACTTAAGTCCCCATCACCTCTTGGAGACTCCTAGAGAACCTCAAAGTTGACCTACAAATCATGTCTAAAACAATAGTATAAGTAACCCCATATAACCTCATGATATCCTATACATAAAACTTACCGATATCTTAAACTTTTTTGGTGTCCCTAATCAGAATAAAATGAGATGAATTTTTCAATTGATAAATCACCACCATGATACCATGATATCATTACACCATCATAGAGTCTGTGGTTTATCTAAAAAAAGTCCATGGATACCTTATCCCATTTCTAAAACAGCACTGGAAGAGGATGAAGCAAACTAAAAGGTTTCAGATTCCCTGTCTTTATGTGTTGGCAGGTGTAACAGTGGGACACCTAATCTGCAATGTCGTGCTTCATACCTAGACACCAGAATCACTACATCAATTCATAATACATCTTCATAGTGACCATATGAATGACCCATGAAGAACCATAATAGTCAAATAGAACTGATCTGCTCTCAGATGTTGGGATGAAAAACAAATCCCCAAAACAAATTATACCATTTGAAGAAAGTGACCAACCAAAAATAGTCTCCCCACCATATAGGGTTCCTTGAAATTCTCTGAACTCATCATCCTGCTGCCGAATCTGCAGGATAGACTCAAGAATATATGATGATAATTGAACACTATTCAAAACCATAACCTAAACATCCTCCTAATAATCTAGGTGCAACTGATCAGAAATCCCCACAAGGTTCCACTCTTCCTTTGATTCTAGAAAAGCCTATGATAGTAATTTTCTGTGGAGAGAATCTGAAACAAGATTCCCCTTCCCCAGGGTGTAGGTGATGTCGAATTCAAACTTCTAAAGGTATTCCACCTACCACCACTATACTAGATTCAAGTTTTTATGAGAAAAGATATAGCTCAGACTTTTATGGTTAGAAAAGACCGTGAACATCTCCCTAAAAAGATAGTTCCTCCAACACCTAAGTTCATGCATAACCACATCAAGATATAAATCATGATTTGGTTAATTATTATCATGTGTTCAAAGCCTAGGAGATTCATAAGATACCAAATTATCATCATTCATAAGCTTGAAACCCAAAACTTCACCAAAATCATCATAGAAAACCACATACCCCTTATTGGGCTTAGGTAAGATCATAATAGGAGCCGATGTTAGAAGTCATTTCAGCTCACTCAAAGAAGACTGCCACTTTGCATCCCATATGAATTTAACTCCTTTCTTGGTAAGAGCAGTCAAATGTGATTACAACTTTGAGAAATACCCGATTCACGATCAATAATATCCAAAAAGACCAAGGAATCTCTAAATATCAAAGATGCTACATGGTTCTTCCCATGAAAAAAAATATTCACCTTCTTAGGATCAACTGATAAGTCATGCTCATAAATAATGTTCCCTAATAACTTTACTTATTGAATCAAAAAAATTTCATTTCAATATCTTTACATACAAATGATGAATCCTCATGATTTATAGAACCAAACTTAAATGGTGCTCATGCTCATGCTCAAATATTGAGTAAAAAAAATATCATCCATGAAACTATCACAAAGTGTCAAGATACTGATGGAATATAGGATTCATCAATTCCATGAAAACTTCAGGAGTGTTATTCAAACTAAACAGAATTACAAGATACTTGTAATGGTCATACGTTCTCCTAAAATCCATATTTGGTATATCAGACTCTTGAACTCTGAAATGATGAAAACTTGACTAAATATCAATCTTTGAAAACTAATTTTACCCCTTTAGATGATAAAAAAATTCACATGAGAAAAAGGATGCTTATTCTTAACTATTACCCAATTTAACTTTCGATAGTCCACACACAATCAAAGTGAACCATCCGCCTTCTTGACAAAGAACACAAGGGATGACCAAGGTGAAACACTAGGGTGAACAAAACCTTTCACCACCAGGTCATCCAATTGAATCTTGATCTATTTTAGATTCACTAGTTCCATACAATAAGAAGGTATCAAAATTGGATGGTACCTGGAATTGGAACAGTTGTGAACTCTAACTCCCTCTCTAGAGGAAGTCCAAATAAATAATCTAGGAAAATTTTAGGAAAATTCTGAACAATATTGATAAGAACATCAAAAAAAGAAATGTCATCAGGATCAACTACTACAATGGTAAAAAAACTTATGAACTTTTGGAGGGAAGGTCCTACTAGACTATATCTTGAGTCCCACTCTCCTTGAAACACCTGTGATCTCCCATAATTTGTAGGAAATGAGACACATTGATGATAACAATAAACCTCATCATAACGAGAAATAAGATAATCCATACCAATGATGACGTAAAATAGATGTAGATTGAGAACATGGAAATCTTAGACTAACTCTGCACCAGCTATCAATAGCACACAAGGACACCAAAAACCATGCTCTTTCCTCTTCCCAATAGGTGTCACTAACTCCATAAAAAAGGATATGAGATCTATTGGAAGTTTAATCATATCAATAAAATGACCCAATATAAACAAGTGGGAAGCACCAGTATCAAATAAAGTAATTTCTAATGAATATGAAATAAAGATGGTACCTCTCGCTGTCGCTGGACCCACATCTACCTCCATAAAAAACTCATATACTATGTGAAGATGCTTTACTACTGAGGCCTATGGCTGGAGTCCTATAGTCTTTTAAGTATATGACTACACTGTAATAGCCTTTGGATCCAATGATCCCTGACAATATAGAGGCATAGATATAACTAGATAGAAATGCTACAGATTCCCATAGCATTCACAATCATTATATATATTCACAGGTGCAGAACAAGAGAGATAGGTGTGCTCAACCTTGCCACACTAATATTAAGTTAGGGGAACAATACCGGATATAACTAAAGGTGAAGAGGAGGTCTTCTACTAAGATCCACCCCCAATACTCCTGTGATGATCTTTCCACTTATCCTTTTTCCCCTGTGTGCCACTGAATGTTCCACTGGGTGGAAGATAAGGGGAAGAATATCCAACCTTTCCTACCATATTCATCTTGACCATTATAGATATTTATATCACCTCAACATAGGTTGAAATATTCAGCATAAATACTAAAAATTTGGTTTTCATTCGCAAACCCTACACGTACTTCAAAGATTTTATCTGGTCATTCTTTAATACCTCTAGAGAAAAAAGAACTAGCTCAACAAATTGATTGGTGTATGCCGACACTGAATGCTATCCCTGTTACAAATTGAGGAACTCAAAATACTTCTACATCATCAGTGACTATGGACAAAACTACTGGAATAAGAGAGTCACAAAACTATTCCAGTCTAAGAACACATGCATATCCTCTTGTACCATGGAATCCCACCATTTCTTATTGAGACCCTCAAGTTTGAATGCTGCACACTTAACCTTGATACTCTTAAGTGTATCCAAGAATTAAAATATATGATAAATATTATCCATCTAGTTCTCTTCCTCTTGAAGTTCATTCATACCCTTAAAGGATGTTGGCTTCTCACACAAGAACTCTCGTGATCGATCTCTATCTCCTACAAATATTGGATGTACCTCAACGATGGAGTTCTGGACTTAAAATATATTTTGGTTGACAACATGAACTACCCACATGATAACCTCAATAAAATTATGATCTATAGGAGGATTCCCTTGAGGAGTATCCACTGCACCCTCTTGAGGAAACTGTAGAATACATCTCAGAGGAATACTACTACACACCAAAATAGAAGAAACAATCAGACAACTGGATAATCTCGGTTCAAACAAGACATATATAAGAAAAAAATTAATATTAAAATAAAGAACTCAAAATAGGAAACACACATCCCAACATCCCATGGTAACTTGATTATTATCATGGAAAGAGCTGGACAGACACTCACTACACCCTAACTCTCAAGTCTCGACAATCATATCTCCAGTCTACCAAATATCCCAAGATAATGAATTTTGATGGATAAACCACCTCTAATACCAAACTATCATGAACCCAATCCAGATACCCTCTAAAAATAGTACCCAAACTGATCTGTGACATACTCGAAGGGCGTTCCCGATCCCCACGGGCTGAAGACTAACACTTGAGCATAAAAAAACCTAGAGGGAATGATTTCACCCAACCTAAAGTAATAAAATGGAATATATATATATAATAGATATAAATATAGAAGGAGATAACATATTCCATAACTAAAAGAAGACAATGAAAAAGATACAAATCAGAAAAAAAATAGTTATAACATCCTAAAGTATTGGTCCAACATCAAAGGGAAACTAAAATGGAAAACTGACTACTCTATGTGATAGCATCGATGAACTCCCACCATCTCACCACCAGCTACCCAGACTCATCTGATAGATTCCTCTTTGCCTCACCGTGACACCATTTCTTTCCACAAATCGAAAGACATACAAAGGTTTTTACATCATCGAAGGGGTGTACAGGGTGTGAGATAATAGGCTCAATAGAATCCCACCCAAGTGTTCCAAATCAAGTCTCTGTAAAATAATCTGAGCATACTCAAATTTCAATAAAATAAGGAATGATAAAAAATTTAATAGTTTTTATATAGAAAACATGGAGAATCATTTAATTTCCCCTATTTCCACATTTCCCAATAAAATGGGTATAACGGTTTCAAAGAATTTCATATACATCAACATAGTCAAATCAAATAAAAGTGTGTACCACATATCATATCAAATCCATGGTAGTATGACTAAAAGAGTACAATCCAAAGCATAAGTAACATCACGTTAAGGATCAATATTGGTCAAGATAGCTAAGACACTCGTACCTAAACATATAAAATCGTGGGCATAAATTCTCTAGATATATGCATCGAATCTAGAGAGAAGAGGAACACCCCATAAAGTGAACCTCCTAATAGGTCTAAAAGTCCCTAGAACAACAGGCTTAGGGGCCAGAGGAACACCCCATGAGTGAACTCCAATGAATGGATGAGGCCTATTACTACACCTTCCACCTAAATTACCAAGGCGTAACACCCCAAGCATCTACGATATGTTTCCCTTTGAATAATACAATAGCTTATGTTGTATGTGAAGGACCCCGGGACACCCTGAGAGGGGAGGGGTGAATCAGGGTGACCACTTTTTCTTTTAATGTGATGGATCTTGTTCCCACGTTGGTAGGAACTTATTGAACCTGTATGATGATTATGTTCAGAATGAAAACATTCACATGCACAGAGAAGACACATCCCTTTTTACTTGGTTCACCACTAAGGGCTACGTCCAAGGAGCATACGCCGACAGGTTGTCGGTCGTACCAAAATCCACTATGCTTCACTAGCGGTAGATTACAAAAGTTCGGGTACAGTTACTCTGTCCCAGGATCACTGCCTTTACAAAGGTTCAGGGATAGCCCACATCGTCCCTCAGGTCACTCCCGTTGACTCCCCCTAGCTCACTGCCATTGGTGACGTCTCACTCAGTTTATAGACGTGAAGGTCTCTTCATCATTTGCATAAGAATGCATCCTTTGCTGCATGTAGATGCTCTATTGAAGTCCGATTCTCACCAGAAGCAGAATATCACTTTTCCTCGAATGTATCGGGTAGTCTCTTGGCTTCCGTGAAGCTCCAAACAGGCCGGTGGGCTTCAGCAAAACCAGGCACGCTTCTCCAAGATAGTCGCGCAAGTCCCACTACGACACACAAGTCCAAACTGGCGCGCAAGTGTCATCAACTCACCTGCGCGACGCTTCCTTCCCCGACTTCAAACTTGCGCGGTCCACTTCCTTTCTCTTCCAAAATGCCTTGGGCGCACAGCCAACAACCGGCACGCAAGCTCTACTTGCGCGACAAAACTACCACCTGCGTGACTCGACCACCTGCGCGACGAGAGCTTGAACAATCTCGAAGTCTTGAGCTTCGTGAGAAATGAGAAGGGGTGGTCCAGTATTTATAGGCAAACTGGACCCCCTGCGTGGCGGCGCGTAAGTCCCTCAGTGGCGCGTAAGTCTTGTCTTCAGTAACCTCTGTCGTGCAACTCACTTGCGCGACCCAACCAACACTTGAGTGACCTTCTTTCCTTAGCCAAATTTTGATGTTCTGATCCTCAAAAACATATGGCGCGCAAGTCTTTTATCCTCCAAGAGCTCGGCGCACAAGTACCTTTGCCAAAAACACTTTACTTTATTGGCCGATTTTTAGGCCCAAAAATTTGGCAAACACTGGGAAACGACACCACCTTCACTACTGTTTTCTGCTTGAATGGTATGATCTCTTTGTTGGTATACATCCTGAACTTCCACTGAGGATTGACAACAAACACAAACCATACGCCAAATCATGCTTTGAAGACCCTGGTTCCAACAATCCCCCCCTTTGGGTTTTTTGGCAATCAGAATAAATTCAATAGATCTCCAACCATGAGCAAACCCAAAACGCAAGAATCAACTCAGCCAACACTCTAAGTCTATGTGAGCAATGCTCGGTGTAGAAAATAAGAGAGGAATCTTGAATTGGGTTCCGGTGTTTTGAAATTCTCCATGACGCCCGATGTTATCCTTCTTATACTTATTATCACAGAAGAATTTCGTGCCTTGAATTTATTCCTTTCTCCCCCATTGACAATAAAACCAAAGACCGATAAGTTATTCAACGTTCAGCTCAATCCATACTCCCCCTGAATAGTATCTCCCCTATAATCCTGCATCACAGCCATAATCAGATAAAAACAGTTAAAACAAACGGGGAGAGGGGATTTCCGGAGCCTCCTTATGCAGTAGGAGGTGGTTGAACACCGAGGTTCAACCGATGCTTCTCAAACACAGCCACGGAAAATGGCTTGGTCAGGATATCAGCCACTTGCTCATCAGTTCCAACATGATCCATTCTAATCACGCCTTGTTCAACCTTTTCTTTGATAAAATGATACCGTATTTCAATATGTTTTGTACGAGAATGCTGAACCGGATTCTTCGTAAGATCAATTGCACTTTTGTTATCACAATAAATCACCATTGGTTGCTTCACCTTATCACCAATATCTGTTAGCTGCTGCTTCATCCAAAGAAGTTGAGTGCATGCTTTTGTGGCAGAGATATACTCAGCTTCATCCGTACTAAGAGAAGTACTTTCTTGTTTCTTGCTCAACCATCCAACACATTTCTGCCCAATATAGAAAGATCCACCACTAGTGGACTTTCTGTCTACCACATCACCAGCCCAGTCAGCATCAGAAAATGCAGATAATTCACTGTCCCTGCCTGCAGCAAAAAATAACCCGAAATTATGTGTACCTTGAATGTACCTCATGATTCTTTTTACTGCTGCCATATGTTCCTCTTTTGAATTACTCTAAAAGCGGGCCACAAGGCATGTGGCAAAGACAATATCTGGCCTTGTCGCTGTCAGATACAGTAGGCTTCCAATGATCCTCCTGTACATGGTGGGATCAATAGATTCCCCATCCTCATGCTTTCCAAGTTTAGTTCCAACTGCAATTGGAGTTGACATTGGTTTGGAGTCTTGCATATTGAACTTCTTCAATAGCTCTCTTGCATATTTTTCCTGAGAAATGAAAGTGTATTCCTTCTTTTGAATCACCTGCAGCCCCAAGAAATATGTGAGCTCCCCAATCATAGACATTTCAAATTCTGATTTCATGTGATTGGAAAATTCATCCACTGATTTCTGCCTACTACCACTAAATATGATATCATCAACGTAGACAAGAACCATGAATTGATCTTTTGGAGAATTTTCACATAGAGATTGTGATCAACTCCTCCTCTTTTGAATTCCAACTTCTTGAGATATGAATCCAGCCGTGAGTACCACGCCTGTGGTGCCTGCTTCAAACCATATAGATCTTTCTTCAGTTTGCATACCTTTGTTTCATTAGTACCCAAAACAAAGCCCACTGGTTGTTCAATGTAGACTTCTTCTTCGAGTACACCATTCAAGAATGCTGTCTTAACATCCATTTGATATACTTTATATCCTCTTTGGAGTGCCATGGAAAGGAAAAGCATGATTGACTCCAGTCTAGCCACTGGAGCAAAGGTTTCTTCAACATCAATGCCTTCAATCTGAGAGTATCCCTTACATACCAGACGTGCCTTGTTTCTGATGACACTTCCATGTTCATCAAACTTATTTTTAAAGATCCATTTGGTACCAATCACATTTTGACCTTCGGGTCTCTGGACAAGATCCCATGTCTGATTCTTGTCAATATGATCTAATTCATCATTCATGGCTTTCACCCAAGATTCATCATTAGCAGCTTCTTCGAATGAGGATGGCTCTATAACTGATAGAAATGCAGATTGCGTGTTATTCCTCATTCTCCTTGTTTGAGTGGGTGCACTCTTGTCCCCAATTATGTTGGATGGATCAATCTCAGCTCTTCGATTTCTCCTGCGAGGTTCAGTAGAATTTTCTTTAGCCATAGTTTCTTCTTCAGATTCTTCTTCTGAGTCAATATCATGATGTGACTGCTGAGTGTTTTTAACAACTTCATCTATTTCTGCATTTGTATTTTCTTCATGTTCACATTCTTCCTGACTTTCTATCACATCAGTATATGACGTCCTTGAAGCATTCGTGGTTTTCTCTTCAATTATCTTAACATCACTGCTTTCCACAATTCTTCCCAAATGCTTGTTGAAGCATTTGTAGGCTTTGTTGTTCATTGAGTAACCAAGGATAATTCCTTCATCTGCATTGTCACCATATTTCCCTTGATTTCCTTCTTTGTTCCTGATGAAGCATTTACTTCCAAAGACACGGAAGTATTTTAGAGAAGGCTTCCGTCCATGCCACAATTCATATGGTGTCTTCATCTCACCCATATAGAGTCCTGTTCGATTCTGAATGTACACTACAGCTTGAACAACCTCTTTCCAGTAATGTCATGGAATACGACTCTCAATCAGCATAGTTCGCACCATGTTGTTCACCTGTCAATTCCTACGTTCAACAACTCCATTTTGTTGTGGAGTTCTCACAGCAGCTACCTCATGCTATATCCCATGCTTCTCTAGATAATTCTCAAATTCAATGGACGTGTATTCTCCTCCATTTTCAGATCGCAACACTTTGATTGTTCGTCCAGTATCATTCTCGGCGATTCGCCGATATGTTTTCATGCAGTCAAGGACTTGTCATTTCCTGTGAATGACCATCACACATGCCATTCTAGTGTAATCATCTATGAAAAGGACAAAGTACCTTTCTCCATGTGTTCCGGCAACATTTATTGGACCACAAACATCTGTATGAATCAGATCAAGAAGGTGAGATGCCTTTTTCTTCTTTGGCCGATATGAACTGCAGACCAGCTTCCCACGAATACAAGCATCACAAGATTTTTCACGCTCACGCTTCAGGTTGGGGATGTCCATGACAATTCTCAATTTTGATATTTTCTCCATGTCTTGTTGATTGATGTGTCCCAATCTCCGATGCCACAAATTGTTTTCTTCTTCAACAGTCATGTATCATACATTTTCTTCACTATCAACCTAATACAAGTTGCCTTCTATTCTGAATCCTTTCATAAGTGAATTGCCGGTTTTTCCCTTGATAGTGCAGCCTTTCTGATTAAAAGTAACTATAAGTCCTGAGTTACAGAGTTGACTCACGCTGAGGAGATTATGACATAGGCCATCTACGTAAAGGACTTCAGTCTTCTTTAGTTCTCCATTAGCTAATTGGGTACTTCCACTCCCTTTGATTTTCAGAGCCCCATCATTACCAAATCTTACTGTACCATCAACATTCTTTATGATATTCGTTAGTAGGCCGGCATTACCCGTCATATGAGATGAACAACCGCTATCCAAAATCCAGGTACTGTTGTTATTTGTAGCTTTGAGGGCTACCTCTGCAAGGTTCGATTTCTCAATCTTCTTCCTTTCCTTCCATGAGACATTAGATTGAGTATATAGAACTGATGGCCTTTCAACTATCTCTTCCGCATACCCAGGTTCTTCATAGTCAAAGTCTTCTTTGAGAGGTGAGAACTTGTTTGAAAGAGCAACACTGTCTTGCTGACGAGACTTGACTTGTCTTGAACTTCGGTATGAGGTGTCTATGTCCCTTCTCTGCCTGCAATTAACGGCCTTATGACCAAAGTTAGAACAACGAAAACAATATCCATAGAAATTATTTCTTCTATGAGAATTAGGATATGAGATTGTTCTCCTTTGTTGAGAATCTATATCTTCTACATTCAGATAGCTTCTTGCCTCTTCACAATAAGACATGGTATGGCCCAGATAGCCACAGAACTGACACTTCATGAGAGGAAATGTCTTCTCGCTTGAATTTCTCCTGATATCTTCTTCCTTGGGAGAATAGTAAGACTGTCTGTCATTTTTGAAAGTTTGAGGATAATTTTCGGGTCTCCTTTTAGTTTGGATTGAGGGTTCCTTTTTCAGCACTCTAGGTAACATTTCATCATTTTCAACTTTCATCTTATCTTTCTTTTGGATCTTTTCACTTCCAGCAGTTGATGACTCAGCCTCACAGCCAATTCCACTCTTTCCCATGCAAGCAGGTCTTTGATCACTCAAGATTTTTCCAACACCATCTGAACCACACTTGTCTCTTGCTAGTAATTATGCATCTGAGAATCTTCCGAACTGTATTTTCTTCCTCGATTATTTTGGAATTGATTCAGTCTCCAGTTTACTCCTTAGAGTAACTACTTCCTCCTCAAGACCCTCAGCAATCTTGGATTTTTCATCCAGTCTGGATGTGAGGTCATTGATGACCTTTGCCTGCTCTTCAATTCTCAGCTTCAGATCAACTACATCATCATTTCTTTCAATTATTTTAGACTGTACCTTCACAAATTCTTCCAGTCGTTCAATTTCAGCTTCAAGTTGATCAACATATTCAGTTGATTCTTCTACAATTGATTTCCACTTATTGCAGCTCTTACATTTAATCTTAAGCTTACTAACCGCATCCTTAAGTTTCACCTCAGGATCTACACAAGTTCTCAATTGTTTTTCTCCATCAGTATCTTCTGACTTTTCAACAGTGGCCATCATAGAAGCATGGTTCCCAGTTTTGAATTCTGGTTCTTCTTCATCACAGAATTCATTGTCATCTTCTTCCTCTTCATAGAAAAAACTCTTCCTTTGAATTTTCTTACCAGATTTTAAGTCTCCCTTTTTGAAGAACCTTCTCTGAGGCTTTTTGAAGTTTTCATCTTCACTGTCATCATCATTGATATTCTTCAAGCACTGAGAGGCAATGTGCCCAAATTTTCCACAATGGAAACATGCGAGAGGTAACTTCCCTTTGAATTTCCCTTTCCCCTTTTGGAACTTCTTTGCAATGAGAGAAAGAATTTCTTTCTCTTCGTCATCATCACCAATACTATCCTTTGAGATTTTCAATTTATCCATGGACTTGAATGCCATTTCCTTTCTCACCCAAGTTGTAGCATCTTCTGGTTTGACTCTCATTTCATATGCTACCAAGCTGCTCAGTAGATCATCTAGAGAAAGTTTGGAAAGATCTCTTTCCTCAAGGGACGACACCTTCGCATTATACAGAGGTGGAAGTCTTCTTAATATTTTCTTTACAATATCAATGTCTTTGATTTCTTCGCCTAAACCCCGAATTGCTCCAACCACTTTAGTAATTAGATTGAAGAAAGAGTCTGCATTCTCGTCTGGATGCATCTTCAGATCATCAAACTGATTGTGTAGCACTTGTAGTTTCGCCTCCTTCACTTTGCTATCTCCTTCATAAATATTCTCAAGTTTATCCCACATGGATTTTGATGAGGTGCAATTCATCACCTTCAGGTAGATCTGATCAGAAAGGGATGTAGTGAGAGCATTCTGTGCTTTAGCATCTGCATCAAGAAGTTTCCTGTCTGTTTCAGTCATAGCCAGACCTGTTGGATCAGTGACATGAATTCCTTGCACAGTAGAAAAAATAACTTCCATTCCAAGAGATCTTAGATGAGATCTCATTCTATTCTTTCAGACCTGTAAATTGATTCCATCGAAGTGAGGGACTCCCCTGACATTGACCACGTTTTCCATGACAAAGAAGGTCAGATTCAACACCAGCAACCTTTACCCTCTGATACCACTAGAAGGACCCCGGGACACCCTGAGAGGGGAGGGGTGAATCAGGGTGACCACTTTTTCTTTTAATGTGATGGATCTTGTTCCCACTTTGGTAGGAACTTGTTGAACCTGTATGATGATTATGTTCAGAATGTAAACATTCACATGCACAGAGAAGACACAACCCTTTTTACTTGGTTCACCACTAAGGGCTACGTCCAAGGAGCATATGCCGACAGGTTGTCGGTCGTACCAAAATCCACTATGCTTCACTAGCGGTAGATTACAAAAGTTCGGGTATAGTTACTATGTCCCAGACTCACTGCCTTTACAAAGGTTCAGGGATAGCCCACTGCGTCCCTCGGGTCACTCCCGTTGACTCCCCCTAGCTCACTGCCGTTGGTGACGTCTCACTCAGTTTATAGACGTGAAGGTCTCTTCATCATTTGCATAAGAATGCAACCTTTGTTTCATGTAGATGCTCTATTGAAGTCCGATTCTCACCAGAAGCAGAATATCACTTTTCCTCGAATGTTTCGGGTAGTCTCTAGGCTTTCGTGCAGCTCCAAACAGGCCGGTGGGCTTCAGCAAAACCAGGCGCGCTTCTCCAAGACAGTCGCGCAAGTCCCACTACGGCGCACAAGTCCAAACTGGCGTGCAAGTGTCATCAATGCACCTGCGCGACGCTTCCTTCCCCGACTTCAAACTTGCGCGGTCCACTTCCTTTCTCTTCCAAATTGCCTTGGGCGCACAGCCAACAACCGGCGCGCAAGCTCTACTTGCGCGACAAAACTACCACCTGCGCGACTCGACCACCTGCGCGATGAGAGCTCGAACAATCTCGAAGTCTTGAGCTCCATGAGAAATGAGAAGGGGTGGTCCAGTATTTATAGGCAAACTGGACCCCCTGCGCGGCGGCGCGCAAGTCCCTCAGTGGCGCGCAAGTCTTTTCTCTAGTAACCTCTGTCGCGCAACTCACTTGCGCGACCCAACCAACACTTGCACGACCTTCTTTCCTTAGACAAATTTTGATGTTCTGATCCTCAAAAACATATGGCGCGCAAGTCTTTTATCCTCCAAGAGCTCGGCACGCAAGTACCTTTTCCAAAACACTTTACTTTATTGGCTGATTTTTAGGCCCAAAAATTTGGCAAACACTGGGAAACGACGCCACCTTCACTACTGTTTTCTGCTTGAATGGTATGATCTCTTTGTTGGTACACATCCTGAACTTCCACTAAGTATTGACAACAAACACAAACCATACGCCAAATCATTCTTTGAAGACCCTGGTTCCAACAGTATGCAACTTTGAGTTCTAGCACACCACAACAAATCAAACTAGCCATTTTAAAAGCAGTTATGAATAATAATACCCACTTTTTGAAATTTTATAAATTTTATTTTTCAAAATAGACTTATTTTTGGATTCGAAATATCAAAATTATTTTAGGGTGAATTTTTGGTATTTTTCTGAAAACTTTCATTTTTTGATTAATAGTGAAAAACACTGCGTTATTGTTTAAAACTGACTTTTATTTAAATAATCATTATTTTTATTTAAATTTATTTTAAATTAAAAATAGATACATAATAAATATAGTAGTTCAATTTAATTCATTGGAATCATTTTATAATAATATTAGACGTATAAAAATTTATTGAACTTTTTAACGTCTTTTACCCACCTTCTAGGCAGATTTTCAAATTTGCATAAAATGTAATTTTACCGCTTTTATGAATTTAATTTAATAAATAAGAGATAAACAGTTGAAATCAGTAAGTAAAATGCGGTTCAATAGGATGAAAATAATTTTTGGTGAATAGTAACTTTTGAAATTTATTTACCACGATTAAAAGTAAATAGGGCAATTAAAGGTAAAAATGATATTATATTTACCCTAACACATGTCATAATTCTATTAGATAAGTGTATTTAGAACTAAATAAACCTTAGGAATAAAATATGATCCTTTTTTATCCACTTGGATTAGATTATGACATTTATTATTATTTTATTTAAAGAAGAGTTAAAAGTGTTAAATTCAACTTTTAATAACTAAAACATTTTTAATATAGGGTTTTACATAAGATAAATTAGACTATAAATATTAATTAGAAAGATAAAAATATTTCCTAAGTCATGGTATTTTATTTATAATTTTTATACATTAAATAATTAAATTTATTTATGACACAATGATGATGCAGTAATTACATTATTAATGAAAGGTTAAAATAATTGATATTATAAATATTAAAATAAATGTAAATTGAGACTTTTGATTCATTACACGAATTTTATAGGTTAATATGACATGTTAGGGTTGATTAAATAAATTTTTTGAAGTGATAAATTTGTTATGACTTTTACAAAAACTAAATACTAAATAGTATCAAAATTTACATAAATGAGTTTTTAAAACAAATACTATATTATTAAATGATATAATATTTTAAAAAATATAAAGTTTCAGCCAAAGGAATTATATAAGGTTATATATATCAATAATAAACCACTTGGGGTTATCTTGTCTTTTTATAGTAAGTTTATTAACCATTTATTATAATAATACAAGAAGACATTGTAAAAGTTAAACTATTTAACTAAAGGTTAAATCTAAAAGATAAGGTTAAAATGGTGACCTAAACTTGTCTAAAACCTATTGGTTGAGAGGTTTTCAACCCATCCCCACCTTATCCTCTAAATAAATCCATTTAAATCCATTATAAACCAAACATGATTTTATAATAAAATAATATTTCAAGCTTTTCCTAAAATGACCCTCATCTCTCTTATAAAAGGGTACTTCCGCTTATCTCAAAATCACACCTCCAAATCCATTTGGATCGGCCAAACCATGATAAAATATCCTCCCAACTACCCTAAATTCATCCTAGAGTCCTTAATTTGATCATAAATCCAACCTAAAGAGCCATTTTTATCAAATCAAAAGGACACACCCGAAGAAGAGGTAATAATTTCATCACCTATTTCAAAGTTCTTTTTTCTTCCACTTCCTATTTCTTTATTGTTTCCATACCAAAATAATAACTCCAGTACTTTATATATACTGTGATGTTATTATAAATATTGTACAACCATAATCATTATTCTATCCATCCTATTAATGACAAAGTCACCATACGTGCACACATACGGCTTACCGTCTCCACATCGTGGTGTAATTTGTTATTCAACACTTCATTATTTGGATGGATATAATAATGAGTATAATTGATGTTAATAATAAATATAACATGTCAATTATTCTTTATATATGATATACCATCCAATTACATATGATTTTACCATAAAAAATGATATTGTCACTCGTGCATATGTATGGATTACTGTCTCCACAAACACGATAAGATTCATTTACCAATCGTAACCATTTAAGAACAATTTCCATTTTATGATTAAAAATAATGTTTAATAACTTAATATAATTCTTTATATGAATCAAATACATCCTATCCATAATAAACATGACTTATGTAACAAAACATATAAAGGAAAACAAATCAGTTAACATCCGAAACAATGATACTACTAAAATATTATTAACAAAGAAATATTAAAAGATCATATATGATATCATATTTATGTATTTGTTTATTTTATAATTTAATAACAATTATTTAACAATTATACAGGAGGTTAAAATACCCTTGACCAAGGAAAAGTACAAGGTAAGGGTTAATTTTACAATCTCTTTACTATCCGGGGTTGTTACTACGTAAGTATCTACTGGGACCTCTTTATCATCCACATACATGTTTTTTAAAAATGTATTTCAAAACATTTTTAATAATTACTAGACTATGGGTTAAATTCATTTATACCCTTTTATGAATTTTTATAAAATGGTTTGAAAGGAATCTTTCCGTCGTTTTCCAAACAAGGTACCTTGTGACTTTTTTGAAAAAATTAAGGAAATAATATTTTTTTAACTTATATGGTGAGTGAGACTATTTTATTCCATTATAACACCTTCAAATATTACCTTAAAAGATTATAAGAATATTTTAAAAATAAATGTTTTCTTTTATAATTATGTTACTTTTAAATTATTTCAAAATAGATTGAGATATTTCTCTCAAATAGTTTTGATTTCATTTATGTCAACATCCTTTGATGAATTTTACACTTGTTTGAAGTTGAATTATTATGATACAATCTTCCATATTGTATTGAAGGTTTTATGAAATGTTTGATTGTGGATGTGTTATTTTTATACCATTCATGGTTTATGGTTAAAGTATTAACATTTCGTATGCTAGTTTTAATACGAATGTTTATGTTATGTTTCAACCTTTTCATATGAGGAATGCATTGGACTTAGTAAGTGATGGGTGGAGTCCGCTATAGCTCCTCGATGCATCGGTAGGTCTCATGAGACAAACTAGTGTCTTGGCATAAGGTCTTGAAAAAATCTTATTTGTATTCTTGGCATGAGGCCTTGACTGCGTGGTTATGATGTCCGACATTATGCATTCCATCATTATGAAATTGGATATTGATATTGCATACAATTATTCGACTAGTATAATATCCATGTGAATAAGTAAATGGAATTATTTGATTTATATTTTCCATATTATACTGAATTTTAAGTTTAAAAGGCTTATGTTTTAGTCTTATACATTGAATTAAATGTTTATGCTTATTTATGATAGTTTCTGCTATATTGTTATCCTTACCGAGTATCTAAGCTCACCCCTTTCTTATGTTTTCTTTTTCCCAGGATGTGAAGAAGTATATTATGATTAAACTGTAGGGATAGACAAAAGGATATGAGTTTGTTCAATGGGGACACAATTTTTTATATTTATTTCATGGTGTAATGTTAAAATTATGTATGTATCTAGTACTTCCAAGGATACTAAATAAATAGGTCTTTCAAGACTTGATTTCTTGTGATCATGCAAATGTTATGTAATAATGCACCGACTCTGGGTAATCAGGGTCAGAGAATTATAGTTGGTATCATAAAAATTTTAGTACAAACCTTGGAAACTAGATTTAGAAAAACTCTGATTAGAGAACATTACCCTAAGATAAACTTTGAGGATTAGTATAGAAGAACTTCCTAGAATTTTGGTAATGTAGAGATTTTGTGAGTTTTCCAAGAAATACACCCCTGTTTGGATACGATAAAGTAGAGGCGGCTCTGACACAAATGTACCTAGGAGTAAAAACTCCGACAAGGAGTTTTGGGCTTGACCCAGGGTATCCTGGTACACGACAATGAGCCTTGATGTACTCTTGGTTATGACACTCCCAGGGGATATGTTTAGGATAATTCAAATTTTCTTTTAAAAAACATTATGAAAAATTTATGAGTAAATACTTCCTCAAAGAAAACACTTTTTTATGATATTAGATCATATGCATAAACTATTCAATTTATGTTAGGTATTATACTAGTTTAGAATTATGTATTGCGATTCATAAACTAATCTAGTACATTCCATTTTTTAGAAATGACACTTAGTGGAAGGAATGAAAACCATATCAATGAACGTAATCCAAGTAAGGATTTACCTCCTACTCAAGATAATTATAGTAGATCTAGTGATGCAACCAGTGCTGAACAACTTATAACCATACTGGGACAACTCACTCAGGTTATGAATAATAACCTTACCCGTATGGAGCACCCTGATCCACAATATAGAGGATCAATGTTAGACTGATTCATGAGGCAACAACCACAAACATTCAATGGGACTATAAATCCATTTGTAGCTGAGAAATGGATAAGTTCCTTAGAGAAAATATTTCATGCTTTGGGGAGTAGCTAAAGGGAAAAAGTTATCATGGCAGTTTATCTCCACACGGGAGATGTAGATCAATGGTGGTCATTAATTCAAAACACAAAGGAGGATGAAAAAGTATAAAATATAGAATGAAGAGAGATTAAAGATCTTTTCTTAGAAAAATACTTTCCTTGTGACCATCGAGCGGATATGGAAAGACAATTTCTGAGTCTAAGGTAAAAGGAGGATGAGAATGTCGCAAAGTATGAGACTAACTTTACAAGTTTATCAAGGCATGCTGCAGATTATATACGTAACCCAAGGAGTAAGATTGATCGATTCTTTGATGGGTTAAAACCATTTCTACATCAAGAATTAGTCTCACAATCCTTCTCGTAGTATGAATATATAGTCTTATGTGCTATCAAGATAGAAAAATAATTCTCTAAGTATTATGACTTTAAAGCAAAGCATGGGAAGAAGATATATGCTGAACACTCTGGAAATGGAAATAAGGGGAAGAAGGGAAAAGTTGAATTTCCATCCTGCAGTAAATGTGGGAAGAAACACCCTGGTACTTGCTTGAAGGGAATGAGAGTCTATTACAAGTGTGGTGAAAAAGGGAACCAAACTCGTGATTGTAAGGGAAAGAAAGAGGCTGTCAATGTTGAATGCTACAATTGTAGAGAAATGGGGCATTATGAAAATTAATGTCCTAAGTGCTAAGGAAACTTACCTCAGAAAAGGCCAAGGAAGCAAGACCAAGATTATACGATCACTACTACCAAGGTTGAAGCTCCGAATGACATGGTGGCAGGTAATTTAATGGTTTCCTCAAATTTATCCAATGATTTATTTGATTCTGGATTATTGCATTGTTTCATATCTTCCCAGTTTTCTAAGAAAATTAGATATTTCCAATTTGATTTAACAAGGGAGTTATCAGTCAAAACTCCTAAGATAAGTATAATTAAAACAAAGTTTTGTGAATCAGTTCCCATTAGGGCATATAAACGTTCTTTATTTGATGATCTCATTTTCATACCCATGATTTAATTTGATATAATCCTTGGTATAGATTGACTTTCAGACCATGATGTGAAAATTTATTGTAAGAATAAGGAGGTTACAATTTTCGATGATGATAAGGAGTACCTTATATTTAGAGTAGAAATGTCACCATCTGATTCTTATCTAGATCTACCCCAGTAGCTCTACTAAATTAAATTATTGGGGAGGAAGAGAATGAAATAACTATGGGTGAGGAAAGGAATGTTCAAATAGAGTATGTAACTATTGTGCAAGAATATGTTGATGTGTTTTCAGAGGATTTACCTGGACATCCTCCAGAATGAGAAATTTATTTTTCCATTGATTTAATTCCTGGTTCAAGGCCCACATCGAATACCCCTTATAGAATGGACACTATGGAATTAGTGGAACTAAATAAAAAAATATAGGAATTGAGTAATAAAGGATTTATTCTCCCTAGTGTTTCTCTATGGGGAGACCCTATTTTTTTTTAAGAAGAAAGATGGATCTATGAGGTTTTTCATTAACAACAGGAAGATCAATGCTATAACAATAAAGAACAAGTATCCCCTACCTCACATTGATGATTTATTTGATCAACTTCATGGATCTCAATATTTTTTAAAGATTGACCTTCGATCTCGATACCATCAGTTGTGCGAGAAAAAGGAATACATTCTAAAGACAACATTTTGAATCAAGTATGGGCATTACTAGTTTATAGTAATGCCTTTTGGACTGACTAATGCACCCTCTGTTTTCATGGATCTAATGAATATAGTTTTCAAGGAATATCTTGATGCATTTTTAGTGGTATTTATTGATGATATCTTGGTATACTCTAAAATCTACGAAGATCATGAAAATCAATTGCGCACTATTCTAAAGACTCTTAGAAGAAATGAATTATATGGGAAGTTTAGCAAGTGTGAATTTTGGCTTCAGTAGATTTCTTTTCTTGTCCATATTGTCTCTAAGGATGAAATATCTATTGATCCTTCTAAGACAATAACAATACAATAATGGCCAGCATCGACAAGTATAATCGAGGTACACAGTTTTATTAGTTTAGTTGGTTATTATCAATATTTAGTCTAGAATTTTTCCCGATTGGCTAACCCATTAACCAAGCTCATATGTAAAGGGGTTAAATTTGTTTGGACAAAAGAGTGTGAAGAATGTTTTGAATAATTGAATAAAATATTAGTCAACACTTCTATATTGACTCTATCATCGGGGAATGATGGGTTTTTTATTTATAGTGATTCTTCAAAGAAAGGACTTGGTTGTTTCCTTACGCAGAATGATAGAGGTATTGCCTATGCATCATGGCAGCTAAAAATTCATGAAAAAAACTATACCAATCATGATATTTAGTTACAATCTATAATATTTTCTTTGAAGATATAAAGATACTATCTATATGGTAAAAATGTGAGATTTATACTGATCACAAGAGTTTGAAGTATATTTTCTCACAAAAAGAACTCAACATGATGCAAAGGTGATGGCTCAAGCTACTCAAGGATTATGATTGAACTATACACTACCACCTGGGGAAGGAAAATAAGGTGGCAGATGCTTTGAGCAGAAAGGATCATGGAGTTCTGAACAATATGAGAGTTAAAAGGGATCCTATGTTCATGGATTTAGTAAAGATGGATATGGGAATAATCATGGAAGGTGAAACATAAATACTTTTTCAAATGGTTTCCAATCCATATTTACTATAAAGGATAAAAATTTCTCAGACTGATGATGAGGATTTTCAAAATAAAATTAAAGCTGTGAATGATGGGATATTGATCGACTTCATATATGAAGATGGAATTTTGAAATTTGGGAAGAGAATTTGTGTTCCTGATATCCCTGATCTAAAAAGGGTTTTTTTGGATGATGCTCATAGCTCTAATTTCTTTATACACCCTGGTAGCACTAAGATTTATAGAGATTTGAAGGAACATTTTTGGTGGGACAACATGAAGAGGGAGATTGCTGATTATGTGTCAATATGTATAGTTTGTCAACATGTTAAGGCTGGAAGACAACATCCTGGAGGAGTCATGCAACCTCTTCCCATACTTGAGTGTAAATGGGATTATATTGAAATGGACTTTGTCATGGGGCTACCAAAGACTCCTAGAAGGAATGATGAAATATGGGTCATTATTGATCATCTTACCAAGTCAACACATTTTCTTGCTATAAGAGAAGATTTAACACTTGAACGTTTATCAAGACTATATATTAATGAAGTTATAACACTTCATGGTGTACCTCTATAGATTGTTCCTGATCGTGATCCCTATTTTACATCAAGATTCTGGAAAAGTCTTCAGAAAGCCCTAGATACTTAACTTTGTTTGAGCACTACCTACCACCCTCAAACTGACAGACAATCAGAACGGACTATTCATAACTTAGAAGACATGTTGAGATCTTGATCACTTGAATTTCAAGGTATGTGGGATCAATATTTATCTCTAGTAGAATTTTCCTATAACAATAGCTTCCATTCAAGTATTCAGATGGAACCATATGAAGTGTTACATGGAAAGAGATGTCGCATACCAACTTGTTGGGATGATGTTGGTGAAAGAAAACTTGTTGGCCCAAAACTTGTTGAGGAAACAATGGAAAAAAGTGAAGATTATCCAAACCCACATCAAAGAAACTCAAAGCAGGAAAAAGAGCTATGTCGATAACCGAAAGAAGGATTTGGAATTTCAAGTAGGTGATCATGTTTTCTTGAAGGTATCTCCATGGAAGGGTGTTATACGATTCAATAAGAAGGGTAAATTAAGTCCCAGGTACATCGAACATTTTGAAATTCTAGAATGAATTGGAGTTGTATCTTATCATTGGAAATGCTGCCAAGTCTCTCTAAAGTTCATGACGTGTTCCACATATCACTGTTGAGAAAATACATGCTTGACCCAACGCATGTACTCACCTACGAAGAATTAGAACTGGAACATGATATGTCTTATTGTGAAGATACTATCAAGATTATTGATACCAAAGAACAAGTGTTGAGAAACCAAATGACTCTCTTGGTAAAAGTTCTATGGAGAAATCATAAGATGGAAGAGGCGATGTGGGAAACCGAGGAACTTATAATGAAGAACCACCCAAATCTTTTTATGAAGTAGTATTCTAGAAATTTTGAGGATGAAATTATTTTAAGGAGGGAAGAATGTAACACCCCAAGCTTCCATAATGCATTTCCCTTTGAATAATACAATAGCTTGTGTTGTATGAAACTTCGAGTTCTAGCACACCGCGATAAATAAAACTATCCATTTTAAAAGAAGTTATGAATAGTAATACCCACTTTTTGAAAATTTATAAATTTTATTTTTTGAAATGGACTTAATTTTTGGATTCAGAATATCAAAATTATTTTAGGGTTAATTTTTGGTATTTTACTGAACACTTTCAATTTTTGATGAATAGTGAAAAAAACTACGTTATTGTTTAAAACTGAATTTTATTTAAATAATTATTATTTTTATTTAATTTTATTTTAAATTCAAAATATATACATAATAACTATATTAGTTCAATGTAATCCATTGGAGTCATTTTATAATAAGATTATTTATATAAAATTTTATTGAACTTTTTAACGTCTTTTACCCACCTTCTAGGCACATTTTCAAATTTGCATAAAACACAATTTTACCGCTTCTATGAATTGAATTTAAAAGATCTAAGAGAAACGATTGATATCAGTAAGTCAAATGTGGTTCAATAGGATAAAACTATTTTTTTGTGAATAGTAACTTTTGAAATTTATTTACCACTGTTAAAAGTAAATAGGGTAATTAAAGGTAAAAATGATATTATAATTACCCTAACACATGTCCTAATTCTATTGGATAAATTTATTTCTACCTAAATTAAACTTAGGAATAAAATATGATCCTTTTTGATCCATTTGGATTAGATTAGGACATTTATTATTAATTTATTTAAAGAAGAGTTAAAAGTGTTAAATTCAAATTTTAATAACTAAACCATTTTTAATATAGGGTTATACATAAGATAAATTTGTCTGTAAATATTCATTATAAATATAAAAATATTTCTTATATCATGGTATTTTATTTATAATTTTTAGAAATTAAATAATTAAATTTATTTATGACATAATGATGATGCAATAATTACCTTATTAATAAAAGGTTAAAATAATTGATGTTATAAATATTAAAATAAATGTAAATTTAAACTTTTTATGCATTACAAAAATTTTATAGGTTAATATGACATGTTAGGGTTGATTAAATAATTTTTTTTCGAAGTGATAAAGTTTTTATGACTTTCAAAAAAACCAAATACTAAATAGTGTCAAAATTAACATAAATGAGTTTTTAAAAAAAATACAATATTATTAAATGATATAATATTCCTAAAAATCTAAAGTTTTAGAAAAAGGACTTAGATAAGGTTATATATGTCAATAATTAACCATTTGGGGTTCTCTTGGCTTTTTATAGTAAGTTTACTGACCATTTATTATAATAATACAAGAAGACATTGTAAAAGTTAAACTATTTAACTAAGAGTAAAATCTAAAAGATAAGGTTAAAATGGCGACCTAAACTTGTATAAAACCTATTTGTTGAGATATTTTCAAACCATCCCCACATTATCTTTTAAATAAATCCTTTTTGAACCATTATAAACTGAAAATGTTTTTATAATAAAATAAATTTTCAAGATTTTCGTAAAGTGACCCTCACCTCTCTTATAAAAGGGTACTTCCCCTTCTCTCAAAATCACACCTCGAAATCCATTTGGCTCGACCAAAACCTGATAAAATATCCTCCCAACTACCCTCAATTCATCCTAGAGTCCTTAATTTGATCATAAATCCAACCTAAGGAGCCCTTTTGATCAAATCAAAAGGAAGAACCCAGAGAAGAGGTAATAATTTCATCACCTCTTTCAACATTCTTTTCTTCTTACACTTCCTCTTTCTTTGTTTTTTCCGTAACAAAATAATAAATCCAGTGACTTATATATACTTTGATGTTATTATAAATATTTTACATCCATATTCATTATTCTATCCATCCTATTAATGACAAAGTCACCATACGTGCGTACGTACGACTAACCGTCTCCACGTCGTGGCGTAGTTTGTTATTCAACACTTAATTATTTGGATGGGTATAATAATGATTATAATTTATGTTAATAATAAATATAACATGTAAATTATTCTTTATATATAATATACCATCCAATTATATACTATTTTACCACCAAAATAATGATATTATCGCTCATACATACACACAGATTACTGTCTCCACGAACGCGATAAGATTCCTTTCCCCATCGTAACCATTCAAGAATAATTTTCATTTTATGATTAAAAATAATGTTTAATAACTTAATATCATTCTATATATGAATTAAATACATCCTATCCATAACAAACATGACTTACGTAATAAAACATATAAAGGAAATCGAATCAGTTAACACCCGAAACAATGATACTACTGAAATATTATTAACAAATCAATATTAAAAGATCATATATGATATCATATTTATGTATGTGGTTCTTGTATAACTTAATAATAATGATTTAACTATTATATAGGAGGTTAATGTACCCTCGACCAAGGAAAAGTACAAGGTAATGGTTAATTTTACAATCTCTTTACAATCCGAGGTTGTTAATACTTAAGTATCTACTAGGACCACTTTATCATCCAAATCCATGTTTCTTAAAAATGTATTTCAAAATTTTTTTACTAATTATTATACTATGTGTTAAAGTCATTTATACCCTTGTTTGACTTTTTATAAAATGGTTTGAAAGGAATCTTTCTGTCGTTTTCCAAACAAGGTACCATATGACCTTTTCGACAAAATTAAGAAAAGAATGTTTTTTAACTTATACGGAGAGTGCAACTATTTTCCACCATTATAACACCTTCGAAGATTCCCTTACAAGATTATAAGAATATTTTCAAAATAAATATTTTCTTTTATAATTACATGACTTTTAAATTATTTCAAAATAGAAAGAGATATTTCTCTCAAATAGTTTTGATTTCATCTATGTCAACATCCTTTGATGGATTTTACACTTATTTGAAGTTGAATTATTATAATAAAATATTCCATATTGTATTGAAGGTTTTGTGAAATGTTTGACTGTGGATGTGTTATTTTTATACCATTCATGGTTTAAGGTTAAATTATTAACATTTCATATGCTAGTTTTAATATGAATGTTTATGTTATGTTTCAACCTTTTCATATGAGGAATGCATTAAACTTAGTAAGTGACGGGTGGAGCTCGCTATAGCTTTTCGATGCATCGGTAGGTATCATGAGAAAAACTAGTGTCTTGGCACAAGGCCTTGAAAAAATCTTATTTGTAATCTTGGCATGAGTCCTTGACTATGTGGTTATTATGTTCATCATTATGCATTCCATCATTACAAAATTGTCTATTGATATTTCATGTGATTATTCGACTAGTAGAATATACATGTAAATAAGTAAATTGAATTATTTGATTTATATTTTCCATATTATGCTGAAGTTTAAGTATAAAAGGATTATGTTTTATTCTTATACATTTCCTTAAATGTTTATGCTTATTTATGATAGTTTCCGCTATATTGTTATCCTTATTGAGCATCTGAGCTCACCCCTTTCTTATGTTTTCGTTTTCCTAGGATGTGAATATGTATATTATGATTAACCTTCAAGGATAGGCCAAAGTATATGAGTGTGTTCAAAGGGGACACAATGTTGTTTTTATTTATTTCATGATGTAATGTAAAACTTATGTATGTATCTAGTACTTCCAAGGATACTAAACTGATCGATCTTTTGAGAATTTATCTCTTGTGATCATTGTAATGTTATGTAATAATGCACCGAATCTGGGTAACTGGGGTCAGGGAATTACACAAGGATTCTCGTGTGCTATATTTTTCCAAACCATTTTATCAAAACCATTATTTGAAAACCATTTCATAAATCCATTTCACAGTGCTTTAAAAATACCCTTTTCTTTTACCAAAACAAGGGGGAAACCATATTTTATCAAAAATCCATTTCCAAACACACAAATCAATTAACCCATCATTATATTTCATTTATAAAACAATTTATTAAAACCAAATCAATACAGTTCATCCAACATAGGTTAGAGATGGAACCACCTACCTTGAACTCAGGTCTCACATGCCCACAATGGGATCCACCAATAAGAAAGAATAAAACAACAAAAAAATAGTCCCTATAATCAATCCACACATCTCAAAATTGATTCAACATGAAGAATGATTGGTGGAGAATAAGGAACAACTCATACCTCAAGGAACTCACATGCCACACCACAACCAACACAAGGGTTATCCTCTGGAGGAAGATCACATAATAGATCTAGAAAGAATCTAGAATAATCAAAATGAAAGATCAATGGATCTATAACCATAGTGAAATGGGGATACCACGGTCAAAGTCAATGAAGAAATAGGAGGATTACTCACCCATATAAACACACCGCAACTATAATGATGATCAATCAGTGAATGAAATGATTTAGATGGAGAGGAGGTCTCCAAAATTTCTCAAGAGATCTCCTAGGTTGAGAGGGAATAGGGATATAATAAAATGAAAAAATTAACTCGTATGGTTCCCTAAAACCACAAATCACAAGAATTACACAACATGAAATCCCCTTTCACATCATGTAATCCACGAAGCCCAAGTATGATAAAAAATACATCACCTTTTATTAGAAACCTGATTTTTAAACATTTCTCAGAGTGTAAATCTTACACAGCATGTAATACTTTCATGACCTATATTGAGTTAATGAAATCTACTCAGAAAAAATTGCATGACATGTAATCCCAGTTCAGGTCATGTATTTATCATACAGACTTCGAAAAACATAATTTCTACTGAAAACCCCAAACCAACTCTGATATTATCCAAAATTGAGGAGAATCCTCTAAAGCCTTTGACACATTTATACTCAGACTCCATTAATTCAAAAAAAATACAACCCTAAAATTTAGGCCATTTCCCATAGAAAATGATCTCTATCCTTGGGATTCCCAAAACACACCCAAATAAATAGGGAAACAAAAAGAGATAAGTGAAATACCTAAAATAAGGTAACATAATGTTAAATGGTGGGTGTGTTTGAATTTATTTGTGTGGTGTTTATAGAGAGGCCAGTGCCTATTTAGGTTAGAACATTGGGTTTTCAGTGGCATATAGGGAGTGAACCAAGTGGTTGTTAATTCATGAATTCATTGGGTATTCCATGTTTTTAAATATATCTTTGTATATCATGCTCATGAGATTTATGTTTAGTGTTAGGATCGAGTAGCTGATTATGAGTTTTGATGGGCCCGTGGTCCGAACCATTTTTATTTTATTTTGGTAGAAAATTACTATGTTAGGAAGTACTATTAGCTAGAATCAGTTGTTGATAGTAGATCCTTATGGTGGGGAGCACCATAATCTCAGGATGTGGAAGTTATTAACACTTCGGTGTTTTGAGATCAATGAGTGTAGTTGAGCGTCATCTTGGAACTTGGTGGGTGGTGTTTCATGTTAGCACTCAAGTATAAGTGGGGAAATCATGTACATTAATTAAACTTTGTAATATATAGGACATGGGTAGAGGATATTAAGAGTGTTTTATTCAGTGGTGATATGATAAGGATACTCCTATAATGAGGATCATCATCTGGTCGTAGGTGTGTGACCCTCATGTTGGAAGGGTCATGGGTGTACTAAAACTTTTCAGTAGACGTGTTTCTGATGCTTTCATTGAGGCGCGCATCTATCTATCGAGGACACGCTGACTGTTGCCCTGCATTCCCACTTTCCAAAGGCGGGTGACATCCATCGCTTATTTAGGGATGTTTGCTCCTTGATCAAAATGAGATGATGGGATGTCAGTTCCTCCTTCCGTGGATTCCTCCTCGGAACTCATTACCTAGTCTGGGTCTCCCTCATAGATTAAGTCATTGTTTGTGAATCTCGTTCCTGGTGCCATATCTTTTTAAACGTCGGTAAATTACACTACTTATGTCAGGACATTCCATGGGGTCTTGATGTGGTAGCAACCTTTGGTCGGAGTAGATGACAACATCAGGCATGTTGAGGCATCTTTGGATGCATGGACATTGGGGAACCTGTATTATTCCTCATAAGAGGGAATCTCAAGGGAAAAAAACCCAAGACATCCCACATCGGTCATGGGGTATCTTATACCGAAGTCATGTCTCTGAGGTTTTCCTCAGCTTCCCATTTTTAGCATGGGGTATGTCACAAGTTTAACGTCTTGCGAAGATGGTTATTCCAAAGGTGTGTCTTCCAAGGTTTTCCTTAGGCATCTCATGTTTAACACAAGGTAGGTCACGAGTTTAACGTCTTGCAGAGATGGAAGGAGAGTGATCAGAACATCCCATAGAGACGGATGAGATGGGTACATACCTAGGAGGGAACACCTGGAAGGTTTAACATATGGATGGATCAGAATTCCCAATGAGGACAGATCTAAGGTGGTGTGTCCCATAAAGGGAATATTTCACACCATGAAATCTGATCTGAGCACCACTGAGGGAGAATCAGAAAGCGTACACCCCCTGAATGGGGGACACCGTATGGATGGATTATAACTCTCAATGAGAATGGACCCAAGGTGGTGTGTCCCGTAAAGGGAAGATGTCACACCGTGAATGCTGATATAGACTATGGAAACTAATGAGGGTGGATTAGGGAGAGTGCACCCTAGAATGGGGGACACCGTATGGATGGATCATAATTCTCAATGAGAATGGACCCAAGGTGGTGTGTCTCGTAAAGGGAAGATGTCACACTGTGAATGATGATATGGACTCTGGACACCAATGAGGGCGGATCAGGGAGAGTGCACCCCAGAATGGGGGACACCAAGGTTTACCATTGGATGGTATTGAACCTCATGGAGGTTTTCTACGTACCCTGTTTAGATGATAGGGATAAAAACCCACATAGTTCTAAGGGGTGATAAATCGAGGTGTACACAAAGGACAATGAATCAGAGACATGTTGGGGCTTATGCATGGTTAGCAGCCTAGGTACTGCTAGGAGCAGTTAGGAGGTGGATGACATGATCTCACCGGGATATGGAGGCCTGAGTAAAAATTATGATGGATGATGGAGAGTTGAATGAAGTGGAGGGGGAATGAGATGGAACCATCATGAAGGTGATGGTAGTGTTGGGAATAAAGCTCAGAGAGGCGTCCTATGTAACTTGCTTTGGCAAGGATCAAAGTCTACATAGTTCATAATGGTGTTGGTGAACTGATGTGAAGTGGTTGGGACCAATGGGATTTGAGATTGAACCTCAGGGAGGCTTCCTACGTACCTTACCTTAGCAAGGATCAAAGTACACGTAGTTTAGAATGGTGTTGGTGAATCGACGTGAAGTGGTTGGGACCAACGGGATTTGGGCTTGAACCTCAAGGAGGCTTCCTACGTACCTTGCCATGGCAAGGATCAAAGTCCATGTAGTTTAGAAGAGGTGTTAGTGAACCGATGTGAAGGGGTCGGGACCAATAGATGTTGGTCTTGAACCTCAGGGAGGCATCCTACGTACCTTGCCTTGGCAAGGATCAAAGTTCACGTAGTTCAGAATGGTGTTGGTGAACTGACGTGAAGTGGTTGGGACCAACGAGATTTGAACTTGAACCTTAGGGGGGCTTCCTACGTACCTTGCCTTGTCAAGGATCAAAGTACACATAGTTCAGAATGGTGTTGGTGAACTGACGTGAAGTGGTTGGGACCAATAGGATTTGGTCTTGAACCTCAGGGAGGCTTCCTACGTACCTTGTCTTGGAAAGTATCAAAGTCCACATAGTTTAGAAGAGGTGTTGGTGAACTGATGTGAAGGGGTTAGGACCAACAGGTATTGGGCTTGAACCTCAGGGAGGCATCCTACGTACCTTATCTTGGCAAGGATCAAAGTCCATGTAGTTCGGAATGGTGTGGGGCTTATGTTCTAAGATGGCCCCGGTGACACTAAGGAGTGGTAATGGTGGATGGGGCTTATGCATGGAAGCTACCTGGGTGTCGCTAAGGAGCGACACTGGTGGATGGGGCTTACGCATGGAAGCTGCCTGTGTGCCTCTATATAGAAATAATGGTGGATGGAGATTATGCATGGAAGCTACCCATGTGCCGCTATGGAGTGGCAATGGTGGATGGGGCTTGCACATGGAAGCTACTCATGTGCCACTATGGCGAGGCAATGGTGGATGGGGTTTACGCATGGAAGCTGCTCGGGTGCTGCTAAGGAGTAGTAACGATGCATGGGGCTTACGCATGGAAGCTGCCCGGGTGCCACTAAGGAGTAGCAATGATGAATGGGGATTACACTTGGAAGCTGCCCGGGTTCCACTAAGGAGTGACAAAAGTGGATGGGGCTTATGCATGGAAGCTTCCCGGGTGCCATTAAGTATCGAAAAATATGGATGGATCTTACGCATGGAAGCTGCCCGGGTGCCGCTAAGGAGCGGAAACAATGAATGGGTTTATGCATGGAAGCTTCCCGGGTGCCGCTAAGGAGCGACAATAGTGGATGGGGCTTACACATGGAAGCTACACAGGTGATTCTAAGGAGTGGAAATGATGGATGGGGCTTACTTATGGAAGCTACCCAGGTGCTTCTAAAGAGCGGAAACGGTGAATGGGGCTCACGCAAGGAAGCTGCCCGTAATGTCATCCTCATGTCTGGCCATGAGGGCATCCCAACTCATTGGTGGGTTGAGGCATATAATTGAGGCCCACACATATGCACTAGTGAACAAGCGGGATAATTCTAGGGGCGCTGAAATCAGTCTGAACAAAGGGAGATGAAATACGTGAATCACATTCCTGACATTCAGAATGCGGTGAGGGTGGCATGAAGATGGAGGATAACTATTGACCATATTCAAAACACAACATCCATATCACATTAGCTTGAAATTGGGACAAACAAATGAGGGTCTACTATTGACCATGTTTGAAACACAGGACCTGACTCGAAGTGTTGTTCAAATCCTTCTGGGGCGTTGGCCCAAAATGGTAGGTGAGCCAATGCGCCATGGGACCAGGCTGTTAGAAGGTCCCTTAAAACATGAAAGAGGATGAAGATCCGAATGAAGGACATACGAAGCATGAGGTGGAGTGGTGGAATGATCAAAGGGATTCCAAAGCTCTTTAAATTATTCCACTATAATCATGGCATGAGGTATCTTATGATTGTCACATAAGACATCTCTTATTTGGAACAAGAGGCATCCTATGTTTTGCACTTTGGGTGTACTACCATTTATATTCATGTAGAGAGGACTGTTGGCATCTTATGCTTAGTGCATAAGGCATCTCTTATTTGGATAATGAGGCATCCTATGTTTGTCACATAGGGTGTACTACGGTTTATATTCATGTATAGAGTACTTTTGGCATCTTATGCTTGGTGCATAAGGAATCTCTTATTTAGAGCAAGAGGCATCTTATGTTTGTCACATAGGGAATACTACGATTTATAGTCATGTAGAGAGGAATTTTGGCATCTTATGCTTGGAGAATAAGGTATATCTTGTTTGGAGCAAGAGGCATCCTATGTTGGTAACATAGGGCATGCTATAGTTTAAAGTCATGTAGAGAGGACTATTAAAATCTTATGCTTGGAGAATAAGGCATCTCTTGTTTAAAGTAATAGGCATCCTATATTTGTCACGTAGAGGGTACTACAGTTTATAGTCATGTAGAGAGGACTATCATGCATAAGGCGCCTAGGAATGGATGGTGTTGGGACTTACACAAGAGCGGCCCTTTCAGGTTCAACCTAGAATAGGAGTCAGGTGATGGGGTTTGGATGAGTTACTTGAGGAATGGTTCGACTTAATGTACTCGGGAATTGTCAATGAGAATCTAAACTCATGACATGTAAAAGGGACCAAAAGGAATATTTCAACTCAAGTCATTTCATGGTGTTTGGAGGAGTATCTCAAATCATGGTATTCCATAGGTGGAATATGGTTGCGCATAATGGCGCAATAGAAAATGTCAACACTGCGGCCTGAAAAGTTCGTGGTGAGACTCTCCATTTTTCATAGGGGTCAGTGACGGGAGCAAAGAGACTGGCCTAGAGAGCCGGGACCACATCCCGACACTGATCCCAAGCGGGGGTGCGGGGGGCAGCCCCCATGATATGGACCAGCGGGCGTGAAGGTAGGATCTTCATAAAGGATAGGTCTTTGTGAAGTAGTTTCACGGAGCAAAGGGGCTTGCAGAGCATGGGGTCTCATGAAGCATCTTCATGAAGGAAAGCTGCTCACAGAGCATGGAATCACAGAGCATAGAGGCTCGTAGAGCGAAGAGGATCACAGAGAAAAGGGGCTCGTAGAGAAAAGGGGATCACAGAGAAAAGTGTCTCGTAGATCAAAGCCTCTCGCGGAGAAAAGTGTCTCATGAAGCCCTTTGCGAAGGGCGTCACTTCACAGTGCCCTAGAGCTCCGTAAAATGGGAGATTGGCTACCCAAGGGGTGATGTGACCGTACTTATGAGGGGGGGGGGTGATCTGGATATTTATAAGAAATGGAGTTCGGCAGAGCGTGCCATGAAGCACAAAGGTGCACCACGAAGAGAAAATCACACCGCGAAGGAAATCGTACTCTGCAACCAGAGGGAATTCCCTCAAGTTTCTCATAATCACAGAGCCGACCATCATCAAGCTTCACGGTTCTCATAGAGGATTCGGTAAAGTTACCTTAAGTTCATTGTAACCATGGAGTCGACCATCATCGAGCTTCATGACACACATGAAGCCTCCGATCAAGTTCCTCTACTCCGCGATCACAGAGGGAGATTTGAGAATGGGCTCCATGAACTAGTTTTCCAGCCCAACTTCAAATATCCATATCTCCTAATACGTAACTCTGTTAGGGACCTATGACCCATCAAATCGAAGCTTGAGAAATGGGATATGATCTTGGATCACGTATGTAAGCATTTGGAATATTTTTTGTATGTGTTTTCTAGGGCCAATAGGATGGTTGAAATGATAAAATATGCTTATGAGTGGTTAGTACCAATAAGGATTCATGTGTAGTGTTGGAAAATGTTCATCTATTAGTAACAGACTCAGAATGAATTCAATATAATCTGAGAATAAGTCATATTAGTGATGTGTTGGTACTCATATGGGTAGATTGTGATAGTTGGATGGGTAGGTTGAGGATCTAACCATGGGATTTCATCAAGATTTGGGTTCAGAATCTGGTGTGGGTGTATGGATGGTTCAATGATGCCTTAAGGTTCCAAGGTATCACGACCAGGTGGTATGATGATGCAATGGTGCATCTATGGGTGAAGTTTATTAGTTTTAGGAGTAGTCAGCCATAGGTGGAACAACTAGAGACCTCTGTGGAATCATATGTGATGGGATGGAAAGTACGTCATAAAAATCATTTATCATGAGTATGAGGTGGTTTGAAGATTAAACTGGGATTTTGGAGGAAAGTTGGTGTGTTTGGTCTTAGTGTTTATAGTTACATAGTAGAAGAGCCTTTGACATTCAAAGTTGGAGCATGGAAAATTAAGCATGATTTGTTGATTGTGATAGGATGGGATTCATGGTTATAGGATTATTTAGCTTCTTAGTGATGATAAGTATTATTTTTTGGAGGGTATAAAACCCTACTCCCTTTTAAGTTATAAAATTTAGTGGGTATTTTATTTTTTTGGTTTCTAGAGTAGGGTTTATTTTGAAAATGGAGGTTTATATTTGAATTTAAATAGTAAAACCATCCCAAGGTGTTGTTTTTGGATGTAGACTAAGACTTTAGATAATTATAGGGTTATAGATCAAGTCTCAAGATCATTGGGATAAATTTTAGAAATTTTTAAAGTGTTTGGACCTATACACAGTTGGCGCATGGTTAAGAGAAACCATGCATCCAAATTATGAAAATTAGTTCTCTTTAGGGGTAGGGTGCATGGTAACCATATAGTTATAAGAAAATTGTGTAGAATTAGAATTTTGGTTGTAGAGGTATTTCACACATTTGGAGCATGGTTTTCTAAATTGTATGACCAAACCATATAAGGGGGAATTTCTGGGATGATTCCATCTGTATGTTTAGTACACAGTTTGGAAAACCATGCGGACAAACCATGAATTCTATTTATATTTGTTAAAAAGTGGGAAATGGAATTTTTCCGCTACATGATTTTAATCCCAAATCCGCCTCTCCTTCCCTCTTGTGCATATGGTGGAAAGGGTCCCTTGCCCCTCTTTTCCCTTCTACCCCTCTTCGATTTTGGGAGTTCTGGGGTGATTCTATCAGCGATTCAAGGGTTTATAAATATGTCCACCATATCATGGTTGAAATCATCCTATATCTTGGGAGTTTTGTGTGTGTTTTGAAGGGGAGGTCTTGAGAGGATGTAAACAAGCCACCTTTAAACATTTTCCATGATGGATTTTTCCCGAATTGGTATTGGGAGTGCATTACAAATCTTTTGTGTGGAGTTGGTCATTGTTTCAGTGTGATGGGGTTTCTTGGTTCCCTAGAGTTGATTTAGTGCTTGGGTGAGCCTAGGTAGTGATGATCAGACTCCAAATTAAAGAAAAATGGCTTGAATGAGGTTGATAGCCTTGAATTTATTTGAATCTCTTATTTTATTGGTGATTTTATGTTCATATAACATCATTATTATAACTACATGAATATTTAATAACTTTTGTGATTATTCTATAAAGTGGGATGGGATCATATTGGCCTAATAGCCAACATGGAACACATAGCTTTATAAATGGTTCGATAGTGGTGCCTTGGTCTAATGAGTGTCGGTGTTACTCTTCAAGGAATGTTTGGAGGCATGTGTCATATTTTGAAAATAAATGTGGATTTCCTTTTTATGATAATATTTAAAAAATGGGTTCAGTTCAAGTGGAATTTCAAAGTTAAATGGGTGATTTAAGAAATGATTTTTTAAATTTTATTTCAAAATGGGAAATGGGTTATCTAAAAATGGTTTGATGAATTTTGGTCTAAGGGACTAGTGTGAGTGGGATTCCATGTGATACCTTTTTAAATAGTTTAAAAAAATACGAGTTGACTTGGTTTTTAAGGAAATATGGAATGGACTGATTAATCTATTTTGGTCTATTTGACTTCATGTGGGTAATTATTTATTTCCTAAATCATGAGTGATTTTTTATGTCCCACCCTATTGTGATTGACTTATATGATTCTTGTTACATATTGATACATGTTATGTGTATTGGATGATGATGGTTTCCTTGGGTATGAAAGTGGCGGGTTGATCTAGATGGATGTGACATACACTGAGAGGGTAGGGATAGGTCCAAAAAATCTTAAGGTTATTGAGAGATGTTATGTTTGGAATAATGAGTTTGAGATGAGATATGGAAATGTGATCAAGGAACCCATGTAGGGAGATTGTGTCGTGGCTTGACCTAGGGGATCCCTGGAGGGTACCTCGATAGTATGTTGACCCTAGAAGGGGTGCATGTGAGATATGAATATGGACAATTATAGGTGTTTCCTTAGACTCAAATAATTAGTGTGAGCATGATATGGATATCATAGTGACGATAGGTTATTCTTTTGAGATACCAACCCCAGGTATGTAAGATGGGTTTGGGTAGGTGGCTAAACCACATGAGATGTTCTACTATAAGATGATTTGGGTGGGATTTACTACCCACTAAGATGTATTAAAATAAAAGGGATTTATTATAAATTCTCTTTGGATCTAGGATTATTTCCTGATAATGGTTTAGAATGCCTTGGACACAATCCTTGTATGTGGATGTGTTATTGATTTGAAATTCCTTGGACGGGTTCATTGGACTTGGATATACTACCAGTTTGGAATGTCTTGAGTGAGATCCTTGGATTCATTATACTACCAATTTGTAATGAATTGGATGAGTTACTTGGATTCAGATTTGCTATAGGTTTGCAATTATGTGAATTATTTCCTTGGATTCAGATTTATTATTGATTTATAATGCATTGGACACACTCATTGGATTTGTATGTGCAACCATGGGATGCATAGGACATGCTCCTACGATCCAAAAATTATGCCTAATACTACTAGATTGACTAGGAAATACTACTATGAATTATTTATGGTCATTATACTAGTTGGAATGGTATATCACACACTTAGAGACACTCCAACACTGGCCGAAGTAGGTAAGATATTTAGATACTAATTTTGGGGAATGACCTGGACCCCTTGAGTGATTGGTGTAACAAGTTCAAAGACACTCTAATACACGATGAAACAGGTATGATCGAGGTTTGAGGTGTCCTATCAGGTACCCGATTACCTAACATGTATGTATGATGTGCTTGCATGCTATGTTTTTGGGAGAGTATAACATCTCTGACTCGATGCTACCTCACGTGACCGAGCCAGGTTGGATACATGACCTCAAGTATGAATCCCTATATTCCAGAGGCTACATACTAGTAGTGAGGGTGTAGGAAATATAGTGGGGATACTATACCATTTGAACCAAAGTTTCAATAAAAGCAGAAAATAACAACATAGTATCATAAACAATGTAAATAATCAAACATGCAACCAAGAAGGTGCAAGAAAAAACCAAACCATCCAATAACAATAGAAAAAATGTAATGCAATACTAAATATAACTATATGAAACACTATAATTCATAATAATAAGAGACTAAATAAAAAATATAAAAGACTCCAAAATCCCCAGTCTTGATCCCCATATCAGTCTCATCTCCAAACTTCAACCCATCCAACAAGAAATTAACCAATGCAGGACCCCTTTCCATTGTCCAAACTTGCATCCATGAAATATTCTCATGTAACAAATGGTGGCCCAAACAGGGTGTGAGTAAAACTTAGTAGGTTACTACCAATGGTGCCAAAACAAATTCAGTCTGAGCATAAAGTTCATGTAATAAAGCGATAAAAAGGGGGTATTAATTTAATAAATTAATACTATTCATAAAATAAAACCATTGACACTTGATCTCTAGAGTGACACTCAGGGTCAACCAAACATGTTTTATCACATTTTAGATATCATTGAGCATGTTGCTGAAACATACCAACTATATATAGAACCTTCCTAAGGCATATCCTACAAATCAAATAAAGGAAAACCAGGAAAGGACCTTTGAGTATTTCGATATGCGTGAGTCAAATCCCTCTAATAATTTCAGTATGTCTGGATCAAAACCCTCTAATCATTTCAAAATTTATAGGTTAAGAGTATTTTAACATGTCCGTATCAAAACCCTCTAATCATTTCAGCATGACCGGGTCAAACCCTCTAAGAATTTCACCATGTGTAGGTCAAAGTCCTATAATAATTCTAGTATGTCCCACAAAACAACAAAACTACATTGGTTAAACATCCCAATACATTGGTTATCCTTTTCATCCAAGTTACCAATTATCATCATAACTGTTCTAACTAATTTTTCAAGTGTCAAATGAACCCAAATATCAATATCATCCCATTATACCAAATAATATACCTATTCATCACGCTAAACTGATTATATGCCACTATATCCATTTTATTCAATGTAATTCTATTTTAAGAAATCACTAAAATTCACATGTTATGATAATTCATAATATTAAGCTGAAAAATAACTCCCATTGTTAATCTAAAATCCACATTATCAAACTAACTATTCATTATGGTTTTAATGGTAGGATCACCTCGCGGGTGGATGCATACTCGGTCTCAATGCCAATGGACTTGACATGATCTAATGGGAGTTATAATCATGTGAGACTCATTATAAATTGAAATATCCAATTATTTTGGCCATGCACACAACATGCTGGTGTGAATGCAGTTATTTCACGTAATAGAAGAAATTGAAATAGAAAAAATAGATTTGTTCTAGACCACCAAACTTGAAAGTAGATAATACATAGGTAACCCTCAATGTACAAGGCAACATCTCATTACCCATTCCTTAAAACTCTTAGCTTGGAAGACTAATATCTGATAAAAGGTGCTTCTAGTTTAGAGAGGATGCTCATAGGTCACCACTGGAAGTCTTGGATCACATAGATTGATCCCTGGAAGGCAAAGATTAAATCTTATTGAAAAGACCATTAAATTCCTTTGAAAAGATATCTGAGGGGCCAATGGTTCGATTGGAATATAACATAGAGAAATTAGATCGGAGGGGTTTGGGGGTATATAGGCACACTGAGAAAAATAAGACCATGTTGCATCCCTTTGGACCATGCTGCAGACAACCCAGACCATTACACAATACCACCAGACCATGACACATCCTGCTTGGTCAAACAAAGTCCAAATATCATGTCTAATTCCATGTTGCAGATTCTATTAACCCAAGGAGAGGCCATGATATATCCAAGGACACCACATCATAGGCCCCATTTTCCATGAAGGGAGGCTATGCCGAAACCTAATTCCTATAGCGTAGCTACCCTGATTTTAACAGAACCATCTAAAAACCCTACACTATAGATGGGATTCTCCACAGTGTAGTGATCAAACACCAAGGTAGGGCCTATGCTGTAACCTATCTCCACAACACACCTATTCCATAATTTCCAGTAGCCTATGAATCCTTCTCTTAGGACACTACTCTACATCCTGGATCTCCACACCATAATGGAATGCCTTAAAACACATCCTAGATCCTGACGACACAAAATACTCTACAATAGCATAATTTTTAGCTCACCTTTTCTACTTCCTCCAAGAACAACCCAACTAGACTAAGGATCAACAACCAAGGTTCAAACCAAAAACAATAGGGTCAAATAGGTTTAATAAAATTAAATAGGTATGTACCTAAAAATATGGGATCTTACAACATCCCCAAAATATAACATCTCATCCCCAAGATGTTCTCCAAAGAATCCTGGTGGGTATCAGTGAATAAGTCTATCCACTATGCCCATATATCAGACCCCCTCTCCCAAGTATCCTCTTGCAGACTCCCATGCTACTACTACACTCATAAAAGAGGTATGGTATTCCCCCATGGATTCTTTTCACTATAGTCCACAATCCAAATTGGATGATTCTTAAAGGATGAATCAAAATTAAACTCTATGTCATCAATGTATATCATGTGGGAAGGGCTAGGGTGATATCTTCAAAGCTGTGAAACATGAAACATGTCATGCATGGTACTATAGCACTGTGGAAGGGCTAAATAAAACACTATTAAACTAACCCTTTCCACTACATTTAAAAAATTGAAAAACTTGGGCACTATCTTCCCCTACTTAATGATATGATATTTCCCCAGCCTAGGTGGCACCCAAAGTAAAATACAACGACTAACCTCAAACTCTAGACATCATCTATGATGATTAACATATGATTTCTACTATCACTACATAGTCACCAACCAATTTTTGATCAACTAACCTACTCAGACATATCCTACATGAGAATAGGTCTAATAAGTGCCGACTCATCTTCCTATAACTAGAAAATAGGTGAATGATATGATCTTCTATAAAAAGACTCAAAATGATTCATTTGGATAGATGCCTAGAAGCTGTTATTATAAGTGAAATTTATGAGTGAAAGATGATATTCCCAAGAACCATTGAATTCCAAAACATAGTCTCATAACATATCCTCTATAATATTAATCGTCTATTCATATTGGTTGTCATTCTGGGGATGATAAGTTATACTTAGAAGAACCTATGATCCTAAAGCTTTCTAAAGACCTTACTAGAATCGAGATATGAAAAAATGATATCAATTTTAAATAATACTTCTAAGATAAATATGCAACCAAAATATCTCCCACACATAGAGACTACCCAAAAAATCAATAATGAAGGTATCCCTAATAGATAAAAAGTGAGCTACCTTCATCAATCGATCCATAATCACCCATACTATATCATTATTTTAAGGTGTATTTGGTAATAATTTCATGAGATCCATAGAAACATCATCCAACTTCCATTTTGGAATGGGTAAAGGCTAAAACAAACCAATAGGCCTCAGATGATCGACCTTAACCTATTGAAATGTGAAACATCTCACTATGAAACCCACTATCTCCTTTTTCATACCTAGAAACCAGTATTTCTTATAGAGGTTATGATACATTTTTGTCTTATCTGAATGTACCTCCCATTTATAGGAATGAAACTCCCTCATCATGTTCCTACACAAGCCTGTAGGAACCCAAACATAGCCATAGATAAGAAGAACATCACTGCTTCCAAGAGACCATCTTGATGGTGTCTCTCCACCATATAATCCATCCCTTATAGTTAAGACTTATAGATCATATAACTATTATTTCTCGATCTAGTCTATAAGAATAGGTAATAAAAATGTCAAATTCCAAGATAATTTTCATTGTGGATCCTAAATACCTAGATGCATGTATGAAAAGAGTGTCATTACTCACCACTCATCGCCAGACCCCTGCACCACCTCTGTCTACATCTTCCAACTCAAAGCATTAGTAACAATGTTTCCCTTTCCTAGTGTATATTCTAGCTGAAAGTTTAAGGTCTGTAGATTCTTAAACCACCTTCTCTACTAAAGGTTCAGTTCTTATTAAGAAAATATGTACTTGAGTCTCTTGTGGTATGTGTACACTAAAAAACTCTTTCCTAATAGATAGTGTCTCAATAATCTTAGAGAATTTACCATTACATCTACCTTAAGATCTCGATTAGGGTAATTACTATAACACCCCGACCCCAGCTACCCAGAGTCGGTGCATTACTTCGTAACATTGGCATGATCACAAAAGATCAAGTCTCGAAAGACCGATTAGTTTAGTAGCCTTGGAAACACTAGATACATTCATAAGTCTTACATTAAATCATAAAGCAAAACAAAACTACAACAACATCTTGTCTTCATATCCCCTCATACTATCCCTGCAGGTCATTCATAATATACTTCTTCACATCCTGGAAAAATTAAAACATTGAAAGGGGTGAGCTCAGATGCTCAGTAAGGATAACAATATTGCAGAAGCTTTCATAAATAAACATTAACATTTAAGGCAATGTATAACTAAAACAAAATCCTTTTAAACATGAACTTCAACATAATATGGAAAAAGTAAAATGAGATAATTCCATTTACTTATTCACATGGATATTCTACTGGTCGAATAATCACTTGCAATATCAATAACCACTTTCATAATGATGGAATGCATAATGCCAGACTATCATAACCACGTATCCAAGGCCTCATGCCAAGACCACAAATAAGATTTTGTCAAGGCCTCGTGCCAAGACACTAGTTTGTCTCATGAGACCTGTCGATGCATCGAGGAGCTATAGCGGGCTCCACCCGTCACTTATTAAGTCCAATGCATTCCTCATATGAATAGGTTTAAACATATCATAAACCATAACATAATCGTATCACATAAAACATGCATAAAAGAAACATAAAATTTCCACATTTCAATCACAAGATATCAATACAACACATTGATATAATAAAAATGCTTTCAAAACCATTTTCAATACCAAAATAAAAGAATGTTAAAACTTTGTATTTATTTTTCATTAAAAAAAGTGATGGCTTGTAGAGGAAGCTGAAACTCAAATAATGGTCACGGAGGAGGAGAAGTCATTGTTGCCGCATATGTACGGAAAGAAAAACATCCCCTTTTTGTCGTTTAGTAAAACTCTTCATATAAAAAAGATTCCTTCTGAATAAACATAAAATTCAAAGGGGTTTATACACCGTATAAAAGAAAGTTGTGTATAAAACCAAATATGCCTCAATGAAAGGAGATTGAGACGAAGTCCTTAAAAAGATCATTTTAAAAATAAAATAGATCTATTATATGTATTCACTATAGGTACACATAAAGAAAGTAAAAATAAAAAATAAGACATAATAATATCATGACATAATTTGAAAGTAGGAGATTAACCCAAAGAATAGAAGTTGGGTTAAGAAATTCCCTTACCTCGTGTCCGACTTGACTCAACCGTTATTTAACCTCCTGAATAATAAACTAGAGTTAATATATATCTTATTAATAACCATTTTCAATTTCATTATCCTTTTTATATCACTTATTACAATGTTATGAACATTATGTAATTATTTAAGTTAATAACGGTCGTTTTGTCGATCTTTGGTACTTGAGTCAACAACAAACTTATTATAATTACAAGTTGTTCATGTGGTGAAATATCCATTATATCCAGAATTATATTCATGATGTAGATATCATATATATCATATATATCCAGTATATACATTCATTCATAATATTACGTAACATTTAGAGGTAAGAAATGAAATGCACCGTTCATGGAGACGGTAAGCCGTACGTACGCATGAACGCTACTTTCATTTCTATTTCGTATTTAATGGAATGAAATAATAATGATATAAATTTATAATATAATTCCAGTATAATATAGCATATAATACCATTTAATACATCCTTTATACATCCCACATATGGTATTAACGATTCAAATCACTTTGAGGGGGCGGTAGTCCGCACTTCCTAAAATGAAAATATCGCGTTTACCCATAATGGAAACCATAACGGTATGCCATAAATGAAAAATAAAAAATAATAAGGAAAACAAAAACATAATATATATCATATATAAAAATAGTGTCATCATAATGGCCACCATTAGAGGTGTCATATGAGTGTTGAACAATCATCGTTTCGTGAGGCAAAAATTCGCCATCCACAGAAACAGTATGTTCTTTGACCATTAGATGTAGGTGTGTGTAAGTGTAGCTCGAATACTTCTCATAAAAACATCATAGTATATTGAGTATACTGGTTTTGTTACAAAAGAAATGAATAAAAAGAGTTTAGGGGGTTGGATAAGCAAAATAAAACAAAACAACATTAGAGAAGACATTACCTTAAAATCAGGTAACTCTTTTTGATTTGAGCCAAAGTCTTCCTTGGGAAGAGTTCTGACTAATGTGAGGCTTCTAGGAGTAATGAAGGGAAGTTGGGAGAGTATTTGTGTAGAGTTTGGCCGAGCCAAATGGCTTGAAAGTGTGAATGAGGTGGTAGAGGTGGGGGCCTTTTATAAGTGGAGAGGAGGGGCACTCTTGGAAAGTAAAGAAAAGTCACTTTATTATAAAATGAGTTTCAAATTTTAGAGGTCCCACACTTATATAATTCTAGGATAAGGTGATAAGGGTTCGAAATCTACTCATCCAATAGGTTTTTGACAAGTGAAAGCCTTGGATTTTACATTATCTTTTTATTTTATTTAAATCGTTAAATAATGAGGTCATCGCTGCATCATCATGATGTCATAAATAATTTAATTTATTTAATGTCCAAAAATTATAAAAAATACTATGATGTATAAAATCTTTTTATCTTTCCAATGAATATTTATAGTCAAAAATATGACTTGTATAACCCCATGTAAAAATTGTTTTAGTAAAACATTTCATGTTTTTGTCATTTTTTACTTTAACATTAAATAAAAGGTATTTATGTCATTTTCCAACTAAAGTGGCTCCATGAGGTCCCCAATTTGACCCATGGATTGTCTTGGTCGGCCATGGCACATCCAATAAGGGTAGGACATGTGTCAAGCTCATCTCATATTATAAAAACATTATTTTTACCTTAAACTACACTAATTACCTCTAATCGCGATTAAGAACTTAAAAGTTACTATTCACCAAAAAATTATTTTAATATCATTGAACCACATTTTACTTCTTAATGACAACCATGTATGTTGGATTTTTAAAATTCAAAACACAGAAGTGGTAAAATTTCATTTAAACGAAAAATCAGTTTTTATAAGTACCACTTAGTGGTTTCACTATTCATCAAAAATTGAAGTTTTTCAGAACAATGCCAAAATTTCACCCTAAGCTATAATTGATATTCCGAATCCAAAAATGAAGTCCATTTTGAAATATAAAATATATATAGTTTCAAAAAGTGGGTATTACTATTCATAACGGCTACTTTGATTGGTTGTGGTGTGTGTTAAAACTCAAAGTTGCATACAACACACGCTACTGCATTATTGAAAGAGAAGCGTATCATGGAAGCTCGGGGTGTTACATTCTCCCCTCATTCAATAAATTGTGTCCTCGCAATTTGAAATTTTTCTTTGAAAATAAAAGGTTGAAAATAGAAAATACCTTTGTGGAAAACCCACACCGGAAATAAGGTTAATAAAATGTAGCCTTAATAAGAGGGAAAGGGAAATGAAAAAGTCACCACCCAATTATGATCTCGATTAGGAGAACATTGGTGGAAATTAGATACATATAATTGGAGGAAAAACATAAATATTTTTAGGGAGTGATTGAGGTCATCAATCACAAACAAGTGTCAAATTGAGGGCCTCAAAGCCTTCAATCTATGTTGATTTAAAATATCATCAGTTCAACAAGACATAAGGTATTTGGATAACACATTTTTTTGTTTTAATATCCCTTTAATAAAGTTTAAGAATTAATTTATTCATAGAATAAGATATAGGTATATATATATATTTATGCTTGACAAGTAGAGTTTCAACCTTCAACCAATTTCTACCACAAACTCATCTTTCACTCAAAAAGATAATAGAACTCAAAAATATTCTATTTATCCTAATTGTATAAGGTTAAAAATATTAACACATACCATTTAGATTAGTAAAACTATTTTGTAATAACCAGGGACTTCCTGTAGGCTAGTGGTAGGTAATAAAGGCCTGTCGCACTATGGTTGTGGGTTCGATTCCTGCAGCTTTGTCCGACGCGACGGGTTATGCCCCACCCTGCAAGTTGTCCTTTTCCTAAAACTATAGTATTATAATATTCTAAAAATAATCTTCATAAATGTTTTAACCTTAAACAATACTATCCAAGGTTCAACTTAATCCATTCCAACCTATATAGTTATCCAAAATACCTCCGTCCAGACTTTCTCTAAAAGGTCTCTAAATTCCAAAATCAATTGTATCATCATATTCCCCAAACAAAGTAAAGTTTCTCTTATTGTCACATACTTAAAATATGATTACCTTCATCATATTAAAACCTTAATGAAATCAACAAGTACTGTAGTACAATCCTTATATATATATCACATTATTTTTATAACCAGAATATAATCCTTGAGTCTAAAAGCACCAATACATTAATTATTCCGCTTCAACTATAGTCACAGCATAAGATTGGCCTTGATCCCTTGGCCTTTTCTGAGGTAAGTTTCCTTGACGCTTAGGACATTCATTTTCATAATGCCCCATTTCTCTACAATTGTAGCATTAAACATTGATAGCCTCTTTCTTTCCCTTGCAATCACGTGCCTGGTGACCTTTTTCTCCACATTTATAACAAACTCCCATTCCTTTTAGGCAAGTACCAGGGTGATTCTTCCCACAATTATCACATACTGGAAAATCCTTCTTTCCCGTTTTCCCTTTATCTATCTCTTGTTCCACCGTTCTCTTCTTCTCTTTCTTTACTTTATTGTCATAAGATTTAGAGAATTCCTTTTCTGTCTTGATAGCACACGAGACAATATCTTCATACGACGAGAAGGATTGTGATACTAAATCTTGATGGAGAAATGGTTTTAACCCATCAAAGAAATGATCAATCTTACTTCTTGGGTTACGTATATAATCTGCAGCATGCCTCGCTAACCTTGAAAAGTTAGCCTCATACTTTGCGACATTCTCATCCTCCTTCTGCCTCAGACTCATAAATTGCCTTTCCATATCTTCTTGATGGTCATGTGGAAAGTATTTTTCTAAGAAAAGATCTTTGAACTCTCTCCATTCCATACTTGATACTTCTTCATCTTTCTTTGTATTTTGAATCAGCGACCACCATTGATCGGCATCTCCAGTGAGGCGGTAGACTGCCATGACAACCTTCTCCCTTTCGCTACTCCCCAAGGCATGGAATATTTTCTATAAGGAGTTTATCCATTTCTCAGCTACTAATGGATTTGTACCCCCATTAAATGTTGGCGGTTGTTGCCTCATGAAGCGGTCTAACATTGATCCTCCACGTTGCGGATCAGGGTGCTCTATACGAGTAAGGTTATTATTCATAACCTGAGTGAGTTGTCCCAGTATGGTAATAAGTTGATCATCACCAGTTGTATCTCCAAATCCACAATAATTATCTTGAGCAGGAGGGAAATCCCTACATGGAGTGCGTTCATTGATACGGTTTCCATTCCTTCCACTAGGCGCCATTTCTAAACAATGGCATAAACTAGATTAGTTTATGAATCAAAATACATAATTCCATACTTGTAAAATACTTAACATAAATTGAACTATTTATAGACATAATCCATAATCATAAAAATGTTTTCTTTGAGGAAGTATATAATCATAACCCTTCATAGTGGTTTATAAAAAAAACGAGAATTATCCTAAGCATATCCCCTGGGAGTGTCGTAACCAAGAGTGCAGCAAGGCCCGTTGTCGTGCACCAGTTCCCGTTCGAGTCTAGCTCAAAGCGGTGTTTTCGGGTTTTACCCCTAGGTACATCTGTGCCAGAGCTTCCTCTACCTGCTCGTATTCAGACAGGGATGTATTGCTCGGAAAACTCACAAAATCTCTATAATACCAAAATTATAGGAAGTTCTTCTATACTAATCCTTAAAGTCTATCTTCGGGCTATGTGCTCTAATCAGAGTTTATCTAAATATAGCTTCCAAGGTTAGTACTAAACTGCCTCTGATACCAACTGTAATGCCCCGACCCCAGCTACCCAGAGTCAGTGCATTACTTCGTAACATTGACATGATCACAAAAGATCAAGTCTTGAAAGACCGATTAGTTTAGTAGCCTTGGAAACACTAGATACATTCATAAGTCTTACATTACATCATAAATAAAAACAAAACTACAACAACATCTTGTCTTCATATCCCCTCATACTATCCCTGCAGGTCATTCATAATATAATTCTTCACATCCTGGAAAAATTAAAACATTTAAAGGGGTGAGCTCAGATGCTCAGTAAGGATAACAATATTGCGGAAGCTTTCATAAATAAACATTAACATTTAAGGCAATGTATAACTAAAACAAAAGCCTTTTAAACATGAACTTCAACATAATATGGCAAAAGTAAAATGAGATAATGCCATTTACTTATTCACATGGATATTCTACTGGTCGAATAATCACTTGCAATATCAATAACCACTTTCATAATGATGGAATGCATAATGCCAGACTATCATAACCATGTAGCCAAGGCCTCGTGCCAAGACCACAAATAAGATTTTGTCAAGGCCTCGTGCCAAGACACTAGTTTGTCTCATGAGACCTGCTGATGCATCGAGGAGCTATAACGGGCTCCACCTGTCACTTATTAAGTCCAATGCATTCCTCATATGAATAGGTTTAAACATATCATAAAGCATAACATAATCGTATCACATAAAACATGCATAAAGGAAACATAACATTTCCACATTTCAATCACAAGATATCAATACAACACATTTATATAATAAAAATGCTTTCAAAACCATTTTCAATACCAAAATAAAAGAATGTTAAAACTTTGTATTTATTTTTCATTAAAAAAAAGTGATGGCTTGTAGAGGAAGCCGAAACTCAAATAATGGTCACAGCGGTGGAGAAGTCATTGTCGCAACATATGTACGGAAATAAAAACATTCCCTTTTTGTCGTTTAGTAAAATTCTTCGTATAAAAAAGATTCCTTTTGAATAAACGTAAAAGTCAAAGGGGTTTATACACCGTATAAAAGAAAGTTGTGTATAAAACCAAATATGCCTCAATGAAAGGAGATTGAGACGAAGTCCATAAAAAGATAATTTTTAAAATAAAATAGATCTATTATTTGTATTCACTATAGGTACACATAAATAAAGTAAAAATAAAAAATAAGACATAATAATATCATGACATAATTTGAAAGTAGGAGATTAACCCAAAGAATGGAAGTTGGGTTAAGAAATTCCCTTACCTCATGTCCAACTTGAATCAACCGTTCTTTAACCTCCTGAATAATAAACTAGAGTTAATATCTACCTTATTAAGAACCATTTTCAATTTCATTATCCTTTTTATATCACTTATTACAATGTTATGAACATTATGTAATTATTTAAGTTAATAACGGTCGTTTTGTCGATCTTTGGTACTTGAGTCAACAATAAACTTCTTATAATTACAAGTTGTTCATGTGGTGAAATATCCATTATATCCAGAATTATATTCATGATGTATATATAATATATATCATATATATCCAGTATATACATTCATTCATAATATTACGTAACATTTAGAGGTAAGAAATGAAATGCACCGTTCATGGAGACGGTAAGCCGTACGTACGCATGAACGCTACTTTAATTTCTATTTCGTATTTAATGGAATGAAATCATAATGATATAAATGTATAATATAATTCCAGTATAATATAGCATATAATACCATTTACTCTATCCTTTATACATCCCACATATGGTATTAACGATTCAAATCACTTTAAGGGGGCGGTAGTCCACACTTCCTAAAATGAAAATATCGCGTTTACCCATAATGGAAACCATAAAGGTATGCCATAAATGAAAAATAAAAAATCATAAGGAAAACAAAAACATAATATATATCATATATAAAAATAGTTTCATCATAATGGCCACCATTATAGGTGTTATATGAGTGTTGAACAATCATCGTTTCGGGAGGCAAAAATTCACCATCCACAGAAACAGTATGTTATTTAACCATTAGATGTAGGTGTGTGTAAGTGTAGCTAGAATACTTCTCATAACAACATACTAGTATATTGAGGATACTGGTGTTGTTACAAAAGAAATGAATAAAAAGAGTTTATGGGGTTGGATAAGCAAAATAAAACAAAACAACATTAGAGAAGACATTACCTTAAAATCGGGTAACTCTTTTTGATTTGAGCCAAAGGATTCCTTGGGAAGAGTTATGATCAATGTGAGGCTTCTAGGAGTAAGGAAGGGAATTTGGTAGAGTATTTGGGCAGATGTTGGCCGAGCCAAATGGCTTGAAAGTGTGAATGAGGTGGTAGAGGTGGGGGCCTTTTATAAGTGGAGAGGAGGGGCACTCTTGGAAAGTAAAGAAAAGTCACTTTATTATAAAATGAGTTTCGGATTTTTGAGGTCCCAAACTTATATAATTATAGGATAACGTGATAAGGGTTCTAAATATACTCATCCAATAGGTTTTTGACAAGTTTAAGCCTTGGATTTTACATTATCTTTTTATTTTATTTAAATCGTTAAATAATGAGGTCACCGCTGCAACATCATGATGTCATAAATAATTTAATTTATTTAATGTCCAAAAATTATAAAAAAAATACTATGATGTAGAAAATATTTTTAGCTTTCCAATGACTATTTATAGTTAAAAATATGACTTGTATAACACCATGTAAAAATTGTTTTAGTAAAACATTTCATGTTTGTTTCATTTTTTACTTTAACATTAAATAAAATGTATTTATGTCATTTTCCAACTAAAGTGGCTCCATGGGGTCCACAAGTTGACCCATGGATTTTCTTGGTCGGACATGGCACATAAAATAAGGGTAGTACATGTTTCAATCTTATCTCATATTATTAAAACATTATTTTTACCTTAAACTACACTAATTATCTCTAATCGCGATTAAGAACTTAAAAGTTACTATTCACCAAAAAATTATTTTAATCTCATTGAACCACATTTTACTTATTAATGAAAACCATGTATATAGGATTTTTGAAATTCAAAACACAGAAGTGGTAAAATTTCATTTAAACGAAAAATCAGTTTTTATAAGTACCACTTAGTGGTTTCACTATTCATCAAAAATTGAAGTTTTTCAGAACAATGCCAAAATTTCACCCTTAGATATAATTGATATTCCGAATTAAAAAATGATGTATATTTTAAAAAATTCCAAACATATAAGTTGCATTAATTAATTTTATAATTAATTCCCACTGTCACAACAAATAGCGTGTTTTTAAGAAACAATTTATATCAAAAGATTGACAATTGTTTATGTTCAATTTCAATGTTAAATTAATTCTAATGACCACCATTGGATAAAATGGTAAAAATATATTCTAATTATAATTTAAAACCACTAAATAGTATGATTTATCACTATAAATTATTTTGATTAAAAAAGTTGTTTTTAAGTATTATTCACTATTCATAAAAAATTAGAAGTTCTCAGAAAAATACCAAAAATTCAACATAGTCTAATTTCGATATTCCGAATCCAAAAATGAAGTCCATTTTGAAATATAAAATATATATAGTTTCAAAAAGTGGGTATTACTATTCATAACGGCTACTTTGATTGGTTGTGGTGTGTGTTAGAACTCGAAGTTGCGTACAACACACGCTACTGCATTATTGAAAGAGAAGCGTATCGTGGAAGATCGGGGTGTTAAAATTACTCTCATGTAGTATCAATGGTCAGGATCCTTAAGAAACAACTTGGTCCCCCTATATCAGAACTGCTCCGAGTCCAACTCTTGATGTGTCACAGTATACGATATATTACTTACTCAATGCAGGTTAGGTGAGGATTGATGCTTAGTTCAACCAACTATTTAGCTCCAAGAAAACTCTCTCATACTAATATGACAATTTTTTTTTACCCCCTTCTTATTTAGACCAGATATCGATGCTTCCAGATGAGAGAATTAATGAATGAAACATCAATAGTAGCCCACCAAACCTAGAAAGATATGATTCTCAAATACATTCTTGGTTTACTCCAAAGATACCACAAATACAACCTTTTATGGGTCCACTTACACTCTATCCTATGAGATAACATGACCTAATAAGTATACTCAATCAATCCATTATTATCATTTATAAATCTTAGTGTAAATTTGATGCTCTCTCAGTGTACTTAGGACTATGTTAAGATACTGGGAAAGATAATATTTAGACTGATATTACACTAAGATTTCATTGATAAAAAATACCAAAAACTAATCTAGGAATGGAAGAATGATTCAATTCATTATGGCCATGAATACCCCTGATGCGTTTGTCAGGCCAAACGACATCACCACAAACTCATACAATCCATACCTGATTATAAAAGTAGTTCGAGGTATGTATGATGGTATCAACCTCAACTGATGATACCTTGAACTTAGGTCGATCATGGAGAAAATCCTAACACCTCTCAGTAGATCAAAGAGATCATCGATGCACAAAAATGGATACTAGCTCTTGAATATCATCCAGTTCAATATCTGATAGTCCACACATAAGTGAAATGTCCCATTTTCCTTCTTGGAAAAAAGAATGGGATAAATCCATAGTGACATACTAGGTTATATGAACCCCTTTACTTCTAGATCTTTCAACTAAAATTTCAACTCAAAAAACTCATCTTGTTCCATTATATAAGGAGAGATAGAAATTGGATCACCTCCCAACACCAACTTGATCATGAACTCAATATCAATCTTGGGTGGTAAGTCAAATAACTCTTTAGGAAAGACATCATGAAAATAGTTCATTACTAGAGGAAAAGTATCCTATTACATTCTACCCTCATCCAGAACAAGGCTTGATATACGATCCATGATACAATCTAATCTACATTGAATTAGTCTTGTATGAATAGTTTTAAGATTCCACTCTCCATAATGGATGTAGTTTTCCCCTTGTGGAGATAGAAAGGTAACTCTCATATGATAATAGTCGATATGATCCTTGTATATAACTATCCAATCTATACATAAAATTAAATCAAAGCCTTCCATTTCTAGCATAAACAACTCAAAAAGGAAATAATAGCCAAAAATCTTAAGAGAAAATTCCTTGAAATATTTGTTATCTTCAAATTTCTCTTCCAGTGATGTGTCAATGGTCATAACACCATCCAATATTTCCATAGTCAAACCCAAAACATTTTAAAATTGAGATGAAAAGAAGGAATATGACCCTCTTGTATAAAAAAACACAATAAAGGGTTAATGATACAATAATCATACCTATGAAGGTAGAAGGTTGTTTGTGCCCAAATTTACCCTATAGGTTGAAACAATTATTGTAGTATAGGTAGGGACCGAATCCATAGGGACTAAAGAAGTAACCTTGAGACACTCAGATTTGATGGGAGGATTGGATATGAAGTGGCCAACATTGGTGTTGATTACAATTGAGATAGAAGAATACTAAAGAACCTAAGATAATGGATTGAATTTAATAATGAAATAACTAATTATTTTAATGGAAACAATTAATGGATATGGGTTGAACCTAGGTTTCTTTTAGGGCTATAATGGATGTAATTGTTTTTCTATGAAATCATAACTCACTAGTTAAAGAAGTATCTAATCAATGATATAATTCCACAACATCATTTACCAATTTAATCCACACAAAATTCCAATGGTAATCACTAATTAAATTAGAGTATCAATTTCATGATCACTCCAAGGAATTTTATTGTACTATCACTGAAAATGTGTAGTTGTTAAAGTTAGTGAAGATGGGGAAGAAAATAAGTCAAAGAAAGGAACTCTCAAACCATAGAACTAATTTAAGAATTTAATAACATAAAATAACATCCAATACATCCCCAATAAACTATTTAGAATCAAACCAAAAAATTTTTATCCTTCGATTGATGCAAGGCTCTCAATGGAAGGTGGTATTCGACTTATAAAAGTAGAATTGATGAAATGAAAAACAAAGAAAAATGAACACTCCACCATTGTGTGAGGAATTTCACAATTATCGATGTATATAAATTCATAACTTGATTAAATGGTATCAAAGTGATAATAAAAATGATATAAAAATTGAATGATAATAAGAAGAACTTTTATTAAGAAATGGAAGTGATTCGACAACTTACATGAGAAAAAATGAAGATGCGATTACAAAATGAAATTGTAACAATAAAATTGAAAGAATAAAAAAAACACCCTCAATTCCTTCACCACAAAACCTTAAATATTAATTTTTTGGTCCTAGGGTTGAGCCCCCATAAATAAATTCCATACCATTTTATTTTGATAGTAAAAGGCAGCTGAGAAATCAAAGGAAATTGGACATTTCAATGTTGACCAGAAAATTTGGACCAGATTCATCCCCCCTTTTAGCATACAAATATGACATCGAATACTGCCAAATATGGTATAGTTATAGAATAGAAATAACTTTTTCCTAGTTTACTCTAATATCTATCAAAATTTCATTCAAATTAGATCATCCATTCGGATTTTATGCTCAAAATGGTGGGCGGATTTTATGGGCCCTAAAATCTAGCTCATAATTTAATCCTCAACTTGGGATCCCTAGATATCCTTGAAAAAATAAGAATTACCTATGACCACAGTTGAATGGAACAATACTCATAATTTTCTATATCTATAGTTAAAAATTAAGCTTTATTTGGCTTGAATTGTAGGCTCCACTTTTATTTTATGGGCCTAATTCCCATTATGTTTTGATCACAAATTTCTACATCCATAGACACAAATGTACATCTTCCCTTGTGATTAATCCATTGACCCTAAAAGAAAAATGTTTCACAAAAAGTGATAAATAATATTCCAAAATTTCAAATTTAAATAATCAAGATTATGAATTCCACAAGCTGATGATTAATTGATTCCAAATTGATACACTTTAAAAATGAATTGCACAATGATGGAAATGAGGTTTGAATAATAAAATGCACTAAAAACGATTTTTATAGACATTAAAACAAATGAATATTAAAATATAATACACAAATATTAGCCTATTTTAGTGGATAATCACACCCCAAATTGATTTTTTCTATTCCCAATAAAAAATTATCTTAAAAATATGAAATTGAATTCCATTTTTCAAAAACATTTTAACATATAATTATAAAAAAAAGACATCACTCCAAACAATAATTAAACCTAGAAAAATAATTTAACACAAGATAGGTTCACAAGCATATCCTAAGCCCAAGACCATTCCTTTGTTCAAATTCATTACCACATTTCATCCAATTTCAATTAAGCGTGATGATGTGTTGTGCATCATAATAGACATGGGGGTTTATTTTCTTGTTCAAGGGGAAAATGAAAGTGCTAGGTGGGAATCAAATTCAAAATTAAGGTAAGTATATATATATATTTTTTCATTTTTTATTCTTTTTCTCTTGATGTTTTTTTTTGTTTTTTTACCATAATAGAGATGAAAAGACCAATTATGGGTAAGACAACTATGAAGTCATGATACCCAAGTGCTAGAAACCACAAATTTTTTCAATTCCATAATCTAAAATTGAAAAGTAAATCCAAATACTAGGAAAGAAAACTATGGAGTCATGCTCCCCAAGTGATGGACTCAATGCATTTGGACAAAACATTCCTCTATGCGGTCACCATTTTTTTCATTTTTTTATTGGATACTCAAATTAAACTCAAAGTGACCCTAAACCCCATGCTGTGAAAAATAGACCCTAGGAAATCAATATCACACACAACAATCAAAAGGACATGCATTGTGGCATTTTAATTAAATAGATGAAAATGTTATCAATGAAAAATCACATCAGATAACTGTACTTTCTGAAAAATATGCTCATGAACTTAAAAATGAATGAAAATAATAATCAATTAATTAAAAATTATTTAAAATTCATATTCATACTTTGAAATGTGTATTATCATTTTCAAGTTTAATGAAATTTTCCATAAAATCCCATTTCTTTCTACAAAATCATGGATTTTCACTTCCCCCAACTTAGAATGACACTGACCTCAATGTTAAAATAGAAGAGAAGGGATATATTTGAATTAGGAATAAAGCGGGGGAGATGTTATTTGAAATTAAATCATAGAAAAAAACCACCTAGTTTGAATTTGATGAATCATCAATAAGAAATTGATCACTTTGGTTTCACATCACATGTAGACTCCTTAAGGATGATTGAAGGTTGGGTTTTAACTCTGGAAGACATGTGTTTAATTTGAAAAGAATAAACTACTTCAACTATTAAATCTCTCACACAAAAAATATTATATCACATTGTAAACCCCAAGGGGATCCCTTATAAAAACATAAAAACACACAAATAAATAAATAAAATAAAATAATTTCAGAAGTTGGGTTGCCTCCTAGAAATCACTTAATTTAATGTCATTAGGTTGACATGAACCCCCCAACTTACCCAATACCATATTTCAACATTTTAAGGACCATAATTTTCACCACTTCTACTAGATTTATATTAATTATTTTTTAGAACATGTTTTATGTAAAAACCTAAATTCTAAAATGAGTGGGAAAATCCAAGTAATATAAAAAATGGTTGATCCGGTTGCTTTAGTTGTATATCCTAAGACATGAAGGGTCATTCTTACTTTATTGGTTTCAAGATAAGAATGAATGAATAATACAAGGGCTTGGTTATCACCTATTAAGGGATACTTATGCAAGTAAGGGAGGATAATAATTTTGATTTTGGATTGATTGATGTTTCCTAAAGAATATTGGCAATTTGAATCAAAATAATTTTCTTCTCCAGAAAATTTAGAAATAATTTATTCCTGATGAAAATATGTTTCAACCCTAAAATTTTACATTTCAGTGTTAGGGGTTGGTACAAAATAAAATTTCAATATTTTATCAAATGGTTATCTATTTTTTAGTTTTGAATCATCAATGGATCAATATTCAGGACACTTAATCCATGATGTCAAATTTCCCTCTTGTGAATACAAAAAAATTAGTTTCATGTGGGTTTAAAGATCCTTGAACAATTAATTGATCCTCTTTAGATATCCCAAATCCAAAGGTTGGTTCTTTAATAAATTTATGAGAGGTTTTTGGGAAACTAGACACTCCACATATGTTTAAGGAAGGGAAAACCAGTGTAGGGATGGGCACCTCACAAATTTTAATGCTTTATAGTTACAATCTCAAAGATGAAAACTCAAAATTAATTCTCTCCATTTTATTACACAATTGTTCAAGCAATGTATGAGGAATATAATGTATAGGATATTGAAAATCACAGACTTACCTAATATTGATATATTATACCATCCTTAAAGGGATATAAATTTATCCTTTAAACATTCATCATCCTAATGATTGTACATCTCTACGGGTGTGGTGTAATCATTCAATGTTTTATTAAATAAGTTCCCTAATTTAGGGGATTTGTAAAATTTATTTCCTATTTGATTAAAACTTGGTTTTATGACGAGGTGATGTTAAAGATACTCTATTTGAGTAGACTAAAATTAGGATTCTAGATTCTCAGGACACACACAAACAGAAAGGGGAAATTAAAAGAGAAATGGGGGATGAGAATAAATAATTTTTGGTGATAAAAGGATGCTAGTGTCTAAGATAACTTACTTAGATCCATGAAAATAATTCCAAAATTTGGTTGCACCCAAATTTACCCTATCGGTAGAAGTGATTGTTATTTTACGGGTAGGGATCAAATCCACAGGGACTAAAGAAGTAACATCAAGACACTCATATATGATGGGAGGATTGACTATGAAGTGGTCAACATTAGTGTTGATTTAAATTGGTGTAGAAGAATAATAAAGTACCTAAGAGAATGGATTGAATTTAAGAATTAATACCTAATCATTTTAATAGAAACAATTATTGGATATGGGTTGATCCTAGGTTTTTTAGGGCTAGAGTGGATGTAATTGTTTTCCTATGAAATCACATCTAATTGGTTCAAGAAGTATCTAATAAATGAGATAAGTCCACAAAATCATTAACCAATTTAATCCACACAAAATTACAAGTATAATCACCAATTAACTTATAGGATCACTTGCATGATCAATCCATGTAATTGGATTGTACTAGCACTCAAAATGTATAGTTATTAAAGTCAGTGAAGATGTGGAAGAAAATAAGTTGAAGAAAGGAACTCTCAAACCATAGAACTAATTTAAGAATTTAATAACATAAAATAAAATAAAATCCATCCCCAAGAAAATAATTATAATCAAATCACAAAAGGGTTATACTTCCATTGATTCAAGGATATCAATAGAAGGTGTAAGTCAACTTATAAAGGTGGAATTGAAGAAATAAAAAACAAATAAAAACAAACACTTCACCATTGTGGGAGGAATTTAAAAATTTTTAGTGTGAATAAATTAAAAAATTGATTAAAAAATGTCAACATGATAATAAAAATGATATAAAAATTTAATAAGAAGAATAATAATAAATTTTATTAAGAGATGAAAGTTATTCGACAACTTACATGAGAAAAAGATGAAGATGCGATTACAAAATGAAATCATAACAATATAATTGAAAGAATAAAACATCCACCCCAATTAATTCACCAACATGCCTTAAATAAGATTTTTTTGGGTCCTAGGGTCTATCCCACATCAATCAATTCCATCCCTTTTAACTAGAATAATAAAAGGTGGGTGAGAAATCAAAGAAAATTAGACTTTTCAATGTTGACCATAAAATTCAGACCAAATTCATCTCCCTTTTCAGTGTGAAAATATGACATTGATTATGGAGAAATCTAGGATCATCATAGAATAGAAATATATTCTTCCATGTTTCATATAATATCTTTCAATATTTCATTCCAATTGGATCATCTATTCATATTTTATGATTTAAATGGTGGGATAATTTTATGGGCCCAAAAATCTATCCCATAATCCGATCCTCAATTTGGGATCCCTAAATCTCCTTGAAAACTTTATAATTAGATATATAAATAGTTTAATTAAATGATACCCATAATTTTCTATATCTATAGTTAAAATTTCTGCTTCATTTGGCTTGAATTGTAGGCTATACTTTTATTTTATGGGACGAAGTCCCATTATGTTTTGATCATAAATTTATGCATCCATGGAAAAAAATGTCCATATTCCCTTATGATTAATCCATTGATCCTAAAAGAAAAAATGTTCGACAAAAATTGTCAATCATATCCCAAAATATAAAATTCAAATAATCAAAATAATTAATTCCAGAAGATGATGATTAATTTGTCCTAAATTGATACACTTTAGACATGAATTGCACAATGATGTGAAATGAGGTTCAAATAATAAAATGCACTAAAATCGGTGTTTATGGACATTGAAACACATTAATATTAAAATATAATCAATGAATATTAGCCTCTTTTAGTGGCTAATAAAAGGTCCTATATCCATACTATTCGAAGTAAACAACATATCATGTAACTTACTCACCCCTTAGCCATGGGATCTAATATAACTCTCCCGTGATACTTTTTCTAGATGGTATTTTCACTCCAGTGATGGGGTACCAAATCCCCTACATCAATATGAATGTCCAGTGGAACTCTAGTTACCAATCTACTAAGGGGTATCTAAGTCCAATCTATACTCTGGTGCATGTCCAGTTCTCCTACCACTAATTTTCTATTGTGGGGTCCTACAAAACATCTAAATATGACCCATCCTACCACAAGAATGAAACTACAATATAGGGTGAGGATTCTTGTTGAACTTTTTAAAAAAAATTCTTCACTAAAAAAATATACTAAGATGCATTCCCCTAATGATTGTGCACTTCCCTAGATGCTCTACCCACTACTTCACTAGAGGTAATTATCATAGCGACATTTCCTACTACTAGAAGAAGAGATCCTAGGTCATCCTATTGAAACTTCCTGGTAAGCACTCAATGAATCTCAAAGATTCCATTACATGATGAGAGTCTGATTAATCACATCTTTGAAGCTACTTAGGTGAACAAAGTTTAGTTGAAACCTTATCTCATAGAGAATCCCATTTCAGAAATGCATCAAGTAGGTGACCTCATCAGCTGCCAAGGACGGAGAAAACAACTATAGGTTAGTGAAGTGTACAACATAGTCCATCACCAAAATTACATCTTATTTCAAGTGCATGAACTTGTGATCCCTATCATCCCTCAACATCTATGGGTAGAAGTGGATTAGGAACTTCACCTCAAATTCTTTCCAAGATAACTCCTCTTGCTACATGGATTTATCTAGGATGTACCACCAATTATTGGATGGTACTTGAAGTATATAACTAGAAATATTCAATCTCATATACTTGGGTGTCTCAAAGTGATTAAAGATAATTTGGAATGACTCAACCTAGAACTCAATTTCCTAGGGGCCTCCCTCCCCAGTGAACGTAGGCATATGATATAGTTGGAACTCTCACGTCATACCAAACATTAAATGTGTGGTGTGAATAATATCCCTCTCCATGGATATCATGACCCTCAGGAATTTGTTGTAGAGTTGACCATCCATGTGATTCTTTAAAGCTGTAGGAAGTTCTGGTTCAGCAACATTAGGAGCATGCTGGTTTCCACTCTCCTGATTCTCAATATGAATATGAAGAGTAGGCATTTTCTTCACAAAGATCAATGAACTCCTTACAAAAAAGGCTACATAACAATTTCAACCTCAACATGTGGAAATAAAAGATAACCACTAGCTCAAGGATCATCTACACTTAGATTAACAGGTAAATTATCATAACACAACAATTTATTTCATCTCTTACATTAGGGATATTAAGGGGTTTTCATTTCACGGATTATATGGGAAGACATGTAACATGAAATAGATTTTTCCCTATCATGAACAATGAATGTCAAAATATATCCCTATATTCCTATCATGATGCATGCATACTCATATCATGTCATACCAAACCATGAGTAAAATCTCAATAAAAATAACATCACACATCAAGTGAATCACCCAAGGTGAAATAACATCAAAACTATAGTAAGTGAACAACATGAATAACAATACCATCATTGGACACTTAGTTTTTACCCATACATGGGTCAGATACTCCCATTAATGATCTCATTTACAATCCAAAACACATCCTAGTATCCTATATACCTTTCTAAAATAGTAAAGAAACAAAAATAAACCTGAGTCTCCTCTGATACCACTTTATAACATCCCAGACCTGGTGCTCCCTTATGTAACTGAGATGGGTTGGATATATGACCTAAGTGTACCTCCCTGTATGTCAGAGGCAACCAACTAATAGTGATAATGTAAGGAATATAGTGGGGAGACTATACCCTCTAGACAAGAGTTGCAATAATAGTATAAAATAATAATAGAGTAGCAAAAGAAATGTAAATACTTAAACATGAAACAAATAAGGTAAAGGAAAAAAATAAAACAATCCAACAATAATATGAACAATGTAATGATAAGATGAATGTAAGTACATGGAATAATTTAAGTAATAATAATAAGATACTAAATAGAAAAGATAAAATACTCCAAAAAACCCAATCCTGATCCCCATGTCAGTCCCATCTCCAAGCTCCAACCCATTAAGCAAGCAGTCAACCAACACAGGGCCCCTTTCCCTTTTCCAAACCTGCATCCATGAAATATGTCTGGGTACCAAACAGTGGACCAAATAGGGTGTGAGTAAAACTCACTAGGTTACAATCGTTGGTGTCTAAAAAAATTCAATATAATCATATAATTCATACTATAAAGTGATAAACATGGGGTATTAATTTAATAAATTAATACTACTCATAAAATTAACCCATTAACCAATGAGATCCAAATTGACACTTAGGGTTAGTCAAAACTACTTTAGTACATTTCCAGATATCTCTTAGTATGTTGTAAAACCATTCCAACCATAGCTATAAACCTCACATGGTATATCCTACAAACCAAATATAAGAAAAAAAGGTAGGGCCCTTTGAGAATTTCGGCATGTCCAGATCAAATCCCTCTAATAAATTTATTATGTCTATGTTAAAACCCTCTAAGAATTTCATCATGTTAGAGTCAAGGCCCTCTAATAATTTCAGCATGTCTAGGTCAAAACCCTCTAAGAATTTCATCATGTTTGGGTCAAACCCTCTAAGTATTTCAACATGTTTGGGTCAAATTCCTATAAGTATTTTAGCATGTCCAACAAAACAACATAAAAAACATTGGTTATATATCCAAATACCAATTATAAAACATTTATCCTGTTGATCCATGTTACCAATTATCATTATAATCATTCTAACTACTATTTCAACTATCAAATGAACCCAAATATCAATCTCATGCCATTATACCAAATAGTTCACTGGTTCATCATACTAAACCAATTATATGCCAATATAGAAATTTTATTCCATGTGATTATATTTTAAGAAATCATCACAATTCACATGTTATTCCAATTCATAATATTAACCCAACAAATAACTCACAATGTTAATACAAAATCTGCATTATCAAACATCTATTTCATTATGGTTTTAAGGGTAGGCTCACCTCACGGGTGTATAAAAACCTGATCTCAATGCCAATGGACCTGATGGGATCCAATGGGAGGTCTAAACATGGAAAACTCATTAGAAACTGAATCATAAAATTAGATAGTTCATGCATATGATGTGACAAAGAGAATGCAATTATTTCACATACTAGAAGAAATTGAAATAGAAAAATGGGAGTTATTCTAGAACACCCACCTTGAAAGTGATAAGATATAGGAAAAAATAAATATTGAAGATGGCATCTCATTCCACTTTCCTTCAAAATCTTGGCATGGAATACCAAGATCTGATGGAGGTTTCTTCTGGTTTAAAGAGGATGATCAGAGGTCACCACTAGAAGGCTTGGATCACCATAGATTGATCCCTTGAAGGTGAAGATTGAATCTGATTGAAAGTACATTTAAAGTCCTTAAAAAGGATATCCGAGGTGCCTAAGGGTCAAGTGAAAGATATTAGATAGAAATTGGTTCAAAGAGGTGCATGGGTATTGTAACGACCTAAAAATTTTATCAATGAAATCCTCTTCTTTTAATTATTTCATATAGTATAATAACATAAAATCACATTAAGAAAAAAACACAAACTTTATGAATGAAGAATTAATGAAAGAAAAGTCATTTTTAGAAGTTAAGGAACATATTCAAAAGGAATAGTAACTTGACCTTTAGAATAGCAACAAGAACCTTATAAATAGTAAACCAAAAAATTGAATAGTAACCTCACCAATAAAAGTATAAATAAAATTTAATCATCTTATAAATAGTAATATGATATAATTATATCATAGTATAAGTAAATAAATATTTTAAAAATTATTAATTAAGTGTTGGATTTTTGTAAGTCATAAAAATTTAATTAAAATTTTATGACTAATTTAATAATTAAAAAGAAAATTTACTTTAATAAAATATATTTATAAATTATTATTTTTATGTCTTATTATTGTGAGATAATTTTATGAGACCTTAATTAATTTTTGAAAGTGTTAGAAAAGCAGTTTTAATTTTTAAAATTTGTATTTTCCAAGTAAATGTTGATTTTAATTAAAAATTAAATTTCTCATATTTAGAAAATTATTTTTATAAAATGGAGTTCATTTTTTAATTCTACACATTGAAAAATGGTTAGGGTGAATTTTTGGGATTTTTTGAAATACTTGAATTTTTGGTGAATAGTAAAATATGATAATTTATGATAAATTCTAAATACTTGAATTATGGAGCCATAGGTGACATAGTGATGATGTAATCACATTATCTCTAACTCACATGATCAAGTTACTTTATTTAGTCTCAATAATCAATACTATTTCTTACCTTGAGAAAAATAATAAAATAATGATTAAAATATTCAAAAAATACCCTCTCCTCTACTATAAATACCACCCCTCACCACCTCTTATACTCACACCTCTCAAGCCTTGACCCTTATCAAAATTCTGCCCAATACTATTCCCAAAACTCTACCCCATGTCCAAGGGCTTTTGGTATCAAAAAAATACCAAAACCAATCCCCTAAGGAGGTTCTCAAGAAGAAGGAATCAAGAGGTAAAACCCTCTTCCATTTTCTTTCAATTTCTTTTCAAGTTATTTTCTTTCCTTATCTTATACTCACTTAACATTGTCCAAGTGGTATGAAAAATATATTATCTTATATATACTATAATTTTATCATGTGTATGTAATAATTCTTCATCAAATATCTTCTCCTCTTCTTTTTATTTTAAGAATGAAAACATTGTCCATGAGGTGTCGATTTACCACCTTCATGGACGACGTGATTTCATATTTCAATTAAACCTTAAATTATGGTAATGAAACCATTTTTATGATTTAAAAAGATTATAATATATTTATTATATCTTATTTAATGTTATTGAATAATTTTTTACACATGATATTAATTTATAAAAAAAAATGAGTTCATTGCGATAAAAAATGTTAAATTAATCTAAAAGATTACCACTAATGATTTATCTAATAAATCATCCTCACTTCTGAAACAAAAATGGTATTTTAATATTCTATAAGTTCATTAATAACATATAATCTCAGTTATATACAACTATCCTCATTATACATGATTTTCAATACACATATACAAGTAAACCGATCATGAAAACCAAGGAAACTAACGCTCCTGAACGATGAAATTGAATTTAATAACCAATCAAAAGGGAAATAAATGAACTTAATAAAAATATAATAAATAATATATATATATATAAAAGTTTCTTAATTAATTAATTTATGGATTTAATTTTATTATTCAGGATATTAAGATCAAGTGCATAATCGTTTCGGACATAAGGTAAGGGATTCTACCCAAACCTCCATTATTCTTTCAGGATACTCTCTCTATCTCTATCTCTTTACCCAAATAAAATTTTATTTTATTTTTATTTAAATCTTATAAATTCTATTTATGTGTTCCAAACTCATGTATCAAGATCCATTCATCCTTTTTTTTTCAGGAATATACATGTTTTTAAAAGGTTCCCTACTCAATTCTTCCTGAAAAGCAAGCCCGATTTAAGGGAACTTCCAGAATTCTTACCCAATTTCAAGTACACTCTATAATTTATTTTAATCAATTTTTTTTCTAAAATCATTAATTTTATCAGGAAAAACTACCTTGGTTTAATTCCAATTTTATACAAACAATTATTCATTTTATATTTTAAAGAATCTTAAAATCTTTCCCTTAAACCTTACTAAAATGTTTTATTTATAAAGTTTCTTAAACACTCTTTTCAATTCATTTTGACATAAATTATCATGATATATTCCTATATTCCCTTATGAATTTACATGTATTATTTAAATCCATCCTTTCATGTACACCACTATGATATTCCCTTTTGATATGCATTTTGACATAATTATGATACCCAATTATTTCCATGGGTAACCCTTATGTTTATGTTTGATTGCTTATGTATAATTATTTATGTGGAAAACATATTCATTAAAATGTTATTATAGGTGCACCTAGATATCACTCCAATTAATTGGGTAATGTTTAGTCTCATGAGATGTTATGTGCAACGATCTTGGTGGTTAGCCTTGACTCGTGCTCCATGTGCAATAGTCTTTGTGGTTAGCCTTGACTTGTGCTCCTCTATGTGAAACGAGCATTGAATAATGATAAATTCATGTTTTATTTTTCTTTCACATTACTATGATTCCATTATTATATAATCCCATGTTATGATTCCTTATATTTAATCATGTTACATGCCTTTTTATATCACTATGTTATGCCTTCTAACCCATGTGTTAAGATTTATTATTATGTTTATCCCCTTACTAGGATTTTTATCCCATACCTTTGTTCATGTGATCTCCAGGTTATCCTAAGAAGATATAAGTTCTCAAAGGAAGTTAGGAGTTCATAATAGATGTTAAATAAAGAAATTTTTTTATTCCCATGTTTTTAGTTTTATGTACCTAGTCTTCTAAGACACTAGACTTTACAATCCTTGGATTATAATTTGATAGTTAATTATGTTTAAAATCATGTAATGATATGTGTAAAAGGATTGAGTCGATATAGTTGGTTTCATAGGTAAATTTTATTTATTTTCGGAGACTAGGGATAAAGAAATTTATTAAGAACACTAGGGATAAGACTAAGTATAAGAAAACATACCTAAATTTTGGTAAGTATAGAGTAAGTGGTTTATAAAGAAAATACCCCCTTGTATAGATAATAAAAGTGGACATAGTTCTAGCATAGATGTACCTATGAGTAACAACTCTGAAAAGGTGTTCCAAACCTGACTCAGGGTAACCTGGTACATGACAATGGGCCTTACTGTGCACCTGGTTTGACACTCCTAGGGGATATGCTTTCGTAAATTCATAAGATCATTACAAACCATTATTAATGGAACAAAGAAAATTACCAAAAGAATATATGTTAGGAAAAATATCATGGATAACCTAGAATGAAACCTAGGGAATCACAAGTTAGGATATACTTTTCCTTTACCCATTTACCTTTTTATGTTCAACATTTTCTTTTATTATGATAAGTATTCAAGACCCCTAATTGCACATTTTTTTTCTTATTTAATGGTGGGAAATAGAAGAACATATTCCAAAAATCAATGTGATAGAAAATGTGATGATTTCCCTAATGATATGCCAAATATAATGGGAACAGGTTCTCAAAAATTCATGATAGTACTTGCTCAGCTGGATCAAGTTGTGATTAATAACTTGTATTGTGTGGAACGACCTCATTCTCCAAGTAAAGAGCATATTGACATCAAATCATTCATATGAAAAAGGCATCCCATGTTTATTGTATTTTAGGATTCCATCCTCAAGGAACAGTGGATTAACTCCATTGAAAAGATATTATATATCCTCTAGTGCTCAGAAGAAGAGAAAGTTGTGTTGGTGGCCTATCATTTTGATGGGGAAGTTGATCAGTGTTGGACACTGATAAAAAACACTAAGTCCAAGGAGGAAATTGATTCCATGTATTAGGAGGAATTCAATATTTTTTTTTCAATAAATATTTCCCCCAAACCCTCCATCTCAAGATAGAAAGAGAGTTCCTCAAACTTAAGTAGAAGGAAGATGAGTCTATTAGAGTGTATGAAGAAAACTTTAAAAGGCTTTTAATATATGAATCTAGCTTTGTCATGAACACAAAAATCAAGGTGGATCACTTCTTTAGTGGACTAAATCTGACTCTATGAAAAGAATTGGCGATTCAAGACTTCGACAGTTATAAGGATATTGTCTATTGTTCCCTCAAGGTTGAAATGGAGATTGAATACTCTTAGTGGTTTCATGGTTCTGGTGAAAAAAAATAGAAAAATGGAGTCTAATATGAAAGGATCTGTAAATAAATCCTATTATTAAAAGAAGAATTAATATCCCACATGTCAAAATTGTGGGAAGAAGCATCCTGATAACTATCTAAAAGGAACCAGGAAATGCTTCAAATATGGAATAATGGGGCATCTATCTAAGAAATACTGAAGGGACATGGATAATTCTACTAATGTGGAAGAAGAAAGGAAGGTTCAGATCAACACTCAGCCTGTAGTATAGTGTTTCAACTGTAAGGAACATGGAAATTTTGAAAACCAATTCCCTAAGACTAGAGTTTTTGAAGGAAATCAACAACAACCTCTAAGTCAATAAGGAAGGGATTATTATATCACTACTGTTGATGTGGATCTGAAAAACAATGTGGTGACATGTATGCTGGTTATTCATTTAAGAATATAAAACTTAATATTTGATTCTATTTCTATGCATTCTTTCATATCTTGTAAGTTTAGTATAACTATTCAAACACCACCTCAAAATTTGGAGGTTGAGTTATCTGTGAGAATAACTAATGGGGAAATTATTTCATCTAAAGCACATAACTCCTCCCTGATTAATGTTTGTGGACTAAATCTCCTAGTAAATATTTTCTTACTTCCTTTGGTGGATTTTGATTCTATTTTGGCCATGTATTGGATATCTTTATACAAACCCAACATCATTTATCGGGAAAAGGGAGATCAGTCTTCACATCCTGTAGCATCCTCCAATTCTTTACAAGTTTAAGGAGGAAGATTAATCTCCTTTAGAATCATCATCTCGGGTGTGGATATTACTGCCTTATGAGAAAGAACATCTCACTCAAATGATTGAGATAAAGGGGATGATCATGCTTGAAGACATGCCCATCATGAGGGATTATACTGATGTATTCCCTAAAGAATTTCCCAATCTTCTGCCTGATCGAGAGGTTGAGTTATCAATTGAATTTATTCCTGGATCTCTACATATATCAAAGATACCTTATAGAATGGCCACTATTGAGCTGGAATAAATGAAGAATAAGTTGTAAGAGAATCTGGACAAGGGCTTTATATGCTTGAGTGCTTCATCATAGGGTGAACCAATCCTCTTTTTCAAGAAGAAGGATGGATCAATGCACCTATACATTGATTATCGTGAGCTCAATAAAATCATGATAAAGAACAAGTATCCCCTTCCTCAGATAGATGACTTGTTCAATCAGCTACATGGGTCCAGTTATTTCTCTAAGGTGGACCTTCTTTCAGGATATCACCAATTAAAGGTGAGGAAAGAAGATATTCCCAATACTATCTTTAGAACAAGGTATGGACACTATGTGTTCATAGGGATTCCATTTAGACTCACTAATGCTTCTGAAATATTTATGGATTTAATTAATAGAGTCTTTAGAGATTACCTTGACAAATTTTTGGTAGTCTTTATTGATGATATTCTGATATACTATAAGAGCTAGGAGGAACATTGAAGTTCCCAATCAGGATCCAAGTATCACTGAGAGGGGGAGGGGGTGAATCAATGATATCTTTTTCTTTTTAAGTTTCCCCTTTTTGAAACAAACTTCGCCTCCTGTTAAAGAGTTTCTTCCCTGCTGAACACACACATCCACAGGAACACAAGATTTACAAGGTTCACTACTCAACAAGAGTAGCTACGTCCTTGGTATGGTACGGAAATAATCCAGTACCAAACAATCCACTAGAAAACAATCCTTTGATGTGGAATACAACGAGTAGGATATACCCTTACACTCGTGCATCACTTTGAAAACAATCCAATAGTGCATGTGCTCCCTCTTAGCACAAATAGGATAACACAATGTTTCAGTGCTTCTTTACAATTAAACAGATGTATTCTCCGAAGTACAAATCTTCACTTTCTTACCCAGAAGCCGGTAAGAACTCTCTTGTGCACAACTGAATACGTGCGAAGACCCCAAATATTTCGCGCAGCCTTTAGGGTGCCTTGCGCGCAATTCAAATGGCTTGCACGTAAAATCCCCTTTTGGCGCGAAAAACATTTTCGCGCAACTTTCCTTTTATGCGCAACTTTTCACTTTTCGCGCAACTCACTTAGCGTATAATTTACGCTCACCAGAGCTCGGGATTTCTTCTAAGTGTCGAGCATTAACATCTAACAGGGATTAGCCTCATATTTATAGGCATTTTTGAACCCGCGCGAAAAACACTAATCCGCGCGTAAAACCTCCTCCATGCGCGTAAAAACTCTTTTTATGCAACTTCATATTTCGCGCCATGCTTCAAGTTTTCGCGCACCTCATGCCTTTGCCATTTTTCATCCTTCTAAGCATGAAGCACCAATTGCGCGCAAAATTCCGCACCGCGTTCCATATTGCGCGCAAACCCAATCTTTCCTGCAACATCAGATTTCGCGCACTGCTCTAATATTTCGCGCATTTTATGCCTTTTCCAATTTTTGATCTTCTGATCTCTAACCATCATTTGTGCGAAAACTTCATTCCTCAATTTCGCGCACCATGCCAATATTTCGCGCATCCCGCAGATTTTTCGCGCAACCCGCAACTATTTCGCGCATCCCGCAGATATTTCGCGCACCACTTTATTTTTGCGCGAAACATGCCTAAATTTCCGCGCACTCCATTCCTTTTTCATTTTTCAACATTCTGACCTTGAATAACTCTTTTGCACGTATAAACCATCTTCAATCTTATGCGCAACATCCATTGCCAAGCACATTTCTTCATCTCCCGATTTTCAGGCCCTAAAATTTGGCAAACACTGGAAAACGGCGCCACCTTAAACTGTGCTTTTCTGCCATCCCCAGATTGTCTATTGCTTTGTCATGTTGTCTCTTTACTGCTTCCCATAACCATTCTTCTGCTCTTATCACGAATCCCACTATCGTGATACTTATCCTTTGATAGATCAGCTTAAGCATCGTCAGAGTTGCAATGGGAACTGAGTCTTTCCTATCTTCCAGCAGCATCATTCCTTCCAATCAAAACATTATCTGACTGGCATCATCATTTCTCCCCCTTTCCTTCATAAGGCTTGCATCACAAGTTCTCCTAACTCATGATTTGTGTAAAATACATACCAGCAAATCATCGTCTGATTTATGATCCTTCTACAAAGTGAATTGATTTATCGCCTTTGACAACAAAATACAACACTCTGCAAAAGCTAACTCTTCAAACTTTCATCTTCATTCAACCTGGTCCCAACAATCTCCCCCTTTGGATTTTGTTGTCAACAATGATTCATAAATCACTGAATTTTGAAACCTTTTGCAATGGATTACTTATCAACAATTCTAAGCCTACGTGAGCTAACTCATTGTAGGAAACAAGATTTATTGACAGCCAAAACCATGCTGTCTAAAAGCAGTGACTGTGAAATCTCATGAACATACCTCCTCATCCTTCTTCAGAACATCTTGCAATAGCATTCTTCACTTCTTCAGCTTTCCTGTAAAACAACTTTGTTTCCTACAACCACTCCAACAAATAGTTAGAATAGTTCACTCACATACATGCTGAATTCACAGCTTACCCACAACTCTCCCTTAATACATTCTTCCTTATGGATAGATTTATGAAACAATTCTCCCCCTTGACAACACTATCCAAAGCTAAGACGAGAGAGGGGACAGAAACATGTACCTTAACCTTGATGAGAAGGAGGTTGTACACCCATGTTCAACCTCAACTTTGCAAATGGTTCCTTCGGTAACGGTTTTGTAAATATATCAGCAATTTGTTCAGATGTAGGAACATACTCTAGCCTCAGTTCATTCTTTTCAACCTACTCTTTGATGAAGTGGTACTTTATATCAATGTGTTTTGAACGAGAATGTTGTACTGGATTTCTTGTAAGATTGATTGCACTCTGATTATCACAACCCAAGAGCAATGGTAGCTTTACTTCAACAAGTAGATCTTCCAGGTGAGTCTTCATCCACATTAGTTGAGTTGCAGCTTGAGTAGCAGCAACATACTCAGCCTCAGCTGTGCTAAGAGTTACTGAATTCTGTTTCTTGGTATGCCAACTAACACAGCTTTTTCCTAGAAAGAATACTCCACCAGATGTGGATCTTCGATCATCAACATTTCCTGCCCAATCAGCATCAGAATACCCAAATAGATCAATATTTTCAGAGCCGTCATACCGGATTCCAAAGTTTGTTGTGCCTTTGATATATCTGAGAATTCTTTTTCCAGCAATCAAATGTGATTCTTTAGGAGCACTCTGAAATCTCGCACATAAAGTAACAGCATAGACGATGTCGGGTCTTGAGGCAGTCAAATATAGCAGACTTCCAATCAGTTTTCGAAACTCTTTCTGATCAACTTCCTTTCCTTCTCCATCTTTAGACAACTTGGTTCCTACTGAAATCGGTGTGGAAACTGGTTTCGAATTTTCCATGCCAAACTTCTTCAGAAGTTCCTTAGCATACTTTTCTTGAGATAGAAAAACATGATTCTTCTTCTGTGAAATTTGTAACCCAAGAAAGTACTTCATTTCACCTAGCATGGACATCTCAAATAACTTCTTCATCTCCTCAGCAAATTTTTCACATGATCTTTCATTATTTCCAGCAAATATAATATCATCGACATAGACAATAACGATCAGTGAAAACTCCTGACATTTCTTGATGTAGAGATTGCTATCAACTCTCCCTTTCTTAAAGTTCATCTTCTTCAAGCAAGTATCTAATTTATAATACCATGCTCTCGGAGCCTGTTTTAGCCCATACAGAGCCTTCTTCAACCTGCACACATAGCTTTCATCTTTCCCAATAACAAATCCACAAGGTTGATCAATGTAAACTTCCTCGTCAAGATCACCATTCAAGAATGCATATTTTACATCCATTTGAAAGATTTTGTAACCTCGTTGTGCAGCAATGGCAAGAAATATTCTGATTGTTTCTAATCGAGCTACTGGAGCAAAGGTTTCATCAAAGTCAATGCCTTCAATTTGTGAATACCCTTTGCAGACCAATCTTGCCTTGTTTCTTATTACATTACCTTCTTCATTCAGCTTGTTTCGAAAAACCCACTTTGTACCAATAATGTTCTTGTTGTCCGGCTTGGGCACAAGTTCCCAAGTATTGTTCTTCTCTATCTGATCAAGCTCTTCATTCATAGCATGAACCCATTCTGGATGCTCAAATGCTTCATTTACATCATTCGGTTCAACTTTCGAATAAAGAGAAGTATGTGATATAGCATTTGTTGTTCTTCTTGTTTGAACCCTCTGATTTTTATCTCCAATAATGTTCTGAGCCTCCACTTGTTTCCTCAACCTAGGATGAGTTGTTTGAACTTCATCCTCATCACTTGATATTTCTGAGTCAGATTCCTCTTCTTGAGTAGGATGAACAAATTCTGAAGCATTATCAGAATTGTTAACAAAATCTTCTCTATCCCGCTCGACTTCCACATCAACATATGACTGCTTTTCTTTCTCAGCACTTTCAACAACTTTTACATCTGAAGAATCAATAATTCTTCCTGTTTCTTTGTTGAGGCATCTATATCCTCTTCCTTCTGGAGCATAGCCAAGAAAAATTCCGTCATCTCCTCTTTGCTCGAACTTTCCCAGATTTCCACCTTTCTTCTTTATAATACATGGACTCCCAAAGACTCTCAAGTGTTTCAGACTTGGAGTTTTTCCATAGAACATTTCATATGGAGTCATATCTGAGTTTGGCCTATAGAAACACCGGTTCTGAATATACACAGCAGTGCTCATGGCTTGCCTCCAATAATAATGAGAGAGACTATGTTCAAGTAACATAGTTCTCCCCATTTCCACCAGACTTCGATTCTTTCTTTCAGCCACCCCATTTTGTTGAGGTGTGTATGGTGAACTAAACTCATGCCGAATTCCATGTTTCTCAAGATAACTTTCAAACTCTTCATTCTTATACTCACCACCATTATCAGTTCTCAACTTCTTCACTGAATACTCACATTCTTTCTCTGCTTTCCTTCTGAAACTCTTAAACATTGTTAGAGCATCTGACTTATGTCTCATGTACATAACACAAGTAATGCGAGTAAAGTCATCAATTAAAGTAATGAAGTACTTATCTTTATTTAAAGATTGTTTGCTCATTGGCCCACATATATCTGAGTGTATGAGTTCTAAGGGTCTTTTTGAGCGAATTTCAACTCTCTTGTGCATAGAATTAGCAATCTTCCCTTTCTCACAAATAGTGCAGCACCAATCTCTTTCTCTTGATAAATCAGGCATATCCCGAACACTTTCTCGCTTTGACAACTTGCACATATTTCTTTGACACATATGAACCAGCCTTTTATGCCATAATTTATTTTCATCCACCACACTCATGTAACAAGAGTTCTGTCCATCCCCAACTTGGAACAAATTCCCTCTTGTACGCTGGCCCCTTGTAACTATGTTTCCATCATTTTCACTTTTTACAACAAATCCATCTTTTCTGAAGATAACTTTGTTGCCCTCATCACAGAGTCGTGACACACTGAGCAGGTTGTGTTTCAGTCCATCAACATATAGTGTTTTTCTGGATTTCATCTTTTCTTTTCCAATGATGGCTGATCCAACACCTTTGATCCTTAGAGATTCATCATTTCCAAATGTCACAGTTCCTTCTTTAAAGTCTTTCACATTCTTCAGCAGCTTTAAGTCTCCTGTCATATGAGATGAACATCCACTATCAAGAATCCATGGACGTTCTCCTTTGGTAGCCTTCAAAGCTGTTTCAACAACAAGTGCTTTTTGTTCTTCCTTTTCCTCCACTTTCTGTTTTGCTTCTTCCAATTTCCTAGCCAAATCAATGTGTTCTGGCCAGAGAACCATGCATTCTTTCTTTTCAGACTTATCATATTTGTCCCTTTTGTATTTTAAAAACTCTGTCTTCTGAGGATTATTAACAAACTTTTGTTGCTCTGGTAACACACTAAGGCAGCCCTTAGCAAGATGTCCAGGTTGATCACATCTTTCACAATAAGTTTCCAGTGGTTGGAATCTGTTCCCAACTTTCACACCAGTCTTCTCAGATTTCTTCTGAAACTTATTTGGAGATCTTCTATTTTGAAAGCGTTGGCTCCCCCTCAATCCTTGTCCTTCAAAACTTTTGGAATAGTTGTAATGTTGTTGGTTAAACCAACACATACTTTCCATGTGTCCGAATCCACCACAATACCAGCAGTATCCATAGAAAGAATATTTACCTCTGAAACTTTTAGACTGAATGGAGTTGTGAACACGCTTCTCAAAAACCATCATATTTTCATTTGTAACTCTCTTCTTCAGCTCAGATTCAGCAGTACCAGAAGTATTAGAAGCTTTTCTTGACTCAAGATTTTTATGCACTTCTGATTTTTCTGCATTGCTGATTTTGACAACATACTTTGTCTTTCCAGCCTTGTTCTTATCAGAACCAGTTTTGTCTTTCATTTCAACCTTTGAAGGTAAGTTTTGTAGATCCCTTTTTGGTTCATTCTTACTGGAACATTCCCCTACTTCTGAGATAGAATTTTTGGAACTGATATTCATTTCTTTAGCTTTATGCAGTTTTTGTTGGACAAGTTCCAACTCTTCTTCTTTTGCCTTCAACTTCACTTCAAGATGATCATTACGATTCTTTGTATTCTTAAGAGAATTTTTCAGATCATCAATCTCTTTTTTCATCATGATTTTATCATCTGTAAAACCTTCTTGATTGTTTACTGTGGAATTTTCTTTTACTAACTTGTTGTTTTCTTTCTCCAGTTTTCTGATCTTCCTCAAACATTCCTTCAGCTCTTCTTTCAGATACTGTTCAAGTTGAGTCTCTTCTTCTTCAGTACTACTACTCTCATAATCATCATTATTCACTGTTGCAAAAAAGGTACTCTCTCTAGTTTTTTCAGTAGCAGATTTTTCTGATTCAGTCTCGCTATCATCATCTTCCTTATCATTTGACAAAAAGCTTCTTCTTTTTGATTTAAAGAACTTTTTATTCTGACTTCTACCAGAATATTTATCTTTTCGATCCTGTTTCTTCCATGACCTTCTTGGTCCTCTGTCTTCTTCATCACTGTCGGAATCTTTCCCCTTTTGAGGGCAATTAGCCGCAAAGTGGCCAACTGCTCCACATTCAAAACATTTCAAAGGGAGTTTCCCTTTGTATTTCCCTGTGCCTCTTTTAACATTTTTAGAAAACAGGGATAGAATTTCATCAAAATTTTTACATACCTCATTTTCAGAGTTGGATTCACCAGCTTCTTCATTAATAAGAATTTTCTTCGACTTCTCTTTCTTTTCTGCCCTGAAAGACATTTCTCTATCAGTTTTTGCTTTGGTCTTCATGGTCTTCTCTCTTCTCATCTCATAAGTGATGAGAGTACTGTGCAAATCATCAAGAGATAATGTTTCCGGATCTCTGTCTTCTAGTGAAGAAACTTTAGCATCAAATTTGTCAGGCAGAATTCTCAGGATCTTTTCAACAACTGTATCATCTTCTAACTTTTCACCAAGACATCTGATTGTACTGACAATGTCATTAACTCTGGTAAATAATTCCCCAACAGATTCAGATTCTCCCATTTTCAAGTCTTCATACTTCAGCCTCCAGATTTGTAGTTTTTCCTTCTTCACTTTTGTATTTCCTTCATAGATATTCATTAGCTTATCCCAGATGCCTTTAGCAGTAGTGACACCTTTCACTCTTAAAAACTCACTCTCAGAAAGTGATGAGAGTAATGCATTTTTAGCTCTTCCATCATTCTCAAGATTCTTCTTATCGACAGGAGTAAGAGGGACCTTGTCATCAATATCAGGAAATCCATCTGTTGTAGTTTCAAGAACTTCATATCCAAGAGACATAAGATACGACATCATTCTGTCCTTCCAGATGTGATAGTTCTTTCCATCGAAGATTGGAATCCCCTTACTGTTCATGCAATTTAGATTTTCCATCACAACTTCTCTTCAAACAATTCAGCAAAGAGTAAACGAAGTCAACCTGCCTCTGATACCAATTGAAGTTCCCAATCAGGATCCAAGTATCACTGAGAGGGGGAGGGGGTGAATCAGTGATATCTTTTTCTTTTTAAGTTTCCCCTTTTTGAAACAAACTTCGCCTCCTGTTAAAGAGTTTCTTCCCTGCTGAACACACACATCCACAGGAACACAAGATTTACAAGGTTCACTACTCAACAAGAGTAGCTACGTCCTTGGTATGGTACGGAAATAATCCAGTACCACACAATCCACTAGAAAACAATCCTTTGATGTGGAATACAACGAGTAGGATATACCCTTACACTCGTGCAGCACTTTGAAAACAATCCAATAGTGCGTGTGCTCCCTCTTAGCACAAATAGGATAACACAATGTTTCAGTGCTTCTTTACAATTAAACAGATGTATTCTCCGAAGTACAAATCTTCACTTTCTTACCCAGAAGCCGGTAAGAACTCTCTTGTGCACAACTGAATACGTGCGAAGACCCCAAATATTTCGCGCAGCCTTTAGGGTGCCTTGCGCGCAATTCAAATGGCTTGCGCGTAAAATCCCCTTTTGGCGCGAAAAACGTTTTCGCGCAACTTTCCTTTTACGCGCAACTTTTCACTTTTCGCACAACTCACTTAGCGTATAATTTACGCGCACCAGAGCTCGGGATTTCTTCTAAGTGTCGAGCATTAACATCTAACAGGGATTAGCCTCATATTTATAGGCATTTTTGAACCCGCGCGAAAAACACTAATCCGCGCGTAAAACCTCCTCCATGCGCGTAAAAACTCTTTTTATGCAACTTCATATTTCGCGCCATGCTTCAAGTTTTCGCGCACCTCATGCCTTTGCCATTTTTCATCCTTCTAAGCATGAAGCACCAATTGCGCGCAAAATTCCGCACTGCGTTCCATATTGCGCGCAAACCCAATCTTTCTTGCAACATCAGATTTCGCGCACTACTCTAATATTTCGCGCATTTTATGCCTTTGCCAATTTTTGATCTTCTGATCTCTAACCATCATTTGCGTGAAAACTTCATTCCTCAATTTCGCGCACCATGCCAATATTTCGCGCATCCCGCAGATTTTTCGCGCAACCCGCAACTATTTCGCGCATCCCGCAGATATTTCGCGCACCACTTTATTTTTGCGCGAAACATGCCTAAATTTCCGCGCACTCCATTCCTTTGTCATTTTTCAACGTTCTGACCTTGAATAACTCTTTTTCACGTATAAACCATCTTCAATATTATGCGCAACATCCATTTCCAAGCACATTTCTTCATCTCCCGATTTTCAGGCCCTAAAATTTGGCAAACACTGGAAAACGGCGCCACCTTAAACTGTGCTTTTCTGCCATCCCCAGATTGTCTATTGCTTTGTCATGTTGTCTCTTTACTGCTTACCATAACCATTCTTCTGCTCTTATCATGAATCCCACTATCGTGATACTTATCCTTTGATAGATCAGCTTAAGCATCGTCAGAGTTGCAATGGGAACTGAGTCTTTCCTATCTTCCAGCAGCATCATTCCTTCCAATCAAAACATTATCTGACTGGCATCATCATTTCTCCCCCTTTCCTTCATAAGGCTTGCATCACAAGTTCTCCTAACTCATGATTTGTGTGAAATACATACCAGCAAAGCATCGTCTGATTTATGATCCTTCTATAAAGTGAATTGATTTATCGCCTTTGACAACAAAATACAACACTCTGCAAAAGCTAACTCTTCAAACTTTCATCTTCATTCAACCTGGTCCCAACAAACATTAGGATCATTTGAATAATATGTTACAAAATTTTTGAAGGGAGAAAATCTATGAAAATTATAGTAAATGTGAGTTTTAGATGGAGGAATTACCATTCTTGGGGCATGTTATCACTATCAACGGAATATCTATAGACCCTTCCAAGATAATGGTAATCAAAGAGTGGCCTAGGCTAACTTTTTTAATGGAGATCCATAGTTTTCTTGGACTAGCTGGGTGTTACCGATGATTTGTGAATAACTTATCATTATTTTCAAATCCAATAACCAAGATGACATGAAAGGGAGTGAATTTTTTCTAGACTCAAGAATTAAAGGAAATCTTTAAGGAGCTCAAAAGAGGCTTATCACTGCACCAATACTCACACTACAGAAAAGTGGAGAACTATTTTTGGTGTATAATTATGATTTAAAAAGGGATTAGGTTATGTACTGATGAAAAATTATAAAGTGATAGACTACTCTTCAAGGTAGTTGAAAATCCATGAGCAAAACTATACTACGTTTGATCTGGAGTTGGTAGCTGTGATATTTGCGTTGAAAATCTAACAACATTACCTGTACGGGGAGAAGTGTGAGATATATACTGATCATAAGAATCTCAAATATATATTGACATAGAAGGATATTAATATGCAATAAAAAATATGGTTAGATATCATTAAGGATTATAACTTCTCAATCTACTACCATCCTGATAAGGCAAATATAGTGTCAGATACTCTAAGTAGAAAAGATCCTGCATCTTTATCAATGATGAGAGTTGAGAAGGATACAATATTCCTAGACTTAAAAAGGATAAACATGAGAATAATTAAGGGAGTAACATAATCAATCATTTCTAAAATTATTGATCAACCATCCCTTATAGATAAAATAAAGGATGCTCAAAGAAATGATACAAAAATTTAAAAAAGGGTGCAAGCTATCCAAAATGGGAAATCATCTGAGTTCAAGATCGATGAGGATGGAGTCATAAGATTTGGGTCACGAATATGTGTATCATCCAATCCAGAGATAAAGAAAGAGATTTTGAATGATGCACATAGCTCGACCTTCTCTATCCACCCAGAGAGCACAAAGATGTATTGAGATCTCCAAGAGAACTTTTGGTGGGACAATATGAAAAAGGAGATCACTGTATATACATAAAAGTGTCTGGTATTTCATCAAGTGAAGGTTGAAAGAAAAAAGTATAAAGGGATGATGCAACCATGACCCATACCAATATGGAAATGGGAAAACATCACCATAGGCTTTGTCACTGGACTTCCAAAGACATCCAGAGGAAACAATGCTATATGGGTTATTGTGGATCATCTTAAAAAGACATATTACTTTATTGAAATTCAAGAGGACTTATCACTAGATCAAATTGAATGGATATATTTCAAAGAAGTGGTAAATCTGCATATATTACTACTATATATTGTATCCGATTGAGATTTGAGATTCAACTCAAAGTTCTGGAAAAGTCTCCAACATGCTCTAAGAACTGACCTGGACTTCAGTACATCCTATCATCCACAAACTATTGGACAATATAAGTAGACTATTTTGACATTAGAAGACATGTTGAGAGTGTGTTATATGTACTTCAAAGTAGGATGGTGCCAATATATACCACTGGTCAAATTCTCCTATAATAATAGTTTCCACTTCATCATTCAAATGAATATATATGAAACAATTTATGATAAAAGGTATAGAACACTGACATGCTAGGATGAAGTCAGTGAGTGTAAGATTCTAGGACCTAAAATGGTCAAAGAAATGGTGGAAAAGGTGAAAATCATTTAGCAGCACATGAAGGCAGCCCAAATTTGTTAGAAGAGTTATGAAGACATCATCAATGGGACTTGGAGTTTAAGGTCGGAGACATGGTATTCCTCTGCATATCTCCATAGAAAAGGATCATGAGATTTAGGAAGAAAGGAAAGCTAAGTCCCAGGTACATTGACCCCTTAGAGATCCTTGATTGTGTTGGAGCTATGGCCTATAAACTAGATCTTCCACCAACCATGTCTCAAGTACATGATGTATTACACATATCCATTTTGAGTAAGTATATACCAGATCCCTCACATGTATTGAATTAAAAGGTGGTATAGTTAGAAAATAATCTTTCTTATAAGGAGCAACTAGTGAAGATCATAGATTGTAGAGATAAAGTTTTATGCAACACGACTAATCAACTAGTTAAAGTACTATGGTGGATCCATATGTATAAAGAGGAAACATGGGAACTAGAGGAAGTGATGAAGGAAAATTACCCACACCCATTTTCATCTTAGAATGTAAAATGAAATTTCTAGGGTGAAATTTCACAAGGGGGAAGAATGTAATGACCCAAAACTTTTATCAATGAAATACACTTCTTATAATTATGTCATATAGTATAATCACATAAAATCACATTAATAACAGAACACAAACTTTATAAATGAAGAATTAATGAAATAAAAGGTATTTATAGAAGTTAGGAAACATATTCCAAAGGAATAGTAACTTGACCTTTGGAGTAGTAACATGAACCTTATGAATAATAAATTGGAAAATTGAATAGTAACCTCACCAATGAAAGTATAAATAAAATTTAAGCATCTTATAAACATTAATATGATATAATTATATTACAGTATAAGTAAATAAATATATTTAAAATTTATTAATTAAGCGTTGGTATTTTTGTAAGTCATAAATATTCAATTACAATTTTATGAATAAATTAATAATTAAAAAGAAAATTTACTTTCCTAAAATGAATTCATAAATTATTATTTTGATTTATTATGATTATGATATAATTTTATGAGACCTTAATTAATTTTTCAAAGTGTTAGAAAAGCAGTTTTAATTTTTAAAATTTGTATTTTCCATGTAAATGATGATTTCAATTAAAAATTAAATTTATCATATTTAAAAAATTATTTTCATAAAATTTAGTTCATTTTTTAATTCTATACATTAAAAAATAGTTAGGGTGAATTATTAGGATTTTTCTGAAATACTTAAATTTTTGGCGAATAGTAAAATACGATAATTTAAAATAAATGCTAAATACTTGAATTAGGGAGTCATTGGTGATGTAGTTCTTATGTAAGTCCATTATCTCAAAATAAAATGCTCAATTTAATGTACTTATTCTCAAGAATCAACAATATTTCTTGTCTTGAGAAAAATAATAAAATAATGATTAAAATATTCAAAAACACCCCCTCCTCCACTATAAATACCACCCCTTTCCACCTCTTCTCCTCACACCTATCAAGACTTGAGCCTTGTAAAAATTCTGACCAATAATCTTCGAAAACCTTCCCCATGTCCAGAATCTTTTTGTCTCAACAAAATACCAAAACCAATCCCCTAATGAGGCTCTCAAGAAGAAGGAATCAAGAGATAAAACTCTCTTCCGTTTTCTTTCAATTTCTTTTCAAGTTATTTTCTTTTTTTATCTTCTCCCCACTTCCCCTTATACAAGTGTCATGAAAAATCTATTATATTACATATAATTTAATGTTATCATGTTTATGTAATAATTATTTATCAAAACTCTTCTTTGATCCTTTTTATTTTAAGAATGAAAACATTGTCTATGAGGTGCCGATTTACCACATTCATGGATGACTTGCTTTCAGATTTAAATTCCACCTTCAAGGCTGGCCATGAAACCATTTTTTGGTTGAAATAGATTATAATATATGTATTATATCTTATTTAATGTTATTGAATAATTTTTTACACATGATATTAATTTATAAAACAAAATGAGTTCATTGTTATAAAAAACTCTCAATTAATCTAAACAATTATCATTAATTATTTATCTAATTAATAATATAAACTTCAGAAAAAATGGTATTTTAATATTATATAAGTTAATTAATAACATATAAGTTCATTTCTGGACAACTATCCTCACTGTACATGATTTTCCATACACATATACAAGTAAACTGATCATGAAAACCAAGGAAACTAACGCTCCCGAATGATGAAATTGAATTTCATAACCCATCAAAAGGGACATAAATGAACTTAATAAAATTATAATAAATCATATAAATTTATAAATGGATTTTAATTAATTAATTAATGTATTTAATTTTATTATTTCGATCATTAATATCAAGTGCAGAATCATTTCAGACATAAGGTAAGGGATTCTACCCAAACCTCCATTATTCCTTTAGGCTACTCTATATCTCTCTCTCTCTCTATTCCCAAATTAAATTATATATTATTTTTATTTAAATATTATAAATTATATGTATATTTTCCAAACACATGTATCAATATCCATTCATCCTTCTTTTTCGAGGATATACATGTTTTTAAAAGGTTCCCTACTCAATTCTTCCCAATAAGCAATCCCAATTTAAGGGAACTTCCCAAATTATTACCCAATTTCAAGTACACTATACAATATATTTTAAGACACCATTATTTTTATAAAATAACTAATTTTATTATGAAAAACTACCTTGGCTCAATTCTAGTTTTATACAAATAATTATGCTTTTCCATTTTAAAGAATCTTGAAAGTTTTTCCTTAAACCGTACTAAAATGTTTTATTTATAAAGTTTCTTAAACACTCTTTTCACCTTAGTATGATATAACTTATCATGATATATGAATATATTCCCTTATTAATTTCCATTTATTATTTAAATCTATCCTTTCATGGACAACACTATGATATTATCTTTTGATATGCCTTTCAAACATAATTATGATACCCAATTATTTCCATAGGCAACCCTTATGTTTATGTTTGATTTATTATGTATGATTATTTATGTGGAAAACATATTCATGAACATTTTATGATGGGTAAGAATAGATATATCTTTAATACATTGGGTAATGCTTAGTATGATGAGATGTTATGTGCAACGGTCTTGGTGGTTAGCCTTGACTCGTTCTCTATGTACAACGGTCTTGGTAGTTAGCCTTGACTCATTCTCCTCTATGTGCAATGAGCCTTGAATGATGATAAAGTCATGTTTTATGTTTATTCCAAATTACTATTATTCCATGATTATATGATCTCATGTTATGATTATTTATATTTAATCATGTTCCATGCCTTTGTATATCATTATGCCTTCTAACCCATGTGCTAAGCTTTATTCTTATGTTTATTCCCTTACTAGGATTTTTAGTTCATCCCTTTGTTCATGTGATCCCTAGGTTATACTATATAGATATAAGGGGTTGAAGAAAGTTAGTATCTCATAATAGATGTTAAATAAATAAATATTTTTTTAGTCCCATGTTTTCAGTTTTATGTACCTAGTCTTCCAACACACTATACTTTATGATCCTTGGATTTTAATTTGATAGTTAATTATGTTTAAAATCATGTAATGATATGTGTAAAAATCTTGGGTCACTATAGGTATTTATAGATAGACTGAGAAAAATAAGATTATGGTTCAAACCCTTGGACCATGTTGCAAACCACCCAAACCATAACACAGTACCCCTAGACCATGGCACAAACTTCTTGTTAAACCATGTCTAAAGATCATATCTAGGTTTGAATTGAAGATCCTATTAACCAAGTGAGATTCCATGATACAACCAATTACACCATGCTTTAGAACCCATTTTTCATGAAGGGAGGCTATGCCATAGACTAATCCATGAAAAAACTACCAATTTTGGCAGAATCATCCAAAAACCCTATACCGTAGCCAATCTTCTCCACACCACAATGGTCAATCACCAAGGTAGGGCCTATGCCTTAACCCACATCAACGGAAACACTATTCCATAATTGGTAGTATCCATGGAATCCTTCTCCCAGGACCCTGTTCCATATCCTAGATCTCCACGTAGAAATGGAATGCCTTACAGTGTAGGCTAGAGATCTATAGTGTAGAATCCTCTAAAATAGAATATTTTTTAGCTCACCTTTACTACTTCATCCTAGAATAACCTAATTGAACTAAGGATCAATAACCAAGGTTCAAACAAAAAATAATAGGGTGAAATAGATTTACCAAACTTAAAGAGGGACATACCTGGAAAATTATGGGATCTTACTGAGAGTGTGTTGTATAAGCACAACTTCACCTCTTATATATTATTGTTCAGAGTGGAAAACTCAAGAGGGGGTTTAATTGAGTTTCAAATTAAAATTTATATTAAAAACTATATCCCCAAATTTATAAAATATTCTCAGTTAACTAAAACATTAGAGTTATATAATTTTATCTCTTCAAAAAATCTTCTTATAAGTTCAATAATAACTCAGTTAAAAAAAGTTTTAAAATTATATTTACTTTTGAAAAAGTTTTACTTGAATGAAAAAATATATATAAAACAAAAAATTAAATTCAACTATCAAATTAATGTTTTTAATATAGTTTATAAAATAGATACAAACATATTTTGAAAAAATAAGTAAAAAAACGTATAAAAACATAGTGGAAATAAACAAGGCGTTAATTCTCAAACTGTAACCTAATCCCCTACACTTGGAAATCATTAATTGCCAAACAGTTTTTTATAAAATAAACTAATCCACAACCTAGATCTGGTTTTACACAACAACATGAATGACTGTTCATGATTTATAGATCCTCTTCTATAGTTCTACATGGGAGAAATAAACGATAACAACTACATACAGACTATTTAGGATACATAGTCTCTTCCATAGTTCTATGTAGAATAATGGATAACTAAATGATAAATAGAGTGCATTTCACTCTCTAGTTTAGAATAGTAGATGGTGCTAAAAATAAACAACACACAAAACTCAAAATTAATAAAAATTAAGTAAGATAAATCAAAGAATTTGGTGCATCATAGTTTGTTGTTATATTGTAATGAAGGTAGTTATTCTCTTATCATTTTCATCTTTATATTTGGAATTTATGTTTGAATATGTTTAATTGTTATTATATGCTTCATTGAATTTATAGTGAGACCAGGGTGTCTCAGACATTCAAAATAGAGTATTTGTTCTTCAAGTTCACTCAAGAAAAATTTGGATGTCTATGTGTCATGCATTCATGTTTTTATATTTCTTTCATTGCACATATTTTTCTATCTTTGACCATACATTTAAAAATAAGTCTCTCCCTGAAAATATCCATTGAAAAAGCATTATTAAGATCCTCATACTTTGGAAGGAAATCTGGGCTTAATAAATGATTTTAACTAATAATTAATTCTATAAATAAACGTGTTTGTATTAATATATTTAATAATAAAATAATATAATACTTACCTTTATACTTGGTCAATTTAAAATTTCCACATCAATATCCATGGTCGCTTCTATACTTTTTGGATTATTTGATAAGTTATACAGTTGATAACTTGTACCTATGATCAACCATTTTGTCTTATGATTGATCAAATTGTACTTGTAGTTGATCACCTTGTACTTGAGGTTGATCCAATAATTTATCAATTTTGAGATAACTGACCATGGTCACTTCATTTGGTCTTATGGTCGATAAGAAATTAACATGCGGTCAAACCATTTCTTGGTGAGATTCTTAACAGACTCATGGTTTCTTCGTTATAACTTTGTGTTCAATAAATTACTCATGTGGTTGATCTATTAGGAATGTGGTTAATCTATGCCTTTCAAAAAAACCTTGATATATGTGGTTTTTTGATATATAACATGTGGTCACTTGAATCTATCTTATGGTCACTTTGTTCTATCTTACGACTGTTTGATTTCTTTTCCATAAATTTATCATGGTTGATCTGGTGGTCATGTGGACAATCACATATGTCATGTGGTCAATTACATCTACCATTCGGTCAATTCTAGATATAAAAATTTTCATACCTTTATAGAAAATTAATTTTCTTTCATAAAACATAAAATATATTATAAATAACATAAACATGATTTGTGATTATTAAAATAATGATTTGCTGGACTAATCTAAAAATCTCCCCCTTTTTGATGATCATAAATCATGGAATAAATTATTATTCAAATAATTAAATATTTATCATTAAATATTATAGTCTTCTATAATAAGAAATTAATCAATATTAGTTTACTAAAAAGCCATGTTTTATAGATGGAATAATATATTTTAGATTTGGTTATGCATTTTACCCCCCTTTGATATTTTTAAAAAGAATCCATAAAGGGTTAAATGAGTAAAGATTCAATAAACATAATAAAAAGAATATAAAATAAAAATAACACACATAAATAACAAGAGACTAGTATTTCATTAAATTTTCAAAAAATGTTACATAGGCCCTATTACAGTCTAATCAGAATCAGAATCATTAGGCACTGGATATGTAGAAGGGTCAATGGGATACTTCCATTTTCAAACATCATGAGCAGGAGTAGGAATAGTCCGAGGAATGACATCAGGGATGGGAATGAATATTCCTTTTAATTTGGATGGATTTGGCCAAGGGATTGGGAAACATAGAGAGAAAAAGGTTCTATTGGAGGTATAGGTGAGGTATATGTTGGAATAAATGAAGCAACTATTGAGGTTTGCGAGATAGAGGTAGAGGTGTGAGGTAAATAAACTGAAAGAGGTGATATAACATGAGCACTAGTAACATTCATGTAAGGATCTAGGATCCTTGTGATATCAGCCACAACTATTGTACCATGTTCTACAACTTTAAGGAACTCATCTTTGTCCGACATGAATTTATTGAGAAGAGGAGTTATCCCCAATAACTTCTCTAATGGATTTGAATGCAGTTATCGATGGTGGAATCTTCAAATATCTATCCAATGATAGGAAATGAGTTTTAATATATATATTATCGTAAATAATTCTGAGATAATACTTTATTTCACCCTTGATTACACCTTTATCATTGGTATTATTAATAGATTCAACTTTAATAAAATCATACCTCTTTTCTCCATGAGTATAAATATCTATTTTCACTTGATTTCTGACATCCTTTATGCTATCTAAGATACTCTTAATCTTCTATTTAATTAACCTTTGAATCAAGTCCTCATTAACACATACTAAAGAAAGAGGAGGTTATGATATAGAAGGTGATAGTCTGGATGGTCTTTTAATCATAGAGAGATATCTTTCATCCATGGTAGAAAAAATATCTGGAAGATTGGATTTCATGGCTCCAATATGGATTATAAAAATTTACATATCTCTTTTTAAAGATTTAATCTCTTGGTGAATATGGTATATTTTCAAAAACAAATTAGGTTGGATGTGAGTAACAATACTTTCAATAGTGTATGCAATGTCTTCACCCCTTTTATGAGTATTATCCCAAATTATACTAAAAAACATCTTTTAAAACTTCCAAAAGGTTATTCTTGAATTGTATAAAGTCTACATAATTTATTACAAGAGGTATAGAGGAAGGTATAACTTCTTGATATCAATAAAATTGATATTTAATAGATATAACTTCAAGAAAGAAATCACCATTTTAATCAGAAAAATGATCACTCAACTTAGGAGTCTTTATCTAATCTTCTTCTTTATGAGAGAAAAGATCAGGAGGTCTAGAAATCGCTATAATAGAGTCCTCATATTATTATTTTGAATCTTATATGGCTATAAATTCTATATTAGGAGACGATTCTTACACAGGTTTATCTTTAAAAATATTTTCATGAACATCTCTTGGATAAAGAGAAGTAGCTCACAACTTAAATAAATCTTAAAAAGAGTCAATCCATATTGGTATCTCTAAAATGGGTGTAGATATATTTGGATTGACTGATTCTTCTTTCCTTAAAAAAACAACAATAATAGGTTCGTATGATTTTATAGGATTATCATCATTATCATCCTTTACATCTTCACCAGCCTTATCAAGATTCTTATCATCCTTTTCATCATCCTTATTTCCATTAAAATCACCCATAGCATATTCACCCACATCAAAGAAAGGGTTATGTGGAGGGACTTATTCATTGGAAGGAGAGGAATAAAAAATGGGATATACCCTATTTAAAACATAGGATGACTCTATACTAAAATAGGATCCACATCCTTATCTCTTTCTAAATCTATAAGAGATGGTCCAAACAAAAAATAACTCGAGACTCTCTCCCCCTTAAGGGGTGAAACTTATATTATTTATTTAACCATCACAGGTAATTCAGGATTTCTTACAACTTTAACTAAAACTTTTGGAATCCTTTGAACTTCATGGGAAGGAGATAACTATCCTCTCATAGGTTCTCCCTCATCTAGAACTTAATGAATATGAGTCATTTATTGGATTTCCTCAAAAGATCTTCTGGAATATTTAGCCATATCGACAACTTGATATTCATCCTCATTAGAGGAGTAATCAACTTCAATAATTTAATCTAGTTACAAACCAGGGTCTATTAAATCTCTTGACCTAGAGGGATATGATATTGGATTGATAGTTTCATAAAATATATCCTCATCAGTACCCTATATCCTTTTACAAGGATTCCATCTGATCTTCATCCTCTTATAGGTAGTCTGATTCAAACATACACCACTTAGAAACATATTCCTTTAAAATACTATAGGATTCAACCTTTTTTGTTTCAAAAAAACTAAAATAAAATCTAGATATGTAATTTTGTTGAATTGGTAGGATGGTTTGGTTAACTCCTCTATATGTCTCATCAATAAATGAGGTGGTCTTATCTAAATTCTATATAACATCAAGTATAAAAAAATATTGATACCTAATAGAGATAAAATATCCCTTACTTAGGTATATATAATGCTAAATGAATTTTAGTAAGAGCCTACATTCCACACTTTTCTCATTTGTGACTGGTATTCAGTAGGTTCTGTCATCTATTAATTCCTCCAATGCATTCCAAATTTTGAAATGGAGATAGTTCATAGGGTATGAGCTCTGGTATTCCTCATACAATCAAATATATGGGACTTATAGAAATTTATAATATAAGGTTGAAGTGACCTTTCACTCTTGACCATCAATGATTATTTGAATGACATCCTCATACTCATCGACTTCAAGCACCATATTGAGATAAAATTCCTTTTCAAGGTGAGGATATAATGGGTGATTTTCATCTAAAAACCAAATTATATAGTCATGATAAAAAATGAATATCCATAGAAAATATAAATTGGTTATTAACTATTCAATATCAAATTCTCTCTTAGAGACTACTTCATGTTACAAAAAATGAGAATTTGAAAGCTTTATTGACCTACTTGAACTATATTTCTATAAAATATATCTTCATCTCGACTAAGAATAATAATATTCATGATTCAAAAAGGTAGGGATTCAAAGAAGGGTTTGAAAAGAGGCTTTGGTTTGAGTTAGAAGAGGTGTTACAATTCAACTCTGATTTGGAACTTCAATCATTTAGGGAATTACTTTTATAGTAACACATGGGAAATAATAATAAAAAATTGATATATTTGTTAACCCATATGATTTATTTTAAAATAAAATAACTAAATAGAATACTTGGTAAAAGAATAAATTATAAATTTATAAAAATATTAAAAATAATATTTAAAATAACATTAAATTATTTATAGGAACATTTTAAAAAAATTTAATAACATATAATTAATGTTTGATATAATTCATTCTCTCACAATTTAATGGATTTGTAAAAATATCAGAAAGTTGATGCACTGTTCCAATAAATTCAAGAGTGATATCCCAGTTTTTAAAATGATCTCTCAAAAAGTGATATTGTATATCAATATTTTTTGTCTTAGAATGTGATATAGGGGTTTTAGAAATATTTATCACACTTTTACTGTAACAATTTATAGGAAATATAATGAATTCATATACATAGTACAATAGTGTGTGTTTCATCCACAAAATTTAGGAACAAAAACTACTTGCAGCTATGTACTAAAATTTAGAAGAAGATAATATAAAACAATTATATTTATTACTACACTATGAAACTAAATACCTTCCCAAAATATGACATGTTTCATAGATTCTTTTTCTATCTAACTTACAACCACCAAAATTAGTATTTGAATAACTAACTAATTCAAATTCATGTTCTTTAGGGTAAAAAAATCTAAAATTGGTTGTATTCTTGAGTTATTTAAAAATCATTTTAACAACATTTAAATCAAACTCTTTAGGGTTTTCTTGAAAACATGCACTCATGCACACACTAAACATAATATTAGTTCAACTAGTAGTTAAGTATAATAAACTTTCAATCATACCTCTATAAGTGGTTTGATCTATTGGATTTCTAGTTTCATCAAAATCTAGCTTATAGAATATATTCATGGGAGTATCACTACTTTTATTGCTATCCAAGTTAAAACATTTTAAAAGATCCTTTGTGTATTTACTTTTATTTAAAACAATTTTTTATTTGTTTTGAAAATTTTAAATCCAAGAAATTATTTTAACCCACCCATTAAACTCATTTCAAAATCATTTTCATCATTTTATAAAATTAAATACACAAGGAGTTTTTAGATAATCTGAAAATAATATCATAAATATAGATTTTTAATAATAAAACATCCTTTGAAATACCTTATATAAATAGTGTAGGGCCAAAAACACCTTTAGTAAAACCATTTGAAATAATAAAAGTTTTGAGCATATCATACCAAGCTCTGGGTGCTTATTTTAAACCGCATAATGTTTTTGTTAATTTAAAAACATGATTTGTAAAATGAGGGTTCTGAAATCCAAAGGATTGTTCAATAAATATATCCTCAATTATATAACAATTTAGGAATGTACTCTTGATATCTATTTAATATATTTTGAAATTAATATTTTCAATATATGAAAGCAGTATTCTGATGGATTCAAGTCTAGATTCTGGTGAAAAGGTTTCCACATAGTTAGCACCTAATTCATGACTGTATCCTTATGAAAACAATGTAGCTTTGTTTCTAATTATTATCACTAACTCATCTACCTAATTCCTAAACACCCACTTATTTTCATTGGTTAGGAAGTATTTGTGTCTTTCTACTAGTTCCAAATTTTTTTTCTCTCAAAGTAATTTAATTCTTCTTACATTTATATTACCCAGAATTCATCATCTATTTCTTAAGTTATGTCTTAGGTTCAAGATATGAAAAAAGATTGATGTTAAAATTTATTTATAAGAGAATATATATCATATTTTCCTCTATCTAAATATATAACTACAGTATCTAAGGCATGGTCTTTATGATTCCAAACAGTTCTAGGGATAGAATTATATGATACTACATTTTCATCTACAAGTTTGGGTTAAAAAATTTTCTTAAAACTGGGTTATTTTTTTATAGTAGGTTTCAAAGAATTATCACTAAGTTTGGTATTGATATCTAAATTTTAAAGGTCTTCCTAAAGGTTATCTATAAAATTATTAGGTTCTTGTGGATCTATTTCATTGAATTTAACATGTACAGATTCTTCTATAATTTTAGTCCTTTTATTGAATACCCTCTATGATTTACTAGATGTTGAATAAAAATGAACATTCTTTCATCATTTTTGGATGAATTTTTTTCTATATTCTACTTTGTGTTGAGAATAAAGACCTCACTACCAAAAAATCTAAAGTAATTAACTTTTTTTCTCCCATTCTATAACTCATATGGTATTTTCTTTAAAATTAGTCTAATAATAATTAAATTAATAATATATCAAGATGTATTCACAACCTCTGCCTAAAAGTAAACAGGTAAATCATACTCATTGATCATGGTCCGGGTAATCTCCTAGAGAGTTATATTTATTCTTTCTATTGCACCATTTCTTTGTGCTATCCTAGGTGTATAAAATTTGTGATTATAGCCATGTTTTGAGTTTAGAGATTCAAAATATTAATTTTCAAACTCATTACCATGATCTCTTCTTAAGGTCTTAATATAAATCCCACTAAGGTTTTCTATAGATTTTTCATATTTGGAAAAATAAGACATGCTTAACTTTTGTGATCTAAAAAGAATACCCATGTGTATCTAGAAAATCCATCTTCTAGAACATAATAATAGTGATTCCCATTTAAACTATAAACTCTATTGGATCCAAAAAAGTCTATATTAACCAACTCTAGTTGTTTAGAAGTTGAAAATTCTTTCCTCAGGTTGAAAGAGATCTTATTTTGCTTCCCTTATTGACATGGGTTATAGATTTTGTCTATTGGGAATTCTAGTTTAGGAAGTTATTTAAATAATCAATTCATAGTTAGCTACCTAATTGAGTTAAGGTTTTAGTGGCTTAGTTTCCTATAATAAATCCATAACTCTTTATGAATATCACTTAAAAAATAAATAATTTTAGAAAATAATGAATTCAAATCAACAATATAAATATTATCATTAAGAAAATAATTAAAAAATAAAACATAATTAGAATCATAAATTTTATAATAATTATTCTCAAACTTAACATGATAACCATCATCACATAACTGTGATATGCTAATCATATTATATTTTAATCCATATACAAACAATTTTTTAAAATCAAAATAATACTAGAATTTCCAATTTTACTAAGTCCAATTATCTTTCCTTTGGCATTGTCACCAAAAGTGACATGTCCACCATCTAATTTAATAAGGTTTATGAAGCTCAAGTATTCCCTAGTCATGTGTTTGGAACATCCACTATCTATATTCCATAAATTTTTACTATTATTATTTAATAAGGTTTCCTATAGGAAAGTTAAGTTGGAAATGATTTTGGTACACATATTTTCTTAGGTCCATAAATATTAGTGATAAAAGATTTGGGAATCAAAAGTTGTTTAATTGATTTCCCATAAATAGAATTTATAATTTTAGAAATTAAAACTTTTTTAGGACTATAATAATAATAATTATTTATAAAAATATAAAAACTTTAACTAAGAACCAATTTGTTCTTATAAATCCTCCTATGTCTAGGTTGGTAACCAATCCCAACGGTGTACTTGGGTGTGGTTTATTTTCCAAGAATTTTGGTAAGGGTTTCTCTAATATTTTTAAACCTTTCCATATACTTTTTCAATTTCTCATTTTAAATTTTGAGTTCATTGTTTTCTTTTAATAAATGATCATTTTTTCCTTTTATATAGTAAAGTTAGACTTAAAGTGAGAAGACAAAGCATGCTACTTATTTAAACTTTTGTATTTATATTTCAGCTCATTAAATGTCTCTTATAGCATATAACAATACTTGAATAAATCCTCAATTCTCATTTTTTCATCACTATTTACATTCTATGAAATATTTGAAAAATGAACAAGAGATGCAAAAATATTATTTTGCACCTCAGATGTGTTTTTCATGAAACACATGTTATCCCTATCATTTTTATCTTATTTTCTCGATTCAGAACTACTTAAACTATCTTTCAATTCACTCCATGTGGATTTTATATCCCTATTTTCCCTTTTTCCTTTTTCCTCATGTTTTATTTTATTTTTTTTAGGAAATTCCTTCATGATGTTCCCTTTTCTTTTGCACTTGTAACAGGTTACTTTAATAGTGGAATCATCCTTTTTCCTCTATTTCCTCTAATTTCCTATATTTTTATACTTAACTCTATAATTTTATTTCTTGAAAATTTTCTTCTTCCTATAGATTTTTTTGAATCATATATATATGTGAGCCATTTCCTTATCATTGTTTGAAGGTGATTTATCATCACTCGAACTACCATACTTGATCTTCTCTTTAATTTTTGTGTCAATTGTTTTGAAGGTAAATAATTTCTTATTTAGTTCATATTTTTCTTATTTATTCACTTTGAGTTCCTCCTCATACATCATAAACTTTCAAATAGGCTCTTTTACTAGTAATTTTCTGATGTAACCCAATTCTCTGATTGAAACAATGGTTCCTCTCTATCGACTAGGTAGAAATATCAAAAGTCACATCACTTGATCTTTAACTATTATTATCTTCCCAAGTGCATGCATCATGTTCAAAATCTCATTAAACCTGAGATACATATCAAAAATAATTTCTTCAAGTTTCATCTTTAATGTATCATATTTAATGGTATAAGTATATAAGCACATATCTTTAACGTTGAAGTTACTTCATGAGAAAAAGCCAGTGTGTTCCATATTTCAAAAGTAGTAAAATAAGAAGATATTTTATTAAATTCTTATTATCCTAATGCATATTATAATGTTTTCATATATTTAGAACTATAGTAATATGTTATCTTATTGGAATTCATCTATTCATCTCTAGTATCTTTTGGTTTTTCATATTTTTCCTCGAAAACAATACAAATAACAAAGCCCATGCTCTCTATATGAATTTTAATCTTGATATTCCATTGACTATAATTTGTTCTATTAAAATAAGAAGGCTAGTTAGCGTTAGTTACTTATTTTATATTATTATACCTAAATATAAAAATTTAAAATTAACATAAATTTTGATATCTTTTTGTAAGACTAGATAATAGTAAAAAGTATTTTAAAAAACCTCTAATACCAAATATTGGTTGGAGTGGACAACTAAAGAGGGTGGTGAATTGAGTTTCCAATTAAAATTTCTATTAAAATAAATTTAAAAATTGAATCCCCCAATTTATAAAATACACACAGTTAACTAAAATAGTAGACTTATATAATTTTATCTTTACAAAAATATTCTTAGAAGTTCGATCACAACTCATTCAAAGAAAGTTTTAAAACTATCTTAACTTATGAAATAGATTTACATGAATCAAACACCACATATAAAACAAAAATTAAATAAAACTATCAAATTAATTTTTTTATATAGTTTATAAAATATATACATACATGTTTTAAAAAACATAGTAAAACAAAATAGATAAAAACACAACAAAAATAAATAGGGGGTTCAGTCTCAAGATGAGACCTAATCTTGACTACTTAGAAATCACCCACTACCAAGTATTTTTTTATAAAATAAACCAATTCACAACCTAGATCATTTTTTAAAAAACAACACATAAGGCTATCTAGGATTTATAAAGACTCTTCCATAGTTTTACATGGGAGAAATAAATTATAACAACTACACGCAGGCAGTTCAGTCAACTTAACCTATTCTATAGTTATACACACAAGAATGAATAAAGAAATGAGAAAGGGAATGTATTTCACTCTCCAATTCAGGGAAAGATCTGGTGTTAAAATATAAGCAACTTAAAACACAAAAAACTCAAAAGTAATAAAATCATAGTAAGAGAAAGAAAATAATTTGGTGTAGTAGAGTATATTGTTTTTTTTTCTAAAGGTAGTTCTTCTCTTATCATTTCCATATTTAGATTTGGAAATGATTCTTGAATATTTTCTATTTTTATTTGATGTTTCGTCAAACTTATAGTGATAACAGGGTTTTCCATACATTCAAAATAGAGTATATGTTCTTCATTTAACTCAAGAAAAATTATAATGTCTCTATGTCACACATGCGTGTTTTTCTCTTTCTTGAATTGTGAATATTTTTCTATATTTTTTCATCCTTTTAGAAATAAATCACTCTATAGAAATATATGTTTAAAAATCATCATGAATATCTTAATACTTTCTATGAAAATCTATACTTAATAGATAGTTTTAACTAATATTTAATTATGTACAAAAAGTGGTTGGATTAATATATTTAATAATAAAATATTATGATACTTACCATTAGCCATGGTCAATTTAAAATTTACACATCATCATCCACATTCACTTGCATACTTTACATATTCCTTGATAATTTTTATAGTCGATCACTTGCACCTATGGTCGATAATTTTGTCTTACAGTCGTTTAAGTTGTACATATGTTCAATTAACTTGTACTTGTGGTTGATCTAATACTTTTTCAGTTTTGAGAGTATTGACCACTGTCACTTCATTTGGTCTTGCAGATAATAAGAAATCAATGTGCAGTCAAACCATTACATGGAGATATTCTTGATAGACCCAAAATTACTTCCTTATAAATTTATTTTCAATAAATTTATCATGTGGTCGATCTATTAGGTATGTGATCAATTTATGAATTTGTGAAAAACTCTAATCTCTGTGGTCACTTGATATATAACATGAGTTCACTAAGTTCTATATTATGTTCTCTTGGTTCTATATTACAGTTTCTTGGTTCCTTCTCTATAAATTAATTATGGTTGATCAGGTGATTGTATGGTCGATCACATATGATGTGCAGTTGATTACATGTATTGTGATATCAATTTCATACAGTGAAATTTTTATACTTTCCTAGAAAATGAATTTACTTGCATAAAACATAAAATGTATTATAAATAACATAAACATGATTTGTGATTATTAAAATAAGAAATTTCTAGACTAATCCAACATATATGTATTACATTCACTTTCACTTGACCACAATATCACTTAGTATTATTGAGGCATTGGTGATCCATATTGGGTAAATAGAACCACCCCTACCTACATAAATGGTATGGGTTTCAATGTATATGGGTAAAACTTCATGTTTTCTCTAAGGTCACATGTACTTCTTGGAGATGGACACATGAGATAGGTCTTGTAGGTTGTGGTGGCTGGTTTTTTAGCAGGCTGGGCATTGTGAGTGTCATGGAGGATAATTTATTATGTCAATATTGTTCAACATGTGAATAGGTCAATGTTCCATTTATTTATATCTATTACATGTTATTATATTTTTATCTATTTTTTATACTCTTTTATAGTAGATGCATCATATAAATAGATTTACTGCTTTCTATTATAGACCATGGGGCCCTACAGGGCACCCTGTTTTATGTTTATAGGTTTTTGGGATGTCCATTATATAGACATGTCATGCCTAATTTTTAGAATATTCAATAATAACCCTTAGTACGTACATCACCATGACTATTTTTGGCCCTCACCACTAATCATGTAGCATCTCAATCTAAATCACTTTATAAACAGTGACTATACTAGTTCACCAAATGACCTCATGTATGCCTCCTTGTATCCCAAAGGCTGTCGACTAGTAGCGAGAGTCCAATAATGGTATGGTGGGGAGACTAGACCCTCATGGTTAGAGCAGTACAACGACACATAATAAATAATAAATAGTAGAATCAATATAAAAGAAAGGTAGTGGAAATAAATCAGATAACCTGGAAATGATGAATAATATACAACCATGCATGTCCATGTGATGCTACAAAATATAGGCAGTATACATAAAAAATATAATACATAAACAATACAAAATAAAAATAAAAAAACCCAAAGGCTATCTTCGTGAGAATCCTGAGAACTGGCTTAGTTTTGTGCTTCTAAAATCCCATATCTAAGGGAATCTGCACAAAAATATTAACAGCAAGCAGGCCAAATCCATAACCAGATCCTGCAACCATGAGGTCTACCCGAGTTCCAAATGATGTCCTAAAAAGGGTGTTAGATAAAATTAATAGGCCACCACCAACAATTTCTAATTCTATCCAGTCCATAATTATAAAATACAGTAGTGTGCATGTATATTAATAAGGTAGTAAATAAATTAAATCACATTGGTCTAGGTTCTTTATGGGACACTCGACCAATACTACTTGCTTCAACTTAAGCTAAGATGTCTCTAAACAGATGTCACCCCACACACATATATATGTATGTGTATATATATATAAATCGTATACTTATGATCATATATGTGTATATATATAGATACATAACATTATCCAGGACCCGAGGTGTATACCCAAGGTGTCCACGCATACTCATAAGAGGTTCCATAATTCTCATGACATATTTTCTTAGGAAGGAAGTATAACTAAGATGAAATGTATGTAAAACATAAAACTAAACCAATAATTTTCTTTGACTTCACAGATGCATCAATTGATTTTTAATTAATTGACACCCTAAGACCATCCAAGGAATTCCATAAAGGGAACCCAGGTATTGCTCCGGGTGTAATATACAAACCCATCACCATAGGTGTCTATCCAAAGAATTATATATAAGAGATCAAGAATCACCCACAATATGGTATAAAGGCATAACACTTAGAAACCATCCATGGTATACCTCATAGGGAACCAAGTATCACTCATGGAATGGTACTGTAGCATATCCCTATGATCTAATCCAAGGTAATCCATTAGGGAACTAGATATCGCTCATAGGGTAATATAAAGGCATCCACTCGATGAACCCATCCAAGGTGTTCTATGTAAGAACCCTTGTATTAATCCCAACATGTTATAATTAATCTAACCGATGAGCCCATCCAAGGTATTCCTAATTGTGAATCCAATGTTCGCTCAAGGTGTGATATAAAAGTGAAAGTAGTTTACATTTAAAATTTAGATATGGGCCACGGTAAAAATCCACTCCAAACCTAAGGATCATTATGTATCATTTCATTTTTAAATTATAATCCAAGAATTAAGTAAGGAGTAATAAGGGGCCAGGTGAACCGTCCATGAGCAGTTAACACCATGCATATAAAAAGTATATGATATTCCATGAAGAATCCATACCATTAATTATTTAAAAAATTTACATTTAGTTTCCACTATTAAATACCAAGGAACACTTCTTACATTATCATGGGAAAATAAAGTATACACACCCATTTATAATTTAAGAAAATCATTTATCATTAATTAATTAGTTCTCATTTTAGGCCTAATACAACAATGGCCAAAAAGGGAAATTAATAGGACACACCCAAAGGGGTGAAAAAAGTTGATGTCACCAACCTCCAACCATGTCAATGGGTCTAAAAAAGGGACTAGGTCATGGTATAGACAATTTATTTAAATTATTTCACATTTTTAGATCAACACATGAAAAGAACAACATGCATCATAATGACCAAATAATATAAAGAACAATACATTGAGAGAAAATATATAGACCTCCTACATCATTCTTAGAATGCTTCACTTGTCTATTATTAGGATTTAATTCAATCTGAATTGAGAGAAATCTAAATAATAGAAAAACACCTTGAAAATAGGGTGTATGAGTTCACATTGAAATATAATTTAATACAAAAAGGTAAACTGAAATAAAAAGGAATAATAATTATAGACTAACCATTACACTTCCAACACACCTGATGATGATTGAATCATATTCAAAATAAAGGAGATCCATGGAAGACTAGGTTGAGGCCAATGGGGGATCTTGAGTGGATGCCTGACTTGAGAGAAATAAAAGAGAAATGGGGTGGATTTTGGGTTAAATAAGGTAGGGGAAAAGGGTAATTTCACCCCTTTAATGAGGTTCATGGTTTAGCTGTATGGTTTTTCTAAACCCTATGCCAACCATGTGGATCCACTACCTAAGTGGAACTAACTATGTAGGATAGGTGTATGATTTTGGGAAAACATGCACATCACATGTTTCCCTTCTACACACCCTCAACATATTTCCACACAGTTACCCATAGGGTGTCACATAGTTAGAAAACCTATTCCCCTACACAAAATAGGATGCACAGTTAGTACTAACCATAAACCAACCATGTTCCCCTATCTATTTCTCTTGAAATTGAGTTTTCGGTGCCTGATGCTCCCAAAACTCATCCAAAAACTTGATATGCCTATCAATCCTAAAAAATAACACTTTTAAGTGTTCCAATAATCAAAATTCCATTCTGAAGCTAAGTATTACATTAGGACCATCCACCAAATAAAATTTTCAAAATTTCCTTTATAACTTTGATAGTTCAAAACACAGGATCTTACAATCTCCCCACCTTATAACTTATCATCCTCAAGATACCTCAGGGAAAAATGAAACATCAACCAAAATACTCAGGTTGTGAAATTCTACTCAAATGGTCATGTTGAATTTTAAATGCCCAACACATCTTCAAGAATATATTCTAATTGTATGGTGTATAAGGCATTAAAACACAAGACAATTATCACATTTAAAATTGAAACAATTAGATGATGCTTACCTGAGCCCATATACCTCAATACATGATCATGTCATTATCTCTTTCACCAACCGAACCATGGTTCTCCCCACCATAGGTTCAATCTTAAATAAAAAATTTCAATTAATGTCACTCCAACCATTAGAACTTCCTATTTAAGCATTCCCTTAGCATTATATAAATGCTCCTAGCACGTTTCTCAATTCGATCGAATGACCGATTTACAATTGACTTCATTTAGATCGATAAAGTCATATTTTTTATGAATAGTCTTATCCAACCTTTCACCGCACTCACCTCATTATGATGATATGTATGATACAGTTCCTCCCAGTCCGCCTGAAACTAACAAGAGAAAGCAAGTCACAACATTACCAACTGATGACTTATGAAAACACTCATCTTCAACAACCGATGCATATGAAAAATATGATCCTAACACCATTAAAATAAGGTACCTTAAGATCACTTAGACCATGTTCACTGAATCCCATAACCGAATTTTGGTTATTTCTCTAGCTGAACTCAATATTTCTGTCATCGTTCCCCAATATGACCATAGGTGCATACCTGATCCAACAACTTTGGATCATTACACTCTAATCATATCAACCGAGCCCAATTATAAGTCTGAGTTAACCTTGAATTAAACTACTGGATTCCAAGGAGATCATCCATGGTAGTCTATTCTTAGGAGTTTACAAGTGATATGTTAGCACATATCCGAAATTACCATGTATCAAAATAATTATTGAACCAGATAGTGGCATCTCTTCTAGATATTGAGATTAAGAATCTGCTAGTGTCTATGAGTCTGTACAAGGCCTTCCTATATGGGAATCCCAATATCACTTAGGAAAATCCACACCTATATTATTATCCATGCTCCCAAAGTGAAAATATAGAAGAGACTATTTATCAAGCCAACAAGGAGTTTAATTTCTTTCTTTAGCTCAATATATAATCGAAAATCTCTCAGTGTACCCATAATGATGTCAAGATAAGGGGTATGATCATCACAAAGAAAAGAGTACACTAAGAGGATATCAATGTTTAACAATAAGACCTAATACACTCCCATAATATCTAGGATAAAGTGATTAACATGGTTTTCAACCAATCATATCCACTACACAAAGAAAAGATCAGTTGAAAAACCTTTAGAAAACTTCCTTTAAAGATCTTGACTACACCCACCAACGCATCATCATTAATTCACAACGATTCCCTCACCACTAAGGCATTATGAGAGTGTTTCAAAAACACCCACCATAGCCCAACCTTGAATCAAAGTTTCCTCAAGGGTTTCTTACACATCCAACCATTTTATCATCATGCTGCCTTGAAAGAAATGACATGTTACAAACATGTCAAACTACCAGATTTCTTATTCCTCTCGATCCTAAATCTAGCATCTAGACTCAATCCCAACCCACAACTAGGTTTTATCTTGAGAATCATATCAAGGAATAGATAATGAAAACTACTAGACTCATGGAATTTTAGATTTAATGGTTACCACTCCCTAATGGTCTTTTATGGTTGTGCTCCTTCTACTTGGAAGAAAAAACTTTTCTCCAATCGACCTGACACTCACTACCTTAGAAGTGTCCTATTAATCATTTACTGAGAATGGGATCTCATCCTATGACACATTCTCTATCCACCACCGAACATGGGTTATGTATGTGACCAACACTCTTTTACCAAGTGCCAATTTAAAAAGAGAGGAAAACTAAAAACTTAAAATCACACTAGATCAGATTTACTCTAGACGTATGCATAATGCTCTATTAAGATGTTCTCATGTATGTACTTTGTACCATACATAAAATCTAAACCCAATTAACCAATAGTCTAACAACACTTTATCCTCCTCACCACAACATCCCCTAGTACCAGGATAACTCAAACTTCTCTAAATGTACGGTTTATTCCACTCTAGAAATAACCCATAAACACAGTGAAACAACTCGTATCTTAAACAATTCCACTGTACTCATATGGTATGTTGTACCATTTTTACCAAATCGATGGGTACCTCATGTATCGACACATACTACCCTAATATTTCATCAACACAACGATACATCATTTGATACTATATGTAGACCTATCAACCCTATGCATCTTGGTATTAAATGGACCATATAGAAGATTTATACCAAAGTCATATTATCCAATACAATTGTTAATTCAGCTGATGTCCTCCCAAGTCATACATCATTGAAGAAGAAGAAGTGTCATATGATCGACTAAGAATCTTACCTTGCCCTAGGAATTTCTAACCCACTGAATCTGAGCATTACATGATGCTCACATCCCTAATAGGGGTCCATTCATCACACAACCACCCATTCAACCTGGGTGGAATTTTATAACTATGAATTCTATATCAAGTTAGACAATGTAATGATGGAATTTCCTATTCCCATAACTCAAAGAAATCATCCAAAGGGGATTCTTATTTTCAAGGTGCTATCTAAATAGGCTAGAATTCTCCAAGAGGCATCAACTCTTAAACAAGGTCATACCATTAAAAGGTTACTAGGATCATCATGTGAACCTATAAATCATAATGATAGGAAGATCAAAGGAGATCCATGAGTAACATCCATGTTCCCATTCAAGGAACCTCCCAAGGAAACATTTAGACTACCCATACACGAGGGTTCTAGAAATCAATACCACAGAAAGGTTTTATCTCAACCATTTTCACTAATTCATATTTATTTTAAACATTAAAGAGGCTCAAACATATACAATTCAAGTATTGGTTATAAAAGATAATGATACTTGGTACTTAATTTAGCTAACACCATAAGGAAGCATAGGCATGTTATATCAAACTTCCTTTAAAACTTCATTTATTTACCTAGAATCCTGTAATAATTAGTAAATTTATATTATAAATTCATTTTTCCATTTTGTTTATCCATAGATTCTCATATTTAGGATTTTTTAAAGAAAATTCCAATTTCAAGATATAGAGGAAAATACCCTTTAAGTTTTAATTAGTATTTTAATTGACCCAAGACTCATTAAACAAAGGACAAAAGTATAACACATGTTCTCTAACATTTTAAGGGAAATGGTTTAGTAATATACCACCATATATTTATATGTAACACCATATAAGTGGATGCTAACATTTTAAATAACCATACCTATGTTTCATGAGTATACCCCCATGGGTTTAAGTAGTAAGGCATTTTAAAATAAGGGTAGAATATGAGGGTCCCATCATTCCAACCTAGGTCCATTTAAGTGAATCCTAATAGCAGTTGATTTATTAAAGATTAAGCACACCCTTAGTGGGTTTATTATATAAGCATATCATATCAAGACTGACCTACTCGAGTTGAGTCTAGTTTATCTCATAAGCATATAACACCATAACCACCCTACTCAGGCTGAGTCAAGTGTAAAATCCATAAAAAACTGATTCATTTTATGAGTCATATTTTAGAAACTTTTATATTTATACATTGGTCCAGTTAGATGAATCACCACTCTAAATTTATAAAGGTAATTTCCTTTATAAGTTACAATTTTAATTCATGTAACTACAACTAGGTTTTTACCCTTGACATCAGAATATAACAAGTACCTATATAATGGTTTGATTACATGAGTCACCCTTCCAATTTATAAAGTCCCATACAATTTATAAATTTTTATTGATTCCCATTTAATCACAACCACTAATGTTTTAGCCTATGCAACCAATGGTCCATGGATATAGATTGGTTAATTAAGTTGCCACCATCAAGCTATACGGGAAAACAAAATTTAGGTTAATGTCAACACTTTAATTACCAATCATATATCATAATTATAAAAAGTCATTCTATCACATAAAAAATGAATACAAATATACCAGGAAGTCTATCACTCAATCATGGTATGACAATAAGTATAACACACAATCACACAAACAAATTGTACATGAAAGTGTGATAATAAGTCACCCATAATGTTATGTGTATAAGGATGTTGATAAATCAACTAAACATGGTATATAGTCAAAAATGAAAAATAATCATGTAGAAAGACATATAATCACACAAGGCACAACCAATGTGTATCAAGCAGTCAAACAATGAAACCAACATGTCATGGAATATATATAACATGTGAATCTCTATGTGCCTATAATGATGCATGTAATGATACTTCCTTGACATACTAGGACAAGGGTAAAATACTGTAAATCCCATAAATTGGTAAGTAGAATAAATTATATTAATCACTCAAGGTGAAATAATAATCAACTATAATAATGAATAACATGAACAACAATCCCATCCTTGACCACTCAGTCTTTTTCTATTGTGTGGGTTGATTACTCATGGACACAACTATTTACCAAGTGTTGAAACATTCCTATTATTTTATCTACCACCCCAAATTAGTAATATAAGAGAAAATAAGGTTCTGATACCACTTTGTAATGACCCGAACCAGCTCACTCTATAAATAGTAACTAGACTAGTTCGCCACATGGCCTCAAGAATTCCTCCCCATATGAAAGAGATTACTGAATAGTAGCGAGGGTCCAATAATGGTATAGTGTGAAGACAATACCCTCATTATTAGAGTAGCACAATGGAAAATAATAAATAATCAACAATGGTTGCATTATAAAATAAAGTAAGCGGAAATAAATTATATATCCTGGTAATGATAAATAATATACAACCATGCATGTCCATGTGATTTTATAAAATACAGGTAGTAAACATACTATTGGTAATAAATAAATAGTACACAATGAAAAGAAAAAAATACCCAAAGTCTATGTCCATGGGCATCCTAATCACAGACTCAGTCCTATTATCCTAAGATCCCATATCCAAGGGTAACTACAAAAAAAAGAATAACAACAAATTGGACGAATCCAAAACCTGATTTGACATCTATGAGGTCTTTTTGGGTACCAAATAGCATCCTAAATAGGGTGTGAGATAAACCCAGTAGGACACCACCAACGGTATCTAATTATATCTAGTATATGATTATAAAATACATTATTGTGTAGGTATATCGATAGGGAAGTAAATAAATTAAACCACATTGGTCTGGGTTCCTCATGGGATAGCCGACCAATACTACCTACTTCGATCTAATTTGGGATGTCTTTGAACAGATGTCCCCATATATATAAATAAATAAATAAATAAATATATGTATGTATGTGTATATATACATCATATACTTATGATCATATATGTGTGAATATATATATATATATATACATACATATATATACATACATAACATTAGTCATTACCTAAGGCGTATACCTAAGGCATCCACAGGTTCCATAATTCTCAAGACATATGTGCTTAGAAATGAAGTATAACTAGGGAAAAAAGTATGTAAAACATAGATCAAAACTAATAATGTTATTTGAATTGGAAGATACATCAATTGATTTTAAATTAATTGGCATTATGAGCTCATCCAAGGCATTATATAAAAGGAACCCAAGTATCGCTCCAGGTATACTATGAAAACACAACACCATAGTAGTTCATCCAAGGAATTCTATATAATAACCCAATAATCACTCATGGAATGGTATAAAGGCATAACCATTTGATCCTATCCATAGTATACCATATATAGAACTAGGTATCACTCATGGCATGGTACTGTTTCATTTCCCTTTGATCCCATCTAAAGTAATCCACTAAGAAACTTAGTTTCTCTAATGGGGTAATATATAGGCATCTACCCAATGATATCATATAATGTGTTATATGTAAGAACCCATGTATCACTCCTGATGTGTTATAATTCATCTAACCTATGAGACCATCCAAGGTATTCCTACTTGGGAATCCAAGGTTTTCTCAAGGAATGATATAGAAGTGAAATCTATTTGAATTTAATATTTATATATGGGTTATGGTAAATATCTATGCCAAACTTGAGGATCATTATGTATCATTTCATTTTTAAAGGATAATCCAATCATTAAGTAAGCAGTAATAAGGGGCCATATGAATAGTCCAGGAGCAGTTAACACCAAACATATAGAAATTTTATGATAGGTTATGAAGAATCCATGCCATTCATCATTAAAAACATTTCCATTTATTTTCCCCTCTTAAATACCAAGGTATACTTCCAACATTATCATGATCCAAGAAAGTATACTCACCCATTTTTAATTTAATAAAATAATTTATCATTAATTAATCAATTCACATTATAAGAACAATACAAAAATGAACAAAAAGTGTAATTAATAGGACACAAGTAAAGGGTTGGACCAATTTGAGGTCACTAACATCCAACCATATGAACGAGTTTAACAAAGGGACTAGGTCGCAATATAGAAAATTTATTTAAACTATTTCAAATTTTTGGAGAAATGTGTGGAAAGTCCAAAATGTGTCACAAAAACTAAATAATATAAACAATGAGACTTTTATGTCAAATCTATAGACCACCTACCTCATTCTTAGGATGCTCCACTCATCCATTACCAGGCTTTAATTTAAGCTGGATTGATAGAAATCAAAGGAATTGAAAAGCACCCTAAAAATAGGGTGTATGATCTCACATTGAAATAACATTCAATACAATATGGTAAATATAAATAAGAGGGAATAAGAATATTATACTAACCCTTAAACTTATAATGCACCTGAAATATCTTGAATTAGAGTCCAAATAAAGGAGATCTATGAAATCCTAGGAGGTGGTAAAGGGGGGAGCTTGAGTGGTAGCCTAGTGTGGAAGAAATGAAGGAGAAATTGGTTGATTTTGGGTTAAATTAGGAAGGGAAGAATGGTAATTTTACCACTTTAACGAGGTTCATGGTTTGGACACATGATTTGGATAAACCTTGCACTAACCATATGACTCCATTTCCCAAGCAGCATTAACCATGCGACTAGACACATAGTTTTGGAAAAATATGAATTGCCTGTACAACCCATATATAGACACTATATCTTTCCACATGATTTACCCTAAGGTTTTACATAGTTAAAAAAACCATTCCCCTATACAAAATGGGCTGAATGGTTTGGGAAACATAATTAGTACTAACTGTGCGCCAGCTGTGCACCCCTATCTGTTTCTCCTGAAAGTGAGCTTTCAGAGACTGATTCTCCAAAAAATCATCCAAAAACTTGATATACCTCTTGAGACTTAAACCCTATATAAAAAAATTAAGTGTTCCAATCATTGGAATAATATTCCAAAGATCAGTTTAACATTTGGTCTGTCCACCAAACAAAAAGTTTAGTTTTTTCCTTTATAATTTCCATGGTTAAAAACATGGGACCTTACAAGTCAAAAATATCCAACATACAAGGAGGAATTATTGAGGTTAAGTATAATACTCACATAGGTTTCATCTAGATGGTTTGGGTTAGGGAGTTATAATAGGAATTATCCATTTTGTAACTATAAATAAAAATTAATCAAATTAGTGAGCATATTTTTCAATAGTTGAGAGTGTACTAACATGATTATCCTCCACTATAAAGATTATCCCAATATCCATCTATATATAATAAATGAAATCCAAAATAATTTTATAAAGACAATACAAATTATTTTTATTCCAATAATTTATTGGTGGACACATGAAGAATAAGAAATGATGATGATATTGAAATAAGATTGAAGATTGAAATTTTGAATTTTGATAGAAATATGAATCTAGATGATTTTTTGGATAGGATGTGGGAAATTGAATGATTCTTTGAATTCAAGAGTTTTTATAATGAGAATAAGTGCAAGTTAGTAATTCTAAAATTTAAAGACTCTATATATTTGGTGGGGAAATCTAAAGAAACAATGGGAACATGATAGAAAAGACAAGATATGCTCATGGGATAAGTTAAACATTCTCATGAGAAGGATCTTCTTTTCATAAAATTACAAGAAATAGATTTATTTCTGAATACATATCTTACAATAAGGAGACAAATCTTTTGAGGAGTATATTTGTGAGTTTGATTTTTTATTCATGTGAAGTGATACCTTGGAGTAAAAAGAGAAAACTATTTCAAGTTCTTGGGTGGATTAAATGAAAAAATTATACATTCAATGGAATTATAACCATTTCTCTAACAACCCCGACCCCAATATCCCAATGTTGGTGGTAATTTTATTACAATGGAATAGATACAATATATTAAATCACCAAATATTGATCGATTTAGTAGTATTGAAGAAATAAATACATACATGGTTCTCTTATCACATTGGTAATTAAACATAAAACATAACAAAGAAAAATAAATCGATTCCTTGAAACTTATCCAAATATTTCATCTTTATAACCTAGGGAAGAAATAAAAATAAAAGGGTGAGCTCAAATGCTCAGTAAGGGTAACATGAATAAATAATAAGTGAAATAAAGTCAATAAGGCATAATCATTATGTCAAGGTAAATAAATGAAAAACACATGCCATCAATAAACAGAGAATGAAAATGCATCCATAGATTTTTTAATAGTGAAAATATCATGGAAAATAATAACTGAATACTGAATAAAGAAAATTATTAATTATTGGATGTCAAGTATCTGGCACATGAGCCATTACACCATTAAATTGGTTTAAGTCTGTGGGTAGAAACCCATCTAATTCTACTTGGAAACAAACATGAAGGGTTTGTCTCCAATTATTTTGTCTCATGAGACCTGTTGATGCATCAAGGGGCTATATATAACCAGCGCCCACCTATCACAGTAAGTCCAAATAATTCTTCATACATAGATTTAATTCATGAACAATATGACTTATCAAAATATCCATATTGAGTAGAAAATACATATTTATCAATATTTCCCAATTAAAAAAACATTTAAAGAAAAAAATATATTTAAAAATGGTATACTTATAAGAAAATAATCATATCCATGATATAATAAATAGGAATATTTAATGAAATATTCAATGAATGATGATCATAAATAAAAGGAAAGCATACATACACCACACATAAGAAATAAGTGGTGAATAAGGCATAACCAAAGGTAATATCATGATGGTATCCATGAAATAATGGATTTAAATTATACTTGGAAATTTATAAGGTAAAATAGGAATATATCATGATAAATTATTTCCAACTGAAGTAAAAACATGTAAAAATAGTGTTTAAGTAACATTATAAATGAGCCACTTTAGTGTAGTTTAAGGGAAAATATTAAAGAATCTTTAAAAATGGAAAGGAATAATTGTTTGCATAAAACCATAAATGAACTAAGATAGTTTTTCATTATAAAATGAGTGATTTTAGAAAAATAATGGTGGCTTAAAACAGATTGTGGAGTGTACTTGAAAATGGGTATGAAATTGAGAAGCTTCCTTTTAATCAGGTTTTCTTATCGGGAAGGATTGAAAAGGAAACCATATAAAACATGTATTTCCCCATAAAATAAAGAATAATTGAGTTAGGTATATATTTTCAGGACATAAATATATAATTTATGATGAGTACATAAGAATAATTAAAAATTACATTGGGGTAAAGAGAGAGAAAGTGTAACCTGAAAAAAAATGGGGGTTCAGAGAGAATCTATTCCCTTATGTCTAAGAGTGTTATTCACTTGCAATTAATGTCCTGGATAATGAAATTAGATTCATTAATAATTTAATTTAGAACCTATTAAACATTTATTTTATTTATTATAATTTTATGAAGTTCGTTTATGACCTTTTTGATGAGTTATAAGATTAAATTTCATTGTTTGGGAGTGTTCGTTTCCTTGGTTTTCATGATTGGTTCACTTGTATAAATGTATGAAAGATCATGTAAAATGAGAATAGTTATCCAAAATTAAAATTATATGTTATTAATTACCTTCAAAAATTTTAAATGGTCTTATATATCATTTTTCTATATATTAGGATGATTCATTATATAAAATGTTAATGATAACTCTTTAGATTATTTTGGCATTTTTCAATAATCAAGGACTAGTTTTATTTTATTAATTAATATTATGTATATATACTGGTTTCAGAACAAAAAATAAGTTATCATATAAATTTTAAAATATTTTTTAATAATTATAATGATTTTATGACCATCCTTAAAGGCGATATTAGAAAATGAAAAATCATTGTCCATGAAGGTGGTGAATCGACACATCTAGAACAATGTTTTCATTTTTAGAACAAAAGGGGAAGATAATAGAATTGATGGTGGATATAACATTAACACAATAAAATTATAGTATATATATGATACTATATTTATCACGTTACTTTGGACAGGGGAGGTGAGGGACGGATAAGAAAAGAAAATAAATTGAAAGAGTGAGAGGGAAGGTTTTACCACTTGAGTGTTGTCTCCTTGAGAACCTCCTTAAGGGACTTGGAAGTGGTATTTTGGTGGGAAAAAAATACCAGAATGTGGGTAAAAGTTTTTGGAGAGTAATTTTGTATAATATTATCAAGATCCAAGTCTTAGAATGCGCGAGGAGGATAAGTGGTATTTATAGTGGAGGAGAGAGGTGTTTTTTGATTATTTTATTCATTAGTTTATTATTTTGGATCAAGACTATTAATAATGATGATTCCCATGAATAAATACAGTAAATAGGTAATTATGGATCTATATAATGGTTCTTACATCAACCATACATTAAAAATGACTAAAAAATTCTTTTATTTAGCTTATTTCGTAAATTATCGTATTTCATTATTCACAAAATAATCAACTATTTCAGAAAAACTCCAAAAAATCACCCTAACCATTTTTTATGTGTAGAATTAAAAAATCAAATTCATTTTATGAAAATTATTTTCTAAATATTAGAAATTTAATTTTTAACTAAAATCATCATTTATTCAAAAAATACCGATTTTAAAATTATAACCAATTTTATGAAACTTTTAAAAATCAATCAAGGTGTCATAAAATTTTATTATAATCTTAAGAAAAATATATATTAATTTATGAATCTATTTTATGAAAATAAATTTTCTTTTAAATCATTATATTAATTATAAAATTGTAAATAAACATTTAAATTACACAAAAATACCCACACTTAATTTATCATTTTTAAAACATTTATTTACTTATTATATGATATAAATATATCATATTTTCATTTACGAGATACCTAAATTTTATTTATAACTTCATAGGTGAGTTTATTATTCTAATTTCAATATTACTATTCCTAATGGTCACATTAATATTTAATATTACAGTTTGTTTAAGCTCAGTGTAAGCTATCAAATAAATTGAATTTATTTATGAAGATATGTACCATAAATATTGGGGTGTAATAATTTCATTCACTTGATGTTGTTTGTAATATTTATATTAAGGAAAAAGAGAAAAATCATACCTTAGAGGCGCTAATGTTCAAGAACTATAATAGAGGTAATTATTTTTACAAAGGAACTTATTATAATAAATATGGTATTTGTAAAAGGAAATTGGGAAAGAATAAAGGGAAAGGGAAGGTTACATAACGATCAAAAGGACTATACAATTCCTTTGAGCATGGGAATCATAAGTGCTTAAAATGTTACAACCATTTTTTGGAAAATTTCCCTAACAACCAAATCATTACTATAAAGGAGATCAAAGAGATTGAAAATTTTGTCAAAGATGATGAACATGGTTGTAAAGAATCTGAAAATAAAGATCATATTATGGAAGGAGCTGATATGGGTAACATTATTGTACTAAAATGAGTTTTATAAACTCAAATCTATCTAGAATAAGATCAACTATAGAACTTTCTCTAGATTCATTGAACCATAAATCACTGGGTATTCATAGTTTTTATTGATATTAGGTGTTGTGTAAATGTTTCTTCATTGATATTAGTGGAGAAATTAAAGCTTCCAACTCAAAATAATCCTCTACCATACAAGATATAATGGATCAATAATGGAAGAACAATTTAAGTCAATAATCAAGTTTTGATTTCATTTTATATTAGTAAGAACTCTATTGCTGAAGTATTGTGTGAGGTTATTCCTATGGGTGCATGTCACTTTCTATTAGGAAGATCATGAAATTTTGATAGGTAAGTGAAATTTTATGGGAGGAAGAACACAATTCTTTTAAATATGGGAAAAGTAATATCATGCTTGTTCCTTTGAAGCTATCCCAAAACATTTAAGAAAAATATATTCAGGATGATTCCAAAGGTATACTCCTTATCAATAAATATCAACCAGAGAAAAAAAATACATAAATATAAACATATATTTTCCTTATTGATAATGGAAATTCATTCCATAAAGATAATGTCCATCACCATCCTCTAGATGAATATTCTATTGAGGAATATCATGATGTTTTTTCTAATGATCATCTACCTTGATTACCACCCTCTAGAGGCATTGAAAACCAAACTTACCTTACATAGGGTGCACAATTTCATAATAAACCTATGTATTAGTAAAATCTAGAGGTATCAAAGTAATTACAGAAACAAGTGGATGAGTTGGTGGATTTAGGATTTATATGGAAAAACATTAGTCCATGTACTATTCCAATATTATTAGAGCCACACAAATATGGCATGTATCACATGTGTAGTGATAGTATAGCTATCAATAATACTACCATCAAATACAGGTATCTCATTCCATGAATAAATTATATAATCAATGAAATATATGGTTAATTAATCTTTTAGAAGGTTGATCTTCGGAGTGGATACCACCAAATTCATATGAAATAAGGTGATGAGTGGAATATATCATTCAAAATCAAAGGCATATTGTTTAATTTTTTGGACATCCATTTGGCCTCTCAAATGATCCTAGTACATTCATGTAACTCATGAATGAAGTTTTGAAATCATTTATTGGTAATTTTTTTGTCATTTATTTGTATGATATTTTTATTTACATTATGTATGTGAATATCCATGTGGATCATCTTGGGAAGTTTTTTGACATTATATGGGAACAAATTTTTTTATGGAAAGTTGGAAAAGTGTGAGTTCTTTTCATCCTAGGTAGTTTTTTTTGGATATATGGTATTAGTAAATTTATTATATATATATATATTAATTGGTTTTTATACATTTTTTTCATTAGGTTTTAAGTATAAAATAAAATGTTATTGAGTAATTATATTGTTTTTTAGGTTTATTCCTATAGGTACATCTGATGTGATTCTAGAGAAAAAGAGATACAAATAATGAAGAAAGACTAAAAAAATGATCCATCCCTACCAACACCACCAGAGTATCCAACTTCTTGAGGCTTTGGCTAGGTTCAAAGGTGGAACATGGCCAAGGGAACATGAAGTGCGAGTAATCCTAGATTGAGGTGGTGCTATGTTAAATGAATTAGTTTTTAGAGACTCTTTTTTTATTGTAAGACTTTAAAAATGGAATATCTTCTGAATATAGTCCATGATCAAAAATTTAAGACCACTATTAAATCCAGATCATGGGTTTTACCCTAGGCATGACTTAAAGTCCATCGGTACTAGATGTTTGGATGAGACAACCATTGGAGGACACATTAAGTGAATTAATTAATATATTTACTTAATCAATAAAATTAATGTCCAAAAACATTTTCCATATATAAGTATCATATTATGAATAATATTTAGGTTTAGGCACATAACCCTGGGATAATTGATAAGAGTTTTCAGAATTCTTAATTGGAGGATTGAGATCAGATGATGAATAGTGATTAGATCAAGATGTATTGATAGACAACGAATGCAGTGAATCTTCCCCATCACTGGAGAACATGTTATTCACCAAATAACGATACAATGTTGAGTTAAGACTCATCAATTTTGGTTTAAAACCTCTTGATTAAATTATTTAAGAATTAATTTTATCTTCTTATCTTTTGATGGCGGTTGCATGCCCTTTTCATGATCCCCTCCATCAAATTAAATTTTCTATTCAATTTATCTTCTCATTATTCCATGTTTCTCACCCTGAATTCCCCATTTTTTCAATCATTGGACCAAAATGCTTGACCAAAAATGTTTATCACCCATGTTATGGTTATTTTAACTCATCATTCTTCGTGTTAATCACCATTGTGCTATAAGGATACAACTCATCTTTTCGAGGAAGGTTCAATCACGATCGAACCCCCAAATTCATGGAAAATTCAAATACAATGAAAAAATTGGTGATTTGAGGATGGATCAGGAGGGATGTCGAGATTTGGGTGATGAATCCCATGGATTTATTATTTAAACCAATAAATAGTGATGAGAGGCACATGAGGTGCATACGGGATTCGTACGGATCAACATAATTCAATTTATGAACACTAAAGGAATAAAATTGATGACCATAGCTCTTCTCCATCAATTTTGGGTATTCAATAGGTGTTATTTGTAGAGGAAAAGTAGAATATGGAGAATATATGAATAAATGGGAGGTTCTATGAAAAATGAGACTACACGATGTGTAGTCGGATGAATACATTCCATGTTGCCCCACCCAGTTGCGACAAATAGGGTTTTGGGAAAGATAAAGATTACACATCATGTGACTGGGCCATATGCTATGTGACCCTCCCTGGTTATCCAGATCATATGCTAGATACACATGCCTAGGACCCCAGGTGAAAGGAAACACCATGTTCTTTAGGAGTACATGGGCATGTGTCGGTATCCGAACAAAACCAGGTACATGACCAAGTACATGAGCATGGCCCGACCGACATGGTTATGACCAGGAGAACACAGGAAGGCCCTGGGTGATCAAGATACACTATATGGGACCTATACATGCTGTGTATAGTGACATAACCATCAAGCCATGTTCATATAAGAACATGTATAGGTAGCAGAGTGGGACCACATGCGATGTGGGTCCCTTACATGTTGTGTACTTCTTTTTTGAGGAAACATATACCTCTTGTATATTCTTCATTTTGACTCATATTTTGGTCCTATAGTATCCTATCCTAAGTTATTTTACATATAGAATGCGATGGTGGCCTTTGTAGTGGATTTTGAGATATTATGAGAGATGTTACATGCATGCTGCTTCTTTTGGTGGCACTCAATGATGACAGTGACCAGGAAGGATCATCAGATAATGGCCAGGGTTTGCAATCCACCATACTCCTCATACTAGTTTTAGTGGAACCCTCCTATTTTATCAGGGCCTAGGTTATCTACCTATTGAGTGGAACCATCCTGTTATATCAGGGAATGGGTCCTATACCTATTGATTGAAACCCTCCTGTTGTATCATGGAATGAGTCCTCTACCTATTTAGTGAAACCCTATTATTATATGAGGGCATGAATCTTATACCTATTGAGTGGAACTCTACTGTTGTATTAGGTCATGGATCCTCTACCTATTGAGTGGAACCCTCCTATTATATCAGGGAATGGTCCATCTACCAATTGAGAGGAACCCTCCTATTTTATTAGGGCATGGGTCTTATACCTATAGAGTGGTACTCTCCTATTATATCAGGACATGGTTCCTATACATATTGTGTGGAACCCTCCTATTATACCAGGTGATGGGTCCTCTATCTATTGAGTAAAACCATCCCATTGTATCAGGTCATGGGGCCTCTACCCATTGAGTGGAACCCTCCCATTGTGTTAGGTCATGGTCCCTCTACCCACTGAGTGGAACCCTCCTATTGTATCAGGGAATGAGTCATCTAATTGGATATTATGACCCATCGGGTTGTGGAGTAGTGGTGAGGTTTGAACCCTCATCATTACTTCATTGGACATACATGTGAGATATTGGGAATCATTGATGGATCTTTTGAACTATAGGAAAACTCATTGTCCTGGTATGGGCTATGAGATAGATATCCCCTTCCTCTCTCATATAGGTTTATTTTATGAGAATATATCTTTGTTTTTGGGTTTCATTTCACTCTTGTTTTGGGTTGATACGACTACTTCTATCATGTATCCTATTTCTCCCCTCTTGTTTTTAGGGAGTCTTAATGGGTATGTATATACTCACCCATGCATGGGATTTTACCACACGTGTCGTATATTATACAGATGATAAACATGAGGGAAGTGATTTTTGAGGAGCATTGGGATACTTAGGTGAATTTGACCACATACTGTGTTCGGGGCTTGGAGATATGTAACTAGAATCTCTCAATATTTTTTTCTAGTTATTATCAAGTCAGGACATATTTTCTAGGTGGGCATGTATTTTTCCCCTTTCACTTTGGTTTACTCCATCACACTCTTTAGTATTTCCTAGAGGTTATTACATCTATGATTTTTACTCTAGGGGTTATTGTATTGTATTATTATTCCTTTGCACTTCTTCATGTTAATGGTTGGGTTCTGCGTATAATTACAATTGGAAAATGCCTCCCATATTAATTATACCTTATTGGTGCTTGTCGCCAACCCCTAGACTATGGAGGCAGGCTTAGGGTAGTTGTGGATTAACCTTCCACTAGCCAGGTGGGCCCTGGTGGGTCAGGTCATCACATGTTTCACACTTAACACCAAACTAAAATGAACCCCAATAAATTTTATTTATATATAATATTTCAATGAAAGAAAACATTAATATATCATGAGAATACAATATAAAACATCATTAAGAAAAGTACAAGTGGAATATACCCTTAAGTAAATAAAAACACCATTAATATAATATTTTCACCCTCATGAATTTCCATGTAGATCATCACCCAGATTTTATTTATGTAAAGAAAGAAAAAAATTACAAATATTATAGACATGTTCAGAGAGAAGTAAAATTGATTAACATTTTTTTCAATGTTTGTAAGACTATATACAAGAATGAAATATAATTGATATATATATAGCCTTTGGAAATATGGTTGTTGGAAATATGGTCATTGGGTATACATGTATCTAATAGAAATATTGAATTTGTATAATCATTAGTATGAAATTTAAAATAATATAATTCACAGAATGATAAATAATGAAATAAAAAGATAAAATTTAATTAAAAATTTTATTATAAAAATATAAGTCTATGTGTTACATATAATTATTGTTATTATTATTAAATAATTATTTGATGTATTTATAAAATTGAAATAAAGATTCTAATGGATTGATAAAATTGAATGGTTAGAAGATAAATAAATAATTTTAAGGGGATGTGATAAAAAACATTTAATGTAAAAAATGAATTATTTTTCAAAGAACTATTTTATAAGTATTGTGTATTTTTATCTTAACAAATTCAATTTATCACTTTTAAATGATAAATCTAATAATTTTTTTGAATTTATAAAAAATAGGTCAATACTTGTTTAGTTAGTAATTGATATGAAATAATATTAAGAACACTTAAAGTATAAAAAGTCACACTAGTGTAAAACACCTTTTAATGTCATTTTTTAAATTTTTAATGTCAGTTACAAATAAATGCCGATACAACTAGTGTTAAAAGAATAGTTTTAATGTTGGTTATTTTGAACCAAAATTGAAAAGAAATTTTAATATTGGTTTATATATAAATTTACATTGAAAAGTACTTTCAAGGTCAGTTTATATATAAACTGACATTAAAAGGGATTTTCAACATCAGATTAAAAAAACGATGTTGAAAGGGCTTTCAACATCAATTTTACAAATAACCAATGTTGAAACCTAATGTTTTTTCTAAAAATATTATTAAATAAATCAACCCAAAACTTATAAAATGTATTCCAATAGAAAAAATATAATAAAATACTAGAAAACTAGTAGTAAAACAACAATATATTACTCATTATTTAAACTTTAACAAAAAGAAAATAGACATATAATGAACTTTTAAATGTAGATATAAAAATTAATCATATCTAAAAAATAGTTTGAAAATAAACTTCCAAGGTGGTATATATCTTTATATTTTATATGATGTAACATCATAAAAACTATATAAAAAAATCAATGTTGTAAAAATAAAAATACAATATATTAGTGTAAACCATAAGAGTTGTAATGGAACTAACCTTATAAAAACATGTAATTGTTTCAGATAAAAGTTATCTACCTACAATTCCACACATTTAATTTTATTTGGATTATTTAATGATAAGTGAACATAATTAAACTCTTTCCATGACCTATATTTACATATATCAATTACCAAAAAATATAAAACAAGAAAAATTTAATATTAGAAAATATAAATAAAATAAAATTTATTAATTAAATAATTTTTAAAACTTTTATGAACTTCACCCAGTAAAGAGAATAACCAATATGTTATGAATTCATATAAGTGGAATACACATAACATACAATAAATAATAAAATATAAAAAGTTTCACATTAATGAAATTACAATGAATAGTAGTTCATAATTATATTCATCTTCTTACCTATCAAGTAATGGAAGAAACCAACACCCAAAATCTATATTTTCTAATCTTTTACATTTATAATTAACTATAACTTTATCATTATGATATAACATAACCGTTGAAAAGTATTATTGATCCATAAAACCATAAACTAAAGTGATATCATTTTAGATTAAAATATTGTAGAGATACATTATTATATTAGTAATAAATTAAGTCACTATAGGTTATATTTATTTGAATAAATATAAATAAAAATAAAAATAGAAATTTAATTATATGAAAAATAACTAAAAAAATATCATTGTGAGTTCATCACCATTAACTAGATCCATGATATCTTTTTAAATATTCTTAATGCATAGAATCTCCCATATATATCAACGTTTATAAAAAATTTATAAAAAAGATCTAACATAGAATATTTCCGAGATAATTTTGTTATCCCATCAGAAACATCAGAAGAATATGAAGGTGCTGATTCCTGAAACATTTTATTTCTTTTGTAACGATCCATTTGATTTTAGATACTCCTATATAAGTTAAATGTAAGGAAACATTTTAAGTAAATTGAAATCAAAATTAAATAAAAATTAAAAAACAACACACACCTCATATGTCAGTTGATAAAGAAGTCTAGGTGGAAAGAGTAAAAAATAACCCACACTATCTCTAACTCTAGATACCTCCTTGATATGAAACAACATTGAAGAAGTTAGATCAATAATATCTTGTACTGTTATTCTTACCTAACCCAACTGTATAGGTTGATGATGTAAATAATCCCCCAAACTATGTATCACTATATACACTAAAATATGTATATTGGGATCCCTAACATGAAACTCATAGTACAAAGTCACGTCTAAACAAGGAGGTGAATGATTTTGGTAGGAAGGCTGCATAATCTATATTCATTTCACCATTTTTTCATATATAGATTGTAAAAAATATTTAATTTAATATCCCATTGAATAATTCATCTCACATAGATCATAATTTATGGAATCTAATTCACCCCTATATTTTGTCTCCCTCGATGTCGTACTAGGACCAACAAAAACTATTTTAATACTAACACCTCCCTCATATCCTCTTACGCGATTCAGATGTTTTTGACTTCCTAAAGTAGTAAATAGAATGTCTATCCTACCCCCATGGATAAAAGTCCCCAACATTACTTTCTTCTGAAGGGAGTCCCAAAATTGTATATTGAAATTTTATATTAGTGAAATGAATTTAAAAAATACTAATATTCCAGAAAAATTAAAATCAATTTCATATAATTTTATTAGCTACTTCTTTTGATGGATCCTTATGAAACTTTAATTTTTTTTTCATCCTCACCTTTTTCCATTTTTCATGGTGAGTAGGGGGAGATGGGGGCTAAACTGAACCTCTTCGGAGCCACTACTAGATTTAGATATTATCATATCAAACATTTGAGCAGTCATTTTCTCCTCCAATAAATGATACTCTCCATGTGATAAAGTAAGAGGGTATACATTCTATGATTGGATCTCTTGGTGAGATCTCCCAGAGGCTTGTTACATAATAATAAATGAATAATTAATCGGGTAATAAATAATAATTTTATAAATTTATTTTATGTATAAATATTATCATACTAGAAAGTATTCCTCCCATTGTATGGAGATAAAATTCTCCCATGTATCTGCATATAAAAACCCATTCTTAAGGCATGAGTTTTCATTTTTCCCTCTCCGAAAACAAAAAATTTGGTCAATTTTGATTTGAAATATCTCTATATAACTACTATAAAACATAACTACCTCTTCTTAATTTTTTTTATTTCTTAAAATTCAAATGTAATCTATAATTTAATATATTAAATATTAATCATGTAAAATAAGTAATATTTAAATAACTGGATAAAAAATAAACTAGTTAATATATGTTACCATTATAGTCTCCCATAACAAATATTTCATCATCTCGTCGACACTCCTCCAATTTGGATATAAAATTATAATCCTATAATGGATTTTAATGAGCATATAACTCCTAAACTACTTTTCACATGGGACACTTGGGTTATTATTATCATCAAATTAAATTCATATCCTCTACACCCCATAAAAAATTAAAAATTTTGGTAAATTTTTAATCCCATGACTACCAACTTTGGGTATCATATTATTTATATAAGTAGAAGAATAATATTCTTTAGGAGAATCACTAGTAAATATATAAATAATTTTAACAAATGAAAGTTTAATTTTATTTAATATTTTAATTATTTAAGAAATATTTATATAAAAAACCTACTCCTAACTTGGTAAATATTCCTTCACCTATGTGTCCATCATTTAAATAGATGAATATAATAAAATTATTTATACCTTTATATTATTAGAATTAAATGATTTTCTGAATTAAGAAAATTGAATTATAATAATTTAAAGAAAATCATATCAATTATGTTAACTAATATAGAATAAGATAAGTAAATATCTAAAAACAATTAACATAAAAATATCCAAGTAAAAAAAACTGTGTCATTACATGTGTAAGTTTCACAAAAAACTAAATATTTCAGTCTTGTTAACCAAAAAATGGTAACTAAAATTGATAAATAAAAAAATTAATTCAAAAATATTAAAAATGATTAACACATATATATATGTAAATATCCAAGTTAAAAAAGTGTATTTACATGTGTAAATTTCACAAAAAAACAACGATGTATGAATTATTTAACTAATTTTTTAACTGAATCTATTGAATATAAAATTTAATTAAAAAAATATAGAAATGATAAACAACTATAGATTTAAAAATATAAGTAAAAAATAGAAATTCTTCAGGTGTAAGTTTCTAAAAAAATAGAAATTTAGTAGAATAATTATGAGAGTAACAGAGTGTTTTCCTTTATACCTTCAATGTGACCATTTCATATAACATGGACTATGTCTACATCATAGTCATTGTTATCATCAGGTAATCAAGTAATAGATGAAGAAACCTCACATAAGTCCACAACATCATTGACATCCTTTTTACCCAAATAATTTTTTTGCTACAAAATGATGGACCACTGATCATTTGATGGGCTAGTGACATAAAATATATTATTCAAAGGAATCTATATGATAAATGGTTTCTCTTTGAAACTAAATATTTTGAAATCAATGTGTGTAAATATATAATCATCATGTTCTCATGACTATTACTATCAATCTAGTTACAGTTAAACACTTATATTCAAAATTTTGTATAATCATTCACCCATATATGCTCAATGACTCTAAAATATTTTTTTAATATAGAAATTGAGTTTTTATCCTTTTCACTTGAAAAATGCAATGCTTTAACAATGACCATTACTTAACTATTTTGAATGGAACCCTTATCATTTTGTTTTTTTGTGTAAAATGTATAACAATTAATATCAAAACCATACCATGTGATCACATTATCATATGGCCCCCTACTAACTATTTAAATGTTTCTGATGTAGACAAAAAAGTGTAGAATTTCTCCTTAAACTATGAAAAAAATGTATTTTTATGTTCACTAATCAACCAATTTTCATTTATTTCCATACATTGTACCTTAATTCCATAAATATGTAATGATATATATGGGTAAACCCCACTCATATTATTCAAAATTTATAAATGTGAGTACATCACTTCATCATGTGGAATTAACTTTACCTTTAAGCCAAAGATCTTTTTACCCTCATATAAATGGTCAAATTTCAAGATATAGAGAGACCAAATGCTCTAATTTATATAATTAGTCAGTAAAAAATCAATCATCTATTATGATATATATTTTTGAACAATATAGGACTTTGGTCGATATAATTTTTTAACACATCCCTTCAAAACATTCATATATATTTCAAAAGGATACATCCAATATAAATAAACAGGAATATTATTATCTCTCATACCAAATGAATCATTGTATGGATCATTATATGAAAAAATGATGGTGGAAAATATATTTCTAGTTGAAAAAGTATGATGAAAAATTAATTCTCTAATGCATCATAAAATTTGGATCCATGAAATTTCTATAAATAGAATTGAAAAAGTAACACAACTTGATGATAATTTTTTTGAAAGGTATCAAAAATATTTTACATAGTGAAACCAATAGTAACCATTGCATCAATACATGAAATTCACGAGATTTAATACCTATTAACTTCAAACCATTCAATGAAACTAAAATTTTCACATTTTAAGAATACCCTCTGGTGACTTTAATCCCATGTTGACATTGAAAAAAAACTTATCTTCTCACTCTTGCTTAATGTGTGGAAATTTGAAGGTGAATATGTTTTATTTCATTTCATAGTGGGACCTAATTAAAAAAATATTCCCATGGATATTATGATAAATCTTGTCTGAAATCCATATTTTATCTTTCCTTTTATGTTTAAAAATGTTTCAATCAAACTATCACATATGTTTTTCTCAATATGCATAACGTTAATGTTACGTTTTACCCTAAAAAATATATAATAAAGTAGCACAAATATGATATAATATTTATTATATTTATTTTTTTGATGAATATAAATTCATTTATTTCCAACTTCGACATTGATGTTTTTACCTTGTCATAATATTCTTCAGATAACAATGGTTTTGGGGAAGAATCATACTGTTAGAAGCCATTAAATGCCTTTTTAATCTTCGATAAGGATGATTCATTTGAAAAATATTTGACATTCCTTAAATAATGTCTTTCTTAAATTCTTAAATTGATGATATGAAGTACCTTATTCACAAATTGGAATAGATTTGTATCCCTTAACATTATATCTAGATAAGTTTCCATATACAGTAAAGTTGTATATAGTGAATATTATCATATTGTGAATTTTTTTCTTGTATGTATAAAAAACTATAACATATGTCTCATATAAAAATTTCAAATCATCAAACAATAATGATAAATAAACATCAATATCATTTTTAAGGATGTTTTGATCCATAAATCATCAAGATCATCATTATATATTTTTTATTTATAAACATGTGTGGGAAACAAGTCCTAAGCTACAAATAGAATATCCCATAAACTATGTTGACTATTGAGGCTTCGATATGATTCATTCCATCTCTTCACAATCATATTATGATATTTCTAACTTCATTTCCAAAATCAATAATTTTTTTTAAAAATGAATTCCATTATAGTGAATCAATAGGGTGACATAGGTTTTTATCAACAATGCACTCATCTATATTCCATCATAACCTTTTTGTATCATTTGAATTTGAAAATAGATGATTTAAATGAGAAATTATCAGAAGATACCATATTTATTTAGTGGGATGTTTGGTGCCTATTATTGATAATTAATCACCATTGGATTTGTCATATATTTCATATTATGATGTCCCACATTTAGGTTATTATGATAAAATCTCATATTCTTTCCTATACGATACATAATTATTGGGGGAAATCATATATCTTTTTATACCCCAATACCATTAGGCATAATATCTTTTTCCTAATAATTATAATATGTAAGAACATTTCATTCTAAAAGAAACTATTTTAAAATTTCAAGCAATTCAATGAAAATTTTATCACTCCAACCATTTATTTATTTCAAGTTAACTAATCTCAGCACCACTGATAACATTGTACATTTATTGCAACCTAGGAACACTAGTTTCTCAACATTTCTATAAAATAATTCAACAATTGTTGTTTTATAAATGGTTTCAACACCTAAATTATGAATTAATTATTCAATATAATCATCTATCTCATTTTGAGAATCTTTATCATCATTAAATATTGACTTGTTTGTTATTTCACCATGCCAGATCAAGTGTGTATTATTATAATTAAAACCATAGAAAATAGGATGGTCTTTGAATTTTATGTGTCCTAATTTTCTCATATTGTAATAATTCACACATAGATATAAAGTCATATATTTGTTTTTAATATTTATTTTCAAAATTTCCATGAAATTATCAACTCTTATTTCATATTCATCCTTGTTCTTCATGTATTTGTCCATTTACAATTGATTAATTACATAAAGTCATAATATAATAGATTAATATAATAAAACATATAAAAATTTAAACATATATATATAGAAACAAATAAATTTACAAAAAATAATAATATAAATATATAAACATGCAAAAATTTATAATAAATAATTTATAACTGAAAAACAATTTTTAAATGAAAAATTTTATAACTGAAAAAAATTTAACTAGAAAACAATTTATAACAAAAAAAATTATAATTAAAAAAATAAATTATAATTGATTTTTTTTATAAAAACCAATTTTAACCACAAACAAATTATAATGACAAAGAATTTATAAAAATAAACAATTTTAAGTAAAAAATTACAACAATAAACAAATTATACCCAAAATTTACAATAAAAAACAATTTGTAATCATAGAAAAATTATAACCTTAAACTAATTATAGACAAAAAAATTGATAATTGAAAAATATATACATATAAAAAAATAAATTAATCAATTAAATTTATAAATAATAAATAATTAATAAATATTAAAAAAATAAAAAAAATAAACTTAAAAAATATATAGATTCATGTTGAAGATCTATGAGAGAGAGATCCAAAATAATAATTGACGGACATCAGATTACAAGTAATGTAATATGGGTATAGATGAAAATATATATTGAAGGTTAATAATGGTGGAACTCGAATGAGATAGTTATAATGCAAGTTTAGTGGGTCAAATGTAGTCAATATTGGTGGAAGTAGGGTGAACAATGTAAGAGTGAGGTTAAATGACGCAAAACAAGTAGAAAATTGTTTGTACGAAGGAGTTGGAGTGTGAGTGGAGTGTGGTCAAGAGTCCAGAAGATTAGGGGTTCAAAAACTAGGGCATCAAAAAAATGAGAAAAACCCTTATGTATTAAATTTTCTAAAATATTTTAACATTATTTATATTATAAATAACATTAAACTATGACTTTTAACATTGATTATGTGATAAATGATGTAAAAATTCAACCTGGAACACTTTTAATGTTGGTTATAGAATAACCAATTTTAAAATATGGATTTTAAAATCTATTGGAGAATAACCAATGTTAATATATTTCCTTTTTTTATATTAATCTCAATTTTCAAAAAACATATATTAAAACTATGATTCTAAATCTCATTTTTTAAATAGTGTCATTTTCCTAAAAATAGTTTATATATATATATATTCATTTAAAAGTTAAATTTCCCACTATAGAAATTGAATTATATTAAATGAAGCCTAAATTTTTTATCATCACTTTAAAATTCTATAAGGAGGTCAATTTCATTTTTAAACATAAAAATAGCTGTCGAGGTAAAATTTGAGTTACCATAGTAAATGTAAAATGAGGTAAAAGAGTTAAACAACATGGTAAAAACTTAAAATATCAAAAAACCCATCTATAAATGCGTGGATGATGGATTTATTGAATAAAACTCATGAAAGCTTTATTATTTATCTAATTTTTATCCACTTTCATTTTAAAATGATAACTTTATACTTAAGGAATGTAAATTTTCTGAAATTCCACTCAAAACTCACATATAAAAAGACCCCTCCTCTACCCCTTACAAACCAATAAAACCATTTTGTTTTATCTTGAATATTAGAGAAATTTTCTACTTAAAAGCACTTCTTAGATGTTTTTTAGCCTCTGGTTCCAAGAAGAAACTCCATATCCTTCATTCCAAAGGAACCCTCTTCGAGAAGGAGAGGATTCATCAAAGTTAATACCTAGTTATTTATAATATTTTTCAATTACCTCTCATATAAAATCATTATAAATATTATTATTCAATTTAAATATGTTAAATTAACATCATTATGCTTCTAAAAAATGATATTACTATTATATTACTCTATACTCTTACTCTTTCACTAGTATAACATGTTCTTGTTTTGGGACAGTTGAACCACCTATATGGACGATGCTATATAATAATAATTATTTTCATAATGAATAAGTATAAATAAAATAGTACTGGTTATATATTATATTAAGGAGTAATTTATTCCATGAATATTATTATGTAAGGATGACATAAAAATGAATTATCATTATAAAGTAATCAACTATTATTGATAAATTACTTGAAACAATCTCATCATGGAATCTATTCTTGAAAACCATACCCATAAATTCTATAAAATGAAAATATGATAGGCTAAATCATTGAATAAAACTACCTTGAATAATCTAGGAATAATAAAATCAGTATCAAGGAATGATGACTGACATCTCTATTGTGAAACTCATAAAAAATGATAAAAATTACTAACATATGATGATGAAAATAAATAATAACTAACTAATATATGTGAAATTAATGATTATAATTAGATTATTAAATGTATCATATATGAATAAATTTATAAAATAAGTGATTAGTATAGTTATGTTTATTAAATAGAGGGTTAATGAACTTTGGTGGAATCCAGGAGTAAAAGTAAGGGTTTTATCATCCCAATTTTATTTCATTGAGATATGTTCCATATTAACAACCAATCTTATTTTTTTATGTTTTATATACTTCTCATGGATTTGTTTCATCATAATTTTCATAAAATTAAATGGATTTAAAATTCCATCTCAGACTCTCTCTTTCAAGGGTTTTTGTTTCAAAGGTTTCCAAGCCCATTAGGATGCACATATAGTATCCCAATCCCATAAGGGTACATGGGTAGTATCCTAATCCCATAAGGGTACACTGGTAGTATCCCAAGACTACAAGGGCATACAATAAGTATCCCAATCCCATAAGGGTATATGGGTAATAGACCAATACCAAAAGGGGACATGAGTTGTTAGCCTAAGCCTACTATGTTATGGATAGGTGGTTTGCCTGATCTATTATGTGATGAATGTCTTTGTGGTTAATCTTGCAACGTGTTATTGGTTATATTTCATGCTATATTTTTTGTTGATATTATGTTATGTTCTCATGGATCATGATTATTGTCCCATGTTTTTTCATTCTTATGCCATGGTATACATATGCTTTCATAATGATCATTTTTAGGTTATATGTATTCCTATCATACCTTATGGACAACTCTTATGATTACATATTCTTTTCAATAATATATTTATCCCTTTCTCATGTTTTCTCACATGCTTATGATCTATGTTTTATTTGGTATGATCATATTATGTTATGACCATTCACCTTGACTATGTTCTCATATCCTCATTATTATCTTATGATCACCTATGATCTTTGATTAGTATCTCTTATGTTTACCCTTACTGAGTATTTGATCTCACCCCTTTATTATATTTTAATTACACAGGAAATGAAGAAGTGTGTCGCACATGACTTGTCTAAAAGGGGGTCTAGTGGGGTAAAACCATTGAGAAATGTTTATAGTGTTTTAAAATAAATTTTTTATGTATCTAATATCCAAAATACATTAAACCTTTGGGTTATGATATTGTGTGTGAATTTGTGAGACACAATGTTTAATGATGTAAAATATATCTATTATGCTTAGGTCATCTCACTTGGTATCAAAACAAATATGTAAAGTTTATATTTTAGCACAAGATTCTAGAGTGTGGGTCTAGGTCGATTCAGTTGGTATTAGAGTAGGGTTTAGTAATTTTTAGTATTATGTTAATAATTATAAGATAAGTTAACTTAAAAAAACCTATGATTAGTCAAAAGTGATGTTTGATGAACCTGAATTTCCATAGGTTGAAATGAAGGTGTCATAATTTAGGACATCTTCGGATTTATTTTATATGATTTTTACTATGGCTATTGCTGCTTAATAATCACACTATCGTTTTGGTTTTAGCAATTTATGGAACTAGGAGGAATCTATTTAACAACCTAAACCTTTTCAAACTTCAAAACACAAAATATATTTTTATAAAAGTTCATGTGATAGAGACCATTGAGGAAAGAAGATTCATCCTCCCATATGTAAAAATGTGGAAAGAAACATGTGAGATTTCCTCAAAGGAGATGGTAAATGTTTTATGCATGGGATAAAATTTCATTGAATACATAAATGCTAAGAAGATATGAAGAGTCCATCTAATGAGTTTTTTGGATGGATAAATTTACCTTAATCACCACACACACTCTAATTCTTCAATTGTAAGGTGTACGGAAATTACATTGAAAAGTGCACCAAACCAATGATTAATGAAGATAATCAATTCCATTTACTTCCTAAGCCAATATACAAAGGGAAATATTATAAAATCACAAGTACTAAAGTGGATCCAGAAAATGAAGTGGTGTAAGGTATACTCATCATCCACTCTAGAACTAAAAATTTCCTAATCAATTCTAGTTCTTCCCACTTCTATATATCTATAAAGTTTTATAAGATCATCCAATCATAACCCCAACAATTAGATATTGAATAATTGGTGAAAACTCTCAGTTATACAATGATTGTGTCTCACGTATATAACTATTCTATGATTGAAGTTTGTGGGAATATAATTCCTTCAAATCTTTTTAGTATAAATTTGTTCAAATTTGATGTAATATTATGCATGGATTGGAACTCTTTACATAGGGCTCATATCAATTAGGGAAATCACATTTCATATCCTAAATCATTCCATGATCAAATATTAATGCAAGTATGATGAAAAATCCATTTTTAAACCATTTACCTAATATAGGTATTGATATTCAATAATGTAAGATACTTGGATCAAATATTTAGTGAAGAAATCAACATTGAAAATATTCCAAATTTGTCATTGGAAATGAAACCATAGTATTAGTTTTCATATTCATATGAGCATTTACTCTAACTTTATTGGATATAATTTTAACTATTTTGGTTTTATTATTTAGTTGGGTACAAGATAATTAAAAATTAATTTATTAAAGGTATGTGTATATATACACCTAAGACTTATAACCAAATATGTATGTGTCTTTTTTAAAAATGGTTGAGATAAATAAAAATCTCAATATATTCCAATTATGAGGGAAAATATGAGTTTACTATAATAAATGAGGTTAGAGAGGTTGATATTTCATTAGAAATTATGTCTTGATTCATATCTATCTTATGGATAGCCTTAACTATTTTCATCAGTGAGAAAAAATTAAAATTTTGATGAAATAATTTATATAAGGGGGTAGAATGTGACACCCTAAGATTTTAGCATGAATCTCCCTTTAAATAAATACTATATTGAATAACTTGTTTCACATGTAAAACTAAACTAAAGTGAACCAAAAAATATTTTATTAAGATAATATATTACAATGAAATATAAAAATTAATAAATTATGAGAATATAATATGAAATATCATTAATAAAAGTACAAGTGGAATAAATCTATAAGTAAATAATAATAACATGAACTTAAAATATTTATCCTCATGGTTTTCCATGTATATCATCACCCTGATTATAACCAAGGAATGAAGGAATAAAATTATAAATATAATATAAATTTTAATAGAAAATAAAGAAAGGTTTAATTATTTTAGTGAATTTTGTAAGTCTATATATATGAATGAAATATGACTACTATATATATGGTCGTTGGAAGAAAGATCATTAGAAATATGGTCATTGGAAATATGGTTTTTGGGTATGCATATATATAATAGATATATTTAATTTGTGTAATATTTAGTATAAAATTAAAAATAACAGAATCCATAAATAAAAAAAAATAAAAGAAAAAAAATTTAATTAATTTTTTTTAAAAGATATAAATTTTTATACGTTACATATTATTATTATCATTAATGTTATTATTAAAGAATGATTTGATGTATTTATGACATTAAAATAATTTTTTTAATGTATTTATGAAATTTAATGGTTATAAGATAAATAAATAATTTTAATGGGATGTGATAAGATAATTAATATAAAAAGGATATTTTTTGAGGTAATGTTTTTTTATGTATTATATTTTTTTATCTTAAAAAATTAAATTGATAACTTTTAAATGATGAATCTAATGAAGTGTTTAAATTTATAACAAACATGTTAAAACTTTTTTAATTAGTAATTGATATGAAATAATATTAAGAACACATAAAATTTAAAAATTCATTTTTCTCTAAAAATATTATATATATATATATATTATATTTTTTAAAAGTTAAATTTCTCATATTTAGAAATTTAATTATATTAAATGGATTTAAAAAATTTAATCATCATATTGAAATTAGGTAAAGAGGTCAATTTAATTTTAGGCATAAAAATAAGTTACTGTGGTAAAAATTAAGTTACGATAGTAAAGGTAAAATGAGGTAAAAACGGGTCAAACTAAGTAGTAAATAATTAAAATATTATAAAAACAAATATATAAATGTGTTTACAAGGGATTACAAAAATAAAAATTATCCCACCTCCATTATTTTTCCACTTTGTATCCCCTTGACTTTTAAAATGACAACCTTATACATTGAAGAATGAGAATTTGCGGAAATGCCACTCAAAACTCACCTATAAAAGGATCCCTCTTGTAACTATTATAAACCACTCAAACCATTAAATTTTATATTTAATATCTAAAAAAATTTCCTCTCCCAAATCATTTTTATATGTTTGGTATCCTATGGGTTCAATAAGAAATCCCAAATCCTTCATTTTGAAGGAATCTGTTTTGAGAAGGAGAGAAATCATCAAAGAAAGTACCAAGTTTTTCACAATATTTTTCAATTACCTTCTTATATACACAATTTATAAATATTATTATATGATATAATGATGTTATTTTAACATCATTATGATTATAATAAAATTATTTTACTATTATATAATTGTACACTCTTACTCATTTATTAGTATAACAAGTTCTTGTTTGGGACGGTTCAACCGCCTATATGAATGATTCTATAACAACATAATTATTTTCATCATGAATAATTATCAAGACATTAATAATAGTTATATATGATATTAAGAAGTAATTTATTTCATGAATATTATTTTTAAATAATGACACAAAATTTAATGATCATTATAATGTAATACGTTGTTATTGGTAAATTACCCAAAACAAGCTCACCATGGATTCCATTATTCCAAACCATACCCATACATTACATAAAATTAAAATGGTATTTCCTAAATCATTGAATCAAACTAACTTAAAAAATATAGTAATGATAAACTTGGTATCAAGGAACTATGACCGACATCTTCATTGTGAACTCATACAAAACAATCAAAATTACTAACATCCAATAAAGAAAATAAACAATAACTAACAAATATACATGTAATGAATGATTATAGTTGAAAAGTATAAAAGGTAAAATATCTGTATAAGGTTTTAAAATAAGTGATTAATCTACTTATTTTTATTATATAGAGGGTTAAAGAATTTTTTTGGAAGTTAAGAGTAAAGGTAATAGTTTTATCATCTCAATTTTTCTTTCTTTGAGATACACCACTAGAGTTTGCATTTTTTGCGATGGATCATTAACGAAAGATTTAATTCAAAAAAACTAATTTACGATAGGATTCCATCACTAATGAGTCATCGCAAAAAATGGTGTCGTAATTGATTTTTTTTACAATATACCATTGTAAATACTTTTTATCTACAATGACTAATACATCCATTGAAAATAATTCGTGCAATCTGTTAAATAAGTAATTGTGATGGTGCATCAAAAATAACTAATTGATATGGATAAAGTGATCCATATTAATTACTATTTTTTTTAAAATAAAAAAATACAAAAAAATAAATAAAATAACAGAATATTAAAAAAAAAAATAAAAAAAAAAAATAACATTAATACATTATATCAGACATATATATGTTTGTTAACAAAAAATATAGAATAGTAATAAAAAATCACACAACATTAACTAGTAAAACATCAACTGGTATCAGGTGGAGGAGGACCACTATAAGTACTAGGGGGAGGAAACACCATACCAACGCCACACACAATCCATCACATATACTCTGACATCTGATCATCTCTTAGATGCTACTACTCATGATCCTCCTCCATCTATCTCTATATCTACTATATAATATCATCTTGAGATCTCAACCTATCCTCATATTGTGAAGTGGATGACAAAATTGATGAAGACTCTCCACAATCTCCCTTCCATCCCACCGATGAAATCATATAAGTACTATAATAATTCATAGGCATTAGTCAGGAACCAATATTGATCACCCAACCTTTCTCGACAACATACAAAGTCACATGTATCCAGAACCCCTCATCGAAACTTGAATCCCCCGTGAAATCTTCTTCAATCTTGGATTGAATCTCTCATGAATGAGAATTAAAAGCCTCATATATTTATTTCAAATATAATTATTAATTATAATAATAATAAAATTAATATTAGTGAAATTTTGAAAAAAATTACTAACCAAAATATGGCACTGTTGGTTGCCTACAAGTTATCCTATACGGGGATTAATATTCATCTTATTATAAACTTAAAAATCTAAAATAGAGGGGTTAGTAATAACCTTTATAATATAACAAAATTTTACATTTAAAGTATATATATACATTAATAAATAATATCACTTACCATATTTCATCGATGTATGCCAAATGTATGACTTCCGACCCATTGTGTGACCTCCTTCCTCTCCTGAATTTGACATCCATATGATGATATCCTCCTAAAATTCTATCATATCTAGTTGGAGAATAAATTATCCCATATCTGAGATAAGATATAGCTAGGTCGATGGAAGACACAAGACTGGTAAAAAATAGTAACAAAAGCTCTACTCATAGATTTATTTCTAAGGTTGTGTAAAAACTAATGAAAATTATTACGAATACAAATCTATCATGTCTCCTAGATAGGACCTTTGGGGATATCATCAATCAGAGACAATAAAAATTTTAATAAAATTAAAAAATATGTCATTAATTAAATAAATTTTAAAAAGTATATATTATTTAATAAATTACAATCCAGTGGTCGAACATTTGATGATAAATGAGAATGGGAACCTGATCCCATGACACCCATGGCCCAGAAAAATAATTTATTAGAATTACACAAGGGTTCCCAACAACTAAATTTGAAAAATGTACAAATAGAAAAAAATAAATATAATATTATTACCAAATTTAATAAAAAAACTTAATATAAAATAAATATTTCAAAAAATTAAACATAACTCCATAAACAAGGATAAAAATCAAGATATGGGTATCACTTTGGAATAATATTTAGAATCATTAATTGAGTAAGACCGCACCCCCTAATAATAGGTGAAACATCTTGTAGATTAGATGAATCATACTCATTAGCAGGAAGTCCAAGATTAGTGAGAGAACAAAATAGATCATCAGAAGCATCTCCAGCCATATGAAATAAATATTCTTACCTATAATTTTTTAACACAAATATAAAATACAAAAAACTAATAAATAACAGAATATAATAATGTCACCTATAAGAAAATTTTAATACAGGTATCAAATATAAAAACCTAATAAATAAAAAAATATAATAATTAATTATAAATAAATACCAAAATCTAATAATTTAACTTGTAAATATTTGTTAATATAGAAATCAGATATAAAAAAATACAATGAAAAATATAATATTTTTACCTGTCAATAAATGTTAATATGAATATATAAAAAAAATTCTATCATCAGTGAAAGAAGGAAATAGATCATCGGGTCCAACCATATGAAACAAAAATATTACATGTAAATAATTTTTAATACAAATATAATATATAAAAAACTAATAAATACCTAAATATAATACACTAATCATCACCTTCTTCATAATTTTCATCAAATACAATGTATACATCTTCATCTTTACCATCATCAACTTCCATATGACTTTCAGTTTCATCATCCTTTATTACTTCATTAATATTATCAATAACGTTGGCCCTTAACTGGGGGTTTTCATCATTTATATTTATATCTCTTTGGGTAAGAGATATATTTTAGGAAGTTTCTTGTAAAATTTCAATATGTAACACTTCCGAAAAACAATTTTCATTTTCAATAAACCGATTGTCATGTGATTTCATTTTTATTATTCTTCACAAGTCATTCAAATCTATAAAAAAATCACAGTAATTTTCATAATAAACTTTATTTGTTTGATGTGCCAATACAAATGGTTCATTTGATGCAATAATACTGTTATATTTATTATCAACGACTCCATATCGTGGATAAAATAATAACCCATGATTAGTATTAAACCAATGAAATTTAAAAATTATTACATAATTTTTTCTCAAATAACATAACCCAATTATTTCATCCACTAAACCATAAAATTCAAGTTCAATTTCTTTATGATGATATCCTTTCCAACAAACACCACTTTTCATTGATTTTTTTGAGTCACTATATATACATGTATGGAATCAAAATTCATTAACCCCATACCCATTATAATATTTTACCAATTTTTATAGAGGGTTTTTGAGAACACATAATCGAATATAAATTTTATTTTCATGTTGTGTTGCCTATAAATAATAAAAATTATTAATAATCGATATCATTATAAAATTGATTTTCTATTCCATCCATATGAACTTAACTTTCCAGTCTTTAAAAGAAATATATGAAATTTTATTGACGACATTCTTCAAGAGTAATTGATGTAATTTTTATAAATAATTTTTTGATATGGTCATCATATAATCTACAAAAAATAATGTAAATAAAGGTATCGATTATAAAAATTTAACAAAATATTAAAAATTAGTACTTACTACACAAATCATGTCATTTCTTCACAATTGAATAGAACATATGTATGGGCTATGTGTAGTTCTTCATCTGAAATCTATCATTTATGATAACCACCAAAACCAAGCTCCAGTTGATTAAAAACCAACAACTTATTTTTTGTGACATCATCAAAACTTTTCTCATTGTGATCTATCTAGTTATGTTTTGAAGGATATTGTGATTGAAAATAATATGAGTAGAAATATGAAATTTCCTCTTGCAAGTATGCTTATACAATTGACCCTTTAATTGATGATTTGTTACATACTTTTTTTATTTAACCTTTTCATACATCTCTCAAATATGTACATCCATCAGAATTGTACCATCCCTCAACATTTAGCTTCATATAGAAAATCCAATATTAAATGTTCCATTGAGTAAAAAAATCCTGGTGGGAATATTTTATCCAATTTACATAAAATTAAAATAACACTCTTTTGTATCATACTTAATGCATCATAATCTGATGTTTCCACACCAATATATCCAAATAAATATGATATTTCAGTCAACATATCTCATATTGAAGAATTCAACAGCCCTCTAAGAATAGTAAGAAATAATCTTTCTATTATGACTTGATAGTTATGACTTTTTAACCTGATAATATGCCTATTTCTAACACAAATAGAAAAATTAGAAGCATAAAACTCTAGTAAAATCAAATCTCTAATCCATTGAAAGAATAATAAATGATTTTATTTAGAAAATATATAAGCTGCTTTTGTCTTTATTAAATTGTGTGATCTTTCATCTTCAAATAATTCAAGTTTAGGATATCTATAAATCTGGGAAAGATGTAATTGGGCCTTTATATTACATTTGGTCTTATTGGCTATGTATAACATGGTATAAAATATGTTATCCAAAAAATTATTCTCAATATGCAGTACATCTAACATGAGACAAACCAAAAAATCAGACCAATATGGAAGTCCTAAAAAATACTCCACTTTATCCAATTATGATCTCTCCCAAAACCATTTATTTTTTATTTTTTTATGTTTTCTCCAAAACTAAAAAGAGGTAATGAAGATATAATGGATTTTACCTGAATACCTGAGATCCCTACTGAAGTTTCCTCTCCTTCAATTATACATTTTGAGAAATTATTTATTTTCCTTTAAAAAGGGTGATTCGTAGGAATAAATATCTGATAGAAGTCAAAATAAATAGTATTTATCCCTTTAATAAGCATAAATTATTTTTTCTCAGCCATTAAATGAATACATGATTTTAGACCATGTGTACTCTATCCATATATCATAACATAAGCTGGAAAATCAATGATTCTTCATATTAATCCACCCTTTAATGTAAAGTTATGATATGAAACTATATCAAATATAGTCGCACCATTTTTCCATAATGAAAATAACTCATCAATTAGAGGCTTCAAATAAACATTGATATTCTTATTTAGATGTCCTAAAATTAATAGAACATAATATATATATGATTCCTTTATCAATATCCAAGGAGGTAAGTTGTATTGAGTAATGAAAATGATACAATAAGAATATTGACTACCATAAGCACCAAATGAAAAAAAACCATTAGTAGAAAGACCCAACCATATGTTACGAGGTTCTGAAGTAAAAGAAGGATGATTCTAATAAAAGTCTTTCCATGAATCAAAATCACATGGATGATTTAATATTTTACTGATGAAAATATTTTATTTATACCATGTCATCAATGGAGCTGTGTTGTGAGACATAAATAAATGTTTTAAACGGGGTGTAAGTGGAAAATTCCCCAACAATCTCACAGGAAATCTAAACATTCCTCGTTGTGTATCATTATAACTCAATTATGCACATGTTGGAAATTAACTAATGACTCATAATCACTACAATATAATATGTAGTCATTTGAACATGTGTGAATATTATGATAATTAAGACCCAGATTATGGGCCAACCTCTTAATTTCATAGAAACTTATAGGTAAGGTATTTCTATCACGAAATAACGATTTAACCAAAGATAAAATCTGATTATAGAAACTATTTGATATTCCAAAATCTGATTTAATAGCCACAAATTTTGTAATAGCTTCAAATTCTCTCATTTGGCATCCCAGATATAAGGCCACCATAACAGATTTCAAAAAATTACAAAATTGATAAGGTTCTAATTTAGGATTTGGAATATCATTCCGAGTTATTGTTTCCTAAATAGATGGCCCAGATGCCTCATGTACTAAATTGTGAAATGATGGATCTGGAACCAAATTTTTTTTATGGTCTACCAAATTATATTCACTATGTTGATACAAAAAAAATATAATCTTTTTGAAAAACAAAATGTAGTAAATATAGTCCATGATTTTCAAATGTCTTGAATCTCCTAAGATCACATTTCTTACATAGAAATTTAATTATTCATTTAGAAAAAAATTATGAATTCAATGATGAAAATGATATAAATATTTCAACACCCTCAATATAGATAAGATTTATACTAGATCCATTGGGATTTTTTTGATGATTTATCCAATCACGATCGCATAATAAAAACTGGTGTCTACTTGATGAATCCATGATTATCTAAATAACAAGAAAAATAAGAATAATTATTAATCATTGCAACTAATTAAAAATTATTATTATATTTTAACACCTTGGAATATTATATGAAATATTATCAAAGTGAGGTGCTGGGTTATCACTGGATTCCAGGGCCCATAGAGGCTCAATGAAGATAGAGTAAAAATATTAAATATATTATATCACACACATGCTATTTTTTGAAAATAATGGAATATCTCCTGAAAAGTGTCTCATATGGGAAATTTGAGACCACCATTAGGTCTGAGATATGATGTTTACCCTAGGCACAACATAATAGTTGTGTGTGTCGGGTGTTTGGTTACAATACAAATGAGGTTAATTCATTTATTTTTTTATTATAATTTATTATAAAAAATTTAAGTATCTTCCAAACTATGTATCATATGAAAAATTCGATACCACTGTTAGGTCTAGAATGTGGGGTTTACTCAAGAAACAACATAACATTTGTGCATGTTGGGAGTTTGGTGACATCACTCATGATGGTAATTCATTTAATATGTTTATTATAATTTTTTACAAAAAATTGAAGTATCTCCATAATGATGTATCATATCAAAAATATGATACCACTTTTAGGTCAGGGATGCTGAGTTTACCCTAGGCATGACATAACATTTGTGTGCGTTGGGTGTTGGGTAACATTGCACGTGAGGGTAATCTTTTTAACATTTTATTAATAATATATATATATATTACAATATTTATACAAATTATTATGAAAAATTATTTTAATTAATACAAATTTTATATGAATTATGGTGAGTTTCTAATAGTTATTATTTTTTATATTTTTTTTGCAAGCTATGATAAAAGTTTTAGTATTTATTAAAAATGTTCTTTAATCATTACTAGGTGATAAAATTCTTTATTAAGTAATACTAATTATTTATTATTTATAACTGAATTTATAATGAGTATTACTAATTTTGAACAATTAATAGTATTTAATATTTTTTCTTTTATAACTTATTACAAATTATCACAATTTCTTCAAAATTTCAAATTATTAATAATATTTTATAATTAACACTTATATTTACTATTTATTAATAATAATGACTAATTAATTATTAATTATTATAAATTATTTAATGTTTATTACTAATTATTTAAATTATTAAAATTATTATTACATTTTTAATAATTACTATATTTATATATATCACAATTTCTTAATTAATATAAATACATCAAATATATATCCATATTTAGATGTTAATATATATATGTATATATATATATGCGTATATATATATGTATATATATATATATGTATATATATACATTACATGATTTCTTAATAAAACATATTTTTTAATGTTTTTTAAATAAATATACATATCAAATCAATATATACATATATACATATACATAAATACACACACACACACATACACAGATATATATATATATATCAAACACCTTATACTTTTTTTAAATGTATATATATATATATTTACATGTTAATACACACACACACACACACAAATATATATATATATATAACCTTAAATGTTTTTTTAAAACTTATATATATATATATATTCACATGTTCATATACATACATTTATATATATAAATATATATATATATATTAAAAACCTTACATGTTTTTTAAATGTTTATATATGTATATTCACAATGTATTATTTACATATATATTACAAGATTTCTTAATTAATATAAATTAATTAAATATATTTTGTCACTTTTTTAAACAAATATACATATAAAAGATACATACATACATACATACATACATACATGCATACATACATACATACATACATACATACATACATACATACATACATACATACATACATACATACATACATACATACATACATACATACATACATACATACATACATACATACATACATACATACATACAGACACACACACACACACACACATATATAAAATATTACACTTTTTTTTAAATATTTATATATGTATATATTCACATGTTAACACACACACACACACACACAGATATATCTAAATTCTTACAAAACAATATTCACATGAATTTAAAAAAATGAAAATCAATCATAATATAACAATCAAACATCGTTTAACATATTTTTTACAATTAAAGTATTATTATAATTCATAAAAACCATATCATAATAAGAATGCAATATAATTAACTAATTATATAAATTTATATACTCTGTCAATATTAGATATTCCTAAATAATTTTCATTATAAACATATTTTTTATAATAATATAAAATAATATATGTTCATTAACCTAAAATATCAAACAGAAAAATATATTAAATCTAAAAATTAAACAATGAGAAAAATACCTAAAAATCAATTGAAATAACTCATGCAAACCCAATGAACATGAAAATAGGGAATAATAAATATCCAGCAACCCTGAATACCAAATAACCTATGAAAATTGGATAAATTTCTTAACATAGGGTTTTCCTAAACTAAATAATGTATGATAAAATGAAAAAAATACAAAAAGAATGAAAGTAGAGACAAGGGAAATCTGTACCAAGATAATTCAAACCTGGATCTGCAAGAAGTTGACTATAAAAAAAGTTTTTTGGAGGGGAAGACTGTTGTCCTGTGCCATGGGCCGTCTGGGAGAATGAGGAAAGCGTGAGGGAGAGAGGAAGGGAGGTCATAGGTTTTAACTTAATATTAATTTCAACAGGTTAATTGTGATGGAATTAACCCCTTCACAAAAAAAGTTTTTCATCAAAAGTATTTTCAATGGACATTATTTCCCATCACAAATACTTCTTATGTGATGAATATTAGTAATGTAATTCTATATTCATCACTATTATCCATCAAAATAGATTTTTACACTGGCCGAAGGGCATTCCCACCAATTGTATTTGTGATGGAACATTTTCTCCATATAAAATGATAACTTTTTTGCATTGGAATAAATGTTTCATCACAAATATTTCCTTTTTAGAGACTATTTTTGATGGGTTAATTTCCCGTCACAATTAACCCATCACAAATATCCAATTTTCTAGTAGTGATATGTTTCATATTCACCACTTATCTTCTTTTGTGGGGTGTATATACTTCCCATGGATATGTCTTGCCATAAATTTCATGAAATTAAGGGTATTTAAAAATCTATCATAGGTTACCTCTTTTAATTTATTTTTATTCAAAGGTTACCAAGACCATAAGGGTGTATAGGTAGTATCCCAATCCCATAAGGGTACATGGGTAAAATCCCAAGCCCATAAGGGTACATGGGTAAAATCCCAAGCCCATAAGGGTACAAAGATAGTATACCAATCCCATAAGGGTACATAGATTGTATTTCAATCCCATAAGGGTACACAAGTAGTAGCCCAATCCCATAAGGGTACACAGGTAGTACCCTAATCCCATAAAGGCACACTGGTAGTATTCCAATCCCATAAGGGTGAATAGGTAGTATCCCAAGCCTATAATGGTATACAAGTAGTACCGTAATCCCAATAGGGTATACAGGTTATTATCCCAATCCTAAAAGGCTACATGATTTAATATCCCAAGTCTACTAGGTTATGGAGTAGTGGTTATTTTGGTCCCTTATATGATGAATGATTATGTGTTTAATCTTGAAATGGGTCATTAGTTCTATTTCGTACCACATTTTTTATGATATTATGTTATGTTCTCATGGATCATGATTATTGTAACATATTTTCTCATTCTTATTCCATGTTATACATATGGTTTCAGGATGATCCTTTTGAGGTTATACAACTTCTTATGGGTAATTCTTATGATTCTGTATTCTTTTTAATCCAATATTTATCCCATGATCACATTTTTTCACATTCTTATGATCTATGTTTTATTAGGTATGATTATATTATACTATAAACATGCACCTTTATTATGTTCTCATACCCACATTCTTATCATATGATCACTTATAATCTTTTATTGTTATCTATTTTGTTTAAACTTACTAAGAACATGAGATCAAATTTTTCTTATAATTACACTCTCCCGGATATGAAGAAGAGTGTAACATATGACTTTTCTTGAGGGGGTTCTAGTGGGGTGTGACTATGGATAAATTCTTATAGTGTTGTAAAATAATTTTTTTATATATATTATCTTCAAATATACTAAAAATTTGGGTTTTGGGATTGTATGAAATTTTTTGAGACATAATGTTTAATAATGTAAAATATATGTGCATTATGCTCGGGATGTCTCACTTGGTATCAAATCATATGTGTAAAGTTTTTATTTTATCATTGGATATAGAACTGTGGGTCTCGGTCACTTTAAAGTGGGGTGAATATTGTCCACAATGTGGGATGAAATTTTAGAAATTCATCAACCCTTTAAGGATTAACTTGAATGATAAAGGAGAGGATGTTTTAAGTGAACTTTGATATGGGGAACATAGTAGGTAGGGAATTGTTCACTTAAAATACACACATGTGGATGAGGTGATATTAGGTTATCAAATTATTTTTTGTCTCCATGATCTATATTCTATAAGATTCATGATTTCTTTAACTAAAAAACACACCGCGAATGACTATTCACACTACACATTGCATGGAAAATATGTAGTTTTCATTTTCTAGTTGTGCCAAGATAATTAGTTCTACATTGTGAAATTCCGTATAAGTCTAGGTATGATCTTGAGTATAACATGATCAGTGTAATAATTATTATGATGTTCATAAATATGATGGGTACTCTTCGTGCCTATGTACCTCACACCATGGCTGTGAACATAAAGCATTAGGGATCATAGCTTGATAAGGAGGAAATGAGTTTATGCTATTCCCAAGGAAGTCACATTTCAGGGGTGTCATTGAGTTTATAACTTTACTTGGGAGTAAATTTTAAGATTGTGTTATTACACAATAGAAGTGGTCCATTCCATAATTTGAGTTCGTAATGGTAAAGCTTGAGTTTGTAATGATGATTAGATTTTCCAAATTATTGAAGAATAAGTCACATTGTAGCATTTTTCCTTACACCACATCGATCACATCATGATAATGAGTTGAGTTATAGTTTTTTTCATGCCACATGGTATGATTTTCACCACTGTGAGTATGAAGAAAAAGATTAATCAGTGAATGAGGTTTTCATAGAAGTTAGTTTGTAGTAGAATACATGAATGCATAAGAGATATAGAATTCTCAAGATTTCAGGAGAAGGTTCACATCATAATGATAAGTTAATGCACCGCATCCCTATAGAGGAGTGAAATAGAAAGTATTCCTTACACTAAAACTGTTTCTTTTATGCTACATGGGTTTAGAATACTGATTTTAAATATTCAATAATTCTATATTTTTAGGGAAGATAAGGAAATATTGGTTAGGTAAATCTCATGAGATTTAAAATTAACTTTAAAAGGGAGGTTTAAGCACTTATAGGGGGATCGATCAACCATGGTGAGGACTATAATGGTTTATCTTATGAAGTTCACAGTAGTTAGGGTTTTTTCTATAGTATTTATTTATGTAATTTGGAATGATTTAAATTTATATTCCACTATTTCATATCAATTTATTCACTTTTATATGGTGTATAGATTATTTTTCATTGAATACCAATTGAAAATGAGTGTCTAAACCCATAAGAAAGAATGGAATCAGTTGAAGAGGATGTGTGCACCATGCTTTAACTCTTTTTCACTCATAGAATAATCTTATTATTTAGTATTTCTCTATGAAATAAATTTTTATTTTATTTATTATTGAATCATTGATCAAATGTGTTTAATAATTAATGAAATCACGTAAAGTAGAGGTAATTAATTCATGAATGGAGTATTGTATTAATCTCTTGTAATTATGATATGAAGCTAATTCACTTTAGTTATTTAGATTCATCTAATGATGAGGAATTGATATGATAAGGTAATTTTGATAGTAATTTTCCAAATTAATATCAAATACATTCATGATCGCATAGTTATTGAATTTGGTGATGCTTTGAGTAGAGTCAAGACATTATTTTAGTAACACCACCCTTGGAAACTATTTTCCCTCACTTCTTCTGTTTTATTTTCCTTTTATTTTCTTTTTTTATGATTATTTAGTTTAATAGTTAAATTTAGTTAGATTTTATTTCATGAACCTGAAAAGGTTGTGAATACTTGATAATTAGAGTAGATTCATAACTGGGATTCTTTATTCCTCATGGGGCTGAACTTATACTTATATTATTCTAAGCCATAGCAGTTAGCGACGAGTTGAGATAACTATAAATTTATAATGTTTTGGTTAGTTGTGTGGAATTAACAACTAAAGTGACCCTAGAATTTTACACATATCATTACATGATATTATTCATAATTAAATATCAAATTACAAGCCAAGGATCATAAAGTCTAGTATCTTGGAGATTAGGTACAGAATTAAACATCATGATTCCAAAATAAGAACATATTTTATTTAATATTTATAAAGATATCCTTACTTACTTTGTGCCCTTATATATTCATAAGTTAACCTAGAAGAATACATGAATAATGGGATGATCTAAAAATCCCATTAAGGAAATAAACATTAAAATAAAGATTAATACATGGGTTAGAAGGCATAACATAATGATATAAAAAGTCATGTAACATGACTAAACATATGGAATCATAACATATAAAACATGGGATAATATAATCATAGAATCATAGTAATGTGGTAGAAACATAAAAAGTGACTCTATCATGAGTGAAGGATCACTTTTCATGGAGGATCATGAGTCAAGGCTAACGACCAAGACCGTTGCACATGGAGCACGAGTCAAGGCTATCCACCAGGACCGTTGCACATGACATCTCATGAGTATAAAAATTACCCAATGCATTGGAGAACTATCTAGGTGAACCCATAATAAAATGTTAATGAATAATTTTTCCATATGAAGAATCATACATAAGGAATCAAACATAAACCTAAGGGTTACTCATGGTAATAATTGGGTTTTATAATCATGTCAAAAGGCGTAACATAAGGTAATATAATAATAGTGCCCATGAAAGAAAGGATTTAAACCATAAATGGAAATTTATAATAAAAAATAGGCATATATAATGATAATTGATGCCAAAATTAAGTGAATACATTTAAAATAGTGTTTAATAATCTTTAGAAATAAAACATTTCAGTGTGGTTTGAGGAAAATATTAAAGATTCTTTAAAACATAAAAGGAATAATTGTTTGTATAAAACCCAAAATGAACCAAGATATATTTTCATGATAAAATGAGTGATTTTAGAAAAATAATTGTGGCTTAAAACATATTATGGAGTGCACTTTAAAATGGGTAATAAATAGGAAAGTTCCCTTGAATCGGGTTTGATTTTCAGAAAGATTTGAGAAGGGAACCTTATTAAAACATGTATTACCCCATAAAATAAGGATTATATGATATGGATACATAATTTTAGAACATGTAAATATAATTTATAATAATTACATAAAATAAAGAATTATTACATTGGGTTAAAGAGAGAGAAAAAATAACCTTAAGGAAAATGGAGGTTTGGGTAGAATCCTTTACCTTATGTTCGAAACGATTTTGTACTTGATCTTAATGTCCTGAATAATCAGATAAGATTAATTAATTAATAATTACAGAACCTTATATACATGTAATTAATTTATTATAATTTTATTAATTTTATTTATTACCTTTTTGAAGAGTTATAGTGTTCAATTTCATCATTTAGGAGTGTTAGTTTTCTTAGTTTTCATGATCGGTTCGCTTGTATATGAGTATGAAAGTTCATGGATATAATTCTAAAGAATTGAAATTATATGTTATTAATAAATAAAAATAAAATTAATTGGTATTATATATTAATTTTTTTCCAGATATGAGGATGAATCATTAGATAACATGTTAATGATAATCGTTTAGATTCATTTTAGCAGTTTTTCAATCACAATGAACTTGATTTATTTTATCATTTAGTATTATGTATATTTGTTAGTTACAGAACATAAAAAGGGTTAAAAAATAAAATTTAAAATCTTATTCAATAATTACAATTATTTTAAGACCATATTTGAAGGAGATAAAGGAAAATGAAAACTTGTCATCCATGAAGGCGATAAATCAACACCTCATGGACAACAGTTTCATTTTTAGAATAAAAGGGAGGGGAGAAGGGGTTTGATGATGGATTTTTCCCTTATAATAGTAACATTAAATTATATGTAAAGTAATGGATTTATTATGTGATTTGGATGAGGGGATGTGAGGATAGATTAATAAAATAAATAACTTGAGAAGAAATTAAAATAAAAGAAATAGGAATTCACCTCTTGAATTTCTCCTCCTTGAGAACCTCCTTAGGGAAAAGGTTTTGGTATTTTATGAGACCAAGATCTCATGGACATGGGGACAAGGTTTGGGAAGAGTATTGGGTATAATTTTTACAAGTCTAAAAACTTATAAGGTGTGAGGAGAAGAGGTGGTATTTATAGTGGATGAGAGGGGTGTTTTCTCATTATTTTATTCATTAGTTCATTATTTTGCCTCAAGACTATGAATAGTTTGATAATTATCACTAAATATATTAAAATAATGAAGGGAATTTTTATATTATGGTTCTTGCATAAGTTATGACTCAAGGAATAGTGTATTTAACTTATAATGTATATATACCATAAATTACCGTATTTCACTATTCACAAAAAATTCAAGTATTTCAAAAAAAATCCAAAAATTCACCCAAACCATTTTTTGACATATATAATTAAAATAAGAACTCAATTTTATAAAAATAATTTTTTGAATGTGATAAATTTAATTTTTAATTAAAATCATCATTTACTCGAAAAATACAGATTTTAAAATTATAACTAATTTTATAACACTTTGAAAAATTAAATAAGGTCTCATAAAATTATCTTAATATCATAAAACAAAAAATATCAATTTATCAATAAATTTTATAAAAATAAATTTTCTTTTTAATTATACAATTAATCATAAAATTTTAATTAAAAATTTATGACTTATAAAATACCAACACTTAATTAATAAATTTTAAAACATTTATTTAATTAAACTATGATATAATTATATTATATTTTCATTGATAAGATACCCAAATTTTATTTATAATTTCATAGGTAAGGTTACTATTATATTTTCTAGTTTACTATTCATAATGGTCACATTACTATTCCAAAGGTCAAGTTACTATTTCATTGATATAGTTTCATTAACTTCTAGAAATACTTATTATTTCATTAATTATTCATTTATAAAGTTTGTATTGTGTTCTTAATGTGATTTTATGTGATTTATACTATATAAAATAATTATAATAAGGTAATTTTCATTGATAAAATTTTGGGTCCTTACATTCTTCCCCCCTTATGAAATATTTCCCTTGAAAATTCATTTTACATACTATGGAGAAAACTAGTGAGTGTACTTATCCTTCACTGCTTCCTCCGGTTCACATGTTTCCTCTTCGTACTTATGGTTCCTCCATAGTATTTTGACTAGGTGAGTGATCTTATTGTATAGAAATTTATCTCTATGATCCAATATCTTCATTGGATGATCCTCATAAGAGAGATCATTTTCCAATTGTACCATCTATGGATTCAGTAAATGTGTGGGATCTGGTATGTACTTACTCAAGAGGGATACATGGAATACATTGTGTACTTGAGACATGGTAGGTGAAATTTCTAGTCGATAGGCCATGACTCTAACATGATCAAGGATCTCGAAGGTGCTTATGTACTTGGGACTTAGGTTTAATTTTATCCCAAATCTCATGATCCTCTACCATGGAGATATACATAAGAATACCATGTCTCCAACTTTAAACTCAAAATCTCATCGATGATTGTCTACATAACTCTTTTTTCAACTTTGGTCTACCTTGATATGATACTGAATGGTTTTCACCTTTTCCACCATTTATTCGATCATTTCAGTTCCTAGCAGCTTATGTTCACAAACCTCATCCTAACATGCCAGTGTTATACATCTTTTCCCATAAAGGGCTTCACATGGAGCAATTTGGATGCTTGAGTGGAAACTATTATTGTAGGAGAATTCGACCAGTGGAAGATATTTGTCCCATCCTCTTTTGAAGTCTATATAACATGATCTCAACATGTCATCCATTGTTTGAATATTTTTCTCACATTTTCCATTAGTTTGAGGATGATAGGTCGTACTAAAGTTTAACTCAGTGCTTAGAGCATGTTGAAGACGTTTCCAAAACATAGAGGTGAATCTTAGATCTCGATCGGTTACAATTGATAATGGTAATCCATGCATCATTACTACTTATTTTATGTATATCCATTCAAGTTAATCTAGTGAGAAGTCCTCTCTAATTGAAATAAAGTGAGTTGTATTTTTAAGAAGATCCATAATAACCCATATAGCATTGTTTCCTCTGGATGTTTTTGTAATTCCAGTGACAAAGTATATGGTAATGTTCTATCACTTACATGTTAGTATGGGTAGTGGTTTCATCATCCCATTATACTTTTGTCTTTCAACTTTCACTCATTAACACACCAGACACTTTGATGAATATTCGGTGATCTCCTTCATATTTTCCCACAAACAGTTATCTCGGATATCTTGATACATCTTTTTGCTCCTTGGGTGAATAGAGAAGGTTGATATATATGAATCATTCAAAATATCCTTCTTTATCTATAGATTAGATGGTAAACAAATTTGTGACCCAAATATTATAACTCCTTCGTCATCAATTTTAATTATAAGGATTTCCACTTTCTCATAGCTTTCTTCTTATTTTAGATTTCCACATAATTCCTTTGAGTATCCTTTATTTTCACTATAAGGGATGGTTGAGAAATCATTAGAGAAAGGATTGATGATGTTCCTTCCTTAAAGTTTCCCATGTAAATACTTTTCAAATCTAAGAAGATTGGATCCTTCTCAATTCTCATCATTGATAAAGTCACAAAATCATTTCTACTTAGAGAATCTTCCACCTTATTTGCCTCATTAGGATGGTAAATGATTGAGTATTCATAATCCTTGATGATCTCTAAATATCTTCACTAGTACATATTAAGCTCATTCTATGTGAATATATATTTGAGACTCTTGTGATCAGTATATATCTCACATTTATCCCCATAGAGATAATGCCACCATATTTTCAATACAAAATCACAGTTTCTAACTCCAAATCATGTGTAATATAGTTTTTATTAAGGATTTTCAACTGCCTTGAGGTTTAGGCTATCACTTTATCATTTTTCATCAATACACAGACTAATACCTTATTTTAAGAATCACTGTCTACTATAAAGAGTTCCCCACTTTTCTGTAGTGTGATCACTGGTGTAGTTATAAGACACTTTTTTAACTCTTTGAAGTAGTCTTCACATTCAATCGTCCATAAAAACTTCAGTACCTTCCTGGTTAGCTTGGTTAGTGGGGTTGACAATCATGAAATGTTCTTCAAAAATTGTCATTAATACCTTATTATTACAAGGAAACTAAGAACATCTATTACATATGTTGGTCTAGGACACTCTTCAATTGCCTTTGTCATGGAAGGGTCCAAAAATATTCCATTTTTAGAGATAAAATACCCCAATAATGACACTTCATCCACAAATCACATTTACCATACTTTGTATAAAGTTTCTCCCTTTTCAAAGTCTAAAACAAAATATTCATATTCTCATCATTCTCCTACTTTCTCTTGAAGTATACTAGAAAATCATCAATAAAGACTACCAAAAATTTGTTGAGGTAATCTGAAAAGACTCTATTCATTAAATTAGTGAAAATTTATAGAGCATTAGTGAGTTTTTAGGGAACCACTATGATCTCATAGTGTCCATACCTCATTCAAAAGGTAGTCATGGGAATATATTTCTTCCTCACCTTTAATTGGTGATATCCTGACTGAAGGTCCACCTTAAAGAAATAACTAACCCCATGTAGCTGATTAAACAATTCATCTATCTGAGGTAGGGGATACTTGTTCTTTATAGCAATTTTATTGGGTTCATTATAATCAATGTAGAGGCACATCGATCTATACTTCTTGAAAAAGAGGACTGGTGCATCCTATAGTGAAGCACTCGAGCATTTAAAACGCTGGTCCAGATTCTCCTGTAACTACTTCTTTAGTTCTTCCATCTCAACGGTGGATATTATATAAGGTGTCTTTGATATAGGCAGATATCCAGGAATAATTTCAATTAATAACTCAACCTTTTGATCAGGAGGAAGATCATAAAACTCTTCAAGGAACACATCAATGTAGTCCTTCATAATGGGCATGTCTTCAAGCATGATTATATCATTTTCTCAATAATTTGATCTAGATATGCTTTCTCATAAGGTAGTAATATACACACTTTAGATAATGATTCTAAATGAGATTAATCCTCCTCCTTGTACTTGTATAAAATTGTAGGATGCTTCAGGATGTGAAGTTTAATCTCCCTTTTCTGAAAGTTGATGCTGGCTTTATATAAATATAGACAATCCATGACCCATATAACATCAAACTCCACAAAATGGAGTATGACAAGATTTTATGGGAGGTTTAATCTAAAAACACTAATTAGGGAGGAGTTATAAACTTTGGATGAAATAATTTACCCATTTTCTATTCTCACAGATAACTCAACCTCCAAATTTTGAGGTGGTTTTTGAATAGTTCTACTAAACTTGCAAGATATGAAAGAATGTGTAGAACTAGAATCAAATATAATATTCTATATTCTTGAATAAATAATTATCATACATAGACAAATAATTTTTGGGCTCCACTTCAATAGTAGTGATAGAATATTCCCATCCTTTCTACCTTAGAGGTTATTGTTGTTGATTTCCTCTAACAACCATTGGCTTAGGGAAACAGTTCACATAATGCCCATGTTACTTGTAGTTGTAACACCACATTATAGTCTGAGTGTTTATTTGAACCTTCCCTTATTCTTCCACATTATTGGGATTATTCACATCTCTTCAAAATTTATTAACCAGATTCCCCATTTTTCCACATTTGTAGCATTTCCTGGTTCCCTTTAGATAGTTCCCAGGATGCTTCTTCCCACAATTTTGAGATGTTAGATATTGGGTTTTCTTTCCATCATGGTATTTATCTGCTAATCCATCCATAATAGACTCCATTTCCTCCTTTTTTTATTGATCCCACAAGAACACTGACAGTCTCCGATCTCTATTTCAACCTTAAGGCTACAACAAACAATCTCTTTGTAGCTATCAAAGTCTATAATCTCCAATTATTTTGATATAATTGGATTTAGTCTGATAAAGAAGAAATCCACCTTGATTTTAGTTTTCATGATAAATTTGGAGTCATATCTTGCAATCCATGTGAAGTTTTTCTCATACGCCCCGATTGACTCATCTTCCTTCTACTTCAGTCTAAGGAAATCCCTTTTCATCTTTAGATGGAGGCTTTGGGGAAAATATTTATTGAAAAATATTTTCTTGAAATATTCCCATTCCATGGAATCAATCTCCTCCTTAAACTTTGTTTTTTTGATCAGTTTCCACCCTCGATCAACTTCCCCATCAAAATGATAGACCACTAACATAACTTTCCCATCTTCTTAGTACTAGAGGAAAGAAAATATCTTTTCAATGGAGTTAATCTACTATTTTATAAAGAGGGGATCAAAAGATCCAATAAACATGGGAGGAATTTTCTATATGAATAATTTTATGGAAAATTTCTTTTTTTCTTATGATAATGAGGGTGTTCCATATGATTCAATTTATTATTCATAACTTGATCCAGTTGACCAAGTACTGTCATGAATTTTTGAGCACCTTTTCCCATCATATTTTTTCATATAATTAGGGAAATAATTAGATTTCCTATCACATTGATTGTTTTAATGAGTTCTTCTATTACCATAGATTAACTAAGAAAAATAAAGTACAATTATGGGGCTTGAATACTTAACTAATAATCATAATAAAAGGAAAAATTGAACATAAAAGGATAAACCTATAAAGGAAAAGTATATCCTAACTTGTGATTCCCTAGGTTTCAATATAGGTTATCCATGATCTGTTTCTAATATATATTCTAATAGGAATTTTTTGTTATCTTAATAATGGTTCATAATGAGCTTATGAATTTACCAAATAATATCCCATAGAAGTGTCAAACTAGGTGCACAATAAGGCACATTGTCGCGTACCAGGTTACCCTGAGTCAGGCTCGGAATAACTTGTCAGAGTTGTTACTTCTAGGTACATCTATGCCAGAACCACGTCCATTTGTAGTATCTAGATAGGGAATAATTTTCTTGATAAACCACTTACTTTATACTAACCAAAATTTAGGGATGTTTTCTCATAATTAGTCTCATCCCTAGGGTTCTCAAAAAAGTGTTCTATTCCTAGTGTCCAAAAATAACTAGACCATGCCTATGATACCAACTATAGTGAACCTATCCTTTTACACATATCATTACATGTTTTTAAGAATAATTAAACATCAAATTACAAGACAAGGATTATAAAGTCTAGTGTATTGGAGTTTAGGTACATAATTAAACATCATGATTCCAAAATAAGAACATATTTAATTAAATCTTAATAAAGAGATCCTAACTTCATTTGAGCCCTTAAATCTGTATAGGATAACCTAGGGGAATGCATGAACAAAGGTATGAGATAAAAATCCTAGTAAAGAAATAAACATTAAAATAAAGCTTGTCACATGGGCTAGAAGGCATAACATAATGATATAAAAAGGTAAGGAACATGATTAAACATATGGAATAATAACAAATAGAACATGTGATAATATAATAATGGAATAATAGTAATGTGGTAGAAAAATAAAACATGACTTTAGTATAAGTGAAGGATCATTTTACATGGAGAAGCATGAGTCAAGACTAACCACCAAGACTGTTGCACATGGAGCACGAGTCAAGGCTAACCACCAAGACTATTTCACATGACATCTCATGAGTCTAAAAATTACCCAATGTATTGGAGAACTATCTTGATACAATCATCATAACATGTTCATGAATATTTTTCAGCATGAATAATCATACATAAGGAATCAAATATAAGCATAAGGGTAACTCACGGTAAGAATTGGGTATTATAATCATGTCAAAAGGCGTAACATAAGGGAATATCATAATGGTGTCCATAAAAGAAAGGATTTAAACCATAAATGAACATTAATAAGAGAAAATAGTTATAGATCATGATAATTTATTTCAAACTGAAATGAACACACATAAAAATAGTGTTTAAGAAGCTTTAGAAATAAAATGTTTTAGTATGATTTAAGGAAAATATTAAAGGTACTTTAAAAAAAGGTATAATTATTTGTATAAAACTAGAAATGAAAAAATATATATCATCATTATAAAAAGAGTTATTTTATAAAAATAATTTTGGATTAAAATATATTATGGAGTTCACTTGAAAACATGTAATAAATCGGGAAGTTCCCTTGAATCAGATTTGCTTTTCAGAAAGATTTGACAAGGGAACCTTATTAAAACATGTATTACCCCATAAAATAAGAATGATATGATCCAGATACATGATTTTGGAACACATAAACATAATTTAAAAGAATTAAATAAAAATAAATAAGCATTACACTGGGGTAAAGAGAGAGAAAGAGTAACCCAAAGGAAAAATAGAGGTTCGGGTAGAATCCCTTACCTTATGCCTAAAATTATTCTGCACTTGATCTTAATGTCCTGAATAATAAAATCAGATTAATAAATTAATAATTCCATAACATTTTATAAATGTAATTTATTTATTATAATTTTATTAATTTCATTTATGACCTTTTTGATGGGATATAGTGTTCAATTTCATCGTTCAGGAGTGTTCATTTTATTAGTTTTCATGATTGGTTCGCTTGTATATGAGTATGGAAGTTCATGGGTATAATTATCAAGAATTAAAATTATATGTTATTAATGAAAAAACAGGATTTTTATTGGTATTATATTTTTTTTCCAGATATGAGGATGAATCATTAAATAACATGTTAACGATAATCATTTAGATTAATTTTAGCAGTTTTTCGATCACAACAAAATAGTTTTGTTTTATCATTTAGTATTATGTATATATATTAGTTAAAGAATATAAAAATGATTAAAAAATATATTTTAAAATCTTATTCAACCATTATAATGTTTTTAATTCTATATTTTATGTATATAAAAGAAAATGAAAACTTGTCATCCATGAAGGTGATAAATAAACACCTCAAAGATGATGATTTCATTTTTAGAATAAAAGTAAGGGTAGAAGGGGTTTGATGATGGATTATTCCATTAGAATAATAAAATTAAACTATATGTAAAGTAATAGTGTTATAATTCCACTTATATTAGTTGAGGTGAGGATATATTAAGAAAATAAAGAACTTGAAAAGAAATTAAAAGAAAAGAAAGAAGAATTTACCTCTTGAATTTCTCCTCCTTGAGAACCTCCTTAGGGAAAAGGTTTTGGTATTTTGATGATAAAAAGAGATCCTAGATTTGGGGAAGGTATTTTTAAAGAATATTTGGTATAATTTGGACAAGGATAAAATCTTGGATGGTGTGAGGAGAAGAGGTGGCAAGGGGTGGTATTTATAGTGGAGGAGAGGAGTGTTTTCTCATTATTTTATTCATTAGTTTATTATTTTTCCTCAAGAATATGAATAGTTTGAGAATTATCATTAAATATATTAAAATAATAAATTTAATTTCTACATTAAAGTACTTACATCATCAATGACTCAAATAATAGTGTATTTAACTAATAATGTATATATACTATAAATTACTGTATTTCACTATTCACAAAATTGAAGTATTTCAGAAAAATCCCAAAAATTTACCCAAACCATTTTTCAATGTGTATAATTAAAAAATTAACTCCATTTTATAAAAATAATTTTATAAATATGAGAAATTTAATTTTTAATTAAAATCATCATTTACTCAAAAAATACATATTTTAAAATCGTAACTAATTTTATAACACTTTGAAAAATTAAATAAGGTCTTATAAAAATATCTTAAAATCATAAGACAAAAAATATTAATTTATGAATACATTTTGTGAAAATAAATTTTCTTTTAAATTATTCAATTAATCATAAAATTATAATTAAATATTTATGACTTACAAAATACCAACACTGAATTAATAATTTTTAAAACATTTATTTACTTAAACTATGATATAATTATATAATATTTTAATTTATAAGGTACCCAAATTTTATTTATAATTTTATATATATGTTTACTATTCTATTGGCTAGTTTACTATTCATAAGGGTCACCTTACTATTCCAAAGTTCAAGTTACTATTTTATCAGTATAGGTTCCTTAACTTCTATAAATACTTCTTATTTCATCCATTATTTATTTACAAAGTTTTTATTGTGTTCTTAATGTGATTTTATGTGATTTATACTATATAACATAATTATACGAAGGGAATTTTCATTGATAAAATTTTGAGTCATTTCAATAATGCCCTGGATCCAACCAAGTTTTTAGCAGTATTGTCGAGGACTAGTAGAAACTAGTTAATTACTTGAGACCAAGTAATTTGGTCAAAGAACTTTATTATCCCATTTCTATTTTTTGATTTTAGTTTTGGATTTTATTTCCATTTTATGTTTTTGGTATTTTTGGTGGTGATCATGATGGATTATAAGATAAATAAACATGATGAGATACCATAAAAGTACACATATTACTTGGAAGATCCTAATGTATAGGAAACACAAAATCTCGATTGGTAGTCAAAGCAAAGAGGGGGGTGGAGTGATTCGTATTCCTATAGATATAATGAATTTTAGACCCCATTATGTAGTGACATATGTTATCTTCTATGAGATGGAACTATGAAATTCCAAAACTACTAAGGTGATCAATGATATGAGTAGTGCTATCAAAAATAAATATATATTTCAAGAACCTCAAGAGATGGATTCACAAGAAAGATTAAAGAGACTGATCATGAATTATAATGGAATCTATGACATGAAGATAAAATACCATGAGGCACAACCCAAAACATATTAAAAAGAGATAGAATTGAACAATTTTAAAAATGGTAATCATTTATATTCTATTATAAATAACTTATCATTAAATTATAATGTAGGTAATGGGAAAGATAAAGAGATAGTGTAAGAAGAAGAGGAGGTTAAATAAATTTTATCTATTGAAGAGAAAAAGGATGAGGATTATGAAGAGGAGTGATATGAAATCACTGAATCTTCAGAGGAGGAAGAACCTATGATTCCTAAAGAATAATAATATCAACCATAAATTCCATGATTATAATAAGAATAAGATAATAACATAATGGATCTTCTTGATGATATGGTTTCTAAGAAATAGGAGTAATCCAATGCCGAAGACAAAACCAAAATTAAAGAGGTGTAAAAAGGAAAAAAGGTTAAGGAAGTATACTTGGAGATTAATGGAAATTTTGATGAAAAATACCATTAAAATACTAAAGAAAATTAAGAGAACATATTTTTAGTTCAAAGGTACATTATAAAATGAAAATATAAATATAAAGAAGTGATGGAGGGAAATGAGACTATTGGGTCTGTTAAAGTCATTAAAGAAGAAACACCTCTAACAATGGATAAAGAGGATAATGATGATGAAATTAAATATCCATCACAGTATTCAATGAGGATAATTAATAAAAAGTGTTTAAGAAATAGATCTTAGTGCCTGCTAAAATTTTCAAGGAAATAGAATATATAATGTTTAAATAAGAGAAGAAAGATTCTAAATTTCATCAATACATTATAGATTTCATAAAGTATAAGAAGGGTGATGTGATGGAAGAAAAGATCTATGAATTCTAATTAGATTTCAATTTACTTGTTTATTCCTTATAACTATCCAAAATATGGATTCCACCACAATTATATTTCATGATGTTGTAATGGAAGAGATAGAGACCATTTACAATAGAAGAGCATAATTTGAAGTTAGTTTCAACTCCAAAATCGGTAAACATCCAATTACATGACAATTAGGTGATATTAAAGAACTTAAACAAACTTATTTTTAGAGGAAACCTAATTTTTAATTATTTATAAGAGTTATTTTTGTAAATTAGTTTAATTTATGAATTCTCATAGCTTTTGAATATCTTTATGTTTTTTGGCTGAATTGGATAAAATATTTCTTTGTATGGATTTTTTTGGTTTTTTAAGTTCAAAAGAAGAATAATAATCTCAAAATAAAAGAATAATAATAAAGGTTTAGATTATATAGATATGGGAGTATTTTTCTTAGCTTCTCATATTTTTACATTGATTGTTTCATCACAGATTTTTGAAAAATAAGTTGATTTTTTTTTCATAAACTAGAATTAATTGAATTCACCCATGAGCTACTTGAATTATTTATCTTGAACCCACTGATATAGGAGATAAAAACACTTTTGGAAATAATTTTTACTTTTTGGAAAATTTGATTGATCATGACCATAAATGTTAGAGATATATGTGGAAATTTATAGAAGTCACATTCTTATTCCAAATTTTGAGTTGTTTTAAACTGATTGTTGATATGATTTCAATTATTTATTTTGATTATTAGAATATTTAATTTATTATACTAATTATTAGTGTTCATTCTATGAAATTATTAACCAATATTATGATTCACATTCATGATAGGGTTCAGATCCTATTTTAAATATTATTTATTTTACCCTTTTTCTTTAGAGAACTATATATATCCATAAATACTAAAACTTTCTTGTTTATATTATCACAACATGACGATTTTTAAATCCATTAAAATGATTGATTCCATCATTTTAATTATATTTAGACCATTTTATCTTAGGACCTACCATATAACTAATATTTTTTTAAACACATAGAGACCATGTAATACCTAGATAGTAAGTCACATTATAAGCCTAACTTTCCTTTCTATCTATTTTATTTGGAATCATTGCATGATTATTATTTTTTAATCTTTAAAGAGGTATTTGGGTTACTCATGGTATTGTTATGTGATAGTTCTATAAATGATAGCCTGGGAAGTATCTCTTGATTATTTTGAAAAAAAGTTAAAAATACCTCATTCCTTATTCTTACTTTATGGTTTCTTAATTTTTGAAAAAAGACCTGAAAAAAATAAAAGAATAATTTAAAAAAAAGAGAAAATAGTTATGAAACTTCTGAAATAAGGAACCAAATTCTTTAATTATATCCACGATTGGTTTGAAATTTTTTGAGAAAGAATAAAGGAAGTTATATTTTGTATTTTTGAGGGAACTTGAATGGGGGAGTATCTATTTACTCAAGAGTTATATTAAATATCAAGATTTTTACTTTAAGAATTTATCCCTCCTTTTCAAGCCACTTATTTATTTTTCAACATCATAAAACACTCACATTTTTCCATAGATACATTTAATCATGTATAAAATTTTGTCATTATTTTTTTAGTTTAATTTATAAATGGATATGTATATTGATTAAAAGCCTATGGATTGTGTGCATACAATTTAGATTTTGTATAAATCTAACATAATGATATTGATTGATGAATGGAATAAATTTTAGGAAAGTTAAATCATAAGTGTAATGAATATTGATGGGAGGTTAAATTATGTGAGTGTATGAGGAGAAATTCCTTATATTCTGAATAAAACATGAAGCATGATTTGATATAAATTATTAGGTATGTTTCATGATTAAATTTTTTTATTTATAACTATATTGTTTTGATCATGATTAATTAATTATTTCCCTTATTGAGGTACGAGCTCTTTGTGCTAGGATGTTGAGATTTTTATTGAGGACAAGTAAAGGTTTGAGTGTGGGGGAGTTTTATATCTCTAATATATATATATATATATATATATTCATTGGGTTTTTACAATTTTTATTGGGTTTTAAGTATAGAATAAAATATCATTTTGTAATTATATTATTTTTCTTATGCTTTTAGGGGAATCTAATGTGATTTTTGAGGGAAATAGAGAAAAATAAAAAAGAAATTCAAAAAAACGAGCCAAATTCTTGAGGCAACGACCAAGATCAATGGTGAACATGGATATATAATTGTGAAGGAGGATAAATACTAGTGTAGGGAAACACTAGGAATGGGTGATCATAGAAATAACTAGGGTAGGGTGACAATTATGAGGAGTGGTTGTAGTGTGGGATGCCACTATGAGAATTTAACATCCATTTAATAAATAGATTGAATGATAAAAGAACATAAGTTTGAAGTGAACTTAAATGTGGGGCATGTGGTAGGTGGGGAAATATGCACTTAAAATGTTCATATGCATGTGGATGGGGTGATAAAAAGTCATTATATTCTTCAAATTCATTGTGATTTAGGGTTTTCCTGGAGTTGAGTCCCCTGAAACAAAAAAAAAACAATATAAATATCTATTAATGCCACACAATACAAGTGAAGTATGAAGTTTCCATGTACTAGTTATACTATGATGATCAATACCATGCCATTAAATTCCATGGAATCAAGTTATGAGCTTGATTTTGGTATAATTATTGGAAGCATGCTTATGAAGTTCACACCTAAAATGTGTACATGTCTCACCTGTGGTGCTCTTGATATGGTTGTGCACATGAAGCAATGAGAGACATGACTTGTTGAGGAGGAAATGAGTTCATGACACACCTGAGGAAGTTATACTGTAGGGTTGATAGTGAGTTTATAATATTCCTTAGAGTAAATCATAATTTTTTGTTGTGCTTGGATAAAAGTGGGTCACACCATCAGCAAAGTTTGTAAGGGTAAATATTGAGTTCATAAGGATGACTTCCTTTTCCAAATAATTAAAGAACGAGTTGTTTCATAGAAGTTTACTTATGCTATATTGAGGAATTCATGATAATTATTTAAGTTATGAATTCTTTCACTTCATTTGGGACTATTCTTTCCACTGTGAGTATAGTGACAAAGATGAAGTAGTGAAGGAGGTTTTTAGAGAATTTAGTTCATTACTGTAAGGTTTTTTGGTGTGGACATGCATATGAAAGAAGGATATATAGGATTATTGAAATTTCAAGGAGAAGACTCATATAATGATGATTAGGTGATTCACCACGTCCATGTATAGAAGCTCAATAGTAAGCATGCCTCTTATAATGACCATTTTTTTCATTATAAGGGTTTTAAACATGAATTTTACAGATTTAGTCCTCTTTTATTTTTGGGGATGATAAAGAACCAGGAAATTTTATTGTGATTTCATAGGAATTACAAAATTGAGTTCAAAATCTTGGAGTGGGATGGTTTATCCATAGGGAGGATTTCTAGGTCTCAACTTGTAGAGTTCATAGTAGTTTGGGTTTCCAAATTTTATTCTATGTTTTTCTATAGTTTCTCTATTTATATAATTTGGAATTATTTATATTTCTATTTTATTCATTAATATATTTTTTTCACTTTGTTATCTATTCTATGGTTTATGACTTATTCTTAATCATAAACCACTAAAAAATGAGTGGATAAACCCATTAAAGAGAGTAGAATCAATTAAAGAGCATGGATGTAACATGCTTTAATTTTGTTTCACATGTAGAAGAATATTATTCTATAATATTTTGACATGACATAACTTTATATTTTATTTGTTATTGAATCATTGAAAAAATGTGTTTAATAATGAATTAAACCTAACATAGTAGAGATAATTAATTCAAGAATAGTGTATTGGATTATTTTACTACAATTATGATCTGAACCTAATGCACTTTTGTTATTTAAATTCATTTGATAATGACTAATTGATACACTAAGTCAGTTTTAAAAGGAAATTTTAAAATTAATATCAAATACATTTATGATCATACAACTACCATGTTTGTTTATTTTATGAGTGGATTTGAGTAATTATTTTAGTAAAATAATCCTTGAAAACTGTTTCTTCTCTATTCTTTCTTTTCTATATTTTCTTCATCTACATTTTTTTTTGAGTTTTGAGTTTAATAATTTAATTTATTTAGATTCTATTTCTGAACCCTGATAAGATTTTGAAGACTAGGAAATTAGTATAGAGTCATCACTGGGATTCCCTATTACTCATGGGATGAGCCCTAAAATTACCCTATTCTATTCCTGATTAGTTAGTGATGGTTTAAGAGAGTTATAAATTTCTAACCTTTATTTCAATCATGGGGATGCAACGATACCCCGAGGCTGAATATATATCTTGGGCTGACATCATGATGGATCAATCAAAGGATGAAGCAATAAAAACCTAGTAACTACCTAAATCCATTATATAAGTTAGAAGATTTAATGGATTTTCATCTTTTTATTATAATTTTTTTTTCTAATTTCAACACTATCAGGACACCCCTAATCAAATTATTAAAAAATAGGAAATTTAAGTGGTTAAATTCAATAAATGAATATTTTTAGATCATTAATAATAAATTATATTAATCACTAATTTTAGCCTTTCTTAATCTTGATCATGTTTCTAAAGTAGAGTGTGATTAAAGTGAAGTTGGATTAAGATTATTTATCATCCAAAACAATCTTCACATTTTATATTTTAGTGAGAAATTAAATTAATCAAGGAGAAATTAAAACACACATGATGATGATTTTTATTAAATAATGAGATATATAGATCACTAGTCTCATTATTTGAGATAAAAATAGTTTATTATTCATTATAATCATCAATAATTGAGATTTATCAATATTTAACACAATTTGAGTTCAAGGAAAGAGAAATGGGTTGAATTATTACAATAATTTTCTTTTTTGGATGAGAAAAATAAGGGGAATGACAACATAGTGGTAGATTATTTTTATTAATGGCATGAATTACATACCATTTTGGACACTTGAGTTATTGGATTTCAATTTATGAAAGAAAATTATCAACATGAAATAGAGGGGAATACTGTTTTAATTTAATTTCAAAATTGATTTTTAGAATTTTTTTTTGTGAATGATGGGGTTCTCTTTAAGATAAACAAGTATTTTGTTCTAGAAGAAAATTACATGTAAATTTTCATTTGGGATACACATAAATGAGGAATTTTGGGTAATTTTGGAATCCATAAAACCTTATAAATTCATAAGGAACATTTCCACTAGTCTATGATGCAATAAAAATTTCAAGTAATTCTTTTGAGATGTGGGACATGACAAAGAGTAAAGAGTCATTTTAGGCCTAGTTTATAAACTACATTACCTGTTCTTAATCATCCATGGGAGGATCTCAATATGGATTTACTGAGGAATTTATGCAGTAAATATTTGATAATGGGATTTATTAATCAATTTTCTAAGATGGATTATTTCACACCATGATATAAGAGTGAAGATACAGTAAAAGTGGTAGAATTTTTTTTAAGGTTATTTCTCACTTTCATAGAATTAATAATAGTATTATTTTAGATAGATTCACTAAATATCTCATCGATTTTGGAGGACATTATTGAGTGAATTTGTAATGAAACTTCTTTTCAGCATTTCCCATCACCCTCTGACTGATGGGAAAATAGAAGTTACCAATTCTAATTTGGGAACCATTTTGAGAACATTGGTGAAAAATGTATGTGAGATTTGGATTTGTGTCATGCATAATATAAATTTCCATACAATAGATCTCAAATTTCTACCACTCAATATTCTCTATTCAAAGTGGTTTATGGAACCAATCCAATCACTCTTATAGAATTTTGATGTTTAGCTCTTTATTTTCAAGTGAATAATGATGTGGAGGAAAAGTGTAAAGACCCCAAAACTAGTAGCTCAAACTGATGTCTAATTTTTTATATTGTCGTAAGATATAATGTATCACATCCTGAAGTAAAAAATAATTTAGTAGTCTTGGTAAACTAGAAACATAATTGAATTTCACAGTCATTTGAAAACATAAAATACAAAAAAGTATTTTCTTTAAGATTTACATTATTCCCCTTATCATATCCCAATATATCAATCATAAAAAAGTTCCCAGTATCTTGGGGAAAATAGAACATAAGAAAGGGGTGATCTTAGATGCTTAGTAAATATAATCATACAACTGAAGTTATTATGAATAAATAATCATAATCAATATGGAAAGGTAAATTACTAAAACAAATTTCATTTAAATAATAACTTGAGAATAATATGGTAGAAAAAAATGATGATCAAATAAATCCATATAAATAATCATGTGAAATTAAAACTTATCCATTAATATTATAACTGAAAATCATTTTTTCCTCATTTTCTAAAGGCCGGTTTGAGGGTTGCCGGTACCCAATACAGGACTTCACCACATCCACACACCACATCAAAACATTTAGCTCCAATACGAAATTCAAATTTCAAAACCAAAATCAACGCGACAGGACCTCGAGCTGCGCACCTGCCAACGTACCACACACCTATCAGTGCACCTGCCGCGCACCTACCATCAAGCCACGCCTCGATCTGCGATCCATCACCACGCGCCACCATTCACAATAGGAAGATGACAGAAACATCAACCATCGTCGTCGCTGAAGCACTTTCCCTTGAGCTGCAATTCCCACCAACATCGTAGAACCATCCCGCATAGCAAAAAATTCATACCAACCAGGAAAAAAATCCATAAAATTCCATAAAATTCATCAAACCCTCGCATTGAAAAGCAAGGAGTGAAAGAAAAAACATCAGGCATTCCTCCGTCGAAGAACCATCACCAAATCAAACTCGCCGATGCAGAAATTACCATCCTCATCGAAGCACCGTCGCCAAATCAAACTCACCGGAGAAAAAAACTCCATCCTAGAAACCATCAAACAAGAAATCTTTACAAAACCAACATTAAAAAAACATCACCAGATCTCCAGTAGATAGCATACCAGACGAAATACTAGGAGAAAATCCCATCTCCACCTTCATATCTGCACCCAAAGGCCAGATCTACCCGAATCTCGCACAGACTACTCTGAAATCGACGGAAACCCCATATCACAGCACCTAAAACCCACACCCTGGACCACCATCTTGCCACCTTAGGAAACCCTATCCAGATATGAAGCTAGAGTGGAGAGAAGGTCGCGCAGAGATGAAAATTTTCGAGGATGTTGATGAGCCTGTGCAACGTTGATACTGGGAGAGATCACATCGCAAGCGTGCCGACGAGAGAGACAGTAGGAGATCAGCCAATGGGAGAGCGGAAGGCAACAATGAGTAGAAAACCTAGATGCAGAGCCCCTTACGGGCTCATTAGTTTGTCCATGAATATTATAACTAATCGAATAATCACATGGACACTAATGACTAATATAATAGTGAGTGTATTCATAATTTTGTAAATATTAAAAATACTATCAAGGACTTTCATAATATATTTTAAATCTATGGGTAAAAACCCATCTAATTTTGGCCAAGTGATTTGTCTCATGAGACCTGTTGATGCATTGAGGGTCTATCTATAACCAGGATCCACCCATAAGTTACTAACTCTAATTCACTCCTTAAATTAAAGGGGTGAAACATAAACAAAATAAACATTCATATTTAAAAACTAACATATAAAATGATAATACTTACCCCAATCAAATAAAAATAACCATAAACCAGCCAGAGTAATACGGTGAATTGTATTAAAATTGTACATCCTCAGTCAAAATAATCATAAATCAGACAAAGAAAGAATAAGGATGATATTAATATAATTTATCTCTAGCAGATCAAAATTAAAATAAAGGGTTGAGGTCATCTATGAATAGAAATACCATTAAAATTTCATTAAAAACATTTTTAAGGAAAATATCCTTTTCACTTTGAAATTATTTTTTTTAAAAAAATTCAAAATTTTTTTTGAAAATAATTTTATTTGAGAATAAAATTTTAAAATAGGTTAAATAATATTTAAAACATTTAGTGGTGATGACAATGTAAAATTCTATTCATGCCATACATGTTAAAATAAAGATTCCTTTCACATTGTCTTTAAAATCCAAATGAGCATTGTTTGGAAAATGACATGAATATAACTTTCAAAATATTTTTTAAAAAGTAAAACATGGGTAAAAATGTATTTAATAAATAATTTAGAGAATTTTAAAAACATTTTTGAAATAATTTTAGAAAACATGATTTTGGAAGAAAAATGATTTGGGACCGAAGAGAGAAATGAAGTCTGATTTTATTTAAAAAAATCTTAATAATTTTAAGTAAAAAAGAGTAAAAAAATAGTAATATTACTTTAAAAGATAATTAATAACCATAGGATAAGAAATTATATTTTATTTATGATATAAATAGAAAATTATTCCCCTAATGGGGACTTAAACAAAAATAGTCCCGAATAATGATGAGATTGTGAAATAAAACCTTACCACTTTGGTAACTTTTGAATCATAACCTGCATGAATGAAATAAATTCAAATTATAATTTAAATAGAATTAATAAAAATATATTCATAATATAAAATATCATAATGGGTATTATATACACCACAAAAATGAATAGGTGGTGAATATGGCATAAGTCTCATAGAAGTAAAAGTGAGATGAGAAACCCTTACCTCAAATTTGAATTCCTTAATATGTGTCTAAACCACTTATATAATAAATATAGGTTTATTATAAATCTATTAAATAACAATAATAATATATCTAATACCATATATTATTTAATTATAGTATTTTATAAGTTGTTTAATGAAAATTCTTTGTCAAAATCATTGTTTTAGGTGATAATTCCTTCATTTTTCATGTATGATTTGGTTCGGTAATTTTGGTCCTTTTACATTGATCATGGTTAAATAATATCCAAAATTTTTACTGTGATATAAATATCATATATATTCATTATATATATATATTTATAGTAATATATAAAAGTTATAGATAAAAAATGGATTACACTATTCATAGAGATGGTAAACAGTACGTGCGCATGAACAATGTTTCCATTTTTCTCAATGGATGAACAAATGGAAAATAAATATCAATTAACCTTTAAATAATAATAATTATTTTATATATATTATTTATATTAATAAAATATATCTTTATTACAATCCATGTAAAAATAAAATGAAAAAAATTTCGCATCGCTACGTGGAGGTGCTAGTCCACACGTACGCACAAGCGACATTATTGTTTTCCAATGGATTGGAAGATAAGAAATTAGATGTAATATTATATTTCCGTAAGTATGTTTAGTTCATAAAAATTACATATATTTTATTAAATTTTTCCTTATAAACTTTCATATGAAGAATAAGAAAAAAGTGAATCACATCGTTTCATGAGGTGGTAGTCTGCCATACACACGAGCGATGTTATCATATCCCCACAAGAAATGTAAAGTAAGATGGTATATGTGATATCATAATTAGATAATTATAATAATTTCATAATTATCATATAAATATGTTAAATCCATAATTATATCCAACCATGATAGGTGGTGATGGAAAATGAAATACATCACTTTGTGAGGCGGTAGTCCGCCGCACAACTGATCGACATATTCATTTTCCATTTGATAGAATTAGAGATAGATATAGGTTATGCCACGAACATAATGACATATAATTATTTGTAATATACTGATTTTATTATATTATCTTTATTTAATAATATTTGAATGAGGTTTAAGAAGAAATAAAAAAAATATACATGTTAAGAATTTTACCTCTTATTTAGAGAAATATTTTAGTTTTATACCTAAATCACTCATATATTGGATTTTAATCAAACAAAGTCCACTAGGACATAGGCATAGAAGTAATAAAGTGATTTGGTTAGGTATTTTCTGAACCAAGGTGTTTTGGAAGTGTGAAGAGAAAATGAGAGTGGGTGACCTTTTATAAGTGGGGGAGATGAGACACTTGGTATTTTTGAAAAGAAAAAGTGATACCCACAATTTTATCATACCAAAAGCCTAAAAAATGGGTAATTGTCAAAAATTATAGGTTATAAGGTCGAAATATGTCCATAAAATGGGTTTTGGACAAATTTTAGATCATTTTAACCCTTATCTTCTTAGTTTAACCCTCAATAAGCCCATTTTTACCTTAACCATGATAATTAATTTCTACTATTTTCACTATTAATTATGGTAAAAAATTAAGTTGAAATTATTAGATAATATAAATTATTATTATTACAAATATTTAGACAATTTTACTAAATTAAATTCATATAAGTGGTAGAAGTAAATTTAAAATCAAACACGTAGATGTGTTAAAAAAGCAGGTTTCCAAAGAGAAAACTTTCATAATTATAGAAAGTTTTAATATAAAAATTTGATATTAAATTTATTAAAATAACATAAATTAGTTAAATTTATATATAATTTAACTAATTTAACTTTAAAATAAATTTAAAATAAAATTTAACTTTATAAATAATTTAAATGAAAAGGAAGTTTTCAATAAAAATAAGTCCTTTTCACTATTCATTAAAAAAATTATCTTTTTGGAAAATTCTCATATATCCATCCAATTATAATTTTGACATGTATATTTAAGAAATGAATTTTATTTTATAAAATATTTTTTTACAAGTGTTAAATTTTAATTTTAAATTACTAGTAGAAAGTACGACTAAACCGCTTGTTTGAAAAATATTGTTTTTCAAAAAACATATCTTTTTTTTTATTTCAAATGGTCATTATTTTTTTTAGGAACAATATATTACCATAAAATTTATCTTATACATGTGTAAACCATATAATTTTTCATAATTTAGTTAGTCATATTTTTACCCACCAACTTAACGGTGAGGCTATAATAGTAATGTTTAAATAATATTTTAATAGAACATCAAATTTAGTTTAAACCTGGTGATGAGTACATTACAAGATACAAAAAAGATTAAATTTATTTAAAAATCAATATATCATAAAGTCTTATAGTGTTATATTATCTTCTAATTTTGGTGTTTCATGTCATACATACTATTGAACATGGTGTACCTCTTTTAAAATCTTAGGGTGTTACACGAAGGTGAAGAAAATGAAGAAGTTTTATAAACTTGTTCAAGTATAAATATAGAAGTATAATGAAGCATAAAGAGGTGAGATAACAAGCACCAGAAGCAATCCATTTTACAATATGAAGAAAAAATGTGAATTCTACTTTGAAGGTATATATTTCCATAAAAAAGGAAGATCAAGAAGGAACTATGAGCTAAAGGTCCATTTAATGTTTTCGAACAAGTGGGGGATAACGACTTATAGGATTAATTTACCTAATTATTTTAGTGTAATTTCCACAATGATTAATATTAGTGATTTGTCTCCATACATTGAGGATTATTATATAGAAAATTTAATGGAAAATCCTCTCCAATAAGAAGGGAATGATATGGACCAAAACCAATCCAAGGAGAATTATTTTTGGATTGATAACAAGATTAAATCCAATTTTAATTCAAATTAGACCAATACATGTTTTTTGACATCCAACAAAATGGTGGGCTATAAAAACTTTTTTGGGCTCCAAAAGGAGGTATCAATAAGTAAAATTTTGGAAATTGATATAATAGAATACATGAGGAGAGGAAACATGAAGAATAAACTATAAAACATTTCATTATCCACGTTTCTTTGCATTAGCTTATTTAAAAATGCATCTAATGCATTTACCTATGTTTTAAAAAAACATAGGGAAATGGTGTGTTTCTAATTTAGTTGTGTTTATAAACATTACTAATTTAACTGCATTTATAATTATTTCTAAATAAGTTATGTTTATAAATGTCTGTAAATTATACATGTTTATAAACATCACTAATTTATCAAAATTTGTAAACATAGATAATTTAGCAACATACCATTTACCTTTATTTTTTAAAAATTAGGTAATTGATAGGAAAATCATACACATTCTTTTTCAAAAAATTGGTAATTATTTTAAAATTAACAATTTTCATTTTTTTCTACATATGATAAATTTTTCAGCCTAGGAAAACCGACATTTCCCCTGTATACCATTGCCTGGACTAGTGAACCCATTCTCGGATATGACTGCTAGGCCTGGTGATCCCATTCCCCCATCACCCGCATCCCTCCCAACTATGTCCACTACTGACCATATCTCACTAACCTGCTGAACTCATATTTATAGGAAGATGAATATGGTGGTTGACACCTTATCAAAGAAATCAGTGGAGGATAAATATTCCTTATGTTTATTTTCCCTTAATGATGATTTTCTACATCTACATTATTCTATTATAAGGGGTGATGTGTACAACTAACTTTAAATCCTCCTTGCAAATCTAACTTTTATTTAATTAATTTTGATGGGAATGGGTCTTCCAACCCACAACCCAGACTTTCTTGGATTGATTAATATATATATATATGTGTGTGTGTGTGTGTGTTTGTGTGTGTGTGTGTTTATATATATATAAATTAATTTCCCCCTCTCTCTATCTCTATATCTAACTATATATAACTTAATACATATGTATATACAAATATTGAAAAACATATTATTATAAATAAATATATATATACATATAACATTTATTTTTAATGTGTGTGTGTTTCTTGTAATTGTACCCCGAGAACCTAATATATATCTATATCTATATATATATAAATAATTATAAATATATTTATAAATACACACACACACATATAATTTAGTCATGTTTTAAAATGTAGCTAAATTAGCAACATCTATAAACATGTCTAATTTAGTGAGAATAATTTAGAGATGTTTATAAATGTGGCTAAATTAGTGATTATTATAAACATGAATAAATTAATGATGTTTATAAATGAGTCTAAATTAGTGGTGTTTATAAATGTAGTTAAACTAGCCACATTTTAAAGCATGGAAAAATTAAAAATTAGCGATTTTTTTAATATGGGACTAAAAAAAAATATCTAAATTAGCTATACTAAAATTTATCTACATTTTTAGAAAACACGGTTAAAAAATCATGGCTAAATCAAAATTTTTCCATGTTTTTAGAAGCCATGGCTAAAAAATATGGCAAAAGGCTTGTTTTTTTGTAGTGAATGCATCAATAAAGTGGAACCTATCTACATTGTAAAGAGGGGCCATTAAATTATTATAAAAAATGGTTTTTATATTTTTAATGTGACTATTGATTCTCCCTTTCCTTGTAAATTGTATTGGAAAATTTTTCCAAATTTATTTTGTATTTTAATGAATTTTTAACTCATTGTCAGGATTATCTTTGAATCCTATGAAATTTGAAGTCTTCTCTCTCATATCACACTTTTCTTTTTCTTTTTCCACAGTTGGGAATTAGTGATTCTTCTCTGTTACTTGAAAAGTTATTATTAATATTTGAGAAAAATTTAAATGTGGTGTTAACTTTAATCCTTGGTCATTCAGGTACTTATCAGAACATTATCTATATTTCTCCACTTACGATATGATTTCATCGACAGGTCAGTTTTTATCTTCAGTATAAAATCCAGGATAGAGTGTTTAGATTCAGATGGTGATCATTATTGATAAATTATAAATTTGGTAAACAAATAGTCCTAAAATTATTAAAATCAAACTTTTATAGAAATATTAAAAATGTATCATAATCATCAAAACTAGGTATATAATTGAGGGTATTCAAAAAATAAACCAAATGAAAGTGTAATTTTTATCATCCCTCAATAAAGTTTCTAATCTATCCATTTCTTGAATTTATCAAGGTATAACTTACATGAGCTATTTCCCAAAGTACTTATACTTGAGGAATTTTCTAAGTAAAAAATGTTTAAGTAGGTTAATGATATACCTTTTAAAACCAATAAGGAAATTAAGCTCACCTATCATGATCATTTTGAATTCACTCTATATAAGTTCAGAAATATTTTATAGAGGACCATTCCAAGATGATCTAATGATGATATAATCAATATTTATTTGAATAATTAAATTTACCTTAAAATTTTCTTGGTAAAAATGGTGGGATCCCTCATTCCTTTTGTAAAATCATTTTTCAAAATTAAATTTGATAAATGATTACACCCTGATCTTGGAGCTTTCTTAAGTGTTATGAGAGTGGGTACCCAAGACACAACTTGAATATTAATTTTCAATTACCACATAATGTATAAAATTTGAGTCATGTATAATTTTTTCTTACCATAATAGTGTTATTACATTTTCATACACCATTTAAATGTTAATGTCCTTAGATTACATATCGTATTATAAATCCCCAACTATAATGAGAACCTTATAATGCTATGATATTAATATTAAACACATGTCATATGGTCTATATGCATCACTATTATGGGGAACAAATGATGACTATATTTGGTTTTAGAGATGAAAACAATTACCAAATGCTGTAAAAACCAAAAAAAATCTGTTATACCATAAGATCACCCAATTCATTTGGAATCAAAGAAGTAAAATTAATAATGGGGTAAATTTTCTGTGTTGTTCTGAATGAATCCATGCTCTTCCACAAAAGCATTATAGTGAACCTTAAGAATCATTTAAAAAAATCACTCCTCCTAGGGTATTCATGGGCTATGAAAATATACCAATGTTTGGGAAATATTTCCTTTTCCAAATAGTTTTTTGCATCATTGGCTTAAATTGAAAGATAAGGAGAGAGTAGAGAACTTTAGCTTAAGGAATTTCACTATACCTCAATCCATAATAAAAAACCATGAGCCTCTTTTTAAAAACATCCAAGGAGACTCTTTGAATTCTAAATGTTCTACTATAATGAATGACATGTTTCATAAACACTATGAATTTCAACCATTATAACTCTTGGATATTCATTTGTAATTAATTATTTAACATTTAAAAAATTATTTGTATATTCAAAATCCTATGGATTATCATCACATGATAATCAATCTATCATAATATCTTAAATAATGATAATAAAGTTGATCCAAGAGATAAAAAATATCACATAAAACTACCATGCACAACACATGGAATATAAAAATTCCCCACAACATAGTCAATCTCAACATAGAACACAATTTGGTATAACCTACCAAAACATGGTATATCTTTTAGTGAATATTTTCATCCATCTTCTACTTTCAATAAAGCCTTATAGACTTAGCATACTTTCAAATTATGTTACATCATATGTAACAACTTTTGAAACATTATCCAAAACTCTATCCATATTTATTTTGAATATATATTAAAACCTCCCACTACACTCTTTTAGTGAGTAAAAATAATGTTTTTTTAATAATGGTGATACTTAGGAATAATATTACGAATGTTAAACTCCTTGAACATAGTCTTCAAACTTCTGTTGTTTACTTATAAATCTTTATAATTTTATCATCATCTTTCTAAGAAAATTTCTATTTAATCACTTGATTGAAATAATTTTGGTAAAAATATCTAACTGTTCACATTAATATTTTTCTTTAACAACATATCCTAAATTCTTTTTGGATATAAAGTAAATTTCACTTTGAATTAAATTAATACAATCCTTTATTTGTTATACTTTGAGAATTTATACATCTAAAAAAACTCTCACTTGCATATTAGAAACAATATTTTCTCTAAAATACCGTTCTAAGATTCATAAAATATTTTTATAAGTAATTTCATTTATTTAATTTATTGAGAATATATAATAAATAAACTATTAAGACCCATATCTCATATATTATTCTATCTTCTTAGAGGAATATTTTGAAAATAAGATTTTATTCTTTAGAATATTCCATTATTGGGCAGTGGGAACTCCATCCCTTATATTTTAAAAATACCTTGGACAAACACTTTTATCTTGGATAAAAATCCTTATATACTTTACTTTCTGTCAAATATTTTAAAGAATCAGATAAATCATAAACTATGTATATTAAAACCATCATCTCTTGTAGTTCATAATATCTCTTTGTTTACAAAAAAACTTCCCTTATCACAAAAGATAAATAAGAATAAAATTCACATCCATTATTTAGATTCATTTTAGAATTAAAATAATTATTTTTATTCAATTACTTAATGCAGTAATGCTTTACTTCATCATTTCTGTTAATCCATTGGGTGATGATGGTGTTTATTTGTTTTCAATACATTAAATAAGGTTAAAATCATTTAGAAGGATGTGAGATGAAACAAATAATGTCTATTATATCATTTCATGTAAGTGGAATATGTAGAAGAAAACATCGATTCCTTATAATGATCAAGAAGAAGGCTTTCAAATAAAGATATCACAATGGGAATTTCAGGATGGGATATAACATGGTGGATTTGACATTGTGATTATGGATGAGTTTTTAGGTGTTTTTAGAAATTATAAATGCATAATAAAATTCTTTTTGGAAATGGTATAACTATTTATGCCACATAATAAGTTGTTTAATAAAACAAAATGATAAGATAAGAAGTGGTTTGTTGAATCTATTTTGAGTCACAATGTGTTTTGGATCTCATAGGTGGGATAATTAATAAAAAAAATGGATTTTAATTTGTCCATTATAAAAACCATGTCACACTGAGTTAGAGAAATTCCCTTGGGAAACGGGCTACCCAAAATAGGAATTAAAAAACCCATTTTCATAATTGAATCCAAAGTATAAAATCAGATGATAGAGATATATCATGGTATGGAGGAAATCATTTTAGTTACTGGTTTTCACATATTTAAGGAGAAAAAAACCTTAATTCATGGAATAATTAATTTTGAAGGGTGTTTTACTTGAAGAGGCATTATGTCGTAGTCCATATTACACTATTACATGGTTAAAAATGTGTTGTTTTTTTTAATTTGAAATGGCTATAAAATTTTGATGTGGAGGAGATCATGTAATGGATCTTGGAGAAGTTCATTAAGGTGGAGCCCAAAAATGATTGATTTGACTATAGGCCGCATCATGGTGAATATAAATTCTAAAAAAATAAAGAATTCAAATTTTATTTTGATTTTAGATCAGTTTTATTTGAGTTTAATAGAGGTGGAGTGACATGATTGCAAATATTTTTCCACACACAAATGTTTGGGACACTTCAAGTGATCTAAAAGTGTATATAAACAAAACTTTATCCTAGACATTGGTTCAAGTGGGTGATTTTTTTGAATTTCTTTGTTGAGAAAACAAGTGTGTGTGATTTTTTGTGAAATGTGATATTTTTTGAAGGAGAATTAGAGACAACCCAAAGATATTTCTATGAAACATGGAAGAATATAAAATCCATTAAATCATTTGGAAACTCGATTTTTTATTATTAATCATTCTTCAAGAAGATTTTTATTATTCACTTACGATAGCAAGTTAATGCTTGAAAGAACTGGTTGGTGATAGTATAATTAAGACGTTAAAGACATTACATTACCCTTGGATATACTTGATAATAAGTGATCTACAATTTGTGTGTGGTATAATAACCAACATATAATGAGTATGTAGTCACCCTCCTTGGGGAAAAACCTTATTAAATATTATATGCATGTCATTTATGTTTTTCACCTTGTGAGTTTGACAGATCAGTACTTAACCACAGTGAGAGTGATAGTATTTGAAGAAGAAATGTTTTCAATATCAACTCACCCATCTATTAGTGTTGATAATTTATTCAAGTGATCCTAACAATTGGTATTAAATACATGGTTCACTCTAAAATATGTATTGCTGATGATTTCTATAGATTTTCACAATTCTATCAATAAAAAATGGATCTATTCCTTAGATGATAAATGTATTTATATATGAAATTAAATAATGGTTCCATATTTACTTAATCTTGGAAATTATTTTCTTAAGTTCATTTTTCAAGGTTTAATATATTCAGAAGAAACTATTACCTGGTCTCAATCTGATAATAAGAATTTTGAGGGTGATGATAAAACACATAATATACTGTATGTCATCATTATCTAAGAAAGCGTTGAGAAAATTAATGGAATATAAAAATTATAAGTAAATTTGGATAAAAATTTATAGAATATATGAAGAGAAATTTTTTTAAGGAATTTAAAGTTTGAAGATGTGAGAACACAAAAATATGAATATGTTGATAACTTATTTACTCAAGTGAACATGATAGTAAGAAACATCAAAGGATATATTGAAACAATTGAAGACTCTATAGTGGTGAAGGAACTCATGAAAAATATTCAAGAAAATTTTGATGTTAAGATCTCATATCTTAAAAATAAATACCCAAAAAACTTTACAATTTATAAGATTAAAAGAACACTTTTATACTTTGTGATGAGAAGAGGAGTTATACTAAAAAAAAATTCTAAAAAGGATAATAATATTTTATTTAAATCATTAAAAAAATTTAAAATTGAAGAAAATTAATTTAACCTTAATAAAGATAAGAATATGGAATGATTTGATGATATTATCCCTTTATTGTCAAGAACCTTAATAAGAGGAAGTGTTATATATCAAGGTAAATTACCATTAAAATGTTTTAACTATGGTAAAATTGGTAACTTTTCTTCTAATTATACTTTTGAGAATTAGAAAATACGATGAATATGGTGGTGAAACTAAAGGATTCTCCAAGAAAGGGGATACATTCAAGATTAATCATATTTTTATTGAAAAGGAAGAATATATCATCCAAGTTATTTATAATAAATTTGATATCACTTAAATAACATGTCTCTGATAGAGAGGAGAGTAATTATGATGAATATAGTTCTAAATAAAATCCCTAGAGAATTTTTATTTCTCAAGAAGATGAAGAAAGTATATCTTTAGAGGATGATGCTAAAATTTATTAGGTGTTTCTTCTAAAAAGGATGAAACCTCTAAGGAATACATCATGAGAATTGATATCAAAACATTTATGGATATATAAACTGTAAGGCTAACCATAGTATAGTGGTTTGGAACATGTTTTGGTCTAGCCTTATGTTCACCCTAACATAATTTGAGATATTATTCCAGGATGGATATACATTTGGTACATCACACTATATGATAATCCTTTATCCACCCTACATAATTCACTTCCAACTATCAATATCAGTTGAATCATCATGCAAAGATGATCAGAGGAGTTTGAACATATCAAATAATTTTTTAAATAGTAAATTATAATTAATGAGATTGAACTGAATGTTTCAAGAGTTGAAATTTACAGAGAATTTATGAAATTATAAATCAATATAGTTTGAAAATTTGAGGTTCTGTATAGCCTATATAAATTGGTTCATTCTACATTAAATTTTTTGCATCCATGATAAATCCTCTAAGATGAAATTCACTTGATATAATTTTCTCTCCCATATTTAAACAAGGTTATAGTATAATGTGGGGTTGAGATAGGTCCTACCTTAGAATCAAATGATTCCCACGATCCCTAGATACCTTCAAAAGAAGGATTATTTTAATTATTTTTTAGTAATCTCGATTAAATACTTGTGAAAATATTCAACAGGCCATATCAAGTGGTGTGAGGTATGCCAATATTTTTCTTTATTTATGTTAATTAAAAATAAATAGATAAATTTTGGGTTTAATCTAACATTGAAGTATTCTTCTAATACGTTTTAGATGTTATAGATTTCTTCAAAATACAACAGTGGAATTAGATAATTTTTTTCAACATTTGGTATGATCTTTGGATGAATGAAGATTCTGTAAAATAAGATTTCTCAGTACCATAGTGTAGACAACGATGAAACTACCATTTATATTCTTCAAATATATGGATCATGAAATGAAGGTTATCTAAAATGGTCATTTTAGTGTGTGTTTTGATAGAACATGAAATTTTCATAGAAAAAACTATTATGGGGCGGTGTAGAAAATCACAAAACACAGAGTGCCATATGATGATGCTATATTCCATGGTCTAGAGTGCACTATATCATGGTTAAGTTCCACCATGAGGACAACCAAAACATATTGAAATTAGGAAATCTATTTTACATAATGACAAGAAAATACAAAACAACCTCTCTGAAATGGATACTAAAAAATGGCCATGATATATGACATGTTTGAAGGAAAAAATGACATGCACTATGCTATAGTAAAAATTGTTATGGTTATAAATTTAAAGAAATTTTTTTTGATAAAATTCTCAAAAACCATTACTAATATGGGCCCTTAGAGTGGGAGATTTAAGTCATACCAAAAAACATTTTTTAGGTTTAATTATGGTTCAAATTTTATTTACATGGTAAATGATTTATGAAGTGTTTATAAATTAAAATATTCTCAAATATAAATTTGTTTATATTTATTAATTAATTTTTCATAAATGTAAATATAAAATTTTTATGGTAATAAATTAATTGTAAAATTTATTTTAAACATTCCAAAAGAAGTTTTGGATGATGGTACAAATGGTATAAATGAAATCCAATGAAAAATATTTAATTTATATGAATTTATTACATAAAAATTTGAAACACTTATTATTTGATAATAAAAGTATTCATAAAATTTTTCATAATCTAAATATGAAGGATTTTATATTAAAAACATGTAAATGATAATATGAAATGGTCATACTAGATAAACATGAATTGTTAAAATTTTATCCATATAAAAATTATAAATAGTTTACAGTTATTTTATTTAGAAATTGTTCATAAATTTTTTATATCATGTTTTAATATATAAATTATCCATTTATTTATTTTATTTATTTATTGAAACATAGGTATAATCATTATATTATGAATTTTGGTGTAGGATTTATTTTAAAAAGATAAACTACTACTGTATTATCATACATGCATATAAGAAGTTACATGCTAAGCTTGATAATGGATTTTATTTTCTTTTACCTTGATTTTGGCTTGTACTAGGTTATGAGATTTAATTTAAATTCTGATTATAGTTTATATATATTAGGTGTTATAATTATGTTGGGATTTAAATATCACTTTAGTAAAGTATCCATGGGTAGAGGGACTTTAGGTTGAAACACTCATTGTCCCGAAGGCTTATGTTTTTTCTAAAAAAGTGGAGGTTGGCTATCCATCTCCCCAATATTATGTTTTTGGGGATTATTTATTTTGTATGAATATAATCCTTTATATGAAACAATTTTTGACGCCTTATTCATATGATGCATTTAGATATATATGAATGTAGTTAACTTTTAACTTGGTTCAATAACACAACTATGAGCTTTGTATAGAGATATAGGTCAATATAGTTTAAACATATTAGTTTAGTGGAAGGAATGAGATCCCAAAATAAATAATTAGAAACATGTATACATACCTTTTTAAAATACTAAGTGAATGATTACATATAAATTAATCACTTTTAAATTCCTTGATCATTTAGTATGGGTGAACCTAATCTCCAGGTTCCCATGAATTACCTTATGTTAAGAAAGCTAGTAATGTGGTGACCTTAATTATTAGGTGACTTATTTTTTTTATTTTCTTTAGGTTACACTTGTTTAAAAAACCCTGACATTTATTATACCAAAGGAATAAAGTCGAGATAATATTTATATAATGGATTTGGTTAAAGGTTACACTTAGTTGGGAAACCCTACCATATTTAGTCATGAATTATTGACATGATTAACTAGTGTAATTCACGATGAAGTATGGATATTGGATCACTAATAGACATAATAAATTAAAATGGGGTCATCATTTATTGGGATCAAATTTAATAAAATCCATTATTAAATTATTTTACAAAAATATGACACTCAATTTATAAAACCTTTTATTGTAGATATAAATGGAATAATCATCTTCTGATATGACTTTGAGATCAATACTTGAAAATAAGAATCTAAATGGTAGTAACTTCATAGACTGGTACATAAACTCAAGAATAGTTCTGAAATAGGAAGAGAAATTTTATGTTCTAGAGAAAACAATTCCCAAGGAAACACCTTTCGATGAAGTAATTCAAGTGGTGAAGAACATTTATTATAAAAATATTATGGAATTTATTTATGTGTATATATTGATGTTTATCTCTATGAAGCATAAAATCTAGAATAAACATGAAAACATGGGTTCTTATTTGATGATTTATAACCTAAAAAGGTTGTATCAGGAGAAATCAAGACATGCTAGATATAAATTTTCAAAATTAATTTTATTCTATAAGATAACATAACTTATTTTAGTCTTATATAATGTACTAGATATTATGGGGTTTGTTAATAACTTGGATAGATTGGGGTTACCTCGTGATAATGACCCAAATAATGATTTCATTCTCCAATATTTAACAAAATGTTTTCGGTAGTTCATTGTGAATTATAATATTAATGAACTTAGGAAAAGTTTACCTGAGCTACTGAATATGTTGAGGATAGATGATAAGGACATGGGAGGTCCTGGATCAAGAATTGTACTAATAGTTTAATGTAGTAAAAGTTCAAACTGAAAGAAGAAAAAATATATTGGAAAGTCCAAGATTGAATATTTTGATAGTCGGTCAAAGTCTTCGAAACCTAAGTGCGGAGTTAAGAAGAAAGGTAAATTTTTCCTTTTTGTAAATGATAAACACTGGATAAGGAATTACATTGAGTACCTAAATGGTTAAAAGAAACCCAGTAAAGAGTCTATTATGGGTATGATTCTATAAAAATAAATTCTTATATTTTTAAAAGTTATATGATACCAAATATAAGTTTTATAAGTGTTACAAATATATAAGATTTCAAGATTGATAAAGAGTTGATGGTAGAAGATTTAAGTTTCATTCCGAGTAATAGAGAAAGGATTTGGAACATTAAAGTCATTGATGTAAGAATCCCTTGAAACCTAGAATGAATTTTAATAAAGGATATGTATTTTGGGTCTCATTTGTTTTGGATTATGTAACAAGAGATTCTTGTAAAAAAATGGTTATTTAATTAATAAATGAGATGATTGTTTTGTACACATGGTTTATAATTCATCATACTTTATAACACAATTTTAAAATTTAAGTATAAAAGGAGTTTTATCTAGGTTAAAAGTGTTTATCCAGATGTTTGTTAAAATATAAGGGGTGTGATCCCACCACCCATCCGTGGCATATTTTAATAATAAATACTTATTTTATAATGCTCCAAAACATAGAATTTAATATAATATATGAATGGAATTATATATTTTTCAAATATTCCTACTAAAAGTAAATAATAGTTATCCCTTAAACAAAAAAGAGTTTCTATATCTTAATAAGATATTCTAAAGATAATATAATTTCTAATAGACTATTAGAAGTATGTTTTGGACATGGAGGAGTTAAATGTATAATAAGTAATGTTTTAACTAGCCAAATCAAAGTGAATGTAACACAAATATCCTGAACTAGTTTAGTCTATGTCTCTAAACAGAAAGTTTAATAGTTATATTTAGTTACTATAATGAAGTGAATATAAATTTATATCTTAAAATAGTTTTAGGATATGTTAGAAAATAAAAATTTAAAGATTTACATATATATACTAAAATGATCACATAAGAAAAGTTTTAAGGGAAAGGTTACAGGGATGATAATGATGATAAACTTATAAAGAGTTCTAATTAGAAAATAGATGTTATTAACATCATAAAATTTTATGTTGTAAATTAAAGGAGTTTGAATGCTATATTAAAAAATTTTAACATTATAAATATGATTCATAAGTATTACCATTATTTAAACTAGATTAATTTATAAATGTATCTCACTAAAAGAGTTTTGTGGGAGTGTTTTATAAAATGGTCACATAGATATGTGAAAGGAATTAGGTAGGGATATAATGCATAAAAAACCTCTAAAAAAGTAGAAAAGATAAGGATGATCTAATAGTTTATCACATGGTATATGATTAGATGGTCACTTATTCATAGTTTTATTATTATTCTTATATGATTATAATAATATAAAACATATCATTTTAATAAAAAAGTATGTACTTAATTTTTCACATTGGATGTATGTATTATGTGAATTAATCTATGAGATCATGACATTGAGTTATCCCTAATTGATTTTCATCACGGTGTATTATAGGTTTAAAAAAATGTTAAGTTTAACATTATTAGGTTTTCATATAGAGATTTGGAATATGCTCATGAGGTATAAAAAGAATTTTTTTTACTTTATAAACACTCAAGTATACCACATAGAGTTACATACACTATTTATTTGGTATACTAGGGTTGTATATTCATATTGGTATTTCCATGTACCTGAAGTATATGAGATATATACTATGAGAACATTTTTTACTTTGATTCATTTCTTATGTAATCCTTAAGTCTTAGCTAATTAATGGGTGGTTAGGCATGTTGCTGAGCATGTTGTTGATTAGAGATTAACTAAGATGGGAATTTTCATCTCATAGGATGGTTATGATATATGTGACCTTAATTGAGAAAAAATTATTAGGATATATGGGATTTATATACACTATGTACTATGTTTGATCAATGTATTATGCAAAGAGATCAATCTTTAGTAACAACAATGCTTTGATAGAGCTCTCTCTTTGCTTAAAATTATGAATTCAAGAATCAATGATTATTTTCAATGCTAAAAATGACCACATGGTCAAACTTTTTGATTGTGTGAATGATTATAAAATTTATGAAACATTGAGAGATTATTCAAAAGTGTTTTAGGGGATATCCAAAAGATGTTTTGGATAGTTTTCACAAGTTATTACATATGATATAACGTGTGGTAAAATTATTTTATATATTTTTTGAAATAAGTTTTGAAAATATCCAAAAGGTGTTTTGGATATGGTTTCATGATTTATTTCATATGATTTGACATAAGGTGAAAGTTCACTAATTCTATGAGGATTTTAGTGAAGGTGGGATATTGATGGATATGTACACTAAAAGGATGACCATGACATAGTGGTTTAGAACATTCCATGGTTTAGCCTTATGTGATCCACAAAATAGTGAGAGACACTATCTCATAGTGGTTATACACAGGGACTATTTTATTTTATGATAATCCTTTATTCTCTCTCCATAATTCACTTCTATCTATCATCCTTAGTGTAATTATCTTGTAATTATTATTAGAGGAGTTTGAACATCTCACATAATTTTTTAAATTTTAAATGATAATTAATGATATTAAGACAAATATTCTAAGAGTAGAAACATTTTGATCATTTATAAAACATTTAATAAATATATTCTAACCCTTTTAGATTATGTTTAGTCTATATAAATTGGTTCATTCCACATGAATTTTTTTTCATTTTTGAGAACTTTTATAGGCCTAAATTAAATTTCTTTTATTTTATCTCCCATATTTAAACATGGTTCTAGTATACCATGATGTTGAGAGAGGTGCTACCCTATAATATGTTGATTCCTAGGATCCATGGATAACTTTGGAGGAAGGATTATTCTAGATGATTCTTAGTGATTTCATTCAAATGATTGGGAAAATATTAGAGAGGCTGGATCATCTTATGTGGGTACTCCATTATTTTTCTTCATTTATATTCATTACAAATTCATAAAATATTTTGGGTTTAATTAGTTTTTCCAGTGTTTTTACTCTTCATTTTAGATATTATAAATTCTTTTATAATCTAACAGATGTTCCTGAAGGATATTGTAAGGTTAAGAGATTAGAATTCAAATCTCAAAGAGAAACTTTATAAAAAAAATATTTATTGAGAAAGATAATATAGTAAAGAAAGTTAATAAGATAGAGATTGATAAATAGGAGAGAAGAAATATAATTTATGAAATGACTTCAAATATCATCCTTAGAGATGAATAAGTTGGAAAATTAAAGATGAACACTGTTTAAGTCAAGAAACACATGAATAAATTCATGTTTAATTCTAATAAAGATATCACAAAAATCAGTGAAAGTTATAATATTATTTAGAAAAAAATAAAGGATATAGAATAGTTTAATGAGTGATTAAATCAATAAATTCTTATATCTATTGATTAATAAGGGATTGGATATGAATAAAGATAATCTATTTATGAAAAATCTTAAAGGAAGATCACATTTTTGGGTGACACTAGTTATCAAAAATTACTTTCCCTAATAAAAAATACGAAGAGAGATCAAAATTTTCTCACATATAGTGGATGATTTTTTATGAAAAAAAATATCTATTTCAACTCAAAATACTCAATAAAGAGTCCAAGAAAATGGAAAAATGAAATCAATGCATCGATGCTTTGAAAAATAATTTGTACAATGACCCATACATGAGTAACATTTTTATCAATGAAGGTTATTTTAAGAGTTATTTATGGTGTTGTGGGATCTTTAAACACAAATATTATAGTTTCTAGTATAATATGTCTCTATATAGTAAAAAGGATAAATCATGGGCTAAGGGAAAGAAAAAACAACAAAATACAAAAAAAAAATATCTTAGTAATTTAAGAAGAAAGTTGAGATGAAAAAAATTGAATAACTAATAGAAGTTTATAGAAGGTATGACCAAGATGGAAATATTTTGGATGAGTGTATTACTATTATACCACCTTGATTAAATTTAAATTTTTTGGTAAGATAATATCCCAAAGAAGAAAGAATCCAAACATCAAGCACATGTTGTTGAAGATTTCTACTAGGCACGTAGAATTTAGAAACCATGGATTATAGACATTGGTTGCGCATCACTTATGAGAAGTGATATGAAAGACTTTAAAGTTATTGAAAATTATGAAGGTGGATTTTTTATCATTATAAATGATAGATTTTTAAATATCAAGAGTGATGAATTAGAAAACATTTTACAAAATAAACTAAATTCTAACAACATTTCATTCATTGATGGGATGAAACACAATTTGGTGAGAATTTCAAAAGTTTTTGATAATATAAATGATGTGATATTCAGGAATAATGGTTCAATTATGAAAATTTTGAAATATAGAGATGTATTCCAAAAAGGTTGATAACTCAAGGTAATGTATTTTAGGTTAGAGAAGCAAAAAATAGTTTCTATATGATCATGAAAATTTAAAACAAATTGAAGAATATAAGAGTTGGTAATATTGGATAACATAGATTGAAAAGTTTTTTTAAAAAAGGAGGTGATATGAAATATTCCTTGTAAAAATACACAACCACCATTTTTATAACATTTAAAAAAGGGAAGATGGTAAATAAAATCCACAAATGGATTTACATTCATGCTCAAAGGCCATTTAAGTTGGTACAATGAGATATTTGTGGTCCTATAAGCAATAAGTCAATAAGTGGAGATAATTAATTTATCAGTTTTATTGAGGAAATACTATAATTACTTACATTATGTTTATGTCTTATAAATAATATCATTTAATCATGTTGATAGTGGAAACATCATTAGAGATCAGAATGATGGGGTATAAAATAGAAGAAAAATCAAAGTTACTAATCACACTAGTCTTCTTTCAAAGGTTAAATCCAAAACTATCTATGAATATTTAAAAAAATTATTGGATTGAAGCTATAGATTAATAACATAATCAGATTAAAAATAATGAATCTTGGGAAATTATACCTACACATAAAGAGAATAATATCATTAGCATAAAATGGGTTTTCATAAACAAGATTAATGAAAAGGTGAGGTTGAAAAAACTAAATCTATATTGGTTTTGAAGGATTATTCTCATTTCAAAAGAATATAATTTGATAAAAAATATCCCTTGTATCTATAATTTTTACCAGTAGTATCTTTACTGCATTAGAACACAAATAAAATATAAGATTCCTCAAATGGATTTAAAGTATATATTCTTGAATGGTGAGTTAAATTAGGAAGTGTATATCAAGAAAATTGAGGGTTTTATTCTTGATGAAGATAATAGAAAGGTATAAAAATTGAATAAGGATATATGTGGGTTTAAAAAATCCCCAAGAACTTAGTATTTTAAGATGGATAAGTATTTGAAGAGATGAAATTAAGAAAAAGGAAAAATGGAAAATAACTTAAATGTGAGGAAGACTGAAGCTACATCACTTATTTTGATTGTATATATTGATGATATTATTTTAGGGATGAATAAACATTGTGTGAAGTGTTTTACATATAAATAAAAATCATACCTGATATGTGTTTATGAGGTGAGATGAATTTATTCTTGGTATATAAAATTACCCAAGATACTATTCATGTGTTTATATCTCAGGAAAATTATTCCATGGATGTACTAAAAAGGTTTGGAATAGAATAATAAATAAGAGTGTCTACCCCAATTTTAGTGGGAATACTATTGAGTAAGGATGATGAAGGGAAAACTGTCAATGAGAAATAATTAAATAAATTGATTGGCAGTCACTTGTATTAGACTAGCATAAGGATGAATATTTTTTTTTGTTCTCACACTCTATGTTAGGTATCAATAAAATCCCAATGATTCACATATGTTGACAACAAAAAGTATCCTCATGTATATTAAGAATATATCCAATTATGTCTTGTCATATAATAATAAGGAATAAAATGAATTGAAAGTCTTTAAAGATACATATTGGGATGTACATATTGATGAACATAATTCTACATCAGGAGGATAATTATTCATTGGTGAAAGATTTGTGGCATGTCATAGAAAGAAGCAATCCTATATTATTTGAGTACTAATGCGGTTGAGTAAGTTGTTGAATCATAAGTATCTACACAAATGATATGGATGAAGACTCAACTTGAAGACATGTTTATTTATACTGAGTATCCACTAGTTATTGGTTATGACAATTAAAGTATAATAAATTTATCCAATAATCTAGTGAAACATTTTGGATCAAATAATATAGTTATAAAATATATTCTTTTTGAATGAAAATGTGGTCGAAGGCACATTTAATATAGAATTTTTTACCTCTAAGAATAAAGTTAATGATATTCTAAAAAAACCTCACCCAAATGAGACTTATGAGAAGGTAAGATAGTGTATGGGTGTGAATCCTATTCCCCAAAATCATTGAATTATAATTATAATACTCCCACCACTTTTATTCATGTATTGTCTAATATAAGAGGGGAGGAGGTGATATAGGATAGAAGGGGAGAAACCTACTTGTTTGTAGATGTTTTAATTCTTGTTTTTCTGATTAGAGTATGAAATATATTGAGAAATATTCTTGAAGTATGTTTTAACAGTTTTAATCACATGTAAATATTGTTTTTGGATAACTATAAGATCAAAATTAATCTATCTGCTTTTTTATATCAAGTTATATCAAATAAATTTAGACCTTACTAATTCATGAATCATTACTTTGATATGAGTGATATTATTCAGTTTTGAAGAAGAATTGTCTTTATTGTTAATAAGGGGGAGAAGTGACATTTAAATTCATGAGTTATTGAGAAAAAGATTATTTGAAAATTAATAAGTGAGATGAATAAGGGGTAGAAATACCTTGAATTTCTATTCATGAGTATGTATCAATATAGGGGGAGAACTTATGAGAAGAGGTTTTGACTGAAATGTTTAGTGGTATTGAAAAAAATCCAATGGGGCATATTTTTAGTCCCTGGGTTATTGATGGAGGTATATTTATTTCCAATATGTGTAATGAGGTTTAAAACATTAAGAAGGATGTGAGATGAATAAAAAATATTTATTATAGTATATAATAGAAGTGTAATATATAGAATAATAAATGGTGTCCTTATAATGATAAAGAAGAAGGTTTGTGAACAAGAACATCACCATAGGTATTTAACAATGGACTATTCCATGGACGATTTGGAAACAGTAAGTGTGATAGAGACTGTGATAATTTTTAAAGCTGTTTATGCCTGATAAAATTCATATTGGAAACTATATTTATATTTATGTCATGGATAAATCCATTTCATATAAATAAATTACAAGGTTAGATATTATTATTGATGTTGTTTTTAGGAATAAGGCATTTTATAGCTCATAACTGGGTCGATTAATGAAAAATGGGGTGTTGAAGTGGACCACACAAAAATCCATGTCTTGGTGAGTTGAAAAAATCACTATGAGAAAAGGGATACCCAAAATGGGTGTTATATAAGATATTTTGGTGATTGAATCCAAATAATAAAATGGTATGATGGAGATCTAACATGGGCTGGAGGAAACCATTTTATTTATTAGGTTTCATTGAGTTTAAGAGGAAATAGAATGAGGCCATGGAACATGACATCTTAAAGAGTGTTTCACCTAGATAGGTACAATGTTTCAGTTAGAATCAAACTATGACGTGGCCAGTTGGGTGTTTGTTTTATTTAAAATTTGAAATGATCAACAACATAAGATGTGGATTAGATCATTCCATGGAGCTTGGAGTAGTTTTTTTGAGGTGGATCTAGAAATAATCATTTTGAGTAGGTGACATACCATGGTGAATATAAACTCTTGAAAAATGGATAATTAAAATTTTAATTCAATTAAAATGAGTTTTTCTTTGAGTTTTATAGAGATTTATTAACTTCATTGGACATTTTTATCCATAAAAATACCCACAAAAAAGAAAGAGTGATCTTAGAGAGTAAATAAACAAGACTTGATCCTAAAAATTGGTTTATATTAGTGAGTTATTTTAGTAGTTTCTTTTGAGGGAAAATTAGTTTATGTTATTTTCTATGTAATGTGAAAATTGTTAAAGGATAGATATAGACACCCAAAATAGAATTATATTCAATGGGAAAAAGATCAAATACATGAATTCTTTTGGAGACTCAGGCTTTTCTTTGTGATCATTCTTCAAGAATATTTTCTTTTTTCAGATATTATAGTAAGTTGGTTCTTATAAGAACAATTTGGTGCTTACAAGAACTAGTTGGTGCTGATATTGTTAAGGATTAAATAACATCCCTTTCCCTTGGTTTTTTTATAATAAGAGTTCAAACATGTGTATGTGGGATAACAAGCACCATACAATAGAGTTATAGCCACCCCCATTGCGGAAAACCTTTTTAAATATTCTATTCATATAATTTACTTTTTTTTATCTTGTGAGTTTTAGAGATAATTTCTTAACCATAATTAGAGTGACTTTGTTTGAATAAGAAACATTTTCAACACTGATTCACCTTGTCTTAGTGTTGGTTATTCATTCAAGAAATCCTAAATTTTTTAATATAACCTATAATATCTATCAATCCTCACATATATTTTGAATTACTATATAATTACAAAAATTATAAAATATAAAATTGATATAATATACCCTCAAAATTGAATAATTGATTCTATAAAACTAATACGTGATAAGGAATTTCCAAAAAGTTTATTAAACTCCTCTAGGTTTTTTGGATACTTCGATATAATGAAAATATTTCCCCTCTTTTTGGACACCTCCATTAGGTTTTAATGAACGATTTTAATTATTAGTCCATTTAATCTTCTTATTATGGACTAAAATTTTACCCTTATATATCGTTAACACAAAAAAAGATCCTATACAACCCATATTTTTCTCAATTATCCTAATCTCTTTGAGGAATCTAGGTAAAAGTTTATTTAAGTCATTCATATTATTAGAATATTTCCAACACTAAACATAGAATATATTATATTATAAAAAATCCCTCAAGTGTGTATTCAGAGTTTTTATGTCAATTTTATTAACAAATAATATTAAGAAAATGCCAAGAATAGTGAATCATGATTCATTCATGAAGATATAGTTTTTGTAAGTGTTTTTAGTTTGTTTTGTGATGGTCATGAAAGTATTGATTCAAAGGAGAAGTTTAGAAAAAAAATCCTGAGAAAAGGAAGGAATTACATGAAGTAATTATGGGAAGGTAGAATTATTTGAATGAATTATATAGAGGTAGGAGTATATGGTAAATCTAAGAAGATATAGAATTCCATGAAGGAAGAATTACATAAAAGAATTAAATGGTTGAAGAATTACAAAAAATAATTATATAGAGGAATAATTTAATAAATAGATTATTTAGAGGAAGTATTCCACAAAATAACTAGATGAAATACTCTTAGTTTGTGAAAAATAGATGGAATTTTTCCTGATCTGTGAATGAAAAATATTATATTACCACCATAAATATTGAACACAAATAATAATTTTTATGTGAAGTGGTTTTACATGAAGGGAAAAAATATAATATTATATAGAGTGTGCTTTACAAGGTCATTTTCCCAAAAGTAAATCCATAATATATTCATTTGGCTTAGAAGAAGACAATGAAGGAATATTAGAGTGACTAAATCACTTAATTTTCATAAATTATATTTTTATGAAGCAATTAAGGGAAAAATATAATAACATAAAGGAATGAAATGGTAATAAGAATACTAGAAAATAATTATGTAGTCAGCAGACTATTGCAAAAAAATTATGTGGGATGGTGTACCATGAATAAATTTTATAGCAAAAATTACCATGAAGAAATTATAGGAAACATTCTATTATGAAAAAAATAGATTCACATCATACCAATGTTATTATAAATTATTTTAGATCTGATTTAAATCATCCAAAAATTGTTCTATAGGAGAAATGAATAATGTGATCTTATTTTTAATTGGTTTTAAACCATGGGTATAACAAGTCTTCTTCGAACTTGTAAACAATATTGCACAATAGTTAAAATTGGTACACCAACACACTTTTTTGTGTGTACTCCTTGGATGTAACCTAGTGCAAGTTAACTAAGTAAAATTTCTATGCCTCTTTCATGTTTTATTTTTATTATACATTTTTACAAGATAAAGAGAGAAGTGAATTATATCTCAGGATGGAATAAGATCAATAAGGTATTTGTTTAAAACTTTGATACATTGATCTACCCCCATTTTAGGGTATTTTACCTAGTGTGGGACCAAAATTGGTATTGGAATTGAATGTTTAAATTATTATAGTTCTTATATTTTAACTATCATGTCAGTAATGAATCATAAAGTCATTATAGAATTTTATTGAAATATTTTTCATTTTTGGAAGAATAAGATATAATACTACATTTTATTTTTAGGCATGAATGTCTACACAACTTCTATTCATGGATTTTTTGTTGATATGAATAACTGTTCTATATTAAAGGGAGACCATAAAGAGTTGGATTCAAAGACCATATGAATCAGTGCATTAGAGGGATCCTTATCTAACACCATCTATGGGGAGGTGATGACATGTAAATCCTAAAATGTAATGAAAAAAAAGTTTCTTAAAATTTATAAAAGTAACAAGAAGGTATGAAAAGATATGTTGAAAGTTCTATAAAACAAGTATGATGATATGATTATGTGACCAAATTAATTATTTGAAACATTATTTGACTGGGTGAATGAGATTATGGATAACAATTGTGAAGTTGGAGAAATCATTGATAATTTCATGATTGTAAAGAGAATTTTTAGAATATTTCTATATAGATTCAATCTATAAGTTTCAATGATCAAGGATAATAATGAAAAAAATATCACATTTAATAGTTTCTATAGTATACTAGTAGCATATTAAATGAGGAACAATGACAATTATGCCATTGAAAAAGGGAAATATCAATAAGATACATTCAAGGAAATGAAGGAACTTTAATTGGAATATGATATTAAAGAAAGGGAATTTAATGAAGTTATGTAATTAATTTCCTCAAATATGAAAATGGTAAATGTAAATTTTATAGGGAAACTTACAATATCATACTTTTGGTGTGTAAAGGTTGGGTACCTCACTATTGAGTGTCCCAGTAAGTTTTGAGATGATGATGACACTAATTAAGTACACATGAAGAAATATTTATATAACATGAAAGGTAAGAATAGTGATAATAAGAACTTATTAAAAAAATAATATATTTATCTTATAAGAAGATAACATGTTATAAGGATCAAAATTAGAGCATATTGAGAATTGAAAAGTCCTTAGTGTGGAAGTTCTTAAGGAAGTCATTCAAAAAACCCAAAAAAGGAAGAAAATGATAGGGATGAGGGTAAATTTGAGGGAAGAGTAGACCTAAAGGTGGAGTTAGAGGATAACCTAAAAAAATATACGTTTTGAGGTAAAAAATGAAGAAGTTCAATTAAGTGATATAATATTCCAAACTCTACATGAAACAACAAGAAGAGACAAAAATTGAGTTGAAAGCTAAAACTGAGAAGATAAAGTATAATACACTGGAAGACCCATAGAAAATAGTTGTGTAAAAGATAAATATTAAATAAAAGACATGAATCATTAATAATTTGAAAATAAAAATGCAAGATTGAGTTAAATGAATTAAGGATCTTGAAATAAAATCCTCAGTCTATGATGAAAAATTGATGATCAGAAGACACTCTTTACTCCCAAAATAACATTGAGAGATTGTATCATGTGGGTTTTAGAAAATATTAAAGAAAAACATGGTGATCTAGTATAAAAGTTGATGGATTGTCTTTAAAATAAATATTTCAAAAAAAAAACAGTGAAGATAGTGTAGGGATTGATGGTAAACAAAAACTGTCCATGGTTGATGTTAAGCCATTGATGTACAATCTAAGAAGAAAGATTGATTTGGGTGTGACTGAAAATAAAATCATATAGAATAACCAAAAATCTATTAGTAAACTATATATTGTTATTATTTTGGATATATGAGACACACTCAAAATGTGTGTTGCATAGCCAAAAGATACTAAAAGTCATAAGATAAAAAAAGATATCCAAAACAAATTTAGTATTCCTAGTATTCTTTTTATTGCCATTTTTTCTAGTGTAATGGATATAGAGAAATGGATATATATTACTCATGAGGGATATAAAGTAATTTTTCTATAAATATTTAAAGTGAACATACACAAAAATTCATATAATCAATAAGCGAGATAAAAACACAAAATATTTCTGAAAATTTGGAATATGAAGTTGGTCCATCATATTAAAATGAGGGTCAAATGTATCAATAAATATTAGTTGGTAAGTCAAATAAATATTTCATAAATAGAATATTTAAGAAGGTATTGGTTTCAGATATTTCCTTAAAAGAAAAAAACTGAGATGAAGTGTGCATTCTTAATAGTGTATGTACTTTCTATATGATGATAAATAATGATACAATCACAAACATAAAGTATGACAAGGAATTAATTATAAGATTTGGGAATGATGATGGTTTAAAGATTATTGGTTTTGGGAAATACCAAATTAGAGGTGGATATATGGCTTGTACAAATTTTTTTGGTTGTTTATGTCCTTAGTCAAAACTTGATAAGTGTAAGTTAATTATGTGACTTAGGGAATGAAATAAATTTCACTAATAAGACTTTTTTATAAAGGGAAAGTATAATTTGGTTTTTATGAATGGGAATTACATGAAGGAGAATATTTACCTCATTAGTGTAGAAGAAGATATGTGCTTCCTATACATGGAAGAAGAAAATAGGTTGTGATATAAAAACATGTCTATTTGAGTAAAAAATCCTTAGAATATCTTATGATGAATTATAGAGCTTGTGATATCCTTAGAATATCATGTGATCATAGTTAGACATGTGATGTTTATCCAAAAGGGAAGATCATTATTTAGAGATACAAGACGAAGGGAAAAAAGTAAATAAGGTTTCTTGAATTGATTCACATTGATATATATGGGCTAATATCACTGATATATTTTTATGGAAAGATATATAATATTATTTTCATTATTAATTTTAGTACAATTTCATGGTTGATAGTGATATATCACAATTATGATGTATTCAATTTCATTACTCATTTTTGGAGGATGGATGAAATGTTTCTTGGTGAGATAATTATAAAATACTGAATCGATAATGGCATAAGATTTACCAATAGCTAGGTGGAGGATTATCTTAAGAAACATGGGATAAGGTATAAAGTCTTGATGATGAGAACACCTCAAAAAATTATGTAGATGATAAGATAAACCATATCATCAATAATATTGCCCAAACAATGAACACTAAGAAAGATCTACCCAATAATGTATAGAAAAAGGAAGTCTTGACATCAAATTACCTTAACAATAGGGCTTTGTTGTGTCTAAGAGAAGATAAAACTCCATTCAAGATGTGGTATGGAAAAAGTGTACATTAAAGTACATACAAATTTTGGAAGTAAGAGATTTATTATCAAAATAGATGAACACAATAAGTTTGAATCATGTATAGATGAATGTATTTTTCTTGGATACTCATCCAAAAGTTATATACAGAAATTGTTCAATAAAAGAACTGGAAAGATTTTTGAAAATAAAATATCACAGTAGTGAAAAATGAGAATAATTTTCAGTAAACCCATGAGAAAATTCTATAGGATAGTGATGAGGATATGAGAAAATCATATAGAGAACAAGGGTCTGATATTTATTTTTAATAAGTCATTTATAATGAGAAGGATGAAGTTATCCTAGATTTCCATAAAATATGAGAACCAAAGATAGAATCAATGAGCAGATTTTCATTAGTGATCTGGAAGCACCAGTATAGAAACTGAGAATGAAGTATCTATAAAAAACATCACTATTATCTCAAGTAGAGAACAATAAATTTGATAAGGTTTCTATGGTTGATAATTAGATCAAGGTTATGCATACAATTCTTTATCAACTTGAGAGGAATTTGAATCCATATATTATTTTAAGTCCAAAGGAAAATAATGTTATTGAGACCAAATGGGTCTTTTATTAAAGGCTTAATAAATATTTTAAATATTATTCAGAACAAATCACATTATGTGTGCAAGGGATAATACCACATTGGTGGTATTGATATAGATGAAACATTTTTTTACCATGGATATGTTAGAAATAATTAGATTATTCTTATCTATAATAAGAAAAATAAGGTTCACTGTTTTTTTATAGATATCAAATCATCATTACTTAATGGATTACTTACAAAAGAGATGTATATAGAGTATTTAGATGGTTTTATTATGCATGATGATGAGAAAAAATTTATTGGTATAATAAATCACTTTATAAGCTAAAAAAATAACCAAGGGAATTATATTATAGACTTGATCAGTACTTAATATAGCTTAGTTTTTATTATAGAGGATTTGATCATAATCTCTATATAAAAAGGAGAGTGGTCAAATAATTATGGTTCTCATATATTTTTATGGTATAATCTTTGGTGGATTGAATAAAGTTAAATGCAAGTTGTTCATAGAATTCATGAAATGTAGGTTTGAAATGTTGATTATTAGAGAGTTGAAAGTTTCCCTTGGTTTGTAGGTGATACATGGATGGAATGGAATGTTTATCTATAAATAAAAATATACTAATGAGTTTATGAAAATATTTGTAATGAATTATTATAAAAAAAATAAACACATTGATTTCTAACCAATTAAAGTTTTCATGGGATGATGGTGGAAAATAGGTCAATGCTATAAATCATAGACAAACCATTAGAAAATTATTATACCTAAAATCGATAAGACCCAACATTGTTTTTTTTTCATTTTTTAATAAAAAAGTAACCGAATTAATCTCAAAGAATTCCACTCACTTGAAGTTAAAAGAATACTATGACATAGTGAATTTTGGTTTTTTTATAAGATAGTATCTCAATAGTAGTTATTGGAATATAACTATGTGGTTTGGTCTAGCTTTGTAGATGGTAAAAATTAAAAATTTTGTAGTGTATTCTATCTTGGTATTTTTTTGTATTTCATTGATTATCAAGAAACAATACAATATTTTTTTGAGCACCAAAGAAGTTTATTAATAGCTTTCACTCAATCATGTACTCAATTTTTATGGATAAAGAAACAACTTGAGGATAAATGAGTTTTGGTGAAATCTCATATTTCCATCAAATGTAATAATTAAATTTCTATTAATCATAGAAAAATATTTTCATCATTCAAGATCAAAGAACATTGAGATCAAATTCACTTCATTATGGAGAATTATGAATAAGGGTAAGTGAAGTTGGAGTATGTGCCTAATATAATTGTAACACCCCGAGATTTTATGAAAAATATTCTATTTAATTTCATTAATGTCTTGTGTTATACGCTACACAAAAAGGAGCTTTCACAACACACATCTATGACCTGGCTTGAATTAGACGCAATCACGACCTTCCACGATAGCGTGTGTTGTACGCAACACCGAGTTTCGCTAAACAACGATATGCTATTAAGATATTATTAAAACTAGCCGTTATGAATAGTAATAACCACTTTTTGAAATTTTGTAAATTTTATTTTTCAAAATGGACTTCATTTATGAATTCGGAATATCGAAATTAGCTTAGGGTGAAATTTTGGTGATTTTCGGATAACTTTCATATTTTGATGAATAGTGAAATTACTAAATTTTAATTAAAAACAACTTTTTCAATCGAAATAATTAATAGTGATAAATTATTAATTTGAGTAGTTTTAAAGTATATTTAGAATATATTTTTATAATTTAATACAATGTTGGTCATTGTATGTAATTTCACATTTAAACCAGTTATAAACAAGTGTCAATCTTTTGATAGTTATTATCTCTTAAAAACACGCCTTTTGTTTTGACGACGGGAATTAATTTTTAAATTAATTAATTCAACTGATATGTTTTGAATTTGGTAAAATATAAATCATTTTTGAGTTCATAATATCAAATATAGCTTAGGCCTAATTTTTTGTATTTTTCTGAAAACTTTCAATTTTTGATGAATAGTGAAACCACTAAGTGGTAGTTAAAAAAACTGAATTGTTCATAAAACTTAATTTTACCGCTTCTGTGAGTGGAATTTCAAAAATCCGAGAGACACGGTTGATGTCAATATGTAAAATGTGGTTCAATGAGATGAAAATAATTTTTGGTGAATAGTAACTTTTTACTTTTATTTACCACGGTTAAAAGTAAATAGGGAAATTAAGGGTAAAAACGATATTATTATTACCCTAATACATGTCCAAATTCTATTGGATAAGTGTAATTAGACCAAAAACAAGCTTAGGAATAAAATATGACCATTTAGGCCCACTTGGATTAGATTAGGACATTTATTATTATTTAATTCAAAGAAGAGTTAAAAGAGTTAAAATCAAAGTTTATTTAATAAAACATTTTTAATATAGGTTTATACATAAGATAAATTAGACTATAAATATTCATTATAAAGATAAAAATATTTCCTACATAATTATATTTTATTTATAATTTTTAGACTTTAAATAAATTAATTTATTTATGACTCAACGATAATGCAATAATTACCCTTTTAAAGAAATGTTAACAAAATTGATGTTATAAATGCTCAAATAAATGTAATTTGAGACTTTTTATGAATTCCACTAATTTTATAGGTTACTATGATATATTATTGTTGATTTAATCAACTTGGTTCGAACATATAATTCTGTTATGACTTTCACAAGAATCATATATCAAATAGTGTCAAAATTGACACAAAATAGTTTTTAAATCAAATATTATATTATTAATTGTTATTTTATTCCTAAAAATCTAAGATTCGGCCAAATGACTTAGATAAGGATATATATATTAATAATAAACAAATTGGGGTTCTTTTGGCATGTTATAGTAAGTGTATTAACTATATAGTGTAAGAAAACAAAAAGTCATGGTAAAAGTTAAATTATTTAACTTAGAGTTAAATCTAATTGATAAGGTTAAAATAATAACCTAAACTTGTCTAAATCCTATTGGTTGATAGGATTTCGACCCATCCCCACTTTAACTTCGAAATAAGACCCTTTGGAACCATTATAAACCGATTTTGACATTAATATAAAATAATATTTTGAGATATTCCTAAGGTGCCCCTCTCCTCCCTTATAAAAGGGCACCTCCTCCTCTCCTCCTCACACCAATTTGAGCACTCAAGCTCGGCCAAACCCTTCCAAAATACCTTATCCACTTCCCTAGAATAATACTAGAGGTCCTGGTCTTCTTTAAAGACCAATCTTAGTTCCCTAAGTGGAGGATTCAAAGAGGCGTTTCAAAGAAGAGGTAATATCCATTACCGATCTTTTCAATTTCTTTCTTCTTGAACTTCTTATTCTTTAGTTGTTTAATGAAAAAGTAATAACATCAGTATTACTTATATACTGATATGTTATTATAAGTATGAAACAACCCTATTTCATCATCTATCCATCCTACGGAAAATGAAATCACCGCGCGTGCGTACGTACGGAATACCGTCTCCACGCCGTGGTGTAATCTATTTTCCACCACCACCTTAATAGGATGGGTATAATGGTGTAATGAGTAACTATATATGATTATTATAAAGTTATATTGATACTGAAATAGTATACATACACTTTAACACAATTCCACGACCATGGGAACGATATCATCGCTCGTGCGTACGTACGGACTACCGTCTCCACGACGCGATGAGATTCATTCTCAATGATTAACCATTAATGAATGATTATAAAGTATATATAATAAGTACTAATGAAATATATTAAATAATAATGATACTGGATTTATGTAAATTTATATGTATTTCATCTACTTAATTCCATTCACTTCAATAAGGAAACGAAAACAACGTTCATGCGTACGTACGGACTACCGTCTCCATGAACGGTGTATTTCATTCCATTTATCGATATATTATATATATATATATATATATTCTGAATATATATTATATATAAATCATGTTTTACATTCTGGATATAAGTAATCATGATCCAAGTAATCATATTAATAATTACAAGTTAAAAACACGAACGACAAATGAGACGATTTTACCCAAAACGCTACTTTAACATGAATTTAAAAAATAAAGGGTAATATAAAGTCATAAGTGGACCATATATGATATAATAACATTGAATATGATTCTGTAATAAGTCAATAACATGATTTAAATCATTATACAGGAGGTTCGGACACTTACAAAGCAAGTCGGACCTAAGGTAAGGGAAATATCACAATCTCATTTTTATCCGAGATTGTTTATACTTTGGTATTTACTGGGGTTTATTTTATCATCCACATCCACGTTTCTTAAATATTTAATTTTATTTCCATCCACCTAAAATTTTTTAAATCCTATTTTACCCTTCGGTGAGTTTTTAGTAAAAGATATAAAAGGAATCTTTTTTCGTTTTTCGTACGAGGTACTTTTTTTGACTTTTCCGACAAAAGTACGAAGAATGTTTTTTTAACTTATACGACATGAATGGATTTTTAAAACATTATTTCCAAGAAGATTCCTTTAAAAGTTTTCAATTTTATTTTTAATCAACTTCTTTTTGTTTAAAATTGTATAGCATGTTATGAAAGGATAAATGTTTTTGAAGTAGAAAGGATATTTTCCTCAAGAATGGAGTTCAAGAGTTTTATCAAAATTATTTTCCATCTAAGACAATATAGGGTTCTCTTTCTATCCCTATTATTACATGGATTTTATTATGTTGTGATGGAAATATTTTTATGAATTCATTTATCTTATATGAATTGTTTTATGATGTCACGATGTTTAAGATTCCCATTTTTATTACATGGGTTATGCAATGATGTATGATTTAAGATTTTGTGGCACACATAAGAATGGTATCATTATGAGATGGGTGGGACCTATATCTCCCTCCAATGCATTGGGTAAAGATTTTATATCTCATGAGATAGACATGGCTGAAATGGTAGGTTATACCGGTTCAGTGAAACAGGACTGAAACGAGGGTTACTCGATTCAGAAAGGGACTTTGTCCACTAAGATAGTATTGGCAATGAGTCTTGACTAACAAGAAATGATTCTCTATGATTATGTGTGTATGCCACAAAGTTTCATGTTTTAAGTTATGATTATTGGGATTTCATTTCACTACTATGATTTTTCCCATGTTATGAAATTATGCTCTCTTTTGCAGGTTAATATTTCTAAAAGTTACGTTCTTATGAATATGATGTGATTGATTTTTCTTTTGTTTACCCTTACTGAGAATTTGAGATCACCCTTTTATGTTTTCTTTTCCTCAGGATATAAAGAAAGGTTTTAGGTAAAAAAAGGGAAGATCTTTATGGGAGATATTGAAGATCTTTCACCACGATTAGAAGATTCCGTTTCGAGTTTCCAAAGACACTAAACTATTACGATCCTTGTGTGTGTGTTTTTGTTATGTACTAAGTATTCCGCAAATGTAATGTAATGTCCATGTACGTCAAGATACGAGTCTCTACAGTTGGTATCAGAGGAAAGGTTTAGTCAACCTTTGGAAACTAGGATGCGAAAACGTTAGTGAGATCCCTAGAGATATTTCTAAGGTATGTCAAGGGATGTCCCTAAGGTTAAGTATACGTATAGGTTATAGTACTAGAATTACGCTAAAGATCATATAATTAAACCTAAGATGTTAGATATTGAAGGTACTCCCCCTTTATTATGTTGTTTTCCCCTAGCATGATTTTTGCCTCTCACACTATTCTTTTTGGGTTTTAGAAAATGGCTGGAAACAAGATGATTCACGATAATGGAGAATATGATAGACAATGGAATGATATTCTTCATAATGAAATGGGATTTGGAAGTCCAAACATCATTATTATGCCGAATCAGCAATCACATAATATGATCAATAAAGTAAAATTTGGTAAGTTTCCTGACTCGGCTAATAAGAGAAATATGGATTTTCATGATGACCATAGAGGAAAGAAAGTTCAATTTCCCCTATGTAAATCATGTGGAAAGAGGCATCAAGGAGAATGTTTCAAAGGAACTGGAAGATGCTTTGGGTGTGGAAAAGAAGGACACAAAGCAAGTAAGTGAAAAGGAAAAGGTTCAGTTAACACCATGGATGAGGATAATGGTATTGCTACGACATTAACAGTGGTTAAATGTTTTAAATGTGGAATGTACGGGCATTATGAAAACCAATGCCCTAAGGGAAAGTCTCATGAAGAGAATCAGTATGGTCGTATGGGAAGTATTTATGTTGATGATGATGAAGAGACTACAAATGATATGTGAGATGAAAGAATTGTTGAAGCTAGGTTAATGGTTTAAGAAGGTAGTGGAATGATTACATGTTTATCAAGTGTAATGTTGTATAAGTAATCTCATGGTACTATGGAATAAAGAGACATCTAAGGATTGTTACACTATTGTCTTTCCTAAGTTTTTAATGTGTATGATTAATGGTACTAGTAACCATGAAATGTTATTCAGATATTTTTTGGAAAGTAGATGATATGAGCATAATGAAGGAATAATAAGATAATGAGGTATTTGATTGTATTCATGAGCTCATGACTGATATAAGGAGAAGGTTATATCATGGTTTGAGTATATAGAATTTTTGGATTTTGGTATGTGGAAAGAGTTAACTTTTAACTGCATTCATGTTTTCACTAAGGTTCAATGGGTATTCAAGAGAATACGTGATTAAGGCCTTTGAATGTTTGGAATGTGACCAACAATACATATCTCATGATATATGGGGATCAACGAGAGTATTAAATCTCTGGTAATCGTTTTCACTATATTATGAGAGTGAACTGCAGTATTATGGATAAGCCTAAAGATTAGAATGGATTATGTTGGACATAAGTTAGTATTGTTTAAGGATAGAAGATTTTCGATATTATTGATGGGATGTTATGGTAATATAGTTTTAGAAAAAGGACAACCTGCAGGATGGGCAATAACCCATCGCGTTGGACAAGGATGTGGGAATCGAACCCACAACCGAAGTGCGACTAGCCTTTATCACCTACCACTGGCCTACAGGAAGTCCCTGTTTAGTAGAAACTAGTTTTATTATATTAATCAGTATGATATATGAGGTATAAGTCCATTTTAGGAACCATATGTGATTAATCTCACTATAGAATGACTTATGCATATTTAATAACTTTTTCTAACCATTTGTTTGAGACAGATGGAATGACCTGTCATTCTATCACATGATCTGCTAACACTTCACGAATAACAAATTCAACTTAATTTATTTAAGAGATGAAGTGGAAATTGTTCAAGGCACAAACAATAGTGAGATTGTACCAAAATAAAGTAAGTATTTATTCTAATTCAAATTCTTCAACTTTAGGGAAACGATCTTGAAAACCAAAAATGTTGTCCTAGTGCTCTTATATCTGATTAATCAGATGGTACCTTAGATCGTCACAAATTTATGGATTTGTGATTGTTGGGTTTTCCATAGCCATGTTCTCTACCACTCTCCATCAGAACATGATGGTTAGATTTCTCTTCCATATCCATATTTTCACCTATGTGGAAACCCAGTGATTAGTTTATTTGGGTAACCGTTACGTTTTATACTTTTGTTTTTAAAGATTGGTTTTGGTATTCCTTTTTACAATGTGGGTTTCTATTAAAGAAAATTTCAAGTAGTAAACCATTTATAACCCCGACGAATTTTGAGGGCAAAATTCATTTTAAGGGGGGTAGAATGTAACACCCCGAGATTTTATGAAAAATATTCTATTTAATTTCATTAATGTCTTGTGTTATACGCTACACAAAAAGGAGCTTTCACAACAAACATCTCTGACCTGGCTTGAATTAGACGCAATCGCGACCTTCCACGATAGCGTGTGTTGTACGCAACACCGAGTTTCGCTAAACAATGATATGCTATTAAGATATTATTAAAACTAGCCGTTATGAATAGTAATAACCACTTTTTGAAATTTTGTAAATTTTATTTTTCAAAATGGACTTCATTTATGGATTCGGAATATCGAAATTAGCTTAGGGTGAAATTTTGGTGATTTTCGGATAACTTTCATATTTTGATGAATAGTGAAAATTACTAAATTTTAATTAAAAACAAATTTTTCAATCGAAATAATTAATAGTGATAAATTATTAATTTGAGTAGTTTTAAAGTATATTTAGAATATATTTTTACAATTTAATACAATGTTGGTCATTGTATGTAATTTCACATTTAAACCAGTTATAAACAAGTGTCAATCTTTTGATAGTTATTATCTCTTAAAAACACGCCTTTTGTTTTGACGGCGGGAATTAATTTTTAAATTAATTAATTCAACTGATATGTTTTGAATTTGGTAAAATAGAAATCATTTTTGAGTTCATAATATCAAATATATCTTAGGCCTAATTTTTGGTATTTTTCTGAAAACTTTCTATTTTTGATGAATAGTGAAACCACTAAGTGGTAGTAAAAAAACTGAATTGTTCATAAAACTTAATTTTTCCGCTTCTGTGATTGGAATTTCAAAAATCCGAGAGATACGGTTGATGTCAGTATGTAAAATGTGGTTCAATGAGATGAAAATAATTTTTGGTGAATAGTAACTTTTTACTTTTATTTACCACGGTTAAAATTAAATAGGGCAATTAAGGGTAAAAATGATATTATTATTACCCTAACACATGTCCAAATTCTATTAGATAAGTTTAATTAGACCAAAAACAAGCTTAGTAATAAAATATGACCATTTAGGCCTACTTGGATTAGATTAGGACATTTATTATTATTTAATTCAAAGAAGAGTTAAAAGAGTTAAAATCAAAGTTTATTTAATAAAACATTTTTAATATAGGGTTATACATAAGATAAATTCAACTATAAATATTCATTAGAAATATAAAAAGATTTCCTACATAATGATATTTTATTTATAATTTTTAGACTTTAAATAAATTAATTTATTTATGACTCAACGATGATGAAGTAATTACCCTTTTAAAGAAATGTTAACATAATTGATGTTATAAATGCTCAAATAAATGTAATTTGAGACTTTTTATGAATTCAACTAATTTTATAGGTTAATATGATATATTAGTGTTGATTTAATCAACTTTGTTCGAACATATAATTCTGTTATGACTTTCACAAAAATCATATATCAAATAGTGTCAAAATTGACACAAAATAGTTTTTAAATAAAATATTATATTATTAATTGTTATTTTATTCCTAAAAATCTAATATTCGGACAAATGACTTAGATAAGGATATATATATTAATAATAAACAACTTGGGGTTCGTTTGTCATGTTATAGTAAGTGTATTAACTATATAGTGTAAGAAAACAAAAAGTCAGAGTAAAAGTTAAATTATTTAACTTAGAGTTAAATCTAATTGATAAGGTTAAAATAATAACCTAAAATTGTCTAAATCCTATTGGTTGATAGGATTTCGACCCATCCCCACTTTACCTTCGAAATAAGACCCTTTGGAACCATTATAAACCGATTTTGACATTAATATAAAATAATATTTTGAGATATTCCTAAGGTGCCCCTCTCCTCCCTTATAAAAGGGCACCTCCTCCCCCTCCTCCTCACAACAATTTGAGCACTCAAGCTCGGCCAACCCCTTCCAAAATCCCTTCTCCACTTCCCTAGAATAATCCTAGAGGTCCTGGTATTCTTTAAAGACCAATCGTAGTTCCCTAAGTGGAGGATTCAAAGAGGCGTTTCAAAGAAGAGGTAATATCCATTACCGATCTTTTCAATTTCTTTCTTCTTCAACTTCTTCTTATTTAATTGTTTCATGAAAAAGTAATAACATCAGTATTACTTATATACTGATATGTTATTATAAGTATGAAACAACCCTATTTCATCATCTATCCATCATACGGAAAATGAAATCACCGCGCATGCGTACGTACGGAATACCGTCTCCACGCCGTGGTGTAATCTATTTTCCACCACCACCTTAATAGGATGGGTATAATGGTGTAATGAGTAACCATATATGATTATTATAAAGTGATATTGATACTGAAATAGTCTACATACACTTTAACACAATTCCACGACCATGGGAACGATATCATCGCTCGTGCGTACGTATGGACTACCATCTCCACGACGCGATGAGATTCATTCTCAATGATTAACCATTCATGAATGATTATAAAGTATATATAATAAGTACTAATGAAATATATTACATAATAATGATACTAGATTTATGTAAATTTATGTGTATGTCATCTACTTAATTCCATTCACTTCAATAAGGAAACGAAAACAACGTTCATGCGTACGTACGGACTACCGTCTCCATGAACGGTGTATTTCATTCCATTTATCGATATATTATATATATATATATATATATTCTGAATATATATTATATATAAATCATGTTTTACATTCTGGATATAAGTAATCATGATCCAAGTAATCATATTAATAATTACAAGTTAAAAACACGAACGACAAATGAGACGATTTTACCCAAAACGCTACTTTAACATGAATTTACAAAAGAACGGGTAATATAAAGTCATAAGTGGACCATATATGATATAATAACATTGAATATGATTCTGGAATAAGTCAATAACATTATTTAAATCATTATACAGGAGGTTCGGACACTTACAAAGCAAGTCGGACCTAAGGTAAGGGAAATATCACAATCTCATTTTTATCCGAGATTGTTTATACTTTGGTATTTACTGGGGTGTATTTTATCATCCACATCCATGTTTCTTAAATATGTAATTTTATTTCAATCCACCTAAAATTGTTTAAATCCTATTTTACCCTTCGGTGAGTTTTTAGTAAAAGATATGAAAGGAATCTTTTTTCGTTTTTCGTACGAGGTACTTTTTTTGACTTTTCCGACAAAAGTACGAAGAATATTTTTTTTTAACTTATACGGCATGAATGGATTTTTAAAACATTATTTCCAAGAAGATTCCTTTAAAATTTTTCAATTTTATTTTTAATCAACTTCTTTTTTTTTTAAAATTGTATGTCATGTTATGAAAGGATAAATGTTTTTGAAGTAGAAAGGATATTTTCCTCAAGAATGGAGTTCAAGAGTTTTATCAAAATTATTTTCCATCTAAGACAATATAGGGTTCTGTTTCTATCCCTATTATTAAATGGATTTTATTATGTTGTGATGGAAATATTTTTTTGAATTCCTTTATCTTATATGAATTGTTTTATGATGTCACGATGTTTAAGATTCCCATTTTTATTACATGGGTTATGCAATGATGTATGATTTAAGATTTTGTGGCACACATAAGAATGGTATCATTATGAGATGGGTGGGACCTATATCTCCCTCCAATGCATTGGGTAAAGATTTTATATCTCATGAGATAGACATGGCTGAAATGGTAGGTTATACCGGTTCAGTGAAACAGGACTGAAACGAGGGTTACTCGATTCAGAAAGGGACTTTGTCCACTAAGATAGTCTTGGCAATGAGTCTTGACTAACAAGAAATGATTCTCTATGATTTTGTGTGTATGCCAAAAAGTTTCATGTTTTAAGTTATGATTATTGGGATTTCATTTCACTACTATGATTTATCCCATGTTATGAAATTATGCTCTCTTTTACAGGTTAAGATTTCCAAAAGTTAGGTTCTTATGAATATGATGTGATTGACTTTTCTTTTGTTTACCCTTACTGAGCATTTGAGCTCACCCTTTTATGTTTTCTTTTCCCCAGGATATAAAGAAAGGTTTTAGGTAAAAAAAGGGAAGATCTTTATGGGAGATATTGAAGATCTTTCACGACGATTAGAAGATTACGTTCCGAGTTTCAAAGACACTAAACTATTACGATCCTTGTGTGTGTGTTTTTGTTATGTACTAAGTATTCCTAAAATGTAATGTAATGTCCATGTACGTTAAGATACGGGTCTCTACAATAATTCATGTTATAGATATTATTACATAAGATTTACCTAAGGAGATATCTTAGAATCATTGACTAGCTCTATTAATATTTCATAGACCTGTTCACTCCACCGATCTATCTCCCAAAACACACCCTCGATCATACTACCATACCATTATCTCACATTAATTTTATGTCATTTACTGAACATTATAACTCTACTAGATTCACATTTAATAATATCTATATCTCGGTATTTTTTATTTACCGCACATAACCTGACCACTTGAATCCAATCACCACCACTAAACAAAAATCACCTTCCAGTTGGGTCCGCTGACACGATACTTCTGATGTTCACTAAAAACCACTCAAAATTAAAATCATTTGCATAAATAATCTATGGAATTGTCCCCACTATAGAACTGCCCTTTTAATTGATTAATAATAATGATATTTTCTGATATACACCATCATCGGAACACTGAAACTCATGAGACTTTCTCATATTTCTTGAATAGATTCACATCCCAATCCTTTATCTAGGTGTAGAAATATGACCCCATTAGTTTGGAGTTGATGTATACTTTATTAAATTAGAATAATATGTAAGGAATCACATCCTGAAAGACTAAATTGTTTAGTAGTCTTGGTAAAATAGATAAATACTTGAAATTCACATTACATTTTAAAACATAAAATACATAAATAATTTTCTTTGATAATTCCATTATCACCCTTAGTGTATCATTGAAAATCAATCACAAGATACTTCTTGGAATCTTGGTGGAAATAAAACATAATAAATGGGTGAGCTCAGATGCTCAATAAGGGTAATAGTACAACCGAATATATGAATAAATAAGGAATAATCAATACGGAAAGGTAAATTACTGAAAATATTCTATTTAATTAATAACTTGAGAATAATAAGGAAATAATAAAAAATTATGAAATAATTCCATATAAATAATCATATGATATTGAAACATGACCTTGGATGTTATAACTAATCAATCAATCACATGTAATATCAATAACTAAATTTATAATAATGGAATGAATAATGATGGAAATCTAAAACATAACATAAAGGCTTGTGAAAATATATCTAATATCGTCAAGGATTATGCTAGGACATATATATAATTGGGTAAGTCCTTGACCGAAACCCTACCTAATTTGTCATATGAGACCTATTGATTAATCGAGGGGATATTTCAGGCCCCGCCCATCACATAATAATTCCAATTCATTCAATATATGAAAGGGGTGAAACATAATAAATATAAACATTTGTATTGAAAAACTATCATATGAAATGTTAATAATTACACCAATCAATAAACATAATCATAAACCATATAGATTAATATGAATGGATCAAAGTTGTACATACGTAGTCAAACTGATCATAAACCATCCAAATAAAGAGTATGAATGATATAAATATAAAATATCCTTATTGGATCATAATTATAATTAAGGTTTGATTTCATTGATGAATATAAATACCATAAAAGATCCTTAACAACATTTTTGAGGAAAATAACCTTTACATTTTTAAAATAAAATTAAAAAAAACATTCACAAAACAATTTGAAAATAATTTTATTTTAAAATAACCTTGAAATATTGTAAAATAAGTTCTTAAAACATTGATTGGTCATGATGGTGGAAAATTCTATTAATGTCTTACATGTTAAATCAAAGATTCCTTTCACATTTTCTGTAGTAGCCAAACAAGCATTATTTTAAAAATGACATGAAGATTACTTTAAAAACATTTTGTAAAAAGTAAAAATGAGTAAAAATTATTTAATAAATCGTTTTAAAAGGTTAAAAAAATGAACATTTTATAGAAAACATGGGTTTTGATGAAAAAAGATTTCTGATTGAAGAGTTAAATAAATTTAGATTTTCTTAAAAACATTTTCTTAATAATTTTAAGTATCAAAGAGTTGAAAAATGGTACTATTACTTAAAAAATTTCATGAATAATCATAGGTGAAAAAATATATTTATTTTAATATATAAAAATAAAATAATTCCCCAAATTATGATGAAAACATAAACAATCCTGAAAAATGATGAGATTGTAAAATAAACCATTACCACTTTGTTAACTTATGAATCGTAAGACCCATAAAAGAAACAACTTTAAATGAAAATTTAAATACAATAAATATGAATTAATTCATGATATAACATAAAAAAATGTCATTATATTCAACACAAAAAATAAATAAGTGGTGAATATAGTGTATGTATTACAGAAATAAAAGTGAGATGAGAAACCCTTACCTTGAGTCTGACTTATCACATACGTTATTTATATTCCTGAATAACAAACATATGTTAATTATTTACTATATTACGAAGACTTTTAAATATTATTATTAATTTTATTCCAATTATTACCATGTTATATATGATTACTTAGTCAATTAAGTTTACGTCAGATGTTTCAATGATATTTCTTTTATGTGTTAAAAATGACATTGGTAGGTTGATTATGGTCAAATAGGGCATTATTTAAACATATATAGAATAATAATAATGAAATAATTATCATATTTACACATCAATTATACTTTTAAAACAATCATGTAATATGGTTATGAAAAATGAACTACGTTACAATCTTGGATATGGTAGGCCGTATGCACATAGGAGTAATATTTCCATTTTTCAATGATCATTATGGAAAAAAGGTAAGTAATATTTTATCTTTATAGAATGATAATAATATCATAAATATTATATTATTTATTTAAATATACTTATATATACCATCCATATTTTTTGGTGATGAAAAGAGGGTCACATCGCTTTGTGAAGGCGGTAATACACAAATACACGAACGATGTTATCATCTTTCAGTGAGAGGAAAGGTAAGAATGAAAATGATATATTATCTTTTAAAAATGATACATATTACATTAATATAATAATTATTTAATTTATATCACATATAACCATTATATTTATCCTTATCACCATCCATGTTATGTGTTAGTGAAAGACAGATCACATCACTTTGTGAGGCGGTAGTCCATCGTACACATGAGTGACATTATCGTATCCCCTACAAAATGGAAAGTAAAAAAATAAATATATGATATAATAAGTAAATAGGTATAATTATTTTACAAATATCATCTATATAATTTATATCCATCATCATATCCAACCTTTGTAGGTGGTAATGAAAAAAATAATGACATCAGTTCATGAGGCAGTAGTTCACCACACACACGAATAATGATTTCATAACCCATTTGATGGAAGTGGGGATGGTTTTAGGTCATTAAAATAACATAAAAAAATATTTTTATATGTAATATAATTTAAGTATTATATAATCATGGTTTAATAATAATTTTATTAGGTTGATAAAGAAATAAAATAAAAATGCTCATTGAAGAACATTACCTCTTCTTCAGGTAGGATCCTTAGGTTTGAACAAAAATATGTCTAAGGTTGGATTTATTCCCAAAATATGGATCCTTTTATGAGAGTATGGAATCTAGGAAGTTATTTAGGTAGGTTCTGGATGAACCAAAAGTGTTTGAATGTGTGAATAAGAGAGGATAGGGGGTGCTCTTTTATAAGTGAGTTGAGTGACACACTTGTAATTTTTGAAATGAAAAAAGTGTACCCACATTTTTAAAATGCTAAAATGGTAAAAAATGGTTTATTATAAATAATTTAACATGATAAGGTCAAAATATGTCCATAAAATATATTTTATATAAGTTTTTAATATCATTTAAATCCTTATCTTTTTAGTTTAGCCCCCAATAAATCAATTTTTACCTTAACTGTGGTAAATAATTTTTACTATTTTTACTATTCATTAGGGTAAAAATTAAGTTCAATATATTATAAAATATAAATTATACTAATTCAAAAAATTTAACCCATTACTAAAAATTCTATTCAAATAATTTAAAAAATTTAACTTAAAATTAATCCTGCAGATACAATAAGAAAGTAGATTTTCAAAGAGGAAATATTCAAAAGTTACCAATGTTTTTATATCAAAATTTAATATGAAAATTATTATAATGAACTAAATTTGATTAATAGATATATAAATGAACTAATTTTAATTTAAAACCAATTTAAAATATAATTTTACTTTATAAACAATTTAGACAAAACAACAGTTTTCAATTAAAATTCAGTAATTTTCACTATTCATCAAAAAATGAAGCTTTTTCAAAAAAAACCCAAAAATTAAGCCTAATATAGTTTTTATATGATGATTTAAGAAATGAATTATATTTTTTCTAATAAAGTTTCTAAAAGTGTGAAATATTAATTTTAAATTATGCACACAATTCATGACTAATCTATCTTTGAGAAAAAATACATTTTTTCATAAAACATTTCTTTATTTTTTAAATGGTTATTATTTAATTTATAATAATTATATAACCATTAAATTTATTTTATACATGTGTAAAAAATTAAATTTTCATAATTTAGTTATTACTATTCATACCCACCATCTTAATGGCTAGGTTATAATAGTCATGGATAAATAATATTTTAATAGAGTATTTTGGTTTAATACCAATGTTGTGTGCATCGAAAGCTATCAAAGAGATTGAATTTATTAAAAAAAAATTTGTTAAAAAGTCTTGGGATGTTATATTCTCTTCTAAGATTGGTGTTTCATTTCACACATGTTATCAAACATTATTTTCCTATTTTAAAATATAAAGGTGTTACATTATACCCCATTTAAATAAATTGTATCCTCACAATTTATTATTGATCTCAATAATCAAGGATTTGATGTTTGAAAAATACCATTATTGAAAAATCCACATCATAAAAATGGATAATAGAACAAACTTTTAATAATATAGAAAATGGATGTGTGAAGTTTATATGAAATAATACATACTAGGTTTCCAAATAGGAGAATATATATGAGAAGTTAAGATTTGGATGTATAAGAAAAGAATAATGTCCAAATAATGATGGAGAGTTAGAGAGATAATTGATCAAAATAAATTGAATGATATTGTGTAAATAAACAACCACAAAACCAAAAACCAAATAGGTGTGAAACATGTCATTGATACCATTAGAAATAATAGTAATAGGATAAAATTTTGTTTCAAGATACTTTTCCTAAGGATGACGAATTTTCCTAAGAAGATATACTTACTTGATTTTATTCTATTTGATAAGAATAATCTCATAATTTGGTTATTCCTTGATCAATTTACACTTCATATATTACTCTAGAAAATGGAGATGATTTTTTTCCTGAATCACTAATGGATCATACTATCCATAATAGAATGATAAGTCATTTTTTCGATCTCTAGTAATATTTATAACAAAATGGTTTGTACAGGTTATCCAATATACTCAAATCATCATATAGTGAAGTAATAAATTAATCAATAAAAACTCATCTAAAGTTCAACTTAAACCATTTCTTAAATGGTTAACCTTATTACCCTTCCAAAATATTAGGATCCAAAACCTTATAAAGAAGGTCACTAAATTCACAAAATGAAATTATCATTAATCCCCCAAACAACATAAAGTGCCTCTTAATAATCACATACCAAACATATAAATACATTCATCCTATATTCTCTTGAAACATGGTAATAACATGAATTACCATAAAACCTTATTTAAAACATTAATTCATCATTATTACTTAAATAAAACACAAATTATTGGATATATTCCTTAAATCCAAAAATTTTGTTAACTCCGTCAATGATATCATAAACCATTTGGTCAAAAAAATAATTAATCAATTACAAGGTAGTAAATACTATCCAATTTACTTTATCCATATCAATTATATAATTATCCTAATATCATTATCTCAACAACAATAATATATTAAGGGTAATCTTTCCCTCAATCATGTGTTTTCCAAGAAGTTCATATTACCATTGAATCACTTTTCTTGGTCATCAGTACTATTCAACATAAGATTTCAAATCATTAATGAAATGTTATTATAGTACAATAATTATACATTTAATAATTTTTTTAACCAGGATGTCATCGATAAAATAATCAAATGAAATAATTCTTCAATACAAATATAAGAACATTAATCATTAAACTTCTTATATGGTAATATAATAAACTTGACCATGTTCTATTTGTTTATTTTGAGGAATATTCCTCTAACTCTTGGGGAATTCGATTGTGTAGTGCCCCATCTCCTTAAAGTTACCGAATTGAATATTGGAAACCATTTTATTTACCTTGAAATCATGAGTATGGTGTAATTTTTATCCACACTTTTAGAAAACTCCCATTCCATTTATGCAAGTACCTGGTAGTTTCTTTCCACAATTATCACATTTAATAAAATCCTTCTTTACATTTTTCTATTTATCTGTATTTTTCTCTTCTATACTATTCTTCTCTTACTTACCTCAAAATACATAATACTTAGAGAATTATTTCCTTGTCTTGTTATCACATGATACTATGTCGTCATATGATGAGAATGTTGGGGAGACTAGTTCTCTTTGAAATATTAGCTTAAGGCCCTTAAAGAAATGATCATTCTTACTCTTTAGATTATGTACATTGATGTGGTTAACATTTATTTTATCAGGTGCGATTTCTAAATGAATTCACTCACTATATTAGATCATTATATTTTGAAACATAATGTATAATCTCAAAACTAATGAAACCGTTAACATAAATTGAAAATTTTATCTATAGATAATCCCATAATCATAAACATGGTTTCTTTTGGAATGTTTTCAAATCATAAAAATATTTTCTATTCCTTTATAATGGTTTGTAAATAATATGTGAATTATTCTAAGAATATCCCCTAGGAGTGTCAAAACAAGTGCATAGTAAGGCCCATTGTTGTGCACCAGCTGATGATCAGGTCAAGCCCAATGCACCCTTTTCAGAGTTATTACCCCTAGGTACATATGTGCCAAAACCACATTCAATTTTTGTATCCATACATAGATTTTTTCTATAAAGAACCGCATAATCTATTCCTTACAAAAACATTAGTATTTTAAACTATACATTTTCTAAAATTATATCATAAGGTTATGTTATCTAATATATGTTTTCTTAAATTTACTTCTAAAGTTTTATACTAAACTTTTTTTGATACCAAATATAGTGACCTGAACCTAGTAGCTCAGAGATGGTTTCTACTTTATTTCATTAGAAAAATATAAAAGGATTATTATACTAAAGGATAGAATAGTTTAGTAGTATTGGTAAGATAGATACATACTTGAAATTCACATTACATTTTAAAACATAAAATACATAAATAAAATTCTTTGATAATACCATTATTCCCCTTAGAGTATCCATTTATATCAATAAAAAATTATTCCTATTATCTTGGGGAAAATAACATATAAGAAAGGGGTGATATCATATTCTCAATAAGGGTAAGTTTATAATGAAATTTTTTAATAAATAATGTATAATCAACATGTAAAGGTAAATAACTAAAACACATGCCATTTAATCAATAACTGGGGCATAATATGGAAATAATAAAAGATGATCAAATAATTCCATATAAATAATAACAAGATCTTGAAACCTGACCATGGATATTATAACTAATCAATTAATCACATGCAATATCAATAAATAAATTCATAATGATAAAATGAATAATGTTTGATATTTAAAACACACCATCAAGGCTTGTTCCTAGACATATAATACTGTCAAGTCTTGTACCAATACATCTATATAAATGGGTAAGACATCAGCCAAAACCCAATCTAGTTTGTCTCATGAGACCTAAAGATGCATCGAAGGGATATAGAGGGAACCACCCATAACTTACTAGTTCTAATGAATTACTCATATGAAAGGGGTCAAACATAAAAAACATAAAATTTCACATTGAAAAACTATCATACAAAATGTTAACAATTACTCCAATCAATAAACATAATAATAAACCATATAGAGTAATATGAATGATATCAAACTGCTACATCCCCAGTAAAAATAATCATAAACCATCAAAATAAATAATAAATATGATATCAATATAAAATATCCATAGTGAATCATAATTATAACGAATGTTTGATGTTATTGATGAATAGATTTACCACAAAGACCCTTAAAAACATTTTTGAGGAAAATAAACTTTAAAAAAAGTTCACAAAACATATTGAAAAAAAATTCTTAGAAAATAACCTTTAAATATTGTAAAATAAGTTTTGAAAACACCGAGTGGTCATGTTGGTGTAAAATCCAGTTCATGTCCTACATGTTAAAGCAAATATTTCTTTCACATTTCTGGTAAAATTCAAGCATGCATTGTTTTAAAAATGATACGAAGATTCATTTAAAAAAAATTAAAAATTAAAAATGGGAAAAAATGTATTTAATAAATAATCTTTAAAATGTTAAAAAAAATTGATTTTTTTAGAAAACATGAGTTTTGATGAAAAAGGATTTTGGACCAAAGTGAGAAATAAAGTTGCATTTTCTTAAAAAATTATCAATAATTTTAATTATAAAATAGTGAAAAATGTAACAATTCTTGAAAAATTTCATTAATAATAATATGTGAAAAAATTTATTTATTTTAAGATATAAAAATAAAATAATTCCCCAAAGGGTGACGTAAATATAAGAAATCCTGAAAAACGATGACATTGTGAAATAAACCCTTACCACTTCAGAAAATTATCAATCATAATCCCCAAAAGATAAATAATGTTAAATTAAACCTTAAATACTATAAAGATAAATGAAACCATGATATAACATACAAAAATAGAGTTATAAGCACCACATAAAATAAATAAGTGATGAATATGGCATATATATCACTGAAGTAAAAGTGAGACGAGAAACTCTTACCCGGAGTCTGACTCATCACGTACGTTCTTTATCATCCTAGATAATAAAATTATGTTAATAATTTACTTTATTGAGATTTTTTTTTCAAGTTTATTATTAATTTTATTTCACTTATTACTATGTTATATATTATTACTTAGTCAATTAAGTTTACATTGGGTGTTTCAATGATATTTGGATTATGTGTCAAAAATGAATTTGGTAGGTTGACTATGGTCAAAGTTGTCACTAATTAAACATATGTAGAATAATAAAAATTAAATAATTATCATATTTATACATCAATTATACTTTTAAAATAAATCATTAAATATGGTTATGAAAAATGAACTACATTACAGTCAGGAAGATGGTAGGTCGTACGTACACATAACTAACGTTTCCATTTTTCAATGATCTTTATGAAAATAAAGGAAAAAATATTTTATATTTAAATAATTATTATAATATCACAAATACCATATTATTTCTTTAAATACACTTTTATATATCATCCATGTGTTTTTGTGATGAAAAGAGAGTCACATCATTTTGTAAAGGTGGTAATTTACATATAAATGAATGATGTTGTCATCTTTCAGTGAGCGAAAAGGAAAGAATGAAAATGATATATTATCTTTTAATAATGATAAACATGACATTAATATAATAATTATGTCATTTATATCACATATAATCATTAAATTTATCCGTATCACCTTCCATGTTAAGCGTTAGTGAAAGAAGAATCACATCGCTTTGCGAGACGGTAGTCTACTATACACATGAGTGACGTTATCGTATCCCCTACATAATGAAAAGTAAAAAAATGAGTATATGATATAATGAATATAGAGGTATAATTATTTTATATTTATCATATATATACTTTATATCCATCATCACACCCAATTTTGAAATGTGGTAATGGAAACACTAAGGACATCAGTTCACGAGGTGGTTGTCCATTGTACACATGAATGATGATTTCATAACCCATTTTATGGAAGTGGGGATGGTTTTAGGACATTAAATTAACATAAAAATATTATTATATGGAATATACTTAGGTTATTATATAATCAAGTTTTAATAATAATTTAAGGAGGTGGATAAATAAATAAAATAAAACTACTTGTTGAAGAACGTTACCTCTTCTTTAGGTAACCTCCTCAGGTTTTCCACAAAGTCCTTAAAAGGTTATATTTATGCCCAAAATAATGATTATATTATCATAATAGATAATTTTTAAAGTTATTTGGATATTTATTGGTTGAACCAAAAAGGTTTTCAGGTGTGAAAAAGAGAGGAGAGGGGGTGACCTTTTATATGCGAGGTGAGTGGCAAATTTGTAATTTTTAAAAAGGAAATGGTGTACCCACATTTTTCCCATGAAAAAGGGTAAATAATGAATTTTTATCAAGAATTATACATTATAAGGTCGATATATTTCCATAAAATATATTTTATATAAGTATTTAGGTCATTTTAAACCTTATATTTTTAGTTAAATCCCTCGTAAATCCATTTTTACCTCAACCGCGGTAAATAATTTTTACTATTAATTTTGGTCAAAAATTAAGTTTACCTTATTATATAATATAAATTATTCTGATTCCAAATATGGAATCCATTTTTCCAAATTTCATTCATATAATTGTAAAATTTTAATTTAAAATTAATCCTGTAAACATTATGAGAAAACAGGTTTTCAATGAGGAAATGTTCAAAAGTTTATAGAGTTTTTTATCAAAATTTAATATGTAAACGATTACAATGACCTATATTGTAGTAATATATATATAATTTAACTAATTTAAATTTTAAACCAATTAAAAAAATATTTTTACTCTATAAAAAATTTAAATGAAAAGGTAGTTTTCAATTAAAATTCAGTATTTTTCATTATTCATCAAAAAATGATTTTTTTCAGAAAAATCCCAAAAATTAAACCTAAGATAATTTTGATATGATGATTTAAAAAATTAATTTTATATTTAAAAATAAATCTTCTAATAGTGGTAAGATTTAATTTTAAATTATGTATACAATTCATGACTAACCCGCCTTTCAGAAAAAATAGTTTTCCAGAAAACATTTCTCATTTTTAAATAGTTATTATTTTATTTATAATATTTAAATAATCGTTGAATTTATATTATACATGTTTAAAAAATAAAATTTTATTAATTTAATTACTAATATTTATACCCTCCATCTTAAGGGCTAGTTTATTTTGGTCAAGTCTAAATAATATTTTAATAGAGTATTTTTGTTTAAACCCGGTGGTGAATACATCACGCACTAGTAGAAAGATTGAATTTATTAATAAAGAAATATATCATAAAGTATCGAGATTTTATATTCTATTCTAATCTTGTTTTGTCATGTAATATATGCTATCAAACATGATTTTCCTATATTAAAATCTCATGGTGTTACACTAGGGTCCAATGATACTACGATGCACTATGAAGCTACTATCAAATACTATCAATTATTCACCATAATATGGCCAATCCGAGTGGATTTACCTCAAGGTTTATGACCTTGTTCACCATAGTGAAAATCTCATGTTCCATCCTACTATAAACCCTACCTCTTACATTTATAAACTCAAAATAATATTGGTTCCCAACTTATTATAGTTAAGGTACTCTCCTGATTTCTTAGCTATACTCTAAGCCACTCGACCCCTTGATATTTCACAAGACCCAATGGTTACATCACCACATAAAAAATTTCATAATAGATTATAGATTATATGTAAACACCCACAACCTCATAAACCGTAAATTATTTTACAACTCCACTATAGTGATTTCATCTCACATATCGGTCATATCCTGATGTGTTGGTTGCTTTTGGTCAAACCCACTTGACTACACCCCAGGGAAATACCTTCTTTGACCAACACATGCCATAAAATTAATGTTCAATAATAATTTTATACTTCTCTATCACAAAAATGTGTCTCACATTGTTCTATTATCATCTCATATCTTATAATTATTCATACATGATCATCCAACAAGCCCATCGGTATCCCAGGACCTAGATCCCTATAGTTGGGGAACTAAGGAGTTCTGGACCCATCATAACACACTATAAACTCTCAGGGTATAAAACCCTAAATAGATCTTAAGGTCCCAAACACATATGTCCCATAATTCCCTATCCATTCAATAGCAAGGATTTAAATGGAACCACCATGCATTTCATCCATTATCATGACTTTTACCAAGGAGCCACATAACTCACATAACTCAATTTCCATATCATATAGATTTTTCAAAATATACCCATCAACATGTCTCACATGAGATAGAAGGATATTCAAACCTAATCAACCACTAATCTTACCTACCATATGTTATGATTATGTCACACTAATACACCTATCACATGGGTTAATAAAAATATCACTCTCTTGACCCATGTAAAGAGAGCATTCATTTATCCAATCTCACATCAGTGATCAAAAGATCCCATTACCAAAACAAAGAACAACCAAGTAGTAATACTATATTTATACTATACCATACCACACAACTCATGCCATCTTGATTCATATCCCATTAGTTATTGACTTATGCACCTAAATATATAGCTACACACACATCACACACATGTTCATCTCATTAATTTTAGGATGTATTGCCTAATTAACTAGATGTCCATGTATCATGTTCATGTCATACCTATCACAACATAAGAACTACCCATGATTTCACATTCATAAAACCCAAGGAATCTATATTTCTATACTACATAATTGATAAAATCTCATATTCATCAATATCAACCACCAATAATCTACCCCTGCTTCTCATATTTGAAGGCTTTCATAAGTATGGACTAACACCTCTCTCAGGATACCCTCATAAACAAAAAATAATTTCAAGGAATAATATGAAAGCACCATAATACTCTTAAAAAACCAAAAATCACCAATATACAGAGTCACATATAAACATCACTAGGATCCTACACCAATCTCATAACTATAACCCACCTAAGTTACAACTCATGAAGAAACATCCACACTCCCATATCAAACACCACTAAAAAATCTTAGGTCAACTCACCCCCTCTAGGTTTATCCTATATGTATATGTCATGCCTCTAATAATCAAGCTGACTACCCACTCTAGGATATTGATACTCACTGGGCATCTACATACTAAACTACCCCATTTAATACTAAGGACACATCCATATGTGTATGGAGATTCATGAGTATGTACAAGTACTTTAGGATAATGACTCTCATGTGTGTGAAATGACCACCCAGTTCTAGTCACCAACCCCTAACCTATTAAAGATGAGATTGGGGTGTCATTATTATCTTACCGACAGCTAGGTGGGCCCCAGTGGGTTGGTCCATGATAGAGTGGTATTATAGTGCTCAATTAGGACTAGAGTTTAGATATTTTAAAGCTTTGTGATTTGGTTTGAGAACTAAGGAAATAGTGTATTTTGAGTTTAGATTTCAGAACAAGGCACCCAATGTTGGTGTGGTGTCTGATGTATCCATTCACCAAGACTCTGATTAATTACTTTCTGACTTGGAACATGTGGGCAATAGTTGCAAGGAAAACATTGGTAAATTAATCATATAGAAATGGGTTTTGGTTCCACATACTTCTTGATTTAAATTCCTAAATATTCTATTTTAATTGGGGTGTGTCTCAGCTATCTTTGGAATCTTGCACAATGATATCCAATTAGGATTCTATAATAGGATCATGGTTTTGATCTGCTTAGAAGTAAGGATTCAGTTTGTGGACCTATTTAGGAGTAGGTTCCTCTAGGTGAATTGAGAGCGATGTATCTACCAATTCAACATAATTTTGAACTACCTTCAACAGTTCAGGTGAATACTCCATGTCAGGTTGAGAAGCGGGTAGTTCTGGGAGTAGCTAAATATGACACACCTTTATTGAGTGTGCTTAACAAGTTTCTAAGAAAGATAGATAGAGAGATCTCCCATATTTTTTGGTGATCCAAACCCCAACTACCACAAAAACAGTTTTTCCTGGGGCCAAACTTTATCAACGCTAACAAAAAAGCACTGATAAAGGGGGGGGTACCTTTATCAGTGCTCAAAAAAGTGATGATAAATGTACCCCTTTATCAGCGTTTTTTTAGCGCTGATAAAGGTACCCCCTTTATCAGTAATTTTTTTTAGCGTTGATAAAGGGACCCCCTTTATCAGTGCTTTTTTTAGAAGTGCTGATAAAGGGGGGCCTTTATTAGGGCTTTTTTTAAAAGCGCTGATAAAGGGGGGCCTTTATCAGTGCTTTTTTTAAAAGTGCTGATAAAGGGTCGAATTCAAAAAAATTAATTAAAAATAATATATTAATATATAAATATATAAATATAGTTATATTGATATAAATATAATATATAATTTTTAAATATATTTTAGAAAAGTATAAATATACATTTACACTTAATATACTTAATATATAATATATTTAGTGAAAATGGATTATAAAAAAATATTTTTAACTAATAATTTGCTAATTATTACGGTTTAATAATCATTTAATATCAATTTGAAGACTAAAAAAATAAACAAATATCCAAAATATGTTGAAAACGCAACTCAAACTTCAAACGGCCATAACTTTTGATTCGGGTGTCCGTTTGAGCTCTACAACATATCAAACCAAATCCTGAGATGATCTCTACGCACTAATGATTGAGGTAAAGTCTCTATCACATTTTTTAAGGCCAAAAAAGTCCAAGAAGGACTCCAAAACCGAGTTTTTAGTCGGGATACCCCGATTTTTCAACATTTTGTGGATTTTCAGCCTCGTTTAAGGGGGTATTATTGGATTTTTTTGGTGGGGAATGAATTTATTCCAAGGTATTACATTCATATTGATATTATGTTTTTGAAATTTTATCGTTTTTTATAATTCACTGCTATTTATAATCAAATATATAACAATATATACATATTTTTTTTATATTCACACATAAAAATTTAATTATAAATATAAATAATAATATATATTTACATATAAAATATATTAGATTTATCTAAATAATAACTAATATCCATTTTATTTAAAATACCAATATATAAATATTTATATACCTATATATTAATCTAACTATATATATATTAATATAACTACATGTATATATTAATATTACTATAAATATATATATTAATATCACTATAAATATATATATTAATATCACTATAAATATATATATTAATATAACTATATATATATATTACTATACGAATAAATATAACTATATATATATATATATAAATAGAGATATATATTAATATAACTATATATATATATTAATATAACTATATATATATATTAATATAAATATATATTACTATACGAATAAATATAATTAATTAAATATATATATATATATAGATATCATGAAATGGAAAACAAATCAAAATAGAGGAGTGGTAAGAGCTTATGCCTGCAGGGGGGGGGGTCTCGAGTTCAAAACCTGGTGGAGGCAGGGGCGTCCACGCATGAGGAATATGGGATCTAGCACTGATAAAGAGTGGATGGGGTGCATGGGGGCACTGGAGGGGGAGAAAAAGCAATATAAAGGGGGGGGATCAAGCGCTATAAAATACCCCCCCTGATTGGCAAGATTTTTTAAATTTTTTAAATTTTTAATTTTTTTTTTAATTTTTTTAACTTTTAACAGTGCTTTTAAAAAAACACTGATAAAAGGGGTCCTTTATCAGTGATAAAAAGAAAGAACTGATAATGGAAGCACTGATAAAGGACCCTTTTATCAGAGCTAAAACAAAGCACTGATAAGGGACCCTTTTATCAGCGCTGATAAAAGGTGTCTTTATCAGCTCTTTTTGGAGCGCTGATAAAGGGGACCCCCCCTTTATCTTCTCCGGCTTTAACAGCGCTTTTCTAGCGCTGATAAAAGGGGTTTTCAGCACTGATAAAATGAGTATTTGTAGTAGTGCCTGGTGGTGGATGACTAGAATAAACATGTGTGTGAAAGTACCACTTAAATAGGAACCCTCTTGACGATGGTCCTGGAAGCGAGACTTCTCCAGGGTGATGTGAGGAATTAGTAGAGCCCTATGTTGGTATATAGATTTATCTTTGATTACACAAGGAAGAGGGACTCTTCCCCCAACAAGACACGATCCAAAACCATATGGGTGATTCAATATATCCCAAAGTGGATAGTGTCAAGGTGTGATGGATGATTTCCTTTGAATTGTGTATTTGAGGTCATTCTGATGTGCTAAGGTGTCAGAGTGAGCCCTAATTGTGGAGAATAGATAGGAAAGGTAAAGGTTGGTTTCAATCAATAAGGTCTTTGTACCTTGAGAATTTAAGTGTGGTTCAAGGCATGATATGTTACTTATCCTCCCCATCTGTAGTTTTAGTACACAGTCGCAAGACACATTTCCCAAATTTTATCTCCTAATCGAGGCATGGTAATAATAATGAAGCCTTTATAGCTTGAACCTTGTGTTTAGAGGATCCTTCAGAGAATATTGATGATCACACTTTTCTATTGATAGTGTGACCTGACTTTGGGAAGAGATAGAGCCTTACATGGAATATTTATGAAATAGCAATAAGACCCTATGATGTTTTCTATAGTATAGACCGATCATCTATCATACATTCTTAGTTTACTATTACCAGTGAGGGTTACATTGTATCCATGTTTTGGGATGGAGTTTTTCCTCTTTCGTAAGGGTAAGGAATCAAAGTCATATAAATATGAGCTAATGTACGTGAGGATAAAACTGATTTCCTATCAGTTGGCATGTATAACTTTTGGAGAAATAGATGCTATGAACTTTCTTTTTCCTGTGGATTTGGATAAGCATGTGGGTGTATCCACTAAGGATAATCCATTCTTACATCCCCATTATAAGTTTTTTCTACATATATCTACACTCAGGTATGACTTGATATCTATGCTAGCATATTAGATGACCACACGTAGTGGTAAGAGCTGAACGTGTGGTTGGAGAATCCAAAGATCAGGGGATTTGCTGGACCCACTATGTTCCCCTAGAAAACCCAGTGTTGTTATCCTAGGAGGAAGATGACATCTTGATGTTGGGTGTGAATTGATGTCACCTAAACCAGGTGTCTGTTAGGGAGGAGTATACACCCCTAAGAATCGATTAATTCTTCAACCAGTGGATAAGGGAGAAGTGGTTCTCATAGTTTGATCCTAGGAAATGTTATCACCAACTTTGGGTAAAATAGTAGGATGTATCAAAGGTTTATTTTAAAATATGATATATTTACTTTGAGTTAATGGTGATACCTTAAGATGTGTTGGATTCCCTATTAATGTTTATGAGACTTATAAAACAGTTCTTACAAACTCTTCTTGGATCGTTTCGTGGTAAACTTATCCGATATCACCCCCATGTACACAGTTTCAGTTTTGGAGCATGAAATACACTTAATGATGGTTTTAGACATGCTCTATTAGTATCAAATTTACAAGAATCTCTTGAAGTATCAATTCAAGATTCAGGAGTTCCACTTCTTGGGATGTGTCTTCTCATATATGACAGTGACAATGGACCCATAAAATGTTGAGGAATTATATCTTGAGATCTATATGAGAGTTTGGTGGTGGTGGTGCATGATCATAAAGAGGTTTTACATTTGTTTTTGTTGAAAAAGGTGATGAATTAGTTGAACTCTTTGTAGTTGGTCCTTGAGGGTGAGGATGGGGCAACACATCTCCAATTGATGGTTGTTTCCCCTCCACTTCTTTGGTGGTATAGGGAGGAAAAACTTGGGGATATCTATTGTAAGATATTACATTACCATATATCCACTAGATATATTCCTAAGGTATTTTTTTAAAGTGGTGAGTATTTCATCCTTCAGAGGATGGAAGATAACTCCAGTTTCACTATGAGAAGAGATATTGGGGATGTTTCTTTCCCTTAGTAGTATACCCATGATAGTTTTGGATGTACCAATATCCTTTAGAATTAGGATTAGTGTCCAAGTATTTTATAGTGTGTTGCTGAGTTGAACTCTTGATTTCTCACATAACTATAGGTGTGAGATGAGGTTCCTAGATAGAAGTGGAAATGGGATGATATATTTATTGTTTTCATGGTAGGGATTCTATGATCAGTGAGAGGTTACAAAGAACTATAGTTGATTGTAGTCCAGTTCATGAAGTTTTCCCACTTCCTAACCATCTAAGAGAAGATATTAGTTGAGATTTTGGTATTTATATGCATACAGGAGGCAATCCAGCTTCATGGATTCTCATGATGATCATTTCAGACCGTGATGATTACTTTACATCATGATTATGGAGAGGATGTGGGAGGATTTAGGACTCATTTTTGGTTAATCATGGCTTTTCTACCCTAGACAGATGGCTAGGTAAATCAGACAATTTGGGTTCTAGAGAACATGCTTTGAGATTATATGTTAGCATTAGGTTATATCTGGGAGGATCATCTACCATCAATGGAGTTTGTGTATATTATAGTTTTCACTCTATAATCGGTGTAGCACAATTTGAGTCCATATATAGGCGATTCTATAGATCACTATTGTATTGGTTAGGTTAATGGGAGATAGAACTTATAGTCCTATAATTGATGCTTACAATGGGTGTAAAAGGTGATGTTCATCCAATGGTTAATGAGGACTACCCATAGCCGTCGAGAGTCCTTTATGGACTGATGATGGGGGAATTTTGAGTTTAATGAGGAGATATTGTAATCCAGGTGATATCACCTCATCGAGGATTATGGGTATTTTGCTGGTATGGAAAGTTATCTTTGGGGATCATGGGCCTTTTTTCTAGTTACTATGTTCGGTCAGCAATGTGGCATATTGCTTTACCATGTGACCGTATTTAGACCAGGTGTTTGGTGAATTCCATATATCACAGTTAAGGAGATGTGTAAATTAATCATTGCATTATATTGATTAGGGTGAATAGGAAATTGATGTTGAACTTACCCTTTCAAGGAGTAAAAGGATCCTGATGGTGTTTGAGAACTAACAAGAGAAGAACCCGTATGAGAATTTTTTTTCCATAGGTATGTGTTTTTATAGCATGGGAACCTTCAATAGATATCGTGGGAGTGTGAAACCTAGTTAAGAGCTCAATATCCTTTCTTTTGAGTAGGTTTTCATGTTTTGGGATAAAAATCCGTAAAGGTGGGGAGAATTCAATGATTCTTGTTTTACTATGTAAGGATTTAGAAAAATTTAATGAATATTTTCAGAAATAGATGTTGAGTTAGCAAGGAATTCTAGATCTGAGAGATCCTTTGTGTGGTGATATTAAAAATATTAAATATATTATGTCACACAAATGTAGTTTTATGGAAATAATAGAATAAATTCCAAATGGATTCTTGGATGCAAAAATAGATATTTTCATTGAATCTAGAATGTGGGTTTTACTGTAGGAATGAAAAAACCTTTGTGAGCATCAGGTGTTTGGTTAAAAAGTGATCATAGTAGGATTATTAAATTAATTAAATAATTGATTTATTTGTTTAACCAGACCTAGCCTCCTCCTATTTCAACCCAATTATGGGAAAATACTTGGTTTAGCAGTATAACCCTTTAGATTTGATAGGAGAAGTAGAGGAGTGTGTTGTGGTATCAAAAGATCATGGTCTAAGAGATCAACAATGATAATATCATCTATTCCAATAGATTTCATAGATCTCACCGACAATAATGTTGTAGAATCATTCTTCATCAACGATCGATCCAAAATCCTGGTAGGATCTTGTTTTTTGGTTTTTATCCCCATATGTTTATCCCATATCAAACGTAATTCAATCCTTTTGAAAATATTTATTAATGGATTGATGGTTGATTTGAAAACATTTATTTATCTTCCTAGTACAAGAAATTGATGATATTCAATGAATAATTGTATAAATTCTTCTTTTTTTTGTCAATTATATGTCAATGTATTGAATACAATTTAAATAATGTATAAGTTTTGTTCCTCACATTTATGTTTTGTGGTTTTCTTTTACCATTCTTCACACATTAAACACATGTATATTCTTTAGCCAGCAGTTCAACCAATAGCTGGTGTAAGATAATTGTGTGGGTTGTTATTCATCACATTTTATCATCACCATGGGTTTTTATGCATGATTCATAAAGTGATTTATGTGTGATGATAATGGTGTACAATCGAAGGTGGATCAGGATCGGACTGATGTTTCCCCATTTCACAGTTTGGCATGTGGCAACGATGTGGTGTGATAGAAGGCAGTTAAGAAGTGGGTTGGATGAATAAAATCTAGTCATCAGAAACAACTAGGATTGGTCCTCCTAGATCCACATTTATCTACAATTCTAGTGGTGGAATCTATGTAAGAGGTAGTGTGGGTGAGAAGCATCGAATAGTATGGATTTTCTATGAAAATACTGATTAGTATGTACTCTAGAGGAACACACACGATGTAGTACCCTGTGAGAAGTGGATAGGTTTTATACATTGATTTAAACATCACACATAGTGTAGGGGATCCACACACCATGTGAACCTAGGTTATCAAACTCAACATGTATAGGGAGTACACATCTAGGTAGTCATGTGGGTGTAGATGTCATGCTCATCGGATCACATGATGCGTACACCTTGGTGGATGGACCGACTTGTATAATAATTACACACCAATTAGTCCATGTTAACACGCATTTCATGTGGTGGGGTCACACTTCATGTAACCCAGACCCTTGGGAATGTATAGGGAGTATATGGCATCTACACATTTCATGTGGTGGGGTAAACATCATATACTTTGGAAAGTACATGGGCATGGAAAGATGGGACGTACTAAGTATCGGCTCATACCCTAAATGTTTTGTGATGTGGATTATACACCATGTAATTTGGAAAGTACTCAATAATAGCTAGTGTACATGTTAATACCCTGAGTACATGGGAACGAGTGATAGTATACGATCCAGACTAGATGGTATGCCAAGTGCTAAATCAGAATCTGTACATTGTGTACCCCTAGAAACATGTCATGTATTTTGAGAAATTTATATCATGTGATAATGAGACATGGGAAGTTAAAATCTTGGTGATACATGTTGTGTACCCCTATGGGACATTTCATGTACTCCTTAAAGGTAATGTTAGATCCCATGTTCTTCTCAGTTCAAATCTAGTGTTAGTATGGGTGTCTTCCCATGGACATGTTTCTCTAGGGAGTGTTCCCTTGGTCCATCCCCAAGAGGGTACAATGAGGCATCATGTACTAAGCATAGGATATGATTCATTCTATGGTTTTATTCTTAGATAGAGTTTTTTAATCCCTTTATGTGACTCAGGGTGTAATACACTATCATATATTATTCTTCCCTAGGTGGGGTTTGAGGAATCGTTATGACCAACCAACATGGGTGTAAAATACCCAACTTAGTGGTTTATTCTAGGCAGGTTTTGGTATACCTCATAGGACCTAGGTGAGATCCCCTATCTATTTATTGAGATCTTTAGAGTTCTGTTTAGGGTCAGGTATACCTCATCTATCTTGGTTTTGATCCCCTGTTTGTGTATCATCATTTGTTGTCTTCCTATGAAGTGTGGGTAGATTGTGTGTGTATCTTGGAGGATTCCTCTTGGGTTATTAGTTCTTATTCATGGATATAACTCATGAGTGTGATATCTCAAATTATTTACATTTTTATAGTATGACTCAATGAGTGAGACCACTCAGATGTGTTCCATCAAGAATAGAGAGGCTCGTAGAGTGATTTCTCCCATATGAGTGTTACCTTTGAGCCTCTAGTATAATCCTAGGATAATAGTGAGGACATTTCATCACTCAAAGACTTAGTGTAAATATCGATAATATCTAGGTTATTGTTTTTATTATGATTATTTTTATATATTTTTATTGACATGAATTTGTGATGATAAGCCAACTACTCTCTTAATGCTTTAAGTTTTCTGATTTTTGGGTATCCTACTGGGTATTATTACACTCACCCCTACATGGGATCTAGATGAAAATTTCATGTCTTATACATAAAGTTGGCTTTATCGATGGAGTTTTATGTAGACTAGGAGAAGGTGGTTCATAGTTGAGCTATACAGACCATGGTTCCTTCCAAGTGTTGCCATTGGGTAGATGCTCACATGTTGTTTATTGGTTGGGTTCTTTTCTATTTTTGTGGGCTTGTATTTTACTCGTTTTTTATTCATTGTAATTATTATTATACTCTATTGTTGATAGATTTTATGAATGAATTTATAGTATAATTTGTTTATCTTTATACATTAAACTGCTATATGGAGATGCATGTGTGTGTACAAGTACTTTAGAATAAGGAATCTTTTGTGTGTGATATGCCTACTCAGTTCTAGTCCCTAGTCCCTGGCCTACTAGAGGTGGTAATGGGGTGTTATTCTTGTATCACCACTGGACAAGTAGGCTGCATTTTGTGAGGTTGTGACAAGGAACTTTAATTATTCTCAAAATAGATTAGAATAGTTGTTTCTCAACCTTTCTCATTATAAATTGTGAAGCAGGCATGTATCACTTGTTTCTTCTAACATCATGTAAATTAATAGGTTCTATCAAACCCATTTACTATAAATCAAGTCAGAAATTGTCATTATCCTTATATTTCCCCCTAACACCCATAATGGTCCACAAGATATTATCACATACACTTATTTTCAATATTTATGAACCCAATATTGTGTATCGGTATGTTGTCTTTATAGTATGATAACACAAAGAAAACACTCTTCTTTTTTTTAATTCTGAATACATGTTCTTTGAAGAATAGGAATGTAAGTCATTAAATGGTCCAAAAATCCTAAAATTCATAGTTTGTGGATTTTCTCCTAGGTTAATTATGTTAAAAATTCAACACTTGTTAATTTTTTTAGTTCTTGATCATATTCACTTGTCCTAATAAATGACACTCAATCTTTTCCAAACTTATGTAGTGAAGGAAGAAAATATCTATCACTAGTGTATACCCAGTTATGTCAATATTCAATCCATTGAAATTTCTTACTTTGATTGAAATAAGAGAATGAAAATTATACCTTTGTACTCCACCCAAAAAAAATTCCATAAGTTGGAAAGTCATTAATTATCTAAATCAAATCATCTTGAAGATTAAACATTTCACAAGCTTCCATATGAAAATTTATTGCACATTTATCCCATAATTCATTAAACTCATTGATCAATGGTTGTAAGTAAACATAAATCTTATAATTGGGGCCTCTGGGCCCATTGATAAGTATATAAAATATTAGAACATGTTTCTTCAGGCATAACCATGGAGGAATATTGTATAGAACCAACACCACTATCCATGTTCTATGGGTTACTCCGACCATTGATATGATTGTATTGAAACCATCAAATTCCAAACTGATATGAATATTTTGATTGTCTTGAGTGAAACTCAAGCCTCTATTATCAAACACATTCTATATCGAGGATTTTTCTAAGTGGGTTAGTTTATTTATGTCCTCATTCTTCTCTATATTCCATCACATTATCTTTGAAATTTTAGATGACATAGAAATATTATCGAATCTTGTTTTTAGTAGAAAATACCACATTTTTTCATGGATATCCACTTTACATGTATTATAATTTTACATGATTGATGATGAAGAGTTCATTTTCATCCTTCATCCTTTAACCTAGATGTATTATAGGAAAAGAAACAATCAAAATTATAATTCTAATTTGGAAAAAATTGCATTCATTCAGATAGGCATCCAATGTCTCATATATAAAACCTATATTTTCTATTAACTTGCATTCATGGTAGTGGGACTTAGGAAGCTTCACACCAATGGGTGAGACCTTATGAAACCGTTACATTGATATTTCAAAGATTAATCAGTCCATTGGTTAAGATTATTCAATCATGGTAATTTTACTATAAATGAAAACTTACCAAAATTTAGAAATCCTTTGTACACTTCGGTTCGAGCATTATTGAGAATCTCAAAAAAAATTAACACTTCACCATCATCACCTAAATGAGGGTTACTTTCATCTACTCCATAAATCCCAAAATAAATATATTCATGTGAAAACTATAGTCCAAGGCCACAAAAGATTGAATTCATGGGGTTTTCAACTATATTATGTATCTTTACACTAGTGGAGGTCCTTTCTCAACTATAGAAATTATTGAATTACCTATGTTGAGTATATATCTTATAATTATTCAAAAAATAATTACCAATCATATGGTCATTCACAATTTCTCATTTTAATTATTATCTATTTTCACATTTTTTTAAAAGGAAAACCAATGTAATTGTTCTCTATCCCTTTTATGAGATCAAAAAAAAAGTTGAATACCCTTCATGTAATCCTTACAAAACCTATTTTAAAGATAAATCCAACTTTCATCCATGTATAACACTGATAATACAAAAAAAATTAAAAAAATAAAGAATAAGAACTTTAAATCATGTTATGATTTTTATATAATTATAAGAAGTTATTAAAGAATACACTTCAAACATATATTTAAAAAAATTATTATATTAAAAAAACATTTTATTTTAAAGTAAAATATTATTTTTAGTAAACCATATAATTTTTTGAACACATTAATTAAATCCAGAGATTTAAAATAAAACATACATTAACAAAATATCACCTAAAATTTTACAAGAAATCATAAATAACCACATACCTAACTAAATATAATATTTCATATCATTTTAATAAGTACTATAAAAATATTCAACACCAATATAACATTGTCAGGACAAAAAAAATCATCCAAAAAAATAATCAAGATTTAAACCAACAATTGAAATTTAGCTAAACAATTAGATGAATCAAAAAATAATAATTTTAATTTAATAACTAGAAAATTAACATAATTCAAATCATCAAATGAAATTTCATCCAAAATATGATTCAATAATAAAAAATCAGTCCAAAAGTAAGCCCTAACTAAAAATTTAAAAAAATTAACAATAAAGAAAGACTTAAATAAAAATAATATATCACATCATTTGAAGAGTTAATTTCTAAAAAAAATCAATACTAATATAATAGCATAGTAGAAATGAATAAATATCTCAAAAAGTAATCAAGATTTAAATCTGTAATTGAAATTCAATATCAAAATTAGATGATTTCCATATTTTTCAATGTATTTTAAGAACTTGAAAAATTAATAAAATTAAAATCAATTTATCTCAAAATATTGTTGAATCAAAAAATCAATTTTAATTTTAGAGATGAAATCTAAAAAATGGAATGTAATAAAAAAATTAAAAATTAAAAATAAAATTTATCACTTGTGCAGAAATTATTCTGAACTAGAGTATCTGATAAGAGGGGTAGTTTCATTGGATAACATATGAAAAATGTATGTAATTGTATATATATGGAATTTTTTTCAAATCTGATAGGCAAAGGTGTTGTGTGGTGATGGATTGAAGCAAGGCAATGTCAGGAAGACATTGTGAGGACCGAGTGGCGATGGGGGTGGGGGGTCACGAGCAGACATCTTGGGCTATTGGTGACAAATCAAAGTGATTTAGTGGTAAAAATATGTTATATTGATGGTGATATGGGTGATTATGGGCGTCAACTTTGTGATAGGGGACACAAGTAGGAGGGGAGCAGCAAGAGGGGGCTCGGGTGTCCCGAGAGGGGATCCAAGCAGGAGGGGGAGTAGAGAGAGGGATGATAAGCATTTTGAGGGGGGTATGAGAGTGGTATGAGGTGGTGGAGGTGGGTATGTGGGAGAGTTTTTATGGTATATAATTAGTGTTTTTTAATTTATGGGTATACTTCTCCTATGTAGTCTCCAATACCCACTTTAAGCAACTGTCTTAAGCATCCACCCACTTTTCAGCTTTACCAATACCAATTTACCTAATAGTGAATTAAAAATAAAATTTTTATTGTTAATTAATATATAATTTTTTTATAAATTATATAAATATTAAAAAATATCTAGTTCCATTATTTATTAACAATTTATAAATGACCTGAAATATTCATGCTATATTTTCTCACAATAGTGAAGTAAACTACATTAACTGCATAACGTAAGTCACACCGTCCACTTTATATTGTGTTAACATATTAATATAAAATAAATAGGGGAAAACAAATTAAAATTTCATAAAACGTTTTCTTCATTTAACATTGAATACAACACATTGATTCAATGAGGAAGAAGCATTTGATTCCACTAATGGGTTATAGGGGTACAGTATATAAACAAAGGTAGCATAAGAAAACCCATATATGTGTTTTATATATCCTTAATATAATGAACATGAAATGTAAATGTATAACATAAAGAATGTGTCCCTAAATTTATGTGTAATCCATATTTTACTCTTTGTTATATGGTTGATAAAGACCATCTTAGCGGTAGGTGAAATCCTTTTACCTCTAAGGGAATTACACCAACCAAAGGATCCAAGAACATTTCTTTAATATAGATAAATCAAGAAGGGGTTTTAGTGCCTTAACCTCATTATAAAATAAACCTATAGAAGAAGAGAGTATCAGGATTCATGCATACAATTGGTCACACCCAACAGGATGGATCTCATCCGTTTATATATTCATCCTCGATGCATTTTATTTAATAAAATGTGTCAGATATATTTATTGTATTGATATAATATTATTCTCATTGAAATTATTCATTTAATTAATTTAATTAATTCAAGTTATTTAATCCATTCATACTGTATTATAAATTATGAAATTTCATGGGATGATGCTTTCACTTAAAGTCTTATATAGGTGGTAGATGCACGCACTCAGCATACAAAGTGACATATACATGTACTTAGCCCAAAATGTTGGGTGTAAAGTATTTAATCATATGTTTCATATACATATGTTTTTGTTAAAAAACCAACAATATATTAGAATGAGTTTTATACCCTGATTCACTCCCCCCTCAAGGTATCTCTCACTAAATACCCTTATGGTCTTAACAAACTTATTTCCTAGAGATGGTGACACGGTCAATGAGTTGTTATGTTTCTTATACTAGATTGGTTTGATGATGGTGATGATTATATTGAACTTGAAGGTTTTTGGGTGCATCAAAAATATTTTAGCCCACTACCAACAATTTTTTCCATCAACTTCTTCGGATTACTCCTAAGAACTAGATAGAAATGCATTATCAGAATCCATGAAGAGAGGATCCCTTCACATATAATTTATAAATAATTTATTTAATTAATAATTTACTTACATTGAATTATTTATTCATTGGCATATAAATAGATCACTCTTTTCATATTTTAGTTTTTTTAGAGGAATCAAGTGTATATTCCCTCTATTGGTGATCTACACATACTCTGTGAACCTATGATCATCACTGTACATTTTTTTGGGTTCTAGCATGATTTAATATATCATGTGTGATTAATTATGTTGATTATAATTGAATACCTTAAGGGGGAATTAATTCTCTATAGTTTAGGAGTATAATTACTTTACATTATTCATAACATTCTAGGTAGGGAGCTCTCTAGTGCTTGAGAATATTCTCACTAGAAGTTGTTATGAACAACGAAAGAATGTGGCTCTCACATTTCACAAAATATCAAAACCAAGCTAATATAGTACTAGGGTTTGAAAATATATTACTACACAAGGGAACCTATTATTTTCCTAATTCCCAATAAACCCCACGTATAAATAATAATAATATTATTATTATTTACTTTATATGCCCTAAAATTGCAGATAAAATAAATATTATTTTTCTTGAATAAATAAATTAAAATTTATTCAAATAATATTTATATAAAAATTATCACCATAATATTATACTCGATTCACCAATCCTCCTCAATATTTATTTGTATTTGAATAATTATAATTTATTTAAATAAATAAATACCACTTAAGTATTCACTAATAAATATATAAATATTATATTCATCAAAACTAGTGATATTTTTTATTAAATATTCATGTAAATAAATAAATAAATATTTTATTACCTTTTAAATGAATAATAATAAATTAATATTTTTTATATTAATTTAATTAAATAAATTATTAACCGAGTAATAAATATTTATTTAATATTCAACTCACATATATATTCTCTTGAATAAGTGGTGATTGAATATTTGTGATCAAACCAACATGAATAATTATTAAATAATGTATGAGAATAATATTTATCCAACATTTTAAATTCATATATAATTTAACTGAGGTTCTGAATATACTTAGTGTGTGACCCTTTAGGCCCATTTCTCAGTGGTATTAGGATACACTTCCTAAAGTCCAAGTTTAGCATATAGAAACATGCCAAGGCTCCCATAGAGAATTAAGTTAATGTCATAATGAATTTAAACCTCCTATGAATGCACAACATGTGATATAATCCTTTTATCTTTATATATCTAATCAAGTAGGTCACATGCTAGTTTCATAAACCTATATGCCTGATGTATCTTTCTTTGAATTTTTGAAAACGAACTTCCTAAAAACACATCCATGGACTTGGAATTAATCAGGTGGTTCAATTCCCATAAAAGGGCCCAAAATATCTAATTATATTAAAGAAAAAAAGGGATAAATCCGTTTTCATGTTACTCATTAATAAAATATCACTTATGAGACACTCAATGTATCATACTTCACCACAAGCATATGTTTTCACTATGTTCATAAATACATCAGAGTACACAACTTATGAAATGTATTAATAATAATATAAAATTTTAAGGATCATTACACATTTCTGAAGACAGGAATATCCAAGGACACTTATAAATGTAAATTTCCTATCGGTGGGTCATTTTCTCATAATCTTCTATACTAGAGATTACCAAGGGAATACACCATGATAAAGTGTCTAAAAGTCCTATGAGCATCCACCCTTGATAGAATGTATCATTTTTGTCACATTAAATGATATCATCCATCTATATAACTTATATTTAAGAATACGATCATGGAACTTCTAGGTTTTCATCATAGTAGAGAACTGTTATAACCTTTCAATGTGAAAAGTACACTTAGAAAATTATCATATACTATTTCATGTAAAAGAATAATCATCATTTCATATTACATTTTATAAATATGTAAATACATGAATACAAGTAACCATAAATTACTTATAAGTTGGTTCTAGGGAACTAACTCCAATATAATCCCACCTGCATTAGATAAAACTACAAACAAAATTTAGTCCACTATCACTCACTTTATGTTCATGCTTATTCTGAGATAAGGCTTTAGTTAAGGGTTCCGTTTTTTTTCTTATATGGAAACTCTACTCACATAGAATTCACCCCTTTGAGAAAAATCATTCAAGAGGTAATATTTCTGATGTATATTCTTCATCTGTTGATGTAACCTTGGATTCATTATGATATCCAAGATATAATATTATCACAATATATTATAATAGGATCTCTATTGATATTCACCACATCAATATATTGAATAAAGTTATAAATCCAAATAGATTATTTGGTTTCATAAAAAGCCTCTATATATCTGGAATCCATTATTGAATCAAAGACAGGTAGCTATTTTTGACTCTTCTAACTCATATATCCTCTGTTGAGACTGAAAAAATATCCTCACTATGTCTTCAAATCATTCTAATATATTTGGAAACTACCATTAGTATATCCTCTAGTGACTAGTTACTTATATTATCCATATACTATGATAATATCCTTAATAAACCTTAGATACTTAAGGATATCCTTATCAATAGACCAGTGTTGTTCTCTTGGATCAGTTTGATATCAACCACCATGATTAAAGCATAGAAAACATCAATCCTAGTATATAACATGACATACATGATATATCCTATCACAAATTCATGTAGTACTCTACTAATTCTCCCTATATCACTCAAATTTTGTATTTAAGGACACATTTTCATTGAGATATTTATACCAAGTGATACTAAAATGAATCCCCTATTGGATTTTTACATACTAAATATCTTTAGTATCTAGTAAATGTATGTACTTTGACTTAGTCTAAGAAGTCATTCAGATCTATCATGAATGATCTTGATTCCAATGATATATGTTACTTCACATGTGTTCTTTATAGAGAGACACTTATTTAACAATTTATTAACTAACTGTAAGACTAGTATTTCATTTCCAGTAAGTAATATGCCATAAACATATACTAATAAGAATATGAATGAACTCTTACTAAACTACTTGTAAACACATGGTGCATATTCATTCTTTATGAAACCAAATTCTCTTATAGATTTATCAATCTGAATTTTCCATAACCTAGATACATTCTAAACCCATAAATTTATATCTATAAATTTTATATCTTATTGTAATTTTTTGGAGTCACAAACCCTTTAATTTGTGTCATATAGAGGTCTTCCTAAAGGTTTCTATTAAGTAAATTAATTTTAACATCCATATACCAAATCTCATAGTCATGAAAAGATGATATGGAAAGTATAATTCTAATGGATTTAAACATGAAATCTTGAGAAAATGTTTTTTTATAGTCAGTGCCTTGACATTGTTTAAAACCTTTATCCACTATCATTTCTTTATATATACTTACTTTCAATTCCTTTTCTAGTTTTTTTTTGAATAACCATTTGCACCCAATGAGGTTTACATAAACTAACATATTGACTAGAACACAAACTTTGTTCTAATACATGGAATCTATATTATAATTCAAGTATTATTTCCATTTTTTAGATTCGTAGGTCTCTACTAGATCCTTATAGTAAATAGGATTATTTTTTCGACTAATATTGATTTTCCATATTTGGTGACTATAAAACCATATCTTTCTGATTCTTTGACCTCTTTGGTTCTCCTATACTATACTTTTGTTTCATAAAAGACATATTTTATGAGGAACTATGGAACCTATTCTTTTACCAACTCTTGTATACCATAAGCATCAACTTCATAGAAGTTAGTCATTCTTCTTCCATACTTCTTGAGGATGTTCTCCCTCTCATGATAAATGGATTGTTTTGCGATAGTCACCTTCTTATCTAAGGGGTTTTATAAATAGCATCTCCTTATTTCCTTAGGATAACCTATAAAGATAAACTACATTCCTCAGGGTGGTTGTTTGTTTTTAGACACATCCTTAACATATGCCTCCCATCCCCATGCATGGGTATGTGACAACATATATTTCTTTCCTTAGATTAACTCATATGGTATTCCATATTCCACCTTATTTTGTACTTTATTTATAATTTATACTATATCTTGTGATTCATATCCCCAAAAGGATAATGTAAGAGTTTCATGGATCATCATTGAACTTACCATGCCAATCATGGTACAAATCCTCCTTTCTCCAACATCATTCCATTGTGGTGTATAAGGAGTGACTAGGGATAGAATCCCACACTCATATAAAAATTAAATGATTTATTGGTTAATATTTTCACCACCCTAATCATATTGAAGTTTCTTTATTGTCTTACCAAGTTTATTCTCTACTTAATTCTTGAATTCTTTGAATTTTTCAAAATATTTTGACTTATATATAATTGGGTAAACATATCCGTATTTACTCAATTAATTGGTAAATGTAATAAAGTAAAAATTCCCACCTACAACTTCTATTTGAAATGGTATACACACATCAGCATGTAAAAATTATAAAATCTCTATATTTCTTTCACCTTTTCCACCAAAAGGTGGATTGGTAATTTTCCCTTATAAAAAATCATTACATCTTTCAAGTGGCTTTATCTCAAAGGATTCTAAGTAGTTATCTTAATACAAATTTTTCATACTCTTCTCATTTACATGACCAAGATGATTATTCCATATCTGAGTGTAAAATTAGTCATGTGAACTTAATTAATTGTCAATTTCAAATACTTGGTTTTCATAATTTCATATCTAAAGACTATATTTAAATGTTCAATACCATAAAATATGTTTTCATTATAAAATAAATAGATTTTATTTTAGAACATGGAAATAAAACCATATGTATCAAGTCAAGATACCAAAATTATGTGTTTACTAACAATTGGTACATAATAAAAATATTTTAAAACCAAGACCATCCTTGTTGCAAATAGAATTTGGTAGTCTCTAATGAATATACTATCCAAACTCGCACCATTATTCATCCAAAAATTCACCTCTCCTCTAAAAATATTTTGAAATATACTTGGTTCCTACACTTGAATACATATGTGAGCACCAAAATATGTATCTAATACCCAATGTGGAGATATAAAAATATTTCACGTGATAAATAATGCACCCAAAGTTTCCCCTTGCTTCTTTAACTAGGATCAGTTCTTCTTAAATTGTCCCATATTACCACATGAAAAATATACTATATCCTTTTTAATTATCTTTATTTGGATCTTCCTTTTCTTGGAAGGATGGTGATGAAGAGCCTTATACTTGGTATATATCTTGGGACCCTTTTCCTTGGTATTTCTTTTCTTATTAACCATAAGAAGTGAAGTATTTTCATACAACATGTATTCATCAACTTAGAGAATAAGAGTAAGGATTCATGAAATAGTTTTATCACTATTTCTCAAAATATAATTATCAATGAGGTAAGTTCTATCTAGGAATAGAAGCCTCAGAGTGGCATCTCTTCTAATCCCGCACTACTTAGGGTTTCTCCCCGAGTCAATTTCCCTCCCCCCTTTGGATAGATCTGTTCATGGTAGATGCACCTAGTTCCGAATTGGAGAGGGCGACGTCGCGCTTCCGGCTTCCAAGCTCGGCATCTCGGTGGGGCTCAGCAGCTACGCTTTCTGTTTGTTTGGCGAGGCTCGCCTCTCCTAAAGACTTCATGGCTTGATGGAGGTGGATTGGAGTTTTCAAGGACTTATGACAATGTAGCACCCCATCAAGGTCTCTCAGCTCGGCCAGCATGACCAGGTGGTCTTCAGTAGTTCTGGTGCTGCTCACCCAAATCTGCGTGTTCTAGAGGGGGAGGTGTTACGCTTTGGTTTCAATTTGTGGTTTTTCATGTCTCATTTTGGTATTCTATGATTACCCATTTAGTTGGAACTGGTTTTGGTTTGGATCGACACCGGCGGATCTTCTTTACCATTCAATTGTTTCCTCATCATTGTGGGGCTTGTTTCGAAACCCGATGAGGTTTATCCATGGTTATGATTTTAGAAGATCCATGACCAGAGCAGAATTTCTATTTCAGTACGTCCTAGATTACTTCATCGGTGGCATTCTCTCGGTGTGGGGTTGAGCCATCCAGTCCTAGGTGACTATGGTTTGATCTCGTGTCGTTTGAATTGTCTTCCAGGCTTGTGAATATGCAGTGGTGGCAGTATCTAGTTTAGCGAGGGAGGGTTTGGAGCCTTGGTTATATGTTTTTGGAATGGTGGAAAGGTTTTGTATTGTGAGGTCCGATGGTTTGGTGATGCACCCAGACTCCATGCCGATTAAGCCCAAGAGGAGGTTCTTGATCTTGTTGTTCACCGCTGTTGTGATTTTTAGAGTTGGATGTTTGAGAGGGTATGGCATCAGCCATCAGATCAGGCATGTGCTTTGACACAAGAAACTTTTTCTCCATTCAGTCATGCTTTGGTGGAGATCTATATCATGGTTATATGCTAGGAGGGGGTAGCTCCATGTTGTTGTTTTGGTTTGTCTCACTTGACCTTTGCATCAAGATTTCCTTAAGTCGATGATGTCTGTTAAGATTTCTCCTTTTTTCCATTAAAAGGGGGTTTAAATAATAATAAAAAAATTGAAGTCCTTTGGGTCGTTGGATGGATAATTAGTGATAAAATTGGAGGGACTCTTAAGTAGTGAAGATAAACTGATATGTGTGCACAGATCACCAAGGATCGTAAATCCCAAGTTTTCTAAGTGATCAATATTTCCATTCATATTGACTATGTGATGCCTATCTTATGGTGATTATCTAAGCTTTCATGTTAATATTTCATTAGAGATCTCATATTTTGATTGTCTCTCTTTCTCTTTATAGAGATCCAGAAGGAGATACATGATGTTATACGCATACATAACCTCATGTCACTTTAAAATCTTGTTGGACATAATAGATTGCATGAAACATTGGACATATATGGAATCATACGAATATTTTTTATATAGTCAATTTTTCCTCGCTGGCCTCTATCCCAAGTGCCTTAGAAAAAGGGTATTCCATCACATAAATTTTTTGTTCATGGAATAGTATAATACATAGGTGTATATATCATTCCAGTAAGTTTGAACGAGTGAGAAGGTTATCATTATATATAATGTATCATAGTGATATTTTTAAAAGCCATGAGAGTTTCCATTTATATAATAGTAAAGATCCAATTTTTAGTACTTTATCTATATTATAATTTAGATAATAAATTAAATTAAATTTATTTATATCTCACTATTTTATTGAAACCTAATAGCCCTAAACATTGATTTTTGAATATCCCATAATATGGATATCCTATTGGAAAGGATCTATATTTCTCTTATTATAACCTAGGTGGAGGTCTGACCAGCGACTTGAAGGTATTTAGGTAGGTGTAACTAGTCAACTACATTAACTCACATCTCCTTGATCCATTTAGTGGACTCCACAATCCTGAAGTATGAGATTATGATTTTCTCAACACTTTTCTTACTAGTTGCACTATTCTTCAAAGAGTTCATCAACCCTTAATAAAAGTTAGGTTATATTGACCTAAAACTCAAGATAGTGATTCCATGAAAATTAAAATCACCACAATAGAGTTTGGTCAAGTACATTGAACTATGGTTGGATTTCTACCCAAGTAGTGGAAGGCTATACTGAATTAATATGTTATTTGATGTATTTTTATCTTTATATGTAAACTACCCATTTTACCATATAACATGATTTTAAATATTAAGATCATTTTATTTAAGTGATTAAATATGTCTATATAAAGTTTACACAAAGTACAAAATTTATTTTTCTTTCATTTTTCATTCGTGTAAATTAGTTCATTTAATGATGTAAATATCCAAAAATAAATAACCATGAAACTGATAGAAATAAAATAAATAAAGTAAACTAACCATGAGATTCTCTAATGGTTGGTTTAACTAGATAATGATAAAACAAACCTTGAATTTAGGATATTAACTCTTAGAACCATACATGGTTTGAGTTGTACCATTCCATCCATGCTACTATATACCTCCTAGGTTGGATTTTCCTCAGCTATGAACATGAACTACCTCTACTTGCTTGGGAGATCCATCCATTACATGATTTTACTCACATGTAGGTGATGAGAATTAAAGGATTGGTCAATGGGGTGTTTACATAAAAGAAACTTTGGGCACACAAACCCTTACATAATGAGAGAAGAGGAATGACTTGTAGGCCATTATTTAATTTAATAAATTATTAGAAAAACTATGTAATAATAAATTAAATAAACCAATCACATAAACAGGTTGGTTCATGCCCCCATTCATACACATACATGAAATGAATACATAAAAGTACACTAGTGAGAATTCACTTCAATGATTTCTTTATTGTTAATATAAACATGCTTGAATCAGTTAAATTAAATTAAATTCAATTAATTTATTGATTCCATTTATCTTAATGACTATCTAAAGTCTCTTGGAGATACCCATCATAAATTAAATATAGTAAATAACTCGATTCACCATTAATTATAGATAATTTCATAGAATTAATTGAGAATTTATTAATTCTACAAACCTTATTACATACTTAAATCATTTAATATGAATAGTGTAATTAGGTTTTTAATGTTGTGATTAATTATTATTAATATAATTTAATTTTGTTATTTTCTATGAGAATACAGGACATGTAATAATGAGATGCACATTGTATTCCTCACTTTTTTTGTAGCTGGGAAAAATTTCCAAGGAATCAGTGTGCATCTTAACCAAATTACAATGTGTGTACTAATGAGCTACACATAATGTGTTCCATTTTTTGAATATCCATGTAATTTTTTTGTTACTCAAAATATTATTTTAATGTGGGTATTAATGAGTTATATGAAATTTATTCTAGATACACTTTGTTTATATCATTAATGATATAGTTTTTTAATCTCACACAGTGTTACGCCGCATATTTGACCACATGGTAAGTGTGAATTTCACCACTAAATAGTGTAGACTACATGGCATGTAAGATAGCTACATGTAATGTGTTCTAATAAACTATGTATTGAGATATCCTAGTCAATATATTATGTGCATCAAATACACCATGTTTTATTACCATTCATCATGTCATGCATCTTGTGACATGTATAGGTGTAGTGAACTTGGGTACACAGAGTGTACTTTCAATCACACATCATGTATCCATGTCTACTGCCTAGAATCCCTAGCACCTCCCAAAGGAATTTCTAATCATTCTTCATATATTATTAATTAGTTTAAGATGATATGAATCTTGAATGAAGAGATTTAATATTTCAAAAACACCTTAATTAAAATTTGAATTAAAGAATGAATAAACTAGTAGTGAATAACTAACAACAATTTCATATAATCAATAAATGGGTAATAAATAATTATAAATTATCATGTGACTTATCTAATAGCACTTGCAGGTTTTAAGGTGTAGAGGAAGTGTTCAAGACCATGCCCAATAAATTTTCCCATCAACTTTTTCATATTTCTCATCAGAACTAGATCAAAATTCATTCCGAGAATGCATGAACAAAGGATCCTTTCACAAATATTTTATAATAAATTTATTTATTTAAGAATTACCTTGCATTGAATTCTTTATTCGTTAATGAATCGATATATCACCTGTTTTGTACTATCATTTTTTAAAATGAATCAAGTATATATTACCTCTAATAGCGATCAACACATTTTCCATGAACCTCTGATCATCACCATAAAATTATATGAGTGCTAGCATAGAAAAATATATCGTTTGTGATGATCAATTTTGATTATAACTAAATACTTCAAGGGAGAAGGAATTTTCTCTAGTGGATGAGGAGAATTGATCTATGTTCTTCAGATCATTCTAGAGAGTGTGATCTCTAGGGATTGAGAGGATTCCCTTCAGAATTTTTCATGAGAAATGAAATAATATAGCCCTCACTTTGCATAAAATTTCATTAATGTGTTTATGTAGTGCTAGAGTTATAAAATAAATAATTGAATAAGGTATTTTATTACTTCCCTAATTATCATTAAACCCCATGTCTAAATAATAGTATTATTATTATTATTTACTTAACATGTGATAAACACATGGCTAAAATAAATATTATTTTTCCTAAATTAATAAATTAAAATTTATTCAAATAATATTTAATATGCAATTTCTCACAAGACCATTAAACTCTGACCACCATTCGTTTTCAATATTTATTGGCCATTGAATAAGGCCTATTTATTTAATTAATTAAATTATAATTTATTATTCACCAATAAATATATAAATATTATATTCACTAAAACTAGTGGATAAATATTTATCACATATTTATATAGCTAAATAAATAAATATTTTGTTACCTTATGACAAAACTAGAATAAATAAATATTTTTTATATTCACATTATTAAATAAATAATTACCAGGTGAATAAATACTTATTAAATATTCAACTCACATATATATTATCTCAAATAAATGGTGAATGAATATTTTTGATCAGACTAATATGAATAATTATTAAACCATGTGAAAGAATAATATTTATCCAACGTATTAAATGTGTATATAATTTAAATGAGGTTCCAAATACACTTAGTGTGTGACCCTCTAGGCCCCTTAGTGGAATGAGGCTACACTACCTAAATTCCAAGGATAACATCCAAAACAAATCCAATTATCCCATAAAGAATTAACTTAATTTCACAATGACATGTAACCACATATGAATTAACATTGTATAATATAATCCCTTTATCGCAGTATCTCTAATAAAGAAGGAAGTATGCTATTGTGATCAACCTATATAACCAATGTATCTTTCTTTTAATTTGCAAAAAATAACTTGGTGAAAACACTACCATGGCCATGGACTTAATTAAGAAGTTCAGTCCCATAAAAGGTCCTAAGATATATACTTACATTAAAGAACACAAGAGATAAATACTTTATCACATTATTCACTAATTCAACATCACTCGTGACACACCCAATGTAACGTCCCAGTTCTGGGTGCCACCCAGAGGTACCCCGTACCTGGTTGGTCACTTGGCCTCAATCACATTTCCCCAAACACCAGAGGCTGCCAACTAGCAGTGAGGGCATTGGGTGCTATAGTGGGGAAACTATACCCTCATTTTCATAGTAACACAAAATAAATAAACATATAACAATAGTTGAAGTAGTAAAACATGCAATAAGTAAACAGAAAAAAACTGAAGTAATAGACAACTCAAGCACATATATATAAATGATGCATGATACATATGTCTTGGAAAGGATACAAATAAGTCAAAATGCTGTAATATAGTAATAAACCAAGGTACAAAGAAAAAATAAACTCTAACAGCATCACAAGCCTCATCTTGGTCGCATGCTCTCCAGCTCCACAACAATCAAGTACCTGAAGTAGAAGGGTACTTTCCATTATCTATAACTACAACAATATAATCTGTTTGGGACCAAAAGCATGATGAAAATAGGGTGTGAGACAAATCTCAGTAGGAAACCACCAAAAGATATGTGCCTAACAGTCAGTGAATATATATGGCAGGCAAAAAAAATGAAGCGGCAAATAAGGAAGTACTCAAAAGTAAATAGTCCTACAGTTTCAATCGCATTCATTTTCATGTATCAAGTAAGAAACTAATCAAAAAAAAGTAACCCTCTAGGACTTACTCAAAGCCTAACCCTTCTGGTTCACCCAATCAAATAATATCTAGTAACCCTCTGTGTAAGTTCTCATAGCCTAACCCCTGGTTCAACTAATACAAACAAAGACTCTATGAGGAAGCACTCATCGTCAATTCCCCATGTTGTCTTTTATCGGTAAACTACAGAAACTATGGGGAAGCAATCAACATCCAATTCCCCCTTATGGTCTCGCAACTAGGAACTATAGACACTCTGATGGAGCACTCACGTCCACCCCTCCAATGGTTTCACACGTTAAAAAGTAAACATACACTTGAGGAAATCCCTCAGCACCCATTTCCCATATGGTCTAACTACACCAGGTTTCTAAAGCCCTATGTAAGTCCATCATGCACAAAAAATATTCCACAGCAAAAGTAAACCTCAAGAACTAGTTGAATAAATTTCTAAAAGCATACCACAACATCATATAATATCACTCCATCCTGACAACACTAGTCATGGAAAACAAGCATCCTAATCGGAAAAACTAGAACAAACGGTCAATACCAAAACAACATGGGAAAACACCTCCAAAGAGTGTAAAAATAACCCTATTCATGAACAAGAGCCCTAACTCAAGAAAAAAAGCATAACAGGCATCAACATGGTTAAAATACCTAAACACATAACACCCCAACTAGGATATTGGGGACATTTTCACATAATATTCAAAGAATAGCTATGAAAAGGCACAAACCACCTACCTTGGCATTGTACAATTGATATACTTAAACCTCATCCTATAAATTGATCTAGAACTCGGTAGATCTACAAAAACTTCTAAAACGTTCAACCAAGGATATCTCATGAAAGGATAGAAATAAAGAAACGAGGCTCTAGATGAAGGAAGAGCTCACCATGGAGATTCCAATGAAATCGACGATGGTTGAATCAGAGAATAGATGTCTGATCAGGGGATCTAGGAAGAATCGTGATCCTCTGTCACTCCTGGTCGAGATGTTGTTAAAAGAAGGTGTTTCTTCCAATTAGACATGACCCTAGTCCAGTATAACAATTGAAAATAAAAGTACACAATGTATCTTCTAAAAGTACACGACATGTATATGCTTTTACCAGGCCCCACTTTAAGCGGTCTCCAGGTCACCCCACTCAACCATGTACTCGGTCGTTACACGACCAGTACACAGTCACCCATGACAACATGGTATACTTCATGTACTCCAAAGTACATGGTGTGTACTCCTTAAAATTCCATAGACTCCTCTTTTTCTCAAAACACCAGAAAAATTGGATCTATACCTAAAAAGAATATCTAGGTTCTTATAAACTTCACCCCATAAAGAAATTCATCCCTGAATTTCCCAAAGAAGGTGAAGAAGAAGAATAATCTTTGAATAGATCTGACCACTATGATCGTACGTCGACCTCCTTCTCCTAAGTCTTGTCATATACTCGCACGTGCTTCCATCACACTTTTACTAGAGAAAAAGACCGGCCATAGAGAACCTTTGCACTACGATCATAAATCTATATAGGATGCTCCTCGAATGATTCATCCATATCCAGCTCAACCTCCTTGGGTTGAAAAACATGGGAAAAATCTGAGAATTAACGTCGTAGTTGAGAAATGTGGAAGTCGTCGTGCATATCCCGGTACCTCTGAGGTAACTACAACCGATAGGTAACCAGCCTAAATCACTTCAAAACCTCGAATGAGCCAACATATATCAGTGAAAGCTTGCCCTGTCTCTTAATCCTCCTATATCCCAACCTCAGTGTGACATGTAGGAAAACCTGATCTCCGACCTCGAAATCCAGAGGTCATCTTTGTCGATCAACATAAGACTCTTATCATGACTGTGTAGTATCCATTCTCTTCTGAATCAACTTTATCTATTTTGTGGTCTCCTAGACAAGATGAGGTCCCATCATAGCTTCCTCTCCTACCTCCATCCAATATAAATGTGATTGGCATGGCCTACTGTAAAAAGCCACATAGGCGCCATCTGAATAGTTTCTTGAAAACTATTACTATAGGAAAACTCCACAATAGGTATGTGCTTCTCCCAAGAACCTCCAAAATCTAGGATGCATGCTCGTAGCATGTCCTCCAGCACATAAATCATACGCTCAAACTGGTCATCTATCTGGGGATGATAATTTTTACTCAGAAGTACCTGTGTACCAAATACCTCTATAGTCCCTACCAGACCCAAGAAGTAAAACGTTTGTCCCTGTCTAAAACAATGGAGTGTGGAACCCCATGTAGACGGACAATATCTCAAATGTAAAAACTTCCCAGATCATCAACACTGAAGGTCTCCTTGATCGACAAGAAGTGAGAAACCTTCATGAGTCTATCAATGACAAATTAACTATATAATTCCCTCAAGGAAATCTTTGTAAACCTGTCACAAAATCCATTGTGACAACATTCCACTTCCACTCGGGAATGGGTAACTGTTGCAAAAGCACTACTGGTCGCTGATGCTTCGCCTTCACCTACTGACAGGTGGAACACCTCATAATAAACCCAACAACATATCTCTTTATACCTAGCCACCAATACTAATGGTCCAAATCTCGATACATCTTGGTGACACCAGGATGAACTTCCCAAAATAAAGAATGAAATTCCTACATCAACTTCTTGCATATGTTTGCCAGTACCCACACGTGCCCATGAAAGCACAAGATCCCATCCTCACCTATGGTTCATCCAGGAATAGGGTCCTCTCCTGACACACTCTTCTGTAGGAATAGGCCTTTAGAATCTGATAGTTGTCTCTTTCGAACTCGATCACGTAGAGTATAGGTAACAATCACATATGAAACAAATGTTTTCCCCTGTCTGTCATGCACCTCCAAATGCATCTTACAGAATATATCCATAATCTACCCCTCATTGTTGGCCTCCTAAACTACATGTATTTGAATCCTCCTGCTCAATGCATCAACCACTTCATTACCTTTCCCAGGCGTGTAGTCAATCTAAAAGTCAAAATACTTATGGTACTCAACCCACCTTCACTGTCTCAAATTCAGATCGCACTGTGTAAAGATATATTTGAGACTTTTGTGATTGGTGAAAGCCATAAAATAATCTCCCTGAAGATAATGTCTCCAACAGAGTAAATCATGAAAAAATGTATCTAAATCAAGATCGTGCATCAGGTAATTCTTCTTATGTGGCCTAAACTGTCGAGACTCATACACAATGACTCCTTCCCCCTATATAATCACTTCTCCCGGCCCGATACCTAATGAATTACAGTATACATTATGGATCTTTCCCAGCTCTAGAAATACTTGTATCGATGCTGATGTCAACCTCCCTTTCAGCTCCTGAAAGGATAACTCATAATAATCTATCCATAGGTACTTCACACCCTTCTTAGTGAGCCCCGTTAGTGGCGCCGCTAAGCGTGAAAAGTCATTTCTGAAGCATTTTTAGTAACCAGCTAGCCCTATAAAACTTTGTACCTCAAAAACGTTCTTCAAATGCTTCTAGGATACTACCAATCTAACTTTCTATGGGTCTACTGATACCCATGTCTCTGAGATAACATGACCCAAGAAGTGAATCTGGTTCATCCAAAAGTGGAATTCTGAGAGCATAACATATAATTGATGCTCTCTCAGTGTACTCAAAATGATCTCAAGATGTGTTGCATGGTCATGTAGAGTGTGAGAGTACACCAAGATATCATCCATGAGAACTACCATGAAAGAATCCAAGTATAGATGGAACACTCAGTTCATCAGTGCCATGAAAACTATAGGTGTGTTCGTGAGACTGAACAACATAACTGCATACTCGTATAGACCACACCTGTTCCAAAAAGCTGTAAGAGGTATATTAGATGATCTAACATGAAACTGATGGTAACCAGATCTCAATTAAATCTTTGAGAACACCTAGGATCCTTGAATATGATCAAAGAGATCATCAATCCTCGGCAAGGGATATCAATTCATGACCGTCAACTCATTCAACTTCTGATAATCCACAAAAATTATAATGGTATCGTCCACCTTATTCACAAATAGGACAGGTGAACCCCAAGGAGAATTATTAGGTCAGATGAAACCCTTAGCCTGTAACTCCTCTAACTGCTTCTTGAGGTCCTATAACTCTGGTGTAGCCATCCTATAAAGAGGAATGGAAATCAGTGCCACTCCTAGAACAATATCAATAAGAAATTACACCTATCACTCTAGAGGAAAACCTGAAAATTCCTCTGGAAAGACATACTTGAAATGATCGACCACTGGAGGAAAGTCCAACTGTGAAGTCCCCAGGTCATCTAGATATAGACTAACAATATGGGTTGTAACTCCTCCCAGCCCCTAATGCTTGGGTCATACTCTGCTCAACTGGACATCCCATTCGCCCTTATGTAGAAAGGATCTGCCCTCTGGTGACATGAAATTCACCCTACGACGATAGTAATCAACAAAAACCTGGAAGGAAACTAACCAGTCCATTTCGAGAATGATGTCATACCCCTTCATCTCTAAGACGTAAAGGTACCATAATAAGTGACATCCACCAACCTCAAGAGTTAAATCCTTGCACTGATGTAAAATAGCTGTTCTTGTCCCTAATGGAGCATCCAGCATCAAGACATCAGTAGAAGTAAAGATACAGATCCCAAGGATCTCCAAAAAAGCAACAGATATGAAATTATGGGAAGCCCCTGTATCAAAAAGTGTAGAAGATAAAACTAAGGCAACTAAAATCGCACCTAAATCTATAGAGGGTTTGGGATCCTGATCCTTCTGGATCTACTCTATCTCAAAAGTCTAACTTGTATCGTGGCCCTGTAATCGTGCCTAACCACACTATTGTCACTAAAAGCCTACCGACTAGCTACCGCATCCATGACCTCCACCTTGGCCTAAATGACTGGGAGAACTCTAGTTCCTAGACTGATGAGAAACCGGTGGTCCTACTCCTGAACATGGAGTCATAACAGAACTCCAATCACAAGATGCTGGTGAGAAGAACTGAAAGAAACACTGAAGATGACCCATCTTTCCGGAAGATTGACACTCCACTGTGTCTCTTAGGTAATGTGGCCTTGTATTTCCGCTCTTCCCACACTAGTAGCACACCACCTGGCTACCAGAAGAAGTATCCTTCTTCCTCAGGTTTCCACACATAGACTCCCTACGATGCTTTCTACTATCAATAGGAGGGATACCAACTCTGGATGTCAAGCCTCCCTGGCTCACAGCTCTAGGATCCCTCAGATTGTACACTATGATCATCACCTGGTTGACTATAGATGTGATGGAATTAAACCTAAAGATGTTCACCTGAGATCAGATGTCGTTCTTGAGACCATTCTCAAACTTCCTCTCCAGGAATAACTCATCACCTCTTATAATGGGTGTGAAGCTCTGTAGCTCTATGAAGCAAGAAGAATACCCCATAACTGAAAGAGTACCATGTTCTAGACTCATGAACTCTCGGGCTCGGTCAACCCTCAAAGTCTCTATGTAGAAATAATCATAGAAGGCTTATTGGAACTCATCCAAAACTATAACCTGCTGGAATCCCGCCTGTGATATCACATCCCACCATATCTTGGTAGATTCTCGAAGCATATACGTAGTGAGTTTCACCCTCCTCTCTGGAGGTGTCTCTAGATGCTCTAAGATCAAAAGAGTGGCCTCTAACTGTGATTCTGTAGCCTGAGGTCCTCATTCCCCTGACAAAGTGGAAGGATGCTTCTAAAGAAAGAACCACATCAACTCTTCCATAGATGGGAAAGGATGTGGTGTTCCCATTAAGGTATTCATGAACCTCATGAATCCCTATCAAAACTGTGCATCGATACCTGTATCCGGGATAACGGTTGGTGCCAAGATGGGCACAACTGGAGGATCTGCTAGTAGTTCCTGATCTACCATGCCTGGTGTCTGTTCACTACTATGTATCTGGCATACAACTGGAGGATGTCTTTGTGTCATGACTCTACAAGTTCAAACACACACCTTAGCTCAAGATTATCAAGGACTAAAACTTATAAGTCCAGGAAAGGAACAGAAGAAGGAAAGCATTAATGTTCTTCAAAATAGGGATGCATGGTGTGTATGACCCTTACACGGCGTGTTCCTTTAAGCCTTCACATGGGCGTGTAATCCTAGAAACCCTGGTCATGTAACACCCCATACACATGGTGTGTTCTCCCAATACACACCGTGAACTCTAATTGTTTTCCCCTGCCCAAGTTCTTCTACACAACTAACCCACACGGTTCTCCTAGATCAAGACTACACGGAGCGTTTGTTCCAGACACGACACGTAATAGAAATAACTTCACTGACCCGTGTTGTTAGTCACACAACTGGTTACATGGATGGCTTTACACGACATGTTTGTGTCAGACACGACATGTCCTAGAAGGATTTCATCCACCTGTGTCGTTGGTCACACAGCTGGACACTTGGTCTATACACACAACGTGTACTTCCGATACAAGACATGTTCCACCAAAGATTTACCAACCCCATGTCTCTGCCCACATGCCTAGTGAAATAGTTAAAGACTAAATGGTGTGTACATACAGTACACAATGTGTATTTAAGAAAAATAGTTCCTTCCCAAACATAAGGATACATGGCATGTATTCAGCAATACGCACTGTTTATTCTGGGTTTTTCCAGATAGTAAGCCTCAGAAACAACTCTGGAACCCATAAAAACACTGAAACAAACATTAAAGTGCCAAATTCTGATCTGTGAGGGCCCATACACCCCAGGAATCAAAGTTTTTCATCTTATAAATGCCATATTCAATCATAATAGTGCATTGATCCAATAAATTCTGATCCATGAGGGCCCATAACACCTCAAGAACCAAAGTTTGGAGTTCATTCAAATGAAACCTCACAAAATCAATACCCTATCAAATAGAAGGTATTCTATCAAGTAATATATCATAACATCATGAAAATCTAGCACAACATCTATCACAACAACATGAAATCAGTAATGCACCCAAAATGACATGGCAAGAATGCATGACATGTGACCTCAACAAATGCCTATATGATGCATGAGATGGAATACCCTCATATCATTAGGTTTCAATAGAAATAGAACCTCAATATTATCAACATTAATATCATAAAACATGTGAATCAACCAATGGTGAAATCAAATCAACTGTAAAATTTCAAAACCATAAAAATTGAAATAATCGAGGTAAATTAGCTTTTCCCTGTATACAGGTTAGCTAATACTAGGCAAAAATTATTACCAAATACCTATTATTTCCTATTCATGTCTATATGATCCAAAAAATATGTCAATAAGAAAATAATCCCTTTGATACCAATTTGTAACATCCAGGTTTCGGGTGCCGCCCAGAGGTGCCACGTACCCGGTTGGTCACATGGCCTCAAGCGCATTTTACCAAATGCCAGAGGATGCCAACTAGAAGTGATGGCATTGGGTGTGATAGTGGGGAAATTATGTCCTCATTGTCATAGTAATGTAGTGGAAATAAATATATAACAATAGTAGAAGCAGTAAAACCTACAATAAGAAAACAATGGAAAACTGAAGTAATAGACAACTGAAGCACATATATATAAATGATGCATGATACATATGTCTAGGAAATCATCCAAACAAGTCACAATACTGGAATAAAGTACTAAACCAAGGTACAAAGAAAACAAATAAACTCTAGAAACCTCGCAAGCCTCATCTTGGTTCCATGCTTTACATCTCCACAACAATCAAGTACCTGAAGTAGAAGGGAACTTGCCCTTGTCTATACCTGAAGCAATATAATATTTTTGGGACCAAAAGAATAACCCAAACAGAGTGTGAGATGAATCTCAGTAGGAAACCACCCAAATATATGTGCCTAATAATTAGTTAATATATATGGAAGGGAAAAATAAAAATGAAGCGGTAAACCAGAAATTACTCAAAAGTATATAATCCTACAGTTTCAATTGCATTAATTTTCATGTATCAAGCAAGCATCTAATAAAAAAAAGTAACCCTCTGGGAAGTAATCACAGCCTAACCCCTTTGGTTCAACCAATCAAATAATCTCAAGTAACCCTCTGGGTAAGTTCTCACATCCTAACCCCTCTGTTTCAACTTATACAAACAATGACTCTTCGAGGAAGCACTCATTGTCTATTCCCCCTATGTTCTTTTATCGGTAAACTACAGGCACAATGGGGAACAACTCAACATATAATTCCTCCTATGGTATCGAAAAAAGGAACTACACACTTTGAGGGATCACTCACATCCATCCCCCCTATGGTCTCATAATGTAAAAAGTAAACAAACACTCTGGGAAATCCATCAACATCCATTTTCCCCTATGGTCTAACTACACTAGGTTCCCACATACCTATGTAAGTATATAGTGCACAAATGATATTCCACATCCAAATAAACCTCAATAAATACTTAGATAAATAGATACAATCATATCAAAACATCATATAATATCACTCCATCCTAACAACACTAGTCATGGAAAACAAGCAGCCTAACCAGCAAAACTAGACCAAATGGTCAATACCAAAAGAACATGGGAAAACACCTCCAAAGCATGGAAAAATAACCCTATTCACAAAAAATATCCCTAACTCAAGAAAACAATCATATCAGGCATCAACAGGGTTAAAATCCCAGAACATGTAATACCCTAATCTAGGGTATTGGGAACATTTTCACATAATATTAAAAGACTAACTACGGAAAGACACAAACCACCTACCTCGGCATTGTACGATCGATATACTTGAACCTCAGCCTATGAATTGATCTAGAATGTGGTATATCTACAAAAAAGTCTAAAAAATTCAACCAAGGATATCTCATGAAAGGAGAGAAATCAAAGAATGAGGCTCTAGAATAAGAAAGAGCTCATCGTGGTGATTCCAATGCAATCGATGGAGGTTGAATCATAGAACAGATGATTGATCGAGGGCTCCAGGAAGAATAATTCTCCTCGGTCGCTCCTAGTCGAGACGTCGTTAGAAGAAGGTGTTTATGCCAATTAGACGCAACCTCAGTTAGATATAAAAATTAAAAAGAAAAGTACACGATATATCTTTTAAAAGTAAACGGCGTGTATATACCTTTACCAGGACCCGATTTAGGCGGTCTCCAGGTCACCCCACACGGAAATGTACTCAACCGTTAAACGGCCAGTACACAGTCACCCACAGAAACCGGGTACATGACATGTACTCTAAAGTACATGGCGCATACTCCTTAAATTTACAAAAACTTATCTTTTTCTCAAAACACTTGAATAACTGAATTCATACCTGAAAAGAAGATTTGGGTTTTTACATCCAATATATCATACTTCATCATAGGTATATGATATAATGATTTTCATCAATATATCAAAGTACATGACTTATGAGATATATTAATAATAATTTTAAAGTCTAAGGATAATTACACGTGTTTTCATATAGGAATATCTAATGGAAAATATAATTTTGTATTTCCTATTAGAGGGTTATGTTCTCATAATCTCTTTAACTAGACATTACCAAAGGCATACACTATGATAAAGTGTCTCAAATTCCTATGAGTATCCACCCCTGATATCCTATATCATTTTTTCTAATTAAATGATATCATCCGACTATATAACTTATATTTAAGAATACTATCATGCCACTTCTTGGTTCTCATCATTGTGGGAAACTATTATTAACTTTTAGTGATACAGGTACACTTAGGACATTAGCACTTACTATGTAATGCAGTAGAATATTAATGATGTGATAAGATATCTAATAAATATTCAAATGATTGAATAAAAGTAACCATAATGTACTTAAAAGTTGGTTATAGGTAACTAAATCCAACAACACTATCATTAAGTAGATAAATATGTGAATTTGATAATGTGTAATTCTATTAGGGGTTTTATTTATTTCAATAATATAATTTCAGTAGAACATCACCTTGAGTTCATCTCTATATGTGCCTAGAACCAAGATGATTTTACAATGGATATAGTTAAGTATTAGTCGCACAATGGATTCAAGCACCCCGTTATTGGTTATGAAATGAATAGAGTCAGGGTCCTCTATATGATTAGTGGGGTTTTATCACCCTTACAGACAATATGATTTTGTGGAGTAAGAGTTATCCATAAAGTTAAGTACCTCCATGACCATTGTTACACTCATATGTGAGAATCTCCTTCACATTATAAGATTAACCCAAGGGAGTTTCTATATCTTTTTAAGGTTGACCAATCCTTCATCACTAATGGGTTGGTAGGTTTGAAACCTATTTTAGTGTATGTATCCCCTCGAGCATTATTATTTAGAGAGTGGTATTTTGTGGTGATACTAAGAATGTATTACATAGATGAGTTATACTCTCATGATGATACTTTAGATTCCTTGGATGAGGTATTCCACAAGTTGATGTATGATCGAGATTACCCATGGGTGGTATTCATTTGTGATGTTTTGACTATATATTATGATTTCATGAAAATTAATTATTATTTATTCAAGATATTATATTTTCCCTTGATTAGTAATTTTTATACTCTATTTTGGTGTTATAATCAACCCTTTATAGTCACTTTTACAACACATACTAATGGTTTCACAAACATCTAACATGTGAAGGTAATCACAAAATTCATAATGTAAGTGGTGTTAGACAATAAATGTGATTCAAGGGTGATTATCGTAGATGTTTTGGTGAAGGGTTTTATACCTCATATTCAAGGTTTTTACAATGGATTTTCATTTAAAAATTTCATATGTATTTTCTATAGGATTACATTATATACATTATTGTTATGAAATTGCATATGTATAACGTTGTATGCCTAAAGGGTGTGATATCAGATATTCATACATTTTAAAACTATAATTTTTTTATGTTGGTTTTATATTTTATTTTTCATTATTACATTGGTGATGTTTTTATTATTTGTTTCATGAGTTAATTCCTCCCATTATGTGTGCACACTGTTTGAGTGTTAGTCGCCAGACTAGCCCATTAGGGAAAGGTTTTGGGAGGCATGATTGGCCTTATTATTGACTAGGGATGGGTCCCAATCGAATCAAATTGTGTCAAATATCTAGTGCATTTAAACATTTTACATGTGGGATATAAATATATTTTAAATTGAAAAAAACATCTTAAAAATGATATTTTAGAAATAAAAGGATTTATTTTGAATAAAAAACATTGTAATAATCATTTTCAAAAGAAATTTTAAAATCACTATCACATAATTGACTTATATTAGGGAAACAAATTAAACCATCAAAAAAATAAAACATATTTAATAAAAATAGAATTTAAAAAAATTATTAAACCTGTATTTATTATCTTATTCCCTGAATTATCACTAAAACTTACATGATCTTTCTTATGCATTTCCAAATTCTTGAACTCAAAATATACAGCACATACCATTATTGAGAACTCATTATTCATGCATCATGTAACTCCTTGAGATTTTATTTTGAGATATTTTTCATAAAAAGGAATCAAGTGACTAAAAATTAGGGAACCCAAATTACTTTGGTTCTACTACTTTTAGCCAAAAATAATTTAGGAAACCATATTTATTTCATTTTAGGAATTTATTTGTGATATTGGTTGAATAATGAAAATTTTTAGTCCAGTGAAATAGGAATTTTTTAAATAACATTCATAATAAGGTTCTCATATTTTTTTCAATAATTATAATATTACATTTGGGAGGTTTCACTCACAATTTTTTTTTGATTTTGAGGAATAATGGTGATTAAAAAACAAACCCAAAATGATTTTTCCGAAGTCAATGATAACCCAAAAAACATTTAATTTTTTTTCTCATTTTATGAATTTAGACGAAGTTTATTTAAACTATTTGTAATTAAATTGATCCAAATTTAATTGAATATTTATTTTTTTGATTAATTTCTCATTTTATTAAGAAAATTGACCTTTTTCATTATTCACTTGAAGATGTTTCTTTTTGAGCTATTTAATTTTTGTGATGATTTTAAAAAATTCTTTCTCAAGTTGATGTATAACAATATTAGATTTTCAGAATTTAAGTAAATATAAAAACATGAGAAAGTATTAGAATCTACTTAATCAATTACCTTGAATTTTTCAATGATACATTTGGCACAATCATTACTTGAATTTCTTGAGGAGATGGATTCATCACTTTCACTCTAAGTCGAAACTTTGATTGTTTTCCATTTTTTATTCTATCATTTTCCTTGAATAAAGGGCACTTAAATTTAATGTGATAGTTTTTATTTTATTCATTACTAGTAACTTTTGATTCTTTACATTGGTTATCCTTTTTTTACTCAGAAAAAAAAAATTCCCTCATGAATTAGTTTAGATTTTTGGATAAATGAGTGACTCCCACATTACTTTTAAAAGCACTCCAAATACCTTCCTTCCCCAAAATACATTTAAAAAAATACCAAAATTCTCAATGACCTAGAATAAGGCCCATGTATATATCAATATTAACCCTTGGTAATCTTGATTATTGCTTATTGAGACTAAAATTGAATATAAACTAGTGAAGTAATAAAATTAAGATAAAATAAAGTAAAAATTTTAAAAAAATAAATGCACATCTGATATAACATTGAAAATGTTTCAAATGATGAGGAGTAAAAAAACATGGGTAAATAGAAGGATTACTATCGTAAAATATGGATACATAATATCTCACTATTAGAAAAAACCCTTATAACTTCCTATCTTAAATTTGTGAAGAAAATAACTTATAGATATTGAATTCTAGAGAAGTAGATAGTGCTTCCTTTTATTTGCTTCTCTCCTCCAATGGTGGGTTTGGTGAGAATAATATTATTGTTCAGAGTAGGGTAAAATGGTAGGGGTGAATCACCCTTCAAAAAAAGGAAAAATTAAAGTCTTAAAGACACAAAATTTAGTTTTTAATAGTTTAATGATAATTAAAATGTTTTGAATACTTTTAAAAAGATCGATTAAAACAAAGTTAAATTAAAAATGCAATAATTATAAAAGATTATAAAATAAGTGTAACACCCCAACCACAGAAGATCGGAGCTGGTGCATTATTTTAATACATTGGATTGATTACAAGGAATCAAGTTCTGAAGGAACAGTTATTTTAGCAGTCATGGAAAATAGATTACATATCTGAACCTTTCATTACAATTCAAAACATAATATGAAACATAGTCCATTCTTTGAGAACATCATTATTCTTCTATCTTAACCCTACATATCAATCATAAAACACTTCATAACATACTAATAAAATAAAACATACTAAATGGGTGTGCTCAGATGCTCATTAAGGTTGAACAATATAGCAGAAGATTTCATAAATAAGTATAAAATTTTAAGAAAAGGTATAAAACTAAAACACAAGCCTTTTACACATAATCTTCAGTGTAATATGGAAATAATAAACCAAATAATTCCATTTAAACATTCAAATTCATATTTTACTAGTATAATAATTACATTTAATATCAATAACTAATCTCATAATGAGGGAATGCATAATGTCAGACATATGAACTATATAGTCAAGGCCTCTTCCAAGACATCTAAAACTAAATGGTTAAGGCCTCAGCCAAATCCATATCTAAAAATAAATGGGAAATTCCTTGGATAATTCCATATATAGTTTGTATCATGATACCTACCAATTCATATAGGGGCTATAGCGGGCTCTTCCCCTCACTTACTAAGTCCAATGCATTCCTCTTATGAAATGGTTAAAACATAACCAACATAAACATTCGTATTAAAACTAGCATATAAAATGTTAATGCTCTAACCATACACCATGAATGGTATTAAAATAGAAAATCCACATTCAAACATATCATAAAACCATAAATACAATATGGAAGATTATTTCATACTAAATAAACCTCAATTAATCATAAAATCCAATAAAGGGTATTGATATAGATGAAAATAATCTAATAAAATCAGTAAAACTCTTTGAGAGAAATATCTCATTTTACTTTGAAACCATTTAAACCCCGTGAAATAATAAAAAAAACATTTTAAAAAAAATAACCATGTAATATATTAAGGGAAAAATCAAAATGTTAAGGTGTCATAATGGAAGAAAATATCCACTCGTGTCGTATAAGTTAAAAAAACAATTTTCCTTAATTTGTCGAAAAGGTTATAAAGTACCTCATTTGGAAAATGATAGAAAGATTCATTTTAAAAAAATTTATAAAAATTAAAACATGGGTAAAAATGAATTAAAATTTTTTTTGATAATATTTTGAATTACATTCTAAGAAATATCGACATGGATGATAAAGATTCCTCAGTAGATACTTCTATATAAACAACCTTGAATAATAATGAGATTGTGAAATTAAACATTACCTTGTACTTTCCTTTAGTAGAGGGTGTGTTAACCTCTTTTATAATGATTAAATTATTTTATTAAATTATAATAAAACCATATCCATATTTATGATATCATATATGATCCTCTTATATTGTTTTGTTAATAATATTTTAGTTTTACCATTGTTTCAGGTGTTAACTTCTTCATTTTCCCATTACTATTTTTTCATGTAAGTCATGTTTGTTATGAATATGATTTATTATATTTTTATACAGAATTATATTAAGTTTATAATTAATAATATTACTAATCATATAAATTTTATAATCATTGTTGAATTTTTAACATGGATAATTAATCTCACTACATCGTGGAGATGGTAGGTCGTACGTACGCACGAGCGACGGTATCATTCCTTTGATGGTTAAATATTATGTAATTGGATGGTATATTAATTATAAATAATAATAATCATGTCATATTAATTATTTATATCTTTTATACTCATCATTATACCCATCCAAATAAAGTAGTGTTGAATAAAAAATTACACCGCAACGTGGAGACGGTAAGTCATACGTACGCATGAATGGTGATATTATTATTCATAGAATAGATAAAATGTGTAATATGGTTTTAACATGATTATAAAAACATATAATTATATTTATGATACTATATTTATTACTTTGGTGTGAAAAAAACATAGAAATAGTAAGTATTATAATAAAATAACTTTGAAAGAGGTGATAAAACTATTACCTCCTTTTCAGGTATCTCATTTTTATTTGCTCAAAAGGACTCCTTAGGATGGTTTTCTTCCCAAATTATGGAATTTAGGATGTATTGGGGGAATTTTCAAGAGTAAATGGTTAGGTTTAGGCCAAAACAATATCTTTGGAGATGTAAATTAAAGATAATGATAAGTGTCCTTTTATAAGAGGGGTGAGGGGCACTTTTGGAATATCTTAAAATATTAATTTATTATAAATTTATTTTCAGTTCCAAATAGATCCTAGGTAATTTTTTTCTTGGATAATATGATGTGGGATCTAAGTCCCCTAAAACAATGAATTTTATACATGTTTAGGTCATAAAATTAACCTTATCTTTTGAATTTAACCCTTTGTTAAACAATTTAACTCTTATCATGTCTTCTAGTATTTTTATACTTATAGGGTTAATATAGTTACTATAAAATTCCAAAAGAACCCAAATTTGATACTTTATAACCTCTTGTACATTATACAATTTATTTCTCCAAAACTTATATTTTTATGACTTTTATATAATTTAATAAAATAGTATTTATTTTAAAATATCATTTATGTCAATTTTAATACTATTCAATATTTTAATTTTTAAAAATATAAAACCAAAATTATAACTTCAAAAAAATACATCCATTATTTCATTAACATGTCTAATTTATGTATAAAATTAGTTCATTTAATTAATTAAGTCAAATTATATTTATATTAATATTTTTAATATCATTTATTTGATATTTCTATTAATAAAATAATTTCTTCTTCACTATTGTGACGTCATTAATGGTAATTATTTAAACTATAAAAATTATAAATAAATTTATATAAGGTATGTAAATATTTTATCTTTCTAGACACAATTTATAATTTATTTTATCTCCTGGATATCTCTATATTAAAATTATTATACTTATAAGAAATGATAGTATGACATTTTGTCACATTTATTAATTTTAATAATATCCATATCATATTCATGGACAATGGTCCACTAAATGATTCCATTTAGAACCTAATATGATAAGGTTCATATTTATTCATTCAATATAATTTTCAAAGGTTTCAGTATAATTTAATAATATTATTTTTACCTTTAATTACCCGACTTACCCTTAACTGCGGTAATAATTTTTTTTATTGAAGTTGCTATTCATAATGCCAAAAAATAAAAGGAACCAATTTACATAATTTTTACCCACTGATTCAAAATATGGAATCCATTTTTTAAAATAAAAAACTCATAAATTTTAGTAATTAATTTAAAATTAATCCTTGTTGACAAAACGGGAAAACGAGTTTTTTAAAAGTAAAAACCATTAAAAGATCGGTATGTGTTTATATCTAATTTTAATGTGAAAATAACTCCAATAACATAAATTATATTAAATGATAAAAAAATTAATATAATTATACTTTAAAACCAATTAAAATTATAATCTAACAATATAAATAAATTCAATGAAAAAGTAGTTTTGAATTAAAATGCTGTATTTTTTACAATTCATTAAAATATGAAAGTTATCAGAAAAACACCAAAAAAATATCCAAGCTAAATTTTTATGTAATGATTCCAAATAACAAGTTTATTTTTTCATATTTAATATTTTAAAGTGTCAAATATTGAATTTAAAATGGGTTCTCCATTAAAAGGTTGCAAAACTGCATTTTTTTAATATAATTCTTTTATACGAAAAAAATGAATTTATTCTTATATCATGTCATATAAGATGAATGTTAAAATTATATATAAAATTAAAAAATTTGTTAATACTATTCATAACTTCAAATTTAATAGCTATATTATATTAAATAGTAATATTTTATTAATATATTATTGTTCAGTAAAACTGGGCCTTGTATGTAATGAAAGCCAACTCATTGTTGTATGTAGCGTAAGATTAACATGGTGTTGTGTACAAAGAAAGAAATAAAAAAAATTAAATTTATTTAGAAATGAAAATATTAGAAAGTCTTGGGGTATTACATTCTCCCCTCCAACAATAAATTTCATCCTCACAATTTAAACTCGGGATTGAAAACTAGGGGTATGTCATTTCAAAATATCATTGAAGAAATACAACATCAGAAAATGGATTAATGAGACCTCTATTTTAAAATAAAAAATTATGTATAAAGGTCACCTGAGATAATTCATACTATGGTTTCATATAGGAAAATATTTACATGAAAGAAAATGTAACCATCAAGTTCTGATGGAGAGTGATAGGGAACATGATTAGGAAAAGAGTTTACAACCACAAAGCTATAAATCTAGGATGATCCTAGGGTCCATTTGATTCATCTTAAAAGAAGGTAATAGGAACCCATTTTTGGTTTCATGATTCTTTAAATAGAGTTGAATAGTTCATTTACTTCATAGACTAAAAATATAATGAAACATACTAACTTGACAAGTAGAGTTCCATCCTTTAACTAATTTCTACCACAAACTCATCTTTCTCTTCAAAAGATAATAAATTTTCATAATATTCTATTTATCTTAATCATATAAGGTTCCAAAAATGAACTTATACCATTTAAATAAAGAAAAATATGTTACAATAACTAGGGACTTCCTATAGGTTAGTGATAAGTGATAAAGCCTTTTCACACTTCGGTTGTGGGTTCGATTCCTGCGGATTTATCCAATGCAGCTGGTTGTCACCCAACCTACGGGTTGTCATTTTTCTAAAAATATATTATTATAACATTAAAAAATATCCTAAATAAATGTTTTAACCTTAAATAATTATATCCAATGTTTAACTTAATTCATTCCAACCTTAAGACTTTTCCAAAATACTTTTTTCCAAATTAACAGCACAAAAAGTTCTCTAAATTTCCAAAATCAATCATAACATCAAATTACCCAAAAAATGTAATGTATCTCTTATTGAAAAATACCTTTATAACCTCAAAATATTTAATGAAATAATTCATGATTCCAAATCCTTAAAGAAGAATTGTTTTTGTACAATCCTTATATATCACATTATTCTTATAACCAAAATATAATAACATAATTCATGAATCAAAAACATAATTAAATTAATTATTCCACTTAAAATGTAGTAACAACATAAGATTGAATTTGATACATTTGTTTATTCTGAGCCATATTTCCTTGACACTTTGGAAAATCATTTTCATAATGTCTCATCTCTTTACAATTATATCATTTCAAATTTGCATCTTCTTTCTTTCCCTTAAAATCATAAGTATGATGTCCTTTATCACGATGCATGAAACAAACTCATTTTCCTTTTAAGAAGGAACCAACATGTTTCCTTCCAAAATTGTTACATGTGGGAAAATCCTTCTTCCCCTTCTTCCCATTATATGTCTCTTTCTCCACCATTCTCTTCTTATCTTGCTTTCCCTTAAAGTCTTAATATGTAGAAGATTATTTCTCTGTCTTGATAACACATGAGACTATATCTTCGAATGATAAGAAAATTTTGGATACCAGTGATTTTTTAGAGTAATTTATTTAACCCATCAAATAAATGACCAATATTACTCCTTGGGTTACGTATGTAGTCTACAACATTCTTTGCTAACCTTTTGAAGTAAGCTTCATACTTTTTAACATTATCATCCTCCTTATACCTAAAACTCATAAATTGTCTCTCCATATCAGCTCATTATTCATGAGGAAAGTATTTTTCTAAGAAAAGTTATTTAAACTCACTCTATTCCATATTTTATACTTCTTCATCCTCCTTCATATTTTGAATTAATTACCACCACTGATCTGTATCTCCTGAGAGATGATAAACTTCCATGAAAACTTTTTCCATTTTGTTACTCCCTGAATTAAGAAATATCTTCATTAATGAAATTATCCATTTCTCAGCTAAAAATAGATTTTTTTTCATTTAATGTCGGAGGTTTTTATCTCTGGAAGAGGTATAACATTGTACCTCCACATTGTGGATCAGGGTGCTCTATACGGGCAAGGTTATTGTTCATAACCTGAGTTAGTTGTCCCAGTATAGTTTTAAGATTATCATTACTAGTTACATCTCATGCTCCAACATCATTATTTTTCATAGGAGGTAAATCTATACATGGATTATGTTCATTGATACAATTTCTATTTTTTCTACTAGACACAATTTCTAAAACATAGATTATATTGTATTAGGTTATAAATCTGAATGCATAATTTCCAACTAGTAAAACACTTAACATAAATTGAAAATTTTATGAATATCTAATCTCATAATCATAAAAATGATTTCTTTTGAGACATATTTACTCATAAATCCTTCATAATGGTATGCAAATAAAATCTTAATTATCCTAAGAATATCCCCTAGGAGTGTCAAACTAGGTGTGCAATAAGACCCATTATCGTGTACCAGGTTACCCCAAGTCAAGACCAGAACACCATGTTAGAGTTATTAATCCTTGGTAAATATGTTCCAGAACCACATCCACTTATAGTATCTAGAAAAGGAAGTATTTTATAGTAATAAAAACATAATATCTACCCTACCAAAATACTAGAACGTTCTTCTATACTTATCTTCAAAGTCAATATTATGTTTTTTTACTGATCTATGTTTTAAAATTCTATTTTCCAAGGTTGTTGCTAAACTTCCTTTGATACCAACTATAATGACCTGACCATAGAATCCCGGAGCTAGTTCATTATTCTAATACATTGACATGATTACAAGGAATCAACTCCTGAAGGACTGATCAGTTCAGCAGTCTTGGAAAATAAATTACCTACATGATCCTTTCATTAAAATTCAAAACATAATATAAAACATAGTCCATTCATTGATAATGAAATTATTATTATATCTTAACCCAGCATATCAATCATAAAACACTTCTTGGAATCCTTGGAAAACAAAACATATGAAATGGGTGATCTCAGATGCTCGATAAGGTTAAACAATATAGAAAAATCTTTCATAAACAAGAATAAACTTTTAACTTAAAGTATAAAACTAAAACACAAGCCTTTTACACATAATATTCATCATAATATGGTAAGAATAAATCAAATAATTCCATTAAAACATTCAAATGGATATTCTACTAGTCGAAATAATCACATGTAATATCAATAACTGATCTTATAATGAGGGAATGCATAATTTCAGACATCTGAAACATACCACAAAGGCCTCATCCAAGACATCTGAAAATAAATGGTTAAGTCCTCGACCAAATCCATATCTGAAAATAAATTGGAAAGGAATTGGCTAATTCCATATCTAGTTTGTCTCATGAGATCTACTGATGCATCGAGGGGCTATATTGGGCCCCGACCACCACTTACTAAGTCCAATGCATTCCTATTATAAAAGGGGTAAAACATAACCAACATAAACATTCATATTAAAACTAACATATAAAATGTTAATGTTGTAACCATACACCATGAATAATATCAAAATAGTACATCCAAATTCAAACATATCATAAAAATTTAAATACAATATGGAAGATTGTATCATAATAAATCAACCTCAATTAAGCATAAAATCCAATAAAGGATGTTCACATATATGAAAATATTCTAATAAAATCATTGTAACTCTTTGAGATAAATATCCCTTTTTTAATTTGAAACCATTTGAAAGCCAAAAAATTATAAAAGAAAACATTTTTTTTTGAAAATAAACTTATAATATTGTAAGGTAAACTTCAAAATGTTAAGGTGTCAAAATGGAAGAAAGTAACCACCTGCACTGTATAAGTTAAAAAACAATCTTTCCTTAATTAGTCGAAAAGGTTATAAAGTACCTCATTTGGAAAATGAAAAAATGATTTATTTCAAAACGTTTTATAAAAATTCAAACATGGGTAAAAATTACTTTAAATAATTATTTATAATATTTTGAATTACATTTTAAGAAGCATGGACATGGATGATAAAGTTTCCCCATTAGATACTTACGTATAAACAACCTCGAATAATAATGAGATTGTAAAATTAAATCTTACCTTGTACTTTACTTTAGTATGGGGTGTTTTATCCTCCTATATAGTGATTTAATTATGTTATTAAATTATAACAAAACCATATCCATATTTATGATATCATATATGATCCTCTTATATCATTTTGTTAATAATATTTTAGTAGTACCATTGTTTCAGGTGTTAACTGCTTCATTTTCCCATTCCTCTTTTAACGTGTAAGTAATGTTTGTTATACATATGATGTATTATATTTTTATACATAATTATATTAAGTTCATGAATATTATTTTTACTCATCATATAAATTTTATAATCATTCTTGAATGGTTAACATGGAGAATGAATCTCACTGCATCGTGTAGACGGTAGGCCATACATACACACGAGCGACGATATCATTACCTTGATGGTTAAATGGTATGGAATTGGATGATATGTTAATTATAAAGAAGAATAATCATGTCATATTAATTATTTATATCTTTTATACTCGTCATTATACTCATTCAAATAAAGTAGTGTTGAATAACAAATTACACCATGGTGTGGAGACAGTAAGTCATATGTACCCACACATGGTGATATTGTTATTCATAATATGGTTAAAATAAATAATATGGTTTTAACATGATTATAATAACATATTAGTATATTTATGATACTATATTTATTACTTTGGTGTCGAAACAACAAAAAAAGAGGAAGTTGAAAGAGGTGATAAAACAATTACCTTTTTTTTTCAGGTATCTCTTTTTGATTTGCTCAAAAGGACTCCTTAGGATGGATTTATGACCAAAGTATAGCCTATAGGATGTATTTAGTGAATTTGGGAGGGGTAATGGTAAGGGTTTTTCCGAAACAAATGAATTTTGAGGTGTGAATTAAAGAGAAAGAGAAGTGCCCTTTTATAAGAGGGGTGAGGGGCACTTTTGGATGATCTTAAAATATTAATTTATTAAAAATTTATTTTTGGTTTCAAATAGATACTAGGTGATTTATTTATAGAATAATATTAGGGTGGGTATAAGTTCCCTCAAACAATGAATTTTATACATGTTTATCTTATAAAATTAACCTTTTTTTTAATTTAATTCTTAGTTAAACAATTTAACTCTTACCAGGTCTTCTTGTATTTTTACACTTATAGGGTTAATATAGTTACTATAAAATTCCAAAAGAACCCCAATTGGATCCTTTATAAACTATTTGACATTATAAAAGTTATTTGGTCTAACCTTATATCTTTTTTACTTTTATATCATTTAATAAAATAGTATTTATTTTAAAATATCATTTATGTCAATTTTAATACTATTCAATATTTTCATTTTTAAAAATGTCAAACAAACAAGATAACTTCTAAAAAATGCATAAAATATTTCATTAACATGTATAAGTTATCTATAAAATTATTTTATTTCATTAATTAAGTCAAATAATATTTATATTAATATTTTTAATATCATTTATTTAATATTTCTATTAATAAAATAATTTCTACTTCACAATTGTGACATCATTAATGGTAATTAATTAAACTCTAAAAATTATATATAAATTTATATAAGGTATCTAATTATTATATCTTTTTATAAACTATTTATAATCAATGTTTTCTCCTTTATATATCTATATTAAAATTATTACACTTATAAGAAATGAGAGTGTGACATTTTTTCACATTCATTAATTTAAATAATATTCATGTAATATTCATGGACAAGGGTTCACTGAATGATTCCATTTAGAACCTCATATTATAAGTCTTGGATTTAGTCATCCAATAGGATTTTTATAGGTTTTAGGAGAATTTTATAATATTATTTTTACCTTTAATTATCTTATTTACCCTTAACTGTGGTAATAACAAAATTACTAAAGTTACAATTCATAATGCCCAAAAATAAAAGGAACCTATTTAAATAATTTGGAACCACTAATTAAAAACATTTAATCCATTTTTATAAATTCAAAAACATATAAATTTCATTAATTAATTTAAAATTAATCCCCGTTGACAAAAAGAGAAAATGTGTTTTTAATAGTAAAAACCATCAAAAGATTGACATGTGTTTATATGTAATTTTAATGTGAAAATAACTGCAATTAACTAAAATATATTAAATGATAAAAACTTCACCTAATTATACTTTTAAACTAATTAACATTATAATCTAAAAATATAAATAAATTAGATGAAAAAGCAGTTTTGAATTAAATTGTGGTATTTTTTTAATATTCATTAAAATATGAAAGTTATAGAAAAAACACTAAAAACTTATCCATACTAAATTTTTATGTACCAATTCCAAATAAGAAGTTTATTTTTTCAAATTTAATATATAAAAGTGTCAAATATTTAATTTAAAATGGTGTTTCTATTAAAAGGCGGCAAAATTGCATTTTTTTAAAATACTTATTTTATCCAAAAAATTGAATTTTTTTATTATATCATGTCATATAAGATGAATGTTAAAATTATATATATAATTAAAAATATGGTCAATAGTATTCATAACCTCTAATTTAACATCTTTATTATATTAAATAATAAAATTTTATTAATATATTTTTGTTTGGTAAAATCAGGCATTATGTGTAATGCAATCCAACTCATTGTTGTTTGTAGAGTAAGCTTAACATGGTGTTGCATAAAAAGAAAGAAATAAAAAAATAAATTTATTTATAAATGAAAATATTATAAGAAGTATAACATAGGAATAAATAATTAGTAAATTGAGAAATTAAACATATTGATGGATTAAAAAATTGATTAATTGATTGAATGAAAGTGAATAATAAATAAAGATTAAAAAAATTAAATAAGGTGAATAATTTTTTAAGGAGGTTTTTAAATATCTCAATAAGATCCCCTACATTTCCCACCTCAATGTCTTGAGAATTTAATTTATTATTCCCTTGGATTTAACAATATCCAAGATACCAAATCTATCTTGATTTTTAAAGGTTATATTAAGAATCCAAAATAAAATTGATCCAATATTTTTAATGGATTTAGCCATAAAACACAAATAGAAATATTCCCTTTCTTTTTTTTAATTTCAAAAAGAAACTTGAGTCCCTCACTTTAAATGGTAGTTAAAATCTAAATAGAATAAACATAGGAAAAAGGGGAGAATTTTCGTGAGAAAAATTATATGAGAATGGCATAGATTCTCCCAAAATAATAAGAAGAAGAAATTGAGAGAATAGGAAAGATTTTTGAGTGAGAAGAATAGTATAATAATATCAAACACTTGAAAGGATGACATAACACTTAGAAATTGAGAGCACTTGGTATCAATTTGGAGATCATGGCAGGTTGGATGTCATGAACTAACCTGAATAATTCTCTAAAATGGTACATGAATCAATCTTGACATTTCTCGAAGGGTGTTCTCAATCCCCATTTCCTAGTTACTAGTGCCTAAGCATAAAAAAATTAACAATATGGAATAATTTCTCCACTATAATATCCAAAAATAGAGTAGTATATAAAAATCCATAAATAGCCAGTATTCAAAAATAGTCATCAAGATTAAAGTACCACAAGATAGACAGGGATCCATAGAAATCAAAAAATAAAAATATGACATCAACTCAAGGTCTCCTTATACCTAGTGGATCACATAATCTTCTTATTACTTACAAATCCCAATGTCCCACTATCAATAACACACACCGCCTCTAAGTAGTCCTTTCCCCTTTCCTTGACAAATAAAAATAAAGTTTACAAAAGTCCAAAGGCAATAGTAGAGTGTGAGAAACTCTATCCTAATATATTATCACCAATAATTCCAAATCAATTAAACTAAATATTCTGAATTTATATAATACTTGGTAGGGTGGTCATTTTTTCAATCTATAATAAAACATTCTTTCCAAATCATTTCAATACCTAGTAAAAAGTATATAAAAATAAGCATTTCATCAAAATAGACATGAATAATAATTTTTATCAAACACCGGAATGTATAAATCATTTATGAAGATTTAATTTTCAATCATATAAATATGGTTAAAAATATCAAGGGTATGTTAATATAAGTATTCTTACACTTCTTAGTCAAATACAGCTCCATGTGTGCACATATCCCAAGATCTCAATCTTAGAGGGAATATAAGAACACACCAATGAATGAATCCCCTTCCCTCATCATAGTTTAGTTATTTCATATATGTAAAACATTTCATGCCTTTATTTATCAAGAATATTCATCAAATTCATTCTTAAAAACATTCATTTTAATCATAAATAATTTTTTAGAAATAAACACTATATTTGAAAATCCATTATCAAAGATATTTCCACACACACTGTTACATTTGAAAAAAATATCAAGAACCTAAAATCATGTTTTCGAAGTCAATAATAAACACATTTAAAATCAACAAACAACAATGGTTTCCATTGATAGGGACAAGATTAAAAAACCACATACCTCAAGAATGATATCACCAAACACCCAATAAGGGAACCAAAAGTCGAAAGAAATAATGATCCTGGAGGTTCATAAAAAATATAAAAGAAAAAACCTATATCGCCATTACATTGATCTTCCAACAAGGAAGAACATGATCTGATCCAAGGGGAACTAATCACATTTTATAGAAGCTGGAACACTGAAAACCCATTCCAAAGAGAAATTCATTATATGATTCAAGGAAAAATAAAGTGAAAAATTATTTTAATATAGGGAAAATTAGTTAATAGGTGTATTAAAATCATCTATTAATATTGAAATTGGTTGGATTAACTGTCCCAAAATTTTAAGCACCTATTTGGGAATTTTAATTTTTGAATCCTCCATTACCATGAAGTGGTGAAAAAGTTTGAGATTTTTTAGGCCTAGCCACAGCCTCCATCATTCCTTGGTAAATCATTGTTGGATGTAGTGTATAGGTTGACCAAAAACTCACCACACTCTAGACCAAATCATACTCTGAGCATGGTGGTTATGCCAGTTTTACACAAGAGACACCCAAGCACAAAATGGCTTGGACCAAGGAATAGTCCAACATGTTTTTTCACTTAAAAAGTAAGAAACCACTTTTAAGCCACTAGGATCATTTAAATATTCTGAAACTAATATTAACTTACTTAAGCCTCAAAATAAAATAAGGTAAACCAAGTAACATACTTGAAATCAAATTTCAGGATATTATAATTATCCCCACCATAAATGCTTTATGCCCCTGAAAAACATCTTCAAGAAGACTGTTATGCAAAGATATGAGGTCACTACTCTCTCATAAATGTCTCATGCTACCATATATAATTATCATTTTAACCATTTTCTATATAACTTAGACCAAAAGTATGGAATTCTTAAGAAGAACCTTCATCTAAGAATCAACAGACAAGACCGGTTGTTCGGTCACGGTTATATTAAGTTCCACATTAAGGTCTTCCCAATTCATAACACGATTTGGCTCCAAAAGGTGTTTCTTGAGCTGTTACTTTTGAAAATAATTATATATCAAATCCAAAAGTGGTAGAAATTCCAAATATTATGTCACCTTTACAATTTTCTCAACGACCCCATAAGGACCCACATATCTCGGTGCCAACTTCGCTTGATTTTCGAGCCATCGATGTCCCAGTTAAGGTGAGACTCTTAGGAACACTTTTTTACTAAAAAAATACTCAAAAGGATGATAATTATGTTCCATGTAATATTTATAATATCTTTGAGCCATCACCAACCTCTAATGAATGACTTGGATCTTTGTCTCCATCTCCTGGACCAAACTAATTCCCACAAGGGAAGCTTCACCAAACTTTGACCAAAGAGAAGATTTATAAGGCTAACCAAACAAGTCCATAAAGGGTTCCATTTTAGTGTATTAATGGTATCTATTATTGTAAGAAAACTCTACTAGTCCCAAATAAAAATACAAATCTCCTATAAAGTCAAGGATGTGATCACATAACATGTCCTCAAGAATATGTATAGCTTGTTTTGTATGACCATCCATTTCAAGGAAATACATTGTGCTCAGCTTTACATGGGATCACATCACATACTGATGGCCTCTTAAAAATTGAGAATTGAACTAGGGATCCTTATTAGATATAATGGTATATGGAACTCCATGTAACCTAACAAACTTCTACAAATATAGATTTCCCAAATCATCGACTTTGGTGGTGTTAAGAATTGGGAATGAGTGAGAAAATTTGGTCAATTGATCAATCACCACCCAAATCACATTCTTACGATGAGGAGTACATGGAAAAAAAATTAAATACAGTAATATATCTTCCCAATTCTAAGTCATCATAGGAAGGGGTTATAGAAAATTTGATTGCTTTTAATGCTCAACCCTAATCTAATGGCTAGTATAACACCATGAATCAAAATAAGAAATGTCTCATTTTATAACTATCCACTGAAAACAAATCCTCATATCAAAAAACATTTTAGTCATTTATGGATGTATTGTCTATAAGGAAAGATAAAAATCCCACAATATTGACTTTCTCATAGGAAATGAAATCAAATAACATTTCTTGAATCATAGGATACCCTCCAATTATAGAGACCATTCATTGATGGTATCACCACTATATAAGGAACTCATAATGCCTTATAACTCATCATCATGTTACAACTCCTAGAGTGTCATCTCAAGAATATAGGTTTTCAACTTAAAACTTACCAAAACAACCTATGAAACATCCTCCTTGACTCTTAAATTCTTTCAATAAAGGAGATATATGAGATTCCATTCCTCCAATGATTAATTCATGGCTTGGGATGGTAGCTTCCTTTTTATATCATTATTAATAACATCCTCATTTCCATGGGTATAGGTAAAGTCAAATTAAAGATACTATAGGTACTCCTCCCATCCCATCTTTCATAGGTTCAAATATTTTTATGAGAAGAAATAACTCAATATTTTGTGATCAAAGTAAATAGTAAACCTTTCTCCAAAAAGGATGTCCCAACAACTCTTAAGAGCATGCATCACCAAAAAAAGTTCCATATCATGTGTGGGACATTTCTTCTCATGAGGTCAAATCTAATTATAACCATAATCCACCATGTGGTCACCTTGTAAGATAATATAGACCAAACCTAAACCTGATGCATCACAGAATACCACATAGCTCTGCCCAACCTTTAGAAGTGTCAACATTATATTTAAGGTCAAACAACCCTTCAACTCATCAAATAAAACCTGAAATTTTGAATCTTATATGACCTTACCTCCATTTTGAGTAAGAGTATTCAAAGGAGAATCCAACTTTGAGAAATATTTTACAAACTAGTGGTAATACCCCCATTAAGAACAAGAAGCATTAAATATAAAATTCATTCTATGGTTATTTCCAATACATGAAATCTTTCTCAAATTTTGGATAAACTAAGACACCATGTTCTAAGACTGAATTACTTAATAACTTCACCTCCCAAATCTAGAATTAGAACTTTGACAGCTTAGCATAAATCCAGTGATTCATCATGATGTCTAGAACTAATCTCAACTGAAGTATATAATCATCCTCAATTTTAGAGTAATACAAAATTTAATCCATGAATATCACAATGAAATAGTCAATATAATGGTGTAAATCCTATTAATAAATTCCATAAACACATCATGTTCATTGGTTAGCTCGAATGGAATAACAAGATACTCATAGTGGCTATATCTTCTCCTAAAATTGATCTTAGTGATATCAGACTTCTTTATCCTAAGTTGGTGATAACTAAACTAAAGATTAATTTTAGAGAACCAATTTCCCCCTTCCATCTAATCAAACAAATCATAAATGTAGGTAAATAGATACTTGTTCTTGAACATAAACTTATTGGGCTTCCGGTAGTCAATACATAAATGAAGGGTTCTATATGCCTTCTTGGTGAAAAGCCAAAATTCCACCCAAGGAGACACATTGGGTTGAATGAATCCTTTGAAAATCAAGTCATCCAACTAATACTTTGGCTCCTTAAGTCTAGCTGGTTTCATATGGTATGAGGGAATAGACATTGGTTCAGTTCCTGACACCAAGTTGATAAAGAACTTCACCTCCCTATCTGGTGATAGTCCAGAAATTTCTGATAGGATCGCATCTAGAAATTCATCACCTTCTAAAGGAGGATCACTACAAGAGGCTTCTTACTCCATTTTAATAGGAAAAAAGGATTTCGACTTACCTAACTCTGGTATAGGAGTTTTGACTCGGCTAGAACTTGGGTCTCATTATTCCAGAACAAACAAGTCACTCTCCATAAGGGGTGGTAAAGAACACCCACTAATGATAATAGTCAATCTTAGATTTATGGGAAACAAACTGGTCCATTCTGAGAATGAATTATATAGATTTAAGTTAATAACACAAAAATTCCTAGATGAGCTTGCTATCTGATAAAGAGAAAATAAAATATGGGAATTGAGGAACCAACTCTCTCTTTATCCTGATAGGTGTTACAATCTCCATCACATAAGGCTTGAGTTCCATAGTAATATTCAACAGATCCACAATATTGGTTGATGTGAAATAATGAGAGGCACAAACATCAATAAAGTTTTCAATAAAGATGAATCAGTAGTAATAGTATCTCTAGCTATCTTTGGACCCACAATAGTTCCCACTAAAAATTCATCCACTACATAAACCTACTATATTCAAGATGCATGTGGCTAAAACCCCATTATTCTTGAAGCATCTGACTACACCACAATTCCTCCAAGTACTAACGATCCCATGCCACTATAAAAAGCAGTGAAAATGTCTGAAAACTTTTTCAATTGAACTAAAAGACCGCATGAGCTGTAAATTTTTTATGCCTCCATTCAATATTACTTCAAACTCCCGATATTACCTCATTAAAAACAAGTCGGTGGTTCATTACTAGAAACAACTGATGATCTAGAGAGAGTCTATTATTGAGGAACACTGCTACTATTTCCACCATGAGACTCACTTAACTACCTCTTCCCCTTAAAAGAATCACTAAAACTTCTACCACGAGTAGGAGGAACTAATTTCAAGCATAATTTTCCATCCAAATAAATTTCTTCCATCAAATCCCCATTCAGAACATCAACATAAGAGGTAAGCTTCTATATAAATATATGAGAATGAATATCTAGTTAAAGACAAATCTCAAACTTTTTTTCCTTCATCTTCTCATTTGATTCCAACTTATTTGAAAACTAATAAATTAAAAAAAACAATTGGCATATTGAGTCACATACAATTCATCATGGTGAAGGTCAAGAAACTCCATGGACTTATAAAATTCCATCGATTCTATATAGAATTCCTCCATAAAAATAGTATTCAGGTCTTTTGAATCCAAAACCTCATTCTTATTATCTATAACTATATAATCCCAACATATTCTACTAGGACACTTAATCTTGAAGATGACACAATTCACCTTTATGGAATCTAACATCTCAAAGAACTCAAAGAGTTATTCAATCTTCCATAACCAATCCTTTTCCTTCTAAGGATCATTAATTGCCTAGAAATATTTATGAAAAAGAAACTCCTTGTAATGATCTTTGATTAATCCCTTCAAGGTTCCACCTCTAGATCCTGAACATGAATAAGTGTATCTAGTTATTCTTGAGCTTGGACTGCATACATCACTACCTATATAAGGTTTTGGTCAACTAGATGGTTTGATTTTTTTCAAAAGTAGCTCCCTCATGAAGTCTATTCATGCATATTCTTGGGTGTAAGGTACTTCACAACATTAATGTATAACAAGGAAACATAATTCAAGAGGAAAAAACACCAACTCGATCAATAATAACTCAACTTGAGAACACAAATCTCCAATAAAAGTTTGGGGAAGTATAGAATCAGATCAAAAAACTACTCAAAGAATATTTTTCCCAACTTCCCACGATAACTTAAGGATCAAGAATATGAGATATGACCAAGAAATCACTCATAAAATACCCCATAATTCTTAAAAATCCAGTTCCCATGAATCAAAGACATACCAAACTGTATACCAAATTCCAATATGAGACACAACCTAATTTGATACTAATTTTTCATGAATTGAACCAGATAATCTACTAAAATAGTACCCATATCAATCCTGACATGTCCTAGAGGGAATTCTTGATTCCCATGGGCTGGATACTAGCACATGGGAATCAAAAACAAAGAATAAGGAACAATTTCACCATATAAATATCCAAAAATAAAGTAGCATATGATATTGGTATTCCAAAATAGTCATCAATAGTAAATTACCACAAGTCATACATGAATCCATAAACATCACAAAACCCAAATATGACATCAATACAAAATATCCTCATAACAAGTGGCTAACAAACTTTGATTTTCACCGCCAACTCCTAAGGATTCACTATGAATAATTTTCATCATCTCCAAGTGGTGACTTCCCCTTTCCTAGACCCGGAAAAATAAAATTGACAAATTCGAAAAGGAAAAAGTAGAGTGTGAGTAACACTATTATAGTAGGATATCACTAATCATACCATAATAAATCCATATTAATTAAACCATGTATTCTTAATTTAGATAAAACATTTCATGGTAATCATTTTCACAATCTATAAAAAAATTATTTCCAAATCATTTAAATGGATTGTATAAAGAAGGTATAAATAATTATTACATCAAAATAGGTATGAAAAATCATTTCTATAAAATATTGGCATTCATAAATAATTTCTAAAGAGTTTATTTTCAATCATATTTCCATGGTTTAGAGTCTTAAGGTTGGGTTAGTATAAGTATTCTCACACAACTTGGAAAAATATAGCTCCAGGTGTGCACATATCCATAGATTTCGATCCTAATGGGAATATGAGAATACCCCAATGGATGAAATCCCTACCCTCATCATAGATTTGTTTGTGTTTTCATAAAAAAATTATTTTCCAGGTAGATCTAATAAATTCTTATCATGTGTTCTTTCCTATAATAACCTGAAGTTTTATAAATGAAATTTCCTTTTCAAATGGATTAATTCCTTATTAAATAATGAACTTTTAGAAAACACATTCACTAATTTTCTTATTTTGGGCTGTTATAAGTTATATCCTATTGGATTTAAAATAACTTTACACATAATTACCATTGATAATATATCCCTTTTACAATGATCATTATTATTATTATATATTAATGGATATGATAAATCTAATTGACACAAACAAAAGAAGTGACGGCCTCAACTAGTAAGATTGTGCCCTATTAATCCTTTTGATCAGAGATTATAAGGGATATGGAATCACTAGGCTTTAAACTTGACCAATCCCAAGATGATATTCAATAATTAAATAATAATAATAACTATTTATGGGATAATTTCAGGCTTATCGAGATCATGGCCCAAACCATGTTCGTTGAACCACCCTAAAAAGTGTCATCATCGCACACATTATCCTTAAGGCATACACTAGTGTAATAAGGGGTTATGTATATAGACCCTAAAAGTATGAATTTTTATATTTTTATTTTATTTTAACTAATTATTATATTTATCATATCTTTTCATTACCTTATAAATGATTAAATAATGAGTTTGATAAAAAAAATAGATTTTAATATGATGAAACATAAATAGTATTTTTAAGGAATATATAGTTTTAATCAAGACACACTTTTTGATGAATTCAAGAACTTTTGAAATAAATTATATTTAAATGAAATATTATTATTAAATAATATTAATTAAATATAAATGATAATATAATTTTATGAATTCAGATGTAATTTTTATAAGATTCATAAAATTGTTATTGTTAAAAACGTGGTATTCTTCAATAAATGTGGATTTTTTATTTAAAAGTAAAATATATTATATTTAAAGATTAATTTTGATAAAATAAATATTATATTTGAAATTATAATGTCAAAATTATCCAATGGTGAGTTTTTCATATTTTTCAGAGGCATTCAAATTTTTTGGTAAAAATTAAATACAATATAAATATATGGTGTGTATTTTGACATCATAAAATCCCCATATTGATTTAATAAATACTATAAAGGGTATCCAAGACCCAAATTATATTTACCATTTAAAATAATTTTATTTTGAAGTTATTTAATTAATTTTATAAACCATTAATGAATCCTCCAAAGCCTATATTATATTTTAAGGTTTTAAAAATAATTCTGTATGAACATGAATCATTTCCAACACACCAATGACAATATTTTACTGATTTCGGTTCATAGAATTATAAAATAATCAAAAAAACTCCTATTTTTAAGAAACAATAGTAAAAAACCATGGTAAGTTCTATATTTTTTATCACTTTATCATATAGATTCCAAAACATAAGTTTGGAAATTAATAAAGAATTCCCCTTTTTTTGCTATAAGACCCACCCAATATCCCATTACTCTTCACACAAAACAATTATAGAATGAATTTGATCTGATATACCCTCTATATATCTCTCTTAATCTTCTCCCAAGATCATAATAAGCTCATCCCGATCTTTTAGAAGTTACCTCTCAAGGTAAGGGACCCTCTCCTTCTCCTCTTTATTCAAGCACCTTCTTTATATTATGCCTTTTGATTTACAATAGTTAATGTTTGGATATGTTTTTAAACATCTCTATTAATTTTCTTATGATTAAAAAGTTATGATATAACACTTTCAATCACATTAAACCCTTCTAAAAATCTTTATATACCCCCATTATGCTGCAGAAATTATCCTCTGATTTTTTCATGCCAAACATTTGGGTAGTTAATGCCCATCCAAATTTCCACTTAAGGGTATTCACTTATATTTATCTATCCATAATTTATTGGTCAATTAAATTTATGTAACACACACTACATAGTAATGGTATTAAAAATGGTAAAAGACATCCTTGTGTTGAATGATCGATGTGGAGCACTTATACATATTAATGATATGAAAGTGATGGGTTGGCCTGAAATTATATATCTCTTCAACGCATTGGGTAATGATTTTATATCATGATATACCATTTATAGTGAAAGTAATGTTATCCTAATCACACTATCTTATTATTTATCAGTGATTATCCTTGACTTATGTTTATGATTTCATGTTTCATATTATTGCCACATTCCTATGTTTCCCTGATGTTATCATGTTATATCATTCCTCATTATTCAAGAATATGATTATCACCACTTTTATGTCATATTTATATTCCTATTGACTTGCATGTATTACTTTCATCATGTTATTATTTTATTATTCCCTTACTAGGATTTATATCTCATCCTTTTATTATGTACGTCCCAATGTTATCTTTTATAGTTTTAGAAGATCCATTGAATATAATCACATGATTATGAGCTTTAAAATAATACTATTGTATTTTTTCAATTTTTTATGTTATCTACTGAATTACCCATATACACTAGGCCTCATGATCTTCTGGGTTTTCATTAATTGTATATTTTTGTAATAAATCATGAAATAAAGTGTATTAAAATATGGGTTGTCATAGTTGTTATTAGAGTGAAGTTTAGTTATTTTGGGGATTGGGATTAGAAAACCCTGGTGAAAGCTTTAGTTATAACACTAAATATAGGAAAACATTCCTAATTTTTGGTAAATAATAGAGTAAGTGGTTTCTAAGAAAATACATCCATGTCTGGATACTAAAAGTGGATGTGACTCTGGAACAAATGTACCTAGGGGTAATAAACCTGAAAATAGAGCATTAGTATTTGACTCAATAATCACCTAGTTTATGAAAATGGGTTTTTATGCACACCAATTTTCACACTCCTAGGGGATATAATTTGGTAAATTCACTTTATCTTAAAAAACCATTATTGGGGGAACAAAAATGCTGATAAGATTCTATATTAAGAAATAGATCACGGATTTAAACCTAGAAATTCAAAGGTTAAAGAATATATGTCATTAATTATTTGTCCCTTTAATGTTCATGGTTTCTCATTTATGAATTTAATTTTTGAAAAAGTATCATCCATAATCTCCCATTTGTTTTATTCAATATATGAAAATAGGAGAAATAGAGTCAACAACCAATGTGAGGGACAATGTGATGACTAATCAAATGATATTCCCAACCTGATGGGAGTAGGAGTCATAAACATCATGACAATACTTTTTCAATTAAATCATGTTTTGAACTGAAAATCTAATCATGAGTAATGCCTAAATTTCCCCCAAGAAAGATGAAGTTGTAATTGGGAACTTTATGTGAAAAAAGACTCTAACTTTCATTGGACCTACTAATCCCTTAATTAAATAAAAATGGATAAACTCCATTGACAATAACATCTTAGTAATTCAATGTTATAAGAAAGATAAGGTCATGTAATATCTTTGTTATATAGAATGAGAAGTTGATCAATGGTGGATGTTGGTCAAAAATATGAAACCCTTAGGGAAATCGAAGTAATGGAGTAGAAGGAATTCAATAGAATGTTTCTCAATAAATATTTCCCTCACACTCTCCAAATTAAAATAGAGAGGGATTTTCATATCCTTAAGAAAAATATGATAAATACATTTAGTCATATAAGGAAAACTTTAGAAGACATTAATGATATGTCACCCACTTTTTCATCTCCCTCAAAAGTAAATTTTATTAATTCTTTGGTGGGATAAAGTTGAGTCTATAAAAATATTCATAAATTCAAGACTTTAACAGCTGTGAGGAAATTTTTCGATGCTCCCTAAATATTGAAACAGAGATTAGTAAATCTGATAGGTCTCATGGGTTAGTAGATAACATAAATATAATGGATCTTAATCTAGTTGGTGTGATAAAGAAAACTCATGGTGTAAAGAAATTAAAACATCACACTTATCAAAATTTTGGGAAGAAGCATCCCGAAATTTTCCTGAAGGGGAAATAGAAATGGTTTAGGTGTGATAAGGAAGGATACCTAGCCAGTGATTGATGATGGGAGAAATCCATCAATGTGATAAAAGAAATTAATGATCGATTCAACCCTCATATTATTTTCCAATGTTTCAACTATAAGGAACAAGGTCACTATATGAATCAACACACTAATCCAAGGGTTATTGATGATAACTGATGACAACAACCTCAAAGGCCTAGTGAGAAAGAGATATATTGTGACATTACAACTACTAATGTGTATCCCAAAAAATAAGTGGTTATAGGTATTTTAGTTATTCATTCATGGATAAAAAATATACTATTTTAATTTGGTTCTATTCATTCATTCATATCATGCAAGTTTAGTAGAACTATTCAAACACCACCTCAAAACATGGAAGTTGGGTTATCAGTGAAGACATAAAATGGGTCAATTGTTTCACCCTAAGAATATAACCCATCCCCTATCCAAATTTTTAGGATTAATTTCCCATAAAACCTTGTGATAATCCCTTCATTATAATTTTATGATGTTCTAGGAATGGATTGTATTTCCTTAAATATATCTAACATAAATTTCCAAGATAAGGAAATCACCCCCCATATTACAAATCACCCCATGATTATTTAAAATTTTACAGAATAGTATAGATGTCCTTTGGTATCATCATCTCAAGTATGGATATTATTACCTTATAAGCAAGCGTATCTAACTCAAATGGTTGAGACTAAAGAAAATATCACCCTTGATGACATGCCCATTATAAGGGAATTTGCTGATGTGTTTCCTGAAGAATTTTCCTATCTTCCTCCTAGATAAGTGGTTAATTTCTCAATCAAACTTATACCTAAATATTTTACAATATATTGGACTATATAAATAATATACATTTTTAAACTTGAGGTGCTAAAGAAATAATTTCAAAAGAACATGGATAAAGGGTTTATATACTCAAGTGCTTCCTTATGGAGTGCATCAGTCCTTTTTATCATGAATATGGATTGATCAATGCACCACTGAATTAATTATCATGATCTCAATAAAATAATGATAAATAAAAAGTATCCTATAACATATATTAATGACTTTTTTGATCAGCTTCATGAATCCCAATACTTCTCCAAGGAGTATCTTCAATTAGGTTATTATGAAGTAAAGGTGAAGAAGGAGGATATACCCAAGATTGATTTTCATATTAGGTATGAGAAATTTTAGTTCATACTGATTCTATTTATACTCACTAATTATCTAAAAATATTCATGGATGTGATGAATAGAGTCTTTAGGTATTACCTTGAAAATTTTTTGTAGTCTTTATAGATGTTATTCTTATTTACTCTAAAAGAAAGGAGGAACATGAGGAGTATTTTAATTTCATATTGAATACTTTGAAAAGGTAAAATTTATTTGTTAAGTATAGTAAATGTGAGTTTTGGATAGAGAAAGTAACCTTCTTAGAGGATTTATCACCAGTAAAGGGATACCCGTGTGTTATTGAAAATAGATGCAATTGAAAGATAGACTAGAACAACATCATTGATGGAAATTCATAGTTTCCTTAGATTGTCTAGGTGGTATCATCAATTTGTGAGAAACTCATCAAGATTTTCAATCCCACTAACCAATCTATCTCGGAAGGGTTTCATGTTTTTATGGACTGATGAATATCAATAGATCTTTAAATAGTTGAAGAATAGTCTAATAATTGCACTTGTGCTCACATTACCCACCAGTGGGGAAGGATTTGTGATCTACAGTGATGCTTCCAAATTTGGGATTGGTTTGTGTACTCATGAAAGATGATAAAGTTATAGCATATACCTCCCTCCAATTAAAGATCGATAAGAAAAACTACCCAGCGTAAGATCTTGAATCAGCTACAGTGATATTTGCATTAAATATTTGGTGACATTGTCTCTATAGGGAGAAGTGAGACACATATAAAAACTATAAAATCCTCAAGTATATATTCACAAAAAGGATCTCAGTATTCACCAATAGAGGTGGTTGGATTTGATCAAGGATTATGATTTTTCAATCCATTACCATCTTGGGAAAGAAAACAAAGTAACCTATACTCTAAGAAAAAGGGATCTTGTAACTCTATCCATGATGATAATTTTAAGGGATCCAATATTCTTGGACATAAAAAGGATGTAAATGGGAATAATAAAAGTATTTTCATCTTAAATCACTCAAATAATTTTTGAAATATCCATTCTTGAGAGGATTAAGGAGGAGCAAAAAGATGATGAGGTGCTATAGAAAATGGTATCGAATATTTCAGCGTTTAACTTTGCTAAAGATTGAGTTATACATTTTTGAATCCAGATATGTGTCCCATAAAAACTAGAGTTAAAGAGGGAACTTTTGGATGATGTGTATAGATCATCCTTCTCTATCCATCTAGGAAGAAATAAAATGTATATATATTTTAATTAAAACTTCTAGTGATATAATATTAAGGGTTATATTGCATAATTGTATCTTGATTCTTGGTATTCCAAAAATTCAAGGATAGATGAAATAAGTCTAAGGGAATGATGCAACCATTTCCCATACCATTATGGAAATGTGAAAACACAACCATGGATTTTTTTTCATAGGACTCCCTAAGACCCCTAAAAGTAATAAATAAATATGTTGGTAGTTGATTAACATATAAATTTAGTTCATTTAATTACTATAATGGAATATTTATCTCTTGACCAACTCAATAAGATATATATAAGAGAAGTGGTAAGACTGCATGTAGTGCCACTCTCTATTGTATCTAATTGATATCTAAGGCTTACCTAAAGTTTCAATAGAAGAATTTAGTAAGAATCAGATATAGATATGAGTTTGAATACTACTTATAACCCTAAAATGGATATATATTCTAAAATAACCATTCAAAATCTAGAGGATATGTTGATATCATGTTTAATGGATTTCCCTGGATGTTGGGATCAACACATTACCCTTATGTAGTTATCATATAACAATAGCTTCCATTTTACCATTAAAATGGCACCTTGTGAGGCTCTGTATGGTAAGAGGTGTTAGACTCCAACATGTTAGGATGAAGTTGGAGAATAGAAGTTAACAGAACCTGATCTCATCCAAGATATTATATAGAAGGTTCAAACTATTCATTTTCATATGTAATCCACACAAATGCAACATAAAATCTATATATACAATCATCGATGTGATCTAGTGTTTGTGGTTACATATAAGGTGTTCCTTTTTATATCACCATGGGAGAAATTCATGAGGTTTGGGAAGAAGGGAAATGTTATTCCAAGATGCAACAACCCCTTTGATATCATTGACTGCATCAAAGTTTTTTCCTGTAGACTATCACTCCTACTGAACCTGCCTCAATTATATGATGTGTTCCATATATCCCTCTTGAAGAAGTATATACCATACCCCTCAGATGTAATGAATCCATAGGTGGTACCATTGGAGAATGATCTTCCATATGAGGAGTAGTGGGTGAAGATATTAGATCATAGAGACAAACTTCTATGAAACAAGACAACTCATCTAGTCAAAGTGTTGTGGTAGAACCACAAGTTTGAGGAAGAAACTTGGGAACTGGAAGAGGCGATGAAACATAAATACCCTCATTGATTTTAATATATTAAATGAAAATTTTTAGGGTGAAATTTCTTAAGGTAGAATGTGTTGAAGCAAAGTTTTATAAATGAAATTCCATTTTCCAATGAATAAATGAATTATTAAATAAAGAAATTATATAAAACACATGCACTACTTTGGTTATTTTGGACCGTTATAGGTTATATCTAGTAAAATTTAAATGAATGTTACACTTAATAACCATTGATAATAAAGAAATTATACAATGGTCATTATGATTAGTATATATTAAGGGTTATGAAAATTTCAATTGACATAGAAGAAAGAAGCAACGACCATGACCAGTTGAATCTGTTGGAACTGGGCGTGTAGAGGACACCCCAAAGAGGTGTGTTTTAAAAATTTTCCACCGAAGATCAATGTAAACTTGTCGACGTTGGTGAATAGTATCTTGATAAAATCATAGGATCTCACATGAAGGATTTTAAGCACAAACATTAACCGTAAAAATACCTGATTCAATCTGAAGTTGTGCATGACGTCTGCTCGTTGTTGGTGATTGTTGATTGAATAATTCAAATTCAAATTCCTCTAGATCATCCACACACACTTCAAGAAATCCACGGGAACATCGTTCTTCCTAATCCAGGTGCTAGCGTGGAATTGTGATGACGCCTTCGACGCTCCAATGATCATCCCATCACTTCGCTAACGATGCCTAAGAGAGTACTCGATCCAGGCTCCTTGGATCCAGAGACTCTCTATATAGATCATGGGATAGAGGAAAAGAGAGAGAAGCTCCATGAATTGTATTTGGAAATCTCCTCTCTTCTTATATTTATAGTGCTTAATTAAAATACCCGGTATAACCTCGTCGACCCCGAATACTTAACGCACTATCAACAACATTTTATGAATACTAAACTGTGACATAAATATTATTATCATTTACTTGTAATATATTAAAATATATTATGTGATAATAATTGAGTCATTAAATCAACTCTTTTTTTCCCATAAATATTAATTGAACCTTGAATAATTTAATATTCGTCAATTAATATTTTTCATGTATTTATTTAAAACTCGTAAATACATTTAATAAATAAATTCAATACTCATTATTCTAAACTTTAATAATATGAATTTATTTATTTCATTGTTGATAGTTTTTATTTGTACAAATCCTGAACCCCTGTGGTGGGGCCCACCATGTCCAAAACTCATATTCAATTGAATAGGGCAGATTCTTGAATATGGTTTTGTGTGTGACCCTATAGGAACTTATCTCGACAGTAGTGAATAGTATTCACAGACCAAGAATGGGATCTAGCAACCCATCATGGCCCCTAAAGAGATAAGGATTGTCACAGCAGCAACAACCAACCTACAAACACACACTGTGTAATGTAATCTCTTTGTCAGTAATATCTCATAAAGCAGGGCGCACTCTCATGTCATCACCCTTTTCTTTCTTTATTGTTTGTTGATTTAACTGGACATATTTACCCTTTAATTCCATGTCCATGGTCTTATAAAGGTTCTACCATCCATGTCAACATGGTCTGAGATATATTACTTCCATAACCCTAATGCAACAAATAATTTCTTGACCATTCAACCAATGTCATGCCACTAATGACTCACCCAACATAAACTACCTCGACACAACTTCATTGACATGGTTTTCATCTTGCATCAAAGTACGCAATAAAATGACATAAATTGTTAATGATCTCAATTCAGGAGACCATTACACATGATCGTAGATAGGAATATCCAATAACACCAAAAACATGTGGTGTTCCTAAGATCTTGGATCTTTTTATGTGCCTTATGATATTCCTCAATATATATCGAAGTGGTTCTAGGATGCAAGTTGATATAGAAGTCCATCTCCCACCTTGGAGGTTGTCCTAGAACATCTTTGAGGAAGACGTCCATAAATTTCTCCACTACCAAAAGAATCTAGATGCATGGAGAGCCTACTATGCTAAGGGATAAAATTTATAACTGATATGTGATATAGTGACCACACTTTTCTTACTTGTTTATTACATAATTTTAAAGATAAAAATGTAATAGAGTTACAAAACCAGGATCCAGATTTTTAGTGTCTTGAGAAAATTAGGACCATACATAACATTTTGATAATAAAACATAAACATTATTTAATTCCTTATTCTATAGATTCTTAGTGTCCCTCATGTACTCCTTAGTATAAGTAATCACCAAAGGATATACATCAAAGATAGGGGTGATCTAAAATCTCAGTAAGAGGATAGATAAGAACATAGATCAATATAACATAGGGTGAGAATAATCATCAACATCATAATCATGGGATCATCATAATAATCATGATAGGAAACATAAGATAAATACAGGGAATGTGGAAATTTATAAAAATAAAACATCATGTCTTAGTGTTCAAATACCACACATAATTGTGAACAAAGCTAGAATCATGTTCATGCATAACATTTTTTCATAATAATAACATCATAATTGTAAAAAATTACAGAATCATGTTCATGAATATTGAACATTATCTCAGAAGGTGCATCAAATTTCCCAATTAAATGGAGCAGTATGTAATTACGGGTGCACCCATCATATCATAACAATTACATAATCATTCATGCCACATAGAACATATAACAATATTTACCATAAAATAAACCAAGGAAAGAAAATTGGTTTCATGAGAATTTCATAAAGCATAATTTCATGAATAAACATTAGGGTTCCCAAAATAAAAAAGGAATGACATACTTGGTATAAGAATCATCAATCTTGAGTGAAGAAGAAACAATCTCAAGAGAAGTAAAAGATGTGTTTTTTTAAAGAAGAGTCCATTTGGAAAAAAAAAATTCATTTGTCATAAAATTAAATTAGAAACATGTATATCCCAGAAAATAAAAGGAAATAATAAATAAATTATATTATATGAATATTAAAGAACATTCACTCTAAAAATTTTCATGAAATAGGAATACCCCAAAGAAAGAAAATTGGGTTTGAGAATCCCCTTACCTTATGTTTGAATGTTATCTTCACTTTAATATCCTAGATAATAAAATTAGATTCATTAATTACTAAATCCAAAACCTATTTGAAATATATTTTATTCATTATAATTTTATTAAGTTTTTTTATGGTCATTTTTATGAGTTATAGAGTTCAATTTCATCATTTAGGAGTGTTTGTTTTCTTGGTTTTTTTTAAGGGTTCACTTGTATATATATATATATATGGTAGATCATGTAAAATGAGAATAATTATCCAGAATTGAAATTATATATTATTAATGAACATAAAAAAAATTAAATGGTCTTATATATTATTATTTTCAAATATGAGGATGATTCATTAGATAAAATTTAATGATAATCATTTAGATTAATTTGGCAGTTTTTCCATCATCACAAACTAGTTTTGTCATATTATGTATATATGTTATTTTTAGAACATAAAAGAGGTTATAAAATAAATTTTTCAATATATTTCAAACATTATAATTGTTTTGTGACCATCCTTGAATATGGTAAAGAAAAATGAAAACTTTTCATCCTTGAAGGTGATAAATCAACACCTCACGGATGATGCTTTCATTTTTTAGAATAAAAGGGAGAGGAGAAGAGGTTTGATTATGTATTATTCCATTAACATAATAAAATTCTAGTATATATAAGATAATAGAGTTATCATGACACTTGGATAAGGGTATATGATGAGAGAATAATAAGAGGAAATAAATTGAAATGAAATTAAAATAAAATGAAAGAGGATTTTACCTCTTTAATTATTCTCCTTGAGAACCTCCTTAGGGAAATTGGATTTGGTATTCAGTTGAGACCAAAGGATCCTAGAAATGGGGGATAGGCTTGGGAAGATGATTAGATAGAATTTTTAAAAGCTTCATGTCTTCGGAGGTGTGATAGGAAGAGGTGGTGAGGGGTGGTATTTATAGGAGAGGAGAGGGCAGTTTTTTGATTATTTTATTCATTAGCTTATTATTTTAGCTCAAGACTATGAATAGTTTTGATTACCATGACTAAATACAATCAACAGAGAAGTTTAGTTCAATATTTTGGTTCTTACATCATAAATGACTCATGAAATAGTGAATTTAAATTGTAATTTTATATATCGTAAATTACCGTATTTCACTATTCACCAAAAATTCAAATATTTTAAAAAAATCAAAAAAATTAACCCTAATTTTTTTATATGTATAATTCAAAAATAAACTCCATTTTGTAAAAACAATTTTCTATATATGAGAAATTTAATTTTTAATTAAAATCATCATTTATTCGAAAAATACTGATTTTAAAATTATAACTGATTTTATAACACTTTAAAAAATTAATTAAGGTCTCATAAAATTATCTTATAATAATAAGACAAAAAATATTAAGTTATGAATTTATTTTATGAAAATGAATTTTATTTTAAATCATTATATTAATTATAATATTTTAAATAAACATTTATGTTTTTTAAAAATACCAACACTCAATTTATAAAATTTAAAACATTTACTTACTCATACTATGATATAATTATATCATATTATCATTTATAAGATTGTTAAATTTTATTTATACTTTCATAGGTGAGGTTATTGTTCTATTGGCTAGATTACTATTCCTAATGGTCACAATAATATTCCATTGGTATAGGTTTCTTAATTTATTTAAATATCACTTTTTCATTCTTCATTTATGAGAATAAAGTTTTAGTTGGGATATCTATGCTATGTATGTTTTTAATACCATATAACATAATTATAATAAGTAAAATTCTATTGATAAAAGTTTGGGTCATTAAATTCTTGCCCCATTTTGAAATTTCTCCCTCAAAATTTCATTTTATATAAATAGGTAAGGGTATTTCTCCTAAACAACTTCCTCTAGTTCACATGTTGTATCTTCGTACTTATGGTTCTGTCATAGTACTTTGACTAGGTGAGTAATCTTATTGCATATAACTTTATCTCTATGTTCCAAGATTTTTATCAGCTACTCCTCATAAGAGAGATCATTTTATAACTGTACCACCTATGAATTCAATACATGTGAGGGATCTAGTATGTACATTCTCAAGATGGATTTATGGAATACATCATGTACTTAAGACATGGTTGGTGGAAGTTTTAGTTGATAGGCCACAACTTCGACACTATAAAGAATCTAAAAGGGGTTGATGTACCTAGGACTTAGATTTATGTTCTTCCCAAATCTCATGATCCTCTTCTAAGGAGATATATTGAGGAATAACACGTCTCTAACCATAAACTCCAGGTCTCACTAATGATTTTTTGTGTAGATCTTTTGTTGTATTTGGGATACCTTGATGTGTTGTTAAATTGTTTTCACCTTTTCAACCATGTATTCAACCATTTCAGGTCTTAGCATCTTACATTAACCAACTTTATCCCATAATGTTGGTGTTCATCATCGTTTCCCATAAATGGCTTCATATATATCCATTTGGATGCTCAAGTGGAAACTATTGTTGTAAGAGAACTCCACTAGAGGTAGATATTGGTGCCACCCCCACCCCTTGAATTCCATAGAACATGATCTCAACATGTATTATAATGTCTGAATTTTCTGCTCAATTTTTTCATCGGTTTGAGGATTATTAGTCATACTGAAGTTCAACTCAGTGTTTAGAGCATGTTGGAGGATATTTGAGAACATGGAGGAAAATATTAGATCTTGATCAGATAAAATTTATAGTGATGCTCCATGAATCCTTACCACTTCTATGATGTATATCCGAACAAATTGTTCTTGTCAAAATTCCTCTTGAATTAAGATAAATTGAGTTGTCTTTGTAAGACAATCCACAACAACCCACATAGAATTATTTCCTATGGATGTCTTTGGAAGTCCAATGACAAAGTCCATGGTGATGTTTTCTCATTTCCATGTTAGTATGGGTAATGGTTTCATTATCCCCTTATACTTTTTCCTTTAAACCTTTACTTTCTGACATACTAGGAACTTTGATGTATATTTAGTGATCTCTTTCATATTGTCCCACCAATAGTTCTCTTGGGAATCTCAATACATCTTTGTGCTCCCTGGGTGAATAGAGAAGGTTGAGATATGTGTGTCCTTCATGATCTATTTCTTTATCACTAGATTGTATGGTATACATAGTTGTGACCCAAATCTTAGAGCTCATTCTTCATCAATTTTTAACTCTAAGGATTTCCCCTTTCTCATAGGTTCTGCATTCTTCTGAATTTACACATCATTTATTTAAGCATTCTTTATTTTTTCCATGAGGGATGGTTGAGAAATAATTTGATAAAGGATTGATGATGTTCTTTCCTCAATTATTACCATGTCCATCCTTTGAAAATATAAGAAGATTGGATCCTTCTCAATTATCATCACTGATAATGTTTCAAAATCCTTTCTACTTAGAGAATCCACCACTTTATTCACTTTTCCAATATGTTAGTGGATTTAGAAGTTATAATCCATTATGAGATCTAACCATCTTCATTGGTGAATATTAAGATCCTTTTATGTGAATATATATTTAAAGTTCTTATGATCAATATATATCTCACACTTCTCCCCATATAGATAATGCCGCAATATTTTCAACATGAAGATCATAGCTTTAAACTACAAAACATGTGTGGGATAGTTTTTCTCATGAATTTTCAACTTCCTTGAAGTGTAGGATATCACTTTATTGTTTTTCATTAATAAACATCCTAATATCTTCTTTAACCAAATTTTTTTTATTAAATCAAAAGAAACATACAGGAAGAAGGAGGTACACGACACAAGAGAGAAGTCATGGGGGTCTAAATTAATGGAGACCGAGGGCATCCCCAATGATAAGAGCCATGCTCCCAGATGGAAGGGGTCCAGGATTATAGAATCATGTGATCTCTTCACTGGGGCCCACCATAGAGGCTAGACAATCTACGACTCTATTGTCCTCCCACCATGTGTGAAGAATCTCCAACTGTGAGGAAATGAGACAATAACAATTACGGATAGTATATGTGATGAACCATGGTGTAATGTCGTCGCTTTGAAGAGCACGATGAAGAGTTGTGGAATTAGTCTCAATGACTGATAGGGTGATATTACTCTCACCGTAGAGAGTAAGTCCAGTGAGAATTTCTTTCACCTCTTCCTGAAGGGAATTTCCGCTCCCATAGAAGGCTGAAAAAGCTAGGATTGTAGACCCATTATGGTCCCTGACAATACCTCCAACTCACATGACCCCAATCCTGCAGGCGCCGTCCGAGTTGAGTTTGAAGCCGGTGCTAGGGGGATCCAACGCACCCAGTGTCCTTATAGGGTTATGGGAATAGGAATTATGGCCGCCAATAAGTTTCTAAAAGAGGACGCTCCTTCTCCGATCTTGAAGATACGAGCAAGATCAACAGTCCTACCATACATGTTTTGAATGAATTGGCCCCATAGAGTATCCCCCACGATGGCCTCCCACGCCAGTTTCCCAAGAATGCATTCCATGGTAGTATCCAGATATTTCACATTAATGCCTCCCTCTTGAGCAGGTCTTGACAGTCTCCACCAGGATTCCCAATGGAGTCTCCCATAAAAGTGTGTGTCCCATATAAAACGGTTGAATATATTTTCAATATTATGTAAGACACCCTTTTGGACCTTGATACAAGAAAGAACATGAATGGGAATCAAATAAAGGACATGATTAACTTGAGTAATCCTTCCACCGAAAGAGAGAAATTTGTTTTTCTAGTTGGAAATTAGATCATAGATTTTAGACACAATCTTGTCAAAATGATGAACCTTGAGACTGGAATAAGATATCAGAGCACTAAGGTAGTCAAAAGGGAATGATTTTATAAGAATACTCAGGCCTTGTTCCACTTTACTCACCCATCTTCCCGAAAAGTTATTGGAAAGAAATAAACTGCTCTTATCCCTGTTAACACATTGTCCAATCCACTTCCCATAGGTCTCCAGGATCATGTTGATGCACTGGATGGACCTCTAGCTAGCATTAAGAAAGAAGATAGAGTCATTGGAAAACATCATGTGAGAAATTCCATTAGAGGAAAGCCTGAAACGATGGGGAATGATGACACTAGTAGTAATTCTCTTCTTGAGGAACTGGGAGAGAGAATATTGGGAAATGATAAAGAGGCTTGGTGATAATGGATCCCCTTGCCTTAACCCATGCACTGATTTGAAGAAACCATAGTAGGTCCCCAAAAATGAAATGGAAAACCATGGATAGCTGAAACATCTAAACATTAAGTCTATGGACCAAGAGGAGAATCCCATACACTACAACACTTTGATGATGAAGTTCCACTCAAGCATATCATAGGATTTCTCTATATCAATTTTGAGAATCATATTTGAACCAGTCACTTTAGCATTGATTTCGTGATCCATCTCTTAGGTAAACCCAATCGTACCCTGGATAGCTCTCCATTTGACAAAGTCGTACTGCTCCACAGATATCCATTGAGTAAGGTAACATGCCATCCATCTATTGAGCATCATAGACAACACTTTCTATGAGAAATTTTACATACTGATAGGTATAAATTGATTGAGAGAGTATGTGTTCTTTACCTTGGGAATAAGGACCAACTTGGTGACGCTAGACACACGTGGGAGGTGACCACCTCTAAAAAAATCTCTGGTGGAATTAGTGAGGTCTTCCTTAACCAGATCACAAGATGCGATATAGAAAGATCCAAGGAGGCTATCTAGTCCCGAGGCACTCTCTGGATTGAGATACTTAACAGCCTTAGGAATCTCCTCATCATACGGACTAGAGGAGAGAATGGAATTGTCCTGGTCAAAGACCTAGAATGGTATAGCTTCAAACAGGTCTACATGCCCCAAGGGATACTCATATTTCCTGTTAGAGATTGGGCTAGCTAGAAGAGCAGAGAAATGGGTCATAACCATGTCACCAATCACCGTAGGGTCATCAGTGTAGGATCTGCCTTGCTGAACAATGTTCAGAAGTGTCTTCCTTCTTCTCTCCTTAATAAAAGCATTAAAATAAGTAGAATTTCAGTCACCCTCCCATAGCCACTTTACCCTAGCCTTCTCTCAGGAGAGGAATTCCTGTAAGAGAAGCAAATCTACCAGAATTTATTTCTTGTGAACAAGAACTCCAAACATAGACTCATCCCAAACACTCTCCAACGAAATTTCTAGATGGTTGATCTACTCTTTGATTGCATCCATGTCCCGCAACTGTGAGGGATGATTGGTGCTCCACTGATGAGGGTAATCTCTTAGGCGTCAAAGTTTATTGTGTAGCTTGGTCTAGTGCCTACCCTGAGTAGGCTTCACCCATGAAGATTGCACAGTTTGGAGGAAGCCGTTGAAGCCAGACCACGAGTGATGGTAGAGAAAATGGTCCCCATGACTTGTACCAGGTGACAGTGAAACCGATAAGGGAGAGTGGTCCGAAATCACTCTGGCCAGGTGGGTGACCTTTGCAGCTGGGAAGGCCGAAAGTGCACCTGCAATTATCCAGGCAGCAGTCAAGGCAACACCACATACGCCGACTCCCCTTCTGATTGTTTCACCAAGTAAATTGGTCTCCTATATATCCCATATCCATGAGACATTTGACAAAAAGGACATGAACTCCAGGGTAGATATCTGAGGAAAGTCGCCTCTGACTTTATTCTCTAACGGATCTAAGATAATATTGAAATCACCAACAACAAGCCATGGCTTGTCACAGGGATCAAAGGAGATGAGATTAGTCCATAAGCTTCTTCTATTCTGGACTTCACATTTTTCATATACAAAGGATATGAAAAAAGAGACAGAGTTAGAGGTAACCTTATTAGTAATGTACTGATCTGCCGATGCTACAAGATTGACACAAACATCAGGCTGCCAAAAGATCAAGATGTGTTGATTAATCAGTTCAGTGTGTAAATAACCACACACTTTGATACTACCCACGCAATCCTTGATTTTAGACACAAGTAACTTTGTCTCGAGAACAACACAGATAGAAGCATGAGACTTAAGTAATTCCAATGAGATAAAATCTTTTTTCACGCGTGCACCTAGACCACGCACGTTCTACACTATGAAAGAGATCATTGATCATTGGAGAGTCTGTCTTGGGCCCTAGACTTCTTTGATCCAATTATGATGGATGAGGGTTCAGGAGACAACATCCTTGATTTAGATTGGGTAATCGCTCCAATGGTGTCAGGTGATTCAATAGATGGAAGGGGATAAGGCCCACCTAGCTCCTGAGCTAGCAAACTAAAAGAGTTTGTTAAGCACAATAGAGAGATGGTGAGAGGGGGAAGATCTTGTAGAGGACCCAAAACAGATAGGCATCTGGGGGTAGAAGGATCGGGCCTGAGGATCCATTCATCAACCCCAACCCTAGAAGGATCATAAGGAATCAAAGCCATGCAGGTATCCAAATAGGACTCTGGGTTCAAGAAATCAGAGGAAACATTCGGGGTACACTCAGGAGGATAGGGTTAGGGTTCAGGCACGGAACCAGCCAATCCTGCACACTCGACATCCTGGGCCAGGGGAACTGGAGAGGGGATCCCAGGCTTAGAGGAGGGACCTTCAGACAAGCAAGGAACCGATCAAGGAGCGCCTAGAGGCTGCCAAAGATTTCTTCAGATAGAAGGGGAGTGACCCTAGAGACGACAGTTCATACAGAAGTTTCCATGAATATGATAGATAATCTTCTGCTAACATGAAAAGGAGTACCCCACCAGAAGAAAAATCTGATCTGGCTGAGGCTGTGAGAGATCTATCTCAACACAGATCTTAGATGAGGAAGAATCCAAAAGCATAGAGGTAGAGACATCCACACTCAAGAAGGATCTGATGGTGTCGCCAATGCCACGTAAGAAACCCAAGTTGAAGAACATAAGGGGGGGACAAGCATAGAGATCCAGGATGCCTCTTGGGGGGAATCAAAACCATGGTGGACCTACAAAGACCATCTGAACAGATGAAATCTCTATCTCCCCACTGATCAGACCCGCCTCTACCACGCCCACACAAAATCATCCCTTGAGGAAAGAACAATATAGAACCCCTTTCTGGAGAATTACGAAACTCGAGCCGCTTCATCGAGATCCCATGAGGCCAAAAAATTCCTGAAGAAACCAATGGAAGGTTTATCCACACCAAATTGAGCCAACAAGGTCCATCAGTGGAGATTATAAGCTTTCTCAAAGGATGCGTCTGAGAAGGAGACCGTCAGGAACACTCCCTCCTTTCCCAGGCAATCAGAACCGACATGGATCTCTGGGAAGGCAGAAAAAAGTGTGGGGGTCGGGGGTGGCCGTAAGAGAACCTCCTTGGATTATGGAGCCCAAGGAGAAGCCAAGACCTTAGGAGGATCCGGGGGCTGATCCTGAGCATTTCCAGACTAATAGAGGGGGCTTCTAAAAGATTAGGCGAGAGATGAACAGTCATTGTCGCCTCAACAGCACGAAAAATTTGAAAAGAAGGTGGTGCATTCTGTTCATACTCAGAGCAAAGATCCATCCTCCAAATCTATTATTTGAATTATCATTTTATTCCATAATGAGTTCCCCACTTGTTAGAAGTGTGATTACTAGCATGGTGATAAGCCTCTTTTTTTACTCTTTGAAGAAGTCTTCACATTCATTGGTCAAGACAAATTTTTCTCTCTTCCAAGTCTTCTTAGTTAGTGGGTTTGAAAATTATGATAATTTCTTTAGAAAAATGTGTTAATACCCAACTATACCATGGAAACTACAGATCTTCATTATAGATGTTGTCTTGGTCCACTCTTCAATTGCCTTTATCTTGGGAGGGTCTATAGATATTTATTTTTTGGTGATAACATTCCCCAAGAATGATACCTCCTCCATCCAAAACTCCCATTTACTATACTTTGAAAATATTTTCTCCCTTCTCAATATCTTTAGTACAGTATTCAAATTCTCTTCATGATCTTCCATGATCTTAGATTATATCATAATATCATCAATAAATATTACCAAAAAAATTGAGGTAATCTCTTAAGACTCAATTCATTAAATCCATAAAAAAAATTAGAGCATTAGTGAGTCTGAAAGGCATCAGTATGAACTCATAGTTTCTATATCTCATTCAAAAGTTATTTTTGGGGATATCTTCCTTTTGTAACTTTAATTCGTGATATCCCAACCAAAAGTCCATCTTAAAGAAATACTTGTCCCCAAGTATTTTATCGAACAATTCATCTATCTGTGGAAAGGGATACTTATTCTTTATCATGATTTTATTGATCTAATGATATTTAATTCAGAGGCACATTGATCCATCCTTCTTATTGATGAAGAGGACTGGCGCACCCTATAGTAAAACACTCAGGAATATAAAACCCTTGTCCATATTCTCTTGTAATTTTATCTTCTGTTTCTTTAACTCAATGGTGTCCATTCTATAAGGTTTATTTGATATAGGCAGAGATATAGGAATAAGTTTAATTTATAATTCAATATATTAGTCAAGATAAAGACTCAACAATTCCTCATTGAACACATCGTTATAGTTCCTCACAATGGGCATGTCTTCGATCATGATTCTCTCCTTTGTCTCAATCATTTTAGCTAGATATACTTGCTCATAAGAAAATAATATCCACAATTGAGATGATGATTCTATAGATGATTCATCCTCCTCCTTACCATTGTATAGAATTGGAGGATACCTCAAGATGTGAATATTGTTCCCCCTTTACCAGTAGTTGATGTTGGATTTGTATAAAGATAGTCAATCCATGCCCAATATAGCATCAAACTATTCCAAAGGAAGTAAGACTAGATTTTCTAGGAAATTCAATATATAAAAATTAATTAGGGAGGATTTATATATTTTGGATGCAATAATTTTCCCATTTTATTTTCTCATGGATAACTCAACCTCTATATTTTGATGTGGTGTTTGAATTGTTCTACTAAATTTGCACGTTATGAAATAATGTGTAGAACCAGAAGCAAATAGCATGTTCACTATTATTTAATGAATAACCAGCATACCTATCAAAAAATAATTATTCGGATTTGCCTTCACAATAGTGATGGAATAATATTTCCATTTCCCCTTTGGATTTTGTGGCTGCTAATGATGATTACCCTCAAGGACTCAAGGTTTAGTGCACTGGATTGCATAGTGCTCGTGCTCCCAACAATTGAATTATTGAACCATAGGTGGTGATCTCCTTTCCTCCACCACATTTTATTGCTACCTCATGTCTCTTAAACATTCATAATCTTGGTGGACTTCTCTCCCACACTTGAATAATTTCCCCATACTTTTGAGGAAATTCCCATGATGCTTCTTCCCACATTTTTAACATGTGATTGGTTGAGATTTCTTTACACCTTTTTCATTAGATCCTCCAACGTGAAACTCCATATTTCATTTCTTATCTTCATAGCCATGGAAAAAATCTCTAAACTTCATCTACACTTTGAGATCATATTGAACAAATTATTTATAACTCATAAAGTCTTGAATATATAGATCCATTAGAAGGTGTGGTTTTAAACCACTAAAGAATCTATCTATTTTTATATCATTATTGACAACAAAATCCAAGGCGTACCCTATAATCCTTGTGAAATTTTCTTTTTAAGTCGTGATAGGTTCACCTTTATTTTTATTTATCTCTATGAATTCTTTCTCCATATTTGTATGAAGATTTTGAGGTAAATACTTATTAAGAAATATTTTCTTATAGTCTTCCCACTACATATTTTCAATATCATCCTTTGGTTTGGTGTTCTTAATCAATTCCCACCATTGATCAGCCTCTACATCTAAAAAATAGATGGCTAGAGTCACCTTCTCCTTCTCAGAATAGTGAAGCACTGAAAAGATCTTCTTCATTGAGTTCACCCACTGTTCTATGACAAGTGGATCAGTAGATCCACTAAATGTTGGTGGTCATTACCACATAAAAGATTTGAAATCCAATTTTTCCCTCTTAGGTGAAGGAGAATGTTCCACATTATTTAGGTTATTGTTCATATCCTGAGATAGTTGGGTAAGAATCTCCATGAAATTTTGGACTCCACCTCCCAAGGCATTGGGGATGCTATTAAGGCAATAACTGCACTGTCCCTCACATGGGTTGTTGTCCTAGTTTCTCCAAGTTCCCAATATTTTCTAAAATAGAAAATGTCTGAATAAAACATAAGTCAATAAGTCATAAATAAATAATTTATTCCTTTTTTAAATTGACTCTAAAGGCATATATTGTGGGATCCCTATGTTTATCATTTTTCTAAAATAAATATTCTTGGGTGATTTCATTTACTTAGTCTCATACTAAGGGTTTTCACTAACGTTCTCTAATCCTAATTCCCAAATTAACTAAACCATGATTTGATACCAACTATAGAAACCCTAATTCTCTTACATGATTATAACATTATTTTCAACATAAACAACAAAATATAGTTACAAAACCAAGATCTAGAGGTTTAGTGTCTTGGGTAAATTAGGAGCATACATAACATTTACATAGTAAAACATAAATATTATTTAATTATTTCTTTTATAGATTCTTAGTGTCCCTCATGTACTTCTTATTATAAGTAATCACTGCAGTATATACATTAAAGAAAGGGGTGAGTTAAAATCTTAGCAAGAGGATAGATAAGAACATGGATCAATATTAAATGGGGTGAGCATAATTATCATCATCATAACATAAGCATGGGATCATCATAATAATCATGATAGGAAACATTAGATAAAGGCATGGAATGTGGCAATGCATAAAAATTAAACATCATGTCTAAGTGGTCAAATACCACATGTAGTTGTGAATAAAGCTAGCATCATGTTCACACGTAACATTTGTATATAATAATAACATCATCATTGAGAACAAAGCTCTCATCAAGTTCACACATATTACACATTATCTCATGAGATATATCACATTACCCAATGCATTAGAGCGTTATATAATTCTAGGTACACCTATCACATCATAATATTTACATAATCAAGCATTCCATATAGAATGTATAAAAATCTTTTCCATAAAATAACCCATGAAAATAAAAAGGTTTTGATGAGAATTTCATAAAGTATACTTTTATGAATAAACATTGGGGTTTTTCAAAATAAAAAGGGAATAACATACTTGGTATAAGAATCATCAATCTTGTGTAAAGAAGAACCAATATCAATAGAAGTAAAAGATGTGTTTTTTTAGAAGGAATATTTCTTTGGGAAAAATAATTTCATTTTTCATAAAATCAAATAAAAACATGTATATCAGAGAAAAGAAAAGGTGAAAACAAATAAATTATATTTGAGGAAAATTAAAGAACATCCACACTAAAATTTGGCATGAAAGAGTAATAACCCAAATAAAGGAAATTGGGTATAAGAATCCTCTTACCTAATGTATAAATGCTATCTTTACTTTAATATCCTAGATAATAAAATTAATATAACAACCCATATTATTAGGAAGGTACATATAATTTGTTTTTAAAATTTGAACCCTTTTTGTAATCATGGTAAATGTGTACTACAACATAAGGAAGGTTACAAGAGCATTCAGGGATTGTTCGGAGCCCGGAGTTCTAGAAAAATGGGAAAAATACTGGGACACATGGTTTAAAAAAACTGTGCAACCCATCTCACAAGGTTTTCCTAAAACTATGAGGTTGTAGATAGTGGAGACCTATAGGCTACACAGTTTGTCTAAAATTGTATGACTTGAGGAACATGGTTGTGTGGTGCTACTAGGTTTTAGGAAATATCCCTTTTTCATAGTTTTTTCATGGTTAGATAATCCATGCACTTAACCATGCGGTGTTCCCCCTTATAAAAATGACCCATGCATGATTTGAAAATAGTGTTACTAAAATGTACACCAGTATTTTTTGGTTGAAAAGTTTATTTTTCCCTTATTTTAATCTAATAACCTATTTTCCCTCTTCCTCTTATGCATTCTAGAAAACCATTCCTCATTTTCTCCTCCTTTGAGATTAATAACCTCTCAAGATAGGCATTGAGCTAACTCCCAAATTCGTTGTTCGATCATCGATCAGTCAAAATCATTGGATACATCTCGTTAAGATCCTTTAGTCTCTTACCTCATATCTAAGTTTATTTTTTTATCTATCATGCTATTTAGGTGAAAGCTCATTTTCCCAATTTTCAAGGAGTTAGACCATTTCTCATGTCATTTCCAACCTGCTTCGAATCTGAGGTTGATATCAAGGGAGGAGTTTTCTACAAACTTGATGTAGGTGGTAACATTGTTTTCCTTTTGATTTTTTATGCTTAATAGCTACATTATTGTTCCACACATCAGCTTTTTCCAAGAACCCCTTTTAAATGGATTTATTTATATAAAATTGATCATCACACCTTGTTATACACCTATTTATCTTTTTTTTTGTACTCACCATATATAGACACCCCATAGGTGTGACAAGTTAATTTTACCTTGTTGCTTATTGCTTCAAATTCCTGAAACTCCTTTGTGTCTTCCAGCTTATATTTTAAATGGAATTACACTTGAGATATGAATGTTTATAGAACCCAAGGAACCTATTATGAATTTGGCTCAATCTATAGTTGGAATTTTCCATGTATGCAAGTGCCTTAATGACTATGGAACCTTCCAATGGACTCCTTAAGTCTTATGAATTAAATTTCCATGATTTATTAATTCAATGGATTGAATTAAATTGAAAGAAAATATCATAATGGTTTTCCCTCTTCTAAATGAATTAAATGGATTAAATGAATAACTTTTGAGGGATGGTGAAACCATGTCTTTTGTTTATGATTTACCTAAATGATCATTGTGAATTTAAATGCCTTGTGTGTAACTGAATTTGGATAGAATGACACATGAGAGGTAATTCCTCATGTAATAAATTATAAATATGACTACGCCTCATTTATATGTATATGGGATGGATAAACATGCTTCATGGGAGGTAATTCCTCATTACTTATTTTATAAATGTAATTACACCTTGTTATGGATGTGTTATGATGGTAAGGTATCTATTGATCATGAAGGTATCACACTCCCATACATCGGGTGTTGAGCATGAAAAATCACACCATTGACATTAGTTGTACATTGGCTTTTCACGCCACATCCCTTATTCAAGTGATGACATGATGGATCAATCAGCATCTCATGTGTCGTACAGGATGTATCACACTCTTATTTGGATGTAGGAAATGTACCATATTGCTTGAGATTATAGGATAATTAGAATGGTCATGGATTTCTAAGTTATTCCTCAGTCCATCCAGTAACTTGTATTCCAGATATATGGACACTTACATCCACACGTACTTGGTTCATATATGTGGATGCAATATAAACTTAAACTATATATTCATTATTACTAAATATATATATATATAGTGACTATTAAGACATTACTTACAGTAATGAGATGAAGCAGGTAGAACTTTCAGGTGTCCTATAGTAACCTGAGCGGGCTGGTTATTTATTTTAGTATTGTTTTTCCTTTCTGTTTATATGTGCACACTACTTAGTTATGAACACTGATTAGATTACACGTTGACACCATTGGTGGTAACCTAATAATATTTTTATATCAAACCCTACTTAGGACTCCCTTGGTACCTGAGAATATTATCTATCTTTAGGTATCTATATGGGAAAGTGCACTGCCACAGGTTGTTGATATTCTTATTCTCTAGTTGGAGCTTAGGAGGTGAGGACTAGGTATACACTTGAGATGCTAGTAGAGAATATTTTTGTTGTTTTTGTAATTTTTTTATAGAATTATTGTACGTATATTCCTATGTTCCCATTTTTTATATCAATAATCCATGAATCCATGTATTAACACTGCCATAAAGGCTTTTGTATTATTATCAGTTGTTTAATTCTATTTATTCTTCTGCCTCTTTATCATTCAGTTTTTTCATTTATGATTATTCTATTGTTATATGCTTATGATTGTGTCTATTGTTCCATTATGATTAGAGGGTATAGTCTCCACACCATACCACCTTCACACCCTCGCTTCTAGTGGGTAGCCTCTAGCATTTGAGGAGGCGCGTTGTGACCCACCAGCTCAGGAAACTGGTTAAGTGCATCCCAAGTTGGGATGTTATAAAGTGGTGTCATAGGGGTTTTATTCTCCTTCATCTTACTATTTGGGTATTATAAAGGAGACTAAGAGTTAAAGGAATTTGGATTTGACCCTATTCTTGGACGTAGCAAACCCATGTATAGGGGAAACCAAAATTACCTAGGATGGGAACTTGAAATTATTGATTTTTCCTATTATGGTAGGTATGAATTCACTATTGGGTGATGCACTTGAGTTATGGTCTTATTTTTATTGAAGATATTGAAATGTGATTTATTTACCTATTATTGATGAAATGAGGGATTTTCATTATATAATGCATCATTATCAAACACACTAGTACTAATATGTCATGAATTTTTCCATATCATGTTTAGTTTTAGCATGAATTTTCTTGTTTCATATTGATAGTTCCTTGAATATCTATTGAATTTTTTCAACACTCTTGTAGGGATTGGAAAACAAAATTGATACTTAAAGTGACTGTCTTAACCTAACAGCTTTTCCTGAATGAGTTAAAGAAAACACCGTAAGCATTCAATTATGGAATATTGAGCCATGGACCATTGGTCACATGGGTTAGAATGTGTTATGTTGTGGGTTAAGTGGATGCCATATTTTGGTTCATAAGGATTATGGGCCCTTATAGATAGAAAATGGTAATCCGTCTAATACAACCATTTTAATATTATTTATATATCTGAACAAGCATAAATAAAAAATGAATATGAATCTTAAAGTGAAATTGGTTATACTATACATGAGAAATTGAGACTCATACCTGAACCCAGCCTTATTAGTGGGTAGATAGTTCTCGCCTATGTTTTTATGGCCAGTTGTGGTTGCTTTCTACTTCCTAGACCTGGCTTGTTGAGTGGGTAGAGAGGAGTGATTGTTTCTATAGAAAGGCTTATTACCTATCCCTATTTCTTATTTTCAACATTTTTAGTTACTTAAATATTTTATGAGTAATTCATTTCGCATTGTAGGATTATGTTTTCATGACATCCTCCAGTAAAGTGCCCTGAAGGCGGTGACGACCATGTACCTAAGGTGTCGAGTCATGAACTACCAGTGATTCCTCATGTAGTTCCACCTATGGAACCTCTTCTAGTTTTGGATATGGGCATTGATGCCCAGTTCCAAGAGGGATTATTATGTATTTTGTATCCTATGAAAGGTTTATTTTGACCTGACTAGATTATTGTAGAGTGGACTCGTGAATTGCAGTAGCATCATCCTCCCACCTTCTCGAGAGATGGAGGACCACACACTGTGGAGTCTTGGAATGAGGCTATATTATCTATATTTGAGCATCTTGATACACCTTCGGAGTAGATGGTCAAAATTTTTACATATATACCACGTGATTTAGCCAAGCTGTGGTGGGATGTTATCACCCAAGCAGATTGGAACCATGATATGGTCTATCCAAACTTTCAGACCATTTTCTATGACTATTTCTTTCCCCATACTCTAATGTATGACAAAGCTAGAGAATTCATGAACTTGCAGTGGGGGAGAATGTCAGTTATGGAATACACTACTCATTTTATAGATCTATAGAAATTATATACTACTCTAGCTAATGATGATATTATAACTTCTATGAGATTCGAGGATGGTCTGGTCTACACCATCTGGTTATAGGTTAACATGTTCAGGTTAAATACCATTTTAGAAATCATCAACCAGGACCTTATTACATAATAGAACTTGAGAGAAGATGATGGTGAGAGTTAGGGAAGTTAGGAACCTAGAGCTATCAAGGGTTATTCTTCTGGGTGAAAGATGTGTTTTGAGACTACTCTCAGAGGTAGAAACGGCTAGGTTTGACATACAGATAGTTTATTGATCTATCACCAGTTTGGGAAGCTGGGGAATACAAAGCCTCGATGTTTACAAGAACTAGTCAAGTGTAGAGGTTATGTAAGGATAGTGAATATTCAGTGCTTTTGTAGTACTTTCTCTCTTGTTTCTTGCAATCGAGGATCTACACCTACTCCTTAGTTAGGAGTAGGACCAGTATGATCATGTCAAGAGGGTAGCTTTAATACCACTAGTTGGTCAGGCTGAGGTGGTGGTCGAGGTAGTGGAAGTCAGTTTTATTATTCTTAGTGCCAACAGAGTGGACTTTCTCAGAGAAGTCAGGTAGTGACTCAGGGATATGGTACAAGCCAGTTACATGCAGTCCGTCCTATGTTAGAAGAGCAGAGTGTCGAACCTTTTACTTTATGAGTTACTATTCTAGAATCCTCCACTTTAGCGTCTTCTTTATTTAACACAAGTGCATCTCACACTTGTTGTAGTTAGTGGCCTAGAACCAACTACTTTGTACCAGGAAAGTTCAGTCAGTGGCAAGAACCTCTGACTATTTATTAAAGAAAAATAAAAGTTGCAGCAAGCAAGGGTAGGGATGAGGGCAGACATCTTTCCTAAACCCAATCAACACTTCCAACCAAAATGAGACAATTACATATCAAGTCAAAACAACGGCATCAAACACATTAGAAATCTCACAACTATAGAGATCCACCATTTCCAACATTTTAACAGATTCACCAACATAGACTTCACCATTAAGGGAGTTCACCACATCACCATTTCACCATCACTTCACCATCACCACATCACAATTTAACCATCACAAAACAACCGAAAAGGGTTCATAGCCCTCAGCTATCAACGCTGAACCCAAAGCCAGAAGCACCTCATCTCAAGGGGTAAAGACAAGGTGAACTCTCCCACAAAATAACCACTAGAACCGAAGCCAGAAGAACAACCTCAGATAAATAACTTATCACATATTTATTGTTCTTCTGCTTGACAATGCATGTGATAATGTCCTATGGATAGTTTTTTCACTAAAAGGTCACAGAGGATCCCTTCTATGATGAGAACCCAGAAGTTCCATAAAACTGTTCTTGAATATATGTTCTATGGTCGTATGATGTTATTTTAGGGACACAAATAAAATGGGTCATTAGGGGTGAGGGCTCATAAAAATTTGAGGCACCTTCTCATGGTGTGCTCCCTAGTTAATATCCAAGAGGATATTTTGAGAATGAGACCCACCAGTAGGAAATCCACATTTCATAGTGTCATTGCATGTTCCTATTTTTGGACGTGTGTATTGGTCCATATACTTTAAGATTATTATTAATGGGTATTAAAACTTTCACACTTAGATGTATTGATGAAACTGTGACAACACACTATTCGTAGTGAGGTAGGATATGTTGGGTGAGTCACAAGTAATACTGCATTAATAGATAATGTGAGAAAGTATTTTTCTCTTCTGTTCCATAACAGAAGTAGATATCTCAGACCCTTTTATGGAATTGATATAGCCTAAATAAATCCATGGCCATGGTAAATAATGGGAAAGTTGAATTCTGGGGAGTCAAAGAAAGAATAATCGAGCACATGGGTTGATGGAACTGGCATAAAACCCGCTTGATTAGAGATATCAAGACAAAGGGATTACATTACATGATAAGCATTCATAGGAGGTGACACGTCATTACGGTGTTAACTTCTTTCTCTATGGGTGCCTTAGCGTGTTGTTAGATGCTAACCTTGGACTGTAGGCAAGATCCACCTAATTACACTTAGAAAGAGGCCTAGAGGGTCACACCCTAAGTGTGTCCAAGTGTCTTAGTTAAATATTAATTTAACAAGTTTAATAAATATTATTCCTGATTGTGGTTTAATAATTATTCAAGGATGCTTGATTGAATTTATTTCAACACTAGTTATTAGAGAGAATATATTGTGGGAGAAATAATATATTTATTAGCAAGCAATGTAGTAATATTTATTTAATAATTAAGTAGTCATTATTCAAGGTCTAATAAATATGGTGGAGGAAATAAAAAGAATGAAAAAACAAAAGTACACATCGTGTATTTTTCTGGGGATTTGTGAGAAATAATATTATTTATTTAAATAAATAATATTAGGTGTAATTTTTTGGGTGCATGTCAAGTAATAATAATAGTAAACTATTATTATTAGACATAGGGTCTTACTAATAATTAAATGAAATTAATAAATTCTTTCGGGTAATTAATTCATTTTATTATTCTAAGTAATTAAAATCTCAATTATATTATTCCCATTAGCCCAGCCATTCAGTGTGGTTGTGCACAACGGATCTAGAGAAAGCTCTCAAGCCAAGAGAGAATTATTTTCTTCCAAGAATGCTCTCAAGCTATAAGAGAGATTCTCCTCTATCAGATTAAGTAGAGCCATTTGCAAGCGGCTCTCAAGGCGATCAAAGGCGGACATCTCAAGCGAAGGATCTTCCGCGCTAGCGCCTGAAGATCCCTTCAGCAACATCCATAGATACATGGAGCATGTGTGGATCACCACTAGAGGAATCCTACACTTGGATTCTATGACGCAATGATGGATCACATCGGATCATGGCCAGAAACATCAATGGAGAGAGAATTTCATCAAGTTGATTCTTTTCTTTTAATTAAATTAATTATAATCAACATATGATGATCCTCTCTATGGTTCTGGGACTCCCCTATTTTCTTTAGTTCTTTGTTCTATTCTGAATATCTGGCATTTTATTATCGTGACGGATCTCGAATTGATAATCATTAATGGAAAATATTAAGTTGGGTACACCTACCAACATGATTCTGCTATGCCCAAAACATACAAGTGGTATCAGAGTGTTCATATCATTGATTATAATTATTTAGTTTTTCGTCGATGATTTACACATTTAATAATTTAGTTGTTTCAATTCAAGTTAATAATTCTATAAATCTGAATCTTGAGATCTATTCCTCCTTTTTTTCTCGTTCACCTTACAAAAATTATTTTTTATTTTAATTTTCATTAAAATAAAATAGGTGATCTCATCTGAATGTGTCAAATCTTCCTTGACGTACAACACCATTACACACGACATTTATTCGAAAGTACACATCATGTAATATAGGTTCCATGAACCGGGCTGTTTCACCAAACCAGGTCATGTAATTGGATTTTATCTAAGTCTTTAAGACTCTGTGTGTTGACCAGGAATAGGTGGCACACGATTTCCGAATTACATGCCGTGTGGAAAATTGGACACAACGTGTAGTCCCTTCGGGTTAGGTTTGGACTTTGTACCCCATACACGGCTTACTTTTCTGGAAAATATGTAACACAGATACTACACGACATGTGTCCCACTGAACATGTCATGTACTCTAAAGATTTCTGAAGTACATCTACACGCCATGTCCCCGAGCGTGTACTTCGGATGGATAGTGAACAAAAGTACACATCGTTTTGTCAGAACTACACACTGTGTGCTCATCCAAATTATGTATATTTATTAAAATTTATTATTATATTATACAAACCCTTGAAACGTGTACCATAGTGTGGGTGTAAAGCTGAGGCACAACATGTGATAGGTATTATATATATGTGTGTTTAATTTAACTTCTGTGTAATGTTCAAATCTACTTGTTGGGTAGTTATGAATAGGAATTCACCGGGTTTCATCCAAGTTACAAGTTACGTATAAAGATAATTTTAAATGAATTTATTTGTTTAAAATTATGGATGAGAATCTCAAGGAAATTCAGAAAAAGGGTTTAAGATAAAAAAAATTATTGATTAAGGATAATTAATTTATTCAAGAGTGATTTATCTTAAACAAGAAGGATTAAAGAATTTAATGGTAGTTTTATTTATACATAAATATCATTCATGTATGGATGATCATGATCTAGGCCAAGGCCTTTTTATGTGAATGGTTTCTTTGAAATTAAATTTGTTGGCCTACAAGCCTTCTCCTCATTAATATGTAGGGACTGCGTTCCCAAGGTTTCTTTTATGTAAAACCTCATTTTACCCCTCACCCACGAGTGAGATGAAAGCATATGTAATGGATGGATCTCCCAAACTAGTGGAGGAAACTCAAGTTAGGATCCAAGGTGAAACCAATCAAAGGAGATACAAAGGTGGATATGTGAAAATCTATAAACACAAACCCAAAAGGTTCAAGGTGTTTCTTCCCTAGGTCTTGGGTTAGTTTATAAATGGATAGATAAAACAATCACTAGAACAAGCTCATGATCATACCATTTATTTTATTTTTGTTAGTTGCATGGTTTACTTATTGTGGGTGTATTGTCACGATCAAACAATTAATGAATTAAACAAGCATGAAAGATGGAACTAAAATAAGACTGGCTTATGTGTAAATATTATCTTAAACATGGTTAATCACTTAATTATATCCCACTTAATATTAAAAATCATGTAATCAAAGATAAAAAAAATGGAAATTTATGTATAAGGATAAAATCCCTCAAAGAAATATCAAGTTGGTATAACCTTACATAATCTTGGTTAGAATCGAACCATAGTTCAAAGTGCTTGACCAACCATAGTTGGGGTGCTTTAAATTATTGAGGAACTATAATTCAAGGTTTTGGATTGAATTGAATTGGTTCACATCAAGTGTTGACTTTCACAGCAGTACTTGGTGTGACCAAGAGGAAAAGGTTGAGGAAATCCAAAATAAAAGGATTTCAGTATTGGGGAGTCCACACAGTGGATCAAAGAGCTGCGAGTTAATGTAGTTGGAATTTATAATACCTACCTAAAACCCTTCAAGTTTCTTTACCAACCCTAGTTGGGGTAATGAAAAGGGAAATATGGATCATTTACACTAGAATATTTAGGCAACAGAATATTCTGAAGTCAATGGTGGGGGATATTAGATTTCAATAAAATAGTGGGAGACTAATAAGTATTAATTTATTTATTTGTTACAATTTTATCATGATAAAGTACTAAACCTTTGATCATCTTAATTTGTAAAAACAAAAATAAAAATTACTTCAAACATATCATATCAAACCATACTCGATAAGGAAAACCTTCTCACTAGCACCAATTTCTAGGAATGGTAGAGGCGTTTAGGCGTCATCATTCACCACGAGAAGAAATTGTATGTGCCAGAAGAGAATGTTCTAGTTGCACCTGGAAAAGAGGCCAGTGATGAGGAACTATATCCCTATATGAAACATATGGATGATTCTACATATGTCCAATGTTTCATGCTATCAGCCATGTCTAATGATCTCTTGAAGCAATATGAAAATATGGATGTGTATAGCATGATGTCTCTCCTTAAGGATATCTATCAAGAGAAGGAGAGACATGAGAGATATTAGATCTCCAATGCTCTGTTCACAACTAAGACTGGAGAGTCCGCGCTAGATGGGCCTCATGTAGTTAAGCTTATTAGCTACATTGAATTCCTGAACATCTTAGGTATTAAGTTCCCAGATGAGTTGTGTACAGATCTTATCCCATCATCACTACTAAAGACCTTATCTATCCTAATTTTCAACTACAACATGATCAAAAATGAGAAGATTCTATCGTAACTTCTAAACTTAATTCTCTAGGTAGATAAGTACATGGGGCGTAACAAATCTTCAGTCCTTATGGTGAATAAGAAAAGGATGGACAAGGCAAAGGGTCCAAGGATTCATAAACATTCTAAAGCCCCTAATAATCGTCCCTCCAAGAAGGGGAGGATCTATAGGCAGGGAAAGAAATGGGAGGTGGTATGTTATTCACGTGGAAAGCAAGGCCACTGGAAGAGGAATTGTACGTATAAGTGTGGGGATTCTAAAGTGGCATTTGTTATCAAGTGTAATCTTTCCATTTCTACACATTGTCCATTAGATATAGCTTTTGGGGCTCACATTTGTATTCAAATGCAGGAACCAAGTGTATTTAGAAATATTTCTAGAGGAGAGCTGGATATTCGAGTTTCCAAAGGCATGAGGATAGATGTCTTGTCCATTGGCGATTACCATCTCTCATTACCAACTAGAATGGTTTTGTTTTTACATAACTGTTATTATGTGGCTAGTGTTACCAAGAACAAAATTTATGTATCTTGTTTGGATATGGATGGATTTATTTTTAAATTTTGAAATAAGGGTTGTTTATTTTATAATAACAACATATGTTATGGTGTGGCACATTTAAATAATAGTTTGTATGTATTAAATTATGAAAACCAAGTGTTGGAAATTGAAAACGAAAAAAAATCACATGACTCATATGACACCCAGTTGTGGCATCACTGTCTTGGTCATGTAAATGAGAAGCTCTTGACAAATCTCTACTAGGATGGTTATTTAGACTCTACTGATCTAAAACCACTTGAAATATGTCACACTTGTTTATAAGGTAAAATGACCAAGCTGACTTTCGGTGGATAGGGTGAAAGGGCCACATAGATTCTAGGATTGGTACACATGGATGTGTGTGGACCATTTCTAGTAGAAGCTAGAGGTGGATATCCATACTTTATTACTTTTACTAATGATTTGAGTAGATATGGATATATCTAATTAATGAGTTATAAGTCATAAACCTTAGATAAATTTAAGGAATTCAATAATGAAGTAGAGAATCATCATGGTAAAAAGATAAAGAATCTTTGATCGGATCGAGGTGGAGAATATATGAACCAAGAGTTCATAGATCTTCTACGGGAGTCTGGGATTCTCTCTCAGCTCACTTCTCCTTATACACCATAGTGGAATGGTGTTAGTGAAAGGAGGAACCACACCTTGTTGGACATGGTGAGGTTGATGATGATTCATGCAGATCATCCATTATCCTTTTGGGGATATTCATTACAAACTGCAGCATACACATTAAACCGAGTACCAACTAAGGAGGAAAATGGAATTCCCTTCGAGTTATGGAATGGAAAGAAACCCATTTTTTTGCAAACATGTGTATGGGGATGTGAGGCATTTGTTAAGTCCTTTTAAGATAACAAACTAGAACCCTGGGGAACGAGGTGTATCTTTATAGGATATCCCAAGGAAATGAAAGGATATTACCTATAGAACCCTTCAGACAAGAAAGTGATTGTTTCCAGACACGCCATATTTCTTGAGAGGTAGAAAATCCTCAAAAAGGATAGTGGGAGCAAGATTGACTTCGATGAAGTTAATGCTCAAGATATACAAGATTTGGTACAAGAACAAGTTCCACAGGTCCCTATTGAAGAGGTTCCAGAAACACAAGTACTGCGTAGGATCTCAAGAGAGGTAAGAGAACAAGAGAGATTTGGTTTCCTAGTCACTGAGGATGGTGAATCATTATTTTTGGAAAACGATGAACCTTTCTCCTATAAGGAAGCAGTAGAAAGCTCAGAATCTACAATATGGCTAGAAGCTATGAATTTTGAGATGGATTCTATATATCAGAACCAAGTCTAGGTTATGGTCGATAAGCCAGTTGATGTAAAGCCTATCAGATGCAAATGGGTATTCAAGAGAAAACTAGACATGGAAGGTCAAGTTAGCACCTATAAAGAAAGGCTAGTGGCTAAAGGATTCAAATAGCTTCAAAAAATTGACTATGATGAAACCTTCTCACTAGTTTCTATGTTTAAATCCATAAGAATCATACTTTCCATAGTAGCTTACCATGACTATGATATTTGGAAAATGGATATCAAAAAAGCATTCCTTAATGGGAACCTTTATGAATATGTCTATATGACACAACCAGAAGGGTTTGTGACACCAGGTGAAGCCAAATAGGTTTGCAGGTTTCATAAATCCATTTATGGATTAAAGAAAGAATCTAGATCATGGAACATTCAATTTGATGAAGCCATAAAGGAATTTGGTTTCATTAAGTACAAATGTGAGCCATGTGTTTATAAGCAATTTAATGGTAATGTAGTCATTATCTTAGTAGTATATGTTGACGACATATTTCTTATTGGAAATGATGTACCAGTCTTACAGTCAGTTAAGGACTGGTTGAACAATTGTTTCTCCATGAAGGAATTGGGTGAATCAGCCTACATTCTAGGGATCAAGATCATTTGTGATAGATCCAAGAGGCTTCTTGGACTAAGTTAGGGTACATACATAGACTATATACTAAAGAGATTTAGTATAGAACAATCTTAGAGTGGATTGGTTATAGTGTCACATGGCCTACATATTTCTAAGAAAATCTGTCCTCAGGCACAATAGGAGAAAGATAGAATGAGTAAGTTCCCATAGGCTTAGGTTATAGGATCTATCATGTATTCCATGTTATGTACCAGGATTGACGTTTCCTATGCAATGAGATTGGTTGGAAGATATCAAGCAGATCCAGGAGAACAACATTAGACTGTTGTTAAGACTATCCTTAAGTATCTGAGAAGAGCTAAGGATATGTTCCTAGTGTATGGAGAAGATAAGAATATTTTCATCATAGGGTATGCTGATGCTGGTTTTTAGATAGATCATAATGATATGAAGTCACAATATGGATATGTTTTTTGTCTCAATGGAGAAGTTTTGAGCTGGAAAAGTTCTAAGCAACTAGTTGGCATCAATTCTATAGTGGAGTCTGAATATATAGTGGATTCTGATGCAGCCAAAGAAGCCATCTGAATTTATAAATTTTTCTAGGATCTTGATGTGGTGCCTATAATTAAAAATACTATCACATTGTATTGTGATAATACTATAGTGGTGGATCTTGAAAAATAATTAAGGTCACATCAACGAAAAAATCACATACTCTAGAAGTATCACATATTGAGGGATTTATATCAAAGGGGTGAAGTTTTAGTGAGCATAGTGTCTATGTAAGACAACGTATCATACCCCACTACTAAAGGCATATCCCAGTAGAAGCATTAATATCATGTGAGTGCTAAAAGGTTAAAGGTCATTAGAAGTTGGCTCTAGTCCAAGTGGGAGTCTGTTGAAGTTGGTGTCCTAGAACCGACTACTTTTTACTTTATTCATTAATAAATATCTTATCACATATTGATTGTCATTATGTGTGAAAATGCATGTAATAATGTCCTATAGATAGTTATTTCACTAAATGGTCATAGCAGATCCCTACTATGATGAGAACCTAGAAATTCCATAACATTGTTCTTGAATATATGTTCTATGGATGGATGATATTATTTGAGGGACACAAATAATACAGGACATTAGGGATGAGGGCTCATAAAACTTTGAGACACTTTCTCATAGTGTGCCCCCTTGGTAATATCCAGGAGGATATTATGACAACAAGACCCTCCAATAGGAAATCCACATTTCATAGTGTCATTGGATGTTCCTAGTTGCGAACGTGTGTACTGGTCCTTAGACTTTAAGATTATTATTAATGGGTATTACAACTCACACACTTAGATTTATTAATAAAAACTGTGACAAAACATTGTTCATAGTGAGGTAAGATATATTGGGTGCATCACAAGTAATACTGCATTAATAGATAATGTGAGAAATTATTTTTTCCTTCTGTTCCATAATGAAAGTAGATATCTCAATCCCTTTGAGGGAATTAATATAGCCTAAATAAATCCATGGCTATGGTAAGGAATGGGAAAGTTCAATTTTGAGAATTCAAAGAAAGAATAATCAAGCACATGGGTTGATGGCACCTGTATGCAACCCGCTTGATTTGAGATATCGAGACAAAGGTATTACATTACATGGTAAGCGTTTGTAGGAGGTGACACATCTTTGCAGTGTTAACTTCTTTCTCTATGGGTGCCTTGGCATGTTGCTAAAATCTAACCATGTAATTTAGGAAGGCTCCACCTAATTCCAATGAGAAAGAGGCCTAGAGGGTCACACACTAAGTGTGTCCAAGTATCTCAGTTAAATATTAATTTAACAAGTTGAATAAAGATTATTCCAGATTGTGGTTTAATAATTATTCAAGGATGTCTGATCGCATTTATTTCGACACTAGTTATTTGAGAGAATATATTATGGGTGAAATAATATATTTATTAGCGAGTAATGTAGTAATATTTATTTAATAAATAAATATTCATTATTCAATGTCTAATAAATATGGTGTAGGAAATAAAGAGAATGGAAAAACAAAAGTACACGCCGTGTATATTAATATACAGGTTGTGTAGTTTTTCTGAGAATTTGTGAGAAATAATATTATTTATTTAACTAAATAATATTAGGTGTAATTTGTTGGGCACATGTCAAGTAATAATAATAGTCAACTATTATTATTATACACGGGGTCTTACTAAGAATTAAATGAAATGAATAAATGATTTCAGGTAATTAATTCATTTTATTATTCTAAGTAATTAAAATCCCAATTATATTATTCTCATTAGCCCAGCCATTCTATGGGGTTGTGAACAAAGGATCTAGAGAAAGCTCTCAATCCAGGAGAAAATTATTTTCTTCCAAGAACTCTCTCAAGCTAAGATAGATATTATCTACCATCGGATCAAGGAGAGTGCTATGAAATTAGCTCTCAAGGTGATCGAAGGCGGACATCACAAGTGAAGGTTCTTCTGCGCTAGCACCCGGAGATCCCTTCTACGACATCCAGAGATATGTGGAGCATGTGTGGATCACCGCTAGAGTAATCCTACACTTATATTATATGGAACAACGATAGATCACATCGAATCATGGCCGGAAACATCAATAGAGAGAGAATTCTATCAAGGTAATTCTTGTCTTTTAATTAAAATAATTATAACCAACATTTGATAATCCTATATATGGTTTTTGGACTCCCCTATTTTATTTATCTCTTTATTCTATTCTAAAGATCTGACATTTTATTATCATTACGGATCACAGATTGATTTTCATTAATGGAAAAAAAAAAATTGGGTACACCCACCAACGCACTTCTGTTGCGCCCAGAACCTACAACACTTTTATATATGAGGAAATAACTGAGAGACTGGGCCTTGAGATCGAGAACTACTATGGACTTATGACATTAGATACCCCATTAGGTATATTTTCTGAGGGCGTTCATCATTGTAATAATTTCCTTATTGAGATATGCGGTTACCTTTTTATAGGGAATCTATTCATCCCCGACATGACAGGCTTTGATGTAATCATCGGGATAGACTAGTTAGTTCCCTATTAAGACCGTATTGACTACTATCATTGGAGGGTGAAATTTATGTCACCATATGGAATTAGTAATGTTCACAATGGAGAATGGTATGTTAATGTGACATGAGTAGGTCCCGAGTTGTAAAGGTTGTGCAATGTTTTCCTTCATGAACAGGGGTTATGACCTGCTTTTTTTACTCCTATAATGGAGTAATTCTGAGATTTCTTTCCCAAAAAAAAATTTCCACATCTAGTGTGAGAGGTTGAGTTTTCTATTGATCTAGTACCATGAGCATCACCAGTGATCATTCCTCCTTATAGGATGGCACCTAAAGATATTCTAGAACTCAAGAAACAATTAGAGGATCTAGAGGCTAAAGGTTTCATACACCCCAGTACCTATCCTTGGGTTTCATCGGTCCTTTTTTGCTAAAAAGGAGAATGGTACCCTCAGGATTTTCCTAGATTACCATTTATTGAACCATCTCACAATAAATAATTGGTATCCACTACCTAGAATAGATGACCTCTTTAATCAGATCTGAGGAGTGAAAGTGTTTTCAAAGATAGATATGAGGTTGGGATATCACCAGGTGTATGTCAGGACTTCTTACATACCTAACATAACTTTCAGGAGTAGTTATTGTCTATATGATTACTTGGTTATGCCTTTATAACTCATGAACACACCTATAGTCTGTATGTCTCTTATGAATCGGGTTTTCCACCTATATTCGGATTTATTTGTGGTAGTATTTGTTGACGATATCTTGGTTTATTCATTCTCTAGACACGACCATGCAAGCCATATTGACATTGTATTGAATACACTGAGAGAGAAACATATCTTTACTAAGCTCAGTAAATGCCACTTTTGGATCGACAAAGTCCACTTCCTAGGTCACATTATCTCGGATTTAGGAGTTTTAGTAGACTCGGAGAAAGTGAGAGTTGTGGTTTCTTTGGGGTATCCTAATAAAATTTTTGACATCCAAAGTTTCTTGGGGATTTTCATATATTACAGATGCTTTATCTACGATTTATCATGCCTTATAGTGCCGATTATAGGCTTGAAAAGGTAGGGTGTGAAACTCGTATGGTTAGAAGCTTATGAAGCATCCTTTCAAGAGCTAAAGGTTCATTTTCCTTTAGTGTCGATACTAATTCTGCCAGATCTAGACAGAACCTATATAGTCTAACATGACATATTAGGTATCGAGATGAGAGCTATTCTGTTGTAGTACAAGCGAGTTGTGAAATATGAGTCTCATTAGTTAAGTCCTCATGAGAGGAATTACCCAACACATGATCCCAAGCTTGCTATTATTGTGCATGTCTTAGGTTGTTGAATACACTATTTACTTGGAGAGAGTTTTTTTGTTTACACTAATCACAAAATCCTCAAGTACATATTTAAATAGTGGGATATGAATCCCAGCCAACTCAATTGGTTTGAGTACCTATAGTCTACTGATTTTGAACTTTCCTACACACCTATTAAAGTCAATATTCTAGTTGATGCTCTGAGATGGAAGACTCAAAAATAGGTGGTTCATAAATCTAATGATGAATGATATCTTATAACCTTATTCTCAGATATTCATGTTGATGTTAAGGAGGATAGTGGTCAGAGTATCATCTCAGCCTTAGCAATGACCTCTACCCTTCTAGAATGGGTAATAATGAGGAAAATATCTGATCCTAGAGGCCTTGTCCTAAGGGAAAGTGACTCATATAATGATATATATTCAAGTTGTACCATTTATGTGGATTATACCTTATTGTTCCATGGGTGTGTATGGGTCTCAGTAGGCATCATAGAGGAACTGATGTGGAAATTTCATGCCTCGGTATGGGCAGTTCACCCCAGTGTCACAAAAATGTATCAAGATCTACGATTTTAGTATTGGTGGACTAGTATGAAATGAGATATTGCTATATTTATCACTTTATATTCCACCTGGCAGTAGGTAAAGGCAGAACATCAACAATCGGTAGGGATTTTACAGTTATTATCCATTCCTAATTAAAAATAGGACAATGTTTCAATGGATTTCATGACTGGTATACCCATATCACCTCATAGAAATGATATGGTGGGGGTTGAAAAAGTTCGTACACTTCTTACATGTACAAGATACCTTCACAACAGATGATTTAGGAAGGATGTACATCAGGGAGGTTTTCCATCTTCATGGTGCTCCATGTTCTATTGTTTCTGAAAGATATGCTCATTTAATGTCATGGTTCTATTAGGGGTTATAGAATACATTGGGTACATAGGTTATTATGAGTATATCCTATCAACCTCAGACCAATGGATAGATAGAGTGTATGATTTAGGTGTTATAGGACATGATCTGTGCATGTGTCCTTGAATTTTGGAGTTCCTGAGAGAAACACATTCCCCTTATTGAGTTTTCTTATAATAACATATTTTAGGATACCACTGAGATAGATCCTTATGAATCCTTATATGGTAGGAATTAATAATAACCTATGTGTTGGCTAGAGGTAGGGGAGCCAGCTATTCTTGGACTACATATCATATAGGATACTATAGAGTAGGTCTAACTGATCAGAAAGTACATGATGACAGCTCAGTCTAGATAGCAGTTGTATGCCAACAGATGTCGGTGAACTCTTGAGTTCGAGGGCATAGATCTAGTTTTCATCTGAGTCTATCCCTGTCTGGGGAATATATGTATTCAAAAGTAGGGTAATATCTCACTAAGGTTTGTTGGACACTTAGAGGTTGTGAAACATATCGGACCAGTGGCTTATCAGTCGGAACTTCCTCAGAGATATCAGTCTATGCATGATGTATTTCATATATATCAGTATCTCCAATACTATCCAGACCAATCACGAGTATTTAAACCTAATGAGGTTGATATGGATGTATATACTTCCTTTGAGGAGTATCCAATTTGTATTGTTGGTCAAATCATAAAGAAAATCTGAGGCATGTTTGTTCCATTATTATGGGTGCTAGGAAGCATGACCAAGTATATGATAAGACCTGGGAATGGTAAGATGATATATGATCTCAGTGGCTGAAAATCTTCACTGACGATACCTTTTTACCCTCACAAGGGAAACTCAAGGATGAGTTTCTTTGAAGAGGAGAGGTTGTAATTACATGTATTTTCATAAAGGTATGGATCACTTGTTTTTCAAATTTAACCCATTTGTGTAATCATGGTAAACATGAACTAAGGACTAAGGAAGGTCCTAGGAGTGTTTGGGGATTGTTTGAATCTTGGAGTTCTGGGAAAAAGGGGAAAATATTGTGCTATATAGTTTAGAGAAACTATGTCGCCCAGGCCGCATGGTTTTTTTGAAACCGTGTGATTGCAGTCAGTAGAGACCTATAGGCCATGCGGTTTGTCTGAAATTATGTGACCTAAGGTGCATGGTCGTACAATGTTGTTGGGTTTTGTGACAGTCCCTTTTTTACAGTTTGTGCATGGTTAGATAAATTGTACACCTAACCATGTGGTGTTCCCCCTTATAGTATTAACATATGCATGGTTTTCTCACAGTTTACAAACCATGAGCCTAAACTATGTGCCCTTATTTTTTTCTGAAAATCCATTTTTCCATTATTTTAATTTAATAACCTATTTTTCATCATCCTCCTTCTCATTCTAGTGAACCATCCCCCCTTTCCTCCTCCTCTAAGCTCAATAACTGCTCAAGCTAGGCATCAATCTAACTCCCACATCAGATGTATAATCCTCAATCCTTTGAAATCATTGGATCAATCACTGTAAGATCCTCTAGTATGTTACCTCATATCTATGTTTAATTCCAAATCTGTCACACTATTTAGGTGTAAGATCATTTTCCCTATTTTCAGGGTGTTGGATCGTTTCTCAGATCTCTTCTAACTTTCTTCTAATCTGATGCCAATATCGAGCAAGGAGTTATCTACAGCCTTGAGGTAGGTGGTCACATCATTTTCCTTTTGAGTTTTGATTCTTCATATCTATGTCGTTGTTCCCCATGGCAAATTTTTCTAAGAATCCCCTTTAAATAGAGTTCTTCAAATCAAATTGACCATCTCACCTTGTTATACACCTATTGATCCTTGTTTGGTAATTTATAGGTTGTACTCTCCTTATATTGACACCCCATGGGTTTTCTAAGTTAATTTCCCCTTTTTGTATTCCTTAAAATTATCAAAACTTCTTTGTGGCTTCCATCTTATATTTTAAACGTAATTACCCTTAAGATATGAATGTTTATAGAACCTAAGGCACCTCATGGGTGTTTTAATCAATCTATAGTTAGAATTTTCCAAGTAGGAAAGTGCCTTAATGACCGTGACACCTTCTAATGGACTCCTTAAGTCTTGTGAATTAAATTTCCATGATTTAGTAATTTAATGGATTGAATTAAATTGAATAAAAAAGTCATGATGGTTTTCCCTCTTCTAAATGAATTAAATGGATTAAATGAATGACTCATGAAGGATAGTGAAATCATGTATTTTGTTTATGATTTACCTAAATGATCATTGTGAATTTAAATGCCTTGTGTGTAATTGAAATTGGCTAACATGACACATGAGAGGTAATGTCTCATGTATTAAATTATAAATATGACTACGCCTCATTTATATGTATATGTTCTAGATGAACATGTTTCATGGGAGGTAATGCCTCATGCATTATTTTATAAATGTAATTATGTCTTGTTATGGTTTTGGTATAATGGTAAGGGATCTGTTAAGAATGACAGTATCATGATCCTATACATCAGATGTTGATCATGACGTCTCACACCATTGACACTAGTTGGATGTTTGGATTTTCATGTCGCGTCTTTTATTCGAGTGATGTCATGATAGATCACTCTCCATCTTGAGTGTCATGAATGATGTCTCACACTCTTATTATGATGTAGGGAATCTATCATATTTATTGCTCTTATAGGCTCGTTATACTGGTCATGGATGTCTGGGTTATTCCCTAGTCCAGCCAGTAACTAGTATTCCAGGTATATAGCCACTTACGTCTTCACGTACTTGGTTCATATAGGTGTATGAAATATATACTTAAACTATATATACATTATTACTATATATATATATATATTGAATGTTTAGAAATTCCTTTCGGTAATGATCCGGAGTAGGTAAACCCACCAGGTGTCCCAGATGAACCTAAGTGGGCTAGTTATTTATTTTAGGATTTTTTTTCCTTTATGTTTATACATGCACACTGTTGATTTATGAGCATTTCTTGGATTACATGTAGACACCGTTGGTGGTGTCCTACTAAGATATTTATCTCAAACCCTACTTGGGATTCCCTTGCTACCTAAGAAGATTATCTATCTGCAGGTATCAATAAGGTAAAACTTCCTTCCACAGGTTGTTGATATGCTTATTTTCTAGTCAGGGCTTAGGAGCATAGGACTTGGAATATTCTCAAGATTCTCATGGAGTAGATTTTTGTTCTTTTTATATTTTTTGTATTGAATAAATTTATGATTTTTACCCTATTACCCTTTTTTTATATCATCATTCCATGCATTCATGTATTAACAATGCCATAGAGTCTTTTGTATTATTATTAGTTTTTCAGTTCTATTTATTCTTCTGCTGCTATATTATTCTGATTTTTCATTTATGATTTCACTAATGTTGTATGTTTATGCTTGTATCTGATGTTCCATTATGATAATATGGTATAGTATCCCCACTTTCCCACCTTCACACCCATGTTTCTAGTCGGCAGCCTCTAATTTACAAGGAGGCCTGCTTGAGGCTATGTGACCCATCGACTTAGGACACAGGTTAAGTTCATCCCGTGTTGAGATGTTACAATTAGATTCATTAATTTAAAAATACAGAACCTATTTCAAAATTATTTTATTCATTATAATTTTATTAAGTTTTTTTATGTCCATTTTGATGAGTTATAGAGTTCAATTTCATTGTTCAGGAGTTTTCATTTTCTTGGTTTTCATGATCGGTTCACTTGTATATATGTATGGTAGATCATGTAAAATGATGATAATTATCCAGAATGGAAATTATATGTTATTAATTAAATAATATAGGTTAAAATAGTCTTATATATTATTATTTTTCCAAAATATTAGGATTATTCATTAGATAAATGTCAATGATAATCATTTAGATTAATTTGGCAGTTTTTTGATCATCAATTACTAGTTTTGTTTTATTATTTTACATTATGTATATATGTTAGTTACAAAACATAAAAGAGTTTATAAAATATATTTTACAATATTTTTCAACCATTATAATGGTTTTTTTGTCATCCTTGAAGCAGGTAAAGTAAAATAAAAACTTTTCTTCCTCGAAGGCGATAAATCAACACCTCACGAATGATGTTTCCATTTTTTAGAATAAAAGGGATATGAGAAGAGGTTTTATGATGGATTATTACATTAAAATAATAAATTTATAGTTTATATAATATATTTTAGTTATCAGTCTAATTGGATAAGGTTAGGTGAGGATAGAATAATAAAATAAAATAAATTGAAAAGAAATTAAAAGAAAATGAAAGAAGATTTTACCTCTTGAATTCTTCTCCTTGAGAACCTCCTTAGGGAAATTGGATTTGGACTTTTGTTGATAAAAAAGGCTCATATACATGGAGTATATTATTGGGAAGAGTATTTGGTAGAATTTAGACAAGATTAAAGGCTTTGGAGGTGTGAGGGGGAGAGGTGGTGAGGGGTGGTATTTATAGGGGAGGAGAGGGGTGTTTTTTGATTATTTTATTCATTAGTTTATTATTTTAGATCAAGACTATAAATAGTTTTGATTCCCATGACTAAATATATTAAATATATAAGGGGTAAAAGATTATGGTTCTTAAATTATCAATGACTCAATAAATAGTGGATTTAAATTATAATTTCATATATCGTAAATTACTGTATTTCACTATTCAACAAAAATTCAATTATTTTAGAAAAATCCCGAAAATTCACCCTATCCATTTTTAAATGTTTATAATTTAAAAATGAACTTTGTTTTATGAAAATAGTTTTCTAAATATGAGAAATTTAATTTTTAATCAAAATCACCATTTATTCGAAAGATATTGTTTTTAAAATTATAACTGATTTTATGACACTTTGAAAAATTAATTAGGGTCTCATTAAATTATATTAAAATAATAAGACAAAAAAATATTAAGTTATGAATCTATTTTATGAAAACAAATTTTCTTTCAAATCATTATATTAATTATTAAATTTTAAATAAACATTTATGTTTTACAAAAATACCAACACTTAATTTATCAATTTTAAAACATTTATTTACTCATACTCTGATATAATTATATCATGTTATCATTTATAAGATGGATAAATTTTATTTATACTTTCATATGTGAGGTTACTATTCTATTGGCCAGATTACAATTCATAATGGTCACATTACTATCCCAATGGTCAAGTTACTATTCCATTAGTATAGGTTCCTTAATTTCTTTAAATGTCACTTATTTCATTCTTCATTTATGAGAATAAAATATTTGTTGGGGTATCTATGATATTTATGTGTTTTATACCATATAACATAATTATAATAAGGGAAATTCTATTGATAAAAATTTGGTTCATTACAGGTGATGGGCCACAACTTCTTTCTTATAAGACCCACTCGCTCTGCCTTGAGATCTCTCTCACCCAAAAAAGAGAATATCATCCCACCTGTCCAAATAAATCTTACTCGTATGTGATTATAGTCAATATTGGATCAAACCATGGACAACCAATCCATATCCAAGATGAATTCATAATGTTTCATCATGATGACCAAGAGGTCCTGTGAGAAGCTCTCTCTACAAAATTCCAACTCACACCATCATCAAATGTGTGATATTGAATAATTGCACCGAGTGGGAACCTCTAGTCATAGTTGTTGGGATAAATTCTCAATTAAAAGGTTCAACTCCTTCATTAGGGATAAGGTGATAAATTAAGGACTCACACCTATATCTATTAGTATTGGTACAAGATTAGAAAGGACCTAAATCGTACCTCTAATAATTTCATGGGCTTCCTAGTTATAGCCCTCTATAGAATGTAGCTATTGAGGACCTCGACTGCTAACTCCCTGAGCCTAGCATGGTCCATAGGTGGTGATGGTTGAATTATCTCATAGCATTTCCCTCCACCATCATCTCCTCCCTCCAGATATCAACCATATCCTATACAAGCACTGCCTCCCTAGGTGTTGCCCTGACCACACCTAGTAGATCCCTTATCATGGCATTTCTTAAATCATGGTGGTTTATCCACCGCCTTCCTATCATACTCATCATATCTGGTTAGGAAATAATATTCCATCTGACCCCACCTATCACAAGCATAACATAGGATATCACTCAGCTAGCTAGATCCTCTACTCAATCTCTAAGCCACTAATCCATGCATCTGGGTCTAGAAAAGAGTTTACCTCCTCTTCTAAGACCATGATGTCTAAAGACTATTAGATGTTACAGATGAATCTTCCACAAGATGTCCACTACTATCTCCAACCAACCGATGTCCCTCTACTAGGGATCTCTCAATCACCAGAGACTACTCTAGCACTCCAGTATAGGTCAGTAGACACAAGGACACCATACTGGCATGAATATCTCTATGAAGACCCAAATCAAACTTCTACACTTGGTAGAAAACATCATACACCATATCAAGGGAGTAACACATGAGGTTAGAGAACCTAAAAGCATAATCTACAATTGTCATTCCACCCTGATTCAACTCAAGAAGCTCCTAAATCTACATGGAGCATAAGAGTAAAGGGTAGTAGTCATCAAGAAATAGATACTAGAGATATAACCATTATAAAATTGCCTCATAATGGGTCTATATAATCAGATTCCACTAGAACCCTACTGCTCCCTATAAAATACTATCTTCCAAAAAACCATCTAATTGGTCAAGGTCTGAACCAGCCTAAAGACTCAAATCACTGACTCAAGGAAATACTCCATTACCATCAATATAACATACTAGTACTATTTTATAATTGAGAAGTAGGGTCATTTCTACCTACCCACCTAGAGGAAACTCTTTATAAGATAGTCCCCAAACTAATTCCTCATCACTCAATAAATAGTATTTATGATCTTGTATCGGTAATCTGGTTGTATTCCATTGTAGAGGAATACTGAAAGTGATCAAGATGTACCATGATTGGATAAACATATATATGGGTAGCTAACTAAATAATAACAGTCAAATGACTCAATTCTATATGATGCATATACCAATGGTTTCTAACAATTTATGTCTTAATATACCAAGTTGACAAGTAGGTAGCTAGAGTCTTGGTGAATGGATACATCGTCCACCACACCAATATTGGGTTCCCTAGCCTAAAACCCGCACTCAATACACTTTTACACCATTTAATTAATTTCCTAACCGAATTATCACCATGTTTCTAACTCCAAATACCAACCTAATGATGAACCACCTCTAATACCACTCTATCACGACCCCACCCAATAGGGCCCACCTGGTCGGCGGAAGGCTGAGTGAGACAACCCCAAGCTAGCCTCTAATAGGTTAGGGGCTGGCAACAAGTTCCAAGAATAAATAATATAAAATGGAATACATTATCCTAAAGTACCAATATTCACACATAACCATCTCCATGAAAACTTTTAGAGGAATAATAAATATAGTAACACATATATTTCAAACATGCATGAAATAAACTCTAGGGAATACATCAAAGTACGGTAAAGTAAGACAAAGTGAAAAGGGAGAAAATATATTCCCAACCAGAAATAAAGACCCAACCTAAAAACAACTAGAATAAAGGAAAACTAAGAGATTCGGGCTCTTGATATCCAAGTCTGACCATCATACATGGTCAATGAACCCAGGTATCACTGTGCACCACCAAATTAACCACTAGTTTTTCCACCATCTATATAAGACACAAAACATGAGGCAAAATATCATGTAGGGGTGGGTATATACATACCCATTAGGAAACCTTAAAAATCATAAAGGGAGAAATATAAGGATACAATATTAGTCATATCAACCCATAGCAAGAGGGAAATGAAAACCCAATACATATATGATCATAAAGAAACATGGACTAGAGAGTAAGGGGATATCTATCTCCATAACCCAGTCTATAGTTGATGAATATTCCTACAACTCTAAAAGTTCATCTATGATGCCCAACATCATATGAAACCTCATCAAAATATGTGTGGATGGGGCCAACCCTCATTTTTGTGATCCATAGTAGAGGTAACCACAACTCTCATAGAGGACCCACTCACTACTGGAGCTCAAATATGGGGTATTACCACACCCTTGATAGAGGACCCATATCCATTATAGATGAGTGACTCCTATACCTATATAAAAATTATGGGGGACCTGTGCCATAGTGAAATCGGGTAATATCAACCCTTTCATCTCTCCAATGATCCTGCCCAGATCACCTCCATCATCAAGTGTTGCCTAAAAAAGTGTCATTCTCAGAACACCTCAAATCATATTTCATATTCTATAAAGAAGTCCACCATCATATTCTACATGGAAAAAAACTCAGGTTAACTACTCATGGGCCAAAATATGAGTCACAAAGAAGGATATATGAGTGGAAGAAGTTTCTTGAGGGAATACATGATGTGTATGGGGTTCACATGGCAAATGACACTACCTCATCACCTATTCATGTCCACCACTGGACATGGATTGGAGATCCATATCATACTACATATCATGTCATCATATCACATGGAGTGTATGTCAATCAAGGTTCCTAGGTGTGTAAACCTAGCACATGGGTCAACTGTCTAAGTATAGCCACACGGCCTATCCACATGGGAACATGGTGTATATTACCACACGAGGTTTCAAGCCATGTACATCTGGAACATGGATTAGCTACCCAATTAGGGTCACATCACATATGGTCCTAGCCACATGGCATGTAATCCTTAACTCAGCTGAAAACCCTAACCATTATTGAAACTAAATAACATGACATGTGTTCTTCTAGACTACAAGACATGTAGTCATGTTTTTTTACAGAATCCTCAGATCCTTCAAAAATTTTACCAATCCACCTTCACCACATTTTATTCCACCATTTGACCACCCAAAATCAATGAGCATCATCTTTGGACATTAATTTCAGGCCTCTGGTGGCCAAGAATTAGAATCTGGATATCTTTAAGAAGCTTGTAGTGCATCCCACCACCTTCTATCATCACTCCAGATCTCAAATCCATGGATTCATCACCTTTATCGCACAAAAAATATTGATCAGTCTGAAAAAATTATTCACTTCATTATTTGTGAAGTCACCATGAATCTGGGGGTTTGATCATGATCAAACCTTCCCTAGCATTTTCGAACCACCAACCCATGGTCCAACAAAAAAGGATGTGAAGAACGATGGGGAAAATAATAATAACAAAGGTGAATCCATCATTTTACAATAATTCTTATCCAATGATCATACAAATGGGATATCTAGGGTGATAGCATGTGCAATAATGGAATTTAATCAGACTAACAAAACCAATAATGTGGTAGGTCTCATGTGACGGTTGGAAAGCACCAGGAATCAAAGTAGATAAATTAATCCATACTTGATGTAAATAAAAATATAGGAAATATAGTAAAAAATCCCTACATCAATTTAGTATCGATATTTGGTGACTAATGCATTTTCTAGTGATAAATATGATCTATGTTTACTGCCTCTTGATCCAACATGATCTGATAACCCTTAATCATCTAATATGATCTGGAAATGAAGAATTCCTAATCCTCCTCTAAAATATTTCCATGGTTATGTGGATATCCCTATAAATTTTCCATAATAGGATATTTATATAGTATTATATTTAGGTCACTTAAAATAAAATAAATTATTTATTTATTTATTTTAATTAAATGCACATTCCAATGGCCACCTCTCTCACAACATCCAACACCGACCAAACTTAGGTTTCTCCTAGGGTAAACCTCACATTATGGAATCAATCAGGGTCTTGTATTTCCCATCTGAGATCCTGAAAAATGGGTAAATCCATTTACACTGAAATGATGCATTCACATACATTAAAATATATTAATATTTTTAATATATTAATTTTGGGGTCCCAATGCACCCAAACACTATGTCGACTATGAGGATAAATATATATATATATATATATATATATATAAAAGAAAAATCCATAAAAATTAGATTCATTGCATATTACACATTCCTATTATATTACTTATGATGTCAAAGTGATGAGAGACCATTTTCGCTCTCATTAAACCCTTCTATGAATCTTTATGTACCCTCGTTATGCTTTAAAAATTATCCTATAATTTTCCATTCCAAACATTTTTATAGTGAATACCTATCCCCATTTCATCTCAAGGGAATTCACCTAGATTTATATATACTTCATTGATTGGAGACTTCTATGTATGCAACCCATGCTCCTTAATCATGGTATTAAAAATGATGAAATACAGCCTTATTTTTTATGATAAATGTGGCACACTTATTCATATGATATGAAAGTGATGGGTTATCCTGAAATTATATATCCCTCAAATGCATTGGTTAATGATTTTATCTCAGGAGATACCATGTATGGTGCACTGGAGGTTATCCGAAACACACTATGTTATGATGTCTCAGTTGTTATCATTGACATATATTTATGATTTCATTTTCTATGTTGTTTCCACATTCCTATGTTTTTTGATGTTATCATGTTATATCTTTCTTTATTGCTCAATATTATGATTCTCACCCATTTTATGTCATCTTGATATGGATATTGAATCACATGTATTTATTTCAACATATTATACTTTGATTATTCCCTGACTAGGATTTATCTCTCACCCATTTCATATGTACATCCCTAGGTTATCCTATGTAGTTTTAAAAGTTACTTGGAATATAAGCACATTATTAGGAACATTTGAATAATTTTTTTTTATTTTTGTTTCAAGTTGTTATGTTATATACCTAAATACCCAAATACACTAGGTTTCTGTAACACCTCAAGCTTCCACGGTACGTTTCCCTTTGAATAATGCAATGGCGTGCATTGTACGCAACTTCGAGACTCTAACACACCACAACCAATCAAACTAGCTGTTATGAACAGTAATACCTACTTTTTAAAATTTTATAAATTTTATATTTAGAAATGGACTTAATTTTTGGATTCTTAATATCGAAATTAGATTAGGGTGAAATTTTGGTACTTTTCGGATAACTTTCATATTTTGATGAATAGTGAAAATTACTAAACTTTAATTAAAAACAACTTTTTTAATAGAAATAATTAACAGTGATAAATTATTAATTTGAGTGGTTTTAAAGTATATTTAGAATATATTTTTACCATTTAATACAATGTTTTTCATTGGATGTAATTTCACATTTAAACCAAACATAAACAAGTGTCAATCTTTTGATAGTTATTATCTCTAAAAAACATGCAATTTGTTTTAACGACGGGAATTAATTTTTAAATTAAATAATGCAAATGATTTGTTTTGAATTTGGTAAAATATACATCATTTTTGAATTCATAATATCAAATATATCTTAGGCCTAATTTTTGTTATTTTTCTGAAAACTTTCATTGTTTGATGAATAGTGAAACCACTAAGTGGTAGTTAAAAAACTGAATTTTTAATAAAACTTAATTTTACCGCTTCTGTGAGTGGAATTTAGAAAATCTGAGAGCCATAATTAATATCAAGAAGTAAAATGTGGTTCAATGAGATGAAAATAATTTTTGGTGAATAGTAACTTTCTACTTTTATTTACCATGGTTAAAAGTAAATAGGGTAATGAATGGTAAAAATGATATTAATATTACCATAAGACATGTCCTAATTCTATTGGACAAGTGTATCTCGACCAAAAACAACCTTAGGAGTAAACTATTATCATTTAGGTCCACTTGTATTAGATTAGGACATTTATTATTATTTAATTCAAAGAAGAGTTAAAAGAGTTAAAATAAAAGTTTATTTACTAAAACATTTTTAATATAGAGTTATACATAAGATAAATTAGATTTTAAATATTCATTAGAAATATAAAAATATTTCCTACATAATGGTATTTTATTTATAATTTTTAGACATTAAATAATTTAATTTATTTATGACACAATGGTGATACAGTAATTACCTAATTAATGAAATATTAAAATAATTGATATTATAAATATCAAAATAAATGTAATTTGAGACTTTTTATGAATTCCACTAATTTTATAGGTTAATATGACATATTATAATTTATTATATAAATTTGTTTCCAAGTAATAATGTTGTTATGAATTTATCAAAAACAAAAGACCCAATAGTGTCAAAATTGACATAAAAGAGTTTTTAAAACAAATATTATATTATTAATTTATATTAAATTCCTAAAAATATAAGGTTCAGCCAATAGACTTATATCATGATAGTTTTATCATTAATGGACCACTTTTGGATCTCTTGGATGTATATAGTAAGTTTATTAACCATATAATATAAAAATACAAAGCGACATTGTAAAAGTGAAACTAATTAACTAAGAGTTAATACTTAAATATAAGGTTAATATAATGACCCAAACCTTTCTAAATTCTATTGGTTGAGTTTTTTTCGACCCATTACCACCTTAAACTTTAAATAATACACTTTGGAGTCATTTGAAACCGAATATGAATTTATTATAAAATAATATTTTTAGCTTTTCCAAAGGTTCCCCTCACCACTCTTATAAAAGGGTACTCCCCCTTATCACTAATTCACACATTCAAAGCCTTTTGGTTCGACCAAAACCATAACAAATACTCTCTAAACTTCCCTCACTACAACCTAGAGGCCTTATTTTTATCAGAAAGCCAACCTAAGGATCCCTTTTGATCAAATCAAAAGGAAGAACCCGAAGAAGAGGTAATGTTTTCACCACCCTCTTTCAAGTTCCTTTCTTCTTCAACTTCTTCTTTCTTTGTTATTTATATTATAAAATAATAACTCCAGTATCTTCTATATAATTTGATGTTTTTATAAATATGGTAAAACCATATTCAGTATTCTATCCATCCTTTGAATGGCATGTTACCATACGTGCGTACGTACGGCTTACCGTCTCCACGTCGTGGTGTAATTGTCATTTAATAAATTATTATTTGGATGGGTATAATAATGATGTGTTATTCATGTAAATAATAAATATAACATGATAATTATTCTTTATATATGATATACCATTAAATTATATATAATTTTAACATCAAAAGAATGATATTGTCGCTCGTGCATACGTACGGACTACCGTCTCCACGAACGCGATGAGATTCATTCTCCATCGTATCCATTCAAGTATAATTCTCATTTGATGATTAAAAATAATGTTTAAGGACTTGATATAATTCTGGATATGAATAAGATACAACCTATCCATAACAAACACAGCTTACGTAACAAAGAATATAAAGGAAATCGAGTAAGTTAACACCCGAAATGACGATAATACTAAGATATTATTAACAAATAAATGTTAAAAGATCATATATGATATCATATTAATGTAAATTATTCTTTTATAATTCAATAACAATTATTTAACCATTATACATGATTCTAACCTACCGTCGACCAAGGAAAAGGTACAAAGTAAGGGGTTTCTTATCTCACTTTTAATTCCGTGAGAATTCCATTGTTCACCACTTATTTATTACATGTGGTGTGTGTACTGCTCATGTTTGTATTCATTGTGTAACATACTTTAATTAATTTATATTTACATCATCATTGTATGATCCTTCTTTCATGGGTTTATGTTTTGTATGTTACCAAATCAATAAGGGAATTTGAAATTTCAATTTCCACTCATTCGGCTTTACGCATACTTCATTGATTATTTTACTCTAAGATTATGTGTAGAATCACTATTCATTTGATTACGTCATAATTTCCACTCCCCTTTCTGTGGATATAATTTTTATACACATAATCACTCCATTGATAAATTCTCAAGTCATCGGTATGAACTTGATAAGAGTAATTTTAACTCAATCTCCATTTGTTGAGTTAAATATCCAATTCATTGGTGTTGTTTTTACAAGAATATGTGTGAATGTAATCTGATTGATTTACACTAAATATCCAATCATATTGAGTGTATTTATATTTTTCACACATAATTATGTCCTTTATTTATCCTTAACCAAAGTATATGGTCTTTATAAGAGAATTCATCTCAATTTCATTCCATTGAGACTTCTTTGTTGTTACACCAAATCACTTTTATATGGTGTATATAATGTACTTTGACATAGTATATCATGAATCCCTTTATTCTCATGATATTATAAAGTTTTTATTACCTCAATTATTTGTATTCAAGTGTCTCTCTTTTGGTTATAAACTCTAACAAGAATACATTTTTAAGTGTTTTAAAGATTGATTATTCTAAATATTTCTCATTAATGTCCATGTTTTAAAAATGGTTTTAAAGATTTATTTATATGGACATTAACGTTTTAAAATCAAAATTCCCTTTAAAAGTTTCAAAGTGGTATGGGAAACTATTATTCTAAAATCTATTTTAAATGGATTCTTTACAAATAGTGTGACGTTTAAATGATTTCAAGAAAAAGCGGGATATTTCACTCTAATTGTTTTGATGATTATTTTCATCTATGTCAATATCCTTCATCATTCTCGATTGAGGTTAATATGATACAATAAAATCTTCCATATTGTATTGAATGAGTTATGTTTGACTGTGGATGTACTATTTTTATACCATTCATAGTTTGTGGATAAAGTATTGACATTTCGTATGCTAGTTTTAATACAAATGTTTATGTTATGTTTAAAAATTTTCATATGAGGAATTAATTGGACTTAGTAAGTGACGGGTGTAGCCCACTATAGCTCCTCGATGCATCGGTAGGTCTCATGAGACAAACTAGTGTCTTGGCACGAGGCCTTGACAAAATCTTATTTGTAGTCTTGGTACGAGGCCTTGGCTATGTGGTTATGATAGTCTGGCATTATGCATTTCATCATTATGAAAGTGGTTATTAATATTTTCATGTGATTATTCGACTAGTAGAATATCCATGTGAATAAGTAAATGGCATTATTTCATTTTATCCTTGCCATATTATACTGAATTTCAAGTTTAAAAGGCTTTTGTCTTAGTTATACATTACCTTAAATTTTTATTTTTATTTATGAAAGTTTCTGCTATATTGTTATCCTTACTGAGCATCTGAGCTCACCCCTTTCAATGTTTTATTTTTCTCAGGATGTGAAGAATTATTTTATGAATGACTTAAAGGGATAGTATGAGGGAATATGAAGACAATATGTTGTTGTTGTTTTTCACTTATTGATGTAATGTAAACTTTATGAATATATCTAGTGTTTCTAAGGCTACTAAACTAATCGGTCTTTCAAGACTTGATCTTTCTTGTGATCATGCCAATGTTATGTAATAATGCACCGACTCTGGGTATCTAGGGTCAGGGCATTACATTTGGTATCAGAGGAAGTTTAGTACAAACCTTGGAAGCAAGATTTAGATAAACTCTGATTAGAGAACGTAGACCAAAGATGAACTTTGAGGATTAGTATAGAAGAACTTCCTAGAATTTTGGTATTGTAGAGATTTTGTGAGTTTTCCGAGAAATACATCCATGTTTGGATACGACCAGGTAGAGGCGGCTCTGGTACATATGTACCTAGGGTTAAATTTGAAAACACCGCTTTGAGCTAGACTCGAACGGGAACTGGTGCACGACAACGAGCCTTGCTTCACTCTTGGTTACGACACTCCCGGGGGATATGCTTAGGATAATTTACATTTTCTTTACAAACCAATTTGAATTATTATATATATAAGATGAGAGTAAATGACCTTGGTTAATCCTAATGTGTTTCAAATTGAGAATATGGTGACATGTTAATCTCTAAATGATTTTATGACTACTATTACTCTGACAATGCTTTCTGATTTTAGTCAATGGCTGGATTACAAGGAAGTCATAGTGACTTTGAGAATGATGTACTAGGTGGGAATGGTGGTGGAAATGAGCAACAAAATGGAATGTTGATAGGCGTAAAAGATATTTTCTTTATGCCAAATCAAGTTTCCAAAAATATGATCAAAAATATATATATTAACCAATTCTCGGACTCAAAAAAGAAGAGAAAGGTGATGAATGATAAGAGCTCCAGCAGTGGAGACCATGGAGAAAGGAATCCTCAATTTCCATCATGTAGGAAATGTGGAAGGATCCACCCAGGAAAGTGTCTCAATGGGACAAAGAAATGCTTTACGTGCGGGAAGGAAGGACATAAAGTGAAGAATTGCCGAAGAAAAATGAAGAGTACTATGGAAGAAGATAAAAATGGTCCCAAGAATCCATTTATAGTCATTTGTCGTAAATGTAGGGGACCTGGCCATTACCCGAGTGAATTCCCTATTCTATAGGATATTTTCATGGTCAAATAAGAAGCTATGTGGAAATAAATGGGTGGAGAAATGTTTAAAAAGTATTAGTGCTCCTTGTTGATGGGTTTACTTTGAAATAATTTTCTCTTTTATTTGTAACCCTTCAGTTTTCCATGTGAGAATGATATTTGAGGAATAATTATCTTTTCTCTTGAGGATATAGTTATGAATAACCATTTGGTTTTATATGATCATTGGGTTTGAGGCAATTATAAGTTATTATAATTTGGGATGAAAATGAAAGGTATGAGATAACATTTGTGGTTAAGTTATGTTATGGTTATTTTGAGGAATTTATCTCATTTTGGTAATGTTATAAAATATAGTTTTTGAAAAAGGACAACACGCAGACCGTGTGACAACCCGTCGCGTCGGAAAAAGCAGTGGGAATCGAACCCACAATCAAAGTGAGATTAGGATTTATCGCCTACCACTGGACTACGTGAAGTCCCCGGTTAGTGTGACTATTATTTTTAGTTAAATGATTTTATTGATCAATAATAATTTGATTTGGGATCTTATGTATTATCAAATGAATACCCTTAGTATAGGAAAATGATTTGGTGATTAAGTGATAAATGTTATTTTGGAAGTTGTTAGCTTTGTTGTGAACACTATATTCCCAAGGAAAATAGAATGGTATGGGATTTCATTTGAGGAGTAATGGTGGATTTTTATCTATATTTTTATTGTGGATTTATAGTGATTTGGGTTATTTATGGAAATTATTAGGTTAATTACTTTTAAGTATGTGAACTTAAGAGTAATTAATGTCATTTGGAGATACAATTTAATGTGGAAGACTACATTCTTATAAGTTTTGGGTTTCAATATTAGTTTGGATTATATTGAAGGATTTTAAGGACAATTTATTATTGAATGGTATTTATTTAACTTTGGGGTATTGATGGCTTAATTTTAGAAATTAAGATCAGTGTTTTTTTCTCTAATGGAATATCCATTTGGGGGATAATCAGATATTATACTAACCATTTTGGTTTTGATTAATCTCTAAATACAAGGTAAATATATAGTTTATCCTGCGTGGATCATGTATTTCTATAGAAGTTTATTCTAGATCTTCCATTGTGACAAAGTCTTCTTGAATACTCATTGTTCAAAAAAAATGAGTTAGTGGTAAAAATTTATTATATAATGAAACTATAATTAAAAATTAAGTATATCTCTTTATGTTCTTAGTCAATATCATAAATGAACTCCTCGTCCTTATGTAATGTAACTTAAAACAAAAAATGTTATCCGTTTACTTTTCCTACTGGGAGACTAATGATCGTTTGTCCCAACACAAGTTTGTGATTTTCTTATTGTTAAATTTCTCCTAATCATGTTTTCTATCCCTCTCCATCAGAACTTAACACTTATTTTATCATCCATATACATTTTTTCCTACATGGAATCCTAGTATGGGTTATCTTGGGTGACCTTTATACCTCTCTTCCTTTCTTTTAAAGTGATAGTTTTATTGACTCTTTTTTCGATGTGGGACTTTCCATTATATTCTGAAGCCCAATTTTAAAAAATTGTGAGGACGAAATTTATTGAAGGAGGGGAGAATGTAACACCCCAAGCTTCCACGGTACGTTTCCCTTTGAATAATGAAATGACATGCATTGTACGCAACTTCGAGATTCTAACACACCACAACCAATCAAACTAGCCGTTATGAACAGTAATACCTACTTTTTAAAATTTTATAAATTTTATCTTTCGAAATGGACTTAATTTTTGGATTTTTAATATCGAAATTAGCTTAGGGTGAAATTTTGGTACTTTTCGGATAACTTTCATATTTTGATAAATAGTGAAAATTACTAAATTTTAATTAAAAACAAGTTTTTTAATAGAAATAATTAATAGTGATAAATTATAAATTTGAGTGGTTTTAAAGTATATTTAGAATATATTTTTAACATTTAACACAATTTTGTTCATTGGATGTAATTTTACATTTAAACCAGACATAAACAAGTGTCAATCTTTTGATAGTTATTATCTCTTAAAAACACGCTATTTGTTTTGACGACGGGAATTATTTTTTAAATTAATTAATGCAAATGATTTGTTTTGAATTTGGTAAAATAGACATCATTTTTTAATTCATAATATCAAATATAGCTTAGGCCTAATTTTTGGTATTTTTCTGGAAACTTTCATTTTTTGATGAATAGTGAAACCACTAAGTGGTAGTTAAAAAACTGATTTTTTCATAAAACTTAATTTTACCGCTTCTGTGAGTGGAATTTAGAAAATCATAGATACACGGTTAACATCAAGGAGTAAAATTTGGTTCAATTAGATGAAAATATTTTTTGGTGAATAGTAACTTTCTACTTTTATTTACCACGGTTAAAAGTAAATAGGGTAATTAAGGGTAAAAATGATATTAATATTACCAAAACACATGTCCTAATTCTATTTTACAAGTGTATCTCGACCAAAAACAACCTTAGGAGTAAAATATTATCATTTAGGTCCACTTGTATTAGATTAGGACATTTATTATTATTTAATTCAAAGAAGAGTTAAAAGAGTTACAATCAAAGTTTATTTACTAAAACATTTTTAATATAGGGTTATACATAAGATAAATTTTATTGTAAATATTAATTAGAAATATAAAAAGATTTCCTACATAATTGTATTTTATTTATAATTTTTAGACATTAAATAAGTTAATTTATTTATGACACAATGGTGATGCAGTAATTACCTAATTAATGAAATATTAAAATAATTGATATAATAAATATCAAAATAAATGTAATTTGAGACTTTTTATAAATTACACTAATTTTCTAGGTTAATATGTCATATTATTATTTATTATATAAATTTTTTTCGAAGTAATAATGCTGTTATGAATTTTTCAAAAACAAAATACCCAATAGTTTCAAAATTGACATAAAAGAGTTTTTAAAACAAATATTATATTATTAATTTATATTCAATTCCTAAAAATCTAAAGTTCTTCCAAGAGACTTATATCATGATAGGTGTATCATTAATGGACCACTTTTGGGTCTTTTGGATCTATATAGTAAGTTTATTAACCATATAATATAAAAATACAAAGAGACATTGTAAAAGTGAAACTAATTAACTAAGAGTTAATACTTAAAGATAAGGTTAATATAATGACACAAACCTGTCTAAATTCTATTGGTTGAGTGGTTTTCGACCCATACCCACCTTAAACTTTAAATAATCCACTTTTGACCCATTAGAAACCGAATATTAATTTATTATAAAATAATCGTTTTAGCTTTTCCAAAGGTGCCCCTCACCCCTCTTATAAAAGGGCACTCCCCCTTCTCACTAATTCACACATTCAAAGCCATTTGGTTCGGCCAAACCCTACCCAAATACTCTCTAAACTCCACTCACTACAACCTATAGGCCTTAGTTTGATCTGAAATCCAACCTAAGGATACCTTTTGATCAAATCAAAAGGAAGAACTCGAAGAAGAGGTAATGTTTTCACCACCCTCTTTCAAGTTCCTTTCCTTTTCAACTTATTCTTTCTTTGTTATTTCCATTCTAAAATAATAACTCCAGTATCTTCTATATACTGTGATGTTATTATAAATATGGTACAACCATATTTAGTATTCTATCCATCCTTTGAATGGCATGTCACCATACGTGCGTACGTACGGCTTACCGTCTCCATGTCGTGGTGTAATTGTCATTCAATAAATTATTATTTGGATGGGTATAATAATGATGTGTAATTTATGTAAATAATAAATATAACATGATAATTATTCTGTATATATGATATAATATCAAATTATATATTATTTTAACATCAAAATAATGATATTGTCGCTCGTGCGTACGTACGGACTACCGTCTCCACGAACGCGATGAGATTCATTCTCCATCGTATCCATTCAAGTATAATTCTCATTTTATGATTAAAAAAAATGTTTAAGGACTTGATATAATTCTGGATATGAATAATATACAACCTATCCATAATAGACACAGCTTACGTAACAAAGAATATAAAGGAAAACGAGTAAGTTAACACCCGAAATGACGATAATACAAAGTTATTATTAACAAATCAATGTTAAAAGATCATATATGATATCATATTAATGTAAATGATTCTTGTATAATTCAATAACAATTATTTCACCATTATACAAGAGGTTAACCTACCGTCGACCAAGGAAAAAGTACAAAGTAAGGGGTTTCTTATCTCACTTTTAATTCCGTGAGAATTCCATTGTTCACCACTTATTTATTACATGTGGTGTGTGTGCTGCCCATGTTTTTATTCATTGTGTAATATAATTTAATTCATGTATATTTACATCATCATTTTATGATCCTTATTTCATGGTTGTATGTTTTGTATGTTACCAAATCAATAAGGGAATTTGAAATTTCAATTTCCACTCATTCGGCTTTACGCATACTTCATTGATACCAACTGTAACACCCCGACCCAAGATACCCAGATTTGGTGCATTATTACATAACATTGGCATGATCACAATAAATATCAAGTCTTGAAAGACCGATTAGTTTAGTAGCCTTAGAAACACTAGACATATTCATAAATTTTACATTACATCAATAAGTGAAAAACTACAACAACATATTGTCTTCATATCCCCTCATACTATCCCTACAGGTCATTCATAAAATAATTCTTCACATCCTGGGAAAAATAAAACATTGAAAGGGGTGAGCTCAGATGCTCATTAAGGATAAAAATATAGCGAAAACTTTCATAAATAAAAATAAAAATTTAAGGCAATGTATAACTAAAACAAAAGCCTTTTAAACTTGAACTTCCACATAATATGGCAAGGATAAAATGAAATAATTCCATTTACTTATTCACATGGATATTTTACTAGTCGAATAATCACATGAAAATATTAATAACCACTTTCATAATGACGGAATTCATAATTCCAGACAATCATAACCACGTATCCAAGGCCTCGTGCCAAGACTACAAATAAGATTTTGTCAAGGCCTCATGCCAAGACACTAGTTTGTCTCATGAGACCTACCGATGCATCGAGGAGCTATAGAGGGCTCCACCCGTCACTTACTAAGTCCAATGCATTCCTCATATGAAAATTTTTAAACATAACATAAACATTCGTATTAAAACTAGCATACGAAATGTCAATACTTTATCCACAAACTATGAATGGTATGAAAATAGCACATCCACAGTCAAACATAACTCATTAGATATAATATGGAAGATTGTATTGTGTCATATTAACCTCAATCGAGAATGATGAAGGATATTGACATAGATGAAAATAAACATCAAAACAATTAGAGTGAAATATCCCCCTTTTTCTTGAAATCATTTAAAAGTCACACTATTTTTCAAGAATCCATTTAAAATAGATTTTAGAATCAAAGTGTCTCATACCACTTTGAAACTTTTAAAAGGAATTTTGATTTTAAAACGTTAATTTCCATATAAATAAATATTTAAAACCATTTTAAAAACATGGACATTAATGAGAAATATTTAGAATAATCAATCTTTAAAACACTTAAAAATGTATTCTAGTTAGAGTTTCTAACCAAAAGAGAGACACTTGAATACAAATAATTGAGGTAATCAAAAATTTATAATATCATGAGAATAAAGGGATTCATGATATACTATGTCAAAGTACATTATATACACCATATAAAAGTGATTTGGTGTAACAAAAAAGAAGTCTCAATGGAATGTAAATTGAGATGAATTCTCTTATAAAGACCATATCCTTTGGTTAAGGATAAATCAACGATATAATTATGTGTGACAAATATATATACACTCAATATGATTGGATATTTAGTGTAAATCAATCAGATGACATTCACACATATTCTTGTAAAAACAACACCAATGAATTGGATATTTAACTCAACAAATGGAGATTGAGTTAAAATTACTCTTATGAAGTTCATACCGATGACTTGAGAATTTATCAATGGAGTGATTATGTGTATAAAAATTATATCCACAGAAAGGGGAGTGGAAATTATGACGTAATCAAATGAATAGTGATTCTACACATAATCTTGGAGTAAAATAATCAATGAAGTATGCATAAAGCTGAATGAGTGGAAATTTAAATTTCAAATTCCCTTATTGATTTGGTAACATACAAAACATACACCCATGAAAGAAGGATCATACAATAATGATGTAAATATACATGAATTAAAGTATATTACACAATGAATATAAACATGCGCAGTACACACACCACATGTAATAAATAAGTGGTGAACAATGGAATTCTAAAAGAATTAAAAGTGAGATAAGAAACCCCTTTGTACTTTTCGAATAACTTTCATATTTTGATGAATAGTGAAAATTACTAAATTTTAATTAAAAACAACTTTTTTAATAGAAATAATTAATAGTGATAAATTATTAATTTGAGTGGTTTTAAAGTATTTTTAGAATATATTTTTACCATTTAATACAATGTTGGTCATTGGATGTAATTTCACATTTAAACCATACATAAACAAGTGTCAATCTTTTGATAGTTATTATCTCTTAAAAACACGCTATTTGTTTTGACGACGGGAATTAATTTTTAAATTAATTAATGCATCTGATTTGTTTTGAATTTGGTAAAATAGTCATAATTTTTGAATTCATAATATCAAATATATCTTAGGCCTAATTTTTTGTATTTTTCTGGAAACTTTCATTTTTTGATGAATAGTGAAACCACTATATGGTAGTTAAAAAACTGAATTTTTCATAAAACTTAATTTTACCACTTCTGTGAGGGGAATTTCGAAAATCCGAGAGACACAGTTAATATCAAGGAGTAAAATGTGGTTCTTTGAGATGAAAATAATTTTTGGTGAATAGTAACTTTCTACTTTTATTTACCACGGTTAAAAGTAAATAGAGTAATTAAAGGTAAAAATGATATTAATATTACAATAACACATGTCCTAATTCTATTTTACAAGTGTATATCGACCAAAAACAACCTTAGGAGTAAAATATTATCATTTAGGTCCACTTGTATTAGATTAGGACATTTATTATTATTTAATTCAAAGAAGAGTTAAAAGAGTTAAAATAAATGTTTATTTACTAAAACATTTTTAATATAGGGTTATACATAAGATAAATTCGATTGTAAATATTAATTAGAAATCTAAAAATATTTCCTACATAATGGTATTTTATTTATAATTTTTAGACATTAAATAATTTAATTTATTTATGACACAATGGTGATGTAGTAATTACCTAATTAATGAAATATTAAAATAATTGATATTATAAATATCAAAATAAATGTAATTTGAGACTTTTTATGAATTTCACTAATTTTCAAGGTTAATATGACATATTAGTATTGATTATATAAATTGTGTTTGAAGTAATAATGTTGTTATGAATTTATCAAAAACAAAATACCCAATAGTGTCAAAATTGACATAAAAGAGTTTTTAAAACAAATATTATATTATTAATTTATATTCAATTCCTAAAAATCTAATGTTAGGCCAAGAGACTTATATCATGATAGGTGTATCATTAATGGAACACTTGTGGGTCGCTTGGATGTATATATTAAGTTTATTAACCATATAATATAAAAATACAAAGAGACACTGTAAAAGTGAAACTAATTAACTAAGAGTTAATACTTAAAGATAAGGTTAATATAATGACCCAAACCTGTCTAAATTCTATTGGTTGAGTGGTTTTCGACCTATCCCCACCTTAAACTTTAAATAATCCACTTTGGAGCCATTAGAGACCGAATATGAATTTATTATAAAATAATATTTTTAGCTTTTCCAAAGGTGCCCCTCACCCCTCTTATAAAAGGGGACTCCCCCTTCTCACTAATTAACACATTCAAAGCCTTTTGGTTCGGCCAAAACCTTCCCAAATACTCTCTAAACTTCCCTCAATACAACCTATAGTCCTTAGTTTGATCAGAAATCCAACCTAAGGATCCCTTTTGATCAAATCAAAAGGAAGAACCCGAAGAAGAGGTAATGTTTTCACCACCCTCTTTCAAGTTCCTTTCTTCTTCAACTTCTTCTTTCTTTGTTATTTCTATTATAAAATAATAAATCTAGCATATTATATATATTTTGATGTTATTATAAATATGGTACAACAATATTCAGTATTCTATCCATCCTTTGAATGGCATGTCACCATACGTGCGTACGTACAGCTTACCGTCTCCACGTCGTGGTATAATTGTCATTCAATAAATTATTATTTGGATGGGTATAATAATGATGTTTAATTCATGTAAATAATAAATATAACATGATAATTATTCTGTATATATGATATACCATCCAATTATATATTATTTTAACATCAAAAGAATGATATTGTCGCTCGTACGTTTGTACGGACTACTGTCTCCACGAACGCGACGAGATTCATTCTCCATCGTATCCATTCAAGTATAATTCTCATTTGATGATTAAAAATAATGTTTAAGGACTTGATATAATTCTGGATATGAATAAGATACAACCTATCCATAACAAACATGGATTACATGATAAATAATATAAAGGAAAACGAGTAAGTTAACACCCGAAATGACGATAAAACTAAGATATTATTAACAAATCAATGTTAAAATATAATATATGATATCATATTAATGTAAATTATTATTTTATAATTAAATAAAAATTATTTCACCATTATACAGGAGGTTAACCTACCTTCTACCAAGTAAAAAGCACAAAGTAAGGGGTTTCTTATCTCATTTTTAATTCCGTGAGAATTACATTATTCACCACTTATTTATTACATGTGGTGTGTGTACTGCATATGTTTGTATTCATTGTGTAATATAATTTAATTCATGTATATTTACACCATAATTGTATGATCCTTATTTCATGGGTGTATGTTTTTTATGTTACCAAATCAATAAGGGAATTTGAAATTTCAATTTCCACTCATTCGGCTTTACGCATACTTCATTGATTATTTTACTCCAAGAATATGTGTAGAATCACTATTCATTTGATTACGTCATAATTTTCACTCCCCTTTCTATGGATATAATTTTTATACACATAATCACTCCATTGATAAATTCTCAAGTCATCGGTATGAACTTGATAAGAGTAATTTTAACTCAATCTCCATTTGTTGAGTTAAATATCCAATTCATTGGTGTTGTTTTTACAAGAATATGTGTGAATGTCATATGATTTATTTACACTAAATATCCAATCATATTGAGTGTATTTATATTTTCACACATAATTATGTCGTTGATTTATCCTTAACCAAAGGATATGGTCTTTATAAGAGAATTCATCTCAATTTACATTCCATTGATACTTCTTTGTTGTTACACCAAATCACTTTTATATGGTGTATATAATGTACTTTGACATAGTATATCATGAATCACTTTATTCTCATGATATTATAAATTTTTGATTACCTCAATTATTTGTATTCAAGTGTCTCTCTTTTGGTTAGAAACTCTAACTAGAATAAATTTTTAAGTGTTTTAAAGATTGATTATTCTAAATCTTTCTCATTAATGTCCATGTTTTAAAAATGGTTTTAAATATTTATTTATATGGACATTAACATTTTAAAATCAAAATTCCTTTTAAAAGTTTCAAAGTGGTATGGGACACTTTGATTCTAAAATCTATTTTAAATGGATTCTTGACAAATAGTGTGACTTTTAAATGATTTCAAGAAAAAGGGGGATATTTCACTCTAATTGTTTTGATGATTATTTTCATCTATGTCAATATCCTTCATCATTCTAGATTGAGGTTAATATGATACAATACAATCTTTCATATTGTATCGAATGAGTTATGTTTGAATGTGGATGTGATATTTTTATAAGGCAATGTATAACAAAAACAAAAGCCTTTTAAACTTGAACTTCAACATAGTATGGAAAAAATGAAATGAAATAATTCCATTTACTTATTCACATGGATATTCTACTAATCGATTAATCACATGCAATATCAATAACCACTTTCATAATGATGGAATGCATAATGCCAGACTATCATAACCACATAGCCAAGGCCTCGTTCCAAGACTACAAATAATATTTTGTCAAGGCCTTGTGCCAAGACACTAGTTTGTCTCATGAGACCTACCGATGCATCGAGGAGCTATAGCGGGCTCCACCCATCACATATTAAGTCCAATGCATTCCCATATGAAAAGGTTTAAACATAACATAAACATTAATATTAAAACTAGCATAAGAAATGTAAATAATTCATCCATAAACCATGAATGGTATAAAAATAACACATCCACAGTCAAACATATCACAAAACCTTCAATACAATAAAGAAGTTCTGTATCATAATAAATCGACTTCAAATAAGCGTAAAATCCATCAAAGGATGTTGACATAGATGAAATCAAACTCTTTTTAGAGGAATACCTCTTTCTATTTTGAAATAATATATTTATAAAATAAAACATTTTCTTTGAAAATATTCTTATAAGCTTGTAAGGGAAGCTTCGAAGATTTTATAACGGAGGAAAATAGCTGCACCCGTCGTATAAGTTAAAAAAACATTTTTACCTTAATTCTGCCGAAAAGGTTAAAAAGCACCTTGTTTGGAAAATGACGGAAAGATTCCTTTATAAACCTCTTATAAAAAGTCAAACAAGGGTATAAATGTCTTTAACCCATATTCTTGTAAATAGTAAAAAAATTTGAAATACATTCTTAAGAAACATGGATGTGGATGATAAAGAGATCCCAGTAGATTATTACGTATAAACAACCTCGGATAATGAAGAGATTGTGAAATAACCCTTACCTTGTACTTTTCCTTGGTTGGGGTAGGTTAACCTCCTGTATAATGGTGAAATAATTGTTATTAAATTATACAAGAATCATATACATTAATATGATATCATATATGATCTTTTAACATTGATTTTTTAATAATATCTTAGTATAATCGTTGTTTCAGGTGTTAACTTACTCGTTTTCTTTTATATGTTTTGTTACGTAAGTTGTTTTTGTCATGGATAGGTTGTATCTTAATCATATCGAGAATGATATCAAGTTCTTAGATACTATTATTAACCATCAAATGATAATTATACTTGAATGGATACGATGGAGAATGAATCTCATCGCGTTCGTGGAGACGGTAGTCCGTACGTACGCACGAGGGACAATATCATTCTTTTGATATTAAAATAATATATAATTGGATGGTATATAATATATACAGAATCATTATCATGTTATAATTATTATTTATATGAGTTACACATCATTATTATACCCATCCAAATAATAATTTATTGAATAACAATTACACCACGACGTGGAGACGGTAAGTCGTGCGTACGCACGTATGGTGACATATTATTCAAAGGATGGATAGAATACTGAATATGGTTGTACCATATTTATAATAACACCATAGTATATATAATATACTGGAGTTATTATTTTATAATGGTAATAACAAAGAAGGAAGAAGAGGAAGAAGAAAGGAACTTGGAAAAGGGTGGTGAAATCATTACCTCTTCTTCGGGTTCTTCCTTTTGATTTGATCAATAGGGCTCTTAGGTTGGCTTTCTGACTAAAGGAAGGCCTCTCGGATTAAGTGAGAGAAGTTTAGAGAGTATTTGTGCAGGTTTTGGACGAACCAAAAGGCTTTTAATGTGTGAATTAGTGAGAAGGGGGAGTTCCCTTTTCTAAGAGGGGTGAGGGGCACCTTTGGAAAAGCTAAAAATATTGTTTTATAATAAATTCATATTCAGTTTCTAATGGATTAAAAGTGGATTATTTAAAGTTTAAGGTGGGGATGGGTCCAAAACCACTCAACCAATAGAATTTAGACAGGTTTGGGTCATTATATTAACCTTATCTTTAATTATTAACTCTTAGTTAATTAGTTTCACTTTTACAATGTCTCTTTGTATTTTTATATTATATGGTTAATAAACTTACAATATACATCAAAGAGACCCCCAAGTGGTCCATTAATGATACACCTATCATGATATAAGTCCCTTGGTCGAACCTTAGATTTTTATGAATTGAATATAAATTAATAATATAATATTTGTTTTAAAAACTCTTTTATGTCAATTTTGACACTATTGGGTAGATTGTTTTTGATAAATTCCTAACAGCATTATTACTTAGAAAACAAATTATATAATCAATCCTACTATGTCATATTAACCTAGAAAATTATTGGAATTTATAAAAAGTCTCAAATTACATTTATTTTGATATTTATAATATCAATTATTTTAATATTTCATTAGTTAGGTAATTACTGCATCACCATTGTGTCATAAATAAATTAAATTATTTAATGTCTAAAAATTATAAATAAAATACCATTATGTATAAAATAGTTTTATCTTTATAATGAATATTTACAATCGAATTTATCTTATGTATAACCCTATATTAAAAATGTTTTAGTAAATAAACTTTGATTTTAACTCTTTTAACTCTTCTTTGAATTAAATAATAATAAATGTCCTAATCTAATAAAAGTGGACCTAAATGATAACATTTTACTCCTAAGGATGTTTTTGGTCGAGATACACTTGTCCAATAGAATTAGGACATGTGTTATGGTAATATTAATATCATTTTTACCCTTAATTACCCTATTTACTTTTAACCGTGGTAAATAAAAGTAGAAAGTTACTATTCACCAAAAATTATTTTCATCTCATTGAACCACATTTTACTCCTTTATATTAACCGTGTCTCTCGGATTTTTGAAATTCCAATCACAGAAGCGGTAAAATTAAGTTTTATAAAAAATTCAATTTTTTAACTACCACCTAGTGGTTTCACTATTCATCAAAAAATGAAAGTTTCTAGAAAAATACCAAAAATTAGGCCTATGCTATATTTTATATTATGAATTCAAAAATGATGTCTATTTTACCAAATTCAAAACAAATCAGTTGAATTAATTAATTTAAAAATTAATTCCCGTCGTCAAAACAAATAGCGTGTTTTTAAGAGATAATAACTATCAAAAGATTGACACTTGTTTATGTCTGGTTTAAATGTGAAATTACATCGAATGACCAACATTGTATTAAATGGTAAAAATATTTTCTAAATATACTTTAAAACCACTAAAATTAATAATTTATCACTATTAACTATTTCTATTAAAAAAGTTGTTTTTAATTAAAATTTAGTAATTTTCACTATTCATCAAAATATGAAAGTTATCCGAAAAGTACCAAAATTTCACCCTAAGCTAATTTTGATATTACGAATCCAAAAATTAAGTCCATTTCGAAAGATAAAATTTATAAAATTTCAAAAAGTAGGTATTACTGTTCATAACGGCTAGTTTGATTGGTTGTGGTGTGTTAGAATCTCGAATTTACGTACAATGCAAACCATTGCATTATTCAAAGGGAAACGTACCGTGGAAGCTTGGGGTGTTACATTCTCCCCTACAATAAATTTCCTCCTTGCAATTTTTTAAAATTGGGCTTTAGAATATAATGGAAAGTCCCACATCAGAAAAAGAGCCAATAAAACTATCACTTTAAAAGAAAGGAAGAGAGGTATAAAGGTCACCCAAGATAACCCATACTAGGATTCCATGTAGGAAAACATGGATATGGACGATAAAATAAGTGTTAAGTTCTGATGGAGAGGGATAGATAACATGATCAGGAGAAAGTTAACAATAAGAAAATCACAAACTTGTGTTGGGACAAACGGTCATTAGTCTCCCAGTAGGAAAAGTAAACAGAAAAAAAAAATTTGTTTTAAGTTACATTACATAAGGAAGAGGAATTAATTTATTATATTGACTAAGAACATAAAGATATATACTTACTTTTTAAGTATAGTTTCATTATTTAATAAATTTTTACCACTAACTCATTTTTTTTGAACAATGAGTATTCAAGAAGACTTGGTCACAATGGAAGAGCTAGAATAAACTTCTATAGAAATACATGATCCACGCAGGATAAACTATATATTTACCTTGTCTTTAGAAATTAATCAAAACCAAAATGGTTAGTATAATATCTGATGATCCCCCAAATGGATATTCCATTAGAGAAAAAAAAACACTGATCTTAATTTCTAAAATTAAACCATCAATACCCCAAAGTTAAATAAATACCATTCAATAATCAATTGTCCTTAAAATCCTTCAATATAATCCAAACTAATATTGAAACCCAAAACTTATAATAATGTAGTCTTCCACATTAAATTGTATCTCCAAATGACATTAATTACTCTTAAGGTCACATACTTAAAAGTAATTAACCTAATCATTTCCATAAATAACCCAAATCACTATAAATCCACAATAAGAACATAGATAAAATCCACCATTACTCCTCAAATTAAATCCCATAATATATTTTCCTTGGGCATATAGTGTTCACAACAAAGCGAACAACTTCCAAAATAAAATTTATCACTTAATCACCAAATAATTTTACTATACTAAGGGTATTCATTTGATAAGACATAAGATCCCAAATCAAATTATTATTGATCAATAAAATCATTTAACTAAAAATAATATTCACACTAACCGGGGACTTCACGTAGTCCAGTGGTAGGCGATAAATCCTAATCACACTTTGGTTGTGGGTTCGATTCCCACAGCTTTGTCCGACACGACGGGTTGTCACACGGTCTGCATGTTGTCCTTTTTCAAAAACTATATTTTATAACATTACCAAAATGAGATAAATTCCTCAAAATAACCATAACATAATTTAACCACAAATTTTATCGCATACCTTGCATTTTCATCCCACATTATAATAACTTATAATTTCCTCAAACCCAATGATCATATAAAACCAAATGGTTATTCATAACTATATCCACAAGAGAAAAGATAATTATTCCTCAAATATCATTCTCACATGGAAAACTGTAGGGTTACAAATACAAGAGAAAATTATTCCAAAGTAAACCCATCAACAAGGAGCACTAATACTTTTTAAACATTTCTCCAACCATTTATTTTTACATAGCTTCTTCTTTGACCACGAAAATATCCTATAGAATGGGGCATTCACTCGGGTAATGTCCAGGTCCCCTACATTTATTTAAAATGACTGTAAATGGATTCTTGGGACCATTTTTATCTTCTTCCATAGTACTCTTCATTTTTCTTCGGCAATTCTTCACTTTATGTCCTTCCTTCCCGCACGTAAAGCATTTCTTTGTCCCATTGAGACACTTTCCTGGGTGTCTCCTTCCACATTTCCTGCATGATGGAAATTGAGTATTCCTTTCTCCATGGTCTCCACTGCTGGAGCTCTTATAATTCATCACCTTTCTCTTCTTTGTTGAGTTCGAGAATTGGTTAATATATATATTTTCGATCATATTTTTGTAAAAATGATTTGGAATAAAGACGATATCTTTTACGCCTATCAACATTCCATTTTTTTTCTCGTTTCCACCACCGTTCCCACCTTGTACATCATTCTCAAAGTCACTATGACTTCCTTGGAATCCAGCCATTGACTAAAACCAGAAAGCATTGTGTGACTAACAGTAGTCATAAAATCATTTAGAGATTAACATGTCACCATATTCTCAATTTGAAACACATTAGGATTAACCAAGGTCATTTACTCTCATCTTATATATATAATACTTCAAATTAGTTTGTAAAGAAAATGTAAGTTATCCTAAGCATATCCCCCGGGAGTGTCGTAACCAAGAGTGCAGCAAGGTCCGTTGTCGTGCATCAGTTCCTGTTTGAGTCTAGCTCAAAGTGGTGTTTTCAGGTTTTACCCCTAGGTACATCTGTGCCAGAGCCGCCTCTACCTGCTCGTATCCAGATAGGGATGTATTGCTCGGAAAACGCACAAAATCTCTATAATACCAAAATTCTAGGAAGTTCTTCTATACTAATCCTCAAATTTCATCTTAGGTCTACGTTCTCTAATCAGAGTTTATCTAAATCTAGCTTCCAAGGTTTGTACTAAACTTCCTCTGATACCAACTGTAACGCCTCGACCCTAGATACCCAGAGTCGGTGCATTATTACATAACATTGGCATGATCACAAGAAAGATCAAGTCTCGAAAGAACGATTAGTTTAGTAGCCTTGGAAACACTAGATATATTCATAAAGTTTACATTACATCAATAAGTGAAAAACTACAACAACATATTGTCTTCATATCCCCTCATATTATCCCTTCAGGTCATTCATAAAATAATTCTTCACATCCTGGGAAAAATAAAACATTGAAAGGGGTGATCTCATATGCTCAGTAAGGATAACAATATAGCGAAAACTTTTATAAATAAACATAAAAATTTAAGGCAATGTATAACTAAAACAAAAGCCTTTTAAACTTGAACTTCAGAATAATATAGCAAGGATAAAATGAAATAATTACATTTACTTATTCACATGGATATTCTACTAGTCTAATAATCACATGAAAATATTAATAACCACTTTCATAATGACGGAATACATAATGCCAGACTATCATAACCACGTATCCAAGGCCTCGTGCCAAGACTACAAATAAGATTTTGTCAAGGCCCCGTGCCAAGACAATAGTTTGTCTCATGAGACCTATCGATGCTTCTAGGAGCTATATCGGGCTCCACCCATCACTTACTAAGTCCAATGCATTCCTAATTTGAAAATTTTTAAACATAACATAAACATTCTTATTAAAACTAGCATACGAAATGTCAATAATTTATCCACAAACTATGAATGGTATAAAAATAGCACATCCACAGTCAAACATAACTCATTTGATACAATATGGAAGATTGTATTGTATCATATTAACCTCAATCGATAATGATGAAGGATATTGACATAGATGAAAATAATCATCAAAACAATTAGAGTGAAATATCCCCCTTTTTCTTGAAATCACTTAAAATTCACACTATTTGTCAAGAATCCATTTAAAATAGATTTTAGAATCAAAGTGTCCCATAATACTTTGAAACTTTTAAAAGGAATTTTGATTTTAAAACGTTAATGTCCATATAAATAAGTCTTTAAAACCATTTTTAAAACATGGACATTAATGAGAAAGATTTAGAATAATCAATCTTTAAAACACTTAAAAATGTATTCTAGTTAGAGTTTATAACCAAAAGAGAGACACTTGAATAAAAATAATTGAGGTAATTAGAACTTTATAATATCATGAGAATAAAGGGATTCATGATATACTATGTCAAATTACATTATATACACCATATAAAAGTGATTTGGTGTAACAACAAAGAAGTCTCAATGGAATGTAAATTGAGATGAATTCTCTTATAAAGACCATATCATTTGGTTAAGGATAAATCAACGACATAATTATGTGTGAAAAATATAAATACACTCAATATGATTGGATATTTAGTGTAAATCAATCAGATGACATCCACATATATTCTTGTAAAAACAACACCAATGAATTGGATATTTAACTCAATAAATGGAGATTGAGTTAAAATTACTCTTATCAAGTTCATACCGATGACTTGAGAATTTATCAATGGAGTGATTATGTGTATAAAAATAATATCCATAGAAAGGGGAGTGGAAATTATGACGTAATCAAATGAATAGTGATTCTACACATAATCTTGGAGTAAAATAATCAATGAAGTATGCGTAAAGCCAAATGAGTGGAAATTGAAATTTCAAATTCCCTTATTGATTTGGTAACATACAAAACATACACCCATGAAAGAAAGATCATACAATGATGATGTAAATATACATGAATTAAAGTATATTACACAATGAATACAAACATGGGTAGTACAGACACCACATGTAATAAATAAGTGGTGAACAATGGAATTCTCATGGAATTAAAAGTGAGATAAGAAACCCCTTACTTTTCACTTTTTCCTCGGTAGATGGTAGGTTAACATCATGTATAATGGTGAAATAATTTTTATTTAATTATACAAGAATAATTTACATTAATATGATATAATATATGATCTTTTAACATTGATTTGTTAATAATATCTTAGTATTGTCATCATTTCGGGTGTTAACTTACTCGTTTTCCTTTATATTCTTTGTTATGTAAGCCGTGTTTGTTATGGATAGGTTGTATCTTATTCATATCCATAATTATATCAAGTTCTTAAACATTATTTTTAATCATCAAATGAGAAGTATACTTGAATGGATACGATGGAGAATGAATCTCATCGCGTTTGTGGAGACGGTGGTCCCTACGTACGCACGAGCGACAATATCATTCTTTTGATGTTAAAATAATATATAATTGGATGGTTTATCATATATACAGAATAATTATCATGTTATATTTATTATTTACATGAATTACACATCATTATTATACCCATCCAAATAATAATTTATTGAATGATAATTACTCCACGACGTGGAGAAGGTAAGTCGTACGTACGCATGTATGGTGACATGCCATTCAAAGGATAGATAGAATACTTAATATGGTTGTACAATATTTATAATAACATAATAGTATATAAAATATACTGGAGTTATTATTTTAGAATATAAATAACAAAGAAAGAAGAAGTTGAAGAAGAAAGGAACTTGAAAGAGGGTGGTGAAAACATTACCTCTTATTCGGGTTCTTCCTTTTGATTTGATCAAAAGGGATCCTTAGGTTGGATTTCTGATAAAACTAAGGCCTATAGGTTTTAGTTAGGGAAGTTTAGAGAGTATTTGGGCAGGTTTTGGCCGAACCAGAAGGCTTTGAATGTGTGAATTAGTGAGAAGGGGGAGTTCCCTTTTATAAGAGGGGTGAGGGGCACCTTTGGAAAAGCTAAAAATATTATTTTATAATAAATTAATATTCGGTTTCTAATGACTCAAAAGTGAATTATTTAAAGGTTAAGGTGGGGATGGGTCAAAAACCACTCAACCAATAGAATTTAGACAATTTTGGGTCATTATATTAACCTTATCTTTAAGTATTAACTCTTAGTTAATTAGTTTCACTTTTACAATGTCTCTTTGTATTTTTATATTATATGGTTAATAAACTTACTATATACATCCAAGATACCCACAAGTGGTCCATTAATGATAAACCTATCATTATATAAGTCTCTTGGCTGAACATTAGATTTTTAAGAATTGAATATAAATTAATAATATAATATTTGTTTTAAAAACTCTTTTATGTCAATTTTGACACTATTGGGTGTTTTGTTTTTGATAAATTCATAACAGCATTATTATATGAAAAACAATTTATATAATCAATCTTAATATGTCATATTAACTATAAAATTAGTTTAATTCATAAAAAGTCTCAAATTACATTTATTTTGATATTTATAGTATCAATTATTTTAATATTTCATTAATTAGGTAATTACTGCATCACCATTGTGTCATAAATAAATTAAATTATTTAATGTATAAAAATTATATATAAAATACCATTATGTAGGAAATATTTTTATCTTTCTAATGAATATTTACAATCGAATTTATCTTGTGTATAACCCAATATTAAAAAATTTTTAGTAAATAAACATTGATTTTAACTCTTTTAACTCTTCTTTGAATTAAATAATAATAAATGTCCTAATCTAATACAAGTGGACCTAAATGATAATATTTTACTCATAAGGTTGTTTTTGGTCTAGATACACTTGTCCAATAGAATTAGGACTTGTTTTATGGTAATATTAATTTCATTTTTACCCTTAATTACCCTATTTACTTTTAACCGTGGTAAATAAAAGTAGAAAGTTACTATTCACCAAAAATTATTTTCATCTGATTGAACCACATTTTACTCTTTGATATTAACCGTGTCTCTCGAATTTTCGAAATTCCACTCACACAAGCGGTAAAATTAAGTTTTATGAAAAATTCAGTTTTTTAACTACCACTTAGTGGTTTCACTATTTATCAAAAAATGAAAGTTTCCAGAAAAATACCAAAAATTAGGCCTAAGCTATATTTGATATTATGAATTAAAAAATGATTTCTATTTTACCAAATTCAAAACAAATCAGTTGCATTAATTAATTTAAAAATTAATTCCCGTCGTCAAAACAAATAGCGTGTTTTTAAGAGATAATAACTATCAAAAGATTGACACTTGTTTATGTCTGGTTTAAATGTGAAATTACATCCAATGACCAACATTGTATTAAATGGTAAAAATATATTATAAATATACTTTAAAACCACTCAAATTAATAATTTATCACTATTAATTATTTCTATTAAAAAAGTTTTTTTAAATTAAAATTTAGTAATTTTCACTATTCATCAAAATATGAAAGTTATCTGAAAAGTACCAAATTGAGAATATGGTGAAATGTTAATCACTAAATAATTTTATTACTACTGTTACACACACAATAATTTCTGGTTTTAGTCAATGGATGGATTCCAAGGAAGTCATAGTGACTTTGAGAATGATGTACAAGGTGGGAACGGTGGTGGCAATGAGCAACAAAATGGAATGTTGATAGGCGTAAAAGATATCGTCTTTATGCCAAATCAATTTTCCAAAAATATGATCAACAATATATATATTAACCAATTCCTGGACTCAACAAAGAAGAGAAAGGTGATGAATGATAAGAGCTCCAGCAGTGGAGACCATGGAGAAATGAATCCTCAATTTCCATCATGCAGGAAATGTGGAAGGAGACACCCAGGAAAGTGTCTCAATGGGACAAAGAAATACTTTATGTGCGGGAAGGAAGGACATAAAGTGAAGAATTGACGAAGAAAAATGAAGAGTACTATGGAAGAAGATAAAAATGGTCCCAAGAATCCATTTACAGTCATTTTCCATAAATGTAGGGGACCTGGCCATTACCCGAGTGAATGCCCTATTCTATAGGATATTTTCGTGGTCAAAGAAGAAGCTATGTGGAAATAAATGGTTGGAGAAATGTTTAAAAAGTATCAGTGCTCCTTGTTGATGGGTTTACTTTGGAATAATTTTCTCTTGTATTTGTAACCCTGCAGTTTTCCATGTGAGAATGATATTTGAGGAATAATTATCTTTTCTCTTGTGGATATAGTTATGAATAACCATTTGGTTTTATATGATCATTGGGTTTGAGGCAATTATAAGTTATTATAATTTGGGATGAAAATTCAAGGTATGAGATAACATTTGTGGTTAAATTATGTTACAGTTATTTTGAGGAATTTATCTCATTTTGGTAATGTTATAAAATATAGTTTTTGAAAAAGGACAACACGCAGACCATGTGACAACCCGTCGCGTCGGACAAAGCTGTGGGAATCGAACCCACAACCAAAGTGCGGTTAGGATTTATCGCCTACCACTGGACTACGTGAATTCCCCGGTTAGTGTGACTATTATTTTTAGTTAAATGATTTTATTGATCAATAATAATTTGATTTGGGATCTTATGTCTTATCAAATGAATACCCTTAGTATAGGAAAATGATTTGGTGATTAAGTGATAAAGGTTATTTTGGAAGTTGTTCGCTTTGTTGTGAACACTATATTCCCATGGAAAATAGAATAGTATGGGATTTCATTTGAGGAGTAATGGTGTATTTTTATCTATGTTTTTATTGTGGATTTTTAGTGATTTGGGTTATTTATGGAAATGATTAGGTTAATTACTTTTAAGTATGTGACCTTAAGAGTAATTAATGTCATTTGGAGATACAATTTAACATGGAAGACTACATTCTTATAAGTTTTGGGTTTCAATATTAGTTTTTATTATATTGAAGGATTTTAAGGACAATTGATTATTGAATGGTATTTATTTAACTTTGGGGTATTGATGGTTTAATTTTAGAAATTAAGATCAGTGTTTTTTTTCTCTAATTGAATATCCATTTGGGGGATCATAAGATATTATACTAACCATTTTGGTTTTGATTAATCTCTAAATACAAGGTAAATATATATTTTATCCTGCGTGGATCATGTATTTCTATAGAAGTTTATTCTAGCTCTTCCATTGTGACCAAGTCTTCTTGAATACGCATTGTTCAAAAAAAATGAGTTAGTGGTAAAAATTTATTAAAGAATGAAACTATACTTAAAAATTAAGTATATCTCTTTATGTTATTAGTCAATATCATAAATTAATTCATCATCCTTATGTAATGTAACTTAAAACAAAAAATGTTGTCCGTTTACTTTTCATACTCGGAGACTAATGACCATTTGTCCCAACACAAGTTTGTAATTTTCTTATTGTTAACTTTCTCCTGATCATGTTTTCTATCCCTCACCATCAGAAATTAACACTTAGTTTATCGTCCATATCCATGTTTTCCTACATGTAATCCTGGTATGGGTTATCTTGGGTGACCTTTATACCTCTCTTCCTTTCTTTTAAAGTGATAGTTTTATTGACTCTTTTTCCGATGTGGGACTTTCCATTATATTCTGAAGCCCAATTTTAAAAAAATTCGAGGACACAATTTATTGAAGGAGGGGAGAATGTAACACCCCAATCTTCCACAGTACGTTTCCCTTTGAATAATGCAATGGCGTGCATTGTACGCAACTTTGAGATTCTAACACACCACAACCAATCAAACTAGCCGTTATGAACAGTAATACCTACTTTTTGAAATTTTATAAATTTTATCTTTAGAAATGGACTTAATTTTTTGATTTTTAATATCGAAATTAGCTTAGGGAGAAATTTTGGTGCTTTTCGGATAACTTTCATATTTTGATGAATAGTGAAAAATACTAAATTTTAATTAAAAACAACTTTTTTAATAGAAATAATTAATAGTGATAAATTATTAATTTGAGTGGTTTTAAAGTATATTTAGAATATATTTTTACCATTTAATACAATATGGGTCATTGGATGTAATTTCACATTTAAACCAGATATAAACAAGTGTCAATCTTTTGATAGTTATTATCTCTTAAAAACACGCTATTTGTTTTGACGACGGGAATTAATTTTTAAATTAATTAATGCAACTGATTTGTTTTGAATTTGGTAAAATAGACATAATTTTTGAATTCATGATATCAAATATAGCTTAGGCCTAATTTTTGGTATTTTTCTGGAAACTTTCATTTTTTGATGAATAGTGAAACCACTAAGTGATAGTTAAAAAACTGAATTTTTCATAAAACTTTATTTTACCACTTCTGTGAGTGGAATTTCAAAAATCCGAGAGACACGGTTAATATCAAAGAGTAAAATGTGGTTCAATGAGATGAAAATAATTTTTGGTGAATAGTACCTTTCTACTTTTATTTACCACGGTTAAAAGTAAATAGGGTAATTAAGGGTAAAAATGATATTAATATTACCATAACACATGTCCTAATTCTATTGGACAAGTTTATCTCGACCAAAAACAATCTTAGGAGTAAAATATTATCATTTAGGTCCACTTTTATTAGATTAGAATATTTATTATTATTTAATTCAAAGAAGAGTTAAAAGAGTTAAAATCAATGTTTATTTACTAAAACATTTTTAATATAGGGTTATACATAAGATAAATTCGATTATAAATATTCATTAGAAAGATAAAAATATTTCCTACATAATTGTAATTTATTTATAATTTTTAGACATTAAATAATTTAATTTATTTATGACACAATGGTGATGCATTAATTACCTAATTAATGAAATATTAAAATAATTGATATTATAAATATCAAAATAAATGTAATTTGAGACTTTTTATGAATTAAAATAATTTTCTAGGTTAATATGACATATTATGATTGATTATATAAATTTTTTTTGAATTAATAATGTTGTTATGAATTTATCAAAAACAAAATACCCAATAGTGTCAAAATAGACATAAAAGAGTTTTTAAAACAAATATTATATTATTAATTTATATTCAATTCCTAAAAATCTAAGGTTCGGCCAAGAGACTTATATCATGATAGGTGTATCATTAATGGACCACTTTTGGGTCTCTTGGATGTATATAGTAAGTTTATTAACCATATAATATAAAAATACAAAGAGACATTGTAAAAGTGAAACTAATTAACTAAGAGTTAATACTTAAAGATAAGGTTAATATAATGACCCAAACCTGTCTAAATTATATTGGTTGAGTGATTTTCTACACATACCCACCTTAAACTTTAAATAATCCACTTTGGATCCATTATAAACCGAATATGAATTTATTATAAAATAATATTTTTAGTTTTTCCAAAGGTTCCCCTCACCCCTCTTATAAAAGGGCACTCCCCCTTCTCACTAATTAACACATTCAAAGCCTTTTGGTTTGACCAAAACATGCCCAAATACTCTCTAAACTTCCCTAAATACAACCTAGAGGCCTTATTTTGATCAGAAAGCCAACCTAATGATCCCTTTTGATCAAATCAAAAGGAAGAACCCGAAGAAGAGTTAATGTTTTCACCACCCTCTTTCAAGTTCCTTTCTTCTTCAACTTCTTCTTTATTTGTTATTTCTATTCTAAAATAATAAATCCAGTATCTTATATATAAGGTGATGTTATTATAAATATTTTACAACCATATTCAGTATTCTATCCATCCTTTTAATGGCATGTCACCATACGTGCGTACGTACGGCTTACCGTCTCTATGTCGTGGTGTAATTGTCATTCAATAAATTATTATTTGGATGGGTATAATAATGAAGTGTAATTCATTTAAATAATAAATATAACATTATAATTATTCTGTATATATTATATACCATCCAATTATATATTATTTTAACATCAAAAGAATGATATTGTCCCTCGTGCGTACGTACGGACTACCGTCTCCACGAACGCGATGAGATCCATTCTCCATCGTATCCATTCAAGTATAATTCTCATTTGATGATTAAAAATAATGTTTAAGGACTTGATATAATTCTGGATATGAACAAGATACAACCTATCCATAAAAAACACGGCTTACGTCACAAATAATATAAAGGAAAACGAGTAAGTTAACACCCGAAATGACGATAATACTAAGATATTATTAACAAATCAATGTTAAAAGATTATATATGAAATCATATTAATGTAAATGACTCTTGTATAATTCAATAACAATTATTTCACCATTATACAGGATTTTAACCTACCGTCGACCAAGGAAAAGGTACAAAGTAAGGGGTTTCTTATCTCACTTTTAATTCCGTGAGAATTCCATTGTTCACCACTTATTTATTACATGTGGTGTGTGTACTGCCCATGTTTGTATTCATTGTGTAATATAATTTAATTCATGTATATTTAAATCATCATTTTATGATCCTTCTTTCATGGGTGTATGTTTTTTATGTTACCAAATCAATAAGGGAATTTGAAATTTCAATTTCCACTCATTCGGCTTTACGCATACTTCATTGATTATTTTACTCCAAGATTATGTGTAGAATCACTATTCATTTGATTACGTCATAATTTCCACTCCCCTTTCTCTGGATATAATTTTTATACACATAATCACTCCATTTATAAATTCTCAAGTCATCGGTATGAACTTGATAAGAGTAATTTTAACTCAATCTCCATTTGTTGAGTTAAATATCCAATTCATTGGTGTTGTTTTTACAAGAATATGTGTGAATGTCATCTGATTGATTTACACTAAATATAAAATCATATTGAGTGTATTTATATTTGTCACACATAATTATGTCGTTGATTTATCCTTAACCAAAGGATATGGTCTTTATAATAGAATTCATCTCAATTTACATTCCATTGAGACTTCTTTGTTGTTACACAAAATCACTTTTATATGGTGTATATAATGTACTTTGACATAGTATATAATGGATCCCTTTATTCTCATGATATTATAAAGTTTTGATTACCTCAATTATTTTTATTCAAGTGTCTCTCTTTTGGTTAGAAACTCTAACTAGAATACATTTTAAGTATTTTAAAGATTGATTGTTCTAAATATTTCTCATTAATGTCAATGTTTTAAAAATGGTTTTAAAGATTTATTTATATGGACATTAACGTTTTAAAATCAAAATTCCTTTTAAAAGTTTCAAAATGGTATGGGACACTTTGATTCTAAAACCTATTTTAAATGGATTCTTGACAAATAGTGTGACTTTTAAATGATTTCAAGAAAAAGGGGGATATTTCACTCTAATTGTTTTGATGATTATTTTCATCTATGTCAATATCCTTCATCATTCTCGATTGAGGTTAATATAATACAATACAATCATTCATATTGTATCGAATGAGTTATTTTTGACTGTGGATGTGCTATTTTTGTACCATTCATAGTTTTTGGATAAAGTATTGACATTTTGTATGCTAGTTTTAATACGAATGTTTATGTTATGTTTAAAAAATTTCATATGAGGAATGCATTGGACTTAGTAAGTGACGGGTGGAGCCCTCTATAGCTCCTCGATGCATCGGTAGGTCTCATGAGACAAACTAGTGTCTTGGCACGAGGCCTTGACAAAATCTTATTTGTAGTCTTGGCACGAGGCATTGGCTACGTGGTTATGATAGTCTAGCATTATGCATTCCGTCATTATGAAAGAGGTTATTAATATTTTCATGTGATTATTCGACTAGTAGAATATCCATGTGAATAAGTAAATGGAATTATTTCATTTTATCCTTGCCATATTATTCTGAAATTCAAGTTTAAAAGGATTTTGTTTTAGTTATACATTGCCTTAAATTTTTATGTTTATTTATGAAAGTGTCTGCTATATTGTTATCCTTACTGAGTATCTGAGCTCACCCCTTTCAATGTTTTGTTTTTTCCAGGATGTGAAGAATTATTTTATGAATGACCTGCAGGGATATTATGGGGGGATATTAAGACAATATGTTGTTGTAGTTTTTCACTTATTGATGTAATGTAAACTTTATGAATATATCTAGTGTTTCCAAGGCTACTAAACTAATCTGTCTTTCGAGACTTGATCTTTCTTTTGATCATGCCAATGCTATGTAATAATGCACCGACTCTGGGTATCTAGGGTCGGGGTGTTACAGTTTCATTATCTTTTGTGGTTATATAAAGTGTATATTTATATAATAAATCATGAAATAAAGTTTATTAAAATATGGGTTATCATATTCCCATCTAACTACCCAGACTGTATAATCCCATATTTTCTAGGTACATATCTCTTTGAGTTTTGGTTAAATTTTCTTTTGTTTGGTTGGTTTTGGTTTGGACCATAGTAATCAAGTCTATAAACTAGTTGACTTAGTTATGAGAGTTAGAAAAATGGGGAGATGAAGTCTGGCTATATAACTAATTCATGCCATGAATTTTCAATTCATAGTATGAATTATTTTGGGCAGACCCATAAAACTCATACAAGGCATTAATTTTTCTAAGTAGATCCCATGAACTTCTTTCATATCCTTAATTTATATGGTAATAACCTATTAAAATCTTTCAATTAATGATATGGGTTCACAATGTGAAGTTTTTTTCTGGGTTTTTAAGATGAGGCATCGGGTTTTTTAGTATTAGTATAAAATGATCCATTTACAATGTGAATCACCAATTCATGTCAAGAATATTCCATGCCCAATTCTCCTTTTAAACTCCAATTTCATGTGGTTTTGATATTTCACACTCCTTCTTTCTCACTGGGGACCTTCTACAGATGACCTATGATATTTCCTCTCCAAAATAGATGTACATTTCCATTAGATCTTGGCATTCCAAATCAAAAGATTAAAGGAAAACCATTAGGTTATTATTCTCATTCTTGTGTCATCTATTTCCCCATGGGTAAAACCCTAGTTTGAGACTACCTGGCCCAGATCTAGTTTGGATGTCTGTGTTGGAAGAACTCTTGTCCTAGAGGTTAAAAGGAAGGAAAGATGAATCTAGATTCTATCTTAGACATTGATAAATCATCATTGTATTCTCTTATTTTGAGGTGGGTGGTCTGGAATAACTCCCAAATATCTGTTTATTTTTCTATAGTATGTGAAGTAATTAAAATCGAGATTTCATGTTGTGTGTTTGACCTAAATAAATTTTTAACTCATTGATTAATGAATTTCATATAATTATACCTTCCATCGATCACATTGGGTCCATTGGTGATCATACCAAGATGGGAAGCCACCTGAGAGGTGTTCCAACCTTTGACCCTAGGATGGAACTCGGCTTGGATAAACCTAGATACCCTTTTATAAATGTAAATCTTTTAGAATTATCTTAATCTTTGAACTTTTAATAACATGTGAAATGTGTTTATTGTTAACATGGTTCAACATGTGAAATGTGTTAAGTAGAAACTTGGAATATTTTGACATTGTTGATTCATCTAGATGTGGGAGAATCCAAAAAATGAGAATAAATGGATTATAAATTGGTAATTGGATGAATTAACCAAATTGTAATATAATAACATGTTGGTTATGATTAATCCATGGAATAATTTTGGATTCTTATACTTTTTTTGGAAGACATATTGTCTATAGACTTGTTCCACTATCTCATGAAGCAAGGTTCCTATGATTCATCCTAATCTGGGAGAATCCACCACTCGATATGGTTACTTTACCCCTGGTATGGGATTGTTGAATGGGAATATTTAAGTGACTCCATCATGGGACATTCACATGGATCCCATTATAAGATTGTTACTTTCCCCATGGTATGGAATTGCACCATGGTAAGACATAAGCAACTCCAACATGGGACATTTTCATGGATCCCAGTGTGATTAGTCACATTACCCCTGGTATGAAATTGTGTCATGGGAAGATGTAAGTGACTATAGTATGGGTATATAGGCATGGATCCCAGTGTTACTTAGTTACTTGGGACATGTCATGGGATATTCATCCAGATGTAAGAGAATATTCCAATATCATGGGTGATCCATTCTGATGTTGGATGATCCACTACTTGATAAACATATCTGCCATGGAGTCAAAGAAGGTTTGTCTAGCCTGGGGTGTTAACCTAAAGTTTAAGGGTCAGCATTTTTATGTGATTTCTTGTATTAATTTATGAATTAATACCCCTACTTATCATATTATTTCAATCACTATATATTTAGATAGTATTGTTTAGACATCTTGGGTTTCGGCCTATAGAGTTTTACTCACACCCTATTCAGGTGCCATTTGGTACTCGGGCAGATATCATGGATATAGGTATAGACAAGGGAAAGGGACACTATTCTTTATTGTGTGCTTTTATGGATGGGTTGGTGTAACATCCCAAAGTTGTAAAAATGAAACTCCATTTTCAAATGAATAAATTCCTTATTAAGTAAGGAAGTTATAGAAACACATGCACTAATTTGGTTATTTTGGACTATTATAATTTAAATTATATCATATTTAAAATACCATAATATTTGATAATATATTTATTGTATAGTTTCCATTATTATTAGAATATATTAATTATAATGAAAAAATAAAATTGAAACATATGAAAAAAGTGATAGTCTCGACCAGTTGGATCATAACCTATGAATCCCATTTATCAAAGCTTCTGAGGGATATAGAATCCATGGACTTTTCCATTGACTAATCCTAAGATGAGATTTGATATATAAATAATAATAATAACCATTTATGGGATAATTTCAAGCTTATTGAGATCAAGACTCAAACCATGTTCGCTGAACCACCCCAAGAAAGTGTCACCATCACGTACCTTACCCTTAGGGCATATGATGGTTTGATAAGGGGTTATATATCTAGACCATAGTAATATTAATTTTTATATTTTATTTTTAATAAAATAATTATTATATTTATCTCTTTTATTATTACTATATCAATGATTATATAATGTGTTTGATAGAAAATAGATTTTCACATGAAGAAAGAAAAAAAGTATTTTTGGGAAATATATAGTTTCAATTAAGAAACTTTGTTGATAAATTAAATAAATTTTTAAATAAATTTTATTTTAATAAAATTGTCTTATTAAATAATATATATTTAAAAATAAATGGTAATATAATTTAATTAATTCCAATATAATCTTTATAAGGGTCAGAAACTTTTATCATCGTAAAAACCAGTATTTCTGAATAAATAGAGATTTTTTATTTAAAAGTATAAATTATCATATTTATAAAATTATTTTGATAAAAAAATATAATTTTTTAATAATAGTGTCAAAATTATCCAATGGTAATTTTTTCATAATTTTCCGAGATAGTCAAGTTTTCAATAAAAATTAAATACGTCATAAATATACGACATGTATTATAACATTGTAAAATCCCAAAATCGATGTAATAAATATTATAGAATGTATCCATGACCTAAGTTATTTTTATCCTTTAAATAATGTATTTTTTAAGTTATTTTATTAATTTTATAAACCCTTAATGAATCCTCCAAAACCTATATTATATTTTAAGGTTTTAAAATTAATTATTTATGAACATAACTCACTTTCACATCACCAAGGATATTATTTTAATGAGTTTGGTTTTATCATTATAAAATATTGAAACCCAATACTATTTTTTAGAAACCATGCGTAAAACCATGGTAAGGTTTTTGGTTTTTATTATTTTATCCTATAGAGTCCAAAACTGAATTTTAGAAATTAATAAATAATCCCCATATCTTTTTTCTATAAAAACCAACCAAACTTCCCATTCTTATTCACTCAAAACCCTTGTATCGTGAATTTACTCTACCATTACCTCTATTTATCCCTCCATAGTAGTTACCAAGCTCTTAAGAATCTCCTCCCAAGATTTTAGAAGCACCATGTCAAGGTAATGGATCCTCTCCTCCTCTTTATTCAAGCACTTCCTTTGTAATATGCCTTTTAATTTCCAATTTTTCATCTTGGGATATTTTTTTAAACATCCCTAATATTTTCCTTATTATTCCCAATTTATTATAAACCCCATTTCACTCTTATTAAAACATTCCATGAATTAATATGTACATCCATTATACTATCAAAATTATCCTACGATTTTCCATGCTAAACATTTGTGTAGTGAATACCCATCCACATTTCCACTCAAGGGTATTCACCTCGATGTACTTATAATTCATTGATTGAGGACTTCCATGTATATAACCCACAATCATTAATCATGCTATTAAAAGTGATTAAAGGTGTTATTATGTTGCATGATCTATGTTTCACACTTATTCATGTACATGATATGAATATGATAAGTGGGATTAGAATTATATACCCATCCAATTCATTAGGTAATATTTTCATCCCATGAGATTCCATATATGGTGCATAGGATTTTATCTTAAGTAAACTATGTTATAATGTATTTGTGGTTATCCTTGACTTAATCTTATGATCTCATGTTTTATGTTTTTGCCACATTCTCATGTTTTATTGATGTTATCATCCTATATCTCACTTTGATGATCATGTTTATGATTAACGCCCCTTTTATGACACCATAATATGCCTATTTTACTAAAATTTATTAATTTAATCATATTATTCTTTGATTATTCTCTTACTGAGCTTTATAGCTCACCCTTTTCTTATGAACGTCCCCGGGTTATCATGTGTAGTATTAGAAGATCAATAGAATATAAGGGAATGTCTTAAATATTTTAAATAATGTTATTGTACCCATGTTTCAAGTTAATTTTCTATGAACCTAATTTTACAAAGACACTATGCCTCATGATCTTCTGGGATTGTTTTATGATTATTTTATGTAATAAATCATGAATTAAGGTGTGTTAAATATATGGATTGTCCTAGTTGGTATCAGAAAAAAGTATAGTTATTTTTAGAGATTGGGATTAGATAACCTTAGTGGAATAATTAGGAATAAGACTACACATAAGAAAACATCCCTTAATTTTGTTAAATTATAAAGTAAGTGGTTTCTAAGAAACTAAATCCCTTTTAGGATACTAAAAAAGGATATGAATCTATAAAAGTTGTACCTAGGGGTAATAACCTCAAAAGGGCACATGGGGTTTGAATCGATTATCACATGGTGCATAACAAAGAGGTATTGTTGTGTTTGTAGTTTTACACTCTTTGGGGATATGATTTGGTAAATTATAAATCTCTTTAAGAACCATTATGATGGGAAGAAAAATGACCATAAATTTATATGTTAGTAAATAGACCATGAATAACTTATACTGAAACCAAGAAATTTATAGGTTAATAAATATATTTTATTTATTATTTATCCTACTAATGTTCATGGTTTTCCATTTATGTGCTTAATAGTTGAAAAAATTATCATCCCTAATTTTATCTTTATTTTGGTCAATGGATTGAAATAGAAGAAACTAAATCAATAACCAATGTGAAGGGAAATCCAATGAAAACCCAAATGATATTACCAACCTGATGGGAGCAGGAATCAAGAACTTCATGATGATACTTTCTCAATTAAATCAAGTTTCTAATGTGAACTTAAACTTGTAGGAGCACCCATATCCTTCTAAGAAATATAAATTTATAATTGAGACCTTTTTTCAAAATGGAACCTAAATTTTAGTGGATATTATTATCAATTAATCATGAAAAAATGGATAAAATCTATTAAGAAGATCTTATCCATCCTTTAATTATATAAGAAAGAGAATTTTGTCTTGATTGTTTATCATATGGAGTGATAATCTGATCAATGGTGGAAATTTATCAAAAATAAAAATTATGAGTAAGAGATCAAATTAATGGAGTGGAAATAATTATGTAAAATGTTTTTTAATAAATATTTTCCTCACACTATCTGACTAAAAATGGATAAATATTTACTTATCCTGAAGAAAAATGAAAATGAATCCATTAGGGTGTATGAGACAAACTTCACGAGACTTTCATGAAACACCTATAGATTTGTAATTTACCCTAAAAGTAAACTGGGACACTTCTTTGGTGGGATATATATGAGTATATGAGAATATCTGGTTATTTGATAATTTTAGAGCTATGATTAAATTGTCTGATGTGCCCTCAAAGTTGAAATTTATATCAGTTAATCTCAAGGGTCTCACAGGTCTGAAGATAGGAAGTGGAGAATGGATTTTAATCCTAGTAGTGTAATGTAAAAATATATTAGGGGAAAGAAATTAAAACACCCCACTTATCAAAAGTGTGTGAAGAAGTATCCAAAAAATTTCATGAATAGGAAAGGATAATTCTTTAGGTGCAGGAAGGAAGGGAACCTTACTAATTAATGTCAATGGGAAAAACTCACCAATGTGATAGAATAAATTAATTCTCTAGTCAACCCTCAGCCTAATTTCTAATTTATAAACTTTAAGTAATAAGGACACTATATTAATCAATGCACTAAGCCAATGATTGTTGATGGTAACAAAAAAAACAAACTCTAAGGACTAGAGAGAAAGAATGAGCTTATGTCATCACAACTTCTGAGGTGGATCCCGATAGTGAAGTGGTGATGGTTATGATAGTTATTTATTCAAGGATAGTGAACATACTATTTGATTATGGTTTAATGAACTCTTTAATATCATGCAAGTTTAGTAGAATAATTCAAACACCACCTCAAAATAGGGAAATCGAGTTATCAGTAAAGACAGAGAATAAGTCAATTGTTGTATCCCAAGTATATAACTCATACCTTGTCAAAATTTGTGGGTTGAATTGCCCATAAAACCTTTTGATACTCCCTTTAGTATAATTGTACACTATTATAGGCATGGATTGGATTTCCTTTTATAGAGACAACATAAATTTCCAAGAGAAAGAAACCACCCTCTGTATCACAAATCTCTCTTTAATTCTATACAAGTGCAAGGAGGAGGATGAATATCCTTTGGTATCATCATCTCAATAATGGATATTATTTCTTTATAAGAAATAATATTTAGCTAAATTGATTCATAATAGGGAAAAATCATCCTTGATGACATGAACATTGTAAGGGAATTCAATGATGTGTTTCTTAAATAATTTTCAAGTCTTCCTCCTAGCTAAGAGGTTGAGTTATCAATAAAACTTATACATGGATATTTTCCAATATCCAAGACTCTATGAAGAATGGAGGTTGTTGAACTTGAATAGTAGAAGAAGAAACTATAGTAGAATCTAAATAAGAGATTTATAAGCCCAAGTGCTTCACTATGCGGTTCACCAATCCTTTTTGTTAAGGAGAAGGATGGGTCAATGTGCCTCTATAATGATTATGGTGAGATCAAAAAGATAATGATAAATAACATGTATCCTCTACCATAGATTGATGAATTATTCGATCTTCTATGTGGATCTTAATACTTCTATAAGGTGGATCTTTGGTTGGGATATTATAAAGTAAAGGTGAAAAAGGAGGATATCCCCAATACTGCTTTTCATACAAGGTACGGGCACTATGAGTTTATAGTTATGCCATTTGGACTTACTAATGGTCCAGATATCATCATGGACGTGATGAATAGAGTCTATATGGATTACCTCAAAAAATAGAGGTAATTAAATAATGTCCCAAACTAATATTTATGACAGATATAGTTTCCTTTGATTATATGGGTACTATCATCGATTTGTGAGAAACTTATAGTCATTATCAATCACACTAACCAAGATAACTTGTAAGGGGGTTAAGATTTTCTAGAATAATTAATGTGAAGAGAGATTTAAAGAGTTAAATAAGATTCTAATCATTTCACCTATGATCACATTACCCACCAATGGGGAAGGATTTTTGATCTATAGTAATGCATATTAAAGGGATTAGGATATGTACTTATTCAAGATGACAAAGTGATATCCTATGCCTCTTGAAAATTAAAGATCTATGAACAGAACTACCCAATGCATGATCTGGAATTGGATGCAGTGATCTTCACACTGAAGATTTAGTGACATTATCTTTATGGGGATAGGTGTGACTTATATACAAATCATAAAAACTCAAGTATATATTCACACAAAAGGAACTCAATATGTTCCAAAAAGTTGGTTATATCTAATTGAAGATTATGATTTTTCAATCCATTACTATCCTTGGAAGGCAAAAAAAGTGGAAGAAGCTTTGAGTAGAAAGGATAAAACAACCTTATCCATGATGAGGATTTCAAAGGATCCAACCTTATTGGACATTAAATGGATGGACATGGGAATAATAAAAGGATATTCATTCTACCTTTATCAAATAAATACTCAATAATATATTCTTTAGTGGATCAAGGAGGCCTAAAAAATAATGTGGAGCTATAGAAAAAAGGTAGTTAATATTATGGAGTTTAGCTTTTCTAAAAAATTAGTTATAAGGTTTGGAACCTAGATATGTATCTCATCATAACCATAATTGAATAAGTAACTTCTAGAAGATGTGCATGGCTCATCCTTCTCTATTCATCTAATAAGCACTAATATGTATATAGAGTTGAAGCAAAACTTATTGTAGGGTAATATAAAGATGGATATTGTAGAATTGGTATCTTGATGCTTGGTATGCCAACAAGTTAAGGCTGAATGAAAAAATTGTAAGGTTATGATGAAACCATTTCCCATACCAGTATAGAAATGGGAAAGAATAACCATATATTTCATCATAGGACTCCTCGGGATATCTAAAGGCAATAACACCATAACGTTTTTAGTCATATACCATAAAAATTCATTGCATTTCATTGATATCAAATAAGATTTATCTTTTGACTAACTTAGAAAAATATACATAAGGGAAGTGGTAAAACTGTATGGATTTCCACTCTCCATTGTGTCTGATAGAGATCTAAGGTTTAACTCTAGGTTCTAGAAAAGAATTCAGCATGTTTTGGATGTAGTATTGAGTTTCAGTGCTTCTTATCACTCTCATATATATGGTTAGTCTAATAGAACCATCAAAACTCTAGAGTACATGTTAATATCAGGTTCAATGGATTTCCATGGATGTTGGGGTCAACACCTTCCCTGAGTAGAGTTATCATATAATAACAATTTCTATTCTAGAATTCAAATGGAACCTTATAAGGATCTGTATGGGAATAGATATCGAAATACAACATGTTGGGATGAATTTGGATAGTAGAAGCATATGAGACCTGATATTATATAAGAGATGATAGATAAGGTTCAAACCATTCAACATTATATGAAATTTGCACAAAGTCGATATAAAATCTATACAGGTAATCATCGATGAGACATGGAGTTTGAGGTTATAGATAAAGTTTCCCTTTGTATATTACCATGGAATAAATTCATGAGGTTTAGAAAAAAGGGAAAATTTATTACAAGGTACATCATCCCATTTGAGATCCTTTATCACATCAAAGTTGTGTCATATCGACTTGCACTCCCACCTAAAATATCTCAAGTACATGATGTGTTCCATGTATCCCTCTTGAGGAAGTACATACTAGAACCCTCACATGTACTGAATATAAAGGTAATTTTATTAGAGAGTGATCTTTTATATGAGGATAATTAGATTAAGATATTAGATCATAGAGACAAAGTTATAAGAAACAAGACAACTCACCTGGTCAAAGTCCTGTAGTGAAACCACAAGTTTGATGAAGCAACTTGGGAACTGGAAGAAGATATGAAACAGAAGTACCCTCATTTGTTTTAGTTTATAAAAAGAAATTTTTAGGGATAAATATTTGAAGGGAGAATAATATAAAAACCCAAAGTTTTATAAATGAAACTCCCTTTTCGAATTAATAAATTCTTTAAGTAATGAAGTTATAGAAAATAAATGAATTAATTTGGTTATTTTGGACCATTATAAGTTTTATCTTGTCAAATTTAAAAGTTCATTAAGAATCATAACCATTGATAATATAGATTTTTTATAGTTACTGTTATTATTAGTATATATTAAGGGTGGTGATAAAATCTAATTGTCAGAGACAAAATAGGTGATGGACTCTACCAGTAGAATCATACCCTATAAAGACCATTTATCACAGCTTCTAAGGGAGATGACATAACTATTATTTACCCTTTAAAAATCAAAATCTAATATTAAATAAATAAATAATGAAAAAAAACAATTTATGGGATATTTTCAATCTTATCAAGATCACAACCAAAACCATGTTCATCGAACCACCCCAATAAAGTGTCACCATCGCACACCTTACCATTAGTGCATACGTTGGTGTAATAAAGGGTTATATATCTAGACCCAAGTAATATGAATTTTTATATTTTGTTTTTAATAAAATAGTGATTATACTTATCCTATTTTATTATTACTATTAATGGTTATATGATGTGTTTGAAAAAAATTATATTTTTACATGAAGAAATAAAAATTTTATTTTTGGGAAATCTATATTTTCAATTAATACACTCTTTTGATAAAATCAATAATTTTTTAAAAAAAGTTATATTAATAAAAAAAATTATTAAATAATATATATTTGAATATAAATTGTAATAAAATTTAATGAATTCAAATATGATCTTTATAAGGGTTAGAAAAATGTTACCATCATAAGAACCATTATTTTTCAATAAATGGGTATTTATTATTTAAAATAATAAATTCTCATATTTAGAGAATTATTTTTATAAAAAAATATTATTTTTTAAATCAGAACATTGAAATTATCCAATGGTGAGTTTTTCATAATTTTCTATGACTGCTAAATTTTGGGTAAAAGTTAAATACAGTATGTATTATGATATCAAAAAATCCCAAAAGTTATGTAATAAATAATATGAGTATACATGACAAAAATTATGTTTCCCTTTAAAAAATATTTTTTAAAGTTATTTGATTAATTTTATAAACCCTTAATGAATCCTCAAAAGCCTATATTATATTTTAAGGTTTTAAAATTATTTATTTATGAACATGACTCACTTACACATCACCAGGGTTGTTATTTTAAATATTTCAGTACTTAGCCATATAAAATATTGAAAACTTATCCTTTGGTAGAAAAAATGGGCAAAACCATGGTAATTTTTTTTGAATATTTTATCATATAGAGTCCAAAACCTAAGTTTAGAAATTAATAAAGAATTATCCTCTCTTTTGCTATAAAAACTCACCCAAACCCTCATTAACCTTCACTAAAAACCCTTGTATCATGAATTTACATTGAATTTACCTATCTAAATCCTTACCAATGTGTTAAAAATATCTTAATAAGATCTTCCCTAGACTTTATAAGAGCCCTCTCAAGGTAAGGGATCCTCTCCTCCTCTTTATTCAAGCACTCCCTTTGTACTATGCCTTTTTATTTCTAATTTTTCATATTGGAATAACTTTTAAAACATCCCTATTAATTTTCTTCTGATTATCAAGGGTTTAGATACCCACTTTTAATCTCATTAAACCCTTCCAGGAATCTATATATACACTTATTATACTGCTGAAATTATCCTGACATTTTCCATACCAAACATTTATGTATTGAATACCCATCCCTATTTCCACTAAAGGGTATTCACCTATATGTACCTATGATTAATTTATTGGGGATTTCTATATATGTAACCCATACTCTATAATGGTGGGATTAAAAGTGATGAAAGTCATTATTATGATTTATGATTTATGTGGCACACTTATGCATGTACATGATATGAATGTGATGGGTGGGCCTGAAATTTTATATCCTTAAAACACATTAGGTAATGTTTTTAGCTCATGAGATTCCATATATGGTGAATGATAGGTTATACTAAGAACACTATGTTATAATGTATTAGCATATAGCCTTGACTTATTATTATAATGTCATGTTTTATGTTGTTGCCACATTCCTATGTTGCCTTGATGTTATCATCATGTATCATGCTTCGATGATCATGTTTATGATTCTCACTCATTTTATATCATGTTGATATACCAATTTGACTAACATGTATTAATTTCATCCTATTATTCTTTGATTATTCTTTTAATGGGATTTATATCTCACCTTTTTCTTATGTTTGTCCCCAGCTTATCTCGTGCAATATTAGAATTTCAATGGAATATAAGGGCATGTATTAGAGTTTTTAAATAATGTTGTTATATACATGTTTCAAGTTAATGTGATTTATACCTAATATCCAAAATACACTTGGTCTCGTGATTTTATAGGATGTTATTATGAGTATCTTTATGTAATAAATCATTAATTAAGGTGCAATAAAGATATGGGTTGTCATAGATAGATCTTGGGGATAGGACCTGGCATGGGGTTCTGAATTGGGGATTGGAGTCTTTCTGTTTTTTCTTTTACTTATATGAATTTAATCATGTAATTTATTTACATTCATCCTAAAATTACATGGTATTTATTTTATTTTTATTGTTCATTTTTAGTCTTTATTATTCTTAGTCACATGGTTTATTATTTATATTATTTATTCTATTATTGTAACTTTTTTCCTGAGAGTATAGTATCCCCACTATGTTCCTTATATCCTCAATGCTAATTGGAAGCCTCTGGTGTACGGGGAGGCACACCTGAGGTCTAGTATCCAACCTGACTCGGTCATGTTAGTGATAACCGAGTCGGGGATGTTACAAAGTGGTATCAAAGCCTAGGTATTTTCTATTTTTTTACTATTTTGGAAAGGTAAATAGGAGACTAAGAAGTGTTGGGACTTGGTAATGATCTTGTTCGTGGGAGTAGATAACCCATGTAAGGGGTAAAATTGATTTCCCAGGGATGGAATTGTTGTTCATGTTGTTCACACGTTATAGTTTTGATATTACTTCACCTAGTGATTCACTTATTTTGTGATTTTAGTATTTATTGAGATGTTCCTCATGGGATGAAATAGCATGAGATGAGTATGCATGAATCGTTTTTGGCACATATGAATATATGTCGACATACATTTTTCATGTTAGGGGCATATTTATCACATGTGACATAGTCACTTCTCTAACCTGTAAAAAAATCCCTTATTTTATCTAAGGAAAAGAAATAAAAGAAATTGTTATGTTATTCCAATTCACTTGTTAAGACAAGTATATAGGGACCTTGATCTTTTAGTTCTATTTTTTTCAACCTTTTAAGTTTGATCTATTTGTGTCACATATGTTCTAAGGAGTGTGTTAACCCTTTTAGAAAAAATACCTCCTCATCATCTTCAAGATAAGCATTCAGATAGTGGTAATCTGCACACTCCCAATATAGTTGATCCAGAACTTCTTATGGTTATAGAGAATCAGATGGATGATCATATTCATGATAGATTCCTATGGGTTATGTGGTCGATAGAGAGGGAGACTGATCACACCATACCTTTTATGTTTGATCTAACCAGAGAGTTCTAGTTAAATCATCTATCTATATTCACTAGAGAGAGAGGACCCCATGAATCTAGTTGTCAATAGATTCAGAAAAAATTATCTTTAAGCACCTCAAAACACCCATAGGTAAGAGAGAGAAGTTGTTTAATTACATGTTATGAGGACCATCCAAGCATTGGTGGGACATTATGGATAAATTTTCCAATGAGAGGAGCTAACCTGGAATGACTTCTAAGTGAAGTTCCTGAACCACTTCTATCCAGAGACATTGAGGTATGAGAGGGATCATGAGTTTATACACCTAACATAGGAGAGCATTTAATTGATGGACTAAGTTATAATTTTCACTGGCCTAAAAAAAATTCTCCATATTTGGAATCTAATGATAATTCCATGGTGAAACGTTTCTATGATGGGATTCACTATGATATAAGGTTGTTGGTGAACATATTTTTCTTGAGAAACTCTGCATACATGATGAATCGAGCTCTCGTCATCTAAGAGGAAATGATGGAGGCCCCAATTCTCAATCAAGAAGTCATAGTAGGATGATTATGGAGCTATTCTTCAAGTAACAAGAAGTTCCAATATGAAAATTACCATGAAGGTAGTGGTCAGCAGAGAAACCAGGGAAGAGGGAAGCCATATTAGGATCATAGATCAGTGGATCACTATCAATGTCAAAAGGCAATCCACAAGTGCTCGCAGTTTCTTTAACCCACTTTAGAGTGTTGTTCATGTGAAAGGATGGGCTATTTGTAAAGGTTTTAGAGGAAAATGGTGAAGAAGAGTAGTGGAAGCGGATCAGGACAAACACTAAAGTTTAGAAAGGACTTAGCTACCCCTTATAAGACAGGTAGCTAGAGTTCCATCAGACATCCATGCCTAGGTAGGGGATGTGGTACCCCAACATAGGAGTGGTAGTACTAGCTAAAGGTAGTATCATAGGGGAGTTAGAATGGATTCTTGGTAGAGGGGAAACTTAGATACATGTTAAAAAGTCTACTCTGAACAGTCTGAATGCAAGACCTTCTACTGTTATAGGTACAATTATCATGTCATCTACCCTTGCCTAAGTTTTTTTATACATGATAATTAAATTCCTTTATATCTACTCAATTTTTTTTAAAAATTATTATTTTTGGATAACTTTAATGGATTTATGACCATAAAAATGCCTCTAGGGGTGTGATTAGAGGATATCAAATGTTGGAAGGAGTGTTCTCTTGAAATTGGTGGCTATCATTTACTTTGGGAGATGTTTGTGTCAGAAATGACTAGATTTGATTTTATATTGTGTGTGGATTGGATAGTTCTACACCAGTCTCATATTGACTGTTATTGGTGGAGATCCACATTTCTATCTCCAAAAGGGGGTAGCTTCTGTCATAAGGGTGAATTGAATATTATGAATGGTCATACAGGACCAATTCAGTTCAAATTGGATTCTCTCATAACTCAGATAGTAGTTATTGTTCTAGATGATGTTGAGTTGTAGTAGATTAATTTATATCTAGTGTTAGACCATTTTCAGGATGTCTTACCTAGATAATTACCTTGCTTACCACCTGAGTGGGAGATTGAGTTCACGGTCAAGTTAGTGTTGGGAGTGGATCTAGTTTCAATCCAACCTTACAGGATGGTACAAACAGATCTTCGTGTGTTAAATGTTTAGTTGGAATATCTAGAATATAAAGTATTTTTATGACCTGGTATTTATTTGTGGGGTTATCCTGTTTATTTTTCCAAGAAGTCTGATAGAACTTTCTGATTTTGTGAGAATTATCAGAGATTAAACAAGATAAAATTAAAGAACAGGTATTCCCTTTCATGCATTGAATATATATTCAATTAGATGAATGCTTATAGGATATTCTAAAAGATATAATTGAGGTCTAGGTACCATTAGTTGAGGGTGAGATAGTATGACATATCCCAGAGTGATTTTAGGAGTAGGTATAGATTGTATGAATTTGTGGTGATGTTTTTAGGTCTGAAGAATGTGCTAGTAGTGTTTATGGCCTTGATGAATCATATATTTTATCCATTCTAAGATCAATTTGTGGTGGGTTTTTTCAATGATATCTTGGTTAATTCCAAGTCTGTAGACGATCATTCCCAACACCTTGACATCATCCTGAGTATGATGAGAAAGAATTGGCTTTATTATAAGATATACAAATATAATTTTTGGATTAATAGAGTGAATTTTTTGGGTTATGTTATCTAATAGTATATAGTGTAAATGGGCCTAGAGAAGGTTTCATCTATGGTATCTTCGGATCGGACCAATAATTTCTTTGAGATTCAGAGCTTTTTTGGGTCTAGAAGACTATCTCTAGAAGTTTTCTTCTATTATTCCCACCATCAAACAAAACATCATAGATTTATCTTCTTTAATGATGTTTTATATTGACCATAAAAATTTCAAAGTCATTGGACAGGTGTAAAGAAAGATATGGTTGAATCAATGAATATGACTTTTCCTGACCTCCAAACACTATTTCACCAACTATACTTGGACTCACTCAAAAGATGCATTAATGAGCATATTAATTTATGAAATTTAACATGAACTATAAATTTGGATTCATATATTGAAACCATATTTAATCATATCATTTTAAGGTCGGTAGGACAAGATATACCTCATTAATTGTAGTGTGTCCCATTCTGTTGTCTATAAAGATTTCTCCATTGGATTGATTTTTCTAGGCCATTATGTATCGAATTAGGTCTAGGTCCATAAGAAAAAAATGAATCCCATGAGTAAAGAAAACCTATAAAAAGGAATCAATTAAATTGGATCTTAATTGTAAAATTTATTCCTAAAAAACATAATCTCAAGAAAATTGTGAATTTTTCGGAATTAAGCAATTTTCACAATTAAGCCCAAAGTTCACCAAAAACACTAAAATGATGAAAATATACTAAAATTGACTAATTAGGAGGGATTAAATAATTTAAAATCATATTAAAAATAATTAAAAATATTAACTCTATTAATTATCCCACACTTAGCACTTGGAATTTTGTACAAGTCATCATCAAAATCCAAATCAAAGCAAATTCAAAATACATTCCCATGAGATCTACCAATTTGAAAACAAGAAACAAAATATATCATGACTCCTAAAAACAATTATTTAAAGTTATTCATTTCAGATCATTCAATATATTTCCTCTTCATTTCTCTTCCCATGCACACAAAACACTTACCTAACATTCATCTTCACTCATCACATAAATGTCAAAAATTTTCAGCAATGTCTTTCTCATCCAAACATATACAAGGGTCACCATATGCTTGATAAATTCTTACATCTCCATATGATGTGAGTAAAGAACATGTGTTTATCATGAGGAATTTTTAGTTTTGTTCTATTGATTTTGGTTGGTAGGATTTAGATGTTAAAAATTTTGTGGCTGAATGAGGAGGGTTTGGCTCTTTTTGAAGTAAAATTGCATTATTCTAGTTTTCACTCAGGTATGACCTCCTTCTCACTCCCCTTAGTAGAAAATAAGCTCTTTCATCATTAAAACTCAAGAAATGTTAACCAAGTTCAGCACTTCAGCATAAAACATTTCAATTCTATCAAACATAATTTTTCTTTAAAGCTCTAAAAAAGGCGCATCTTTCTTCCTCCATTAGAAGCTCCAGAAAATCATAGCTTCTCTTATCATGAAAGCTCCAGAAATGGAAAAAAATTCAATAGAATGATTTTTTTCATAAATAAGAAAATATATTCTACTTTTTATTTTCACCCAAATTATCTCTAAATGAGGTAGCACAATACAAGTCAACTTCCCCCACACTTAATTTCAACTAGATCGTGCAATTTCACTTCAAGAGAAAGTTGGATAGGGAAAATTGGATTGTAATGTGGCTAAACTAATAGCTTTTTCATGTATTATAAGGGTTACAAGGACTAAATGTACATGGTAGGCTATAGTGAAAAAGATTATTTTGAAAAGGTGTCTTTAAAACCAAATAAATGCCTCAATCATTTAAAACATAGGTACCTCAAACCCTCAAGTTTTGATAGGAATATATCAAATTTTGGTTAAATAAAGTGTGATTTGATTCTATCAAGAATTGAATTGAATTTAAAGAATATGAAAACAATGGTTTATAAGCCTCATAGTAAAGTGATTTCAAATATATAGACAGTGATATGTGTCATGGGATTTAAAAATCAAAGTACTTTTCATAAAATTTCTAAAGATTTGAACTTGAAACAAAGTCATTTTAAGCATTCATTTAAGCTAAGTTTCATGGAATAAATTGTTTCACTCATGGAAATGTGTTTAAAAAATGTCAAATATAATCATTTTTTCTCAAAATTTTCAAAAACACACAAAAATTAAAAAATAAACCCTTAAAATTTGAAAAAACACGCAATTTTTGTTTGAAAATAGGAAAACAAAAAACAAATAAAAAACATAAACTAAAAAGGTTCCCTCCATAGTAATTAAATTATGAAGTTTCCACAATTAATTAAAATGTATGTAACATGTAATAAGATTTTAAAAATGAATCATAGCAATCAAGAAAGTGTAAAAGAGAGGTATGACCTGGTGGATTTTATTAATAAACAGGTTGGAGGAGTGTGATCTCCTCCATTGAATTTGATGGAATGGTCCCATGGAATTTCTTTATCCTATGTCCATTAATAGTGAATTGATCATGCAATCCATCCTTCACAATCTTCACAGCACCAAAAGTATATACATAAGTAACTGTAAATGGACCTTCCCACCTAGAATGAAGTTTACCTAGCATCATCTTGAGTCTTGAGTTGAATAACAACATTGTATCTCTAGTATGGAAGTATTTTAGTTAAATCATCTTGTCATGATATACTCTTGTTCTTTATTTTTAAATCCTAGAATTTTTAAAATCTTACCTTCTAATTTCTTCCAACTCTTGTAACTTCATTCTTCTCTCTTTTCCATTACTTTCAAGATCCAAATTTATCTTTCTCAAAACCCAATATGCCTTATGATCCAATTCCACTGGAAGATGAAAAAAATTTACCATATATTAACCAATATAGACTCATTCTAATTGGGTTTTTGTATTTTTTCTTGTAAGACCATAATTTATCTTCCAACATTTGGCTCCAATATTTCCTCTTTGGATTAATAGTTTTTTCCAAATTTCCTTTGATTTCCCTATTGGACACTTTAGCTTGCCTATTGGTCTGTAGATGATATGAAGTTGATGTTTTATGATTCACCCCATAATTATTTAGTAAATCATTCATTATACTATTACAAAAGCGTGTCCCTTGATCACTGATGATGGCTCTGGGAAATCCAAACCTACAAAATATGTTAGCCCTAGCAAAATCACAAAAAACTTCAGCATCGTCAGTCCTGGTGGATTTTTCTTCCACCCATTTGGAAACATAATCAAATTCAATAAAGATATAAGAATTTCCAAATGATATTGAGAAAGGACTCATAAAATATATCCCCAAAACTTCAAAAATTTCACAAAAAAATTAGTGGATTTTGGGGCATTTCTTGTCTCCTTGAAATAGTTCCAGAAAACTAACATTTTTAACACCTTTTTCAATATTCCTGAGCATCTTTAAAAAGGGTGGGCCAATAAATTACAAATTATAAAACCTCCCTTACTTTCCTCTGAAGTACAAAGTGGCCTCTACAAGATAAATTGTGACAAAACTTAAAAACAGAGTCAATTTCACTTTCTGGAAAACATCTTCATATCACTTGGTCATTGCAAATCTTCTAAATAAATGGATCATCCCATATGTAATATCCAGATTCAGATTTCATCTTTTGAATTTGGTGGGAATTTAAATGATATGGTACCTAAGATTTTACCATATAATTTCCCAATATCATCATACCATGTCACTTCTCCATCAATCATGTACAACTGATCTCCTGTAAGGTGGTCATTCCATGGTTCTCTATCTGGAATTTTAGCTTCAGTGGTGTTGGGCAGTCTACTTAAGTGATCATCCACTTGGTTCTCAAATCCCCTATTGTATTTGATTTCTATGTTTAACTTATATAGTAATATCATATATCTTAATAATCTTGGTTTATCTTCTGCCTTCTTCGTCAAGTACCTAAGAGCTGCATGATCAGAAAACACAGTGACTTTAGTTCCAAGTAGGTATGATCTAAATCATTCTAAAGTAAAGAAAACTGCTCAAAAATATTTTTATATTATTGTGTAGTTTAATAGGTCATCTTCTAAGGTTCTTGAGGTATAGTCAATGACTTGTATCCTGCCCTCAATTTGTTGAGAAAGAACTGCTCCAACTGCTTGGTTTGAAGTATCACAAAGTAGCTCAAATGGTTCTTCCCAATTTTGTGGATACATTACTGGTGGTGTAATCAATATCCTCTTCAACTCATCAAAGTATTCCCTACATGCACTATTTAAATCAAAATCAACATCTTTCAAAAGTAATCTATATAGAGGGAGATAAATCTTACTGAAATATTTGATAAACCTCTTATAGAATCATGCATGTCCTAAAAATGATCTAACATGCTTCACAGAAGTTGGGTAAGGAAAAGAATTTATAAATTGAATTTTTTATTTATCAACGTCTATGCACCTTTTTTAAATGACATGACCAAGGAAAATTCCTCTCTTAACCATGAAATTACACTTTTCAAAATTTGAAATAGGATTCTTTTCAATGAAAGTTTTCAAAACTTTTTCTTGATTTTTCAAACGATGGTTAGAAGAATTTACAAAAACTGTAAAATAATCCAAGAAAGCCTCCAAGAAATATTCAATGTGATCAGAAAATATACTTACCATACACCTATAAAATGTACCTAGAGAATTAAACAATCCAAATGGCATCCTTTTGTATGAAAAAGTGTCAAAGGGACAAGTAAAGGTAGTCTTTTCTTGATCCTAGAGAGAAATGGGTACCTAAAAATAACCTTAAATCCATCCAAAAAGTAATAATGAGTTCTCCATACCAATCTCTCTAAAATCTAGTCAATTAAGGGGATGGGGAAATGGTCTTTTTGAGTGACCTGCTACAACTTCCTAAAATCTATGCACACTCTCCATCTATTCTGAATTCTTACAAGGATTAATTCATTCTTCTCATTATTTGCAATGATTAGGCTAGTTTTTTTGGAACTACATGGATGGGGATAACCCATTGTGAATCTGAGATGGTATATATGATCCCATCTTCTAATATCTTCTCAATATCATTCTTCAAAACCTCCATCAGGGTGGGTTTTAGCCTCATTTGGGGTTGTCTGATAGGTTTTGAATCTCCCTTAAGAAGAATACTATGTGATCATATTTTGGGGTTGATTCCTAGGATATCACATAAGATCCACCCTATTTCATGGAAATTCTCTCTCAAAATCTCAATCAAATATTTTTCTTGGGTTTCAGACAAATTATTAGAAATTATCACTAGTAATTTCTCTCCCTCCATAAGATAGATATATTTTAAATCAGTGGAGAGTGGTTTTAATTCCAAATTAGTGGGATGTTCAAGGGATGAAATTAATTTGAGGTTCCCCTATTCCAAAGGTTGGACATCCTACACACAAGAAATCATATCATCATCTTCATCATTTAAAAAATCATCAAAGAAATTATATTTTACCTCTTCCTCCCATATGAAATCATAATGTCCAAGAATTTGGGAATCCTTATGTTCAATGATATTTTTAATGGATAAAGTCTATATTAAGGATAATAATTCAAGGAACATACCTAATTATTCAATGGTTCAGTACCAACTTCATGGGAGAGTGCAAATATGGAGTGATCATCCACTAGGTGCCTCATGGATTCAAAAATATTAAATTGGATAGTGTTATCTTCAAACTCCATAGTGAGGGTACCTTCATGGACATTGATGAATGTTTTGGCCATCATAAAGAAAGGTCTCTCCAAAATTATGAGTGAGTGTGATGGTATATTATCATATTCTATATTTATCACATAGAAATCAGCTGGGAATAAGAGATCTTTGACTTTCACCAAGACATCCTCCAGAACTCCTATTGGAAAAACTATGGATCTGTTTGCAATATGGGACACTACTCTTGTGGGATTAAAATATCATATCTCCAAAGAAGTGTATATTGAGTGAGGAAATACATTAATGGAATCACCTATATCACAAAAATAATTATATAAATTTAAAGAACCAATGGTTCATGGAATGGAAAACATCCCTGGATCTTCACATTTGGTTGGTAATTGTGGTGTGATAAGGGCTAAGACACTCCTTCCTAAGTTTATCCTCTCATTCCCTTGAAGTATCCACTTCTTGGTGAAAATATATTTCAAAATTTTAGAATACTTTGGAATTTTTTTGATGGATTCAAGTAGGGGGTATTGATTTATACTTTTTAGAAGGTGTTGAGAATTTCTTTTTGAAGCACTTCTTCATGAAACCTATTTGATTCAATCATCCTTGATGGAAATGGGGGGTAAGTCTTTATTATCTATTTTTTTCCTTTTCTATGGAATTTCTTGTCTCTTCTTCCTTTTCATATCCTTCTCCTCCTCCTCTTTCTTCTCTTCTTCCTGGTTCATTTTCACATAATTTTCAGAATTTACAACTTCATTCTTCCTTAATTCAAGTGGTCTTATTTCGGGCTCAATAGTGGCCAGTGGTGGGAGTTATTTTCCACTTCTTGTTGTTATTATGCTGACATTATCCTTTGGGTTTGGGATTTTTTGGGATGAGAGTTTTCCTGGGTATTTGGTTAGTAAGTCCATGAGACTTTCTAACTTTTTGGACAAATCTCTTACGGTGTCTTTCAGTCCATCAATCTCAGATTTTTTCCGTTGGTTTTGAATTAGAGGTTGTGAAATGGTTGATGGATGCTCATAGGGTCTCTAGAAAGTGGTTGGTTGTTGGTAAGAAGGCTGGATATAAAATTGTTTTTTTTAAATGGTGGTGGGTTTTGGAATTGATTCTGGAATGGGGGTTGGTTTTGGAACTGATTTTGGTATGGGGGTCTAGCTTGATTCTGCTAATTTCCAAATCCATATTGGACTTGGTTAGGTTCTCTCCATCCTTGATTTTACTGAAACTTCCTTGGATGAAAGGTTTCTACACAAATTTCCATTCTCTATATTTCAGCACACTAGTCATTGAAATGATCAGGTTATGATCATAAACCACATACCTTAGTCGGTACTTATTGGTCACCTAATAGTTTCAAGTCCATCTATCTCACCAAACTAGTTATCTCTTCAATCTTAGTTTCTAATAATGGTGATGGATGATAAGTTATTACCTCATGAATACCTCTTGTGTCAGTACCTCTTGTAGCAAATTGTTGTGAGTATTGATAAATTTTCTCAATCAAGCCCTTGGCTTATTCTGGTGACTTTTCGATCAATGCACCTCTAGATGATGCATCTAGAAGGTTTCTATAATTTTCCAGTAAGCCTTGATAAAATAATACTAGAAAGTGATTCTCCTCAGTTGCTTGATGTGTGAATATGGAACATAAATTCTTAAATCTCCCCTAGTACTCATAAAGAGTTTCTCCAGATGATTGTCTGATGGCATATATTTCCTTTATTTTGGTCATGATCTTGGAGGTGGAGAAGAATATTTGCATGAATCATCTTACCAAGCCATTAAAATCATTCACATCTCCTTATTGTAATCCATACAACCATTCTTTGGTAGTTGCTTCTAATGAAAATGGGAACACCTTCCACTTTACCTACACCTCAACTACTTCTCAGGGTATGAAAGTAGATAAGACATGTGTGAACTCTTTAATATGTTTATTTGTGTCTTCACCTACCAAGACATGAAATTTTAGGAGCAATGGAATCATGTCAGGTTTCATCTCAAAATAATTTTGTAACACTTTCATGACAATTTGATTGTTTTCATTAAGGAATTGTGGTGCACAAAGGTCTCTAAGTGTTTAGTTTTTATTTCCATCAATGATGATAGGCTCAGAGTGAACACTTGAAATTTCACTCGAGTCTACAAGAAAAATCTTCTCAAATTTAGATTTCAAATTCAGGTTTCTAAGCCTATTAAACAAGGTTATTTCAATTTCAAGATATATGGGGGAAGCGTCAGGGTTTGTACTTCCAGTCATGCAATATAAGAAAAAAAATGTTGGCACTACCTCCCTGGAAATAGCACCAAGTTTTGACACATTCCTATAATGGGGTGTGAAAAAAACAAATATTACCTAATTTAAAATGCATTATAATGGTAAACCTAGGTTGTCTCTAGATAGGAGTGCACAAAAAATCACATTTTTCAATTGAAATAAGATAAATAAGTAGAGATTTTTTTTGAAATTGATTGACTTTAAAAATACAATAAATAAACTAAAAAAGAAAAGAAATTAAGAAAAATATTTAGAAAAAATTGAAAAAACAAGTGATTGATTACTATTATATGAGATGGTGATCAGTTCAGGGTTAGTTTTCCAATTGTAATTCCACCATAGTTCGACTTATCCAATTTTCTTCTGCTAAGTTGATAAAGATGAGAATCCACAATCGCTTCTTATCACTCCCTTGGTCAAATAGTAATGTTGAGAATAAACCTTAATAAAATATCATATTGGTATAATCTCCTTACATTGTGTGATGTAGTTGTAGTGAATACCCCTAATTGACTTAGGCAATTCCCAACTGGGTCTTGTTTAAACCCAAATAATCAAAAATGTTAACTACTCCTCTCACACGTATCAGCGATCACCGAGTACTTCACCACTAAGAAATAATATATTCTATCATATATAGACCATAACCTATTGGAGGGAGAAATTTATCATTGAAAAAAAAGTAATTAAAATAGAGAATATAAAATCAAATACAATCATACGTGATAATAAAAACCATTATAAGAAATTGAAATCGGTTTCACAGAAGATAGATAAGGATCTTAAAACATTAATAGTAAGAACTCATGAATTTCAAAAGGTAAAACCTCTCATTCCCCAATAATATATAATTTTACACCACCATGGTAAGTTTAATTTTTAATAATGGTGAATAATAACTCATTAATAAACTAATAATAATAAAAGATAGAAAACAAATAACAGAAAATTTGCTCCTCGGAATCTATTCTCTTGAATTTTTCTTTTTTTATGCCCACCAGTCGGCCAAAAATCACAGAGGTATCTTCTTATAAGATTTTTTTAATGAAATTTTATATCTACCCTAAAAAATTTAAATCCATTGGATAGGTTTAAAGAAATATATGTCTGAATCAATGAACATGAATTTTTCTGTCCTCCAAACACGGTTTCACCCACTCCACTTAGACCCTATCAAAAGATGACTTAATGAACTTATTAATTTATTAAATTTAATTTAAATCATCCCTTTGGAGTCCTCTGATAAACCCAGCTTGAATAATATCATTTGAAGGTCAGTATACCTATATATGCCTCATTAATTAAATTTCGGTTCATTCTGCCATCCAGAAATATTTCTCGACTAGATTGATTTTTCTGGGACTTTGTGTGTCGAATTGGGTCTAGGTCCAGAAGAAAAAAATGAATCCCAAAAGTAAGGAAAACCTAAAAAAAGGAATCACTTAAATTATATCTTAATTTTAAAAGTTATTCCCAAAAAATATAATCTTTAAAAAAATTTGAATTTTTAAGAATTAAGAAATTTTCACAATTAAGCCCAAAGTTCACCAAAAACAGTAAAATGATGAAAATATAATCAAATTGAATAATTGGGAGAGATTAAATCATTTAAACTCATATGAAAAAAAATAAAATATTAACTCAATTGTATGGTTGATTTTTGATTGACTGAAGAAGGTAACCCACTTATTGCCTATCAAGGAGACCTTCACAATCAATGATTTTTGTAGTCTCTATATGAAGGAAATAATTTTGTTTTATGGTGTCATGTGGAGTATCATTTTTTATCAACATCCTAATTTCACATCTTGATTATGGTAGGGTCTTCAAAAATCACTCGGATCATAGTTTATTCTAAGTAAAACCTATCATCCTCATATTGATGACCAATATGAATCGAAAATTTAAATTCTAGAGGATATATTACGATCTTGTATTTTGTACATTGATGGTTCTTGGGAGTAGTATCTAGAACTTGTGGAGTAATCTTATAAAAAAAATTATAGCAATAAATCCAAATGGAACATTTAAAGTATATTTATGGAAGGACATGTTGTTCACCTATTTTTTGGTTAGATATAGGAGATTCAATGATTTTTGGACCCGGTTTTGTGCTAGAGATGTCTGAGAATGCCTAGTTAATTAGAAAGATTTTTTTAATAATTCAGAGCCATCATAAATCATATACTAACCATCAAAGATTACCTATGGATTTTTATGTTATTTATCATGTTTTTATTTGGGTTTCTCCTAGGTTTAGGATACACTGCATTAGGAAATAAGGGAATTTAACACCCAATTTTTTTGGTTCATTCAAAATAGAAGAAAGGGTCAGACTAATGGAATACCATTTGGCCCTTCCATAGTGATACAGTTCCATTAATTATGTATTCCACATGTCACAACTTCAGTGATATCATCCTAACCTAATTTCATGGTAAATATTGATGACATCGAGTTGTATGTTGATGCATCCTTTGAGTAGAATCTAATTCATATCATTGACTGTAGTGAGAAGAATATTTGAGGGAAGACCAAACATTTAGTATGAGCACATTAGAAACATGGGTGTGTATAAGAGGATAACTAAGAGAGGGAATCTATTATGAATACATAGTGGATATACTTATTCATCGATACCCACATAAATTCTTTGGAGCACATCTTGGGGATAAGATTTTATATGGTGTGGAGGTTGTAAGATCCCATCATTTCTAGGTACATCCCTCTTTAAGTTTTGTTTAAACCTTATTTTATTCAATTAGTTTTGGTTTATACCTTGGTAATCATTTCTATAAACTGGTTGGGTTAGTTTTTGTAGTCATCACAAAGGGGAGATGAATTTTGGCTGCAAAACTAATTCATGCCTTAAATTATCTATTCATGATGAGAATTATTCTTGGAAGACCCATGAAACTAGTACAAGGGGTGAATGGTTCTGGGTAGACCCCATAAACTTTATTCATATCAATAATGGATATGGTTGGACCCCAAGAAAACCTTTTAAGTCATGATATGGGTCCTTTATGTGAAGTTTTTTTTATGGGGTTTTAAGTCAAGGCATCGGGTTTTTTTAGCATAAGTATAAAAATTCATGTCGTGAATGTGCCACACCAAGATATCTTTTTAAACTGCAATTTTGTATATTTTTGATTCAGTACACCCAATTTTATTGATTTCATCCCTTCCACATATGACCTGTGAAATTTCCTCTCCAAACTATAAGCACATTTCTATCGTATCTTGGCATTTGAGATCAAGATATTGAAGTCAATATCTTCGGTTCTTATTATCCTTCTTATCTCATCTATTTAACCATGGGAAGAACACTATTTTGGGAACACATAACCTAGATCTAGTTTGTATGTTCATGCTGACATAACTCTTGGACTAAAGGTTGAAGATAAGTAAATAGGAATCTAGATTATACCTCTGACATTGATAAATCTTTATCATATTCTCTGAATTTGAGGTGGGCGGTATGGAACAACTCCCTAATGTTTGTTTCATTTCCTCTAGTATTTGAAATAAGTGATATCACACTGAAATGACATGTGTATGTCCTAACTAAAGGGTTAATTAATTTATTAATGAATTTAAAATTCTTATACCTCCCATGGATCCCATTGGGTCTATTGGCGATGAGATCGGGACCAGCGATGACCTGAGAGGTGTTCCACCCTTTCACCGTGGGATAGAACTTGGGTTAGATGAACCTATATACCCTTTGATAAAATAAAATTATTGAGAATTGGTTTAATATTTTTAACTTGAAATAACATGTGAAATGTTTTAATTGCCAACTTGGTTTAACATGTGAAATGTGATAATCGAAAACTTGTCATATTGTGACATCGGTGTTTCATCCTGATGTAGGAGAATCCACTAATCAAGAATAAATGGATTATAAATTGGTAATTTGATGAACTGACCAAATTGGATTATAATAATAAAAATTATGGTTAATTCATGGAATGATTTTGGATTTTGTATACTTTTTGTTGGTTGACATATTTCCAAAGGGCTTGTTCCACTATCTTGTGAGCCATGGTTCTGGTAATTCATCCTAATTCAAGAGAATCCACCACCCCTATTATGGTATTTCACTATGGGAATATGTAAGTGACTCTAGAATGGGACATTCTCATGGATCCTGGTATTATATAGTTACTTTCTCCTTGGTATTGTACTGCGTCATGGGAAGACATAAGTGACTCCAACATGGGAAATTTGCATGGAGCCCAATTTGATTGGTCACATTACCCTTGGTATGAAGTTGTTCCATGGGAAGATGTATGCGACTCCAGCATGGGTATATAATCATATATCATAGTGTTACTTGGTTACTTGGGACATGTCATTGTAAATTCATCATGAAGTGGTAGAATCTTCCAATGGAATGGTTAATCCATCTTGATGTGGGAGGATCCACCACATGATATAGATATCTGGAATATAGCCAAAGAAGGTTTGGCTGGCCCAGTGTGTCAACTTGGATCCTATGTTTTGGTGGGTTTATATGATGTTTTGTATTAATTTATAAATTAATACCTATTATTGTTGTATTATTTCATGCACTAAATATCCATACTAGATTATTTAAACATTGTGGGTGTTGGCCTACTAATTTGTACTCACACCTCATTCGAGCACCATTTGGTACCTAAGAATATTTCATGGATGCGGGTATGAACAAAGGTAAGGGACACTATTCTTGATTGTATGCTTTGTTGGATGGGTTGGATCTTTGAGATGGGAAAGGGTATAGGGTTCAGAACTAGGGATTAGAGTCTTTTTGTTTATTATTTTACTTTTATTAATTTCATCGTGTCATCTATTTACATTCATCCTGACATTATATGGTATTTATTATTATTTGGATTGGTCAGTTTTAGATTTTATTCTTCTTGGTTTCATGAATGATTATTTATATTATTTCCACTATTATTGTAACTTTTATCCTTAGGGTATAGTCTTCCCACTATGTTTCTTACACCCTTGTTTCTATTTGGAAGCCTCTAGCATATGGGGAGGCATGCCTGGGGTCTAGTATCCAACTCAACTCGGTCACATGAGGGAGAACTGAGATGGGGATGTTACACAACCACTCATGTACTTCACACGGAAAGAAACCATATAATGGGTTATCATTAGTCTCAAATCATTTCAATAGACCCCAAGTTCAAATTTCAAACATAACATTTAATTTTAAAACCAACATCAATGGTTTTCATAAAAACTCATGCCTTTCAAAACAATTCATTTCATTTCAAATCCATAAAAAATTTATGCCCTTATTTCCCAAGAATCGGTATAAAAATCATTCTTTAAACCATTCATTTCAATTGGAAATCATTTTCCAAAGATAAGCACTTTATCTAAAAATAAATTGTTGAATAAATTTATACACACACCATGCCATTTAAAACATTATTAAGATACTCAAATCGTGTTTTATAAATCAATGAGAAATTCATTTCATATCAAGAAAAAAAACGGTTTCAACTCAAGATTGGTATCTCCAAAAACCCAAAAAGGGTACCACAACCAGCAAGAAAGAAGGGTCCTATAGTAGTAAGAGGATGTCCATGTACAACGATCAAGGAAAAATAACCTATATCTCTCTTACACTGATATCCTAGTAAGGAATAATAAGATCTAATTTGAGAGGAACAAATCACCTTTTACAAAATCTAGAATGCCCAAAACCCTTCTAAGAACACATTCAATCTTAAATCTAATCCAATGGAAGGAGAATGATTGTTTTAATAAAGTTAAAATGATTTATGATGTGCATTAAAACTCTCCATTAAGATTCCTCATGGCTAAAGTAAATATCCTGGAAGATTACACACCTTTTTGGGCATTTGGATTTTGGAAACCTCTATAACCATGCCCTCGACCATGCCCTGGAGAAAAATCCAGGATGTTTTGGGCCTAGCTATAGCCTCCACCATGCCTTGGTGGATCCTTGTTGGTCATGGTGGATAGGGTAACCAAAAACTCACTACACCCTAGACCACTCCCTGGTTTGGGCATGTTGGTTGTGCCCGTTTTATATAGTAGATACCCAGGTACAAAATGGCTTGGACCAGTGGGTGGTCTAGGCTGGTTTTCACTATAAAATTTTATGTGACCTTTAATTGAGGTGTTTTTTACATCATTTAATAAATATTTTATCATTTAATTAATTAAATGTTCCTTATTTGTAAATAATTGAACTTTAGTAATTTTTTGGTTAAAATTATTGATTTGTCATTTTTTTGTTTAATTTTTTATTTTTTTATATTTAAATAATTGATTATGTAAACTTTATTTTCTTTATGTTTTATTTATTATTATCTTTCAGAATTTAAATTTTAAGTGTGTCTGCATTATTTTTGTATTTAGTAATTATGATAATTTATAATAATTAAAATTTTAATATAATTTAAAATCTCTTATTTTTGTATCTTTATTTATATTTTATTTCTAAATATATATTAAAATATTAATTTTTAATTGTTTCTATTTTTAATGTAGAAAATTTTTAATTAAATATTCTATCATTAAAATTTTATTAAATTAATGGTATTTAGTTTAAATTTTTATTCTCTTGTTTTGTATTTTAATTTATTTTCATTTTAATTTTATAATTTTAAATAATAATTAGTTTTTAAATATTAATAAATAGAATGTGAATTTATTTAATTATTTAGTTGATTTTAACTTTTTTTTATTCAAAATCTAATTTGTGTACCAAATAATTAATTTGATTAGATTTTAATTTTTAATATTTTGTTTTTTAAGATTAAATAAATTTATTAATGTTAATTATTAATTAATTTTTAATTTTTTTAATTGTTATAGTTCTATGGCCCAATTCTGTTGATCCTTTCTCCCATTAGAGGGATATACTACCATTCTAGGTAGTGCTACCATCAGGGGTATCTACTGTGAGATAGCCCAATTACCCTTCTACCATCAGGTGGTCGCTATTATTTCCATATATTGGTGGTTGTTACTGATTGGTGGCCGCTACCACAACTGATCATCTACCACCACCGCTTACCCTACATCCTACCATTCCAATCCACCATCACTTCCTCATGCTACTTCCATTCCTCCTTCCATCCTGATATGCTAATTTCTCTCCCCTAACTCACCTTCCTACCATCCGTGGATGCTACTGCTGCATCTCTATGCTACCAATATTGCCTAATATTTGGAGATTGTTTCTTGATCTACAATTTTATGTGATTCCCTCACCCCCAAGCTACCTTTATCCACACCTGTAGAAGAAAATCTTGATGGAACTTCTGATCCACCACTACAGACCATATAATCCACTGTCCACCGCTATTTTAAGAAGATAAGCTTTTTGAAAACCATAATTCAGCGTACTAAAAATCTGACCAATGATATTACAATTCATGAAGAATTCAATCAAGCGCTATTATTTTTTGGATGACCCAGTCAATTATGATGAAACTCAATCCCTCGTTGTTGATCTGGTATGAATACGAACCCTAGCACCATGCTTAAAGAAGAACCCATATCAAACAGAACCTTCAATCACTATCAGACTCTATTGATCGATCCACCATCATCTAATCCATTTCCAAATATAAGTATTCTTCTAATCTAGGTGAATTTATAATTGAACTAACACCACTGGTTAAATATGATTTCTAAGCTGCTAGGGAGTATCTATTTTTGTTGACACCAAGTTAATGAAGGCTTGATCAATTCAGTTATTGATTGAATGATGGGGGTTCACAATCATCGGCACCAGATACATCCCTATAAAAATATGTTATGTTAAGATTGATTTACTAATGATGACCTTCGATGAAGTTTTCTGAGTTGCTTCCCTCGAACGGAGGCCAACTCAGAAATGATGAGTTGATTTCTGGAATTCCTTTTCTATTGACGATGAACCTCCTGGGGATCTTCTTGAAACGAACCATTGATTGGGATCTAAGGAGGTTGGATCTAGGATTATTATTCATTGATGACAAGGAATAATGCTTATTTCCATTGTTGAGATTGGGGTAAATACAATTATTTTTATAACCTAATTGAGTGAACCAAGGACGTCACTGAATCGATTGTCAATTCCATTTTCACTAGTCTTAAGATGGGATAGGAAAATGAAAAGATGATGTTATCAGATTTGGGATGATTTAAATTCAAGTTTTAGATGGAATTTTTTACAAATTACATGAAATTTTATGTTTATTGTATGTTTTTTATTGATTAAGGGAGAATTTGTACTCCCAATGCTATGGGTCTGAGCACCAAGGTTGATGCATGAAAGCTGCTGGTTCTTTATCACATTCATTTAATTGGTTTTTGAGATCGAAGAAATTATTTTAATTTGAAGTTATTAAATTCGAGTGGTTCATTATCAAGACCAGGATCAATTTAAAAAATAATTTAACACCAAGACACTTGTAGTTTGCAACATCATGAGACTTTTTAAATTCATGATTGGAACAAGTCTAAGGAAATTCTTGAAAAGTGCACCATACTAGAAGTTCATCTTAGTGAATTTTTATAATGGAGTAGATGTGGGTTTATCTTGATTTTTATAAGGACATGGCTCTAGTTGCACAAGTGTTAAAAAATTTAGTCACCAATGACTCGTGGATAGTGAGTAAGTGGAGACCGAGCTAATTTAGTGAAGAATTCCAGTGACATGCGTAAAAAAAAATTAAAATAAAAACCTTTCTAGAAAACTAGATTCATCAAACTTTTGGAATTGGAGATTTTCACACTTCTAGTGATATGAAACATAGCTAGAACAATAGAGATTTTGGAGTAGAGCAGCACTCATGGTGATCAATTTTATATGGGTGATCTCTTATCTCCTATTATTTTCCTTCATTCATTTGTAATCAAAATTTAATCTTGATTAAATTTCAAGTTGAAAATTCTTAGTGATTAATTTTTGTGTTAGGGGAGTTTAATACTGCTGGTTCCAATATTTGATTCTTAACTTTCATTTTCTTTGAATATTAGAATCAATCAGTGTGGTCAATTTTTAATTTAAAATTGATTTTTCACCTTGTGAACTTGATTTCAAGACTTCAGAATCAATCAGTGAGATTGATTATATCAACAATTTGCTTTAATTCTCTTTATCATCGGATGATTCTAGGAAGCGGTGAGCTTTAAGGATCATCCTTCTGTTTATTTAATCTCCTAGTGAAGGAGATTAATCAATCAATTCTTCTTGGTGTATTTAAAATTAATTTCATCATGAATAATAAATCAATTTTAAACTAGATAGTTTTAACTCCCCTACATCTATCTCAATTTTCTTTCTTGACTCTTGTTTTAACTGATCAAATATTTTATTTTTGCCTCAACATATTTAAAAAAAATCAATGTTTCATCAATAATTTTATTTCATAAAAATTAATAATAAAATAAAATTTTTTATTACACTATTTCCAGTAGTTTTGTTTTTGAATTTTATTTTCATAATCACAATTGACCTTCCATGTGGGTTTGAGACCCCCTGCTCACTAATTTACAGTAGTAAATAGAATTTATGAATGATTAGATTTAAATGTATTCAGTGATGTACATGTCAAGTTTTTGGAACGTTTTCTATGGAAGGATTCACGTGAATGATTTTAAAAATATAAAAAAATTAATTTCAAAAAATATGTAATTTTTTTAAAAAAAAATCTGAAAATAACTGTGAAAAAAAGTTGTTCTGTCAATTTTCTTATTTTTCTACTTGTTGTTGTGATTTTTTTGTGCTGAACTTATTTCTATTATTTATTTATATATGAGCACAATAACATATTATGAGTGTTTAAAACCATAAATACTATATATAATCAAACATCTTAGCACCTTAAAAAATAAAATGGAAATTGAAATGGAAAATTTGGGTGAGTGAGATCCTATTAATAATGAGGGGAATTTTCAACCAAAACTAAATGTAGAAGAAAATTAAATGCCTAGGACGAGGGAGTTTCAACTACGTCAAGGGTCAAGAAACCCTTATTTAATTATATTATTGCTTATATCCCACAACTTTGAGCTAAAATAATCACATCTTTCATTGTTTACTATATTTAATGGGAACTCAAATGATAATTCTTTAGCATTAATCAGAGACTTCTATAATACAGTGAAAAATTTACCTCTTCTATGAATCAATGAAAATGAAATTAGAATGAGATAATTTCCCTTTAAAAAGTTAATGCAAAAAATTATTTTTGATTCTAGATAAAAACATCTTTGAAAATTGGGATCAAGTGTAAAATTTGTTTGTGATGAGATTTTACCCACAAAGACTAAAGGGGGAACTAAGAACCAAAATAAAAATCTTTTACCAAAAGGATAGATAATCCTTTAATGAAAATTAGGATAGATTTAGTGTCCTGTTTAGATAATTTACTAATCACCAAATTCCCCCTCATGTCCTCGGGGATACCCTTTATGAAGGATCATCCTCTTTAGTATAGAATTTTGTAGATCAATCATCTAAGGGTAATTATAATGAAAAAGATGATGAAGAGTTGAGAAAAAATTTCAATAATATTTCCTTGAATTCTCAACACAAAAAATATAGGATTAAAAGAGTGAATAGAGGTGACAATGACACTAGTTTAAGGTTATATGCTAATGTTCAACTGGTTGACATTAAAGATCTACTTCAATATTTAATGAGCCAAAATGAAAAAAAAATTATCAATCAAGCAGGTTATCACATCTAAAACCAATCTCTTAGAGAGCACTATGCTCAATGTGGTTTGTTTGGTCACAATAAAAACTTCTTCCCAAATTTTTATATGACATCACAATAATAATAGAATTTTAATTTTGCAGGATATGGTTCTAGGATTCTGAATAAATATTATCCTTTTTAAAAAAATTACAATCAATGATATAGGAACCATCCCAATTTACTTGGAAATAACAAGGAATAATTAGACAACCTGCTTCCCTAGGTTACCAAAACCATACTAGAAAACAATTTCAAAATCAATACAGGGTTGAACCACCCAATTCCCAAGGGAATTTTGAGGGACAAATTCTTAATATAATGGATCTGATGTTAAAAATATTTTAATCACAAGAGGATAAATTTGACTCTAAAAAAGAACAATATTAATCTGATAAAGATGAAGTGGAAGCTGTAATTCACAATCTGGAATTTCAAATGGATCAATTATCAAGAGACGTGACATATAGAGATATGGAAAGACTTTATAGTGTAATTGAAATAAACCCTAGGGTAAATTTAATTTTAGTGGTTACAAGAAGTGGATTAAATACTCAAACAAAACCTGGAAAAGACCTCAGGAGTGACCAAACTAAAAATGGTGTGAATCTATAAGTCAAAATCTTCAATACATACAATCTATAAATAAAGAAAATATTAATGTTTCTATTTAAAATCAAGTTGGAATTTTTTATGAAACTAAAAAGAATATAGGGAAGGAGAAAATTGTTAAATAATTTGGGGAGATTCCTACTAGTTTAAATAACTATGCTCCAACTATACATTTTCCTTAAAAATTAAAACCCAAGAATAATAATTAGGTTAAACTGATCTGGTACCTTGGGCATATAACCAATATCCAAGTGAATATTCCATTCATCCAAGTCTTGATTCATATTTCTTTATATCTGAAATATATTAAAAAATCAAACAAAAAGTCTCTTAAATAATTTTCCACATATATACTAACTAAATATTTAAGTGTTATTCTTAAAAATAAAATACCTCCTAATATTTAGGATCTAGGTAGGTTTTTCATTCCCTACACTTTAGGGAATAGTGGTCAACTAAATTGTCTATTTTATTTAGGTTCTAGTATAAATCTGCTCCCTTTCTCACTATTTTTATAGTTGATATTGGGTGACCTTAAACCCACCACTTTAATCCTTTAGTTGTCTAACCATTCACTCATGCATCCCATAGGAAGGGTAGATGATATTTTATTGGAGTTGACATGCTTTTTTTTTCAACTGACTTTCTTGTGTTAGATATAGAGTGTGAACATGAGGTCCCTATCATCCTTGGTAGTCCTTTACTGGCCACTGGAGGATATTTTATAGATTTTTATAAGGGGTAATTATTCATTAATTTTTGTGAGAAACAATAGGGATTCAATGTTTTTAAAAAAATTAAAGAACCAACATTTTCTAAAAATTACTCTAAAGTGGAGTTCTTAGAATCTGAGAACACACTTTTTCATTCAAAATATTCTAAAAAACAATAATTTTCTAAATAAATTCATTTGGAAGTTGAAAATTTAGTCTCATAAAATATTGAGTCTACTCAGAGTGAGAATCCAGAAAATTTTCCAAAATTGGATAGCAACCCTGTTCCCGTTGTCAAGTGTGATCTTGAAGCTCATAATTAATCTTCTGTTTCAGAACTTAAAAAGTTTTATAGAGAAATTGAGATTGATTCTAATTATATGAATAGTGCTGAACTATTTTATAAAGTTGATGGAGAAATTTTAAAACAATTTGAGGATTTTTCTTTGATAAATATTCTAAATCCTGATTTGGAAACTTAAGAGAGTGAGTTTTCCACTTTGGACAATAGTGAAGAAAAATTTAAAACTGGTTATGAAATTCAAAAACTTTCCAATTTTAAACCTAATTATAAGAAACATGTTAAATATATTGGACTTCCCAATATCAATATTAAATTATAGAGTGAATAATCACCCACTTTGGAGCTAAAACCACTCCTTGCACACCTAAAATACTCATTTCTAGGTGATAATTCAACAATACCTGTAATTATTTTTATTGAACTAAATTATAATCAAGAGTAAAATTTTTTGGGTGTTCTGAAGAAATTAAAAACTAAATTAGGTTGGTCCATATATAATATCAAATATATTATCCCTTATTTATACATGAATAAAATTCCTATGGAACCAAACCACAAACCAAGAGTAGAGTGTCAAAGGAGATTGAACCCAAACATGAAAAGTTTGTGAGAGAAGAGGAAATCAAGTTGTAGGATAATTGTATTATATACCCAATTTCTGATATTTCTTGGGTCAGTCTAATCCAATTATTCCAAAAAAAAGAAGTTTTCACTATAGTGACTAATGATAAAAATGAACAAATTCAAGTGAGAAAAGAAACCAAATGGAGAGTTTATGTAGATTACATAAAGCTCAATTCAGTCACTAGAAAGAATCATTTTCCAATGCCTTTATTAGATAAAAATGGTTGAGAGGATTACTAGAAATGAGTTGATTTTTTTTCATGGCTATTTTGGGTAAAACCAGATCCTTGTATCCCCAAAAGATTTGGATAAAACTACACTGACATGCCCCTTTCAGACATTTTCTTACTAGAAAATGCCCTTGGGATTATGTGGTGCACCAGATACCTTCCAAAGATATATGATGACTATAATTTTGGATATCATATATAGGATTATTAAGGTATTCATGGATGACTTATCCATTGATGGTATCACATTTGAGAGCTGTTTAATAAATTTATAATTGGTTTTATATATATTTTTAGAGACCAACTTAGTTTTAAACTGGGATAAATTATAGTTTATGGTTATTAAAGGGATAGTTCTTGTCCATAATGTTTCTAATATGGGGTTAGAGTTTGATACTTCCAAGATTAATTTGATTCATAAATTTCCCCCTCTTGAAAATTTTAAGGGTGTTAAAAGTTTCTTATGACGTACTAGTTTTTACTGGAGTTTTATCAAATACTTTTCAAAAATTACAAAGACCCTATGTTCTATTCTTATCGAATATTCACCCTTCCTATTTGATAAAAAAATTGAAATATTTTAATTTTCTTAAATATAAAATCACTTCATCACCCATCATAATTGCACCTAATTATAAATTTCCTTTTGGAATTATGTGTGATTCTAGTGATATGGTTGTTGGAGCTATTTTGGGAAAAAGGATAGATAAGAGGTTGCATATGGTTTATTACGCTAACAAACTGCTAGATGATTCTCAAAAAAATTACACCACTATTAAGATGAAGTTTTTAGATATGTTTTTTTATCTATATAAGTTTATTCAGTACCTACTAGGTTCAAAATTCATAATCTTTATACAATATTCTGTATTAAAGTATCTACTATCAAATAAGGAGGCCAAACCTATACTCATTAGTTGGATTTTCTTATTACAAGTGTTTGATATAGTTATTAGATAAAAACAGAGAGATGAGAATGTAGTTACAGATCATCTCTCTAGGTTGTCTAATACCCTATATAAAGATCCAAGGGAGATTAATTCTTCATTTCCTGATGAAAATTTACTCACTACCTCTGTTAATAATTCTTCTTGGTATGCATACTTTTCTAACTTATTAGAAACTAGGGTCATTCCTAAGGAATTTTTAAATAATCAAAGGAAAAAAATTCATTTTTAATCTTAAGTACTGTATTTGGGATGACCCTCTTCTTTTTAGGAGGTGTACTGATGGTATTCTAAGAAGTTGTGTGCTAGAGGAAGAAATAATGCTAATTTTAAAGATTTTTCACTCCTTACCATGGGGAGTTCATCATGGTGAAGATAAAATGCCCAAAAATTCCTTCAAGCTAGATTTTATTTTCCTAACTTGTTCAAGGATTCTAGTAGTTTTTTGGGGGGTTATGATAGATTCTAAAGATTAGGTCATGTGAAAAGGAAGTACGAAATTCCTCAAAAAGGTATTCTAGAGGTTGAGATTTTTGAAGTTTGGGGCTTGGGTTTTATGGGACCATTTCCATCATATCATATGAATGATTACATTTTAGTATATTTTGACAATGGGTTGAGGTAGTGGAACTACCCACCAATAAATCTATTAGTGTGATAAAATTCATTAAAAATAACATTTTTTCAAGGTTTAGGGTGCCAAGGGATTTCATTAATGATAATAGAACAAATTTTAAGAATTAAAAATTCAAATCATTGATGAAAAATATGGGTGTTCTAATAGAATAGGGACTACTTACCATCCATAATCCAGTGGAAAGGTAGAAATTTCAAATAGGGTGCTCAAACATATCTTAGATAAAATGTATCTAATTCAAGGAAGTATTGGACCTTAAAATTATATGAAGCTTTATGGTCTTATATAACTACATTCAAAACACCAATATGCATGTCCCCATACAATTTGTTATTTGAAAAATGTTTTCATTTACCTATAAAGTTGAAACACAAGTCATATTTGTATGTGAATTCTTTAAAATTTGGTTTTAAGACTACTGGAGAGAGAAGGCTACTAGAAATGAGTGAGTTAGATGGGATTAAGAGAGACTCTTATGACAATTATAGGATTTAAAAAGATATGACTAGGGTATTTTCTGATTTTTTCATTAAAAAAATATAATTCAAGTCTAGAAATAAGGTTATTCTCTTTAATTATAGACTTAATATATTTCTAGGAAAATTTAAATCTAAGTGGTTTAGATATTTTTTTATTCTTAGAGTTTTGAAAAATGGGGTTGTTGAAATCGTTGGAGAAGAAAATAGACTAGTGTTGGTAAATGGTTAGAGAATCAAACACTATTTTAAAGGTCATCCAAAGGGCTTGGTTTCCATGTTTATTCTTGAAAACTAATATTCATCTAAACTCTTACTAAATATTTTAAATTTAGTGCTTCATGGGACTAAACCCATGGTCTTTTTATGTTTTCTACTTTTGTTTTGCTAAGAATAAAGTGATGATTCTCTCTATCTTTTGTTCTCTATTATTAATGGATTTAAATTCTTGGTCTTCCATGTCATTTTTCTTAAAGAAGGTTTATTTTTAGGTGTTAATAGAAGATTAGACTCCCCTTTTGTTCTCAAGTAAAGTATAAGTTTCATGTTGTAGTCTCATTGGATAAAACTTTCCTAAACTCGACCTCTAGAATTTCACTACTTATGAGATTTATCTGTTGAATTATTATATTAATATTTTTTATTTTTTATTTTGAAACTATAGTAGAATAAACCATAATATTACACTCAAATATAAGAGGGGAGATCTAATTTTGGATAGACACAAGTGAAAAGGCTTCTTTAATTAGGAGAGTTCTTATTTTTATTTCTATATTTTTACTCAACTTATTCTTATGGTTTTTGTTGTTGTTTCATGTTGGTTAGCTGAAAATTTTACTACAATGATTTTAAATTTATTCACTATGTGAAGTTAAGTGTGGGGAAGTGATACCATTGGTTGTTTTTGTTTTAGTGAATGTTCTTTTCTTAGTTGGGTGTTTAGCATGATATTTTCTAGAGTGTTTAAAATTCAATTAAACCAAATTTTCAAAATTTCTAACACCCTCTTTACTGTGTACTCAATGATTTTAAAGATAATTTTGAATTCTATTGAAAAAAATTTTATGTGCCATAATGATAATGAAAAAGTTTTTTCAATCTGTTTATAAAATATTTATTGTGGAAAACATTTTTTTAAACTACCTTATGAACCTTCAATATAAATTAGAAATACTAAATTGAAAATATATTTGAACTTTAAAAGTTTAATTGTTTTCTTTCACTTTTGAATTAAAATTTGAGGGAAAGTTTGGGTTTTAAATGTGGGGAGCGGGTCTTCTTAAATGAACTAAAATAGTAATTTAATGTTTAAAGCATCAATAATACCTTTAAATTTTTTTAAAATTAGTTGTTTTTCAAGTTTTTAACTTCACTTTCATTGGATCAAAATATTTTTTAATTTTGAAAGTTGTGATGCCACTTTGAAGAGGATATACTTAATTAACCCATGAATTTAATTGTGTAAATCATTTCCTTACCTCTTCAGATCATTTTTTTATTGTCAGATTTTAAGATAATGTTATACAACTATCATTGACTTGAAACTTTTTGATTGAATTAAACCTATAATACATGAATTTACATGAGCTATGAAATGATAATCCTAATCCAAGTTGAGTTTCTTTCCTTTATTTTTTCATTTATTTTTTCTTTAAGCTATAACTAGCGGATGAGTTATTTATGCCTCCATGTAATTATTGAACTTACTCATAAATTAAGTTGTGTCTAATTATTTTTTTGATAAATTGTGAGTGCCTACTTACCTAGAGGTAAAGAGAAGTTTGGAAGTCTCAATTAAATTATTATTTATTTTTATTTTATTCAATTCAAAAAAAAATAAAAGGCAATCATTTTTGTAAAATAGTATTTAAATATTACACTAAAACCACTTTATTTTGAGAAGGAATTCATACATTCAGATTAAAAGGATTCATGGGGAAAAATAATTTTTCTTTAATCAATTCTTTCTGGCATTAAATTTTTTTGATTTTGAGATTAATTATTTTTCACTCAAATGGATTAGTAATTTTTTAGGACAATAAATGATTAAGTATGGGGGGAATTTGATTTGGCCTTTAATTTTAGTGTTTTTACATCATTTAATTAATATTTTTATCATTTAATTAATTAAATGTGCCTTATTTTTTAAATAATTGAACTATAGTAATTTTGGGGTTAAAATTATTAATTTATCATTGTTATATTTAATTTTGTATTTTTACATTTAAATAATGAATTTTTTATGCCTTTATTTTCTTTATATTTATTTCTTGTTTTCTTTTATAATTGGAATTTTAAGTGTATCTTATTTATTTTGGTATTTAGTAATTATGTTAATTTATAATAATTATAAATTTAATATAATTTAAAATATCTTATTTTTGTATCTTTATTTATATTTTATTTCTAATTATCTTTAAAAAAGTTAATTTGAAGTGTGTACATTTTTAAGGTTGAAATTTTGTAATTAAATATTCTATCATTATAATTTTAATTAATTAATGGTAATTAATTTTTATTTTTAATATCTTATTTTTTATTTTACTTTGTTTGTATTTTAATTTTAAAATTTTAATTAATAATTAGTTTTTAAATACTAATAAATAGAATTTGAATTTATTTAATTATTCAGTTGATTCTAACTTTTTTATAATTCAACCTTTAATTTGAGTATCAAATAATTAATTCAATTGGTTTTTAATTTTTTATTTTTTTAAGTTTAAATATTTTTATTGATGTTAATTATTAATAATTTTCTTTATTTGTTTAAGTGTTGTCGTACCAAGTCCAACTAGTACCAGTCCTTACTATCATCAAAGGGACCTGCTACCATTCTATGCAGTTCCACCATCAGGGGTATCTACCATGTGACAGTCCCATTACCCTTCTCCCGTCAGATGGCCACTACTGTTTCTATCAACCGATGATTGTTCCTAGTTGGTGGCCAATACCACCACTAATCTTATATTATCACGACCCGTCCCAATGGGGCTCATGTTGTGACCACCCCAAGCCCACCTCTGATAGGCCAGGGGCTGGCGACTAGCGTCGAGTAGATATATCTCATAAATAGGAGTCCTTAGCCTAAGTACGTGTACACACGCATGCGTATCCAAGACCAAAAAGCTAAAAGGAAGTGGAAACACCAACCACCATGCATGGAAACCACTAAACGTAAAACTAATACAACTAGAGTGCAACCAGAAAGTAAAGTGTAGTACTGTAAATTGGGCGAGAATACAGACCCAAAAAAGAAAAGAAAAATACAAAGACCAACCTGCTGACGAGGGTACTAAAGTTGCAGTAGAAAGTTGTCGAGAATGCCTCATCCTGTCTGATCTCACAAGGCACCATTCGGTCTTATCCCTAGTTCTACTCCACCTAGGACTCTGTTGAAACATTGGTCATCTGCACAAGACACAACATGTGCAGGAAAAGCCCGTGCAGGGGTAAGTAATACAATACTCAGTTGGACACCCTGAAAACATAAAGGAATAACCAAAAAATAATGCATAGTCAGCTCTACATAGGTATATTCCCATACATATATTAAGTACATCCAGATATAATCAAATACTAGCCACACGATAGAAGGATAAGTCACAACCATTTCTGCCATAAGATTCTGCTAACTTGGGCCTCGACCAAAGAGAAAATGATTGTTAAGGGTCATAATATACATATAGAGGATTCTCCTCAGATAATACCATGAACCCAATCTGTATTACCCCACACCATAGGGTATTCTCAGAGAATACCATGAACCATACGGTGTGGCTTGTAATGTAGGGGATTTCGAAGAATACCACGAACCCTGCGATATGGCCTACTAGATGGAGGATTAACGCCCTATGCTCGGAGGTCACATTAATACCCAAAAAAATCCATAATGGGTGATATAGTATCAGTCTAGTTGCACAGAGGATTTACAACTCTATCTAGGACTTGTCTCTCAAAGGAATTTTCATGAAATGTCGTATTGAACCCTCAATGGAAGAACTAAGGGGAAACAACACACCTATAATGGTCTTTAATAACAACCCAAAAAGTCATCTCAAAAGGTTTTCTTTGTCTTGAGGGTCCCAACTCCACAAACAGCTCATCAATCAGACTTATAGTTTGAAAGTTATGACCCTTTTGTGAAAAGGGGCTGGTTGGGACTGGGTCTCGTCTGACCCGACAAAACCGACCCGACCCAACCTGGATCTGACCTAGTCTTCCAGGTCTGAACCGGTCTGCCAGGTCAACTGGTTCAATGGTCATGGCCTGCCTGTTCAACCTAGCCTATTGGAGCAGGCCAGTCTACTCCGCCCAAGATCTGACGGGTGCCGCATCTCTAAACTACCCACGACATTATCTGTGGGTAACCTCGGTGGTCCAGTTGGACCCCAGTCTCCAGCCGCATCCGTTGAATACCACCACCCATTGCAGAGCTTCCTCCCACACTTCCATAGCCCTCATGCGCCGCATGAGGCCTCTTGTCGCGGCCCTCATCCACCTCCACAGTGCGCCACCAACGCACACCGCTGCAACCATCGAGCTGCAGCCCTCTTCCATTGTGGCCTACTACCATGGAATCAGTCCTCCACTACTGCAGCCCACCTGGGCACAGTCTCTACTCGCTGTTGCGATCTTGTATTCTTTCCCAGATTTTTGTGGTGATGAAGATCGGGAAATCAAATAATAGGGAAGGAATAGCATGAATGCCTGAGGTGGATGGATCATGCCTTGTCCGTGTTGGCCTTGATCTGTCCATGTTAGAATTTCAAGACAGCTACACAAAAATTCAATTATAATCATAGGTTAAACATAGATCCAATTTCCCAATTATTATCCCAAAATCAAACCCATTCCCTCAATATTATGCATGATTCGTGAATCAATCCGTCCGTCGATTGATTCACATTCGTCACAGAGATTTAAAAATGGGGAAATAGAAAATGAATCAAATAAACACCCTACCTCTGGTTTGTATCGGTATATGAAGAATGTTCGAGTTCGTCATTCATCTATCCATCGTCAAGTGATACCGATCCTCGAATCCTTGTTCGTTTCATGCCAACAGCTCTTCCCAATCTTTCCTCTCCCCAGAGCTCTCAAGAAAGATCTCAGGGTTATGAATTGTACCCTCATATGGGTTTAATAAAAAAGGAAATATAATATTAATTGCTCCAAAAAAAATATTTTTATTAAAATATTTTTTATGATGGTTATGTCCAAAATCTAACTTTTTTGTCTAGACCACACCAGAATATGTTAGGCCCTGCCTAAGGTAAATTAATTGTTCCAAATGAAATGGTGCCCTCAAATTTTTAATCCAAGAACCCATTTGTGAGTTATAAAAATTCAAAGATAGCCACCGAGCGTTTTTAATTTAAAAATGTAACTTTATTCAAAAAATTATTCTAGGAACACCAGGCCTTGGAATCTCGTGTTGTCTCAGAATGTGGTCTCAATATTTTTCCAATTAATTTATTAAAATAAATCAGAGAAAAATTTAAGTCATTACATTCTCCCCACCTTATAGATTTATGTCCCCAAAATCCAAAACGGTGATCTGCAAGGTTTCCTATATAAGGCCTCGAATAGTGTCATTCCAATGGTGGAGTGGTAGTTTTTATTGTATGAAAACTACACCATAGGTGGGTGGTCCTCCCAACTGCGACCAAAGTCCATGATGCAAGTACGTAGCATGTCCTCTAGCACCTGGATGGTCCTCTCCATATGACCATCTGTCTGGGGATGAAAATTTGTGCTCAGTCACAACTGCATCCCAAAATCCTTCTACAAACCCTTCCATAGCCAGGAAGTGAAATGAACATCACAGTCTGAAATAATCATCGAAGGCACCCCGTGAAGTAAAACTATCTCCTAGACATAGAGGCATCCCAATATCTCTACAGAACTCTACTCCCAGATTGGTTGGAAGTGGGATGACTTGGTGAGTTAGTCAACGATCACCCAGATGGTATCATGTCTCCTATATGTATGTGGTAAACCTATCATGAAGTCCATAAATATCACATCCCACTTCCACCATGGCACCTCGAGTGGCTAAGTCAATCCCACTAGAACCTGGTGCTCTGCATTCACTTGTTGACAAGTGAGGCATTGAGAAATGAACTCTGCCACTTCCTTCTTCATCCTTGGCCACCAGAACTGTCATAGAAGGTCTTGGTACATCTTTATCACTCCTGGATGTACCGCCAGGGGAGATGTGTGAAACTCCCTCAGGACCTCCTCCCACAATTCCATTGACACAATCATGTGCCCTATTAAGAGAATGATGTTCTCCCCACCTATCGAATATCCATTAGAGGCATGCCCTATGGACAACTGAGCACGTCAAAACTCACAGTCGACATCCCCAAGATACGCCTCCCTAACTCGCCGTAGGAGTAGAGGGGTGACAACCATCGACTAGAGATAAATTTTTCCACCATAATCTATGAATGATATCTTTAGTGAGACCAACTACTCCAATGGATCACTCAGTAACTGCAAGTTAGACCTCCTGTTGAGTGCATCCGCCACTACGTTCCCCTTACCAGGAGTATAGAGAATCTCAAAGTTGTAATCCTAGAGGAACTCTAACCACCGCCTCTATCTCAAATTTAGGTCCCTCTTATAAAATATATACTTGATGTTATTGTGTTCTGATTAGATAGTAAACTGATCCCCCATCAAGTAATATATCCACATCTTCAAAGAAAAGACCATTGTTTCCAGTTCAAGATCATGGGTTACGTAGTTTTGATCATACTGTCTTAGTTAGAGCGAACCATAGGTAATCACTACTTTCCCCTGCATCAAGACACATCTAAGTTCAGTCCCTAATGCATCGCAAAATACCACATACCTAATACCCTCCTTAGGAATCCTCAATATGGGAGTATTCATCAATATTCGTCTCAGTTCCTAAAAACACCATTGTCACCTCTCTGTCCACATGAAGGGTTTTCCCTTCTATGTCAAGGCCGTTAAGGGTGATTCCACCCTAGAAAATTCAGGCACAAACCTCTAATAGTACCCATCTGAACCTAGAAAACTTCTTACCTCGTTCACTCTTCTGGGTGGCTCCCAAGAAAGCATCGCCTAAATCTTCTCCAGATCCACCGCAACTCCATCCTCTGAAATGAAAAGTCCTATAAAGTGGACCTCCTGAATCTAGAACTGACACTTTGAGAGCTTCTCATAAAGCTAGTACTATCATAGTATATATGGGACCATCCTCAGGTGTATCGTGTGTTCCTCCTAGGTTTTTTAGTACACTAGAATGTCATCAATGAAGACCATGATGAACTGGTCAAGATATGGCTGGAAGATCCTGTTCATGAGTCCCATGAACATAGTTGGGGGTTGGTTATGCCAAATGGTCTAACCAAGTACTCTTAGTGGCCATACCTCCATCTTAAGGATATCTTCGATACATCCTTATCCCGTACATGAAGCTTATGATAGCCATACCTGAGGTCTATCTTTGATAACCACCTCATTCCCTATAGTTGATTAAAGAGGTCATTTATTCTCAAAAGTGGATATTTATTCTTCAAGGTCACCTATTTTAGGCATCAGTAGTCCACACATATCCTCAAGCATCCATCTACCTTCTTGGAAAACAAAATTGGGGCCACCCAAGGTGAAACATTGGGCCTCATGAATCCCTTACTCTACAGATCCTCCAATTGTACCCTCAACTCATAAAGCTCTGTAGGAGCCATCTGATATGAGGGAGTAAATATTGGTGTTGTCCCGGGGTATAGGTCAATTTATAAATCAACCTACATATGAGGAGTAAATCCTAGAATATCCTCGGGGAATACATCTTTATACTCGTCCACCGATGTAGGAAACTGGGGACTTCCCTTATCCACAGCTTTGAGGGAGAGGCTAGCCAACTAGTTAGTGATCGGTTTCACCCTCCTTTGACAAAGTATGTCATGTGATGCATGCATTTCCTTTTCAATGGTAAAGGAAAACCTGGTCTCATCCCTACAGACACGCCGAACTCTATGCCTAAAACAGTCCATATAAGCATGGATTGTGGATAACCAGACCATACCCAGAATTATGTTGTATGGACTCGACGCCACTACTAGGAGATCCTAGCCAAATCTCTTACCTCCAAGAGTAATATCACACTGTCGATACTGATATGTAATCGTCAAATCCCCTCCTGTAGGAGTCTCTAAACATAAGGATTGAGCCAACGACTCCACCGGAATCAACAAGCTCTGAATAACGTCTGTAGAAAGGAAGGAGTGACTGGAACTTGTGTCTATAAGAACTGAAGCTAGGTTGGAGGATACATAGATCATACCTCTAATAATATTTAGAGTTTTGGGGTTGTAATCCTCCATCTTCTGAAGCAACCTCTCCCCTGTCCACCAGCTCCCAGATCTCATAGTGGATGGGGGTGGTGGTGGTAGTACCTCAAACCTCCACCCACCACCTACTGCTCTACCTATTCCCCTACCATACCAGTTTCCACCTTGCGGTCCACCCTGTTTGAACCTCTATCTCTACCTCGGTGATCCCTCGACCATTCGTTGATCATCCGTACAGTGTTTCGTACAATCCTAAGCCAAGTGTCCCCGACCGCCGCACACAAAACACAGTCTCTCCTTTGGCTATCCTACTCTACCCTGGGAGCCTTGTACCACTGATCCTGTATCCTGGGACTGTCTCCTGAAGGACTTGGCCCACTTAGGCCCCTTCTATTTCCTGATACTCACTACTGAAGACTCCACCACCTGATTCCTGCTGGTAGCTCCCACCATTGGCGCCTTCTCTTCCAGGAAACTCTCCATGAGCAAAGATCTCTCCAAAACTCTAGCCTGATTGGAGATTCTAAGAGATGCCACAGATGTCATGATTTACCGACATAGTCACTGCTCAAAATCCTAAGCCATAAAAAATGGGTCTCTCACCAAGTCTATGAAGTAGCGAGATAGCTCGGTAAACCTCACTGAGTACTCCGCTATTGTCATGATTCCCTACTATAGGTGCAGGAGCTCCTAGATGCATACTGAGTGCAAGGTCACTAGAAAGAAATCCACCCTGAAAAGGTTCTCAAATTAATCCCAAGAGAGGGTCATCTTGTCATGTGTCTGGATCACTAAGCTCCACCACCATCCTTTTAAGCCCTTCAGAAGGCTTGCGGCTAAGACTGTCATCTGATCAGGTGGTGTCCACAAAAGGCATAAGACACATGTAACCACCTCAAGACAATCCTGGGCTATTTGTGGGTCTGTCTCACCCCTGAACCTGGGAGGTCACTACCTTTGGAACTCATGAAACACACTGAGCCTGTGTGCATCCTCTACTGGTAGCACTGATAGCAATTTCTACTCAATGGGTGGTACTATAGTAGAAAGACCACCTCGGGTGCCATTTTTAGCATAGGCCCATGCACTAATGCCTCATCACTAAGAAGATCATCCTCATGATCGCGTATCAGGATCCTGGCTGGCTGTCTATATGGAGGTATCCTGAAACTGGTCTAGATGAACCATGGTCAAAATAGTATATCTAGAGAGCTAACTCAAGAAGGACATGGAAAGCACAACTCATTCCTATATGATGCATGTTCCATTCATTTCCCTGCAACCAGTTTTTTCATGCACCACATCGGAAAGCAGGTGCCCAAAGTCATGGTGTATGGATACGTTGGTTTTCGCACCAACATTAGATTCCCTAGCCTGAAATCCAAACTCAAAATACTTAAAATTATTTCCCCAAACCAATCTCACTAACTATCTATCCCAAAGTGGAAATGAACCTACCCCTCTAATACCACTCTATCATGACCCATTCAAGTGGGCTCATTCTGTGACCACCCCAAGCCCACCTATGATAGGCCAGGGGCTGGAAACTAGCATCGAGTAGGAATATCTCACAAATGGGAGGCCTTAGACTAAGGACCTATACACACACGCGTGTCTCCAAGCTCACAAATATAAAAGGGGAAAACCAACCACCATGCATGAAAACCACTAAATGTAAAAGTAATAAAACCAGAGTGAAATTGGAAAGTGAAGTGAAGTACTGAAAACTGGGTCAGAATACAGGCCCAAAAAGAAAAGATAACTACAATGACCGACCTGATAACGCGGGTACTGAAGCTGCGGTAGAAAGATATCAGGAATTCCTAGACCTGTCTGATCCCACAAGGCACCATATAGTCCTTTATCCAGTCCTACTCCACCTAGGTCTCTATCAAAATATCAGTCTTCTGCACAAGACACGACACGTGCGAGCAAATCCCATGCAGGGGTGAGTAACACAATACTCAGTAGGACATCCTAAAACCACAAAGGAAGAACCACAAAATAATGCATAATTAGCTATACATAGGTATATGACCATAAATATACCAATAATATCCATATATACTCAAATACCAGCCACACAGTAGAAGGATAAGTCGCAACCACTTCTTCCACAAGATTCCGTTAACTTGGGCCCCACCCAAAGATAAAACGCTTGTCAAGGGTCATAATATACAGATAGGGGATTCTCCTCAGATAATACCATGAAACCAATCTATATTACCCCTCATCATATTGGATTCTCATATAATACCATGAACCAAATGGTGCGGCTCAAAATGTAGGGTATTCTAAAGAATACCGTGAACCCTATGATACACCCACTAGATGAAGGATTAATTCCATGTACTCAAAGGTCATTTAAATAACCAAAAAACTCTATCTATAGTGATAGAGTATCACTCTTATCCCATAGAGGATTTACAACTCTATTTGGAACTTGTCACTTGAGAGAATTGTCGTGCAATGTCATACCGAACCCTTAAGGGAAGAACCAAGGGGAAACTCTGCACCTATACTGGTATTTTCTAACAACCCAAAAATACATCTCAAAAGGTCCACCTCATCGTGAGGGTCCCAACTCTACAAATGGATCATCAATTGAACTTATGGTATGAAATTTATGACCTTTTTGTGAAAAGGGACTGGTTGGGTCTGGGTCTAACCTGGTCAGTTGAGTCTGACCCAACCCACCGAGTCAACCCGGTTCATTGGGCCTGGTCTGGTCTGTTGCACCGGACTGACTAGAGGCATTGGTCCTAGCTTGAGGCTGGCCTGCCTATTCAAATCGGATTGCTGGAGTGGGATGGTCTAATCTGCCTGAGACGCAGCAGGCACCGCATCTCCAAACCACCCACGACATCAGTCGTGGATCGCCTCTATAGTCCAGTTGGACCACGGTCTCCAGCCACATGACGCGGCAGTGAGCCGCGTCCGTAGAAGACCACTATCATACATTGTCGATGGCCCCTATCTTCCACCTGTGGCATAGTTGTGGTCCTCTTCCACTACTTCTTTCACTATCGTGTCCATCGATCCACGTCCCCTCGTGCGTTTCCTATGGCCTCCTACTGCAGGCCTCCTTCACCACCGTTGTGCGCCACCAGTGTGTGCCACCTCCCACACTACCACGACCATCGATCTGCGGCCCTCTACCATCATGACCTCTTGTCACAGCATATGTTTTCCACCGCCATGGACCATCTGGCTACGGTCTCTGATCACCGTTGCGATCTTGGATTCTTTACTAGATTGTTGTGACGACGAAGATCGGGAAATCAAAGAACAAGGGAGGAATAATTTTACATGAACACCCATGGTGGATGGATCGGACCTTGTTCATGTCGACCTTGATTTTTCCATGTTATAATTTTGGGATAGCTACATAGAAATTCAATTCTAATCATAGGTTCAACATAGATCCAATTTCCTAATGATTATCCCAAAATCAAACCCATCCTGTAATAGTACACATGATCTGTGAATCAATTCATTTGTCAATTTATTCACATTCATTACAGAGATTTAAAAACGGAGAAATAGAAATTTAATAAAACAAATTCCCTACCTCTTGGTTGGATTGGTCGATGAATAACATTTGTGTTTTTCATTTGTTGATCCATCATTGAGTGATTCTGATCCTCAAATCCTCATTCATTGTTTGTCAACGGCTCCTCCCAAGATTTCCTCTCCCTAAATCTCTCAAGAAAGATATCAGGGTTACAAATTGTAACCCTGAACCCCTGCCTCTGGGTTTAATAAAAAGGGAAACAGAATCTTTGTTTTGCCAACAAAATATTTTTATTAAAATATTTTTAATGACGGTTATTTCCAAAATCTAACTTTTTCGTCTGGCCTACACAAGATGATGTTAGGACCTGCCTAAGGTAAAGTCGATGTTCTAGATGTAATAGTGCCCTTAGATTTTTTATCTAGGCACTTATTTGGGAGCTATAAAAATTAAAAGTTATCCACTGAGTGTTTTTAATTTAAAAATGGAACTTTATTAAAAAAAATTATTCCAGGCACACCAGGCCTTGGAATCTCATGTCGTCTCAACGTGCGGTGTTAGTATTTTCCCAATTAATTTAATAAAATAAATCATAGAAAAATATGAGTCGTTACATATACTTCCACCCCTGCTCCGACATCCTACCACACCAATCCATTTCCACTTCCTCATGTTACCTCCATTCCTATTTTTGTCCCCGATATGCTACCATCGCTCCCCTGACTTTCCATCCTACCACTGGGGATGTTACGGTTACATCCCTCTACTACCACCATCTCCCTATCTTTAGCCACCTTTGTTATATATACCATCTGACATCTTATCTTACACCCCTAAGCTACCATCATCCACACCTATATAAGAAAACATCAATGGAACACCTGATCCACAGCTACATACCACATAATCAACCATCCACTTCCATTTGAAGAAGAAAAGCTTGTCAAGGACCAGAATTGAGGATACTGAAAATCTGATTGAGGCTCTTGCAATGCATATAGAAGTTGATCGAGAACTATTATTTCATGGAATACCTAGTCAAAATCGATGAAACCCAAGCCCTCATCATTGATCTAGTATGAATTAAAACCCTAGTGTTGTGCTTTAAGAATAACCCATGCTGAAAAGAATCTAAAACCACTATCAGACTCTATTTCTCAATCCACCATCATTCGATCTGACACCCGTTCTGATTCTGCAACTGATATAGGTGAATTCCAAACTGGGTCGATACCACTGGTTGAAGATGATTTTTGAGCCTCTATAGAGTATTTTTTTGTATTGATGCCAAAGTTGATGAAGACTTTCTCGATTTGGTTTTCAATTGAAAGATGGAGGTTAACAATCGTCATCACTGTAGACATTCCTGGAAGAAGATGTGATTCCAATATTGATTTACCGATGCCAACCTATGATGGGTATATCTGAGTTTTTTACCCCAAATAGAGGTTGGAATGGAAATGGTGAATTGATTTTTGGAGGTCCTTTACTATTGATGATGAACCTCCTGAGGATCTTCTCAAACCAAACTGTCGACTAGGATCTATGGAGGTTGGATCTTGGATTCTTAGTCATTGATAATGAGGAAGAACAAAAATTTTCCTTGTTGATATTTGGGTAAATAAGATCCTTTTTACCACCAAATTGAGTGAAGTAATGACACCACTGAATCGATTTTTTATGTTGTTTTCACCAATCTCGGGATGGGATAGTAAATTGAAAAGATAATGTTACTAATTTGGGATGATTTGGAGTCAAGTTGAAGATGAAAGTTTTTTGTAATTTTATATATATTTTTTTTGATTTCAGGTGTTTGATTAATTAAGGGAGAATTAATACTCCCAACATTGCAGGTCTGAGCACCAAGGTTGATGCATGAAATCTTCTATTTCTTGATCACATTCATTTCATTAGTTTTTGAGATCAAAGAAATTATTTGAAGTTGATGATATTAAATTTGAGTGGTGCATGATTGAGACTAGTCTCAATTTAAAAAATAATTTGACACCAAGATACTTACAATTATAAGAAGAATGAGACTTTTTAACTTCATAATTAGAAAAATTCTGAGGAAATTCATGAAAAATGAACCATATCATAAGTTCATCCATATGTATTTTTTATAATACATTATACATGGGACTGTCTTGATTGTTAAAAGGGAATAGATATAGTCACACAAGTATGGTAAAAAATTATAGTCACCAATGACAAATGGATAGTGAGGAAGATAATATCAAGCTAAGATGGTGAATAATTTTGATGACATGCCTAAAAAAGAACAACTATCCTTAGTCCAAGTATCCAAAGTCAGTTGTTTGATCCATATATCATAGGGGTAAGAAGTTTGTAAATAAGGATCCTCAGTCCAAGTATCCAACTGATATGTGGCATGCCATACCCGACCATCCCATCCACTAGGTCTAAATTCATAAAACAAGGATCATCACTCCAAGTATCCAACTAGTAATTAGAATTAAATGTCAAGCCATCCCAACTTTGATATGGGATTCCATGTCCTTACCCTTGGAGTTAGGAGCATCAGACCATCCTCTAAAAACTGATGTGCACTAAAGCACCTAAATCATCAATCTAGACCACCCAAAACTGGGGAGTGGAGTTTCAATCCATCATCCCAAAACCATTAGTCATAGGTCGGAAAACAAGGGGCGTCAATCCAAGTATACAACTGGGATTCGACATGACATGTCTGACCATCCCCAATCATATCATTATTAATCATTACCATTTCATTAAATATTTCTATGTTCCATTACTTTCATCCTATAAAACCAAATTCACAATTGAACCATTTATCCTTTACCCAAAAACATATTTTCTAAATGTTATTAAAATCATTTAACAATTAAACACTCCCCTTTTTATCCATTTCCATTTCCTTTATTAATCACAATATTTATCAAATTCCCAATGGGCATTTAAATAAACACATGGCTTAAATAAAACCTAAACCTTTGTCGGTTGTTATAAAACACGAGAACAAAATCCTTGTCAAACACTTGGAATCCACCCCTTAAAACAAAGGTCTTCCTCTTTGAAAATACAAACAAGGTCCAAGAATTTCTTGTCCTGTGAAAACTATTTAAAGAGTCATCAAGACATTTTCACTAAAGAGGCCACCACACACCCATTTCAAATCAACATTATAAACCTATTTGAAAACCTCTTGTTAAATCATCTTGATTTCAGCACCCCATTTCAAAAAAAACATCCATTTTAAAACATAATTTTCCCACATTGGAAGTCACAAATGAATAAAAATCCAAAACACATCGTTTAACTATTTCAAAATGTCCTCATGATATTTTACCAAAATTCAGAAGAAGAAAAATCTCATTTTTCAAAGGCGGGTGCACCCCATGGGTGGGCATAGGTCTTATCTCACAACATTGTGGATCCAATAGGGTCTTTTGAAGATCTAAAGAAACAAGGAAATATTAAATCCATTAACTTAAATTATGGGTAAAACACAAAACACAAGTGATTTAGGGAACATACCACAATGCAAATATAAAAAAAAATTATTAAGACTATGGGTAAAGCTTAGACCACCTACCTCATCAATGAATCTTTCCATAAAATTTACAAAGCACAAAAACCTTATTGAGATTCATCCAAGTCCCATCCAATTTTTCATCTAACTAAGCTCATCTCAAACATCCAAGCCCTAACCTCATGCCAAGAAATGATAATTAATTAATTATACCAATTATAATTAATTAATTAATCAACAATTAACTCAGCATAATTTCAGACAACTCACTCGGTCGATCACCTCTTATAAAATCTCTAACAAACTTCCATGAAAGGTTCACACAGATTCCCTACACCATTCCCAAGAAAATACCTAAGAGGTGATACTAATTCTATAACTAACTAAATTAATTCATTAGTAAAAGCCTAGGAAAATCCATCACAAACACATTCCTTAATGAAATGCCACACATTGGCATGCAGAAGTCATCTCGGGATCTCTTCTACACAAGCCAACCAAAATAACCATGAGAAACAGATGATTCCATCATGATTTGGTGGAATCTTCAACAATACCTAAACTGGAGATCCCCAAAATTAGAGATTAGGGAGAGGGAAAAGAAATAAAACCTACTAGAGGTTGGATCTTACCTCAAAATGCTGAATAAACACCATGAAAACACCCCCAAAATTGGATGGAGGAGGAGGAGTAAGGGGTTTGGGAACCCCCTAGTCCACACACATAAAATGGAGGAGAAAGTTTTGAAGTGGCTAAAAAACCTGAGGGGGGATTTTGGTCATTTCTCTCATTTTAATGAAATTTGGGTAGCTGTATGGTTTGGCCACATGGATTTCCAAACCATGAGACAACCATGTGTCCCCTACTATCCAACACTCATTCCCAACATAGTTGGGGTACACGATTTGAAAAACCATGTTGTTAGCATTGTCTCTCTCCTACAGCAAGGCACATAGTTTGTATAAAACCGTGCACAAACCATGCGCCATGTCTCAAACCCTCCCCAACATCGCATAGTTTCTCCTTTTACCTTTCACGAATTACCCTAAACTTTTCTTGAACCGTTAAACTCAACCATGTGTAGTTAAAAATGAACTAAAAACCCCCTGAACATCAAGATGGCACATGGTTTCTCCTAAACCATTCACACCAAACCATGAAACCTGGGGCAAAAAATCTTCAAAACTCCTAAAACTTAACCCAAAGCCTCTAAAGCTCATTAAAACACCCAAGACACCTCCTTATCATAATTACTCATCTAAAACACTAATTTGAAGCATTGAAACTCAAAGAATCTCATTTAGGGTCTTAATCTAAAATTTGACCCATCTAACAAAAAAACAAATTCCTTTAGAAATCTTGATCCACCTCAAATGCTAAGTGTTACAACATATCCATCATAATACTTCTCATCCTCGAGAAGCCTTAATGTCCATATAACAGCACCGCCTGACCTTTGTCGATCACTAGTCATATCCAATAACCTCATTCGGTTTCTAAATGCCAGGAACACAATAAAGGAATAATGTCCAAATAAAGGAACTCAACCAGCCAAAACTCGAACTAATTCCATTTTCCAAAACTAAAATTCCAAGATGGAACTTTTCTGAGTCCATCCAACCAAAACACCATTGACCTCATCACTTGATCACACCCCAAGATATGGTGCTCCATACCATGAGCTTCTACTTATAACCACCAAATTCCAATCCTTGGCACCGCTTCCATTAGAAAACCCCAAAATAACCTCAAACTCACGCTTCCAAAACATATACAACATGGTTCCCAACCAACCTTTCCCCAACATCCATGAGGACACCAATCATCCTTGACACCCATCCCTATCATCAAAACCATTTAGAGTGGATGTTCATCTACCACCCATGCACATATAAATAATTGAATTTTACTCAAAATCCCAATTATAATTTATGAAAGAACCTTCTATTTCCCAAATAACATGCCAAATGTAATTTACAACTCACTGCATCCATTTTAAATAAAAACTCTGGTCATACCACCCCCATCTTACACGGCTCCAACTACCAACATATCACCACTCACTTGGTTAATAAAAATTCACACCCAGAGGAATTCTACTTTCACCCAAACACACCCATTGGAGTCCATACCTGACTTTTGGTGAGGTTCCATAGTTAGATACCCTACTAACTCAATACATCACCATTCCTTATGAAACACATCATTTTACTTTAACACAAGCACCTTAAAATACTTTTTGTAACCACTTTTATCCCAAATCCAATGATCATCTCAATCAACCACCACAACTGATTCCCCATTAGCATTTGCTATGGAAATCAAGCACACACCTCAATGGTTTCTTCACTAGCTTCATAATGAAAGTAAGACCAATCCAAAACGTGTTCCACACACCCACAACCCTTCCAACATGAAGGTTGTATCTTCATGAATGGAAGGTCACTCCCCACCATAGGAGTGTCATTTTCATCACCTCACTCAAGAAGCTCTAACCACCATGGCATGCATTCCATTCAATAAAAACCCAATAATTGGACGTTTCTATCTCACTCGCACTAGATTAATAAAACAAAACATAAACTATCACCAGTCCCTGGATTCTGAGAAAGGTAACCACAGTTTTCACTAACATCCAATCCATCAAAAGGACCTACTCAGAGATAGTTGCTGGTTCACTTCCACTATAAAACTCCACTTACACCACTCCAGGAGCACCGACTCCATGGTGTCCTTCCACCAAACCATAAATGAAATTTAGTTATCAAGGTGTATAACTATTTCCCTTATAGTGTACTCAAGATGATATCAATATATTGGGTATGATCGTCTCTAAAATGAGAGTACATTAAGATGTCATCAATGAATAACACCACAAATCATCCATTTTTTATGTCACTTATAACTACATGGACATAAAAAACCCATTAAAAGGTGTAACATCCCAACCCGTAAGGCACTAAACTGGTGCTCTGAGCCAGTTCACCACAAGGCCTCAAGCACGGCTCCCCGTGCGCTAGAGGCTTCCGACTAGAAGCGAGGGCCTAGGGTTTGATATTGGGGAGACTATTCCCTCATACCAGATTAAGAAAACAATGGAAATAACTAAGTATCATACATAGAGAAGAGTAAAAAAAGTGCGGAAGTAATAAATAATTGAAATAGAACAAGTTGTAATAGTAAAATACTATAAAATCCCGAACAACTATGCAATAAAATACAACACGGGTAACCCACTCGGCCGACCATATAGATACAAGTATAAAAGAAACTTAAAGTAAAAGTACATGGCTCTACTACTAACTCTGAGCCAACCTACATACCTGATCTCTAGACATTTTCAAACTACAGTAGCTCGATTAGTAGAACCACTCGAGCAGCTCCACTGGATCATGAAACACTGGGCCTCATCCATATCCACCATGAAACTCATGCTCAACCTGAAAAGTAGACATAAGGTCTACACGTACACCGAGGTACACATGCAGGGGTGAGAAATAATCTTAGTAGGCCACCCCAACAAGAAACCTATAAATGTGTTGCTAAAAGTGTATGCAGCAGTAACATTCTCAGCCTAGCTGGAACACAGCAAAAAAGAATTAAACCAAACATGAAACCACAGTCGAATCCAGGGTCCCTAACCCCTCTCAACTAGGAAAGTTCCACCATGGATGTCCATATCTATATACATATACATTTATATTCCCATACCTATACATATATACATAAATATGAATATTCATGAGTATGTGAATCAAACAATAAGAAACCACATCAGTAGTCGATCCTTGGTTTTATAAGCCCAATTTTCTGGACATCCTATGCTAGGGAATTGAGTTGGATGCCATACCACTCAAGTCGTGTATCATTAATTTGATCTCTAGGTCCGTAATCCCATCGTCATATACTTACTTCGGCCAATGTTAGAATTATATCTTTGAGCATGCTACGTCCCCACAGGGGGAATGCTCATCCTACACCTAGGTTCACATGTACTCACCTTCAATCACTGAACAAGGATACCGTATACCGATAGTCAATTATATAAATAAGGATACCATATATTGAAGTTCCATCCTGTAAAGAAGTCACTGGTCAGAAACCATCGAGCATAATCCCATGAATCCAACTGAGACTTAGAAAACCTTGCCCGCAGGCATAGAAAAAACCTCAACCTTAGGTATATCACAACCTCACCCACAAGCATATCATATCCTTGCCCGCAGGCATATCTGATCCTTTCCCACAGGCATATCTAATCCTTTCCCAAAGGCATATTTGATCCTTTCCCATAGGCATATCCAATCCTTGCCCAGGCATATCCGATCCTTTCCCACAGGCATATCTGATCCTTTCCCACAGGCATAGCATTCTGCCCATGAGTTCGACCAAGGCATTCATACTATGGGAATCCAGGTATCACTAAAGGTGTAAAATTAGACATGTAAGGATCAAAATCCAGATACTAGGAAGAACCTCTAGATATCCCAACAAAATATATATCATAATATATATATATATATATACATTTAGGCACAATAGTCAAGTCCCAGGTAATACCTATGGGTACCGGTAAAATATCAAAAATAACATGGATCATAATCTGGATCCTAAGAGATCACATCTGAGCATCCCAACAAACAAGAAATACACCTCACGTCAGGATCAACAACCACCAACCAGGAAGCACCTCTAGTAAACATTATTGTATTAACAAAACCAAGTCATATATAAACAAATGAGTGAGGGTGGACCGAATTCCAAACCCAACACTACATCCATATCTCCATGGGATTACAAGTTCGACACATGTTCTAGGTGACACCTAAACACTATCTCTACCCAAACCCGACGTACTACTCAGGGTCGGTCAAACCATGGGAACCTGATGGGTCCCTCAAGTCAAATACAAAGAGGAATCCTTCTCAAGATCCTCTAGGTAAACACGAGCGAAGGCATCCTACAAAATATCATTAGTTAAAATCAAGTGAGGAATCCTAAATGGGATCATCGAATGAAAAACAACATAGGAATCCTATAATAGTGGTCCTCTCAAAGGAAAATAGGAGAGAGATTTTACAAGGGACTCCCTAGGTCAGCACATATGCAAAGTCATCCATCAGCAAATCATTAGGATCATCTGATCTCATAGCCTCATAGGTCATAAGGGTACATCTCAAAAGGGAAACATACTCCAAAAGCATAGGTCATGGGAGATATCTCATATCTCATCTCAGATCAAAATTCTCAACTAGGTTGGTCTGAACACCCAACCTATCTTCTACTCCAAGTCTCACTCTCAAGTGAAAAATGAACTCGATAACTGGAGGAAGAACCTATCCATTTATATGAAAACCCCCAAAATACCATTTAGATGACATCTAAATTTTAAAATGATTCCACCATTGTGATCTATATGAAAAAATGCTCAGAATGGACTACTCACACACTCAATTCTGACTTCCAAGGCACAAAATACCCCAAATTACTAAGCTATAAAAAAGTACATGGTGTGTACTTCAGAGTACACGGTGTGTACTCTTATTATCCCCCCTGTTTGTTTACATATACATGGCCAGAACACATGGGGGAATCCTATGTAAAAGTACACGGCATGTACTATTTAAAAACCAAAAACCTGTGTTCTTTCTCACACGGTTGGACACACGGTCATGCCACCACACAGTATGTACTCAGAGTACATGGCATGTACTTAGGAAAACTTCTTCTTCCCCAAACGGGAAGAAAACATGGTGTTTTCCCCTAGAACACACACTGTGTAACCTGGGTTTCCGACGGGAAAACCCACAAAACGCTCGAAACACCCGTTTTTGCCCCTAAAACAACAGATCCGGCCTTAAGAGGAAACAAACAAGCATAATCAGGATTTAAAAACTTAAAACAACATGTTTAAAGGATATTTATGATGAAAACATAAATTTCCCTACCTTTGGGTAGAAATCACCGAAGTTTCGGTTGATTTCACTGTCAATGGATGTTATATGCCAACTCAGTGCGTCGAGATCTTTGAAACGGTGCCTCTCTTTCCTTCCATCTCTCTCTCTTTCTAAATCCCCATTTTCTCCCATAGGACATTTCCAAGGAGGATCACATAGGATTCATGCATAAGGAGGAGGAGGAGGAAAGAAGAATATGGAAAAGAAAGAAAAGAAAAAGGGGCTCGGGCCGGCCCCGACACCCGACTCGAGTTTATGCCTCACCTATGATAAACTCCCCATTCCAGACTCAACGGAGAATACTAAATCTCAATCTGACACTCTGTTTAAAAGTTATTTCTGAACAAACCTACAAGAATAAATTAATATTTAATTTAATAATATTAAATATTAAATATTTTTCTAAAATTCAAATAGATCATATTTTCACCAAACTCCAGTCCTAGGGTAAACACCCTAATCTAGGACCAATAGAGTGGTTGGAAAAATTATATGAGGTCAAATGGTAGGGTAAAAAGACCATTTTACCCTTGATGAGCATCCAACAGCAAAAATTCAAATTTCTTCTCAAAACCGCAGTCCGAAAAAACACAGGTTTTTACAAACTCCCCACCATAAACCTTCTCGTCCCCGAGAATCCTAGTGAAGGGACAAGCATTCATGCTCCCAACCCAAGAATCTGCACAACCAAGCTATCTGGAATATCCAACAACTAGTCTTATAGCCTTAACAACTGCCTTCTACATGGAAGCCATTTAACTTTGACCGATCTGGTACTCCCCACTATAGGAATACCCCTATCTTCATCTTAAAAGAAAACTATGAGCTCAAAAGCTCACATAAATCACCGAAGTTTAACCGAAAACAAGGAAAACCACCCTCAAATAGCCAAAGGTGCACTACCCACCATATGGATTACCTTACACCGCTACTCGAGCGTAACCAAAATAGGTTCCCTCCTCAATAGGTAAAAACATTAAGAAAGAAAAAGGATCTCGGCATAGGGATGAATATCTCTTAGCATGCTCAAGATGAATCAAGATAGTGCATGATCGTCTCTTATAGGAGTAAACTAAGATTTTACCGAAGGTGTTTCCATCTCCCTCTGAGCCACACTCACCATCCTATCAAAACCTGACCAGGATTCAGCCATGGGTCAACCATCTTACGGTAACCTGACATTTCACAAAGTCACCTCTACCATAGAGGGACATGTCAGCACAACTCTCGAGGTACAAGCCCACAGAAAGTATTGAAACATCGGTCCTCGACTCGCACTCTTCCACTCATTGATTTAGATTCAAATGATACCATGTGAAAACAGCATGTATCATTACCACTTGACACGCACACATGACATAGTTCTAGTAGTGGGTATATAACCATGCTCTAACTACATTAGAAATAGTGAAATCATCGGTCGACCAGGCTAGGCTCTCGAACAATCATTCATGTCCAAGCCAATCTTGAAAAGAAATCACCTGAGGTGCCTCAATCAAAATTTGAAGGCATCAACATGCCTATAATGAAAAACTCGATCACCTACCAAGCCTTGATCATAAAACAAGTGAAAACCAATATTACCGCCAAAAAGGCATCAGAAAACATAGGCCAACCTCTCACGCAGGTTGCCCTAGGATGAAATAGATTTCGACCTACAAGGGTCTGAGTCTAAACGAAGGATCTCTAGGTCTCCCAACTAGCCCAAAAATATCTAAACCTATGAAAATTAGGTAAGATCACAATGACCTATGAAGGTAAAAGATGAAAAAAACAGCCTACGATGGCCCTGATCCTCTCTGAGAATCCTCAGAAGGAACAGATCCATGAAGGTCACAACCAATGCAGAAGAGAAATTGAACTGATACTCATCGGGTATCCATATACAAAAATACCCCAAGTATGTCTAGTTCACAAGAAAATACTTGGTACTAGATAACTAAAGACCTGATAAGCAACACCCAAAAAGGGGTTAAACAGAAAGGTATCACGTGTCATATTGACCTACTAGGGTCACTACACAGGAGGTGCATGAGGACTGAGTCATCAGCCTCTCAAAAAACACCTCAACATTGATCCACATAACTTGAAATTAGATTAAAAATTATGTGTAAGCAGACCCAAAGGTCTCAGTCGTCAGTAAAAACACACACTAGCAAGTTTATATGATGTGAATCCTAAATTCCTAGTATGATGCATGAGACGCCTCTTGCCTTTGTCGGCCAAGATTCAAAATCCATATATGGACTCTTACCATTGGACAAGAGATAGAGATACACAGTAAATGAAAACATGCACACAATATGTTCATCTCTCAATGCAAAAATCATATAGAACTGTAACATCGCAAAATTAGAACAATAATCCCATACTCAAGAAATCAGGACTTCCTACCAGAACAAGTGTTCTCGATGCACCAGTCTGATATCCATCATAGGTTCTAAAACATTCCTAATACTCTTGTCTACTATATCCCAAATATTAAGGACCAGGAAAATAAACTCCTCTGATATCACTTTGTAACATCCCAACTTGGAAGGTGTTAAACCGGTGCTCTGACCTAGTTCGCCACAAGGCCTCAATCGTGCCTCCCTATATTCCAGAGGCTGCCAAATAGTAGTGAGGTCTTAGGGTGTGATAATGGGGAGGCTATGTCCTTATACCATAGTAATAAAATAGAGGAAATAACTAAGCATCGTACATAGAAGAAAGTAAACAGAGTGAGAAAGCAATAAAAAAATGAAATAAAAAAGGATATAATGGTAAAATGCTGTAAAATTATGAATAGTTATGAAATACAATACAACACGGGTCACCCACTAGGCTGACCATATAGATAAAAGTACAAAATAAAATAAAATTAAAATTACATGACTCTACTACTAACTACGATCCAACCCACCTACCCGATCTCTAGACATTGTCGAACTGCAGCAGCCCGATCAGTAGAACCACTTGAGTCGCACTGCTCGATCATGCAACACTGGGCCCCAGCCCTATCCACCATGCAACTAATGATCAACCTAAAAAAGCATACATAAGGTCTACATGTACACTGAGGTGCAAGTTTAGGGGTGAGAAATAATCTTAGTAGGCCACCCCGACAAGCAACCTATAACTATGCTGCTAAAAGTGTATGAAATAGCAATGTGCTCAGCCTAATTGGAACACAACAAAAAATAAGTAAACCAAACATGATACCATAGTCTAATCCAGGGTCTGTAACCCCTCTCAATTGGGAAAGTGCCTCCATGGATGTCCATATCTATATACATATACATGTATAGTTTCATATCTATACATATATGCATAAATATGAATATTTATGAGTATGTGAATCAAACAAGAAACCACATCAGTAGTCAATCCTTGGGTCTATAAGCCTGATCTCTTGGACATCATATGCTAGGGCATTGAACTGGACATCGTTCCACTCAAGCTGTGTATCATTAAGTCGATCTATGGGTCCGTAATCCCATCGAAATGTACCTTCTTCAGCCTATACTGGAATTATATCTCTGAGCAAGCTATGTCACCACAAGGGGAGTGCTCGTCCTACACCTGGGTTCACTCATACTCAACTCCAATAATTGAACAAGGATATCGTATACCGACGGTCAATACTATAAATAAGGATACCATATGCCGACGGTCCATCCTGTAAAGAAGTCACTGGTCAGAAACCATCGAGCATAAACCCATGAATCCAACTGAGACTCAGAAAACCTTTCCTGCAAGCATAGAAAAAACCTTTCCCTCAAGCATATCACAACCTCGCCCGCAGTTATATCATAACCTCGCCCATAGTCATATCTGATCCTTTCCCATAGGCATATCTTATCTTTTCCCATTGGCATATCCTATCCTTTCCCATAGGAATATCTGATTCTTTCCCACAATCATATCCAATCCTTTCCCACGGACATATCTGATCCTTTCCCACAGGCATAATATTTTGCCCATGAGTCTGTCTAAGTCATTCATACCACTATAATCTAGGTATCACTCAAGGTGTAAAAGTAAACATGTAAGGCTCAATATCTAGATACCAGGAAGTGCCTCTAGATATCCCAAAAAAATATATATAGAAATATATATATATATATATATATATATATATATATATATACTTTCAGTAACAACAGCCAAGTCCTAGGTAATACCTCTGGGTACCAGTAAAATATCAGAAATAACATGGCTCAGAAGCCGGATCCTAGGAGAGCACATCTGGGAATCCCAACAAACAAGAAAGATGCCTCGCATCAGGCTCAATAACCACCAACTAGGAAACACCTCTGGTAAACATTGCACCATCATCAAAACCAAGTCAGATATAATAAAATGATTGAGGGTGTCCCGAATTCCCAACATAACACTACATCCATAGACCCATGGGGTTAAAAGTTCGTCACAGGTTCTAGGTGACACCTGAACACCATATCTACCCAAAACTGATATACAACTTAGGGTTGGTCAAACCATGGGAACCCACTAGGTCCCTCAAGTCAAATACAAAGAGGCATCCTACTCAGGATCCTCTAGGTAAACAAGAGTGAAGGAATCCTACACAGGATCCTTAGTGAAAAGAAAGGGAGGAATCCTACATGGGATCCTGTAATGAATAACAATAGATACATCCTATAATAAGGGTCCTCTCAAATTAAAATGGGGGATAGAACCTACAAGCGACTCCTTGGGTCATCACATAAGCAAAGGCATCCATTAGAGAATCCTTGGGAGCATCTGGTCTCATAGCCTCATAGGCCCGAAGGGAACGTCTCACAAGGGAAATATCCTCCAAAATCATAGTTCATGGTAGATATCTCATAGATCATCTCAAATCAAAAGTCTCAACTAAGTTGGTTCAAACACCCAACCTATCATCCACGTCAAGTATCACTCTCAGGTGAAAAATGAACTCGATAACTGGAGGAAGAACCTATATATTTAGATATAAATACCCAAAACACCATTTATATGACCTCTAAATGTCAAAAGTATTCCACCATTATGATCTATGTGAAAAAATTCTCATAATGGACTACTCACATGCCTAATTCTAACTTCTAGGGCACAAAATACCCCAAATTACTAAGCTGGAAAAAGTACATGGTGTGTACTTAACAGTACATGGTGTGTACTCTTATCTATCCCCATGGATGTGTACATATACATGGCCAGAACACATGGGGATACTTGTGTAAAAGTACACAGCGTGTACTTTAAAGTACATGGCGTGTACTGTTTAAAAACAAAAAACCTGAGTTCTTTCTCACACGGTTGGACACACGGCCATGCCACCACAGGGAATGTAATAAAAGTACATGGTATGCACTTAGGAAAAATTATTCTTCCCTGAATATAAATAACACATGGAATTTTTCCCTAAAACACATGTCGTGTAACCTGGATTTCTGACGGGAAAACCCTCAAAACACCCAAAACACCTGTTTTCGCCCCCAAAACAAAATATCCAGACTTAAGAGGCCACAAGCAAACATAAACAGTATTTAAAAACTTAAAAAATATATGTTTAAAAGGTATCTATGGTAAAAACATAAATGGACTTACCTTCGGGTGGAAACCACCGAAGCTTCGGTTGATTTCATCGTCAACGGATGTTGTACGCCGACTCAGCGTGTCGAGTGCTTCGAAACGGTACCTCTCTTTCCTTATGTCTCTCTCTCTCTTTCTTAATATAAATTTTCTCCCATAACACATGGAAAATGATAATAACATAGGAGGTATTCACAAGGATGAGGAAAGAATAAGGTAAAGAAAAGAAGAAAATAAAGAAAAGAAAAAGGGGCTCGAGACGGCCCCGGTGCCCGACTCGAGTTTATGCCTCGCCTAGGCTAAACTCCCCATTCCAAAATCAATGGAGATGAAAAAATCTCAATCCAACACCCCTTTAAAAAATTTATCACTGAAAAAACCTGCGTGAATAAATTAATATTTAATTTAATAATATTAAATATTAAATATTCCGCTAAAATTTGAACAGCTCAGATTTCTACCAAACTTCTGTCCTAGGGTAAACACCCTATTCTGGGACCAACAGAGTGGTAAGAAAAATTATCTGAGGTTAACTGGTAGGGTAAAAATACCATTTTACCCCTCATAAGGTTTCAACAACAAAAATTCAAATTTTTACTCAAAACTGTAGTTTGAAAAATCATAGGTTCTTACAAAAGGTCCCAAGCCTTCCTATTTGAAAGTGTCTCATCACATTAACACTAGTTCTTAGCCTACTCATGAATATATACTCTATTAAATAACCTCAAGAATACACACTCATAACATACGATCCAAAAAACAAATGACATAGTGTGCTACCACCTACTCATCTCTCCAAGATCCTGTTAACACTTAACTGTTACACATCCTTGTGTAACCCAACCACATAACCTATTTACAACCTTAGAAAGTCATGTCTCAATAAAACTCATCTCACAATCCCTATCCACTGGCCATTCCTACCCTACATTCTCATCTCACCTAGTGTAGAGCACCTTAGTGCTTTCCAAAACCAGATAAACTCACCAAACCAAAACCACTTTCTTGATCACTCAAAACCCGAGCATCATTCCAAAAATTCCACTAAGACCATTTATTCTCTTACTTAATTCCTAAAGCATCAGAACTCCAACTTCCTTTTCATCTCAAAGAAAATAGGCATATTTATGTACCCCATAATAAAAACAAACTCGCATGCATGGTCTCCACCCAAAGAGAACTCACACACATGAAACCACATTTCCTAGAGCACCTCTTGTGCTCCAAATCCAACTCATAACCATTATGAATAACTCCTATTCATAACCATTACCTAGAAAAGGAACTTAAATGAACCTTCCCCTCTAGAAACCAACCACAAGGATGAAACACTATCACTCAAGTGCTCTTTCTCAAAAATAACAGGAATCTAATGTGCCTAAACCACATACTAGGTTGTACCCATAATGAATCACTACCAAAAGACCCAAACCATCCACTCATGCCTCACACAACCAAAGGAACTTAAAAATTGGCCAACCCCTCTCATGGGTCATCCACGAAAGACACACAACATTGACTCCCTGTACTGGAGTCACATCAAGAAGTTCACTAGGCTCTTCCACCTTTCCCCACCAATAAAGTCTCATAACAAGTCACTTGGTCTAACCACCTAGGTCTAGGCCAACTCATACAAGTCCACAAATAATATGGAATTAAACTCACTCTTTTCCAGACATCACATGCTATCAACCTATAGAAATACCCTCCTCTAGGGTCTCACACCATAAAGGTGTCACTAACCAATTGCCCACAGCTAGGGAATCCGTCCTATCTGAGCATTTTCACATCAAAACACTCCCTGAGGACCCATATATACTACCAACCTTTCACCAAAACCATCCACAAGGTTCCAATAGTTATACACTTATACCACATTGACCCACCAAGGTCACTACACCAACTATTTATAAAGAACACATCAGTATCCTCATCAATAAGGGTGTCTCCATAGATCCATAGAACCTTCCATCAAATGGAAATCCATAAAATCACACACTAAAAGGCTTATAACATGTGTATCTTATGTGCCTAACATTATTAATGAGATGCATCATTCCTCTATAGTCCAAGAGTCAAAACCAAATCATAAAAGTCTTTCCAATGGGCCAATATCTTGAAATCCATCATAAATAATCAAATCCAAACTACATGTGCATCACCCAAGGAAAAAGTAATATAAAACTATAACATCATAAACCTATAACATCAATCCCAACCTTGGTAACATGGGATTCCTATTCGAACAAGTGTTTGTGATGCACCAACCCAATATCCATTGCAGGCTCTGACACATTCCTATATCTTCTATCTACCAAATCCTAAATAGTAAAATAATATGAATGTAAACACCTCTGATACCAATTTATTACATCCCAAACCAGGTTCTACTAAACTGATTCCTTGATCTGGTTCGCCACAAGACCTCAAGCATGCCTCATCATATGCTATAGGCTACTGACTAGTAGTGGGGGTCTAGGATGGAACTATGAGAAGACTATGCCCTCATATCAGAGTACATAACCAAAATCTAATAACCAAAGATCATACACATCAGATCATATAGATGGAAAAATAAACTAAAACTAAAACATGCTATAAAAAATGAAATGAAATAAAACACTGAATGACCATGTCGTACATACAACCAATCGCCCACTAGGCCGGTTACATAACATACCAAAATAAAATAAACTATAAAAAGGCTCCACAGAATCACTAATCTAAACATATCCAGTCATCTGATACCACTGGAGTAATCCTTTTTTTCCAAATAATACTCAACATGGGCCTCATCCAAAACTTGTTCTTCTAATAAACATGTGATAGCTACTCGAGTACCCAAGTGCAATGGAGACCCAAGTGGGGTGTGATTAAAACTTGATAGGCCACTGCCAATGGTTTCAAAATAAAATACCAGTTAGTACAATAGTGAAAACAAGAGAAGGAATATCTATAGACAAGCAAGTAAATAAAATAGGTTTCATTATTAGAAATATTTAAATTAACCACTTTCACTCTTGGTTCCAAGTATTACCCAATTACATAAAATATTCCTCAAATAAATTAGTCCTTATGAGACATATATAATAGGGGTCACGGGTTGGAAAACAAGGATCCTCAGTCCAAGTATCCAACCAGGATCTAGTAATTCATGTCTGGTCATCCCAATAATTTGGCCACAAGTCAGAAAACAGGGAGCATCAGTCCAAGTTTCCAATCAGTACTTGGAACTCCATGTCCGACCATCCCAACCTTGATATGGAATTACATGTACATTCCCTTTGAGTCACACGCATCAGTCCATCCTCCAAAAACTATAGTGCACTGAGGTGCCTGGAGTATCAGTCTAGCCTGCCCAAAATTGGGGAGTGGAGCATCAATCTATCATCCCAAAACCATTATTCATAGGTCAAAAAACAATGAGAATTATTCCAAGTATCCAATTGTGATTCGACGTGACGTGTCCTATCTCCAATAAAGTCATTATTAATCATTACCATTTCATAAAACATTTCCATGTTCCATTACTTTCATCATATAAAACCAAATTTACAATTGAACCATTTAATCCTTTACCCAAACACACATTCATTAAATTTTATTCAAACCATTTAATAATTAAACACACCTCTTTTATCCATTTTAATTTAATTTCTTAATAACAACATTTATCAAGGTCACAACAAGACTTTAAATCAATACATGAATCAAATAAAACCTAACCCTTATCACATGTAATAAAACACAAGAACAAAAATCCTTGTCAAACACTTGGAATCCACCCCATAAAACATGGGTATTCCTCTTTTAAAATCCAAAAAAGGTACAAAACCTTCATGTCCTGTGAAAACTATTTAATGATTAATCAATAAATTTTCACCAAAGTGGTCACCAAACACCCATTTTAAATCAAAATTAAAAACCCATTTTAAACCCTCTTGTTAAATAATCTTGAGTTCAATGACCCATTTTAAAACAAAATCTATTTTAAAACATAGTTTTACCATGTTGTAAATAAAAAACAAATCAAAATCTTAAACATGCCATTTAATCATTTCAAAAGGGACACATAATCTTTTACCAAAACTCAACACCAATACAATACATTTTTCAAAGGTGGTCACACCCCATGGGTGGTCGTAGGTCCATCTCACAACAATGTAGATCCAACGGGATATGTGGAAGGTCTAAAGTAACAAGGAAATCCTAAATCCATTAACTTAAATTTAGGGTCAAACACACACCACAATGGGATTTAAGGCATATACCACAGTTCATATATAACAAAATTATTAAGACTGTGGGTAAATCTCTTAGACCACCTATCTCATCAATGAAGCTTTCCATAATATTTACAAAGCATGGAGACCTTTCTGAGGTCCTTACAAGCCTCTTCCAACCTCTTGGAATCCAACCGAGCTCATCTCAAACATCCAATCCCTACCCTCACTCCAAGAAACAATAATTAATTAATTATAACAATTATAATTAATTAATTAATCAAAACCAAACTCATAATAATGATGGAAAACTCGCTGAGTCAATCACATCTTATCAAAACTCCATGAAACTTCCACAGAAGTTCCATGCGAACTCCCTACACCATTCCCGACCAAATACCTAATAGGTGATAATGTTTTTTTTGTATTCAATAGAACACTGAGATAAATGTTTGGTAACACTTAAAAGAAAATAATAATTCAAATAGAATCAATATACTAGTAAATTAGAAGTTTCATTCTTCTCATTATTGATATATGAATCACCCTTTATTGATTACTATAAGAAAACACCTTACTTCTAAAGTCATGTGTTTCTCACCGCTGACATATGTATCACCCTTTCTTAGCCACAAGGAGAACACACCTCACTTATTGTAATGTTTTTGTGTGATTCTCACTGTTGAAATGGGAATCACTCTTTCTTATCCACCGAGAGAACAAACCTTATTTATTTGGAACTTTCATTAAAATAAAAATGTAGTTGATACCCAATAAGTGAGATAGAAGCATTATTATAATGAATATATTTTTGAAGTGGCTACAAATTTATTGATTATTCTTCAATTCATTACAGTTTCCTTTTCAAATGACCTTTCTATACACATGGGAGGAAAATAGCCTCTTATTCACAAAATTTCCTCTAAATCTTTTTTCTCTTGATAATATGTTGTAAAGGAACTATTGACCTAGGGTTTATCATAGGCCTTTCAACCTTGAATTTTCATCTCATTCAAGATAAGTGTTGGGGAACCAAGTTCCCCAAAACCCTTATTTATCTTGTGATGTTTATTTAAAATATTTATGAGACATTAATCCATATTGTTCATTTCATAATTCTAGATTAATAAGGAGAATATGGAAGATAAGGATGATAATATGAAATTAATGGATAATTTCTTATCTATATGGAAGCCAAACTTTGTTAATTGGACAATATAATTCATTATGTTGATGGAATGGTCAATAACTAAGTAAAAACTTCCAGTTTATACTAGTATATCATAATAACAATCTCATTTTCCTAAATCCACTACTTCTCCTTCTTAAGAGATAAGAGATAAATATCCATGTCCTTATGTTGTATTATTAGTTCTCCTAACATAACTGATATCCCAATGTAATGGAAAGCCGAAGCATTTACATGTACCTCTTATAAACATCCTTGTTACCTTCTTATGCTCTATGAGGTGTCTAAATGGGTATAGGGAATTCCAACACATATTATAAATTTTACTATATTAGTTTAGTGTATAAAATAACTATACTACCCTTGAAAATATATTCCAGTGAGGACATGGTTTGTGTCCTGAATGATCACAGTGTTAAACTGATTTTTCTTACCACACGCTATATTTATTAAAATAAATTTTTTTGGTTTTTATCTTGTTTACCAAAATATGTAACATAATAAATATTATTTATCAGTCTACCACCTTTTTATCAAAACTTAATATCCCTCACCATTGGTTTCACATTATATTATCGTGTAGATACTCTAGTGGAAATTATCCATATTTCCCATTTCATAACCCATGAGAGGGACTTACATTTTATTTGAAGGTATTTTGGTAGGCATAAATTGTTAAATGTATTAACTCACAACTCCTTGATTCATTGAGTGGACCCCCTGATCCTGAAATCTTGGACTTTGATTTCTTCAATACTTGCCTCTAAATTTGTATTGTACAAATGAAGGGTATTATACCCAATATAAATTCATTTATATAAACCCAAAACATTATTTAGAACTCCTCATTAATAAAAAGACCGTGTAAACACTTTTATCTAGTGGTTCCATTCTAAATTTGTTAATGGAAGGTGAAACCTACTTAATATTTTGATTGAGTGGTTTTATCTTTTTTGCATAAATTTAAAATTTTATCTTTTTACATGCTGGTTAATATTAAGTGGATTTTACTTAAGTGATTAAACATGTCTATATTTAATTTATGCATAATTAGATTATTTAAATTCCATTATGCATGCTAGTTAATTAATTAATTTATGTGATCGCAATCAAGAATCTACACACATAAATAATTAACCATACAACTAATAGAAAATGTGGAATTATCATGAGATTATATAATGGTAAATTTATCTAGCATATGATAAAATAACACCTTGACCACATGGATTTTTTTATTTACACTATGAAAATGTGTAGACTAAATGATGTGTGCAGTAGTTACTCATCATGTAATCTGAAAAGTCACATACTAATCTGGCCGGTAAACTTGTGGCATATAATAAATACACCATGTGTTGACTCTTTGTGGTGATTCATGAACCCTATGACCTATCTAGATTTATTTAACTTATATACATGATGTGTTATTTTCAGTTACATGTTGTATAACCATTTCATCCATCCAAAATCTCTCACAACTCCCAATAGATACCATCGACTCACTCTTCATTGATCTTTAACCATTTCTTAGTTTCATGAAGGTGAATGATCACATAAAATTAATTTTTAGAATAAAATAATGAATTAATATAAATGAAAAACTAACAAAAAATATTCATATTAATCAACTAAAAACAAATAATTATAAATTATTATACAACCAATTTAATACCACATAAAGGTTTTGAGGTGTAGCGAAAGTGGTCGGGTCTATGCCAACTCATACAAGGCCAAAACTCATAGGGCTTCAAATGCACTCCCATCCAAATTTCAGATGGTATCAATATATCAAAACACCCTCTTCTAGGGTATCACACTATAAAGGCATCATATACCAACCAACTACTCATATCTAGGGTTTACATCCTCTATAAGAATATACACATCAAACCACTCCCTATAATAACCAGACATACTACCAACCTCACACTAAAACCACCCAAAAGGGTCTAATAGTTATACACTTATACTACACTGGCCCACCAAGGTCACTGCACCAACTTTTTATAAGGATTGTATCAATATCCTCATAGAAAATCATGTCACTATAGATCCATATAACCTAACATCAAAGGGAAATCCATTAAATCACACACTAGAAGGTCTATAAAATGTGTATCATATGTGCCTAAAATGATTCATGAGATGCCTCTTGCCTCTACAGGCCAAGATTCAAAACCAAATCATAGACCTCTTTCCAACAGGATAAGATCCTGAAATCCATCATAAATCATCAAATCCAAATAACATGTGCATCTCCCAAGGAAATAATCATACACAATTATAACATTACAAACAAATAACATTGATCCCAACCCTGTTAACCTAGACTTCCTACCGGAACATGTGTTTGTGATGCACCAACTTGATATCCATCATAGGCTCCTACACATTCTTATATCTCCTATCTACCAAATCCAAAATAGTAAAATAATAAGAAATTAAAAACCTATGATACCACTTTGTAACATCCTAACCTAGGTTCCAAAAAATTGATTCCCCAAGTCGGTTCGTCACATGACCTCAAGAACATCTCCTTGTACACCAGAGGCTATCGACTAGTAGTGGGGGTCTAAGGTGAAACTGTGAGGAGATTATACCGACATGTCAATGTTCACAACCAAAAGATAATAACCAAACATTATACACATCAGAGCATGTGGAAAGTATAAATAAACTGAAACTAAAACATGCTGTAATTAAATGAAATGAAATAAAAGCTCAAATGACAATGTCATACATACAACCAAACGCCCACTAGGCCGGTTAAATAACATACCAAAATAAAAGAAACTATAAAAAGGCTCCATGACATCACTGAGGAAAACCCATCAAGTCATCTGATGCCACTCGAGTAATCCTGCTCGACCAAACATTACTCAATAAGGGCCTCAGCCAAAACCTATGCCTTTAATAAACATGTGAAAGCTACTTGGGTACCCAAGTGCAATGGAGACCCATTTAGGGTGTGATTAAAACTCAGTAGGCCACCACCAATGGTGTCTAAATCAAATACCAATTAGTAAATTAGTGCATACAGGAGGAGGAATAATTATATATAAGAAATTAAATAAAATAGGTTTCATTATTTAATAATATTTAAATTAACCACTTTCATTCTTAGTTCCAAGTATTACCCAATTACATCAAATCTTCCTTGGATAAATCTAGTTGTCTGAGCCATATATCACAGGGGTCACATATTGGAAAATAAGGAGTCTTAGTTGAAGTATCCAATTGGGATCTAGTACTCCATGTCCGACCATCCCAACCACTAGGTCACAAGTCAGAAAACAATGAGCATCAATCCAAGTTTCCAAAAGGAACTCATAACACCATGACTGATCATCCCAGCCTTGATATGTAATGTCATGTTCATACCATTGGAGTCAGGAGCATTAGTCCATCCTCTGAAAACTATAATTCACTAGGGAACTTGGAGAATCTGTCTCACCCACCCAAAACTAGGGGGTGGATCATTAGTTAATCATCTCAAAACCATTAGTCATAGGTCGACAAACAAGGAGCATCAGTCCAAGTATCCAATCAAGATTTAGCATGACATGTCTCACTATCTTCAATTATGTCATTGTTAATCATTACCATTTCTTTCAACATTTCCATGGTTTATTACTTTCATCATATAAAACCAAATTCACAATTTAACCATTTAATCCTTTACCCAAACAAATATTAAATAAATGTTCTTCAAACCATTTAACAATTAAACACACCCCTTTTTATCCATTTCCATTTCCTTTCATAATCACAATATTTATTAAGGTCCCAACAGGCCTTTAAATCAACACATGACTCAAATAAAACCTAACCCTTTGTCACATTTCATAAAACACAAGAACAAACATCCTTTTAAAACACTTGGAATCCACCCCTTAAAACATGGGTCTTCCTCTTGGAAAATCCAAACAAGGTCCATGACATTCATGTCCCATGAAAACCATTTGAAGATTCATCAAGAAATTTTCACTAAATTGGTCACCACACACCCATTTAAAATCAACATTAGAAACCTATTTATAAAAATCTTGTTAAATCATCTTGAGTTCAACACCCCATTTCGAAACAATATCTATTTTAAAACATAGTTTCCCCATGTTGGAATGTCACACCCAAGTTTTTGTTTTTTTTCTTGGTTCCAGCTCGGGTCAGGGTTCGGGTGAGACCCTGTTTAAATTTATTTGAGCATTGACTTAAAAATGCATGTGTTGGGGCTTGGAGGCATCATGCGCACAAGTAGATTATGGTCCAAAGATCGTGCGGTTATGACCAGACACTCGCACAATCACTATTGGATTGGACAAAACTCACCGCACGGTTCACACACGGCCACGTGAGTCGCACACGGACTGTGCGGTTTCCCAACATTCAAATAAATTAATTGAATAAAATAAAAGTGAGATGAGGACAAAGAATTTTAGAAATAAAAGTCAAGAAACTGAAGCGTCGTAATTTTTAATAGTAATATTACTATGGTTGCGGGTCTTGTTATCATCATTATTAAAATTTTATTACTATTATAAATGTTACTATAGATAATATATTTAAAATTAATATTAATTAGTGTATAAATTAAGAACTATTATTATTATTATTATTAATTCTATTATTATTTTATTAAGTTATTTATGTTGTGGCCACAAAATTTTTAACATCATTAATAATATTATTATTTCTATTATTATTTATCATTTAAGTTTTTTTTTGTTAGATTAAGTTTTAGTTTATTTTTTTTTATTTTTTTTATTTTTTTTTATTTCCTCACTTTTTTTTCTCTCCTTCTTTTCCTCTCCGCTACCCTATTCCTATCCTCCTCTCTCTCCCCATCGTGACCCCCCCTATAACCCTATTTTTTCCGCCGCCACACTTCCTCCCTTCTCCCTCCCTCTTGCACCACGAATCTCACCCTCCTCCTCCAGTTGCAGCATCCGCCTTCACAGCGCCCCCAGAAGCTACCTCACTACGGCCCTACATGCTCGCCCCAACCTGTCTCCTCCCTCTCGCCGGCGCGACACCCTATCTCGTCTGGCCAGCAGCAGCAGCCACATCTCCCCTTCCATCATGTCGGAGCCACCATCCGCGCCTCCTACCCACACCCTTAGGCCGCCACGCAGCCTCCTTGCACCGGACCCCAACCTCAGCGAACCCCTCCCCTAACCCGCACCACTCTCTCCTCACTGGTGCGACCTAGCTAGCGCGCCTCAGCCGCTCCTCCCATGTCTGACGGCGTCCCCTGTGCGTAGCAACTCTGGTCGGCCGCAACCCTCCGGCAGCCCTCGTTTCCGGCGTGCGTGACTCACCAGCAAATAATTCTTCCGGCGACAGCCCCCCCTCCTCACCGGTAGTCTCCCTCCCTCCCTTTGTGAAGTTTTATTTTTATCCAAGTCTTAAATGTTAAGGTTTAATCCCAAGTTTTATGGTCCGAGTTTGTTTTTTAGGGTCGTTTTGGTTCCTCGTTGGTGCGGTCGGGGTGTGAACAGTGTTTTGCACCATTTTCGGGATGTATTCATTGTTTTAGGTGAGGTTTGCATTGTTCTTGCTTGAATGTTAGATAATTATTGTGGTGGGTATTGTGTTTAATTAAATTGGGGCGAACTTAGTTTTTAAAATAATTGAGTTTGTTTAATTAGTTGGGTGTGAGGTTATTTTTTTTATGAACTTAGTTTGTGTTTTATATTTTGTAACCACCCTGGTGAATTAGGGTGTGTTTTGATGAAAGAATTTTGCGTACTATTTAATAGCTTTTATTAAGTTGTGCATTTTGTTATTTTAACTGTGCAAGTGGTGCGCATTCTTAGTTGGTGTGTTGTGTGTGTGCGTTTAATTTTAAGGAGGGGTTTTGAATAGGTTTGGGTGTGTAAGGTCGTGGGTTCCTCCTTGGAATTTGTTTTATAAAATTTAAATTGGTTTATTAAATAGTGAAGATGGAGCGTTTTGTGTGTGAAAACATGTCGAGGTGGTTCTTTCTTGTTGTTTGTTTGTTTGGATAGTTTTAAGTCTGTGATTGTGTAATTTTAGTTTTGTGTGGTTGTTGCAGCATGTCGGCGTGGAAAAACCATGATACTACGGTCATCAGCTTGTGCGTTCTTGTACGTTTGTGCAAGGCGTGTCGCGTCGCCGCGTTCGAGCTGCGAGTCGAGGTAGGTCCCCCACTGCACTCGCCTTTAAATTCATAATTTATTAATTGCTTGATATTTTATTAATTTTAATTAATGAGAAATAATATAAGATAATTAATTTTAAAATGATTATTTGGTGTAAAAAGAGCTGTTTATTTTATACATGACACTTGAAATATTTTCTTGACGAGCGGACATACAGTAGTGAAAGAATGCTCGTTTTGATTTTAAACATAATTCACGGAATTTCAAATGTAGTTCTGGTTTTAAAGATAAATGATTTCTTCTGAACAAGTGTTTTGGGTTTTCTTGAGAAATGGGGTTTTTCTTTAAAGTTGGTGAAGGCCCGTCTGGCACTTTAATAAAATAAATTATTTTGGAAAAACTCACATTGGGGTTACTCATGGGTGATCGTTGGTGTGCGTTGATTGCATGAGTTGTGTGTGATATTTTTGCCTCGTGACTGATTGGTTTACATTGTGGATGCACCCCTTTTTATTGCATGTGTTGACATGGGAACCTGGCATAGTGAGTGAATCTTCTGAGAATGATTGCTGCACTAGTTTATATTACGCACTGGCTAGTGGCCCCATAGCAGGGGAATACTGAGTTATTGCTGCTATGGGGATTGGGCCCCTCAGTTAGGCCATGAAGGGCTATACCGGGCGTTAGGGAATTATGACATCATCGAGTTAGAGCATGCTTTCAGGATGAGTCACATGTATAGTACATTCTGGATTGTTCATGATCTCCTAGGTTCAACCCATGTTTTCTTTAGTGTTTTTTTGTATGTGGCAGATGATTGAGAGGTCTAGTTCAGTTTATGGCCCCTGTGTGCCACTGTCTCCATTTCCCTTAGTGTGTGTTGTGTGTTGTGTGTGGTTTTCCTTTTGACTAACAACTAAAATATGAATTTCTAAATTGTTCGCAAAAATGTTTTAAGATGCAATGCACCTGTTCCTTTTAAACATTAAACTTGTTTTGAACTAAAAAAGGAAATGGAATGTTACTTGTTTTAGAAATGAAGGTGTGTGTGGAAACTAATATTTTATATCATTTAGTTCAAACCTGAAATTAATGAATTCTTTATTTAATGGTATGTGCATTGGGAATAGAATTATTCGGGCCTACCTTCTGAGTTTTTAATACTCACGCCTATAGTGTTTTATTGTTTTTAGTTTTGTTGGAGGTTTTACTTGAGCTTGTTCATCGTGGGTGAGACTTGGTTGGGGTTTGGAGAGTGACTCTCAAGGTCACGAGGAGTTTTGGTCATGGTCAGGTTAGTTGGTTGTTGTTGGTTGCTCTTTCTTTTTTCATGTTGTTTAGATACTTTTTGTTGTTCTATTTTCTTTCCGCTGCTTTATTTATTTTATCGAGTGAAATCGTTCCCTCTTGTTTAGTTTTGATGCCCGGCACTAGTTGCTAGCCCGTGGGGATCGGGAACACCCCTCAAGCCATGTCGCTGGCCGGCTCGGGTGACCGGTTCAGGGTTGACCCATGTTGGTTCATGAAAAAATAGTATCATATGAGGTTCTTGTTATTTGGGGTGTCAGGTAGCTTGGTGATTATGTGTGTTGGGACTCTAAAGGTAGGTGCGGGAAGGACATCATGAACCCTTTCCCGTCCTGAGACTCAAGTTTCCAGGGGTAGTCTGGGATTTGAGTTTTTCTTTTACTTGGTCTGTGTGGATGAGGGATGAAAAAGGAAGTGATCTGGTGTTACATGATGAGCTTGCATGGAGTAGCGACCCATGTACCGCTCGAGTGCACGGTTCAAGATACTTCCTGTGGTGGACGCTCTCTTGGAGCATGGTCTTCTAATCTATGTTACTGGGTTGGCATGGACACTAGTCCCTTATTTTTGGAAGTTTTGATGTGAGCTATGTTTGGGATTAGTTTTGACTGACTTGAGTGGATTTCAAAGATGAAAGTGGTTCATAGAAAAAGGGGTTTTCAAAAGGGAATTTGGTTTTGAGTGGAAAAAGTGATTTTGAAATAGAAATTGTTTCTTTTAATGGAATGTGCGGTTTCAAAGGAAAAAAAAGAGGTGTTTTGGGAGTTGTTTTGGGATCTCATTAACACTTTTTGGAATGTGAATTGGAAAATGTTTTGGAATTTGGTAATGTATTGCTTTGATGATAAGTGATTTTTTCAAAATTGGTTGGGAATTTGTGCTTTATGCTGAATGATCTGTTTGAAAACGAGAAGTGTCTTGAATTGACCCTTGGTATTGCTATGAGGGATCACATATATAGAGGTGTTCATGTGGCACATGGATGATTGGTGGTATGTGTGGATGGGTGCATGAGCTAGCACAATGGTATGTGTATATGTGAGACTTCATGAGATACCAAGAAAGGGTACTTAAGTTGTTTTGTTTTCTGGAAAATGGTTTTTAAAAAGGTAATTTGAATGTTTTGAAAGGTAAGAAATTGTTTAGTGTTCTCTTTTCGTGTTTGACATTATTTTTTGTGGGTTCTTGGTTTTGACATATTGAATTGTGGTTGGAATAGTGATTTGAGTTTGAGATTTAATTTGTGATTGAGGTGGGGAATTTTGATTTATGATGAATTTTGATTCATATTTGTGCCTCTTGTTTTTTATTATGCCACCCAGAAAAGTCCCAGAGGGTTCTAGTGAGTCTCTTCTAATTGTTGGATCTACCCAGACTCTTAGAGGAGTGGTGGAATTGTATTCTTTCCAGTTGTTGTCTGTCTTCTGTGGTGGTCGTGATCTATTGAAGGTAGTAGACTGGCTTGGTGAAATCGTTGGTGTTTTCAGGTTATTGGAAACTTCTGAAGCTAAGAGAATCTGTGATGGTTCGGGTTTGTTTGAAGGTTCAACTTTGGATTGATAGAAGAAGATGATCCCAACATCGTTGCATGATGGGATGTATTGGAAGGTGTTTAAGACCACTCTTGTCCGATGGTTTATACCTGAGGAAGTGAAGGTTAGGAAAGTGGCATAGCTCGTGAGTGTCCAACAAATCCAATAGACAGTAAAGGCTTACGTTGGGCATTTCAAGGGGTTGATTCCCTTTTCCCTGGAGGTAACGTTGTAGAATCAGTTAAAGTTCTCTTGTGTGGGGTCTTTTTCCAGGGTTCCAGGACTGATTCTTTATGGTGTTCGGGAAGGTTTCCCATCCGGGGAGGATAGAAAACCGGAGGAACCTGTCTCATACAAGTCTTCTGGTCAATTTTATCTTCTCTTAGTCGGGCCACCCTCTTGTTTGGTTCAAGTGTGGCTGGGTTGGGTACTTTAAGTCACCTTTTCTTCATCCTCCGAAGGATTGTCGTCGGTGTGGCCGTTTAGGGAAACATGGAGAGGCTCCGCTAGCAGCAACGTTAGAAAGAGTCTCGACCGAAAGATGTTAGCTCCTGACTGTGGGGCAGTAGATGCTTCAAGACATCAGAGCTCCAGCCACAGGTCTCGGAGTGAAGCCTTTCACGCAGTCAGGAATCATTGAGTGTGGGTCACATTGGTCTAACTTTTGTCTTCAGTGCTGAAATAGGGACGATTTAAATTTCTCGGTTCAAGATTCCTCTTCTTTGAAGGTTCTGTTTTACTGTAAGAGGCACAGAGGTCTCTTTTCCTAGTTGTGGTCTTTTTTCTTTGAATACCCCACCTTGGTTGTAAAAAGGCGTGGTGATCTTGTTTTCTTGTAATTTCAGTTGTCGTGCCTCCTCAAATGGGAGCTTTGAAGTTCGTCTCTTTATGGCTGTGACTTTCAAGATGATTATCTCTCTTGCGTGGCTAGCTCCATTAGTGAATCGTTCTTGTTTTAGGATGTGCTCGTTTTGGAGACACATGCATCTTGGGAAATAATGAATAGGGGTTCAGTCCACTATTCGGTTTGGGGTCTTTCGTCGATGACCCCATGTGGTGGGGATCTGATTTATGCGGAGAGCTCATGGGTTGGTTTATACTGGGTTTCTCGTGTTAGTCCATGAAAATTGGATTAAGTTGGTCAGTTCTTAAATAGTGGGGAGACCCACCATGAATCTTGTCATGCCTTCTTCAAGGTTTGGTCTATGTGGAGATTTCTTCTTGGATCAAGTTAATAGTTTCAGTTTTAGCCCATATTGAGAGTCTCAATGCTGGTTGTGCTAGTCGGGTTCTTATGGTGGGGAGAACCCTCCTCGTTTCCTGATGATTCTTATCTATTCAGTTTCCCTCAGAGTTGGTTGGGTGCGACTGATGGAGTGAAAAGTCACACTAAGTTTGCATTTTTGTTGGCCTCATTCAGTTTCGAACTCGAGTTTGTTTCCTCATTTGGCTGGGTGACTTTCTAGGGGTAGAAAGTTATTATGGTAGGGAGAATTGTCACACCTGAGTTTTTATTTTATTTTTTTCCTCGGTTCTGGATCGGGTCGAGGTTCGGGTGAGACCCTGTTTAAATTTATTTGAGCGTTGACTTAAAAATGCATGTGTTGGGGCTTGGCGGCATCAGGCGCACAAGCAGAGTATGGTCCAGAGATCATGCGGTTATGACCAAACACTCGCACGATCACTGTTGGATTGGACAAAACTCACCGCACGGTTCGCACACAGCCACATGAGTCACACGCGGACTGTGCGGTTTCCCAACATTAAAATAAATGAATTGAATAAAATAAAAGCGAGATGAGAACAAAGAATTTTAGAAATTAAAGTAAAGAAACTGAAGCGTCTTAATTTTTAATAGTAATATTACTATGGTTTCGGGTCTTGTTATCATCATTATTAAAATTTTATTAATATTATAAATGTTACTATAGATAATATAATTAAAATTAATATTAATTAGTGTAGCAATTAAGAATTTTTATTATTATTATTATTAATTCTATTATTATTTTATTAAGTTATTTATGTTGTGGCCACAAAATTTTTAACATAAATAATACTATTATTATTTATATTATTATTATCATTTAAGTTTTTTTTGGTTAGTTTAATTTTTTTTTATTTTTTTTATTTTTTTTTTATTTCCTCTCTTTTTTTTCTCTCCTTCTTTTCCTCTCCCGCTACCCTATTCCTCTCCTCCTCTATCTCCCCATCGCGACCCCCCCTGTAACCCTATTTTTTTCTACCACCACACTTCCTCCCTTCTCCCTCCCTCTTGTGCCACGAATCTCACCCTCGTCCTCTCGTTGCAGCATCCTCCTTCACAGCACCCCCAGCAGCCGCCTCGCTACGGCCCTCCGTGCTCGCCCCAGCCTGCCTCCTCCCTCTCACTAGTGCGACACCCTATCTCGTTCGGCCAGCAGCAGCGGCCACATCTCCCCTTCCATTATGTCGGAGCCACCATCCGCGCCTCCTACCCACACCCTCAGGCCGTCGTGCGGCCTCCTAGCACTGGACCCCAACCTCGGTGAACCCCTCCCTTAACCCGCACCACTCTCTCCTCACCGGTGTGACCCAGCTTGCGCGCCCCAGCGGCTCCTCCCATGTCCAACGGCGTCCCTTGTGCGCAGCAACTCCGGCCAGCTGTGACCCTCTGGCGGCCATCGTTTTCGGCGTGCGTGACTCGCCAACGACGACTTCTTTCGGCGACAGCCCCCACTCCTCACTGGTAGTCTCCCTCCCTCCCTTTGTGGAATTTTATTTTTATACAAGTCTTAAATGTTAAGGTTTAATTCCAAGTTTTATGGTCCGAGGTTGTTGTTTAGGGCCGTTTTGGTTCCTCGCTGGTGTGGTCGGGGTGTGAACAGTGTTTCGCACCATTTTTGGGATGTATTCATCATTTGAGATGAGGTTTGCACTGTTCTTGCTTGAATGTTAGATAATTATTGTAGCAGGTATTGTGTTTAATTAAATTGGTGCGAACTTAGTTTTTAAAATAATTGAGTTTGTTTAATTGGTTGGGTGCGTGGTTGTTATTTTTTATGAACTTAGTTTGTGTTTTATATTTTGTAACTGCCCAGGTGAATTAGGGTGCGTTTTGATGAAATCATGTTGCGTACTATTTAATAGCTTTTATTAAGTTGTGCAGTTTTTTATTTTAACTGTGCAAGTGGTGCGCATTCTGAGTTGGTGTGTTGCGTGTGTGCCTTTAATTTTAAGGAGGGGTTTTGAATAGGTTTGGGTGTGTGAGGTCGTGGGTTCCTCCTTGGAATTTGTTTTATAAAATTTAAAGTGGTTTATTAAATAGTGCAAATAGCGTGTTTTGTGTGTGAAAACATGTAGAGGTGGTTCTTTCATGTTGTTTGTTCGTTTGGATAGTTTTAAGTCTGTGGTTGTGTAATTTTAGTTTTTTGCGGTTGTTGTAGCGTGTCGGCGTGGAAAAACCATGATACTATGGTCATCAGCTTGCGCTTTCTTGTACGTATGTGCGAGGCATGTCGTGTCGCCATGTTCGAGCTGTGAGTTGAGGTAGGTCCCCCACTGCACTCGCCTTTAAATTTAGAATTTATTAATTACATGATATTTTATTAATTTTAATTAATGAGAAATAATATAAGATAATTGATTTTAAAATGATTATTTGGTGTAAAAAGATCCATTTATTTTATACATGACAATTGAAATATTTTCTTGATGAGAAGACACCCAGTAGTGAAAGAATGCCCGTTTGGCTTTTAAACATAATTTACAGAATTTCAAATGTAGTTTTGGTTTTAAAGATAAATGATTTCTTCTGAACAAGTGTTTTGGGTTTTCTTGAGAAATGAGGTTTTTCATTAAAGTTGGTGAAGGCCCGTCTGGCACTTTAATAAAATAAATCATTTTGGAAAAACTCACATTGGGGTTACTCAGGGGTGATCATTGGTGTTCATTGATTGCATGAGTTGTGTGTGATATTTGTGCCTCGTGACTAATTGATTTACATTGTGGACGCACCCCTTTTTATTGCATGTGTTGACATGGGAACCTGGAATAGTGAGTGAATCTTCTGAGAATGATTGGTGCACTAGTTTAGATTACGCACTAGCTAGTGGCCCCATAGCAGGGGAATACTGATTTATTGTTGCTATGGGGATTGGGCCCCTCGGTTAGGCCATGAAGGGATATACCGGTCGTTAGGGCATTATGAAGTCATCGAGTTAGAGCATACTTTCAGGATGAGTCACATGTATAGTACGTTTTGGATTTTTCATGATCTTCTAGGTTCGTCCCATGTTTTCTTTAGTGTTTTTTTTATGTGGCAGATGATTGAGAGGTCTAGTTCGGTTTCTAGCCCCTGTGTGCCACTTTCTCCATTTCCCTTAGTGTGTGTTGTGTGTTGTGTGTGGTTTTCCTTTTTACTAACAACTAAAATATGAATTTCAAAATTGTTCTCAAAAATGTTTTAAGATGCAATGCACCTGTTCCTTTCAAACATTAAACTTGTTTTGAACTAAAAAGGTAAATGGACTCTTACTTGTTTTAGAAATGAAAGTGTGTGTGGAAACTAATATTTTATATCATTTAGTTCAAACCTGGAATTAATGAATTCTTTATTTAATGGTATGTGCATTGGGAATAGAATTAGTCAGGCCTACTTACTGAGTTTTTAATACTCGCGCCTATAGTGTTTTCCTGTTTTTAGTTTTGTTGCAGGTTTGACTTGAGCTTGTTTGTTGTGGGAAAGACTTGATTGGGGTTTGGAGAGTGAATCACGAGGTCACGAGGAGTTTTGGTCATGGTTAGGTTAGTTGGTTGTTGTTGTCCACTCATTATTTTTTCGTGTTGTTTAGATACTTTGCGTTGTTCTATTTTCTTTCTGCTTCTTTATTTATTTTATCAGGAGAAATTGTTCCCTCTTGTTTAGTTTTGATGCCCGGCACTAGTTTCCAGACCGTGGGGATCGGGAATGCCCCTCGGGCCATGTCGCGGGCCGGCTTGGGTGACCGGTTCAGGGTCTACCTATGTTGGTTCGTGACATAGAAAGAACAAATGAATAAAAATCCAAAACGAACCATTTAACCATTTCAAAAAGGCCTCATGATATTTTACCAAAACTCAACACCAAAACATTCCATTTTTAAATGGTGGTCACACCCCATATATGGCCATAAGTTCATATCACTACACTAAAAATCCAATGGGATTCATGGAAGGTCTAAAGCAATAAGGAAATCCTAAATCCATTAACTTAAACTAAGGGTAAAACACACAACACAAGGGATTTGAGGAACATACCACAATGCATATATAAAACAATTATTAAGACTATGGGTAAATCTCTTAGTCCACCTACCATCTCAAGGAAGCTTTCTATAACATTTTTAAAGCATGGCGACCTTGCCGAGTTTCTTCCATGTCCCGTCCAACCTCTTTGGCATCCAATCGAGATCGTCTCAAACACCCAATCCCTACCCTCACTCCATGAAATGATAATTAATTAATTATAATAATTATAGTTAATTCATTAATCAAAACCAAACTCGGAATTGTTGGAAACACTTTGTGTATAAGTTGTATTTTTTTCAACAGTTGTCAGTAATGGTCAAAATGAAGAATGAAATCCAAAGTGAATGGAGATTGGTTGAAGTGAAGATGCATGGAGAATTGTTATGGATTCATAGCAGTGGATGCCACACTTGTTAAATTCTCCATGTTGTTACAAATCAGATGATTGATGCACTAATCTTGAAAGTTTAGAAAACTTGTATCATGTGTGATACAATGTTTACAATATTGAAGTAGCATCCTTTTAAGGATGATTGAAGTAATTTGGATTTGATAGTCCAAAAAGAAAAAGGTGGAAGAAGAATTTTGAATAAGAGGCTTGGACTTTAAGGTGTCCATGCATTTTTGTTCATACTCGGTTTTCTACCAAGTATTTTTATGAGGCTTACTTAAAAAAATGGGGTCAGCCCACAAGCTAGCTACCCAACCTCAACTCGAGGCACATGCGGGACCATAGGGGTTGATCACACCCATGGGGAAGCCAAGGAAGATCCATACTTCAAGAGCACATGGGGGAGTGTATAAGCCCCTAGGGTGTTCATAATGGGTGCTAGGTGCACACTCAAGGAGGCAGAGTGGGCACTATGAGCACGCCCGTAGAGAACTGGTGCGGGGCGGCACCAAAGGAGGGAGAGGAGAATTTTGAGCGTTTTCTGGGGGGGTTTATTAATAAACCATAGGAAACCCACATATCCTTTTCTATGTGGGACAACATTTTAAAAATGCAAATGTAATCTCAGCTACTCATCTCATCCTGTATCTCGGTCAACGGTCCAATCAGCCAGGGAATTCAATCATCCAAATATTCACCGCTCATCTGATCATGTACCGTTTGCGTTTGAGCTAGGGTCGTCCGATCCTCTAGTGGTATTTGAAGAATCACGTTGTCGTCTTCAACCTCCTATGATCTTCGGCGCCACTGCATCTCGCTGAAGCTAATGGATGATCATGTCTGAACCACCATGCCTTATTATTTTGACACCATGAGGATCTTCGGATCGAACCGAGACCATGCATGAAATCTACATCTTTCATGCATGTGAAATATCAAAGAAGAAGGATTATCCGAGGCAAACAAAGTTTTCGAGGCCGCGTGGATTCAAGTGTGGAGCTAAAATTAGATACTCATGATCTTAAATGCACATGATCTATTTGAAGGGAGAAGGCCTCGTATTCGGAAAAAGGAAACATGATGCAATTATCAACATATCTTCACCTGTGGGTTTGAAGATTTCAAAACACTAGAAATATAGAGCATTCAAATCTACGATATCCACAGCATATCTTGATGATTTAGAATGCATAAAAGATCTTATTATCACCTATAAAATAAGTTTCACCCAAGCCAAGAGAGGCTTCTACTCCCTAATTCTTGATAGCTCATGTTTTCAAAAAAAATAGATCATCTCTCTATGTATCACTTCACGAAATGCAAACAGAGCACCGCGAGTCTTCAAGGCTTCACAAAGAAGAAATCCTGCAAGCCTTTGACAGGTTCTATGCACCCTCAAATATATTGGAGAAGAACCAGCACCCGAACATTTGATAGGTTTTTTAAAACCCTCATTGTTCTTCATGAAGGCCACACCATTGTGAGCCAGTGGTTGAGCCTTATTCTATCATTGTGCTTTGCAAAGAGGCAGATCTGTGTTTCTTGTGCACAAAGAAGAACCATGAATCTCACGGCCTTCCCAAAAGTGAGAAACCTCTTGTTTGCATGTTCATCCCATTGTTTTTAGGGGTTCAAGTTTTGGTGAAGAAGGATGAGGTAGTACGTGTTGCATGCACCTATGTGCATTGTTTGAAGAATCTCGAGGCTTTAAAGAAGGAGTTTGCACAAAGGAAGGGTCATACCCATTCAGGTATGAAAAAGACCACACATGCAACACATGAACTTATGTGTATAATGTAAATGCATCCAAACCAAGTGCAAAGTGAACAAGAGAAGAATAAAAATAATATAAAGGAAGAGTCAGTGTGTGTGATTAAAGAATCACATCCATTAGGGTTGTCACACAAGAAGAAGAATATATGAGTGCATGCATGCATGCATGTACATGTATATGTGAAAAAACTTAAATAAAAGAATCAAACAAGTGTATGAAAGTGTGTAGGGAAGAAGAATAAAGAAAGGGGATAAAGGTTAAATCTAAAAATCCATATGCATGATCACATGAATTCATGAACAAAAGAGAATAATTGATTCAGATGATTCCAAGTGAATCGATCTTCATTGCCTGAATAATCACATTGGTGTATGTGATTCTAGCCAAGAAGAGAGAAGAAGTTTTAGTGTAGTTGGTTTTTACAGTAAGAAGAATAAAGAAGAAGTCTAGTGCAGTTGGTTTTGTACTAGAAAAGAAGAGAAAGAAATAAGGGATAATTTTTTTCCTACTACTTAGCAAGTAATCAAGTGAATATCACTAAAGAAGACCAAGAGTAGAACCTACCTTATTAAGAAGGAATAAGATTGTCTCCACAGGCAGTATAAAGAACCAGCAAGGAAGCTACAAGTTGTGATAGGTCATCACTAGTTCAGAAAGAGTATTGTTTCCCTTTCGCCTCCAAAGTGTAGGGACCCACACAAGCTAGAGGATTGTTTTCCTAGCCACTACTATAACATCCCAGGTAAATAAAGAATATGAAATTTTTTATATTTATTAAAAAATTTAAATTAAATATTAATTTTAATTTAAAGGGGATTCTATGTTCGATGGCGTACCTGATACGCAATAATGGGTTTCTTTGAAAACTTACGTTGCACACAACGTTGAGTTATACCGAAAAATAATATAATAATATTATTAATTTAAATGGTAGTTAATGCCTAGTCGTTGTATTGGTGGGAATGAATATAACTAACTAAAATATGATTATATATGTTTGTTAAATGTTTTTACATTTATCCAATAAATTTTAAAGGCTTAAAATGTGAATAAATCTAATTTTAAGCATAAATACTCTAATATTCTTTAAAAGGTCGATTTATCACCTTTTGATGGTGAACCCTTTTTAAATATAATTTTTGTAACTTTTATATGTTCTATTTTACAAAATAAAATTATTATTTAGAATCAGAACATCAAAATTTACATTGGGTAAATTTTTGGTATTTTTCTGATAAAGTTCATTTTTTAATGAATAGTGAGAAATACTGTATTTTAATTCAAAACTACCTTTTAATATAATTTATTTATATGGTTATATTATCTTTTTAAATGGTTTTAAAGTTTAATTAGATTATATTTTTACCATTTAATCCAATTTTGTTCTTTGTAAGTAATTTCACTTTGAAATTGGACATAAACAAGTGTCAATCTTTTGATAATTATTATTTCTTAAAAACATGATTTTTTGTTTTGACAATGGAAATTAATTTTAAATTAATTTATGCCACTTATGTGTTTTTAATTTGGAAAAATGGATTCCATATTTGAAATCAAGTGGTTCAAATTATGTAAATAGGTGAATTTTATTTTTAGACATTATGAATATCTACTTCAGTAAATATTTTATTTACCATGGTTAAAGGGTAAATCTGGTAAATAAGGGTAAAAAAATAATATTATAATAATAATAATAAATTACCCTAACACGTGTCCTAATGCTATTGATTGATACATGTATGACCATGGGCATCCTTGGGTCAATTTTGGGACCCCATGGAGCCACTTGGGAGTGATAATGATACTTTATATTAATTGATTTAAAGTAAAGGCAAAAATGACATAAACATGTATCTTTTAATAAGTAAATTTTTACAAGGGTTTATATAAGTTATATCTTTGAATATAAATATTAATTAAAAATATAAAAATATTTCCTACATCATGGTATTTTTTATAATTTTTAGTCATTAAATAAATAAAATTATTTATGACATAATAATGATGTAGTGTTTACCTCATTAATGAATGATTTAAATAAATAATATTATAAAAATTAAAACAATATCCAAAACCAGTCCAATTATTATTTTATGATTTTATTTCAAACAAGAGTCATCTTATATTCTACTTTAATAAGTTTTAGAGCTTTAGAAACCGAAAATAATTATATAATAAAATATTATTTTCAAACATTCCTAAAGAGCCCCTCCTCCCTCTTATAAAAGGACACCACTTCTAAATCATTCCTCACACTTCTCAAGCCCCTTGGATAATCCAAACTCTGACCAATTAATCTCCCTACATCCTTCTCTTCCTCCTAGAAGTCTTACCCTAGGTATAAGGCAATTCAAGTAAACCTTTTGGTTCAAACCAAAGGTAGTTACATGATTTAAAGGTAATGTCTTCTCTTTAGTTATTTTCTTTTATTTTACTTATCCAACCCCCTAAACTCTCTTTATTAATTTATTTTATAGAAACACCAGTATCATAAATATACTATGTTTTTTTATGATAATTATTCTAACTATACTTCCACACACCTCCATCTAATGGATACAAACATACTAATTCTGTGGACGGCTAACTACTGCCTCAAGAAATGATGATTGTTCAAATATATCCAACCACATCTCATGGTGGACATTATGATGGAACTGTATTTATATATGATATATATTATATTTATATTGTCTCTTTACTTATGTATTTTTCATTTATATCATAACTTTATGGTTTTCATAATGGGTAAATATGATAATTTCATTTGAGGAAGTGCGGACTACCGCCCCCTCAAAAGGATATGACTCGTTCATGTCATACATGGGATGTATAAAGGATTGAGTTAATAAAATTATATATTATATTATACTGGAATTATAATAAACCTATGTATCGTTAATTTTTTAATCCATTAAAATATGAAATAGAAATGAAAGTAGCATTCATGCGTACATACGCCTTACCGTCTCTATGAACGGTGCATTTCATTTATTATCTCCAAATGTTATGTACTATTATAAATAAATATATATAATGGATATATATGATATATATGATATTTAAATCATGAATATGATTCTGGAGATAATATACTTTTGACCACATGGACAATTTGTAATTATAACAAGTTCATTTTTGACTCAAGTTCCGAACATCAACAAAATGTCTGATATGAACTCAAATAATTAACTAATTGTTGTAGCAAGATAATAAGTGATATAAAAGGAATAATAAAACTTGAAAAAGGTTCTTAATCAAGTATAAATTAACTTAGGTTTATTATTCAGGAAGAACAAGGAACATACAAGACAAGTTGTACTTGAGGTAAGGGGTTTCTTATCTCGCTTTTAATTTCATGAGATTTCCATTGTTCGACACTTATTTCTTGAATGTGGTGTATTTTTTACTGATATTTGATATATATTATCATGATTATATTTATATTCATGTTATTATGTGATTTATTTTGTGTTTATTAACTTTTTGTCATACGGCTTGATTGATTACAACGTGGTAAGGGGTTTTCATCTCACTTTTTATTCCTGTGAGATTCATGATATATGTGACACTATTTCCTTTTGTGTGGTGTATGTACTACCCATGATTGTATTATTTTTGTAATATACTTTAATTTATGGGTAATTACATCTTCATTGTATGATATTTCTTTCATGTGGTGTATGTTTCGTAAGTTACCAAATCGGTGAGGGAACCTTTCACCCTCCTCTTTTAGTCAAAGACGTCTTTTATGTATTTAAATTTCAATTTTCAAATGTTGGGATATGTTCTTCAATATTATTATTGTTGTAAATTTTATTTCCATGTGATGAGAGACCCTATTATCTCTCATTAACTCATTTTCTAAATTTTTAAGTGACGTCGTTAGGCTACCGAATTTTTGTATGGGAACTTCTTAACCCAATTTCAATTATTTGGGTTAAAATTATACTTCTTGATTATGTCATGATATAAATATGTTTGAATGAACTATGATTGTTTTAAACTTAATATCAAATTATATTGGGTGTGTTTATATTTTTTACACATAATTATTTCATTGATTTTTCCTTAAATATAATGGTGCGATCTGTGTAAGGGATTTCGTCTCAATTTACATTCCATTGAGAATTATTTGTTGTTATGCACCAATTCACTTTTATATGGTGTATATTCTACCCTTTGAAATATTATATCATGAATATACTTATTCTCATGATATTATAAGTTTTGTTTTATTCTATTCTTTAATTATGTTTATTCAATTGTTTCTCAAGTGTTACGAGACTCTTTAACTAAAAAATCATTTTAAAGGCATTGAAGATTTATTCTTCTAAATATTTCTCATTAATTTCCATGTTTTAAAAATGATTTTAAGGATTTATTTATATGGACATTAATGTTTTAAAATGTTAATACCTTTAAATTTTTCAAAGTGGTATGGGACACTTTGATTCAAAAATCTCTTTATGAAATATTTTAAATGGTTTTGATAAAGCATTGATTAAGTCAATATCTTGAAATGATATATTGTGATTGAAATGTGGAAATTATATCTTTCCTTCATTATTGTTTTATATGTTATGATTTATAATGGTATGTGGACATTTGACGGGTGGTTACATGATAAACCAAATGACGGGTGGTGTCATGATAAACCAGGACGAGTGGTTACGTTATAACCTCCAATGCATTGGGTATGGAAGTCGGCCATATGGATATTCCATTTAGTGATATGTGTGGAAGTCAACCATATGGTTATTCCATCTAAGTATGTTTATTTCCCAAGTTACCTTTATATGTTATTTGTTCTTTCTATGGGTTTTATGGTAAAAATTTGGTTACAAAAGGGTAAGTAGTGATATTTTATTTAGTGAAGAGTATTTACTACTTCATAAAGGTGAAAAGTATTACTTATGATAAAGTATTCATGGTTTACTTATTTTGAAAAAATAACAGTTTTCCTTCTTTGTGTATCCCTTAATGAGCTTTTTTTCTCATCCCAAGTTTTTGAAATATTTTTCACAGGACATAAAGTATAATAGGGTCAAGGATGGGATCAAGGAAAATTCATGTCATCTAAAACATGGAACTAGACATGTTTATTTTTAAGAGTTTTTATTTTATGAAAAAAATGGATACTGAGTAGTAGTGTCTACATGTAATATTCAAGTTGATATGTAATATTTATGGCCTAATTCTCTAAAACTATAAACCTGAAAATATCTTAAATGTGAATTCTTGATTTAACTCAAGATTATATAATGTTTTAAGGTTGGGGCCTTATAGTTGGTATTAGAGGTCAATTTAGACAACTTTAGGTATTAAGAGTTTTCGTTAAACACATGGTTAGTCCCTATGTCTATTATTTTAGTTAAATACTTGTTTTTTAACTTTTTCAGATCAAGGAAAGTCTATTACAAATGGAAGGATTAGGATCTCAAATGACATTCTTATCTATTCCTGATGACATGCTTGCAATAATTATTACAATGTCATGTTCAGATGATTGTGAAACTTTTTATAGCATATAACTCACTTGAAAGCAGTTTTTTGAGATATCAAACACCTCTAGTATGCCTCGATATCATCGTGAATCATGGCTTGTATTTAATCAAATCCTATTTTCTCAATATTATCATATTTTTAAGAAAGGTAAATATTATCAAGGCATTTTCAAATAATTTACCTTATCATAATATTTTGAAGCATATTATGATTTTGAAAATTGTGATGAAGAAGGAGACCCTTGCACAACCTATTTATATTTTCTTTTACAATATAGTCTCTCAACACATACTTATGGTATTTTAAAAGGACCATTGATTGAACGTTTCAACTCAAACTCGGTCCGATTGTTTTATAAAAACCGTGTTTTATCAGATGTTTTGAAATTATATGTCATACATGATTATTTTCCAAAACTATTTTTCTGTGAACACACATATGACCCAAGTTGTACAAGGTGTATTTGGATGAAGGAAGAAAATGATTTTGAAGGATCTATAAATCATTGTTTCAATGCATGTACCTTTTACCTATGTGAACAAGATGATGATGAAACCATATGGACATCATGATCAAGGTATGATGTTCTTTATTTTGGGAGTAGTTTTATTTTATCATATGGATGAAAAAAATGACAATATATAAGATGTTGAGGTCTTAATGTATTGGGATGGAAATAAAAGGTATAAGAAAACCTTTGAGTTTAAAACATGTTAGGGTTATTTTTGAGTTTTATAAAAAGGACAACCTGTAAGATGGGTGACAACCCGTCGTGTCTGGCAAGGCCGTAGGAATCAAACCCACAACTGAAATTTGATAAGGGCGCATTACCTACCACTGGCCTACGTGAAGTCTCTGGTTAGTATAACTTATTCTTTTTAGTTAAATGATTTTATGGATCAAGAATAAGTTGAATTTGGGAACTTATGTTTTTTAAAATGGATATCCTTAATATAGGAAAATGATTTGGTGATTAAGTGATAAAGGTTATTTTGGAAGATGTTCTCTATTTTGGGGAAACACTATATGCCTATGGAAAATAGAATACTTTGGGATTTAAATTGAGGTGTAATAGTGGAATATTATTTTGGAAGAATATATGTTTTTATTGTGGACTTATAAGTGTTTTGGGTTATTTAAGGAAATGATTAACCTATCATAGAGAATATGTGATTAGGTTAATTACTTTTCAGTATGAGACATTAAGAGTAGTCTATGTTATTTAGAGATAAATTTTAAGATTTACTATGGAAGACTATGTGATTAAATCCTTCTGAGTTTTTGGTTTAAATCTTAGTTTGGATTATATTGAAGGGTTTTAAGGACAATTGTATATTGAATGATCTTTATTGAACTTTGGGTATTTTTTGTTCAATTTTGGATATTAAGAGTAGTATTTATTTTTATAAATGATTATCCTTTTTGGGGATTATCTGATCTTATACTCACCTTTTTGGTTTTGGTTGATGTCTAAATATAGGGGGAATATATAGTTCATATTTTATAGATTATGTGATACTCTATAAGTTGATTCCAATGCTTTAGGTGTGACCAAGTCATCTATAATACTCATTGTTCGGAGAATAGATGAGTTTGTGGTAGGAATTTAGTAAAGGATGAAATTCTACATGACAAGTAAGTATGTTTCCTTATATTTTTAGTTAAGCTCATAAATAAATTCCTCAACTTTATGAAAAGTAACTTAAAAAAAATGTTGTCCATTAACTTTTCCTAATGGGGAATCAAAGACCGTTTAACCCATCACAAGTTTTTGATTTTCTGGTGGTTAACATTCTCCTAATCATGTTTTCTATCACTCTCCATCAGAACTTGACACTTAGTTTCTCCTTCATATCCATGTTTTCATGGAATCCTAGTATGAGTTATCTGGGGTGATCTTTGCACATATATTTATTTCTTTTAAAGTGATAGTTTTCTTTACACTTTATCCAATGTGGGACTTTCAATTAAGTTTCCAATCCTAATTTTAAAATTGCAAGGATGCAATTTCCAAAAGGGGGAAGGATGTAACATCACAGGAAAATAAAGAATATGACATTTTTCATATTTATTAATATTTTTAAATTAAATATTAATTTTACTTTAAAGTTGATGTTATGTTTGATGGTGTACTTGATATGCAACAATGGGTTTCTTTGAAAACTTACGTTGCACACAATGTTGAGTCATACGGAAAAATAATATAATAATATTATTAATTTAAATGGTAGTTAACGCCTAGTCGTTGTATTAGAGAGAATGAATATAACTAACTAAAATATGATTATATATGTTAGTTAAATGTTTTTACATTTATCTAATAAATTTTAGAGGCTTAAAATATGAATGAATCCAATTTTAAGCATAAATACTCTAATATTCTTTAAAAGGCCGATTTACCGCCTTTTAATGGAAAACCCTTTTTAAATATAGTTTTTTTCACTTTTATATGTTATATTTGAAAAAATAAACTCATTATTTAGAATCTGAACATCAAAATTTACTTTGGGTAAATTTTTTCTATTTTTCTAACAAAGTTCATTTTTAAATAAATAGTGAAAAATACTATATTTTAATTCAAAACTTCCTTTTAATATAATTTATTTATATGGTTATATTACCTTTTTAAATTTTTTTAAAGTTTAATTAGATTATATTTTTACCATTTAATCCAATTTTGTTCCTTGGAAGTAATTTCACATTGAAATTGGATATAAACAAGTTTCAATCTTTTGATAGTTATAATTTCTTAAAAACGCGATTTTTGTTTTGACAACGGGAATTAATTTTAAATTAATTTCTTCCACTTATGGGTTTTGAATTTTTAAAAATGGATTCCATATTTGGAATCAAGTGGTATAAATTATTTAAATATGTAGCTTTTATTTTTAGACATTATGAATATTTACTTCAGTAAATATTTTATTTACCATGGTTAAAGGGTAAATCTGGTAAATAAGGGTAAAAAATAATATTATAATAATAATAAATTACCCTAAAACATGTCCTAATCCTATTTTTTGATACATTACCAACCATTTTCATCCTTGGGTATATTTTGGGACCCCATGGAGCCACTTGTGAGTGATAATGACACTTTATATTAATTGATTTAAAGTAAAGACAAAAATGACATAAACATATATCTTTTAGTAAATAAATTTTTACAAGGGGTTATATAAGTTATATATTAGAATATAAATATTAATTATAAATATAACAATATTTCCTACATCATGGTATTTTTTATAATTTTTAGACATTAAATAAATAAAATTATTTATGATATAATAATGATGCAGTGTTTACCTCATTAATGAATAATTTAAATAAATAATATTATAAAAATTAAAAAAATATCCAAAACCTGTCCAATTCTTATTGGATGATTTTATTTCAAACAATAGTCATATTATATTCTAATTTAATGAGTTTTTGACCTTTAGAAACCGAAAATCATTATATAATAAAATAATATTTTCAGACATTCCTAAAGAGCCCCTCCTCCCCCTTATAAAAGGACACCACTTCTAACTCATTCCTCACACTTATCAAGCCCCTTGGATCATCCAAACTCTGAAAAATTAATCTCCCTACATCCTTATCTTCCTCCTAGATGTATTCCCCTAGGTATAAGGCAATTCAAGTAATCCTTTTGGTTCAAACCAAAGAGTGTTACCCGATTTAAAGGTAACGTCTTCTCTTAAGTTCTTTTCTTTTATTTTACTTCTCCAACCCCCTAAACTCTCTTTATTAATTTATTTTATAGAAACACCAGTATCATAAATATAATATTTTTTTATTATAATTATTCTAAATACACTTCCACACACATCCATCTAATGGATACGAACAAACTATTTTTTTGGATGGCGAACTACTACCTCATGAAACGATGATTGTTCAAATATCTCCAACCGCCTCTCATGGTGGAAATTATGGTGGAACTATATTTATATATGATATATATATTATATTTATATTGTATCTTTACTTATTTATTTTTCATTTATATCATACCTTATGGTTTCCATAATGGGTAAATATGATAATTTCATTTGAGGAAGTGCGGACTACCACCTCCTCAAGGTGATATGACTCATTCATGTCATAAGTGGGACATATAAAGGATGTATTTAATGAAATTATATATGATATTATAATTTAATTATAATATACCTATGTATAATTAATTTTTTAATCCATTAAAATATGAAATAGAAATGAAAGTAGCATTCATGCATACGTACGGCTTACCGTCTCCATGAACGGTGCATATCATTTCTTATCTCCAAATGTTATATAATATTATAAATACATATATATACTGGATATATATGATATATATGATATTTAAATAATTAATATGATTCTTAATATAATATACTTTTTACCACATGGACAATTTTTAATTATAACAAGTTCATTTTTTACTCAAGTTCCGAACATCGACAAAATGTCCGATATAAACTCAAATAATTAACTAATTGTTATAGAAAGATAATAAGTGATATAAAAGGAATAATAAAACTTGAAAAAGGTTTTTAATAAAGTATAAATTAACTTAAATTTATTATTCAGGAAGAACAAGGAACATACAAGACAAGTCGGACTTGAGGTAAGGGGTTTCTTATCTCACTTTTAATTTCATGAGATTTCCATTGTTTGCCACTTATTTCTTGAATGTGGTGTATTTTTTTACTTCCATTTTATATATATTATCATTATTCTATTTATATTAATGTTATTTTTTTATTTATTTGGTGGTTATTAACTTTTTTCATACGACTCGGTTGATTACAAGGTGGTAAGGGTTTTTCATATCACTTTTTATTCCCATGAGATTCATGATATATGTGACACTATTTCCTTTTGTGTGGTGTATGTACTACCCATTATTGTATTATTTTTGTAATATAATTTAATTTATTGGTAATTAAATATTCATTGTATGATCCTTCTTTCATGGGGTGTATGTTTCTTAAGTTACCAAATCGGTGAGGGAACCTTTCACCCTCCTCTTTTAGTCAAAGACATCTTTTATGACTTTAAATTTCAATTTTCAAATTTTGGGATATGTTCTTAAATATTCTTATTTTTGTACATTTTATTTCCATGTGATGATAGACCCTATTCTCTCTCATAAACTTATTTTCTAAATTTTTAAGTGATGTCGTTAGGCTACTGAATTTTTGTAAGGGAACTTCTTAACCCAATTTCAATTTTTTGGGTTAAACTCATACTTCTTGATTATGTCATGATATAAATATGTGTGAATGAACTATGATTGTTTTACACTTAATATCCACTTATATTGGGTGTATTTATATTTTTCACACATAATTATTTCATTGATTTATCCTTAAATATAATGGTACGATCTGTGTGAGGGATTTCGTCTCAATTTACATTCTATTGAGACTTATTTGTTGTTATGAACCAATTCACTTTTATATGCTATATATTATGCCCTTTTAAATATTATATCATTAATATACTTATTCTCATGATATTATAAGTTTTTTTTTTATTCTATTCTTTAATTATGTTTAGTCAAGTGTTTCTCAAGTGTTACGAGACTCTTTAACTAAAACATAGTTTTAAAGGCATTGAAGATTTATTCTTCTAAATATTTCTCATTAATGTACATTTTTTAAAAATGGTTTTTATGATTTATTTATATAGACATTAATGTTTTAAAATTTTAATACCTTTGAAATTTTCAAAGTGGTATGGGACACTTTGATTCAAAAATCTATTTATTAAATGTTTTAAATGGTTTTGAAAATGGTCTTGATAAAATAATTGATTACATCAATATCTTGAAATGATATATTGTGATTGCAATGTGGAAATGTTGTATTTCCTTCATGGTTGTTTTATGTGTTATGATTTATAATGGTACTTGGAAATTTTATGGGTGGTTACATGATAAACCAAATGACGGGTGATGCCATGATAAACCAGGACGATTGGTTACATTATATCCTCCAATGAATTGGGTATGGAATTCAGTCGTATGGCTATTCCATTTAGTGATATGTGTGGAAGTCGGCCATATGGTTATTCCATATAAGTATGTTTATGTCCTAAGTTACCTTTATATGTTATGTGTGCTTTCTATGGGTTTTATGGTAATATTTTGGTTACAAAAGGGTAAGTAGTGATCTTTTATTCAGTAAAGAGTATTTACTACTTAATAAAGGTGAAAAGTATTACTTAAGATAAATTATTCATGGTTTACTTTTTTTTTTTGAAAAAATAAAATTTTTCCTTATTTGTGTATCCCTTATTGAGATTTTTTGCTCGTCCCAAGTTTTTGAAATGTTTTTCACATGACATAAAGTGGAATAGGGTCAAGTATGGGATCAAGGAAAAGTCATTTCATCTAAAACATGGAACTAGACATGTTTCTTTTTAAGAGTTTTTATTTTATGAAAAAAAATGGATACTGAGTAGTAGTGTCTATATGTAATATTCAAGTTGATATGTAATAGTTATGGCCTAATTCTCTAAAACTCTAAACCTGAAAAGATCCTCAATGTGAATTCTTGATTTAACTCAAGATTATATAATGTTTTAAGGATGGGGCCTTATAACTACATTGTAACAAAATATCACATTATAGTGGAGAATCCATGAACTAGTCATTCCCGTGCATGGAAAGGATGTAGCTGCTCTTGCTGAGTGGTGAACCTTGTAAAAATATTGTGTGCATATTTTTACTGCTTTCTATTATTGTATGCAATAGGGAAAAGAGAATAAGAGAATCAAGATCCTAATAGGTCAAGAGGTATGGGGATAAAAAGTTGGAATTAGTTTCAAAAATCCCAAACACTGATTCACCCCCCCCCCCAGTGTTAGGTATATCCCAAACTGGTCCTCTAAATTGGTAATAGATGGATAGGTTCACCTCTATTAGATTCTCTACAGTGAAGTTATTCTCTTTTGAATACTTGAGTTTCTTTCCTGAGTTATCAATGAAGTTCACTTTCAGCGAAGATTTAGTTATCTTTGATCAGAAGGTTATATCTACCAAGACCATGATGAACAGAAAAAATACATATAAGAGAAAGTTGAAGAAGAATTCCATCTTATCTAAAGAAGAGGAAGCATCTAGTTCTCCACGTCTGGATAACATTGAATACACACCAGACTTGGAAAGTAATGAGAAGGTGGCTCAAGTACCCACCAAGAATATGGACAACCTTCCTACCTCAACTGATCAAGTCATGTGTTAGTACATTTGAAAATTATTATCATGATGAAAATGTTATCACAAGTGGTGATGATAAACATCTCAAGAAATATCAGTTGATAGATTAAGAATTATTCTTCATGGTATCCCTGAAGAAAGTACATCCCTGGTTTGTGGAGTATTTCAATGCATGCAGTAAAATATCACTTAGTTGGAAGAAGAAACTAATTATTTGGATAAAGTATTACAAACAAAAAATGTTGAACGTTTAAAGCTCTCCAGACAGGTTGGAGCCTTTGAAGAAACAAAGAGGGTATTTGAAGTAAGTTCTTCAAAGTGGCTCAAAGATGTTGAAGAAAAAGAGGGAGTAAACAAGACTCTAAAAGAGAAGATCCATGCACTTAAAGATGAGTTGAAAAAGATCAATGAAGTCAAGGAGTTATATTTTGGAAGAAGACTTCAAGAAGATTAAAGAACTTGACTCTTTGTTACAAAAAAAATAAAGATTCATGACGTTGAAGTTAAAAGATTAAATAAGGCCAGTGAAGAGAAGATGATTATGATTTAAGACCAGGAAGTCATCCTCAATATGAGATGTCTAGAATTGGAAGCTGAGTTGACCAATCTTGAGAAGACACATATTGAGTCTCCACAAAAGAAGGAAATAGTTGCTTCCAGTACTCAATACTCACTGGAGGATTCTACTGTCAAAATACCTTCAACATGTGATAAGAAGATCATGGCTTCACTCATTGATCTATCACAAGAAGTTGAGAAGAAGGTACCATCCATACCAACTTGTACCAATGTTTCTAAAATTGTTTCTACAAAAAGTGCAGGTTAGAAGAAAAATTATAAACAAGTATGGATGAAGAAAAGTGAGATGAGACCTACCACCAAGTCTAGGGTGGATAGGGGAAAGATTGTGGAATATATCTCCCCACAGAAAGAACAACATACCAAGAAGAAGATTCAACAACCTTATAAAGAAGATGGCAAGAATTCAATGTTTGTTGGTCAATGTTGGCGCTGTAATAGATTTGGGCATTGTGCATTGGATTGTTGGTACAATCCCTTAAATGTAAAAGCACAGAGAAAGCCCATCTTAATTGGGAGAAAGCTATAGAAGCAACATCCACAGATCCAGAAGCATTTGTATACTGCAAATAGATTTGGAATGTCAGATAACATCTGTGATGTATGCAATAGGGGTGGTCACATGAATGGTGCATGTTCATTTCAATAGGTACCCAAAGATGATAAGAAAGGAATATCATAGAATCTGACCAAAAATGGAAAATTTGAGAAGGACTTGGATTCTAAATCCAAGAAGGTGAAGGGTGGTGCATCCAAAAGAACTACTAAGAAGGATGTCACTCAGAAGAAACCATATAGAAGATCCAATCATGATGCCTCGGTCCCTAATGATATATTAGTGGTTTGGCCAAAATACTTGGAAAGAATGAGGAAAATGGAAGATGCACAGGCTAAGTCTAGTGCTAAAAACAAAAAGAAGATTCTACATTAAGACAAAGAAGTTCTGTGTGTGTGGTGTAACAAGGCTAGTCACACTGTTAGAAGATGCTTCAAATTTACTCTAGACCAACAAGAATTCCTCAAGAAGACGAATGTTGCACCAGAAAATTATAGTGCTTTGAAATCCCTTTAATAAAGAAGACTCGCACACAAAGAGATGGAAGAAATAGTAGGGTCCACACAATCACAGTCAACATTGAAGATCAGTTGTGAAATTGTGAAGAATGGAGCATTAGGTTTGAGAAAATCATCTCAACCTTGTTATTCACATTGATGGAGCAAGGAGGATCCACCTTATTCCCTTAAATATTTGTGTATTGTATTTGTTCTTATCATATAGGGAATTGGAGGTGATGTAAGATTTCATGAGGAGAACCTAGGATTCAATGGTGAGAAGTGTTCCCTTAAGGGGGAGACACATGAAGAAGATTTGAGAGTCATTATCTCAATCAGTATCAATATCAATTGGTATAAAATTCAATTACTCTGAATATTTCCAGAAGATCATGTCATTTTCAAAGGTATGTTATTTCTTAATCTCTCGTCCTTGGTTACTCAAAATAAAGATCATTCTACAAAGGTGGAGTAACTAAATTACTCAATGAAATAATAAGAGTGGACGAGTTCTCATCTCAAGAGGTATCATGATTCAATGGATAATGGATAGCTCTGTTTTATAAATAAAATTCTATTGTTTTCTACACCGATTATTTCTCAAGTAGACTTAGAGTGAAATGATTGATGACACATTTCTTAAAAATGGACCGATACCCTCTCTTCCATGAACTTTGTATTTCTTGTCAATAAGGGGGAGAGAAAGTGAAATGAAAGTTCAAAAGCAAGAGAAAAGAAAAGTAAGGGTGAAAGAGAAGATTCTCATTTTTATGGTGACACATTAATTAGAGAGAACTTTGAAATATTTCCAAAAAATACAAAGGGGGAGATTGTTGGGACCACTTTGTGTATAAGTTGTATTTGTTGTCAATAGTTGTCAGTAATGGTCAAAATAAATAATGAACTCCTAAGTGAATAGAGATTGGTTGAAGTGAATATGCCTATATAATTGTTATGGATTCATAGCAGTGGATGCCACTCTTGGTCAATTTTCCATGTTGTTACAAATCAGATGATTGATGCATTGATCTTGAAAGTTCAAAGAACTTGTATCATGTGTGATACAATGTCTACAACATTGAAGTAGCATCCTTTTAAGGATTATTGAAGTACTTTGGATTTGATAATCCAAAAAGGAAAGGAGGAATAAGAAGTTTGAATAAGAGGCTTGGACTTTAAGGTGGCCATGAATTTTTGTGCATACTCAGTTTTCTACCAAGTATTTTTATGAGGCTTACTTTAAAAAATGGGGCCAGCCCACAAGCTAGCTACCCAACCTCAACTCGAGGAACATGCGAGACCACAGAGTCGAATGTGCCCATGGGGAAGCCAGGGTAGAGCTAGCCCACAAGAGCACATGGGGGCTATGTATAAGCCCCCAGGGTGTGCATAGTGGGCGCTAGGTGCACACCCAAGGAGGCATAGTGGGCACTAAGAGCATGCCCACAGAGAACCGGTGTGGGCGACACTAGAGGGGGGAGAGGATAATTCTGAGAGGTTTCTAGGGGGAGTTGATTGATAAACCATAGGAAACTCGTATCTCCATTTTTTATGTGGGAAAACATTTTAAAAATGCGGATGTAATCTCTTCCTATCATCTCATCCCGCATCTTGTTCAATCATCCGATCAGCCACAGAATTCGATCATCTAAATATTCACTGCTCATCTGATCTCACACCGTGTGCATTTAAACCAGGGTCATCTGATCCTCCTACGGTATTTTAAGAATTGTGTTGTCGTCTTCAACCTCCTATGATCTCCAGTACCACTGCATCTCGCTGGAGCTAATGGATGACCGCGTCCGAACCACAATGCCTTATTTTTTTACACTATGAGGATCTTCGAATCGAATCGAGACCATGCATGCAATCTATGTATTGCATGCATGTGATATATCAAAGAAGAAGGATCGGCCGAGGAAAACTGAGTTATCGAGGACATGTGGAATCAAGTGTAGAGCTAAAATGAGATACTTAAGATCTTAAATTCACATGATATGTGTGAAGTGAGAAGGCCCCGCGTTCGGAAAAAGGAAACATGCCGCAAGTCTCGACATATCATCACTCGCAGGTTTAAATATTAAAAAACACCATAAATCTCAAGCATTCAAAGTCGTGATCTCCACAGAATATCTTGATGATTTAGAACATGGAAAATATCCTCTTCTTGCATATAAAATAATCCCCACCCAAGCTGAGAGAGGTTTCTTCTCCCGCATTCCTGAGAGCTCGTGTTTTTAAAAAAAAAAGAGCATCTCTCTATGCATCACTTCATGAAGATCAAGGAGAGCATCGCGAGTCTTCGAGGCTCCGTGAAGAAGAGATACTGAAATCCTTCGATAGGTGCTACAAACCCTCAAATATCTTTGTGAAGAACTAGCACCCAAACACACGATAGGTTTTTTAAAACCCTCGTTGTGTTTCGCGAAGTCCATGCCATAGTGAGCCAGTGGTTGAGCCTTAGTTTATCACTGTGCTTTGTGAAGAGGCAGATCCATGGTGCTTGTGAATGAAGAAGAACTGTGAATCTCACAGCCTTCCCAAAAGTTATCACCCTCCTATTTGCACATTCATCCCATTGTTTGCAGGGGTTCGAATTTTGGTGAATAAGGATGGGGCAGTACATGTTGCATGCACCTATGTGCATTGTTTGATAGAGCCTAAGGCTTTGAAGGAGTTTTCAAAAAGGAAGGGTCATACCCATTCAGGTTTGAATAAGATCACACATGAAACACATGCACTTATGTGTATACTGTAAAGGCATACGAACCAATTGAAAAGTGAAGGAGAGAATAAGAAAAAGAAGATAAAGGAATAGGTAGTGTGTGCTTAAATAATCACATCCATTAGGGTTCTCACACAAGAAGAAGAATAGTTGAGTGCATGCATGCACATTCATATGTGAAGACACTTAAATAAAAGAATCAAAAAAGTGTGTGCACATGTGTAAGGAAGAAGAAGAAATAAAGGTAAGAAATGTTCAATCTAAAAAGCCATATGCATGATCACATGCATTCATGAACAAGAGATAATAATGGATTCAGATGATGCCAAGTGAACCGATCTTCATTGCATGAATAATCACATTGGTGTATGTGATTCTAGACAAGAAGAGAGAAAAAAATTTAGTGTAGTTGGTTATTTCACTAAGAAGAATAAATAAGAAGTCTAGTGCGGTTGGTTTTTCACTAGAAAATAAGAGAAAGAAAGAAGGGATAATTGCTTGCCTACTGCTTTGCAAGTAATCAAGTGAAGATCACTAAAGAAGACCAAGAGAAGAACCTACCTTATCAAGAATGAAGAAGATTATATCCACAGGTAGTATAAAGAACCAGCAAGGAAGCTACAAATTGAGCTAGGTCATCACTAGTTCAGAAAGAGGATTGTTTCCCTTTCCTCTTCAAAGTGTAGGGACCCACACTAGATAGAGGATTGATTTTCTAGCCACTCCATTGTAACAACATATCATATTATAGTGTAGATCCATGTACTAGTCATTCCCATGCATGGAAAGGACGTAGCTTCTCTTATTGAGTGGTGAACCTTATAAAAATATCGTGTGCATATTTTTACTTCTTTTTATTATTATATGCAATAGGAAAAAAAGAATAAGAGAATCAAGATCCTAACAGGTCAAGAGGTACAGGGATAAAAAGTTGTAATTGGTTTTAAAATTCCCCAAAATTGATTCACTCCCCCCCACTCTTAGTGTTAAGTATATCACAAACTGGTCCTCTTAGCAATAATGTGGAATAACTCACTGGGTCAATAACCTCTTATAGAAACTCCATGAAACTGTCGCAGAAGGTCCACACAGACTCCCTACACCATTCATGGGAAAATTCTTAAGAGGTAATACTAATTAAATAAGTAATTAAATTAATATATTAAAAAAACCTAAGAAAATTCATCACAAACACATACCTTAACAAAACTCCATGCATCGGCATACGGAATTCATCTCAGGATCTCCTCTACACAAACCAACCAAAAGCCCTCCTGATAAACAGACAATTCCACGATGCATCGATGGAATAATCAAAAATATAAAAACTAGAGATCACAAAAATTAGAGAGGATTGAGGGTAATAAGTAATGAAAACTACTAGAGTTTGTATCTTACCTTAAAATGCTTAAGAAACGCCATGAACCCCCCCCCCCCAAAAAAAAATCAGAGGGAGGATGAGGTAGGGGTATGGGAACCCCTAGTCTACATGAATCAAATATAGGAGAAAGGGGTAGAGTAGATAAAAAAATTAGGGGTAATTTTGGTCATTTCCCCATTTTTAGTGAAATTTGGGAAGCTTTACGGTTTACCAAATTGTGCACCAACCGTTCTTTCAGCATTATCTCCCTCATACAGTAAGGCGTATGGTTTTCCTGAAACCATTTGTACCCATGATCTATGGCTCAAACTCTCATAAACCTCACATGTTTTCTCCTTTTTCCTCACATGGATTTCCCTAAATGATGATCGAACCATGGAAATCAACAGTTCACAGTTCAAAATGAACTAAAAACCTCCTGAACATCAAGGTATTTTATGGTTTTCCTAAATCATGCACACCAAACTGTGCAACCCTGGGTAGAAATCTATAAAACTCCTAAAACTTAACCCAAATCCTATGAAGCTCATCCAAACTCCCATTACACCTCCCAAGAATCATTCCTCATCTCAAAACACCACTTTGAATCATTCCAACTCTTGGAATTTCATCCCAAGTCTTAATCCAAAATTTTACCCATCCAACAAATAGAAATCAAATTCCCTAAAAAAATTTGACCCACCCCAGATAGAGGGTATTAAAATTCATATTTATGTGACCTTTCTTTTTCAAATGAAGAAATAAACTTCCATTTATTGATTTTCCTTTTGTAATCTTTGAGAAGATATTTTATTTTCTTCATGTACTTATTCAGCTTCTTGGAAAGATGAGCAATCTTGATTTCACTTTCAAATGTGTCATTATTGATTTCCTTGAAAGTAATTTTCTTTCTAGTTTCTTTGAAATCCTTTGCATCTTTTTTTTTAAGGTTCTGGGCACAGCAGAAGCTTGTGGGTGGATGTACCCACTTGGATTTTTGTCATAAGCAATGATCAATCCGGGATCAATACGATGATAAACTCCAGACTCCATGGATCGAATCACAAAAATAGATAAAGAAGAAGAATAGTCCTGGAACCACAAAGGAGGATCATCAGAGGTTGATTATAATTAATTTAATTAATTGACAAGAAATACCTTTTGTGGAGTTCTTTCTTTGTTGATATTTCTTATCACTCTCTAATGTGATTCGTCATTGCGTTGCAGAATCCAAGTGTAGACTTCCTCTAGCGGTGATCCACACGTGCACCACGTATCTATGGACGTCGCCAAAGGATTTTTTGGGTGCTAGCATGGAGAAACCTTATCTTACATTGTCTGCATTAGATCGCATTGATCCGATGGAGGTGGATCTCTCTCGGTCTTGAGAGAGTTCTTGGAGGATGGAGTTCTTTCGGTCTTGAGATAATTCTCCAGAATTGTTGTGCACAATGATTCTTTGGAAAAGTGTTGGGGATGTGAGGATATTTATAATTGGGTTTGAGGTTATAGAGTTATGACAATAAATATACATGTTACGCATTTTATTTATTTCATTAACTCTTATTTAAAACCTCCATGTCGAATAATTAATTCCTTGACATGCACCCACGCTGATTATAATAAATGTCATTTAATAAAACAATATTATATCCTCAAAATCCTGACTGGAAAAACTACATGGTGTTTAATCATTGATACACGGTGTGTACTTGTTTTCATAAAAAAACTACATGGTGTGTAATCATTAATACACATCATGTACTTGTTTTTCATTTCCTTTCCAAAATGAAAACTACACGGCGTGTAATCATTAATACACGATGTGTACTTGTTTTCAAAAATAAAAACTACACGGCATGTAATCATTAATACACAGCGTGTACTTGTTTTTATTTTATTATTCCTCCAACATTAAATTTCTTTAGGATTCCTTGAATAATCATTAAAACACATACGGGAATAATCTTTATTCTACTTGAGATACATGGATATACTTAGTGTGTGACCCTCTAGGCCTCTTTCTTGTTGACATTAGGTGGGCTTGCCTAAAGTCCAAGATTACTGTCTAGTAACAGTTTAAGGCACCCAAGAGAAAGAAGTTGACACCGCATTGACATGTCACCTCATATGAACGCTTACTGTGTAATTTAATCCCTTTGTCTTAATATCACATCAAGCAGGTTTCATGGTAGTGTCATAAACCTATATGCTGGATCCTTCATTCTTTGACTTCTAGAAATAAACTTGTCGTGACACCATGGCCATGGAATTTGGGTGACAGTTCTATTTCAATCAAAGGGCCAAAGATATCTACTTCTATAAATATGGAAGGTAAAAATCCTTCCCCGACTTATCCATTAACAACATGTCATTCGTGACGCACCCAACCTAACCTACTTCCCACCAACTGTCTTCGTGATAGTTTCATCAGCAAATCTAAGTGTGCGAATCATGACATGAGTTAATAATAATCTTTCAGTCTAAGGACCATTACACATTCTCGTAGATAGCAATGTCTGATGACACCAAGACATGCAAAATTTCTACTTGCGGGTCTGTTCTCATAATCTCCCATCTTGGAGATTACCAAGTGTGAACTCCATGAGAGAGAGTCTCGTCTTCTTACGAGTACTCGCACATGACGGTCTGTATACCATGTGTCCAATCATAGTATGCCATCCAACTGTAGAACTTTATTTAAGAATGTTGTTATATCATTTCATGGTTCTCATCATAGAAGGGATCCGCCATGACCTTATTAATGCAACAAATATTCCAAAATATTATTATATTATAGTCATGCAGAACAATGAATAATATATAATAAGTGTACATTCATGTAATCAAAGTACAAACAGTTGGTTCTCAAGATACTAACTCTAACAAACTCCTACTTGGACTAGTGTCAACTGCCTACGAATTTTAGTATGCTAGACCTCACATGATGATCATGTTTCTGCTGAGTTAAGGCTTTAGTCAATGGGTTTTCCACGTTTTCTTCTGTGAAAATACTTCTCGTTGCAACTTCACCTCTCTGAGAAAAATTCTTCAAGAGATGATACTTCCGAAGTATGTGCTTTGTCCGCTGATGTGACCTTGGATCTTTTTCAAGTTCCACCGCTGCAGTATTATCACAATAGAGTGTGATAGGATCTTTACTGATAGGTACTAAATCCATCTCTTGTACGAAGCTTCACATCCATACTACTTCTTTAGCTGCATTAGAAGCTACGATATACTCAGACTCTTCTGTAGAATCTGCGACCACACCTTTCTTTAAGCTCTTCCAGCTCACTACACCTCCATTCAAACTGAAGATGTATCCATTCTATGACTTCATGTCATCTTAATCAGTCTGGAAACTAGCATCTACATGTCCTCTAATGACTAGTTCCTCATCTCCTCCATAAACCAAGAACATATCCTTGGTACGCCTCAGATACTTGAGGATAGTCTTGACTTCCATCCAATGGTGGTCTCTTGGATCAGCTTGATATTTTTCTACTGCACTTAATGCGTAAGCAACATCTAGACTTGTATATAGAATATCATACATGACTGAACCAATCGCGGATGCATAAGGGATCCTTTCCATTTTCTTTCTTTCCTCATGTGTTTGAGGACAGATTTTCTTGGAAAGATGAATACCATGTGACACTGGCAACAATTCCCTCTTGGACTGTTCCATACTGAATCTCTTTAGTATCTTGTCAATGTATATACTTTGTCTTAGGCCTAGCATTCTCTTGGATCTATCACAATGGATCTTGATCCCAAGAATATATGTTTCCTTGCCCAAGTCTTTCATAGAGAAGCATTTATCCAACCATGCCTTAACTGACTGTAAGACAGGTACTTCGTTTCCAATTAGTAATATGTCATCAACATATACTATCAAGAAAACAACTGCACTTCCTCTAAACCTTTTGTAGACACAAGGCTCACATTCTTTCTTAACAAATCCAAATTTCATTACAGATTCATCAAAACTAATATTCCATGACCTTGATGCTTGGTTTAATCCATAAATGGATTTCTGTAACTTGCATACCTTTTTGGCATCCTTTAGAGTCACAAACCCTTCAGGTTGTGTCGTGTAGACATCTTCCTGGAGGTTCCCATTAAGGAATGTTGTTTTTACATCCATTTTAAAAATTTCATAGTCATGGTAATCGGAAATGGCCAATAGGATTTTGATGGATTCCAGCATCGCAACCGGTGAAAAAGTTTCATCATAGTCAATTCCTTGACGCTGTCTAAAACCTTTTGCAACCAGTCGTGCTTTATAGGTGTTGAATTTTCCCTCTATTTCCAATTTCTTCTTGAATACCCATTTATTACTAACAGTCTTTACATCAACTGAAGTATCTACCAAAATCCATACGTGGTTTTGGTACATGGAATCCATTTCATAATTCATGGATTCTTTCCACTTGGAAGCATATGTGCCTTCAACTACTTCCTTGTAGGTAAAAGGATCATCATTGTCAACCAATAATGAGTCACCATTCTCAGTGACAAGAAAACCATATCGTTCCGGTTCTCTTACCTCTCTCGTGCTCCTACGCAGTTCTTGTGTCTCTGGAACAGATTGTTCTTCCATGGGGCTTTGTGGAATCTGTTCTTGTACCAAATCCTATGTATCTTGAGCCTTGACTTCATCGAAGTCTATCTCACTCCCACTATCTCTTTTGGATATGTGCTCCCTCTCAAGGAATATGGTGTGTCTTACCACTATTACCTTTTTATCTGAGGGGTTGTATAGGTAATATCCTCTTGTTTCCTTGGGATATCCTATAAAGGTACACTTTGTGCCTCAGGGTATAAGTTTGTTACCTGAAGAGGCCTTAACAAATTCTTCGCAACCCCACACATGTAAATTTGATAACATGGATTTGCGTCCACTCCATAATTCATGTGGAATACTATTTATCAATTTAGTTGGTACTTGGTTTAGTATGTGTGCTATTGTTTGTAATGCATATCCCCAAAAGGATAATGGAAGACTCGCATGACTCATCATTGATCTCACCATGTCCAATAGGGTGCGGTTCCTCCTTTCACTTACGTCATTCCACTGAGGCATGTAAGGAGGAGTGAGTTGAGATAGAATCTCAAACTCCCGTAAGAAATCAATGAAGTCTTGATTAAGATATTATCCTCCTCAATCTGAGCAGAGTTTCTTAATCTTCTTACCAATATGGTTATCAACTTCATTATTGTATTCTTTGAACCGATTAAAAGAATTTTTCTTATACCTCATTAAGTAAATATATCCATATCTACTAAAATCATCAGTAAAAGTTATGAAGTATAATAACCCACCCCTTGCTTCAACTGGAAATGGTTCACACACATCTGTGTGAACTAATTCTAGAATATCTTTAGCCCTTTCACCTTTCCCACTAAATGGGGCTTTGGTCATTTTTCCTTGTATACATGCATGACATACACCAAGTGGTTTTAGTTCGAAAGAATCTAAATATCCATCTTGATGTAATTTTGTCAAACTTTTCTCATTGACATGACCTAGCCGATGATGCCAAAGTTGGGTGTGGTATGAGTCATGTAAATTAACTTTGTCATCAATTTTCATTACTTGGTTTGTGTATTCTAACACATAAAGGTCGTTATATAATTGTGCTCTACCAAAACAAATGTTATCTTTATAAAATTAGCAACATTCATTTCCAAACTTGAAGTTGAATCCATTAGTATCTAATCTGGATATTGAAATAATGTTTTTAGTAACAGAAGGCACATAATAAAAACCCTTTAACACCAAGATCATTCCAGTTGGAAATGTGAGGTGGTAGTCCCCGACAGCTACAGCAGCAAGTCTGGATCCGTTGGCTACTCATAGATCTACCTCCCTTCGATAAATCTTCCTGAATCTACTTGGTTCATATATTTGGATACATATGTGAGCATCAAAAGTTGTATCTAATATCCAATTTTTAGAAACAGATAAATTACATTCGATAACAAACACACCTGAAGCTTCCCCTTGCTTCCTTGGTTGGCTGCAGTTTTTCTTCCAGTGGCCCTTCTTGCCACATGCGAAACAAATAGCCTCTTGTTCTCTTGCCTCCCCTTTTATCTTCCTTTTCTTGGAAGGCCTTGAAGAATATTTGGTCGTAAATCTCTTTGCCTTCCCTTTCCTTTTATTCACCATAAGGACAGAAGGCTTTTCACGCTTCATATCATTGTCCACTTGGCGAATGAGGATAAGAAGATCAGATAATGACTTCTCAATGTTGTTGAAAGTGCGGCCGATTGTCGCCTATCGACCGTTCAAGGTTCCGGTGCTCTGATAATGTGTATAGCATCACTCGGGTCGAATCCTCGGCGATGACACTTTGTGATAGTCGTTTGTTTTTAGTTGATTGTATTTTGATTAGGGGGGTTTGTTTGAAGATCTTAATTGAAATGATTTATGGATGATGTTTGATTTACCAAATTGATAAATATTGGGGTGAGTTCATTATTGGGGAGTTAAGCATGTGATATCCTTGAGCCTTACTTTGTATTGCATTAAATTAACACCCATGTCATAAGTTGACGTTGATTGGAATTCCTAAGTGTGAAGGCTTTAATCCAAGCCTTAACTTAACATAGGGTTCTAATATAAATCAAAACTTATTTATGGTAGTGTATTCATGGTTCCAATCATCCATGGAAACCACTCGTTAAACAAAACATATCATTAATCCATGACATATTAAGTTTAACATACACAATATTAATTTAAAGAATACTCATCGAGCAAAACTCTCAATCACTTAACATCCCCGAATTATAACTCACCCCAATGAGAGATTTACTCAGACATTTGTATGTTTAATATTCTGGTTAAAATAATTATGATGATAAATTAAGAATAGAAGAAAAATAAAGGGATTAGAAAAGAGTGGTACGTTGACACACACACACGAACGATGATGATAATTAAAAATGGATTTTTGATTGAATGAGGAAGAAAAAGAAGGGAAGGGGATTCAACTGAATTTAAACTATTTTAGGAACATAAATATTAAACTACAGAAGGTGGATGAGAATAAGATATATTGAAGAAGTAACTTGCATTAAAACAGAATTACAAAGAAAGAGAATTACAAGATTACAAAAATGAAGAACACAAAAGTAAGTGAAAACAAAGAGAGGAGGAAAGGTCTCTCAAGTGAAAACTTGAGTATGGCATGTCCTCCCAAGACTTTTTCAAGGCTTTGGTCGTTCCAATATGATATCATCTCTTCTGAAATGCCAACCCCTCTCAAGGAGAGAAGGGGGGAGTATTTATAGCCCAAGGAGTGGACTGTTTGCATTCCTAATCTGTCCCTCCACTTGCATCGCCAATTTGGCTATTCATACAGCCGAATATCCAAATATCTCCTTCTTAAAAGTTGTAGATAATAAAGTTTTACGACTACTGTAAAAATATGGAGGCATTTGGACAAGTGGATCCAAAGTTATGGCGGTTTTATTAAACAATGGTAAACTATCCATTTCTATCCATTCTTTTTCGATGGCCAAAATGTGAATGGATTTTTGAACAGGAATATGCCTTCAAATCCGAATGACTTCTTCAACAAAGTCGGCCACCTATATCTCCTATTTCCCACTGAAAAATCTCAGCTCGATTTGATGCTTACATCATGAGATATGTCATGAATAGTATACTGATTTTAATTCTCGGACAGAATGGTGGGCTGGAATTCAAAGCTTCATTTGGGCCCCTTGTACTTGGATTTGGGCCATGAAATTTTTATCCAAGATGACATGTAGTGTCCCCCGAATTATGGTGGAGATTTAATGTTTTTGGACTTCTGTATTGAGCCCAGTAAATCAATCTTCAAGGCTGGTCCAGTTTGTTCACAAATTCTTTGGTCTTGTTTGTGAGGACCATATGACCCTTCAAATGGCAGAATTGGATCATGGTTCCTTCTAATGAAATGTTGTATATTGAAAGGAGAATCCTACAAAACAAGAACCACACAATTTGTATTAGTATAGTGACAGTTATAATTAAAACATTAAACTGACTCAATTGGACTACTTCTAAAAATGCTCAAATATTATACTTAATATTAAAACATTAATATTTCACACAAATTATGCACATTTCATATAAAATAAGTAAAGAGGGAATATAATAAGTCATGAAAATATTAATAACATCAACTCCCCCACACTTATATTTGCGTGTTTCCTCATGTGCAACAAATATAAAAACATGACAAAATCATTTTCACTCACCAACAAATATTAAAATTTTGTTTTCTCCAATCAGGGGAGGTTTAGACTATTTCACTCATCCATATTGAATTCCATCACAAATTTGGTTCACAATAATGCATCAGAAACAATTCATTTTTTCATGTTCAAGGTTTGAATTGGAAAATGTAGGCACTCAAAACTTACTCCTCTCAAGATGATAAAAATGTATTTTAGGAGGTTCACTCATTTACCAACAAAAAGTGAAAATCAAGAGTTTGTAAGAGCTATCAGCTTCCATTCCCAAATATAATGTGTACAAGAATCAAGAGGTTTTTTAAGGGGTTTTTCAGTGGCTATGGGACGGTAGGTATATAATTTCCAAAGGAAAAGAGGGGTTAAAAACACCAACATGGAAAAATCAATGCACATTTTTTTTGAAATTTGATTTGAAAGGAAATAGAAACACATATTTACAAGGGCATGAATGTGTGATGAATGAAAAGTGAGGGAGATAGAAAATGGAATAGGGTGTGATGATGGAATATGTACAACATGGAAGACTTCCAATAATGACACAATACAAGATGATTCAAGTGTTCTTTTTTTTCTCTTTTTGCTCTTTTTTTTTGAAAGTTGTGCTTGAAACAAGTCTCACAGTCATCTCCTAACCCATGTTTGATCTTCTCATGGAACTAATTTTAGTAGTTATAACACGATCAAAGGTTGATGATGAATGATTTTTGACCCACCCAAGACACAACCCATTCCTTTTTTTCATTTTTTTTAATATAAATTTTTTTTCATTTTTTTTTGAACACTTTTCAATGACTTTTGTACAAATGAAAATTACACATATACACCCCAAAGCTCACAGAATTACAACCTATCCCCCACACTTGAATGGATGCTTTCCCTCAAGCATATGATGACACATTGGAAATCAATGAAAGTACGCCCAAAAATGAAGTCCATTCCCCCCACACTTAAATTTCAATAAATTGTACAATGAGAATCCATGAAGATGTTGGGTGGGATAAGGTATTAGGCTTGTAATGTGGCTATCAAAAGAAAGGTTTTCATATGCTCAAAGGGGCTTTCAAAAGTATGATCAATGTAAGGGTAACGGGAGGCTATTTGGCTATTCTGATTCTCATGTGGCTTAGAAAATGCCTCTATCATATTAATGCACACAAAAGATGGAAATTCAGCTCGAAGTTCCACAAACTCAAGACTCACAATCAGTGGTGAAGACACACAATGAAAAAGATGTCCATATATGACCTTGGCATGAAGGCTAATGTTATTCCTCACGGTAGGGGAGAATCATTTTCCACCAAAAATTGTGCATTCAAAATGTTTTTTATTGACACAAAATTGTTTACCCAAGTTTGAGATAAAAATTCAATATATTTGAGTTTAAAACAAGCCTTTTGACTCCCCAAAATGGTTAGACAGAATTTCAATATTGTATGATGAGTAATTATGACACCCCTTTTTTTGTTTTTAATTTTCATTTTTTTTAATTAAATTTTTTTAAATTTTTTTATTTTTAATGACACATCCACACAAAAGAGAAAATAGAAAAAAGGTTGTGGAAGAATGTTGTAAAAAAAATGAGAGGGAGAGAGGAAGAAGAAGAAATAGAGAGAAGAAGAGAGGGAAGATAGATTGAGGAGAGAGAGAGTTAAAGGGAAAGAGGTGCCCCCTGGTTTGGATTTGGTGGGTCGTCGTTTCCATCTAGTGGTGGGTCAATGGAAGTCGATGTGGAACCTGAAGTGAATGGACTCTCATGGTGATGCTTTAACCGGTGTCCATTTACCGTGAATGTTCTTTTTGAATAAGGGTCTTGGACTTGCACTGCACCAAATGGGTAAACATTAGTAATAATAAAAGGTACATCCCAACGAGAATTGGGATTACCTGGGTGAAGTCGAAATCGATAATTGAAGAGAATTACCTTTTCACCTTCATGAAATACCTTTCGAAGAATGTGCTTGTCATGGAGTGACTTTGCCTTTTCTTTGTAGAGAATGGAGTTCTCATACGAATCGAGTCGAAGCTCCTCCAATTCAGTCAACTGCAACAATCTTTCTTCACCAGATTTTTCACAATCAAAATTACAAGTTTTGACAGCCCAAAATGACTTATGTTGGATTTCAACTGGTAAATGACAGGCTTTACCAAAAACTAGCCTAAATGGAGAAATCCCAATGGGTGTCTTATAGGCTGTTCGATAGGCCCAAAGTGCTTCACCAAGTCTATTGGGCCAGTCTTTTCTTGTGGCCTTAACAATTCTTTCAAGCACTCTTTTCACTTCTCTGTTAGAAAGTTCAGCCATTCCATTTGTTTGAGGGTGATATGCAGTGGATGTTTTATGTACAACCACATTCTTTTTCAAAAGTGACTCCATGGTTCTATTACAGAAATGAGTTCCTAAGTCACTTATCAAAGCACGTGGTGTTCCGAATCGATGGAAGATATGGGTTTTGAGGAACTCACTCACAGTTTGAGCATCATCTTTCCTAGTGGGTTTGTCCTCGACCCACCTAGAAACATAGTCAACAGCAAGGAGAATGTAGGATAATCCATTGGAAGGGGGAAAAGGTCCCATGAAATCGATGCCCCAAACATCGAAAAGCTCACAGAAGATTAATGGATTTTGAGGCATTTCGTTTATTTTGGAAATTTTGCCAAACTTTTGGCAAGTAGGACATGATTAACAGAACTCGTGTGAGTCCTTGAAGAGTGAAGGCCAAAAGAATCCAGAATCTAGGACCTTTCGAGAAGTCCTTTGTGGTCCAAAGTGGCCACCTCCAGGCATTGAGTGGCAGAATTCCAAGATGGAGGATTGTTCAGTTTCATCAACACATATCCTAATTACCATGTCAACCCCAGTTTTCAAAAGTTTATTATCTTCCCAAAAATAATTCTTTGAATCACTTTTCATCTTTTCTTTTTGTTCTTTTGAAAAATATTCAGGGAAAACACTGGAAACCAAGTAATTGACAATTGGGGCATACCATGGTAACTTTGGAGTGAGAGATGAGAGGTGTTCAGTTGGAAATTCAGGATCAATTATTTCAGAATGAGAAGAATTAGAAATTCTAATCAGGTGGTCAGCCACAGGGTTTTCTTTTCCAGGTTTATCTTTTATCACAAGGTCAAACTCTTGGGTCATTAAAATCCATATTATTAGACTTGGTTTGGAATCACTTTTCTTAAGTAAGAACTTTAATGCTGAGTGGTCTGTGAAGATGATGATTTTGGAACCTAAGAGATAGGGCCGGAATTTATCCAAGGCAAAAACCATAGCTAAAAGTTCTTTTTCAGTCACAGTGTAGTGTGATTGAGTTTCATCCAATGTTTTTGAGGCATAAAAGATGACATGAGGAATGTTTTCTCTTCTTTAACCAAGAACAGTCCCAATGGCCCTATCAGAAGCATCACACATCAATTCAAATGGTAAGGACCAATCTGGGGGTTGGATTATTGGAGCAGATGTGAGAGAAGATTTGAGTTCAATGAAGGCTCTCTTGCAAGCCTCATCAAAATTGAATGTGACATCATTTTGAAGTAAACGAGTGAGTGGGAGGGAAATCTTGCTGAAGTTCTGAATGAATCGCCGATAGAAACCAGCATGACCAAGGAAGAACCGAATGTCTCGAACTGATTTGGGTTCAAGAAGTGATTGGATCACCTCAATTTTGGCTGGATCAACTTGGATACCCTCTTGAGAAATTATGTGCCCTAGAACAATCCCATTTGAAACCATGAAGTGACATTTTTCAAAATTCAGCACAAGGTTGCACTTGACACACTTTTGAAGGACCAAAGAGAGTGAATGTAAGCAAGATTCAAATGACTCACCATAAATGGTAAAGTCATCCATGAATACCTCCATGCAATTCTCAATGAATTCAGAAAATATACTCATCATACACCGTTGGAATGTTGCAGGAGCATTACAAAGGCCAAAAGGCATTCGCCTATAGGCATAGGTTCCAAAGGGGTAAGTGAATGTGGTCTTTTCTTGGTCTTGAGGTGCGATTGGAATTTGGAAGTAGCCAGTGTAACCATCAAGAAAGCAATAGTGTGACTTTCCGGCCAATCTCTCAATCATTTGGTCAAGTAAAGGAAGTGGGTAGTGATCTTTTCGTGTTTCAGCATTCAATTTGCGATAATCGATGCACACACGCCATTTTTTTCACTCGAGTTGTGACCACTTCTCCATGTTCATTTTTGACAACTGTTATCCCGCCATTCTTAGGAACGACTTGAATTGGACTAACCCATTCACTATCAGAAATTGGGTAGATAATACCAGCTTGAAGAAGCTTGGTAATCTCTTCCCTAACTACCTCAAGTATGAGTGGATTGAGTCTTCTTTGAGGTTGCCTAATTGGTTTGGATGATTCCTCTAGATGGATGTGATGCATACAAAGGGCAGGGTTTATTCCTAGAATATCCTCTAGGTTCCAACCTAAGGCATTTTTGTTTTCCTCTAACACTTGAACAAGTTGGGACTCCTCAGTTTCAGAAAGTGAAGCAGAGATAATGACAGGGTAGGAGGGATCATGGAAAAGGAATGCATACTTGAGGTGTGAAGGAAGTGGTTTTAGATCAGTTTTAGCCTTGATTTGAGAGCTAGGCAAGTTAGGAGCAGGAGAAGGGATTCCAGATGGGTTTGGATCATTTTCCTCAACACTGTCCAAGGTGGAGCAGTAGAGATCAGAGTTGATGTGGGATTCAAGAGAGTTTTCAAGTTCCTCTAGATTGATGGAGTCTATGAATGAGAGGTCCACATCAACTTCACCATTTATGACTTTGTTAATCATGGTGCAGATTTCACAAGATCCTTTATCATTATAACATGAAGAACATGGTGGATTGGGGTTTGATTGAATCTTAGAAGTTTCCTCAAAAGCATGGATTGAGAATGCAGAGTGATCCTCATATGGGTATCGCATGGCTTGGAAAATGTTGAACTTGACAGTTGGTCACCGAATTCCATGGATAATATGCCTGAATGGACATCAATCTTGGTTCTCGCAGTCATGAGGAATGGTCTTCCTAGAATTAGGGGAGATCGAGAAGAGGTCGTCTCACCTTCCATGTCAAGGACATAGAAATCAGCTGGGAAGATAAGATCATTGACCCAAACAAGAACATCCTCAATTATCCCCTCAGGACTGGCAGTGCTTCGATTGGCTAATTGAATGACAACACCCGTTGGGTGCAAGGGACCTAGACCAAGGTTGGAGAAAATGGATTTGGGCATGACATTTATTGAGGCTCCAAGGTCTATGAGTGCATCATAAAAGTTGGAACTCCCTATTTGACATGGAACCGTGAAGGTCCCTGGATCTTTGCACTTCATGGGAATGGACTGTTGGGTTGAAACATTTTCAATGTTCCTAAGTTTCCTCTTATGGGTGCACAATTCCTTAAGAAACTTGGCATACTTAGGGATTTGTTTAATGGCATCTAAGAGGGGGATGTTCACTTCAACACGTCTAAACATGTCAAGCATTTCAGGATCAGGTTCAAAGGACTTCTTAGGCTTGGAGATGGCTTGAGGAAAAGGAATTGGGTTCCTTAGAGGAATGGAAGGAGGTGAAGGAGTGGATTCAGGTTCCTTTTCCAGATTTTTGTTCTTTTCATTTTCTAGATCAACATCGAAAGGGGAGGTAGAGCAATCAGCATGGGGCATAGCAATTTTCTTTCCTGATCTAAGTGCAATTGCACTTACATTACCCTTAGGGTTGGGTAATGGTTGAGCTGGGAGTTGGGATGAATTGGATGGTTGTTGCTGGATAAGGTGGGATGCAAGTTGACCTATTTGGGTTTCAATGTTCTTGAGGCTAGAACAGGTGAAGGAATCAAGATCCTCTACAGCACTTTCCCATGGTTGTTTAGAAGAAGAGGCTTGTCCCAAATTGGGTTGGCCTTGATTTTGGTTCTTGGGAAAGCGATTGTATTGGGTGGGGAATTGGGAAGGCTCTTTAGGATAGTGGAATCCAGGAGGAGGATTGTTCCTTTGGAGTTGAGGAACAAAAGGATAAGTTTGATGGATGTTACCAACACTTTGACCATATTGGAACTGGTTTGGATTTTGATGAGGGAACTGAGGAGGATGAGAAATGGGATTACCATACCTCAGAGGTGGGTTAAAGGTAGAAGAGAAGGGCTCATAGTGGGGTTGGTTGAAGTTTCTAACAAACTGACATGATTGTTGAGGGTTGAAGTTTCGCTGAGCATATGCCGCATTGAGCTCCATTGGACTAGATGAATCAGATGGATCATCTTGAAGTTGTGGACATGTGTTAGTCGGATGAGATGGAGAGTTGCAGATTCCACAATTCTTGATAGGTCCAGGGAATAGTGACTGTGGAGAAGATGAGGTTGGGGCTTTGGTAGCCAACGCTAGTTGACGCACAAGACCTGTAAGTTCACTCATCCACTCAGTCATCTTGTTGGGCTCTATGGATTGATTATCTTGGGCTTGTTTCACTTGAGCATGTGCTCGAGTATGAAATTGCTGCGTGTTTTCAGCCATGTTGCTTATGAGTTCTCGTGCAGCTGCAGGAGTTTTGTCAACAAGAGCACCGCCACTTGCGGCATCAATGAGAGTTCTCTCCATATCCAATAACCCCTCATAGAAGTATTGGATCAGGAGTTGGTCAGGGATTTGATGGTGTGGACAAATTTCCACAAGATTTTTGAACCTCTCCCAATACTCATGGAGTGATTCATTAGGGAATTTATGGATGCCACTTATTTCCTTTCGGATAGAAGTTTTTCGGGAAGCGGGAAAGAACTTCTCAAGGAAAAGTCTCTTCATGTCAACCCATGAGTTTATGGAACCAGGTGGGAGGTAGTAGATCCAAGACTTGGCAGAATCCGCTAGGGAAAAGGGGAAAGCTCTAATCTTGATTTGTTCTTCAGAAACCCCTTGAGGATTCATGGTAGAGCATACTACTTGTAACTCTTTAAGGTGAAGATTTGGATCCTCACCGGCTAGCCCGTGAAAATGAGGGAGAAGATGAATCAAACCCGATTTTAGTTCGAAGTCAGATTCAATGTTTGGATATTGAATACCAAGGGGTTGGTAATTCATATCAGGGGTAGCAAGTTCTTTCAATGTTTGTTCCCTAGGATTGTCCATATCGAATTCAATTGGTAGGGCAATGATTGGTTCTTGGGTGATCTGGTTATCCCTAATGGTCCTCCTAAGTCGACAAAGATTTCTATCAATTTCAGGGTCAAACAAATCTGAGGGATTGTTTGGGAGGCTGTGGGGCATTCAGAGAGATTTAGAAAGGATGAGGAAGATGGGTTTTCCTTTTTATTTTTTCAGTTTATGATTTTTAAGAGGAATACGGGTTTTTCTTTGTGATTTGTTTTCAATTTTTTTTCAAAAATTTTGATTTTTTTTTTTGGTTTTTTTTTACAATAACCAGAAACTAATGACTACTTAAAGCATCATCCCCGGAAATGGTGCCATTTGAAAGTGCGGCCGATTTTTCACCTATCGACCGTTCAAGGTTCTGGTGCTCTACTAATGTGTATAGCAGCACTCGGGTCGAATCCTCGGCGATGACACTTTGTGATAGTCGTTTGTTTTTAGTTGATTGTATTTTGATTAGGGGGGTTTGTTTGCAGAGCTTAATTGAAATGATTTATGGATGATGTTTGATTTACCAAATTGATAAAGATTGGGGTGAGTTCATTATTGGGGAGTTAAGCATGTGATATCCTTGAGCCTTACTTTGTATTGCATTAAATTAACACCCATGTCATAAGTTGACGTTGATTGGAATTCCTAAGTGTGAAGGATTTAATCCAAGCCTTAACTTAACTTAGGGTTCTAATCTAAATCAAAACTTATTTATGGTAGTGTATTCATGGTTCCAATAATCCATGGAAACCACTCGTTAAACAAAACATATCATTAATCCATGACATATTAACTTTAACATACACAATATTAATTTAAAGAATACTCATCGAGAAAAACTCTCAATCACTTAACATCCCTGAATTATAACTCACCCCAATGAGAGATTTACTCAGGCATTTGGATGTTTAAAATTCTGGTTAAAATAATTATGATGATAAATTAAGAATAGAAGAAAAATAAAGGGATTAGAAAAGAGTGGTACGTTGACACACACACACGAACGATGATGATAATTAAAAACGGATTTTCGATTGAATGAGGAAGAAAAAGAAGGGAAGGGGATTCAACTGAATTTAAACTATTTTAGGAACATAAATATTAAACTACAGAAGGTTTATGAGAATAAGAGATATTGAAGAAGTAACTTGCATTAAAACAGAATTACAAAGAAAGAGAATTACAAGATTACAAAAATGAAGAACACAAAAGTAAGTGAAAACAAAGAGAGGAGGAAAGGTCTCTCAAGTGAAAACTTGAGTATGGAAAGTCCTCCCAAGCCTTTGGCAAGTATTTGGTCGTGCCAATATGATATCCTCTCTTCTGAAATGCCAACCCCTCTCAAGGAGAGAAGGGGAGAGTATTTATAGCCCAAGGAGTGGACTGTTTGCATTCCTAATCTGTCCCTCCACTTGCATCGCCAATTTGGCTATTCAGACAGCCGAATATCCAAATATCTCCTTCTTAAAAGTTGTATATAATAAAGGTTTCCGACTACTGTCAAAATATGGAGGAATTTGTACAAGTGGATCCAAAGTTATGGTGGTTTTATTAAACAATGGTAAACTATCCATTTCTATCCATTATTTTTCGATGGCCAAAATGTGAATGGATTTTTTAATAGGAATATGCCTTCAAATCCGAATGAATTCTTCAACAAAGTCGGCCACATATATCTCCTATTTCCCACTGCAAAATCTCATCTCGATTTGATGCTTACATCATGAGATATGTAATGAATAGTATACTGATTTTAATTCTCGGACAGAATGGTGGGCTGGACTTCAAAGATTCATTTGGGCCCCTTGTACTTGGATTTGGGCCATGAAATTTTTATCCAAGATTAAATGTAGTGTTCCCAGAATTATGGTGGAGAGTTAATGTTTTTGGAATTCTGTATTGAGCCCAGTAAATCAATCTTCAAGGCTGGTCCAGTTTGTTCACAGATTCTTTGGTCTTGTTTGTGAGGACCATATGACCCTTAAAATGGAAGAATTGGATCATGGTTCCTTCTAATGAAATGTTTTATATTGAAAGGATAATCCTACAAAACAAGAACCACACAATTTGGATTAGTATAGTGACAGTTATAATTAAAACATTAAACTGAATCAATTGGACTACTTCTAAAAATGCTCAAATATTATACTTAATATTAAAACATTAATATTTCACACAAATTATGCACATTTCATATAAAATAAGTAAAGAGGGAATATAATAAGTCATTAAAATATTAATAACATCAGTTTTTCATGTTGAAATTTATAACAAAGTTAGAGAAGCTCTGGGGGAGTGATGCAAGAATGAGATTGGTACCTAGTTCTTCGGGGTGTTTAAACCCTAGAACCTCCAAGCACTCAATGTAGCCAATTAGCTTGACTACATGAGGCCCAGCGGGGCACCCTCTCCAAGCTTGCTCTGAAATAGAGCCTTGGATATCTCAAACCTTTCATGTCTTTATCTCTCCTGGTATAGACCATGGAGGTTTTCGATCATGCTACAGGCATCCATGTCTTCATGAGACTTCATGAGCTCACTAGACATTGATGATAGCATCAAACATTGAACGTCAAGTTCATTGTTCAAATGTTGATCATAGACCAGTAAATCTTGATCACTTGCCCCATGGGCAAGAGAATTAGGAAGTGAGGACTCTATCACGTAAAACTTTCATTCATGGTGTAGGATAACCCGAAGGCACCTAAACCATTCTTGAAAGTTACTGTCAGTAAAGATATTGTCTTTATCCAGAATTGATCGTAGAGAAAATGTGGTTGATGATCTTGTCATATTGATTCTACAAATTAAAAGAGCATATTTATCAGTACCTTTTGATTACATTTTATGAATAATAAATGAATTTATTAATTCTCCCACTATTTTATCAAGTCCCAATGGCCCTCACCATTGAAATCGGAATGTCCAGTTTCTTTGACATTCTAGTGGAAAGGATCCATATTCCCCTTCGCATAACCCCAACAAGGGTTGGTCAAGCTATTAGAAGGTATTTAGGTAGGCAGTTCTTTTCCAACTGTGAGCTTACAGTTTCTTGATCTATTGAGTGGACTCCCCAATCCTAAAATCCAGACTTGGATTTCCTTAACACTTGCCTCCATTTTATAACAAGTCTAGCAAGGGATACTCCTCTTGATGTAAAATGTTTAAGTCAACCCAAAACTTTCATAAGAGCTTCCTTTATAAAAGTAAGTGTCCCAACAAGGGTTGGTCATACACATAGTTTTATTGAGTCTTGCCCTTAATCAAGTAACAGAAGGCTTGGTCTGACATAATATGGTATTTGAGGGATTTTATTCTTTATTTATAGTTTTTCATTATCACATGCTTGTTAATATTAATTGATGCTTGCTTAAGGGATTAGCCATGTTCTAATAATGTTTACGCATAGTCTGGTTTTTATTTTATTCCATCTTTGCATGCTTGTTTATTTCATTAATTATGTGATCACGACAATACATACATAATAAATAAACCATGAAATCAGACAGAAATAAAATAAGATGGCATGATCATGAGATTATATTGGTTATCTTATCTATAGGTTTTGATAAGCTAACCCTGACCTAGGAAAAAACACCTTAAATCGATGGTTCATGTTTTGTAGCTCCCACCTGTCCACCTTTGTATCTTCTTGGGTTGGTTTCGTCTCATCTTCAGATTTTGAACCGTCTCCTCTGGCTTGGGAGATCCTCCATTAATTTGGGTTTACATTAAAGAAACCATGGGCACGTAGGTCCTACATTTTATTAGAAGAAGGCTCACAAGCCAATGAATTTAAATTAAAAAAATTTAAATGAAACCATAAAAACATACAAAGGGTATTTGGTCTAGCTCGTGATCATCCATAGCATGCAATGACATTTACGCATATTTAGAATTCAAATTATTTTAATCGTTATATTATTCAAGATAAGTCATGCTTGAATTCAATTAATTATTATCTTATAATTAATCAATTCTTTATCTTAAATTCCTTTCTGAATTTCCTTGAGATTCTTCTCATCCATATTCCTTGTACGGTGTCTTTGTACTTTTGGAGGAAACCTGGTGAAATTCCATTTCTGGAAAGTACACGGCGTGTAGGCTATATTACACGGTGTGTATTTGTTTTCACCCTTTATCCAAAGTACACGTTGGGGATTTGGCGTATTTTCTGTACTTTGGAAATTTTGGAGTACACGGTGTGTAGATTAATCTAACACGACGTGTACTTCCTTGTTACGCGATTAACGGCCTGGAAATCTCGTGCATGTGATATATGGCTTCTCCTTGTACATGGTTTCACCTAGGCTAGATCGGACTACACAGTGTGTTGATTCAACATACACGTCGTGTATTCTGATTCCCATGCACCGTTCATTTCTGGTCAACATGGTGTAATAAATACTTAGGTATACTCAATTCACACAGCATGGTTTGGCGGACCAGTACCGGTTCATTGAACCTAAGTACACAGCGTGTAGTTTTCACTACATACCATGTATTATTGTATTGTACAGAAAGAAAGAGAGGATACTCCGGATGAGTTCCTCATTTTTATTTTAATCAAAATTAAAATTTAAAAGTCGTTTTTGTGATGTGAATTGAGAAACGAAGGAGGAAGAACAGATCTCGTTCATTCAGATTTATAGAACGATTTATCTTGAATTGAATCAAATATAAATGCTTAAATTATCAACAAAAATTAAATAATTATAATCAATGTTGTAACCTCCCTATGATACCAATTGAAGGTTCTGGGCGCAACGGAATCTTGTGGGTGGATGTGCCCACTTGGATTTTTGTCATAAACAATGATCAATCCGAGATCAATACGATGATAAATGCCAGACTCCATGGATCGAATCACAGAAATAGACAAAGAAGAAGAATAGTCCTGGAACCACAAAGAAGGATCATCACAGGTTGATTATAATTAATTTAATTAATTGACAAGAAATACCTTTTATGGCGTTCTTTATTCATTGATATTTCTTATCACGCTCCGATGTGATTTGTCATTGCATTGCAAAATCCAAGTGTAGACTTCCTCTAGCGGTGATCCACACATGCACCATGTATCTCTAGACGTCACCAAAGGAGTCCTCGGGTGCTAGCGTGGAGAAACCTTAGCTTGTGTTGTCCGTCTTAGATCACGTTGATCCGATGGAGGTGGATCTCTCTCGGTCTTGAGAGCGTTCTTGGAGGATGGAGTTCTTTCGACCTTGAGAGAATTCTCCAGAATTTTTGTGCACAACGATTCTTTGGAAAAGTGTTGGGGTTGTGAGGATATTTATAATCGGGTTTGAGGTTATAGAGTTATGACAATAAATATACGCGTTACACATTTTATTTATTTCATTAACTCTTATTGAAAACCCCCGTGTCGAATAATTAATTCCTTGACATGCACCCATGATGATTATAATAAATGTCATTTAATAAAACAATATTATATCCTCAAAATCCCGACTGGAAAAACTACACAGTGTGAATCATTGATACACGGCGTGTACTTGTTTTTCATAAAAAAACTACATGGCGTGTAATCATTAATATACGGCATGTACTTGTTTTTCATTTCCTTTCCAAAATGAAAACTACACGGCGTGTAATCATTAATACATGGTGTGTACTTGTTTTCAAAAATAAAAACTACACAGCGTGTAATCATTAATACATGGCGTGTACTTATTTTTATTTTATTATTCTTCAAACATTAAAACGCTTTAGGCTTCCTTTAATAATTATTAAACCACGTATGGGAATAATTTTTATTCTACTTGAGATACTTGGATACACTTAGTGTGTGACCCTCTAGGCCTCTTTCTCATTGGCATTAGGTGGGTTTGCCTAAAGTCCAAGATTACTGTCTAGAAATGGGTCAAGGAACCCAAGAGAAAGAAGTTGACTCCATATTGACGTTGTTGGAGTTGGTGACCTAGAACCAACTACTTTGTACTTTTTTCATTAATAAATGCCTTATCACATCTTGATTGTTCTTCTGCATGAAAATGCATGTGATAATGTCCTAAGGATAGCTGTTGCATTAATGGGTCATAGCAGATCCCTGCTATGATGAGAACCCAGAAGTGCCATAACACTGTTCTTGAATATATGTTCTATGGACGGATGATGTTATTTGAGGGACACAAATAATACAGGTCATTAGGGGTGAGGACTCATAAAACTTTGAGGCACCTTCTCATGGTGTGCACCCTTAGTAATATCCAGGAGGATATTATGAGAACAAGACCCACCAGTAGGAAATCCACATTTCATAGTGTCATTGGATATTCCTATCTACAGACGTGTGTATTGGTCCTTAGACTTTAAGATTATTATTAATGGGTATTACAACTCACGCACTTAGATGTATTGACGAAAACTATGACGACGTACTATTCGCAGCGAGGTAGGATATGTTGGGTGCGTCACGAGTAATACCGCATTAATAGATAATGTGAGAAAGGATTTGTCCCTTCCATTCCATAACGGAAGTAGATATCTCAGGCCCTTTGATGGAATTGATATAGCCTAAATAAATCCAAGTCCATGGTAAGGTATGGGAAAGTTCAATTCCGGGAAGTCAAAGAAAGAATAATCAAGCACATGGGTTGATGGCACTAGTATGCAACCCGCTTGATTGGAGATATCGAGACAAAGGGATTATATTACACGGTAAGAATTCGTAGGAGGTGACACGTCATTATGGCGTTAACTTCTTTCTCTATGGGTGCCTTGGCATGTTTCTAGATGCTAACCTTGGACATTAGGCAGGCTCGGCCTAATGGCACTGATAAAGAGGCCTAGAGGGTCACACACTAAGTGTGTCCATGTATCTCAGTTAAATATTAATTTAACAAGTTAAATAAATATTATTCCCGACTTTGGTTTAATAATTATTCAAGGGTGTATGATCGCATTTATTTTGACACTAGTTATTCGAGAGAATATATTTTGGGTGAAATAATATAAATTTATTAGCGAGTAATGTAGTTACATTTATTTAAGAAATAAATAGCCATTACTCAAGGTCTAATAAATATGGTGGAGGAAAATAAATAAAACTGAAAAAATAAAAGTACACACCGTGTATATTTATATATACACGCCGTGTAGTTTATTTTTTGGGATTCGTGAGAAAATATTGTTTATTTAATTAAATGATATTAAATTTAATACGTTGTACGCATGTCAATTAATAATGATGGTCAACTTTCATTATTAAGACATGGGGTATTACTAAGAATTAAATGAAATGATTAAATTCTTATGAGAAATTAATTTATTTTATTATTCTAGGTATTATAAATCCTAATTACATCATTCTCAAAAAGGTTATCCATTTTGGCTGTGCACAACGGATTGGAAATACTCTCAAGCCAAGATAGAATTCCATTTCCACCAAGAACGCTTTCAAGTTACGAAAGCAAGATCCTCCACCAGATCAAGGCGATCGAAGACTGACATCGTAAGCGAAGGATCTTCTACGCTAGCATCCGGAGTTCCCTTCGGGGACGTCTAGAGATACGTGGCACACGTGTGGATCACCGCTAGAGGAATCCTACACTTGGATTCTCCGACGCAACGACGGATCACATGATCGTGACCGGAGACACCAACGAAGAAAGAATTCCATCGAGGTAATTCTTATGAATTAATTAAATTAATTATAACCAACATATGAAGATCCTATCTCGAGGGTTTCGAGACTCTTCTTTTCTTTTTCATTCTTCATTCTATTCCAAAGATCCGGCGTTTTATATCGTGACGGATCTCGGATTTAACGTCGTTTAACGCTAAAATTAAAGTTGGGATAACCCATCAATGCGCTTCCGCTGGGCCCGGAACCTACAGACGTGTCACCTCATACGAACACTTACTGTGTAATTTAATCCATTTGTCTCAATATCACATCAAGCAGATTTCATGGTAGTGTCATAAACCTATATTCTTGATTCATCATTCTTTGACTTCTATAAATAAACTCATTGTGACACCATGTCCATGGAATTTGGGCGACAGTTCTATTTCAATCAAAGGGGCCAATATGTCTACTTTCATAAATATGGAAGGTACAAATCCTTCCTCAACTTATCCATTAACAAAATGTCATTCGTGACGCACCCAACGTACCCTACTTCTCGTCAACTGTCTTCACGACGGTTTTCGTCAGAAAATCTAAGTGCGTGAGTCATGACATGAATTAATGATAATCTTCTAGTCTAAGGACCATTACACACACTCGTAGATAGCAATGTCTGATGGCACCAAGACATGTAGAATTTCTATTGGCGGGTCTGTTCTCATAATCTCTCATCTTGGAGATTACCAAGTGCAAACTCCATGATAGAGAGTCTCGTCTTCTTACGAGTACTCGCACATGAAGGTCTATATACCATGTTTCCTGTCATAGTATGTCATCAAACCGTAGAACTTTATTTAAGAATATTTTTATAGCATTTCAAGGTTCTCATCATAACGGGAATCTTCCATGACCTTATTAATACAACAAATATTCCAGGACATTATTATATTATAGTCATGCAGAATAATGAACAATATATAATAAGTGTACATTAATGTAATCAAAGTACAAACAGTTGGTTCTCAGGACACCAACTTTAACATTTTTATCATAGTTATCTCATATGTCATGAGAGATCTGATGAGTTCCTAAACTACCATGTTCTTTTTGTCTTTAGCTTCTTGGATCATAGTGTCTTTGGGTGATCAATTTCTTGGTAAAACCCAAAGTATTTTCTTGACTAAAGTATCTATAAAAAGAGTATCATCAAGAGCCTTTTTACCATTTCAAATTTCATTGAATCGAGTAAAAATTTCAATAATAGACTCGTTAATATGCATAGAGAGAAACTCTGAAAGTCTTATCTCAGCATATCTAATCAAGTATCTTTGAATTTTTTCATTCATTCTTGATTTAATTCTAAGATTTTATAATTTTCATGAGCCATTTTTCATGTAGAAATTGGGTTAAATTCATTTTGGTCTAAACCACAATGCCAGACATTCATTACTTTACCATTTAATTCAAAATCATAAATATCATTGAGAGTCTATTTATCTTTCTTTTCAGTAGTAGGAGAATAATCATTCATAATTATCTTCCATATAGGATAACCAATATATCTAAGAAAATTAGACATATGAAGATCCTATCTTAAAGTAATTTACGCATTTAATAATTTAGTTATTTCAATTCAAGTTTAATCGTTCTGGAAATCTGAATATCGAGATCTATTCCTCCTCCCTCGTTTCTCGTTCACCTCAAAGAAACGATTTTTTCTTTTAATTTTGATTAAAATAAAATAGGGGAACTCATCCGGAGGAGCCAAACGTTTCTGGCCGTATAACACCAGAATACACGGCGTGTATTCGGAAGTACACGCCGTGTAGTCTAGGTTCAATGCATTGACTGATCCGCCAAATTAGGTCGTGTATTCGATTCTTTCTAAGAATTTAAGACACCGTGTGTTGACCAGAAACAGGTGGCACACGGTTTCCGTAATACACGTCGTGTGGTCCAATGAACACAGCGTGTAGTCCCTTCGGGTTAGGGTTGGGTCGTGTACTCCGTACACGACCTGCCCGGCTGGAAACCATGTAACGCAGAAACTACACGGCGTGTGTCCCACTGTACACGCCGTGTAATCTGAAAATTTCCGAAGTACATTAACACGCCCTGTCCCCGGGCGTGTACTTCGAATGGACGGTGAAGAAAAGTACACGTCGTGTAGTCAGAACTACACGCCGTGTACTCACCCAAATTACGCAAATTTATTAAAATTTATTATTATATTATACAAACCCTTGAGACGTGTACCATGGTGCAGGGGTAAAGTTGAGGCACAACACGTGATAGGTGTTTTATATATGTGTGTTTAATTTAACATCTGCGTAATAAATGGGAATTCACCGGGTTGCCTCCAAGGTACAAGTTACGTACAAGGATAAATTTAAATGAATTTATTTGTTTAAAATTATGATGGATGAGAATCTCAAGGAAATTCAGAAAAGGGATTTAAGATAAAAGGATTGATTAATTAAAGAAAATTAATTGATTCGAGCGTGATTTATCTTAAAAAAGAACGATTAAAGAATTGAATGCTAGTTTTATTTATGCGTAAATATCGTTGCATGTATGGATGATCATGATCTAGACCGAGACCTTTGTATGTGAATGGTTTCTTTTAATTTATTTATTTAAATTAAATTTGTTGGCCTGCGAGCCATATCCTCATTAATATGTAGGTCCTACGCGTCTAAGGATTCTTCTATGTAAAAACCCTTTTTTACCCCTCACCTGCGTGTGAGATAAATGCATATGTAATGGATGGAGCTCCCAAGCTATTGGAGGCGGCTCAAGTCAGGAGCCAAGGTGAAACCAATCCAAGGAGATACAAAGGTGGACAGGTGGAAAGCTGTAAACACGAACCCAAAAGGTTCAAGGTGTTTCTCCCCTAGGTCTTGGGTTAGTTTATCAACCTCTAGATAAACTAACCAATAGAAAAGCTCATGATCATACCATTTATTTTATTTTTTTCAGTTGCATGGTTTATTTATTGTGGGTGTGTTGTCACGATCACACAATTAATGAATTAAACGAGCATGCAAGATGGAACTAAAATAAAATCGGCTTATACATAAATATTATCTTAGACATGGTTAATCACTTAAGTATATCCAACTTAATATTAACAAGCATGTAATCAAAGATAATAAAATGGAAATTTACGTATAAGGATAAAATCCCTCAAAATAAATATTAAGTCAGCATAGCCTTCCATAATCTTGGTTAGAATCGAACCATAGTTCAAAGTGCTTGACCAACCCTAGTTGGGGTGCTTTCAATTATCGGGGAATTCTAATTCAAGGTTTTGGGTTGACTTTACTTGGTTCGCATCAAGGGTTGACTGCCACAGCAGGACTTGGTGTGACCAAGAGGCAAAGGTTGAGGAAATCCAAAAAGGATTTCAGGATTGGGGAGTCCACTCAACGGATCAAGGAGTTGCGAGTTAATGCAGTTGGCATTTGGAATGCCTACCTAAAACCCTTCAAGTTGCTTGACCAACCCTAGTTTGGGTAATGCGAAGGGCAATATGGATCCTTTCCACTAGAATATTCACACAATAGAATATTCCGAAGTCAATGGTGAGGGCTATTGGATTTAGATAAAATAGTGGGAGACTAATAAGTATTAATTTATTTATTTGTCTCAATTTTTTGTAATAAAGTACTAAACCTTTTCTCATCTTAATTTGTAGAAAAGGCAAGAAAATGACTTCAAACATATCATTGCGCACCATACTCTAAAAAGAAAACCTTCTCATCGGCACCAATTTCCAAGAGTGGCAGAGGCGTTTACGCGTTTTCCTTCACCACGAAAGGAAATTATATGTGCTGGAAGATCCTATTCTAGTTGCGTCTGGGAAAGAGGCTAGTGATGAGGAATTATCTCTCTACATGAAACACATGGATGATGCCACAGATGTCCAGTGTTTCATACTATCGGCCATGTCTAATGAGCTCTTGAAGCAACATGAAAACATGGACGCGTATAGCATGATGTCTCACCTTAAAGATCTCTACCAAGAGAAGGAGAGACAGGAGAGGTATGAGATCTACAATGCTTTGTTTACCACGAAGCTTGGAGAGTCTGCGCCAGCTGGGCCTCATGTAGTCAAGATTATTGGCTACATTGAACGCTTGGACATCTTGGGGATTAAATTCCCAGATGAGTTGTGTACAGATCTCATCCTATCATCACTGCCCAAGACCTTCTCTAGCTTCATTGTCAACTATAATATGAGCGGCAATGAGAAGAGTCTATCAGAGCTTCTGAACTTGATTCTCCAGGTAGATAAGGACATGGGGCGTGACAAACCCGTGGTCCTTATGGTGAACAAGAAAAGGAAGGACAAGGCAAAAGGTCCAAAGAATTATAAACGGTCTGAATCCCCCGAGCACTGTCCCTCCAAGAAGGGGAAGATCCATAGGTAGGGAAAGGAATGGGAGGAAGTGTGTTTTGCATGTGGAAAGCAGGGCCACTGGAAGAGGAACTGCACCCAGAAGCGTGGGGACGCTAAAGGTGTGTTCGTTATCGAGTGCAATCTTTCTATTTCTACGCATTGGGTATTAGATACAGCTTGTGGGGCTCACATTTGTATTCAAATGCAGGAACCAAGTAGATTTAGAAAGATCGCCAGAGGAGAGGTGGATCTTTGAGCTGCCAATGGCGCAAGGCTGGCTACGTTGGCTATTGGCGACTACCACCTCTCATTGCCGACTGGGATGATTTTGGTTTTACATAACTGTTATTTTGTGCCTAGTGTTACCAAGAACATAATTTCTGTATCTTGTTTGGATATGGATGGATTTTTTTTCAAGTTCGGAAATAAGGGTTGTCTCTTTTATAAGAACAATGTATGTTATGGTATGGCACATTTGAATAATGGTTTGTATGTATTAAATTATGAAAACCAAGTGTTGGAAATCGAAAACAAAACAAACTCACATGACTCATACATCACCCAGTTGTGGCATCACCGCCTTGGTCATGTAAACGAGAAGCGCTTGACAAAGCTCTATCAAGATGGCTATTTAGACTCTACTGAGCTAAAACCACTTGATAGATGTCACGCTTGTTTACAAGGTAAAATGACCAAGCCGCCTTTTGGTGGACAGGGTGAAAGGGCCACAGAGCTTCTAGGATTGGTTCACACGGATGTATGTGGACCATTTCTAGTAGAAGCTAGAGGTTGATATTCTTACTTCATTACTTTTACTGATGATTTGAGTAGATATGGATTTGTCTACTTAATAAGGTATAAGTCAGAGTCCTTAGAGAAATTTAAGGAATTCAAGAATGAAGTAGAGAATCAGCTTGGTAAGAAGATAAAGAAGCTTCAATCGGATCGAGGTGGAGAATATCTGAACCAAGAGTTCATCGATCTTCTATGGGATTCTGGGATTTTATCTCAGCTCACTCCTCCTTATACACCACAATGGAATGATGTTAGTGAAAGGAGGAACCACACCTTGTTGGACATGGTGAGGTCGATGATGAGTCATGCGGATCTTCCATTATCCTTTTGGGGATATGCATTACAAACTGCAGCATACACATTAAACTGAGTACCAACTAAGGCGGAAAATGGAATTCCATCCGAGTTATGGAATGGACGGAAACCCACTTTGTCGCACACACGTGTATGGGGATGTGAGGAATTTGTTAAGGCCTTCTCAGGCAACAAACTAGCACCCTAGGGCACGAAGTGTATCTTTATAGGATATTCCAAGGAAATGAAAGGATATTACCTATATAACCCTCAAGACAAGAAAGTGAATGTCGCCAGACAAGCCGTCTTTCTTGAGAGGGAGCACATCCTCAAGAAGGATAGTGGGAGAAAGATTGACTTCGACGAAGTTGATGCTCAAGATACACAGGAGTTGGTACAGGAACAAGTTCCACAGGTCCCAGTGGAAGAGGTTCCAGAAACACAAGTACTACGTAGGAGCTCAAGAGAGGTAAGGGAACCAGAGAGATTTGGTTTCCTAGTCACCGAGGATGGTGAATCATTATTGTTGTACAATGATGAACCTATCTCCTAAAAGGAAGTAGTAGAAATCTCAGAAGCTGCAAGATGTCTAGAAGCTATGAATTTTGAGATGGATTCCATGTATCAGAGCCAAGTTTGGGTTCTGGTCGATGAGCCAATTGATGTAAAGCCTGTTGGATGCAAATGGGTATTCAAAAGAAAGCTAGACATGGAAGGTCAAGTTAGCACCTATAAAGCAAGGCTAGTGGCTAAAGGATTCAAACAGCGTCAAGGAATTGACTATGATGAAACCTTCTTGCCAGTTTCCATGTTTAAATCCATAAGAATCATACTTGCCATAGCAGTTTACCATGACTACGAGATTTGGAAGATGGATGTCAAAACATCATTCCTTAATGGTAACCTTCAGGAAGATGTCTATATGACACAACCAGAAGGGTTTGTGGCACCAGGTGAAGCCAAACGGGTTTGCAAGTTGCAGAAATCCATTTATGGATTGAAGCAAGCATCCAGGTCATGGAACATTCTATTTGATGAAGCCATAAAATAATTTGGTTTCATTAAGAACGAATGTGAGCCATGTGTTTATAAGCGGTTTAATGGGAATGCGGTCATCATCCTAGTGGTATATGTTGATGACATATTGCTTATTGGAAATGACGTACAAGCCTTACAGTCAGTTAAGGACTGGTTGAACAAGTGTTTCTCCATGAAGGACTTAGGAGAAGCAGCCTACATTCTAGGGATCAAGATCATTCGTGATAGATCCAAGAGGCTGCTTGGACTAAGTCGGGGTACATACATTGACCAGTTACTAAAGAGATTTAGTATGGAAAAATCCAAGAGGGGATTGGTTCCAGTGTCACATGGCTTACATCTTTCTAAGAAAATGTGCCCCCAGACACAACAAGAGAAAGATAGGATGAGTAAGATCTCATACGATTTGGCTATAGGATCCATCATGTATGCCATGTTATGTACCAGGCTTGATGTTGCCTATGCACTGAGCATGGTAGGCAGATATCAAGCAGATCTAGGAGAACAGCATTGGACTACTGTTAAGACTATCCTTAAGTATCTTAGAAGAACTAAGGATATGTTCCTGGTGTATGGAGGAGACGAGGAGCTTGTCATCAGAGGGTATGCTGATGCTAGCTTTCAGACAGATCAGAATGATCTGAAGTCGCAATCTGGATATGTTTTCTGTCTCAATGGAGGAGCTGTGAGCTGGAAGAGTTCAAAGCAGCCAGTTGTCGCCGATTCTACAGCAGAGTCCGAGTATATAGAGGCTTCTGATGCAGCCAAGGAAGCCGTTTGGATTCGAAACTTTGTCCAGGAGCTTGATGTGGTGCCTAGAAGTAAAGATACCATTACATTGTATTGTGATAATACTGCATCAGTGGCTCTTGCAAAATAACCAAGGTCACATCAACGGACAAAGCACATACTCCAGAAGTATCACCTCTTGAGGGATTTCTATCATAGGGGTGAAGTTGCAGTGAGTAGAGTGTCCACGGAAGAGAATGTGGTGGACCCCATGACTAAAGGTCTATCTCAGCAGAAGCATGAATATCATGTGAGAGATAGCGGGTTAAAGGTTATTAGCAGTTGGCTCTAGTCCAAGTGGGAGTCTGTTGGAGTTGGTGGACTAGAACCAACTACTTTGTACTTTATTCATTAATAAATTCCTTATCACATCTTGATTGTTCTTCTGCGTGACAATGCATGTGATAATGTCCTAAGGATAGCTGTTGCATTAATGGGTCATAGCGGATCCCTGCTATGATGAGAACCCGGAAGTGCCATAACACTGTTCTTGAATATATGTTCTATGGTCGGATGATGTTATTTGAGGGACACAAATAATACAGGACATTAGGGGTGAGGACTCATAAAACTTTGAGGCACCTTCTCATGGTGTGCGCCCTTGGTAATATCTAGGAGGATATTATGAGAACGAGACCTGCCAGTAGGAAATCCACATTTCATAGTGTCATTGGATGTTCCTATCTGCGGACGTGTGTATTGGTCCTTAGACTTTAAGATTATTATTAATGGGTATTACAACTCGCGCACTTATATGTATTGACGAAAAGTGTGATGACACGTTGTTCGCAGTGAGGTAGGATACATTGGGCGCTTCACGAGTAATACCGCATTAATAGATAATGCAAGAAAGGATTTGTCCCTTCCGTTCCATAACGGAAGTAGATATCTCAGGCCCTTTGATGGAATTGATATAGCCTAAATAAATCCATGGTCATGGTAAGGTATGGGCAAGTTCAATTCTGAGAAGTCAAAGAAAGAATAATCAAGCACATGGGTTGATGGCACTAGCATGCAACCCGCTTGATTGGAGATATCGAGACAAAGGGATTATATTACACGGTAAGCGTTCGTAGGAGGTGACACGGCATTGCGGCGTTAACTTATTTCTCTATGGGTGCCTTGGCGTGTTGCTAGACGCTAACCTTGGACTTTAGATAGGCTCAGCCTAATGCCACTGAGAAAGAGTCCTAGAGGGTCACACACTAAGTGTGTCCATGTATCTTAGTTAAATATTAATTTAACAAGCTAAACAAATATTATTCTCGACTATGGTTTAATAATTATTCAAGGATGTATGATCGCATTTATTTTGACACTAGTTATTCGAGAGAATATATTGTGGGTGAAATAATATAAATTTATTAGTGAGTAATGCAGTTACATTTATTTAAGAAATAAATAGCCATTACTAAAGGTCTAATAAATATGGTGGAGGAAAATAAATAAAACTGAAAAAATAAAAGTACACGCCGTGTATATTTATATATACATGCCGTGTAGTTTATTTTTCGGGATTCGTGAGAAAATATTGTTTATTTAATTAAATGATATTAAATTTAATACGTTGGATGCATGTCAAGTAATAATGATGGTCAACTGTCATTATTAAGACATGGGGTATTACTAAGAATTAAATGAAATGATTAAATGCTTATGAGAAATTAATTTATTTTATTATTCTAGGTATTATAAATCCTAATTACACTATTCTAAAAAAGGTTATCCATGTTGGCTATGCACAATGGATTGGAAATACTCTCAAGCCAAGAGAGAATTCCCTTTCCACCAAGAACGCTTTCAAGTTACGAAAGCAAGATCCTCCACTGGATCAAGGTGATCGAAGACTGACATCCCAAGCGAAGGATCTTCTGATCTAGCACCCGGAGTTCCCTTCGGCAACGTCTAGAGATACGTGGCACACGTGTGGATCACCGCTAGAGGAATCCTACACTTGGATTCTCCGACGCAATGACGGATCACAGGATCGTGACCGGAGACACCAATGAAGAAAGAATTCCATCGAGGTAATTCTTATAAATTAATTAAATTAATTATAACCAACATATGAAGATCCTATCTCAAGGGTTCTGGGACTCTTCTTTTCTTTTTATTTCTTCGTTCTATTCCGAAGATCCGGCGTTTTATATCGTGACGAATCTCGGATTGAACGTCGTTTAACGCTAAAATTAAAGTTGGGCTAACCCACCAATGTGCTTCCGTTGCGCCCAGAACCTACAGACGTGTCACCTAATATGAACACTTACTGTGTAATTTAATCCCTTTGTCTCAATATCACATCAAGCAGGTTTCATGGCAGTGTCATAAACCTATATGCTTGATTCTTCATTCTTTGACTTTTAGAAATAAACTCGTCGTGACCCCATGACCATGGAATTTGGGTGACATTTCTATTTCAATCAAAGGGCCCAAGATGTCTACTTTCATAAATATTGAAGGTACAAATCCTTCCTCAACTTATCTATTAACAACATGTCATTCGTGACGCACCCAACGTACCCTACTTCCCGTCAACTGTCTTCATGACGGTTTTTTTCAGCAAATCTAAGTGTGCGAGTCATGACATTAATTAATGATAATCTTCCAGTCTAAGGACCATTACACACACTCGTAAATAGCAATGTCTGATGGCACCAAGACATGCGGAATTTCTACTGGCGGGTATGTTCTCATAATCTCTCATCTTGGAGATTACCAAGTGTGAACTCCATGATAGAGAGTCTCATATTCTTACAAGTACTCACACATGACAGTCTATATACCATGTGTCCTATCATAGTATGTCATCAAACCGTAGAACTTTATTTAAGAATATTTTTATAGGATTTCAAGGTTCTCATCATAACGGGAATCTGCCATGACCTTATTAATACAACAAATATTTCAGGACATTATTATATTATAGTCATGCAGAATAATGAACAATATATAATAAGTGTGCATTAATGTAATCAAAGTACAAACAGTTAGTTCTCAGGACACCAACTCTAACATTTTTATCATAGTTATCTCATATGTCATGAGAGATCTGATGAGTTCCTAAACTACCATGTTCTTTATGTCTTTAGCTTCTTGGATCATAGTGGCTTTGGGTGATCGATTTCTTGGTAAAACCCAAAGTATTTTCTTGACTAAAGTATCTATAAAAAGAGTATCATCAAGAGCCTTTTGACCATTTCAAATTTCATTGAATCGAGTAAAAATTTCAATAATAGACTCGTTAAGATGCATAGAGAGAAACTCTGAAAGTCTTGTCTCAGCATATCTAATCAAGTATCTTTGAATTTTTTCATTCATTCTTGATTTAATTCTAAGAGTTTATATATTTCATGATCCATTTTTCATGTAGAAATTGGTTTAAATTCATTTTGGTCTAAACCACAATGCCAGACATTCATTACTTTACCATTTAATTCAAAATCATAAATATCATTGAGAGTCTATTTATCTTTCTTTTTAGTAGTAGGAGAATAATCATGCATAATTATCTTCCATATAGGATAACCAATATATCTAATAAAATTAGACATGTTTTTTTTCTAATAACCATAATTTGAACCATAAAAATGGGAGAATGGACTATATAGTGTCCTTCAGAACCACCATGGGTGTTTGAAAAATTCATTTAGAAAAAAAACAAAATTTCTTGAAAAATAGGTTAAAGATTTTGAAAAAAAAGTTTTGAAATATTTTGAAAACAATTCAAGTTCTCTTTGATACCAAATGTAGGCCAGAGTAGGGTAAAATGGTGAGAGGGGTGAATTTTCCTTTTAAAAAATAACGGAAAATTAAATTCTTAAAGACTAAAAACCCCTTTTTAAAAGATTGACAATAATTAAAATATTTTGAATACATTTTAAAAAAACAAGTAAAAAAAGTTTAAAGTGCAATGGAATAATTATAAATATTATAAAAGTGGAAGCAAATAGGAATAAGCGATTCTTTATTTGAGTGATTAAGCTTATTGATGGATTAAATAATTGATTAATTAATTGAATGAAAGTGAATAATAAATAAAGATTTAGAAAGTAAATAAGTCTCATAATTTGTTAAGGAAGTTCATTAAGAGTTCAATAAGAGTACTTACATCTCCCACCTCAATGGTTTGAGTATTTAATGCATTATTCTACTGGCTTTAACGATAGACAATATACCAAAGCTCGCTTTATTTTTAAAGGTTATAACAAGAAACCAAAATAAAATTGACCCTATATTTTTAATGAGTGCAGCTAGAAACCTCAAAGAGAAATGGTCTCTTTTCTTTTAACATTTTTGACAAGAAACCTGAGTCCCTCTATTTAAAAGGCAGTGAGCACAGTAATATAAAAAATATTGGAAGGAAAGGATTGCTAGAAGCGATATCGTTTAAGCATGGTCCAGATTCTCTCCAAAGAATAAGAAGAGAAATGGAGAGAAAATGAGAAAGATGGTGGAGTGAGATGAATATTACAATAATATCACACCCTTGAAATGATGAGAGAGCACTTAGAAATTGAGAGCACCTGGGAGAAATTTGGTGATCGTAGCATGTTAGCGTTGGAGAATTAATGAGAAAGGTAAATCGCTAAGGCCACCAAGATATCTATTTATAGCCTCAAAAATCTTTGGGAACATTCTAAAATTTGTCATGGGTAATGAAGACAAAGAATACCAAAATTAAGATGTTTTGATCATCATTAAATGTTGGATCGAGGATATTTTCCTGATGCCACTAGATACTCGGTAACCTCTACTGAGTATCTTGTGTGGCTGTTGTTGTTGTCTAGGAACCTGTAGAACTCACCAGATGGCCGGTGAGTTCCCATCGGATGGTTGGTGATCATATTATTCAAGGGGCAATTATTTCCATCTACACCAGCTTGTTGGTGACTTCTACTGCAAGGAGCGGGTGCTGCCATCACCACTGATTGGTCAGTGGCTATGCACCAGCTAGTCGATGCTACCTGCTGGTGTCCAAACACCTACATGGCCTCCTAGATTACTTATTTTCCTTTGAAAGGTTCAAGAACTTCACTCCAAGATTTAAATAGATCTAATAAGATTTCTTCATGGATTCTTTGAGGTTCTTTCAAAATTATAACATGATGTCATCAAGATTCAAACTGTCAACCACTTAAATGAAATCATTAAAAACTTTAAAGAGTTTTGTGGTCATTAAAACTAATAACAGTGAGAATCAAAACAACTATAAAGACAAATGAGGATTTTGAGGGGGGTTGAAGCGTAACATCCTAGATTTTTATGGCATGCTCTTTCTTGTTTATGAGTTTGTCTTTCGGGTTCAGAGAAGTTTAAGAGTAGTGCACAAGAGCCTGTGTTGGGTGCTACCTGCAGAAGTCATTTTCATCATAAATGTTCAGCTTACGACATAAGTACATCGTAAGGCGCAAGCCGTAAAAAGGCAGTTCAGGGCGTAAAACCCTTTAAAGTCGTAAATAACTTTTATGCAGTGAACCTCTTTTACATCGTAAACATGTATTTTACGTCGTAAAATAGTTGATCGGGATTTTTAACCCAAAATGATGTATTTTTTAGTGTATGTGGATTATGGAGATTTTACGTCGTAAATCTCTGGTTTATGATGTAAACCCTTCACCCCAGTAGGTTTTATTTGTCACTCATGTGTAACTCCTCACTTGTTGTGCAGCAGTAGGTCTCAAACCCAAGGCTATTCCAGAAAATTTTGGGAGTCTCCACCGCTTTCGGATCACTTCTTTAGATGCTTGATCTCCATGGTGGTTGCACAACGTCTCCCTCAGTAAGTGAAATTTCTGCTTCTTTGTTTCCATTGGTTGTGGTAGTGGTGTTGCGTTGTGTTTATGGATTCATCGACCTCGCGGTGACGTTTGCTTAACCATTTATAGATTTGTTGTGTGAGTTTCTCTCAGAGGTTGACCCTTGTGTTGGTTGTGGTGTGGTGGGTGTGTTTATCAAGGTATATGTGATTTAACCTCTTTGTTGGATCTTGTTTTTTATGGATTATGATTTTGTGACATGGGAATTGTTGTTAGGGCCTCCGTTGATGTCTTTGCTTTTCTTCCGATGTCTGTGGATTCTGTTGCGGGTAGTGTTCGACACGAGTTTGAGGTTGGTGGTTCCGTCTGTAGCTTATGTTAGATGAATCCTAGTTGTTCTTGGTTTTATAAATTGCTTTATAAATAATTTGGCATGATTGCTTTGTGTGTGTAAATGAATTTGTGATAAAAGATTTTTCACTTGTTTTGATAAAAGGAAATAGTGTTTTCAAAGCATTGTGAAATGGGTCTTTTAAAGCATGTTTTGATTGAATAAAGGGTTGTGAAATTGTTTGTGAAATGTGAAACCCTTTGAAATGATTTGAGAAATGCATCACATGCGAAGCCTTGACTACTTGGGTGGAAGGTGTAGACTAGGGTCATCATCCATTTTATTGTTAGGAGGTTCACTTATTAGGTCTTCCTCTACTCTCTAGGCTTGTTGTTCTAGGGGTTTTCTATTAACATTGTTGGAGGGGGGTCACTCATGGGGTGTTCATTTTCTCTTTAGGTCTGTGAGATGGTGAGACACTGCTCACATACCACGGGAGTGATTGTTTTTGTCAGGATCGATTTTCATCAGCCCTTGCTCCATTTGGGCCCAACACATAGGCCCTTCTGGGGTTCCATCCTAAAACCCATGGGTGATAGGAGAAATTGTTCATCCAAACTTATATGTGAGTCATCATCCTTTTGTGGGAATCGATGTGGGATTGGGTTTGCACCCAACAATCATCCCCTCAAACCAAAGACCACACAGGCCTCCCCTTCAACGATAATCCATCATATCCAACCATCTTGCATCGCCGTTTTCTCATCACCGAGACTCGCCGCCTGACCGTCAATTATCAGGAAGACTTTAGACACAAGGCACCATGGATTCACATGCTTCAAACGAGCAACTGCTATTGTTGTCAAACTGGTTTTTGGGAAATACCCTACATCACATCTGGGCTGCACCATCCCTCTGATACCAATTGTCATGATCAATTTTCATCAGCCCTTGCTCCATTTGGGCCCAACACATAAGCCCTTCTGGGGTTCCATCCTAAAACTCATGGGTGATAGGAGGAATTGCCCATCCAAGCTTATATGTGAGTCATCATCCTTTTGTGGGAATCGATGTGGGATTGGGTTTGCACCCAACAGTTTTCTGTTTTGTTGTCCTTCGGTTTTGTTGTTGTATCCTTTATGTTTTTATATGGTTTTTGAGTTTTATCACTTCACATGTCACAGGAGTAATTGTTTTCTATTTTGGACCTATACCCTTTATGTGTTTTTATATGGTTTTTGAGTTATATTGCTACCACAATTTTCTTTTAGTTGTTTTTCGTTCTCTTTAGTTGTTCTTATGCCGGAAACGCCCTTTGAGAATGTGTAACATGAAAGACCATTCTTCTACCCTTTTAACATTTTATTACTCCTTGAGTTCCATCAATATTCTTCATATCCTTTAACTTTTAGTTTATTGGATCATAGTTAACTTCCTTGGAGTTTCTTTTCTTGACATCCTTTGTTTATTGGATCATTGACATCATAAAATCCATAATAGATGCATCTGAATCATGATAATCTTGACATCATGCACATGGGAAATCATGATTAAATTTATTCAGGTTTAATCCATAAGATAATTGACGACTTTTGTCATTGAAGGAGTGCGTACAGCAGCATTATACATGAGAATCATGACATGGCAGGCCATTAAAACATATGTGAGAGGTCGGGTCTAGCAGATGGGTTTGGGGGCGCCGTCCCATTCCTTGAGACACTCCATCAACGGGTCAACCAGCTTCCCCACGCACATCGCAGAATACACCTTATCGAACTCCTCCCCCGGCGACCGGGCCTTCTCTCCCGTCAGCACGGCGGCGCCCACCTCCTCCCTCACAAACCTGTACATCGGGTACGACCGGCACTCCCTGATCCGGTTCGGAACCGTCGGACTCCCGCCCTCAACGCTCGCCCTAGCTCCCTCCACTTCCTTCGCCAGAACCCCCTTCAGCTCCGCCTCGAACGCTCCGATCTTCTCGAAGATCGCCGCCCCGACGCTCTTCTCGCTCTCGCCGCCGCGCAGGGCGTGCTCCACCAGCACCCCCCTCAGCTTCTGCATCAACGGATAGGAAGCGCTGCACGCGTCGTCCGCGTATCCGAACACCTGCTCCCTGTCCACCGCTCGCAGCATATCCTTCTCACAGAACCTGGAAGGGTGAAGCTCCCCGCCCGCGCCGGTGGTCAGGACCCTCTTCGCCACCTGGCTCACCGTGTTCCTCACCGCCAGCTTCAGATTCTCCTCCAGGTGCCGCAGGTCCACGGCCTGGCAGAGCGCCACCAGGTAAGTGGACGCCATGAGCTTCAGAATCTCCACGGCTTCCGCCGTCTTCCTCGCTGAGATCAGCCCCAGGGAATTCACGTCCTGGTTGTGCTGCTCCGCGCTCTGGACGTGGGTGGTCACGGGATTCGCCAGGAACTGGATCTCGGAGCAGTAGGACGCCATGGCGATCTCGGCCCCCTTGAACCCGTAGTCCAGGCTGGGGTTCCGGCCGGCGGACAGGTTGGAGGGCAAGCCGTTGTTGTAGAAGTCGTTGACCAGCTCGGAGAACTGGGCGAACATGAGCTTCCCGATCGACGCAACCGCCAGGCGCGTGTTGTCCATGGACACCCCGATGGGGGTGCCCTGGAAGTTCCCGCCGTGCAGGGCTCTGTTCCGGGAAACGTCGATCAGCGGGTTGTCGTTCACCGAGTTGATCTCCCGCTCGATGGACTTGGTGGAAGACCGGATCACCTCGATCTGGGGGCCCAGCCACTGGGGCGACGTCCGGAGGGCGTACCTGTCCTGTTTCGGCTTCTGCAGAGGATCCATTTCATGAACCCTCTCAGCCGCCTTCACGTAAGCGCTGCCGTCCAGAAGGTGCTCCATGATCGCCGCCGCTTCTATCTGTCCGGGGTGGTGTTTCAGCTTATGGGTCAGATGGTCGGTGAACTCCGGCTTCCCCTGCATCATCTCTGCGAACATCGCAGACAGAACTTCCGACAGAACCGCGAGAATATTCGAATCGAAGAGGACCGTCGACGCCAATCCGGAGCCGACCGCCGTGCCGTTGACGAGCGCGAGGCCTTCCTTGGGCTGCAGTTCGAAGAACCCGCGGTCTATTCCGGCTAGGGAAAAGGCTTCCCCGGGATTCAGCGGCTCGCCGGCCGGCCCGACCGCTTTGGAATTGGGACGCCCGGTGAGAAGCCCTGCTATGTAGGAGAGCGGGACGAGGTCGCCGGAGGCGGTGATGGTGCCGCGGAGAGGGAGGCAGGGGGTGATGTTGTGGTTGAGAAACTTGGATATGGCTTCCAGGATTTCGAATCTGATGCCAGAATATCCCTGGAGCAGCGTGTTGATCCGAACCAGCATGGCCGCTCTCGTCGCCGGGCGAGGCAGAGTGTGGGCCGTCTCTGTTCCGGGTTTGCCGAAGATCCCCGAGTTCAAAAACCTGCACGATCAAGAACGCAAATTAATCGGTTTCTCCATGGCTCTGATGATCAGGACGTTGATCGCTTATCCTCTCTAGTGCGTACCTGATGAGCTCCTTCTGCAGGGCGCCGCCGTTCTTGGTCCTCCGGTGCGACGTGGCGCCGAACCCCGTGGTGACGCCGTAGCTGTCGGTCCCCTTATCCATGCTGTCCATCACCCAGTCGCTGCTCGCCTTCACGCCGGCCCTCGAAGACTCCGAGAGTTCGACGGAAACGCCGGCGGCGGCCACCGCCGCCACCTGCGCCACGGTCAGGTCGCGGCCGCCGAGGCGGACCACCGGGCGTCGGAACTCCTCCACCATACGCTTCGTCTCCTCCAGGTGGCTGCCTTTCAGCGCCTCCGCCGCACGTCCCCAGTTCAGTGGGTCGGTGTAATTAATGGCACAGAAACCATCTCCGGCGATCTCCATTTCTTACGTGAGAAACAGAGGAGGGCAAGAAATCTGCTGAGATCCGAAGATGCGACAAGCAGAACCTGGATTAATGTGCGGCAAATGAGAACGAAGATGGGCAACGCGTGCAGTGAATGCAATCTGCGATCTTCAACAAAAACCCACCTAGAAAAACAGAGCTGGAGCTGGATTGGCTGATCTTACAAGACGAAATCAGGGTTTATATAGGTGGGAGCGGTGTTAGGTAGGGTGTGGGGTTGGTGGATCTTGTGGCAGTGGCCAACACTGGGTTTGTTGAAAACCTGTGCTGAGCGTTGGATCGTACCGCGTGAACGGTACATCGCGCGACACGTGTCACGATCGCAAAGATGGTGCGCCCGCCTCCCGCACCAGTCAAAGGAAGACAGAGGTTGGGGTTGGTGGGAGAGAGAAATGTTTTCCTTCATTTTCTTTTCTACTTTTTTGTCTTTCCATTTTTCACTCGGCTTAAATAGTAAAATGAATTTTAATTAATAATACTTTGAAACAACCACTACGCGCGTAGTTAAAGTCAATATCGAGTAGAATCGACTCGGTATAATTAAAGTCAATAAATTCCAATATTATATATATATATATATATATATATTAAGAAAAATAGTCAATAATTTAATGAATTTATTAATTTATTCACTAAACATAACACTTCGTTTTTATTCACGAACAATGATTAATTTATCACAATATATTATTTTTATAATTTATCTAAACAATAATTTGTGGCAACATATCCGTAGTAAATAAAAAGGAAATTAAAAATTGAAATTAAATGAGAAATCAAAATTTAAAATTTACTACTATGCCCAACAGACTAATAAAACGACACTTAATAGGGATGTAACGGCGGGGCGGAAACAGATGGTTAGTGCCTCAGCCCAGAACGTGCGGAGCATCGCCGGTCACCACGGAGCACTGATAATTCTAAAATTATATGTTAATTTTTTTAAAAAATATGCATTAAAAAAATTAAAATACTTCCAGAACAAAATATACACATTTCCAGAGATAAATGTGTTTAACATGGATAGTTTTATAAAAACAGGTTTTTTTATAAATTTAAAAGGAAAACAAATTCAATACACCTAAATAAATGTAGTTTGGGTGGGTTGCAATTTTTTAAAATTTTATCATTAAAATTTTATTATCAAATTACATCAATGGCCTTAAATAATATAGCATTTGTCAATAAATACAAAAATACAAATATTTTTTTTAGGGCACCCGAAGGCAGGTCAAGACGATATTTCCCGGCCTCGAAATTTTTTACTCTAAAAGGACAATTTCTCTACCATCCTCATGCGTCATTGGGGAAAAATCTACGAGGGAGCAAGGATAAAGACATTAGTAGTAATTCCAAGGGTATGATGCGGCCATTGCCTATACCCATGTGAAAATGGGAAAATGTTACTATGGACTTTGTCACGGGTCTCCCGAAGACGTCAAAGGGGAATAATGCGATATGGGTTGTGGTTGACCGACTCCCCAAGACTGCCCATTTTATCGCTATTTGCGAAGACCTATCGCTTGAACAACTTGCAAGAATATATGTGAAGGAAGTGGTGAGACTGCACGGTGTTCCACTCTCAATTGTCTCTGACCGTGATCCAAGGTTCACATCTAAGTTCTGAAGGAGCCTTCAACATGCTTTGAGTACTGAATTAAATTTCAGCACGACCTATCACCCCCAAACTGATGGTCAATCTGAAAGGACTATTCAGACGCTTGAAGATATGTTAAGAGCCTACTCTCTCGAATTCAAAGGTGGTTGGGATCAGCATCTCTCATTGGTTGAGTTCTCATACAACAATAGCTTTCACTCGAGTATTCAGATGACTCTGTATGAAGCTCTTTATGGGAAGCGATGTAGAACTCCAACCTGTTGGGATGAAGTTGGAGAATGAAAGATACTTGGTCCCGATCTTGTTCAAAAGATGACAGAGAAGGTTCAAGTCATCCAGAAACACATCAAAGCTGCTCAAAGTCGGCAAAAGAGCTATGCTGATAACCGTCGAAGGGACTTGGAGTTCGACGTTGGAGATAAAGTCTTCCTTCGAATATCTCCATGAAAGAGAGTCATGAGATTTGGGAAGAAATGAAAGCAAAGCCCAAGATACATTGACCACTTTGAGATCCTTGATCGTATAGGATCCGTGGCCTATCGTCTGACACTTCCACCGAATATGGCTCAAGTTCATGATGTGTTTCACGTATCACTACTGAGGAAGTACATTCCATACCCCTCACATGTACTAAACTCAGAGGTGGTACAGTTGGAAGATGATCTCTCCTATTAGGAGCAGCCGGTAAAAATTTTGGACCGAAGTGATAAGGTTCTACGCAACAAGACAACCCGCCTTTTCAAAGTATTATGGAGGAACCATAAGTTTGAGGAAACAACTTGGGAACCAGAAGAGGCAATGAAGGAGAAGTACCCTCACCTGTTTGAGTAAAGTGAAATTTTGGGGGTGAAATTTCTTAAGGGGGGAAGAATGTAACAACCCAAAGTATTTCAATGGAAAGTTCCCTTATATTTATGTTATAAAAACACTTAATAATGAACTACTAAGTGATAAGTGACCTTTAAACATAATTTTGTCACCTCTATGTTTGGAATCTTAAAAATCCAACATACACGGTTGTGTTCAAGATAGTTTTTGGGGTCTAATGAAACAAAAATAATTTTTTGGTGAATAGTAACCTACCCTTATGAATAGTAATATGACCCTTATAGTAAATAAAAGTAACATTACCTATGAATAATAAAATAATATTTAGACATCATAAAAAGTGATAATTTGACCTTAGTAAACGTTTTTGATATTTTATAAGTCATAAATAAATAATTATAATTAATTAATTAATTTAAAAGAATACTTATTTCCCTGAAATGTATTCATAAAGTATTGAATCAATGTCTAATAGTTTTTAGATAATTTTATAAGACCCTACGTAATTTATGAAAGAACTACAAAATCAGTTTTAATTTTAAAAATTGTTTTTTAAGTAAATTATGATTTTAATTAAACATTAAATTAATAATATTTAGAAAATTATTTTTGAAAAATGGACATCATTTTTGGATTCTACACGTCAAAAAATGGTAGGGGTAAATTTTTGGGTTTATTCGGAAATACTTCAATTTTCAGGTGAATAGTAAAAAATACAGTTTTTCGCATAATCGGTGTACACTAAATTGCATCATTAATGATGTAATGATGAAATAAACATTCTAGAACTTTAGTTTCGGCCAAAACATATTAAATTTCATAAATTGTTCCTTGAAATACAATAAATCCAATTCTCAAACCTAAAAAGAACTTTCCAAAGCCTAAAGTCAAAAGGTGATTTCTTAAAGTGTCTTTTTCTCTTTCTTTCACTTTCCTTTTAATAAATTAATTAATTCGAATTATAAAGAAGAGTTAAAGCCTGAAACGAATTTTATTATATTAATATATGATTTAGGATTTCAAAAAACTACTATTACAATTCTAACTCTTGATATATTATTTTATTTAATATTTTATGCCAAAAACACCTCCCTCCTCATGTATAAATAAGCCCCCCCTTCTCTTGCCAAACCACACCTCTCAAGCTTCAAGCATTGTCTAACCTCTACCCAATCATCTTCCCTATCCCCTTCCCCACGTACAAGAGCTTCTGGTCTCATCAAAAGACCAAGCTTAGGCCCTTAAGGAGGTTCTCAAGTGAAGGATTCAAGAGGTAATTTCCCTCCCTCTTCTCCTTAAATTTCCTTTCAAGTTCAAGTTCCTTTCTTGATCTCTCCCCACCTATATTCATCCAAATTATTTTGTAACTCCAGTATTATACATATACTGTAATCTTATGATTCTAATGGTATATTATATCACCCCACACCCTTTCCCTCTTCCTTTTATTTTATTAAAGAGAACGTTGTTCATGAGGTGTTAAATTTATCACCTTCAAAAACGACATGTTCTCTTCTTCCATTTCTACCTTCAATCTGGTCATGAAACCATTTTTATGGTTGAACCAGAATATTTTATATGTATTATGTTCTATTTTAAGTTCTGGAAATAACCTATGGCCATATTACTAAGTGAAAAGTTAAAACAAGTTTATTGTGATAAAAAAACCGCCCAAATTTACCCAAATAACCATCATTAAAATCTTATCTAATGATTCGTCCACATGGATATAATATAACTCATTATAAAATCATTAAAGCTTCTGTAATAACATAAATAACATGTAATATCAGTTTTGGATGTTTAGCCATGATCTACCCAAACATCAATTTAAGAATACAAGTGGACCGCTCAAGAAAACCATAAAAACGAACATCCTCGAACAACATTTTTTAAACTCTATAAGTCATACAAAGGAACATAATATGAAATAATAAAACAATAATGAACCCTATTAATGTATAAAAGGTTCTGGAATTTCTAATTAATGAATATAATGTCATTATACAGGACATTAAAGAGGAGGCATTCGAGTACAAGGTAAGGGGAAATCTCGAACCCAATTTTCTTCCTTCGGGTTCTCCCTCTTTCACTCCATTTTTGATGTGGTTACTCCTCAAAGATCATTTTTTCATCATTTACTTGACTTTTCTGGGATATACATGTTTGTCACTGGTTTTTATGTCCATCAAAATGTTTTCCAAAATAACTCTTCTTTCAAGATCTCACCTTTTACCTCTCATTCAAGGTTGATGGTTCTTGTATCAAGTAAGTTGTTCCCTCTTTATTTTGGGAACCCAAGGCTTATGAATGTGTTATTATAAGATGAAACCCATTCCATTCCATGGGTTATTTATTTACATGTTTGATATGTGTTCTATGTGGCAAGCATGATAATGATAATGTTATGATGTGACGGGTGCGCCCGGAATTATATAGCGCAATATGAATGTTTAAATGTGACGGGTGCGCCCGGAATTATATAGCGCTCCAATGCATTGGGTAAAGTGATGAATCTCATGAGTAAATGTGAAATAATGTGTGAACATGATTCTAGATTTGTTGACAAGTATGTGTGGTAGTTAACCACTAAGACATGATGTTTCATTTTTTATGCATTGCCACATTTCAAGTCTATTATTTATGCTCCTCTCATGTTCATGATTCTTTGCCTATGTCATGACTATGATCACCCCATGATATATTGTTCTTATCTATCCTCTTACTGGGCTTCTAGCTCACCCCTTTGGATGTATATCCTCAGGTGGCTACATGTACTAAGGAGAGGAAAAGTGCCACTAAGAAGCTAGTGAAGAAGAAGTTAAATAAATGTTTATGGTTGATGTTGTATTTGTCATGCATGGTCCTAGTTTTCTCAAGACACTAAACCTATGGATCCTCTATGTGTAATACTATTATGTTGTTTATCTTTGAAATGATGTAATAGTAATGAAAGAAAAGGTCGGGTCGCTATAAGTATTTCCACAGAAGATAGCATGGTGGGCCCCTTGACTAAAGCCTTGACTCAACAGAAACATGATTTTCATGTGAGGTTTAGCGGACTGAAAGTCATAGGAAGTTGGCTCTAGTCCAAGTGGGAGTTTATTAGAGTTGGTTTCCTAGAACCAACTATTCGTACTTTGATTACATGAATATTTGATGTATTAAATATTAAATTAAATATCTTATTACATATTGTTCATTGTTCTTCATGACCATAATATAATAATGTCCTAGAGTATTTGCTATATTGATAAGGTCATAGTAATTTCCCACTATGATGAGAACCTTGAAGTGCTACGAAAATATTCTTAATATAGTTTTATGGCTGGATAACATACTATAATGGGACACATAGTATATAGACTATCAGGTGTGAGTACTTGTAAGCAGATGAGACTTCTTCTCATGTCGCACTTTGTAATCTCTAAGAAGAGAGATTATGATAACAGACCTGTCAGTAAGAATTCTGCATGTTTTGGTGTCATCGGATATTCCTATATGTGAGCATGTGTAATGGTCCTTAGACTTTAATATTGTCATTAATACATGTCATGACTTGCGCACTTAGATTTTCTGACGAAAACTGACATGCCATATGTTCGCAAGAAGTAAGGTATGTTGGGTGCGTCACGAATGACATGTTATTAATAGATAAGTCAAGAAAGAATTTTTACCTTCCATATTTATGGAATTTGATATCTTGACCCTTTGACTGAAATCGAATTGTCACCCTAAATTTCATGGTCATGGTGTAATGATGAGTTTATTTCATATAGTCCAAAAATGATATATCAAGAATATAGGTTGATAACACTGTCATGCAACCTGCTTGATGAGATTATATGACAAAGAGATTATATTACATAGTGATCATTTCCATGTAGTCATTGTCATTGTGACTTTAAGTTCTTGCTCTTGAGTGTCTTGACCCGTTGTTAGACAGTAATCTTGGACTTTAGGCAACCCACTTAATGCCAACAAGAAAGAATCTTAGAGGGTCACACACTAAGTGTTTCTAGTGGTCTCGATTAAATTCTATTTGAATTTAATTAATGGAATAAATACTATTACCAAGACTGAGGAATAATTTTACCTAAGTTATATTGATCGCATAAAATAAATAAATATTTATTCACTGGATTGTGAATAAAATTTATTTATTTATTTTATTGAATATTTAATAAATATTTATTTACCATTTTTGAATAAAATGTTTATTTAAGAGAATAAAATATTTATTCGAGTGTTCAATAAATACAAGAGGAGTTCGAACAGACCAAGACTGTGTTTTGTGATAAAATAATTATTTACAACTCGGTAAATATTATTTATCCATTTTGTGCAAGTTGGCGCACCACAAAATAATAGTACTGTTATTATTATTATGTGGCATGAGATTTCATTAATGGTTATAATTATATTTAATGGTTGTTATTCAATTAAATTTTGTAACTAAAATCTCATCTCTATAAATAGACGACTACATCTATTGTGTAATTCATTCGAAACCAATTCCAAGTTTGAGAATAGAGAATTGTTGCGCACAATGAATTATCTCTCAACTTCTCCTCCTCTCTCCCTCTCAAGAATGAGAAACCCAAGAGTGAATTTCTTCAAGACTGAAGAATGAGCGATCAAGAACGAACAATGCAAGATATTTGATTCATCGTGCTAGCACCTGGAGAATGAGTGGCATAGCTCATAGACCATTGAAGCATGTGTGGATCACCGCTAAAAGGATTATTACCCTTGGATCCTCGCAAGTGCGACGAAGTCAACCCCAAAGTACTATTTCAGACGATCAACAATCATTAATGAAGAAAGTTCTTAAGCCCGTGTATTTATTTATTCTAATATTAAATAAATTAATTATAAATTTGACATGCAAGATCCTCTCTCTTGGTTTTGGGAAATGATTATTAAAAGAAATTTCAATATATCACCCATCCCCACATGCTTTCGCTGCGCCTGGAACTAACATTTCATGTGTCACAGCTGAGGAGATACGTGCATGACCCCACGCACGTTATTGACTGGGGTGAGCTGAACCTCAAGGATGGAGTCAACTTTGTAGAGCACCTGGTGGCGATCAAGGGTCTACAGGAGAGGACCATGCATGGACCAACCATTCCTTTGGTTCATGTGTTGTGGCAGCACAGGAGCATGCAGGAGAGCTCCTGGGAGCGGGAGAGCCAGATGCAGGCTCAATATCCCAAGCTCCTTGTTTAGTTTTTCTTTTTAGGGATAAAAAACTTGAAGGAGAGAATGATGTAAAGATCTTTTTTTATTTTTAATACTTTGGAATATTTCTACATATATTTTCGGAGTCAGGCGCTAAGAAAGTGTGTGATTCTGAGGTCTGGTGTTCCAGAAATTAATTTTATAAAACTATTAAATATATTTTATATTACGTGTACGTGGTTTCTTAAAGAAAATGGGATAAATCTTAAACAAAATCTCATATCAGAAATCTGAGACCACAGTTGAGACTGGAACATGATGTTTACCCTAGGCATAACCTAAAATAGGTCAGTGCGAGACGTTCGGATAAAAGCAGTCATTGGCGGTGAATTCGGCAGGTTAATTAAATAATAAATTTAACTAATAAATTAATAAACCTAATTTGGATTTACCTCTAAATACACCGTTATATAAATTTTTTAGGGTTTGCCGCATAAACCCTAGGAGAATTTATAAACATTCTTTCTCTCCTTTGTTGGCGAATCGAATCAGACAATGATGAGACTCCGGATCAAGGTAGATCGAGATGCAACGAACGCAACAATTCATCTTATTCATTGGAGAGCATGTTCTTTGATGAAAAATGATCCAAAACTAGGTAGGACTCGTCAATTCATGTTGTATGCCCCTATTGATTAAATTGATTGAGCAGGATCATATTGCTTCTTGATCTGCACCAATTTCCAGACTTTACATGCGCCAGTGTACAGATTTAATTGATTATACATTTGTTTCTCACTCCATATATCTCTATTTATGTTCGTTGGCCAAGAACATTTGATCAACAATTGTTAAACCTTTATTTTGGTGCTTTTCTACCACCTGTTCTTCGGGTTCTTCGTCATTGGGCTATGGGGTCATGGCTTGATGTTGTTGGATGGGATCAAGTACGATTAGACCCCCGAATTTGTGGTGAAATCGCGTGCAATGAACGGATCAACAATCAAGGGACGGTTTGGGATGATTTACGGGTTTCGGGTTATAGATTTGTTGATTGGAATCCAAAATGGAGAAGGCGGGGCCATGTGAGGCGTGCGAGGTGCGTGGGGTGTATGGCGAACTCCTATGGTTGAATAGGGAATCTGAAATCTGGCATTTGGATGGCCAGAAACGACACCCGGAGGAAGATTCCACCGTTTTCAGGTGGTCAAGCGATGAATTTGAAAGTGGGGTTTCCATATCTGGATGCACAGGGGCAGATTTGAGTTTTTGGGAAAATCTCAACTACACATCCTGTAGTCTGAAGGACACACAGCGTGTAGGGCCTTGGCTGCAGCGGCTGGGGTTTGCTAGAAATTAAATATGACACGGCGTGTGGCTCAGCCACACGCTGCGTATCCTTCCCCATGTAGATAAGTAATGAGGTGGAGCACATGAGCAGGACCCGTGTGGGAAGACACGGTCAGGAGCATGTTGTGTACTGAAGTACATAGATACAGACATACCTACACGGACACGACTAGGGAGCACGGGCAGGACCTTGAGTGGCTCAGACACACCCTGTAGTTCCTCTACATGCCATGTAGACCTACACAAGCAATGAGTCGTGTACCAGCAAGGATGCGACTAGGTGATGGAGCGGAACCACACTCCATGTGGGTCTCTTTACATGTCGTGTACTCTTACTTTCCTTCTATGGAAACTTCAACCTCTCATATCTCTTCGTTTGGAATCAGATTTTAACTCGTGAGTAGACTATCATGAGTGTTTTCCCACGTAGAACGCAATGGTGACCTCTATAGTGACTTTTGAGATACGATATGAGATGTTCCGAGTGGAACACTTCTTTAGGTGACGCTCAATGATGACAGTGGTCGGGCAAGGTCATCAGGGGCTTTAGAGTGGCACCGTCCAGCTGGGCTGGGCATGGATCCTCTACCTAGCTATAGAGTTGCACCCTTCTGTGGGGCATGACATGAGTCTTCTATCTATTCTTGGAGTGTCACCCTCCTACTAGAATAGGGCATGAGTCCTTTACTTATCCACCGAGTGGCACTCTCCTGCAGAGTTAGGGTTTGGGTGGTCCTCAACTACGAGAGTGGCACCCATTAGCTGGGTTGAGCATGAGACCTCTATTTGTTATCTGAGTGGCACTCTCCTGCGATACCAGGGTATGGTTCCTCAACTACTAGAGTGAGACCCTCCAGCTGAGCTGGGCATGGGTCCTCTACTGACTACTAGAGTGACACCCTCCAGCTAGGCTGGGTATGAGTCCTCTACTATTTACTTGAGTGACGCCCTCCTGTCAGTAAAGGGCATGAGTCCTCTAACTATCTACTGAGTGGCACCCTCCTGTTGTACCAGGGCACGAGTTCTCTACCTAGAGAATGTGCCCCCCCCTCCGCCGTGGGGCATAGTGGCGAGGTGTGACTTGACATGGATGTTTTCTATTGGGCAGACGCGTGAGATGTTGGGTATCGACGATGGACTTCTGGAATTGATGATACTCTTTTATGGGTTGGGCTTGGAGATGGAGATCATCTTCTCTCTCGTTTGAGTTTCTTTGGTTCGAGTGTGTGTGTGTGTGTGTGTGTGTGTGTGTGTGTGTGTGTGTGTGTATGTATGTCTGTATGTATGTATGTATGTATGTATGTATGTATGTATGTATGTGTGTATGTGTGTATGTACGTATGTATGTGTATGTACGTATGTACGTACGTACGTATGTATGTATGTATGTATGTATGTATGTATGTATGTATGTATGTGTGTATGTGTGTATGTGTGTATGTATGTACGTACGTACGTATGTATGTATGTATGTATGTATGTATGTATGTATGTATGTATGTAAGTATGTATGTATGTATGTATGTACGTATGTATGTATGTATGTATGTATGTAGGTATGTCTGTATCTATGTACTTCAGTACACAACATGCTCCTGACCGTGTCTTCCCACACAGGTCCTGCTCATGTGCTCCACCTCATTACTTATCTACATGGGGAAGGATACGCAGCGTGTGGCCGAGCCACACGTCGTGTCATATTTAATTTCTAGCGAACCCTAGCCGCTGCAGCCAAGGCCCTACACGCTGTGTGTCCTTCAGACTACAGGATGTGTAGTTGGGATTTTCCCAAAAACTCAAATCTGCCCTTGTGCATCCAGATATGGAAACCCCACCTTCAAATTCATCGCTTGACCACCTGAAAACGGTGGAATCTTCCTCCGGGTGTCGTTTCTGGCCATCCAAATGCCAGATTTCAGATTCCCTATTCAACCATAGGAGTTCGCCATACACCCCACGCACCTCGCACGCCTCACATGGCCCCGCCTTCTCCATTTTGGATTCCAATCAACAAATCTATAACCCGAAACCCGTAAATCATCCCAAACTTTCCCTTGATTGTTGATCCGTTCATTGCACGCGATTTCACCACAAATTCGGGGGTCTGATCATACTTTATCCCATCCAACAACATCGAGCCATGACCCCATAGCCCAATGACGAAGAACCCGAAGAACAGGTGGTAGAAAAGCACCAAAATAAAGGTTTAACAATTTTTGATCAAATGTTCTTGGCCAACGAACATAAATAGAGATATATGGAGTGAGAAACAAATGTATAATCAATTAAATCTGTACACTGGCGCATGTAAAGTCTGGCAATTGGTGCAGATCAAGAAGCAATATAATCCTGCTCAATCAATTTAATCAATAGGGGCATACAACATGAATTGACGAGTCCTACCTAGTTTTGGATCATTTTTCATCAAAGAACATGCTCTCCAATGAATAAGATGAATTGTTGCGTTCGTTGCATCTCGATCTACCTTGATCCGGAGTCTCATCATTGTCTGATTCGATTCGCCAACGAAGGAGAGAAAGAATGTTTATAAATTCTCCTAGGGTTTATGCGGCAAACCCTAAAAAATTTATATAATGGTGTATTTAGAGGTAAATTCAAATTAGGTTTATTAATTTATTAGTTAAATTTATTATTTAATTAACCTGTCGAATTCACCGCCAATGACTTCTTTTATCCGAACGTCTCGCACTGACCTATTTTAGGTTGTGCCTAGGGTAAACATCATGTTCCAGTCTCAACTGTGGTCTCAGATTTCTGATATGAGATTTTGTTTAAGAGTTATCCCATTTTCTTTAAGAAACCACATACACGTAATATAAAATATATTTAATAGTTTTATAAAATTAATTTCTGGAACACCAGACCTCAGAATCACACACTTTCTTAGCGCCTGACTCCGAAAATATATGTAGAAATATTCCAAAGTATTAAAAAGAAAAAAATATCTTTACATCATTCTCTCCTTCAAGTTTTTTATCCCTGAAAAGCAAAACTAAACAAGGAGCTTGGGATATTGAGCCTGCATCTGGCTCTCCCGCTCCCAGGAGCTCTCCTACATGCTCCTGTGCTGCCACAACACATGAACCAAAGGAATGGTCGGTCCATGCATGGTCCTCTCCTGTAGACCCTTGATCGCCACCAGGTGCTCTACAAAGGTGACTCCATCCTTGAGGTTCAGCTCACCCCAGTCAATAACATGCGTGGGGTCATGCACGTATCTCCTCATCTGCGACACATGAAATATTAGTTCCAGGCGCAGCAAAAGCATGTGGGGATGGGTGATATATTGAAATTTATTTTAATAATCATTTCCCAAAACCAAGAGAGAGGATCTTGCATGTCAAATTTATAATTAATTTATTTAATATTAGAATAAATAAATACACGGGCTTAAGAACTTTCTTCATTAATGATTGTTGATCGTCTGAAATAGTACTTTGGGGTTTCCTTCGTCGCACTTGCGAGGATCCAAGGGTAAGAATCCTTTTAGCGGTGATCCAAACATGCTTCAATGGTCTATGAGCTATGCCACTCATTCTCCAGGTGCTAGCACGATGAATCAAATATCTTGCATTGTTCGTTCTTGATCGCTCATTCTTCAGTCTTGAAGAAATTCACTCTTGGGTTTCTCATTCTTGAGAGGGAGAGAGGAGGAGAAGTTGAGAGATAATTCATTGTGCGCAACAATTCTCTATTCTCAAACTTGGAATTGGTTTCGAATGAATTACACAATAGATGTAGTCATCTATTTATAGAGATGAGATTTTAGTTACAAAATTTAATTGAATAACAACCATTAAATATAATTATAACCATTAATGAAATCTCATGCCACATAATAATAATAACAGTATTATTATTTTGTGGTGCGCCAACTTGCACAAAATGGATAAATAATATTTACCGAGTTGTAAATAATTATTTTATCACAGAACACAGTCTTGGTCTGTTCGAACTCCTCTTGTATGTATTGAACACTCGAATAAATATTTTATTCTCTTAAATAAACATTTTATTCAAAAATGGTAAATAAATATTTATTAAATATTCAATAAAATAAATAAATAAATTTTATTCACAATCCAGTGAATAAATATTTATTTAATTTATGCGATCAATATAACTTAGGTAAAATTATTCCTCAGTCTTGGTAATAGTATTTATTCCATTAATTAAATTCAAATAGAATTTAATCGAGACCACTAGAAACACTTAGTGTGTGACCCTCTAGGATTCTTTCTCATTGGCATTAAGTGGGTTGCCTAAAGTCCAAGATTACTGTCTAACAACGGGTCAAGACACTCAAGAGAAAGAACTTAAAGTCACAATGACAATGACTACATGGAAATGCTCACTATGTAATATAATCTCTTTGTCATATAATCTCATCAAGCAGGTTGCATGACAGTGTTATCAACCTATATTCTTGATACATCATTTTTGGACTATATGAAATAAACTCATTATTACACCAAGACCATGAAATTTAGGGTGAAAATTCGATTTTAGTCAAAGGGTCAAGATATCAAATTCCATAAATATGGAAGGTAAAAATTCTTTCTTGACTTATCTATTAATAACATGTCATTCGTGACGCACCCAACATACCTTACTTCTTGCGAACATATGGCATGTCGGTTTTCGTTAGAAAATCTAAGTGTGCAAGTCATGACATGTATTAATGACAATATTAAAGTCTAAGGACCATTACACATGCTCACATATAGGAATATCCGATGACACCAAAACATGCAGAATTCTTACTGACAGGTCTGTTATCATAATCTCTCTTCTTAGAGATTACAAAGTGCGACATGAGAAGAAGTCTCATCTGCTTACAATTACTCACACCTGATAGTCTATATACTATGTGTCCCATTATAGTATGTTATCCAACCATAAAACTATATTAAGAATATTTTCGTAGCACTTCAAGGTTCTCATCATAGTGGGAAATTACTATGACCTTATCAATACAGCAAATACTCTAGGACATTATTATATTATGGTCATGCAGAACAATGAACAATATGTAATAAGATATTTAATTTAATATTTAATACATCAAATATTCATGTAATCAAAGTACGAATAGTTGGTTCTAGGAAACCAACTCTAATAAACTCCCACTTGGACTAGAGCCAACTTCCTATGACTTTCAGTCCGCTAAACCTCACATGAAAATCATGTTTCTGTTGAGTCAAGTCTTTAGTCAAGGGGCCCACCATGCTATCTTCTGTGGAAATACTTATAGCGACCCGACCTTTTCTTTCCTTACTATTACATCGTTTCAAAGATAAACAACATAATAGTATTACACATAGAGGATCCATAGGTTTAGTGTCTTGATAAAACTAGGACCATGCATGACAAATATAACATCAACCATAAACATTTATTTAACTTCTTCTTCACTAGCTTCTTAGTGGCACTTGTCCTGTCCTTAGTACATGTAGCCACCTGAGGATATACATCAAAAGGGGTGAGCTAGAAGCCCAGTAAGAGGATAAATAAGAACAATATATCATGGGGTGAGCATAGTCATGACATAGGCAAAGAATCATGAACATGAGAGGAGCATAAATAATAGACTTGAAATGTGGCAATGCATAAAAAATGAAACATCATGTCTTAGTGGTTAACTACCACACATACTTGTCAACAAATCTAGAATCATGTTCACACATTATTTCACATTTACTCATGAGATTCATCACTTTACCCAATGCATTGGAGCGCTATATAATTTCGGGTGCACCCGTCACATTTAAACATTCATATTGCGCTATATAATTCCGGGCGCACCCGTCACATCATAACATTATCATTATCATGCTTTCCACATAGAACACATATCAAACTTGTAAATAAATAACCCATGGAATGGAATGGGTTTCATCTTATAATAACACATTCATAAGCCTTGGGTTCCCAAAATAAAGAGGGAACAACTTACTTGATACAAGAACCATCAACCTTGAATGAGAGGTAAAAGGTGAGATCTTGAAAGAAGAGTTATTTTGGAAAACATTTTGATGGACATAAAAACCAGTGACAAACATGTATATCCCAGAAAAGTCAAGTAAATGATGAAAAAATGATCTTTGAGGAGTAACCACATCAAAAATGGAGTGAAAGAGGGAGAACCCGAAGGAAGAAAATTGGGTTCGAGATTTCCCCTTACCTTGTACTCGAATGCCTCCTCTTTAATGTCCTGTATAATGACATTATATTCATTAATTAGAAATTCCAGAACCTTTTATACATTAATAGGGTTCATTATTGTTTCATTATTTCATATTATGTTCCTTTGTATGACTTATAGAGTTTAAAAAATGTTGTTCGAGGATGTTCGTTTTTATGGTTTTCTTGAGCGGTCCACTTGTATTCTTAAATTGATGTTTGGGTAGATCATGGGTAAACATACAGAACTGATATTACATGTTATTTATGTTATTACAGAAGCTTTAATGATTTTATAATGAGTTATATTATATCCATGTGGACGAATCATTAGATAAGATTTTAATGATGGTTATTTGGGTAAATTTGGGCGGTTTTTGGATCACAACAAACTTGTTTTAACTTTTCACTTAGTAATATGGCCATAGGTTATTTACAGAACTTAAAATAGAACATAATACATATAAAATATTCTGGTTCAACCATAAAAATGGTTTCATGACCAGATTGAAGGTAGAAATGGAAGAAGAGAACATGTCGTTTTTGAAGGTGATAAATTTAACACCTCATGAACAATGTTCTCTTTAATAAAATAAAAGGAAGAGGGAAAGGGTGTGGGGTGATATAATATACCATTAGAATCATAAGATTACAGTATATGTATAATACTGGATTTAAAAAATAATTTGGATGAATATAGGTGGGGAGAGATCAAGAAAGGAACTTGAACTTGAAAGGAAATTTAAGGAGAAGAGGGAGGGAAATTACCTCTTGAATCCTTCACTTGAGAACCTCCTTAAGGGCCTAAGCTTGGTCTTTTGATGAGACCAGAAGCTCTTGTACGTGGGGAAGGGGATAGGAAAGATGATTGGGTAGATATTAGACAATTCTTGAAGCTTGAGAGGTGTGGTTTGGCAAGAGAAGGGGGAGGGCTTATTTATACATGAGGAGGGAGGTGTTTTTGGCATAAAATATTAAATAAAATAATATATCAAGAGTTAGAATTGTAATATTAGTTTTTTGAAATCCTAAATCATATATTAATATAATAAAATTCGTTTCAGGCTTTAACTCTTCTTTATAATTCGAATTAATTAATTTATTAAAAGGAAAGTGAAAGAAAGAGAAAAAGACACTTTAAGAAATCACCTTTTGACTTTAGGCTTTCGAAAGTTCTTTTTAGGTTTGAGAATTGGATTTATTGTATTTCAAGGAACAATTTATGAAATTTAATATGTTTTGGCCGAAACTAAAGTTCTAGAATGTTTATTTCATCATTACATCATTAATGATGCAATTTAGTGTACACCGATTATGCGAAAAACTGTATTTTTTACTATTCACCTGAAAATTGAAGTATTTCCGAATAAACCCAAAAATTTACCCCTACCATTTTTTGACGTGTAGAATCCAAAAATGATGTCCATTTTTCAAAAATAATTTTCTAAATATTATTAATTTAATGTTTAATTAAAATCACAATTTACTTAAAAAAACAATTTTTAAAATTAAAACTGATTTTGTAGTTCTTTCATAAATTACGTAGGGTCTTATAAAATTATCTAAAAACTATTAGACATTGATTCAATACTTTATAAATAAATTTCAGGGAAATAATTATTCTTTTAAATTAATTAATTAATTATAATTAATTATTTATGACTTATAAAATATCAAAAACGTTTACTAAGGTCAAATTATCACTTTTTATGATGTCTAAATATTATTTTATTATTCATAGGTAATGTTACTCTTATTTACTATAAGGGTCATATTACTATTCATAAGGGTAGGTTACTATTCACCAAAAAATTATTTTTGTTTCATTAGACTCCAAAAACTATCTTGAACACAACCGTGTATGTTGGATTTTTAAGATTCCAAACATAGAGGTGACAAAATTATGTTTAAAGGTCACTTATCACTTAGTAGTTCATTATTTAGTGTTTTTATGACATAAATATAAGAAGGGAACTTTCCATTGAAATACTTTGGGTTGTTACATTCTTCCCCCCTTAAGAAATTTCACCCCCAAAATTTCACTTTACCCAAACAGGTAAGGGTACTTCCCCTTCATTGCCTCTTCTGGTTCCCAAGTTGCTTCCTCAAACTTATGGTTCCTCCATAATACTTTGAAAAGGCGGGTTGTCTTGTTGCGTAGAACCTTATCACTTCGGTCCAAAATTTTTACCGGATGCTCCTCATAGGAGAGATCATCTTCCAACTGTACCACCTCTGAGTTTAGTACATGTGAGGGGTATGGAATGTACTTCCTCAGTAGTGATACGCGAAACACATCATGAACTTGAGCCATATTTGGTGGAAGTGCCAGATGATAGGCCACAGATCCTATACGATCAAGGATCTCAAAGGGGCCAATGTACCTTGGGCTTAGCTTCCATTTCTTCCCAAATCTCATGACTCTCTTCCATGGAGATATTCGAAGGAAGACTTTATCTCCAACGTCGAACTCCAAGTCCCTTCGACGGTTATCAGCATAGCTCTTTTGCCGACTTTGAGCAGCTTTGATGTGTTTCTGGATGACTTGAACCTTCTCTGTCATCTCTTGAACAAGATCGGGACCAAGTAGCTTTCATTCTCCAACTTCATCCCAACAGGTTGGAGTTCTACATCGCTTCCCATAAAGAGCTTCATACGGAGCCATCTGAATACTCGAGTGAAAGCTATTGTTGTATGAGAACTCAACCAATGGGAGATGCTGATCCCAACCACCTTTGAATTCAAGAGAGCAGGCTCTTAACATATCTTCAAGTGTCTGAATAGTCCTTTCAGATTGGCCATCAGTTTGGGGGTGATAGGTCGTGCTGAAATTTAATTCAGTACTCAAAGCATGTTGAAGGATCCTCCAGAACTTAGATGTGAACCTTGGATCACGGTCAGAGACAATTGAGAGTGGAAAACCGTGCAGTCTCACCACTTCCTTCACATATATTCTTGCAAGTTGTTCAAGCGATAGGTCTTCCCAAATAGCGATAAAATGGGCAGTCTTGGGGAGTCGGTCAACCACAACCCATATCGCATTATTCCCCTTTGACGTCTTCGGGAGACCCGTGACAAAGTCCATAGTAACATTTTCCCATTTCCACATGGGTATAGGCAATGGCTGCATCATACCCTTGGACTTTTGTCACTCAGCTTTAAATTGCTGACATACCAAGCACCTTGATATATATTCCGCAATCTCCTTCTTCATGTTATCCCACTAGAAGTGCTCTCGGAGACCACGATACATCTTGGTACTTCCATGATGTATAGAGAAAGTTGAGCTATGTGCATTATCCAATAGCTCCTCCTTTATCCCGGGTGATGAAGGCACACAAAGCTGCGTTCCAAACCGAATCACACCATCATCATCGATATGGAACTCTTGCAGATTCCCTTCCTTTACTGCATTCACCCTATTTTGTATCTCCACATCATCACTTTTTTGCTTCCTTAATCTTCTCTTGGATGGATGGTTGCGCAATCATTTGGGCAAGGTAGGATGTATCCCCTTCCCTTATGATTTCCAAATCCATTCTTTGCATATCTAAGAAGATATGGTCTTTCTCAATCCTCAACATGGATGGAGTAGCAGGTTCTTTTCTACTTAGAGCATCAGCTACCTTGTTCGCCTTCCCAGGATGATAGTGAATAGAGCAATCGTAATCCTTGATTAGCTCTAACTATCTCCTTTGATGCATGTTGAGCTCCTTTTGTGTGAATATATACTTTAGGCTCTTGTGGTCGGTGTATATGTCACACTTTTCGCCATAAAGGTAGTGCCGCCAGATTTTCAAGGTAAAAATCACGACTGCCAGCTCTAGATCATGCATCAGGTAGTTTTTCTCATGGATCTTCAACTGTCGTGAGGCGTAGGCTATCACATTATCATTTTTCATGAGTACACAACCCAAGCCTTTCTTTGATGCATCACTGTATATCACAAAACTTTCTCCACTTTTCGGTAGTGTGAGTACAGGTGTAGTGATCAACCTTCTCTTTAGCTCCTTGAAGCTTCCCTCACGTTCTTCCATCCATACATACTTTACCCCTTTCCTTGTTAACTTAGTTAGCGGGATTGACAATCGTGAGAAGTTTCTCACAAAACATCGATAGTACCCAGCTAATCCAATAAAACTACGAATTTATGTGACACTAGAGGGCCTGGGCCATTCCTCAATCGCCTTTGTCTTTGAAGGGTCAACATAAATTCCCTTGCTTGTGATCACATGTCCCAAGAACGTGACTTGATTCATCCAAAAGTCACACTTGCTGAACTTGGTGTACAACTTCTCCTTTCTCAATATCGCCAACACAAGTCTTAGATGTTCTTCATGTTTCTCCTTGCTCTTAGATTAGATGAGAATATCATCAATAAACACTACCACAAATTTGTCAAGGTAATGTCTAAAGACTCTATTCATCAAATCCATGAAGATTGCAGGGGAATTAGTAAGTCCGAAGGGAATCACCAAAAACTCATAGTGCCCATACCTTGTACGGAAGACAGTCTTCTGAATATCTTCCTTCTTCACCTTTACTTGATGATATCCAGAACGAAGATCCACCTTTGAGAAGTATTGAGCTCCTCTTAACTGGTCGAACAAGTCATCAATCCTTGGGAGATGATACTTGTTCTTTATGGTGATCTTGTTGAGTTCTCGATAATCGATACACAGCCGCATGGTTCCATCCTTCTTCTTCACAAAGAGCACCGGTTCACCCCATGGTGATGCACTAGGGCGTATGAACCCTTTGTCCAGATGCTCTTGCAGCTGCTTCTTTAACTCCTCCAGTTCGATAGGAGCCATCCTATATGGGCACTTCGAGATAGGAGTATCTCCGGGTATGAGTTCAATTGAGAACTCTACCTCACGATCCGGGGGAATTCCGGGTAACTCTTTGGGAAATACATCACTGTATTCCCTCACGATGGGCATTTCCTCAAGGTTGGCACTTTCCTTCGACTCAACCATTTGGGAGAGGTATGCTTCTTCATAGGGAATCAACACCCACACCATTGAAGGATTTTTCAAAGGATAATCATGATCTTCCTTGCATTTGTAGAGTAGAATGGGATGGTTTGGAATATGAAAATATATTTCCTTTTCCTGACAGTTGATATGTGCTCTATATAGCGAGAGCCAATCCATTCCCATTATAGCGTCGAATTCCACCAAGGGAAGTATTACGAGATTTTCCGGAAGAATCTTCCCACATACGTCAACAGGAGAAGAGTCAAACACATGGATGGAAATGATTGCACCACTTGGTGTTTTTACAGATATCTCTACTCCAAGGTTTCGGGGCTTTGATTCTATAGTTCTAGCAAACTTGCAAGATATAAAGGAATGCGTAGAACCAGAATCAAATAAGACTTTTTCCATTCTTGAGTGAATAGGAAGTGTACCTTGTACGACTTCATTATCATGTTCCACCTCCGCAGTAGTGATGGCATAAGCCTTCCCTTGTTCCTTTGGCTTTGGTGGTTGTTGGCGCTGATTACCCTCGAGAGCTCGAGGTTTAGTGCACTGGTTTGAATAGTTCCCTAGCTCCCTACAGCTGTAGCATTGAACCACGAGTGGTTCTCTCCTTTCATCGGCTACATTATCCTTCATTTTCATGTCTTTTCAACACTCGTGAGCTTGGTATCCTTCCTTCCCACACTTAAATCATTTTGCCGTACCATTGAGGCAGTTCCCATGGTGCAACTTCCCACATTTTTGGCATGTGGGTCGTTGTGTTTTCTTCCCACCTTTGTCATTAGATCCACCAGCTTGAAACTCCATATTTCTTTTCTTATCACCATAGCCATGGGACCATTCTCCAAACTCCATCTCCACTTTGAGAGCACACCGAACAACTTCTTCATAACTCCCAAAGTCTCGGATTGCAAGAGCCTTTCAAAGATGTGGTTTTAATCCACTAAAGAATCTATCAAGTTTGCTATCATTGTTGATAACAAAACCCGAAGCATACCTTGCGAGCCTTGTGAAATTTGTTTCATAGGTTGTGATAGATTCTCCTTCTTTTTTTCTTGAGATCTATGAATTCTCTCTCCATCTTCATGCGGAGAGTTCGTGGGAAGTACTTATTAAGAAACATTATCTTAAAGTCTTCCCATTCCATCTCTTCAATTTCCTCCCTTGGCTTGGTGTTCTTAATCAAAGACCACCATTGATCAGCTTCTCCATCTAGACGATAAACGGCTAGAGTCACCTTCTCCGTCTCGGAACAGTGAAGAAAAAAAAATATCTTCTCCATGGAGTTGACCCACTGTTCTGCAACTAGTGGATCGGAAGATCCACAAAACGTCGGTGGTCATTGCCGCATAAAACATTCGATAGCTAGTTGCTCCCTCTTTGGTGAAGGAGGATGTTCCCCATTATTATGGTTATTATTCATAACCTGAGATAATTGGGTAAGAATCGCCATGAAGTTTTGAACTCCACCTCCCAAATCATTGGGGATTTTGTTCGGGCAATCGTTGCATTGGCCCTCACAAGAGTTGTTGGCCTGATTTCTCCTGGTTCCCACCATTTTCTAAAATAGAAAAGGTTAGAACAAAACATAAGTAAACAATTCATGAATAACTTATTTCTTTAAAAAATTATACCAAAAACATAACATATGGGATCCCTAGGTAAATATCCTTGTGTTCATATTTGTACTTAGTCTCATGTTGTAGGTTTTCTCTAGGGTTCACTAATCCTAATCTCCAAATTAACTAAACCTTTCCTCTGATACCAACTATAGAGACCCAGCCTTTTCTTTCATTACTATTACATCATTTCAAAGATAAACAACATAATAGTATTACACATAGAGGATCCATAGGTTTAGTGTCTTGGGAAAACTAGGACCATGCATGACAAATACAACATCAACCATAAACATTTATTTAACTTCTTCTTCACTAGCTTCTTAGTGGCACTTGTCCTCTCCTTAGTACATGTAGCCACCTGAGGATATACATCAAAAGGGGTGAGCTAGAAGCCCAGTAAGAGGATAGATAAGAACAATATATCATGGGGTGAGCATAGTCATGACATAGGCAAAGAATCATGAACATGAGAGGAGTATAAATAATAGACTTGAAATGTGGCAATGCATAAAAAATGAAACATCATATATTAGTAGTTAACTACCACACATACTTGTGAACAAATCTAGCATCATGTTCACACATCATTTCACATTTACTCATGAGATTCATCACTTTACCCAATGCATTGGAGCGCTATATAATTCCGGGCACACCCGTCACATTTAAACATTCATATTGCGCTATATAATTCCAAGCGCACCCATTACATCATAACATTATCATTATCATGCTTGCAACATAGAACACATATCAAACATATAAATAAATAACCCATGGAATGGAATGGGTTTCATCTTATAATAAAACATTCATAAGCCTTGGGTTCCCAAAATAAAGAGGGAACAACTTACTTGATACAAGAACCATCAACCTTGAATGAGAAGTAAAAGGTGAGATCTTGAAAGAAGAGTTCTTTTGGAAAACATTTTGATGGACATAAAAACTAGTGACAAACATGTATATCCCAGAAAAGTCAAGTAAATGATGAAAAAATGATCTTTGAGGAGTAACCACATCAAAAATGGAGTGAAAGAGGGAGAACCCGAAGGAAGAAAATTGGGTTCGAGATTTCCCCTTACCTTGTACTCGAATGCCTCCTTCTCTTTAATGTCCTGTATAATGACATTATATTCATTAATTAGAAATTCCAGAACCTTTTATACATTAATAGGGTTCATTATTGTTTCATTATTTCATATTATGTTCCTTTGGATGACTTATAGAGTTTAAAAAACGTTGTTTGAGGATGTTCATTTTTATGGTTTTCTTGAGCGGTCCACTTGTATTCTTAAATTGATGTTTGGGTAGATCATGAGTAAACATCCAGAACTAATATTACATGTTATTTATGTTATTACAGAAGCTTTAATGATTTTATAATGAGTTATATTATATCCATGTGGACGAATCATTAGATAAGATTTTAATGATGGTTATTTGGGTAAATTTGGGCGGTTTTTGGATCACAACAAACTTGTTTTAACTTTTCACTTAGTAATATGGCCATAGGTTATTTACAGAACTTAAAATAGAACATAATACATATAAAATATTATGGTTCAACCATAAAAATGGTTTCATAACCATATTGAAGGTAGAAATGGAAGAAGAGAACATGTCGTTTTTGAAGGTGATAAATTTAACACCTCATGAACAGCGTTCTCTTTAATAAAATAAAAGGAAGATGGAAAGGGTGTGGGGTGATATAATATACCATCAGAATCATAATATTACATTATATGTATAATACTGGAGTTATAAAATAATTTGGATGAATATAGGTGGGGAGAGATCAAGAAAGGAACTTGAACTTGAAAGGAAATTTAAGGAGAAGAGGGAGGGAAATTACCTCTTGAATCCTTCACTTGAGAACCTCCTTAAGGGCCTAAGTTTGGTCTTTTGATGAGACCATAAGCTCTTGGACGTGGGGAATGGGATAGGGAAGATGATTGGGCAGATCTTAGACAATGCTTGAAGCTTGAGAGGTGTGGTTTGGCAAGAGAAGGGGGAGGGCTTATTTATACATGAGGAGGGAGGTGTTTTTGGCATAAAATATTAAATAAAATAATATATCAAGAGTTAGACTTGTAATATTAGTTTTTTGACATCCTAAATCATATATTAATATAATAAAATTCGTTTTAGGCTTTAACTCTTCTTTATAATTTGAATTAATTAATTTATTAAAAGGAAAGTGAAAGAAAGAGAAAAAGACACTTTAAGAAATCACCTTTTGACTTAGGCTTTGGAAAGTTCTTTTTAGGTTTTAGAATTGGATTTATTGTATTTCAAGGAAAACTTTATGAAATTTAATATGTTTTGGCCGAAACTAAAGTTCTAGAATGTTTATGTCATCATTAGATCATTAATGATGCAATTTAGTGTACACCGATTATGCGAAAAACTGTATTTTTTACTATTCACCCGAAAATTGAAGTATTTCTGAATAAACCCAAAAATTTACCCCTACCATTTTTCGACGTGTAGAATCCAAAAATTATGTCCATTTTTCAAAAATAATTTTCTAAATATTATTAATTTAATGTTTAATTAAAATCATAATTTACTTAAAAAAACAGTTTTTAAAATTAAAACTGATTTTGTAGTTCTTTCAAAAATTACATAGGGTCTTATAAAATTATCTAAAAACTATTAGACATTGATTAAATACTTTATTAATACATTTCAGGGAAATAAGTATTCTTTTAAATTAATTAATTAATTATAATTAATTATTTATGACTTATAAAATACCAAAAACGTTTACTAAGGTCAAATTATCACTTTCTATGATGTCTAAATATTATTTTATTATTCATAGGTAATGTTACCCTTATTTACTATAAGGGTCATATTACTATTCATAAGGGTAGGTTACTATTCACCAAAAAATTATTTTTGTTTCATTAGACTCGAAAAACTATCTTGAACACAACCGTGTATGTTGGATTTTTAAGATTCCAAACATAGGGGTGAAAAAATTATGTTTAAAGGTCACTTATCACTTAGTAGTTCATTATTTAGTGTTTTTATGACATAAATATAAGAAGGGAATTTTCCATTGAAATACTTTGGGTTGTTACAATACTAATCAATGCAACTTCACCTTTCTGAGAAAAATCCTTTAAGTGATGATACTTCCGAAGTATGTGCTTCATCCGCTGATGTGACCTTAACTCTTCTATGAGAGCCACCGTTGCAGTATTATCACAATAGATGTAACGCCCCGACCCTAGTTACCCAGAGTCGGTGCATTATTAAATAACATTGACATGATCACAAGAAAGATCAAATCTCGAAAGACCGATTGGTTTAGTAGCCTTGGAAACACTAGATATATTCATAAAGTTTTAATTTACATCATAAAGTGAAAAAATACTACAACAACATATTGTCTCCATAGTCCACAATATTATCCCCTCATAATATCCTTGCAGGTCATTCATAATTTACTTCTTCACATCCTGGAAAAAATAAAACATAGAAAAGGGGTGAGTTGAAATGCCCAGTAAGGATAACAATATAGCAGAAACTTTCATAAATAAGAATAAACATTTAAGGCAGTGTATAACTAAAACAAAAGCCTTTTAAACTTGAACTTCAACATAGTATGGCAAAAATAAAATGAAATAATTCCATTTACTTATTCACATGGATATTCTACTAATCGAATAATCACATTCAATATCAATAACCACTTTCATAATGATGGAATGCATAATGCCAAACTATCATAACCACATAGCCAAGGCCTCATGCCAAGACTACAAATAAGATTTTGTCAAGGCCTTGTGGCAAGACACTAGTTTGTCTCATGAGACCTACCGATGCATCGAGGAGCTATAGCGGTCTCCACCCGTCACATATTAAGTCCAATGCATTCCCATATGAAAAGGTTTAAACATAACATAAACATTCATATTAAAACTAGCATACGAAATGTAAATAATTTCACCATAAAATATGAATGGTATAAAAATAGCACATCCACAGTCAAAAATATCACAAATATTTCAATACAATATAGAAGTTTTGTATCATAATAAATCAACTTCAAATAAGCGTAAAATCCATCAAAGGATGTTGATATAGATGAAATCAAAACTCTTTTTAGAGAAATATCTCTTTCTATTTTGAAATCATTTAAGAGTCATATTTTTATAAAATAAAACATTTTATTTGAAAATATTATTATAAGCTTTTAAGGGAAGCTTCGATGATTTTATAACGGCGGAAAATAACCGCACCCGCCGTATAAGTTAAAAAAAACATTCTTACCTTAATTCTGTCGAAAAGGTTAAAAAACACCTTGTTTGGAAAACGACGGAAAGATTCCTTTATAAAACTATTATAAAAAGTAAAACAAGGGTATACATGACTTTAACCCATATTATTTTAAATAGTAAAAATGTTTTGAAATACATTTTTAAGAAACATGGATGTGGATGATAAAGAGATCCCAGTAGATTATTACGTATAAACAACCTCGAATAATGAAGAGATTGTGAAATAACCCTTAACTTGTACTTTTCCTTGGTTGGGGTAGGTTAACCTCCTGTATAATGGTGAAATAATTGTTATTAAATTATACAAGAATCATATACATTAATATGATATCATATATGATCTTTTAACATTGATTTGTTAATAATATCTTAGTATTATCGTTGTTTCAGGTGTTAACTTACACGTTTTCTTTTATATGTTTTGTTATGTAAGATATATTTTTAATGGATAGGTTGTGTATTAATCATATCCAGAATGATATCAAGTCCTTAGATACTATTATTAATCATCAAATGAGAATTATACTTGAATGGATACGATGGAGAATGAATCTCATCGCGTTCGTGGAGACGGTAGTCCGTGCGTACGCACAAGCGACAATATCATTATTTTGATATTAAAATAATATATAATTGGATGTTATATCATATATAAAGAATAATTATCATGTTATATTTATTATTCACATGAGTTACACATCATTATTATACCCATCCAAATAATAATATATTGAATAACAATTACACCACGACGTGGAGACAATAAGTCGTACGTACGCACGTATGGTGACATGTTATTCAAAGGGTGGATAGAATAATGAATATGGTTGTACCCTATTTATAATAACATCATAGTATATATAATATACTAGAGTTATTATTTTAGAATGGTAATAAGAAAGAAAGAAGAAGTGGAAGAAGAAAGGAACTTGAAAAAGGGTGGTGAAAACATTACCTCTTCTTCAGGTTCTTCCTTTTGATTTGATCAAAAGGGCTCCTTAGGTTGACTTTGTGATCAAAATAAGGCCTCTAGGTTGTAGTGAGGGAAGTTGAGAGAGTATTTGGGCAGAGTTTGGCTGAACCAAAAGGCTTTGAAGGTGTGAGTTAATGAGAAGAGGGAGTGCCCTTTTATAAGAGGGGTGAGGGGCACCTTTGGAAAAGCTAGAAATATTAATTTATAATAAATTAATATTCGGTTTCTAATGGCTCAAAAGTTGTATTATTTAAAGGTTAAGGTGGGGATGGGTCGAAAAACACTCAACCAGTAGAATTTAGACAGGTTTGGGTTACTATATTAACCTTATCTTTAAGTATTAACTCTTAGTTAATTAGTTTCACTTTTACAATGTCTCTTTTTATTTTTATATTATATGGTTAATAAACTTACTATATACATACAAGGGGCCCCCAAGTGGTCCATTAATGATACAAATATCATGATATAAGTATCTTGTCCAAACCTTAGATTTTTAGGAATTTAATATCAATTAATAATATAATATTTGTTTTAAAAACGCTTTTATGTCAATTTTGACACTATTCAATAGTTGACTTTTGTGAAACTCATAACAGAATGATTACTTAGAAAAAAGTTAATTAAATAATTCCTAACATGTCATATTAACTTAGAAAATTAGTTTAATTCACAAAAAGTCTCAAATTATATTTATTTGAGTATTTATAATATCAATTATTTTAATTTGTCACTATTATGGTAATTACTGCATCATCATTGTGTCATAAATAAATTAAATTATTTAAAGTCTAAAAATTATAAATAAAATATAATTATGTAGGAAATATTTTTAGCTTTCTAATGAATATTTATAGTCGAAAAGCCAACATATATAACCCTATGTAAAAATTGTTTTTCTAAAATATATATGCTTATGTCATTTTTGTACTTATTTTAACTTAATTAAAATAAAGTGTCCCTATCACCTACAAGTGGCTCCATGGGGTCCCAAAATCGACCCAAAGATGCATACGGTCGAACATGTATCAACCAATAAGGTTAGGACACGTTTTAGGGTAATTTAGTATTATTATAATATTATTTTTTAACCCTTATTTACCGGATTTACCCTTAACCATGGTAAATAAAATATTTACCGAAGTAATTATTCAAAATGTCTAAAAATAAAAGTTACCTATTTACACAATTTGAAAATCATGATTCCAAATATGGAATCCATTTTTCTAAATTCAAAACACAGAAGTGGCAGAAATTAATTTAAAATTAATTCCCGCTGTCAAAACAAAGAGCGTGTTTTTAAGATATAATAACTATCAAAAGATTGATACTTGTTTATATTCGGTTTAATTGTGAAATTATGTCCAATGAACAACATTGTATTAAATGGTAAAAATATATTATAAATATACTTTAAAACCACTCAAATTCATAATTTATCAATATAAATTATTTCGATTAAAAAAGTTTTTTTTAATTAAAATTTAGTAATTTTCACTATTCATCAAAATATTAAAGTTATCCGAAAAGTACCAAAATTTCACCTTAGGCTAAATTCGATATTCCAAATCCAAAAATGAAGTCCATTTTGAAATATAAAATACAAATAATTTCAAAAAGTAGGTATTACTATTCATAACGGCTAGTTTGATTGGTTATGGTGTGTTAGATTTCGGTGTTGCGTACAACACACGCTATCACATTATTCAAAGAGAAGCGTACCGTAGAAGATTGGGGTGTTACATTCTCCCCTCCTTCAAATAATTTAGTCCTCAAAATTTCTAGAATACTACCACATGAAAAGACTCGGGTGGTTCTTCATCATAAGTTCCTCGGGTTCCCACGTTGCCTCTTCCATCTTATGGTTTCTCCACAAGACTTTTACCAGACGAGTTGTCCGGTTTCTCAGTACTTGTTCTCTCGTATCTAGAATCCTGAAGGTCTCTTCACAATAAGACAGATCAGGTTTCAGTTCTAACTCCTCATAGGTGAGTACATGCATTGGGTCAGGCATGTATTTCCTCAACAGAGATACGTGGAACACATCGTGAACTTTGGAGAGACTTGGCGGCATTGCCAATCGGTAAGCTATGGCCCCAATTCGTTCTAGAATTTCAAAAGGTCCGATGTACCTGGGAATCAATTTACCTTTCTTACCAAAACATATGACTCCCTTCCATGGAGATACCTTTAGGAAAACATGATCACCGACTTGAAATTCCAAATCCTTCCTTCGATTATCGGCATAGCTCTTCTGCCTACTTTGAGCTGCTTTGATGTGATTTTGGATTATGTTCACCTTTTCCATCATTTCCTTCACCTATTCTCGACCTACAAGTTTTCTTTCACCAACGTCATCCCAACAAGTTGGTGTGCGACATCTCTTTTTGTATAACGCTTCATATGGTTCCATATGAATACTCGAATGGAAGCTATTGTTATAGAAAAATTCTACCAGAGGTAAATATTGATCCCACATACCCTGAAAGTCAAGTGAGCAAGATCTCAACATGTCTTCTAAGGTTTGAATAGTCCGTTCTGATTGTCCGTCTGTCTGAGGGTGGTAGGAAGTGCTCAAATGAAGTTCAGTATCTAGGGATTTCTGAAGACTCTTCCAGAATCTTGAAGTAAAATGGGGATCACGATCAGAAAAAATCGATAGGGGTACTCCATGAAGTCTCACAACTTCATTAATATATAGTCTTGCTAGACGTTCCAGTGGTAGATCTTCTCTTATAGCAAGAAAATGTGCTGACTTGGTAAGATGATCAATAATAACTCATATTGCATCGTTCCTTCTAGGAGTCTTTGGTAGCCCCATGACAAAGTCCACCGTAATATTGTCCCATTTCCACTCCGGCATGGGAAGACATTACATGACTCCTTCAGGGTGTTGCCTTCCAGCTTTCACTTGTTGACAAACCATACATCTTGACACAAAATCAGCAATCTCCCTCTTCATATTGTCCCACCAAAAATGTTCCTTCAAATCTCTATACATTTTGGTGCTCCCAGGGTGTATAGAGAAATTGGAACTATGAGCATCATCTAGAAACTCCCTTTTTAGATCAGGTATATTGGGAACACAAAGTCTCTTCCCAAATTTCAAAATTCCATCTTCATACACAAAGTCTCTCAATCTCCCATCATTCACAGCTTTAATCTTCTTTTGAAATTCTTCATCATCGGTCTGAGAACTCTTAATCCTTTATAGTAAAGATGGTTTGGAAACCATTTGAAAAAGCATTGATGTTTCACCTTCCCTGGTTATTCCCATGTCCATCTTCACTAGATCCATCAAAATTGGATCCCTTTCAATTCTCATCACGTTCAAAACTCCATGGTCTTTTCTGCTCAAAGCATCTGCCACCTTGTTTGCTTTCCCCGAGTGGTAGTGTATCATACAATCATAATCCTTGAGTAATTCAAGCCATCTCCTTTGCCTCATGTTGAGTTCTTTTTGTGAGAAAATATACTTCAAACTATTTTTATCGGTATAAATCTCACATTTTTCACCATAGAGGTAGTGCCTCCATATCTTCAAAGCAAAGATCACAGCTGCTAACTCGAGATCATGAGTAGGATAGTTTTTTTCATGAATTTTCAACTGTCGTGATGCATAGACAATAACTCTATCAATCTGCATAAGGACACAACCAAGTCCTTTCTTCGATGCATCACTATAAATAACGAACCCATCATTCCCCGATGGTAGAGTCAATATAGGAGCATTGAATAATCTTCTCTTCAGTTATTTGAAACATTCTTCACACTCTTTTGTCCAAACAAATTTAACCCCTTTACGTGTGAGCTTCGTTAATGGGTTAGCCAATCGGGAAAAATTCTGGACGAAACGTCGATAATAACCTGCTAAACCAATAAAACTACGTACCTCAGTTATATTCATTGGTGCTGGCCATTCTTGGATTGCCTTTGTCTTAGAAGGATCAACAGAGATTCTATCTTTAGAGACAATATAACCGAAAAAGAAATCTCATGAATCCAGAATTCACACTTGCTAAACTTTCCATATAATTCATGTCTTCTCAGAGTCTTCAGGATAACGCGCAAGTGATTTTCATGATCTTTGTAGCTTTTGGAGTATACCAAGATATCATCAATAAATACCACCACAAATTCATCGAGATATTCCTTGAAAACTCTATTCATCAGATCCATGAATACAGAGGGTGCATTAGTCAATCCAAAAGGCATTACAATAAACTTGTAATGCCCGTACCTGGTTCGAAATGCTGTCTTCGGAATGTCTTCCTTCTTCACACACAACTGATGGTATCCAGATCGAAGGTCAATCTTTGAAAAGTATTGAGCTCCATGAAGTTGGTCAAATAAATCATCAATGCGAGGTAGGGGATACTTGTTCTTTATCATTATAGCATTGATCTCCCTGTAGTCAATACATAACCTCATAGATCCATCTTTCTTTTTAACAAAAATAACAGGCGCTCCCCATGGAGAAACACTAGGGCGAATAAATCCCTTATTACTCAATTCCTCTAGTTGTTTCTTTAGTTCAACTAATTCTACAGTGTCCATTCTATAAGGGGTCTTTGATATAGGCCTTGATCTAGGAATTAAATCAATGGAAAACTCAACTTCTCATTCTGGAGGATGTCCAGGTAAATCTTCCGGAAATACATCTACATATTCTTTCAAAACAGGTACATCCTCTATTTGAACATTCCTTTACTCACCCACAGTTATTTCATTCTCTTCCTCCCAAATAATTGAATTTAGTTGAGCTACTGGGGGTGGATCTAGATAAGAATTAGGTGGTGACGATTATTCTATAAAGATAAGGTGTTCCTTATCATCATCATGAAGAATCGTAACCTCTTTATTCTTACAATAAATCTTCGCATCATAGTCTGAAAGCCAGTCCATACCGAGGATTATATCAAACTCAATCATAGGTATGATGATGAGATCAGCAGATAAAGAACATTTATGTGCTTTAATGGGGACTGATTCACAAAACTTTGTTGCAATGATACTTACCTTAGGAGTTTTAACTGACAACTCCCTTGTTAAATCAAATTGAAAATATCTAATTTTCTTAGTAAACTGGGAAGATATGAAACAATGCGATGATCCAGAATCAAATAATGCATTTGATAAACTTGAGGAAACCATTAAATTACCTGCCACCACGTCTTTCGGAGCTTCTACCTCAGCAGTAGTGATAGCATAAGCTTGGACTTGATCCCTTGGCCTTTTCTGAGGTAAGTTCTCCTGACTCTTAGGACATTCATTTGCATAATACCCCATCTCCCTGTAATTGTAGCACTGAACATTGGTAGCTTCCTTATTCCCCTTACAATCACGAGCTTGGTGGCCTTTTTCACCACACTTGTAACAGACTCTCGTTCCCTTCAAGAAAGTACCGAGGTGTTTCTTCCCACATTTACCACAGGATGGATATTCAACCTTTCCCTTCTTCCCCTTATTTCCATTCCCAGATTGATCAGTAGATCTCTTCTTCTCTTTCTTTTCTTTAAAGTCATAAGACTTAGAGAATTCCTTTTCGGTCTTGATAGCACATGAGACAATGTCTTCGTACGACGAGAAGGATTGTGAGACTAATTCTCGATGGAGAAATGGTTTTAACCCATCAAAGAAACGATCAATCTTACTTATTGGGTTACGTATATAATCTCCAACATACCTTGCTAACCTTGTAAAGTTAGCCTCATACTTTGTGACATTCTCATCCTCCTTTTGTCTCAGACTCAGAATTTGCCTTTCCATATCTGATCGATGGTCGTGAGGAAAGTATTTTTCTAAAAACAGATCTTTGAACTACCTCCATTCCATATTTGATACTTCATCATCTTCCTTCGTGTTTTGAATCAATGACCACCATTGATCAGCATCTCCAGTGAGGCGGTAAACTGCCATAATAACTTTTTCCCTTTCACTACTCCCCAAAGCCTGAAATATTTTCTCTAGGGAATTTATCCATTGCTCAGCTACTAAGGTATTTGTACTCCCATTGAAAGTTGGTGGTTGTTGCCTCATGAGTCGATCTAACATTGATCCTCCACGCTGCGGATCAGGGTGCTCCATACGGGTAAGGTTATTATTCATAACCTGAGTGAGTTGTCCCAGTATGGTGATTAGCTGATCGGCACAAGTCACATCACCAGCTCCACTATAATTATCTTGAGTAGGAGGGAAATCCCTAAATGGAGTGCGTGCATTGATACGGTTTCCATTTCTTCCACTAGGTTCCATTTCTAAACAATGGCATAAACTAGATCAGTTTATGAATCAAAATACATAATTCCATACTTATAAAACACTTAACATAAATTGAACTATTTATGGATATAATCCATAATCATAAAAATGTTTTCTTTGAGGAAGTATATACTCATAAACCTTTCATAATGATTTGTAAAGAAAATGAGAGTTATCCTAAGCATATCCCCTGGGAGTGTCGTAACCAAGAGTGCAGCAAGACCCATTGTCGTGCACCAACTCCCGTTCAAGTCTAGCTCAAAGCGGTGTTTTCGGGTTTTACCCCTAGGTACATCTGTGCCAGAGCTGCCTCTACCTGCTCGTATCCAGACAGGGATGTATTGCTCGGAAAACTCACAAAATATCTACAATACCAAAATTCTAGGAAGTTCTTCTATACTAATCCTCAAAGTTCATCTTAGGTCTACGTGCTCTAATTAGAGTTTATCTAAATCTAGCTTCCAAGGTTTGTACTAAACTTCCTCTGATACCAACTGTAACACCCCAACCCCAGTTACCCAGAGTCGGTGCATTATTACATAACATTGGCATGATCACAAGAAAGATCAAATCTCGAAAGACCGATTGGTTTAGTAGCCTTGGAAACACTAGATATATTCATAAAGTTTTACATTACATCATAAAGTGAAAAACTACTACAACAACATATTGTCTCCATAGTCCACACTATTATCCCCTCATAATATCCCTGCAGGTCATTCATAATTTACTTCTTCACATCCTGGGAAAAATAAACATAGAAAAGGGGTGACCTCAAATTCCCAGTAAGGATAACAATATAGCAGAAACTTTCATAAATAAGAATAAACATTTAAGGCAGTGTATAACTAAAAAAAGCCTTTTAAACATGAACTTCAACAAAGTATGACAAAAATAAAATGAAATAATTCCATTTACTTATTCACATGGATATTCTACTAATCGAATAATCACATGCAATATCAATAACCACTTTCATAATGATGGAATGCATAATGCCAGACTATCATAACCACATAGCCAAGGCATCGTGCCAAGACTACAAATAAGATTTTGTTAAGGCCTTGTGCCAAGACACTAGTTTGTCTCATGAGACCTACCGATACATCGAGGAGCTATAGCGGGCTCCACCCGTCACATATTAAGTCCAACGCATTCCCATATGAAAAGGTTTAAACATAACATAAACATTCGTATTAAAACTAGCATACTAAATGTCAATACATTCACCATAAACTATGAATGGTATAAAAATAGCACATCCACAGTCAAACATATCACAAAACCTTCAATAAAATATAGAAGTTTTGTATCATAATAAATCAACTTCAAATAAGCGTAAAATCCATCAAAGGATGTTGACATAGATGAAATAAAAACTCTTTTTAGAGAAATATCTCTTTCTATTTTGAAATCATTTAAGAGTCATATATTTATAAAATAAAACATTTTATTTGAAAATATTATTATAATCTTGTAAGGTAAGCTTCGACTATTTTATAATAGTGCAAAATAACCGCACCCGCTGTATAAGTTAAAAAAACATTCTTACCTTAATTCTGTCGAAAAGGTTAAAAAGCACCTTGTTTGGAAAACGACGGAAAGATTCCTTTATAAAACTATTATAAAAAGTAAAACAAGGGTATAAATGACTTTAACCCATATTCTTTTAAATAGTAAAAATGTTTTGAAATACATTTATAAGAAACATGGATGTGGTTGATAAAGAGATCTCAGTAGATTATTACGTATAAACAACCTCGGATAATGAAGAGATTGTGAAATAACCATTACCTTGTACTTTTCCTTGGTTGGGGTAGGTTAACCTCCTGTATAATGGTGAAATAATTGTTATTAAATTATAAAAGAATCATATAAATTAATATTATATCATATATGATCTTTTAACATTGATTTGTTAATAATATCTTAGTATTATCGTTGTTTCGGGTGTTAACTTACTCATTTTATTTTATATGTTTTGTTATGTAAGACATATTTGTAATGGATAGGTTGTATATTAATCATATCCAGAATGATATCAAGTCCTTAGATACTATTATTAATCATCAAATGAGAATTATACTTGAATGGATACGATGAATAATGAATCTCATCGCGTTCGTGGAGACGGTAGTCCGTACGTACGCAGGAGCGACAATATCATTCTTTTGATATTAAAATAATATATAATTGGATGGTATATCATATATACAGAATCATTATCATGTTATATTTATTATTTACATGAGTTAAAAATCATTATTATACCCATCCAAATAATAATATATTGAATAACAATTATACCACGACGTGGAGATGGTAAGCCGTACGTACGCAGGTATGGTGACATGTTATTCAAAGGGTGGATAGAATACTGAATATGGTTGTACCATATTTATAATAACATCACAGTATATATAAGATACTGGATTTATTATTTTAGAATGGTAATAACAAAGAAAGAATATTTGGAAGAAGAAAGGAACTTGAAAAAGGGTGGTGAAAACATTACCTCTTCTTCGGGTTCTTCCTTTTGATTTGATCAAAAGGTCTCCTTAGGTTGGCTTTATGATCAAAATAAGGCCTCTAAGTTGTAGTGAGGGAAGTTTATAGAGTATTTGGGTAGAGTTTGGCCGAACCAAAAGGCTTTGAATGTGTGAGTTAATGAGAAGAGGGAGTGCCCTTTTATAAGAGGGGTGAGGGGCACCTTTGGAAAAGCTCGAAATATTAATTTATAATAAATTTATATTCGGTTTATAATGGCTCCAAAGTTTATTATTTAAATTTTAATGTGGGGATGGGTCTAAAAACACTCAACAAATAGAATTTAGACAGGTTTGGGTTACTATATTAACATTATCTTTAAGTATTAAGTCTTAGTTAATTAGTTTCACTTTTACAATGTCTCTTTGTATTTTTATATTATATGGTTAATAAACTTACTATATACATCCAAGAGACCCCCAAGTGGTCCATTAATGATACACCTATCATGATATAAGTCTCTTGGCTGAACCTTAGATTTTTAGGAATTTAATATCAATTAATAATATAATATTTTTTTTAAAAACTCTTTTATGTCAATTTTGACACTATTCAATAGTTGATTTTTGTGAAACTCATAACAGAATTATTACTTCTAAAAAAGTTAATTAAATCATTCTTAACATGTCATATTAACTTATAAAATTAGTGTAATTCATAAAAAGTCTCAAATTATATTTATTTGGGTATTTATAATATCAATTATTTTAATTTGTCACTATTATGGTAATTACTGTATCATCATTGTGTCATAAATAAATTAAATTATTTAAAGTCTAGAAATTATAAATAAAATATAATTATGTAGGAAATATTTTTAGCTTTCTAATGAATATTTATAGTCGAAAATCCAACATATATAACCCTATGTAAAAATTGTTTTTCTAAAAGATATATGCTTATGTCATTTTTGTACTTATTTTATCTTAATTAAAATAAAGTGTCCCTATCACTTACAAGTGGCTCCATGGGGTCCCAAAATCGACCCAAAGATGCCTACGGTCGAACATGTATCAATCAATAAGGTTAGGACACGTTTTAGGGTAATTTAGTATTATTATAATATTATTTTTTTAACCCTTATTTACCGGATTTACCCTTAACCATGGTAAATAAAATATTTACCGAAGTAATTATTCAAAATGTCTAAAAATAAAAGTTACCTATTTACACAATTTGAAAATCATGATTCCAAATATGGAATCCATTTTTATAAATTCAAAACATAGAAGTGGCAGAAATTAATTTAAAATGAATTCCCACTGTCAAAACAAAGAGCGTGTTTTTAAGATATAATAACTATCAAAAGATTGATACTTGTTTATATTCAGTTTAATTGTGAAATTATGTCCAATGAACAACATTGTATTAAATGGTAAAAATATATTATAAATATACTTTAAAACCACTCAAATTCATAATTTATCAATATAAATTATTTCGATTAAAAAAGTTGTTTTTAATTAAAATTTAGTAATTTTCACTATTCATCAAAATATAAAAGTTATCCGAAAAGTACCAAAATTTCACCTTAGGCTAAATTCGATATTCCAAATCCAAAAATGAAGTCCATTTTGAAATATAAAATATAAATAATTTCAAAAAGTAGGTATTACTATTCATAACGGCTAGTTTGATTGGTTATGGTGTGTTAGAACTCGGTGTTGCGTACAACACACGCTATCACATTATTCAAAGAGAAGCGTACCGTAGAAGCTTGGGGTGTTACATTCTCCCCTCCTTCAAATAATTTAGTCCTCAAAATTTCTAGAATACTACCACATGAAAAGACTCGGGTGGTTCTTCATCATAAGTTCCTCGGGTTCCCACGTTGCCTCTTCCATCTTATGGTTTCTCCACAAGACTTTTACCAGGCGAGTTGTCCAGTTTCTCAGTACTTGTTCTCTCGTATCTAGAATCCTGAAGGGCTCTTCACAATAAGACAGATCAGGTTCCAGTTCTAACTCCTCATAGGTGAGTACATGCATTGGGTCAGGCATGTATTTCCTCAACAGAGATACGTGGAACACATCGTGAACTTTGGAGAGACTTGGCGGCATTGCCAATCGGTAAGCTATGACCCCAATTCGTTCTAGAATTTCAAAAGGTCCGATGTACCTGGGACTCAATTTACCTTTCTTACCAAAACGTATGACTCCCTTCCATGGAGATACCTTTAGGAAAACATGATCACTGACTTGAAATTCCAAATCCTTCCTTCGATTATCGGCATAGCTCTTCTGCCTACTTTGAGCTGCTTTGATGTGATTTTGGATTATGTTCACCTTTTCCATCGTTTCCTTCACCAGTTCTCAACCTACAAGTTTTCTTTCACCAACGTCATCCCAACAAGTTGGTGTGCGACATCTCTTTTTGTATAACGCTTCATATGGTTTCATCTGAATACTTGAATGGAAGCTATTGTTATAGGAAAATTATACCAGAGGTAAATATTGATCCCACATACCCTGAAAGTCAAGTGAGCAAGATCTCAACATGTCTTCTAAGGTTTGAATAGTCCGTTCTGATTGTCCGTCTGTCTGAGGGTGGTAGGAAGTGCTCAAATGAAGTTCAGTATCCAGGGATTTCTGAAGACTCTTCCAGAATCTTGAAGTATAATGGGGATCACGATCAGAAAAAATCGATAGGGGTACTCCATGAAGTCTCACAACTTCATTAATATATAGTCTTGCTAGACGTTCCAGTGGTAGATCTTCTCTTATAGCAAGAAAATGTGCTGACTTGGTAAGATGATAAATAATAACTCATATTGCATCGTTCCTTCTAGGAGTCTTTGGTAGCCCCATGACAAAGTCCATCGTAATATTGTCCCATTTCCACTCCGGCATGGGAAGGCATTGCATGACTCCTTCAAGGTGTTGCCTTCCAGCTTTCACTTGTTGAAAAACCATACATCTTGACACAAAATCAGCAATCTCCCTCTTCATATTGTCCCACCAAAAATGTTCCTTCAAATCTCTATACATTTTGGTGCTCCCAGGGTGTATAGAGAAATTGGAACTATGAGCATCATCTAGAAACTCCCTTTTTAGATCAGGTATATCGGGAACACAAAGTCTCTTCCCGAATTTCAAAATTCCATCTTCATACACAAAGTCTCTCAATCTCCCATCATTCACAGCTTTAATCTTCTTTTGAAATTCTTCATCATCGGTCTGAGAACTCTTAATCCTTTATAGTAAAGATGGTTTGGAAACCATTTGAAAAAGCATTGATGTTTCACCTTCCCTGGTTATTCCCATGTCCATCTTCACTAGATCCATCAAAATTGGATCCCTTTCAATTCTCATCACGTTCAAAACTCCATGGTCTTTTCTGTTCAAAGCATCTGCCACCTTGTTTGCTTTCCCCGAGTGGTAGTGTATCATACAATCAAAATCCTTAAGTAATTCAAGCCATCTCCTTTGCCTCATGTTGAGTTCTTTTTGTGAGAAAATATACTTCAAACTATTTTTATCAGTATAAATCTCACATTTTTCACCATAGAGGTAGTGCCTCCATATCTTCAAAGCAAAGATCACAGCTGCTAACTCGAGATCATGAGTAGGATAGTTTTTTTCATGAATTTTCAACTGTCGTGATGCATAGGCAATAACTCTATCATTCTGCATAAGGACACAACCAAGTCCTTTCTTCGATGCATCACTATAAATAACGAACCCATCATTCCCAGATGGTAGAGTCAATATAGGAGCATTGGATAATCATCTCTTCAGTTCTTTGAAACATTCTTCACACTCTTTTGTCCAAACAAATTTAACCCCTTTACGTGTGAGCTTCGTTAATGGGTTAGCCAATCGGGAAAAATTTTGGACGAAACGTCGATAATAACCTGCTAAACCAATAAAACTACGTACCTCAGTTATATTCATTGGTGCTGGCCATTCTTGGATTGCCTTGGTCTTAGAAGGATCAACAGAGATTCTATCTTTAGAGACAATATAACCAAAAAAGAAATCTCATGAAGCCAGAATTCACACTTGCTAAACTTTCCATATAATTTATGTCTTCTCAGAGTCTTTAGGATAACGCGCAAGTGATTTTCATGATCTTTGTAGCTTTTGGAGTATACCAAGATATCATCAATAAATACCACCACAAATTCATCGAGATATTCCTTGAAAACTCTATTCATCAGATCCATGAATACAGAGGGTGCATTAGTCAATCCAAAAGGCATTACAATAAACTTGTAATGCCCGTACCTGGTTCGAAATGCTGTCTTCGGAATGTCTTCCTTCTTCACACACAACTGATGGTATCCAGATCGAAGGTCAATCTTTGAAAAGTATTGAGCTCTATGCAGTTAGTCAAATAAATCATCAATGCAAGGTAGGGGATACTTGTTCTTTATCGTTATAGCATTGATCTCCCTGTAGTCAATACATAACCTCATATATCCATCTTTCTTTTTAACAAAAATAACAGGCGCTCCCCATGGAGAAACACTAGGGCGAATAAATCCCTTATTACTCAATTCCTATAGTTGTTTCTTTAGTTCAACTAATTCTACAGTGTCCATTCTATAAGGGGTCTTTGATATAGGCCTTGATCTAGGAATTAAATCAATGGAAAACTCAACTTCTCATTCTGGAGGATGTCCAGGTAAATCTTCCGGAAATACATCTACATATTCTTTCAAAACAGGTACATCCTCTATTTGAACATTACTTTACTCACCCACAGTTATTTCATTCTCTTCCTCCCCAATAATTGAATTTAGTTGAGCTACTGGGGGTGGATCTAGATAAGAATTAGGTGGTGACGATTATTCTATAAAGATAAGGTGTTCCTTATCATCATCATCAAGAATTGTAACCTCTTTATTCTTACAATAAATCTTCGAATCATAGTCTGAAAGCCAGTCCATACCGAGGATTATATCAAACTCAATCATAGGTATGATGATGAGATCAGCAGATAAAGAACATTTATGTGCTTTAATGGGGACTGATTCACAAAACTTTGTTGCAATGATACTTCCCTTAGGAGTTTTAACTGACAACTCCCTTGTTAAATAAAATTGAAAATATCTAATTTTCTTAGAAAACTGGGAAGATATGAAACAATGCGATGATCCATAATCAAATAATGCATTTTCTAAACTTGAGGAAACCATTAAATTACCTGCCACCATGTCTTTCGGAGCTTCTACCTCAGCAGTAGTGATAGCATAAGCTTGGACTTGATCCCTTGGCCTTTTCTGAGGTAAATTCTCCTGAATCTTAGGACATTCATTTTCATAATGCCCCATCTCCCTGTAATTGTAGCACTGAACATTGGTAGCTTCCTTATTCCCCTTGCAATCACGAGCTTGGTGGCCTTTTTCACCACACTTGTAACAAACTCTCGTTCCCTTCAAGCAAGTACCGGGGTGTTTCTTCCCACATTTACCACAGGATGGATATTCAACCTTTCCCTTCTTCCCCTTATTTCCATTCCCAGATTGATCAGCAGATCTCTTCTTCTCTTTCTTTTCTTTAAAGTCATAAGACTTAGAGAATTCCTTTTCGGTCTTGATAGCACATGAGACAATGTCTTCGTACGACGAGAAGGATTGTGAGACTAATGCTCGACGGAGAAATGGTTTTAACCCATCAAAGAAACGATCAATCTTACTTATTGGGTTACGTATATAATCTCCAAAATACATTTCTAACCTTGTAAAGTTAGCCTCATACTTTGTGACATTCTCATCCTCCTTTTGTCTCAGACTCAGAATTTGCCTTTCCATATTTGATCGATGGTCGTGAGGAAAGTATTTTTCTAAAAAAATATCTTTGAACTACCTCCATTACATATTTGATACTTCATCATCTTGCTTCATGTTTTGAATCAATGACCACCATTGATCAGCATCTCCAATGAGGCAGTAAACTGCCATAATAACTTTTTCCCTTTTACTACTCCCCAAATCCTGAAATATTTTCTCTAGGGAATTTATCCATTTCTCAGCTACTAAGGGATTTGTACTCCCATTGAACGTTGGTGGTTGTTTCCTCATGAGTCGATCTAACATTGATCCTCCACGATGCGGATCAGGGTGCTCCATACGGGTAAGGTTATTATTCATAACCTGAGTGAGTTGTCCCAGTATGGTGATTAGCTGATCGGAACCAGTCGCATCACCAGATCCACTATAATTATCTTGAGTAGGAGGGAAATCCCTAAATGGAGTGCGTGCATTGATACGGTTTCCATTTCTTCCACTAGGTTCCATTTCTAAACAATGGCATAAACTAGATCAGTTTATGAATCAAAATACATAATTCCATACTTATAAAACACTTAACATAAATTGAACTATTTATGGATATAATCCATAATCATAAAAATGTTTTCTTTGAGGAAGTATATACTCATAAACCTTTCATAATTATTTGTAAAGAAAATGAGAGTTATCCTAAGCATATCCCCTGGGAGTGTCGTAACCAAGAGTGCAGCAAGACCCGTTGTCGTGCACCAGCTCCCGTTCGAGTCTAGCTCAAAGCGGTGTTTTCGGGTTTTACCCCTAGGTACATCTGTGCCAGAGCTGCCTCTACCTGCTCGTATCCAGACAGGGATGTATTGCTCAGAAAACTCACAAAATCTCTACAATACCAAAATTCTAGGAAGTTCTTCTATACTAATCCTCAAAGTTCATCTTAGGTCTACGTGCTCTAATCAGAGTTTATCTAAATCTAGCTTACAAGGTTTGTACTAAACTTCCTCTGATACCAACTGTAACGCCCCAACCCCAGTTACCCAAAGTCGGTGCATTATTACATAACATTGGCATGATCACAAGAAAGATAAAATCTCGAAAGACCGATTGGTTTAGAAGCCTTGTAAACACTAGATATATTCATAAAGTTTTACATTACATCATAAAGTGAAAAACTACTACAACAACATATTGTCTCCATAGTCCACACTATTATCCCCTCATAATATCCCTATAGGTCATTCATAATTTACTTCTTCACATCCTGTGAAAAATAAAACATAGAAAAGGGGTGACCTCAAATTCCCAGTAAGGATAACAATATAGGAGAAACTTTCATAAATAAGAATAAACATTTAAGGCAGTGTATAACTAAAACAAAAGCCTTTTAAACATGAACTTCAACAAAGTATGACAAAAATAAAATGAAATAATTCCATTTACTTATTCACATGGATATTCTACTAATCGAATAATCACATGCAATATCAATAACCACTTTCATAATGATGGAATGCATAATGCCAGACTATCATAACCACATAGCCAAGACATCGTGCCAAGACTACAAATAAGATTTTGTTAAGGCCTTGTTCCAAGACAATAGTTTGTCTCATGAGACCTACCGATACATCGAGGAGCTATAGCGGGCTCCACCCGTCACATATTAAGTCCAACGCATTCCCATATGAAAAGGTTTAAACATAACATAATCATTCGTATTAAAACTAGCATACGAAATGTCAATATGTTCACCATAAACTATGAATGGTATAAAAATAGCACATCCATAGTCAAACATATCACAAAACCTTCAATAAAATATAGAAGTTTTGTATCATAATAAATCAACTTCAAATAAGCGTAAAATCCATCAAAGGATGTTGACATAGATGAAATCAAAACTCTTTTTAGAGAAATATCTCTTTCTATTTTGAAATCATTTAAGAGTCATATATTTATAAAATAAAACATTTTATTTTAAAATATTCTTATAATCTTGTAAGGGAAGCTTCGACGATTTTATAATGGTGCAAAATAACCGCACCCGCTGTATAAGTTAAAAAAAAATTCTTACCTTAATTCTGTCGAAAAGGTTAAAAAGCACCTTGTTTGGAAAACGACGGAAAGATTCCTTTATAAAACTATTATAAAAAATCAAACAAGGGTATAAATGACTTTAACCCATATTCTTTTAAATAGTAAAAATGTTTTGAAATACATTTATTAGAAACATGGATGTGGATGATAAAGAGATCTCAGTAGATTATTACGTATAAACAACCTCGGATAATGAAGAGATTGTGAAATAACCATTACCTTGTACTTTTCCTTGGTTGGGGTAGGTTAACCTCCTGTATAATGGTGAAATAATTGTTATTAAATTATACAAAAATCATATAAATTAATATTATATCATATATGATCTTTTAACATTGATTTGTTAATAATATCTTAGTATTATCGTTGTTTCGGGTGTTAACTTACTCATTTTATTTTATATGTTTTGTTACGTAAGCCATATTTTTAATGGATAGGTTGTATATTAATCATATCCAGAATGATATCAAGTCCTTAGATACTATTATTAATCATCAAATGAGAATTATACTTGAATGGATACGATGGATAATGAATCTCATCGCGTTCGTGGAGACGGTAGTCCGTACGTACGCACGAGCGACAATATCATTCTTTTGATATTAAAATAATATATAATTGGATGGTATATCATATATACAGAATAATTATCATGTTATATTTATTATTTACATGAGTTACACATCATTATTATACCCATCCAAATAATAATATATTGAATAACAATTATACCACGACGTGGAGACGGTAAGCCGTACGTACGCACGTATGGTGACATGTTATTAAAAGGGTGGATAGAATACTGAATATAGTTGTACCATATTTCTAATAACATCACAGTATATATAAGATACTGGATTTATTATTTTAGAATGGTAATAACAAAGAAAGAATAAGTGGAAGAAGAAAGGAACTTGAAAAAGGGTGGTGAAAACATTACCTCTTCTTCGGGTTCTTCCTTTTGATTTGATCAAAAGGTCTCCTTAGGTTGGCTTTATGATCAAACTAAGGCCTCTAAGTTGTAGTGAGGGAAGTTGATAGAGTATTTGGGTAGAGTTTGGCCGAACCAAAAGGCTTTTAATGTGTGAGTTAATGAGAAGAGTGAGTGCCCTTTTATAAGAGGGGTGAGGGGCACCTTTGGAAAAGCTCGAAATATTAATTTATAATAAATTTATATTCGGTTTATAATGGCTCCAAAGTTTATTATTTAAATTTTAAGGTGGGAATGGGTCTAAAAACACTCAACCAATAGAATTTAGACAGGTTTGGGTTACTATATTAACCTTATCTTTAAGTATTAACTCTTAGTTAATTAGTTTCACTTTTACAATGTCTCTTTGTATTTTTATATTATATGGTTAATAAACTTACTATATACATCCAAGAGACCCCCAAGTGGTCCATTAATGATATACCTATCATGATATAAGTCTCTTGGCTGAACCTTAGATTTTTAGGAATTTAATATCAATTAATAATATAATATTTTTTTTAAAAACTCTTTTATGTCAATTTTGACACTATTCAATAGTTGATTTTTGTGAAACTCATAACAGAATTATTACTTCTAAAAAAGTTAATTAAATCATTCTTAACATGTCATATTAACTTAGAAAATTAGTGTAATTCGTAAAAAGTCTCAAATTATATTTATTTGGGTATTTATAATATCAATTATTTTAATTTTTTACTATTATGGTAATTACTGCATCATCATTGTATCATAAATAAATTAAATTATTTAAAGTCTAAAAATTATAAATAAAATATCATTATGTAGGAAATATTTTTATCTTTATAATGAATATTTATAGTCGAAAATCCAACATATACAACCCTATGTAAATTTTTTTTCTTCTAAAAGATATATGCTTATGTCATTTTTGTACTTATTCTAACTTAATTAAAATGAAGTGTCCCTATCACCTACAAGTGGCTCCATGGGGTCCCAAAATCGACCCAAAAATGCCTATGGTAGAACATGTATCAACCAATAAGGTTAGGACACGTTTTAGGGTAATTTAGTATTATTATAATATTATTTTTTTAACCCTTATTTACCGGATTTACCCTTAACCATGGTAAATAAAATATTTACCGAAGTAATTATTCAAAATGTCTAAAAATAAAAGTTACCTTTTTACAAAATTTGAACATCCTGATTCCAAATATGGAATTCATTTTTCCAAATTCAAAACACAGAAGTGGAAGAAATTAATTTAAAATTAATTCCCGCTGTCAAAACAAAGAGCGTGTTTTTAAGATATAATAACTATCAAAAGATTGATATTTGTTTATATTCGGTTTAATTGTTAAATTATGTCCAATGACCAAAATTGTATTAAATGGTAAAAATATATTATAAATATACTTTAAAACCACTCAAATTCATAATTTATCAATATAAATTATTTTGATTAAAAAAGTTGTTTTTAATTAAAATTTAGTAATTTTCACTATTCATCAAAATATTAAAGTTATCCGAAAAGTACCAAAATTTCACCTTAGGCTAAAGTAGATATTCCGAATCCAAAAATGAAGTCCATTTTGAAATATAAAATATATATAATCTCAAAAGGTAGGTATTACTATTCATAACGGCTAGTTTGATTGGTTATGGTGTGTTAGAACTCGGTGTTGCGTACAACACACGCTATCACATTATTCAAAGAGAAGCGTACCGTAGAAGCTTGGGGTGTTACAATAGAGTGCGATGAGATCTTTACTTCTAGGTACCACATCAAGATCTTTGATGAAATTGCACATCCAAAATGATTCTTTAGCTGCCTCAAAAGCTGCAATATACCCAGACTCTACTGTAGAATCTGTGACCATAGCATGCCTTGAGCTCTTCCAGCTCACAACACCTCCATTAAAAGTGAAGATGCATTCCATTTGTGACTTCATGTCATCTTAATCAGTCTGGAAAATTGCATCTGCATATCCTATGATGAATAGTTTCTCATCTCCTCCATAAACTAAGAACATATCCTTAGTACACCTAAGATACTTAAGAATAGTCTTTACTGCCATCCAATGGCAGTCACCTGGATCAGCTTGATATCTTCCTACCACACTTAATGCGTAGACAACATCTAGCCTAGTACTTAGCATAACATACATGACTAACCAAATCACGGATTCATATAAAATTCTTTCCATTCTATTTCTTTCCTCATGGGTCTGAGGACACATTTTCTTGGAAAGATGAATACCATGTGACACTGACAACAATCCCCTATTAGATTTTTCATACTGAATCTCTTTAGTATCTTGTCAATATATGTACATGATGGATCTTAATCCCAAGAATATATGATGCCTTACCCAACTCTTTTATGGAAAAATATTTATTCAACCATGCCTTAACAGACTGTAAGACTGGTATTTAATTTCCAATAAGTAATATGCCATTAACATATACTATTAAGAAAACAACTGCACTCCCACTAAACTGTTTGTAGACACAAGGCTCAAATTCAATCTTTATAAAACCAAATTCTGTTATGGATTCATCAAAAAAATGTTACATGACCTGGATTCTTTCTTTAGTCCACAAATGAATTTTTGCATCTTGCATATCTTATTAGAATCCTTTGGAGTCACAAACCCTTCAGGTTGTTTCATGTAGACATCTTCCCGAAGGTTCCTATTAAGGAAGGTTATTTTGACATCTATTTTCTAAATCTCAAAGTCATGGTAAGTCACAATGGAAAGTATATTTTTGATGGATTTCAGCATTGCAACTGGTGAAAAGGTTTCATCGTAGTAAATAACTTGACACTATTTAAATACTTTCGCAATCAATCATTTTTATAGGTACTAACTTGTCCTTCCATGTCTAGTTTCATCTTGAATACCCATTTGCAACCAATAAGATTTACATCCTCTGGAGGATCTACCAAAATCTAGACTTGGTTTTGGTATATGAAATCCATTTCAGAATTCATGGATTCTTACCACTTGGAAACATTTGTGTCACTTACTGCTTCCTTCTAGGTTATAGGATCATTATTATCAACTAATAATGAGTCACCATCCTTGGTAACTAAAAAACCATACCGTTCTAGTTCTCTAACCCTTTTGCAACCAATCATGCCTTATAGGTAATAACTTGTCCTTCCATGTACGGTTTCTTCTTGAATACCCATTTCCAACCAACAATATCTACATCCACTGGAGGATGTACCAAAATCTAGACTTGGTTTTCGTATATGAAATCCATTTTAGAATTCATGGATTCTAGCCACTTGGCAACATTTGTGCCACTTACTACTTCCTTGTAGGTTAGAGGATCATTATTATCAACTACTAATGAGTCACCATCCTCAGTAACTAAAAAACCATACCATTCTAGTTATCTAACCTCTCTTGTACTCCTACGTAGTACTTATGTATCCAGAATAGTTTCTACTTCCACAGGGATTTGTGGAATTTGATCCTGTACCAACTCTTGTGTGCCTTGATACCCTACTTCATCGAAGTTTATCTCACTCCCACTATCACTTTTGGATATGTTCTCCCTTTCAAGAAATATGACGTGTCTTTCCACAATAACCTTTTTTTATGAGGGGTCATATAGGTAATATCCCCTTGTTTCTTTGGGGTATCCTATAAAGGTACATCGTGCCTCATGGTGCAATTTTGTTACCTGGAGAGGCCTTAACAAATGCTTCACTTCCCTAAACATGTAAATTCGATAACATGGTTTTTCTTCCACTCCAAAATTTGTATGGAATACCATTTATCGATTTAGTTGGTACTTGTTTTAGTATGAGTGCCACTATTTGTAATGCATATCCCCAAAAGGATAATGGAATACTTTCATGACTCATCATTGATCTCACAATGTTCAATAAGGCGCGGTTCCTCCTTTTTCTTACACCATTCCATCGAGGCGTGTAAGGAGGAGTGAGTTGGGATAGGATCCCAAACTCCCGTAAGCAATCAATAAAGTCTTGATTAAGATATTCTCCACCTCAATATGAGTGGAGTTTCTTAATCTTCATACCAAGTTGGTTCTCAAATTCATTCTTATATTCCTTAAATTTATCAAAAGAATCTGAGTTATACCTTATTAAGTAAATATATCCATATCTACTAAAATCATTAGTAAAAGTTATGAAGTACGAGTGCTCACCCCTTTCTTTAATAGGAAATGGTTCACACACATCGATATGAACTAATTCAAGAAAATATTTAGACCTTTCACCTTTACCTCTAAATGGGGCTTTGGTCATTTTTCCTTGTAAATGTGCATGACATACACCATGTGGTTTTAGTTTGAAAGAATCTAAATATACATCTTGATGTATTTTTTTTCAAGTATTTTTCATTTAAATAACCCAACTGGTGATTCCAAAGTTGTACGTGGTATGATTCATGTGAAGTAATTTCGTTATCAATTTCCATTACTTGGTTCAAGTAATCCAACATGCAAAGACCATTATGTAAATGTGCTTTACCATAACAAATTCTATCTTTATAAAAGAAGCAACATTTAATTTTAAATTTGAAAATGAATACATCTGTATCTAGTCTGGATATAGAAATAATGTTTTTGGTAAATAAAGGCACATAATAACAACCCTTTAAAACCAAGACCATTTTGGCCAGCAATGTGAGGTAGTAGTCTCCAATAACTACAACAACATGTTTAGCTATGTTGGCTAATTGTAGATTTACCTTCCCTCGGTCAATTTTTCTGAATCTACTTGGTTTCTGTATTTGAATACATATGTGATCACCACAAGCTATATCTAATATATAATTTGTAGAAATAGATAAATTGCACTCGATAATAAACATATCTGAAGCTTCCCCTTGCTTCTTTAGCTGGGTGTAGTTTTTCTTCTAGTGAATCTTTTTGCCACATGCGAAACAGACAACATACTATTCCATTACTTCCCCTTTGATATTCTTCTTCTTGGAAGGGTGTGAAGAAGCTTTGGGATTAAATCTCTTTGATTTACATTTCCATTTTTTCACTATAAAGACATAAGGCTTTTTTCACTTCATATCTTTATCTACTTGGAAAAAGAGGATAAGAAGATCTGGAAGAGACTTCTTAATGTTGTTCATATAAAAATTCACAAAAAAACTAGATAAGCTTTGAGGGAGTGATTCTAGAATGAGAACAGTGCCCAGTTCTTTGGGGAGTTTAAACCCTAGAACCTCTACACGCTCAATGTATCCAATGAGCTTGACTACGTGAGGCCCAATTGGGGAACCCCCTCCAAGCATACTCTAAAAGAGCGCCTTAGAAATCTCAAACCATTCTTATCTAGCTCTCTCCTGGTAAAGACCACATAGGTGCTCAAGCGTGCTATACACATCCATGTTTTCATGAAATTTCATGAGTTCACTAGACATAGATGAAAGCATCAAACATTGAATGTTGACCACATCATTCATTTGTTTTTTGTAGACTAGGAACTCTTCATCACTCACCTCTTGAGTAGGAAGATAAATCATTGAGGATTATAGCACGTAAGATTTCCGTTCATGGCGTAGAACAACCCGAAGGCATCTAAACTACTCCTGGAAGTTACTATCAGTGATGAGATTGTCTTTATCCAATATTGATCATATTTATAGTGATATTTTTTTTATTCTATAATTAAAAGAGTAGATTATTAGTACTTTGATTGATAACAAATTTTGTGAGAAATAATCAATTGATTTTATTAAATCTCCCAATATTTTATCAAGTCCCAATAGCCCTCACCATTGAACTTGGAATGTCTAGTTTTTACGATATTATAGTTGCAAGGATCCATATCCCCTATGCATAACCCCAAAAAGGGTTGGTCAAGCTATTTTGAAGGTATTTAGGTAGACAAGTCTTTGCCAACTACGGGTTTGCATCTCCTTGATCCGTTGAGTGGACTCCTCAATCTAGAAATCCTGACTTGGATTTTCTCAACACATGCCTCCAAATTACCCCAAGTCTAGTAGGGGCTACTAATCTTGATGTAAAATGGTTAAGTCAACCTGAAACTCTCATATGAACTCCCTTTATAAAAGTAAGTTTCCCAACAAGGGTTGGTCAAACACACAGTTCTATTGAGTTTTGTTCCTAATCAAGTAATGGAAGGCATAGTCCGACTTAATATTAGATTGAGAGAATTTATTTAATTATGCATAAATGTTTATCTTGTTTTATCCTTTACATGTCTTGTTAATATTTAAGTGGATGTTTACTTAATTAATTAACCATGTTTGGATAAAATATTTACACATAATCAATTTTATTTAAATTCTATCTTTTCATATTAATTCATTCATTTATGTGATCATAGTCTTTCATTAATAAATATAATTTTAATGCATTAGATAAAAAATAAATAAATGATTAAATGAACTGATCATGAGCTTATTTAATGGTTGATTTAATGAGTGAACATTAAAACAACCTATGACCTAGGGGAAATAACTTCTTATGTCAGACTTGGTACGACCTACAACATTCCACGTGTCCACCTATGTATCACTAAGTTGGCGTCATTATAGTTCCATCTTGAACTATCCCTACATGCCTTGGGATGCTCCATTAATTAAAAATATATATTACTCACATGAAGATGAGAGGAACCAAAGGATTGGTTAAAGGGAATTACATAAATATCCTTGGACACGCATGTCATACATAATAATGGAGGGAGTGATGACTCACAGGCCATCTTTTAATTTAATATAAAATAATTGAAAAACCATGTAATAAATTTAATTAAATAAATGACAACACATACATCGGTCTTAGTCAAGCTCATGAATAGTCACACATGCAATGAATATGCAAAAGTAAATGGATAGCATTCATTTCATTATTCGTTCTGTTATTATTTAAGATAAACATGCTTGAATTAATTAATTAATTAATTAATTAATTCTCTTTCAACTTAATGATAATCCGATCTTATTTGGAGATACCCATCATTAATGAAATTCATGGAAAATAAACGGCAGAATCAATAATGACATATTAATTACAATAAATCAATTGAGCATTTAAATTTTTTTAAAACCATTATTAAATTTTCAAACACACAACAGTGTGCTAATCCATAAAATAAGGTTTTAATGCTACAATTTCAAATTTAATGTAATTTTAAATTTTTCCATTAATGGGAGACTGCACGACATGTACATATAGCTGCACATCATGTACCTTAGTTGCTGTATATCCAAGTCACATGCCTAGGGATTTGGTATGTTGACTCGACCATACTACATGGTGTGTACATACCAATTACACACCTTTTATCCCCTTTCCATGTGCCAGGTTGGCCCGATTAACACACGATGTGCAATAAAAGCACCACATGTAACTAATTACTCAGTGCATCTAGATACATTACGCATGGGTATACAACGTGTGCCCTGGTCATATGCCGAGTAACCCAGTTTTATTGGTCAATGATTTGGCACATCCTGATGGAATCTCTGGTCTCTCTTCATTTGTTCTTAAACCATTAAGAAAATGAAACACTGGGAGAACATGATTAATATATCGATAACATGTTAATTCAATTCAGATTAAAGAATTAATAACATGAAATAAAATCTAACCACAATTGTGCATAGATCAACAATCATATAAATAATTATAAATTTAAACGCAACTGCTCTGATACAACTTGTTGGTTCCGGGTGCAGCGGAAGCATGCAATGATGGGTGATATATTAAATTTTCTTGTAATAATTATTTCTTGAAACCAAGAGCGAGGATATTTCATGTCAAATTTATAAATAATTTATTTAATATCTAATGAAATAAATACATGGGATTAGGAACTTTCTTCATTGATGATTGTTGATCATCCAAAATATCCCTTTTAGATTGCCTTCATCGTGATTATGAGGATCCAAGGGTATAATCCCTCTAGCGATAATCCACACGTGCTTAAATGTTCTCTGAGTAATGCCACTCATTCTTTGGGTGCTAGCGTGACAAATCAAACATATTGCATTGTTCATTCTTGATCGCTCATTCTTTGGCCTTGAAGAAATTATCTCTTGGGTTTCTCATTCTTGAGAGGGTGAGAGGAGGAGGAGTTGAGAGAGAATTTGTTGTGCACAATAATTCTCTACTCCCAAACTTGGAATTGGTTTCGAATAAATTACACAATATACGTAGCCATATATTTATAGAGCTGGGATTTCAGTTACAAAATTTAATTGAATAATTGCCATTAAATATAATTATAACCATTAATGAAATCCCATGCCACATAATAATAATAATAGTATTATTATTTTTTAGTTCGCCAACTTGCGCAAAATATATAAATAATATTTACCAACTCGTAAATAATTATTTTATCACCAGACACGGTTTTGGTCCGTTCGAACTCCTATTGTATTTATTGAACACCCGAATAAATATTTTATTCTCTTAAATAAATATTTTATTCACAAACTAGTAAATAAATATTTATTAAATATTCAATAAAATAAATAAATATATTTTATTCAAAATCTAGTGAATAAATATTTATTTAATTTATGCGATCAATATAACTTAAATAAAATTATTCCCCATTCTTGAGAATAATAGTTATTCTATTAATTATATTCAAATAGAATTTAATCAAGACCACTAGAAAAACTTAGTGTGTGATCCTCTAGGATTCTTTCTCATTGGCATTAGGCAGGATTGACTAAAGTCTAAGATTAATGTCTAGAAACAATTCAAGGCACCCAAGAGAAAGAACTTAAAGCCGCAATGATGAAAACTACATACGAACTCTTACTGTGTAATATAATCCCTTTGTCACTTAATCTCATCAAGTAGGTTTCATGATAGTGTCACCAACCTATATTCTTGATATATTATTCTTTGACTATCTAAAATAAAATCATCGTTACACCATGTCCATGGAATTTATGGTGATGGTTTTATTTCAATCAAAGGGACAAGATATAAACTTCCATAAATATGGAAGGGAAAAATCCTTTCTTGACTTATCTATTAATAACATATCATTTGTGGCTCACCCAATGTACCCTACTTACCACCAACATATGGCATGATGGTTTTTGTTAGAAAATATAAGCGTGTGAGTCATGACATGCATTAATGATAATATTAAAATCTAAGGACCATTACACACACTCACAAATAGGAATATCCAATGACACCAAAACATGCAGAATTCATACTGGCGGGTCTGTTCTCATAATATCCCATCTTGGATATTACTAAGTGAGAACTTTATGAGAAGAAGTCCCATCTTATTATGAGTACTCACACCTGATAGTCTATATACTATGTGTCCCATTATAGTATGTTTTCCAACTGCAGAACTATATTAAGAATATTTTCATAGCACTTCAAGGTTCTCATCATAGTGGGGAAATACCATGACCTTATCAATGCGACAAATACTCTAGGACATTATTACATTATGGTTATGTATAACAATGAACAATATGTAATAAGATGTTTAATTTAATATTTAATACATCAAATATTCATGTAATCAAAGTACAAACAGTTGGTTACAGGACACCAACTCTAACATGAAAGACATTGTGAACCCACTACAACTTTTGGGGTAGGATGAGGTGGTAAGAAACCTCACCAACCCTCTACAATATCTCAAATATCCTGATGAACCTCGAGGATAACTTGACTCCCTAGACAAATCCCTGCAATCCTTATTGTGGGGAGACTCTTAGAAAATGTGGTCTTCTTTATTAAACTCCAAGGGCCTATGACGTCGATCTGCATAAGATTTATGTTTGATCTAGGATGTCCTCATCCTCTCATGGATGACTTGGAGCTTCTCCTTCATCACCTACACCATCTCTGGACTCATAAGAGTTTCCTCGATGATCTCTGTCCAGCACAAGGGTGACCTGAAGGGTCTCCCGTACAGGGTCTCGAAAGGTGCCATACCAATAATAGAGTGGTAGCTATTGTTGTATGAAAACTCTACCAAGGAAATTTGATTCTCTTGGCTCCAACCAAATTATAACATGAAATCCTTTAACATATTCTCCAACATTTAGATAGTGCGCTCGGTCTTCCCATATGTTTGGGGGTGAAAGGCTGTACTCATCCTTATTTGGGGTTTGAATGCCTAATATAGGTCTCTCCATAATTGTTACATGAACTTCACATCATGATCTAAGAAAATATTCTAGGGAACCCCATGAAGGTAATAAACCCCCATACATACATATTACCCAAACTCTCCACTGAACTCTTTCCCTGATAGCAAGGAAGTACATTGACTTTCTGAGTCAGTCAACTATCACCCAAATGGTGTTGTGGCCCTTCAGTGTCCATGGAATCCCTATCAAAAATTACATAAATATGCCATCCCATTTCTGCTCAGGGATCTCAACGGGCTGCAACAAACCTTCCAGAACCTATTGCTCATCCTTCAGCTGCTGATAGGTGAGGGACCGTGAGAAAAACTGAGCTACGTTCTGTCTCATGTCGGCCCACAAAAAACTTCTATTGAAGGTTTCTATACATCTTACTCAAACTGGTATGTACAACCAAGGTAGATGTGTGGAACTCTTTCATCACCTCATCTCATATCGTGACTGGGACCACCGTCTGTTCTAGGAAAATGATGATGCGATTCCCTCCTTCAGAAAATCCATTTGATGAATATCTATAGGATATCTAGTCATGCAAGACATCACAGTCGATGCCTCTCAATTGAGACTCTCTCACATACTAAAGGAGTGGATGAGTCAACACCATATACTAAAGAAAATCTTCACCCTCTTTCTCAACTAGGGTCAGCTGCAAAGAAGATAACTGAATATAAGCCTCCTACACCAAATGATCCTTAGACTTCCTGATAAGGGAATATGCTACCACGCTGCCCTTCCCCAAAGTATATATTATCTCAAAGTCATAGTCTTATAAGAACTCCAACCATCACCTCTATCTTAGGTTCAATTCTCTCTATGTGAATATGATCCTGAGACTTTGATTTTTTGAGTAAACTCTAAGTTCTCTTTCAGAAGATAGTGCCTCTACATACTTAGAGTGAAGACTAACACCGCTAGTTCTAGATTGTGAGTTGTATAGTTCTTATCATGGGGTATCAACTACCTTGACCCATATGAAATACCTTCCTACCACTACATCAACACAAAGCCGATCCCAGCTCCCGAGGCATCGAAATATACTACATACTCTACAACCTCCTCTGGTAGTCTCAAAAAAGGAGCACTTGTCAGCTTCAACCTCAACTCTTCAAAGGCCCTCTGACACTACTCAATCCAGAAAAAAGGCTGCCCTTTCTGCATTAGGGTGGTCAAAAGGGCTGCAATCCTAGAGAATTCTTTCACAAACCTCCTGTAGTACCACTCCAATTCAAGAAAACTCATCACCTATGACATGCTCTTGGGTGGATCCCAAGCAATCACTATATCAATATTTACTGGGTCTATGACTAAACCATTCTCATAAATGACATGTGCCAAGAAGTGAACCACATGAATCCAGAATTGAAACTTCAAGAGCTTACCATAAAGATGGTGCTTCCAAAGAAAATCTAGGACCATCCTAAACTAATCTGCATGCTCATCTTATATCTTAGAGTATATGAGTATGGTGTTGATTAAGACAACCATAATCTAGTCGAAGTATGGTTTAAAGATCTGGTCCATCAAAGCCATAAACATGATGCGGGTATTCATCACATCGAAGGAAATCACTAGGAAATCATAGTGTCTGTAGCGACATCAGAATGCCAACTTTGGAATATTAGTATCGAAAACTCTCAACCATTAGTATCCATATTGAAGATCAATCTTTGAGAACTATCTTGCACCTTGAAATTAGTCAAAGAGGTCATCAATTATCAGTAATGGGTACTTGTTTTTTATTTTGTCTTGGTTCAGGTGATGATAATCCATGCAAAGACATAAGCTCCCATCTACCTTTTTCATGAACAACACTAGATCTTCCTAGGGGGACACACTAGGCTTGATAAAAACCTTCTCTTGAAGGTCCTCAAACTATAACCGCAACTCCCAGATCTCGGTAAGGGTCATCCGATATGCCACATAAGATATCAGAGTGGTCCTAGAATTAAATTCGATATAAAAATCCATCTCATACCTCGCAGGTAGTCTTAGAATGTACTCGGGGAATACATTTATAAAATCCTCCATGACTGAAGGAATCCAGATGCCTAAAGAGCCTGCTGCACCAAGGGATACACTCTCCAACTGATGGGTGATGGTATGAAGCCTCCTACTCACAAAAACCACTCACCCTGCCATGAGATCTCTCATGCTTGTAAAGGAGAATATCATCCCATAAATGGGAAGGCATCTGACTCATCTATGATGATAGTCAATCTGGGCTCAGACCATAGACAACCAATCAAAAACCAAGATGATGTTATAGGGTTACATTGTGATGACCAAAAGGTCCCATGTAAACCTCTCTCCACTAAGCGATAGCTCGTACTGGAGACAAATAAAAGATATAGAAGAAGTGTTCCCTGTAAGAATATCAAGACAAATATGATAGGTTAACACCTCAATTGGGAGCTACAGCTCTCGCACCAAGAGTAAATATATGAATGAATAACTCACACATATGTCTACTAATACTAAGGTAAGAGTAGAATAAAAAAAATTGTACCTCTAATCAACTTGTGTTCTGCTAGGTTGTATGCCTCCATAGCCAGTATCTTTCCATGGCCCCGACTATCAGCTCCCCAAGCCTGATGTGGGTGGCTTGGTAGTGGTGGTGGAAGGATATCATAGCATCATCCACTACCCATAACTCCTCCTCATAGAGCTCCACCTACTCCTCTACCTTCTCTATCTTTTTAGTGGCCTCCATTCCCTCTCTTGGGAGATCATCGATCACAACATTGTCTCCTCCATGACATTCCATTAGCTATTTTTCTACTCTCCTTAGAATATATGGTTGAGAAATGACACACCATGTGACCTCACCCATAACAAGAATTACACCTCCCCTCTTCTGGATTCCCTGGTCCTAAGTGGTGCCACTGACCACATGACCAAACCTGATCTTTGGAATATATTCTACAATGAGACCATGTCAAATGGTGTCTGCTAGATACCACAAATTAATCATCCCTATAATTCCCAGTTCCATCTCTAGTTGCTTAAAATCCCTATGATAGGATTTTATCCGTCACCAGTGCCTTATCCAACACCCCAATATAGGTGGTAATGCACAAGGGTACCACAATGACAAAAATATCTTTGTAGAGTCCCAAATCAAACTTCCATACTCAGAAGTATCCACCTGAGATCATATCAAGGGAGTACCATGTAAGGTTTTTGAACCTTAGTACATACTCAACCACTATTATCCCTCCCTATTATAGCTCAAAAAGCTTCTATATTTGAACTAAGAAAAAAGAGGTGGGATAATACTTCTCATAGAACAAATTATGGAAGTCAGGCCATGAGAGTGTTGACTAATCACTCATCTGGGTAACAAGACTCCACCAATGCCCAACTGATCCATGGAAAAGGCTACCTTCCAGCATAACCAACTAATATATTGGTGTCTAGATAAGCCTAAAAACATGGACCATCGACTCTAGCCAATCCTCTATTAGGGTTGGTGTCCTGAGAACCAACTGTTTTGTACTTTGATTACATGAATGTTCATTTATTATATATTTTTCATTGTTCTGCATGACTATAATATAATAATGTCCTAGAATATTTTTTGCATTAATAAGGTCATGGAAGATCCCCGCTATGATGAGAACCTTGAAATGATATAACAAATATTCTTAAATAAAGTTATGTGGTTGGATGACATACTATAATAGGACACATAGTATACAGACCGTCATGTTTGATTACTCGTAAGAAGATGAGACTTTCTCTCATGGAGTTCACACTTAGTAATCTCCAAGATGGGAGATTATGAGAACAGACCTGCCAGTAGTAATTCCGCATGTTTTGGTGTCATCAGATATTGTTATCTGTGAACATGTGTAATGGTACTTAGACTGGAAGATTATCATTAACTCATGTCATGACTCGTTCACTTAGATTTGCTGATGAAAACCATCATGAAGACAATTGGCGGGAAGTAGGGTACGTTGGGTGTGTCATGAATGAAATTTTGTTAATGGATAAGTTGAGGAATGATTTGTCCCTTCCATGTTTATGGAAGTAGATATCTCGGGCCCTTTTATTGAAATAGAACTATCAAACAAATTCCATGGCCATGGTGACACGACAAGTTTATTTCTGGAAGTCAAAGAATGACAGATCAAGCATATAGGTTTATGACACTGCCATGAAACCTAATTGATGATATATTGAGATGAAGGGATTAAATTACACAGTAAGAATTCATATGTGGTGACACGTCAATGCGGCGTCAACTTCTTTCTCTTGGGTGCCTTGACCCGTTGCTAGATAGTAATCTTGGACTTTAGGCAAGACCGCCTAATGCCAACGAGAAAGAGGCCTTGAGGGTCACACACTAAGTGTATCCAAGTATCTCAAGTAGAATAAAGATTATTCTCGTATGTGGTTTAATAATTATTCAAGGAAGCCTAAATAATTTTAATGATGGAGGAAGAAGAAAATGAAAAACAAGATATACACGCCATGTATTAATGATTACACGTAGTGTAGTTTTCCAAGGAAAACAAGTACACACCATGTATTAATGATTATACGCCGTGTAGTTTTCATTTTAGAAAGGAAATGAAAAACAAGTACACATCGTGTATTAATGATTACATGCCATGTAGTTTTATGGAAAACAAGTACACGCTGTGTTTTAATGATTACATGCCGTTTAGTTTTCTAGTTGGGATTTTGAGGATATAATATTGTTTTATTAAATGATATTTATTATAATCAGCGTGGGAACATGTCAAGGAATTAATTATTCGACATGGGGGTTTTCAATAAGAGTCAATGAAATAAATAAAGCGCGTAACATGTTTATTTATTGTCATAACTATACAACCTCAAACTTGATTATAAATATCCTCACAACCCCAAATCTTTTCCTACAAGTGAATCGTTGTGCACAACAATTCTGGAGAATTCTTTCAAGGTCGAAAGAACTTCTTCCTCCAAGAACGCTCTCAAGACCAAGAGATATCCTCTTCCATCGGATCAAGACGATCTAAGGTGGACAATGCAAGAAAAGGTTTCTCCACGCTAGCACCCGAATACTCCTTTGGTGACGTTCAGAGATATGAGGTGCACGTGTGGATCACCGCTAGAGGAAGTCTACACTTGGATTCTACGATGAAACCACGAATCACATCAGAACATGATCAAGAACATCAATGAAGAAAGAACACCCAAAAGGTACTTATTTTCAATTAATTAGATTAATTATAATAAACCTGTGACGATCCACTTTTGTGGTTCTGGGACTTTTCTTCTTCTTCTTTGTCTATTTCTGTGAATCGGTCCATGGAGACTGGCGTTTATCGTCGAATTGATCCCATATTGATCATTGATAATGAAAAAAATAAAAATGGACACATCCACCCATGTGCTTCTGCTGCACTCAGAACCTTAAATTGGTATCAGAGCGAGGTTACAGTATTGATTATAGTTGTTTAATTTTCATTGATAATTTACGCATTTATATTCGATTCAATTCAAGATAAATCGTTCTATAAAACTGAATGAACGAGATCTGTTCTTCCTCATTCGTTTATTGATTCACATCACAAAAATAAACTTTTAATTTTAATTTTGATTAAATTAAAAATGAGGATCTCATCTGGAGGAGCCGCTCTTTCTGTTTGTACAACACAAGAATACACAACGTGTAGTGAAAACTATACGCCGTGTACTTAGGTTCAACGAACCAGTACTGGTCCGCCAAACCACACCGTGTGAATTGAGCACACCTAAGTATTTATTACCCCGTGTTGACCATAAATTAATGGTGCGTGGGAACAGGAATACACAACATGTATGTTGAATCAACACGCCATGTAGTCTGATCCAGTCCAGGTGAAACCGTGTACAAGGAGAATCCATGTTTCACGTACACAAGATTGCCAGGCCGGTAACCACGTAACAAGTACACACCGTGTTAGATTAATCTATACACCATGTACTCCAAAATTTCCAAAGTAGAGAAAACACGCCAGAGCCCCGACATGTACTTTGGATAAAGGGTGAAAAGAAATACACGCCATGTAAATATAAACTATATGCTATGTACTTTCCAGAAATGTAATTTCACCAGGTTTCCTCCAAAAGTACAAAGACTTGTACAAGGAATATGGATGAGAATAATATCAAGGAAATTCATAAAGGAATTTAAGATTAAGAATTGATTAATTATAAGATCATAATTAATTTAATTCAAGCACGACTTATCTTAAATAATAGAATTATTAAAAGAATTTGAATTCTAAATATGTGTAAATGTTATTTCATGCTATGGATGATCATGAGCTAGACCAAAGACCCTTTGTATGTGTGTATGGTTTCATTTAAATTTTTTTAATTTAAATTCATTGGCCTGCGAGCCTTCTTCTAATAAAATGTAGGACCGGAGTGCCCATGGTTTATTTAATGTAAATCCCATGTAATGGAGGATCTCTCAAGCTAGAGGAGATGGTTCAAAATCCGAAGCTGAGGCGAAACCAACCCAAGAATATGCAAAGGTGGATAGGTGGGAGCTGCAAAACACGAACCATCGGTTCAAGGTGTTTTTTCCTAGGTCAGGGTTAGCTTATCAAAATTGCAAGATAAGCTAACCAATAAAAGCTCATGATCATGCCATATTATTTTATTTCTATCTGATTTCATGGTTTATTTATTATGTATGTGTTGTCACGATCACATAATTAATGAAATAAAAAAGCATGTAAATATGGAATAAAATAAAAACCGGACTATGCGTAAGCATTATCAGAACATGGTTAATCACTTAAGAAAACATCACTTAATATTAACAAGCATGTGATAATGAAAAACTAGAAATAAAGAATAAAATCCCTCAAAACCATATTAAGTCAGACCAAGCCTTCCGTTACTTGATTAAGGGCAAGACTCAATAAAACTATGTGTTTGACCAAACCTTGTTGGGACACTTACTTTTATAAAGGAAGATCTTATGAAAGTTTCAGGTTAACTTAAACATTTCACATCAAGAGGCGTAGCCCTTGATAGAATTGTTGTAAAATGGAGGCAAGTGTTGAGGAAATCCAAGTCAGGATTTTAGGATTGGGGAGTCCACTCAACAGATCAAGGAACTGTAAGCTCACAGTTGGCAAAGACCTGCCTACCTAAATACCTTCAAATAACTTGACCAACCCTTGTTGAGGTTATGCGAAGGGGAATATAGATCCCTTCCACTAGAATGTCATGGAAACTAGACATTCCGGGTTTAATGGTGAGGGCCATTGGGACTTGATAAAATAGTAGGAGGCTTAACAAAATTTATTATTTCTCATAAAATGTATTCAAGAAAGTACTGATAAATCTGATCTTCTAATTTATAGAATCAACATGACAAACTCGTCAACCACCTTTTCTCTGCGATCAATTCTAGATAAATACAATATCCTCACCGGAAGTAACTTTCAAGAATGGTTTAGGTGCCTTCGGGTTATCCTACGCCATGAACGAAAGTATTACATACTAGAGTCCTCACTTCCTGATTCTCCTTCCCAAGGGGTGAGTAATGAAGATTTCCTAGTCTATGATCAACATTTGAGCAATGCACTCGATGTTCAATGTTTGATGCTATCATCAATGTCAAGTGAGCTCATGAAGTCTCATGAGGACATGGATGCCTATAACATTCTTGAGAACCTCCGTGGTCTATACCAGGAGAGAACAAGACAGGAAAGGTTTGAGATCTCCAAGGCTCTATTTCAAAGAAATCTTGGAGAGGGTTCCCCAGATGGGCCTCATGTAGTCAAGATCATTGGCTACATTGAGCGCTTGGAGGTTTTAGGGTTTAAACTCCCTAAGGAACTGGGTACCGATCTCATTCTCGCATCAATCCCCCAGAGCTTCTATAACTTTGTTGTAAATTTCAATATGAAAAACATTGAGAAGTCTCTATCTGATCTTCTTATCCTTATTTTCCAAGTGGACAATGATATGAAGCATGAAAAACCTTCTGTCCTTATGGTGAATAAAATGAAAGGGAAGGAGAAGATATTTAAGCCCAAAGCTTCTTCAAGGCCTTCCAAGAAAATGAAGATCAGATGGGAGGAAAGGGAACAAGATGTTGTTTGTTTTGCATGTGGTAAGAAGGGCCACTGGAAGAAAAAATGCACCCAGCCAAGGAAGCAAGGGGAAGCTTCAGGTGCATTTTTCATCGAATGCAATCTATCTGTTTCTAAAAATTGGGTATTAGATACAGCTTGTGGTTCTCACATATGTATCCAAATATAGGAACCAAGTAGATTCAGGAAGATTGATCAAGGGGAGGTAGATCTACGAGCATCCAAAGGAGCCAGACTTGCTGTTGTAGCTGTCAGGGACTACCACCTCATATTGCCTACTGGGATGGTCTTTGTTTTAAAAGGATGTTATTATGTACCATATGTAACCAAAAACATTATTTCAGTATCCATATTAGATATTGATGTATTCATCTTCAAGTTTGGAAATGAATGTTGCTACTTTTATAAAGATAGCATTTGTTTTGGTAGGGCACATTTATATAACGACCTTTATGTGTTATACTACACAAACTAAGTAATGGAAATTGATGACAAAGTTAATTCACATGACTCATACCACAACCAACTTTGGCATCACCGTCTAGGTCATTTTAATGAGAAACATTTGAAAAAATTACATCAAGATGGGTATTTAGATTCTTTCTAACTAAAACCACTTGGTGTATGTCATGCGCATCTACAAGGCAAAATGAGCAAAGCCCCATTTAGTGGGAAACGTGAAAGGGCTAAATATCTTCTAGAATTAGTTCACACAGATGTGTGTGGACCATTTCCAGTTGAAGCAAGGGGTGGGTTCTCATACTTCATAACTTTTACTGATGATTTTAGTAGATATGGATATATTTACTTAATGAGGTATAAGTCGGATTCTTTTGATTGGTTCAAAGAATACAAGAATGAAGTTGAGAACCAGCTTTGTAATAAGATTAAGAAACTATACTCAGGCAGAGGAGGAGAATATCTTAATCAGGACTTCATTGATTTCTTACGGGAGTTTGGGATTCTATCTCAACTCACTCCTCCTTACACACCTCAGTGTAATGGTGTAAGTGAAAGGAGGAACCGCACCTTGTTGGACATGGTGAGATCAATGATGAGTCATGAGAATCTTCCATTATCCTTTTGGGGATATGCATTACAAACAGAATCACACATACTAAACCAAGTACCAACTAAATCGATAAATGGTATTCCATACGAGTTATGGAGTGGACACAAATCCATGTTATCAAATTTACATGTGTGGGGTAGCGAAGCATTTGTTAAGGCCTCTTCAGGTAACAAGCTTTCACCCTGAGGTAAAAAGTGCATCTTTATAGGATATCCCAAGGAAACAAGGGGATATTACCTATACAACCCCTCAGATAAAAAGGTAACAGTGGAAAGACACTCTATATTCCTTGAGAGGGAGCACATCTTCAAAAGAGATAGTGGGAGTGAGATAAACTTTGATGAAGTCAAGGCTCAAGATACACAATAGTTGGTACAAGAAACGATTCCACAAAGCCCCGTGGAAGAACAATATGTTCCAGAGACACAAGAACTACGTAGGAGCACGAGAGAGGTGAGAGAACCAGAATGATATGTTTTTCTTGTCACCGAGGATGGTGACTCATTATTGGTTGACAATGATGATCTTCTAACCTACAAGGAAGCAGTTGAAGGCACAGACGCTTCCAAGTGGCAATAATCCATGAATTCTGAAATGGATTTCATGTACCAAAACCAAGTCTGGATTTTGGTAGATCCTCCAGTTTATATAAAGCATGTTGGTAATAAATGGGTATTCAAGAAGAAACTGGACATAGAGGGGCAAGTCAGCACCTATAAGGCATGACTGGTTGCAAAAGGTTTTAGACAACGTCAAGGAATTGACTATGATGAAACCTTTTCACCAGTTGCGATACTGAAATCTATTAGAATCCTATTGTCCATTTCCACTTACAATGACTATGAAATTTGAAAAATGGATTTCAAAACAACATTCCTTAATGGGAACCTCCAGGAAGATGTCTACATGACACAACCTGAAGGGTTTGTGACTCTAAATGATTCCAACAAGGTATGCAAGTTGTAGAAATCTATTTATGGATTAAAGCAAGCATCAAGGTCATGGAACATTCATTTTGATGAAGCCGTAACCGAATTTGGATTTGTTAAGAACGAATGTGAGCCTTGTGTCCACAAAAAGTTTAGTGGAAGTGCAGTTGTTTTCCTAATAGTATATGTTGATGGAATATTACTAACTGGAAATGAAGTACATGTCTTACAGTAAATTAAGGAATGGTTTGATAAATTCTTCTCTATGAAAGAATTGGGCAAGGCATCATATATTCTTAGGATCAAGATCCATCATGATAGATCCAAGAGAATGCGGGGCCTGATTCAAAGTACATACATTGAAAAGATACTGAAGAGATTCAGTATGGAACAGTACAAGAGGGGATTGTTTCCAGTGTCATATGGAATTCATCTTTCCAATAAAATGTGTCCTCAGACACATGAGGAAAGAGAGAAAATGGAAAGTATCCCTTAAGCATCTTGATTGGGTCAGTCATGTATGCTATGCTATGTACAAGGCTAGATGTTGCTTACGCATTAAGTGCGGTAGGCAGATATCAAGCTAATCCAGGAGACTGCCATTGGATGGTAGTCAAGACTATCCTTAAGTATCTGAGGTGTACTAAGGATATGTTCCTAGTTTATGGAGGAGATGAGGAACTAGTCATTAGAGGACATATAGATGCTAGTTTCCAGACTGATCAAGATGACATGAAGTCGCAGACTGAGTAAATCTTCAGTTTGAATAGAGGTACAGTGAGCTAGAAGAGCTCAAAGCAAGGTGTGGTCGCAGATTCAACAGCAGAGTCTGAGTATATCCCAGCTTCTGAGGCAGCTAAAGAAGCAGTATGGATGCGAAGCTTTGTCCAAGAGCCGGATGTAGTATCTAACATTAAAGATCTGATCACACTCTATTGTGATAATACTGCAGCAGTGACACTTGCAAAATAGCCAAGGTCACATCAGCAGACAGAGCACATACTTTAGAAGTATCATCTCTTAAGGGGTTTTTCTCAGAGAGGTGAAGTTTCAGTGAGCAGTATTTCCACGGAAGACAACGTGGAGGACCCCTTGAGTAAAGCCTTGACTCAGCAGAAACATGATCATCAGGTGAGGTCTAATGGACTAAAAGTCGTAGGCAGTTGGCTCTAGTCCAAGTGGGAGTTTGTTAGGGTTGGTGTCCTGAGAACCAACTATTTTGTACTTTGATTACATGAATGTTCACTTATTATATATTGTTCATTGTTTTGCATGACTATAATATAATAATGTCCTGGAATATTTGTTTCATTAATAAGGTCATGGAAGATCCCTACTATGATGAGAACCTTGAAATTATATAAAAAATATTCTTAAATAAAGTTCTTTGGTTGGATGACATACTATGATAGGACACATAGTATATAGACCATCATGTGTGAGTACTCGTAAGAAGACGATACTCTCTCTCATGGAGTTCACACTTGGTAATCTCCAAGATGAGAGATTATGAGAATAGAACCTATAGTAGTAATTCCACATGTTTTGGTGTCATCAGATATTGCTATCTGCGAACGTGTGTAATGGTCTTTAGACTAGAAGATTATCATTAACTCATGTCATGACTCGCACACTTAGATTTGCTGATGAAAACCGTCACAAAGACAGTTGGCGGAAAGTAGGGTACGTTGGGTGCGTCACGAATGACATGTTGTTAATGGATAAGTTGAGGAAGGATTTGTCCCTTCCATAGTTATGGAAGTAGATATCTCGGTCCCTTTGATTGAAATAGAACTGTCGAACAAATTCCATGGCCATGGTGACATGAAGAGTTTATTTCTGGAAGTCAAAGAATGACAGATCAAGAATATAAATTTATGGAACTGCCATGAAACCTACTTGATGAGATATTGAGACAAAGGGATTAAGTTACATAGTAAGCGTTCGTATGAGGTGACACAGTGTAACGTCTTGGATTTGGGTGCCACTCAACGGGTTCCCCAAACCCGGTTGTTCACACAACCTCAAGATCATTTCCCCAAATGCCAGAGGCTGACGACTAGCAGCGAGGGCCCATGTCTGATAGTGGGGAAACTATGCCCTCATTTGTCAAAGTGTAGCGCAACGAGAAAGATAAATAACATACAACAACAGCGGGAGCAATAAACTATACAAATTTTAAATGAACAAATGCAGTAAAAGATAACCAACAGTTATATAGATAATGATGCAACAAGTCTCTAGTTCTAAGGAAACAGCGAGAACATGTTACAAAACAGTACAATACATGACAATAGAAAGTATAGGTACAACAGAGAAAAACAAAACAGCCGACAACATCGTGAACCTAAGCTCATTCCCATGCTCCCCTACTCCTCAACAACAATCAAGTACCTGTATAGGGTCCTTTGCCCTTATCCAAACCTACAACAACATAGTCTGTTTGGGCCGAAGACATGACCCAAACAGAGTGTGAGAAATAAATCCCAGTAGGCACCCACCAAAGGCCTGTGCCCAACTATCAGTGTGAATGTGAAACAACAGTATGCAGTAATAAAATGCAATAACTAATTAGTATTCAATAGTATCTAACTTTACCAGTTATATTTTCATTTTAATATTCATTTAATCATTCAATATAAGGAAATCACCACAGTGAATTTCTAAGTAAACAGTCAGTGTCCTCAGGCACGTAAACCCTTACCCTCAGGTAAAGAGAATCCAAACCCATAGGAATCTACCCACAGGCGTATCGAACAATTCCCACAGGCATACGAGGTGTCTCCCATAGGAACAGAATCTACTTGCCCACAGGCATGAAAGAAGTTTCCCTCAGGCTGAACAGAGCACTGCCCACAGGCTAATCACAACATTGCCCTCAGGCTAACAGGTAATCGGGCTATGCCCAACATATAACAAGTAATTTATATACGATTCCTCTCAAGGTAATTTAAGAAATTATATAATTTACGGTATACCCTCGGGTAACCTGTCCAAACGGCTAAACAGAGGAACACACGCCTGGGGTGGTCCTGGATCCAAGCAGTGATCCCAGACAATAGTTTTACAAGTTCATTAAATTACCTATGCAATTCTAGGTATCTAAGACAGCCAAGGCCTCAGCCACACAACACCCCAACATGGGTCCATAACATAATGGTACAAAAAAATGCACAGCAGTTGGAATTTAAACACTAGACCACCTACCTCGATCACCCCTGATCGGTATACGTGAATAATGCTCCTCGAACCGTCCAAGAATGATGTAGATCTGTGGTAAAAGAAATCCCGTTCAAATGTAAATAACTTCCCCTCAAGAAATAATTGGTAAGAATGGCTAAAGGAGAGGGGAGGGCTTACTTGTATGGTTCCTACGAGATCGACAGAGGCTGAATCAGATTCCCGGTGCTCGATCGGGTGATCTCCAAAGCTCCGACCATCCTTCCGATCTCTCCTCTGGTTCTAAGACTTCTCTGTGAATAGAGGAGGCTACTGCCCATTTTAAAAAAAAAAAACAGACTACATGGCATGTACTATTGAGTACATGGCGTGTACTTTCCATTTTTAACTGTTCCTACGGCTGATTCTTTCCACCGCGCCACTGTTCATCTGTCGAAATGAGTACACGACGTGTATTCCTGATTACATGGCACGTACTGTCGCTCAGTTCCCACCACCTTACTATTTGCCTGCCGAATGACTACATGGCGTGTACATACTCACTACACGGCGTGTAGTTGGTTTTTACACCTTTCATCGCCAGCCTGGCTACACACCCTGTGTACTCATCCCACACAGCCAAAGTACATGGCGTGTGGAAAAGTACACAGCGTGTACCCATAAATAGTGTAATTTTTTCCCATTTTCCTTATTTTCTCAAAAACACTTAAGGAAAAGGGAAAGGAAGAAACTCGTACCTCGAGAATAAGAACCAGGTTCTTACAAACTTCCCCCCTTAAAGCAATTCGTCCCTGAATTTCCCTTTTAAGGGTGGTGAAGATAAAGCTCAAAACAACTCTGGTCACTGAGCACGTACGTCAGTCTCCTCCTCCCAGGTTTCATCCCGCACTCGGCCATGCTGCCATAGCACCCGTACGAGAGGAACTGACCGGCCTCAGAGAACCTTCGTGCTCCTATCCACGATACGAATCAGATGATCCTCAAAGGATGCATCGAATTGTAGCTCAACCTCCTCGGGCTGAAAGACGTGAGATGGGTCTGAATGATAACGGTGCAATTGGGATACATGGAAGATGTCGTGCATGGCCCGGTACCTCTGTGGTAACTACAACCGATAGGCAACCGGCCCGAATCTATCTAGAATCTCAAATGGCCCCACATACCTCGGTGAAAGTTTACCCTGTATCCTAATCCACCTGTGTCCTAACCTCAGTGAAACACGCAAGAAAACCTGATCCCCGACCATGAACTCCAAGGGTCATCTATGGGGATCAACATAAGATTTATGACAAGAATGTGCAGTAGCCATCTGCTTCTAAATCAACTGGACCTGCTCAGAAGTCTCCTGAATGAGATGTGGTCCTAGTAAAGCTGCCTCACCTGCCTCCATCCAGCACAAAAGTGATTGTCATGGCCTACCATATAAAGCCTCGTAAGGTGCCATCTCAATAGTTTCCTGAAAACTATTGTTATAAGAAAACTCGACTAGGGGTATATGATTCTCCCAGGATCCCCCAAAGTCTAGGACGCATGCTTGCAGCATGTCCTCTAGCACCTGTATCGTACGCTCTGACTGACCATTGGTCTGAGGGTGGTAAGCTGTGCTCAGAAGCACCTGTGTACCCAGTGCCCTCAAAAAACCCTTCTAGAAATGAGACGTAAAACGGGCGTCCCTATCTGAAAAAATAGAATGAGGGACTCCATGAAGACGTACGACCTCTCGGATATACAACTTCCTGAGCTCGTCAAATCCAAAGGTCTCCTTGATCAACAAAAAGTGAGCTACTTTTGGGAGTCTATCCACAACAAACCACACGACATCATTACCTCTAGGTGACCTCGACAACCCAGTCATGAAGTCCATCACGACATCATTCCATTTCCACTCCGGAATGGGTAACTGCTGTAACAGTCTGGCTGGCCTCTGATGCTCCACCTTCACCTGCTGACAGGTGGAACATCTCGTAACAAAACCAGCTACTTCTCTCTTCATACCTAGCCACCAGTACTGACATCTCAAGTCACAATACATCTTAGTAACTCCAGGATGAACTACCCAAGATGAAGCATGAAAATCCCGCATCAATTCCTCGCGTATATCCCCTGGAACCCATACTCGTCCATGGAAACACAATACCTCATCATCGCCTATCGTCCATCCAGGAGGAGGGTCCTCACTTGCCACTGACTCCCGTAGAACTAGGCCTTCTGAATCAGATAGCTATATCATCCTCACTCTATCCAGGAGGGTAGAAGTCACAGCTACAGATGAAAGATAGGTTTGCCCCCGACTATCGTGCAACCCCAAATGCATCTCAGAGAACAAAGCCATTAGCTGCCACTCACCACTGGACTCATGAACTGCCTGTGTCTGAGTCTTCCTTCTCAGTGTATCAGCAACTGCATTACCCTTACCAGGTGTATAGGCAAGCTCAAAATCGAAGGACTGAAGATATTCGACCCACCTTTGCTGCCTCAGATTCAAGTCACACTGAGTAAAGATATACTTGAGACTTTTGTGGTCGGTGAAAACCACAAAATTATCTCCCAAGAGATAATGTATCCAAAACGTAATGCATGAAAAACTGCAGCCAACTCGAGGTCATGCGTCAGGTAATTTCTCTCATGTGGCCTCAACTGCTGAGACCCATACGCAACTACTCGATCGCTCTGCATCAACATAGCTCCCAGCCCAATACCTGATGCATCATAGTAAACTGTATAACTCTTACCCTGCTCTGAAAGTATCAGGATTGGTGCTGATGTCAACCTTCCCTTTAGCTCCTGGAAGGCTGTCTCGCAAGCTTCTATCCAAAAAAACCTCACACCCTTCTTAGTCACACCCGTCAATGGCGCTGCTAAGCGAGAGAAGTCCTGTATAAAATGCCTGTAGTAACCAGCCAGCCCCAAGAAACTCAGTATCTCAAACACATTCTTAGGATGCTCCCAGGAAACTACTTCTCTCACCTTCTCTGAGAATGACATCATAGCTCGTCATCTCTAAGACATAAAGGTCCCAAAGAAAGTGACACCCACCTACCTCAAGGGGGCACTCCCTGCACTGACACACACATGTCGTTATAGTCCCCAACGGAGTGTCTAACGTCATAACATCAGAAGAATAAGAAAAACAGAGCCCAAGACTCTCCACAACATGCACATATACAAAGCTATGTGTAGCAACCGTATTGAAAAGTACCGAAGATAAGACAGAAGCTACTAGAATAGTACCACTGACAGTAGAAGGTCTGGGATCCTGCTCCTGTTGGGTCTGTTGCACTACATATGTCTGCCTAGTGCCACGGCCCTATGACACAGCCTGGCTACCCTGAGCTATCCTGCCCTGATGCCTCTGAGATCTTGGTGTCTGGATACCATGAACATGACCACCATCTCAGCCTACACGCCCTGACGTATTCCAGTTTCCTGACTGGTAAAAAGCTGCTGGTCCTGCTCCCGCTCGCGGAGTCTGTACAGAACCCCTCTCACTAGCCACTAGTGGAAACACCCTGCAAAAGCGTTGCAGATGCCCCATCTTGCCGCAAGCTTGGCATTCCACTAGGTCACGTGGACACTGTGGCCTCTTATGCCCCTCTTTACCACACTGGTAGCACATGACCTGGCCACCTGAAACATTCTTCTAGATGGTTCTTCCACCATGATATAAGTCCATCTATCTCTTCCTCTTCCTAGTAGAAATAGTACCAGAAACTAGTGTCGAACCTCCCTGGCCCACACCACTAGCTTCCCGTAGATTTCGCTCGATAATCAGTGTCTGGTTCACAATAGCATGTACAGTAGGCAACCTGAAAACATTCACCAGTGCTCGGATGCCATATCAAAGACCATCCTCAAAGAGTCTATCCCTCAACGTCTCATCACCCACCAGAACAGGTGCAAAACGCTGAAGCTCGGTGAAACGAGTAGAATAATGCATCACTGACATAGCGCCCTGCTGCAAATTCATGAACGCTTGAGCTCTATCTACCCTTAGCGTCTCTGGGAAGAAGAAGTCATAGAAAGTTGTCTGAAAATCTTCCCAAGACATGTCTCTATGATGCTCTGACTGAGTGGTAACATCCCAACACCTCTTGGAGGAATCACGTAGCATATAAGTCATGAGCTTGACCCTCCGCCCTGGAGGCATCTCAAGATACTAGAAAATAGTCTACAATGAATCCATCCAAGACTCTGCAGCCTGTGGTCCGCCATCCCCTGAAAACATAGGTGGATGCTACTACTGGAAGATACGAGTCAGCTCAGCCATAGATGTGGCAGCCGGTGGTGCTCCCTGAAAGGTCTGCATGAACCACATGAATCCTTTACGGAACTGCACATCCGCGCCTATGTCTAGTATAACGGCTGGCGCCACATCTGGCTGTGGTGGAGGATCCACTGGTAGCCCATGGCCCACCATCTCTGAAGTATAATCATTGCTTCTCTCTTGGATAACAATGCGTGGTCGTCTTGGTGGCATGACTCTACAAGGTCAAACGCACACCTTAGATCAAGAATTATCAAAGACCAAAAAAAAGGATACAAAGGAAGAAAGTTTTCAAAATTTACAAAACTTGACTACACGATGTGTATAAAAACTACATGACTTGTTCTCACTACCATTCACATGGGTGTGTACTCCAGCTTAAACTGGCCGTGTAACACCCCAAACACACGGTGTGTCTTCTAAATACATGGTGTGTACTTGAATCCACCTTCCCTGTCTGATTCCTTCTACATGGCTAATCCACACGGCTCACTTTGAACAAGACTACACGGCATGTATGCCATATACACGACGTGTATGGTTTAATTTCCAACTGCCCGTGTCGTTCATGACACGGCCGACTACTTGGCTAATACTACACGACGTGTTACACCCATACACAACGTGTACACCACTCCGTCTTTCCAGCCACACGACTAAGTCCACACGGTCTCCCACCGGTAAGGACTACATGGCGTGTCCCTCAGGTACACGGTGTGTTCAAGAGGAGGTAACATTGACCCGTGTTTGTTAGATACACGGCCGGGTCCCTAGGTCATACTACATGGCATGTTCCATGGTGGACACGACCTGTATGTATCAAGGTCTCCTCTGTCCGTGTTGTTAGTTACATGGGCGGACTCCGGGTAAACACTACACGGTGTGTACATCTGGTACATGATGTGTGTTTCCCAAGCCTTTCCCTACCTCGTTCCCCCGCCCACACGGTCTATGACATGGGAAGAGACTACACGGCGTGTACTGAGGGTACACAGTGTGTACTCAAAAAGTTTTCATTTCTTTTTGAACAGAAGAACACACAACATGTGTCCGAGGAACTACATGGCGTGTATCCTAGATTTTCTAGACAGTAAGCCTCTAAAACTACTTCGGAACCCATTAAATACTGAAAAACAACACCTAAGTTCCAAATTTCAATCCATGAGGGCCCATACTCCCTGCAAATCAAAGTTTGGCATCTTATACATGTTATACACAAGTAACAAGTCAATGATCCACCAAATTACGGTCAATGAGGGCCCATACTCCTCAATAAACAAAGTTTGGCGTTCATTCTGTCAAGGCCTCACACAAAAATACCCTATCGAATAGCAATTATTTATCAAAGCAACTATCACAACAACATGCTTTTCTAGCACAATAACTATCACAACAACATGAAATTTCTAATGCACCTACATGGCATAGAACTATGCATGGCATGTGATTTCTAGCATGTGCCTAAATGATGCATGAGATGGCATACCCTCAGCTCATCGGGTTGCAACTAAATAGAACCCAGTATAAAAATATAACAACACACCACAAGTGCATCACCCAATGGTGAAAATCAAATCAACTGTAAATTAAAAAATCAGAATAATTTCAAAAATACGAGGTAGACTAGATTTTCCCCATATACAGGTTAGCTACTCCCGGGTATAGCTTATTACCAACTACCATTTCCGTCCTATCCCTGAATAAGGCTCTAAATAGTAAGTCAAAGAAAAAGAAACTCCTCTAATACCACTTTGTAACGTCCCGGATCCGGGTGCCACTCAACGGGTGCCCCAGACCCAGTTGGTCACACGACCTCAAGCGCATTTCCCCAAATGCCAGAGGCTGCCGACTAGCAGTGAGGGCCCAGGTTTGAAAGTGGGGAAACTATGCCCTCATTTGTCAAAGTGTAGCGTAGCAGAAAAGATAAATAACATACAACAAAGTGGAAGTAATAAACCATACACATTTTAAATGAACAACTGCAGTAAAAGATAACCAAAAATTATATAGATAATGATGCAACAAGTCTCTAGTTCTAAGGAAAAAGCTAGAACATGTTACACAACAGTAAAATACAATATAATAGAAAGTACAGGTACAACAGAGAAAAACAAAATAGTCGACAACATCACGAGCCTAAGCTCAGTCCCATGCTCCCCTACTCCCCAAAAACAATCAAGTACCTGTATAAGGTCCCTTGCCCTTATCCAAAACTGCAGCAACATAGTTTGTTTGGGCTGAAGACATGACCCAAATAGGGTGTGAGAAATAAATCCCGTTAGACACCCACCAAAGGCCCGTTCCCAACTGTCAGTGTGAATGTTCAATAGCATTGTGCAGTAATAAAATGAAATAACTAAGAAGTACTCAAAAGTATCTAACTTTACCAGTTATATTTCCATTTTAATATTCATTTAATCGTTCAATATAAGGAAATCACCACATTGGATTTTTAAGTAAATAGTCAGTGTTTTCAAGCACGTAAACCCTTACCCTCAAGTAAAGAGAATCCAAACCCACAGGAATCTACCCACAGGAGTATCGAACAATGCCCACAGGCATATGAGGTGTCACCCATAGGCACATAATCTACTTTCCCATAGGCACGAAAGAAGTTGCCTTCAGGCTGAACAGAGCACTGCCCACAGGCTAATCACAATACTTCCCTCAGGCTAACAGGTAACCGGGCCATGCCCAACATATAATAAGTAATTTATATACAATTCCTCTCAAGGTAATTTAAGACATGCTAGAATTTATGGTATACCCTTGGGTAACCTGAAAAAACGGCTAAACAAAGGAACACACCCTTGGGGTGGTCTTGGATCCAAGCAGTGATCCCAGACAGTAGTTTTACAAGCTCATTAAATTACCTATGCAATTATAGGTATCTAAGATAGCCAAGGCCTTATCCACACGACACCCCAACATGGTTTCGTAGCACAATGGTATACAAAAATGCACAACAGTTGGAATTTAAACACTAGACCACCAACCTCGATGGCCCTTGTTCGGTATACGTGAACAACGATCCTTGAACCGTCCAAGAATAACGTAGATATTTGGTAAAAGAAATCCCGTTCAAATGTAAATAACTTCCCCTTGGGAAAGAATTGGTAAGAACACCTAGGGATTACTTTTACGGTTCCAACGAGATCGACAGAGGAGGAATCGGATTCCCGGTGCTCGATTGGGTGATCTCCAAAGCTCTGACCATCCTCCTGAGCTCTCCTCTGGTTCTAATCCTTCTCTGTGAATAGAGGAGGCTACTGGCCATTTTAATAAAAAAAAACAGACTACACGGCATGTACTATTGAGTACACGGTGTGTAATTTCCATTTTTAACTGTTCCTATGGCAGCTTCTTTCCACCGCATCACTATTCATCTATCGACATGAGTACACGACGTGTATTCCTGATTACATGGTGTGTACTGTTTCTCATCTCCCATTGCATTACTATTTGCCTGCCGACTGACTACACGGCGTGTACATACCCACTACACAGCGTGTAGTTGGTTTTTACACCTTTCATCACCAGCTTGGCTACACACCCTGTGTACTCATCCCACACGGACAAAGTACACAACGTGTGGAAAAGTACACGACATGTACCCTCAAATAGTGTAATTTTTAACATTTTCTTTATTTTCTAAAAAACACTTAAGGAAAAGAGAAAAGAAGAAAACCGTACCTTAAGAATAAGAACTGGTTTCTTACACACATCAATGCGGCATCAACTTCTTTCTCTCGGATGCCTTGACCCGTTGCTAGACATTAATCTTGGACTTTAGGCAAGCACACCTAATGCCAATGAGAAAGAGGCCTAGAGGGTCACACACTAAGTGTATCCAAGTATCTCAAGTAGAATAAAGATTATTCTCGTATGTGGTTTAATAATTATTCAAGGAAGCCTAAATCATTTTAATGATGGAGGAAGAAGGAAATGAAAAACAAGATATATACGCCGTGTATTAATGATTAAATGCCATGTAGTTTTTATTTTGGAAAGGAAATGAAAAACAAGTACACGCCGTGTATTAATGATTACATGCCATGTAGTTTTCTAGTCGGGATTTTGAGGATATAATATTATTTTATTAAATGATATTTATTATAATCAGCGTGGGTGCATGTCAAGGAATTAATTATTTGACATGGAGGTTTTCAATAAAAGTCAATGAAATAAATAAAACGCGTAACGCGTTTATTTATTGTCATAACTCTACAACCTCAAACTCGATTATAAATATCCTCACAACCCCAACTCTTTTCCTACAAGTGAATCGTTGTGCACAAAAATTTTGGAGAATTCTTTTAAGGTCAAAAGAACTTCTTCCTCCAAAAATTCTCTCAAGACCGAGATAGATCCTCTTCCATTAGATCAAGACAATCTAAGACGGACAATGTAAGCAAAGGTTTCTCCATGATAACATCTAGAGAATCCTTTGGTGACGTTTAGAGATATGAGGTACACGTGTGGATCACCGCTACAGGAAGTATACACTTGGATTCTACGACGCAACGACAAATCACATCAGAACGTGATCAAGAATATCAACGAAGAATGAACACCCAAAAGGTACTTCTTGTCAATTAATTAGATTAATTATAATCAACCTGTAAGGAACCACTTTTGTGGTTCTGGGACTTTTCTTATTCTTTGTCTATTTTTATGAATCAATCTATGGTGACTGGCGTTTATCATTGAATTGATCCCAAATTGATCATTTCTAATGACAAAAATCCAAGTGGGTACATCCACCCACGTGCTTCTGCTGCGCTCGGAACCTTCATCCTCCACTATCTGGGGATATGGTTCACCATGGAACCTCAACGACCTTTGGCACTGGAACTCACGGAGCGCACTAAGCATGCGTGCATCCTTAGCTTGCCCTATTGGTATGATATATTACTCAATAGGTTAGGGTGATGCTACCTATCCACATGAAGGTAAGATATCTTGTGATAGACCCTGAACTAAGGCCTCATCACTCATTAGATCATAATCATGATCTAGAACAGGTAATCTAGACAACTGTCATCGCAAATACATCCTGAAAATTTAATCAGGACATACCATGGTTAGATGAGAACATATATATATACAGTGGGGAGCTAACTGAAGGAAGAAAATCAAAGACTCAATCCTATATAATTCATGTACCATTATTCTCTGCAACCAATTTCTTGGTATACCAAGTCAAAAAGTAGGTAGTCAAGGCCATAGTGAATGGATATGTCAGTTGCTGCACCAACACTAGATCTATCGGCTCAAGATCTGTACTTGATTCACTTTGATATTGTTGCTTTAAATCCCAATGAAATCCTCATAGGGGGACTATACCAAACACCTCCCCAAGGAATGAACTGCTCTGATACCAATCTGTCACAAACCAACCCAATGAGGCTCGATCCACAACTACCCCAATCCCGACTCCATATGCTAGGGGTGGTGAAAAGTGTTGAAAGACATAACCTAAATGGGAGTCCTTTTCCTAATATACCTATATGCACACACTCGAACATCTCAATATAGGAGTGCATAAGAATAATAAAAAAAAGATGCAATATCTAGAATATAACGATGCATAAGAAAACCTCTAGGGTGTACAAGAGTAAGATAATGAAAACTAAAAGTAAAAGGAAAAAATACATGACCAACTAGAAAGATGTCTCAACTTGACAAAACTGGAAAGTAAATGTGCTGAGAGTACCCATATTCTAATCTCCAAGCTCAAACCATCATATATGGTACAATGCACTAGGTATCCCTAAGATCCTCTATAGTCACCACCAACCCATCCGTCATTTTAATAAGACATGACATATGAGTCCAAATCCCATTTAGGGATGAGTATATACATACCCAGTAGGACACCAAAAAAGATGAAGGGGGGGGGGGGGGGTAGTAAGAGACACAATAGGAATAAATAGATAGTTCAACCCAAAGCAAGAGAGTAAACATAATTCAACAACATGGATATATATATATATATATATTATCTAACAAAAGAATCCCAAATGAGAGAGAAGGAGATATCCATCTCACAGCCCAGGCCATACAAGAGTTCCATCAGTTCCAAAAGTCCATTGTCGATGCCCAACATCGCGCGCATCTGCCTAGAAGAAAACATCAAAATCAAGCCACACCTCGCCACTATGCCACATAGTTTAGGGGAATAATATCTAGGTAGAGGAACCATTACCTGGTATAACAGGAGGGTGCCACGTAGAAGATAGCTTGAGGACCCATGCCCTGTCTCGAAAGGAGGGAACCACTCAAGTAAACAATAAAAGACCCATGCCCAAACCAGTCAGAGTGTTTCACTCTAATGATTGGTAAAGGACCCATGCCCAACCTAGCTGGAGGGTTCCACTATAGTAGTCAGTAGAGGAAACATGCCCAACCTAGCTGGAGGGTGCCACTCTAGTACTCGATGACCCATACCCTAATGTCATATGAGGATTCCACTTGGATAATAGATAGATGACCCATTCCCAACCCAACTGGAGGGTGACACTCCTGTAGTTGAGGACCCATACCATGAATCCATAGGAGGTTGAAACTTAGTGGATAGGTAGTTGACCCATTCCCTATCCTAGTAGGAGGGTTCCACACCTCTCCACTATGCCACACAGTTGAGGGGAACAATATCTAGGTAGAGGACCCATTCCCTGGTACAACAGGAGGGTGCCACTCAGAAGATAGCTAGAGGACCCATGACCTGTCCCGATAGGGCGGTACCGCTCAAGTAAATGTTAGAAGACCCATGCCCAAACAAGTCATAGTGTTCAACTCTAATGATCGGTAAAGGACCCATGCCCAACCTAGCTAGAGGGTTTCACTCTAGTAGTCAGTAGAGGAAACATACCCAACCTAGCTGGAGGGTGCCACTCTAGTACTCGAGGACCCATACCCTGATGTCATATGAGGATGCCACTTGGATATTAGATAGATGGCCCATTCCCAACCCAACTAGAGGGTGACACTCTTATAGTCGAGGACCCATACCATGACTCCATAGGAGGGTGAAACTCGGTGGATAGGTAGTGGACCCATTCCCTATCCTAGTAGGAGGGTGCCACTCTAAGAATAAATAGAGGACCCATGACCTTCCCTACAGGAGGGTGCCACTCTATATCTAGGTAAATGACCCATTCCCAGTCCAACTGGAGGATGACACTCTAAATCCCATGGTGACCCTGTGTAGTGTCTTTCCCCAGATGCCACTTAGCAGTGCCTTGAGATGGTGGCCACAAGACCTCAAGCATACCTCCCTGTACAACAGAGGCTTCCGACTATCAGTGAGGGACTAGGGTGTGTCCATGGGGAGACTATTACCTCATATATCAGAGTGGAACATAGCATAATATATATATATATATATAAATATAAATATAATAGGGAACAATGGAAACAATCACTATAACAATAGGACCAATAACCCACCTTAGCAGAAGTAATAATAAGAAATAGATAACATTAAAAACAATAAATGAATAAAATCCAACATAAATAAACAATAGGAAAAATTTGAATAATAAATAGATACAAAAGATAATGATCACAATGTACATTAACTATACAAAATTAGTACACAAAAAATAGGGAATACAAGCATATACCACATGCTATACAAAAATAAAAAAGGGAAAAAGTATCTACTACTAGAATCATGAGCATAGGTTTGGTCCTCTACTCCCATACTCCATCCTAGAAAAGTCAATCAAGCATTGGAAGATAGAAACTTCCCTTTATCTATACCTTTAATCATAAAGTTTGATTGGGTACTAAAGGTGTCCCAAGAAGGGTGTAAGATATACTTAGTAGGCCACCAAAAAAAGTGTCTAGATCAAACCATTTCATGCAATATAATATGAATATTTTATATAATATTAAATTCAAGGCATTAAAAAAATAAAACATGATGGTCTGTGTTCCACCCGGATACCCGACCTCTACTACCTACTTCGGCCTAATACAGATGTATTTGAACCAAGTAAACCTATATAAATATAATAATGTGTGTATATGGGTCATCGTGGATAAGGAATTGAGTGTGGAATAACCCCAATCTTGTTTTTTGGCTTGGATGATGCGTCCCTATGACATCAATCAAGCATTCTTAAAATTTAGATAAAATGGAAACATATGTAAACCAATCAAATGCATCTGTCAAATCCAATATGGGCGTCCTAAGCCCATACAAGGTGATCCATAAGGAATTTGAAGATTCATTATAGGAGACACTGAAGTACCCAATACCACAAATCCCATCCAAGACGATCCGTAAAAGGAGTCCCTCATATCACTCTCGGCATGGTGTAAGTATAACCTTTGAGCTCATCCCAGGTATCTCACATAGGGGACTGAGTATCACTTGAGGAATGGTATGACCATCTTTCCAATGAGCCCATCCATAGTGTCTCCCCTAGGGAACCGATGTCACTCATGGGTATAAATAATCCTACCAGAGATCCTGTCTAAGGAAAGCCAAGAGTCACTCCCGACACATCCAACTGATCGAAATACTAAGCATAGTGATCCCATCCATGAAATCCTTAAGTTGGGACCCGTGTTCGCTCCTATTTTGTAAGTAGGAAAGGCATAGCAACCAAGATCACATATCATCAATAAGGCATTGAAATATCAACATTCTAAACAAGATAGAAAATTCACTTTGTTCAATCCAAACAAACATGACATAGAGAATAAGGTAACAATAATGATTCATAAGTTACTAAGAAATGAAGTATGAAGCATAAGGCATCAAGATTTAGGGTACAACTCATGGAATACAATTCATCTTACTTAAATTCATTACTTTTAGGCATTTATTACAAGTGTAACACACCTAAAAGAGTGTTTAAACAATTCGAGTTAAAGGGAATTAGGCTCGAAGGGGAAATCTCACCCATTGGGGTGGCTAAAGTCAAGGAGATCCACTAAAATGTTGATTATTTGATCACTATGGTAGTACCAAACATGGATATGCATTCAATTTAATTATTTAACAAGTTATAGGTGTTTTTAGAAGGTCCCAACATGTGGAACAACTACACACAATATATAAAGTAACAAAACTTTGTGAAAGAAGCTAGAAAACCCACATTAGGTTCGTAGAAGACCACTCATCCATTTTCATCCCTTGAATCAAGATAGAATGAGAGATATTGAAGAAATCATCAAAATCCCTGAAAATAAAGAAAAATTGGTCACACCTAAATAGAAAAATGGAGAATAAGAGAAATGAATAATGGAAGGAAGAGGAGTGTATAACTTACCTCAAGCTTTTTAATGCACTTGACGATGAAAGATCTGGAGTTCAAATGGAGGAGGAATAAAAAATCCTACCAAAGAGGGAAGAAGGAGCTTCAGGTGGAGCTACTAGAGCAAAATGAAGGGGGATAAGAATTTTGGGTATTAAAACATTTTAGGGAAAAAATATCCATTTCCCCTTTAATTACTGGGATGCATGATTGAAAAAACCTTTCACCAACCATGTGCCCAGTTCTACTTAAGGAGGGACCCCACACGGTCTAGGTGCATGGTTTGGCTAACCGTGTGCTAGCTATGTGAGATTCCACTTTTCAAGTGGACTTGAAACTATGCATGGGCATGTACCCTATTCCACATGGTTTCATAGAGACTATGCATCCCCCTTCACCCTTCATCCACACTCCCACACAATTAGGGAAACCATGTGGGCTGGGCTGTATGGTTTCTCCTAGCTGTGCGACCCATTTAGCTTCTCTAAAATTTGTGGTTCTATAATCCGAACAAGACCTAGACGCTCTCATGACATCTAGGACACCTTTAACATTACAATGCCTAAACCAAATAATTTAAACTGAAAACAAATGATCTGTACTTTTGAGAAAATCTAGGATGTTACAACTTCCCCTCCTTAAGAAATTTCTTCTTTGAGTTTCCCTTTCAAGGGTGGTAAAATGAAATCTGAAAAGAGTTATGGACACTTCTCATGTACATTATCCTTCTGCTCCAAGGTCTCTTTCTGTACGCATCTGTGCCTCCATAGCACTCAGACCATTAGAACTGTCCTACTTCGAAGATCCTTCATGCTTCAATCAATGATACATATCAGATGCTCTTTAAAGGACACATCTGTCACACCCTGACCTTTTTATTATTATTATTTTATTATTTTCTTTGGTTTTAATTTTTTTTGAGGTTCGGGTTGGATCCTGAACAAGAATTTTGGGTTTTTCCAAAAAACGTGCATTTTTGAGTTGATGTCGCTGAGCACCCTGGTGGAGCGCGTTTTGGAGCCCGGTGCGGCTTTGCCCAGGCAACGGCACAGCCCACCGGTCTTCAGAAAATTAAAATGAATAGATTTGGTATTTTATTTCGGTTATGGTTAATAATTTTTAATTATCATTACTATTATTATTATTATTATTTTTTTCATTTACCTTTTATTTTTAACTTATTTTTTTATTTTATTCTCTTTCTTTTTTCTTCTTCTTCCTTCTTCCTTTTCTTTTTTTTTTGTGTTCCACGCAGCTTCTCCCACCCAATCTCCAAATCTGGACTCCCTCCTTGTCTCCCTCGCAGCTACCCCCTTCTTCTCCTTGTGCACCAGCAACAACACCAGCCAACAGTCCTGCGGAAGCCTATGCCTAACCCTCCCGCTACTGCCTCACGTGCCAGTCAGCTCTGCCACCTCCCACTTCAGTTATACAGCGCCAACTCCCCCTCTTGCCCTGTTCCTCTTCCCGTCACGCTTCTAGCCTCCCGTAGACGTATCCTGCTCCGCCTCTCCCAGCACCTGCAGCCCCTGCCTCCAACCCTCGCCTGCTCTACCACCCCGTGCAGCAGCGCCGCACCACCCTCGCTGCCAACTCCCGCACCCCTCTACTTCTGCCCTGCTCGCCTATGCACACCACACCTCCCATAGCAACCCGGTCCCTCCTTGCCAGCCACACCCTCTGCCTAGATGACACCTCTTGCTGAATCCCCCGCACCCCTCCGCACCCCTCGGCTCTCTTTCCCTCCTCCTCTGCAGTGACGAGCTGCCCAGCAGCACGCGCAACCTGCAACAGACTGCCTGAACTTCTTCCTACTACAGCGCACCACCCTCCGCCTAGCTCCTCCGGTTTTCTGCCTCACATGTGGCGCCCTCCTTTCGGGCTGCCTCCTGCATCATGCCCTAGGATTCAACCCCATACCTCCACCCAATAGCCCCGCACAAAACTGCCTTTTGGCTCTACCTTACGCTTGACACCCTCCCCCTTCACTGCAACAACCGTAGGCTCCTCCCACCGGCACCCACCAGCCGTATTGGCCGCGCGCACCCCCATCCGGACTTTTTTCTAGCCACTGAACGCATCTCCAGCCCGGCATGCCTCCGCCTTGGCAGTGCATCACCCTATAAAGGGGGAGAGTAATTTTGGGTATTAAAACATTTTTAGGAAAAAATAGCTATTTCCCCTTTAATTACTGGGATGCATGATTGGAAAAACCTTTCACCAACCATGTGCCCAGTTCTACTTAAGGAGGGACCCCACACATTCTAGGTGCATGATTTGGCTAACTGTGTGCTAGCTATGTGAGATTCAACTTTCCAAGTGGACTTTCAACTATGCATGGGTATGTACCCTATTCCACATGGTTTTAGAGATACTATGCATCCCCCTTCACCCTTCATCCACACTCTCACACAATTAGGGAAAACATGTGGGCTGGGCTGTATGGTTTCTTCTAACCATGTGACCCATTTATCTTCTCTAAAATTTGTGGCTCTGGGATCCGAAAAAGACCTAGAAACCCTCATGACATCTAGGACACCTTTAACATTACAATGCCTAAACCAAGGAATTTAGACTGAAAATAAACGATCCGTACCTTTGAGAAAATCTATGATGTTACAACCTCCCCTCCTTAAGAAATTTCATCTTTGATTTTCCCTTCCAAGGGTGGTAAAATGACATCTGAAAAGAGTTATGGCCACTTCTCATGTACATTATCCTCCTGCTTCAAGGTCTCTTCCTGTACGCGTCTGTGCCTCCACAGTACTCGGACCATTGGAACTATCCTACTTCGAAGATCCTTCATGATTCAATCAATAATACATATCAGATGCTCCTTAAAGGACACATCCACCTCCATATCTATATCCTTATAGTTAAAGGAATGAGATGGGTCAGCATAATACTGTCGAATCTAGGATACATGGAAGATATCATGCATGGTACGATACCTCTTAGGTAACTGCAACCGATAGGCTACTGACCCGACTCTCTCTACCTTCTCGAAAGGCCCAACATATCAAGGTGATAACTTTATATGTATCTAAATAAATCTATGAAACAATCTAGTTGATACATATTGAAATACCCAATGACCCACCTCGAACTCCATAGGTCGATGAAAATGGTCGGTATAAGACTTTTGACTGGACTGAGTTGTAGCCATACATTTTTGAATTATCTAGATTTGATCTGAAGTCTCCTAAATGATATTAGGATATAGTAGTGTTTCATATCATAACTTTAACTAGAATAGAGGATAATGAAACCACCTACCTTAAAGGTCCTCATATAGAGCCATCAAAATCATTTCTTGGAAACTGTTATTGTAGGAAAACTTCAAAAGAGGTATGTGTTTCTCCCACAAACCTCTAAAACCAAGGAAACATGCTTAAATCATGTCCTCTAACACCCGTATTGGCTTCTCGAACTGCCCATCGGTTTTAGGGTGATATGATGTACTCAAGAAAACCTATGAACCCAATTCCTTATACAACATTTTCCAAAACTGTGATGTAAAGAGGGAATCTCGGTTCAATATGATAGAATAGGGTACACTATTAAGACACACAATCTCCAGAATATAGAACCTTCCAATATCATCAACCAAGAAGGTATCTAAAATCAGTAGTAAGTGTTCACCCTTAGTCAAACTTTCAATGAGAAACTATACTACATCACTATCTTAAGGGGATCTTGGAAAGCCTATCAAAAAATCCATAGTGACGTCGTTCCATTTACACCCAAGAATGGATAGTGGCTATAAAAGTCCAGCAGGTTGCTAGTACTCTACCTTTACCTGCTGGCAGGTGGAACACCTTGTGATAAAACCTAAAATATGTCTCTTTCATACCCAACCAAAAATACTAACTTCATACATCATGGTACATCTTGGTAATACTAGGGTGAATTATGCAAAAACAAGCATGAGATTCTCGTATCAACTCTTCCCATATCTCTAAAGGAACCCATACACACCCATGAAAGAGCAAGATCTCATTCATATCAACAAACCGATCAGGTTGTGGGTTCTCTCTTGAGACACTCTCCCTCGGGATCTGATATCTATCTCAACCGCATCCCCTCCATAAGAGAGGATATCACTGATAGAGTTATAAATTCAGGCTTTCCATTTTATTCCTGAACCTTTAGGTGCATCATAGAAAATAGATCCATCAACTACCACTCATTGTTCTCCTCCTGGACAACCTATTTTGAGTCTTTCGGATTAAGGCATCAACTATGACATTTCCCTTATCGGGTGTATAAGTAATCTCAAAGTCAAATAACTGTAGGTATTCACCCACCTGCACTGCCTCAGATTCAAGTCACGCTGTGTTAAGATGTATTTGAAACTTTTTTGATCCGTGTAAACAATGAACCATTCAACCAATAAGAAGTGCCTCTAACAGTGTAGGGTATGAACCATAGATGCTCACTCGTGGTCATGCATAGGGTAATTCTGATCATGAGGTCTCAGCTGGTGGTAATTGTATGCTATAAGCTGATCACCCTACATCAAAAATACTCTTAGCCCTATCCCTGAAGCATCATAGTGAACAATATAGCCTCTCACTAGCTCTATAAGAATCAGGATCGACACTGAAGACAATCTTCAATTAAACTCTTAGAAATATGTCTCACAAGATTCAGACCATATGAATTTCAGACCCTTATTAGTCAAGCCTGTATGAGATGCTTCTATGTAGGAGAAACCCCGAATAAATCACATTTAATATCAATCCATCCCCAATAAACTGTGGATATCAAACACATTATTATGATTATCCTATAAAACCATGGCACTCACCTTATCTGGGTCAACAGATACACTTTCCTCTAAAATGATATAACCCAAGAAGTAAACATTGTTGATCCAAAAGTGTAATTTACTGAGCTTAGACTATAGATGATTCTATATCAATGTATTTAGTATGATCTCAAGATTTTTGACATGGTTGTTTCTAGTGTGATAATACACTAAAATGTTATCAATGAAGAATACCACGAATGAATCTTGGTATGGGTGAAAAACCTGATTCATTATATCCATAAAGACTTCTGATGCATTTATCAGTCCGAACGACATAACTAAATACTCGTACAAGATGTACCTACTCTAGAACACTATACATGGTATGTATGATATCCTCACACAAACCTGATAATAGCCTGTCCTCAAGTTGATCTTAGATAAAACTATCAATCCCTAAATCTAGTCGAAGAGGTTATCTATACGAGGAATTGGTGAGTGGTTTTTGACTGTAACATGGTTCAATCAGCAGTAATCCACACACAATCTATGGGTACCATCTACCTTCTCAACAAAAAGGATAGGTAAACCCTATGGCGATGTGTTGGGTCGGATAAAACCCTTAGCCTCTAGGTCTTCCAACTACTTTTTGACTTCCTAGAGCTCTATAGGTTCCATCCCATAGATAGGAATGGACACTGGTACTACACTAGGCACTAGCTTGATGGTGAAATCAACCTCTCTTTTATGAGGTATGCTAGAGAAATCAGTAGGAAAGAAATCCCTGAAACGATCCACCACAGGAGGGAATTCCAAAAGATGCATTCCGTGATCATTCATAAAGAGACTCTCCATTTGGGTTGTCACCTTACCTAGCCCAGTTTGTTTGGGTCTAGCTCTACCTACCTAGATATCTCATTCTCCCTTATAAACATACGTTCTTCCCTTGGGTGATGTGAAATACACCCAGATAACAATCCACATGGGATTGATAAGACACAAGCCATTGCATAGCAAAGATGATGTAGAAGCTAGTAATTTTCCAGACAAAGAAAATCCATAAGAAATGTCACCCACCTATCTCAAGGGGGAAATCCTTGATCTGGTGTATTCTCTCTGATCTAACCCCAAGTGGTGTATCATGATTCATCACACCACTCAAATACACTATTTCTAGGACTAGACTTTCCATAGTCACAACAGATATAAAAGAGTGGAATGTACCCATGTCAAAAAGAGAAAAAAATAAATTAGAGGCTACCAGAATAGTAACTTGTACTGTAGAAATCCCGAGAATCCACTCCTCAGGCATAGGCTGCACTACATAAATATGGCCTAAATTACGACCCTGAGATGCCACCTGATTAGCCTGAGTAGGTCCACTCTGTTGATACTAAAGCTCTGAGGCCTGACTCCCTCAACTATGACCACTACATTAGCTGGATTATCTCGTGGAAGACCAAATCCTAGCATGAAATGGATTTTCTAAAACTATACCTAAAAGAGGCATCGATATGGATCCCCTCTCACTAGATACTAGAGTAAAGATCAGAAGAAGTAGTGAAGTTGACCCATCTTTCCACAAGCTCAACAGTCGATCGAGTTCCTCATTCACTGGGGATTTTTATGGTCTAACTTGCCACACTGGTTATACACTACATAGATATTGGTGAATTCCACCTGGCCATTACTTCCCCCACATGCACCCTCAAAATGAAGCTTCCTGCTTCCAGATGAACTGTCACCCTACCGTAGTAAAAACTGCCTTGGCTCACATTACTAGCCTCCCTTAGGTTCCATTATGTAATGAGGTAATGTTCAATATCTCTGAAATGATAGACAACTATAATATGTTCACCTATGATCAAACAATGTATACAAACCCATCCTAAAATTGCCTCACAGTCATCAACTCATCACCAGTCAAATTCAGGGAAAAACACCAAATTTCGGTGAAATGAGTATAATAATCTAACACAGGAATATTTCTCTACTGAAGTTGTATAAACTCCCTGGAATAGTCTTCTCTCAAAGTTTGTGGAAATAAGTTATCGTAGAAGGCTATCTAGAAGTCTGCCTAGACCATACCCCAGTGATGCTCAACCTAAGAAATGACATCCCATCAATGCCTGGTGGATCCACATAGCATGTAGGTAGTGAGTTTGACCCTCTGTTATAGAGGTGTCTCAAGATGGTTGAAGATCGATACCATGGATTCTAGCCACAAATCAACAGCCTGAGATCTTCCATCCCTCGAGAAGGTGGGAGGATGTTGCTACTGAAACCCCCAAGTCAACTCTACCATAGTAAGGGCAGGTTGGGGAGCACCCTATACATACTACATGAACCGAAAGAAACTGTCATGTAACTGAGCTTTAGTGCCTAGTGTAAGATCAATAGGAGGTGCCCCAGGTGGAACTGCTAGAGGTACTATGGGTGGATCAGGGCCCACCACCTATGAAACATGATCATCACCACTTTCTTGGCGTATGATGCGAGTAAATTAGTGTCATAACTTTAAAAATTTCAATAACAATCCTTAGATAAGATTTATAATATATAGGAAAAGTGATAACAATAAGGATAGGTACAAGGCCTTCCTATAAGAGAGTCACAACCCTTAACCTACTTCCGGAGTTAGGCCTAGGTGATAAGAAAAGGTCACAAAAGGATTATAGGAGACAAAACCTACTTCCCACTACTAAGGTTGGGTCAGGGTCAAGGTCTCGTATAACACGATGAAGATTTCAATATATGGAGTTTCAAATGAAAGGTATAGAGGAAAACACCCTTTAATTTTCATTTAGAATCTTCATCTAGTGGACACCTTTTTATTTTTTTAAAACCTTAATTTTTTAAGAATTTATTATTATTTATTTGAATATTAATATCTCAATCTTGTTAACTGCGTTACCAATTCCAAATTTATAATGGCCCATACTATTTATAAACTGAATTTGGCACATCAAGTAACTGAGATCTAGCATGTATGTCTGATATCAAGATGTAATAAGTCATTTATAGTGATTTTATTGGATGAAATACCATATTCAATTTATATAAGTACTTACTTCATAAATTTTTTAGTTTCCATCCACCAATCAAATTAACTAATATAGAATAATTGGTTAATTAAGGTTTCATCATCAATATATGCAGGAAAACACCATTTATATTTACGTTGAAACTTTAATTAAACCAATCATGTCATCCTGTAGAAACACTAGCACACTTTAACACATAATTGATAAGGCACCACAACAATCACATGCAAGACAAGCAACATACATAGGCAAGTAGATATGGCATGACATAATGCACGCCATTTAAGTCATATGGTGCCTAGTATGATGCATGCTTTGATACACCCTCATATCATTGGCCCCTGGTAAACAAATATTTATTATAAAATATTAACATTATAAACGATACTAAATAAGTGCTTCACCCTATGGTGAAATCAAATCTATCGTAAAATTACAACCAATAAATGTAATAACCCATCTTAGGTAATTTGGGTTTCCCCTATATGTGGGTTAGATACTACCAAACACAAGATCATTACCAAATTACAATACCCCTAGTCTCTTATCTATTTCCCAAACAGTAAGAAAAAAAGGAAAAAGGATATGATACCAATTTGTATCATCCCTCCCCTAATTCCACTTAGCAATGCACTGATATGGTGTCCACAAGACCTCAAGTGTGCATCCCCGTAATCCATAGGTTGTCGACTAGTAGTGAGAGCCTAGGGTGTGTCTATAGGAAGACTATGCCCTCATAGATTAGAGTAGAGAACAACATAATAATATATATATATATATAATAGGAAATATCAGAAACATACAATATGACAACAAGACCAGTAATCCACTCTAGTGGAAGCAGTAATAAGAAACATAAAGTAGAAGAAATAATAAATGCATAACATCCAAGACAAATAAAAAATATGTAGAAGTTGAACAATAAATAGATACAAAAGATTATGATCACGATGTCTGGTAACTATAAAAAATGAGTACATGGAAAAAAGGTAATACATGCATATACCACACGCTATAAAAAAATACAAAAGGCTAAAAAAGTAGCTACTACTAGTAACATGAGAATAGGCTCGGTCCACTGCTCCCATACTACAGCCTAAAAGTCAATAAATCATCAGAATATGGATGCTTCCCTTTATCTATACCTTTAATCATAAATTCTTCTTGGGTACCAAAGGTATCCCAAAAAGGGTGTGATATATATTCACTAGGCCACCACCGACAGTGTCTAGATCAAACCATTTCATGCAATATAAGATGAATGATGTACCATAATAGTAAACACAATGCATTAAATAAATGAAGCATGATGCCCAGGTTCCACCTGGATACCAGAACTCCACTACCTACTTTGGACTAAGCTAGATGTATCAAAACCAAGTAAACCTATACAAATATAATAAGGTGTGTAAATGGGTCATCTTGGATAAGGCATAAAGTGTGAATTGACCCTAAGCTTGTGTTTTGGCTTGGAAAATGTTTCCCTATGACATCAATCAAGAATTATTAAAATTAATATAAAAGGTAAACATATATGAACCAATAAAAGGAATCCATAAAATCCAATATGGGAATCCTGAGCCTATCCATGGATATTTGTAAAAGGATTCCCTCGCATCACTTTTAGCATAGTGTAAGAATAACCTTTGAGCCCGTCCTAGGTATCTCACATAGGGGACTGAGTATCACTAGAGGCATGGTATGACTATATTTCTAATGATCTCATCCACTATTTCTCCCTTAGGGAACCAGTTTCACTCATGGGTATAAATAATCCACCCAGAGAGCCTGTCCAAGGCAAGCCAAGGGTCGCTCTCGGTGTGTTCAACTGATCCAAATACAAAGCATGATGAGACCGTCGACAACATCCTTAAGCTAGGACTTGTGTTCAATCTCGGCCTATAAGCAGGAAAGGCATAACAACAAAATAATATATCATCAATAAGGCATTTCAATACCAACATGATAAAAAAGCTATCCAATTCACTTTGTTCAATACAGACAAACATGACATAGTGTATAAGGCACAAGAATGATGCATAATGCATAAGCATAAGGCACTGTGTAATGAAGTATGAAGCATAAGGATTCAAGATTAAGGACCTAACTAAAATCATATAATTAATCTTACTTTAATTAATTACTTTTAGGAATTTATTACAAGTGAAACACACTTAAAAGTCTGTTCAAAAAATTAGAGTTAAAGGGAATTAGGCGTCGAAGGGGAAAGATCAACCATTGGGGTGTCTAATTGTAGGGTCCTGAAAAATCCGCAAAGGGGAATGGGAATCCCCCTTAATTTGAGAAAGGATTCTATCCAATTTCACTTAGAAGATTAAGCAAAAACATGAAGAAAAATCAAAATTGACAAAGGACCGACCGGTCCGCGTACCGGTTCAACATCAGTGGCACATGACCGGTTCAGTGAGCCCCCTGTGGATCAGCGTTGTCTGTGAAATGGAGGCGGGAGCCCCTACGCAGACACAGAATAGGATGAACACCAGGCTGATCCACCGCCGCGAACTGCCCCAACCGCAAACCGCACTAGACCTTCCCATGCTGAGCGCGCTGTCATTCACAAAATAGAGGCAGAGCCCTGCGCGGCCGCGAAGCGCCCCTTGAACAGACTCGGTCCGCAGAAGATGTACATTCAATGGATCCCACGAACTTTGGATTGACCAAGTCATCTGTAGGCCGGGTTTTTGGTCATGGGCCTCCGAAAAAGGTGCCGCATGACCACAATACAACCCTTTACTCCCCTCTATAAAAGGATGTCGAGGGGGAGAAGAGGATTGGGATTCAGATGCTTGGATATCGGAGGCTGGAGGAGATTGAAGGAGCGAATTTTCGAAGGAAGGAGCTTAGGATTTCGCAAACCGAGAAGTTCCAATTCGCGAACCAGTACATGTATAGAACTGGAAACAAATTGACAAAGAACCAAAAAATGCATAACAAATTGGTGAACTGTGAAATAAAAATTAAATCCATGAGCCGTGGTCCCTCCGTAGATGTACTCCCCACAGACAAGGGAGTTTATACCCCTTTTTTCAATCCAACGCGCCGCGTAGCACCCTCCTATGCAGACACAACCCTGACCGGTGATGCCCTAGGCTGCCGCTACTCACGTGGACTCCAACGCCGCGTACCAACTTGGTACACGGGCCAACCTGAAGCCCCGTACCACCCTGGTACATAGAAGGCCCATCAGTCCGCGTACCACCCGGGTATGCAGACGACCTCTCCAACCGTGTAGCGCTCCCCTACGCGAAGGGTGCCACTCCTCATGCACCCATGTGGCCCACCAACTCCTTTGGTGTTTCCATCCCCTGAGCCAGATAAAACCCTTCCAATCTGTCCTGATCCTCCACAATCCCTTTATTGGCCTATTCACCGGCCCTGAGCCAAGGCCTCTACCGAATCCACTAGACTCGTATGATGAAACCTTCAGGCATGCCAGCATGCCACCATGAGTTCACATGCCCACAGTAGGCAAGGATAAAGGGGTTGCCCCGACCCTTGAGCAGATTCCCAAAGCATTCCTGGGTTCACATTCCCATGGTAGTGCAGGGTCCGAGCCCAAGAGTCCCCTTTGTGCCTCTCCACTTACCAGGATTGAGGGATCCCACTGGCCTTTCCTTTTGATGAGGACCAGCAGTGAGCACTTCTCCCCTCTCCTGGGAGTAGATGGGCATCCCTTCTGGAGTAAGCCCCACACCATCCTAGATAGAAGTCAATGGCCTTACCCTCCCTTCTGGGAAGGTTCATTGCTATGCCGCTGTATCCGCAGCCCCTACCAGCGCGACTTCTACCTCCCTCCAACATTGGGAAGAGGGAGAATCTAGCAGCACCGACCCTTTCTCTCCGCCACCATGGCCATTGTCTCTACCGCGCGACTACTACCTTCATCCCGCTCTGACATCAGGGAGAAGAAGATTTTTGTGGTTCCAGCCACCTTCCCTTGAGGAGGAAAAAGTACGAGGCTTGAAAAGTCTATTGAATTATCTTATTTCTCACACCGAGCATGACTCACGTGGGCTTAGAGATTTGTGGTGGCCACGAAGTTCTCACAACGGAGGAGGTTAAACGAACTACGTGGGTTTTGATCCCTATCTCCAAAATAGAGTACGTAGGATGCCTCCATGAGGTTCAATCCCAATAACATGAAACTCTCATGTGTAAGCCCTAATCTTCTAGAACTACGTGGACTTTGATTCTCATCCAACTGGGATACGTAGGAAACTTCCATGAGGTGGAAACCCGATCTTTAAGCCTGACATACACTTTTGTCCCTATCAGACCATGTCCTTATACCCCATAAGGACCATCTATGGGCCCAGTAAATCACTTACCTTGGGTCTTCCGAGCTGCTTCGGTGTAAGTATCGCACCATATTTGACCAAGCATCTCTCGCCTGGGTGTTCTTGCCACATGACATTAAACTGAACGATTGGGTCCTTGTCACACAAACTTAAAAGGTGATTTGTCCCATTGAGTGGCATAGAGCTACGTGGATTTTGATTCCTCTCACGAGGATACGTAGGAAGCCCCCGTATCACGGGTTCGATCTAAATGCTCAAGTTGTTATCTGTCCCCCCTGGATTACAATAAACCCCAGAGTGCCTAGTTATGAGGCTTTAAATCCATACTGTCTCAATGAGTCAAAATTCCTCATAGTAATTAATCCAATGAGGGATGGTAAACCTCGAGCCTAAATGATTCTAAATCCCTACGTTCAGTTGATCATTGCCAATCGGGGGTAATCCATGGATACTATGCTTGGGGATAAACCAAATATTCACAAACATATGAATACATCTTAAATCTATAAGAGAGTCTCGGAACAGGAAATAATTCCCCCCCCCAATAGGGTGCGAGGAGCCCGACTTCCCATCCTCTCGACCAATGTGAGTTCTTAAGTGTCGCTGGCCAAATATCCCAGCGAATGCCTGCCTTTGGAAAGCAGGTACACATATCAGTGGATACAGAACTATTGGAAATTTCGAAGAAAAAATGATGCACCCGACATGAGTGATTAAACAGAACTCAACCTTATTAAATTCAACCGTCGGTAGCATCCCCCCCCCCCCCCGCGTCGAAACAAAAATGGTGAACCCGACGTGAATCTTTAACCAGCATGACAGATTTACCTTAATCCTACTTTGTGTCCCCTCATACACACAAGGAGGGCCAAGAAATGTCATTAATTATGAATGAGATTATGAGATGCTGCTTTGCTGGGTTTTCTATTTGTATTTGTTAAAATATTTTACAGGTACCAATCAGAACTCCCTTCGATTTAATGGCGTCACAAAGGAACTCGCAGATGCGTACTTCAAGCAACACAATGACCGGGTATTCCCACCAATGAAGGACCCCATCACCTACTTAGCGTCTTCAATACTGGGTATCAGATGCGTTGATCCGAGAGTACCACTGGAACAGTACTATCCCGATGGTGGAGGTGGCCATGCATGCCCTCCAGTCGGCCAAGACCCGTCGGCCGCCTGCCCAGCAGCGGTCGTGAAAGCAGATTCAGATGGCTCCTATTGCCGTCTAAAACCATTTTGGGAGTCTATCCTCGGAACGGGACAATGCATACCTCCCTTATCTTAGGGTGGAAGATTAGGCCGACACTGAGGAATTCATCCCCACTGAGCGGGGGTTCCTCTCTAAGGCCCCCGTCGGAAGATGTCGTCGTGGTTACGCCACGACTCAATATCCTCACACTTGGGAGGATATCACCCTGAGTATCCAGGACCATGCTCCCTGAGCTCCGGCCTCTTGGACCGCCTGATGAGGGCGACAAACGTGCAATCAGGGACCAGTCATCACCCTTGTCCCTGAGGTGGAGCTCCGCTACCCAGTCACAGAGACATATCATGAGCAGGCACATACACCTGTCCGCTCCTCCAAATCCCACCATCCTAAAGTGGCGGCATCATACGAGAAAGTGAGCATTCCCACCAAGATTCTTCAAGCCCATCACCCACACAGGTTAGAACCTACCCGGCAGACACTTCTCCCTACTCAGGGTCATGAATCCCACCAACCAGACATGGTGGAAACCCAACGCCTGCAGGACCAGCTCCTAGAAGATGCTCCTGATGACTACCATCTTGATATGGTGGAAATAAAAAAAGCCCACTATCCAGATGTGGTAGTAATTAATAGGCGAGAACTTCTCCCTGTCAACAAAGGCCACCAACTCGATATGGTGGTGAACCAACATATGCAGGGCCAGATCCCCACGGATGCAAGTAAAGTCTACCGACCTGATGTGGCGGTAAAAGGAGAAGTAAACTGGCTTATCCCGGCATAGGGGAAGACTCGTTCACCTGCCTTGACATAGGATAATTGTTAGTACCCACTGACCAATGGAGGATCGGAGCAGGATATTCCTACTCCGATACCAGAATGGGCCTTCATACCTGTTCTAGCCAAATATGTCTCTCTGCATATCCTGACAATGATGGAGGAGAAGGTATTGATCCCACATCATATCTTGTAGACTTTCCAAAATGTAATTGCATCGATAGAAATAGCAAGGACTCAGGCCCGTGAGCCCGTCTCTCCAATTGAGGTGACTCATCTAAGAGATGAGATAGCCACCTCAGAGCAGATCTGCATCCCTGCTTCCGCCCAAGAGGGTCGTCGGTCATATCCCGCGATACAAGGGCAATCAGATCCATCATGGTGGATACTCCAGAGCAGGCATATATCCCTGCCAAAATTCAAGATGTTCATCGGCATATCCCGGCAGCATCACGGGACCCAATTAGACAGGGACCCAAAGGTGAAGGCTGTTATCAATAGCAGACTATCCCCGCTACCCGCAAGAGAGCGCCCCGAACGTGCCGAAGGCAGCCGGAAAATAAAGAGCGGGTTCATGACTACGCTCTGCTGGAAGATGGGGTTCCCAAAGACGCTAATAACATGTCGAAGGCGTAGAACCCTGCTCACCCATTACCATATTATGGGAGTGGAAGTAGTAGTTGCAGAGTTCCTCCTCGCAATTTCGCTACCAGCAGCTCTGAAGGTCCTCCCCAGAGCACCCACAGGGGCCTCCCCCACGGGCATATAACGATCGATCACGAGAGATTCTCTTTTGATGCAAGTCACAAAAGCCATCCGCATGACCAGAAGATCGAGCAAAAATAAGGCCCTCCACTTGCTGCGGTACACCCTGAAGGTCCTCCCCGGGGTATACACTGCAAACACTCTCTGTGCAGTGGGACCATAGATTATGATAGTAGCCCTTGATATCATAGTTGAAACTGCAGAGGCCCTCCCCGCAGTGATGTTTCATCATAACAAGAAGGCCCTCCCCTTGTCGTGGCCTGCCCTAAAGGTCCTCCCCAAGGGTTACGTTTCAACGACACTTCGCACATCTAGGCATCAGATCACAGTGGTAGTCCTCACCACTCTGATAATGGAGGTCCTCCCCACAGAGACGTCAAGCAATGAGAAGGACCTCTCCTCATTGCGTTATATTCTGAAGGCCCTCCCCAGGGTGTACCCTGCAGATATTATCCTTGAGGCAGCTATAATAGTAGTCCTATCCATTGCAGCAGCTGTGATGGTAGTCCTCGCCACCATGGCCGCCATTACGAAGGTCCTCACCGAAATGGCCCCCAGGAACAAGAAGGTCCTCTCCTTATCACAGTGTGTCTTGAAGGTCCTCCCCAGGATACACATTGAACGTCAATCCATGATGGTCATCCTCACCATGATGGCAGTTATTGCGAAGGTCCTCCTCGTAATAGCGTGACACAACCAGAAGGTCCTCCCCTTGCTGTGATATGCCTTCGAGGTCCTCCCCAGGGTATGTACTGCAAAAGTCCTCTATGTAGTGGGGCGTCTAGCTATAATGGTAGCCCTTGCCATTACAACACAGATAGCAGAGGTCCCCCCCGCAGTGACATATCATATCAACAGGAAGGTCCTCCCTCTGCCGAATCAAGCACAAAAAATCCCTCCTATGCTGAGGCACTCAGAAGGACGTGATCCATCATGTCAGATTCCCATCCAGTCACCAACGACATCCTTCTTCAATCAGGGGGTGGTCCGGGACCATGATCATCTTATGAGCCACCCCGGAACCACCCACAAGATAGTTTGATACCTACCAGCCCCACTACCTCCGACCACACTATCGGTGAGAATCTCAATTGGGCTAAACAGGTAGAGGAATCACTGGCGGAGGGGCATGCTGATATGTTTCACTTGAGGAAACGACTGGCCAGGGATGATGTACTGGTTATGTTTTGGCCCACAACCACCTCTCAATTCGACATACCCAGAAAGTTGTTAGAAGAATGTGTGCACGACATCCTCTCCAATATATGGACAACCCTCTGCCGGTTGAAATCAAGTTTCATACCCTATGATGGGTATGTAGAACATGTCAAGACAATAGGAGATCTCCTGCATCACATCGACCTGGAAGCTCTTCCTTCGGCACAACAACCGCGATTAGAGAGGCGTAAAGGAAACCTTGAGTTAGATTGATTCAATACACTTCACTAGTTGTGCAACCTCCTTGGTGATGCCCTGACGAGAGTCCATATAAGAGGATGAGGATAACATGGAGCTCTGCATTTCACTCCGCTCCTTGCCTAGCAGAACCTGTTTGACATAATTTCTTGCAACATCATCACTTCAAGATAGCAATCGAGTGGGGTCCCTATTCAGGAAATCCGACCCGCCTGACAGAGACATGCCATGAGTAAGTCTCAGAGGCATCCGTACCAGCGGCAATAATCCATTCATGAACTCCTAAATCAGGCCACAGAAAGCATACAACAGGACTCTCACCTAAGAGAGGCCAATCAACAATCATTACTTGCCTCCCTAGAGGGAATCGATTCACAGGTGAACTCGGCACCAGATCTAGTTCACCCCCGAATGGGGGCATGCAAGATCAGGTAAGTAGCGATAGCATCATCCATTGCCGCAATATAGGGCCAACCCTATTTTTCAGGGCTGGAGGATTTTTTAACAACAAATTCCCCCGTAAGACCAATAAAAGTGGGAAGAGACACAATGTACAAGGAATGGAGCCGACCCCAGCCTCTAGGGCTGGGGGAATTTTTATTACCTCAACAACAACCTCCCCCACGAGAATCAGTATTCAATCATCTAGAGAGGACAATCAGAAGAGGGGGTTACTGCCTTATCTCATCCTTTGAATCACTATCCCCTCTGAGAGGGTGGTGTACCGTAAGGTCGAATCAAAGAACTCTATGCGTCACCCTTCATCAAGGAGCCCGAAAGCAATCCCGGGATAGGAAGGGGAAGACCAGTAAAAGGCACAGTAGATCCTCTTCCTATTTGTAAGATGACATCTCCTCCACCCCACAGTATGTATCCTTCAACGCCAAAGAGGTTAACCCCATGGGTGACACCGAAGATGATGAAAATCCAGATGGATTAGGAGACGATGGTTCTGTTTAGGCTGTGACCCACACCGAACCATCAAGCGTGCACACCCAGAACTAGAGGGCCACCCTAAATGTGGCCGACCCTCTAGCCAACCCTCCTCCGCTTACCCTACGAGCCCCCAAAAAGGATAAGAACAAAGGCTCGATTACCCTTAACCTACCTCCTCTCAGTAAAAATGAGCCACTTACGCTTGAGGAGAGATTCGCTCCATAGGAAGAGAAGATGAATGAATTGAGACGGCTTAATGCTGAGCTGCTCCAGAGGAACCGTCTTATTGAAATTGTTTCCCAAGAAGAGCCTCACCTTGAACTCCCAACAAGTTCACCTCAAAGTCTAAGGTTTGCCCCGGCAAACAAAGCACAGTTAGGGACCCCGCCCAATATAGCACCCGACCCGTCCAACTATCTTAACCTAGATTTGGATGAATTCCAAGACCTCCCTCCACCCAGGAAGAAACCAGAGTGAGTACATTTGAACCCTCAGAAGGTGCCACGAATGGCATATGCACCCTTGGTGCTAATTGATCCAGATCCTCAAGAAATGCCTCGGGATATACCCACCCAAGACCAGGCTCAACAAGATGTAAATCAGGGTCTTTCCAACACTATCAAGGCACTGACAGCTTGACTAGAAGGTATGGAAGGTCGGCGCACTCTGATAAAACCAGATCGAAAGCCCTATCCAAATTGGGTGAGAAACACGCCTCCTCTGCCCAACTTTAGGAGCCCTGTATTCCCTATATTCAATGGATCAGGCGACCCAGAACAAAATTTGATGCACTATGCATCTTATTGCGACCCCATGATGGGAACTACAAAACAACAAGAAGTAGTGAAACTCAGATTCTTCGTGCGAACCTTGCAAGGATCTGCCTTCTTCTAGTATATGAGCCTTCCAGACTAGTCAATAAAAAGCTAGGAAGACCTTCGGCAACGGTTCTTATTCCAGTTTATCTCAATGTTTCTAAAAACAACAGTCACCGACCTCATGAATTGAAAATAGAGGGAGAAAGAGAGGGTCTCAGACTTCATCGCCAGATGGAAGGGTCTGACCTACTCTCTGAACAGGCCACTACCCCAGGATGAGATGCTCGCTATCTGCATCGATAACCTCCGAGATGAGCTGAGAACATCGCTCATACCAGTGGAGTGTACCACTGGCTTCTGCAATCTCTCTGTTATCGCCCAAAAAATTGAAGACTCCCTGCAGTGAACTAATATGAAGTCCCGAATAGCCTCACAGGCTTCAACAAAGAGAGAATTTAGGGTTGAAGCGTCCTCTGTCATGCTCAAGCCAGCCCCTGTGCCAACTCCACCACCTAGGCCTCCACTGAATCATCAAGGGCCCCTTGTATAACAGCGGCCGCCTCTGCCCCGATAGGACGATAAGAGAGGACCTAAGCGGAACTACTTCGAGGAACGAAGATATAGAGTATACTCATTCCAAGAAGACCAAGTCCATGGCTACTTCATCACCACCATAAATTTCAACTTTCTCCACCTCTCGGAGCCAAGGAAACCTGAAGAAGTCAGCCGCGATGACATGCCAGATTACTGTCCCTATCACCGAATGTTGGGAAATAATATCCAGGAATGCTTCGTCTTCAAAGACCTCCTGCAAAGGATGGTAGACTCTGGGAAGGTCGAGATGGGACCACCCCCGTCTCACGTAGCATACGTTTCTACCACCAACCCCGATTAAGGGGAGGGGTGGCAGGAAGTCACCAACAAAAAATGGCATAAATTTGATGATTGGATGACTCAGAAGACTATCAACCAAGGTCATGGCATACTCTGAGCTCAGCTACACCAGCCGGTGGTGCCGCCAATATCCCCTAACGCCGCACAACCAAAAATATTGGCTTCACAATCCTCCACAAGACGGTCATACATGCATAATCAAGAAGGGAGGAAGCAAGCACAAGAAGAGCAGTCTACAACAAGGCTAAAGTTATCCCTAACACTGTTGGATTTTATGCCCTCAAACTTGGAACCACGGGAACTAACCCACCAAATGGCACCATCAGGGACAACCAACCAGGCTGACCCGTCAAAGTACAAGGAGTTAATCTTTGGTTCCATCAACGTCATCCATCTAATGGAACCGTTCCCTGAATAAGGGTGTGGTTTTGAGCCCGAATTCCTAACACAAGGGACCGGGAGGAGGAATCACAGAAGTAGGGGATACCAGGGGAGTCGTAGTCACGACCGAAACCAACCCTATGGTTTTACCCTGACCCAAACATTTAATATTGCGGAGACTTGTGGGAGAGCCCTTCAATGGACTCAGCAGGAGAAAGAATATCCTTCCACCTCTATAAGCAGCCACTCTAGCCCCATCATTCTGAGGTACCCATCAGAGGAGGAACAAGTGTCTAGCCGCCTAGTGCACACAAACAAACCGGCCAGGCCGAGTCCTTAGAACATGGGAACACCGTTGACATCCGACTCCGCGGTTGGTCCCTCCTCGTCACATACTCCAATTCCCAAAGTGCCTGTTAAAAATCTCCCACCAACGGAGAAGCATCGACCACTGGAGCAGAAATATGACATCCTCAAGTAGATGGAGTCAGTGCTAGCCAAGCTGTCAATCCTGGATGCCCTGAGTTTGTCGGCAGACCTGAGGGAGGCGCTTATAGAAGCCTTACTCATCCCCCAGGAGTTTCAAGCCGAAGTAGCCACCGCCGAGATTTTCAGACGGAGACTAGCCCGACTGAATGCAATGTAGTGATTTCTTTTACCGACCAGGATGAAGATTCCATCATGTAAGGACACATCAAGCCACTATATGTGTCTATCACACTAAATGATGTTGAGATCTGGAAATTATTTATTGACAATGGCTCTGGAGTTAATATCCTTCCCCTATTGATGCTCTGTAAGTTGGGATACAGTGAGGATGATTTAACACCCTTAGCTACAACTCTGTTGGGTTACGATAAGAGTGAATAGAAGATGATGGGAAAAATCAAGCTCAAAAACCATTTTTTCAACCTTGTGGCCAACTCATAATTCCTGGTGGTTCGGCAGAACACAACATTCAATGCCCTATTGGGAAGGCTATGGCTTCATAAGCACATGGAAATTCCTTCATCCTACCACCAGTGTATCAAGTATTGTGTCAATGGACAAGGTAGGACATTGCATGCTGACAAGGCCCTTTTAGATCTCTCCGAGTCACACTACATCGACGCCGGGTTTTATGAGAAAAAGAAAAAGAAACCTTCGATCGATGGTATTGACTGGGTCCCCACTCCAAATGGTCTAGAAATGGTTCCTGATGACCCCCTCAAGAAGCTCTGTGAAGACTATGTACTACCCATTAACCATGTCGAGAGCATGGGTTCAAGTCTAGACACATACTCAGATATCCTCATGACTTCGGCCACGACGCCTGAGCATAGCAGTGTAGAAATGACTGCTAACCCTCAATTTGAGGGTGAAAACTTGAGCGAGGACACCCATAATGCCTCGCCTCTGGACTCTCGAGAGCCCGTGTCAAGATCTCTCCCCCCGTCAGATCAAGAAGATGATGATGTGGGAGAATAAGAGGAGGAAGATCTCAGGGATGCACCTCCCACATTCGAGGAAGGCATCTACACCACTGTGGAAAAGCTCATGGAAATAAACCTGGGAACCGAGGAAGACCCAAGGCCCACTCTCATTAGTGCAGCCATGTCTTCCAAGAAGCAATAGGTATACACCTCCTTCTTGAGGCAACACTGAGATGTTTTTTCCTAAAATTACACAAAAATGCTGGGACTCGACCCCGAAGTGGCGACACACCAATTAGGTCTTCCAGAAGACCACTGGGGCTATAAAAAAGCCGCCAGAAGGACGCACCCCATGAATGATACCAGAATAGAGGCTGAAGTCGATAAGCTTATCAAAGAAGGCTTAATTCGGGAGGTCCAATACCCCAGCCAAAAAAATCCGTGTCTGCATCGATTTCAGGGATCTCAATCAGCATTGCCCGAAAGATGATTTCCCAATCCCGATCACCGAGTTATTAATCGATGCAACAAGTGGATATGATGCTCGCTCCTTCATGTACAGTTATTCTAGGTATAATCAAATCAGGATATCCTGAGAAGACAAAGAAGCCACTACATTTAGGCCCCCCAAGGAATATTCTGCTACAGGGTCATGCCCTTTGGTCTCAAGAACGCTAGCGCCACATATCAATGTGCCATGCATCATATCTTTAAACTATTCCTAGGGAGATTCGTCGAATGTTACATAGATGACTTGGTGTTCAAGTCAAGAGTGCTCTCAGATCACCTGTTAGACCTTGAAACCATCTTCAGAAAACTTCGACAACATAGCCTGAAGTGAACCCCTTGAAGTGCGCCTTCGGGGTTACCTCAGGGAAATTCCTTGGCTTCATCGTACGCCATCGTGGCATCAAAGTCGACCCTGAAAAGACAAAGGCTATCCTTGGTTTACCACCTCCCCATAATCTCACTAAGCTGAGGGGACTCCAAGGACACCTGACCTACATTAGGAATTTCATAGCCAACCTGGTGAGTAAATGCTTTCCTTTCACCAGGTTAATGAGAAAGGGGGTTACGTACCATTGGACAGATGATTTCCAAGAGGCATTTGACAGCTTGAAGAAGTACTTCTTAATCCCACTGGTACTCATTCCACCGGTTGAAGGAAGACCTCTTATCCTATACGTGACGGCCCTAGAGTGGTCACTGGGAGCCTTCCTCATGCAGAAAAATGACACCGACAGTGAAAACAGACTCTATTACCTCAGCCAAACCATGATTGACACTGAGACTCGATACTCAAATATCGAGAAGAGTTGTTTGGACTTGGTCTTCATAGTTAAGAAATTGAAACATTATTTGAAGCATCATGAAGTCCATTTGGTCTTGCCTAGTAACCCGCTCAAATACATCCTTAGCTGTCCGATGCTGACTGGGTGCCTATCCCGATGGGTAGTCATCCTAAAACAGTTTGAAATACGGTTTGTGCCTCAGAAAGCCATCAAAGGCCAGACATTAGCATATTTTCTGGCAGAACATCCCTCGACAGGGACCACCGCACCAGACATTGAGCTACCTGATGAAGACATCTTCTCGGTTCAAGAGTATCCCCCAACATGGGAAATGTACTTTTACGGTGCATCCCGAAGCCCGATAGGAAAGAGGATGGAGGATCCCAAATTTAATGAAGTGGGGTTGGGGATAATACTCATGTCCCCAAAAAAGGTATTTTTTCCATATTACTTCCTCTTGTCAGAAGGATGTACGAACAATGAGGCGGAATATAAATCCCTCATTAGAGTCCTGGAGCTCGCACTCCAGGCGCAAGTGCAGCACCTTGAGGTAAAAGGTGACTCATAACTGGTCATCAAGCAAGTCAATGGTGACTATTCTATTAAAAAGGAAAAGCTAATCCCCCTATTTGACCATGTCCAAGGGTTAATGGAGGAATTCTCCATAGAACCAACATTAACCTATATTCCCCAGTCTCAGAACACCCAGGCCGATGCATTAGCCAATGCGACCACAACCCTAGAAAACCCAGACTGAGATGAAACAATTATTAGTATTACTCATCGTCGGATGGTATTTCCATTTGTTTAGACTGAGACGAAAGAAATAAACAAATTTATTCCTATCCTTGAGCCATATGCTCCTACTACCGGCTGAATGACCCCCATTTTGAACTATCTTCAAAAGGGATAACTTCCATCAGGTAGGGCTGAATGAGAGAAAATACGGAGAAGGGAAATAAATTTTGTCCTATATGGCAGCACTGGTCAAGAGGTCCTCTACAAGCGAAGCCTCGATGAAGTTCTCCTCAAATGCATTGATGGAGAATAAACCACTACTGTCATGAATGAACTATATGCTGGAGTATGTGGAGCACATCAGTCAGGGTCGAAGATTTCCCATCAGGTTTGAAGGCTTGAATACTATTGGCCCACCGTGGCACGGGATTGAGCGCACTTTACCACAAAATTCCACTCCTTCCAAACTCATGCCAAATTTATTCATCATCCCCTAGAGTTACTTCATCAAGCCAAGTACTCCTGGCCATTTTCCATCTGGGGAATGGATGTCGTTAGACCATACCCTCCCACCATGGCCAAACAACTGAAGTATATCCTCATAACGAATTCTTTTCCAAATGGAAAGAAGTTGTACCCCTCAAGGAAGTCAGGGAAAGAAACATTTTCAGCTTTATGAAAGCTAATATCATCACTATATTTGGATTCCCTCATACCATACTGATGGATAACGACACCAACTTCTACTTTGCTGAATTGGAGAAGCTGTACCAAGAATATGGTATCAAAACTAACCACTCATCCTGCTACCATACAGCGGCCAACAGACAGATAGAAAATTTCAACAAGACCCTATCCAACATACTTCAAAAAATGGTGGACAAAGATAAGAATTCATGGCCAGAAAAACTCTTCCATACATTGTGGGATTATCTAACCACAATTTGCACCACTACCCAGGCTACTTCGTACTCATTAGTATACAGAACAGAAGCGGTCCAGCCCATTGATCTCCAGTTTCCTTCGCTCCATGTTTCCATTTGTGATCAGTTATCTAACGATGAGCAATAAAAAAAATGGCTAGGTGAATTGGAATAGCTGGACAAAAAGTGGTTTCACACTTTGCACCATCTGGAAGTATATCATAACTGGATCACACGAGCCTTCAATAAAAAGGTTCATCTTTGGTCTTTCTTGGAAGGAGAATTGGTGTTGGTCCTCCGGACCCCAAATGATACCTAGAAAGAAGCCTCCAAAGTTGGAACCCAAGTGGGAGGGACCATATGTTATACACAAGGTCTACTCTAACGGAGCATATGCCCTGATCTCCATGGATGGGCAGTTCACTACCGCTCCTACAAACGCGAGATTCCTGAAGAAATATTTCATATAACCAAGAGCAGTTATCATCCGAGATGCAGGACGTTAAACTTCTAAGCCCCATTCATCCGAGCTGCAGGATGTTAAACTGCCAAGCCCCGCACTGGTCCAAACTCTATGACCCTAAAATAAGAGTATTTCTTCCTCACTGCACGATGTTAAACTACACGGATTCCAAAAAACTACGTATGGCTTGATTCCTGCCTTTGCAGGATACATAGCAATGCTAGGATCCCACATCATGGCCCAACCACCCCTAAATGAAGTTAAAAATTCCCTTTTCCCCCGTGTACAGACCAACCCTGCACGGGGCGTATCCCTCTCAAAGAACTACATATGGCTTGATTCCTGTTCTCATAGGTTACGTAGTGACAACCGTACCCCATGACTGGGCCCAACTGCCACCTTAATCACCGCCCTCTCAGCATGCCTATTCTCACGCCACGCAATCGGGACCTCCGCCATTCCTTGTTTCTCACAACGAGTATTACTCACGTGGGCTTAGGAATTATGGCTGAGTTCCTTCACGTGAACACAGACCGAATGTAATCTAAAGAACTACATACAACTTGATTCCTGCCCTCGTAGGATACGTAGTGATGCCAGGGTTCCACATCCTGGCCCAGCCACCCCCAAATGAAGCTCGAAATGCCTCTTTTCCCCCATGCATGGACCAGAACTTCACGAGGTGTATTCCTCGAAAGAACTACACGTGGCTTGATTCCTGACCTCACAGGATATGTAGTGACGCCAGAGTCCTATCTCCTGGCCCAACCACTAATCTTTTCTCGTCCTTACCACATGACAATAAACTGCACGGAGTTAAAAATACCCTTCATCCTTACTGCATGGCATTAAACTATATAGTAAAGTGTCCTTACCACATGACGTTAAACTGCATGGAATCCCCCTTACATGCCGGTTCATCATCGTCCTCACCACACGACGTTAAACTGCACAGAAATTGTCCTCACCGCATGATGATAAACTACATGGAAACCGTCATGACCCACCCAAGATATATAGAAAAACAGGACAGGAATAATCCTTGCATGTTTGGATGCATCCTTTCCATACATCAGACTCCGTGACCCGGAAAATTTTGGTTCTTCATAACCACCCATGGCCATCAGAAGTGGAAATTCACTGACCTGTGGACACCTTTGCATGACTATGCATACCATGCCCTCAGCGGCTCTTCATATTGATAGCCCCTGGCCCGTCTACCAAAGGAAATATTTCCTCAAGTGACACTCTTCCTATCTCCATACGCTTACTAGCCTCAGAGACCCCATATCATATCTCCTGATCCAAAAATTACTGGAGTAATGGTTTACAGGTTCATTCCCACCCTCAAATCCAAGCATTTCTAAGGTTCCCCTACCTGGTTAGCCTATGTATCTGCCCGTGGTTCATATGACAATCTACATCTACGAACACCAAGACAGGGCTAGGATAATTTTACTCAACAGAAAATTGCAATGAAGATGTTTCTTGTATGATCGGCACAGTTATCCCCATATGTTGGACTCTATGCTATGAGCAATCCCGGATCTTCATAACCATCCATGGCCATCAGACATGGAAATTCATCGACCTATGGACACCTTTTCATGACTATGCATACCATGCCCTCAGTGTCTCTACATATTGATCACCCCTAGTCCGTCTACCAAAGGAAATATTTCCTCAGGTGATACTCTTTCTATCCCCGTATGCTTACCGGCCTCAGATCCCCCACACCAGATCTCCTGATCTGGGAAACCCCAAAGTTACAGTTTACACCCTCAATCCCCCACCTTTTTCAAAGTATACCAGAGCATCTTAACTCAATTATCCTTTAGGTGATTATAGAAATAGTCACCCAGTGGTCTGAACTCTACAAACTTTAAACTAAGAGTATTTCTTCCTTAATATACGACGTTAAACTACATGGAGTAAAGGTACACACCATATGCGAGATAAATCAGTGCATGGAACCCTTCAAGTTTTAATAGCAACCAGGGGGGAGCATCCTAGACATGTCCAAATATTTCGTTACCAAATGACAGACTCTGTGGCCCAGATAATCGCAAATCCCCATAAACCTCTAAAGCCATCGGACATGGAAAGTCATCGACATGAAGACACCTTTTCATGAATATTCATACCACTCCCTCAGTTGCTCTACATATTGATCACCCCTGACCCGTCTACTAAATGCAAGATTTCTCCAGGTGACACTCTTCCTACCTTCGTACGCTCAATGACCCCAGTGCCCCATATCATCTCTCCTGATCCAAGAAGTCTTGGAACCACGATTTACACCATCAACCCCCCTCCATGTCTTGGACATGCCAAGATATTCAAGCCCAATTACATTCTAATCAGGAGTGACCTTTGCAAAAACATCCTTGCCACATGATGTTAAAACTGCACGAAGCGTGTCATTACCACTTGGCATGGAACTGTAAAGACCAAGCATTAAACATCCAGGGAAATGCCTCCAACTACAAGAATTTTTACAGATTTAAAAATTCCCCCATCTTTGTTGCACGATGTTAAACTGCACGAAATTTAAAATACTCCCACTTCCTTACTACATGATAATAAACTGCACAATATCTAATAATAATAATGCCCTCTATCCTCACCGCATGATGTTAAACTGCACGGAATTTAAAATTTCATTGTCCTCACTGCATGACGTTAAATTGAACGGTTAGACCCTTCACAGGATCAGTCAGGAATGGAGGCTTTCCTCTGTCCCTCAGTGCACGGGCCAGACCTACACATATCACCATCTCACACCAGTTTGAGAAGGGATGACTTCACCCATTCTCGGGAAATTTAGCCTAGATGTTTCTCTCGTATCCAGGAACCCTCTCTTCAAAAATCACACTCTGTACTCAGAAAGAGATGAACTCTTGTAAGCCACCCCTGGTGGTCTTGAATCTCAACTTCCCTGAAGTTTCCTGGCTATCGGGAGAATATAGTCATTGACCTAAGGACAACTTTGTATGACTATGAATACCATGCCATCAGTGGCTCTACATATTGATCGCCCCTATCCCATATACCAAAGGCAAGTATTCCTTAGGCAATGCTTTTCCTACCTTTGTACACCGACACAACTCCTATACCTCGAAACATTCCCTGCATGTTTCTCAAATTTAAACATGTCCCCTCACGTGCGTCTGAAAGGTATTAAGACATATTTTAATCAACAAAGATTCATTGGGGCCCTTTCTCCACCATATCTAGTCAAATATGTTCGACCTAAAACATCAGTGATGATAGTCTTATCAGTGGGACTTTAAACCGCTCACAAAAAGAGGCACAAAGCCCATTAGGCCGAAAAACCGAAAAGGGAAGCCTAAGAAAAAGCCGAGATATACCCGCTAAGTCCGCACTAAAAGGGCCTGGGAAAAAGTTAGGGTATCATCTGAAAAGACAAAAAGTTTGTGGGGTTTTTTCTATAAAATCATAGCAATAGTCAAACTATACTCACTGGATCCCTTGGTCCAGGCAAAAATTAGAGCTCATTTCTATTTTATCATTTTCCTGAACCCTGATTATTCTAAGTTTGGTGAATTATTATTTATACAAAAACCATGCCGGACAATTTCCATCATAGGAGAAGGCAACAAAGAGTGCTAAAAGAGAACAAAAAGAAAAATATTTTGCTCTATTATGAGATTGATGAGAAGGGATTCCAAAATCTAGAGCCTCTTATGGCAGTGAAAGGTTATTAAAGGAGACTCTTAGAGGATTCACAAAGTTGTATCAGGTGCTGGTGAGAATCCTCGATCGCTTGACGGAGATTCTACAGTAGGGCCTTCTCAGCCTCCGCATCAGCCCATAGTGCTTCCGCCTCCTGTGCTTCCTTTAAGATCGCTCTCATCCCCTCCTTTATCTGCCACTCCCCTTCTTCAATTATGGACATAACATTATCCTGCTTTTGCAGAAGCCACTGCATGTCACTATTCAACACCTCCATTCGAGACCACTGTTTAAGAATTTCCCCCTGAAGTCTCGTAACCACCCCTGCATGGTCATGAGCTTCTGCCATATGAAGTTGTCAGGTTACAGCAAGGTAGGATTCAGACTTAGCAGCAGAAATGTGAGACTCAAAAACGCCAAGCCTCTCCTAGTTAGTGACCACCTATTTTACTATGTCATAAATACCATGGTAGTCAAATCTGTCGAATCCTAGCAGCATAAATAGATCGCGTAGCTTTGGCAATTTGGTTGGCATCTCGACTAAGGGCGTCTGAGAAATCAGCTTCCAGATCTTCTCCCATGCCCTTTGACGAGCAGGTCAAAGACTAGAGAGGGCCCATTGGTCAGGGTCAGAGTAACTCCCAGATGAAGAGGTATATTCTAGGATGAACATCACCAGGGAGGGACCCAGTACAGCTTCAACCGCAAGCTCCGATGCCGTAGAAACTTTTCCCCCAACGGTTTTTGTCAAGGGCATGATTGGATCCAGTGACACAATCTCCAGCACTGAAGGTTGTGGTCCTAAAGCCCAAAATCCAATAAGGCATAAGAGTATCCCTAATTAGAAAAGGGAAGAGATGGGATTTAGGGGTAATAGATCGAGAAGCTTACCCCCGATCATCAAGGCATCAATGCCCTCAAGCTCTACACCACCGCTATTGGTCGAAGAAGACACTATTTTTTCAATGGGAAATGGAGTCCTAGAAACCCCGAGAGGTGCCTAGGACCTAAGGCCACACCCAAGGCCAACAAATCTCAAAGAATTCCCCAAGTAGTCATCTATGGAGATCAAGCTCGGGGAAATTACTCCCCCGGTAAACAGAACAATGGCCCGCTCTGGGTTATCAACAACTGGAATGATAGCAGGCTCTTCCTCCATCAAAACGGGATCCATGGGGTCTGAGACAGCTAACCCCATCAGATTTGGGGCCTCCTAAGTAATCACAAGCATCCCATCCTCCCCCGCAGCTATGGAGGCTGTGTGATCAGCGGGAGTCTCATCTTCCAACTGCTCCTCCTCTGTCATATTCCCGATCGTTGAAGACATAATGGAGGTGTCTGTACCACGAAATCCTTCGGTAGGGCCCAACACCTCATCATGCTCATACATGGTCGTGGGTGGTCCCTCAGATTGTAAAGATGCAGGAGGTATGACCACTTGGGCAGCCACGACCAGGTCACTGATCGGATCTGCACTACAACACCAAAAACTGTTAATAACTGGGGGAGTCAGAACATCTGAGTTGATAATTGGGGAAACAGGAATCATAATTACCCATTATTCCTTGTCTGATCCATTTTGATAACCAGGACACCTGATGATGTTTCTGGATCTTCCAAAGAGACAATTCCCCATCTGGAGCTCTATGAGGAGTCGGAGGAGGAAAGACCCTGGTCGGATCCGCAATAGTCACTTCCATGTGCTCCACTGCACCTGGAGACCCTTCCTTGATGACCCCCATAGTCAAAGGCACATTTTTGTTTCCTGCAGTACCCCAGGGAGTATAATCTTGGGAGGGAATTTTCCCCTGATATTCCTTGGCACCCTGCGTAAGGAAAAGAAACGTTAGAACCTTCACAATGAAAAAGGGAGAAGACCGGGATGGACGAGTAGGGAAACCTCTTCCTCGGCATCAGACAATTCAGGATGCATTATCATCATGGACACCCGATTAGACCCATAAAGTTAGTTTCAGAGTGAATGCACATATGCATCCATGTCCTTCAAAGAAGTGACTATTTTATCCAGATCTTCTTCCGACGACAAATAAGGAGGAGCAAAGATAGCCACGACACCCGGAAGCTGGAGAGGGGCCATTTGAAGTAGAATACAAACCTCTTCATTTGATCCTCTGACCCTCAGGTCATCCCACATCCTCCATGCTTCTGGAAATGTAGCTGTAATGGGGACAACTAGTCAGGGAGGATTGACCTCAGACGGTCGGGCAGCAATGGGAGCTGGTGGGGGTGCCATTAGCCGTGGTTGTTTTCTAAGTCTTGCAGCTACCCTAGAACTCTCGGGAGCTACCTGTGGGTGAGACCTCAAAGGAAGAGAGGGAAATCCCCTTGCCTCAGTCGTAGTAGGGGAACCAGCGGAATCATCACACCCTGAAGAGTGATTGCTCTTATCCTCCTCTTCATCAGTCACCAACCGTAGCATGGCTTGGACACAGTGAGTTAACACCACATAACCCCGATGTGTATGGATGTAGGCCTCAAGGTCTTGGAGATACTGATCGACCCACTCTGGGTCCACATCATAAAAGATGTCAGTAGGTGCAGATAGGTAGCCCAGCCCATCGAACACCGTTTCTGCTCCCTGGAGATGCTGCCACAAAGAACGGGGGTACTATCCGCGGAAGGGTGACCGGCTTTTGAATTTGTCCCATTGGCCCCAGGCCGTCGGGAAGGCAGCATCAGCGGGTATGACCAACTATCCCCAGGAAGCTTCAAGGGAATGTGAGGAGACACCTATGTCTGTTAAAACCTTCCTTGGAAGCACGAGACCAGTAGGGTTACGAAGGACCTTTCCCATCCCGATTGGAGCACTATCCCCCTTCCGCTTCCTCTTGATCTTTGATGGATTGGAGCTCAGGATAGTGGGAACCCACAACCCTAACTGACCACCCAGGTATGATTTCACCCAGGAGTCGACATATTTTTTGGATAAGAAAGGAATAGGGTCTGCAAACGTGGGGGTTATAACCTCACAATCGGTGGCCTCCTGGGTAAACATCAGACATAGTTGCCTAGCCACCATCAGATGGTGGTTCCCGTGGGCACCATTAAGAGAAGGGGGACAAGACATCTGGATGCAACCAAACTGACGTCCGAATCGGCAGGGTGCATACCCCTCTCAGATCAGTTCCCCACCAATACGAGCTACTAGGATACCCTCCCGGAGGGAAAAGAGGTAGGCCCGCTTGTTAAAATCCTCTGATATGGCATTTGTGATTGCACCATATGGGGAGGGGTGTAATGCCCCGACCCCAGTTACCCAGAGTCGGTGCATTATTTTAATACATTGGCATGATTACAAGGAATCAAGTCCCAAAGGACCGATTAGTTTTGCAGTCTTGGAAAATAGATTACATACATGAATGTTACATTACACTTCATAACATACAAAACAACATAAATAATCCTTTATGAATTCCATTATTCCCTTGTCTTAACCCTTCTTATCAATCACAATATACTTCTTGGAATCCTGGGAAAAAATAAAACATAGAAAGAGGTGATCTCAAACGCTCCGTAAGGGTAAGCAATACAATAGAAACTTTCATAAATAAGCATAAACATTTAAGGCAATGTATAACTAAAACAAAAGACTTTTAAACTTAAACTTCAACATAGTATGGCAAAAATAAAATTAAATAATGCCATTTACTTATTCACATAGATATTCTACTAATCGAATAATCACATGCAATATCAATAACCACTTTCATAATGATGGAATGCATAATGCCAGACTATCATAACCACATAGCCAAGGCCTCGTGCCAAGACTACAAATAAGATTTTGTCATGGCCTTGTGCCAAGACACTAGTTTGTCTCATGATACCTACCGATGCATCGAGGAGCTATAGAGGGCTCCACCCGTCACTTACTAAGTCCAATTCATTCCCATATGAAAAGGTTTAAACATAACATAAACATTCGTATTAAAACTAGCATATGAAATGTCAATAATTTTTCCATAAACCATGAATGGTATAAAAATAACACATCCACAGTAAAACATATCACAAAACCTTCAATACAATAAAAAAGTTTTGTATCATAATAAATCAACTTCAAATAAGCTTAAAATCCATCAAAGGATGTTGACATAGATGAAATCAAAACTATTTGATAGAAATATCTCTTTTCTCGAAATCATTTAAAAGTCACACATTTATAAAGAAAGTAATTTAAAAGAGATTTTTGAATCAAAGTGTCTCATACCACTTTGAAACTTTTGAAAAGAAATATAATTTCAAAACATTCATGTCCATATAAATAAATCCTTAAAATCATTTTGAAAACAAGGACATTAATTAAAAATATTTAGAAAGATAAATCTTTAAAACATTTAAAATTATGATCTTGATAAAGTGTACCTTTCACAAATTCTTAAAATATTCCTTTTGAAATCATTTAAAAGTCACATAATTATAAAATAAAACGTTTACTTTGAAAATATTCTTATAATCTTTTAAGGGAAGCTTTGACGATTTTATAACGATGGTAAATAGCCGCACCTGCCGTATAAGTTAAAAAAAACATTCTTACCTTAAATTTGTCGAAAAGGTTAAAAGTGCCTTGTTTGGAAAACGACGGAAAGATTCATTTCAAAACACATAAGGGTATAAATGACTTTAAACCATTGTTTATTAAATAGAAAAAATGGTTTTAAATACATTTTTAAGGAACTTGGATGTGGATGATAAAGAGATCCTAGTATATAATTACGTATAAACAACCTCGGATAATGAAGAGATTGTGAAATAAACCCTTACCTTGTAATTTTCCTTCGTTGGGGGTAGCTTAACCTCCTGTATAATGGTGAAATAATTTTTATTAAATTATACAATAATCATATACATTTATATGATATCATATATGATCTTTTAACATTGCTTTGTTAATAATATCTTAGAATTATCGTTGTTTTGGGTGTTAACTTACTCGTTTTCTTTTATATGTTTTGTTACATAAGTCGTGGTTTTCATGGATAGGTTGTATCTTATTCATATCCAGAATTATATCAATTCCTTAAACATTATTTTTAAATCATCAAATGATAATTGTACTTGAATGGATACGACGGAGAATGAATCTCATCGCGTTCGTGGAGACGGTAGTCCGTACGTACGCACGAGCGACAATATCATTCTTTTGATATTAAAATAATATATAATTGGATGGTATATCATATATAAAGAATCATTATCATGTTATATTTATAATTTAAATGAATTATAAATCATTATTATACCCATCCAAATAATAGTATATTGAACAACAATTACACCACGACGTGGAGACGGTAAGCCGTACGTACGCACGTATGGTGAAATGTCATTCAAAGGATGGATAGAATAATGAATATGGTTGTACCATATTTATAATAATATTACATTATATAGAATATATTGGATTCATTATTTTATAATGGGAAAAACAAATAAAGAAGAAGTTGAAGAAGAAACGAATTTGAAAAAGGGTGGTGAAAACATTACCTCTTCTTCGGGTTCTTCCTTTTGATTTGATCAAAATGGCTCCATAGGTTGGATTTTTGACTAAAGGAAGGCCTCTAGTATGAAGTTAGGGAAGTTGAGAGATTATTTGGGCAGAGTTTGGCCGAACAAAAAGGCTTTGAATGTGTGAATTAGTGAGAAGGGGGAGTGCCCTTTTATAAGAGGGGTGAGGGGCACCTTTGGAAAAGCTAGAAATATTAATTTGTAATAAATTCATATTCGGTTTCTAATTGCTCAAAAGTTTATTATTTAAAGGTTAAGGTGGGGATGGGTCTAAAACCACTCAACCAATAGAATTTAGACAGGTTTGGGTTACTATATTAACCTTATCATTAAGTATTAACTCTTAGTTAATTAGTTTCACTTTTACAATGTCTCTTTGTATTTTTATATTATATGGTTAATAAACTTACAATATACATCCAAGAGACCCAAAAGTGGTACATTAATGATACAAATATCATTATATAAGTCTCTTGGACAAACCTTAGATTTTTAGGAATTTAATATCAATTAATAATATAATATTTGTTTTAAAAACTCTTTTATGTCAATTTTGACACTATTCAATACTTGATTTTTGTAAAAATCATAACAGAATGATTACTTCAAAAAAAGTTAATTAAATCATTCCTAACATGTCATATTAACCTATAAAATTAGTGTAATTCATAAAAACTCTCAAATTATATTTATTTGGGTATCTACAATATCAATCATTTTAATTTTTCACTATTATGGTAATTACTACATCACAATTGTGTCATAAATAAATTAAATTATTTAATGTCTAAAAATTATAAATAAAATACCATTATGTAGGAAATCTGTTTATATTTCTAATGAATATTTATAGTCGAAAATACAACATATATAACCCTATGTAAAAATTGTTTCTCTAAAAGATATATGCTTGTGTCATTTTTGTATTCATTTTAACTTAATTAAAATAAAGTGTCTCTATCACTTACAAGTGGCACCATGGGGTCACAAAATTGACCCAAAGATGCCCATGGTCGGACATGTATCCACCAATATGGTTAGGACACGTTTTAGGGTAATTTTTTATTATTATAATATTATTTTTTAACCCTTATTTGTCGGATTTACCTTTTAACCATGGTAAATAAAATACTTACCGAAGTAATTATTCGAATTGTCTAAAAATAAAAGTTACCTATTTAAACAATTTGAACATCCTGATTCCAAATATGGAATCCATTTTTCCAAATTCAAAACACAAAAGTGGCAGAAATTAATTTAAAATTAATTCCCACTGTCAAAACAAAAAGCGTGTTTTTAAGATATAATAACTATCAAAAGATTGATACTTGTTTATGTTCAGTTTAATTTTGAAATTATTTCCAATGACCAAAATTGTATTAAATTGTAAAAATATATTCTAAATATACTTTAAAACCACTCAAATTCATAATTTATCAATATAAATTATTTCGATTAAAAAAGTTGTTTTTAATTAAAATTTAGTAATTTTCACTATTCATCAAAATATTAAAGTTATCCGAAAAGTACCAAATTTTCACCTTAGGCTAAATTAAATACTACGAATCCAAAAACTAAGTCCATTTTGAGAGATAAAATCTCTAAAATTTTAAAAAGTAGGTATTACTATTCATAACGGCTAGTTTGATCGGTAGTGGTGTGTGTTAGAACTCGATGTTGCGTACAACACACGCTATTGCATTATTCAAAGAGAAGCATTCCGTGGAAGCTTGGGATGTTTCATTGTAAATTTTTGATGTACCCATTCTAAAAAGTAAATTTATTTAGTCAAATTGAATATATAAAAGTTTAAAATATTGGATTTAAAAAGGGTTCACTATTAAAAGTTTGTAAAAGTGCAATACTGAAAATGAATTTGTTCTTAAATTATGTCTAAGAAACTCATAATATGGATTCTAAAATTATAAGGATTATATAAAGTTTAAAATTTAGTTAATACTATTCATAACCTCTTTTGAACGACTTGTTTGGTAAGTCATTGTGCGCTTGAACTCGGTGTTGCGTGTAGTGCAAGTTATTGAATTATTTTGAAGAAATAACACACTATGAAATCTTGGGGTGTTACAAGGGGTATGGTTGGAAATTGAAATGATCATAGCTCGAGATTCGGCTCGACAACAAATGCTTATTCTAAACCGTTCGGTTTCTGTCCTTCTCTTGGGTTGCCCATACCTTGGGCATAACCCCACTGGTCAATTGCAGATACGGCTGGAACACGGTAACCAGAATATGTGAAGGATTGATGAAAGTATAGAAATTCTTCACATGCGCTCCCAGTCAGCCACAGAGGATTTGAAATTGGTCGGCCACCCGGTTTGGTTGGTTCCTCTCAGTAATGTTGCCAAACAGTCGGTAAATCCTGGCCAAGACCAGAATGGCCAGATTGACAACATTGCCGGTGGCCAGTTGTGCCACCATGAAAAAAAGTAGAGACCCGCACACCGCCAGACTCACGTACAGGCAATAGCTATCCACTCAAGAACATGTCTAGAAACACCGCCAGTCGGAGCAGCCGATCAACGACCAACGCAAGTTCCCAGCCCGAACTGTTGAATTGGACTTCCTCCAGAATCATCCAATAGCTATCCCTCTACCTTCGGGACTCCATTGAAGGACATGTTGTAGGCCTATGTGGAAGAGCCATGGATCTGCCCTCTCTGGCAAAAGCTTTGATCCATTCGCGATATGGGACGAGCAGTTTTGGAGATATATCCAGCAAACATTTTCGGGCTTGATCAATGAGTCGTCTCACCAAGGGTGGAATCCTCTCCTCATCATCCCATACAGAAGGGGGAGGCAAGAATTTTTCATACATACCTCTGACGATTGGAACTCCGAATATCTGGAAGACATCCCAAAGACTGATACCCACTTCCCCGTGGACTAGGTGGAATGTGTTGGTATCCGGAATCCAACGACTCATAAGCTGTTTGGAAAGAGCGGTAGGCCAATGGGTATAGGTCTGGGAAACCTAGAAAACCTCATACAAAACCACGACTTATAGTTCAGTTTCAAATTCCTCGTAGATCTAGCGAACCCAAAAGGGCCACCCCAATCCAACAACTTAAATACCCCTCCAGGATGGATATCTCGGTCTGCTGACCAACCATGTTGGTCATTAACCATAGCGTTCCAGGAAATACTTCAGTAACAATGAATTGCCCCATCATGCCGATGTTTTTCACCTTTCAGGGACACAGGGAGGTGATTCAGCATAGACCCAGCAGTTGTTTCCTTTGGGATAAGTCACCAATGGATGATATCATGACTCGGGGGATAGTACTGGAGAATATCCATGCTGCGGGGTTATTGTCACGAGATGGCGCTGGGATCGGTGTATCAGACAATAAGCTGGACCCATAAGTAGGTAGGCTGTTGGAAAAAGGATACTCCCATTGCGACTCAGAAAGCAAGTTTTCAAGGGGTTGGTACAGCAGAGCGATGCAGAATTCATCCTAGACAGAGCTGGCCACATTCTTAGGCATTGATCACCAATCGGAAGCTAGCTCACAAACGAGGCTTTTCACGAAGGAGGCAGGAGCGCAGAGACAGAAAGCGAGAGATCCATTTTCACGAGGATTCCGCTAAATGACAAAGGCATGGAACCTTTTTTTTATAGGCGTGGTCCCCTACCAGGTCCACCCCTCTACCGCAAACTACCCAAGTTTCAGGACCACTCTACATCGGAATAGCCTCCTCTTCATTCCGATCGGACCCCATTCTTATGGGGGGAATTTTAGGGTCCTGAAAAATCCAAAAAGGGGAATGGGAATACCTCTTAATTTGAGAAAGGATTCTACCCAATTTCCCTTAGAAGATTGGGCAAAAACATGAAGAAAACTCAAAATTGACAAAGGACTGATCGGTCCGTGTACCGATTCAACATCAGTGGCACGTGGACGGTTCAGCAAGCCCCCCGCGGATCAGCATCATCCATGAAACAGAGGCAAGATCCCCTACATGGGCGTAGACCAGGACGAAAGCCAGGCCGGTACACCGCCACATACCACCCCATCCGCAAATTTCTCCAGACCAGCCCATGCTGAGCACGCTGTCGTTTGCGGAACAGAGGCGGAGCCCTGCACGACCGTGAAGCTCCCCTCGAACAGACTCGGTTCACGAGAGAGGTGCATTCAATTGACCCCGCAAACTTCGGATTGACCAAGTCATCCATAGGCCAGGTTTTCCATCATGGGCCTCCGAAAAAGTTGCCGCATGACTACAATACAACCCTTTCCTCCCCTCTATAAAATGACGTCGAGGGGGAGAAGAGGATTGGGATTCAGATGCTTGGATATTTAGAGGCTCGAGGAGATTGAAGGAGTGACTTTTCGAAGGAAGGAGATTAGGATTTCGCGAACCAAAAAGTTCTAATTCACGAACTAGTACATCTATAGAACTAGAAATGAATTAATAAATAACTGAAAAAACACATAACAAATTGGTAAACCGAAAACTAAAAATTAAATCTGCGAGCCATGGTCCCTCCGCGAATGTACTCCACGCAGACAAGGGAGTTTATGCCCCTTTTTTCAATCCAATGTGCCGTGTAGAACCCTCCTACACAGAAGTAGACTTGACCGACGATGCCCCTGGCTGCCGCTGCTCACGCGGACTCCAGCACCGCATACCAACTTGGTACGTGGGCCAACCCGAAGCCACATACCGCCCTGGTACGCGGAAGGCCCATCAGTCTGCGTACCACCCGGGTATGCGGACGACCTCTCCAACCGCGTAGCACTCCCCCACATGAAGGGTGCCACTCCTCTTGAACCCATGTGGCCCACCAACTCCTTCGGTGTTTCCATCCCCCGAGACAGATAAAACCCTTACAATCCAGACCGATCCTCCGCAATCCCTTCATTGGCCTATTCACCAGCCCTAAGCCAAGGCCTATACCGAAGCCACCAGACCCGTATGATGAAACCTTCAGGGGTGCCAGCATGCCACCATGAGTTCACATGCCCATGATAGGCGAGGAAAAAAGGGTTACCCCGACCCTTGAGCAGATTCCCGAAGCATTCCCGGGTTCACATTCCCATGGTAGTGTAGGGTCCGAGCCCGGGAGTCCCCTTTGTGCCTCTCCACATGCTAGGATTGAGGGATCCCACTAGCCTTTCCTTTGGACGAGGACCAGCGGTGAGCACTTCTCCCCTCTCCTAGGAGTGGCTGGGCATCCCTTCTAGAGTAAGCCCCACACTATCCTCGCTGGAAGTCAATGGCCTTCCCCTCCCTTTCGGGAAGGTTCATTGCTATGCCGCCATATCCCCAGCCCCTGCCGGTGCGACTTCTACCTCCCTCCAACATTAGAAAGAGGGAGAATCCATCAGCACCGACCCTTTCTCTCCGCTGCCATGTCCATTGTCTCTAATGCGTGACTACTAACTTCGTCCCGATCTGACATCAGGGAGAAGGAGAGTTTTGCGGTTCCAACCACCTTCCCTTGAGGAGGAAAAAGTGCGAGGCTTTCCAAGTCTGTTGCATTCTCTTGTTTCTCACATCGAGCATGACTCACGTGGGCTTAGAGATTTGTGGTGGCCGTGGAGTCTTCACAATGACGACGGTTAAACGAACTACGTGGGTTTTGATCCCTGTCTCCCAAACAGAGTACATAGGACACCTCCCCGAGGTTCAATCCCAATAACAGGAAACTCTCACATGTAATCCCTAATCTTCCAGAACTACATGGACTTTGATTCCCGACCAACCGGGATACGTAGGAAACTTCCCCGATGTGCAAGCCCGATCTTTAAGACTGACGTACACCTTTTTCCCTATCAGACCATGTCCTTATACCTCATTAGGACCATCTCTGGGCCCAGTAAATCACTTCCCTTGGGTCTTCCAGGCAGCTTTGGCGTAAGTCCCCCACCATCTTTGACCAGGCATCTCTCACCCGAGTGTCCTTGCCATATGACATTAAACTGAATGGTTGGGTCCTTGTCACAAAACCTTAAAAGGTGATGTATCCCATTGAGTGGAATTGAGCTACGTGGATTCTGATTCCTCTCACAAGGATACATAGGAAGCCTGTATCACGGGTTTGATTGAAATGCTCAAGTTGTTATATGTCCCCCCTGGATGAAAATAAACCCCAGAGTGCCCAGTTATGAGGCTTTAAACCCGTACTATCTCAATGAGTCCAAATTCCTCAGAGTCATTAATCCAATGAGGGATGGTAAATCTCAAGACTAAATTATTCCAAATCCCTATGTTCAGTTGATCATTGCCAACCGGGGGTAATCCATGGATACTATGCTTGGGGATAATCCAAAGATTCGCGAACATATGAATCTGTCTTAAATCTATAAGAGAGTCCCCAAACATGAAATAATTCCCCCCAAGAGGGTGTGAGGAGCCCGACTTTCCATCCTCTCGACCAATGTGAGTTCTTAAGTGTCACTGGACAAATCACCTAGCAAACGCCTTTCTTTGGAAAGCAGTTCCACATATCATTGGATACAGAACCGTTGGGAGTTTCGAAGAAAAAATGATGCACCCAAAATGAGTGATTAAATAGAACCCATCCTTCTTAAAGTCAACCGTCGGTAGCGTTACCCCCCACGTCGAAACACTAACATCAAGGAGATCAACCAAAAGGTTGAGTCACCACTCACTAGGGTAGTAAATAACTTGGATACACATTCAATTTAATTACTTAACAATTTATATGTGTCATCAGAAGGGTTTGACGTACGACACAATGACACACCATATAGTAAGTGACAAAACATTGGGAAAGAAGGTAGACCACCTACCTTAGGTTTTTATAAAACCACTTGTCTGTTTTTAACCCTTGAATCAAGATAGAATAAGATATATCAAATAAATCATCAAAATACCTAAAAATAGGGTAAAATAGGTCTCACACAAATAGCACGATAGATAATAAAAGCAATTAATAATGTAAGGAAGAAGAGTGTAAATCTTACCCCAAGTTTTATAAGGAACTTGATGAGGAAGGATTTGGAGTTTGGATGGAGGAGGAATAAAAAACCCTACCAAAGAGGGAAGGAGGAGCTTAGTGTGGAGCTACTGGAGAAAAATTAGGGGGGGGGAGAAGATGCGGTATTAAAATATTTTAGGGGAAAAAGATTTATTTCCCCTTTAATTACTCAGCCACATGGTTTTCCCGCACGGTTGGCCAAACCATGAACCAACTGTAAAGACCCGACCACGGTTTCCCAAAGCTCGTACCTTATTACCTTACATTGGCATGATTACAAGAAAGTTTTATCCCAAAGTATTGAATAGTTTAATAGATGTGAAAATCTAGATACATACATTAGTTCAACATTACAACTTGAAATGAAAAACAAAAAATAAGTTCCATTGAGAACATCCACCACTCTAAGATTATCCCTGCAAGTCAATCATAATATACCTCTAATGTCCTAAAAAAATGGAACATAAGAAGGGGTGATCTCAGATTCTCATTAAGGTTAAGCAATATGATAGAAGATATCATAAACACAAACATTAGGCATGGTGAATAATTGAAAACACATGCCTTTAAAAATTATAAATTTGAACAAATTATGGAAGGAATATGAGTTGAGTAATTATTTACATAATAAAATATAATAATGAGTATTATAATAGTCTAATAACCATATAAAATATGAACTTCTAGCTTAATAATGAGAGAAATTCGTATGCTGGACATTCCGAAACATACTGTCAAGGCCTCAGCCAAAACCATATGTAAAAAATGGGCAAGGCCTCAGCGAAGTCCATATCTATTTGTCTCATGAGAAATATTGATGAATAGAGAGGATATAGAGGGACCAACCCATCAAATAATAATTCCAATTCATTCCTCATATGAATGGGGATAAACATAAACAACATATACATTCGTAAATAACTTTCCCCGAACATTAAGTATAAACACTAACCATTCAGAGTAAATTGGTGAATGGTTTTAAGATAGAACATCCATAGTCAAAATAATCACAAAAAATTCAATTAAATATGGTAGATGATATCATAAAGATGAATTCCAATAATACATAATAATGAATAGGAGTGTTGAAACAGATGAAGATACTCTTATCGAGTAATTCTTGAGATAAATACTCTTCTAATTTTAAAAGAAGAGTTATTTTGGAAAAGTGTTTGTATAAAAACAAAAATGAATTAAGATAGTATTTTCATAATAAAATGAGTGATTTTATAAAGATAATGGTTTCTAAAAACATATTATAGATTACCCTTGAAAATAGGTAAGAATTTGAGAAATTCCCTTGAGCTGGGCTTGTATTTTGGGAAGAATTTTTGAAAGATCATTTTAAAACATATAATTCCCCATAAATGAAGGTAGTATTCTGGTTGGTAAACATATATAGAACATTCAAACAGAATTTATGAGGATTAAATATTAATTAATAATAATTTAATTTATGTATGTAGATAATAAAAGTAACCCGAATGAAAATGGAGGTTCGGGTGGAAAACCCTTACCTTAAGTTCGAAGGTGTTCCTCACTTGATCTTAACGACCTGAATAATAAAATTTAGGTTCATAAATTAATTATTATAGAACCTCCTATACATTTAATTGATTTATTATAACCTTATTAGGTTCATTCATGGCCTTTTTATGGGTTAAGAGATTCAATTTCATTGTTTGGGAGCGTTTTCTTCCTTGGTTTTCATGACCGATTTACTTATACTTATGTATGGATAAACATGTAGAATGAGAATGATTCTCCCGAATATAAGTTGTATTTTATTATTGAAAAACCCTAATATTAAATGGTTATAAAATTTGTTTGTTTATTAGGATTGAAGATGAATCATTATATAAAACTTTAATGACAATTATTTGGGTTAATTGGTTATTTTTTGATCACAACGAACTCATTTTGATTTATAAATTAATATCATCTATAGAAAATGATTCTATAACCTTAAATAAGTTATAATACATATATTATAGTCTTTTTAACCCATAAATATGGTTTCATGACCATAATTGAATATGGTAATAGAAATTGAAAACTCATTGTCCTTAAATGTGATAAATTTACACATCTTGGATGGTGTTTTCATTTATAGTATAAAAGAAGGGGAAAGGAGAGATGATGAAGAATTATTCCTTTATCATAAAAAAATTATATTACATTTAAGGTACTGGATTCATCACAACATTTGGATAAAAGGATATTAGGAAATAAAAATAAAAGAAAGGAACTTGAAATAAAAGAAATGAAAAGAGGAATTTACCTCTTGAAGTAATCTTCCATGAGAGCCTTTTTAAGGGAGAGATTTTTGTCTTTTTATGAGACCAAGGGATGATGGATGTGTGGGAGAATATTGAAAGTATATTTGATTAGAATTTATACAAGGAACAATAATTTAGAGGAGTGAAGAAAAGAGGAAGTGAGGGGGGTTTTTATAGTGGAGGAGAGGAGGGTTTTCCCTTTATTTTTCTCATTATTTTATTATTTTTCCAAATACAACCAATAGTATTGATTCTTGTGACCAAGAATAGTAATATGTGCATGTGAGTTAGAACCAAGTGTTATTACATCATCCATGATTATAGGAATAGTGAATTTAACTGATAATGTATATATACGGTAAATTACCGTATTTTACTATTCATAAAAATTCAAGTATTTCAGAAAAATACCAAAAATTCCCCCTAAAATTTTTTTGATGTATATAATTCAAAAATGAACTCCATTTTTTGAAAATAATTTTCTAAATATTATTAATTTAATTTTAAATAAAATCACAATTTATTTGAAAAATAACAATTTTAAAACTATAATTCATTTTATATCACCTTGAAAAATTAATCAAGATATAATTATCTTATAAACTTAAGAAAAAATAATAATAATATGATTTAATATTAATAAGGGTGATATTACTATTCATAAGGGTATGTTACTATTCACCAAAAATTATGTTTTTTGTATCAGAATCAAAATATCTTACTGAATGCAACCGTGTATGTCAGTTTTTCAAAATTCAAATCACAGGGGTGGAAAAATTATGTTTACTTGCTAGGTTATAACAAAGTGGTGTTTTTTAGAGACTCAGTGTTTCATGAATTCAATATTAAATTTATTTTTAAAATCTTGGGGTGTTACATTATCCCCTCCTTACAAAAATTTCATCCTCAAAATTACCAGAATGTTACCACACAAAAAGATTTGGGTAGTTCTTCATCATAAGATCCTTAGGCTCCCATGTTGCCTCTTTGATTTTATGTTTTTTCCAAAGTATCTTTACCAGTCAAGTTGTTTGATTCCTCAACACTTGTTCTTTAGTATCCAAAATCCAGATAGGCTCTTCACAGTAAGATTGGTCAGGTTCAATTTCTATACCTTCAAAAGTGAGGACATGTGTTGGGTATGGCATGTACTTTCTCAGCAAAAAGACGTGGAACACATTGTGTACTTTAGATAGGGTAGGTGGCATATCCAAAAGATATGAAACAACTCCAATACTCTCTAAAATTTCAAAAAGGCATATGTACCTAGGGCTCAATTTCCCTTTCTTTACAAATCTTATAACACCCTTCCATGGATATACTTTTAAGAAGACATGATCTCCCACTTAAAACTCTAAATCCTTCCTTAGATTATTAGCATAACTTTATTTTTTCTACTTTGAACTTCTTTTATATGGACTTGAATAGTTTTCACCTTCATTTTTGTTTTCTCCACAAGCTTTGGGCCCATAATCTTCCTTTCTCAAACTTCATCCCAACAAGTTGGCATACGACATCTCTTTCCATAAAATGCTTCATATAGTGACATTTGAATACTTTAATGGAAACTATTATTGTAGGAAGACTCCACTAAAGGTAAATATTGATTCCACATACCTTTAATGTCAATTTAACATGATCTCAACATGTCCTCTAAGGTTTGGATCATCCTTTCTGATTACCGGTCAATTTTTGGGTGATAATCAACACACAATAAAAGCTCAATATCCAAATTATTCTGAATACTTTTCTATAATTTTGATGTAAATTGTGGATCATGATTATAAAAAATTGATAAATGTACTCCATGAAGTCTCACAACTTCATTTATATAGATTCATTATAGGTGCTTTAGTGGAAAATCCTCCCTTATAGCGAGGAGATGTGAAAATTTTGTAAGTCGATCAACAATTACCCATATCACATTATTCTTCTTTAGAGTTTTGGGTAATCCAGTGAAAAAATCCATAGTGATGTCATCCCACCAAAAATGTTGTTTCAAATCTCTATACATTTTAGTGCTACTAGGGTGTTTATAGAAATTTGAGCTATGAGAATCATGCAATAACTCCCCCTTTAGCTTGGGTATAGAGGGAACACATAGCCTCTTCCCGAATTTCATAATTCCATCTTCACATACAAAGTCATCCAACTTCCCATATTTTATAGCATTAATTTTCTTTTGAAGGTTCTCATCATCAGGATGAGAGCTTTTAATTCTCTCTAATAAATATGGTTGGGAAACCAATTTAAAAAGTAATGATGTTTTATATTATTTGATAATTCCCACATCCATCCTTATTATATCCATGAATATAGGATCCCTTTAAATCCTCATTTTTTTAAAACTCCATGATCCTTTCTTATCAATGCATCAACTACCTTATTTTCCTTTCTTGGATGACAGTGTATGGAACAATCACAATCCTTGAGTAGTTCAAGCCATCACCTTTTCCTCATGTTGAGTTCTTTATGTGAGATGATATACTTCAGAATCTTGTGATCCGTATATATCTCACATATTTCAACATAGAGATAGTGTCTCCATATTTTTAGAGAAGAGATCACAAAAAACTAACTCAATATCATGAGTATGAAAGTTTTTTTCATGAATTTTTAACTACCTTAATGCATAGGTAATAACTCTATCATTCTGCACAAGGACACAACCAAGTCCTTTTTTTGATGCATCACTATAGATCACAAACCCATCATCCCTTGATGGTAGAGTTAGGATCAGATAATTCACTAATCTTATCTTTAATTATTCAAAACAATCCTCACATTCTTTTTTCCATATGAACTTAACCCCTTTACGTGTAAGCTTAGTCATTGGGTTGGCTAAACGGGAAAAGTTATGAACAAAATGCCGATAATAACCTCCTAAACCAATAAAACTATGTACCTTAGTTATGTTTGATGGAGTAGGCCATTCTTTCACAGCCTTTGTATTCACTGGATCAACAGATATTCCATCCTTAGAGACAATGTGAACAATAAAGGAAACTGATTGAATCCAAAATTCACACTTTCTAAACTCCGCATTTAATTCATTTATTCTAAGAGTCTTCAGAATAGTGTGCAAGTGATTTTCATGATCTTCATATCCTTTGTAGTATAAAAAGACATCATCAATAAATACCACCAAAAATTCATCAAGATATTCCTTGAAAAATCTATTCATTAGATCCATGAAAACAGAGGGTGTATTAGTTAGTCCAAAAGGCATTACTGTAAACTCGTAATGCCCATAACTAGTTAGAAATGCTATCTTTGGGATATATTCCTTTTTCAAATGCAACTAATGATATCCAGATCGAAGATCAATCTTTGAAAAATATTGGGCTCCAGGAATTTGATCAAATAAATCATCAATTTAAGGCAGGGGATACTTGTTCTTTATTGTTATAGCATTGATCTCCCAGTAGTCAATGCACAACCTCATAGATCCATCTTTCTTCTTAATGAAAAGAACGGGGTCTCCCCATGGAAAAACACTAGGGAGGATAAATCCTTTATCACTTAATTCCTATATTTTTTTCTTCAGTTTCACTAATTCCACAATGGTCATTTGATAAGGGGTCTTTAATATGGGCCTTGAATCAGGAATTAAGTCAATGTAAAACTCAATTTCCTGCTTTGGAGGATGTCCAGGTAAATCATCTAGAAACACATCAACATATTATTTCATAATAGGTAAATCCTCTATTTGAACATTCCTTTCCTCACCCATAGTTATTGAATTCACTTCCTCCCAAATAATTGAATTCACTTGGGCTAATGGGGGTAGATCTAGATGTGAATCAGATGGTGATATTTCTTCTCTAAAGATAAGGGATTCCACATCGTCCTAAAAAATTGTAACCTACTTGTAATAAATTTTCACATCATGGTTCGAAATACAATCCATACTGAGGATTATATCAAAGTTAATCATGGGTATGATAATAAAATTAGCAGATAAAGCACATTTATATGCCATAATGGGGACTAACTAACATAACTTTGTTGCAACAATACTTACCTTAGGAGTTTTGACTGACAAATCCCTTATTAAATCAAATTGGAAATATATAATTTTCTTAGAAAAATTGGAAGATATGAAATAATGTGATGATCCAAAATCAAATAAATAATTGGTTAAGTTTGAGGAAATGATTAAAGTATCTTCCACCATGTCATTAGGAACTTCAATATCAGCAGTTGAGATCAAATAAGCTTGTCCCTACTCCCTTAACCTTTTCTGAGGAATGTTTCCTTAATGCTTTGAAAAATCATTACCATAGTGTCCCATATCTCTAAAGTTATTTATTTGAACATTAATATCTTATTTATCCCCCTTAAAATCCTATGATAGGTGGCATTTTCCTCCACACTTATAACAAACACTCATACCCCTTAGGAAAGTATCCAGGTGTCTCCTCCCACAATTATCACAGGGTGTAAGGTTAACTCTTCCCTTCTTCCTCATTTCTTTATTTCCTTTTCCAGATTTTTATCTACCCTATTATTCTATTTATTTCCATTAAAATCATAATACTTAGAGAATTCCTTTTCTATCTTGATAGTACTTGAGACTATATCTTCATATGATGAGAAATTTGGCAGACTAATGCCCACCAGAGGAATGGATTTATGCCATAAAAGAATAGATCAATCTTGCTCCTTGGATTACATATATAGTCCACAACATGAATTTCTAACCTTGTGAAGTTAGCATCATAATTTTCAACATTCTCATTATCTTTTTCCCTCAAATTTAGAAACCAAATTTTCATATCCGATCGCTGTTCACGAGAAAAGTATTTCTATAAGAAAAGTTTTTTAAATTCACTCCATCCCATGTTTTCTATCTCTTCCTCCTCCTTTTTATTTTGGATTAAAGACCGCCACTGATCCACATCTCCCAATATATTATAAACTACCATGACAAACTTCTCTCTTTCGTTACATCCCAATGTGAGAAATATCTTCTCTAATGATCTTATTCACTACTCCGCTACAAATGGGTTTGTAGTCCCATTAAATGATTGATGCTGTTGTCGTATAAAGTGATCAAACATAGCTCCTCCACATTGTGGATTCGAATGCTCCATACAGGTAAGGTTATTATTTATAACCTGAGTAAGATGTCCCAGTATAGTTATAAGGTTCTCTGCACTAGTCGAAGCTCCATATCCAACATCATTATCTTGCAAAGGAAGTCAATCCCTACATGGGATAAATGTGTTCATGAAGTTTCCATTCCTTCTAATAGGATCTATTTCTAAATAATAAAAAAACTAGATTAGGTTATGAATCATAATGTACTATCTCAACTTAGAAAAATACTTAACATAAATTGAAATCCTATGCATGGATAATCCCATAATCATAAACATTGTTTCTTTGAGAAAAAAATTTACATTTAAATCCTTAATAATGGATTATAAAGAAAATGTGAATTATCCTAAGCATATCTCTTGGTAGTGTCAAACCTAGTGTACAGTAAGGTCTATTGTCGTGTACCAGGATACCCCAGATCAAGCCTGAAACTCCTTGTTGGAGTTTTCACTCCTAGGTACATATGTACCAGAACCACGTCCACTTGTAGTATCCAGATAGAGATGTATTTTTTAGAAAGATCCACATAATCTATTCCTTACCAAAATTCCAGCATGTTCTTGTATTTTTATCCTCAAAGACTATCTTAGGGGTTTGTTCCCTATTCTACGTTTTCTAAATATAGTTTCCAAGTTTTCTACTAAACTTCCTATGATACCAACTGTAAAGACCCGACCCCAGCTGCCTAAAGCTAGTGCCTTATTACATTACATTGTCATGATTACAAGAAATTTGTGTCCCTAAGGAACAAATAGTTTAGTAGATTTGGAAATTCAAATACATATATAAGTTCAAAATTATAACTTGAAATGAAAAACAACAAATAATTTCCATTGGGAACATCCACCACTCAAAGATTATCCTTGTAAGTCAATCATAATATAGCTCTTCATGTCATGGAAAAAATGAAATATAAGAAGGGGTGAGGTCATATGCTCAGTAAGGGTAAGCAATACAACAAAAGATATCATAAACACAAACATTAGGCATCGTGAATAATTGAAAATACATGCCTTTAAAAATAATAAACTTGAACACATTATGGAAAGAACATGAGATGAGTAATTATTTCCATAATAAAACACAATAATGGGTATTATACTAGTTGAATAACCACATGAACTATGAATTTATAGCTTCATAATGAGGGAAATGCATATGATGGACATTCTGAAACATACCATCAAGGCCTCGTCCAAGACATTTAAAAATGATTAAGGCCTCGGCCAAAACCATATCTAAAAATGGGCAAGACCTCAACCAAGTCCATATCTATTTGTCTCATGAGACCTACCGATGCATCGAGGGTCTATACCAGGACCCACCCATCAAATAATAAGTCCAATTCATTCCTTATATGAATGGGGATAAACATAAACAATATATACATTCGTAAAAAAATTTCCCCGAACATTAAGCATAAACACTAACCATTCAGAGTAAATTGTTGAATGGTTTTATGATAGTACATCCATAGTCAAAATAATCACAAACCATTCAATTAAATATGGTAGATGATATCATAAAGATTAATTCCAATAATACATAATAATCATTAGGAGTGTTGAAACAGATAAAGATACTCCAATCGAGTAATTCTTGAGATAAATTATATTCTACTTTGAAAAGAAGAGTTCTTTTGGAAAAGTGTTTGTATAAAACAATAAATAAAGTAAGATAGTATTTTCATAATAAAATGATTTATTTTATAATAATAATGTTTTCTAAAAAAATATTATAGAATGCCCTTGAAAATAGGTAAGAATTTGAGAAATTCCATTGATTCGATCTTGTATTTCAGGAAGAATTTTTAAAAGATCCTTTTAAAACATATAATTCCCCATAAATGAAGGTAGTATTCTTGTTGGTACACATATATAGAACATTCAAAAAAAATTTATGATGAGTAAATATTAATGAATAAGAATTTAATTGAGGTATTTAAATAATAAAAGTAACCCGAATGAAAATGGAAGTTCGGGTGGAAAACCCCTACCTTAAGTATGAAGGTATTCCTCACTTGATCTTAACGACCTGAATAATAAAATTTAGGTTCATAAATTAATTATTTGAGAACCTCATCTACTTTTAATTGATTTATTATAACCTTATTATGTTCATTCATGGCCTTTTTATGGTTTAAGAGATTCAATTTCATTGTTTTAGAGAGTTTTATTCCTTGGTTTTCATGACCGTTTTACTTATATTCATGTATGGATAAGCATGTAGAATGAGAATGGTTGTCCAGAATAGAAGTTGTATGTTAATAGTGAACAAATAGAATATTATATGGTTATAATTTTTTTGTTTATTGGAAGTGAAGATGAATCATTATATAAAACTTTAATGACAATTGTTTGGGTTAATTGGAGGTGTTTTGATCACAACGAACTCATTTTGATTTATAAATTAATATCATGTGTAAAAAAGGATTACAAAACCTTAAATGAGTTATAATACATATATTATAGTCTGTTTCAACCATAAAAATGGTTTCATTACCAGAATTGAAGATGGTAATAGAAATTGAAAACCCGTCGTCCTTGAATGTGATAAATTAACACATCTCAGATGGTGTTTCCATTTCTAGTATAAAAGAAGGGGAAGGGAGAGATGATGAAGAATTATTACTTTATAATAACAACATTATATTACATTTAAGGTACTGAAGTCATCACAACATTTGGATGAAAGGAGGTAGGGAAAGAAAAAGAAAATAAAGGAACTTGAAATAAAAGAAATGAAAAGAGGATTTTACCTCTTAAAGTAATCTTCCTTGAGGGCCTATTTAGGGGAGAGGTTTTGGTCTTTTTATGAGACCAAGGGATGTTGAGTGTGGGGGAGGAGATTTGGAGAATATTTGAGAAGAATTCAGGCAAGGAAAAAGGCTTGAGAGGAGTGAGGAGAAGAGGGTGTGAGGGGGGTTTTTATAGTGGATGAGAGGAGGGTTTTCCCATTATTTTATTATTTTGCTGAAGACAACCAATAGTATTGATTCTTGTGACGAAGAATAGTAATATATTAACGTGAGTTCAAACCAAGTATACTTACATCATCCATGATTCTAGGAATAGTAAATTTAACTAATAATGTATATATATGGTAAATTATCGTATTTTACTATTCATCAAAAATTCGAGTATTTCAAAAAAATCCCAAAAATTCACCCTAAACATTTTTCAACATGTAGAATTAAAAAATGTAATCCATTTTTTGAAAATAATTTTACAAATATTATTAATTTAATTTTAAATAAAATCATAATTTATTCAAAAAATAACAATTTTAAAACTATAATTTTTTTTATATCACCTTGAAAAATTAATCAAGATATCATTATCTTATAACCTTAAGACAATAAAATAATAATATGATTTACTATTCATAAGGGTCATATTACTATTCATATTACTATTCATAAGGGCATGTTACTATTCAAAAAAATTAAGTTTTTCTTATCAGACTCTAAATATCTTACTGAACGCAACCGTGTATGTCAGTTTTTCAAAATTCAAATCACATAGGTGGAAAAATTATGTTTACTTTCTAGGTTATAAAAAAGTGGTGTTTTGTAGAGACTCAGTGTTTCATGCATTAAATATTAAATTTATTTGCAAAATATTGGGGTGTTACACTAACCTTATTCCCATTTCTACTTAAGGAGAGACCCCGAATGGGCTAGGAACATGTTTTGGCTAATTGTGCACTATATGTGAGAGATTCCACTATCCAAGTGGACCTAAAACTACACATGGGAATGTTACCTATTCCACATGGTTTCAAAGAGACCATGAAATCCCTGATCCCTTCTGCCACACTCCCGCACGGTTAGGGATATCATGCGGCCTAGTACACTTCTCCAAAATTCCGACCTTCGAGATCCGAACAAGCCCCGAACACCCTCTTTACCTCCAATACACCCTTAAGTAACATTAAAAGGCACAAACCAAGGAATTTAAACTAAAAACAAATGAACCATACCTTTGAGAAAAGTTGGGATGTTACAACCTTCCTGATCACTACCATCATTGAGCAACACCTAAAGAAGAGTCCCACTTGAAACATCTTGCATTGTATATAAAAATTCACTACATAGGCCACCATTCATTCTAATTAGAAAAAAACTTAGGATAGATTACTCATGAGACAAAATCTGAGTCCAAACAAAGGAGATATGAGAGGTTGAAGTTTCCTCAGAAGTAAAGTAAGGGTATACAACGTGTAAGGGGAACCACACGATGTGTGGTATTTCTCCATTGCATGCCATGTCCCTATAGGTACCTGGTTAACTACTCATGTAGGTGTACATAACTTGTAGAGGAATAACATATCATGTCTTATCCACTTTGGGTACTACCCGTGCTCCCTGGACATGTCCATGTAGGTATGCTCATGTCCGTGTACTTTGGTACATGACATGCATCTAACCATGTCTTCCGACATCGAGTCTTTCCCATGTTCTCATACACATGGCTTGTCTACCTAGAGAAGGATACATAGTGTGTGGACCAGCCACACGACATGTTATATTTAACTTCAGGTGAAACCCTAAACGCCGTAGCTATGGCCTTACAGGCCGTGTGTTCTTCAGATTATAGCACATGCAGTTAGGATTTTTTTTAAAAACTCAGATCCATGACTGTGTATCCAGATTCAACACTCCACCTTCAAATCCATCATTTAACCACCGAAAAATGGTGGAATATTTCCCCAACCATCATTTTTAGCCATCTAGTAGTCAAAAATCGGATTCCTAATTCAACCATGGGGGTTCACCCTACACCCCATGTGCCTCAAATGCCCAGAATGCCTCACCTTCTCCATTTTGGATTCCAATCAACAAATATATCAACTGAAACTAAAAAATCACCCCAAACTATCTCTTGATCACTGATCTATTCGTTGCATGCGATTTCTCCTTGAATTCAGGGGTCCGATCAAACTCGATCCCACCTGAAAATGTCATGCAATGGAACCGTATCCCAATGAAGAATAACATGAAGAAAGGGTGGCGGAAAATCACCAAAAAAAGGTTTAAATTTTTTTCCCAACCTTTCTTGGTCAAAAAACAAAAAAAGGTATATCTGGAGTGAAAAAAAAATGAATAATCAATTAAATCTATGCATGGGTACATGCAAAGTCTGGAAATTGGATAAGAGCAATATGATCCTTCTCAATCAATTTAAAAAAATAGTGGAATGAACCATTAATTTATGAGTTCTACCTAGTTTTGGACCATCCATATTCAAAGAACGCACTCGCCAACGAAGAGGAGGAATTGTTGCATGTGCTGCATCTCGATCTGCCTTGATCTGAAGTCTCATTATTATCTGATTTGATTCGCCCATGAAGGAGAGTAAGAACATATCTCAATTCTCCTAGGGTTTATGTGGATAACCATGGAGAATTTATATAATGGTGCATTTAAATAAAAATCAAAATTATAGTAATTAATCTATTAATTAATTTAATTAACCCGCTAAATTCACCGCCAATTAGTGCTTTTATCCGAACATCCCGCACCGACCAATTTTAGGACATACCTAGGGTAAAAATTACATTTTTGACTTAACCATGATCTTATATTTCTAATATGATATTCCATTTAATAGTTACCCCATTTTCTTTAAGAAAGTGTGTGTATATAATATAAATATATTTAATGTTTTTATAAAATTAATTTTAGGAACACCGGGTTTCAGAATCGCACACGGTCTTAGTGCCTGGCTCTGAAAATATATTTAGAAACATTCCAAAGTCTTACAAGTAAAAAACATGGTCTATATATATATTTTCAAAAATATTATTCATATAAATCCATATAATTTAAAATTTTTAGAGCATTAATCACATTTTATAGTTTATATAAGAATAATTGTAATTAATTATAAATGGATTAATATTTGGATTTTAATTGTTTTATTCATATTAAACTTACCTATACATAATCCTACATTGATTTGGGTGTGTTTTTATATATAGGTGGAAGAAAATATCTCATGTAATATTAAAATAAAAGATGCAAAGGCCACATGAGATTAAAACTTCACTCATGTATGATTAAATAAAGAATTGATCTGGATATGTATGTATAAACATTTTTTCATGAGATTTAAGAATAAACCCGGTTATTTAATATTAAATAAATAAATATGAAGGTTTCATAATATTAACCAAGCTGGTATTGAAGCTGCATAACATAAAATAGAAAATCCAAAAGCTACATATGAATAGCCAAAAGTGTAGAATCCCACGTAAGAGAAATTGAAACCTATGTGAAAATAAATAGAAAATTATGAAGGCTTCATATGATTAATCTAAAACCCATATTAAGAATAAATAAATTCTATAGAAGACTACCCTAGGATTTCCACTTTGTAGAAATCGGTCAACCCAACTTCACAGCGCCACCACGTGAGATGGATCCACCTACCACTCATGTAGAAGATCAAACCAAGGTTTGGGAGCATTCTAAAGGAACCAATAAGCTTACTAAAGATCAAACAAGGATACACTATCAATCCAAGTTCTATGTGGCTGCCATGCATCAAATCTCATACTAAAAAACATCAACTCATTCTCTCTATATGGTGAAATTGGGAAATAATTTAGTGAAGATTCAATACACACGATCACATATCCCCATTTTATAAATTCTAGAATTAAATTTCACTAGTTTTAGAAAACCACTGATAATCTAAGAACATTTAAAAGGGGGTCCCTTTTATCAGAGAAAAAAAAGAACTAATAAAGGCCCTTTTATTAGTGCTAAAAAGGGTCTTTTATCAGTACCAAAAAAAGCACTGATAAAAGTTAGAAAAACCAATTTTTAAAATTATTTTTTCTTCTACAAATTAAAAATTTGTAGGTGGAGACATCATTGCTCAAAGAACCCCACACCTCCTTTTAATATAACTCATCTATCCCCCACCCCTTTATTAGCACTCAAAGACACCCTTTAACAGTGCTATACCACCTAGTTTACACGCCCACGTACCCCTCCCTTTACCAGGTTTCAAACCTGAGACCTCCCACTCATGGACCCGCACCTTTACCACTCCTCTATATCGTTTTATTCTATATTTTATGATATATCTATTTATTTATAAATATTTTGTTGCATTTTTTTATTCATATATATATATATATAATTATTTTTAAATACATATATAATATATGTTTTGTGTGTGTGTGTGTTTAATTAAAAATTTTCTAATTATTGTTGAGTAATAGTCATTGAATAACAATTTTAAATATAATAATTAAATAAATTAATAAACAATATAAAATAAGATGAAAATACGAGTTGAACTTTGAATAGAAGATCATGATATAATTTGGAGGATGATTCGATACCTAGGAGAATATTGTCGAAGCTACCAAAAATTGACCATACAAGGCCGTACTGCTTTCTAAGTGCTGTACATCGCATAAAGAAGAGAATACACTAGATGGTATATTAACGCTTTATCCCCTTCCATTTTTTTGGATTATTTATATTTATTTATAATTGTTTTTCATTTTAATACAGTGCACTGTTTTATTATTTCATTTTCCATTTTACATACTTCTCCCTCTTTTTCCTTATACTTCCATGGATATGGATTATAACCCCTTAATGGGTGGACCCAAGGGGGAGAAACTATTTTTTTCTTGAGTTTATGCCTTTAATAATTCTAATAGATCTCATTTCTAACTTTAGGTGAGAAGGAAGTGGAGAGATGACCTAACCCGACCCATTGAGACCTCACCTGAGCAGATGGTAAACCGAATGTGCCACCCCAAGCCTACCTCCAATAGGCTAGAGTCTAGTGACAAGAAGAAAAGAAGGTATAACATACAAGGGAGTCCATGAACTATAATAACCTACAACATAAATGCATCCAAAATATATAATAATATCCAACAACACTAGGAAATATATATAATCTGATGAACTATATAACAACACATGCATGGGATAATAATTATCCATTACAACACCATAAAGGCTAAACCCAAAAAGGGAAATAAAAATGAAGAAGAAAAAAACCACAAATGACCACTGAATCTTGGAATGAGATGAATCCTCCTTATTATATTGTCTCCTAGATCAAACTCCATCAGTAATAGTCCCCCACCACGCACCACCATTGACCACTAACAACACCTTCATGAATACCAATATCTCCACATCCATCAAGGTCATATATGAACTATGAAACATATGTATAGACAAAAAACATGTGGGAACAAGGTTTGTTAATAGGTGAGTATAAACATACCCAGTAGAAAACCTTGAAAACATAAAGTAAAGATGAAAAATCAAATCAGTTTAAACTCAACCTAAGGGAAATAGGGTGAAACCAAAAAGTAATGGATATGATATAAGATTAATACAATTATAAAAAGGGGGTGGAGGACAAACTTCATAGATAATATTCATAAAGGATCACATCTCTCGTATAGAAAGAGATACTTAAAGAACCGGTAAAATTATACTAATCCCAAAGATAAAATCCAAACTGTAAGCCATAATATAAATTCAATTGAGGATATGAGGAGTCTCATCCATAGCTCGACATTATTAAAGAATATTATCATAGGGGAACTTTGTAGTTCATCACTAGACCTGTAGTTCCTAAAATATATCAATTAAGTCATTTCTACATCATTCCACAGTAACAACAATAATAGGGGACTCACACCTCACTGATGAGTATATCATCTAATAGGGTTACTGACCCCTATGGAGGACTCATGCCTTGATATATGTAGTATGAATCGACTAAGAGGGTTACTTACTCCATGAGTCAAGGGACCGTTCCCTATCTCAATAAGAGGGTTACCTACTCCACTAAACATATAGATGAAAAACACATTGGGTATAATATGATTTTATACATATTACTAACCCTGTGGATTCTCTAAATGCCTATCCACACTCTCCATCATATCTACATAGATATGAAACTCCAACTGCTCAAACTACCTAAATATAAACACTATATAATGAATATATACATACCATAACATTCTAAATGAAAAAATTTCTAGAATGAACTACTCATATGTCCAAAACTGACACCTAGATGGAAAGATATGAAAAATACTAAAATCTACCTAGTATAAGATGTGTCCCTGTAATGAACATGATATATAGGGTCTCTTGGGCAGGTTGGTTGTGTATTTTTGTGTCCCAAGTGAAGTCGGTTACTCATACAGGTCAATATGTATTTTAGATACACATAAAATTTCCTCTCTAGTTGTACACATCATCTCTCAGAATACACAACATGCAGGTCCACATCACTTTTTGGTGCATAAAAACTACACATGTCGAGCCACTCATCCCAATATACCTAAAGTGTATGACATGATTCATGGTGTGTGGGTCTAGCTAATTAACTTTTCATGCACATGGATACATGCCAAATCACACAATTCTGATATACACAGTGTTTTACCCATAATCACTTGACAAGTGATATTTAATTCTTCACAAAACCCTAGCCATAGTTTTTGATAAACACAATGAGTTTCTTAGGGTATACATCATGTGAAATTAATGAAAATATATAAATTAAAACTAGAAACATATATGATGTGTGATTGGAGACTACACACCATGTAGTGGAAAAAACCCCAAAATGATAAAAACATTGATTTCACACTATGAACATCGCCTCCACCTCCAACACCGGTCACAACTCCACTATTGGACAAACCCATCACCCCCGCCACCTTGTATAAACCTATAAATCCAAAATTTAATCATCTTATCATATAGTTTAAGGTTCTAGGGTGAAACTAAAGCAGTTAGGCCCATACCCAATAACGATTTTTCATAAAATCTTTCAGATTTATTATTATAACTAGACGAAATAGAAACCTGAGAATCCATGAGAAAATAATCATCACATATAATTTATAATTAATTTATGTAATTAATGAATTACCTTATGTCAAAATTATTTCATCATTATGAATCAGATAATGGATTTATATCACACCATCACTGTATTAGAGGATTCAAGGGTAAAATCCCTCCAACAATAAACCACACGTGCATCATGAATCTCTAAAAAATGTCATAGAAATCCTTGATTGCTAGAACAGAATATCCCAATGCTTTAATTATTCATCAATGATCACCGCAAGAATTTCTCAGAGGTGGAAGAATTATTATTTTTTATCTCTATAATTATTTGGGAGGTGGAGGGGGATCAATATCCATTATTGAGATCTTTTTAGGAAAGGATTCCTTAGGGATTGAGAGGATTCTCTAGAATTGCGTTGTGCACAAGAACCATTAGTGTTGAAAATGATATAATTAGGTTTATATAGATATAGGTTTAGAAAATAATAATTAAACATACACCCTTATAATTCTATTAGTCTCAGAAGAACCTCATGTATAAATAATAATAATAATAATATTTACTTGACATGCGCTAATAGGGATGTAAATGGGTTAGGTACCCATGAAATTTGGCGTACTCGAGCCCTAACCAGTTTATTTTTAAAATACCCTAACTCCAATGCTAACCTATTTATTTTTTAAATTCACTACTCCAACCTTAAACTATTATATTTTTAACTACCCTTTAACTATCCTATCCATTTTAATTACTCAAATAGAAATTAAAATATTTATATTTTATTTATAAATTTAGAATAAACATGTCAAAAAATTAAGTCAATACATTTTTTTTAATTTTACCTTATTTAATAACATATACTCAATGAATTCAAATTTAAAATTTAATTATATATATAATATGAACTGAACTTAAAATAAATAAATATTTTTTATAGTTGCAATGTCATTTAAAAATTTATTATTGATTAATTAAAAATATTTTTGATAATTGGGTTTGGGTTTGGGTTTAGGGTACCCTAAGAGTACTACCCCAAGCATACCTATTTATTAATTGGTTTCTCAATTTTCTACCTTAACCCAATAAATGTCATTTTAACCACCACCCTAACCCTATTTAATCAGGTTAGGTAGTTCCAAATACCCAGTTAATGAGTGCCTATTGTTGTTCATATTCATTAAACTCACATATAACTAAATACCCCTTATTGAATAAATAAATTGATTTTTATTCAATTGATATTTAATTTATCATTTTCACCGGACAATCAAATCGACCCGCCTTTCCTCCTCGTTATTTATCAAACTTTAAATAATGAATATTTATTTAAATAAATAAATATCACCATATTAATTTCCAATAAATAAATAAATATTTTATTCACTAAAATAGAAAAAAAAATATTTATTAAATACCCAAATCACAAATATTCTCTTGAATAACTGATGAAGAATATTTGTAATCAACCAAACATGAATAATTATTAAACCACTTGTGAGAATAATATTTATTCAATATGTTAAATCTATATAGAATTTAACCGAGGTTTTAGACACACTTATGTGTGACCCTCTAGGCTTCTTTCTCGATAGCATATGGCAGAACCACATGCAGTCCACGGTTAATGACTAACAACATTCCAAAACACCCATAGAGAAATAAGTTAACATCACAATGAAATAAAACCTCATACAAACAAACACCATGTGATATAATCAATTTATCATGATGTCCTTAATCAAACAGGATCCATACTGGAATCATCAACCTATGTTCTCAACATCTCTTTCTTTAACTTTATAGAAATAAACTTTTCTATAGAATGACATGACTATGAACTTAATTAGTAAGTTACATTTATTGGTACTCAGTCACATAGTAGAAGCTGGTGGGCGGGGGATTTAATATTTTTCATCACTTTAGTGATAAAAATTTGTCATATCTGGTGATCCGAGCCATGGTAGAGGTCCAAGGATCTCTTGAGAATTTAATAGTTACAAAAATAAATTGAATGATTATCTCATTCGAATCAAATCATGCCTAACTGTAGCTCATCTCCTATGACCATTTCATGAAAAATACAAGCTTGAACACCCTCTAAATCATCCATACACACTTTAAGAATATACAAGATTACTATTCATCAAATTCCGAGTGCTGTCATTGAGATCCAAAGAATCCTTTGGCGTTGCGATGATCACCTCGATCCCGTCCCTTTGATCCGTGAAGGGGTTCTTGGATCAAATGCTTGGATGAAAACTTTAACTCTCTAGGATACAAGAGGAGAGAGAAACTATCGATTTTATTAGAATGAAAAATCTTTGGAATAGAGGTCCTCCCTTTCTTAAATAGTGTATGTCCAAAACACTTGGAAAGGATTCCCCGACCATCAGAAATAAAACTCCCACTAAATAAGCAGTAAATGACATGTTATAACTAACTAAGTATGTCATAATGTCATTATATTTTCTTATTACATACTTGTAATATATAATAAATATATTATGTGATAAACTTGACTCATTAACTCAGCTCATAATTCCCACTAATATTAAACAAACCTTGAATAATATTCATTTGTGCAATGTTTTCCATGCATTTACATAATACCTTGTGAATAATTTTTAATAAATAAATTAAATACAATTATTCTACACTCAAATAATAATGAACTTAATTATTCATTGGTTATTTATAATACTTGGACACATATCGACCTCCATGGTGGGTCCCACAATGCCCTATACACTTATTCACTAGAACAGGGCAGACTTTTGAATTTTCTATCGTGTGTGACCCTTTAGGACCTTATCTCAATAGTAGAGAATACTATTCACTGACCAAGAGTGTATTCTAGAAACCCATCAAGGCCCCAAGGAAATAAAGAAAAGTCATAGAAATGACAACCATTCCAACAAACACACACAGTGTAATATAATCTCATTGTCTTGTGATATATCATGAAACAAGATGCACAACTTGTGTCATCATCCATTATTTATTTATTATTTTCTGATCTAACTAGACAAAATTACCTTTTACAACCTTGGTCAAGGATTTATGAAGGTACTACCATCCTGATCAACTATGCCTGAGATATCACTTCCTCAAATCAAAAGAGACAAATTATATCTTGACCATTCAACTAATGTCATTACAACAAAGATGCACCCAACACAAGATACCTTTACATGACTTCAATGTCATGGTTTTTTATTTTCATAAAAGAAAGCGATCAAATGATACATAATGATAATGATATCAAGTCATGAAACCAATACACATATTCATAGATATGAATAAACAATGATACCTAAAACACGTGGTGTTCCTATTGGAGGGTCTGTCCTCATGATCTCACCAACTAGATATCACAAAGTGGGAACTTAATGAGAAGTATCAATGATTATGATCCCCCAAAACCTGATTAGTATGATGTATCTAGGCCATAGGAAATATGTTTAAGATTAATATCACAGTATCTAGAGGTTATCATTATAGTATGGGAAGTTCTATTACCTTTTGATATGATAATTAATCTATGGACATTAACATTTAAATAGAGGATGAAGAAATATCAACACTATAATGGTAAGTGTACATCATGTATAACTCATTGTATACATGGTATGGTAATCAAACGTACTGTTCATGTTGGGTCAAGGGCACCCACTATTATAACACAATTCCCATCAAAGGTCCCGAGATATCAAATTCTGTTTAAAGGATAAAAGGGACAAATCATTTCTTGAAATATTTATTAACACAATATCACCTGTGATTCACCCAATGTATCCAACTTCTCCAAGAACATATGTCATTATGGTTTAAAATAATACATCAAAGTACACAACTCATGATATGTGTTAATAATAATATTAAAGTCTAAGGAATATTACACACATCCATATATATGAATATCCAATGACACACATAAATGTGGATTTCCCACTAGTGAGTCATATTATCATAACCTTCTTTTCTCAAAGATTTATAAGGAATAAATTCATGATAAGAAGCCTCAATGTCTTATTATCCCTCTACCCCTGATAGCCTGTATAATCTATGTCCCATAAAATGATATCATCCATCTATAAAACATGCATTTAAGAATATTTTCATAGAAATTCAAGGTTCTCATTATATAAAAGAACCACTATGACCTTTTAGTGTGAAAAGTACCCTTAAGAAATTATCACATAAATTTCACACATAAGAACAATCAATGTGTGATAATATATTAATTAATATTCAATACTATAATAATACCCCTAGAAAATTGAGACATAAAAGACAAAATGGTACCACCCATGTCAACAATGTGCACCTTTATTTTTGGGAGACTTTCTGATAAGAAATTCACAGTTAAGTGTTCTTGTCTTAGAGTAGTGTCAGGATAGGTGAATTCCTAGAATGTTTCCTAGGGTGTGTGTGAGTGGGGATAAAGAACATTGAAAGGATATGTTTTGGCCTATGTGGATAGTCATTAGTTTGATAAGTGACCTCAGTGGGTTATAACTTATATTGTTATGGGAAGGGAATCAAGGTATTACAGGAGACCGATGGGGTCAGAGAACCAGGTTCATGTACTGGGGCATTTGAGCCATGAAAAAAATGGTATCAGATCTAATAACCAGTTGGAAGTGCAATGTCACTTCTAGGGTTTGAGGTGTAGGGTATGCAATGAGGGTGTTGTGCTTTGGGGGGGGGGATTGTAACACCCCTGGAAAAGTGAGACATAAAAGACTAAATGGTACCATCCATTTCAATAAGGTGCACCTTTATTTTATGAATTTCATCTGATAATAACTTCATAATTAAGTGTGATTATCTAGAATTAGACTCGAGATGGGTGACCACTTGGAAAGTTTCCCAGAGAGTGTGTGAGAAAGGAAAAAGCACACTGAATGAACATGTTTTTTCCCTTGGGGATAGTCCTCCAATCCATTTTTTTGTATTTTCTAAGAAACAACTTTAAGGTTTAGTGGGAAACATAAATTCAAAAACCAATATAGAAAAATAGAAGCAACACACATGATCCAAATGAAAAATTAAAAAAAATCAACCAAAAACATTGATTCAAAATTAAAAAATTCACTAACCAACCATCTTGGGCAGCGAGGCGGACCACCTCTCGCATCGAGGTATGACACATTGAGCACATCGCCAACTACACTATCATCCCCATCAAAAAATCTCTATCATCATCAACACATCAACTTCACCAACAATGTATACGATTGTAAAAAACCACCACTGATGAACCTTACAACACCTGCCATCTTCCTCAAGAGTATACCATCATTGACGTCACCGCCCGGTCACCACCAGAGCCAATAACTAGAACAAAATAAGACACCTTTGAGAATAATAACTAGGAGAACGCTTCAACCCACCATCATCAAAATACCATCACCATCATCATTTTCAAAACACCATCGATATCTTCAAGATACAACACCATACTAGATCACCACCATATAAGACAAACACCTACGCCAAAATTTGAAACAAATATTAAACAAACCTTAGCCTTCATTGAAGGTTGATTTCCTAGATAATGCATCTTTATCACACACAACTTCTGCCATCACAAAAAACCACCAAAGGAAGGTATCACCTCCTTCATCAAAAAATTGGGGAAGAAATATGAAAACAAAAACATTTCCACAGACGATTCCATTTCCAACACAAAGAAATATAAGAAAAACTCCATCAAATAAGAAAACCAACATAGGCCGCATGAGAAGAACCATCGGCCACTAAAACCCACATCCCAAAACCTATAAGTAATAAAAATATCAAATTATTTGGTTCTAGGGAAGTAACTCCAACAGACTCTCACTTACACTAGAGCCAACTACTAATTGTCTAACACATTAGTTTCACATGATAAAAATTGTAACTTGTTTATCATAAATGATAAACATTCTTCTAATGAGGTATTGATATATTCATTGATCCCACCATGCTACCTATGGTTTTTATGCTTATTATGACCTCATCACTATGAGAAAATCCCTTATAGTTAAAATTCATCAATTTATGATTGAATTTTACTATTTGGGTATAACATAAAAAATATGGAACAAGATGTTTCTAAAATGTCTTCTAAATCTACATCAGAAGTTGTAAAATACTCAGTTGAATGTAGATATGATAATTAGTATCTATAATAAGATTTAACCCTACATATTTGTAGAATCCTCTGTTTTGGATTGGGTAGTTTTTTAAGGGAATTTAAATTTTTGGTAATTATTGGGTGGTCTGAATTTAAAACTAAGCTTCAGAATGAAGTTATGAGAGTTGAAACCTCTCAAAGTGATGTTTTTGGACTTCGGTGAAGGATTTAGAAGTTTCCTAGGTGTCTCGAGGAGTTTAAATAGTGTTATACTGGAAAAAATAAGTTTTGAAGGACATGCAAAGGGCACATAGTTTGTCTAAAACCACTCGGCCCACAACAGGAAACCGTGTGGCTTATTGCAGGTGGATAGAGGTTGTCACACGGGCTGTGTAATATTTTATAAACCACAAACCTAGACTGCATGGTTAGTGGTAAATGGAAATTACCTAAGAACTATTAACCACATAGTTGGTGCATGGTTTCTAAACTGTGTGGGACAAGCCATACGGGGTGCCTAGGTACCTAGTAGAGGGTATATGGTTGGCACATGATTTTCCAAACCTTGCAGTCCAAACCATGCGTGATGAAATTTATTAAAAATTGAATTATTTTAATTTTAATTAAAATAATATAATACTTAAAAATATTACTCCTTTCTTCCCCAGACCCTTGTGACGCACCACTAGGGATCCCTGTAAAGACCTGACCCCAATTTCCTAGAGTCGGTGCCTTATTACATTACATTGACAAGATTATAAGAAAGTCACATCCTGAAGGAACGAATAGTTTAGTAGATTTTGAAATAAGATACATATATCAGTTCAACATTACATCATGAAATAAAAAAACACTAAATTATTCTATTAGAAACATACATGCCTCCTAGAGTATGCCCGCAAGTCACTCATAACTTACTTCTTCATATCCTGGGAAAATAAAACATAAGAGAGGGGTGATCTCAAGTACTCAGTAAGAGTAAGTAATACAGTGGAAGATAACATAAAAATAAAAACTAGTCATGGTGAATAATTGAACATGCATACCTTTACAAAAAATAAACTTGAACACATTATGGTAGGAATATGAGCTGAGTAAATAATTCCATAATAAAACATAATCATGGGTATTCTACCAGTCGAATAACCACATGAACTTTCAATTAGTATCTTCATAATTAGGGAAGTGCATATGATGGGAATTATGAAACATATTATTAAGGTCTTTTCCAAGACATCTAAGAATGATTAAGGCCTCGGCCAAAACCATATCTCAAAATGGGCAAGGCCTCAGCCAAGTCTACGTCTATTTGTCCCATGAGACCTACCGACGCATCGAGGGGCTATAGAGGGCCACACCCATCACATAATAAGTCCAATTCATTCCTAATATGAGTTGGGATAAACATAAACAACATATACATTCATATTGAAACTCACATATGAAATGTAAATAACTTTCCCCAAACATTAAGCTTAAACACTAACCATTCAGAGTAAATTTGGTGAATGGTTTTAGGATAGAACATACACAATAAAACTAGTAATAAACCATACAATTAAATATGGTATATTACATCATAAATGATTAATCCCAATAGTACATAAGAATCAACAAGAGTGTTAAAACAGATGAAAATACTCTTATAAAATCATTAAGTAATTCTTGAGATAAATACTCTTTTATTTTGAAAAGAAGAGGTATTTTGGAAAAGTCTTTGTATAAAATCAGAACTTAAGTAAGATAGTATTTTCATAATAAAATGAGCGATTTTATAAAGATAATGGTTTCTAAAAATAGATTATAGATTTCCCTTGAAATTAGGTAATAATTTGAGAAATTCCCTTAAATCAGGCTTGTATTTCGAAAATAATTTTGAAAGCTACTTTTAAAAAGTGTAACTCCCCATAAAATAAGGAAGGATTCTAGTTGGTAATAATATATAGAACACTCAAAAATAATTTAGGATGAATACATAATAATACATAATAATTTAATTGAGGTAATTAAACAATAAAAGTAACTCGGATGAAAATGGAGGTTTGGGTGGAAAACCCTTACCTTAAGTCCGAACCTGTTCTGATCTTGAACTTAAGGTCCTAGAATATGAAATTAGACTTATTAATAACTTAATTCAGAAAATATTGGAAATTTAATTAGTTTATCATGATTTTATTAATTTTATTATGTCCTTATAGATTAGTTATAAGATTGAATTCCATCGTTCCAGAGTGTTCGTTTTCTTGATTTTCATAATCGATTAACTTGTTTTTATGTAATGGAGTTCATGTGGAAAGGATGTAAATCTCAAGAATTAAATTTAAACATTATTTATTAACATAAATAGGTTTTAATGGTCATTTATATCATTTAATTACATGGCATGTGGATGAATCATTAGATGAAATATTAATGACATTCACTTAGATTATTTTAGTGGTATTTTGATTACTAGGAACTAGTTTGGTCATGTGATTTAATAATATGTATTTATACTGGTTAATGAATATTAAATAGGTTATAATACATATATTATAGTCTGTTTCAACCATAAAAATGGTTTCATGACCAGCAATGAAGGAGAAATTGAATAACAAAACTTCGTCATCCATGAAGGTTATAAATTGGAACCTCACGGATGATGATTTCATTTATAAAATAAAAGAAAGAGAGTAAAATTTTTGATGATGGTTATTCAATTAACATGATATAATTATATTATATAGATGATACTGAAGTTATCATGGTCATTTTTATATATTAGGTGAAGAGAGGATAATAATAGAAAGGAACTTGAAATGAAAATGAAAGAAATAAAATGTGAATTTACCTCTTGAATTCACCTCCTTGAGAATCTCTTTAAGGGAAGGGGTTTTGGTCTTTTGGAAAGACCATAATCTCCTAGATGTAGGGAGTGACTAGGGAAGGGTATTTCGGTAGAAATTTTAGGAGATTAAAGGCTTAGAGGAGTGAATAGAAGAGGGATTGATTGGGGGTTTTTATAGTGGATGAGAGGAGTGAATTTTGAATATTTTACTCATTATTTTATTATTTCCCTCAAGACACCCAATCGTGTTGTTTTATGTAACCCCAAATAGTAATAAGTGCATGTGAGTTCGAACCAAGTGGACTTACATTACTTACGATTTCATAAATAGTGTATTTAACTAATAATTTGCATATACGGTATTTTACTGCATTTCACCATTCATAAAAAATTCAAGTATTTCAGGAAAATACCAAAAATTCACCCTAACCGATATTCGACATGTAGAATTAAAAAATGAACTCCTTTTTTTTGAAAATAATTAACTAAATATTATTAATTTAATGTTCAAAAAAATCATTGTTTATTCAAAAAATAACAATTTTAAAACTATCATTCATTTTATATCACATTGAAAAAATAATCAAGATCTCATAATCTTGTAACCTTAAGAAAATAAAATAATAATAATATTTACTATTCCTAAGGTTCATATTACTATTCATAAGGGTATGTTACTATTCACCAAAAATCAAGTTGGTTTTATCACACTCCAAATGACTTACTGATCACAACTCTAGATGTCCATTTTTCAAAATTCAAAACACAATAGAGGAAAAGGTGCGTTTAACAGACAGATAATAAAACATGTTCTTTTGTAGGGAATCAATGTTTCATGAATTCAATATTTATTTTCAAAATATTGGGGTTTTACATTATCCCCTCCTTAAAAAAAATTTCCTTGAAATTCACAGAACGTTACCTCACAAAAAGATTTGGGTAGGTCTTCATCATCAGATCTTTAGGCTCCCATGTTGCCTCTTCAATTTTATGATTTCTTCAAAGTATCTTTACCAGATGAGTCATCCAATTTTTCAACACTTGTTCTTTTGTTTCTAGAATCCAGATAGGCTCTTCATAGTAATATAGATCAGGTTCCAATTCTATACCTTCAGAAGTGGGGACATGCGTTGGATCTGGCATGTACTTTCTCAGCAATTAGACATGGAACACATTGTGTACTTTCGAAAGGCTAGGTGGCATAGCCAAACAATATGCAACAACTCCAATTATTTCCATAATTTTAAAAGTCCCAATGTACCAAGGGCTCAATTTTTCTTTCTTCCCAAATCTAATAACACCCTTCCATGGAGATACTTTTAAGAAAATTTGATCATCCACTTGAAATTCCAGATCATTCCTTCGATTATCGGAATAACACTTTTGTCTTATTTGTGATTTTTTGATATGAACTTGAATATTCTTTACCTTCACTGTTTTTTACTCCATAAGCTCTAGACCCACAAGCCTCCTTTCTCCCACTTCATTCCAACAAGTTGGTGTACGACATCTGTTTCTATACAGTGCTTCATATGGTGCCATTTGAATACTTGAATGGAAACTATTATTGTAGGAAAACTCCACTAAAGGTAAGTATTGATCCCACAAACCTTTTAAGTCAAGTGAACATGATCTCAACATGTCCTCTAAGGTTTGAATCATCCTCTCTAATTGCCCATCAGTTTGAGGGTTATAAGCAGTACTCAATCGAAGCTCAGTATCCAAATATTTCTGAAGAATTTTCCAAAATTTCTATGTAAACCATGGGTCATGATTAGACATAATTGAGAGAGGTGCTCCATGAGGTCTCACAACTTTATTGATATAGAGTCTTTCTTGGCACTCTAATGAAAAATCCTCCCTTATAGAGAGGAAATATGCAGATTTTGTAAGTCGGTCCACAATTACCCATATCACATCATTCTTCCTTGGAGTTTTGGGTAATACAGTGACAAAATCCATGGTGATGTCATCTCATTTCTATATAGTTTTAGGTAGAGGTTGCATGAATCATTTTGGATGTTTCATTTTATCCTTAACTTGTTGAAAGACTAAACATCTTGATACATAATCTGAAATTTCCCTCTTCATGTTATCCCACCAGAAATATTACTTAAAATATCTATACATCTTAGTTCTACCCAAGTGTATAGAGAAATATGAACTATGGGCATCATCCAATAACTCACTTTTTAGATCAGGTATAGCTGGAACACAAAGCCTCTTCCCAAATTTCAGAATTCCATCTTCACATATGAAGTCAACCAACTTACCCTCTTTCACAACATTAATTTTCTTTTGCAGGTTCTCATCATTAGGATGATAACTTTTAATACTTTCTAATAAAAGTGGTTGGGAAACCAAATTAAAAAGTAGTGATGTTTCACCTTCTTTGATAATTCCCATATCCATCCTCACTAGATCCTTGTACAAAGGATCCTTGTCAATCATCATTTTGTTGAGAAACCCATGATCCTTCATCCTCAATGCATCAACTACCTTGTTTTCCTTTCCTGGGTGGTAGTGTATAGTACAATCATAATATTGGAGTAGTTCAATCCATCTTCGTTGCCTCATGTTGAGTTCTTTCTGTGAGAAGATATACTCTAGACTTTCGTGATCCATATATATCTCACATTTTTTCCATAGATATAATGTCTCCATATCTTCAGATCAAATGTTACCGCTGCTAACTCAAGATCATGTGTGGGATAGTTTTGTTCATTAATTTTTAACTTCCTTAATGCATAGGAAATTACTCTATCATTCTGCATAAGGACACAACCAAGTCCTTTCTTTGATGCATTGCTATAGATCACAAACTCATCATTCCATGATGGTAGGGTTAGGATAAAAGAATTATCTAATATCTTCTTAAAATCTTCAAAAAAGTCCTCACATTCCTTTTTCCATACAAACTTAACCCTTTTACATGTAAGCTTGGTCATTGGGTTGGCTAAATGGGTGAATTTCTGAACAAAATGCCAATAATAACCTACTAAACCAATAAAACTACGTACCTAAGTTATGTTAGTTGGAGTAGTACATTCTTTCATAGCCTTTATCTTAACAAGATCAATATATATTCTATCTTTAGAGACAATGTGGCCCATAAAAGAAACTTATTGAAGATAAAATTCGCACTTGCTAAACCTCCCATATAATTAATTTCTTTTAAGTGTCTTTATAATAGTGCTCAAGTGATTTTCATGATCTTCATAGATTTTAGAGTATACCAAGATATCATCAATAAACACCACCAAAAAGTCATTAAAATATTCCTTAAAAACTATATTCAATAGATCCATGAAAAAAAGGGTGAATTAGTCAGTCCAAAAAGAATTACTGTAAACTCATAATGCCCATACCTAGTTCGAAATGTTGTTTTTGGAATGTCTTCCTTCCTCACAAGCAACTAATGATATACAGATCGAATGTCAATATTTGAAAAATATTGAGCTCCATGAATTTGATCAAATAAATCATCAATGAGAGGTATGATATATTTGTTCTTTATTTTTATAGCATTGATCTCCCTATAGTCAATGCACAGCCTCATAGATCCATCATTCTTCTTAACAAAAAGAATAGGAGCTCCCCATAGAGAAACACTAGGGAAAATAAATCCTTTATCACTCAATTACTTTAGTTGTTTATTTAGTTCCACTAATTCCACAATGGCTATTCTATAAGGGGTCTTTGATATGGGCCTTGAACCAAGAATTAAGTTAATGGAAAACTCAATTTTCTGCTCTAGAGGATGTCCAGGTAAATCATCTGGAAAGACGTCAGCATATTCTTCCACAATAGACACATCCTCTATTTGAAAAATCTTTTCCTCACCCATAGTTATTTCATTTCGTTCCTCTCTAATAATTGAATTCAGTATAGCTACTAGGGGTGTATCTAGACGAGAATCATAGGGTGATGTTTCTGCCCTAAAGATAAGGGATTCCACATCGTCTTCAAAAACTGTAACCTCCTTCCTCGTGTAATAAATTTTCACATCATGGTTAAAAATACAATTCATAACAAGGATTATATTAAAGTAAATCATGGGTATGATAATAAAATCAGTAGATAAATAATGTTTATACGCTATAATGGGGATTTACTGACACAACTTTATTGCAATGATACTTCCCTTAAGAGTTTTGATTGACAACTCCCTTATTAAATCAAATTGGAAATATCTAATTTTATTGGAAAAAATGGGAAGATATGAAAGAATGATATGATCTATAATCAAATAAAGCATTGTCTAAGTTTGAGTAAATGATTAAAGTACCTTCCACCACATCATTAGGAACTTTAATATCAGTAGTTATGATCACATAAGCTTTTCCCTTCTCCCTTGTCCTTTTCTGTGGAATGTTTCCTTGACGCTTTGGAAAATAATTAGTATAGCATCCCATATCCTGATAATTATAGCATTGAACATTAATAGATTCTTTCTTCCCATTACAATCACCATCAAGATGGAATTTCTATCCATATTTATAGCGTACTACTTTTCCTTTTAAGTAAGCACCAGGGTGTTCCCTTCCACAATTATCACAAGGTGGAAATTCAACTCTTCCCTTCTTACCCACTTCCTTATTTACTTTTCCAAAGTTTTAGGAAACTCTCTTCTTCTCTTGTTTTCCTTTAAATTCATAAGACTTAGAGAATTATTTTTATATCTTGATAGTACATGAAACTATATCTTCATATGATGAGAAACTTTAGGAGATCAGTGCCCGCCAGAGGAATGGATTTAGGCCATCAAATAATCGATCAATTTTGATCCTTGGATTATATATGTAGTCCACAACATGTCTTTATAACCTTGTGAAGTTAGATTCATACTTTTCAACATTCTCATATTCCTTTTTCCTCAAATTCAGAAACTACCTTTCCATATCCGATCATTGTTCACGAGGAAAGTATTTCCCTAGGAAGATTTCCTTAAAGTCCATACATTCAATCTATTATATCTCTTCCTCCTCTTTTGTGTTTTGGATTAATGACCACCACTGATCCATATCTCCTAATAGATGATAAAATGCCATGACAACCATCTCTCTTTCGTTACATCCCAAAGTGAGAAGTATCTTCTCTAGGGAACTTATCTATTTCTTAACTACAAATGGGTTCATAGTCCCATTGAATGATGGAGGTTGTTGTCGCATCAAGCGATCTAACAAAAATCCTCCACATGGTAGATCCATATGCTCCATATGGGTAAGGTTATTATTCATAACCTGAGTAAGTTGTACCAGTATATTTATAAGATGCTCTTCACCAGTCACTTCACTAGAGACAACATCATTATCTTCCGTCAGAGGGAAATCCCTACATGGGATACGTGTGTTCATTCAGTTTCCATTTCTTCCACTAGGTTCCATTTTTAGATAATGGCATACACTATATTAGGTTATGAATCATAATGTATAATCTTAGAAAAATACTTAGCATAAATTGAAATCCTATGCATGACTAACCCCATAATCACAAAAATGGTTTCTTTGAGGAAAACATTTACATTTAAATCCTTCATAATGGATTGTAAATAAAATGTGAATTATCCTAAGAATATCCCCTGGGAGTGTAAAACCAAGTGTGCAGTAAGTCTCATTGTCATGTACCAGGATACCCCAAGTCAAGTCTGAAACTCCTTGTTGGAGTTTTCACTCCTAGTTACATCTTTTCCAGAACTACGTCCCCTTGTATTATCTAGGCAAGGATGTATTTTCTAGAAATATCCATATAATATACTCCTTACTAAAATACTAGGATGTTATTTTATGTTTATCCTCAAAGACTATCTTAGGGATTTGTTCCCTAATCTATGTTTTCTAAATCTATTTTCCAAGTTTTCTACTAAACTTCCTCTCATACCAACTATAAAGACCCAACCCCAGTTTCTCAGAGCTGGTGTCTTATTACATTACATTGGAATGATTACAAGAAATTTTCAACCTAAAGGAATGAATAGTTTATTATATTTCTAAAAAAGATACATATATAAGTTCAACATTACATCATTAGATGAAAAACAACACTAAATTATTCCATTAGAAACATCCATGACACCTAGGTTATGCCTGAAAGTCACTCATAACTTACTTCTTTATATCCTGGGAAAATGAAAAATAAGAAAGGGGTGAGCTCAAATTCTCAGTAAGAGTAAGTAATAAAACATAAGCGAACATAAACATAAACATTAGGAATGGTGAATAATTGAAAACACATGCCTTTACAAATAATAAACTTGAACACATTTTGGAAAGAATATGAGCTAAGTAAATAATTCCATAATAAAACATAATCATGGGTATTCTACTAGTCAAATAACTGTAAAACCCGAGACTTTTATGTGAAATATTTTGTTTTTATGTTATATAAATCATCAAAGGAATCTTTAACTACACACAACACTAGCTTGGCTTGCTTTACACGCAACCGCGGCCTTCCTCGATAGCTTGCGTCATACGCAATACCGAGTTTCACTAAACAATGATATGCTATTAAAATATTATTAAAACTAGTCGTTATGAATAGTAATAACTAATTTTTGAAATTTTATAAATTTTATTTTTCAAAATGGACTTCATTTCTAGATTCGGAATATCGAAATTAGCCTAGGGTGAAATTTTGTTATTTTTCTGAAAACTTTCAATTTTTGATGAATAGTGAAACCACTAAGTGGTAGTTAAAAAAACTGAATTTTACCGCTTCTGTGAGTGGAATTTCGAAAATCCGAGAGAAACGGTTGATGTCAGTAAGTAAAATGTGGTTCAATGAGATGAAAATAATTTTTTGGTGAATAGTAACTTTTTACTTTTTTTACCACGGTTAAAAGTAAATAGGGTAATTAAGGGTAAAAATGATATTATTATTACCCTAACACATGTCCTAATTCTATTGGACAAGTGTAATTCGATCAAAAACAACCTTAGGAATACAATATGACCATTTAGGCCCACTTGGATTAGATTAGGACATTTATTATTAATTTATTTAAAGAAGGGTTAAAATAGTTAAAATCAAAGTTTAATAAGTAAATCATTTTTAATATGGGGTTATACATAAGATAAATTCAACTATAAATATTCATTAGAAAACTAAAAAGATTTCCTACATAATGGTATTTTATTTGTAATTTTTAGACATTAAATATTTTAATTTATTTATGACACAAAGATGATGCAGTAATTATCTTATTAATGAAATATTGACATAATTGATGTTATAAACACTAAAATAAATTTAATTTGAGACTTTTTATGAATTACACTAATTTTATAGATTAATATGACATGTTAGTGTTTATTTAATTAACTTTTTTCGAACTAATAATTCTGTTATGATTTTCACAAAAATTAATTACTAAATAGTGTCAAAATTGACATAAAATAGTTTTTAAAACAAATATTATATTAGTAATTGTTATTTTATTCCTAAAAATCTAAGGTTTGGCCAAATTACTTAGATAAGGTTATATATATTAATAATAAACAACTTGGGGTTCGTTTGGCTGCTTATAGTAAGTTTATTAACCTTATATTATAAGAACACAAGAAGACACGATAAAAGTAAAATTATTTAACTTAATGTTAAATCTAAATGATACGGTTAAAATAGGAACCTAAACTTGTCTAAATTCTATTGGATGAGAGTATTTCTAATCATCCCCACCTTAGATTCAAAATAAATCAATTTTGAGCTATTTATAACCGAACTTGTCTTTACAATAAAATAATATTTTTAGTTTTTCCAAAGGAGCCCCTCTCCTCCCTTATAAAAGGGCACATCCTCCCCCTCTTCCTCACACCACTTTGAGCCTTTAAGCTCGGACAAACCCTGAAAATTTCTTCTCTCCACTTCCCTAGAAACATCCTAGATGTTCTGGTCTTCTTCAAAGACCTATTTTAGTGCCCTAAAAGGAGGTCTCAAAGAAGCACTTCAAAGAAGAGGTAATGTCCGTTACCGATTCTTTCATCTTTATTTCTTCTTCCACTTCTTCTTCTTTAGTTGTTTCATTATGAAGTAATAACATCAGTATCAATAATAAAATGATATGTTATTATAAGTATGAAACAACCCTATTTCACCATCTATCCATCCTACGGAAAAAGAAATCACCGCACGTGCGTACGTACGGAATACCGTCTCCACGCTGTGGTGTAATCTATTTTCCACCACCACCTTAATTGGATTGGTATAATGGTGTAAATAATGACTATATATGACTATTATAAAGTGATACTGATTCTGAAATAGTATACATATGCTCCAATACAATTCCACGATCATAGGAATGATATCGTCACTCGTGTGTACGTACGGAATACCGTCTCCACAATGTGATGCGACTCGTTCTACATGATCTTCATTTCATAATGATTATATAAATGAATTGAATGAATGAATATGACATATATTACACTAATACCATTCTGGAAATGATGTATCTATAACCTAAAGAGAAGAATAAGAATTTATTCGACAAACACGCATAAGAACAAAAAGTAATAAACACCCGAATAACAAGTAGTAATGAAATATTACTAATAATAAGCTAAGAATATGACCATATATGATATCATAAAAATAAGTATGATTCTGTAATAAGTCAATAACATTATTTAAATCATTATACAGGAGTTTCAGACACGTACAAAGCATATCGGACCAAAGGTAAGTGAAATATCACAATCTCATTTTTATCTGAGATTGTTTATACTTTGGCATTTACTGGGGTGTATTTTATTATCCACATCCATGTTTCCTAAATATGTAATATTATTCCCATTCACATAAAATTGTTTAAATCCTATTTTACCCTCTGGTGAGTTTTTAGTAAAAGATATGAAAGGAATCTTTTGTCGTTTTTCGTACGAGGTACTTTTTTGACTTTTCCGACAAAAGTATGAGAAGAATGTTTTTTTAACTTATACGACATGAATGGATTTTTAAAACATTATTTCCAAGAATCTTCCTTTACAAGTTTTCAAGTTTATTTTTAATCAACTTCTTTTAAAATTGTATGACATATTAAGAAAGGAAAAGTGTTTTTGAAGTAGAAATGATATTTTCCTCAAGAATGGAGTTCAAGTGTTTTATCAAAATTATTTTCCATATAAGATAATAAAGGGTTCTGTTTCTATCCCTATTATTACATTTATTTTATTATGTTGTGATGGAATTATGTTTATGAATTACTTTATCTTATATGAATTGTTTTATGATGTCACGATGTTTAAGATTCCCATTTTTATTACATGGGTTATGCTATGATGTATGGTTTATGATTTTGTGGCACACATAAGAATGGTATCATTATGAGATGGGTGGGACCTATATCTCCCTCCAATGCATTGGGTAAAGATTTTATATCTCATGAGATAGACATGGCTGGAACGGTAGGTTATACCGGTTCAGTGAAACAGGACTGAAACGAGGAGTGAACTCGGTTCAGAAATGGACTTTGTCCACTAAGATAGTCTTGTCAATGAGTCTTGACTAATAAGAAATGATTCTCTCTGATTATGTGTGTATGCCACAAAGTTTCATGTTTTAAGTTATGATTATTGGGATTACATTTCACTACTATGATTTATCCCATGTTATGAAATTATGATCTCTTTTGCTGGTTAAGATTTCCAAAAGTTATGTGCTTATGTATATGATGTGATTGATATTTATTTTGTTTACCCTTACTGAGCATTTGAGCTCACCCTTTTGTATGTTTTATTTCCCCAGGTCAGGAAGAAGGTTATTAAGTAGAATATGCCAAAAAGGGACTCTAGATATGATGAAATAAATGGGAGGAAAAGTATATTCTTTATGAACTAGTTTTTTATGTTTCCCAGTTTCTAAAGACACTATACCTATACGGTCCTTTCTTGGTTTTGTTATATGTTGTAATAAGTGTGCTTCAATTCTGAAGTAATAACAATGTATGTAAAGTATGGGTCGTTATAATAACCACATGAAATTTCAATTACAAGCTTCATAATGAGGGAAGTGCATATGCCAGACATTCTGAAACATATCATCAAGGCCTTGTCCAAGATGTTTAAAAATGATTAAGGCCTCAGCCAAAACCATATCTCAAAATGGGTAAGGCCTCGACTAAGTCCACGTCTATTTGTCCCATGAGACCTACCGATACATAGAAAGGCTATAGAGGGTCCCAACTTTCACATAATAAGTTCAATTAATTCCTCATATGAGTAGGGATAAACATAAACAACATATACATTCATATTGATACTCACATATGAAATGTAAATAACTTTCCCTGAACATTAATCTTAAACACTAATCATTAGGAGTAAATTTGGTGAATGGTTTTAGGATAGAACATCCACAATAAAACTAGTCATAAAACATACAATTAAATATGTTATATTAAATCATAAATGATTAATCCAAATAATACATAATAATCAACAAGAGTGTTGAAACAGATGAAAATACTCTTATAAAATCATTAAGTAATTATTGAGATAAATACTCTTTTATTTTGAAAAGAAGAGGTATTTTGGAAAAGTCTTTGTATAAATCCATAACTGAATTAAGATAGTATTTTCATAATAAAATGAGTTATTTTAAAAATATAATGGTTGATAAAAATAGATTATAGAGTTCCTTTGAAACTAGGTAAGAATTTGAGAAATTCCCTTGAATCGGGCTTGTATTTCGGAAATAATTTTGAAATTTCCTTTTAAAAAGTGTAACTCCCCATAAAATATAGAAGGATTATGGTTGGTAATAATATATAGTACACTCACACAGAATTTATCAGGAGTAAATAACAATACATAATAATTTAATTGAAGTTATACAATATAAGTAACCTAAATGAAAATGGAGGTTTGGGTGGAAAACCCTTAGCTTAAGTTCGAATGTATTCCGCTCTTGAACTTAAGGTCCTGGAATATAAAATTAGACTTATTAATAAATTAATTAAGAACATATTAGACATTCATTTAGTTTATCATGATTTTATTAAGTTTATTATGTACTTATTGATTAGTTATAAGATTGAATTCCATCGTTCCGGAGTGTTCATTTTCTTGATTTTCATAATTGGTTCACTTGTTTTTATGTAATGGAGTTCATGCAGAAATGATGTAAATATCCAAAATTAAATTTACATATTATTTATGAATATAAATAGGTGTTAATGGTCATTTATATCATTTAGTTACATGGAATTAGGATTAATCATTAGATGAAATATTAATGACATTCACTTAGATTATTTTAGCGGTATTTTGATTATCTGGAACTAGTTTGGTCATATGATTTAATAATATGTATGTATACTGGTTAATGAATATTAAATAGGTTATAATACATATATTATAGTCTGGTGAAACTATGAAAATGGTTTCATGACCAGTAATGAAGGAGAAATTGAAGAACAAAACTTTGTCGTCCGCGAAGGTTGTAAATTGGAACCTCACATATGATGATTTGGTTGATAAAATAAAAGGGAGAGATTAAGAATATTGATGATGGTTATTATATCAACATGATATAATTACAGTATATATATGATAACGGTGTTATCATGTTCATTTTAATAGAGGATGTGAGGAGAGGATAACAATATAAAGGAACTTGAAACAAAAATGAAAGAAATAAAATGTGAATTTACCTCTTGAATCCACCTCCTTGAGAATCTGTTTAAGGGAAGGGGTTTTGGTATTTTGGAAAGCAAAAGAGATCCTAGATGTGGGTAATGACTAGGTAAGGGTATTTGGGTGGAACTTTTGGGATCTTGAAGGTTTAGAAGAGTGAAGAGAAGAGGGAGTGATGGGGAGGGGTTATAGTGGAGGAGAGAAGTGAATTTTGAATATTTTATTAATTATTTTATTATTTCCATCGAGACAACCAATAATGTTGTTTCATGTGACCCATAATAGTAATAATTTCATGTGAGTTTGAAACAGGTGGCCTTACATCACTCATGATGTCATAAATAGTGTATTTAACTGATAATTTGTATATACGGCATTTTACTGTATTTCACTATTCATAAAAAAATCAAGTATTTCAGAAAAATACCAAAAATTCACCCTAACCATTATTAAATGTGTAGAATTCAAAAATAAACTCTATTTTTTGAAAATAATTTTCTAAATATTATTAATTTAATTTTTAAATAAAATCATAGTTTATTCGAAAAATTACAATTTTAAAACTATCATTCGTTTTATATCACATTGAAAAATTAATCAAGATCTCATTATCTTGTAACCTTAAGAAAATAAAATAATAATATTATTTACTATTAATAAGGGTCAAATTAATATTCATATTACTATTCATAAGGTTATGTTACTATTCACAAAAAATCAAGTTGGTTCTATCAGACTCCAAATGACTTACTGATCACAACTCTAGATGACAGTTCTTTGAAATTCAAAACATAGTAGAGGAAAAGTTGGGTTTAACAACTAGATTATAAAATGTGTTTTTTAGGGAATCATTGTTTCATGCATTCAATATTTATTTTCAAAACCTTGGGGTGTTACAATCCCATTTGATCCACGCATGACCCACCTCCCTCGAAACCCTCTCTAGTTGGTGATCTCTCTATATTTATTCACAGGTTCTCTCCAAATCTTTGAGGTATGGGATTCAATTTATTCTCCTCTCATTTTCCATCAAATTTTTGGTCTCCTCATTTCTTTGATCCATTAGGCCGAAACACTAGTGATATGGTTGTTCTGATTTTTGGTTTTCTTTTATTTATAGGGTATGCGGTGGATCTCCCAGGACTCTTTCATGTGAGTTCCATCATCTGCCGCTGAAGGCATAGAATATTGGTTCGATTCGGTATGCCACCACCGTTTGAGGTAAGGTTTTGCACCCACTATTTTTTCCCATTTAATTTGGAATCCTTAGTGTTTTTTGGTCCCTTCTGGGTTAATTAGATCATTTGGTAGCTTCTTAAGGACTTGCAGACACATACAAAGGTACAAACACACACACACAGATATGTATATATATCCTCCTTGTTCACGTTCACTCATGGATAGGGGAATGCATACATAGGATTAAATGGTATATATATATATATATAGCGGAGTGTATGTGCATGAATGTGTGGATCGATCTTCCTCAAGGGAGTAGAATACCAAAGCAGTTCGGTTTGGGATACTTATTAAGGTAGGGTCCCTAACCTTTCCCTTTAATTTAAGAATGCATAAGTTATTTACTTAATTCTTTTTGATAAATGAATTTTTATTCTGGAATGAACTTATTAATTGGGATAAATGATTTGTTTGAGAAACAAAGTCATGATTTTATAATAAAACCCCTCCAATGGAGGTACACTATCTTCTAAGCCAAAAAGTATTATTTAGTTGTTTAATACATGATTTGATTAATGCTTTGTAGTTTTCTTATGGTTGACTAGTTAGAGGAATCTTGTTTGTAACTAAATGAAATTGGTTTTCTTAATTAGGAGATGCATTAACTCCCTTGTATGTTTATTATCTTGGGTTAAATGGTTTTATTCAACTTGAATGGTAATAAATGGGTGGGTATACTCATGTGAGATGAATAATTGTGAATAGAAATAAATGGGTGGGTATGCCCATGTGACACTTTTGAATGAAATTGGTTACACATGAGTGGGTACACTCTTGAATGTCATTTAATACGAATGATTGATAATGAGAAGGTATACTCATTAAATTACTTGAATGACTTAGGTGTTAAATAGTTAAATGAGTGGGAATGATTATTTGGGTGGTTTGAATTGTTTTAAGGGTTAATTAAATAACAATGGAAATGTGAGTGGGTAAACTCATGTTATATGTATATTTTGAATGTGAATGGAAACAATGAGTGGGTATACTCCTTGGTTGCTTTGTTAATGAATTGGGATACATAAGTGGGTATACTCATGAGTTTTATTTGATTTTGAAATGTGATAAATGAGTGGGTATACTCATTGTATGAATTGAATGTAAATGGTTATATATGAGTGGGTAGAATCATATGCTATTGAATGTTGAATGGTATCAAATAAAGTTAATGATTGTATATATTCCTTAGATAGATCTCCATGGATCTTGAACACGATAGTGGATGCCTTGAGTTGAGTATTCCCCTTGGGTCTTGATTCCATTGGATGCCTTAGGACTTGCTACCCCTTGGATTCAGATTGATTAGAATCATATATGAAATGTATGATGTGACATGCTCCAAGGAATTTAACTAGTGCCTAACTGAGTTTCCATCGAGATGCTCCTCGGACTTGATGAGGATGTCTTGGTCTTGGACACCTTGGATCTGGCACTTCGTGGTTTGACTCTTTGACATACAACATGACCGTGAGGTATATGATACGCTTGAATATATGGATTGGGCATGGTAAATTATGACAAGTATAATTATATGGCTTAGCCATGAATGATTTGAATCTCATAGGATGAACAACAAGGCCATGATTGATATAACACATGGGGTATACATCAAGGCCATGGTGGTTTGACATGTTTGGATGAATAATAAGGCTATATTGTTTATTGTGCATTATTTGTAGATGCCTTGATATAAGATCTTGACTATATTATGGAGGGAAACTTGTGGGGATATTTTAGTATTATTATGTCAGCAGTTTACATGCCATAGGCATATTCACTTTATTTTACTTCTTAACTGTTTACTTGCACACAACCTTATTTACATATTGCACAAATTGGATTGGTCTTGACACCATGGGTGCTGGAATACTAAGTTGTTATCTCACACCTTGCTCAGGTACCATTAGTACCCGAGTAGACCTTCTTGTTTGTAGGACCATGGACCATGGACCATTGATTGTTCTTTTTTTCTTATACTAAGAAGTTAGGAGCACATGACTGAGTGGGAGATTAGGATGCTCATGGAGATCACCTATGGGCTTCTAGTTATTTTTTTCACTTGATTCCTATATTGTAAAGCATGTTGTATTTTTATTAATTTATATTATGTATCATTATCTGTCATTCATTATTTTTATTAACTGGTGTTGGACATAACCTTTTATTCATTTCTTATATTACTAATTCTGCTGATATTTGAGTTTTACTATCTATTTACTGCTATGCACTCTATGTATGAGGGTATAGTCTTTCCACTGAACTACCTTGCCACCCTTGATGCTAGTTGGAAGCCTCTTGTGTATGGGGAGATGTGATTGAGGTCATGTGATGACTATTCTAGATACCAGTTTAGTGGTTAGTCAGGTTGGGACATTACAAAGTGGTATCATATGTTATTTTTCCTTTGTCTTACTATTTTGGGCTGGTAAACAAGAGACTAGTAATGTGTCAGCACTTGGTAAATAACCATACTTGGAACTGATCCCTCCACGTATGGGAAATGACCAAGTGTCTAGGGATGAGAATTGTTGTTCATGCTGTTTGATATTACAGTTGATTATTATTTCACCTTGGGTGATTAGTGCATTTTCTACTGCTTATTGATTATGGGAATTTTGTAAATTTACCCTTGGCCTGGTATGGAAAGGATGAAACATTACATGCATCATATTAGGTACATATAATTTGAAATTACATGCATATTCTATGCCATGCAGTTTCATTAGTAGGTTTCCTGCTAATTTCGGTTGTGTGCTTAGGTGTTATACCATGCTTAGTTGTACCTGTTTAGGTAACTTTCAACATGCTTGCTTGTATAACATGTTTAGGTGATTATATTTCACACTTCCACTACTTTTAGCATGTTTTGCTGATATTCCATGCTTCTATGATATAGCATGCTTCTGTGTTACTACTTACAATAACATGCTAGGTATGTTTTGATATATAAATGATTGCATGGGATAAAATTCAGTGGTTGTATTTACAACGGGAGCCAGTTTTTAGTTTAAGGTGTATGGATGCCTTATAATTAGGAAAAGGTAACCCATATATTCAAATCATTGTAAAAAAGGGATGATAAAGTTAAAATGTTAAAGTGGATTAGTTGCGATCAATGGGAGAAAATTTTCAATGTAGGAAGTGTATGGGTGCTACATGAATTGGGAAATGGAACCCCATATTAAATGTAAAGGCATGATGTTTTTTAAATGGTGTGATGTGGATGCTGTTTAATTTTCAACTCAAATGGATAGGTTATGTGGCCTTATTTTGACTTAGTTTCCACATATTTTTATTTAATTTTTAATGATTTAATTAATTAGTTTTTCACTTTTTACTAAATAATCATACTTTTCACTACTACAAAAACGGGACAGGGAAGCGCTACCCCTTTATTAGCACTTTTTTTGTAGCGTTGATAAAGGGGGGATTTATCAGCGCTTTTTCCTGCCAGTGATAAATTTTATGTTTAAAAGAAATTAAGAAAAATAAATTATTGTTATATAAGTATATTTATATTGATATAAATATAATATATATATTTTAAATATGTTTTAGATACGTATAAATAGATTATTAAATTTAATATATAAGAAATTTAATGAAAATGGATTTAAAATATTTTAAAAAATATTATTAATTAGTAATTTTCTAATTATTATCGATTAAAAATCATTTAATAACAATTTGAAGACACAAAAAATCAAAACAATTAATAAAAGATCTAAAATAAGTTGAAAATGTAACTCAAACTTCAAACGACCATAACTTTTGATCTGGGTGTCCGTTTGAGCTCTACAGCATATCAAATCGAAGCCTGAGATGAGATCTATGAGCTGGTGACCCAAGAAAAGCCTCTATCAAATTTTTTGAGGCCAAAAAGGCCCAAAAGGCCTCCAAAACGGAGTTTTTAGTCGAGATACACAGATTTTTTTAACATTCAAACAGGTATAACTTTTGATCCGGATGTCCGTTAGCCCTGTTCCACATATCATATCGAAGACTGTTTCATTTTATTCGATTTTAATGGTTTTGTAGTTGAAACGAGCTTCTAGATTATAAGTTATGGTCATTTTATCATTCTATCGATTTTCAAATACACATATATATGTGTGTGTGTGTGTGTGTGTTGTATATATGTATGTATGTATGTATTTATTTAATTATAAACACACATAAAAAAAATATTTCATAAATGTATTTAAAACTAACATTTTAAGTATATATTAATATACAAATAAATATACAGATAAAAAATTATAACTAAAAATATATATAAAAATAAATAAATATAAATAAATATTAATATACTAATGAATATATATATATACTAATATATGAATAAATATACTTATATTAATATGAATCTATATCAATATACAAATAAATATAACTATATATAACTATATATAAATAAATAAATAGATATATCATTAAATAGAGAAAAAACGAAATAGATTAATGGTAAAGGTGCAGCCGCGAAACGGGGAGGTTGCGGGTTCGAGTTCAGGTGGAAGCAAAGGGGTGCGCGTGTGTGAGGATGCGTGGGAAGGGAAACGCGCAGGAGACCTGCTAGCGCTGATAAGGGGGGGGGGGGGTTATGCGCTGTTAAAAGCTCTCCCTGCATTATTTAAGTCTTTTTTATTTTTTTTTTAATTTTTTTGACCTTTATCAGCACTTTTTAAAAAGCCCTGATAAAGGTCCCTTTTATCAGCTCTAAAAAAAGAACTGATAAAGGGGACTTTTATCAGCGCTTTTTTTAGCGCTGATAAAAGGGGCCTTTATCATCACTTTTCAGAGCACTGATAAAAGGGACCCCCCTATATTAGAGCTGAGCTTTATAGTGCTTTTTTAGCAGTGTTAAAGCCCGTTTTGAGTGCTGATATAGGCCGTTTTTGTAGTAGTATTTGTATTTTATAATTAATTTTATCATTTAATCAAAATTTATAATTAATTATGTATTGTTATCCTTCAAAGTAATTAATTTATGTCTTACTTTAATTTTATAGTTTTATAAATTACTAATTAGTTTAGTGGTGATTTAATATGATTACTTTTTAATAATATTACCTTTTATTAGGTAATCATTTAATCATTTAATTTACTTTAATCATCAATATGTAATTGTGACTCTTCGAAATTGATTAACTTTAGTAATTATTTTTCATTAAATAATTAATTTATATCTTTTTAAGTTTAATTTTATTATTTAATTTATAACCTTTGTTTATATATTATGATAAATTACTTTAACTAAGTTTTTAATTCAATTCGGGTTTTTAACTTGGTTTCCTATTTTTATTTTACCACCCTATTGTTTTGAAGGTGCCACTATTTTATCATAACTGTGCCACCATTTTATCCCACTAGTGTGGAACCATTCCATTCTCAAATCGACGTGACCATTTCTCCATTACCCCTTGGAAACATTTCACATCCTCCTTCACGGTGCCACCGTAACCACTTCGCACCGTTTCCCACCTCCCACTTTTCACTCACTGCTTATCCCCATATCTCTTGCCATCATTCCACCCTATTTTCAATGCCACAAAATCCTTTTCTCCCGACACACTATTACCAATACCCCCTACCCCAAACCTCTTGTTGGGAGCCTTCCTGGTTGGCGCACCGCGTAACACCTCCTCAATTGAAGCATCACACGGTTTTCTCCTTTAATGTGGTGTTTTAATGTGGGCCAAGACCGAGTGAATTAATTCATGCGGTGACACTATTTTGACGCGACGACATTTTTTGACGCTGATTCTTTCCCTATATAAGGAGGCAGAGGAAAGGCATTTCAACATCATCGACAGTAACAACACTGAGAGCAAATCCCATTTGGTGATCACCTTTCTTCGACGATCATCTTTCTTTCTCTTCAACTTTTGATCCACACTTTTATTCTTGAGTATTACTTTTGAGATCTCTTCCATTTTTGGGAGTCTCTACCATGTACCTCTTGATTTTAGTGGATTCCTCTTTCTGGACTAGGTCCCATGGTTTTTCCCTTTTGGGTTTTCCACGTAAAAATTTCCGGTGTCAAATTTATTTTCTCCACATCCGTTTTATTTGGGGGGGGGGGTGGAAGAGTTTATTTTCGCTGCGCATTTGATTTTCAATTATTTGCGCATTCATCACTTTTCCCATCTTTCACAACATTTTTTATCAGAGGGTTTGGTTCATTTTTCATATTTATTATGGAGGCCAATTACATTAAGATGATTTTGCTGAATGGTACCAACTACCATATGTGGCGACTTAAAAATGAAGGATCTGCTTTTTATTAAGCGAATTCATCTTCCAGTGTTTAGTACCCAGAAGCCAGAGATGATGTCAGATGAAGAATGGGAGTTCGAGCATGAGATGGTTTGTGGCTTTATTTTCCAATGGGTTGAAGACAACGCGATGAACCACATTGTCAACATCTCTCACGCCAGAACTTTGTGGGAGAAGCTTGAGACGACCCATGCTTCGAAGACAGGAAACAATAAACTATTTCTTCTCAAGAAAATGATGAACTTGAGGTATAGAGAAGGTACATCTATTTATGATTATTTAAGTGAATATCAAGGATGTTTTGATTAGTTTTCTGGCATGAGTATCAATTTTAAAGATGAGGTTTTAACTCTTTTGCTTCTTAACACTTTACCCGATTCATGAGAAAATTTACATGTTACTCTAACCGGTTCTTCTCCTAATGGTGTTGTGACATTTAGTTTTGTCTAGTCTGCTATTTTAAATGAAGAGGCCAGGAGATGCACTTAGGAGAAATATTCTTCCAAGATTTTAGTCATAGAGAACAGGGGGAGAATCCAGGACCAGGGGCAGAGTAGTCGAGATAAGAGCAGAGGAAGAAGCAAATCCAGACCGAAGTAGAGAGATTTTGAATGTCATCATTGTGGTAAGAAGGGGCATGTTAAGAAGTTTTGTTATTAGCTGAAAACAGAGAACAAATTGAAGGAAAATCCATAGAATAAAAATGGTGATGGAGATGATCATGTTGCCGCCACTATAGGGGTGATCTTGTTATTGTTTACGATTCCATTGACATTGCTTCTGATGATTCTTGCTGGGTTGTTGACAGTGGTGCCTGTTTTCACGTGACATCGAAGAAGGAGTTCTTTACATCTTACAGCCCATGTAATTTTGGGATATTGAAGATGGGCAATGATGGTCATACTGACGTTGTAGGCATCAGGACTGTTTGTTTAAAGACCAGTACATGAAGTAAGCTGATTTTGAAGAATGTCCTACATGCACCTGAAGTTCATTTGAATCTTATATCTACCAATGTTCTTGATGATGAAGGGTTTATCAGCACTTTTGGTGATTTCCAATGGAAGATTTACAAGGGCTCTTTGATTGTGGCTCAAGGGAAGAAGCAATCAAGTTTGTACTGGACTAGAGTTTCTATTTCTTGCGATACTGCTTGCGTTGTTGAGTGCAATGTTTTGTCCAAGTTGTGGCATAAGAGGCTCAGTCAAATCAGTGATAAAGGCCTTGGTTGTTTGGCCAAGAGAAATCTTCTTCCAGATTTGAAGAGTGTCAAATTGGACACATGTAATCATTTCATGGCTGGGAAACAGAGCAGAGTGAGTTTCAACGGTCATCCTCCACACAGGAAGTCACAGGTACTTGAGTTAGTACATTCTGACGTTTGTGGTCATTTGAAATCTAAGACCTTTAGTGGCGGTCTTTATTTTGTGACATTTATTGATGACTACTCACGAAAGCTCTGGGTTTATGTCTTGAAAGCCAAGAGTCAGGTGCTCAGTGTTTTTAAGCAATTTCATGTTTCTGGTGAGAGAGAATTGGGCAAGAAATTGAAATGTATTCGCACTGAAAATGGAGGAGAGTATTGTGGTCCTTTTGATTAGTATTGTAGGCAGGATGGTATTCGACATCAGAAGATGCCGCCCAAGACACCTCAGCTGAATGGTGTAGTTGAGAGGATGAATAGGACTTTTCTAGAAAGAGTTTGTTGTTTTCTTTCAGAAGCAAAATTTCTTGGACATTTTTGGGGTGAGGCTTTACTTACTGCTACTTATATTATCAATTTATCACCTACAGTTGCTTTTCAAATAGACACTCCCAAAAAAAATTTGTATGGAAAATAGATCAGGTACGATCACTTGCGTGTCTTTGGTTGCAAGAATTTTGTTCATGTGCCTAGAGATGAGAGATCCAATATGGATGGTAAGACACACCAGGGTATTTTTATTGGCTATGGACACAATGAGTTTAGGTATAGGTTCTATGATCCTATTTTAAAGAAACTCATTAGAAGCTGCGATGTAGTGTTTAAGGAGGATCAGACTATTGCAGACATTGATAAGGGAGAAAAAGATGCTTATCCAACTTATGATGGTTTTGTCAGTCTTGAGCCAGGTTCTGATTCACATTTACATCATATTGTTGATTCTGGTGATCATGTTGATGTACAGAATGATGCTCAAGGTGAATAGGTTGGAGTTGAAGTTTCCGATGCACACTTTGTTTCTGATGATCCGGTTCCAAGGGTTATTAATGAACCCACAATTCCACTCCGGAGGTCATCTCAGCATCGCACCGTTTCTACTCGATATTCACCTGATGAGTATGTGCTTCTCTCTGGAGGGGGAGAACCAGAATCTTTTGATGAGGCAATGGAGAGTGAAAATAAGGACAGATGGGTTGCAACAATGGATGACGAGATGACATCATTGCACGACATTCACACTTTTGAGCTGGTGAAGTTACCGACAGGGAAGAGAGATTTGAAAAATCGGTGGATTTATTAGATTAAAAATGAATAATCCAGTTCTCTTCCATGATACAAGGCAATGTTAGTTATCAAAGGCTTCTGTGAGAAGAAAGGTATTGATTTTGATGAGATTTTCTCACCTGTTGTCAAAATGTCTTCCATTTGGGTTGTTCTTGGTTTGGATTCGAGTTTAGATATGTAGATTGAGCAGATGGATGTGAAGACAACTTTCCTCCATGGAGATTTAGAAGAGGAGTTTTATATGGAGAAACCAGAGGGTTTTGTTGAAATAGGTAAAGAAAATAATGTCTGCAGGTTGAATAAGAGTTTGTACGGTTTGAAGAAATCTCTGAGGTAGTGGTATAAGAAGTTTTAATCTGTCATTTGTCATCAGGGTTTTAGGAAGACATCTTCTGATCATTGTGTTTTTGTTCAGAGAGTTACTAATGATGATTTTATTATACTGTTTCTTTATGTTGATGATATAGTCATTTTTGTCCATGATACTTCTAGAATTGACAGATTGTAGAAGGATATTTGTCAGTCTTTTGCGATGAAAGACTTGGGGTTAGCATGACATATTCTTGGCATGACGATCTCCCGTAACAGGAAGGACAAGAAGTTGTGGTTATCTCAGTAGAGATACATTGAGAAGGTTCTTCAAAGATTTTCTATGGATAGAGCAAAAGTGGTTAGTACTCCTCTTGCTTTACATTTTAAGCTCAGTACCAGTCAGTCACCTTCTACTGATGAAGAGAGAGAGTAGATTCATCACATACCTTATTCATATGCCGTTGGTTGTTTGATGTATGCAATGGTATGTACTAGGCCTGATATAGCTCATGCAGTTGGTGTGGTTAGTCGTTTTCTATCAAATCCAGGTAGAGAGAATTGGAGAGAAATGAAGTACATTTTTCTTTATCTTCGTGGTACTTCTGATCTGAGATTGTGTTTTGGAAAAGGGGAACCTATGATTTGTGGCTTTACAGATTCAGATATGACAGAAGATATTGATTCGAGGAAGTCTACTTTAGGCTATTTGATCACTTTTGCAGGGGGAGATATATCTTGGAAGTATAGATTACATAGATGTGGTGCTTTATCTACCACAGAGTCAGAGTTTATTGTAGCTACTGAGGCATGCAAAGAATTGTTGTGGATGAAAATGTTTATTCGAGAGCTTAATTTTAATTAGGACAGGTATGTTTTATTTTGTGATAGTCAGAGTACTATTTGTTTGGGAAAGAATTACACTTTTCATGGCAGGTCAAAACATATAGATGTTCGATATCATTGGATCTACAACGTCCTTGATTCGAGACAGTTAGAGCTTGAGAAGATCCACACTGATGACAACGGGTCAGACATGTTGACCAAGAGTTTACCCAGAGGAAAATTTTAGACTTGCTGACATATTGTAGGGTTGGAGGTGATCCCCACTTGAGTCAGAGGGGGAGTTTGTTGGGCGCCTTCCTGGTTGGTGCACCACGTAACGCCTCCTCAATTGGAGCATCACACGGTTTTCTCCTTTAATGTGATGTTTTAATGCGGGCCAAGACCATGTGAATTAATTCACGCGGTGACACTCTTTTGACGCGGCGACATTTTTTGACGCCGATTCTTTCCCTATATAAGGAGGCAGAGGCAAGGCATTTCAACATCACCGACAGCAACAACAATGAGAGCAAATCCCATTCGGTGATCACCTTTCTTCGACGATCATATTTCTTGCTCTTCATCTTTTGATCCACACTTTTATACTTGAGTATTACTTTTGAGATCCCTTCCATTTTTGGGAGTCTCTACTATGCACCTCTTGATTTTAGTGGATTCCTCTTTCTGGACTAAGTCCCGTGGTTTTTCCCTTTCGGGTTTTCCACGTAAAAATTTCCGGTGTCAACTTTATTTTCTGCACATCCGTTTTATTTGGGGGGAAAGAATTTATTTCCGCTGCGCGTTCGATTTTCAATTATTTGCACGTTCGTCACTTTTCTCGTCTTTCCCAACACCACTTACCTTTGTTCTCACCTCCACCAATACCCAAAACCAGATTTTTAATCAAAGACCTAATGCACAACCGATCAGATAAATTGAAGCAACCACATCATCCACCAGATCTGTTGAGGGAGACACCGACCTTTGGACCTGATCCCGTCGTTTCCTCTATTCTTGAACCATCACCACTGCTGGTGCTAAGCCTCCACTGCTGAAGGAGGGTGTTGCTAAACTAGTTCGCCGCCACTGAATAGAGGCCCTGCCACTGCCAGCCACCGGTTGTGAAGCAACTAGATCTGTCGTTTGGAAGAGCTTTCACCATTGCATGGAGGGACAGACCACAAAGCCGCCTAAAGCAAAGTTTGCTGCCGCTGCATGGGGGGGTTTTCGTCGACCGAGGACCTCCATTCCGATCTGAACACATCCACTTCCCCGCTGAAGGTGCACCGCTGGAAGATGAGGAACCTGCCTTGCTCGACCAACCCATTGCCAACTCGCCACCATCGCCGTTCGACTCTCGCTTCCGTGGGAGCTTGAGAAGGAGATCTGCAGGAAGCCGCCGCAGATGATGAGAGGCGGTGTTTCCTTTCCTGGAGAATGAGACTGAATTCTCCCTCCCTTTGCACAAGATAGGGATTTTGGGGGGGGGAGAACATAAATAATAATAATAATAATATAAAAATAAAATAATAATAATTAATTTAATAAGACTATAATAACTATAATATAAAATAATTATAATAAAAAAAATAATTAATAATAAAATAAAATAAAATATTAAATAAATGAAGTAAAATTATAATACTAAAATTTTAATAATAATTTGTAATTAAATTAAAACAAATAAATTTAAATAAAATATTATAAAAAAATATAGTAAATATAATTTAACTATTTAAATAATTATAATTATAATTATAAAATTAATAAATAAAGTAATTAATTCAAACTAAACAAATAATAATCTAATTTAAAAATATAATAAAGATTTAATTACTAATAATATTAGTGTGATAAAATAATCAAATAAATAAATATTAAAGTATAATTTTAATAATTTAATAAATTATATACTTAATAAATTAATTAATTAACATTAATAATAATATTAAATTAAAATAAATATTTTAACTTAATAAAATAATAAACTTTTAATCTTAAAATAATAATATTAGTTATAATCTTTTAAATATAAAAACTTTAATAATATCTAAATTAATAATAAATAACTTATAATAATTTAATGATTTATCTAACTCATTAATTAAGTTTATTTTCATGTTTATTAGTAATGTTTTAACTACTGTTTTTACTCAATTTTTCTGTGTAGGTTCAAAGAAGATACATAATCCTGACCAGGTTCACTCCAACAAACTGGTCGGGAGTTAATTACATGAGAAATACTAAAATGACATGTGTTGCAGTAAAAAACACACGTGTGCGATGGTTTTGTGAGAGACAATAATTGAGTCGGTGGAGGCATGTAGTAACTTGTAGCTTGTGACAACATAATTAAAAAGAGAAAAATAGAGCAGTGTAGTGGGGACTCTGATTCTGACTTTCACAACATGATACTTTAAGAGTGAAGCAGATCCAGGAGCTGGAGATGAGTAGATAGAGGGATGAGACCACAAGACACCAGAATGAGAAGAACAGAGCAGTTTCTCAGGGCATTTTGAGGTCCTTTTCAATTTCTTTCAAGTCTCTGCAATTCAATTTGTAAAACCTTCTATTTTTAAATGATTTCTACATAATTTTTCATGTTCGGGGAATTAATTCTACTGGTTTTTATTTTACAACATCTTTGCAAAATATCTTTCCTAATATTTGAAACTAATCGGCGAGATCAACTTTAGATCTTAATCGGCTGTGTTTTGCATCTCCATCAATTTAATTTCATAATTATTTGATCTCTTGGAAAGAAATATCATGGATGTATTTTGAAAAAATACTTAAATTCTGTATTGTTGGATTATATCGGTGAGATAAGTTTCAGCAGTAAATCTTTTTCAACACTCTATCAGTCTAGTGTTTCTAGTTGTGGAAAACTTCTAGAACCACTTTTATGAGTAGTTAATCTCCTGGTGAGGGAGGCTAATCCATCTAATCCATTCATCTTTGAGGTTGAGAATGCAATTGTTTTTTATGTGAAGAGGTTATCCTCATAATCAGTAGAATTACTTCCCCTGACATTATTCTTGAATCACTTTACTCTTCCTTTGTCTGCACTGTTTGTTATCATATCCATTCTTTTACTCCAGCTTTATGAAATATTACCATCTTTTCTTTACTGTCTTTTTATCAAAATAAAAAAAAAGTAAAAATAAAAATTAGAAAAATTTTTATTCCCCAATGCCGACAACAATGGGGGTTAGTTTTCAATAAACCTTATAATTACTCACCTACCATCCTTTGGGTTCGACCCTGCACCATTGTGCTAGTGTAGGAGTTATAAATATTATTTTTAGGGCCATAATGACCTCTAGTCTTATAAAAAATTGGAACTATTTTTGGGGAGGGAATGCACCGAGTGTTTAAGGTTTTGAAAAAAGTATAAAAAATAAAATAAAAAAAACACATAAAAATCATTTAATAAACAAAAATCGGATAAAAAAACTGTAAAGTATTTTTCACTGCATGATCTAATTTCAATTTTCTGCTTGTTCTTCTTAAATTTAAGAGTGTGTTTAATCTTAAAATTTTAAAAAAATAAATGATTTTGAACTTTACTGTGATTGCTTTGACGGTTATGGGAACACTGCCTGGTAGTGTGCCTATCACCTGCCACAACATGCTCTTTACATTGAAGACGATAAACACTTTGAGTCTAATCCTGAATTCCTAGCTAAACATGAATTAATTGAATCAAAACTGAATACGATGGAGAATATTTGGAACACCTGGTTAAACCAAACCCATGAAATTCAAGATAGATATTCTCAAGAGCAAGATAAAAGAATGAAAAGATTAGAAAACATTCTCTTATAATTAAATATTAGGTTTAAGGAACAAGAATAATCTGAAATGAATAAAAAATAAAAAGTTTATAAAATATTTGAAAATGGAGTTCAAGAGGAAAGTGATTTTGAAACTGGGCCAAAAAAAATTTATTCTGAAGAATCTGAATATGATGAACTAAAATTTGAAATTACCAACTCACTAAATCAAGAAAACAACATTGAAGATCCCAAAAAGAAATTTAATGAAGATGAGTTGGAAAATTTTGAAAATGAACTAATTTTTTTTGAAAATGAATGCCCGGTTTTCTTCATGATTCCAACTCTTGAAAAAACTCACTATTTTAGAATTTTTGAGAATGAAGTCACTCGGGTTGAAGTCAAACTTAAAATTGAAAACATAAATGTTAAAAACCCTTCACCCAACCTTACTGAAATCTTACACAATGAGCCTAAAATTGATATTGGGAAAACTTTGGAAGAGAAAAATAACTTGGAAATCACAGAATCTGAAATTTTTGAACCTCAAATGAAAACCACTCTATCCTGTTTTAAAATTGCAAACCCAATATTTTCAGAAATGTTGTTGGATGACGAGGCTAATGGAATAATGTTTGAAGAAAGGATTATTGATGAACTCTCACTTCCATATTCTCACATTGATCACTTTTCTATAACTTTGTGTAGTGATATTGAAAATTGTGTTGATATACATGGGAAAAATGTTTAAATTTGAACAATCTAGAAATTGAATTTATTGAAGCTGAATTGAACATTACTCCCCCAGATTTGAACTTTTTAGAATACACTATAGACTTTGTTTTGGAAAGTGAACCTTTTGATAGTGAACTTGAAAACGAGGTTGAACACACACCTGATTTAGGCAGAGTTGATTTATCAGAGGCAATAGAAGTTGAGTGTTTGTTAACTGAGCAAGAAATTTTGGAATAGATTTATAATATTTCCAAACCTAAATCTTTGGGTGAACAAAAATTGACTCTTCCATGTTTTTCACATCAAAAATCTACTAATTCGGGTGCAAAATATCATATAGATGCTGATAGTAGTTTAGAGGGGGATTTAAACTTGAGTTCTAGTGTTCATTATTCTATTTAACACTTTACTAATCCCCTTATTGAACATATTATTCAGTATTCACCCATAAGAACCCTTGAATTTGAATCTGTTAATATTGAGAATTAGAGAGATAGTTGTGAGGACAATGTCATACCCTTGATAACACCCAATCCATTTATTTCCCTTCCTAAAAATGTTAATTTTTTCAAATTTGAAACAATTTGGGAAGTTGACAACAACATTCCTACAACTGTTAAAGGGTGCTACTTAGGGATTTTTACATCTGATGAGAGTTTGGCTTCTATTTTCTTAATTTTTGATGCCCACAATTCTCAATTCTTTATTAAAAAAATGGTCCAAACACTTGTGGTGGTTCCTAATGAGGAAACCACACCCACCTAGTGACTATGGTTAGTTTCTAGGTGATTTTGGCTAGGGACTATAAATCTAGCACTACATGGGAGGAAACCCATGGTTTTTTTCTTTCAATAAAACACATAAAAAAATTGTAATTAAATAAATTCTAACTGAAGAATTAAAACTCAGTGCTTCATGGGAGTCAACCCATGGTTCTTTTTTTATCATTTTCTTTGTTTCATTTTTTACTTTGAATTAAGTGTTGCTATGCTATCTTTTGTACTCTCTGTTTCTGCTGGATTTGTCTATGCTCTTTTTGGTTATTCATTTTTAGGTTGTTGCAGCTGCTGTTATAAAAAATAGAGTGGAATTTCCATACTGAAGGATAATTGAAAAACTTTTTCAGGGAAGTACTTTAATCTTAACTTTTCAATTATTATCTTCTCTTGTTTATTTTGGAAAAATTATGCTCTATATGATGCTTTAAAAAATTCTTCTTGTACTAAAAATCTATTGTATGTCATTTTGTTTTAAAAAATTCTGCTACTTGTGCTGTAGTGTTTAAAAAATATGCATGTACCTCTTGCTGGGAATTGAAACTTTCTGTATTAACCACTTCACTTCTTGAAACTAAGTGTGTGTGTGTGGGGTGTGGGGTGGGGGTGGGGGTACATGTAGGCTGACTATTTGTTATCATTTTGAATATTCTTTTATCTATTGGGGGTGTTTTAGCATGCATTTTTATGCTTTATGAACATCTAGTTGGAACCAAAACTTTTGAACTTGCTTTCACCCTTTTCACTGTGCACTTATATATATTACGCATGCTACTATTTGATCTTAAGTAAAAATATTTATTCACTGGACTTAAATGATATAGCATGTAAACCTGCTGTAAAATAACCTTTGTAAAAAACAATATTTTTGAACTTCAATATTACCCTATACATGTTATAAATCTCCTCAATTGAAAATCATCTTTGAAATTTAGTTATCAAATTGTTATTCTCCACATTGGAATTCAACTTTAGGGACAAAGTTGGGTTTTAAGTGTGGGGAGAGGGTTAATTCTTCACTAAGATAAACTGTGCTGTAATAAAAGCTCATCAATTCCCACTACTACTTTAAGATTTTTGTAAAAAATGGTTAAATTGTTTCAAAATCGCTTCACACCTTTTCTCAATTGAGTATTTCATAAGAACAATATATTGCTGGTAGTCATGACTTTCTTTGAGTATGAGACTTGTGATGGTGGATGATTTCTGAGTGATTCTATAAGTGATTTAAGGAAAATTTGGTTTAGGGACTACATTTGAGAGTGATGTAGGTTACCTGTAAGTGGAGTTGTGACCATAAACATAGGAACTAGAAGTTTGAATTTTATATTTGGGTACTTACTTTCTTTTAATTATTAAAAAGAAATCACCTTAGTGAGACAATGTATATGGTTTTTATATAGATATTTTGAAATTAGAGTAGTTTGGGCATTTGGGATCCCACAATGAATCTCTGAGACCCTAGATGATGGGTGTGTTTCTGTTTACTATAAGCCCTATGTACAATTGGAATAAGTGCACTGAATAGTGCTTAGCACATGTTACATGGCTTGGAAAAAATCAAATAAAGTGTCTAGGGTCAAAAATTAGTTCATTAAGGTGAGGGGAATAATGGACGCGGGATGAAGAAGGAGACTATTGGTTTATTTGGGAATCATTTAGGTTGTATCAATAAGGTGATTCAAAAAAAAATTATTTTTGGAACCTAGGTGAAGTTCAAAGTACAAAGTTCCTCTGGTTAAGTTTTTAATTCCACTGGCTTTTAACCAGTAATCACTCTTGGATTTGGGACTTAGATTTGAATTGAAATAAGTCATTAGGTAGGTTTATATATGAGGTAGGACATCTTCATAGGTGGATGATTTATTGCTCTTTTTATTACCTTTGAGTATATGATTTAAGGCAAGACTTAATTTGAAGACATCTTTTGAAAAGTCTAAACTCAGTTTTTAGTCCTCTATTTAAACTGCTGAACATTTTAATATTTGAGTCGAATCATTAAAAAATTATATTTTAAAAGATAACAAAGCATGAGATTGTTCGATGACAAATAATGTTCAAGTGTGGGTGAATTTGATGTGGCCTTATTTTGACTCAGTTTTCCACATCTTTTTATTTAATTTTTAATGATTTAATTAATTATTTTTTCACTTTTTACTAAATAATCATACTTTTGTATTTTTATAATTAATTTTATCATTTAATAAAATTTTATAATTAATTATGTATTTTTAGCCTTTAAAGTAATTAATTTCTGTCTTACTTTAATTTTATAGTTTTATAAATTACTAATTTGTTTAGTGGTTATTTAATCTGCTTACTTTGTAATAACATTACCTTTTATTAAGTAATCATTTAATCATTTAATTTACTTTAATCTTCAATCTGTAATTGTGACTCTTCAAAATTGATTAACTTTAATAATTATTTTTCATTCATTAATTAATTTATATCTTTTTTAAGTTTAATTCTATGATTCAATTTATAACCTTTGTTTATATATTATTATCAATTACTTTAACTGAGTTTTTAATTCAATTTGGGTTTTTTTAACTTAGTTTCCTATTTTTATTTTGTCACCTAGTTGCTGTGTAGGTGCCACCATTTTATCCCAAGTGTGCCACCATTTTATCCAACTGCTGTGGATCCGCCGTGTGGAGGAGCTTTCGCCGTCACATGGAGGGACAAACCACAAAGCTGCCATAAGCAGAGTTCTCTATCGCTACATGGGGGAGTTGTCGTCGACCGAGGACCTCCATTCCGATCTGAACACAACTGCTTCCCAGCTGAAGGCACAACGCTGGAAGATGAGGAAGCCGCCTTGCTGGACCCAAGCCACTACAACTCGCCACCACCGATGTCCGACTCTCTATGCCATGGGAGCTTGAGAAGGAGATCCACAGGAAGCTGTCGAAGATGATGTGAGGCGCCATTGCCTATCCTGGAGAACGAGACCGAATTCCCCCTCCCTTTGCACAAGATGGGGATTTGGGAGGGGGGAGAACATAAATAATAGTAATAATATAAAAATAAAATATTAATATTTAATTAAATAAAAATATAAAAATTATAATATAAAATAATTATAATAAAACAAATAATTAATAATAAAATAAAATAAAATATTAAATAAATTAAATAAAATTATAAAACTAAAATTTTAATATTATTTTATAATTAAATTAAAATAAATAAATTTAAATAAAATATTATAATAAAATATAATAAATATAATTTAACTATTTAAATAATTATAATTATAATTATAAAATTAATAAATAAAGTAATTAATTCAAACTAAACAAATAATAATATAATTTAAAAATATAATAAATATTTAATTAAATAATCAAATAAATAAATATTAAATTATAAATTTAACAATTTAATAAATTATAAACTTACTAAATTAATTAATTAACATTAATAATATTATTAAATTAAAATAAATATTTTAACTTAATAAAATAATAAAATTTTAATCTTAAAATAATAATATTAATTATAATATTTTAAATATACAAACATTAATAATAGCTAAATTAATAATAAATAACTTATAATAATTTAACGATTTATCTGACTCATTATTTAAGTTTATTTTCATTTTTATTAATAATGTTTTAACTATTATTTTTACTCTGTTTTTCTGTGTAGGTTCAAAGAGGATATAGAATCCCTACCAAGTTCACTCCAACAAACTAATTAGGAGTTAGTTACATGGGAAAGACTAAAATGACATGTGTTGCAGTAAAAAACACACATGTGCGATGGTTTTGTGAGAGATAAGAATTGAGCCGGTGGAGGCATACAATGACTTGCAGCTTGTGACAACATAATTAAAAGGAGACAAATAGAGCAGCGTAGGAGGGACTATGATTCTCACTTTCACGACACGATACTTTAAGAGTGAAGCAGATCCAGGAGCTGGAGATGAGTAGACAGAGGGATGAGACCACAGGACACCAGAAGGAGAAGAACAAAGTAGTTTCTCAGGACATTTTGAGGGAGAACTCTTTTTCCTTTTCAATTTCTTTCAAGTTTCTATAATTCAATTTGTAAAGCCTTTTGTTTTTTAATGATTTCTATGTAATTGTTTATGTTCGGGGAATTACTTCTACTGGTTCACATTTTACAATTTCTTTGCAAAATACCTTTCCTAAGATTTGAAACTAATCAACGAAATCAACTTCAGATCTTAATCAGTTGTGTTTTGAATCTCTATCAATTTAATTTCACAATTCCTTGATCTCTTGGAAAGAAAGACCATGGATGTATTTTGAAAAAATACTTAAATTTTGTACTGTTGGATTATATCAGTGAGATAAATTTCAGCAGTAAATCTTTTTCAACACTCTATCAGTCTAGTGTTTCTAGTTGTGGCGAACTTCTAGAACCACTTTTTTGAGTGGTTAAGAACCTGGCAAGGGAGACTAATCCATCTAATCCATTCATCTTTGAGGTCAAGAATGCAATTGTTTTTTATGTGAAGAGGTTATCCTCATAATTAGTAGAATTACTTCCCTTGACATTATTATGGAATCACTTTACTCTTCCTCTGTCTGCATGGTTTGTTACCACAACCCTTATTTTACTCCAGCTTTATGAAATATTATTATATTTTCTTTACTATATTTTCATCAAAATACAAAAAAAAGTAAAAGTAAAAATTAGAAGTTGTATTCCCCATTGTTGACAACAGTGGGGTTTGTTTTCAATAAACCTTAAAATTACTCACCTACCTTCCTTTGGGTTCGACCCTACACTACTGTGCTAGTATATGAGTTATAAATATTATTTTGAGGTCCGTGAAGACCTATGGTCTTATCAATGGGTGTTTATGCTTTCTATGGTTAAGCAACTTCTATTGGTTTGTTTTTTTGAAGATCACAGGTTGGTTTAATGGGACCCTCATAGGTCTCCTTGATTGTTAAAAGGAATTTAAATACTAAATTGCCTATTTTTCCCCTTGGGGTATTGGTTGAAATCAAGTGCCTAGTGTTTTGTTTGAAATTGTACTTGATGTTTTGAAATTAAATATTTTAGATATTTAAAGATTTAAATGTGAATAAATGATTTTTAAACGGAACCTAAAGTGGCTTCCTTTGTTTAAACCCTTAGGGAAGGGTAGTTTTAATGTTCTTATGATATGCCTTGGAATGAAGATGTGAGCGTTTATCTGTAGGTGGATTCTTTTTAGCAATGACTTGAATGAAAGGGGTTCCTGTGCCTAGTGAAATATGTTTTGTGTGACCTAGAGATAGGGTCTATGCTTATTCTTCCTAAGGGGATAGCCCATGGAAAGTAACACCCTTAGAGATTGATGCCTTGCTTTCCGCTGCGATATTTCTGACATTTTTTTAAAAAGGACACCCTTGTTTGGATGGGTGGTCATTGCATCTTGACTCATGATATGGAAATCGAAATCGAGTAATGCTTTGTTCATTACGTTAGACGTGCCTCGCGTATGGTCATCTTTTTAGGAGTTCATCTAAACCTCTCTTTTCTTTAGTGATGGTTGACTCGACATGTTGCCATCCAGGTTAATGATATGATGTGATTTTGAGCTAGTTTCTACGTGATCCTTCAAATAATTGATTTCATAGGGTGGAAAACCTATGGATAGTACTTAGGATACTCTATTTCTCTTGTAACTTGGGGTAGTAGGTGTTGGTATAGGCAGTACCCATCGAGTGTTAAATGATGTAACAGAACAGTTGAGTTCGGTGAAGTTTTGGAGCCCAGTTCTATTGGGTACCTTATTAGGTCATCTTCGAAGTAGAGTGACCTGGGTGTTAAAGAAATAAGTTCATCCTACTTCTTGGGAGGACTATTCAGGTCTTGGGTGCTTTGACATGTTGGTTGGTTTGTTTTTAGCTTTTATGCTGGATGCTTTGACGTGGTGATCATGGTTTGCAAAACATCACACATGTGTTAGAGGTGATCATGAACTAGCATTCTTATGAGTGGATAGCCTTTCTTTCTTTTGATGACTAGAAGACTCCTAAGGTGGGGGGTGTCTTGTTGGTTTTGGTTTACATGTTGGTGCTTTCATGGAAGCACAACTTCTATGAGATTAGCGGTATATGGAACCCTTTAGAAAGTCCATTATTCTTGGAAGAGATTCGATGGTAAATTTTTATGGAACATGAATGCTTCAGGTGGTATATGCATCGTGGTTTGGTTAGTGATGCATCGATAGAATGAAACCAAGATTCTTTTAAGATGGTCGACTAGAAGGGGTTCAACAATTTCTATTTGGTTTACTCTTAGTGTAATCTTATGAAAGGGATGAGGATTTACCCTTTCTTAACATCATCCTGGATGCACTAAGAGATCATCAGTCCTATACCTCACTAATGTTTTAAAAGCTATTGGTCTTGATAATTGTTCATTATATGTGTTGTATGTTGGATGCATGGTTCCTTGGAGGCTTGGTTAGTTCAGAGTGATACTTGGATTCCCAGATAGGAATGCCTTGGATGGGATCTTGGAAACAAGTTGTTTCCTTATAACATGAATGACAAGCAGATGCCACTCTAGGATTAGCCAATGATCTGATGTGGATGTGTTGGATTTATACTAACTTCCCTCTTATAATGTGGAGTATGGACTACCATGGGTTAGTTACATGGACTCTAGTTCGATGAATCTGAGGTTACCCCAAACTTGTAGTTGATCTCAGAGGTGTGTTTAAAAGGGTAATGAATTACAGTGGTCTAGATCTAGGTTAGGCCTTTATTTGTTCTAAGGAATGACTATTTTAATGGACTAGTGATGGCTTGATCTAGAAGCTTCACCATAATTCAGATAAGGACTTCGGTGTATGCGCTTGTGTTAACTACTGAATATCTTGGGCGAAGGCATTGCAGTTTAGTTTGAAATACACTATCCATTTAAGCCAATAATATATGAGATAAGTCAATCTGAGTAGCTTGACGTGTTACCCCTCATCTTCAATATATATGGTTAGTGATGAAACCATTTTAAAATAACATCAATAATTTAAGATGAGTTTGGTTTATGGTCAATGATGTATTTCAAGGAAAACATGCATGGTTGTATTTTTGGTCGAATGGGATTCAACCATTACCATTTTACTGATATCTTAGATACAACCTTAGATGTAATAAAATTTTCCCAGTTAAAGGAATCATGTGAGAAGCGTCTCTAGAATTCTTAAGATGTTCCCTTTTGGGAAATTCCAATGGTGGAAGAGCCATGGTTTGGAATTGGCTGTTAAATGCTAAGACCCTTGGTGGAGGGCACCAACGAGTTGTTTTTTTAAAGAGATGATTATTAGACCATTTCTCTAGTTAAATAGGTTTGGTTAAGTTCCACTTTTATTTTTCAGTTAGAAATTGAGCTTTGGCTCGAGTTTTGATGGCCTAATGCCTTAAGATTATGAAATTCTTTAAGGTGCATTTGGTGTTTGGAAACACAACACGACTATTTGAATTAAAATTCAAGAGCCTAGTAGGTTGGGTGATTTTTTTGTTGTTCCTAAAGGCTTATTGGGGATGAGAAGTTCTAAGGTGTGGAGATTGTATAATCCCGTGTTTTGGATTGGGTGATTTTTGGAGGAAATTTGAATTTTTGGAAATTAATGGGTGGGATGAATTTAAAAATGAGATTCAGAATGAATTTTTGAGAGTTGGAACATCTTAAAGTGATATTTTTGGACTTAGGTGAAGGCACGATAAGTTTCCCAAGTGTATCAAGGAGTTTTGGGAGCATCATACATGGTAAACTAGGTTTTGAAGGACTTGTAGAGGGTGCATAGTTTGTCTGAAACCATGTGGACCAAAACAAGAAATCATGTGACTTATTGTAGGTGGACAGAGGATGTCTCATGGACTATGTATGGATTTCCAAACCCTGCAACCAACCCACAAGTTTAGTAGAAAATGGAAAGTACTTAATAACTATTCACCGCACGGTTGGTGCATAGTTTCTAAACCATACGAGACAAGCTGTGCGGGGTGCCTAGGAGCCCAGTAGAGGGTGCATGGTTGGTGCATAGTTTTCCAAATAGTGCGGCCCAAACTGTGCACGATGGGATTTATTAAAAATTGAATTATTTTAATTTTAATTAAAATAAAAGAAAACTGAAACCTATTACCCCCTTTCTTTCCTAGAATCCCACGATGCACTCCCCTTTGAGCCACACGTTACCCACCTCCCTAGTAACCCTTTCCAATTGGTGATATCTTTATATTTCTTCATGGGTTCTCTCCGAATCATTGAGCAATGGGATCCGGTTCCTTCTCCTCTCATTTTCCAGCCATTTTTTGGTCTCCCATCACCCTGATCCATTTAGCGGAAACCCTAGGGATAGTGTTGTTTTGATTTTTGGTTTTATTTCAGTTCTAGGGTATGTAGTGGATCTCCAGGGATCCCTTCAAATAAGTTCCGTCATCCACTGCTGAAGGCATAGTATATTGGTTCTTTTTGGTATGCCACTACCATTTGAGGTAAGGGTATGCACCTACAATTTTTTTCCTATTTAATTTGGAATCTTTGGTAATTTTTGGTCCCATTTAGGTTAATTAGATCATTTGGTAGAATCTAAAGGACTTGTGCACACTTACAAAGGTACATGTATATATATATGTATATATATATATATCCTCCTTCTACATGTTCCCTCATGAAGAGGGGAATGTGTACATAGGATTAAAGGGTATATAAATATATATATCAGAGTGTATGTGCGTGAAAGTGTGGAGAGATCTTCATCAAGGGTGTCAAATGCTAAATTAGTTCGGTTTGGGATACTTGTTGAGGTAGGGTTCCAAACCCTGCCTTTTTATTTAAGAATGCATTAGTTGTTTTCTTAATAATTCTTTGATAAATGAATTGTGATTCTGGAATGATATGTTTAATTGGGATAAATGATTTGTTTGATAAACAATGTCATGATTTTATAATAAAACCCTCCAATAGAGGTTCACTATCCTCAAATCCAAAAAGTATTGTTTAGTTGTTTAATACATGACTGGCTTAATGCTTTGTAGTTTTCCTATGCTTGTATAGTTAGAGGAAGCTTGTTTATAATTGAGGGAAATTGGTTTTCTTAATTAGGATATGTACTAACTCCCTTAAATATTGATACTCTTGGGTTAAATGGTTCTATCAAACTTGAATGGTAATAAATGGTTGGGTATACCCATGCGAGATTAATAAATGTGAATGAGAATAAATGGGTGGGTATGCCCATGTGATACATTTGAATGCAATTAATTATACATGAATGGGTATACTATTGAATTTAATTTAATAAGAATGATGGAAAATGAGAAGGTATACTCATTAAATGCCTTGAATGGATTAGGTTTTAAATAGTGAAATGACTGGGAATGCTCATTTAGGTGGTTTGAATTGTTTGAAGGGTTAATTAAACAATAATGGAAATGAGAGTGGGTAAACTCATGTTATATGTATATTTTGAACGTGAATGGTAACAATGAGTGGGTATAATCCTTGGTTTATTTGGTTATGAATTGGGATATAGGAGTGGGTATACTCATGAGTTTTATGTGCTTTTGAAATGGGATAAATGAATGGGTATACTCATTGTATGAATTGAATGTAAATGGTTATATATGAGTGGGTAGAATCATATGGTGTTGAATGTTGAATGGTATGAAATAAATTGAATGACTATATAGATTCCATGTAAGAATATCCATGGATATTGAATATGTTAGTGGATTCCTTGGTTTGAGTATGACCCTTGCGTCTTGATTCCATGGGATGCCTTAAGACTTTCTACCTCTTGGATCTGGCTTTCTTAGACTCATGTAGGATATGTGTAAGAATATGATTTTTCACTCAGGTATTGATCCTTTAATTTTCAGTCTAAATCCTCACTTTGGACCTAATAAGGATTCCTAATGAGTTAGTAATGGTTCAGAGGGTTTATGAGCCTTTTTCATAGCCCAAAACCCATCTTTTTAGAGAAAACTGACTATGCACATGATTTAGAGGAAACTGTGTAGAATTCCTCACAGTTTTCCTAATCGTGTGAATGTTGCTTTTTAGAATAGAGTCACCTTGCATGGTTGACACACGAACGTGCGGCCTAAATGTGAAATCATCCCTTTTTTCTAGGTAATTGTGCATGGGTTGTGCATGGTTTGAAAAACTGTGTAGACCAAACCGTTCAGGCAGAGCTGTCCCGCACAGTTTGCACACGGTTTGAGAAACTATGCACATGCCAATCTTCTGGGTAAATTTCCATTTTCTCCCTTAAGGATCTATTAATCATCCTCTTTCCTCCCAACTTATAAAACAATGGGATTTTCTTCCATTTCACCCATTTGGAGATTTTTGAATGCCAAATCTAGGGATCAAGAGATCACCTTCATCTAACATTCAATCGAGATTCCATTCATCACGTTGGATGCACAATGTTAAGTAATCAAGTCCACTTTAGTTGTTCTTCTTCTCTTTCTCTCTTGACCTAGTTATCATCATATGAGTATTTTTCACATTTTCTTAGATCTACTCCAATCTAAGGAAAATCAAGGGCTGATACTGGAGGAGAAGGATCTTATAACCCTAAGGTGGGTGGTCTATACCTTTTCCCTGAAGTTCATCAATTTTGGAATGTTTATGTGGGGCCCATCGATTCCTTCAGGGACCATTTATTAAATTTACATGACATGATTATACTTGATAGAATCATATAGTTATGCTCTTTCCAAATTTGTGATTAGTTATTAGTGGTTACACCCACAACTCAATCTGCCTTATGTCGATGGTTATTCCATAATTGGGTTTTTAGTGTTTTGACACATTTAAGCCATCGTTCGGGTGTATCTTTTCTGGACCTTCCTAAAGGTGATACTTCTTATAATAAATGGATTGATATTAATTAGAATTTCATAATTGCATGTACCATGTATGCTCACCACTTGACCCGCCTAAGTTAAGTGCTTCCAAATGATTATTAAATTTCAAATGTGAAATGGAAAGTATACTAAGTATATGACTTGGCCTTAAAAAATGAGATTGAATAAAGGTTACATGTTCTTAGAAACCCTTTCCATGTTAATGGAAAGTATAAGAGTGAAACTCTTTAATTGAATATGCCTTAATGGTTAATTATGATTGGATTAAATGGTTGCAACACTACTTGGACTCTCCACACTAATGGGGGACAAGGCTTGGACCAATAAATAAATGGTTTCAACTCTACTTGACCTATCCACATTAATGGAATTCAATACTTGGGCCAAATAAATTATTACATGATTTCAACATCAAATAGGAATGGACTGACTTGATCTCCCCTTGGATTCTGAGAGGATAATACCTTGGGACTTGGGAACCCCATTCCAATTCAAGGATGTGGTTTTCTTAGGTTGATACCCACCTAGACAACTATTATTATCTATTCCTTAGATGCATGATATACTACCGTAGAGTCCTTTTAATTATTACAGGATACCTCATATACACTCCTTGGATCCAATATTGATTAGTAGGTTCCATGGTAAAATCCTATTGGGCCTTGTCTTTGCTTAGCCCCGTTTTACCTTGGTCGATCACCTTGGACTTAGTAGGCACCTTATTGTGGAATGCCTTGGATTACACCCCTTGGATTACACTCTTACCCCTTATTTAGAGTCAAATAATCCTGAGTTATCATTCCATGAGATTTACGTTACCTTGGTTATTACCCTAGAACTCCCTCACTAGATATCTTGTTAGGTTTCCTCGTTACATCTTGGGACCTTCACTACTTATACTGTCATGAAGTGATGTCAGTGCTGGCTATGAAAAACTTAACCTATTAACATTAAATGGTAATTACTTAATTAATGAACTGGTTACATGTTCAGACACTAGCCAAGGGCTGAAGCTAGTACTTGGGTTTTTAGTTATATTGTACTGCTCGTTTTACTTTATATATGCATGCCTGCACATTGCTATATTCCATTACATGGGCCGGATGTTATAGACACCATTGGTTGTGGCCCACTGAGATTTATCTCACACCCTCTCTGGGCGCCGTTTGGTACCCGGAGTAGACTACATGGTTGTCGGTATTGACAAAGGGAAGCATACAACTTCCAACACTTGATTGCATACTGATAGGATGGAGCATGATAACAGATGACTGAGTAGGATCTCGGGATTCTTAGAGTAGTATTTGTTTTCTTTTACCTTGTGGAACATATCATTCCTTCTATATTGTATCCAGGCTTTCCAGTTTTCTAGTTACATAACATTACATAATCATTGTTCTAGTTGATACAATTATAGTTATTCTCATTTATCTATTACATCGTGTTTCTTCTGTTGTTTATTTATATTATTTATATTACTTATACTATTTAATAATCCTTTATATTCCTTCTGCTATGCTACACTCTGTTAATGAGGGCATAGTATTCCCACGAACACAACCTAGGCCATCGCTGCTATTCGGCAGCCTCTGGCATTCGGGAAGATGTGCTTGAGGCCATGTGGCCTACCGGGCTCAGGGCACCTATTAAGTGGAATTTGGGTTTGGGTCGTCACAAAGTGGTATCAAAGGTGGTTAATTTTCTTGATTTACTATTTTTAGATAATATATTGGATAATAGGAATGCTTGGGACTTGGTCATAAGTCGTGCTTGGGAATCACGAACCCATGTTCGGGGTAAAATCCAAGTTACAAAAAATGAAATTTCTGTTCTATTTTTCCTATTACATTTGATATTATTTCACCATTGGGTGACACACATGCTATGTGGTGTTGTTGATTATTTCTCTATTTGAGGATTTATTTCATCCTTGGCCCGATGATATGAGGGCAAGGAGCATTGCTATATGGATCATTATAGGAACCTATAATTAACATGTCATGCATATTTCCATTCCATATAGGTGCATTTCACTACTTTACATTGCTTGATATGCTTGTGATTGTTGAGTGATGTTGTAATAGATGGTTGTACTTGTATTACTCTTGGTTGAGATTGAGTGATTTCATTTCTCAATTCATGAGGTGTATGGTCCCTTATGGGTTAGGATGAGTAATTTACCGAGTCAAGCCATTATACTATAAATAATTGGGTGTCGTTTTTGGTGATAGGTGTATAGGAACTGATTCATCAGAAATGGATATCCATTATGAAGTGAATCCTGGAATCTAAAATTAATTGGTTGCACACCTTTATCCTGCATTTTCATGTTTATTAAAGGTAAAGGAGTGAACCTATAGATTAACTGCAAAATGGCATAAAACTTATACTTGAGCACTTACCGATACCTGGCCATCTAAGTGGGTAGTTTGGGGGTAGCATTCCTTGGGTAGTGAGTTTTCTTACATTCAGTTTATGCTAGTGATGTTATCTTATACTTCTAATCTTGTTCTAATGTGTGTTCTTGGAATTTATAGACCAATTCCGCCACGACATCCTCGTGTCGTTTACCAGGAAGGTGGTGACGACCATGCTCTAGACATGGTGGGCCCTAGGACATCAGTCTTACTTATAGGAGTACCACTTAAGGCACTGATTATGGTACATAATCCAAGAACTGATGCTCAAGACTGTGATAGTTTCCTACATCTGATGAAATCCATGAAAGGTGCTCCACGGGTTGCACCTATGATGGCTGATCTGACCCGCAAGTTCCAACAGCAGCATACTCTTACTTTTTCAGGGGATGGAGATTCTCAGGCTACTGAGTCTTGGATAGATTCCATACTATCTATCTTTGAGTATTTGGATATGCCTCCTGAGTGGAGAGTCAATATTTCTATATACATTCTTTGGGATTCAGCCAAGTGTTGGTGGGATGTGGTTACCCAGGCCAGTCGTCATCAAGAAATGTTATGGGTTGATTTTCAGAATGCATTCTATGATCAGTTCTTTCCTCAGGAACTGAGATCTGATAGAGCTATAGAGTTCATGTATATTGAGCAAGTTTCTATTTCAGTTATGGAATATTCAGCATGTTTCACTAATTTACAGTGCTTTGCATCACTTTTATCTAGTGATGAGCTTTCGTGTGCTCGACATTTTGAGGATGGGATCTAGTACACCATACAAACTTAGGTGAATGTATTTATCCTTCCTACCTATTCTGTAATAGTTGATCAGACCCTTATCATTGAACATAACCTGAGGGATGTCACAAGTACCAGGTTTAAAGGATCAGTGTCGTGTCAGGCCATTAGTTCTTCTAGAGGTAGAAAATGTTCCCTCAAGGTTTCTAATTAGGGAAGTGTAAGCTAGAGTATCTAGTTTGATAACTTTGTGGTGCGTCATCAGTATAGAAGACCAGGGAATAAGAATCCCCAATGTGATAGAGACCCTATGAAGTGTCAAAATTGTGGCCGTATGGGTCATCTTCAGTGTTTCTGCAGGATCTTTCCACCAGCTTCTAGTGGAAAAGGATCAGCATTCGATCCACCTACATGAGTGAGTTATTTTGTGCCGCATCAGGCAGGGAGTTGGAATCGCACTGACGGGTTTGGCTGAGGAGGAGGTTGTGGTTGTGGTAGTCTGATCCTTGATCACCAGCAGTTCCAGTAGGGTAGTCATGATCGTGGTAGTCCATTTGTTGCACAGGTCCATGGATCAAGTCAGTTTCATGGTTTACAGTTGATACCCGAGGATCAGGCTGCAAAACCATCTATAGTGCGATTTACTATTCTAGTATCCTCCACTATTATCTCTGATTTGCTTGATACAAGTGCTTCAAACTCTTTTATTTATGTATCTATCGTGGAAAGTCTCAGACTAGAGATACAATATCACTATGGTGTAATGACCCTCGATACACCGTCGAGAATACAGATAGAGGGAATATGCCAGTGCTGGGACTGTTCCCTTGAGGTAGGTAGTTATTATTTCTTGTATAATATCTTTGTTCTTGGGATGACGGGCTTCAATGTCATTCTCTGGATGGACTGACTAGTCCACTCTCACGCCATTGTAGACTAATATCACCACGAGGTTTCTTTTACATCACCATAAGGCAACAATTATCTTTTTAAAGGTGAGTGGGATGTATAGGCTAGGAGAGCTAGACCGAATCATCATGGGCTAGGTGGAGTAACCACCCAGATTTCAAATATTTTCATGGAGGATCATGGTTTGCTTCAAACTAATTTACCTCCAGTAGTTGATCATTTTATGGAAGTCTTTCCTGATGAATTTTCTGGATTACCTCCTAAGAGAGAGGTATAGTTTACAATCGAGCTTGTTCCAGGAGTAACTCCAGTGTCTATTCCTCCGTACAAGATGGCACATACTAAGCTTCAGGAACTCAAGCGGAAGATAGAGGACCTAGAGTCCAAAGTCTTTATATGGCCTAGTACATCCTCTTGGGGTTCACCCATGATTTTTACTAACAAGGAATATAGAAATCTTTATCTTTGCATGGATTACAGAAGGTTGAACCATATTACGGTCAAGAATCGATATCCACTTCCTCAAATAGATGATCTCTTTGACCAACTCAGAGGAGTAAAGGTGTTGTCTAAGATCGACTTTAGATCAGGTTATCATCAAGTGTGAGTCAGACCATTAAACATACCTCATACAACTTTTTGTAGCAGATTTGGTCTGTACGAGTATCTTTTTATGTCATTTGGTTTTACGAATGCACATGACATTTTCATGGATTTGATGAATAGGGTTTTCCACCCCTATTTGGACTCTTTTGTTGTGGTCTTTGTGGACGACATCTTGGTGCATTCTTGCTCTCGTAACGACCATGAAAAACATCTTGAGATAATTTTGAGTACACCGAGAGAGCACCATCTTTATGCCAAACTTGATAAGTGTGACTTCTAGATCGACATGGTCCACTTCCTGGGTCATATTATTTCAGAATCAGGAGTATCTGCTGACCCTGAAAAGGCTAGTGCTGTAAATTTCTGGGAGCATTCCAAGAATATTTTTGATATTAGGAGTTTCTTAAGGATTTATGGATGTTATAGGAGTTTCATAAAATACGTTTCTCATATTTCTTCACCTCTTACTGGTCTTAAAAATAAGGGTGTCAAGTTCACATGGTCAGAATCATGTGATAAATCCTTTCAGGAGATGAAAGGGAGGCTTGTATCAACACCTATTCTGATTCTTCCAGAACCTAGAAAAGGTTATATCATCTTCTGTGATGCATCAAGAATTGGACTAGAAGAAATGTTGATGTAGGAAGATAAATTCGTTGCATACGGATCTAGGAATTTGAGGCCTCATGAGAGAAATTACCCAACGCATAATCTCAAGCTAGCAGTAGTTGTCCATGCTTTACATTGCTGGAGACATTATCTATTAGGTTAGTGCTTTATGGTGTATACATACCACAAGATCCTCAAGTATATATTTTCTCATTGTGACTTGAACCTTATACAATGGAGATGGGTCGAATATCAACAATCCTTTGATTTTGATCTTGCCTATACGCCTAGAAAAGGCAATGTGGTCGCTGATGCACTGAGTCAGAAAACTCAAACGTAGGCCATACAGGAATCTAGTGATGAATAGAAGTTAATTACCCTCTTTTATAAACTTCATCTAGAGTTTCCGGATAGTCACGAGTAGTATTACCTATCAGCCTTAACAGTTACCTCTTTCCTCCTTGAGAAGGTGAAGAATAGACAATTTTAAAATCCTGAAGGTTTGGTTATCCATGAAAGTATATTAAGAGATAACCCACCTCTAGATTGGTCAATGTAAAAAGATGAAGTCTAGTGTTTACATGGACATATCTGGGTTCCTACAAATATAAGAGAGGAGTTGATGAAAGAGTCCCATGATTCTCAGTGGGAAGTTCATTCAAGCATCTTGAAGATGTATCAAGATATGCGACACCAGTATTGGTGTCTTGGAATGAAACATCAGATTGTAGTCTTCATCACTAGGTGTTCCTCCTATCAGTAAGTGAAGTTGGAGCACCAGAGACCTGTAGGCTTGTTACAACCACTTCCAGTCCCAAAGTGGAAATGGGAATATATTTCTATGGATTTTGTAGTCGGATTACCTAGGTCAATGAGGGGTAGTGATTCTATATGGGTAGTAATTGACCGACTAACAAAATCATCCCACTTAATTCCTATTTAAGAGACTTTCTCAGTTGATGATCTGGGAATATTGTATGTTCGTGAGATCATATGACTACACGGGGTTCCACATACTATCGTTTTAGAAAGGGATGCTCGTTTCACTTCACAGTTCTGGCAGGGTTTGCAAAAATCTATGGGGACTCAGGTGCTTCTAAGAAAATCTTTTCACCCTAAGACGATGGACAATCGAAATGGATGATACAAGTTCTAGAGGATATGCTCCAAACATGTGTCCTTGATTTCGATGATTATTGGGAGAAGCATATTCCTCTCATCGATTTTTCTTATAATAAAAGTTTTCAGGAAATGATTCAGATGGATACTTTTTTGGCCTTTTATGGTAGTCTATGTTGCTCACCCTTGTGCTGACTAGAGTTAGGTGAGGCATCCCTATGAGGTTCTCATCTTATTCAGGAGACTTTAGAACAAGTTTATCTAATCGGAAAGCGTATGAGTACTTCTCAATCTAGATATAAATCTTATGCCAATCTATATTGATGACCTATTGAGTTCAAGGCTAGGGATCATGTTTTACTTTGGTTATCACCTATGATAGGGTATAGATGGTTACAAAAGTAGGGACTGATTTCACCTCATTACATCGGGCCATTTGAAGTTATAGAGAGAGTTGGGATGGTAGCCTATCAGTTGCTACTACATCAGAGGTACCATGCCATGACCGCTATCTTTAATGTCTCATATCATTTCCAATATCATTCCAACCCATATCATACCTTTGATATCGAGTAAGTAGAATCAGATACCTATGCAATGTTTGAGTAATATTCAGTATGCATCGTTGAATGAAGGAAGAAGGATCTCCAAGGAAAGTCTTTACCTCTCATATGGGTGCTATGGAAGCATGGCCGAGTATAGGACAAGACTTGGGAGAGGGAAGCCGATGTACATGATCAGTGGCCATAGTTGTTCTTAGAAAGTGTTTCTTTACCCTTGGAAGGAGAACTCCGGGGTGAGTTCTTTTAAGGGGAGAAGATTTTAAGAACCCGATTTTTCACTCAGGTATGGATCCTTTAATTTTCAATATAAATCCTTACTTTGGACCTAATATGAATTTCTAATGAGTTAGTAAAGGCTATAAGGCTGTCTCAGGCTTGTTCGGAGCCCAAAACCCATCTTTTTGGAGAAAATAGACTATGTACACCGATTTAAAGTAAACCGTGCGAAATTCCAGATGGTTTCCCTTACCGTGCAAATGGTGTTTTTTTGGACAGAGCCACCTCACACGGTTGGTGCACGGCCATGAAGCCTAACCATGCATGTGACCTTTTTTCCTAGGTAATCGTGCATGAGTTGTGCATGGTTTCAAAAACTATGCAGACCTAACCATTCAGGCTGAGCCATCCCACATGATTTGCACACGGTTTGACAAACCTTAAGGACAAACTGTGTACAAGCTAATTTTTTGGGTAAATTTCCAATTTCTCCCTTAATGATCTATTAATCCTCCTCTTTCCTCTCAACTCATAAACCAGCATTATTTTCCTCTATTTTCACCCATTTGGAGATTTTTGAAGGCCAAATCTAGGGATCAAGAGATCTCTTTCCTCCGACATCCGATCAATCTTCCATTCATCACGTTGGATGCACAACGGTAAGTATTAAAGTCCACTTTATTCATTATTCTCCTCTTTTGCTCTCGACCTAGTTATCATCATATGGACATTTTCTCCTTTTCTTATATCTACTCTGATCCAAGGAAAATAAAGGGCCGATACTAGAGGAGAAGGATCATACAACCCTAAGGTGGGTGGTCTATAACTTTTCCCTAAAGTTTGTTGATTTTGGAATGTTCGTGTGAGGCCCACTGACTCCATCGGGGACCGTTTATTAAATTTACATGCCATGATTGTACTTTATAGAATCACATGGTTATGATCTTTCCAAATTTGTGATTAGTTATTAATTTTTACACCCACAACTCAATCCACCTCATGTCGAAGGTTATACCATAATTGGGTTTTTAGTGTTTTGACACATTTGAGACACTATTCAGGGTTACCTGTGCTTAACCTTCTTAAAGGTAAGACTTATTATAATAAATGGATTTTTATTAATGAGAATTGCATAATGTAATGTACTATATATGATCACCACTTGACCAGCCTAAGGTAAGTGCTTCCAAATGATTATTAAATGTCAAATGTGAAATGGAAAGTATACTAAGTATAGGACTTGGCCTTAAAAAATGAGATTTAATAAAGGTTACATATTTATAGAACCCCTTTATATGTTAATGGAAGGTAGCAGAGCGAAACTATTTAATTGAATATGCCTTAATGGTTAATTATGATTGGATTAAATGGTTGCAATAGTACTTGGCCTATCTAAACTAATAGGAGAGAATACTTGGACCAATAAATAAATAGTTTCAACTCTACTTGACCTATCAACACTAATGGAAGGAAAGACTTGAGACAAATTAATTATTACATGATTTTAACATCAAATAGGATTGGAATAACTTGAGCTTGCCTTGGATTATGAGAGAAGAATACCTTGGGTCTCAGGAACCCCATTCCAATTCCAGGATGCGGTTTACTTAGGTTGATACCCACCTAGCCTCTAGTTATTTTCTATTCTTCAGATGCCCGGTATACTACCGTAAGGTCCTTTTCATTATTCCAGGTTACCTTAGATACACTCCTTGGATCCATCATTGACTAGTAGGTGCCATGGTGAAATCCCATAGGGACCTGTATTTGCTTATCCCTGTTTTACCTTGGTCAATCACCTTGGACTTGGTAAGCACCTTATTGTGGAATGCCTTGGATTAATCTCCTTGGATTACACTCTTATTCCTTAGCTAGACTCAGATACTCACGATTTATCATTCTGTGAGATTTATGTTACCTTGGTTATTATCATGGAACTCTTTCACTGGATATCTTGTTAGGTTGCCTTGTTACATATTGGGACCTTTACTACTTATACTATCACGAAGTGATGTTAGTGATGGATATGCCTAACACGACATATTAACATTAAATGGTAATTAATTAATTAATGTACTAGTTACATGTTCAGAAACCAACCGAAGGATGAAGTAGGTACTTGGGTTTTTAGTTATATTGTACTGCTTGCTTTACTTTATATATGTGTGCTTGTACATTATTATATTCCATTACACGGGCCAGATGTTATATACACCATTGGTTGTGGCCCAATGAGATTTATCTCACACCCTCTATGAGCACCGTTTGGTACCCAAAGTATATTACAAGGTTGTTGGTATTGGAAAAGGGAAGCATACAGCTTCTAACACTTGATTGCATACTGATAGAATGAATCTTGACAGTATATGATCGAGTAAGATATTGAGATTCTTAGAGTAGTATTTTTTTTCTTTTACCTTGTGGAAAATATTATGAATACTATCTTGTATCCATGATTTCTAGTTTTCCAGTGACATGACATTACATCATCATTGTTCCAATTGATACAGTTATAGTTATTCTCATTTATCTATTGCATCAGGTTACTTTCATTGTTTATTTATATTATTTATATTTATTCTTCTATTTAATATTCCTTTATATTCCTTCCTATATGCTACACTCTGCTAATGAGGGCATAGTATTCCCATGGACACACCCTAGGACCTCACTGCTAGTCGGTAGCCTCTGGTGTTTGGGAAGATGCATTTGAGGTCATGTGGCCCACCGGGCTCGGGGCACCCGTTAAGTGGCATCTAGGTTTGGGTCGTCAAAATATGTCCAGTATGACATGCTCCTAGGACTCCAAACCGTGCCTAACCAAATTTCCATCATGATACTACTGTGGGTCGATGAGGATTCCTTGGTCTTTGAAACCTTGGATCTGCCCCTTCATGGTTTGACTCTTTGACATAAGACATGACCGTGAGGTATATGGTACCCTTGAATGTATGGCTTGGACATGGTAAATTGTGACATGTATAATTATACAGATTGACCTTGAATGATATGACTCTAGTGGGATGGAAAAAAGGCTGTGATTGATATAACGAATGGGGTATATGGAAAATTCATGTTGGTTTGGCATGTTTGGATAAACGGAAAGGACACATTGTTTATTGTTCATTGTTTGTAGTTGCCTTGATATAGGATATTGATTATCTTGTGTAGGGAGACTTGAGGGTATATTTTAGTATTACTATGTTAGTAGTTTACATTCCATGGGAATCTTCACTTTCTTTTACTACTTAAATGTTTACCCGCACACTACCTTATTTACGTATTGCACAAATTGGATTGGGCTTGACACTGTGGGTGCCAGCCTACTGAGATGTTATCTCACACCCTACTTGGGTACCATTGGTACCCAAGTTGACCTTTTTGTTTGTAGTACCATGAATTATTGATTATGTGGTTTTGCTTATACTGAGAAGTTAAGAGCACATGACAGAGCAGAAGCTCAGGATGATCATGGAGATTTCCTATGGGCTTCTAGTTATTTTCTTCACTTGAGTCATATATTGTAAAGAATGTTATTTTTTACTTATTTAGATTATGTTTCATCATCTATAATTCATGATTTATATAAAGTGGTTTTGTCCATAACCTTTTATTCAATTGTTATATTACTACTTATACTGATATCTGATTCTTACTATCTATTTACCAGTGTGCACTCTATGTATGAGGGTATAGTCTCCCCACTAAACTACCTTAACACCATTACTGCTTTTTGGCAGCCTCTCACATATGAGGAGACACACTTGATTTCATGTAGAGACTGGCCTGACTATCGTTTTGGTGGTAAGTCAGGCCATGATGTTATAATATTAACTTATACATACTATAATTATAGGCCAAAGTGATCTAAATAAGACAAGTTTTATATCCCCTAAAAATTAGTATTCTCATTTCTCCAATTACTAGTAACTCATCCAATTTTTCTTTCTCAAGCACTATTTGATGGTTCTAACTACCAACCTATATAGTTATCTTGGTTTTTCTTGATATATTCATTTTATAATTTTTTCATAATAGATATCAAGCCTAAGTATATATCATGGCATGTGAGATAGATTTCCAAAATACTCTTAGGTATATGTAGTCTATAAATCACAAGAATAAAATTTTACACTATAAACAATTATAGTGCATTTTTCCATCATGTATTTTTCAATACCATGTCAACTACATATAATGACATAGATTAAGTTACCCCTTGATCCATGTTAGTTGATCTTTTTTTCTTGGAAATTGGGTTGCTACTTAAGACTGATTAGATAAATTAAACTTAGTATTAATTAATTTATGACTAGTTACCTATTTTATATATGTTATTATATATATATATATATCTTGGAAAACTATAGTGATCCCAATAACCTCTTGTATACACCTAGTAAAATTTTATTGCAAATGAAAAAAATATGATCATTATACTTGTTTCAAATGATAAATGGATTCTTGAAACTAGCATTCCATATTGGAATTATTTGATATCTCCAAACTTTCTGGTCATTTCATATAGAAATGTTCCATAAAGTTAACTTCAATGGAGGTTTCATTGAAATTAGATGCATAATTGAATGGTTATAGTAGCTAGGAAAAGTAGAATTCAAATGGATTTAACCATGATGGTTTGGTAAACTAGTCAAGAATTATTGGTATCTTGCTTATACCATCAATGTATAATTTATTTTGAGTACCCACCAATGAATTTGCATAAACTACTGAAATATAGAATAAATCTTGGTATATGGAATACATTTTGAATTCATATAAATTCTTCAATCATATCTAATTGAAACTTAGTGATCCTTGTAAGATTTATTATTCTTATCAAATAATATATCACCCACTGCATTTAATATAAAACCACCACTATGGTTTTAACCATCCTATATAGTATGTTACTTTGGAATAATTAACCCTACTAATAATTATGGAGTTTAATTTTTCTTATGGAAACTTGTACATATGGATCTAAGATTCAACTGAAGTCTTGCTTTCTCCCACTGTCTCACAAGATATGTACTTCACTCAAATAAATATAGCTCGTATGATTAATACCTTTTCTACCTTGTATTTTTAATGTAATTAGTATCAATATGACCATTAACTAATATTCACCTCATGTTTTTATGATGTACATTTGAAGTAGTCATAATATTTAAAAATGAATCTCATAAAAACACCTGAGGTTATAACATAATAAAATTTCTTCATATCATAACTTATACTATATCCATTATTCTTTATAGTTGGAATATAGTTAGTTGTCATGGTTCTATTTTAAAAACATATTTGGAGAAATCATGAAAGACTATAATACATATATAAGAATCCTCATCGATCTTACTTTATACCTAAGATGTGAATAAGTTTGTGTGAGTTTAAGAAAACCCTCAAACTATATTAAATGATCAATGAATACTTGGTTAAGATGTACTCCAACATGCCAACCCGAAGGATCCTACATACTTTACCAAGTGCATTCATTACTTCACTAATCATTCCTAAAATTTCATAATGTAATCTCATAGAGTATATGAATTTACCTCAATCTATCCTTGGAATAGTTCACAATATGTAGATGAACTATCTCTATACGTTTTGAGGCTTATATCTAAAGTTTTCATAGTCCAAAACATAAGTATGTTATATAAATAAGTGTTTTAGTTCCAAAGAGTCTAAACATCATAAAGGTTATATATATGATCAATTATAGTTTACTTGACTAAGAAATATCTTGTCACAACTAGGAATGAGTCTTATAATTATATTCACCATTTATTGACAATGTTGGATAATTTTGATTCAAGTTTTACTGAACTATTAATTAAGTGTAGCTTACCATAACAACATTAATTTAGAAATGAATAATGCTTCATTGTGTTTAGTAAAACGTTGAGATAAATGTTTGGTAACAATTAAAATAAAATAATAATTAAAATTGAATTAATTCACTTCACATGTTTCTCATTATTGACATATGAATCAACCTTTCTCAACTACTGAAAGAAAACACCATACTTCTAAATTCATGTGTTTCTAACTATTGACATATGAATAACCCTTTATTATCCATTAGGAGAATACACCTCACTTATTGTAATGTTTCTATGTACTTATTAATGCTGACATAGGAATCAAAATTTTTCATCCTTTGAGATAACACACCTTATTCATTTGTAACTTTTATTAAAATAAAAATGTATTAGATACCCAATAAGTGAGATAAAAATATTATTATAAATAATATATTCCTGAAGTGGATTAAATTTTATTGCATCTTCTTCAATTAATTATAGTTTCCTTTTCAAATGAAATTTCTATCCACATGGTAGGAAAATAGCCTTCTATTCACCACATTGCCTCTAAATCATTTATCTATTGAAAAGATGTTGTAAAGGAACTATTTACTTAGGGTCTATCATAGAACTTTCAACCTTGTATTTTCATCTCATTCACCATAAGGGTTGTGGAACCGAGTTCCCCCAAACCCTTATTTATCTATTGATGTTTATTCAAAATATTTATGAGCTATTCATTCATACCATTCATCTAAAATATCTAAATTAATAAAGATAATTTGGAAGATAAGGATGATAATATGAGATTAATGGACAATTTCTTATCCATATGGAATCCAAAATTTTCTAGCTAATCAATATAATTCAGTATGTTGAAGATAAGCTCAATAGATAAGTACACACTTCCATTTTATAATAGTATATCATAATAAAAATCTCATTTATCTAAAGACACTATTTCTCATTCTTAATAGATAAGAGATGAGACATCATGGTATAAACATCCATGTCCTTAGATTTCATTATTATTTCTCATGATATAAATGATATCTCAATGCAGTGGACAAATGAAGAATTTCCATGAACCTCTTATAGTCATCCCTCTTACCTTCTTATGCTCTATGAGGTGTCTAAATAGGTATAGATAATTCCCACATATATTATAAATTTACCTATAGTAGTTTAGTATATAAAACAATTGTACTACCCTTGGAAATATATATCGATGAGGACATGGTTATTTTCCTGAAAGATCACAGTGTTAAGATGTTTTTTATTTTTGAAATATACATTTATTAAAATATTTTTTTTAAATTTTTATCTCGATTACCTAAATAAGTGACATAATAATATTATTTATTAGTTTTCAACCATTTTATCAAAACTTAATACCCCTTACCATTGTTTTCATATTATTTTCTATTAGAAAGGATCTATATTTCACTTTTTATAACTCATGAGAGGGACTTACATTCAATCATATGGTATTTTGGTAGGAATAACTTGATTACTGAATTAAATCACAACTCTTTGAATCATTTAGTGGACTTCCCAATCCTAAAATCCCAGACTTGGATTTCCTCAACACTTGCCTCTAAATTTTTATTAGACAAATAAAGGTTGCTACACCCAATATAAATTTAGTTAATTCAACCCAAAACATTATTTAGAACTACTTGTTAAATGTAAGTGTCTAGAAAAAGGACATGAAAATACTGTGATCTAGTGGTTCCATTCTAAATCTAGTAATAGAAGAAAAACCTACTTAATATTTTGATTGAGTGATTTTATATTTTTTGTTCATAAACTTACCATTTTATCTTTTTTACATTATTTATAATATTAAGTCGATTTTACTTAAGTGATTAACCATGTTGAGATTTAATGTACATATAATTTGATTATTTAAATACAATTTTTCTTGATTGTTAATTAATTTATTTATGTGATCGTGATCAAGTATCCATATGCATAAATAATTAACCATACAACTAAAATAAGATAAAATAATAAATGTTGAATGATCTTGATCTTATATAATTGTTAATTTATCTAATATATGATAAAACAACCCCTTTAACACATAGATTCCATGATTTTTTTTCAAAAACGTGTAGAATACATGATGTGTGCAGAAGATACACATCATGTAATCTAACAAGCCTCATACCAATCTATCCATTCAACATGTAGTATATAATAAATACAACATGTGTTGAATCTATGTAGTGATACATGAACCTTGTGACCTATCCATATTCAGTGAACTTAGGTACACCGTGTGTACTTTTCAGTTACACATTGTGAAACCATGTCATCCATCCAGAATCTACAAAACCTATCAATAGATTCCATTAACTCCTTCTTCATTGATCTTTAACTATTTCTTAGTTTCATGAAGGTGTAAAATTACATAAAATTAATTTTCATATTAAAATAATGAATTAACAGAAATGAAAAACTAACTAAAAATATGTATATCAATCAACAGACAATAAATAATTATAAATTATTATTTGGCCTCTTTGATACCACTTGAAGGTTTCGAGGTGTAGGCCCATGGCCATTAATGGGTTTTCATAAAATTCTTTAGATTTATCCTTATAATTAGATGAAATATAAAACCCATAATCTATGAGTCATGACCATCACATATAATTCATAATTAATTTGTGTAAATAAAGAATTAACTTGCATTGAAACTCTTCATTGATGAATCAGATAATAGAATCACATCGTACTGTTAATTTTTAGAGGATTTAAGGGTAAAATCCCTCAAGTAGTTATCCACACATGCACTAAAAACCACTGAACATCATCATATAAATACCTAGGAGAAGTCATGGAAGATTATGATGCTTACATTATTCATCAATGATCACCACAATAATCTCTTCAAGATGGAAGTATTTATCTTGTTCTCTCTAGACTTGAGAGGTAGGTGGAGGATGATCACTCTTCATTATCGATATCATTATAGTAAAGGATATCTCTTGTCTTTGATAGGATTATCTAGAATTTCATTATACATAACAACCATTTGGGGTGATAATGATATAATCAGTTTTATATAGAGTTAGGGTTAGTGAATAATAATTTCACATAAGCCCTTATAATTCTTGTAATTCTCAGAAAACCCCATGTATAAATAATGATAATAATAATACTATTAACTTGATATTTTATAAATGCATAGATAAATAAATATCATTTCTTGAATAAATAAATTAAGATTTATTCAATTGATATTCAATATATCATTTTCACCAGACCATCAACTCAGATTGTCTTTCCTCCTCAATATTTATCAAACATTAAATAATGACTATTTCAATAAATTAAAAAATATCACTTTATTATTTTCTGATAAATAAATAAATATTATATCCACTAAAATAGAGAACAAATATATTAAATATACAACTTATATATATTCTCTCGAATAACTAGTGACTAAATACTTTTAATCAATCAAACATGAATAATTATTAAACCAAAAACATGAATAATATTTATTCAACATGTGAAATTCATATATAATTTATCTAATGTTATTAATACATTTATCATGTAACCCTATAGGCCCTTTTATTTATGGAATTAGGTAGAACCATCTAAAGTCCAAGGTTACCATTTAACAACACACCAAAACACCCATAGAGAAGAAGTTGATGTCATAACAATATACAACCTCATACAATTGTACACTGTGTAATATAATCCTTTTACCATGATATCTATAATCATGTAGGTTTCATAATGGTGTCATCAACCTATGTTATTGATGTATCTTTCTTTGAATTTATGGAAATTAACTTGATAATACAATTTCATAGACATATACTTAATCAAGAAGTTCCATTCCCATAAAAAGGATTGTGATATCAACTTTCATTTAAAGGATAGAGGAGAAAAATATCTTTTCACATTATTCATTAATGTAATATCACTTGAAACAAACACAACACACACAAATTCATCATGAACATATTTTATCATGGTTTAGGGAAATACATCAAATTATACGACTCATTATATGAATTAATAATAATTTTAAAGTCTAAGGACAAATACACATATCTGAAAATAGAAATATCCAATGAAAAATATTAATATGGATTTATTATTGGTGGTACATATTCTCATAACTTCCTTTTCTTTTAGATTATCAAGGAAAAAAATCATAAGAATAAGTCTTAAGGTATTATAATATCCCTACCCTTGATAGCATTTATCATCCATGTCACATCAATTAATATTATCCAACCATAAAAAAGTATTTAAGAATACCATTATACGAATTCAAGGTTCTTATCATGGAGGGGATTTGTCATGAAATTTTAGTGTGATAGATACCCTTAGTACATTATCAAATAGATGTCACACAAAAGAACAATAATGATGTGATAAGATACTAATTAATATTCAAGACTATGAATATTTCAGAAATCAAAAGATCAAAGTAGTTGGTTCTAGGGAATTAAATCCAACAACAGTGACCCATGTTTTCCCAATCAAGACTTAACTCATTTTTTAGGTTTTCAAGTTTTAGGACCAACCTAAGGATAAAATTAAAAACTATCCCTTATATATGACCTTTAGAAAAATTTCTAATTATTCTGTTGATCCTAGGGTTTGGTGTTCACCCATGAGATGATCCGATGCCGAATTTCTGGCATTACAAAGACTTAATAACAATATATTTAGTATAATATATATATATTTAGTTTATATGTATGTTCATAGAAATAATGATTTTCCTTAAAATTATATCTTCAAATGGGAAATATGAGGCCATAGTTGTGTCTGGAACAGTGGGTTTACCCAAGGGGAGGTATAATTTTTTTTCACATCAGGATCTTTCAGAATGATCATCACAGGTAGAATAATAAGTTAAATGAACTAAATTGATTAATTTTATATCTTCCAGACATAGAAACCCTGAAATAAATTATTTAAACCTATTGTTTTTATAATTATAGGGTTAGACACATAAATCCTAGAATTAGATAGGGAGAGTGTAAAATGTTGGACCTTCTTGAGGTAAAAAATATTTATTTTTTGATTAGATTGTATTTTATTCTAGTTATGGATGTTTTAAAGTGTTTAATGGGATCTTGGATCATCCTAGGGGTTTTATGGGTGGGGGGGGGGGGGTGATTAGATGTCCAAAATTATGGAAGTTGGAATTTCAGGCTAGGTGCATACTTACTGTGCACCCAAACCATGCTATGGGTGAAGGGCCTCACAATGACTTTTACATAGTTGGTGAAAATTACTTTAAAAAAAGTGGATAATTCATGAAAAACACATGAAAATTGTAATAAAATATAGACATTAACTCATGGTTGTTGCATAGTTTACCAACCTATGTGATCCAATCATGCGAGGTATTGATTCCCTTGATAGTGGGAACCACACAGTTAACATACAGTTTGGTGAACCGTATGACCAAACCATGTTTTTTACCTAGTCACTTGAAAAATATGAATTTATAGAAATTCATCCAGTGAATTTTAATCTCTAAACCTCCTATTTTCCTTCCCTTGTTCAACCGACCCCCTCCCAACATATATCTCTCCTTTTCCCTCTCTCATTTTGAGTAGATATCTCTTGATTGTTGGTGAAATCTAGTGTTGTTCATCCCAAGGTAGATCTAGAGTTATGTCTACCTCTATGTATCCACCCCTTTTTTATTTATTTCACTCTCTAATAGTGTTTTTCTAGTTATGAATATTTACACCACATTTCAAGGTTTTCATTTACTTTTACTACTACTATCACTTGGGATTGAATTAGTGGTAAATAGTCAATGAGTATCTCACTATGAGCCTAAGGTAGGTGATCCTTGAACTATCCCTCAATGTATCACTTATTTTCTCATGCATGTGGTGTATGGTTATTCTGACCTAACGTGTTCTTGGCTGAACACATAAATAAATTTAACTATTCTTCATTACTAGTGGAATTATGGTATATTCTAGGATGGCCCATAAAAGAATTATATAATTATTATATGTTAAGGGATGAATAAAAAATGTGGTTATTAAAAAAATGAGAAATTATAAGGGTGTGGTAAATGTTGAATAACATGGAATTGAAAGTGCACAATCTAAGTATTGTATCACTGAGAGGGGGAGGGGGTGAATCGGTGATACTCGTTTTCTTTTATATTTCTTTTCAATTAAAAAAACCCTCACCTCCTATTAAGGATTTCAATTACCAACTGAGAAACAAATCAACACACATCCAAAGGAACACAAAGATTTACAAGGTTCACTATTCAGTAAGTGTAGCTTTGTCCTTGGTATAGTTTGGAAATGATCCAAGACCATACAATCCACTAGAAATCAATCCTTGGATTAAAAAGAATAGGATGTAACATTTAACTCATGTAGCTCTATGAAACAGTCCCAATAGTGCAGGTGCACTCTCTTAGCACAATAGGGTAATACATTTTTTTTATAACAACTCATATCACCTGTGATTCTTTTTGATTCAACAAATATATTCAAATTGTAATACAATTCATCAATTCCTTACCCAGAAGAAAGGTAAGAACCACCTAGACTTTGTTATGAAACACTGAGTCTGATTCCTCTGAGTCTGATTCTTACAAAACAATACTCTCAGTATGATTTTTTGATAGAATACAATAGAGTAGAATCAACACCACTTCAATTCTCAAATACAATTGTCAAACTGAATAGAATATGAATGAATCGACACCACCCAATTTTTTTTCAATCCGAATGGAATTGATCTCTTCTTCTCTTTAGAAACCTAGAGATTCTCTCTCTTCTATAGTGAATAGTACAAGCCACACAAATTACAAAGTACTTTCTCCTTTTATAGGTGACCCAAAACATGTTTAGGTGGGAATCCCAAAAAGTTTCCCACTCACAAAAATTCATCCAAATTTGAATTTCTCCTGAAATCTCGGAGTAATTATGACTTCGTAAATTTTTCTCCATTCTTCTCGAAACATCCACAATATGCACCTATTATTCTTCAGACTCCCATTTCAATTGTCAATAAAATTATAATTGATGAGAAACACATGGGTCCGATCATCTGAGTCTGATTCTCTCATGTTGATTTCTTCAAAACAAAGGTCAATACCATTTGAAAAAAAATGTATGAAGAAATGAATTCTTCTACAAAACACTCTTTAGAATGAAAGACTCCCCCTTTGACAATTAATTCATCAGTCTACTCTTTTATTTTCTCTTTACCCACATGAGAAAACACATCGTCTCCAGTAACTAACTTTATTCACCAACATGTGCTTGTATCATGACTTCATTCATGACTTTGAATTCACTGAGGATCATCTTTAGCATCACCTGATTTCAATTAGAAAGTATTGTAACTTTCCATTCATTCCTACTTCTTTCTTTTCATCTTAAACCAAGCATGATATTTTATGGATACAAATGGTCTGAATACGATCATCTCGAATGCAATCATTCTAGATAAAATAATTTTGGATACGATCATTTCTGGTTATGATCATTATAGTTATGATCATTATGGTTATGATCATTCTGGATATGATCGCTGGTTACAATTATTCTGGATACGATCATTCTAGATATGATCATTTTTTGTTACGATAATTCTAGTTACGATTGTTGGGTATGATCAAATACAATATGAAAACAAAGATATTTATGAATATGATACAATACAATCCAATAAGGATGATCTACATAGATATGATGCAAACCAATCCGAATACGATTCATTATCAATAGACACCATCTCTTTCCTTTTCTTCTACCTAAATACCAATATTTTTAAGAAAAATCGGTGCCACATCTTCCATCAGCATCACATATTCCATCAGCACCACTTTTTTACTTTCACTCAGAATCCAATTGTTTTGAAATACAATTGATACGATCGATTCAATATAGATATGATTTTATTGAAAGATAATCGGTGCCACCTCTTTAATATGAATATAATTGTTTTATGATTGTTTTGAAAAACAATCGGTACCACTTCTTTCTATCTTCCATCTAGATATGATAAATCTAAATATGAATATTTTTTGACTATCTTGAAAGACAATCTGAATATGATTATTTTCTGATTGGAAGCATATATTTCACTATCCTTTCCTTATATCAATATTTCAGAACAAGTTCTCAATAAAACTCATGATTTATATGAAATAAAAATCATCAAGGCATCATCACAACTGAAACACAAGTTTCACATTGGTTCCAGTGTGAAACCGATGAAAATTAACTTCTAACATGATACATTCTCCTGTGAAACCGATTCTTCCAAAAACCAATCAATTATTTTATAAAACAAAATCTCAAAAAAAAAAATTATTACCAAAACCAAGTGAAGTGATTTGTTTTCTTCAAAACCAACCTTGAAAAAAAAAGAAAACTCTTGAAAACTTCATCACCTTCATCACCATCTTGGTCCCAACAGGAATGCTGAATGATTAAGTTGAGATGATTAGTTCTTTTTTCCTAGAAGGGAGTGTCTGATCTCATGTTTGAAAAGAATGGTTCTTGTTTTCTAGCTGGTAGTGTCTTCCCCCGAGTTCTAGATGAATGGTTCTTGTTTCCTAGTGGTGAGTGTCTACCCCTCAAATTCCAGATGAATAGTAATTACTTCTTAGTAGGGAGTGTCTTCACCTAAGTTCTAGATGACTGGTTCTTATTTCCTAGTGGGGGTGTGTGTTCACATAAGTTCCAAATGAGTGGTTCTTGTTTCCTAGTGTGGAGTGCATTCACCCCAAGTTCCATATGTTGCGTTTTTGTTTCCTAGTGGGGTTCATGTATACCCTCGAGTTCCAGATGATGATATAGAGACATCCACCACTAGATGAAGAAATTATGGTCAATCATGGGTGTCACCTTCGATCCTGGGGATCGATAATGAATATTTATTGATTTTTCATATATTTATTATGCACATTAGCATGCACTATTACTCAGATTGAATATGTTTATAGATGTTGTTGTTGGCGGACTACTGAGTTGTACTCACACACTGCTCATACCTCCATGGGTACCTAATCTATCTTCATGGTTGTAGGATCGGACAAGGGTAAGTTCTTGATAACCAATGGTTGATATGTTAGCTGGTGTGCAACATGGGAGATGTGATTGAGCTAGAAAATGGGACTAGTTTTTTAGTTTTTCCTAGTTTTATATATTTTTATTCTTTTTAGACATGGTTGTATATGATCCACCCATAAGGGATCTTGATTTTAAATTTATACATTGTATGACCTATACTGCACTTATTTTATTATATAATGGGATGTTTATTACATTACTGGCACTTTCCATGATCTCTGTTTTCTTTCTTTATTTGGATGTATGTGATTGTCAATATTTACATTATTATTTATCACTCTAATATAAGGGTATAGTTTCCCCATAGTACCACCACAAACCCTTTCTTCTAGTTGGTAGCCTTTGGAGTATAGGGATTCATGCCTAAGGTCACATGAACCCCTGACCTGAACACTATCGAATGGTCCATGGACAATGGGGAATTATAAAGTTATATTAAAGTGTCTTTATTTTGTCTTACTATTTGATCAAGGTAGGAAAGATATAGGTAATTGTTAGAAATTTATATAGAACTTATTTTTGGGATTAGCTAACCCATGTATTAAAGAATGCCTAAGTTACAAGGGATGGGTTTGTTATTCTCAATTTAAGATTTTATAGTTGTTTTAATACACCTAGAGTGATACATTGAGTTTTAAACTTATGAATTATGGGTTTATATCTATTGATCAGAATGGAATGAGGGTGTATGTTCATGAATCATGTCAGACATGTAGGATTTAAATTTCATTAATATACTTTATTGTGACTATTTACATGGTTACAGTACTTGGGTTGGTTATTTAGAGTGTTTGAACCAACTTATATGGTTTATTTCCATATAACTTGATTTTGGAATCTTATATAACAGATTATTTAACTGATTGATAATTTAAATCGTGAATATTTATTCTAGTTACTCTATAGTTATAATTAAATAAAATGTCAAATACAACTTATAAAGTGTTTTCCTCTATAACTTGTAATTGATATTTCATTTAACCGAGCCTTAGTTATGGCACTTATGATTAAAGCTGAATGAAAGAAAATTATGATGATGAGGATACTATATGTACGTGATGTTGATATTGAGTATGGGTAGATGGGGCTAGAGAGTTCATATGATTTATAAAATTTCTATGATGTTAGGGGAAAAGAATAATAGACTATGATGCCTATTACCAATTTCCTTAAAATATGACATCGATAACTGTTATAGTAAGGTGTTCCGTGGTGTGTGTTTATCATTGTAGAGGGGTGCCTCTATAAAACCTTTAATAGAGTTAAAAAATGGTGGTAATGATCACACCCCACTATTGGTTGGGGAAGATCCTCTTATGGCACTGAGTAAGGTGATAGATGATCATATTCATGAGTGCTTGTTATGGGTTGTATAATCAATGGAGAGAGAGTATCCTCAAGATATACCTATGATATCTAATATGAATTTGGAGTTTTAGATGAAACATCCTCTATTATTTACTAAGAAGGGATTTCCTCAAGAAGACAAGTTCTAGATAGATTCTATTTATATTATCTTTCACCATATATAGATACCCATTTAGAGAAGGGTGAGGCTAGTAGTCTATATGTTGTGAGGCCCATTGAAGTGATGGTGGTATATTTTGGTCTAGGAAGACCAACTTGTTGGGTTATCTTGAAAGGATTTTTAAAATATATTCCTTAATAATTTCTTCCCTACAACACTGAGGGTGGAAAAATATATATTTTTTTATGAATATCACATAGATAGGTATGTTAGTAATGGATTATATTGATTGATTCATGGAATTTTAGTTTTTTTCCTTGATTCTTATAGGGGATGAGGTTTCCAGAGTGATAAGTTTTGAGGATGGGTCGAGATACAAGGTTCAGGTGTAGGTGAATGTCTTTCTCATTCTATATTTTTTTTATGGTTACAAACCACTCCCTCATTATAGAGAGGAACCTGGGTGAGGGAAGAGGATCTGGGAAGGTAATTGTACTACGAGGATTGATAGTAGGTTTTTAGGTAGTAGGAACCATACTTTTGATGGCACACACTAGAGCATTATTTTCTAGAGTATTCAAGGTGAAAAATCATATATTCTTCCTTGGGGAGGTATTTCTATGTATTTATATTAGTGTGGTAGGCCCACTCATTTTTTAACCAAATGAGAATGAACACTTTTTGAGTGTCAGACATGTGGGAGAATGGGACACCTATAGAGGTTCTAAAAGATTAGGAAACAGTGGCCTATTGATATTAGATCCGGATAGGGCTCTGAGGATAGATTAGGGATGATCCCATAAGTTGGTAGTTGGAGCTCTACCGATAGTTTAGTTTGGGGTGGAGGACATGGAGACTTGGGGTAGGGGAATCAATTTCAGAAGAGTGGTGCTTTATAGGGGACACATATAGGAGATCAGAGCTAAGGCACAAGCTAGTTTCATTCCATTCATCCCACTCCTGCTAACCAAGATGTTGGACCTTCTACTTTATGAGGTACGATATTAGTGGATTACACTGTAGAATATTCCTTGTTTGATACATGAGTATCACATTATTTTATTTCAGTTCAGTTCATGGATGGATCGAGTTTATCCATAGAGTACTTATATAGAGTTATATTGATTGATATTTCTTTAGGGGTGAAATATGATGGTATTCCTTAGTGTAAGGAGTGAACCCTTTTGATTGGTGTCTATATATTCCTTTGGTATTTATTTATATTAGAGATGAATATCTTTGACTTGATTCTTGGAATGTATATTTTAGTGTCATATCGAGACCACATTAAATTTTATCATCAACAAGTATCTTTTATTTCCCCTGAGGGTGATAGTTATGTCCCTGACAGAGAATGGAGTTTATAGGTGTGTTGTGAAGAAACCAACCACCAGAAGTTTGGAGAGATTATATCATAGGATAATAGTATGGTGTTGAATGATGAAGGAATGTGGTAGGAAGTTTTTCCTCCTATGGTTGATCAGTTTAGGGATATCTTTCTTGATGATTTCTCAAGGTTTCAACCTAAGAGAGAGATTGATTTTACTATCAAGATTATTCAATGTGAAAATATTATTTCTATACCACCTTACAGGATGGAGCTTATGGATCTCTAGGATCTGAAGGATCAGTTTGAGGACTTGGAGGCTAAGGGTTTTATAAAACCGAGTATATCTCTTTTAGGTGATCTGGGTTTATTCACTAAGAAGGTGGATGGATCCTTAAGGCCGTGTGTGGACTATCAAAAGTTTAACCAAGTGAAAGTCAAGAAATGATATACAATTAACCATATCAATGATTTATTTGATCATATTTGAGGATACAAATTTTTCTCTAATATTTATTTGATATTAGGTTATCACCAGCTAAGGGTGATGCCTTTAGACATACCTCACACTACCTTCAAGAGTAGGTATGGTCCTTATGAGTACTTAGTGATGCCGTTTGGTATTTTAAATTAACCTGTGGTATTTATGACACTCATGAATCAATTATTCCTTCTATATATGGAATTTTTTTAATTATTTTCATTTATGATATTCTCATATAATCTAAGTCGAGGGAGGAGCACGCACGAAATTTGGAGATCGTTCTAAAAACACTCAAGGAGCATCGACTATATGCTAAGATATAGAAGTACCATTTTTTGGATTGAACATTTACACTTATTAGGTCATATAATATCCGAGTTTGGATTATTTATAGACCTAGAGTATTCTAGAGTAGTCATTTCCTAGTATATACCTAATTTTTTTTGAGATCTGTAATTTTTTGAGATTAGATGGTTATTATTGGAGGTTTATTTCAGACTTATCCTACTTGGAAGCACTGATGAAAGGCCTAACCAAGAAATGGGCGAGGTATATTTAGCCAGATGATTATGAGAGAACTTTTAAAGATTTTAAAGGGATATTGACTACAAATCTGATCCCGACCATACCAGATCTAGGTAGGGAGTATACCTTTTACTATAGTGCATCAAGATTTAGGATGGGAGTAGTTTTGATGTATGATAGTCATGTGGTATATTATGAGTCCATGTATCTAATGATGTATGAGCATAAATACCCAACACATGGATTAAAGTTGGAAGTAACAATACATTTCTTTTTTATGTTGGTGGAATTACCTGTTGAGAGATAGGTTCATGGGGTATATAGGCCATAAGAGCCTGAGGTATATTTACTCATAGTGATATATAAACCTTAGATTGTGAAGGTAGGTCAAGTATGTTCAATATTTTTATTTTGTTCTTGAATATACCCTTGGGAAAGGTAATTTTTTTCATATTTTCACTCAGAATAAATACTCATACTCATACGGTGTAGGAGTCCAATAACGAGTGGTGGGTGGTGGACATCTTTACTGAGATGCATCTTGATATCCAAGAGTACCTAGGATGAGCGACCCCTACATCATTATTGATCAATTCTTCACTCATAATCAGATTGAATATGGCTAAAATATCATATTTAGATTGTCTAGTCATGAGGGACAATATATATGGTTGGGAGTCACCATAAGGCTAGTCCCTTGATGTTGATGAGATTATATATGTATGAGGTTGTGTTATGGTTACCACGAGTATACATGAGGAGTTGATAAGGGATTCACTTGAATAAATGTGGTTTTTTATTCTATTTTGAATAAAATGTATCATGATATATTTAGATAATATTGGTGTCCTAGGATAAAGAGGCAAATTGAGCGTTTTTTCACATGATGCTCCACCTTTGAGTAACTGAATTCCAATCACCAGCGTCCTACTTTTCTTATACAGTTGTTTCCCATTCTAGAGTTAAAGTGGGATGGCATGGACATAAATTTCCTGATAAATTTACCAAGGAAACCCTATTTAAGTGACATGGTATGGTTGATTGTGTATTAGTTGAATAAATTTTCTCCTTTATTATCGATCCAAGAGACCTTTTTAGTTGATGATATGTGTAGTGTTTTTGTTTAAGAGATAGTTAGATTGAATGATATATATTGAAGTATAATTTTTGACAAGGATTATCACTTTATTCCATGATTCTAGTAGGGATTTCAAATGGATAGTCTGAGAATACTATTTAGATTTTAGAGGAAATGCTTAGAGAGTGCATCTCATACTTTTGTGGTTTATGGGAAAACCACTTAGATTTAGTGGATTTTTCCTATAAAATAGCTACTAAGAATAAATTTAGATGGCTCTACTTGAATTTACATTCAAACTTATATTGGATACAGGCTAATGAGTCCATGTTTATGATCTTAGTATAATGTAAGAGATGTAAAAGAATATCTAGTTAATCTAGAATAAGTTGAAGACCACATATAGTAGTAACATGTCATATGATAACTGAAGATGCTGATCTCTAGAGTTTAATGTGAGTGATTGTGTATTCTTATAGGTGTATACTAGATTGGGATATTGCTATATTCATAGGTAAAGGAAGTCAGTTCCTGGGTATGTGGGGTCATTTAAGATTGTGGAGAGGATCGTTACAATGGCTTAACAATTGGATCTCATTTAAAAATTTTAGTATTATGAATGATGTATTCCATGTATTGTATTTTTTATGGTACTATCCCGATATATCTCGCATTATTGACATTGGAGACATCAATCTTGAGGTTTATGCATCTTTTAAGGAGTATATGATTCAAATAGTGGATCAGAGCAAGAAGAACATTTTTGAGAATACAGTTCCTATAGTATAAGTATAGTGGAAACATGGATATATAAAAGAGAATACATGGGATAGGGAGTCCCATAAATAAGTATAGTGTCTAGAGTTATTTTTTGATGATTCTTAGTGACATTTAGGAGTACAACTTGAGGAAAAACTACTATATAATGGGGAGGTTGTAAAACCTAAAGATTCTTTAGGTATTAATCTTTTATTAGTTTTTATTTTATACTAGTTATGTATGTTTTAAAGTGTTGGAGATGATCTAGTCTCACCCTAGGGGTCTTTTAGGTATTTAGAAGTCTATAATTAGTGAATTATAAATTTTAGGTTGGGCACATGGTTAGAAAAAATAATTCACCCAAACTATGTAGTGAGTGAGGGGTATAGTAGTTCCATTTGAATGGTTAGAGAATGGTCCTTCAAAATATGTAGGGAATCCAAGAAAACCATGAAAAATATACCATAAAGTTCAGACATGGATGAATAATTAGTGTATAGTTTACCAAACCATGTGACTTGACCATGTGAAGTGTTGCTTCCCTTGACAGTGGGAACCACAAAGCTGGCACACAATTTGGAAAACCATGTGAAAAAACTATGCAGTATTCCTAGTCACTTAAAAAGTGTTAATTCCCCAAAATTCAGTTAGTAAATTATAATACCTAGACCCCCTCCTTTCCTTATTTCATTCAACCATCCCATCCAAGCATGGATCTCTCCTCTTCCCTCCATCATTTTGAGTGGATCTCTCTTGATTCTCATAATAATCTAGTGTTTTTCATCCTAAGGGAGATCTATAGGTTAGGATATATCCTTTTCTCTATATTTTTCTAGTTTCTTTACTATCTTATGATATTATACCAGTTATTACTCTTTACACACTATTTTAGGGTTTTCATCTACTTTTGTTACCCCTATTGTTTATGCTTGGATAAACAACTTTTATTCAATGATTAGCCTACTATGAGACTAAGGTAGGTGGTCCTTGAACAATCCCTTAATACCTCACTTATTTTCTAGTGTTTTTGGTGTGTGGTCACACTGACCTATCATTCACTTGACCTAAAACATAAATAAATTTATCTCTACACCTTTAAAAGGGTAAAATTATGGTTTGGATCATGATGGACCATAAAATAATGATATAATTTTTATATTTTAAGGGTTGGTTAAAAAATATGGTTACTAAAAAAATTGGAAATGTTAAGGGTGTGGAAAATGATGAATAAAATAGAATATATCATGATTAAGTTGAGATTATAGGTACTTGTTTCCTAGTGGGGAGTTTATTCCCCCAAGTTATAGATGAATGGTTCTTATTTCTTATAGAGGAGTGTCTAAACCCGAGTTCCATATGAATAACTCTTATTTCTTGGAAGGGTGATTCTACTCTCAAGATCTAGATATCCAGTTCTTATTTCCTAGTGAGAAGTGTCTACCTTTGAGTTCCAGATGATTAGATTCTGTTTCTTAGTATGGAGTGTCTTCCCTAAGTTCTAGACGATTCATTATTATTTTATAGTGGGTTTTGTGTATTCCCTTGAATTACAGATGATGGTACTCTATTCAAAGACATCCAACACTGAATAAAGAAGGTTTATTCAATCCCGAATGTCACTTTAGAACCTTATCATTGATAGTGGATATTTATTGAGTTTTCCTTTATTTATTATGGATATATTCATGAAATAATACTAAGACTAGATATACTTATAGACATAATTAGTGGTGGTATTCTAAGTTATACTCACACACTACTCTGGATACCTTAGGTACTCGAGAAAAATTCATGGTTATAAGAAAAGATAAGGGTAATCAACCTATGTCTAGTGGTTGATTTGTTAGATGGAACATAGTAAGGGATATGGGATCAACCTAGGTCTCTAGACTATTTTTTATGTTTTACCAATTTAATATATTTTGATTTTTTTTGGACTTGGTTGTATAAGATCCGCCCATAGGGTATCATGATGTTGTTTGTATGTATTATATAACCTATAATTCACTTATTTTCATATAGCATGGGATCAATATGTTTTTATTATCACTTTTCATGATGTATGATCTTGTTATTTATTTGTATATGTGTGATTGTCATTATTTTCATTGTTATTACTCACTCTGATATAAGGAAATAGTATCCCCATAATACTAATATAGACCCTCACAACTAGTAGACAACCTTTGGCATATGGGGAGTTACACATGAGGTCATGTGGAACTCCCCATCCCAAACACTATTGAGTGGTCTAGGGAAGGCGGAGAATTATAGAGTGAGAGGGGGTGGAGGAGATCCATCAATGACAAGAATAGATATATTTTGAATCAAGGGACTGAGATCAGATCTACAATAGTAATGATGATCATATATATAAAGACATCAATGAATTGAACCATAAATTTGAAACATATCTAATCAATAATTATTATTCATCGATGTAGGGATTTTTTATTTTTGTGCCGCTCCATTATTCATGAATTCTATTCCATGTTTATGAATTTATAACCAACATTATTAATTATTGAATCAACATAGTTTTTTATTAATTTTCTATAACCCTAGTTTTAATTATCAGTTCCCTGTTCATGGATTGAATTCTACATTATACAAAGTTTATTTTGGGTTGGATAATTTATCACTAATTTTTTTCTTTGTGAATTCATGGTTTTGATAGAGGATTAACAAAGATGATGGTTTTTGTTCCACCCTCCCCCTATCCTATATTTTATATATCTTCCCTATACACCTCTCCATTTAGTGTGAATAAAGGGGCACTAGCTTTAAGGGTGGTTGAAGTTAGCATGGGGTTTTGGGGGTTGATGATTGGTGGTGGCCCTAATGGGAGGCGGTGACCTAGTGATGCAATTGGGAGATGGTGCGGTCAGTGAAAGCAAAAGGTTGGCACATGGGATGGTCAATAAGGGTCAATGTATCCTATATGGTGCGATGGAGATGGTTGTTTGAGTGGTCAGAGATAGTGGTGCGGTGCTTCTTAGGATGACACAAAATAGATAAGGCTAAATATATATGTATCTTGCATTAGATGGAGGTGATAGTTGTTTGACCAACATGACATGATCCGCTATTTGGGTTGGATCCCCCAATATGGGGTAGCCACCATGTCTGTCATAAACCACATTTACTAGAACCTCTCATAGTCTTGCAATGAAAATGAGTGTGACCCATTAATCCCACCTCCAATAGGCCCCAGGTTGAAGACTATCACCAAGGGTATAAATGTTCATATTGGAAGCATTACCCTCATGAAATCCCAGAGATATTAATATGATCCACTAATAAACACCAAATTATTTTAATTCCACCAGATAAATTCCCACAACCCAAATGATACTTATATGTAAAATACATAATATTTAAGAAAAAATACATGCATTAATAAAATATAAAACTCTAAGTCATCCACCAAATCCATCCTGTCTACCTAAATAATAGCTCTTATCTCCCTAGAAGCATCCTTAAAAACATAGAGTAAACTATGGAGGGATGAGAACTTTAGAGTAATCAAAGGGTCATACTTATAAAAAATTACACATCTATGTTCTATAAATATGAATGATTATACATGAGTGAAAATTAACTAATTAAATCAAATAAAACACATACATAATAGGAAATAAATCAATAAAATGAATATAATATCTGATCTCCACCTATTTTACCAGAATTCCCCCATCCCCAACATCTTTCCCAAATGATTCCCAAGCATATTTCTAAACAAATTTCTACAAGCCATCCAAGGTTATCAATTACTATGATAATAATGATCAATAAAAGTAGAAACATTATCATATCCATAAATTACACTAAATTAACCAGTAAAAAGGGCCTGAAGACTCCCACCACTCCTACCTATTAGTTCATGGATTTCTCCAACTCAAAATGGTTGCAATCTGTTAGGAAAACTCCTCACTAATTTATTAGGGTTGTGAGAAAGAAGGAAACATCACCAGATATCATCAACCACCACCCAATTCCACAATTGACCACCATAATTCATATACACCACCATATTTTCACAATCACATCACATATCCAGAACTACACCATCACATATACACCTCTAAAACCACACACATAGACAAGATAATGTAAACATGAAGGGAATTGACCGTATTCTCACCCTATTCCATGTATGCACCACACCCATAACTACATTTCCACATCCTCTTTATCACTTTTATAACCACATCATCATCTACAAAGTTGGGTATCATGAACATGTAGGACATCAACCTCATGCCATCCCTCTACCATGAATGACCCCCACCATGTCTCATCATCACATCAATACCTAATAGGGTATACCAGTACACCACATATAATACATTAATCCATTACACCCTATATGATCATACCCACCTTAATCGATTACAACCCATAAGATTCCACCACATCACCCCCTTCACTACACTACATTCCCATAACCCACACATAATATCAATGTAATAATATAATAAATGATCATCAATCACCATTTATCAATAATTAAACCATCTTCAATACTAAAACCAAAATCATAGTGAATAAAAACACACCCTCAACTACTTCAAATTTCCCTATCTTTTTACAATTCCACAATTTACGATTTACCAGCCTTATTAATTTCATTATTCCATTAATTTACCTATACCAACCCATTTATCAATTCATTCTTCCCTTTAATCCATTCATTAATTTCTAATCACATAAATTCCAATAATGTTTCATATATTTCATTTATTATTAGTTTATTAACAACACACAATCCACCACTATATTCACCATTATAACCATTCTCATTTAAGATTATAACCCACCGTCTTTCCCTAGACCATTATAATTTTATTATTAATAGATATGATCAATTTTTTAACTCACATATTTAACTCATTAATTTAAAATTACATTCCCATTCCCATTATATATTTAGATCATAAACCTGTTTATAATGTTTAAGGAAAAACACAATAACAAAAACATACCAACACTCATTTAAAAACCTTACAATTTCAACACAACCAAGTTCACCCCAAGTCACCACATGTTTAAATAATAGCTTTCACAACATCAATAATAATAATAATTAACAAAAATATATTCCTAGGTTTTAGATTTCAATAATTCCTTCTCACATTACCAACTTTATCTATTATACAATTATAAATCTATCACAATTTATCAAAAATGGATTTAAAATAGTTAATATCAATCAATAAAACCAACAAACAATAATAAAATTGAACACTTAAGTAGTAAACATCAACCAATTTCCCCCAAAACACTTCATTGATTCACTTTTCAAAATAAGACTTCATGATAAATCAATATCTCTTACGTAAGTGGAATTTCCTTCATTACACATATCACAAAATAAATTAGTTACATAATTTAAGCGATTAACATTTTATAAAAGGTGGAATCATCCTATTAATGAAAACATGTATATTTATCATATAAAAATACAAAAACATTTATAAGTGATAACATTAACAAAACAACAACATATAAGTAGTAATAAGGATTCATAAGAAACATTTAACCCTTATTTTCCCTTTACAAATGATTCAAATTTAGTTTATTATCATTAATTAATTCAATATTCCTTGGGGATTCTATAAAATTACAATCAAGAAAATTATTATATAATATAGATGAATTGTTTAGAAATCCCCTAACTCAATATAAAGCTTTTAAGGAAACACTTCTTAATAATGAAAAAACCATGGTTAAATCACCTTTAAACAATAAATAGGACACTTCAAAGACTAACCATGAGGAACCATCATAAAAAAATACTCATATATCGACAAAAAAATGAAATTTCATTGAAACAACCTTCAGTAAGGAGGACATGGAATAAGATAAGAAGATAAGAGGAAATTACCTCAAATCAAGAGAGATAAATATCGGTGCACCAAGATGTTAAAACATTAAAAAAATGAATAAGTGGTACCAAGAGGTTCTGGGTTGGATAGGGTTTAAAGAGATAAAATAAAATTCAAACCAAGGGATACCCAACCCTCTAATTATAAGTAAATCTTGATAATACTCCACCATGGTGTTGTGACTCCCACCATGGTTGTCGTTCCTTCAGTCAAAGTGCGATTTGGTTTTACAACCTTTTGAAATTCCATATGTTTAGAACCAAACACTTTCCAAAACCATTTTAAATTTCTTTGACTGGACCAAAACATGCAGTATGGAATGTAAGACCCCATTTTAACAACCCATAAGACCACCATAGCTTCTTTCCATGGTGTAGAGGGAATTACCTTATTGTTTTACCTTAACACAACCCACACCACAACATGGTGAGACCACACTCACTTTTTATATCCCCCCTTGCATAGTTTTAATTTTCCTTGAAACCTCCTAAACTCACCACCATGCCTATCAAAAGAGGCATGCCATCTTTCTCCATTTCCCATAAGGATATGTTCTAGGTACCACACACATCACCATGACTCCCCTTATAACATGGTGACATCCTATCCCAACATAAGAGTAGCTTTAGGATCATGATGACACCATTCCCTCAAAACTAATAACGATTCCTATACTATTTCACTCCTTGAGTGTGCCATGTGAAAAAATTCCTCACTCCCATGGTCAAAGATCCAAAACCACTAAGACAAGACCTACACTATACCTACCACCATGGTAGTGGTGAACCCCATGAAAATATAACTCACCAAAAATGGTCCTTTAAACCTTTGATTCACCAAATATCTAAAACAAATAATGTACTACACTCACAACACTAATAAAACCTTTACCACACCCTTTGGAATGGTCTTTTCATCCCTAATCAAGACAAAACTCCAATTATAAACCCCAAATCACTCATCGATGTATCTAACACCAAAAACACACAAAGTAATGGACTGGAAATGATTGATACATTACATTAAATACCTATCAAATGATTCTCATCCTTAATAATAATAAAAAACCCAAAAAGGAAAAGAAAACCTCAACCTTTCCACCTAGGAGAGATACCTCTAAAATAGGAACACCACTATTAGAAAGAATCGAGAACAATACCAACCAACCTTCTCACAACTGAATCTCTACTACCACTCCTTTCACCTCAACCAAGTTTCAAAATAGATATCTTTAAAATAACCCCCTTATCCAGCTTTAAAAACCATATAAAATAACTTGGATAATTATAAATTAGAACACAATTACTTTTACTTTTAAATTTTATCCAATGAATTACTTAAAATGAGTTCAAAATCCACCATAAGGGTTTCAGTTAAAGAATTACATCCAATGAAAAACATTCCCATATCTAAATCTCCACTGAAGACTAAGAAACATGTGAATATCAAGGAAATTATACCAAAAATTCCTCAAAACATTAAATTTGGAATATATCAACTCTATAGAAACCAAACACCTTAATCTACTTAACCATAGGGTGATAAGATGAACTCTAGATCTATAATATCACCCAAATATATTCTTTTATGAATCATGAGTCCCATAACTCAGAGTATTCATCTCAACCTTCACAACCGTTCGGAGGGACCATCATTGGAACCTTTCATCAAAGGTAAACCTATCTCCATGATCTTTCCTTTATCTTTAACCACATACCAAGATGTTAACTGAAGATACATGAAAGATCACTAAATCTCTAACCTCAAGGTGGAATTAAAATGCTGCTCCTGTTCTATATTAATTATAAAAAAATGTGGAAACCAACTAACAAGATCCTTGAAATTATTCCCAAATATGTGCACACTCTATTGAGGAAATATAGTTTCAAACCCCACTACACATCACATACCAACCCAAAATTATCCACAACTCCCAAAAACTTCCACATAAATCATAATAAATTCAAATCAACCAATCATAACAAACCCAACTACAAAACAAAACATTCAATCATTATTTCATCATTGTTTTCATAAGGATTAATTGTGGACAACAATAACATTATCTATACATTTTATGTTTCCAAAAACCTCTTTTATTAGTAAATTTAAATGATTATCCTTTTATATAAGGTTTATTTATCAATCTAATCACAACAACAACACACAATCACAATAATAGGAAATATCATCTAAAGATATCACTTATCGTTGATTTTAAAAAATATTTATTGAAATTTCAAGAAAAAATTCTATTAGGTGAAAAAATTATTTTATCTAGAATTTATTATACCAATTTATGGCTCAAAAAAAATTTCATCCAAACATATCAACACATAAAGGCGATCAATCATCAAGAAATACATCATAAATGACACTCAATTTCCTTAAGTTACACTTTAGGGAAATTGAAACATATAGATTTTTCCTATAAGGTATAGATCTATTGAATTTAGTTTGAACATTCATTTTTATTTAAATTAAATTTATTAGGAGTTTAAATATGGGTTTGTGAGTGTTTGGGGCTTGTAGGATCCCGGAGATCCAGTTTTTTATGGAAACAAGTGAGGCACATGGTTAGCACATAGTTAGTACTAAACATGTACCTCAAAACATGCGACCTTATAAGGGCAATGCATAGTTTTTTAAACTATTAAAGGTAGATGCATGGATGTGTGAGGGTGATGTAGAAAATTTCACGTGGGCCTCATGGTCTATGAATGGTTTTTCAAACCATGTTCCTAGTCTGTGGGAGGGGGTGGCACCCCAGATAGTGCCACCACACGGTTGGCACATGGTTTTTCTAGTAGTGTGGCCAAACCATGAACCCTTTAAAAATGGGTGAATTTATGTTTCTTCCCCATTTCTTTAAATCTTCTTACTACTTTTTTCCCTAAATTCACACAACACCTCTCCCCCTTTGTTGGAAGCTTCACCCACTCTTCCAGGCTTTGATCCTTCCCCTCCATCTAATGTCAGAATCACTCACCATCAGTCACATTAGATCTATACTAGTAATTTATTCAATCCTCTTGATTCCTTTATTCATTTATCTGACTATATAGAATGATAAATCCATGAAAGATAATATTCCATATTTTTATGGTATTCACCTATTTCTTTGATTTCTTTCGTTCGAGATGATTTAGAGGCCAACAACAGACGAGGATTCTATTACTAATCTAAGGTAGGAAGTTTAATGATTTTCTCAAAAATTATAGTTTTTATATATTTTTCCATTGTTCCACATTCTAGAAGTTCCATGTATCACCTTTTAAAATAAGTTTTTTCTAAATTAAATGCACGTTCTTAGAACTACATGACCCGTATAACATGTGATCATTATGGAGGTTGAGAACTCCAACACAAACCACCCCCTTGGGGTGTGATATTAATTTATATTTAATTATGTTGATTTTAATATAAAATTTAACCACACTTGGGGTGTGTACCTTGACCAAATTAAATTGGTATGTTAAAAATGAATTTGATGAAATGTAAATTGAATCAAACTTAAGAGGGAATGGTGAGACCATGTCACTAGGCCTTTCTATTTATTTTATATGATTTAGTTATCCCTTATAATGAAATGATCAAATTGAATTAAATGTGTAGTTAATTGGCATGGGTAGATTGTGATCCATGACATTTATTATAGCTTTTAGAGCCTAATACTTGGGCTACGATTCAAAGTTCCATGGATGGGAACATCAAGCTTACCAAATTAAAATGATTTATAAATATAATTATTACACCATGAATGATACATGGATTCCTATATGGGATGCCTTGAATGGGATCATCTGGAAAATAGAATTATATTATTCCATAAGCAACACTTGGGTTCCTTATGTGGAATAACAAGGATGAGCTCAGAGGGTAGTTTGTCACATCATGTCATTAGTGAAACTTGGAATCCCTATATGGAATTACAAATAAAAGCTAAAAAATAAATGTCTTTATACCATTCCAAGAGTGATATGTGGATTCTAGAGTGGATTTCCATGGATTAGATTATAAAGTGATGGGTTCGTAGTACACTTAGAGTGATACCTAGGTTCCCTATGTGGAATTCCTTGGACAGGTTCAGGATGTTGATTAATTAATTAAGTGACATGTTTTATAAGTCAAAGAACATACTTGGATTCGATCAATGCTTCCCGTGCATGACAACCTTGTTTTACCTTTTCTTTTACATTCTAAATTCCATGGGTTCACTCACCTCAAAAATGAGTTTGATCATACGGGGATTACTTGTATATGGGACTAGGTCTTGAGCCTATAATATGATTAAATTGAAATTATTAAATGTTTAGAGACATTCTAGCATGGGATAAAGCAGGTAGAATCAGATGAGTGTCCCATTGGGTAATCGAACTGACATGGGTACTAGGTATTTCATTTAAAGCCTTTATCTTTATTTTCTATACACTGTTTCATTATATATTTATATAATAGATGGAATTAGACACCTTCAGTGGTGGCCTACTAATTATATATCACACCCAGTTCATAAAACCATCTGGTACCTAAGAAGACTTCATGGATGCAGGTAGGGACAAGGAGAAGTGGGATTCTATGTATTCTTGATTGTCTGTTTTATTTTGGATCACGAGAGAAAAGGACCGAGCCTATGCTCTTAATGATATTAGTGATAGATTTTGATTATTTGTTTATTTTTGTGTATCAAGATGTATATTACTTCTGATATTTATCCCTTTATTTCCCCATTTTTTATGATATCATGACATGATCACTTTTAGAATATGACACAGGTTATGGTTTTCTTTCTATTAATTATTTATCTGGATGTCATGATATTATATTTCCATAATGTCATATGTTTCCAATGTTTTATTTATTATCAAACCACTATGTAATACTATGATCATGAGGGTTTAGTATCCTCACAATACCTTCACAGACCCTTACTACAAGTTAGAAGCCTTTGGTATACAGGGAGGCATACTTGAGGCCAAGTGGTACTCTGGTTTGATTAGTTATTAGTAAATTTTACCTGGGATATTACAAATGGTATCAGATCCCATTTTCATTTTGTCATACTATTTGGGTTATTAGACAGGATACTAGTAATGTGAAATAAATCATTAATGAGTTTATTTCTTAGAGTAGCTAACCCACATTTAGGGAAAAGACAATTTCCCAGGATGTGACTTGTTGTTCTGAATTATGCCTATTACAATTATATCAATTTTACCATTGTGTGACACACATGATTTGTGGAGTTTATTATTATAGATTCTATTTTTACCCTTGGACCAATATGGCAAGGATGTGTTGATCATTAATCCTTATAATCACATATAGATTTACATACCATGAATTTTCCATACTATATTTATTTTATCATGTGCATTTCTGCAACATGTTGTAGTACTTTGATTGATATAACTATTATTATAATGATTTTATTATAGGGAGTAAGATAAGTAATTAGTTATTAAAGTGTCTACAAAAACCTAAGTAGTGTTTTTCCAATTATATTGATGTTGGAACATTAAATAATCAATTAAAACATGTTTGATTCACGAATCATTGCTTACATGGTCTGAAACATGTATGGTTTCAATTAAATGCGCACCAAAATTTCAATTTATAAAGAGTATTTACCTTTATAAACTAACAAATAGTGATCCATGTAATTCAACCATTATGAAAGTCTTGTTACATTCTGATATTAAATTTTAAAGGTTTTCATGATGTTCCAATTACACCTTATAAAGTGCAGGACTTTATAACTTGGTAATGGGGACTCGTCTAACTGGACCATGAAATATATAAATATAAATGTGAACTTACTGATTCTTAAAATATAAATAAAGTGGTTTGCATTAAATGTGGATTCCAATTGAAACCTAAAGTGTATTTTCCTCTATATATTATAATTGAAACTCCATATACTGGGACCTCATCCGTATAACATAGAACTCGACCTTGACCTGTCCTTAGTGGTGGGTAGTAGAGAGTGTATTTTGTGTCTATTTATTACTTGATATATCATCTAGAACTATCTTTTCAATAAGGTAGTGATGTTTTTATCATGTATAATAAGAATTATACTTGTCCAATTATTATAACTATGATTTTATTTTTTATCGAATTTTATTTTGAGGTGTGTACTTAGAATTATTGAGAGATTCAAACATAAAGTCCTTGAGCCATGTGCTAGGAGGGTGGCGACTACCATGATATAGAGGTGGTGGGCCCTAAGTCACCATTATTACCTCCTATAGTGTCACCTATGTCACCTCCTATTATACCTGAACTAGCAACCAATTCCCAGTTTTGATAGAGTTTTCTACGGCTCATGTAGACTATTTAGGGAGGCATGAGACCTTCCCCTATTATGGAAGAGTTGACATTGGAATTTCAATAGCCGTATCCACTAATGTTTTTGGGGGATGATAGTCTATAGGCTTCAGAGTCATGAATAGTGTTCATGTTTTTTTTTATCTTCAATCAAATTGATACAACTCCTAAAAGGAGAGTGAATCTTGCTACATATATGATTCATGATTCTACCACGTTATGGTAGGATGTTATTTCCTAGGAAATCCATCATCGAGATATAATCTGAAGGGATTTATAGGCTATCTTCTATGATTATTTATACCCTAATACATTGAGGGATGATAGATCTAGGGAGTTTATTCACCTAGAGAAGGTCACTTTATCTATTATAGATTATTTTGGATCACTTTACAGAGCTTAAATACTTCAAAATGATTCTTTTGGGTGATTAGATGTATAGAGATAAGCAATTTGAGGATGAACTTTGGTAAAACATCTGATTATAGGTGAATGTATTTCAGTTTACTATCATATCTAGGATAGTGAACTAGGCACTCATAACCATGTGTGATCTGAAAGATGTTAGAGGTGTGATCCAAGGTGGTTCAACAACTATACCCGAGATTAATTCAACTAGTGGTAGGAAGCACCGCTTTGATCTTTCTCATGGGGTAAATAATATACAGAGTGTTTACCTAGGTGACCAGGTGGTGTGTCATTAGTGTGGTAGTTTGGAAAAAATGAAGCCCTAGTGTCTCAAGGGACCAATTGAGTTTTGGGATTGCTGCAAGATGGGTCATATTTAATTATTTTGTATATATTTTCCTTGAGTTCTAAGTGATAAGGGATATACACTGACTCTACATTCAGGAGAAGGATTAGTAGATCCATATTAGGTAGGGATTTGGAATAATTTCAATTGATTAGGATAAAGAGGTGGATGTGGTCATTGAATCCAATAATATGAGATGTAAAGCCAATAGAGCAGGTCTTCTTAGGTTAGTTAGGCCATAAATTAGGGATGTGGATCTGACTAGCTACATGTAGTACAACCGATAATAGGATTAGACTGCTGGAACTTCTACTGTATGATACATGATATTAGTAGTTTACTTTAGTGTATTTTTTATTTGAAATTGGAGCATCCCACTACTTTATATATGTGGAAATTGTGGATAGTTTTGGGATCGAGATTTAATACTTTTGTGGGGTAATGAATCTTGAAACTCATTTGGGTATTCGATCAGAGAGTGTACACCAGGTTAAGGAGTTCCCCCTTGAGACAGGCTTCTATCATTTCTTTTGGAAACCATTTATCCTTAAGATTATATGTTTTGAAATATTTCTCTAGATAGACTGGTTGGTTCCTTACTATGCGCGTGTTGAATGTTATTACCAAAGGGTGTACTTTACATCACCCAAGGGTATTATTTATATTCAATAAGGTTAATAGGACATCTAAGAGAGTCGAGTTGGACCCAAGCAATGTGGTCTAGGCATATTGAAAACCTAGATTTCTAGTATTTATCTAAATGATCAAGGAAAGCAATGTTCAGATTGCCCCCATAGTTGATATATTTAAGGAAGTATTCCTTGATGAATTTACTAGAATACTAACTAATAGAGAGAAAGAGTTTACTATTGATCTAGTTATGGGAGTATCACTAGTATCCATTCCTCCTTATAGGATGTTTACTACTGAGTTACAAGAGCTTAAGATATAGCTAGAGGAATTGGAAGATAAGGGACTTATAAGGCCCAGTACATCACCACATGGTTTACCTTATATTTATCCAAGAAGGATAATGGGATCCTCATGATTTTTGTGGATTACCATTAGTTGAACCAAATAACGATTAATAATAGGCATCCAATTTCTCAAATAAATGAACTCTTTGATTAGCCTCGAGGAGCTCGACTTTTCTACAAGATTGATTTGAGTTTGGTCTATCATCATGTGTGATTTAAACCTCCATACATACCACACAAATTTTTTCATAGTATATATGGATTGAATAAGTTTTTAGTTATGCTGTTTGGTATCATAAACATGCCAACCGTTTTTATGGAACTGATGGATTAGGTTTTCCACTTGTATCTGAATTCATTTTTGGTAGTCTTTATGAATCTTTCAATAATAACATACTCGAAATGAATATTACAGACACCTTTATATCATTTTAGGTACATTTAGATAGAAATGGTTGTATGATAATCTAAAAAATTCCACTTTTGGATTGAAAAAGTTCACTTACTGGTTCATATCATATCAAAATAGAGAGTATCTGTGGACCTAGAGAATGTGATATCTATCATGTATTGGGAGCATTATAAGAACATTTTTCATATGTAGAGTTATAATAAATATGATAATAACTTTAAATAGGATTTATCACACCTTACAACACCTTTTATAGGCTTGAAAAAGAAGGGTGAAAAAATATTGTGGTCATAATCTTGTGAGAAAGCCTTTTAGGAGTTAAAAGGAAGATTGAATTATACACTAATCCTGATTTTACCTGTTCCTAGTAGAGGATATATAGTTTATTTTGATACATAAAGTATTTTAATAGGAGAATCTATAATGTAGGGAGATTGAGTCATGGCATATATGTCTCACTAGTATAGGCCTCATGAGTGTAATTACTCGATGCACGATCTTGAGCTAGTAGTTTTGGTTCATGCTTTGATTTGTTGGAGGAATTACATGTTGGGAGATTGGTTTATTTAATACAAAAATCACAAGAGACCACAATATATATTTAAATAGAATGGATTGAATCTAAGGAAAAAAAGGTGGGTTGAGTACCTGTAGTCTTTTGAATTTGAGATTGCGTATATACCTGGGAAGGGAAATGCCCTTGTAGATTCTTTGAGTAGGAAGATGTAGACACAAGTCATTAAGGAGGTCAGTAGAGAATAGTAGTTGATGAAGATATTATATGAAATGAATCTTGATATTCAAGAAAATCTTAGGTAGCCTATTATTATAGCTTTAGTAATTACCTCTTCACCTCTTGATAGAGTGAAGATGAGACATCTATCAGATCTTGAGGGCTTGGTCCTGCAGGAGAGTATTTCATGTGATCATCTACCGCCTGGTTAGTTTGTTAGTGGGGATGAGATCTTGTGCACTCATGGGAATATATGGGTTTATTTCAACTTAGGCCACCGATATTGGTGGTTAGGGATGAAGAAGGAGATAGCTTGTTTTGTTACATGATGTTCCGCCTGTCAGCAAGAGAAGTCGGAGCACCAACGACCAGTGGGAATTTTATAGTTAATGACCATTCTGAAGTGTAAATGGGATGAAATCACTATGTATTTTGTGATGAGCTTAACTAGGTCACATCAAGGCTATGACACCCTATAGGTGATCATTTACTAGATTATGAAGTTCACCCACTTATTTTTTATTAGGGAGACCTTATCATTGGATGATTTTGGGAGGATCTATCTCATATAGATTATATGACTTAATAGGGTTACCCATACCATTATTTTGGATAAGGATTATTTCTTTACATCACGGTTCTAGTAACTGTTGTAGAGGGAACTGGGTTCATAGGTGCTGCTGAGTAGAGCATATCACCTACTGATCAATAGGTAGTCTGACCACACAATATAGGTCTTAGAAGACATGCTTTGAGAATGAATCCTTGATTATGGTGTTTCATGGTAGATACACTTACCTATCACTGAATTTTACTGTAATAACAGTTTTAAAGGTACTATATAGATGGATCCTTATGAGTCCTTATATGGTAGGCCATGCTATTTAACCTTATGATGGTTAGAGGTAGGAGAGTTAGTGCTACTAGGACTTCATCTCATTCGGGAGAAATCACAGAAGGTATAACTTATTAGGAATCATATGTCTACAAAAAAAATCTAAGAAGGAATATTATGTTGATCTCCATCAATGACCTCTAGAGTTTGAGGTCAAGAACCAGGTTTTCCTGTATGTTTCACCTAGAATGGGGCATAGAGTGATTCAGAGATAGGTTAATCTATCATCTCATCATGTAATTCCTTTCAAGACCTTAGATAAAGTCAGGCTGGTATCCTATCAGATAGCTCTTCCTCAAAAGTACTAGGCCTTGCACGATATCTTCCATGTATCTAAAAGTCATTGTTATCACTTAGACCCATCTCATATTCTTCATCCTAATGTGGTTGAGTTGGATATGGATGATTCTTTTGAGGAGAATACTATTCATATAATTGATTAGAGCATGAAGGATATCTGAGTTTGTTCAGTCCCTTCAGTATGGGTGCTATAGAAGAAAAATCATGTACAAGATGAGACCTGGGAGAGAGAGATTATTTCACATTCCCAGTGGCTGGAACGTTTCTCAAATGATGTTTTACCACCCCCAAAAGGTAAAATTGAGGAGATTTTCTTTAAGGTGGGGAGATTTTAACGTTCTAGTTTTTAATATGACGTAAAAATCATTTGAATTTTAGTTTAAACCTTACTTTTTTTTAACTGAAAGTACTTAAGAGTTTAAGTAGGGTTTTGGCAGAATTCATGGCTTGTAGGATCCTAAAGATCTTGTTTTTGGAGGAAACAGGTGAGGCACATAGTTAGTACATGGTTAGTGATAACTGTGCACCTCAAATCATGCATCCCTATAAGGGTGATGCATAGTTTGCTAAACCATGAAAGAGAGCCTCATAACCATGTGGGGGTGCTGTAGAAAATTATAGAGGGGTCGCACGAGCTATGAATGGTTTTTTAAACCATGTGCCTAGCCCATGTAAGGGGGTGGAACCCCATATAGTGATACCACATGGTTTGGATAATCGTGTAGCCAAACCATGTATCCTTTAAAAATGGTTGAATTTATCTTCCTAACCCTCCTTTATTTAAAGATTCTTCCTCCTTTTTTCTCCTCTATTCACACAACACCTGCCCCTATCTATTAAAATCTTTTCCCCATCCTCTAGGTTTTGATCATTATCCTCTGTCTGATATCAAAATCACTCATTGTCAATCACATTGGATTTGAACCAGTAAGCTCATTAATCCCATTGATTCTTTTGTTCATTTATCTCTCTGTTTGGAATGCTAAATCCATGCAAGATAATATGCCATATTTTTAGGGTATTAAACTATTTATTTTATTTCTTCTATTCAAGTTGAGTTAGATCCCAACAATGGATGAAGAGTCTACTACCAAGCTAATGTAGGTGGTTTAATGACTTTCTATAACAGTATAGTTATTTACATAGTGCGTCATTGATCCACGCACTGGAAATTCCTTGCATCACCTCTTAAAATGATATTTTCTTAAATTAAATGCATGGGATTAGACCTAAATAACCCATATAACCTATAAAAATCATGAAGTTTGAGAACCCCAATCCTATCCACCTCCTTGGGGTGATCTATTAATTTACATTAAATGATCATGATTTGAGTATGAAATAGAACCAACCTTGGGGGATTTTACCTTTCCCATATTAAATTGGGATGTTAAATGAATTGGATGAAATGTAAGTTGAATAAAACTCAAGAGGGAATGGTGAGCCCATGTCCCTAGTCCTTTATCTTTATTACTTCTTCTGGAGTTATCCCTTATAATGAAATGATAAAATTTAATAAAATGTATCATTCAATGGTATGGGTAGATTACGATCCATGACCATTTAGTATACCATGTTGAGGGTGATACATGGGTTCCAACTTGTAATTCCATAGATGGGCTCATTGGGCTTATAAAATTGAAATGATTTATAAATGGAATTATTACACTATAAGAGATGTATGGATTTCTTTATGGGATTACTTAGATGTGATCACCTATAAATTTTACTTATATTATGATACTAGCTATACTTATAAGATGAATCATTTATTTATTTTTGTGTGGCATGTTGCATATTCCTACTGCTATAGATCCCTTTCTTCTTGTATTTTTTATGACATCATGAAAAGATAAAATTTATTATATGTCATAGTTTATGGTTTCTATATATTATTTATTTTTCTAGATGTTATGATATTTTATTGCTATAATTTCATCTATTTCCACTGTTTCCTTTATTATTACACCACTTTGTAACACTCTGATCATGAGGATGTAGTCTCCCCACAATACCTTAACAAACCCTTACAACTATTTGAAAGCCTCTGGCATATAGAGAGGCACGATTTAGGAAAGGAGACATTATGTTTTGGTTAATTATTAATGAATCAGACCCAATATGTTATAGAAACCATCATACTTTACACTTTAATAGAGTTACCTAGTCATTCTAGAAAATTAAAAATGAAAATTTTCACATGATTTATCCTTGTGAATAATTATCTCATATTATATAAAGGGTGACTTAATTTTACCTCCATATTTATATACAACATTCTCCTAAGACAAGATTCTTGAAAAAATACATACTGGTTTTTTCATAAAAAATCATATAATTTTTTTTAACTTTATACATGCTTCAAAAAATAAAAAATCCATATTTTACCATTACACATTCTCATCTATATTTCAAAAACAAGACATGGAATTAAAATAATTATTAAATGAATAAAACATAAATAACTTAATATTAAAAAACTTTATCCATGCTTGGAAATGAATAGGTAGGTTTTTCATTCATTTTTTTAAATTCTAATGGGTTATCACTAACCATGATAGTCATATTATAATAATTTCATAAATATATGACCAATATCCAATAGAAAAAAATCTATAACACATGAATATTTATATCATGAGTGGATGGTAACACATGGAATAAAAATTTTAATAGAAATTAAATCACTTCAAATCAATGTTCAAATAAAATTTATTTCATCCCAACAACAAGGAATTTATTAAGGAAAACTTGTTTTATAAAAGCTCTTAAAAATTAGAAATTACACATAACAAGAACACTTTAAGCATGATTTACTAATAACTCTAAATATCATGGAAATAGATAAACATGTTACACACTTTAATAATTAAAGTAAAGAAAAATTTAAGAGAATTTAAGTTATATCAAGCATGGAAACAACACATTCATGTTTTAATATGTTTTTTGTTAAATAATATATTACAGTTGATTAGTATTTTACTCCTTCCTTTAGTGATAAATAATCAACAATTGAAACAAAAAATTATGATCATATAAATACTTATAAGATCTAGAATTAAAATTATAATAAATATAATCATAATGATGTATGTACATCTCTATGATTCCTACCAGCATCAGTTACACTTTTACCAAAATATTTCATTATATTTTTAAATTCTATGTGTCGAATTACATCCCCCCTAAATATAGATGTCCTAGATAGTCTACTTGGTCTACATAACATGTTAGGCTCTAGTGTCATCACTTCCCTACCATACCCATGTAATCCTCACCTATGCCTGACTCCAAACTCCACCCTAACTCTCAACACGAATCTGATACCACTTTTTCATGACTCTACCCTATTGTAATTCCCCCCTGGTCTCCAAAAAATGAGAGTATATCCCCTAATGACCACATCCAATAGGCTCTAGGTATGCGACTATAACCAAGGATATAAATTTGTATATGTGAGGAATTACCCTCATTAAATCCTAGGAATAATAATAATATCCACCAATCAACACCAAATAATTTCCATTCTATAATATAAATTCACACAAACCAAATGGTACTTATATGTCAAATACACAACATTAGGAAAAAAATAAATAAAAGAATAAACTATTAAACTCTAATAAATCCACTAACTCCATCTAAGATACCTGAACAATAGCTTCCACATCCCTCAGACCATCATAAAAAAATATAGAAAACTGTAAAGGGGTGATAAATTGGGAGTACTAAGTAGGATCATCATTCTAAATAATTCAACATCCATGTGAGATAAATACGCAAGAGTATACATGATGGAAAATCAACCAAGTTAATAAAAAACATTGAAACAATATGAATATATCAAGTAGATGAATATAATATATGATCTCTACATCTTTTACCATAATTTCCCCATTGATAGCATCTTCCTCAATTTCTTCCCAATAATAGTTCTGAAATAATTTCCATAATCCAAAAAAGTTTATCAATTACCCTAAAAATAGTGATCAAAAAAAGGAGAAAAACCATAAAATCTATAAAAACCACCAGATAAACCAATAAAACAACCCAATTTTTTTTACGGCTCCAACTTATCAGTTCAGGGGTTACTATAAAAAAAACCACAATGGTCAGTTAGGAAAACCCCTCACTAACTGATCAGGGATGAAAGAAAGAAATCAAAGTCCCTATATACCATCAAACATCAACACATTCTATAACTAACCATCATACCATATAAAAACCACCACATTTATGAAACCACATCACATATCCACAACCACATCATCACATTTCCACCTCTCTAACAACATACAACAGTATGGTAATATGAACATGAAGGGAATAAACCTTACTCCCTCTCCCTTCTATGTATGTCCTCACCCATAACTTCATATTCACATCCTCTTAATCACTTCCACAACCGAAACATCATCATCATCATCATAGTAGGTTATCATGAACATGTAAGACATCAACCTTATTCCCTATCCTACCAGGCATGACCCCACCATGCCTCGTTATCATATTAATACCTCCCAAGATCTTCTAATACACAACATACCACACATTATTCTATTACAACTCATACGATCATACCTAAAATGAGCTATCACAATCTATAAAATTCTACCACACCATCCCCCTTCACCGCACTAAATTCTTAAAACTATTCCATCATATCATTGTAATAATATAATAACTTCTCATCTAACACCATTTACCAGCATATCGAATCATTATCAATACTAGAACCAAAACTATGGAGATGAAAACCACACCATCAACAACATAACATTTCCTCATCATTTTTCCAATTCCTATATTTACCATTTAATAACATTATTAATTTCATCATTCCATTCATTCACCCATACCAACCCATTTATGAATTCATTCCCTTTTCAATACATTCATTCATCACCAATCACATAAATTCTTTCATTTTCTTATATATATATATATATTTATTTATTAATAATTTATGAATAGACCACTATACTATACCATATTCATCATGCTGACTATTCTCATTTAAGTTTCTGGCTCACTATTTTTCATTTAGCTCGAAATAATTTATAGCCACATCATCATCATTTTATTATTAACAAATACATTTATTTTTTCAACTCACCTCTTTAACCCATTTATTTCACATTCTAATCCCATTATAATTATATATTTAGCTAATAAACCAGTTTATAATATTTAAGGAGGAATAAAAAAACAAGAAAAAACTAATGATCCATTACCAAATTTATTGGTGCAACATAACTAAGTTCACCCCAATTCACTATAAGTTTAGAGAAAATCTAAAAAAACAAGAATAACAATAATTAACAATAATGGTTTCCAATATTTTATATTTCAATAATTCATTCTTTTGTTACAATCTTTAGTTATTATCTAATTATGAAAGTATCATGGTTTATCAATAAGAGACTTACAACAATGAATATAAGTCAATAAAACTTACACACACAAAAATAATGAAACACCTCACTAGTAAATACTACCCAATTTCTCCCACAACACTTTGATTACATTCTCAAAAAAGCCTCCATTTCAAATCAAATATCTTGTTTATTTGGAACTAGCTTCATTCAATATATCAAACAAATAATTAGTTACCAAATTTAAGTGATAAACATTTTATAAAAGGTGGAATCATCTTAATAGTGGAAATAAGTATAGTTTTCATAGCAATAAGTACAAACTTATATAAATCACGACATCAAAAAAACAAAAACATATAAATTATAACAAGTATTAATAAGAAACATTCACCTATTATTTTACCATTTCCAATTAATTAAAATTCATTTTATTATCATTAATTAATTCAATATTCCTTAGAGAGTTCATAACATTCCAATTGATTACATTATTCTATAAGATAGAAGAAGTTTTTGGAAATCCTTTACCTTGATATGAGGATTTCAAAAAACACAACTCAATAATAGAAGAACCAATATTCAACCACCTTGAAACTCAAGGGTAATTTAGAACCTAACCATGAAGAAACATAATAATTCCATACTCAGGTATAAATCAAAACTAGAAAAAAAATATTGAAAATAACCTACAGTAAGATAGATGTAACAGCCCAAGATTTTATAAAAAAATATATTCTTTTTAATTTTATTAATGTCTTGTGTTGTACGCTACACCAAAAGGAGCTTGCACAACACACATCCTTGACTTGCCTTGCATTACACGCAATCGCGACCTTCCTCGATAGCGTGTGTAGTACGCAATACCGAGTTTCACTAAACAACGATATGCTATAAAAATATTATTAAAACTAGCCGTTATGAATAGTAATAACCACTTTTTGAAATCCAGTAAATCTTATTTTTCAAAATGAACTTTATTTTTGGATTCGGAGTATCGAATTTAGCCTAAGGTGAAATTTTGGTACTTTTCGGATAACTTTCATATTCTGATGAATAGTGAAAATTACTAAATTATAATTAAAAACAACTTTTTTAATCGAAATAATTAATAGTGATAAATCATTAATTTGAGTGGTTTTAAAGTGTATTTAGAATATATTTTTACAATTTAATACAAAGTTGGTCATTGGATGTAATTTCACATTTAAACTAGACATAAACAAGTGTCAATCTTTTGATAGATTTTGTTTCTTAAAAATACGCTATTTGTTTTAACAGCGGGATTTAATTATAAAATTAATTAATGCAACTTTTATGTTATGAATTTGGTAAAATAGACTTCATTTTTGAATTCGGAATATGAAATATAGCTTGGGATGAAATTTTGGCATTGTTCTGAAAAACATCAATTTTTGATGAATAGTGAAACTACTAAGTGGAAGGTTAAAAACTGAATTTTGCATAAAACTTAATTTTACCGCTTCTGTGAATGGAATTTCAAAAATACGAGAGACACGGTTAATATCAAGGACTAAAATGTGGTTCAATGAGATGGAAATAATTTTTTGGTGAATAGTAACTTTTTACCTTTTTTTACCGCGGTTAATAGTAAATAGGGTAACTAAGGGTAAATATGATATTACTATTACCCTAACACATGTCCTAATTCTATTGGACAAGTGTAATTCGACCAAAAACAAACTTAGGAATAAAATATGACCATTTAGGCCCACTTGGATTAGATTAGGACATTTATTATTAATTTATTTAAAGAAAGGTTAAAATAGTTAAAATCAAAGTTTAATAAGTAAATCATTTTTAATATGGGGTTATACATAAGATAAATTCGATTGTAAATATTCATTAGAAAGATAAAAATATTTCCTACATGATGATATTTTATTTGTAATTTTTAGACATAAAATAATTTAATTTATTTATGACACAACGATGATGCAGTAATTATCTTATTAATGAAATATTGACATAATTGATGTTATAAACACCAAAATAAATGTAATTTGAGATTTTTTATGAATTCCACTAATTTTATAGGTTACTATGATATATTAATGTTGATTTAATTAACTTGGTTCGAACATTTAATTCTGTTATGACTCTCACAAAAATCATATATCAAATAGTGTCAAAATCGACACAAAATAGTTTTTAAATCAAATATTATATTATTAATTGTTATTTTATTCCTAAAAATCTAAGGTTCGGCCAAATGACTTAGATAAGGATATATATATTAATAATAAACAATTTGGGGTTCTTTTGGCATGTTATAGTAATTTTATTAACCATATAGTGAAAGAAAACAAAAAGACACGGTAAAAGTTAAATTATTTAACTTAGAGTTAAATCTAATTGATAAGGTTAAAATAATACCCTAAACTTGTCTAAATCCTATTGGTTGATAGGATTTCGACCCATCCCCACTTTAGCTTCGAAATAAGACCCTTTGGAACCATTATAAACCGATTTTGACTTTAATATAAAATAATATTTTGAGATATTCATAAGGTGCCCCTCTCCTCCCCTATAAAAGGACACCTCCTCCCCCTCCTCCTCACACCAATTTGAGCACTCAAGCTCGGCCAACCCCTGCCATTTTCTCCTCTCCACTTCCCTAGAATAATCCTAGAGGTTCTGGTCTTCCTCAAAGACCAATTCTAGTGCCCTAAGAAGAGGTCTCAAAGAGGCACTTCAAAGAAGAGGAGGTTCGGACACTTACAAAGCAAGTCAGACCTAAGTTAAGGGAAATACCACAATCTCATTTTTATCCGAGATTGTTTATTCGTAAGTATTTACTGGGGTGTATTTTATCATCCACATCCATGTTCCTTCAATATGTAATATTGTTTCCATCCACTTACAATAGTTGAAATCCAATTTTACTCTTCGGTGAGTTTTTAGTAAAGAATATGAAAGGAATCTTTTGTCGCTTTTTCATACGAGGTACTTTTTGACTTTTCCGACAAAAGTACGAAGAATGTTTTTTTTAACTTATACGGCATGAACGGATTTATACTGTTTTATAAAGCCATATTTTCATGAAGCTTCCTCTATAAGATTTCATGACTATTTTCAATAAAATCTCTTTCTTTTAAAATTGCATGATGTTTTGTGAAAAGAAATTGATTTTGAAGAAGAAAGGATATTTTCCTCAAGAATTCAATTCAAGTGATTTATCAAAATTATTTTCCATATAAGATAATAAAGGGTTCTATTTCTATCCATATTTTTACATTGATTTGACTATGTTGTGATGGAATTATGTTTATGAATTCCTTTATCTTATATGAATGGTTTTATGATGTCATGTTGTTTAAGAATCCCATTTTTATTACATGGGTTATGCAATGATGTATGATTTATGATTTTGTGGCACACATAAGAAAGGATTCATTAAGATATGGGTGGGACCTATATCTCCCTCCAATGCATTGGGTAAAGATTTCATATCTCATGAGATAGACATGGCTGGAATGGTAGGTTATACCGGTTCAGTGAAACAGGACTGAAACGAGGATTACTCGATTCAGAAAGGGACTTTGTCCACTAAGATAGTCTTGGCAATGAGTCTTGACTAACAAGAAATGATTCTCTATGATTATGTGTGTATGCCACAATGAGTAATGTTTTAAGTAAGGGTTTCATTTTCACTACTATGATTTATCCCATGTTATGAAATTATGCTCTCTTTTGCAGGTTAAGATTTCCAAAAATGTTATGTTCTTATGAAAATTATGTGATTGATATTTCTTTTGTTTACCCTTACTGAGCATTTGAGCTCACCCTTTTATGTTTTCTTTTCCCCAGGATATAAACAATGGTTTTAGGTATAAAAAGGAAGATCTTTATGGGAGATGTTGAAGATCTTCCACCACAATTAGAAGTTTACGTTCCGAGTTTCCAAAGACACTAAACTATTACGATCCTTGTGTGTGTGTTTTTGTTATGTACTAAGTATTCCGAAAAAGTAATGTAATGTCCATGTACGTCAGGCTACGGGTCTCTACAGTTGGTATCAGAGGAAAGGTTTAGTCAACCTTTGGAAACTAGGACGCGAAAACATTAGTGACATCCCTAGAGATATTTCTAAGGTATGTCTAGGGATGCCCCTAAGGATAAGTATACATATAGGATATAGTCCTAGAACTATGGTAACGATATTAGATTAAACCAAAGATGATAGATATTTAAGTTACTCCCCCTTTATTACGATTTTTGCATCTAACACTATTCTGTTTGGGTTTTAGAAAATGGCTGGAAATAAGATGATTCACAATAATGGAGGATATGATGGACAATGGAATGATATTCTTTATGAGCAACCAAATGAAATGGGATTTGGAAGTCCAAACATCATTATTATGCCGAATCAGAAATCTCATAATATGATCAATAAAGTAAACTTTGGTAAGTTTCCTGACTCGGCTAATAAGAGAAAGATGGAGTTTCATGATGATCATAGAGGAAAGAAAGTTCAATTTCCCCTATGTAAATCATGTGGGAAGAGGCATCAAGGAGAATGTTTCAAGGGAACTGGAAGATGCTTTGGGTGTGGAAAAGAAGGACACAAAGCAAGTAACTGCAAAAGAAAAGGGTCGATTAACACCATGGATGAGGATAATGGTATTGCTAAGACATCAAAAATGGTTAAGTGTTTTAAATGTGGAATGTATGGGCATTATGCAAACAAATTCTCTAAGGGAAAGACTCATGAAGAGAATCAGTATGGTCATATGGGTAGTATTTATGTGGATGATGATGAAGAGACTACAAATGATATATGAAAGAATTTTTGAAGCTCGGTCAATGGTTTGAGAATGTAGTGGCATGATTACATGTTTATCATGTGTAATTTTGGAATAAAGAGACATCTATGGATTGTTACACTGTTGTCTTTCCTTGTGTTTTGAAAGTATATGATTAATGTTACCAGTATCCATGAAAGGTTATTCAGATATTTTTGGAATGTAGATGATATGCGCATAATGAAGGGATAAGGAGAAAATTAAATGTTTGATAGTATTCATGAGCTCATGATTGATATAAGGACTAAGTGGTATCATGGTTTGAGTATATAGAATTTTGAGGATTTTGGTATGTGGAAAGTGTTAACTTTTAACTGCATTCAAGTTTTCACTAAGGTTCAATGGGTATTCAAGAGAATACATGATTAAGGACTTTGAATGTTTGGAATGTGACCAACAAAACATATCTTATGATATATGGGGATCAACGATGGTATTAAATCTCTGGTAATCGTTTTCACTATGTTATGAGAATGGACTGCAGTATTATGTATAAGCCTAAAGATTAGACTGGATTATGTTGGACATAAGTTAGTATTGTTTAAGGATAGAAGATTTTCGATATTATTGATGGGATGTTATAGTAACGTAGTTTTAGAAAAAAGGACAACCTGCAGGACGGGCGACAGCCCATCGCTTCGGACAAGGCTGTGGGAATCGAACCCACAACCGAAGTGCGACGGGCCTTTATCGCCTACCACTGACCTACAGGAAGTCCCTGTTTAGTAGAAACTAGTTTTATTATATTAAGCAGTATGATATATGAAGTATAAGTCCATTTTAGGAATAATATATGATTAATCTCACTATATATCGACTTATGTATATAATTTTTGCTAACCTTTTGTTTGAGACAGATGGAATGACCCGTCATTCTATCACATGATCTGCTAACACTTCACAAATAACAAATTCAACTTCATTTATTTAAGAGATGAATTGGAAATTGTTCAAGGCACGAACAACAGTGAGATTGTACCAAAATAAAGTAAGTATTTATTCTAATTCAAATTTTCAACTTTAGGGAAATGATCTTGAAAACCAAAAATGTTGTCCTAGTGCCCTTATATCCGATGAATCAGATGGTACCCTATATCATCACAAATTTATGGCTTTGTGATTGCTAGATTTTCCATAGCCATGTTCTCTACCACTCTCCATCAGAACATGATGGTTATATTTCTCTTCCATATCCATATTTTCACCTATGCGGAAACCCAATGATTAGTTTATTTGGGTAATCGTTACATTTCATACTTTAGTTTTTAAAGCCAAGTTTTGGTATTCCCTTTTACAATGTGGGTTTCTATTAAAGAAACTTTCAAATAGTAAATCATTTATAACCCCGACGAATTTCGAGGGCGAAATTCATTTTAAGGGGGGTAGAATGTAACAGCCCAAGATTTTATAAAAAAATATATTCTTTTTAATTTTATTAATGTCTTGTGTTGTACGCTACACCAAAAGGAGCTTGCACAACACACATCCTTGACTTGCCTTGCATTACACGCAATCGCGACCTTCCTCGATAGCGTGTGTAGTACGCAATACCGAGTTTCACTAAACAACGATATGCTATAAAAATATTATTAAAACTAGCCGTTATGAATAGTAATAACCACTTTTTGAAATCCAGTAAATCTTATTTTTCAAAATGAACTTTATTTTTGGATTCGGAGTATCGAATTTAGCCTAAGGTGAAATTTTGGTACTTTTCGGATAACTTTCATATTCTGATGAATAGTGAAAATTACTAAATTATAATTAAAAACAACTTTTTTAATCGAAATAATTAATAGTGATAAATCATTAATTTGAGTGGTTTTAAAGTGTATTTAGAATATATTTTTACAATTTAATACAAATTTGGTCATTGGATGTAATTTCACATTTAAACTAGACATAAACAAGTGTCAATCTTTTGATAGATTTTGTTTCTTAAAAACACGCTATTTGTTTTAACAGCGGGATTTAATTATAAAATTAATTAATGCAACTTTTATGTTATGAATTTGGTAAAATAGACTTCATTTTTGAATTCGGAATATGAAATATAGTTTGGGATGAAATTTTGGCATTGTTCTGAAAAACATCAATTTTTGATGAATAGTGAAACTACTAAGTGGTAGGTTAAAAACTGAATTTTGCATAAAACTTAATTTTACCGCTTCTGTGAATGGAATTTCAAAAATCTGAGAGACACGGTTAATATCAAGGACTAAAATGTGGTTCAATGAGATGAAAATAATTTTTTGGTGAATAGTAACTTTTTACCTTTTTTTACCGCGGTTAATAGTAAATAGGGTAACTAAGGGTAAATATGATATTACTATTACCCTAACACATGTCCTAATTCTATTGGACAAGTGTAATTCGACCAAAAACAAACTTAGGAATAAAATATGACCATTTAGGCCCACTTGGATTAGATTAGGACATTTATTATTAATTTATTTAAAGAAAGGTTAAAATAGTTAAAATCAAAGTTTAATAAGTAAATCATTTTTAATATGGGGTTATACATAAGATAAATTCGATTGTAAATATTCATTAGAAAGCTAAAAATATTTCCTACATGATGATATTTTATTTGTAATTTTTAGACATAAAATAATTTAATTTATTTATGACACAACGATGATGCAGTAATTATCTTATTAATGAAATATTGACATAATTGATGTTATAAACACCAAAATAAATGTAATTTGAGATTTTTTATGAATTCCACTAATTTTATAGGTTACTATGATATATTAATGTTGATTTAATTAACTTGGTTCGAACATTTAATTCTGTTATGACTCTCACAAAAATCATATATCAAATAGTGTCAAAATCGACACAAAATAGTTTTTAAATCAAATATTATATTATTAATTGTTATTTTATTCCTAAAAATCTAAGGTTCGGCCAAATTACTTATATAAGGATATATATATTAATAATAAACAATTTGGGGTTCGTTTGGCATGTTATATTAAGTTTATTAACCATATAGTGAAAGAAAACAAAAAGACACGGTAAAAGTTAAATTATTTAACTTAGAGTTAAATCTAATTGATAAGGTTAAAATAATACCCTAAACTTGTCTAAATCCTATTGGTTGATAGGATTTCGACCCATCCCCACTTTAGCTTCGAAATAAGACCCTTTGGAACCATTATAAACCGATTTTGACTTTAATATAAAATAATATTTTGAGATATTCCTAAGGTGCCCCTCTCCTCCCCTATAAAAGGACACCTCCTCCCCCTCCTCCTCACACCAATTTGAGCACTCAAGCTCGGCCAACCCCTGACATTTTCTCCTCTCCACTTCCCTAGAATAATCCTAGAGGTTCTGGTCTTCCTCAAAGACCAATTCTAGTGCCCTAAGAAGAGGTCTCAAAGAGGCACTTCAAAGAAGAGGAGGTTCGGACACTTACAAAGCAAGTCGGACCTAAGGTAAGGGAAATACCACAATCTCATTTTTATCCGAGATTATTTATTCGTAAGTATTTACTGGGGTGTATTTTATCATCCACATCCATGTTCCTTCAATATGTAATATTGTTTCCATCCACTTACAATAGTTTAAATCCAATTTTACTCTTCGGTGAGTTTTTAGTAAAGAATATGAAAGGAATCTTTTGTCGCTTTTTCATACGAGGTACTTTTTGACTTTTCCGACAAAAGTACGAAGAATGTTTTTTTAACTTATACGGCACGAACGGATTTATACTGTTTTATAAAGCCATATTTTCATGAAGCTTCCTCTATAATATTTCATGACTATTTTCAATAAAATCTCTTTCTTTTAAAATTGCATGATGTTTTGTGAAAAGAAATTGATTTTGAAGAAGAAAGGATATTTTCCTCAAGAATTCAATTCAAGTGATTTATCAAAATTATTTTCCATATAAGATAATAAAGGGTTCTGTTTCTATCCATATTTTTACATTGATTTGACTATGTTGTGATGGAATTATGTTTATGAATTCCTTTATCTTATATGAATGGTTTTATGATGTCATGTTGTTTAAGAATCCCATTTTTATTACATGGGTTATGCAATGATGTATGATTTATGATTTTGTGGCACACATAAGAAAGGATTCATTAAGAGATGGGTGGGACCTATATCTCCCTCCAATGCATTGGGTAAAGATTTCATATCTCATGAGATAGACATGGCTGGAATGGTAGGTTATACCGGTTCAGTGAAACAGGACTGAAACGAGGATTACTCGATTCAGAAAGGGACTTTGTCCACTAAGATAGTCTTGGCAATGAGTCTTGACTAACAAGAAATGATTCTCTATGATTATGTGTGTATGCCACAATGAGTAATGTTTTAAGTAAGGGTTTCATTTTCACTACTATGATTTATCCCATGTTATGAAATTATGCTCTCTTTTGCAGGTTAAGATTTCCAAAAATGTTATGTTCTTATGAAAATTATGTGATTGATATTTCTTTTGTTTACCCTTACTGAGCATTTGAGCTCACCCTTTTATGTTTTCTTTTCCCCAGGATATAAACAATGGTTTTAGGTATAAAAAGGAAGATCTTTATGGGAGATGTTGAAGATCTTCCACCACAATTAGAAGTTTACGTTCCGAGTTTCCAAAGACACTAAACTATTACGATCCTTGTGTGTGTGTTTTTGTTATGTACTAAGTATTCCGCAAAAGTAATGTAATGTCAATGTACGATAAGCTTCGGGTCTCTACAATAGAGGATAATGAATAATAGAATAAGAGATGAAGAGAATGCCTTGAATTTAGAGAGATCTATCCCAATGAACTAAGAGGTCAAAACCATCAAGAAAACTGACTGAAGGGCACCAAGATGGTTTGGGGTAGGCTAGGGTTCAAAGAGGAAAATTAAAAGCTAAACTAAAGGGGGCCTTTCCCTCAATTTATTTATAAAACTTGATAGGTCTCCACCATAATGTGGTGACTCCCACTATGGCTGTAGTGCCTCCAGTCAAAGTGAGATATGGTTTTATATCCATTTGAAATGAAATATCCATTGAAACTTATGGTATTTAATTTTTTTAAAAAAACATTTATTGGATCCATGAAAAGAACCATGTCATTAAAGACATCGTTTAATCCACCCACATGAACCCCATGGATGATCACCATATCACAAAGTAAATTCCCTCATTGTTTCACCTCACCATGACCCATACCATGGCATGGTGAGACCACACTCACTGTTTTTATACAAAATTTGATAGATTAAACTGACCTCAACTCTTCCTAGAATCACCACCATGATAATCCAAATAGTCTTGTTGTAATTCCCTATTTCTAAAAGGGAAACCTTCCATGTGACACACTCATTACTAAAACTACTTTTATTGTGTGGTGATGTTATAAACTAACAAAATAGTAGCTCAAGGATCACAACAATGAAAAACACTCTAACCTAGACATGTTTCCTTTTCCCATGATCCACAGGAAAATCCATAACATGCTAGTCCCACCAAAATGGGCATTTCACTCCTTGGCCTCTCTAAACACCAAAACACCTCACCCCATGACCATGGATCCAAAATCATCTATCCAAAAACTACACCACATCCACCATAATGATCATTGCAAAAACCATATCTAAAACACTCACCAAAAAATGGGAGTTTCAACCTTAAATCCACCATATATCGAAAAAATCCAATGCACTATGGTCATAACACCATTACGGTCTTTACCACACCTTGAATAATAGGTATTTTTATCCCTCATCAATATAAAACTCTAATTATTGTCCTTAGACCACTCTTTGACATCTCCAACACACACAAAACAAGGATAAATAGTCTATAAGGTCTAAAAAATTACACTAAGACTTGAACTGAGCCATAATTGGGCTTAATGTGTATAGAAAGTGGTCCCGACCCAACTACCCAACCTCACACTTCAGATCCCATGGCCCATATGGGATGATCTAGTCTATATCTAGGTGGTCCTGGTGTATCGAGTTTGCCTAAACTGGACTAACAGGATGATACACTATTATGCATCAAGGGCATGGTCCCTCACCCCCTGCATGCCGCATGGTGCACCTAGAGGCCACCACTTGGCCCACTATTCACATACATGGTGTTTTTAATATTTTTTTCTCATAATGTATCTATTTTAGATAAATAAGTATACTACCTCGAGTTTTATTTCATATAGATCAGAAGGGAACGGTTTGTTCAAGTATCTGAGGCTATTTTTGAGAAGATATAAGTAGATTTAGGATATAGATTTTTAGGAATGATGATAGGGTTCAGGCATGAAAATCAAATCATTATTAGTGGTGGAAAATCCCTTGGTGGCTTGGTTATGTTAGGGCATGTGTCCCTAATATTTTAGAGATAATGTTGTTATTCCTCTATATACATGGGGAACTATATCCTCCATCTATAGAGTTAGTTTCTCCCCCTTCTAAGATATCATGTGGGGTGAGGGTCTACCAACCCATCACAAGTAGGGGCAATATTTCCCTAGAATACTTGAGGAACATGATCCTCTATATATGGAGTTGATTAACCACTCGATCAATACATATCCTTCAATGAGGTGAGGGTGCTCCAGAAATATTCCATAAAGGTGATGTGGTGTTACTCATAATTGGGTAGTTATTATAGTAAGGGTTAATAATTCCTTGGGTAATTTCCATCCTTGGTCAAGGTGTGGGTTACACTATATATTTCTTACATGGTTATAAAAAATAGTGGATGGTGTATTTTGTACTCCCTCAACTTTCATTATTACTTTAACACAAATAAGTTCCTCCTTTATAGTTTCCAATGGTGATATGGGAGTTAGAGAGGTGTATTATTTAAAATGATTCAATACTTATGACTCCTTATGAACCTATTGATTTCCTTTAACATGCGATACATGGATGAATATTGACTTCAGTTTATGTGTTATTTTTGATACTTTAAGATTTCCACGTTTCATGTAAGATTCAACCTTCAAGGATTGAAGATGAGATAACTGAGACTTCATTACATCCTTGTGACCTCTATTGGTTGATCATATTAGGATTTTTCTTATCTTCCTCCTCATTACTCTCTCATAATGGGGGGGTTTTTAGGTAAACATTTTCTATGTTTTTCCTTTTTGGTTTCATTGTGAAACATCCTATCCCAGGTTCCACTAAATTGGTGCACCAATCTAGTGTGGTAAAATACATCAAGTGCACCTACCCAGAAACCAGAGGCCACCGAGTAGTAGTGAGGGTCTAATGGAACAAGTGGGGAGACTATATCCTCTTTACCAGAGTGAACCAACATAAAAAATAAAGATAAAAATTGATATTCATTAATAATAAATACCAAAATATAACATACCAAATTTCCCATTAATAAATTACCAATAAAACAATACAGTAATTTATGACATGTCATGATAGTCTAAATTGAAAAAGGAAAACCAAAAGAAGAATCTAAATAAAATCTCCAAGTGGGACCTGACATCATGTATGGTCCCATAATCCATTCACCATCCTGAATTGCATATAAACCATCCAACATAGGCATCTTTAACTTGTCCCAACCTAAAAACAATAAGTTTTCTGAGGTTCCCAATGATGGTTCGATTAGGGTGTGATTAAAAATCAGTAGGACACCACTAACATTGTCTAAAAAATATCCACTCTATAACAATGTATGAAGAAGTATAAATAAACAATGGATAAATATGAAAATAAGGTAGGTTTCATCTTTAATCTATTTCTAATTATCCCTAAGGGCCCTCAAGTTCCACCAAAAACACCATGAAGGGTTAACCACTTTATATCATAATGTAATTCATTATACCATATAATTCATTATAACTTAGGGCATTAGTCTAAGTACCAGAACTGTGGTGTGGAATGACATGACCAACACCTAATCCCAATGTGGACAGCCATGACCAACATCATTTCCCTGGCATGAAATTCCATGACTAACACCATTACCGTGGGGTGGAATTCCATGAACAACCCCTATTACTGATACGAACCACCATAAACAATATCTTTACTCTATTCTGGACCACCATGACCAACAACCATATCCATTTCATCAATAAAAAATTCTCATGGTTTAACACACTTGACTCTTTTTACCACATTAATACATAAAGGGGACCATATATTCTATTTAGCACAATTACCATGGTTCAAATATTTCATTATAATTATCCCCAATCCATAAATATCCCATTTTATTATTTAGTCACAACCAAAACCATTAAGTAGACTTCCTAACCATTTTATAACATTAACATTCCCCATATAAACCATTTATCATATTTACCCACTTACAAGCCATAAATCATTTAATATATTCATGTTAAGAGAAACATACCTTTATTCCATGTTAGAATGATAAAGAAAATTATAATTGGTTTAATATCATAAACCTTTCAATTCATAATTTAACAACTCAATTTCCATGTTTAAGGGAGTGGATCACCCCTTAGATGGACATTGATCTGGTATAATCTTCAAAAATGGATCACATGAGGTTCATTAAAGGTCCAACACATCATTTAGAACCACAATTTATCATTTACTTCCAAGGAATTAGATGTTCATCACAATGAAAAAAGTGCACAACCATGTACTGATAGATAAACAACAAGACTATGAGATATAAATTGTTGACTACCAACCTCAAGTTTGTAGATGAACACTCACTCAACCATGATCCTTGAGTCAAGACCAAACCACCATCAGAACCCAAACTAATAATCTACCAAAAAAATATTTTAGAGGATTTATAAAGAGATGAAACATCACACCATGATTCTTATAGAAAATATAAATAAGAGGGGTGGTAGACTCACCTGGAGCTTTTATTCACAACCAATGATGATTTAAAAAACCAATAATTAAAGGAGAACCACCCTAATAAGATTGGGATTATTTGGTTCATAACCTTGGATTATGAAGTAGAAAAGGGTATGAAATTAAGGTAGGATTTCTTTAAGCCCAATGGAAAAAATGGGGAATTATTCTCTTTAAAATAGGCACATGGTTTGGTTGCACGGTTGGCCAAACAATGCGCCAACCGTGCAACACACTCTATCCAAGAGGGGGATTAGGTCACACTTTTTTTCAAGGATAACACATAGTTTTATAAACCATTTAGAGGCCATGAATTTGGATATACCAAAATATTCATAGTTTCTAGGATCCACTTTCATGTTTTTTTAACCGTGCACCCTTCCCCTATAGGTTGCACGGTTAAGGCATACAGTTAGTATTAATTGTGAACCCAACACATTATGCCCTCCTTTCTTCCCATTTCATGTCCCAAACCCCAAGACACCCTAGAGTCCCCTCATATTATTAGGAAACATTTCATTAATCCTTTTAAAGGGATTTAAATTAAATATTAAACAAGAATATACCTCTTTGAGGGGTCAGGATAATACAAACTTCGCACCTTATAACATATCATCCTTAAGATGCACTCCTAAGAATCTCTAAGCATCCAAGGTGAAAATATCAGGCCACTAGGACTGCATATCTACCCCCCTCTCCCATGTTTCCTCCTGAACTCATCCATGATACTATAACAATCATACTAAAGGAACAATCTTACCCTGAATAGTTTTATCACTATGTCCCCAATATGAACTGGATGACCCTCAAAGGAAGAATCATCCTAAATATCAATATCATAAAAATATATCACATGAGAAGGGTTAGGGTGATACTAATGAATCTTGGTAACATGAAAAACATCATGCATACCACTATACCATTTTGGAAGAGCCAATTGGTATGCCACCAGTTCGATACTCTACACAATCTCAAAGGAATCCAAGTATCTGGTCACCAACATTCCCTATTTATAAATCTGGCAGTGATTCAACCTTAGAGAAACCTAAAGGAACACGGGATCACCCACTGTAAACTAAAGAGGTTGAAAATTTTAATAATCATATGACTTATATCTAATATATTCTATATCCATATACTTCTGAATCAACCAAACTTATTATGACGTCTCCTATACAATTTTTAGTCCCAAAAACATTGATTCCCCTGTTTCCACCCAACATAATGGATTTCTATATAGCCTACCATAGAGAACATTGTAAGGTTCCATATGAATAGTCTCCTAATAACTATTGTTATAGGTAAACTTGATGAGATCTAATTATTTCTTCCAAGATCCACCAAATTCTAGGACACATTCCCTCAATATATCCTCTAAGACCTTGATAGTATGCCCCAAATGCTCTTCTGTTTACCAGTGGAAGGATGTACTAAAAAACTCTTGAGTACTAAGCACCCTATACAACCCTTTCCAAAAGTTTGAAGTAAAACAAAGATCAAGATCTGAAATAATACTATGAGGTATCCCAATAAAACTTACTATATCTTGGATATACAAGTCATCGAATTGGTCAATGGTGAAAGTATATCGAATCAACAATAAATGAGATACCTTAGTCAACTAATCCAAAATCACTCAAATCACATCATTATTCCAAGGAATTTTTGGGTGAAATACCACAAAATCCATGGTTAAGTCATCCCACTTCTATTCGAGAATGGGAAATGTCTATAACAAACCACCAGACCTCTGATTCTCAGCCTTCACCTGCTGAAATATGTAACATTGTGTCATGAAACTTACAATCTCCTTTTTCATTACTGACCATCAATACTATCTTTGATGATCTCAGTATATCTTGGTCAAACTAGGACACACCACCCACTTCAAGGCATGAAACTCATGTATCATCTCTTCCTACATACATGTAGGCACAACAACATAGCCACAAACATGAATAATCATATCCTAATCAATAGTTCAGTCAGATGGTGGATCCACACCTTCAAAGATGTCTCTCAAAGAAATACATTATGAATCCTCATACTACCTCCTCTTAACATGGTTATAAGATATAGATCAATATAAAAGGACATAGTGTCATCATTTCATTATCCCCCTGAACACCTATATGCATATAGTAAAATAAATCCAACATCTTCCACTCAAAACTAGACTCCTAAACTACCTGATTCCATGTATTCTAACTCAACATATCTATAACAATATTCCCCTTATCATACTTATAATCCAGCTCAAAGTTAAAATACTACATTTATTCAACCCATAACTACTTCTAGATATTCAAATCACGCTGGGAAAATATGTACCTAAGTCTGTTATGGTTATTATAAATGATAAAATTATCACCTAGAAGATAATGATGCCAACATTTCAAGACATAAACCACCATGAACAACTCAAGGTCATGTGTAGGATAGTTCCATTCATGTGGACTCAACTTTCATGATCTGTATTCCACTACTAGATCTCCCTGCATAAGTACTTCCCCATGTCCAATCCAATATTCATCACAAAACAAAGTATACTTCTTACTCATATCAGGTAAGATCAAAATTTATGTATTGGTCAAATGTTTATTCAGATCCTGAAAATAATTATCACATGATTCAGACCACTCCAACCTTATACCATTTTTTTTCAAGCTTGAGAGTGGTGCTTCCAAGCATGAAAAGTATTTGATGAACCTCTTGTCATAACCTTTTAAACCCCAAAATATTTGAATATCAAAAACATTATTGGGTTGTTCCCAAGATACAACTGCTTGAAACTTCTCTAGCCCCACTAAAACACCTTTATCCAAGATGATATGACCTAAGAAATTTACCTTACCGATCTATAAGTGAAACTTTGATATCTTTACATAAATCCAATTATCTCTCAGTGTACTCAAGGTGATTTCAAGATATGTGGCATGATCTCCATGAGTCTTGGAGTACTCTAAAATTTCATCCAAAAAAATGACTAAAAAATAATCTAGTTATAGGTGAAATATTCAGATCATTAAAGCCTAAAACACAAAAGGTGCATTCTTCAACCCAAAAGAAATCATTATAAACTCATATAAACTATACATACTTCTAAAAGTAGTTTGAGGTATATCATAAGGTCTCACCCTCATATGATGATACCTTAACTAAAATAGATTTTGGAGAACACACAAGCACCCTTATGCTGGTGACAAAGATCATCAATACATAGAAGAGGATATTTTTTATTAACCATCATCCAATTCAACTTCTTATACTAAACACACAATTACAATGTTCCATCATCCTTCCTAGTAAACAAAACTGGAGAACCACATTATGACGTACTTAGATGGATAAAACCTTTATTCTCAAATTACTCTAGATGAGTTTTAAGCTCTTAAAGCTCTTCTAGTTCCATTTTATACGGAGGGATAGAAACAAGTTCATCTACAACAATCATATCAATCATGATCTCTACCTCTCTCCCAAGTGGAATCCCTAAGAATTTATCAGGAAACATGTTATAAAATTGATCCACCATTGGAGGGAAGACACCATGCCCCACTAACTCATCATCTAGTAAAATACTCAAAACTTGGGTTGTGATATCACCTAGTTGTAGAAGAACTGGATCTGCACAACCTACCAAGATATCCCATTTCCCATGGTGAATAAAAGTTTCACCCTCTAGAGAAATGAAGCTCACTCTTCGATGGTAACAATCAATGAGATCTCGGTATGTAACAAACTAGTCAATCCCCAGTATCAAGTAAAAAACTATCATCTTAAGAACATAAAGGTCCTAAAGGAGATGGTTCCCACAAACTTCTAGGGAATAATCCTTACATTAATGAATACCATCCAATCACACTCCCAATGGAGTGTTCATCATTAACACCTCAAACATATACTCCACTACAAAAAAAAACCCACTTTCAAATCAGATAGATATAAAATAATATGAGGATCCTATGTTAAATAAAGTTATATAAAGTGTACAATATATATTAATAATACCTCAAATAGTTAATGGTTTATCCTCTCTACCAACCTGAGTAGGCTGAATAGAATGTAGTTGACCTATTCTGCTACCCCAGATTTCTATCTGAATCCCTGGTGCTACACTGTCCTACTGATATGGGTGCTCTCATCCCAAATTACCATTTCCACCATTCTAATTGGTATGGATGATGAAACTAAAAATTCTAAAATAATATGATTTAACTGACTCCATACTAGTGTTCGACACCAGTCTATATCCTCCATCACTACCCACCTACCAAGTGTTCCTACAGAACCTTTTTATATGAACTATCCCACCACAAGCATGAAACCCCACTGGTGTTCAATGGCACTAAATAATCACATGACCAAGTATTTATCACTAATAATAGATGAATGAACTACCTCCTTGGTAGGTAGATCCTCTCCTATGGATACTCTATCTTCCACTACCCTAATGGTAGCTCTCATAACGATGCTTCCTACTATCAGAAGATGTACCAATATATTGACCAACTAAAACTATCTACCTTCTACTAGAATACTCTTTCAACCCCCCCTTATAAATGATATCTTTATCCAATACCTCATCATACATCTTCAAAAAAATATTTACCTACTACTTGATCTAATATCTAAGTCCATTATGAAAACACCTAGCCATAAATGCCTCATCTCCCATAAGCATTGAAAAAAATGCATCAATTCAGTGAAACATATAATATATTCCATTACTAATATACTCCTCTAAGTCAAATTAATAAAATATTTATCTTTACTCCTCCTTAGGGTTTTAGGGTAAAAGTGATATAGGAAATTATCCTTCAATTCCTTCCATTCCATACCTTCTAGTTTCTCGTGCTGAGCCTGAATATCCCACTAGTTCTTCCCTGGTCCTCATAACATGTAATATTCCAACTTAAATATCTTCTAAGGATGGGTCTCTAAGTGATACAAAATCATCTGGATGGGCTTAATCTATAATTATGCTACCTTAGGTCCACCCTCTCTAACAAATGTCATAGGGTGATATGGCTAAATTTCTATTGTTAGGTCAAACATACTTGACGCACCCTACCATGGATCTCTCTAAATAAATTTCATAAAAAGATAAAAGTTCTCAAGGACCATATCTTCCCCTTTATTACTAAGAATCAAAGGAGGTTCCTTTCCCATTACTGGAGGAGTATTCTCAAAGATTTCCTCTTATCTTCAAACTGGTAAACATCATTATAGTGGAATATCTCTAAAATTCAAAACACACATCTCAAAACACATAACATACAGTTTCCACATGTTACAAAAAATATGGCTCAAAATAGGACATAACTAGGCCACTCTACATACAATATCTTTATGGTCATAACTGTAACACAATAACAACCCTTAGTTTCCCTATCATGGGCATGTCGACCTTAGGGTAGACCAAACTTACATCATCACAAGCCTTTCATTAGAAATCATTTTCAACTATTTCACGTTCAAATGACTCAAAGAATTCTCATTTAGGTTCAATTTTAAACATTTTTTAAATTTATTACTTTTCAAATTATACAATTTTCAACTTCCTTATTGGGAACTATTTTCCTAAGGATTTAAGTGAACCAGAAAAGAATTTTCAATTCGCACAACCCACTATAACCTACTTTTTTGTGAGTTCCTAATACGATGCATGACTCATAAATTCTGAGTTACTAAAATGATTCTGGAATATAAAAAACTTATGCCTTATTGGTCCATGAATATAACCTTATAAAACAAAAAAAATCTCACAGCAAGTGCATCACCCAAGGTGAAATAATGTCCAACTGTAACAATAAACATCAAGAACAACAATCCCACCCTGGGAACTTGGGTTTTCCCTAACATATGAGTTATCTAATCCCATGAATGAGCTCATTGTTAATTACCAACACATCATAATATTCTATATACCATTCTCAAATAGTAATGTAATAGAAAATAAAACCCACTTTGATACCATTTTGTAACGTCCTGGCCTGGGTGCCACTAAACCTGTGCTCCAAGATGGTGTAGTAAATGATCTCAAGTGCACCTACCCATACACCAGAGGCTACCAAATAGCAACGAGGGTATAATGGAATATGTAGTGAGACTATATCCTCTTTATAAGAGTGAAACAATGACAAAAATAAATATATACATCAACTTGTACTTATAATAAATACCAAAACATCACCCAATACATTTCCCATAAAGGAAGTATCAAGAAACCAATATAGAAAAGTAATACATGTCATGATCGTATGAAGTAAAAAAATAAAACCAAAATAAGGCCCTAAAGAAAATCTGCAAATGGTTCCTAATTCCATATCTGGTCCCCTTATCCATGCAACATCCTAAATCCCATATCAACCATCCAATATAGGTCCTTTTCCATTATCTTGACCTACAATCAAGAAGTCTACTTGGGTGCCCAATAGTGGCTTGAACAGGGTGCAATTAAAACTCACTAGTCCACCACCAAAAGTGTCTAAAAAATATCTATTATATAATAGTGTATGCATAAGTATAATAAAAAATGAAAAAATGAAAAAAAGATAGTTTTCATCTTTAAGTAATTTCCAAATAGGCCTAAGGGATCCCAGGTTCCACAAAAAATACCATGAATGGTTAAAAAATTTGTATCATAATAGAATTCATTATATCGTATAATTCATTATACCTTAGAGCATTAGTCAAGGTACCCAAATTATGGTATGAAATATCATGACTAACACCAATTATCGATGTGGACCACTTTGACCAACATCATTTCCATAGTGTGGAACACCATGACTAACACCATTACCATGGGTTGGAACACCATGTCCAATACCATTCCCAATGTGGATCACCATTACTAACATCTATACCTTGGTGTGGACCACCATGAACCACACCCATATCCATTTCATCAATAAACAATTCTCAGGGTGTAACACACTTGACCATGTTTACTATATTTATACATCAAGGGGAGAACCACTTCCATTTATCATAATTACCATAGTTCACCTCTTTCATTAAAATTATCCCCAATCCATTACTATACCATTTTATCATTTAGTGACAAACACAACCATTAAACATACTTACTAACCATTTTATGACATGAAAATTCCCCCCTTAAACCATTTATCACATTTACCGACTTAAAATCTATAACTTATTTAAATTATTCAAATGAATCCAAATTAACATTTATCCATTTTATCATGATAAAAAAATTATAATTGTTTTAATCACACAAAACCTTAAATTCATCATTTAACAACTCAATTTCTAGGTTTAAGGGAGTGTCTCACCCCTTGGGTGGCCATAGCCCTAGTCTACTCTTCAAAAACACATACCATGAGGCCTGTTAAAGGTCCATCACATCATTTAGACACCAAATTTATCATTTAATACAATGGAATTAAATTAGAAGAAAAAATATACAAGTAAACAACCACATACACATGTATAAACAACTAGAAAATGGGATATAACTTATAGACCACCTATCTCAAGTTCATAGTTGAACACTCATTCAAAAACGACCCTTGATTCAATCCCAAACCACTGTCAATGCATAAAATAATAATCTTCAATAAAGAATGTTTTAGAGAATTCATAATGTTAAAAAACATCACACCATTTTCTTTCAAAAAATATAAGGAAGATGAGTGTTATACTCACCCAAAACTTTGATTTGCAACCGAAAATGTTTCAAACTGATAATAATTGAAAGATAATCGACCTTGGGAAGCTTGGGAGGAATTGGTTCATAACCTAGAATGATATAGGATTAAAGGGGATTAAATTTTGGTAATATTTCTTAAATACTAAGGGAAAATTTAAAATTTTCCTCTTTAAAAGAGGTTCACAGTTTGGATGAACTGTTGGCTAAAGCATGTACCAATCATGCGACACCCTCTATCCAAGAGGGGGATGAGGTCACATGGTTTTCTGGGGAGCCCAAATGATTTTAAAAATTGTGTGGAGGTTGTGAAATTTTATTTATCCAAATATACATGGTTTAGAGTCTCCCCTTTCATGGTTTTTCAACAATGCACCCTCCTCCTATAGGCTGCACGGTTAAAGTGAATGATTAGTACTAACCATTCTCCAGCCATGCGCCTTGGATAGTATATCCTCCTTTCTTTTTATTTCATATCTTGAACCCTTGAGACACCATCAAGTCCTCTCATATTATTAGGAAACCATCCATTAACCATTTTAAATGAATTTAAATCAAAGTTAAAACAAGATTGTACCTCCTCAAGTGGTCGGGATCTTACAAATTGTGTCTTATTGAGTATGATTATACTCACCATTACATGGGGATTGTGTCCACACATGTTGTGTTTATGAATATATTACAATGTTCAAAAGTGGTTTTAGTGGACATGGAGCTGGATATTCTTATTAGAAGCCGATGCTTGGTGATTCTTGGAGACTCACGATGGGTTATGGCGTTTCTTGATTGTGGTATTGACCATTGTGACTGGAGAATGGAACAGAAGTATGCGTAGTAAGGATAATATTTTTGGAGTCTTAGTGTCTGTCATATTTTTTTTCTATATGTACAATTCCTTTGATATTCACCCATATGGACTGTTTTTTTGAATTTTATGTCTCATATATATGTTGTATATAGTATTGTTGTGCATATATATATATGCTGGTATTTTTTGTTATTTTTTCACATTGGATATATGCGTGTTTGTTATAGGTAGATATAGGTTAAGTCCTCCCATATCACATGATAAACGTACTCAGTGATAATCACTATCTTCTAGCCTATTAGAGGTAGAACTTGGGGGAACTTTCAACTTACTACCTACCCGAGTGGGACCCTGATTGGTTGGGTCATGTTACAGAAGTATCAAAGAGGTCAATCCCTTGGGATGAAGTTTAGATTTAGTAGTATTGTGAGGAATGTTTTGGGATTTAGGTAAATTATGTTAATTAGGTCTTGAGTTTGGTTATTAGACTAGTGAGACTAATTTTGTTTCAATAACCAATATATCATTTCTCAAGGAATATAATAATCCATTATCCAACCCAGATCTCTAAGACATCGATTGTGGGGTATAATAAAATTGGTACATGCATCATATATTGGTTATTTATTATATTTCATGTCCTAACCATGTAAAATTATCTAGATGTTCTATAATCTTTTTGGGTTCAACCTATCAAATGAAGGGTTCTACCCAACGATAACCAATCCATGTGTAGAGGTAGAGTCATGATATTCCCATGCATATTATTGGGGATACCATTTATAGTTAGTGAGAAATAAAAAATTTATTTTAAGACTTATTTAAGAGATATTATTTATCTATGATTTGAGGAAAATTCTCTCCCATTTATACTTAGCGAGGATCTTTTTGGAAGAGTAGATGGTAGTTTTCAAAGAGTTAGAAGATATTTCCTATAGGCTATATATGTTTCATGTGTTAAATTGACAAATGCCTCATGGGTTTTTGAGGATAGCCCTATCCATAGGCAACAAAAGTTTGGTGGGATTATGATACTCATGTGTCCTTTCAGTCCAAAATCTCATTGATTAGGTGATGATTCTTATATTAAGATCCCTATATGACATTGTAATCCATTAGTGGATGATTTTTTTCTTGAATTCATGAAAGGACTACTTTACCGTGGTTGGATTTTGAGCCTTTTTTCTAGAGGGAGTTTTATCTCTGGATTCTAGACCCTCCATAGTGTATTATGACCATATATAAGTATGAATCTAGGACTTTGAACCTCATGAGGTGTTTCCTGTACATATTTTATGGTGTAAATTTGTAGTCTCAGTACATTATACAAAGACTCCAAAGGAAGATTTACTGAGTTTTGGTTGTGTATTCATGAAGCACCACCTAATAATGACACACTAAGAGAACTTTAGAATTTTATTATTCTTTATAATAAAGAGCCTTGGTTATGGGATCATATTAAAAATTCATCATAAGATAAATAAAGAGGTTTCATGGATGGATCCACACATTAAATAAAACATTGAAATCAGAGATGTTCGTATTGAAGAAAGGGTACTAGCAGGGATCCATTTTGGTTGGGAAGTGAGTGGTGCAAAAGCAGATGGAGATGGATGAATCTAAGTTCCTATCCTATCATTACCTTCTTTTTTTGGATCTAATCAAGCATGGGGTGATCACTGTCAGAGTCGTGGGAAGATGAACATGATTGATGACTATGGTTTGGCATAAATCATTGCATTTCTAAGTATAATTCATGTAATTTTTTCAAGGAACCTCATATTGAATGATTCAAGCATAAGTTATACTTTATACATAAAATATTTAGGAGATATAGATTGTGAAATCCTCAATTCATGGTATATGATATTTATGATTTGGTATATCTTGGTTCTTTTTGTTCTATTTTTAAGGTGTTGTTGAGACATTTTTGAGGCCTTGGAACTCTACAAATCAAAAAAAGGAGATGGAGGAATAAACCAATAGATTTTGAGCTGCTAGTGTGACACTAACTAATTAATATAGACTAATCATCTAGGAAATGGTGGTGGTAGAATACTTAAACTTTTGTAGGTCCCACTGGCTATTCAGTAGGATTGGTATAGGGGATGCACCACTGCTAGTCATATCAGCTTGATGGTAGTGCCTAGATGGCTGGGTCAACAAGGGAGAAATCATCATTTCACCAAAAATCCTCTTTTTAATATTTACCTTTTATAGATCAACCCTGATTTTACATGGATGACTATAAGGGATCTCTTTTAGTGAATTTGCTTCTCCCCCTCTCCTCTCTTTGGTGTTCAAAGTCTAGATCAATCCATCGAATTCTATGAGGTAATATTCATCCTTTATAGCAAAAATATTAATCTCCCTATGAAATTGTCTATAGATTTAAGATATTTATATGGAATCCCCCATTATTATTACATAACTTTTCATTACACTTTACAAATAGAGGATCTTTAAAGTCCAGTGTCTTGGAAAAAAGGTACATAATACATGAAAAAAGAAATATTTTAATCCAATTGAAAGGATTCTTGATATGTTCATCCTAAGTAAAATTACTACATCTCATAACCCGGGGGACATACATCAAAGGAAAAGGTGAGCATAAGGCCCAGTAAGGGTAAAAAAGGGAATCTGTTTACCTATGATATCAATAAGAACTTGATGAAATACATAAAGACCAAAAAATAGAAATATATGCATATAATAATAAAAAGAACATGAATAATAACTATAAAATGTCTCTAAAAAATTTAATTTATCAATTCATAAGCATATCCCCAAGGTCCATCCCCAAGGTGTCATAAAAATTACCAAGGTTATTCACCAAGGTATCATAAAACTTGTCATCTCTAGATATTAATTTCTTTACCCAATGCATAGGAGCGCTATCAGGGTGCACACTTAGTATGTATTTATTTTCATGTTATCCACATATATAATAATCAAAAAATTTATAAATAACCCATATAGAAAAAAATTAATGGGTTTTGTATCAAAACCATGGAATTTTAAAAATTTATTAAAACATGATCATTATATCATTTATAACCCTAGGAAAGGAAATGATGGTTTTATATATGTAAATTATATAATAAAATAAATATTTTTTATTTATTTATTAATACCACTATAAATTAAAGAGTTTTGGGTATTCACATAAAGAAAATTAGATAATTTCTTGTGAAAAAAGAGAGATATTTTAAGATGAAAATTCTGCAGCATAATGACTATGCAACATGGTTTTAGAAAACATTAAAAAGAGAGGGGATAGAGATAAAAAATTCATAAGATATTCATAATATATTATAAGTATAGAATAAAATGGAGATAATAACATGTTTTGGAAATTTTCAAGACATACCACATAAAAGAGAACTTGAAAGAAAAAAGAGAAGTTGCAAATTCCCTTACAAAAATTCAGCAACCTAACGACATCGCTTAAAAATTCATAAAATAAGTTGATGAGAGAGAAAAGGGTATATAATAATTTGGAAATAAAATGGACTAAAATAAGTATATATAATAACATACCACAACATAATAAAATTTAAATTAAAAGACATAACATAAAAGAAGTCTTGACTAAAAGAGGAGGGTGGAAGGCTCCCTTACCTTGAAGAGTAACTTAAAAAACTCAAAGGTTGGGACCTTGGGAGATTGAGGGAACCTTGGGAGGACTATTTGGGGTTTAAAATACAAGATATTCAATTATGGGGAATTTGGAATCAAAGGAATGAAGTAAAGGGTTGGTATTTATATCAAAAGTGATGGAATATTTTATTAATTTACAAGGGACACCTCATTAGTGGTATTTGCAAAACTGTGAGCTTTACCATGGTATTTTCCCATGGTTTTTTCCACTTGGGACACATCATATAATATTTTGATCCAAATTAGTCGACCAGAATTTTAAATTATCTATTATATCATTATGATGTCATAAAACACACTGAAAACTCAAAAAGTGTATTTTTACTATTCACCAAAAAACAAAACATTTTATAAAAATCTCATAAATTCAACCTTAACTAATATCGATATTATAAATTCAAAAATGAAATCCATTTTATGAAAATTATTTTCTAAATATGAGATATTTAATTTTTAAGTAAAATCACTATTTACCTGTAAAAATACTAATACTTAACTAATAATTTCTGAAAAAATTATTTACTTAAGCTATTATATCATATTACAATTCAAGACACCAAAATTATATTTGTACTTACTTAAGTGAGGTTACTATTTAAATGGTCATATTACTATTAGTAATGGTAATATTAATATTCAAAATTTACAATTCACTAAAAATTACGTTGATCTTATCAGACTCTAAATTTCTTACTGATCACAACTGTATATGTCTATTTTTTAAAAATAATTTTACATTATTAATTATTAAAAGTATAAAAACTATTTTAAAAAACTATTTTTTTCAATATTTATCAATAATATGAAAATTCTAAAAATTCATCCTATATTTATTTTTAAATTTGAAATTCAAAAATTTTACCATAATAAGAAATAAAAAATTTATTTATACAAAAGGATTAAAAAAAGTAACTAAGGCTTTGTTACATATCCCCTTATAACACCTGTATAGGACCTAAGAGTAAGGTGTGAAATGGTGATAAAATCTTGGGGAAGCTCATACAACATTGCTCGAGTGGTAATTTCCATCAGCTTGAACTTCTCTTGTAGGTGATTCCGTTCAAGCTCAACATATTGAAGCTTTGCTTGGTCTTGGTCCAGAGCAAATCCTAGTGACGCTACATCCTTCCAAATCTCGAACAGATGGGCTTCATATGACCTGAGTATACTGGATAAGACCATCAACTCTTCTTTCTGCATTAGTTATCCATTATTATTTCTATTTTAAACAAAAATTATAATGTTAAAAATTATTATTGTTTCCAACGATCATATTGAACAAAGGTAATATAATAGATAAAACCTGATGGTCACAGTTAATTTGTACTTATATATTTTTTTATTGATTATGGCATAGTAATACATACATTTTCAGGAACCAAAATATTATTCAAAAGTTTGGGTTATTGCAATTTTATCTATATATATGGATTATATCATGATTAAATGAATAATTTTTGTCTCATTGATAGATCTGAATGAGATCTAGATGATTAAAAACCTTCTCTTCTATCAGATCTAGATCTGATATTGATGGTAGTTTTTACAAGGAAATTCGAATTGATTCTAAGTATATGTCACCATATCCATCTTGAATATTATTCTATAATACCTTTATAAAAAATTGGGATCAGTTCTAGGGATCATTGTCATGTGAAATTGATCTAGTTAGTGCATGAGAATGGTTTGAGAATCAAAAATTGAAAAATAAAAACTATTAGAATCAATGCGCTTGAGGTAGAAAGTACTTACCACATATGTACAGAGTATATATTTGTTTTACATTATTTATTGTATGTGAATGCATAGACTATGAGAACTGCCATGCGATATAAACTGATTATCATGCATTTGTATCCAGTGAGACCTATACTGGATTGATGTGTACATGGGTGCATGTGTTTCCATGATAACCTTTACTTTATACATTTTTCTTGTAATTTTCTATTTTTATACTTATTGTGGATGTTTCATAGATTTTGGTAACATTAATACTGGTACCAAGATATTACGATGCTCGAGGGTGATTGGTTGTCTCTTTAAAGGGGGATTATAGGTGCATGAATATAGATAAATGGCTATGAGGTGGCATGATAGTGAGTGTTGGTATCTAGGATGACTTCTCAATGGTAAATGGAAACACATAGAGGTAGAGTCCATGAGTCAAAATTTAGTGAACACCAAGCCGATGGTATGAGTCAGGATCTAATTATTGTTAAGTCGATGGTATGAGTTGAGGTAAGATATATACTTTATCGATGGTATGTATAAGGAACCAGCCTTAAACAATGCATATTCTAGTGTATTTAGATTAGATTTTATTTTATTTCATTCCTAATGATATTTTAGGTTTATATTTGTGGAGAATTAGGTCATAAATCATTCACAACAATCTATATTTTATAAAGTGGATACTTCTAATCAATATCCATTTTCCCATAATATTATACTTTTAAAATAAAACATGATTTCTTTATATGAAAAATCTTCACAATGTTCCACTTGACATATTACTTTACCCTACCCATCCTTCAACCTTATGAAAAGCATTTTAAAACATTGTAGGGACATAAAAAGAATAAATATGTTAGTCGAGTGAAAAACATGAAAACCCATGAAAAACCTTTTCTTAAAAAACCATACCCTTTTTTTCTAGAAAATGGAATCATATTTCATTTAAAAAGATCATTATATTACCTTTTGAAATCAAATGGATTCCATGAAAACTCATTATCAAGTATATCAACTTCATGTAGGTTCCTTGGGAAATCATCATCATAGAACCCTTATAATTGGAATAAACATATGACCAACTTCTAATATAATTCTACATAGAACATAATCATTACCCAATAATTTTGAGTGCTATTTGGGTGTACCCATCATATAAGATATATTGGGATCACCTGTGAGATATAATATGGAACAACCCTTCATAAAAAATTTCCAATGACCATATCACAAATAAAACCATTGAAAAACTCTTTTAAACCCATGTGGAAAACACTTTAAAATATAAATATAACCTTTTATTTTAAAGAAAACATTTTCAATACCAAAATACCTATAAAAATAGAAATAATATTTTATTTGAATAAAAAAATAACATCTTGTTAAGGAATCCTAACTTCAAATAACAGTTATAGTGGTAGGAAAAGTCATCATCATCGTATATGTTAAAATAGAACATTCCATTTTTATTTTGTAAAGAAAGTCAATCATTCCATAAAAAGATTAATCTTTAAAAATCTGTGAAATAAAATTTTTTAAAATTCCATTTATAGTTATTTTATGTCTATATAAGTACATTCATAAAATAATTTAAAAAAAAACATGGACATGGAAGAGAAGGATTTTGAAAATAAATATTTAAAACAAGGTTCTAAGTTAAAGTTCCCTTACCTTGTGCCTGAATTGTCATGTATGTTCCTTATCTTCCTGAGTAACAAACTTATTTAAATTATTTACTTGATGGAGAAGATTTTTATTATTCCTTTTATTTCACTTAGCACAATGTTATATACAATTACTTAATCAATTAAGTTCACATCGATTTTTTTGATGATATGCCCAAAATAAATTCAATAGGTTGAAAGTGGTCAAAGAGTTCATCATTTAATCATCAAAATAACAATAATAAAGAAATAATTATATTTTTTATATATCAATTATAATTTTAAAAATAATCATGAAATATGGTTATGAAAAATGAACTATGTTACAATCATGGAGATGGTAGGTTGCACGTACGTATGAGTAATGTTTCCATTTTTCAATGATAATTATAGATAGATGGTAAGTATTATTTTATCTTTATATAAAGATCATAATATCATGAATAAAACATTATTTATTTAAACATACTTGTATATATATAATTCATGTGATGTGGTGATAAATAATGTAACACATCGCTTCATGGATGTGTTAGTCCATACATATGCATGAACACCATTATCATTTTTCAGTTAGTGGAATGGTAAAGAATTATTTTAGAAAAAAATTCGTCATGGTGGTTCTTTTGGGTTGATTTTTTTTGTTTAAAAGGCTTGAGTTTTTTGATGAAGGATGGTTGTCAAAAAATTTGCAAAGAGTTAACATGAATGCCTGATATTGTAGAAAGTGTGAATGTTTAATCTTGAGAAAAGAATAAATGTCTTATCTAGTAGAAAGTGAAAATGATGAACTGATCTTGTAGAGTGAAATTTATGAACTGATATCATGGAGTGTGAGTACTAAACTGATCTCATAGAGCATGAGTTCTGAACTAATCTCATGGAGCGTGAGTGATGAACTGGTCTCACAGAGCATGAGTACTAAGCTGATCTTGAGGAGAGCGAGATGTTTGAATTCAAAAAATCATATGAAGATAACGAAAAATATAGAAATGATGGAGGTATCTTGAGATCATTCAATATCTTGCAAAGTTAATGATGGAAAAGTGTGATTGTTGAAGGATATCATGATGAGATCTCACGATTCTCATGATTGTCTTTAGATATCACGATGAGATATCGCAAAACACTAATGGCTATCTTTGGAACTCATGATGGGTCATGCAATGAAATGAAAGACAACATCATTGACCATCAAAACACTTACTTTAATATTATAATGATGAATCATGGATAGTGAGTTATTAGGTGGTGGAATGGATGGTTGTTAGTGATTTTCAGAGTTCAAGTGGTGGGTTTATTCCTATAAATACCCCTTAAATCATCCTTAAATATTGATGAGGTTTTTCTTAAAATCTTGATATGAAGAAAAATTCAGAAAGAAGGTTTTATAAAGATATCAAAAAATAGGTTTGAAGAGAGATCTCATGAATGAGGTTCACAAAGAGATCTCATGAAGGAGTATATGTGATTAACATTGTGTAAATATTGCGCATGATCTGAATAGGGTCTTATGTAAAGTGAGAAAGCGGACTCACACCAGGATCTCATGCAAAGCGTGAAAGTAGTCTTATACTAGGTACTAATGCAAAGTGAAAAAGTGGTCTCACACTAGGAACTCACACTCAGTGTGAAAGAGGACTTGCAGAAGTGTCTCACGCTAGGATCTCACATAAGGGGTTACACACCAGGGTATCACACAAGGGTATTACACTAGAATATTGAATATAGAGATACATGCCTATATTTCTTTACGAATAAGTATCATTTTCATATTTGAATTTTGAATTAGAAGAAGAACATGAAGGATATTCACCATTCGATAATACTTGTAGAATGAGTTCATTCACTACTATATACATGGAAGTGAATGGAAGACTTGGAATATCTTTAAGGTATTTCTAAATAAGAGGTAATTACTTTGTCTACAACAAAGACAAGTTCATTAGAGTTTCCTATAAAGTGGAAGTACTGCATCCAGGTGTTTTTAAAGAAGTGAAGGAGCATCCTAGGAAGAAATTCAAGAGATCATCTGCCTAAAATTGAGGATGTATTCATTATGGATAATTAAGGGACCTAAAGTTTTATTCACTTATTAAATAAGTGGGTATATTTTTCCCTCACAACATATTTAGTTTCCCATCTTTCTTTTTCAACCATATGACTTTCCCCAAAACCTTAACTTGGAAAATAACCTTATTTCACAACACTTTCTCTCTGTATTCAAGAGTCTAAATGAGATATTTATTATAATAATGGTTATCTTCTAAATAAACTACTTTAGGGATTAAAACATGATATAGATCTGCCACATATTTTATTAACATCGAAACATGAAAAACATTATGTACCTATGATAAAATTTAATTCAAGGCTAATCAGTAAGAAACTGATCCAACTTTCTCTAGGATTTTATACATTCCAATTAAATACAGACTTATCTTCCACTTTTTACTAAAACACATCAAATTTTTCTATGGTGATACTTTAAGAAAAATATGATCACCTACCTTGAAAGAAAAATCATTCCTCTAATCATCCACATAACGAATCTGCCTACTTTGAACTATCCTAATATACCACTGAATCATATTTAACTTCTCAACTATTTATTAAACAAACTATGGTCCCATAAACTTTATTTCTCTTAATTCATCCCAATAAGCTACAGTCCAACATCAATTTCCATATAAAGCTTAAAAATGTGCCATATGTATGCTATAATGAAAACTATTTTTATAAAAAAACTCAACCAAAGAAAGATACTAATACCAAAATCCCTTGTAATCCATTGAACATGCATGAAGAATGTCTTCCAAGATATAAAATTTTCACTCTTACTTTCCATCAGACTGAGGTTGAAAGACTAACTAAAATTTAATTTAGTTCCCAATGGTTTCTATATTCCTTTCCCAAAATTTTAAGTGAAATTAGGATCACATTCAGATATAATAGAGAGAGAAACTCCTTGTAACCTGACTATCACCACAAGGAAAAGTTAGTAAAGTTGATCTAAATACAAATTATCTTGAATGGGAAGGAAATGTGACGATTTAGTTAATCAATTAACAATATCCCAAATCACATTATTAACTCGAATTATCTTTGGCAATCCCAATGTAAAATCCATGAAAATATATTCCTATTTCTACTATGGCACTAGAAAAGGATGAAGCATAGACTTTGGTAATTTTTATTTGGCTTTAACCTATTGAAAATTCATTATTCCATGATAAATACATAAATATAACTTTTCATTAAATCCCATAAATAATACTCCTGAAGATATTTTTACATATTATTTGTCACAAACCAATCTGGGATTCCATCCAACTCAGACACCCGACTCAGTCCGTGACATAGTTTGAAAAGCGTTATCGATCCCCATGGGCTAGAAACTAATGTCAGGAATCAAAGCAATCACTATGGGGAATGGGTTTTTTCCATTAAACTTGGATCACATAAATAAACTGAACAAGTAAAGAACCCACAATAACTGAATCTAAAATAAATGTATAAAAAGATTTAGTTACTACAACTGAACAAAAAAGAATACTAAATACAAAACTAAAACTGAACTGAACTACCAATTTCTCCATGTGACCTCTTGGTCACCACCAACCCTAAGACCGACCTACTCTAAAAATGAGCACACAAACCAAGAACCTGAATCTGTAAAACACCTTGGGTCAATCGACACTAAATGATACAAGTAGGGTGTGAGCTAGACATCTCAGTAGACAACCACCACATAATCCATGTGTTTCCTTTCCCAAAATCAGTCCATTAACACTTTTTTAAATACATATATAAAATAGGTTTTCCTTATTTTAATTAAATAAAAAAAGTTTTCCCATTTTCAAAACATCGGACACCATATTTCCATTTCCAAAATAGATTACAATTTTAAAACCAAACCCCAAAATAAGAGATTGGGGGTTGTGCTGAAAATAAGTAAGTTGTGTAATATGTAAATAAAAAATTACCAAAAATAAACAAGAACAAACAATTTAGTAACCATAGGCATCTCCAAAACATCCCTAGAGCGAACCCTAGACATACTTGGTTCAGAACCACCTACCGACATATGGTGAATCTCCCTAGTCTATAAATAACTAGCTGCCCTCAACGAACTAATCTAGTGGCACAACCCACCTGGCCTCTTAGAAAATCTAGGGGGTACCAACTTGTTTAATTGGGGATGATAAGAAACTATAACTTGATCCTCTAAAATATTCCTAGGGACCCATGGTAGTAGTATATTATGTAAGTAGAAGTCTCTTGCATGCATGACTCAGCTTACCTATTATCACCACAATTTCCTACCCCAAACACGAATACCACCTATAAAATAACCCATATAGGTTAATCCCCAATATGAGTTCCCACTATATATGTATCACATCATCAATGGTTCCAATCAGGCCTTCACATCACATAATCTTATGAATCATTTCTTAAACATTTCAAGATGCCAATAGTGTGTTCACATTTGAAAAACTATATTCATTTCCTAATATTACAAGGTTCCAACTAGGCCTTATATCAAGTTTATCCCAAATATGCTTTGAAAAATTTTATCAAACATTCTCAAATTTGATACAAACATCCACTTTCAAGAGTGCAATTCCAAACATGCCTTTATTCCAAATCCAACTTTATTTCAAGACTGAGATAAAAACATACAATGAATTTAAAGATTCTAAAGAGGATTACATATCATTTAGAAAAAAAATCCTTTATGAAACACCAGACCTTCCACAACTTTCAATAAAATCTTGAAACCAATTTATTTCATTTGGGGAAGCATAGAACCATTTTATAAAAAGAAGAAGAAATAGGAGGTGAGATACCTTTTTAGAGATCCAAATTTCAAGGAGGGAATCACTTTTAATGACATCATTATTTTAAATCCCATCCATGTGTTCACTACATGTGCGCATGTATGTGACCACATCCAATGGAGTTCCTCAAGTAGTTTTTTTCCCAAAAATATTTCAAATAAACAACACATTATTTCCAACTAGTATAAAAAACCATTTTATAAAAATCACCACATTTCACATAACAATGCCAAACACTATGAAATCAATTTAATAAAACACTTATATAAGAAAACACCACCCAAATAATCAAATTATACCCTTAAAGTCTCAATTAATATTTTATAAAAAAAGTTTGGTGCACACACATATAGGCATAACCAAAGAATCCCTTCAAAACCTATTTTTATCAAATTATACCAATAATAAAACACCACAATAAACTAACCATGTGCATTATAAATATGTGAATCGTGTTTAAAAATTAATTGAAACACCTAAGAATCAAATATATTTCATCAAAAAGAAAATGTATGGAAACACCTACCTTAATGGCATGAAAACGCGATGAAAAATTTAAAGAAAAGAGATTAGGGATCCAAGGAAGATCTGCACACCCTAGATCCAAAGAAAACCAAACTACACATTAAACAAAACACCTAGGGTTTTTACAAGAGAGGAAATACCAAATAAAAATCAAGGAATAGAGAGTTTAAGAGATAAATGAGAGAAAAATTACCAAGAAACCCCAAAACTCACCTTTGAATTGAAGAAGAAGCACCCATGGATGAGGAGGAACCAATGAGAGGGACCTAGGGGATCCCTTCATGTGCGAAAAATGACCCAAGAAATGGGGGTATGATTTAGTGTGTGTGGGGGGGGGGGGGGGTATAGGGTAGAATAGTTTTTTTAATTTTTAAAAAAAATTCTAGGTAGCTTGCATGGTTTACCAAACCATGCAGTTGCTGCTTTCCAAGAAGAGAGAAACCTCATGATGAAGCCACACAGTTTGTCCCACCATGTGCAAAACATTTGGTAGCTTCCGCCCATGAGGGGGACCAGCCACATGACCATACCACACAGTTTGAATGACTGTGGTCAAATTGTGTGGTATCTTCTATCCACCTCTAGGACCTACTGTACAAGTACCTGGGTTGAACCGCATAGTTTCTACTAACTGTGCGGTGTCAGTGCACAGGCCAAAATCCACCTGAACTTCCAAAATTTGAAAATTTTAACTGGGACTCAAACCAAACCACAAAAAAAGATCCAATAACAAGAAAATAATAAAATAAAGGATTACCCAGGGTTGAGGTGTGACATTAGTGCTTCTAGGATGGACATAAAATGAGGAACTATGAGTTTCACTCAATAACACTCTCTTCAACTGGGAATCACAATGCATGCATAATATATTTATAAATCTTAACCAATTCTACCATTTCCTATAAAAAATATTATTCTTATAAGCTTTCTTGATTCTTTCTCACCGAGACAATTGCATTGACACCTGAAACAAAATAAATGAAGTTCCTATATCCATAACTTCTAGGCTGAAATTTATCAAATAATTAACCAAAGGGCCATGTTACAAATGTAACATGGTTAATGTAGCATCATTTTTTTGACTCAAAGTATCAAATACTTTGTTTTATTTTCTAGGATGATAGTTAATTGTCTACTCATAATACTTTATCAATTCTATCTACCTTTTCCATTTCATGTTTAACTCTTTCTAAGTGAATACATATTTCAAACTTTTGTGATCAGTTTATATTTCAAATTTTACTTAAAATAAATGATGCCTCCAAAGTTTTAAATAAATAACCACAATATATAATTCTATATTTGGTGTAGGTTAAGTTTACTTATGCGGGTTTAGTTTCTGTGAAACATAAGAAATTAATAGATCATTATTTATTAGGAAATAACTAAATCCATTCAAAGAAGCATTAATGTAGATGAAAAATCACTATTTCTTCAGGGTAGGGATAAACTACATCATTCACCAATCCTCGTTTTAGTTTCTAAAAAAATCATCACATTCTTTTATCCACATGGATTTTACTCCTTTTCAAGTTAACTTTGTTAGTGGGCTAGACAACCAAGCAATGTTTTCAAAAAACTTCTCGTAGTAGTCTACTAGTCCAAGAAAAATATGAATCTTTGTGACATTTTTAGGTCTTTTATATTCTTTAATTTTTTTAGAAGGGTCTAAAATTATTCTACCATTAGAAACAATTTTTCCAAGGAAATAATTTTTTTTCAACCAAAATTCACACTTACTAAACTTTCCAAAAAGTTTATTTTCTTTTAATGCTTTCAAGACAATCCTTATATGTATTTTATTATCCTAATGAATTTTAAAATATTCCATTATTTCATGAAAAACATAACCATAAACTTATTCAAATATTCTTAGAAGACTCTATTTATATGATCCATAAATATAGAAGGTGTGTTAGACAATACAAAGGGAATAACTAAAAACTCATTGTTCCCATATCTAGTATGAAATGATATCATCAGGGCATATTCCTCCTTCACATTCCACTGATGTTACCTTGACCCAATATCAATCTTTTAAAAATATTACACTCCCTAGACCTGTCAAATAAATCATCGATATGATGAAATGGATACTTGTTCTTAAAAATTATGATATTCAAGGATCTATACTGAATGAAGAATCTAATGGAACCGTATTTATTTTTAAAAAATAAGATAGGATAATTACATGGTTAAGTGATATGGTGAATGAAACATTTATCTATAAACTTCTTTAATTGTTTTTTCAATTCCAAAATTTCTAATTATTCCATTTGATAAGTGGTTTTGAAAATATATTATAATTAGGCACTAAATTGATAGTGAATTAAACTTCCTAATCTAGTATAACACTAGGCAATTCATTATAAAAAACATCCATATATTCATTCACTACTAGAAAATCACTAATATGAATAGTTTATTTGTTTTCAATAATATGAGAAAGGTAGCTTTCATTGCCATCCCTAGTCAATTTTTTAGCTTCTTGGTTGGTTATCAAAGGTATGAAAACATTGAAGAAATATTTATTGGATATATAATATATCTTATAATGATAAAATAAAATCCAATCCATACCCAAAATAATATCAAACTCTACTATGGGTAGTTCAACAAGATTTAGAGAAAAGGCCACCCCACTAATAATAATAGAAATATTTATATAAATCTTGGTTGCTTTAATATTTCTGCTAGGAGGTTTCACCAAAAGTTCTATTTTAATTTCATTAGGTTATATTCCCAATTTACTTAAAAATTTCTCTGAAATGAAGTAATGTGAAGATCCAGAGTAAAAAAGGTCATTTGAATAATTTTAATAAACAAATAAAATACATATCACCACTTCATTAGATGGACCAAAATCAACCATAGTAGTTGAAATGGATTTTTTCAAAACTTTTTTCTTTTGGTATTGATGATTTTCATCTCGAGTAACTAACTTCAGAAACATGTTAGCATAATGACCCATTTCATTACAACTTCTCACCATTGGATAACTATCTGTTACCCCATACATTGATTGTTCAAGATTATTTTCCTTGCAGTCATGAGACTTAAGACCAAACTCATCACATTAGTAACACTTCTAATATTTTACAAGAAATTCTATAGGATGACTTTTTACCACACTTATCTCATGATGAGAACTTGATTTTATTACCCCAGATTTCATTGATATATGCTTCCCCATTTCCTTCCATCATGATATTTTTTTACTCTTATCACTTTGAGGAATATAAGTGTTGGAAAACTACATCTCAGCTTTCTCGTCATAATAAAAAACATTCTCCAAGATTTTAAATTCTCATGAGTCTAAATCAATTCATAAACTTGTTTTCAATATTGAGTAAAATATATTAATTTTACTATAAATGTCTCAAATAAAATCTAGTACATACTATACAATATTGTTAAGTTAGATTCATATGAAACTATTGAATATTCAATTTTTCCTTAGTTCCAAGAATAGTTTCTCCATCCTGATTAAAATAACCTTAGTGAAATATTTCTCAAGAAAAATATTCTTAAATGTTTCCCATTCCATGTAATCAAGATTATATATATCTTCGGTATTTTGAACCAAAGACCGCCGTTGATCAACTAATTTTAAAAATGATAAATGGTAGGAGTTAAATTTTGACATTCTAAACACCCCATGAATTCAAAAATCTTTTATAGGACATTGATATATCCTTTAGCTACCTCTAAGTTTGAAGATACACTAAATACTATAGTATTTTGTATCATAAAATGTTCTACTATCATTATGTTCATCTATGATAGATCTGGATGATCTCTAGCATGAGTACCACCACCATTTATAGCTTATGTTAAATAATCCATTACTGTTACAAATAGATTAGTTATAATTCCAACAATTCCAAGATACTGATTTGGATGGATATTTTCCTCTTGGTTCCTTCCTACTATAACTTCTCTATTTCCTATATGAAAGATTATTATGAAAAAACCTAGTTTAGATGAAGAAACTTGGTAATATTTAAATTATATATAATTTTAACTTAACCATAAAGTATAGTCATTCAGTATTATTCTATAATCAATATCCTAACCCCTAAATTTGTCTAAACCTTTGATATGATACCAACTATAAGGAACCAACCTTAAACAATACATGTTCTAGTGTCTTTTGGCTAGAATTAATTTTCTTTCATTCCAAAATAACTTCAAGGTTCAGAGTTTTTGAGAATTTGGTTATAAATCATTCATAAAAAACATATTTTACAAAATGAACACTTCTAATTAGTATCCATTTTTCCCATAATATAAAAAATTTAAAATAAAACATGATTTATTTTCATGAAAAATCTTCATAACTTTCATCTTGAATTATTATTTCCCCTTACCCATCCTTTAACCATATGATTTTTTTTAAAATGTGGGATAAGCAAAAAAGATCAGTAAGGGACATAAAAAGAATAAATATGTTAGTCTAGTGAAAAACATGGAAACCCATGAAAACCCTTTTCTTAAAAAACATACCCCTTTTTACATGAAAATAGAATAATTTTTCCTTTTAAAAGATCATTATATTACCTTTTAAAAACAAAAAATTTCCATGAAAAATCATTATTAAGAATAGAAAATTCATGTAGGTTCCTTGGTACATCATCGTCATATAACCCCTACATAACCCTTGAAATAATCCTTATAATTGGAATAACCATATGTCCGACTTCCAATATAATTATCCCAAGAAGATAATCATTACCCAATGCATTGAATCTCTATTTAGGTGAACCCACCATATAATTTATATCAGGATCATTCATGATCTATAATGGGGCTCAACCCTTCCTAAACATTTTCCAAGAGTAATATCATGAATAAAACCCTTGAAAAACTCTTTTAAACCCTTGCGCAAACACTTTTGAATATTAAATTACACATTTCTTTTAAAGAAACCATTTTAAATAAAAAATTACCTAGAAAAAGGGAAAGAGTGGTTTTATTTAAATAAAATATGAAAACTTTTAAATTAATCCAATCTTAAAATAATGGCTATGGTAGTGAGAAAATTCATTGTCACCGAATACATTAAAATAAAGAACTTTTTTTGTCTTTTGTAAAGAAAGTAAAAAATTACATTAAAAGTTTCCTTTTTGAAAGAATTTTAAATGAAGAAGAATAAAATTACATTTAAATTTGTTTTTTGTCTATATAAATTCATTCATAAAATAATTTTAAAAAAAAATGGATAGGGAAGAGCAATATTTTGAGAATAAATATTTAAAACAAGGTTTTAAGTTAAAGTTTTCTTTACCTTGTGCCCGAATTGTCATTGGAACTCCTTATATTCCTGAATAAAAAAATTATGTTAATTATTTAAATACTTTATAAAATTATTATTATGAATTTTATTTCACTTACTACCATGTTATATAAAATTACTTAATCAATTAAGTTCACATTAGATGTTTTTATGATATCTGGATCATATGTACAAAATGACTTTGGTAGGATGAATATAGTCAAATAGGTCATTATTAAATCATATACAAAATAATAATTTTGAAATTATTATCATTTTTATAATTAATTTATAATTTTAAAACCAATCACAACAGATGGTTATGTAAAATTAACTAAGTTACAATCATGTTGACAGTAGGCCGTACATACACATGAGTAATATTTCCATTTTTCAATGATCATTATGGAAATATAGTAAGTATTATTTTATATTTACATAATTATAATAATATCATGAATACCATATCATTTAATAAAATATACTTATATATATAATTCATGTGATGTGGTGTTGAAAAATGAATCACACCGTTTTGTGGAGGTGGTAGTCCACACATACGCACAAATGAAATTATCATTTTTTAGTGAGTGGAAAGGTAAGAAATAAAATGATATATTAACTTTTAATAATTATAAATATTTTATTAATATCATATATAAACATTAATTATATCATTATAACTTTTTTTGAGATAAGGTGGTGGAAAATTAATGACATCAGTTCGCGAGATGGTAGTTCGCCATACACATGAATGATGAATTACATTCCCATTAGATAGATGTTGGATATGGATATAAGATATGAAATTAAAATAATAACATCTAAGTATATGGTAGATAATTAATTTATTATATAATCATGGATAATAAATATTTGATGGATGTTGAAGAAGAAATAAAACCAAAACGCCTGGTTAAGAACTACACTTATTCTTAAGATAACCTCATTTTCTTTACACCTTAAGACATATAAGGTTGGTATTATGACATAAATAAGGCATATAGAGTGTTTATAGTGATGGAAATAATGTATTTTTTTAGGCTCTGGATGAACCAAAATTATTTTTAAGTGTTAATAAATGAGAAGAGGTTCTTTTTTATAAAATATGGGAGGAGAACTCTTGGAATTTCTTAAAATATTAAATAGATACAAATTAATTTTGATTCCCAAAAGACTCAAAATTGATAATATTTGATTATAATATGACTATGAGTCTAAATACTCCAATTAAATAAAATTTTAACAAGTTTAGATTATATTTTTACCCTTATCATTTTTTAACCTTTCGTTAACCCTTTCGACAATTATAGTGATATCAATGTTTTTTACTCTTTAGGGGTTAATATAGTTACTAAGAAAGGAAAAACGGCTCATAAATAGACCATGGTCCATATTTCAAAACATACCCCAATAAATTTTAAAAATATAAGTTTTTAGCAATTCTAGATCATTTAATAAAATATTATTTATTATAAAATAACATTAATGTTAATTTTGGAACTATTCATTTAATTTGACTTTTAAAACTATAATAAAATAATGGAATTACAAAAAAAAGTTAATATATCCCTAAAAAGTTTTATTTATCTATAAAATTCATTTATAAAATTAATCATTTTAAATTATATTAATTTTAATATTTTTAATTTCATTTATTTTATGTTTTCATTAATTGAATAATAATTTAGTTAGTGTTGCGTAAGGATTTAATTTAATTATTTATTCACCAAAAAATTAAAAATAAATTAACATGATGAATATAAATAATTTATATTTTAAAATAATTTTTATAACTAGACATATCTGATGGTCATCCTCATGTTAAAAATATTATTGTTATTAAAAATAAGAGTGTGATATCTTTTACTTTTCTTTAGATAAAATATTATAAAGGTGATGAAGACATATTAATGAAAATAAAAGGCTGTATAACTAAATCTTGGATGATTATAGAATACATGGACTCATAAAATAAAATTAATTTAAGCGTTATGGTTATTTTCTATTTCTTATCATATGTTTAACCCTAAATTACATGATTTTCCCATTATCGTGGTAACAAAAATTAAAATAATTATCATTATTAATGACTAAAAAATGGATATATTTACCAAATTTGTACCTTATGATTAAAAATATGGAATCCATTTTTTATGATTCAAAATATATAGGTTTTATAGTTTAATTTATAATTGAACTGAAAAAATGTGATGAAAAACATTTTTTCAAAAAAATACAATTTTTAAGTATAAAATGTATAAAATTAATTTATAAAACCATAATTATATTATTATAAATAAAAATAAACTATTTAAATTTTAAAACTAATAAAAATATATGATTAATTTATAAATAATCAAAAAGTAAATACAAATTTCTATAAAAATTAGTATTTTCACTATTCATTGAAAAATCAATCTTTTTATAAAATTATCAAAAAATAATCCTAAGATAATTTTTACATAATAAATTAAGAAAATGAAATTTATTTTTTAAAATTTAATTTATATAATTTGAGAATTATAATTTAAATAAAACCTTATAATTAAAGAGTTTAATAAAACCATTTTCTTTTTGATTTTAAAAAAATTACTTAATGTTTTTATAATGAATATAACTATCTATTTCATGAATACTAATAAATATGCAAATTATTTATTCAATAATTACCTAGGTTGTTATAGTATGAGTTATAATCAGACACATTGAGCTGATTACAGATTGACTGTGATTCATTGAGATGGTTTTTAAAAGTCTACATATACTGGTGGACATACCTCTAGTGAAGATGATAAATGTACAACTATGGATGGTTGGAAAAGATGAGTGACTACTATTTAAAGGTGAAGAATGTATAGACCTTAAAGGTAGGCAATGATTATTCCTTTAAAGTGGAATGGAGACTAAATACAATCATGGAGACTAAATACAATCTTGGAGCTGAAGTAGGTTTGGTTGGGGTTTATGGGAGTCTAGTTAGCACATGATTAACCAACACTTAAATGATAGATATGTGTGTATTTACTTTATTTATCATGTTAATAAACTTTATATAAATATGAACTTTTGTTTAAGGATGAATTGGTGGTGTCCTATTAGTTTTGTACTCACACCCCACACAAGAATCTCCGTGCATGTATGGAATTCATGATTAGAGATATGGGTAAGGGTAAAGGCCCAATAGTAGGTTGATGATGAGATATAGATTGGTGTTTGGAGGAGTTATTGGAACAAACTTCTGATAGATTATATAGTGACTTTATTTATTTCATATTTCTTTTTATTATACTATGGCCTGAACTATCACACAAGGGGAGCTTGTCTGTTTTTATATTGTATGACCTAAATGGATTTGTAATAGAATTATGATATTGTTTTAGTTACCATTGTACTATTGGGTTATTATTATTTTCTTATTATGATTTTAGTGTATGACTATTGATGCTTGGGGTGTCTCCTCATTACACCTTTTGAACTCTCGCTGTTAGTTGATAACCTATTTCTTATAGGGTGGTGCACATGTGGTCATGTAACACTTCAACTTGAACCCAGTGATTCAGATTGGGGTGTTACAAAATGGTATCAATGTTGGGTTTCCTTTTATTTTTTTATCATGGTTATGTTTAGGAATATGGTAGAAAGGAGTTAGGCTATGTGAAAATCAGTTATAGGAGTGGCAAGCATCCTTGGCCAGCTCATGTGTAATAGACCTCTAAGTTACTGGTAATGGGACTACTATTGTAGTTGTGAATTTACAATTTCATCCTAATCATAAATTTTTTCTATCAGTATAGTTTATTAGATTTGGGTGTGTTCATGCATCATAAAAAGGAACATAATATCCCATGTAATACATACCTATTGTTTTCTATGTATGGTAGTTCATTTAATTAAATGTATTTATTTATGATTTTGTGATATACTTATCTAACATTTAGATTGTTGGAACTTGAGCATGCTTGTTTTGTTGATGTATATATATGACTGTGACTAACATGTAGGTTTGTATAAATAGGATTGAGCCTTTGGTATTGATAATATGGTTATCAATTATCATTGTGGGTAACCTCCTAGGATAGGTCTCCAGTAAAAATACCTCATCCATGCCTATAAACCATTTGAGTTGATATCTTAATTAAGCTATTTAGGTGTTCTAAGTGTTTATTTGGAATTATAGATAATTCCATCTAAAATATGTATGATGGGAGCACCTATGGAATAAGTTTAGAATGATTCCACTAAGTAAGACGCTTCTATTCCTCCACTGTATTAACAGTAGTATACAACATAGAATTATCTTGCACTTACTCTAGTGGTCTAGAAAGAAGAACCGCTAAAGCTATGAGTCTTCCTCATAGTGTCTATTCAAGGCAGAAGAGTTTCTAGGATGATGATCAATTATTCCCAATACTTCAATCTTCAACATCCCCTATGTTCCATGACACCGAAGGTCCACAAGATTCTAAGGACTATATTGTCATTATCGTGGGGATATTTTATCTAGTAGAGACCCTAGAGGATCGATGGGTAAATCTAGTTGCTTTCATGCTTCAGGGATCCAATGGGAGGTGGTAGAGTGATATATAACTAAGCGGGAAGAAATGAGGGTCTTACTTGGGATACCTTAAAGGATATATTCTTAGATGAGTTCTTCTTGGATATGATAATTTTGGACTATGCTTCGGAGTTCATGAAGATTCATCATGGATCTATGTCACTGTATACTTACTCTACTTATTTCACAAAGTTTCTTAACTTTTCTCATCTCTTGGTTGGGAACGAGGAAAAAAATGCTTGAAAATTTGAGACCTGACTTTGTCCAGAGATGAGGTTCTAGGTTATGAGTTTTGATTTGATGATATATCCCAATGTGTTATGTAAGTCCCTAAAGAGAAAAAAGGGTCTAGAAGAAGATAAAGCTACATGACTACTTTCATCCTTCCCTAGATCAATGTGTGGGATCTTTGTTTATGCTAAGGTATACTCTTATTATAGTAGGAATATAATGGAAGAGGCGATCCACTAGGATGAAAGTAGGTAGGTGGAGCAGATTAAGGGATTATCTATTCCCTATATGGAATGTAATTTCACAAGATGATATAACTATGGGTAGAGGGGTCATTTCAGTAGATATTGTGGAAAGTTAGAGAATGAGTGTCATTAGTGTGGAAAGATTTTTTACATATGTTATTCTTCTAAATTGATGTGTTTAGACTCTAGGAGGATGGGTTGCAGTGTAATATGGGGTCCTAAACAAAAAATTATGACTCTATAGACCTCAATGACCTAGGTGAGTCATTCACCACATGGATAGGGTCATAGGGCTGTGATAGAGAGATTTTATGTAGGGGATCGAGTCTCAACTAATGGTGGAGAGGGAACATCAAATGTTTGAGGTATGATATTGATTACATCTATGATATCTTCTACCATGTTTTATATAAGAGATTTTTATTCTTGTATATTTACTCAAGTTGTTGTTGGAATTGATTTTTCAGTCAAGTTATCTTATAAATTATTCTCTCTTGACACATACTTGTGGAAGAAAGTGGATTATCTCTAGATATTTCAAGAATGTCCCATATAGGTTATTGGTTATGAACATCTATGAGATTTCATGATTATTGAGATGAGAATAATTTATGTGATATTTTTTCATAGACTAGATGACTTGTTATTGGGATCACATTGATTGCTATAGGAGACAAGTATCATTTACCTTACCTAAGGGAGAGAAGTTTACTCTGACTAAATAATGGGATTTAGGAGAAGGATTTATAGGTCTAAAACTGAGTCATATTGGGGATATCATGACATAGGCAGGTAATTATATTTTTATTAAGTAAAAGAGGAGATAATGGTACAACTCAAGGTTTTAGAGGCAAAGGGCTTTATTAGGATGAGTACACCTACCATGGTGCTTCAGTGTTATTTGAAAAGAAGGCATATAATAGTATTTAATTATATTTTGATTAAGGAAGTTGAACCAAGTGACTATGAATAATATATACCCATTTGTGAGGATCGATGACTTTTTTGATTAGTGTCGGGGAGCCTGGTGGTTCTCCAAGATTGATATATAATCAAACTACCATCTACTTCAGGTCATAGAGGAGGATATTCCTAATGCAATATTCAATAGTAGATATAAACTGTATGATTATCTTGTCATTCCATTCAGAATGAAAAATACACCAATGTTTGTTCATGGATCTAATGAATAGGAACTTCCATCCATATCTGAACTCCTTTATTATGGTGTTTGTTGATAATATTCTCATATACTCACAGACCTTAGAGATGAATGCTAGAAAACTAGATATTGTTTTGAGTACACTTCAAGTGCATCATCTCTATGGAAATATGTTGAAGTGCCAAATCTAGATCCAAGGTGTATATTTTCTTAGGAATATAATCTTTAAGGTATGAATTTATATGGATCAGGAGAAGGTAGATGTAGTTATGTCTTGGGTACACCCTATAAATGTGGTTGAGATAAGGATATTTATTGGTTTAACTAGGTATTATTAATGGTTCATTCAATAATCATATCATTTGGAAGTGCCAATGTTAGGACTTACCAAGAAGGGGGTGAAGTTTGAATATACTAATCATTATCAAGAGACCTTATTAGAGAAGAATAGAAGATTGAAAAAAACTCTAATACTAATATTTTTAGGGATTGGAATTGGATATTTAATTTACTTTGATGCCTATAGTGTTGGTTTTTGAGATGTTATTATACATAGGTATCAGGTGTTGGATTGTGGGTTTCATAAACTTTAACCCCATGAGAATAACTACTCAATGCATGACTTGGAGTTGGTAGTTGGGGTCCTTGATCTGAATTTTTGGTGCCAATATCTCTTTGGTGAAAGATTTATCATATAAATAGACCACAAGAGTTTGTGTTATATCTTCTCTCAACATGAATTGAATCACTAAAATAGGCAATGGGTTGATTATATACAAGAATTTGATTTTGAAATGGATTATTCTCTTGGTAAAGGAAATGTTGTTATATATTATATTAGTTAGAAAGCACAAAATCTTGGAGAGTGACCTTGAAAGGAGGAATGATATTTGATGAGATTATTAGTTGACTAGTTGGTGGATGCATCTAAGGACCGAGGGGTAATGACTTATTCTAATTTGTTTATCATGTCTGCATTGGGGGAATGAGTAAATTAAAAAGAATAGTTGGATCCCAAATTTTTAGTGGTGTGGGAATGTTTGGTGGGAAGTGATCCAATTATAGGATGGTTGATGGATAGTGATGATGTGATCTATGTTCATGGGAGAGTAGTGGTTCACACTTCCCTGAGGGAGGATATAAATAGAGGATACCATGCCTCTCAGAGGATTAAGGTAGAGAATCAGTGTTAAGGAGGATTTATTCTTCCACTTCCCATGCTTATGTGGAGGTATAATGACATGATGATGAACTTCATGATGGGGTTTCCTAGGACCTCAATAAGTTGATATGTTGTATGTGTGATAGTTTATTAGCTAAAGAAGGTGTCAAATTTCATACCGATATAATAGAATCACTCTATAAATGAGTTTGTAAAACTTTTTTTTGGTAGATTTTATTATTACATGGTATTAAATCCACTATACTATTAGATATAAACACATGTTTTAAATCATGGTTTTATAAAGGCTGGAAGAAGGCTATGGGGACTCAGTTAAAGTTGAGTACAATTTATCATCTGCATACTGATAAATAGTTGGAGATTAAAACAAACAATGAAGGATATGCTTCAGGCATGAATTATTGATTTTAGTGGAGAATTATATGATCATTTAGTACAAGGATTTTATTTATAAGAAAACTTTTGTGCCTTTTTATGGTCATCTATGTTACTCACTGCAGTTATAGCATGAAGCTGGTGAGGCAACTATTGTTGGGATGAGTATAATGATGGAGATTTCAAAGAGGGTGCATTTTATACGGAAGTAGTGGGTTACCACTTTTAGTAGAAAATGATCTTTTTTAAACCATAGGTGATGACCATTTGAGTTCAATGTGGGTGACTAGGTTTTATTGACTGTGTCACCTTGGTTGGGGAATCATAATTTGTGGAGACAAGGGAAGCTAGAATCATGATTTTTGGGAATATTTGAGATCATTGGGAATATAAAAATAATTGATTATCAATTTGATCTTCTTACATGATATTGTGATATGAATAATTTTTTCCATGTATCTCATCTTTAGAGGTACAAGCCCAATTTTTCACATGTGATCAACTGTGAGGATGTTGAGTTGAAACCAGATACATTGTTTATGTACCACTCGATGAAAATTGTGTACTATAGTGAGAAAGTTTTGTGGGGAATTATGGTACCAATTTTTTGTTTCTTATAGTAGGATAGAAATATCCAAGATGAGACATGAGAATAATAATATGATTTTTGGGATCAATGTCCGAATTTGTTAGAGCATTACTGTAAGAAGGACTTCTCAAGGATGAGAAATCTTTAGCGGTGGAGATTTGTGACATCCTCAATTAATGGTACATTATGTTTATGATTCAATGTATCTTATTTGTTTTTTTGTGTTTAAGGTGTTTTTGTGGCATATTTGAGGCCTTGGAAGTCAGGAAATTGGAAATGATGAAGGTAGGGGAATCAACCAGTAGCTTTAGAGCTGCTATTGTTCCACCTTCTTGTTGATACAGACTCACCAACTAGCTGGTGGTAGTGGCATAGGATGTGCTATTTTAAGGTCCCACTGTCCTTTCTATAGGCTAAGAATAGGTGTTTTATCTCTATTGGGAACACCGAACGACCAACCGGTGAGGGCCATCGGCTCACTGATGGTGCCCAGATGACCGAGTCATTAAGTTAAACCTCATATTTTCACCCAAAATCCTTATTTTGATATATAAATCCTACAGATTGACCCTTATTCAACTTGGATGATACCATCAGCTCTATTTTGTAAAATTTGGCTCTCTTCTTCTCCTCTCTTCATTTCTCAAAGACTAGATCTATCCGTCAACTTCCATGAGGTAAGATTCAGCCATTCTTGCCCAAATATTATTATCCTTTTGAATTTATCCATAGATCTAAGCTATGTTGAAAAATTATATAGATCCCATTATGATATAATGAATAATTATTGGTCCATTGATAGATTAACATCATATCCATAGTATTGGTAACCTTACCTTTGATTATATTTATATATTCCATCAATGATGGTTTTCATTGGGTAATTTAAATAGATTATAAGGATGTGAATCTATTTAATTCTTGAATATTATTCCAAAATCCATTTGTGAAGAATTGCTATTGGTTCTGTGGATCCCTGGCATCATGGTTTGATTCGATTGGTGCATGGGAATGATTTAGGAATTGACACTTGAAAAATATTTTCAATTGGAAATAATGAACTTGAGGTAGGATGTCTTTACCATATAGAGATATTTTGTTTGACATGATTTGATTGTGCATGCATAAATAGACCGTGAGAACTATTGTGTGATGTAAGAACCTAAATTTTCAAATCGGATATGGATCCTTTTAGCTGTTGGTTAAACCCTGGTTGTGGAAATTTTTTTGTATTATATTTAAAATTCAATCCTTTAGGTCTGTTGGTATGTTTTGGAAATAAGAAAGAAAGGGGTTGAAGACTGACTTTAGGCCAAGTACATAATGTGTATTTTCCTGGGTAGTCTAATTCATGACCTTTATTGAACTTTACCCAAAATAGAAATCCTAACAATTACATGACGTGTAAATACTATGAAATGTTTTTAAAGGGGAAATACATTTTTTTATTTTTCCTACCCTATCTCCTATATTTATATCACACAGGAGGATATCTCCTCCCTTGAAGATTCCCTTTGAGACTAATGCTAGTATTTGACCCTGTTTCTCCATCCAAACTTTTATTTGAGATTTGATATTCTTATTTAATTCCTCTCAGTAAGTGATTCAGTCCTTAGGCTTAGTTCTTCATTTTTCTTTCCCTCGAAGACACTATTTTGATATAGGTTCATATGCACTATTTTCATTTCATTGATACATTCTCCAGTTTTATTTTGATCCATATCAAACTAAGGGCTGATACTGGATGAGGAGAGTGATATAGGAATAAGGTAGGTGGTCTATGACTTTTCCCTAAAAGTCTCATCATTTATAAAAATTCATTAATGTGAACACATAGGTTTCACCGATATTTACTTATTATATTCATATTCCATTCTTATAAATTTTGTTATTGTATTCCATAACCCTAATTATACACGTTTTTCATGTTGTTGGAGGTTAATGCCTCAACTCCATCACCCATTTAGGGTGTGTACCATGTTATGCCTTGTTTCCTTTTAGACACCATCCTAGTTTGTTTTCCTCTTGAACTTATTATGGTAAGTGTCCCTTTTAATTAAAATAACCATTAAAATGTTAATTAGAAAGTATATTTATAGATATCACTTGGCCTATTTTTTTATAATTAATTTAATTGGTTTCATGTCCTATATAACCTTTTCACCTTGAATGAAAGGTAATGGAATGAACCTAATAAATGAATGAGTAATCAAAGTGATAAATGGTTAAATGTCCAATATAACCTTGTCACCTTGTATGAATGGTAATGTAATGAACCTAATAAATGAATAAATAATCAAAGTGATTAATGTTTACATGTCCTTGATACACCATGTCATGATTCTTGAATGATAATGGAATGAACCAATTAAATTATTAAAAAGCACGAGTATTACATGGACTTAATTTAAATAATGATATATGGATAAGGTGCCTATTGAATATAGACATTTTTATCTTTAAAGAAATGGACAGAATTGAACCAGCCTTGGATTCCCGTGGGAGTGTCTTGAGCACTCATAGAATACCATTCCGATACTAGGAGCCAGTTTCCAAGGGAGATACCCACCTTGGAATATGGTCCTTGTCTACTATAGGATGCCTGACATGACACAGTAGGATCCCTTCACCATCTATTTAGATATTATTATTCCTTGGATACAACCCTTGGATCTAGATAGATGTCTTCAGACATGTGGCACCATGCCTAGCCCATGATTACCATGGACGAGATCCTTGGACTCAGTTAGAATCATTTACAATGTAATGCCTTGGGTATTTCCCATTGGATTAAACTTAGAACTCTTTATTTATATATCACATGAGTTACTACTATGATTTGGATGACCCATAAGGCCAAGGATGCCTTGGTTATACATTGGATCCTCTTTTAATATTACTATGATGTATTTCAGTGCTATTGATACTTCTACATGATATATATATATAAACGAAACTTAAAAGAATTAATCCAATCATATCATGTTTAAATACAATACCATCTAAGACTGAAATAGGTATATTTTTTTGGAATTGCTTTACATTTATATATACCTACACACTATGCAGTTTATATTCACATACTGGATTTGTATAGACGCTGTTGGTGGTGGTCGGATGAGATTTATCTCACACACTATCTGAGTCATTGATGGTGACCAGGAAGATTATATGATCATAGGAATGTACAAGGGGAAGCATCCCACATTGGAAACCCAACTTGATTTCTTAATTTGGATAGATCTTGGTTGTAGATGACCAAACCAATGCTCAAGATTCTTGGATAGTTTTTGGTCTTCTTTTCATTTTGTATAACATGTACTGTATTGATTAACTACTACATTGTATACCTATTTTCTTATTTTTTGAGACATGAAATTAAATCATCATAGTTTTTATATGACACTATTCGTATTACGAGTTGATTATTATTGATGTTTTTTATTCTTATCTTCCAATGAAAGTTTTCTTTATTCGTTCTCATGATTCTGTTATAGTCATCCATGTGTTATATTATTTTTATACTCTATGATCCACTATAAAATAATGAAATGGTATCCCCACAGACACACCCTAGGCCCTTGCTATTTTTTTAGCCTCTAGCATATGGGGAGGTTCACTTGAGGCCTTATGGTCCACCCGGATGGGGCACCTTCATGTGGCACCCTGGTCGGGACGTCACAATGCGGTATCAAAGCATTTTTATTTTATTTTTTCTTATTGTTTGAGAATATAGAAATGATATTAGAAACATGTTGGAAATTGGTCATAATCTATTCCTGGGAGTAGCTAACCCATATCTGGGGTAAATACCAAGTTTCATGGGAATAAGAATTTTTTGTTCTATTTTTTGGTATTTATTGTCGATATACTTTCACCGTTGGGTGAAGCACATGAATTGTGGTATTTGATATGCTTTATGGATATTTTAACTTGGCCTAGTATGATAAGAATCATTGTTACATGAATCATTATAGGCACCTGAGATTCACATGTCATGCATATGCCATGCCATGGAGGGGAATTTTATTGCTTTCATTACTTGTGTTTCCTGTGACTATTGAGTAAACCATTTTTGTTATATATTCCCATGCTATTAAAATCTTCTACAGGGTAAGCGAATTTGTTATTTATAGTGTCAACATCAATCTAAATGTTGTTTTATTGTATAGGTTTATGGTGGAATCCTAAATAGATAGTTTCTACCCATGTCAACTATGTACCTCTAGTTACATTATCTAAGAAATTTTTTGTGATTGAGTGAGCACCAGTTCCAATTTATGAGGTGTATGGGACCTTGTGAATTTTTAGGGTAATTAATAAAGTCGAGCCATCATATATTACCCATTACATCCCATGAACAAATGTATATGGGGTTGAATGAAATTAAATGGGTGTTTATTATAGTTATACGGTGTATGGACCTTAATTAACTGAGAATAGAGAAACATTCAATTGAACCTTGATATATGTATATAAGAAAATACAAACTTTTAATGTAAATATTGACTCATCAAATGATTTTTTTTATAGTAAAGGAAGAGGAAAAGTGAAATTAATCCTTCACCTACTGGAACCCCTATAGATCAATTTTGAACATTTTCCAATACCCAAGACTTATAATCATATAGTTGGGGGTAGTACACTGGGTGGTGTGCCCTTATTCTTATAATTTTATTCTACTAGAATTTATATTTTCTCTCTAATATTGTTATGAGGTGTTTTATTATAATAGTTAGAGCTATTCCACCAGGACTTCTTCGAGTCATGCACCGAGAGGGTGCCGATGATCATACTCTAGAGATGGTGGGCCCTGAGCTACCAGTCTTACCACCAAGAGTGACACTTGAGGAACCTCCAGCTATTACTGAACTAAGAATTGATTCTTCACTTAGTGAAGTTTTTTTATATCTAATTTAGTCCTTGAATGATGTTCCATGACCTAAACCTACTATGTCTAACCTGACTTGAGAGTTCTAGTAGTAGCATCCTTCTATATTTTCAGGGAATAACGGTCCATCGGCTAGTGAGACTTGGACAGAGGCCATTATTTATATCTTCAAGCATCTGGATATGACTCCAGAGATGAGGGTAAATATTTTTAAATACATGATTATTTATTCTACCATTTTATACTACGATTTGATTACTCATACTGGTCAACATCACGACATGGTTTGGTTGGACTTCTAGACTACCTTCAATGATTAGTTTTCCATGAAATGTTGAGAGTTGTGTAAGCCAAAGAGTCCATTCACCTAAATTAGGGTGCTATGTTTATCATGTAATATTTAGAGTGTTTTACTGAGTTGAAATTATTTTCACCACTTCTTGAGGGTGATGAGATGTCACTAGAAAGGCATTTTGAAGATGGGATCAATTGTGTCATCCACTCGTAGATGAATTTCTTTCACCAATCTACCTTTTATATGATTATTAATATGGATATTATCACTAAGAAAAACTTGAGAGAATCCAATAGAAACAAGAATAAAGGATTAGTGTTAATATTGGGAAGTAGTTATTCAAGTAGCAGGAATCGTAGCCTTGAGGTTTCTCATCAAATCAGTGGTGGTTAGAGTATTCGCACTGACAGCTCCGTTATATGCCATAAGTGTGGAAGATAGGAGAATATCTAGTCTCTGTGTGGTAGATTACCTCTTGAGTGTTGTTATTTTTTCTATATTGGTATTATTTATAGATTATTCATGACCTTTCCACCTGCTTCTAATGGAAGATGATCCGCACTAGCTCCACCTTTAGGGGTAGGATGAGTTACATCGCGTTAGGCTAGTAGTTGGAGTAACACTGATAAGACATGATGAGGAAGAGGTTGTGACTATGGTCACCATACTTTTGATTATTAGTGCTACTATAGTGGACCTTCTCAAGGTAGTATAGAAATAGTGAAATCCTATGGATCAGGTTAGCTTCATGCCTTACAGAAGATACCCAAGGATCAGAGTGAAGGACCATCTATAGTATGAGGTACTATTCTATTAGCCTCTACTATTGAATTTACTTTATTCGATATAACTTATTATCACTAATTTATCTCTTTATCAATCATCTCAAGCTAGAAATATAGTACTTCTGTGGTGTGATGACCCCAGAAACACCATTGGGAGTGCGTTCAGAGGGAATACACCAATGCAAGGACTATCCCCTTGAGATTGAATGTTGTAGTTTCTTAAGGGATCTATTAATAATTGAGATGAATTGATTTTATTTCATTTTTTTCATGGATTGGTTAGTTCCCTACCCCACCTATGTGGACTATTATCTCCATAGTGTATTGTTTACATCACTAGAGGGTGAAAATTATCCTCATAAGGATGAGTGGGATGTCTATGATGGTAGAGCTGGACTAGATCATCATGGTATAAATGGAGTGACCACCCAAATTTCTAGTCTCTTCCTGGAGGAGTTTCTAAAACATATAATAAGATTTTACTCCCATAGTAGATCATTTCTAGGATGTCTTTCCTGATGATTTTTATGGCTTATCTCTTGAGAGAAAGGTATAATTTACAATTGAGATTATTCCCAGAGTATCTCCAACATCTATTACTCAATATATGTTGTCACCTACTGATCTCTAGAATCTTAAGATAAAATTTGTGGATTTAGAATATAAGGGTTTTATCCAACCAAAAAATTATTCTTGGGGTTCACCTATGCTTTTCACCAAGAAGGAATATGCGACCCTTATTTTATGTGTAGATTAATGATGGTTGAACTAGCTTATAGTTAAGAACTAGTATCCACTTCCTTGAATAGATGATCTTTTTTACCAACACCAAGGATCTAGGGTATTCATAAAGATCGACCTAAGATCAGGCTATCATCATGTGCGAGTTTGGCCTTAATATATACCACATATGGATTTCCATAATCATTATGGTTTATATTAGTATCTCATTATTACATTCAGTCTTATGAATAAACCTATTATTTTCATGGATTTGATGAATTGGGTTTTCCATCCCTATCTGGATTCTTTTTTCATAGTTTTTTGTAGATGACATCTTGGTGTATTAACATACTCGTAGAGACCATTATTGAAATCTTGAGATCATTTTGAATACATTAAGAGAGAATAAGCTATATGATAATATTGATAAGTTCCACTTATGGATAAAAAATTTCACTCATTAGATCACATTATCTCAGAATCAGGGGTATAAGTTGACCTAGAGAAGGTGAGTACTGTGGTTTCATGGGAGTACCCTAAGAACATGTTCGATATATGGAGTTTCTTAGGCATAAAGGGATATTAATTTTGTTTTATAAAGAACTTCTCACACCTTACTATACCTATTACTGGTTTTCCAATGAAGGATGTTAAGTTCTTGTGGTCTGAAATGTGTGAGAAGGCCTTTTAGGAGTTGAAAGGATGGATTACTTCAGCACCAATTCTGATTCTTCCAGAGCCTAGTAGAGGCTATACCATTTTATGTAATGCATCTGGAATCAACTTCCGTAAAATATTGATATAAGAGGATAGATTCATTTCATATAGGTCTCTCCATTTGATACCTCATGAGAATAACTACTCAACGCATGGCCTTGTGCTAGCAGCTATTGTCCCTACCTTACACTGTTGGAGAAACCATCTGATGGGTGAGTGCTTTATGGTGTATATGGACCACAAGAGCCTCAAATATATCATTATGAAATGTTAATTGAATCATAGATAGTGAATATGGTTCTAATACCTTCCATATTTTGACTTTGAACTTTCTTATATGCTAGGAAAGGGAAATGCGGTAGTTGATGCGCTGAGCTGAAAAACCAAGGTATAAGAAATTCAGGAAGCCAATGATGAATAACAATTGATAGCCCTCTTTTCTGATCTATATATATTGTTTCATGAGATTCATTAGGGGATTTTCATAATGGCCTTAGAAGTTACCTCTTTACTCCTCAATAGGGTGAAGAGTATGCAGTTTTCATATCCCGAGGGGTTGGTTATCTGGGAGAGTATATCAGCTGAGGACCCACCTATAATTTGGTATAATTATGAATACCATATACTTTGTATACATGGGAATGTATGGGTTCCTATAAATATGATAGAGGAGTTGATACGAGATTACCATTTTTCTTAGTGGATAGTTCATCAATGAATCTCCAAGATGTATTGTTATATATGTTGCCAGTATTGGTGGCCTGGGATAAAATGTCAAATATTTGGTTTTATCACTAGGTTTTCCACCTGTCAGGAGGTAAAGGTTGAGCACTAGGGACCTTCTATCTTGTTATATCCATTACCAGTCTTGGAATGAAAATTGGAATATGTTGAAAAGAATTTTTATTCTGTATGCTATGGTCACCTCATGGTAGTGATGTAGTTTGGATAGTAATGGATAAACTGACTAAAGTATCCAATTCCTTTCTATTTAGGAAAATTTCTTAGTTGATGAGATGGGTAGAATATATGTCTGTGAGATTATTATACTACACAGGGTCCCCCATACCATCATTTCAGATAGGGGTTCTTATTTCACATTTATGTTCTTTATGGGGTTATAAAGAGATTAGGGTACATTGGTGCTTCTGAGTGAAACTTTTCACCCTCATACTGATGTCTAGTCGGAACAGTTGATATAAGTACTAGAGTAAATTTTATGAGAATTCATCATTGATTCTGAAAATTATTAGGAGAATAATAGACCTCTTATCAATTTATACTATAATAATAGATATCAGGTGATGATTTAGAAGAATCCATATGAGGATTTATATGGTAGACCATGATGTTCTCCCTTTTTCTGGTTAAAGGATAGATAAGTAGTTTTACTAGGTACTTATATTATGCATGAGACTTTGGAGAAGGTACAAATGATTATAAGTCACATGTATACTACTCAGTCTAGATAAAACTCTTATGTCGTTCACCATTGATGACCTTTGGAGTTCAAGGTGAGGGATCATGTTTTCTTGCATGTATCACCCAGACTTGGGAATAAATGTATACATAGGTAAGGGAGGCTCCCACCTTAGTTTTTCAAGACTTTTGAGATCTTGGATTGATTCAAGTTGGTAGACTATCAGTTGCTACTACCTTATAGGTACCATGGCATACATGATGTCTTCTCTTCTAAGTTTCATAGATTTGCTGCTAACTTGTCGACCCATCTAATAGTTTTGATCTTAAGGATATTGAGTTAGATTATAATGCTTATTTTTAGGATTATCCCATATGCATAATTTATTAGAGCACTAAGGCTCTTAGAGGTCAGTCTATCCCATTAGCGTGGGTGTTATAACATCAATACCATTTGTAGGATGAAACTTGGGAGTGAGAGGTTGATGTATGTGCTCAGTGGATGAAGTTGTTCTCAGAAAATGTTTCACTTCCCTTGGAAGGGTATCTTAGGGACGAGTTCCTTTAAGGGGGAAGAATGTTAGAACCTATTTTTTTAAATCAAATATGGATCCTTTTAAATTTTGGTTAAACCCTTGTTACTAATATCTTTTTATATTAGATTCAGAAGCCAAGCCTTTAGGCTGGTTGGTTTGTTATGTAAAGAAGGAATCAGGGGGCTGAAAGCTGGATTCAGTTCAAGTACATGATGTGTATTTGGAATACACAACGAATATTAAATATACGATGTGTATTGGACTGGGAAGGCCAATTCATGATGTGAATTTAATCTTCCCCAGAATGTAATTCCCAATTATTACATGATGTGTAATGTGTTTACACACCATTTAAATTCCATAAAATGTTTTTAAAGGGTTATAAACTTTTCCCCCTTTTTATTACCCCATCTCCTCTCTTTCTATTTCATATAAAGAGCTATCCTACCTTGAATATTCCATTTGATCTTAAATCTAGGATTTGATCTCATTCCTCCATCAGACCTCTGATTGAAGATCTAATCATCTCAGTAGAATCCTTTCGGTAAGTGATTTAATCCTTAGACTTAGTTCATTGTTTTTTTCCTATTGACGATGATTTTTTATATAGCATCATATGCCCTATTTTTAGGATATTTTTCCATTCTTTATTTTTATTCCAATATATGAAAAACTAAGGGCCGATACTAGATGAGGAGAGTTATATAGGAATAAGGTAGGTGGTCTATGAATTTTCCATAAAATCCTTATTATTTATAAATTGTTGTCGATGTAACAACACCAGTTTCACCAGGCATTACTTATTAAATTCATATTACATGCTTAAAAATGTTGTTTTCATATTCAAGATCCCTAATTATACATATCATTAATATAATTCTAGGTTTATGCCTTAACTCCATCCACCCATTTAGGGTACGTACCATGTTATGCCTTATTTCCCCTTTTTAGACACCATTTAGGTGTGTTTTCAAGGAGGCATTATTAAGGTAAATGTCCCTTATTAATTAAATGAATATTTAAAATGTCAATTGGATAATATATTTATAGATATCACTTGTCCTAGATTTTTATAATGAATTTAATTGGTCGGATGTCCTACATAACTTTTCACCTTGAATGAAAGGTAATGGAATGAACCTAATAAATGAATAAGTAATTAAAGTGATAAATGGTTTCATTTCCTATCTAACCTTGTCAAATTGGATTAAAGTTAATGAGTAGAACCTAATAAATGAATAAGTAATCAAATTGGTAAATGTTTTCATGTCCTTGATAAACCTTGTCATGATTCTCGAAAGGTAATGGAATAAACCAATTGAATTATTTAAAGTCATGATCATTAAATGGAATTTAATTAAATAATGATAATTTTATAAGGTTACTATTTCATATTGAAATTTTTATTTTTATAGGAATGGTCATACTTGAGATAGACTTGGATTCTCGGGGGAATTCCTTGAGCACTCAGAGGATGCCATTATGATTCAAGGATCCAGTTTTGAAGGGAGATACCCACATTGGAACATGATCCTTCTCTACTAGTGGATTCCTAACATGACGTTATAGGATCCCTTCACTACCTCTCCAGATATTAGGATTTATTGGATACACTGCTTGAATATATCTTGTTGTCTTCGAACACTTAGTTCCATGAATGCACCCCATTTGTCCCAGTCATGCTTAGCTCAAGATTACCTTAGATGAGATCCTCAGACTTGTTTAGAATCGTTTAAAGTGGAATGATTTGGGGGTTGACCCTTGTATTACACTCAAAACACTTTAATTCTAGACAACATGAGTAACTACTATGAGTTGGCTGACCCCTAAGGTCAAGGATGCCTTGATTATACCTTGGATACTCTTTTACTATTACTATGATCTATTTCAATGATCTTGATACTTACAAATGATTTATCTATGTAAAATGAACTTAAAAGAATTAATTAAATGATATCTTGTTCAGAGACATTAAAAATTGAGGCTAAAATAGGTATGAGTTATTATTTGGAATTGATTTACATTTATATATACCTGTATACTGTAAAGTTTATATTCATAGACTAGATTTTTATAGAATCTGTTTGTGATAGCCTACTAAGAGTTATCTCACACATTATATAGGATTCCATTGAAACCCATATGGATTATATGATCGTAGTTATGGATAAGGGGAAGCATCCCTCCTTGGAAACCTAACTTGATTACTTTATTAGGATGGAGTTTAAAAGCAGATGACCAAGAAAGTGCTCGAGATGATTGGATAGTTTTTGGTCCTTTTGTTATTTTGTATAACATGTATTGTACTGATTACATGCTTCAATGTATATCTGTTTTCCTATTTTTTAGATACACGACATTACATCATCATCTTTTATATGACATTTTTCATCTTATGAGTGGATTATTATTGATGGTTGTTTATGCTTATATTCCACTACTATTTTTCTTTATTTGTTATCATTATTATGTTATTATATCATATTCAATATGATATTCTATGATATGAGGAAATATTATCCCCATGGACACACCCTAGGCATTCATTGCTAATGAGTAGCCTCTAGCATATGGGGAGGTGCACTTGAGGCAATGTGGCCCGCTAGCTCAAGTCACCTTCGAGCAGAACGAAGGTCGGTACATCACATGTGATATGAAACACTTGACATGAATTTATAGAGAGAGATACCCATTATTGATTAATGTGCATATGATGCATGTGTTTCCTTGAGAACCTTTCCTTGATACAATATTCTTATGTATTGCTACGTTGTGACTTGTTTTGGATGTTGTATAGATTATGGGAACATTGATTACAATATAAATATAGTAGGTTTCTCAAGGGTGAATGGTTGACTTTGTAATACCACTCCCCTATTTTCATGTAAAAAACCTCTTTAAGTTTTATTTAAACTACTTTAACTATTTAAATGGGGTGTTTTTTTATAAGAATAAGGATTTGAGTGGTTTTAGGTGATATACAACAGATTATGGAATGGAGTTAAGATTTAAACATGATGATGTAGGGACACCATCCAACCAATGGGTTCTAGAAACTATTTTTTAAATGGTAAAATGACCATTTTATAACTTTCCCCATTCCCTCTTAACCTAATTTTATCATGTTTTTGGGCCAGTTTGTAGTGTTACAGGATCCCTACCCCCTTCTTCTTGGATTTTGGTAAATCTCTTTCAATATTCCACTATTTTCACTTCCATCCATCATTATAGAAGGATTTTGGTAATTATAACACTCCTGTAGAATCTAATATTGTTTTTCTTTATGGTTTGAATATCTCTAAGCATGTTTAACATAAATCACCTATTTCTAGGATTTTTTGGTTTCTCAATATTATCCATTTTAGTTCAAACTGAGGGAATATACTAGATGAGTGGGTCTCTACAAGGTTTAGTTAGTTGTTCTATTTGATTTTGCCTTATGAAATCTCCATTATAATGAATTTTGGCTTGTGCGATCATACTTAATTACCAAAAGCTTGAAATAAAGTTAAATTAAACGATTCACTACCATATTGATGTCTTTGAAGATACCTTTTGATTAGAAAATCATTTTGGATTTGGGTATAAATTCATTGAATCCATTTAAGTGGTGATTTTGGATTGTACATTGAAAATGGGTAAATTAATGGGGTGGTTTATGTAAGAACCCAGACCTTATTTTCAGGTATGTTTTTCCTTTTCTGAATTTTTTGAGAAAAGAGGAGTTTCTAAAAATTTTTGAAGTACACACCATGTACTTTATGAGTAAACGCCATGTAATCCGTTGCCGTGAAAGGCCATGTGTTGGCTGTGTCCGTGAAACACACACGGCCATGTAGGGGTGATGTAGAGGCTGCTTAAAGCGGAGTACGGAAAATCCTAGTACACGCCGTGTACTTTGTTTTTTTTCATTAAATGGGTCGGGGTCACGTCTAATCACCAGAACACACTTCTTCTCTAGCTTCTTCGACAGAGAGCATCCTGTACGACCGCAGATCTCCTCCAAGCCCCCGATCCTCCATCTGTTCTCCGAATCAACCACCGTCGATTACGCTGGAACCGCAACGATCTACAACGTTCTAAGGAGATTCAAGCCTTGTGGATCAATTATATCGATCTTCTAGAATCAAGGTAGGTGGTTTGTGCCTTTCTGTAGGAAGTATTTGAGTATTTTGTGCAACTTCCACCAATACCCTTGAACGGGGTATTGTGTGTTTCCTATTTTTCCCCTGTTGTTTGCCTGCTTTGTTTATATTCTTGAGTAGAGATTATTATTTGTGAATAGGGTAATTTTACTATGCTTTGGATGTTTTTCCCATGCATGTTTTCTTGTTATGACCATTTGGTCTAGTTTTTCCTGTTAGGCTATTTCTAGTTCCATGCCTAGTTGTAGGGTGGGTGACTGTTGTTCTTCCATGCTATTATGCTGTAGTCTGCTAGCCAAGTAGTTCTTGAGGTTCACTTTGACCGTTACGCGATGCGATACTTGCTAACTTTACACAGGGCTGTGAGAACCTAGTGTAGTAGACCATAAGGAGAATGGATGTAAGGGCTTCTCCAGAGTGTCTTTAATTTTATGATGTGAGACCACATGGGGAATCGACGTTGGATGCTTTCTCAGAGTGTCTGTAGTTCCTCGATGCGGGCCACAGGGGGAATGATATGTTGAGTGCTTCCCCAGAGCACCTTTAGTACGATATGAGACTATAGGAGGAATTAACGGTGATTGATTGCCCAAAGAGTCTACTCTTTAGCTGAACAAGAGGGGTGAGACTGTGTGTGCCTCCCAGAGGGTTGCTTGTACTTGTAGGTTGAACCATAGGGGTTAGGCTATGAGAAATACCTAGAGGTTACCTATTTGTTCTACTTTCTTAAGTGGCTTCTTACATGTTTATAAATTAAATGCTAGAAACTGTGGATTGTTTACTGCTGTGTATTATCCTATTTACTGCTTACTGCACTTTTCCTGCCATATAATCACTGACTGTTAGGCACCGATCTTCGGGTGGTTCTCTACTGGGATTTAGTATCACACCCTGTTTAAGTCATGCTTTTGGGCCCAAATATATTATATCATTGTAGGTATAGATAAGGGCAAGCTCCCCTCTACTTCAGGTTCTTGATTGTATTGGAGCAGGAGGGCACGAGACCAAGCCGAGGCTTGCGATGTTGAGGAGTTTCTTATCTTTTTTTCTCTTGTACTTTGGTTTAGTACTGCATTCAGTATTGTGACTTGTTTGGCTGATTTATGAGACATATGTATCATGCATCATTTCATATATATATGAGTTCTCCAGTTGCTTATTGTTTTTGTCTTCACTGTTTACTATTTTTGGATATTTACTACTTCTGCTATTGCATGTGTTGCTTACTTCCGCTGTGTACTCTGCCAATGAGGGCATAGTTTCCCCACCATCACACCCAAGGCCTTCGTTGCTCGTTAGCAGCCTCTGGAATTTGGGGAAATGCGCTTGAGGCCATGTGACCAACCGGGTATAGGGCACCTCTGGATGGATTTCAGAACCAGGGCGTTACAAAGTGGTATCAGAGGAATTATTTTCTCTTGATTTACTGTTTGGAGACTTTAGCCAGGGATAGGACAGAATAGGTACTTGGTAATAAGCTATGCCCGGGAGTAGCTAACCTGTGTATAGGGAAAAGCCATACTACCTCGTTTATTGTAATTTTACTAGTTTTCAATTTTATAGTTGATTTGATTTCACCATTGAGTGATTCACATGATTTGTGCTGTTACCGTTGTTGTTATTACAGTTCTATTTCTGTTGCAACCCGATGAGATGTGGGTATGCCATCTCATGCATCATATAGAAACTTTTTAGAAATCACATGCCATGAATTCTTGACATGCCATCTAGGGTGCATTAGCGATTTCATGTTGTTGTGATAGACGTTGTGTAGATTATGCATGCTGTTGTGATAGATACTTTGATAGAATCCTTGCTGTTTGATAAGAAATTTTTTTGTATAGTGCTTTGCTTAGATGGACGCCAAAATTTGGTTCTTGAGGTGTTATGAGCCCTCATGGACCAAAATTTGGTGGATCATTTCTTGTTTTCCTTTTTATAACTTGTATAAGATGCCAAGTTTTGATTTGCGGGGAGTATGGGCCCTCACAGATCGGAAATTGGCATCGTAACGTTTTTTTCCTGTGTTTTCTGGGATCCGGAGCATTTTCTGAGGCTAATTCCTGGAAAAACCCTAAATACACGGTGTGTAATTTATGAATACACACCATGCAGTTTTTAACCGTGTCACTGACTGTGTGGGCAGGGACACGGGGTTATGAAAAATCTACCATGAACACGCCGTGTACCAGATGTGCACGCCGTGTAGTGTAATCCTAGGAGTCCGACTGTGTAGTTAACAACACGGTTGGTGGAGTATTTTCTTGTACACACTGTTTTCTTCTTGAACACGCCGTGTAGTCTGACCTAGGTACCCGACCGTGTCACGAACTACATGGGTCAGTGTTATCCTTTCACATACACGCCGTGTCTGTCAAGAACACGCCGGGTAGTTTGAGTCATGTGTCTGATCATGTCACTAACAACATGGGCCAGGTGAAGATTGTCTAGTACACGTCGTGTCTACCTTGATCATTCCGTGTAGTCTTGTCTTAGGAGAGCCGTGTGGCTTAACCGTGTAGAAGGACCCTGGAAGGGGAAGAGGATTCAAGTACACACCATGTGTTAGGATCTTAGGCTAGAGAGTCATGGCTAGAAGCCATGATGAAGATCTTTGAGAATCTAGAGACTCCTACAGAAAGGCGGGTTAAGCTCGCCACCTACATGCTATGAGACTCCACCAAGAGGTGGTGGGACGTGATTTCACAGGTGGGTCATCAGCAGGTTACGACATGAGAGGAGTTTCAGTGCATCTTTTGCGGCTACTTCTATCCGGAGACCTTGAGGGCCGACCAAGCCCAAGAGTTCATGAGACTAGAGCAGGGTACTCTTTATGTCATGGATTATTCCTCTTGTTTCACGAAGATTAAGTGTTTAACACCCCTCCAGGGTGGAGATGGGTTGTTCTTGGAAAGAAAGTTTGAGGATGGTCTCAGATGGGAGATCCGCTCACAGGTGAATATCTTTAGGATGACTTCCATCGCTTCCATCGTCAACTAGGCACTGATTGTAGAGCGCAATCTGAGAGATTCCGGAGCTGAGAGCTAGGGCAGTTCTGCTTCCAGAGTTTGTTCTTCTCTAGCTGACAGTAGGAAGCACCGTAGGGAGTCTACGCGAGGTGATCCGAGGTGGCGAGACACATCTTCAGGTAGCCAGGTGGTATGATACCTGTAACACCCCGAGATTTTATGAGATATATAATTTTAATTTCTTTAATGTCTTCTATTATACACTACACCAAGATTAGCTTGTACTATACGCAACACCGTATTAGCTTGCAGTATACACAACACTATTTTGGCTCGTGTTACACACAATTTCAACTTCGTTTTGTGGAAATTATTCTACGTAACATTAAGTATAGATTTTGTTTAATGTATAAATGAAATAAGTTTTGATTATGTTATACGCAACACCAAACAAAGTTTTCACTACACGCAGCCCTGACTTGGCTAGCATTACACACAATCGCGACATTCCTCGATAACGTGTGTAGTACGCAATACCGGGTTTCACTAAACAATTATATATTGTTATAATATTATTATGGACTAGCCGTTATGAATAGTATTAACTAAATTTTGAATTTTATAACATTATTATTCATCTTACATATTTTCTAGAACAAGGTATGAGAACTAAATAAATTTTTCAGGTAAAATAAGTATTTTAAAAAAAATTCATTTTTGCCGCCTTTTGATGGCGCACCCACTTTAAATATAGTTTTTGAAATGTTTATAAGTTCAATTTGACAAAATAAAATTCTTCCTTGGAATCAGGATATAAAAATTTAATTTGGATAAAATTTTCATATTATTCTGATAACTTTCATATTTTAATGAATAGTAAAAACACGCTATATTGTAATTAAAAACAACTTTTTTCATCATAATAATTTATATGGTTAGATTATCTTTTAAATTGGTTTTAAAGTGTAATTAGAATATATTTTTACCATTTAATCCAATGTTGGTTATTGGAATTAATTTCACTTTTAATTTGTACATAAACAAGTGTCGATCTTTTAATAATTATTGTTTCTTAAAAACATGCTATTTGTTTTGATAAGAGGAATTAATTTTAAAATTAATTAATTCAACTTTTATGTTTTTAATTTGAAAAAATATACATCATTTTTTAATTCAGAATATCAAATATATCTTAGGCTGAATTTTTGGTATTTTTCTGAAAAACATCAATTTTTAATGAATAGTGAAACCGCTTAGTGGTAGTTAAAAAACTGAATCTTTCATTTAAATGAAATTTCACCACTTCTGTGAATTGAATTTCAAAAATCCGACATATATGGTTGTTATCAAGAAGTAAAATGTGGTTCAATAAGATGAAAATAATTTTTGGTGAATAGTAACTTTTGACTTTTATTTACTGCGGTTAAAGGTAAATAGGGTAATTCAAGGTTAAAAGAACATTATAACAATTCAAAATTACCTTAACAGTTATCCTAAACTTATTGGATGAGTAGTGTCCGACCATGGGTATCTTTGGGTCGATTTTGGGACCCCATTGATCCACTTGGTAGTGATAATGACAATTTGGATTAATTAATTTAATGTAAAGACAAAATTGACATTAACAAAAATCTTTTAGTAATTAATTTTTTCATAAGGGGTTATATAAATTATCTTTTAGACTATAAATATTCATTTGAAATCTAAAAGGATTTAATACATGGTGGTGTTTTTTTTATAATTTTTAGACATCAAATAAATTGAATTATTTATGACACAATAAAGATGCAGTATTTACCTCATTAATAAATGATTTAAATAAATAAGATTATAATGATTAAAATATTATCCAAAACATGTCCAATTCTGATTGGATGATTTTATTTCTACCATGAGTCATCGTTTCTTTATCTTTAATGATTTTTGGACATTTTGAAACTGAAGATAAGTTTATAATAAAATAATATTTTCACACTTTCCAAAGGTGCCCCTCTCCTCCCTTATAAGAGGGAACCTCCTCCCTCTTCTCTTCACACCCTTTTGAGACTTGAAGCTCGGCCAACCCCATACAATTCCTCTTCTCAACATCTCTAGTTATATCAAAGAGGTTCTGGTCTTCTCAAAAGACCAACTCTAGTTCCCTAATAAGGAGTTTAAAGGAGGTGCGTCGAGGAAGAGGTAATCTCTTCTACCAACTCTTTCAAGATTATTTCTTCTTCTACTTCCTATTCTTTAGTTGTTTCATTATAAAGTAATAACATCAGTATTACTTATATACTGATATGTTATTTAAATATGAAACAACCCTATTTCATCTTCTATCCATCCTATGGAAAATGAAATCACTGTGCCTGCGTACGTACAGAATACCGTCTCTATGCTGTGGTGTAATCCGTTTTTCCACCACCACCTTACTTGGATGGGTATAATGGTGTAAATAATAACAATATATGATTATTATAACATAATTCTGATTCTAAGATATTATATCATCCACTCCAATTCAATTCAAGGAATATGGGAACGATATCATCGCTCATGCGTACGTACGGATTACTGTCTCCACGACGCGATGAGATTCATTTTCCATGTTAACAATTCAAGAATGATTATAAATTATATATAATAATAAATCATGAAATATATGACATAATAATGCTACGGAATTTATGTATATATATATATGTATGTCATCTACTTAATTCCATTCAATTTAATAAGGAAATGAAAAACAACGTTCATGCGTATGTACGGCCTACCGTCTCCATGAACGGTGTATTTATTTCTATTTATCGATCTATTATATATATTTATATTATGAATATATATTATATATAAATCATGATTTATATTCTGGAATTAAGTAATCATGATCTAAGTAATCATATTAATAATTACAAGTCAAAACACGGAGGATAAATGAAACGATTTTACCCAAAACGCTGCTTTAACATGGAATTGACAAATGAACAGATAATATAAAGTCGTAAGTGAATCATATATGATATCATAAATTTTATTATTGTTATTTTACAAGTTAATAATATGTTTAAACCCACTATACAGGAGTCTCGGGCACATACGGATGAAATTGGACATAAGCTAAGGGATAATTTTGTAATCTCATTTTTATCCGTGATTGCTTATATGTAAGTATTTACTGGGGTTATATTTTTCATCCATGTCCATAAAATGTTTTTTATAAAGTGTTTAATATTCTTCCATTTATGTTTAAAGTCATGTTTACCCTTATTTGACTTTTAATTTGTGTTATGGATGGAATCTTTCTTTTGTTTACCATACGTGGTACTTTTTGACTTTTCCGTTAAAAGTACGAGGAGAATGTTTTTTTAACTTATACAGCATGAACAGATTTTTATGGTTTTATAACACCTTATTTTCATGAAGCTTACTCTACAAGATTTCATGATTATTTTCAAAAAATCCTTTTCTTTTAAAATTTCATGGCATTTTGTAAAAATAAAATGATTTTGAAGAAGAAAGGATATTTTCCTCAAGAATTAATTTCAAGTGTTTTATCAAAAACATTTTCCATATAAGATGGCATTATTTCATATGTGTATGTTTCAATTATAATGTCTCTATGATTTATATGGTTTCACTTTTCTTATGATGAAATGATATCCATTTTTTTATGGATTATGTTATGATGGGATGATGTTTATGAAACCCATTTTATTCTTTGGGTAATGATGAATGATTTATGTTCATGTTGTGGCACACGTAAGAATGATTTAATTATGAGATGGGTGGGACATATATCTCCCTAAAATTCATTGGGTAAAGATTTATATCTCATGATATATACATGGCTGGAACGATAAGTTAATCCGGTTCAGTGATACAGGACTGGAATGAGGAGCGAACTCGGTTTAGTAAGGGACTTTGTCCACTAAGATTGTCTTGGTAGCAATGCCTTGGATACTATGAAAATCATATCACGTGATTAATGTTTTTCCACAATTACAAGTTTTATTTACAAGCTATTTTATCATGATTGATGTTCCATTATGATTTATGCCTTATGTACTGCCATGTTTTATGTCATTGCCCAAGATTTTGATGTTTAAAGATTATGTTCATGTTTTTATGTTCAAATGTTTATGGTTTGTTTTATTTTCTCCTTGCTTACCCATACTGATCATTTGAGATCACCATTTATATTTTTTCTTTTCCCTAGGATATGAAGAATGGTTTTAGGTAAGAAAAAAAAAGGAATATCTTTATGGGAGATGTTGAAGATCTTTCATCATGATTAGAATATTATGTTCCGAGTTTCCAAAGACACTAAACTATTACGATCCTTTGGTTTCTGTTTTTGTTATTTATTAAGTATTCCACAAAAGTAATGTAATGTCCATGTACATCAAGCTTTGGGTCTCTATAGTTGGTATCAGAGGAAAGGTTTAGTTAACCTTTGGAAACTAGGATGCGAAAACGTTATTGAAATCACTAGAGATATTTCTAAGGTATGTCTATGGATGTACCTAAGGTTAAGTATAAGTATAGGTTATAGTTCTAGAATTATGATAACGATATTAGAATTAAACCTAAGATTTTGGATATTGAATGTACTCCCCCTTTATTATATTGTTTTCCCTTGCATGATTTTTTCCTCTCACACTATTAATTTTGGGTTTTAGACGATGGCTGGAACCCGAAGGAACCATGTTGATCAATGTAATGGACAATGAAATGATTTTTCTCTTGAACAAACCAATATTATGGGAGATAGAGTGAAAAAACTCAATGTTATACTTACACAAGATATGAGTCATTCTGGACTTCCAAATGAGCATAGAAGGGAACAATATTCTATTGAGTCCTTCATGAGGCAACGTCCACCTTATTTCAGTGGGTCTTCTGATCCACTTGTTGCTGAACAATGGATCAGTACCATTGAAAAGATATTTTTCATACTTCACTATTCGGAAAATGAAAAAGTCATTCTAGATATTTACCGTTTAGAAGGTGAAGTAGATCAATGGTGGACTCTAATTAAGAATACGAGGCCCCGAGATGAAATTGAATCCTTGGAATGGGATGAGTTCAAGAACTATATTTTTAATAAGTACTTCCCTCGCATTCTTCCAACAAAGATGGAAAAGTATTTCCTTGAGCTTAAGAAAAAGGATGATGAATCTGTTGGTATATACGAAGTGAATTTTACAAGCCTTGCAAGGTATGCATCTGTCTTTATCATCCAACCTGAAAGTAAAGTTGATCGATTCTTTAGTGGCTTAAAACCAATTATTCGAAGGGAATTATCTATAAGAGACTTTAGTAGCTATGAAGAAATTATGCGTTGTGCTATCAAGGTAGAAATGGAAGTTGGTGTTACAAATCCATCTCATGGTTTTGAAAAGAAACTAAAGATGGAGTTCAAGGAGAAATCTCAGAATAATGGTGAAAAGAAGATGAATGTTTATTTATGCTAAAGTTTGGAAAGAAGCATGGTGGATATTGTCTTAAAGGGATTAGAAAATGTTTTAAGTGTGAAAAATAAGGTCATCGAGTAGCTGAGTGTCTAAGTAATGGAAAAAGGGTTGATAATGATGTGAATAAAGAAAAGACTATAGAGAACGCACCACAAACACTTAAATGCTTCAAGTGCAAGGAAATGAGGAATTATGCTAATCAATGCCCTAATCCAAGGGTTAATTATGATCAATGTGAGCAACCTCTTAAGGCAAAGGATAAAGGGAAGTCACATGCGACCACTATTTGTGATGTTGATTATGACAATGATGTTGTGTAATGATTAAGTGTTTATGTAATGGGATTTCAAAATAGAATCATGGAATCTCATTTATGGTATCGTGAAATTTTGGAATATCTATGTATTGATTTTAAATAATTATATGGTACCGGTTACCATGAAAAGTGATTGAAATATTTTTGGAAAGTAGATGATATGCGCATAATGAAGGGATAATGAGAAAATAATATTAATGAGCTCATGACTGATATAAGGATAAAGTGATATCATGGTTTGAGTATATTGAAATTTTGGGATTTTGGTATGTGGAAAGAGTTACCTTTTGACATCATTCATGTTTTCACTATGGTTCTATGGTAATTCATGTTTCAAGAGAATACAAGATTAAGGTATTCACATATTTGGAATATGATCAAAAAGATATATCTTATGATATATGGGGGATAAATGATGGTATTCACGTGCTTGGTTAATGAAATTTCTAGTAATCGTTTTCTTTATACTATGAGATTGGACAAATGTATTTTGGATAAGTCTAAAGACTGGAATGGATTATGTCGGACATCAAGTAGTATTGTTTAAGGCTAGAACTTTTTGATATTATTTTTGGAATGTTATAATAGTATAGTTTTAGAAAAAGGACAACCCATAGGATGGGAGACAACCTGTCGCGTCGGACAAGGTTACAGGAATCGAACCCACAACCGAAGTGCGACAAGCCTTTATCACCTACCACTAGCCTACAGGAAGTACCTGGTTAGTAGGAAGTTGTTTTATTTTATTAAGTGGTATGATAGATGAAGTATAAGTCCATTGTTGGAATCATATATGATTAATCTCACCGTAGATTGACATATGTATATTTAATAACTTATGCTAAACTTTTTGTGATAGAAACGGATGGGGTAACCTATCATTCTATCGCATGATCTGCTAACACTTCATGAATGAAAAATTCAGCTTCATTTCTTAGAATAGCGGTGAAGTGGAAATTGTTCATGGAATGACCAATGATGATATTACACCGAAATCAAGTAAGTATTTCTCTTTATGTAAAATTTCATCAATGTTAGGGAAATGATCTTGGAAACCAAAAATGTTGTCCTAGTAATCTCATCTCTGATGAATCAGATGGTACCTTAGATAATAAAAAATTTATGGCTTTGCGATTGTTGGCTTTTTCATAGCCATGTTCTCTACCACTCTCCATCAGAACTTGACGGTTAGATTTCTCTTCCATATCCATATTTTCACCTATATACTCCTATGTGGGAACCCAAGTGATGAGTTAATTGGGGTATCCATTTTGTATCTAACTTTCCTTTTTAAAATGATGATTCGGTATTCCTTTTAATGATGTGGGTTTCTATGAATGAAACTTTCAGGTAGTAAACGATTTATAACCCCGACGAATTTCGAGGGAGAAATTCATTTTAAGGGGGGTAGAATGTAACACCCCGAGATTTTATGAGATATATTATTTTTAATTTCTTTGATGTCTTCTATTATACACTAAAACAAGGTTAGATATTATTATATGCAACATCATATTAGCTTGCAGTATACACAACACTATTCTTGGCTCGTGTTACACACAATTTCAAGTTGGTTTTGTAGAAATTATTATACGCAACATTAAGTATAGATTTTGTTTAATTTATAAATGAAATAAGTTTTAATTATGTTATATGGAACACCAAATAGAGTTTTCACTACACGCAGCCCTGACTAGGCTTTCATTACACGCAATCACGACCTTCCTCGATAGTGTGTGTAGTACGCAATACCGGGTTTCACTAAACAACGATATATTGTTATAATATTATTATGGACTATCCATTATGAATAGTATTAAATACATCTTAAATTTTATAACATTATTATTCATCTTACATATTTTCTAGAACATGGTATGAGAACTAAATAAATTTTTCGGGTAAAATAAGTATTTTTAAAAAAATGCAGTTTTGCCGCCTTTTGATGGCGCACCGAATTTAAATCTAGTTTTGACATGTTTATAAGTTCAATTTGACAAAATAAAATTCTTCCTTGGAATTTGGATATAAAAATTTAATTTGGATAAAATTTTCATATTATTCTGATAACTTTCATATTTTAATGAATAGTAAAAACACGCTATATTTTAATTTAAAACAACTTTTTTCATCACAATAATTTATATGGCTAGATTATATTTTTAATTGGTTTTAAAGTGTAATTAGAATATATTTTCACCATTTAATCCAATTTTGGTCATTTAAATTAATTTCACTTTGAATTTGGACATAAACAAGTGTCGATCTTTTGATAGTTATTGTTTCTTAAAAACACGCTATTTGTTTTGATAACGGGAATTAATTTTAAAATTAATTAATACCACTTCTATTTTTTGAATTTGAAATAATAGACATCATTTTTTAATTCAGAATATCAAATATATCTTAGGCTGAATTTTTGGTATTTTTTTGAAAAACTTCAATTTTTGATGAATAGTGAAACCACTTAGTGGTAGTTAAAAAACCGACTCTTTAATTTAAATTAAATTTTACCACTTCTGTGAATTGAATTTCAAAAATCCGACATACATGGTTTTTATCAAGAATTAAAATGTGGTTCAATAAGATGAAAATAATTTTTGGTGAATAGTAACTTTTGACTTTTATTTACTGCGGTTAAAGGTAAATAGGGTAATTCAAGGTTAAAAGAATATTATAATAATTCAAAATTACCTTAAAACTTGTCCTAAACTTATTGTATGAGTAGTGACCGAACATGGGCATCCTTGGGTCGATTTTGGGACCCCATTGAGCCACTTGGTAGTGATAATGACAATTTGGATTAATTAATTTAAGGTAAAGACAAAATTGACATTAACAAAAATATTTTAGTAATTATTTTTTTTATAAGGGGTTATATAAATTATCATTTTGACTATAAATATTCATTTTAAATATAAAAATATTTCCTACATGGTGGTTTTTTTTTTATAATTTTTAGACATCAAATAAATTGAATTATTTATGACACAATAATGATGCAGTATTTACCTCATTAATAAATGATATAAATAAATAAGATTATAATGATTAAAATATTATCCAAAACATGTCCAATTCTGATTGGATGATTTTATTTAGACCATTATCCATCTTATATTCATCTTTAATTATTTTTGGACCATTTGAAACCGAAGATAAGTTAATAACAAAATAATATTTTCACACTTTCCAAAGGTGCCCCTCTCCTCCCTTATAAAAGGGAACTTCATCCCTCTTATCTTCACACCCTTTTGAGCCTTGAATCTCGGCCTACCCATTCCAAGTCCACTTCTAAACCTCTATAGTTATATCATAGAGGTTCTGGTCTTCTCAAAAGACCAACTAGTGCCCTAAGAATGAGTTTAAAGGAGGTGCGTTGAGGAAGAGGTAATCTCTTCTACCGACTCTTTCAAGTTTCTTTCTTCTTCTACTTCCTCTTATTTAGTTGTTTCATTATAAAGTAATAACATCAGTATTAATTATATATTGATATGTTATTTAAATATGAAACAACCCTATTTCACTTTCTATCTATCCTACGGAAAACGAAATCACCGCGCGTGTGTACGTACGGAATACTGTCTCCACGCTGTGGTGTAATCAGTTTTTCCACCACCACCTTACTTGGATGGGTATAATGGTGTAAAGAATAACTATATATTATTATTATAACATCATACTAATTCTAAGATATTATATCATCCACTCTAATTCCATTCAATAAATATGGGAATGATATCATCGCTCGTGCGTACGTACGAATTACTGTCTCCACGACGCGATGAGATTCATTTTCCATGTTAACAATTCAAGAATGATTATAAAGTATATATAATAAGTAATCATGAAATATATGACATAATAATGCTACTATATTTATGTATATATATATGTTTGTCATCTACTTAATTCCATTCAATTCAATAAGGAAACGAAAAACAACGTTCATGCGTACGTACGGCCTACCGTCTTCATGAATGGTATATTTCTTTCCATTTATTGATCTATTATATATATGTACATTCTGAATATATATTATATATAAATCATGTTTTATATTTTGGAATTAGGTAATCATGATCTAAGTAATCATATTAATAATTACAAGTCAAAACACAGATGATAAATGGAACGATTTTACCCAAAACACTGCTTTAACATGGAATTGACAAATGAACGGGTAATATAAAGTCGTAAGTGAATCATATATGATATCGTAAATATTATTATGGTTATATTAAAAGTTAATAATATGTTTAAACCCACTATACAGGAGTCTCAGAAACATACAGAAGAAATTGGACATGAGGTAAGGGATAATTTTGCAATCTCATTTTTATTCGATATTTCTTATACATAAGTATTTACTAGGGTTATATTTTTCATCCATGTCCATAAAATATTTTCCATAAAGTGTTTAATATTCTTACATGTATGTTTAAAGTCATGTTTACCCTTCTTTGAATTTTAATTTTTGTTATGGATGGAATCTTTCTTTTGTTTACCATACGTGGTACTTTTTGACTTTTCCGTTAAAAGTACGAGGAGAATATTTTTTTAACTTATATGGCATGAAAAGATTTTTACGGTTTCATTACACATTATTTCCATGAAGATTACTCTACAATATTTCATGATTATTTTCAAAAAATCCTTTTCTTTTAAAATTGCAAGGCATTTTGTAAAAAGAAAATGATTTTGAAGAAAAAAGGATATTTTCCTCAAGAATTCATTGCAAGTGTTTTATCAAAACCATTTTCCATATAAGATGGAATTATTTCATATGTGTATGTTCCAAGTATAATGTCTCTATGATTTACATGGTTTCACTTTTCTTTTGATGAAATGATATATATTTTTTTATGGATTATGTTATGATGGGATGATGTTTATGAAACCTATTTTATTATTTGGGTAATGATGAATGATTTATGTTCATGTTGTGGAACACGTAAGAATGATTTCATTATGAGATGGGTGGGACCTATATCTCCCTCCAATGCATTGGGTAAAGATTTATATCGCATATGATAGACATGGCTAGAATTACAAGTTAATCTGGTTCAGTGATACAGGACTGGAACGAGGAGTGAACTCAGTTTAGTAAGGGACGTTGTCCACTAAGATGATCTTGACAGCAATGCATTGGATACTATGGAAATCATATCATGTGCTTAATGTTTTTCCACAATTAAAAGTTTTATTTCCAAGCTATTTTATCATGATTGATGTTCCATTATGATCTATGCCTTACGTACTGCCATGTTTTATGTCATTGCCCATGATTTTTATGTTTAAAGATTATGTTCATGTTTTTATGTTGAAATGTTTATGGTTTGTTTTATTTTCTCCATGATTACCCATACTAAGAATTTGAGCTCACCCTTTATATGTTTTCTTTTCCCTAGGATATAAAGAAAGGTTTTAGGAAAGAAAAAAAGGGAAGATATTTATGGGAGATGTTGAAGATCTTTCACCATGATTAGAAGATTATGTTCTGAGTTTCCAAAGACACTAAACTATTACGATCCTTTGGTGTCTGTTTTTGTTATGTATTAAGTATTATGAAAAAGTAATGTAATGTACATGTACGTCAATCTTTGGGTCTCTACAATACCAGTGTGGAAGGGATGGGCATATGAGGCCGCAGTGCCAGAGAGACCCAGTGGAGTGCCGATATTGCAGCAAGATGGGTCACCTCCAGGGCTTCTGTCATGTTTTCTCACCAGCAACTGGTGACAGGGGTTCATCCATGACTCCTCGTTCAGGAGCAGTGCCACCAGTTTCTCACCAGTCTAGGAACTGGAGTTCTTCTGACCATTTGGGCCGAGGTGGAGGTTGAGGCCGAGGTGGTCTGTCACCTGTCTTTCAGCGATAGTAGGGTGAATTAGCTCAGAGCGGTAAGGAAGGGTCATTGGGCCATGGTATAGGTCAGGCTTTTACAGTGGAGCAGACCCAACCAGTGTAGAATCCTAGACCCTCTACAGTTTGAGGTACGGTCTTAATAGACTCAATTTTATCTTCTTCTCTTTTCGATATAGGGGATTCCCATAGATTTATCTCTATTGCTATTGTGGAGAGTCTTGAGCTATGTATCTTTTCCTCTACCTATACCTTGACTCTAGACACACCGTTGGGAACTAGGACGACTAGTGTACGTCAGTGCAAGGAGTTCCCTCTAGAGGTGGCTGGGTATCACTTCTTATGGGATCTCTATGTCCTAGAGATGACGAGCTATGATGTCCTTCCCGGAATGGACTGGCTAGTTCCCTTCCAAGAAGTCATTGACTGTTATCGCCGTAGGGTGAGTTTCATATCACCAGAGGTTAGATCCTTTCTTCATAAGGGCAAGTGGGATGTCCAGGAAAGTAGAGCAGGTCCAGAGCGTCATGGGTTGGGAGCAGTTACAACCCAGATTTCTAGCCTTTATCTGGATGACCAGGGGACTTCACAGTTAGGCTTTCCTCTAGTGGTGGATCGTTTCAGAGACGTCTTTCCAGAGGAATTTTTAGGGTTACCTCAGGAGCGTGAGGTAGACTTCTCGATTGAGATCATTCCAGGAGTGGCATCAGTGTCCATTCCTCCTTATAGGATGTCTACAAATGAGTTGCAGGAGCTCAAGAAGTAGTTAGAGTAGTTGCAGGAGAAGGGTTTCATCTGACCCTGTACTTCTCCTTGGGGTTTGCATATTTTTTTTTGAAGAAGGCAGACGGTACCCTCAGGCTCTATGTGGACTATCAGAAGTTGAACCAGTTGACGGTCAAGAACTGATATCCCTTGTCGAGGATCGATGATCTCTTTGATCAACTTTGAGGATCCCAGGTGTTCTCAAAGATTGATTTGAGATCTGATTATCATCAGTTGCATGTTATACCATACAATATACCTCTTACAGCCTTCAGGAGCAAGTATGGTCTATACGAGTATATGGTTATTCCGATCGGCCTCACGAACATGCCTTCAGTTTTCATGGCACTGATGAACTGAGTATTCCATCCATACTTAGACTCTTTCATGGTGGTCTTCATGGATGATATCTTGGTGTACTCTCACATTTGACACGACCATGCTACCCATCTTGATATCTTTTTGAGTACATTGAGGGAGCATCCGTTATATGCTAATCTCTCGAAGTGCCACTTTTGGGTGGATCAGATTCACTTCTTGGGTCATGTTATCTCAGAGACAGAAGTATTAGTAGACCCAGAGAAAGTGAGAGAAGTAGTTTTCTGGGAGTATCCAAAGAATGTCTTTGAGGTACGGAGTTTCATAGGGTTGGTTGGGTACTATAGATGCTTTATACAGGACTTTTCACACTTAGAAGCACCGCTGATGGGTCTGACCAAGAAGAGTGAAAACTTCTTATGGTCAGATTCTTGTGAGTCAGCCTTCTAGGAGCTGAAAGAGAGGTTGAATTCAGCACCAATACTAGTCTTGCCGGAGACAGGCAAGATCTACACTGTCTACTATGACACTTCAAGTATCGGGCTAGGATCTGTGCTTATGCAGGGAGATGGAGTCATTGCGTACGGGTCTCGGCAGTTGAGGCCACATGAGAGGAATTACCCGACACATGATCTGGAGCTAGCAGCTGTTGTTTATGCCTTGAGCTGTTGGAGAAATTATCTACTGGGTGAGCATTTTGTGGTTTTCACTGACCCAAAAAGTCTCAAGTACATCTTCACTCAGCGTGATTTGAATCCGAGACAGCGCAGGTGGGTCAAGTATCTTCAGTCCTTTGATTTTGAGCTTACCTATACACCTAGTAAAGGCAACGTAGTGGCTGATGCGTTGAGCAGGAGGAATCAGATACAAGCAGTTAAAAAGGCCAGCAGTGAGTGGCAGCTTATGGATCTGTTTTTTGAGATGCATTTGGAGGTGCATGACAGACATAGGCATACTTTTCTATCTTCTATAGTTGTTACCTCTACTCTTCTCGATCGGGTTCGAATGAGGCATCTATCAGATTATGAAGGCCTAGTACTATGAGAAAGCATGTTAGGAGAGGACCCTATTCCTGGGTAAACCATAGGTGAGGATGAGATCTTGCGTTTCTAGGGATGCATTGGGTGCCAACAGATATACGCGAGGAGCTGATGCGGGACTTTCATTCCTTAGTTTGGCCAGTTCATCCTGGCGTCACCAAAATGTATCGTGATCTACACCGTCAATATTGGTGGCTAGGTATAAAGAGGGACATTTCTGGTTTCTTCATGAGATATTCCACTTGTCAGCAGGTGAAGGCGGAGCATCAGTGACCAGCAGAGATTTTACAGCAGTTACCAATTCCCTATTGGAAGTGGAACGACGTCACAATGGACTTTGTGACCGATTTTATGAGATTTTCTTGAGGGAACGACGCAGTATGGGTTGTCATTGACAGAATCATGAAGGTTTCTCACTTATTTCTAATCAAGGATACCTTCGGTGTTGATGAGCTGGGGTGGTTGTACATATGGGAGATTGTACATCTGCATGGAGTTTCACACTCCATTGTTTCAGATAGGGATGCATGTTTTACTTCTCAGTTCTGGAAGGGGCTTCAGAAGGCTTTGGATACATAGGTACTTTTGATTACAGTATACCATCCTCAGACAGATGGTCAATCTGAGCGTACGATTCAGGTGCTTGAGGATATGCTCTGTGCATGCATTCTGGATTTTGGAGGTTCTTGGGAGAAGTATATACCTCTTGTGGAGTTTGCCTACAATAATAGTTTTCAAGAAACTATTTAGATGTCACGTTATGAGGCTTTTTACGATAGGCCATGATGATCACCATTATGTTGGATGGAGGTAGGAGAGGCAGCTTTTCTGGGACCTTGTCTCGTTTAGGAGACCTCAGAGCAGATAGAGTTGATTCAGAAAAGGATGGCTACAGAACAGTCTCGACAAAAGTCTTTTTCTGATCAGCAGCGACAACCTCTGGATTTCAAGGTCAGGGATCAGGTTTTCCTACGTGTCACACCAAGGTTGGTAAATAAGAGGATTCAGAGACATGGTAAGCTTTCACTGAGGTACGTCGGGCCATTTGAGGTGTTGGAGAGAGTTGGACCAGTTGCCTATCGGTTGCAGTTACCTCAGAGGAACCGAGCTATGCACAATGTCTTCCATGTTTCTCAGCTCTGACAATAATTTTCATACCCGTCTCAAGTATTTGAACCTTAGGATGTTGAACTCGAAGAAGATGCATCGTTTGAGGAGCATCCCATCCGGATTGTCGATCGCAGTATGAAGGTTCTCCGTGGCTGGTCTGTTCCTCTGGTATGGGTGCTATGGAAGCACAGGTGAGTACGTGATGAGACTTGGGAGAGGGAGGCTGATGTACGATCGTAGTGGTCGGAGTTGTTTAGGGTTTCTTCTTCTACGCTACGCTAGGGAAATTCGGGGACAAATTTCTTTAAGTGGGAAGTTTGTAAGAACCCAGACTTTCTTTTCAGGTATGTTTTTCCTTTTCTAGAGTTTTTGAGAAAGGAGGAGTTTCAAGAAATTTTTTAAGTACATGCCATGTACTTTATGAGTACACACCATGTAGTCCCTTACCGTGAAAGGCCGTGTGCTGGCGATGTCCGGGCCACACACACGAACATGTAGGGGTGATGTGGAGGCCGCTTAAATCAGAGTACAGAAAATCCTAGTACACGTCGTGTACTTTTGTTTTTTTCATTAAATGGGCTGGGGTCGCATCTAATCACTAGATCACACTTCTTCTCCAGCTTCTTCGACTGAGAGCATTCTGTACAGCTGCAAATCTCCTCCAAGCCCCCGAGCCTCAGTCTATTCTCCGAATCGATCACCGTCGATTGCGTTGGAATCGAAGCGATCTACGAAGTTCTAAAGAGATTCTAGCCCCATGGCTCAAGTATATCAATCTCCTAGCATCAAGGTAGGTGGTTTGTGCCTTTCTATAGGAAATATTGGAGTATTTTGTGCAACTTCCACCAATACCCTTGAACGGGGTATTGTGTGTTTCCTGTTTTTCCCTTGTTGTTTGACTGCTTTGCTTATATGTCTGAGTAGAGATTATAGTTTGTGAATAGGGTAATTTTACTATGCTTTGGATATTTTTCCCATGCATGTTTTCCTATTATGACCGTTTGGTCTAGTTTTTCATGTTAGGCTATTGCCAGTTCAATTCCTAGTTGTAGGGTTGGTGACTGTTGTTCTTCCATGCTGTTATGTTGTAGTCTTCTAGCCAAGTAGTTCTTGAGGTTCACTTTGGCCGTTACGCGATGCGATGCTTGCTGACTTTACACAGGGCTATGAGAACCTAGTGTTGTAGACCATAGGGAGAATGGATGTAAGGGATTCTATAGGGTGTCTTTAATTTTATGATGTGAGACCACAAGGGGAATTTACGTTGAGTGCTTCCTTAGAGTGTCTGTAGTTCCTCGATGCAGGACACATGGGGAATGAGACATTGAGTGCTTCCCTAGAGCGCCTTTAGTACAATACAAGATTATAGGGGGAATTGACGGTGAGTGCTTCCCCAGAGAGGCTACTCTTTAGCTAAAACAGAGGGGTGAGACTATGTGTGCCTCCCAGAGGGTTGCTTGTACTTGTAGGTTGAACCAGAGGGGTTAGGCTTTCAGAACTACCCAGAGGTTACCTGTTTGTTCTACTTGCTTGAGTGGATACTTAATTTTTTGTAAATTAAATTCTAGAAACTGTGGATTGGTTACTACTGTGTATTATCCTGTTTACTACTTACTGTTTACTACTTACTGCACTTTACCTGCCATAAACTCACTGACTGTTAGGCACTGATCTTCGGGTGGTTTCCTACTGGGATTTAGTCTCACACCCTATTTGGGTCATGATTTTGGGCCCAAGTAGATTATATCATTGCAGGTATAGATAAGTCCAAGAACCCTTCTACATCAGGTTCATGATTTTATTAGAGCAGGTAAGCACGGGACCAAGCCGAGGCTTGCGATTTTGCAGAGTTTCTTATCTATTTTTCTCTTGTACTTTGGTTTAGTACTGCATTCAGTAATGTGACTTGTTTAGCTGCTTTCCGAGACATATGTATCATGCATCATTTCATATATATGTGTGTGCTCCAGTTTCTTATTGTTTTATTCTTCTGCTGTTTACTGTTGTTGGATATTTACTACTTCCGCTATTGCATGTGTTTCTTACTTCCACTGTGTACTCTGCCAATGAGGTCATAGTTTCCCCACCATCATGACCAAGGCCCTCGTTGCTAGTCGGTAGCCTATAGAATTTGAGGAAATGTGCTTGAGGCCATGTGACCAACCAGGTACGGGGCACCTCTGAATGGCTTCCAGAACCGGGGCATTACAGTTTAGGGTTTACCTTAGTAGTGTAATGAATTTAATTAGAATTTATTAAACCTAGGATAACCCCTATGACCTGTTAGTTATCATGGATATGTAAGTATTAAAGGACATTGTGAACTAAACCATATGGATAACTTGGATTGAATTGCTAAATTTTTTATATGTGAAACTTGTATAAAGGGGTTGAATGAAATTATTGAATTGAAATAGTGCATTGGAATGCCTTGGGAGATTTATTAGATTCTTTATGAATTTATCAACGTGGAATTCCATAGATGAGCCTTAGATTCCATTATTTGACTCACCTGAATAACAGGATGTGAGGAAACCATTGGATTTAATGGGGTCCCAAGATATGTAATTACTTGAGTGATCTAGTGGATTATACTTAGATTCATTACCATGAATTCCTTAGGGAAGTTCCCCTTTAGATTCAGGAAATGTATTTATTTTTTGAATTCCACAAATCCATGTTGTGGATTCATGAGGGGTACCCTTAATGAATGAAATAAGATGATTTCTATGGATTTTGTATTTATCAAGATGATTTCTATGGATTTTGGATTTATTTTATAAGTGTGGAATGACTTGGGTGTGATCCATGGATTCTAATGAAGCCATTATTTTGAATGTTAAGGATGGTTCATTGAATTCAGACTGGAAAAATGGATTTGTAGAATTTTAAGAGACAACCACCTTGGATTCCCTAAGAATTTTCTGAAAGGGAATGCCCATATGAGCCATGTGTATTCCCTTGGTCCACATGATTATAGTTTTCTAATTGATGTGACTTAGAACCAAATTGAACCATGATATCTCTAATATGATAAAAGATGTCGATGTTGTCTGAAGTAGGTAGAGTCGGCCATATTTTTTCCTTGAGACCCAAGGATTGACTTGGTTCTATTTGTTTCTGAAGCTTATAATTATCACTACTTCACTTATTTATTACAAACCTTTATTATTACACTTAAATATGGAAATTTCATTAGACACCATAGGTGGTGGCCTACTAATTCGTACTCACATCCTGTTTAAGCCACTTTTTAGCACCCAAATAGAAATCATAGATACATGTATAGACAATGGAAATAAATATACTATAGATGATTGATACTATGAGTAGGATATATTTTAGGATATAGGTTCTATGCAAGAGATCAATTATTTCAGGGTATTTCATTATTTTGGTTTTCCTTTTTTTTTAATTTTTGGGGATTGTTGTTCTTGAATTGATAGATATGTATGATCTCTATGTTATGTATGTAGAATAATTATCATATTTTATGTGATTTAACTTATCATTTTAGAACCTAAAATTAATTTTCTGGATGTGATGTTATATGATGTTTCCTTTAATTCTTTTATGTTGAGATCTAAACAAAGTGTATAGTCTCCCCACCATACCACCTATCGACCATTGCTGCTTGTGAGCAGCCTCTGGCATATAGGGAGGTGCACCTGAGGTCATGTGGTGAACTATCTCAGGGATTCATTTCAATGAAATATTAGTTGGTGAATTAAAAAAATAGCATCATAGTAAATTATTTTCTTTATTTTACTAATTAGGTTTGGTAGATAGAAGGTAGTATGTGTTAGGACTTGGTAATAAGTTCATTCTTTGAATTATCTTACCCATGTATGAGGGTAAATACAAGTTACTAGGGGTGATAATTATTTTTCTGGGAATTTTTTGTCACTATTGTTCAATTATAACCTTTATTGAGGAATTTGTTTTATGAGGTTATTCTTAATTGTATTTTCAGTATTGGGACGATATAAAAAGAGGGCATGCATTCATGAATCATATTATTCATGTAGGTATTTATATACCATTAAAATTGTTGTCTTGATTGTTTACCTTTTTTTCTATATTATAAAATTTTTCTGGTTATTTAAAGTTTCTGCATTAACATAAATAGTGTTTTATTGTATGGATTAATGGAGGCACTATATCTAACCAATTACCAAATGAATAATGATTTAAAATTATGACCTATTAAATTGAAATCTAAATTGGTTCTAATTAAATGAGGTTCCAATCAAAATTAAAAGGGAATTTTCCTCTATAACTTGTGATTAAAACTTCATATAACGAAACCATTGTGACAAAATTTGAAAATATAAGGGAATTGGAAAATGAAAAAGAAATAAATTAATATGATATATGAGACATGGATAAAATTAAATGATGATATTTTAGATGAATGTGATAACATAAATCTTCTTTATTTGCATGATTTGACCCTAGTGTGGGTAGATGGAGCTAGTGAGAGCACCCAAGTTACGAGTTTATGGCTCTATTTTTGTTACCACATTCCCTAAACTATGATAGCAAGAAATATGATAGCGATGTGTTCTAAGAAGTTATTTTTTATTTATAGATAAATGCTTCCGTCTGACCACTAGTTGTGCATTGGGACAATATTGGTTAGAATTACCCCATGGAAGAGTGGCCCGAGCCTCTTGTTGTAACTCACATGGCAGCAAGACAGGTTATAGATGTGTTACTCCGGGAAAGTTTTTTGTGTGTGATGTAGTCTATGGAGAGAGAGGAACCTCATTCTACACATATGGGTTTTGAGTTGGATAAAGAGTTACAGATACAATATAAACACTCCTTCTCTAGGGAGGGTGACCCCTTAGAAGTCGATACATGGAATGAGTCTATGAATACTATCTTCAATAATTTGGCTAATAAGAGGGTGGAGTTTTACACCTATTGCTTATATGTCAAGCTAGGAAAGGTAGGATGTTGTGATATGGGATATTCAGAATATGGGAACGATCTAGAAATATTTTCAAACTAGTATCTATGAACACTTGTTCCCTGAGACCTGATGGTCTGAAAACTCTAGGGATTTCATGCATTTGGATTATGGGAGTTTTTCTATCATGGAGTATACTTCTTAGTTTAATGATTTAAAAACATGTTCCCCATGTATATATGGTGATGGGTTAGATAGGGAGTGGTGATTTGAGGATGACCTTAGGTATAAGATAAAGGTTTAGGTGAATGTTTTATACCTAACCATAGCCTTATACATAGTGAATTAGAATTTGTTTACTTATAGGAATCTAAGAGAGGCCTGTTGTCTAATGTGGGAAACACCAGTTCATATTGGATCATCTGGTGGTAAGAAGCACCACTTTGATGGGTCCTTAAAGGGTAGCAGTGGAAAAAGAATATAGGGAGAGAGTTTGGTTGTATTTCCTCAGTGTGGTAGGAATGATTATTACTATTGGCACTATGATAGGCCACCATTAAAGTTCTGATCCTATGGGATAAGGGTTCATCTCTAGAGGTTTTATAGGAAGACATCACATTCACCCAATAGTAGAGCTTATGGTCTAGTTTATAATCCCAAAGCTAGATTACTTACACCATGGTATGTTGGTAACTGGAGTTCAATTGGTAATATAGGTTGAAGTAGTGGAAGGGGTGCTCAAATATAGGGTCAATTATCTTAGTAGGGTTGTACAACATTGGGAAACTAGTATAGGATAAAATTCCTAGGTCTAGGGAAGATGAATGAAGTGTATCCTACTCCCACAAATTAGGTTATAGATAGGTTTAGTAGAGACATTTTGATATACCATGTAAAACTTTTATAAGTTGGTATAACCTTTACCCGTTCTAAGTGATGTTATTCATCTTGATGAATTCACCGTCAGTATTTATGGATTTGATGAATAGATTTTTCCATTCGTATCTGGATGATTTAATGGTGGGTTTTATGGATGATATCCTTTTTTTCCAAGATTATGGAGGAGCATCCACCATATCTAGATATTGTTTTGTGTTCTCTATGAGATTATATATTTTATGCCAAGCTCTCAAAGTGTCATTTTTTATCAACTTGGTACACTTCTTGGGGTATATCATATCAAAATCAAGTGTGTCTATTGACCCAAAGAAAGTGAGAGATATTTTTTTTAGGAGTAGAATAATAATGTTTATGATATAAAAATCTTATTAGGATTGTAATTCTACTATAGAGGATTTATATAGGAATTTTAACATTTGAAAGTACCGCTAACATTACTAACCAAAAATGGGAAAAGTTCATTTGGTCAGAATCTTGTGAGAATGCCTTCCAAGAGTTGAAAGGGAGATTGAAATATACCCCAATCCTAATATTTATAGATCTATCATATAATTTTTTGTATATTGTGAGGAATTAGGTATTAGTATGAGTGTAATTCTGATGTAGGGGATTGAGTCTTGGTCACAAGTGTAATTACCCTACGCATGGCCTCAAATTAGCAGCAAAAGGGAACACCTTGAAACATACTATCTCTTGGATGAGTGGTTTATAGTGTATATGGACCATAAAAGTTTGAAATACATATTCAATTATTAGTACCTAAATCTTTGGCAATAAATTTGTGTCAATTACCTCTAGTTATTTGAATTTGAGCTGGCCTATATAGTTGGGAATGGAAATATAGTTTTTGATGCTCTGAGCTAAAAGATGCAGCCTTAGGTTTTTTAGGATTTGAGCAGTGACTGGAAAGTGATGGTGATCCTTGTTAAAATGAATATTAATGTTTAATAGGACTGGGTTCAAAAATTTATTACATATATGTTTCCATAGTTCCTTCTCTTATGAGATAGATTAAGAGGAGGCAACTTTCAGATCAATAGTGCCTAGACCCTAGGGAAAACTTTGATGGTAAAGAGACACAATCAGATTGGACTATATAAGGGGATGAGATTATTCATGTTCATGAGTATGTTTTAGTTCCTACTAGCATAGAAGAGAAATTGACAAGGGAATATCATTTTACTATATGGAAAGTACACCCTAGATCGAAAACATTATGTTGTGATATCCATCATTTGTATTGGTGGACAATCATAAAGAAGAAGATACTAGGTCTCTTTATATGGATATACACCTCTCAGAAGGTGAAAACTTTGAATTAGTATCCCACTAGTGTTTTATAGTCTACAACTATTCTAGAGTGGAAGTGGGATTATTTAACAATGAATTTAAAGATTTTGTTAATGAGGATGACATGAGATAATGATACAATAGGGGTCATCAAGGATCAACAGACGAAGGTCACCAATTTTCTATCAATCTAGGTGACCATTATAGTGGATTGCCCAAGAATATTATCTATTAAAGTGATAATTAAACTATATGGGATTCCTCATAACATCATTTTTTATAGAGATTCTCAGTTCACATCACATTTTTATAAGTGGTTGTAGAAATAATTGGTCACTCAAGTTATTTTGAGTATATCCTACCATCCAAAAACCAATGGAAATCTCCACAAGACTATTGAGTTGTTAAAGGACATGTTGATTATGTGTGTACTAAATTTTGTTGGTTCGTGGGATAACCATCTAGCACTTTTGGAATTCACCTATAATAATAGTTATCAAGAAAGGATTTAGATTTATCCCTAATAAGCCTTGTACAGAAGGCCCTTTCATTTTCCATTATGCTGCATCGAGTTTATAAAGGCAATACTTCTCAAGATGAGTTTTATGCAAGAGATTTTATATCATGTGAAATTGATTAGGAAAAACATGGTGATTTCCCAAATTAGGTATAAGTTTTATGTTGATTAGAATCACTAAACTCTAGAGTTTGAGGTAGGGGACCATTTTTTCCTTTAAGTATCACTGAGGCTGGGACATTAGCAGGATTAGAGAGAATAGAAATTAGCACCCTGATATGTTGGTCCATTTGATATAGCGGAGAGAGTTAGTTCAGTGGAATACCAACTAGATCTTTTCCAATGCTATAGTTCCATGCATGCAATCTTCCACATATACCAGCTCTAATGATAGTATCATGATTCATATCATGTATTTGAATCAGAGGATATTTATCACAGGGGTGATGATTTTTTTAGGGAGAGACTAGTTTGTATAGTAGATCATAGTGAAAAAATATCATGTGGAAATACATTTCCACTGGTACATGTGTAGTGGAAGCATGGGAATGTCTTGGAAGAAACTTGGGAGATGGAGTTCAATATGAAATCTTAGTGTCCAATAATTTTCTTGAACAAGGCTTAGCAGTTCTCAAGGGTACATATTAAGGATGAGGTGTATCAAGGTGGGTAGTTTGTAAGTCCCCACCCCTCTCTTTCGGTTTGAACCCTATTTAAGTTTTCTTCGAACCAATTTAACTATTTTAGTTGGGAATTTTGGAATTAAGAAAGGGGTTTAAGAGGCGTCATGTGCTATTTTGGGGGTTAAGTACTATAGATGGGCCTGCAACATGAAGCAGAAAGGACACTTGATCATTAGTGTTGATCTATTGGACAACCAATGGTTTCTGGAAACCTTTTTTTAAAAGGGTAAAAATTCTATTTCACTCTTCCCCCCTTCACTCTTAACCCAATTTTGACCTACTTTGGCTAGCTACAACATCATAGGATCCCTACCCTCTTTTTGTTGGATTTTGGTGAACCTCCTCAAATCTTTGACCATTTATTCTTATGACTATCATGATAGAAGTCTCATGGTAATTATAACACTCCTATAGAATCTAATCTTGTTTTTCATTTCCTTATAAATACCTCTCAACATGTTTAACATAAAGACCCTATTTTTAGGGCCTTTGTTTGGTTTCTCTCAGTATCTATATTTTACCTCGAGCTAAAAGCTAATACTAGATGAGTGAGTCCCTATGAAACTAATTTAGGATGTTTAAGTGATTTTCCATTATGGTATCATTGTTGTAATGCATTTTGGCTTGAACGACCACACCAAATTATCAGAATATTTACATAAAGTTAAATTAAAAGTCTTTATACCTTATTCATATCTTGGAAACTTCCTTGGGCTTATAAAATCAGTTTGTAATTGGTTTGATTTTTTTAATCCATTAAATTGGAGAGTTTATATTATACCTTGGAAATGGGTAAGTTAATGGGGGTGGATTAGGGTTTCCATTAGTATTGTAATAAATTTACATAGAATGTGAGTTACCAAGGATAACCCCTAGGACTTAGTAGTTATCAAGGCCCTAGAAATATTAAAGGACATTGTGAATTGAACCATATAATGAACTTTTATTAAATTTGTAAATTGTTTATTTGTGAAACTTGAAAAAATAGGTTAAATTAAATTCTTGAATTGAAGGTGAGAATTTGAATGTCTTGGTAGGTTCCTTGTATTACTTATGAATTTATTGACATGTAATTACATAAAAGTTCCTTTTATTACTTATGAATTTATTGACATGTAATTCCATAAATGATTATTGGATTCCAATAGAGTATTGATGTGAATATTGGTGTGTGAGGACACCCTTGGATTTAATAAGGTTTGAAGCTATGTAATTTCTCAAGTGAGTTAGTGGATTCAATGTAGATTCATTACCATGAATTCCTTGAGGTGTATTTCCCTTGTATTCAAGTAACATATTTACTTATTGAATGCCCCAAATTTATGATATATATTCCTTAGGGGTACCCTTATCGAATTTCATGGGATGATCTCCCTAGATTGAGCTTTATCTTATTTGTGTGGAATGCCTCAGGTGTGAGATATGGATTCCAATAAATCCATGATTTTGAATAAAAAAGATGGTTCCTTGGGTTTAGACCAGACGAATGGATTAATGAAATTCCAAGGGTCAACACCCCTTAGATTCCCTTGGGAATTAATGAAAGGGAATACCCAGATAAGCCATGTAGATTTTATCGAGTCGTGATTATGGTTTCCTTGGTGATGTACCTTATAATTTAATTGATTCATGATATCTCCATCGTGATAAGATATGTCGGCATTGGCCAAAGAAGGTAGGGTTTTCCATGTTGTCCCCTTGTGAATCGAGGCTCAACTTGGTTCTATTTTTTTACAGATTTTTATTATTACCACTTTACTTATTTATTTCATAGATTTATACCGACACTTAAAGATTTGAATTGCATTATACACAACTAGTGGTGGCCTATTGAGTTGTAATCACACTCTATTTAGGTTACTGTTTGGCAGCCAAATAGAATTCATCGATATATTTCTGTATAAGGGAAATAATTCCACAATTGATTCTTGATACTATGTCGAGGAATAATTTTGGTAGATTGGACCCAAGATAGTTTTTAGTACTTTCAGGTTCTTGTAGTCTTTTGGTATTTTTACCTTTCTTTACTTTTGGGTTTTGTAGTACATGACTTAACTGATATGGATGCTCTACCTGTTATGTTTGTAACATTATTATGATATTTCATGGGATGTAATTTAGTGTCTTAGCACCTATAATTAGTTTCATGAATGTGATGTTATACGATGTTTCTTTTATTTTGGATATATTGAGATCTAATCATATGTTATAGTCTCTCTATTTTACCACCCATTAACCCTCTCTTCTTTTCACTAGCATCTGAAATATGAAGAGGTCTACTTGAGGTCATGTGGAACACCGGTATAGGGCTCTGGTTCAATGGAATCTATGCTAGGGTGTTTTAAACTCCTTATAGGGGGATAATGGGTATAAGACTATAGACCGATAGCTCTTAGGTGTCATCATAGTGAGTTTCGAGATATGAAATGAATTTCCAACTATAACTGGTCATGCAGAGAGGTAGAGATCCATGAGTTGGAACATGGTTCACGGTAATCCAATAGTATGAGTCAGGGTGTGATGATTACTAGGAAGATGGTACAAGTCAAGGTGAGATGTTATTCCCAAATTGGATCAAGACCATGGAGGGGGGTGGGGGTGAATCAATGGATCCTATTTATTTTATAAGAAAGTTTATTAACTTATTTAGAAAACTTAATTAACCTATGAAACTTATTAAAATTATGATCCACTATAATATAACTTCTCAACCATACATTTCATATACAACAAATATAAATTAAATGTAGGAAACGATATTTATAAGGTTTGGTACAATGACATACTAATTTACATGTTGGATAGCCCCACAAATATAGATTCTTTTACTATCCTATTTCTTTAATAAAAAGTCACAATCAGTGAAGAATTCTACAATCCCAGTATCAACTTTCTTGCTATAGTTGGTTATACCACCCAACTATCCTTATTGTATCCACTTCCCCACAACTGGTTAATTACCCTATAAAAAGAAACAATACTTTTCAGAAACTTGTAAGTATCCATAGTTACAAGCTTCAATTTACTTCTTTTTTTATCTACATTATAAATTTCTTCACTCCATTCACAAGTAATCCAAATCAAACTTTACATGTGTATAATATTCAAGAAATTACACAATTCTCTAAGGAACTTGTTGTTCTAGAAACTTATTCTATAATATATTTCTAGAAAACTTCCTTATCAAAATTCAGTTTGATCATCCTTTATTTAGTGACCTTGGTCCAATAGTCTCTATATGATTATGCTCCCGATCTTCGTACTTCAAATGGGTAGGAACTTAATTGGAAACTCACAATTCTTATATCTGATAAAAATTAGTCCAATGGGGCTTGCTCTGATATAATTGGTTATAATGGAACCTACTCTGATGAACTCACTCCCGTGAATTTAGTTCAATGGATCTTCCTCATCTTCAACTGAAAAAAGTCTGTTTTAAATCTCAATACCTGAAAAAAGTGTCAGGGTGTCATCTCTCAGCACATGTGAATAGTTCAAGTTTTTTTTCAAAGTATGAATTCCCTGCTCTCTCCATTTATTGAAATACTTGAATGTAAATGGACGTAAAACTTATTCCACTTCCCACTCAAAAAAATAAAAAATCCTTAATTTCATATTCATTTAACTCTTCATATTTGACTTCTTAAACTCTTCTCGATACTTCTGGGGCCTTCTCAAAACATATAGAATCTTCTCAAAACTTCAGCTTACTTTAAAATTTCTGACCATTCTACAATACAATACATAAGTCATTCTGATACATTTTGTCATTATGATGAAAACATGTGTAAGACTGAAAACCCTTCATTAATATGCTCTGTATCAAATGAAACTTTAAAACCATTATGCCATAAACATTCTTGAAACTTCTATATAATTCAAAACGCCATTCTGAAATACTTTATCATAAATAACCTCTTTAAAAACACATCTGAAATATATTCAAAGTATTTATCTTTTTCTTCAATTCCTCAGAACGATTGTATTAATCCAATTACAACTTGGATCTCCCCCTAAATTAGTGTCTCTACCATAATAATGGATTGAAACCACTTATTTCTTGATAAATCTTGAATCAATTGTAGAAAAATAAAACAGGATGAAAATGGTTGACTAAATTGTTGATTATCATCCATTTTATCGGTGTCTGAATCCTTCTGATGGATTATCATTTACAACAATTCAAAATTTCTTAAAAAAATTCCTCTGATAAAACTTTTCATCTAATACAAAAAGAATACCAACAATGTAAAATGAATCGGAACCAGAATCCCCTCTAATGGATTGGTGGAATAGTGTGCCAGATGAACCGAAATCTCTAGTGGATTATTTATTTTAGATTTGTTGTACCGATGAGTTGTGTATCAGAACTTCTCATTCTTCCTTCTTAGAGCTTATATATATTTCTAATAGAAACTATGTATGATGTATCAGGTTTTTTATCTCCTACCAATCATATATTCTCAATATTTCTTTCACATATCTTGTATCATAAGTATAACATATTACTTATGATGTTGAGAACTAAGAGAACAAAAAAGGATCATCAGATTTACATGGAAAGTTTTATGACTTATCATCCTTCCAGAACCTTCTATATTTCCAACCAAGCCTCATTAGATGTCCAAGATCTATTGAATCATGTTGATGGACTGATTTCGATTCCTAATACTATTTCACTATGTTTTAAGTTTTGTGTTTCCTTTTGTGTTGTGCATCTAATTTACTATGTCTAGTGCATATTCTTGTTTAGTTTTATTGGGTGTTTACTTAAACCAAAACTTCGCCTTTTCTCAAATTTAACCATATATCATCTATTAACAACCAACACAACCAAAACTCAATTTGTTCCTAACAATATCCCCCTTTGTGTTTTTTTAATATCCACTTTAAAACAATAGCAATTTTTGTTTTCCTTTCTCACTTTTTCTCCTCCCCCTACATACATGTATTCTCCATGACTTCTTTACCTAAAATCATACTCATAATTTATCTATTATCCCCATTATTCCCTTTCCACCTATTCATATCTCTCCTATATTCCCTTTTTATCCCCCTTATTGACAATAAAATCCAAAGGATTACCATTATAGGTTTCCCCCATTATTGAAAAATTGATTTATTTCTAAAGGTTGGAACTCTTCATATCAAGATCTTGAAATTCTTATTTAGGAGAAAATAAGTATCACATGAGTTTCATAACAAAGATCCTTCAACTAAACAACTATAATTCCATGTGGGAAAACCCAGTGTAGAAAACAAGAGTGTATAATCAAGGTTATCAATGTTTTCCATAGAAAAAATTTCATGTAATACCTTAATATGCTTATTTTAGCATTATAATATCTGTGGAAATTATTAAGAGGATTTTATTAAGATTAAAAGTAATCTTAAACCATCTAAAAAAACATATCATAAAGTTTTAGTGTATAAAAAAAAATTTCTAAAAAATCATATTTTGTAACCTCATTAAATTATTTTTCAAGAACATTAATAGACTCAAATATCAGATTTATTATTTCAATTCCTTCAATTCCCTAGAAGTTAGTAAAAATAAAAATATTTTTGGAATAAGGATGAACCTTAGTAGTTTCTTATAAGCATATTTTGGACTAAGATTCCTCTCTAAGTCTTGCCTTCTTATTTTTTTTAGATTTTTCATTCGATGTATTTTCTTATTTATATTTATCTTTATTAGATTTTGTAAAATGTTTCTTTTCATCCATAGAATCTTCTGATAAGTATGTCAATGTTGTTCCCTTTTATTAACCTTTTTTATACAGTGAGTTTGTAACAACTCTTTCATGCCTTCCTCTTATTCTGGAAGGATAGTCAAAAAATTCTAGTAACATGCCCTTCTTGATCACATCTCTTGAATATTTTATGAATTTTCAAACCAAAATCTATTGATATCTTTTTATCAACTTTTATGAAATCTTCATAATCCTTTTTCTTCCCCTTTTATTCAGATTTTTTATTCTTCTAACTTTATAGACATTTAAACTTGTTCTATCCAAATAACTTAGCACTATTTCTTTTCATACTCAACATGTTTTCTTCTCCACTTTCTTAACATACTCAACTTTCATAATATTATCATTTTTCTTTATTGAGGCTTCAACATTCTTCACCTTATGAGTTTTATTTTCTAGTTCTACAAATGTTGTAGAAAATTTTGATCTTCTTTACTCATCATAACCCCCCTTGAATCATACATATTTCATGGTAGAGACATGTTATACTAACATGTGAAAGCTCTGTGTCTGAAAATTCCACAACACTAACTATGAAATCTGAATCTTTATTTTCTTGACTGATATTGAACTTGTTCATAACTTTGTTATAGTTTCTTTATAAATCATGGACCAATTTTCTAAGAGACATTCTTTACAAAAGAATTATTTTATTTCTTGGTGAAAGTTTGTTTCTCACAATCCTTATTTTGCAAACCTTTCTCTCCATATTCTTTTGAAGTTTAACCTTTTTCATCAACTTCCTTGGTGAAGTTTTCTATCATATTTTTTATCTCATTTTGTGTTGTAAGAATTACTGATTGTGTTTCTAACAACTCCTCTTCTTTCTCATCTAGACTAATTTTTATAATATCTATCATATTTTCTGATTCATCTATATTCAACTTTCTACTTATTTACTTCAAAAAGTATAGATTCTTTCATTTTGAGGTTCTCATTTCTAGTTGATCTTTCTTCATATATTTTGAATTTTATTTCAAGATCACCAATATTCATATTATAAGATATAATGAAATTGAGATTTAACTTTTCTTTCTTCATCTGATCATTATTCACAAAATATATATCTTTAACATCTTTATGAAACTTTCTTTTTTATTTCTTGAGTTGATTATTCTACTCAATTAACTTTTCCAAATTTGTTTTAATAATCCACTCCATTTTTGTAGTCTATTCACCAAAATCATCACTATCTAAATTATTACTTCCATTTTTAATTTGAGAAATAAAGCTGATTTGATGATCATATTCATCATTAAATGAGAAATCATCCTTCTTTATTCTACTCAGATAGATTTTTTTTCATAAGAAACTCTTCCCTTATATTTCATCCACTTTTTTATGATATTTCTTATCATACTCTTCATAATCATAATCATAAACTTTATTACTTGGAAAATTGTGTTAAAAAATTCCTTTACCTTCACAATTACAATATTTGAGAGTTTTACGTTTTCCATTTTCCCTTATTGTATTTCCTAGAAAGGAGGAAATATTTTTTATTGAAATCTTCAACTTCTTTCTCTTATTTTGAATCACATTATTCTTCGTTAACTTATTTATCTTTTTTCCCTTTTAAAAAATATTTGAAATCCATTTCTCTTTTATCCTTTTTCTTGAAAGAAGGATATTTTATCATTTCATATACCAAAAGGATATTCTAAAGTTCATCCAAAAATAAATCTTCATGATCTTCTAAAGCTTAAACTTTGGCATAAAATATATCTAGAAATTTTATCATAAGTTTCTTAATGATTATAGAATCTTCAATCTTCTCACCAAAAATTCTGATGTTACTCACAATTTCATTTAATCTTGTAAAGAAACTATAAATATTTTCATCATAATCCATTTTCATATCCTTAAATATACATCAATATAATTGTTACTTGACTTCCTTAAATTTCTCATTCCATTTATAGATACTTCCTAACTTATCCCACATTTTTTTAGCTATTGGGAACCCCATAATATTTGAATAAACATTATCAGTGAGATCCATCAACAAAGAATTATGAGCTTTTCCATCATCTTATATAGTTCTCTTATCAGTATCCATCATAGAATATTCATTTATGAGTGGAAATATCACTATTTATACATCTCTAACATAAATCCCAAGTGAAAGAAGATAGGGTAACATCCTATTCTTCTACCTATGATTGTTCTTTCCATCAAAAGCAAGAAAACCCCTATTGTTCATTGAATTATAAGTATCTATTCTCATAAATGGATATTTCAGAGGGAACCTCCTTTGATACCAATTGTTGTTCCTAAATAGGATCAAGACCTCTGAGGGGGGGGGGGGTGGATCAGTGGTTCCTATTTATTTTATAAGAAAGTTTCTTAACTTATTTATTAAACTTTATTAACCTATGAAACTTGTTAATTTTACGATCCATTCAAATATAAATTCTCAACCTTACCTTTCATACATAATAAATATAAATATAAGGAAGCATAATATATTTTCAAGGTTCTGTATAATGAACTACTCCTTTCCATGTTGGATAGTCCCACCAACATAGATTATTTCAGTCTATTCCTTTTAGAATACGAAGGCATAAGAAGTGAACAATTCTAAAATTCCAATAGAAAATTTACTTCAATAGTTGGTTATACCCCCTAATTTTCATTTTCATATCCACTTCCCCATAGCTGGTTATACAACCTAACAAAACAAACAAGCCTTTTCAGCAACTGGTAAGTATCTACAGTTATAAGCTTCACTTTCCTCCTTTTCTGATCTACTTTATAAAGTTCTTCACTTCCTCCAAAAATAATCTGAAACAAAATTTACCTCTATACACTTTTAAGGAAATTCATAATTCTCTAAGGAACATTTTAGTCTTAAATATTCTTCTAGAATTGAAAAAATTACTTAGAAAAAGTTAGTCTGATCAGCAATTATTAAGAAACCTCAATCCGATGGTCTCTGTCCAAATCTGCTTCTTCTTTTCCTACTTCAAATGAGTAGAAAATCAATCGGAAACTCACAATTATTGAATATAATGAAACTTAGTGAAATGGGGATTAGCCTAATGAAATTCATTCTGATGGAACTTCCTATGATGGACTCACTTTGATGAATCTGGTTCTGATGGATCTTCCTCAACTTCAACCTAAAACAAAAGTATGATTGGAATCTCAGTACCTTACAAAAGTATCAGGGTGAAATATCTCAATGAAAGTGAACTGTTAACATTTTTTTTTCAAAGTATGAATGTACTATAACATCCTTTTATAGGCATTCTATAATGTCAAAGGTGGTAAAACTAATTCCACTTCCCACTTAATGAAATTCACCAATCCAAAATTTCACATTGATTTAATTATTTATATTTTACTTCTTCAAATATTCTCAATACTTATGGGGCCTTCTAGAAACTTCTCGAATATTCTCAAAAATTCACCCAGCTTTAAAATTTCTAACCATTCTTTAGTATAATACATAATTTATTCCGATACATTTCTTCATTATGATGAAAACTTTTGTAATACTAAATACTCGTCATTATAATGCTCTATATCAAATGAAACTTTAAAACCATTATACCATAAGCATTGTTGAAACTTATGTAGTGTTAAAAACTCCCTTAGAAAATACTTTAGAAATAATAACCTCCTTGAAAACACATCTAAAATATATTCAAAGTATTTCTCCTTTTCTTCAATTCCTTAGACCAATTTTATGAATCCAAATATAATTTGGATCTCCCCTTGAATAAGTGTTTATGATATACTGATGGGTCCACACAACATCTTGTCTGATAACTCTTGACTTAATTATATAACAATACAACCAAATTAAAAAGATTAACTACTTTGTTTTTATCACCTATTTAATTGATCTCTAAATCCTTTTGATGGATTATCATTTCCAATAGTTCAAACATTCTAAAACATTATTCCTCTGATAAAACTCTGCATCTGAAACACAAATGATACCAACAATATACAATTAATCAGTGTCAAAATCCTCTCTGATGGATCAGTGACATGTTGTGTCCAATGATCTGGTATCTCCAGTGTCTTCGTTCCTTCAAATTCCCTATACTGATGAGTTTTTTATCAGATCATATCACTCTTCCTTCTCATAGAATATCTATCTTTCTAATATAAATTTAATACAATATATTAGATTCTATATATCCTTACAATCATATCTTCTATGAATTTATTTAACACCACTTGGATCATAAGTATAATATAATACTTATGATTTTGAGAACTAATTGAACAAAAAAGCATTTTCAGATTTAAATTGAAAAGTTCTATGACTTCCCATACTCCCAGCACCTTCTGTCTTTCCAACCAATCCTCATTTTATGGCTTTGATCCATTGACTCCTGCCGATGGGATGATTCTGATTCCTCATACTGATGGACTAGGTTTGGAGTTATGTGTTTCCTTTTTTTGTTGTGAATTTGATTTTTTGTGTCCAGTTCATCTTCCTGGACAGTCCGATGGGGTGTATCTGGAAACCAAAACTTCACATTTTATCAACCTCAACCATATATCATATATTGAAAACAAATACAACCAAAAATGAACATAGTTTGAACATGAGATGTATGTTGTGATGATGGTATGAGTTAGATTTAGACACATTGAGATGATGGGCGACTGGACCTACTGCATTGACATGGTTCATAAGAGTTGACATGTGCCTAATAGACATACAATAAAGTGAATATGAAAAATGTGCAACTATGGTTGGTTAGATGAGTATGTTAACTAATCTTTAAATATGGATCATGGACATTCCTTAAAGGAAGGTTAGGATTATTAATTTAATATAGAACATATACTAAATAATTATAGCTTAGTGAGCTAGGACGTATGTGAAATATTGGTATGATTTGATCCTTGTGACTACCTGTGGTGACTGATCTTCTGGTATGGATCCAAAAATTATATGGTTGGGGGTTATGGAAACCTGGTTAGAACAAGATGACCCAACACTTGAATGATTTTTTTGTTCATATTTACTTTATTTATCAATGAATTTACCTTTATATACATGTGAAATTATATTTAAGGATGCATTGGTGGTGTCTTAATCGTTTTATAATCACACCCTTCATGAGCATCTCAGTGTGTGTGACGAATTCATAATTCGGGATCCATGGAAGGGTAAGAGCCAAACAATAGGTAGTTGAGGAGATAGATCATGGTGTTTGGAGGTAGTACCTAGACATAATCCATATAGATTCCACAATGATTTTTTTTATTTCTTGTTAATTTTTATTATACTCTAACTTGACCTACCACACAGGGGGTCCTTGGTTATTTTTTATATTGTATTATTTGGATTAAATTATTATATAATTATGATATTAATTCAGTTACCACTTTTCTATTGGGTTTTATTCTTTTCTTGTTATGATTCTGGTTTATGTTTAGTGATACTATGGGTATAGTCTCCCTATTGAACCACTCATACCCTCATTATTAGTTAGAAACCTCTTGAAAATGGAGAATAATTCATGAGGTTATGTAGCACTTCAACTTATACTTAGTGATTTAGATCGGGGTGTTATAGAGATTCTATTTGAACCCATGGCCATAGTTTTATCATCTAAAGAGTTTATACTAATAGAGTCCATACTTCATTAACCCCTTCCAGTGAAACAAGTTCATCCTTAATGAAGAAGGAAGTCTTTCATGATATTTTCTTCATGGTAATGATGTGATCTAGTGGAACATGCTTTAGTATAGACTACGTACCAATGATAGAACCATGTAGTCATGAACAATTGAGTAATTGGGGTGAAGTTCACCCCTTGGAGTGCATGGGATACCTTTTGGTGTGGCAAGGAGATACCTCCAATAGGATTTTTTGTTCAAATACCCCTAAAATGGTATGAGACAATTTATATACTATTTGTATGGGTGAAAATTCATTCACTATGAATGTAAAAGAATGCATGGATAATTATGAAGGGTGAAACTTGTTTTCCCCTTAGCAGGGGGATCAATATATGCAATGAATTATATTCTAGAGAAGAAATTTCAAGTTATAGATGATTAGAGTGTTGAATAACCTTGTGACATATATATAATATAAATCTATATTCTTTCTTGTTTTAATTCCAAGGGGATCCTACTAGGTGTTTGAGGAATTTTCCTAGTCTCACTATGAGAGTACCATCTGTGTAGTAACCACTTGTGGAATGATTTTTAGATTAATGGGGTAGTGGTAAATCTTTATTAATTTGAAGATATTGTGTTTGATGACATATTAGTGGTGTTATAGTGGAATGGAGGTTGATGCTTCGGGTAGTGTACTCTGTGTATGGATGATAGAGGAGGAACTTGAGCAGCTGGCTTTGAAAAGTTGTTTCCAAAAAGGATAGAGAGACATTTATCACCATAAATCAATGATGGTGGCCTCACACTCTTTTCTTGCGTAGGAGGGGACCATGATGATGATTTCCACTTAGTGGAATTACATGACTGGGTGTTATTTGAGGATGAACCTTGAGGGTCTTCCTGATAGCGGGTATCACATTATCCACTCCTACTAGCAGATAGTGTATTTTCATTGATAATTGTATTTAATGTTGTGGTGGTCATTATGAGTGGATATATCCTTAGTTAAGTACTTACCTTAGTGTGGTATGAATAGTAGATCCTTTATGGGTGTACCTATCACAAGGAAAATCTTACTATGTAGTGGAGAATGATATTTCCTCAAGAGGTTGGGGCTTTTTATTACTTTAGTTGGCAGGTGTTATATTGGGGTCTGAAGTCAATAAAGTAGTCTCATCTAAATTTTCAAGACCATCTGCTTTATATTGTGGTAGATTGGATCACCTGATGGGCTATGGGGTAGTTCTAAGAAGTTTGATGAGGTTGGCGTTGTTACTGATGTGCACATCAGTATATTTCATGAAATAATGAAGAAAACATAACCAATCTATCTCTAATAGTGAGTACATACCTATTGGATATTGAGAGGTGCATAGAGTATTCTCATGGTTATTATCAAAAAGTTTGAGGAAGAAGGATCATGTTTCCATTATTACATGAGTTGGATGCAGTGGTGTGTGTGCCTTACTGATAAGAGATGATGGAGAAACTGATGTGGGTCAAAGGGAGTATGACTCTTAAAAACCCTTCTAGTTTTAGTATGTATTCATTGTGAAGCACTTAGTGGTGGAGTGAAACATAAATGGCATGTGTATATAAAATAAACATAAAAAAATCTCTTTAAAAGGTGGGGATCGATGCACTCTCACAATTGATAACCTTTTTGACGAGCCATTTTGAGATGGATTTCAAGGGTATGTTGGTTCACTTCATCCCATGTGGTGGGAGTGGCCTTCATATGATATTTGTTTGGGTACTAAGGCTTGTATAGGCTCACATAGACCAAATGTGTGTTTCTACTATGGTATTTCTTCAATATGATATAAAACTAATGAAATCAGTAATGATAAAGGATGTTTCATTCTTACTTGGTGGTGTACTAAGCTTGCTTATGGTGGAATGCCTGGAGACGATGGAGGTGTGATAAAAGGTGAGTTGTTTTACACATAGATTTATTTCAAGAGTTTCATTTATTAATAGATCATATTATTTCATTTTTATAGAAAAAATGGTTTAAATGTGCGCGTGTGTGTGTGGGGGGGGGGGGGGGCTGTAGTGACCCGAAATATACTGATCAAGACTTAACTCAAGTTTTATTCCCACATTAACCCTTTAAAAACTTACCATGAAAGCAATATTTTTTAAACTTTGAGCATAATTATAGATAATATAAATGAAAAAGGAATATAAATGGACCATGGTTGAAATTATAGAAAATATACTAATCACTTGGATGAATATACTATTTTTAAGAATTTAGTATCATTTAATAAAATATTATTTACTATAAATTATCTATAATGTCAATTTTTTGAACTATTCATTACTTTGACTTTAATACAATCAAGTTAACACTTAGAATTAGAAATAATTATTTTAACACATCAAAAACATGTCATGTTTATATAGAAAATTATTGGACCACATTATTTATCACAAATTATAATACTTATAATATTTTTAGTACCATTTATTTAATTTTTCCATTAATTAAATAATTATTGTAGCAATGTTTTGAAAGCATTATGGTAATTATTTATTGAATAAAAATTAAAAATAAATCACCATAATGAAGATAAATCCTTTATATTTTAAAATAATATATACATTAAAACTTCCCACTAGATAACACCATATTAGAAATATTATAGTTATTACAAACAAGAGTGTGACATGTTTGGAATTTCTTTAAATAAAATACTTTAATGTTGATAATCTCATACATGTGGCCCCAAAATGTCATAAATTATAACCTTGGATGATAATGGTCAATATTTACTTACAAAATAATATATATTTAAGGGTTTGAGTCATTTAATATTTCTTATCATTTTATTTTTAACCTAAATTACATGATTTACCCTTTACCATGGTAAGAAACTACTAATGTTAATATAAATATTGAAAAAATAAAAGGAAAATATTTATTAAATTTGTACCAAGTGATTAAAAATATGGAATATTTTTAAAAAAAATAAAATCACATAGGTTTTATAATTTAATTTAATATTAAACTGAAAAAATGTGATGAAAAATGATTTTTCAGAAAATCCCCTTTTTAAAATATAAAATGATTTATGCTCAATTAAAGTATAAAATCCATTTAAAAAACCATAATTGAATTATTTTAAATAAAATTTACTAATTAATTTGTAATAATAATCCCACATATAATTTAAATATATAATTAATTTAAAAGAAAAATTCAAATTTTAATAAAAATCAATATTTTTCACTATTCATCAGAAAATAAATCTTTTAAGAAATGTATCAAAAATTAATTTTAAGATAATTTTGACATGATGAATTAAAAAATTATATTAATTTTTTAAAATATATTTTTTATTACTTCGAGAAATTATTTGTAATATTCACTCATAAAAACAAGAAAAACTAATTTGTGAAGAAAATATATTTTTGAAGAATAAAATGACTTTAATAAAAATTAAGTGATTTTTTTCATCATAATTATTCAATAAATTTATATTGTGTAGTAAATTTATATTTATTTCCAAAATTAGTTATTCCTATTCATACCCACTGATATAACAGTGAGGTTATAACAACTCTATTTAAGTATTTTATTACTTGTTTAAGCTTGGTTTTCATATCTTGTTTGCTATCAAATATAGTTTTCCTTTTAAAATATCAGGATATTAAAATTAGAGAACATAATTTTGTAAATTGATAAATAGGTTCATCATGGAGAACTCCAAAAAGGGGTTTTTACTAGTGCTACCCAACATGAATCTTAAGAAGATTCAGGATCCTTCTAAGGAGTTATAAAGGATGGATAGTATTCCTTATGTGTTCACCAAAGTTTCTATAATTTACATCATGTTTTATACTCAACATAATATTATTGATTCTTTTTGCATAACTAGTATATACCAATCCAATCATGGTGATATTTACTATATTTCTATGAAGAAAATACTTAAATACTTTAGAAGTACTAAGGATATATTTTTGATCTATGGAGGAGATTATTATCTTTGTGTAAAAGGTTACATAAGTTTTAGTTTTAAATTTGATAGAGATGATATGAAATCTAAATCCATTTTTGTGTTTTTATTGAACGGTGATGCTATCATTTGGAATATTTCGAAACAAGACATCATAGAAGACTCAACAGAAAAGGAATAGAATTGGATCTAGAAGTTCATCACTAAACTAGAGGTGGTTCCTAACATTTAGGGATACATCAATATTTACTAGGACAACAATAAGTCTATTAATCAAGATAAGGAACCCTGATCTCACCAAAGTACTAAACACTTTCTTTTGAGATACCATCTCATGTGAGAGATCATTGATAGGGGTGATGTTAAGGTCTATTGGCCAACTATTGATAACAATGTATCAGATCCATTGAAAAACCCATTGTTGCACTAGAAAGATGAGTTTTATATTGATTATCTTGGTATGTGATACTTGAGAGATTGGTATAATGGTTGAGTAATTTATCATGATATTATAATAAATGAAATCTCTATTTATCATTCATTCATGTGAACTAAAATTTACTTTAAATAAATAGTCGAATGATAATATCCCCTTGGAGTATGAATTTGAGTTTCCATAATCGATGGTCATCATAGAGTATTATGGGTTGTGATGATATATTAATATTGGCCTAAATAGAATACAAAACTCATTATGAAGGGGTTTTTTATCAGATATGAATTATAAATTCATGATGTAATCATTAGAGACATATTACTTAGATCACCCAACAAAGTATATATCATGGAATGTTATATAGTCATAAATATAATTTTGGGTGTGTTATTATTATCAATCCTTATTACTTGATTTTGGAGAGATACCTAACCTGAGAAACATTCATACTTTAATTACTTTCATATGCAAGTCACTGTGTCTTAGCTAACCAGGGGTGGTTGGGTAAGTTTTTTATCATGTCTTCTATTGAAACATAACCAAGATAGGACTTATACACCTATATGGTGAGTAAAGACATATGTACCTTAATTGAATTATATTAGGGAAATGCATTTAAATTATTATTGGATTCACATATGATGTGTCCAAATACTTGGATGTTGGACATGTGATATACTCATTTATTAGTTGAATGGAATTTGATGTATTCATCAACCTGGTTTGTCTATTTCAGTGAATAAAGAAAAGATGAGTTGGCATACACTATAATTACATGTTCCATGTATAATGTTCACTCTATGTCATTCAAAAAGATATTTTATTAATATCAATACAATTTATATGATACATGTTGAGGTATTCATTTTCATATATAGATATAAGTATCTTTGATGGAGATCACACCAGAACCCTTAATAACTTGAGTAGAATTGATGGTTTGTTAGAGGCCTATATTTTCTTATATATATGAAATAGGGAATTAATATTTTTTATTACTATGAAGGCACACAGGGTCACATAGTTAGGAATTTGGATAAGGATTAAGTTTTGTAAAAATAGATTATTCTTTAATGAAGATATTTTGATAAAACCATATCAAAAAGAAGTTTTGGATGGATTCATAAAGAGATATAGAGTTTAGAAAAAAGTATTTATATGATTTTAGTAAAAGTTTGAGATTGTTGGATGTGTACTAAAAAAATATTAATGTGATGCATATGTCTTGAGGATACATTGTTACCAATATATCTTTAATTGAGAACCTGATAATATGTTACCAATATATCCTTAATATTGATCCTAAGAATATGTTAGTTTTAATGTTGTCTAGTTGCATGTGATATATCTTGAGACCATGTTTTACCCAATATAGTATAGAATATGTGCACAGTGTGATTGCCTCATCTACATTATATACCTCATCATTTCATAAATTATGAATCAAAGTGTTGATTCATTTATGGATTTTCAAATTCAGTGAAGTTTTCAATGAAATATCTCAATAGGTAGTAATATATATGATATAGTTTGACACTGCTAATTGAATAAAGAGTATTCGGCATGGAAAATAGAAGGGAATAAGTTCCCTTGTTGATAGAGTATGATCACCAGATTCATGAAAATATTTCTAAATCTCTCTTCCTTACCATATCATCGTTTTCTATGAACAATGAAAGTGCTAACTCTCCTATTGGTGTATGTTAATCCCCAGGTTACAAAATGATATCTAAAGGATGGCTGATTACCTACAAAAGTAGGAAGCTTGTGTTTGGTACTCTTATGAGCTATATCAATAAAACTCCATCAGGATGGAAGCTACTACATTAGTTATACATGTATGTTGTTCTTCATTCTACCTTTCATGTTGATCCTATAAAGGAAAGATCAAGCATATATGGATTTTCATCCATTTCCATTGACCATGAGCTGATCCCATAAAACCCATCGTATATCCCACCAAAAAAATTTCAGAAGAATAATATATATCCATATTGATTCTAGGGAGAGGAAAAAGTTAGAGGAAAATTCTTGATCATGTTTATTTATTAGGTATGAATTTAAAGAATTTTGATTTTGGATATAGGATAACTACTTACATAAAGTTTTCAGAATCGAAAATTTTCTTTTTAATGATGTGATATTATAAAAGGATCAAAACCTAGAGGAAGATATAGTGTATAATAAAGAATTTATACATGAAGAAATTTATTGATAGAGAATCTTGAGAGATATAGTTATTTAATGGAGTATAAAATTTTCAAAGATAACTGATTTTCTAGAAGGTGAAATTTCAAATGGAAGATGGATTATAATGGTATCATCAAGTCAAAATATTTCATAATTATCAAGGATAAAAAAAATATAAAGGTAGATCTTTGGAATGTGAAGTTCTAGAAGTAATTATTTTAGAATGAGAAGAGCCACATGGTTAGTTATGTAGGTATAAAGGTTCTAGGTGCCCAATGTTGTTGTTTCGAAGTAAAATAAAATTCTTATTTCTTATAGATGTTAGAGAAACCAAAATCCTAAAAGTGGTGTAATGTATCAGTTGCTTGAGATAGTGGAAGTTAGAATTTAAGGATGAGATGAACTCCTTAAATGTGACTGGAACATGGGAGATAACATAACTTCCCACTAGAAAAATAGAATTGTAAAACAAGTGGGTATTCTATTTGAAATAATAATCATATGGTAAGAAATGATACAATTAAAGGTTTGTTTTGAAGGGATTTAAACTAAAAAATGGTGCTGATTTCTCAACAATATTTTATCCAAGAATACAAAAATTTGGATGGTACTCAGAATGGTTTCTATGGAGGGTCTACATATTGATATGTAAGATATGAATATTTAATTTCTTTATATTGAATTGGATAAATAAATATTATTGGAATAACTAAAGGTTTTAATAAGTAATAAAATAGAATATTTGATGTGTTCGATAAAATAGAAATTGTATGAGATGAAACTAACACCCAATAATTTTAATTATAATTTCAATTCCTTTATGATAGAGAATGCATTCATCTAGATAAATTTAGATCATTACCATTACTAGAATATTTGAGATAAAATGATTTGGTTATGAAAAGTTGATTTTGGATATAAGGATTAGAAGAGACTTTATTCTAGAACATTATTATCATCCCATTCATAGAACATCTAGAAAGTGGTGGAATGATTTGAAATTAGTTATTCTATGCCTATAACCACTCCCCTTGTCAAAAATTCCAAGCTAATTAAAGTGAAGGGACCAAGAAAGAAATATAGGGATGAGTACTGTTAGGGTTGGTGTCTTGAGAACCAGCTGTTTTGTACTTTGATTACATGAATGTTCATTTATTATATATTGTTCATTGTTCTGCATGACTATAATATAATAATGTCCTAGAATATTTGTTTCATTAATAAGGTGATGGCAGATCCCTGCTATGATGTGAACCTTGAAATGCTATAACAAATATTCTCAAATAAAGTTTTGTGGTTGGATGACATACTATGATAGGACACATAGTATACATACCGTCATGTGCGAGTACTCATAAGAAGACGAGACTCTCTCTCATGGAGTTCACACTTGGTAATCTATAAGATGGGAGATTATGAGAACAGACATACCAGTAGTAATTCTACATGTTTTGGTGTCATCAGATATTGCTATCTGCGAGCATGTGTAATGGTCCTTAGACTGGAATATTATCATTAACTCATGTCATGACTCACACACTTAGATTTGCTGACAAAAACTATCACGAAGACAGTTGGTGGGAAGTAGGGTACGTTGGGTGCGTCATGAATGACATGTTGTTAATGGATAAGTCAAGGAAGGATTTTCCTTTCCATATTTATGGAAGTAGATATCTCGAGCCCTTTGATTTAAATAGAACTGTCGAACAAATTCCATGTCCATGGTGACATGACGAATTTATTTATGGAATTCAAAGAATGACAGATCAAGCATATAGGTTTATGACACTGCCATGAAACCTTCTTGATGAGACATTGAGACAAAGGGATTAAATTACATAGTAAGTGTTCATATGAGGTGATATGTCAATGCAGTGTCAAATTCTTTCTCTTCGGTGCCTTGAGCCGTTACTAGATAGTAATCTTGGACTTTAGGCAAGCCTGCCTACTGGCAATAACAAAGAGGCCTAGAGGGTCACACACTAAGTGTATTCAAGTATCTAAAGTCGAATAAGGATTATTCCCATATGTGGTTTAATAATAATTCAAGGAAGACTAAATTGTTTTAATGTTGGAGGAAGAATAAAATGAAAACAAGTACACTCTATGTATTAATGATTACACGCTGTGTAGTTTTTATTTTGAAAACAAGTACACGTCGTGTATTATTAAATGTACACGCCGTGTAGTTTTCATTTTGGAAATCAAATGAATAAATGCAAACAAGATATACATGCCATGTACATTTAATGTACGCTCCATGTAGTTTTCAATGAAAAGAAAGTACACGTCGTGTATTTATTATTACACACCGTGTAGTTTTTCCATTCGGGATTTTGAGGATATAATATTGTTTTATTAAATGATATTTATTATAATCAGTGTGGGAACATTTCAAGGAATTAATTATTCGACATGGGGTTTTTCAATAAGAGTTAATGAAATAAATGAAATGCATAATGCGTTTATTTATTATCATAACTCTACAACCTCAAACCCGATTATAAATATCCTCACAACCCCAACTCCTTTCCTACACAAAAAAAGAATCATTGTGCACAACAATTCTTGAGAATTATTTCAAGGCCAAAAGAACCTCTTCCTCCAAGAATGCTCTCAAGACCGAGAGAGATCCTCTTCCATCGGATCAGTATGATCTAAGGCAGACAACGTAAGAAAAGGTTTCTCCACGCTAGCACCTAGAGACTCCTTTGGCGATGTCCAGAGATATGAGGTGCACGTGTGGATCACCGCTAGAGGAAGTATACACTTGGATTCTATAACGTAATGACGAATCACATCAGAACGTGATCAAAAATATCAACTAAGAAAGAACACCCAAAAGGTACTTCTTGTCAATTAATTAAATTAATTATAATCAACCTTTGATGATCCACTTTTGTGGTTCTGGGACTTTTCTTCTTCTTTGTATATTTCTGTGAATCAATCTATGGAGACTGGCGTTTATTGTCATATTGATCCTGGATTGTTCATTGCTAATGACAAAAATCAAAGTGGGAACATCCTCCCATGTGCTTCTGCTGTGCCTGAAACCTCTAATTGGTATCAGAGCTAGGTTACATTGATTATAGTTATTTAATTTTCATAGATAATTTACGCATTTATATTCGATTCAATTCAAGATAAATCGTTCTATAAAACTGAATAAATGAGATCTGTTTTTCCTCCTTGGTTTCTAGATTCACATCACAAAAACAAACATTTAATTTTAATTTTTATTAAATTAAAAACTAGGATCTCATCTAGAGGAGCCGTTCTTTCTGTCCATACAACATAAGAATACACGACGTGTAGTAAAAACTACATGCCGTGTACTTAGGTTCAAAGAACTGGCACTAGTCCGCCAAACCACGCTGTGTGAATTGATTATGCCTTAGTATATATTACCCCATGTTGACCAGAAATGAACGGAGCATGGGAAAATAAATACACGGCGTGTATGTTGAATGAACACGCCGTGTAGTCCGATCCGGTCCAGGTGAAACCATGTACAAGGAGAAGCCGTGTTCCGCGTACACGGGATTTCCAGGTCGTTAATCGCGTAACAAGTACACACCATGTTAGATTAATCTACACGCCGTGTACTCCAAAATTTCCAAAGTAGAGAAAACACGCCAAAGCCCCGACATGTACTTTGGATAAAGGGTGAAAATAAATACACGCTATTTAAATATAAACTACATGCCGTTTACTTTCCAGAAATGGAATTTCACCAGGTTTCCTCCAAAAGTACAAATACCTGTACAAGGGATATGGATGAGAAGAATCTCAAGGAAATTTAGAAAGAAATTTAAGATAAATAATTGATTAATTATAAGATCATAATTAATTAAATTCAATCATGACTTATCTTAAATAATAGAACGATTAAAAGAATTTGAATTATAAATATGCGTAAATGTTGTTGTATGCTATGGATGATCATGAGCTAGACCAAAGACCATTTGTATGTGTGTATGGTTTCATTTAAATTTGTTTAATTTAAATTTGTTGGCCTACTATCCTTCTTACAATAAAATGTTGGGCCTGCATTCCCATGGTTTCTTTAATGTAAACCCCATGTAATGGAGGATCTCCCAAGCTGGAGGAGACAGTTCAAAACCCGAAGCTGAGGTGAAACTAACCCAAGAAGATACAAAGGTGGACAGGTGGGAGCTGCAAAAAACACGAACCATCGGTTCAAGGTGTTTTTCCCAAGGCCAGGGTTAGCTTATCACACCATTAGATAATCTAACCAATAAAATCTCATGATCATGCCATCTTATTTTATTTCTGTCTGATTTCATGGTTTATTTATTATGTATGTGTTGTCACAATCACATAGTTAATAAAATGAACAAGCATGCAAAGATAGAATAAAATAAAAACCTGAATATGAATAAATATTATCGAAACATGGTTAATCACTTAAGTAAGAAACATTTAATATTAACAAGCATGTGATAATGTGAAACTATGCATAAAGGATTAAAATCCCTCAATACCATATTAAGTCAGACCAAGCCTTCTATTACTTGATTAAGGGAAAGACTCAATAAAACTATCTGTATGACCAACCCTTGTTGGGACACTTACTTTTATAAAGGAAGCCCTTATGAAAGGTTTTAGGTTGACTTAACCATATTACATCAAGAGGATTATCCCTTTATAGACTTGATGTAATATTGGAGGCAAGAGTTGAGGAAATCCAAGTCAGGATTTCAGGATTGGGGAGTCCACTCAACAGATCAGGGAACTGTAAGCTCACATTTGGAAAAGAACTGCCTACGTAAATACCTTCAAATAGCTTGACCAACCCTTATTGGGGTTATGCGAAGGGGAATATGGATCCTTGCCACTAGAATGTCAAAGAAACTAGAAATTCTTGGTTAAAGAGTGAGGGCCATTGGGACTTGATAAAATAGTGGGAGACTTAATAAAATCTATTATTTCTCATAAAATGTAATCAAGAAAGTACTGATAAATCTGCTCTTCTAATTTGTATAATCAATATGACAAACTCATCAACCACATTTTCTCTGCGATCAATTCTGGAAAAAGACAATATCCTCACCACTAGTAACTTTCAGGAATGGTTTAGGCACCTTTGGGTTATCGTACGCCATCAATGAAAGTATTACATACTGGAGTCCTCACTTACTAATCATCCTACACCAGGGGTGAGTGATGAAGATTTCCTGGTCTATAATCAACATTTGAGCAATGCACTCGACGTTCAATGTTTGATGCTATCATAAATGTCTAGTGAGCTCATGAAGTCTCATGAAGACATGGATTCCTACAGTAATCTCGAGCACCTTCGTGGTCTATACCTGGAGAGATCAAGATAAAAAAGGTTTGAGATCTCCAATGCTCTATTTCAGAGCAATCTTGGAGAGGGTGCCCCAGCCGGGACTCATGTAGTCAAGCTCATTGGCTACATTGAGTGCTTGGAGGTTTTAAGGTTTAAACTCCCCAAAGAACTGAGTACCGATATCATTCTTGCATCACTCCCCTAGAGCTTCCCAAACTTTGTTGTGAACTTCAACATGAACAACATTGAGAAGTCTCTCTCTGATCTTCTTATCTTTATTTGCCAAGTGGACAATGACATGATGCGTGAAAACCCTTCTATCCTCATGGTGAATAAATGGAAAGGGAAGGAGAAGAGCTTTAAGCCCAAAGATTCTTCAAGTCCTTCCAAGAAAAGTAAGATCAAATGGGAGGCAAGGGAACATGATGCTGTTTGTTTCGTATGTGGCAAGAAGGGCCACTGGACGAAAAACTGCACCTAGCCAAGGAAGCAAGGGGAAGCATCAGGTGCGTTTGTCATCGAATTAAATCTATCTATTTCTACAAATTGGGTATTAGATACAGCTTGTGGTGCTCACATATGTATCTGAATATAGGAACCAAGTAGATTCAGGAAGATTGATCGAGGGGAGGTAGATCTACGAGCAGCCAATGGATCTAGACTTGTTGTTGTAGCTGTCAGGGACTACCACCTCACATTGCCTACTTAGATGGTCATGGTTTTGAAATGATGTTATTATGTACCCTCTATAACCAAAAACATTATTTCAATATCCAGATTAGATACTGATGGATTCATCTTCAAGTTTGTAAGTGGATGTTGCTACTTTTATAAAGATAACATTTGTTTTGGTAGGGCACATTTATATAACGGCCTTTATGTGTTATACTACACAAACCAAGTAATGGAAATCAATGACAAAGTTAATTCACATGACTAATACCAAAACCAACTTTGGCATCACTGGCTAGGTCAGGTCAATGAGAAATGTTTGAAAAAATTTCATCAAGATGGGTATTTAGATTTTTTCGAACTAAAAACACTTGGTGTATGTCATGCGTGTCTACAAGGAAAAATGACCAAATCCCCATTTAGTGGGAAAGGTAAAAGGGCTAAAGAGATTATAGAATTAGTTCACACAGATGTGTGTGGAATATTTTCATTTAAAGCAATGGGTGGGTTCTTGTACTTCATAACTGTTACTGATGATTTTAGTAGATAGGGATATATTTACTTAATGAGGTATAAGTTAGATTCTTTTGATCGGTTCAAAGAATACAAGAATGAAGTTGAGAACCAGCTTGGTAAGAAGATTAAGAAACTCTACTCAGACAGAGGAGGATAATATCTTAATCAGGGCTTCATTGATTTCTTATAAAATTTTGGGATTCTATCTTAACTCACTCTTCCTTACACACCTCAGTGGAATGGTGTAAGTCTGTTGGACATGGTGAGATCAATGATGAGTCATGCAAGTCTTCCATTATCCTTTTGGGGATATGCATTACCAATAGCAGCACATATACTAAACCAAGTACCAACTAAATTGATAAATAGAATTCCATACGAGTTATGGAGTGGACGCAAAGGCATGTTATCGAATTTACATGTGTGGGGTAGCAAAGCATTTGTTAAGGCCACTTTAGGTAACAAACTTGAACCCCGAGGCACAAAGTGTATCTTTATAGGATATCCCAAGGAAACAAGGGGATATTACCTATACAACCCCTCAGACAAAAAAGTTACAGTGGAAAGAAACGCCACATTCCTTGAGAGGGAGCACATCTCCAAAAGAGATAGTGGGAGCGAGATAGACTTCGATGAAGTCGAGGCTCAAGATACACAGGAGTTGGTACAAGAACAGATTCCACAAAGCCCCATGGAAGAACAATCTATTCCAGAGACACAAGAACTGTGTAGGATCACGAGAGAGGCGAGAGAACCAGAATGATATGGTTTTATTGTCACCGAGGATGGTAGTTCATTATTGGTTGAAAATGATGACCCTCTTACCTACAATGAAGCAGTTGAAGGCACAGACATTGCCATGTGGAAAGAAGCCATGAATTCTGAAATGTATTCCATGTACCAAAACCAAGTTTATATTTTGGTAGATCCTCTAGTTGATGTAAATCCTATTGGTAATAAATGGGTATTGAAAAAGAAACTGGACATAGAGGGGAAATTCACCACCTATAAGGTACGACTAATTGATAAAGGTTTTAGAAAACATCAAGGAATTGACTATGATGAAACCTTTTCATCGTTTGTGATGTTGAAATCCATAATAATCCTATTGGCCATTGCCACTTAGCATGACTATGAAATTTTGCAAATGGATGTCAAAACAGCATTCCTTAACAGGAACCTCCAGGAAGATGTCTACATGACACAACCTAAAGGGTTTATGATTCCAAAGGATGCCCACAAGGTATGTAAGTTGCATAAATCCATTTATGGATTAAATAAAACATCAAGTTCATGGAACATTCGTTTTGATGAAGCTGTAACAGAATTTGTCTTTGTTAAGAATGAATATGAGCCTTGTGTCTACAAGAGGTTTAGTGGAAGTGCAGTCGTTTTCCAAATAGTATATGTTGATGACATATTACTAATTGGAAACGAAGTGACTATCATATAGTCAGTTAAGGCATAGTTAGATAAATGATTCTCCATGAAAGACTTGGGCGAGGAAGCATATATTCTTGGGATCAAGATCCATCATGATAAATCCAAGAGAATGCTGGGCCTGAGTCAATGTACATACATTGACAAGATACTGAAGAGATTCATTATAGAACAATCCAAGAGGGGATTGTTGCCTGTGTCACATGGCATTCATCTTTCCAAGAAAATGTGTTCTCATATACATGAGGAAAGAAAGAAAATGGTAAGGATCCCTTACGCATCCACGATTGGGTCATTCATGTATGTTATGCTATGTACAAGGCTAGATGTTGTATATGCATTAAGTACGGTAGGCAGATATCAAGATGATCCAGGAGACCGCCATTGGATGGTAGTCATGACTATCCTTAAGTATTTAAGGCGTACTAAGGATATGTTCCTGGTTTATGGAGGAGATGAGGAACTAGTCATCAGAGGACATGTAGATACTAGTTTCTAGACTGATCAAGATGACATGAAGTCACAGACTGGATACATTTTCAGTTTTAATGGAGGTGTAGTGAGCTGGAAGATCTTAGAGAAAAGTGTGGTGGCAGATTCTACAACAGGTCCGAGTATATCGCAGCTTCTGAGGAAGCTAAAGAAGCAGTATAGATGCAAGGATTCATCCAATAGCTGGATGTAGTACCTAGCAGTAAAGATCCTATCACACTCTATTGTGATAATACTACAGCGGTGGCACTTGCAAAAGAGACAAGGTCACATCAACGGACAAAGTACATACTTCGTAAGTATTATCTCTTGAGGTATTTTTCTCAGAGAGATGAAGTTGCAGTGAGTAGTATTTCCACAGAAGACAATGTGGCGGACCCCTTGACTAAAACCTTGACTTAGCAGAAACATGATCATCATGTGAGGTCTAGCGGACTAAAAGTCGTAGGTAGTTGGCTCTAGTCCAAATGGGAGTTTTTTAGGGTTGGTGTCCTGATAACCAACTGTTTTGTACTTTGATAACATGAATGTTCACTTATTATATATTGTTCATTGTTCTTCTTGAATATAATATAATAATGTACTAGAATATTTGTTTCATTAATAAGGTCATGGAAGATCCCCGCTATGATGAGAACCATGAAATTCTATAACAAATATTCTCAAATAAAGTTCTGCGGTTGGATGACATACTATGATAGGACACAAAGTATACAGACCGTCATGTGTGAGTACTCATAAGAAGACGAGACTCTCCCTAATGGAGTTCGCAATTGGTAATCTCTAAGATGGAAGATTATGAGAATAGACCCACCAGTAGTAATTCCGCATGTTTTGGTGTCATCAGATATTACTATCGGCGAGCGTGTGTAATGGTCCTTAGACTGGAAGATTATAATTAACTCATTTCAGGACTCGCACAATTATATTTTCTGATGAAAACCGTCATGAAGACAGTTTGCGGGAAGTAGGGTACGTTGGGTGCATCACAAATGACATGTTGTTAATGGATAAGTTGAGGAAGGATTTTTCCCTTCCATATTTATGGAAGTAGATATCTCGGGCCCTTTTATTGAAATAGAACTTTCGAACAAATTCCTTGGCCATGGTGACATGACAATTTCAATTTTGGAAGTCAAAGAATGACAGATCAAGCATATAGGTTTATGACACTGCCATGAAACCTGCTTGATGAGATATTGAGACAAAGGGATTAAATTACATAGTAATAATTCGTATGAGGTGATACGTCAATGTGGTGTCAACTTCTTTCTCTTGGGTTCCTCGACCTATTTCTAGAGGGTCACACACTAAGTTTATTCAAGTATCTCAAATAGAATAAATATTATTACCGTACGTGGTTTAATAATTATTCAAGGAAGCCTAAATCGTTTTAATGTTGGAGGAATAATAAAATGAAAACAAGTACACGCCATGTATTAATGATTACACGCTGTATAGTTTTTATTTTGAAAACAAGTACATGTCTTGTATTATTAAATGTACACGCCGTGTAGTTTTCATTTTGGAAAGGAAATGAATAAATGAAAACAAGATATACACGCCGTGTATATTGAATGTACGCGCTGTGTAGTTTTCAATGAAAAACAAGTACACGTCGTGTATTTATTATTACACACCATGTAGTTTTTCCATTCGGGATTTTGAGGATATAATATTGTTTTATTAAATGATATTTATTATAATCAGCATGGGCGCATGTCAAGGAATTAATTATTCAACATGGGGGTTTTCAATAAGAGTGAATGAAACAAATAAAATTCATAATGAATTTATTTATTGTCATAACTCTACAACCTCAAACCCGAATATAAATATCCTCACAACCCCAACTCTTTTCCTACACAGAAAAGAATCATTGTGCACAACAACTCTAGAGAATTATTTCAAGGCCGAAAGAACCTCTTCCTCCAAGAACGTTCTCAAGACCGAGAGAGATCCTCTTCCATCGGATCAAGATGATCTAAGGCAGACAATGCAATCAAATTTTTCTCTACACTAGCACCCAGATACTCCTTTGGCGATGTCTAGAGATATGAGGTGCACATGTGGATCCCTGCTAGAGGAAGTCTACACTTGGCTTCTGCGATGCAACGACGAATCACATCAGAATGTGATCAAGAATATCAGCAAATAAAGAACACCCAAAAGGTACTTCTTGTCAATGGTTCTAGGACTTTTCTTCTTCTTTGTATATTTCTATGAATCAATCCATGGAGACTGGAATTTATCATCGTATAGATCCTGGATTGATCATTGATAATGACAAAAAGCCAAGTGGGCACATCCACCCATGCACTTCCGCTGTGCCCGGAACCTCCAAGTACATGGTATGGGTTTTATATATATCAATGGTTATAATCTTGATGTATGACATGGTTTATATGAGGTTGAAAATTTCATATGCAGTTGGAGGAGTTAGTAGGTGCATGGAAAATCTTGGAAGGGAACACTGGGTAGTGGTGAAGTGGATACTTTGATATCTTAAATATTTTGAAGTCATTCCACTATATTTTGGAATAGTTAAACTATTATAAGGGTTTTCATATTTAATCTTTAGAGGACATGTATAAACATAGAGAAGTAATATTAATTATGTGTTCACTTTTTAAGGAAAAACTATGAGTTTGACTTCTAGAATTCAATCAATTGTTCCATTTTCCAAAACAGAAGTAGAGTACATTGCAATAATGAAAGTTATAAAGGAGTTGATCTAGCTGAAGGGGATAATAAAGGATAATAAAACAATTTTATAGATATGTGTTAAAAAAATATGAAAGGATAAATTCTATAAGTTCATATGAGGTACTAGATAGAGATTGGAAGTGTGGAAGTACCAACAACTGGAATTCTACTAGGCGATAGAAAGTGAACTGTTTTAAATAGTAAAAGTGTGGAAGAAGTAATTGTATTGCATAAGAGTAACTTTTTCAATTCATAAGAATAACTTTGTGTATTAAAAATATGTATAATATCTTCAAATGAATTTGTAATATTAAAATTATTACTTTAACTATTCATTAGGACTTGAGGCAGTGAAATATGAAGGCTGATAAACATTGTCTTAATGAAGTGATCAGTGACTGTGAAGATTATATGGTGGTGGATCTATATCTATTGAATGGATTAATCTATAAAAGGGTGGGTGAGATCGTTTTTTTGGTAACTTGACTTCTCTAAGTCATATTCTATTTTTCATAGATCTCTGATAGTTAGGGATATTGTAACTATAAGGTTTCTCACTAAATCTAAATTTTATAGTGTTCCTACCATGGATTTAGACCAAGTATGATCCATGTAAATTTTTGTGTTATTTTTCCACTTATTTATTTATTATTTTAGTTTTTTGTTTTTATAAGTTTTTTTATTGAGTGGTGAGTGAATCAGTATAGAGAATCTAGAGACTAGTTCTAGATTTTGGTTACTGAAATCATGTGGAATCCATTTTCCAAGGTTTTGGACTATATTTCACAGGTAGGGTTTTATAGGGAATCTTATATACTGGGGTTTCTAGCACAATAAATAGTGCCCATATCTTTTTATCTCTCTTGTTTTCTTTCTCATTTCCAAATCTATTTTATTCTCCTTCATATGAGTATTAGTATAAGATAGAACCCATTATAAAGTGAAGAATAGAATATAGTTGAAAACTTGTAAGGATAATAAAGGATTCATATTTGTTCAAGGTGTTTCCCTCTCATAAACCTAGAGAAAATTGGCATGTGGTTCCTTAGGGGTCCCTACATATGTTGCATGCTCACAAAATATGAAAAGCAAGGGCGATCATGCCAATTATTTGCACAAGATTATAGAATTTGAATATGAATGGTTTGTGGATGGTAGTAAAGGAGTATTAGGTTAGTCCTAGGAGTGGTTCATTTCATCTGTGACTGTGCAACAGGTAAGAACACACATTACTATACTATAATGATATTTTATAGTATTAAATATACTACTAAACATTACCATTTTATAGTATTAAATATATTACCACTATGATATAATGATGTTATAATTTTGTAGTATGGTGACACTATAAAAAATTCTAATTAGTGACATTTTTATCAACTTTTTAAAATGTCACTAATTCATTTAAATTCTTTTTTGAGAAACATTGGTAAATAAACATTGCTAAAGTGGAAAATTTTATAAATGTCACTTTTTAGTGACACCTTATTTACTGAAATTTTTTAGAAACATCATATTTTTTTTTCAAATTTTATAATTTGTATTGAAATTTTTTATAATGTTTTAGGGGAAAATATAATATTAGTTATATTTTTTTTTAAAAATTTTTTTATTTTTTTTGAAATTTTGTTATAATCTCCACAACCAACCTAACATGCCTCTTCCTGCCTGTAAATCCCCACAACCTCCCTCATGCACACACCCCAACTCTAGCCTCTTTTGTACTCTCGCCACCACAACCTCTCTCCTGTAACCCAGCAACTCACCCTTGCTTGCTATATATGCTTACTTGAAATGAAAACGATTCGGTTCACCCACCAAAGACAATATTAAAATCAGACTTACTTGAATTTAATCCCTAAACCTCGTAAATCAAACAGAAAGGCATTTCCAACCCACCTATTTAATTATTTAATTAAAAGTTGTATTATGTTATACATATATATAAATAGATTTCAGTATATAAAAAGTTAATACTATATATATATATGTTTATATGTTTATGTTAATATTTTATGTTTTATGTATATATATATATGTTTATATTTATTATATATATATGTTTATATATTATATTATATGTATATATATCTGTTTATCTTATATATATATGTTTATAAATTATGTTTATATATATGTGTATGTTTATATTATATATATGTTTATGTTTTATATTATATATATACGTTTATATTTTATGTTTATTTATATGTTTATATTATATATATATGTGCGTGTGTTTATATTATATATATGTTTATATATATATATGTATATATGTATATTATATATATATCTATTTATATATATATGTGTGTGTGTGTGTATAAATATATATATGTATGTATATATTTATATAATTATAATTATAATTATATATATATAATTAGGCACATTTTAAAACACTGGTAAAAATATCACTAAAATAGCCACGTTTTCTTAAAAACAGGTCTAAATTTTAAAAATATATATTTATATATATAAATATATATATGTGTTATATATATATCTGTGTTTATATAAATTAATATATATATATATATCTATGTGTGTGTCTAGTTTTATATATGTTTACATATATGTGGCAGCATTTGAAAAATTAATATATTATATATATAAATATAATTTTATATATTAATATTAATGTACGTATATATATATTTATATATTTATATGTTTATATGTTTATATTTTTTATATATATAAGTTTATATTATATATATATGTTTATATTTTACATATATGTTTATATATATTATTATATATATATGTTTATATAACTATATGTTTATATTTTATTTTATTTATATATGTTTATATTTTATTTTATTTATATATTTTTATTTTATATTTTATTTATATATGTTTATATTTTATGTTTATATATATATATATGTTTATATTTTATATTTTATATATGTGTGTTTATATTTTATATTTATATTTTATGTTTATATATATATATGTTTATATTTTATATATATTATATGTATATATTTTATATAAATCATTTATTTATATTTATATATATATGTTTATATTTTACATATATATGTTTATATATATATGTGTGTGTGTTTGTGTGTGTAAACATATATGTGTATGTATATATATAATTATAATTATAATTATAAATATACAATAAGCCACATTTTAAAATACTGAAAAAATGTCATTAAAATATCCACGTTTTCTTATAAGGGTGACTAAATTTAATATATATATATATATCTGTGTGTGTGTGTGTGTGTATATATATGTGTGTGTGTGTGTGTTTTTATATATAATATATAAATATATAAATATATTTATATATATGTTTTTATATATGGGTCTATGTTTATATATATTAATATATATATATATACATGTATATATATAAATATATATTTACATCGATGTGGGGAAATGATCTATATAAATATATATATTTTTAACAATGTCTTACAGAAAAGGTTTCCAATTTAGCGATGTTTCTAGAAAAACATCATTAATTAGAGACGTTCCCTTAAAAACATATCTAATTTAGCGATGTTTGCAGAAAACTTCCCAAATTTAGTGATTTTTTATTAAATCTTACTAAATAAACAATCTTTCTTAGAAAATGTTTCTAAATTAGCAATTTTTTTCATGAAACTTCACTAAAAATGATACTAAATTACAATATTTTTTTTGTGTGACCTCCATATTTTCATAAGTTTTTTATTAAATTTAATTCTATAAAATGAACATAATTTAAATATCTTTTGGTCATTAATCAGATATTATAGTTTATAGGAGAATAATGAGAATTAGTTATAAATGGATTAATATTTTTATTCATCTTGAATTCACTTATACATAATACTATGTAGATTTTTTGTGTTTTGATATACAGGGTAAAGAAACTGGCTCACACAACATTAAAATAAAGGATGAATAGACCATGTTAGATTAAAATTTTCTATGATTAAATTAATAACTAATATGGATACATATATATAAACACTTTTTTAATAATGAAGGATCATTTTGGTTACATAAGATTAAACAACAAAATATGAAGGCCATGTAAGAGTAACTAGGCTAGCATATAAGCTACGTAGCTTAAAACATGAAATTATGAAGCTATTTATAAATAACCATAAGTGTATTAGATTGTGTAAGAGGATAAAAAAACCCATGTGAGAATAAATGGAAAATTATGAAGGTTTCCTATGATTAAACTTCCACCTATGTAAGAATAAATTAGATCAGTAGAAGTCTATGTGTGGTTTTCCACTTTGCAGAAATTGGACAACTCAACTTTATAGTGACACCGCATTAGTTCAAGAAACTTGAAACTCATGAAAAAAGATCAAAACAAGTATTATTTATATTTAAAAGGAACCAAGAATCTTTCAAAATGTCAACCAAGGTTGTGATATTAATCAAAGTTCTATGAGGATACCTTGCATGGACCCCTGTACCAAAAAAGTAACAACTCATTTTCAATGTATGGGTAAATCAAGAAGTACCTTAGCGAAGCTTACACATGCCTCCCATCTATAAAAAATCACAAATAGATCATTTAGGGATAATTTGAAGGAATATTTGATGTTTGGAATAATATTCTTGAAGATTCCCATGTATGATCACCCATGTCCATACCACTTTCCATGAGGAGTTAAATATATGAAGTAGAGATTCCACCCACTACTATATTAACAATTTATACCATTTAGTTGGTTTATAAGGATAAATTCACCCTTATTCTAAGTATTATAATCAGCAAGAAATCCATAAACTCAAGATCACCATGCATGAAACCCAAAATCTTGTAAACTTTAAATTGAATAACATTGTATTGCGTGTACCTTAGACCATAGATACTGCTGCTACTCCATCTTCTATCAGTATGCATTATGAATTTCACTAAAGAGTAATCAAAATAATCCTCTCTCTATGGTGTATCCATGTATTAATACTGAATCACCCAATACATGGGTTGGAATCTACTTCTCACCACAGTATGTTAGCACCTCATTCAGTAAATGAAGAAGAATAAAGAGAGCTTTGAGGAAGGGAGAGAATCATATAGGAATGAACACACAAACTATATCCTTTGACCACTTTTATATAAGTGATTGGAGACTCTCCCCATGCCCATGGATTTACTAATGTGTTACAAAATGCATGAGGAAACCCCTAACCATTCACCCATTCTTCAAATGAATGTATTAAACCTCTCACTATTTTCATCCTGTAAAATACCATAATAATGATAGCTATTGGTGCCAAACATTTGAGCATTAACAATTTAACATTTAGTCACCATGTCAATCGTTGGTAGTGGCATAGTATTATATACCATGCCTTATGATATTGGAATATGTCATATGATATGACCTTGGAACAATGCACACCATACCCTATGATATCCTCATACAATATGATATGATATGGGATTTAGGGTATATCCACTTCAATGTCTTACTTTCCCTAAAGTCTCATAGGCTTTATACCATTTAACCTTATATTGTTTCACATACAAGAACTTGTGATACCATATCCAAAAATCCTTTTGGATATCTCCTACAACACATTTGGAAATATATCATAAACATCATCGTGTATCACATCATATGAAGTAACTTATAAATACATATCTAAACATCCTTTTAGATTAGATCTAAATCACTTCTAGATCAACTCTTGGAGTCAAAATGAATCCTCATTTAATCAACTAAAATGTGTGACCCCAAAAACCATTTTAGAATTCATAATAAATATAAATTCCCGAATTCATAAATGTAAGAAAATATTATCCTCTAGAAAATCATCAATGATACATACTCTAGAATGGGATCTTTTGTGATCTACATCAAACACATGTATCTCTATGCCCAAATTAACTAGCTTCATCATATGAAAGCATGAATTTTCATATGATCCCTTTTTCCATGACATAAAGTGACCATGTGACATGGAGTATGTAAATCCCATATATCCAACAAATGTGTTCTTGATTATCTGAGTATATATTGACTAGCTTAATGAATACACCACATGTCATTCACCTTTATTGATGATCACATCACACGCCCATCACTCAAATAAACAAGAACCTCATATATATTATCTATGTATAACCATACACTTACTCAGTCTATCTCAATCGAGGGACCAGATGTCATACCTATCATATGAGAGAGAGAAAAAATCCCATCTTAGTTAAGCTCAAAACGATGACATGATCAACAACATACACTACAAAAAAACTGGAATTGAGAAACACTTTTTTAGAAACGTTGCTAATTTTAAATTTAGTGACATTTCTTGAAAACCATCACTAAATTAGAGACATTTTTAGAAAACATTGTTAAAAATATATACATTTATACCACATTGATATAAATAAATAAATAAATATATTAATATATATAAACACAAACACATATATATAAATATATATATATAAATATATATTTATATATATATAAACACATACACACATATATAAATATATAAATATATATTTATATACATATATTTATATATAAAAACACACACATATTTTTAATTTAGTCACATTATAAAGAAAACATTGATATTTTAGTGAAATTTTTACTAGTGTTTTAAAACGTGACTAATTATATATATATATATATCTTTGTATATATAAATTTATAATTGTAATTATTATATACGTATACATACAAATATATATTTACACACACACACATATAAACATATATATCGATAAATATATAACCATATATATAGATATATATAAATTTATAATTATAATTATATATATGCATACATACACATATATATTTTCACACACACACACACAACCATATATATATATATATTAATATAAACATATAATAATATATATATATATATATAAACACAAACACACAGATATATATGATATATATATATATAATATATATAATATAAACATATAAATAATTATACAATATAACCACACACACATATATATAATATAAGCATAAGCACACCCACACACACAGATATAATATAAACTGATATGTAAACTATAAAGATATATATATATATATATGAACAAAAAATAATATATACATATATATTAATAGATTCATATTAATATATATATATATATATATTAATTTTTTAAAAACTAAAATCTATTTATATGTGATTATATATAAATATAATATAATACAATTATGAAATCTAAAATCTAAAAGGTTTTTTAGTAAGGTCCTATGGTGTGACTCTCGAGGGGCTACAAGGTATAACTTTCAATAGAGGGTGATTTCCTCCTTCCCTTTGGTGTGCCGACATGTGAGTGTGGCATTGGGGAACTGGTGGTCATGCACTGGTGGGTTTATAGGGCATGTAGTGTGTGTGGGGAGGGCGGTGGTCCATAGAATTGGGGAACATAGGTGCAATGGGTTGGGAGGTAGGGTGGTGTGTGGAAAGTGTCTTAAAAATATTTTATATTGTCAAAAAAACATGCGTAAAGAAATTATATACATCACTAAAAAAATTTAGCAATGTTTTTGTGATGTTTATATACATCGCTAAATTTGAGACATCCCATTTAGTGATGTTTTGAGAAACATCGGTAAATGAATTAGTAATGTTTTAAAACGTTGCTAATGAAAAAAACATCACCATTTTTTGTTTTTTTAGTAGCGATACACATCAAACACAAAACTAGCTAAGCGTCAGGGCATGTGTAAGAAAGGTATAAAAGTATGAAAGTTCTCATGTTAGGTACCTCACTAACCTTAGGTAATAAGGACTCAAAATATGAATCATGCACCCATATATTAAAAATAAATAGCGTTTGACATTCCATGTGGTATATAATTAGCAGTTCATCTAGCGGAAAAACCCATTTTGTGCCTCATGAGCATATTCAGTATCCCTACACAAGAATCCTACTCATAATAACCATAACATTTCATCATAACCTATAATAATCTATGATAGACATCAGTAAGGGATAACCCAAAGGCATATTTTAAGAGTTTAAGTGTCATTACACTTCATGAAATATATATCAATATATACCCTTATGAAGCCAATGTTAAAGAATGATAAAGTATTGATGAATTTTACTAAATTATAATAAATTTTTTATTATCAAAATTATTTAAGAATAATTAATAAATACATAAATAAGTGTCTGTCTAACATATCAAATTTGATAGATTTCCCAGCTATCCTTATATTTTATGTACTTATAGGGGTTTTCTTAAGATAATTACATCTCTATATAATTCCTAACACATATGTAATTGATCATATGATAAAACCCTCCCAATAAACTCTTTAGTGAGTAATATCTATGAACTAATAAATCTCTAATAATGGTTAGAATTAGGATTTATATTTTTAATGTTCAACTCCTTGAACATATTCAAACTTTTTAACTCCAAAACATCATTTTTTATGATGATAACACCTTCCATTATCTAGTTAAAACTCATTTTAAGTACATAATTATCATGACCCGACCCAAGATAGGGCTCGATCCGTAACTACCCAAAGCCTGCCTCCATAGGCCAAGGGGTGGAGATAAGTGCCAAGGAACACTAAACTCTAGGAGGTCTTTTACTAAATACCTGTACAGATTCACCCAACCAACTCAATGCAAAAGTGTATATAGAAAGAATAAAATATGAAACACTACTATAAATATACCAAATATGCATGGACCACTAAACATAATGAAGTATGGTAGTGTATACTTAAAAAATGGAAAATATATATGACCAAACTAGAAATATGTCCCAACCTAATTAAATTATAAAAGAGTAAACATTTGAGAGAGCCCAACTCCTGTATCTCAATCCATAACCACCATACGTGGTTCAAGAACCCCGTATCCCTAAGCTCTTATAAAATCATGATCAACCTATCCACTGTCTACAAAAGACATTAAACGTGTTGGGAAAATCCCATGAAGGGGTTATTATATACATACCAAGTAGAATTCTCTAAAAAAGGTGAAGTGGGAGTAGTAAAAGATACAACTGAAGAGGGAAGTGGTAGATAGAACAAGGTACAATAATAGAGTACAACTCAACCCAAAAAAGAGTGAAAGTGAACTCATCCAATCACAATGATCTCAACATGGTGAGAATATGAACTTCTTGTCAAGTATTTACTACCTATTGAAGGAGAGCGGACTCATCCAACCATGAGAAGCTAAACATGAAAATCACATGGCATACTTGTTCATCTTCGCCTCTCCTAGAAGAAGAGTAATTATACCCAAGGAGTGAGTACTAAAGTAGGATATAAATATATGCTCTATAAAAGAAACCCATACGAGAGAGTAAGGGAATCTTTATCTCACAACTCATATCAAAAATATGAGTAGACAATAGTTACAAAACGAATTAAATCAATGATTCCAAGTATCTAATGTCTCTGCCCAGGGCACACAAGTCTAAGGGACTCAATCACCACACCTTGATACTATCCGCTTTGGGTGGCACTGACTGGTCGACACAGTTTTAAGTCACTTCATAAGAATGTGTCAAGTTGGGGAAAGTATCCCTCTTACTCATGAGTCTAAAGGTTCATTAAACCATGCCTCACTACTATGACACATAGTTGAGGGGTCACTGGTTTTAGGTAAGTATCTTGTGCACTAGTACAACATGAGGGTCCTACTATGGTATTCATCAAGGAATTCCAATGCTTAGTCCTACTGAGGGGTACCAATCAAGAAGGTCACTAGGGAATGCAACTGCCTAGTACTATTAAAGGGAAATCTCAGCCAGTCTTCAAAAAAATGCCACTACCCAGCCCAAATGGAAGGTTACACTTGGAAGATATTATCAAGGAATGCCACTTCCTAGCTCTGCTTGAGGGTAAGATTGGAACATCGAGGAACTCCATTTCCAATTCCTACTAGAGGGTAACTCGAAAATCTCATCAGGTAATGCCAATAACCAGTCCAACTAGAGGGTAGGCCTTGAAATTCTCTCGGGGAACACCACTACCCAGCCCAACTGAATGGTAAGCCTGATACTACTCTAGTGATTATGGATGATTGTTTCTGCCATCGGGTGTTTCCTTAGCACATTATGGACCAATAATATTTTAAATTATATCTCAAAATATGCTTTTGAAGGAACTATCGCATTATTCTTGAAAAAACACTTAGGATAGGCATCTCATGGACCAAAATCTGAGTTCAAATAAAGGAGATATGGACGTTTGAAGATCTCTCAAAAGATATCAAGTAGCAGAGGGCATGTGAGGGGACCCACATGGTGTGTGGTCCCTCTTAACTACCTAGACTTGTCTCTGGTTAGTACATGGGTCCCATCCATGTTGGGGTATAGGCTCTGTAGGTGGACTATATGATGTTTCTCACATGTCTAAGGATTGGACCATGTCTAATTGTCGTGTCCCTATACTCAGACCCCATGTCCATGTATTTTGGTATATGGAGTGTAATACTACATGGGATACTTTTTGTGTGGCCAACCCATGTCCATTTACTTCTATACAGACTTCCTGTCTATGTGACCCATCACACGGATTGTCCAACTTGGGAATGATTACATGGAATGTAAGAGAGTACTACACACCGTGTTACCCTTAAATTATTTAAAACCCTAGTGTCACCACTGAGGGGGCTATATTCCATGTGTTTCTCATCCTACATGGCATGTTGTCGGGATTTTTATATAATTCCTGAATTTATCTCAAAATTTATCCGTGCTTTGAATTTGGTCAAACCACCTTGGATAATGCCTGGAATTGGTCTAAAAACTTCAGATCTAGCTGAAGAACACAGATTCCCGCTGTATCTTACCGAGAATCAGCCTTATTTGTTGATGAGGGTTTGGATAATTGTTCTGTACACTGCCACACCTATGTTCATCATGATCTCAAAGATTAACCTTCAGATCAGTTTTCATCACCTCACAAGCTTTCCATATCTGTGATCGGCTTGTAAAACCATTGATGATTTGTCAATTTTCTGCAAATCCGGGAACCTGATTGATCTCAGGATGCCTAACAATTATTGATTTGGGAACTGTAGTGTTCCAATGATGAAGAATGCAAAGAACAGGATAAGAAAAAGCACTAAGAACAAAGTTTTTATGATCTTTGGAAAATCATTCTTGGCTAATTGATCAAGAATGGTCAATTCAGTTTAGAAAGAAACTCATAAAGCAATATTTTAGTTCTTAGGATCATGAAATGGTTTTCAATAGAGGTGCATATCAAAGAATAAAATTTGATCTACTCAAGAATTTAATCAAAGGTAAAAAACACCAGTTTCTAACCCTTAACTTTTATTTGGATCTTTCATTATTGAATAAAACATTTTCCAATGGGGGAGGATGATCTGTTACGTTATTTTCACTTTGATCCACCTTGAATTAGAGGTTTGTCATTCATTGGCAACAAATGAGGAAGAGAGATCTATTACTGGAATATTCTAGGATTTGTGAGGCAAACCCTAGAAATTTTTTCCATGAAATGAAATTATAGAAAATTTTAGGATAAAATAAATTTAAGTGATTAATTAATTGGTGAATTAATTAATCCAATTAAGCTCACCACCAACGATCAATGGGTCCAAACGTCCTATGATAAATAATTTTATGTCGCAGTTAGAGTAAACACCACGTTCCAGACACAACTGTGGTCTCAGATTTCCAATCCAATTAACTGTTTAAGAGTTATCCCATTTTCTTTAATTAACCACACACATGAAATATAAAATATGTTTTATATTTTAATAAAATTAATTCTTGGAACACCAAGCCTCATAATTTCACACCATCTTAGATCCTAGATCTTAAAATATATTTAAAAATATTTCAAAATCTTATAAGAAAATAATTGGGTCTCTACATCATTCCTTCCTTCAATATTTTAATCCTCGAAAAGTAAAACTAGGAAAAAAACCTATGATAATGAGCTTTCATTTGGCTCTCCCACTCCATGAAACTATCCTCCATGTTTCTGTGCTACCATAGTATGAAAACCAAAGGGACGGTCTATCATTTCATGGTCTAATCCCATCGGTCCTCAATCACTACTGGGTGCTCTGCAATGGTAGATCAATCCTCAATGTTCAGCTCTCCCCAGTCAATAAAGTGCATAGAGTCATGAACTTATTTAATAAATTTCAACACATGCAAGATGTCATAAACCCACTCTAGCTGCAAGGGTAGGGAAAAGTGATAGACAACCTCACCAACCCTCTTCACAATCTCGAACAACCTGATGAACCTTAGGGATAACTTTCCTCCCCAGTCAAACCTCCACATTACTTGTTCTGGGGAGACACTCAAGAAGATGTGGTATACTTACTAGAACTCCAAGGGCCCAAAATAGTGATATGTATAAGATTTATATCTTCCTGGGGCCATCCTCATCTACTCATGAATGACCTGCACTTTCTCTGTGGTGTCCTGGCCCAACTATGGACCCACAAGAGATGACTCTCTAATTTCCATCCAGCACAAGGGTGACCTAAAAGATATCTTGTACTGGCCCTAAAAAGATTTCATGATGATGTTAGTGTGATAGGTGTTGTTTTACACAAACTATACAAAGGGAAGGTGGTCCTACCAACTCCGACTGAAGTCCAACATGCAAGCTCTCAACATATCCTCTAGCACCTGGATAGTGCACTCTGTCTTCCCATCAGTTAGGGGGTGAAAGGTTATACTCATGTGAAACTAGGTTTTGAATGCCTCTTGTAGGCCCCTACACAATCTCGATGTAAACTGAATGTCACGGTATGAGAAAATCGTCAAGGGTACACCATGAAGACGGATGATCCCCCTTACATACAACTACCCCAAAATCTCCACCAAAATCTATTCCCTAATAGAAAGGAAGTGTGCTATCTTCTTGAGTTGGTCTCCTATTACCCAGATGTCTTCATAGCTGTTATCTAGGCACAAAATGCCTATGAAGAAGTCCATGGATATGAAATCCCATTTCCACGCTGGGATCTCAAGAGGCTACACCAAAACAAATGGAACTTGGTGCGAAGCTTTCACCTACTGATAGGTGAGGAACTGTGAAAAAAACTCAAATACTCTACATATAATCTCAGACCACCAAAACTACCACTAAAGTTATATGTACATCTTCCCCACACCGGGATGTATAACTAAGTGGAAAGTGTGGAACCCCCACCTTACCTTTTCCCACATCATGTTTGGAACCATAATTCGACCCTGGAACAAGATCTCATGATTAACTTCTTCAGAATATCCATCTGGTGCATCGAAAATGGATATCTGATCAAGATAAACCTCATAGTCGATGTCTCATAGATGGGAATCCTTCACACACTCGAGAAAAAATGGAGTCAACACTATTGAATAAAGAAAATATATACCCTGTTTCTCTACCAAGGTCAGCCGCAGGGAGGAAAACTGCTTGGAAAAATCCTACACTAATTGAGACTAGTACTTATTGCTAAGGGAATATACTATAATTTTTCCCTTCCATGGAGTATAGAATATATTTAAGTTGTAGTACTAAAGTAACTCCAACCAGTGTCACTATCTTAGGTTCAAGTCTCTCTGAGTGAAGACGTACTTTAGGCTTTGGTGGTCTGCGTAAACCACAAATAATTCTCTCAGAAGATAGTTACTCTAAATCCTCAAGGAGAAGACTACAACTACCATATCTAGGTCATTGGTATCATAGTTCTAATCATTCGGTGTCAATTAAATCGGCCAGTATACAATAACTTCCTATCGTTACATTAATACACAACTGAGCCCAGCTCATATGGCATCACAATACACCACAAACCCAATGCATTCCACTAGTAGCCTAAACATTTGATCACTCTTCATACTTTACCTAAACTCATCTAAGGCCTTCAAGAACTACTCAAACTAGGTAAAAAACTATCCATTCTGCATCAGGGTGGTCAAAGGGGCTGCTATTTTGGAGAAGTCTTCCACAAATATTTTGTAGTACCCTACCGATCCATAGAAACTCCACACATTTGATACATTCTTGAGTGGTTCCCAAGAAAGCACTACCTTGATCTTTACTACATCCATAGATAAACCTTGTTAAAAAATGACATGCCCCAGAAAGTGAAACTCTTGTATCTAGAACTAGAATATTGAAATATTTCCATAAATATGGTGATCTCAAAGTAAATCAAGAACCATCCTCAAGTGCTCTGCAGGATCCTCCTCTATTGAAGAGTAGACGAGTATGTTGTTGATGAAGACAACAAAAAACTGGTCCAAGTATGGCCGGAAGACCTAGTTCATCAAATCCATAAAGACAGTGGGGGAATTTTTCACGCCAAAGGGCATCATTAGGAACTCATAGTGTCTATATTGACATAAAATTTCCATCTTTGGATTATCAGCCTCATGAACCCGCAATTGGTGGTAGAGGGACCTAAGATCGATCTTGGAGAACCATCTCACACCTCTCAACGGATCAATGAGGTCATCAATCCTTAGAAGGGGTACTTGTTCTCTATCGTGGCCTAGTTCTTCCTATGATAGTCCACACAAATCCATAAGCTCCCATCTGCCTTCTTTAAAAATAGAACTAGAGCTGCCTAGGGGGATACATTGGGTATGATGAAAACTTTTTCATAAAGGTCCTATAACTACAACTACAACTCCTAGAATTTGGTAGGTGTCATCTGATACACATTATAAGATATTTGGGTAGTCCTTGGTTTCATGTAAATGTAAAACTCCATCTACCACCTTTGAGGTATTAACAAAACCTCTTTGGGGAAGAAGTCCATATAGTCCTTCACAATGGAAGGAACCCAGATTCTTGAAGAGTCTGCTGCACCAAGGGTTATGCTCACTAAATGATTTTTTATAGGCTACAATCTCCTGCTCACAACATCCACTTGTCTTATTATGAGGTCTCTCTCTCTCTATCTTTTGAAAAGGAGAACCTCATCCCATCGTGCATAGGCATATGACTAGTCTACAGTGACAATCAATATGGACTTGAACCATGGAAATCCAATCTATGCCCAAGATGACGTCGTAGGGTTCTATTTTTATGACAAAATATTATCACATGAACCTCTCTCATACAATTGATTTCTTGAACTACAGGAAGATGAAAGATAGAGAGGAAGAATTCCCTGTCGATACCTCAAGACAAAGGTGTTGTGCTAGAGTCTCTACCGAGAGATCTATCTCTCACATCAGGAGTCGAGAGATAAAATAATTACTGGCACCCATGTCTACTAATACTGAGACAAGAGTAAAATAAAAACAAACCATACCTTGAATCATATCAAGCACCGCAGGATCATAGAAGTAAAAAGATTATAGTTATCTGTGACCCCAACCACCAGATTCCTAAGCCTGATGTGTGACAACTAGTGGTGGTGTTGGAAGGAACTTATATCACCATTATCCATATGTAGATCCTCATACTCCTCTACCAAATACACCTCTCTAGGGACCACAATGATCATGATATTGTCTCTATCAGGGGAATTCTATATGATATATACATGGGATGCTCAATATGTATGGTCGGGCAGTCTCATTCAATGTGACCTCGACCATCACAAATAGAGCACAAACCCTCATTGGGATGCCCAGGTTATCTGCGCTACCCCTACACAATACGACCATGTCCCTGATATTGCTAATATAAGGGTCTTCTGTTCTGAGATCTCTAGAACCTACTACTACTGTAGATGTCTCAACCTTATTGCACCCACTTCTAGCTCTGGTTATTTAGATTCCCTCTAATATAAATATATCTATAACAAGTTTCCACTCCCACTCCTCGGTATAAGTGAGGATGCACAAGGGAAATACAATGGCTTGGATCTCTCTGTGGAGAACCAGCTCAAACTTCTATGATCAGAAGTAGCCATATATGATCATGTTGAGAGAGTAGCATGTAAGGTCTTCAAACCTATATACTTACTCTAACACTATCATCCCTCCCTATTGAAGCTTCATAAGATCCTAAATCTGAAAAGAGCGTAAAAAGGAGAGGTAATACTCCTCACAAAACAACTACTTGAAGTCATCCCATGAGAGTGCCAAATCATAGTGCATCTAGGTAACCAGGCTCCACCAATTCCCAGATGCTTCATGGAAAAGACTGGCTACCAAATCCACCATCTGATCCATTGGGGTCCAAATATGACTGAATATACATACCACTATCTCTATAAAGTCCTTTGATTCCTGAGGATCTGGCTCAGTGGAGAACCTCAGCGGTCTCTAATGATAGAACTCACTGAGTGCGCACATCCTGTGCCTTTCCTCTTCCTACTCTGGGTAAATATACTGATCAATAGGTGGTGGTGATGCTACCTACCCACATGGAGGAATGAGATCATGAGATGGACCTTGTACTGAGGTCTCATCGCTTATAGAGCAGTCATCATGAACAAGAACTATTATCCTAGATGGCTGTCATTGCGGAGGAACCTTGAAAGTTTTCAACGAGTACCATGGTTAGATAAGTATATATATATATATATATCAACAACAAGGGGGAGATTACTCAAGAAGTAATGTTAAAGACTCAATCCTATATGACTCATATACCATTGATCCCTGTAAAAAATGTATCAACATGACGATTAAACAAGTAGGTAGTCAAGGTCTTAGTGAATGGCTACGTCTGCTGCTACACCATCATTCGAATCCCTGGCCTGAAAGCCACAGTTGAGACACTTTGACACTATTTCAAAAAAACCCAACCAATTTTTTTAGGGAAACTACCAAATGAAATCGCAAGGTTCGAACAACCTTTGATACCAATCTGTCACAACCTGATCGAAGCTGGGTCTTGAGATGCAACTACCCTAATCCTACCTCTATTGGATAGGGGGTGGCGATAAGCACTGAATTCACACTAAACTCGGGGAGGCCTTTTCCTAAATACATGTACTCACACACACACACATCCATCTTAATGAAAAATTATATAGGGAAAGAATAAAATATGACACACTACTATAAATATTCCAAATATGCATGGATCACTAAAAAAATTAAGGTAGTGTATACTAAAAAGAAAATGGAAAAAATACATTCCCAAACCAAAAATATGTCCCAACCTAAAAAAACTATAAAAGAGTAAATAGTTGAGAGATCCTAGCTTCTGTATCCCAATATATGACCACCATACATGGTCCAAGCACCTCTTATCCCTAAGATCTATTAAAGTCATGATCGACTGGTATACTGTATACAAAAGACATGAAACATGTTGGGAAATTCCCATGCAGGGGTGAGTATATACATACCCAGTAGAAAACTCCAAAAAGGTTAATGGGGAGCAGTAAGAGATACAACTAAAGAGGGAAGCAGTAGATAGAACAAGGTATAATAATATAATACATATTAGCCCAACAAAAGAGTGAAAGTGAACTCATCCAAACACAAATAGCTCAACACAGTGATAAGATGAAATTATTTTTGAGTATTCACTACCTATAGCAGGAGAGTGGAATCGTACAACCACTCATGGAAGGAGACTAACTATACCCAAGGAGTGAGTACTATAGTAGGATATAAATATATGATGAGTAAAATATACCCATATGAGAGAGCAAGGGGATCTCAATATCATAGATCATCCCAAGAAGATGTGTAGCCAATAGTTCCAAAAGTAAGTCCATCAATAATTCCCAACATCTCATGCATCTGCCTAGGTCACACAAGTCTAATGGACTCAATCAACACACCTTGATACTATAAATTTTGGGTGCACTGACTCAACCACACAGCTTTACTTTGCGTCACAAGAACATTCCTAGGTGGAGAAATAGTCCCTCTTTCTCATGAGTCCAAAGGTTTGTCAAACCATGATTCATTACTATGCCACACAATCAACGGGTCGCCAAATTTTGGAAAGGATCTCATGCCCTTGTATGATAGGAGGGTCCTACTATGGTAGTCACTAAGGAATGCCACCACCTAGTCCTACTGGAGGGTACCGCTCAGGATGGTCACTGGGGAATTTCACTGCCCAATCCTATTAGAGGAAAATCCCAATGAGTCATTAGGGAAATGACACTACCCACCCGATTGGAGGGCTATGCCTAGAAGATTTCATCGGGGGATGCCATTGTCTAGCCCTGCTAAAGGGTAATCCTGGAACATCGAGGAACATTAATACCCAATAATACTGGAGGGTAACATAGAAAGATCATTGGGGAATTCCACTAGAAAATCTAGTTGATGGGTAATCCCAAAACTACCATCAGTGAATGCCACTTCCCAGCCCAGCTAAAGGGTAAGACCGATACTGATTTGGTGATTCTGTATGATTTATACTACCATCAGGTGTTGCCTCAATGCATTCCAAATTCAGAAAATTTCAAATCATATATAAAAAGTCTCTTTTGAGGGTACCATCAATTTCTATGTAGAAAAAAACTTAGGATAGGCATCTCACGGGACAAAATCCGTGTTCAAATGAAGGAGATATAGAAGTTCAAAGATCACTCAGAAGAGATAAATTAGCACACGATGTTTGAGGGGACCCACACGACATGTGGTCCCTCTTCACTGATTGGTCGTATCTCTGGTGGGTATATGAGTCACATCTGTGTAGGGGTATACACCATGCAGGTGTACTACATGACACGTACCACCTTTCTAGGGACCAGGCTGTTTCTGCTGGCCATGTATGTGTACTCGAACCCTATGTCCGCGTACTCTGGTACATGGCGTATAGGCACACATGGGATACTATCTGTGTGGAAAACCCATGTCTGTGTAATTATTCACGGACTCCCCATCAGTGTGACCCACTATATAGATTTTCCAACTGAGGAAGGGGTAAACGGTGTGCAAGGGAGTACTACACACTATGTTACCATTAAATTATTCAAACCCTAGTGCTACTGCTATGGGGGCTACACACCATGTGTTCTCCATCCTACATAGTGTATAGTCAATATTTTTCTAGAATCCCCAAATTTCTCCCAATCTTCATTATTTATTCAAATATGGTCAAACTGCCATGGATAACACATGGAATAAAATTAAAAACTATATATCTAGATAAAGAACACCAATTCCCATCATTGATCAGTGCAGATCGGCCTCATTCATCGATGAGGGTTGGTCAGATCATTCTGTACGCCGCCACACCTATGTTCATTGCGATCTCAAATATTAACCACCAGATTGTTCATAATAACCTATCAAGATTTAGAGATAAGTGATTGGCTCATAAAACCATTGAAGATTTGTCAAATTGTTGAGAATATAGGCACCTGATCGAGATCAGGATGCTAAAAAAATATCGATTCGGGAACCAAAGGGTTCCAACAGTGAAGAACACAAAGAAATGAGGAATAAAAAGCACTAATAACAATGGTCTTATGAACAATGGAAAACTGTTCTTTGTCCAATCATTCATGAAAAATCAATTCAGATAATAAAGGAACTGGTAAAGAAATATTTTAGTACTTAGGCTCATGCAAAGGTTTGTAATAGGGGTGAAGATTGAAGAATAAAATTTGATCTGTTCAAACATATAATAAAAGGGAAGAAACACTAATTGAAGAGCCCTACCTCCTTTTTGGATTGATAATTGTTGAAGAACACAGTCTCTAATGTGAAGGAGGATCCATTGTGTTCATTTCCCTTCAATCTACCTTGAATTAGAGGTTTTTTGGTCTTCACCAACAGATGATTAAGAGAGAGCTCTCACTGGAATATTCTAGGAATTGCGAGTCCAACCCTAGATAAATCTTCCATGAAATGAATTTATAGTCATTTTTAGGTTAAACTAAATTTAAGTGATCAATTAACTTATTAATTAATTAATCCACTTAAGTGAACTGCCAATGAGTGAGGTGTCTGAATGTCCCGCACTGACTCATTTTATGCCGTGCCTAGGGTAAAAACCATGTTACAAACCCAACTATGGTCTCAAATTTATGATTAGATAAACTATTTAAGAGGTACCATGTTTTTATATTTAACTGTGCATGTACAATATAAATATAATTAAATTTTTTATAAAATTAATTCTAGGAACACCATACCTTGTTATTGAATACCATCTCAGCATCTAGCTTTAGAAATATACTTTTAAATATTTCAATTTCTTATAAGGAAAAAATCAAGTCTCTACAATAATCATAATTCTTATAAGCTTTTTCATAACACATTTACTGTAAAGTGATATTTCAATTTATGTTTTTATAGATACTATCCTTTATTTGTTAACTGTAAACATATCTAATTCCAAACATACAATCACCAGCCTCTTAGACACTATATTCTCTCCTAAATATCTTTCTAAGACAAATAAATTTTTTTGTTAATGAATTAACTCTTATTTAAATTTGGTATTAATATTTAACAAATAAAATATTGTATTCATATCATATATGGAATTCTATGGGTTTAAACCATTTTCTTAAATATAATATTATTTTTAAAAATATGCCACTAAAGGTGGTGAGATGAAAATTCATTATATTTTAACAAAAATCTAGATAAACACTTTTATACTAGATAATTTTTTTTATCTTTATCTTTTTCCTAAATATGTTATAGAATATAATGAATCATAATCCATGTGCATCAAAACCATCATATTGTATTATTTGAATAAATATTTTATTTATAAACAATTTATATTATCCTATAATAGAATTAAGATGACTATACACATCATTTACTATGATCCATCTAATATTGATATATTTATTTATATTTAAATATTTGATTTAGAAACACTTTTCTTCATCACATGAATGAAAACTATAAGTGTTATCAATTATTTCGTTGATTCTAAACTCCTATTTATTTACCTTACTTGTAAAGTATATATTTGGTATCATATACCCTTGAAAACTAAATAATTGATTAATATAACACCAGTACATGACATGGATATTCCATGGAGTTTCTAAACACATTCAGGTATTCTTAAAAATACCATCTTATGGAAATAATTTCCTTTGTGATAACTCTATATTTCAATGACCTTAGTTGGATACTTAGAGAAACATTATTAGACTCTCCAAATAACTTTTTTTTATTTCATTTTTAACTTTTTTCAAAATATACTATCAAAATAACAATATAACCTAAACATAAAATGTCCCATTTCAATTATCCTCATCACTTTGTGAATATATGGCAAAATTTTCTTATACTAATTCACATTTTTAGAGAAATTATATCTATAAAAATAGATTTAATTCCATAACTAGAAAATTCCTTAATGAAAATTTTAGTAAATTATTTTATGATTCCCATATCCATATTAATTCACTTATTTAACAATTTCAATAGTTCATTTATTTAGGAATTTTTTTCTTTAACACATTGAATTTTACAATATTGTAAATTACACCTATATCCTTGTACATATATCCAAATACAAAAATTTCCATGGATATAGATGAATTTTATCCATAATTATATATATGATTATGGTGAAATCAAAAGATGTGTTGGCCAATATCCACTAGAAACAACACCTATGTATATAGTCCTATCATGTGACACCCTATATCCATGGGAATTGTAATACATAGTTATAGGACCTTCTATTGGCATAAAATAACCACAATAATTAGTTCCTATGTCGATAACATCCTATCAGGAGACACCCTATAGCTATGATAATTTTTTCCCAGGGTAATATTTCCTATATTTGGTTGAAAATTTCTATAGTAATTAGTTTCTTTGTTTTTAGAACACCCATTTATATAGATTTTATAGCCCATAGAAATAGGGCCACACATATTTAGTCTTCAAAAATCCCCCAAGAAAAGTCATGTTATCCCACTTCCCTTATTTCTCATATTCACCTCATTCATGCAAGTGTTACACGGTCCTAGATTTTTCAAATAAAATAAGACATCTAAAAATTATTTTAAGGATCATATAGTGTTTTGAAATACTTTAGATCATCTCTCTATCATTTTTCCATGCCTCCCCCTCTTCTTGACACTATCCCTTTTCCACTTTCATCGACCCTCGATTTCTTCCCAAATTCCCTAAATGTGAAGTGTTTCCTAAAGATCAATCTCTCAATGATGGACCTCTCACTCCTGATTTCATTATAAGAGTTATCACATGCCTCATCACTATTTTTTTCTCACTGGTGGTTAGTTTCAATAATCTCCATCCTTTGGTGGATGTCTTCGATAGGCACATCGGAGATTATTAGGGTTTTCTCGGTTGGTTAGTCATTGAGATTTTAGATCCATGGTATTTTTTTATTCATTTTTCATCTAAATTTGATCTCATATCTTCCCTTATGAATTCTCCTCATTAATTTTTTAGTGTCCAGTTCTCTTTGTTTCTTTGGACGTTCAATTTTCATGTGAAGAAGAACCCCCTTTACTATGATATAGATTTCTCTATATGAGATTCCTCTTACCTTCCAAAATTCAAAAATTATAAAGCTGATTGGTAACATGGTATGTCAATCTCTATGTTTAGATATTCACACTCAAGATCCATTTCACCCCATATTTCCTTGATTTTTTTTGAAGTGGAATTTTAAAAGGATCCATTGGAGTTTATATATATTGAGGTCAAAATTGAACTATGTTGGAAGCAGAAGGTCTGCTATGAATCCCAGGTGGCCTTTTGTTCGTAGTGTAGGTGGATGGGGAACAATTCATCCACTTATAGGTGTGGTAGTATGACCAATTAATAGAAGATAGATATGGGGATAAATTATCATGGAACGAATTTTGTGCCTATTCTAGTAACTGATCTGAAGTTACAAACACAAAATGATTGATATAGTGATATGTAGGTAGTTTTATTTTCCCCGCATGAGGATAGGGAGTATTTGAGGGATGATCTCCTCGTTGGGAATATAGTTGACTAGTTAGATCCTAGAAAAACATTCAAGGATAAAAATATCTTGAAAGGGGCATGACCAGTTATCTATGTTTCTAAAATTTCTACCTCCTATGATAAAATTGTGTAGGGCATTGAAAGGAAATGTAAAGAGATTTTTGATCACAACTCCATGGAAGGGAATGTTCGTGCATCCTCCTAGGTAGAAAACATGTTAAAAACTCTTTAAAATAATACAATTTCAGTCACTATAGATTCTTTTATTGCTGAGAGCCACAGAAATGGTTGTTTGAAGTCTTGCATTCAAATTTTATTTCTAGTCTTGTGTAGAGTGATAATGGTGTTTGAGTGGAAATCATAGAACAAGAGATATTATTTGGGCACAAATAGAAGGAGATCTCATAAGTTGATGTTTATAACAGGTTATAGATGATAGAAGATTAAATATCAGAAAATGATAGATTTAGAAGGACATGAATCAGTTAAGTCTAAACGGAATAAGAAGTTTGCTCATTTGAAGGGAGAAAAATTGTCTCCTGAGGTTTTGGTACCTGATTTTCAACACCCTTTGATTGATAAAGATTCAAACTACAAATATTCTTTATAGTGGGAACAATATCAACATATAATGATTTAGGCTGGGATCATATTGAGGAACAAAAATCAAGGAAATGTTCCTAGAAACCTTTTGGTCAATAATAAGAAAAAAAATAAATGTATAGACTACTCCAACCCTATGATGCCTATTGTCACCAGATAAGCTAGAAAATTAAAGATAAATAAGGTGGAGGCTAGACCATACCTAGAGGAGGTTCGAAAATGTGGTACTTTTGGGGGGTCAACAAAACCTCCCAATGATGAGAATGTAGGTCCGGGGATTCTTCTTAAGTAAAAGGAATAAATGTTAGATGAATATTTAAATATCATTGTGTCAAAGGAGAATGCTGATAGAATATACGAAAGATTGATATGAGTTGATCTTAATGTCGAGAAATCTAAGTGGATCAACAAACATGATTGGATATTGGCACGCAAAATAAGTGAGGGGAAAATTAACTTAGATGAATATATCTAGACTTGGGACAAGATATCCAACCATTTTGAAGATCTTATCAAGAAAAATATGGAGATTTAGGTTACATTTTTACAATGGGGCATATGTAGGCTGAGTAATTCCAAAAAAATTAGTTATTTTTGTAATGATTTTGGGACTTTCTTCTATATTTAGCATACTTAGTTTTGGCATGTTCAGTTTCACAACTTTTCCTTAAAAGTGCTATGGTAATAAAACATTTAACTTTGGAGGATATTTTTACTACAATCTATATGTTTTTAGATGTTCATCAGATCTATCCTCTATAATTCTTCCCACACCCACTTAACCATGGTAATTAGTGTTTCTCTATTTTGATCAATCTTATATGATTTTAGGTTAATTAAAATGACCTAAAACTATTTTTATGAATCAATATTATGCAGTTTATGTTGTGTAATTTTGGTTATATCAAAAAAATTTATTTTTTATTTGTAATTTTATTAATATAATTTTAAATGTTATTGAATAATTTTTTATTGATATATTTAGTCTCATATATTGAAAAATAATTCTATGGTTGCTTTAGAATTTATTGGATTTTATAAAAAGTAAATTAATAGGGATTATTGGTGTTTTTCATTTTCTTTTACGGATTAATATGAGAAATGGTTACATGAAGAATTATCAGTTATTGATTTTAATAAATAATATATTTAGAAAGTCTCAAGTTTTCTGCCATTTTTCATTTAATTATGAAAGATTTTTGAGTAAATAATGATGTATTGAATTATATATGAGTGATATTGAATATAAATTATATAAACGTACATATTGATATATTTATTGTGGAAGGAATTATTGTTTTACTTGTGATACATTTATAAGTTTTATAATGAGATAAATTGTTTATTTTTTTTCAGGGATATGATTAAGGGAAAGATTAGTAATGTGAAAAATAGAGTAATTTTTAAGGGAAATGTTTTATTATAATAGTGGAAATTATAAATTTTATAAATGATGTTTCCATAAGAATGGTTAGTTCATATTTGTCATTGGTAAATGGATTTTGATATGAATTATCCATGAATGCCTATTTTGATTAATGTTGAATGATGATATATTATAATGGTTAATTTTATGATAAGGAAATTGAAATGTATATTACTATAATTTTTTTTAAAATGGTATGGTTGAATTTGAGCTGACCCAGATCCACACTCATAGATCTGGTGCTATAATCATGTTCTATAAAAACTAGATTTGATAAATACTAAGGAAAAACAACATAAATAAATAATTATTTTACATTATTTATATAATTTAAACATTAAACCTCATAAATAATTCTACAATACCATGGAATAAAGGTTTAGTTTCATTGAGGACCATCTATAAAAGAAAATTATTTTCTAATACTTGTGAACATTTCCTCACAATTTCACCATAATAGAGCACCATCTAAACATCTCATATATTATACTCATCTTCATAACATGGTGAGTGGAAAAATAAGAATGGGATGAACTCAAACACCTAGTAATGTAAAAACTAATTAATATGTCATCAAAGGTTATAAAATAATCATATAATAATACATGAGTAAGGGAGAAATATATTTTTAAAAAGAATATGTAATAATAAGAGTTGTCCATAAGTCATGATAGAAGGAAATGTTATCTCAAATGATCAAACATGCACAATGACATAAGAGTGTGAGATAAAATTCATGATACATAAAGAATAATCATTGGAATATAAATATAAATGAGGCATGTTATAGAAACATAACATAACAAGGAACTATGTAACATACATAAGAAAAAAATTATAACCTAATGCATCAAGAATCATGAAGCTTTCTTCCATACCATAATACATCAAGAATCATGTTCCCACTTACCATAACATAGTGCATCAAGAATCATGTTCCTGCTTTCTATAACATAGTGTATCATGAATAATGTTCCTACATTCCATTACATAGTGCATCAAGAATAACATTACTTCCTATGATAATATAGTGCTTCAGAAGTAATGTTCATGCTTTCCATAACATAGGGCATGAGGAATCATGTTCCTGTCTTCCATAACATAGTGGATTATGAATTTTGTCCATGCCACTCATAATTTTATAATGATATATCATTCTATAAACAATTCATTGGAGAAATATATAATTCCAAGACTACCCAATACACACACACACACATATATATATATATATGTGTGTGTGTGTGTGTTCTATAATAATATGAAAGCATTCATATTTTAATATCACTTAGATAACCAATGAAAAGATATTGGTTTCATTAAAACTTAAATATAAAATTCCATAAGACATATAGAAAAATGATGTGGATGATATCATATTAACATATTAATTTGTAACATAAATAATGTCAAAGGATGTTTAAATAGATGTAAAAACCCATTTTAAGATTATTTGATTGTTTTCTATGAAAAAAGAGAATAAATATCCCTTTTGAAATGCTTGAAAACTCCTTAAAAATGTTTTATTTAAAATGAAATACTTTTTTCTTGATAAAAAATCATAAAAATTACTCTTTAAAACCAAAAAAGGATATTTAGAAATTAAATTTTATAAAATTAAGATGCCTTCAAAAACATTATTTGATAATTAATAAAAAAACATCAAGGGATTATTTCCTAAAAAACATCCTTCACAAAACATTTTTAAAAATAAGAAATAATTTTTATAATAAAACATTTAATTTTTAAAAATATATCAATATTTTATTTTATAAAAATCATTAAGAATAAAAATCAGTTAGAAAACAATCTTAAAGCATAAAAAGGAATCTTCATAAATAAGAATGCCTATATCGATGAAACAATATGTTTACATGGAAAAAATTAAAAATATATGCTTATATCTAAACTATACAGATGAAAAATGTTAAAAAATTATTTTTAAACTATTTTAAAGAAGGTAAAATAGTATAAAATTAACTTACTAAATTATTGAATCATGGATAGGGACATCCATAAAATTAATATGGATATAGAGTAAAATTCCCATTCATAAATAATAGGAGGGGTCAATTTTTCTTACACAAACCTAATGGGGATAAATTATGAATTAAGGGGAAATTAAAACATGAGACAAAATGTATTAGTCAAAGAATAGCCGAATAAAAATAATATTATAGTTTTTTAAAAAGAAATATGATACAAATTATCTATATCAATTATCACTCATAAACAATCTTGATTTCCGAATGAGATTGTAAATGTGACCCTTTAAGATTTACTAACATTTCAATCAAAATCCATGAATAATATAAAAAGATATGGATTGGTAAATGCATTCAATTTAATGGAAAACCATGATAAAAATACATCCATGGGTAATATTCACACCAAACAAAATTAAACAAGAGGTGGATAAAACACAAGTCTTAAAGAACAACAATTAAGATCATGATATCCTTACAAACATAATAATTCAGGATGTGGGTGAAATTTTAAAAGGGGTTTTTGTGAAAGAAATGTAAATAGAAAAAAATAGATATAAAAATAAAGATAATATAATCATCTAGTTGAACACACTCAATTTATAAAAATAAAGTTCAATAAGAACAATCACAACTTAATGAACAAAAGTTGTGTTAACAAAAACCATTACCTTTACACTCTATTTTCACGATACTGCTTTATATATATGTATAATAAAAATAAAAATATTAACAATTTATTTAAAAACATTATTACAATATATTATATTTTACACTATTTAAATATATTCATTCTATATATATTTATTGGTTAGTTAAAGTATATTTTCATCATCTGTTTTTAGTGTTTTATTTTGCATAAAAAATGTTTTATAATAGTGATATCAAACCCCATTATTTGATACCAAGTTTATAATTAAAATATTATAAAATATATTTAAATAATTTTGTTTCAATTATTTATTAATTACTATTTTCTTTTAATGGAAACTCTCGGCATGGTTTGTGAGAATAGAATCCATCATGACCCTATTTCAGTAAATTTAACGTTATCAATGAGTTATTTTATAAAAATCATTATTTTTTATTTAATAATTTCAAAAAAAATCCATGAAATGAATTAATATTTAATATAATATATATTAATAAAATATACTTAATAAACATCCATGTAAATTGGTATTGAAAAATGGAACACGTCTCTCAATGGAGGTGATAGTTCACATATACACACAAACGATGTTAAAATTTCTCAAAGAATGAAAAAAGGTAGAAGTTAGTTTATATTTTATGAATATTAATAATTTTATAAATATAATATTTATTCATTAATACAAATTTTTACCACCCATGTAAGGGGGTTAAGGAAAAATAAACACGTATCTTTGTAGAGGACGTAGTTCGCACGTATGCATAAACAATATTTTCATTTTTCCAAGTAAAAGGGGAAAAGTTAGTTAGTGTTTATTATATATAAATAATTAAAATAATTATATTGATGTTAATTATGTAATAATATTATAAATAGAAAATTTTAATTTGAGGAGTCATAAGAATAAATAATGAGATAGAAATAAAAAGGGTGATAAATGTAATACTTACTCCTTGGAAAATATCCTTTGAAAAATTTATTAAAGATTTTTTGAAGGGGTAATTTTAAAAATAAAAGATCCTATATGAAATTTTTAGGTGTTTTTGGGAGATATTTCGATATATATTTTTTCCAAATATAAGAGGCTTGGAGTTTGAGGATAAGTGGGGTGGTGATGACTCATTTTATATATAAATAGAGTGGATTTTTTGTAATAATATAAAAGGACAAGTCACTATTCAAGTCAAGTGGCTCAAAAAGTTGAAAATAATGGAGTGGGGTAATATTTAAGTTCTATAAACCCTCAAATATACATTTTAACACATTTTTATAATTTTTTTTAAGTATTTTAACTTAGATTTTTCATTTTCACCTTTTTAGTTCTTAACGCAGTAACTAATTTTTACCTTAATAAATGCCTAAAAATAAAATGGGCCATATTACATAATTTGGAAATAATGATTCTAAATATTAAATCAATTTATCTGTAAAAAATTTAAAAGGGTTATAAAAATTAATTTTAACATGAGCACACATAATACATAAAAACCATTTTTAGAAAAAGTATGTTTTTTCTTAAAAATTAGGATTAAGATAAAATTATCAATTTTGTTGATTTATTTGAAATTATTTGGATTATTATTAACCAAATAATATTTATGTTGAATTTAAATAAACCAAAAAAATAATTCTAATTTGAGAAAATTTAATTAAAAGAAGCATACCAAAAATAGTTTTTAATAAAATAAATATTACTTAAATTTAAAAATGTTAAACATTGATTTTCTAAATTCAACATAGTATTTTTTTAAATGAATAATTTTTCTCCTTAAATATATTTTTTTCATGAAAAATGTTATATAATTTTTAGATTCATAATTATTTTATCATAATAACTTAAAATCTGTCTGTAAAAAAAGAAAATTTTATACTATTCACCTAAAAATCATTTTTTTAGAAAAATATAAGAAATTCACCCGAATAAAATTTTGAAATGTTGAATTAAAAAATTTGGATTATTTCATAAAATTAAAATTATAAAATTTTAGAATTTAACTTTTAAATAAAATGATAAAAATTTAATGGAAACTTTTTTCATAGGAAAACAACTTTTTAGAATATTTACTCCTATAATTCTTATTTTTCATCAATTACTAATACTATTTTTGATAAATTTTATTCATATAAATAATATTTTTTATCTATAAAATATTTATTATTTTAAAATAAATAGTATAATAATAAAATTTTTGAAAAAAATTGTTTTTATCATAAAATGATATTATTTCTTATTAGTTGCATTAATTAAATTTTATTGATGCATTAATAGAAAAAATGGCATATATCTTGTAAATAGGTTACCACTATTTATACTTGATTATATTTTAATGGTTATATTTACTTATTAAAAATGTTTTCTACTCATTTTGGTTTGGTGTTGTGTGTGAAACAAGCTATTAATCATAATATTTATTTTAAATTGAAATTAATACTAAAATCATGGGGTGTTACATTCTCCCCCTTAAATAAATTATTTCTTATAAATTTTAATTATCACTCACTAACAAAAATATATAAGTTTGTAAAAACCAAATGTTTTAGAATATGTATTTTCTCTTTATAAAATTTGAAGTGTTTGATAGTTTTCTTAACAAGTAACACAATAATTATACGAACCATGATATATTTTATTTTTAAAAGTGACTGTTATGACATAGCTGTTAAATTGGTGGGAATTAATAGAAGTATCCACATAATGAAATATTTATATGAATTTTTTTACTTGATATAAACATATTTATTAATTATTATGAAATAATTTCTCAAATTTTAAGGATAAAAATAAAATCTTATAATACCTCATATTTCAGAAATTTTATTTTTATATATTATATATTTTTATCTAAATAAAATATATTGATAAATACTGATTAATGATGAAATATATTGATAATTTATATAAATAAAGGAAAAAATATTTATACATTGGTTACAAAATGGGCATAAATGAAGATAAAAGCAGTTGGAGGTAAAAAGTGATATTTTCCTAAAAACCATTTTTATTATGAGAAATGTATTTTATCTTAATGAATTGAATTAATAACTATTGATGGATGATTTAATGAAATTTTTAGCTAATATATTCAATAAAATATATTAATATTCATCTAATTTTCTTTACTAATCAAGTAATGTGAATAAGAATATTTTTATGCTTAAAAATACATTTTGTCTAAAAATGTTTTTTTACATGTTTTGCGCATGAATATTAGAATTATTTTCATCCACTTATAATTATTTAATATTGTAAATTTTTCTTTATTTTGAATTATAATAACTAATATTAGTTAATAATTTCAACTTAATTTTTATCTTTAATGAATAGTTACCATGGTAAAAATCATATTACCACTTTAAGGGTAAAAAGAGTTAAAAGAGGGGTTTACGTGAGAGATATAGTTTAAAATAACACAAAACAATTAATTAAATATAATTAGTTGATTTCATTTAGACCATAAACTTATTATCTTCAAAACAATTAAAATTTTTATCCACTTTTCTTTTGTAATACATATATTATATAATATAGTTTCATGTATATACCAGTTTTCTACCCACCTCATTTATAAAAGGGAACCTCCTCTTGGAACTTCTCCACACCACTTGAGCACTATAGTTCATCCAATAACTTTTCAAAACCCTTCCAAAATTTACTCCTAATGCCATAAAGTTCTTGGTCACACCAAAATACCATCTCAAGAAGCATAATGTGAAAGATAAAGGAAGATTCATGAAGAATAGGAAATTGTATTTACTAATATATTTCATGTATCTTTCTTACTTAAACTCTTAAAAATATTATAAAACTATATTATCAAGATGAAATAATTATATTTAATATAATTAAATATTGTTATGTTAATTTTAAAACTTTTTTCTATCTCCTTTATATCTAATGAAAAATAAAATCATCGCACACGTGTGCGTATGGACTACCGTCTCTATGAAGTGATGTATTTTATTTTTGATTATTGTAACTCATGAATGGTTATATATATGGATTTAATGAATATATATAAATTTTATAACATAATTATGATTCATTAAATATAAAATATTATCTACCTTCTTACCCTCTTATATGTTTTAAAATGATAACATCGCTCGTGCGTACATATGGACAACCACATCTATGGTACGATGTGATTCATTTTCCATTTTCACTTAACATGGATGTTAATAAGGTTATATTTAATGAATATATATGATATTTGTTTTATTAATATGATTGTTCAAATAAAAACTATTATTTACATTTTTTTTCTATTCATTGGAAAATTAAAACATCACTTGCACGTCCGTATGAATCATTGTCACCATAATGCAATGTAATTAATTTCTCATCGCCAGTTTATATAAATAGTTATAATATTTTATATAAAAAATAAATATGATAATTATGACTTGATTATGATTATTTATATGTTATAATCATGACCAAGGTTCAAGTATCAGAACCGTTGAACTGAAACATGCTAGGAAAATAAAACAGTTAACACCCCAAAAGTAAATTTTAATAAAGAATTATTAATTAAGGGGTAAATGAAAATTATAATGGAATGATATATTTTAATATAAGTATTAATATGGTTTTCATATAAATTTATAATAAATATAAATTTAATATATTTAATATTAAGAGCACGTAAGAAGAATTTCAGGTCATGAGGTAAGGTTTTATGTTACAATATCATTTCTTTTTGAGATTGTCAATGTTAAATTTATAATATGGAAAATTATATAATACTTATATTTTATAACCCATATATTTTATTATCCTACGGTTATTTATATATTTTTCATTTTATAATTTAAGTATTCTCTCTTTTAAACTTAAAATGATATAGAATTTTTTTTTAAAAAATCCAACCATATTTCCTCTTTTCTGTTGGGAATATTTCTCTTTCAAATCCATGTTTTCCAAATTATTTTATGGAAGTTTTTAAATATAATTAAATGATTTAAAAAATTAATTCTAACTAAATTTTAATTTATTTAAAAATTATTAAAAGAATCTTTTCAATGGGTTTTTGTATGACTCACTTTTGACTATATGAAAAAGTGTGAAAATAATGTTCTCTTCTAACATATACGACATGAATAATTTTCATGCCTTAATGTACTTACTTCATCATGAACCCTGTTTTAGAAGTTTAAAAGGTTTTTTAAAGAAAATTAAATTCCTATTTTTATTATAATTTTAGTTTTTAAAAGTTACCAAAAGAAAAGGAATATTTTGTCTTGATTTTCAAAGCGTGTTTTAAGTGCTTTTGTAAAAGATATTTTTCTTCTATATCGATATCCTTTAAATATTTTTTTATTCATTGGGGGTATTATATTATTATTCCAACCAATTTATTTTTATGTATAAATTATTATGGGGATTTTATAAATATTATTTTATGAAACTCATTTCTTTCCCACAATTCAATTATGCTATGATGAAATGATGAATGTTTTTATGATCTTTTGGAATGATTATATACGATTTTCATTATGCGATGGATGGTAATATAATTATATATCCCTCTAATTCATTGAGTAAAGATTTATGTATCTTGAGATAATATGAGCTAGAATGAGGAGTGAACCCAGTCCAGTTAGGGGCTCTTCATACTTTGATAGTCTTGGAAATGGGCCTTAACTATGGAAATGATAGTAATGAAGAGTATACCCAATCCAACATGTGACTCTATACACTTTGATAGTATTAATAGTGATCCTTTACCAATTAAATTATTTTTAATGCTTATGTGTTTGGAAAAACCTATTTTTTATGATTATGATATGCCCTGATGGATATTGATTTATTATTAATGATTCCATATTCTTATGACTCATGAATTTAATTATGAAAAATACTTGTTCCATGACTCATAATTTATGATCTATGAAATATAGTATATATTTTTATAAGTTATGATAATTTTCTCATACCCTTATACTTAACATATTATAACTTATTATGTTAGATTAATATCTCCCATGTTTACCATAATTGAGTATCTGAGCTCACCATTTCCTATTTGTAATATTCCCCAGGTTATAAAAAAGTTATTAAGTAGGGTATGTATATGAAGGGTACTATGAAAGAAGGAATTTCCAGTATATTATGAAGATCTTTTATAAAATAAGTTGAATATGTATCTATTATTTAAAGACACTAAACCTTTTTAGTTCCAAGGAATGTGTTATTGTGATATGTATTGACTATTCATCTAAAATGATGTAATTATTGGGTTACCTAAAAGGAAATCTAAAGGATAGAAATGAATCAAGATATAATTTCTAGATAGATATTAACATTACAAACTTAGGAAACATATCCTTTTACCTCAGAATAAATCAATCCTAATGTTGAGTTTTTCTTCAACAGTTTTAGAAAAACATCCATCATGATTAGGTATCATAACTCCTATAATATAATTATATTTATAAAACATCTCAAAGTTATCTTTGCACTGATAGATGATCATAGGTTTGTTTGAAATATAAAATGTGATTTCTCTATTTTGTTGATTATTATGGATTCAATGTGGATATAGCTAATACATATATAAAATGAAATTAAATTCATCTAAATAAAGGATAATAAGACTTTAATGAATTATAATACAGAAAAAATTTATGGAGATTCAAATTACTTATATACAGTAATGATTCCACTAGTTGTTTTTATTTATGTCTCAATATCTAATAATTGATGAAAACTTACATGACATAAAAAATCCACAAATATAGAGTGAATTATAAAGGTGTATAGAACCACTTAATTATTAATGTACACTTCAATAGATGTCATTGTAAAAGTTTTTCCTTACTCTGATGATCCAGGAGGTTTTCAGTGTTAATTCTCATCTTAATATCTCAGATTAGTGTATCAGTTTACATAATTCCTAAATTCATCACATTTAGAACCTTGGATTTATATTGGATCCTTAAGAAGAACATTATTTTTCTTCATCATGTTAACTGAAATATTAATTTTTCCTCAATATATTATTTCTAAATGACCTTCTTTTTTATTGATAAAACATCTTCTAGTTAATTTAATACATCCCATATTTTATTCTTCTCACATTTTTGACATATAAGAAATTTAATCTTATTTCTATTATTATCTTCACACTTGATCTGCTATGAAAATATATATTTATTCTATTTGGTGTGTGTGGAACATCATAAAGACTAAATTTTTTAATCATAACTTAAGATAGTTTGGTGAGAACAAACATAATATTTTCAACACCATATTTTATCCTATTCAGATCATCACTAGATTTTCCATCATATCCATTATTTACTTAGTTCCAATAGGATACAATCATTACTAAAACTAAAAGTTGTTAACATGAGAAATGAACAATTAAAATTATAATAGAATTATCATAAATAATAATGTGAAAAAATGAACCAAAAAATGAATTTCTCTTAAAAATAATCACATTTTCTTACAGTTCAACCTAAATCATTCTTAGTTTAATCTAGGTTTATTAGGTCAGGTTCTCTCATAATCATTAACCTAATTGATTAATATAATAAATCATTTATAATAAATCTTATAAATAACGTGATTAAAAAAAATTATATCCCTTGAGAGTATCAAGCAAGGGGTGATGTAATGCCTATTTATCATGAACTGAGTGGCGTTTGAGTTAATATACAATATGAAACTTTTATGGTTACTACCCCAAGGTGCACTAGTGAACGTAATTGCATCCAATTGTAGTATCTTGAGAGGGGTGTCATTTCATAAAAAAACCCACACGAGCAATAGTTTCATAAAACTTCAGGATGTTATCATGTACTTATAATTATACATAGGGTTTTAACTAAGGGTCTCTCATCATAATATTGAAACTAATTTCCCAAAATAATTAAACATTGCTTTGATAACAACTGAGGAACCCTTGACCCAAACTCTTTGATTTGGTTGTAAAAAAATACTTTAAACACTATATTTGATAAAAAGTAAGGTGACCCAAGATAAATATATAATTATTTTCCTCTTTTTCATAATATAAAAATAATATATCTCAAATAATATCACAATCCCAATAATTGAAGGGATAGTGTATTTGCGGATGAACTACATAAGAACTTTTTTACAATATTTGTAAACATTTATCTATAATTACACCATACCAGAATACCATCTAAACAAATTATATATTATACTCATATTCATAACCTAGGGAATAGAAACATAATAAATGGGTGAGCTTAAATGATTAATAAGGGAAAAACTTATCAATAAGTCATCAGGGGTAAGAATATAAGCATATGAGAAAACATGAGTAGGGTAGAAATGTCTTTTTGAAAAGAATATGGAACAATAAGAGTTTTCCTTAAGTCATAATAAAAGAACATGTGATCTCAAATAAAAAATATGTACCATGACATAAGAGTGGGATAAAATATAATTGATCGATAGAGAATAATCATATGAATATGACACTAAATGAGTAATTTCCTGGAAACATAGCCTAAAAAAGAACTATGACACAAACATAAGAATAGAAAATCATAACCTAGTGCATCAAAAATCATAATCCCACCTTTCATTACATAGTGAATTAGGAATCACATTGCTACCTACCATAACATAATATATGAGGAATTATATTCCTACATTCCGAATCATAGTTCATTAGGAATCATGTTCCTCTCTACCATAATATAGTTAATAAATTTTCTACCTACCATAACATAGTGTATCTGGAATCATGTTCCTTCCACCAATAACATAGTGTATTTATAACCATGTTCCTATATTACAAAACCATGTTCACCATGAATCACATCCCTGACTACCATAACATAGTGGATTAGAAATTATATCCCTATATACCTTACTTATCTCAAGAGATATCATAGTTTAAACAATGTATTCTAGGGTTATATTGTTCTATTACCACTTGTCACATAAAATAAACTATAAATATGTGTGCTATGAGAACATGAAACATTAAAATTTCAACATCACTTAATTAACTTGTGAAAGAATATGGGTTTAATGAAAACTTCAATCATACATTTCATAAGACATCCATTTAAAGAAGGTGTATCGTATCATATGAACATATTATTGGCACCCTTATTTTAATGATCACCAAATAATGTTAATTATTTCATTAATGAATTTTTTTATCATATAATTTTACATTATAATGAAACTTGGAGCATTTTGGATATGTGTTAATCACCATTGAGGTTAAGTTACTGCCAAGAATGTGTCACAGAAAATAAATTCTCACCATAAGTCAATGTCCCACCATTGAGGAAAACTCACCGTCAATGTGAAAAAATGGAAAAGGGTTATAAATAATCACTATCAGTTATAAGTTACCGCTAGATGAAAAATTTGGTGATGGAATAACTCACCACTGGAGGAAAACTCACCATTGGACCCGAAATTTGACAAAGTTGTGAACACAACTACCGTCAGACCCGAGTCACCATTGAGGAGACCTTCCACTAGAATAGAAATTTGGTAATATGTTGAGTCACTACCACCCAAACTCACCACCAGACTCAATCATCGCTAGATCAATACATTGATAGATACTTATCACCATTATAAAAGACTCACTACCACTATTATATTTATTTTGAATTAAAATTTTCGAAATGATACATTATCGAAATTAATGTGATTGATTTTTTAATGATTGTTATTAAATCTATTTATAGAGATGCATTATAGAATGTGTAATCCCTGACTACGATGATGTAGGATATACAAATGATTCTATTTGTTGCTTCATGTTGCTGTTAAAAAATGAACCAGACTCCCTCACTCAAAATAGAATTATATGCACTAAAAATATATAATAAAATACATGTGTACATAGAGAGCAAGATATGATTATTAAAAGATAAAATAAATACTTTTTTTCCTTACAAGAAGCATCTTTACTAGTGATATAATGAAGAATAAGTTAAGCACATACTGAACATCCAGTCTACTTTGATAGTCATAACAAAAGAGTTTATGACACTATGTTCTTATGTAAGTATCAGACACTGAACTTGAGCTTTATTTTTAACTACACTCAAGGAGTCACAAGCTATAGATCATATCATATAGAGAAACAATTTTTTTAAATCTTTTAATTTCCCTATTTTTTTATTTTATTTACATTATGAGCAGTGTGTGTATATTCTATTTTAAACAAACACACATACACACTGTCTCCTGCACTCAAATTGAAAGATACAAGATATCTTCTCAGCACTCTCTTTATATGTTTTTCCTATGTGTTTTGGTAGAGGTCTAATTGTGACTTGTTTGATGTTACTATAGGTTAGTAGAAGAGGTGTTGTGTGACTTGGATAGTTGTTTACTGTTGTACACCTGATCCATGTTAAGGATCAAAGGTTAAAGTAATATTATATATTGTTTTAAACATGACCTAATCAATATTTGATAATTATCTTAAAAGTTTAGGTCTTATATTGATTATATAATTTGGTTAACTTGAATGTTTTATATTAATTGGGGGATTTTGTTTAAACCCATTTATTAGAGAATTTTTTATTAGGTTCTCAATTTACCCCAATTGATATAATCACTATAAAAAACATTTTGTATCAAAGGTGTACTCCTTGGTATTAAAGTTTTTTATAAAAATTTGACTGTGATTTTTAGTTGTGCTTAAAAGATATTAATTTTTTTAGTTATAAGTTTAATTATTTAAATGGATAGAAGTGAAGGTTCTACTACCAACTGAACTACTTTATTTAATATAAATAATTATGGGTAGTGGAAGATCCAAATGAAAATTCATATATAGATTACGAGTTTTAAGATTTGTTATACTATTGAGGATATATATGGGTTACCGAATACTCTTAGAAAATATTGGGATGATGCTACTAATATTAATTATAATAATAATTAAAACTCCATGAATTCTTTTTATTGTTCCTTAGGTGAAAGAGTTTAATATAATTTCTTCTTGCAAAACTACTTTTGAAATATGAGATACTTTAGTTGTTTCACATGAGGGAATAAAAAATGATAAGGAGTTGATATTAAATACATATACTATTAAATGTGATAATTTTAAGGTGAATTCAGATGAATTAATTTCTGACATGAATATGAGGTTCAATGAAGTAGTGAACACCATGATCTCTATAGGAAATAAAGATTCTAATAAGGATCAAATTATGAGACTACTCATATGACTTAATGAAATATAGAGAGGAAATTCTGTGTCAATAAAAGAATCATGTGATATTTGAAAACTTCCAACTAAGGAATTAATTGGTAAGACAATGATGTATGAGGAAGAGATGAAAGTTAACGGAGAAGGGGATGATAAGGCAAAAAGGAAGTCAATACCTTTCAAGTCTACTACATTCAAACCAAAATAGAAAGAAAAAGTGTAAGCCAAATATTCTAGTGATGATGAATCCCTACCAGACAATGATGAGGAGATGGGCCATCTGGCCAGAAGATTTTAAAAATTCTACTAGAAGAAGAGATTCTTAAAGAAACATAGTTATATATGAAAGTATGACAACAAAGGAACATAAAATAAATATTGGAAAAAGAATGAAAAAACAAATGAGATAACCTGCTATGAATGAAAGAACAAATGAAATAATAAGGAATACCTTACAAAAATGAAATAAATAAAAAAATATGAGGGAAAGAACATAAAATTAAAGAATTTCCTAAAAGTAACTTTTATTTCCTCTGAAGACATCTCCAGTGACTTTGACTATACTCCAAAAATTTATTCTAATAGATCCAACATTTTCTTCATGGCTAATCTCTTATGAGGTACCACAATATCATATGTGCTTATTTATGACTATTCTAAAAATGAAAAAACTAATGATGATATGCCTCAAGAATAAATTTTTGAATATTGAAAAATTATTGATGAAACTTTCAAGGAATTTAAAGATAAATATAATTTTTTCAAATACAAAATGTTTTATCTACAAATACTAAATCTTACCTTGATTTAGAGAAAGAGAATAATTCTTAGTTATTAAATGAGAATACTGAACTTAAATTTTTTAATGAATAACTTTAGAAATATTTAGAAAATTTTACTAGTGGAAGAGAAAAATTGACACAGATTTTAGGTAAACAGATTTCTCTAAAGTATGTTACAGGTCCAGGATACCAACTTGGATAGAGAATAATAGTTAAGAGCACATTTATACCTAAATCTAATTCTAAAATCTCTACTTCCACTTATTTTTTCTAATGTAAAAAAACAAAGTTTTTATTTTAAAAATCTTACAATCCACTTACAGTAAACCCATTAATAAAATATGGGTTCTTAAAGCTTTAATTTATAACACATCTGAACCCAAGAAAACTTGGGAAACAAAATCATTCCTTGTTTTATTTTTGTTGTTGTTGGAAATATACTCAAATACCTTATGTAAAAGTATATGGTACTTGGAAAATAGATGTTAAGTAATTTGACATGAGACTACCCATGTTTAAATAACCCTATAAAGGTTGATGGTTTTCATTCCAACTTTGGTGACAACAATAAAGAGAAAATCATCATCCTTGGATAAATTGGTAACACTAATTATATTTTAATTTCAAAAGTACTATTTTTTGATAAATTCAAGTATAATTTTATCATCATCTTACAATTATGTGATGGTGGTTTTCATGTTAAATTTGAAAATAATGAATGAAATGTTTTTCATTTTATTTTTTTTAGTTTCTACTGATTTTAGGAATGATAATGTTTTTCTATTAAACTTGATTAATTGATTTCTCAAAATGTTTTCTACTTGAGTGCCTTTTATATAAAATCTTGGATTTGGAATAGAAGACTAGGCCACTATAATATTCACTTACTTATGAAGCTTTATAGGAAAGGTTTAGTCAAGGATATTCCAAAACTAGAGTTTCCAAATGATAAATCCTGTAACCCTTGTCAAAAAGGTAAACAACACAAGATTTATTTTAAATTAATGAAATAAGTTTAAACTTCTCAACCTCTCAAGTTGGTTTATAGGTATTTATTTGGACCATCCAGAGTTTCTAGTCTAAATGGGAAGCACTATGTTTAATTACTAGTAGATGACTTTTCTAGGTATACTTGGGTATTTTTTTCTAACAAAGGTGAATTTTGTTCCTATTTTACCATGTATTCTAGATCTTTAGAAAACTTTAGAGGACTTAGAATTAAGACCCTAAGAAGTGACCATGGAATTGAATTGGAAAATCAAGACTTTGAATATTTTTTCTCAAAAAATGGCCATAATAATAACTTCTCTACTCTTGATACCCCTCAGTATAATGGATTTTTAGAAATAAGAAATAGAACACTTGAAGAGATATCCCAGACTATTCTTAATGAATATAAATCACTTATCTACTTTTGGGTGGAGGCTGTGAACACATCATTCTATATAATCAATAGAATTTTAATTAGATGTACTTGAAGAAGTTCCCTTATGATATTTAGAATTTTAGGAAGAATAAGGTTAATTAATTTAGAGTTTTAGCTGAAATGTATTTATTCCGAACACTAAGAATAATCTTGAAAAGTTTTCCTTAAAAAGTGATAAAGGAATTTTCCTAGGTTATTTAACCTCTATAAAATCCTACAGAGTTTTTAATAAGATAAAAAAGACTTTGGAAGAATCTATTCATGTCAAATTTTATGAGATAGATCAAGATGATCCTAACACATCTTTATAGAATCTTGAGGATGATTTATCATCATTGAATTTAAATTCTAATCCTTCTGATTCTACTCTAAACAAGAAGAAAAATCATCCACTTCATACGAACTTCCATAACTTGAACCTAAACATGTAGAGAACCCTAAGGTGACCAACCCCTCTTTTTCTATAACTATTAGGAACCTTAAGTACCATATTTTAGATGAAGTAGTTAGAGACCTAGATAGAGGTTCAAATAATTTATCTTTGTAAGAAATTAGGTTGAATATCAAGTATTTTTGTCACAGCTTGAACCTAAGAACATAAATGATGGAATTAATGATGAATTATGAGTAATGGATGTGAAAGAAGAACTAAATAAATTTGAAATGAATAAAGCGTGGGAATTTTTTGATAGACCCAAATACACCTTGACTATGAGCACTAAATGGGTGTTTAAAAATAAGGTTGATGAATCAGATATGATAGTAAGAAATAAGGCTAGACTAGTTACACAAGGGAATAGTAAATAAGAAGGAATAGATTATGTGGATGAATGTTCACCTATAGATAGTCTTGAATCCATTAAAACACTAATTGCCTACGCAACACATCTATATTTCAAACTTTATCAAACGGATGTAAAAATTAGATTCTTAAATGGGTATATAGTTGAGGATGTTTTGTGGAACAACCTCCTAGATTAAAAAATCCCCATTTTCCAAATTAAGTTTTCAAATTAACAAAATATTTATATGGTTTGAAACAAGCCCTTAGATCTTGGTATGATAGTCTTAGTTTTTTTTTCAAAATTATTTTCATAATGTATAGATGATCTTAAAATTTTTATAATTTTTTTAAAATATGTATTTTTTGTTAAAATTTATGTAGATGGTATTATTTTTTGGATCTTATAAAAATTATTTATGTACTTATTTTTAAAACATGATTCAGAAGGAATTTGAAATGAGTTTAATGGGTGGAATAAAATTAATTCTTGGTTTTAAGATTTTTCAAAATAAAGAAGGAATTATTTTAAAGAAAAGTAAATATTCTAAGGATATTTTAATATGTTTTAATATAGAGAGTACCAAGAGTAGTGATACTCCTATGAGTTTACCTATAAATTGGGCCTTGATGTAGATGAGAAACTAATAGATAAAACCAATTATAGAGGTATGATTGGAAGTATTCTATAATTAACTAATATCTGACCATGTATTATGTTTAGTGTGTCTATGCATGTTTGTTTTCAAGAAAATAAAAAATATTCACACTTGTTCTAATTTTTTATTTCAAATACCTCAATTATACTACCAATTTAGGGATATTTTATCCAAGAGGACAAGAATTTGACTTTGTTAGTTATTTAGATTCTGATTTTGATGGATGTATGTTTAATAGAAATATCACTTCTGGAACATGTCATATTTTAGGTGAGTCATTTGTATCTTAGTGTTGTAAGAAACACAATTCTATTGCACTTCCTACTATTAAAGTTGAATACATAGCTTCTAGAAGTTGTTGAGTATAATTTGTTTGGATAAAATAAACATCATAAGACTATGGATATCAATTTCAACATGTACCTATAAATTTTGATAGTACAAGTGCTATAAATATCTCTAAGAATCCTATGTCACATTCTAGAAAAAAAATATTGATGTAAGAAATCACTTTTTGAGATATCATTTTAAAAAGGTTTATATCACTCTTGAATATATTGGTACATAACATAATATTTCCAATATATTCACTAAGAATTTGAATTGTTAGAGAATTAATTACATCAAACACGAGTTAGGGACGACTAATTTTAGTTGTGCTTATTTTTTAGGAGTCACCATTGTGATTTATCACTATTGTGATTTCTCACCATTGTGATTTCTCAGCATTTGAAAATAACATTGTTGGTTTGTCTCACCATTGGAAACTTTTCATGACTTTGTAATTTATCACTATTTCTATTTTAAGTCTCTGTTGCTATTTTAAAATTTTATTTTATATATTAATAAAATTATATATTAAATTCTTTATTCGATTAAAATTCTATCTTGTGTTTTGTTTTTGATTTTATGAATCCCTAAAATCCCAAATGATATAAATGAGATGCTTTATCTATTTTCAACACAAAACCCTTCTAAAATTTTCTTTTAAAACCTATTGCGACCCTTTTTCTCCTGAACATTTTCCTTCATTCTTGTTCTCCTGAAGCTATGAAGCCGATCTCCATGGCCAAAGTTTATCGGAATTCAGTTTTTCTCTAGATGAGTCACATACCTTAAAGATGTATAAAGGTGAATCTAGTTATTTATCTACCTTAGAGCCTCTAAATTCCAAACTTTTGAAGTGGGTTGTTGTACCCAATAAAGAAGTTAATCCAGAATGGTTGATTTTAAGTAATTTTTTAGTGTGTAAAGTTATAGATATTTGAGTATGGGTGGATTGGTTCTCTTATAATTAGATACCTTTCTATCATAGGTTGGTATACGAGTTTTACCTGTTTGTGAAGTACATATTTGAGGAAAATGAAGACTGTATAAGAACTTGTATAAGTGTCTGAAAGGTTGTTTTTAATTTGAGACAATTTGATGAATGTCTTAGAGAACCACATGAAGGATTAGCTAATAAATACCGAGTAACAATTCTAGATGATAGTGATGGTTTCATTTATATAGATTCCCTTTTTGAGTTTACTGGAGAGAGAATAGTTCGAAGACTGATTTCATCAGAGCTTGATGGTAAGTAATGGGTGATTTTTAAGTTTATCCAGAACATGATTTGAAATAATATGATTTTTCCAACTTGATATATCAATATTTCTATCTACCATGCCTTATCAAAATTATGGTGAAGATCAATTTGTGCATATATTTTATGCCTCACATGGTAGAGAAGAGTAATACTACCTCTAGATCAAATTATTTGATATAACCTAAATTTATTCCAATAATATTAGAATCCAAAGGTTTTTTTGGTAAAGATAAAGAATATGTGGTGGATTGTGGTGGTTTTTTCATCACAAGAATAATTTTCATAAATAATAATTAGTTGCAATCCTTAGAAAAAGAAATGGGTGGTTGATGATGAAAAATTATATGGTGAATTCAATCTGGTAGACCATCATTCCAGACCAAAATATCATGTTGGCCCTAGTTTGGAACCAGATGATGTAGTTGATCATTATGATGAGGATAAAGAGGCAACTATTGGTGGGAATGAAGAGGATGAATTTTTAGTAGATAAAAGAAGTTACCCTAATTTTTCATGATAACCCCCTCCTATTAACTATAGAGAACATAATTTTCCTAGTTCAATCCCTAAAGTAGAGAAAATTTTGAAATAAGGGAGTGATGAAGAAGATAAAAAAGTTTTAGGTGAAGAGAAATTCAAAAGCTTATCCAAATAATTTTAGGAAAATGAAAATTATGAAGATGAAGAGGAAGAAGAAAAATATGTTAAAAATAACTAAGAAAATGGTGATGGAAATAAGGATAATAATATTGATGGATGTTTTGATGATATATATTATGACCTTGATGGTCCTAATGGAAGAATTAGAGCTAAGGATGTGGAAATTCCCCAAGAACTTGTTGATTCTCCACATGCATCTGGTTCTAAATTTGAGAAAATTCTAAGCTTATTTAATTATATAGGTAGATATATTAGAGAAGAAAATGAAGCATCCATTGAGGGGGAGAAATACCCAATTCCTAACAGTCATCTAGTTAATATAAATGCTAATGGTGGTGATCTTGGAGATTTATTTGAGAGGACTGTTTTTGAATAGTTAGTGGATGAAAAGACGAAGGTTGCTATTGTTGTAGAGAAATCTGTTGCTGAGTAGATAGGAGTTGACCCTTCAATTGTTGATAAACCAAGTGAAGTACATAGATCAGTTGAGACCTCAATTCATGTTCCTTTTTTGGTGGTTTATAAAGTTATTGATTCTTCATTTTTTACAATACTTAGTGAATCGTCTATCAGTTGGATAGAACTAATGTTTTAAAAAAGGAATAAGTTTCATGGGGGTCCACCAAATAATGGTGGACCTAATCATTGAGAAACAATAGACCATCGTGGATATTTGGTTAATTAGATTGACGCTATTGGTGATTTTTATAGGATTGATTATGAGAGAGTAGTTTCTCTTTCCATTCTTACAATACTAGTGGATATGGTCACCAAGGATGACTTCGATGATTTTAGTGAAAAGGTTTTATCTGAGTTTGATGTGAAGTTAAAAAATAAACCTTCTTTGACTAATAAGATAATTGAACCGAATGTAAGGTATTTATTCGAATTGGTAATACATCATATTCAACCAAAAATGATGCACCACATTTAGGATGTAGATATTTGGAATAAAAGACTTTCCAATGAGCTGGAGTCCGTTAAGTCTGTCATGGAAGGGATGAAAACTACCTTTGTTGCTTTTATGGATTCTTTGATTGAGAAAGTGGAAAATATTACATTAATGGATTCTTCATATAGTTCCCCACCTTTTATTATTTATGTTGGTATGATGAAATAAGTTATTAGAGAATATTTTAGATCTACTTCATGTAGTGTTTCATGTGATGCTGTTGTTTTACCCCAGGAGAGTATGATAAATATCGAGGATAACTATGATCATGTTCACATGATTATTAGAGAATATATCAAAGAAATAAAGTCTGAAAGAGAAACCATAACCAAATACATTAAGTATTATCTATCAAAGATTTTCACCAATCATGAGTTGAATGATCATTTTAGTTTCTTATTGAAAATATGAGGATTCCTCCAGTGACACAAGCATTCAAGGAGCAAGTCAACCAGTTAGAAGTGATGAATCCACTAATTCACTATTTTATAGGAGAGAATAAAAACTTTTTCAGTGCTGCAGATTGATGCAAAAACAACACTATGGATTTCATAAATCTTAGGAAATAATTTCTTCATGTTCATTGAACTATAGTAGTGTCCTAGGAAGAAATTCCTTTTACTGCACATCTGAGTCCTCTAAATTTAGAGCTAGAATTATTCAAACCTGGTGTGACGAGATACCCAAATTCACATTTTATAGCTTGTTTCCATACCTTTTCTCTCACCCCTAGCCAAGAAGTGAAACACCTCCGACCAATCATCATCAGAAAACCTCATTCTCTTACTGATTTCCCTACATCTCTTCCTGTTTTGACCCCTTCCAAAGCTGCTTCATACTATGCCTCAGAAAAGGAAAAGGCAACGCTTATTTGATTCCTTTGACCCAACCTAAGAAGTGTTTATCCTTAGACATTTTTTCTTTGATGGTAAGTTTTCATGTAACTTTTCTATTACATATTTTGACCCTATTTATTTTTTCATGCACTAAATGGAAGCTTTATTGTTATTAATATTATGTTTGAGTGCATGTTATATTTTATTTATACATTTTGATAATCCTAAAATGGGGGATAATATTATATTATAATTTATTTCTATTTTAGTATCCCTTTGATAATATAATGTTCCTATACCTTACTTTGATATCTTCTGTTTTTCCATTGATACTATTCATGTCTAATTATTTTTCATACCATGTGTTCTTTATTTATCTCTAATATAATATGTATACAATTTCTTAATTTACCTTTGATTCCATATATATATAATTCCATGATTTTTGATCAACAAAACAGGGAGATTTTTGGAACCCCTATCTTAATGATAACCAAATCATGTTTATTAGGTCATTAATGGGATTTATGTTTTATGATAGCATTTGTCATTATAAAGAATCTTGGATAATTTTGGTAAGTATGAGTCAACATTTAGGTTGAGTCACTACCAAGAATGTATCACCACCAAGAAAGTATCACCGTCTGATTATGTGTCACTATTGACGATAACTCACCATCAATGTAGAAAAATGGAAAAGTGTTGGAAACACTCACCATCGGTTATGAGTCACCACCATAATGAAAATTTGGTAATGTGATGACTCACTACTAGAATAAAACTCACCATTGGACCATAAATTTGACAAGTGTTAAACACACCTACCATTAGACCTGATTCACCATTGAGGTGACCTTCCCCCAGAATGAAAATTTTGTAAAGTGTTGAGTGTCCGCCAGCTTGAATCATTACCAGACTTAGTCATCACCAAATCAAGACACCACTAGATACTTTTCACCATTATAAAAGTCTCACTTTCACTATCATATTTATTTTGAATTAAATGTTTCAAATGACTATATTTTCAAAATTAATGCAATTTATTATTTTAATTATTATTCTTAAATCTATTTGTAGAGATGCATTAAATAATGTGTTAGCTCTGAATATGAGGATGCATGATATCTGGATGATTATATTTGTTACTAAATGTTTCTGTTAAAAGATGAAGGAAACTACCTCGTGAAAAAGTGAAGTAGATGCACTGAAAATAGATATGAAAATACAGGTGTAAATTGAGTACTAGAGCTAATCATTACAAGATAAAAAGAAGATTCATATTCCTTAGATGAAGTATCATTACTTGTGATCAGATGAAGAATAAGTGAGGCATATTTAATATCCAATATACTTGGATATTCGTAATACAAGAGTTTACAACACTATATTCTACTATTAGTTTCAAAAACTAGACTCGAGACTCATTTCAAAATACACTCAAGGCGTCACAAGCCAAAAAGAATATCATACAGAGCAACACAATCTTTATACTTATTTTACTTGCTATGTTTTTTTATTTAAATAATTAGTAGTGTGTGTATACTATATTTTAAAAATATACACTATATCTTTCACTCAAACTGGAAGATACAATATATCTTCTCCACACTCTCTTTATTTATTTTTCCCACATGTTGTGGTAGAGGTCTAGTTGTGAACCATCTTTTATTTATTCCAATGGGTTTATGGAAGAGGTCCTATTTGACCTGGATAGTTGTGTACTATCTTACACCCAATACAGTTTGTGGACTATAGATTATTGTTATATAATCTACTTGGCAACAGGTTATTCCCAAGTAGAGAGGATTAAGTCTTAGCTTGAGATTGAACCTATTGTATTCATTACCACTATGTGTTTTGTTTGTTTTATTTTTACGATTTAAAACTAAATATATTTTAATCTATAAACAAGACCAATAATTTGATAGTTAACCTTAATTAGTGTTTATATAATTTTTATTGATTAAATTGATTTAAAAGATTAATGCAATATTATATATTGTTTTATCCAATAACTAATAAATCTTTGATAATTCTTTTAACATCTCAAGTCTTATATCAATCTGCTATTTTTGTTAACTATAATATTTTATATTAGTTGGGGATTTTGTTTAAACCTATTTATTATAGAAATTTTTATTGGGTACTGAATTCACCCCCATCTTGAGATACTCACTCTAACCATCACATATATAAGTGTAACATAAGGAATGTCAATATATGTTGATATAGATATGAAACACCCTTTTAAGATTTTCAGATAGTTTACTTTATAAAACAAGAAGAAAGATCCCATTTTGGAATGTTTGAAAACTCCTTAAAAATATTTTCTTTTAAATTAAATACTTTTATTTTGATATAATGTTTTAAAAATTGGCTTTTAAAACCAAAAAAGTTTTAAAAAAAATCAAATTCTTTAAATTAGATATTTTTTCAGAAACATCTTTTAATAATATATAAAAAACCCCAAGGACTTATTTTCTAAAATACACAAGCATTAAAAGTCCATTTTTAAAATTAATAATTCATTTTTAAAATAAAAATTTACTCTTGAAAAACAAACCATTATTTTTTTTAAAGTTCCCTAAGAATCTAAACCTTCTAGAAAAATATTTTAAAATATAAAAATGAATTTTCATTATAAATAATTACTATATTAGTGGAAGATTTCAATCACATGGAAAAAGATAAAAAGTGTTGATTTTTTCGAAATGATTTGTGTAAAAAAATTAAAATGCTATTTTTTAAAATTTTTAAGGAAAGTAAAATAGTTTAAAATGAACTTGAAGAATATTAACCACTGTAAAGGTGAGGTGGGGTTGGTTTTACTTAAAAAAACCACCTTGGGTAAATTATGCATTAAGGGAAAATAAAAACATGAGAAGAAATTAATTAATTGAACAATAACTAGATAATAATAATAAGATGGTTTTTTAGAGAGAAATTTCATACAAATTCTCCAGATGGGTTATCACTCATAAATAATCTCAACTTTAAAATAATATTGGAAATATGGCCCATTAATATTTAGAAACCATTGAATCCAATATAATAAAATTGGGAACATGAGATGGATATTTAAATAATTGAATTTCATGAAAATAATGATAAAAATATATCCAGGGTTAGTATGTATAACACAAAAAATTTAACAAATGGAGGATATAGATTAAGTTTTAAGGAATGAAAATTGAGATGGGTATTTACTTAAGAACACCATATTTCATGATATAGGTACGTTTTGAAAATGTTTTTACATGATAAAAATTTAACTCCATGGAAAATAAATATTGAATTCAACAAAATACAATAATATAGAAGAATATACCAATTTTATAAGAATAAAGTTCTAGAAGAATAATCATAACTCAATGAATGAAAGTTAAGGTAACCAAAACCCATTCCTTTACTCTTGAATTATGCGATAGTAATTTAACCTATAGTATATTAAACATAACAATATTAGTAATTTATTTTAGTTCCTTTTTCCCAACTATTAACTTTTATAATTTTTAATTATAATTATTCCTTATACATTTACTAGTTATTTATTGTTTATTTTCATTATTGGTTATTCTCAATTACTTCAAAAATGTTTTATAATGTTGAATTTGAACCCCATTACTTGAAACCAAGATCATAATTAAAAAATTACAAAAAAATTTTAAATCATTTTTTTCAATGATTTATTAATCACAGTGTTCATTTGATGAAAATTATGGGTATGGTTTTCAATAACAAAACCCATGATGAGAACATTTCATGTAATTTATAAATATCAATGGGTTACTTTATAACATTTTTTAATTTTTGTGATATCATTTAAGAAATATACTAATGAAATATATTACTCTTTAATATAATATATATTCATTAAATATTTATTATAACCATCCATGTAAGTAGGTAATGAAAAACATAACAGGTTTCTCCATAGAGGTGGTAGTCCGAACCTACACACGAATGTCGTTTTCATTTTTAATAGAATGTAAAGAAGGTAGTAGTTGTTTTACCTAATAATAATATTGAATATGTTATAAATATTATATTTATTCATTAAATATCCCTTTATAACCATCCTTGTAAGGTGGTGAAGGAAAAACACATCACTTTGTGGAGGTAGTAGTCCGCACGTATGAAACAATGAAGCTTTTATTTTTTTAGGTAAAAGGAGAAAAGGTATATAATGAATATTCAATCAAAATAATAACATTCCTAATAATAATAATAATATTTATTTAATTATATTATAATGAAAAAATTATAATCAGAGGAGTTAGATTAAGAAAGAAATATATATAAATAAAAAAAGGAGTGATCGGGAATTTTTACCTTACTCATTGGAAAAGCTCTTTTTGAAATTAGATTAAGGATTTGAGAAGTAGTATTTTTAGAATTAAAAAAAATATAGGACATGGATAAGAGTATTGGAGTGTTATTTGAATAGATTTCTGTCAAATATAATAGTCTTGGACTGTGAGAAGAAGTGGGGTGGAAATAACTCCATTTATAATTAAAGGGATTGAAATTTTTGTAATAATATAAAATGAAAAGAAATTATTCAAGGAAAGTGTCTCCAAAAGTGGATAATAATGGATTGAGAGAAGGTTTAAGGTTGAAAAACCCTATAAAATACATTTCCACGCATGTTTTTAACATGTTAGTAAGTATTTTACTCTTAGATTTTTTACTTTTACTATTTTTAGTTTTTACTATGGAAACTAAATTTTACCTAAGTGAATGCTGAAAAATAAAAAAGTATCTATTACATAATTTAGGAATTATGATTCAAAATTTTGAATCTATTTTTTAAATTTAAATTTGTAAGAGTGATAAAAATTAATTTTAACATTTGACCACATAACACATAGAAACTAATTTTAGGAAAGTGTATTTATATACTTAAAAATTATGATTGAGATAAAATTATCAATGATTTTTATTTATATGAAAATAATGAGTTTATTATTAAAAAAAAGATTTATATTGATTTAAAATAAATTAATATACCAAATCTACCATGATAAAACCTAATTAAAATATGAAACCAAAAAATAGTGTTTATTAAAATAAATATTACTTAAGTTTCAAAATGTTAAACATGGATTTTCTAAATTCAACACATTATTTTTTAATAAATAATTTTACTCCTTAAATAAATTTATTGTCATTAATTTTTTATATGTTTTTAATTCATACTTATTTTTTGGTAACATCAAAAATTAAACCTAAAATAATTTTTTCCTGTTGAATTAAAAAATATATTTTATTGATTAAAATTAAAATTCTAAAATTTGAGAATTTTACTTTAAAATAAAAACATAAAAACATAACGGAAACTGTTTTCATAAGAAAATTAATTTTTTATTTTTATTTTTATTTCATATCAATTAATAAATAGATGGGTGTTAATATATTATTCATATGAGTAATATATTTTATCTATAGAATATTTAGTTTCTCAAAATAAATCATATAAAAACATAATTTTATAATTTTTTTATCATAAGTTGATCTTATTGGATAATGAGCTACATTTATTGAATTTTATGAATGAATTAATTTTGAAAATGAAATATATCTCAGAAAATGGTTACCAATATTTATAACAAGTATCATTTTAATGGTTTTAATTACTTCTTTAAATTTTATTTGGTTTTTTTTGGTTTTTAGTTGCTTGTGAAACAAGATATTAATAATAATATTTAATTTAAAGGAAAATTAAATCCAAAATTTGGGGCATTACCAAATCAGTTGGAAAAATCATGGTTGAGTCTGGTAACATCAAACTATATTTATGCCTAAATACTATGTGATTTAATTTTTTTAATTATAAAATCTAAAAAAAATATTTTTTCTTTTTAAATTTATCATACTTATATTAAATGATATTGAATACATTATTTTTTATTATTGATTTATTTATTCCCATATAATTATTATATCTGACATTCTATTTAACACGCCTAATTTTTAAGATTCAAACCATGTTATGCATGATCTATATTTATAGATCACTCGTAAGATATTTTTTTTAGGTTTATATTATATTATATGTAATATTTTCTACTTCTAATTTGATTGATAATTAAAATAAAAAATCTATATGTATATACAATACTTATCTTAAGCTTGGATTCTTGTGACACCTATAAAAAATGTTATCACTAATGGGTCGCATTTCTAAGATATTATTAAAATGTATTAAATATTATTTGGAGAAATTTTTTATGTTTGATATCAGACTAAAATCACATTAAATTTTATTAATATGGAATATAATTGTATACACATTTAATAAAATTTTCCAACCACAAAATATATCTCCCAATGGAACCTCAAATACAACCAACATACATATGTAAGTTAAAATTAATATAATTTTGTTTGTATTTAAAATAATAATTTATAATTTCCCATAACATTTAACCAACACTTATATTATTTTATAATTGAATAATATCAGTCAATATAATTAATTTCCTGATAAATGAAATATATATTCAAAGAAAAGTTAATACACTAATAAATAGAACTAATATGGTTTTAATTTAATTATTTAATGAAAATTTGGATCAAATTAAATTATTTATGTTATACAAGTGATAAATTACAAGGAACCAAGGAAAAACCAAGTGACAAAACCCGTGACACCATACCAAAATAATAAAAATAAGGAAACCAAAATTCACTACCATACATTCTACCAATAGTTGAACCAAACAATATGGATTACACTATATAAAGTATGATAATATTGTAATCCACTTGATCAACTAACATGACTAATGAAGAATGATTGGATGATAAACAAAACAACCACAAACAACATGCACACCTTCTTAGGTCCAAACCAATACTCAAAACATCAAACAAAATGCAAATAAAAAATTCCTAGTGTAAAGAGAAATAATAAAGAAAGAATCTGCTAGACCTCAAACCTCTTGGTCTTTAGTTATCTTATCATCTTCATCTAATGTGATAATGTAAGGGAGAATTTATAATCCATTATAAGGATCAAAGTGATGAGTTTCCCAAAAAACTTATTTTTAATGATGATTTATGTTGGGAGTGTATTTAAGAATTCAAATAGAAGATTTAATCTTCTTAATGAAAACTTATATTAAAAATAAATAATATAATAATATTTATCCCTCATATTATTTTAACAAAATCATTAAAAAAACAATTGTATGGATTGAAAATTGGATGAAATTGTTAATTTGTAACAACTATGGTTTTTGAATTTGGACCCTTTAAATATATCTATATATTATTTTGGGTTTTAATTTGGAGTTGTCATGGTGTTATGAGTGTTGGGAGACCCAAAAATTTATATATTAAAAATATTAAATATATCAAACTAGGTACATGCATCTTTTTGGAAATAATGTTTTTAATCTTGAATGGAGTCTCAGATAGGAAAACTGAGAAAACTATTTAGTATAGAATGTGGGTTTTATCTTAGGAGTGACATAAGGTTCATTTATATCAGAACCATAGAAGACATGTAGTTGTGGAAAGATAGTAGATGAATTAAATTAATTAAAATAAATAATTAATTTAATTGTCTAATTAGAAATTCTGGCATAGTGATAGCCTATTTAATCTTTGCTATGACAATTATCTAGGGTTAGCCACATAACCCAAGATATTAAGAGATCCACTATAGGGAGATACTTCATCAAAAAACATTTAATTCAGGGATTTATGATTAGATTCAACAAAAACCATCATCGAAATTGATGGTGGGATTTTCTTTAGAAATGATAGATCCAATGTTGTGTTAGGTATTTTTATATGTAGATTTTTTATTTATTATTTGGATTTAAAGAATTTATTAATAATATAATTATGATTTATAATTTGAATCCCTAGTTTATTTCCCTTTGTAAATGCCTTATTAATTTAATCCTTTTACTTTACCCTAAAATTAATTCTTTCCATTAGATTATTCTTTTCACTCTTGATTTTTTATATGCGATTTATGGTTGGGTTTGTAATGGCCATCAATGAACTCACAATGTTAATATTGTCTTTATCCTCTCATTATTCATACCATTATTGATGCCTTGTGGTTAGTCGATGATTTGAATACCAGGACTGTTTGAGATGTGATCGATCCCTAGATTCATAATGTATTATGTTATCAATGGAAGATGTATTTATTTTCATGGGTGAGGGTTAATGTGTAATTTAGAATGGAAAAATAAGGGCCATACCCATAAACGATAATGATAGGAATGATAGAATTCAAACAGGTCAAAGATTATCGTGATTCCTAGCCACCGGAGGTCAGAAATCAATGACTAAAGGAATTTCATTAACACCTTAAGATTTTATTATTATTTTTCCTATAAAATAAATATTATGATTAATAGCTTACTTCACACATAACACCAAACCAAAAAAAACCACATAACATTATGTAAAAATTATAATGTAGTTGATAAATTGATATGTATAAATAAAAAATCCATTTAATTAAATATATATATATATATATAAATAAAGATCATTATTAATACTAATTCATTAATAAAATTTAATTAGTATAGCTTGATTACTAATAAGTTTACCATATAATTAAAAATTAATTTATTTTCTCTAATATTATATATATGTGAACTTTATTTTAAGAAACTAAATATATTATAAATAAGGTATATTATTGATAGTAATAATATATATTTTGGAAATGAATATTAGACTAACATTAATTTAAATAAAAATTTATAGGAGATAATAATAACCGTGGTTAATGTATTGAAAATTTATTTTCATATAAAATAATTTTTCATTATATTTTTAGATTTTATTTAAAAGTTAAATTCTAAAATTTTAGAATTTAAATTAATAAAATTAAACTTATTTTTGGATTTATAATAATAATATTATCTAAGGTTACAACTTTGGTATTTTTATGAAACTATTGATTTTTAGGTGTTTAGTGAAAATATGTTTTTACTAAAATCGTAGCATTTATAACTATAAAAATAAGTAACTATAAATTAAAAACTTATAAAAAATATTTTATGATAAAAAATTCATTTATTATGTGAAATAATTCATTTAAAAATATTATTATAATTTATCAAACCCTTTTTTATCATTTTGAAACATTAATAATATTTTATTCTAATAAAAAATTGTTTTTCATTGTTTTCTTTAATTATGATATCACAAGAAACATTTTTTTGTATTTATTTATAATAAATATAACTCCTATATTTTTTAATAATATACTTATTAATTTTATCAAAATCGAAAAAATTTATAGTTTTATCATTAAAAATATTTTTATGCTTAAAAATATGTTTTTTCTAAAAATGGGTTTTTATAATTATACGTGGTAATATTAAAATGAATTTCTGTCACCCTTATAAATTTTATTTGAAATGATTAGTTTTATATTTGAAATAATTAGGTCAAAATTATTTAACAACGCCCATTTTATTTTTATGTAAAAAAAAGAATTACTTAAGTAATATTTTGTTACCATAGTAAATGTAAATTAGGATAAAGGGTTTAACCGGAGGTAAGAAACCTATTTATTTTTAAAAAAAATCAATTAATTTATTGGATGAGAGGTATATCAAAATTACGCATTCCTTACTCCATTATTTTCCATTATTGGATCTTTTTTAACATTGAATATTGATTTTCCCTTAATATTATTATAAAAATGTCACTCCTCTCACTTATAAAAACCATATTTCACCAACCAATTTCCCCACTCATCCTAAATATTTATCTCAACCAAAAAACTTTCCTAGTCTCTCCTCAAATCTCTCCCCTTGTCCTGTAAGCCTTTCCAATCAAAAATACCAAGATAGGAGACTTAATTTTTCCCTAAGGGAGAACATTCAAAGTGAGAGGTAATGTTATCAAATATATCCCTTAATTATATTCTTCTTATACCCTTTGAACTATTTTATATACTTGAAATTATAATATAAGAAGAATAATTAATATCCAAAATTATTTTTATAATAATTAAATAATACTTTTCCACCTTCTTTGAAAACCATTCAATAAGTGAAGACATAGTCATACGTACGTAAAGACTACCAGTTCCATGAATGATGTTCTACTTTTTCATTATTTCCTTACATATATGGTTAAAAAGTCTTAATTAATACAAAATTGTGATATTTATAAAATTATAAATATTATAAAATTATAAATTATTTTATTATGTACCCCCTCTTATTCCATGGAAAGTGAAATTGTCATCCATGTGTACACACAGAGTACTAGCTCCAAGTCAATGACATATTTCATTTTCAATTACTCTCTAACATGGATGAATTTAAAAAAAAATTAATGAATATAAATTTTTTGTATACCTATATTATTATTATAAATAGATAATATAGGATATTATATAAGTGATTGTTACTATAAATGGTAATTTTAAACTAAAAAACCTTAAATGAATATATCAAGACTCCTTTCTTAATTTGTGTCCATTTTTGTAAAACCTATGAAATTGAATGAATTTATTGATAATGGAATAATAAAATATGTGAAACTCTACAATTTTTGAGATTATTAATCTATTTTACCAAATTATACACCATGGTCAATATACAGAGGAAGGTTCAGAGAAATTGACAGAACCTCCTTAAGTAAACGACATATAGAAAAGTTATTTAATAAATGAATAACATATGAAGACAAATATACCTTTTAAATGGAAATATAAATTAAAATTTTATTTAATAAAGTTTTTATTAAACTTAATTTAATCATTCAAGATATTAGGTGCACTTAAAGATCTAATCATGACCCGGGGTAAGGGTTTCCACATCTCATTTTTACCACATTAACATATGATTTTTATTCACCAATTATTACATTTTTGTAATGTTAATATTGAAATTGGATGTATTTTTATAATATTTTTCTTGAAATATACTATATTTACATGTTTATCTCATGTTCTACCTTTATGTGTTTTCGATTCCAAAGATAATGAAGTCACTAGTGGTTTATTGTCTCAATTTTCATTCTATTTGGGTATTGAATTACCTTTCATGAAAATTATTTTATAAGTTAATATATCATTCCATTCCTATATTGAACATGGTAAATTATATATTTTCTCCAATGGAGTAATTACTTATCTAAATAAAACACTTTTTTTGGTAGATTTCTTCTTAAAAGTTGTGACATTGTTGGGATTAATACCCATATTGTCTAATGATTTTATCATACATGTCTATATTTTCCCTTCCTAAAAATGTTCTCCTTCCTTATTTTAGAACCCATATATGTTTTATATCTTGCGATCCTCACATATCTACATAAAATTTTTCAAAAACAAATTTTACTATTGTTTTTGATGATGCGGGTTTCAATAAAAGTATTTTAAAACATAAAAAGTTATTTTCTGAACCCCTTGATTAATTTTTAGTTATATATTATATTTTTCTTTCTATTTTTTCTATATAAAATTATAATGTATTTAATATATATTCTGAATCTATTTTTGTTACATATACACCTATATTACTTTACCTTTCTTTGTTGGGGGGTAGTACGTGATTTAGGTTCTCTTCACAATTCTCTCTTTCAAGTAAACCTGATTCAAGGAAACTTCAAAATTTCTTATTTATTCTCAAGTAAGACCAATATAAAATGTTATTATCCAAGATTAGACATTTAAGAACCTTATTATTTTATATAAAAACCTCATGGTTTAATTTCGGTCTAATGAAAATAATAACCTCCTTCATTTATTAAAGGATCCTTTACTCATTTCATAAAGCATCACCTAAGTGGCTTGTTTCTATTATTAATTCTCTAATATTTATTATGAATATTTCTAAATTAGAAATAAATTTTTAGGAAATATTGTTATTTATTCAATTATGAACATTCAAAATGATTTAATTCATTCATCTCATGGGAATTCTTTTGATATATCTCAAGGTTATGCTTTGAGACAAGATTATGAAACCCAGTTCCTTCCCATGAGTTTTATCATGCTTATGATTTATGTATGGTTTCTTTTTCTCTTATGGTACACATATTCATGTAGATGTTATGAATATAAAATATTTTCCCTGATAGAGCTACAATGAATTGGGTAATGTTTTTAGCTTATGAGATACCGTGTAAGGTGTATGAGTGGTTATCCAAAGCACACTATATTTTATTGTCTTGACAGTGAGCCTTGACTATAGTGGATAAATGATTAGACTTAGAACACTTTGTTATGTTTTCTTATTGATGAGACTTGAATATTGTTTGTACTAGATTTTCCTATGAACTGAATTTTATTCTGTCTTGGCAGTGAGCCTTGACTTATTCTTATAATGTTATACTTTATATTATTTACGCATATTTTTGTTTCCATAAATTTCTCATATCATTACCTTTTGCCATTTTCCATTATTATGTCTCACTATTATTCCATGGTACATGTTTTTTAATTTTCAATTACATTTTCTGATATCATGAATTATAGAAAACTCTTATTATTTGATGCTTATTATAATAAGATATTTCTCCCTTTCCCATGCTTTCTCTTATTTTTATGATCTAACACTTGTCGATACATTGATGTGCTTTTCAATTTTTAAGAATTTGAGATATTTTTTTTATGTTTCTATCCCTAGGTTATGAAGACTAGTATACCTTATAATAATTCTATAATGGAGTCTATTGTGACCCAATTATGGATAAATTTTCAGACATATCATAAAATACATTACTTATGTAGATGATCCTCAAATACACTAAACCTTATGTTATTTCGATTGTGAGGCTATTACCAGATTTAGTGGTTATGTTATGAATTTTTTTAATATATATTTTTTATTTTTTCATGTCACTTTATATAAAAGAAGATATTTAACGAATGTTTTTTTCATTGATCCTTAGAGTGTGGGTCTAGTTTAACTCAACTGGTATCAGAGCAAGATTTAGTTATTTTTTAGGATTAGTTTAAAATTTTAGGGATTAATTTAGTCATTTTGGGATTAATATAAGATAAATTTTATAAAAACCATAAGGATAACTCTAATTATAAGATAATTGTAAGTGTCCAGTATGGATAGTTGTATCATTAAGAAGGGGAGGGGTGAATTAGTGATATATTTTTGTTTTTAGTTTTCCTTAATAATGAAATGACCTTCATCTCCTATTAAATATTTCTTTCCCTACTAAAAATAAATCAAATAGTTATCCATAGGAACACAAGTATTTTAAAGGTTCACTACGCAACAATAATAGCTACATCCATCGTATGGTTTATAAATAATCCAATACCACACAATCTAATAGGAAACAATCCTTTTGTGTGAAATACCATGAGTAAAATATTCCCTTACACTCATGTAGAACTATATAAATAATAAAATAGTGCATGTGCTCATTCTAGAAAACAATGATATAAGAAATTTTTTGTAACAAACATGTTATGGTTCCTCTTGATCAAATTTCACAAATATGATCTTTCAAAACAATTCTCTACTTTCTAACCCAAAAGATGGTAAGAGCTTCCAAGACTACATTATACAACTGAGTCTGAATTTATAGTCTGCCTCTACTAGTCTGATTTCTCAATATAGAAAATATATATGTCTGGCAGAATATAGTTGAGACAATTCTGAACCACTTCTTTCTAATTACTTTAAATCCCAATCTGATTTTTCCAATCCGATTCTCCTAGTATGATTTCTCAATATAGAAAACGTATAGCTCTGTCAGAATACCACCAAAACAATCCTGGACTAATTTTTCGTCAATCTAGAAATACCAATCTGATTTTTTAGGCTTGATGATTTATCTTAATATAATGATCAACTAAATATTACAATCAGTTGAATATGATGATCATTTGAATAAAATATTATATCTTCTCCTTTCTTCTTCTGTCCGATTTTTTTTTCAAGAATACACTATTTGGAAACTTCTTATCTCTATAATTATTCAGTTCTCCTCCTCTCTTCTTCACTCATGAATAGTACTTGTGTCATATGAAAGTACAAAGTATATTCCCTTTCATATGTTTCCCAAATTAGGTTTGGGAGGAAATCCAAAATTATTTCCCACTCAATCAAATTTTCCAAATTTTAATGTTCCCTTAAATTTCAGATGCATATATGAAACCTTCAACAATTATGGACTCTTCCCTAACATTCTCAAATCTTTTAACTACATCCAGTCTACTTCATATTTTCTTTATAAAAATAATTCTAATTCTGGTTTTCCCAATTTGATTCCTTTATTATGAATATTTGTACCAATTTCATGTGTGAAGAAATAATCAATTTAATCATCTTAAAAAACATAATTCTGATTCCATTTCTCCATTCCAATTTCTCAATACGATTTCTACCAAGACAATAGATTCTTTAAAACTTCTTTAACTACTTATACTTATTTTTTTTCTTTATAAAGATAAATCTACATCGACTCCAATACAATAGCTCTTGAACCAACTAATGAAAGAACTTAAAAAAATTAGACTTCTTATTTCAATTATGAATACGATACCAATGATCTTTATGAATAAACAATTCTACCTCTAATGAATACGATGAGATACTGAATCAGATGGATCAACATCAACAACTTCTTTCTTTTCTAAATATGATCTCATCAACTTCTTTCTTTGAGTATTTAAATATTCTGGTTTTTTCTCTGACTAAAAACTAGAATCTTTGTTATGATCATCCTCCCCAACCTCTAAAAAAATCTACATACGATAAACTCATTATGATGATCTCGAGACTGGGAATATTTGTCTTCATTAACTTTCTTCTTTAAAAAACTTCTTCTTATATCATTACTTCATTCATGACTTTGATTATGTTGAAGGTCAGCTTCAACATCATCTTACATTTAATGGATAGATTTGAAACTTCCCATCATTTCCATTATCTTCTTACTTTCATTAGAAAGTATTAAAGCTTTTAAATCTTGGAACAACTTTCTTTCTCTCCAACTAGACTCAAAAGAATTTTCCTGAATACGATTTCCATACCCTATTTTCTTTCAAACAGATTCTGAATGCACTTGTTATGACTTATTATCCCCCTTTATTTCATCAAGCTTGCATCACCAGTTTCATAATATACTTATGATTTGTGGGAAATACAAAACAAAAAATTATCATCATATTTATATCGGATCCACGATGACTGCGATTACGATTCAGAAAACCATTATGATATGAACATCATTATGATCAGACCCTAATTACAATTATATTTTCCTTGATTAAACCCAAGGAGGATTTTATTATCCTTTTCTTCCAGAAAAAAACTTCTGAATATGATGGATTTCTTCCAGTATAAAACTTATGAATACATTTGAATTTCTTAAGTACCATGAGTCAAAATTCCTGAATATGATGAATTCCTAAATACAATGAATTCTTGAATATGATTTTGAGTCTAATCATCATCTTTTACAAAGTGAAGTGATTTACTTTTCCCCCTTGGCAGCCAAACCAACCCCCCAAAACTTCTTCTTAATTACTATAGTGAATCTAATTTCTATCAACATCTGATTTTTTGTCTACATCTCAATATGATGGTGCATATTGCCTCATCTAGATGTTATGGATATGATTTAAAACTTTCTCCAATATGGATTTTCATCCATCATATTCTCTATATACTTTCTTTCTTTGATATAATAAACATACATACCTATTGACAAAAAATAAAACAAAAACACAAATTGGGACTAACAATCCCTCCTTTGTGTTTTTTTGTCAATAAAAACTTGAAACACTTCAAAAAAAATAAGTTTTATTGTTTTATTTTCTCACTTTTTCTTATATCCATTCGTTTTTTATTCCCCCTACTTCTTTTCTACCCCTTTCTCTTATCTCTCCCCCTTATTGACAATCAAATTAAAAGGGGGTCACCATGAAAAGATCCTCCCTTATTGAAAAATGATTTCTTTTCCTAGGTTTGTAACTTTTATTCTTTGAATCTTGAACATTTTATTCAACATAGGTATCACATGAGTTTATTAATAGAGAATATTTAACTAAACAACCCTAATTCTACGTGGGCGAATCTGGTGTAGAAAAAAGTGTGAATAATGAATGTTTTCAATGTTGTACATTGGTAGAAAATCACCTAATACCATTTTGATTTTTATTTCCACATTATCATGATCGGAGAAATCCTTGAAATAATTTGTTTAAGATAAAAGTATCATGTAACCATCTCAATAAGTAGATCAAAATGTTTTTGTGTATAAACAGATCTTTCAGAAACTTATATATTGTAACCTCATTATTCTATTTTACAAGAATAGTACGAGACTCATCACCACAAGATTTATTATTTACACTCCTTAAATTCCATGAAAGTTATTAAAAGTATAAAAAGATTTTAGGAGTAAGGAGGAACCTGAGTTGTTTCTTAAAAGTAACAATCAGACTTAGAGTCCTCTCTTAGTCTTGAAATTTTATTCTTTTTATTTAATTTTAAATTGGATATTCTTTATTCCTATTGTTCATCCTTCTCAGGTATTATAACAAGTTTCTTCTTTTCTATAGAATATTTTGATGAGGATTTCAATTTTTTTTCATCTTTAGTACTATCTTTATTACAATCCGTTTGTAAATTTTTTCCATGCCTATCTTTTTTCGGAAGGATAGTTGAAAAAATTTGGATATCATTCCATTATTACTCACATACATAATCTATTGATACCTTTTTGAAAAATTTTCTAATATATTTAGAAGTATTTTTATTCCCCTATTCTTTCAATAATTTTTGTGCTTCCTCTAACTTCTTATCCAAGTCAAGGTGTTCTGGACAAATAACTAAGCATTATTTTTTTTTGATTTGGTAGATCTGTTTTTCTTAACATCCAGAACATCCAAGTTCTGATAATTTTCTAGAAACTTTTTCTACACTGGTAAAAAAATGAGACATCCTTTAGCAATATGTATAGGTTGATCACATCTTTCACAAATAGTTTCCAGAGTTTGGAACCTATTTTTAATTTTTACATCGACCTTATCAGGTTTCTTATGAAAATTATTCTCAAACTTCTTCCCTTGAGGATATTGACCCACAAAAAATTTTCCTTCTATATCTTATGAAGTAGTTATAATATTGTTAGTTGAACCTATACATGCTAGATATATTCCCAAATCCACCACAATTCCTGTAGTATCCATAGAAAGAGTAATTTATCCTGTAACTTACATAGTGACAAGAGTTATGAATACGTTTTTCAATAACATTCCTAATAGAACATTCTTAATCAACAACTTTTCTACTTTCAATTAGAACCTTCTTCTTCAGCTTAGTTTTATTTTCATCCTTATAAAAACTAGAAGTAATAGAAATTTTTTAATTCAAAATGTTTAGAAACATTTTCAGACTTAGGATTTTTAGAAACTTCTCAATTCTCCACTTTGTTAATATTGGCCATGTATATACCCTTCCAAGCTTTTTTATTTTTCGTAACAATTCCAAGTTTATTCTCAATATTTGAATGTAAATTTTTTTTATCCTTATTAGGTTTCTCTTATTGATAAAAATCACCAACTTTAGAGGTATGTTTTTTGAAACTTATACCTTTCTATTCATCTTTAGAAAGTTTTTGTTGGACAAGTTTCAACTCTTCCTTTTTTTTCCTTCATATTTACTTCTAGGTATTCATTACAATAATTTTCTTCCTCAAGATATTTATTCAAATCATCAATATATTCCATAAACATAACTTTCTCATCAATAATAAATTATTGATTATTTGTTGAAGATTTATCACTTTTAAAATCTCTGATATCCTTTTTATGTCTCCTAATCTTCCACATAAATTCTTTTAATTATTCTTTAAGATGATATTCTAATTGAATTTATTCTTCTACAGGGCTATTAATTTTGAATTCTTCACTGTAAACTATTGAAATGAAAGTATTTTCTTCTTAATTTTTAGGGGATTTTTGAGATTTATCTTTAATGTATTCTTTTTCAAAATAACTAATTTCAATATTAGCAAGATTTTTCTCATCAAGCATTTCAAAAAATGTGTTTTTGTTAGAATCTTCAAAAAAAAATTCTATCATTATCCTTATATAAAAAGCTTCTATTTTTGGATTTGAATAACTTCATATCATTACTCTTGGAATTGAATTTTTCCTTATCACCCAATTTCTTCAAAGATCTTATTGATATTTTTTCATCTTCAATACATTTTTCTTCATCACTTTCCTCTTCTTTACCTCTTTGAGGACAATTAGAAACAAAGTGACCAATGGATCTACATCCGAAACAGTTTAAGGGAAGTTTTACTTTTTTTAACTTATTGTACCTATTTATTCCCTTTTAGAAAACTAGGATAAAATTTCATCATGATTTTTCCACACCTCATTTTTTGAGTCAGATTCAACAATATTATCTTCTTTAGAAACCTTATTAACCTTTTCTTTATTGTCAACTTTTTAAGACATTTATCTATCATCTTTTTTTCCCTTCATAATTTTTTACCTTATTATCTCATATGTGATGAGAGTACTATGTAAGTCATAGATAGATAATGTATCAAGTACTCTATCTTCTAATGAAGAAATTTAGCATCAAACTTATTGGGAAGAATTTTCAAGATAATTTCAACAATAGTATATTATTATAACTTTTCACAAAGACCTATGACAGTGATAAAAATGTCATTTGACTTAGTAAATAAGTCACCAATGGATTCATACTCACCCATTTTCAGTTCTTCATACTTTAATCTAAAAATTTATAACTTATTCTTTTTCAAAATTTTATTGCCTTCATGTATATTTTTCATATTTTCCCAGATACCTTTTATAGTGGAAACTCATTTTACTCTCAGAAACTCACTTTAATAAAGTGATTAGAGTAAATCATTCTTAGTTATTTTATCATTCTCCACGTTTTCCTTACCAGTATTTCTAAGAGGATAATTCTCAATATGAGTAGGAAAATAATTTTTAATATCTTTTGAAACATCATACCTAAGAGACATAAGATATAGAAGAATTTTTCTTTTTCATATATGATAATTCCTATCATTTGATATTAAAATACCATTACTATTCACACAACTTAGATTATCCATAAAAAATTCTTCTTCAAAACCTCAGAAAAGAATAAATGAATGGAACCTTTAATCTGATACTAGTTGTAAGTTCCTAGTCAGGCTAGTTGTATCATTAGGAGGGGGAGGGGTGAATTAGTGATATATTTTTCTTTTTTAGGTTTCCTTACTAATGAAACAAACTTCACCTCCTGTTAAATATTTCTTTCCCTATTTAAAAAAAATAAAAAACACATCCATTGAATATAAGTATTTACAAGGTTTTCTATTCAACAAGAATTGAAATATATTTGGAATGTTTTAAAAATAATCCAATACCAAATGATCCACTAGAAAACAATCCTTTTGTGTTGAATACATTGAGTAGGATATCCCCATACACTCGTGCGACACTATGTAAACAATACAATAATATGTGTTCTCTTTCTAGCACAAATGATATAATGAAATTTGTGCAAAAAACATGTTACAATGCTTCTTGATCAACATTCACAAATATGATATTTCAAAACAATTCTTCATTTTATTACTCAAAATATAGTTAAAACTTTCTCGACTTCATTATAAAACTTAGTCTAATTTCCAAGTCTGATTCTCCCAGTATGATGGCTCAATAAGGAAAATATATATTTTTATTAGAATACAGTTGAAAAAATTTTGAACCACTTTTTTCTGATTCTAGAAATCACAATCTCATTTTCCTAGTCTGATTCTCCCAATATGATTTCTCTATATGGAAAATATATATCTCTGTCATATTACAACTGAAACAATCTTGGACCACTTCATATTCAAAATGGTAATCTCAATACTATTTTTTATACGTGATGATTCAACTCAATATAATGATAATATAAATATGATTGTCCACTGAATACGATGATCAAATGAATGAAATAATTTCTCTTATCTTTTTTTCTTATGTCCAATAAAATTCTCCAAGAAAACACAGTCCAGAAACTTATTTTCTCTAGAATTATTCAGTGCTACACCTTCTCTCTTTTTCACCCATGAATTGTACTTAAGTCAAATATAAGTATAAAGTTCTTTCCCTTTTATAGGTGACCCAAATTAGGTTTCGGAGGGATTCTGAAATAGTTTCATGCTCAATAAAATTTTCTAAATTTACATGTTCCCTTGAATTTCGGATACATTTATGACCTCAACAACACTTTTCGACTCTTCTCTTACCTCCTCGAATATTCTAAAAACATCATCTCTACTTCGTAATTTCTCTACATACATAAGTATGATTCTGATTATCTAAATACAGATCCTTCATTACGCAGCTTTGTACCAATTTCATGTAAGAAGAAATATTCAACTTTAATCATATTAGAAATCCTTGGTCTGATTCCATTTCTCCATTCCAATTTCATGATACAATTTCTATAAAGGCAACAAATTCTTTCAAAATTATTCAACTAATTATACTTCTTATTTTTTTAGAAAGATAAATCAGTAGAGACTTGAAAACAATGGATCATGACCCAACTGATGAGTGAACATGAAAACAAATCAGAGTTATTATTTCTCTTATGAATACGATACCAATGATCTTTCAACATAAAAAATTCTTCCTCTGATGAATATGATGACACATTAAATTTGATGGATTGTCATCAATTTTTTTTCCCTTTCTGAATAGGATTATCATCAAATTATTTCATTGAGGTTTTAGTTATTTTGGTTTTTGATCTCAATTAAAACCGGAAACTTTTTTACAATCCTCCTCCTCAGTCTCTAAAAAAATATTCATATGGTAAACTCATTATGATGATCTTGAGACAAGAAATATTTGGATTCATCAAAATTCTTCTTTCACAAACTCCTGTTTTTATCTTTAATTACTTTATTACTTTGATTACATTGAAGAGAAGATTTAGCATCAGCTAGATATTAAAAGAAGGGATTGAAACTTTCCATTATTTACAACATGATCTTTTATTAATTAAAAATTATTATAACTTTCAATTCTTCCTGTAACTTTCTTTCTTCCCAACCATCCTTAATATGATTTTCATGAATACTATTGGATGACCCTATTTTCTTTCAAACATATTTTCAATATGATTGTTAGGACTTATTATCTCTATTTCTTTCATCAAGATTGAATCAAAAGTTTTACAACTTACTTATGATTTGTGAGAAATACAAAAAAGAAAAGAATCATAAGATTTATATCAGATATATGATGAATCCTATTATGATTCATAACCTCATTACAAAATGAACTTCCTTACGATCAGAACCTCATTACAACCATATTTTCCTTATTCAAACCTAAGGTGGATCCAATGATCCTTTTCCTACAACAAAAAAATTCTGAATACGATGGATTTATTTTAGAGAATGACTTCTGAATACGATGGAATTTCTTAAGTACCGTGAGTCAGAATTTCTAAATACAATGAATTCTTAAATAGGAAAAATTGTTGAATACATTTATTGATTCTGATGACCATATTTTTACAAAGTGATGTGATTTCCTTTTCCCCTTTGGAAGCAAAAACTTATCACCAACAAAATTCTTCCTAATTATGATAGTGAATCCAATTTCCACCATATTTTGACATTTTAGGAATATCTAAATCAGATAGATTGTTTTGACTCTTATATATTTTCTATATCCAATTGAAACTTTCTTCAATCTAGATTTCCATCCATAATCTTTTCAATATACTTTGTTTCCTTAACATAATTAACATACTACTCTATTGACATTAATAACAACCAAAACAGAACTTGGTCCTAACAATATCTAGAATTCTTGGTAAATTATAGATTGTGTGGTTTCCTAGAAATTACATCCCTGTTTGGATATTGGTAGGTGGGTTCAGCTATGGAAAATATGTTACTAGGGATAATCACCCTAAAAAGTATGACTGAGTATTAACTAGATCTTTAATCAATACTTGAATGATCCTAAGACTAAAATCTTAGATAGATAATCCCGAGGGATATTCTATGGTCAATAAAATTCTCTTTATGAGCCGTAAAAAATGATTTATTATTTTAAGTAATTAGGTGAAGTGGAATGTGGGAACCCAACCTAAAGAAAACTAAATTGAATCTAGAGTGATTTAGGTTGAACAAAAAGATAATGTGATAATTATAAAGTGTAATAAATTTTATGGGAGAGTTGTTCATGAGATCATTTATGATAATTATCTTATGATGTTAATTTTTCATCACTAAAATTCACCCATTTTAGTTTATTAGTGTCTGAATCCTAAAGGATCTAAGATAATAATTAATTCCATGGATAATGTGGATATTTTCATAATGATAAACCTAGTGGGATAAGATGATGAATTGAATAGGATGATGAAGATGATGAAGTGAAGAAGATTCCCCTTCATGTAAAAAATGTTGTAAGATGCACCCTTGGAATGTATCAAAGGAACTGGAAGATGTTTTATCAATGGTAAATAAAGTAATAGTAAAACATGATTACAAGGAATGATATATCAAATAGTTAACCTGATGAAGGGACAATATGTGTTTCTTAGTCACACCTAAGATATTAAGATAAAAACCTCATTTGAAATTATATCTTGAGTTATTTATATCTTTAAGATTTCCATAACTAATTTCCATTAGTAAGTGATAATTAAAAATAGTAGGACACAATTTATTTAGTGGGGGAGGGGGAATGCAATTCTTTGAGATTTTATTATTAATTTTTCCAATTAAAATAAATGTTATAATTAATAGCTCTGTTCACATGAAACCCTGGACCAAGAAAACCACATAACATTATATAAACATTATTAAATTGATGGTAACATGGAGGGTATAAATAGAGGTAAACACTTTATAAAATATATGTATAAATAAATATCATTATTAATAATAATTTATTTCTAAAATTCAATTTTTATAGCTAGATAATGAATAATATCACCTTATTCGTAAAAATATATATTTTTATAAAATTATATTTTATGCAATTTATTTTAGGAAACTAAATATATTATATAAAAAGTATATTTTTTATATAAATAATATATTTTTTATATGAATAATATGTTAAATGTAATTTGATTTGTAATTGATATGAAATAAGAATAAGAATGGATAATACTATGAAAATTTATTTTTCTATAAAAACAGGTTCTTATTGCACTTCATTATTTTATGTAAAATTTAAATTATTGAATTTTAGAATTTTAATTTTTAAAAAATAAATATATTTTTGTATTTTTCATAAAAATATTATATTTAGATGTTTTTTTGTTATTTTTTTGAAATAATTTATTTTTTGGTGAATAGTGAAAATATGGTTTTTACTAAAATTGTAGCCTTTACGACTATATCAAGATATATAACATAAAAACTAATTAAAAAATTTTCATGATAAAGAAATTATATATTATTTAAAATTATTTATTTAAAATTACTATATTAAATTTTTAAAACCCATTTTTAAGATTTTGAAACTTAAAAAATTTGTTTTCAAGGTGTTATTAAATTATGATATCACATGGTAGAATTATATTTTGAATTTATTTATAAGTCATATAATTGTTACTTTATTAAATAATAAACTTATTAATGTCATGGAAATCAACAACATTTATAATTTTATCCTAAACATTATTTTTATTCTTAATAATACACTTTTTCTAAAAATGGGTTTTTAGTCATTGAATACTATAATATTAAAATTAATTTTTATCACACTTATAAAAATTATTTGAAAAAATTGATTGAATATATTAAAACAGTAGGTAAAAATAATTCATTATGGTATATTTTATTTATACAAAAAATTGAATTAGTTAGGTAAAAATTATTTATTGATGTAATGGTAAATTAATTTAAAAAGGGTCTAACCATGGGTAAGAAAATTAAAAAATGTTAAAAAAATGTATTCAAATTAGTGTATTTTTTACACCCATTATTCATTTTTTTTGGTATATTTCATTTATTTTTGGTACTTATTTTGTTAAGTAGATTTTATGGGTGTTTTATTCTGAAAAAATTGATATTTTGGGTTGGCATAGGGTGGTGCATGGTTGGTGCATAGTGAGTAGAAAAAGTGCATCAAAACCTAGAAAATCATGCGGGTTGGATAGTGGAACTAGAGTTCCCTCGTGTTTAGGAACACAGTTTGTGAAATCATGAAACATAAACTATTCAACCTCTATCTGTTTATATATAGACGGCCACACGATTGTGACACAGTTTGGAAAACCATGAGGCCAAACACTATGGCCTGCATAATATTTCATTATTTTGAAATTCTAACTTTAACCATCCCTAATTTAACCCTCCTAACCCATATTTCTTCCCCCATTCAACTATTATTTCCCTAGGTGTACCTCCCCTATTATCTACTTCCCCCTTTTTCTTAATTTTTGGGTGGACTTTTTATGGATTATTGAAGGAACCTCAATGTAAGTGTCTCATACCATTTTTTATTGCCTCTTCTTCCCCTCTTTCTTGGTTTTTCTTATATCCAATGAGTGTGTTTACCTAGGGAATGCATAATCCTAATTTTTTGGATTGGATTTTGATTTTTTTGGTGTTTTTATACTTCTATAGCATCTACCCTATTATTGTCTTATGGTTTGAAACTGATTTATTGCGATATAAAAGGGATAGGTAGGTGGTTCCGTGTTATGATTGTACATGATAATTTAAATGTGTTTTACACTTTTTCTAAATGAATTCTTGTTTTTTTATGTGGTCAAATGGGTGATTTAAAACAGAGTTTTTTTGAGTATTATTTTTGAAATGGTTTTATCCCCTATAAAATTGTTTGGTGATGGTGTGATTGGAATGAGATGGTTTGGATTATGATGAAAGGGGAATTGTGTGGCTTGGAAAATGAAATTAAGAACTTGGGAAACCTAGGTGCCTCGAACAAAAGACTATGTCTAGTAAACTAGGTGATCCAGAAGGTCCTTTTCCGAGTCTCCCAAGTAGGATTATGTTGTAATAATAATTAAACAACATGATGATACAGAAGGTATAGTTAGAACTTGGGTTTATCCTCTCCAATGGCTCATTCATGAGGGTAAATATTCAGATGGTTTGATCACACCAAGAGTACATGGATCCTAGGACCCTAACTAAACTATCTACTTAAGGGCTAACCATGGTTATTATACTGTGTTTTTACCTAATTATATTTTTTTGTTTCATTTAAATTCTTTTCAATGTAAATTTATTTTTTAAAAATTGAACTATTTTCCTTCATTGATAAACTAGAATTTTTATATGTATTATAATTTATATGTATGGAACACTTGGTGGATATTTTTGGGAAAATGATATCACACCCTATATATACCCAATGGGTACATGTAAACCTTTTGTTTAACGATTCATTTAAAGGAAAGGCCATGTTTAGTGGTAGTGGATACTCTTTCTAATTTCTTTTTTTTATGGATAGGTCATGGTGGTGGAATGGTGGAGGATGGTCCCCATGTCATGAGGAGGATCATGTTTCTTTTTTGGTCCCCTAGCCTTTTATCTCTTTGGTTTTTCAGTTATGGGTATACCCTTGATCCTTGTATATTTTCTTTTGGATAGATTATATAATGGATTATGGTAGTGATGCTTCGTGTAATTATTTTATTGGATTTTTATATGGACGTTTATTAGGATTTTTATGGGCTAAATCATTCCCAAATGAATTATTCGATACCTAGACAGTAGTTTCCAGCTAATGGGGATAGAGAATTACATTTAGGCCATGTCAAGAAATGGTTTAGGTGTTGGGTTGGTTGGAAGCCTAGGATGGTTCCTGAAAAAATGGTATCAGAGTGGGCTTCCATTTCTTTGGGTTTGGATATTTGGGAAAGTATGGGATAGAAAGGAACTAGTAATATTAGGATTTTGAGGTTTTGATTTAGAGTGTGGTGTCTGGACAACACACCTCATGATAATCCTTAGGCTACCATGGGATGTTTGGGATTTTTTTTACTCATCCTTAGGGTGTAACACATAGGCTATAGATTGGGTATGAGAACCAGGTTAGGTTGGAGCGATTTGAGTTTTTGTGGTTTTGTTACAATTATTATGGGAATTTTAGCATGAATATATATATTTTTATTATCCATGGTTTAATATGTTTAAATATTTTCCATTTATTTTATTTTAGTTTGTATTTTATTATTCCTCCTTAGAGACCTTTTTTCACAACTATGAGAGGTGGCCAAAGAGAACTCTTCACTTGCTTACCCACCAGTTGATCATAGGGTTATTGAAGTAGTGGTATGGGCTATCTGAGACATAAACCATGGAACTAGATTAGAAACTACAAAATTTAGGGAATCTAAAATAGGTTAAAAAAATATTGGTATTAGGAGTTTCTCAAACATAAGTTCCCTTCCTTATAGGGAAACACCAATCTCTAAGAGGTTGAGGATTTGGTGGAAAAAGTTGAGAGGATATTTAGGTCCCTTGGAACTATAGAGGATTTCAAAGTGATGTGTGTTGTGTTTATGTTGGAAGTTTCTAGTTTTAGGCTGTGAGAGACCATGGTTTGGGTTGGGAAACATGAGTAGATATGATGGAAGGACTTTAGGGCTGTCCTCCTCGAGCAGTTCTACCCTGAGAAATTGGCCCTCAATAAGTCATGCTAATTATTTACCCTTCCTCAAGGGGGATTCTCAATGTAGTAATATTAAAACCATTTCATATAGTTGGTCCATTTTTCTTATGATACAATGTTTAATTACAATATGAAAGCTAGTTGATTTGAAATGGGGTTGTGGCTAGATATTCGATCGCAGGTCTTTTTGTTTAATCCATAGACTTATGCCGAAGTGGTTGATCGATATTTTATGGACGATATTGACCAAGAAGTAATTTAAAGTATAAATGGGATTCTTATATAACCAATAAAAAGTGGGATTATTTCATTTAAAAAGAAGAGGAATCATGAGGAGTAGGGGAAGCTCAAGCAAAGGTATGCCGAACCTTTTGAAATCCCTGAGAGGATTGATAACAATGCATACCTATTGGTTTTTCCTTCTAAGTTGAAATCGATTCATGATATTTTCAATGTTTTTTATTTTAAAAGGTAAAATTTAGATCCTTATATTATTTTGGGTTGGGAGGATCTTAAGCTAGAACCCGATCTGTTAGTGACTAATCAACTAGTTCATATTATTGATTCCCAAATGAAATTACTTCGGGGGAAATCTACTACTGTAGTTCAGGTATTATGGAAGCATTGGAATTTTAATCATGAGGCATGGGAATGGAATTCCTGGTTAGAAAAGAAATGGCCTAATTTTTTTTAATGAGAATATAGAATGACTTTACGGGGATGAAAAGTGATATTGTGGGGATAATTGTCCAACCCATAGTGCAATTTTCATGTATTTTTCATTTATTCTTGGTCCTTTTATTATGTAACTTTTTAGGTGATTTATTCTAAAAAATGGATATTATTTGGAGATAGAGTGTGTAAAATTGTTGGATAATAGTTAATAGAAACCATGTACCAACCCCAACAAACTGTGAAGCTTAGACAGTAGTACTGAAATTCTTACATGGTTAGGAACATGGTTTTTGAAACTATATGACCCAAACCATGGTTCTTATACTGTGTTTTACATGATTCTAATTTTTTTTCTTTCATTTAATTTACTTTTTTAAGTTAACTCATGTTTTAAAAAGGAAAGTGTTTTATTTCCTTGAAAAACTAGAAATTTTTTCTGTCTTATAATTCCTATGCATGGAACACATAGTGGGATCCTATAGGGTAAGTTATTTCTCACCCTGCATATACCTAATGGGTATATGTAGAACTTGTTTTGTATGATTTAGATAAATGAAAGGCCCCATTTTTTGGCTGTGTATTCACTTACTAGTTTCTTTCATATTTTGGGATAAGTGATTGTGGTGGCATGACATAGTATGTTCTCCATATCATAAGGATGATCATGTTTCTTTTTTTTTGGTCCCCTATACTTTTGTATATTTTGGTTTATGGTTATGGGTATACCCTTGATCCTTGTGTTTTGTATAGCTTCTATAATGGATATGATTCTGATGATTTATGAAATCATTATACTATATTTTAATATAGATGTTTATTATGTTTCTTATGGGATAAATTGTTCCCAAAGGATTATTCAACGCCCAGACCCTAGTTTATAGCCCCTTGGGATTGGGAATACCTTTCAGAAGATGTTACGGGTTGCGTTAGTTTTCAGGTTGGTTGGAGGCCTATAACGATTCATGATAGGATAAGAGGTAAATCAACCTTATTCATCCCCCACTCTATTATTTTCTATTATTGGTTCCTTTTGAACATTGAATAATTACTTTCCCTTTATTTTATTACCAAAATTACACTTCTTTAACATATAAATACTACCCTTCACCACCCCAATTCTTCACACATTATAAATATTTCACTCCACGAAAACTTTACTATAGTCTCTCTTGAACTCCCTTATGACATCCTAGAATACTTAGTATTTCAAAAAGGTGAAACTGAGGAGGCTTAAGGTATTACCTTATATAGAACATCCAAAGGCAGAGGTAATGTTCTCAATCAGGCTCTCTTAATTATTTTATTATTATAATATATAAAATCCATTATATCCATGAATGTATGATAACATAAGAATTATTAATATTATGAAATGTTATTATACTAATGGAATATCACTTTTATACCTTCATCCAAAATCATTTGAAAAATATAGATGTTTTCATGTGTATGTTCTGACTGCTGCTTCTATGAATGACGTGTTCTATTTTTCATAACCCCCATATAATAATGGATCAAAAACATTATTTAATTAAAAAATATTATATTTATATCATTATTATAATTATAAAATGATAAATTATTTTATTTTCTACTTCCCTTCCATTCTATGGAATGTGAAAGTATCGTCTATGTGTACGTACGGTTTACCACCTCCATGTAAACGACATATTTTGTTTTTCCTTACTGTCAAACATGGATGAATTTAGAAATGTATTTGATGAATAAAAATAAAATTTATGACACTATTAATTTCTATAAATATAATATTGGACATTATATGAGTGATATTGTCAATAAATGTTCATAGTAAACTTAACTACCTTAAATAAAAATATTGAGGCCCCTTTCTTAATTTGAGTCCATTTTTTAAAAAGATAATAAATTATATAATTTATTTTCTAATGTAATAATAAAATTTATAAACCTATAAAATTCTTGATATTATGAAGCTATTTTATAATTTTTTCTATAATGTTTAATTTACTGAGGAAGTTTCAACAAAATTGACAAACCATTTTAAGTAACCGAAATAAGAAAAAACTATTTAGTAAATGAATAACACATGGTGATAAATAGACCATATAAAATGACATATATATGAAAAAATTTACTAAGAAAGTTTTTAATACTCTTAATTTACATTTTAGAAAGTTTGGTGCATGCGCATAATGAATCTTGACTCAAGGTAAGGGTTTCTGCATATCAATTTTTCATGAATAAGATATGATTAATATTAACTAATTGTTCCATTTTTGTGATATAAATATTGAAATTATAGGTATTTTTATAATAAATTTCTTTAAATCTAAAATATATACAAATCCATATCATGTTCCACTAATATGTGTTTTTGATTCTAATGATAATGAAATCATAAGAGGTTTTTTGACTTAATTTTATTTCTCTTTGGGTATTGAGATATCCTTCTTGAATATACTTTTCCAAGTTCCATTATTCAGAAATTTCTCTATTATAAATTAAAGATTATATTTTTTCATTGGGGGATTACTTCACTAAAACAAAAAATTCTTTTTTTGGGTTTCTTCTAAAAAATTATGACATTATTGGGATTAATACCCATCCTTTCTAATGGATTTTCTCCTCCATATCCATATTTTCCCTCAACACCAATGTTATTATTTCCCATTTGGGAACCCAAATACGTTTTATCTTTATTATCCTCATATTTCTACACAATAATTTTCAAAATAATTTTTTATTATCTTTTTTTAATGACATGGGTTTCAATTAAGGTATCATAAGACATAATATAGATCTTCTAAACTACCTTGTTACTTTGTGGTTATAAATTATATTTATTTTTATACCTTTATTCTATATTATTATCAAGTAATTACTCTATATTATATATATATTACTTAAATATATATATCAATTTTAATTTACCTTTATTTTTCTGGGATAATACATGTTTTATGTTCCCTACACGATTCCCTCTTTGAAGTTAACCAGATTTAAGAAATTTTCCCAATTTCTTATTTTATGTTATGTAACACATATATAATATGTTTTTAACTATATATAAATATTTTAAACCCTAATTATTTTATAAAAAACCATCCTAGTTCAATTTTTGTCTAAAGGAAAATAATAAGCTCATTCATTCATTAAAATATACTTTAATTATTTCATAAATCATCACCTAAGTGGATTATATTTATTATCACTTATCCAATATTTCTTATTATTTTTTTATACATTGGAACTCAATATTTAATACCTATGACTATTTATTAAAATATAAACATGCAAAATTATTTAATTCATTCGTTTTTTCTATAATTATAGATAATATTATGAAAACCCACTTTGTTTCAAGGGTTTTATCATGATTATGACTCATTTTTGGTTTATTTTTCTATTATGGAAAAAATATGAATGTATATATTATGAATATGATGGTATATCCTTGATAGTTCTCTAATGAATTAGGTAATGTTTCATCTCATGAGATTCCATGTATGGTGCACATGAGGTTATCCTGAGAAAACTATGTTATGATTTCTTGACGGAGTTCCTTGACTATGGTGCATGGATAGTTATCCTCAACACACTATGTTACATGTTTTTGTAGTGATCCTTGACTATGGTACATGAGTAATTATACCAAGAACACTATGTTATATTATCTTGGATGTGAGCCTAAACTTATTATTATAATGTTTTTGTTTATATTGTTTACATATTTTATAATCCCATTAAATTATGATATCATTATCTTATTCTATATTTCTATTCTTATCTTACACTCTTATTCCATGGTACATGTTTATTCATTTTAGATTACATGTTTTACTATCATTAATTATGTATAGATCTTATTGTTATGTATTCATTTTGATCATATATTTATCTTTTACTCATTTTTTCTCATATGGTTATGATATAAACCTCACTGACATGTTTACAAGTTTTCCCTTACTAAGATTTTGAGCTCAACCCTTCATTTTTTCCATTACCCAGGTCATACAAATGAGTATAAATTTTGTGATGTATTTAAGGGAGTCAAGTGTGGATTAATTATATATAAATTTTCACTAGTATCATAAAATAAGTAACTTATGTAGTTGATCCTCATAGGTACTAAACCTTTCATTATCCGGATTGTGATATTTTTGTGGGATGTAATATTTATGTTATTTAAATGATGTGATATATATATATATTTATTTTGGTTTATGTCATTTTTATCAAAGATAGTATATAAGGAATGCTTTTTTACACTAGACTTGGGAGTCTGGGTTTGGGGAACCTCCATTTCGTTAAATTTTGAATCCATAGATAATGATATGGATGATATTAATGGATAAATTGAAAGAATTGGTAATATATGATGAACAAGAATAACTAGTTTAAAATTTTCAACTACCCACCATGTGTTCTAGAGGAAAAAATAGTGTGGAGTCTACATGTTGTGGTAACTATGGTTTCTGGCCAAGTTAAATATCACATGACAATATGGTGGTCCGACACGTTGTGTGACTCTAGATGAATAGTTAATATATATACATGGATTATATGGATGTGGCCTTGGTTAGTCCTACACAACATGTCCCTTATATGTTATGTCATGTATATGAGTTTTTATACACCATCTGAGGTATACAGAGATGACCAAGGCATGTCATGGCTGTAGATGTTGTGTGCCCTAGGTGAACATGATGTGTACCTTTCCTAGAGTGTCCAACCTCTGTTATATTCTTTACCATGGATCGAAATTGGACCCATGAGTATTAATTTATATTTAGGGTTTTATAGAGGATGTAGTAGTGAAATTTATTTCAACATTATAGATATGACATGAGGTGGAATGATAGGTTCACTTATTCTTAAATGGTTCACTGATGTTAAAAATCAAGTGTGATCTTTAGAGGGACATTGAGGTTGATACACCATGATGAAATTTATATTTCATGGAGTGGGTCTCCTCCATCCATTGAAGAGATAGGTTTACTACCTTCTTATACCCACTTGAGGCAAGAGTATCATATACGTGGAGTTGGTAACCCCTCATTTGAACTCCAACAAGGTGTGGGTTCTCCACTGGGTTAGTACCTCCTCAACCATGACGTGCCATCAATGACGTGTGGTTCCCCTACTACAGATCTCTTGAGATTATATCAGGATTCTAGAATTTTAAAACCAATAGAACTTGATGCTATATATAGCCTCCTCATCCTTATCTGATCGTGAAGATTTAGGACCCCCTCTCTGACTCAGTTTATTTTACAAACTTATCTTTTTTCTGGGTTTATTCTCCCTTATTTTTCTTACCGGTCGATTTGATTATTTTATTTTTTATATTTTTCATTATCTTTTCAAATAATTCCACTTGGTATGTATATATTCACACTTTAATGAGATTTTATTTTACATATAATTTCTTACACAGACGAAAAATAGTTAGATGGCAGCATTGCTGGGCTAGGTATTAGTGGACCCTTGTAATAATTGATGATAATTATTTTGGGTGGTGTTCAGTATTACAGTTATTGAGAAGGGTTCTACTTACTCATTGTTTTTTAGGTTGGGAACCCCTATATTTTTTTGGGTTGGGTGTGAATTGTTCCAATTCATACTCTGTGTATATTTATATTGGAACACTCATGTTTCTCTTAGAGGTTATAACATGCATTTATTTCTCTTAGTTTTATTTATCCTGCATGGTTATGATATAATTGGAGGTGTCTACATGTATAGGTTCATTAGAACAAGGCCTCCCATTTGTGTGATATTCCTTCTTGGAGCTGGTCCCCAACCCTTAGCCTATTGGAGGCATACTTGGGGGGTCTCACATGCATTACTACCAGTCCAGGTAGGCCCCTGGTGGGTTAGGTCATGATAGAGTGGAATTATAGAATCCCACCCTAGAAGCCAGTTTGTAGTGACCTAAGACGGTGGGTCAGAAGACATCAAGTATGCCTCCTCAAATTCCTGAGGCTGCTGACTAATAGTGAGGGGTTAGGGTGAGTCTGTGGGGAGACTATACCCCCATTTATTAGAGTGGGGAACATAAATATATAAGAAATAAGAATCAATAGAATAAAATAATACAGTGATCAGACCAGAAACAGACCATAGTAGAAGTAGTATCAACTGACATATAGCAGCGAAATAATAATAAACAATCACATAAGTTAATAAAATAATTGGATGAAGATAAATAATGAGTATATACAAAATCATGATGATAAATAAGTATCTTTACAAAAGAGTGCATGGATAATAGGGGATAAGTGCATATTACACATGCTATCAGTATACAAAAATGACAAAATTTAGGTACTACTAGCATCACGAGCATAGGCTTGGTCCTCTACCCCCATAATCTATACTAGGAATGATAATCATGCATCAGAAGTTAGACAATTCCCTTTATCTATACTTACGGTCATGAAGTCTGTTGGGGTACCAAAGGCGGACAAAGTAGGGTGATAGATAAACTCAATAGTCCACCACCAACGGTGTCTAGACTAATCCAGTTCATGCAATATAAATGAACTGTGTTCCATTAATAATGAATGCAAGATAAAAATAAAAAACTAAGTACATCGGACTGGGTTACACTTGGGACACCCATACAACTTTACCTACTTCCACCTAAGCTAGGTGTGTCTCAACTATGGGGTCCTGCAAAAGTAAAGTGAGAAGAAGAGTGTATAAAAAGATTTACTATCCCCAAGAATATGATTCATCTTAGAGTATATGTACCTAAATTCCAAATTTATACATTTATTTTCTTTTTAAAAAAAATTCCTTGAACTTATGAAAATTCACCCTAATCCCATCCAAGGTGATTCAAGTAGACCCTAAGCAACAGTCTTGGGGATATATATTTGAAAAATTCCACAGGATTCCATCTAAGGTGACACATGAATGAAATTCCAAGTGTCATTCCTAGAATGGTGTGATATCATCAAGAACTAACCTTAAATTTTGTCCTTGGTAATTCATGTAGGGGACCAAGTCTCTCTAATGGAATGGTACAACTATCTCTCCACTGATCCCATCCACAGTGTATCCCATAGAGAATAAGTTTCACTCATTTAGAGGTAAAATTAAAAACACGACTATCCCATCACAGACATAGCTAGTGCCACCCCTAGTCTGTTTACAATTCATCAATAACTCTTACAAAAGGAAAAATAATCCCTTCCAAGGGATCCTTAAATCAGAGCCGCTAGTATTTCCCTTGATAATAAGGTGAAGGCATGCTTTGTATTCGAAAATCATGAAGTTTAACAAGGAAAACATTCCAAACATGATTATAAAATTGGCCCGAGAGTTTAATTAAGAAACCCAATTATGACATAGGGTATAAGGTCTAACTCGTAGATCACCAATTTATTCAATTTAATTTATTAAATCATGGAATTAATTATAAGGTAACATCCCTCAAGGGGTGTTCATAAAATTTAAAGAAAAAAAGGCCTAAAAGGTATAACACACCCATTGGGGTGTTTAAGTCAAGCGATCAACCAAATGGTAGATTCTACACTCACTAAGGTCATAGTAGGAATTGAAAACAACTTAGTTGAATTTATTTATAAAATTAGAGATGTTAAATGAAGGGTAAGGCTCACGGAACAATGAAACATGTTATAAAAGTGATGAAATTATGGGAAAGTTACTATACCACATACCTTAGTTTCACATAAATTCCCTCATCTAGCATTGTCCTATGAATCAAGATTGAATGAGAGTTATTGTAGAAATATTCAAATGATTTGAAAATGGGGAAAACAATCTTGTAACCAAATATCTCAATGAAGGATAAGAGAAATAAGAAAAATAAGAAAGTAGAGTATATAGATTACCTCAAGATTTCTGATTGATCCAATGACAAGATATTAGAGTTCAAATAGAGTAACTATCTCGAAACCTATGAGAGGTGGGAGAAGAGTTCATGGAAGAATAATGGAGGAGTTAATCCATTGGAACAGAAATGGGTAAAAGGGATAAAAAATTAATTTCATTATTAGAAAAAATGTAGTTTCACCCATCCAGATAGGGGTACATGGTTTGGCCACATGATTGGCTAAAACGTGCACCAGCCATGTGCCATATCTCTACCTAAGGAGGACCCTCACATGAGCTTGGAACACTGTTTGGTTAACCATTCACAAAATATGAAAAATGCCCCTGTAACTTGTACGAGATAAGTTATAAGAGTGTGTGGGTCTCTGTGAACTGTCTTAGAGAAACCATGTAGATCCCTTATCCCCACTTTCTCAAGACGTATGGTTAGAGAAAGAATGCAGTCTAGCCTGCATTGTTTCTCCAAACTATGAGACCTAGTCTACCTCTTCACAAATCATGGATCTTGGATAAAAACAACCCATAGAAACCCTCGTGACCTCCTTGAATCCCTTAGATAAAATTTCAAGGTTTGAAAAAATGAATTTTAACTGAAAAAATTGTTCATACCTTTGAGAAAAGCTAGGATGTTACAACCTCATCTCCTTAAGACAAATAGTCCCTGAGTTGACCTTCTGAAGGTGGTAAAACATCATCTGAGAAATGATCTAGCCACTACATAAATAAATCAGCCTCCCGCTCCTAGGTGTCATCCAATACATGTCTTCGATACCCTAACACCCGAACTAGAGTAATTCTATTGCCTCAAAGAGCCTTCATTCTACGATCAATGATACATATTAGATTCCCCTAAAAGGATGAATATGTCTTTAGCACAATATCCTTGGGGTCTAATGAATGATATGGTTCATCGTGATACCATTGAAGATGTGATACAAGGAATAAATAATGCATAGAACAATACCTATGACGTAACTACAATCGATAGGATACCAACATGACTCTATCCACTATCTCGAAAGGCCAGACATATCGAGGTGATAAATTTCCCTATCTTCGAAGTTATCTATGACCCAATATAGGTGATACCTTCTGTAAGACACAATGTACCACCTCAAACTCTAGAGGTCGATTATGATGATAATTATAAGATATTTTACTATACTAAGCTGTATCCATAATATTATGAATCAAATGAAGTTTATCTAAGGTATCCTAATAGGGATGAGGGCCTAGTATAGCTTCTTAACCTACCTCTAACTAGCATAGCGGGAAACATCCTGACTTACCTTAAAGGCCCTTATATGGATCAATCTGAATCATTCTTGAAAGTCATTATTTAATGAAAACTTAACAATAGGTATATGATTTTCCCAAGAACCACCAAAATTAAGGATAAATTCCCTAAGAATATCCTCTAGCACCCATATCATTCACTTAGACTACACGTCAATCTGAGGGTGACATGATGTACTCAACAGAACCTATTAAACTAGTTTCTTATACAACCCTTTCCAAAGCTGTGAGGTAAAACAAGCATCTCAGTATGATATGATAGAATGGTAAACACCAAGAAGGCACAATGTATCCAGAATATAAAGCCTTATAATCTCATCAATAGAGATGATATCATAGATTTATAGGAAGTGTGCAATGTTAGAGAACCTATCGATGATCAACCACATTGAATCACTCCCTCAATAGGATCTCAATAATCCTATCACAAAATCCATGGCGACATTATTCCATTTTCACTCAGGAATAGAAAAGGTCTGTAAGACTCCAATAGGTCACTGGTTCTCTGCCATCAGCTACTGATAGGTGGAGGAGTGAGTGATAAAACATGTTATTCATCTCTTCATACCCATCCATGAATACTAATAGTGTACATCTTGGTAGTATCAAGGTGAATTTTATAAATAGAGGCATGAGATTCCCACATCAACTCTCCCCATATATCATATGTCACCCAAAAATAACCATAATAGAGTAGGGTCTCATTTCTATCAACAACTCTATTAGGAGGTGGGTTCTCACCTATGACACTCTCTCTCAAAACATGACCCTAGGAATTTGACTACTACCTCATATGGACCTACTTTATAAGGAAGGATATCACTATTAGAGCTACTAAGAGAGGTTTCCCATTATATTCCTAAATCTCCATGTACATATCAAAAAACAGAGCCATCAATTTCCACTCACAACTGGCCTCCTAGATGGCTTGCATACGAGTCTTATGACTCAAGGATTTATCCACAACATTACCCTTCTCAGGTATATAAGAAAGATCAAAGGCAAATGATTGTAGGTATTCAACCCACATGAGATGTCTCAGATTCATGTACTACTATATGAAGATGTATTTAAATATTTTTTTGATTATTGTAAATAATGAAACTATCTCGTATTAATTATTGTCTCCAACATCTTAAGGAATGAACTATGGATTCTAGCTAGAGGTCATGCGTAGGGCAGTTCATCTCATGTTGTCTTTGCTGGCATGATGTGTATGATAAAACCTAATTAAATGGCATAAAAATGTACCGAACCCAATTCTTGAAGCATCACAGTATATAGTATTTCCTCTTATCATATATGGTATAATCTGGACCAACATTGAAGCCAATATTCTTTTAAAATCCTAAAAATGTATCTCAAAAGCTTCAAAATAGACAATTTTTTCAATTGGAATCTTTATCTAGTGGTAAAATTTTTATTTTAAATTATTATTTTATATAAGTTTATTTTTATTTATTTATTTATAGATATCACAACCTAGTTAATTTCATCACCAATTCACAATTTATAAGGCTCATACACTCAAAAAATTAAATTGTTATTTCAATTAACAGCGGGCGACCCTTCATGTCCATTATCAAGACATAATAGGTCATGCATATTGATTTTGTATATTTAATTCCATCATCAATTTAGGAGAAATATCCATTTAAAATTTACTTGTAATTTAACAATAAAATCAATGAAAATGTAATAATTGGTTAATTAAGGTATTATCCTCAATCTACGTGGGAAAACATATTTTTGATTGATGTTTAAACTTTAATTGAAAAAATTATGCCATCCTATAAGAAATAATTTAACACTGAAAGTCATAATAATGGATTCACATACATCAATCACATGTAATACATATAATGCATGTAGAAATATAGATATGGCACAGAATAATGCATGGAATTTAAGTCCTATGGTTCCTAAGATGATGCATAAATTACACAACATCATATCATAAGGCCAAGATAAATCAATTCATTATAACAACATCAATAATAGTAATATTGAAAAATTATTACTTGATTGAATGGTCAAATATAATCAACTGTAATAACACAACCAAAAAAAGAAACAACCCATCCCAGGTAATATGGGTTTCCCTGTACGTGGGCTAGATACTCCTAGGCATAAGCTCATTACCAAATTCCAAGTCTCCTATCAATATACAAATATTAATACAAAAGGAAAAAATTATCTCTAATACCACTTTGTAGTTTCTCTCCCTAGAAGACACTTAGAGATTCCCTTAGATGGTGGGACATATGAACTCAAGTTCATCTACCCAAACACTAGAGGATCACAACTAGAAATGAGGGCATGTGGTGTCTTCATGGAGAAACTATACCCTCATTGATCAGAGTGGGGCATAGAAATATATAAGAAATAAGATATAATAGAACAAAACACTATATTGATCAGACTAGTAACTTGTCATAGCAGAAGCAATATCAACAATCAACTAGTATAAAAATAATAATAAATGATCACGCAAGTTAAATAAATAACTCATTGAAGCTAAATAATTAGTAGATAAAAAGTTATGATGAGTCACAAGTTGCTATACAAAAGAGTAGACATAAAACATGTGATACATGCATACACCACAGGCTATCAATATATAAAAAGAACAAAAAGAAGGTACTACAAGATTCATGAGAATAGGATTGTTCTTATGAACCCTTAATCTATCCTAGAAATGATAATCCCAAATCAGAAGATAGTCACTTTTCTTTATCTTTACCTACAATCAGGTATCCTAATTAGGTACCAAAGGCTTTCCAAGTAGGATGTGAGATATACTCAGTAGGCCACCCCTAACGATGTCTTGACCAATCTAGTTCATGAAATATAAATGAATAGTATTCTATAAATAATAAGTGAAATATAGAAATAAATTACTAATTAAATTGGACTAGATTCCACTTGGGACACCCACCCAACTTTACCTACTTTATCCTAAGCCGGTGCATCTGATCCAAGGTGTCCTATATAAGTAAAGTAAGTAGATGAGGGTATAAGAATTTGGACTATACCCAAGCTTGTAATTTGACTTGGAGGACATGTCCCTAAATTTTCAATTCATAATTTTCATTTATCGTGTAAAAAAATTCATTAAACTTAGGAAGATGCACCTTGATCCAATCCAAGGCGGTCGAGGTTGGACCGCAAGTATCACTCTAGGGGATCTGTATATGAAAAATTCTATAGGAGTCCATCCTAGGTGGCCCATGAATTAAATACCAAGTGTCACACCAGTAATGGTGTGATATCATTATGAACTAACCTCAGAGTCCTTCCCTAGAATTGCATGTAGGGACTTGAGTCTATCTCATGGCATGGTACGACCATCCCTCCACTGAGCCCATACATGGGTTCTCACCTAGGGAACTAGTGTCTCTCATCTGGATGTAAAAGTAAATTCATGAAACTCTCATAAAAAAATATTTTGTGTCACCCCAGTGTGTTTTCAATTAATTAACAATTATAACAAAAGGCACGACGATTCTTCCCTACGGGTCCTTATCTCGCAACCCTTGTATCTCCCTTGGAACTAAGGTGAAGGCATGTTTTTGGATTTCAAAATCATGAAATTTAACAAGGTAAAAATTATTGACATGAATATTAAATTGGAGAGGTCATTTAATTTAGAAAACCATTTATGGTATAAGTTGTAGGTCCTAACTCTTAGATCATCATTCTATGTAAATTAATTTATTAACTCAAGAAATTAATTATAAGGTAACACCCCTCAAGGACTATTTAGAAAATTTGAAGTAAATTTAAAATAAGACTAAAATGTGAAAAAACCCATTGGGTTGTATTAAGTCAATAGATCAACCAAACAGTTGATTCTTCACTCACTAAGGTCATAATGGTAATAGAATGCAACACAGTTGAATTTATTCATTAAATTAGTGGTGTTGCTGGAAGGGTCTAGATCATGGAAAAAACACATGTTATAAAAGAAAATAAGCTATGGTAAAGGTAATAGACAACCTACCTTAATTTCATAGGGCTTCCCTCATCCAACATTAACCTTTGAATCTGGATAGAATAAGAGTTATCAGAGAAATCATCAAATTCCCTAAAAATGGGGAAAATGAGCTTGCACCAAAATAGTGAAAGAGAAGAGAATATAAATGAATAAAATAAGAAATATGAGTATAGATCTTACCAAATTATTTCTTATGTATCCAATAACAAGATATTTTGAGTTTGATATGGAGGAGATACCTAAAAACCTATGAGAGGTGGGATGAGAGTTCATAAGAGAAGAATGGAGGAGTTTAACCACTGGAAGAGAAATGGGAAGAAGGAGGGTTAGAACCTTAATTTCATTAAGAAAATAAGTTTAATATCACCCATTTAGATAATAAAACATGGTTCGACCCCACAATTTTCCAAACCATGCTCCATTCCACTGCCCAAGGAGGACGCTCGCATGGGCCAGGTGCATAGTTTGATTAACTATGTGCAGCCTGTGAAAAAATACATCAAATTTCTTTAAGGCAAGTTGCACATTTATGAGGGACTATTTTCTTGGTTTTAGAGAAACAATGAGGATCCCTAAACCCCACTATCTTAAGATGAACAATTAGAGAACGTGTGTGGTTTGGGCTACATTGTTCCTCCTAACCATGTGTCCCAATCTTCCTCTTCACAAACCAGAGATCCAGACTCCTAACAAGACCTAAAAACCCATTTGAACTCCATAAATCACTTAGGTAACATTACAAGGGTCATAAAAAAAGAATTTAAATCAAAGAATAATGGTCTTTATCTTTGAGGAAAACCATGACATTACATGTATGAAAGTGGGTGTGTCATAGGGATGATGTTTGAATCTATATGTGTTGTGAGGATTGGTTTCGGAACTTAGGGAAATGGTGTTAAAGTTTCTAGATCTTTTCTCATAGTATAAGAATCAAAATTATTTTATAGAAACCAACATATTCATAAAACAAGAATCTAATATCTTTTTGTTGACTCAGCATGATGAGACACTAGTTTCATGGAAAACAATGGTACATGAAACATATAGGAATGGGTCTTTGACTTCCTTTTCTTTCCCGATTCAACTATCAAGATATTATCATCTAACCATGTTATATTTTGTTAACTTTTAGGATATAATCCTGATGGAATCTATCTAGGATTTTGAGATAGTGTTTGGATAAATATTAGTTGAGTGATGAGACTTTAGCATAGGGGAATTTTCTTGAATAGTTCCATCATGGAAAGAAAAAAAGTGCTTCCACCCATTGTGAATTGTGTGTAATTTCCTTCATTATTTCTAGATAATGTTCTTCTTTTTGTTGAGAAGTTGGTCATTCTACTGGTCAAGGATGATGATGCACATAGGCTTATTGAGTTATGTGAGTTACAATGGTATAGATCTCCTAGGTATTAGGGTGAGATGAATCCTTTAGTAGAGGAGGATTAACAAAAATTAGTAGTTTGAGTTTTTTTGACTCTTGAGAACCCCAAATGATCAAAAACTTTCTCTTGTAACTATTCATCCTTACAGTTTAGTATGGAGATAGTAGGGTATGGACAACCAAACCCAAGATGAGATGACACTCACATAGATAAAGTTAGAGTACTTGTTTCTTGACATGTACTATCTTTTGAACCTTAACTCTCTTTGAATCAAGGAGATTTTGGAGTTGCATTTGGGTGATATGATTGTTGTAGAGTATGTGTCAAGGTTCACTGACCTTCTATGCTACTCTCTCGATATGATGCAAGATATATAATTCTAGGTATTGATGTATGAGAATGACCTATCTAAGGACATTCGAGCTAGCATGGTATCTCTATGAGTTCTCATCCATGTCAGGGTACTAGAGTGGGCCTTAATGATAGAGAAATTCCTAGAATATGAGCATTGGGTAGTTGAAGATGGAAGTTGATATCATGGAGAATAGTCATATGATATAACTAGTAGGAGTCATACATCAAGTTCATGGTGAAGGTGGTCTTTGTGTAAGTGTTCTTAGTCTTAGAGATGAACAATTATGGGTCCCCATGAAGGATCTAGTTTGCTGAGAGATGGATGATGTTAGGATTTCAACAGGCAAGGTCACATGGCTCAATATTAACTGACCTAATCTTCTTTATAGAGAGTTTATATAGTTAATGTACCTCTATGGTAGAGGAAGCATCATGATCAGGGATCTCCCATGAGTGGTTAGAGAGGACCCCTAGGAGGTTGTGCTAACAATGTACTAGAGGATCCCTAGGAGAATAAGTTTAAGGAGGAGGATGATGTTATAACCTACTTACACCACCACCCAAGTGTTCCACATCAAGCCCAAAAAATGATGAAATGTAAAAACCACAAAGTAACCAATGCATGAATACAACTATATCCCACAACCATAGTATGATGGAAAGTAAATTAAGTAAACATGGCCAAAATAAAAGCCCACCACAAAGAGTCTATAACCACATATACAACCTATAAGTAAAAGGTACTAGGAATGATATCTAAAATCTGCAGGAACACAGATCGGTCTGTCCAGTATCACTAAGCACCATCAGATCCAATTCCACCTAGGACTCCGTCAAAAGGTCAATCATCTACACAATACATGACACATGTTAGTAAAGACTTTGTAGGGGTGAGTATAACAATACTCAGTATGATACCCCAAAACCACAAAGCAGTACAACAAAGGAAATCACAGTCGGCTCTATACATGTATATGTCTACAACACATATAACAAGAATATCTAGATACACTCGATCCAAGACAGACAATCTAGAGGTAAGTCACAACAACTATATACTAGCACTAGGAATTCAGGTCAAAGATTATAAGAAGAACTCATTTGGGAGAACACACTAATGAGTACGATAGAACTAATGAAGTATGTCTAAGAGGTACTAATCTTTGAGTCTCACCATAAGAAATATACACTAATAGTACTAAAGAGAATAGGATACAATATATGAGGATCGTAGCTATGTCCTTAGGGTGATACCAAAAACTCAATCTAGATTAATTTGATAAGTAGAGGATTGACGCCCACGTAGTATTGGTCATAGTGATACCATGAAATACACATAGGCTACAAAGAATGAATAGAGGATCCTTTTCCAGGCCTCTCAGGGGATTCTAAAAACACTATCTAGGAATTCCTACTAAAGGGATCCTAGTCTTATGAGTAAAAAATGATTCATACCAACCTTTAGGGAATTAAGGATGGGGACATACCCTAAAAAAAATTGTCCAAGATATGAAGGAAAAGTGGCTCAAACCATGTAATAAGGGGTACACAACATGTAGTGGGGTCACATGCCATGTCCTTAGAACCTGGGCACTGTATGTGTATAACAAACCATGTTATTCTAAACTGTGTCGTGTAAAAGATGGGTACATGGCATATAGAAAAGTTCACATTCCGTTTCCTTCCATCCGAGGTCCGCCTATATACTCTGGACATGTTCTAGTACATGGAGTCAACCCGTTTACCTCTACCTGTTTACCAACACATGGGGTTGTGCATGTACTTGGTCCAGGAAAAGTCAAGTGGGGGAGTGCACTCCATGTATGCAACTCGGGTACTCCACCCCATGTCTGTGTACTTTACATGTACATGCCTAGTTGTTCAACAGGGACACACACACACCATGTTGTTGGGACTACATGCTTTGTGTATCAGGTTTTCTAGATAACTATATTACTCCTCCCACTCATGCTTTCTATCCCTCAGATTCAGTTCCAATGTTCTGTTTTCCTCAAAGATCCATATCCAAGCTCGCTTTCCCACTCTAACACTGAATCGATGGGATTTAGGACTTCAATCATCTAGGAAAATGCAATCTTATGCATTATTCATTATTTCCAAAGAACGCAGATTCGTTATCCCCCTTCATTCAATTCCCCACCACACCCACCATTACACCTCCGTCGAGTCATCATGATGACAGATCTATAGTTTTGGATCATTGCACCAAGAATCAAAGGCGTAAAAATCAATTTTTCATAAAGGGGTTCATAGCCGGGGAAGAATGAAGAACATGCGAAGAATGATGAATTAGGGAAGAAAAGAACAAAAAATATAAATGGATGAACCAAGATCGATGTTCATGTTGATCATGGTTTTTCACCATTAGAATGGTAAAAGAACCCAAACAATGTCTCAAGAATCAATTCCCAATAAATCCCACAAAATATCCAGTCCCACAAAAACGATCAATCCACAAGAAAATATTTTGTTGGATTAGTCTGAATTCATCATGGGAAAAAAATGGTGAAAAAAGATTAAACAATAATCTCTACCTTGATTCAGATCGCTTGCTAACAAAGAACGGTTGTCGCATCATCATCATTGGTGAGACCAACCAAGATTAGTGTGTGCCTATCTTTGATCTGAGGTCTCATCTTTTGTTGGGAGGATTATACATAGTTTCCTTCCCAACATCTCCATAGAATTTCACAATTATTAGGCTAACCCAAGATCTTAGACATAGGGATAAATTTAAATAAAAAAATCACTGCATCGCTGCATCAATGAAATAAAATAATTTTTATTCATTTTTTTATTCATTTAAGCACCCATAATGACATTCCACAAAAGACCTGTTCCTACGAATGTTAGTTCATTCCTAGGGTGAATCCACTGTTCTAAACTCAATAGTTCCCTCATATTTTTGATCTAGGTACCCTTTTATAAGTTATTCCACTTTTTATGGAAAACCACTTGAGCATGTTATTTAATATTTTAATATTTTTAAAATATTTGTTATTGGAACACTGGGTCTTAGAATTAAATTCCCTCTTAGAACCTGGTCTCAAAATAAATCTATATAATATTAAAAAATAATACATATAAAATCAGAGTCATTATATTCTCCCCACCTTGGGGATTTACATATCTGAAAATAGAAAAAAAGGCTGCAAAAAAATATGAGGGTACTGAGCACAAATCTGAGCCTCCCACTCCCAAGTTATCTCTTGATGATTCCCATGATTCCAACAGACACACACCAAATTAATACATTTCCCAAAAATAATATTCTCCTTTCGGTCCTTGATATCTAATTGGTACTTAGAAAAAGTCACTCCATCCTTAAGGTCCAGCTTGTCCTAGTCGATGACGTGTGATGGGTCTTGCACATATATCCTCAGCTGGGAGATGTGAAAGACACCATGAATCTGGTCTAACTGTGGAGGTAGATCTATGTGGTAAGCCACCTCACCAACTCTACATAGTATCTACAAAGGGATGATGAAAATCATAGATAGATTTCCACCCTGACAAAATCTCCATAACCCATGTTGAGGTGAAACATATAGGAACACATGGTCTCATTACTTAAACTCAAAAGGCCTCTATATCCTGTCATCATAAGACTTATGATGGAAATGTGTAGTCTTCCTCTACTCATGGATGATCTTAACCTTCTCTATCGTAGCTCTCACTAACTTTGGGCCCATGAGCGCTGACACACCTTGGTTATTCCAGTAAAATGGTGACCTACAAGGTCTCTCGTATAAAGCCTCAATTAGTTCTATACTAATGTTATAATGATATATGTTGCTATATTTAAACTCCCCTAGTGTTAGGTGATCCTCCCAACTATAGACAAAGTCTAACATGAAATCCCTCATCCTATCCTATAGAACATGAATGGTCTGCTCTATTTAGTCGTCAATTTGTGGGTGAAATGATATGATCAAGCACAACTAGGTCCCAAATGCCTCCTGTAATCCCTTCCACAACTGGGATACAAATAAATCATGATTACCTGAAGCTATCATTGATAGAACTCCATGGATTCAAACAATCTACTACACATATAGGTATCCCAGTCTCTATACTAGACTCTTCTCTCAGATAGCTAGGAAGTCGGTCGACTTGTTGAGTTGGTATGTGATCAACCAGATGGTATTGTTTCCCCTAGAAATACATGGTAAAACCTTCATGAAGTAAGAAGATACCCCATCCCACTTCCATTTTTTCACCTCAAGGGGTTAAGCTAAGCCCTCAAAAATTTGGTTCTTAGCCTTTACTTTCTGAAAATTTAGGCATCAATAGACAAACTCTACAATTCCATTATTCATCATTGGCCTCCAAAACTGATGTCATAGGTTCTAGTAAATATTTTACACACTTGTATGTACCACCAATGGGGACATTCAAAAATCCCTCAAAACCTACAACTATAATTTCACCGGTACTACTGTGCATCCTTTTCGAAGGACATGATACAAACATTATAATATCCATCAGGAGCATGCCCTGTTGATATTTAGGCATATAGGGTCATGCAGTTGGTATCCTCAAACTGTGCCTCCTTGACTTGTTGTAAGAGTGGATGGGTGAAAACCATCGATTGGAGGTAAACTTCTCTGTCTCAAAACAAAATGTATGACTGTAATTATGCCAACTAACCCAATACCTCACTCAACAACTGTGAACTATATATCCTATAGAGAGCATCTTCTACCATGTTCCCCTTCCTAGGAGTATAAAAAAATTTCAAATCCATAATTTGGGAGTATTTCTATCCATAGATCCAATCTCAAGTTGATATCCTTCTGAAAGAAGATATACTTGAGACTCTTATGGTAGGATTAGATGATAAAATGCTCACCCATCATGTAGTGTCACCACACCTTCAATGCAAAGACTACCACTGCTAACTCAAGATCATGGGTCACGTAGTTCTGATCATGTGGTCTCAATTTTTATAGAACATAGGGAATCAAAAATTTCCTATACTTCAGGAAACAACCAATCCCAGTTCCGAAAGCATCATAGAACACTATGTACTCCACACCCTCTTCTAGCAACCTCAAGATCCGAGTGGTTGTCAAACTCCTCCTAAAATGCTGAAAAGCTGGTTGGAAATTCTTTGTCCACACAAAAGGTTCCCCATTTTGAGTCAAAGATGTCATAGGTTATGATATCCTAGACAAATTAGGTATGAATATCTAGTAATATCCTACTATACCAAGGAAGATTTGCACCTCCTTCACGCTGTTGGGTGGTGCCCTTTCTAACACTACCTCGACCTTGGCTGGGTCCACTGCCACTCCATACGCAGAAATAATGTGTCTTAAAAATTTGACCACCTGAATCTAGAACTAGAACTTTGAGAGGCTTTCGTAAAGATGGTTCCATCAGAGTATGTCTAGAATTATCCTTAGGTGTCTCACACGATCCTCCTTAGATGCTGAATACACTAGGATATCATCGATGAAGACCACCACGAACGAGTCTATGTAAGGATGAATGATCCGGTTCATGAGTCTCATGAACATAGTTGGGTCGTTACTCATTCCTAAAGTAATATCTAAGTAATCATAATGAAAATAATTACATATAAAGGCCACCTTCTATTAAAATCACCCCGTACTCACAACTTGTGATTCCCTAATCGGAGGCCAACCTTCGAGATCCATCATGCTCCTCTCAATCGATCAAAGAGGTCATCAATCCTTGGCAGTGGATAATTTTTATTCACCTTCACCTAGTTCAATAAATAGTAGTCCATACACAACATCAATATCGCATATGTCTTTTAGGATAACAGAACCGGGGTTTCCCAGGGTGAAACACTGGGTCTCACAAAGCCCTTCCTCTACAAGTCCCCAAATTATACCCTCAGCTCGTGAAGCTCTGCAAAATCCATATGATATAATGGTCTAGATATATGTTCCATCTTGGGGTTTTAATCAATTCATAACTATATCTTTTGGTAGAGAGGTAATCCTTGAATTTTTTTAGGAAATACATCCTTGTACTCTGCCAACACTATAGGAAGATGGAAACTCATCACATCTACTACACCAAGGGCCAGTATATAAAACTAATGAGTTATCGGCTACACCTTCCTATGAATGAGTCCATCTTGTGCTACCTAGGTTTCCTTTTCACTGGAAAAGAAAAAACTCATTCCATTACTGCAGGTACACCGTACCGTTCACATAAAACAATCAATCTGGGCATGAACTGTAGATAACCAATATATACCAAGAATGATGTCATAAGGCCTCGATGCCACTACCAAGAGGTTCTAACCAAAACTCTTTCCTCCAAGGTTTAGGTCACATTTTCATCATAAGTGTGTGATGATTGAGTCTCCTCTAGTAGGTATCTCCCAGCATAAGGGTCAAGTCAACGATTCAATCGGTATCTCTAGGTCTCATAAGGATATGTGGCGAGAGAGGAATGACCAACCCCTATGTCTATAAGTATAGAAGCTAAATTATAAAAGGCATATATCATACCTTGAATCGGTATTGGATCCCCTAGTTCATAAGCCTCAAACTCATTTAGTTTTCCCCTATTTGATCCTTCTGCTCTATGATCCTATTGTGGACCTCATGGGTGTGGTGGTTGTAGCAAGTCAAAACATCAAACCCCTCCTGTAACTCTCCCAGATCCTCTGTCTCATCCTCCATGATATAGATATTCCATCTCCTATCACTGTCTCTACCTCAGTAGTCCATCCACAATCTCCCTATCAACAGTATGATGATTTTTACAATCTTGAGTGAGATTTCCCCTACTATCACTTGAATATAATTACTCTCTATAGGCTGATTAGACCCACACTGTGAGCCCTGAAATGTAGATCCTATGTCCTGAGACCTCCTCCTAAAAGTCTTCCATGACTAGGTCCCTGGTACTGACATCAAATACCTACTGCTGAGGTCTCTACTCCTACTTTGACACTGCGGACTATCACCTGTTGTATCTACCCATCCAAGAATCATACAACCACCAAATCCCACTCAATCACCCCAATATAAGTAGGAATGAATTTAGTGATAGTTTTGGATCATATGTCTCTATGTAGAGTTTTCTCGAAGGTCTGAGCCCTAAAATACTAATCTCAAACCATATCCATTGAGTACTTGGAAAGGTTGGTAAACCAAGATGAATAATCAGCCACTGACATACTTCCATATCGGAGCTGAATAATCTCTTGAATATGCACATTCCTCAACATAACCTATGATAAATCCTTTATGAATAGGTACTCAAACTCTTTCCATGAAAGAGTCGCCTAAGGTACGTGTGGTAAACTTTGTCCGTAAGTACGTGTTGTCAAACTACACCATCATCCTGCAGAGCTATGTAGAAGGCTCACCACTTGGACCACCATCTGTTTTTTGGTGACCTGACAAGACAAAAAACACAGTTAACCACCTAAATCTAGTACTCAGTTACCTATGGTTCAGGCTCACCTTAGAACCTGAGGGGTCTCTTTCATTGAAACTCATGAAGCACACTCATCCTGCACTCCTCATTCGCTGGTAAAGTAGTCCCCACATGCTTCTCTATAGGTGGCAGTATGGCTGGTGCACCACCTTGAGGTAACATTTGGGAAACTAGTCCCTGTATTGAATCCTCTTCACTGATGGGGTCATCATCATGATCAAGCTACTGACTCATAGCTGGTATGTTTCATGAAGGAATCCTGTAAGTAGAAAATATATACCACGGTCAATGAGTATATTTTGAGAGATGACTCAAGAAGGAAATGGAAACCACAACCAATTCCTATATGATTCTTTTACCATTATTTTCCCTACATCTAGAGTTATCATGAAATGATTCAAAAAATAGGTTATTAGTGTCCTGAGGTATGTATATGTCAACCTCCACACCAACACTGGAGTCCCTGACCTGAAATACGAACTTGAAACATTGAACACTATTTCCCCAAACCAATCTCATAGACTCTCGGTCCTAAAGTAGAACCTACCTCCTCTAATGGCACTTTATCAAGAACCATCCTAGTGTGGCATAAGCTACGACTCCCCAAGACCTCCTCCAATACTATAGGGGTTGGTGACAAGCACTGAGTAGGCATAATAATAATATGGGAGGCATTGTCTATATAACTATATGCACACACACGTCTCCAAGATCATAATATGATGAAATGTAAAAACCACTAGGTTACTAATGCATGAATAAAAAAATATCCAACGACCATAGTATAAAGGAAAGTAAAGTAAGTAAACTGGGCCAAAATAAAAGACCCCCAAAATGAGTCTATAACCACAAGTCCAACCTATATGTCAAAGGGACTTCGACTGCTATCTGAAATCCATAGAACACACCTTGGTCTATCCCGTCTCATTAAGAACCATCTGGTCCTAGTCCACTTAGGACTCATTCAAAAGGATTATTGTCTGCACAAGACATGGAATGTATGGGAAAATCCTGTATAGGTTTGAGTATAACAATACTCAATATGACACCCCAAAACCAAAAAGAAATACAAAAAAGGACGGTACAAACAGCTCTACACACATATATTTATACAACACATATAACAAAAACATCCAGATACACTAGATCCAAGACAAATAGTCTAAAGTTAAGTCACAACCACTTTATACCAGCACTATGCATTTAGCTCAAAGATTCCATGAAGCAATCATCTTGGAGAACACACTCTTGAGTCTGATTACACAAATGACATCCATTTGAGAGGCACTTCTCTTAGGGTCCTTCCATGGGATAGATATGCTGATAGATCTGAAGATAACATGATACAACATATGAGGATCACATCTAGGGCCATAGGGTGATACAAAAAACTCAATATATATTAATCTTCTAAGTAGAGGATCAGTTCCCACATAGTTTTACTCATGTCGATACCAAGAACTCCACCTAGGGACCTAAAAATGAATAGAGGATCCTACTCTAGGCCTCTTGGGGGAATCTAACAACTTTATCCATGAAATTCTACTGAAGGGGTCATAATCATAAGAGTAGGAAATGATTCCTACCAACATTAATGGAAAAAGGAAGGGGACACACCCTAATGAAACTTGTCCAAGATATGGAGGAAAAGTGGCTCAAGTCATGTCATAAGGAGTACAAGACATGTAGTGGGATTGCATGTTGTGTCCCACTACACCAGGTACTGCTCATGTAATTTAAAACTGTTTCATGTAGAATATGGGTACGCAACATATAAAATTTTTAACATATCATGTCATTCCATTTGGAGTCCGCCCGTGTACTCTGGCTATGTGCAAGTACACAACTTTAATCTATGTACATATGCTCATGTATGAGTACACGGGGTAACCCAAGTACTTGATCTTGGCCAAGTCATGTGGGAGAGTACACACTATGTTGGAAACTTGTATACTCCACACCCTATCCATGTACTTCCCATGTAGATGCCGAGTCGTTCAACCTAGGGAGACATGTCATGTAGTTGGTACTACGCGCCGTATGTATTGGGTTTTCTAAAAACCCCTCTTCTTCCTCCCACTCGTGTCGTCTATCACTCAAATTCCGTTCTAGTGGTCTGTTCACCTCAAAACTCTAGATCTAAGATCACTTTTCCACTCTAACACTGAACCCATGGGATTTAGGAATTCAATCATCTTGGAAAACACAATCATATAAATTGTTTGTTATTGACAAATAATGAGGATTCGGAACATACTATCGTTCAATCCTCCACTACAACCATCGTTATACCTCCGCAAGTCATCTCGATGCTGGATCTACAATTTTGGATTGTTGAGCAGTGATTCAAAGTTAAAATGATTGATTGTTCACAAAGGGGTTAAAATTTTGGGAAGAAATAAGAATGCATGAAGAACGATGAATTGGGGGAGAAAAACACAACAAATAAAAAGGATGAAACCTCAATTGATGTCCGTGTTGATCTTGGTTTGTCACTATTATAATGGTAAATAAATCCAAACCATATCTCAAGAATCAATTCCCGATAAATCCTATAAAATAGACCATCCCACAAACATGATCGATTTGTGGGATGATATATTGGTGGATTAGTTTGTGTTTATCGTGGAAATAAATAACAAGGAAAAAAAATTAAACCAAAAGTCATGCATCGGTTTGGATCGCTCAATGATGAAGAATGATCCCCACATCATTGTTGTTAGTGAGATCTACCAAGATTGTTGTGTTCTTATCTTTAATACTAGGACTCATAATTCATCGATAGGATTCTCCAGAGGTTCCTTCCCAACGTCTCCAGTGAATTCCGAGGTTATGAGGCTAACCCTGGATATCTGAGATTGGGATAAATCTAAAGATAAAAATTTCTACATCACCGTATCAATGAAACAAAATAAATTTTTTTAATTTGTTTTATTCATTTATAAACCCATGAAAACTTCCCACAAACAACCCACACTGACCAATTTTAGGTCATGCCTAGGGTAAAGTCGTTGTTCTGAAATCAACGGTGCACTCGGATTTCTAATCAGGTTACCTGTTTAGAAGTTATTCCAATTTTTTAGTAAAGACATGTTCATGTGTTATTTATTATTTTAATATTTTTCAAAAATTTGTTCTGGGCACACCAGGCCTCATAATTTTATGTCGTCTCAACACCTGGTCTCAAAATCAGTCCATATATTTAAAAATAATACATGGAAAGTCCGAGTTATTATATAGAAAATGGAGATAATGTTCCCCATAATCAATTTAACAATGTTTAAATTATAATAATATAATAAATAAATAACATTAAATCACAATAATCTCAATACATCAATACTCTACCCCTAAAAAAATGTGGCATAGTTTTCCATTTTCATAGAGATTAAGAGTGTAGTTAGAGATAAAAAATGAGTGAAGAGAACAATAGAGATTATAAGAATAAAACTAAACTAATAGATATTAAAAATAAAATAGACTATTATATAATAATTCCACCCATCCTGGATTCTAAAATGGGAAACTCTTTGAAATGGAGAGGTGATAAATTTTTATTGGAAATATTATAGACATATTTTCCTTCAATTTATACCTACTTAGGGTTTCATGGGTTTCATGTACCCTTGAAATTTCACATTTATTTTCCATATATATCCATAGTTATGACCATGTATTAAAACAAATTATTTCTATCCTAGAGACTCTTCACATTACCATACTCTAGTTTCTAATAGATTTAAGGCCTTGAAATTGGTAGAATCACATACATACACTATTATATAAATTGAACATATAAATTTACTCTATCCTCAAGGGATATTTAACCTTAATTGGTCATGTGATTTACAAGATATAGGTCCATCCTTTAAAGTCTATAGAACTTTGTACTCATTTTGAGGCTTCCATTGTGTGCTCATTTTGGGATTCAAATTATTGGACTCATCTCTTTACCCTATTAGATGAAATATACCCATTAATCTTATTATAATATTAAAAAATAATTTCATAAGTTGGATAAGTGTATAAAATTTTATGGACAAAATAAAAAACTGATATAAAATACATATAATTTCAAAGTTAATCAATTTTATTAATTAATCTCAAATTATTCTAAAAACCTAAAATTGTGATAATTTACCATAATTAAAAATTTTGTGGGATTAAAAAAAATTTAATCCTTAACACGCAAAAAATTTATTTTATAATAATACTATGCTCGATAGCTTTCTTAACATGCAACAATAATCTTTTAGGAAACTATGATATGGAATAAAACTAATATTATTTAAATGTGACCATTATAATATATATATTAACTTGGAAGGTATGAATATTAATAAAAATATTATAAAATATAATTATAAATGTTTTAAATAATTTAAATTTCTTGATTTATGGATAATAGATAAGTGCTCAATTTTCAGTAAAGTCATTTGTGCTATACAAATATATTTTCTTCAAAAATGGTTTTTTTCATATTGTGTGTAAATATTATAATTAATTTATAAAATTTATAAAATTTTATTTTATGGAATGAATATATTTTTTTTGGTAATCATTTTAATATTTTCTTGGGTGGAATTTTTGGTATTTTTTGAAAATGAATTATTTTTCAATAAATAGTGAAAAATACCAATTTTTAAAAAACTATCATTTATTTCACTAAATAAGGTAATTTAAAAGTATTATTGTATTCTTATTTTGATATTAAACTTTAATAAGTATCATTTAATAATAAATATAATAATTAACTATGGTGTAATCAGTAATATACTTGATGTTGATATAAGTTCATTTCTAGGATTAAAAACAAATTTTTCTAAAAAACTTTGTTTATCTGTATAATGTGTGTTCATGTTAATTAATTAAATAAATAACTATTTGTTAATAAAATTAATTAATATTATATATTATATATTAAATAAATTATTTTAACATAAATTTTATGGTTTCTATAAGGTAAGGAATGGAAGTAATTCATTTTTTCTTAAAAAAGAATTTTTTGAAAACAAGTTTTCGTTGCGTATTACATGCTTATTTAAAATTAAATCCAAACACATAAAGAAATTAAATATGGTAAAATGGATTAAATATTTATAATAATCATAAATAATATAATTTAATATGTTCCAGTTAATTTTTTGATCATAATAATAGTCAAAATGGAAAAATTTTGTTACCATGGTTAGGGTTAAAATCGGTTTATCGAGGGTTAAACCAAGAGATAAGTGTATAAATGCCACATAAATTTCTTTGATTATTATTTTTTGAAGATTATATTATCCGATATATGAATTATTTTTATTTTTAGACACTTTCAAATTAAATTGACCTTATATTATTTAATTATTTTAAGTAATTCCATGTGTGTCCCTCCCCTCACTTATAAAGGGGAACCTATTCTCCTACTTTATTCACAAAATTTTATCCTTATATATCTGGAAATAACTAATAATAAACCTTAAAATATTACTTTCATTCATCCTATATCCCCTACTATTCTCCTAATATCAATATTTCAATACCTAAGGTGTAATCCAAAAGAGTTATCTCAAAGAAGAGGCATAAATATTTATCGAGATCTGTTAATTTTATTTATTCTTTCATCTCCTCTAAAAATATTATATCATAATTTTTTTTGAATAAAGTATATTAAATATAATAACATGTTTTCATTTATAGAACAACCATGACTATCATCTTTTACATCAAATTGGAAATGAAAGTATTGATTACACGTATGTGTGGACAACCACCTCCATATAGTGATGCGATTTTTTTCCATCACTATCATTAATTTTTGGATATTATAATTTATTTAATGTTTATATATTATATTTATGAAAAATTATAATTCTTTAATTATATGATATTATCTACCTTATTACCATTCCGTCCATTGGAAAATGATAACATTGCTCGTGCATAGATGTAGAATATCACCCCAATGAATCAATGTGAGTCGAATTTAACTTTCACATTACATGGTTAGAAATAATGATAGATTTAATGAATATATATATATATACATATTATTTATGTTATAATAATTATAATGTAATGTTGAACTAATATTTAACTTACTTTTGTTCCATCCATCGAAAATTTGAAACAACACTTGTCCAATTTTTGATGGATGGGAAAAATGTATGGTAAATAATATTAAAAATTACATAATAATTATTATATCAGAAATATAATATATATATACATATATATATTCATTAAATATATCCTTATTACTAACCATATAATGTGTATATGAAAATCGAATCATATCGCTTTGTAGAGGTGATAGTCCACATGTATGCACGAGCAGTGTTATCATTTTCCAATGGATGAGATGGTAAGATCGTAGATAAGATATTACAATTATAGAATCATATTTTTTTTCATAAATATAATATATAAACATTAAATCCATCATAATATCCAAAAATTAAAGATAGTGATAGAAAATGACTCATATCGCAATGTGGAGGTGGTAGTCCACACTTACACACAATCAATACTTTCATTTCAAATTTGACGGAAAAGAGGAGGTACATGGTTGTTACATTATTAAAATAACATATAAATACATTTATGATACTTTATTAAACATGTTTTTATGACATAATGACTTTAAAAGATAATAAATAATAAATAAAATTGACAAACCTCTGTAAATATTTATACCTCTTCTTTGAGAGATCTCCACTGGATTACACCTTAGGTAATTAAAGATTGATCTTAAGAGAGTAATAGGTGATATAGAATTAGTGGAAGGAATATTTGAAGGATTTTATTAGGTATATTTTTATATATAAGGACCAAATTTTGTGAATAAAGGATGAGAAGAGGATCTCTTTCATAAGTGAGGGGAGGGCCAAACATGTAATTACTTAAAATAATTAAATAATATAAGGTCAATATTTTGTGAAAGTGGAAAAAATATACAAGAGTTATAAGTTATGGTAATATAATATTAATTCAATAATAATTAGAAAAATTCATTTGGAATTTATCTCTTGGTTTAACCCTCGATAAACCCATTTTAGCCTTGACCATGATAACTAGGTTTTTCAATTTTTACTATTAATTATGATGAAAAAAATAAGTTGAACTTATTAAATTATATTATTTATGATGATTATAAACATAAAATATATTTTAATAGATTTATTTTCTTTAAGTGTCTGAATTTAAATATAAATAATCTTATAATACGCAATGAAAACCTATTTTAGAAAAATGCATTTTTAAGAAAAAACAAAATTGTTTCCATACCTTACCTTATAGAAACCATCAAATTTGTGTTAAAATAATTTATTGAATATATAATATATACATTTTATTAAATTCATTAATAAATAATTATTTATTTTACTTATTAATTCACACACACATTACATACATGACCAAGTTTTTTTAGAAAAATGTGTTTTAATCCAAAAAATAACTTATATCAAAATTGAGTATACTACTAAAAAAATGAAATTAATTATAATATTTATTATTAAATTATAATTATGTTAATTTAATATCAAAATAAAAAATCAATTGGGATTTTTATTTAAATTATTTAATGAAAATAAATGACAGTTTTATAAAAATTGAAATTTTTTACTATTCACTGAATAAATAATCATTTTAAAATATAATAAAATTTTCCCTAATATAATATGGAAATAAAAATTCAAAAAATTATACTAATTCCATAAAATGAAAATTTTAAAAATTTTAAAAATTAATTGTAATATCCACAAACATTTGGTAATAAAAACTATTTTTTAAAGAAATGATATTTTGGAAGCACAATATGACTTTATTGAGAATTAAGTACTTATCTATTATGAAAAAATCAAGAATGTTTCATTATTTTAAACCCTTATAGCTATATTTCAGATTTTTTTATTTATATTCATACCCTCCAAGTTAATAGATAGTTTATAATGGTCACATTTAAATAATATTAGTTTTATTACATATCATAATTTTCTTAAAAGTCATTATTGCTTGTTAAGAATGATATCAAGAAAATTATTAATTTAAAATATTTTATTAGGGTGTAAAAGATTAATTTTTTTAACCCACCAATTTTTTATTTATGGTAAACTATCACTTTTTTTAGAATAATTTGAACTTAATTGTCAAAAAGGATTAATTTTAAACTTTTATGTATTTTATATCAGTTTTATATTTCATAAAAAAATTTCTATACTTAACCAAATTATGAAATGATTATTTATAGAACTATAAGATTAATGGAATATATTTCATTCATTATTAGAAAGTAATGAATCTAACAATTTGAATTCCAAAACGATCTCACAATAGGAGCCTCAAAACATGCATAGAGTTCTATAGAATTTAAAATATGGGCATGTATCTCACAAATTACACAACCAATTAAGGTGAAAGTTCACATGGGGATGGTGGAAATTTATAATATCAATTTATATAATAATGGATTTTTGTGATTATACCCATTTCAAGACCTTAAAGGCATTCGATCCCAGAGGAGGGGAATGTGATGAGTCTCCATGATAAAAATAATACCTTTTAAATATTTGTTCATAATATCGGATATACATGGAAAATAAATATGAAATTTGATGGGTGCATGAAAGAGAAAAATATGAACAAATTTTAATAAGTTTAATTTGAATTTTTTTCCATTTTATACAATAACCACATGAATAACCACGTGGGACAAAATTGAAGGGAAATATGTACATCATTTTTTCGATAAAAATGTATCACCTCTCCATTTTAAAGATTTTTCCATTTTAGAATCTATATAGTGTGGAATTATTATATAATATTATAATATATTTTAAATATATAATATTTTATATTTCTTCCACTCAAATTTATTTTTTTCTTTTCTCATTTTTTTTCTCAGTGTGTACTCTTAATCTCTATGAGAATTTATAACTAGCCCTCATTTTTGTTTGAGGGGGGGGGGAGCTGTGATGGTTTGAGATTATTGTGATTAAATTTTATTTTTTTATCTACTACTAATTTCTACTTTCTTACTATCAATAAGCATTTCCTCCAAATTAAAGTTAATCATACATTAGAGTTTGACTTAGATAGTTTTGAAAAAATGAATATTTATCCTAGCTAGTATCATGGAGAGTGTTTTCTTGTATGATGAGGTGTTGGTGTGAGGTAATAAACCTTAAAACAAAGAGGTTTTTGGGTGAAATTCAACATTAAAATTAAATTTTTAGATTATCTTTTAAAAATAATGATTTTATTACTATGAAATTTAAAGATAAAAAACACACTTACATTGAATTCTTTGTGTTATTTGTGTCTCCTTTTATTTTTTTATTCACAGAAATATATCTATATCTATTGAGTCAATAAGGTTTCCTTATGACTTTTCCATTTCTCTATGTTGGGGAAATCACAAACACTCTATCTTAAGGCAAATTATTTTTTCCCTAAGATTTATCTTAAAAATAAAAATTTTCCTTCCTCAAGAAAAATTTATCCTCACCCATGTTTTCATTGATCTTTTTATATTTTCTCTGAATCTAACTCTTTTTATTCCAAATGCTTAAAATTTAGTTTGTCATATAAAACCTAAGAATCCTATAAATCCTTAGTTATAGAGTATTCTGTTTTTTGGGTTCTGATTTTATGTTCCAAATTCAGATACCGAATTCTCTAAAATTCAGATTTCGAATTCTATGAAATTCAGTCTCCAAATTCTTTGAAATTCAGACTCCAAATTCTATGAAATTCAGACTATGAATTCTCTGAAATTCAGACTCCGAATTCTCTGAAATTCATAACTCTGAATTATTTGAAATTCAAACTACGAATTCTCTAAAATCCAGACTCCAGATTCTATGAAATTCAGACTCTGAATTATCTAAAATTTAGACTCTATATTCTATGAAATTCAGACTCCAAATTTTCTGAAATTCAGACTCTGAATTCTCTTTAATTCGGACTCCAAATTCCTCATAATTCAAACTCCTAATTCCTCAGAATTTAGACTCCGAATTCATTAGAATTAAAATTCAAAAATCTATATAATTCAGGTTTTGAATTCTTTGAAAAACAAAATCTGAATATCCATGATTTATAGTCTTCAATTTATTATTTTCTTAGACTCCAGTTTTTTTTGTTAGACTTTGAAAAAGAGATTTGGTTTAGAAACCTTATTTTTCTTATACTTTTTATAGTTATGAAATGATGTCGTACATTCTATTTCTAACTAACCATTGTTTGAGTGACATGTGTATAGGTCCCTAAAAATTCAAGGAAAAATATGACTGTTGGAGGAGGGAGATAACCATTAGAGAAGTACCTATAAATAGAATCTCATTTGAATGTGCTCAATACTGATAAAAACTTTTGATCACTCTAGAGATTTTCTAATGTTGAAGTGATTTATATAGAGAGATAATCTCATGCCTTGTGCATACTAAACGTCTTGTTCATCTTGCTTCATGTGAATCTGATTGTTGTTGTGTACAATCGAAGACTTCTGGGGATCAGAATACAGAGGTTCCAACTACCTTAAATTTCAAGGACTTCTGTGGATAGAAAGATAGAGGTTCCAACTACCTTAAAGTTTAAGGTCTTGCAGGGATATCATGATAGATTTTGATATTCCTATCTATGGCTTACCCTAGTGTGGGTAAGAAAAACTTTTTTGAAAGTATAAATCAAGGGACCTTTATCCAAGGTTGTTGGATACCTTACTCTTTGGGTTAAAATATTAGATACTTGTTACTTGTTTTGTTTCAAGTTTATTTTCACTGCTTTTTGATAAAGGAATAAAGTATAACCTTCTTATAATTTCTTGTTCTTTTGTATACTATGATAAGTAATATTCTATATGCTTTAAGGTATAATCTATTTCTTTTAAACTTTTCTTTTGTTTCATTTCTGAAACCATATTTTTGGAACCTAGAACATTTGTAGAACTAAAAGAGGTCTTGTGAATTTACCTTGTTTGACCCTGTTAAAAATAGTTTTCCTTAAGGTTAAAAATGAAAGTTTTTAAACATTCAATTAATCCCCCTCTTGTAATTGAGTATCTAAATTCATATTTTTATCCTACAATTGGTATCATAGGAGGTATCTGAAATACTTATATTCACATATAAGTTTTCTTACTCAAGTTTTCATTGTTTTAATTTTTTCCTTACTTAAGAAATTTTATCCTTATTTAAATTTTTTTACTATTAACAAGTTTTTGTGGAATGATATTTTATTTTATATGGAAGGAATGAATTTCGGTTCGATTGAAAATCTAAATCCTACTAGACCACCTATATTTTATGGGAATTATTATGAATATTGGATAGATCGTATGAAGACTTTTGGTATTAATACTGGAGTGGAAAACTTTATTATGCTTATTGGAGATTACAAAAATCCTGATAAAGAAATCAATAATTTTACTAATCAAGAAAATTCATAATATAAACTAAACTACAAAGTACACAATACTTTGTTGTGTTCCATGACCAGGAATATATAGAGTCAGATTTCTTTTTGTGAAGCTGAAAATTGTATTTGGAAGAAATTGGAGGTTACTCATTTTGGTACATCCAAGGTTATAGTAACTAGAAGAGCTATCCTTAGAGCATAATATCATGAATTTCTATTTCCTTATGGAGAAGCAGTGTGCAAGGTACAACAAATTTTTATGACTATAGTTAACAGTTTACAATCCATGGGTGAAAAAGGTTTAGATGATGAGGCACTTTTGGGCAATATTATATATATCATTCCTAATGTGTGGGAATCTAAGAGAACAACTATTGATGGGAATTGGAAAGTATCTCAAATTAATCTTGATGAGATTTTTGGAACTTTTCTCCATCACGAGACAAGAATTAAAAGAGATGTTGATATGAATAAGAAGAAAAATGGAAATGGAAGTGTAGCCTTTACTACTACTAAATCCAAGACTACTGAAAGGGTTACACGAACCAACTCAAAGAAAGTCACTATTTTATCTAAATCAAGTGAAGGTGAATATTATGAGAATGAGCTAGATAATATTTTTTGAAGGATGAACAAGATTGGTGGAAAAAAAACTTTCAGTATAGATTTAAGAAGAAATAAAGTAAAGACAAGAAAGGCTCAGAAGTCACTTGTTATGAATGTAAAAGAGTAGGGCATATAAGGCCAGATTATCCAATGATTAAGAAAAATGATAGAAAGTAAAAGAATTTTTAGAGTAATAGAAATAAGTACTATAAGGCTAAAGCTAAGAAAGTTTTAAAAGCTAATGACAACTAGAGTTCCAGTGATGTTGATTCTTCTGATGAATCCTTAGAGTATGGATCTTCTGGTCAAATGAATATTGGTCTACTTTCTAAGATACCTATTGAAAATAATTGTCTAATGGGAAAGTTACACAATGATTAATTCATAACTAATGTATCCTTAAATACAAATTATAGTTATGATAAATATTATGAATTTTCAGATGAAGAATATTCTTCTAATAAAGATAATACATTACCTACTTATGAAAAAGTTTCTAGGTGTGTTAAAATTCTTGAGAATGAAAATTCTAAAGTTAAGAAAAAACTTGATAAGGAAAATAATAGAAATTCTATTCTTACTAAAGAAGTATCAGATCTTTTTAAAGATCCTAATAAGAAAATTTCTGATTTTGAAAGTATTTCCATAAACCTTGGGATTCTAATTATGATATGGATAAACATTCTAAGGATCTTGAAAATTTAATTTCTAAGAAAAATACTTTATAGACTAACTCTAGTGCTAAAACTAATGTTACTGTGGATAAAAACATGGTTATTACACTAAAGTCAGAAATATTTTCCTTGAGGAAGTGTTTGTCGAACTTTACCTCTGATAAATAAAATTTTGATAAAATGTGTTCCCAAATTCATCCTCTTAGGAATCATTCTGGGTTTGTTTATATTCATTCTAAACTAATTTTTAGTAATAACTATTTATTTCCTAAAAGTGACCCATTATTCACTAAATATCAGTGTGGTGGGAATTGGGAAAAAATTGTTCTTTAAACAAAACTCACTCTTTATGTTTTCATAAAACTTATTTTTCAAAGAAGATATGGATTCCTAAAATTTTGCTTTATGAAATTTCTAGATCCAGGAAAGTTTGGGTTCCAAAAGTCTAATACTCTTATTTTCAAAAAAATAATGATAGTACCAACAACAATACATGGAACATGGATATTGAATGTTCCTGACACATGACTGGTAACAAAAAATTCTTTGAAAAGATTATCAAGATGAAAGGAGGAAAAGTAACTTCCAAAGATAAGGCTCAGGGAGAAATTATTGGTATAGGTAACATTTTTCTTCTTGGTAAAAATTTGATTTCAAATGTTTTATTTGTTAAAAGTCTTAAGCAAAACCTCATTATCATAAGTCAATTATGTGATGAATGTTACCTTGTGAATTTTTGGAATGATACGTACTTAATACACAATTACAAGGAAGAGTTTATTCTTTCTACCCACAGGCAAGAGAATGTATACACACTAAACTTATAAGACCTTAGGTGCCAGGAACTAACTTAAATTAGGGAAATGGAAGACCAATCTTGGTTATGGAATAGAAGGATTGAACACTGTATCCTTAGGAACCTATGCAAACTCTCTAATAAGAGACTAGTTAAGGATGTACCAGAGCTTAGATTTGATTCCTCAAAATTTTGTGGTCCTTGTCAATATGAAAAGAAACATAAATCAATCTTTAAATAAATTGGAGAAGTGTCAAATTCTAATGCATTATAGTTGGTGTATATGGATCTTTTAGGTCCAACACAAACTAGAAGCATAGGAGGCAAATACTATGTTTTTGTCCTTGTTGATGATTACACTAGATTTATGTGGGCCTATTTTCTAAAAAATAAATCTTAAGATTTTTATTATTATAATATATTTAGAGCCCAAGTTAAAAATGAGAAAAACCTTCCATTGATAACTATTCATAGTGATCATGAAGGAGAATTTCAAAATTAAGATTTTGAAACTTTTTTGTTGTAGAAAAAGGCATTAATCATAACTTCTCAGAACTAAGAACTCCTCAACAGAATGGTGTTTCTAAAAGAAGAAATATAATTCTTCAAGAGATAACTAGAACCATGTTGAGTGAATTTTTGATAGCTATTTTTTTGGGCTAAATCATTAAGTACTAACTTTTATACTATAAATCGAGTTTTGATTAGACCCTTTCTTAATAAAACCCCATATAAATTGTGGAATGATAAAAAACATATACTCTCCTAATTCAAAGTATTTGGATGCAAAGTATTAATTTTGAGTAATAAAGATAATTTACATAAATTCTCACCCAAATATGATGAAGGAATTTTATTAGGCTACTCCACAACTTCTAAGGCTTATAGAGTTTTTAATAAAAATTCTTGTACTGTTGAAGAAACAGTACATGTTAAATTTGATGAAACAGATCCTTTTGTTTTTAAGCAGCCTCAATTAACATCATTGGATGTGTTTTCAAATTCTGATTATCAACCCTTGATAGAAGATCCTTCTAATAAGGAAAATGTTCATGAAATTGGTTCTGAGACATTTACCCCAAAAGATTTCCTACCTTATATTGATGAACAGGTTTTACAATACCCAAATCACTTGTTTCTTAAGAATCATCCCAGTGATAGTATCATTGGTGGTGTAAGTCAACCTATAAGGACAAGAAGTTTCTTAAGAAATGAAGTAGAACATCTATCATTCCTTTTCAATAAGAACCAAAAAGCACTGATGAAGCTTCAGGTGATGATGGTTGGATAAAATCCACGAAATACGAGCTAAATGAATTTGAAAGGAATAAAGTCAGGACCTTGGTTGAAAGACCTAAGGAAACTTCTGTTATTGGAGTAAAATGGGTCTTTAAAAATAGGTGTGATGAAAATGGAATCATAGTAAGAAATAAGGCTAGATTAGTTGCTAAAGGCTATAATCAACAATAAAGAATAGAATACGAAGAAACCTATGCTCTAGAAGCTAGACTTGAATCTATTCGTATTTTACTTGCCTTTGAAACATTCTTTAATTTCAAACATTTTCAAATGGATGTTAAATGTGCTTTCCTTAATGGTTATGTTCAAGAGGAATTTTTTGTTGAAATACCTCCTGGTTTTGAAGATACAAAACATTATGAACATGTTTTAAAGCATACCAAAGCATTATATGAACTTAAACAAGCCCCTAGATCTAGGAATGATAGACATACATGATTTTTGTTACAAAACAATTACATTAAGGGGAATTCTGATCCAACGCTATTTATAAATAAAGATAAGAAAAATGTTTTTATTGTTCAAATTTATGTTGATGATATTATATTTCGTTCAACTAAGAAATATTTAATCGATTTTTTGCGAATCTAACGAAATCGGAGTTTGAAATGAGTTTGATGGGTGAGTTAACTTTTTTTCTTGGTTTTCAAATTTCCCAAAAACCAGAAGGAACATATATATCCCAACATAAATATATTAAGGACCTTCTTAAAAAGTATGGATATGACAACACTAAGAGTATTCGTACTCCCATTGGTACCTCAAATTCACTTGAACTTGGTGAAGCTAGGAAACCAGTAGATCAAACATCATTTAGAGGTATGATATAAAGTTTACTATACTTTATAGCTAGTCATCCGGATTTAATGTTTTCAGTATTCTTATGTGATAGATATAAATACAATCTTAAGGAATCCCATTTAAAGGTAGTGAAATTATTTTTTCTCTACTTAATGGAAACCATGGATTTGGGACTATTTTATAATTCTATAAATGATTTAAAAAAAAGATTTTCTGATGACGAATTTTGTGGATATATAATGGATTGAAAAATTATATCAAGAAATTTTCATTTCTTAGGATATTCATTAGTTTCTTAGTTATGAAAAAAGCAACACTCAACAACACTATCCACTACTAAAGCTGAATATGTAGTAGCTGGAATTTGTTGTGGTCAAGTGTTGTGGATGCAACAAACATTTATAGAATATGGTATGAGTTTTACCAAAACAAAAATATTATGTGATAATACTAGATCCATTTCCCTATGTAAAAATCCTTCACATCACTCATGTGCAAAACACATAGATATTAGGCATCACTTTCACAGGGATCACTCACAAAAAGGAAATATCATTATTCAATTTATCGGAACGCAAGATCAACTTTATAATATTTTCACAAAATCTTTACCCTCCGATGGATTTGAATAAATTAAACAGAAGTTAGGAATGATAACCATAAGTTAATATTCCATATTAAATTTTTGTTGAAACATATCTCCTTACAGTATGAAATTCCTTTTCATATAGGAAGTACATTTATTTTTCTATTTCAAATTTTTCAAAAACAATTTTTTTTTCATAATAAAATTTCTCATATTCAAAATATTCTTAATCTAATTTTTTTTGTAATAAAAAATTTTGTAATAAAAATATTTTAATTCAAAATTTTCTTTAAATTTATTTTAATTTTTTCGAAGTCTAAAGTTCTTCAAGAAGAATTTTCCTCGTTACGAATAATTTTCCTAGAAATCCAAAATTTATGTTTTCTTTCTTAAATTTCCTTAATCATCCTTTTAATGTTGGTATTTTCATCTTGTTTAAAATTTTTCAGATTCGATTTTCCTTAAATATGAACATTTTATCTTAAAAACCTCAAAATATTGAAACCTACCAAATTTCTTATTTGGCTATCATATCAACTGTTAGATCTGATCAAGAGTATTTCAGCCATTGGATCAATCACAGAAGGTGAACCATTTCTTCAAATGCCTATATAAGGACCCCCTGTTGGTTGTTCCACATTGATTATTAGAGATTTGGTGTACTGAAACCCTGCTTATCTACTTAAGTTTATTCCAAATCTTCATATTTTTATTAATTACAAATGTCTGTGCAAGCTTCCCCTCAGAAAGAAATGTCATCTATAATTGAAATATAAGTTTGGAAAATATACAGAGAGAGTTAAGTTGATCCAAAATTCTTTGCTATGTATGATCCTATCATTTCAATGAATATCAAGCTGAATGGCAGGGAGAGCCTACATGTTTCAAAACCGAAGGTGTAGGATCCAGTTTATCCGGAGTTGTTAGTTGAATTCTATGAGATAGTAAGTTTCTTCAATGAAGAAGGGAGAGACAAGTTTTCCTTCAAGTGTTCTGGAAGGACCTACTCCCTTTCCTACACTAAGGATGCAAGTCTGATAGAAATTACATATGAATGTGAAGCTGATTTTTTGTCCCATAAATTACCAAATGTATCAAGTTTTTTTAAGAAGGAAAAGGATTTAAATTGCCTAAGATTGAAATAAGTGAAGACTCTGAAGATTTTTCATCTATCTATAAACTTCTAGATTCTTGAATTATGGGTTCAAGGTTTTATTATTTCGAGAAAAGGGTTTAAGGATTCCCTGATGAATAGTGACATCTATATTCTGGATTTCTTGGTCAACCTCAGAAAGATAAACTTAGTCAAGTATATCTTGATCACAATTGAGAATATCAAGAATGAAAATTTGAAGTCTCAAATTATCATGTATCCCGAAATTCTCTCCAAGATTATTGTTCTTTATCTTCTGTATTTAAAAATTTCTTGTAGTTCTAAGCCAAGGAATTTCAAAGTGTTTTTTTGGGTGATGATACTCTCAGAAGGATGAAGGTTTGATTCAATAGTAAATCCGGAGATTTATATGATCTGTCTGAATTAGAAATCAAAGCTGTTTCAAAGAAACTGGAAGCAGCTGAAACTTCCAAGAAGGGTGTATGGAAGAGGAAGGTAAAGAAACCCAAAGAAAAAGAAAAAATTCCTGTGGTTAAGGAAACTCAATCATCACCACCAAAACCAAAGAAGAAAATTACTTACCCTGATGAAGTAGTGGCTATGTGGGGAGTGGAAAAGAAGAACATGAAGGAAAGGGAGCCTAATTTTGGCTTGGACCTTGCTGAGGCAAAAGATTTAAAGATAAAGGGTGTTGAAGATCTTGAGGAGTAAAAAATGAAAGAAGCAGAGGAAGAAAATGTCTAAAGCCGAGATAGTTCAATTCTTTCTTAAGGCTTCTGAAAAGCCTCTAAACAAATCCAGGTACCAGAATCATTTTTGAAAGAATAACTCTCTGTGTCTCTAAGAAAGAAGATAGTGATTCCGGAACCAGAACAGGAAGAAGAAATAGTTCAAGAGGAAGAAGTAGTAGAAGAAGAAGTAGAAGAAGTAAGTGTCAATATCAAAGACATGATAAGGCAAGTAGAGGATTCTCCTGAGAAGGAGATTCCTTATGAAAAATTACCAATCCGAATGTAATGGCCCAGACCCTCCTGGTCCATACCTTTTCCAATTTTCTAGTGTTTGGCATGCCCTGGACCCATCAGGTCTGGATCCTAATGGCGACATCTTGGTGGTAGGATTTCATAACAGTGTCAACCATCGGTGACATCGATCGGTGGATTACTGATAGGTGTGTCATCAATCAGTATTGGTGTGTCACCGATTAGTGCCATGGGGGGCATGTCGGGTTTTTCTTCCCCAGTTTTCCTGTAAAGCCACATTAAAGCATTTTAACGTTTTTGAAGTGGTTCAAAGCTGTTTTTAATGGCATAAACAATGTTTTAAATCCCCTAGGAGTGGGGATACCATCAACAGACCCGTTTTAGTCTCTTTAGATGAAATCCTTTAATGCACAACTGTTAAGGCCACCTACCCAATGAGAAATTAAATAACAATTAATCCCACCATGTGTAACCACCCAACCGCGTGGTGAAACCACAACCCACCTATAAAGCTGTTCAAAATTCTTATCCCATAACTCCAGGATTTCACCTCATTATATCGCACTATAATTCTTTCCTTCTTTCTCTTTTCATGGTTCTTTCTCCCCATTGATGCATTTGGAGTCCCCTTCCTGAGGTGAGTGGTGCGCCTATGATGCAGCCTTTCTTTCTCATTCATGGAGTCCTTAGAGTTCCTCACCTTCAAGTCACGCATCATAGTTCTTGGTGCGTGGAAAGAAACTTCAATCGTTGACCATCCAGGTAGGGTTTTTCCTTAGTCTCTCTTTATTATGCATCATACAGGGTGGGTATGAAAATGTTTCCTATGGGGATGGATGAAGCCATACCTTAGTGAAGATAATAAACTAACTTTTAAGGGACGAAGGGGTGTGTTTGATGTTTATAGTGTACTCTTTTAACCCTATTTATATGTTTTGGATTGTATGGGATTATGTCCACTAAAAATCATGGTTGTTGGTGGTCTTTTCTGGTGCACTAATGATACTCTGTTTTCTGGTAAATTATACGATTGAATAACTGTAACATAAAAACTGGTAAATCACGTAAAATCAGTTGATTAAATGGATGAACAATGAATAATAATCCTTATGTGATCACCCCAATTAACTAAATGGAAAGACAAAACTAAATGAATGTCATATTCAAATTTGAAAAATCCCATGCTCTGTTCTGGTGATGTTTACGGTTGATGATTCTGAAGTGACATAGATGGGGATAGGATCCCCTATTGTGGTTTAGTTTTTGTCTTATGATCCTGTGACCATATGTTGGGGATTGGTTTGGTTTCCGTACTTTGAGTGATCTCATAGATCCCTTTTATTTTTGTAACTTTACAAGAGAACTGGGTGTGAATGCTTAAATTGCTGCTTGGCTGTTTTGACTTCCTTGGCTTATGGCTATGCCTATTAATTGGCAAGTAGTGAAGAATTAATTTAAATGGAATCACTTTAATAATAAAACAAGAATGGGTTCAATGGGGATTTTTTTTTCCGGGAATGAGTTGCGTCATGGTTGTGATGCTTCTTATGAATGAATAGTAATGAGGGTTTTTGTGGTTGGGCTGGTTTTGGAACCCCCAGTTTGGGATGAGTTCTTGTTTAACTATATGTATAATTTAGTGCTTATGTTTTATATTTTCTCCCCATACATGTTGAGAACTTCATGCCGAACACCCCCATTTCATGGGGGAGGGTGTTTTTCCCAACACTCCTATGAGTGGCTGGTTATTAGCTCCTTTTCTGCTCCATTTCCCAAGTATCCCAAAACTCTTCTAGTAGGATGTGATGGCCTGATGTTCATTATAGCCCAAGATTCTTTAGGCAGGGTACGTGGTGGTGGTTTTCCCAGGTGCGTACGGGCAGGTGGTTTCCAAAGTGCCTTCGAGATGAGGCCCAGGTGTCTTCGAGCATGGTAGTAGTTGTTCCGGCCCAGGTGTGTGTGGGTGTGGTTACATTTAGTTGTTGTGGCCTAGGTGTCTGTGGGAGGGATGTGTGGTAGTAATAACCTAGGTGTTTGTGGGAGGGATGTGCGGTTGTGATAGCCTAGGTGTGTGCGGCTGGGTGTGGCAGTGGGACTACAGTGAAAATGGTGGGAGAGGTCTGATGCATAGGATGTATTCAATTACCATTGGTAAAGTGGTGTGGGGTACCCCAATATCGATGTTCTAATACTACTACATTACTTGACTTTCATTATTTGGGGAGGGTGCCTTGGTGAGGATGGGGTGGATAGTTTCCTTGCTAGGTGCTCTGGTTATCTCCTTTTCTCACGGGCATTAGAATGTCCCCCCACTTGTGCACGAGGGCTTTTGGTTTTCCCTACTGAGTATACCTGTATACTCACCCTACATATATAAAACTGCTTTCAGGTTTCGAGGAGGACTTTGGGGATCGTGCAAGACCGTACTAGTTTAAACGTTGGGACAGTTACTGTTGATTCTTTTCCTTTCTTTGGTACTTTCCTTTGGATTTTTCTTGTACTTTTGCAGCATTTAATTTTAGACATAAATATGGGAATACATTGTTTGGATTTACCTCTAACCCCAGTTTGGGAGTTTCTTGGGATTTACTTTATTATCTCCAGACACTACTAAATAAAAAGGGCAATGCCTTCCATTTTGTGTGTGATTCTATACCTTTGGTGCTAGTCACCACTCAAGGACCTTTTGAAGGTGGTTTTTGGGGGTCATTATCTCTCCCTCAACTTTAGGAAGGAATGGTCTGGAAATCCATTGTCCCTTCCCTCATCATGGTGAAGGCGGGTCATGACACCGAATATCTGAAGCTGAATCTTCAAAACTTGCTACTCTACGAAATAAAGAAAAAGGTCAGGAAGAAGTGAATAAGCTATCTGAAGAAGTGAGTAGAAACCATGACTTCATTTACCCAGAGGATATTATGGTAGGTGCTGAGAAAGAAAACCTTGAGGAAGACAAAATTGTTAAGTTATCTGACAATGAACATGAATCACACAAAGTATTAGCGATATTTCTGATAGATGATAAAGGAAAGCAGGTGTTGGTTGATACACCTAAGAAATTTGTGGTGAAAAAGAATGGTGTTGGTGCTTCATCAAAGAGAAAAGATGAAGAGTTCAAAATAGAATTATCACCAACCAAACTCTCTGATTCCGAATCATCCTCTCTCAAACATGATTTTTTGGTTCAATATTTAAAGAATTTGGTTGATACCCTTCCCTTATTTCCAAGTATAGACTCTAGGTTCCAGATGTTTCAGCACTCATTTAATCAGAAAGCAGATTTAGTCACCATGCTCATGGATAAGTTTGTAAAGATTGAGATAGATTTCCAAACTTTTTTTATTGAATACTAATTTCATAAAAGATCATGAAAGAAGATTAGAAGTTGGTCAAGAAAGAAAATCGAAGACCTGATATTCTTTGATGTATCTCAATAAAGCATGAAGGATGCCTTTGAAATAAAATATGGGAAGTTTACTAATCATACTAAGTGTTTTGAGGAAAAGATGACTCTTGAACAGACAACCCAGAAGTAAGAAGTCAAGGACTTGAATGGGAAGATTAATTAAGTGGCTATGAATTAGAAGAGAGAAAGGGATCTCAGAATTGAGTTTGAAGAAAATCTTCTTAATAAACATGAAGTTTTGAAGGCTCAGGTAGATATTCTTAAGGCTTAGGAAGAAAAGATAAAATCCTTAGATAAGAAAAATGAAGATTATGATCAGTTGCTCAAGTGTGTTGAAGAAGATCCCAAGGAGATAAATTAGATTAAAACCATTGTCAAGAAGTTAATGCCGAAGGAGAAAGAAGGCTAATTCTACCCTATTCTGATCTTTTTTTGTATTTTCTTATTTGTACATATTCTTTCAATCATAATGTAATTTTGGTTGTTTGTCATATATTTGGTTGTTTTGTACTAATTTTTCAGGTATCGTATTTTTTTCCATTATCTTTATTCATTTCTTAAAAATAAAAATGGGGAGAAAGGAATGATAAAAAATAATTCTAATTAAAGAAGTGATTTCCCTAAGTAAGGGGGAGTTCATATAAGGGGAATTTCTTATCACATAAGATTTTCATATGCGAGAAAATGGTAAATCTCATTCAGGAAATCAAGAATATGGTCCTTAGGGATTTCAAAACCTAAGGGGGAGTTAGTTGTATTCACTATGACTCATATGTAAAGGGAGATAAGTTTTCTTTTATGGGTGGTGAATGTGGTGAAGATTAATAGAGAAGTCAGAATGACTATGGGTGATTTTTTCTCCAGAGACCTCCGATCTTTCCCATGAACCCTAGGCGCGGCGGCGTCTCCCTCGGGTAGCGGTGATGGCCGATCTGCCTGACCCCACCTCGCTTTCTCCTTTATCTCCCTTCACTGATCCTCCTTCCCTCCATGATTTTCCCCTTATCCAGCTTTTCCCAAAAGTCCCTAGTCTTCACCATGGAGCTCCTTCCCTAACGATTTCTTACAGGAGTTCACGGAGGCTTCAACGCACCATGGGCTATCCTTGGTGGCTCACTTCGGTCGGCGCATACTGTTGCTCGATAGTTTCGATCGTTTTGTCAACAACATCTGGCATCTCCAAGGCCTAATCATAGTCGTCCTGTTGGATCCGCGTTGTTTTCTTTTGCGCTTCTCCTCCGATGTTGATCTGGCCATAGCGTTGTCGAAATGGAGAATATCCTGTGACGGTTTTCACTTCTTCCTACTCAGATAGAGCTATGAATTTCGCTGGAGATAGGATCTTCCCCTTGCAGCGATTTGGGTTAGTTTCCCGGGTCTCCCTCTTCCTTTCCAAAACCCAGAAATTCTCTGGATGTTAGGTAATCTTGTCGGCAGATTCTTAGCCTTTGACGAATGCTCATGATCCTTATTCCATCCCATTGCTCCCCGTATATGCTTGGAGGTGGATGTCTCAAATCCTCCAGTTGAAAGCGTCTGGATTGTGGTTTTCAATGAACTGTGTTATCTTCAATATGTGATTTTTGATAATTGGTTCGAGTTTTGCCTGCATTGTCGTCGCTTTGGTCATCTGCAAAATGCTTGCTGTGTATCTTGCACCCTAGTTTCACCTGTGATTGCTCCAGACTGTGCTGCCCCTCGGCTGGAGGCTGGGTTGCATCATGAGAGTGACCAATGGAATGAGGAGGACCATTATGCTCCTCAGGTGCAACCTTTGGGTCCTCAGGAAGTGAGGGGAGGCTTTCTGGATTCTTCTTAGGCATTGCAACCAGCACCTTCAACTACTACAAATGTTGTGGTGTTGGAAGAGGATGCTTGCATGGATAAATCCACTGGTGAGGATTCTCAGATCTTTCCCCAAGAGGGCATCCCAGTAGGTTTCTAATTTATGGGTCGAGGGCTTGATCAGACAGGAGCTTCAGATAATAAAATGCATGTCAAGCAGGATAGAAGTTCCTATTCTGCGAAGCTTAAATCTAGGGGATCATATGTGTCTTCTCAAAAACCAATTTTCAATGTTAGGAGAAGAGGATGGGCATGCTAATGAAGGAGTAGGAGGAATGGATAATGGAGAGTATCCTCTGGTGGATGAGGAAGGTGCTCTAGAGGAAGTGGATGAGACCTCAGATTCCATTGAGTCCAAGGAATTGGATATAGATGAAGACTACATTAGATCCTCCTCACGGAAGGGAAAGACCAAATTTATTGATTCAGATGGCTTCATTACGAAAAATAGGAGGGCTCAAAGTAGAAAGGATTACTCTTATCTACCTAGTCCTCCAATTACTAGAGCATCTTTTAAAAGTAAGGTGCCTCAGATGACTCCTACACCGGAAGGAAATTCCATCTTGAACAGTCAGCATGTGGAGGCTGACATCCCTAAGGACCCGGTGGATATAAGATATGAGGCCGTGGTCCCTATCTTTCCCATAGGGGTTACGAGGATATTTGACCCCGGGAAACTTCATGAGGCAGGCTCTCCTGAATACCCTCAAAAATGGGTAGCATCGGTGTTGGAACATATGGATCCTCTTTTGAACTCAGATGAAAAGATTGAGGATGCACTAGTTTTTAAGGCATCGATGAAGATGAGACCGCTTCAGGTGTCTACTTCTACAGAGTAAGGCTAGTGGATTGATAAGTAGTCCATCATGTTGGTTAGAGGACTCAAGATGAGGAAGATTAGCAAGGAGGAATGCAGACAGGCTTGGGACAACTTGGCACATCTTTATGAAGGCATTTTAAAGGACTGCCCGGACTCCCAGGTACATTCTATCCCTTAGATTTTGTATAGGGAGGTTAATTCCAAACAACTCAAACTGTTCTTCAAAGATTCCATTGTATCTTTTGGTTGCGAAATAGGTAATGTGTGAGGGTTCTCACTTTACCTTAAAAGTGTTTGGAAATAAAAAAATTTACATTGGATGGATGAAGTTTTATTTTATGTTCATAAAGATAACCTCTAAGTCCTTATATTATTTTTCGTTAGGAAGTTTGTGCTTTCCAAAAAGGGAGAAATTGTTGAGTCAATAAGGTTTCCTTATGACATTTCCATTCCTCTATGTTTTGGAAATCACAAACAATATATCTTAAGGCAAATTATTTTTTACCTAAGAATTATCTTAATAAGGAAATTTTTCCTTTGTAAAAGAAATTTCATCCTTACCTATGTTTTCATTGCTCTTTTTATAGTTTCTTTGAATCTAACTCTTTTTATTCCTAAAGGTTAAAATCTGGTTTGACATCAAAAACCTAATAATCCTAATAATCCTTAGTTATAAAGTATTATATTTTTATGTTCTGATTTCAGGTTCTGAATTTAGATTCCAAATTTTTTGAAATTCAGAGTCTAAATTCTATGAAATTTAGACTCTGCATTCTCTAAAATTCAGACATTAAATTCTATGAAATTCAGACTCCGAATTCACTGAAATTCCGACTCTGAATTATCTAAAATTCAAGCTCTAAATTCCCTGAAATTGAGACTTAGAATTCTCTGAAATTTAGACTCCGAATTCTCTGAAATTTAGACTCGAAATTTTCTGAAATTGAGACTTCAAATTCTCTGAAATTCAGACTCCAAATTCTCTGAAATTTAGACTCCAAATTCTCTGAAATTCAGAATCTAAATTCCTCATAATTCAGACTTTGAAATCCTTATAATTCTGACTCTAAATTCATTAGAATTCAGAATCTGAAATCTATAGAATTTAGATTCTAAATTCTTTAAAAAATAGAATCCGAATATCCATTATTTAAATTCTCCATATTATTTTTTTCTTAGACTTCAATTTTATTCCTTAGACTCTGAAAAATAGATTTGGTTATGAAACCTTTTTTTTCTTATACTTGTTATAGTTATGAAATGATGTCATTCATTCTATTTCTAACTAAAAATTGTTTTAGTGACATGTGTACATGTCCCTCCGAAATTCATGAAAAAATATAACTATTGGAGGAGGGAGCCGACCGTTGGAGGAGTTCTTATAAATAAGAGCTCATTTGAATGAGCTCAATATTGAGAAACATGAAATTTGATGTAATTATGTGAGATCAATAGGACTTGGATGAATATTGTTTATATTATGTTGAAGTTGAAAAGGTAAGTTATTTTCTCATTTATGAAAAATAAGAATTAAAACCACTCTACCTGTCCCTCTCTTTATATCTTTAAAAGCTACCCCAACTGAAGTGGTGTAATTTGAATAAGATCTGTAGGAGATTAAATAGCCACCTCCATCCACAAAAAACTGATCCAAGTGGCCCTTATAAAAGAATCATAAATTTATGCCACTCCAGTTAAGGGAGTTAATATTTTCTAAAACTCATTTAATTTTAATTCTATTGAAATTGAATTGAGTATTACCTACAATTTTTTAAATATTTGAAATTTGGGAAACACATGGGTTCCCTTGGACGATGAAGAAGAATAAAATTACACTAAAAATATTGAGTTCTCTGTAGTATTGCTTAAATATGTTGATTTTTAAGATTCTTCAAATGAAAGGGAACATTTTTATATTGATTAATTTTTCTTTAATTATATAAAAATTGAAATTTTCACTAACTTCCACCATCCTAAAATTATGGTTGCAATAGTTTTACATTACTATGACCTAGATAATATAGAAGATGTTTTTAAATATGTGTATGAAGTAGAGGAGGACCCATAAATTTTCATCCCCCACTTTGAAAGTTGTAATACATTTATATGCAGATGGATATGAAGTACTTTTTCCTGTGGTTCCTATAAAACATGTGTGATGGGATGTGAAATGGAAGAATAAGGATGTGGTGGATGAAATCATACAATCCATACCCACCATTATATTGGGTATAACCCACTAAAACTTCCTTATTAGGGGAATTAAGAACCTAGCACCAACTTGGGGGGTCAAAAAAAGTTCTATAATATTTTAATTTCACCTTTCTTATTATTTATTTTTATTTAAATAAATTTCTTTTGTATTATTATTTCTTTCTTTCATTGGTATAAATCTATAATAAGTAAGAGCTTAAATCAAGGGTTCCACTAAAATAAACTTAGATTTTATATTTTCTTCCATTTTTATTCCATTATCTTAAAAATATTTTAAGTTTTAATAATGGGTAATTAAATCCTAAGTGTGTGTGTGGGGGATTCCAATTTCTTAGGATTTTTGTGTGTGAATAATTTTTATTTTTCATTTTTTCATAAATTTTCAGGTTTTGTTTCTTCTGTTGATTTTTTTTATTTTATTATATTAATAATTTGAGCTTTAAATTTTTACCACCTGAAGAAAATTTCATGTTGGTTTTGAAGATTTAAAAATTTTTAATATTGTTGAATTTATATAATTTATAATTAAGTTATTTTATATCCTCTATGGAAATATTTTTTGAGCTAGGAAAAGGATTGTGAATGGATTGTTTTTTCAAATAAAATTATAAAATGAGAATACTATAATTTTGAACTCTTTCTAGGGTAAACTATTTATTTTGAGAAAGAAAAATTCATAGAGCCAACTCAAAATATAATTTTATCTATAAATTCCATTTAAATAACACTAAAAAGGGTAATTGTGATCTAACATGAGGTTTTGTGATATTAATAACTGAGAAAAAAACTAAAATTAAAAAAAAATAACCCCTAAAAAATATAGCTTCTAATTATAAAAAATAAATGGAATTTGGGGATATAATTATAGGAAATAAAATTAACAAGGGGAAGTTAACTTATAATAATTTAATTTGGGTTGAATCAATGAAATAGGACATGAATATTTGGTTTGAGTATCTTAGGAAATAATAATTTATAATAGGGCCACTTTTTTAGTTGTTAATTCGACTATATTCCCTTTTATTTATAATCATACAACATGGAATTTTACTTAAATTAAATTATGTAAGTTTATAGAACATATGGAGGAGGCATGATATTTTTATTAATAAATAAATCATTTTTTTTCTTTTGTGGCATGTGTGTTTGAACATAGGTAAGATATTTTTTTTGCATATTCATTGGTTTTCTTAAGAGTTAAATTTTATATGTGGGGGAATGAATAAGATCACATTTTTGTACATTTTATACTATAATTAATTTTTTAATCCCACCAATGTGTCATCTATAGGAAATTTTTATATTTTTATGTTTTTTAAGAATTTAAACATAATTGTGAAAATTGATTAATTTTTGAATTTTAAGTATTTTAAATGAATTTTTTATTTTAGACATAATTTTTCTACATTAATATATGTTGTGAAATTCATTTTTTATAGTCATATAAGAGGAATATATGAATAAAAAAATGGATACCCAAAAGGTGGTCATAATTCAGCCCTCAAATTCTATGCAATGTTCTGGAGAATTTTAAATATGTGTCCATATATTATAAAGTACCAAAGGAATTAAGCTTAACTTTGACATAAATATAAAGGAAATTTCAAGGAAAAATAACTTTAACTATGTATGCAGATGATTATAATGATATCAAGGCTATACATGCACTAGAAACCATATAAGAGGAATATGAAGAGTCTAAATTCTAGAGATTTTGTATTTAAATATATATCCATAATGTTAGATATATAATTCCAATGAATCTGAATTTTTTGGGCTGTATGGATATGATATATTTGAATAAATTTCTAGAATAAAAAATTCCCATATTCTTCCATTTACTATACCAACCTTGTAAAAACATTCATAGGTCCATGTTGGAGGGATATATAGCCACCTTCTTCCTTAAAAAAAATATATCCACTCCATTTCAAATAGTTGCAATTTTTAAAGCAAGGTTGTGTGTAAAATCTCTTTAATAGTATCCTATATTTTAGATATATATTATTTTAGTTTTATTCCTCCAATAAATGTTTTATTTTTTTATCATTCATGTTTCTCCCACATTACACTTTCTAGTCTCCATGAAAATAGATAACTAACCCTCATTTTTTGTTGGCGGGGGGGGGGGGGGGGTGGGTGGGTGGGTAATGTTTTGAGTTTATTATGATTAAAGTTTATTTCTTTAAATAGTGTTTAAATTTATTTTTATGAGATTTATTTCCATTTCCTCAATTATTGAGTTATGATTCCTTATTATAATTCATCATTCCCATCACTATTTATGTCAATCCCTTTGACTTAGATGATTCTTATCTGTGAGGAGTTATCCTAGATGGATTTAGAGAGACTATTTCTCTATAGTTAGAGGACTAAGTGTGGGATAATAATAAATAAAATAAAAAGGGTTTTGAGTGATAGTCTATATTGAAATAAAAATTTGATATTATCTTTTAAAAATAATTATTTTATTACCATGTACCCTAAGATAGACAACATTCTCTTATTAAATTCTGTATGTTATTTGTTTTTTATTTGATTTTTTCATATATATATATATATATATTTATATCATATGAATTCAGAGACAAACCCCCACTATTTTAGAATATATCATTTAATAGTGTATTAGTTTGTTAATATAATAGTGATAATAAAAAATAAGTTTATATAAGTGTCCCACTTGAGATACCAATCTTATGCCATGTCACCATAGTTCATCATTTGGTAAATATAAATATTGACGAAGGATCTTTGAGAAGTCCCTATGCATCAAGTTTTATCTGTTAATAGGGAGTCGAAGAGCTCACACACACTTTTTTTCTTAAAAAAATTATAAATATTAAAAACTAAATAAGGAGGTTCATTAGATATATTTATTTTACTAGGATTAAGATGGATTATTTGAATAATTATTTATATATTTTGATTAGTTTATAGTTTATTTGGGATTTTTCAATGCATATTCTATTTTAGGCGGGGTTTCGATTGATGAAATAATTGATGAAAAAATAGATACCCTTTCCACTTATATTAATGAAATCAATTTTCTATGGTGGGAATGAAAACAATAACAAAAACATTAATAAGAAGAGTTAAAGCTCGTTCCACCTATATTTATTGCTGAAGAATCCAATGATTCCATGATTGAATGACATCAAGATTAACTTGAAACCACACAATAATTTCAAAAAGAGTTTTCTTAAGAAAACATTCCAGCTGATTCAATTACGGGAGATCAATATAACTTAGACTAATATTGCCTAAATTTTATTAAAGATTAAATTATAATTGATTATACCATACTTGAAAAAAAGAATCATCACCTATATACCACTCTCTCACTTTATAATAAGTAAAGAACAAAGTGGTGGAATTTGAAGAAAATATAGAAAATATTGAATATCGACCTCAATATATAGTAAACTTTATTATTATAGTCCCAATTCAATAAGAATAAATTGAATCCAATCTAATTTAAGTTGATAATATTTTCATGAACTCATTTATTTTTGATTTTGTGAAGTTTATTTGAGTATTAACTAACTTTTTTTAACTTTTAAAATATGGATAACACATGGGGTTCTTTGGATGATGATGATGATGAAAATTACCTTGCTGAGATTGTGTTACTAGTTGTATTTATAGAGGAGATTGAGTTTCAAGATAATTTTATTTAAGTGGAATATTTTTATGTTGATTCATCATGCTTTAAGTTTGTTAAAATTGAAATCAATATTGACTTTTCTGATTCTAAAATTCTAGATACAGTAGCTTCATATGTGAAGGCCTTGTTTGATGTTGAAAAATGGACAAAGATGTGGTAGAAGTAAAGGTATAAAAATACTTTTTTACTTAACCCACCTTGAAAGTTGTACTACATTTCTATGGGGATGGAGTTGAAGTATTATTCCCACAGGTTCCTCTGTATCCAGTGTGATAGGGTGTGCAATGGAAGAAAGGGTATGTGGTGATTTAAATACTAAAATCCATATCTTCCATTATATTGACGATATCCCACTGAATTTGTATGAATAAGTGCAGTAAAAAACATACAACCACTTGTGGGGTCAAACCATGTTTTATCCTCTTTTCAATTTTCATTTAATTTATTCTATTTTGATTTAAATAAATTTCTTATGTTTTTCCCTTTTTTCGTAAGTTTTAAGTTGCATCATCTTAGAGCTTAACTCAAATAAGTAACTAAAAAAACTAAGGTTTTATCTTTCCTTATCTTTTTATTTTCAACAGTTATTTTACTAAATTTTGTTTGAGGTTAAATGAAGGGTAGTTAAATCCTAAGTGGGTTGTTTGGGGGTATGCCAATATGTTTTTGGGAATATTTTTTTTATTTTTTTAGTTTCTTTATATTTTTTTATTTTTTGGTGTGTTTCTTTAGTTTATAAATTTAGTGTTTAAATTTTTTTCGTTCCTAGATAATTTACATGATTGTTATAAGGATATCACCGATTTAGAAGTTTTTTTAATTTATATGATTGTTGAGTATGTTATATTATTATTTCCTTGGAAATTTTGGTTTAGGAATTGTGAAAAGGACTACAAAAGGAAGAAGATTTAGTGTAAATATAATTATAACATGAGAAAATTGGAATTTTGAAATCTTTTTTAGGTTTCTTGTCCATGGTGAAAAGGAACACCTCAAAGAGCCAGCTTAATTTTTTTTATTCATATAAGTCTTATAATACATGAATAAAATGGGAAACTAGTTTTCCATATGATTTTTAGAGTTATTTATAATTTAAAAGTCAAAAAAACATTAAAATAAATATTAAAAAATAAAATAAAATAAAATAAAAAACATAAAAATTAAAGATCCAAATTTTAAAAATGAATGTATTTAGGTGGGGAAAATACTGAACCCAAAATTAAGAATTGTAAATTCAGTTATAATGAATCCATCTGTTTTAATTTGAGGTAGCAGGAAATGTAGCTTTGGTTTGAGAAGCTTGGTAAAGATAAATTTTAAAAAGGGACACTTATAAAAATATTAATTCCACTAAATTACACTCTATGTACAATAATGGAACATGAAATTTACTTGAATTGTTGTTAGAAAGTGTATATGACTTATAGAGGAGACACAATATTTTCAAGAAATAATTAATCTTTTTTTCTCTTCTTTTTTTAGTGTGTTTTTTTAAAACTCTGCCGGATAATTTTTATTGTTAGTAAATTTTATTGAATTTCCCTTGAGTGAAATATTTATGTCATGAATAAAGCTGATTTGAAAATTAACTGATCACCCAAGCCAGCTAGTGACATGGACCGAGGGGCCTTCCCTATCCCTAAAAGATGATAACTAGTGTCGGGCATCAAAACTTAATAAGTGGGATTGATTTGACCTATAAATAAAAGACAAGAAAATGAATAAAGACTGAAAATAGAAATGAAAACTAGAAATAGAAGGGAAAAAAGATGTACATACCTCCATGTGACCCTATGGGTCACCACCGACATCAAACCAACATTGCACTACGGTGACCAAATCCAAGCAAGAAAAATAAACAAAGCTAAAAACAAAGACAAAACTATAGGTGTGAGTATTAAAACTCAGCAGGCCTGTCCAAATGATCTATTTCCCTATGAATTTCCTTTAAACAAAGAAACATTTATTTAATGTTTTAACTACAATATATAAAAGTAAGTTTTTCACACATTTTCCCTTTAAAATCAAATCACGGTCTATTTCCCTTTTTCAATTAAAAACCATATTCCCTTTTTAAGAAATGGACATTGTCATTTTAAAGGAGGTGATGTTTAAACTAAAAATAGAGGAAGTGTAAAGCATTTTTGAAACCTTTTTTCATAAAAACATAACCACTTTATTACATTTCGCAAGAAGTTACACTACTGAAGGAAATAATATCAATAAGAATACAAAAAATAAATAAATGTAGAGACACTACACAAGAGTAATCAACTAGAACATGCATATCAATCATCTTTTGTAGATAAATAAGTACCATAAAACATGGGAGAACCTATGAGATCGTGAATAATATGGAACAAACTATACATGTGATTCATCCCTAATGCATTCCTTACCTGATGGAATCATAACACCCAAACGACCGATCTTCTCCCTACCTAGACTTATCAAGAATCACAATCCCATAACAATGATAAAAAAATAACCCCCTTCTATTGGACACTAAAATAATCTAAAATGGTGAAGAAATCATTCCCTGAAAATTCACTAACTATGCTAGGTTCCCATATTCAGACTAAGAATGGGGTTAGTCAACAAATACCAACCAATAAATATAACACATGAATTTTCATCTTACACCATCTACACACACAACAAAATCACCCCTGAATCACTTCAATCGATTTTCTCCCTATTTACTTCAATCTTCAACACAAGAGGAATGTCCCATTTGAGGACCACCCATTCCTATCAACATCCAAGAAGGCAATAGGTGCATCCCAAAGAAGGTTTTCAATGTAATTAATTTTAAAAAAGTACCAAACGGGCCTCAAGCAACCATTTAACACTAAGTAATTTCCAAAAGAAGCAATACACACCACTTTCCAAAACCAAAATCCACTTAGACACTCATTTAGGAAACCCAATTCACCTTTTTAAATCTAAAAAACATTTATAAAGGCCAAAGGAGAATTTCACCAAGCACTTGATATGAAAATTTAATAAAAAATTTAGGAAATTCACATACAAAGATGGAATCACCCAGTTTTACAATAAATGTTTACTCCAAAAAAATACACTACTAACTAGCATTAAGTAATGGTGTGAAAAGTAAGAAATAAATTATTATTAAATTTAATGGTCAATGCATAGAAATACTATCTCAAAGTGGAACCAAACTGAACATTCAGCAATTGACTCTTTCTAACTAAGAGCTGCTACTCCCCCACTAAGCATATTCATCTTCACATACATATAAGGACACCTAGCCCCTATGAATCCACCTGCATGGTCCTGAACATGTGCAAGGGGATCCTTACATACATGCTTATAGGCATATACCCATCTCCACTCACCTACGTATGAATTTCTATATATATAAATAGGTACACCTATCCCCATACATGTATATTCACTACCATGGATGAATATAAACATAATGGGGGAACCTATATATATATATATATATATACATACTTACCTTTGTATACGTAGGCGAGTTGCCTTAGACCTGATGACTCAAAACCACCTATCAGTGACCAACACACACTAATTAAAAACAAACAAGAATCCATAAACATCATAATACCTTAAAAAATTAATTCCAACAAAGGAAACCAGATATGATTGAAAAACCAAAAAAAAATTTAAGAATGACAAATGTTAAAGGATAACTCTATTTTTAAAGTAAACAGTGCCAAGAATCCCACTCTTTTCCATAAGTAGGGAAACTTTCATTTTACACACACCAAAACCATTTAAAAACACACTTCAACATGACTTTCACATTTCATAAATAACCTATTTAGTAATATCAAGAGAAAAAAACAATTAAATCTAATTGTTTTTCCTTATCCAATCACGTTTCAAATCCACCAATAAGTCACATTTATTTCATGACATGTTTTTCATTATTTACTCAATTCACAAATCATATTTCAATGTGAACAACAAGGCTAACATGCCCAATATAATCCATTTCATTTAAAACCCCTATTTTGGATACATTTGCACCACTAGTTCCCTTAAAAACACACATCTCATTTCCCAAACAATTCATAAATTACTTTCAAAAAAGGAATACAATAAAACATAATCAAAACATAGACATTATCCTTTAGGAAACCCATTTACATCACTTAAGCATGCCAAAATTCTTTCGTAACACATTTCTCACCTCACACTAAATCCTTGAGACTTAAAAAACACGGTAAATACATAATTTAGCGGGTGTGAAACCAAAAATGGGTTTAGAAATATACAAAAAGTTGATGGAATCAGAGTGAATTTACCCGAAACGCCTCGCCTTCAGTGGTGTTTTCTACAAATAGAGAAATGGGTCCTGAGTGGCCCTTTGCAGAACCTATATCCAGAAGAAAGAAAAAAATGATTGACCCTTTGACTAGGGTTTAAACTGCACAAATAAAGTGACAAGATGACCTAAAATCATCCCAAGAAAGGAGAGAAGAGTAAAAACTTACCTAACCTCTAAAATTTGAAGATAATCTGGTGAGAAATGATGGAAGGAGAGGGGGTTGTAGAGGGAGGTAATGCGGACGAGGGGGGTGGTCACCGGTGGTGTCTCACTAGTAGGAAAGAGAGAAGGGGGTGGCACCATGAAAGGGGTGTTTGGAGAGAGATGAGGCCACTAGAGGGATATGGCGAAGGGGGTTCACCGGAGAGAAGGCGCTGGAGGAGGAGGGATTGTGCAGGGAACATGGTAGGGGTAAGGGGAAACGCGAGAGAGGAAGGGAGAGGGGAGAGTGAAACAGAGGTTTAGAAAAAAAATAAAAATAAAAAAAATAAAATTAAAATTTAATAAAATAAACATAATATCAATATTAATAATAATAATAAAAATAATAATTTTAATAAAAACACTAATAATAATAATATTAATCCAAATAATAATAATAATAATATTATAATTAATATTAAACATTGTTATAACTTTATTTTTATCTTATTTGATCTTATATTAAATTTATTTTATTTTTCATTTAATTAATTTTTTGAATTATTTTTAGAAGCAGAGCGGGCCGCATGGTTTGGTTGCACGGTCTTCAAGGCCATGTACCAACTGTGTGCAGGCCAAAAAGCCACCTGAAAAGTGAGTCCAAGGTCGGGGTGTGACAATTCTCCCCAACATAGACATATTCTACCCTCAGAAAGTCTTCAAGTAAAAAGATAACTAATGATTGAGTCCGTGCCAAAACAAAACCGAAAGAAAAATCAAGAACCTCAGGTTGAAAATTCAATCCACAAGTCACACCTGACCGATCATAAAGAAACCATGACATAAAACAAGGGGAGACCACGTGATAGTTATTACCACCATAAGAAATCGACTAACACAAAAACTTTAAAACCCACACACCCCACCCCTGGGAGGGTCTAATGTGGGAACTCCCAACCCAAACATACCAACTTCTCCAGATGAGTTAAACAGGACTACTGAGACTTAAACCAAAAACCACTACAAGGCCACCCAGCATACCGGGACACTAGAACAAGGAACTCCCTATAACAACACCGCCAAACTAAGAATTCCATACACTAATCTAAAACTCCACAACCCCTCACATCTCAAAATTATAACTAATAAAACTAGGACTAACCCACACAAGGTTCAAATAGACTTTTAAGAAAAAAATGATTCTAGAGGCCACATTTAAAAGAATGAAACTAATAAGATCATAAAAGAATAAGTTTATAACATTGTCAAAACAAAAGATAAAATTACAAAAATAGGAAAATAAGAACAAGGAAACCCCGACTGTCTCTATTCCAAGATGAAAGATAAGGAACCAAGCAAAGGTCTCACATGCCTCTGACACCCTTAATGTGTGCGAGATTCACCCTAATACCAGAGGCTGGGTCTCTGATGGTTGAAGCATCTTATGCCTCAATGTCAAAAACTAGAATACCCCAATCATAACTTCTTTCTCTAACTATTCTTCTTATAGAACATTCCTCAGTAACCTGAATGGCCACAACGACGATAAGGATTCAGAGGGATGTAGTATGGCGAATCAGAATTGTTAAACCAGCCATACTGATGGAACATCAAAAATAGGTCTGACGTACTAGAAGCTGACACCAATGAAATGGATTCTCTAGAAATGGGTTCCTCTAGTACACCCCACTCTCCCTATGGGGAACCCTCACAAACAATAAGAGGCACCGAATTTTTCGAGCACTCGTGCTCTGGATGCCAACTCCTTAAAGCGGCCGACACAAAACTTCACCAACCAATCGCCTTGTTAACTATGAATGAGATCTTTCCTCTTTTCACCATCACCATCTCAAGTATGATCCATTGGATAAAGATATATTTAGACACCTCCCACATCTTCCCAAATCCAATTGTGATGATACGTCCACCTCTACTGGTCCAAAGTTGGACCCTCCACTAAACCCAAGACAATATGAACACTAACAAACTCAGGAGTCCCCAACCACCCGAATGCATGCTCTACTCCTCTCAAACCGCTTGACTACCCATAAAAACCCCATAACCCCTAGAAATAAAAGAAAAAATAGATAGAAACCCAAAATGGGAATGAATCATTAACAACTTTTGAGGACATTACTAGGTGGCATATTAATTACAACAGGGAAAACAAAATCGAAACTGGAATCAAGACAAAATTCAATCAAAAGAAACACCCTGAGCTGACACAACCGACCCAGAATCCCGAACAATATTAAGCACAACCAAAAGCAACACTCCATGACAAGGGTAATAGACTCATATGTCAAACATATACAAACACAGGAAAAATCCAGTTTTCCAAATACAAAAACCCAATTTTTAAGAAAAATAAAGTCCCCAAAGCATTTTTTTCATTCAAGTTCATTTTAGAAAAATCAATCCAAGCCTTAAATTCCGAAAACCCACCCATGGAATTATATGGTTTTCTGTATAATCCTTCTCCCCTTTCTACTAAAATCACTCGAACATATGTTCTAATGTGCACTTCACATGTCTACCCACACATATGTAGCTGATCCTATGGAATACAAAGGTCACACTTTTTATTATATTACCAAAACCAAACATAATCCAAATTTTACAAATCAAAACACTTCATCTTTAAAAACCCACTTCACTAATTTGAAATCAATTTGAAATAAATCGCTTCTTTACCAACTTTAAAACCATTAGAGAAAGAGACATTTCCATTCAAAACCACATTCATTTCCAAAAACACTCTAACACCAACCAAAATCAAGACAAAGCACAAATAACAATAAATAACTAGAATGAGGAACTAGTGCTTATACCCAACCCAACAACATGGTAGTGAGCCTCACCCCAAGAAAGACATAACACTAGAGGACCTAGAACTGACCACTTGGGCAAGACATGGGTCACTACTCCATGTGGGTTCAAAGCGTGACACTGATTCGCCTCAATTTTCATACTTAAATACAAAACAAAGATAAAATACTCAAAACCTGGACTACCCCTGATAACTTAAGTCTCGTCATGAGCGGTGGTGATCAGGAATTGGCCCGTAACCTACCACCTGAGCCCCAAAAATCCTAATCTCTATCTATCGGACACCCCCAATAACAATGGCCTCCTCTGATACCATTTTGTTATGGACCAACCCGGGTCGATCCCGAACCCATCACCTGATCCGACCTGTTACATGGCCCGGGGGGTGCTCCAGATCCCCATGGGCTGGAAACTAGTGCTGGGAATCAAAACTAAACAAGTGGTAATGATTTTTCCCATAAATTAAAGGCAAGAAAATGAATAAAGACTGAAAATAGAAATGAAGACTAACAGTAGAAGGAAAAAAAGCTGTACTTACCTCCATGTGACCCTAAAGGTCACCACCGACCTCAAACCAATGTCGTAATACGATGACCGAATCCAAGAAAGAAGAATCACTGAAGGTAAAAAAATACAAAACTATAGGCATGATTATTAAAACTCAGTAGGCATGCCCAAACGATCTATTTCCCTATGCATTTTCTTTAAACAAAGAAACATTAATTTCATGTTTTAACTACAATATATAAAAGTAATATTTTATCACATTTTCACTTTAAAAGAAAATCACGGTCCATTTACCTTTTTCAATTAAAAACCAGATTCCCTTTTTAAGAAATGGACATTGGAATTTTTAAGGAGGTGATGTTTACACTAAAAAGGGAGGAAGTGTAAAACAATTTCAAAACCTTTTTCTATAAAAAATTATCCATTTTATCACTTTTAGAAAGAAGTTACACTACACAAGGAAACAAGATCAACAAGCATAAAACATAGGAAATGGAGAGACACCCCATAAGAATAATCAACCAACACATGCATATCAATCATCTGTTATAGTTAACTAAGCACCATAAAATATGGAAGAACCTAGGTGCTCATGAATAATCTAGAACATGCATTACATGTGACTCATCCCAAAGGAATTCCCTACATGATGACCTAATAACACCCAAATACCCGATCACCTCCCTACCTGGCCTGATCAAGGGGCCCAATCCAATAATAATGATAACAAAATAACCCCCCTACTATGGGCCACTAGTATAATCTAAACTAGTGCATCAATCATTCTCCAAAAATTCATTGTCTATTCTAGGTTACCATGTTCCAACTAAAAATGGGGGTGAGTCAACATATACCAACCAAGTAATATAACACATGCATTTTCATCTTACACCATCAATACACACACAACAAAATCACCCCTGAATCACTCCAAGTGATTTTCAACCACTTCCCTTCAACCATCAACACACAAGGGAAGTCCCACCCGAGGTCCACCCATTCCCATCAACATCCATTGAGGAAATAGGTGCACACCAAAGAGGGGTTTTGATGTAATTAATTTTATAAAAGTACCAAATGGGCCCCAAGCTACCATTTAACTCTAAATCATTTCCATAATAAGCAACACATGCCTTTATCCAAAACCAAAATCCACATAGACACTCATTTATGAAACCCAATTCACCCTTTTAAATCTAACACAAATTTATAAAGTCCAAAGGGGAATTTCAACAATCACTTGGTATGCACATTTAATAAAAACATTCATGAAACTCACTTACAAAGATGGAATCACTAAATTTCACAAAAAACATTTATTATATAAACTATACACTACTAACTAACATTAAATAAATATGAGAAAAGTATGAAATAAATGATTCTTAAATTAAAATGTCAATACATAGAGATCCTACCTCAGAGTGGATCCAAACTGAACATTCAGACCTTGATTCTTTCTAACTAAGAGCTATTACTCCCCCACTGAGCATACACATCTTCACATACATATAAGGACACCTGTCCCCTATGCACACACCTGCATGGCCATGAATGTGTGAAAGAGGATTATTACATATATGATTATATGCATATTCCCATGTTCACTCACCTATGTATGGATATCCATATTTATACATAAAAACACCTAGCACCATTCATGTATATGCACTACCATAGATGAATATACACATAACGGGGGAGCCTACATATATATATACCTACCTATGCATATGAAGGAAAGTCGCCTTAGACCTGGTGACTCAGAACCACCAATATAGGACCAACACATCTTAATTAAAATGAAACAGGAATCCATAAACATCATAATACCCAAAAAAAATTAATTCAAACAAAGGAACCCAGATACAATTCAAAAACCAACAAAACTTTTAAGAAAGAAAAATGTTAAAAGAAAACACTATTTTTAAAGTAAGAAGTGCCATGAATCCCACTCTTTTCCACTAAAAGGGAACCTTCCATTTTACACACACCAAAACCATTCCAAATCACACTTCAAGATGACTTTCACACTTCATGAAGAACCATTTTGTAGTTTCACAAGAAAAACACAATTAAAAACAACTATTTTTCATAGGCTAATCATGTTTCAAATCTACCCATAAGTCACATTAATTTCCTAACATGTTTCTCAGTATTTAATCAATTCTCAAATCACATTTCAAAGTGCACAATAAGGATAACATGCCCAATATTATTCATTTAATTTGAAAACCCCATTTTTGATACTTTATCACCACAAGTTCCCTTGAAAACACACTTCTAATTTCCTAAAAAATCATAAAATACATTCCAAAACGAACATAAGAAAACACAATAAAAACATAGACATTATCCTTTAGGAAACCTATTTACATCACTTAAGCATGCCAAAATACTTTCGCAACACATTTTTCACCACACACTAAATCCCTAGGACTCAAAAAACATGGTAAATACCTAATTTAGAGATTGAAAAACCAAACATAGGTTTAGAAATTTACCCAACATTTACGGGAGTGGGACGAATTGACCCGAACCACCTCCCCTTTAGTAGCGGTTTCTAGAACACAGACCAATGGGTTTCGAGTGGCCCTTTGCACAACCTATAACCAAAAGAAACAAAAAAACTAGTGAACCCTTTGACTAGGGTTTTGAATGAACAAATAAGGTGATATGATGACCTAAAATCGGACCAAGGAAGGAGAGAAGAGGAGAAATCGACCTTACCTAAAATATCAAAATATAATATGGTGGTAAATGAAGGATGAAGAGGGGGCATATAGGGAGGCCACACACATGAGAGGGGCGGTCGATGGTTGTGTGTCACTAGAAGGCAAGGGAAAAGGGGGGAGACTCCATACAAGAGGTACTCAGAGGAAGATATGGCCACTAGAGGGATAGGTCGGAGGGGGGTTCATCGAATGAAAGATGATGGAGGAGGATTGAAAATGCAAGGAATAGTGTAGGGGGAAGGGACAATGTGGTAAAGGAAGGGAGAGGGGAGAGTGAAACTGAGGTTTAGGAAAATAAAATAAAAATAAAAAAAATAAAAAAATAAAACTTAATAAAATAAACATATTAAAAATACAAATAATAACAATAATAATAACTTAATAATAATAACAATAATAATATTAATAAAAAATTTAGTAATAATAATAATATTCAAAATAATAATATGAATATTATTATAATTAATATTAAAAATTCTTATAAATTTATTTTTTTCTCAATTTATCTTATCTTCATTTTATTTTATTTTTCATTTAATTAATTTTTTCAAATTATTTTTAGAAGCAGAGCGGAATTCATGGTTTGGCCGCATGGTTTTCGAGGTTGTGAACTAACCAAGTGCAGGCCAAAAACTCACTCGAAAAGTGTGTCCAAGGTCCGAGTGTGACAATTTACGTGTAAGGGAATGATGAATATCATATTTTAATAAATTTTACACTATAATCAAATGTTTTTAATCCCACCAATGTGTTATTTTTGGGAAATTGTCACATTTTTAGGCTTTTACAATAATTTGATATTAACTTTAAAGATATTTTAATTTTGTAAATTTATGTATTTTAAATAATATTTTTATTTTTACTAAAAGTTTTTATAAACTATTCAAAATTTTGAAATTATTTATTTAAATAATTATAGGCTTGATGGGATTCATTTTATCCAAATGGAGAAAGTGTCGAATCTAATAATTTGATTCCTCAAAGGAGCTCAAAATTCGTGCCTTGAAATCTATGTGAAATTCTAGTGAATTTGAAACATAGTCCCATATATCATAATTTAACAAGAAATTAATCTAAAAATTCACATAGATATAAAAGAAACTCCTTGAAAAAAATTATTCAACTATTGTTACACATCCATCCAACCAGTGGACCGAAGGCCTTCATTTTTTATTGATTATTGGTAATAACCTTTTAAGGGGTAAGGTGGAACCCTTAAAAGGCCTATAGGAATAAATATTATATGGCCTGTATGCCATAGAGGAATTCATTTCCCGTAGGCTTCAAACATTACATTCAACCCAGACTAACTATTTGGAACTGCTCCTCCCCAGCATCTTAATTGTGAAATCAGCTCTCCACCTTCACATGACTGGTCAGATAGGCTATCCCGTGCATGCACAGGCTTGTCTCGATGGTCAACATTGAAATATAATTTTGATATTATCTTTTAAAAACAATGATTTAATTATGTAATCTCTTAGTGTAACTCACCACTAAGATGGTGTCCAAATTGGTGGGTCACATGGAGACTAGTAGTGAGGGTGTAATGGTTGTTCAGTGGAGATACTATACCCTCATAATCAAATTATAATAGCGGTATAATAATATATAAACAATATATAATAGTGGAAGTAGTAAATAAGTGAAATACAAAAAAATGGACAGATAATATAATATCTGAATAAAAATAAAATGTCCAATGCCAATTACATATAATGATGCATGTAATGTTAGGTGTTACTACATGGTACAATAAGTAAAAAATAACAGGATAAAATAAAAACCTAATGGTCAACTCCTCTATAATCTTGAGAAAGTGCCCAGTTATATGCTCCCAAGCTCCCATGTACACAACATAACACAGGGAATGAATCCAATGACCTACAACGAAGAAGATCTACTCTAGTACGAAACAACACCCGAAAGGGGCATGATATAACACTATCATCATGATGACACACACAATGTCTAATCAAATCCACTACATAATTTAAAATAGAAAATAATGAGGAGTTATTATCAAAAAATAAACAATCAGTACTGAATATATAAACAACAACCTGCCCAGGTTCATAAGGGACATTTGGATGGTATACCTACTTTGACACCCTACATGGTATCTATGTCTTTGGGTAGATCCTCCAACATCAGAATGGATAACACAAATCATTGGAAGATCCTCCTACAAAGGATGAATCACTCAGAATATACCATAAACATATGAACTCTTCCCTCAGGCTAACAAAAAATATTTACCTAAGGCATAACAAGAATATACCCCTCAGGCATCATGTGACTATGCATCTTTCCTTTAGGCATCCAACATAAACATATAATCTACCCACATAAATTCAGTCCCAGTGTTCCTATCCCTTAAGAAATGAAAAAACATACACCAATCCCTCAGGCATCACTAGAATCTCTCCCCCAGCCATTGTGTGACTTTGAATCTATCCCTTAGGCATCCAACATAAACATATAATCTACCCCAAAGAATTCAGTACTAGTGGTCCTATCCAACAAAATGTTTTAAATTGTTCACCAAAACCTCATGCATCAACACTAAACATGAGTCCTCAGACATCCCATATAATCATATACTCTACACTCTGGCATCAAGTACTTGTGCGCCTTACCCTCAGGTGGTATGGAATAACACACACCAATACCATGGGAGTCCATATTAAACATGATCTATATCCATAAAATCTCAACATGCCAAATAACGTCAAACCGTCAGGTTTAAATCAAATCGATATAACATAAGATCAAAAACTATTTAATGAAAATCAAAATTATAGTATCAAACATACCATATATATCATCACAAGACACAATGATTATTTTATAAAAAATATAATATGTTAAATGAATTGATTTAATTAATCTAAGTTCCATATTATCATCATAATTATATCAAACCTGTTTAATTAATCATTATACCCTAATGTTTTTAATATATTAATTAACTAGTTTAGGAAAGGTGATTCTACCAGAAGAAATCACACAATTTATTATTAATACAATTCAAATGTCTAAGCCACCAATTAATCTATTTTAGCAATTATTGAAGGGAACAAAGTTTAATTACACTAGTTCACAATTAAATCCGAGGATGGAACACCTATTAGATGGATTCAAGTATCAGTATTATTTCTTATGGGACCAAAGGAATTTAATGGAAATTTAAAAATAAAATATTATAGTTTAAGAGGGATTATAAAATTTATCTGTTTGTGCTCGTGGCATACTGGCATGACTACCCATGTCACAATTACTATAAATAAATGCCTCAAATAAAAAATTATTTACTTTAGACCACCCAAAAAAATTCCATTTAATTTAATTCATTTAAAACATTTATGGAAGGAAAGCCACCAGGTCAATGCATTCTATTCAATTCATGAAATTTCATTAAACTTGTGAATTAAATTCACTTATCAAGGATCAAGTGGTACTTATAAGGTACCATGGAAAAATAGGGAAAATTTCTATAAGGGAATTACCATTTTATAAAGCATGCCAATTCATTCAAGAGGGGGTGCTATTGTTTAATAAAAAATTATCAATTGATTACATGGGAAATTCCATTTAATAAAGAAATCTAATCCCTTAGGATGATCTTGATTCATTAAGATTTTATATTAAGGACGGACTAACCATTTAAGAGTATCAATATTTTTAAGTCCCAAACATTCCATTTAAACTAATCGGGCATGACACATCAATTCATATTATTTTAAAAAGGGATAATTACTATCTTTCCACAAAAAATCACCAAAAAGAAAGAATATAGAAAAATCAAACCCTAGATAGGCATAATATAATTAACTATCACTACTTTTAGGTTTGTAAGATGACGCACCTCTGTTGGAGGGGTATTATTATAAAATCATGACATTTTCTTCGAAAAAAATCATTTATCATATTTAAAAATTTATTCTAGAATCCTAATTCAACACAGATTAAATTAAAGATAAGTATATAAAGAATTAAATAAAATCATTCTTTAATTTAATGGAGTAAGTAAAGGGATCCTATCTTAGGAATAAGATCAAGCCGAACACTTGACACTTAATGATTTTAACTCGAAGCTACTCCATACTTGCACTCACATACATTACTCTATATTTATACACCCCTTAATCCAATGTACATATTACCCTCTCTATGATAGAATATTTATGAGGAATATATATATATATATAGACACACATACCTATATATATGAGTGCAAGCTTTTAAGGAGCCACCAAACTCTGTTGAAGTGATGACGACTAGCTGAAACCATCATGGAAGGGGAAATGCAGGTATGTAAAAATTCTAGGAACTTAGAAACTATGAAAACCCCAAAAAATAAATAGTAAAACAATGAAATATGAAAGAAAAACTTACCCCAAATCGATGGAGGAAAACCAAATGAAACCAATCCACTTTGCCTTTTGAGGTAGATGCAAGAACACGAACAAGGTCGACCTGAGATACCCTTCGTACGCCCTAATACTGGATAAGAAACCAAAAATCAGATTAAACCCTAACCTAGGGTTCATCCGATTTAAAAAATTTCAATAAAGAGAGTAAAATCCACCATCCAAGGATTGATATGAGTGTATAAGTTCTTACCTTGAAGGATCGAGCAAGATTAATGATGGTTCTTGGTGAAATCATCAAGCCGAGGGGGAGATGGTGGAGAGGGGGTCGCATGCTAGGAGGGTTTTTCCAAGGGGGTCACACACTAGAGAATAAGGGGGGGGGGAACCACACTGAAGGAGTAGGGGAAGACCCCTTTGGTCTCTTAAAAAACTAACCTGATAAAAATAAAAATAATAATTGTAATAGTAATAATCAAAATAATAACAGTAATAATAATTTTATTATTATTATCATTAAACTTTTTTTTATTTTTAGACCCCATTTATTTTCATTTAATTTGAATTTTAAAAGTTTTATTTATTTGAAAAAACACATTGCGGTGTTCTAACTCTTGAAATTCAGATCTGAAGCCCAGTTTTTAAAATGGACCATCTAGTAAATGAAAAATTAAAATTTCTTTGGTTTTTCATCTAGTTCAAAAACACAGGTTGGTACACATTAATATAAAATCATAAGAGAAAAAACATTTTAATATATTATTATTTATGTTTATTTCATTTTTTTGAGTTTTTCTATTTAAAAACCCATATATTTATATCATATGTATTAATTAAATTATATTATATAATTTTTTATAATATTAGTTATTTAATATAGTAGTGAGAATATGAAATCAGTTTGTGTAAGCGGAATCCTCATGAGATCTCCCCTAGGTAATTCCACTATAGTGAATGCTTAGGTAAATAAAAATATTGACCAGGTATCTATGATAAATCCCCACACATTAATTTGGCATAGTTTCTAGGGAGGCCAAGATCTTTCACATGATATTTTTCATAAATAAATCATAAAAAATAAAAAATAAAAAATAAAAAAGGAGATTCATTGTATATATTTCATTTCATAAGCGTAAAAGAGATTATTTCAATGATTATTCATATGTTTGTCTGAATATCATGTCCAGTAGGGAGGATTCAATGTATATTTTAATGTAGTAGGGATTTATAATGATATAATAATTGAACAAAAAATAGGATCCTTTCCAATTATTGAAATGAAATTAAATATCAATGGTGTGAATGAGATAAAAAACAACACGATGAAGGAGAAGAGGTAAATATTTCTACACCAACATTTATAGTTAAAGAACTTGAGGAGGACATGGGTAAAATACTTTTAGATCCATTAAATACTACTCAAACATTTATAGAGGTGTTTTTTGAAGAAACCATGCTTGTTAATTTAATTGTGGGAGATTATTATAACATAGAAGAATACTAGTTAGATATTTTTTTTGAATCTGAAATGATAAGTAATTTTAAAATCTTTAAAAAAGAATAATCAAAACCTCTACACCCCTATATTTCTTCGAATGAAGGGAAAAACAAAGTGGTGGAATTTTAATAAATTATAGAGTAGATTGACTACATATCTCCATCCACAAGAAACCTTATCCAATTGGCCTTGATCAAAGAAGAATAAATTTAATACAATATAATTAAGGGAGATAATATTTTCTTATACTTATTTATTTTTTATTTTATTAAAGTTGAATTGATTTTTATTTCCCATTGTTTTTATTTTTTAGATTTGAAAAACACATGGTTGCCCTTGGAAAAAATTAATAAGAAGAAAATTACCCTACTCATACTAAGTTCCAAATAGCATTTTCTGAACAAATTATGTTTCATGATTCTTTACCTAAAGGGGTATATTTTTATATATATTTATAATGATTTTGTACCCTTAAAATTAAAATTTTCATCGGACTCCCCATTTATAAAGTTATGGATATAGAATATTCACATACATAGTCCCTGTATGATGTTGAAAACGTTTTTTAATAGGTGGCTGAAGTAAAGGAGAACCCACACATTTTACTTCCCCCACATTGAAAGTTGTACTCTATTTCCATGGGGATGGGCCTGAAGTAATCTATTCTTTGGTTCCTATATAACTAATTTCAGGGGATGTGTAATGGAAAAATTATAAAACCCTAATATTTTATAGTACGTTATCTAATTAAAGTAATTCAATAGCTTGCGCTACACACAACAATGAGTTCGAACGCACCACAACTAACCAAACTAGCCTTTCAAAAAACAGTTATAAATTGAATTAACTACATTTTGAATCTTATATACTCTATATAATTTTAACACCCATATTATTTGTTTCTTAGACATAATATAAGAACAAATTCAAATTTTCAGATAAAGGATGTATTTTTTTAAAATGCAATTTATCGCTTACAAATGGTGAATTTTTTAAATGAAATATCTGAAACTTTTATATTAAATTTGAAAAAATAAACCTCTTATTTATAAGTAGGACAAAATTTCTTTTTGGAAATTTTTTTGGTACTTTTCTCATAACTTTCATATTTTGATGAATAGTGAAAAATACAATGTTTTAATTGAAAACAAATTTTTTAATCGAAATAATTAATAGTGTTAAATTATGTATTTTAATGGTTTTGAAGTATAATTAGATTATATTTTTATCATTTAATACAATTTAGGTCATTATAAGTAATTTCACATCTAAATTTGACATAAACACATATCAATCTTTTGATAGTTTTTACTTTTTGAAAACCCGCTTTTTTGGTTTTGACAACAGGAATTAATTTTAAATTAATAAATGAAACTTCTATGTTTTGAATTTGGTAAAATTGAATTCATTTTTGAATTCATAATATCAAAATTAGATTAGGGTAAATTTTTGGTATTTTTATAAAAAATTTCAATTTTCGATGAATAATGAAAAACACCGCGTTAATATTAAAACCGACGTGTTATTTAAATAATTATTTATTTTATTGAAATTTATTTTAAGTCAAAATAGATATATAATACCTATATAAGTTCAATTTTATTCATTTGAGACATTTTATAATAAAATTAGATGTATAAAAGTTTATTTAACTTTTTTACGTTTTTACCCACATTCAAGGAGCATTTGAAAATTTGCATAAAACTCAATTTTACTGCTTCTTTGAGTTGAATTTAAAAAATCCAAGAGACACGGTTGACACCAGTGAGTAAAATGATGTTCAATTAGATGAAAATAATTTTTTTATGAATAGTAACTTTTGACTTTTTTTACCACAGTTAAAAGTAAATAGGGTAATTATGGGTAAAAATGATATTATAATTACTCTAACACAGGTCCCAATTCTATTGAATAAGTTTAATTAGACTAAAAAAAACCTTAGTAATAAAATATGATCCTCTTTGGTCCACTTATATTAGATTAGGACATTTATTATTATTTTATTTAAAGAAGAGTTAAAAGTGTTAAATTCAATGTTTAATAACTAAACCATTTTTTATATAGGGTTATGGAGAATATAAATTCGACTATAAATAGTTTTTAGAAAGTTAAAAATATTTTATACATAATGGTATTTTATTTATACTTTTTATACATTAAATAATTTAATTTATTTATGACACAATGATGATGCAGTAATTATCTTATTAATGAAATATTAAAATAATTAATATTATAAATATTCAAATAAATGTAAATTGCTACTTATGATAAATTACACTAATTTTATAGGTTAATATGACATGTTAAGGTTGATTAGATAGTTTTTTTTGAAGTGATAAGGTTGTTATGACTTTCAGAAAAACAAAATACCAAATAGTGTTGAAATTTACATAAATTAGTTTTTAAAACAAATACTATATTATTGGTTGATATAATATTACTAAAAATCTAAGGTTTTTCCAAAAATATTAATTAATATTATATATCTCACTAATGAACTAATTTAGTTTCTCTTTGAAGTTTATAGTAAGTTTATTAACCATATAATGTAAGAATACAAGAAGACACGGTAAAAGTTAAACTATTTAACTAAGAGTTAAATATAAAAGATAAGGTTAAAATGGTTACCTGAACATGAATAAAACCTATTGGTTGAGATTATTTAGACCCATAACCATATAAATCAACAAATATATTAATTTTGATCCATTATAAACCGAATCTGATTGTATAATAAACTAATATTTTAATCTTCTCCTAAAGTGACCCCCACCCCTCTTATAAAAGGGAACTTCCCCTTCTCTCAAAATCACACCTCCAAATACATTTTTCTTGGACATACCCTACCCAAATATACTCCCAACTTCCCTCACATCAACCTAGATTCCTTACATTGATCATAAAGCCAACCTAAGGAGCCATTTTGACCAACTCAAAAGGAAACACCCGAAGAACAGGTAATAATTTCACCACCATTTTTCTAGTTCTATTCTTCTTCCACTTCCTATTTCTTTGTAGTTTCCATACCAAAATAATAAATTCGGTACCTCATATATACTGTTATGATATTATAAAAATGAAGTCACCATACATTCCTACGTACGTATTACCGTCTCTACGTCGTGGTGTAGTTTATTATTCAATCACTACATTATTTGGATGAGTATAATAGTGAGTATAACTGATCTAAATAATAAATATAACATTTTAATAATTCTGTATATATGATATACCATCCAATTACATACAATTTCACCATCAACCTAATGATATTGTCACTCATGCATACGTACGGATTACAGTCTCCACGACGCGATGAGATTCATTCCCACGTTCACCATTCAATGATGATTATAAAAATATATATTGTTAATAAGTATGTAATACATGACATAATAATTCTATTGGAGATATATATGTATGTATTTATGTACTTAAATATATCTTAGTCACTTACTTCCTTTCAATATGACATGAAAACGGAAATAGCGTTTATGCGTACATACGTCCTACCGTCTCCATAAATGGTGCCTTCCATTTCATATATCTATCTATTATAAATATTTATAGTCTAAATATATTTGATATATAAATCAAATTTTATATTTTGTAAGTATTTAAATCGTGATCTAAATTATACGATCATGAATAACAAGTTAAAACACGTACGATAAAGAAATCAATTATTACCCAAAATGAAAATTTAACATGGAAATTATTATTAAATGGGTAGTATAAAGTCATAAATGAATCATGTATGATATAATAATAATGAATATGGTTCTGTTATAATTTAATAACCAACTATGGTCATTATACATGAGGTTAAACGTACCCTCGACCAAATGAAAGTGCAAGGTAAGGGTTAATTTCTCAATCTCATTATTATTCGAGATTGTTTATGGGTATGTTTATATTGGGACATATTTGTTATCCATGTGCATGTTTCATAAAATAGTTTTCAAACGGATTATTTTTAAGGGACTAATTTATTAAAACATCATTTTAAATGTTTTAAATATTTATTCTTATAAATCATTCTCATTAATGTCCATGTTTTTAAAATGGGTTTTTAAGGATTTATTTATATGGACATGAATGTTTTTAAAATGTTAATTCCATTAAAAAGTTTCAAAGTTGTATGAGACACTTTTATTCAAAAATTTATTTAAATGGATTCCTTTCTAAATTGTGTTACTTTTAAATGTTTTCATGAAAAAGGGATATTTATCTCAAAGAGTTTTACAAATCATTTTCATCTATGTCAACATCCTTTGATAAATTTTAAACTTGTTTAAAGTTGATTTATTATGATACAAATCATTAATATTGTATTGAAGGTTTTGTGATATGTTTGGTTATGGATGTGTTATTTTTATACCATTCATGGTTTATGGATAAAGTATTGACATTTCGTATGCTAGTTTTAATATAAATGTTTATGTTATGTTTAAACCTTTTCATATGAGGAATACAGTGGACTTAGTAAGTGATGGGTGGATCCCACTATTGCTCCTCGATGAATCAGTAGGTCTCATGAGACAAACTAGTGTCTGGGCACAAGGCCTTGACAAAATTTTATTTGTAGTATTTGAACAAGGCCTTGACTATGTGATTATAAAGTCTGGAATTATGCATTCCATCATTATGAAATTGGATATTTATATTACATGTGATTATTTAACTAGTAGAATATCCCTGTAAATAAGTAAATGGAATTATTTGATTTATCTTTTCCATATTATACTGATGTTTAAGTTTAAAAAGCTTTTGTTTTAGTTTTATACATTGCATTTTTTTTTGCTTATTTATGAAATTTTCCGCTATATTGTTATCTTTACTGAGCATCTGAGCTCACCCTTTTCTATTTTTTTTATTTTTCACAGGATGTGAAGAAGTATATTATGACTGACCTGGAGGGATAATCTAAGAGATATGATTGTAGTCAATGGAGACAATGTTGTTTTTTTTCATTTTAAATTGTAATGTAACATTCATGTATGTAATCTATTCTTCAAGACTGATAAACTAATAGGTACTTTTGGACTTGATTCCTGGTAGTCAAGCCAATGTATTAAAATAATGCACCGACTCTGGGTAACTGGGGTCTAGGCATTACAGTTGGTATTAGTGGAAGTTTAGCAAAAACCTTGGAAGTAGATTTAGATAAACTCTGATTAGATAACATTACCCTAAGATCGACTTTGTGGATTAGTATATAAGAACCTACTAGAATTTTGGTAATGTAGAGATTTGTGTATTTTCCAAGTAATACATCCCTGTCTGGATACGAGCAGGTAGAGGAGGCTTTGGAACAGATGTACCTAGGAGTGAAAACTTCTACAAGGAGTTCCGGGCTTGACCTGGGGTATCCTGGTACTCCATAATGGGCCTTTCTGCACTCTTGGTTAGACACTCAGGGGGATATGTTTAGGATAATTCACATTTTCATTTCAAGCCATTATGAAGGATTTAGGAGTAAATACTTCATCAAAGAAAACATTTTATGATTATAGATTATATGCATAAGCTTTTCAACTTATGTTAGGTATTTTACAAGTTTGGAATTATGAATTGTGATTCATAAACTAACATAGTGTATGCCATTGTTTATAAATGGTTCATAGTATAAGGAATGAGAATTTCAACAATACACATGACCAAAAGATTAATAAGGATCATATATTTAATGGTATTAAGAAAAAATTTAAAAGGGAAGTAGTCTCCCACATATTCTCATCGTATGAAGAAATAGTATCATGTGTTAATAAGATAAGTAAATAATTCTTTGAGTCCTATGAATTTGAAGGGAAGCAAGAGAAGAAAAGGATGGAAGAGAGAAAGATGGATAAAGGGAAGATGGTAAAGAAGGATTTTCCCATATGTGATAACTGTGGAAAGAATCACCTTGGTAAATGATTAAAGGGAAAGGGAATTTGTTATAAGTGTGGAGAAAAATGACACCAAGTATGTGATTTCAAGGGTAAGAATAAGGTTTAAAATGTACAATGCTTCATCTGGATGGAGTTGGGGCACTACACGAATCAATGTCCAAATCATCAGAGTAAACCCCAAATGCTGTTATTGGATAATAATCAAGTTATGATACAACCAAAGATGGAGATTAATGGTTATATTTCTTATGTTGTTATTAAAGTATTGTGTCATTTGAGTATTGTATTAATGATGTACATGTTATAAGAATTATAGAGTATAAAAGGATTGTACTGCAGTACTATTTCATTAAGGACTTGAGATTGTGTGGAATCAAGAAAAGTGACACAATAACAGGTTAATTTTTTTGGAAAATATATGGTTGTGAGAAAGATAAACCATAATATGGTTCTTATACTGAGGTTGTGATTTTGGAATAATATATGATTTATTTGGATAAATTATATTGGATATTCTTAACTACCTTGAAATTGATTAATGATTTTTATATTCCATCATAGTTGGAGTTTACAAAATTTTTGGATAGAAGAAGTATATCCAGTGTTCTATAAGGAATAAGGGAGCATGAATTTAATCAATAAGGTTTTATGATAATTCAGGGTGTTATAGTGTTTTAAAAGAATACATGATGAAGGTATTCACATGTTATTATGTCGAAAAAATGATATTCATTACGTTTACCTTCCTTATAAATTTTGGACTGTGAGTTTGGATAGAAGTATTTTGGATAAGTCTAAAGGGTGGCATGAATTATGTTTGACATTGGATACTATTGTTAATGTTAAATAATTTCTTAAGATTATTTTTGGATTATTATAAAAAGGACAACCTGGAGGGCAGGTGACAACCTTTCACGTCCGGCAAGGCCGCGAGACTTGAACCCGTAACTGAAGGGCAATAAGGGTGCATCACCTACCACTGGCCTACTTGATGTCCTGGTTTGTATAATGTAGTTTTTTTAAATAGTCTGACAAATGAATTATAAATTAATTATTTTTGGAACCCTATGTGATTAGGATAAATAGAATATTTTTGAATTATATTATCTTTTGGAGTGAAAGTTGAGTTTGTGGTAGGAATTAGTTGAAGGATGAAACTCTACTTGTCAAGTATATATAAATTTTTTCCCTCTTATTCTATGAATAAATTAATTCTTAAACTTTAGGGTAGGGATATTAAAACAAAAAATGTGTTACCCTAATACTATATGTTTTATTGAACCGATGATATTTTACATCATCTTAGATTGATGGCTTTGAGGCCCTCAATTTTACACTTGTTTGTGATTGATGACCTCAATCATTCCCTATAAATATTTACGCTTTTCCTCCAATTACGTGTCTCTAATTTACACCAATGTTCTCCTAATCAAGATCATAATTTGGTGGTGACTTTTTCATTTTCCTTTTCCTCTAATTATGACTAAATTTTATTAACCCAATGTCTGATGTGGGTTTTCCACAAAGGTATTTTTATATTTTTATCCATTTATTTTTGAAGACCAATTTCAAATTTCGAGGATAAAATTTATTGAAGGAGGGAATAATGTAACACCCTAATATTTTATAGTATATTATCTCATTAAAGTAATTCAATAGCTTGCGCTACACGCAGCCCCGAGTTTGAACACACCACAACATACCAAACTAGTCATTCAAAAAGCGATTATGAATAATATAAACTGTATTTTGAATCTTATATACTCTATATAATTTTAACACCCATATTATGTGTTTCTTAGACATAATAAAATAACAAATTCAATTTTTCAGATAAAGGAAGTATTTTTCAAAAATGAAATTTCACCGCCTCCTAATGGTGAATTTTTTTAAATGAAATATCAGACAATTTTATATTAAATTTGTAAAAATAAACTTCTTATTTAGAATCGAAACATAAAAATTCAGTTTGGTAATTTTTTTGGTACTTTTCTGATAACATTCATATTTTGATGAATAGTGAAAAATACTATGTTTTAATTAAAGAAAACTTTTTTAATCGAAATAATATATAGTGTTAAATTATGAATTTGAATGGTTTTGTATTATAATTAGATTATATTTTTATCATTTAGTTCAATTTATGTCATTATAAGTAATTTCAATTTAAATTTGACATAAACACATGTCTATTTGTTGATAATTTTTACTTGGTTAAAAACCCGCTTTTTGGTTTTGACAACGGAAAGTAATTTTAAATTAATAAATGAAAATTATAATTTTTAAATTTGGTAAAATGGAATTCAATTTTTAATTAGGAATATCAAAATTATATTAGAGTAAATTTTTGGTATTTTTATGAAAGCTTTCAATTTTTTATGAATAGTGAAAAACACTACGTTATTATTTAAAACCGACTTTTTATTTAAATAATTATTTATTTAATTTAAATTTATTTTAAGATAAAATAGATATATAATACTTATATAAGTCCAATTTAATTCTTTGGAGTCATGTTTTAATAAAATTAGATGTATAAAATTTTACTGAACTTTTTAACGTTTTTACCCACCTTCTAGAGGCATTTGAAAATCTGCATAAAACTTAATTTTACCACTTCTGTGAGTTGAATTTCAAAAATATGAGAGACATAGTAGACATAATTAAGTAAAATGTGGCTCAATAAGATGAAAATAATTTTTGGTGAATAGTAACTTTGGACTTTTTTTTACCGCGGTTAAAAGTAAGTAGAGTAATTAAGGGTAAAAATGATATTATAATTAACCTAACACATGTCCTAATTATATTGGATAAAATTAATTTGATGAAAAAAACATAGGAATAAAATATGATTCTCTTTGGTCCAGTTGGATTAGATTAGGACATTTATTATTATTTTATTTAAAGAAGAGTTAAAAGTGTTAAATTCGAAGTTTAATAGCTAAACCATTTTTTATATAGGGTTACACACGATATAAATTCGACTATAAATATTAATTAGAAATATAAACATATTTCCTACATAATGGTATTTTATTTATAATTTTTATACGTTGAATAATTTAATTTATTTATAACACAATGATCATGCTGTAATTACCTTATTAATGAAATATTAAAATAATTGATATTATAAATATCCAAATAAATGTAAATTGAGACTTCTGATGAATTACACTAATTTTTTAGGTTAATATGACATGTTAGTGTTGATTAGATAATTTTCTTTTCAAAGTGATAAGGTTTTTATGACTTTCACAAAAACAATATACCAAATAGTGTCAAAATTGACATAAATTAGTTTTTAAACAAATACTATATTATTGGTTGATATAATATTCCTAAAAATTTAAGGTTCTACCAAAAGGATTAAATAATATTATATAGGTCATTAATTAACCACTATAGGTTCTATTGGAAGTTTAGACTAAGTTTATTAACCATATAGTGTAAGAATACAAGAAGACAAGATAAAAGTTAAACTATTTAACTATGAATTAAATCTAAAAGATAAGGTTAAAATGGCAACCTAAAATTGTATAAAACCTATTATTTGATAGGATTTAGACCCATAACCCCCTAAGTCTCAAAATAAATTCATTTTTATCCATTATACACCGAATATGATTTTATAATAAATTAATATTTTAATCATTTTCTAAAGTGACCCTCACCCCTCTTATAAAAGGGCACTTACCCTTCTCTCAAAATCACACCTCCAAAGCCATATGGATCGGCCATCCCCTACCCAAATATCCTCCCAACTTCCGTAAAATCAACCCAGAGTTTTTAATTTTATCAGAAATCCAACCTAAGGAGCCCTTTTGATCAACTGAAAAGGAAACACCCGAAGAAGAGGTAATAATTTCACTACCCTCTTTCAAGTTATATTCTTCTTCCAATTTATCTTTATTTGTTGTTTCCATACCAAAATAATAAATATAGTTCCTCCTATATACTATGATGTTATTAGAAATATGGTACAACTATATTCATTATTGTATCCATCCTATAAATGACAAAGTCACCATACGTGCGTATGTACGGCTTACCGTCTCCTCGTCGTGGTGTAGTTTGTTATTCATACACTTCATTATTTAAATGGGTATAATAATGAGTATAACTAATGTAAATAATAAATATAACATGTTAATGATTCTTTATATATGATATACCATCCAATTACATATGATTTCACCATCAATATAATGGTATTTTCGCTCGTGTGTATGTACGGATTACCATCTCCACAACGCGATGAGATTCATTTCCATGTTCACCGTTCAATTATGATTATAAAATATATATTATTAATAAGTAAGTCATATATGAAATAATAATTCTACTGTATATATATGTATGTATTTACTTACATATATCTTATTCACTTACTTCTATTCAATACGATATGAAAACGGACACAACTTTTATGCGTACATACGGCCTATCGTCTCCATAAACAGTGTCTTCCATTTCATATATCTATCTATTATAAAAATTTATATTCTAAATATATTTGATATATATATATAAATTTTTATATTATGAAAGTATTTAAATCATGATCTAAATGACATGTTCAAGAATAACAAGTTAAAACACGTACGATAAAGAAAGCGATTATTACCCAAAATGTTAATTTAACATGGAAATAATTATTAAATGGGGAGTATAAAGTCATAAATGAATCATGAAAAATATAATAAATATTAATATGGTTCTATTATAATTTAATAACATACTATGGTCATTATACAGAATGTTAAACGTACCCTCAACCAAAGGAAAGTGCATGGTAAGGGTTATTTTCTCAATCTCATTATTATTCGAGACTGTTTATGGGTATGTTTTTACTAGGAAATATTTATTATCCATGTCCATTCTTAATAAAAGAGTTTTCAAAGGGATTATTTTTAAGGGAATATTTTAATAAAACATCATTTTAAATGTTTTAAATATTTATTCTTCTAAATCATTCTCATTAATGTCCATGTTTTCAAAATGGGGTTTTAAGGTTTTATTTATATGGAAATTAATGTTTTTAAAATGGTTATTCCATTCAAAAGTTTCAAAGTGGTATGGGACACTTTGATTAAAAGATGTCTTTATGTATTTTTCTTTCTAAATTGCGTGACTTTTAAATGTTTTCATGAAAAATGGATATTTCTCTAAAAGAGTTTTTCAAATCATTTTCATCTATGTCAACATCCTTTTATGGATTTTAAACTTGTTTGAAGTTGATTTATTACGATACAAATCTTCCATATTTTATTAAAGGTTTTGTGATATGTTTGACTATGGATGTTTTATTTTTCTACCATTCATGGTTTATGGATAAATTATTGAAATTTCTTATGGTAGTTTTAATATGAATGTTTATTCTATGTTTAAACCTTTTCATATTAGGAATGCATTGGACTTAGTAAGTGACAGGTGGTGACCGATATAGCTCCTCGATGCATCTTTAGGTCTAATGTGACAAACTAGTGTCTTGAAAAAATGGCTTGGAAAAATTTAATTTGTTTTCTTAGAACAAGGCCTTGACTATGTGGTTATGAAGTTTGGCATTATTCATTCCATCATTATGAAATTGGCTATTGATATTACATGTGTTTATTCAACTAGTAGAATATCCATGTGAATAAGTAAATGGAATTATTTGACTTATCTTTACCATATTATGCTGAAGTTTAAATTTTAAAATTATTTTTTTAGTTTTATACATTGCCTTAAATGTTTATGCTTATTTATGAAAGTTTCCCTTATATTGTTATCCTTACTGAGCGTCAGAGCTCACCCATTTCTAATTTTTTATTTTTCCCTGGATGTGAAGAAGTATATTATGACTAACCTATAGGGATAATCTAAGGGATATGATTGTGGTCAATAGAGACAATTTTGTTGTTGTTTTTAATTTTATAATGTGATGTAACGTTCATGTATGTAATATATTTTCCAAGACTGCTAAACTGATCGGTCCTTTGGGACTTGAATACTTGTAATAATACCAATTTATTAAAATAATACACTGACTCTGGGTAACTGGGGTTAGGGAATTACAGAAATTGGATGTGTTGGTTCAATTAATACAATCCATATCCACCATCATATTGAGAATGAACCACTAAAACTATCTGACTAAGGGCAATAAAGACCTGCCACCCATTTGAGGGGTCAAACCAAGTCCTATACAAATTTCCTTATTTATTTATTGTTATTTAAATAAACTTCTGATGTTTGGTTCTATCTTGATTTACTATATATAATGAGTCATAATATAGGAGATTAAATCAAGGATACCACTATAAAATATACTCAGGTTATATATTTTCTTCTATATTTTACCCATATATAAATAAAATTTTGTATGAGATGAAATATCAGGTAGTTAAATCTTATGTATTGTGTGTGTGGATGGTGGATTCCAATCTGTTTTTCATATTTTTTTGTGTGTTACATTTTTTAATATTATCATTACTTTTTTTGTATTTTCTATTTTTGGACCTTTAATTTTTAGTGGGTTTTTAGGTTAGAAATTTGTTATTTAAGTTTTGTCCTAACTATAGAAAATTACATGCTAGTTTTGAATATTTCAAATTTTTTGAAGTTATTTAATTTATATAATATTAGATTAAGTTATGTTATTACATCAATGATTTTTTTGGTTATATGAAATAAATTTATTATGAATGGATGAAAATTTAGTAGAATCCAAATTATAACCTGAGAAAATTGAAATTTTGAACTCTTTCTTTAGTAACTTGTCCATTGTGAAAAATAACACCTTAGGGAATAAATGAAAAATATTTTTTTATTTAATTATGTCCTTTGAAACTAGATTATATTGATAAATTGTGATACAATATGATTTTTTTGAGATACTAGACACTAAAAAACAATATAAAAAAATACAAAAAACACAAAAAAATGTAGTGGAAATTTCTTAAAAATGAGTGGATTTAAGTGAGAAGAATATTGGAAAAAAATTAACATGGTTGAAATGTATATATAATAATGAAATTTGGGTTTTGTCATAAAATATAGGAATGGATCTTTGGTTTGAGGAGCTTGGGAAGGTGATATTTATGACAATGCCACTTGTTAAAATATTAATTCCATAAAATATAATTTTATTCACAATCCTGGAACAATTTTTTTATTGAATTGAAGTGCAGTAGTGGATAGAACTTATAATAAATCCATGATATTTTTAATAATTAATTAATATTTTTGTCTCTTCCTTTATGGACATTGTGTTTTAACCTATGTAGAATAATTCTTTTTTGTTCCATTATATTTCCTAGGATTGAAATGTTTAAGTGTATATGAATGATGAAGATCATATTTTTATACATTTTATAATAAAATTAATTATTAGATCTCAAAAATGTGTTATTTATGGTAAATTTTAGTGTTTTTTTAAAATATTTATTATAATTTTGAAAACAGATTAATTTTGGAATAATAAGTATTTGTAATTAGTTTTTTTAGAAAGAAAATTTTATACACTAATCAAAATTGTATTTTTTTTGCATTTATATGATTTATGATATATATTTAATCCAATAGGATAAAGTGTTATGTCTATACAATTTAGGCCCAAAAGGAGCTCACAATTTGATCATAGACATATTTTCACAGTTTTGATGAATTTCAATTATGGGTCCATTTATTATAATGAAATAAATCAATTAATCATAGATTTCACATTGAAATAGAATAAATTACAAGGGAAAATTTATTTAACTTTGTAATTGCCTTTTAATATTGATATCAAGGTCATAAATTCATTAGAAACCATATGATGGGAATATGAATACTCTAAAGGATAGAAATAATTTATATAAATATATATTCATAACATTGTCTAAACATGACCAATGAATTTGAAGTTTTTTTCTATGCATTCCTAAGACATATTTGAAAAATTTCCTATGAATAATAATTTCCTTAATTATTCCATTTACTACAGAAACCTTGAGAAAACTTTGGAAGGATTAAATTTGAAGGAAATATGGCCACCTTTTGCCTATAAAAATGAATTTTCTACCCATTTCAATGTGTTGGGAATTTCAAAAGTTAGGTTTTGTGGAATGATGCTATAATAGTGAACTATATTTTAAATATATATTAGTTTAGTTTTCTTCCTCTCATCAATTTTTGTTTCATTTCTCATTTGTGTTTCTTCCTCGATACTTCTTCTAATATCCATGAGAAATGGAGAACTAACCTTGTTGATGTTGGGGTGGGAAGTTTTCATATTTTTAGTTTATTTTTCTTCAATGATATTAATTTTAATTATGGTTAAATTGATTATAATTCGAGATCTCTATATTTTCTCTACTATTGGGTTTTTCTTTCTTATTATCAATAATTGTTCCCTTCACTATATAAGTCAATCATATATTGGATTTTTACTTAGATAGTGTTGGATAGTGAATATTTCTCCTAGATATATATTGGAAGAGTATTTCTCAACACATAGAGATATCAATTTTGGATAATAAAAGTTCACACAAGGATGTTGTTGAGTTTCAATCAATATTAAAAGGTAATATTGAGATTATCTTTTAAACATAAGGATTTCATTACTATGAACTCCTGAGAGGAAAAATAATTCTCCCATCAATTTCTATGTGTTAATTTTGTTTTCACTATGTTTTTCATGAAAAAAATGGACATATATATCTATATCATATTAATTCTAGTCCCCACCCCCATTATATTATTAATTAATATATTAGTTTGTAAGTGTAAAAATGAAAATAGAAAGTAAGTCTCTGTAAGTGGAATCCTTGAGTGATCAATCCTTGGTTGTTCCACTACATTGAATTATTAGGTAAATAAAAATATTTATGGAGGATCTATAAAAAATACTCACACTTTATTAATTAATATAGGAAAAATCAAAGACACGTTGATAATTCTATAGAGATAGAATAATATCCTGAATGATCATTAGGGGTTGAAATACTTAAAGAACACAATAGTTTGAATTATGTTATTGGAAAGAATCAATAAATTTATATAAATGGAAGGAATGTTATTTTGAATCCCAAAACAAATAGAGAAATAAAAGTACATTATTTGAGATATTATTTTGGTCACCAATTGTTTTGTGCCACTAATCAGATAAAATTAATATCAAGAAAAACATGCATGAAATGTTACTTGAAACTATTTTAAATATATTAGGAAAAATAATATTTTCAATCAAATAATGATTAAATTGATTGGGGTATACAAATAAGTGATCTTAATTTAATTACTGAAAATTAGTGTAAATATCCCTTTTCTTGTTTTAACGATAAATATTGAGAAAAATTAATTCCTTTAAGTCTTAGAAATCTTAAAATTTTTAGATAGTAATTCCTGTAATATTTTAAAATGAGTAAATTCATGTGATGTGAAATAAAAATATCTTAAAACCAATTACCAATATGTTAAATTTAATGAATTTATTTGCATTTACATTCAAAATTTACTATTACATAATGTGAGTGTGAAAGATATTAGGCTCTAGACCTTTGATTAATAATTTTGTGATAAAGGGATGAATATGAGTGCTATTAATAAAATTAAGAAAGACATATAGGCTATTTTTTGGGACTTAGAATTTTTTCCCCTCTGTCATTTTTCACTTGTATGTTACATCTAACCATACATATTCTCTAATATATTCTTTTTGGAGGTACTGTTTTGAGTGGATGGATATATCTGATAAAAAATGTTATTTTCATTGAAATTTTATCTAAGGTATAAAAATAATCCTGATGAATCCATCCTAGAAGGTTATTTATCATCTGAATTCATGGATTTCAAACCAACATACATGGATAATTTCATTATGAGATCTATTAAGATAATGAGAACAAAATTTACGAAATATGGTCATGTTATCCTACATTTCCATCTATTCCCCAAATATGGGGGATGTCTATATCCTAGTCATTGTGTTTATATTTAAGGAAGAGTGTGAAATAGACCACCATAAATTATTATTAAACTATGGTGTGGATTATGATTACAAAATGTAATAAAATTAATAAATATGGACTTTTTATTCCAAAATTTTTTACCTAGCTTTGGGAATCTTAATTTTTTATTTTTTTCAGAGAATATATAAAAATTATAAATTGATATCATCATTATCTATTTATTAAGAAAAAGGATAAATTTCACAAAAAATAATATAAAACTCTACTAATGTTAATATTTAAAAAAATCATTTCCAAATGAATTAATCTTAGGTATTTGTTTAATATTTGATGTTGATATATTCTAGGCTCAAATTTTACTAATGGATAATTCATCTCACGAAATAATGGAATTTCCAATTATTTCAGACAATATGGCACATATTTTTGAGTCTATGGTTGGAAATTAATTAAAATTCATTATAAATAGTTGTATAGAAATCATTGAACCATAGCATTATGGTTTCACAATAAGAGAAATAATGGATTGGTTTGATATTGCATTATATAGAAAATCTCTATCTGGAAATATATCATTTTAAGGGGTTGTCAGGAGAATAATTTTATTAGATTACTACACACATTGTTCTGTACCAAATAGGAAATGATTTTTATTTTATTCAATTAAATAACAAGGAATTTATATAGATAATTGTTTATTTATAATTATTATTATGAAAAATTAGCTTCATAATGATGATCCTTACAATTTTGTATCATAAGATAGAAAAGTTTTTTTTGTAATTTACCCATTTATAAAATAATTTGGTTTTATTTTTATGTTATTCAAATAAATTTTTTTACGAAGGAATAAGAGATAGTGTTGTGTTGGATGAACCATTATGTATTCCCTCAAATGTATCTTTTGATAAAGTGGATGATTTAATTGTTATAATATATTATAAAATATAAATTAAAATAGATCACACATAGTGTTGACACAATTGGAAGTATTTAGTTTATATTATTACGATATGGTACGATTTTTTTAAAATTTTATACATTATAATTAATTAACATTGTTAAGGATATTAAAGAGATTTTTTTATTTAATCAATATATATTTATTATTGAAAAAATCATATTCAGATATGTTTTCAGAGTATTTAATGAATATTAAAATGTAATTAAATTATTGTTTTTATGATGATAAATCTTTATGTTAAAAATATTTTGTAAATTTTTATTTTTTTCCTTATGTTAGATTATTTATTTTTATAATATTATTTAAATCATTTCTAATTATCTCACATTTCTTTTTCTGATTTTCATGTCACGATGATTGTGTATGAATGAATCATAAGAAAAGTTATTCATAGAAATTAGTAGTGCATCAAAGATTTTGGGATGACCTTTTTGATCACTACTATGAGTATTGATTTTCATATTTAGTGATCAAATCTATGAAAATAAAGAGGGAAAAATTTCTAATTATAGTTAAGTATAATGATAAAAGTTTTATCCTTTAATTTTATAAATATGAATTATATTTTTTCATCCCAGTACTACAACACATGCCTTTAACATCCCTACAAGTGGACTTTATCAACGCTAGAGAATCACTGAGTACTGGAGCGAGATTAAAAGCCCTGGAATTTTATCAGTGCTAAAAAGAACTAATAAATGGGTACTTTATAATCAATTTTAAAAGCACTGGTAAAGGAACATTTATCATCACTTCTATAAGCATTGATAAAGGACTCATTTATTAGCACTTATAAAAGCACTGATAAAGTATACCTTTATTAGAACTTTTAAAAGTGTTGAAAAAGGGAAATACTACAGTGTTATATTATAGTAAAACGCCCCACCAATGTAGTGTTATGTAATAGCACACTGAAAAAAACCACAAAATTAACCAAAAAACGTATGAATATAGAATCTAAATAAAGTGAAAACAATCGAGGCTCATTTTCTCAAATTTGGCGATATGATGCACATTTTAAACTAAAATGATATTTTATATTGAAAAAACTCAGTAAGAGTCATACCAATTAAAATGTGAACTAGAATGAGGTACGGTTGATTGATACAAGTATAAAATGACTTATTGATCATTTTCCTAATGTATCAAGACAATTCAAATGTGTTTTCTTGGTTTTGAGTACGTCACGTACCTTTTTTACTAAAAAGTTATTTTAAATTAGAAACATGCAATTTGAATCATACCGGTCATATCCTATGTTGGTTTGAAGTGATACCAATTCCTACATGTAAAAATTACTTATGAATCATTTTTATAAACTATAAAGATAATCTGAGTGTGTTTCCTCAGTTTTCATTGAGTGACACCTTTTGAACTAAAATGTTTATTTTAAAATGATAACAGACACATTGAGTCACACTAGACACATATTGTATTGGATTGAGGTGTGTCTAATTCCTATATTTCAAAAATATCTTATGGATCATTTTCATATTGTATCAAAATAATAAGAATGTGTTTGCTTGGTTTTGAGTAGGTGAGTTGTCCTTTTTACTAAAATTGGTGTCATTTTAAGTAAAAAGATGCACTTTGAGTCATATCGGTCACAACATGTATCTGATTTAGGTGAGGCTAATTCTTACATGGCCAAAATGGCTTATATATTTTTATCATAAATTATAAAAACAATCTTAATGTTCTTACTGAGTATTTAGTACATCATATTTGTTTTTTACTAAAATGTCATTTTAAACTAGAAACACGTACTTTGACTCACACCGATCACATCATGTATTTTTTTTACATGAAACCAATTTCTAAACATCAAATATTACTTATGAAAAAATTTATTAAATTATAAATAAAATACATGTTCATTTTCTTGGTTTTTAGTGAGTGACATTTCATGAACTAAACTGTCAATTTTAAACTCATAACAGACACATTGAGTCATACAAGGCACACTGTACATCTGATTGTGGTAAAACTAATTCCTACACATCAATAATGACATATAGATCATTTAAATAAAGTATAAAAACAATATGAATGGGTATTCTTAGTTTTTGAGTAAGTAATTTTTCCATTTTATTAAAATTGATGTCATTTTTAAATAAAAAGATGCACTTGGAGTCATAACGGTCACACTGTGAATCCAATTGAGGTACGCCAAATTACAAAACATTTAAAATGAATTATGGATCCTTTTACTAAATTATTAGAAAAATATGAATGTGTTTTCTTAGTTTTGGGTAGGTGAGTTTTCATTTTTACTAAAAATGATATAAAATTTAAATAAAAAGATGCACTTTGAGTAATACACTACTACAAAAACAGCCGTTATCAGCACTTAAAAAGGGATTTAATAGTGCAAAAATGTGCAATAAAGCTCAGAGCTAATACGAGGGGGGGGGGGGGTCCCTTTTGTCAGTTCTAAATAACTGCTGATAAAGGCTCCCTTTATTAGCGCTAAAAAAGAGCTGATAAATAGATCCTTTATCAGCGCTAAAAAGGTTCTAATAAAGGTATCCTTTATCAGTGCTAAAAAAGAGACTATAAATGTGTTTTTTATTAGTGCTTTTTTAGTGATGATAAAGGGAGCCTTTATCAGTGCTAAAAAAGTGCCGATAAATGCCCTATCTGCTATAACAAAAAATTCTCCACCAACACACCCAATTCTGCAACAGCACACCCAAACAAGACCTGTAAAAAATTCATCATCTCAAAAATTATACCCATACAAAATTAACAAATAATTCATAATGAAATTACACCAAGTATACCCATAAAATAAGTATACCCATACAATAAGTATACTCATACACCATTAACATATAATTCATAAGTTAATTAAATACATAAAGAATTCAATTCAGAATTCAGGGGGTTGGGGGTTGTTCAAGGGTTTGGGGTGGCTGTCCAAGGGGGGGTAGGGGGTGTCCGGGGGGATGGAAGTGTCCGAGTGGATAGGGGTGTCCAGGGGGTGGGGGGGGGTCCAGGAGGTTGGGGGTGGTCTAGGAGGTTGGGGGCTGTCCAAGGGGGGTGGGGTGGTGTCTAGGGGGTGGTGTGGGATGTCCATGGGGGTGGGGGTGTCCAGGGGGTGGGGGAGGCGTATAGGTGGTGGGGTGGTATCTAGGAGGGGTGGGGGCGTCCAGGGGGTGGGGGCCGTCCAGGGGGTTGGGGGGCCATCTAGGGGGGGGGGGGGGGGGTTGTCCATGGGGGTGTCAAGGGGGGTGGGCTGGTGTCCAGGGTGTTGGGGGGCTTTCCAGGGGGTTGGGTTGTGTCCAGGGGGTGTGGACAGTCCAGGGGGGCGGTGGGATTGTCTAAGGGGGGTGGGGTGGTGTCCAGGGGGTGGGGGTGGGTGTCCAGGGGGGTGGGGGTGTCTAGGGGGTGGGGGAGGTGTCCAGGTGGTGGGGCAGTGTCTAGGAGGGGTCAGGGCGTCAAGGGTGGAGGGTGTCCATGGGGGTGGGGGGGATATCCAGGGTGGTGGGGTGGTGCCCAGGTGGTGGGGTGGTGTCTAAGAGGGGTGGGGGTTCCGTTTGGGGGGGGGGGTTGGTTGGTGTCCAGGGGGGTGGGGGGGGGGGCTGTCCATGGGGGTGTCTAGGGGGGTGGGATGGTGTCCAAGGGGGGTGAAATCATAAAAAAATGACCCATGGATCGTTCTCCTAAAGGATAAACACAATCTGAATGCGTTTGGCCAGATTTCAGTACATCAATTGTTGTTTTCACTTAAAATTATGTCCATTTTGAACAAAAGAGAGACACTTTGAGTGATACAGTTCACATCGTGCCTCAGATTGAGGTGGGGTTGACTCATACACATCACCAATGCACCCATGGATTTTTATACTAAGGATCAACACTATCCAAATGTGTTTGGTCATATTTCTGTATGTCAGTTGTTGTTTTCACTTAAAATTATGTCCATTTTAAACAAAAGAGAGACACTTTGAGTGATACCGATTACACTATGCCTCGGATTGAGGAGGGGTTGAATCGTACACGTCACCAAGGCACCCATGGATCGTTCTAATAAAGTTTCAACACAATCCGAATATGTTTGGTCAGATTTCAGTAGTTTAGTTGTTGTTTTCACTTAAAATTTTGTCCATTTTAAACAAAAAAGAGTCAATTTGAGTGATACCGGCCACACCGTGCCTCAGATTGAGGCGTGGTTGACTCGTACATGTCACACATGACCCATGGATCGTTTTACTAAGGGATAAACACAATAAAAATGTGTTTGGTCAGATTTCTATACGTTAGTTGTTGTTTTCACTTAAAATTTTGTCCATTTTAAGAAAAAGACAGACACTTTGAGTTATACCCGCCACACCATGCATCAGATTGAGGTAGGGATGAATTGTACATGTCACCAACACACCCATGGATTGTTATACTAAAGGATAAACACAATCATAATGTTTTTGGTCAGATTTCCATACAGCAGTTGTTGTTTTCACTTAAAATTTTGTCCATTTTAAACAAAAGAGAGACACTTTGAGTGATACCGGGCACACCATGCCTCAGATTGAGGCGGGGATGACTCGTACACATCAAAAATTCACCCATGGATCATTATCCTAATATATCAACACAATCTGAATGCGTTTGGTTTGATTTCAATATGTCATTTGTAGTTTTTACATAAAATTTTGTCCATTTTAAACAAAAAGAGAGACACTTTGAGTGATACCGGCCACACCGTGCCTCGAATTGAGGCGGGGTTGCCCTTTTCACATAACCAATGCACCCATAGATCATTATACTAAAGGATCAACACAATCCGAATGCATTTGGTAAGATTTCCATATGTCAGTTGTTGTTTTCACTTAAAATTTTGTCCATTTTAAATAAAAGATAGACACTTTGAGTGATACCAGCCACACTATGCCTTGGATTGAGTCTTGGTTGACTCTTACACATCACCAATGCACCCGGGGACCGTTCTATTAAAGGATCAACACAATCCGAATGCATTTGGTTCGATTTCCGTACGTCTGTTGTTGTTTTCAATTAAAATTTTGTCCATTTTAAACAAAAGAGAGACACTTTGGGTGATACCGTCCACACCGTGCCTCAGATTTAGGCAGGGTTGACTTTTATATGTCACAAATGCACCCATGGATCGTTATCCTAAAATATAAACAAAATTCTAATGCTTTGGTCTGATTTCCATACGTCAGTTTTTGTTTTCACTTAAAATTATGTCCATTTTAAACAAAAGAGAGACACTTTGAGTGATACCGGCCACACCGTGCCTCTGATTGAGGTTTGGTAGACTCATACACATCAAAAGTTACCCATGGATCGTTATCATAATGGATAAATAAAATCCAAATGTGTTTGGTCAGTTTTTTGTATGTTAGTTGTTGTTTTCACTTAAAATTCTGTCCATTTTTAACAAAAGAGAGACACTTTGAGTGATACCAGTCACACCGTGCCTCAGATTGAGATGGGGTTGACTCATACACATCACCAATGCACCCATGGATCTTTCTACTAAAGTATCAACACAATCCTAATATGTTTTGTTAGATTTTCATATGTCAGTTGTTGTTTTCACTTAAAATTATGTCCATTTTAAAGAAAAGAGAGACACTTTGAGTTATACCGGTCACACCATGCCTCGGATTGAGGCAGGGTTGACTCGTACACATCACCAATGCGCCCATGGATCTTTCTTCTAAAGTAGCAACACAATCCTAATATGTTTTGTTAGATTTTCATACGTCAGTTGTTGTTTTCACTTAAAATTATGACCATTTTAAAGAAAAGAGACACACTTTGAGTTATACCGGTCACACCATGCCTCATATTGAGGCAGGGTTGAATCATACACATCACCAACACACCCATGGATCATTCTACTAAAGTATACAAACAATCGGAATGTGTTTGTTTAGATTTACGTAGGTCGGTTGTGGTTTTCACTTAAAATTCATTCCATTTTAAACAAAAGAGAGACACTTTGAGTGATACCGGTCACAGCGTGCCTCCGATTGAGGAGGGGTTGATTTTTAAAAATCACCAACACACCTATGGATTGTTATCATAAAGGATCAACACAATCCTAATGAGATTGGTTGTATTTCAGTACGTTAGTTGTTGTTTTCACTTAAAATTATGTCCATTTTAAACAAAAGAGAGACACTTTGAGTGATACCGGCCACACTGTGTCTCAGATTGAGGTGTGGTTGACTCATACATGTTAAATGTTAATAATGGATCATTATAATAATGTATCAACACAATCATAATGTTTTTGGTCAGATTTCCGTATGTCAGTTGTTGTTTGCACTTAAAATTCTGTCCATTTTAAACAAAAGAGAGACACTTTGAGTAATACCGGTCACACCGTGCCTCGGATTGAGGTGGGGTTGACTTGTAGAAGTCATAAATTCACCCATATATCATTCTACTAAATGATAAAAACAATAAGAATGCGTTTGGTCAGATTTATGTAGGTCATTTGTTGTTTTCACTTAAAATTTTGTCCATTTTAAACAAAAGAGAGACACTTTGAGTGATACCGGTCACACCGTGCCGCGGATTGAGGCGAGGTTGACTCGTACACTCCACCAATGCACCCATGGATTGTTACCCTAATGGATCAACATAATCTGAATGTCTTTGGTTGGATTTCTGAATGTCAATTGTGGTTTTCACTAAAAATTATATCCATTTTAAACAAACGAGAGACACTTTGAGTGATACCAGCCACACCAGGCCTCAGATTGAGGCAGGGTTGACTCGTACATGTCACTAACACACCCATGGATCATTATCCTACAGGATAAACACAATATGAATGCATTTGGTAGGATTTCCATAGTTCATTTGTGGTTTTCACTTAAAATTCTGTCCATTTTAAACAAAAGAGAGACACTTTGAGTGATACCAGTCACACCATGCTTCATATTGCGATGGGGTTGACTTGTACACATCACCAACACACCCATGGACCATTATACTAAAGGATCAACACAATTAAAATGTATTTTGTCAGATTTCCTTACGTAAGTTGCTGTTTTCACTTAAAATTCTGTCCATTTTAAACAAAAGAGAGACACTTTGAGTGATACCTACCACACCTTGCCTCGGATTGAGGCGTGGTTGAATTTTAAACATCAAAAGTGACCCATGGATCATTATCCTAAAGGATAAACACAATACAAATGAATTTTGTTTTATTTTTGTATGTCAGTTATTTTTTTCACTTAAAATTCTATCCATTTAAAACAAAAGAGAGACACTTTGAGTGATACCGGCCACACCGTGCCTCAGATTGAGGCGGGGTTGACTTTTAAACATTAAAAACTCATCCATGGATCGTTATCATAAATAATCAACACAACCTGAATGCATTTGGTAATATTTACGTACGTTAGTTTTTGTTTTAACTTAAAATTCGGTCCATTTAAAACAAAAGAGAGACACTTTGAGTGATACTGGCCACACCGTGCCCTGGATTGAGGCATGGTTGAATCTTAAACGTCACAAGTTACCCATGTATTTTTCTTCTAAATAATCAACACAATATAAACGAATTTGTTTGGATTTCCGTACGTCAATTATTGTTTTCACTTAAAATTCTGTCCATTTTAAACAAAAGAGAGACACTTTGAGTGATAACGGCCACACCGAGCTTCAGATTGAGGCGGGGTTGACTCGTACACATCACCAACATACCCATGGATCATTTTCCTAAAGGATCAACACAATCTGAATGCATTTTTTCGGATTTATGTATGTCAGTTGTTGTTTTCACTTAAAATTATGTCCATTTTAAACAAAAGAGAGACACTTTGAGTGATACCGGCCACACTGTTCCTCGGATTGAGGCATGGTTGACTCATACACATCACCGACACACCCATTGATCATTATCCTAAAATATCAACACAATCTGAATTTTTTTGGTTAGATATGAAGGTATTTTTGTGATTTTACCAGTTTTTCTTATCCAAAACCCAAATAAATGTGGTTCAACATTCTTGCATGTTGCTGGTGAATTTCATCGGTTATAATGGGAAAATGACTCATTAAAGAAAGGATATTTTATTTAATAATAATTAAAATTTTCCTACAAACATTTACATACAACAATGTTTCATCTTTTTATCCCTTTAACCCCTCCTAAAAATGACCACTAATTGTACACGTCCCCAAGTAAAATCTTCATGTTACTTGTGTAAAATCTTCCATCATGTATGCGACCCACTCATTTCTGAGAAAATCTATATCATCTTGGGAGTATGAGTATTTTTGACAGTCATAATAGTACTGCAAAATATATAAATAAAGAATTAATAAATAATTTAAATGAAATAGTAGTTGTTTTTTAAAATACCTCTTTAGGGATTCTAGTTTGTTGATGAAAAACACTCTCTCTCATAAATTTAAAAACATAATAACCACAATCATTATCGTTATTTTGTTTTGGACACTGCAAAAAATTTGATCATTAGGAGAATAAGAAACTTGTGTTTATATGTGTTTGGATAGTGAAATTTTATTACATATACCCTGATATTTGTCCAAATGTAGTACTTGCTCTTTTCCTTATGCTTAGAACCTGTCCTCATTCCTTTTTATAGACAATAATGATACACCACCCTATCATAACAGAATCCTCAATAAAATATAATATAAATTATATTTCTTTTTTTTTAGACCTAAAATGTTGGATGTAATGTCTTACATATTCACAAACTCCATCATGTGTGGTCAGTTTGTTGGATATCCTTGCATTGAATCCAGAAAATAAATATGTAGAGTATCCAAGTTCACCTCAATTAGCAGCCAATGTTTCGTAAAAACACAAAAAAGAATAAGTAACAAAGTGAAAATATAATTTATATGCTTTAATTGTAGAGTTTTACCCTTACATGGTTGGTATTAGGATGATTCTTTCATCTGTAATCTTGCTTTCAAATTTTTTTAGCAAGCCATTCACTATTTCATCCTTTTTATGGCTCTAATTTCGTTAGATGTGTTGATGTGGTATGAGGACTAACGAGTACGAATTTTCTTCCATGGGGAAATTCCTTCAACGATTTTTCATATATATGTCTGTGAATAATATAAAATGAATTTAGTCATAATTTTCACATTATATCAGATTTTAGAAAATCAATTCATGAAAACATAACTCATATATAAATTTACAACTGTGGCACCAAGCCAACCATTTTCAAGAATCTCATTTACATTTTTAGTAGCAACGAAATTTTGACTTTCCTCTCCATATATATTCTTTTCTAAAACCACTATATGACTACTACCACATCTTAGCTTCATATCCACATGTGTCTCTAATGCTAGTAAATGTGGATAGAGAACAAGTGGTGTTATTGTGTTTTCAGTAGCTCTTTGGGATCGGTTGGTCAATCCTTTAGATGCTTTTGAGCCAATGTTTCTACTCGCCCCCATCCCTTTCTCCTTCTATAATAACATTCATTGGTTCAGACCCTTTTTTCAATAATTGTTAAAGGTTTAGCTTGAAAAAGAGGGAAATAAATACCACTTTATCCCCATGTACTCTTACAAGTTGTGACGGCAATGAAATGACTGTCCCAATATCTTTTTTCGATCGTATGAATATCATTATCATCAAGTGGAATACGTAGCTATACATTTGGATTTTGAGCTACAGTAATCATCACTTTTATATGATCTTTCGGAAGTGGTCTATTATGCAGCTTGTCCTCTAGGATTTTGAACACAGTAGCCCTCACTACAAGGTGATAGGTGGGTGTTGACAGATATAAATCACAGCCGTTATCACCCTGTAGAAGATCAGTATAGGAAAAGTATAAGTGTTTTTCTGATTCACATTTCATGGGAACAATTATTAGAATATTGATTACCACAGATAAGACATCTCTTTGAGGGGAATGGCTCACCTCAAGGATCGTGGGGGGTGGGGAGGGATCTTCATGTGCTGGTTGTTTCTGATTTGTGTCTTCTCCTTGCTTTCCACCCATTAAAGTTCCTAGAAACTCTCCCTTCCATTGAAATAGTTCTTCAAGAGTTTCTAGTATTTCGCTCATTTTTTTTTTCAATTTTTCATCTCTATCATCCGTTTCTTTTTTTTCTCAAAATATACTCGGGGTTTCACCCCAAACCCAACACCTCTGACATGACCCTATTGTTCTGGCCGCTTCAAAGCCGTCAATAATAGGTCTGCATCCACTAAAGGGGTAGCTGATTCCTGTGACTATCAGATATAGGAAGATAACTAATTATTTTTATATAATATAAATTTAAAACAAATATTTTTATCGTCGTGTCATACTTACATATATTTTCTGTACTTTTTGTGTGTTTACATATACTAGCTTCCCTTCCTTATTCACATGTGCCTCCTTCCATAGAACATGACGTGGGATGGAAGTGTCTTTGGTTTTAGACTCATAAATCTACATATAAATATAGAAAGATAATTATGATGATGTTTCTTGGAACCTAACAATATTAATGTAAATTTAAAATATGTACCATTTTTATTTATAGTGATGAGTACCCCATCCTTGCTTTACGAAAGGGGTATGTTGGTTTTGATGCACATTCCTTATTTCCAGTACTGAGTTTCTGTTTCATAAATGAAATATTGAAAATTAAAGTAATGAATACATGTATCCTCAAACAATGTATTATCACCTACAATGTACCTAAAACTTCTCATCCACATGATGGACAATAAATGCATCCCATGCTTCTTGGGATATCAGGTGAGCATAGACAAGGGGTGGGTGCATGTTTATTTTACCTTTGGAATCTTTTAGGTGACATTTTGTTAAAATAGTGCGAAAACCTTGTTGAGTCCTTCTTTCATGCCTTAGTACATAATTCTTGTGTGAATCATCTACTATAAATGTACTTTGTGAGAGATTGAGAAGAGTAGGACACTGTTTCATTATTTTATTTTCCAGTAAATTAAAAAAATAATATCATAATGTTACCATAATTTCTTTCCAGATCACAGCCTTTATCCCGGACACAACTTGGTGCCATAAATCTTTGTCAATTGGCACGCATTACTGAGTGAAAAATTCAATGTAACTACTAAATATAGCCATGTTGGGATTCACATGTTGGCCTTGTGCATTCCATCCGACATCAAATTTGATGCCTCTGCTTTTCACCTTAAGAATTTTGGCAAACACCGTCAAACTATGACGCACCTATGTTTTTTACAACATCGATCCTTAATCCGCGACCATTTCATAAATATCAAAATCATCTATATGTTCATCTGAAATGGTAGAAACAACATGTGCTGATGGTTGTTGGACCTCACCTCTAAGAGTGGCAACAGGTTCAGAAATTTGTTGTCGCTCTGCACTCTGAGAAGCCGCAGTAGGAGTAGCAGCAACATCAGTTTGAGAGAGTTGTTCAGCCTCGAGGTTAGGAGCACCCGAAAGTGCAGAAGTCATTATCTAAAAAAGTGGTTTAATAGTTAATTTATATTACATAAATTTAGTAATGATTAGATAATAACATGAGATAACAAGTTCTATATTACAAAAAAAATATAACCTATTTATTGAAATTTGTTTCTTATTTTCAAAGGATAAAGGGATTTAACACCTCTATCGATTATCCAAATCCATTCATTATGGTATCCTATAACATACAAAACATTATCTACATTGGTACCACTTCAAAATGATTGCAACGTACCACTAAAAGGATCATCCCCGACTGAATTTTTATCAGAGCCTTCAATAGTTTTGGATGATAACATAACAATCGACCACTTTCGGTTTGTGGGATCTGGAACATAAAAAACTTTTACCACTTATGATGACATTATAAATTGTTCATCTTTGTATCCTTCTTTACTAAAATTAACTTTCACAAATCCCCATTCACCTATTTTAACACCACTGTTGTTATCAACCAATTTGAATTGAAAAATTGGCAATTGGAATGTTGTATAATCTAACACCCATATTTGTTTGATAATGCCAAAGTATGACGTAATTTCATAAATTGGATTTATGTCCTTACTACCAAAAACATGGATCGCTTCAGCCACAAGTATAACTCAACTATTTTACATGGTACTATCTTCATCATGTTCATCTGTATAGAATGTATAACCCTTAATTACATTACCGTTGTAAGATAATACATACACACTTGGTCCAACGGCTAGCCATCAAAGTTGTTCTGAAGTTGAATTTAGATTTTCATCTAACTCCTTAAAAATATGTTCTGGAAACCATCCTATAAACTGGTGATTATGTGTATTAGATATTCATTTTTATCCCTTGATGGATTCAACAACCTAAGAATTTCTTTGTGAGTTTCAATATATGGAGAAATCTCCCAACTGTTATGCAAAACATAAGGGTGGGTCTACTCCCGACCTGTAATACTGACTGTCACAACATCTCTTCTAGAAATTCCCTCACCCTCAATGCATCCAGTGTGATGAGATTTTGGGAGACCAATGATTTCTATATAAGATAGGTTTTCAGTATAGAATTTAATGGCTTCCTCAATAATATATTGCTCCACTATAAAACCCTCTGGACGACTTTGATTTTTGACATACCCTTTCAAAATCTTCATATACGATTCAACGGGGTAAATCCATCTATAGTGCACGGGACCACAGAGTTGAATACCTCTCACTAATTTAATCATCAAATGAACCATCATATCAAATAATGTTGGAAGGAAGAACATTTCTAATTCACATAATATGATGACAATTTCTTTTTCCATAGGTGGAAATTTTACCGAGTCTAAAACTTTGCTACATATAAATTTGAAAACGAAACAAAGTTTGTTTAACTAATGATGAACATTCTTGGGCAAAATGAAACATAAAGATATAGGAATTAAATATTGCATCAAAACATGGCAGTCATGTGATTTAAAACCTTTTAACTTCAAATCATTCATTTACATAATGTTCTTGATATTTGATGAATACCCCTCTGGAACCTTTACATCATTGAAGAAGTTTCAAAACTAATATCTCTCCTCCCTAGAAAGAGTGTAAGAAACTAGAGGAAGAAACATTAAATTTTCACCCTTCACGAGAGACAAATCTTCTCGTATTCCCATGTCAACCATGTCCAAACTTGGCTTAATTCTATCCCTTGTTTTTTCCAGGGAGCAACGTTCTGATAACAATTTCACATACATTTTTTTCCACATGAATTACATCAAGAAAATGTCTGACGTATAAACAATTCCAGTATGGTAATTAAAAAAAACTGATCTCTTTTTCCAACCGATTTTAGTAAGGTTTTTCGAAAATGGTTTACCAAAAACACTGTTCACATCTATTACTTTCTCAAATAGCTGATCACCTGTTTATGGAGACAGTGTTGTGCATTATTTTGAACTTCCAATAAATGATGTCGTCCATGATCGGTACTTATGATGACGAGGTAGAAATCAATGATTTCCTAGAAACACATATTTCGATGAATGTTTCAACCTAATTAATTCTGTATCTTCTTCGCACACGGGACACCCTTGAGTTTCTTTAATTCTATAGACTGACAAATTTCCATAAGTAGGGAAATCATTTATCGTCCCATACAACATCGATCTCAACGTGAAGTATTCACTTTTATAAGAATCATACAACATAACACATGAATCCCACAATAACTTCAAATCCTCGATCAAAGGAGACAAATAAATATCAATATCATTACCTGGTTGTTTTTGTCATGATATATGCATAGATAACATGATGAATTTCTTCTTTATGCATAACCATGGTGGAAAGTTATAATTTACTAACATAACATGCCATGTAATGTGAGTGATGGTTTGAAAACCAAAAGGATTCACTCCATCTGTAGATTACGCAAGACAAAGGTTTCTCGGTTCTTTTCCAAATTCTGGATACTCATGATCAATTTTATTCCTTTGTGGATAGTTGGCCAGTTGACGTAATTTCCCATCTTATTTCTTTTATCTGCATGCCACGACAATTGTCTTGCAGTTTCTTCACTTATATATAGATTCCTAAACCTTGGAATGATTGGAAAGTACCATATAAATTTAGTAGGACTAGATTCATCTTTATTTTGTCAAGAAGCCCCACACTTTGGGAATTCTGTAAGTGATTTTTTCTCCTTGAGAAACAATATAAAACCTTTCAGGCAGGCATTCATTCTTTTAGAAATCATCCCCATCGAGCATAGCTTTTGTTTAGCTTCATATGTCCAGATTGAGAGCTCATTATCTTCTGGGAGCTTGTCATTCAAGAGAGAAAGTAGTTCCGTAAAACTGACATCACTCCATCTATTGCCTACATTTAATTTTTACAGCTTAAATATAGTTGAAAATGCTGTATATTTAGTGCAACCAGCATACAATGGCGTCTTTTCACAACTCTTTAACTTCTCAAACAATTTTGGGCAATCACGAAGTTCATCTTAAATTGTCTTTGTTATTTCCTCAATACGATCATCATCATCATTGACATCTGTAATCACATCCTCCATACAATCTTCTTCATTATCCATATTTGTATTCATATATGATGATCCATAAAACGTAGTTTTATCCCAGCTAGTAGCTATATTAATGTTTTATCCATGTTTATTCCAACATTTATAACTCCAATCTATTCCTTGAAGTATCAAATGTTCTTCCAACCCCTCTGGAGTAATTATTCTAGAATAATAACAATGTAAACATGAACAATTTTTTTTTGAGGGATCCTTTGCGTGATCCTTTTCAAACATGATGAACTCTTCTACTCTGTTCTCATACTCTATTTTCAAACAATTAGAATCCATCAAATCTTTATGCATCTCCATCCTATTTGAATCTAAAATATTAGTATTTATGGTTCAAATACACAAAACAGGACTTCCAAATACAAGAATAATAATGAATGATGCATCTACCACTCCTAGGTCTCTGCCCTACATTCAATATTATCATGCCTAAAATTTTTGTAATCTCAGGTTACTTACATTAAATTAAAGGGGGGATAATCGCTTGTGTCATAGATGGTCTCCCATGTTATTGACCTAACATCCCATTAAATCTTTAGGAGTGTCTAATTCCAAACTCTCTCTTTACTCTCAACTAAAGATCTGATACCACACTTTCATAACTCACCACCACTAGGAACTGCTCCTAAAATGGCAGTGAAAATAAGTGTAATTCATGAATCCTACCTCTAATAGTACATAGGTTGGAGACTAGCATTGAGTGTATAAAATAATGAAATGGGAGGTGTTTCCCTCATAAATCCCAAGAACAGAGATAAACCTCCAATCAACTCCATATAATATAAAATAAAACCCAATTCATAATTCATGTAAATTTCATACATAAAAAGGTAACTAAAATAAAATATCAAAAAAAAAAAAATCCTACACCAGTGGCTTTGGCAGTAACTCCTAGCCTCAAGATAATAATTACCATCTGGGTCACCAAATCCATCTTAAAAAACTTATAAAAATAATTATATGAATAGGGGTGATCATACAAGTATACTTAGTAGGATCCTTCCCAAAACCTCTCATGAAAATGTGTTTGAAATATATTAATGCCTTAGTGAGTAAATAACAGAACTAATACACACCAATATATGGTCATATATCACCCAACCTCACCAATGACCACTCACCCAATATCACATTCAAGTATAGTAACATAATATCAAAATATATATATTAATAAATTACCCCACATCCACTTCCCCACTAATCTGGTCATTCTCACACTCTAATGGAATGTTTCTTATCCTTAAACCCCTTATATATAATCTCATAACCATATATACACACATACACATGTCACAAACACATAATAAACCATATACACATCAAAACCACACATGACATCCTCATCACAGTTTGATACTGTGAACATAAAGGACATAAACATCATACTCTCCTCCTACAATGCACAACTCCCACTATATATCTACACCAAATACACATAATCATGTCAACAAGAATATATAAACACCAAAACCTAAAATCTTTATAGGTCGTATATATACACCCACTGTGAGCCATTACAACTCATACTAAGTGTGAAGGGGGATAAGGGAAGGAGTGGTTATATATGTGTTCCATCTATAACCTATATATTGAGAAAAACACTTAGAACCAAATAAACCATATTGATTTTAATCAGGTTACTCGACTCAAGTGGTGGTGAGTAAGAAATAATTAGAAAATATAATAAGTATATAGTCACACATAAATCTTTCCTAAGGGTTTACACCAAACTAACACACCAAACACCCACAACAACCATTGCCTTGTTACTACCACCCTCTAATAACCACTTCCATTATAATGCCACAAATAATTCCCAACAAATCACATAAGCATCCATATCAACATTACCAACTTCTCATTTCATTTAACATTATAATTTCTTGGATTTTTATTACAATATGCATTTCGATTGTTAGCCATTTTAATGTAAAACCAATCATTGAATCACTACCCACTATAATACATTATTTAATCATTAATAACACTTATTTTGTCTTTAACCATTTATTAAACATAATTATTCCAATCATTATCATTAATCATTTAACAAACCATCATTTATCACTTCCAACCCATCACCCATTACTATTTTCATTTATTCCAACCATATTCCATGTCAAAAGGAAATTATAACACCACCCAATAACAACTAAATTTTCATGACATAAAATAACACTAGACACATTCTAAAATCCATAAAACCACTTATTTCCTGCCTAAATAGCCATATAATTACTGTCATAACCACACAATAATCCATCAATCACTACCATATTAATTACCACACCACATGCTCCCAACCACATCAATCAACCATCACCCTTATAATCATAGTGATAAATACCCCATACATAACAGCATGAAAGGGAAAACATATAAGAAATTCACACTAAAAACTCCCCCTTAATCATTCCTTCATATTAAAGTAGAATTTATAGTTTAAACATAACACTTTAATTAAAGATTTCCATACAACCAATTCATTACCTATATTAAGTTACTAGAAAATTATGAAAGGTGATTATAACATATTATTAGTAATAATAAATTTCATTCACAACATCAAAAATAAATCACTTAGCAACAAGACCAATAAATCCATAAATATATAAGAAATATCATGGAACTTCATAAATCACATGAAAAACACTCTCTTCACTTTAATTTCCTTTAGTGTAATTCATTATAGTATTTAGGTTAATCAGTACTATCCATCCAATGGAAACAAAATAACATGATAATTCTACAAGTTACACACAATAAAAAAGGAGAAATTTCATGTCCCCAGCATCAACTAAAGATGTAAGAAATATTTTATAAGAATGAGTAGAATACTCAAATAAATCATGACTTAACACATGAGGGTAATCTAAAAGTCCTATGTAAGACCATTAACCATTAAAACCATAAGAAAAAAAACACAAAAACTGAATCAGCATTGTTGTCACATCCTTCATAAGAAGAAAGTTCAAGAAGATAATCAAGAAGAAGAGAAAAACAATTCACCTTAGAGGGGGACGAATCAACCACCAGAGGGGGGAGGTGCGCGGGTGGAGATGACAACCATTGAGAAATGGAGAAGTAGGGTTCGCGGGGAGTAGGGTCGAGTGAAGAGGAGGAGAATTAGGGTCAAGTAGAGAGGAGGATCCACAGAAGGGGTTCGAGGGGGAGGATAAAGAGTAGGGCTAGCAGTGGAGGTCTGACAATGAGAAGATCGGGGGGGGGGGGAGGGGAGCTGTTGCAGGAGTATAGTACCGAGAGGGCTTGAGGGCGCGATAAATAGAGGATACTGTGCACCCGATTTTATAAAATTTGGGAGTACGGTTTTATCAGTGCTAAAAAAGTTCTGATAAAGGCTACCTTTATCAGCGTTAAAATTTTAGCGCTCATAAAGGGAGGATTTATCAACAATTTTTTTTCACTCATAAAGGGTCCCTTTATTAGTGCTAAAAAAGAGCTGATAAATTCTCCCTTTATCAGCGCTAAAATTTTAGCCCTCATAAAGGGTAGCCTTTATCAGCACTAAAAAAGCGCTCATAAAGGGTACCCTTTATCAGCACTAAAATTTTTACGCTGATAGAGGGATTCTTTATTAGAACTTTTCTTTTACTGATAAAGGGGTGCTGATATAGAATCCCTCTATTAGTGCTAAAATTTTAGCACTGATACAGGGTTCTTTTATCATCGCTTTTTTCTTAGCGCTCATAAAAGGTGGAGATTCCCTTGCCCGTTTTTGTAGTAGTGATATTAGTCACACCATGTGTTGGATTGATGTGAGACTAATTATTACGCCTCCCAAATAGATTATGGATCATTGTACAAATGTATTAAAATAATATGAATTCATTTACTCAGTTTTACGTACATCAGATGTCTTTTTACTAAAATTTTATTTTAAACTAGAAACAAACACTTTAACTCATACTGGTCGCATCGTGTATCAGTTTGACATGAGACTATTTCTTTAATGTCACAAATTAGTTATGAATAAATTTCCTAAATTATCAAGATAATCTGAATTCGTTTTATTGGTTTTTAGTGATTGACATTTTTTGAACTAAATAGTCAATTTTAAACTTATAACAGAAAGATTGAGTCATAGTGGTGACACCATGCTTAAAATTGAGGTGAAGCTAATTCCTATACATCACAAATAACTTTTGGATCCTTTAAATAAATTATAAAAACAATATGATTTTTTTTATGTTTTTTAGTTGGTCAGTAGTCTTTTTAATTAAAATTGATGTTATTTTTAAATAAAAATGTGTACCAGGAGACATAACAGTCACACCATGCTTGATATTTATGTAAAAAGGATTATTAAATGTCTCAAATGAATTATAGATAATTTTACTAAATTATCAAAACAATCCAAATGTGTTGATTCATTTTGATTAGTTGAATTTTCTATTTTACAAAAAGCAATGTCAATTTTAAATAAAATGATGAACTTTGAGCCATATTGGTCACATTGTGTATCATATTGATGTGAAGATAATTCTTATATGTCCTATATATACTATAGATAAATTTCATAAAGTATCAATACAATTTTAATGTTTTTACTTGGTTTTGAATATGTCACATGTCTTTTTTACTAAAATATCATTTTAAACTGGAAACACACACTTTGACTCATACCGATCAAATAGTGTATCATTTTTTGGGAAGAATTATGAAATTTCAAAAATGACTTATGAATCAATGTTCTAAATTATCCAAAAAATCTGTTTGCATTTACTTGGTTTTTAGTGAGTGACATTTTTTGAACTAAATTATCGATTTTAAACTGATAACAGACACATGAAGTCATACCAGGTGCACAGTGCGTCGGATTGAGGTTCAGCTAATTAATACATGTCAAAAATGACTTATGGATCATTTACCTAAAGTTTCAAAACAATATTAATGTGTTTTTCTTAGTTTTTATTAAATTAGTTGTCTTTTTTTTAAAATTGATGTCATTTTTAAATAAAAATATAAACTTAGAGGTATACCGATCACACCATGCATCAGATTCAAGTACAGTTGATTACTACATGTCTCAAATGACTTATGGATCATTTTTTTGAAATATAAAAACAAACTAAATGTGTTTTCATAGGGTTGAGTATATCACTTGTTTTTTTTAATAAAATATCATTTTAAACAGGAAACACGCACTTTGACCTATACTGATCACATCGTGTATTAGTTTGATATGATACCTATTCTTACACATTACAAAGGGATAATGAATCAATGGCCAAAATTATCAATTCAATAAATGTTTTTTTTCTTGGTTTTCAGTGAGTGACATTTTTTTGAACTAAACTCTCTATTTTAAATTGATAATACACACAATTACCCAGAATAATAATTATTCATAATTAATATAATTTAAAAATTATAATTAATATTATTGTTTTAGTTTTATTATAAAAAATTAGATTATATATATATCGAATAATATATTTTATATTTAAATAATATTTAAATACGATAAATAATATATATATATATACACACAATTTATTATAATAAAGTTAATAATATATATATATATATATAAAACATATATAAAAAATATTTAGGTATATTCACATTATTTATCTATGTATTGAATGAAGAGTGACCTCCATTTTATAATTTTTTTATGGTGGAAGGCATAGATCATGTTCAGGTTTATTGACTATCGAGGCACGTGTGAATTAAGTACACACCTCCATCGACCTATTTTTCCAATCATATAAAACCCTATATTTTTTTAATAAAAAAAACCTATTAAAAAGTCCTTATTTTATCAAAATAAATATTAAAAAAATCTTGAACCAATTATTTTATTAAAGTTTTATTCGAATCCTTGTGGAAAATTTCAAGGATAAAAATAATAGAAATTCATCATTTACTCTTCCGCTACATCAAATCAAATAAATTAATTTTAGTAATATACACTCATCATATAAAATTACACTATAGAAAACCAAGAACCTCGGGCTACACAACACTGCAGTTGCTTATTCTGATTCTTCAGTCTCCATCATCTCCATTTCATTCCCACCATTTACTCTATCATTTATCTAGTTGTGTAGATCTTTTCTCTAGAATGAGTTAGTTGAAATAGAGTCATCGAGTTAATAACTAGTGTTAATGGTGTAATTATCACAAATAGGTGTCATTGACCATTTTAGTGAACACAGTGATGTAAAATTTTCATCATCATATGTTTAATCTCTTAAATTGTTTTCATTTCATTTTGTTTCCTTGAGACTCATCCCCCATCTCTTGTGGACATGCACCTTTGTTTCTTGTACTATTATGAGAATTAGTCATACCATGGATGACTACTGCTTAGAATATTTCAAGCAACATAGGTAAATGTCCACAAGAGATAGGGAATGTCTGTCAAACAATAAAATGCAATGATAACTGTTTAGGAGATGAGCTGATGAGGATGAAAATTATACTTCCTTGGGTTCTATAAAAGGAGAAATGCCTCTCAGTTGTGATAATTACACCATTAAAATTAGTTATTAACTCGATGCCTCTACTGCCACAAAATGCTTCATTAGAAAATCTCTAAACAACTATAGAAATGATAGAGTGAGGGTAGGGAAAGAAATAGAGAGGGTGGAGACTGAAGAATCAGAATATGTAACTATAGTACTGCATATCCCAGGGTTCTTGGGTTGTTATAGTGTAATTTCAACTGATGAGTATATGTTACTGAAATTAATTTATTTTATTTGAAGTGTAGGCAGATTTAATGATGAATTACTTTCATTTTTATCATCAAAATTATCCACAATGATCTGAATAAATCATTAATAAAATAATTGTTTGAGGATTTTCTTTTATGTTTTTTTTTCAATAAAAATTCCTTATTTTTAATAGGTTTTATTTTATTAAAAAATGATAGGGTTTTATATTATTGGAAAAAGAGTTTAATGGAGGTGTGTACTTCATTCACACTTTCCTCGATAGGAAATAAACCTCAATGGGGTTCACACCTTCTACTGTAAAAGGCAATAAACTGGAGGTCACTCCTCATTCAATACATATATAAATAAATTGAATCTACCTAAATATTATATATATATATATGTTATATATATATGTATATGTGTTATATTAGTAAATTTATTTGAATATAGTTATATACATATGTATATTTATTTTATTTATCATATTTAAATTTATTTTAAATATACAATATATTATTCGATATATATAATACTATTTTTTTCTAATGAAACTAAAAAATAGTTTTAAAAATAATTTTTAAATTATATTAATTATAAATAATTATTATTCTGGGTAATTGCATATAAAATATAATTATTTAAATTTTGGAAAGTTTAATTATTTCAAATATATATATATAGTTACATAATTTTATAATTTTGAAATAACATGAGTTTACAATATTTTATTGGTTATTTAAGTATAAATTATATTACTGCTAATTAAATGTACATATATACCTAAAAATTATATATATAACTAAATTGATGAATACATAAAAATAATATCTAATATGTAGAATTTGATAACTTCCATTCACCAAAGAGATGTGCCCCCTAAGACTCGCATTGAAGAATATTTTCATTGCCTGGGTCAGGAGAAATGTCAAACTGACTCTTCCCCATCGGCCCTTCACCAATACCAGGCTTGAAGCTTGTACCATAATCTCTAGAAACCGCAACCTAATATTGTTTGCGGTTCGTGGTCCCTCACCTACATGAAGATATATAATGACCCAATTTCTTATATGAAACATAGAAATTGACCCATGATTCAAACTACACAACCTTCTTGCATTAAAATTCTCCCCCACTGTAATACATATATAATCTGTAGGAACTCTCAAGACATCAAATTCCATGAAAATGCGAGGATAAATAGGGTGAGAAACTAACCAAGTTCTAACATCAAAACATAAATATCTACCAGTGAGATTTCCTAGCATGTGTATAATCACTATATTTTGAAAATATAAATGGTGATTGGGGAAACTAACCCAAATCACTACTATTGTAATGTAGTGCTTCATATGGAAGTCATATGACCACTTGAAGAGATAGAACCAAAAATCGTTGCAGCTATGGGAAACACTGGACCAAGCCCTAACAAGATCATATTCCGAAGAAAACTGAATCATGATGTTCCTTTTGATGAGTAGACCTACCATTGTTCAATCTTGAAAACCACCAAGACTCAAAGATTAACAAATCGAAGGTGTCCACCGAAAGGTGTCCCTGCTTAAAATGCCCAATCAAGGTAAGATTAAGAAATGTCGATGTCATGTTGTACTCTAAGGCCAAGATCAAAAGATTTGGAACACCAATGAACAGATCTGGGACCTTAGGGTGATGTGATTGAGGTAATGGTGGGAGAAAACTGGGGTTGGATAAAGGTGAGAATGAATGAGAAGTGTCGTCATAGGGTTCATAATATGTTAGGTTTTTTTAATTATATCAGGACACTTTTATCAGTTCTTATTTTTTAAGTGCTCATGAAAGGAATATTTATCAGCACTTTTTTAGCACTCATAAAGGTAGTACTTTATCAGCACTAAATTTTTAGCGCTGATAAATGTTTCTTTTATTAGTGATTTTTTAGAGATGATAACGCCTCATCTTTATAAGTGCTAAGAAAGTATTGATAAAGATTTATTTCATGAGAACTTATTACTTAAGAACTGATAAAATATTTATAATTATAAGTACAAATTAAAATTTTTTCAAATATATGTATATGTATATATAATTAATCAATATATATAAATTAAAATATATTGAATATATTCCCTATTTAAATATATTTTTTATAATTTAATAATTATTTATATATATAATTATTTATCTATAATTATATAAATATTTCTTAAAAAGAATATTTTATCATTATATATATTTATAGTAAATATATATAAATATAAATATAGTAAGTATATTCATTATTTAAGTATATTTTTTATAAATTTAATTATTATTTAAATATATATAATTATCTAACTAATATTATTTAAATAAATATTTATTTATAATTATATAAACACATCGAAAAAATATTTATTTATTTATAATTATAAATATATAATTTTATAAATATAGTGTATACATTTTTAAATATATTTATTTATGAATATTTTTTTATAAATATTTTTTACAGAAATCTTTTAACATTTTTAAGGAATATTTAATTTTAAGTGAATGTGTAACGCCCCTACCCCAGTTACCCAGAGTCGGGGCATTATTACATAACATTGGCATGATCATAAGGGATCAAAAACCTAAAATGCCGATAAGTTTAGTAGCCTCGTAAGTACTAGATACATTTATAATTTTTACATTACATTATATAATAAAAAACAATAACAAAATCATCTTTAATGACCACATTCACCCGTTAGACTATCCCTGATGGTCAATCATAATATACTTCTTCGTATCCTGAGAAAAATAAAATATAGAAATGGGTGAGCTCAGATGCTTAGTAAGGACAACAATATATCAAAAAATTTCAAAAATAAGCAGAAACATTTAAAGAAATGTAAAATACTAAAACACAAGCCTTTTAAACTTAAAATTCATCATAATATGGAAAAAATAATTCAAATAATGAGATTTAATTATTCACATGGATATTATACTAGTCAAATAATCATATGTAATATAAATATCCAATTTCATAATGTTGGAATGTATAACGCCAAACTTCATAACCACATAGTCAAGGCCTTGTGCCAAGACTACAAATAAGATTTTGTCAAGGCCTTGTGCCAAGACACTAGTTTTTCTCATGAGACCTACCGATGCATCGAGGAGTTATAGCCAGCTTCACCCGTCACTTACTAAGTCCAATGCATTACTCATATGAAAATGTTTAAACATAACATAAACATTCATATTAAAAATAGTATAATAAATGTAAATAATTTATCCATAAAACACGAATTGTGTGAAAATAACACTTCCATAGTCAAACATATCACAAAACCATCAATACAATATGGTAGATTAGTATCATAATAAATCAACTTCAAACAATCTTAAAATCCATCAAAGGATGTTGACATAGATGAAATCAAAACTTTTTGTAGAGAAATATCTCTTTCTATTTTGAAATCATTTAAAAGTCATATAATTATAAAAGAAAACATTTATTTTGAAAATATTTTTATAATCTTGTATGTGAATATTATACGATGTTATAATTGTGGAAAATAGCCACAGCAGCCATATAAGTTAAAAAAAGGCATGCTTACCTTAATTTTATCGAGAAGGTCATAAAGTACCTTGTTTGGAAAACGACAGAAAGATTCATTTAAAAACATATGTGGTCAAATAAGGGTATAAATGAATTTAACACATAGTCTAGTAAATAGTAAAAATGTTTTGAATTGCATTTTTAAGAATATACGGATGTGGATGATAAAGAGGTCCTAGTAGATACTTACGTATTAACAACCTCAAATAAGTAAAGATATTGTTGAGTTAACCATTAACTTGTACTTTTCCTAGGTAGATGGTATGTTATCATCCTATATAATAGTTAAAAAATTGTTATTAAATTATACAAGAACTACATACATAAATATTATATCATATATTATCCTATAATATTTCTTTGTTAATAATATTTCTTTGTTAATAATATTTCAGTAGTATCATCGTTTCAGGTGTTAACTGATTCATTTTCCTCTATATGCTTGGTTATGTAAGCCATGTTTGTTATGAATAGGATGTATTTGATTCAAATAAATAATGATATTAATTTTAAAAAAATTATTTTTAATCATAAAATTAAAATTATTCTTGAATTATTACAATAGGGAATGAATCTCATCATGTTCGTGGAGACAGTAATTCGTATATACGCACGAGCGAAAATATAATTATATTTATGGTGAAATAATATGTAATTGGATGTTATATCATATATAAATAATCATTAACATGTTATATTTATTATTTAAATTAGTTATATGAGTTATTATACCCATCTAAATAATGAATTGTTGGAATAACAAACTACACCACGACGTGGAGAGGGTAAGCAATACGTACGCACATATGGTGACATTTTTATTTATAAGATGAATATAATAAAGAATATGGTTTTACCATATTTATAATAACATAAAATTATGTATAAGGTACTGGGGTTATTATTTTGGTATGTAAACAACAAAGAAAGAGAAAGTGGAAGAAGAAAAGAACTTGAAAGATGGTGGTGAAATCATTACCTCTTCTTTGGGTGTTTCCTTTTGAGTTGATTAAAAGGGATCCTTAAAATGGATTTTTGATCAATATAATGACTCTATGTTTTAGGGGGGATATTTTAGAGGATATTTTGTCAGGGTTTTGCCGAGAAGAATGTCTTTGGTGGTGTGAAATTAAGAGAAGTAGAAGTACCCTTTTATAAGAGAGGTGAGGGTCACTTTAGGAAACTCTTGAAATATTATTTTAAAATAAAATATTTTTCTTTTATTAATGGCTCTAAAAAGATTTATTTCAAGTATAAGGTGTATATGGGTCGAAGAAATCTTAAATAATAGGTTTTAGATAGGTTTAGGTCACCATATTAACCTTATCTTTTAGATTTAGCTCTTAGTTAAAAAGTTTGACATTTACCAAGTCTGTTTGTATTTTTATATTATATGGTTAATAAACTTACTATAAACTACCTAGAGATCCCCAAGTGGTTGATTATTAATATATATAAACATATCTATGTAATTTGGATGAACCTTATATTTTTATAAATATTATATCTATTAATAATATAGTATTTGTTTTAAAAACTCAATTATGTCAATTTTGACACTATTTAGTATTTAATTGTTTTGAAAGCCATAAAAAAATACCAATTAAAAAAAATACTTATTTAATAAACCCTAAAATGTCATATTAACCTATAAAATTAGTGCAATTCATTAGAAGTCTCAATTTACATTTATTTGGGTATTTATAATATCAATTATTTTAATATTTTGTTATTAATGTAATTACTGCATAATCATTATGTAATAAATAAATTAAATTACTTAATGTATAAAAATAATAAATAAAAAACCATTATGTAGGAAATATTTTTATATTTCTAATTAATATTTATAGTCAAATTTATATTGTGTGTAACCCTGTCTTAAAAATGGTTTAGTTATTAAACATTGAATTTAACACTTTTAACTCTTCTCTAAATAAAATAATAATAAATGTCCTAATCTAATTCAAGTGGATTAAATAGGATCATATTTTATTCCTAAGGTTGTTTTTGGTCGAATTAAACTTATCCAATAGAATTAGGACATGTGTTAGGGTAATTATAATAGCATTTTTTAACCTTAATTACCCTATTTACTTTTAACATTGGTAAGTAAAAGTCTAAAGTTACTATTCACCAGAAATTATTTTCATCTTATTGAACCAAATTTTACTTATTGATGTCAACCGTATCTCTCATAGTTTTGAAATTCAACTCACAGAAGTGGTAAAATTAAGTTTTATGCAGATTTTCAAATTCTCCTAGAAGGTGGGTAAAAGATGGTAAACAGATTAATAAAATTTTATATATCTAAAATTATTATAAAATGACTCTAATGAATTAAATTGAACATATATAGGTATTATGTATCTATTTTGACACAAAATAAATTAAAATAAAATAACTAATTACTTAAATAAAAAGTCAGTTTTAAACAATAACGCAATGTTTTTCATTATTCATAAAAAATTAAAAGTTTTCAGAAAAATACAAAAAATTCACCCTAAGATAATTTTGATATTCCGAATTCAAAAATAAAGTCCATTTGGAAAAATAAATTTATAAAATTTTAAAAAGTGGGTATTACTTTTCATAATGGCTAGTTTGATTGGTCGTGGTGTGTTAAAACTCCAAGTTGCGTACAACGCTAGCTACCACATTATTCAAAGGAAAACGTACCATGGAAGATTAGGGTGTTACATTCTCCTCTCATTAAAATAATTTCATCCTCAAAATTTATAGAATATTACTGCATAAAAATATTTTGGTGGTTCTTCATCATATGTTCCTCGGGTTCCCATGCTGCCTCTTCCGTCTTATGGTTTATCCATACAACTCTTACAAGATGAGTCGTCCGGTTTCTCAGCACTTGTTCCCTGGTATCAAGAATCTTGAATGGATCTTCACAATATGATAGATCAGGTTCCAGTTCAATTTCCTCATAGGTGAGTACATGCATTGGGTTAGGAAAATATTTCTCAACAGTGATATGTGGAACACATCATGAACTTTGGAGAGACTTACAGGCATTTCCAAATGATAAGCCACAACTCCAATTCGTTCTAGAATTTCAAAAGGTCTGATGTACCTGGGACTCAATTTACCCTTCTTACCAAATCATATAACACCCTTCCATGGAGATATCTTCAAGAAAATATGACCTCCTACTTGAAATTCCAAATCCTACCTCTGATTATTGGCATAGCTCTTTTACCTACTTTGAGCTGCTATGATGTGAGTTTGGATAATATTCACCTTTTTCATTGTTTCCTCAACAAGTTTTGGATCTATGAGTTTTCTTTCACCAAAATCATCCCAATAAGTTGGTGTATGACATACCTTTCTATATAACACTTCATATGGTGCCATCTGAATACTTTCATTAAAGTTATTGTTATAGGAAAATTCCACCAGAGGTAAATATTGATCCCACATACCTTGAAAGTCAAGTGAGCAAGATATAAACATTTATTCTAAGGTTTGAATAGTCCATCTGGATTGTCCATTGGTTCGAGGGTGGTAGGTAGTGCTCAAATGAAGTTCAGTATCCAAATCCTTCTGAATACTTTTCCAAAATCTTGATATAAAACCGGGATCATGATTAGAAACAATCAATAAGGGTACACCATGGAGTCTTAAAAATTCATTAATATATGGTCTTAATAGACGTTCAAGTGATAAATCTTCTCTTATAGCAAGAAAATGTGCTGACTTGGTAAGACGATCAATAATGACCCATATTGCATCATTCCTTCTAGGAGTATTTGGTAGCACCATGACATAGTTCATAATTATATTATCCCATTTCCACTCAGGTATGGGAAAAGGTTACATGACTCATCTAGGTTGTTGCCTTCCAGCTTTCACTTGTTGACAAACCATACTTATTGACACAAAAATCAATAATCTCCCTCTTCATGTTGTCCCACCAAAACTTTTTCTTCCAATATCTATAAATCTTGATGCTCCCAGGGTGTATAGAGAAATTGGAGCTATGAGAATCATCTAAAAATTCCCTTTTTAGACCAGGTATATCGGGAACAAAAAGCCTCTTCCGAAATTTTAAAATTCCATCTTCATATACGAAGTCACTCAATCTCGAATCATTTACATATTTAATCTTCTTTTGAAACTCCTCATCATTAGTATGATAAATTTTTATCCTTTATAGTAAATATAGTTAGGAAACCTTTTGAAAAAGAATTGATGTTTCACCTTCCATGATTATTCCCATATCCAACATTAATTGATCCCTGAAAATATGATCCTTTTCAACTCTCATCTGGTTCAAAAATCCATGATTCTCTCTGATCAAAGAATCTTCCACCTTATTTTCCTTCCTTGATTGGTAGTGTATTGTGAAATAATAATCCTTTAGTAGTTCAATCCATCTCCTTATCCTCATGTTGAGTTCTTTTTGTGAGAAAATATACTTTAAACTCTTCTGATCAGTATAAATCTCATTATTTTTACCATAGAGATAGTGTCTCTATATCTTCAGAGAAAATATTATAGCTGCTAACTCAAGATCATGAGTGAGATAGTTTTGATCATGAATTTTTAGCTGTCTTGATGAATAGGCAATAACTCTATCATTCTACATAAGGATACAACCAAGTCCTTTCTTTGAAGCATCACTATAAATAAAAAACCCATCGTTCCCTGATGGTAGAGTCAAGATATGAGCATTGACTAATCTTGTCTCTAGTTCTTCAAATCATTCTTCACACTCTTTTTTCCAAAAAAAATTAACCCCTTTACGTGTGAGCTTGGTTAATGGGTTAGCTAACCGGTTAAAATTCTATACTTAACATCGATAATAACCTGCTAAGATAGAGGGTTCATTAGTCAATCCAAAAGGCATTACTATAAACTCATAATGCCCATACCTGGTTCAAAATGATGTTTTCGGAATGTCTTTCTTCTTCACACACAACTGATGATATCCATATCGAAGGTAAATCTTTGAAAAATATTGAGCTCCATGAAGTTGGTCAAATAAATCATCAATACTAGGTAAGGGATTCTTGTTCTTTATTATTATAGGTTTGATCTCCCTATAGTCAATGCAAAACCTCTTAGATACACCTTTCTTCTTAATAAAAAGGATAGGGGATCCCCATAGAGAAACACTACGGTGAATTAATCATTTATTACTCAATTCTTCTAGTTGTTTCATTAGTTCAACTAATTCCACAATGACCATTATATAAGGGGTCTTCGATATGGGCCTTGAACCAGAAATTAAATCAATGGAAAGATCAATTTCTCATTCTGGAGGATGTCCATGTAAATCCTCTGGAAACAAATCAACATATTATTGCACAATAGGTACATACTCTATTCAAACATTCTTTTCCCCACCCATAATTATTTCATTCCTTTATTCCCAAATAATTTAATTTAGTAGAGTTATTGGGGATGGATCTAGATAAGAATCAGATGGTGACATTTCTGCTCTAAAGATAAGGTACTCATTATCATCATCACAAATTGTAACCTCATTCTTCTTAGAATAAATATTCTCATCATGGTATGAAATCAAATACATTATGAAAATTATATCAAATTCAATCATGGGTATTATGATGAGATCAGCAGATAAAAAACATTTATATGCCCTAATGGGAACGGATTCCCAAAACTTGTTGTGATGATACTTTCCTTAGGAGTTTTTACTAATAACTCCCTTGTTTATTCAAATTGAAAATATCTAATTTTCATAGAAAACTGGGAAGATATGAAACAATTCAATGATTTAGAATCAAATAAATCATTGTCTAAACTTTAGGAAACCATTAAATTACCTGCCGCCACGTCTTTTGAAGATTCAACCTCAGCAGTAGTGAGCGGATAAGTTTGACCTTTCTACCTTGTCCTTTTCCAAGGTAAGTTCCCTTGGTGCTTAGGAAATTCATTTGCATAATATCCCTTTTCTCTACAATTGTTGCATTCAACATTGACAGCCTCTTTCTTTCCCTTTCAATCACGAGCTTGGTGGCCTTTTTAACCATACTTGTCATAGAATCCCATTCTATTCAGGCAAGTACTGGGGTGTTTCTTCCCACATTTACCGTGGGATGGATATTCAACCTTTCCCTTCTCCCCCTTATTTTCATTTCTAGAGTGATCATCATATCTCTTCTTCTCTTTCTTTGCTTTGAAGTCATAAGTCTTAGTGAATTCTTTTTCTATCTTAATAGCGCATGAGACAAAATCTCCATCTGATGAGAAGGATTTTGAGACTAATGATTGATGGAGAATTGGTTTTATCCCATAAAATAATCGATAAATATTTCTTCATGGGTTACATATATAATCTCTTTTATGCCTTGCTAACCTTGTAAAGTTATCCTCATACTTTGCGAAATTCTCATCCTCCTTTTTACTCAGACTCAGAAATTGTCTTTCCATATCCACTCAATGGTCATGAGGAAAGTATTTTTCTAAGAAATTCTCTTTAAACTCCATACATTCCATGTTCAATACTTCTTCATCTTCATTTGTGTTTTGGATTAATGACCACCATTGATATGCATCTTCTATGAGGCGATAAACTTCCATGACAACTTTTTCCCTTTTGCTACTCCCCAAAGCATGAAATATTTTCTCCAAAAAACTTACCCATTACTATGATACTAATGGATTTTTACTCGCATTGAATTTTGGTGGTTATTACATCATGAATAGGTCTAATGTTGATCCTCCATATTATGGATCAGGGTGCTCCATACGGGTAAGGTAATTATTCATGACCTGAGTGAGTAGTCCCAGTATGGGGATAAGCTGATCAACACTAGTTAAATAACCAGCTCCACTATAATTATCTTGAGTAGGAGGGAAATCCCTACATGGATTACGTGAATTGATATGGTTTCCATTCCTTATTCTAGGTGCCATTTATAAACAGTGGCATACACTAGATTAGTTTCTGAATCACAATATATAATTCAAAACTTGTAAAACACTTAAAATAAATTGAACAATTTATGGATATAATCCATAATCATAAAAAAATGTTTTCTTTGAGTAGGTATATACTCATAAATCCATCATAGTGGTTTGTAAAGAAAATGTGAATTATCTTAAACATATCCCCTAGTATTGTCATAACCAAGAGTGCAGTAAGGCCCGTTGTCGTGTACCAGGATTCCCCGGGTCAAGCTTGAAACTCCTTGTTGAAGTTTTGACTACTAGGTACATCTGTGATAGAGCCACCTCTCCCTTCTCATATATAGACATGGATTTATTTCTTAAAAAATACACAAAATATCTACATTACCAAAATTCTAGGAAGTTATTCTATACCAATCCTCAAATTATATCTTAGGGTAATGTGATCTAATAAGAGTTTATCTAAATCTAGTTTCCAAGATTTGTACTAAAATTCCTCTGATACCAACAATAATGCCCTGACCCCAGTTACCTAGAGTCAGTGCATTATTACATAACATTGTCATGATCAGAAGGGATCAAAATCTTGAAAGACCAATCAGTTTAGTAGCCTTGGTAGTACTAGATACATTCATAAGTTTTAAATTAAATTATAAAATGAAAGACAACAACAACATTGTCTCAATTGATCACATTAATCCCTTAGAGTATCCCTACCGGTCATTCATAATATACATCTTCGTATCCTGGTAAAAATAAAACATATAAAGGGGTGAGCTTAGATTCTCAGTAAGGATAACAATATAGAGGAAAACATCAAGAATAAGCATAAACATTTAAGGTAATGTATAAGACTAAAACACAAGTATTTTAAACTTAAAATTCATCATAATTTGGAAAATATAAATCAAATAATTCCATTTAATTATTCACATGGATATTCTACTAGTTGAATAATCACATGTAATATCAATAGCCAATTTCATAATGTTGGAATGCATAATGTCGAACTTCATAACCACATAGTCAAGGCCTTGTGCCAAGACTAAAAATAAGATTTTTTCAAGGCCTTGTTCCAAGACACAAGTTTGTCTCATGAGACCTACCGATGCATCAAAGATCTATAGCGGGCTCCACCCATTACTTACTATGTTCAATGCATTCCTTATATGAAAAGGTTTATACATAACATAAACATATGTATTAAAACTAGAATACGAAATGTCAATACTTTATCTATAAACCATGAATGGTGTAAAAATAACACATCCATAGTCAAACATATCACAAAACCTTCAAAACATTATGAAAGATTTGAATCATAATAAATCAACTTCAAAAAAGCTTAAAATCCTTCAAAAGATGTTGACATAGAAGAAATAAAAACTTTCTGTAGATAAATATCTCTTTCTATTTTGAAATCATTCAAAAGTCATATAATTATAGAAGAAAACTTTTATTTTGAAAATATTCTTATAAGATTGTATGGGAATATTTGACGATGTTATAATGGTAGAAAAATTCCACACCCGCTGTATAAGTTAAAAGAAGACATTCTTACCTTAATTTTGTTGAGAAGGTCATAAAGTAACCTGTTTGGAAAATGACGGAAAGATTCCTTTTAAAACATATGTGGTCAAATAAGGGTTTAAATTACTTTAAACCATAGTCTATTAAATAGTAAAATTGTTTTGAATTAAATTTTTAAGAAAACATGGATGTGGATGATAAAGAGGTCTTAGTAGATACTTACTTATTAAGAACCTCAGATAAGTAAAGAGATCGTAGAATTAACCCTAACCTTGTACTTTTCCTTAGTCGATGGTTTTTTAACCTCCTGTATAATAGTTAATTTTTTTTTATTAAATTATATAATAACTATATTAATAAATATGATATTATATATGATCCTATAATATTTCTTTGTTAATAATATTTCTTTGTTAATAATATTTCAGTAGTATCATCGTTTCGGGTGTTAACTGATTCGTTCTCCCCTATATGCTTGGTTATGTTAGCCATTTTATTATGGATAGGATGTATTTGATACAAATATATAATTATATTATGGTCATAAACATTATTTTTAATCATAAAATGAAAATTATTCATGAATTATTATGATGGGGAATTAATCTCATCATGTTCGTGGAGACAGTAATCTGTACGTACGCACGAGTGACAATATCATTATATTGATGGTGAAATCATATGTAATTGTATGGTATATCATATATACAGAATCATTAACATGTTATATTTATTATTTACATTAGTTATACTCATTATTATACCCATCCAAATAATTAAGTGTTTGAATATAAAACTACACGACGACGTGGAGACGGTAAGCCGTACGTACGCATGTATAATGACTTTGTCATTTAGTGGATGGACATAATAATGAATATGGTTGTACCATATTTATAATAACATCATAGTATGTATTATGTACTTGATTTATTATTTTGGTATGGAAACAACAAATAAATAGGAAGTGGAAGAAGAAAATAACTTGAAAGAGGGTGGTAAAATTATTACCTCTTCTTCGGGTGTTTTCTTTTGAGTTGATCAAAAGGGATCCTTAGGTTGGATTTGTGATCAAAGTAAGGCTCTTAGGTTGATGGTGGATAATTGAGAGTATATTTGGTCAGTGTTTTTATGAGTCAAATGGCTTTGGAGGTGTGAAATTAATATAAGGGTAAGTACCCTTTTATAAAAGAGGTGAGGGTCACTTTAGGAAAAGCTTAAAATATTATTTTATAATAAAATAATTTTCGGTTTCTAATGGATCCAAAATGATTTATTTCGAGGATAAGGAGGGTATGGGTAGAAAACCTCCCATAAAATAGGTTTTATATAGGTTGAGGTCACCATATTAACATTATCTTTTAAATTTAACTCTTAGTTAAATAGTTTGACATTTACTATGTCACTTTGTATTTTTATATTATATAGTTAATAAACTTACTCTAAACTGCCAAAAGAACCCCAAGTGGTTCATTATTAATTTATATAACCTTATCTAAGTCCTTTTTATGACCCTTATATTTTTTGGGAATATTATATCAATTAATAATATAGTATTTGTTTTAAAAACTCAATTATGTCAATTTAGAAACTATTTAGTATTTGATTTTTTTTGAAAGCCATAAACACTTTATCACTTCAAATAAAATTTATTTAATCAACCCTAACATGTCATATTAACCTATAAAATTTTTGGGATTCATCATAAGTTTCAATTTACATTTATTTGGATATTTATAATATCAATTATTTTTATATTTTATTATTAAGGTAATTACTGCATCATCATTGTGTCATAAATAAATTACATTATTTAATATTTAAAAATTATAAATAAAATAATATTATATAGGAAATATTTTTAGATTTCTAATTAATATTTATAGTCTAATTTATATTGTGTGTAACCCTATCTTAGAAATGGTTTAGTTATTAAACTTTGAATTTAACTATTTTAACTGTTCTTTAAATAAAATAACAATAAATGTCCTAATCTAATCCATGTAGACCAAAGAGGATTATATTTTATTCCTACGGTTGTTTTTGATCGAATTAAACTTATCAAATAGAATTAGAACATGTGTTAGGGTAATTATAATATCATTTTTACCCTTAATTACCTTATTTACTTTTAACCGTGGTAAATAAAAGTCAAAAGTTACTCTTCAAATTTTTTTTTCATCTTATTAAAACCAAATTTTACTTACTGATTCCAACCGTTTCTATCATATTTTTGAAATTAAACTCACAGAAATGGTAAAATTAAGTATTATGCAAATTTTCAAATTCTCCTAGAAGGTGGGTAAAAGACATTAAAAAATTCAATAAAATTTTATATATCTAAAATTATTATAAAATGACTCCAATGAATTACATTGAACATATATTGGTATTATGTATCTATTTTGACCTAAAATAAAATAAACCAATATAACTAATTACTTAAATAAAAAGTCAGTTTTAAACAATAACATAGTGTTTTTCATTATTCATCAAAAATTGAATGTTTTCAAAAAAATACAAATAATTCACCCTAAGATAATTTTGATATTACGAACTCTTAAGGTTTTAAATTTACACCTATAATTTTACAAGATAATCCATGGGAACGCTTCTTTGGAAGAACCTACCCAGTTTAATGAACATGGTTTTGACCTGTGTTTTATTTTGTTAAAATCTAAAACTTAGTACTTTTAAAGGATAATTAATTTTACCATATTATCTCATGAATTCCCTTAACATATATGAATAATTCTAAAGATTTATTTTGGAATACTATTACTTCTATTAAAAAATATGTTAAAGCCATATTTATGTGTAACTCTTAACATGACTACTAACTTATGTCACTAAACCAAACAAAAAGTAAACTATATTAATTCATATTCAAATTAACCCCAGGAATAAGGTACATGAATTCCTTTAATTAAAAGTCCAACAATTATATGAAATAAAAAATCCACAAAAGAGTAATCTTGTAGTGATAGATAGTTAACTACCACCTTTCTCTAAAAGGAATGACCCTCCAGGATAGTGAGATGACATACCTAAAGTCCATCCACCTAGTGATACATTGTAATGTCTCATAAATATATTGGTCATTATTTTCTAGGTAAATATAATTTTTTGGCCCTATATCATAGTATTTTTTTATAATCAGGACTTAGATTTCTATTCTAGGGTTTGGAAGAAGTATGAAAGATGTTTTTAGATGTGTGTATCAGTTTGAGAGTTTTATTGAGTGCTTGGGTGAGAGTTTAAGTTGGGTTGAGTTAGAATCACTTTATATTTCTACTACAAATTAAATGTCATGTTTTTTTGGGTGAGGGTCATGTTGTGGTGAGGGGATAATCTAGGGGTCACTTCATAGATGATAGAGGCACTATAGAGTGAAGATATTAGGTAATTCTAGGACTAGTGTGTGTCATAATGTTGTGTAATTTTTTTGGGGTGTTTATATTTAAGGTTTAATAAAGAGATACACTGTGGTGTGGGAGTCACTCCATGGTTATAGCCCTTAAATTTTGAAAATTTTCAAAGGTAAATAACCTTATGTATAGACTATTCCATGGTGGGGGTTCCATTACATTGTGAGGATCTTTATATATTGAATGTTTCGAAAGGATAAAACTCTTATGTATGGGTCATTCTATAGAGGAAGAAACCATTCTGTGATGGTGACCCTTATGCATGGGGTTTAGGAACCCTTATGTATGGGGTCAAGAGCCTTTACATATGCATATTTGATATTTTTCATGTAAAAACATGGTCAAGACATGTAATCTTAGTTCTTCCATGAAGGATTTCACATGGGGAGGCATTGCGGTGTGAAGTTTGAGGGTTGTTTGATGGGAGTGGGATCATGGGGAAGACAATGCTATGAAGGGTGGAGGCCACACCATGAAGACCTATGTTTTGGATATTTTTTCTAACCATGTGTGGTGAGTCACACCATGTGGTGTTTCTTGGGCAAGAATTACAACATGAACATTATGGGCCATTCCATAATGGGTAAAGTTTCATGTTTTTTTTGAGTACGGGAATACCTACCTTTCTAGGTCACCCCCTCTCATGTTTTATAGAGAAATGGGGTTTTCACAGTACTATTTGGACTAGAAATTTCCCCTTTATTCCTCTCATTGAACCCACTTGGCGAGGTGTGGTTTGGTAGTTATACCACACTTATATTAATTAGGTTCTTCACTATGATCTCTTTTATCATTTCCCCCATTATTGCCTATGATATGGGATGATTTGGGCTAGGTTTTGATGCTGATTGCATTGGTGAGTAGTGTAATCAAGTTAAAGTGACATGGTTTTTTTGTTCTTAGGTGTATTAGAAGTATGTCATGGTACTTTGGCATTCAGTTTCTCAAGGTTTTGGTGATTACGTGTTACTATGTGTGTTTCTGTCCGTCATTAATCTTTGGTTTAATTTGAATAATTAATTATTTATAATTATAATTAATTATTTTGGTTTTGTTGTTTTATGGAGGGGACCAGGTACTGGTATAATATTAGATAAGATGTAGAGAGGCTTATCTTGAGGAATTAAGTATATTTAAAGGTATTTGGTCCCTATAATACTAAACTATATATCTATTTATTCTTTATCTTTCATGACTGCATGAAATTTTGTTTTTGAATAAAAGGTATAAGGATATATAGCACCATAGGTAAAGAGATAGTATGGAATATAGACTCCTAGAGGTGGATCAAATGATCATTTATATTGGGGGTATCTTAAAGGTGCTTGAAAATTATTTTACCAAGGTGGTGAGGATGCTAGTTTAGGTATAGTGAGGACCAAGGTAGGTCTTTTCTTTGAGATGATTTATAAATTTATAATGTTGATTTTATAGGGATAGTTGTGCAGACATTAAATGATTTGTAGAATTAGAAGGTGAGAAGGTTATATGTATCATGAAGATAAGGAACCCTTTTGAGGGTTAACTGGATTCTTAATATGTTCGATTATTATAATATGAACTCCCAATATTGACATAGTGTGATGTTGAGGGTTTCATATAGATGGAGGGATTGAGATATCTTATATACTTGATACAATATTGGACCATGGTGAGGATAGTTGGTATTTGATGATTATTTTTAATAGTCACTTATGTCTTGGGTCTGGGTGGTCCTAAAAGCTATGAGATCACCATGGAATGATAGGTTTATTTAGTACCTAATAATGGATATCATGTTGGGTTTTTTGATTATAAAAAATTTATTCACATGTGAAATGGGAATGTTGATGGGTTCATTATATTGTATAGGATATGGTATATGAATATTAGCATATGGGGATAGAGGGATGTTGGTACATGATTTGAGACACTTTAATAAGAGTCAAGTGATTAGTATCCAGTACATGGGTTGGTGAGCATGTGAGATGGGTTGTGATTCTATATTTATGAATGGATGTATGTGCCCAGATGTGTGTGTGATTAATAACATAACGGGATGTTTGGCCTCAAATTAAGTGAGAAGGATCTAGAAGAGTAGCTTCCTTGAGGGAGAAAGTAGTGGTCAATAAGTTATATATGATCCGACCTTGAGTGATTAGATAGTGTTTAGGGTTGATATAAGACCCTACATTGTGTGAGAAAGTAGTGGTTAGGATGTGATATAGGACCCATAATTGAGTGATGATGAATTGGATAGTTTTTCATATAATACTACACCTTGTCTGATAAGGTTGTGGTCAATATGTGATATAGGCCCCTAACTTGAGTGAGAATGTAACGGTCAGGATATGTAAGTTTGTTTTCACATTGAGTAAGAAGGTGTTGACATAGACCACCTTGAGTGATAATGCATGGTCCATGATCTGGATGTATGGTCCCACCTTGAGTGTGAAGGTACTATAATTGATTACCTTGAGTGTGAAGGTTTGGTCTAGATTCTGATGTGGTATAATATATTGATATATAGAAACAAATTGAGTGAGAAGGTGGTTTACTATACCCTACATTGAGTTAAAATTTAGTGGTATGAATATGATATGTAATGGTGTGAAAGGTTGGATGTATGGTCTCACCTTGAGTGAGAAGGTGTCTTCATCGTCCCTAACTTGATTGAGAGGGAAGTGGCCATGTTGTGATATGAAATACTACCATATGACTAGGGTATTTATCAAAACATTCTATAATGTTATTGATATTCAATATGAGACTTACTTTAAGTATGAGGGTAGTATCCATGACTTAGTATGAAAACCTTCCATGAGTCTTTGGGTGAGGGTTGGGATCTATTAAACAAGATGATTGTTCTAGGACATAGGCCAACATCGGATTAGTTTGGTTTTTTGGTGTCCTGGATAAAATATGATGACCAAAACCCAAGCTTGTATATTTTAGATTTTGTTTATTTACTTTCCTCATATATACACATCAATATAATTGCATATATTTAGGGAACCTTGTGATACCCTAATGAGATGTAGTTATCACAGCTTTCATAGGAACCCTGGTGTGTATAGAAACCATATGTCTCTTATGAAGGCCCAATCATAGGTTGTACAATAGATTTTTCTAAAGAACCTTAATGAGGATTTTATATGGGGTTGATATGAAGCTTAGGTATGGTTTTAGAGCATAATTGTCTACTTTTTTTTATTTATTTATTTTGAATATATGCTCATCCAAATAGGAAACCTATGGGGTTGAATGATGGTGTGACTGCATATTCATTAATATAATATGAATGTTTTTTTGATTATCAACAAAGTGATTATTTGATATTAATTTTTTAGGCTATTTGCTCATTATGAATGGTTAAGATATTATGGTCATAATCTCCCAATCTATGATTTTGGTCCTTACAACTAGTAAGTAGTCTTTCTAATATAGTGAGGCATGCTTAATGATTTATGGTGCTCTGGTTGGGATATTGATGAGTTATTTTATTTTAGTAATTAAAAATTGGTATCAAAGAATCTTTTGATTTGTCATATTATTTTGAAAATTGTTTACTAGGATTTGGAATGTGTCAAAGATTATGATAGAAAAATAAATGGTGATTCATTAACACCTTTCTGGTGGGAATTCTAAGTTACAAGTGTTATAAGATTTGTGTTTTTGGTTTACAATGTTATAGACTGGGAGTTTAATCAAATATGATGTGTTGATTTGAGATCATTATATTTACCTTTGACACTTGGATTTTAGTGGAAGGATTCATGTGTACATGAATCATATTTAGAACATATAAGACACAATAAATTAGTATTCTTTTGTGTGATTGATTTTTCTAATGATATAAGGATCAATTATTTAAACTTTAAAAAATAATATATATTAATTTTTTCTATATAACTTATTGGTGGAATTCTACTATGCTGGAATACATTTTTTACTCATTATTGGTTTTTTGATGATAGGTCATGTGAATCATATGGTGGGATGTTCTCTAGAAATTATTATATAGTCCTTGAGTATAAGGGATGCATAACAACCCTTAGTGGTTTGGTTCATGCATTTGAATCCTTGTTGATGGTTCATTTCATTTGAGGTTTCCTTGATGTATATGGTCTAATATGGGAATGAGTTTTCTTGAGTATATAGATTCCCATATGAGGTTTAATTAAAGTCATGCTTAATTCCTTTCACTTTCATGATTTAAATCACATAGAGTGATTTTGGTGTCAAGGATAGGTTTGGAGGGTAGGATTGGTTAGATGTATATTTTCATTTTTTTGTTCTTTCTGACTGGATACTAGATCACGATCCTAGATGGACAGGTCTATGATGAGTAGAGAATGGGTAAATGATTTCTAGTTTAGGAATGACTCTCAAGTGGAGGGAGATCATATTTTAGGACTTTTCATGAGTTATATAACCTATGATTGTTGTAATGGAATAATAATGGGATTTTAGGGTGAGATAAAGTTTTCATAAAAATAATTATAGTTAATTTTTAGGTTCCTAAGCCTAGTTTTGATGGTGCATGACTCATCAGATCATGATCTTAGTACTACGATCAAGTGGTAAAAGATCATAAACCTATTGGGTTCGAATGAGATCGCGTTTTATGGTGGTAAAAAATTTGTGATAGGGTACTTCTAAAGGTTCACTCTACCAATGAAAAATATAGTGAGGGTTGTCATGGATTTTTGGGAAAATACTTGATGCATAATGGAAAGTATGAACTGATTATGCATGGTGCATATTTAGGTTTTATATTGGATAGGGGTCGTGTTAGGTTTGGGTACCTCTCTGTTAGATGATATTTTTATGGGAATGGAAGATTGGGGTTTTGATGTGATTGTGTAGTAATCCTACATTTTCAGATGATATAATAGAAATGTATTAGTGAAACATGGTATAGTTAGTCCAAGTTTGGGTCTTAACTGGGGTTCTATGGAATGGTAGGAGAGGGGCTCTAAAAGAGAGAGACACATTTGTTGTTGAAACCTCTTAGATTTTAATCTCAATGATAGGAATAAGGATACATATAATGGGATGAAAAAAAATTAAAAATTATAGGTTTTTCAAAACCCATACCTTTTTAGGGTGTAATTGTTTTTGTAAATTATGAATATTTGATTTCTTGGTAGTTTTTTTTGAGAATTGGGGCTTAGAATGAGACTCTCAGAGTTTTTACATATTTAAACAATGTTTTTGGATGTGTTTATATTCTAATGGGAGGCCTCATGTGTTTGTGAAAATATTTTAGTGCCTAAAAAATACCAAAAGATCATTTTCACTACATGAAAGGGGGTTCATAAAGTGAATTAGTTTTAGGGGTGCATTCTAAGAAAAAATGAAAAGGGGATTGAACGAGCATTTCGTAGCTTGACCATAGTTCAAATTGTGAAAAACTTTTGTGGGGTTTTCTAAAGAATCAAATTAGGTTCCAAATCCTATTGTTTTTGGTAAATCAATAATTTATGGGGATGGCCTTATGGTTGGCACCTCCCCTCCCCTCTACCTCATTTCCCCCCTCAATTTTCGGGTGGTTCTTGGGGAGATTTATATAATTAATCATGGTGAGTTATCCTACCCATATTCTATTTCATTATCTTGTTACATCTATGATGTGGGTTATTTAGTTTATATTTCTTTTATGATTTCACTAGAGCATGGTTAAATCATCCTTGTTTGATTTTTCTTTTACTTGGTTTTCATATAAGGTGTCTCAACATGGTATCTTCATGCTACTGTGATTTATTTTGGTTAAGGTATGTTGTGGCACAATTTTTTAAGGTATTCAACCTAAATTAAATCAATTGGATAATAGTATGGTTTTGGATGTTATGGATATTCCCAGGATAATTCCAAAAATGTATTCTGAACCTTTCACATGCATTTAGTTTTAGTTATGGTGAAACAATATTATCTTGTGAATTTTTGGCTTATGCGTAATTAAATTAATTTGATTAATTATTTATAAATTTATAAAAGAGTTTCCTAATTAATTGTAAATCAGTATAATTAATTATTGGATGTATTGATGTGAATTAGGGCCCTGTGATGGTGGGTGGTAGCTATTTTTACATGGACATGGTAGATCTATCATGCTATGAGTTATAAAAGCAGTGGTTTCATGTCCGAGGTTGGTGTTACTTTATACATGGGTAATGTTAATTGGACTTATTTATTTATGGTTGTCATGTGATATGTGGTATCATCACTAAGGGAGGATTATCCTTTCAATTTAAATATTTTTTTAAATAAAATTAAAATTTGTAGACTAAATAAAGTTATAAGTGACATAATAGACCCTTGTAGTATGGCTTGATTACCTATTCCACCATTGGACAAGGCCTAGGTTATAATTATTTGTTATGAGACACTTGTTCTATAAGGGGTGTGAATTAATTTAAAAGTGAAGGAATGATATATATAATCTCTAGTAATAGGTTCCCTTAGTGAACTCCTTGCAGTGGAAAATGATGAATTCATATGGATGTCCTTATATTAGTCACATGAGACCCTTAAGATGACTTGGATCCTTCAGGCTAGTTGAGATAACCATGGGATGAGTGTTACTCATCATCATGATGTGACTAACTAGGTGAGTAGAACCTATGAATATGTATGGATATGTTAGGTGTTCAGTTAGAGCTTGGTTGTCTTGGGAGGTGAGTGTGATTTAGGAAATTTATTTTATGAAACATTTCAAGGAGGCCATTGAGGACTTGATGACACCTTGATGGTTTTGAGGGATTCTATGTCCTTCTAGTTACATTTTTTTGTATCTAGTAGATGTAGTTTAGTTAACAGAATCTTTGAAGGGTTTTGATGTTGTAATGTGACCTAAGGGACCCCAGTGGGTTCCTCAGTGATGTTTTGATCCTAGAGAGAGAGGAGAGATATAGAAAATGGTTATTATTGATTGTGAGTATCACCTTAGAATCAAAATCAAAGATTTAATCTTATTTTGGTTGTGATAATGGAAGTTCGTGTACTGGGGAGGTCAAACTAAGTTTATAGAATTGGTTTTTGATTATTTCAAACCTATCAAGATGATTTTGATCATTTTTTTGTGGGAAACACTACCCACTGTGATGTATTTGAGATTCATGGATTCTAGGTAAATGCTTCTAAGATGCAGCTGTTGATCCTATTTTAGACCCATAGTTTGGGATACCTTCAAATAGGTCCTTAGATAAATATTATAGGATGTATAGTCTATCTAGATGCCATTTTTTTGGCTACCATGGATTGGATTTGGCAGTACCCGGATTTTGGCTTCCATGAATTAGAGATGAGATTCCAGAATTTGGGATATATTAGATTTTACCCTCAAAGTCGAGATGATATATTATGATTTTGGATACCATGTATTGGTTCTAAGAGGACCATGATTTATGTTTCTATGGATTTGATCCTCATATTCGAGATGACGTACTGAGATTTGGGATACCGCAAATTTGAGCCTAAGTTCCATGATTTTGGGATTGCTTGGATTTTTTCCTTAGAGTTGATATAATTTTCCATGGTTTGGAATGCCATGTATTTACAACCCGGATTCCATTCTTTATATAGCCCTGGATATGATCCAGGTAGTCAAGAGGATACACTGGTTATAAGGTTGGACATAGATTTCCTTATAGTTTCAGGTCTCTCTAGATTGTTTCCTTAGAATTAATATGATATATAGTTGGCATGATTATGGTGCATGCTTTTTGACACCGTAAAACTAGTTGAAGCATGTTCTGGTCAACCCCAAGCTTAATGGAAGCCCCCAAAGATTGTAAATAATTATTTATTTATGCTTCCTTAGATGATTTTTTTTATAATATCATATGTATACACTATATTTACAAGTTATGCATGTGTTTATATTAGTGGTGCCCTAGTAAGTTGTATTCACACACTACTCAGGCAGACATGGAACATAAGTGCCCAAGAATACTTCATTATTTCTAATTTTATGTTTAGAAGAGGTCTAGGATTGGATCATTTAGTTAGATAGATTGTATTTGACTGGAGACTAAGATAAGTTGATTATCAAGTATATAGAAGAGTCTCTTTGGGATTTATTTAATTCTTATATTCATTTTATATATGTGGTTGGACCGGTGGGATGATAGTGAGTATGTATGACTACATTATTTTGTATTCATTTATTATTTTTTAATGGATATATCTATTTCTTCCACATACTCTAGATTATGTTTTGTATTATTCTTGGATTATTTTCCTATTATTTCATATTTTGATATGGGGGTATAGTCTCCCAATGGTACTACACAATACCCCACTTCTAGTATAAAACATCTAGTATATGGGGCGGCACGCCTTATATGACATGGTGACTCCACCAATTTGTTCACCACTCTTTGTATATGGAAAAATAGTAGAACACTATAGTTGTGACCCTAATTGTAGATAGATTTTGGAAAATATTGAGGATAAATTTCATAGTAAGTCAGAAATGGGTATCAATCAATGTTTCATTTTAGCACTCAGGATTGAGCAGTGTATTTTGTAATGGATAAGACTTGGGTAGTGGATATCAAGTGTTTTTTATTTATAGGAGTGATAATAATAATACATCAGTGATGGAGAGAATCTTATATATCTTATATATTACCCTCATATTGGAAGGGTTGTGTTTGTAGTGAAACCAATTGGAGTATATTTTAGATTTGATCAAGATATTGGTGACTAGGTAGATATTATTTTATCTATTTCATGGTATAATAAAATATTTGGGATTCAGATATAGTATTTTATAGATTTTGGGTGTCATCATTAGGCTCATAGTTGAATTTGGTGTGATCTCATAGTGAATAAAATCATTGACACGTTAGTGATCATTGGTGTAGTATGATAAAAATTTTTGTTGGTCAAGTATCTATCCTTGGAATTACATGGAGTTTTGGGTTTTAATTTTAGTGTGGGATTTTGGAAAATCTCATGATGCCTATGAAAATTAAGGAATTATGATTAGGAGATGTGTTGATGCATCGATAATTGAAGCTAACAATTTTCTAGAAAATTTAACCAGAGGAGGACCGGGTGGTGTTGTTTCATTATGATTTAATTTAGTGAGGTGGCTATAATGACCCAGACTTTTTAAATGATATTTTTTTCATGAATAAAATTTTCCACATATGTTATAATATAATATAGATAAAAAATAATTAGAAACCAATTTTTTTATATAATTAGTAAATATAATTACATTACTCAGCTATGAAACTAATTAAAATTCCAAACAATACAACTAGACAAAAAAATAAAATAGAAAATCTAAAATAAGAAAATAAGGGTTGATCCAATGTACTTGAATCATCGCCCCATATCAAATGTTATAGAAATAAAACAGAATATCACTACTACAAAACCCGTGTTTAACATCATTGGTATTTATCAGCACTAGAAAAAATCACTGATAAATGGATCTTTTTCAGCACTAAAGAAAGAACTCATAAATTTAACCATTCATCAGTGTTTTTTAATGATAGTAAAGGGTACCATTTATTAGTGCTTTATTTTTAGGATTGATAAATGATACCCTTTATTAGATCTTTATATTTAGTACTGACAAAGGGTACCGTTTATCAACACTATATTTTTAGAGCTCATAAAAGAGACTTTTATCTGTGTTTTTTAGTTCTGATAAAGGTCTGAATAAATAAAATGAAATAATTAAATAAATAAAAACATAAAAATGAGTTTATTAAATGATATTACAAATTTTAGTAATTAAATAATTATTGATAAAAATAAATAAATTTATTATACTATACATAAATTATAAATTCTAATAAATTTTATATATTAAATATATTGATATGAAAAACAAAAATTAAAAAATTAAAATTAAAAATAAGTAAATTTAGAAAAATATTAACATTTTAATAATTATATGATTATTTATAATGTTAATAAATAGTATATATTAAATATATAGATAGATATTATTGTATATATATGATTTATATACTAAAAAATATTTTTTTCTCTATATTTAGTGAATAATAGATTATAATTAAAAATTAATATAAATTAAAAATAGTGACAAATTACGTAGAGTAATCGACTTATAATTGAATTTAGTTTGATTTTTCCAATCAACATAGATCAAATGCAAGTTATATTTATTTCACATGTACGTAGTTAATTCATTTTTATATATAATGCACACACACAAAACTTATCCATTTTTTCAATATTATTAAAGTGTACTTGTTTTTCATTTATTCAATTTCACTCATTTTTAACATGCATGCACTTAAAATTAAATATTCATTAACAATGTTAAAAAATACATGTAAAAAATATTTATAAATAAATATATTTAAAAATGTATATACAATATTTATAAAATTAAATATTTATAAATATAAATAAGTAAATATTGTTTAAAAGTATATATATAATTATAAATAAATAATTTTATATATTTAAAAAATTGTAAATAAAAAATATACATATATAATTATTTTTGTTTATATAATTATAAAATTTATTAAAAAATTAGTTAAATAAGGAATAAATTTACTATATTTATATTTATTTATATTTATTATATATATATAAATAAATAATTATATAAATATATATAATGATAGAAATATTCTTTTTTAAAATTTATTTACATAATTATAAATAAATAATTATATATTTAAATAGTTATAAAATTATAAAAATATATTTAAATAAGGAAAATTTACTATATTTATATTTATATATATATATATTTATTAAGTATATATATATATATAATTTTTTGTTTATAATTATAATTATAATTCCTTTTTCTGCGCTTAACTAATAAACACTGATAGAAAAAAATATTTATCATTGTTGTTTTAGCACTGAAAAAGACGAGGCTTGATCAAAGCTTAAAAAAGTTCTAATAAAAGTAATATTTAACAACAATAAAGCTTTAGTGCAGATAAAAATTGATTTTAGCATCCCTTTTTAGCACTAATAAAGACATACCTTTATTAGTTCTGAAAATACGCTGATAAATATGCCTTTTATCAAAGATTAAATAATAGGCTCTGATAAAAGGTCCCTTTATCAGTGATTTTCAAAAGTACGGATAAAAATGTCCAAATATAATTAAAAAAACCAAACCTATTGTGAACCCATTGCGATATTAGAAAAAAACCTGTTAATAACCCTTCGAGGTTTCTTCTCATTCATTCTACCCTTTCTCTAACCCGAATTTTCTCCCACCTTTCCCTTAATCGCTTCACCCTAGGGTCCCAAATATGTTCGCTGGTTTTCTGAATCTTTTGATATCGACCTTAGAGTAAAATGTGACATTATCTCTTCTTGATAGGTTAATCTTCAAGTGTTGGGGGTTGCATGATCGAAAAATGGTAGGTCTGCTCGATAAAAGGAACATCATGATTCAGATTTCTTCAGAGGAAGATCTGGTCAGGGCTTGGCCCAGTGACCCCCCGTAGCTCCAAAAACAACTATTTCTATCTCTTCAAGAGATCATATGACTTCCATATGAAGCATGACATTCCAACATTAGTTATTTGGGTTAGTTTCCCCAATCCCCTTTACCTTTTCAAAAAACTGTGATTATATGCATGCTAGGGAATCCGGTTGGTAGATATTATTGTTATAATAGTAGAACCCGTTTAGTTTTTTCACCCTATTTATCCTCAAATTTTTGTGGAATTTAATGTCTTGAGAGTCCCTATAGATTTTATTTGGATTACAGTGGGGGAATAATTTTGATGAAAGTAGGTTGTGTGGTTTGAATTGTTGGTTGATTTCTGCGGTTCCTGTTAGAAATTCAGTCATTCTACATCTGCTTGTAGGAGAGGGACCATGAACCATGAACAAAATCAGGTTTCAATCTCTTGAGATAATGGAAATGGATTCAAGCCTAGTGTTAGAGAAGGGATTATGGGGAAGATTCAGTTGGACATTTCTACTAACCCATGTAATGTAATGGTTGTTTAATGCGAGTCTCAATGGGTTGCATCTCCTCGGTGAATGGAAGTCATAAAATTATATATATTATAAATTATTTTTTAGGTATTCATCATTTTGGGTATATATATAATTTTTAGGTGAATATATACATTTAATTAATAGTAATATAATTTAAACTTAAATAACCAATAAAATATTGTAAACCCAGGTTACTTTCAGAATAATAAAATTAGGAAACTATATATACATTTTTTTTGAAATAATTAAACTTTCCAAAATTTAAATAATTATATTTCATAAAAAATTCAAAAAAAAATTATTTATAATTAATTTAATTTAAAATTTAATGTTAATACTATTTTTTAGTTTTAATAGAAAAAATATTATTATATATATATCGAATAATATATTATATACTTAAATAAAGTTAAATATGATAAATAATATACATATATATATAATTATATTCGTATTAATTTACCAATATAATACATATATATAACATATATATATAACATATATATTAACTATTTTGGTAGATTCACATTATTTATCTATGTATTAAGTGAGGAGTGACCTCCATTTTATAGTTTTGATGGTGAAAGGCGTGAACCTCGTTCAGGTTTATTGTCTATCAAGATAAGTGTGAACAAAGTACACACCTCCATAGAATTCTTTTCAAATCATATAAGACCCTATATTTTTTTAAAAAATAAAAGTGATTCAAAGTGGATAAGTTTTATTGTAAAAAGTATTAAAAAAATCCTCAACCAATTATTTATTAAAGTTTTATTCAGATCCTTATAGATAATTTTGAGGATAAAAATGAAATTAATTCATCATTAAAACTTCCTCCAAATAAAATAAAATAAATTAATTTCAGTAACATACTCTCATTATCTGAAATTATACTATAGCAACCCATGACCCCTAGGCTGCGTAGCACTACAGTTGTGTATTCTGATTCTTCAGTCTCCACCATATCCATTTCATTCCCATCCTTCACTCCATCATTTCTATTGTTTTGTGGAGATTTTTTGGAAGTAGTTTGTGGAAATGGATGTATCAGGTTAATAACTAGTGTCAATGGTGTAATTCTCACTAATGGGAGGCATTTCCACTTTTAGAGGACACAATGAAGTACACTTGTCTTCCTCGTCAGTTTCATCTGCAGAATATTTATCAGTTCTTTTTGTTGCCTTGAGTCATATCCCCCATCTCTCATGGACCTACAACTATATTGGTTTTACTAATTTGATCAATTTTTATCCCATGTATGACTACTACTTATAGTATTTCAAGTAACATATGTTCATATCTACAATAAATGGAGATTATGTGTCAAACAACAAAATGAAATGATAAATGCTCGGGAGATGGATAGATGAGGATAATAATTGTACACCATTGTGTTCTATAAAAGGGAAAATACCTCCCATTTCTATGAATTACACCATTGGAAGTAGTAATTAACTCTATTCCTCCATTTACACCAACTCCTTCCATAGAAAATCTCTACAAAACAAAATAAAAGATAGAGTGAAGTGAGGGAAAAAATAAAGAGGGTGGAGACCGAATAATAAGATTATGAAACTGCTGTTTGGAACAACCCATGGGTCCTGGGTTGATACAATGTAATTTCAGCTGATGAGTGTATGTTACTAAAATTAATTTATTTTATTTGACATGGTGGTAGAGTTAATGATGAATTACTTTCATTTTTATCATCAAAATTATCAACAAGGATCCAAATAAAACTCTAATAAAATAATTTGTTGAGTATTTTTTAATGTTTCTAAAACGTGGCCTTTTTAAAAGATTTATTTTAAAAAAACAATTATAGGGTTATATATTATTGTAAAAAGAGGTTTATGGAGGCGTGTACTTCGTCCACACTTACCTCGATAGGTAAAAAACCTGAATGAGGTTCATGCCTTCCTCCATCAAAAAATTCTAAAATGAAGGTCACTACTCATTCGATACATAGATAAATACAGTGAATCTACCTAAATATTATATATAAATGTTATATATATATATTTATTGTATTAGTAACTTTATTTAAATATGATTATATATATATATGTATATTATTTATCGTATTTAAATTTATTTAAATATATAATATATTATTTGATATATATATAATAATAAATTTTAATGAAACTAAAAAATACTATTAATAATAATTTTTTAAATTATATTAATTATAAATAATTCTTATTCTAGGTAATTGAGTTTGTTATCAGTTTAAAATTGATAATTTAATTCAAAAAATGTCACTCACTAAAAATAAATAAAATGCACCTGGATTTTCTTGATAGTTTAGGAAATTGATTCATAAGTTCTGTGTGACAAGTCGGAATAAATCTCATATAAAACCAATACACAATGTGATCGGTATAGGTCAATGTGTGTGTTTCCAGTTTAAAATGAAATTTTAGTAAAAAACAAGTGACATACTGAAAACAAATAAAATGAATTAATATTGTTTCAATACTTTAGGAAAAAAATCCATAATTTATTTTTGAGATGTAGGAAGAAACCATAACTCAATCCGATGCACGGTGTGACCAGTATGACTCCAAGTGTGTCTTTTTATTTAAAATTGAAATCAATTTTAATAAAAAAGACAATTGACCTACTCAAAACTGAGAAAAGACATTCAGAGTTTTTGGATACTTTAGGGAAACAATCCATAATTCATTTTTTATGATTAGGAATTATCTCTACCTAAATACAACACACGATTTTACCTATATGACTCAATGTATCCATTATTAGTTTCAAATCAATAGTTTAGTTCAAAAAATGTCACTCACTGAAAACTGAGAAAACAAGCTCATATTTATTTCTTAAAATTTAGGACATTGATTAAAAAGTCATTTGTGACATGTAGGAATTAGTCTCACATCAAACTGATACATCATGTGATCAGTATGACTCAAGGTGTGTGTTTTGAGTTTAAAATGACATTTTTGTAAAAGAGACATATGAAATACTCAAAATAGAGTAAACACATTCATATTGTTTTGATATTTTATGAAAACAAAACATAACCCATTTGGGACATGTAATAATTAGTTGCACCTCAATCTAACGCATGATGCGACCGATATGACTCAATGTGCTTATTTTTATTTAAAATTGACATAAATTTTAAAAAAAAGGAAAACTCACCTACAAAAAACCCAAAAAAAACATTCATATAATTTTAATAATTTATGAAAACAATTCATAAGTCATTTTATATGTGTATGAATCAACCGTACCTCAATCTGATTCCTAGTGTAACCAGTATGACACCGAGTGCTTATTTTTATTTAAAAATTACATCAGTTTTAACAAAAAACATATCCTTATAAAACCAATAAAATGAATTCATATTTTTTTTATACTTCTTTAAAATGATCTATAGTCCTTTTTGATGTGTAGAAATCAGATTCACCTCAATTCGACACATGGGGTGATCGGTATGACTCAATGTGTCCGTGATCAGTTTAAAATCGATATTATAGTTCAAAATATATCAAATAGTGAGAACCAAAAAAACAATATCATGTTTTCTTGAAAATTTAGTAAGTTTATTCATAAGTCATTTTTGATGTCTGGGAATCGGTCTCACATAAAACCGACACACAATGTGATTGGAATGAGTCAAAGTGCATGTTTCCATTTTAAAATGTCATTTTTGTAAAAAAGGAATGTGATATACAAAAAACCAAGTAAATGAATTAATATTGTTCAGATACTTTATGAAAGTGATCCTTAATTCATTTTGTACATGTAAGAATTGGCCGCACATCAATCTGACACACAATGTAAATAATATGACTCAAAGTGTGTCTTTTTTTTGAAAATTGATAGCAATTTTAGTAAAAAGGACAACTCACCTACTCAAAACTGAGAAAACGCATTCCAATTGTTTTGATACTTTAGGAAAATAATCCATATGTCATTTGAGACATGTAGAAATCTACTGTACCTCAATCTGATACATGATGTGATCAGTATGACTCGAATTGAATCTTTTTATTTTATAATGACATCAATTTTAATAAAAAGGAAAAATGTCCTACTGAAAACATATAAAATGCATTCATATTATTTTTATAATTTTGGGAAACAATCCATAAGTCATTTTTGATATGTCAGAATCAGTTGCACCTCAATATGGCACACAGTGTGCCCAGTATGACTTAATGTGTCTATTATCAGTTTAAAATTGATAGTTTAGTCAAAAAATGTCACTCACTAAAAACCAAGAAGACACACTTGGATTTTCATGATAATTTAGGACATTGATTCATAGGTAATTTTATATATATGAATTGGTATCATGTCAAATCGATACATGATGTGATCGGTATGAGTCAAAGTGCATGTTTTTAGTTTAAAATGACATTTTAGTAAAAAAGAAATGTGACATACTCAAAACTAAGTAAACACATTCAAATTCTTTTTATACTTTATGGAAACAATTCATAAGGAATTTGAGATGTGTAAGTATTAGGAACATCTCAATCTGATGGAAAGTTTGACCGATATGACTCAATGTGTGTCCTTTTATTTAAAAATGACATTAATTTTAGTAAAAAGGGAAACTCACATACTCAAAACTAAGAAAAAAATTCATTTTATTTTGATACTTTTAGAAAAGGATCTATAATTATTTTTGATGTTTAGGAATCATCCAATCCTCAATCTGATACATGATGTGTCTGGTATGACTTAATGTGTTCATTATGAGTTTTAAAAACATTTTAGTTCAAAGGGTTCTCGACAGAGAAAACACACTTGGATAGTCTTTATTATTTAGGAAAATTATTTATATGTAATTTTTTATGTGTATTAATCCGTATGACATCAAACTAACACATTACATGACCTATATGAGTTAAAGTTCAGGTTTTGAGTTCAAAATGACAATTTAGAAAAAAAGACAAGTGATGTACTCAAAACCAAGAAAACACATTCAAATTGTTTTGATACTTTAGGAAAATGATCCCTAAGTCATTTAAGATGTGTATGTTTCTGGGTCACCTCAAACTGATGCATGGTGTGACCGTTATGACTTCAACTTCATTTTTTAAATTTATAAGTATCATTTTAGTTTAAAAGATGCATCATATCGCCAAAACCGAGAAAAAAAGGCAAGATTTTTTATATTTATTTAAATTATGTTTTCATACTTTATTTTGTTGATTTTTCAGTGTTTTGGTGTTGTGGTGTGCTATTTTAGCACACTACACTGGTGGGGAAGTGTGTTGTAGCAGCGTACTATAGTTTTCCCCTTCACCAGCACTTTTGTAGTGCTAATAAAGGACTAGGGATTTTAACCTCGCTCCAGTAGTCATTGTTTCTCTAGCACTAATAAAGGTCATTTTTAGCACTATTAAAGTCTCTTTTTATAGAAATGTATTAGTAAACCAATAAAAATTTTATAAAAATAAAAAAGACAACCTAGGGTGAAATTTTAGTGAATATTGAATTACAAAATGAAGTGGTATTTAAGGGGTAGAAAGGAAAATTTGAATGTTGGGATTCAACTATTATATGACTGTTGATCAATGTGGCTATTTTTTAATATGACCATTGGTCAATATGACCAGTGGTCCATATGACCATAGGTCCATATGAATGTTTGTCCATATGATCGTTGGTCCATATGACCGTTGGTCCATATGACCATTGGTCCAGATGACCATTGGTCCATATGACCGTTGGTCCATATGACCGTTGGTCTATATGAGGCTTGGTCCACATGATCGTTGGTCCACATGATCGTTGGTCCACATGACCGTTGGCCCACATGACTGTTGGTCCATATGACCATTGGTCCATATGACTGTTGGTCAATACGATTATTGATCAATATGACAATTGATCAACATGACTGTTAGTCAATATGACTATTGGGAACTATACCCACGGTTGATAATTTTTCCATTATAGTTAGTGTTTATAAGTATTAATGATAAAATATAATTGGTACAGAAAGGTGAATCGATGGACTCAACTAGTACATTTTTGTTGTTTGAAGCCCATTTGTCCATACTTGGGAGGGAGGTAACTTCACTAGGGTTCTCCTTTTACCAAGACTTGTAAGATATTCATGAAGTGAATATTGAACAAAATTTCCAATGAGAGAAGTTAAAGTTAGTAGAGATTACTAATTGGTCGATGTTTTCCAAGCCACCCCATGAAACTACGGCCATCACACACCTCACCCTTCGGGCATATGCAGGTATTATATGGGGTTATGTGTCTAGGAATTAGTTAGTTAATTTGAATTCTACATTGTTTAAATAATATTTTTATTCCATAAATTCCTTTTAATAATATTTTTTCTTAATAAAATTAATGTTTAATATTGATAAATTTGATAAATTTATTTTTAAATGCAAATAAAAAATAATTTTATCTTTCTAGAAATTATATTCAATTTTATAATAAAATAAATTGTTATAGATAATATTTTTTTAACCAGATAACATTTTAAAACACTATCACTAAAATATAAATGATAAAATAATTTTACAATGGCTTAGCAAAATTGTTATAAGTGTCTGAAATTTGAATCTAACTTAGAAAATGTTATTTTTAAATAAATAAGAAATTTTATATTTAAATGATAAAATTATCATATTTAAGGAATTATTATATAAATATAAACATTATATTTGAATTTATCATGTTGAAATTAGGTGAGGGTAAATTTTTGATTTTTTTTAAAATACTCTATTTTTTCATGAATAGTAAAAACATCATTTTGGGTTTTTGGAATATTTTATGAAATCATATTTATGTCATAATGATTTAATAATTAATTAAAAACAATAAAAGTTTTAAAATAGTTTATTTAATTAATATTAACTATTTTAATTTATTTTAATCAATTTCTAAAACTATAAGTAACTTTTCAAAGCCTAAAAGTGAAAATTTGATTTTTAAAAACATTACCTTGTGAAAAATTTACTTTTCCATGACAAAAGAAGTAATAAAAATGATTTTAGGTTCTAGTGTATTAAAATAACATAAAATTTGTCCCAAATGTCAAAAACCAAGGGAAAAGCTTTGTGTAATCCAATGATTTTGTATTTTACACAACCTATATTTTCAATGTGTATATTCAGAAATTATTAAACAATTCCTCTACTTCTCCAATATATACCCACCCATTTCACCAATACCCTTCACTTTGAATCCATAATCCATGATTTTAGGGAAATATTTACTCCCACGGGTCCCCCAAGGTTCCCTCAAGCCCCAAAGTTCCCAATTCTCAAGAATTGAGAGTAACTATTCAAGTTAAGGGAATTATCCTTCCTTTCCCTTGAATTCAAGAACCCCTTTTTGTATATGTGTTATGGTTGTTATGGTTACTCACTTGTGTTACCCTTTTTATCATTTAATTATTGAAATATTATGTTTTATGAATGAGTTATCATGTTTCCCTCTAATTTTACCCTTTTCTAAAACCACTTTTTGTACCCATAGTGCTGTCAAATTTACTTTTCAAAATTTATATCTTCTCCTTATGAAATTTTATTTTATTTTCTTTGTCTGGATACCTAAAAAATTTATTTTTCATATGTATTCGCCAATATGTAAAAATTTATTATTTTATTTGGGTATTTACATATTATATGCCCATATTCCATTTTCATGGGCAAAAAATGATGTAATGATCATGTCTTGAAGCACTATTGTACACCATGATTTTGATAAGAAACCCATTATTTTTTCTCCATGGATTATTAATAAAATTATTAATTATGGTATATGTGGCTCACATTAATTAATAAATGTAAAGGGTATTCCCAAATAGAGATCCAATGCATTGAGTAGATAATTTAATCTCTATAGATGACATGTTTTATGATACATTGGTGAATAACCTTAATAATTTTTCATTTATGAGACATTGGTGATAAACCATGGTGATATGCTTATGAATGTCTCATTTAATTTTTTTCACAATATTTCCATGTTATAATTCATGTTATTATTATGTATCTTATTAATTCCTTATTTTTATACCTCGTGTTATTATTGATATCTCCCAGGATCACATGCTTCTGTATCTCTTGATTATTCCATTAATGTTTTTCATGCTCACCCATTTCCGTTGATTTATGTCCCCAGTATCTGATATGTAGTAAAATTAACTTAGGGTGAACCCATGAAGATTTATTTGTTAATGATTTAGAATATTTTTTATATATTCATGCATTATTTCCCTTATATCCAAGAAACTAAACATTAAAAGATCCTCCATTTGTACCATGTAATGAAAGTTATGTAATAAAAATTTAGGATTCCATAGTTGGCATCAAAGTATTGTTTAGTTATTTTTGGAAACTCAAATTTTAACTTTTTTTGAAGAACCATAGGGAAAATTCTAAATATAGGAAAACATCCTGGTATTTTGGTAAGATTTAAGTAAGTGGTTTATAAATAAATACATCCATTTATGGATACTACAAGTGGATGTGCCTCTAGTATAGGTGTACCTTGGGGTAACACCCAAAAACACCGCTTTGGGATAGACTTGAAAGGAAATTGGTGTATGACAACAAGCCTTATTGGACACTTGGTTTTTCACTCCTGAGGGATATGTTTAGTTAATCAAAATATTTTTATAAACCATTATGAAGGGTATATAGACAATATAATTTTTATTAGAGGTGATTAATAATATATTTAAGCATGATGTTTTGAGACTTAAAATTCCTTTAGAACTATAAGATTCATAAAAGTAACACATTTCTCATTAAGTTTTTATTATTTTGTAAAAAAATTTGGAAATAAGAGGAACCACGTAAATTATTAGTGAATCAGGTGATGCAATGACATTGTTCCAATATAAACTGGAATGGAAAACTTCATGAGGATGATGAATCAACTAAGTCAAGTTATGAAAAATAGCTTGAATTAAGTCAATAGACTAGATTAACCTTGAAGAAAACAAATTTCTTTCAAGACCTTAATGTTTCAATAACCACATTCTTTTAGTGTATTTACTAACCCCAAGATTTTTGAACAATGGATAATCTTTATAGAAAATATATTTTCTATACTTAGTTATTTAGAATAAGATAATGTCACCATGGAAGTAAACCTTTATGAATCAGAAGTCCATCAGTGGTGGGAATTTATTAAAAACATGAATCCAAGAATGGGGATTGATTCTATAGAGTGTAAAGAGTTAAAGGGAATATTTTTCAATAAATATTTCCTATGTTTTATGTGAATGAAAATGTAGAAGGAAGACCTTCAAATGAAGAAAAATGAAAATTAATTAGTGGGAATATATGAGACTAACTTTAAAATACTTTCTTAAAATGACTCTAGGTTATCTATAGATCCTAATGGAATGGTTGATAGATTATTTGGTGGGTTGTGATCCCATCTCTGGAGAAGTATCGAAAATCAAAACTATGAATACTATAAGAAGATAGTGTGGAGGTCTATTAAAGTTGAATTCGATTTTTTAGAGATGAAATACCCCAATTGATCAAATTAACAGAAGAGATCAATTTAGAAAACCCCAGGGAATAAATTTGATCATGGAAGAGGAAGAAAGAAAGTGAAAATTACCACATGAATGAAATGTGGAAATAAGAATTCAGGGAACTGCTTTATTGGGAGTATAATGTGCTTAAATGGGGAAGAGATGTGTATATAACTTTAAATATAAATGGTGAGGTTAGGCCTCAACTTCTCAACACTAAAGAAAAAAGGAATATGATGCATGAACAACCATATGTTCAATGCTTCAAGTGTAAAAAACTTGGGTACTTTTTCCATAATTTTCCAAATAAGAAGATAATGGAGGGTAACCACCATCTACCTCAACATAGGCAATAGGATAAAGGTTAGGAATTTTTTATCCAGAAAAATGAATTAGAGGATCCAAATGATGAAGTGGTAGGTATTATATTTATTCTCTCAAAGCTACAAAATACTTTGTTTGATACTTGTTCTACACATTCTGTGTTTTCATCCAAGTTTTCTAGAATATTGAATCAATCCCTAAACTTCTAGAAGTAGAGTTATCAGTCAAGAATATGACGGGAATAATCTTAGTATCAATAGTGTATATAAACTCTAGTACAAACATTGGTGTGTACAATCTCATAAAAAATGTAGTATTCATTCCAATGGTGGAATTACACATTATACTAGGGATTAAATGGTTCTAAAAGTATAATGACAAGATCAAAAACATAAGAAAGGAAATTTTAGTAGTATTGATCATACAACCTACAGTCATTTTGGAAGTAGATATATCCTGACCTGATATTTGTCTAGAAGAACCTCCCATAGCTTTCTTTATGAATATTATTGGTGAATAAGGAGAAGGAAATGAAAGTATAAATATAGAGTATGTCCCCATCATTCAATAATACTTTATCATATTTCTTAAAGAGTTACCTTGACCTCCCCAAAAAAAGAGAGGTATATTTTCCCATTGAATTTATTGATTGATCCAAGATGATATCAAATACACCATATAGAATGGAAAATATGGAGTCATAGGAATTAAAGAATCAAATTATAGGTATTTTGGAGAAGGTATTTATCTAACAGAGTGTGTATCATTAGAGGGAACCAGTCACCTTTGTGAAAAATAGGGATAGATCAATTTGTCTATGCATTGATTATAGGTAAGTTAACAAGATAATAGTAAAGATAAAGTACCCTCTACCAAGGATATATGATTTATTTGACCAAAATAATGTTGCTCAATTCCACTCCATGATTGAACTTTGATATTGTTATCATCAATTGAGGGTGAATAAAGAAGATATTCTAAAGACTGCCTTTTAAATAGGATATGGGAATTATGAGTTTGTTGTTATTACCTTCGTCTAGACTAATACTCCTACTATATTTATGGATTTATTGAATAGTAATTATGGACTACATTGATAAATTCATGGTAGTTTTTATTGATGATATTATGATATATTCCAAAATTTATAAGGATCATGCGGATCATCTAAGGGTTATATTGAAAACTTTGAGGAATGAGATTTTTTTTAAATTAGAAAAATGTGAATTTTGGTTATAATAATTTACATTATTTGGGAACATTTTAACCAAAAAGGAATATTAGTTATCCCTATGAAGATAATGTATGTAGATGAGTGACCCCATCCTACAACAGTAACTGATATTCATTTTTTCCATGGTTTAGAAGGATATTGTAGAATACTTCTGAATTTTTTTATGACATTATAATCCACTAACCAAGTTAAATCAAAATGGGCTAAGACTATCTGAAGAAAGGAGTGTGAAGAATGTTTCTAATGACTGAAGAAGATATTGATTTCTACACCTGTGTTAACTCTACCTTATTTCAGAGAAATATTTGTTATTTATAGAAATGAATCTGTAAAAGGTATTGGGTGAATCTTTACGAAAAATTAAAATTTTATTTCTTTTGCATATCGATAGTAAAAGACTTGGGTGAAAAATTATCCTATGCATGAACTAAAGTAAGATACAATTATTTTTTTCTCTAAAAATACGGTGGGACTATCTTTATTAGAAGAAATATGATATATACATAGACCATCAAAGATTGAATTTTTTTTCACACAAAAGGAATTGAACATGAGACAAAAAAATGGATGGAACTTATTAAGGACTATGAATATTAAATTCATTATCACCATGAAAGAGAAAAAAAATTGCCAAAGAATTAAGTTGGAACGACCCTATTGTGTTGGAAATGATGAGGATTCAAAGAGATCTATTGATCAAGGACATAGTAAAATTGGAAATGGGAATCGTAAGGAAGGGGAATCATAAAACCTATCCAAAATGATTTCTAAACAATCATTACTAGAGAATGTCAAGAAATATCAAGGATAGGATGATTTATTACAAAATAATATTGAGTATGTAAAGAATGAAAGGTTTCAAGAGTTTAATATTGATCATGAAGGTGTATTGAAATTTTATACAAGGCTATGTTTGTTCTATATACTTAAGATAAAGACAGATATGATGGATAAAGCTCATAGATCTACATTATCTATAAATATTGGAATCACTAAATTTATAGGGACCTTCGTGATAATTATTGGTGGGATAATATGAAATGGGATATTAATGAATACACTGTAAGGTGTTTGGGGGTGTCAGAAAGTGAATGTGGCATGGAAAATTACTAAAGGTTTATTGCAACCAATACCCATACCCACATGGATGTGGGACGATATCACTATGTAATTCATCACTCGTCTCCCAAATACATCCAATGGAAGTAATGAAATATGGGTTATAATGGATTGTCCCACCATGACAACCCATTTCATCACTATTCATGAATATTTCTCTCTTGAAAAACCTTAGAAGATATAAAAAAAGAAAGTGGTGAGGTTGCATGGTGTTCCTATTCCTATCATTTATGATCATGATCCAAGGTTGAAATCTAAATTTTATAGAATTATTCCTCTTGCTCTGAAAACTGAATTGAATTTTAGTATGGCCTATCAGCCCCAAACTGATGGACAATCTGAAAGGACTATTTATGTCACATTTGGGATTTTTTGACGTATTATTTTGTTTTATTTTTGACCCTAAAATTATCCTTGGGTTTCCCTATGAGTTATGGTGGAAATAATTGATATTTTGAGCTGGATAGAAGGTATCACATTTTTAGTTTATGGTTTGGGGATGCTATGCGCATTTACCCAGAAAACTAGGTGAAAATTGTTTATTTTTGACAGTGGCAACTGTACAATTGGAACACAATATAGAAAAACCTATGGGTTAACCATGCTTCATGTTACTCTTAGAATGTGAAGGACACACAACTACTTCACGGTTTGGAAAACCATGTGGGATAACCATATGACCTATATAGTTCATTAAAATGTGGAAAATTACTCTTGTTCCCTCTTTGATTTTAACCCTAAATCACTTCCCATTCACCCCTTATGAAATTTTCAGTCATGGGAGCTTCCTCTAAGCCTTTTTTACCTCTTGAGGATCAATACTTGGATGATTTTGGCCTTGGTTCTTCAATTAAAAATCATGGGAAGTCATTTTCCCTTGATTTCTTTGTCTTTATATGGTTCTTCTTCCCCCTTCTAGGGTTTTTGTTTTCCAGTTAGTTGTTTGAACTAAAGAGGATTTGATCTTGTGTTTTTGGGTAAATTCATGATGGGTTTTTATATATCATTCTTCTATAGAGTCTTATGGTGGTGTGATTCTGGATTTACATCGCATTTTGGAAGTTTACAAGTGAGAGGATGTGGTTTCCATGATTTTATATTATTATATGTGTTTGGATTACATTCTTGATTTTTTAAATGTGTTATATGGATTATTTTTGTGCAGTGAAACATGTTTTTAAAAATTTTGTAATGCACATGTGATAAAAACATGATTTTTAAAGGAAAATGGTCATATTTCATGTGTGCTTCATTGTGGTGTTTCTTGAATATGTTCTATGCATTGTGTGAAATGAGATAAATGTGTTTTCAAATATAGTTAAAGGTGATAATGTGTTGAAAGTGTATTTTCTAAGATAAATTGGTTTTTTTCATGTTTACATCTCTTTTCCAAACCTTAATTGTGTATTTGAATTTCGAAAGTGATATGAAGCATGTTATAAAATGATTTTGAAGTGATTTTGAATCTAAATGTGGATTTCCCCCTATAAATTCTTAGATTCTACATTTTTTCTTCCTATTATGTTTCCAAATGGGTTTTATAAATTTTTTAAGTGGTGGGAAATTAATTTCCAAATTATTTTTTGTGTTTGTGTGAAATGGAAAGTCGTTTTGTTTATGTAAAATGGTGGTTTCTATATAGGCTTTGATCGTTAGATCAATGTAATATGTGAAAGTGGATATTTTATTTATGTGTTCATGATTCATGGAATGTGTATATGGAAGTGATGATTTATGTGAAACGTGAAATTGAATTTGAACATAATGGGAATCCTAGGTATCTAGGTGGGGGAACTAGAACTAGTATGCTAGTTGATTCAAAAGTAGATGATGTCTAGATTTATCTAGAAGGATTGAAGATGAAACACTAACTAAACATATGATATGAATAGATACCACTATAAATTTGGAATGAATTCTCTCTAGTGAAATGAGAAAGGGAACACTGTTGAATTTGGTTTATGATATGGAGACCACTATAACTTTGGATTGAGTCCTCTCTAGTGGATCGTGGATGAGGACACTTTTGGAAGTTTATTTGGAGTATTTTGATCACCGAGGTATGAAGTTCATGGGGTCCCACTTGTTCTAGTTACCTATTGGGGTTTACCATGGTGCTCTATTGTGACATGATTTTCATGTGATGTGGTTCTAGCCATCGGAATATGGTGGACCTTGTGTACATTTTTATTTCAAGAAAGATTATTTGTTAAAAATATTTCCCATAAAATGTTTTTTCTTGAGAATATTTTCGATAAAATATTTTCATAAAAATGTTTCAAATATTCTTATGGAAATGTGCCTGTTTATTTGTATTATAATTTTATAGCATGGAAACATTATTTTAGAAGGAATAATTTTGGTATTTAGATCATACCCTACATACACCCTTGGGTGTATGTAGACATTGTTATGTATGGTCTAGGTAATTAAAAGATGTACAATGGTGATGATGGTGGACCCAGTTTCTAGTGTTCTACCTCTTGTAGGTGTTGGTGGCGGTGTCTTGAGAGTGATTTCCCTCTTGTTTAATGTTGTATTTTGGGATATTTTTTTGTTCCCTTTATGTTTTTATACTATTGGTTTTGGTTAATGTTGTAAAACTTTAAATCTGAATTTTTTTGTACCTTGTTTGGTTGTGGTTATCAGTTATTATGATGCTTATTATTATTGTTTTTTTTGTAATTATATAATTGGTTGGAATCATTTTAAAAGTGTATTTTCGATACATAGGAACTATTTTCCAGTGGGGATCAGAAATGACCATTATGCATTGTATTAGACAGGTTTGGGGGTCGGGTTGGATTGCTTCTCGGTTTGGTTTAGGAAAAAATGATATTAAAGGAGTTTATGCTCTTTTTGGGTCAATTTATTTGGGATGAGAGTATAGATTTAATCGATCTATGATTACCAAAGATTTAGGTTTTGGTTTAGATGGGGGTGTATGGCCAACAAACCTCATGAAAGGACTCGATTCTACATGGGATATTGGGAATTTTGTTTTGAATTCTCTTCCAGATGGGACGTACAGGCTGCATACTATATATGAACACTTGGTGGAGGTGGAGTGGTTTGGTTGATCTTAATATTGTGATCGATTTCATTATGTTTTAATTTGAAAAAGTGTTTTTCATTTGCTTTTATTGATGGAAATTTTCAGAACAGGTTTATTGATAGTTTTAATTATGATTATTCTTTATTGTAAAGGATGCATCCCTTGAGACCTCCTATGTAGCCATGAGAAGAGGATGGGGATAGCTCACCATCACCAGTTGATTAGATATTAGTTGAAGTAGTGGTTTGGGCTATCCATGATTTGGGTCAAGGAGTGGAATCTGGTCCTACTCAGGTTAGAGACGTCGAACCAGGTCCTAGAAAGGGAAAATATTAGGTGTTCCTCAAGAGAAAGTCTCTTACATCCTAGGGAATCACAAAACCGTAGGAAGAAAAGGTGTGTCTTGATAAAATAAAAAGGATGTTCAGTTTTTATTATAATCTTGAGGAGATCAGAGTGAAATGGTCTTCATTCATTTTGGAAGGTACCAGTCAGAAATGGCGGGACATAGTGGCACAAGCCAAAAATTATGAGCAGATGGGTTGGAAGGATTTTAATGTCATCATCAATGAGAAATATTTTCCTAAGATTTTGGATTTCTCTTGGCCTAGAGAGTTTTTAGATTTTATCTAGGGATACCAGACCGTGATAAAGTACACTAATTTTTTTGAAAAGTTAGTATGGTATGCACCTGAGGTCATTTCCAATGAGCAGTTTAAGGTTTAAAAGTTCTTGATCGAGAATGTGACCAGAGATTCGAACTTAGGTATTCTTGTTCAAGATGAAAACTTACGCTAAGTTGGTGGATTGTGTCGCTATGGTAGAAATTGATCATAAGGGAAATTCTAGTTTCTTTGGTGCAATGTCGGAAGCGGGTAGTGGTAGTTTATAAGAGGATAAGAGGAAGCATGATGAGCGGGGGAAGAAGGGAGGTGGTAGTTCAGGCCATCATCCCTGGATGTCTTCATCCTTGGTTTCCAATGATGGGTTAGGTGCATGAAATCAATGTGGTAAGGCATAGAACATGTCATTGGTGTGTTCATATCCACCTAGGCCTTTACATCGGTGTGAAACCATGGGGAACTTGCTATAATTTTCTAGGATGACATGACCATATTAGAGTGGGGTGGAATCTATAGCTTCCAAAGGGACACCGGCCTAGTCAAAATCATCTAGGACAACAAGCTATTAGTTCAGAGGTTGTGGTTAAAGGGATCAATCATATTTTTTGAAGAGTCAGTTCAGGGTATATCCAAATTTCATTGGTTATTATCAGGATCAAGTTGAGATGAGGAAAATTTATGTTGCAGATCAATCTCCTGTGAAATTAGATGTAGGGACTGTAATAGTTTAGGTACCATTTATATCGAATAATCTTTAGCTGGTGTTTTATTTGATATGAGTTATTTAGTTTATTTTTTTCCCCGCTTTCTTAATATGTTAATGTTTTTAACTGAGCTTATTCCCTATGCCACAGAGCTAGTAATGCCGCTTGGTAAGAAGAGAGAACATGATTTCAGGTGTGCGTCTTGTGCACTCATCGTGTCAGGGGTCTAGCTGGAATGGGGTTTTATGGTTTTGGAAATGGACATCCTTGTTGTGATCCTTGGTATGGATTGGATGGTGCATTTCTAGGAGCACATAAATTGTTATAGGTGGTGAGTGAGTTTTTTTGGTACCTGATGGAAGTACCCAAGTTTTTTTAGGTGAATGGGATCCTAAGTCGAGACGTGATGGACCACCACTCTTGAAATTAAGAAACATTATTTATCATAGCTCATCTTTCATGTTATAGGATGGTTTTAGGCTTCCCAAAACTGGATTACCTCCTTTGGTGGATGAGTTCTCAGAGGTATTTGCAGAGGATTTCTTATGTTTTATCCCAGAGCAGGATGTGGAATTCACCATAGATTTAGTGTTGGTAACACAATTGATATATCTTCCCTCTTAACATATGTTTGTCACTAAGTTAAGGGAATTAAAGTTATGTTTGGATTATTTAGAATATAAAGTGTTCATTTTCATGAGTGTCTTACCTTGGGACTCCCCAGTTCATTTTTCCAAAAAATACCAATGGTTCTCTCTGATTATTAATTGATTACTAGAAACTGAATAAGGTAAAAAGCAAGAAAAAACACTATTTTCCCTGTATTTATGTAATTTTTGATCATCTTAAGAGGTAAAGGTGGTTTTAAAAGATATATTTTAATTCTGAGTATCACCAAGTTATATTTAGAGAGGAATATGTTATGAAAATAGCCATTTGAAGTAGGTAACGCCATTTTGAGTACTTGTTCATGCCTTTCAGGTTGAAGAATGCTTCAATGGTCTTTATAGTGTTCATGAATAGGGTGGTCCACCATAATCATAATTACATTGTCATATTATTCATGGATGACAGCCTGGTCTATTCTAGTACCAAAGAGGAGTATGAGTGGAATTTGATAATTGTATTGGGAACACATTGGGATCATCTTTTTTATGATAATATTTAAAAGTGAACCTTCTAGATTAGGGAGTTGAAGTTTCTTGGTCATGTGATCTCAGAGAGAGGGGTTTTGTTAGACCCCAAGAAGATCATTGTAGTAATGTCATGAAAATAGCTGAAGAATGTTTTTGAGACCAAAATATTTTTGGGAATATAATTGTATTATAGGTGGTTACTTTTATATTTCTCTCAGCTTGCTTAAATCCATGAAAATTCTTACCTAAAAATGGGTAAATTTTGAATGGTGCCCAGGGTTTTAGGCATCCTTGGAAGATATAAAGTTGTGGTTGACCCCAAAATCTATTTTTTATTTTAACGACATTTAGAATTTGATATATGGTCTATTGTGATGCCTCAGGAATGAGTATTGGGTGTGTGATGATGTGGGATGACCATGTGGTGGCTTATGGTTTTCCCCAACTCTGATCTCATGAAACAAATTACCCAACCCATGAACTAGAGTTATCAGCGGTTATGCATGCCTTAAATATGTGGAACAATTATCTTTTTGGGGGGAAGTTTTTGGTTTATTTAGATCATAATAACTTAGAAAATATTTACTCCCATAAGTATTTGAATTTATGGCAGCATCGTTGGGTTGAGAACCTTTAGGGGTTCAATTTCGATATAGTGTATACCCTCGTTAGTGGTAATGTTGTGGTAGATGCTTTGAGTAGTAATGATCCAGTACAAAAAATGAATGAATGCATTGATGAGTGTAATTTGTTGTGGATTTTTTCTCAGATGCACTTGTATACCAAGGGACACAATGGAGGAGTGTTCTTGTCTAGCGTTCAGTTGAAAAATCCTTTTATGGTAATGATTTGGAAAGAGAACCTGAGTTATGAGCTGTTCTAGTGTTCTATGAATTTTCTAAATGGTGCGGAGGTTCCTTGGGAGTGTAGATTTTTTCCTTAGGGAGTTGTTTTCTTTATAAGAAGATTCTTGGAACCATTTTCATTTCAGAATGTGGTGAAATAGGATAGCCCCCAATATGAATGGGTCATTCATCTTGGTGCCATAAATATTTCTTATGATGTGAATTAGTAGTTCTAGTAGCTAGGTAAGGGGCGGTACATATATGAATTTATACTGTGGTTTTATACAAGTTAGTAGGTTAATGCATAGCATGATAGGCCCTTCAGATAGATTCAGTAACTAATTATTCTAACCTAGATGTGGGATGGGATCCCCATGGATTTTATCAGTGGCTTACTTCATACACCCCAGGGGAGGAATTCCATTTGGGAAGTGATTGACTATCTGACCAAATTATCCCATTTTATTACAATATGGGATTTAGCCAAATTGGATGATCTGGGGTAGTTATATGTTCAGGAGATCAGGAGGCTTCATGGTGTACCATCAAAACTTATTTTGGAAAGGGACCCCCGTTTTACCTCATGGTTTTGGGAAGGCCTTCATAAAGAAAATGGGGTCGTATGTCAAGTTTATCACGACATACCACACTCAAATGAAAAGAAAGATGGTGTGAGAAAATCATATTTTTGAGAAAATTCTCTGGGAATTTGTGTTGGATTTCAGAGGTTTATGGGATATCCATTTGGTATTGGTTGTGTTTTCATATAAAAATAGTTATAAATACTCAATTTTAATGGCTCAATTTGAATCTGTTTATGGTCAACCATGTCAGCTGCCTTTGTGTTGGGTTGGGTTGGGTTAGACCTCATTGTTGGGAGAAAGCTTGCTGCATGAAACATCATATATAGTCAAGTTGATCTTCTTGAAGTTGTTTTTAGTGTAGATCCATTACAAGTCTTATGCTGATTAGAGGCACTATGCTTTGGTGTTTTTTGTGGGTGATAGATTGTTCCAAAAAGTGGCACCTATCTTGGGTCACCGTCATTTGGGTATGTAAGGAAGCTAACGCCAAGGTATATCAGACTATTTGAGATTACTAGGAAAGTTAGTATGGTGGAATACAATTTAAATTTTGAATCTTAGTTGATGTCAATATATGATGTGTTCTAGTTATCTCAACTGAAAAACTATATCCCATATCTATCTCATGTGTTGTATTTGGTAGAGTCAAAATTAGAGCCTGGCTTTTCAGTGGTTAAGGGTCTAGTAAAGATTCTAGATTCTAAGGAGAAAGTTATTTGTTGGAAGTGTATTCCATTACTATGAGTTCTTTGGTAGCATAGTAGTGATGAGAATGAGACATTGAAGTAGAAGTCTAGTGTTGAGGAGGAGTATCCATTTTTGTTCTCTAATGAGGATTTGAGTTTACTTTATAAGGGAGGAATGTTTTCATGGTAGGGATAATTGTCACATCCTAGATTTTTTGAGGTATTTTTTTTTAATTTTTTCTCTTTCAGTTATCCTTTGGTTTACCTATGAGTATTTGGGTAAAATAGATATTTTGTTCTTGATAGCTGGTGGTTTATGGTTTGTGCACTGTTTGCGGAAACACTATGTCTTTGCCCAAGAAATTGTATGGAAAATTTTCATTTTGGATAGTGGTGACCGCACGGTTGGCACACAGTTTGGAAAAAAATGCGGGCTGACAATGAGAAATATTTCTCTTAGACAGTGAGGGATGCATTGTTTCCAAACTGGTTGGAAGTGGATAAGGCTCAGATTCATCTAGTAGTGTTGAAGATGCAAAACTAACTAAACATATGATATGATCAGAGGCCACTAGAACTATGGATTGACTTCTATATAGTGGATAATTCATGGGAACACATTTGTTTTTGGATTATCATATAGATACCAATAGAACTTTGGATTGAATTTTCTCCAGTGGATCGTGCACTAGGACATTGTTGGTAGTTTAGTTTGAGGATTTTGATCACTGAGGTAAGAGGTTTATAGGGTACCACTTTTTCTAGTTACCTATATTGGTTTCCCATGGTTCTCTCTTGTGACAAGTTGCTCATGTGATGTGGTGATATTCATCAGTATATGGTAGACCTTGTTTACATTTTTATTTCAAGCAATATTATTTATGAAAAAGGTTTCCCTAAAAAGTGGTTCTTGAGAAATTTTCCCTAAATTTTTTTTCTTACAAATGTTTTAATTATTCTCATGGAAATGTTCATGTGGATTATTCTTCTAATTATATAGAATTGAATTTTTGTTGTTGTTTGGCATCCTACTTGGCATTGGATCACACCCTATATACACCCTTGAGTGTATATAGACTTTATTATGTATGAACCAAGTAAAGGAAAGATGAACCGTGGTGATGATGGTGGATCCACTTTCTAGTGTTCCACTTATTATAGGTAATGGTGGTGGAGGATTGAGGGTGATGTACCTATTATTTCATGGTGATTTTTGGGATAGTTTTGTTATTCAATTTCCATTGAAGTACTCTTGGTTTTGGTTAGTGTGGTAAGACTTTGGATCTAAATTTTTAGTACCTTATTTGGTATTGGTTATTGCTTATTGTGATTCTTATTGTTGTTGGTTGTTTTTTATTATATAAATGATTTAAATAGTTCCCAAAGTGTTTTGTTGATACAAATGAACTGGTTTCCATCCCATGGGGTGTAAGAATGCAAACCTTCTTTTTAGTTATGTTTTTTTTCTTTTCTGGTCGCTTTTTAGGAAAGAGGAAATTTTGGAAATTTTCTAAGTACACGCCGTGTACTTCCTTGCTGCAGCAGGTAGTGTGCTGGCCGTGTAGTAGCCAAACACATGGTCATGTGGGTGTGACTTGGAGGCTTCCTAATGCGGAGTACGGAAACAACAATTACAAGTCGTGTACTCCAAAATTACACATCATGTATTTTGTTTTTTCATTAAACACACCAAGGTCGCATCTAATCTCTAGAATCAACTTCTTCTAGGTCATCTTCATCCGAGAGAACCCGTATGACCGTGGATCTTCGACAAACCCCCGAGCCTCTATCTGTTCTCCGAATCAAACACCATCGGTTGCATTGGAATCACATCAGTGAGTTATCTCTTCTCCTAGAGAATATTTTTCTATTTCCTCTTCTTTTCAATGTTATCTTGGGTTGAACATTTTATATTTTTTCTTAGATCTATGATGTTTCAAAGAGATTCAAGCTTTGAGGTTCAAGTATAGTGATCTCCTAACCCTCAGGTAGGTGGTTTGTGCCTTTTCGTTCGAAGTCTTTGAGGTTTATGTGAAAATTCCACCAATACCCTTGAATAGTGTATTGCGTGTTTACAGTTTTACCGTTGTTGATTTCATGCCATGCTTGTATGCATGTGTAGGGGTAATTTGGATATGGATAGGTTGATTGCTATGATTGGATGTTTTTCTCATGCTTGTTCTGTTATGACCGATTGGTCCTGTTTAGCCTTTGGTTGCCTTGCCTGTTTTCCATGCCTGTTGCTGTAGGGTGGAGAGTTGTATTCTGACAAGCTTGTTATGCTGTAGAGTAGTTAGCCAAGTAGTTCTGTAGGTTTACTTTGGCCATATTATACTGCTATGCTCGTTGACTTACACATGGCATTGAGAACCTGGTGTAGTAGACTATAAGGGTAATTGACCAGGTGAGCTTCCTCAGACAGTCTTTGAGCACTTTTGGATATAAGGGGGATTGACCGAGTTAGCATCCTTAGAGAGCCTAGAACCAATTAGGGATATAAGGGGGATTGTCCGAGTGAGCATCCTCAGAGAGTCCTTGATTTCTTTAGACCATAAGGGGATTGACTGAGTGAGATTCCTCAGAGATTCCATGATTTTAATCCTGAACTATTTAAACTATAAGGGGAATTGATGGTGAGTTCTTCCTTAGAGAGTATATGAATGACCTGGTAGATAAGGGGAATTGATCGAGTGAGCTTCCTCAGAGAGTCCTAGACCTTAGGGCTATAAGTGGAATTGATGTGTGAGCTTCCTCAGAGAGTCCTTGACTATCCTAAACTATACGGGGAATGGACTGTGTAAACTTCCTTAGAGTGTCTTGCTTTACCTTTGACTATAAGGGGATAGACTGTGAGTGCTTCCTCAGAGAGTCTTATTATATTCATACAAAGAACCAGCTGGGTTAGACCAAGTGTGCTACCCAGAGGGTTGCTTGCACTTTTTAGGTGGGACCATAGGGAATGGTCGTGAGTACTTCCCAGAGGGTTACCTATTGAGGTTTAACTTTTGTTTCACTATTTCTTGATTTGAAATTGTGGATTATTTACTACATAGTACCTTCATTTTTAAAACTTTCTGTACTTTTACATGCCATATATTCACTGACTATTAGGCACAGATCTTCAGGTGGTTTCCTCCTTCGATTTAGTCTCACACCCTTTTTGGTCCATGCTTTTAGGCCCAAACAGATTATACTGCTGCATGTATAGATAAGAGAGAGAATGCTTCTACTTTAGGTACATGACTTGTTGTGGTGCTGGAGAGCATTAGACCAAGCTATGGCTTGCGATGCTAAGGAGTTTATCTACTTTCATTTTTTTTACTTTGGTTTATCACTGGTTATATTTCCCTCATTGTGACTTTTTTGGATACTTTCCTAGACATATTTATCATGCATCATTTCATATATATATTTGTGTGCTCCAGTTGTTTAGTATTTCAGTCTTCCATTGTTTACTATTGTTGGATATTTACTGCTTCCACTATTTTATGTGTTGTTTACTTCCGCTGGGTACTCTTCCAATGAGGGAATAGTTTCCCCACTATCACACTCATGGCCCTCGCTGCTAGTCGGCACCCTCTGAAATTTGGGGAAATGCTCTTGAGGCCATGTGACCAACCGGGTACGGGGTACCTTTGGGAGGCTTCCGAAACCGGGATGTTACAAAGTTGTATCAGAGTAATTATTTTCTCTTTATTTACAGTTTGGAGACTTTAGCCAGGGATAGGAAGGAATACGTACCCAGGAGTAGCTAACCCGTGTATAGGTAAAGGCCAATCTATCTTGTTTAATTTGCAATTTTTTCTGGTTTTGCAAATATTACAGTTGATTTGATTTCACCTTGAGTGATTCACATGATTTGTGATGTTATTGTTGATGTTATTGGGGTTCTATTTCTATTGAAACCCAATGAGATGAGGGTATGCCATCTCATGCATCATATATGAACTTTCTAGAAATCACATGTCATGCATAATTGCCATGCCATCTAGGATGCATTAGATATTTCATGTTGTTGTGATAGATGATGGGTAAAATATGCATGTTTTTGTGACAGTTTCCTTGATAGAAATATCTGCTGTTTTATTGGGAATTGTTTGTGTAGAGATTTTCTTGAATGAATGCCAAAATTTGGTTCATGAGATTCTATGGGCCATCATGGACCAGAATTTGGTGGATTATTGCCTTTTTTGTCTTTCTATAACTTGTACAACATGCCAAAATTTTATTTGTGGGGAGTATGGGCCCTCATGGATCAGAATTTGGAAATTTAAATACTTGTTTCAGTGCTTTATGGGTTCTGGAGTAGTTTCTCGAGCTTACTATCTGAAAAAACCCAAAATACATGTTGTGTAATGTTAAGTACATTCCATGTGTTCTTTTGTCCGGGAAGAAACAATTTTTCTTAAGTACACGCTGTGTACTTTATGTACACACCATATAGTCCCTTACCGTGTCATAGGCCGTGTGGGCAGAGACACAGAATGAGGAAAATATGGAGTGAACATGCCATGTATCACCCATACACGTCGTGCCATGTTGACCCTATGCCCACCCGTGTCACTAACAACACAGGTTGGCCGAGTCATGTCTAATACATGCCGTGTGCCATCTAAACACGCAGTGTAGTCTGACCGAGGTACTTGGACATGTCACGAACAACATGGGTTGGTGTTACCATTTCATGTACATGCTGTGTCAACTTTCAACACTCCATGTAGTCTGACCTTGGTACCTGGCCGTGTCACGATCAACACGGGTTGGTGTTACCCTTTAACATACATATTGTGTCTACTTTGAACACGCCGTGTAGTTTGACCTAGGTACCCAGCTGTGTCACGAACAAAAAAGGTCGGTGGTATCCCTTCTCATACACTCTGTGTCCATCTGGAAAATTCCATGTACTTTGAGTCGTGTGTTAGGCCGTGTCACTAAAAACTCGGGCCAGGTGAAGCTTGTCTAGTACACACCATGTAGGAATTTTACATGCCGTGTAGTCTTGACTTAGGAGAGCCGTGTGGATTAACTGTATAGAAGGACTCATGTAGGGAAAAAGGATTCAAGTACATGTCATGTGTTAAGACAACACACCATGTGTCTGGGGTGTTACACAGCCAGTTTAGGTAGGAGTACATGCCCATGTAAATTACTTCAAGAAACACGTTGTGTAGGAAATGTACACGCTGTGTAGTCATGTTTTGTTAAACTAGAGTTCTTTCTTTCTCCTATTCCCATCTTGAACTCCTTGTTTCCAGTATTTGATAATCTTGATCTAAGGTGTGTGCTTGACCTTGCAGAGTCATGACACCGAGACATCCTCTGGTTTTGCGCCAGTTGCTAGGCGGTGATCAGACACCGGGCATGGCCGAACAAGGACTACCTATAGATCCTCCAGTTGTGCAAGCTTTGGCACCATCTGTTGTACCTGGCATAGGTGCTGAGGCACATTTCAGGGAGGGCTTCTTGACGATGATGCATACCTTTCAGGGAGCACCGCCTCTTGCCCCGTCGATGGCTAATTTGACGTGGGTTTTCTAGCAGCAGCATCCTCCCACCTTCTCCATGGAAGGAGGACCTCAATCTGCGGAGTCCTGCCTAGAGTCCATGATGACTATTTTCGAGCATATAGAAATAACTCCATAGAAGAGGGTGATGTTCGCTACCTATATGCTCCGAGACTCCGCCAAGAGGTGGTGGGATGTGATATCACAGGCGGGCCACTAGAAGAATATGTCTTGGGATGAGTTTTGGCATATCTTCTATGACTACTTCTATCCGGAGACCTTGAGGGCCGATTGAGCCTGAGAGTTCATGAGTCCGGAGTAGGGTACTCTTATTATTATGGAGTATTCATCTCGCTTCATGAAGCTGCAGCGTTTCATGCTTATTCCAAGAGTTGATGAGTTGTTCCTTGCACTAAAGTTTGAGGATGGTCTGAGGCGCAGCATCCGGTCGCAGGTGAACATCTTCAGGTTGACTTTGATATCTTCTATCGTCAACCAGGGGCTGATCATAGAGAACAATCTAAAGGATTCTGGAGCTGTGAGACAGGGCGGTTCAGCATCCAAAGTTACTGCTCCACTAGCTGATAGCAGGAAGCGCCGTAGGGAGGATTCACGAAGAGATCAGAGTAGGAGGGATGCATCATCTGGTATCCAAGAAATGTGCTACCAGTGTGGGAGAAGCAGGCATACGAGGCCACATTGCCCGAGAAACCCATTGGAGTGCCGATATTGCAGAAAGAAGAGTCACCTTCAGTGCTTTTGTCAGTTATTCTCACCATCAGCTAGGGAAAGGGGTTCTTCTATGACTCCTCGTTCAGAAGAAGCACCACCAGTTTCTCATTAGTCTAGGAACTAGAGTTCTTCCGGCCATTCGGGCCAAGGTGGAGGTCATGGTTGTGGTAGCCAGTCGACCGGTTTTCAACAACATCAGGGTGGATAAGCTCAGAGTGGTCAGGTAGGGTCACAGGGTCATGGCATGGGCCCGACTTTTGTAGTGGATCAGACCCAGTAGGAGCAGGATCCTGGGCCTTCTACCGTTCGAGGTGTGATCTTAGTAGCCTCAGTTTTATATTCTTCTCTTTTTGATATAGGGGCTTCCCATAGCTTTATATTTGTTGCTGTCGTTGAGATCCTTGGGCTCTGCATCTTTTCTTATGCTGATATATTGATTATAGACACTCTGTTGGGGACTAGAACGACTAATGTACATCAGTGCAGAGAGTTCCCTCTACAGGTTGGTGGATGTCACGTTCTGTGGGACCTTTTTGTCCTAGAGATGACAGACTATGATATCATTTTCAAAATGGACTGGCTAGTTCCCTTCCAGGCAGCCATTGACTTTTATCATCACAGGGTGAGTTTCATATTATGAGAGGGTGGATATTTTCTTCATAGGGGTGAATGGGATGTCCAGGCGAGCAGAGCGGGTCTAGAGCATCATGGGTTGTGAGGAGTTACAACCCAGATTGCTAGTCTATATATGGATGACTAGGGGACTTCACAGTTAGACTTTCCTCCAGTGGTGTATTGTTTCATAGATGTATTTTAGGTTTGTCTCCAGAGTGAGAGGTATAATTATCGATTGAGCTTGTGCCAAGAGTGGCACCGGTGTCCATTCTTCCTTATAGGATGGATACACCTGAGTTGCAGGAACTCAAGAAGAAGTTAGAGGAGTTGCAGGAAAGGGGTTTCATCTGACCCAATACTTATCCTTGGGGTTTTCCTGTCCTATTTTCAAATAAGGCAGATGGTACCTTTAGGCTTTGTGTGGACTATCTTAAGTTGATCCAGTTTAATGTCAAGAACCGATATCCCTTGCCTAGGATCAATGATCTCTTTGATCAGCTTTGAGGAGCCCGTGTGTTCTTGAAGATTGACTTGAGGTCCAGTTATCATCAGTTGTGCATTAGACAATCAGATATACCTATTACAACATTCAGGAGTTGGTATGGTCTATACAAGTATTTGGTTATGTCGTTCAGTCTCACGAATGCACCAGCAGTTATCATGGCACTGATGAACCGAGTGTTCCATCCGTACTTGGATTCTTTCATGGTGGTCTTCATGGATGATATCTTGGTATACGCTCACACTAAACACAACCATGCTACCCATCTTGAGATCATTTTGTGTACACTGAGGGAGCTTTAGTTATATGTTAAGCTCTCAAAGTGCTACTTTTGAATGGATCAGATTCCCCTCTTGGGTCATGTTATCTCAGAGGTAGAAGTATCAGTAGACCCATAGAAAGTGAGAGATGTAGTTTCCTAGGAGATTCCAAAGAACTTCTTTGAGGTGTAGAGTTTTCTGGGGCTGTTTGGATACTACATATGTTTCATACAGGACTTTTCACGATTATCAGTTCCATGGATAGGTCTGAACAAAATGGTTGTGAAGTTCTTATGGTCAAATTCTTGTGAGTCGGCCATTAAAAAGATGAAATAGAGGTTGACTTTAGCTCCGATACTAGTCTTTCCAGAGCTAGGAAGGAGCTATACTATTTACTATGATGCATCAAGTATCTGGCTGAGAGCTGTGCTTATGCAGGGTGATGGAGTCGTTGTGTACGGGTCTCGGCAATTGAGGCCACATGAGAGGAATTACCTGACACTTGATCTGGAATTGGCATCTGTTGTTCATGCCCTAGGCTGTTGGAGACATTATCTTTGGGGAGAGCACTTTTTGGTTTTCACTAACCACAAGAGTCTCAAGTACATCTTCACTCAGCGGGATCTGAATTTGAGACAGCGCATGTGGGTTGAGTACCAATAGTCCTTTGACTTTGAGCTTGCCTATATGCCTGCGAAGGGAAACGTAGTGGTTGATGCATTGAGTAGGAGGACTTAGATACAAGATATTCAGGTGGCCAGCAGTGAGTATTTTCTTCTGGCTCTATTCTCTAAGATGCATTTGGAGGTGCACGATAGTCAGGGGCAGACATTTATTTCTTCTGTTGCTATTACCTCTACTCTTTTGGATCGAGTTCGAATGAGGCCGCTATTGGATTCTGAAGGTCTAGACCTAAGGGAGAGTGTGTCCGGAGAGGACCCTATTCCTGGATGGACCATATTAAAGGATGAGATATTGTGTTTCCTGGGGCATGTATTGGTGCTACCAGCCATACGCGAGGAGGTGATGCGGGATTTTAATTCCTAAGTTTGGGCAGTTCATCTGGGCATCACCAAGATGTATCATGATCAACACCGTCAATACTGGTGACCTAGTATGAAGAGGGATGTTTCTGGTTTTGTTATGAGGTGTTCCACTTGTCAGCAAGTGAAGGTGGAGCATCAGCGACCAACAGAGCTTTTAAAGAAGTTACCCATTCCCAAGTGGAAGTGGAATGATGTCGCGATGGACATCATGACAGGTTTGCCAAGGTCGCCTCAATGGAAGGACACAGTTTGGGTTGTCATTGATAGACTCAGGAAGGTTTCTCACTTATTGCCGATCAAGGAGACCTTTAGTGTTGATGAGTTGGGATGATTTTACATCCATTAGATTGTACTTCTTCATGGAGTTACACACTCCATTGTTTTAGATAGGGATGCATGTTTTACTTCTCAGGTCTAGCAGGGGCTTCAGAAGGATTTGGGTACATAGGTACTTTTGAGTACATCTTACCACCCCCAGAAAGATGGACAGTCTGAGCGTACGATTTAGGTGCTTGAGGAAATGCTCCGATCATGCATATTGGATTTTGGAGGTTCTTGGGAGAAGCATATACCTCTTGTGGAGTTTTCCTAGAACAATAGTTTTCAAGTGACTATTAAGATGGTACGTTATGAGGCTTTGTACGGTAGGCCATGTTAATCAACTTTATGTTGGATGGAGGCAGAAGAGGCTACTTTGCTGGGACCTCGTCCTGTTTAGGAGACCATAGAGAAGATAGAGTTGATTCAGAAGAGGATGACTACTACACAGTCTCAACAGAAGTTTTATGCTGATCAGCAGAGATGACCTCTAGAGTTCGAGGTCGGGGATCAGGTTTTCCTGCATGTCACACCATGGTTGGGAAACAAGAGGATTATTAGATAGATGAAGCTTTCCCCAAGGTACGTCGGGTCATTTGAGGTGTTGGAGAGAGTTTTGTTGGTTGCCTATCAGCTTCAGTTACCTCATAGGTACCGAGATATGCACGACGTCTTCCACATTTCTCAATTTCGACGCTACATTTTAGACCCAACTCATGTATTTCAACTCAAGTAGGCTGAGCTCGAAGTGGATGCATCATTTGAAGATCACCCTATCCAGATTTTGGATCACAGTACAGAGGTTCTCTGTGGCTGGTCTATTCCTCTGATACGAGTGCTATGGCAGCACGGGCCGGTGCAAGATGAGACTTGGGAGAGGGATGCCGATGTACGAGCACAGTGGCTGGAACTATTTGGGGTTTCTTCTTCTGCACCACACTATGGAAATTTGGGGACTAATTTCTTTAAGGGGGGATTTTTTAAGAACCCAGACCTTCTTTTCAGACAAGATTTTTCCTTTTCTGGTCATTTTTGAGAGAAGAGGAAATTCTGTAAATTTTCTAAGTATAGGCTGTGTACTTTATAAGTACATGCTGTGTACTTCCTTGCCACATCAGGCTGTGTGCTGGCCGTGTAGTAGCCACACACACGACCGTGTGGGAGTGACTTGGAGGCCCCCTAATGTGGAGTATGGAAACAACAAGTACAATCCATGTACTCTAGAAGTACACACCATGTATTTTGTTTTTTTTTCATTTAATGCACTTGGGTTGCATCTAATTGCTAGAATCAACTTCTTCTAGGTCATATTCATTTGAGAGAACCCGCACTGCTGCAGATCTTCGAAAAACCTCCAAGCCTCCATTTTTTTCTCCAAATTGAACACCGTCAGTTGCGTTGGAATCGCATCGGTGAGTTCTCTCTTCTCTTAGATAATCTTATTATGTTTCCTATTCTTTTCCAAGTTATCGCGGGTTGAAAGTTTTATATGTTTTCTTAGATCTATGACGTTCCGAGGAGATTCAAGCTTCGAGGTTCAAGTATAGCGATATACCAACCCTGAGGTAGGTGGTTTGTGCCTTTCCGTTCAAAGTATTTGAGTTTTATGTGCAAATTCCACCAATACCCTTGAACGGGGTAATGTGTTTTTACCATTTTACCCTTGTTGATTTCCTGAAATTCTTGTATTCTTGTGTATAGGTAATTTAGATATGGTTAGGATGATTGCTATTCTTGGATGTTTTGCCCATGCTTGTTCTGTTATGACCGATTGGTCCAGTTTAGCCTTTGGTTGCCTTACATGTTTTTGATGCCTGTTGTTGTAGGGTAGAGAGTTGTATTCTGACATGCTTCTTATGTTGTATACTGGTTAGCCAAGTAGTTCTGTAGGTTTACTTTGGCCATATTATACTGCTATTCTCATTGACATATACAGGGCCATGAGAACCTGGTGTAGTAGACTACAAGGGGAATTGACTGGGTGAGCTTCCTCAGAGATTCTTTAAGAACTTTTGGCTATAAGGGGGATTGACTGAGTGAGAATCCTCAAAGAGACTAGAAAAACTTAGGTCTACAAGGGGGATTGACCGAGTGAGCATCCTCAGAGAGTCCTTGATTGATTTAGACTATAAGGGGATAGACCAAGTGAGATTCCTCAGAGAGTCTTGTATTTTAATCTTGAACTGTTTAGACTATAAGGGGAATTGACGGTGAGTGCTTCCTCAGAGAGTCTATGAATGACCTGGGCTATAAGGGGAATTGACCTAGTGAGCTTCCTCAGAGATTCCTAGACCTTGGTACTATAAGAGGAATTGACGTGCAAGCTTCCTTAGAGATTCCTTGACTACCCTAGACTATACTGGGAATGGACTGTGTGAACTTCCTTAGAGAGTCTTTCTTTACCTTTGACTATAAGGGGATATAATGTGAGCACTTCCTTGGAGAGTCTTATTATATTAATATGTAGAACCAGAGGGGTTAGACCGAGTGTGCTGCTTAGAGGGTTCCTTGCACTTTTTATGTGGGACCAGAGGGGATGGCTGTGAGTACTTCTCAGAGGGATACATGTTAATGCTTAACTGTTGTTTCCCTGTTGCTTGATTTGAAACTCTGTATTGTCTACTACTTAGTACATTCATGTTTACTTCTTTATGTAATTTTACCTGCCATATATTCACTGACTATTAGGCATAGATCTTCGGGTGGTTTTCTGCTGGGATTTAGTCTCACACCCTTTTTGGGCCATGATTTTGGGCCCAAACAAATTATATTTCCACTTGTATAGATAAGGGAAAGTCACCTTCTACTTCAGGTACTTGACTTTCTGTAGAGCTAGAGAGAATGGTTCCAAGCAATGGCTTGTGATGCTGAGGAGTTTATCTGCTTTCTTTTTTTACTTTGGTTTAGCACTGGTTGTATTTCCAGCATTGTGACTTTTTTGGCAGCTTCCCAAGACATATGTATCATGCATCATTTCATATATATATGTGTGCTCCAATTTTTTAGTATTTCATTCTAACTCTGTTTACTATTGTTGGATATTTACTGCTTTTGCTTTTTTATGTGTTTTTTACTTCTATTGTGTACTCTACCAATGAGGGAATAGTTTCCCCAACATCACAACCAAGGCCCTCGCTGCTAGTCGGTAGCCTCTGGCATTTGGGGAAATGCGCTTGATTCCATGTGACCAACTGGGTACCGGATGCCTCTAGGCGGCTTTTGGAACCATGACGTTACATGGGGATTGGGATTACTCTTCGGGTGCTGTCTCAGACCGGGTCAGTTGTTGGTTTGAATGGAATCTCAACTTGGTTAGTGACAATTTAGAAACTTGACGACCTGATAAGAACTTGCTCAATAGAATTTAAAGGTGGATGAGATCAAAACCACCCAATATATGACATCTCATACAACAAAATTATCCAATTGAGTATTCAAATGTAACAATATTATGCTCTATATAAGAAGATATTTATAACTACAACATGTTGGGATGAAGATGGTGAAGGAAAGCTACTTGGGCCTAATCTTGTGCAATAGATGAAAAAAAATTGTTCAAGCCATACAAAAACATATAAAGGCTACTCAAAGATAGTAGAAGAGATATAATGAAAACCATTAAAGGGATGTGAAGTTTTATTTTATAGACATATTCTTCCTTTAGTTATTACCATGGATGATAGTCATGTGGCTTGGAAAAAAAGGAAGCCTAGCCCTATGTGCATTGGCCCTTATGAGATCCTAGATCACATAAGAGAAATATACTATCAACTACCACTTGATCTGAATATATATCATGTTTGTGATTTATTTCATGTATCTCTATTGATGAAGAACATACATGATCCCTCACATATACTAAATATAGTGGTGGTACATCTAGAATATAAACTCTCTTATGAGAGAAGCTGATGGAGATCTTGGAATATAGATACAAGGGTCTTTGAAACATGACTACCCACATTATCAAGGTATTATAAAAGAACCATAAATATGAATAAGCGACATGGGAATAAGAGGAGTTAATGAGATAGAAGTACCCTCACCTTTTCTCAAACTATATAATGAGATGAAAATCCAAGGATGAAATTTCTTAAGGGGGTATGAATATAATGACCCAAACTTTCTAAATGATATTTTTTCCTAAATAAATGTTGCTACATATTATATAATATGATAAAAATAAAAAATAATGAGAGAAAAAAATTATATCATTAATAAAGATCATTACATTAGTCAACTATGAAACCAATTAAAATGAAAAAAAATAAAACCGAACAAAAAAAAGAAAATATTAAATTGAAAAATAAAGATCACGCCAACCTACTAGAATCATTGCCTCCACAAAAAAATATAAATAAAACAAAATATTAGTAAACCAACAAAAATATTTGAAAAATAAAATATATACCCTTAAGAGAAATTTTAGTGAATATTTAATGAAATAATGAACTTGTATTTATAAGGTATAAAGGGAAATGTGACCATTGGGATTCAATAGTTATACGACCATTGGTCAATATGACTATTGGTCAATATTACCATTAGTTAATATGAACATTATTTAACATGAACATTGGTCAATATGACCATTGGTCAATATGACCATTGGAAATTATACCAATGTTTGATATTTTGTCTCTTATAATTAACATTTATATGTATTAATGATAAAGTATAATTGGTAAATAAAGTAGAATCAATGGCCTCAACTTGTAGAGCCATGCCTTTTGAATCCCATATGCTCGAACTTGGTTGGGAGTTAGCATCACTAGGGTTCTCCCTTAACCAATTCCAAGATGAGCTTCAATAAGTGAAGTTTGAACAAAATCTTCTATTGGAGAAGTTCATGTTTTTGGAGATTACCACTTGGTCGATGTTATATGAGACACCCATTGAATGAATGACTATCACACACCTCACCCTTAGGGAATATGTAGGTTTAATAAGGGGTCATGTTTCTAGGTCTAAGTTACTTAAAGTGTATTTTCAATTTCGTAATTTTTTTATTTCATCAATTCATTTTAAGAATTTTTTAAAAAAATATATGTTTAATGGGATGAATTTGATATTTTTTACCTAGACAAAAATAAATCATAATTTTATTTTTGTATAAAATATATATTATTTTATAATAAATTAAAGTATTCAAAATAATATTTTTCTAATAAAATATACTTTTAAAACACTCCCATTTAAATAAATATGATAAAATAATTTTATAATGAACTAGGAAATTTTTTATAAGTGTCAAAAGTTTGATCGTGCCTTAAAAACATCTATTTTTAAATAAACACAGTTTTTTATATTTAGAAGTTAAAATTATTATATTTAGATAATTATTAGGGAAAAAATCATTATATTTGAAATCATAACATAAAAATTAGGTTAGGTTGAATTAATAATAATTTCCTAAAACAAATTGTTTTTTTGTAAATAGTAAAAATTCAGTGTTTGGTTTTCAGTATATTTTATGTCTTCATATTTAGGATGTAATATTTTAATAACTAATTTAACACAATTAAACACCTAAAATATTTTATTTTAAAAATATTAATTATTTTAATATATTTTAATAAATTTCTAAAACTATAAGTAACTTCCTAAAGTCTAAAAAGGAATTTTTTTTTAAAAAACATAACTTTTTGAAAACTTTAATTCTCCATATCAAAAGAAGAAATAAAAACAATTTTATGTTATGGTGGATTAAAATAACTTAATTTTTTTCCCAAATGTTGAAAATCATGATAAGAAACCATGTGTAAGTCCATGGTTTTTCATTTTCCACAATCATGATTTTCAAGGCCTATATTTAGAAATTACTAAACAATTTCTCCACATACACAATAAATACCAATTTATTTAACCTCTACCATTCACTCAAAATCCATCCTCCACAAAGTTCTGGTTATTTTTTCTTCCAAGGATTCCCTTTAAGATTACATTGATCCCCCAAGGTCTCATTCCTCACGATTTAGGAGTAACTCTTCAAGGTTATAGGATTGTCATTCCTTTCTCTTCAATTAAAGAACCTATTTTTGTATATGTCTTCTGAATGTTATGGTTACTATAATTTTTTACCCTTTTTATCATACCATTACTACCAAATTATGTTTTATCAAAGGATTACCCTTGTTTCCTCTCATTTTAATCTTTTATGAAACCAAGTTTAGGTCTGTTATGTAGCAGAATTTACTTCTCAAAATTTCTCTCTTCTCCTTAATAAATTATCTATTATTTTCATTATGTAGATACACAACTATTTTAATTTTCCTCAGTTATTAACCTATATTTAAAAATTATTTATTTTATTTATATATCCACACTAAAGAAACCCCTATTACCTTTTCATGGTTTAGAAATGAAGCAATGATCTTGTATATGAACACTTTTGTACACCATGATCTTGATAGGAAGCCTGTAATTTTTTTTCCATGGGATATTAAATAAATCATTGAATATGATATATGTGGATCAAATTAATTAATACATATGAAGGGTGAACAGTCGTAGTGATCCAATGAAATGGGTAAATAATTTAATCTATAGAGATGACATATTTTATGATAACTTGGTGAATAACCTTGGTAATTGTTCATTTATGACACCTTGGTTATAAAACTTGATGATATTGTTATGAATGTCTCATTTAAATGTTGTATCCACATTGACATGTTTTTATTGATGTTATTATTATGTCTCTTGTTCATTATTTATCATTATGCCTCGTGTTCTTATTGATATGTCTCATTATCAGAAGATTCTCTCTCCCATGCTTATTCACTTACTGGGTTTCATGATCACCCCTTTCCTTTTATGTATGTCACCAAGACATTAGATTCATTAAAATTAACTTATGTTGGACCCATAAACATGTTTTTAAATTTTACGTGTAATAATGTTTTTTGTATTCATGTATTATGTAACCTATTTCCAAGAAACAAACTTTAAAAGATCCTCCATTTGTACCATGTAATGAAAATTTATATAATTAAATGGTAGGTTTTCATAGTGTAAAACACATTGGGTGCATCATATTTGGTGTGACATGTTGGTTTCAGTGGTCAAACTGGGTTTTTTTTGGAAAAGTATAGTGTAACCAAAATGAAGTGTAGGTAGTTGAGTTGTGCCTAGTTCATTTTATAATTGGGAATAAAGAGTAGTATCAGATTCATATTGATAGATTATAAGTTGAGATATGTTATTTGGATATTTTTAGGGATGATAAGCCTTATAATGGAGAAGTTTGTAATAACCCAAAAAAATTTGGACCATTTTTTATAGAGATGTGTGAATTTTTGGTTTTAAAGTAGGGGATATATTGATAATTTTTAATTAGTTATGGATTCATAGGGTTAAAAATTATCTATAATATGATTTTAAATATGTTTAGAGGCAAGGGAGATGTATCAGGTTCTTAGTTGAGTGTTGAAGTAAGGTTAGGGTGGCCTTACTATGGATTTTTATTATATGTGGATCATTTTTTTGTAATAGGTGGGGGTCATTCCATAGTGAGGGGTGGATTAAGGGATCCAATCATTACTGGGGTGTAGAACTATAATATGACGGAAGTTGGTTATGCTATGAATAATGGTTTCTATAACATGGTGAATTTGTTGTAGTGTGTATACATAATGGTCAAGGTGGAGTCATGTTGTGGGGTTGTCCTCACACAATAGTGACAATCCTTACATATTTAAATTTAAAAAAGGAAAAAGACCTTATTTATGGTCCACACTATGGTGGTGGTGTCACACCATGGTGATGACCCTAATGTAATCAATTTTCACTAAGTGAAAAAACCCTATGTATAGTTCATTATATGGTTGATAGTGACACACTATGATGATGTCCCTCATTTATGTGGTTTGAAAACCCTTTTATATGGTTTCAGGAACCGTTGTACATTCCTTTTTGAGATTTTTTGTAAGATGAGCTGGTCATTCTATGAATTATTTTCCATTGAGAAGCATCATAGTGTAAATATTTTTAACTATGTAATGAGAGTGGGGTCTTATTGAATTAAACACCATAAAGGGAGGGGGGCACATCATTAAGGGAGGAGGCTACACAATGAAGGATTCAGCCATGGATTTTGTTTTTTTTGAGTGAGGTGTGTTATACTAGGACTTGAGGGGATACTTGATGAGGGGTATCTTGAATTTGAATCATGTAGTGAGCCCTATGGGTTACATGGTGGTGGAAATTTTTTCCAATTTTTTAAAGTAGGAATAAGCCTGTGTTTTCCAACTCATCCCCTCTCATGTTTTAGAGTAAAAGGGAGTAAACCGAGGGTTATTTCAACTATATCCTTCAGCTTTATTCATCTCATTTATTCTTCTTATTGAGGAGTGTTTTTTTGAAAATTCCATGAAGATTTGAGGAAATTTATTCCCTCTGATCCCTTTCATTCCTTTTCTCCTCTATGGACTCTAATTTGGGATGATTTGGAAAATGGTTTGTTGTCAATTACACCATATCATGGTGGAATTTCGCTAATATAATAGTAATTTTATTTTTGGGTGTACCCGGAGTATTCCATAGGATTTTGGTATGATATTTTTTGAGGTTTTGGGGATCATATGTCACTTAGTAAGTTTTTCCCATTATTTATCTTCAGTTTAAGTAGAAAATATAGTTATCAATTACTATAATTAATTATTTGGGTGTTGTGGTTTGAGATAGGGGATAACGATCTAGTATAATCTTAGATAGAAAATAGCTGATCTTGGATTGAGGATAGTGACTCTTTTTATAGGTAAGTGGTCCTTATAATATTAAACCATATACTTGGTTATATAGGAAAGTGTATATCTACCATAGATTATGATTTCAGATAAATGGTATGGGAACCAAAACTACTCTAGATAAATAGATAATATGTTTTGAAGTTTCACAGATATTGAGTGAGTGACCCTTAAAAATTGGGTATTTATAAAAGCCTAATGAAAACTTTTCTAAGGGGAATAGGATTCTATGTGAGTCCATGAGATACATGAGGTAGGTCTCAAATTTGAGATAAAATTATAATAACCAACTTTAGTTTCCTATGGCTAGTTAGGTTGGAACAAGATGCTTAATCATAGTGTTGTGATATGATCACATATCTCATTAATAATAGGGAATACCCTCTTGAGGGAAGATTATAGTCTTGGTGTGTGAAATATGAAGAATAAGTCTTGTGGGGATGTATATTGTGTGACATAGAAGGTTTCCTCTAGATGGAGGGCCTGATAGATATTCTATTCAATATAAAAGGTGGTACCCTAGTGAGGGTAGTGGGTACTAGATGTGGATTTGGAATAGCCTCTTGAGGAAACAGTTCGGTAGGTCCAATTGGCTATGAAATCTATATGGGGTGACATATAGGTTTAGTACCTGAGAGTGGAGTCCAAGTTGGGTTTGTGGATCATTTTGAATGCCTTCAGATGTGAGATAGTAATGTCAACAAGTTTAGTATGTGATACCCTATATGATAAGTTGTGGTATAAGAAGTTTATACTATGAGGCCGAATGGATAATGAGACATTATTACAAACATGGGGCTACGTCTTGAAGGATTGGTACCAAATTCTTGGGTTGGTTGAGCATGTGATACGTGTAGTGATTCCATGCTTATGGCTGGGTTCATTTGACCAGTTTTGTGTATTGTTAATTGCATAAATAGATTATTTGACACACCATGAGTAAGACTATATTGATAGAGACCCTACCTTGAGTGAGAATATAGTGTTCATGAAATTATATAGGACCCTAGCCAAAGTGAGAAGGTAGTGGTCAAGGTGTGTTATTGGACCCAGCGTTGAGTAAGAAGGTAGTGGTCATGATGTGATATAAGACCCTACCTTGAGTGTGAAATTAGTGGTTAGGTTGTGATCTCAGACCCTACATTGTGTGAGAATGAATTAGTTAGGTTATGATAGAGAACCCCACATTGAGTGAGAAGGTAGAGGTTAGGATGTGTATGCATGGCCTCACTTTGAGTGAGATGGTTTTGAAATAGATCACCTTGAGTGATAAATTATGGTCCATGATCTAGATTTTTGGCCCCAACATGAGAGAGATTATGCTATAAAGGAATACCTTAAGGGAGAATGTATTGGTATAGGTTGTGATGTGGTACATTATATGGATATATGACCTTGCATTGAGTGAATAATTGTTGGTATAGAACCTAACATGAGTGAAATTATTGTAGTGAAGATATTATATGTAATGAGGTATGAGATTGAATATATGGTTGTACCTTGAGTGAAAGGATATTGTCCTGGAACTTACCTTGAGTGAGAAGCTATTGGTTATGTTGTGATGTGGAACCCTAACCTAGGAAGTGGTACTGTTCAAGACTTGGAACAATGTAGTTGAGTTTCTGTACATACCCTACCATTTGTAAGAATCTAGTGGACGAGACATAGTATGAGACCATACAGTGAATATTTAGGTGTGGGTCAGGATCCATGAAACCTGGTCACTATTCTATAGTTTACACTGAAGTAGGTATGGTCAAATGTCATGGTATACTGCTTTTCATATGATGAACCGACATGAAAACCTACAGATTTTACATTTCATTTATTTAATTTTCCCATTAATACATATGGATATAATGGTATATATTTGGGGGAACTTAGTGAGACCTTAATAATATTCATTTATCACATATTATATGGGAACACCAGGGAATGTGTTGACCTTATGTCTATTATGTTGGTCTCAATATAGGTTTTGCAGTGAATCATGATGGAACAACTCTAAGATGATTATAGATGTTACTGAGGTGAGGAAGAGGGGTGGTAGTAGAGCCTCATTGTGTAATTTTATTTATTTATTAAGTTTGTATATGTGATCATACAAATGGGTGACTTGTTGTGTAATATGATTGTATTATTGCATATTCATTTGTTATAGAATGAGTTTTTTGATGGCATGCACTCAAAATATTTATTATTTATTATTTTGTTATTTATTCATTATTTATGATTATGAAATCTAGGGAATAGTCTCCTAAATATATGATTTACACCCTAGGCCAAGTTAGTTTACTTTATTATATGGGGAGGTGCACTCATGGATTTTTTCACTATGGATTGGATACTGATAGATTATTTTAGTCAGGGAATTACAAAGTGGCATTACAAAATATTTAGAAATTTCTTATTAATTGGGATATGGTAAAGAAGGAATATAAATGTTTCAAATATTGTGATGGATCTCAGATCAGGAATCCATGAACACCGTTCCAATGGAAATTCTAGGCTACTAGGGTTACGATATATTTTATTTTTTATTTACACTATTATAGTTGAGGTATTTACTCAACTATGATGTACTGATTTGTGGTTATTATTATAGGATTTGAATCTTGGACTATAGTGGAAATATGCAAGTGTAAATGATTCATATTTAGAACATATGATTGATATAACAATTGATTTTTTTTAGAGTTATTTTACTAATTATGAAAGGCTTTGTTGTTTAAAGTATCAAAAACAACTTATATAGAGTTTTTCTATATAACTTGTTAGTCGTGTTCTTCTTTAATTGAACCATAGTTTTTAATCAAGATCAATTTTTAAAAGATAATCAATTGTTTTTATGTTAGTTTATTCTCTAGAGATAACTATATAGCCCCTAGATATATGGGATATATAGCGACCCTTGGTTGGGTGGTCCTTTAATTGGATAAATTGTTGATGGCTAAATGCTAGAGAGTTATGCCTAAGAGATGTATCTTGAGATGCACACAAGTTTTCTTAAGGCCGTGGATAACCTAATTAGAATGGTGGAAAGGCCTGTATAATTCCTTGGACTTTTGGGATGTATAGCTCTTAGATTTCTTTTTGTACTGAGGTTAAGTTTGTAGGGTAGGATCAGTTGGATACCTACCCCTATTGGATTTTGGTGTGGTTTTGAATGGATTAGTGTATTGTGATCCTATATGGTTGTTCTAGGATGGGTAGATAATGGGTAAATTATTTTTATTTTTCGAAAAATTCTCAAGTGGAATGTTATCATGTAGTGGGCCTTGACACGAGTGCGATGCCTCACGCTTGTTGAAAAAGAAGAATAGAGGCACATTTTTGGATAAATGGAGTCAACATATAGGGAATCATGGTCAATTATTAAGTATGTGATCCTAGGTATGATGGAATGAAATGTATAAGATGATGATGTTAGTGGTGTGAATGGGTGTATGTGAGCATACACCTATTGGGGGTTCTGATAAGATCAACTTGGATAGTGGTAAAGAACCTGTGAGATGGTTCTTCAAGAGGTAAACTCTTCTATGTATGAGAAGAGTGAGGTTTAGAAAATATTTTTCAAAAAATCCATGATGATTGAGGGAAAATACACACTGGTTATGTGCGATTCACGTTTTGTTTATGGATCAGTGAGGGTTTGTGTGAAAGATGAGTATCGATGGATTAAAAAATATACCTATGAGAAGGGAGGCCTATGTTTTTATGATATTTCGAGATATTACTCTTTGATGAGGAGAGACATCAAAAAATGGATTGGAATACCATGGTATGGTGAGTCCAAGCATGATCCTTGACTAGGGTTCTTAGGCATATTATTAGCATGGATTAGGTGTAGGGACAATTGCATGATGTTAAGAACTATTAGGAATTGTGATCAAGGAGATTTATAGATAAATCCATATAGTGGGGAGTTATCGTTTGGATTTTAGTGGGTGTGAACCTCACTATGGATGGATTTTAGTAAAATTAAATATATTACTCATAATAAGTTGTGAATGGGTAGTGACCCATGTTTCAAGTTGTTTATTGAGTATGAGAAGGAAATTTATTTTTAGTAATTATGTTAAACACTGTACAAAATGAGGGTGGTGGATATTTGTTTATGTTTTCTATCCTAGAAATGATAATCATACTTCTATAGTGGGAAGAATCTTATTAGTCATGGATGTATGACCCTATTGTTTAAAGGACCATTTATGTGGTAAAAGTTCTTGGAGGATGGTTGAGATTTCAGTAGGATTCCAGTTTTATGATGTATTTAATTTTATCTATATTCTTATATAATATCATATTTTGGATTTAGATGTAGTTTTAAATGGTTTTTGGGTGTTTGAATCAGGGTTATGATAGAATTTGGTGGGGTTTTTGAGTGAGTCAAATTGATGACATGTCAATGAGAATGGGTGGAGTAATATAGAAGGTTTGGTTGGTCGATGATCCTATCATGGAATTAAACCAATTATAGGGTTTAGAATTCAGTTTTAGTGATTATACAATCTCATTATGCCTTTGGTAATTAAGGAATTGTGATTAAAAGATATGATGATGTTGTGGTGTGAAAAGTAGTTTATTTTCATGAAACATCAACCATAGAAGGACCATCTAGTGTATTTGTGTTTGATTGGATGATATGAGTTGGAAACCACATTAATCTTATCATATCATGTTTGAAAGGTGTGTTTCAGTGATCAAACCTAGTTTTTGGACAAATTATTATGTAAATAAGTTTGATGTGTGGGTAGTTGAATTGTTTCAAGTTTGTTTTGGAATCTAGAGTGAGGAGTGGTATTATATTCTGATCATTGTATGGGATGTTAAGAGACATTTTTGGTTGCTTCTTAGGTATTATAGGCCTTATATTGGAGAGTTGATAACAGCCTAAAAATTTATAGATCATTGTTTTCGATAGAAAATATACATTTTGGTCTTGGATAGGGGGCGTTTTTAGAATATGGAATTGGATCAAGATTTTGGTGGTTGGAAAATCTATATAAGATAGGGTCTTAATTTTTTTAGAGTCTTGGGAATTGTCTTGGGTGTTTAGGTGAGTGTTGAAAAAATATTGATGTACTGTAGATGTCTTGTCACAATATGACATGTGAGGATCACACTGTGGTGAGGGGATGAGAGTAGGATCATGTCCAATCCAATAAAAGAACTATAGCATGAAGGTAGCATGTCCCATCATGACTAGTTAGTGTAATGAAATGTTGGTGTTTGTGTGGTGTGTGTATATTAAAGGGTTATGGGCGATTCACATTTTGTGTGTGTGTGTGGGGGGGGGGGGGTGGAATCATGGCATGGTGATGAACCCTATGTTCTGAAATTTGGAATAGGTAAATACCATTATATAAGGTCCAAGCCCTAATGGGGTACCATATCATATGGATTTCCCTTACCTATTGAATATTGGTAAAGGACATGGGACTTATGTATGGGTCATGACATTGGGGAGAGCATCATATAAGGATGGAGATGCTTACATATAGGGTTTGGGTAACCTTGGGGTAAAGAACCTTTGTGTTCTCATTTTCAATATTTCTCATAGGAATAGAAAGTTTCACCCTGAAGGTTTTTCCATGGGGGGAATGCATCACTATGTGAAGTGCATGGGCTACGTTGTGGGAGTGGATTCAAGAGGAGGGACACACTATTAAGGGTGAAGGGAGGAGGCCACACTGTAAAGGCTTGGGCTATGGATTTCTATTTGGCCTAAGGGATGCGTTTCGAACCATGACCTAAGGTTCCACACCAAGAGACATTTTTATCTTGAGAATATATTGTGATCCCTAAGGGTCACACCATGATTAATCCCTTTTCTACCTTTTTTAGTCACGGAAGAACCATGTTTTCATATTATGATCCTATTTTATTTTATATGGAAATAGGGTAAATAGAGTGCCATTTTAGTGAGATCCTTACCCTTTACTCCTCTCATTTACCCCCTTGGTGTGAGGTATTTTTATTGTGATTAGTTGAGGATTTAATGTAAGTTATACCCGATGACACCTACCATACATCCCCTAAATTTCCTCTAATTTGTGAAAACATAGGACATGGTGTGATTTAAATTCCCTTATACCCTAAAGGAATCAATATGAGATTAAAACACCCCATAATTTTAAATGTATTTTTCCTTTTAAATAAACTTGAAGAATTCAATATCATTCTTTACACTCAATACTGGGTCTAAAAGAACCACGATATAGTATATGTTTATAAACTTTCCATTATATTGTAGGGGTTTTTTTGTATTATTCACATTTTTATGTGTTTATTAATTATTTGGAATTGAGAACTTAATTTTGAGTGAAATAATTTTTTGCTTCAAATATATTTTTTTAAAAAAATAGTTTTAATTTATTTTTGTGAAAAAATATTATAATTAATATTTTTCCTTTTTTATAATTTTATTTTATAAATATGTTATCATTCTAAGATCGATATATCAAAATTTTATTTAGGTAAATTTTTTGGATATTTATTAAAATTTTAATTTTTCCATGAATAGTAAAAATAACAATTTTATAGAAAAATGACTTTTATTTTAAAGTATTTATATGGAACCATTTTATTTTAAATTTATTTATAAATTTAATTAATGAATTATGATTAAAAATAATAAAATTAAAGTCATTTTAATCAATATTATGCTTAATTTTGGTCTAAAATAATTTTTATACTTAAGAACACATTTTTCTAGAAAATCATTTTACGTCACATTTTATGGGTATATTTTAAAATGAATTTATGACCCATAAGATATTTAATTTTTAAAAAATATATCCATATTTATAATCATAATAATTAAAATTATATCAGAAGTTCAACTTAAGTTTTGGTCATTTTAAATAGTAACCGAGGTAAAAAATCATTATAACGGTAGAGGTTAAAAGGTGTTAATGGGCGTTCAAACTAAATGGATAAGGGATAAATGATGTATAAACATAGATAAATAATATATTATGTTTTTTTTAGGGTTTTTTTGATCCAATATTTTAACTTGATTGTATTTGGATATATTTTTATATTTTAACCTTTTAAAAAATTCAAAGCATGTCTACTCCCTCCCTTAGGAAAGGAAATCACTATTCTCACTTCCTCACACCTCATGAGACTTCAATAATATCCAATACATGTAGTAATTCATTTATTACATCCATAACCATAAACTATTGGTCCTGATTTGATCATAATACGTTCCTTTCTAGGGTTAGTTTCTAAGAGAAATGAGGTTTCTCAACAAAGAGGTAAAATTCATAACTGAGTACTTTCAATTTTATTTATCCTTATACCTCCTCTATATTGATGGTATCCATTAAAAAATAATTTATTACTAATATTGAAAATATTTTATTATTTTTTAATGATGGATCAAACATTTTCCACCTCCTTTCTATCAATTGGGAAATGAAAGTTATAGCTTGTGCATATGTGTGGACTACCGAATCCATGCAGTGATATGATTCATTTGAAATCATCATAATTCATTGTTAGTTATTATTATGGATTTAATATTTATATATTTTATTTATGAAATAATAATTATTTTATAATAATAACATTTTATCAACATTTTACCTTACTATCTATTAGAAACCATAACGTCGCTCATGCGAACTTGTGCACTACCACCTCCACAAAGCGATGTGATTCAATTTTCATTTTTTCATTACATGGATGGTAATAAGGGTGTAAATAATGAATATATATGATATATTAGTGATGTTATAATGGTTATATGTTTACCTTTATATCATTACAACCATCAAAATGTGGAAACATCATTCATGTGTATGTATAGACTATCGTTTCTACAAAGTGATTTCATTCATTTTTTCGTCACAACTTTATATGAATAATTATAAACATGTATATTATGAATAAATATTATAATTTTCTCACTATTAATATTATGTATATGATTAATCCATGACCAATTTTCAAGTATTGATACCATTTAAATGAAACATTCATGAAAAATGAAGCAGTTACCACTCAAAATAGCTATTTTAATGTTGAATAGTTAATAAATAAGTGATAAGATTCTGGACATAAATTACATATTATATAATATATATAAATATGATTATATATTATATTTATAATAAATAAATTTTTATTATATATGAGATTTGAGTTCAAACAATCTAGGATAATATTTGTGGTTGAGATTTATGTTCCAATCCCTTTTAATCAGGATTGTTTTTTATTGAATTTCCATTAAAGAAATTATATGATCCTTATCTCATTTAAAATTTTAATTTTTATTATCCTCATGTTATTTCAATAATTTTGAATTTTTGGTACAATTTCCCACTCTTTATTACCCAAAATGTTCCAAATTTTTATAAGAAAAGTCGACCTTATTTCTACAATTCCAATCAAAAATCCTTTTTTTGTTCTATAAACATGTTTTCTAAAATTTTTTCCCGATTTATTTTAAATTTTATTCAATTATTGATTAAATTAATTTTTATGCATGTTTTATTTTTTATATAAATGTTTAAAAATAATATTATTTTCAGTTTCGAAACAAGGTAAATTTTTATCAAATGTGTGAACAAAATATTTGTTTTAACGATTACAACATGCCCAAAATTTCCAACCATCATGACTACTCAATTATTTGAACAATCCATTACAATTTTCCATGTTTATTTTTACATAATTTTTTATAATATTTTAGAAATATTTTAATTTTAAATAATTTAATTCAAAATAAAAGTGTATTTTCCTCATGAAATATTCTAGAGATCTTTTATAAGAAAATTTTAATCTACGATAACATCCTTTGATAATGATTATACTTCCCTGATGATATGATCCAGTGATTGTACACACTTAATTTATCTATTTGGTTTATTGTGAATATTTTATATGAATGATTCTATGTAACTTTTTACTTGTTTATGGGTTAACTAAGTTAAGATAAAATATTTTTGAAAAACATTTCTTTTACCATGGGTTATATGACAATGAATTTTTTTATCATATTCTGGAAAACTTTTTGTTTAATGTTATATGATGGGTGGGTCTATTATATCCCTATAATGAATTGGGTAATAATGGATAACTAATGATATAATTATGTTATGCGTGAACATGACTCATTTTCACAACATGATGCATGGACTTGGTTTCATGTCCATAAGTTAATGTGTGGAATAATTTTCATATCTATAAGTTTATGCATGGACCTATTTTCGTGCCTATAAGTTTATGGAAGGAACTTATTTCATGTACATAACTTAATGATTGAACCTGTTAGTATTTATAAATGTTCACAATGTTATAATCTTATAATTTTTCCATATACCTATGATTATGATTTGATCTCATGGATCATGATTGATTATTTATGATTCCACATACTTATAAATTTTTTATTTTTTTTATAAAAAATTATTATTTCACTGCTCATGATTAAATATATTTAATTTATTAGGTATGATTTCCTTATGTTATGATTTTATCCAATACCATTATGCTCACATATGTTCATGGATTGATATCTCTTATATTTTCTCTTACTATTCATCAAGGCTCACCCTTTCTTTTATTTTACTTCCCCAGGTTTTTATATAAGTCTCAAAGTATGATATGTCTAGAAGGGTAACTGTATAAAGAAAATTGTGAGCGATGTTGATGGTGATTTATTAAATAATATTATTTTGGAATATATTCTCCAAATTCACTAAACCATTAGAATTCTGTGTTGTTTTTTTATTGTGAAATGTATTGAATATTCTCTAAAAAAATGTAATATATATGTATGTAATGATTTGTTCTCCTTATATATGATGGGTGTTTTTTTCTTGTTTGTACCAAGATCATGTCACAATATGTTTTCAGGTTTTTCTTGATCTTTTGAAAAGTAAATGCCACTTGAAATGTTTTTTTTCAATATGCGTCTGCATTCTCAGTAGAATAATTAATTATAAATTATTACAACTAACTATTTGGGTGTTGTGGTTTGATATAGGGGCTTGATAATTGGTTTGAACTTGGACAAGGTATGAACATGCATGTATTTAGTTTGGTAACTCCATTTAGAGGTTGGTGGTCCATATAATACTAAATAATGTTCCTACTTATGTATGATTTTGAATTTCTAAATGAAATTATTTGTTCAGATAATGGGATATAGATAAATAAAACCTTAAGTAAATATATAAGATGTCATGGATCAACCTAGAGATGGATATAATACTCCATTTCACATTCGGTATTTTATAAGTGCTCAATGAATACATCGCCAAGGGGGAAAGGATATCAGTTGAGGTCATGAGAGATATGAGGTAGGTCTCAGCTTATAGATGAGTTCTAAATAGCCGAGGCAGGTTTCCTAGGGATATTTTGGTAGAAATGAGAGGGGTTTTTCTTATTGTTAGTGAATGAGATGGTCGTACATCTCACACTTGATGAGGAATAACCTCTTGAGATTAGATTGGTGTCTTAGTGTGTAAAATGAGTAGAATAAGTCCTTCAGGGATTAACATAGTATGATGCTAAAGCTTTCCTCTAGATAAAGGGATTTATAGATTATATATGTAAGTTATAATATTGGACTCTAATTAGGGTAGTGGGTACTGGATGAAGATTTTGACCTACCTCTTAAAGATTGTGTAAGTTTGGCCTATGGGATGTGAGAACACTGTGGGGTGACTGGTTTAGTTAATACCAAGGAATAAAGATCAGGTTAGGTTTATGTGTCATCGAATATTATTTTTTAGGAGACAAAAGAGTTCGACTTTTTCTATATTTCATACCATATATGATAGGGTATGGTATAGAAATGTTAGCCTATGAGTATAGATGAATGTCAATACATTCATAGAGAAACAGTTATAGTTCATGAGGGACTAGTACCTAGTTCATGGGTTATTGAACTTGTGAGATTGACTATGATACCATGTTTATAATTGGTTACATGTTATCTACAATGTGTGGGTAACTCTGTGACTAGATGTTTGCCCTCAACACTATAAAAATAATGATTTTGGTCAATTTTTTTTAAAAACATGACTAAATTTTTATTTTGCTGCATTATTTAGAAATGGGGATAAATGTAAATTTATCCAAGTTTCTATAAAGATATGGATAAATTATAATAATTTTAAAAAATCTATATATTTTTTAATTTAGACAAATTTTAAAATGTTACAAATTCGGTGCATTTTAAAATGTTTCAAAATAAAATATATCAAGATAAAAACACACACATTCACTAACATATTTATAAAAAAGTTATAAAAAATTATATGTATAGATATACACATATATAAATATATTAATTTTTATATTTATATATATGAATGTTTATATATATATTAGATTATAAAAATAATATATATATATATACATATAATAAATTATATATATATATATATATATATATGTAATTTAATATTTTTAAATATAAATAAATATAAAAACATATAAGTATTTACAAACACATGTAAATATATAAACACATTGCCCATGTTTTTAAAAATATAGGCAAACTGTGTGTCTTTAAATTATTTTTTTAAAGGAAGCTAACAAATTTTAAAAATTACCAATATTTATATAAACCATTATTAATTTTTTATCTATTACCTACTATTTTAAAAATATAGGTTTACTTTATCTTGATAAATTAGCCATCTTTTTAAACATGGATAACTGAACAATGTTTAAGAATAAGGTAAAATTGTCCACACGTGATTTCCCAACATCTTTATAAAATGCAGGTAAATATATTATACACATTTATAAATGTGTCTAATTAAAATTTTTAATTGTTTTCTAACTTGAGTGAGAAAGTGTAATAAGGGAACCTACCTTGAGTGATAATTAAGTGGTTAAGAAGTGATATACAACCCTACCTTGAGAAAAAAAGTAGTGATCATGGTGTGTTATTGGAACCTCCCTTTTGTGAGAAGTTAGTGGTTGAGGTATGATATAGAACCCTACTATAAGTGATAAATAACTGGTTTAAGTGTGATATTAGACAGCATATTGAGCGAGATGGTAGTGATAAATATGTGATAGTGGAACCTACCTTTAGTGAGAAGGTAGTGGTCAAAATAGGGATATATAAACTCACCTTTAATGAGAAGGTGTTGGAATTGACTATCTTTAGTGATAATTTATGGTCTAAGATATGGATGTATGACCCCGCATTGATTGAGAAGGTGATGGAATGTACATCCTTGAGTGAGAAGGTATTGGTCCAGGATGTGTGTGGTATAGGATGTGGATATGTGGACTCAACTTTAGTGAGAAGTTTTTTACATGGGAAATATCTTGAGTAAAATGTTAGTGTTTGATATGTGATATGTGATGAAGTATGAGACTTGATATAGGGACTCACCTTGATTGGAAAACTATTATTGTGGAACCTAAATCTTGTGAAAAGTTAGAGGCAGGGTTGTATTGTGTAACCCCATCCTAAGAAGAAGGTAGTTCTCATGAATTTTTGTGATACAGATGAGGTTTTGTATGAGTCATACCCTAATTAATAGGTTAGAGTCTGAGACATGAAATTTCACCCTATGTTGAATCCCAAGGTGTGGGTTAGAATCTATAGAGTGAGGTTATTTTTTTCTATCATTGGCTGAAACTGGTATGGTTGGGTATTTTGGTGGCCGAATTTACACATGGTGACCAAAGACACAAGATTATATGTTTTACATTTCATGCAATTAATTTCCTTAAGCATTCACTTATATATGATGAAATATATTAGAGGAACATAGTGAGAGCCTATAATGATGTATTTCTCACACCATCCAGAAAAACCTGGTGCACATACCGAACTTATGACTGTTATGATGGTCTCATCACTGGTTGAGTAGTGCATCGAGATGAATTAACTCAATAAGGATTGGTGATAGTATTATAGTGAGTCTCAAGTATGGTAGTAGAACCATATTGGGAACTTTTATTCTTTAACTATTTTGTATATGTGGTCGACCCAATGGGTGACTAGTTGGGTTTTATGCTTCCAAAATACCTTAAGTGAGAAGGTAGTGGTAAAGATTTGATATAGGGACCAACCTTAAGTGTCAAGGTAGTGGTCATGGTGTGATATATGACCCCACCTTGAGTGAGAATTTAGTGATTAGGATGTGATATCGGTCCTAAGTTTGAGTGAGAAGGTATTGGTTATGATGTGAATATATGGACTCACATTTAGTGAGAAGGTGTTGGTATGGGATGCCTTGAGTGACCAGGTATAGTCTAAGATCTTGATGTGTAAGACCAAATTTAGTGAGAAGGTGATGGATCAGACCTCATTGATTGAGATGCTATTGGTCCAGGTTGTGATGTGGTACACAATTTGGATATATGGCCTCAACTTGATTGAGAAGATTCTGGCCTGGTAGATATATTTATAGAACATGTAGTAGTTGGGTTATGACATGTGATGAGGTACAATAATGGATTTATGGCCTCGCCTTGTATGAAAAATTATTTCAATGAAACATAACATGAGGGAGAAGTTATCAACTTAGTTGTGATGTATAACCTTATATAAAAAAATGGTAGTTTTCAAGACTTGGTTTAATGCAGATGAAATTTTATATGATTCATACCCTAAGTAAGAGGGTAGTGGCTGAGACATGACACAAAATCCAATCCTAAGTTCTTGGGTATGGTTCAATATCTATATAATGATGTCATTATTCCCTATCAATGGCTAAAACATGTATCTTTGGGTATTTTGGTGTCATAGTTAGCACATGATGACCCAACACACATGCTAGTATGATTTTATTTTCATGTTTTTAAATTCCTCATGCTTTCACAATCATATGATGACATAAATTAAGGAAACACAATGATATCCTTTTGAGATGTATTTCTCACACCCTCCATGAGAACTCGGGTGTGTATACTAACCTTATGTCTATTATTCCAATCTCATCATAGGTTTTGTAGTGGATTAATCTAGATCAACTGAATTGGGATTGATGATGAGATTATAGTGAGTCTAAGAGATGGTAGTATTACTGACTTGGGTACATTTTTTCTTAATTTATTTTTTATGTGTTTGACCTAGTGGGTGAATAGTTGGGTTTTATGATTTCAAGAGGGTATATTCATTTTTTAATCATGGTTTCATTGTTTTATATGTGAAATTTTTTTATCTTACAAGGATATTGTTTGGTTTTTTTTCATTGTTGATTGTTATGATATCGACGTAATAGTCTCCCCATCATATGATTTAGGCCCTCACTACTAATTGTAAGCCTTTAGAATACAAGGAGGTGTTCTTGTGGTCTTGTAGAACTATACTTGGGATAGTTATGAATGGTTTTAGCTGGGCTATTACATAGTGGAATCATTGTTTCTTTTGATATGTTTCATTATTTTAAATTCGGTAGGTAGGAAATATGAATGTTTAAAATTTTGTGATGACCTTAGACCGGTGAGTCATGAGAACATTACTAATATAAATTCTAGATTAATAGAGTTATTGGATAGTTCTTTTATTGTTTACATTATTACTAAAGGAGATATGGCTAAAAAAATTTACACATATGATGTGTTTTGGACAATATTATAAACTATTATATAAACATGTCATGTGAGACAACTGGTATAATCCAAGGGTATGAGATTTTTTTAGATTGAGTGTATCCTATTTTTTGATACAGTATATCATATGGTATAGAATTAATATTTCATTCCACTACCAAAACGAACCATATTTTATGAGTAGGTGATATCATATGGAATGTTTTAAATACTATATAAAGGTATGATATATTTTTACATTCAATGATACATATGGTTTTAGAACATTATGTGTTAAATTTTTACTAAAATTCTATGTTGGAAATAATTAAATAAATATTTTATAAGCTGATATGGATTAGGGGTTTAAATTAAGGAAATATTTATATGAATTTGTTGAAAAATTGTCTCATATGTTATAATGTATAAGTAAATGCATGAAAAATAAAAAATCATACTCAGGGGATCTATAAAGGAGCCCGTGACCATGTTATGGGCACATGATTTTTTATTTATATTATTCTAAAGCTCCAAAAAATTATTGCTCTTTTATTGTACCTCTTTCACATCACGAGGAAATAGCCTACTGTGGATGGTGGAGGATGTCATTCATACAATGCATGATTTATTTTTAACCCATGGATATCTCTAGAGAAGGTATTTAATTTGATTTAATCATTGTGATATTCATAAATCCCATATGAAGGTGGAGTAGTGAAAAGAATGGTGCTAGGTGAACATTTAAAGTGTATACATTTCTAGTTTAGGAATGGTTCAATTTATCAAGAATGGTTGATCATGGTTTGGGATTATTTATGACTTTTTTGTGATTAATAAACACAATTAAATTCCTCAAAATATATTATTAATATAAGAGCCTTACCATGTGCTTGATTTATGATTTTTTTGAGAAATAGAGGGTTCTGAAGTCATATAGACTGACATATTTCTATTGTAAAATAAGATTTAGATTATTATTCTATAGACTGAGTCATGGATTATAATATAGAGATATCATAAGTGGTGAATAAGAAAAAAACCTTTGGTTTTTTATTATTCATATTGTATGACTCCAAAATATTATATCCTATGATATATTTCACAATGTCTTGATAATATAGAGCACCGTATCACCTTTAAAATATCCTTGTGAATAGTAAAATATGATTTCTAATTGTATATGGAAATTGAACAATCATATCATAAACTAAGATATGATACGTAAGTGTCTAACTTTATATATCATATCATTGGATACAATAGGTCTATACATTGTAAAATACAACTGATAGTGACTAAACCATTTTTGGGACTTGGCCTATCAGTTGTGGCCTATGACTCAGCTAGAATCGTTAAATATGATTAAATGGAGAAAAAATATTTTTCCTTAAATTAAATTATGAATTGAATTTTATTATTTATAATTTTCTTATATATAATGTTAAAATTTATTTTGGAGATATCTATAAATTGATTATATTTATTTATTTATGACACATTTATTAATAAATATTCTATAATATTAAATGTTAATATAAAAATACACTTTAACAAAATATATATCATGACTTATGACTTATAAATAGTGTATTTATTTACAAATCATAAGGGTATTTAAAAAAATTCTTATAAGTTAGGAAATGGATAAAATAAAAAAAATATTTGTATTTTGAGATTACAATTACTCATGATACATAATATAAATGGTTCAAATTAATTTAAACATCATAAAAAGTTTTTGTGATTTATTTGACCAAGTTTTAAATAATTTTTACTATGAAATATTTATATAATTTAAATTGTTTACATAATGTATTGAAAAATAAAATTTTTATATTTCATTTAATATCATATATTTAAAACGAATTTCTATATACTGATTAATATGAAGGATTTAAAACATATTTAATGAATATAAAGTGATTATAATCAAGATAAACAAACTTATATAATGAATAGATAAATTATAAAGTGTTTATAATAAAATTTTATTTATGAATTTTCATTATTTTTTATGTCTTGTTTAAATATGTAAAGTATTCATTTATTTAAAAGTAATTTACTTGTTTATTATTCATGGATATAAATATTTACTATAATGAATATTTTTGTTATTTAGTTTAATTTTTAAAATACTTCTACATACTATTATACATGAATCCTTGTAGTTACATTCTAGGTATGATAATGGATTTAATTTACACCAACCTTCAATTTGGTTTTTATTTAAAATTATTAGCTTGAATTTAGTTATTGAACATAGTTTATATATATTAGTTATTATAGTTATTATTAATTTGAATCTATCTTGATTAAAGTTTATTTGATTTGAGGGAATTTGTGTTGGACTTCCCACTAGCTTGGTGGCTTATAGAATATTCTATAATAATGGGGGTTGGATATCTATGTCTTTGGGATTATTCATGTGTACATTTTCAACACTATTTAATTAAAAAACCATTAAATTATAAACCCATATATCCTATTCATGGAATGAATTTAGGTATGTATAAATATATTTGTAATTTTATGAGTAACACAAATTGTGAGTTCTATAAAGTGTTACACAAAAACATGGTTTGAAAATATTTATTTGATGGAGGTAACAATATTATAAAAAATAAATCACTATAATAATGAATAAATAAAGGGAATAACATGGGATAATGTGGGGATATTAAATCCCATTTAAATTCAATATGTGAGATTCCTTCTAAAGAATCAATTTTCAACGCCTTGATTAATTAGTCTTGGTGACCCTAAATGTCATGTTATTATTAGTTATATGGTGTAAGGAAATCAATTAATAAGATAAACCAAAAATTTATATTACTTGTTCTTAGTGTTTTCTTTGGGTTACACTTAGAAAATAATACCTAAAAGTTAGGATGTTTGAGGAATGGAGTTGAGTAACTTCACTTGGTCGATTTAGATAGAGAGTTATACACTAAGTTATCTAAGGGTCATAAATGATATGATTTACAATATTTGTGTACCATATATAGTCATGACCTATTTAATTGATACACTATGTAATTAATTATGAACTATAGATCATAGTTCAAAAATGGATATGATGTGATTCTAAAAGGGATATCATTTCAGTGGGATGTTATTTAAGAAAAATTCTTATTAAATGATAGTAAAATAGGGTAGTCCTTAGATAAAATTTTTGTTATAAAAACAATCATCATCAAGTTTAAATTTTAAATTAATCCTTTAAAGGGGTGGATTAATGTATGAAACTCTTAATACTGATAACTTATGTTTAGTTCTTATTGAAAAATTCTATGTGTCAGAGAAATCCCTTCCTAAGTAACCAAGCGTTAAAACTGTTCAATAGGTGAATGTAGATTATTTGGAAAAGAATAAAGAGGTCCATTTCTGGTTTAAAAGGGGTTAGATATAAAATAACAGAAATAATTTTAGTTTTATATACTAAATATGATTTGGTATCTCAATTTTAGTCAGTAAAATCAATTATGATAATGACTTCATTTGACTAAAGATTTACTTAAGGATTATTTTGGTTAAGGAATTCATCCTATTTCCATTGATGGAAATGTTTTGATGAAATAAATGAGTTAAAGAAAATTTTACCCTATCATTCCAAAATTATTTAGAATAGATGAACTAGTAATTTGATGTCTTGGTTCTGGTGAAATATCAATTGTGAACATGGTTAAAAGTTAAAACCCAAAGAAGAAAAATTTATTGGAGATTCCAACAATATTTATTCAAGTATCCAATCATTATCATTAAAAACTAAAGTTAAAATAAGTAAGGAATGATTAATTATTCAATTGATGATATTATTAGAGATATGTGAAGGGGTTTGTGAAAATCCATGGAATGTCCATGTCAGGTATCAATGTTATAAAAATCAATGAATTAGTTTTGAAGGGTATATGATATCAAATGTATAGTTTATAAGTTCTATAAATATATAGAAGTTCAGAATAATTGACATAATTGATAAGGATTTTAGTTTTTATTGAAGTGATAAAGTAATGAGTTTTTACTTCAAAAAGTTAAATGAAAAATAATAAATCAATATTGGATGGATTTTAGTAAATGATGTGTAAGTTTATATCATTTCCCTTATATGATAAGATATATTTTTTGTTAATAAATAATGGTTATAAAAATATGATATAATTAATTCAATACATATATTTTATGATTTATTAAATTCTATAACATTTTTTTGAAAAGGGGAAAATGATAAAAATACGAAATTCATGATATTTTTTTAAATATTTGTTTAATAAAATATGAAGGAATATGTTCCTTCCACCCATTAGTATTATATTTTAAACAATAATGTTTTAGATAAAAATGATTTAAACAAATTGAATACCATATATGATATGGAAATAATACATTATTTTTCAAACATTCCTTCTATTCAGAAATAACTATATTTCCTTAAATAAAACATATTTTTTTAAATGTTATCATGATATTGTGAAGAGTATATAGTGCCTAAAAAGGCAGTGGGAGTATATTTACAATTATTAAAGTTCAAAATTAACAAATAAAAAATTATACCAATCTAAAATTAATTTTTTTTCACTTAATATGTAAATTAGTTTAGGTTATATGATGGTGAAGAGAAATATAAATAATTATATTTAGTTACCATTATAATGTTGATATCACATTATGCCAAAGGATTTTAGGATGTACTGGTAATTATTAATGTAATTAGTCACATTATTTATGAAAATACTTAAATAATAATATTAGGTGGAAAGGGATCTAAATATAATGTTGTTAATCTTGTAAATATTTATAATTGGACATTAGAATTTTTGAACATCTTAACATTTTATGTTTTAGATTTAAGAAGTTTAAATATGTTCATGAATTTTAACATTATGAATTTTATTCCAAAAGATTAAAACTACTCAAACTATCTTTCTTAATAGATTTTACTCACTAAAGAGTTTACTATGTGGGTTTTATCATATGGTAATATAGTGATGTTTTAAGAATTACATATAGATGTAATTATTTAATAAAATGCTTAAAAGTGTTGTAAATATAAGGCTTATCTAGAAATAAATCATCTATTAAATGATAAATAGATGATTATATATAATTTTATTAAGTATTTCTGAAATAGTTTTTGTTATATATAATGTATCATAGAAAAGAATATATCCAATTTATCAATATTTCATGTTGGTTATATATATGTATATATTGATATAAATTTTGTGAAGTGTAATTATAATTTACCTCTTAAAGTATAACATCATGTTATCCATAACTGATGATTTTCAAGGAATAATATAGGTCATGATGAAATTCTAAGGTTAACGCGAGTATCATTATTTTATAGAGATAGATGATATGCTAATGAGGCACAAAAAGTTTTTTTTACATCTGATGAACCATTAAGTATACCACATAGAGTATCATACATTGTTTATAATATACTTGTGGTGCATGCATTATATTTTGAGTACCAATTACTTGAGTGGTGAGACACCTTGTATGATAATATTTATACTTTGATACCTTTCTTACACAATCCTTGAGGATTATCTAATCTGAGGGTGGTAGGATTTGTTACTGATCATGACATTTGTGGGAACTCAACAAAGATTCAATTTTCCTCTCATACGATGATTATGGAATCTTATCCCTTGATTTAGATATACTAAGTAGTGTGTGGAAACACCAATATATTACATATTATTTTCTTATCTATTTAGATGAGGGGAGAGCTATATGCTTATCTATAAAGGTGAATGACATGTGGTGTATTCATCTACCAGGTAAGTTTATACTCAGAGAATTTAGAATGTGCAAGACAACTATATGGTATTGTCATCCTCCTTCTCCCATGGTCTCTAGATGGATTTAAAAAAGGCAATGAATGAAAATGAATTCCTGCATTTGATTCAACTGGTAGACACAGGTATATAGATACAAGTGCTTGATAGAGATCCCATGATATCCATTTATAGCTTGGGTAACACTGATGCTTTACTAGAGGCTACTATTTGTTTACATTTATGGATCTAGTGATTAATCTTTGTGTTCAACACTACAAAATCTTATGATGCCACACTTGGTGGTACATGAATGAGGACTGACTATAAATAATATATCTTCTCTAAAAGTGTCTTACAATTTAGTCCAAAATAGTTTAGGATGTTAATTCATAAGGTATTACATATGATGTGATACATGATGATGTTTATGATAGTGTTATAAAAGTTTTTTTAAGAATATATCCAGATGTATTTTGGATGTGCTTTCATATGTAATTTTATGTGAATGATATATGGTGAAATGACATGTAAGTCTTTTAGAAATTAGTGTAACTAGAGTATTGACTGATATATTCCCTAAATTCTTTAGACATATTTTTTTGGCCTATATAATAGAGTTTGATATAAAGATATCAAAAGATATGACATGTAGAAACCAATGGCATGTTATGTTAATTATTTTGATTATATTTCATTTTACAATATATCATATCCTATGGCATGGAATAAAGATTTCATGACACTTCAAAATGAAATCACATTTTATAATTGGGTGATACCATATAGAATTTTTTAATTAAAATAAAATGGTAATATATATATATATATATATACATACATCCTGTGATAGATATATAAGTTTAACATTAAGTTTTTACATTCAATTGATATTCCACATTGGCTATCATTAAAAAATCATTTGATTGGATTAACTGGAAAAAGGATTTTAAATTCATAAAATAGTTTCAAGAATTTTCCATGGAATTTAATCATGTGTTTTCATGAATGATTAAATTTCTGAATAGTTTAGGAGCATCATTAAGGTCCCTATAAATAATCTAACTACCATGATATTGGTATAATATTTCTTATTCAAACTTTTCAGAAACTCCCACTCCCCACAGTTCTCTTAAACAACCTATTTCACATAAAAAAACACTATAATGTCATGGATAGTAGAGGATATCACTCATATGAAAAGTGATTGAGTTTTAACTCATGGATACCTTCGAAGGATGGATATCATTTAGATGAATCTGGGTTATCTTCATCTTTCCCATATAAAGATGGGGTGGTGGAATACATAATGCAAGATAAACATTTATAGTTTTTTCTATTCAATTTTTTGAATGGTTTCATTTAACAAGAATGGTTTATCTTGGTTCAAGTTTTTTTTATTTTTCCATTAATAATAATAATTGTTTGATCCTTCAAAACACACTGGCTATAATCGAGGTATTTACTCATATATAATGTGATGATTTGGGATCGTTACTTATGGGTTTGACACTTAGACTATAGGGGAATGAGAAATATATTCATGGATTATATTTGGCATGTAATATTCAAATGGAATTCATATGACTATGCATGATTTATTTTTATAAATATAAGGTGTTTAATTTTTTAATGTATCAAAAATAAATTATAGAGCATTTTAATATATAACTTTATTACAGAATTCTACTTAGTTGAACTATAGTTTTAAATGAAGGTAAATTTTTTGATAACATGCCTCATGGATACTATGATGAGATATCATTTAGTGATTAGTACATAGTTCATGAGTAAATTTGATGTATAATGACCCTTGGTGGGCTGGTTCATAAATTGGATTCCATAGTGATGGTTCAATGTAGGAGTGGTATACCTGAGGGATGTGTTTGGATAAGGTCTTGAGTTTCCATGAATATTTAGATACCCCTGTGAGATAGGAAGAAAGGAATATGGAATGCCTTATTATTTAATTATTTATTGTTCTTATATTGGTTTTTCTATTGAGGGTAGGTTTAGAGGGAAAGATTAGATATATACTTAATGTTGTTTGTTTTATGTGTGATTTCTAATGGGATTGCAGAAAATGATCTAATATGGTTGGGTCTATGATAGGTAGTGAATGGGTAGATGGCTTGTGGATTTGTAATAATTACTAAGTCGTGAATGATTGTTCGGTAGGACTTGACTTGAGTGAGATACATAATCCTTTTTAGAATAGAATAACTGACGGTGATTCTATCTAGGAAGAGTTGACAAGTATAATATAATGATCAATAAATAAGAATGTGATCCTTTTTTTGATGGAATAAATCTCATCAAAGAAATATTCTAGTGGTATAACTAGGTGGTATGTGTGCGTACACCTATTGGGTGAAAATGAGATCAATTTGGATGGTGGTAAAGATCTAATGATAGGGTTTGTTAGGAGGACCACTCTACTAGGAATGAGGATAGTGAGTATTGACATATATTTTTAATAATTACTATGTGGTGAATGATTGTGTTGTAGGCCTTGGCATGAGTGAAATACATAATCCTTGTTAGAAAGGAATAACTGATGGTGATTCTATCTAGGAAGAGTTGAAAAGTATAAAATATTGGCCAATAAATATGAATGTGATCCTTATTTTGATGGCATGAATATCATTAAATAAATATTATACTTGTATAACCAGGTGGTATGTGGGTGTACACCTATTGGGTTCAAATGAGATCAATTTGGATGGTGGTAAATATCCAATGAGAGGGTTCATTAGGAGAACCACTCTACTAGGAATGAGGACAGTGTGGGTTGACATGGTTTTTCAAAAAAAATACTTTATGAAAGAGGGAAAGTATATGTTGGTTATGTGTGGTGATGATTTGGTTTATGTATTTGTGAGGGGTGATGTGCAGTTCAAGGACTAATGGATTCGATTAGATAACTATGTGAATGGTCACCTTGGTTTTTAATGAGATTGGGAGGTGTACCTTTGTATATATAATGGAAATTGAAAATGGATTTAAGTATCATGTTATGGTTTTTGTGAGCTTGATCCTAGGTCAGGGTTCTACAGAATGGAATGTGTTCAGCTTGGTAAAAGTTACATGTTTATGATGTTGGAACATGTCAGGGAATGAAATCAAGGATCATTGTAAGGGAAGATATTTGGTGGGGAGCACACCATTGGTTGTTAGAGGGTGTGAACCTTATTTTGGATGTATATTAGTAAAAATTGAGTATGATTTTCCTTATAAATTAAGAATAGTTTGTGATTAAGGTTTCATATTGACACTTGATTTTGATCAGTGTAGTCACATTCATACATTACATTCAGTAATGGATAGATTGTGTGTGGTGGAGATCATCTATTTTGGTACATCAGAGTGATGATAAAAATACTTATATTGTGGAGAGAATAATACCTATCATAGATGTACAACCATAATTTTCAATGGGTAATAGTTGTAAAGAAAATATTTGTGTAATAGTCTAAAAAATTACATTATGTTATTAAGAGCACTTTTTTACAATGACTATTTTATTATGAACATAATAGAAAGATTATTATATTTCTTAATAACATTCAATATCATGAATTGATATTGTATATAATTTCTAGAAACAATAAATGGAGATAAAAATAGAATAATGAACACACTAATATAAACTCCATTATAATTAATCATCCATTGAAGATCACTCATGCTATATAAATAGTAATAATAAATAGATGATTCAAGAATATGATAGAAATTATAAAGGGAAGATTAGAACCTTTGTAAATAAAGTAATGAATGTTGAGGCATAGTGGAGTATATATATAGTAAAATCTGAAAAATTATTATTAGGATCTAACTGTTACTTGAACATTTTTCAATATAACCATTGGTAATAATTTAATCATTACAATTTGTGTATATAATGTTTAATTTCAAAATATAATTGATGTAGAAGGGATAAAAAATGGCCTAAACTAGTAGGATCTTGTATACTGAATCCCATTTATCAGAAATTCAAATGGTGGTTCCATCATTGGGGTTCACGCCTGACAAAGACCAATTAGACCTTTGACATCTTAATCATGAGAGGAATTTACTACAATATAAGTTCAAGTTAGTAGAGATCACCACTAGATCAATATTAGCTAAGACACACCATGAAAGTACCACCATTTCACGCCTTACCCTTTGGGTGTATACTATTGTAATAAAAGGTTATATATGTAGTACGTCGTATTATAAATGTATAAATTTCATTCTAGAAATTAAATAGTGATTTCTTCAGGTCCATTTTCATTATTATTTTATTTAATAAAACAATCCTAAATATACGATGAGTATGATAAATAGATTTCTAGAAACAAATAAAACATTATGGAAATTTTTTTTAAATATATATAATTTTATTATAAATTAAAAAAATATAAATAAAAATTATTCATGTAATAGTATTATTAAACACTATTTTTATGCATAATTATAATATAATTTTATATTGTCATAGGTAATTTTTATATGGTTCAGAAAATTGACTATGTCGTAAACACTATTTTTTTCTATAAATAAGGGTTTTATTTAAATGTTAAAATTATTATATTTATAAAATTATTTTGATAAAAGAAATATTATAAGTTAAATAAAAATGTTTAAATTTAGTTTGGGTTAATTTTTTATATTTTTCAAAAATACATGATTTTTTTAGTGAATAATAATAATACAGTTTTGTGTTTTCAATATGTTTTATTACTTCATAAATATGTAATATTTTTTTATAATTAATAAAACAAAATAAAATGAAATATATAATTTATTTTATTAATATATTGTTTTTATGTAATTAAAATTTATTTCCAAACTATATATGTAACGACTTGTGCTTTTGAGCTAAGGTTAAGTTCCAAGGAAATTTGAATTTTTGATTTTATTTGACGATATGTTTTAAAAACCAAGATTTAGAACATAATTCCTAGAGTATAAAAACTTTAATGTTTTATTTTTAGAATTGGGTAAAAGACCAAGTGTTTTCTTAGGTGTCTCATTGAGCTTCAGGAGCTTCAAGCCCTAGAAATTGAAGGTTTGGGGGGTCTATACAGAGTGCATGGTTTTTCAGAAATTGTGAGGACCCCAGCAACAAACCCTATTGCTTGTATCAGAGGACCAAAAGTTCCCCCCATGGGCTATGCATAGTTTCCCCAAACTTTGTTCTTAGACTTCATGGTTAGTACCACTTAGGAAGTACCCTAACACTATTCATTGCACGGTTAGTAAATGGTTAGGGTAAACATGCAACAAAAACCATGTGAGGTGATTCCCTAAGCTGGGGGTGCCGCAAAGTTTGGCCAAACCGTGTGTCCAAACCCTACAACCCAGTTTTGAGTGTGAAATTACAAAAAATCCCCTAATTATGTTACTTTTTTTTCTATTTCATTAATTATTATACTCCTCTAGGTATGTGAGCTCTCTCTTCTTTCACTACGGGTTCCTCTCCTCCTTATTCTAGGAACCGATGGATCTCCTCTATCTAAAGTCTGAATAAAATGATGTTTGTATCTATGGATCCGTATTTGTATGATCTCTATTTTTTTCATTATTCTCTATTAAATATCCTATCTATTTAGTTATTGAGATGGAAGCTCATTTTCCTTATTTTTAGAGTGAATTTCAGTTTCTTATATCTCTTCCAAATCAAACCAAATTAGAGCTTCATATTGAATGAGCGATACTTTTTAATAATGCGGTTGGTGTTCTATGGAAATTTTCTAAAATTTATATCATTTAAATAAGAACATATTTTTACCACAAAAATTCCTTTTTCATGCATTGCTTTATAATTGGTTCCTTCATATTAAATTGATCTTCACACCTTTTATTACACCCATTGAGAATTTTTTAGAAATTAGAGGTTTTTAATCTCTATCACAGACACCCCTTATGGGTTCCAGCTTAATTTTCCCTTCTTAATTAAAAATATTCATTTCCTAGAACACTTTCTAAGAATTAAACTTGGTTTGTAAATGAAATTTTCCCCTTGTAGGTGGTTGTTAAATTGGTAATGTAACCTCCTATGTGTCATGTTTTTCTTTATAATTTAATTTATGTTTATGTTGGTCTCCCCAAAATGATAAATTTAGTGAATTGACTTATGGTTCTTGAATGGAATTGTAGTTGTGTTAAATAAATTCTTTGATAAAAAATGTCATGTTTTTATAATAAACCCCCCCAAATGGGGTGTTCACTATTCATAATTACAAAGTGATTATTTGTGTTTTAAAACATTATTGGGTTATTTAATTGTTTTTTATCTATTATTTGATGTAAATTCTAAATATACGACATGTGTAGCACATAAAGATTTTTTATATATTTAGATACAGTTTTCTTATTTTGTTAAAATTTACTATCACACCAGAGCACCTCTTAAGTACTTGAATCGATATATAAATCAAATTTCCCAAGTAGAAAATTCCACTTTTGAATAAGGCATCATCTAAGTGCCTCCTTGACCACTGCGAATGGTTTTTCCATGTTTTTTAATTCATTGTATTGCTATTAATTGAGTAGTTTATTCATGATTGTTGTTTTCTTTAAATAAATGGCATGGATTGACATGATGGATTTCATTCCTTGATTTATTTAAGTGGAATGTATTGTATGGAATTACATGGTCATGATGACTTGATTTACTTGAATTTATTAAATGGATTTATTCAAAAGGAATTCGACTGGGTTTTTTGACCACGCCTCTTGATTATATTAAATGGATTATATGAATTGTTATAATTGTTGTGCCTTGATATAATGGATTAATAAATGTAGATAATGAAATGTAATGCCTCATGGATTCAGTTATTATTATTGTTATATGATTACAACTTATAAATAAGCTATAGATGATGGTAAGGGATCAATTGAGCCTAGAGTAGAATCACACTCCCTTACATTACATGTTAAGTTCATGGTGTATCACACCAGTAATACTAGTAGTATGTTGGGATTAGGTTCCACACTTCATCTTTATATTGATGACATGATGGATGACTCACCATCATGATTGTCGATAATGAAATCTCACACACTATTGGGATGTAAGGAATATACCCTATTTTCTTGATCTTATAGCAACGTTTAGACTGGTCATGGATGTTTGAGTTATGTCTGGTCTAGTTAGCACCTAGTATTCTAGTTATATAGTTACTTATATATTCTCATACTTGATTCATATAGGGGATGAAATATAGAACTAGATACATATATAGTTCTTTTTCATACATTCTTTACTGCCATGATCCAAAGTAGGTAGAGTCACGCGGTATCCTTCTAGAACCTGAGTGGGATGGTTTTTATTTGTTTATTTTAGTTTTGTTTATTATTCATTCTAATGGAACACTTTTTTCTTTATATTCATTAGTTTTATGTAGTCATAGAAACCATGGGTGTTAACCTACTGGGATTTACATATCACACCCTGCTCGAGTCACCATTGCACTGGGTTACTCAAGTAGACCTTATGTTTGTAGAACCATGGATTATTGTTTGTGTTTTTTTTGCTTGTACCTAGGAGTTAGGAGCACAAAACTGAGATGGTTCTTATGATTCTAGTGGAGATCTCACTTAGGTAATTTCTTTATTTTCTTTATTTTATATTGTACTATATCTTTTAACATGTTGTATGTCTCATATTTTAGAATATGTGTCATCATATGGACATGAATACATCATTGTATAATGGAGTATAACATTATTTAATATTCAGTTTATATTATTCTTATTCATCTATGCCTTTCATTTATTATTATTTCCTTTGTGGTCAATTAGTTATTTATGATACACCACTTTTCTACTCTAATATGTGTATATAGTCTCTCTTCTATCACCTCCATAGATACTCACTCCAAGTCACCATCCTATGGTGTATGGGGAGGCATGATTGAGGCCATTTGACCCACTAGTCTAGCTAATATTTTAGTAGTGAGATGGGCCAACATGTTACAAAGTGGTATAATAGGTTATTTAATTTACTTTTTATTACTGTTTTGGGTTGGTAGAAAAGAGATTTGGAATGTGTCGGCACTTGGTAAATATCCATGTCTGGGACTAATCACCCCATCTATTAGAAAAATTCCAAGTGTGTTGAAATGAGTTTTTTGTTAATGTTATTAGTTATTAAAGTTGATTAGGATTTCACCTTGAGTGAATTGTTTATTTCCCACTATTGATTAATTTATGAATTCATCGTATCTTTTCCTTTTCATGGTATTGTAAGGAAGTAGCATTATATTCATCATTATAGGCACAAAGAAATTCACATTCCATTTATATTCTAGGACATATAGTTTCATTTTTAGATTTGCTACCGATTTTATTGCATGCCTTGAATGTTATGCCATGATTTTTTTTACTTATCATGATTTCTTATATAACATGCTTAGTTGACTATATGAAATGATACCTGTTTATTTAGAATGCTTCTATTTGTTACTTCTTATGATAACATGGTATTCTTGTTTTGATATATAAATGGGTTTATGAGCTAAATATATGTATTGTGAGTTAACGGGGGCCATTTTTCAGTTGTAAGGTGCATGGGCACCTTATTATTTGGAAAATTTAACCCATAAACTAAAACTATATTTGGTATTTACACATCTTTAAAGACCATTTTCAAAATGAAAAGGGCTGCATGAGTTTGAAATTTTATATGTTAATTAGTTTTGATTTAACACGATCTAGTCTTTAGTTGTAAGGCGTATGTGCAAATTATAATTGGGGAAGGGTAAAAATTTTACTCAAGAAATCCTTGAGATTTATTCATTTTTATATACCTTTGTTTAAATGTGAAAACTGCTTGAGTTTAAATTTTGAAACATAATTATTTCATATAATGGGATCCAAATACCAAACTGTAAAGTCTTCGGGCCCTTTATTGATTGGTAGATGTCTACCCATTTCACTTAATCATTATTCATGGTCATGGAATAGATTTTTAAATGGTTAAAATAAAAGGGATATTTAATTTAATTTTGAAATAAATTGGTTTCCTTTATAAAGGTGTTTGTCTCTATCTCACGAGATTGATGATCATGTAATTAAATTCTAAAATGCACAGTTGGATCCAAGTATGTTAGTTGGGAAATTTTTATTATGATATAACCTTCTATGGGTGTTTTAAGACTTTTATAAAAATTAAGCAACTTCTATTGGGTTTCATTTTGAAGAGCTCAGGTTGGCTTAATGGCACCCTTGTAGGTTACCTTATATATTACTACTTAGTATTCTTAGAAAAACACTTATATGATAAATTTCAGATTTATGATGGGTTGTCAATGAATGTTAAATGTTAAAAAAGGTATTTTATAGCCTTCATATTATACCTTATGGACTTTTTTGAAAAATTTACCAAGTGATTTTGTTTTATGATATGTACTTGATGTTTTTTTAAATATCTTAAAATATTTAAATATTAAATCTATATCAATGTATTTTTTTTAAAAAAATGGAACAAAAATTGGTTTCCTTAGGTTTATCCTCTGAGTAAGGGTAGCTTAAAATTTTCTTTGAGTTTCCTTGGAATAGAACCACAAGCATTTTCCATAGGCCATTTTCTCTTATTTAGAAATAGATTAAATGATGGGATCTTGAGATTAGTGAATTTATTGTTTTCATGACCCGATTATCGGGTTAAATATTATTTTTGTGTGTGTCTAGCTTGAGGTAGGTAGAACAATTTTATATTAAAACCTTTCTAGATTCCATGATATTTCTAATGTTTGGTGTCATTCGGGTGTCGTTGTCCCTAGTAGGACCCTTACCTTCTAAATGAAACCCTTGTTTAAATGGGTGGTCGTGTTTTCCATAGCATTTTTTGGGAATAAGAATCGAGTAATGCTTGGTTTCAGCTGGTTAGACATGAAAATGTTATGATCAGACATTTTTTTGGTTGCATGACCCATTCCACCTTCCCTATGCTACTCAGGAGGTCATAAATGTTTTTAAATCATATAGAATTGTATGGTTTTGAGCTAGTTTTCTATATGGGTCATCTGATACTTGGATTCATAGAGATGATAATACTATGGGTAGTATATAGGATGTGCTATTTACTACTAAACCATAGGGCTGTATGTGTTCAAGTATGCAGTTCCTATCGAGTGAAAAATGATATAATGAACTAGTTGAGTTTGGTGAAATTGTTGAGCATTGTGTTGTTGAGTACATGCTAGGGCCATCTCCGTAGTAGAGTGAAATTCAATTTTTAAAGGAAGCTGTTTATCCTAATTCTTGAGATAAATTTATAAGAGGGTAATGTTTTTTAAAACACTGGTAAGGTTGGTTCTGGCTTTCATTCCAAACACTCAGATGTTGGGGCGTCATTATTATGACTCAGAGGATTGAAAAAAATACATTTAAGGTGGTTTTGATCTAATGTGCTCGTGAGTGGCTAGTCTATCTCTTATTTGATGATGATACCAATCATATTACAATGAAAATCATGTCAGTTCTAGTGGATATGTTTCCTTTCATGTAGAAGGAACACAACCATTGAGTAACATTTGGAAATGGTTGATCATTATTGAATTCCTTTGAGTCATAAAGGTTTTGAACTATGTAAATACTTTATCGGCATCATGATAGTGTAAATAATGGATGTGTATGAAACATATTGAAACACCATAGATCTTGGATGGGCTTAAGTGGCTAGTCTTGAGTGATCACATAATTCCATGGGTGGAAAATTCATTGTGATTAGTTTGTAATGACACATCAAAAGGTGAAGGAAATATTATTTAGAGAAGTCAACTAGTAGTGGTTCAACTCATCTTCTTATCATATTAGTTTTATTTTTTGTAGTGATTAACATGTACCTATGTTTAAATAATCCTTGATGTACTAAGAGAGTATTGGTCTTACACTACACTAAGGTTTTAAAATCCATTGGGCTAGTTAGGATGGTTCTCTCAGTGTTTCATGCTAGATTTGTGGTTTTCTTTATGGGATGGTAAGTCTCGAGGGATAGAGGGGTTACCGTTTAGGAACACCTTGGGTGAACTCTTGGACACTGACCATTCTCATTTAACTTAACCACCAGGGGAATGTCTCTCTAGGCATAGTCAATTTATTGATGTGGACGTCTTGGCCTGGTAGAAACATCTCACTTGTAAACATGGAGTATGGACTACCTTAGGTTAGTTATTTAGAATCCAGTTTGATGAATCCAAGGTTATCCCAATTTTTTCGATTTAGAAGAAACCTTTAAAAAGGGTGGACATTCCCTTAGGATGCATCTGCGTTACACAATTTTTCATGTTGAGACTTGTTAGTTTAATGGTCAGATGATGGCTTGACCAGGAAATGTCACTGAAAGTTAGGTATGGATTTCGGTGAACATGCTCATTGTAAACATGGAATGCTATAAAGGAAGGCATTGTGATTCTATTGGTAATACCCCAAACATCTAAGAAATGTGTTTTAAGGATGGTCTTCCAGTGTTATATTGACCAATTTCTCTTTTTTTCTATGAATACATTTGGTGAGGAAATATTTTAAAAATAAGACGTCGGGTTAAGGTGGGTATGATCTAAAGGTCTATAGTGTCTTTCAAGAAAATATCATGTGACTAGATTCAGTTTGTTCAATCTGGATTTTACCATTTCTTTAAAAATAGGTTCATGTTATTTCTTGAAATTAATTAAATTATCTGATTTAAATAAATCACATTACAAGCATCATTAGAATGCTTGGGGAGTGCTTCATAGGCATTTATATCAGTGGAGGTGTCTTGGTTCAGAATTAACCACTTATAATGTTAAATCCTAAAGTGAGGGGATCCTTTGTATAGATGTTTAATGATACAAAAATTTTATTGTGTATCTAAATAAACATGATCGGGTAATCACCATTATTTTGTTACAATTATTAAATGAGCATTGGATCGAATTTTAAGGGCTTAAGTGCCATTGTCTTACATTGTTCTCGCAGGTGCATTGGGAGATTTGAAACACAACACGACCATTTTAACAAGACTTAATGACCCTTATAGTTGAGGTGACTTTTTCTTTTTTCTTAAAGGATTCTTTGGGGAAGAAGTTCAGTGGTGGGGATGTTGTAAGGACTAGTGTCTTTGAGCAAAGGTAAAATTACTAGTGAATTTGAATTTTAGAATTTCATGGATTGGATGTTTTGAACACCGAGCTTCAGAACATAAATCTAAGCGTTTGAAAACTTCATTGTGTTTTTGGACATTTTTTAAGACCCAATAGGTTTATTGGGTGTCTTGTTGAGCTTAGGGATCACCGGATATCCGAAATCAATGGTTTGGGTGGTTTGCATGGGGAATATGGTTTTTCTGAAACCATGTGGTCCCCAACAATAAATTGTACGACCAATATCATAGGAGAAGAAGTGCCACACATGGGATTCCCATGGATTTTCCTAATAGTTCACCTATCCCACATGATTTGTTCCACTCAAGTAGTAAAATATCACTATTCATCACCTGTTTGGAACATAGTTAGGGTAACCGTGCAGCACAAACCATGTGAGGTGATTTCCAAAGTAGGGGTGGAACACGATTGGCGCACGATTTGGAAAAAATATACATCCAAATCGTGAGACCCCATTTTGAGGATGAATTTATAAAACAATTCATAAAGAGTATAATTTTTTCTCTTTTTTTCTTTAATATCCTCCTCTAACTGCATGAGCTATCCCTTCATGTGCCTTGTATTCCTCTCCCCCTTATTATAGGAACCAATAGATCTCATCCATATAAAGTCCCAATCAAACGCCATATGTCTTTATGGATCCGTATTAGTAGTATCTCAATTAGTGTTTGATAATTCTTGATTTAATATCCTCCTGATTGAGTTACCAAAGTGCAAGCTCATTTGACCTATTTTCAGGGTGAATTTCCATTTCATAGATCTATTCCAAACTAGAAAAAATCAGAGCTTGAAATTGGATGAGTGATATATCCCAATCACGAGGTAGGTGGTTTAGGAATTTTTTCATAAATATAAAATCTTTTAATAATATCACTGTTTCACTTCACATTGATCTTTTTCATGAGTTGATTTATTATTTTTTCCTTCATATCAAATTGATCATCAAACCCTATATTACACCCATTGAGAATTATTAAGAAAAAATAGGTTTCCAATATCGATCATGGAAACCCCTTGGGTGTTCCAAATTAATATAACCTTATTCATTAAATATTTTAAATGCCCATAATTCCTTCTTATATTTCAACTTGGTTTATAAATGATATTTTCCCATTGTAGGTGATTGTTCAATTTGTAATGGAACCTTTTAAGTTTCTTGTCTTTTTTTTATAATTAATTTACCTTTTATGATAGTTTTACTAAAATGATTAAATTAGTGAAGTAAGTTATGGTTATTAAATGAAATTCATAATTCTGTTAAATCATCTTTTTGATAAACAATGTCCTGTTTTTATAATAAAACCACTTGAATGAGGATCGATGTCTTTAAAATAACAATGTGATGATTTGTGTTCTAAATCATGTTTGGATTGTAACATTGGAGTTTCTCTGCGATTTGATGTCAATGGTAGATATCTAACATGCGTAGAAAATGGCTTGTTTTATTATATTTATATATAGTTTCCCTCTTTTCATAAAACTATTTATTAATCCAACAAACCAAATAAGTGCTTAACCCAATATATAAATATAATCGCCCATGTAAGAAACTCCCCTTTTGAATATGTCATATTCTAAGTGCCCCCTTCACCCTTGGTAAATATTTTTCCATTTTTTTTAATTCAATAGAATATTATTAATTGGGTAGTTTATTCATGATGGGTTTTTTCTTTAAAGAAATGTGTTGTATTTACAAGATAGATTTCATTCCTTGAGTGATTTAAATGGAATGTATTAAATGGAATGCAATTTTCATGATGGATTGATTTCCTTGAATGCATTAAATTAATTTATTAAAATGGAATCTAATTGGGTGGTATGACCATGATTCCTGATTATATAAAATGACTTATATGAATTATTATATTTGTTTCTCATGGATACAATGGATTAATAAATGTAGATCATTAGAGGTAATGCCTCATGGATCCAGTTATTATTATTTTTAGATGACTACATCTTATAAATAAGATATGGACTATAGTAAGGGGTCCAATGAGCATGGTGGAAAATCCATCTTCCTTGTATGAGGTGTTGAGTCCATGGAATCTCACACCAACGATACTAGTAGGACATTGGGCTGAGACACCATGCTCCCTATTTAGAGTGATGACATGATGGCTCACTCACCTTCTTGAGTGTCTTTCATGATGTCTCATAGTATTATGGGATATTGGGAATATACCCTATTTCTTATGCCTATAGGATCATTTAGAATGGTCATGGATGTCTGAGTTACACCGGGTCCAACCAGTACCTAGAATTCTAGGTATATGTCCACTTACATCCAAACATACATGGTTCATATAGGTGAATTCCATATAGAACTATAATATATATATATATATATTATTACAATTTATATAGTTGTTGTTTATACATGCTTTTCGGTCATGAGATGAAGCATGTAGAGCTACCGAGTTTCCTTCTTGAATCTCAACAGGCTGGTTGTTATTTATCTGTTTCATTTTTGTTTATTTTTCATTATACCAATACATAACATTATTTATATTCATGGGATGGATTCAGTTGTAGAAAAATTGGGTGGTAACCTACTAGGATTTACAACTCACACCCTTCTTAGGATTCCATTTCACTTGGGTACCCAAGTAGAACTTATCTTCATAGGACCATGGTTGATTTCTTGTTCTATGTTTCTTATACCTGGGAGTTAGGAGTCCAGGAAAGAGTTGGAGCTCAGGATGGTAGTGTAGATTTACCTTAGGTATTTTATTTTTTCCCATTATTTTTATACTTTACTGTATCTTTTATCATGTTTTAAGTCCACTATTTTTGATTATCTATCATCATCTAGACATGCATTCATATTTTTATAATGGTATAAAAAATCTTTTTTATTTAGATTACATAATTCTTTTTCTAGTTTTTCTAACATTTATTACTTCTTATGTTATTGTCTGTTATTACACCATTGTGCCACTCTGATACGAGGGTATAGTGTCCCCGTTATCACCTCCATAGACCCTCAATGATAGTTGATAGCCTCTATTGTATGGGGAGGTGTGCTTGAGGCCAAGTGATCCACTAGTTTGTCTACCATTTTTGTGGTGGTCTAGGTCGGGACATTACAATATATAAATTTCCAAATTCCCAAATTGAAATTAATTTTTTTAAACACTGTTTTGACAAAAAAATCTTCACATTCAAAAAGTAATATAAAATATTGATGTTTGGTTCCAAAACAAAAATATATCAAAAAACACATTCTTAATTTTATAAACCATGAGACAAAACCATGGCTAATACAATGATTTTTAATTTTCTAAAAACTTTATTTCCAAGTATTATATTTAGAAATTAATAAATAATTCACCCAAATTTTCTAAATAAACCCACCTCTCCACCCCATTTTATCCACTCCCAATACATTAATAAAGAAATTACACTCAATTTTATTCTACATAACATTAATATGGAGTTTCTATGTAACATAATATTACAATTTTTAGGAATTCTTAAACCCCTATTTTAATAATTCTTTGGTTGGGTTTCATTAAAGGTTGTTTTGGGAGCAATTTTGTAAAACTTTAGAGTATTTGGGCTAGTGTATGATTATAGCTCATTTTTTCCAAACCCTGTGCCATATTAGTGGAAACCATGGAAACCTGGATAGTAGGGGTTTTTTACAGCTAGTTCATAGTTTGAAAAATAGTGTTCCAACCTAGGAGTAACTATGGAACACATTTTAAAGTGGTACATGAATATGATGCCTGATTTTCCTGAACTGTGTGGCTCTACCCAACTAATAGTGCATATAGGATTCTTTAATCTAAAATTAAGTTTTACAATCCCAAAAACCCTATTTTAGAAGCATGATTCACATGTATGACCCCCATTCAGTTTCTTCTTCTTTAGAGGCCCCCACTAGTAGTTTTTGGTCCCTCTATAACCCCCCAAAAGCAGGTCAATTCTAGGAGAAAGAAGTTTGATCTTCACCTGGTAGGATTCATGTTCTCATTCTACATATCTCACCATCTCTTCTATCCTCACTAGATTTTTATAGATTTACATTTTTATTAGAGTATATAATCCAATATTTTCAGATATTGGATCCAGATGTGATTCCTGGATCCCATTTTCATCATTTTTCATTGGAAAATCTTGATTAGGGTTTGGAGTTTTGTGATCCCGTACTTCAAAGAACGGTGGTCCTGTTATGATGGCCAAATTTGAATAACATTAAATCAATTGATTTAAATTCAATTGTTTGATTGAAATTCAATTTCTTGAAATTTATATCAAATAGTTTATTAAAAATCCAATTCTATTGAATTGGGGTATTTGGCTTTGAAATTGGATTTTTTTCTTGAAATGGGGGGAAACCCCTATTTCAATTTAATTGGTGGAAACCCTTAATTCCATTTAATTGGGGTGTATTTTTGAAATTGATGTAATTGTATGAAATTTAAATTATTGGATTTAAATTTTGAAATTAAGTTTAGAGAATTATTTTAAAAATGGAAATTGGGAAAATGGATTGAAATGATTTTGATAGAAACCCATTGGGTTTATCCTAGAAAAGGAATTATTTGATTAAAACCCCATTTTGCTTATAAATTTAAATTTTAATATTTATAATGGATAATGGGATGAATTATAATTTAAGCAGTCTTAAAATAAATTTTCCATAATTGTTTTTTATTAGATAATACGAAACCCATAGGTAGTTAGTGAGTTATTTTAAATACACTCTAATAATTACAACACTAACAATACATCTACAATATTCACATCCCCGACAAGATTGTGATGTGTACTCCTTGGTTTGTATCAAAAGGAACATGTGTACTCATAATGTCGTGTGAACTACTTGAGTGTGTGGAGTCCCTTATCATGGAACTATCTTACCTTTAGGCATATTACCATGTTTCTTGCTTGTTTTTATTTGAAATAAATATATTCTAATATTGTTAAACTTTTTTATCATACCTTACATATTTATATAAACTATTTTATATCTTTTTTTGAATCCATTTGTTTAAACCACCTTTCCATCATTATAAATTTAAAGAATTTTTTGTTTTAAATATTTAATTGAAATTTAATACTTGATTATTTAAAATTGAAATAATTATTTGGTTATTTAAATGTTGTAATATTATTATGGAATACATGGTGATACCCTAATAGGATTTTAGATCACATGCTACCTATGCCTTTTGGATTTTGTAGATTTTCTTCTTCCCGGTTCGAGTAAGTGTAAGGTGAAATTTGTAAGTGGTAGTAGTTGTTGATACTTGGGATTGGTTAGTTACATCCATTTTGGATTCAGTAGTTATTCTATTTTTTGGAACTTTACTATAGTAATTAGGGTTGTTTATAAATATTTTATTTTTTGTATAGTTCTCCCAATAAAGGTTTTCTTATATGCATACTGACTTGTTTATCCTTCTTCTACAAAATTTGTGAAAAATTAACTTCCAATTTCATTTTTTATGATGCCAGGTTCTTTTCTTCAACCTGTGAGTATCAGAAACTTCTTTCAGCACATGTCAGGACCAACTCAGTTATCAGGTTACATGGGTAATCATGCTAGTTCGTGAAAAAGTGGTATCAAAGATCTAGGTTGAGATTATTCTAGTGATTTTAGTATATAGTTGTGTAATTATTTTAGGACATATAAGGTAGTTATAATTGAGTTCCTAAATAGCTCTCCCCGTGAATAACATTAAGCCACTGAGGGTGGTTATAGAATAATATATTGTGGAATAGTTCAAGTCATTTCCATGATTTTGATCTGGGTAGATTGAAGACCAAATATTGTTTGTCTAACTGTTGGGATTAATTTCCCTTGTTGATCAGTTTGAGTGTAATATGTTATGTAGCATCATTTCTACAATAATATGTTATAATTAGATCTAGGATGAAGCTATTAAGAAACATCAATGAGAAAAACCTCTTTTGGACCTGAGTCTAGTTGAGGTCATTTTGAGTAATGTCCAAGCTCTGGAATAGACACCACCACCCATCCCCATTCATTCTCCAACTGTGGAAAATCAAAGGGATAATTTACAGAATTATTATTAAGAGTTACATTACAAAAAAACTATATTTAAAAGGATTCAATGATTCTCAAGAGGCCTAGGAATGTCTTAGAAGGATTGAGATTTTTTTGGGTTCTTTTAAATACCCGACGAAATCAAGGTGATGTGTTCCACCTTCATACTAGAAGGACTGAGAAGAAGATGGCGGGACATAATGATGATAATAAAGAAACATATGGTATTAGAGTGGAAAGACTTTATTGATAATTTCATCAATTAGTTCTATATAGATTCGATGGTGTTGTCCATGGTTATTGAGTTCATCAAGCTTCAGCAGGTAGACATGATCCTGACAGAGTATAAGAACTCTTTTGCTGAACTAATGCAGTTTGTACCCGAGGTAGTATTGAATGGGAAGATGAATACTGAGTGGTTTGAGTTGGTACTATGATCTTATATTCATTATTAGGTTTTATTACTGAATATTAAATATTATTCTGATAAAATAGATAGATCGTTGATGGTCGAGATGGACCTATCTGGCAAGGTAGGGTTATTTGGTTTTTCTTATTCATCCAGTGGAAGTGTGTTTTCCTCTAGGGGAAAGAGGAATCATGATTATTCTTATGGTGATTCTCGATATCAAGTTATTTCTAAACCTCATATGATACTTGGAAGAGTCCCTTTGACTTTCTACCAGTGTGGAAATCCAGGGAATTTTAAGTGGGTTTGCACTGAGGCACCCATGGTAAGTAGATCCTACATATGCTCAAATCACCAACAAAAGTTCTTACATGTTTATGGAAATCCACAAAGTTTAATGGGATTTTCAATGCCTTTAAAAATATGGTACACTAAGACAATTCACGAATAAAGGGTTTTCGCCACAGGTATCTAGAAATAATCTCCTTCACATAATGGAATAGTCTCTAGATGAAGTAGATAGAGGTCCAATGACTGTGAGAGGTACCATTTCTATAGAATGATGATTAGTGACTACTATATTGATTCTATTGCATCTCATTAGTTTATTTTAATCCTTATTATTAATCTACTAAATCTTCCTACATATATTTTTTCTTATCTGATAGATTATACGACACCCCTTTGAACAAAGTGAGAGGAGGATCTCCATTGTCTTAATTATGTTTTCTCAGTGTTCGATGTTGAGTTTTATTAGAAGTTTTTGGATATTGATATGAAAAATATTGACATCATCTTGGGTATGGATTTTCTCATTGCTAGTAAAACTTGGAGTGATTTTTACCTTCAATGGGTATACTTTACTACACTTTATGCGGTTTTCCAAATCATTCAATAACAATGGTACCCAAGGTCAAGTAGAGCCAGACCGTCTTATCCAGGTGTGGGTAAATTGATATCTATTTTTTTATTTTGATATAGAGAGTAAATATTTGTGAAATGATCTACCTCCATTAAACACTGAGTTTCTTGACATGTTTCCTTATGACTTCTCAAGTTTTCCATCGTTAAGGTAGGTATCATTTTCAATCTCTTTAGTACAAATTAATCAACTAGTGTCTATTTACTCTTACTATATGGAACTAAATAAAATTAAATAGCTAAATAATTAGTTGGATGATCTTCTAGAGAAAGTATTTATACACCCGGGTGTGTCACCTTGGGCGGTGCCGGTTCTCTTTTCTAAGAAGGCTAATGGTTCTATTCACATTTTTATTGATGATAGAATACTAAATCAAGTTATAGTAAATAACATGAATCTGTTTCCACTAATTGATGATTTGTTTAACTAGTTGAAGGGGGAGAAGTGGTCCCAGAAGATTGATCTTTAGTCTGGTTACTATTAGTTGAGAATAAAAGAATCTGACATCCATAAAACTACCTTTTGTAATAGGTATTCCCATTATGAGTACCCTATTATGAAATTTGGTCTAACTAATTTCCCTACAATCTTTATGGACTTAATGAACAATATTTTTCAAGATCACCTTGATTATTTTTTGGTAGTCTTTGTTGGATCGGATTACACCAAATATACACAAGAGGGGGGTGAATTGTGACTTTCCAAAAATCTTTACGAGATTGTTTTATGCCTTTTAACATTAATCAGATAAAATGATGCAGTAGAAATTTAAATACCAGAAACACAATATGTATAGTGGTTTGGGGAACAGAAGGCCCCTAGTCTGCTCCACCAACACTCTACTCCATGAGCTCGGTGATTTTCACTATCTGGTCCTCATTTCAACAAACCGCTTCACAACTGAGTATAGGCACTTGACACCTTTACAATATTTAGGAAAACAAAGCCTTTTGGTTAAAATACGAACCTACTCAGCTTAGTACGAGAAGCTGGTCACTCAAGATAAAAAGTGTTTTCGTTTAGAAAGAATTATTCCAGTTGATCTTCACAATTTCAACAGAATGCAATTGACAACAGATGAATCGTTGTCTTCAGAAATATTGATCTTTGAGTAGATCCAATTGCAGTAGATATAGAAAATACAATTGCAACTTAAGTAGCAGCATATTCAGAAAATATTGTCGTTGAAAAATAGATGAATCTTCTGTTGCGTTCTTTCTTCTTCAACAAAACAGAGTTTAATCGCTCTTCATAATCAGTAGATCCTTGTATCTGGATTTTTCTTTGTTTTCACTCTTTAGAAATTGCATTGTCTATACAAAAAATCTTTCTTTTGAAAAAAATGATTATATCTACACTTGCGTTCTTGATAGCTATGTTTTCTTCTTTCAAATCTATTCTATATCGATCTATGTACACTTTTTTCGTATATCAGACTTGTTTCTGTTATGATACTGTATATTTTGAAATTCAAAATGAGAACAGATATATAGAGTGCTTCCTCTGCAAAATCAGATCCACAAAAATCACCTTTTACTCGTGATATTCAAACATTTGAATTTACAGAGTAGTCGTAACTTCCCTAAAGATTCAGCATAAAAAGATCTTTTTAATTTGATCAAAACATTTATAAAACGGTTTGAATCAGTCGAAAATCATACTTTAAAATCAGCTTTAAATCTGGCTTAAAATCCGCCTAATAATCAGCGTACTGACCGTTGCATAAAAATATCGACTTTAAATTCTCCAACACCAAAAATAAGGTTGAGTTGAACTGTATGAATCCTCTAAACGTAAGGTTGATGACGCAGTCTTCAAATGTAATGTTCACAACGTAAGGTTGACAACGTAAAGTTGACAATCTAAATTTGGCAACAAACATAAGGTTCATTCCAAATGTAGGGTTGGTCATCCATAATTTTCTCTTCAAATTTCAAATGTACGATAAAAGATATATACATTTACTTGATCCATACATTTCCAATAACTTATGGGTTTTTACAATAGTAAGGTTGATGAACTATACTTTTGAGAAATAAACATAACATTTAATATTTACGTACGGTTCTCCTTCCATACTTTTCTGATATCCCAAATATAGGTTTCCTTCCTAACGTAGGGTTCTTCTTCCATACTTTGCGAATAACGTATGGTTGATTAACCATAATTTTTCCTTATCTCAAAAAGTATACACGCTTTTCATCCTTAAACTATGTTTATCCACGTAGAGTATGAACAATGTTTCCAGAACACGCTCAAGCAGATTCTGAAAAAGTAGCGCATGAACAGTGTTTCCAGAACACGCTAGATACAAATACATTAGTAATAAATTCCCGTTATTTCAAGAGTAAAATAAAATTAAAAATTCATGAAAAATACTTAACAAATAAAATCATTAGAAAATAATTAAGGGTATTTGTGAGCATCAAAATTGTCAAAAAAAGGTAGAGTATTAATATAAACTCCCCATTTAAATAAAAATATTATGTATTGTTGAAAACAACACTTTCTCAACAATATCCCCCTTTTGATGATCACAAAACCCATAAAATAATTGATGAAATTAACTTAACTTAAAATCAATTACATATAGTTTTGAAATTTTGAAAAGATTAGTTTTGAATTTGGAAAAGATAAATATCTCCCTTTAATTTATCCATGTTTTAATTTGTTCCCCAATAAAATGACTTACTCCCCCAAACGAAAAGATGTTTTTGTTTATCCAAATTTCTCCCCCTTTTTGTGATATAAAAAAGAATGATAGAATATGGAATAAAACACAGATTAATGTAGCACTGAACAAAAGTAAATTATTTTATTAACTGTTTAGTAATAATTCAATCTGGATTACTGGTATATCAAAATAAGAACACTAAAACAAGTAAATATAATGAAATATATTTTCATTAAAAGTAAAAAAAATAATAAATACATGAATCAAGGTTTTGATAGTTAACAGGTTGGGTTTATCTTCTCTGGGCTGCAGACTTGATTTATGGTAATTGTTCTCTCAACCTTTTCATTAATCCATCACCGAGATGAATAATAAGATCTCTGGAATATTGAGTCATATGAATATCTTCAATGAGATTGGCTCTGAAAAACTCATGAAGCTGTTCGTCTCTCTCCATAAACAAAGACAACTTCTCTACGAATTTATCTAAGACAAAGCATATTCCAAGCTCATTGGATGTCAACTGATCAACCAAGAATTTCTGGTTATCTAATAGAACATATAATGCGTCACTGTTGCACTGAAGATCTTTCAACCTGTCATTCATGTTTCCCATTGCAGCCGTGATAGCTTGAAATCTTCTGATTAAATTTGGTGAAGTACCAGATCCACTTGTAGCACTATTCCCAACTGATGCAAATTGTGTCTCCATAAAAAACTTAAGATCTGAGAAATCTGATTTCATAACCATTCCAGATTTCAATTTGGCAACAGCATTTAGCATATACTCTTTAAAAATTTCAACTTCTTGCCTTGAAATAGAACCCTCATTAAGCTTTTAAAATTTCAACTATTCTGATGCTAAGGTGCTTCTTAGATAATCATTCTCACGTTGCAGTTGAGATAACTTTTTGTACAACTCTTCAACTCTCCTATTCCTTGAATCAGAAGCACCCAGTGCTTGATTCGCATTCTCAAGCTCTGGGTGATGTAGCAGTACTGAAGGTAATGATTCAACATAAGATTTTTCTTTCTCCTTGTCTTGAGTAGGTTGGTCCAAAGATTTTTCCTCAGAGTCCTTTTTAGACTCTTCCATAGAAAAGTCCTCTTGAAGAACTTCTGTGTGAGCTTCAGAAGCATGCTCATCACGAACATCTACAATTTGTTCTTCCAATGTAATATCTAAAATTATATCCTCTGGAGTTTCCTGAGGTCTGGCCACTTTCTCACCAGGCTCTGCCTCCTTTTCATGTTGAAGTAAAACGACAACATCAGCTAAAACATGTTGTTCTAATCTTTCAACTATAATTATTTGAGGAATCAGATATGTAACAGTGACATTATGTTCTTGAGGTTGTTCAAAAAACATTTCTTTGAAAAATATGTAAGAGAGTAAATCTCTTGTAGTTAAGTCAGGGGAAGTAAGTTCCTCAAGCACAAATCTTCTCCTCTAAGTCTAAATTCGCTCCTGACTTCTTTCTTCCTCAGTTTCTTCCACTTTAAATCTGATCCTCCTTGCCGTAGTGCTGAATCTCGATTCAGCTTGTCCCTCCTTGGAATTTGCAGATTGAGCTTGAGCACTCTCTGATTCATCATCTACTCCTACTAGAAAAAGTTTTCCTTTGATAGTACTCCAGAAATAGCCAATATTTCTTAAAGATACAGCATTAAACACATTACTATGATTACTGTGTACTCTGGCATCCACCAGTCTCACCATGTCCTTTGTAAACAACAACATGTAGATGAATCGACCAAAAGGATAAAAGTTTATTTGGGCATCACTCTGACAAAAATATCTTAGGTATCTAACCATATACCTAGGAAAATTGAGTTTAACATCACTGAGAAAAAGATACATTGTATACATATCGGGATATAATATCTTTACCATTTCGGACATCCACAGTGCAATCCCTATTTGCACAAATTTGACCAAAACTTTCTGATCAGGCTCCAAATCCTTGATAAAAATTTTCTTTACAGTCTTAATACCAAAGAAAAACGACATTATGTCCTCTGATTTATGCATAGAATCTCTAATATTTTTTAAATTGAAATGAAAAACTCCCTCATGAGGGCAGTTGAGAATCTGACCAATTTCTACTGATGAGATTGAGAAATCCCTATCCTCTATCTTAGCCATCATACTATCCTCAGTATCTCCCATACTAAACTATACAGATTTGAATAAGTGTCGAAGCTCTACCTCATACTGAAATTCCGTATTCTCATCGTTTAAATTCTGTTCGATATTCTGAAACGACAGTGCTTGTTTCAACAGGAGATGTGTCTGATATAGACATTCGAGATCAATCGCCTTGCGCTGTAATATTTTTCTTCCTTCTGAATGTTATTTCTTGGAACTGTTGGTTTCAGCTTCATCGGCTCTTTTAGTCTTTTCCATCTTTGCGAAATTCTATGAAGGTTTTATAGTTAGGGTTTCAGAGGTTTGAAGATTAGGGTTGACGAGCAGAGGTGTGGTTAGTGGGTTCAAAAAGGTTTTGGTAGAAATGAAATAGTTTAGAAGTCGAAAGGGTTTATAACAACCGTGATTCCCATGTTTTTAATTATCATTACATATATTTAAAAATAAATAAAATAGATTACGCGGGGAAAAGAAACATATTCTATTTGAAAAACAAAATAGCTAAATTATTTTAAGCATAATTAAAATAAAGAACTACTATAGTAAAATAAATTTTTTTTAAAAATCAAATAAACCTAGATCCCCCTTAATAAAATCAAACCTTACAGTGGGAAGTGGTTTAGTAAAAATATCAGCTAATTGAATTTCAGTACTTAAAAATTCCAAATATATATCCTTTTTAAGAACATGATTTCTTAGAAAATGATGTCTGATATAAATATTCTTGGTTCTAGAATGATGAATAGGATTTTTTGAAATATTTATAGCACTAGTATTATCATATAAAATAGGCGTATTATTAAAATTTAGTCCAAAGTCCATAAGAGTGTTTTTCATCCACAACACCCATGCACAATAACTGCCAGCAGAAACATACTCTACCTTAGCTGTTGATAGGGAAACTGAATGTTGTTTCTTACTTGACCATGACACTAAAGACTTTCCAAAAAAGTGACATGTTCCTGATGTGCTTTTTCTATCTAATCTACAAATTCCAAAGTCTGCATTTGAATATGAAATCAAATTAAAATTAGAAGTTTTTGGATAAAGAAGAGATTAAAAAACAGTTCCTTTTAAATATCTAAAAATTCTTTTAACAGCAGTTAAATGAGATTCTTTAAGATTTGATTGAAATCTGGCACAAAGACATATTGAATAGATTATATCTATCCTACTAGCAGTAAGATATAATAAAATACGAATCATACCCCTATATAACTTATTGTCAACTGATTTTCCAGTTTCATCCAAATTATGTTTTATATTAGTGCACATAGGAGTTGTATATGTCTTGCTTTTTTCAAGTCCAAATTTTTTCAATAAATCAGAAATGCATTTTCTCTGATTCGAAACATTTCCAAAACATTTTTGGTATATTTGAAGTCCAAAAAAAATTTAGTTCTCCCATCATACTCATTTAAAATTATTTTTGCATTAACTTTGAAAACTCATGACAAAGGGTTTTATTAGTTGATCCAAAAATTACATCAACAACATAAATTTGAACTAATAAAATATTAGAATTCACAGTTTTCTTAAACAGTGTTGGATCTGCCATTCCAAAAGTAAAATCATTTTTCAAAAGAAAAGAGCTTAATATTTCATACCAAGATCTAGGTGCTTGTTTAAGGCCATAGAGAGCTTTAGTAAGTTTAAAAACAGAATCTGGTTTTTGAGAATTTTCAAAACCAGGAGGTTTCTCAACATAAACTTCCTCCATTAAATAACCATTTAAAAAGGCAGACTTAACATTCATCTGAAATAATTTAAAGTTCATAAGAGATGCATAGGCTAAGAGGATTCTAATGGATTCTAGTCTAGCTATAGGTGCAAAGTTCTCATCATAATCTATTCCTTATTCTTGATTATATCCTTTAACTACAAGTCTAGCTTTATTTCTAGTTATTATTCCATGATCATCTTTTTTATTTCTAAAGACCCATTTGGTTCCTATCACTGGATAGTTCTGTGGTCTTTCAACTAATTCCTAGACTTTATTTCTTTTGAACTGGTTAAATTCTTCTTGCATTGCTATCAATCAGATTTCATCATCTAAAGCTTCTTCTATAGTCATGGGTTCAAATTGGGATAAAAGGGCAGATAATTCTACAAGATTTCTTACATTTCTTCTAGTTTTTATTTCTGTATCTAAGTATCCTATTATAGTTTCTAAAGGGTGATTCTTTAGGGTTCTAGTCTGTCTAGGAAACACACTTATTGGTTCTTCAGTATCATGTTTTTCTGAACTGGACTAAATTTCATTTTTATTGTTTTCTAATTGATTTTTCAAGTTCTCAATCCTTATGTTATCATTAGAGTCAGATTCATCCATTTGATCTGGTCTTTGCTCAATGGTATCAGATTCATAAAATTTCACATGAACTGATTCTTCAAATATCCTTGACTTCTTATTATATATTCTATATGCTTTGGAGGTAGCTGAATATCCTAAGAAGATTCCATCATCAGATTTTGGATCAGACTTACCAAGATTATCCTTGATGTTCAAGATGTAAACCTTGCATCCAAAAACATTAATGTAGTTAACTTTAGGTTTTATGTTATTCCAAAGTTCATAGGGTGTATTTTTTAATTGAGGTCTAATTAAAACTCTATTCATTATATTGCAGGCTGTGCCTATAGCTTCTGCCCAAAAGTAGGTTGGAAGACTGTATTTATTTAGCACAGTCCTAGCCATTTCTTGAATAGTCCTATTTCTTCTTTCAACAATTCCATTTTGTTGAGGTGTTCTAGGTGAAGAGAAGGTGTTTTTAATACCCATATTTGATCAGAAGTAATTAAATTACTGATTCTCAAATTCTCTACCATGATCAATTCTTAATGAAATTATTTGAAATTTTTTTTCATTTTGAACAGCTTTACAAAAACTTTCAAATAAATAAAAGCTTCATTTTTATATTTTAAAAAGAAATTCCATGTAAATCTAGAATATTCATCAACTAAAATAAATACATATAATTTAACAGCCAAGCATTCTACTCTTGAAGGTCCAAAAAAATCCATATGGATAAGTTCTAGAGGTTTAGATGTAGCAATTTTGTTAACAGATTGGAAGGATGATTTGTATTTCTTTCCAAGTTGACACGCATCACAAAATATGTCACTTTCAAATTGGAGACTAATAAAATCAGAAACTAAATGTTTCTTAGATAACTTATTTAAAACATATACATTACAATGTCCAAGTCTCCTATTCCAGATCCAAGATTTATTCATTTTAGTAGTTAAGAAATTTACTGGTTGTTTACACAAGGAATTTAAATCCAGGGTATACACATTATCAATTCTTAATGCTCTAAATTTAAGATTTTTTTTTGAAAACAGAACAACAATTATTAGAAAAATCAACAACATAACCATCATCACATAGTTGAGAGATACTTATCATATTGTGTTTCAATCCTTGTACATAAAGTACTTTATTAATTGAGATAACTTCTGAATCTCCAACTATTCCAATACCAATGATTTTTCCTTTGGCATTTTCACCAAAAGTGACAAGTCCACCATCTTTTTGAGTGAGTGAAGAGAAATTCAATGAGTTTCTACTCATATGTCTTGATCAGCCACTGTCCATATACCATATGTCCTTTTTTCTCTTGTGACCTACTCCCTCATCTGTTTCTGCCACAAAACACATGTTGGCTTTCAGATTTGCTTCCTCCTTCTCTAAGTCAGATTGAAAAGTACTACCAGAGTCTTCAGATACACTCCATGTAGCTTTCATGACTTTATTGTCCTAATGCTCATAGTCATTTCTTTTGAAATAATTATTTCTCTTGTCTTATTTTAGCTGATGACAGTCTGGTCTGATATGCCCCATTTTCTTGCATTCATAGCATCTGACTTCCTTATCATCCTTTTTGAAGGATTTTCTGAAGCCCTTCTTCTTTCTATAGAATTTTGTGAATCTTCGGCCTAGCTGAACCAATTACACATAAGAATCAGATAAATCAGAACTCTCTGACTTCTCTTTTACATTTTTCTTCATCTTTCTGTTTTTTCTCTGTGATGATTCTTTCAAGGAAGTATCATCTCTTTTGATAAGCACTTTATGTTCATTAGCTTCATCTTCCATCTTAGCTTCATACATCCTTAATGTTCCAATCAGTTCTCTCATGGTTAAATCTTTGACAGGTGTCGACTATTTGATTGCTGTAGAGATTCCATTCCATTTTTTAGGCAGTACTCTCAATACTTTTAAAGCTTGATCAGCTTGTTTAATGGGATCTCCCAAGGCAGTTATGTTATTGAAAATATTGGTCAATCTTCCATTCATTTGAGTAATACTGTCACCTTCAACCATTTTGAATGTATCAAATTTAAGCTTAACAGTTCCATATCTCATTTCCCTGATATTTTTAGTTCCTTCATAAGCAACAGTAATAGTTTTCCACAATTCATATGCTGTTCGGCATTGAGATCCTCTATTAAACTCATCAGGTCCTAGATTACATATAATTTCATTCATTGCCTTCGAGTTCATGTCATAATCTGCTTCAGTAGCTGCAGTCCATGTTTCAGGTTTTTCTGGTATTTCATATGGAGTCAGAATCTTGGAATATACTCTATATCCAAGGTTTTTCAGATAGATAATCATTCGAGACTTCTATCATCCATAGTTTTCTCCATTGAAGTATGGTGCTCTGACCATAGACATTCCCTCTCTTGTATCAGTCATCTTGCTCTGTGTATAATCACTTTCATCTTATTAATCATTTTTCAGAAAGGTCAACCTATGATACCAATTGTTGGATTGGATTACACCAAATATACACAAGAAGGGGGTGAATTTGACTTTCCAAAAAACATTACGAGATTGTGTTATGCCTTTTAACTTTAATTAGATAAAATGATGCCACAGAAATTTAAATAGTAGAAACACAAGATATATAGTGGTTAGAGGAACAGAAGGCCTCTAGTCCACTCCACTAACACTCTACTCCATGAGCTTGGTGATTTTCACTATATGGTCCTCGTTTCAACAAACCAGTTCACAACTGAGTACAGGTAGTTGACACCTTTACAGTATTCAGGAAAACAAAGCCTTCTGGTTCAAACACGAACCTACTCAGCTTAGTATGAGAAGCTGGTCACTCAAGATAAAAAGTGTTTTCATTTGGAAAGAACTTTTTCCAGTTGATCATCACAATTGCAATATAATGTAATTGACAGCAGATGAATCATTGTCTTCAGAAATATTAATCTTTACGTCGATCCAGTTGTAGTAGATATAGAAAATATAATCGCAACTTAAGCAGCAGCAGATTCACAAGAGATTGTCGTTGACAAATAGATGAATCTTCTGTTGCGTTCTTTCTTCTTCAACAAAATAGAGCGTTGTTGCTCTTCATAATCAGTATATCTTTGTATCTTGATTTGTCTCTATTTTCTCTCCTTAGAAATAGCGTTGTCTGTGCAGCAGATCTTTCATTCGAATACAATGATTGTATATGCACTTGCGTTCTTGATCGCTATGTGTTCTTCTTTCAAATCTTCGCTATATCGATCTATGTACACTTTTTTTGTATATCACAGTTGTTTCTGTTATGATATTGTATATTTTGAAATTCAAAATGAGAATAGATATATAGAGTTCTTCCTCTGCAAAATTAGATCCCCAAAAATCACCTTTTTCTCGCGATATTCAAACATTTGAATTTACAGAGTAGTCATAACTTCACTGAATAATCGGCATAAAAAGATCTTTTTAATTTGATCAAAACATTGATAAAACAGTTTTGAATCAGTAAAAAATCATACTTTAAAATCATATTTAAATCTGGCTTGAAATCCACCTAATAATCAGCATACTGACCGTTGCATAAAAATATCAACTTTAATTTCTCCAACGCCAAACGTAAGGTTGAGTTGAACTGTATGCATCCTCTGAACGTATGGTTGATGACGTAGTCTTCAAACGTAAGGTTCACAATGTAAGGTTGACAATGTAAAGTTGATAATGTAAACATGACAACAAACGTAAGGTTCATTCCAAATGTTTGGTTGGTCATCCATACTTGTCTCTCCAACTTTGAAACGTATGATAAAAGATCCATACTTTTACTTGATACATACTTTTCAATAATGTATGGTTGTTTACAAAAGTAAGGTTTATGAACCATACTTTTGAGAAATAAATGTAACGTTTAATATTTACATACGGTTCTCCTTCCATACTTTTCTGATATCCCAAATGTAGGGTTCCTTCCTAACTTAGGGTTCTTATTCCATACTTTGCTGATAACGTACGGTTGATTAACCATAATTTTTTCTTTTTCTCAAAAATTATACACGCTTTTCATTCTTACACTACATTTATCTACGTAGAGTATGAACAGTGTTTCCATAACATGCTCAAGAAGATTCTGAATAAGTAGCGAATGAACAGTGTTTCCAGAACACACTAGATACAAATACTTTACTAATAAATTCCCGTTATTTCAAGAGTAAAATAAAATGATAAATTCTTGAAAAATACTTAACAAATAAATTCATTAGAAAATAATTAAGGGTTTTCGTGAGCATCAAAATTTTCATAAAGAGATAGAGTATTAATATATACTCCCCCTTTAAATAACAATATTATGTATTTTTGAAAACAACACATGCTCAATAGTCTTTGTGGATGACATCCTTGTGTACTCTAAGTCTAAGGATTACCATGTGTGTCATCTCAAAGTAGTTTTGTAATTATTGAGGACTCACTGAATTTATGCCAAGATTTTGATGTTTGATTTATGTATTTGGGAAGTGATTTTATTGGGACACATGGTGTAAAAATATGGTATATCTATTGATACTGATAAGGTAAAATATTTTATGAAATGTAAACAACCCCAAATGTTTTTCTAAATTATGAGATTATTGGGTTTAGATGGGTATTTTCACCTGGTTTTCAAGGGATTATAATGTTTGACTCTTTGATGACTACACTAACATGGAAGGGATTATAGTTTTAAAGGATGGGAAATTTCATAATTCCTGTATTGAGTGTAAACAACTTTTGAATATTGTGCTGGCATTGAATCTCCAAGAGGTTAAGTTGAGATATGTGGTCTTTTGTGATTCATTAGGTTCAGGTTTGGGCTTATTTATTATGTAGGGTGATTATGTCTTTACTTATGGATCTCATCACCTTAGTCTATACAAGAATAATTACCCCACCCATGACTATGAACTCACAACTATGATGAAAAAACATAAAAATTGGTGGAAATACCTTTTTTGGATAAAGGTTTACCATGTTTTCATAGCAACATATCATGATTTATATTTTATCTCAAAAGGATTTGAATCTCTTCCATTTGTGTTGGGTGGAACACCAACAATATTTCAACATTGAAATCACCTAGACCTTATAGAATGAAAATTCCACTACAGATGCATTGAGAAGGAAACTTATGTCCTTGGTAGTGAAAGAATCTTCGGAAGAGTGGAACTTGATGGACCTTTTTTTCACAGATCCATATTTGAGTTTGGGAATCTGGGGTTAAGGTTTACATGGCCAGTGTTCAGTTGAAATCCTCTCTTATTGAGACAACACTTCAGGATCAGTAGCTTGATGTTGAGTTTTGTAGAATCAGATCCTCTCTTTATGGTGGGGAGATCATACACAACTATTGATTCTCTATAGAGGGAATTATATGATAATTTAATCATAGTTTTTTGTTTCTAGTGGTAAAGAATGCCATGATGGGGGATTTACATAACTCTCCATGGGTAGTGAAACCAAGAACCATTATGATTTTATATGGAATGCAGTGGAAATTTTGGTGGCCAAGTATGAGATGAGGAATTTTTGAATTTCTCTCTTGTTGTTATGTATGAAATTAGTTCAAGGATGAAAAATAGAAACCCTTAGTTTGCTTCAACCACTTCCAGTTCCAATGTGGAAGTGGGATGAGATCTCTATGGACATTGTGGTTGGGTTTCCACATACCTATTGAGAGAAGAATGGGATATGGGTTGTGATTGATCAGCTGACTAAATCACATCATTTTATACACATTCATAAAATATCCAAGGTTTAGAGGTTTGAAAGTATCTATATGAAAAATATTGTTCAGTTGCATAGGGTTCCATCCGCAATAGTCTCTGATAGGTATCCATCGTTCACTTCTCATTTTTAGGGAGGCCATTAGGAGGCACTCAGATCTCAGGTACATTTATGTACAAGATACTATCTATAGTTGGATTCCCAAATAGAAATAGATATACAGATTCTTGAGTATAGACTACGTTCCTACATTCTTGACTATGGTGGTTCTTGGGATGAACATCTGAGGCAGGTTGAGTTTTCTTATAACAATAGTTACGAGTTTGCGATCAGAAAGGATCTTTTTGAGTCCTTGCACAGTCTTCCTTGTCGGTATCTGTTATTTGGGTTGTATATTGGTGAAAATTCATTGGTTATACCAAGGTTGGTTCAATATAATACATCAAAGATTTAGTTTATTTGTCGGAAAATTTTTATGGCATTGATCTGGAGTGATCCATCTCATTTTATGATCTGGAGTGATCTTGAGATCTAGCCTGATTTATCTGTGACTAAAAATCAAGTCAGGATAGTTTATTTTGAATACAAGGTACTTCATGGGTGGATGATACCTCTGGTTAAATTACTATGGAAACACAATTCTGATAGTCATGAGACATGGGAGAGGGAGGAACTAATGAGGAAGTAGTGGCTTTATATTTTTGGCATGGAAGCTTTTTATTAGAATTTATAGGGACACAAGTTTATATAGTAGGGATGCTGTTGAATCCAGTTACTATTTTCAGGTATTCTTAAACCCCTATTTTAATCATGGTTTGGTTGGATTTAACTCATGTTTATTACGAGATAAATTTTTGAAATTTTGAATGTTTCATGGATAGGGCATAGTTAGCACACAGTTCTCCCAAACTGTGCACCATCTCAGTGGAAACTATGAAAAATTATATAATGGGGTTTAACATGTATAGAACATGGTTTGAAAACCCCATTCACGCACTTAGGAGAAACTATGAAACTCATTTAAAAGGGGTACACTATTATGGTGCATGATTTTTTTAAATTGTGCGGATTTTCCTAGATAACAGTGCGTATGAGTTTTTTAATATGAAATTATGTTTTAATATATTGAAACCCCTATTTTAGGTTCATGATGGACCTGCATGACCACTATTTAATTTCTTATTCCTTGGAGTCTCCCTAGAGAAGTTTTTTGTTCCCTATAAACCCCTCTGGAAGAAAATTGAAGCTAGTAGAATGACATATGATCTTTTATCGGAAGGTTTTCTATTCCCATTATCTATCTCCCAATATATCCTCTTTCCTCCATAGGGTATTATAGATCTCCATATTGATTTGAAGATCTAAACCCCTCTATTTCAGATCTTGGTTTTAAGTGTGATTTCTATATCCCACTATCATATTTACTCATTGGATAATCTTGATTTGGGATTGGAGGTTTGAGATCATGTATTTTCAAGGTAGGTGGTTCAGTTATGTTGTCGAAATTTGATTAACTTTAATTTTCTTTATTTAAATTCAATTTATTTTATTTAAATTAAATTGCTTGAAATTTCATTTAATAAGTTTATTAAAAAACTAATTCCATTGAATTGGGGGATTTGGATTTGAAATTGGATATTTTCATGAAATTGGGGAAAATCCTCATTTCTATTGAATTCAGGTGTATTTTTGAAATTGATGGAATTTTGTGAAAGTAAATTTGTTGGATTTAAACTGTGAAATTAATTTTATGGAATTTATTTCAAAATGGTAATTGGGGAAAAGGTCTTGAAATAATTTTTATATAAACCCATTGGTTTTATTTTGGAAAAAGGAATGATGTAATAAAAACATGTTTTGTATTTTAAATGGAAAATTGGTATATTTTTAATAGATAATGGGATGAATTTTATTTTAAGTGGTAATAAAATAAATTTCTTATATTTGTTTGTTAGTAGATAGCATGAAAGAATTAGGTAGTTAGTGATTAATTTGGACAACACTATAAGATTTACTACACTAACAATACATCTACAGTAGTCACATCAATAGAAGAATGGTGATGAATACTCCTTGGTTAGTATCGAGGGAAATAAGTTTGTGCATAATGTTTTGTCACTATTTGAGTGTGTGGAGTCCCTTATCTTGTAACTATTGTAACTTTAGGCATATGAACATTTTGATTGATTGTTTTTATTTTAAATGAATATATTCCATTGTTTTTCCACAGATTAGAATTCCTAAAGAATTATATAAATATTTTTATATAAAATTTGTGTGAATCCGTTTGTTTATCGAACCCTTCCATCATTATAAATATAAATCATATTTTTTTAATAAATATTCTTTTAAAATGAAAATAAAATTTAATTAAAATTAATTCCTTTATTTGGTTCATTAAATTTTGGAATTTTATTATGAAATCCTTAGTGAGACCCTAATATTCGTTTATCTCACACCCTACCTGTGGATTTGAGCATTTTTAGATTATCTTCATTAAAGTTTGAGCAAGGGTAAGTTGCTAATTAGTGGTGGTTTTAACTATTGATCTTTGGGCATAGTGAGTTGTTTACATTGGTACTTGGGTAGTTTTCCTTTTTTTTTGAAACTTTTCTATCGAATTTCAGATTTTTTATTCCTTTTGAGTTTAGGTATTTTTCTCATAGTGTAGTTTTTGTTGTGTTCATACTGACTTGTTTATCTTTCTTCCTCATTGTTTGTGGAAAATTCATTCATAGTTTCATTTTTTATAATTTAAGGTTCTAGTTTCTAACCAATGGGGATAAATAATTTCCTTTGGTCCATGTTAGGACAAGCTCGATTATCGGGTTACCGGGGTACCCAGACCGGTTCATTAGATTCTACGGTTCTATGGAAATCTATTAATGATTTAAGAAGCTATCCCCAATGGTAATAAATCCTTTTAATCTTATTTTATTTAAGTAATTCATTTGTAGTTAGTCTTCCAGTTTAAAACATTTTATATTATTATTCACTTATGATCATACCATTATAGTCCAAATGTTTTTCTATTGATGATACACTTCCATTCTCTCTCATCAATTTTGTTTCATAAACCACATTGTGTACCTATTATGATACCAAAATCATAATTTTATTTTACATTCCTCCCTTTTTATGTTATGAATACCAAAGTAATTTTTATTCAAGGTAATTCATAAATATGTAATTATTATTCATTGATATGTGATTTCCATGTATAAAACCCAAATTTCCTTTTAATCAGTTAAAAATAATCAAAAGTTCGTGTCATTATACATTTACATACTCAATGATTTTATATTAAACCCATTCTACATCCCACATAGGTTATTGATGAAATGGTTTATTATGATATATGATCTTTGTATAAAAAATGAATGAATTTATATGAAGGGATCACCTTGATATCACATCAATACATTGGGTAAAAAAATTAATCACTAGAGAAGACATATTTTACAATAACATGGTGAATAAATTTGGTAATTTTTTTTATGAGACCCTAGTATTGAACCTTGGTGTTATACTTATGAATGTTTCATTATTTATATTTTATCCAAATTTATATGTTATGAGTCATATAATTAATATTATTCACTCATTTTATGCTGCATTTTTAATGCATGATGATCACTCATGTTCCATTTTGTTTTCTATCCCAACCGGCACTTTATGATCACCCTTTTCTATTGATGTATTCCCCATGAAATTTACATCCAATGAGATGAATGAGGAGGGAATAATAAAGGAGTCCTTTAGGAGGATTAAATAAAATTTATTTTTATGTTTTCCTTATGAAATTAATGTATTATGTACCTAGTTTCTAATAAACCAAACCTAAAAAGTTCCTCCGAAGATTGTAATTTTTTAAGGAATCATATTATAAATCATGAAATATTAGGGTATGTCATCCTAGAAAGGAGGATGATTGAGGTGGAACTATGATACCAATAGTTATAAGATATGATTTTATTTAGTTCCATGGAGACTAACAGATATTGGGTTTAGATGTGGTGTTGGATGGATTTTATGTATTTATAATAGGATCATGATTGAATTTGTTGTGATCCAAGAGTGATTCTGATCTGAGATGTGTTAGTTATCATGGGTGGAGTACGATGGAGAATTTTTTCAGTCTGGGATCCATTCAGGTAATTTCATAGAGTTTTCGGTTTTGGATTTGGTGTGGGTGTTTTTATAATTTAATGATACCTTTGGAAATTAATTCCTTATGATCAAGAGATGTAAATATTTATCAGAAGGTGATGCTGAGCATTTTTGGAAAAACTTATCCAAAGATGGACTGTCCGGTTATACATATAATTGGATAAGGTGAGGTGGAAACCAAATTAGGTGCATCTTATTATAGAATCATGATTTTTTTGTGATCAAACTCGGTTTTTGGTAAAGGCCGGTGTAACTAGGTTCGATGTAAAGGCATCTGAGTTACACCATGTTTAGTTAAAAATAAAGAATGAGGTGTAGTATCAGATTCTAATAAATGTTTTAGAATTTTGGATACATTATCAAGTGATTTTTTTGGTATTTTTAGCCTTATAGTGGGGATTATTTAATGACTAGATAATTTACCAATCATTTTTGATTAGGATAGTGTTGGTGTAGGGTCAATGTTTCCTTGTACTAGATTTCTAATACATATGGATTGTCACATCATGATAGGTGAGGGTAAAACTATAGTGAGGGAATGGTCAAGGGATCTCATCATATATGAGGTATTCAATTTTACTTAAAGGCATAAAGTCATTAAATGAACATTATTTGTCATGACCTAGGGGATTTTTTGTCGTGTTTGTGTATTTATGGTTTAAGGGGAGATTCCAATCATGTTGGGGGAATCACACTATGGTGATGAAATTTACATATTGAATTTTATTAAAGGAAAATGACCTATGTATGGGAAAACCATATTGTGGGTACTATACTATAGTGGTAACCATTATGTATTTAATAATGGAAAAGGATGGGACCCATTCATATGGGTGACATGGTGGTGAAGGGTGCGACACCATGATAATGACCCTTACATATGTGGTAAAGTAACCATTACCTATGGGTCTGAGAAAATTTACACATGATTTTACAATATTTTCATGTGAATTTATAATCACCCCATTAACCTTAGGCACTCCTTGAATAATTTTACACCAGGAGGTTTTACGGTGTGAAGTAAAAGTACTAGGTTGAAGGAATGGGGTGATGATGAAAGCCATTCTGTGAAGGGAAGAATACACATTGTAAAGGCTTGGGTCTTGGATTTTAGTTTTTCTTGAGGTAGGTGTGTCATGTCAGAACCCAAGGGGATATACCCTGATGGGTGTCTCGGAATAGATCACATCATGAGATTTCTGGGTCATACCATGATGATCACTTTTCTAGTTTTTTAACTAAGGGATAACCCAACTATTTTAGGTTATCCCTTCCTGCATTTTTTGGAAAGGGGGTACGAAAATGGCCATTTCCATGGACACATTCCACATTTTCGCTCTCTTGTAACCTTCCCTTGGTGAGAGTTTATTTCGAAAAGATTCTATAGTTATTTCATGTATGTTATTCCCTTTAATCCATTCTATTTATTAAACCATTTAATTCTAATTTTTGGGGTGATTTGGTATGATATTTAATGTCAATTATATAAGAGAATTGTGGATATGGGCTAATGTTAAAGGTATTTTTCCATGAGGTGTACCAAGAGCATATAATGGAATTTTGACATGTTGTTTCCTATGGTTTTGGTGAATATATTATTATCTATAAATTTTGTCCATTACTCCACATCGATTTCAGTTTAATAATTAACTATAAATATTTAAAATTAATTATTTGGATGTCTAGGTCAGATATAGGGTCTAGGGTGTTGGTAAGATCTTAGACAAGGAATGGAAGCGATTGTCTTGGGGATGGTAACTCCATCTGTTGATTTGTGGTCCCTATAATACAAACCCATATTCCTATTTATGCATGATTGTGCATGCATGTATGGAAGTGTGTGTTCAGACAAAAAAGATAGGTATTGATTGGGAATGTGATAGAATGTAATTTATCCTTCTATAGATGTTATGAGTTATCCTTTTCTTGTAAGGGTTCCCCCTCATCCCTTGAAAGGTGGGTTATCAAAAATCAATAAAAATGAAGGCCTTCGGGCCATTCAGGGGGTATGAGTTATCCTTTGCATGTTGGGTATTTTAGAATCCCCTTGAGACTATGTCTCCATGGGGACAAGGATATCAGTTAAGGCCATGAGATACCTGAGGTATATCTCATTTTTTAGATGATATGTGAATATAAAAGGTTGGTTTCATTGGTCTAGATAGGTGTAAATTTGAGACAATGGTTATCATTGGAGGGTGAGATGGTCATACATCTATCTCATGATGAATAATTACATCTTATCTGTGGATTAGGGTCTTGGTTTGTGTGATGAGGTTACTAAGTCGATTGGGTCTTGGTGTACTCTGATGTGGAAAGATTCCTCTAGATGTATGGCTTGAGAGATCTTCCATATGAGATTCAAGATGGGACCCAAGTGAGGTTCATGGGTATTGTATTATGATTTGGATTCACCTCTTAGGGATAAGGTCAGGTAGGCCCTATAGGTTATGAGGACATTTTATTATGAAATGTGAGTTTATTTCTGAGGATTAGAGACTATGATTTGTTTTTAGATCCTAGTATATACCTTCACAAGTGAGACTATAATGATGATGTGTTCGATAAGGCACACCATGTACTATGGGGTCTTTTATATAGAGATTATCCTATAAATCTAGATTTATGATGAGATATTCTTTGTGACATGAGGCTAGGTATCAAAGTTCTAGTAACTAGTATATGGGTTGGTGATAATTTGAGAAGGGATATGATGTCACATTTATGTTTGGGTGTATTTTCCCAACAATTTGCGTGATTAACTATTAGGTAGTCACTTGTATTGAGTGAGTGATAATGGCTACTGATCTTGAAATATGATAATCCACAATATATAATTAATGTATAACAAATAAAATGATTGATAAACCCATCATTATGAACTATAAAATATTTTGATATACACTATATAATATTAAATACTCGATATTTTATTTTGTAAAATTTCTTTAGCACCATCATACACTATGACTGGGTTATATCATATTCTATGACACATTGAAAAGTAGATGAACTTAACTAAGATTCCACCTATATATACTATAATGTATGTATTAACCCAACTATTACATATGAAATATCATATCATATGGAATGTTAAATAAAAAATATCTATTATATCTAATAATAACTATTATAATATAAAGAATTTCATTTTATTCTTTAATTTTAACCAGGATTGTAATAATTAATGATCATGTTAAAGCTTTCATATAATTACCCAACCCCAAAATCCTATATCTAATTTATTATTTTGTTACATTGGAATGATTATAGAGAATCAAATCCTAAAGGATCAATCAGTCTATCATTACAATGTTTTTAAGGATAATAATCTTCAAACATTCCAAAGTGTCCCATGCCACCTTGAAACACATGAATCATAATTTCCATGAAGAAATAAAATTAAATGAAACTTATAATATCATGAAAATAAGTATATTTTTGAAATAAAATGTAAATGTCTATTATATAAACCATATAAAATTGAAGTGGTCATAACAACAAATAGGTATCAAGGGAATGAAAATTGAGATGAAATCCCGTACCCTGTGTTTCTTTTCCTGTGAACGGACATTAACCTCCTGTATAAAAGTCTTAAGATTGTTAATATTTTATTAAATAAAAAAATCATTTTTATAATATCATATATTATCATTTTATAATATATTATTACCCTTTTGATAACTATCATTCAATATTTTTACTATTTCAGGTGTTAATTACCTAGTTTGTAAAGTATGTTTTAACTTGTTACTTGTTATTATTATTAATTAGATCATGATTTAATAATATAAATAATATAAATCATTATTTAAATATCATATATATTCATTATATATGTATTTATAATAATTTATAATATTTGGATATAGGGAAATGAAATGCATCATACATAAAGAGGGTAGGCCTTACATAGGGATGAACAATAATTTGATTTATTTATTGTATTAAATGAATGAAAAGTAAATTATATATATGTATATTATAATTAAATTATTATATTTATGTCATATATGTAACCTATTTTTAATAAAACCATCCTTTATATGTTCTACGTACAGTGTGAAAAAATCCCGTCGCTTTGAGGGGGTGATATTCCACATATCCACGAACAATGTTATCATATTTAAAAAAATGGGAATAATTAGGGTATATGTTATATAAAACATAAATAATCATAAAGACATTATAAATATCATTTATAAATATAATTTCCCTTATAATTCCCACTATGATAGGTAGAAAATGAAAATTTAACAATCATCATTTGGTGAGGTGATAGTTCACCATACACATAAACAATATGTTTGTTACCCATTAGTTGTATGTGTGTGTAATTATCGGTCGAAAAACTAACATAAAAACCTAAAAATGTATTTATGATATAGATTTTATTATATAATCATTTAATAAGAATATTTTAGGTGGTGGATAATAAAAATAAAACTGAAGAGCTTAAGGACGGATGTTAGCTCTTCTTTGGGTAAGTCCTTTTGCTTTCTGTAAAAGGGATTCCTTAAATGAATTTATTCCCAAGGTAGAGATTATATGTTGATTGGACAAATTTTTAAGATCTACTTGGGTAGATATTGGTTAATAATAATGGTTTCAGAGGTATGAGGAGTGGAGGATGAGTGACATTCTTGTAAATTATTGGAATGGGAATTACACCCATATTTTCCCCATTAAAATTGGATCCAATAATGGTTAAATTTAAATAAAATGGAGTATAGGTTCTAAATATGACCATGAAATTTATTTTTTAATTGTTTCTATGTCATTTTGGAGCTTATGTTTAAGGTTTAGTCCCTTATTAAGATTAATTTCACCTTAATTTTTGTAATTAATTTCAATTGTTTTCACTAATATTTTTCTTCAAAAAAATATTTTGAACATATTAGAAATTAGAAATTATTCTTATTACTAATATGGAATCAATTTTTATAAGTTAAAATCAAATATTTGTAAGAAATTAATTTAAATCTAATCTCATAGATGAGATGAAAATGTGACTTTTTAGTGCAAAAACATCTCAAAGTTTTCTATGTTTTTATATCCAATTTCAATGTGAAATAGATTAAAATGACCTAAATTATATTAATAAATAAAAAATTATCTTATTAAAATTTGAAACTAATTTAAAATACGATTTGAACATAAAAATAAATTATAAGAGAAATTAGTTTTGATTTAAAATTCAGTATTTTTTCCCTATTCTTCAAAAAATGAAACTTCACAAAAAAATGCCAAAAATTGACCCTAAATTTTATATATATTTATATTTAAAAAATTATTCTTATTTTGACATATGAAATTTATCAAATTTCCAAATATTGGATATAAAATAGGTTCTCCATTTAAAGGTGGTAAAAATGCCTTTATAAAAATATTGATTTTTCTAAGAAATATTGGGTTTATTTTTATCTTATGGCAATAAAATATATTCGATGAAATTAAAAAATATTTTATTGAATATATAATATATAAAATTACTATATAAACTCTCTAAAAGTGTTATAATTTGATTTAATATTCAAAAAGTGACTAAAAAGTTATTTTTAAATCGGGTGTCATATGGATTACAAAGTGATTAACAAAATTAAATTAATTATAACAAGAAAATATGGAAATGTCTTAGTGTGATACATTACTCCCTCCTAAATTTTTTTTCATGAAATTTTAGCTATATTACCTTAAAAAAATATGTAGGTTTTTCTCTTTCATAGAATCTTCTGGTTCCCACAATGCTTCTCCTATTTTTTTTATTTCCTCTGGAGTACCTTTAGAAGAAGAGTCATGTGACTCCTCAATACATGTTCTCTAGTATCAAGAATTTGGATGGGTTCTTCATAATATTAAAGGTCATTTTCCAAATATATCTTAGTAAGGATGATAAAATGCATTTGTTCTGACATGTAATTCATTAGTATAGACATATGGAACACATCGTGTACCTTTGAAATATTTGGTGGCATTGCCAAATGATAAGTAAAAAACACGACCCTTTCAAGATTGTTGAAGGTTTCGATGTACCGGGGACCCAGTTTCCCTTTATTACTGAACTTGATATCACCCTTCAATGTAGATAATTTCAAAAAAACACAACCTTCCACTTATAAATCTAAATATTTACTCTGATTATCGACATATATCTTTTTCTAACTTTTTGATGATTCAATATGAGTCTGAATAGTCTTTACATTTATCATCATCTCTTTGAAAAGTTATGGGACTATGAGTTACCTTTCACCAAATTCATCCAAACGAGTGGTATAATAAAATATCTTTCCATATAATTATTCATAAGACACCATTTGAATACATGAATAGAAACTATTATTGTAGGAAAAATATATCAAAGGTCTCTACTAATCCAAAACACCTTGAAAGTTAAGTGATAATGATCTCAAAATGTCATCCATTGTTTGAATTGTTCTTTCAAACTATCCCTCGGTTTGAGGATGTTAGGCGATGCTCAAATGAAGCTCAATATCATGATTCTTCTAAAGACTCTTCTATAATTTCAAGCTAAAGTGGGGATCTCAATTAGAAACAACTGATAGAGGTGCACCATAAATTCTTATAAATCCATTAATATATAGAATTGTGAGGATATCAATAGGAATGTAGTCTATTATTGAAAGGAAATGTAAAGACTTGGTTAGGTGATCAACAATAACCGATATTGAATCATTAATTCTAGGAGTCTTTGGTCGTCTCATTAAAAAGTCTATAGTAATTTCATCACATTTCCAAACAGGAATATGAATAGTTTATAGTACTCCTTTAAGATGATGACTCACATCCTTCACTAGTTGAGAAAACAAAAATCTAGACACATAATCTCCACTTTCCCGCTTCATGTTGTCCTATAAATTATGTTACTTCAAGTCCCTATACATTTTTTTACTTCCATGTTGTATAGATGTAAATAACCAAGATTGATGTACATGGACATTACATTACTTTTACAGAATACTTAATACATGAAACAAACAATTTCCCAAACACCATATTAGTTTAGTGACTTTGGAAATTTCAAAACGTAAATAACTTGTTCATAAAACATCTACATCATCTCCTGCTTTATCCTTTATAATATGAACCCTGTTTTGAAACATCTTACTTAATACCCTTATTTAAATCCTAGGGGAAAGGAAACATGAAAAGGATTGATCTTAAATGATCAGTAAAGATAAAAAAGTAAAATTTCTTAAAAAACATAAATAGAAGAATGTAAAAACATGAACATAAATTTTTAAAGACCATACCATACTTCAAATTTTCTAAAATCTTGAGTTTTGAAATAAATATGGTTAATTCACATGGCATAAATCATAATGGAATCTTCAACCATGAGGAAATAGTATTGACATAATGAAATCATTCTTATATGTTCCCCAAAAACATAAATCATTCATCATAGCATAACCTAGGAAATAAAATGGGTTTCATAAACATCATTCCATTATATCATAATCCATATAAAATATCATTCTATAATTAATAAAATAAAATCATAATAATAATTTATATTGACACATAACCCTATTTAATGAGCACCATCTTAGATGAAAAATAATTTTTATAAAACACTTGAACTTAATTCTTTAAGAAAATATCCTTTCTTATTCAAAAACGTTTTCTTTTCTCAAAATGTCATGAAATTTTAAAATAAAATAATTTAGTTTAAAATAAACCTGAAATAATGTATAGGAAGATTTATGTAAATAATTAATTATGACATCATAAAAAATCCATTCATTCTATATAAGTTAAAAAAATATTCTCATCGTACTTTTTCCAAAAAAGTCAAAAAGTACCTCGAATCGAATAACTAAAAAATATTATTTTCGTAATGTTTAATAAAAATTTAAAAAGGGTAATATGTCACATAAATGACTTATTTTAAAGTTAAATTTCATTTTATTTTCATCAATGCTTTGTTTTTGGGGTTTCTCAAGCTTTTATGGTGGAATGGGTGAGTTTTCGTGAATTGAGCCAAACAGTGAGCTCAATTCCAGATTTAAAATTAAATTTTGTTTCTGATGTTATTTTATAATCTTGGATTAAGAATATTTGAGTTGGTGGTGAATGAAAATAAAACTAAAGATCTTGAAGAAGGATGTAACGTCTTCTTTGGGAAACTCCTTTTGGTTTCCACCAAAGGGGTTACTTGGATGGGTTTATTAACAAGGTTCTAATTATAGGTTTATATGAGGTATTTTATGAGCTATGTGGGAAGTTATTTTTCGAGATAAAGGGTCTAAGAGGCATAATGTAGTGGGAGGGGTGAGATCCTTTTTATAGTGGAGGTGGATTGGCATTCATTTAAATTTTTAGAAAGGGAATTCCAAACAAATTTTTTCACATTGAAATGGGCTCCAATAATTGTAAAAATCAGATAAAATTTTGTATTGGTTTTAAATATTTATATAAAATGGATTTTGGTTAACATTATAGGTCATTTTTTCCTTTAAGTTTAAGGTTCAACCCCTTGTTAAACTTAATTTCACCTTAATTGTTGTAATTAATTTTAATTACATTCAATAATATTTCTGGTAAAAAACTATTTTAAACATATTAGAAAATATTAATTATTATTATTTCTAATATAGAATCCATTTTTCCAAATTCCAATCACATATATGAATGAAATTAATTTAAATTTAATCTTATAGACAAGATGATAATGCTTGTTTTTAAAGTAAAAACGTCTAAATGTTTGCTAAATTTTTATAACCAATTTCAAAGTGAAATTGCTTATAATGACATAAATTATATTAAATAATAAAATTTTTATCTTTTTAAACTTTAAAAACAATTAAAAATATTATTTAACCTTATAAATAAATTATAATAAAAAGCAGTTTCGAATTAAAATTCATTATTTTTCACCATTCATCAAAAATGAAACTTCAAAGAAAAAAATTTAAACATAACATAATTTTTATGCTTATATTTAAAAAATAAATCTTATTTATACATATAAAATTTATCAGCATTCCAAAAAATGGATTTACAGCAGGTTCTCTATTAAAAGGAAATAAAGCTACCTTTATAAAAATATTGATTTTTATGAGAAATATTGGGTCTTTCTAATATTATGAATATAGAATCTATTGAATTAATGTAAAAAATAATTTATTGAATATATAATATATAAATTTACTATATTAACTATCTAAAAGTTTTATAATTTGATTTACAATAAAAAACATGAGAAATTGTGTTTTGTTTAAATCAGGTGTCATGTGTATTGAAAAACTCTCAAAAAATTAAATTAATTCTAAAAAGAAAATATGGTAAATTATTGGGGTGTTAAATTTGATACCTACTCTTAATTTTCATGTATATATTAAAAATCAATCTCTGTAGAGAAATGAATAAGAAAACCATAATTCCATGATCACCATGCCTGAAACCAAAAATCACATAAAATACAAAATAAATAAAACGATTTTGTGTGTAACTTACAACATGGATATTGTTAATCCTCCATATTCAATAATACGATTGATGAATATCACTAAGGAGTAATCATAAAATCCTCCACCCGTTGTGTATCCGTGGGTTGATACTGAATCACCCATCACATGGGTGGGAATCTATTTCTAAGAATGGAATTTATGTGCCTCACTTATTAAATGAGTAAGAAGTAAGATAACATAGAGAAAGGGAAAATCATCTAATAATGAACACAAAAACCATGGCCTTTGAACTCTTTTATACAATCAATTATTTACTCACAATGTGACCATGTATTTACTTATTAATTACAAAATACATGAGTGAAACCTCAACCATTCATACATTGGTCAAATAAATGCACTAATCTTCTCATAAATTTTATCTTACAAAACACCCATAATAATGACATCTATTGGTGGAAAAAATATAAATGTTTAAAATTTTACATTCAATTTCCTTGTTAATCATATATAGTGGCAGGATATCGTATGCTATACCTTAAGATATAGGACCAAGGAATATAATATACAATTGAAACCATACATGTAGTACCCTATGACATAAATATATCATATGATATGATATGAGATTTAGGCTATATATTCTTCATCCTTATAAATGATTAATAACTTGACCTATCATACTTAATTTTAGATTAGTTATGATTCCTTGTAATTCTGGTATATATTTAATAAGGGGCACTATTTTTCTATTTAATTTTTTATTTTTCATTATTCCCATCTATTTCCTTACACATCAATGGTTATAGATGGTTGATTTCTTATTGGGTGGGAATGAGGATGATAGCCTATTTATTCTCTTAACCATATACTGTTAATACTTCCATTAGATTTCATTTCCTACCAAGGGAGAGATGGTAGTAGAGAGACTACATTGTAGCTAATAATTGTCTTGTTTTCTCACTATTATCTAAATTCCTTGACTTTTTTTCTTATTCTTCAATACCTCTCCTCTTGAATTTATCCAATATATGGTGGTTATTGGTGTATTATTGGTGATATGGTGCATACATTTTATTATATGATTTGATCAGGCTTATAATGATTTGGTTTCATAGGTTTTATACCTAGTTACGTTAGGGTATTCTGTGGCAATCTTTCTATAGGATCAAGGGAAGTTAATCTAGATAAGGAACGAACGAAAAAATTTCCCCAATGAGAGCTATAACATGGTATAATTTTAGTTGGGTAAATATTTAATACTTAATTAACATTTAATAATGTGCTTTTATGGTGAATTTTATTGAATACTGACGCAAATAAGTAGTGAGATTAAACACTGAGATGAAAATAATGGAGTAAACATAGGTAATCCATCCCAGAGTCTATTTTATATTCTTCACTAACATTTTTTCTTATTTTATTTCAATTTAGTCAATTTATAATTCTAAATAGATTTCAACATTTTAATTTATTTTATAAATAAAAATACTAAAAATATAAAGAAGTTAAAAAAATCGTGAAGTAACAACTACTGAACCTAAACTCTCTCTAGGAGAAAACCCATGTAATCGAATATTACACTTTCTGATTTAAAATTATATTGACTTGGTGTTCACAAAAAACTTATGCATCACCCACTTCCATTGAGTAATGGTTATAAATGTTTTCACACTATGTGTAATAAGAAGATCATTAAAAATAGTTGAATCTAAGCATTAAAATAGATTTGATCTCAGGTTGGGGATTAGAATTTTTTCAATTTATCTCAATCAGAATCCAATTTCAAGTTATTCTGGATAAGAATAATTGTATCTAACTTACGTTTAACATGTATTCATCAATTTTAATTTTATAGAAAAGTGAAAAAAAATTATGGGAGATATCGGTCCAAGTTAGTGTTCTTGGATGATGTAACGAGTTTTGTTGTTGTTTAATTTATTAATGAATAAAATTTATTTTATATGTCACTTAAATTATAATTTATTTAAGAAGAAGTATATTAACTAAATTCTATTACATAATATATGTAACACTTAAATAATTATTTATATATAATGTATTAAATTAAATTAATGGTTTTAACATGGGAGTTATTTTAAATATTATTTAAAGGAACCAATCTTTGTGTAATTTCCTACAACATTAAATGAGATATATAAGTGTTTTCTAACTCTACGCCAAATTTTAATATGAGTTCGTGATTTTATCTCTTACTCTTGACACCACATAGAGAACTAGAGAGAGAACATCCCTTCTCCCTTTTGATCTAGATTCATAAACATGAATGATATACATATGATGTATAGAAGACATTAAAACACTATTAATTCTTTATGTTAGCACCCAATGGATAAGGACTAACATCCTGATCTACATTTTTGGTACTTTATGAAAAAAAAATTAAAAAAAAATTCATATATTAGTGAAGATACTATTTCTTTTTGTTCTTAATTAATATTTAATTTAAAATTTAATGTGTTATTATTTTTCAGGGGTATGATTTTCATTCATCTAATACATGAGATTTTTTGTTCATATTTTAGTCAAATTTTTAAATTAATAATCCTTCCATGATGATTTTACTCTTCCAAGATCTTTCATGTGTTATGAAATTAGTCATAATTAATTTATAAATAATAGGATGATTTTATTTTATAAAATGAAACTCCATCATCTTGTCCAAGTTACAATGTTCTTTCCAATGCATGAATTAAAATCTGTTGAACACAAAATTACCAAAATATTTTTAAAATCACACACAGACACATAGAAAGGGAGAGAGTAAACATTATCCTCACATGTGTATCTAGATGGAGGGTCCATCCCTTCCCATTAATGTATATTTATATATGTATTATAGATATATATAATATATTGATATGTCAATATATTGATAAATATATATTCTATATTGATATTATATATATGAATATAAAATGTTGAACTACTTGTACACTATTTATTATGCACATGTACTTGGAATTTTGGTAGTGTGGGTTCAATCCAAGATGCCCACGGAATTTTCTACAAAATTTTAGGGTAACTCTTCTTTTTATCAAAGAAGAAACACCCTTTTACTCTAACAACTAGGGGTGTAATTATATTGGTTTGGTACATTTTTGAATGGATACAAAACCAAACCACAACTTGTAGTTTCATATATATATATATATATATATATATATATATATAAACCAAACCAATTATTATCAGTTTGATTCTCCTTAAAAAAAGTCCAAACAATTAATTGTTGGTTTAATTTGGTTTAGATTATAGATTAACCTTTATAACATATCAAATATATTTTATAATGAATAGATGATAAACTAAAAAAAGTTACCCATAATCACAAAAATTTAATTAAAAAATATCAAACCATATATACATAACAAAACCTAAGAAAAATGTCAACAAAATAAAAGAAATACAAAAATAACTACATGAAAGATGATAACTAAAAAATATTATAGGAATGAAAGAAATATAGGGAAAATAAGGTTACTACCTCTAAATAAGATCAATAGGAAGTTCCATCAGGGAAATATTATCTAGTCATAAATCCACTCAGCCCTAATGATGCTCACACCAAATTAACCAGTAAAAGGATGAAATAACCCGTTTTTGTAAATAATATTTTTTCGTGAGAAAATGTGTTTTTTTAACTCAACAAAATTATATCTCTTTATTAATGATGTGACTATAAAAGAAATTTTGACTATCAGGATTTAACCATTATATGGCCTTTGGTCAATTATGATCGTTGGTCAATTATGACCATTGGTCAATATGATTGTTGAAAACTATACTCTTAATAACAATTTTAACATTATAATTATTGTTTATAAGTAGAATTGAAATAAGATAATTAATGAAGAAAAGATAAATAATGGCCTCAACCAGTAGTTTCATACCATATGAATACCATTTTTTGAATATTGGGAGGGAGGTAGCCCCTCTAGGGTTTTTTTCCTAAGCAAGACTAAGCCAGGATTCAACAATTGAAGCATGAATGAAATCACCCACGAGGTAATTTAATGTTAGTGGAAATTACCACTCAGGTGATATTAGCCAAGACACCCCATGAATCTATCACCATCACAAAACTTAACCTTAGGACATATGAGGGAGTTATAATGGGTAATGTGCATGGTACTAGTTATTTATAGTGTAATTCCATTGTATAAATAAAATTTTTATCATGTCAATTCTATTCTAAGAATCGTTTTTCTTAATAAAACATTGATGGAATTTGGTATATTGATTTTTCAGATAGAAATTGTAATTTCTATAAAAGATATAAATAATTATAAAAAATTAATATATTATTAATAATAATCATTTTAATGAAATAGTATGATTAAAACACTCTTATTTATATATAAATGTTAAAATAATTTTTTTTTCAACTGTCATAAATTTTAATTTTCTTTTTAAATCTATAATTATCTTTAATAAGTAAGGATTTTTATATTGAAAATTTATAGTTTTTATATTTTTAGAATTATTCTAATAAAATAAATATCAATTTTGAAGTCATAATTCTTAAATAAAGTTAGGGTGAATTTATGATAATTTTCTAAAATACATTATTTTTTCATGAATAGTAAATATAAAATTTGAGTTATTCAGAATGTTTAATGATTTAATAATTATATTATAACTAATCAAAAAAAATATAAGGATTTAAATATGTAATTATATTAATATAAAGTATTTTAAAATATTTTAATATATTTTGAAACCTATAATTTACATTCCAAATTCTAAAATATAAACTTTAACATTAAAAATATTATTATGTGGAAGCTTTACTTTTCCATGCCAAAATATGAAATATAATGTTATGGTCAACTATTTTGGATTAAAATAAAGTAAAATATGATCTATGTGTCCAAAACCATGGGACAATATCATGGTAAAGCCCATGGTTTTTCATTTTCCACTAACTAGGTTTCGAAGGACAATATTTGGAAATTAATAAACAAATCCTCCACTTTTTCTACAGATACCCACCCATTTATCAATTTAATTTCACTAAAAATACCTCCTCTACAATTCTATGATAGTTTTAGCTCCCAAAAGTCATCCCAAGGTGTCCTAATTCCCCTAAGGTTCCTATCCTCATGTTTTTTGAGTAACTCTTTACGGTAAGGGAAATATCCACCATTTCTATTTGCTTCATGGATGTCTTTTTATATATATTCTAAATGTTATAGTCAATCTCTATTATTTACATTTTTTCATAATTATGTTTTATCAATGGGATAACCTTTTCCTCTCTCTCTTAATTCTTTTCTAAAACCATGTTTTATACCTGTTATGTCTCCAATTTTACTTCTCAAAATTTCTCTCTTCTCCCCAAGAAATTCCCTTTTATTTTATTTTTTTGAACCTAAAAACAATTTATTTTATTAGGGTATTAAAAAGTATGTAATTTGTTATTTTATTTTTTATTTACATATATAAAATCTGTATTCTCTTTCAGTGGGTTAAAAATGACATATAGATCTTGTCTTTAAGCACTTTTTTAAATGCCGTTTTTTTCTAATTTGAAACCCATATCATTAATTTTACACATGTTATTTATGAAATGTTTTATTATAATCTATGTGTATAAATTAATTAAGACATATTAATTGTTCTTTATGATAGTGCTCCAATTAATTTTGTAAATAATTTAATCTTTGGAGATGACATTTTTTCGATACCATGGGGAATAACCTTGGTAATTTTTATGAAACCTCAATGAAAAACCTTAGTTATATAGTAATGAATATCTAATTTAAATGTTTTAGACAAAATTTCATATTATGAAAAATTTCCTTTTTAATATTATATTCCCCATCTTCTATTTCCATAATGATATTACCCATGTTATTATAGATTTTCCTCATGATCATTGGTAAACTATTTCCCTTGATTTCCCTTACTAGGCCTTATGCTCACTCTTTCCTTTGATGTGTGTCCCTAGGTTATGAGATAAATTAAATGTACTTATGATGACCCAATTAATAATCATTTCAATTTTTTTATAAGAATGTTTTTTGGTTTCATGTATTATGTACCATTTTTTCCAAGAAACTAAACTTTAAAAGATCCTCACTTTGTACCATGTATATTAAAATCTTATGTAATAAAAAGGCAGGATACCATATTTGGTATCAAATAGAGGTTTATTTAGTTTTGGAAATTTGGATTTGAAAACTTTAGGAAGAACCCTGGTTACATTTTAAAAAATAGGAAAACATCTTAGTATTTTGGTGATGTATTAAGTAAGTGGTTTTTGAACAAAAAAATCTCTATCTGGATATAAAAAAGTGGATGTGGATTTAGAAGAGATGTATCTAGGGGTAAAAACTGAAAATAATGAATTGATATAGACTCTAAAAGGAACTGGTTTATGAAAACAGGCCTTGAAACACTCTTAGTTTTACACTCATGGGGGATATGTTTGGTGAAGAAATTTTTTTTTCTGAAATAATATGAATAATTTATAGAAAATATTTGTTTTGTTAAAGAATAACATATTTAAGCATGGTGTTTTAAGACATAAAATTACTATATAATTATAATATTACTAAAATAAACACATTTATCACCCTGTTTTTGTTCTTTTAGAATATGGGTAAAAGTAAGAGGAATAGTTTAAATTGTCAGTGCAATAGACCATGCATTGATGACCCTTAGATTGATGCATGAATGAAAAACATCATGAGAGTAAGGAATCAAGAAACTAATAAAAAATCATGAAGCTAAGAAGATAGATTGATACTGTGCAGTGGTAAGATTTTAGGGGAACCTTTTTTAAAAAATATTTCCCCCATTCTATGTGAATGAAAATGGAGCAGAAATTCCTAGATCTAAAGAAGAATGAAAAAAAGAATATTTGGAAAGCTTTGCGATTAACTTTACAAGACTTTCTCATTACACCTCTAGCTTTATAAAGGATTCTAATGGAGATTTTGATAGATTCTTTAGTGGACTAAGGACTCATATACTGAAGGATCTAGCCAATAAATATTATGATAGCTAGGAGAATATTGGGAAATTTTTTTGAAGGTGGAACTGAAGTTCACAGAGACACAATGGCCCCATAAATCAAATAAGGAGCAGAGATAAATGGATCTTAGATTTGGGAGGAACATTGATTAGGTAAGAGGATGAAATCTAGTTAAACTTCAGACATGTAAAAAAATTGGGAAGAATAATTTGTGGAACTACTTTCTCAAGAGAGGTAAATGTTACAAGTGTGGAAGAGATGTCCATATTGCTTTGAACTATCATAGTGTAGTGAAGCCCCAACTTCTCATCACTAAAAAAGGGAATATGTTGTATGACCAGCCTGAATTTCAATGTTATAAGAGTGGAAAACATGGGAACTTTTCCAACCATTTTCCAAATTAGAAGATAATGGAGGGGAATCACCATTAACTTCAGCAATGGAAAAAAGAGTATGTTCATGAATTTTCTATCATTATGGCTGATGTAGATTCTCTAAATTATGTGGTGGAAAGTAATATTGTTTTTATCTCAAATCTAGAAAGTATATTTTTTAATTTTGGTTCTATGCATTACATTATTTCTTTTATGTTTGTAAAGAATATGGAATCAATCCTTGAACTGGTAAAAGTTGAGTTATGAGTCAAGAATTCTGGAGGGTTTATCCAAGCATCAATAGAGTATAGAAACTCTATTATTACCTTTGAAGATAACAATCTCATCACAAATGTATTAGTCATTCCCAATCTGGAATTTGAAACTATACTAGGGATGGAATGTCTCTCAATGTGTAAAATTAAGATCATCTACATAAGCAAGTAAATATCATCAATATTGAATAGAAAACCTAAATTTCTTTTCAAATGAGGGGTATCTAGAATGAATCTTTTTATAGAAGCACCTCCCATATCCTTCTTTATGGAAATGATCAGTGAATATGAAGATAGAAAAGAAAGTATGCAAATCAAAAATTTCCTCATCATTTAAGAATGCATTAATTTATTTCTTAAGGTGTTACATAGACCTCCCCAAAAAAGGGAGATATATTTATTCATTAAACTCAATGTTTAATCCAAGATGATATCAAAGACCCCAAATCAAAGAGAAATGTGGATATAAAGGAATTAAAGAAGCAACTCCAAAATATCTTGGAGAAGGGGTTTATCTAACGAAGTGTGTATCCTTGGGGAGGAACTATTATATTTGGGAATAAGAATGATGGATCAATGCAAATATGCATTGATTATAGGGAACTTAAATGGATTACAATGAAGAGAAAATATGCTCTCCCAAGGATTGATGATTTATTTGACCAGATTCATGGAGATAAATTATTCTCCAAGATTGATATTTGATATGTTTATCATAAATTGAGGGTGAAGGAAGAGGATATTCCAAATACTTCCCTCTAATCAATATATGGGAATTATGAGTTTTTTTATTACTTTTTTCTTGATTAATTCAACTACTATATTTTTGGATTTGATGAATTTTGTATTTAAGGACAACCTTGAAAAATTTGAGGTAGTTTCTATTGATTATATTATGATATATTCTCAAATTTTTGAGTAAAATGAGGATAATCTAACATATTTTTAAATACTCTATGGAAGGAGTGGATATTTGTAATGGTTGGAAAAGGTGAATTTTGGTTAAAATAATTTTCTTTAATGGGGAACATTGTAACCAATGAATGAATATCAATTGACCCAGCCAAGACAACAGTTGTGGTTGAGTGTCCTCATCCTAAAAAAGTAACTAAGATTCAAGGTTTCCTTTGTTTAGAAATATATTATAAGAGGTTTGTGAAAAAAGTTCATGGATTGAGAATTCACTGACCAAGTTTACTAAAAAAGGGGCCATGATTATCTATAAAAAATATTGTGAAGAAGGTTTCCAAGAGAGCATAAAGGGAAATGTGAAAATCTTTATTAGACTGTTATATAATCATTAGTCAATTATGACCATCAGTCAATTATGACCATTGATCAATATGACTGTTGGAATCTATACTCATAATAATAAATTTAAATTTATAATTAGTATTTATAAGTAGAAATGAAAAAGGATAATTAATGGATAAAGAAGAACTGATGGACTCAACCAGTAGGGTTGTGATAAAAAGACCATTTTTTGAATCATGGGAGGGGGTAGCATCTCCGGGGTTTGGTCTTTATCAATCCCAATCTGAGTTTCAACATGTCAAGCTTGAACAAAATATCATATAGGAGAAGTTCAAGTTAGTAGAAATTACCACTTGGGCGACGTTATATGAGCCTCCACATGAGTTTATCACCATCAAACACTTTCCCCTTTGGTAATATGCATGTTTTATATGGGGTAATGTTTCAAGTACCTATTTACATAAAATTTAATTCAATTTTATAAACAAAATTTTTATTCCATCAATTTTTTTAATAAAAGTTTTACACAATAAAATTGAGATGGAATTTGGTAAATTGATTTTTTTGTAAGAAATCCTATTTTCAAGAATAGATATAAATATTTATAATAAAATAATATGTTATAAATAATAATTTTTTTAATTAAATAGTATGATAAAAAAATTATTTAAATATAAAGGATTAAATATTTTTTTTACATGTGTTGAAAATTTTACTAGGCATATTCAATATAAAATTATTTTTAATAATGTTTTTTATATTTAAAAGTTAGAATTATCTTGTTTATAGAATTTTTATGAAAAAATAAATTTCGTATTTTAAATCATTATTCCAAAATTTGGTTTGGGTAAATATGTGATAATTTTCTAAAATACTTTATTTTCACATGAATACTAAAACTACAGTTTGAGTTTTTTTGTATGTTTAATGAGTTCATAATTATTTAATAATAATTTAATAACTAATTAACCACAATAAAAGACATAATATATGTTATTTTATTAATAATAATCATTTTAATATATTTTAATCAATTTAAAAACATATAATTTACTTTCCAAATTTTAAAATGGAAACTTTAACTGTAGAAATATTATTTGTTGAAAATTTTAATTTCACATACCAAAAGAAGTAATATAAAATTATAGTTGACTCTTATGGATTAAAATAATATAAAATTTTGTTCACGTTTCAATAAACAAGGTAAAATAAAATGGTAAAGCCCATGGTTTTTTATTTTCGAAAACCTAGGTTTCTAAGGGATATATTTCAAAACTAATAAACAAATCCTTCACTTTTGATATAATTACCCATCCATTTGTCTATTTCCTTTCACTAAAAATACCTAATACATGAATATATGATAGTTTTACCTCCCAAGTATTCCTACCAAGGTGAACTCAATCCCCCAAGGTTCTAATCCTTGAGTTTTAGGAGTAACTCTTTAAAGTAAGGGAACTATCCTTCTGTTCTATTTTTTGAAGATACTATTTTTGTATATATATTCTGAATATTATTTTCACTCTCTATTATTTCCATTTTATTAATTAAATTAATAAAAAATTATGTTTTATCAATGGTATAATCATGTCTTCTCTCTTTTTACCCTTTTCTAGAAGCACATTGTATACCTGTTATACTGCTGATTTTACTTAAAATTTCTGCCTTCAACCCTAGAGATTGTCTTATATTTTATTTTTTTGAATACCCAGACCTATATATTTATTAGGTATATTAAACAAGATGTAAAAATGATTTATTTTTTCTATTTTTTACATACATAAGCCTACATTCTATTTAGGTAAGTTTAAAATAACATAATGATCTTGTCTTTAATCACTTTTTAAAATATCATGTTTTTTTAATTTGAACCCCATTTATTTTATTTTCTTGTGGGTTATTTATGAAATGTTTTATTATAGTATATGTGAGTCAAATTAGTTAAGAAAAACTAATGGTGTCTCTTAACAGTGCTTGAATTCATTGGGTAATGAATTTAATCTCTAGAAATGATATGTTTTACAATACCTTGGTGAATAACCTTTGTAATGGATTTGACACCTCAGTGACAAAACATGGTGATATTATTATTAATGTATCATTTAAATTTTGGTGGAACATTTTCTTATTGTTATTTAGGTCATTTTTATTATGATATTCTTCATGTTCCATTTCGTATTCCATAATGATATTTCTCATGTTTTTATTGATTTTCCTCAAGATCACATGTAAATTATTTCCCATGATTTCCCATATCATGCGTTATTCTCACACTTTCCTTTGATGTTTGTCCCCAGGTTATGATACGTAGTAATTGTACTTAGTATGATCCAATTAATAATCCTTTCAAGTTTTTTAGAATATTTTGTTTATGTTTTTATATATTATATAAATTTTTTCAAATAAACTAGACTTTAAAAGATCCTATATTTGCATTACGTAAATGAATAGTTTATGTAATAAAAATGCAGGATTCCATAAAGGAGCTATAATAATATTCCCTACCAAATCATTGGACAAGAAATGGATTTCTGTAAAAATATACAATCAACTAAATAATTTCAATAGTCATCCTCAAAGTATGTAATAAAGGAAAAAGAAATTTTAAACTTACAAAAGAACACCATTCTAATGTAGTAGCACAAAGATCTATCAATTTATAAATAAAATTAAAATACAAATCACTCATTTTTGAGGTAGTATTGCCTTTATTTGAATTTTTTTCCTATTAATTTCATTATTTCATTTTATAAAAATCCTATAATTTTACTCAATAAAGATGAATTAATATTCTATGAATAAGAAATTATTGGTTTCCAGGGTGGATACTCCACAAACATTGGAAAACCATACTCTCTACTCTTGTGACCTGAGATACTATAAGAAAAGAACTCATGTTGATGTATCCATTTATATATTTTAACAACTTATAAAATAATAATAAAATATAATTAATTTATATCAACTAATATTAACAAAATGAAAAATCATATAAAAAATGAAACCAAACCCCAAACAAATCTATATTAACTCATTCATCTATACTAGGTAAATTAATTGATTAATTCATTGAAATAGTTTAATGTATATTAAAAAAATTCTTGAAAATATATTCAAGAATAATCAATTAATTTCCACAATAAAATCATAGTTATTAAATATAATTTTATATATATAAGAGGCACATTCACATTCATGAAACACATAGTTTCAATTTGATTTTTTTAGAAAATCTATATACCACTCTCAATCTAATCATGTTCTTCAAAAATTTACTCATAGTTTTTCAAAACAGTACACTATTTTAGAAAATCCTCCCCACAAAAAAGATCCTCTTACATGATTAGATTCAAAGAACTACTAAAAACAACAACCTCCGACCCTATTTTTCTAATATAAATATCTTACGTTATATTTGTAAATTAAATGCATAAAATATAATTTTCTATGAAAGCTTAAATAAGACAGAAAGAAGAATTTTTATAGCACCATTCTAGTACCTTAAATTTCTCACCTTCCCAAAAAAAATAATTTTTGTATCCTAGATATTAATCCTATCCACTTCTACATAACACGATATCCTCTATAAATTGTTATAAAAAAATATCCCTTTATGAAGTGGAATTAACATATTTCCATTTCTTTGAAGAAACTTCATCAATTTTTCTAATTTTAATTCATCTTATTTGGCCCTATAACTGACTCATAATGAGGAAACAAACCAAAAATTTCATTTTGAATTTTTCCATTCAGCTAGTTTCCGATATCATCAATATAAACATTATCAATATTCATTCAGAAAAATATAAAATATAATTAGGATATAATACAATAGTAACAAACAATAAATCATTAACATTATTAAGGTTTCACTTTAAAAACCCATTTTTTTATAAATTATTTTTTTAATAAATTAAAATTCTTTGATGTATTACACTGAACACTACACCATGTTAAGTAAGAAGTACACGCAATAATGAGTTTAGCTTTTGGTAAATGAAAAAATTAGTTTTCCATGTGTTATAAATGATACCATATTTAGTTTCATTACTTGATACACCATGCATTGATTTGATTACACAAAATAATGAGCCCCTACAATAGCTTGTGTTACATACAAGGTTGATTTTTATCAAACTACAATATACAATTAATATTATTATTAAAATAATTTTTAGTTATCACCAAGATGTTTGAATTATAGTTATGAATAATAATAAATAATTTATAAAATTATGGTTTAAAAATTTATATAAAATAAATTCTTTGTAAAATATTGAATTATAAATGAGGGTGAGAACTATTTGAAAAATATAAAAATTCCTTTTTTAAAATTAATATTTTTCCATGAACAAAAACATTTTAACTCAATAAGTTGAAAAACCACATTTGACTAATATTTTAAATAAAATTTATATATTATATATTAAATAAAATGTTTCTATACTCATAAAATAGGTTTTATTGGAATAAGTCAATAATAAATCAAATTTTAGGCATAAAAGCAGTATTTTTCTAAAAGGCACTTTTCTACCTTTTAATGGCATACTAGTTTCAAAACTAAATTTTGACACTATTATATTTTTTATTTTAAAAATTAAATATATTTTTGAAATAATAATATTAAAATTTAATTTGGATGATTTTTTGGAATTTTTATGAGTAGTTTCATTTTTTTGATGAATAGGGAAAAAACACTCAATTTTAATTGAAAACTGCATTTTCATATAATCTATTTATATAGTTAAATTATATTTTAAATTGAATTTAAAATATAAATTATTTCAATTAAACATCAATAAATCTAATTTTTTTCATTGGAATCAATTTCACAATGAAATTGGATATAAAAACATTTCAAACATTTAAACTTTTTACATCAAAAACCAATTTTTACATCTCATCTGCGGGATTGATTTTAAGTTAAATTTTACAACTTAAATGATTGAAATTTTTCAAAATTGATAAAATATTTGGAATCTAAATAATTTATATGGTATTTTTATGTAAAATCTGTTTTTGACCAAAAATATTAGTGAAAGTACTTAAAATTAATTACAATGATTATGGTAAAAATGAGTTCACTTAGGGGTTAGACATTAATCATAAAGGTCCAAATCAACTACAAAATGTAAAAAAACACATTGTATGGATAAATTTATCTAATATCCCCTATTTTATCGAAAAATATTTTTATTTTTGGAAAATGATGTATGGGATACTTCCAAATAGTGTTTACCTTTTGTATTTACCAGAATATCCCTCATCCTCCATTATAAAACATCACTCACTCCTTCACTTATTCACACATAATAATAATTTTGAGTCATACAAAACCTGACCAAATAAACTCCCAAAATCCTTTATCTTATCCTACAATACTCACATTAGGGTGATAGAAAACCAAATAAGTCCTTTGGGGCAAACCAAAAGGAGTTACCCGAATAATAGGTAATGTACTTCGATGAGCACTTTTGTTTTACTAATTTATCCACCTCATAAATTATTTTTATCATTATTTTATATTAATTTCATAATATTGAATATAATGATATGTGATTATATAAAGGGTATTACTTACAATTTGACACACTTTCATCCAAAGAGATACACAATCGTTATTTGTGTGTACGGTGAACTACTACCTCACAAACTGATGTTGTTCGTTCTTCCATTAACACATTTAAATGTTTGGAATAATGATGGATTTATAGTTTTTATACAATATATATGATATTTGTTTTGTATTTATATTTCATTAATTATTACATAACACGTACCTTTATCCGTTCCATTTTGTGAGGAGATGATAATGTCATTTGTTTGTACGACAGACTACCGCCTCACAAAGTGATGTGATTCATTCACACTTTACATTGAATTTATTAAGGAATGGTTTAATAGTCATATATGATATATATGAAACAATAAATCTACTATGAGGAATATATATATATATATATTATTTATTTTTCCTTCTTTCAATATGATAAGGAAATTGAAATAGAGTTCATGTATACGTACGACCTTCCATCTCCATGAATGGCGTATTTCATTTCCTATTTATATTTTTTATATATTATAATAAATAAATATAGAGTTAATATATATTATATTTATATTGTGTTTTACATTCTGTAAATGCAGAAATCATGATCTAAGTAGTAGGACCAAGAATAACAAATCAAAACATGTACGATAAAAAAAGTATTTATTATCCAAAACATAACATCAACATTGAAATGTTAAGTAAAAAGGTAATATAATGTAATAAGTAAATAATATATGGTCTTAAATATATGAATATTATAATGTGATTTATGTATAATAAACTTATATTTGTTATACAGGTTCTTTGAACATGTATGCTTAGAGTCTAGACTTAAAGTAAGGGGATCCGTGTGATGGACAGTGGAATGGAGGGTAGTAGAACAATGATAACCTATGTATCAAGGATGTCCAATGGAGACTGTGTGAGATGGGTAGTCCACAAAATGGATTAGGATGTACTAAAGAAAGAATATCTGTTGGGATGAAAGGTGCGATTGTGGCCATCTAGTTGGTTGACCAGTAGGTGATGAGTTTCTTGTACACGAGGGGGTGATTTTAGGCCATGTTTTTGGGTTCATACAGACTGGGCCTATGGGACATGTAATAAATAATTAATTCGTGATAGGTTGGATATACCCTTTTGGAGGAGATATGGACTACCTCTTCGGTCGGTGTGTGTGGTGTGTGTGTGTTTGAAATGTAATTGTTCCCCCAATTACCTAATATATATATATATACTTCCATATGAATTGTTATATTATGTATTTAATTTATTTCATGATATTAATATTTTTAATTATTTTTTCTTCATGGATATCTTGATTCAAAAGTTATTTAAGTAGTAAGGGAATTCCATATCACATTTATTTTCTATGAGACACAAGCCTTGATCACTACCTATTTCTCCTATGTGGTTTGTATAATACCCTCAGTTGTATTTTAGGACTTTTAAAATAATAATTTTTGGATTGGAATATCTATTTGATTATACCTCTTCCAAGTGGTTTATAGTTCAAGAGTTACCAAATGGGCATTAGATTTTTGTCTCATTTTTTTTCTTTGACACACCTATCATGTTATGAACTTGTGTTCTTTTTTGAGATGTATATACTTCCCATTTGACATGTTATATCATTAAAATTATTATTTTAATTTTATTTTATGATCAATTTAATGTAAATTTTTAATGGGTATTATGATTCAAAGTTACAAAATTGGTAAGACTTTATTTCCACAATCTCATCCTTTATCCGGATTATTTAAAATCAGGTATCCATTGATGAAATATTGTGAGAAATATCACCATAATTATCATGAATTTTCTTATACATTGGTTATTCATGATATATTCATATAATGGTACCATTTTCCCACTATTTGTTTCAAAATATAATTAAGAAACTTTTTTAAATGGAATCTCACATTGTCAATCTCTTTGATCAGAAATATGTGTTCTTTCAAAATAATAATTTGAAAAATGTTTTAAAAATGTTTTAAATGATATTTTAAGATAAATTTCAAGTAAAATGATTTTAATTTTTTTTTATGTTTTAAAAAGGGTTTAATTTTTTTTCAAAGATTCCTTTATAAGTTTTCAGGGTTGTTTTCAAAGAAAAATGTTTTCAAAATGTATTATGTTTTAAGATAGAAATTTTCAAAGTTGAAATGATATTTTTCTCAAGAAATGTTCTTAAATGATGTTCTAAAATTATTTTCAATCTATTAATATTTCATTTGATATATTTTATTCTTTATATGGAGTAAGATCCTAAGATAATATTCTCATTCTTTCTTGCAATTGATTATGTTTAAGATGAAGATTTATTTTTGAAACTTGTTTCTCTTCCACTATTTATACCATGAACAACTCTCATCAAACATGATTAATCTCATGAGTTTTTCTAAGATTAAATTATTATTAAAACATCATATTTTTAAAAGTTAATATATGATGAACTGTTTATGATATCAATTTAATTTAATGGTTTATGATATGATGAATGATCATGATCTTTTTCACACATAAGTATGAAATCATTATGTAATGTGTGAGAAATATTTCTCCCTTAGGTTCATTGTTTAATGATTTATATCTCATGATATAAATATAGAAAGCATATAAATAGGCTTTTTCCACAATGTCAAATGGGCGTGTGCTAATCCTCAATGGGATATGGAAGCGTCCTAATTCACAATGGGAAATAGGTGTGTCTTGATGGATAAAGGGAAATAGGTATGACCTGATCCACTATTGGGAATAAGCGTGTCCCAATTAACTATGTTAATGTTATTGGTATTTCACCTTGACACTAGAAATGGTTTTTTATGTTTATGATGCATCCACACTTTTATAACATGATCTTATGGTTCATGATTGATTTATGATGGTTTCTCATCCTTATGAATCGTCTTTTCTAAAATTATAAGGTTTTATCCATGAATCATGTTTATAATATTTTAAAGGTTGGGTATAAATTTTTTATAGTTTTTATGCATTATCATATACCCTTATGATTATCTTATACCTTCATATATTCATAGCTTTATGTCTCTTATGTTTACCCTTACTGTTAATATAAGATCACCCAATCTTATATTTCCTTCCCTAGGTTGTGAATAATGTTTTAGGAAGGATATGACTATGAGGAGTCCAAAATGGTAATATCATTCTTAGAAACATTGAATATATTTCAACAAGTTATATGGTTATGTTCCATGTTTATTACTTTCCTTGGGAATGTGCTTTTGTAATTTTCTGAATATTTATCTAAAATTATGTAATATCCAGGGATGTTAATCTTGGGTTGCAACAGTTGGTCTCAAATTAATTGTTTACACAATATTTAGAAACAAGTATGATAAATATTTAGTGAGATAACTATGGATATTTATAAGGATATGTCTAAGGATGAGTTAAAGTATAGGAAAATGTCCAAGAATTTTTGTAAAGGTTTGATTGAGTGTTTTCCAAGAAACACATCCCTGTCTGGACTATAAAATTGAATGTGGATATAGAACATATTTACCTTGGGTTAATAACCCAAAAAGATAGTATTGATCTAGAATCAACCAGTAATTGGTGCATGAAAATAGTCATTGTTGCACACCTAGTTTGACACTCTTGGGGGATTTTATTTAGATTTTCACAAACTCTTTACAAACCATCATAAAGCCTTTAAATAAATGATGATAATGGATGATCTAGGATAATACTAAGGAATCATAGATTTAAAATAAGGATTCATGATTTCAAAATTCTATATGTAATTTGTCATGATAATGTGGTTTTCTACTATGATAAGTATTGCTCACACTATGAATACTAGTTTCAAGTTAATAGTGGGAACCCAAAGGAACTAGGCTGACATTAAATGTGATGAATAATTTTCTGATGAGAATTCAAATGGGATGGTCATTAGAGTTAAGGATGTTGTGATCGTGCCTAATTAGTTTTCTTGGAACATGATTAACAACATGCACCTTTATCAATTTTAGAATAACCAAAGAAGAAAAGGAAATAGTTTTATGAGAATTCAATTAATGGAGATCATAGAGGAAAGAAGCTCAATTTTCTATATATCAATATTTTGGGAACAATCACTCTAGGTAATGTCTTTAAGGGATGAGAATTTTTCTTATCTATGGAAAATAAGGACACAAATAATGTATCTAACAAAGGGATAATGATAAAAATTAGTTAACGTAATGGATGAGATTAATGGCCTCCCTAAGGTATCATTTATTATAAAATGATTTAATTGTGGAATGTATGGGTATTATGAAAATTAATATCTTAGGGGGAGATATCATGAAGTGAATTAGAAAGGTTTTGATAGAAATTATGTAATTGTCTGGGTTTTTGGGGTCCATTACTTTGTGGAAATATCGTGCTGAGTTTTCTGGTCTGGGAATCTCGGTGAAGTTGGCCTAACAGTAGGCCTACCGGTAGCCTTAACCTACCGGTAGCAGGTCTACTGGTAGCTCGGTCTACCGGTAGCCGCAACCTACCAGTAGATCTGTCTACCGGTAGCTCGGTATACCGGTAGCTGCAGCTACCGGTAGCTCTGTCTACCGGTGGCTTGGTCTACCGGTCGCTCAGTATACCGGTACCTGCAGCATACTGGTAGCTCTTAGCAACCGGTGGCTCTCGCCTACCCCCACGGGGTCTTTCCAGTAGTGCTCCTGTTTCACAAATTGGGTTTTAAACACTATTTTGACCCCTTTAAAGATTGTTTTAAAGCCCGGTAACGCCCATAAATGTTTTAATTAAATATTTAATGATTTAACCTGGTGTGTGCATAGGTTTAAACAGCCCGACCCTTTAAATAACGTGTGGGGCCTCATGGTCAACCCACGACCCCCGCTTCTTACGCGGTTCAATGTTGGTATCTCAACCGTTCCAGGCCTTTGTAAACAAAAAGGTTTCTCCTAGGTTTCATTTCTCGATCACCCTATGCTAGGAGTACCCTTTGTTCAGATGAGCATCTTTTCATTCGGACGAGCCACATCACTATCCGTGAAGTTCCGCGCCCAGCCTTAGCATCGATCGTCGATCAACACGTAGGGAATTTCTCCTTCGTCTCTCCCTTTGTGTATCATGCGGGGTGGGAATGCTTTTGATTCTGTGGAATTGGATGAACCAAACCTAAATAAAGATAATTAACAGATTCTATAAAGAACGAGGGGGGTTGTGTTTGATGATGATTTTGTTGCTACGGGCTTACGCCTACTGAAAATCATGGCCGTTGGTGGTCTTTCTCTGTGCACTAATGAACCCCTGGTGATGTTTAAATGGCTTGTTTTGTAGTTGTGAACTCCTGTTGTGAAAAAGGAAATTGGTTAATGACATATATCCGGCTAAATAAATTGAGGCACCAGGATCAATCCTTATGTGATAACCCCAGTTAAAGCACACAGGAATCAAAATCATGTAGTGTGTTATGTCTTATAAATCTAAAAATACCTGCATGGGCCTACTTAGTGGTGGTGGGTTGGTTGTTTTTCCTTTACGGGCCGTTTGCTGATTGATGTGGGTGGGGATGGGATCCCTTGTTATTATTCTCTCGGTGGTTGTGAAATTGGGGATGGGATCCCCTGTGTTATGCTTTCGGTGGTTGTAAATTTTTAGACCGGGTGGTTACCTCCTTTATATCACAAATTGGGGTGGGATCCTCTGTTGTTGAGAAACCTATTGGCTCCTGGGTATTGGACATGGGGCTGTGCCTTGGAGTTTCATTTGGTTATTGTGGTTTTACGAGAGAATTGGGTGTGGATGTTGTAGTTAATGCTTGACTGTTTGCTTTCCTGGATGTGTGCCTATGCTTACTAAGTTTCCCAAGTAGGTGCAGAACTTAATTAAACATCATTACTGAACATGAAAACAAATATGGGACAAATGGGTTTCGTTTGGAATGAGTTGTGACTCGGACTTGAGTGATGTTTGCCTTCCTTAGGCTGGCTAAAAAACCTAAACTTGAGGGAGTGTTTTTTACCTATATATACACTTGTAGTTTTTATTATTCTCACCCCACTTAAGTTGAGAACATAGTTCCAAACACCCCCATTTCATGGGGGTGGGTGTTTTTCCCAACCCTATTATTAGTGTCTGGTTATTAGCTCCTTTTCTTCTCTCTTTCCTGGATAGCCCAAGTTTCTTTGGGCAGGCTGTGATGGCCTAAAGTCCATTATTAGCCCAAGAACCTTCAGGCAGGGTAGTGTGGTGGTTATGGGCCAGGTGTGTGCGGGAAGGTGGTTTTCCTAAGTATCTTCGGGATGAGGCCCAGGTGTCTTTGGGCGTGGAAGTGGATCTTCTAACCCAGGTGTCTTCGGGTGTGGCTGTGGTTGTTCTGGCCTAGGTGTTTTCAGGCGTGGTTACATGTGATAGTTGTGTCCTAGGTGTGTGTGGGTGGGGTTTGGCAGTGGGAATGGGTGAGGTTGTGGCCCAGGTGTGTGCGGGCTGGGTGTGGCAGTGAGACTGTGGTGAGAATGGCAGGATTAGTTCAATGCATAGGATGTCTTCAATAACCAGTGGGAAAGTGGTGTGGGGTACCCAAACATCGATGTGCTCTTATTATATATATATATTACTTGACTTGTGTTATTTGGGGAGTGTACCTTGGTGAGGCTTGGGTGGATATTTTATCTTGTTAGGTGTTTGTTTTACTCTTTTTCTCATGGGACTTTAGTATGTTCCCCCACATGTGCATGAGAGTCTTTGGTTTTTCCCTACTGAGTATACTTGTATGCTCACCCTATGTATATAAAACTATTTTCAGGTTTCCAGGAGGACTTCGTGGATCGTGCTGGACCGTACTAGCTCAGACCTTTGGGGCAGTTGTTGTCGCTGTTTTTCTTTCTTTAGTACTTTACCCTTGTAGTCACTTATACTTTATGGATTTTTACTTTTCTAACATGCATTGAGAGTGGTTCTTGGCATTACTTTTACTTTCTGCTTTTGGTGTTGTTGGGATTTACCATTATATCTCTCGATCTTATAAAAATAAAAAGCGTAATGCCTTCCATTCAGTGTTTGATTCTATAACCTTGGTGCTAGTCGCCACTCCGGGACCTATTGAAGGCGGGTCTCGGGGGTCATTATCTCTCCTTTAACTTAAATAAGGAAGGGTCGGGCAATCTGCCGACCCTTCCCTCCTTTTGGTGAAGGCGGGTCGTGACCGAATGGTATCAAAGGTGATGGTTGAGAGATAGGATGGAGTCTGGAGTTAGGCATAGTGAGGATTTCATGGGATGGTAGGGAAACAGTTTTGCATGACCTTGGTGCATGAATTAGGCCAGGGAAGACCGGCTAGGACGTGGGATTTTAGGGCCCCCGTGATCCGATGCAAGGACTCTGGGCCTACCGAACGACTAGGTAAGGCCACGCTGATTGCAGGGAAGAGAGACCCTAAGAAAAGTGCATGAATCATAATGACTTGTGTTCTCGTGTTTCTGGGGTGTCTTGAGAATTAATTATAAATAAAAATTTTAAGATGTTTTAAGAACAATTTTCTGCACTACTTGGGCTTAGGCATTACTTGTTTACCTTGCAGCTATGGCACCTAGAAGGCAACCACGATTGGTGCGGGCGATCGAGGCCCAGGAGACTACCTTGGCCGATCGGCAGAGAGCTGATCAAGAGGAGGAGGATGACCAGTGGCAGAAGACACTTCAGGGCTTCCAGCGACAAACCCTCGAGAAGTATGAGGGCAGCAGCTCTGATATGAAGACGAAGGGCTGGCTAGAGGAGCTGGTGATAGCCTTTGTATAACGACCCATACTTTACATACATTGTTAATACTTCAAAATTGAAGCACGCTTATTACAACATATAACAAAACCAGGAAAGGACCGTATAGGTATAGAGTCTTTAGAAACTGGGAAACATAAACAACTGGTTCATAAAGAATCTACATTGCCTCCCATTCGTTTCATCATATCTAGAGTCTCTTTTTGGCATATCCTACTTAATAACCTTCTTCCTGACCTGGGGAAATAAAATATACAAGGGTGAGCTCAAATGCTCAGTAAGGGTAAAGAAAAGAAATATCAATCACATCATATTCATAAGAACATAACATTTTGGAAATCTTAACCTGCAAAAGAGATCATAATATCATAACATGGGATAAATCATAGTAGTGAAATGTAATCCCAATAATCATAACTTAAAACATGTATCTTTGTGGAATACAAACATAATCATAGAGAATCATTTCTTATTAGTCAAGACTCATTGCCAAGACTATCTTAGTGGGAAAAGTCCATTTTTGAACCGAGTTCACTCCTCGTTTTAGTCCTGTTTCACTGAACCGGTTTAACCTGCTGTTCCATCCATGTCTATCTCATGAGATATAAAATTTTTACCCAATGCATTGGAGGGAGATATAGGTCCCACCCATCTCATAATGATACCATTCTTATGTGTGCCACAAAATCATAAACCATACATCATAGCATAACCCATGTAATAAAAATGGGAATCTTAAACATTGTGACATCATAAAACAATTCATATAAGATAAAGGAATTCATAAAAATAATTCCATCACAACATAATCAAATCAATGTAATAATAGGGATAGAAACAGAACCCTATGTTATCTTAGATGGAAAATAATTTTGATAAAACAGTTGAACTCCATTCTTGAGGAAAATATCCTTTCTACTTCATAAATATTTTTCCTTTCTTAATATGTCATACAATTTTAAACTAAAAGAATTTGATTAAAAATAAACTTGAAAACGTGTAAAGGAAGCTTCTTGTAAATAATGTTTTAAAAATCCATTCATTCTGCATAAGTTAAAAGAAACATTCTTCTCGTACTTTTGTCGGAAAAGTCAAAAAAGTACCTCGTACGAAAAACGACAAAAGATTCCTTTCATATACTTTACTAAAAACTTACCGAAGGGTAAAATTGGATTTAAACAATTGTAGGTGGATGGAAATAATATTACATATTGAGGAAACATGGATGTGGATGATAAAATACACCCCAGTAAATACTAAAGTATAAATAATCTCGGATAAAAATGAGATTGTGATATTTCCCTTACCTTAGGTCCGATTTGCCTCGTAAGTGTCCGAACCTCCTGTATAATGATTTAAATAATGTTATTGACTTATTCCAGAATCATACTTATTGTTATGATATCATATATGGTCATATTCTTAGCTTCTTAGTAGTAATATTTCATTGCTACTTGTTATTCGGGTGTTTATAACTTTTTGTTCTTATGTGTGTTTTGTCGAATAAATCTTTATTATTTTCTTTAGGTTATAGATACATCATTTCCAGAATGTTATTAATGTACTATATATCATATTTATTCATTCAATTCATTTATATAATCATTATGTAATGAAGATCATGTAGAACGAATCGCATCACATCGTGGAGATGGTATTCCGTACGTATGCACGAGCGATGATATCAATCCCATGATCGTGGAATTGTATTAGAGTGTATGTATACTATTTCAGAATCAATATCACATTAAAATAATCATATATAGTAATTATTTACATCATTATACCCATCCAAGTAAAGTGGTGGGGAAAAATAGATTACACCACGGTGTGGAGACGGTATTCCGTACGTACGCACGCGTGGTGATTTCGTTTTCCATAGGATCGATAGATGTTGAAATAGGGTTGTTTCATACTTATAATAACATATCAGTATATGAGTGATACTGATGTTATTACTTCATAATGAAACAACTAAAGAAGAAGAAGTGGAAGAAGAAATAAAGTTGAAAGAATTGGTAACGGACATTACCTCTTATTTGAAACGCTTCTTTGAGACCTCCTTTTTGGGCACTAAAACTGCTCTTTGAAGAGGACCCGGACCTCTAGGATGTCTCTAGGGAAGTGGAGAGAAGAAATTTTCCGGGGATGGCCGAGCTTGAAGGCTCAAAGTGGTGTGAGGAAGAGGGGGAGGAGGTGCCCTTTTATAAGGGAGGAGAGGGGCTCCTTTGGAAAAACTAAAAATATTATTTTATTATAAAGTCAAGTTCGGTTTTAAATAGCTCAAAATTGATTTATTTAGAAGCTAAGGTGGGGATGTGTCGAAATCCTCTCATCCAATAGAATTTAGACAAGTTTAGGTTCCTATTTTAACCTTATCATTTATATTTATCATTAAGTTAAATAATTTTACTTTTACCGTGTCTTCTTGTGTTCTTATACTATAAGGTTAATAAACATACTATAAAAATCCAAAAGAACCCAAGTTGTTTATTATTAATATATATAACCTTAGCTAATTCATTTGGCTGAACCATAGATTTTTAGGAATAAAATAACAATTAATAATATCATATTTGTTTTAAAAACTATTTTATGTCAATTTTGACACTATTTAGTAATTGATTTTTGTGAAAATCATAACAGAATTATTAGTTCAAAAAAAGTTAATTAAATAAATACTGACATGTCATATTAACCTATAAAATTATTGGAATTCATAAATAGTCTCAAATTTCATTTATTTGGGTATTTAAAACATCAATTATGTCAATATTTCATTAATAAGATAATTACTACATCATATTTGTGTCCTCAATAAATTAAATTATTTAAAGTCTAAAAATTACAAATAAAATATCATTATGTAGGAAATATTTTTAGATTTATAATGTATATTTATATTCGAATTTATCTAATCTATAACACTTTATTAAAAATGATATACTTATTAAACATTAATTTTAACTATTTTAACCCTTCTTTAAATAAATTATTAATAAATGTCCTAATCTAATCCAAGTGGGCCTAAATGGTCATATTTTATTCATAAGGTTGTCTTTGTTCGAATTACACTTATCCAATAGAATTAGGACATGTTTTAGGGTAATAATAATATCATTTTTACCATTAATTACCCTATTTACTTTTAACCGTGGTAAAAAAGTAAAAAGTTACTATTCACCAAAAATTATTTTCATCTCATTGAACCACATTTTAGTCCTTGATATTAACTGTGTCTCTCAGATTTTCAAAATTCCACTCACAGAAGCGGTAAAATTAAGATTTATGAAAAATTCAGTTTTTTAACTACCACTTAGTGGTTTCACTATTCATCAAAAATTGAAAGTTTTCAGAAAAATACCAAAATTTCACCCTAGGCTAATTTCGATATTCCGAATCCAAAAATAAAGTCCATTTTGAAAAATAAAATTTATAAAATTTCAAAAAGTGGTTATTACTATTCATAACTGCTAGTTTTAATAATATTTTAATAGCATATCGTTATTTAGTGAAACTCGGTATTGCGTACGACGCAAGCTATCGAGGAAGGTCGCGATTTCGTGTAAAGCAAGCCAAGCAAGTGTTGTGTGTAGAAAAAGATTCATTTTATAACAAAAAAGCCTCGGTTGTTACATTCTACCCCCCTTAAAATGAATTTCGCCCTCGAAAATCGTCACTTTGTAACAAACAGATGAGGATACCTCTCCCTCATCATATCCTCAAGATCCCATGTAGCTTCCTCTAATTGGTGGTTCCTCCATAAAAGTTTCACCAAGAGAGTGGTCTTGTTTCGTTGGAATTTTTCACTAAGATCCAGAATCTCTATCAGTTGTTCTTCATAAGAAAGATCTTGCTCCAGCGGTACAACGTCTGAGTTGAGTACATGTGAAGGATCAGGTATGTACTTTCTCAGGAGAGATACATGGAACAAATCGTGAACTTGAGAGAGATTTGGTGGAAGCGCCAATCGGTAAGCTACCTTCCCAACACGATCCAGTATTTAAAAAGGATCGATATATCTAGGGCTCAATTTCCCCTTCTTTCCAAATCTCATGACCCTCTTCCAGGGAGATATTTGTAAGAACACTTTATCACCCACTTCAAACTCTAGGTCTTTTCATCGGTTGTCAGCATAACTTTTCTGTCAACTCTGAGCTACTCTTATGTGTTGTTGAATAGATCTGACCTTTTCTTCCATTTCATCAACGAGATTAGGTCCTAATAGATTTCTTTCCCCAACTTCATCCCATCAAGTTGGAGTCCTGCATTTCTTTCCATAGAGAGCTTCATAAGGAGCCATCTGAATGCTGGAGTGAAAGCTATTATTATAAGAAAATTCCACGAAAGGTAGGTGTTGATCCCAACCACCTTTTAAATCCATAGAGCAAGCTCTCAACATATCTTCTAGAGTTTGAATTGTTCTCTCAGACTGACCGTCTGTCTGAGGATGATAAGCAGTGCTGAAACTCAGCTCTGTATCCAGAGTATGCTGAAGACTTCACTAGAACTTTGAGGTAAACCTTGGATCCCGATCAGATATAATAGAAAGTGGTACTCCATGCAATATTACCACTTCCTTTACATATATCCTGGAAAGCTGATCTAGAGAGAAATCCTCTCTAATAGCGATGAAGTGTGCAGACTTTGTAAGACGATCAGCTATGACCCAGATAGAATTATTTCCTTTGGATGTTTTAGGATGTTCGGTGACAAAGTCCATAGTGTTGTTTTCACATTTCCATTCGGGTATGGGTAATGGTTGTAACATCCCCTTAGACTTCTATCTCTCAGCTTTAACTTGCTGACAAACCAAGCATCGAGAGACATATTCAGCAACATCTCTTTTCATTCCATCCCACCAGAAGTACTCTTTCAGGTCCCTATACATCTTCATGCTTCCAGTATGAATAGAGAATGAAGAACTATGATCCTCGTCCAGCAGCTCCTTCTTTAATTCTGGGATGGGAGGAACACAAACCCGATTCCTGAACTTTATTATCCCATCACAATCAAGGTTGAATTCAGGAACATTTCTCACCTTCTTTTGTAACTCTACATCTTCTTTCTGTGCCTCTTAAATCTTCACATGTATAGATGGTTGAACATTCATTTGATAAAGATACGATTTTTCCCCTTTCATTATAATTCCAAGATCCATACTTTGTAAATCCATAAATATTGGATCTTTTGTGATCCTCATCATGGATAAACTGGCATGGTCTTGTCGACTTAATGCATCTGCCACATTGTTTGCTTTCCCAGGGTGGTAATGGATTGAGCAGTCATAATCCTTAATCAGCTCCAACCATCTTCTTTGGCACATATTCAGCTCCTTTTGTGTGAAAATATACTTTAAACTTTTATGATCAGTATAAATGTCACACCTTTCTCCCTAAAGATAATGCCACCAAATATTTAATGCAAAGATTACTGCAGCTAACTCCAAATCATGAGTTGGGTAATTTTGCTCATGTATTTTCAACTATCGTGAGGAATAAGCTATCACCACAACATTTTGCATAAGAACACACCCAAAACCCTTCTTGGATGCATCACTATAGATCACAAACCTTTCCCCACTACAAGGCAGTGTGAGCATAGGTGCACTGGATAAACTTCTTTTCAACTCCTTGAAATTCTCTTCACATTCCTCCGTCCAAACAAACTTAACTCCTTTCCGAGTCAACTTGGTGAGTGGATTAGATAATCGGGAAAAATCTTTCACAAAACGTCGATAATATCCAGCCAAACCAAGAAAACTTCGGATCTCAGTCACTGTTGTTGGTCTCGACCATCTTTCGATAACCTTTTTTTTGCTGGATCCACATATATCCCCTCTTTTGAGATTATGTGACCCAAAAATGAAACTTTTTGAAGCCAAAATTCACACTTGGTAAATTTGGAATAAAGCTTCTCCTTTCTCAGGGTCTTCAATATAATTCTCATGTGATCTTCATGTTCTTCCTTGCTCTTTGAATAGACAAGAATATCTTCTATAAAGACTACCAAAAACTGATCAAGATAGTCTCTAAAGACTCTATTCATCAGATCCATGAAGATATCAGGGGCATTAGTAAGACCAAATGGAATCACTATAAATTCATAGCATCCATACCTTGTACGGAAAGCCGTCATTGGTATATCCTCCCTTTTGACCCTTAATTGGTGATAACCTGAACGAAGATCAATCTTGGAAACGTATTGATCTCCTCCTAGTTGGTCAAATAAGTCATCAATGCGTGGGAGAGGATATTTGTTCTTGATAGTGATCTTGTTAAGTTCTCGATAATCAATGCATAGTATCATTGATCCATCTTTCTTCTTAACAAACAGAACAGGTGCTCCCCAAGGTGACGCACTAGGGCGTATGAACCCCTTATCAAGATTCTCTTGGAGTTGCTTCTTCAATTCCTGCAACTCAATTGGGGACATTCTATAAGGTGTCTTTGAAATAGGCAATGACCCTGGTACGAGTTCTATTGAAAACTCAACTTCTCGATTTGGTGGAAGACCCGGTAATTCCTCCGGAAAGACATCATCAAACTCCCATACAATGGGAATATTATTAATCGTGAGTTTCTCACCAACCATTTGAGATAAATAACCTTCATTTAGTGGAATCAAGACCCATAAGATGGAAGAAATTTCCACTGGAAGGTTATGTTCATCCTTGCATCGATAGACGATCATAGATTGATCTGGAATATGAAATGTGACTTCCCTTCATTGGAAATTGATATGAGATCTATATAAAGAAATCCAATCCATGCCAAGAATCACATCAAATTCCACTATAGGAAGGATCACAAGATTTTCAGGAAGCACTTTCCCACAAACTTCAATCAGAGAAGAATTATAAACTTTTGATGCGACTATTGTGCCATTAGGGGTTGTCACAGCTAACTCAACATCTAATTATTGAGGTAATATGGTGATATCCTTAGAAAATTCTTCAAAAATAAAGGAGTGGGTTGATCCAGAATCAAATAAAACATTTTCTACTTTAGAGTGGATGGTAAGTGTACCTTTCACCACATCGTTATCGTACTCCACATCGCTGATAGAAATTGCATGTGACTTTCCTTTGTCTTTAGCCTTAAGAGTTTGTTGACGTCGACCATCATCATCAACCCTTGGATTTGGGCATTGATTGGAATAATTCCCCATCTCCTTGCACATGAAACATTGAAGTATAGTAGGTTCATTCTATGTATGCCTTCTTTGTTTGAATCATTAGACATCTTCTTCCCATCATTGTGGCATTCAAATGCCCGATGACCTTTCTTTCCACATTTGAAACATTTACTTGTCCCTTTAAGACAACTCCCTCCACGTTTCTTTCCACACTTTGACCAAAAGGGAAAAATCATCTTCTTTTCAATGTGTTATTTAGATTTTCCTTTGAATTCCATTTTCCTCTTCTTATCAAACCCATATGACTGATGGGTTACTCCAATCTTTATCTCGACTTTGAGAGCACATCGAACGATTTCCTCGTAGCTATTGAAGTCCCTTATGGATAACGCCCTTCGAAGACTTGGTTTTAAGCCACTAAAGAATCGATCGATCTTACTCTCAAGTTGGATAATAATACCAGAAGCGTACCTTGAAAGTCTTGTAAAATTTCCTTCATATGTACCAACAGATTCATCATCCTTTTGCTTCAGTTCAAGAAACTCTTTCTCCATCTTTGTTCAGAGAATACGAGGGAAGTACGTATTGAAAAATAAGTTCTTGAACTCGTCCCATTACATGGACTCAATTTCATCCCTTTACCTCGTATTCTTAATAAGATTCCACCATTGATCAGCATCACCTTCCAAACGATACACTGCTAAGATGACTTTATCATGTTCAGAACATTGAAGAACTAAAAATATCTTTTCAGTAGTACTAATCCATTGTTCAGCAACTAATGGATCAGTAGACCCGTGGAAAGAAGGTGGACGCTGCCTCATGAAGGATTCAATAGAATTTTTCTCCTTCCTTTGCTCGTTTGGAAGTACTGCATGATTCATAGCCTGAGAAAGTTGTGTGAGCATGGCTAAGAGATTTTGCATTCCATCTCCCATAACGTTTGGTTTCTCAGGGGGAAAATCATTGCATTGCCCGTCGCATTCCTCATTAACACGGTTCCTTCGGGTTCCAGCCATTGGCTAAAACAAAGAAGAATAGTGTGAGCAACACTAATTATAATAGGAAAAATGCATAATCAATAATAAAATTTCACACTTAAGGTCTTATCATAGGTTGTTCATGGCCATTTCTAAAACACTAAGATTGTGTTCTATGCTTAGACTTATTCTTAGGATTATTACTAAGGCTTTCACATCCTAGTTTCCAAAGGTTGACTATACCTTTCCTCTGATACCAACTATAACAACCCATACTTTACATACATTGTTAATACTTCAAAATTGAAGCACACTTATTACAACATATAACAAAACAAGGAAAGGACCGTATAGGTATAGAGTCTTTAGAAACTGGGAAACATAAACAACTGGTTCATAAAGCATCTACTTTGCCTCCCATTCATTTCATTATATCTAGAGTCCCTTTTTGGTATATCCTACTTAATAACCTTCTTCCTGACCTGGGGAAATAAAACATACAAGGGTGAGCTCAAATGCTCAGTAAGGGTAAACAAAAGAAATATCAATCACATCATATTCATAATAACATAACATTTTGGAAATCTTAACCTGCAAAAGAGATCATAATATCATAACATGGGATAAATCATAGTAGTGAAATGTAATCCCAATAATCATAACATAAAACATTAAACTTAGTGGAATACGCACATAATCATAGAGAATCGTTTCTTATTAGTCAAGACTCATTTCCAAGACTATCTTAGTAGACAAAGTCCATTTCTGAACCGAGTTCACTCCTCGTTTCAGTCCTGTTTCACTTAACCGGTTTAACCTGCCGTTCCAGCCATGTCTATCTCATGAGATATAAAATCTTTACCCAATTCATTGGAGGGAGATATAGGTCCCACCCATCTCAAATTGATACCATTCTTATGTGTGCCACAAAATCATAAACCATACATCATAGCATAACCCATGTAATAAAAATGGGAATATTAAACATCGTGACATCATAAAACAATTCATATAAGATAAAGGAATTCATAAAAATAATTCCATCACAACATAATCAAATCAACGTAATAATAGGGATAGAAACAGAACCCTATGTTATCTTAGATGGAAACTAATTTTGATAAAACACTTGAACTCCATTCTTGAGGAAAATATCCTTTCTACTTCAAAAACATTTTTCCTTTCTTAACATGTCATACAATTTTAAACTAAAAGAAGTTGATTAAAAATAAACTTGAAAACTTGTAAAGGAAGCTTCTTGGAAATAATGTTTAAAAAATCCATTCATTCCGTATAAGTTAAAAAAACATTCTTCTCGTACTTTTTTTAGAAAAGTCAAAAAAGTACCTCGTACGAAAAACGACAAAAGATTCCTTTCATATCCTTTACTAAAAACTTACCGAAGGGTAAAATTGGATTTAAACAATTGTAGGTGGATGGAAATAATATTACATATTGAGGAAACATGGATGTGGACGATAAAATACACCCCAGTAAATACTAAAGTATAAACAATCTCGGAAAAAATGAGATTGTGATACTTCCCTTACCTTAGGTCTGATTTGCCTCGTAAGTGTCTGAACCTCCTGTATAATAATTTAAATAAAGTTATTGACTTATTATAGAATCATAATTATTATTATGATATCATATATGGTCATATTCTTATATTCTTAGTAGTAATATTTCATTGCTACTTGTTATTCAGGTGTTTATAACTTTTTGTTCTTATGCGTGTTTTGTCAAATAAATCTTTATTCTTCTCTTTAGGTTATAGATACATCATTTCCAGAATGGTATTAATGTACTATATATCATATATATTCATTCAATTCATTTATATAATCATTATGTAATGAAGATCATGTAGAATGAATCGCATCACATCGTGGAGACGGTATTCCGTACGTACGCACGAGCGATGATATCGTTCCCATGATCGTGGAATTGTATTGGAGTGTATTTATACTATTTCAGAATCAATATCACTTTAAAATAATAAAATATAGTAATTATTTACATCATTATAACCATACAAGTAAAGTGGTTGGAGAAAATATATTACACCACGGCGTGGAGACGGTATTCCGTACGTACGCACGTGCGGTGATTTCGTTTTCCATAGGATGGATAGATGTTGAAAAAGTGTTTTTTCATACTTATAATAACATATCAGTATATTAGTGATACTTATGTTATTACTTCATAATTAAACAACTAAAGAAGAAGAAGTGGAAGAAGAAATAAAGTTGAAAGAATTGGTAACGGACATTACCTCTTCTTTGAAACGATTCTTTGAGACCTCCTTTTAGGGCACTAAAATTGGTCTTTGAAGAAGACCAGGACCTCTAGGATGTCTCTAGGGAAGTGGAGAGGAGAAATTGGCAGGTGTTGGATGAGATGGAAGGCTCAAAGTGGTGTGAGGAAGAGGGGGAGGAGGTGCCATTTTACAAGGGAGGAGAGGGGCTCCTTTGGAAAAACTAAAAATATTATTTTATTATAAAGTCATGTTCGGTTTTAAATAGCTCCAAATTGATTTATTTTGAAGCTAAGGTGGGGATGGGTCGAAATCCTCTCATACAATAGAATTTAGACAAGTTTAGGTTCCTATTTTAACCTTAGCATTTAGATTTATCATTAAGTTAAATAATTTTACTTTTACCGTGTCTTCTTGTGTTCTTATACTATAAGGTTAATAAACTTACTATAAAAAGCCAAACGAACCCAAGTTGTTTATTATTAATATATATAACCTTATCTAAGTCATTTGGCCGAAACTTAGATTTTTAGGAATAATATAACAATTAATAATATAATATTTGTTTTAAAAACAATTTTATGTCAGTTTTGACACTATTTAGTAATTGATTTTTGTGAAAATCATAACAGAGTTATTAGTTTGAAAAAAGTTTATTAAATAAATACTAACATGTCATATTAACCTAGAAAATTATTTTAATTTTATAAAAAGTCTCAAATTACATTTATTTGGGTATTTATAACATCAATTATGTTAATAATTCATTAATAAGATAATTACTGCATCATCTTTGTGTCATAAGTAAATTACATTATTTAAAGTCTAAAAATTACAAATAAAATATCATTATGTATTAAATCTTTTTAGATTTCTAATTTATATTTATAGTCGAATTTATCTTATGTATAACTCTATATTAAAAACGATATACTTATTAAATGTTGATTTTAACTATTTTAACCCTTCTTTAAATAAATTAATAACAAATGTCCTAATCTAATCCAAGTTGGTCTAAATGGTCATATTTTATTCCTAAGGTTTTTTTTGTTCGAATTAAACTTGTCCAATAGAATTAGTACATGTGTTAGGGTAATAATAATATCATTTTTACCCTTAATTACCCTATTTACTTTTAACCGTGGTAAAAAAAAGTAAAAAGTTACTATTCACCAAAAATTATTTTCATCTCATTGAACCACATTTCAGTCCTTGATATTAACTGTGTCTCTCGGATTTTCGAAATTCCACTCACAGAAGCGGTAAAATTATGTTTTATGAAAAATTCAGTTTTTTTAACTACCACTTAGTGGTTTCACTATTCATCAAAAATTGAAAGTTTTCAGAAAAATACCAAAATTTCACCCTAGGATAATTTCGATATTCTGAATCCAAAAATGAAGTCCATTTTGAAAAATAAAATTTATAAAATTTCAAAAAGTGGTTATTACTATTCATAACTGCTAGTTTTAATAATAATTTAATAGCATATCGTTGTTTAGGGAAACTCGGTATTGCGTACGACGCAAGCTATCGAGGAAGGTCGCGATTTCGTGTAAAGCAAGCCAAGCAAGTGTTGTGTGTAGAAAAAGATTCCTTTGATAACATAAAAGTCTCGGCTGTTACACTTCAGCTTGATCTGGGCTCTGACTGAGTACTGGGTTCCTCTAGCCGTCAATTAGATGCGGGGAGTGGAACGTCAGTGGTGGACGCTTTACCTAGGGGAGAGGAGAGAGGCTGAGGTGGTATGTGCTGATTTCAAGAAGGAGTTCCGGGCGGAATTCCTCTCTTCGACGATGAAGGCGGAAAAGAAACAGGAGCTACTCTTCCTCCGGCAAGGGAGTATGTCAGTGAGGGAGCAAGGAATAACGTTCAAGGATATCCTATGGTTTTCTCTAGTCCTCTTTCCCGACGGGGAGTCTCGGGCAACGCGTTTGGAGGAGGTGCTCCGACCCTCCCTCCAGTATGCTATTACCCCCTTCACCCTGCCGACATACATGGAGGTACAGAAGAAGGCCTTAGTGGTAGAGAGGATGCACGCTCTAGGAGGTGTGTAATGAGAGGGTATCCAGCTGGGACCAACGAAGGGGAAGGCCGTTAGTACCAGGCCTCCAGCGTCAGGACCCTCCAGGTTCCGACCAACAGAAAGCAGGCCGCAACAGTTTCAGTTTCGATCCATTGGTCCTTGCCCTTTTCCTTCGTGCCCGGGACCACGATGCTTCATCTATGGGAGGCATGGACATCTCTGAAGTCAGTTCCTGGACTAGGTACAGTACGGTGGTGGCAGACAACCATAACACCCTCCCCAGCAGTAGCTTCCAGCCAGGCCTTTCCAGCAGCAGCAGCAGGGACAGCGAGCTCCCGCTCCTCCAAGGGCAGACATAGGAGGAGGAGGTCGACCTCAGGGCGCTCCGAAGGGGCCTGGACCGGGGCATGGTCGGGGAGGTGTCTGATAGCCGAGGGGAAGAGGAGTTGGGCATGGACAACTACACGCCGTAGAGGCAGCAGTTCCAGAAGGGCTGGAGGTTGTTCGAGGTACGATCAGTTTGTTCAGTAACCTTGCTTTTGCCTTGTTCGATACCGAAGCTTCACACTTTTTTGTTGCACCCACTCTAGCCCATTCCTTGGTATTACATTAAAAGAGACTTCTAGTTCCCCTGGTGCTGAGCACACCAGTTGGAGGTCAGACCGACTTGTTATATGTTTTTCGGGAATGCAGACTGATGATAGGGCCACATCAGTCATTAAGGGATCTTGTTCTGCTACAGATCCAGGCATACGATGTCATCCTAGGCATCGACTGGCTGTTTCCATGTGTGTCGTCATCGACTATTTCTGAGGAACGGGTGTTTTCTCAGACTTAGGTGGCCGGCGAGTTACTTTCACTGGCGAGCGGGGCATTCAGAAGGGCAGCAGGCAAGAGGCACCCCTCCTCTCTTTGTTAGCCGAGCTATCAGTGGAGTCCGTAGATGCCGAGATGGTGGAGGTGCCAGAGATCATCTGTGAGTTTATGGAAGTCCTTCATGAGGAGTTGATGACTCTACCCCCTCGATGGGATATCGATTTTTGGATAGACTTGTAGCCTGGCGCTCGGCCGATCTCGATGGATCCTTACCAGATGGAAACTTCGGAGCTACAGGAGTTGCGGATTCAGATTGAAGATTTGATGAAGAGGGGTTATGTTCGACCAAGTGCATCATCGTGGGGTTCTCCAGTCTTGTTCGCAAAGAAGGAAGATAGTGGTCTCAGGTTGTGTATAGACTACAAGAGGATGAATCAGGTGACGATCAAGAATTACTATCCTCTTTCGAGGATAGATGATCTTTTCGACCAGCTGAAAGGGGCAGGGTGGTTCTTGAAGATCGACCTGTGGTCTGGGTATCACCAGTTGAGGGTAAAGGAGAGTGACATCCCAAAGATGACCTTCAGGTGCAGATATGGGCACTTCAAGTTGGTAGTCATGCCTTTCGGTGTTATGAACTCCCTAACTGTGTTCATGAGGCTTATGAACTCCATCTTCCGGGAGTATCTGGATCGGTTCATAGTTGTGTTCATCGATGATATCCTAATCTATTCAAGACCAGAGGAGGATCACGCGGAGCACCTGAGGACAGTTTTGGAGGTCCTCCGACTGCACCAGCTCTATTGTATGTTTTCAAAATGTAAATTCTGTACACGAGAAGTGCACTTCCTCGGGCACGTGGTGTCCGAGCAGGGGGTAGAAGTGGACCCATCAAAGGTTTAGGCAGTTGTTTCTTGGGAATCACCCAAGAATTTGGAAGAGGTCTATAGTTTCCTCGGGCTGGAAGGTTACTATCGAAGGTTCATACCCAACTTCCTCCGAGTTGCATCCCCTTTGATAGCCCTGACCAAGAAAGACCAGGTTTTCGTATGGAGTGAGCTGTGCGAGTCAACATTAAGCTATCTGAAGGAGAAGTTGGTTAGTGCCCCAGTGCTGAGATTACCAGAAGAAGGGGCGACCTATGAGGTGTTTTGTGATGCTTCAGGAAATGGCCTGGGATTTGTGTTGATGCAGCGATAAGGGGTGATCTCTTATGGGTCTAGGAAGCTACTCCCTCATGAGCTTAATTATGCCACCCACGACCTAGAGCTTGCAGCGGTCGTTTTTGCGCTGAAGTTATGGTGGCCCTACCTCACCGGAGAACTCTTTGTGGTCTTCACCGATCACAAAAGCTTGAGGTATATATTCTCCCAGTGGGACCTAAACTTGTGGTAGTGAAGGTGGATGGAGTTCTTCCAGGATTACGACTTCGAGATCTCCTACACTTCAGGGAAGGGGAATGTAGTGGCTGGTGCCTTGAGTAGGAGATCACAGAAGGATGCGGTCTGAGAGTCGGCAGACACCTGGAAGGAAATGGAGGAGTTGGCTGCCTTACCCCTGGATGTGAGGATGGATAGCGGTAGAGGATGCCTGTATCATATGACAGTGCAGTCTTCTCTATTTCAGCAAGTGGAGGAGTCTCAGTGGGGAGACCCAGAGTGCGAAGTGATGCGTGACCAAGTTGACCAGGGCAATGCTCCAGAAGGATGGACAGAGGATGGTCAGAGGATGGTCAGAACTAGATGCTTTTCCAGGGAAGGTTGTTTGTTCCAGAAGTGATGCGCGGAAAGGTTCTCAGTGAGTTCCAAAAATCACCCTTGGCGCTACACCTAGGAGTTTCCAAGATGTTCCAGGGAATGAAGAAACATTTTTGGTGGCTCGGAGTTAAGCGAGCAGTGGTAGAGTTTGTGGCCAAGTGCTTAGTGTGTCAGCAAGTGAAGGCTGAACACCGAGTTCCAGGTGGCCTACTGCAGTCTCTAGATGTTCCCGAGTGGTAGTGATACGACATCTCGATGGATTTCGTCATGGGACTACCCAAGGTACAAGGGGAATACGATGCCATCTGGGTGGTAGTAGACCAGTTGACGAAATCAGCTCACTTTTGGGCGATTAAGGAGTCAAGTGTAGTGGATGCCTAGGCACGAAGGTACATGGATGAGGTGGTGCAGTTGCATGGAGTTCCGAGGTCCATAGTATCAGATTGGGATTCACATTTTACCTCACAAGTCTGGAGGGGTTTGCAATATGCTTTTGGCACCCAGCTACGCCTTAGCACTGCTTTCCACCCCCAGACAGATGGGCAGACAGAGCATACCATCCAGACGTTGGAGGATATGTTGTGGGCATGTGTTTTGGACTCAGGAGGATCATGGGTGCGACACTTGCCTCTGGTAGAGTTCGCCTACAATAATAGATATCACTCTACCATCAGTATGGCCCAGTTTGAAGCCTTGTACGAGAGGCCATGTTGTTCACCTGTGTGTTGGACCGAAGTAGGAGAGCCATGCATCCTTGGCCCGGAGGTGGTGCATAACACGCCAGATAAGGTTCAGCTCATACCGGAAATGATGAAGGAGGCCTAGGACCATCAAAAGTCATATTCTGATACGAGAAGGAGGACCTTGGAGTTTGAGGTTGGAGACCATGTGTTCTTGAAGGTCTCCCCTCAGCGTAGACAATGGAGGTTCGGCAAAGGGAGTAAGCTTTCTCCGAGGTTCATCGGACCCTTCGAAGTGTTGTGGTGGGTGGCGAAGTGGCCTACCAGCTTACGTTACCACCACCGCTACTGAGGATACATGATGTATTCCATGTGTCCCTGCTCCGTCGGTATCTGTATGATGATTCACACGTCCTCGGCTAGGGAGAGCTAGACATCGAGGACGACGTGACTTTTGTTGAGTGACCAGTGATGATCGACGATCACAAGGAGAAGGTACTTCGTGGGTGAACCATTCCCTTGGTCCGTGTGTTATGGAGACTTGGTGGGCTTGAGGAGAGTACGTGGGAGAGGGAAGCACAGATGTGTGCCCAGTACCCAGAGTTTTTTTGAGTTTTGTACAGTTCAGTTTGTAGCTGTTTTGGTGGAACGTTTTACCTTGCTGGCTATGAAATATTAGTTTTCTTTCCTTTGAATGTGTGTAAAAAGCCCTGGATACGGGGAGGATAGAACCCGACCCCTAATCAAGACGCATTAAGTTGGATGCGATTAAACCCATGCGGGCGAGTCAGTGCTGCCCAAAGCGGATAATATCTTGACATGGGGCAGGAGACTCCCCAACCCACATGCCTGGGCAGTTTGACATGGTATGTTTCTTGGTTCTTGATAGGAAAGTGTTCTTAGTTAACAATGAGGTTCACTCCTAATAGGTATCTTTCGAGGTGGGTGTTTGAACCCTCTATTTCCTTCTGGATTGTTTTGATTCTCGAGGACGACCATCATTTAAGAGGCATCTAATGTAATGGCCCAGGTTTTTGGGGTCCATTACTTGGTGGAAATCTCATGTTGGGTTTTATGGTCTGGGAATGTCGGTGAAGTTGGCCTAACGGTCGGCCTACCGGTAGCCTTAACCTACCGGTAGCAGGCCTACCGATAGCTCGGTCTACCGGTAGCCGCAACCTACCGATAGCTCTGTCTACCTATAGCTCGGTCTACCGGTAGCTGCAGATACTAGTAGCTCTATCTACCGGTGGCTCGGTCTACCAGTAGCTCTCAGCTACCGGTGGCTCTCACCTACCCTCACGAGGTCTTTCGAATAGCCCTCATTTTTTTACAAATTGGGTTTTAAACCCAATTTTGACCCCTTTAAAGCTTGTTTTAAAGCCCGGTAACACCCATAAATGTTTTAATTAAATATTTAATGATTTAACCTGGTGTGTGCATAGGTTTAAACTTCCCGAACATTTATATAACGTGTGGGGCCATGTGTTCAACACACGACCCCCGCTTCTTACTCGGTTCCACGTTGGTATCTCAACCGTTCCCGACATTTATAAACAAAAAGGGTTCTCCTAGGTTTCTTTTCTCGATCACCCTATGCTAGGAGTACCCTTCGTTCAGAAGAGCAACTTTTTGTTCAGACGAGCCGCACCGCTATTTGTGAAGTTCCGCGCCCGGCCTTAGCATCGATCATCGATCAACAGGTAGGGAATTTCTCCTTCGTCTCTCCCTTTGTGTATCATGCGGGGTGGGAATGCTTTTGATTCTGTGGAATTGGATGAACTAAACCTAAATAAAGATAATGAAAAGATTCTATAAAGAATGAGGGGGGGGGGGCTATGTTTGATGATGATTTTGATGCTGCGGGCTTACGCCTACTGAAAATCATGGTCGTTGGTGGTCATTCTCTGTGCACTAATGAACCCCTGGTGATGTTTAAATGGCTTGTTTTGTAGTTGTGAACTCCTACTGTGAAAAAGGAAGTTTGTTAATCATTTTTATCTGGCTAAATAAATTGAGGCAACAAGATCAATCCTTCTGTGATAACCCCGGTTAAAGCACACGAGAAATCGAAATCACTGAGTGTGTTAAATCTTATAAATCTGAAAATACCTTCATGGGCCAACTTAGTGGTGGTGGGTTGGTTGTTTTTCCTTTACGGTCCGTTTGTTGATTGATGTGGGTGGGGATGAGATCCCCTGTTATTATTCTCTCGGTGGTTGTAAAATTTAGGATGGGATCCCTTGTGTTATGCTTTCGGTGGTTGAAAATTTTAAGACTGGGTGGTTACATCTTTTATATCCCGAATTGTGGTGGGATCCTCTGTTGTTGAGAAACCTTTTGGCTCTTGGGTATTGGACATGGGGCTGTGCCTTGGGGTTTCCTATGGTTGTTGTGGTTTTACGAGAGAACCGGGTGTGGTTTTGCTGTTAATGATTGATTGTTTTCTTCTCTGGATGTGTGCCTATGCTTACTACGTTGCCCAAGTAGGTGCAGAACTTAATTAAACATCATTACTAAACATGAAAACAAATATGGGACAAATGGGTTCCGTTTGGTTTGAGTTATGACTCGGACTTGAGTGTTGTTTTCATCCCTTAGGCTAGGTGAAAAACCTAAAATTGAGGGATTGTTTGTTACCTATATATACACTTGTAGTTTGGTGCTTCTTATTCGGGCCCCACCCAAGTTGAGAACTTAGTACCGAACACCCCCATTTCAGGGGTGAGGGTGTTTTTCCCAAAACTACTATTAGTGGCTGGTTATTAGCTTCTTTTTCTGATCCCTTTCCTGGATAGCCCAAGTATCTTCGAAAATACTGTAATGGCCTGAATTCCATTATTAGCCCAAGAAGCTTCGGGCAAGATAGTGTGGTTGTTACAGACTAGGTGTGTGCGGGCAGGTGGTTTTCCCAAGTATCTTCGGGATGATTTCCAGATGTCTTCGGGCATGGCAGTGGATCTTCTAGCCCAGGTTTCTTTGGGTGTGGTGGTGGTTGTTCTGGCCTAGCTATTTGCAGGCGTGGTTACGTGTGACAGTTGTGGCCCAGGTGTGTGCGGGTGGGGTTTGGCAGTGGGACTATGTGAGGTTTTGGCCCAGGTGTGTGCGGGCGGGGTGTGGCAGTGGGACTGCGGTGAGAATGGCGGGATTGGTTCGATGCATAGGATGTCTTCAATAACCAGTGGGAAAGTGGCGCGGGGTACCCAAACATTGATGTGCTCTTATTATATATATATATTACTTGACTTGCGTTATTTGGGGAGTGTACCTTGGTGAGGCTTGGGTGGATAGTTTATCTTGTTAGGTGTTTGGTTTACTATTTTTCTCATGGGACTTTAGTACGTTCCCCCACTTGAGCACAAGAGTCTTTGGTTTTTCCCTAATGAGTATACTTGTATGATCACCCTACGTATATAAAATTGTTTTCAGGTTTCCAGGAGGACTTTGGGGATCGTGCTAGACCGTACTAGCTCAGACCTTTGGGGTAGTTGTTGTCGCTGTTTTTCTTTCTTCAGTACTTTACCCTTGTAGTCAGTTGTACTTTATGGATTTTTACTTTTGTAACATGCATTGGGAGTGGTTCTTGGATTTACTTTTACTTTCCGCTTTTGGTGTTGTTGGGATTTACCATTCTATCTCTTCATCCTATTAAAAGAAAAAGGGTAATGCCTTCTATTTAGTGTGTGATTCTATACTCTTGGTGCTAGTCGCCACTCCGGGACCTATTGAAGGCGGGTCTCGGGGGTCATTATCTCTCCTTTAACTTAATGAAGAAAGGGCCTGGCAATCTGCTGACCCTTCCCTCTTTTTGTTGAAGGTGGGTCGTGACAAATTATCTAACATATGATGATGAAGTTAACACTATCAGCATATGAAAAGCATGTTCTATTATAATAGTATTATTTATAATCATGATTAAATTAAGTATGACGAATGCTAAGACCTGATTCATATTTCATATTTTTGGATTGAGGTATTAGGGAATATGATAATGAATCTTATTTAATGTTTTGAGAATGAAGTGGGTTGATTGAAGTATATATGTATTGTAATTAAAGAATTATGTTATATGAATCATGAAATATATTTTTTCATTAAGTATTTCCAAAAATATATTGAATATTGTCAATGAACTAAAAAAGTGATTTAATGGAAAGTTGATATTTTGATAAAGGTATGTTTAACCTTAATGTGTTTATGGTGTTGATAAAATTGTGTTTACCTTTATTTATAGATAATTGATATGGACAAAATAAATTGAATGGTATTGATGACCTCAAAACTAATAAAGGATTTGTTGTAAAGTGGTTTACAAAATCACTACTGACGTTGAGAGAATTTTTATATTTAAGGAATATATCCAATAATCTATGTTTTATGTAATTAATGAATAATAATGTATGTTTTCAATATGGTTTTATGGTAATACAGTTTGATACCATGTTTCAAGAGAATACAATATGGCGATATTCACATGTTTGTTATGTAGAAACCAAGAGATACTTTATGATATATGGGGGATCAAAGTAAAATTTATTTTTTTGAAATTTAGTGGCATAATTTCTAAAAAAATTAATCTTATTGAAGGGTTATAAGGATAACCATTTATGTAATGGTTTAAGTTAAACTTCAGATGAGGTTTTAGAGATTAAAGTATTATCTTTCCATACAATGATTTAGGCATATTAGATAACATGTGCTGTCCAGTTTTTATGATGATGACTAAAGATATATGAAATTACATATCATCATTTATAGATAATATTATCCACTAGTTTTTCAAGAATAACAAATTCACCTTCCTTTCTAATAGTAAGAGAAGATGTGGAAATTGATCAAGGAATAACCAAAGGGTGAGGTTGTGCATATGGAATAGAATAAAATCAAGTAATTATATATTCTTGTTAAAATTATTTGTATTTAGGTGAAGGGTATTAGAAGAAAAATATCATCTAGTACATTCATTTTTGATGAACTGATGGCCTTTTCAATCATCACCAATTTATGGTTTTGACCCCCTTCACTTTCCATTGATCATTGACTCTCTTGGGATCAGTGACCTCAATCACCCTCTAAAACTATCTATGATTTTCTTCCATATACAAATATTCAACTATGATATCATATGTGCAAACCTAGGTATGAGTTACTTTGGGTAACCCTTATGTCTCCAACACTCCCTTTTTCAAGGATGTTTTAATATTTAGTTTTCGGATGTGAGTTCTTATAAAAAGAAATTTCAAGTATTAAACATTTCATAGACCAAATAAATTTAGAGGGAAAATCATTTTAATGGGGGTATAATGTAACACCCCATGTTATTATGAAATATTTTTTTTCAAAAAAATTATAATTCATTGATGTATTGTGTTGCAAGATACACTAAGTTAAGCTTGCACTACACATAATGCTACGTTTGGATTTCAGTATATAAAAGACTAAGTTTTGAATGTGTTACATGAGATACCATGATTAGATTTTCTTACACATAAAACCAATAATATATTGAGTTACACCCAATACTGATTCCCTTAAATAGATTGGATTACCTGCATGATTGAGTTTTACCGAACTACAATATACTGTTAATATTATTTCTATTGTTGTAATGTTGTAGTTATCTCCTAGACATTGAAATAGTAGTTGTGAGTAATAATAAATAAATAATGGAAATATGGTTCACATATGTATAAAAAAATAACTCTTTGATAAATAGTTAATTGGAAATGTGATTATGAACTATTTGAAAATAAAGAAATTATTTTTCTAAAAAACTACATTTCTATGAAAAAATAATTTTTAAAGCAATAAATTGTAAAAACCAATTATGATAGATTATTTCAGTAAATATTATATATTTTATATTCAATAATTTTTTTTTTACAATCATCCAACATATTCTACATGCATAAGATAAGAATAAATCTGATTTTAGGCATCAAAATTGAAAATTTCTAAAAGGTCGTTTCACCACCTTTAAATGCAAGGCTTGTTCTAAAAATAAATATTGAAACTTTTAAGTTTTTAAAAAAAAATAGACTTTATTTTTTAAATTATAATATCAAATTTTTCTTTGGGTTATTTGTTTGAGAAGTTTCATTTTTTGAGGAATAGTAAAAAACACTAAATTTTAATTGAAAACCGCATTTTTGTATAAAGTTATTATACTGTTAAATTATATTATAATTTTTTTAAACTATAATTAGTTATATTATAAATATATTAATAAAATTTAGGTCATTTTAATCAATTTAACATTTAAATTTGATATGAAACATTTCAAAATGTTGAACTTCTTACTTTAAAACCCGTTAGTGACGTCCCTTCTATAAGATTAATTTTACATTAAATTATGCCACATCAATGATTAGAATTTGGAAAAATAGATTCCATATTTTAGATCAGAATAATTTATAATCTCTAGTGAGTTAAACGTATATTTGAACAAAATTATTAGTGAAAGTATTTAAAATTAAATACAATGACTAAGATAAAAATGAGTTTACTTAGTGCTTAAAATTTAAACATACAAGGCCAAAGAACCTATAAGTATTAGAAAAACACACTATATGGTAGTATTTATACCATATACCCTGTTTTATATAATATGGTCCATTATTTTAGGCACATGATGCAAGGGATACTACCTATTAGTGTTTGTCTTTTTCAATTTAAAAGAATGTCACTCATCCTCCACAATAAAAGGGAACTCACTGACTTACTTATTAACACATCAAACGAATTTTAAATCATAAAATACCTAAAAAAACTCTAAATATCCATCATCCTATCCTAGAATTATAACTTTGGGCATAAATAAAACAGAGGAAGTCCTTTGGTGAAAACCAAAAGGAGTTACTCGAAGAATAGGTAACTTTCTTTACTGGTAAATTTTGTTTTATTTATTTAAGCAACCATTAAATTATTTTATATCATGATTATATAATAACAAATTTATAACAAATATACTAATATTTTGTTATGTTAATATTATTACCTACACATTCACTTACTTCTATAAAATGGATACATAATCCCCATTCATGTGTACAATGGACTATTTCCTCACGAACTGTTGTGATCCATTCTTCGATTACCACCTTTATAGGTTGGTAATAATGATGTATTTATGGTTTATATATGAAATATATTATATTTATGATTTATTCATATTTTTTGATTATTACATGGCACATAACTTCATGGTTTATATTTTTTGAGAATACAATAACAACATTCATGTGTACGGCAGAATACTGCCTCACGAAGCGATGCGATTCATTCATAATTTTCATGGAATGTATTAAGTATGGGTTTAATATAAATATGTTATATATGTGAAATAATAGTTATAATATAATGATAATATATATATAAAATATACATTTTTTATTTCAATACTATAAGTAAATTGAAATAGTGTTCATGTGCACATATGACCTACATCTCCTTGAACGATGTATTTCATTACCAATTTATATATTTTATAAATAATTTTAATTATATATATAATGAGTATAAATTATAAGTATATCTTATTTTACATTATTGAAATTATTAAATCATTATCTATGTAAGAGGACCAAGTATAAAAAGTCAAAACATATATGAATATTAAAGCAGTTATTAGCCTAAATATAACATTAATAAGTAATCTTCAATATAAAGGTAATATAAAGTCATAAGTAAATTATATATGGTGTTAAATATATGAATATGGTTTTTTGATGTATTTATAATAAACTTATATTAATTATAAATGAGGTTTGAACATGTATAATGAGAGTCAAAATTTAATGTAAGGGGATTTCTAGTCTCTCTTGTATTTTTACGTGACTTATTCCATATTAACCACTTATTTATTTTTTGTGTTGTATATACTACCAAATTATATGTTATATAATGAATTTGTCTTATTTAATGATATTAAAATTTTAAGTTGATATTTTTATTTCTTGAATTTCATGATTCAAAAGTTACTCTCTTAATAAGAGACTTCTGACTCACTTTTATTTTTTAGGAGACACAAGCCATGTTCACCACTTATTTATTGTATGTGTGTGTATAATACCCATGGATTTATTTTATGATTATTATAATTGTAATTATTTTTATTCACATATCCATTTTAGTATATTTATTTCATGGGGTTTTGGGTTCAAGAGTTACCTAATTCATAAGATATTTTCATCTCAATTTTTCTTCTTTGATACATAAGTTTTGTTATACACCTATATTCCATAATGAGGTGTATATAATTTCCATATTATATGTTATATCACGAATATTCTTCATTTAATGGTATTTTAATCTTTATTTAATGTTATTATTTCATGGGAATTATGATTCAAAGTTACCAAAGTGGTAAGAGTTTTTTGCTACAATCTCATTGTTTGTTGGGATTATTTATAATTATGCTTTCATTGATGAAATATTATGATAAATATATAAATAAATCTATTAAAATTTATTCCACTATATTTATTAATTATATATTCTTGTAATGGTACTATTTTTCCACCCTATGGTACTTAAGATAATTAATAAAACTTTTTTAATGGAATCATAATTTATCCCTCTCTTCATTCGAAAATTTGGGTTATTTACAAAAAAATGTTTTCTACAAATATTTTAAAAAATTATTAAATGATATATTAATCTAATTTTCAATTAAAAGTAATTTAAAAATGTTTTATGCTTTAAAATTTGTATTTAAATCATCCTTTATAAATTTTAAGGTCGTTTTAAAAGAAAAAATGTCTTCAAATTGTTTATGTATTAAAAAAGATATTTTCCTAATGGAATGATTATTTTTCAAAAGAAATGTTTTTAAATGATATTTCAAAATTATTTTACATCTATGATAAAATGTTTTGATATAGTTTATGCTTTATTGGGGGTATAATCCAAGGACACCATTATTATTCCTTCATTGAATGATTTATATTTAAGATGACATGTGGTTTATAAAACTTGTTTCTCTTCGATGAGTTTTACCATGATGAAATGATTATCAAAATCACTTACTTTAAAATTATAATGTATAATGAAATAATTATGAAACCTATATATTTTTTTCATGTTATTATGTTATTTAAATTTTATAATAACCTGTTCATTTCATGGGTTTTAACATAATGAATGTTTATGATCTTTTGGAACATATATGTTTGATTTCATTAAGCAATAGGTGGGACCTATATATCCCTAAAATTAACTAGATAAAGATTTATATATCATGATATAAAAATGATAAAAAATTTTATAAGCTTTATCCATTATTGAAATAGATTTTTCCTGATCTATAATGGGTAACGGGTCTATCCTGATCCAGAATGGGAAACTGGTTCTTCCTAATCCACAATGTGAAACTGGTGCATCCGAATCCACATTGGGAAACGTGTGTGTAGCAATCCACAATGTTTATCATATTGGTATTTAACCTTGACAAAATAAATTGTTTTATATGTTTATTATAGTTCCAAGCATTTATGGCAAAATATTATGGTTCATGATTGATTTGTATTGGGTTCTCACCCTTATGGATCTTGTTTTTTAAAATGATAATGATTTATGGCATGAATCATGTTTATTATTTGTTACATGTTGGGTATAGAAGTTGAATGTTTTTATTAATTATCATGTAACTTTATTCTTTCCTTTGTGCATAGATTTATATCTTTTATGTTTACCCATAATGAGCATCTGATCTCACCCTTTATTATAATTGATCTCCCAAGTTATGGAAAATTTTTTAGGTAGGATTTTTCTATGAGGAGTACTTAATGGGAAGATCTTTGTGGAATTTTTTTTGGATATTTCACCAAGATAAAATGTTCTGTTTCATGTTTCTAAATACTTTAATCTTTTATGTAAATCTTACATGTACTTGTATAATGTAATGAATATTCATCTAAAATGTTGTAATATCATGTATGTTAAGCCAAGGTCATTATATTCACCATTACTTATCATGATTTACCTCACCCTCTTAGACATCATATAAAGAGAGTTGAAATAACTTATATATATTTTATTTATTTTTATATCCAAATCATAAAATATGACCAAAAAATTTATTACAATTAATATAAATAAAATAAATATATATTTATTATATCAATATAAAATAACTTCCAAATAGAGTAAATGTTAAATTCATACTCCTGATCATATTCAGTAGGAACCATATTTATTTTATCCATCCTAATATCCTTTCCATTTTTTTCATGATTATATAAAAATAAAAATCCATTTTAAATTTATTGGAAGTCTTGAACATACAATATTTTTAGTTTTATCTTGTCTCCACATATAAACAATGAATTATTTTTCATTCAATACCATATTCCTCACCATAACACTTAAACATTTTCGGTCTTATTGGGGAAAATATTACATATCTTGCAACGAACTAAAATTTAAATGTAGAGTCATATATATTATTTAAGCTCTCTCATACAATTATGTTCAGTTTTCAAGAGTAATATCTCATATGAAGATATTCCTCCTATATAACAAGTGTATTGAATGATATGAATATTTTTCTAAAATATAGAATACTGAAATAATTTTATGAGACCTTAACCATAATGGTGATAATAATTTTAGTGATACCACAAATAAAAAATATATCTATACATAGTAATACCAATAATCTCACCAGTATGGCCAATAACATGAAAAAATTTAATAATTATTTAATGAAAATACCCCTCATCATCAACAAAGTGACATGCGGGACATATGTATTTTATATTTTTATTTGAAGTAAATATTTGAATATTTAAAAAAACCTTTGGAGAATTTAATTAAAAATATCTTTTCAATTTTCCCCTGTCATCTCTAAACAATTCCAAATAATCTCTTGTTAACGTTTAATGGGAAGGAAGACATAATTTTGGTTGAACTCCATCTGAAAATTAATAAAACTCTTTTTGTTCAATAAAATTTAATGGAAGATCATTTTAAAAAATAACCTTGAAATAGTCCACCTATAAATATATTGATCAAATAAAGCAATCAAACTTCCACTAGACTCTTTATTTTCAGTAACTCTAGGATGGGATTTTTGGTTAAATAAATCTATACATTTAAACATATATTTGGAAGACCTACCCAAATGGGAATGAAAATTAATGTTTTTTTCTTATTTTGAGTTAAATATTTTTTAAAATTAATTTCAAAATTCCATTAATATTCCATATTCTTCTCTCATTTTAAATTTATCCAAAACCTTAGAGCTCTCTCTCTAATTATTTAATATAGAGATATAGATTTCAGATGATTTACCAAAAGTGGGTAAATTTAAATTAATAAACTATTTCAAATTATCATGCTTATGTATTCAATCGAGAAAAATATCATGGATTATTTGTCTCTTATTATTATGTATGCACTTATGAATGAAAAAAGAGTCAATAATATTGTAGCACTAGTAATAAATCTAGGTCATTAACCATCCATGACATTGTTTTCATCATGAAAAAACTCATACAAACAACAAAACATTAAAACCATTTAAATTTCACAAAATAAAATGAAATAATTCCAAAATAATATTTATTTTAAACACCCCGTGATTTTATGGTATGTTTATTATTAAATAAATTCAATTTATTTCATAGTTTACATTACAAAAATGAATCATGTTATACTGTTATATATTAACCAGACTGTTGGAATAGAAATGTAACCATTAGGAATATTAATGTTTCCATTAGAATAATAACATCAACTAAAAAAATATAAATAGAATTTAGGTATCTCATAAATCAAAATATGATATATTTATATTATATAATAAGTCAATAAATGTTTTAAAAATGACAAATTAAGTATCGGTTTTTATTGTAAAATGTGAATGTTTATTTAAAATTTTATAATTAATATAAATATTTAAAATAAAATTTATTTTCATAAAATATATTAATAAAGAAATATTTTGTTTCATTATAAATAAAAAAGTTTTTTTGATACCATAATTAACATTTTAATGTGTCGTAAAATTGGTTATAATATTAAAAGCCATATCTTTCGAATACATGAAGATTTTATATAAACATTAAATTTCTCATATTTAGAAAATTATTTCCATAAAATGGAGTCAATTTTTGAAATATAAAAATAAAAAAATGAACCTTTTTAATTTTGGGGATTAATATGAAATAGTGGAATTTTTAGTGAATAGTGAAATATGCTAATTTACGGTATTTAAAATTTTCAGCTGAATACAATTATTTTTGAGTCATGGTTGAGTAATGGATGATGTAAGTGGAAATTATCTAATAATAAAATTATCTATTTTCTATATTTACTCAAAAGAGTCAACACTATTAATAGTCTTCATCCAAAATAAGATATTAATGAATAAAATAATCAAAAAATACCCCTCTTCTCGTCTATAAATACCACCCCTCACCACCCCTTATCCTTACACATTATAAGACTTATATCATGCTTATATTATAACAAAATACTCTTTGAAACAACTTCCCCATGTTTCTTTCCTTTTGGTCTCACCAAACGACTATTTCTAAGTGCCTTAGGAGGTTCTCTAGGAGACGACACTCAATATGTAAAACCCTCTCTCTTTATCTTTTAATTACTTTTCTTTACATATATTTCCCTCACCTTCCCTTTCCAAAGTGGAATAGTAACTCCATTATCATACATATACTATAGTATTTTTAGGTTAATGTAATATCCTTCATCAAGTATCTCATCTTATGCTTTTATTCTAAAAATTGAAACATCATCGGTATGATGTCGATTCACCACCTTCGTGGACGACGAATTTTTTTTCATTACTACCAATTTGGTTATAATAGAAACATTTTTATTATTAAAATAGATTATAATAAGTGTATTAAAACTTATTTAATGTTTTTGAACAAATCTATAAACATAATATTAAATAAATAAATACTAGTTTGTTATGGTCCAAAAAACCGGCAAATTAAATTAAGACATTTTCATTGACATTTTTTCAAATAGATTATCCTCATAACATGTATAAAAAAGATATATGAGATCATATTAAATTTTTAATTTTAATTAATACTAAATAATTACACTTCTAGAGAATTTATTAGAATTTGACAAGAACTCCCATGATCATACGTAAGGGAACTGACTACAAAACCATGAAATGAACGCACTCAGAACAATGAGATTAAACATTATAACTCATAAAAATAACTATAAATGAACTTAAAAAAATTATTATAAATCAAAAATAGTTTTAATGTGGTCTGAATTAATTAATTAGTCTAATTTGATTATCTAATACATTAAGTAGAAGTGCATAATGCTTTTGGACATAAGTTAATGGTTTTCTCTTCCCACTTTTATTTATGTAATATATGTATTATTCACCACTTATTACTTGTGTGTGGTGTATGTATACTTATATTTATTATATCATATCATAAATCCCTTTATCTTCATGGTATTAAATGTTTCATTTGATAATTATAACTTTAATGGGGTATACAGTCCGACTGATTACAATGTGTTATGGGAATTTCCAACCCAATTTCTATTTTTTGAGTTAAACATATTCTCTAATGATTAGTCCAGGTTATTATTATGTTTAAAATGATATTTTATTTTAATATGTTTCATTTACACCTTTTTATGTGGATTTTTGATTAATACTCATAATATAATCATTTGGTTAACACTCATACTTCCTTTTAAAAATAATCTTTAAATGCTATTTTTTCATAGTTTAAAGGGATTTTTTAAAATTATATTATATGATAAAATTTTACAACTTTTATGACACATTAATGACTTAAGGAATAATTTAAATGTTTATATTAAAATTTTAAATTAAAATTTTTTCTTTTATAATTGAACATCTAATTTAAATAAATATTTTCAATGTAAAAGTGGTATTTTTATCAAGATTTTTTCAATGATTTTATTAGAATATTCCATCCATGTTAATAATATGTGTTGGATATAATGATTAATTGAGGTTGATCTCTTATTATACCATCTTCCATATTTTACTTAATGGTCTATGATCCTTTTTACTAGGGGTTTACTATCTTGATACAATTTACCATATTACTTTGGATAGTTTATGATTATGTTTTCTAATTGGGGAAATTATTTACATTGCATATGCTTGTTTAAATATGAATGTATATGTTGATTAAGTTTCACCCATTTCATATGAAGAATGAATTGGACTTATTAAGTGTCTGGGGGTGACCCCTCAATGCATCAGTAGGTCTCATGAGACAAAATAGATCGGTTATTGTCTACTGACTTACCCATTTTTGTATAATTATTGGATAAGGACTTGATGATATTTTTTAGACATACTGAACTATGATAATTATCATTATGAGAATATTTATTGATATTTCACGTGATTATTAAACATGTATAATATCCATGGTTAAGTTTCATTCTCATGTAATTATTTATATGGGTTTGTTTGATCATATTTTATTGCTGTGATATTGTGATTAAAATTATGTTATAATGGAATGAATTTTTTATTATTAACCTTTACTTATTATTTATGTTTAGTTATGATATCTTCCAATGTATGATTACTCTTACTGAGCACTTGATATCACCCCTTTCTTATATTTTTTTATTCTGTAGGTTTATAAGAAGTTTATTATGATTGATATGCATGGTTTTGATAAATGGAAAAATGGTGTTCTTAGAGAAAATATTTTTTTATTTTATATCTAAAATTTATTTCTAATTTAAAATGTGCATCTAGTTCTCCAAGACTATTAAACTATTCATTCCTTCAGGATGTGATTCCTTGTAATCATGCCAATATAAAAAAGTAGGGCACTAGATCTGGGCTACTGGGGTTAGGGAATTTATAGTTTGTATTTGAGGATGTTTAGTAGAAACCTTGGGAACTAGGTTAAGGAAATCCTATATTAGTAACCACAAACCAGAGATACACTTTGGGGATAACTGTAGAAGAACATCCCAAAAAACATTTTTTGTGATTATGAGATTATCTATGCATGTAATTTTTAATTTGTGTCAAGTATGCCATTAGTTTTGAGATTATACATATTGACATGACCTAATATAGTGTATGTCATAATTTTGAAATGGTGCATAGAATATGGAATAAGAACCTCATAAACTCACAAGATCAAAAGTGTAAGAAAAACCACACCTTTTACGGTCTTATGACAATCTTTTGAAAGGAACAAGTATCCCAAACATTCCCATCATATGAGGACATAATATCACATTTTAAAGATAAAAAGAAATAATTATTTAATTATTATGGCTTCGTAAGGAATCACAAGAATAAGAGAACTACTAGGAAAAACTTGTATAAAGTAAAGAAGATAATGAAGTATTTTACCATGTGTGATAATTGTGGAGATAAACACTCTGGTACATTCTTAAAAAGAATGAGAGTTTTCTATAGGTTTGGAGAGAAAGGAAGTCGTGTTTATGATTTAAAGGGAATGAAATAGGTTTCCAATGTGAAATTATTTAACTTCAGGGAGATGAGATACTATGAAAATCAATTCATTGGGAATCAAAGAAATATACACCAAAAAAGTCTAATAGATTTGGGTCAAGATTATGCTACAATAACTGATTATGTTTAATGATAAATATTCACATTTTTTGATTCTAGAATCATGTAATCTATGTATTTTATAATTAATTCTCTCATAATAAGATTCATGAGACATATAAGGATGGAACTACAATACTTTTTCTCTAAGGAATTGGAAACATGTGATGAGTAGAATCAGTAATCAAGAGAAATGATTCTATTGTATGTTGATATTTTTTAAAACACAATAATTTGTAAATATAACCTTATATATGGTATTGATATTGAGATAATAAAAAATAGATTTCTATGTGTTAGTATTTGTGACCATGAAGGTGGTTAGTTATTTAATGGTTTATGTTATGTTGGAATTATTAGATGTTTGGATTTAAGGAATGTACTCAACAACTAGAGATTTTACTATTAGAAGAATATATGTTTCATAAAGGATTAAAGGATTTTAAGGTATTCATATATTTGGTATGTGAGAATAAGAGCTATATTATTTTGGTAAATATTATGTTATGTTCATTTTAGAAATATAGAGACATTCCTTCTAAATTTTTGGACATCAAATTTAGAAAAATATATTTTGAATGATTCTTAAGGTTACTACTTATGGAATGGGTTATGTTTAACTTTGATTAATGTATCATATAACATATTGTAAAATGATTTAAAACCGTATTTCATTTGGTAAATATTTAATGGAAAAAATGAATGAAATTTGGATCATTTTATAAAAGTTATTCAAGAACAAGAAATCATCTTGAGTATCCATCTTTTGGTTTAATAATTAAAGTGGAGATGGATTGAATCATAACCAAATGATGAGATTACTCTTATAATGTGGAATTAAATCAATTATGTTTATTTTATAAAGTTCTATACCTAGATACTAAATGAATCAATCAACTCCTAGGAAAATGATTTTTGACCAAAAAGGTTAACCGTTTACCTTTCCTATAGAGAAATAAATATATTTTAGTTGATAAAAAATTTATGGCCCTGTGATGGATAAATTTCCAATGACCATGTTCTTTATCAAGCTACATCAGAACATGATAGTAAGATTTTTCTTCCATGTCCATATTTTCACTTTCCACAAATGATATACTATTGTAAATCCTAATTTAATATGACCTTTTCATTTACCCTTCCCTTTTATCAGGAGGATGTTTTATTAATCCTATTTATGATAGGGTTTCACATAAATGAATTAACAAGGATCGAACATTGATTTTTGACTAAAAATTTAAAATTTTGAGAAAATAACTTATTAAAGGAGGGGATAATTTAACACCCAAAGATTTTATGGTATGTATCTTCTTAAGTAAATTCAAGTTATTCGATAGTTTATGTTTCAAAAATGAACCATGTTATACTTTTAAATATTAACATGACCATTGGAAGAGTAATATAAATATTAAGAATAATAATGTGGCCACAAGAATAATAAAATCAACTATAAAAATATAAATATAATTTCGGTATCTCATAAATGAAAATATTAAATATTTATACCATAGAATAATTAAATAAATATATTAATAATGATAAATTAATTGTTTGAATTTTTGAGAAAAACGAATTTGTATTTACAATTTTATAACTAATATTATAATATAAAAGAACAATTAATTTCATAAAATAGTATCATAAAATATTATTTTGTTTCATTAAAATTATTATATAATTTTATGTGACCATAATTAATTTTTAAAAGTGTCTTAAAATCGGTTATAATATGAAAACCATCATTTTTTGAATAAATGACAATTTTAAAAAAAAAATTAAATTTATTAGATTTGGAAAATTATTATTATGAAATAGAGTCAATTTTTTATATATACAATTAAATAATTTTTAGGTTTATTTTTCTCAAAAAGATGAATTTTTTGTTTAATAGTGGAATACGATAATTTATGGTATTTAATATTTTAAGCCAAATACATGAATTTTTGAGTCATGTTTGAGTCATGGATGATGTAAGTAGCCATTATATCAAACTAAAACTCTCTAGTTATAGTAAATTTTCACATTAATCAACACTATTGATTTTTTTTAGCCAAAATAATAAAGTAATGAATAAAATATCCAAAAAACACCCCTTACCTCCACTATAAATGCCACCCCTCACCACCCCTTCTCACAGAAACATATAATCCATTTATATTGATTATATTCTAACCAATTAATCTACAAAACATCTTCCCCATGTTTTTTTAATGCTAGTATCACCAAAAGACCATTTCCAAGGGGTTTAATGAGGTTCTCAAGGAGACCAAACTCAAGAGGTAAAACCCTCTCTCTTTCTCTTTTAAATTCTAGTCTTTTCTTTTCTTTACCTACAATCCCCTATATAAAAATTTATGGTATTAACAGTATCATACATATACTATAATATTATCATGTTAATGGAATATCCATAATCAATTATATTTTCTTATCGTTTTATTCTAAAAATGAAAACATCGTCCATGAGGTGTCGATTCACCACCTTCATGGATGAAAAGTTTTTGTTTTTCATTACCACCTTCAATTATGGTTATAAAACAATTTTTATGGTTATGATATTTTATAACATGTTTACTAAAAATTATTTAATTTTATATAACCAATATATGAACATAATATTAAATATAATTTTTCTAGTTTTTGATGGTTTAAAATCACCAAAATAAGTTAAGACAATTTCATAAACATTTTATCTAATAAATAATCCTCATAGAATATAGAAAAATGATACATAATATCATGTTAAATTATCTTATTTCAATAATAACAAATAATTTCACTTTTTTGGAAGTTATTACCATTTGAAAAGAACTTCCATAATTATGCATAAGGGAACCGACCATTAAACCACAAAATAAACGCACCCGGAACAACAGAATTGAACATTATAAGTCATAAAAATGCCCATAAATTAATTTAATAAAGTTATAATAAATGAAATAAATGTTTAAGAGGTTGTTAATTAATTAATTAATTAATCTAATTTTATTATCTAGGATATTGAGTACATGTGTGGAATGCTTTCAGACATAAGCTATGGGTTTTTTAATCTCCAATTTTTTTCTATGAGACATGACTTATTCACCAATGATTCCTTGTGTATGGTGTATTTTTACTTCCCTATGATATATCATATCATAAATACATTTATATTCTTGGTATTAAATTTTTCATTTGATAATTATAAATTTTATGGGGCATACAGTTTGATTGGATTACAAATTGGTATGATAATTTTTCAAACAATTTCCAATCGTTGGATTAAACTTTTACTCCAATGATTATGTAATGATATGATTATGTTTTAATTTAATTTTGATTATATTATGTTTTATTTCCACTTTTTATGTGTATTTATAGTTGATACACTGAATATATTCATTTGGTTAATGCTCACACTTCCTTTTAAAAATACTCTTTTAAATGTATCTTTTTTCAAAATTTTAAGGGGATGTTTTTTTAACTCATACTAAATGAGAATATTTTTCTTCTTTTACGATCACTAATACCCTAAAAAATATTTTACAGTTTTATAATTTAATTTTCGTATAAAATGATTTCTTTGATAATTTTGGGGATTTTTAAATAAATAGTTTCAATGAAAAGTAGCATTTCTCTCAAGAAATCATCAATGATTTTGTTTGTTTATTTTCACCTATGTTAAAATTATTTATTGGATATTATTATTAATTTAGTTTGACATGATATTATACCATATACGAAATTTTAATAAATGGTTTATGATCATTTTGACTTGGGATGTACTATGTTGATACCATTTTCCATATTACTTTGCATAGTTTATGATTATGTTGACTGATTGGGAATTTGTTTTACATTTTATATGCTAGATTAGTTCTGAATGTATATGTTGATTATTTTGCACCCCATAAATATGAGTAAGTGATTGTACTTTTTAAGTGTTGTGTGGGGCTTCTTATATCCCCTTGATACATCAGTAGGTATAATGAGAAAAACTAGACCGGGTATTAGCTGAGGCCCTACCCATTTATATAGACTTCTTGGCCGAGGCCTTGATGATACATTTTAGACATACCACATTATGAATTCCCTCATTATTAGATTATTTTTTGATATCCCATGTGATTATTTGACTAGTAGAATACCCATGGTTATGTTTTATTCTCATGTAATTATTTATATATCATTATTTTTGCATCTTTTCTTCATCCCATATTATGTTCAAGATTTGTTTTAATGTAATTTGTTTTTAGTTATTCACATTACATTATTATTTATGTTTACTTAAGATATCTTTTTTATGTATTATTACTGTTTATTAGTATTTGAACTCGCCTTATTATTTTTTATTCTTCCCTAGGTTTCCAAGAAGATTATTATGATTGATATGCAAGGATATGATTAGGTGAATAATATTGTTTTTAAAGAAATTAGATTTTTTTATTTTATGTCTAAAATTTATTTTTAATTTCAAACATATAACTATTTTTCCAATACTTCTAAACTATTTGGTCCTTCAGGATGTGATTCCTTGTAGTCATGCCATTGTAATAAAGTAAGACACTGGCTCTAGGCTACTAAGGTTAGGTTATTTACATTATTGGTACTAAATTAGTTAAAAAAATGATAGTGGAATGATAAAATAAGATAAACATTAATAAAAATATATGAAATAAGTCCCAAAAAGGAAATAATTAATCGATATAGAAATAATAAAATTGTATTCCACTAACATAAACATATGGTTTACCTAAAAAAATGGTTTGTTAGGGTTTTTGATATTGGGGTGTAAACAATACTTCTGGGTTCGAGTATATTGGTTACTTAGTTAAGGATTTAGTCCCCCTAAATGAAAATATAATATATTTTTATAAAGATCGGGTACTAGGATGGGTGGGTTTGATCGTCAGTTGGGACTGGTGAGAGAGATGGGATCCAGAACAAGGAAGGTATTGGGAACAAATTTCAAATTTTTTGGATATATAATACCTATATAAAAAAAATATTTTTTAAATTGTAATTTACGATCAACACACAAGGTGCAACACCTTGATTATTTTAAATATGAACATTTTGTTCGATAGCATATACGACATGCACAACCAAGCTTAAACAGACAATGAAATATTATTATTTAAAAGTTATAGTTGAATATAACCATTAAATTGGAGGGTATGAAGAGGATTAATGACATTATGATATATATATATATATGGAAAAATTATTAATAAATAAGCACACAATTTTTAGTGAAGTAAATTCAATATTTAGAATTGTATTTTATTCAAAAATAATAATTATTTTTAGAATATTATAATTATATTTTGAATATTTATAAATTTTATTTGATAAAATAAAATTAATTTTTTACATGATCTTATCAAAATTATCCTAGGGTGAAATTTTGGGATTTTGTTTTGAAAAAAATTTATTTTTAGTGCATATTGAAAATACTGTTTATTACATTTTTGAATAAATGGATTATATTTTCATTTAAATATACTGTTATAATTCTAATTTGATATAATATTAACAAAAGTATACTTTATATATAAATAATATAGTTAATTACATTAGAATTAGAATTATACTTTATTTTAGTATAAGTTCATTTTTGGGCATATTGATGCATTTTTCAAGGAAGTGTTTTTTCATTGCATGTTACACATTTATATTAAAAGTAATTTCTTCCACATATAGGTATTAAATATGATAAAAATGGATTTATCTTGGGAAAAAGGATGTTAAAATTTGGTAAACAATAACCTATTATTTTTTTTCAATATGAATAGAATGTGTGATAAAATTTAACAACTTGTAGAAAGGTAAATCAGGTTAATATATTTTAAAAATAAGTGATTGGGCTATAAATTTTCATCAAAATTCTTATTAGAATAATTTAATTTTACAGATATCACATTAGTCTTGGAATTTATTTTTTTAAACAAACTTTTCCATGAAAAGTGCCATTACAATTTTTAATGTAAAGAAGGTTAGAAAGTATAACTCTCTTAATTTGAAATATCTATTAAGTGTTCAGAAATGAAAAAAATAAATTCATGAATGAATATAAATTTATATTTTGATATTAATTAAATTTAATTCATGATCAAAATTTTTTCTTATTTTTAGTGATTATATAATTACCTTAAATTCTTACACAATGCAATTACAATATTCATTCAATTATTAAAATAATTAAATAAATGATTTTAGAAATATTTATACAAATAAAATTTGAGTGTCTTATAGTTTTTCACAATTTTAATAGATGAATATGATATATTAGTGTTGTGTTAATGAATTATATTATAATTACAACTTTTTATTTATTTATTTTAAGTTAAATTAAATGAATAGTGTAAAAATTTACATTAATGATTTTTAATCAAAATAATATTTTACTAAAATATCAAAACAATTATAAAAATAAATTAAACTAGAATATTAGGATAATACACGGTGAAAAATTTCATCATTTTATTATTTTTTTAATCAATAGTTACCATATATGTAAAATTATAACCCTTTAAGAGTGAAAAAGATTTTACTGTGGTTAAGGTTAAAACAGGTTTACTAAGGGGTTTGGGAAAATTATACAATTTAAAAAAACATAAACAAATTTAAATTTTATTATTGTGTTATTTAAACCCCATAATACCATAAATTATATTCCTTAAATACATAGTATTATTTTTATAGATAATGACTCTTTTTAAACTTTTAAAAAATTCCAAGATTTCCACTCCCCGTAATTAGAAAAGGTCACCACTCCTTTCTCCTCATCACACCACATTGTACCATCTAGATAAACTAAAATATTCTAAATTATCTTCCAAAATCCACTATAAAAATTATAGAGGTGTTTTTTCTTCCTAAAAGACAAGAAATCGAGCTCTTAAGAGGAGATGTATAGGTGTTGTTTTAAATAAATGGTAATCGCCAAAACTGATCACTGTCTATTTAATTCTTCTTTAAAATCCTATAAATCTGTTATATTATTCATAAAAAATATATTAATTATCATAAATAAATATAAATTTTATTATAATTATGTAATATCTTTTATTGACCCACTTTCCATCAAATGTAAAGTGAAAGTATCTCCCTTGTGTACGTGTGACATACCATCTCCACATAGCAATACAAATTATTTTCCATTACCATATTTAATGGATGATTATTGTTAGGGGTTTAAATTTTATATATTATTTTTATGAAATAATTATACCTTTATAATTTTAATATTATATCTATCATATTACCTTACAATCTATTGGGAAAAAATAACATTGCTCTTGAGTAAATGTGGATTACCACCTCCATGAAGCGACGTGATTTTTTTTTAATTTTCATTTTGCATGGATGATAATAAGGTTGGATTTAATCAGTATATAGGAAATATATGATATTATAATAATTATTTATATAAAATTTATTATTTCCATTTATTTTGTTCCACCTGTTGAAAAGTTAAAACAATGTCCACGAGTACGTATAACCTACCGTCTCCATGAATAATGTAATTCATTTTTCTATATCTATATTTTATGTATTTTTATAAATATATATAATTTATATATATGATATTTATATAATGACTAAAATTTTGTATATTTTGTAACCATGATTAAAGTATAAATACTGAAATTGATGAATTAAAATTCTCTGGAAAAATTAAAGAGTTAACACCCAGATATGAAGTTTTTGGGAAAGAATTATTAATAAAAGTGTGTTTAAAATGGATAATATATGACAATGTAAGTATTTAAATAATTAATTTTTTATAATTATAATAAATTTAAATTTATTATATGTGAGTATAGAGTTATTTTTAAGTATGCGGAGCTCTAGGTACATAATTTTTGTCTCACTTTTATTTATGTGTCACACATTCCACATTTACCACTTTTTACTATTATGTCATGTATATAATACCCATTGAAATATTTTTTATGATTATTATGAATTTAATATACATTTATATATCCATATATGGTTTATTATTTTAAAATTATTATTATTCAAATGTCACCAAAGTGATAAATGGTTTTATGTAACAATTTCATTGTTTACCGACATTGTTTATTATTAAGTTTCAAATGATGAATTATTATGATATATCCCTCAAGAAACACATAAATTTATTTGTAGGATGGTTATTTTTTGAAAATAAAAATTTCACTTCATTTTAATAAACCTAAGTACTCAGTATATCAGAAATATGTTTTTAGGAAGAGTTTTCTATATCTCTATATTATATTGGATAACCTATTTGTACAATATCCTTGTTTTATAAAAAAGAGTTTTAAATAAGGTTTTTACTACTTCCATACGATTCATCAAATTTTTTTCACCCATATTTAATTTTTTTATTTTTTTAAAAGGAAAATTCATTTTTTCTGAACATGGTACTTTTTATCTTTATTATAAAAAATTCTGAAAGAAATGTTTTATTTTAATGTATACAACATTAAAAAAATTTCAATTTTACATGTTTAATTAATTATTTAAATATTGATTTAAAATTTTATAAAGTGAGTTTCAAAGAAAATTTTTTCTTAATATTCTAAGAAAATTTGTGTTTTACAACATTTATTTCAAAGTGAAAAAGATATTTTCCTCATAAAACCTTCATATAATCCATTAAAGTAATTATTTATCTTTGATCACATCTATTTATATTAACTATGTTGTATTGTGGATATGATCCAATGATACCATCCTTATAATTTATATGGGGTTTTTATGATTATGATTTTCCAATGTTTACGAAACCCATTTATTTTCCATGGGTTATATTATAATATGATGATTTATGATAATGTGGTATTTATATTAATGAATTATGATTATATTATGGTTGGGTTTATTAAAGATCTAAAATAAAAAGGGTAATGTTGGCCAACAAATGAGGTAAATATATTTTGTGTGAACCTGATTTCATGTTCACAATTTTATGTATGGAATTGGATTTCATATATATAATATTATACATGGACCAAATTTTCATGTACATAAGATTATATATGGTCCTTTATTTCATGTCAATAAGTTTATGAATGGAACTAGATTTCATATCCATATTATTATGCATGGACCTGGTTTCATCTCCATAAATTTATGCAAGAGTCTGATTTTATGTCCCTATCATAATTATAAAACCTATTTCTATTTATAAATTTTCACAATGTTATAAGATTTTGTGTATTTTAACAAATAATGGCTTATTATAATTTTACTATCTCATGTATCCTGTTATTTTATTCATTTATAATTCATATCTTATGATCATGCAAGATTTATGTTATGACTCGTGATTATGATCTATGCTAAGAAGGGAATGGTTTTCAAATGTTATTATCATGTTATAATACCCTTACGAACATGTTTTCCTCAAATTATCACTGATATATCCCTTGTATACCTAAACTAAGAATCCAAGATAACCATTTATTATGTTTCATTCTCCTTAGGTTCTAAATAAAGTTATTAAGTATGATATGTCAAAGAAGGGTGATAGTTATGAAGAACTAAGTGTGAGATGATAAATATCTCTTATAAACTATTTTTTTATGTTTCAAAGTTTCCAAATATAGTTGACCAATATTATTTTGGCATGGATCATTATGTTATATAATTAATATTCATCTAATAAGATGGTTTATCTATATAAAAAAATTATGAGTTTTTATAGTTGGAATTACTGTAAAAAAGTAAATATGATCCTTAGGATCTCTCATGTGTGAACATTCATAGAAGCATGGATCTCCACACAAGGGATTCTTGAGGAAATAGTAGCAACTGGTGATGGTGGTAATAGTACCATCTTGGAGGTGTATCCACCCAAGAGTTCTCTCATATGTATCAATTATATCCCACTGGTAATAGGTACTGAAAATTATTATTGGTATTAGAGAAATATTTAGTTATCATTTTGAATCTATAATGAGAAAACTTCAGTGAGCACCTTTTATGTGTCTATGTATACGATGAAGTCCTAATTTCTTGTTAATGAAGAGATTATGTGGTCTTCTTAGTAATAAATCTATGTAAAGATACTACAATTAGGCGTGGTTTTGAAGTAGATGCATCTAATTGAAATAAACCCACAAAGAGTTGGTTTGGTATATCATGACTATTATTATGGTGCATGTTTTATTTTCCCTTACTGCACACCTTTCTTGGAACCCATAGAGGATATTCTTGAGTTAGAATAAATTTTATTTATAAACTATTTTGAAGTATTTGAATAGATAATTACCATGAATGACCGAGGTTCCATAATTTACAGAAACTTATGAATGATATTCCCAAATATAATATTGTTCACTATATTTTTTGTAGTTAGAATATTTTACCAAATTGTTTTGTATTTTTTTCAATGGATGGAAATTGAAAAAATCATGTGAAAAATGAATTTTATGGATAATGAAAAGTCCATACTCATGAGAAACCAAATGCATTAAGAGATGTGATGTAATATCTTATGACACTTCTCACTCAAGTATCTCAAGATATTAGTGGTAACACAAATCATGTTGACCATCTGAATACACAATGAAAGGATAAACATGTTATTTAATCTTTTATGTGACAATTTCCACCCTTAATCTATGGGTCTTATAAATCATTGCTTCCTATAAAAGAATAAATATGATAGAAAAAATATTTTTTGTTCTTAGATGTTCATACTATGAAAATGTTATCGTTGAAATTTATCGTTTGGAAGGTGAAGTATATCAATAGTGGAATATTATTAATAATAAAATAAAAGTGGATAAAACATAATCCATGGGATCAGATGTGTTTAAGAGGATATTTTTCAATATTTACTAGGCTCATATTCTATAAGAAAATGGGGAAGGAATTCCTGATCTTAAGAAAAGGATGGTGAATCCATTGGTACCTATGAGGTATATTTTAGAAGACTTGTAAGGTATACTTATAGTTCAATAATATTTCCAAAAATAATTTTTTTTTGATTCATCATTTTTTTGAAACAATGTATTCTAATGGAATTAGCCAAATAGGATTTATGAAGCTATGGATAAATAATTAAATGTGCACTCATAATGTCAATGGAATCTAGACACCCTCATTGTTCTGGTGATAAGAATATGAAGATGGAGTTTCATGGAAGCTCCAATGAAATGTAACATGGAGGGAAGTAGATATTTCAAACTCATACTTTCTAAAAATTTGGTAATGAGTATATTAGTGAATTCCCAAATATAAAAAGAAAATGTCTCAAGTGTGGGATTCTTGGCTATCAAGGAAAGGAATGTTGAATTGGTGTGAATATGCCCATCAATGAAAAGAATGGAGAGATACATAAATATAATAAACTTATAAAACCTCATTACTATAAATAGAAGGAATCGTTCATTATCCAAATCAGTTCCCTAATCCATGGGTTAATGAGGATAATAATCCACAAAAACCACTTATGTGAAAGAAAAAGGTAAATCCAATGTAATAAAAAAAATTGGAGTGAATCATGATAATAAAGGAACAATTATCCTCTACCCTAGAGTTAGAAATTCAATGTAAAGAATGTATGAATAATCCAAATGAAAACCTTATCCCACTATAAAATTTGATGTGATTATGAGTATTGAATAGCTCTCTCTATATAGATACCATATAAATTTATGGAATAAGGAAATCATATATGATATTCTAAATAAACTTATCACCATATATCAGAACAATTATGAACCCAAAATTCCAATGTATTTTTTTAAGACAAGAGATTATTTAAGGAATAAAAGGTGAATCATCTTTGGGAAGAATATATGGTTTTATTTTTACTTTCTATTTGTTAAATTATTAGGGTATATTCATTTTAGTATGAAAATTTATGAGTAATTAAAATTACTATTTTTTATCATGTAAGTATATGATATCAAATAATTAAATTCTTTGAAATTCAATTTTAGTCAGAAATATTTTGGAGGATATTTAAGCTTAACTATTTATAGAATGGATGAAGTTATACTTTGGAAGTTATTAGATAACTTGTGTTAATCCTTTTAGTTTTATTAAATAGTTAGGGGCTGTAAGATCGACTTATGGATATTATGATTTGTTAAATGTTATATTTAGTGAATTATGAATGAAAAATAAATCTTAAATATCCATTGATAGGGGTAAGAGATGAGATAGAAGTTTAATTTATATAATAACAACTAAAGGATATAATTTTGATTATAAAATGTAAATAAATCAAGATATTATATTTTCTTAAATACTTCATATTGATAGTAAAATAATCCCTCAAATTTATGAAAAGTATTTTGAAATAAAAAACAATATATTTTTAATATAATTTTCAATGAATCAATAGTATTTTAACCCATCCAAGATTTTTGGTTTTTTTTCAATTGACATTCTCATGACCATGTTCTATGTCAACCTTTTTTAATACATGTGTATTAGTATTCACTTCTATGAAAATATTTACACTTACCACTAATTTTCACATATTTCAAAACATCATTTTGTGTTATTTCATTTGACCATCATATTTTCCCTTCCATTATTTCAAGAAAAAGTTCTATTAAACCATTTTAAGATGTGGGTTTTCCAAAAATGGGTTTTTAAATGTCAAATCCATCATTACCAAGTTCAATTTAAAAATTTGAGGACATAATTTTTTAAGGAGGGATAATGTAGAACAAAATGATTTTAAAATAGTAACAATGAGAACCCATTATTTTCATACATAAATATCACATAATTTTAGATTAATATAAAAAATATTTCATAAACACACACTCAAGAACCATATTAGTTTAGTGTCTCTGAAGACATGAAACCCAATCTTCTTATTTGAAGAAATATATTTTGTATGTCCCACAAATATCATCTTAAATAGTACTCCTCTTAGGCGCAGAATACCTAAACCTTTCTTCATAACATGGGGAAGGAAAAATAAGAAAGGGTTAGCTCAAAAACATAGTAAGGATAAACATAGGACTTATAAAACAATGATTGTATGAAAGTATAAGATAATAATAAGAGTATGTGATCATGAAAATAACTTATGAGGTTCATATAAAACATTTTATATATCATAAACATGAGTCATGAAATAAAACATTATTATTTTACAAAAATGTCCCATAAGAGTGATAAATCATCCTAAATCAATGATGAACCATGATCTCATGTCATAAAAGTGTGGAACCATAATTAATATAGAAAATAATTTCACATGTCAATGTTAACTACCAATACCATCAAAATTGTGGATCATTAATTATCACCCATTTCTTATTATGGATTAGGAAACACCTATTTCCCATAGTTGATATGGACTCACCTGTTTTATAGAGTATCAATCCCATTTACTTCTTCCCCATTGTTATCTCACAAGATATAAATATTTACCTAAGGAATTTGAGGGAGATATAGGTCCCAAAATCAATAATGTCAATTTTTCCCTTGTACATCATAATTAATATAAAATTATGTCATATTTGATAAGAAATTATTTTTAAAGATCACTAGGAACGTTTCTTGATAAAAATAGGCTTTCCTCTTGAAAAAAACTTTTTAAAAAATAAAACATGTTAAAAATATTTTTCATTTGAAATAATCTTGGAAAATTATAATGGAAGTGTTAAAAGACCATTTAAATAATTTATTGATAAAAATAAAATTTTCACTTTGAAAATTACCTATTAAAATGTAAAACTTTACTAAAAATTTTGAAAATATTTTTTTTTGAAATATCTTTTGAAAACATATAAAGTAATATTTAACGATTATTTGAGGAATTTTTTGAAGAAAATATCTGTTTGACTTTGAAAAACTATTTTTAAAAATAATACATTTTTAAAAACTTTTCTTTGAATTGATCCTATGAAACTTATAAATGAATCTTTAAAACAATGAGTGGTCATGAAAGAGGTAAATGTTATACTTGTTAAAATAAATATTCCTTTCACATTTTCTATAAAATACAATTGGTCCTTATTTAGAAAACAACATGAACATTCCTTTTAAAATAAATTAAAAAAAATTAAAAAATAGAAAAAATTTATTTTATAAATCTCTTGGATAATGATAAATCATTTTTGTTTTTTTTGAAAACATGGATATCTATGAAAATGGGTTTTTTCAATCAAAGGGAGAAATAAGTCAATTTATGTTAAAATTTTTATTTTTGAATATTTAGTACATAAAGAGATATAAATGAATGGAATATGTGTAATATCATGAAATAAGTATAGGATAATAAAATTCCTTTATTTCATGAGATATGGATCATAAAAGTTTATCATCAGAAACATAAACATAAAAAATCTTGAAAAAATGATGAGATTATAACATAAAACCATTACCACAATGGTTAATTAAATAGTAATCCCAATGGAAGAGAGATCTGACACCAAAAATTTAAATAACCATAATTTTCATAATAAGGTTCATAAAATACATTTAGGGTCAGCATATACACAACCTAATAGAAACACATTGTGAATATGGCATGTATCACACTAAAAATAAAACCGAGATAGAAATCCCTTACCTTAATTGTTGAATTCTTTATAAACATTAAAAACACATGTATAATAAATATAACTATATTATAAATATATTATAGAATCATAATTTTATATATTAAACCATATATGATTTACCTTTTATCTTTTATTACTAATTTATTAATAATTAAATGTTAAAATCACGTTTCGGGAAATAAGTGCTTTGTCTTTTTGTGTATGTTTTGAATTTTTATTTTTGGTGCTGTTATTTTGGAAGTGGTTCCATCATATCCATAATTTTAACAATGATATAAATATATTAAATATTCATTATATATATTTATTTATATTAATCAAAAAAATTTATAGATACAAAATTAAATACATCATCTATGGAGATGGTAGACCGTATGTATACATGAACAATGTTTCCATTTTCTAATTAAATGATCCAAAAGAAGGGTAAATAATATATTACAATTAAAAAATATTGTTTATTTAATTTATATCTTATATATTCATTAAATTAACCCTTATTACCAAACATGTAGTACACAAGGGAAAAATGAATCACATCACTTCGTGAGGCAGTAGTCCATGGTGCACAAAATCAACATTATCATATATCCCATGGAATGGAAATAAAAGGGTATAGATGATGATATATTTATAAAATTATATTATAGTTACAATTTTAATATATATATATATTATATCTATAATTATATCCAACCATTAGAGGTATTTTTGGAAAACATGTCACATCAGTTCGGGAGGCGGTCATCCGCCGTAAACACATGCGACATTATCATTTCACATTTGAGGGAAGAGGTGATGAATATAGGATAGAAACTTATAATTAAAACATCTCATTATGGGGAATATAATTATAATATTATATCGGTATAGTTTAATAATAATTTAATGAGGTGGAAGAAGAAATATATTAAAACGCTGGGTTAGGGACCTTACCTCTTCCTCAGATAACTTAAGTTGGTTTTCAACAAAAGCCTTACTAGTATGGATTTATGTCAAAAATAAGGATTAAAAGATGATAGGAGAAAATAAAGGAATTGATTCAGGTATATATATATATATAAGCAATGGGCATTGTTAGTGTGAAGTGGAGATGTAAGGGGGTATCCCATTATAAGTGAGGTGATTCGTACACATGTAATTTTTGAAAACAAAAAGGTGTATGCAAATTTTTCACGCACCAAAATGAAAAAATTGTCCATAATAGGACCATGTAGGTTATTATATCTAAATATGTCCATAAAAACGTTTATTTACAAGTATATAGGTCATTTTCACTTAATTTCTTAGTTTAACCACCGATAAACATATTTTTACATCAATCGTGGAAATTACGTTTTAGTGTTTTTACTATCCATTATTGTAAAAAATTAAGTTAACATTATTAGATAATATTAATTATTATTATTCCAATTATGAAATCTATTTTCATAGGTTCTGTCCAAAGATATAGAAATTTTTAATTTAAAATTAAACTCACAGGTGCGATGAAAAAACTGTTTTCCAAAGAAAAATGTTTCAAAAGTTTAAGGAGTTTTTAAATCAAAATTCATTATGAAATTGAATAAAATGAAATAAACTGGATTAATAGATATATAATTTTACTTTTTTACTTTTAAAACCATAGTAATATAATTTTAATGTTTTCATATGATTTAAAATAAATGAAAATTCTTAATAAAAACCATTATTTTTTCACCATTTGTTGAAAAACATACCTTTTAAGAAAATTATAAACAGTTCCACGTAAGATAATTTTGAAATTATGTTTTCAAAAATTGAATTTAATTTTCCAAATAAATTTTTTAAAAGTGTTAGAAATTAATTTCGTAAAGTAGTGTGAAAAATGGGATAAAACTAATTTTTAAAAAAAATATAGTTATGGAGCATAAAAATCAATTTCTTCTTATCTTGTGCATAGAAAACAAATAATACGGATGTAAAAAAATTTACTGAATTTATAACATATAAATTAAATTAGTATCATTCATAAAATGTGTTGTATTTAATTTATTGAGATGAAACATGTTGATTCAGTTAAGACGATTTTATCTATAAAATGATTTCTTTTATTTCTAAATGGTTTTTTATTTTAATTTATAGTTAATTTTTACCCAAATTATTCATTATATATACATGTGTAAATCATAAATTTTCATAATTTATTTAATCATATTCATATCCACTAATCTAATGGGTAGGTGATAACCATCATATTAAATAAAAATATTTTAATAGTTTGTTACATTTCATTTAAACTCGATGTTGCATGTAACACAAGATAAACTCAGTGTTTCACATAATTTAATATAAATTAATTATTTTGTGTAATTAAAGAATAAATTATTATTGGATGTAATGAAAAAAATTAATAAGATTAAATTTATTTGAATCTTTTTTCACAAAATCGTAGGGTGTTAGATTAAAACCCCTTAAAAACTGCATCCTTGCAATTTGAATTAGTGCTCAGTGGATTTGAAATTAGAATATTCCATCATAGGAAAACCACATCATTGAAACAGATAATATGAATTATTATTTATTAAATTGAAATTGAAATATTAAGGTCAACTTTTATAACACATACAAGGTTTCCAAATAAGAGAATGTAGGTGGGAATTGAATATTTGGACCTATATTAAAAGTGTAATGTCTAAATAATTATTGATATAGATATATATCATTAATCATAATAAAGTGAATGATAATGGGAAAATAAATAATAAAAAACTATAAGAGAAAGAGTTGTGAAATTTTTGTTAAGTCAAAATTATATTTTTGACTTTTTTATTCCTTTTGTTTTGGAAATCACAAACTCTTTCTTAAATAATCAATTAAAAACTATTTTATGTCTAAAGAATTTTTATCATACGTTATTTTTTGAAAATCAATTCATATTTTCTCATTAAAATATTCAATTTTCATACAATAAAATTTGTACTCTTCAGAATTTTAGTAAAGATTCATTACAAGATTATCATAACGATCCTAGATATGATTTATATTATACACACTGAATATGATTCATATCAAACACACTGTCCATCATTTCATACTAACAATATTTTCACAATGATATAAATCATACTAACTCTCATAATTGAAATAATCAAACTCGTTCTAACTCATTTATGTCATACCCAGATAATTGTATCGTAATGAAAAGATTTTGAATCAATAAAAATGATGTCATGTATTATATTATAATAAAAAAGAGGTCAGGATTTTAGTTTCAATATGACCATTGGAAGGGCCAGGTTGTAATGACCCAAAATTTTATTAATGAAAATTCCACTTTATCTAATTAAATGTCTTATTATGTAAAATGGTTATATAAAATAAGCACTTAATTGGTTTTATGTTTTTGGTCTTCAAAATACCATTAATAATTTTTATCGTTTCTAATATATCCATTGAATAGTGAATCACATGATTAGTATAAATACATGGCTTTAACAAATCAAATTTACTCAGAAAAAGGAAGAGATAGCCTCCTCAAGTAGAATTGCTCCATATGAATTCCATTTTTTGGAACTTGGAAAGTAGGTGGCATCATTGGGCTTCGCTCTTTACCAAGACCAAGTTAAGATTCAACATGTTAAGCTCGAATAGAACCACCTACGTGAGAAGTGGAAGTTGATAGAGATTATCACCTGTGCGATGTTATCCAAACCACACCAAGAGTCTATCACCATCACACGCCTTACCCTTAGGTCTTATGCGGGTGCTATAAGGGATTATGTAACAATACCTTAGAACAGTGATTATTTGCATTATTTTTTTTATTAAATAAAGAATATACATTCCATTTATTATTTTAAATTTTTAAATGGGTTTTAATACACAAATTGTATTTTTAGTTAACATTAAATTAAGGAATATATTTTAATAAATTAATGAATTTTTGAATTAAATAATATTTTTAATAAAATATTATTAAAAAATTACCTTTTAAATATAAATGATCATATAATTTTTAGGAATACAGTAATAATTTTTATTAACGTTTGAAATTCATTTTTGTCAAAACCCATAAATTTTTTATAAATGTCAGATTTTATTTTAAAAGTAAAAATTCACATATTTAGAAAATTATTTAGATAAAATAAATATTGTTTTTGGAATCAGGATGTCCATATTATCCAATGGTGAATTTTTCATAATTTTCTGATACAATCAAATTTTTGGGTAAAAATTAAATACTGTTTAAATATATAATGTGTTTTATGACATCATAATGAACCAATAGTAATGTAATAAAATACTATAAATGGTATTTTCGGCCAATATATGTTTTAACTTTAACATAATGTGATTTTATATTTGTTTGGTTAATCTTATGGTGCCTTAGTGGACCATCAAAGACTTATAAAAAATTTAAATTTTTAAATTGATTTCCTTGAGAGTATAACTCACATACACATAAGATAGACTAATATTTTTATAAATTCGTCCATTGGACTTGTAAAATAATTTTTTACAATACCCTTTGTAAAAAACCATGGCCAAAACCTGTGGTATTCTTTGTGGTTTTGATTAGTTTAATGTGTAGTGCCCAAAACCTAAATAATAAAGAGTTTTCTCTCTTTTCCTATATAATCCCAACCAATATCCACCTTCCACTTCACTAAAATCCTTTAGATCATAACTAACCTCTTCCCTAACCTCCCTAAAATCCTCCAATTGTTCCCCAAGCTCCCAAAAAGCCTCTCTCAAGCCTCTCCCAGGCCTTTCGGATCATAATTCAAGTAATAGATTTCTTCATTTCTCATATTTTTCCAAATTTCATTATGTTCTTATGCCATTTTATTTTAAATTAAAAATGTTTGGGTATGATTAAGTACCTACCCTATACTTCCCACCTTATTTTTTAATTATGGGATACCTCTTTCTCTTTCATTAATGCCTCCCATGTACTCCTATTACCATGCCAAAATTCTGTAAGAATTTCTCTCTTCTCATTTAAATTCAAGAAATTTTTTTGTTTTATGAATATAAATTACATTAAATATATTGGGAAATGTATCTATAGGACCCCATTACTTTCCATTTCATGTACATATTATGAGACACCCCTTTGTCTCCCATCAACCACTTTTATGAATTCTTATGTCACGTCCTTATGCTACCGAAATGGCACCACGATTTTTCAAGCCAAAGTCATTGCGTAGTGAATACCATGCCCATTTCTCTATCAAGGGTATTCACCTTTATTCACATTTACTTATTTATTATAGAGTTTCATGTATGAATTCTACATTCCTTTATCATGGAATAAATGATCATGTTTAATGAATCAATGTTATATAATCCATGTGACACACTTATGCATGAAAAGAAATGATTAAGAAGGGTGTGCCCTAATAGCGCTCCAATGCATTGGGTAAATGATAGTATCATGATACATTAAGTTCAATGAGGGTTTACTCATGATACTTGTGCAATGAGCCTTGGATAATTCTAATATCATGTTAAATATTATTACCACATTTCAATGTTATGATAATCATGCTATATCATACCTTTATGTTCATGTTTCTATTATGCTCCATTGATATGCCTATTGCCATACATGTACTGCATTATTCATGTTATTCCTTGTTTACTCCCTTATGAGGCTTTATATATCACCCTTTTATTATGAATTTTCTCATGTTATCCCACACAATTCTAAGTATGTAGGAATGTGTGTGGTCATGAAAAATAAGTTTTCAATAATGATGTGTATTTCAGGGTCTTAGTTATTATGTAATGTTCCTAATTTCCCAATACACTAGTCATATCAATCCTCAAAGATGTATTAAGTGAAAGTTTATATAATAAATAATGTTTATGTTTATAATAAGAGCAGGGTTGTTATATATGTGTCCATGTCCCTCTGAAATTTTAGGAGAAAATATGACTGTTGGAGTCTAATATGACTATTGGGATTAAGGCCTCTAAATACTAGGTCATTTGAAAGAGATCATAACAATGAATTTTGAACACTGTGAGAGAGATATTATATGATTTCTATTTGTGAAAACTCTAAATTTTACAATTTGTGAACTTCTTGTTACATATACTTGTAACTCTCAAGAGTTTTTTTTCTTTGTGTGATGCCGAACATTCTAATTACAATTGAGGGTTTCCATGGATAAGAAGAATATGGTTCTGATATTTTGTAGATCGAGGTATTCTATGTTTAGGAAGACAGAGGTTCTGGCAAACTTCTTGATTGAGGTCTATAAGGGATAGGCAGGTAGACCGAAGTTGATAATCATATCGAGGGATTACCCTAGTCTAGGCAAGACAAACTTGCTTGAAAGTTTAAATCAATGGACCTTTATACTAGGTTATTGGATACACTTATCTTTCAGTTAAAATAACTTCATTCAGTTACTTGTATTTCATTTCCATATCTATTATAATAGAATGTGAATTCTTTTTATATTTATATTTCTATTAGGTATTCTGTGATTATGATATTTTTGTAATACTTTGAAATTATTATCTTTTTAATTAGATTTTTGTGATTATTATTAAATTATTTACCTAGTATGATTCTATATTCTTTATGATTGAATAATTATTTTTTACTCTAATTATCATAACCATTTTAATGATACATACCACACATATTATGAATACAATTAAATACGACCTGTATAATATATATCTAAATCAACATGAATGTGATATTTCTATTACCATACCCAAGGGCCATTGACTTCCCTATTTTATTTCATAAGAGGTTTTTTAATTGAATTAGTTTAATTGTTTTTAAACTTAATTATTTTAGGGATAAGACAAGATGTTTTAAAGAAAAAATTCATGCCCTCTTGTATTTTTCTATTTGTATATACATTACAATCAAACAATTAGTATCATATCAAAGCCTCTATAATACTGATACTCACATTTGGTATCATGGTAGGTATCCACAGATCATTAATGATGACTTTTTTTCATTTTGATGTTTGTTTCATTTAATTCTATTATATTTTGGTTTATAAATATTTGTTACAGTAAGATCTATTATGGAAAATAATTTTTTTGTATCTATTTGAAAAGTTGAGAGGACAAAATGTTGGTTCACTATACAATATAAATCTTACAAGACCACCAATTTTTTATGAAAATGATTGTGAATACTAGGGAGACAAAATGAAGAAATTTTTCATCAAAACTGGAGTTGGAAACATTGTTATGATGACCAGAGACTATTAAATTCTTTTCAAAGATGTTAGATACTTTACCAATCAAGAAAAACTGTAATATTAATTGAATAATAAGGTAAAAAATAATTTACTTTGTTATATGAATATAAATTCATGTAGCTATATTTCATCTTGTGAAGAAGACAATAATATTTGGAAGAAGCTAGAGATTAATAATTTCTGTACATCTAAATTATTTAAAATAAGATGAGATATACTAAGAGAATATTATCAGTCTTTTGAGTTCCCTTTTAGAGAACCTATTGTTATGGTTCAAAAAAGGTTCATGAAAATAATTATGATTTTACAAGATATAGTGGTAAAAGGATCATATGGGGAAATCTCTGAGAAAAATATTATATACATCAAGACAAATGAATGGGAATCAAAGAGAACAGTAGTTGATGAATCAATAAATATTACTAATATTACTCTTGATGATATTTTGGGAACTCTTTTGTAATATGATAATAGATTGAAAAGAGATGACGAGAAAGGAAAAAAGAAGAATGGTGGAGTTTCATTTACTTCTACTTCAAATCAAATGAAAGCTCAAAATCTTTAAAAGATAGTAAAGTCGTCAATGAAAAAGAAAGAAGTTATTCCATTTAACTCAAGTGAATCAGAACATTCATAGAATGATTTTGCCGATGTCGGTCTAAGAATGAATAATATTATTGGAAAAAAAATTATTTTTAGTAAATATATAAGAAATATGACAATGAAATGAATGATTATGAAGTTACTTATTATGAATTTAAAATATATGGTCACATAAGAACCGATTGTCCAAAAAATAAAAGAAAGGATCGAAAGAAATGGAATCCTTATAAAAATCATTAAAATTATTACAATCCAAAAGGAAAGTAAGTATTGGAATCCAATGACACATGGAATGCTAATGGTGGATATTTTTCTAATGATTCTCTATACAATGAATATTCCAAATAGAAGAATATTGGTAACTATTCTAGAATACCTTTCAAAAATCAATTTCTTGTAGATAGGCTACACATGTATGGTTCATTGGAAAATTGGTCTTTAAATGGAATCTATCCTAGTGAGAAAGATTATATTTCGTTTGATGAATTAATTTATTCAATAGATGATAATTTTAACCCTTCATATGAAGAAGTCTCTATATTTTCTAAATTTTTTAAAAATATGAATTGTAAATTAACTGCAAAACATAAGAAATAAAATTCTAGAATAAATTTTTTGACAAAATAATTATTATATATGTTAAAATACCATGATAATAATTTTTTTTTAAAATTGATTCGATTTCTAAAAACCTTAAAAACTAATTCTAAAAATTATAATCTTTTTAGGGATTTTGAAAAAGTCATTTATGGGAAAAATGTTTTATTAACAAAACACACTTCTAAAACTAATACTAATATGGATAAGAAATTATTTAACAAACTAAAATATGAAATTTTATCTTTTAATAAACTCTAATCAATGTTTACTTATGGAAAAGAAAATTTTGATAATATGTTTCAACAAATTCTTCCTCATAATAATAGTTCTGGATTTTCTAATTCTCATTCAAAACCCATTTTTAGAAACATCTATTTTGTCCCCAAAGTGCTCCTTTTTGTACTAAATTTCAAAGTGGGAGACATTGGAATATAAATTGATATTTAAATAAAATTAAATCCTTAGTACTCCACAAATCTCATATCTTTAAACAAATGTGGATTTATAGATCTTGCTTTCTTACATTTCCAGATCCAAGAATGTTAGGGTTCCAAAAACCTAAATGTTTTATTTTCAGGAAAAAATGTTTATACCAACAATAAGAATATATGGTACAGAGATTTTGTATTTTCCCAGAATATGACTAGTAACAAAGACTTATTTGAAAATATTATCAAAATGAAAGGTGGAAGAGTTACCTTTAGAGATAATTCCCAAGGAACGATTATTTGTATTATAAATATTATTCTTCTTGGAAAAGATTTGATTTAAAATGTTTTATTTGTTAATGGTATTCAACACAACATTATAATAATAAGTCAATTATGTGATAAAGGTTACCTTGTAAATTTTAGGAATGATAAATTCGTAGTACACAATTCCAAGGATGAATTCATTCTCTCTACCCATCAACATGATAATGTTTACACACTTAACATAGAAGACCTTAGGAGCCAATAACTATCAGTGTAATGGGAGATCAATCTTGGTTATGAAAAATAATGTTTGGAAACTATAACCATAGTTACTTATAAAAATTTTCTATGAAAATACTTGTAAAGGATCTACCATAACATATATTTGTTTATTCAAAATTCTATTACCCTTTTTAATATTTAAATAAACATAAGTCAAGCTTTAAATCTTTTCGTGAAGTCTCAACAACTGATGCCTTATAGTTATTTTACATGTTCTTATTCTTTCTTACACAAACTGGAAGTATTGGAGGCAATTACTATATATTTTTTTAGTTAATTACATTAATATATTTACATGGTTTATTTTCTAGAAAAAAAATAGATGCCTTTTCTTTTTGAAAACTTTCGTAGCTATGGTTATAAATGAGAAAAAAATTCCCTTCAAAACTATTCATAGTGATTATGGTTTAGAATTTTAAAATTCTATTTTTGAAACATTTTGAAGTAAAAAAGGAATTTCTTATAAATTTTCATCTTTTAGAACTCCTTGAAAAAATGATGTAATTGATAGAAGAAATAAAATTCTTTAGAATATAACAAAAACCATATTGAATGAATACTCACTTACTAAACCCTTTTGGGATGAAGCTGTTAGTACTTCTTTCTATACTATAAATTCCATTTCAATGAGACCATTTCTTAATAAAACACCTTATAAGTTATGGATTTGTATAAAACCAAAAGTTTCATACATCATATTATTTGGGTGTAATGTATTCATTTAGAATAAAAAATACAATTTACAAAAATTCACACCCCAATCCAATGATGGTATGTTTTTAGGTCATTACACTACCTCTAAGGCATATAGAGTTTTTAGTAAAAAATCGTGTACTGTTCATGAAGACATAATTGTCAAATATGATGAAACTAATCATTTTCTTTAAAACAATTCCAACATACATCTTCTAATGTGTTTTCCAGAACTGATTATAGACATATGATATAAGACTCTTCTAATAAGGAGAATAATAAAGAAATTGATTTTGAAGTATTTACTCTAGAAGACTTTCTAACTTATGTTGATGAACATGTTTTAAAAAACCCAAGTTAGTTGTTTCTTAATAATCATCCTTATGATAGCATCATTGGTGATTTAAATAAACCTATAAGGACTAGAAGATATTTGAGAAATGAAATAGAAAGTTTTTATTTAATTTTCTAATTCGAACCTAAAAGTCATGATGAGGATTTATGTGACTAAGATTTGATTAAGGATATGTAAGATGAAATAAATTAATTCGAAAGATAAAAAAGTCGAGACACATATTTAAAGACTAAAATCAAACTCTATAATTAGAGTAAAATGGTGTTTTGGATACAAATATAATTAAAATGGAATAATAATATACAATAAAGCAATATTTGTTGCTAAATTTTATAATCAACATGAGGGAATATATTATGAAGAAACATATACTCTAGTTTCTAAACATGAATCTATTTAAATTTTATTATCCTTTAAATCATTCATTAATTTTATACTTTTTCAAATGGATGTAAAGTGTGATTTCCTTAACAGATATGTTCAAGAGGATATTTTTTTGAACAAACTCATGGTTTTGATGACACAAAACATCCTGAATATGTTTTTAAATTTACCAAAGCATTATATGGACTTAAAAAATCCCCTATGGCCTTGTATGATAGATTAATATGATTTTTGTTAAAGAATAATTATGTTAAGGGAACTACGAATCCAACTATTTTCAAAAATAAAGAAAACAAAAATATTTTTATTGTCCAAATTTATGTTTATGACATTATATTTAGATCAACTCAAAAATCATTAATATATATATATTTTTAATCTTATGAAATCTGAGTTTGAAATGAGTATGATGGGTGAGTTAACATTCTTTCTTGGTTTTAAAATTTTTCAAAAACCAAAATGGACTTATAAATACTGACATAAGTATATTAAATAACATCTTAATAACTATGGATATTACAATACTAAAAGTATTAGTACTCTAATCGATAACTTAGATAAAATTGATTTTGATGATACTGGGAAACTAGTAAATCAAAAATATTTTAGAGTTAAGATAGGAATTTTAATATACGTAATAGATGATCATACAGTCTTAATCATTTCAGCATGCTTATGGTCAAGATATCAAGAAAATATAAAGGAAACCCATTTAATTATGTAAAATAAGTTTTTAATTATTTAAAGTGAACTATGGATTGATGACTTTTCAATTCTTCTGGAAATGATTTTTTATTTAAATGTTTTTTGTATGTTGACTTCAGTGGTTGTATAATGGATATTAAAAGTACATTTGGAAGGTATCATTTCTTAGGAGATTCATTAGATTCTTGGTATTTTAATAAACAACAATCAGTATCACTTTCCCCAGTTAAAGATGAATATATTGAAGCTGGAAGTTTCTTTTTTCAAGTGTTGGAGATGGAACACACACTCACTGATTATGACACGAGTTTTACTAAAAAACAAATACTATGTGATAACTATAATGCCCTAACCCCAAAATACCATATCCAGGGCATTATTTTATTATATTGGCATGAAAAAATCCTGAATCACTAATTATTTTAGTATTTTTGGAAGACCATATTACATATATGATAATCATAGTACATTTAAAAAATATAAAATACAATAAAATGAAATAAACTGCATCCTTTAAATCATATTCAGTGTATTATTATTCATAACACAGTTAATAGAAATATAATAATGTTGAGATAAGATGATATGTATGAGTTATATGAAATACTAATAAGATAATTAAATCCAATAAGTCATATACATTATGGCAAGGTAAATAATATTACAAATATAATCCTTCAAAAAATGGAAATGAAAATGTATCCATATATTTTTTTCATAGTTAAAATCTAATGGAATGTTAATACAGAATAATGAAAGAATAAAATTATTATTTATTAGACATAATTTTTCTAGAACAGGAACCATTATACTGTCAATATGGTTAATGTTTGTGGGTAAAAACCCATCTAATTCTGTTTGAAAACAAACACAAAGTGTTTATTGCCAACTATTTTGTCTAATGAGACCTATCAATGCATCAAAGGGCTATAGAGGGTCCCAAATGTCAATGAAATTTCAAATAATTCTCCAAAAAAATATTTAATTAAATAAAATGTTTTCTCATAAATATTTTTATTTATTTGAGGATATATATTCATTAATATTTCCACAGTTAAAACAATATTCAAAACAAACACCGTATTCATAATGGTATATAGATTAGATAATAATAATATCCATGAAACAAAAATATGGATATTTAATGAAACTTTAATCTCAAATGAAAAATGATCTCAAAGGTGAATTTAATACACCACATAAAAATTATTAGGTTCACAATACCCAGTAGGGCTCAATGAAATAGAAATTTAGATGAAATCCCTTACCTTAATTTCCACTTAATTTTGTCTCATTTGTACCACTTAAATAACAAACATATGTTTATTAAAATCCTAATATAGAAGTTAATTACAGTGATTTATATAAATATTTCTCAATTAAAATCATTATATTATATTTCTTAATTTCCTTTGAGGAAAGTTGAAGTGCTGATATCATGTTTTACTTAAAAATTACGAATTTTTCAAAACATTTTTTATTTTATGTAAATTATAAATTAATTTAATTAATTATATAAGTATATAATGCATATAATTATATTTTTATATATTATACGTGTTTTATAATATCCACCCTTGAGTTTGGTTTTTTTTGTTGACATGAAAATGTCTCCACAGGTGGTTGACCAACCATTGATGGGGCATTGACAGGAGAGCGAGAAGAAGATGTTTTAAAATTTTATATATATTACTATGAAAATTAGAGTAGGTTAATATCATTAATATATAGTTAAATTATATCCTAATTAATTACTTTAATTATTACATGTATAATTATTTGTGGAAAAATAATGAGGAAGCATAACCCAAAGGAAAAATGGGGAGTTGTGAGCGTTCGTTTCCTTAGTTTTAATTATCGATTCTCTTATTTGTAAGCAATGAAGTTCAAGTCAAATGGGTATAATTCTAAATATTTATAATTATATGTTATTAATGAATATAAATAATTTTTTATGGTTATATATATAATGTGGTTAAATGGTATGAGGATGAATCATTAGAAAGAATTTTTCTCATAATTGCATAGATTATTTTTCATTTTTTCGGTCATCATGCACTAGTTATGTTTAATTAATTTAGAATATATAAATAAAATAGTTCTTTAACATTAAATATTATGTAATATATAATTTATAATCTATTTAAACCATAATATTTTTTTCTTAAATAGCCTTGAAGTAAAAAATGAAGAACGAAAATTCATCACCCACAGAGGCTAAAAATATGCACCTCAGAGACGATGATTTCATTTTTAAAATAATAGAGAGAGAGAGAGATAGAGAGAATGGAGTTTGATTAAGTTTATTAAATTAACATGATAAACTGGTTTTATCATGATCATTTATACATAGGAGGTGAGGAGAAGAAAAGAAATGTAAAAGAAAACTCAAAGAAAAAGAAAGACAATTTACCTCTTGAATTATCCTCTTTGAGAACCTCCTTAAGGGACCTTGGTTGTGGTATTTTTATTAGAAAAAGAGATCTTGGATGTGGGAGAGAGATTTAGGAAGTGTATTGTGTAGAATTTGGACATGGCTCAAAGCATGGATGGTGTGAGGAGATGTGGAGGTTTTTATAGTGGAGGAGTGTGGTGTTTTTTTGAATGTTCTATTCCTTATTTTATTATATTTGGCCACGATACAAAATAGGGATGACTATTATGACAAAAAACAGTAATTTATACATGTGAGTTTGATACAATTCTTATTACATCTTCTTATGAATCAATTAATAGTTCATTTAACTTATAATCTATATATACAATAAATTATTGTATTGTACTATTCACCAAAAATATAAGTATTTTTAAAAAATCCCAAAAATTGACCCAATTTTTTTTCAATCTGTAGAATAAAAAATTACTCAATTTTATTAAAATAATTTTCTAAATATGTTAAATTTAAATTTTAATTAAAATCTTTATTTACTGAAAAAATATATATTTTAAATTTATAAATAATTTTATAACACTCTAAATAATTAACTAAGGTCAAACAAAATTATCCTAAAATGATACTACAAATAAATATTGACATATGATTCTATTTTATGATAAAAAAATTATTTTTAATAATTATATTAATTATAAAATTTCAAATAAATATTTTTGTTTTATAAAAATACTAATACTTAATTAGTAATTTCTAAACATTAATTTACTTATGTTATGATATAATTATATCATACATTAATTTATAAGATGGATAAATTTTATTTATACATTCATGTGTGAGGTTACTATTCATTTGGCTGATTTACTACTCATCAGGGTCATATTTCTATTCATGAGGGTCACATTACTATTCAAAAGTGTGAAGTAACTGTTCAAAAAATATTAAGATGAACTTATCATACTTTAAATATCTTACTGATCACAACCATGTATGTTTTCTTGAAAGTAATTTCATTGATGTGGAAAAATTAGGTTTGATGACTTGGTTATTATAATAACAATGTGTTGTTTCACAGAGACTCAGTATTGTGTGCATTACATTCTATATTAAATTTATTTGTAAATCCTTGGGGTGTTACAACAACACTAATGTCCTATATTTCATCAAGAACCCTACACATAACTCTCTTGAAAAACACATAGTTATTAAGCATCAATTCATTAGAGATCACACACTTAAAGAAGATATCGTTTTTCAATTTATCAGAATGAAAGAACAACTTGCTAATATTTTTAAAAAACCATTGCCTTTTGATAGATTCAAATACATTAAATAGATTCATGGAATGATCAATTAATACTAATAATTCACATCTACATATTTTTTATGCCATCTACTTAAATTGAGAAACTCATTTTCAGAGGGGGAGTACATATATTTTTTAGTTCTCAAAATTTTTTGTAAGGTCTACAAGGGTGAATACCCTGAGAGGGGGGGGGGGGTGGATCAGGTTTTGACTAATTTAAAATTAAAACCTGTTATGATCTTGTTTCACTGTTAAGAAAAACACTCTTTTCTCTATTTCCTGTTGCACAATATAAACAGAAAGTAAAGCAAGCACAAGACACAACAATTTTTACTTGGTTCACCACTAAGGGCTATGTACAAGGAGCATACGCCGACAGGTTTTCGGTCGTACCAAACTCTACTAAACTTCACGAGCTGTGGATTAAAAGGTTCGGGAACAATAACTCTATCCCTAGATCACTACCTATATAAGGTTTAGGGTCATATCCCTGCTTTCCCAAGGTTCACTCCATGTTTCTCTCTCTCTGGCTCACTGCCGGTGGAGAGGATCACCTTCTTCCTCTTCCTTTTCTCACTGCTCTGGAAAGGGTCCACTCACAGTTTATAGACTTGTAGGGCTCTTCATTATCTCAAATGAATACATCCTCTGTTGTATGTGGATGTTCTGTTGAAGTCCAACTTTCACCCGTAGATGAATCTCTATTTGCACCGAAAGTATCGGGAAAACTTCCAGCTTCCACGCAGCCCAAAAACACTGCCGGGGAATCAACCTTACTTGGTGTACAAGTCTAAACTGGCATGCATGTATCGGAATGCAAGTCACAACTGGCGCACAGGTCTTCCTCTACCACCTATGTGGCACAATCTTCTACAACTCCAAACCTGAGCGACTCAATACCTTTTACGCCCAAGCCAATATTGGTGCGCAACAAACAATAATCGCCCTTCTTCAAATCTGGCACGCAAGTCCTACTTGCATGACACACCACCACTTGCGTGACCACCACACATGCGCGACGGGAGCTCTAATTTTTCTAAGTGTTGATCTCCATTAAAAATGAGGAGGGGTGGTCTAGTATTTATAGGCATTTGGTCAACCTACGTGTCAGCGCACATGTCTACCCTCGGCACACAAGTCTCGGCGTGCATGTTTCTTCCCCTACAAGTCACTTGCGTGACCCACTTCGAAACATGCGCGGACCTCTTTACTTTTCCATATTTTGAACTTATGATCTTGAAAAAAACAGGTACGCAAGTTCTCAAGCATCCAAGGCATCATCACTCATGTCTCTTCACGGTTCACAGGTCACCTGTGTGACCAACCCAATACTTGCACGACCCTTATACCTTTGCCATATTTTGATTATCTGATCTTGAAAAACATATGGCACACAAGTTTCCAAGCCTTCAAGTACATGTCACACAAGTCCCTTTTCCAAAAACCACTTTTCTTCATTTGGGGATTTTCAGGCCCAAATATTTGGCAGACACTGGAAAACGGCGCCACCTTGTATCTGTTTTTTTGTACTGCCTCCAGATTATCCATTCCAATGTCGAAGTTCTTGAATCAATCATTGATCATTAACAACAGCTCTTGAACTTGACATGCCACCATGAAAACCACTTTTTCAACAAATTTTTATGTCATGGTTTTATTTGTCAACAATAACAACACAAATGTCCACTTTGTCAACATACACAATCACCTAAAAAATGATTCAATGATACCCTGAGGGATTTTCCCCCAACAATTATCATACTCAAATTTTTTCTTTACACATAATTTTTTTGTACTTAGAAAATTTTTGTACTCATAAATTTACGTTATAATTTTTTTTGTAATTAAAAATTTTCTTTCTCAATATTTTTTTACTCGGAAAAATTTCGTACTCAGAAATTTCTCGTACTCAAAAAATTTAGGTACTCAGAAATTTTTTTATTAAGAAATTTTTATACTAATAGATTTACCATACTCATAATTTTCATACACAAAATTTCTAGTACACAATTCTATTAAAAATTATTTTAGTACTCATGTTTTTTCAAAATGTATTGAACTCCAATTTTCTATACTTACATTATTTTTAATCAAAATTTTCGTATTCAAATGTTTCTCACTCGATATATTTCATTCTAAAAATTTTAATACTTAAATTCTTTTTACATAGATATTTTTCTTACACAATTTTTTTGTAGACAGAAATGTTTCATACTCAAATTGTTTTTACTCAAAATTTTCTAACACTCTAATTTTTAATAATAAAAATTTATTTGTACTCAACATATTTCATAGTCAAAAATTTTGTACTCAAATTGTTCCATACTCAAATTCTTTGTAATCAATTTTTTCATACTCAGAATTTTATTTATTCGAAATTTTGGAAATTCATTTTTTGGAAACAAAATATCAAAAACAATAGATCCATCTATGAAAGGTATTCCTTCTTATAATACAATTTTTCAATTCAATTTTTTTTACTATTATTTCAATTTGTTTATCAAATTAATGATGAATACGATTACTTTTTTCTAAAAAATAAAAACCTCAAGAGTTCAATTTTCTCAACCAATAGACCTTTCTGATAAAATTTGATCTATAGAATCTCAATAGTAACTTCTCATTGCCTATATAAAGGTACCCCTCATACCTTTTCCCACATCGATTTCTCTCATATTTTCACCGAACCTCTTCCATCTTTCAAGTAGAAAAATCTGAAATTTATCTTCCTTAGAGTTTTTATCATAATAATGTCAAGAATCAAAACCATCATATCCAAAAGTAATGGATCCTGAGGCTACAAAATATTTCTTATCCATGAAGTTATTTTGAGAAATTTTAGTAATCAAAGAGTTCTATGAAAATTATGATTCTGCATTGAAAATAATTATCATGTTTCAAGGATGGAAATCTATTTTCTTAGAAAAAACCCTACCCTAATCAAGATCCTATTCTCAATAATGAAGTAGGACCATTTTAGAGTTCTGTGAAAATTGATAACGATTTAAATGTATCCTTTCACATGTATGATAGAAATATTTTCATAAAAATAAAGCAATCCTTAAATTTACTTGGTGTACCATCATAAGGTGATTCCTTTTTTCCATTCTCATAGGTTGTTGAAAGAAAAAGGAACCTTTAACAAGAGAATTGATGAGGAATCTCTTTTTGAGATTCATGATGATAAAAAGAAAACTACTCATATCTCATCTAACAATTTTCTTACAACCCTTTGGATGAAATGTTTTTTAATTCCTAGTAATGATGACAGAGAAAACCTGAATATCTCAGATGTTTTCATCATCGACAATTTGGTTAACATGAGGAAGATAAATTTGATGGGTTATATCTTCATAATAATAAAACATTTGTGGTATTGTTCTATTATGTCTTAGATGATTATGTTTCCAGTTATTCTATGTAAGCTTAGCTCTAAAAGTTTGAAGTGTTTTAATCATTAAATCAATTCAATACCAAGGAATATAATAGTCCCAATGATTAGTGATGATACAGCAAAAAGGTTGAAATTTCACTTTGATTCAGAATCAATCAAATTTGTGAAAGAATGCTGATCTAAATTTTGAAGAGAATTTTTTAGAGGAAGTATAGGTGTTCCAAATAAATTAGTGTTAATTGTTCCTATGACGCAAAAGAAATCCATGTCTAATTATTGATTAAAACCAAATAAATAGATAAATTAAACCGATGAAATTGATACTAAATGGATAAGGAAGAATACTGAATGAAAAGAAAGAGACCCCCAAATTTGTCTTGATCCTACAGAGGCCCTAGAAAAAAACGTTTATACTAAATATGAATTATATTAAGAATAAAGGAAAAGAAAGTTAAAAATAGAAAAGGAAGATATCTTTGATATTGATAATCTATTGAAAGATATTGAAAAATCGAGTTCTTGAATCATTATTAGGGAAACCATTTAAGGAGAAACAATCAATCCCTCTATCCAAGACAAGGGAATGAATAAACAAAAAGTTGGTGATGAGTTGGATCCCCCAAAATATTATCAAATTTTTGATGAAAAAAATATATTGAAATGAAATTGATATATGAGTATCTTAGTGAAGATGTAGAAAAAAATTAATAGGAATGAAAATAAAAAAAAGGAAAAATAAGAAATGGAGGAAGACCATAATGAAAAGAAAGCTGGTCAGAATGGAAAATAACATTCTGATAGAATACTAGTATGATCTTTAGAAGCTACTTCATAAAAAATACCATCCCCAAGAGTAGAGTATTAAAAGGATTATACTTAGGTAATCCAAGCCAATAAAGTCAATAATATTTTATATAAAGAGGAAGATACTTGGACCAATGATGATCAAAACTAGAATTTGGAAGATGATATTGTCGGAAGTCATTATGGATAAGTTATTTTTTTATAGGTTGGGTCTGAAGCCTCAATTTATTATTTAAAACAAAGACCTATTTAGTGTGGGTAGAGGGGGACCCAATACATTTCCCTAAGGCCCAAGGCGAAGTGGACTGAATACAGTGCTTGAAAGCCCGTTTTTTAGCCCAAAGGACCCATCAGTGAAAGGTACTACTACAGCCCCCTCGCTACTACAGTACCTACTACAGTACTGCCACCTCTATGGTACCTGCTACAGTGCCTCTATCCCTATAGTACCTCTGCTACTATAGTTTCTCCACTACTACAGTGCCCTGATACAGTACATCTATAATACCTGGAATTTTTTCCCTGCTCGAATTTGATCCTGGGTCTTTTGGATGCCAAGTAGGAGCCTGTACCACTTGGGTATAAGCTCCTTGGAAAACGTGTTATTGTGTAATGAGGTATTGGGGTGGCCTCTGAACCTGGGTACCACATATCCCCAGATAGATTCTCATAAAATAGGAGATTCAATCAAAAAGTATAAGAAAAATATTGATCCACCTTGAAGTTTATTATAAAGTATTTAAATAAAGTACTGAAGAACATATAAAGGCTTGAAAAAAAGTGGTTAAAAGGTCTCATAATTCTATTGAAAGTATAAAAGTCCATGAAGATTCATTTGAATATATAATAAGTCTTGTGAATGAGGTCAATATTTCTTACAAAAAATTGGCTAGTGATACTGCTCAAAAAGTGAAGGTTTTTAGAAGCCCAGTTGTATCCCAGTCCGATGAAGTCATGGAAGTAAATAAGAATTCAAATTCCATTCAATCAGAAGTTTCAATAATGGTGTTTTATAAATATAGGATAGTTTTTTTGAAAAATCATATTGTTTTTTTGAATTACAAGTTTGAATTGAAAGAAAATACAATTAATGACCAGGAGAAAAAGATTCAGGCTCAAGAAGAATATTTTTATTCTTGGAGAAAAAACTACTCTATCAGGAAGAATTGAATCGTAATTTGGATCAATTGTTTTCAAAACATGAAGAGAAGCTCTAGACATATCTGGAATATCTTTAAAACATCATGGATGATATATGGGAACTCAAGAAGATCAATACAATTTTCTTAGAGCTGTTAAGGATAGAGAAGGAGAAGAAATGAATTTTTTAACTCTTGTTGTATTTCTTTTGAAAACATAAATTAAAGTTTTTGTCATATACATACAGTTTAATTGAATGTTTTTCCAATTATTTGGGATGAATTTTCTTTCATTTATTCTAGATGATCAAATTATTTATTTCTTCATATTTTTTTTGTTTCTCTAACACTTTTTTAGTTATTATAAGACTTTACTTATATATTTTTGTAAATAAAAAAGTGTTAAAATGATGTTTAAAGGGAGATAATGATTTTTTTACGGAGAGAAATTTTCATAAAAGAGGATAATGAGATATACTAGGGGAGAATTATTTAGTAAGGGGGACAAAAATTTCCTAAAATTATGAGAATACGGTATTCAAGGATTTTTTTATCGTAAGGGGAAGTTAGACATATTAAATATCATATTTAAAAGAGTTTCAAAACTCAGGGGGAGATAATTATAAGTGTTACTTATAAATAAAAAAATTTCTTCAATGTATTTTTGCAAAAAAAATAACTAAGTAATTTTCTATTAATGTATTTTGGTTTGTGCTTTCAAAAAATGGGGAGATTGTTAAATCAAAAGTTTATTTTTTTACTTTTCTATTAATTTTGCCTTGGAAATCACAAAATATTTCTTAAATAATCAATTACAAACTCTTTTATTCCTAAATAATTTTTAGTATACATTGTTTTATGGGAATAAATTAATATTTTGTCATTAAAATTTTCATAGTGTCATGACCCGCCTTCACCAAAAAGAGGGAAGGGTCAGTAGCTTGACAAGCCCTTCCTTCTTTATGTTGAAGGAGAGATAATGACCCCTGAAACCCGCCTTTAATAGGTCCCGGAGTGGCGACCAGTGCCAAGGGTATAGAATCTCACACAAAAAAATGGAAGGAATTATCCTTTTTCTTTTAATAAGATCCGGAGATAAGATTGTAAATCCCACAACACCAAAACTGAAAGTGCTAGTACAGATGAAAGTAAAGGTAAATCCAAAAGTATACCATTCCCATATTCATGTTAAAAAGTAAGGGACACAAGCCATAAAACTCCAAAAGGTAATATACCAATAAAAAAAATGACAACAGCAACTACCCTAAGGTCTGAGCTAGTACGGTCCCGCACGATCCCTGATGTCCTCTTGGAAACCTGAAAACAGTTTTATATACGCAGGGTGAGCATACAAGTACACTCAGTTGGGAAAACCAAAGACTCTCGTGCACAAGTGGGGAGACATTATAATGCCCCATGGAAAAAAGAAATAACCAAACAGCCAACAAGGAAAAGATATCCACCAAACCTCACCAAGTCACGCTCCCCAAATAATGCAATTCAAGTAACATATAGTAATAGAACATCAATATTTGGGTACCCCATGCCATTTTACCACTGGTTATTGAAGACATCCTACGCATCGAACCAATCCCACCATTTTCACCGCAATCCCACTGAAAAACCCCGCCCGCAGACACCTGGGCCACAACTGTCACACGTAACCACGCCTGCAAACATCTAGGCCAGAACAACCACTGCCACGCCCGAAGATACATGGGCTAGAAGAACTACTTCCATGCCCGAAGACATTTGGGCCTCATCCCAAAGATATTTGGGAAACAACCTTCCTGTACACACCTGGGCCGACCACCACACTACCCTGCCCAAAGATTCTTGGGCTAATAATGGAATTCAGGCCATTACAGCCTGCCCAAAAATACTTGGGCTATTTGGGAAAGGGAGAATAAAGGAGCTAATAACCAGCCACTAATAGAAGTGTTTGGAAAAACACCCTCCCCCATGAAATGGGGGTGTTCGGAACTAAGTGCTCAACTTGGGTGGGGAGCGAATAAGAAACATAAGAACTACAAATATATGTATAAGTAACAATAACTCACCCAATATAGGTTTTTATTCAGCCATCCTAAAGAACACTGTCCTTACTATTCATTCATAAGAGAAGAGAACAACACCCATTCCCAAGTCGCAACTCATCCCCAGAACTAATTACATTTAAAATATTCTTGATTCCATGTTCAAGTAATCTCATTTAAATAATGTTCATCACTACTGGGCAACTAACAACATAAGCACAAACATGGAGAAAAAGTTACAGCCAATAATAATTTAAACATTCACACCCGGTTCTCTTGCAAAGTCACAACAACAAAGAGATAAGTGAGATCCCTTGAAGTACTGAAACCAAAGAAACCCTGAGATGCAGCCCCATGTTCACAAAATGCAACAGCCAACGGTTTCTCACAACATGGGATTCCACCCGAATTCATGATATAAGTAGAGTAATCACACACCCTCAAATTCACAACCAGCAAAAGTACAACAACAAGGGATCCCATCCCCACCTGTATAACCCCAGCAATCGGCCCATGAAAGAAACAACCAAACTGCTACCACCAACACAAGGCATGCCCATGCAGGTATTTTTAGGTTTAAAAGATTTGACACACTCCATGGTTTCAATTGCACTGTGCTTTAACCAGGGTTATCACAAAAAAGGGTTGATCCTGGTGCTTTAAATTTATTTGACTGAGTATACGTAATTAACCAATTCCATATTACAGTTATTTGAACATCCAAGAGCACCGAGGTTCAATAGCTCATATTGAAAGACCACCAACGACCATGATTTCCAGTGAGCATAGGCCCGTACAGTTCACAACACATAACAACATAAAGAGTACAACAGAACATCGATCACACTCCCCCTTTTATTCTTTAAGGTCCATTCATTATCTTCATTAAGTTCGTTTTCATCAGTTTCCACAAAGGAAAAATCATACCCACCCCGCATGATCCACAAAAAGGAGAGACGAAGGAGAAAAATCCCTACGTGAATGATCAAGGATCGACATTTTTCCCCACGTTCCAAGAACAGGGGATGCACTATTTGTAGGGGAGGGACATCTGGAACTCCAAGGACGAGTAGACGACTTCAGCCTAGGAACACCACAAGTCTTGGGAAGGAGGGACTTCAGGCGCACCAGGGAGAAGAGAGAAGTTGGCCAAGAAGGAAGAAGGGGGAGGGGAGAAGAACTTCTTCTTCGATATATAGATAAAATCTAGTTGTTATGGGATAAGAAATTTGAACGCCTTACAAGTTGGATCATGGTTCTTCCACGCGGTTGGGTAGTTACAAAATACTGGATTAATTGTTATTTAGTAGGGAGGTTTCTTTGATTTTTAGATAGGGGTCCGAACAACCACCCCAGATGATACCTTTCATGAGTGAACTTCTCTAATAGAGGAACACCTTATCTCTTGCACAACCACAGATGCCACGTCGCTCCTTTCCCCGTGAAACCACGCAAAACAAAATACAAAACCGTCTGGCCAGGTGGGAGAGGGGTTTTTCCATCCCCCGTGTTAAGATACTATCCTCTTTGGGCGGCACTAACTCGTCCGCACGGGTTTAGGTGCATCCACTCCAATTCGTCCTAACTAGGAATCAGGTCCTCCCCTCCCCATCCTTTAGAACACTTCACACGCATTCACAGAAAAGGAAAATGTACATCCCATAGTCAACAAGGTAAAGCATTACATAGCAAACAAGTACTGACAAAATAGGATAAAACTCAAAACAACTCTAGGTACTTGGCACACCTCTATTCTTCCCTCTCCCAGGTACTTTCCTCAATCCCACCATGTCTTTATATCACACGAACCAAGGGAATGGTTCTCCCACAAAGCACTTTCTCCTTATGATCCTTGATCTTGATCGGTCGTTCTATGAAGGTCGCATTCTCTTCCATATCTAACTCTCCCCAGTCGATGAAGTGGGAGTCGTCGTGTAGATATCAATGAAGCTGGGAAACATGGAAGAAATCATGCACCCTTTGTAGATATAGTGGCAATTCCAGCTAATAGGCCACCTTTCCGACCCGGTGCAACACCTCGAAGGGTCCGACAAACCTGGGAGAGAGCTTACTTCCCCTGCCAAAACTCTGCTACCCACGCTGAGGGGAGACCTTCAAGAACACGTGGTCCCTAACCTCGAACTCCAAGGGTTTTCTCCTATCATATGCATATGACTTATGCAAGTCCTGACCCTCCTTCATCCTTTCTCGTATAAGATAAACCTTCTCTGTCATGTTCTGCACCACCTCCGGGCCAAGAACACCTACATCCCCGACTTCTGTCCAGCACACGGGTGAGCAACACGACCTCCCATACAAAGCTTCGAACGGAGCCATGCCAATGGTAAAGTGGTAGCTATTGTTGTAGGAAAACTCCACCAGAGGCATGTGTAGAACCCATGATCACTCGAAGTCCATGATGCATGCTCGTAGCATATCTTCCAAGGTCTGGATGGTGCCCTCTGTCTGCCCATCTGTCTGGGGGTGGAAGGCAGTGCTAAGGCGCAGCTGGGTGCCAAAATCATGCTGCAAACCCCTCCAGAATCATGAGGTAAATATTGCCTCCCTATATGAGAATATGTACCTCATAACCCCATGCATCCACACCACCTAATCCATGTACCTTCGTGCTAATGAATCTACTTCACTCGACTCCTTGATTTCAAGAAAGTGAGCCGATTTCGTCAACCGGTCCACTACTACCTAGATGGCGTCACACCCTCCTTGAACCTTGGGTATCCCTATGATGAAATCCATTGAGATGTTGTCCAACTTCCACTATGGGACATTTAAAGGTTGCAACAAACCTCCTAGAACACGGTGTTCATCCTTTGCCTGCAGACACACTAGGCACATGGCCACAAACTCTCCCACTACTCGCTTTACTCCGGGCCAGAAAAGCTATCTCCTCAGACCCTAGTACATCTTGGAAACTTCTAGTTGTACTGCTAGGGGTGAGTTGTGGAACTCACTAAGAACCCGGTCGCGCATCACCTCTGGAACAAACAACTGTCCTCAGAAAAGCATCCGGCTCTTACCATCCTTCATCCACCCTTCCGGAGCATTTACCTAGTCAACTCGGTCACACATCACTTCGCACTCTAGGTATCCCCACTGAGACTCCTCCACCTGAAGTAACAGCGAATACTCTACTGTCATCTGATACATGAAAACCCTTCCACTATCCATCCTCACTTCTAGGTGTAGGGCAGCCAACTCCTCCATCGCCCTCCAAGCGTCCGCCGACTCTCGGACCACATCCTTCTGTGACTTTCTGCTCAAGGCATCAGCCACCATGTTTCCTTTCCCTGAGGTATTAGAAATCTCAAAATCGTAATCCTGGAGGAATTCCATCCACTTTCACTGTCGTAGGTTTAGGTCCCGTTGGGAGAAGATATACTTCAAGCTTTTGTGGTCCATGAAGACTACAATGTGCTCCCCGATGAGGTAATGTCGCCAAAACATTAGTGAAAAAATGACTGCCGCAAGCTCCAGATCATGGGTGGCATAATTACTCTCATGGGGACATGACTTCCTAGACCCATAGAAGATCACCCCTTGCAGCTGCATCAACACACACCCGAGGCCTTGTCCCGAAGCATCACAAAATACTTTATATACTGCCCCTTATTCTGGAAAACTCAACAATGGGGCACTAACCGACTTCTCCTTCGGATAGTGGAAGGCTGCCTCACACTTCTCACTCCACACGAAAGTATGGTCCTTTTTGTTTAGGGATGTCAAAGGTGCTACAACTCAGGAGAAGTTGGGTACGAACCTCCGATAGTAACCTGCCATCCCGAGGAAACTACGGACCTCTGCCACGTTCTTGGGTACTTCCCAAGAAACAACTGCCTCAACCTTCGAAGGGTCTACCTCTACCACCTATTCGGACACTATGTGGCCATGGAAGCATACTTCTCACGTATAGAACATTCATTTCGACAACTTACCATAGAGATGGTGCTGTCGGAGGACCTCTAAAACCGTCCTCAGATGCTCTGCGTGGTCCTCCTCTGATCTTGAATAGATCAGGATGTCATTGATGAACACAAATACGAACCGATCCAGGTACTCCCAGAAGATGAAGTTAATAAGCCCCATGAACACAGCCAGGGCGTTCGTAACACCGAAAGGCATGACTACAAACTCGAAGTGCCCATATCTGCACCTGAAGGCCATCTTTAAGATGTCACCCTCCTTCACCCTCAACTGGTGATATCAAGACTGTAGGTCGATCTTTAAGAACCATCATGCCCCATTCAGCTGGTCAAATAGATCTTCTATCCTTGGAAGAGGTTAGCGATTCTTGATCGTTACCTGATTCAGCCTCCTGTAGTCTATGCACAAACTGAGACCACCATCTGCCTTCTTTGCGAACAAGACTAGAGAACCCCACGGTGATGCACTCGGTTGAACAAAACACTTCTTCATTAGATTGTCGACTTGAATATGCAACTCTCGTAGCTCCGATAATTCCATCTAGTAGAGAGCCATCGAAATCGGACGAGCACCAGGCTAAAAGTCTATCCCAAACTTGATATCACGTCGGGGTGGTAGAGTCGTCACCTCCTCAAGGAAGACGTCCATAAACTCATTAACGATCCCTGGTACTTCCACCATCTCAGCATCCACTGACTCTACTGATAGCTCGGATAACAAAGAGAGGAGGGGTTCTTCTCACCTGATGCCCTTATGGCCACTCCACTCACCGGTGAAAGTAACACGTCAGCCACCCATGTCTGAGAACCGAACCCTTCCTCGGAAGCAGTCAATGATGGAACAACATAGAACAAGAAGTCTATGCCTAGGATGACATTGTATGGATGTATCTGTAGCAGTAGTAAATCCTTGACCAATAGATGAGGCCCTATCATCAGCCTGCATCCTCTACAAATATATAACAAGTCAGTTTGACCTCCGACTGGTGTGCTCAGCACCAGGGGAACTGGAAGTCTCTCGGCATCTAGACCCAGAGCACAGGCCAGACCGGGTGTAACAAAGGAGTGCGAAGCTCTGATATCGAACAAGGCGTAAGAAAGGGTACTGAAAAAATCGATCGTACCTCGAACAACCTCCGGTCCCACTGGAACTGCTGCCTCCACGGCGTGCAACTGTCCACATCCATCTCCTCTTCCCCTCATCTATCAGCCGCCTCCCCGACCACACCCTGGTCGAGGTCCCTGAGGAGCGGCCTAAGGTCGGCCGCCCCCTGCAACGTCTTCCCTCGGAGGAGCGGGAGCTCGCTGCCCCTGCTGCTGCTACTGAAAGTGCCTAGCTAGAAGCTGTTTCTGGGGCGGGTGCTGGGCCTGTCCGTCACTGTCGTAACGAATTCGGTTTGGGAATTGAATTTGGAGATGTCCATGGCTCCCATAGACAAAGCACCGAGGTTCTGGGCCCGAAGGGAAGGGGCAAGGATAGGGGGATCAGAACTGGAACTGATGCGGCCTGCTCCCTGCTGGTCGGAACCTAGAGGGTCCTGATGCTGGAGGTCTAGTGCTGTTGGCCTTTCCCTATGACGGGCCTAGCCGAATCCCCTCTCATGACACACCGCCTAGTGTGTGCATCCTCTCCACCACCTCTGCCTTCTTATGGACCTCCAAGTATGTCGGTAAGGTGAAGGGGGTAACGACGTACTGAAGGGAGGGTCATAGCGCCTCCTATAATGTCTCTCCTGAGACTCCTCATCTGGAAAAATGTCCGGAGAAAAGAAGAGGAGGTCCTTGAAATTGATCCCCAGCTCCCTTACCGACATACTCCTCTGCTGGAGGGAGAGTAGCTCCTACCTCTTCTCTGCCTTTATCATAGAAGAGAGGAATTCTGCATGGAACTCCTTCTCAAAATCAGCCCATGCCACCTTATCCTCTATCTTCTCCCATAGGTAGAGCATTCACCATTGACGCACTGCTCCCCGCATCTGGCTGATGACCAGAGGAACCCAGTAATCGGTTAGAGCATGGATCAGGCCGAAGGCTATCACCAGCTCCTCTAGCCAGTCCTCCGTCTTCATGTCAGAGGTGCTGCCCTCATACTTCTCGAGGGTCTGTTTCTGGAAGGCTCGAAGCATCTTCTGCCATTGGTCATCCTCCTCTTCTCTATTAGCCCTCTTCTGATCGGCCAAGTCAACCTCTTGGGCCTCAATCGCCCGTACAACTCGTGGTCGTCTCCCGGGTTCCATAGCTGTAAGGTAAACAAGGAATTCCTAAGACCAAGTAGTGCAGAATATTGTTCTTAAAACTTCTAAAACTTCTTATTCATCTCAAATTCCCAAAACACCCCAGAAACATGAGAAAAAAAGTCATTATGATGCATGTACCTTTTTTGGGGTCTCTACCCTGCAATCAGTGTGGCCTCACTTGGTCGTTTGGTGGGTCCAGAGTCCTTGCATCAGATCACGGGGGGCCTTAAAATACCGTGTCCTAGCCGGTCTTCCCTGGCCTAATTCACGCACCAAGGTCACCCACACTGTTACCCAACCGTCCCATGCAATCCTCACTATGCCTAACTCCAGACTCCATCCTATCTCTCAACCTCCTCTGATACCATTCTGTCGCGACCCACCTTCACCAAAAAGAGGGAAGGGTCAGTAGCTTGCCAAGCCCTTCCTTCTTTATGTTTAAGGAGAGATAATGACCCCCAAAACCCGCCTTCAATAGGTCCCGGAGTGGCGACCAACGCCAAGGGTATAGAATTTCAGAAAAAAAAGGAAGACATTACCCATTTTCTTTTAATAAGATCAGGAGATATGATAGTAAATCCCACAACACCAAAACTGAAAGTGCAAGTAAGGATGAAAGTAATGGTAAAACCAAAAGTATAACATTCCCATATGCATGTTAAAATTTAAGGGATACAATCCATGAAACTCCAAAAGGTAAAGTACCAAGAAAAAGAAAATGACAACAGCAACTGACCCATGGTCTGAGCTAGTACGGTCCCTCATGATCTCTGATGTCCTCCTGGAAACCTAAAAACAGTTTTATATACGTTGGGTGAGCATACTAGTACACTCAGTAGGGAAAACCAAAGACTCTCGTGCACAAGTGGGGAGACATTATAATGCCCTGTGGAAAAAAAAATAACCAAACACCAAACAAGAAAAAGCTATCCACCCAACCTCACCTAGGCACGCTCCCCAAATAACGCAAGTCAAGTTAAATATGTTAATAGAACATCAATATTTTGGTACCCCACGCCGCTTTCCCACTGGTTATTGAATACATCCTACACATCGAACCAATCCTACCATTTTAACCATAGTCCCACTTCCAAACCCCACCCAAAGACACCAGGGCCGCAACTGTCACACGTAACCACACCTGCAAACACCTAGGCCAGAACAACCACTACCACGCCCGAAGACACCTGGGATAGAAGAACTACTACGACGCGCGAAGACACCTGGGCCTCATCCCGAAGTTACTGGGGAAACCACCTGCTCGCACACACCTGGGCCAACCACCACACTACCATGCACGATGATTCATGGGTTAATAATGGACTTCAGGCCATTACAGCCTGTCTTAAGATACTTGGACTATCCGGGAAAGGGATCAGAAAAGAGCTAATAACCAGTCACTAATAGAAGTGTTGGGAAAAACACCCTCCCCCATGAAATGTGGGTGTTCGACACTAAGTGCTCAACTTGGGTGGGGCATGAATAAGAAACATAAGAACTATAGATATATGTATATGTAACAAGCACTCACCCAATCTAGGTTTTTCTTCAGCTAGCCTAAAGAACACTATCCTTACTATTCATTCATAAGAGAAGATAACATCACCCATGCCCAAGTCACAACTCATCCCCAGATCCAATTCCATTTAATCTATTCTTTCTTCCATGTTCAACTAATCTTATTTAAATAAAGTTCTGCACTACTGTACATCTAACAGTATAAGCACAAACCATGGGAAAATGTTACAGCCAACAACAATTTAATCATTCACACCTGGTTCTCTTGAAATGTCACAAAAACAAAGGGATATGTGAGATCCCTAGAAGTACTGGAACCAAAGAAACCCTGAGATGCAGCCCCATGTTCCCGAAATCCAGGAGCCGTTGGTTTCGCACAACAGAGGATTCCACCCCAATTTGTGATATAAGAAGAGTAATCACATAGCCTCAAATTCACATCCAGTAAAAGTACAACAAAAGGGAATCCCATCCCCACCCGTATAATCCCAGCAATCAGCCCGTGAAAGAAGCAACCAAACCACTACCACCAACACAAGGCATGCCCATTCAGGTATTTTCAGATTTAAAAGATTTAACACACTCCATGTTTTCAATTCCATTGTGCTTTAACCGGGGTTATCATAGAAAAGGGTTGATCCTAGTGCTTTCAATTTATTTAACCGAGTATACATAATTAACCAATTCCATATTACGGTTATTTGAACATCCAGGAGCATCGAGGTTCAATAGAGCATAGAGAAAGACCACTAATGACCATGATTTCCAGTGAGCATAGGCCCATACAATTCACAACACATAACAACATAAAGAGTATTGCAGAACATCGATCACCCCCCTTTATTCTTTAAGTTCTGTTTATTATCTTCATTAATTTCAGTTTCATCAGTTTCCACAAAGGAAAAAGCATTCCCACCCTGCATGATACACAGAAAGAAGAGAAGAAAGAGAAAATCCATACTTTTTTGATCAAGGATCGACATTTTTCTCCACGTTCCACAATAGAGGATGCATAATTTGCAGGGGAGGGACGTCGGGAACTCCAAGGACGAGCAGATGACTTTAGCCTAGGCTCACCACAAGTCTCGGTAAGGAGGGACTTCAGGCACACCAGGGAGAAGAGTGAAGTCGGCCAAGAAGGAAGAAGGGGGTGATAAGAACTTCTTCTTTGATATATAGATAAAATATGGTTGTTATGGGATAAGAAATTTGAACTCCTTGGAAGTTGGATCATGGTTCTTCCACATGGTTGGGAGGTTACACATGACTGGATTAATTATTATTTTGTAGGAGGGTTTCGTTGATTTTTAGATATTGATTATGGGCTTAAAAATGACCTTGAAACGCTTCACAAAGTTAAAAAGGCCTAAAAGTGGGGTTATGGGGGAGGCTGCAGAAGAAAATCCCACCAAGGCTGGATGACACCGATCGGTCGCGCCTGTCGGTTGTGCCGGAATTTGGCAAAGGGAGGGGTCGTGAGGGTCTGAGCCATTACACATAGTGCATGTAATAAAAATTGTACTCATGATAATTATGATAATGATTAATTCCATTATTATCGTAATGAGCCAGGATAACATTTATATCATACACACCGAATATGATTCACATCATACACATTGTCCAGTCGTTCGTATTGAAAATATTTTGATAATGATATAAATTGCAGTTACTATCATAACAGAAATGATGCGATTCATTCCAAATCATTGTTATCATACCTATAAAACTATATCATAATGAAATGATTTCTTTTAAACAAAAATGATTCCATTTATTATATGATAATCAACATGATTTCATGCTTTTAGTTTCAATATGACAGATGGAAGTTCTAGGTGTCCAAGTCCCTCTAAAAATTTAAAAGAAAATATAATTGTTGGAGCCCAATATGACTGTTGGGATGCATGAATATAAATACCAGGTTATTTATAATAGATCATAAAAATGAATTTGAGACACCGTGCAAGAGATCTACTAATTTTTCTAGTTTGAAAATTGTGATGTTTACAAGTATTGAACTTCTTATTCCATATAATTATAACTCTTTAGAGTTTTATTTTTATTTCTGCAAGGCCGATTGTTGTGATTTCGATTGAGTTATTCCATGGATAGGAAGAAAGTGGTGCCGTTATTTTTCGAATTGAAGGATTCCAATCTTAGGAATATAGTGTTGCTGATCTCTTATGTGATTGAGGGATTTTGAGGTTAGGAATACTAATCAAAGTTTATAATTGTATTGAGGGATTACCCTAGTTTGAGAGAGATAGAATTTCTTGAAATTATAAATCAATGTTCCTTTATCCTAGGTTATGGGATACCGATATCTTTGGTTAAAAAATTGTATATGTTTACTTGTATTTCATTTCTGCTACTATTATAGTGGAAATTGAATAATTTTTATATTCATATTGTTATTCTATATTCGGTGATTATGATATTTTTGTCATACTTTGCAATTAAAATATTTTTAATTACTATTTTCGTTATTGCGATTAAATTTTTTACCCAATATAATTCTATATGGTCTTTGATAGAATCACTATTTTGTTTTACTTTCATTATTGTACCTATTTTGATTATGATACTTACCATGATTAATATGAATAAGACTAAGCAGAACCTATGGAATATATATCTAAATCAATCTTATTACGATTTTTTTATAACTGAAACCCTGGGCCAGTACATTTAATATTTTATTTCATAATAAGTTTTTTGAATTGAATTAGTTTAAACTATATTAAAATTAATTCTTTTTGGGATAAAAAAAATGTTTTTAAACCTACAATTCACCCCTCTGAAATTTTTCCATCTGCATATGCATTATGATCCAACAAAATTTCATTGATATCATAATAAATTATGAAAATATATCAACATTTTATTTAAAATTAATTTTTTTATGTTGGATAGTTTTCCAATGAAGATGTTATTAATTGATTCAATTCTAATTCATAAGCACAATATCATCGTTTGGTTGTGTTTCAATGAATTTTCCAATTCATCTCTTACTCTAAGGGATGAATTTTTCTTCTATGAAGCACTAACACATAATAATATCCATAATATAATGATATTTTATTCCTTATACCTCTAGTTGTTATTATAAAAAATAGGTTTACACTGGTTATCCAATATGAATATATCTTCATATAGTGAAATAATACATTAATCTATAATATCTCTAAAAAAACCAATGTCCAACTTAATCTATTCGAATAATAGTTAACCTTATTTCTCCTCTAAAAGGTTAAAATAAAAAAAATCAAATAAGGTCACCAAATTTCCAAAAATGATATTATCATTAATCCCCAAAAAAACATGAAGTATCTTTTAATTTCACTTACCAAATATGTGTATACCCAAGTCATATATTATCTTGAATCATATTAATAACAATAATTACCATAAAATATAAATAAATTCATTCATTATTCCTCATTGCATAAATAAAAACACATATTGTTGATTTTATTCCTTATATTCAATAATTTCGCAAACTCCATCAATGATAACATAAACTAATTTGTCCAAAAATCATTAATTAGTTCCATGGTCATAGATAATGTCTAATTTAATGCATCCATATCAATCATCTCTTTACTCAAACCAAACACTATTTCCTAACATTAAGAACTTATTAAGGGTTATATTCCCTTAATCACGTGTCTTCCATAAAACATAACCTTTCAATTAAATCACTTTTCTAGTTCATAATTACTATTTTTCGTATTACTCAAAATACTAAATTAAAATTTTCTACAGAATAACCTTATATATTCCATGATTTATATAAAATAATTCTTGAATTCCTATACACAAACACTTCAATAATTTCACTTCCTTTTTAAATGATTAACTATGATTCATTAACTTATTATTTAATAACTCTTACCAACAATATGAAATATTAATCATGTCTTGAAATTCATCAAACTCAATTTAATTTAGAATATCATGTTTATCATAACAAAATATTTAAACATCCCATATTTTTCATATATCATTCCTGGTCACTTCAACATCAACATCATAACTATTACTGATCACACCTTAATGATTTTCATTAGGAGATGTTCCCCTTAGACATGGATTTTCATCATACCCTTAATTTAAACATTTAAAATATTCATCCATTGATTAACCATAGAGATCACAATATTCCCATCCATTGAGTTAACTTAAATTTTCAAATTTCCTCACCAATTAATTTATCTATTCCCTTCCTCAATACAGAGAAAACATGTTATAGTTCATTAGAATAATTCCCTTGAGTGATTCTACAAACATTCTCACATATATGAAACTAAATCTTCTTTCCTCCATGGTCTTGACTACTTTAACTCTCAACAAACCCTATACTTATCTTCATTGGAGAGTCTGAGAGTTGTTTAAGGTGGAAGTAGTTAATCATATATCATGATAACTAACTAAGTATAGTCATAATATGATTCACTCTACTAGTCATCCTATTTGGTTTCTCATCAACATATTTTAGGTCACATTCAACATTAATCCAGTTCTTTCTGGTTCCTTCCATTAACTAAAACAAAAAATCATAGTGCGAGGAACAATAATCATAGTCTGAAACCACATAATCATAAAAATCACTTACAGGATGTCTTACTCATATCACCATCATTTAAATCATTCTAATCTTAGGCTTAACCCATGTCATTTTTCAAATCCATCATAATGGTTCATAAAGACTCTAGTAATTCCCAAATCATATCCCCTATAAGTATCAAACTTGGTGTCCAGTAAGGCCTTTTATCATGCATCAGGTGACGATCGAGTCCATCAAAACTTTCCCTTTTCTGATTTGTTAACCCTTGGTACCTATATTCCAAATCCACGTCCACTTATAGTACCTAGATATTGATTTAATTTCGAGGAAACCATTCATTCTATCTTTTACAAAAATTACAGGACATTATTCTATAATTTGACTCATCCTTAGATTAATCCTTAGTCATATCCTCATAGAAATCTATATAAATTTCACTATGGATCTCGATAGTGTTTTCTTATCCTTGTTTCAAAATGTTAACAAATCCTTTACTCTAATACCAAATATAAGGGCCTAGGCTTTTGAAATTCAAATATCATATCTTTTCTTGAGGAATATTTACTATATTTCAAAAATAGATGTCTGAGGACCATAATATTTTATTTTATTTGGAGACTATAAACAAAATGTTATTATTTCATGATAGATATTCAACATCTCCCAAAAAGTTCTTCACAAATAGTAATCCTCTTAGGCATACCCTGCCTAAACCATTCTTCATAACCAAGGGAAGGAAACATATGAATGGGTGGGGTCATATTCTTAGTAAGGGAAAACATATGTTATTTCATTATTTGATATTATAGAATCATAACATAAGAATAAGTTTATGTGATCAAGAAAATAACTTATGAAGTTAATACCCAACCAATCATAGACCATAAATATGAATCAAGTTATAAAAACATATCATTTTAGAAAACATTTCCCATAAGAGGGATAGATCATCATAAATCAATCATGAACCATAAAAACATGTCATAAATGTATGGAACCATCATAAATGAAGAAAAACAATTTAAATGTCATTATTAAACACCAATACCATCATTATAGTGGATTTTGACTTTTTACCTATTTCCAATTCTATATCAGGACGAACCTATTTCTCATAGTGGATGAGGACTTATCTATTTCCCATAATGGATGAAGCCCATTGAATTTTACCAATTTTTATCTCGTTGGATATAAATATTTACCCAATTAATTGGAGGGAGATATAGGCTCACCCATATCATAATGAAAATAATAATTATGTATTCCATCATATAATAAACCATTCACCATATCATCAAAATATAACCCATCTAAATAAAAAGTTTGAAAAACAATTCATTAATTCAACAAAACATAACCCATGAAAGATAAATAATTTTCATAAAAATTTCATTAAAAAAAAATTAAACAATATGTGAAAGAATAAGTATGGTATCGTTAAATATTACCCCAAATGAATAATAAGTAACAACAAAGTATTCCACCTTTGATGGAAAATTATTTTGGAAGATCACTTGGAACATTTCCTAAAGAAAATATCCTTTCAAATTTGAATAACAGATATTAAAACATAAACCAATTAATAGATAATTTTCTTTGAAAATAAACTTGTAAACTTATAAAGGAAGGTTTAAAATACAATTTAAGTCATTTGTTATGTAAAATAAAAATTTCACTTTGAAAATAATATTTTGAAGAAATAATGTTTACTAAACATTATGAAAATAATTATCATTGAAAATAACCTATGAAGAGTTATAAATATTTATTTAAGGATCATTTATAACATTTTTTGAGTAAAATATCCATTAAAATTTTAAAAATATTTTCTAAAAACAAAAATAATTGAAAAATCATTTTCTTTGAAAATTACCTCTGAACATTTAATGTAATATTTAAAATATTTTGTGGTCACTATAGCTTGAAAGGGAATACATGATAAAACATATACACCTTTAACATTTTTGGTAAAGTAGAAACATTTCTTGTTTTGAAAACAAAATTAATATTACTTCTAAAACACTTTGAAAAAAATTCATACATGAGTAAAAATTTCATTAATGAAGAATTTTGATAATTTTAAAACATTTTTTAAATTTTTTTTAGAAAACCTAGATATGGAAAAAATGTGTTTTTCAGCCGAAGATATAAATAAATTTGATTTACATAAAAAAAGTGTTTCTGAATATTGAGTACATAAAGAGTGGAAAACTTATGTAAAACATTTATTGTCAGGAAATAACAATAGGATTATAAAATTCAAGAGTTTCTTGATATATGAATAATAATATTTCATCATCAAATTCATAGACATAAACAATCTTGATAAACGATAAGATTGTAGCATGAAACCACCACCACTCTAGTAATGTTGAGTCGTAATCGCCATGAAAGAGAGATAATAAAAGGGATATGTAAATCCCTATAATTTTCAGGTGAATAATAAAAATAATAATTTCATGGGAGTATATACACCACATAAAAGAAACACATGGTGAATCTGGGATGTGTATCATAGAAAATTAAAATGATATGGAAATCTATTAACTTAAGTCTCGACTTTATTCACACATGTTGAATCCTCCTATATATAATATATATGTATATTATAATTATATTAAAGAACAATTATTATATTTATAAATCTATATATGAATTAATTATGACCTTTTTGAACTCATTTAGTAATAATTACATGTTAAAATCACATTTTGAGCAATAACTTGTTTGTTTTTCATAAATGTTTTGATTTATTATTTTCATTAATATTAATTTGATCATGGTTTCACAATCTTCAGAATTATAAATATGATTTAAATATCATATATATTCATTATATATGTATTTATGGTAATGAAAAAAATTAGTTATTAAAAGTGAAATAGATAGTTCATGGAGATGAAATGACATACATATGCATGAACGCTATTTCCATTTTCTCCATTGATGAAATGAAATAAATGTAAATAATATATTATCTTTATAGATTCGTTTTTATGTAATTTATTTCACATATATTCATAAATTTTTTCACTTATTACCTTCCTTATAAAAAATGAGCGAAAAATAAATCACATCACTACATGAGGTGGTAGTTTGGCGTACACATGCAAAATGTTATCGTATCTCCCAAGGAATGAAAAGTAAAAAAGTTATATGAGATAATATTTTTAAAAAATTAATGTTTTGTTATAAATATTATATATATACATTATATCCATACCCATACCCAAATATGATATGTTTTTTTGGAAAACAAGTCACATCCGTTCGTGAGGCGGATCAATATTTTACTTCATGGAAGATCAATAAAATTTTATTTGACCTCTTAAAGATAGAAAAGGAGAAGAAATGAATTTTTGAACTCTTTATTTATTTATTTTGAAAACATAAATTATTGTTTTTTCATCTACATATAGTTTTATTGAATGTTATCCAAATTATTTGGGATGAATTTTCTTTCATTTATTCCAGATGATCAAATTATTTATTACTTCATATTTGTTTGTTTCTTTAACAATTTATTTGGTGTTATAAAACTTTACCTATTACTTTTTGTAAATAAAAAGGGGGTATAATGGTGTTTAAATGGAGGTAATGATTTATTTAGGGAGAGAAATTTTCATAAAATAGGAGAATCGGAAATACCAGTGGAAGAATTATTTAGTAAGGGGGACAAAAATTTCCTAAAATAATGATAAGATGGTATTTAAGGATTTTTGTATCATAAGGAAAAGTTAGTCATATTAAATATCATATTCAGAAGAGTTTTAAAAATCACGGGGAGATACGTATAAGTGTTACTTATAGATACAAAAATTTCATCAAAGTATTTTTGAAAAAAAATACAAAGTAATTTTCTATTTATGTATTTTGTTTTGTTCTTTCCAATAAGCGGTAGATTGTTAAGTGAAAAGTTTCTTTTTTACTTTTCTATTCGTTTTTCCTTGGAAATAACAATATATTTATTAAATACTCAATTAAAAACTCTTTTATTTCAAAATAATTTTTAGTATACATTGTTTTATGAGAATAAATTCATATTTTATCATTAAAATTTTCATAGTGCATATAATAAAATTTTTACTCATGATAATTGCAGTAATGATTAATTCAATTATTATCATAATAAGCCAGGATAAGATTTATATCATACACACCTAATATGATTCACATCACACACATTGTCCAGTCATTTGTATAGAAAATATTTTGATAATAATATAAATAACAGTTACTATCATAATAGAAATCATCAGATTTATTCCAAATCATTTTTATCATACCTAGAAATATGTATCATAATGAAAGGATTTATTTTAAATTAAATTAATGTCATTTATTATATGATAATTAACATGATTTCATGCTTTTAGTTTCAATATAACAGTTGGAAGTTCAATGTGTCCAAGTCCCTCTAAAAAGTTAGGAGAAAATCCAATTGTTGGATCCCAATATAACCATTGGGACAAAGGAATATAAATACCATGTTATTTATAATAGATCATAATAATTAATTTGAGACACCATGAATATGATCTACTGATTTTTCTGTGTTTGAAAACTGTGATGTTTACAAGTCTTGATCTGATTTTTCTATATAATTATAAATCGTTAGAGTTTTATTTTGCTTTGTGTGATGCCGATTGTGGTGATTTCTATTAAGGTATTCCATGGATTGGAAGAAAGAGGTGCCAATATTTTTCGAATAGAGGGATTCCAAGATCAGGAAGATATAGGTACTGATCACCTTTGAGATTTAGGGATTTCGAGGATAGGTAGACTGAACAAAGTTGATAATTGTATTGAAGGATTAACCTAGGGTGGGAAAGATAGATTTGATTGAAATTATAAATCAAGGTAACTTTATCCTAGGTAATGGGATACCCTTTTATTTGGTTTAAGAAATTGTATTTGTTTACTTGTATTTCATTTCTGCTACTATTATAGTGGAAAGTGAATTATTTTTATATTCATATTTCTATTCTATATTCTCTGATTATGATATTTTTGTAATACTTTGGAATTAAAATATTTTTAATTACTATTTTTTTATTATGATTAAATTTTTTACCCAATATGATTCTATATTCTCTTTGATAGAATCACTATTTTTTTACTTTGATTATTGTACCAACCGTGATTACGATACTTACCATGATTACTATGAATAAGACTAAATAGATACTAAGGAATATATATCGAGATCAATCTTATTACAATATTTATATAATTGGAACCAAGGGCCAGAACATTTAATAGTTTATTTCATAAGAGGTTTTGTGAATTAAATTAGTTTAAACTATATTAAAATTAATTCTTTTTGGGATAAAAAATGTATTTAAACCTACAATTCACCCCTCTTGTATTTTTCCATCTGCATATAATTATGATCCAACAAAATTTCATTGATATCATAATAAATTAAGGAAATATGACAACATTATATTTAAAAATAATTTTTTATGTCGGATAATTTTTCTAAGAAGATGTTATTAATTGATTCAATTCCATTTCATAAGAACAATATCATCATTTGGTTTTGCTTAAATGAATTTTCTACTTCCTCTCTAATTCTTAGGGATGAATTTTTCTTCTTTGAAGCACTAATACGTAATAATATCCATAATATAATGATATGTTATTCCTTCTAACTCTAGTTTTTATTAAATTTTTATTTTCACTAGTTATCCAATATGAATATATCTTCATATAGTGAAATAATACATTAATCTCCAATATCTCTACAAAAACCAATGTCCAAATTAATCTATTTGAATAATATTTAACCTTATTTCTCCTCTAAAAGGTTAAAATAAAAGAAAATTTCAAAGGTCACTAAATTTCCAAAATTATATTATCATTAATCCCCCAAAAAACCTGAAGTATCTCTTAATTTCAGTTACCAAATATGTGAATACCTAAGTAATATATTATCCTGAATCATATTAATAACAATAATTACCATAAAATATAAATAAAAACATTCATTATTCCTCATTCCATAAATAAAAAAACATATTGTTGATTATATTCTTTATATTTAATAATATTTCAAACTCCTCCAATGATAACATAATCTAATTTGTCAAAAAATCATTAATTAGTTCCATGGTCATCCATACTGTCTAATTTGCTGCATCCAAATCAATCATCTCTTTACTCAAACTAAACACTATTTCTTTACATTAAGAACTTATTAATAGTTATATTCACTTAATCATGTGTCTTTTATAAAACATAAACTTTTCCTTAAATCGCTTTTCTAGTTCATAATTACTATTTAACGTATTACTCAAAATACTTAATGAAAAAATTCCACATAATAACGTTATATATATCATGATTCATATAAAATAATTCTTGAATTCCTATACACAAAAACTTCAATAATTTCACATTATTATTAAACCATTAACTATGGTTCATTACCTTATTATCTAATAACTATTACCAATAATATGAAATGTTATCTATGTCTTGAAATTCATCAACCTCAATTTAATCTTGAATATCATGTTTATCATAGAAAAACTATTGGATCATCCCATATTTTCCATATGTTAGTCCTTGTCCCTTCATCATCATCATCATAACTATTACTCATACCACGTTATTGATTTTCATCATGAGATGTTCCCCATAGACATATATTTTCATTATATCCTTACTTTAAACATTTAAAATAGTCATCCATTTATTAACCTTAGGGATCCCAATATTCCCATCCATTGAGTTAACTTAAATTTTCAAATTTCATCAACAATTACTTTATCTATCCCCTTCTTCACTAGAGATAAAACATGTTATAGTTCGTTAGAGGAATTCCTTTGAGTGATTCTCAGAACATTCTCACAAATATGAAACTAAATATTCTTTCCACCATAGTCTTGACTACTTTAACTCTCAACAAACCCTATCCTTATCTTCATTGGAGAGTCTGAGAGTTGTTTAAGTTGAATGTAATTAATATTATATCATGATGACTAACTAGGTATAATAACAATATTATTCATTATAATAATCATCCTATTTGGTTTCTCGTCAACATGTTTTATGTCACATTCAACATTAATTCAGTTCTGTCTGGTTCCTTCCATTGACTAAAACCAAAAATCATACTCCAGGGAACAATAATTATAGTGTGAGACCACATAATCATAAAAAATAACATATAGGATATCTAATTCATTTCATCTTCATTTAAATCATTTTAATCTTAGGCTTAACCCATGTCATTATTCAAATCAATCATAATGGTTCATAAAGACTCCAGTAATTCTCAAATCATATCCCCTAAGAGTATCAAACTAGGTGTCCAGTGAGGCCTTTTATCATTCATCAGGTGATGATAGAGTCCATAAAAACTTTCCATTTTTTGAGTTATTAACCCTTGGATCCTCTATGCCAAATCCATGTCAACTTATATTACCTAGATAGGGATTTAATTTCATGGAAACCACTCATTCTATATTTTACCAAAATTACAGGATATTTTCCAATAATTTGACTCATCCTTAGAATTATTATTAGTAATATCTTTATACATATCTATATAAATATCCCTACAGATATCAATAGTGTTTTCTTATCCTTTTTCAAAATGTTAATAAAACCATTACTCTAATACCAGCTATACGGGCCTAGTATTTTGAAATTCAAATATCTGATCATTTTTTTATGAATATTTAATATATTTCAAAAACACATGGCTGAGGACCATAATATTTTAGTGTATTTGGAGACTATAAAAAAAATATTATTATTTCATGATATATATTGAACATCTCTCACAAAGTTCTTCATATATAGTAATCCTCTTAGGCATACCTTGCCTAAACCATTCTACAGAACCAAGGGAAAGAAACATATGAATGGGTGGGGTCATATTCTTAGTAAGGGAAAACATAGGTAATATAATTATTTGATCTTATATAATCATAAGATAATAATATGTTTATGTGATAATGAATATAGATTATTAAGTTAATACCCATCCCATCATTGACCATAAATATTAATCAAGGCATAAAAACTTATCATTTTAGAAAACATTTCCCATAAGATGGATAGATCATCATAAATCAATCATGAACCATAAGAACTTTTCATAAATGTATCTAACCATCAAAAATGTAGAAAAACAATTTATATGCTATGGATAAACACCAATACCATCATTATAGTGGATTGTGACTCTTTACCTATTTCCCATTCTGAATCAGGTGAACCTATTTCTCATAGTGGATCAGGACTCATCTATTTCCCATAATGGATAAATCCCATTGAATTTTACCCATTGTAATCTCATGAGATATACATATTTACCCAATTAATTGGAGAGATATATAGTTCACACCCATATAATAATGAAAACCATAATTATGTGTTTCATCATATAAAAAACCATTCACCATAACTTCACAATATAACCCATGTAAATAACAAGTTTGATAAACATTTCATTAAGTCAACAAATCATAACACATGAAAAATAAATGGGTTTCATAAAAATTTCATTAACATAAACATTAAACAATATGTGAAAGAATTATAATGGTATCATTAAATAGTATCCCCAATAAATAATAAGTAACAACAATGGATTCCACTATTTATGGAATTTTTTTATGAAAGATCAGTTTGAACATTTCCTAAGGAAAATATCTTTTCTAATTTGAATAACAATGTTTTTAAAATAAACCATTTTAAAGATAATTTTCTTTGAAAATAAACTTGGAAACTTATAAAGTAAGGTTTAAAAGGAAATTTAAGACATTTTTTTAAGTGAAATAACATTTTCACTTTGAAAATCATCTTTTGAAAACATAAAGTACTATAAAAATTATGAAAATAATTTTCATTGAAAATAACCTATGAAATGTTATAAATAATGATTTAAGGATCATTTATAACATTTCTTGAGGAAAATAACCTTTCAAACCAAACACTATTTCCTAACATTAAGAACTTATTGAGGATTATATTCACTTAATCATGTGTCTTCCATAAAATGTAACCTTTCAATTAAATCACTTTTCTAGTTCACAATTACTATTTTACGTATTACTCAAAATCCTAAATGAAAAAATTCTACAGAATAACCTTATATATTTCATTATTTATATAAAATAATTCTTTAATTCCTATACACAAACACTTCAATAATTTCACTTCATTATTAAACGATTAACTATTATTCATTACCTTATTATTTAATAACTCTTACCAACAAACTGAAATATTAATCATGTCTTGAAATTCATCAACATCAATTTAATCTCAAATATCATGTTTTTCATAAAAAAATTATTTAAACGTCCCATATTTCTCATATGGCATTCCTGGTCACTTCATCATCAACATCATAACTATTACTCATACCACCTTACTGATTTCCATTATGAGATGTTCCCCTTAGACATGGATTTTCATAATACCCTTACTTTAAACATTTAAAATAGTCATCCATTGATTAACCTTAGGGATCTCAATATTCCCATCCATTGAGTTAACTTAAATTTTAAAATTTCCTCAGAAATTAATTTAGCTATTCCCTTCATCACTGCAGAGAAAACATATTATAGTTCATTAGATGAATTCCCTTGAGTGATTGTACCAACATTCTCACATATATGAAACTAAATCTTCTTTCCTCCATGTCATTGAGTACTTTAACTCTCAACAAACCCTATCCTTATCTTCATTGTAGAGTCTGAGAGTTTTTTAATGTGAAAGTTGTTAATCACATATCATGATTACAAACTATGTATAGTCACACTATGATTCACTCTACTAATCATACTATTTGGTTTCTCATCAACATTTTTTAGGTCACATTCAACATTAATCCAGTTCTTTCTGGTTCCTTCCACTGACTAAAACTAAAAATCACAGTGCGGGGAACAATAATCATAGTGTGAAACCACATAATCATAAAAATCACTTATAGGATGTCTAACTCATATCACCATCATTTAAATCATTCTAATCTTAGGCTTCACCCTTGTCATTATTCAAATCCATCATAATGGTTCATAAAGACTCTAGTAATTCCCAAATCATATCCCCTAGGTGTATCATACTAGGTGTCCAGTGAGGCCTTTTAGAATGAATCAGGTGAAAATTGAGTCCATAAAAACTTTCCCTTTTCTGATTTTTTAACCCTTGGTACCTCTATGCCAAATCCACATCCACTTATAGTACCTAGATAGGGATTGAATTTCGTGGAAACCACTCATTCTATCTTTTACAAAAAAATACAGGACAATTTTCTATAATTTGGCTCATCCGTAGACTAATTCTTAGTCATATCCTCATACATATCTATATAAATATCCTTATGGATCTCAATAGTGTTTTCTTTTCCTTGTTTCAAAATGTTAACAAAACCTTTACTCTAATACCAACTATAAGGGAATAGACTTTTGAAATTCAAATATCATATCTTTTCTTGATGAATATTTACTAAATTTCAAAAATACATGTCTGAGGACCATAATATTTTCGTGTATTTGGAGACTATATACACAATATTTTTATTTAATGATAGATATTCAACATCTCCCAAAAAGTTCTTCACATATAGTAATCCTCTTAGGCATACCCTGCCTAAACCATTCTTCATAACCAAGGGACGGAAACATATGAATGGGTGGGGTCATATTCTTAGTAAGGGTAAACATAGGTTATATCATTCTTTGATATTATAGAAGCATAAGATAAGAATAAGTTCATGGGATCATTAAAATATCTTTCGAAGTTAATACCCAACCAATCATAGACCATAAATATGAATCAAGGCGTAAAAACTTATCATTTTAGAAAACTTTTCTCATAAGAGGGATAGATCATCATAAATCAATCATGAACCAAAAGAAAATGTCATAAATGTATGGAACCATCATAAATTAAGAAAAACAATTTAAATGTCGTGGTTAAACACAAATACCATTATTATAGAGGATTTTGACTTTTTACCTATTTTCAATTCTATATCAGGATGAACCTATTTCTCATAGTAGATCAACAATTATCTATTTACCATAATGGATAAAGACCATTGAATTTTACCCATTTTTATCTCATGCGATATAAATATTTACCCATTTAATTTGAGAGATATATAGGTCACACCCATCTTATAATGAAAACAATAATTATGTGTTCCATCTTATAATAAATCATTCACCATATATTCATAATATAACCCATCTAAATAACAAGTTTGAAAAACAATTTATTAATTCAACAAAACATAACCCATTAAAAATAAATAAGTTTCATAAAAATTTCATTAACATAAACATTAACCAATATGTGAAAGAATAAGGATGGTATCGTTAAATATTACCCCCAATAAATAATAAGTAACAACAAAGGATTCCACCTTTGATGGAAAATTATCTTGAAAGATCACCTGGAACACTTCCTAAGGAAAATATCCTTTCCAATTTGAATAAAAAATTTTAAAACATAAACCATTTTATAGATGATTTTCTTTTAAAATAAACTTGTAAACTTATAAAGTAAGTTTTAAAATAAAATTTAAGACATTTTTTATGTAAAATAAAATTTTCACTTTGAAAATCATAGTTTGAAAAAATAAAGTATACTAAATATTATGAAAATAATTTTCATTGAAAATAATCTATGAAAAGTTATAAATATTGATTTTAGGATCATTTATAACATTTGTTGAGGAAAATATCCTTTCAAAATTAAAAGATATTTTTTAAAAACAGAAAATATTTCAAAAATTATTTTCTTTGAAAATTACCTATGAAAATTTAAAGTAATATTTAAAATATTTTGTGGTCACTATAGCATTAAATCGAATACATGATAAAACATATATACCTTTAACTTTTTTAGTAAAGTGGAAACATTCCATGTTTTGAAAACAAAATTAATATTACTTCTAAAACACTTTGAAAAAAATTCATACATGAGTAAAAATTTCATTAATGAAGATGTTTGAGAATTTTAAAACATTTTAGAAAACATTTTTAGAAAACCTAGATATGTAAAAAAAGTGTTTTTCAGCCGAAGATATAAATAAAGTTGATTTACATAAAAAAAGTGTTTTGGAATATTGAGTACATAAAGAGTTGAAAACTTACGTAAAATATTTATTTTCATGAAATAACAATAGGATTATAAAATTCAAGAGTTTATTGATATATGAATAATAATATTTCATCATCAGATTCATAGACATAAAAAATCTTGAAAAATGATAAAATTATAGCATGAAACCACCACCACTGCAGTAATGTTGAGTCGTAATCGCCATAAAAGAGAGATAATAAAAGGGATATGTAAATCCCTATAATTTTCAGCTGAATAATAAAAATAATAATTTCATGGGATTATATACACCACATAAAAGAAACACATGGTGAATCTGGCATGTGTATCGTAGAAAATTAAAATGAGTCAGAAATCTATCAACTTAAGTCTCGACTTTATTCAAACATGTTGAAAACTCCTATATAAAGAATATAAGTATATTTTAATTATATTAAAGAACAATTATTGTATATATCAATCCATATATGATTTAATTATAACCTTTTTAAACCCGTTTAGTAATAATTACATGTTAAAATCACATTTTGAGCAATAACTTGTTTGTTTTTCATAAATGTTTTGATTTATTTTTTTCATTAATCTTATTTTGATCATGGTTTTATAATCTTTAGAATTATAAATATGATTTAAATATCATATATATTCATTATATATGTATTTATGGTAGTGAAAAAAATTAGTTATTGAAAGTGAAATACCTAGTTCATGGAGATGAAATGACATACATATGCATGAACGCTATTTCCATTTTCTCAATTGATGAAAAGAAATAAATGTAAATAATATATTATCATTATAGATTCGTTTTTATATAATTTATATCACATATATTCATAAATGTTTTCACTTATTAACATCCTTATATAAAAGGAGTGAAAAATAAATCACATCGCTACATGAGGTGGTAGTTAGTCGGACACAGGCTAAATGTTATCGTTTCTCCCAAGGAATGAAAAGTAAAACATTTATATGAGATAATATTTTAAAAAAAATAATGTTTTGTTATAAATGTTATATATATATACATTATATCTATATCCATACCCAAATATGATATGTTTTTATGGAAAAAAAGTCACATCCGTTCGTGAGGCGGATCAATTTTTTACTTCATGGAAGACCAATACAGTTTTATTTGACCACTTAAAGATAGAGAAGGAGAAGAAATTAATTTTTGAACTCTTTTTTTATTTATTTTGAAAACATAATTTTTTTTGTCATCTACATATAGTTTTATTGAATGTTTTCCAAATTATTTGGGATGAATTTTCTTTCATTTATTTTAGATGATCAAATTATTTATTACGTAATATTTTTTTGTTTCTCTAACACTTTTTTTGGTGTTATAAATCTTTACCTATTAGTTTTTGTAAATAAAAAAGGGGTAGAATTATGTTTAAAGGGAGGTAATTATTTAGTTAAGAAGAGAAATTTTCAAAAAATAGGAGAATGAGATATACCAGTGGGAGAATTATTTAGTAAGGGGGACAAAAATTTCCTAAAATAATGATTATACGATATTTGAGGATTTTTTTATCATAAGGGGGAGTTAATAATATTAAATATCACATTGAGAAGAGTTTTAAAACTCATGGGGAGATAAGTATAAGTTTTACTTATAGATACAAAAATTTCATCAAAGTATTTTTGGAAAAAAAATACAAAGTAATTTTCTATTTATGTATTTTGGTTTGTGCTTTCCAAAAAGGGGGAGATTGTTAAGTGAAAAGTATCTTTTTCTTCTTTTATATTCATTTTACCATGGAAATAATAAACTGTTTCTTAAATACTCAATTACAAACTCTTTTATTTCTAAATAATTTTTAGCATACATTGTTTTATGAGAATCAATTCATATTTTATCATTAAAATTTTCATAGTGCAAATAATAAAAATTTTACTCATGGTAATTGTAGTAATGATTAATTCAATTATTATCGTAATAATCCAGGATAATATCTATATCATACACACCGAATATGATTCGCATCACACACATTGTCCAGTCATTCGTATTGAAAATATTTTGATAATGATATAAATCATAGTTACTATCATATCAGAAATCATCAAATTCATTCCAAATCATTTTTATCATACCTAGAAAACAATATCATAATAAAAGGATTTATTTTAAATAAAATTAATGTCATTTATTATATGATAATCAACATGATTTCATGATTTTAGTTTCAATATAACAGTTGTATGTTCCAGGTGTCCAAGTCCCCCTAAAAAGTTAGGAGAAAATCTAATTGTTGGAGCCCAATATAACCATTGGGACAAAGTAATATAAATACCAGGCCATTTATAAGATATCATAATAATAAATTCGAGACACCATGAAAGAGATCTACTAATTTTTCTGTGTTTGAATATTGTGATGTTTATAAGTCTTGAACTGCTTTTTCTATATAATTATAAATATTTAGAGTTTTATTTTTCTTTGTGAGATGCCGATTGTTGTGATTTCTATTGAGGTATTCCTTGGATTGGAAGAAAGAGGTGCCGATATTTTTCAAATCGAGGGATTCCAAGATCATGAAGATAGAGGTGAAACCACCTTCGAGATTGAGGGATTTTGAGGATATTTAGACTAAAAAAAGTTGATAATTGTATCAAGGGATTACCCTAGTGTGGGAAAGATATATTTGATTGAAATTATAAATCAATGTACCTTTATCCTAGGTTATGGGATACCCTTCTCTTTGGTTTAAAAAATATTATTTGTTTACTTGTATTTCATTTCTGCTACTATTATAGTGGAAAGTGAATTGTTTTTATATTCATATTTCTATTCTATATTTTGTGATTATGATATTTTTGTAATACTTTGGAATTAAAATATTTTTAATTACTATTTTTTTGTTGCGATAATTTTTTTACCTAATGTGATTCTATATTATCTTTGATAGAATCGCTATTTTGTTTTACTTTGATTATTATACCAACCGTGATTACGATACTTACCATGATTACTATGAGTATGACTAAAAAGATACTATGGAAAATATATCAAAAACAATCTCATTAAGATATTTTTATAATCGTAACCAAGGGCCAGTACATTTAATATTTTATTTCATAAGAGGTTTTGTGAATTTAATTCGTTTAAACTATATTAAAATTAATTCTTTTTGGGATAAAAAATGTATTTAAACCCACAATTCACCCCTCTTTTATTTTTCCATATGCATATAATTATGATCTAACAAAATTTCATTGATATCATAATAAATTAAGGAAATATGACAACATTCTATTTAAATTTTATTTATGTTGGATAATTTTCCTATGAAGATGTTATTAATTGCTTCAATTCCATTTCATAAGAACAATATCATCATTTGGTTGTGCGTCAATGAATTTTATACTTCATATCTTACTCTTAGGGATGAATTTTTCTTCCTTGAAGCACTAATACGTAATAATATCCATAATATAATGATATGTTATTCCTTCTACCTCTAGTTGTTTTTATAATTTTTTTTGCACTGGTTATCCAATATGAATTTATCTTCATATAGTGAAATAATAAATTAATCTCCAATATCTCTACAAAAACCAATATCCAAATTAATCTATTCAAATAATAGTTAACCTTATTTCTCCTTTAAAAGGTTAAAATAAAAAACCTTTTTCAAATAAGGTCAAAAATTTCCAAAATTATATTATCATTATTCCACCAAAAAACTTTAAGTATCTCTTAATTTCAGTTACCAAATATGTGAATACCAAGTAATATATTATCCTGAATCATATTAATAAAAATAATTACCATAAAATATAAATTAAAACATTCATTATTCCTCATTAAATAAATAAAAACAAATATTTTTTATTATATTCTTTATATTTAATAATTTTTCAAACACCATCAGTGATAACATAATCTAATTTGTCAAAAAATCATTAATTAGTTCCATGGTCATCCATACTGTCTGATTTACTGCATCCATATCAATAATCTCTTTCCTCAAACTAAAAACTATTTCATAACATTAAGAACTTATTAAGAGTTATATTCACATAATCATGTGTCTTCTATAAAACATAACCTTTTCATTAAATCAATTTTCTAGTTCATAATTACTATTTAATTTATTACTCAAAATCTTTAATGAAAAAATTCCACAGAATAACGTTATATATATCATGATTCATATAAAACAATTCTTAAATTCCTATACACAAACACTTCAATAATTTCACTTAATTATTAAAACATTAACTATGGTTCATTACCTTATCATTTAATAACTATTACCAACAATATTAAATATTAATCATTTCTTGAAATTCATCAACCTCAATTTAATCTTGAATATCATGTTTATCATAAAAAAACTATTGAACGATCCCATGTTTTCCATATGTTATTCCTTGTATCTTTATCATCAACATCATAACTATTACTCATACCACGTTATTGATTTTCATCATGAGATGTTCCCCATAGACATATATTTTCCTAATATCCTTACTTTAAACATGTAAAATAGTCATATATTGATTAACCTTAGGGATCCCAATATTCCCATCGATTGAGTTAACTTAAATTTTCAAATTTCATCAGCAATTAATTTATGGATTTGCTTCTTCACTAGAGATAAAACATGTTATAGTTCGTTAGAGGAATTCCATTGAGTGATTCTTCCAACATTCTCACATATATGAAACTAAATCTTTTTCCCTCCATGGTCTTGACTACTTTAACTCTCAAAAAACCCTATCCTTATCATCATTTGAGAGTCTGAGAGTTGTTTAAGGTGAAATTAGTTAATCATATATCATGATAACTAACTAGGTATAATCACAATATGATTCATTCTAATAATCAACCTATTTGGTTTCTCAATAACATATTTTATGTCACATTCAACATTAATTCAGTTCCTTCTAGTTCCTTCCATTTACTAAAACCAAAAATCATAGTGCAGGGAACAATAATTATAGTGTGAAACCACATAATCCTTAAAAATAACGTATAGGATATCTAATTCATGCCATCTTCATGGAAATCATTTTAATATTATGCTTAACCCATTTCATTATTCAAATCCATCATAATGGTTCATAAAGACTATAGTAATACTCAAATCATATCCCCTAGGAGTATCAAACTAGGTGTCCAGTGAGGCCTTTTATCATGCATTAGCTGATGATCGAGTCTATAAAAACTTTCCATTTTCTGAGTTATTAACCCATGGATCCTCTATGCCCAATCCATGTCAACGTATAGTACCTAGATAGGGATTTAATTTCATGGAAACCACTCATTCTATCTTTTACCAAAATTACTAGATATTTTCCTATAATTTGACTCATCCTTAGGCTTATTCTTAGTCATACCATTATACAAATCTATATAAATTTCCCTATATATCTCAATAGTGTTGTATTATCCTTGTTTAAAAATATTAACAAAACCTTTACTCCAATACCAGCTATAAGGGCCTAGGATTTTGAAATTCAAATATCATATCTTTTTTTATGAATATTTAATATATTTCAAAAACACATGTCTGAGGACCATAATATTTTAGTGTATTTGGAGACTATAAACACAATATTATTATTTCATTATATATATTCAACATCTCCCACAAATTTCTTCACATATAGTAATCCTCTCAGGAAAATCCTGCCTAAACCATTCTACATAACCAAGGGAAGGAAACATATGAATGGGTGGGGTCATATTCTTAGTAAGGGAAAACATAGGTAATATAATTATTTGATCTTATAGAAGTATAAGATAATAATATGTTTATGTGATCATGAATATAGATTATGAAGTTAATACCCAACCAATCATTGACTATAAATATTAATCAAGGTGTAAAAACTTATCATTTTATAAATAATTTCCCATAAGAGGGATAGATCATCATAAATCAATCACGAACCATAAGAACATTTCATAAATGTATCTAACCATCATAAATGTAGAAAAACAATTTATATGTCATGGTTAAACACAAATACCATCATTATAGTGGATGGTGACTTTTTACCTATTTCCCATTCTGGATTAGGATGAACCTATTTCTCATAGTGAATCAGGACTCATCTATTTCCCATAATGGATGAAGCCCACTGACTTTTTCCCATTGTTATCTCATAAGATATAAATATTTACCCAATTAATTGGAGAGAGATATAGTTAATATACATCTCATAATTAAAACACTAATTATGTGTTCTATCATATAAAAACCATTCACCATAACTTCACAATATAACCCATGTAAATAACAAGTTTGATAAAAATTTCATTAAGTCAACAAATCATAACACAATAAAAATAAATGGGTTTTATAAAAATCTAATTAACATAAACATTAAACAATATGTTAAAGAATTAGAATGGTATCATTAAATTGTATCCCTAATAAATAATAATTAACAACAATGGATTCCACCATTGATGGAAAATTATTTTGAAAGATCACTTGGAACATTTTCTAAGGAAAATAGCCTTTCTAATTTGAATAAAAAAATTTCAAAAATAAACCATTTTAAAGATAACTTTCTATGAAAATAAACTTGGAAACTTATAAAGGAAGTTTTAAAAGACAATTTAATATATTTTTTTAAGTTAAATAACATTTTCACTTTGAAAATCATATTTTGAAAACATAAAGTTCAATAAACATTATGAAAATAATTCTCAATGAAAATAACCTATGAAAAGTCATAAATAATGATTTAAGGATCATTTATAACATTTCTTGAAAAAAATATACTTTCAAATTTAGAAAATATTTTTTAAAAACAAAACAAAATTTGAAAAATCCATTTCTTTGAAAATTACCTCTGAACGTTTGAAGTAATATTTAAAATATTTCGTGGTCACTATAGAATAAAATAGAATACATGATAAAACATAGACTTCTTTAACATTTTTGGTAAAGTAGAAATGTTCCTTGTTTAGAAAACAAAATGAATATTTCTTCTATAACACTTTGAAAAAATTCATACATGGGTAAAAAATTCATTAATGAAGAATTTTTAGAATTTTAAATCATTTTTAAAACATTTTTAGAAAACCTGGATATAGAAGAAAAAGTGTTTTTCAGCCGAAGATATAAATAATGTTGATTTACATAAAAATAGTGTTTATGAATATTGAGTACATAAAGAGTGGAAAAATAATGTAAAACATTTATTGTCATGAAATAACCATAGGATTATAATGTTCAGGAGTTTCTTGATATATGAATAACAATATTTCATCATCAGATTCATAGACATAAACAATCTTGATAAATAATAAGTTTGTAGCATGAAGCCATCACCACTGTGGTAATGTTGAATCATAATCACCATGAAAGAGAGATAATAAAAGGGATATGTAAATTTTTATAATTTTGAGGTGAATAATAAAAATAATAATTTCATGGGAGTATATACACCACATAAAAGAAACACATGGTGACTCTGGGATGTGTTTCATATAAAATAAAAATGAGATGGAAATCCAGTAACACAAGTGTCGACTTCATTCATACATGTTAAAACCTCTTATATAAAAAATATAAGTATATTATACATATATTAAAGTACAATTATTGTATATATCATTCCATATATGATTTAATTATGACCCTTTTAACCCGTTTAGTAATAATTCCATGTTAAAATCAAATTTCTCACAATAACATCATTGTTTTTCATAAATGTTTTTATTTATTATTTTCAATTATCATAATTTGGTCTTGGTTTCCCTATCTTAAAAATTATAAATATGATATAAATATGATATATATTCATTAAAAATGTATTTATGGTCATGAAAAAAATTAGTTATTTAAAGTGAAATACATTGTTCATGGAGATGAAATGACATACATACGCGTGAATGCTATTTCCATTTTCTTGATAGTTGAAATGAAATAAATGTAAATAAAATATTATATTTATAGATTAATTTTTAAGTCATTTATATCACATATATTCATAATTGTTTTTCACTGATTACCTTCCTTATGAAACATGAGTGAAATATAAATCATATCACTTCATGAGGTGGTAGTCTGTCGTACACATGCAAAATGTTATTGTATCACCCAAGGAATGAAAAGTAAAAAAGTTATATATGATAATATTTTTTAAAAATTATAGTTATGTTGTAAATATTATATATATACATTATATCCATATACATACCTAACTATGATATGTTTTTATGGAAAATAAGTCACATCAGTTCGTGAGGCGGTAGTCAACCATACACATGAGCGACACTATTGTTTCCCATTTGAGGAAATAAGAAATGGAGGTCAGTTATAAATAGAATATAAAAAATAATTATATGTAATATAATTATTTTATTATATCTTAATTTTTTAATAATTATTTATGTAGGTGGATGAAGAAATAAAGAAAAATGCTAGGGTGGGGACATTACCTCTTTCTCGCAAAATTTCTTTTGGTTTTTCCCAAAAATCCTTCTTAGGTTGGATTTATGGACAAAGTTGAAGTGCATTGTGTTGCATTTGTTGTCAATAAGGCATGAAGTTGTCTTGGAATGAATGGAAGTCAAGGAATTGTCAAGATGTGAATGCCAAAGGGTGTGATAGTGATGGTGATGAATAGAGAATGGCCATAGTACTAAGATGCATGTCACTTAGGAGATTCACTAAGTGACATAGGTGATGATGGTTTGAAACATTCTCTATGTATATCTGACGATTGTTGAGCTGCTCTTAAAGTTCCAAGAACTTGTATCAACTGGATACAATGTCACAACATGATTAGAAGACCATGCATTGTAGTGACAATGCATGAGGAGTTGAAGAAGCAAGATGATCCATTCACTACTTCTAAGTGGATGAAGTGGTTTAATGAAGTCCATGTACTAACTCTTAGTGCATGTGAATTTGAAGTTGATCCAATTGATCTCTGATTAGATCAATGAATCACATTGAAGAATTTAAGTGATTTAGGAGCTCAGTTGAAGATGAAGACCCTTCGTGAATTCCATTACAAAGTGATGAATAAATGTTGAAGAAGAATGGAGGAATTCTAATGAAGAAGAAATAATTGATCAAGTAGCTCGGTTGATGAAGATCCTTGAGAATTCTCTCCTAAGTTGAAAATGAGATGGTGAAGAAGAATTATAAATTGAGGAGTTGTTTTTAATCAAGAAGATTAATGTTTGAATTCTCAAGAAGAAGATGAAGGAAAAGAATGCCTTGAAGGGCAAGTGGCACTTGGCATATTTTACATGGAGGACTTTGATTTTTACAAAGTCTTATTCTATACTTTGCCAAAAAATATGGCCAGCCCGTGAGCACCTTGTGGGTTCAACCCCAAGGCTCATGTGGGCCTAAGGCGCCACGCCCAAGGGGGAACCCGTGGGGCGAGCTCAGGGCGGCAGGGGCGCACCCGCAGACACCACAGAGGCGCTGGGGCACGCCCGGAGGAGCGCAGTGTGCATAGTGGGCGCCAGTGGCGCACCCGCAGGAAGCATAGTGGGCGCTAGAGCGCGCCCGCAGGAGGCAGAGTGGGCGCAGAGCGCGCCCGCAGAGAGAACCCGGTGCGGGGCGGCACCGGGAGGGGAGAAGTTCAACTGGCGTGTTGAGGGAGCGACTGAGTAATAATCCGCGAGAAAATTGGGCTTCGTTTCGATGTGGGACGCGGGATTTTCCCGCGGAAGAGATCCTGGCCGTCCATCTCATCGCGCGCTCGATCCGAGCCGCTCATCTGATCCGCCGCGACGATGATCTAATCCTGGCCGCTAAACATTGCATCCGACGGCCGAGAGCTCGTCTCCTTCCTCGAGCTCGAGCCGAAGCCACCCGCGAGCAGCCGCTGAACCAGAGCCTCCCCGACGACCTATTTCGAGTTCCCGGCCACCATTTTCGAAACCGAGACCTCCATTCGGCTCGTCTGGCCACACTGAACACAACCATGCACAAAAATAGACTTGCATGCGATGAGAAGAAGAATTCGAGATTTGGCCGAAGGCAAACCGAAGGTGCCGAGGCCAGTTGGTGTTCGTGCTTTGCATGCATGGATTGGGTTTAAACAGAGGCCGTGCATGCGTTATAAATCGCATGCACGAGGAGGAAGAAAATAATAAAAGAAGCCGCGTTGAAACAGAGGAAAGAAAATAAAGATTCGAAAGATCTTTGAAGATCCGAAGATTTCGGTGATTCAAGATTTATTGCACGCGGATAATCTGAGGAAGCCTCTGCCTATAAAAATGAGGCCGAGCCCTCGAGGAAGCTTGCTGATCCTTTGTTGAAGATCCGAAGAACCGTGAGTGCACCTCTGCCTCGCGAAGTTGAAGCCCCGCGCAAATTATATTTGCGCGGCTGAAGTCCCCTGCGCGCTAATCCTGTGCGCGGCAGGAAGAGCTCGCGGCCGCAGCATTCTTGCGCGCCCGAGGCTTGTTCCCTCTCTGCCCGCACCCTTGCGCGGCAGGAGGAATATCCTGCGGGTGTTGCACTTGCGCGCCCCGCGGGTAGGAGGTCTTGCGCGCCCCTGTGCCGTGCACCTACTTGGCAGTGTTGGAGAATAAGACCCGAGGCAGTATACCACACCCTTGGTTGTGGGTGCTTGGCAAGGAGAACCCGAGGCCTTGCCTCGTGTGTGTGCCAAGTGGAGAGGAGAAGCCGAGGCATAGCCTTGTGTGTGCAAAGTGAAGACTCTACGGCTTGTGTGTGCAAAAACAGAAGAGAACCCGAGGCCCTAGTGCTTTGTGTGCAAGAAGGGAAGTGCCTTTGTGTGCAAAAAGAAAACAAAGAGGCCGTAGCCCTTGTGTGTACAAAATGGAGAACCAAGTGTGTGCATAAGTAAGGTGCACACTTTGAAGAAGATTAAAAGAACAAGGAAGAACCCGAGACCTTGGCTTGGGTATGTGCAAGTGGGTAAAGTGAAGACCACCACACTTTGTGTGTGTGTGCATTTGAAAGGAAGGCCGAGGCATAGCTTGGGGTGTGCAAAAATAGTGGAGGCCAAATACACACTCATTGTGTGTGTGCAAAGCAAAGAACAAAGTTGTGTGTGCAAAACAACAAAGTGAAGTGGCCGAACCTATGTGTGTGCTCTAAGAGGAGTGGACACACTTAGAAGAAGAAGAAGACTCACACCAAAGTATAACACACTTTTAAGTGTGTGAACAAATTGCATAAAGAGTGTGAAGTTTGAGAAGAAGGTGTGTGCTATAATTGATTACACCCTTTGTGGGTTTACTGCACCTAGAAGAGAAGAAGGGAAGTGCATGCATGCATGCATGCACGTGCACACGTGAACAGTGCTAAATCAGTGGTGTGCATTCTGAGTTGTCCAAGACTTGGAGATCTTGAAGATATTGTGATGCCATGCATTCAGTGCATGAAGTTGAAGTGAAGTGAGACTGAGCCAGACTGAAGTGAAAGATATTGTTTGTCTGAGTTTGCAGTAGACGAGAAGACCTGATCAACTCAAGTGATCAGAGGTACAGAGCAAGGCCAGCAGTCTTTATCCCAGACTACTGAAGATACTTGAAGAACGTAAAGTGAAGAAGTGCTACTCGTGTGACTCGAGGAGCCAGGAGAAGACCCTGTGGGACTCAGGGAGAAGAAGTCTTCAGTGGGATTCTGGAGCAGGCCAGTGGGACTCTGGTAACACTGTGGGACGCAGTATAAAGACCCTCCTGTGGGACTCAGGAGAGATACAGTGGGACTCTGTATCGACCATTGTAATTCTAACAAGTTATAATGGAGAATCCATGCTGGGAGAGCATGGCAAGGATGTAGGCCTTTGGTGCCGAACCTTGTAAATCCTTGTGTCCTGTGCCTTTTCATTACTGCATTATCCGGGAAAGGATGAGAGATACAAGAAGAGTGGATTGAGGCTTTAACCAGCCATAGAGGTTTAATTGATTAAGAATCAATTAGTAAAAAGTTTTAAGGGATCACTGATTCACCCCCTCCCCCTCTCAGTGATTCACACTGATCTGGGCACTTCAATTGGTATCAGAGCGAGGTTACCTCTAAAAGATCCAAGAGAGTCTTTATGAAGTGCAGATTTGAGGAAATGAGCACTCAGCCTCAAATGGAGATATCTGCTAAGACTCAGAAAAATAGAAAGAAGAAACAGGCCAAGAAGATGAAGAAAGCCTGTCCTAGCTGTGATGAAGTTGAAATAATGAATGATCTTCAGAGTGCACTCAAATATCTTCAGAAGACAGTTCCCATGGAAGTGGAAAAGTGTATAGCTACAGGCATCCATGATCTTCATGAAGAAAAATCACAGTTAGAAGAAGAAGCCAATGCAATGGAAGATCAATTGGCAAAAAGGGTTGGAATAACCAACACTCTCAGAAAGCTGGTGAAGGCTAAAGATGAAACAGTTTCTCTTTGCAATGAAAGATATGAAGACACTACTGAAGAATTGCAAAGAAGCCTTTCTGAGAAAGAATTCTTTATGATATTAGTCAAAGATGTTTTCCATGCACTGGAAAAGAGGCATAAAGTGTCAATGAATGTCAGAGATGCTCAACTCAAAGACAAAGTCAAAATGGTGAAGGAGCTTGACAACTCATTGCATGAAATAAAGAAGGTGCATGATGACCAGATGGAACAGCTAAAACAGAATTGGGAAGGTAGGCTAAGATTGGTTGAGGATGAGAAGAACTCCCTCAACATGAAATTCTTTGAACTGGAGGTGATATTGAAAAATCTGCAATCACCCAAATCCCAAGCCTCCCAGTCAGCTGAAAGGAGAAATGTTGCTACCCAAGTGTGCTTTGAGCAGGATGATTCTAAGAGAAAGACATCCTCTAATAAAAGTGCAACATCTTCTAGAAAGAAGGTACCATCCATACCATCTTGTACTCATGCTTCTAAAAGTGTTTCTACTAAAAGTGCAGGATGGAAGAATAATTCCAAACAAATATGGATGAAGACAGTAAAGAAGCAGAGCTCTCCTGAAACAGCACAACAGGTCAAGACAAGTACCCTACAATCAGAAGGACTCAAGAGGTCATGATTCGTGGGACAATGCTGGTGTTGTAACAAGTATGGGCATTGTGCAAAGGATTGTTGGTACAATCCACTGAATGCCAAAGCACAGAGGAAGCCCATGCCAAGGGGGAGCAAGCCAGAAGGAAAGAAGCAGCATCCACAGGTCCAGAGACATCTTTTTACTGCTAACAGATTTGGATTACTTGACAACATCTGGGATGATTGCAAAAGTGGTCAAAAGAAAGATACATGTCAATCTCCAACTGTATCCAGATCTCAAAAGATGAAAAGATCACAGAACCTGGCTCAAAAAGATTCCTTGGGAAGCAAGAAGAAAGTAGAGAATGCTCCCAAGAAGTGTTTGAGAAATGAAGAGAAGTCCTTGGAGTCTGAGTCCAAGAAGGGTGATGCATCCAGAAGGACCACCAAGAAATGCTTCTACTGTGGAAAGAAAGGACACACCATGGATCTTTGTGAACAAGCCATGGAAATCAATAGAAGCCAACTGAACTCAAACAGACAATCAATCCAGAAGAAGAAGGGATTGATTGAAAACAAGTTGCCTAAGAAAGGTAGCTTGAAAGCATCGAAGGAACCATGTGGAATTTCCAGAACTGAGGCCACACTTCCAAATGATTTACTTGTCATATGGCCACATCAGTTGCAACTTGCCAGAGAACTACAAAGAGCTGAAGATGAAGCTCTGGCATTTGCTAAAGCAAAAGGGAAGAAAAAGATTTCACAAGAAGATGGGTTGAGAACCACACCAGCACAATCATCAATGAAGATCAAATGTGCAAGTGTGAAGAATGGTGAAAATGGGACATCTCGGTTGAGAGAATATTCTCAACCTTGTTGTTCACATTGATGAACCAAGGAGGTTCCATCTTATTCCCTTATACTCTTGGTATATACATGTGCTAACATTGCAGGGAATTGAAGATGATGATCATTCTCATCTGGAGGATGGTTTGGACAGAATGGAGTGCACCCCTTGAGGGGGAGCCTATCTGAAGAAGATGGGATTCTAAGATTTAATACCATCTTGAGAAAAGCTGAAGGTATTCCAATCATACTTTCATCCCTTGTTTCTTAATTGAGTTCATCATGACAATTAAGGGGGGGTATTGATTGAAGACAAATGGATGAAAGGGGGAGCTTTATCTTTGCACTGAACTTTCTAATGTGTTTGGTGAAGTATGTGCAGGATTTAGCAAATTCATTGAATATTTGAAAAAATTTAAACCCCTGAAGCATGATCTCACATGTATTGTGAATGTTGGACAGCATTAAGTTCCTTGGTTACATCACTCTTGTTTTCTACACCGGGTTAGCCCAAGTAGACTTAGAGTTGATTTACTAAAGGTTCTTTGCTAAAGAAGAACATGTGGCATCATCCCTCTCTTAGTGATTTTCAAGAATATGCTACTCTAAGGGAGGAAGAGATTTTTGAAAGTGAACCACACCACACCTTTGCATTTGATTGCAAATAAGGGGGAGAAATATTGGCACACATATTGACCCATTCATATGTGCTGAAGGAGTGTATTGACAACAAATAGAAAGGGGGAGATTGAAGTGCATTGTGTTGCATTTGTTGTCAATAAGGCATGAAGTTGTCTTGGAATGAATGGAAGTCAAGGAATTGTCAAGATGTGAATGCCAAAGGGTGTGATAGTGATGGTGATGAAAAGAGAATGGCCATAGTACTAAGATGCATGTCACTTAGGAGATTCACTAAGTGACATAGGTGATGATGGTTTGAAACATTCTCTATGTATATCTGACGATTGTTGAGCTGCTCTTAAAGTTCCAAGAACTTGTATCAACTGGATACAATGTCACAACATGATTAGAAGACCATGCATTGTAGTGACAATGCATGAGGAGTTGAAGAAGCAAGATGATCCATTCACTACTTCTAAGTGGATGAAGTGGTTTAATGAAGTCCATGTACTAACTCTTAGTGCATGTGAATTTGAAGTTGATCCAATTGATCTCTGATTAGATCAATGAAGCACATTGAAGAATTTAAGTGATTTAGGAGCTGAGTTGAAGATGAAGACCCTTCGTGAATTCCATTACAAAGTGATGAATAAATGTTGAAGAAGAATGGAGGAATTCTAATGAAGAAGAAATAATTGATCAAGTAGCTCGGTTGATGAAGATCCTTGAGAATTCTCTCCTAAGTTGAAAATGAGATGGTGAAGAAGAATTATAAATTGAGGAGTTGTTTTTAATCAAGAAGATTAATGTTTGAATTCTCAAGAAGAAGATGAAGGAAAAGAATGCCTTGAAGGGCAAATGGCACTTGGCATATTTTACATGGAGGACTTTGATTTTTACAAAGTCTTATTCTATACTTTGCCAAAAAATATGGCCAGCCCGTGAGCACCTTGTGGGTTCAACCCCAAGGCTCATGTGGGCCTAAGGCGCCACGCCCAAGGGGGAACCCGTGGGGCGAGCTCAGGGCGGCAGGGGCGCACCCGCAGACACCACAGAGGCGCTGGGGCACGCCCGGAGGAGCGCAGTGTGCATAGTGGGCGCCAGTGGCGCGCCCGCAGGAAGCATAGTGGGCGCTAGAGCGCGCCCGCAGGAGGCAGAGTGGGCGCAGAGCGCGCCCGCAGAGAGAACCCGGTGCGGGGCGGCACCGGGAGGGGAGAAGTTCAACTGGCGTGTTGAGGGAGCGGCTGAGTAATAAGCCGCGAGAAAATTGGGCTTCGTTTCAATGTGGGATGCGGGATTTTCCCGCGGAAGAGATCCTGGCCGTCCATCTCATCGCGCGCTCGATCCGAGCCGCTCATCTGATCCGCCGCGACGATGATCTAATCCTGGCCGCTAAACATTGCATCCGACGGCCGAGAGCTCGTCTCCTTCCTCGAGCTCGAGCCGAAGCCACCCGCGAGCAGCCGCTGAACCAGAGCCTCCCCGACGACCTATTTCGAGTTCCCGACCACCATTTTCGAAACCGAGACCTCCATTCGGCTCGTCTGGCCACACTGAACACAACCATGCACAAAAATAGACTTGCATGCGATGAGAAGAAGAATTCGAGATTTGGCCGAAGGCAAACCGAAGGTGCCGAGGCCAGTTGGTGTTCGTGCTTTGCATGCATGGATTGGGTTTAAACAGAGGCCGTGCATGCGTTATAAATCGCATGCACGAGGAGGAAGAAAATAATAAAAGAAGCCGCGTTGAAACAGAGGAAAGAAAATAAAGATTCGAAAGATCTTTGAAGATCCGAAGATTTCGGTGATTCAAGATTTATTGCACGCGGATAATCTGAGGCAGCCTCTGCCTATAAAAATGAGGCCGAGCCCTCGAGGAAGCTTGCTGATCCTTTGTTGAAGATCCGAAGAACCGTGAGTGCACCTCTGCCTCGCGAAGTTGAAGCCCCGCGCAAATTATATTTGCGCGGCTGAAGTCCCCTGCGCGCTAATCCTTTGCGCGGCAGGAAGAGCTCGTGGCCGCAGCATTCTTGCGCGCCCGAGGCTTGTTCCCTCTCTGCCCGCACCCTTGCGCGGCAGGAGGAAGATCCTGCGGGTGTTGCACTTGCGCGCCCCGCGGGTAGGAGGTCTTGCGCGCCCCTGTGCCGTGCACCTTGCGCGCCTGGTTGCACCATGTGCACCTACTTGGCAGTGTTGGAGAATAAGACCCGAGGCAGTATACCATACCCTTGGTTGTGGGTGCTTGGCAAGGAGAGCCCGAGGCCTTGCCTCGTGTGTGTGCCAAGTGGAGAGGAGAAGCCGAGGCATAGCCTTGTGTGTGCAAAGTGAAGACTCTACGGCTTGTGTGTGCAAAAACAGAAGAGAACCCGAGGCCCTAGTGCTTTGTGTGCAAGAAGGGAAGTGCCTTTGTGTGCAAAAAGAAAACAAAGAGGTCGTAGCCCTTGTGTGTACAAAATGGAGAACCAAGTGTGTGCATAAGTAAGGTGCACACTTTGAAGAAGATTAAAAGAACAAGGAAGAACCCGAGACCTTGGCTTGGGTATGTGCAAGTGGGTAAAGTGAAGACCACCACACTTTGTGTGTGTGTGCATTTGAAAGGAAGGCCGAGGCATATCTTGGGGTGTGCAAAAATAGTGGAGGCCAAATACACACTCATTGTGTGTGTGCAAAGCAAAGAACAAAGTTGTGTGTGCAAAACAACAAAGTGAAGTGGCCGAACCTATGTGTGTGCTCTAAGAGGAGTGGACACACTTAGAATAAGAAGAAGACTCACACCAAAGTATAACACACTTTTAAGTGTGTGAACAAATTGCATAAAGAGTGTGAAGTTTGAGAAGAAGGTGTGTGCTATAATTGATTACACCCTTTGTGGGTTTACTGCACCTAGAAGAGAAGAAGGGAAGTGCATGCATGCATGCATGCACGTGCACACGTGAACAGTGCTAAATCAGTGGTGTGCATTCTGAGTTGTCCAAGACTTGGAGATCTTGAAGATATTGTGATGCCATGCATTCAGTGCATCAAGTTGAAGTGAAGTGAGACTGAGCCAGACTGAAGTGAAAGATATTGTTTGTCTGAGTTTGCAGTAGACGAGAAGACCTGATCAACTCAAGTGATCAGAGGTACAGAGCAAGGCCAGCAGTCTTTATCCCAGACTGCTGAAGATACTTGAAGAACTTAAAGTGAAGAAGTGCTACTCGTGTGACTCGAGGAGCCAGGAGAAGACCCTGTGGGACTCAGGGAGAAGAAGTCTTCAGTGGGATTCTGGAGCAGGCCAGTGGGACTCTGGTAACACTGTGGGACGTAGTATAAAGACCCTCCTGTGGGACTCAGGAGAGATACAGTGGGACTCTGTATCGACCATTGTAATTCTAACAAGTTATAATGGAGAATCCATGCTGGGAGAGCATGGAAAGGATGTAGGCCTTTGGTGCCGAACCTTGTAAATCCTTGTGTCCTGTGCCTTTTCATTACTGCATTATACGGGAAAGGTTGAGAGATACAAGAAGAGTGGATCGAGGCTTTAACCAGCCATAGAGGTTTAATTGATTAAGAATAAATTAGTAAAAAGTTTTAAGGGATCACTGATTCACCCCCTCCCCCTCTCAATGATTCACACTGATCTGGGCACTTCAAAAGTAAAAATTTAAAGATGATATGGAGGAATTAGTTATGTTATTTGGGTAGTTATTGGATGAAAAAAATATGTTTTGGAGGTGTTAATAGGGGAAAATATGGGGTGGTCTTGTATAAGCGAGGTGAGTGGCATAGTTGTGATTTTTTAAAAGAAAAAGGTGTACCTATGTTATATACATGAAAAAAACCTCCCAAATGGTCAATTATTGAACCTTAGATAATATAATTCATGAATATGTCCATAAAATATTTATTGGATAACTTTATAGGGTCATTTTATCCATATATTATTTTTGAACCCCTTATATCCCATTTTTACCTTAATCACGATAATTAATGCTTACCATTTTTAATATTAATTTTGGCCAAAAATTAAGTTGAAATTTTTAGATAATATTATTTATTATGATTTTAAATATTTAATCTATTTTTATAAATTCCATTCACATAATTTTAAAATTATAATTTTAAAAATAAACTCACAGACGCAACGAAAAAAGTAGTTCTCCAAAAATAAAAATTTTAAAAGCCTAAAAAGTTTTTATTTAAAAAATAAACATGGAATTGATTAAAATGATATAAAATTGGTAAATAGATATAAGTCTTAAATAATTTTACATTTCAAATAATCTAAATATAATTTTTATGTATTTAAATTCTTTTTAAGAAATGAATATTCTTAATAAAAACTACTATTTTAAAATACTTATCAAAATATTTATCCTTTCAATAAATTAAACAAATTTACCCTAAGATAATTTTGAAATGATTATTTAAAAAATTAATGTAATCTTTTCAATTATATTTTCTATAATTTTAAAATTTTAATTTTAAAGACAACTGCTCAAAAAGTGATAAATCTGTTTTTTAAATATAGTTTCTTAGAAAAAATTAGATTTATTTTTATCTCATTCATATGAAAAACATAAGATGAAACATAAATTTTTTATTTAATATATAATATATAAATTTCATTAAAATAATTATCAAAAAGTTGTTATTTTAAATATATTTAGATAAAAATTGCTTGTGGGCATAAATATAGTTTTTCAGAAAATTATTTCCTTTATTTTAAAATAATTTTTCTATTTTAATTTCTAGTTAATTGGTAACCAACTAATTCATTATATATACATGTATAAAAAATAAATTTTCATAATTTATTTAATCCTATTCATACCCACTATTAAAACATCTAGGTGATAACATTCATATAAAGTAATAATATTTTAATATTATGTCACATTTCGTTTAAACTTGGTGTAGTGAGTAACACATGCTAAACTCAATGTTTCATGTAATTGAAGCTAAACTCAATGTTGTGTGTAATGAAATATTAAATAGATATTATGTGTAATATAAAATATGAAAAAATTTAAATTTATTTTTGATAAAATATCTCACAAAATCTTAGGGTGTTAAAGGAACATTTTGTTTGGTAGTGTATATAACACACAACACTTTGCTTAAATGAACAATGATATATTATTATTAAAAAGTTATAGTTATAACCCATCCATTAAATTATATTTTTTAATAGTATTAACCAAAATATAATATATATATATATATATAGCTATTGATAAATTCTTTCTAAATAGGCATTCAATTTTTTGAAAAGTCAATTTATTATTCAAAAATATGTTTTCTTAAAAAATGATATTTTATATATTTTTGTGAGAGAAAATTGAAATTATTTTCATGAAATTTTATTAAATATATTTGATAAAATTATTTTAATTGTTGAAATTTTCATAACAAAATTTTCTTTGGGAATTTGTTTTGATATTTTTTTTGAAAAATTATTTTTTAGTGAATAATGATAATACAAATTTTAATTCATTTTTATGAAACTATAATTTATGTTAATTAAATGAAGAATTAATATTTTAGTATGATATTAAATTAACATAGTTCAAATTTAGTGATAAATAATATAAATAATTACAAAATAATCAAAATAAAACTTGATTTTTGTATGAGTTCCATTTTTGCGCTAAAAATGTGTATTTCTGAAAACTATTTCTCAATTTTCTTTTGAGTTTATATTAAAAATAATGTCTAACCCTTATAGAAATTGAGTTTGATAAACTATATTACACATTCATATTCAATATTTTTTGAATTGGTAAATAGAACCATTTTATTTTTTTTATTAATAGGAATAGTAGTTCCTAAAAAATGTGTCACCTCAGCAAAGGATAAATCAGAAATATATAGGTTAAAACTAAGGGACAATTACATAATTTTTCATTCTTATTCTTATTGGATGACGTGAATTATAAAATTATCACATTCTCTAAAAAATTATTTTTTTAATAGTCAATTTTTATTCGAAATGACCTATATAATATTTAAATAAAAGAAAGTTACAAAGTCCCACTCTATTAGTTTTAAATATCTCCAATTTTTACACATAAGGAAAAAAAAGTTATGAATGTAAAAAAATGTATATTTTTAGATTAATAAAATTATTTTCATGATGGAAATTTATTTATAATTTTTAGTGATTAAATAATTACCTAGAATTATTACATAACACAAATACATTATTTCTTCAATTATTACAGAAATAAAATAAATGATTTTAAAAGTACTAGAAATTGTAAAATTTGAGTTATTTATAGTGTTCCACGAATTTCGTAGATGAATATTACATATAAATGTTCTTTAAAGAATTATTGTAATGAGCCAGGTATTTATAGAATACTAATTTTTCATTTATCTTAATATTTATGAATAATATATTAATTTTTCATTAGAGGGGATTCTTTCTCTGATAGCGTACTCAACATGAAACAATGGGTTTCTTTAAAATCTTACGTTGCACACAACTTTGAGTTATACAGCAAAATAAAATAATAATATTATTATTTTAAATGGTAGTTAATCCATATAAATTATATTATTGGGAATGAACAGAACTAACCAAAATAATATTTTAAATGTTTGTTAAATGTTTTTACATTTATCCAATAAATTTTAGAGGCTTAAATAAGAATGAATCTGATTTTAATCATGAAATACTCTTATATTTTTAAAATGTTGGTTTACCACCTTTTGATTGTGAAACCTTTTTAAATATAGTTTTTGACACATTTATATGTTCTATTTGACAACATAAGCTTATTCTTTAGAAGAATAACATCAAAATTTACATTGGATAATTTATTGGTAATTTTCAAATAAAGTTTATTTTTTAATGTATAATGAAGAATACTACATTTTAATCTAATTTATTTATATAGATAGATTATTATTTTAATGTATTTTAAAGTGTAATTGGATTATATTTTTTAAATTTAATCCAATTTTGGTAATTTAAAGTAATTTTACATTTAAATTGGACATAAATACATGTCAATCTTTGATAGTTATTAGTTCTTAAAAACACGCTTTTTGGTTTTGACAATGAGAATTAATTTTAAATTAATTACTTCAAATTCTATGTTTTGAATTTGATAAAATGGATTTCATTTTTGGAATCATATGGTCCAAATTGTGTGAATAGTTATCTTTTATTTTTAGACATTATGAATAGTAACATCAGTAAGTATTTTATTTACCATGGTTAAAGGGTAAATATGGTAAATACGTGTGAAAAGTAATATTATAATAAGTTTAAAATACCCTAACACATGAAATAATCCTATTGGATGAGATATTTTCTACCATGGCCATCCTTGGGTCAATTTTGATACCCCATGGTGCTACATGGATATGAAAATGACATTTTATAAGATTGAATTTATGGTAAAGAAAAATACAACTTAAATATGTATATTTTACTAAAACAATTTTTATATGGGAAAATATAAGTGATATATTAGACTATAAATAGTAATTATAAATCTAAAAATATTTCCCATATCATGATATTTTACTTATAATTTCTATACATTATATAAACAAATTTAATTATGACATAATGATGACGCAGTGATTGCTTCATTAATAAAGGATTCAAATAAATGATTATATAAATGTTAACATAAATTAATTTTTTTTATTTTGATGTCGTACAATAATTTTATGGATGATATTTACATCTTAGGTTTGAGTTTATTCATTTGGATCGAAGGAATCAAGCAGTTATGAATTTTGTAAAAAAGTCAAGTATGAATAGTGTCCAAAATTGACCTAAGTTAAAACTTAAAATATAAAATAGTTTATTAAATGATATTAAATTCCAAAAAATATAAGATTCTTCCAAATGGTTATGATAAGTCTAAAGTTTTATTAAATACCATTTCATTGGAAATTTTCATGTTTTGGTAACTAGTTTGATTCTCAATGTGTTAAATGCTTGATAAAATGGTAAGAGTAAAAATGGGTTAAATAAAAAAGTTAAGGACTAAAAAATATCCAAAACCAATATAAATATTATTGGATGATTTTATTTAGTCTTATTTTCATATTATATTCTTAATAACTTAATTTGGAAACGTTTTTAATCGAAAGATAATTTATAATAAATTAATATTTCTAAACATTCCTAAAGTACCCCTCCTCCCTCTTATAAAAGGACACTACCTCTACACATTTAATCACATCTTTCAAGCCAGTTGTCTCGTCCAAATTCATAAAAATAATGTCCCAATATCATTAAATTCATTTTAGAAGCCTTAAATTGGGAATAAGTCAATTCAAGAATGAGTTTTGGCTCATGTCAAAGAGAGTTGCACGTTTTAAGATGTAGCATTTTCTCTAAAGTTCCTTTCCATTATTATACTTATTCACTATATATTATATTATTATTCTTTGAATACATAACAACACCAGTATCCTTAATATACTAGGATATTGTTATGATAATTATCCTAAATACAATTACGCACACCTCCATCTAATGGAAATGTACATACTGATTCTATGGAGGGTGAATTACTACCTCACGAAATGATAATTGTTCAATTTTCCCCTACCACCTCTCATGGTGGAAATTATGATGGAACTATATTTATATATGATATATATTATCTTTATATTATCTATATGATTCTACATTTTTGATTTACATAACCTCTATATTCTTTCCATAATTTGTAAATACGATAATTTCATTTGAAGAAGTGTAGACTAATGCCCCCTCAAAGTGATATGACTAATTCATGCCATATATAGAATTTATAAAGGATGAAATTAATGAACTTATGTAACATATACAAAATATAATATTATACTAGAATTATAATATACCTATGTATCTTTTAGTTTTCATTCCTTTAAATATGAAAAATAAATAAAAGTAGCGTTAATGCGTACGTACGACTTACCATCTCCATGAACAGTGCATTTCATTTAATATCTCCAAATGTTATAGACTATTCTAAATACATGTATAATGGATAAAAATACATATATACTAGATATATATGATATTTAAATCATTAATACTAATATGAAGATAATGGACTTTTGACCACATGGACAATTTGTAATTATATGAAGTTCATTTTCGACTCAAGTATCGAATATTGACAAAACGATCAATATGAACATAAATAATAATGTAATTTTTTTGATATGTCGATAAGTAATATAAAATGAATAACAAATGTGAAAATTTTTATGATTAAAGTATAAATTAACCTAATTTTATTATTCAGGAATATAATGAATGAACGAGACAAGTCAAACCCAAGGTAAGAGAACTTCTTAACCTAATTTATATTCTTTGGGTTGATATTTTACTTCTTGACTAGTCGTGCTATGATTATGTGAGAAATTAATTTTGATATCTTATATTGTATTTATACATTACTTATATGAATTTATAGTGAATACACATAATTAATCTATTTGATTAACAAAATGATCTTTGTAAGGGGACATTTCTCCCTCCTCTTTTAGTCAAAGACTTATTTTATGTTATTTATTTTAATTTACATTTTCATATATTAGGATATATTTTTATAAATACTTATTATTGTACATTTTATGTCCAAGTGATGAGAGACCCTTTTCACTCTCTTATCAACTAATTTTATGAATTTAAATGTGACATTGTTAGTCGACCGAATATTCGGAAGGGAACTTCTAAACTCAATTTCCACTCATTGGGTTTTATGCATACTTCATTGATTATATTATGCCAATATTATGTGTGGAATCACTGTTTATTTATTTATGTTTTAATTTCAACTTCCCTTTGTGTGGATATACTTTTTCAACACATAATCACCCCATTGATAAATTCACTACGAAAAAAAGGCATTTAGTGGCGGTTTTGAAAAACCGCCACTAAATCGTGCGTCAGGAAACTATTCGCGGCGGTTTTCAAAACCATCGCAGAACATTTCGCGACGGTTTTTTAGCGGCGGTTTAAACCGCTACTAAATGATTTAGTGGCGGTTTTTTTATTTTATTTTTTATTTTATTTATTTTATTTTTTTTAATTTTAATTTTATATATTTATTTATATATTTATTTATATATTTATTTATATATATATCTATATTTATTTATATATTTATTTCGTATTTATTTTATTTATTTATTTTTCTTATTTATTTATCTATTTATTTTATATATTTATTTATTTATTTATTTATTTTATCTATTTATTTTATATATTTATTTTATGTATTTTATTTATTTATTTTATTTATTTATTTTTCGTATTTATTTTTCTATTTATTTTATATATATATATATATATTTATTTATTTGTCGTATTTATTTATTTATTTTTTATATTTATTTATTTATTTATTTTTCGTATTTATTTATTTATTTATTTATTTTATTTTATTTCGTATTTATTTTATTTCTTATTTATTTTATTTCGTATTTATTTTATTTCATATTTATTTAATTTATTTAATTTCGTATTTATTATTTATTTTTTTATTTTGTATTTATTTTGTATATATTTATTTATTTATTTCGTATTATTTTATTTACTTTATTTATCCATGCATGCACATCCCATGCACATGCACATGCACATGCACATGCACATGCACATGCACATGCACATGCACATGCACATGCACATGCACATGCACATGCACATGCACATGCACATGCACATGCATACCCATGCAATATAAAGAAATTCTGAGTTTGGTGAGATTTGAACCCATAACCTCTTGAATATTTTTCAAAGACTTTACCACTCCAACAAGCTCACCATGTGGTTAATAAACAGAATTTAATATACTTATATATATTAATTGAAAAAACAAATAATACATAAATAATAGATATAAACTCAATAATAATAAATAATAAATAATAAATAATAAATAATAAATAATAAATAATAAATAATAAATAATAAATAACGATAAATAAAAAATAATAATTAAATATAAATAATAAATAAATAATAAATAATAAATAATAAATAATAAATAAAAAATAAGGAATAATAAATAATAAATAATAAATAATAAATAATAAATAATCAATAATCAATAATCAATAATCAATAATCAATAATGAATAATAAATATTAAATAATAAATAATAAATAATAAATAATAAATATTAAATATTAAATAAATAATTATAAATAATAAATAATAAATAATAAATAATAAATAATAAATAATAAATAATAAATAATAAATAAATAATAAATAATAAATAATAAATAATAAATAAATAATAAATAATAAATAATAAATAATAAATAAATATAAATAATAAATAATAAATAAATATAAATAATAAATAATAAATAATAAATAAATATAAATAATAAATATATATATATAATAAATAATAAATAATAAATAAATATAAATAATAAGTAATAAATAAATATAAATAATAAACAATAAATAAATATAAATAGTAAATAATAAATAATAAATAAATATAAATAATAAATAAATATAAATAATAAATAATAAATAAATATAAATAATAAATATTAAATAAATATAAATAATAAATAATAAATAAATATAAATAATAAATAATAAATATATATAAATAATAAATAAATATAAATAATAAATAATAAATAAATATAAATAATAAATAATAATTAATAAATAAATTTAAATAACAAATAAATATAAATAATAAATAATAAATAATAAATAATAAATAATAAATAAATAATAAATAAATATAAATAATAAATAATAAATAAATATAAATAATAAATAATAAATAATAAATAAATATAAATAATAAATAATAAATAATAACTAATAACTAATAAATAATAACTAATAAATAAATATAAATAATAAATAATAAATATAAATAATAAATAAATATAAATAATAAATAAATATAAATAATAAATAATAAATAAATATAAATAATAAATAATAAATAAATATAAATAATAAATAATAAATAAAAAATAAATATAAATAATTAATAATAAATAATAAATAACGAATAATAAATAATAACTAATAAATAATAACTAATAAATAAATATAAATAATAAATAATGAATAATAAATAAACATAAATAATTAATAAATATAAATAATAAATAAATATAAATAATAAATAAATATAAATAATAAATAATAAATAAATGTAAATAATAAATAATAAATAAATAAAAATAATAAATAATAAATAATAAATAAATATAAACAATAAATAATAAATAATAAATAAATATAAATAATAAATAATAAATAAATATAATTAATAAATAATAATTAATAAATAAATATAAATAAATAATAAATAATAAATAATAAATAATAAATAATAAATAATAAATAATAAATAATAACTAATAACTAATAAATAATAAATAAATATAAATAATAAATAATAAATAACAAATAAACATAAATAATTAATAAATATAAATAATAAATAATAAATAATAAATAACCAGTTACAAATAATAGATAATAAATAAATTAAAGTATATTATAAATAAGAAATAAGAAATAATAAAGGAAACACATGAAAAAGTATGAAAAGGCGTGATAAGGGATGAAAAATCATGAAAACGCATGAAAAAGGATGGAGAAGCATATGAAGAATGAGGCATCAGAAAGAATGAGAACGCATGAAAACTCGTGACAACTCTGGAAAACGCCTTAATAATTCAACATAATCATCATAATAACCCATAAAAAACCATTGATAAAGATAATATTTCATGGAAACCCAAATAAACAGTAATAAATGGAGCTACCGTTAAAACCCGTCAAAACGGTCATAAAGAGATAAAAACATTGGACTCACATTAACGGAGATAACTTATGATCCGAGAGTCCGTTTTAGATCCGCGACCTGTCAAATCAAAGATCCTGAAATGATCTTCGACCTGAAAGGTGAAAGAGTCCGAATGGACAGACATATCAGAAGTTATGACCATTTAAAAAAAGCTAACGGGGAACGGGTGCTAGAAACGAGGCATTGAAAAACATAACAAATCCGATACCCACTAAAAGGCCATAACATATGATCTAGGAGTGCATGTGGGCGTCGTGACCAGTCAAACTGAAGCTCATTGAATGAGCTATGATCTGGCAGGTGGAGGAGGCCGAACTGACACGCGGATCGAAAGTTAGGTCTGTTTGAAGACAAGTTCGACGGGACACCGGTGACGGAAACATGGTTTTGGAGGCCTTCGGAGGGATTTTTTTGGGGTTGAAAACACAACAAAAGCTTGCTTGTATCGAACTGGTGTGTAGCTCTCTTCGCTGGCTTCGATTTGTTATGTGGTAGAGCCCAAACGGACACCCGGAGCGAAAGTTATGGTCGTTTGAAGTTGGAGAACTTTTTTCAACTTTCTTATAACTCTAATATCTTCCACACCTTAGACCGTCTCATAGTTTTGATTATATGTGCCTCTAGATCTCTTCATGAGCTTCGATTTGACTGGTCGTGGCGCTTCAACGGACGCCCGGATCAAAATTTATGGTCGTTTTAGTGATTTCAGGGTTTCTCGTGTTTTTTTATTTTTTTCATTTCATTTCGCGACGGTTTTACCGAAACCGCCGCTATTTCGCGGCGGTTTTTTAAAAAACCGCCGCTAATCCTCGAATAAAATAAAAAAAAATTTAAAAAAATTTTAAAAAAATAATTTTTTTTGCCGTTTAGCGGCGGTTTTTTCACGGCGGTTTTAAAAACCGCCGCGAAATAGCGGCCCGAAACGCGTTTCGCGGCGGTTTTAAAAACCGTCGTGAAAAAACCGCTGCTAAATGGCGGTTTTCATGTAGTGATTCTTACGTCATTTATATGAACTTTGTAAGGAAAATCTTAGCTCAATATCCAATAATAGAGTTAAATATCCTTGCCATTGGTTTTTTTCCAAGAATATGTGTGAATTACCACTAATTGTTTTAAAATTAATGTCCACTTATTTTTGGTGTATTTATAATTTTCACACAAAATTTTTTCATTGATTTATCCTTAATTTAATGATACGATCTTTGTAGGGGACTACGTCTTAATCTTCTTTCATTGAGGCATATCTTGATATTGTGCACCATTAATATACTATAAGGTGTATACACAACCCTTTGGACAATTTATATGATGAATTTCTATTTTCTCATGAAATTTAAAGTATGTTTGATGTTATTATTTAATTATTTTTACTCAAGTGTTTCTCGAGTGTTACAAGACTCCTTAAATAAAATATCATTTTAACTGTTTTAAATATTTATTCTTCAAAATCTTTCTCATTAATGTCCATGTTTTAAAAAGGGTTTTAAGGAATTATTTATATGAACATATATGTTTTAAAATTATAACTCACAAATTTCTTTTAAAAGTTTCAAAGTGGTATAGGACACTTTGATTCAAAAATCTCTTTATTATATATTTTAAATAGTTTTGTAAATTTATTGAATATTTCAATATCTTGAATTTATTTATAGTGATTTATGAGTGAACTGTTGTTAATTTCATTAATTTATGTGTTATGATTATGTAATAGTACTTGGATATTTGATGGGTGGTTACATGATAAACCAAATACAGGTGGTTCTATGATAAACCTATGGCGGTGATCCCTAGATAGCTCTCCAATGCATTGGGTAACATGATAGAGGTAAACGTTAATGTTTCTCCTAAGAGATTTAGGGAATATTCTATGGTGGGTATTCCAAATGTAACTCTTTATGTGGCGGTGAAAGCTACAATGTAAGTATGTTATGTATGGAACAAGTTAACTTTATGATTTATGATTTCTATGTGTTATTCATAAATCTAATGATTTCATGAGGCATGATAGAGATCTTATGTTTTATGATTGAAAAGTGTGATTTCTTTATTTTTAGGTATTATTGGAATAATGTTTTCTTCTTTTATTTTATATCACTTACTAATCAATTTATGCTCATCCTAAGTTTTTGAAATGTTTTTCATAGGGTATAAAGAAGGGTAATAGAAAGGAAGAATTCAAGAAGATTTTTATCAACAAAAGAATTATTTTTTATTTAATGATTTTTATTGTTATGAAAAAATTGGTTAGAGTAGAACTGTTTACTTTTTAATAATTGAGATGTAATGTAATTGTCAAGTCCTCATTCTCTAAAAAACTAAAACTAAAAATATCCTCAATGATAATTCTTAATTTTACTCAAAATTATGTAATGTTGAAGGCTGCAGCCTTATAGTTGATATCAATGGAATGGTTTAGACAATAATAGGGATTAATTGTTTTCGTTAAACACGTGTTTAGTCTCTATGACTATTGTTTCAGTTAAATACTTGTTTCATAACCTTTTCAAATTAAGGAAAGTTGGTTATAAATGTAAGGAGGAGGATCTCAAACAACATTCCTATCTTTTCCTGATGTAATTCTTGAAATAACTATTTCAAAGACATGTTTGAATGATCGTGAAACTTTTTCTAGAATAAAACTCACTTGAAAGAAGTTGATTGAGATATCAAACACCTCCACTATACCTCGATACCATCATGGATCTTGGATTGTATTTAATAAAATATTATTTTTTCAATAGTCTTATATTTTCAATAATGTTAAATATTATCAAGGAATTTTCAAATATTATACCTTATAAACAAATTTTGAATCATATTATGATTTTAAAAAGTGTGTCGAAGAAGGATACCCTTGAATATCCTATATATATTTTTTAGAAAATATAGTCTTTCAGCACATATTTATAGTATTTTAAATGGACCATTGATTGAAGGTTTCAACTCAAACTCAGTCCGATTATTTTATAAAAATCATGTTTTATCAGATGTTTTGAAATTATATGTCATGCATGATTATTTTTCAAAACTATTTCTCTGTAAACAGCCATATGACGCAAGTTTATCGAGGTGTATTTTGGTAAAGAAAGAAAATGATTTTGAAGGATCTTAAAATCATTGTTGTAATGCATGGAACTTATATCTACATGAACAACATGACGAGGAAACCAGGTGGACACCATGATCAAGGTAATATGTTCATTATTTGGGAATAGTTTTATTTTATCATATGGAGGTGAAAAAAATGTAAATATATGTAAGACTTCGTGAATTAAGATGTTAAGGTCATTATGAGTTGTGATGAAAATGAAAGGTATAAGACAACAATTGGGGTTAAAAAATGATGGGATTATTTTTGAGTTTTATAAAACTATAAAACCTATAAGATGGGTGACAACCCATCACATCTGTCATGGTCACAGAAATCAAACCCAAAACCAAAAGGTGAAAAGGTTGAATCACCTACCACTGTCCTACATGGAGAACCTAGTAAGTATTACTTATTATTTTTTATTAAATGATTTTGTGGATCTCAAATAATTTGATTTGGGAACTTATGTTTTATCAAATGAATATCTTTATTATAAGAACATGATTTAGTGATTAAGTTATAAATGTTATTTTAGAATACATTCTCTCTCTTGGGAACACTATATGCCTAAGGAAAATAGAATACTATGGAATTTAATTTGTGAAGTAATGATTGAAATATTATTTTGGAAGAATCTATGTTTTATTTTAGAAATATGGCTATTTCGGTTATTTATGGATATGATTAACCTATAATAGAGATTATGTGATTAGTTTAATTAATTTTTAGTTTGGGACTTTAAGAGTAGTCGATGTAATTTGGAGATAAATGCTGAGATTTATCATGGAAGATTATGTGATAAAATCCTTATGAATTTTGGGTTTCAATATTAGTTTGGATTATTTTGAATAATTTTAAGGAAAATTGTGTATTGAATGGTAATTGTTGAACTTTTGGTATTGTTTGTTTAATTTTGGATATTAAGAGTAGTATTAATTTTTTTAAAGTATTTTCTTTTTTGTTGATTATTTGATATTATACTAACCATTTTAGTTTTGGTTAGTGTCTAAAGATCGGGGAAATATTTAGTTAATCTTTTTTTGTATTATGATATTCTCTCAAAGTAAATTCTAGGGCTTTATGTCTGACCAAGTTTTCTTGAATACTCATCGTTTGGAGAAAAGATGATTTTTTGGTAGACATTTATAATAGGATGAAAACTATACAGGACTAGTAAGTATGTTTCCTTATGTTCTTAGAAAATATTATAAATAAATTCCTCAAATTTGTTAAAATGATTTGAAAACAAAATCATTTTCAATTTACTTTTCCAATTGTGAAATCAAGACCATTTAACCTATCACAATTTTTTGGTTTTTTGGTGGATAACATTCCCCTGATGATGTTTTCTATCACCCTCTATCAGAACTTAATGGTTAGTTTTCTCTTCCATATCCATGTTTTAGTACTTGGAATCCTAGTATGGGTTATCTCGGGTGACCTTTGTACTTGTATTTATTTCTTTTAAAGTTATAGTTTTATTGACTCTTTTTTCAATCTAGGAATTTCAATGATGTTTCCAAGCCCAATTTTAAAATTGTGAGGATATAATTTCTAAAAGGGGGGAAGTATGTAATGACCCTAGTATTTATAAAATAATTCATTTTCATTTATCGTAATATTTATTAATAAGATATTATTTTTTACATTAAAGGGTATTATTTCTATGATAGAGTACTCAACACACAATAAGGGGTTTCTTTCAAATCTTACATTGCACACAAATTTGAGTTATACAGAAAAATAATTTAATATTATTATTATTTTGAATGGTAGTTAATGTATATCCATTGTATTAGCATAAATAAACAAAACTAACTATAATATGATTCTACATGTTTCTTAAATTTCAATAAATTTATCCAATAAATGTTAGAGGCTTAAAAAAGTAATGAATCTGATTTTAAGCATGAAATAATATAATATTTTTAAAAGGTTGGTTTAACGACTTTTAATGGTGAATAAATTTTAAATATATTTTGACACCATTATATGTTCTATTTTACAATATAAACTTCTTCTTTAGAATAGGATCATCAAAATTTAATTTGGATTTTTTTTTGTAATTTCCTGATAAAGTTCATTTTTTAATGAATAGTGAAAATACTGCATTTTAATTCAAAACTAAATTTTCATCTAATTTATTTATCTAGTTAATTTATTATTTTAATTTATTTTAAAGTGTAATTAGATTATATTTTTATCCTTAAATCCTATTTTGGCCATTAGATGTAATTTATCTTTTAAATTGGACATAAACACACGTCAATCTTTTGATAGTTTTTACTTCATAAAAAAACTTTTTTTTAGTTTTGACAATGGAAATTAATTTTAAATTAATTAATTAAAATTATATTTTTTGAATTTGGAATAATGGATTCTATATTTGGAATCTTAAGGTCCAAATTGTGTGAATAATTATTATTTATTTTGGAACATTATGAATAGAAACTTCAGTAATTATTTTATTTTCCATGGTTAAAGGGTAAATATGGTAAATAAGGTTAAAAAATAATATTATAATATTATTAAATTACCCTAATAAATTTTCTAATCCTTTTTTATGAGATATTTTGGAACATGGTAATCCTTGTGTAGATTTGGAGACCCCATAGAGCCACTTGGATGTGAAAAACACATTTTATAAGAATTAATTTAAAGTAAAGAAAAATAAAACATAAACTTGTTTCTTTTACTAAAATATTTTTATATGGGGTAATAAAAGTGATATATTATACTATAAATATTAATTATAAATTTAAATAGATTTCATATATCATTATATTTTATTTATAATTTTTATACATTATATAAATAAATTCAATTATGATACAATGATGATTCATGGATTGCTTTATTGATAAAGGATTCAAATAAATAATATTATAAATGTTAAAATAAATTAAATTTGGTTATTTTGATATCATCCACGAATTTTATTGATGGTATTGACATATTTCTTTTGAATTAGTGCCCTTGGATTGGAGGAATCAGGTAGTTATAAATTTGTAAATAAGTCAAGTATGAGTAGTGTGCAAAATTGACATTATTCATAACTTAAAATATAAAATGTTTTATTATATGAAATTAAATTCATAAAAATATAAGATTAAGTTAAACGGTTATTATAAGCCTAAAATTTTATTAATGACTCTTTCATTGGACATATTTCATTTTTTGCTAACTATTTTGATTCTCAGTGTTAAATGCTTGATAAAATGGTAGGAGTAAAAAAGAGTTAAATAAAAAATATCCAAAACCTCTATAATTATTATTCGATGATTTTATTTCGACTTATATTCATCTTATATTTTAAATAACTTAATTTGGACTCATGTTTAGTCGAAATATAATTTATAATAAATTTATATTTCTAGACTTTCCTAAAGTGACCCTCCTCCCTCTTATAAAAGGCCACCACCTATGCATATTTAATCACACCTCTAAATCCCCTTGTATTGTAAAAATTCTTCCCACATAAGCTACCAATATCGCTACCTTCATACTATAATAATTACCTTGGGAAGAATACAATTCGAGAATGCCTTTTGGATCAAATCAAAGGGAGTTATACGTTTTAAGTGGTAGTATCTTCTCTGAAGTTCTTTTCCATTATTTTACTTTTTAAATCTATATTATTTTCTTATCCCTTGAAAAAATAACAACACCAGTGTCTGAAATATACTAGTTTTTTTATGATAATAATTCTAACTACACTTATACACACCTCCATCTAATGGAAATGAACATACTGTTTCTGTGGACGACAAACTAATGTCTCCCAAAACGATGATTGTTCAATTTTCCCCTACCACCTCTCATGGCGGCCATTATGATGAAAATATATTTATATATGATATATATTATATTTATATTTTCTCTATTATTATGTATTTTTCATTTATATAATACATTTATTCTTTTCATAATGTGTAAATACGATAATTTCATTTGAGTAAGTATTGATTACCGCCCCCTCAAAATGATATGACTCGTTCATTCCATATATGTAACGTATAAAGTATGGAATTAATGAAATTATGTAACATATATAAAATATGATATTATAATTTAATTATAATATACCTATATATCATTTATTTTTCCGTCCTTTAAATATGAAAAAGAAATGAAATTAGCGTTCATGCGTACGTACAGCTTACAGTCTCCATGAATGGTGCATCTCATTTCATATATCCAAATGTTATGGACTATTCTAAATACATATACAATGGATATAAATAAATATATAGTTGATATATATGATACTTAAATCATGAATACTAATACGGAGATAATGGACATTTGACCACATGGATAATTTGTAATTATATCAAGTTCATTTTCGACTCAAGTGTCGTATATCAACAAAATGACCAATATGAACTTAAATAACTGTGTAATTTTTATAACATGATGAAAACTAATATAAAATGAATAATAAATATGAAAAATGTTCTAAATAAATTATAAATTAACCTATGTTTATTATTTAATAATATAAATAATTAACGAGACAAGTCCGAGTCAAGGTAAGGGAAATTCTTAACGTAATTTCCATTCTTTAGGTTGATATTCTAATTCACGATTATGTCATGATATGATTATGTGAGAAATAAATTTTGATATCTTATATTTTATTTATACTTTCCTTATGGGGATTTTTTTTGAATACACATAATTGATCTACTTGATTAAGAAAATGATCTGTGTAAGGGAACCTTTCAACCTCATCTTTTAGTGAAAGACTTGTATTATGTTATGTCTTTTAATTTATATTTTCTTATGTTGGGATATGTTATTATAAATCCATATTACTTTACATTTTATTTCCAAGTGATGAGATACCTTTTTATCTCTCTCATCAACTCATTTTTTGAATTTTTAAGTGACACTGTTAGGCTGTCGAATTTTCGTAAGGGAACTTCTAAACTCTATTTCTACTCATTGGGTTTTATGCATACTTAGTTGATTATATTTTTCCAAGATTATGTGAGGAATAATTGTTTGTTTATTTATGTTGTAATTTTCACTTACCTTTGTGTTGATATACTTTTTCAACACTTAATCACCCCATTGATAAATCCTTACCTCATTTATTTGAACTTTGTAAGATAAATCTTAGCTCAATCTCTATTCCTTGAGTTAAATATCCATGTAATTGGTTTTTATTTTCCAAGAATATGTGTGAATGACGTATTATTGTTTTAAAATTAATATCCACTTATGTCGGGTGCATTTATATTTTTCACACATAATTATGTCATTGATTTATCCTTAATCAAATGACATGATCTTTTTAGGGGACTACATCGCAATCTTATTTCATTGAGGCATATCTCAATATTTTACACCTTTAATATCCTATAAGGTGTATATACAACCCTTTTGACATTTTATATCATGAATTTATATATTCTCATGATATTTAATGTTTCTTTTGATGTTATTCTTTAATTATTTTTATTCAAGTGTTTCTATAGTGTTATGAGACTCTTTAACTAAAACATCATTTTAAATATTTTAAAGATTTATAGTTCTAAATATTTATCATTAATGTCCATGTTTTTAAAATGGTTATAAGGATTTATTTATATGGGAATATATGTTTTAAAATTATAACTCGCAAATTTCTTTAAAAAGTTTCAATGTGGTATGGGACACTTTGATTCAGAAATATCGTTATTAAATTTTTTAAATGGTTTTGGAAATGGATTGAATATTTAAATATCTTGAAAATATTTGTTGTGATTGATGAGTGAAATTTTGATAATTTCAATATTTTATGTATTATTATTATGTAATAGTACTTGGACATTTGATGGGTGGTTACGTGATAAACCAAATATGGGTGGTTTTGTGAAAAGCATAGGGTGGGTGAGCCTAAGATATCTATCCAATACATTGGGTAACATAACAGAGGTAAATGTTAATGTTTCTCCTAATAGATTTATGGAATATATAGTGATGGGTATTCAAAATGTAACTCCTTATGTGGCTGTAAAAGACAAAATGTAAGTATGTTATGTTTTCCACAAGTTACCTTTATGGTTTTTCATTTTTATGTGTTATTCATAAATATTATGATTTCATGAGGTATGTTAGAGATATTATGTTTTATGACTGAAAAGTATGATTTCATGATTTTTATGTATTCATGGACTAATGTTTTTTCTATTATTTTATATCCCTTACTGATATTTTTATTATCATCCCACATTTTTGAATTTTTTTAAAGGGTATAAAGAAGGGTAAGAGAAAGGAACAATACATGAAGATTTTTATCGAGAAAACAAATATTTTTTTTTATTTAATGAGTTTTATTGTTTTGAAATTTTTTTATTAGAGTAGAAGTGTATACTTTGTAATATTTGAGATGTAATGTAATAGTCATTTCCTGATTCTCTAAAACTATAATCCTGAAAAGATCCTCAATATGAATTCTCTACATAACTCAAAATTATGTAATGTTTAATGATCGGGCCTTATAATTGTATTCAAATTAAAACCCTTTAATTATGTACTTTCAGTCAAATTAAATTAATATTATCAAAATTAAAATAAAGAATATTTTATCAAAAGTACATGTTATTAAATTGTTTAAAAATTATAAAATATCATAAGAGGATAATTAGGATAATTTATATTTTAAATTTTTATCATTTTTACATTTATGATTAAATAGTTTCATTATAAATTAACTAATAACCCTTTATGAGTGATAAAGTTGTAACAATGGTTATGGTTAAATTGGTTTACTAAGGGTTTAAGGGAAATGATAATGTTTAAAAAACCAATTAAACATGACCAATTGTTTTTTTGATGTGAATTAAACAAAATTCTACATTATAATCAAATAACTTTTCATTTCAAAGATTTTTTCTATATAATGACTTTATTATATTTTAATCTTTTATGAAATATCAAGAGTGCTCATCCCCTTAATTATAAAAGGGAACCGTCCTTTCACTTCCTCAAAACATATTGATCCTTATAGATCAACTCAAAAGTAAAAAATTATCTTGTCCACTCCATTATCCACATTCTTAAGGTTCATATATTCCAAAAAATGACAACCCTCAGGTCCTTAAGAGGAGACCATAAAGCATTTTTTAAAGAAGTGGTCATCAAATTAACCGATCACTTTCAGTCGGGAACTAAGATGATATGACATCTGAATTGGTGCCCGACCTAGTATGTGGTATTGACCGAAGGCCGTTACCAATCCTGATTGGTTGGTAACAAGTTCACGGGTCTCAACCATACAACATGGGGACGATTTCACCCGATAATATAAACACAAAATCCAAAAATACTAAATAAACAAAACTGAATAATCATAACCAAATGAGGCATAACGTTTTTTCAAATTCAAGTTTACAACTTTAAACAAAACCCAAGAGGGATATGACAAGTAGGGAAGGAAAATAATCCCAGAAACCTCTATGAGGCTAGTGGTGTGACATCATCAAGCTATACCACCACTAACACGACTCATAGATGACAACTAGCAATCAAAACCACCATATTCAAACACATTTTCTTTACATGTATCAAACATAACCAAGTCCACTTACACAAAAAGTACTAAGATAGGTGTGAGACAAATCCCATTAAGTTTCCACCCAAAAAAAACATTTCATTCTATAAACATTATAAGATAATTAAACATGAATTTTTATAAAGGAAAAGCTATATAAATGTTTATAGAAAACATTTAAATGAAAACATTACACAAGAAGATCCTTTTTGAAAGAATAATATGATTTTAGTTTCAAATATCCAACCAAGTTCACCGTATTCTAATGGTTAGAGAAAAATCACTAAAGAGAATTTTTTTATGGGGAAAACCTCTGGGAACTAGCTATAAATGTGAAACTATGTATTTATTATCTTTGAGAAAGGTTGTATAGAAACCATGAACAATAGAGTTATCATTCATGAGACACTAGGAGTGGAAACCTCACGGGGTTAGTGGTCTCCAATCATAAATATAATTTAGTTAGTATGGTGTCATCAATAATACTTAATGAATTTGGAAAGAACCAAATCTGAGTCATCTAGCTTAGTAGCCCTATTCCACCCAACTTATTATCCGTGTTTCCCATTTTCATTCCACATGTCACATAAAACATCATTTTCATATTAACATATTCCAAGCAATATAACTAGTCTTGATAGATCACCAATTTCACCATTTTAAAAAAACATTTAAATCCAAATACACACCAAATAAATTTCAAATAATGTTTCCCATCACTTTCATGATTTATTAACTGTATTGAATAATTTATAAAACACCTTATAGAAGCATTTTACATAATAAATACACCCAACTTCCTTTGAAAAAACCACTTTTATACTATACGCATATCAAAACCTATCAAAAAACATTTTCTGCCACACACATAAATCATCGAATGCATATAAACACTGAATGAAGAATATAAAATCTGTAAAATAATGTTTTAGCATGGAACCATCTACCTTGGGTGAAGAATGTTCTGAAATCTAGTGAAAAACATCAACCAATCCCCAAATACACCCTTAAGAGGCACAATCGAACATTAAAATCAATATTGAACCCTAAGAATGAAGATCAAATCCAAAAAATGACACCCTACCTGCTATAGAAGTTAAATCTTAAGAAAGAAGTGGTAAAACCCTAGTAAAAGTGGAGGAAAAAATGAATGGGACCACTTACATGAGGGTTTCTTAAAGAATACAAGACAAATCAGCAGCTAAATTGGATCCCAAGGTATAGTGAAGTGAGGGGGAGGTGCTCCTAGCCTAGAAAATCCTAATTCAATACCTGAGATAGATCTTGTTTTTACTTCTTCTACTGGGATACATGGAATAAGTCATGAATTTATGTAAACTATGAATTAAAGGATAAAATATATTCCAACTTACCAACCTTCTCAGTGATCTTGAAAGGTCTGACATACCATGGTGTTAGCTTCCCTTGTTTTCCCAAATGGGGATGACCCAAGTGAGGTGCCACTTTCAGGAACACTGAGTCACCCAAAGAGAACACAAGCACTTGTCACCTATGATAGGTATAAGACTCATGGAAATTGTAAGTTGTCAATAATCACAACCTTATTATCTTGACCTTCTCATATGTCTTTTTTAGTAATCTTAGTTACCACAATGAGGCCTCACCTACCTCATCCCAACATAAAGGAGATTGACATGAATGACCACATAGTGACTCAAAGGGATAAATTTGAATCAAGGACTAGTAGTTGTTATTATATGAAAACATAACTAATCCCAAATGGTCATCCCATGTGCCTCCAAAATACAAGTCACATTCTTGGAGGAGGTCTTCCAAAATTTGATTTTACGATTCTATCTGACTATCCATTTGAAGATGGTATGCTGTGAACAATTTAACATACAACCCCAATGAATTTTTAATTCCTTCTCATAATTGAGAGGTAAAATTGGGGTCTCTATATGAGATGATTACTGATGACACACGATGAACCCTTACTACCTCATAAACATATAATCAGCATAACTCATCCATCCTTGTTGAATATCACATTGAAATGAAATGGGATGATTTTTTTAAATGATCAATCACCATCCAAATAGAATTCCTTACATGAGGTGTATGAGGTAATCCAATAATAAATTCCATGTAAATCTCATCCCACATCTAGCTAAGAACATGTATTTTCTGGAGCAAACCAGAGGGCCTTTGTTTCTCTCCTTTTTCTAGTTGACACATATAAGAACTCGATACAAATTAAGTAATAGCCCATATCATACCTGGACACTAGAACTATCGAAAAACATAATAATTCATCTTAGTCTCACAAAGATGAAATACCAACTGATATTGGTGACTAACCTGAATAACTGAATTTCTCAATAAAAACAGTACTACCAAGTGGACCTTGTAACATAACACTCCCTCGAGAGAAAATTATCAAACACAAGGTGTCTCCCCATCATAAAGAGACTGTATATACTTCTGGAATAGTTCATCACCAAGATTATCCCACTAAATCATCTCCAAAATTATAAGAGCTAGCTAAAAACTATCCAAGAATGCACCTCCACTTTTATCCTTGTTCTCCAGGCGCATATAAGAAAAACAATTCCCATCAGGGTCCACACATTACTAGACTCCTTCAATGCATGAACTATCATTTTTCAACACAAAGTTTCTAACAAAACATTATCATTTATTGGGGTATATAAAATATCAAAATTAAACTTCTGAAGATACTCAACCTAATGATGCTACCCCATTTTAAAATTATTTTGGTAGAAAATGTATTTCATGCTCTTATAATCAGAGTAAACCACAAATTTTATCCCAAAAATATAATGAAACCGTGAATTTAGGGTATTAATTACAACTTCTAATTCCAAGTCATGGTTCAGGTAGTTCTTTTCATGTGGTCGGAGATGGTGGGAAGCATACACCACCACATGGTCATCCTACAAAAGAATTCACCTGAAACTAACACCTAAGGCATCATAGTAGACCACATATACCTTTCCATATTATCGTAAGATCAACACTCAAGTGGTAGTCAACCACTATTTTAGCTCCTCCAATAATTCTTGAACTCTAGGATCTATTAAAAAATCACCCCTTTTTAGGTGAGCACTATCATGGGAGAAGGAAGAGGGGATAATTTTAGAAAATACCACCTATAATATCCAACCATTCCAAAAAATATCATGATCTCAAAAACATTATTCGGTTTCTCCAATGAAATAACCACACTGATCTTCTCCTGGTCCACTGAAACCCCTTGTTATGAGATCATATGGCCCATAACGATTACCTCTAAAATCTAGAAGGTAAACATAGAAAAAATTTCATATAGACAATGGTACTAAAGAGTGCCAAACACGATCTAAAAATGATTCCTATGATCCCATTATGATTTAGAATAAACCAATATTTCATCGACGAATATAACAAAAAAAGAATCAAGATATTGTTGGAACACCCTATTCATATGTGCAATGAAATCCAATGGAGCATTCATCATCCTGAAAGGAATTAATGAATACTAAATATGGATATTCCTTCTTTGGAAATCCATTTTCCAGAAATCCTCTTCATTGACCCTAATATGGTGGTAACCATAATGAAAATAAATCTTAGAAAACCACATTTTCCCTTTTAAATAATCAAACAAGTCATCTATTCTAGGAAAATCATACTTTTTATTGATGGTTTCCTTGTTCAAATTTTGGTAATCAATATATAACCTGAGATATCTATCATCATTTTTTGAGAAAAAATACTAGGGTTACCCAAGGATAGAATCTTGGGTGAATGAATACTTTGGATTATAAATTTCCCAGTTGTATATTTTATTCCCACAACTTAGTGGGGGCCATATGATATGAAGGAAGAGATATTGGATGCATTCTTTGTGCCAAATAAATTGAGAACTTCACATCCCACTTAAGATGTAGACCCAAAAAATCATATGAGAAAACCAATGGGAATCTATCCACCATAGGCGATAACCCACCTTCTGAAGAACCACCATACTCCTCCAATGTGTGAAAATATAACAGAAAAACAATATTACCTAATTCCAGTAGAGGAGGTCCAACACGACCCGACCAAGGATCTGATTCACAATAAAAGACCTGGGTACTGCCATCTTGTTCCATGAAACACACTTATCGCCTATAGAAATGGATATTCACCTAGAATTTCACCATAAAATCCATGATAAGGATTACATCAAAGAGGTACATATCTATGAAAATGAAATCTCATTCAATCTCTACCCCTGACATAGTTTGTGCACAAGATGGATATATGTGACCCTTCTCCTGCTTTTTACTAAGAGGCATTACCAACTTTATCGTAGAAGACATGAGCTCAGTTAGAACATTGAACATATACCAATAGTGGGAATAGATAAATGAAATAGAAGAATTAGTATCAAATTGAAAAACTAATACACATGATGCAGTCAAAATGGTACCTTGAACTGTCAAAGGACTTGCATTTGTTTCCACTGGTGCTTTATCTAGAACATGAAGATGCCTTGTTTCTGTATGATTCTAAACACTACCACTGACATGTGGAACTTCCCTTAAATGAATCTAACCAGAAGAGGATCTAGTTCAGCTACCTAGGCCACCAAAATGAGATCCCTCCATCCTTGATGGTTCTGATTGGGACTTCATCCCCCTATAAGCCACAGATCCAACACCACTCTGATATGGGCATGTCACACTACAAAAACATTGCTAGTTTTCCATAAGTCAACATAGATGAAAAGATTTGGGAGGAGATGTGCACAGAGGCCATATACTTTCTACCTTGTCGAACTAATGAAAAATAAGTGAACCAGCATCAGAAGCCACAAATTAAGATTGCCATGACGGATGAAAGGAACTATAATCTACCTTTTTCATTATTCATCATGATTCCCATTTTTTCTCAAATGAACTACCACTGCACAATACTAACATAGCCCTAGAGGATTCATACATTCACTTATGGTCAATCTCCACCATACCAGTATGACTAACTACTTAAACATAGGTATTCAACTCAAACAGAAATCCTATAGAATAAATATTTACTTGTAACCCCCTTTCAAACTTCTATGCCTTCATCTGATCATTAGAAAATATTTTGTGTGTGTACCGAAGTAGCTCAGCAAAGAGATTTTTGAACTACATCGTAGACTAGCCCCCATAAAAGAAATCCATAAATTCTATGGATCTCGCATAGGCTATGACCTTAGGACACTAATGATCAATGAAAACAACCATGAAATATTTCAAGTTCATATTCCCATGCTTTCCAACTTGCATCATTGAGTCTAACCACCTCTAACTGAGAGATTCTAGAAAGAAAGAGGCACATTTCACCCTAAATCCCTCAGTAGTGTTGAGTAACTCAAACATTCTCTCTATCTTATCAAGACATTCCTCTGCTTCTTGAGGTTATCTTCTACCTCAAAAGGATGAAATATTGTTCTTAAGGAACTCCTAAGATTTTCTATTCATAGGAAAAATTTCTTATTCACTAACCAGAGTAGGACCAGGAATTATTCCCTATCTCAATGCCTAACAGCTCACGCAGTAACTTCTACAAATATCTAATCGATCAGTGAGGGGAAACTCTCTCTGGAGTCTTCCCAAGATTTCACAAGAAGTCTTCGAGGAGGCATTTTTTCTACAGAATTATTAATCACAAGAAAAAAATAAATAAGACCATTTATTAAAATTTCCTTAAATAATAAAAAATACCAAAATTTAATAAAGAAATAAAAAAACCAAACTCATCAAAATAACATGATAACAAAACCACTTCACCTCTAACCAGTGTCCATGTACAGTCTGCAGTCTGCACGTCTCTGCTAGAGGATAAGGAAAACAAAAATCCCAACATCCCATGGTGACTCGAGTTATGCCATGATATGGGCTGATAGGGAACCCCACTCATAAAAAAAACATCAAGCCCCAATAATACTAGATCCTTTTTAACTAGAACCATCCCACTGAACTTGACCTGCTCTGATACCATTTTTTCACAAACAAAGCCGGGATGGAATCCAAACCATCACACAACGTAGTCTATGGTATGGCCAGAAGGGTGTTCCCGATCCCCATAGAATGGAAACAAGTTCCCATGTATCAACCATAAAACTGGGTAATTATTTAACTAGATTACATAAATTATGAAAACCAACAATAATAAATAAACCAAAACTAAATAATCATAACCAAACCCAAAACTGAAAAAACAAAAACATAAAAAAACTATCCCAAAAACCTCTATGTGGCGAGAGGGGTGACATCCTTATTCCATCACCACCACTAACACTACACTAGGAATCACACTAATATCCCTAACCACCATCTCTAAACACCTTGCACTTACCTATATCAAACATAACCAAGTCTACGTACACCAAAAGATGTAAGCAGGGTGTGAGGCAAAGACTAGTTAGATTCCACCCCAGAAAAGGTTACATTCTATAAAAATTATAGAATAATTAAATCTATTGTTTAATAAAGGAAAATATAGACACTACTATATAAAACATTTAAATTAAAATAATTTTAATACAAGGATTTTTTGATAGAAGAATGTTCTTTTCTTTTGATATAACCATTCAAGGGCACCGTATGTAGATGGTATGAGAAATATCACAATATAGATTTATATCACTGAAAAACCCTCTAGTCACTAGCTTGAAATGGATAACTAGGTACACTATTTCTCAGTGAATGGGGGTATAACATACATGATCACCAAAGGTCTTATGCATGATCCACTTGGAGGGGAAACCCCATGGGCCCAGTGGTCTCTAATTATCAATATCATTTAGTTAGTATTATATCATCAATCCTGCTAGATGAATTCGAGATGAACCACTTACGAGTGAACTAGTGTACCAGTCCAACCCCACTGACCGAGTTACCGAGGTTTCCCTTATTTCTCAATTTTCCATCCACATGTCACATACAACATCACAATCATATAAACATATTCCACGAAATATTACTATGCTTGATAAATCACAAATTTCACCATCAAAACTACTTTTTAATCCAAACGCACACCAAAAAAATTTTGAAACATGTTTCATACCACTTAATAAATTTTTTAACCATCTTACATAATTTATAAAACACCATCAAAAAGAACTTTACACAAGAGAGTCATGTAAATTCCTTAAAAAACACGTTTAAGTCATACACATATGAAATCCATTCAAAAAAATCCTTTCACACCCCACACATAAATCATAGAAGAAATTTAAACAATAAAAAAAGACTATAAAATTCGTTAAATAAAGTTTAAGGTCATAACCACCTAACTTGAGTGAAGAAACATCCCGAATCTGGTGAAAAACATCAATTGCACCTCAAATAGATTGTTAAGAGGATATATTGAACCTAAAAAATCAATATTAAACCATAAGAACCATGATCTAACCCTAAAAATGATATCCTATCAGCTGGATAATTGAAATCCTAATAAAGAAGAGGAAAAAGATGAGGAAAAGAGGAGAAATCAAGAAAGATGGAAATTGGTGGTTTCATGGATAATACAAGAAAAATAACCTATAAAATGGATCACAAGGGAGACTGGTCAAAGGGGGAGGCACGCCTAGGTTAAAGATTTTATAAGGGGAGAGAAATGTGTGTTATGGTCAAAAATTAGGGAGATGGAAAAAGAAAAATCAAAATTTTAATGACCTAGAAAGTCCGCAAGGTTTTCCAAACTGTAAAAAAACCATGAACCCCTTACTGTCCAAGCAAGACATGATGCATGGTTAGCTGACACATTTTACAAATCGTATGCTAACAGTGCAATAAGTCTCTATCAAATTGCACCACATGGTCACACATTTACATGGGAAAGGGAGTATAGTTTGTAAAACCATGTGTCAATCATGTGCACCATGATGTTTACCAAAATTTTCTTATTTTACTCCAAAAACTCCAAGTAAATCCAAAAGGAAAATCTATGACAATATTAAATAAAAAAATACCTCAAAAGAAAATCACGGGTGTAAGAGTTTATTTTAAAATTTTCTTTCAGCTACTATAAATATATTACACTATTCATAAAATAACAAATTATGTATTCAAATTATAATTAAATATTAATATTATTATTAATTAACCTTTATTCACAATATTTCAGTTAAATGGGATGTGATTATATCGCTTGTGTGTTTGTATGACTTACCATCTCCACATAAGGATACAAATAAATTTCCACCACCATATTTCTTGGATGATTATTATTATTGGATTAAGGATTTTATATATAATAATTATAAAATAATTATACTTTTGGAATGATAACATTATATCTTCCTTTATACCTTCCAATCTATTGGAGAACAGTAACATTGATTTTTTGTATGTGTGAACTACTCCCTCCACAAAGCGATGTAATAATTTTCATTTCCAATTTACATGGATAGTGATATGGATTTATTTAATAAATATATATGACATATAATAATTATTAATAGGTAATATAGTATTTAACTTTATTTTTTTCCACCTTTCAAAAAAGTGAAAACAACTTTTCATGCATACGTACGACCTACCATCTCCGTGAATGGTGTAATTCATTTTTATATCTATATATTTTATTAATGATTATAAATATATATAAAATTTAAATTTATGATATTAATATCCTGATAAAATTTAATGATATTTTGTAACCATGGTCAAATTATTAGGACCAAAAATACGGAATCAAGAATCTCATGAAAAATGAAATTGTTAACACCATGAAATGATGATTTTAATAAGGATTTATTAATAAAATGGTATTAAAATTTTGTAAGGGGATCATATATTATATTATAAATATGTAAATTATAATTTTATAGAGTAATAATAAACTTAAATTTATTATACATGAGTTTATATTTCATTAAAAGCAAGTGGAACTCGGGGTAATAGATTTTCATCTCACTTTTATTTCTATGAGACACATGCCATATTCACCACTTTTTTATTTTATGTTGTGTATATACTATCAAGAAGGAAATTTATGATTATTATTATAAAATTTATTGGGATTTATATATCCATATAAGGTTCTTTCCTTCATGGGTCTTATGATTCAAATTTTACCAAAGTGGTAAATGATTTGATGTTACAATCTCACCGTTTGTCAATATTGTTTATGACTAAGTATGTAATGATGAATTATTATGGTATAACTCTCAAATAAATTATGAATTTTCTTTTCCTTTGGTTTTTTATTTTAAAAAAAGTGTTTTCATTTCATTTTTCTCAACTTTAGTACTCAATAAAACAAAAAATTTAATGAAAAATCAACTTTATTTATCTCTCCAGTTGAAAACATTTTTTTCTATATCCATGTTTTCTAAAAATATTTTAAATCAGGGTTTTGCTTTTATTATATGATATTTTGAAAATCATTTTACGCATGTTTTACTTTTTTAAAATTATTAAATTTAATGGTCGTTCCATGTTTGTAATGAGTTTTTTTGAATTTTTCTTCAAAAGTGTTAAATGGATGTTTTATTTTAACATATAAAGTATGAATAGAATTTACTGCAATCATATCTAATCAATGGTTTTAAGATCAATTTAAAATTTTACAATGTTATTTTCAAATAATTTTTCAATTAATAGTTGAGAAGTTTTTATGTTTTAAAAATGATATTTTAATGTGAAAAATTATTTTCCTCATGAAACATTCTAGTGATACATTAATGGAATTATTCATCAATGATAACATTATTTTATGTAACATATTTTTTAATGTGGATATTATCCAATGATACCGTCCTTATTATTTCCTGGGGTGGATTATGATTTTGATGATGAGATGTTTATGAAACATGTTTATTTTTCATGGGTTATGTTATAATGTTATGATATATGAAATTGTGACATTTATATTAATGAATTATGATTATGTGATGGTTGGGCCTATTAAATCCCACCAACACATTGGGTAAAATGGGTAACTCATGAGGTAAATTTGTTACAAAATATACTATTTTTATTTTAACAATTTCATGTGTTGACATGGATTTCAAGTCTATAATATTATGTGTGGACATCATTTTCTTGTATATAAGTTTATGTATAGACTTTTATATCAAGTCCATATGTTTATATATGGATTTAGATTTTATTTTCACACGATTATGCATAGACCTAGTTTCATATCTATAATTTAATGCAAGGGTTTGATTTCAAGACCATATCATAGTGAGTGAACCTGTTTCTATTTATACATGTTAAAAGTGTTATAATAAAATGTTTATTCCACAAAATCATTTATTATTACAATTTAATACTCCCATGAATCATGTTATTTTTTAATATATTATTTAATTCATATTAATTTTGATTATTTATGTATAGAATCAAGATTATGATCTATGATGCACATGGTATGGTTTTAAAATGTTTTGCTCATGTGGTCATACCCTTGTTCTCATTTTATGATGAAGTGATCATTGTTATATCCCTTATTTACCATAACTGAGAATTTGAGGTCACTCTTTCTTATGTTTCCTTACCCAATGTTTATGAAGAATGTTATTAAATATGATACATCTAAAAAGAGAGCTAGTTATGAAGAAATAAGCGGGATATAATGTTAATATCTTATAAAACATTTTTTATATATCAATATTTCCAATGACACTAGAACTATACAACTTTGGAAGGGATCATTATTATATATAATGAATATTTATATAATAATATGTGATATCAATGTGTGTAATGTATGGGTCAATATAGTTGTCATTTTAATAAAGGAGAGAATTTATTCCTTGGTAACTCTCACATGTAAACATTGGTTTAAGAATGGATCTCCAACCAAGTGATTCATAAATAAAGGGATACCACTGAGGATCTTGGTAAGAGTCCCTCTGAGGAGGTGTAGACACCCATGGTGTTCTCTAATAAGAATCAATTTTATCCCACTATTAATAATCCAAGAGAATTTTTCAAATAATAGAAGGGTATATTTGTAGAATGTGAAATTAGTATAGGAAGTGTTGACCTATAAGTATAATAAATACATTAGATTCATTCTTCAAAATATATTAAAATAGTATAGGATATTTGATCAATATATATACAAAATATAGTAATGACTTTCTTAGTAGAGTTGATCAACTAATATTTATACACAATATAGTAGAATTTGATCATGTAGTTTGTGTCGGTCTACACATAGGGAAAGAAAATAAAATAAGGGTATGGTGAAGAAAAGTGATGTAAAAAATAAATTATGTAAAATATTAGAACCACAAAATCACATTGATTTCGTAAGATAAATTTTCTCTCTCTATGATTCCCAATGTTATAAGAGATTATCTCATGGGATAGAACATATCCTTTTTCATGGATAACAACACCTAAAATCTATGAAATCCTTCGAACGCAACATGTATAGACAATCACATGTTATAATATTTAAAATGAAAGGAAATTTTGATAGAGTTTTGGTACATAGACTTATAAGAAAAGGTAAAAGGGAATTTTCAAAATAATAATAATTTATATAATAATTTAAAACCTATTTTTCAAATAATATGGAGGGAAATATTAAGAATTAATGGGGGAAGTGGTCAAGTAACCATTGTACATTCACCCACTAACCCCTTCCCCAATTTCCATTATATTTTTATGATCCCCATATAAATAAAAAAATAATAACAAAGTAAAAAGTGCGTAGTTTTTTAAATACAATTAATTTTTTTAGGATAAGTTGTTTTAAACATATAAATTTACCATATGAATCCAATTGTATGTGACCAGTTAATCAATATGCACGCTTTATTTGAATTATAAATGTTTCATTCTAGTTTAATAATATATATCACATGATCACCATTTGGTTTAATGATTATTTTAGATAATTTTTCCAAAAAATTCTCTTTAAATAAACCTCAATTCATACTCAAAAGGATGATTATAAAAACATAAATTTAATTTTTAAATCATTAAAAGAATGTTATTATCATGTTCTTGAAATAAATTATCACCTTGTTAATGGGAATAAAATTTTATTTCATCCTTCATCATAAAATATGTTTCCATATGAACCTAATTCTTGGGATCTCTAGTATACTTGGTCTAGTTACCAGCAACATGAATTTTTTTAATATCCATTAAATTCCGTCCTTTTGATGATTTCTCAATGAACTCTCTAGTTAACAATTTTTTAAATGGATCTACAATATTAATTTTTTGAAGTTACATATCAAATTATAAAAATAGAACTATAGAGTACTTTTCTGATTGAGTCATGTCGTTGATGTATATTTTGATATTTTCAATTTTATATGAAATTGTTTTCATTTTCTATAACTTCTTGTCTATCATAATGAATACATACAAAATAAATAGGAATTTTCTATCATGGAATGATTTATAAGTAGTTTTATAGACATTTAATTTCTTTTAAATACTTTTCATGGGAAATGAACTCTTCTTCTATAGAAGATCATGAAGTGCGTATTTTTTGGATGATTTTAAATATAAAGGTCCACAAAAACTATAAAAACATAACAACTATATTATTTAGTGTCTTTTAGTCTATTTATCTGATTTTCATCAAGATAACCTTCAAGTACAACATGATACTTTGTATAGTTTAATGAGATATTCTTGGTAAATTCTAAATATACCAAAACCTGCTTCATAGCCATCTAATGGTGATTATTTAAATTTATAGTAAATTGGATTATCTTTCTCATGAAAAAAAGTTATGTCTAGCCTAGTTGAATTCATGAAATACATCATACTACCTAGAATAAAACCATACTCTATATGAGATTTTCTTTCAGTTGTGTTCATCAAAAGACATAGAATTAAATCTATCGAAGTGCATATTGGATTTAGTGGATTTTATGACATTTATGTTTCATCTAAATATGATTTGGTCGTCATCACACAAGCATAAAATGACATGCATATCCATATCGAGTATTTATATGATATACACTTTTATCACCCTTATTTATATTTAAACCATTAGATAAAATTACATGATCAAACTTTATATGTCATTGCACGATAGATTTTTTTAATATATAAATAGATTTAAAAATCAACAATCTTTCATTGCTTGATCCCAAATTGTAAAACCTTTAGGTTGTTCTAAATAATAATATTATTCAAGATAACCATTTAATAAGTTAATTCTAACATCTATTTTTTATTTATATCCCATTCATAGTTTCTAAAGTGATTAACTTCCATATGGATTAAATCCTTATAACGGGTTAATAAGTGTTTAAATAATCAAGTTCATCTGTTTTTATTCCCTTTAATAAAATTCTAGCCTTGTATTTTTCATTTGTTCCCTCATCCTTCAATTTATTTTTATATATCCACTTGAATCCAAGTGGTTTGTTTCCAATTGGAAGATCAACCATTTTCTTAGTATGGTTGGACATGATGGAATCAATTTCACTAGTTAAAACTTCTTCCCTAAATGAATCCTCTGGGATGGTCATGGCCTCTCTAAATGTTCAAGGCTCATTTTCTAATAGGTATGTTTGAATGAATGGTATAAAAGGAATAAAGCCTAATTTTCATTTCGTTCATATAGGTTCACCTCTACTGAATGTATTTCATCTATAGTATTTCGAGGCCCTTTATTAGTCATATTTACCTCATTTTCAAATAATATGAAAATAAATTTTCTAATAATATAACATACCATGATTAAATGATATTATTATTATATATTTCCATGATCTATGACTTATAAATAAGAAACTAATATGGACAAACAAACAAATTTATTGATTTTATTCGAAGGAGTCACAACACAGTAGGGCCAGAGAAAGGCAAAAAACTAGGAAAACATGGAAAAAGATCAAGGTGGTCTAAAGTAGTGAAGGCCGGGGGAATTAACACGAACAATTTTGACAACCTATAGAGGAAAGGAACTAAGATCAGAAAAGAAGGAAATATGAACCCCTTGGGCTACCTTGGAAGAAAAAAAGTAAGCCACAAAATTCCCTTCTCACCATGTATTACATACCTCTCTGTGGCTTCCCCAAATCCCCTTGCACCTTTGGATAGTGTAGAAAATAGTCCAGGGAATGGTCCTGATACCACACAAAGCATTATACGATGTATGTGAATCCGTTTCAAGAGCCACAAGGTGTACATTCTTTTGACTGCATGAAATTAAACTAGTGAGAATTACAGAGGCCTCCTGTTAATGGGCATCCCCACTTCAAAATGTACCACAGAAAGCAAGGGTCAATGATCCCCTTGAATCCCATATCACCCCACCAACTCGCATCATTCCCATGTTTCATGATCCATATGTATTCATTTTGAGTTCCAAGTGATGGGGAAACTAGCGCACCCATATTCATTTCCTAGTAACATGGTCATTGTTAGGAGTTCAAGTTGTCGTGAGAAGAGGTTTAATGGAAGGCACATCCTGACATGTATGAAAAAGGCAGATTAGATCAGTTATCATGAAACTGGTTTTGAAAATAAGGCCCACATGGGATCCTAAGATACACTTATGTCAAACCTCATTACATTCCTTCAGAATCCCCATGTATCCCGCCATCAAGATGATAGTCCTTGAAACTGTATCCGAACCACTGTTATCCATTCCCTTAAAACACTACTCAAGAAAGGCAGAACATGTGTCCCCTCGAAATCATCTACCCATAAAGCCTTCAAAATCTTACCACAACATATTTTTACAATCACTTACAAAGAACATGTGATCAATGGTTTTAGTCTGTGCCACCCTACAACATAGACATTTAGAGTCCATATTCACTCCCAAACGGTGAATATTATCTTTTGTAGGAAGCGATTTGTTTTGGATTCTCCAAATCAAAAAATTGAACTTCTTAAGAATCTCTCTTCTCTATAGGAAATAACCAAAAATGTCATGGCCTTGATTCAATGAATTCATTTAGAGATAGTATTTGGCTAAAAAGGAACCCAAAGAAGACCCTGTAAAAACACACCTATCCATATCCAAATTAACCACAATATTGTCATAGGTATCCCTTTGTTACTCATCGAGAATTTCATGCATAGATTGTGGGAAGGCACTCACTTGATGAAAGGAAATTTCAGGGACTAGATAGCTTGGGAACCCGAGTCTGACCCCTACCCAGTTATGGTGAAAAATGCCAATTCCTACTCTTTCCAAAATCCATCGAGTATGATGTTGGAGGGACTCCAGATAAGGTTGGACCATTCACCTGAAAATTGACAACCTACCTCTTTTCCTATCCAAGATTCTTCCATACATGTCTTGCATAAACTTTCCCCAACATTATTTCCCTTCAAGAACCCCCATGGAAGTTTGGATTGAAGACTCTGCATCATGGTTGGGACACTCCTCACATTGATTCCCCTTCTGTCAGAGGCATTGACATCCTAATCCACACCACCTAATGATGCTTCCCTTTAGACTGTGCATCCAAAATAAATAAATCCATAATATTCTCAAATCAAGAAACAACCCCTTTTGGAACCTTTATAGTGGAGGGTACATGCATGGGTGTAGTTGAAAGCACGTTGTTTATCAAAGTTATTCAACCTCCGAAAGACGGAAGCTTATTCCTCCCATTCATAATTCTTCCTATTATTTTATCGACCATATTGTTGAAGTGATGAATGCGGATCTTTCCAGGAGAGACTGGGTCACCCAGGAACTATATTGGGAAAACCCCTCTTGATATTTCCAAAATACATTGTAAAGACTCCACCATTCTATCCAAGAACCTATTAGTGATAAAGATGCTGATTTAATCCCTATTAATCACTTGTCTGCTCCATTTATAGTATTCTGCAATGACCCCATTAACCCCCTGATGGACCTATTACTACCATTCAGAAAAATTACAGTGTCGTCGGAAAACATAAGATGAGAAATTCTAAAATCATTGTACCTAGATTGATAAGGGAGGATTATGCCCCACCTAATGTTTTGATTAATGTGGCGACTAAGGGGGTCCTGAGGCAGGATACATAGAGTGGGTGAGAGGTCATCACCTTGTCGAAGACCCCTGACATCTTTGAAGAATTCATATTGATTCCCTCATAATGGTAGTACCAATCCAAGAGAAACTAAAGAAATTAAAAAGAAGGTCAATCACCAACATAGAAAAACCCATGTTTGATAGCACATTTATAAAGAAATTCCATTCCATCCTACCATAGGATTTGTTCATGTATAGATTTATGAAAATACTGGAACCAAAAGCTCTCTGATTGATATCACTGATCATCTCTTATGCCAGCCCAATCTCCTCATATATGGAACGTCCATTAATGAAGCCATGTTTCTCTTCAAAAATCCAACTGGGAAGGTAAATTTCCAATCATTTATTGAGGATGGAGGCTAGGACTTTGTAGGGGATGTTTCATATTCAAATTGTCCTATACCGCTAGAGGGAGTGAGGATCCTTGAATTTCAGGACCAACACAAACTTTTTGGCACAAGCCTCCCGGGGAAGATGTCAAACCGTGAAGAAATCATGAATCGGATCCACAAGATATCTGTTAATCCAAACCCGAAAACCCCTATAAAAATACCCCTTAAAGCCTTTAGGATCGCATGAATTTTCTGGGTTGAGGGAACAAACTACATCCCGAACCTCCCTCTCTTCTGGTACAGCCTCGAGAATCACATTCATTGCCGCTGTAACCTCCTGAGGGACTTCCTCTAAGAATCCTACACTATCTCTTGGGTACACTTCAACCATATGAGGAATGGGTCCAAACAGAAGCTCCCTGAAAAAATCCTTCACCATCTTCCCCACCTCATCTTTATCATTTGAGAACAACCCATCTTGCATGTAGATGTTGTGTCTCTTGGTACACTATTTCTATCTGATGCAAGAATGGAAAAATCTCATGTTGTGTTCCCTTGAAGCAACTATTTTACCCTTTAAAGCTCATGTTCCACCCCTTCTTAGTGAAAAGGGATTCTGCAAAATAATTTTTAATGCTCTTAAGATATTCAGACATGAAATAACCCTAATTACATTCCAAACTTGCTTCAAATTGTTAAATATCCTTGGAAACCATCTCCAAATTTTGTGAGTGAGACATAGGATCAAGATCCACCTGTGCAGTTTCTAAATAGGGACCACTGGGGATCAACCACACCTATGATGGGGAACAAGTACTCAGGGAAATCATAGGAAGAAGATGTCGCAAAATGGGTCCACACAATCTGGGAGAAGGGAGGAAGGGCACCAAGGCCAAACACATCGATCCCACCCTCTTTGGCTAGCTATCAAACAGATTGAGAAAATAGGACATCTGAGGAGGTATGGGGATGAGAGAAGTAGGAACCATTGAGGTCCATGCCTATAAATCGTAGCAATCCGATGAACAAGCAGTGGATGTCATCAAGGGATCATACCCAAGAGATCTTAGCGGGATCTCAGACATAATTCCACCTATGATATCACTCCTTGAATCCACTGAAGGGAGATCCCCCAAATCGTTGCGGGTCGTAGGAGAAGTAGAGGGAAACATCAGAAAGTCAGACCCAAGGGATCTTAGATGATTCTCCAGACAGATATCTGAATGAGCCAAACAATGTTTGCGGAAAATGGGAAAAGAAAGACCATGTGAAATACAATTAGTGTAGTAGGGAAGTGGCATCAGGTAAATATGGTATTGGGACTTGTCAACCAATCCTTCCACAAGAATGGATACCCTCTCAGGTAAGGGGTTGGAAATGTTCATTTCGACCCAAATCCTCGCCTTTCCCATAGTTCCCGACCATTCTAAACCAAAACTATTTATAAGAACATTTAGCAACTATTTTATGGTATGGTTTTTACTTTTAGGAACTCCATTTGATTATACAGAGTTAGGAGATTTATTTTAGTGGATTATTTTAAACTTGTTTTATACATATTAGTAAGGTAAATCATATTTTCCTCCGTCAGCACTCATTATGACTTTATTTATATTGTTGAGCTGATTCTCTGTATCCTTTTTGGTAAAATTTAAAAACATTAAAAGATTCATATTCTATATTAATCTTATAAACAAAATAAAATATAGTAAAATCATCTAAGAAGGTGATAATGTATCTTTACCACATTTTGATTGTACTGATTTCATATCACATATGTCATTATGTATTTAATCCAAATTATTAGAACTTATTTCAATATAATGAAAGGGTAGTTTATAAATTTTTATTTAAAGAACACTTTAAATTTATTTCCTGAAAAAAGAACTACTAGAAATAAATCCATGCTAATTAATATCAAAATGGATTTATAATTTACATAGTCCAAACGTGCATACAAAAAATTAGAACTCTCAAACACATAAACAAAGGAACATTACTTTCATCCATCTTAGAACCATTGGTTACAATTTTTAGGACATTGAATTCGAATAGTCCATCCATCAGATAGACCCTACAAACAACAAATCTGTCTTTGATAGTAAAACTTTTCCAGAAAAAAACACTAAATTGAATCCATTCTTGAACAGATGATCTTGTAGAACTAAATTCTTACAAATAATGAGTACACAAAGGATGTTTTTTACTATCACAATTTTTTATAAGGTCATTTTCCTAAGTACCTTGTCAATGCCTTCCACTTTTCATTTTAATTATTTACCCATAAATATTTTCTTATCACTTACCATTGATTTGTATGACGATAGTATCAGCTTAATGTCACAAACGTGGAAAGTAGATTTTGTTTCAACCCACTAATCCATGGGGGTTTTAATGAGATTTCACTCAGAACCCTTAGTAGAAAAATGAAAATATTCAACATAATTAGAGGTATTTTCAAGATATAATATATTTGATTGAGGATTCACCTATCTCTTTAGATTTCAACAATCCATACCTTGATTTACAGGGTTTTGATATTTATAACAATTTGATTCGAGATTCATTTGACCATTTTTATATACCCTCTAGTAGACTACCCCTTTTTGGATATCTGATCATCTTTCAACATTGTTGACTTTCAGAAAGTTAGTTATATTTTTCGATCCACAACATCAGGATCAAGTCTTTAAGTGAAATGTCCTTTCTCTTGTGCTTACGATAATTCTTGAAATCTTTCCATGAAAGAGTAAATTTATCAATAAAGGTGGAAACCTAAATTTTTTCACTTAAGGAAATACCATAAATATTAATATCATTAATAACATCAAAAAATTCATTGATTTAAACTATCACAATTTTGATGTCAATAATATTGAAGTCCAAAAATTTACTTGAAATGAATTTCATTGAACTAGAATCTTCAGTCTTATACCTGTGATGAAGACTCTCCCATATCTCTGTAGTAGTTTTGAAATATCTATAATAATTCTAAATGGAGTTTTTGAGACCATTGAGGATAATGTAGTAATATAGGATGTCAAAATATTTCCAAGAATCAATTGCAACAACCTTCTATATACTTGTTTCCTCTTTATTAATCTTCACTGCTTCTTTAGTAATAATGTTTTATATATTTATTATAGTGTGGTAAAAACAATATTTTTTCACCTTTTAAAATAAATTCCATTATTTTTTCGAACTTATCTATATAATAATTTATTATTTTCAATGCATTGAGTTATATTTATAATGAACAAATATTTTTATACGTAAATATCACATCTTCTAGATGAATATTCAATAAATTTCATAAACACATTCCCATAGACTGTAGTATTTTAATATCATTGGAGACTATAAAAAATATTCATATTTAATGGAATATCTTAAACATCTCCCAAAAATATCTTCTCTCATAGTACTCCTCTTAGGAATACCCAACCAACAACTTTCTTCATAATCTGAGGAACGAAATATAAAAATGGTTGAGCTCATATAATCAGTAAGGGTATCTATAAGAGATATAAATCTATAATAATATGAAATAATAATATAATAATAGGGTTATGTGATCATAAAAATTACATATGATGTCCATAATCAACCTGTCATAGATCATAAACATGAGTCATGAAATAACACTTTATCATTCCAGAAAAAATAACCAATAAGAGTGAAAAAATAATCATAAATCAATCATGAAACATGATCTCAGGTCATAAAAATCATAGAACCATCATAAATATAGAAAACAACTTTATATTTCAGGTACAAATACCATAAAAAGTAATATAGTGGATCATGAATCATCACTTATTTCCCATTGTGGATCAGGACACACTAATTTTCCACAGTGGACCAGGACTCACCTATTTACCATAGTGGATCAGGCCCACTGACTTGTTTCCATTTGTTACCTAATGAGATATAAAGGTTCACCTAATTCTTTAGAGGGATATATATTCTTCCCACCAATCTCCTAAGAAAAACCATAATTATGTGTGACATAGTAGCATAAAACATTGTTTAAATCAATACATCATAACCTGTGTAAATATAACATGTTTCAAAAACATTTCATAAATATATTTATTAACCATATAGAGAAACAATATGGATGATATCATTCAATCTTATCCCCATTAAAGAATATGTAACATCAAAGGACTTCATATTATATAGAAAATTATTTTGAAAGATTAGTTGGTACATTTCATGAGGAAAATCACCTTTACGCTTTGAAAAACACTTTTTAAAACATAAAACATTTTCAAAACCGTTTTCTTTGAAAATAACCTTTGAAACATATAATGTATTCTTTAAAAATAATTTAATACATTTTTGTGAAAAATATACTTCCTACTTTGAAAAAACGTTTTAAAACATAAAAAATTCTTGAAAATAATTTTCTTTTAAAATTATCTTGTAATGTTTTGAGGGAATCATTAAAACATTTAGTGGTCATGACAATTTTAAATTCCATTCATTCCATACACATTAAGACAAATATTCCTTTCACAATTCAGTAAAATTCAAATGACCCCTATTTTTGAAAAGGACAATAATATCACTCTTAAAAAAAATTTAAAAAATTGAATAATGGATAAAAATGATATTAAAAAACCTATATTAAATTGTATAAAAATTATTCCAAACATTTTTAGAAAAAAATACAAGGAAGAAAAAGGGATTCAGACTGATGAGAGAAATAAAGTGAGTTTTATTTTAAAAACATTATTTTGGAATCTTGTGAACATAAAGAGAGGAAAATAATGGGGAAACATGTATTCTAAAATAATAAACATAAGAAAAGAAATTCATCTTTTTATTGAGATATGGATCATAAAACTTCATCATCATAAGCATAAATATAAACAATCATGAAAAATGATGAGATTGTATCATAAAACCCTTACCACATTGGTAACATCAAATTGAAAGACACAAATTAGAAAAAATTTAAATTAAACATAGGATATCATGAGAATAAATAATTTCATGATATTAAATTTCAAAGGTGTTGTATATATACTCTATAAAATAATATTGGTGAAAAACACAACCTGTTCTTCAAAGAAAGAAAATTAAGAGAAAAACCCCTTACCATTTTTTTGTAATTTTTGAATCGTAAACCCCATGAAAGAAAGATCATAAAATGGATGTGTAAATAAAAATAATTTTATATATAATCATCATAAAATACTTTCATATGAATTATATACACCTCATAAAAGGAACACATGGTGAATGCAGAATGTCTTTGACAAAAAATAAAAGTTAGATGAAAGTCCCTTACTATAAGTATCATCTTTTTTATTACACATTGGAACCTCCTATATAATAAATATAAGTTTATTATACATATATTAAAGAACCATAATTATATATATTATACCATATATGATTTATTTATGACATTTTATTACCTCTTTATTTAGAATTCATTTTTAAAAGCTCATTTAAGGTAATAATTGCTTTGTTTTTCGTGTATGCTTTGAGTTTTTATTTTTGGTCCTGTTAATTTGATCATGGTTTCATATAATGTAGAATATTAAAAATTATATTAATAAAATACATATATATATATATATTTTAATTATATATGTATTTTGATTAACCCATAAAATTTTTTAATAGAAAATAAAATAAACTATTCATTGAGACAGTAGGTTGTACACACACAAGAACACTATTTCTATATTCTATGGGGATTTAATGAATGAAAGGAAAATAATATATTAATTTTAAATAATATTTTTATGTAATATTTCAAATATATTCATTAAATTTAACCAAAATTAACTTCTATAAAAATCATTAGAAAAAAAATCATATTGCTTTGGGAGGCGGTAGTTCGCTATACACACGAACAACGATATCATACTCTCTACAAAATATAAAGTAAGAAGGTTTATAAAATATTATAATTAAATAAGTATTTAAATATCATAAATATATTATATAATCATTATATACTTCATTATATCTATACATGATAGATATTGATGAAAATCAAATTACATTAGTTCGTGAGGTGGTAGTCCTCCATACCCATGATAAATAGCTTTGTTTCACATTTGAGGGAGGAGGAGATGGTTGTGGTCATGAAATTAACATAAAAATTTTTCATATAAGTAAGGAAATTAATTTTTTTTTGTCTACATACTTTAATAATATTCAATCTAGGTGGATGAATAAATAAAATAAAAATCCTGATTAGGGATGTTATTTTCAGACAACATCTTTTGGTTTCCACCAAAAACCAACCAAAGTTGGATTTATAAAAAAAATAAGTCTTCTAGGATGAAATTTTGGAACTATTGAAGTTATTAGAGTATTTATTTTAAGAATAAAGTTTTTTTAATGATTAAATAGGATAGGAGAGTGGGTGGATTTTTATAAGAGAGGTCAGTGACACAATTGTATTTTTGGGGGAAAAAAGGCGTTCCAATGTTTTCTACAAGTCAAAAGGATCTAAAATTTATTTAACCTTATATGTGATAATTTTTAAATATTTCCATAAAATTAGTTATTTACTGAATTATATATCATTCTACCCTTATTCATCTAGTTTAACACCCGATTACCAGTTTTAACCTTAACCTTAGTTATTATTTTTTACTGTTTATAATATTAATTGTGGAAAAAAATTATTTTGAAATCATTAGATAATAGAAATTATACTAAATCCAAATCTATAATATATTTTTCCAAATTTTATTAACATAATATGTAAATTTTAAGATAAAATTAATCCCATAGATATGATAAAAGAGCAGTTTTCCAAAGACAAATATTTCAGATGTTTAAAAAGATTTAATTTCAAACATCAATATGAAATTGATTAAAATGACTTTAATTGGATTAATTTATATAAAAATAAACTATTTTTACTTTTAAAATAATCTAAAAATATTTTTTATGTTTTTCAATTCCTTTAAAGAAATAAAAATTCTTAATCAAAACCAGCATTTTTCACTATTCATTGAAAAATTTATCCTTTAAAAAATTCAAAAAAATTCACCCTAAGATAATTTTGAGATTATGATTTAAAATATGGATTTAATTTTTTCAAATAAATTTTCATAAAATTTCATAAATTTATTTTAGAAATATGTTTGAAAAATACCATAAAACTATTTTTTTAAATAAAGTTTTAAGCAGAAAATTGGATTTAAGATTATCTCATGACTAGAAAAAACATCAAATGAGAATTTAAATATCTTATTGATTATATAATATACAAAATATCATTAAAATAATTCACCAAAAGTGATTTATTTAATTTATTGAGATAAAACATATTTTTGTGCATTAAAATAGTATTTTAGAAAATAGTTTCCTTGGTTTTGAAATGAGTCTTTATTATAACATATAATTAATTAGTAGCTAGATAATTAATTATATATACTTTTTTAATCCATATATTTTCATAATATAGTTAATCTTATTTATACCTGCCATTGGTATATGTGATAACTGACATATTAAATAATAATACTTTAACATTATGACATATTTCATTTAAAAACAGTGTTTCATGTAATGTAAGATAAATTCAGTGTTTCATATAACAAAAGATAACACTAGTTATTCATGTAATTAAATCTTAACTCGGTGTTGTGTGTAACAAAAAATATCAAAAAAATTAAATTTATTTGAAAAGAATATTTCATTAAATATTAGGGTGTGACATTCTACTCCCTTAAAAAAATATCATCCTCATAATTTAAATTGGTGCTCCGTTGGTTTGAAATTTTAAAATTCCATCATGTAAAAACCACATTGTAAAAAGATTCAATAAAACTTCCTCTTTATAAGAGGGAAAAAATTACAATGGTCCACTTGAATAAAACATACTAGGATTCTATAGAGGAGAACATTTGGGGGAAGTGAATATTTATACCTAGAATAAAAGCATAATGTCCAAATACTGACAGAGAGTGACAAAGATAATTAATCATAATAAAAATAATGATCATGAGATAATCAACATGTAGAAAACTATAAACCAAATAGTTGTGAAAAAGGTCATTGATATCATCAGATATGATAGTAATAGGATAATATTTCATTTCAATATTATTTTTCAAATGTTGTATAACTTTCATGAGAAGATATGGTTACTTTATTTCATTAAATTTTATAAGCACAATATATATCTTTGGTTATTATTACATCAGTTTTCCACTTTATCTTTTACTCGAAGAGGTGAATTTTTTAATCCCAAAGAAAAAAAGATAATAAGATCCATAAAATAAATATAATTTATTCCTTATATCTCTTGTTACTATAAAAAAATGGTTAGAAAAAAATTTCAAATATGAATAAATAATAATATAATGAAATAATACATTAATATCTAAGATCTCAAACCACCAAAATTCCATCATAATTATTTCCAAAAATATTAGTCCTTAATGATCCTCCAAAAGATTAAAATCCAAATAAATTTATAAATAAGTTCAATAAATTTCTAAAATGAACTTATCATTAATCCCCCCCGCAAATAATACAGTATATCTTAATGTCACATACCAACTATGTGAAGACCACAATCCTATCTTATCCCAAAGATTGGTAATAACTAGAATTACAATAAATCCTTAATTAAAACATGTATGGTTCCTAATTCCATAAAAAAATCCATAGATTATTGAATACATTACTTAAATTAACTAATGCTATAAACTCTATCAATTGTAACGTAAACCACTTTTCCAAAAAATCATTAATTAGTTCTTAAGTCATCCATACTATAAAATTTTCTATTTCCATATAAATCGCCTCATTACCCAAACTAAAAACCAATTTTTAGGCATCGAGAACATATTAAGGGTTATCTTCCCATAGTCATGTACCTTTCATAAAACATAGTGTCTCTGTTGAATCACTTTTCATGGACATCAACACTATTTTAAATATTTTGGAAAATCATCTATTTAAAAATTCTATAAAAACATCCTAATTTATTTCACAATTTATATAACATAATTCATTAATTCCCATGCACAAACACTTCAATCATTCCACTTTAGTCATAAACCATTAACTGTGATACATGATCTTAATACATAATAATTATTTTTTATAATATGAATTATGAATTATGTATTAACATTAATTAACCTTAATTTAATTATTCTTCTCATGTTTAACATAAAAAATACAGTTAGAATAACCTTTATCTTTCTCATGTTATTCATGGTCTCTTAATTATCAGTAGTATAACCATTACTCATACCACCTTTCTAATACTCTTCATGATATTTCCCTGTAGGTAATCGGTTTTCATAATTCCCATTCTTTCCACATTTAAAAAATTCATCCACTTATAACACCTTAGTGAGAAAAGCATTCCCATCCATTACATGAACTGAAATTTTCATTTTCCTCAGAAATTACTTCCATTATGTCCTTATTCTCAACACATAAAACATATTACTATTCCTTTGAGGCATTGAATTGAGTCCTTCTTACCATGTTATCGACATATATTAAATCCACTATTCTTTCTTCCATGGTATCCACCACCTTAATACTTAATGAACTATATAATTCTCTTCTTTGATGAGTTGGAGAGTTGGTAAAGGTGAAAATAATTAGTCATATATCATGATAAATTATTAGGAACAATCACAATATCATTCACTCCAACTATCAGGAAATTTATTTTCTCATCAAAACAATGTTTATCACATTCAAGGTTAATCCAATTACTTTTGGTTTCTTCCATTAACTAAATCCAAAAAGTAAAGTGTGAGAAAAAATAATCATACTAGAAAACCAAATAATCATGAAAAATGTAACGCCCTGACCCTAGTTACCCAGAGTCGGTGCATTATTGCGTAACATTGGCATGATCACAAAAGATCAAGTCTCGAAAGACCGATTAGTTTAGTAGTCTTGGAAACACTAGATACATTCATAAATGTTACATTACATTATAAAGTGAAAAATCAGAATAGCATAGTCTCCATAGTCCACACTTCTATCTCCTTCAGACTATCCCTGTAGGTCAGTCATAAAATATTTCTTCACATCCTGGGAAAAATAAAACACTGAAAGGGGTGAGATCAGATGCTCAGTAAGGATAACAATATAGCGGAAGCTTTCATAAATAAACATAAACATTTAAGGCAATGTATGACTAAAACAAAAGCCTTTTAAACTTGAACTTCAACATAATATGGAAAAAGTAAAATGATATAATTCCATTTACATATTATCATGGATATTATAATGGTCGAATAATCACATGCAATATCAATAACCACTTTCATAATGATGGAATGCATAATACCAGAGTATCATAACCACATCGCCAAGGCCTCGTGCCAAGACTAAAAATAAGATTTTGTCAAGGCCTCATGCCAAGACACTAGTTTGTATCATGAGACCTGCCGATGCATCATGGAGCTATAGCGGGCTCCACCCATCACTTATTATGTCCAATGCATTCCTCATATGAACAGGTTTAAACATATCATAAACCATAACATAATCATATCACATAAAACATGCATAAAGGAAACATAAGATTTCCACATTTCAATCAGAAGATATCAATACAACAAATTGATATAATAAAAACTTTATCAAAACCATTTTGAATTCCAAAATAATTGAAAATTAAAGCTTGGTATTTATTTTTCATTTGAAAAAATTATGGCTTGTAGAGGAAGCCGAAACTCAAATAATAGTCATGGCGGCGCATAAGTTGTTATCAGCACATACGTACAAAAAAACATTCCTTTTTTTCGTTTTGTAAAACGATTCATATAAAAATATTCCTTTTGAATAAACATAAAAGTCAAAGGGGTTTATACACCGTATAAAAGAAAGTTGTGTATAAAAAAAATATGCATCAATGATAGGAGATTGAGACGAAGTCCCTTACAAAGATCATTTTTTAAATGAAATAGATCTATTTTGTGTATTCACTATAAGTACACATAAAAAAAGTAAAAATACAAGATATGAAATAATAATATCATGACATAATTTGAAAGTAGGAGATTGACCCAAAGAACAGAAATTGGGTTAAGAAGTTCCCTTACCTTGTGTCCGACTTGACTCGATCATTCTTTAACCTCCTGAATAATAAACTAGAGTTAATTTCTACTTTCTTAAGAACTTTTTTCAAGTTAATTATTAATTTTATATCACTTATTATCATGTTATGAATAATATTTAATTATTTAAGTTAATAATGGTCATTTTGTCGATCTTTGGTACTTGAGTAAAAAATAAACTTCTTATAATTACAAGTTGTTCTTGTGGTAAAATATCCTTTATATCCAGAATTATATTCATTATTTAGAAATAATATATATCATATATATCTATTATATACATTCATTTATAATATTACATAATATTTAGAGATAAGAATTGAAATGCACCATTCATGGAGACGGTAAGCCGTACGTACGCATGAACGCTACTTTCATTTCTACTTCGTATTTAATGAAATGAAATCATAATGAGATAATGTTATATTATACTTAAAGTATAATATAATATATAATATCATTTAATCCATCCTTTATACATCCCACATATGACATTAGCGATTCAAATCACTTTGAGGGGGCGGTAGTCCACACTTCCTCAAATGAAATTTTTGCATTTTCACAACATTCAAAGCATAAAGATATGTTTTAAATGTAATATACAGAAGAATAGAGAGGAAATAAATATAATATATATCATAAATAAATATAGTTCCATCATAATGGCCACCATGAGAGGTGGTAGGAGAAGATAGAACAATCATCGTTTCGTGAGGCAGTAAATCGCCACCCATAGAAACAGTATGTTATTTAACCATTAGACGAAGGCGTGTGTAAGTTCAAATAAAATTATTCTCATAAAAACATCCTAGTATATTGAATATATGGGTGTTTTTACAAAATAAAAAAATAAAAATAGTTTAGGGGGTTGGAGAAGCAAAATAAAACAAAACAACATTAGACAAGACATTACCTTAAAATATGGTAACTCTTTTTGATTTGAGAAAAAGGCTTCCTTGGGAAGACTTATGCCCAATGTGAGGCTTCTAGAAGTAATAGAGGGATGTTTAGAGAGTATTTGGGTAGAGGTTGGCGGAGCCAAATGGCTTTTATGGTGTGAATAAGGTGGTAAAGGTGGGGGCCTTTTATAAGAGGAGAGGAGGGCCACTTTTGGAAAGATTGAAATGTTACTTTATTATGAAATGGTTTTCGGATTATAAAGGTCCCAAAATGATATATTTCGAGCCTAAGGTGATAACAGTTCTAAATCTACTCATCCAATAGGTTTTTGACAAGTTTAAGCCTTATATTTTACATTTTCTTTTCATTTTATTTTAATCGTTAATTAATGTGGTAAACACTGCATCATCATGGTGTCATAAATAATTTAATTTATTTAATGTCTAAAAATTATAAAACAAATATAATGATGTAGGAAATCTTTTTATCTTTATGATGAATATTTATAGTCTAAAATATGACTTCTATAACCCCATATATAAATTGTTTTAGTAAAATAACACATGTTTGTGACAAATTTATTTTTACTTTAAATAAAAAGTTATTAATGTCATTTTCTTAACAAAGTGGATCCATGGGGTCCCCAAGTTGACCCATTTATTGTCTTGGTCTTCCATGACTCATTAAATAAGGGTAGGACAAGTGTAAAGGTATTTTCATATTTTTATAATATCATTTTTACCTTAAATTTCACTAATTACCTTTAATCATGATTAATTAAACTTACAAGTTACTATTCACCAACAAATTATTTTAATCCCATTGAACCACATTTTACTTCCTAATGAAAACCATGTATGTTGGATTTTTAAAAATCATATCACAGAAGTGGTAATGTTTCATTTAAACGAAAAATTAGTTTTTTAACTACCATTTAGTGGTTTCACTATTCATCAAAAATTGATGTTTTTCAGAACAATGCCAAAATTTCATCGTAAGCTATAATTGATATTCCGAATTAAAAAATTATATCTATTTTAAAAAATTCCAAACATATAAGTTGCATTAATTAATTTTATAATTAATTCCCGTTGTCACAACAAATAGCGTGTTTTTAAGAAACAATATATACCAAAAGATTGACAGTTGTTTATGTCCAATTTCAAAGTGAAATTAATTATAATGACCACCATTGGATAAAATGGTAAAAATATATTCAAATTATACTTTAAAACCACTCAATAGTATAATTTATCACTATAAATTATTTTTATTAAAAAATTTGTTTTTAAGTATTTTTCACTATTCATATAAAATTGGAAGTTCTCAGAAAAATACCAAAAATTCAACATAGGCTAATTTCGATATTCCGAATCTAAAAATGAAGTCCATTTTGAAATATAAAATATATATAATTTCAAAAAGTTGGTATTACTATTCATAATGGCTATTTTGATTAGTCTCGGTGTGTTATAATCTCAAACTTGCGTACAATGCAAGCTATTGCATTATTGAATGAGAAGCATATCGCGGAAGCTCAAGGTGTTACAAAAAATAAATTAAAGGACTGCTAATTTAGGGAATATTTTTTTCAATCAGTGGAAACTTAGGATTATCCTAGTTCATTATTCAAATCCTTCATGAATGTTTGTAAAGAGTTTATTAATTCACAAAATATACCACCTAGAGTGTCAAAATAGGTGTGCAGAATGATTCATTTGGTTGTACTGGGTAATGATTGAGTCCAACTCAATGAAAATTTTTATAGTTTTACCCCTATGCACATCTATAACAAATCCACATCCACTTTTAGTATCCAGATAGAGATGTAATTGATTTGAAACCACCCAATAAATCCTTTACCGAAATTCCAAGACATTTTCCTATATTTTTACTAATCCTTATACTTATCCTTAGATATATTCCTATAATTATCCCTAGAATTATTCCAAGGGATCTCATTAAATTTTAATTATCCTAGTTCCCAACGGTTAACTAAATATTTCCTCTTATACCAACTCTAAGGACGGAGGCATTTAATATATAAATATCACATATTTTTCGATGAATATTATATTCATTTCCTAAACACATGCATGAGTACCATAATATTTTACTATATTCGGAGACTAGAAACACAATATTATTATTTCATGAATGATATTCAACATATCCAACAAATATCTTATCACATTACATTGATCTTATGCATACCCAACCTAAGCCTTTCTTCATAACCTTTCTATGGAAACATAATAAAGTGTGAGATCATATGATTAGAAATGGTTAAAATAGGATATATAAATAAACATTTATATGAAAGAATACAATAAACTTAAAGGATTTTGATCACTAACTTAACTTACAAAGATCATAACAAACCAATTGTATATTATAAACATGATTCATTGCATAAAACCTTATCATTTTAGAAAACATGGCCCCTAAGAGTGAGAAATCATCATAAATAAATCATTAAGGAATATTTAATTTCATAAAAGTGTGGCACCATCATAAATATAAAAAACTACTTCATCTGTCAAGGCTAACTACCATTACCATCAACATACTGGATCAGGACTTATCACCTATTTCCCATTATAGACCAGGATGTACCTATTTCCCACAGGGGATCCAGACTAACCTATTTTCCATAGTGGATAAATTCCATTATCATTTTTCCAATTTTTATGTAATGATATATAATGTTTTACCCAATGAATTTTAGGGAGATATAGGACCCATCCATCTCATTAAAAAAATACATACTTATGTTTTCAACATTATCATAAAACATTCATCATATCATCACATTATAACATGTTTAAAGAAAACATGTTTCATAAACAGTTCATCAATATAAACATTAACTATAATGAGAATTAATAAGGATTTAATCGTTTAATATTTTCCACAGTAATGCATAAGTAACATCAAAGGATGTCATCTTAAATGAATTTTTTTTAAAGATAACTAGGATCATTTCTTTAGGAAAACATTCTTTCAACTTCGAGAATCATTTTTTAAAACATATATCATTTTAAAAAACATTTTATTTTAAAATAAAATTTGAAACTTTTAAAGGATGCTTTCGAAATCATTTAAAACTTTTCAATGGGAATATATTCTTTATATTTAATGAATATATTTTTTATTTTTTTTCAAAATACCTTTGAAAATAACATAGAAAAATTATAAAGGATTCTTTAAAACACTATTTGGTCATGATGGAAGGAAATTATATTCATAGAATATTAGTTAAAAAATATATCTTTCACATTTAAATAAAATCCAATCGGGCCTAGTTTTTAAAAGAAATGTAAATATTACTTATAAGAAATTTATTAAAAAGTCAAACATGGGTAAAAATGATTTTAAAAATGTCACAAATCTTTCTAGTGGGTCACATGATTTGACTCCCCCATCCTGCCTCCAATAGGCCTGGGGATGTGACTAGCACTGAGTAGGCATATCACTAACATGGGAGGCATTTCCTATGCACCTTCATAGACACACACATCTAAAGGGCCACAGATGATGAAATGTAAAAACCACTATAGAACAAAATGCTCGCATACAACTAAACGCAACCAACATAGTACAATAAAATTTAATGTACATAATGTAAACTATGCTTGAATTAAATCCCACCAAAATAAAAAGTCTGCTAACTAAAAAGTACAACATTTAAGAAAGAAAATAAGTATTAGAACTAATGCTCATAGTCGTAGGAACATCTTGGCTTGTAAGGAAGCTGACAATGCTCTATCAAATCATTTTCCACCCTACACTCCATCAAAAGGTCGCTAGTCTGCACAAGACACAACACGTGTGGGCAAATCTCATGTAGTGGTGAGTGTAACAATACTCAGTAGAGGACCCCAAAAACCAAAAATAAATACATGAAGTAAAGGTACACTCTTCTCTACACAAAATATTTCTGAAGAACATATAAAAAGAGAAACATCCAGGTATACTCAAAACCTAGAACCTTAGTTTAGAGGTAAGTCACAATGACCCGCATACCCATGCTATGGATTCAGTCCGAAGATTACAAGAAGCACTCGTCCGGGAGAACTCAATCCATGAGTCCGATAGCTATGATGATGTCTGTACGAGAAGTATTGGTTGTCAGGAAGTGTCACGAGAGGGATAGATACACCAGTATATATAAATAGAGAACATATACACTCATTCCAGGAAAAATCACTCTTGAGTGGTGAAAGATCACAATTCATGGATGAGGATCAATGCTAGGGCCTTTGAGTATACCAGGACTTATCCGGATTCACTTTATAAGTAAAGGATCAGCATCCAATAGGATTTTACAACTTGATGCCAAACTCTACCTAGGGCAAAGAATGGGTAGTGGATCTCTCTCTAGGACTCATATAGGGACACTGAATCTATCCAGAAAGTCCTACTAAAGGGATTATACACCTATGGATGGAAAAAATACATGATGTTCAAGGTAACGAGTAAAGGGTAACTAAACAAAAAAATACCTGTCCAAGGTATGGTGGAAAAAAAGATCAAGCCATGCACAAGAAAGAACACGATGTGTAGAAATGTCACACATTATGTCCTCTTACCTAGGTACTGCCTGTGTACAATGACCCATGTTGAAGAGCGTGTCATGTAAAAATAGATATAAATAGAATGTAAGACCATAACATGCTGTGTACAATTATTCAGGGGAGGCTCCGTGTATGTCACGACTCGTCCTCGGGACCCGTGTCGTGGCTACCCCAAGCCCGCCTCCCATAGGCCAGGGGCTGGCGACTAGAACCAAAGGCATAAATCTTGGAAAAAGGAGAAGGCATTGCCTTATAAAGTAAAAAAACACAACGGAGTAATCCAACACAAGTAAACACTAAGTAAAACTGGGTACAACAGTAAGTGCGGAAAGTAAATGGGCCAGAATACAAACCCAAACTGAAAGTAAAGTACAACCGGAAAGAAATTATAGTAACTAAAAGTAAAGCAGCAACGTCGAGCCTTCCACTAGAAGTCCCACCTGAATGGTGTGTAAAGATAGCCTCTTCAGCTCCTCAGGTCCAACCGTCCGCTCCGTGTACATCCCGCCCAGTGGTCCACCTCCAGGTACCAACCTGCTCCACAAGCCTCAACCACGATCATTGCTGTTCGTCGTCTGCATCCAACACAACGTAGTGCGGGCATAGCCCGTGCAAGGGTGAGTATATTCTACTCAGTAGGGACCCCGAGACCCCCGATGGTCTCCTAGAATCCACAAAGGATAATCCACAAAGGAAAGATTCAATCACGAAGTAACATCCAACACTAATTAGGTATATGCCCATACATATACCTAATCATCAATTCTAGTTCGCCTCCAACATTCGAGCCCAAGTTCGATCATGTCCACATAGGATAGTACAACCCAATCCACACAGGAAAGCACAACACAATCCACATTGGAAAGCATGTCAATCATATCAAAGATAATGATTGAAAGTCAAGACTCAGCTCACATAGGTATACTTCTTCGTAAGGTGATAGAGATGATCAGATGTAGCCACTGATTCATCTAAGCTAGGACCCACGTAGGATACTAAACTAGCTAAGATATTGGACCCACGTAGGATACAAGTCCAGCTACTCGGTCGGACCCACGTAGGATACTACAACATAGGTAAAATACTGCCGGACCCACGTAGGATACAAGAACAGTAATACTGCCAGACCCACGTAGGATACAAGAACAGTAGTCATCACCGTCGAACCCACTGAGGATTTCAGTATGGACTTCTTCGCTGCCAAACCCATGGAGGATTTCAGTGCAGTCTTCATCGCTGTCAAACCCACGTAGGATTTCTGTGCAGTCGTTATCTTCGTCGCAGTCGCAGCCAGCTCTAGGGTTCCCGCACATAGCATGCTCGATTCCGGGAGGGTCCGCTCCACGAGCCAAGGGGTCGATACATCAACTGACACGTAGTCCGGAGTTGATGTATCCCAAAGTTCCGTCTCGACAAAAGGAACTCAACGTGACAGATGACGCGTCAATCGGATGGCCGGTCTGAGAGTTATTGGCTTTTTCGTTCCAGGGGCGCGGTTGGTTTTTAAGTCAAAACCAACTTGAATGCACTCAAACTGCATCCAAACATCGAGCGGAGTAATCCAAAAGGTCCGTCTCACTAAGAGGAATCCAACAAAGTTGACGACACATCAATCGGACATTCGGAGCTCATGTTATAAGCGTTTCCGCACCGATGGTCTGGTTGGTTTCGTGTTTGAACCAACCCGGCCATACCCAAGTTTCTCTGAAACCTTGAGTATAATATACCTAAACGACCTTCCCAATCCAAGGATCCCAATGCAACTGAAGGTGCATCGATCGGAGGTCTGGAGCCCACTATATGAGGAAATGATTGAAAACTGTCCGAAAATGGGGGGTCTGGGCCCGGTCCGACCCGGTAGGGCGCGAACCTATCTGGTCCACGCAACCCGGCCCGGCCTGGCCGGGTGGCACGCTGGCTCGGCTAGCATCCAAGCATGGGGGGACATGGTCTCCCCTACCCGCGCTTCACGGACACGGCGGGTGCCACGTCCTCCTCCGGATCCCGCGCTGCTGCGAGATCCTGGTCGCTTGCCAGCGTGACTTTAGCTGCGGTGGTTCCTCCTGGCGGCGTGCCGGGACGCCACCGCCTCCGGTCGCCGGTGCCACCGGTGATGTCCGCAGGCCACTGGATTCGTTTTTGTGGTCCGTTCTTACTCCTTTCTGCACTTGGGGTCATCTTAGGATACGTAGATTACTGCGACGACCTCCAATCGCTCAACGGTCCCATTCCATCATTGCCCAACGTTCCACGCATCAAGAACAGAGAAACGGAGGGTTTGGACTTGTTTGTTGGTCCACACCCACCGCGTTAGTGGTTCAAACAACTTCAAACAATTTCCAAGAAATTATTCACTTGTCAACGATGTAATTCACATAAAGTAAATAAATCAAAAACCCCCTACCACGAAGAAGTTGTCAAGTGAGGATCATCGCGGGAAAATACGTCGCTGAAGACAGCGTCGCGGAATAGGATCGTGGGTGTTGCGGTACACGACGTCGCGAAGAAGAGGATCGTCGGCATCACGTCTTCGATCTCCGAGGAACTAGCGTTCTTCGTCGTCTTTCATCAGAGGCCGGCGTTCTTCGTCGTTCTTTGCCTTCTCTAACGAAGAAGATGAAGATTTGAAGGCTTGAGCAATTCCTCTCCAAACCTTCTCGCAGAATGAAATAACCCCCAATGAAATATGACTTTGTCTTATTTTATTAACACACAAAATCCATCATTAAATTCAAAATTCAAAATAAATCATGAATTAATGACATTGAATTACTTAATCAATTAATTATTAAGAGAGTTGACTTGTAATAAGTGGGGGTGCGGGTGTGTTACTCAAAAAATGGGGGTTTTCCAACTTAATGGGAGGTTTTGAGGAAGTTGAAAATGTGGGGCTCGTGTGGGGACCACCTCACTAATTTCCTATCAAGAGGGGGTTCGGATGTAGTGGGTCCCACATCAACTTCCATACGTAGGTTTTAACTACTTAGAAAAAAAAATTGTTGCACAAATTTTATTTTATTCATTAGTTAACCCTTTTTTTAAAAACCACACCTGAAAAAATGCAACTCCAAAAAAGGTGTTCCTATGCAATTACCGGCATTGCGGTTTCATCGGTGCCCTCAGATTTTGATTCTGAGAACCGGTTCAAAAGTTAGGAAAACCCGCTCATTCGTTCACTGAACGTACCCGAGCTAAACTTCGGAAACTGATTCCAGGCACACCGGGCCTCGGAATCAGGTGAAGTTGAAAACTGCGTACTCGATAAATCCCAAAGAAAATTAAGAAAAAATTGCCCTTGAAATTTACAGGTCTTTACAGTGTATTCTGGCCATGTTCTCGTACATGAATTCAAATCATGTCTGCCAAGATGTGTACTGGTACATGGGGTGACCTGCGTATCCGGCCTGGTCTGGCCGTGTGGTGGAGTACATGTTGTGTACTCCACCCTGTATCTGTGTATCATTCGACATACAGACCAAGTCCCACATAAGGACCCACATTCTATGTGATAGTTTTCACATTCCGTGTCATCCCTTCATGCATCATGAAAACCTAGCCCCTGTTGGGCTAATCCCACATGCTGTGTTCATTGGAGAATACACTGTGTTCATCACAAATTTCCATAACTACAGTTCTTCACCATCACACATCGAGTGACCATTGATCCCTCAATTCGGCTATATGGTCGCTTCGAAAATGAATATTTGACGTCACCCCACCATGATAACACTAAAACGATAGGTTTATAGACTCCAATCAGCTTTAAGAATGTGTTTCAATCATCTATGCGAACAATGATAAAAGAATGATTTCTTATGATCTAGGTATTTTCTTCATCCTCCATCATCATATCACCTCCACTCGGTTATCATGATGTCAAATATACATTTTCGGGTCGTTGCATTTCATGAAGAACACTCAAAGATCCATTGTTCCTATCCTCAAGAATAACATGATGAATGTGCCAGTCAACGGGGAAAAGAAATCCAAACAGCGTATCGAGGAAAGAACCTCCACTTTCATTTCTCAAGATATTGATCTTCCCCTATTAGAATGATCAAACAGAGCAAATAAAAATATGAATCAAATCAAACATTGATAAAATCCCTAAAATAAACCCAATAAAAGACCCTCCCACAATAATGAATGATCTATGGGTCAACCAATTTGCGGGTTGATATGCGTTCGTTGTTTAATAAAAGAATGGGGAAAACAAAATCAGAACATTAACCCCTACATCGACCGTCAATGGAGTGGAAAACCGGTCATTGGTAGGGATTTAATATCACTGCGCAATGATCCACATGTCGTCACTCATCATCGTTCACCGAGGTCTCTCTAAGGATGGATCCTCTTGAAATCTCCATAGTGTCCAAGGAAAATATCTTGGTTCAGGAGCCTAACCCTATACTCTTGGTTATTAAAACCAATTAACGTGTTGATACGTCATGGAAACAATTAAAATAAAATAAATTATTAATTCATTTTATTTCCTTTAAAACGTCTAAAAACTAACTTATGCGGCTGACCCACACTAATCTATGTTAGGCCCCAACAAAGGTAAAGTCACTACTCTAAACGCAACAGTGCCCTCAGATTTTATATCTGGGTATCCTTTTAAAAGTTATTCCACTTTTTTAGGAAAACCACTTGCGCGTGCTATTTAAAAGATTAATTTATTTCAATCATTTATTTTTGGTACTTCGGGCCTTAGAATATCACACCTTCACAAACCATAGTCTTAAATTAATTCCAAATAATATTTAAAAAAAATATATGGAAAATCCAATACATTAAATTCTTCCCACATTTGGGCTTTTACATCCCCAAAAATACAAAACAAAAGGATACTCAAACAGATGTGGTTACTACTCACGAATATGAGATTCCCACTCCCCCATGATCTCTTAAAGATTCCCATGTTTCCACCAAAAATGTACTAAGGGAATTGATCGACCACAAATGATCATCTCCTTTCAATCCTTAATCTAAATGGGGTACTCTGTGAAGGTCGCTCCATCTTCGATGTCCATCTCTCCCCAATCGATCATGTGTGAAGGAACATGTACGTGCCTCCTCTATTGCGAAATGTGGAAGACTTCATGTATGAGGAGAAATTTTGGAGGTATAACTAAGTAGTATGCCACCTCACCAATCAATGTAATATTTGGAATGGGCTGAGGAACCTCTTAGGCAACTTTCTACCCCAACCAAATCTTCACAACCCTCCATGAGGTGAGACCCTAAGGAAGATATGGCATCCTTCCTCGAACTATAGAGGTGTTTGATGTCTATTAGCATAAGACTTCTGCCAGCTCTGTGTAGTATTCATCCTCTCTTGGATGATTTACATCTTCTTAATGGTAGCTCACAGAAACTCATGAATCATAAGTGCTGAATCTCATGGGTTGATCCAACAATGCGGTGACCGGTACAGTCTCTCATATAAAGGCTCGAATGGTGCCATACTAATGGTGGAGTGGTAGATGTTGTTGTATAAAAACACTACCATTAGAATGTGGTCCTCCTAACTATGACCAAATTCCAAGATACAGACCCACAACATATCTTCTATAACATGATGGTCCTCTCCGTTTGACCATCAGTTTGGGGATGGAACACTATGGTCAAGAGTAGATGAGTACCAAACTCCTCCTGGAATCCCTTCTATAACCAAAATGTGAAACGAGCATCGTGATATGAGACTACCATCAAAGGAACTACTTGAAGCTAAACAATGTCTTGTACATAGAGGCCTTCCAAGATATTTATGGAACTCAACTCCCTAATAGCTAGGAAGTGGGACAACTTGGTGAGTCGATCAATGACCACCCAGATGGAATCATATCCCTTGGAAATTCTTGGTAATACCTTCATGAATTCCATCGATATTCCATCCTTATTCTATTTTGGCTCTTCTAGGGGGTGAGATAACCCCGCTGGCACTTGGTGCTCAGCCTTCACCTGCTGGCATGTAAGGAATCAAGAAATGAACTCTACTACTACATTTTTCATACCTATCCACCAAAACTAATGTCGGAGGACTTGGTACATTTTTTCCATGCTAGGTTGTTTCATCAATGAGTATGTATGAAGCTCCCTTAGAACATCCTCCCACAATGCCACTGGTATAGTTGTGTGTCATCTAAAAATAACTACATGCTCCCCACCATGAGAATATCTCTGAAGAGTATATCCTTTGGATAAATGAGCACATAAAGTGTAACTATCAACATCCCCTAGTTTTGCCTCCCTGAATTTCCGTAATATTGGATGGGTGACAACCATATATTGGATATAAGCTGCATCGTCTCCATTTGCGACAGATAACTGTAGTGAGGCCAACTCCTCTAATGCCTCGCTTAGTAGCTGCAAACTCGATCTCCTACTGAGAGCATTTGTCACCACATTCCACTTCCTAGGAATATAGATGATCTAGAGGTCATAATCTTGGAGAAACTCTATCCATAAAATCTACCTCAAATTCAAATCCTTTTTTGAGAAGATGTACTTGAGGCTCTTCTGGTCAGAGTAGATGATAAGTCGTTCGCCCATCAGGTAGTGTCACCACATCTTCAACGCGAAGACTACCACTACCATTTCTAGATCATGGGTTGTGTAGTTATTCTCATGCCGACTTATCTAGATCAAACCATAAGCAATCAATGCTTGTCTCTTCATCAATACACATCCAAGCCCGGTCCCTGATGCATCACAAAAAAACTATGTACTCGACACCTTCTTCTAGAAATCTCAAGATCGGTGCGCTCATCAAACTATGCCTCAACTATTGGAATTCCTACTGGAACTTCTATGTCCATAAGAAAGGCTACCCTTTGGGTCAAGGCTCTCATTGGTACTGATATCTTGGAGAAATCAAGGAAAAATATCTGGTAGTATCCTACCAACCCAAGGAAGCTCCACACCCCTATCACACTCCGAGATAAATCCCTTGTTAACACCACCTCAATCTTCATTGCATCCAATAATACTCCATTTATGAGATAACATGTCCAAGAAGGTGGACCTCTTGTATTTATAACTAGAACTTCGATAGATTCCCATAAATATGGTGCTCTCAGGGTACATATAGAACCATTCGTAGGTGTCTTGCGTGCTATTCCTCTGATGCAGAGTAGACAAGAATGTCATTAAAGAAGACCACTATGAACTAGTCTAAGTACGGCTAGAAGATCCATTTCATAAGTCCCATGGAAACTGCAGGGGAATTCATCATGCCAAAAGGCATCACCATGTACTCATAGTGACCGTAGGAAAATTTGAAATCAATCTTTGGTATATCCTCATCTCATACTCATAACTAGTGATAACCCAATGGAAGGTCAAACTTCGAGAATCACCGTTCCCCTCTCAACTGATTGAAGAGGTCATCGATCCTCAACAGTGGATACTTGTTTTTCACCATTACCGGGTTTAGGAATTGGTAATCCACAAACAACCTCAAACCCCCATTTTCATTCTTGGAAAAAAATGGGTCCACTCAAGGTGAAACACTTGGTCTTACAAAGACCTTCCTTTGAAAACCATCCAGCAGCACCTTCATCTCGAGAAGCTCTATGGGAGCCATCTGATATTCCATTGAGGATATCAGTTTCGTCCCAGGGTGTAAGTCGATGCAGATGTTGATTTCCCGGAATGGAGGTAATCCCAAAACATCTTCTAGAAAGACGTCCTCATACACCTCCACTACAATGGGGAACTAAAAGCTTAGAACATATGCTGCTCTGAGGGAAAGGCTAGCCAACTCATGAGCGATCAACTACACCCTCCTAATAATTATCACATTCTATGCTTCTTGGGTTTCCTTTTCACCAAAAAAAGAAAACCTTGTTCTATCATTGTGGACACACCATACTCTTTTCCTAATGAAGTCAATCTGGGAATGGACAGATGATAACCAATCCATACCATGAATGAAACTGTAAGGCCTCGATGCTACCACCAAGAGGATACAACTAAAACTGTCACTTCCAAAGGTAATGTCACACTTTTGGTAAAGATTTGTGATCATCAAGTCTCCTCTTGTAGGTGTCTCTATGTGTAAGGGTCGATTCAATAGATCCAATGAAATATCAAGGTTTTTCACAAGACACGTGTCAAGGAAAGAATGACTGGTAACTCTTTCTATAAGTATGTAATATAGAATATAAAATACAATGATAATATCTCAAATCATTTTTGATGTCCTTAGGTCATACGCCTCGACCAGATGTAGCTACCCCCACCCCTATCTCCTAGCTCACTGAGCCCTATACAGACCTCATGGGGGTGGTGGTAGAAGTAGGCCAAAACGTCTGCCAACTCCTACAGCTATCCATTATCTTCTGCTACATATGCCACCTAGCGTGTCTTCCCTCTCCACTCTCTACCTCTACCTTAGTGTTCCATCCACCAGCACCCTGTCAAAAGTTCTAGGGGGTGGGAAATCACTAGAGAGATGTCCCATGCCATCATAGGTGTAGTATCACTTCTCCCTCGGCTGACTGGATCCAGCCTGATATCCCTGGACCACAAATCCCTTGTCTTGGGTCCTCCTATGATGTCTCCCACATCCTGATCCCAATGACTGAGGTTGGATCCCTATTGTTGAGGTATCTTCACCTGTCTGCCTACTTCCATCTGCCATTGGATGTTTTTTCTTAGCCAAGAAGCTCTCGACCACCAAATCTCACTCGAGAACTCCTACATAAGTTGAAATGCATAGAGGCAGAACACTATCTCAGATGTCCCTTTTAGACCTCACTCGAAGGTCCAAGATATGATGTACTGATCCCTGACCATATCCATTGAGTACCGGATGAGGTTGGTGAACCTCGATGTATATTTATCCCCCGTTAAACTATTGTGCTAGAGCTGAATAATCTTCTAGATACGCTCTTCTTTTAGTGTAATGAGATAGAACTCCTCCCTAAAGAGTCACTCCAACTCTATCCAAAAAGAAGCCTCCTTTTTATGAGTCTTTAGTGCCAAAATTCACCATCATCTTTCCAAAACCTGAATATGCTCTCTCCTAGGATCACCATATCATCCACTGGTGTCCTCACTAGATGGAAAACTCTGGTCACCACCTCATGCCATTCCTCAAGGGCCTAAGGTTCGGGCTCTCCATAGAACTAGAGGGGTCTCTATATTTGAAACTCTTAGAGCATTCTCATCCTGTGCTCCTCATTTTCGAGTATTGTAGATTCCATGTGTTGCTCCAATGGTGGTGGTATAATATGTGCAACATCTGGAGGTAACTCCTGGGGAAATGGTACCTGAATTGAAGCCTCGTGAATGAGGGGGTCATCCTTATGATTGATCTAATGAATCTTAGCTAGTATGTGTCACAGAGGCATCATATAAGGAAACAAGATATACCACGCTCAAAGAGTATATCTGGATAGCTGACACTAATGGACATGGAAAACAAAACCCATTCCTATATGATGCAAGTGCCATTATTTTTTGTTTTCGTACAACTAGTGTTGACATGTATAGAGTTGATAAGAAGGTTTTTAGAGTCCTGGTGTATGGATATGTTGGCTGCCCATACCAAAAATAGAGTACATGGGCTGAAATCCAAGATCAAAACACTTAACAATGTTTCCCCAAACCATTCTCAAAGATACCTAGTCCTAAGGTAGAACTGACCATCCTCTAATACCACTCGGTCACGACACGTCCCAGTGTAGCCCATGCTGCGACTCCCCATGACTGCCTCCAATAGGCCAAGGGATGGTGACTAGCAGCGAGTAGGCATATCACTAACATGGGAGGCATTTCTTAAATACCTGAAAACACGAACACATATCCAAGCCCACAAATGATGAAATGTAATAACTACTAAGGAACAAAATGCATGCATACAAGTAAACCCAACCAATAGGGTACAATTAAAAGTAAAGTGAAGAAAGTAAACTAGGACATAATATAATCCCACCAAAATAAAGAGTCTGAAAACTACAAATTCTAACCTATATGCATGAAAATGGGTACTAGGATAGATACTTGTAGCCGTAGGAACACCTCAGCCTATAAGGAAGCTCACAATGCTCGGTCTGATCCTGGTACACCCTAGACTCCATCAAAAGGCCACTCATCTCAACAAGACATGACACGTGCGGGCAAAGACCACACAATGGTGAGTATAACAATACTCAGTAGAGGACCTCAAAAACCACAATTAAATATAAAAATTAAAGGTATAGTCATCTCTACACAAAATATGTCTATAGAATATATAACAAGAGAAACATCCAGATATACACGAAAACCAGACCCGTAGTCTAGAGGTAAGTCACAATGACATGTATAGCCATGCTAGGGATTCAATCTGAAGATTCCATGAAAAACTCATCTAAAATAAATCACTCCAAGAGTCTTATAGCTCTAATGATGTCTTTCCAAGATGTACTATTCATCAGGAACTTTCACGAGATGGATAGATACATTGGTAGATCTGAAGAGAGAAAAAATACACTTATTCTAGGAGAACTCACGCCTGAGTGGGGAAAGATCAGAATACATGGATGAGGATCACTAACAAGGACTTGGAATATACCATGACTCATTCAAATTTACCTGCTAAGTAGAGGATCAAAATCCTGTAGGATTGGTTACGTCGATACCAGACTCTACCTAGGGCCAAGAATGGGTAGATGATCTCACTCTAGGCCTCTCGGAGGGACTCTGACTCTATCCAGAAAGTCATGTTGAAGAGATCATACACATGTGGAAGGAAATGATACCACACCTTTAGGGGAACGAGAAAAGTGTCACTAACCCAAAAAAAACTTGTCTAAGATACGATGGAAAAAGAGATCATGTCATGAAAAAAAAGAACACAATGTGTAGAAAGGTCACACATTGTGTCCTCTACACTATATACTACACATGTACAACAACCCATGTTGAAGAGCATGTCATGTAGATAGAGATATACATAGCATGTAAAAGAATGGAATAATGGGTATTATTATTCAGGGGAGGCTCCATGTACCTTGGTTGTGTGCCTATGCACAGATCCAACCCATGTCTTCCTAGCCGTGTACCAGTACACAGGGTGGGTGTCCGCCTTTAGGCTCCTGACTCCTCCTCTTCTGCTTAAGGTTTCGCTCCATTCTCGGTGGCGCCCGACCTTCCTCCTTCAATGTCTCTTCGGCATTGCCTCTCTTGAGGTTCTCTTCTCAGCCTTCCCTCTTGGTTTCTCGCTCACCGGGTCTTCTATACTGGTTTGTCCTCTCGAGTTCTACGATTGGCCTCTTTATGACGTCCTCACTTTCTTCTGCTTCTCTTTGGGGTTCTTTTAGGGTTTCAATCCCGGATTAATTTTAGGGTTTCAATCCCGGTTGTTATCTTTTTAGTATTTTCTTTGTTCGTTCTAAGTTTTCACTTTGGGTTTCGAAGTTGTATTCTGTCGCGGAGATTTGGCCACTCGTTTCTCTGCTCTGGCACCGGGTCTCCACCTCTCCCTCAGAGGCGGATTGTGTGGTGGTCTCCCCTATACTCTGGGATGTGAGTTTGAGTGGCTCGGTGTCTTTTGGAGACTTCTTCTTCATAGGCTCTGGTTGGTTTATGAGGATGGCTTAGCGGTTCAGATTTGGGGAGGCCCCATCACTTGTGCTTTGCTCTGGCTTCCAATTTCTTCACGCCCTCCCAGGTTGGTTGGGTGCGTTTGCTTCTGAGGATACTATCGGATGTGTTCATGTAGGAGGACGGACTTCCTCCATGGAGTTGCACCTGAGTTTACTTTCTTTGTTTTCTTTCGACACCGGGGAAGTTCGTTGCTATGCGTTATGGGTATTCTAGAGATGTGTCTGGCGATCTATGTTCATACGATGCGTGTGGCATGGAATTTGAAGTTGAAGAGTGATTTTGGTGGTAGACGTCGATGAAGTGGACGACAGTGTCAAGTGATGAGGATGGCGATGACGGTGATGGAAGCTACGACGATGACTACGATGATGATGAAGGCAATGGTACCGAGAAGCGATGATGACAGAAATGTCTGGACAAATCGAGGTAGGTGACTGAATCCACAGATGGATGATTGGAGTGATGGTTGTGATCTCGAGGCAGGCGCGTGAATGATGAAAGGCTATTGAATTTTGAATGTTGTGTTTTTTGGAAGGCGGAAATGGTGGTAGATCAGGTTTGCAGTTGTGTTTGTATGAAATTTGAATGTTGTATGCTGTAATTATCAGGGTGTTTTTTTGAGGGTCTACACTTACCCTTTAAAAGTGTTATTAGAAAATACAAAAATATGGATTTTGGAGTACATAGGGTGACCCGTGTATCCGGCCTGGTCTAGCCGTGTGGTAGAGCACATGTCGTGTACTCCAACCTGTGTCTTTGTATCATCCATGATATAGGCCAAGCCTTGTATAAGTACCCACAAGCCGTGTAACAGTTGTCACATGCTGTGTCATCTCTTCCCGCATCACGAAACCCTAGACACCGCAGGTCCGTCCCCACATATCATGTTCTTCGGATAACATTCTGTGTTCTTTGAGAATTTATAGTACTTCAGTTCTTCACTGGTGCGCCTCAAGTGATCTTAGATCTATAAATTCATCCATATATTTTCCTAAAAAATGAATATATGAAGTCATCCCACCATGATGACACTGAAACTTTAGGTTTTTTCCATCGATCGACTCCAAGAAAATGATTCTATCCTCTATTCAAAGAAAGGTTGAAGAACGATATCATCCAATTTGGGTCGATTCTTCATACAATACCATCATCATACCTCCTCTAGGTTTTTACAATTTCAAATATCTAGTTTGGGATCATTATGTTCTAAGAGATATGTGCAACAATCTGTTTTTCATATCCTTAAGAATAATGAAAAGAACGTGCAGGTCGAAGGGGAAAAGAAATCCAAATAGCTTATCGAGGAATGAACATCTACCATATTTTTTTACAGCATTGATATACTCTTATTATAAGGATAAACTTGAGAAAATCAAAATATGAATCAAATAAAACATGGATCAATTCCCCAAAATAAACATGATAAAAGACCCTCCCACATGAATGAATGATCCGCAAGTTAACTTGTTCGTTGGTTGATCCGCGTTCATCATTTAATCAAATAATGGGGAAAAATGATATTAGAATAACAACCCCTACCTCAATCACTGATGGAGAGAAAAACAGTCATCGATCAGGATTTGATCTCACTAGATAGTGATCCACGTGTCGTTGTTCATTATCGTTCGTATATGTCACTCCATGGATGGATCCTCTCCAAAGAACCTATGTGTCGAAGGAAATTATCCAAGGTTTTAAGCCTATCCATGGGCTATTTTATATTTAAAACCAATTGACATGTCACTTCATCATGGAACAATTGAAAATAAAATAAATTATTAATTTATTTTATTTCTTTTAAAATGACTAAAAAGTAACATCTAGTGCCGACCTATACTGATCGCTGTTAGGCCTCGCCTAAGGTAATGTCACTACTCTGAATTCAATGGTTCCATTATATTTCTGATCCAGACACCTTTTTAAAGGTTATTCCACTTTTTAGGAAAATCGCTCACGCATGCTATTTAGAAGTTTAATTTATTTCAAACATTTATTCCGGGTACTCTGGGCCTCATAATCGCATGTCATCACAAACCCTAGTATTGAATTAATTCCATTCAAAATTTATAAATAATACATATAAAATTCAATTCATTAAAAAAATTATTATAGAATAGTAAAAACTTTATTTAAAACATTTTTAGAGAAAAATTACTTTAAAGAAAAGGGTTTACAATGGAAGAGAGAAATATAATTTTTTTTCTTAAAAACAATATATTGGAACCTTGAGTACATAATGAGTTGAAAATGAATTTAAAAAATTAATTCGAAATTAAAAACAACATAATAATAAAGGTCATGTGCTTTTAGATATATGTACCATAATATTTCATCATCAAAATCATAAACGTAAACAATCCCGATAAATAATCAGATTGTATCATACAATCCTTACCACTTTGGTAACTTTTAATTGTGAGGCCATGAATGAATAAAGGAAAATAAAACACAAAATATAAAAATAATAAATAATTTAATGATACTATGTGTCAAGGGGCATGTATATATACCTCATAAAATTAGATCGGTACAAAAATGTAACATATGTCTCAAAGAAGGCAAATTGAGACAAAAATCCCATAATCCTATAGTAACTTTTGAACCATAAACCCCATGGAAGATGGATACAAAAATGAATATATCAATCTATATAATTTTTAATATAATAATCATATAATGAATTCTTCATCAGTTTATACACCACATAAAGGAAGCACAAGGTGAATATGACATGTGTCTCATAGAAAATAAAAGTGGGACGGAAATCCCTTAACATATGTCTCAACTTACATTATAAAAATTAGAACCTCTTGTATAATAAATATTATTTATTATAAATCTATTAAGTAAAAATAATTATTATATAATATGATATATGATTTACTTATGAAATTTTATTACCCATTTTTTTATAATTATTTATTAAAATCATATTTCAGGTAATAACTACTTTGTTTTTCATGTATGATTTGATTTATTATTTTTGGTCCTCCTAAATTGATAATGGTTCCATAATCTCAAGAATTTTTACCATGATATAAATATAATATATATTATGTATATATTTATTTACAATAATCCATAAAATCTAGAGATATAAAATGAAATACAACGTTCGTGCAGATGGTAGGCCATACATACACATTAACGTTATTTCTATTTTTTCAACATATTGAAATAAAGAAATTTAAATTATATATTAACATTAAATAATAATTTAATTTCATATATATCACACATATTCTTTAAATTTACCCTAATTACCTTCCATTCAAACCATTAATGAAGAACAAATAACATTACTTAATGAGGTAGTAGTCTACCATACACATGAGGGACCATATCAAATTTTCAACAGAATGGAAAGATAGAAGGTAAATATGATTTTATAATTAGATAAGTATAATTATATCATAAATATCATATATAGAAAATATATACATCATATTATCTATATGTTAGAAGTGGTGATGAAAAAAAATTACATCGGTTCATGAGGAGGTTATCCACCGTACAGACGATCAAAGGTTTCATTTCCCATTTGATAGAGGAGGATACGATTGTAGGTAATTAAATTAACTTAAAAACATATAAATATATGTAAAATAATAAGGTTATTATATTATCATTGTTTATTAATAATTTAAGTATGTGTAGGATGAAATACAATAAAACGCTTAGTTTGGGACGTTACCTATTTTCCAAAAAAATACTTTCAGTTTGAACCAAAATCCTTTCTAGGTAATATTTATGAAAAAAATATTATAATATGAGTTTTTGGAAGTAAGGTAGTGATTAAAGAAGGTATTGGACAAAATAATGTGTTTTTAATGTGTGTATAAGAGATGAGAGTGTGCAGATTTTTATAAATGAGGTGAGTGGCACACCTGTAAATTTTGAAAAGTGAATGGTGCACCCATTTATTTGACATATAGAAAGGATAAAAAATGGTCAATTACCAAATTATATAAGTTATAACATACTGATATGACCATAAAATTATTTTTGGACAAGTTTCATGGTCATTTTACCTCTTATCTTTTTAGTTTTACTACATATTCCTCAGTTTTAACCTTAACTACAATAAATAATTTTTATTTATTTATTATTCATTATAGTAAAAACTTAATTTGAAAATTTTAAATAATAAAAAAATTTCTGATTAAAAATATTTAATCTATTTTATGGAAATTTCATTTATAGGATTGGAATATTTTAATTTAATGTTAACCTCATGGAAGCGACAATAAAAATGTTTTCCAAAGAGAAAAGTTTAAAATGTTTAAAAGTTTCTATATCAAAAGGCGATTTGAAATTGATTAAAATGAAATAAATTAGTATAATAAATATATTAAGGAACTAATTTTACTTTTATAACCACATTATAATAATTTTAATTTTTAAATGTTTAAAAGACTATCAATTCTTAATAAAAATCAGTATTTTTCACTATTCATCAAAATGTTTTCTCTTTTCATAAAAATATAAAATATTTCCACTAATATAAGTTTCAAATTCATAATTAAAAGAAATAAATTTCATTTTTTGAAATAAATTTTCTAAAAGTTTCAAAAATTAATTTTAAAAATAAGTGTACAATGTGCTAAAAAACAATTATTTTTGAAAAATATAGTTTTTAAGAATAAGATTGGATTTATTATTATCTCATTCAGAGAAAAACATAAGATGAATGTTAAAAAACATTATTGAATATATAATATATGGATTTCATTATAGTTAATAACCAAAATTGAATTATTTAATTTAACGAGATAAAACACTTTTGTGTGCATAAAAATAGTTTTTTTAGAAAATGAATTCTTTTATATTAAAATGATTTTTTTATTTTTATATATAAATAATTGGTGAAAATATAATTAATTATATATTTTTATATATTTTTAATCCATACATTTTAATAATTTAGTTAATCATATTCATACACTATATTCCAATGGTTTTGTGATAACTATCATATTAAATAATAAATCTTTAATTGCATCTCATGTTTTGTTTAATCCTGGTGTTGTTGGTAATGAAAGATAAACTCAAATTTTTATTGTATTGGAAGAAAAACACAGTGTTTCATGAAATTAAATCTTAACACAGTGTTTCATATAACACAAAATATTGAAAATGTTAAATTTATTTGAAAAATAAAATTTTACAAAATCTAGAGGTGTGAGAATAGTAATAGATTTTATGTCAATATTTTATAACCCAAATAAAAATTAAAATCAATATAGTTTTTACCAAATTTACATTTATATTTAGATTTTTTGAGACACAACCCCTTTATAAAAAATAAAATTATAATTTTAAAAATCAATCTATACAGAAAGTGTAGTTGTGTATCTTCATTATTTAAGAAAAAAAAGGAAGTGTTGACCACTTATTATACTAAATGTAGTAGGGTATTTCTTCTTGGTATGGAAAAAGGTTAAGTATTATTAGACCAGTCTATAATAATAATACAATAGGGTACTTTTTAGTATATTTCATCAAGTAATAAATATACATTATATAGTATTCTTGGATCCAGTATTCTGAGTTATTCTACACAAAGAGTGAATAAAGAAATAAGGGGATGGGGAAGAAAAGTGATAATTTTTTTTAAAATCTAAGACCAAAAAACATACACTGTTTCCTTAAATATGATTTTCTCCCTCTATGATGCCCAAGGAAATATAAAATTACCTCTCAGGATAGTATAAATCACCTTTCTCAGATAGCATGAATTAGTAATTTACTTTCTTATTGTTAATTAAATTTCACATTTAAAATAATATTTTTGAGAGTTTTTTTATAGTCGATAGTGAAACTTCCATTCGATATCCAACCATACGCATGTCCAATGATGTACCCCCTATCTATGTCATCTTTTCTCACTAGGATCTTTTATTTTTGATGTGGTTATACAATTGTGAAATCCCATCAATGAGAGATCATAAATGTTAGGGTATTGGTTTTGTTGAATATATATTAGAGAAGATAGGTTTCTAACACGAACTTATCCTATTTTTGATTTGGAGTCTATTAGGGGAATAAAATTTTGATGTTGATGTGATAGTTGTAGTAATTTATTGATGTGGATGATTATTAATCTCAGTGGAAATTTAAACTTGTATGGAACTAGACATGAATAATGGATGAAATGTCGGTTAGAAACACATATGATGGAGGTGGTGTCAATAATGTGTTATGGTTATTGAACCTGAAGGTTAGTGAATTAGATTCACACCAGATCTGGGAAATGACGGGATGACTGTAGAAGAAGTACCTTAGAATTATCCTCAATCTTGAAATAGGTATATGAAAAATTTGGTTCATGGAATGCAGTCTAGACAACAACTTCAGATTGAAAATTTTACCTTTGTATGTGATGCTTCAGTTTGGAAGATTGATATCATGAATGAGTAAAGGCTGGACCTTGGTATGGGTGTTCTATTTGGATTATGTAACCTTTGTTTTCCCTTAGTCATGTTTCATCTTTCTTAGTTGTGATATGTTGTGATTTCATTTTTGTTTATATTTTGTGAACTCAATTTCTCATTGCATAGTGATACAGATGGTGACCATTCCCCATGCATGTAGGCCAATTGACCAAATAATGTAAATATACATGTCTGATACTACCTTCAACAATGTTTTTTCTCATCCTAGAATTACAGAATGATTGATGTCCTACTGAATTAATTCAGGTCTCGTTGACCCCACTTTAACCAGTTTCAAGTATGGAATGTAAAGAAGTAGTTTTTTATATTTTGGTCAATAAACATATTACTGAATCAGTATTCTTGATTAACTGATGAATTTATTTATTTTGTTATTCATAGATTCTATTTTGTTCAAGTTTATTAAATCTACCACACCTATTTATTCTTTATTGATGCATTGAATTCATTATGTTTATAAAATAAATTTATTGGTTTTAGATATTTTTTAAGAATACTTCCTCGCTTTAATTTGAGATTGTAATTATAACTACTTTGTGATTTGATCATTGTTGATAATCATTTATTAGTTCTTATCACTTGAATTGTGATATGAGTATATTTATTTTTATTTTTTTTCATTTCTAAGGATCTATAAATACAAAAATCAATTTTTTATTTTTATTTTATATTTATTAGATCCAAAATTAAATTCAATTAGATTATTTTTCACTTTATGAGGACTACCACATATGGACACCCTTCAACAATTTACATTAGAACCAAATTGAGCATAATTTTGCAACACCAACATTCAATTTTTTATTCAATTTTTAAATTATTTTTAATTGATTTTATTATGAAATATTGTTTGAGGTTTTGTTCATCTAGGTCGATTACTCTCTTTGGATGAAATTTGTAATACATTGTTTTTTTTATTTCCTTAGAAGGTTTCCACTAGTAGTCTACCTATTTGAGTATATAGAAAAAAAATTCTGTGTTTTTTTGTTGTGTATTCTATTTCATGGTTGGGATTGATTTCTCTGAGGTTGGAATATGTGAGAGTATATTTGTTTTAAGTGAGGTGTGTGGCAGGGATAATCTGTTTTCTTGATTTCATATGTTTCTATATATTTACTTTTGGATAGTGAGCTGATAATTATTCTAGGGATGTTATTCTAGTTTAGGCTTGTTTTGGGTTGTGTCTCTATGTGTTGAAATTTTTTGAGCGGTAATTGAGAATGATATTTTTTAGTGTGTCAGTGTCATTTGAATAGGATCAATAATGACTTGGATTCATTGCAATTTTTCAAGGGTCTCCCTAGATTCTTGATATTGGTATATTGGAAATAAAAACCACGTGTCACTAGGAATATTGAATAAGATGGGAATAATTGGTCTATTACTGGTTTCCCATGGATCACTGATGTATCCTATGGGTTTTGAGCTAATACATTGGAGCTGCATGGATTTTTGTGGCACCTTGTTGTAGAGGAACCTATCATAATTATAAGGTATTAATAGAGTTATCTTCTTTAGTAGAGCTTTAGGATACATTATTTAGGATAGTTCATCCTTTTTTATCTATGTTTCAGAAGAGAAAAATTTATGATTTCAATTCTAGGTTTATTAATTTTATTCCTACCATTTTCATGATTGAACAAGTTTTCCATGTTACATTAATTATAAATATATTATGTTTTTTTTCATTTTATGTGGTTTTAAAGGATGCGTATTGCCATATTTTCTACTTGTCTGAAGGTACTTGTGATCAACCTATGATTTTCTCGATGATGTTATCTTAGAGGGATACTAAGTTAAGTGCATGTTCACACACACTTTATGTTTGGAATATCATTTAATTTTGGAAGTATTTGTTATGTTGATGAACCTTTAGATAAAAATACAATTGTACCAAGTAGTGGTTTAATTTTTAGTATGTGAGCACCAAATTTAATTTTGTGGGTGGGGTAGAATCATCATAAGTGTTAAAATTTTAATTTACCAGTAAGAGTATTGTGGAATGGTTTCATATTAAATTTGGTATGAAATTTTATTTATCATGGTGGATAATTTTGAATCAGTAATTACCTTTTTTGTTTTTAATTAAATTTAATATTTAATACATTGTTTTTTAGAGTACATTTGGAATCTTTAAGTTTAAATACCCTTTAAGTTTTCACCATAACCATGCCCATTGATACACACCCTCTCAGATCCATCATTTCTCACCAGGCTCTTTGATTTTTAGTGTGAAAAATTAATTATACAATCACATTGGTGATATATCCTAAAATTTCAGGGATTAATTTCATAAGAGAGATATTAGAGATGAGAGGATTTTAGTGGGGCTCTATTATGTGCATAAATTAGGGTATTTCATGGGAATTCAATTTGGACATTAAAGGGAGAGGTTTAGTGGTGGATTATTGTACCGATTAGTAAAAATGATATACACCAAAATCTGTTTGTTAATGAACATTAATAGTGGCTCAAGGCTCTATTAGAAGCACTAAGGATACTAGAGGAGTCGAGTGGAGGTTCTAGTTCTGAAAACTAAAGGTTAGGGAATTTGGTTCACACTATATCTTGATATAGAAAGGATGACTCCGGTGGATGGAACCAAATGAAATCATTGATCATATAGAAAGTATATGATGAATCTTTTTCGTAGCATGAAATCTTGGAAAATAACTTTATATTTGGACTAAGAACACAATCGTTGATATTTTAACCTAGAATACTAATCTCATGAAAGGGGTGAGTCCAGACACAGATAATGGGGTTCAGTGTAATGTTTTTTCCTTATTGTTTTTCTTGGGAAATATTTCATATTTCTTAGATATGTCATGTTGTGACACTATTTGGGTTTATATTTATAGTACTCCCTTTCCCATTTTATAGTGATACCCATGGTTTTATTTACTCATGTAACAATAAAATTGGATAAAACATATAAAAATTTGTTCTTTCTAATAATTTCAACTTTTTTTTCCATAATCTAGAATCAATGAAAAATTATTATTTTCTTAGATTAATTCATGTTTCATTGACCCGATTTCAAATAGTTTCACATATGGAATATGGATAAGTAGTTTCTTGTTCTCTATTTTATTCCATGTACATATTTATAAATTTATACATTTTTATTGGCCAATATATTTATTCTTATTGTTTCTCATAGATTTTATTATGTTCAAGTTTATTAAACCTGATGCTGTTATTTATTTATTTATTGGGCATTGAGTTTATTATGATCTTGGAATCTATTTTTTGGTTCATGATATGTTGGGGGAATTATTTATAGCTTCAATTAAAGATTATAATTATCTATATACAAAAATTTGATCACTATTGATAATAATATTTTAATTCATGTTATTTGAATTTTCATATGAATATGTTCATGTCTATTGATTTCTTTATAATTGATCTGATAATATAAACAATAAATTTTTATTTTGACATTGGAGTTTCCTAAAAAAAATAAAACCCATTTTTATCCTCTCCCATTGCATTTGTAGTGCCATGTCATCATAGATCACAACAGATAACGAAACTGAAAATCCAAGAATTCATTCTAACATAACATATGTAAAAAAAATCTCTTGTAAATGTGGGGACATTTTGGAAGAGTTTTGGTACATTGATGGTGAAGAAATATGAACACAAAACAAGTGTGGGGGAACCTATTATTTTTATGGAGAGTAAAAATAGAAATTATAAAATAATAATAGTTGATATAATAATTTAAATACCAATTTCCAAATAAATGGAGGAAAAATAATAAGATAGAAAATGGGTGGTGATTAAGTAACTACTTCCCACTAACCCCCCCCCCCCCCCACACACAAACATTTCATTTATTTTATACATAAACATAGAGGGGGATTAGAATGGGTGACGGGGGGTCTGAATGAGGGGGATTGGATCAATATGTAAAGGGAACGAAGATAATATCTAGGTGAGGGGTGGGGAGGAATTAGAGGATTAGTATGGGGACTAGTGCATTGGAAATGATAAGAGTTGGGATATGGGAGTACAGTTGGATGATGGGTAGGAAAATCATAGAATTGGAAACATTTTGTTTTTCATTATTTTGAGTGCAAGAAATTAAACACAGAATTATGTTTTAAAGCTATAAAAATATTTTTTGAAACAAAAATGTTTTTTAAATTAACATATTTTTTAAAAAGAATTGTTATGGTTATCTTTAATAGGTGTGATTTGGATTTACACCTGAACCAAATCATAAACCAAAATATTTTATTAAATCAATGCCACAAATCAATCTATATGAAAAAAAATATTTTGATTTGTATTGGTAAATTTTTTGAATTTATTTCGTTTATATTGTTTTAATGTCCCACCCCTACTAACAACCACGTTCGACACCACCATTCTATTGATGTCTTTAACTACCCTGAAAACTATCAACCACTATTGTAGTAGTGCTTTACTGCTAATGCTTGGCCATTGAATCAACATGTTGAATTTCTTATGATATTATTCCTGCAGTTATCTCTCACTAACTTATACTCCTCAAATGATTTTAAGAACTCATCAAAAAATCTCTCTCAAGAAATGTAGGTCCATCCAACATAATGAAATCTTGCAACTCTATCTCACTAGATGTGGCCTCAGAACTGCTGGATGAGGAATTTAATTCCCACAATTAAGTAAATAAATAAATATATATATATAATAAATAATAAAAACAAGTATTTTTTAAGAATGAATATCAAAGACTATAAACGACATTAAATAATTAATAAAAATGTTTTTTTATTCAAACTATTAAACAAGACCATGAATATAATTATAGTAGTTTATGTTTTTCAATAAATTTATAATGATCTTAATACAACATAAGCATTCTTAAATAAAATTTATTATTTTTTAATTATTTCATAGTCATAAGTTACAATAATATTTATTAAATTAAATATTTTATGATTCTTTTATCATTCAACCATATTTTATGATGTACATACGTGCGTGTAAATAAATTATTTTATATAACCACTCACCCATAACCCCCTCACTTATATATGAGTTATTTTTTAAGAAATAGTTATCACATTGTGTACAACTAGGGAAAGTACCCTTAGTGACTGCATGGTCTCTAGCTATGGCGCAACGACTATTTTATTATGGCCATTATTGGTTCATTTCTACAACTTATAGAGAGCATTATATAGAGGATTCTAAATGCTGAAATGTTTTTGAATTTATATTAATACAATTCCCTACTTCACCTTGTATTCAAGAAATATTAAAAAAATCATAAATAAATTGATGTGCTCGAATTGTGTATATCTTTTCATACATGATATTGAATATAAAAACATATTTTTTCTTGATATATGTGTTTATTTCAAGATAAAATGTTTTAATTTGGTTATCATGATGATTTTCAGGTATTTTCCATCCTAAGAAAAAAATTGGGAAGGGTAAGAACAAAAATTCAAATATACACGCATTGTACATCTTATACATGCCGTTTACTATTGCCACAAACCGGATCGACATGACCAAATACATGCCCATGTTTCCAACTAGAGATTACACATTGTGTTCTTACCCATAACATGCCATATATTCTCTTCTATAAGCAGTTTTTGGGCGAGGTTTGACATTACACACCATATGGGGCGGTGATACATACCGTGTACCCCAACCAACTAGGTGGCGCTATGTTCAATGTTAAGGGCGGTGCAGTAGCTTACCAACCAGTGGAGAAAATGGCCCATGTCAAGTGGTCTTGAGTACACACCTTTTACTCTTGAGTATACGCAGTTTATTTTAGAATATTATAAATAAAAGGAAGGATACTCCTTATTCGACATTGATACTCATAAAAAAAAGAAGACATTCTAGAGACATACAATGGGAGAAGAAGGAGAGAAGTGAAGAGAGGAGGTGATGCCGCTACCTTCCTGACGATCTTCAATCCAAATTCTGTGCAATGCTTCACTCAGGTATCACATGTATTTTAATCAATAGACACAGTATGTGTATCTAAATCCCCAATGTGTTAGGGATGTGGATTTTAACGACCCAAAGTTACATTAATGGAAAATACCTCTTGATCTTATGAAATGTGTCATTATATAAAATGTATTTATAAAATTTCAACTTCATTGGTTTTATGATAAGAATTATGACCGTCACTTTCATAGCCGTTGAACAGTGATCACATGATTAGTATAAATATAGGGCTTTAACACATCCAATTTTACTTAGACAAAGGAAGTGATTGCCCCATACAGTAGAATTTCCCCATACGAAGCCCATTTAACGGAGTTCAGAAAAGAGGTGGCGTCCTTGGGCTTCGCTCTTGGCCAAGCCCAAGCTGAGCTTCACCATTTCAAGCACGAACGGGACCATCTACGGTAGAAGTGAAAGTTGATAGAAATTATCACTCGAGCAATGTTATCCGATCCACCCCAAGAGTCTGTCACCATCGCACACCTTACCCATAGGTCTTATGCGTCTGTTTTAAGGAGTATGTAACTAATCAATAGTACTATGTTCATGTACATTATTTTTTTAATATAATGATGAATATAATTTCTTGTCATTATTGATACATTGTAAATAGTTTTTAAAGTACAAATGGTGTTTTTAGTTATTATTTAATTAAGAAAAATATTTTATTAAATTATGGGATTTTTGAATTAAATAATATTTTAATAAATTATTATTATTATTATTATTAGATTAATTTTATTATATATAAATAATCATGTAATTTTATGAATGCAATAATAATTTTTATTAAGGTTTGAAAGCCATTTTTGTCAAAACCCGTGAATTTTTTATAAATGTCGGTTTTTATTTTAAAAGTGAAAATTAACATATTTAGAAAATTATTTAGATAAAATAAATGTTATTTTATGAATCAGGACGTCGAAATTATCCAACGGTGAATTTTTCATAATTTTCTAAGACAGTCAAATTTTTGAGTAAAAATTAAATACCGTTTAAATATATATTGTGTTTTATGACATCATAATGACCCAATAGTGATTTAATAAAATAATATATTCTTTATTTTCGGCCAATATTTGTTTTACCATTAATATAATGTGATTTTTGGTTTGTTTGGCTTAATTTTCAAAGCATTAATGGACCCCTCAAGACTTATTAAACACCTTGTCTTTTTAAATTAATTTCCATGGGAGTGTGACTCACCCCCACATAAGCAACCATTATATTTTAAGAAGTTAGGACCTTGGACATATGAAATATTATTTTCCTCTTCACTTTTCCAAAAACCATGATAAAAAACTATGGTATGGTTTCTGGTTTGGATTAATTTAATATAACGGGTCCCAAACCTAAATAACAAAGAATTCCCTCACCTTTCCTATATAATCCCACCCAAGCTCCCACTTCCTCCTCACTCAAAGCCTTTGGAGTTCGTCCAAACTCTGCCCTACTCTCTCTAGAATCCTCCCAATGTGCGCCATGCTCCCAAGAAGCCTCTCACAAGCCTCTCTCTAGCCTTTGGAATCACACTTCCAAGTAAGGGTTTTTTCTTCCTTTCTCATTTTGTCCAATTTTCTTTAAGTTGTTTTGCCCTTTTAATTTAAATTATGAATGTTGGGGTATGGTTTCTCACCTCCCTCATACTTCCCTCTTTATTTTTGAGTTATGGGAGACCCCTTTCTCTCTCATTAAATGCCTCCCATGTACACCCGTTACCATGGAGAAATTCCGAAAGGAACTTCTCTCTCCTCTTTTACATTCAAGAAATACTTTTGTATCATGAATCTAAATTACATTAAAAATGTTGGTACATGTATCTATATGAGCTCCTTACTGTCCATTGCATGTAAATAAGATGAAGAACCCCTTTCTCTATCATCAATCATTTTTTATGAATTCTTATGTCACGCCATTACGCTGCCGAAATCGCACCGATTTTCTAAGCCAATATCATTGTGTAGTGAATACCATGACCATTTCCCCATCAAGGGTATTCACCTTTATGTACATTTACTTATTTATTATAATGTTTCATGTATGAATTCCACATTCCTTTATCATGGAATAAATTATTTTGTTTTATGAATCCATGTTTTATGATCCATGTGGCACACTTATTCAAGAAATGAAATGTTTAAGAAGGGTGCACCCTTATAGCACTCCAATGCATTGGGTAAAGTATAGTATCATGATATGTCATGTGCACTGAGTGTTGAATCATGCTAATTCAAGTTCAATGAGGTTTTACTCATGCTTTATGTGCAATGAGGATTTACTCATGCTCCATGTGCAATGGGCCTTGGCTCATGCTAATTCCATGTTAAGTGTTGTTGCCACATTTCCTTGTTATAATTATCATACTTTATCATGCCTTTATGTTAATGTTTCTCTTGTGCTCTATTGATATACCTAATTTCTAACATGTATTTTACTCCTCATGTTATTCCATGTGTATTCCCTTACTGGGCTTTATAGCTCACCCTTTTCTTATGCATGTCCTCAGGTTATCCCATGCAATGCTAAGTATATGGGAATGTAGTTGCCATGTAAAGGAAGTTTTCAACAAAGATGTTGTCTTTCATGTTTTAAGTTTTTATTTAATGATCATAAGCCCCAAATACACTAAACCTCTTGATCTTCATTGTTGTATCAGGTGATGTTTTATGTAATAAATCATGTTTAAGTTGTAATAAAAAGAAGGGTTGTCATAGTTGGTATCAAAGGATAGGTTTGGTTATTTTTGGGATTAGGATTAGAAAACCCTAGTAAAGGCTTAGATACAAGACTAAGTACAATAAAAACGTCCATAAGGTTTGGTGAGTGTTGAGTAAGTCGGTTATCAAGAAAATACAGCCCTGTCTGGATACGAGCAGGTAGAGGCGGCTCTGGAACAGATGTATCTTAGGGGTAAAACCTGAAAACACCGCTTTGAGCTAGACTCGAATGGGAACTGGTGCACGACAACGGGCCTTGATGCACTCTTGGTTACGACACTCTCGAGGGATATGCTTTGGTAAATTCACAAGCTTTGTATGAACACTTATTAAGGGAATTGAAAAAATGCCCCTATGAATCTATGTTAGAAAGTAGATCATGAAAAGCCTAGATTGAAGCCTATAGACTCATGAGTTAAAGAAATGAATGTTTGTTTATAAGTATTCAACTTTTGTATTTGGATTACCCTTTATGTGTTACCCCTAACATTCATTTTATTCCAGCCAATGGCCGGTAATAGGAGGACTCGGGATAACAACCGATGTGAAGATCAGTGTGATGACTGTACTAATGAGATGACCAATCCAATGGGAGCGGAAATCGCGAACTTTGTCACGCTTCTCTCTCAGCTAACTCAAGCATTGAATAAAAACACAGGTCCAGAGGAACGTTCAACCCCCCTAAGAAAGAACAATTCACTATTGAGAGCTTCTTGAGACAAAGGCCTCCTACTTTTAGTGGATCATCCGATCCCACAATCGCTGAAAAATGGGTCAACTCCTTTGAAAAGATATTCTCCATCCTTCAATGTTATGAACAAGAGAAGGTTCTCTTGGAGGCTTATCGTATGGAGGGTGAAGCTGATCAATGGTGGATGTTGATCAAAAATACAATGCTTGAGGAGGAGATCGAGGCGTTGGAATGGAAGGATTTCCGGAAGATGTTTTTCGATAAATATTTTACGCGCACCCTCCGGCATAAGATGGAAAGGGACATCCTTTCCCTCAAGAAAAAATATGAAGAATCTATTGGAGCGTACGAGGCAAACTTTACAAGGCTTGTACGATACGCTTCCGGCTTTCTCGTTACCCCAGAATGCAAAGTTGGCCACTTCTTTGGTGGGCTGAAGCCTACCCTGCGGAATGCATTGGCGATCCGTGACTTTTTCAGCTATGAAGATATTTTCCGATGTGCCCTCATGGTCAAAATGGAGATCAGATAATCACATGGCTATCATGGGGATAAGATGTGTAAGGTGGAATTCAATGTTGGTGGGCCGATGGATAAATCCAATGGTACTAAGAAGATCTAGCACCCCACTTACCAAAAGTTCGGAAAGAAGCACCCCAGAAATTGCCTTAAGGGGACGGGGAAATGCTTCGGGTGTGGAAGAGAAGGGAACCTAGCTGTTAACTGTTGGAAAGAAAGACCCACAGCTACGAAAGAGGAGAGGAATGCTCCGTTTTAACCTCAACGCATTGTTTAATGCTACAAATGCAAAGAAATGAGACATTTTTCAAATCAGTGCCCTAGTCCAAGGGTTTTCGGAGGCAACCAACAACCTCCAAGATAGCAAAGAAGAGCTTTTTCCATCACTTCTGCCGAAGTGAACCGCGACAACGAATTTGTGACAGGTACGCTAGTTATTCATTCAAGAATAGCAGAGATACTTTTTGACTCATGTTCTACACATTCTTTTATATCTCGAAAGTTTAGTAGAATAATCCCATCACCACCACAAATCATGGAAGTGAAGATGTCGGTGAGTACAGAAAATGGGGAAATCATTGCATCCAATGAATATAAGTCCTCCCCTGTTATAATCTGTGGATTGAATTTCCCAGGGAACCTCATCATACTCCCTCTGATGAAATTTGATGAAATTCTTGGTATGGATTGGCTTTCCTTATATAGATCCAACATAAATTGTCGGGAGAGGGAAATCACACTCCATATGGAGAATCCACCCCTGATACTTTACAAGTGTAAGGAGTAAGATAAATCTCCTTTATCTCAATAATCTCAAGCATGGATATTACTGCCCTATAAGCACGCGTATCTGGATCAGATAGTTGAGTACAAGGAAGAAACCATCCTTGAGGAAATGCCTATTGTGAGGGAATTAGCTGAAGTGTTTCCTAAGGAACTGTCTGGTCTTCCTCATAGAAGAGATGTTGAATTATCAATTGAACATATACCTAGGGCTTTACCAATATCCATGAATCCGTATAGAATGGATATTTTAGAGCTTGAAGAGCTGAAGAAACAACTACAGAAGAATCTGGATAAAGGGTTTATACGCCCAAGTGCTTCACCATGGGGTGCACCATTCCTCTTCGTCAAGAAGAAGTATGGGTCAATGCGGATTTGCATAGATTATCGTGAACTTAACAAAATCACTATAAAGAACAAGTACCCTCTCCCAAGAATTGATGACTTGTTCGATCAGCTGCGTGGAGCACAATTCTTCTCCAAGGTAGATGTGCGGTCAGGATATTATCAAGTAAGGGTGAAGAAGGAAGATGTCCCCAAGACTGCTTTTTGTACAAGATACGGGCACTATGAATTCATAGTAATGCCTTTCGGACTCACCAATGCTCCAGCAAGCTTCATGGACTTGATGAATAGAGTCTTTAGAGATTACCTAGACAAATTTTTGGTAGTCTTTATAGATGATATTCTAATATACTTCAAAACCAAGGAGGATCATGAAGATAATTTGAGAACTGTACTAGAGACTTTTCGCAAGGAGAAACTCTATGCAAAGTACAACAAGTGTGAGTTATGGTTGAAGTAGGTCTCATTCTTGGGCCATATCATAACAAGAAATGGTGTATCTGTGGATCCCTCCAAAACAGATGCAATTGAGGGATGGCTGAGGCCAACATTGGTAACGGATATCCGTAGCTTCTTGGGGTTAGCTGAATATTATCGACGATTTGTGAGAAATTTCTCACGATTTTCCAACCCTCTTACCAAGCTAACTCAAAAGGGAGTATTGTTTTTTGGGAGTGATGAATTAAAAGAAAGCTTCAAGGAGTTGAAAAAGAGGCTTATCACTGTGCCCGTGCTCACTTTACCCACAAGTGGGGAAATTTTTGTGGTATTCAGTGATGCTTCAAAGAAGGGCTTAGGCTGTGTGCTAATGAAAAATGATAAAGTGATATCATATTCCTCAAGGCAGTTGATAATCCATGAGCGAAACTATCCAACGCATGATCTGGAGTTGGCAGCGGTGATCTTTGCCTTGAAAATCTGGCGGCATTATCTCTATGGGGAGAAATGTGAGATATATACTGACCACAAGAGTCTTAAATATATATTCACACAGAAAGAGCTTAACATGAACCAGATAAGATGTATAGAGCTCATCAAGTATTAGGAATGTTAAATCCATTACCACCCTGGGAAAGTGAACTAGGTTGTAGATTCCCTAAGTAGAAAGGATCCAAATATTCTATCAATGATGAGAATTGAGAAGGATCCAATCTTTTTAGACTTGATGAAGATGGACATGGGAATCATAGAGAAGGGAACATCATCAATCCTTCCACAAAATATTGCTCAACCATCTCTTTTGGAAAGGTTAAAGGATTCTCAAAAGGATAATGTGGGAATTCAAGAAAAAGTGGGAGGTATCGAAAAAAGGAAATCCTAAGAGTTTAATGTTAATGAAGAAGGAATTGTGTGGTTTGAGAAAAGACCATGTGTTCCATCTTGTCCGGAGCTGAAGAAGGAACTTTTGGATGATGCACATTGTTCAAATTTCTCTATTCACCCAGGGAGCACAAAGATGTATCGAGATCTCCGATAAAAATTTTGGTGGGATAATATGAAGATAGAGATTGATGAATATACATCAAAGTGCCTGGTGTGTCAGCAAGTGAAGGCGGAGAGGTATAAGTCTAAGGGGGTGATGCAACCATTTCCCATACCAAAATGGAAATGGGAAAACATCACCATGGACTTTGTCACCAGACTTCCGAGGACATCCAAAGGCAACAATGCAATAGGGTTGTTGTGGATCATCTTATAATGACTGCACACTTCATTGATATTCGAGAGGATTTCTCATTGGATCAACTGGAACATATATATATCAGGGAAGTGGTAAGATTGCATAGAGTACCACTATCTATTGTGTCCGACCGAGATCCAAGATTCACCTCTATGTTTTGGAAGAGTATTCAACATGCTCTGAATACTGAACTGAACTTCAGTACGGCATATCATCCTCAAACTGATTGCCAATCTGAGCTGACTATCCAAACACTTGAGGATATGTTGATAGCATGATAAATGGACTTTAAAGGAGGATGGGATCAACATCTTCCTCTGGTTGAGTTCTCTTATAATAACAGTTTCCACTCGAGCTTCCAAATGGCACTATATGAAGCCATGTATATGAAAAGGTGAAGAACACCGACATGTTGGGATGAGGTCGGTGAACGTAAGCTACATGGACCAGAAATAGTCGATGAAATGGTGGAGAAGGTGAAAACCATTCAGCATAATAGCAAGGCAGCCCAAAGTCGATAGAAGAGTTATGTAGTTAATCGTCGACAAGATCTTGAGTTTAAAGTTGGAGACATGGTTTTTCTATGCATATCTCCGTGGAAGAAGGTCATGAGATTTGGAAAGAAAGGGAAGTTAAGTCCAGGGTATATCAGCCCCTTCGAGATTCTTGATCGTGTTGGGGTTATGGCTTATCAACTAGCACTTCTGCCTACTATGGACAAAGAACATGATGTCTTTCATGTATCCCTCTTAAGAAAGTACATACCAGACCCTTCACATGTACTCTCTTCTGAGGTGGTACAATTTGAAGACGATCTTTCTTATGAGGAGCAACCAGTGAAGATCTTAGATCGTAGAGAAAAAGTTCTACAAAAAAAGACAACGCCCCTCATCAAGGTGTTTTGGAGAAAATACAAGTTTGAAGAAGCAACATGGGAATCGGAGGAAGTGATGAATCTGAGCTACCAACATCTGTTTTAGTGTAGGAAAAGGAAAATTTTGAGGGTGAAATTTCTTAAGGGGGGAATATTGTAACGACCCAATGTTTCATTAATGGAAAATCCCTCTTGATCTTATTAAATTTCTCTTTATATAAAATGTTTTTATAAAATGTAACCTTCATTGGTTTTATGATAAGAATCGAGACCGTTACTTTTATTGCCGTTGAATAGTGATCACAAGATTAGTATAAATATAGGGCTTTAACACATTCAATTTTACTTAGATAAAGGAAGTGATGGCCTCATCCAGTAGAATAACCCCATACGAAGCCCATTTATCAGAGCTCGGAAAAGAGGTGGCGTCCTTGGGCTTCGCTCTTGACCATGCCCAAGTTGAGCTTTACCATGTCAAGCTCGAACGGGACCGTCTACGGGAGAAGTGGAAGTTGATAGAAATTACCACTCGAGCGATGTTATCCGAGCCACCTCAAGAGTCTGTCACCATCTCACACCTTACCCTTTGGTCTTATGCAGCTATTTTAAGGGGTTATGTGACTAATCTATAGTACTATGTTCATGTTCATTATTTTTTTATATAAAAATGAATATAATTTCTTGTCATTATTGATACATTGTAAATAGTTTTTAAAGTAGAAATGGTGTTTTTAGTTATTATTTAATTAAGAAATCTATTTTATTAAATTAAGGGATTTTTGAATTAAATAATATTTTAATAAAATAATAATAATATTATTATTAGATTAATTTTATTATATATAAATTATCATGTAATTTTATGAATGCAATTATAATTTTTTTTAAGTTTTGAAAGCCATTTTTGTCAAAACCTGTGATTTTTTTTAAATGTCGGTTTTTATTTTAAAAGTAAAAATTAACATATTTAAAAAATTATTTAGATAAAATAAATGTTATTTTTTGGTTCAGGACATCGAAATTATCCAACGGTAAATTTTTCATAATTTTCTGACACATTCAAATTTTTGAGTAAAAATTAAATACCGTTTAAATATATAATGTGTTTTATGACATCATAATGACCCAATAGTGATGTAATAAAATACTTTAATCTTTATGTTCGGCAAATATATATTTTACCATTAAAATAATGGGATTTTGGGTTTGTTTGGATTACTTTTCAAATCATTAATGGACCCCTCAAGACTTATTAAACACCTTGTCTTTTTAAATTAATTTCCATGGGAGTGTGACTCACCACCACATAAGCAACCCTGATATTTTAAGAAGTTAGGACCTTGGCCTTATAAAATATTATTTTCCTCTTCCCTTTTCCAAAAACCAGGGGCAAAAACCATGGGATGGTTTTTGGTTTGGATTAATTTAATATAAGGTGTCCCAAACCTAAATAATAAATAATTCCATCACCTTTCCTATATAATCCCACCCAAGCTCCCACTTCCTCCTCACTCAAAGCCTTTGAATTTCGTCCAAAATCTACCCTAATATCTCTCTAGAATACTCCCAAGGTTCCCCAAGCTGCCAAGAAGCCTCTCACAAGCCTCTCTCTAGCCTTTGGAAGCACACTTCCAAGTAAGGGTTTTTTCTTCCTTTCTCATTTTTGTCTAATTTTCATTAAGTTGTTTTTCCCTTTTAATTTCAATTATGAATGTTGGGGTATGGTTTCTCACCTCCCTCATACTGCCCTATTTATGTTTTAATTATGGGAGACCCCTTTCTCTCTCATTAAATTCCTCCCATGTACACCCATTACCATGTCGAAATTCCAAAAGGATCTTCTCTCTCCTCTTTTACATTAAAGCTATACTTTTGTATCATGAATCTAAATTACATTACAATTGTTGGGACATGTATCTATATGAACTCCTTACTCTCCATTACATGTAAATAATATGAGGAACCCCTTTCTCTCTCATCAACCATTTTTTATGAATTCTTATGTCACGCTATTACGCTGCCGAAATCGCACTGATTTTCTAAGCCAATGCCATTGTGTAGTGAATACCATACCCATTTCCCCATCAAGGGTATTCACTATTATGAAAATTTACTTATTGATTATAAAGTTTCATTTATTAATTCCACATTCCTTTATCATGGAATAAATGATTATGTTTTATGAATCCATGTTTTATGATCCATGTGGCACACTTATGCATGAAATGAAATGTTTAAGAAGGGTTCACCCTTATAGCGCTCCAATGCATTGGGTAAAGTATAGTATCATGCTACGTCATGTGCAATGAGTGTTGACTCATGCAAATTCAAGTGCAATGATGGTTTACTCTTGCTTTATGTGCAATGAGGATTTACTCATACTCCATGTGCAATGGGCCTTGGCTCATGCTAATTCCATGTTAAGTGTTGTTTCCACATTTCCATGTTATGATTATCATGCTTTCTCATGCCTTTATGTTCATGTTTCTCTTGTGATCTATTGATATGCCTAATGTCTAACATGTATTGTACTCCTCATGTTATTCCATGTGTATTCCCTTACTGGGCTTTATAGCTCACCCTTTTCTTATGCATGTCCTCAGGTTATCCCATGCAATGCTAAGTACGAGGGAATGTAGTGGTCATGTAAAGGAAGTTTTCAATAAAGATGTTGTATTTCTTGTTTTAAGTTTTTATGTAATGATACTAATCCCCAATGATACTAAACCTCTCGATCTTCTTTGTTGTATCAAGTGATGTTTTATGTAATAAATCATGTTTACATTGTAATAAAAAGCAGGGTTGTCATATCGATGATTATGGGTTTCTTTATCAATTTCTATATTGTAATCATGTTATTTATATTTCTCACAAAATCCCTCAAAAATAATTTCTATATATCAATAGAAACCTCATTTTAGACCAGGAATTAGATTTTTAGGAATCTTCTGAGGAATTTTAATTAAGAACATCCATGACCATTGGGTGAACATATTGTCTCAAAAGGGGTTACAATTAACAAAATTAATAGAAACCAAATTGTAGACCCATGAATTTGTTTTTATTGATTCCAACGAAATTTTCCAGACAAAGGGGTTTCCATTATATCCAAAACCCAGAGATGTGAGTTATTATGAATAAAACAACCTCATTTGAAAATTTATTTATTAATTGCCTTAAAAAACAATAGACCAATGCATTCATTTCCATTTATCATCAAAAATCAATCTTACCTTTTTCCTTTATTATTTTAAAATCAATCCACTATGAAATAGAAGAATCATTTACATTATCATTGAAATATTAAAAATCAACTCTAAATTCACTTTATCTTCACCTAATTAAATACAAACTAGAAAAAAAAACATAGTTACTCTATCTCCTTATGGATCGACCCCATACTTTCACTATACTAGTATTAAGATTGGGTTTTTAAATTTGGATTACTGAAAGTAACACTTCAGCAAAAATGATAAAAAATTATGGCAGTATTTCTGGGGAATGGAAATTAATGGTGTTTTGTAATACATCCAATTTTTATCAATTAATGTGGAAATAAATATAAAAAATTCTAAAATTATGTCCTTAATCTCATTTCTATTTTTCATTATTTTTTTTTCTTTTATGATTGTTCTTTTTTTTGTATTATGCTTGATCAAAAGTTCATGAGTGGAAGAATCAAGCATTCTAAGAGTGTCAAATCATCATACATCCTTCTTCTTGATCCGGAGATTGAATGAAAGATCTTGCGGTGACGATAGACAGTTATGGACGAGCACAACTAGAACACCCCCATAGAGAACATAAAAGAGGGATATCCAACTGCTATCTAAGGAGTTAGACACCTGTTTGTGCCAAATCACAACCAGAACCAACAATTAGCTATGGAGAATGAGCATATTCAACTTCCACCAGTGAATATAATAGAGTTCATCCCATGAAACCAGCAATGATAACTAGCTCCATTTATTCCAGGGCATGGCCCGCAACAAGCCTAATAGTTCCCACTAGAGCGGTTTCCATACTTGAATCCAGGAGAAGGGCCTTATTTTTCGCCAGAGTAGCAATTTGTGCCCCCACCTCCTCGAGAGCAACTACCCCCACACTATACCCTTAATGAGTATGGTCTTACTTCTATCCAAAGGGCAGATATGAGAATTGTCAGACCATCAGTGCAAAGACATCATTTTGAGACCAAGGAGACCATCGTGCTACTCATCTAAAATATGGTGCAATTTGGAGTATTACCCAGTGAAGACCCCAATGCTCATCTCTCTAATTTTCTAGAGATTTTTGACACCTTTCTCTACCATGGGGTGTCCGAGGATGCCATTAACCTTCATTTATTCCCGTTTTAATTAAAATATAAATCCTATGATAAGTTAAAAGGACTACCTCAATTCTCCATCCTCACTTAGGAGCTGTTGTCCCAAGTATTCTTATTAAAATATTTCCCACTCTCCATGATGGTGACGTTGAGGAATGAAATTCAAAATTTTCAGCAACATGATTCAGAGTCTTTGTATAAATCTTGGGAGCATTTTAAGGAAATGTTATAGAAGTTCCCTCATTAAGCCTTCAATTTTGGATGCGAGTACAAAATTTCTACGGTAGTCTTACAAAAAACACCAAATCCATAGTGGATGCAGTTGCAGGAGGAACATTGATGCCAAAATCTCCAGAGGAACTCTTCCACTTGCTCGATGTAATGTTGGAAAACAACATCCAATGGCACTCAGAGCGGGGTACTCAAAATAGAGGCCTGAATAACATTGATTCCACTATGATTCTTGCTACCCAACTCAATGAGGTGTCCAAAAATATTGATGCATTGAATATAAAAAATGAATCTCATGTTCAAGAGGCAAATCACCCAGCATGAAGTGAATGCGGTGATATCCACACCATGGGTGACTGTCTAGGGACAAGTTTCCAACCTTTAACAAGCGAGTTAAGCTATGTATCATAGAATATAGGGCCAAACATATACCCTCAATACCAAAAACATGCATGGAAATATAACTGAAATATGGGTTGGGGAAAAACATAAAAATTCTCAACCCCACCCTCAAAGGCCAATCAGTTATGGTCAACAACAATTCCAGAACCCATATCCCAGACAATAGTAGCATGGATACCTCCAATAGAAACGGTATCAAAACCCTTGTCTGATGCAACAAACAAGGTAGCCACAACCTCAACCGGCTACACAATAACCTCAGTAAGAACCCCCATCAAAGCTAGAAGAGATGATGTCAAAATGCATAACAATTGCTGAGAAACTATTTTAGAATCAAGATGCATCTATTAGAAGTATCAAGAATCAAATTGGGAAACTTTATAATCAAATCACTTCAAGAAAACCTGGAACATTACAGGGAAACACTAAGAAACACATGGGAGGAGGCCAATTCTATCACTTTACAAAGTGTGAAGAAATTACCCCAAGAAAAAATTTCAACTCAAGGTGAGAATCCAGCTCCACGTACACCATCTTCGAATAAAGAATCTGAAGTCAAGGAGTCCCCCTAAAGCTAGGAACTATCAAATAAAAAAGGTTGTTGTACATGGTAAGGTAAAATAAGTGGTTACACCATATGAAACCCCTTACCATTTCCCACATGAATGAAGTAAAGGAAGATGGATCAGTAGTTCAGGAAATTCATGGAGGTATTCGGAAAACATCATTTCAACATTCCTTTTCTAGAGGCATTAACTCAAATGTCAAAAATATACTAAGTTCATGAAGGAAATAATCTTCAATAAGAGGAATATGTAATATTTTGAGAACCATTCCTCTCACAAATGAATTCTCAGCGGTGGTACGACACTCTCTTCCTCCAAAAATCTATGATCCAGGCAATTTTAAAATTCTTTCCACCATTGGATCATGCGAGTTCAGGAATCCCCTATGTAACTTGGGGGGATAGTGTTCATCTCATTCCCAATAGTGTCGTCAAGATGTTGGGGTTGAATGATTTACAGCCTACTCGAGTGGTAATACAACTCGCATATCGATCCATCAAATAACCTAGTGGGCTACTCAAGGATGTGCTTGTGAAAGTGGGAAGGTTGATTCTTCCTACAAATTTTATCATCCTTGACATAGAGGAAGATCAAGATACACCTACCATTTTTGGAAGACCATTATTGTCTTCTAGGAATGTTATAATTGATGTTCATCAAGGAGAATTTATGTTTAGAGTGCTATTTGAAAAGGTATCTTACAATGTCCTCAAAGCAGTTAAGTAGGTATCACTGATACAACAAGAGAACTATTATACATTGACCATTGTGAACGATAACTTAGGACACATGGAAGATGACATAGAATGTTGTTCTACAACTGATTTACCATTCATAAACAACATCTATCCTGATTATGTACTAAAATACTTGAAATTAATCATTAGTCATGGCCATCATTATTGGAAATATGAAATTATTCCAGATATTCTCAAGTGTGCCAAGGTAGAACCAATTTTGCCTCCAGTTTTAAAATCCCCACAAATTTACTCAAAAAAATACCATTATCTTTAAAATATTGTAACTTGGGAGATAAGAACACACTTCCAGTAATACTCAACACCTATCCCTCTTATGATCAAGAGCATGCGTTTCTCCATGTCCTTAAACGAAGAAAACAAGCTATTGGGTGGATAGTAGATGATCTTAATGGGACCATCCCGACCATCTTCACCCAAAAGGTGATACATGAAGAAGGATGTAATCCTTATCTTCAACCACAATGATGGATAAATAATCCAATGAAAGAGGTAGTGAAGAAAGAGGTGATCATGCTTTTGGATGCAGGAATCATCTACCCGATCTCTGACAGCCCATGGGTAAGTCCTATGCAAGTGAAACCCAAAAAGGTGGGTATCATCATAATCACTAATGATAAAAATGAACTTATACCAACAAGAACAATCACGAGATGGAGAGTATATGTGGATTACAGATAACTAAATGATTCCACATTGAAATATCACTTCCCAGCCTTTTTCATAAATCAGATGCTGGAGTGATTAACATGTCACAAATTACATTACTTTCTGTATGTTTATTCTAGATTGAACCAAATTTCAATTTCTCCTGAAGACCAAGAGAAAAGTACCTTCACATTCCCATATGGATCTTCTTCATTTCAAAGGATGTCTTTTGTAATGTGCAATTCTCTAGCAACCTTTTAGTGATGTATGTTGGAAATATTCCATGATATGGTCGAGTAGATTCTAGTAGTCTTTATGAATGATTTTTTGGTCTATGAAAAATAATACAAAACATTCTTATGAAAACAAGAAATGGTCCTAGAATAATTTGATCACACCAATATGGTTTTAAACTAGAAGAATGGCAACTTTATGGTACAAAATGGCATGGTCTTAGGCCACAAGATTTCTATAAACAGAATTGAGGGTAACCTGGCCAAAATTAAGGTCATATCTCAACTGCCTATCCCAAAATCTGTTCATGGAATCCAGATATTTCTTGTCCATACAAGTTTTTATAGATGATCCATTCGTCACTTCTCAAAGATATATCAAAATTTGGTAGGATCCCCTATCATGATTTCTCCAAATTGGGAGGAAAAAATTTAGATTATGTGTGATGCAAGTGACTATATCGTGTGATCAATACTTGGGTAGAGGATCAATCTAATATTAAGACCAATATACTATGCCAGCAGAGCCCTAAAAGATGCACAAATTAACTATAATACCACAGATATGGAAATCCTAGAATTGGTTTTTTAATTCGATATGTTCCTCTCTTATTTAGTGCTATTCAAATTTATTTTCTAAACTAACCATATAACACTTAAATATTTGCTGAACAAGAAGGATGAAAAACCATGAATCACTTTTTGTGTGCTTCTCCTCCAAGAATTTGACTTGGAGATCCATGATAAGAAGGGTAGTGAAAAAGTTGTTGCTGATAATCTCTCCAGATTGGAATTACATCATTTAGAAAAGGGAAGAATATAGAGAAACCAGGGAAGAGTTCCCAGATGAGCTTCTTTTCTTAGTTGGAGTTACACCTTGTACATGGTATACAAACATATCCAATTACATGGATACAAGAGTCATTCACCCTGATCTTTCATTCAAGAAAAAGAAATGTTTTCTATCTGAAGTCAATAGATATTTCTAGGAAGCCCCGTTTCTCTTCTGCTCATGTGGAGATGGGGTGATCTGCTGCTGCCTCCCAGAAATAGATATTCAAGGAAATATAGAGTTTTTTTTTCCATTCCTCCCTAGCTAGGGGGCATCACGGGTTAGAATGAATGATAGCTAAAATTCTTCAATCTATATTTTTCTATCCAACAATGCATAAGGATGCTCAGTATTTTATAACACACTGTGTTAGGTTCCAGCAGATAGGTAACAATGGGTGTTGAGATGAAATGCCTAAACACCCTATCCTTGAGGTCGAGGTATTTCATGTATGGGATATTTATTTCATGGACCCCTTTCCCCCATAATTTGGAAACTCTTACATACTGGTTTTTTAAGATTACGTATCAAAATGGGTGGAAGCTGCAACCACGACACACGACACATGAATGGTCATCGTGGTTTTCTAGAAGAAAAATATTTTCATCAAGTTTGGTGTTCCATAGGCTATGATAAGTGACAGAGGGATGCATTTAGATAATGAATTGATGCATAATGTTCTTTGGAAGTACGGTGTGAGGTATTACATATGGACACCTTATCGTCCCAAATCCAATGGACAAGTGGATGTATCAAATAGATAATTATAATAGATCCTAGAGAAGACAGTGGGAGCATTATGGATGGACTATTCCAAGAAACTTGATAATGCCTTGTGGGCATACATGAATGCCTTCAAAAAACCTTTGGGTACATCCTTATTCCAGTTTATTTAAGGAAATCCGTTTCATTTACCAGTGTAACGTTAGTATAAAGCCTTTTAGGCTATGAAGGCCTTGAATTACGATATAAAATTTGCAGAAGAGAAGCATGAGATTCAACTAACGGAACTTGATTAGATTAAATAGGAGGCATATGAGAATTTTGGGCTATATAAAGAGAAGACAAAGTCGGTACATGACCACATGATCCCTCTAAAATCATTCCAGCATGGTGATGAGGTACTATAATTTAACTACCATTTGAGATTGTTTCCAAGTAAATTAATGTCTCGGTGGTCATGACATTTCAATGTGATCAAGGTTTTCCACCATGGTGTGGTGGAGTTTCTAGAGCTGAAAATCATATATTTAAGATAAATGGGAAGCTTCTTAAGCCCTATTTTTATATGGAGGACAGGGTGGTTACAATCTCCACAATAAAATTCGGGATGCAAGATGCAAATGTAAGGTCAAGACAATGACATAAAACAAATATGCTTCCTGGGAGGAAGACCCAGAGGTTACACACAATGTACCACCTATACACACAGCATGTACTTATCTTTTTTGTGTATATTATAATATTTTAAATATATATATTAAATAATTTAATAAATAGGGATGATTTTGGTGACAATGGTAAGGTCACTGTAATATATCCAAGCTGTCGCTGGTTCGAATACTTCCATAAATACCTTTGGAATGAGGTTCAAAATTTTTAAGCATGTGTTTAACTAAACTACATGTGAGGTATTTTTAAAACAAAACATAAGTTTTCCAAATCAATGAAAACCCATGATGGGGATGGATTAGGTTCCTAGGGTCATAGACTGATTCCAGAAGTCCTAGGTTCGAATCCCGAAACCCGACCCAGTTCCATCATTTTTCATATTAATAAAACCACACATATCTCATTTAGATATATTCCACATGAGCCACGTTTCCATTAATAATTTAAAATATTTTCAAAACAATAATATACATGTGGGTGAATTTGGAAGACTGAAAATGTCTCGGTCCTCAACTCAAAAGACCCAGGTTCGAACTCGACTAATCTCCATACTTCATCCCTTTCATTCAAATCAAAATTACATGTCGTGAGCAACACTACATCCTTTTCTGTAGTGGTTGAGGGATTACATTCAAAATGACCGGTCGCCAGTTTGAATTGTGCCCCAAGTACAAGACCAAAGTTCTTAGTTCTCTTTTTGAAAATTTAGAACACATGAAGTTTAATACATTGATACACTATGTGTATAGGTTTATTTTTGATTCATTTATTTTTCCTTTATAACTAATTATGTTCAACATAAATAATTGTCTTATATTATTGTTATTTTAATCTTTATTTAAAAAATCCATACACGGCATGTATGCTGTATAACATGCCATGTACTTTGGGTATAAAGGTTGGGGCCCTACCTGGCCTCAGGCCCTGTCGCATGACCACCCTCCTCCCAATTTTCTTTAACCTCATGTTGTTCTCCTCCCCCAACACCAATCCTTGGATTTTCCATGTCTTTGGTCCTGATTTATTTCACATTTTGATCCTTTATCCAGGTACATCCTTATCCTCCCCGTATTGTAATATTTTATAGGAGTTTAGGTCGATTTCATATTAGGAGACCTTTCTAGTCCCCCACAAAGTACGTAGGGTTCACGAAGAACAAAATTCATGTACATATTGTACATATCCACACATAGAAAATTTTAAACATTTGACATATACATGGCATGTATGTTCATTACACATCATGTAATATGCCTCCCCTGGACTTTTGGCAGAGCCCGTGCCCATTGGGACATGGCCCCTTCCCTTTTCGACACACATGACGTGTATGTTCGGTACATGCTATGTCCTCCAGCCCATCATAGGACTCCATGTTTAAATGGTATGTGCCTTGAACCACCATGTTTATCCACATGGCGTGTACACTTTTCACATGGTGTGTATTGTCTCATCACCCCTACAAATTCACGTTGTGTCATGCCACTTACACAGTCACCACTCCATGTTGAACTAAACGGCATGTACACCTTGTTACACACCATGAACTGGATTTTAACAGAACACATGTACTCTTGAAATGTAGATCTATCCTATAAGATATCTTCAACCGATCATACTACACACCGTGTACCATGTTTCTACACATCGTTCTCTCCTTTGTTTTCTATTTCTCAAATTTTATTTCTTGCTTCTTTTTATCCTATTCTTTTTCTTTAGGTTATTTTCTTTCATCTATGGAAGGTGTCATTCCCATGGCTAGGAAGTGACCCGATTCTGCTGCTGAGGGAAAGCTACCCCCTCATCATCAGATTCGTCTTTGACATTCCGAACAACCTAACATAGAATTACCAGTTTTCTAGCCCCCAATGTTGGCCACTCTACCTCCTCTTCTGATGGCGCCTCCCTTTATGACATCCGTCAGTCTGGTCTCTTCTATGGCGCCCATCGATTCCCCCAAAACTTCTACACCTTCCACCATGGCTGAGATCTCCGGTAGTGTTGTTCCCTCTTCTGAATCTACCCCATTGGTGCCACCCTCTACTAAAGTAGTGGACCCGCCTACGCCGGTCCCTCGAACCTCTACTAAACCGTAATCTGAGGTAGCTCAGGTATCCAATGCACCACCTATTGCTTATACTGCTGGTCATTCTACCTTAGTACCAGTGGATCCACCATAGCCCGTACCACCAGTTCCCCACTCTCAGTGACATACATGCCTGATATTTACTGAGGGTCATCCTATGATAGACATATTGTGGAAATTCTCCCGCCCCACTATCCAGTTGAGCAACCGCTTTCTAGACATCAGCATTACCTATAACCTTGGCATCTGGGAGGAGATTGAGGAGATCCTTGGCCATAAAATTCTTCTCAAGACACTCCAGTCCAACGATCCTACTTAAAAAGATTTATTTTTGGAGTTCATAGAGACCTTTGAGTTTGATGGGCCCACCTACTAATAGATGCCCACCGATACCGCTACCCATATTTGCTTTCAACAAGACAACCACACTTTTTCCCTTACCATGATAGATTTTGGTTTGAGGGTGTAGCTTCTACCCCTATCCTACCACCCCACCTCTTGTCTACACCCTTACCCACCTTGAGCACTCTGACATCATTGCGATGTTGCGAGAGCTTGTTGGGCCTAACCACTAGTATACTCCCACCTCGTAGAAGAGAATGCTCATCATTTCTTCTCCCCTTTGTTTCCTTCACCAGTGCTTCAACACCATCCTTTTTTACTTTACATAAGGATATGGGAGTCATGTATGGTCGCGATATGATCCTTCTAACTTGTATTGTCCGGAATTACAACTCTGAATTCCCTTATCTCACCGTTTCAAACATCCACTACATGATCCATGGCCGTCAGGGCAACCTGAATGGTGGATTTTAGGCCACTCAGTTCGCCCACCATCTGGGAGTTTTTGAGCCATCTCTCCCCCACAACCCATTAAAATTGCCTCAGTGTCTCTACTTCCTCATGCTCATATGAATGTAGATGGTTGACCATCGGGCGGTGACTATGTGATCATGAAGGACACCCCAGATTTTGTAGGGGGAGGGATGACCCTATTACTTTTGCTGGTGTTGCTTATCCTAACGTACCTCATCCACCCATGGATGTTCCTTTACCACCCCACCCCCTTCTTATGTGCCTTCCTCATCTCCACCTTCCCTAGAACCCGCACCAGATATCCCCACCACCCTCCTCTTTGCCGATATGAATCAACTTCTGGACCTTTTTCAGCTCTACCAGGCTGCCATTACTCAGAAACAAACATGGATGGAGGGTATGTTGCTACGTATCCTCCAACACTTGGGCCTTTCCCAACCAGCAACATCCTCTACACCAGTATCTCCCTGCACTTCTCATCATTCCACCGCACTAACCCAGCTACCAGATTTGGTCACAAAGTCAGTTTTAATCTATACTACTGGCCAAGCTGCTGTATCCCATGTTTCCACACTCTAGTTACATACTATTGCTACCACTCAGAGTGCTGAGATCTTGCCTCGGGTTTTTGCTATGACAAATTCTCCTTTGGTGGATTCCACTATTGTAGATGATGCCTCTTCTGAGGTGACCCAATGACTAGTTTAAGGATGATTTATTTTCATTATATATATTTATTTTGTACTATGCTTGGTATGTGACGATGTATATATCTGCATATTTCTTTTTTCCATTCCGGCAACAGTCACAGGTACTCTGGCATGACTTTCACATCTCTAATTTGACTTCTTCCATTTTTTTGATTCACCATGAGGGGAGTATTTTTCAGTATTACATTTTCATTTTTCCTTTGTATTTCTTTCTTCCATTGCATCCCCTCATCTTACCCCGCTGTTTCCCCACATTCTCTCTTCTGCCTTGGTATTGCACTTGGGGGGACCGTGTGCTATATTAAGTGTGGGGGAGGGTCTCTGACTACACTAGTCATTCCCTTGAACTAATATTGGATACATCATTAATAGTTGAAATATTTAAAACTATGAATTTTTTTTGACTATATATAATTATAAACAATAAATAAATAAAATGGAATTTTAAAAGTTAAATGCTTATTTCAAATTTCAAAGTATTTTTAAATGATTGTTGATATAGTTTGATTCTGGATTTCAAGTCTTGGACATTTACATTTATTAGTTTGGTCATTTGAAATCATGTCATAACCTGAATGAACTTTTATTTTTACTAATTCTCGAGAGGTATTCTAAGTCTTTTTGACATATTATTTCTTATACCCTACTTCGTGAGAGATTATTGGGATATGCGTAACTACCAGAACGTGATAGTTTTCTCTTCAAAACATGATATTTTTTGAATCCCAATAAAATAATTGAGGCATTTGATTGTTTTTCATCCTCTTTGACCATGAAACCTACCCTAAATCTGATCTTGGTAAACTCATAGAAACCATGAACTACCTTGATAAGAAGCTACATTACATGTCTTTTTTCCCTTCCTACATAATTCTTTCATAATTTTGCATGATTATTCAATTTAGAATTTGTGACGTATTTTTGGCCATTCATTGTATTTTTTGGAAAAACCATGCATTTCAGTTTGGGGGAGAGTGCCACATAGTCATTTGGGCAGAAGGGTTCCAAAACCACTATTCATTGTATTAGTTGGGGTCCTTATTGAGAAAATATATATGTATATATATATATTGAAAAATGAAAAAAGACGGACAAGATTCATTCATGGTTTACGGGCCCATATTGGCAAGAGAATTTCAAATTGATGATACACTTTGAGAGATCTTGATTGGGGATTCTTTTTTTGTAAGATTTATTTTTAATATCATGCATTATTGTTTAAGAATTATGCATCCTTTTCAAGCCCCTGATATTTTTTTTTCATATCATTACCTACCAACCCTTAACCTCAGAAACATTTTGTTAGGTCCACAAGGATGAATACCCTGAGAGGGGGGTGAATCAAGGTATGACTAATTTAAAATTGACACCCGTTCTAATCTTGTTTCGCTGTTAAGCAAAACACCCTTCTCTCTCTTTCCTGTTGCAAAAAGTAAACAGAAAGTAAAGAATGCACAGGACACAACAATTTTACTTGGTTCACCGCAAAGGGCTACGTCCAAGGAGCATACGCCGAAAAGTTTCCGGTCGTACCAATTCCATTAAACTTCACTAGCTGTGGATTACAATGTTCGGGCTAGATCACGTCTATGCCCAGGCTCACTGCCTTTACAATGTTTAGGGTCAGCTCACTGCTTCCCCAAGGGTCACTCCCTATTTCTCTCTCTCTAGCTCACTGCCAGTGGAGAGGATCACCTTCTTTCTCTTCCTTTTCTCACTGCTCTTGGAAGGAATCCACTCACAGTTTATAGACCTATAGGTCTCTTCATTTGTATGAAGGAATGCATCTTCCCCTGTAAGTAGATGCTCTGTTGAAGCCCAATTTTCACCCGTAGATGAATATCTCTTTGCACTAAAGGAATCGGGAAAACTCCCAGCTTCTATGAAGCCATAAAATCACTGTTGGAAATAAGCCTTACTTGGCACACAAGTCTATCTCGGCATGCAAGTATCGGCGTGGAAGTCACAACGGGCGCGCAAGTCCTCCTCAGACACTTGCGCGACTCAAGCTTCCTCAACTCCAAACCTGCGCGACTCACTTCCTTTTAAGCCCAATCCAATATTGGCGCGCAACTCCACATGGGCGCACAGCTTCAAACACTGGTGCACAACAATCACCCTAGCGCACAAGTCCCACCTGAGTGACCACACACACCACTTGCGCGACCACCACACCTGCGTGACGGGAGCTCTGATTTCTCAAAGTGTTGAACTCCGGTTGGGAATGAAGAGGGGTGGTCCAGTATTTATAGGCAATCTGACCACCCTTGCGATGGAGCGCAAGTCACCTACGCGACCCAGTCTTAGCGCGCAAGTCCTCTGTCCTCTTAGACACTTGCACGATCAACTCCCAAACTTGCGTGAACCTATTTCCTTAGCCATATTTTGATCTTCTGATCTTGAAAAACATATGGCGCGCAAGTTTCCAAGCATTCATGTACACGACGTGCAAGTCCCTTTGCCAAAAACCACTTTTCTTCATTTGTCGATCTTCAGGGCCAAAAATTTGGCACACTGGAAAACGGCGCCACCTTGTATCTGTTCTTTTGTACCACCTCCAGATCATCCATTCCTTTTGTCAACGTTCTTGAATAAAACATGGATCGTTGACCTCAACTCTTGAACTCAACATTCCATCATGAAATACTCTTTGTCAACAAATTTTTATGTCATTTTTTTTGCTTTTTCAACAATCACCACTCAGATGCCCACTTTTTCAACAAACACAATCACCTCAAAAATGCTTCAATGATGCCTTGAGTGATTTTTGCCCAACACATTTGAACCAAATTTAAAGACGTCATAATTTTTGTGATTTGACTTCTAATGTGGTGAATGAGAACACCTGAATGCCTATGGATAGAGTGAATATACTTAAGATTGATCATAAATCTGATTAAATAATCTTGAATGATAAGTGTGGTACTTTTTGGTGAGGTAAATCATCAAGTGGCATGTTTATTTATGGGAAGTTAAACAATGTGGATGAAAGAGGATGTAAATTTTTAATTGAATTATATTAGAGGCATGATTAGAATATCTTCGGAATTGAAAAATGCTTTAAGCATTTTAAATTACTATTCCATGGTTATAGTATTTAAAATTATAATTAGTTGAATGCTTCCATTTATAGATTCTATTGATTTAATGTTGAGATATTTTTTTAGGACAAACAAATGTCTATGCGCAGTGGAGTTTGATGTGCCCAAATTGTGTAAATCTTTTCATACATGCTATGGAATATAAATACATGTTTTTACTAGATATATGTGTTGATTTCAAGATAAAATGATTTAATTCATTCATCATGATGATTTTTAGGTATTTTCCCGCTTAAGACACAAATCAGGAAGGGTTAGAAAAAATTTCAAATATACATGACATGTAATTCATATACACACTATGTACTATTATTCCAGACATAAATTGATAAGACCAAATACACACCCATGTTTCCAGACAGAGATTACATGGAATGTTCTTACCCTTAACACGACCTGTATTCCCTTCTAGAAGTAGTTGGTGAATGGGTTTGACATTACAAGCCATGTGGGGCGGCGATACACGTCATGTACCACCACCAACTAGGCAGTGCTACATTCAAAGTCAAGGGTGGCATGGTATCTCACCCACCAGCGGATAAAAATGGCCCATGTCAGGTTGACTTGAGTACATTCCGGGTACTCTTGTGTACACTATTTGTATTTATAAACGTTATAAATAGGGGTAAGACCCTCCAAATTTGGAATTGATACTCAGAAATAAAAAGGATACATTCCAAAGACATCCAACAGGAGAAGAAGGAGAGAAGAGAGGAGAGGAGGTGCTGTCGCTACATTCCTGACGATATTCAATCCAAAGTTTTTGCAATGCTTCACTAATGTATCACAAGTATGTTAGTCACTAGCTACGTAATGTGTAGCTAAATACCCTATGTGTTGGGGATATGGATGATTATGGGTTTTTGTTTATCAATTTCTATATTTTACTCATGTAATTTATTTTTCACTCATAATCCCTCAAAAACTATTTCTAAATATCACTGGAAACCCTGTATCAGAACAAGAATAGGATTTACAGGCATATTCTTGAGGAATTATGATTAAGAAAATCGATGACAATAGGGGAAACTTATTATCTCCAAATGGGTTACAATTTAAAAAATTAATGGAAACCATATTCCAAACGAAGGAATTAGTTTCTACTAATTCCAATGAAATTAACCAGACCAAGGGGGTTCTATTATTTTCAAAACCAAGATATTTGAGTTATTATGAACAACACAACCTCATAATAAAATTGAATTATTTATTACCTTAAAATTCCCTTCCCTTACACATTCATTTCCATTTTTCATCAAAAATAAATATTATTTTTTCCTTTATTTTTTAAAATAAATCCACTAAGAAATAGAATAATTTGTTACATTATCTTTGAAAAAAAATCGACACTAAATTCAGTTAATCTTCACGTAATTAAATAAAAACTAGAAAAATAGAACACATTTACTCTCTCTTCCTGTGGATTGACCCCGTACATGCACTATACTAATATTATGTTTGGGTATTTCAATTTGGATTGTCGAAAGTAACACATCAGAAGAAATGATACCATAAATAAAAAATTCAATATATGTTTACACCATAAATAATTTATTTGTTAATCTAAAAAATAACCACATCATATTATTCTTTAAACTCCACACCAATCAAATTATAACTATAATTCAATAAAATTCAAAATAAAAGTCAACACACTAATAAAAGAGAGAAAAAAACTAATAATTAGAAATAACTATATTATTTAATGTAAGATTTAGTTTAATAAGAAAACAATCCATAATCATTTGATTTTAAACATATTTTTTTTAATAATTTTATACTTTAAAATGCATTCTCACTCATTCTGAGAAAACTGTAAGTCCCAATAATGTTCTTCATGCTTGTACTCTTCAGAAAATAATTTAATGATCATTACCCAAAGATTTCAAATTATTTTAAAAAAACATGTTATGTTTTAACAACATCATGAATTTTTAGGATTTTTAAAATAGTAAAAATATTATTTCAGTAATCACAATAAAAAAGTAATTGACATTGACGTGAAATAATTACTAATCTTCACAAATTAATTATTGGTCATTATTTTAAGACTTAATTCTGATTGGTGGTCATTTTCTCTATTTAGACCATTTCTTATATGTTTTTCAATGATATTTATATCTTTAAGAATTGTTCTTTCACTCATCTAGTGCACACCTAATATTAGATTGATGTTGTGTCTTCTCATATACATAATGGATAAATGAAAAATCATTTTTATATGATTTCGTATCATTTTTTGGTTGATTTACATATTTTTACTGGTAGATACATGATTTATAGTTTTAAAACACTAACAATTCATTTTCATTTACCCCAATAAAACCAAAACATAGATTGAGGTGGAAATAGTTCCAATATTTCAAAAATTAATCTAAAGTCATTGTGTAAATATTTAACACCAATCAGAGATCATTTTATTTTTTTAGACCCTATGCCACAAGTTTTTAAAGACTCTAATATCTTAAAAATTACTTTACAATAATTTTACACACACTGCACTTGATATTGATGTGTTGTATAATTTTACTCATATAAAATTATTAAATGATAATTTTATATTTATTTTACATTAATTTGTTTGTTTACTAGTTTTGGACTATTATATTTATGGTTTAATGTTTTAAAACAAAAAAATGTGTTTTTAGTCATCCCAAGGAAACCACAACTCGAATTAACTGGATGTAAACTAAAAAATTTAAAATTTAATTAACGGTATTTGTTATAAGATTTCATGATATTTCAATGATGTTTACTATGTTTTACCCTTGTCCGTATGTTTTTCTATGTTTTAATATCTTGAAAAACTTATTTTTCAATCATTCTAAACTTAACATGCTTTGGATTGATGTGTTTTATACTAATACATATCAAGAATAATTCAATGATAAATTTCATATTATTTTAATCTAACTAATTATTATTTAATTTTTTAACCCTTATTTTCTTGGTTAATAGTTTTGAAACAGTAAAAATGCAATTTTTAAATTTTGAGAAAACCACTACTCATATTGATATGGTGTTAGTTCGTACATGTCAAAAATTAAGTTGTGATCATTTTATGGATATATTTTTCCAATATAAGATAATTTATTGATTTGGATTCTTAGATTCACTTTTTTTAAGACTTTTATATATTTTAAATCTAAATTTTCAATCATTCAAATAACATCACATTTCTAATAGGCTTTCTATCTATTGGCTTATGTTTCTAACAATTCAATAATTATTTTCCTATGATTTCACATCAATAAATTTTATATTGGTTTTGAATTTTACATTTATGTTTTATATTTTTAAGATCATAAAAATGAATTTATGGTAATCTTGAGAAAACTACCATTCTTATTGACTTGGGATAAGATCTTAAAATTTACAAATCAAAATACGATACTTATCGTAATATTTCTCACCAATATGTGGTCATTTTCTCAGTTTCAACACTCAAAATTACATTTTTGAAGACATTAATATATTTTATGTTTTTTACTTGTTTTTCACACACCATACACTATATTAATGTTACCTCTTCTCACAGATTTTCTAAACAATTATATGATAAATTTACCTAAGATTTCATGTAAAATCATTGTAATTTTATTTGTGTTGATAGTTACATGCATTATATAGAGTTATAAAATTCTAAAAATATATTTTAATAATACTAGAAAAACTAAATCATACATTGATATAGTTTTAGTTTTAATATTAAAAAAATTAATATGTGGTCACTGTTATAATATTTCACCCCATGCCAAGATCATTTTCTTAGTTTTTACCCACAAAAACTTGATTTGGAATACTTGAATATCTTTAGAATTAATTTTTCACTCATTATTAGTACACTGCATGCAAAAATTCTTCATTGTATGCTTGTACAAATCAATAATAATTCAAAAATTATGTTCCTAATATTTCAAATCAATTCATGATAGTATTATATGTTTTTAGTCTTACAGCCACATATTTGAGTATTAAAACACTGAAAGTACATTTTCAGTCATCTTGAGAAAACTAAAACATTGGTTGATGTGATATTAGTTACTAAAAATAAATAATTATCCTATTATTTAAACCCTTTCCAAGGTATTTTTCTCAGTTTGTAATCTGAAATGCACATTTTTAAGGACTTTGATATCTTGGAAACTATTTTTTCACTCATTTTGAGCACAGTTCATGTCAAATTGATATTCTATCTACTCATATATGAATAAAATAATTCCATAATAATTTTCTTTTTTATTCATATAAATCCATAGTTTTTTAGGTTTTGACCATTACATGTATGTTTTATGTTGTAATACACTAAAAATGTGTTTTAGGCCATCTTCAGAACACCAAAAATCTAATTGATGTGGCACCAAATCCTAAATTTCAAAAAATTAACCAATAGCCTTTTTTATAATATTTCATCCCCATATAAGGTCATTTTCTTGTTTTGGAGCCCCATACCCTTCTCATTGATGATTTTAATACATTTATAAACATTGTTTTCCCACATTCAAGACACACCACAAGTCGTATTGATGTTCCATCAGATCGTAAACATTATAAATTATTCAACAATCATTGTACATTGATTTAAAATCAATTATATATCATTTTATATGTATTTATTATTATAAACATGTTTTAGATTTTTAAAATAGTAAAAAATAATTTTTGGTCATCTTGAGAAAACTGTAACTTCGAGTCATATGGTTTTACTTCTTGAATTTCAAAAATTAATCTTACATAATTTTAATAATATTTAATTAAAATATGAGGTTGTTTTTATTGCTTTAGAACCTTAGGCACATTGTTTCAAAGAATTTATTTTTTGAGAAACTAATTTTTCTCTCATTCAAAGAAGATATTAGGTTGGATTGATGTTCTATTTACTCACCAAAATAAAATAGAAATAAAAATCATTACCCTATTATTTAATTTAGTTTTTTTCAAGGATTTGATAGTTATCGACACACTTTAAGGTTTTGAAAAAAATGTGTTTTTGTTGATATTGAGTAAACCAAAAATCATAATTACATAGTGTTATTTTTTATATATTAAAAATTAATTTTTTGTTATTTTTTAATATTTGACAATAATATAAGGTCATTTTCTATATTTGGACCCATGGAAAAATGTTTTTAAAGACTTTAATATCTTTAGAAATACTTTTTAACTCATTCTATAAAAACTGAGCATCATATTGAAATTATTTTTCCTTGTGTATACAAAAAAAACTTATCGATCATTTTCCAATGATTTCATATCAATTTGTGGTTTTTGATAGGGTTTGGCCCTTAAAATCTTGTTTCAAATTTTAAAAAAAACTAAAAATGTGTTTTTAGTCATCTCAAGGAAACCGTAAATTGGATTTTATTGGAATCAAATCCTATAAAACAACAATTAATATTTGGTTGTTATCTTAATATTTGAAGCGAATCAGAGGATTTTTTTCTCATTTTAGACCCTCAAGAACACATCTTTGAAAACACTAATATAACAATTTTCACCCATATGCACCATAGTTTACCCACAAACACATTTTTCCCCTCTCTATGGATAACCCACATGACTAAATGGGTCATCATACTAATGACTCTACCCATATTCCAATACATGTTTTCTTTAGAGGGGTTTTCTCACAATTTCACACACCATGGAGAACTTTCTAGAAGTTCACCCATCATTATCACTATTTAAGGAAAAATCCTCTTTAATAGTGGAGTTCAAATCAGGTGGGATCCTGAAAGGAAATGTACACCCTATTTACATGGGTTATAACAACTATCCTTTTATCCATTTATCATTTAAGGGAGTTACAATAAACCCCCTTTAGATCACAACGTCCTTATTTTGGTCCCAACATTTTAACTAAGGTAGGGTTGTTACACTTCTTTCTTGGTACCATATCTAATACCAATCTAACAACTAGGCCCTATAGTAACCCCAATTTCCATAAAAACATGTGTTTTCTCCTCCATGGGCCCACCCATGTGCCCAAATGTGTTATTAAACTTATGAATTTCCTCATAGGGAAAAACTTATTTTTTATATAGTGTTTTTTCCTCACTCTCACACACCCTATGAAACTTCCTAGGAGGTCATCCATATTGATCAATAATTCAAGATAAACCTCATATTCTATACAGTTATAATAGGATAGGATCCCAAAAATAAATTATCACCTTGTTGACATAGATAGTAACATTTATCCTTTTAACCCATTATCATTACAGGGTGTTACAACTAATATAATTAGAAATAATTTTTTCACTCATTTAGAGCGCACTTCATGTTGGATTGATGTTTCATATGTGCATAAAAATCAAAAAATAAATCAAATATTTTTATTATTTTAAATCAGTTCATTCCCATATGTTTTTTGAAATTAGACACATGTTTTAGAGTTTTAAAACACTAAAGATATGTTTCTTTCACATTGAGAACACCAAAACTCACATTGATGTGGTTTTAATTACTAAATTTTAAAAATTAATATATATTAATTTCCCTATGATTTCAATTATATTAGGGATTGTCTACTAATGTTTTTCTGTGATGCTAAAGGGTGAGACACATGTTTTTCTATACTATAATCACATTATAAAATAATTATTAAGTTTAATCATACATTTATAGTGAAACATTAATTAATCAAAATGTAATGGAATATACCTCATGAATCTGTTGCATCCACATCTTGATCAACTATGTAATCAAGATGAATCCTAGTTGATGCATCTATATCCTACAATATAAGGAAACATTATATACTATAATCATATTAATAAAAATCAGTGGGGAATATAATTGTTTTCTAGTTTTACCTATGATGCTGGAATATGGGAACCGTTAATGGGATGCTACATCATCATCACATCTATAAATGATGAAATCTATAATAATATGTACTCATAATCTACCCCTAAATTATGAAACAAATCATACATACTAGGATCCGCATTCTACAATACAATATCCACCTCAACATTTGTGTGCATCCATTCATATCTTCATGCTCCCATCACCTCCTGTCTAAAAAATAAAAATTGTTGGATAACTATTCCATATTTTCATGAGTAACCATGAACATCATGCCCTAAGATATAATGTAATGTCTCATTTATTCATAACATAATTTTTCACTAATCTAATAGAAGCCGTGATACCTCAATGTCAATTTGACCATATTGAATATAAATATTTAATTAATAGAAATTGAATATTTTTTTTAAGATAATTATTTTTTTACTATGAAATTTCTCACTATATCATAGACAATATCGGGATTTACAACCCAATAATAACTCATCCAAACTGAAATATGATTGTTGGGATCGCCTCCTTAGCATAAGAATATCAAATGTGACCACCAATTAAATATTTATATTCATGTTATATTATAAAATTTTAAATATATGAATGAAAAATTAATTATAAATGTAAATTATTTATAAATTGTGATATGTGTCAAGTGTTAAGTCTTGGTGGTGTGCCCTATAACATCTAATTATGTGAATTATGACTAGTCATGGTCTACATTCATGGAATTCATTTATAGAAAGTATGAAATTTTAAACTGATTTATATATTCAAAATAATATATTTCATCCTCTTCACCTCACTTGACTAAAATTTAACCAAATTCTTCCACAGTTTGGGAAGAACACCTAGTGGTGCTTATTGTACAATGTTTGGAACACTATTAAATGGTGACTGATGATATACATTCACCCTTCTTGGATAATACATCCATAACTTTTAGTATTTTCCAATACATAGTGTAAGAAACTCATATGGATATGCTGTAAAAACTATAATGTTTAAAAAAAAATGTCCCTATAATAATAATATAAACAATTTCCTAAAAAATCAAACAATAAATCTATTTAAACCTCCCTCCATAATCCATCAATCATATACTGGGGGAAAAAGTTACACAACTAAGACATTGAATGGAATATATATGGGGTATAATATCATACTCCCCTACTGATGAAAGAGATATAAGAACATAATTTCATATAATTAAGGTAAATTAACATAAAAAAATAAAAACATACATACCGGTTATTCTTGCTGAAGCTCCATGATATTCCTGTAGCTCATATATTTTATTTAAAGTAAAATAATGTTAAATCAAGAATTTTTAAATATAACATGAATAAAATTGCAGGAAATATTTCACTTATCACAAAAATATATCATATATCCTTCAATTATATCCATAACCCATTTAATTTCTTCTAATAATATATTGATAGTGGTTTTTTCAAGTGTTTTATCAATAAAAGATGTAATATCTAGGTCCTCTCACTAAATAAAAAAACCCACTTTCGATAAATTTTCACCACAACATTTCAGTTGAAATCAGTACTGAAAAAGTAAACCATATTTTCCAATGATACATGTTTAAATGGATTATTTCTTAGTAATATTTATAAAAAATGTTAAATTTTAATAATGAAATTGTAAATAGACAAATTAAATCAACAAAATTTATCAAATCAATCACACATAAATAATATAAATTTCAATGCATGACCATAAATAACACCAATAATGTCACTCCATAATTCACTGTATTAACCTACATCGACTCATGAACAACCAATACCACGGATTTAGATTACTTAATTCATGAAAACATTATTAACAAAAAATTTAAATCCATTATAATACAATGATTAATAATAGTGATCCATTAATAATGGACCACTAGTTAGTCAGTTATGGGTTTTAGGAAATCATTAAGTGAATTCTATTGATGGAATAAACCCCAAAAATTCCTGAACCACCTTTAATATATTCAACATCCAAATTTATGAACAAATAAATATACATACCATCAATTTTAAGTATTTCATATTTTACTCTTGGATGGAATAATTTTTATGGAGATCACCAAAGAAATAACTAAATGGGTCTTACCTCTAGGGGTGGTACATCAACTATAAGGACCCTTCTTTAGAAAAAGGGGACCCTTTATCACCAATGGTGTGCTAGAACCTTCTTCATAGTGAATATGAATTTTTATTCGAGACAAATAGTGTCTTGGCTACACTTAAATTCATCTAGTGTACTATAAAGGGAGGAATCCAATCCTTTTTATTGATTCTTTTAATTTAATGAATAGATTCAAAATGTCGGGGTGCCAGGTTCCATCTCTTCGCACCGACAAATTACTTTTCATTGATGTGTTATCATTTGAACATTTTAAATCGTTTTTCATTCAATGATTAAATGAATCTAATTTATTCATAATTAATGAAACCATATAAGTGTAGTGGTAAATATCATGAACTCTAAGACATAATCTCATCATATGTTCGATCAAAATATCCTCAACATATACATCACATGCATATAACATTATGTGGGAGATAACAAGATTTCAAGATTCTACTAAAGGTTACATTGGTTAAAAATTTATCCTTAATCCGGATATGAATTATATACCTAATTTTTCCTATCATATAAGGGATACCATACATTGTGAAATCCCACTTTTAGTAAACATCCATAAATTTTACACTTTCACTAAAATCTTATAAGGAGTTTATTCAAAACATTAAAACACTTTATGAATCCATACTAAACCTTTTTGGATATGGTTTATTAAATTCTACTAATTTAAAATTAAATTTTTTTTACAAAAAAATAAATATCCAAAGGAATAACTGTTTGAACCTACATGACTGAATAGCATTGAAAAAATATAAAATCCCAATTTCATAATTATAAGAATGGAGTGGCCTCCTAAAAAATGTATGCTCCACACAAGAAACCACGGTGTATTGTGTGGTCTCAATAAAACTTACTCATATATCCATATGAATATTTACACCATAATATTTATCATTTATAGTGTTTGTGTACCTATATAAATTTTTTTGACATCAAGTGAGTAGTAAACATGGAACATCTCTATCTAGTATAATACCTATCATATATTCATGATTCTATAAAATAGTTTGATCTGGTTGATGAATACATCATATTTTGTTCATTTATAATATGTGAACATAACATACCATTCATCCATGTATCTGAGTACATTATTTTTGAATCAACTGATATTTCCCTTGTATTTCCTTATTCTAATTCAATCAATTGCTCGTATGTCTTTTTTCATTATATGCATGGAAAATCCCATCTTGGTTGATCTCCAATGCATGAAATGATAAAAAACACAACCAAACACCACATGATTATCCAAGACTTAAGGATTTCATATGAAATGAATCAAATTATGAATATTCTCACATATGGCCTCTCTATGACCTCATGTAATGGGGATTCATAATGAGCATACACCCATAATTATATCAATGATTTTATTCCATTCTATAAGATATACTTTTCTGGGCTAGTCCAAGTAATACATAATGAATATTTACCTCATGGGTATATTTTTTATTACTCATATAGAACCATTTATACTAAGTATAAGATTATACTCATGATAAAATTAACATTCTACCAGAACAAAAAATATTTCATGATGATCCTTATTCATAGAGAACTCAAAGTCAAACTTTAAAGGATATTATCTTCCCACTGATCATTTAAAATAAATTAATGCCCATAATATTGAATGATAAATAAGTATTGTATTTGTTAAAAAATCATGATAAATTTATAGCCATTATATTTGAAGACTTATATTTTATATACAAAGATGATAAACATGACCGTCAAGCTTCTAAAGTGGTAAATATTTCATTAATTCATTTTCAGGATTATCCTTTATAGCCATATAATAAGTTCTAACATCAACAATCTTAATCAGATCAAACATGAGGTGGAATTTTTGAAGTATTCATTTTATCCTTTGGTGATACATGGGTTACATTCCCTGAGGAAGGGACCCTTTATTATCATAGTAAAGCTCTATTCCTACCTTGATGTTAGGAACCACCTCATGTCTAAAATAAAACTTATTAATCAAAATAGTTTCCTTCTATGAATATGATACAAAGATATAATCCACCTCTACTGTTGAATATTTTATAGTGGCCTATTTGAAACTCTTTAAATTGATAACTCCATAGTTAAAAAACATTAAACCTGGTTGAGATCTCATGTAAACTTTGTTCGATTGAAAACTAGAATTAGTGTAACCATTTAAATATAGAATATCCTATCATCTAAAAATAATGAAAATAAACTTATTCATTATTACGTATTTAATGATATTTATAATTACTATCCAATAACTCCGATCGAGACTATAGTTGTATCTATTGCTTATTCTAAGAGCATATGTGAGATCAAGTTGAGTAATAACACATAGAATAAATAATAGTTCTTATATTATTTGGATATGGAATTATATTAATTCTTTCTAATCCTTTATATGATTCTTGATTTATCCAAATATTCATTCCATGAAACATTAGTAAATACTCCTTTTTGTGTTATCTACGATAATACAATGAATATGTTTTTTCTTTGTAAGGCATTGAAATATATTAAGAAATATTTTTAGAGCCCAGCATCGAGACGACTCAAGATTCTGATGCCAATTAAAAATGAAATTTATGTTATAAAAATATTAAATATACTAATATCACTCATTCATAGTTTTTAATAAATAATGGAATATCTCCTGATAGGAGCCTCAGAGTGGAAATTTGGGACCAGAGTTTATTCCAAAAGTGTGGTTTACCCCAGGTACTTTTCTTGTTTGGTAAACACCTTACGTTTAGTTGTGGAATCCATTAGTGTATGCATTTAATGAATTAATGAATTAATTTAATTGTTTTATTTAATAATACTAACCTAACCCTCTATATATAAATATTCCACCATGATGATATTTTAGGGTTACTCATGAAACCATCATATGATCTGAGAGGAGTAGGAGATTTTTCTTCATTGTAAGATCAATATCAGATGATGGTTAGTGATTAAATCAAGGTGTATTGAGAGAAAACTAACATAGTGGGTCTTCTCCATCATTGGATATTACGTTATTTCCAAATTATCAATCCATAATCGAGGCATGGCTCATAAATAATTTATTTTCTAATCTGATTACAATATTCAGAATAGATTAATTGTCTTCTTTTAATCTGTGATTTATTTATTCATTCACACGATCCCTTTAGCCTTGTTGTATAATTGATCTCTTAAAACCCTATTTTCCCTTGATATGACCCCATTTATATAATCTTTTTCCATGAATTCTTGACCAATTATAGTTCATTTTGTTCTTGTACTTCTCCACTCTTAGTTCATTGTGTTCTTCACAATTATCCTTCGGGGCTGTAGTTTGACTTTTCTAAGGTATATTCGAGCGCTATTTAACTCCTAGATTTGTTTTGGAAGCCTAATAGACATGAGTATTTATGGTTTATTGATTGAATAAGTAAATACATGTAATATGTGTTATAATCCATGGACCTAGTATCTTAAAGGTTGATGGGATCAATTGGAAGGCAACTGGAGGGTGATACGTGGAATTTCGGGATTTGAGGGGATCAATAGATTCTAATTTCCAACCATCTGATGAATATAATCCATGGGAAAGGGAATTCCCACTGATTTGAGCACCCAATGGGAATGATTCATAGAAAATATTCAGAATTTATAATTCTTATGGTAGAAATTTACTTTAGATGAAAAAACCTGATGATAAAGTGTTTATCGGGATAAACACATGGCGTGTACTAATCCCAGGATGTGGCGCTTGGGTTTTTTGTTGAGTAAAGTATCACGTGTAATATGGTTGGCCCCATATTCCATGTAACCCTCTCAAGGTGGCCAATCTGGATGCCATATGTCACATGCCTAAGACTCTATGTGGGAGGACATGTCGTGTACCAGAGTATACAAGCATGGGCATGAATACACAGACACATGTTGAGATGCATGACTAAGGCACTGGTTGGTAAAACACACCATATTTCATGGAGGAAAAATAATGTTTAGATACATGGATTCTTGATCCATATATAGGGATAACATGGCCAAGTAGAGGATAAGGTCCACATGCAGTGTGGACTCCACATACACTACGAACTCCTATATGAATCTTTTACCTATCATATCTCCTTTTTTTACTCGAATTTTAACCCTAGAGTGTACTATACATAGTGTTTTCCTTGTAAAATTCACTGGTGGCCTTCATGGTGGATTTTTAGATATTATGTGAGATGTTAAAAGTGTGGTGCCTATTACAGAAATACTAGAAGTTGATAGTGATCTGGCATGATCATCAGAGAGAGGCTGGGTTTGGAAACCCCCTATCACACTAGGTTGTGGTCCCCCATACTCCTTACACTTTTTTAGTGAAAAACCCCTTTGGAAATAGGGTGTGGGTCCTCTACACATTGAGCATCACCCTCATATGGAACTAGGGCATAGGTATTCCATGTATAAAGTGGAATCTCCTAGATACAAAGCATCAGGTACTATATTTATACTTACTCAGTGGAACCACCTTGATGAACAAGGGAATGAGTACTCTACCAACACTTTAATAATGGAACACCTATCTAGATAGAGTGTGGTTCCTCCACACTTTGACCAGGACCCCGTATCATACTAGAGCATAGGTCCCCTATAATTTCTTTGAGTGTCACACCATATCATTATAGGGTGTTTCTCTTCCATACTTTGAGTGGAATCCCCCTATCATACAAGGGCATGGGACATCATTCCTTTGAGTATAACCCCCTATTATTCTAGGGTGTTATTCCTCCATAATATGAGTGGAATCCCCCTATCATACATGGGTGAATGTCATCTATCCTTCCTATTAATAGTTTCTCGGTATGGTATTAGGGAGAAGGTCATGTATCAGCTAATTGGAATCCCCTATTGTTCTAGGTCATTGGTCCTCTATCTTCTGAGTTACATCCCCTATTGTTATAGGGAATGTGTCCTCTATCTATTGAGAAGAAACCCCTTATCGAACTAAGGTTTGGGTCCTATAATGGAGATTGTATCCTCTTTTATATGGTGTGTAGTGGTGAGATGTGTGTCCTCCACATGTAATCTTGTGAGGCTACACAAGATGCATGACTGCAAATCATGCCCCCTCGGTTTTGAAGAATAGTGTTGAGGTGTGGGCCAACGACATAGATTATTATTTGGTTGACCATAATGGTGGACATCAATGTGCATCCTCAGAGCGGTGGGTGGACTCATCATTGATATATGGTTATGGAAATTAAGATACCCTTTATCTCTCATTTGGTCTTCTTATTGAGCATTTATGGATATTTAAGTCTATTGTCTTAGTTTCTAATTGACATGATTTTTTGGGTTAGATGACCATTATTATATCTTTATATTGATCCCTTTGTGATTTTCATGGTGTCCTACAGGGTATGAATGTACTCACACCTTCATGGAATTTTCCCATATAAGTCATGTCTTATGTAGGAGAAAGATAGATCGAGGGAGATTTTAGTGGAGTATAGTATACATTGGTTCAAAGAATTCATATGGTGGTTGGGCTTGGAGACCATGTGCTGAGATCTCTCATATTTCATTATTCCAATTTTTTTTCTAAATGTATTTTTATTTTCCCCCTTTTTAGTTAGGTTTTATTCTATCATACTATAATGTATTACATTTAAGTTATTGTATGCATGGTTTTACCCTAGATATTTGACCCCTTTTCATTATTCCAATTCACTATTTCGTGGATAAAGTTGTGTTCAACCTTATAGGTAATATAGTAAAAGTCCTCCCATTTATGTTATATATTTATGGTTCTTTTCATCACCCCCTTTACTATAGAGGTATGATTGTGGTTATGGAGGCCTGGCCTTCTGCTAGCCAAGAAGGTCCCAATGGTTCTGGTCATTACAAATGTTATTAGATATTGTTCATCAAAAAGATTAATTTTTTGTTTTTATCCTTAAGTGTTTTAGTTGGGACCATAATTAAATAACTTAAGAGTTTCATGAGTGAAAATTTTAGGCTAGGTAACCATGTGTTGGTACAAATATTGACATATCCACACACTAGGACTCTGATTACCTTCTTGTCAAATTGGCATACCGAGAAATTTTTTGTAGAGAATAATGGAACAAGAATCATATAGAATTTAGTCCTTTTACAATAACATTGAGTAAAATCTTCAAATATATATATATACACATATATTGTCATTTGACCTTGGTACATCTTGATTACATTCAAAATTCATCCACAAAGACAGCCAACTAAGATACTAATTCAAGATAATGATGATGATATTATGAGTGATTGGGCCTCTATTAAAGTTCCATCCCATGATGTATTTCCTCTATAAAGGTAGGTATAAAAACCCCCACCTATTTAGATTTATATTGTACCAATAGGGTCAGCTGAGGATGCATGTTGTCTTAGCACACTACGTGTATTCTAGTGCTAGTAGGAATTAAAGTTCCACAGTGTTCCAGATTCTTTGGAAGTGGGGGATTATACTGAGTCAGTGATTTGATACTTTAGTTTTGTAAATACACCGACTGATCATATGGTTTCATTGGCGATCAATTATCTGCATGAAAAAACAACTGGTTTTGAAGGTCCGATAGATGACACACCTGTGTTGATTTTGCACATGGGTTTCAGAGATTTTGATCACCCAGGAATTTTAGTGGGTCATAACTTCCTTTATCAAATTTTATGGGAACAACGTAAGTCTGTGGTGAAAACGTAATTCTTCAATAGGACCCTCCTTGTGGCGGTTTTGGAGGCGATACTTATCCAGGGTGATGTGGGGGTTATTGAAGAGACCTGGGTTGGTGATGTTTGATGTATATTTAGAAATGAAATAAATAGGGACACTTCCACCATAGAGATAAATTCTAATGTTGTGATTCAAACCCATGAGGTAAAATCAATTCCTCCCAAAGAGGATAGTTTTGATTCATGGAAGAAGAGTTCTTGGACTTGTCTGTTTTAGGTCATTCTGATGGGAAGGTGTCATAGAGTTTCCTAGGTATGGATAATAGACCAGAAAGGGTATATATGGTATAATGTAGTGAGGCTTGTGAACTCAAGGATTTGGTTTTCTTGAGGTGTGGCCATATTCTTCTCTACTATTGTTTGTAGTTTGGTTACACAGTCACATGCCACCTTCTATGGATGTATCCCCTATTCGAGACTATGTGATACCTATAGAGGCATTTTTTCTCAACCCTTATACTAGAGGCTTATGTATAGATGATCGATAACCAAATGTTTCTATAAGTGGTGTATCCTAAATCCATGAGGAGAGATATCATTTCACAAAATGATTCTATAGTGGAAGCAAGACCCTCTGATATTTTCCACAGTTTAATCTAGTCGTTCACCATTCATGATCTGGTGATTGAGACCAGTTGGCATACTAGTGATTTTAGTTTATTGGGGGTGGTGTTCTCCTCCATTGATAAAGAGTTATCCCCAAGTATTGTAGGATGAACTTATTTAAAGGTGGTTATAACCATTTTTTTTGTATTTTCCATTATTACTCTTGGAGAAACATATACTATGATATTTTAGTTTCATATGATGGTGTAGAAGTACGAGGGTGTCCATCTTGAAGTTTTTATAGGTTTACCTCCACTTCATGAGTTTTTTCCTACATGGAATTATAATAGGGATGGAATAATATATCAACTTCCATATTTGATAATCTTATGTTGTTGTGAGATCTAGTGTTGTGTTTGGAGGAGTCTACAGAGTTAGATCTTTGTAAGGACCATTATTATTTTGTTGGGTAGCCCTGTGTTGTTCACATAAGATGAAGATTAGAGGTTGAGGTCAGGTGCATATTAAAATCACCCCAGATAGGTGGCTATTTAGTAGGAGTATCCACCCCCAAGAATCTATGAACTCTTTTCCTAGTGGGTGGTGGAAAAGGGGATCTTAGATTTTGACCACATAATGGGTTATCACAATTTATTCATTCAAGTGGGGTTGTATCAGGCATATATTCCTAGAGCCTCTGAAGATTATTTGATTTCTTATTGATACCATTTATCATGTTGAAATTCATAGTATAGTTTTCAAGAATCATGAACTAGATCTTTGACCCTTCTTATATCAGTTTATGGTAGTCATCTGTAATGACACACACATGTACTTGAAGTCAGAGGTAGAGAACATGATACACTTGTGGATAGATTGGGATGTGCTCTTATAGTATCATCTTTTTGGGGATCTCTCATAGAGATAGTCTCATATTTCTTAGGTTTACTCTTATGATATGTCTTCTCAAACATGGGATTGGTTTTGGTACCAGGAAATATTGAGGGAGTTCTAGCTTCTAAGCCACCGTAGGGCATGGTCGTGGCAGCATATTCTTTAAAAAATGTTTTTCATTGATTATTGTTGAGTGACCTGATAGAGTAGTATACCTCTTGTTGTTGATCCTTGAGGAGAAGGTTGGTTCAAAATACCACTAGTCAATGGTTGTTATACATATGCTTCATCAAAGAGTTAGGTAGGAATAATATTTGGATATTTATCAGGAGGGTTTATAGGACTAAACATCCCTTTGATATGTTATGGTGAATACTATGAAGATAGGAATGACAAAATCCATGTTAAAGGATGGTAAGTGGAAGTGATCAATCAAGGGAAAAGAGGTTTATGAGGTCATTTTCCATTATTATTACCCCCAAGAGAAGGGTCTTTGTACCGAGATCCTTTTCCTTTAGGTTTGGTGTTAAAGGATGTTGCAACTTGTTATAGAGTGTAACTCTCAACATCTCGCCTACCTATAGGTAGAGACAGAGGTTTTAAGTGAAAGTGGAAATTAGATGGTTTTTTTGGTTCTCATGATAGGGAATCCACAATTGATGAGAGGACATGATACTACTTGAGTAACTATATACTAACTCACCAGGTTGACCCACTTCCTACCACAGTGAGAGTAGAGCTTAGTGGACAATTTGGGATGCTTAAACATGTAAAAGGTAGTGTGGATTCATGTAATTACATTGATGATCATTAAAAATGTGATTCTCATGTAACTTAATTCTTATGGAGTTAATCTAGGGATCCTTTATGTCTTAGATACACATGACCACAGTCTTTATTCCCTAGACAAATGGTCAGGGTGAGTAGAAAATTCTTGTTTTAGATTGCATGCATCAGGATTGAAAGCTATATTTGGGATATATGTAGGATGATCTCCTATCATATATGGATAATTTATTTCAATGGACATCCCTCCACCATTGGCATGAAACCATTTGGGGTTATGTATTGGAGACCCTGTAGGTCACCACTAAATTGGACATAGATAGTGAGAGTTATCTCTTATAGTTCTATTGTTAGATCTAGTGATGGTTGTGAAAGGTGTTAAGTTCTTCTATGAGTGGATGAGGACTATCTAGAAAACTTCTGGAGTTATTTGGGTGTATATAAAAGTCCCCTTTGGAGTTTGACATGGAGATCAACTATTCGAGATGTCTTTTCTTGTTGAGGATCATGAGTATTTGTTAGGGATGATCAGAAATATCCCATGACAATAATACCTTTCTTATATTCACCGCATTTGGTTAGTGAGGTGGTGTACTGCTTGACCCTATGATTGCAGTCAGACCAGGTGCTTTCTATTTTTCACTTTTCAGTGCTGAGGATACTTGTGCATGAATTGTTTCATATTTTCAACTTAGATGTGCTACGTACGGGGTGTGGAGAAACATTTCATTGTACATAGTGGTGGTTGTGAACTGTCTTAGAGAAAACCCATTTTGTGCATGTGGTTCCCTTGGTGTGTGTTAGAAACAACACGAGAGCATGAAAAAGAGCTCCTGGGTGTGAGAGAGCCAAATGTGGGCTCAATATACCCACTTTTTGTTTAACTTGTCCTTTTTCGGTTTGAAAATCATTAAAGGGGGGAATAATATAGTGACCACATTTTTTCCATTGAATAGTTTGAAATATATTGTGTTGTTTTTTCATAGCAAGGTGTTATGATGACATGTGATTCTAAGACCTCATGATCCCAAAATTGATGTTATAAAAATATTAAATATATTAACATCATGCATAGGATGTTTTTTCATAAATAATGGAATATCTTTTGAGTAGATCTCAAATATTAAATGTAAGACTATAGTTTATTCTATAATGTGGCATTTACCTAATGAGTGACCTAAGGGTGATTGGTGTTGGATGTTTGGATGAGACATTCATTGAAAGGTGCATTTAATGAATGAATGAACTTCATTAATTAATTTATTTTATAAAAATAACCTAACCCTCACTCTACAACTACTTTATTTTGATAATTTTATAGGGTTATCCACATAACCTTTACTAGATCTAAGATGAGGAGGAGAGCTTTCATTATTAGCATATCCACATCAGACAATGAGTGACGATCAAATCGAGGTGGATTGAGAGGTAGTGAAAGTGGATGGTCTAATACATTATTAAAAAATGCCTTCTTAACAAAAAAATTTCCCTAATCAAGGTAGGGATTTCAAATTCTTTATTTCACCCATTTTATTAAATTATTGATCATAGATTAATTATCTAATTTTGATCTATGTTTAATTTATTATTTCACATGATCCATGCTATCTTGTAATATAATTTATAGGTTAAACCCAGTGTTTCCATTGATATCACCACATTTATATAATCATGGTCCAATAACTCCATTATAGTAATGGTTCACTTGGTTCTTGTGATATTACTCTCTCCATTCAGTATGTTTTTAACCATTGGTATGTGGGGCCATAGTCTGACTTTGTTAGGGTGGGTTTAAGCATGATCAAACCCTTGTATTCATTGTGGTATCCTAAATGACACATGGGTCGACCAATTGAAGATAGAGCAAGGAACAAAGTGGAATATTTTTAACAATCCATGGGTTTGGTATTTAGAGGGGTGACCAGATTTAGAGGTAGGAACCTAAGGGGTGAGGCGTGGCATTTCGGGATTCAAGTGGATCACCATATTTTGATTTCATTCCACCAAACAGATGAAATTAATGTAACGATGTGATTCACACCAATTTCAAGAAAACCAATATGTGTGATGCATGATTACAGGAGAGATCTATAAACCATGTTGAAGAACATGACTTTCCATAAAGAAACTAACTACACTATGTGTAATATGATGAAAAATCATTGTGAAATACCATTGACTATGATGATAAGGGTTGGGGAGAAGTTAAGTTTCAAACATTGTGTGGTTGGGCCCATATGTTGTGTGGCCCTCCCCTGGTGACCAAGACATGTGCCAGCTAACACAAGATCGGGACCCCATATGAGGGGATACACCATGTACCGGAGTACACATCCATGGTCTGTAATATATAGGCATGGGTTGAGATGCACGACTAGGACCATGTGTGGACATACACATCATGTATCCCAGAGGAAATGCCATGTGTAGAGACATAGATTCCTAAGACGTGTCTAGAGAGATCATGGCTAGATAGAGGAGTGGGCCACAATGCATGTTGACCCCATACACATCATTCGCTCCTATATAAATATTCTACCTCCCATATATATTTCTTTTTGACTTGGATTATGGACTACGAGTATCATATCTAAGGCTATTATTTTTAAAACATGATGGTGTCTTTCGTAGTGGATTTAGAGACGTGATGTTAAATATTTAGAGTATGACACTCATTGAGGTGAAATTTCACATTAGTAGTAATTAGGAGAGATCATAAAAGAGTGATAGGGGTTGCAAACCACCTATCATGCCAGTTTTTAGGTCCCTATACTACTTTCACTACTTTTAGTGGAACCCACATATGGCACAAGGGGGCAGTCCTCTACCCACATAGTGGAACCACACCTATGTAAATAGGGATAAATTCCACTATGTATAGAGTAGTATCCCCATTTCATACTAGGGAACAAGTCCTGTATTTATAAAAACTGAGTGGACACCCTTATATAAAAGGATGTAGATCCCATATTGATAAATTTTGAGTCGAACCCCTAACGTTCTAGGGCATGGGTCCTCCATAAATTGAGTGGAATAGCCTTTTCATTATAGGGAACAAGTCCTCTCTCCATCCTTTGAGTAGAAATCCCTAGTGTTCTAGGGTGTGGTTCCTCTATAATTTAAATGGAATACCCCTATTTTACAAGATAATAGGTCCTCTATCCTTCTCTAAGTATCACCCCTATTATGATAGAATGGGGCCCCCATACTTTGATTGGCATCACCTTCTCAAAACCCGGGCACAAGTAATTTATCATTCCTCTAAGAAGAATCCCCTATGGTAATATAGAACATTTCCTCTATCAAATGAGTGGAATACACATTTCAATCTTAGTCATGGGTTCTCTATCTATAGATTTGAGTCCTAGTATTGTTTCATAGAGTGAGTCCTATATCTATTTTTTGGAACCCCATTATCATACTAAGTCATGGGAACTATATTAGAGATTTTTCCTCCTTGTATATGGAGTGTAGTGGAGAGGTGTGGGTCTTCCACATGGAATATTGTTAGGTAACACAATATGAATGACTAGACATTGTACCCCATCAACTAAGGATCATAGTGGTGCGGTTTGAGCCTCCCAAATAGATTCATATTAACTTTCTCATGATGTTAGGAATTTTAGGTAAACCAGTGGAGATTCTAGCCAACTCATCATTCTTAGTTGAGTTTTGGATATGGAGACTGCCTTTCCCTCACATTTGGATTTTTCATTGAGCATATCTATCTATTTATGGTTCCTTTCTTAGTGTTTGATTGGTATTCATTCTTTGGGTTGGGCTGACCATTATTATATATATTTTTATCCATTTTTGGATTTTGATGCATCCAACTAGGTACATATATAATCAAACCTATATGGTATTTTCTTACACATGTCATGTCATATATAGACTATAGAAAGATCACAAGTGATTTTAATAGAGCATAGGATAATCAGGTGTATATACGATGGTTAAGATGAGAGACTAGGATCCAGTCTCTCTATTCAATTTTATTTAATTTTTTTTCTTGGATGTGAATGTATTATTCCAATTATCACTTTGGTTTTATTCTATCATATACTGATTTATACCCTAGAGGTTATTTTTTTCATAGTTTTACTCAATATGTTGTAACCTTTTTCGTTGTTCCTATAAACAATTACCCAGAGATGGTTGGGTGTGTGTATACATGTAAAAGAGGAAAAGGACTTATATTTATATTATTCCTTCTCAGTTCTTTTTTTCATACCTTAGCCTATGGGGGTGGGATTGGGGTTGTGGAGGCCTATTCTTCTACGAGAGAGGTGGGACCCTGTGGTTTAGGTTATTTTAGCTAAACTGCTTTATAATTTTAACAATTTAAGTTTCATGACTTATTACAAGAACCGTTTTAGATATTCCTCTTTAGATATTCATAAATTGTATGCATGCTACTTCACCAATGTCTTTTAGAGAGAATTATTTCACCAACCACATCATTATTGAGTGTAATGTTGAGAAATAATTTCTAATATTGAGTATGTTAGCCACATATAGTATCATAAATACTACAATACTCCCACCGCACTTCATATATATATAGGAACCATCTTCATTATTTATGAAATAGTACACTTTTATTACATCATAAAATTAGATATTCCAACTTTTAGAAGCGTTCTTCAAACCATAAATGTTTTTTTTGTAATTCACATACCATAGTTGACTAATTTGTTGCTTCAAAACATTTGAGTAGTATCATGTACATGTATTAGATATAATTATCATTACAGAAAGTGGCTTTGACATCTATTTTATATATATCATAATAAAAATGAACTACTTTGTAATGTAATATATGTATAAACATTATCATCAAAATAGTTTAAACAATTTTTTCAGATTCACTACCATAAATTTGTTTGTAACCCTTTTCCTTTGGGAATTAATTATATGTAGATAATATACCCTCCATTTTAGTTTTGTTACATAAAATAGAAATTCACATAATGGGACTCACCCATATCGATGAATCCACCAAGTTATAGAATTTGTTTGTGTAAATAGAATCCGTTTTATATTCCATGAATTTTAACCATTTTAATAATCAGAATTATCTCTATCCACTATATAGGTAGTCGGTTAATATCTAATGAGTATTAATTCATCATAATTTCCATAATAAATCCATATATCTCATGATCCTAAATAATCACACTAGAACTTTGAGGTTCTTGTGGAACTTGAGTCTGTTATTCATCCATAACTCTTTATAGAACATGATAATATTCCATTTCAAGTATACATCATATTTGTTGGTCATCAACTTCTCTAAGTTAATCAGTCCTCCCAAAAACTCCTTGAATTATACATTCCTTCTCAATTAATATATCGGATTATAAAATAATTGTTTTTGAAGTCAGTAGTATTATAGAAATGATATCCTATATCTTCTTTAGGATAACAAAAAATAACCACTTCTGTGACTTAAACCTAGTCTTATCTGAATCCAATAATCACATGAGTGAATTGAAATCCAAAATATTTATAAAAAATTAAAGAATTCTTCAAAATATATATCATATGATGTCTTCATGACTAAATTTATATGGAAAATAATTTAGTAGTGATGAAGAAGTCTCTATCTCATAACCTTAGAATAAAATTGGAAGGTCTCACTAACTCATAATTGTTAAAACCTTGTTCAACAAGGTATTATTCATCCCCTCAGACACACCATTCCCCCATGGTGTCCTAGAATAAGTGAGTTTTCTAATAATTCAATAATATCTTTGACGATCATTGAATTATTGGATCATGTATTGACCACCATATCAAATCGTAGAATCTGAATACTTTTTCCTAGTTAATTTTTACTTCATTATAAAAATATTTGTAATTTTCAAGTGTTTTATTCTTGTGTATCACAAGAAAAAAATAACTATACTAAATAAAGTCATCTAAGAAAGTAAAAAAATTAAGTAAAACTATGAATTACTTGTGTTCTCATTAGTCCAAATATATCACTAAATATAAGATCTAATAATACACTATTATTCTAAAATTTTCAACCGAAACATGCTTCGTTCATCTTGACTGATGAACATGATGAACATGTTTCAAATGATTCATAATAAAATTTCTATTTATATATTTAAAAAATATTCTTATTGATGGATCAATATATCATTTTTTCTAAAGAGGATGAAAAAAAATAAAATTTCTCTTTATGGAAGAAAATTGATGATAGTGCTCCAATTCTATACCTATTCTATTAGGTAATGTTAAATCGTATATGAGGAATTATATTTTAACAAACCTTATCCATTTCCAATATAAAGATTTATTTATACCTTCTTCAAATTTTTAGCATCACTTAGTTTATATTTATTAGTCAAAATGTTGATACACACCCGATATCCAATGTCTATGAGTTTGAGGTAGTAAAATTTATCTCTATAACATTTACATCTAGATGATTTGAATTATTTTACTTTATAACACTTATCAACCTTTAAAAATAAATTTGAACTATTTTTTAGGTCCTACATATAAAATATTTCAAAAATTTTATTGTGAACTATTTTATAATCTATCAATAGCCTAGACTTTGAGAGATTATCATGTTTTATATCTTTTGAAAATGGAATTTTAATGAAAGAACTCATACTAAAAATTATTACCTTATACATCATATAAATTTAGTAAGGGAAGATCCATATTTCACTCAGTATTTAGGATCTTTAGAATTTCTTTGATTACATAGATATTTATATATGTAGTCAATTCAGTCACAATAATTATGTTTTGTGGATGGTTGAGCTAACAACCCTTTTAAAAATCCATCCTATTGATAAACACCTCTCAATTCCATCAGTAACCTAATGCTATATGATCTCTAAATCAATTTGAACCGAAATAAAATGATAGGAATGGGAACATAATCCTATTAGTCTCAACCACTATTTTCTTGCCTCACACAAAATAATACAGGGGCACCCAAGCTTTAAAACGACCCACAGAATTGGATGATTGAGATCATAAAATGTTTTTCTATGGAAGTAATATCACACATAATATTTTTGGTTTAATTGATAAACTATCGCTAAGTTAATATAATTCATATTTATATTAAAAAAATAAACCTTGAATCATATGAAATATTTTTTATCTCTTGTTATTATTCTATTTTGTATATATTCTTAGAAATATTATGTTTTGGAATACTTATTTTTCCAATAGACTAATATGTTCACACTATATTAATGTTTTACTCTTTATAAAACCCACAATTTTTGTTAGTCAACCAAAAACTGAAGAAAAAAATATTCACATATACTGAAATACATCCTATGCAGTGGGAACATGACCTTTTGATGTAAATATTTATATTTATATGAGATTGGAAATCTCCACATCAGTAATCATTGAACCATAGATATCCCACTCCCACATTTCTTCAAATAAGTCAAAAGACTCAAGGATAGTGGGAAGTTTGACTCAAATTCCCTCCACCCAAGGATACATTACATAAGGGATAATCCAATAATTAATCAATATAAAAACTTATATGAATAGTCTATATTCCAAAACTAAATTCAAGGAAATAAATTTAATTCTAAATTGAGGTAAATTAAGATGAAAACTAAATCTTATATTTTTATTGTAAGAATTTATTGCATCAATTGATAATTTTTCAGATGAAATTCATGACATAAATTAATATAACATTATATTAAAAATTATATAAACATTTTATAAACATAAATACTCTAAAAGAATAAAGAAATGAATAATATTTTCATGTTTCTATAAAAAGGGATATAAATATTATATTTTCAGAATTAATTTAGGTATGAAACGTATCATTTTATAATTCCCAAAATTATAATTTATATAAATTTTATAAACAACAAGTAAATTTATCTAAATATTAAAATTTTACTATGTTGATATTTATTGTATAATACCCCTAATAATGGGTATTATTTTTCATAAATTATGATTGATACATAAAGGTAATCAAAATAAGTCTTTTGGATTTAATCACATCATATGATATAACCTTTAGTAATCCATGAATGATATCACAACCTATAATGGGTGATGTCATAATAATCCTATAATATTTGGAAACATCATATATATCATAAATATGATAAGATGATATGTTTTTTCAATATTTATATTTCAATCATAGATTACAATATAATAATTATTTCCTACTAAATATAAGGAATCTAATTGCTTTCAAACTATCATACCCTTATAATGAATGGTGATCGTACCTTATTTTTAATCCAAAAAAATCATTTCATCATATAATATATTATAATATAATTCCATAAGCTTTATAAAAATCATATTATTTTAAATAATAGGGAAAAATGTTGATCCATTAAATAACAAGTATTTGATAAAAATAATGGGTTTTATGTGTTTATAAATGAAAAATGATAGTAGAAGAAACCCATGAAATTCCCAATATATATTTAATTGATTAAATATATGATTAAAAATTCTATAAAACTATTTATACCTTCAAAACATTATCTTTAATATTTTACACTTCAACACAATAATATTTATACAGATCATTGAATAAAAAACCAAAAGGATTCAAACTCCGTGGTTGGTACACCAAATGGTAAGGGTCATTTTTCTTAGAAAGAGGAAAAAAATCATCAAAGGGGTGATTGCATATTCTTCATAGTAAATTCAATGGTAATTAGAGAAAAATAGATTTTCAGCAATGTTTTCATGCATTTATTGTAGGACAATGAGAGGGATCATATCCCTATTATTGAAATCTTAATTAAATGATGGGATTCTTAATTTTTTATAGTCAGGTTCGATATCATTACACCCACACATTACTTCCTGTTGGTGTGTTACTATTTTAACATTTCAAATAGATTCCCATGTAATGAATGAATCATCCCATTAATTAATTGTATATGAAACTGTTCATGATTTATTGCATGCACCATGCACTCAAATCCATAAGATCATCATATATTAGGTCAACATAACCTCATCTTATGCATCACTTGAATATCAATTACATTAGTGATGACACACTCTCAATCCCATGATCAAGGTTATGTAAGTTGGGAACATATCTTGAAGAATGATATGAATAATATATACAGAATTGGTTATAATACACATGATAATATATAATATGATGCACCCATTTTAGTGCCCATCCAGCAGTTGGTTGAGTTCATCTGTCATTGTTTCAGTCTTCGATTTACATATTACATCAATCTGTAAATTTTATGCATCTCAATGGATGAAGGGTTGGAAAGTTTACCTCAGATTATTTATAAAATCATTAGATCAATTATATATATAAGTGAGTCTTAAAACAGTCATGAAATATATTGAAATGCAGTTGATAGATTTAAGGATAGGGGGCATGGGTCCTTTCCAATTTTAACTCAATGATATGTATCTTAAATTACCATACAATAAAATATAAGAATCATATTATATATACAAACTCAAGACATAATAGTTTACAAATATAAATAAAAATAGCCCAATTTCATTTTCCTTTACTTTAAATTCAATTCATTTTCTGTTTCCGGTGGTTTACAAGTACACACATGTTTTAGAGTTTCAAAAAAAATACATATTATTGGTTATCTCAAGAAAACCAAAATATATATTATTGTGGATTTAGTCCCTATTTTTTAAAAATTGATATTTTTCATTGTCCTAATATTTCTCAAAAATATATTCTCATTTTCTTATTTTGGACTCTCAGACACATACTTTTAAAGACATTAATATATTAATAAACTAATTTTAACTCATTTGAAAAAACCACATGACCAATTGATGTACTGTGGTATATGTTGTGTATACTATTTGTAAAGATTTTTTCTACTTATATGTTTTGGTACTGTTATATATGAAATTTATTAACCTTATGAATTCTGCATGTTTATCTTTAAAAAATTCAATATTTACTCCTAAAATATTTTGATTTATTTTTTATTTATTAATTTGAGTGATGAAGAGTATTCTTATGATTCTATTTAATTCCAAATCTATACATCATTTCTTTTGGCTCCCTCATATTTTTTTTGATATTAATGATCCAATGGCCCTACAGGTTCCCCATGTTTCTATTCAATTCTATTTGTTTATATTATCACTTTAAATTTGTCTATATTTTATACTTGACAGACACTTGGAAGAGTTAATGTGTTTAAGGAGTTGGTATGTATTAGTAAATATTGAATGGATTGTTTTATTATATCCATCCACATATCCTTTATCCCATTTTTGTCCTGACACACTATCCATTTTCTTGTTCAACATTATCACATAATCCCTTTAGGGTTGGGTTTTACTGGATCTCATTTATTTAAAAGAGAAGTTGGTTATATACTCTTTTTGAAAAACATGGATCATTATAATACTATTCAAATGTTTGTGGATCCCTAAACTATGTTTTTCATGATGATAAGAAAAATGTAGATGTTCTGATTTATTAATCAATATATAGTCTTTGTATTTACACCAGGAATTTTAAGAAATTTTTTCTCCCTTTTTTTTATTTGATTCCTATAATATGATGTATGATTTAATCCTTACGTTCATTGTGTTGTTTTTTCCAAGGATGCAAGAACATATATTCTTGATAGTTAGTTTGATCACTTTTACATATCTCCATGTGTACTATTTACTAGGATAGTTTATTCAGTTATTTAATAATTTTTTGTCTCTTTTATTTTTTATTTTTTATTTTAAATAATAAACCAGTCTAATAGGTGGTGTTATTTCCATGTATGCAAGTCTAAATTGAGATAATGCACATAAAATTCTTGTTTTATTATCATTTATGAATTTTTATAATACTTATCAATTAATCAAAATTATTTAGTTTTTATAATGAAATATGATTTACCTATTTGAATATTAACCACTATTATATTTTTGTGGATCCTTGACCTTTCATGTGGATCGCATCGAGATTATTCCAAAAAAATTGGTATTAGATCCATTTGATTCATAATTAAGGGTTCTATAGAATTTGAGCTAGATAAATTAAATTTGGGAAATTATTTTAATATATTGTGAATAAATATGAGCATGCTTCTTGATCCCAATAAAATAATTGATACTCTCTATGGTCTGAAAATGTAAGTCACCATTGAATCCACTAGTTCAAAAACCATATTTATCTATATAGACATCTTTGCTAATGTCCTTAATAAATCTGGTAAACTTATGTTTTTTTCTTTATCTGATAGGGTACTTCAAGTAGTTACTTATGATTTTACTACTATAGAAATATGGTCAAAATTTTAAACTATAAATATGAAAAAAATCATTGGTTGTAATATTGTATAAGAAAATGAGATTGTATAATTTTAAAAATCACCATAGGACTAATGTCCGGACACATATGAATGATTTTAACAAGATTTTTTTGGATCTATCAAATATAAATATTATGATACTTGATTGAGAACTTGTAATTATCCCATTAACATTGTTATTTATTTTGTATAATTCTATTAAAGACTCAAGGATTTATATTGGTTATTATCTTTAACTTTATTTTTTGAAATATTTTTTATTATCTAAATAACTTTAGAGATGATTCCATATCAATACAATGTCTAGGTTGTTGAATGTTATAAACATGAATGAATATAGTGGTATATAGAGATTTAACAACAACTCTAGGAAGAACTAGTATAAGTTCAAGAATATGGTGATTACATTTTATCAATGTAAATATATAAGACACATAAATTTTCCTAATAAGAAGAATACTATTTAAGAAAATAACAATCAGTCATTATTAGTATAGAAAGACTTTGATAATGACGATGTTCTTAATATGTGTTTGAATACCAGGTCCAATGAGTAGATCATTGATTCAGTATACTCTTTCCACATGTGTTAGAAGAGAAAATACTTTTCTGAATTGAAAGATTTAGTGTCTTCTGATGTATATTTCATGAATGATAAGGTTTTTTATATCATTGTTATAGGTTATATTTATCTAGAACTTGCTGAAAAGATAGTGAAAACTTTGAACAAGGTTGGGTGAGAAACCAAGATGAAAAAACCTCCTTTCTCTTAGAGTAATTGAAAACAATTGATGTAAATTTTGGTAAGACTCTAGATAGTTAAGAATTTATCATGGATCATTGAAATTGATAAAGTGAAATCTCGTAAAATGGAGTGAATGTGTTAGATAAGAAAAAATAAAAATTAATTGAATTCCACAAATTACTTCATTTTTGATAAGAGTTTTATATATCATAGATAACTTAAGAACATGATTTTCAGTGGATTAAATTAATTTAGGAAGAAGGGGCTGTTAATTTAAATAACCCCAAATGGTATTCATTTTTATTAGGATAATGTGCATGAAAAATCCAAATGTGTGAGGTTTAATAAGTTTATATAAAAAGTTATGAATACCCATGAGTACATTAATTCTGATTTATAGGGCCTATGTAGATGAACCTACCATGGATAAGTTTATTAATTTGTGAATTTTTTTGATGATTACTCTAAAAAAGTTTATTTTTATAATAAAACATAAGTTTTATACTTTGGATACATTTAAAGACCAGATAAAAAATGTTGAGAATTAATTAAGAAGGGAGTTGGAGACTTTTAGAAATGGTAATGGTAAGAATATATATCAAATGAAATTGTTGAATTATACAACTCTTTTTTGGTTCTTAGACACTAAACTATTATAGAAACCCATTAATAAAACAGATTAGTTGAGTGTTTGGATAGGATTATCCTAGAGAAAGTGAGAAGTATAGCCTCACACTCATGTTTTCCTCAATCATTCTTGGAAGAAATCCCTTCTATAGATGTATTCATTCTTACTAATTATATTTGTATTACTAACTAATTTAAAACATTTAATAGGATTTTTATAGGAATAAAACCTAGTCTAGGACACCTCAGGGTATTTGGTTACACAACTTATACCCACACTAAGAATGATAAGTTGGTACCTAGAGATTTTAATTGCAATTTTTTATCCTAAAGTTATTAATGGTTATATACTATGGATATTCAAACCTTTTTACCAAAATTTCATCATTATTCATGATGTGGTATTCCATTAATTTACATTATCTAAATAGAAATCTACAATTCCCTAAAATATCAAAATAACTCAACCTATATGTATTGAAAGTCCTATAAAGTTCATAGGCTAGTCTCCTCCTAAGCCTGTCTCTACTAATCCTACCATCTAGGCTCAAAATTATTATTATTATAACTATAGATAAAAGATATATTAAATTGAAAACTTTTAGGATTACTAGTTAACTTGAGATGGATTCTAGAAGACCATTCAACCTCATTCTCAGTTTAGTTATCTAGATGTGTCTTCCCATATAGTTAATATTACTTAAGATATTAATAGTAATGAAACAAAATTATTTAATAAAGATATAAAAACAAATGAATCAAATTAGTGGCTCAAAAAAATAAAAAGATCAAATAAATTCCATTCATAAAAACTATACCTGGGCCATTGTGACCAAAAATATAATTTTTTGGAGTTATTGGATACAAATGGTTTGTTAAATGGAGGAATATTTTTTGGGGAGTTAAAAATTAAATATAAAAAAATTTAATTTCAAAAGTATTAATTCATCATGAAGGTATTGGCTATTGTGGAAAATTTCCATCACTTGTGATGAATTCATCTATGATATTATTGATTTCCTTTGTTACCCATTATTATTTTGATATAGTTCTATTGGTTATTAAAATGAATCTTTTACAAGGTAAGGTGGTTGAAATAATTTATATAATGCCTTTAAAAGTATTTTAATAATATTTCAATATATGCTTGATTTTTTTCTATTAAAAAATTATATGGATTCAAATAGTCATCAAGACTATGGTGTAAATAGTTTTATTTTTTAATGGTTAAAAATGGTTATAATAGAATAAAGTATGTTGTATGTGTTTATTTCTCACATTTTATGTGTGAGATTTTTTACTTACATTTATATATCAATTACATGTTTCTTATATATAAAAAACAAGGTTGATTAATCATGTAATGATTTGTCTTAATTCTATTTTTGAAATGTATGACCTATGTAATGAAAAAATAGATCTTAGGTATTGAGATCATAATAAATCAGAAGGAAACCATTTTATAACTATCACAATATGATAATGTTTTGATGGTATTAAATCTGTAACAACTTGATAATCTTAAACATATTTTTATTTGTTTTGTAAGACATTTTAAACAGCCAATTTCTAAGTCCTATAACTGTGAATTTGAAGCGGCCTTTAGGAATAAGATCCCATATTCTAATATTTATTGTAGTCTTTTGTATGCTATGGTTTTTTCTAGAATATTTTCTTCCTTATCTGTTTGTATTATGAGAATGTTCATAAGTAATCTTGGAAAAAAAACATCAAACACATTGAAATGAATAACTGTGTCATGGTATATAAACCATTCATTAGTTTTGAAAATAACAGAATCCATGTTAATTATGTTTTTAGTTTTTTTATTCTTAAAATAATGTAAATATAGAAATATATATGTCAATTAATGATCATGTATTTATTTCCTATGTTGAATATTTGTTTTAGAAATTCAAGAAGATTTTAGTCATTTTATTTTCCACCATTAAAGAAGTAAACATATCCTTAATCAAATATATTAGAGAGTTTATTTGGTTGAAAGGATTGATAAATTAATTAACATTATCTTATGATATAACTGTTGTGTATTGTGATTTTTATTTTTCCTTGTATTTGTCTAAAAATAATTTCCCCATGTTTGGAGAAAACATATAGATATTAGACATCATTAGTTAGGTATGTTATTAAGACTAGGATATTGTGTGTCAATAAGATACACAATAATGATAACATGACTAAGAGTTTGTCTAATCTCATTCCATTATCAATGTTTAATAATTATTTAGTGATGATGAATACTGTACTATTACAATAAAATAGGATTCATGATCACCATCACACATAATAATTTTAATAAAAGGGGGAGATTTGTGATATATGTTGTTCATGCTATTTGTAATGAAAATTGTTTACTCTTATGTATTGGTACTCTTGTTAATGAAATTCAACACCCTTATGTATGATACACATTTAATACATTGGTATCATTTTTTTATCCTTAAAATTATTTGAATTACATTTTTATTATTACAATGATGGATCATGAGTCTACTTTTTCAGGTTTAATCTTAGATCTGGGAATTGTTTTTATTGGGAATCTTATAAGCATATATAATCATGATCCAATATCTCCACATGTGTCCCCATGTGTTGGTTCTGATGTGTTTATTTACACTAAAATTTTATTTTTTATCCATGTTGTGTACTTGGTATCTACTTGGATGAGTCCATCTTTCTTGTAAGATGTTATATGATCAGGGATTTTGAATCGATCATTTGATAACCGATATTAACATGTCCTTCATCTCACTTTTCTAGATAATTCAATATATATTCTCATGCTTATAATTACCACCACAAACCTTTGTGGTTAAGGCTTGAAAGTTTTGGTTAATTCAATAGAAAAGTTGGTTAAATATTTTTTGCACGAAATTAAAGAGTTTTGATCTTGGCCTTAAGTTTCTTAATCCATGAGATATTTTCAGTTGTTGTTGGATGAAAAAAGGGATGATCCTTACCAGAGGACATTTTTATTCACATGAAGATGATCTAGATGGAGATATTCTATAAATTTAGTTTGTATTAAGGACTTGGTATTTAAACATAGAAATTTATGTGAGTTATTTTACCTTTTGTTGATCTGGTTACAATAATATAATTTATTATTTAAAACCTGGATACATTGTGCCGGTCTATCAAGGAAGGAATGAATTTTGATTCCTTGTAACAGCTTGGGTCACCATCTTGTTGAATGACGATAAATGTTTCCTTATTTATAGTCTCCGATCCTTTACTTTTATTTGTATACCATGTATTTTGGCTACTTTAATTTTCAAAATAATGAGGTCTAAGAGGTGTTTTTATTTCAATTCATGTTGACCCAAATGATGAGAAAGAATGTAAAAGTTTATTTTTAAATCAATTTTTTATTTCATTTCTGAATTCTGATCATCATGAAGAGTTTATAAAAAAAATCAGTTTTTAAAAAAAACATGATTTAACTATATGAATCATAACCATTATTATATGTCAATGAATCAATGTATATTATTTTTAATTTAATTAAACTTTCACCTATAAAACATTCTGCCTACTGATACATTTTAAATATAAATTAATGACTATTTTCTTAGGGTTTCATTTCAATTTTAGATATTTTTCTCAGATTTAATAGTTACGTTTGAATTTTAGGTTCTCAAAACACTAAAAGGGTTTCCATTCATATTGAACAAACCAAAACATCGATTGTCATGGAATATAATAAAATATTTTAAAAATTAATTTGTGTTTGGTTTTCGTAATATTTCACACCAATCAAAGGGTTTTCACTCTATTTTGGACCATCATACACACATTTTTGATGTGTTTAGTATCTTTAAAACCATTTTTACTCATTTGAGCACACTTTGAATTAGTTTCATATTATTCTTTCTTATAAGACTCAAAAATAATTTAGTTATTGTTTTCATATGATTTTAGATTAATTTATGGTGTGTTCTAGGATTAGACTATTACACATATTGTTTTGTATTTTTAAACTCTAAAACACATTTCTGATCAATTGAGAATACTGAAACATGGATATATTTGAAATCATTTAATATATTTTAAAAATTTATATCAAATAATTTCCACAATATTTCACTCAAATATAAGGTCATTTTATCAATTTTGACCCTCAATTGCACATTTTTAAAGACACTAAAATATTTAGAAACATCCTTTTCACTCATTCATGAACAAGAAATATAAATTGATGTAACATATACTCATACATGTAAAAATATTTCAATTGAAATTTTCATTTTATTTCCCATTAATTCATGGTTATTTTTTTCGTATTTATTAATAATTTCATGTTTTAGTGGTTTAAAACACTAATGTTCTGTTCTTAGTTATCCTGAGAAAACCAAAACTAAGATATATGTGGACTGAGTTCCTACATTTTAAAAATTATTCTATAACAAATGCTTTTTGATATCTTGATAGAAAAAGATCATTTATTATGTATAGACTATGAAACCAGATTGTGTAACCCATGTTTTTTTACTATAATAACATTAGAAATATAAAAAATATTTTAATGACACATATAAAATGATACATTATATATAAAAAGATATTGAATATAGCTCATCCATCTAGTGAATTCACATCTGACTCACCTGTGGACTCATTATGATTCCCAATAGAATTATAAAGAGACCAAGATAAATATAAATATTGTATGTTATATGAACATTCACCAAAAAATTGTGAGTAAAATTTTTTACATATGAAATCAAAATATATACTTAATTAATAGAGTCATTCATCATCACCTAATCTATACTTGCTAATATTTATGATAATATTTACTTATAATCTACATGTAGTTTCTAAAACTGAGTATCCATAATGTGTTTCATAGTTTTCACTAGAATATATAGCACTACATTTGTGCACATCCCTATAAATAAAAAAGATCCCATCACATCCGCTTTAATAATTGTACATAATGGTACACATATTAAATATTTCAATGAGTAACTAGACCACCATTACCTTTGATATGCTAAAAAATATCATCTTTGGGCCCATTAATATATCACTTCTCAACTTGAAGTTGTGATAGATTAGATTCAAACTAATCTTGTTGAATATACATAATGAATGAATTAATATATATAAATATTTCTTATAAAATAAAACACACTTTTTTACTAAAACTTTTTCTTACTATATCACAAAAAATATTGAGATCAATGGCCTGACGAGTTATCATCCATACCAATATCTAATCTGTGGGATCACCAGATTTGCATAACTAACTAAAATTTCATCACCAAATATATCTTTATATATTGGTTGTACTTCCAAATTTTAGATACATGAATATGAAATAAACTCTAAATTTATAGTTTTCTTGGATATGACATGTGTTGAGTGCCGAGTTTGGAAGTTGTTCCTTATAGTGCATATTTATGTGAATGATGGACAGAATTGGACTAAATTTAATTTATTTTGTTATTATACGTATGGAATATTAAAATTGTTTTTATATTTATGATAATAAATTTTATCATCACTGCCACACTCAACTAAAGTGAATCTAAATCCAACCACCATGTGGGAAGAATGCTTGATGGAACTCTGTATACAATGTCTGACACATCCAAAAATAGTTCCCAATGATTTATCCTCAATATTCCTTTATAATCATACCATATAGTTCATTATTTTAAAATGATCACAATAAAAACCTCATTTAGAAGGGTTTTCAAATAGTTTTCTTTCAAAAAAATATTGAAGTGGAGAAAATAAGAATAAAAAGAATTTCATGAAAAATTACATAGTAATTTCTTTCACAAAACACCCAATATATTATTTTAATCGTACCATAGATAAATAACATATAATAATGAGTATTCATATACTATAAATTGTGAAAACATATCCAAAACACCTTTTAGATATCTTCCAGAACTTTTTTTGGAATCATTCATTAACTTCAGCATGTATCAAGTCATATTCAATACATTATAAATACATATATAAAACTATTTTATATTAACCTTAAAATACTTTTAGAGAAGATAGTTGAGTTAAAATCAATTATCAATTAATCAACCAAAAAGTGTGACCTCAAGAGACATTGTAGCATTGAAACCTTACGAGGGTGTTTAAAAAATCATTAGAGGAGATCCATGAGATATTTGGGGAAATATTGGAGATATATAAAGAGGAATGTTCTGAGTATAGTTTTCATGCATGGATTTTTAGTGAAGATTAGTGGGAGTTTTGTTTGCTTAATATAGGAAAAAAGAGGAATTTTATTTATTATTTTGTAAACCTTGGTTTTATACTCTTAAAAATATAGTAATCAGAAGTAAAAACCTTACTATGGTTTTTATAACACCCAAATTTTTTAATGAGATAGATATTTTTATGACTTTCATTGTAGAAAACACCTACTTAACTTTGATTACACACAACACTGAGTTTCTATGAAACATCATTTTATTGTTGTAATTATTTAAAAAAGAAAATTACAACCTAGATGTTAGAATAGTGGGTATAAAAAATTATAAAAATTATAAAAATTTATTTTACCAAAATAAATTTAATTCTCTTTTCCATTAATTATAAATTAATGTAAATCTTTTTTCAGGTAAAGGGAATTTTTTTTTGAAAAACTACTTAAATATCCACAAGTGTGTTTTATACCAATAAATAAACAAATAAATATTTTTATTAAATTTATGCTATATATATATATATAATATTGAATCTATTTTTTAACATTAATATTTTTTTTCTAGACATGACATAATAAAAAATATAATTTTACATATAAAAGATGTATTTTACTAAAAAGGCAGTTTTCCCTCCTTTTGAAGGAAGACTTGTTTAAAATATAGTTTTCAATCTTATATATGTTATATATGACAAAATAAACTTATTATATTCAATAAGTATATAAAAATTTACTTTTCTTGATCTTTTTATATTTTTATGAGAAGTTTCATGATTTGATGAATAGTAAAAACATTGATTTTTTTTGAAAACTATATTTTTTTAAAGCCTTAACAAAGTAAAATTATGTTTTGTATTAGTTTAAATTTTTAGTTAGTTAATTTTAATTTATAATTATCAAATTATTTATTTTTAAAATTATTTAATGCCTTAATATATTATAAAATCATTTTTGGTTTGAAAGGGTTTTTTTGAAAAATTGTTTTCATGGTGTTTTACTAGTTTTATTTTAAAATAAATTATGAAACTTATGTGTTTTTAATTTTTTTTAAATGGATTCCAAATTTGGATTCATATCGTAAACAATAAGTTAATAAGGGATTTATTTATTTATTTTCCAAATGAATAGTAACCTTATTAAATTTTTTTACCATGATAAATGTTAAATTAGATAATTTAGGATAAAAATAAAATAATAAATACTATAAAACGACTCTAAAACATGATAAAATTTTGTGGGATGAATATAATTAATCATTTAACACATAAGGACTTAAATTTGGTTTTTATGGGCACTCTTTCCATGAATATGACTAATACAAAATTTAAATCAAAGAAAATCACAAAAAGTCACATTCTTTGTCTTTAATAGATCTTATATTTCCACATTGTGAAAAAATTAGGGTATGAACAAATATAAAGGATTATATTGTGATTATTATTTTTTATTTTTTTCTAGTAATTCATCATTAATTTTTATATGGGAAATAATTTCCATTAATACTTAAGCAATAGTGATGTAGTGCCTGGGCAAGGAGATGAAAAATCATTAAAAATGATTATAATTAAAAATATATTAAAAATTAAAACACCAAAACAGTTGAATAAATCTTATTTATTAATTATATATAGACAACAAGCATACAAGGTTTTAATTAACGACCATTAGGATCCACTTGAAAATTATTATGACCTTTATAGTATATAATTTAATGAAAATCCAAACATGTCTCACTCATCTTTTTAAAAAGTATAATTTTTGTAATTTGGGGTTAAACAAGAGATATTATAAACAATAAATATTATTTAAAAATATAAAATATTTATCTACATCATTTTAATTTATTTATAATATTCATAAATTAAATAATTACCTGAAATAATTATATATTTATGATTCAATAATTGTTCACCTAATGGAAAAATTAAATAAATGATATTAAAAGTATTAAATGAAATAAATTTTTAATTAATTAAGGTTTTCCAAAAATATTATAACAGACTGTGACATATTAGGGGTGTATTAATTTTTTTAAATTTATCATTCTGTTTGGTTTTCTTAAATGTAATGTAATGAATAGTATCAAAATTGACACTAATGATATATTATGAAAATATTATTTTATTAAAATTTCAAAAAATCATAATAATATTTGAAAAAAAAATAGTGAATATGATAAGTTATAAAAATTCATAAACTAACTATTTATGTACAATTGATACCATATAACTAAAAATTCTACAATGTTTTAATATGAAAAAACTGGTTACTATAGTTCAAATTAAAATCAGTTAACTAAGGTTTAATCAAGATGATAATGGTTAAAATAACACAAAATCCTATCAAAAATATATTGGATGATGATATTATAACCCCATAATATCTTATATTTTAATAAATTTCATTTTTGTGGTATTTGGATTGATGTTGAATCTATTATAAATTAATATTTTTTGAAATTCCAAAAGTACCCCTCACCTTAATTATAAAAGGGATCATCCTCCCTCACCTCATCACATAACATTGAGCCTTCTATCTCAAAAAAAACACTACCAAATTATCTTTTAAAGTCCCATATCTAAATTCTAGATGTTCTTCTCTTCCGAAAATACCAACTCTAGAGTCCATTAGAGGAGATCTAAAGGATCTATTTGAAAGATGAGGTAATTGTTATAACCGATCACTCTCTTCTTTCTACTATACCATACCACCTCTAAATCAAATATATATATATATATCATAAAAAAATAAATTAAGAATCCTAAATATTCTGAAATTTTATTATTATTATGAACAAACCACTATATTGACCCTTTCCTATCAAATAATAAATGAAAGTATCGCCGGTGTGTACGTATGAGTTACTGTCTCCACGTAGTGATACAATTCATTTTCCTTAAGCCATATTTTATGAGTAGGAATTATGATGGTTTTAATTTTATTATGTGATATTTATTAATAAATTATAATTATTAATGATAATATCTTATATATCTTTTTTTACCTAATTTTTTGGTAAATGATAATGTCGCTCGTGCGTAAACATGGCTTACCATCTCCATGATGCGATATGATTTATATTTGATCGATATCTCAAATGGATTGTACTAAGGATTAATAATAGGAATATATATGATATATATAACATAAAAATTATTCTTTTATTATAATATATTTTATACTTTTTTATTAATATGACAAGAAAAATAAAACAATTCATGTGTACGTATGACCTATCGCTTCCATGAATAGTGAAGTTTATTTTCTATTTCGGATTTTTTTAATCTCCATGAATAAATATATACTGAACATATATATTATATTTATATCAGGTTTAAAATTCTAAATATTATTAAATCACGATCTATGTAATGGGGCCAAGGATAACAAGTCAAAAACATGTATGAAAAACAAATCATTTTTTACACAAAACCTAACATTAACATTGAATTGATAATAACTGAGTAACATAAAGTCTTAAGTTAATAATATATGTTATTATATATGTGAATATAGTTATTTTTTATATTTATAATAAACTTCTATTTATTATACTAGAGGTTTTAAAAAATATGAACGAAGTCAAGATTTAAGGTAAGGGATCTTTGTCTACCTTTTTTTTTATGTGGGACACATGTGTTATATAGTAGTTGTTTCTTATATATGGTGCATATAATTTCCAAAAATTTACATTATGAGTATTATCACAAATATTATAGCTTTTTAATATCCATATAATTTTCTTTCATTAGTGGGTAATATGATTCTAATGATTGTAAGGTGATGAGTGTATATTTCACAATCTCATCAATAATCGGTATTATTTCATTTTAAATCTCTATTGGGGAATATTTTTCTTCTATGAATATGTTTTCTAAATTTTCTCAAAAAGCATATAAATATAATCCTATGAATATTTTATGTTATTTTTACCCATGTTTGACTTGTTTTGAGAAGGTTTGAAAATAATTTTTTTTTCATTTTCTAAATAAGGCTCCTTTTGAATTTACCGAAAAAATTTATGGAAGGATTGAATTTTAACTTATACCGCATGAACATAACTTTCCACCATCATTTAACCTTAATGAATTGAATTTTTCCTTAAAATATTATAGTTTTATTTTTAGATAAATTTTTTTCTTCTAAAATTTCATGGCATTTTAAAAAAATAAATAGATTTCCATGAAGAAATGATACTTTCTTAAATAATCATTTTCATGTGATCACTAAAGAGTATTTTCTATCTACAATAACATTATTTGTTATTTATTATTCTTTGATGGGAATATTTTTGAAGGATATTGTTCCTATTATTCATATGTTTGGATTATGTTTATGATGTAATGATATTTAGAAAACCATTTCATTTTCATGGGTTATGTTAAGATTGAATAATGTTTATAAAACCCATTTAATTCTATGGGTTATGATATAATGAATGTAATTTTTTTTTTTCAAAAATATTTTTTTTTTCTTTATTTGACTAGTGAGACCTTTATATCCCTCCTCTTATTCTGGTAATGATTTATATCATATGTGATAATGATGCTAAACAACTCGACGGGTTTGATCCACTATAGGAAGATCGAGAAACCTTATGCCTTAAAAGAATAACACAGTGACTAAGAATGGTGCTGTGTCCAACCCAGTATGTGTAGTCCCCATGAATTTCAATGACATGTTTTTTAAATATACATTGACTTATTAAAAATTATATTAATTGATTATATATTTTCTCAATTCAATGTATTTTAATTATGTTAGGATTTCATGGACTATTCTCATGATTACCTTAGGATTCATATCATTTAAAATGTCATTATTTATGGGATGAATCATGTGTATGATATTTGATATGAAAGGTATGATATTATAATGTTATTTTAATGTTCTTGTACCCTTATTTTCCTGATTATGCTTATGTATCACCCTTTTTACCCCTACTGAGCATCTAAACTCACCGTTTTCTTATTTTTTATTTTCCCCAGGTAATAAAGAGAGGTTTTAGGTAAGGGTACTAAAGGGGATGATATTTTTGGGAAATATTAAAGATATTTCACCATACTATATGTTTATGTTTCATGTTTCAAAAGGAACTTAAATAATCTGTCCTTTGGGAGTGTTTTTGTGTATTCCTAAAAAATGATGTAATATCTATATATGAAAAGCCTCGTTCATTATAGTTGATATCAAAACAAAGGTTTAGTAAAACATTAGAAATATAAATGATAAAACATTAGAAATATACCTAGAGATATTTATAATTTTATGTCTAGGGATTCCCCTAAATATAATCCTAATGTGACAAAGATTAAAGAAGGTGTAATAATTTATACATTCTATAGGTGATTTTTTATAGTTACATGGTTTTAAACTATGAAAATTGTTGATAACTCTACGATTTGTGGCTTTAGTTAGTGGTTGGAAACATAAAGAACTGGGTTAATGTTGAATGTGATGAATATTTTTCTGAGTTTTAGTCTAATGGGATTATCAAGGGGGAAGGATGTTGTGACCATGGCTAATTAGTTTCCACGAAACCTGATTAACAATAGCTACCTTAACCAACTCTTAATCTCACCTAGGAAGAGATGGAAAGTGTTTAATAGGATATTTTGTAATGATTACAGTAATGGATAGAAGATTCAATTTACTTTGTGTCAAGAATTTCGGAATAAACACCCAAATGGATGCCTTAGAGGAACATGAAGATGTTATGATAGTGGAAAAGAATGACACATATCAAGTTACTAAGAATGGAAAACGAAAAGTTTATCTCATTCAATGAATGGAAATATTGGACCTTTTAAGGTACTATCAATTGATGAATGATTTAAATGTGAAAATAATATGAATTACGACAATTGATGTGCTAAGTGGAAATCTCACAAAGATAATCATCAAGGAGGAACATGTAATGGTTATATTTATGATGATGAAGTGACTATGAATGACATATGAGATGAAAAAAGTGTGAAGGAATAAAATGAATAAGGTTGGTTTATTATACCAGAAGATAGTGTAATGATTTCTTATGTATTGGAAATCAATAATAATGTTGTAGATTTATTTTTATGAAACAAATATGAATTGGTCCACATTATTTTTTCCTCAAGGATTATAGAGAATATTCATAATGGTACCTATAACTATGAGAAGTGATTGAGGTGGTAAGATGATGATGATGGGACAATTAAATAAAGATATGTTTTACTTTGATAAAATAAATTGTATAGTTTTAATGATATTGAAACCGATGAAAATGTGTTTTATGATATCATGGATTGAATTTATAGAATTTTCAAAATTATGCTATTAGAAAAGAATAAATTGTTGATAGAATTCATGTTTTCAACAAGTCTTTATGTTAATATAAGGGTAATTTATGATATTCTATGGTATTATTGTTAAAATGTTTTTTATATTTAGTGATTATATTTCTAAAATTTTAGATTTTCATCTTTCGTATTGGTTATAAGGTTAACTATTTATGGAATGGTTTTTATTAAACTTCAAATAACATTACAGAGATTAATATATTATCTCACCATATGAGGATTTATTCATATGAGATTAATTATGATAAACATTTTCTTGGTGATAAATAAATATGGAATAACCTATGATTCTATTTATGGATATCATGACCTGGTAAAATTCCAGGAATGGAAAATTCACCTTAAATTCTTAGAATAAGAGATAATTTGGAAAATTGATCAAGTAATAACAAAGGGTGAGGTTCTCTAGAAATAAGGTATCTATATCCTCTAATTATTTTTTATTAAAATTTTGGAAAAAGGGTCTTGAAATAAAAAAAATTCACGTTATCATCCTCTTTTATGATATCAATTATGTTTTTGAAGCCTCTTTGGGATATGGCTTTGTGATCGATAATATTCTGTTAACCATGTTATCTATCACTCTACATTAGAACTTGATAGTCATATTTCTATTTCAAATCCATGTTTTCAATTTCCACTAATGTTCTCTTATGTGGGAACTTATTTATGAGTTACATTAGGTAACTGTTAAGTTTCCATCTTTTCCTTTTTTTTAAAAAGTTATAGTATTCATTTTAACGATTTGGGTTTTTAATAAAGAAACAATCAATTATTAAATATTTGATAAATCAAAAAAATTTATAGGGTCAAATTTATTTTAAATGGGTAGAATGTAACACCCTGAAATTTTTATGAGATAGATTTTTTTGATGTCTTGTGTTACACGCAACAACGTCTTAGCTTGAATTACATAGAATACAGAGTTTCTATGAGAAATCATTTTATTATTGTAATTATTGAAATAATAAAATTATAACCAAGCTTTTATAAAGAAGATTATGAATAATATTAATTAAATTATTAAATTATGTTTTACAAATTTTTATATAAATCATTAACCAATTAATTATAAATGAATGTAAATGTTTTTTCTGTAAAAGGAAATGTTTTTCTGAAAATCTTTTTAAATGTGAATAAGTGCATTTTATAACAATAAAAAAAGTATCTCTTATTAGATTATATGAATGAAATAAATATATTGTATATTAAATCTAATATTTGACATTCATCATATGTGTTTTATGTACATGAGATAAGAACAAATCCTTTTTATATATAAAAGAAGTATTTTTCTAAAAAGGTATTTATGTAGCCTTTTGATTGATCACTTTTTAAAAATATATTTTTTGACACTTTAATATATTTTATTTGATTTTTTTATTATTTTGAATAATTATATTAGAATTTTATTTGGTTAGAATTTTGGTATTTTTATGAGAATTTTCATGTTTTGATGAATATTGAATTTTTTTATTTTTTTTGAAAAATGTATTTTTCTTTTAAAGCCTTTACATGGTCAAATTATGTTTTTCCTTAGTTTAAATTTTTAATTACTTAATTTTAAATTTAAATATTAATATTATTATTTTTTAAAATGATTTTATACATGAATTTATTTAAAAAATAAGTTTTAAAAGAGCATTTATGTGAAAAAATAATTCCTGGAGTTTTAACAGTTTTATTTTTTTTTCAAATTCTGTAACTTCTATTATTTTAATTTTGAAAAATAGATGCAAAATTTTTATTTATTATTACCAAACAAAGTGAATAGGTTAATTTTAATTTTTTTTTCAAATATGAATATGAACCTTGTTAATTATTTTACCATAGTAAATGATAAATTTGGTAATTTAGGTTAGAAAAATAAAAAAGACAATAAAATGAATCTAACACACGAAAATATTTATATAGGTAAAGATACATTTAAATTTAAGTCATATGGATATAAATTTTGTTTTTAATGGACACTTGTCCCTAAAAATGAATTCTATAATATTTAACTCAAATAAAAAAAAGTCACTTTCTTTGTCTTAAATATCTCTTATGTGTCCAAATTTGTAAAAATTTAGGTTTTGAAAAAATATGAAGAATTATATTAAGATTTTATTATGATATTAATTTATTTTTAATTTTAATATGTCAAATAATTACCTTAAATTATTCTATAACACATATGCAATGCTTATGCAAGTAGATGAAAAATCGATAAAAAATGATTATACTTAAAATTATTAAAACCATTAAAAGACCAAAAAATTTGACATAATATTATTTTTTGATTATATATCATCCATAAACATATAGTCTTATAATTAATGACCATTTTTATCCACATGAATATGATTTTTTCCTTTATAGTATTTAAATTTATGAAAAGTCAAACATAGCACACTCTTGTTTTTAATAATTATAATATTTGCAATATGGGGTTAAATGGTAGATATTCTAGACCATAAATATTATTTATGAAGATAAAATATTTATTAACATCATGGTAATTTATTTATAATTTTTATATATTTAAAAATTGTAAAAAATTATTGTATTATGATGATGAACAAATAATTCACCTCACAGAAAAATAAAATAAATGATGTTAAAATATTAAATGAAATAAAATTTTAATTAACTAAGGTTCCCTAAGAATTTAATAGGTGAATATGAAATATTATGGGTTTATTAAATGATTTTTTAAATTTATCATACTATTTTATTTTCTTAATGTTAATGTATTGAATAGTATCGAAATTGACCCTGATGATATATTATGAATATAATATTTTATTAAATTACCTAAAAATCATAATAATTTAAAAAAAATACAAAGTGGTTATGATAATTAATAAAATATCATAAATTGAGTATTTATAGAAAATTGACACCGTATAAGTAAAAAGTTTACCATGTGTTTAAATTAAAAAATTGGCTGCTCTAGTAAAAATTAAAATTTCAAAACTATGATTAAAAAATATTTATTTTTTAAATAATGCAAAAAAATTTCTAAAAGATATTTATTTATGATATTGAAACCCTTTATTATATTATCATCTAATATTAGAAAGTTTGGAGGTATTTGGGTTGATATTTAGTATATAATAAATTAATATTTCATGAATTTTAAAAAGTGCCCCTCATAGGAATTATAAAGGGGAACCTCCTCCCTCACTTAATATCATAAACATGAACCTTATATCTCAACCAAATTAATCCAAACTATCTTCTAAACTTCCTTATCCACATTCTAGTGGTTCTGGTGTTCCCAAAAATACCAACTATAGAGTCCCTTTGAGAAGATCTAAAGGAGTGGTTTCGAAGAAGAGGTAATCGATCTAACCAATCACTCTCTTTTTTATAATCTTATATACCTTCAATAAATCAATGATATATAAAATAAAATAATTAATTATTAATAAATAATATTCATAAATGTTATAATGATTATGAACAGACCACTATAAACCCCTTTCCCATTGAATGAGAAATGAATGTATCGCTAATGTGTACGTACGGATAACCGTCTCCATGTTGCAATACAACTCATTATCGGTCAGCATATTTTTAGAGTGGGAATTAAAATGAGATTAATGTTTCTATTTGAAATTTATGACATCATTATACTTTTGGAATTATAATATCATATCTACAGTTTTACCACCTAATCTTTTGGGAAATGAAAATGTTTCTCATGCATACATATGACATACCATCTCTGCGATGTGATATGATACTTTTTTCATTGATATTTCACATGGATGGTAATAAAGATGGATTTTATTAATATATATGATATATATAAAATAATAATTATTCAACAATGGTAATATATCATATAATCTTTTTAATATGTTAATGAAATGAAATCATCTTTCATGCGTACGTACAGACTACCCTCACCATGAACAATGTATTTTAATTTATACTTATAAATTTATCCAATTTCTATGAATAAATATATACTGAACATATATATTAATATTTATATCATTTTTATGATTCTGTAGATGTCGAAGTAATGATTTATGTAACATGACCAATGATAGAAAGACAAAACATGTGTGAAAAACTATGAAGTTATTACCTGAAACACAACTTTATCATGGAATTGTTAATAAGAGAATAATATAAACTCATAAGTAAATAATATTTGGTATTATATATATTAATATGGATATATTTTATATTTATAAAAAATTAATTTCTATTATTAATAGTATTTTAACATATATGAAGTAAATCAAGACTTCAGGTGATGGATTAATGTCTCACTTTTATTTATGTGGGACACATGCCTTATACACTACTTGTTTCTTATACATGATGTTTTTTGCTTCCCATGAGTGTATTTTGTTAGTATTATCCAGAATATTATGTTATTTTCATATCCATATAATTTTCACTCTTTCATTGGGAATATTATTCTACTGATTATAATGTGATGTGCATTTATTTCAAAATCTCATCAATACTCAGTATTGTTTTGTTTTAAATATCCATTGGGGAATATTTATATTCCATGTACATGTTTTCTAAAAATGTATTCATTTTTTTCAATATTATCCTATGAATATTTGATGTTATTTTTACCCATTTTTGAACTTTTATGAAATAGTTTGAAAAGAATAATTGGTCGTTTTCTAAATAATGATCCTTGTAACATTACTAACAAAAATATGTGAATGAAATTTTTTTAAAACGCATATGTCATGAATAGAATTTTCATCCATAATGATTCCATAATGACTTCAATATTCCCTTAAAATATTACAAGGTTATTTTCAGAGAATAATTTTTTCTTTTAAAATGCATGACATTTTAGGAAATGAAAACTTTTACCAGGAAAAAATAATATTTTCCTCAATAATCATTTTCAAGTGATCTATAAAAATTAATTTCTATATATGATAAAATTATTAATTGTTACTTATTTATAATGGAGATATTTTTCAAGGATATTATTCTTATAATTATTATTTTTGGATTATATTTATGATGTAATAATATTTATGAAACATATTTGTTTTTCATGGGTTATGTTATGATTGAATGATGTTTAGGAAACACATTTCATTCCATGGGTTCTGATATCAAGAATTATTTATGTTTTGTGAAACACATATGTATGGATTTCATTATTTTAAGGGTGGTACCAATGTCTCCCTCCAATGCATTGGGTATATATTTATATCTCATGAGATAGAGATGAAAAATAAGTTGACAGGCTTGATCCATTATGGGAAGAGGGTAAAACCTGACCCCTTACAAGGAAATGACTAAAATTGGTGATTGTGGTGTTTCCCTCCTAGTAGGTGTTGTCCTCATAAAGGGACCTAATATTTTTTTTAATTAAATTTTAATTATAGGGAATGATTTTACATGTTTATGTGTCTTCTAAAATTCAATGTGTTATAACTGTGTTTTAATATCAAGGATTATTCTCTTGATTCCCTTATTATTCATGTATTATGATGTGAAATTATATATACCAAGAATCATGTACATGAAATTTTATATGTAGGGTATGATATTCAATTATTATGATCAAGTTCTCATACCCATATGTTAATGATTATTTCTATGTATCTACCTTATTTACCCTTACTGAGAATTTGAGATCACCATTTTATTATGGTTTCTTTTCCAAAAGTTGTAAAGAATTATTTTAGGTTGGAGGTACTAAATGGGAATATATTTTTTGTAAATATTTAATATCATTCACTAGAATATAATTGTTTTTCCATGTTTCTAATGTAACTAAACTAATATGGTCTTTGTTCATGTGTTTGTTTACTCAACAAAAATGATATAATATGCCTGAATGAAAAGAATGAGTCATTATAGTTTTCCCCATGGTTTCTACCATATAGTAATGGATTTAATTATTTTATATGAACATTTATGAAGAACATTAAAATAATACCCTTGGGTGGGTGGAACAGATTCAGGTTTACAAAGAATTAATTTTAAACCCCAATAATATAATGAATGTTTCATAGGATTTAAAAATGGTTTATAAAATATGTCAAATAACCTCAATAACACATTATTTAAATGGGTACATATTTAATTGGTCATGGATTAATTTTATTGAACATATTACATCACTTTTGGGTCCCTATGATTTCATAATACATAATATATATAAATATAGAACATATTTAATTTTTACCAAAAAATCCATCTATCTCAGAAAATAATGAAAGATCCATATAATAAAATCATTTTGGTCGAGGTCGTTACTTCTTTAAACTATGTAAAATAGGTATTTATCATATCCCTTAATATATACTAATCATATGTTTACTATTCAATGTCAATATTATCAATGGTTATTATTCATAAAAACATTTTAAATATAATAGTATATAACTAAAGAAGTGTGTTTTCTATAACCACATTATATAATTGGAATTTAATTAAATAAAAAGGGAATTTAATTTTTTTAAATTTTAGTGGTTACATTAATAACCATTCATATATTTCTCTCTCTAAATTTTCATTCCATTCACTAAAACTGATGAGGGTACGTCTATTTCATCACCTATTATAGTTCCCAAGTCGCTTCCTCCTAATTGTGGTTCCATTAAAACACTTTTACCAGGTATGTTTTCTTGGTTCTTATAACTTTGTCTCTATGATCGAATATCTTCACCCACTTCTCCACATGTGAATTATTATTATCTAATTTTATAACCTATGTATTTAGTACATGTGAGAGGTCTATTATTTAATTTCTCAATAGAGATATATGGAAAACCTCATGTACATGAGATAGGGTAGGTGGGTGTTCGAGTCAATAGGCTACTGCTCTGATGTGATCAAAGATCTATAAGCGGATAGTTTATCATGGACTAAGCTCTTTATTTTTCCCAAAAATCATTAATTTAATCCATGGAAATTTATGTATGAACACTTTATCACCAACCTCAAACTCCAGGTCTCATTAATGGTTTTCAACATAGATTTTCTGTTGAAGTTATCCAAATTTTAGTTGTCACTGTATAGTTTGAAACTTTTATATCATATCTTCAATAAGATCATCTCCCATTAGCTTCTATTCTCCAACATCAACTCAACATGTTAAATTTAAACACTAATTTGTATATAGAGCCTCACAAGGTGACTTTTGAATGATATAATAGAAACTATTATTATATAATAACTTTACCAGGGGACGGTGTTGATCACAACATTAGAAACATGAGTTTCTCTCTACACAACTTTGGAACATTTAAAATAATATTTTTGAAGCTGGCCTCTGATTTGATGCATTATTCTAAGGTCTAGAGATCCTCAACAGGGTGGTGTTAAAAAAATTAATATATATTATCACTCACAAAAAATATATTTTGAAATGTGGAATAACAATTGAGTAGAGTTGTGTATCGAAATTCTAAGACTGTGGTTGAATTTAAAATGTCGTGTTTACCCAATGAGTGACATAAAATATGTCAACATCAGGTGTTGGGTTAGGGGAGAGTTGGGGGAAGGTAGTTAAATATATGATATTGACTTAATGAAATTAATTAAATATCCCATACCTCTATCCCCCTTGGTGTGCACGAAAGGAGGATCCGAATACCCTATCCCCTTTAGACCGATAGATGACCCAAGGACAAAATCGAGGAAATGAGGCACTTTCTATCTCCAATCATGACGATGATCACTCCTAGATCATGCAGTAGTAACTACAGTGAAATGATTCAACATAGAATATTCTATACTTCTCCATGAGGTAGGTGGGTTTGAGTTTTATGTCATGACAACCTGTTTATGTATTATTTTACAGTTATATAACCCTTATAATCTTTCTAGGGACCCTGTGAGGTCCAATCCATGGGTTTTGGTGAAATTGATAGTTAATTAGGCTTCTCAAAGGAAAATTTACGATGGAATTCCCATTTACAAAGCATGTAGTGACGTGGAGCATGCTATGTGTTCTTCCAATTTGGGGAAGATGAGTTTTTAGGACTACACTCAGTGTAACAGGTTTACAAACTGTGTCGTGAAACCCCTTCAAGTGGACCAAGGACATGGAAAGGGATTCCATGTGAATTTGAATGATCTTGTGAGTGTACATATCCATAGTACATAGGAACAACGTGTTATACCCAAACATAAGAAAATGGAATGACCAGGGGGCCGTTTAACCAAGACAAACCATGTACCAAGGAGAACACATCGTGTGTGATACACTATTGGCTAAGATGTGTTAAGAAATGACATGAAAGAGGACCAAATGAGGTGATACACACCGTGTACCACTAGTAAAAACTATGTAGGTCTACATGGATATCCAAGCCATGAATTCATAGGACATGATTAGGTGTTCGTGGGGCCACTTTTCATGTCAACACCCTAACACATTGTGTAGTCTCTTATTAGAGGAGTTCGGCCCATATTATCTCCTATATAGGGACATAGATTTAAGACTCTGAGTAGCCTATCATAATTAGATTTTCTTGATGAATGCTATCATGTCCATACTTTAATCATCGTAGAAACTAGGTGAGGCGATGTTATGGGTTTCTTAGTTTAGTGATGTTTGGAAAATATGTGATTGAGTGTATTCCCTAGGTCTATCCCTATGAGGGTATGTGTGAAATAATTAATTCTATATAGGATTATGATCCACTAGATAGGATGATGTTTGATATAGTTTTAGTATCCCTCTGGAGAGGCTAATGTGGGATACTCTATTTTACGGTTGGAGTTGTCAAATCCTTCAAGAGATGCTAGGGTGCGATCCTCTAGCATATCATTTCCCTAGATATGTTTATTTGTATTACCATGACCAAATATATATGGTTGAAGATACCCTATATATTAGGATATCATAGTAGCATTAGTGGAATTTTTGGGTATATGATCCCATACATAGTAGAAAATTTTAGTAGGGTTTGTGGAATCATTGTGTGTATGATCCCCTACATAGCAGAAAGTTTTAGTTAGGTTTTTGGAATTGTTGGTCATATTATCCCTTACATAATAGTTTTTTTCGGTTGGATTTTGGTCTCATCAGTTATATGATCCCCTACTCATGAGTTATAAATGATGGGGGTTGTGGAATCGTCATGACCAAAGCTACATGAGGAACAATCCTATATCTATGTGGTACGATCTCTAAGATGTAATAATAGGGTTTGGAGTCCCCCAATAGATCCTAGGATAAAACCCTTATCTTAGTGAGATCTATGGGTTATTATACTGGTTTTTTGGTGTCCAATAGAGGATCCTATGGGTGATCCCCTATCCAAGGATATTTGGTTTACGGTTTTCTATACTGGGTTCATAGTATCCCCCAATAAATCCTAGTAGTGATTACCATTATTAGGAATGAGGAATTTTTTGGTTCTAGTAGTTTTATTAGCATCCCCCAACAAGGATGGGTGATATCCCATATCTAAGTAGCATGCTTCACTGAGTTCCAGCATTACCTTATTTATGGTGAGATCTGACAAGCGTGTTCTCTCAGATGTATAACCCTTGGGATGGTGGTGTTGTGCCATTATCTTTGTGGTACCTAAGAGAATGGTATATCTAGGATGATCCATTTAGGATGTATGACTTGTACCTATTGGATTTTATCACTCATATGAGTTTCTTCTAGGATGAAAGAGCTCATGGATTATGTTCTCCTAGATAGGTTTTACTATTGAGCATCGAGTCTAAAACAATTATTAGATATGAGGTCGGAACATAATGAGACTTAGAGTATATGAGGAGTTTATCTTAGTGTATTTCTGGCCATATTTCATTTTTTTCATTCATGGTTTGACCCATCATGTGGTATGAGCTGACTAGTCATGTATAATGAATGATGGTCTTAATATAGAGTTTCTCTCTCATTTGGGTTCCCTCTGGATGGGTTGAGCAGATAGTTCACATTAGGTTTGTCCATTTTCTTTTGGGTATTTCGAGTGCCTAATAAGTATTGTTATACTCACCACTTAAAAATATTTTTACACACATGTTGTGTCTTGTTTAGACCACATTACATTCAATTGAGTTCCAAGAAATCCAAGAGGAGGTGGTTCATAGTGAGCTAGATCAACTGTGGTGCCTATTGGAGCATGAATTAGGATATTTTTGGCAGTTTCATTTGGAAGAGATCCCATCCATCTAATAAAGTTGAATATTTTTTAGTTTTCTTTTTTTGAAACTATGTTTTTCATTTTTTTACTTTTATTGTACCCAGGTTTGGGATATATATATGCAATAATTTATTTTTAGTTTATTTATCACCTTACCATTTCATGGAGACATTTGTGGTTATGTGCATATAGGTACCTTAGACTAAGGAAATAAATGTGTGCGTTATTCCTACTTGGTACTAGACACCAGACCATGGAATATAGATGTGAGCTTGGGGAGTCGCTGCTCGAGACCAATTGGGTTGGGTCATGATAGAGTGGTATCAGAGAAAGATCCACCTTCGGTAGTATAGTGTGTTGTTGGTCTAACTGAGAGATTGATTTGGGTTACATAGAAATATTATTGAGGTGTTTTTAGTTCAATTTCAGGCTAGGGAATCCATTGTTGGTGTAGTGGTGGATGTATCGATTCACCAGGATTATGATAACATTTGTTTTGACTCAGTACATCAGGACATTGGTTGTAGGAAAAATTCGGTACATGCATTTTATAGGATATGGTTTTGGTGGTTTTCTTGTCACTTGTGATTCTGCTCCCTAGATATACTCTTTAACCATAGTGTATCATAATTTTATTTTAGGATACCTTCATGATTACAAAAATACAGGGTTCTATGGAGGGATTGTGACGATGATCATCCCCAAGAAGAGACTTCGGTGTGGTGAACTATTTTTGAGGCTAGACCGCATGATGGTCTACCATTTGATCCACCACCCGTCGAGCACCAAGTTGTGTTAGAAGTGTAGGTTGAGGATGTATGTAGGTGGATTATTCTTCATGTGTTCTAGAGTTAGTAACATCTGAGTTACCGGGTTGATCCAGACCCCCATGTATCATATTACTTTCTTGAGGTAGTCATGTGAGTTTTCCACCTCATCAGGGCACCTACCAATCAGATGGTGGTCTTATTAGTGAGCCTTTAGCAGGGGTTTTCTAGATGATGGTGGGGTATGGTGATACAAACCCATGATGTAGTGGCACTCACATAGATAGGATTTGAGTGTCTCTTCATAGATGGTTTCTCTATAACCACATTGAGGTTGGTGTGTATCTAGGAGATTCTTCAATATTCGTATGATCCTCCAATGGCCCGAAGGCCTTCGTGTTTTATATATTTTCAATAATCCACCTTTCGAGGGGTGAGGTGGAACCCGTACAAGGCCCGTAGGAAAAATTATTACATGTCCCATAGGCCTTAGAGGAATTCAATACCCATAGAATTCAAACATTACATACAACCCAGACTAACTACTTAGAACTACTCCTCCCCAACATCATCATCATGAAATCTGCTCTCTACCTTCACATGGCTGTTCAGCTAGCTTTCCGATGCAAGCACATGCTTTTCCCGAGGACAGGTTTCATACCCTCTCATTCTTGTAATTCGTTAAGCTTCTGTTATGGTGAAATATCCTTTCTCATCCTCCTTCTGAAGCTTGTTCCTTGTAGGTTTTCTGGTTTGCATCTGCACTTAAGGTGGCCCGAAGGACTTAAGGTGGCCCAAAGTCCTTACTGACCCGAAGGCATGGGAGGCCCAAAGTCCTTAAAGGACATGGGGACCAAATCGATGGCCTGAAGGCCCAAATGGGGTATATTCCTAGCTGCTACAGTTTCAAACAGCGCCTGCTACAATTCCCGCTATAGTTCTTGCTATAGTAATGTACAGTTCCTACTACAGTACCTGCTACAGTACTACTATAGTACCCGGAAATTAACCTCCTCTTGGATTTGATCCCGGGTCACCTGGATGCACTTAATGAGTCTTCAACATTGGTATGATGTCATGATTGTGGTGGAGTTTTTGATGAGGTTCATAAACATGTCACATTATTCCCTGGATATAGTTTGTAATCCATTTTTCAAAGAACAGACCTTAGAGTAGGGATTAAGATGGGAGATCAGGGCATTGGTGGTGCTACTGTGCATTCCCACTTATGGTGGAGTTCTTGAGTGGGACTTTGTGGTGGAGAAATTCCTGGCCAAGAAGACTCCAACCATTAGTGATGGGAACATGGGAGATGTAACCCCGATACCTGGTAGTAGATGGCAGACCTAGGGATCCAAGAAAAAAATATTCCTTAAGAGGTGATCCCATGATGGTGGGTCTCTGGATCAAGGCTTCCAAGGTAGTTTTTTTCATCTTCATGAGAGTTAGTGCTATTCTTGCAATGGTTAGGGATATCTTTCTCATGATTTTCCAACCCTCCATGCTACTAAGAGGGAGTCGGTCAGAAAACAACCTCGGAAGATGAAACATTTTGAGAATGGAGGTCCATAGGGTGGAATACATGGTGGAGGAGTAGGTAGAGCAATGAGAGCTGGTAAAAAACATGAGTATCCACCATTACCCCCATGTGGTCCACACCATGTTCAAGGAGTTGGAGGATGGGAGAGAGGATAGTCACAGGATGTAGGGTCCTTTGAAATAGAGGCTCCAAGGGTTGATATAGGTATTTTATGCATCCCTTCTACTTTTTATAGTTGTATTGAAATACAAAATTGTGAGGTACTCTTTTCTTGCTCCTTCTTACTCAAGGTTTTTCTGTGGTAACACAGGGTTTCAATGTAACCTTTTTATAGTGTTGTTTGATGTAGTCTCAAGTTCAGGAGGAATAAGTAGACTTCCCCCATCGAGATGCTTTTTTGTGACACGAGTAAAATTAGGTGGGGGGGGTCAGTTCCTCCCATAATGGATAGTATCAAGTTGTGGTGGATGACTTCCCCTAACTGGTGTGCTCGAGGTAGGGTTGTCTTTTTGTAATTTTTAGATGGAAGGCCTAGTAAGACCTAGTGTGTGAGCTTTGGTAGCCCTGTTTTTTTGTTAGTATCATCACATGTTTCTTGTTATCTATGGACGAGATATGCTTATGGGCTCATGGTTATTTTTTAAATGTATTTAGACTCACAATAATTATGGATTATTTCCCCAATAAGATTCATTATTGATACAAAATAAAAAATTGGGAAGGTGATTCAGTTCTTCCCATAGTAGATTGTATCGATGTTTGGTGGAAGATTTCCTTTTACATGTGTGTTTTGAGTAGGTTTTTGTTGGTATCTACATCAGTTTAGTGAGTTGGTTTACAGTTATAACCTATTACTATAGATGGACCAGGTGATTGGGGCTTTCCCACCAATTTCATCTAAAATGATATGTTCCTGCTTTATTTTATCGTGTCAACCAGGATTAGTCTAGAGTTTTGTGTGGTAGCCTTTTTTGTTTCCCTGAGTGCATTCTTATAGTAAGAACAAAAACCCTTGGTGGAATTTGTGGTTATCTTAGTGAGCTCACTGGTGTGAGAGTCCCATTTGAGAGATTAATTTCATTTCAATGTTCTTAGGATTCTTCTTTTCTGGGAATAAAATCCTTAAGGGGGTGGGGGATGTATAAACTAATGGTTTTCCATGTAATACATTGGAATATTTACAATAATATTTCTGAATTCAGTCACTAAGCTATAGTGGGATTCCTAGGCCTAGAGATCCTAATAATGATTATGTAAAAAATATTAATTTTTTTATCACACACACACACAGGTTCTTTAAAAATGTAGAATAACTCTCGAGTGTAGTCTTGTATTAGAATTATGAGACAACGATTGAGCTTAGAATGTCTTGTTTACCATATGGGAGACATAAAATATTTCTGATTCTGGTCAAAGGTGAGTTGGCGAAAAAAATTTAAATGGAAAATATTTATTCTGAGAACTTAAATTAATATCCATTACCTCCCCCCTTGGTGAGTACAAAAAGAGAAGCTAAATCCCCTCCCCCTTAGATTGAAAAACAACCCAAGGAATAAATCAAGGAAATGAGGCATCATCGATATCCGATCATGATAGTGATCAGTTAGATATCATGCTAGGGTAGCTCTAGAGTTCTAATTCGACCACGAATCTTCATCATTTCTCCATGAGGTAGGAAGATTTATGTTTTAAGTCATGATCCCTTTTTATGCATTTTATTATGGTTATAGAGCCCCTAAATGCATTCTAGGGACCTTGTGAGGGTTGATTTATGTGTTTTGGGGAAAACATAGGAGAATCAGGCTTCTCACAGGGAAATTCCCGATGGAATTTCTATCTACATGATGTGTAACATATTGGAGGACACTGTGTGTTCTTTCCATTTAGGGAATATGAGAATTGGAGACTACACACCACGTACTGAGGTTACACATCATGTAGTGACCCTATGTCATGTGGTATACAGACATGAATAGGGAAACAATGTGAATGCACATGGTCGTGTGAGAGTACATGATGAGACTACATGGACATGGGGTTCTATACATGGACATGAGAATATTTCCTAGATAGGGGGATGTTTAGCAAATACACGCCATGTACCAAGGGGTACACCCTATATGTGTGACATTTTTGTCAAATATATGTAAAGGGAAGTCACAGTCAGGGCCCGAGTGAGGTGATACACACTGTTTACCATAGGTACATGCCCTTTAGGCCCACATGTCTATCTAATCCATGAATTAATAAGACAAAAATGGGTGTTCACGGGGTAACAAACCATGTAGAACCCCTTATACATTGTGTATTTTCTTATGGGAGGAGTTTTTTCTAGTATTTCTCCTCTTTCGGGGCCCTAATTGAAGCCTGTGATTAGCCTCTCCTAAGAATCATTCCTCATAGAATGTGATGGTGGCCAAAATTTGGGCAATGGTGATGTGGGGTGAGGCGATGTTGTGGTTCTTTTGGGTTATTGATATTTGGACTTTAAAAGGTTGAGTGAGTTCGCTTGGTATATACCTATAAGGGTATGCGTGGAATTATGTCCTTAGTACAATATTATCATCCCACAATACGATTTGCCTTTATAGAGTCATATCATCCTTCCAGAGAGGCCGGGGTGGGATCCTCTATCATATGGTTTGAGTTGATTTGTTGTTTTGGAGAGGCCATGGTGGGATTCTCCAGCATATCATTTCCCTAGATAGGGTTCTTAATATCGTCATGACCAAAACTACTTGGGAAGTGATCCCTTATCTACTAGGATAGCCTAGATGGGTTTCTTTAATCATTAGGTATAAAATCCCCTATATAGAAGGCAATATCAGAAAGGTTAATTGAATTGTTGGGTATATGATACCCTACTATAGATTTCGTTATGCTGGGTTTATGGAATCGTCAGTTATACAATCCCCTACTTCACGATTTATACTTTATGGTGTTTGTGGAATCTTTGTGACAAACACTACTTATGCAGTTATCCTCAAACTGAGTGATGTGACCTATAGTATGTCATACTGGGTTATGGTTTCCCCTAATGAATCCAAGGAGAGATCCCCTATATGTGTAGGATATTTGGGTTTCTGGATTGGGTTTTTGGTGTATATAGAATATCCCAGAAGTGGTCCTCTATCTGTAGAGATTGGGTTTACGAATTTCCATACTGGGTTTGTAGTTTATTCCAGTTGATCATGGGAGTGATCTCTTTTATGAGTAATGAGACCTTTTTTGGTTCTAGTTGGGTTATTAGCATCCCACATTAGGGATTAGTTATATCCCCTATCTGATTAGTGCGATCCACTAATATCTAGCATGACCATCTTTTTTGTGAGATCCGGTAAGTGCTTTCTCTCCGATATATGGCCCTTGGGATGGTAGTGTTGTTCCATTAGCTCTGTTGAACTTAATAGAGTGGTATCTCTCAAATATTTCAGCAGGGATGACAGAGTTCTACTTAGTGGAGTTCATCTCTTATATTAGTGTGACCTGGAATGATAGAACTCATGGAGTGTGTACTATCAGATGATTATTACCATCAATCCTCAAGCTAAATCCTTTCATTGGCTATGAGGTCGAAATATTAAGAGACCTAGATTTTTAAATGATTACATGTGGTTGTATTTATTGGTTAACTTATGGATTTTTCACATTTATGGGTCGATACACCATGTTGTATGAGATAACTTGTCATGTATATCTGAGGATGGTCTTGAGATGGTGTTTCTCTATCATTTGGGTTCCCACTAGCTAGGTTAAATAGACTATTGGATTTTAGTTTCTCCCATTTCTTTGGGGTAATTGGGGAACCTAGTAATTATTTTTATAATCACCCCTTCATAGGATTTTTCCACACATGTTGTGTCTTGTGAAGACTAAAATCCTTCCTATATAGTCCTATGATGATCCGTTGCATGTAGAGATTAACGAGATAGAACGACCATGATATTTACTAGATATTGGAATAGAATCCTTATAAAAGATTTATTTGGGTTTTATCCCCTCCACCTGAGTAGGTTTGATACTTTTTTACTTTTATTTTTGTGGGACTATATTTTTGCTTTTTTCTTTTGATATATTTTGGTTTTTGATAGATGTATTCATGAACGAATTTTCATTTTATTTAACTTCACACTCTTTTCATGGAGATGTTTGTGGGTGTGTGCGAATAGGATTATTAAGATAAGTCCTACCATATATGTGATATGCCCACACAAATTTGGATTCTATCCTATGGACTATAAAGGTAGGATTGGGGAGTCGTGGCTTGAGCACCATTGGGTCGGGTCATGACAACAACAGCATTAGAAATCCATTGAGGCTGATCTCAATATATCCTCTAGTGTTTGAATGGCCATTTTAGACTTACCATCTATATAAGGGTGATAAGTAGTTCTCATACATAGTTATGTATTCAATTATTTTTTATGTATGATTCAAAACATTAAAGTAAAACTCATATCTCGATTATATACAATATAGAGTTATACTCCATGTATTTTTTTCCACTTGCCTTATGTATATATTGTATTATTGGTCAAGAAGGAAATATTCATTGATAAAAATGAAATGATATGACTTGTTAAGGTGATCAAATACTACCCAGATGGTGTTATTGACTATAGTTGTCTTTTGGAATCCTACAAGGAAATCCATGTTATGTATTCCCATTTCAATACTATTTTGGAAAATGGATAAATCGTACCCTTAGACTTCATTCATTCCACCATGGCTTGCTAGAAAACAAATCATTAAGATTCAAACTCCTAAATATATCAATTCATGTTTTCCTAGATTAGTTTTTTCATCAAATATCTATACATATTAGTGATTCTGAGATGAATAGAGAATGATGAGATATTCACATCATCCATAAGTAATCTCTTCAGTTCTAGTTTTTATAGTAAACTTATTTGGGTTCCAAACCTTATAACTCTGTCTTTTGTAAAGTTAAAATCTAAAATATTTCCTACCTTCTTTTATAGAACTCCATCATATTTTTGAGTCTCCTTTATTATATCATGAATAGATGGTTGGGTAGTTATTTTAGAAAGTTAGTATGAAGATCCTTTTATTATTCCTATATCTATCATTTTCTTGTCTACAAATATTGGATCCATTTCAATCCTCATCATTGATATTTTTGCAGTATCCTATCTAATTAGAGAATTCCCCACTTTGTTTATATTTCCATTATAGTAATGGTTAAAAAATATAATCCTTTATTAGATCTACCCAAATTTATTGGTGTATATTAAGCTCCTTTTGTGTGAATAAATATTCAAGGTTTTTATGGTCCATATATATATATTACACTTCTTCCCATAATGATAATTTCACTAAATCAATAATGAAAATATCACTACAATCCATTATATATCACGATTTGGGTAGTTTTTCTACTATATCATTATTTGGTTGGGGGAATAAGCTTTGAATATTTCATTTTTCCTATGTACAGAACACAATCCTTTTTTATAATAGAATATCATATATTCCTACCCCACTAGTGGGTAATATGAGTTTTGGTGAAATAGTTATCTTATTCATCATCTCTTTAAAAATTTAATCACATTCACCATTATAGAAAAACATGACTAATTTTTGAGTTATCATGGTTAAGGGTCTTGTCAGTAGTGATTATTTTCTCGCATATTGATGATAATACCCCTCTAATACAAGAAAACTATGTATTTCTATCATATATGATTGAAAAAAACACCCTTCAATTATCTACTTTTTATGGATGCTGTTATATCTCTTTACATGTAATGAAATTACCATGAATGTTACAGGATACAAGTATAATTTTGATTGAAGAAGTCTGCTTGGAGGAATACCTAACATTATTTAAGAAACACTTCATTGAATTACATTACAATGGTCATGTTTACAAGGCTGATATTTTCCTTAGTCTTATTCATTTGAGATAGATACAATTTCTAATAACAAAATAATTTTCATGATTGAGATGTTTCACTTGTATAGAATCAAAGGTAGGTTAACAGTATGAAGGGTTATTTACTTCTCTTAAAAATTTATATTGGCTCTATATAATGAAATACAATCCATACCTCTAATAATATCAAATTATAAAAAATATAGTATTACAAGATTCAATGGGGATTTCATCCAAAAAATTTGATAGGGGAGGAGTTATATTATTGAGATTAAATAATTTCAACATTTTCTATTTTCAATGTAATCTCTACATCAATTATTTGTGGTGGTTTTTTAATAGTTCTACTAAACTTGTGAGATATGAATGAATGCATAGAATCCAAGGATATAACCCTATCATTATCTATTTTATTCTGGTTATATTCATTCACTTCATCAAAAATAATCTTAGGAATGATAATTTTCAAACCATTAGAAAAAATATAAACTATGTTCATTGAAGAGACCACTCATAAATAATTTATATTCCATAAAATATGAATTTCTAGGATTCAATCAAAGTTATTCAAGTTAAATTTCCAAATATATTTTTTTATATTCATTTTTGTTCCCTTAAAAATGATTTGTTATTGGATTTTGAATTTAACAAAGCCTATCCCCCAAGAGTGTCAAAAAGGCTTGTATAAAGGACCATTGTCATACACCAATTAACGATTGAGTATATTTTGATATGATTATTTCAGGGTTATTTCCCCAAGGTACATCTGTGTCAGAGCTACATCCACTTGTAGTATTCATACATGAATATATTTTCTTGGAATCAACATACTTTAGACATTACCAAATTTGTATACTTATTCTTATATTTAGTATAATCCATAAGGATTTCACTATAGTTTTCTTATACTAATCTAAAAAATAACTATAACTTCCTATGATACCAACTATGAAAACCCATATCTTTAATACACATTATTTCATTATTAATTGTATAAAAAAACTGTGTAGAACCCAAAATATTTATAAGACCTGTGTTATTGGGTTATTAGGTACACAACACATCAGCTTGATACATGGTGACACTAACATTATTTAAATATTACTTAACGTTATTCTAAAATTCCAAATCATTTGAAACTGCATGGGATAACCTAGGGTCACACATAAGAAAGGTGTGAGCTATAAAGGCTAGTAATGTAATAAAATAATCATAACATGAGGAATGAATTAAAATTTTGTCAATAGGGTACTCAATGGGACAAAAAATGGTTGATAATTAGAAACAATAAAATCAAATCTTGATATATGATGATATCATAAAGGTAATACATGAATGTGGAAACAAAATTAAATAATAAATTATAAAAATATAATAAGGATAACTGCCAAGAAAACATAAAAAATTGGAAAATGTCCCATAATCAATTAGGTTTACCCGCTAATCGCAATAATGAAATCATATGAGAAAAAAACTTTACCCATTTCATTAGATCATTATATACTTTTGATAATAAAAATTTCTTTCATAACATGTACATTCATATGTACTGTAACACCCTAGGTAAATAAAGAATATGACTTTTTTATATTTATCCATATTTGTGAATAAAATGTTAATATTAATTTAAAGGGAATCATATGCTCGATGGCGTACCCAATACGCAACAATGAGTTTTTTGGAAATCTTATATTGCACTCTAATAATAAAATAATATTATTTTAAATGGTAGTTAATGGCTAGCCTTTGTAATGGCAGGAATGAACCAAACTAACTACAAAATGATTATATATGTTTGTCAAATATTTTTACTTTTATCCAATAAATGTTAGAGTCATAAAATGTGAATGAATCCAATTTTAAGCGTAAATATTCTAATATTCTCTAAAAGGTTGATTAACTGACTTTTGATGGAGAACCCTTTTTTAAATCCACTTGTTGAAAATTTGATATTTTATGTTGGACCAAATAAAATGCTTCTTTATAATTGGGATATCAAAATTTACTTTGTGTAGGTTTTTGTAATTTTTTTTGATAAAGTCCATTTTTAATGAATTAGTGAAAAATGTTGTATTTTAATTCAAAAAATCTATTTAATCTAATTTATAAATATGATTAGATCATATATTGATTGGTTTTGAAGTTCAATTATAATATATTTTTACCATTTAATCCAATGGGGGTCATTGGAATTAATTTCAATTTGAAATTTCACTTAAACTAGTGTCAATATTTTAATAGAAATTGTTTCTTAAAAACATGCTATTTGTTTTGACAGCGGGAAATAATTATTAAAATAATTAATGAAACATATATGTTTTGAATTTTTTAAAATAGGCATAATGTTTGAATTTGGAATATCAAATATATCTTAGGGTGAATTTGTTTTATTTTTCTTAAAAACTTAAATTTTTGATTAATAGTGAAACCACTAAGTGGTAGTTAAAAAACCGATTTTTCATTTAAATGAAATGTTAACCCTTTTGTGATTTGAATTTTAAAAATCTGACATACATGGATATCATTAGGGTGTAAAATTTGGTTCAATGGGATTGAAATAATTTTTTGGTGAATAGTACCTTTTCTGTTTTATTAATCGCGATTAAAGGTAAATAGTGTATTTTAAGGTAAATATAATGATATAATAAAATGTAATTACCTTTATAATTGTCCTACACTTATTGGATAATTCATGGCTGACCAAAGAAATCCTTGAGTCAAATTGGGGACCTCATGGGGCCACTTGGGTAAGAAAATGACATTAATAACTTTTTATTTAAAGTTAAAATAAAAATGTCACAAACATGTATTGTTTTACTAAAACAATTTTTATATGGGGATATCAAGTCATATTTTTTACAATAAATATTAATTAGAAAGCTAAGACGATTTCCTACATCATGATATTTGTTTTATAATTTTTAGACATTAAATACATCAATTTATTTATGACACCATGACGATGTAGTGATTACCTCATTTATGAATGATTTAAATAAAATGAAAAGATAAGGTAAAATATAAAACATACCCCTATCAAAAAACTATTGTATGGGTGGATTTCGAACCCTTATCACCTTATCCTAGAAATTTATAATTGTGGGACCTTTAGTATTGGAAAATCATTTTATAATAATGTAACTTTTCAGGACATTCCAAGAGTGCCCCTCCTCCCCCTTATAAAGGCCCCCACCTCTACCCCCTTACCCACACCTCTCAAGCCTTTGGCTTGACCACACTCTGCTCATTTTATCTCTCCACATCCCTCTATTTTTCCTAGAATCCTTCCCTTAGGCAGAAATCTCTTCAAGAAACCATTTTGTTCCAAACCAAGGGGAGTTACTCGATTTAAAGGTAAAGTCTTCTCCAATGTTATTTTTTTTATTTTGCATATCCAACCCCATAAACTCTTTTTATTACATTATTTTGTAACAAAAACAGTATCTTTATTATACTAGGATATTGTTATTAGAAGGATTCAGGCTACACTTACACACACCTCCATCTAATGGTCAAAGAACATACAGTTTCCGTGGATGGTGAATTACTGCCTCACCAAACGATGATTGTTGTATCTTCTCCTACCACCTCCCATGGTGGACATTATTATGGAACTATATTTATTTATGATATATATTATATTTATTTCCTCTCTACGATTCTGTATTTTACATTTAAAACATAACTTTATGCTTTTCATGTTGTGCAAATGCGATAATTTCATTTGAGGAAGTGTGGACTATCACCCCCTCAAGTGATGTGACTCGTTCATGCAATACATGGAATGTACAAAGAATTAAATTAGTGAACTTATGTGACCTATATAAAATATATATTATACTGGAATTATAATATATATATAAATATCATTTAGTCTTAATTCCATTAAATACGAAATAGAAATGAAAGTAGCGTTCATGCGTATGTACGGCTTACCGTCTCCATTAACGGTGCATTTCATTTCTTACCATTTAATGTTATATAATATTATAAATGCAAGTATATAATGGATACATATGATATATATGATATCTAAATCATGAATATAATTCTGGATATAATGGATATTTTACCACATGAACAACTTGTAATTATAAGAAGTTTATTTTTGACTCAAGTACAAATGATCGACAAAACGACCATTATTAACTTAAATAATTATATAATGTTCATAAAATGGTAATAAATGATATAAAAGGAATAATTAACTTAAAAAATGTTCTTAGGAAAATATAAATTAACTGTAGTTTATTATTCAGGAGATTAAAGAACGATCGAGTCAAGTCGGACATGAGGTAAGGGATCCAACCTCTCTCTTTCTTTTTAAGTACTCTCTTTTATGTCACTTCTTTTATGCTCCTATTTCTTATTTTGGGGGATGTTATTATATATTCCAATTAATGTAATTTTTATGTTCATATGATTATATACCCTAATTTATATCATCAATCCATTTTTTGGACATTTTAAGTGGCGTCGTTAGGCAGCCGAGTTTTCATAAGGAATTTTTAATCTCACTTTTATTCCAGTAAGATTTATGCTACATTTTCCACTATTTACTTAGAGTGGTGTATGTAATTCCCATTATTCTACTCTTTTTGTAATATACTTTCGTTTATGGGTATTTTCATCAATGTTGAATAGTCCTTCTTTCATGGGGTGTATGTTTCGAAAGTTACCCAAGTCGGTAAGGGAACCTTTCACCCTCCTCTTTTTAAAAGACATATTTTGCTATGTCTTTTAATTCACATCTTATTAGGTTGGTATATGTTCTTATATATCCCTATTGATGTAAATTTTATGTCCAAGTGATGAGATACCATTTTTCTCTCATCAACTCTTTTTCTGAATTTTAATGTGACGTCGTTAGGCTGTCGAATTTTTGCAAGGGAACTTCTTAACCCAATTTCAATTCTTTGGGTTAACCTTGTACTTCTTGATTATGTAATGATATGAATATGTGTGGATGACATATGATTGTTTTACACTTAATGTCCACTTATATTTGGTGTATTTATATTTTTCAAACATAATTATGTCATTTCTTTATCCTTGCTGTAATGGAAAGATCCTTGATTGGGATAACATATCAATTTCTTCTCATTGAGACATTTCTTAATGATATGAACTTTTATTATTTTATAAAGTGTATATACAGACCCTTTGACTTTCCATATCCATATTATGTCTATACTAAAGTAATTTAAATGTTTTGAAAATGGTCTACTTTCATGTGGCATATAATTTAAATGTTCAAAATGGAAAATGACTCTTTTATTTAAACATTGTTTTAAATGGTTTTAAAGATTTTTTCTTTTAAACATTTATCATCCATATCCATGTTTTATAAATATTTTTAAGGATTTATTTATATGTACATGAATGTTTTAAACCCATTTCAAAAGTTTCGAAGTGGTATGGGACACTTTGATTCTAAAATCTCTTTTAAATGTCTTCTTTTAATATTTTCAAAGTATAAAGGGATTTTTCTCTCATAGAGTTTTAATGATTTTTTTGGATATTTTTATTTATGATAATATCATGATGTGATCTCTTGTGATTTAAATGTTTAAATTTTATGTTTCTTTTATTCATGTTTTGAGTGTTATTATTATGTTATGGTTTTTGGGAAATGTTTATGAAATCAGGTGGTTCTGTGATAAACTAAGTGTGGTTGAGCCCGAGATAGTTCTCCAATGCATTGGGTAACACGAAGGAGTTAAAAGCTAAGGTTTCTCGAATGATATTTAGGTAATACACTATGATGGGTATTCCAAAAATAACCATGAGGGTTACTCCCTACGTAAGAATATTTTGAATGCCTCAAGTTACCTTTACGTCTTATGATTTCTATGAGTTAATCATAAATCTTATGATTTAATAAGGTATGTTAAAGTGATTATGTTTTATGAGTAAATATGATTTCATTGATTCTTATGTATACATGGACTAATGTTTCTTTCCATATTGTTATAACCCTTACTGATATTTTTATGCTCATCCCATGTTTTTGAAATGTTTTCCACATGACTTAAAGTTGAATACAGTCAAGGATGGGATCAAGGAAATGTCATGATGTCTATAACATAGAACTAGATAGTAATCTTTTGTTCAAGAGTTTATATTTTTTGAGAAAAATGGAAACTGAGAAGATGTGCCTACTTTTTAATCATTGAGATGTAATAGTGAAGTTCTAATTCTATAAAACTCTAAACCTGAAAATATCCTCAATGTGAATTATTAATTTAATTCAAGAATATGTATTTTACATAAGATCGGGTCCTTATAGTTGGTATCAAAGGTATGTTTAGATAAATTTAGAGGTTAGAGTGTTGTTTAAGCATAACTGACAAGTTGTGTATAACCACAATGGTTATTATATTAGATAGAGTCATTATTATTTATGAATGTTGGAATGAGTTTGAGATAACATGGATAATTATATCTTAGTGCTTATCTTCCTCTTTAGTACATGATGATTTTGTTGATATACTCACACTGACCTTTTAAGTTTTAGTAAATGGATGGATCTAGCAGGCACCAAAGTGATAATGGGTTTGAAGGAAACTGTGGTGGTTCTCTGATTAAGAGACTGGATGAAATGGGGGATTCAATGAAAATCTCATTGTTATTCTAAACAAGCTATCAGGAGTCATGATCAATGTAACGACCCAAAGTTTCATTAATGGAAAATCCATCTTGATATTATTAAATGTCTCTTTATATAAAATGTTTATATAAAATGTCAGCTTCATTGGTTTTATGATAAGAATTGTGACCGTTACTTTTGTAGTCATTGAACAGTGATCACATGATTAGTATGAATTAGGGCTTTAACACATCCAATTTTACTTAGACAAAAGAAGTGATGGCCTCATCCAGTAGAATTTCCCCATACGAAGCCCATTTATTGGAGCTCGAAAAAGAGGTGGCATCCTTGGGCTTCGCTATTGACCAAGACCAACATGAGCTTCACCATGTCAAGCTCGAACGAGACCGTCTACGGGAGAAGTGGAAGTTGATAGAAATTACCACTCAAGCGATGTTATCCGAGCCACGCCAAGAGTCTGTCACCATCACACACCTTACCCTTAGGTCTTATGCGGCGGTTTTAAGGGGTTATGTAACTAATCGATAGTACTATGTTCATGTACATTATTTTTTTATATAATAATGAATATAATTTCTTGTCATTATTGATACATTGTAAATAGTTTTTAAAGTACAAATGGTGTTTTTAGTTATTATTTAATTAAGAAATTTATTTTATTTAATTAAGGAATTTTTTAATTAAATAATATTTTAATAAATTATTATTATTATTATTCTTAGATTAATTTTATTATATATAAATGATCATATAATTGTATGAATGCAATTATAATTTTTATTAAGGCTTGAAAGCCATTTTTGTCAAAACCCGTGAATTTTTTATAAATGTCTGTTTTTATTTTAAAAGTGAAAATTAGCTCATTTAGAAAATTATTTAGATAAAGTAAATGTTATTTTTTGAATCAGGATGTCGAAATTATCCAACATTGAATTTTTCATTATTTTCTGAGACAGTCAAATTTTTTGAGTAAAAATTAAATACCGTTTAAATATATAATGTGTTTTATGACATCATAATGACCCAATAGTGATGTAATAAAATATTATAATCTTTATGTTCAGCCAATATATGTTTTCCCATTAATATAATATGATTTTGGGTTTATTTGTCTTACTTTTAAAAGCATAAATGGACCCCTCAAGACTTATTAAAAACCTTTTCTTTTTAAATTAATTTCCATGGGAGTGTGACTCACCTCCACATAAGAAACCCTATTATTTTAAGAAGTTAGGACTTTGGCCTTATAAAATATTGTTTTCCTCTTCCCTTTTCCAAAAACCATGGGCAAAAACCATGGGATGGTTTGTGGTTTTGATTAATTTAATATAAGGGGTCCCAAACCGAAATAATACAGAATTCCCTCACCTTTCCAATATAAACCCACCCAAGCTCCCAATTACTCCTCACTCAAAGCCTTTGTAGTTCGTCCAAACTCTGCCCTACTCTCTACATAATCCTCCCAAGGTTCCCCAAGCTCCCAATAAGCCTCTCACAAGCCTCTTTCTTGCCTTTGGAAGCACACTTCCAAGTAAGGGTTTTTTCTTCCTTTCTCAATTTTGTCCAATTTTCATTAAGTTGTTTTTACCTTTTAATTTCAATTATTAATGATGGGGTATGGTTACAAAACTCCCTCATACTTCCATATTTATGTTTTAATTATGGGATACCCCTTTCTCTCTCATTAAATTCCTCCCATGTACACCTGTTACCATGCCGAAATTCCGAAAGGAACTTCTCTCTCCTCTTTTACATTCAAGCAAAAAATTTGTATCATGAATCTAAATTACATTACAATTGTTGGGAAATGTATCTATATGAAATCCTTACTGTCCATTACATGTAAATAATATTAGGATCCCCTTTCTCTCCCATCAACCTTTTTTTGAATTCTTATGTCACACCGTTATGCTGCCGAAATCACACCAATTTTCTAAGCCAATGCCATTGTGTACTGAATACCATTCCCATTTCCCCATCAAGGGTATTCACCTTTATGCACATTTACTTATTGATTATAAAGTTTCATGTATTAATTCCACATTCCTTTATCATGGAATAAATGATTATGTTTTATGAATCCATCTTTTATGATCCAAGTGGCACACTTATGCATGAAATGTAATGTTTAAGAAGGGTGCGCCCTTATAGCGCTCCAATGAATTGGGTAAAGTATAGTATCATGATACATCATGTGAAATGAGTGTTGACTCATGCTAATTCAATTGCAACAAGGTTTTACTCGTTCTTTATGTGCAATGAGGATTTATTCATGCTCCATGTGCAATGGGCATTGGCTCATGCAAATTCCATGTTAAGTGTTGTTGCCACATTTCCATGTTATGATTATCATGCTTTATCATGCCTTTATGTTCATGTTTCTCTTTTGGTCTATTGATATGCCTAATGTCTATCATTTATTGTACTCCTCATGTTATTCCATGTGTATTCCCTTACTGGGCTTTATAGCTCACCCTTTTCTTATGCATGTACTCAGGTTATCCCATGAAATGCTAAGTACGAGGGAATGTAGTGGACATGTAAAGGATGTTTTCAATAAAGATGTTGTATTTCATTTTTTAAGTTTTTATGTAACGATCCTAAGCCCCAAAGACACTAAATCTCTCGATCTTCTTTGTTGTATCATGTGAAGTTTTATGTAATAAATCATGTTTAAGTTGTAATAAAAAATAGGGTTTTCATAGTAGGTATCAAAGGATAGGTTGGGTTATTTTTGGGATTAGAATTATGAAACCCTAGTAAAGCCTTAGATACAAGACTAAGTACAATAAAAAAGTCCCTATGTTTTGGTGAGTATTGAGTAAGTGGGTTGTCCAGCAAATACATCCATGTCTGGATACGATCATGTAGAGGCGGCTCTGGAACAGACGCATCCTTGGGGTAAAACCCGAAAACACCGCTTTGAGCTAGACTTGAACGGGAATTGGTGCACGACAATGGGCCTTGCGGAACTCTTGCTTACGACACTCCTGGGGGATATTATTTGGTAAATTCACAAGCTTAGTATGAACTCTTATTAAGGGAATTAAAAAAATTTCCGTAAGAATATATGTTAGAAAGTAGATCATGAAAAGCCAAGATTGAAGCCCATAGACTCATGAGTTAAGGAAATGAAAGTTTATTTATAAGTCATCAGCTTTTGTCTTTGGATTACCCTTTATGTGTTACCCCTAAATTTCTTTTTATTCCAGCCAATGGCCTGTAATAGGAGGACTCGGGTTAAAAACTGTTGTGAAGATCAGTGTGATGACTGTACTAATGAGATGACCAATCCAATGGGAGTAGGAATCACGAACTTTGTCATGCTTCTCTCTCAGCTTACTCAAGTTTTGAATAGAAACACGGGTCAAGAGGAACGTTCAATCCCCCCTTAGAAAGAACAAGTCTCTATCAAGAGCTTAATGAGAGAAAGGACTCCTACTTTTAGTGGATCATCTGATCCCACAATCACTGAACAATGGATCAACTCCATTGAAAAGATCTTCTCCATCCTTCAATGTTCTGAACAAGGGAAGGTTCTCCTGGCGTCTTATCGTATGGAGGGTGAATCTGATCAATGGTGGACGTTGATCAAAAATACTAAGCCTGAGGAGGAGATCGAGGCATTAGAATGGAAGGATTTTCGAAAGATGTTTTTCGATAAATATTTTCCACGCACCATCCAACTTAAGATAGAAAGGGACTTCTTTTACCTCAAGCAAAAAGATGAAGAATCTGTTGGAGCGTACAATGAAAAATTAACAAGGCTTTCACGATACACTTTCGGATTTGTCATCACCCTAGAATGCAAAGTTGACCACTTCTTTGGTGGGCTGAAGCCTAGCCTGCGGAAAGCATTGGTGATCCGTGACTTCGACAGCTATGGGGAAATTTTCCGATGTTCCCTCAAGGTCGAAATGGAGATCGGAGAATCACAGGGGTATCATGAGGATAAGAAGCGTAAGGTGGACTTTAATGCTGGTGGGCCAATGGATAAATCCAACGGTGCTAAGAAGATCCAACACCCCACTTTCCGAAAGTGCGGAAAGAAGCACCCTTGAAATTGCCTTAAGGGGACGAGGAAATGCTTCAGGTGTGGAAGGGAAGGGCACCGAGCTGTTAACTATCGGCAAGAAAGACCTGTGGCTGCGACAGAGGAGAGGAACGTTCCATTCTAACCTCAACACGTTTTTCAATGCTACAAATGCAATGAACCGGGTCATTTTGAAAATCAGTGCCCTAATCCAAGGGTTTTCGGGGGAAACCAACAACCTCCAAGGCAGTAAGGAAGATCTTTTTCCATCACTTCTGCCGAAGTGAACCTCGACAATGAAGTGGTGACAGGTACACTAGTTATTCATTCAAGAATAGTGAACATACTTTTTGATTCATGTTCTATGCATTCTTTTATATCACGAATGTTTAGTAGAACAATCCCAGTAGCACCAAAAATCATGGATGTGAAGATGTCGGTGAGTACGGAAAATGGGGAAATCATTTCATCCCATGAATATAAGTCCTCCCCTGTTATAATCTATGGATTTAATTTCTTGGCGAACCTCGTCATACTCCCTCTGGTTGAATTTGATGCAATTATTGGCATGGATTGGATTTCCTTATATATAGCCAACATAAATTGTCAGGAGAGGGAAATCACACTCCATATGGAGAATCGACCCCCGATTCTGTACAAGTGTAAGGAGGAAGATGAATCTCTTTTATCTCCATCATATAAAGCATGGATATTAATTCCCTATGAGAATGCGTATCTGGCTCAGATAATTGAGTCCAAGGAAGAAACCATCCTTGAATAAATGCCTATTGTGAGGGAATTCACTGAAGTGTTTCCCGAGGAAATGCATGATCTTCCTCCTAGAAGAGATGTTGAATTATCAACTGAACATATACCTGGGGATTTACCAATATCCAAGACTCCATATAAAATGGTTGTTGTAGAGATTGAAGAGTTGAAGAAACAACTACAAGAGAATCGGGATAAAGGGTTTATATGCCCAAGTGCTTCACCATGGGGTGCACCCGTCCTCTTCGTCAAGAAGAAGGATGGGTCAATGCGGATTTGCATCGATTATCGTGAACTTAACAAAATCACTATAAAGAACAAGTACCCTCTCCCAAGAATTGATGACTTGTTCGATCAGCTGCGTGGAGCACAATTCTTCTCCAAGGTAGATTTGTGGTTGGGATATTATCATGTAAGGGTGAAGAAGGAAGATGTCCCCAAGACTGCTTTTCATACAAGATACGGGCACTATGAATTCAAAGTAATTCCTTTCGGACTCACCAATGCTCCATCAATCTTCATGTACTTGATGAATAGAGTCTTTAGAGATTAGCTAGACAAAGTTTTGGTATTCTTTATAGATGATATTCTAATATACTTCAAAACCAAGGAGGATCATGAGGAGCATTTAATAACAGTACTAGAGACTTTTAGCAAGGAGAATCTCTATGAAAAGTACAGCAAGTGTGAGTTCTGGTTGAAGGAGGTCCCATTCTTGGGCCATATCATAACAAGAAATGGTGTATCTGTGGATCCCTCCAAAACAGATGCAATTGAGGGATGGCCGAGGCCAACATCGATAACAGATATCTGTAGCTTCTTGGGGTTAGCTGGATATTATCGACGATTTATGAGAAATTTATCACACTTTTCCAACCCTCTTACCTAGCTAACTCAAAAGGGAGTAAAGTTTTCATGAAGTGATGAATGCGAAGAATGCTTCAAGGAGTTGAAAAAGAGGCTTATCACTGCGCCCGTGCTCACTTTACCCACAAGTGGGGAACTTTTTGTGGTATTCAGTGATGCTTCAAAGAAGGGATTAGGCTGTGTGCTGATGAAAAATGATAAAGTTATATACTATGCCTCAAGGCAGTTTAAAATCCATGAGCGAAACTACCCAATGCATGATCTGGAGTTGGCAGCGGTTTTCTTTTCTTGAAAATATGGCGGCATTATCTCTATGTGGAGAAATGTGAGATATATATTGACCACAAGAGTCTTAAATATATATTCACACAAAAAAAGCTTAATATGCGCCCGGGAAAATGGATAGAGCTCATCAAGGATTATGACTATTCAATCCATTACCACCCTGGGAAAGCGAACGAGGTGGAAGATGCCCTAAGTAGAAAGGATCCAACGATTCTATCAATGATGAGAATTGAGAAGGATCCAATCTTCTTAGACTTTTTGAAAATGGACATGGGAATCATAGATAAGGGAATATGATCAGCCCTTTCACAAATGATTTCTCAACCATCTCTTTTGGAAAGGTTAAAGGATGCTCAAAAGGATGATGTAGGAATTCAAGAAAAAGTGGAAGCTATCGTAAAAGGGAAATCCTTGGAGTTTAATGTTAATGAAGAAGGAATTGTACGGTTTGGGAAAAGACTATGTGTTCCATCAAGTCTGAAGCTAAAGAAGGAACTTTTGGATGATGCACATAGTTCAAATTTATCTATTCACCCAGGGAGCACAAAGATGTATCAAGATATCTGAGAAAACTTTTGGTGGGATAATATGAAGAAGGAGATTGTTGACTATACATCAAAGTGCCTAGTGTGTCATCAAGTGAAGGCAGAGAGGTAGAAGTCTAAGGGGATGATGCAAACATTGCCCATACCAGAATGGAAATGGGAGAACATCACCATGGACTTTGTCACCGGACTTCCAAGGACATCCAAAGGCAACAATGTAATCTGGGTTGTTGTGGATCGTCTTACAAAGACTGCACATTTCATTTCTATTCGGGAGGATTTCTCATTGGATCAAATGGCACAGATATATATCAGGGAAGTGGTAAGGTTGCATGGAGTACCACTATCTATTGTGTTTAATCAAGATACAAGATTCACCTCTATGTTTTGGAAGAGTCTTCAACATGCTCTCAATACTGAACTGAACTTCAATAAGTCCTATCATCCTCAAATTGATGGCCAATCCGAGCAGACTATCCAAACACTTGAGGAGATGTTGAGAGCATGCTCAATGGACTTTAAAGGAGGATGGGATCAACATCTTCCTCTGGTTGAGTTCTCTTATAATAACAGTTTCCACTAGAGCATCCAAATGGAACCATATGAAGCCCTATAGGGGAAAAGGTGCAGAACACCGACATGTTGGGATGAGGTCAGTGAACGTAAGCTGCTTGGACCAGAAATGGTTGAGGAAGTGGTGGAGAAGGTGAAAACCATCTAGCCGCATATCAAGGCAGCCTAGAGTCGAAAAAAGAGTTATGCAGATAATCGTCGACGAGACCTTGAGTTTAAAGTTGGAGACATGGTTTTTCTACGCATATCTCCGTGGAAGAAGGTCATGAGGTTTGGAAATAAAGGAAAGTTAAGTCCAAGGTATCTCAACCCCTTTGAGATTCTTGATCATTTCGGGGCTGTGGCCTATAGACTAGCACATTCGCCTACTATGGCCAAAGTACATGATGTCTTTCATGTATCCTTCTTAAGGAAGTACATACCGGACCCTTCACATGTACTCTCTTCTGTGGTGGTACAATTGGAAGACTATCTTTCTTATGAGGAGAAACCATTGAAGATCTTAGATCGTAGAGAAAAAGTTCTACGAAATACGACAATGCCCCTTGTCAAGGTGTTGTGGAGAAACCACAAGTTTGAAGAAGCGACTTGGGAATTGGGGGAAATGATGAAGTTGAGTTACCCACATCTGTTTTAGTGTGGGAAAAGGAAAATTTCGAGGGATAAATTTTTTAAGGGGGGAATATTGTAACGAACCAAAGATTCATTAATGGAAAATCCCTCTTTATCTTATTAAATGTCTCTTTATATAAAATGTTTTTATAAAATGTAAACTTCATTGGTTTTATGATAAGAATTGTGACCGTTACTTTTACAGCTGTTTAATAGTGATCACATGATTAGTATAAATATAGGGCTTCAACACATCCAATTTTACATAGACAAATGAAGTGACGGCCTCATCCAGTAGAACTACCCCATACAAAGCCCATTTATCGGAGCTCGGAAAAGAGGTGGCGTCCTTGGGCTTTCCTCTTGACCAATCCCAAGCTGAGATTTACCATGTCAAGCTCAAATGGGACCGTCTACGGGAGAAGTGGAAGTTGATAGAAATTACCACTCGAGCGATGTTATCTTAGCCACCCCAAGAGTCTATCACCATCGCACACCTTAACCTTAGGTCTTATGCGGCTATTTTAAGGGGTTATATAACTAATTGATAGTACTATGTTCATGTACATTATTTTTTTATATAATAATGAATATAATTTCTTGTCATGATTGATACATTGTTAATAGTTTTTAAAGTACAAATGGTGTTTTTAGTTATTATTTAAATAAGAAATATATTTTATTAAATTAAGGGATTTTTGAATTAAATAATATTTTAATAAAATAATAATAATATTATTATTAGATTAATTTTATTATATATAAATGAACATATAATTGTATGAATGCGATTATAATTTTTATTATGGTTTGACAGCCATTTTTGTCAACACGCGTGAATTTTTTATAATTGTCGGTTTTTATTTTAAAAGTGAAAATTAAAATATTTAGATAATTATTTAGATAAAATAAATGTTATTTTTGGAATCAGGACGTCAAAAATATCCAATGGTGAATTTTTCATAATTTTCTGAGACAATCAAATATTTTGAGTAAAAATTAAATTCCGTTTCAATATATAATGTGTTTTATGCCATCATAATGACCCAATAGTGATGTAATAAAATACTATAGTCTTTATGTTCGGCCAATATATGTTTTTCCATTAAAATAATGCTATTTTGGGTTTATTTGGATTACTTTTCAAAGCATTAATGGAACCCTCAAGACTTATTAAACAGCTTATCTTTTTAATTTAATTTCCATGGTTGTGTGACTTGCCTCCACATAAGCAACCATATTATTTTAAAAAGTTAGGACTTTTTCCTTATAAAATATTTTTCTCCTGTTCCATTTTACAAAAACCATGGGCAAAAACCATGGGATGGTTTGTGTTTTGGATTAATTTAATATAAGGGGTCCCAAACCTAAATAATAAAGAATGCCCTCACCTTTCCTATATAAACCCACCCAAGCTCCCACTTCCTCCTCACTCAAAGCCTTTGGAGTTCGTCCAACCTCTGCCCTACTCCCTCTATAATCCTCCCAAGGTGCCCCATGCTCCCAGGATGCCTCTCACAAGCCTCTCTCTAGCCATTGGAAGCACACTTCCAAGTAAGGGTTTTTTTCCTTTCTCATTTTTGTCCAATATTCATTAAGTTGTTTTGCCCTTTTAATTTCAATTATGAATGTTGGGGTATGGTTTCAAACCTCCCTCATAATGCCCTATTTATGTTTGAATGATTGGATACCCCTTTTTCTCTCATTAAATGCCTCCCATGTACACCCGTTACTATGCCGAAATTCTGAAAGGAACTTCTCTCTCTACTTTAAATTCAAGCAATACTTTTGTATCATTAATCTAAAATACATTAAAATTGTTGGAAAATGTATATATATGACCTCCTTACTTTCCATTACATTTAAATAAGATGAGGAACCCCTTTCTCTCTCATCAACCATTTTTTATGAATTCTTATGTCACGCCGTTGTGCTGCCGAAATCACACCGATTTTCTAAGCCAATGCCATTGTGTAGTGAATACCATGCCCATTTCCCCATCAAGGGTATTCACCATTATTCACATTTACTTATTGATTATAAAGTTTCATGTATGAATTCCTCATTCCTTTATCATGGAATAGATGATTATGTTTTATGAATCCATGTTTTATGATCCATGTGGCACACTTTTGCATGAAATGAAATGTTTAAGAAGGGTGTGCCCTTATAGCGCTCCAATGCATTGGGTAAAGTATAGTATCAAGATACATCATGTGCATTGAGTGTTGAATCATGATAATTCAAGTGCAATGATGGTTTAATTTTTCTTTATGTGCAATGTGGATTTACTCATGCTCCATGTGAAATGGGCCTTGGCTCATGATAATTCCATGTTAAGTGTTGTTGCCACATTTCCATGTTATGATTATCATGATTTATCATTCCTTTATGTTCATGTTTCTCTTTTTCTATATTGATATGCCTAATGTCTAACATGTATTGTACTCATCATGTTATTCCATGTGTATTCCCTTACTGGGCTTTATAGCTCACCCCTTTCTTATGCATGTCCTCAGGTTATCCCATGCAATGCTAAGGACGAGGGAATATAGTGTTCATGTAAAGGATGTTTTGAATAAAGATGTTTTATTTTATGTTTTAAGTTTTTATGTAATGATCCTAATCCCCAAAGACACTAAATCTCTCGATCTTCTTTGTTGTATCAAGTGAAGGTTTATGTAATAAAGCATGTTTAAGTTGTAATAAAAATTAGGGTTGTCATAATCAACCACTTGAACCATGGTGAGTTCTCTAATGCATCATGTATGAGATAAACAACTAGATGCGGAAGTTCAGGTAATAATTAAAAAGGTAACCATTAGGGTTTATATGATCCTTACTTTTGAGGTAATTATGGGTTACTATATGTTATGATGGAATATGAATGACATGAGAAAAACTTGAGGTTGGATTATGTTATGGTTATTTTTGAAGATTTTATCTCTTTTTGGGGAATGATATAAGAAATATGTAGTTTTGGAAAAAGGACAACAGATAGACCATGTGACAACCTATCACGTAGGACCAAGGTGTGGGAATCTAACCCACAACCAATGTGCGACTTGTATTTATTGCCTACCACTGGACTACATGATGTCCCGGGATAGTTTGACTAATTATTTTTAGTTAGATGATATTATGAATCTATAATAAGTCAATTTTGGGTTATCTAGGGAAATTATTAACCTATCATGGAGGATATGTGATTTGGTTAATTACATTTCAGTATGAGACTTTAAGAGTAACTGATGAATGAAGATAAATGTTATGGTTTATCTTGGAAGACAATGTAATTAAATCATTCATAGATTTGGGTTTCAATCTTATTTTTGATTACTTTGAATAATTTTATGGATATATGTTTGTTGAATGGTCTTTGTTGAACTTTGGGTATAGTTTGAAAGTTTTTGGAGATTAAGAATATATTTTTTTATCCATTTTGGGTATTATCTGATCTTGTACTAACCTTTTTGGTTTTGGTTTCGGTCTAAATACATGGGATATATATGGTTCTATTTTTTGGATTAGGTTATTCTTAATAAGTTGATTATTGTACTCTTAATGTGAATAAGTCTTCCTAAATACTCATCTTTTGGAGAAAATATGAGTTTGTGTAAGAAATCTAGTAAAAGTTGAAAGTCAACATGACAAGTAAGTATGTTTCCTTAGGATTTAGTTAAGGTCATAAATAAATTCATCAATGAAAAGTAACTTAAAACAAAAATATTTTTTGTTAACTTTTCCTACGAGGGAATCAAATATCGTTTAACCTATCACAACATTGTGATTTTCTTGTGGTTAACTTTCTCCTAATCATGTTTTCTATCACTCTCCATCAGAACATGACCCCTTGTTTTCTCTTCAAAGTCCATGTTTTCCTACATGGAATCCTAGTATGGGTTAACTCTTGCGACCTTTGTACTTCTCTTTTTAATTTTAAAGTAATAGTTTTACCGACTCTTGTTCTGATGTGGGACTTTCAATGAAGTTTCCGAGCCCAATTTTAAAATTCCGAGGACGCAATTCCCAAAAGGGGGGAAGGATGTAACACCCCAAGTAAATAAAGAATATGAAATTTTTATATTTATCCATATTTGTTAATCAAATTCTAATATTTATTTTAAGGTAATGCGATTCTCGATGGCATACCCAATACGCAACAACGAGTTTCTTGGAAGTCTTATGTTGCACTCTAATAATAAAATAATATTATTTTAAATGGTAGTTAACGCCTAGCCATTGTAATGGAGGGAATGAAAATAACTAACTAAAAAATAATTATATATTTTTGTAAAATATTTTTACTTTTATCCAATAAAGGTTAGAGGCTTAAAATGCGAATGAATCAAATTTTAAGCGAAAATATTCTAATATTATTTAAAAGGTCGGTTAACCGCCTTTTGATGGTGAACCCTTTTTAAATCCACTTGTTGATTATTTTATATGTTATATTTTACCAAATAAAATCCTTATTTAGAATCGGGATTTCAAAATTTACATTGTGTAGGTTTTTTTTATTTTTTTGATAAAGTCCATTTTTAATGAATAAGTGAAAAATGTTGTATTTTAATTCAAATCCTCTTTTTAATATAATTTATTTATATTATTAGATAATATTTTGAATTGGTTTTAAATTTAATTAGAATATATTTTTACCATTTAATCCAATGGTGTTCTTTGGAATTAATTTCACTTTGAAATTGCACTTAAACTAGTGTCAATATTTTAATAGATATTGTTTCATAAAAACAGGCTATTTGTTTTGACAGTGGGAAATAATTAATAAATTAATTAATTCAATTTATATGTTTTGAATTTTTTAAAATAGAAATCATTTTTGAATTTGGAATATCAAATATATCTTAGGGTGAATTTTTGGTATTTTTCTGAAAAACATCAATTTTTGATTAATAGTGAAACCACTAAGTGGCAGTTAAAAAACTAATTTTTCATTTAAATGAATCTTTAGCACTTATGTGATTTGAATTTAAAAAATCTTATATACATGGATATCATTAGGATGTAAAATGTGGTTCAATGGAATTAAAATAATTTTTTTGGTGAAGAGTAACTTTTAAGTTTTATTAATCGTGATTAAAGGTAATTAGTGTAATTTAAGGTAAATATAATGATATAATAATATTAAATTACCTTTACACTTGTCCTAAACATATTTTATAAGTCATGGACGACCATGGAAATCCATGGGTAAACTTGGGGATCCCATGGGGCCACTTGGGTAAGAAAATGACATTAATAACTTTTTATTTAAAGTTAAAATAAAAATGTCACAAACATGTATCGTTTTACTAAAACAATTTTTACATAGGGTTATAAATGTCATATTTTTGACTATAAATATTCATTAGAAATCCAAAAATATTTCCTACATCATGATATTTCTTTTATAATTTTTAGACATTCAATAAATAAATTTATAAATGACACCACGATGATGCAGTGATTACATCATTAATGAACGATTTAAATAAAATGAGACGATAAGATAGAATATAAAACATACACTTTTAAAAAAACAATTGGATGGGTGTATTTAGAACCCTTATCACCTTATCCTAGCAATATATAACTGTGGGACCTTCAATATCAGAAAATCATTTTATAATAAAGTAAATTTTCAAGACATTCCAAGAGTGCCCCTCCTCCCTCTTATAAAAGGCCCCCACCTCTACCCCCATACCCACACCTCTCAAGCATTTGGATCGACCAAAATCTGCTCATTTTATCTCTCCAAATCCTTATATTCATCCTAGAATCCTTCCCTTAGGCAGAAATCTCTTTAAGAAACCATTTTGGTCCAAACCAAGGGGAGTTACTCGATTTAAAGGTAAACTCTTCTCAATGTTCTTTTGTTTTATGTCTTCTCCAACCCACTAAACTCTTTTTATTCTTTTATTTTGTAACAACAACAGTATCTTAAATATACTAGAATATTTTAATGAAGATACAGTTTCTGTGGATGGCGAATTAGTGCCTCACAAAACGGTGATTCTTCTATCTTCTCCTAACACCTCCCATGGTGGCCATTATGATTGAAATATATTTATTTATGATATATATTATTTTTATTTCCTCTAAAAGATTCTTTATTTTACATTTAAAACATATCTTTATGCTTTTCATGTTGTGTAAATGCGATAATTTCATTTGAGGAAGTGTGGACTATCCCTCCCCCTAGTGATGTGACTCGTTCATACAATACATGGAATGTATAAATTATTAAATTAATGAACTTATGTGACATATATAACATATATATTATAATGTAATTATAATATATATATATCTTGTTTAGTTTTAATTCCATTAAATACGAAATATAAATGAAAGTAGCATTCATGCTTACGTACGGCTTACCGTCTCCATGAACGGTGCATTTCATTTCATACCATTAAATGTTATGTAATAATATAAATGAAAGTATATACTAGATATATATGATATTTATGATATCTAAATCATGAATATAATTCTGGATATAATGGATATTTTACCACATGAACAACTTGTAATTATAAAGAGTTTATTTTTGACTCAAGTACCAATGATCGACAAAACAACCGTTATTAACAAAAATAATTACATAATGTTCATTAAATGGTAATAAATGATATATAAGGAATAATTAAATTAAAAAAGGTTCTTAAGAAAGTATAAATTAACTGTAGTTTATTATTCAGGAGATTAAAGAACGATCGAGTCAAGTCGAACACGAGGTAAGGGATCCAACCTCCCACTTTCATTTTAAGTACTCTCTTTTATGTCACTTATTTTATGCTCCTCTTTATTATGTTGGGGGATGTTATTATATATTCCTCTTACTGTAATTTTTATTTTTATATGATGATATATCCTAATTGATATCTTAAATCCATTTTTTGATGTTTTAAGTGGCGCCGTTAGGAAGTCGAGTTTTCGTAATGGATTTTTCATCTCACTTTTATTCCTGTGATATTTATGCTACATTTTCCACTATTTACTTTGAGTGGTGTATGTACTTACCATTATTCTACTCTTTGTGTAATATAATTTCGTTAATGGGTATTTTCATCAATGTTGAAAAGTCCTTATTTCATGAGGTGTACGTTTCGAAAGTTACCCAAGTCGGTAAGGGAACCTTTCACCCTCCTCTTTTTAAAAGACAGCTTTTGATATGTCTTTTAATTCACATATTATTAAGTTGGGATATGTTATTTTATATCATTATTGATGTAAATTTTATGTCCAAGTGACTAGATACCATTTTCTCTCTCATTAACTCTTTTTCTGAATTTTATTGTGACGCCTTTAGGCTATCAAATTTTTTCAAGGGAACTTCTTAACTCAATTTCAATTATTTGGGTTAAAAATGTACTTATGTTGTTCTATGAATATCTGTGGATGACATATGATTTATTTACACTTAATATCCACTTATATTTTTTGTATTTATATTTGTCACACAAAATTATGTCATTTCTTTATCCTTGCTCTAATGGCATGATACTTGATTGGGATCACATCTCAATTTCTTCTCATAGAGACATTTCTCAATGATATTCACTTTTATTCTTTTATAAAGTGTATATACAACCCCTTTGACTTTCCATATCCATATTATGTCTATAATAAAGTCATTTAAATGTTTTGAAAATGGTCTACTTTCATGTGGCATATAATTTGAATGTTCAAAATGGAAAAGGACTATTTTATTAAAGCATTGTTTTAAATGGTTTTGAAGATTTATTCTTTTAAACATTTAACATCCATGTCCATGTTTTAAAAATGGTTTTAAGGATTTATTTATATGGACATAAATGTTTTAAAACCCTTTTAAAAGTTTTGAAGTGGTATGGGACACTTTGATTCTAAAATCTCTTTTAAATGTCTTCATTTAATATTTTCAAAGTATAAAGGGATTTTTCTCTTATAGAGTTGTGATGATTTTATTAGAGGTTTTTATTTATGATAATATCATGATGTGATCTCTTGTGACTAAAATGTGGAAATTTTATGTTTCTTTTATTCATGTTTTGGGTGTTATTACTAGGTTATGGTTCTTGGGAAATGTTTATGAAATTGTGTGGTTCCATGATAAACTAAGGGTGGGTGAGCCCGAGATAGCTCTCCAATGCATTGGGTAACGTGAAGGAGTTAAACGCTAAGGTTTCTCCGAAGAGATTTAGGGAATATACTGTGATGGGTATTCCAAATGTAACCATGAGGGTTACTTCCTACGTAATAATGTTATGAATGCCTCAAGTTACCTTTACGTCTTATGATTTCTTTGAGTTATTCCTAAATATTATGATTTAAAAAGGTATGTTAAAGTGATTATATTTTATGTGTAAAGTATGATTTCATTGATTCTTATGTATACATGGCCTAATGTTTTCTTTCCGTATTTTTATAACCCTTACTGATCTTTTTATGCTCATCCCTTGTTTTTGAAATGTTTTCCACATGACTTAAAGTGGAATACGTTCAAGGATGGGATCAATGAAATGTCATGATGTCTAAAACATGGAACTAGACATGAATCTTTTGTTCAAGAGTTTTTATTTTGTGAAAAAATTGGAAACTGAGTAGATGTGCCTACTTTGTAATCTTTGAGATGTAATAGTTAAGTCTGAATTCTCTAAAACTATAAACCTAAAAAGATCCTCAATGTGAATTATTAATTTAATTATAGAATATGTATTTTAGATAATGTTGGTTCATTATTTGTACGCCACATAGATCATTCAAAATAGGATCTTATTTCATAAAATTTAAACCCATGATTAAGAATTTTGGTATAAATACATGTAATTAACCAATATAATAATTATATTAATGTTTAGGTGATTACAATGGAGTGTAAATGGTGTTAGTATTCACAATATAATGGTTTAAAATGGAAAAATCACAAGATCTTTTCTACAACATAATGGGGTACATAATGAATCATGGGAGGGATTAATTTGAGTGAAAGGGATTAATTTTAGTGAAAGGATTATCTAATAACATAGAAATAATTATATTAGTAATATTTATATTTAAAAACATAACACAACATGAACAATTTGAAATTAAATTTCATAATAAAAAGGGTTCATGAATAAATGTTTGACATGGAAAATGGTTGTACATTTTTTGCAGTACAATGGGGGTACATAATGAATTATAAGAGGGATTAATTAGATTTAAAGTGGTATCTAATAAATTTTACATTATAAGTTATGTGAGAGGATTCTATGAGGACATACACCAATATAATATAATGGAAAACAAAAGGCATAACAAAAAAGAGGTTCTTGAATAAAGAGGAGGAAAAGAGGATACCTTACCATGAGGGGGTGTTTCCAAAATCTTGGTTGGAGCTTTGTGAGAGCTTTGGGGCACCGGGGGAGGGATATATAGAGTAAATTTAAAAGTTTAGTCTTGTTATAAAGATTTTTAGTTGTTAGGAATGGGAGATTCATTTGGATTATATAGTAAAGCATAGGGGAGTTTTTTTAAATCTTAGGTTTTGTACTCTATAAAATAATGTAATCAAAGAAACAAAAAATCCGATTGTTTTTTAACAGTTTCAACAAAATTGGAGTGATTTTAATTATTTTATAAATCCATTAATTGAGAACATTAATGTAATACCCTTGGTGATGTAGAAGTGTGTCATTTCTATAATGAATTGATTTTAAAACCATTAAATGTATTATATGTTTTGAAGGGTTTATAAAATTCGTAAAATAACCTCAATAACACATTAATTTAAAGGGTAAATATATATTTGTTAGCGGATACCTTTTATGGAACATATTACATAACGTTTATCCTATTATTACGTTATAATACATACCATATTTTATTTTTACCCAAAATTCATCTGTCTCATAAAACTTTGAAAAATTCACCATTTCATAATTTTGACATGGTGTTTTTTAAAATAATATTTTTTCGTAAATATAATTATTTAAATATGAGAATGAAATATTTTTAATTATAATCCATTTTTATTTAAAATTATTGGGCTTTTAAAAATAACCATTTTTTAACAAATATGAAAAATACATTTTCAATTTTTAAAATTATATTTTAACTTATATTATATTTATAATATTTAATAATCATATTTCATTGAAATAAAATTTATTTATAGAATTTATGAATCCATCAATAGGAATCTCTCAATTAAAATTTCATATTACCCAAAATATACAATTTGTTATTTATCTTATCAAAATATATTTTTTCATCAAAATGATTTTGTAAATAATTTATAAAATAAAAAAAAATAAAAAATAAAAATAATAATTTGATTTAGAAGTCATAATATTATAGTATTTATAAAAATACTTTTATTACACTCTCAAATTCCCTAAGTTAAAGGTGTGCAACAGTGATATTTTCATGCGGCGGTTTGATGTACATGGTTTGGGATGTGATCTCGATGTGCCTGAACTTCTCTCATAAATTAGTTTTCTCATGCCTTAGTTGTTGAATATAATATTTCTATTGGTGAAAGGAAAGCCTTAGTTATTATATATCCTACTTAAGCTCTGATAAATGTGTTTCCTAGTGTATTCTCATACAGGTTAATGCAGTCAGTTATTTTGTATTCATCAATAGTGCATTATCACAACCCTTAGTATATAGTAATCATATGATCACTATTCAATGTCTATATTATCAATAGTTATGGTTCTTAACGTATTTTTATATATGATAGTATATGAATAAAGAAAATCATGTGTCTTCTATAAGAAAATTACATAATGAGTCATATAGTTAAATCACAAAGGAACGTCCATTTATAAAACTTTTCATAGTAACATTCTCATCATTCCGGGTACAGACTGACTAGGTTGATGAATACATCTCCTATTGTTTTCCATTATGGATAACCACATAATATTCTCCTAATTTTAATAGATATGAATAATATATATACCATATTAGTCCAGAATAATAGTCATCAATCTACCTCAATCAAGGGAATAGATGTCATACTCATCATATAAGAGGATATGCCACATCTTGGTAGAGATATATCAATTAAAATGATAAAAAATATACCCAACCACCCTCTAATTTTATATGTCTAAATGATTGTTTAAAAATGGCATCAATGTATGAAGTTTATCATGTAGTGTATCTTTCTAAAAACTAGTAGGTGCTCCATATATGATGAAATCACCCCTAAAATTATAGGTATAATGTTAATTAAACTCCATTTGATAAAGTTATTGGGTCATCTAACACACAAGAACCAATTTTCGGCCTTATGTGAATATTTCATATCACAATAATAGATTTTTAGTATTTTCAACCTTCACATATAATCATATCCAATAAAAATCCATCATGAACAATGGTAAGGTATAACTCAAAGCCCAACTTTAGGTGGAAAATTATCATTTCATTTTACGTAATATATATCACTATATAAATTTATTTCACCAATGTGAAAGAATGATAAATTAGAGGACTTTTATTAGATGAATTTTATATTCCTAAAACTATTTTAAGAATAATTTACAAAATATTACATAAGACCTTGTCTATCATATCATATATGATAGTATTCTAGAATAGACATATGTTTTATATACTTTTGTAGGCTTTTTTGACCAATAAATTTATATGTAATTCCTATCACTCCTCTTTGAGAACATATGACAAAATTCCCCCAATAAACTATCCAGTGAGTAACATTTATAAAATTAATGTTTTATTAGTGGGTAGATTTTGGAATCACATTCTTAATGCTATGATTTTTGATCATATTAAAAAATTATAACTCCACAACATTAATAGATTTTTTCCACTTAATTTCTTTAAGTACATTATCATTATCCCTATAACCCTTTCCATCCAGTTTTGTTTTGGAAATTTTTTCATAAATAATGTAATTTTTTATATTATTACTTACTTATATATCCTTAAATCATTAAGTATAATGTCATACACATTTTTTGTGATTACTAAAGAAAAATATTTTTCATTTTTCTTCACCAATATAAGCTTAAACTATTTTTGGATATTAAGTGAAGATCACTTTGTATTTTGACTTGCATAAACCCTTAAGACATAGTGATGAAATTCTTAATGTAACTAAATATAACTTTAGAAATTTATTAACCCTCACATATCATAAAATATATATTATTTTAAGAGTAAAATGAATTTAATTTGAGACTGATATAATCTTTTATTTTTTAACTTTTAACTTTTCAAAGTTTAAAAATACTTATAATAAAATATTATAAAATATATTAACTAGATCATATCATGACAAGATAAAAATCTTATTAGTTCTAGGAAATAACACTTATGTCTTTATATTAGTTATATTTAACAAATAAATGATTATTTTAAAATAACATACAATATTATATGTGTTTGGATCATTTTACCACTACAAATAAGACAATATTGTTTTAAAATATACCATCGATAGGTGGTAGAAACATATTACCTCATATAAAAAATCTTTTTGATATACACTTTAAAATCTATAAAACTTATCCTTGTATCATTTTCAATGCATGATATATAATTTGAGGAATCATAGACCTTGTGCATTAAATTCTTTATCGCCCATTGTCTATAAAAACTCTTTTTTGTCAACCCTATTACAATATAATATAAATTTGATGACTGTAAAAAATATTTATTTAGATTTATATGATATTGATAAATTCCTTCACCATCAAACCATTGTTGTAATAACTCTTTTCTTCATCACTCAAGTGAAAACTAGAATCCCAATAAAATTTTCCCTTGATTTTAGAGACCTCTATATTTATAACACTATAAAAATATACAGTTTTTATAAAATAACCTTCAAAATGAAGGAATTTATTTTATAAAACAGATACATGGCATGTAAATTCCTTGTAGTTTCCCAAAATCCTTAAGGTGTTTTAAAAAATTCCATCTTATGGAATCATAACTCCTTAACAAAACACTCACCTTTCAATGAACTCATCTATAATGACCCAAAAATTTATCGAATAAAATTATATTCTTTTAATTATATATTAAAAAATATATCTGATAAAATAAAATAGATATCAAAATAAAAACAATGAAAATTATGACTATATTAAATAAGAGGCATTTTTAGAAAACAAAGAACTTATACTAATGGAATAGTAACATCATAATTAGAATAGTAATGTGACCATTAGAAATTTTAAACCACAAAATAGAATAGTGACCTCAATTTAAAAGTATAAATAAATTTTTTTTATCTTATGAATGAAAATATAATATATTTATAACATGAAATAAGTAAATAAATATTTTAAAAATTGTGAATGAAGTGTTAGTATTTTTATATGGTGTAAATATTTATTTATATAATTATAATTAATATAATGATTTAGAATAAAATTTACTTTCATAAAATATATTCATAAATCAATCCTTTATTTTAATAAGATTATAATATAATTTGATGATACATATTGTACGTCTTAAAAAATCACTTATAATATTAAAATTAGTATTTAATAAAATAAATGATTATTTTAAATAAAATTTAAATTTCTCATTTTGAGAAAATTATTTCGATAAAATGGAGTCTATTTTTGAAATCTTTAGGTATAAAATTTACAAGAGTAATTTTTTGTAATTCTCTGAACTATTCTCAGGTGAATGGTAAAAATACAGTATTTCACATAACTGGTATATCAGAAATTAAATCATCCATGATATAATGGAAAAATAATCCTTTATAAAACAATATGTTATTCCATGGTATAATTAATTTCATAAATGATTAAATTAAATACGATAAACTTAGTTTCCTAACCTAAAATGAACTTTCAAAAACCTAATGTAAGAAGTTATTCTTTAAAATATTAATTTTTGTTTCATGCCACTTTCTATTTTAATAAATTAAGGAATTAGAAATGTAAAGGGTATTTAAAGTCTCAAACCCATTATATTATATTAATAAATGATTTATATTGTCCTAAATTCACTATTACAATTTTTACCTCAAATATATTGATCTATTCAATATTTTATTCTAAAAATACTCCCCTTCTTAGGTATGAATAACCCTCTCCCTCCACTCGATAAACCACTCCTACCACCCATTTCAAATCCCAATATCTACTAAAATTATCCCTATTAATCCCATTATAATAAAAAGGTATGTTCCTTAGTAATCAAACTCCAAACCCCCTGAAGCTACAGTGTCATACAAGAGAAGCTACACTTAGGAGAGAGTGAGTGTCTATTAACTTTTCCATATTTTCTTATTCTATTTTATTATTTTACTCGCTTCCTTTAAAAAACTCAAAATAAAAAATTTATTATAATTTAGTTTAACATTATATCTATTATTTCATCCTACAATAATTATCATATTTATGAAAAATATAAATTTTGTACTTCCCTTTCTTGCTCTTTCAATGACGTCCCGTTAATGGTTGATTACCCACCTACGGAGACATTGCCAAGAAAATTATTATAACAACATTCATGGATGAATAGAATGAATTATATATAATATATTAATATGTAATTATATTTATTGTATTATTTTTTATTAATTACACTAATGTATAAATTTGATTTAATAAAATAGAGAAATCATTGAAAAAAATTAAATTTTTAAGTAAAAAAAGATATAAAAAAGCTTCAATTTCATCAACATAAATTATGAAATATATTCCAATGATTATTTTTGATGAATATTTTTATAAAATGAATATTACTGAATTCTGTATCTATGTTTTAAAAAACATAAATTTTTTATTTAGTAGCCAAAAAAATGATGAAATTAAGTGGGAATTAAGGTAAGATGAATTCTCGAAACCAACTCTCCTTTATGGTGTTTCCATAATTCACCACATTTTAAGTATGGATATTTCATTAATGTTTCTTAAATATCATTTATTAATGATTATATTATCATTTCTGAGGAATACATGTTTGTAGTATGGTTTTATGTCAAATGAAAATATTTTTCCAAAATAACTCTTCTTTCTAAAAACATATCTTTTACTTCTCTTGAGATTATTTCTCCTTTACTAAAGATTGATACCACTAATTTTATTACCTTTATAAAATCCAAATATTATTCATGAATATATGTTTTATGAGATTAAACCCATTTCTTTTCATGGGTTATTTTATTTCTAATAATGATATATTTTCCGTATGGCATGCATGATGATGAAAATGTTATGATGTGAGAGGTTCTCCTGAATTTATGTAGAACATGTAAATTCTATGATGTGGTAGGTGGGATTAGAATTATATATCTCTCCAATACAATGGTTAATGTGATGTACCTCATGAGAAAAAGTTAAATAAATTGGGTAGTTAAACACTAGGACATCATGTTTCATTTTTATGCATTGTGACATTTCATGCCTTTAGTTAATGATTCCTATCATGATTATGATATATGCCTATGTTATAATGATAATGATTATTATCTCCCCATGTTATATTGATTCATGTTCTTATCTATCCTATTAATTAGATTTTAGATCAACATTTTTTTATTTATATCCTCAGGTGATTACTTGGACTGAAGAAAATTCCATGGCCACTAAGAAGCTAGAGAGTAATAAATTAAATATTTTTTTGTGTTTTATTAGGTAAAAGTTATGTATTTTCATAATTTTACCGTGAAACTAAACAGTTTCATCTTTTATATGAATCTATTTTATTTTTTTCATCTTTAAAATGATCTAATATCTATGTATGAAATTGTAGGGTCACTATAGTTGTTATCAGAGCATGGTTTAGTTACTTTGAGAATTAGGATTTAGAGAGCCTTAGTGAAAACACATAGTATGGGAAAAAGTATATATAAGAACCAAAGAAACATTATTTTTGAAAATTATAAATAGAATGATCCCATAATATATGCCTTTATACTTAATTACATGGTGGAATAAATTATTTGTTCCTAAATTGTTGACTTATGCTTTGTCATAACCGTTTTTATTTTAGAAAATATGGGGAAAGAGGTGAAACCCGGTCAACAACCTCTGCGAGGAATAATGCTGCAATTTCTTGAATGACAACACCAATTCCATGGGAGGAGGATTTCAATATTCCATGGTGATTCTTACCAAGCAGTATTAGGCTATGAGTAATAACCTGAACAATGTGGAAATTCCACCGTCACCTAAGAGGGAGAAACTAACTATCATGTTTTTTATGCATCAACGACCAACAAATTTTAGTGTACCTTCCAACCCACTAGTCATAGAAAAATGGGACAACTCAATGGAGAAGATATTGTCTTTGAATTACAATTAAAATATAGAAAAGTTGACTCTGGTCATTTAATATTTATATGTAGAGGCTGATCAATGGTGGTATTTGATAATGAACACCAAGACAAAGTAAGAAATTGTAGAGATGGAATGGGATGAGATTAAGATAAGGTTTATAAATAAGTATTTTCCCCAAACTCTTCATACAAATATGGGGATATATTTCATATAGCTGATGAGAAGGGAAGGTGAATATGTCTTGTCTAATGAAGAAAATTTCACAAGGCTTTTAAGGTATGCTTCAGGATTTGTTATAAAAAATGATAGAAAAATAGATATATTCTTTAGTGCATTAAAACCAAACCTTTTAAAGGAACTATAAATTTGATACTATGGGAGTTATAATTTTTTTTATTTGAACCCAATGTGGATATTAGTTTGGATAATGGTCTCATGGATATGGTGATAAGAAATAAAATATGGAGTTTTAAACTAGGGGATATAATGAAAAAGGTTCAACAGAATACCAACCACCCCTGTGTCAAACATGTGGGATGAAGCATCAAGTGATCTATATCAAAGGGATAGAGAAACGATATAAGTATGGGAGATAATTCCACCAAGCTCATGAATGTTGAGGATACATAAATAGGCCTACTGATATAATGCAGTAATGGAGCGAACCACCCATGGTCCAACACTCCCACTATAGGGAGAAATGGAACTATAAAATCCAGTGTACTAAAAATTGAGTCCTTGAGGGATATTAGAATCATTAGACACCAAATCCAAAATAAAAAGGGAAAGCTTATTCCATAACTCATACTTATGTAGACCAAGATAATGAAGTCATACAAGTTATAAATCCTATTCACTTAAGAATGGAAAAATTACTATTTTATTATGGTTCAACACATTCCTTTATTTCTTGCAAGTTTTATAGCATAATGGAATCAAATCCCCAAAACCTTGAAGTAGATATATCTATAAAAACGCCATGTGGTATGATCATTGAAACCCAAGTTTGGGACTCTTCTACTATTTGTGTATGTGGGAATATTCTCCCCGTAAATATCATGATACTACCCTTAGTGTAATTTGATGATATACTGGGGATGGATTGGATCTTTTTATATAGAGCACACATCAACATTCAAGAAAATTATATATCCTTTCATATTTTGATCCATCCCATTCTCCACAACATATGAAACGAAGTTCAAGAATTTCAATTAGAAAATCCTCAAATGGCATGGGTGTTGATTTTTTAGGGAGATGCATTCCTCATTAAAATGATGGAGTCAAAGAAAGGTAACAACCAATGAGAAATTTCCATTGTGAGGGAATAAATAAATTTATTTCTCAAAGAGTTACCATGACTTCCCCTAGACCACAAGGTAGAGTTATCAATAGATTTCTTAACCGAAGCTAATCCTATAAAAAAATGATCGCACAGGATAGCCCTGATAGAACATGGGGAGTTAAAGAAGTAGTTGGGAGAGAATTTGGAAAATGGTTTCATACGCCCTACTGCATTACCTTGGGGTGGGCAATATCTCTTTGTAAACAAAATGGATTTATAAATGAGGTTGTTGTTTGACTATCAGGATCTCAACATGATCACCATAAGAACATGAATCCAATTCTATGGATTTACGACATATTTGATCAGCTATGAGGATCTCAGTACTTCTAAAAGGTGGATCTCCATTATAGATATCAATTATAAAGGGGAAGAATGAAGATAATCATAACAATTCCTTCTATACAAGGTATGTTCACAATGAGTTCATGGTTATTCCATTCATACTTACTAATGCCCCAGAAATATTCATGGATTTGATAAATAGAGTCTTTATACATTACCTTGAAAATTTTATTATAGTGTTTATCCAGGATATTATAGCATATTCCAAGAGTAAGGAAGAACATGATGAACATATAAGGCTTGTGTTGGAGATATTAAAGAATGATAAGTCGTAATCCATGTTCAGAAAATGTGACTTTTATTTGAAGAAAGTCACATTCTTGGGACACATGATCATAAGTGGGGGATTTCTTGTGGACCCTTCAAAAACCATGGAAATCGAAGTAAGTCCTATACCCTCAAGTTTCATGTAAATATATAGTTTCCTTATCTTACTATGGTAATATCGATGTTCTATGAGAAATTTATCATTATTGTAAATAACTATAACAAAGTTAACAAGGAAAGGGGTAATGTATGTTTGGACAGAAGAATGTATGGAAAGATTCATGGATCTAAAGAAGTGGTAGATCATTACTCCTATACTCAGATTACCAATAAGTGGAGAATGTTTTTTGATATTCATAGATGTTCCAAATAAAATATTGGTTTGATTGACCTTGCATAATGATAAATTGATAGCCTACACCTCATGATAGTGGATGATCCATGAGAAAAAATACCCGATGCCTGATCTAGAGTTAATAGCTGTGATTTTTTAATTGAAAATTTCACAGTACTACCTATATGGTGAGAAGTGTGAAATATATACCGATCAAAAGAGTATAAAGTATAAATACCAAGAAATAAGCTCAATATGTATCTAATGAGATGGTTAGAGATAATTAAGGATAAAAATTTATCTATTCACTATCATCTAGGGAATGCAAATGAGGTTTTTGATTCTCTTTGCAGAAAAGATCCAGCTACTCTATCCATGATGTAGATTTATAAAGACAGTATGTTCTTGGATATGAAAAGGTTAGATTTTGAAATCATAATGGAACGGAATAAATCCAGCCTTAAAAATAATATTTTCCAAAAATCTATCAAATAAAAGATTCAGGAGGCACAAAGGGATGATCCAATGTTACAAAAGAAGGTTAATGCAGTAAAGGGAGGGAAGCTGCATGAGATCTATTTCGATGATGATGGTGTGATTATGTTTGTAATTAGACTTTTTGTATGTTTATCACCTAAGATAAAGAAGGATATTTTGGATAATTCAAATATATCAACTTTATCTATCCGTCCTGATAGCACCCAAACATACCATAATATCTAAGAAAACTTTTGGAAGGACAACACGATGAAGGAGATTGTTGAATATATCTCAAGGTTCGTAATATGTCAGAAATATAAGTACAAAGGGATTCTGTAACCATTTCCTATTCCTATGTGGAAATGGGTGAATTTCACAATTGACTTCATCACTGGTATCCTAAAGACATCCAAATTAAATAATACAATATGGGCTGTGTTGTACCGACTCACCAAGAAGTCCAACTTTATTGCTATAAAATAAGATTTCTCACTTGAAAAAAATTCCAACATACATGTGAATGATGTGGTGAGTCTGAATGAGGTACCACTTTTAATCATCTCGGATCACGATCCAAGGTTCACATCTAAATTTTGGAGAAGTCTCCAACATTCCATGAGTACGAAACAGAATTTCATAACAACATATCACCCCCCAAAATGATGGAAAATCTAAATGGAATATTTGGACACTCAAAGAAATGCTAAGAGCCTAATCAATGGAATTAAAAGGTTGATGGGATCAACATATTCCATTGGTTGAGTTTCCATACAACAATAGCTTCTACATGAGTAATGAATCCATATGAATCTATGTATGTAATGTGATATAGAACTCCATCCTATTGGTATGATGTTAGTGAATGAAAGATAATAGAAAATTATCTTGGGAAAGAAATGATAGAGAAGGTTCAGGACATCCAACAACATATTAAATATGACCAAAGTCGAAAAAAGAGTTACACTGACAACTGTTAAAGGGACTCAGAGCTTTATGGTGGAGGAAAATTCATCATCTGAATATCACAAGGGGATAGAGTCATGAGTTTTGGAAAGATAGGGAAGCCTGTCCCAAGGTACATTGACCCCTTTGAGATCCTTGATCACATATGATCAGTGGGATATCAGTTTGAGCTTTCACCATGTATGGATCAAATTCGTAATGTGTTCTAGGTTTCTATTTTAAGTATATACATACTAAATCCCCCACATGTATTGAACTCATAGTTGGTATAACTGGATGATTATCTTTCTTATGAGGAACATCTGATAACGATTCTAGATTGAAGAGATAAGGTTATATGAAAAAAGACAACCCAACTTCTCAAAGTTCCATGGAGGAATCTTAATTATGAAAAAGAAACCCAGGAACTAGAAGAGGTGATGAAGTATAAATAATCTCAACTGTTTATGTAAAATGAAATTTTGAGTGTGAAATTTCTAGGGGGATGCGATGACCCGAACTTTTATCAATGAAACTCTACTTTTTATAATTAAGTATTATATTATAAATAAATTAAAATTACAAAGATATCATTATAAAAACCTTAAAAATGATGAATAAATGAAATAAGAGGTATTTTTAGAAGTTAGGGAACCTATACATATGGAATAATAACTTGGCCATTGGAATAGTAATGTGACCATTATGAATAGTAAACCGTCAAATAGAATAGTAAGCTCACATTTTAATGTACAAATAAAATTTAGGTATCCTATGAATGAAAACATAATATATTTATATTGTGAAATAAGTAAACTAATTTTTCGAAAATAGTAAATTAAGTATTCGTATTTTTTATATCATAAATATTTATTTAAAATTTTAAAATTAATAAAAAGACTTTAAATTTAAATTATTTTCATAAAATAGATCCATAAATTAATATTTTGTTTTCTTAGGATTATAATATAATATTATGAGACCTTAGATAATTTTTAAGTGTCATAAAATTGGTTATAATATCAAAATCAGTATTTTACCAAATAAATGATTATTTTAATTAAAAATTAATTTTCACATAATAAGAGAATTAATTTAATAAAATAGTGTTTATTATTGAAATCACAATATCAAAATTCTCTAAGGATAAGTTTTTGGTAATTTTCTAAAATACTTCAACTTTCGAGGGTATAGTAAAAATATAGTTTTCACATAATAGGTATATATTTACTTACATTACTCATGATGTAATGGTGAAATAATATTATATATAACATTAGGATCGACCATGTAATATTAAATTTCATAATTCATTCATTATAATACATAAAACTAAATTTTCAAACTTAAAAATAGCTTTCCATAACCTATTGTCAATAGTGATTCATTAAAAAATATTAATTTTTCTTTCAATCCAATTTACTTTTTAATAAATTAATTTATTAGAATTATAATAGGGGTTTAAAGAATTAAAATCATTATATTATATTAATATAGGATTTATAATTCTAAAAACTCACTATCACATGTTTTACCTTTGAAATATTATTTTATTTAATATTTTATTCTAAAAATACCTCCACCTCAAGAATAAATAACCCCTCTCCATACCATCGAAAAAACACTCATCCAACAAATTAAAAATCCTAATATATACGAAAATCCTATATCCCAACTCCCATAGAATAATTTGGGACGTTTTGGGGAAAGCCAAATCCAAACACCATAGAGTTATAGTGTCATATAGGAGAAGCTACATTGAGGACAGAATAAGTCTCTATTAACACTTCCATATTTTCTTATTTACCGACTCCCTTTCAAAAAATTATACAAAAATATTATTGTACAATAAGTTAAAATTATATAAATTTTGTTAAACTAATATAATTACTAAATTTATGACAAATATAAATGTTATACTTCCCATCCATACTCTTTCTACAACGTCATATTAAAGGTCAGTTCACCAGCTAAAGAGATGTTTCTAAGTCAATTATTATAAAAACATTAATTTATGGATTGTATGAATTATATAGAATATATTAATATTTAATTACATGGATTATTTTATTCAGTAATTAATTATACTAATGTATAAATTACATTTAATAAAATAGTGAAATCATTTAAGAACATGATTTTTTAACTAAATCAAGATATCAAAACACTTCAATTTCATTAACGAAAATTAAGAAATAAAATAAAATGATATAATTTATAAATAATTTCACAAAATTACTATAACTCACTTATGGATCAATGTTTTAATAAACATTTGTTGGTTATTCAGGAGGCACAAAGTGACCAAATTAAGCGGGAATTAAGGTAAGGGGAATTCCCTAACCCACATCTTTTTCTTTGAGGTTTTTATATTTCACCTCATTTTCTGTATCGATATTACATTATTGTTACTTAAATATCATTTATTCATCATTAAAATATCTTTTTTGTGATATACATGTTTCCAAATGTTTTTATGACAAATGTAATGATTTTTCAAAAAGAACTCTACTATCTAAAAACACTTCTTTACCTTCTCTTGAGATTGATTCTCCTTAACTCAAGATTGATATCAAGATTTTTATTCCCATTGTGAACTACAATATTTCTTCATGAATGTATTCTTTATGATATGAAACAAATTTATTTCCATGAATTATTTTTATTACATGATTGATATACAGTCTATGTGGCATGCATGACAGTGTAAATGTCATGATGTAAGAGGTGCACATAGAATTGTATAGGGAATTTAAAGGTTATGATGATAAGGGTACACCTAGAATTTATATCACACCAATTCATTGGATAATGTGATGTAACTGATGAGAAAAAGTGAAATAATCATGGTAATTGACAACTAATACATGAAATTTATTTTTTAAGCATTTCCACATTCCAATCCATTATTTAATGCTTCATCGCATGATTATGATCCTATGCCTATGTTATGATGATAATTATTATGCTCTCCCCATGTTATATTGATTCATGTCCTGATCTATCTTCTAAATAGTGCTTTATCTCACCCCTTTCATTGATGTATATCTTTAGGTGAGTACGGGTACTAAGGAGAATGTGATGGACACTAAGAAGCTGGAGAAAAATAAATTAAATAATGTTTATGTTTTATTATGTAAAATTTAGGAATGGTCCAAATTTTAATAAGACAATAAACTATTTGATCATGGATAGGTATTTCTATTATGTTTTATTATCATTAAAATCATTTAATATATATCAAATAATAATTTGGGTTTCTATATCAACTGGTTACTTAAATAAAAATTATTGGACTTTACAACTAACTATTATTCTCTAGTTTGAAAATTTACCCATTTATATTATGTGTAAAAAAAAATTATATATCATATCATCGTGATAGGAAAGAAAAATATAACTGGTGGGGGGGGGGGGTAATTGCAGTTTAAAAATATAATGAAAATTTTCTAACCACCAAGATCTTAAAACTAATGAAAGATATGTTCTTGTGGTCATGTCATAGAAAATTACAGAGTAAAAAAATATATGTAAAAGAAATTAATTCTGTTTGAAATGTATAAACTTCTGACTAATGTATAATAGTAATTTACTTAAACAAAATATGAAATATTTTTCAACAGATCAACTGTTCCTTATAATTTATGATCATCTACACTTTTAATGAAATATTTTTTGAGGATAATAAAACCGATCCAAGGTTTCATTGAATATAAATCTTTTTAAATTTAAATATTTTTATCCCCCAAAATCCATTAAATAAAAATCCATCAGAATTAGTATTATACCTTACACACCCTGAATTACTCAATATAAACATATCAAAACATATCAGTTTGCTTACCCCAAACACCCTGTATTCCTCTTCATAATTCATCGATCGAGATACTTGAATAAGACCACTTCCATATCCTGGAATCTTATAATATCAACAATTAGAAACTAAGATATGTATTCCCTATGTAATACCTTTGTAACTTCTTAATATTTAATAAATAAAAACTATGTTTGATAGAGTACATGATATGCTACATCGAGCTTAAATGAACAACGAAAAATTATTATTTAAATGTTACCATTATAACCAAGCCATTAGAGTTGTGGCAATGAAATTTTTTAATTTAGTTATGAAAATATTCTTTATACATGTTTATATAGAGATTCTTTGGTTACCAAGTTAATTAGAAATGGAAATTAAAACCAATTTAATATAAAAGTTTTTTTTATAAAAGAACTATTTAAATGAGAATAATTGTATTTATAAAATAATCATACCAACCTTGTTAAATTATATTAATTAATTATACAATTATTATGATATTTAATGTTCATATTATATGTTTTCTAGACATAATTTTATAACACAACCAATTTTATACGTAAAAAGTGTATTTTTCAAAAAAAGGAATTTTTACCGACGTTTGATGGAGAAACCAATTAAAATATAGTTTTTGAAACTTTTATAAGTTATTTTTTTAAAAATAAAATTCTTCTTTTTAATCAGGATATAAAAAATTACTTTGGGTGAATTTTTTTTCTTTTTCTAATAAAATATGTATTTTATTGAATAGTGAGAAATACTACATTATAATTCAAAACTATTATTTCATCTAATGTATTTATATAGTTAGAAGATAATTTGGGTTTTAATGTATATTAATATTATTCTTTATCAATTAATACAATTTTGCTAATTGGAAATATTTTAAAATTGAAAATAGATATAAAAACATTTCAAACATTTGAAGATTTCAATTTTAAAACCTTCTTTTTAGTTTTGTCTATGGAATTAATTTTAAATATAATTTTACCAATTATGTTAATAGAATTAGGTAAAGTAGATTCTATATTTGGAATCATAAGATCAAAATTATTTTTTATGGTAAATTTAATTTTTACATATAAAAATGTTACCATGGTAACAAAATTACTTACCATAGTAAAAGTAAAATTTTGACAAGGGTGAAAATTAAAAGTTAAAAGCTTAACATACATAAAAATACAAATTTTAAAGGTTCTTTGAGGTGTGGATCGACCCTAACCATCCTATATAACATTAATTACAATAAGAATTCATGTAATTTAGTTCCCCCTTTAAATGGTTAGCTTTTAATTTCAAATAATCAATAAATTCATCACTTGAACCCTCCTCTCCTCAAGTATAAATAACCAACATCACCTTCCCAGTCCAACCCAAAAGCCCATTATCTCCTCAAATATCCCCAATATCCTTTCCTCCTCACCTTCTCCATGTCCACGTCATATTTTAATCACCTAAAGGGTGAATATAAGGTTCTCAAGAGTCTTTTAAGGAGGGGATATTCAAGAGGTAATTTTATCAAGGTACCTCTCTTAATTTCTTTTACTTTTGTACTTTATCCTCACATCCTTCATCCATAAATGAATAAAAACTACATAATCATGTACATACTTGAGTGTTAGGTTTCTAATGTAATATATCATATCCATTTGATTTCTCACCTCATCGTATTCAATGAAATGAGATTATTATCCAAGTTATACTGGTTAATTGCCTCTATGAATAATGTTTTTGTTCTTTTTCCATTACCGCGTTCATGGATTATATTAAAAATATTTTTAAAGTGAAAAAAATTTTAATATTTAAATTATACCATATTTAATTTTTTTGAAAATTTTATACTAAAAATACCTTCATTCTTTTTATAGTGTGGTTATATGATAACTTCGTTTGGGGATATGTGGATTGCAACCTCCTAAAATAGATGTGATTCATTCACACATAACGATGAATGTATTAAGGATTGTTTTAGTAAATGTATATGATGTTAATGACATATTTATCATTATAAGGGAATAATATATCATTTTAATTCTTATATTACTTTTAAATAAAAATGATAATGTCAATTCGTGCGTACGTGTGAACTATCACCTCTAAGAAGCGATGCAAATAATTTTTATTCACCACATCACTTGTATGATATATTTAAGTATATTTAAATTATCAATATGATATTAATGATTTTTTCATAGTCATAAAAGTATAATATGATACTTACATTCTTTCACTACTGGAAATTGTCACTAAGACAACAGATCTATACCCACGATTTAGAGAAATAATGGGTATATAGCATTTGATCAAACCAATATCGACAGTTCTTTAAAAAACCATGGGTATATCCTATTTAATTTCAACCCTCACTCAGGATCCTCTAAACCCTCCCACTTTTATGTGACCTAATCTCCCCTCCTACGAGCTCTGGCCTCCCCGCCACTCAATGCCTCTACATCAACTTCGACCTCCCGGCCTCCGCATCAACCTCCTATCTTTCACCTCTAGTAAACCTCCCAGATTCCGCCTCCTGACCTCCGCCTCTACCTAAAACAGCCAGATTACACCTCCACCTTAAGCTCCCGACCTCCAACTCCTGGCCCCACCTCCCTCACTCCGCCTTCCTACCTCCACTTCCCTACCTCTGCCTCCCTCGCTCCGCCTACCAGTATACACCTCCACCTCCCAGATTCTTTATATGCATCCATCTCCATCGTACCTCCATCACTTATTGGCATCCAACTCAACTTCTCCACCTACATATCTCCAAAACCCCATCTTTTATTATTTTTTGTTCAATTTTTCATTAATTACTGAAGTTTCCTATAGGGAGTTTAATTGCATCTATTTCTTATGTCCATTATCCTTTCAATGTTTAATTGATTTCCGTCCCAAATAATTTTTTATTATTATTTGGGGATGAATTTGGTTTTTTTGGAACAAAAATAAATTAAATATTTTTTATTATAAAGTACTATCCATAATTATTTATGTTGAAATTCCTTGTGATGTTAAAACATTTATATGTGATTATATGTTCTTGAATGTATGCAGGTTTTTGGGGGTGTCCATGTGATGTTATAAATTTACAATCTGTATAGTTTTACATGTTTTGAATGATTTAACTTACCCCTTAGTGGGTATATTTTTGTGTAAAAACATAGGTATGAAACATTTAGTCCTTTTTTGTAGGATATAGTTATAGCTTTCCATTTTTATTGGGTCTAGTGTGCGGTATTTTTGATCAATAAGGGATTTTAAGACCTTGTGATAGTGTATAAGTTAGGATGGTTCATTCACCATATTGTAAATTCCATTGTTTACAATGAATCTCTAGAATGGAAATATATGTGGACTTTTTTATGGAATGGACATAGGCTCTTTTCATTGGTTTGTGAAAAAGGATGATTTGTCTAAGAACTAGTGACCCATGTGAGTCTTGTTTGATATTGATGATTGGTTAGCAATTTTTGAGATGTTTTTTTATCGTTATAGACATATGGGTGTTAGTGTTTCAACATTTGGTTATTTTGTTTTAAATTATTTAACTTCAACGATGGATGGTTTATTAGTTTTTTATATTTTCTAACTAATTTTACTAACATTTTTTAATCAATAAGCATAAAATATGTAATTCAGGTAATGTTTGAATTTTAACTCTAATATGATTAATTTATGTCCTCATTGTAATTACCTAAAATATATAAGGTTTCTATGTAACCATTTTCCCATTTTTTAAAAACTAATATAAGTTTTCATATGCTGGAGATTTTATTGGTACCTTTATATTTCTTTTTATTATAATGAATACCTTTACATAGTGGACTATATTCATGATCAACCATTACATACTATTCTATACTCATTTAAAAAGGTCATAAATTTATGTATTACCTTTCCCTGAATAATGATTTACCTTCATGTTATCCATGTCCATCCATTACATAGTTAATAGAAACTCCAGTATATGTTTACATTGTGTAGATAATTTGGTATTTAAATTTATGTTTAGTGAAAAAATTACCAATTATATGTTACCACACAGTATGATTATCACCATAATTCACATTTAAAACTTTTAAGAACCACTAGGACTACCTAATAAAAATTAATTTCATGGAAACTGAAAATACATTCCCTTGGCCTCATAATTTATCTCTTCCCTATATACATAGGGAATTTGAAAATCCAAAAATTTATATGTTATGGTTTATATCCAAATCCATTTGGTCTATCCTTCAGTTTTATATTATTTTTTGATTAAGGAAATGTGTATTGGTTTTATGATTAAAATTCATATACTAAAACTAAAAGTCCTACTCTTAATATATAAGTCTTATGAATCAATCAGAGTATTATAAAGCAATCAAAGACTTAAAAAACTTTAAAATCCTTAGAAAAACTATTTTTAATGATTATGACTGCCAAGAAATTTGATCCTTTCAAAACAAAATTTTAATTTGTCTTATATAGAAGTATCACCCAAAATGTGTCAATGACAAATCAAAGATAAAAAACACTCCAATGAAAATTCAAAAGGAAATTACACACATTAATATAAAACATATTTATATTTTACATTACAATTTTTAATGCAATTTCATACTCTATTTTCTTATAAATATTCCATTTCAAATTACTATTGGTTTATAAAAAAATTTATTAGTTTTTATAAATTATAAATTATTAATAATTTCTAATTATTATTATGTTTTTATTAAAGGATTTAGAGTGGGATAATTACTCGCATGGGTAAATGATACTATTGATGCTGTTAATACTTCTTGCTGGTTGGTTCATTTTTTAGTTTTTATAATCTTTTTACATGTGTTATCATTTCATTTATGTTTTTGGATTGCTTAATTTGTACAATTTTCCTAAGATTGAGATAATGGAAATTTCGATCTTCTTTCTCCTCACATTTGACTAAGGTCAAGGTAATCACTCTTCCCATCAATTTTTCATTGTGAAAGAGAATATTTAAGTAATTTTACATATTTATAAGTCATTAATATTTTTTAAAAAATAATTTATGTTTATAGTTTGTAGTCATGGGAAGTCTTATTCTAATTTTTTCAATTGATCTTCATTTCATTCATGTTGTGGTAGTAGGTTGACATAATTTACCAATTTTTATTTATATATTTAGACATGGTCATAGAATTTTTATATATTTTTAGTAGTTTAATTTTGTTTTAGTGTTTTAATATTCATTTATTCATAACAGAGTTTTAATTTGTTTCATCTATTTTGGATACTATTCGTGTGAGGTTTGTGTCTAGCCCAATCATGTGTACTTTTCATCAACTATTTGTGTGTTATTTAGTAAACCAACTATGAATATCACCCATTTTATTTTAGTGAAATTTATCTATTTAAATTTGTTGAAACAACACTGACTATTTCTTATTAAGATATCTACTACCTTGGTGCATCAAAATCCATCATTCATTGTAAAATTTCATGCTACTGAACCTTAATGTACATAACTATTGTGCAACAATTTTGAGTAGTGATTGTATTCTTTAGGATATTATTTATATTTAGGACCTATGTAGTGTTGAGTGAAACAATTTATGATTCTTGAAACTTCATAAGGGGAATTAATTATTCTCCATAGATTATTGGAAGATGATTTAGTGAATTGGTATTGTATTATAGGTTATCATTAGTTTGGATTAGAGAAAAAGTTTCATCATTAATTCATTGATTATGGAATTAATGATGGGACAGTTCAATCTATAACTTTAAGGGTTGGTGTTAAGTTCATTTTAATGTGATTAATATTTTTGAACGTGATGATTTTGATACTTCTCAATATATAAAAAGGAGTCACAAACTTGTTTAGCAAGGGAAAAAATCTTTTTTCCCATTTTAGATCCTATTTTTAGTTTTATACACACCAAAAGTGTCTAAATTTCTAAGGTTCCCACCTTACATGAGAGATTTGACCCATAGAAACACTAATGTTATGTTAGTGGAGCCTTAGGTAAAAAATTGGTGTGCATGAAATCTTAATGAATCTTTTTATCTCACCAAATTCTGACTAATGTATACAAAACATATCCAGAAAAATCAATCCTAGTTAAACAAAACAAAAAGAAAATAAATTGAACCCCATCCTCTTGAACAAATATAATATGTTTCCTCCTTTCTTGAAGGAACATGTTTTGACCCATGGGGTGTTGGTTCTTAAATTGGTGTTGTGACTTGTATAGTCACAAGAGAAAAGTATGCTCTAATTTATTTATTATTTTATTTTCTTTATCGCATCGAACACTTGGGAATTTTACTGCTTTCTACAGATAGAGGGTAGTTATATTCTGTGAAGGGGGTCAGAAGGGAACTGGAGGAAGTTACACGGTTTACATATAGGGGACGGAGATCAGGGTAGTATAGGGATTAGTTTGTTTCATTTTTTTACCTTTGTAGTGTGTTGTTTCTGTTTATTTTATTTTCCTTTAGCTTGGAAATCCGACGTATGGATGAGCCATGCCAAAGTTTTATTTATTTTATGCTACTATATTATTTAATTTTTTGTAGGTAAATCATTCCATAGTGGTGATTACTTCATTCTAAGATACTTGTTCCAACCCATGGGTGCAACCCATCCACCTTAGTCCATCCTAGTATTCTTATATTAGAACTCTGTTTGAACCATGGGAAGGCCTAGAAAATATAGATAATTATGGAGGGATTGGGAACATCTAGGAATAAATTGTGAATTCCAATGAATAAGGATTGAGGGAATTGGAATTTATAATCAGAATATATGGGAGACCATGAAATATATATTGATTCTGGAAATACTATGGGTATAAATTTTGGTTAAATAGTAATGCATTAGGAAGAACAAATGGAAACTCACATTCATTACTAATTTGATAATTTAAATTTCTGATCATGAGCTACTGTGCATTGTTGTATTTGATGATTAAACTCCATACCAATGCAATAATAGAAATAACTTGGTTCCAAAAATACTCCATCATACACTAGATAGTATTGTTTGAAATTCCTAGTAAAACCTTAATTGACCTCATGGTAGGCCTCATGACTTGTTAGAATATCACAACCTGGGGAAAGGTAGTTATTCCCTAATAACATACTAATTGGAGTGCCACACATCCCTAAATACAAAAATATCCCCAAAAGAAATACCTATGGTTGTATGAAGCTACATTCATTCTCTGATACAATGTTAGGAACATGGTGAATCTTCCCACCAGTTCTTCTATGAAGATATTGTTCATTCGTAGAGCCACCCCAGAGTGTTTTTTACATGGAATCCCCCTCATATAGAAAAGGAATAGTAAATTACTCATGATAGTTTGGATATCTAGATTGACTTATCAATCTCTAACATAAAAAACTAACTACCCCTTATAAGGCTTTTAACTTTCCAACATATCACACCCAGAAGCAGGGTGATTAATCCATTGTTTGAGACACCGAAGGGAGTGCCACATAACACGTTTAAAAGACAATTTCCTTTACATTTTATTCTTCATAATTCTGCATTATAGGCTTGAAAATATTCACCATAGTCAAATATGTGATATAATGAAATCTTCTAATATCCACTTTAAAACTCTATTTTTGAATTCTTGAGAATATTGTAATTTGATTCCTTATTTTAAAATCTCCATTTAGGAACCCTTTTTTTCTGAGTATTCAATATTAAAATCTCTTAAAATAAAATGTAAAATCTTGAAAAAATGTATTGATCATTTAAGACTTTGAATACCATTGAATATATATTTCCAAAAAGCTTCATTCATAACATCACTAGCATGAGACCTGAAAACCTGATTAATGAATCTATCTGAACAATGAAAGAGTTGCATTCACATGATGTTTGGTTTCCCTCATGAAAACATCCAGTTAGCTTGATTTTCCACACCTATAGCTGTAGTTACCATTCAATAATAGATTCACAGAAGCTTTGAACTCCATATGCAACAATATTTATGCAACCAATTAAAATGTTGTGTAACCTTATCCCACTAAAGAAGTTAATCATTTTTCCATCATTCAGGTATTTATGTCATTTACATACATCTGATATTAAGATCTATTATAGACTTAATATATCATCCCCCTATTCAATAGAACTAGTGAACATGATCCACATAAAATTTCCAACCTATATCAAATTTCTTCTACGCTCCAAACACATAACAATATCTCTAAATCATGAGTGTCATTTCATTATGCAATTCTTCCTTGCTTACCATAATCGTCAGTTCTCTTCCAAGACTTATACTTTATGTTAACACATCAAATACACTCTCCATTTATATATTTTCAACACATAGTTATGCAATATATCTTCATGCAATTATTAATGAAAAAGCCCATATCTCTTCAATCAAACAAACCTCATTAAGAACTCATATATTTTCAACAAATCCAACCAATCAATATTTTGCTGCAATAATTTCACCCTTTGGATTTTGTCAACAATGTTGAACCCTTACCAAAGCATACAATCCAAAAAATCATTCTTCTCTCCTCAATTGTCAATATAATACTAAGGGTCTTTTCCCCTTTGGTAAACACCATGTCCATTTTATAACCCCCTTTATAAATATACTCCATGCACTAAATATTTCCAGAGATATCATCACCTTTAAAACCACTTCATGCATACTAGATTAAGAGATATATTTCCCTTCTAGATTAGTTATATCTCTAGAAACCATTGGAATGATATCCCAAAATATTGTTGAAACCAAGACAACATTAAATATAGAATTTGACATCTGCTCCACTTTGTAATAAGCATGAATCTAATTGATCATCATAAATCCAACTTCTTTAGACTGATTCCAGTATATAAAATTTGATTCATATTTAAATTTTTTATTTGAAAGATTTCGTAATATTGGATCATAGATTAATTCATGGAACTGTATTCATTTTATCTTTATTAGGTTGATAGATTTTCATCTTTTGTTGGGAAATTTTATCTTTGAAACTACAATAATTTGCATAATGCATATTCATATTTGAATTTAGTTTTCAATAAACTTCAATCTTACATCCTGTAAACACCAATTTTCATGATTCCAATATAATTTCATTAATAACACTGTAATGTTGCTTGAAAACCATATCCAAAGGAATATCTGTTCTTCCAAATTAGGTTAATCAACCTGTATAAGAAAGAATTTTAACACCCCCTTAATATCTTTATTTCCTACTACCACATGGTGGAATAATTTTACTGTGAGAGGAACAAGATAATATTTTTTTCTTCAAGCATATTAAAGGTTATCTTGGAAAAATAACTCAGCTAATATAATCATGTTAGTGCTAAATAAATTTACATGAAATATTAAATAATAATACTTCCTCATAAAATTGTCCAATCACTTCACCATGGTCTTCTATCATCAGATAGGACCTGAACTCACATTTGGAGTTTTCCAAGCATGTATCAAAACCATTGGGGGGTCAAGGTACTTGAATTTGACACCTATATCACATCAATTAAGCCATGATATTCACTATTTTATAATATTTCACCATACACATACATATTCCAAAATGTCTATATAGATGCATCATTGATTTCCCAGAGGAAATGGATGAGATAGTATTGTGTCATAAATTATCCTTGCCATTGCTTTCATAATATCATTTAACTTCTAATAATTATAGACATATTTTTTGCATGGAAAACAAAATATCTAAAAAATAAAATCAGATTCCAGCATTAAATCCCCAAGATAATAGATTTAATAATACTACATGATAGATTCATACTTTTTATCTTCTAGGTGATAGATTTAAAAACCTATTTTACTTAAATTATTCATCAAGTACTCAATGGTTCTTATTTTTATTCACTCATAGTGAAACTCTCCCTTGGATTGAATCTACCCTAAATCATTGAACACACCTGTTTAAACAATATACACGAAGGGGAGAGGTGGTATCTCTAATATATTTAGTATGTGAAATTTGGTTAGTCCTTCAGGACCATACCATTCAATTAGTCTTCCAAATTTTTGTTTTATGTGAATCACTTGAAGAAACATCATCAATACATGAATTATAATTAACCCCTTTTGCAATGACTTGATCACTAGTAAATAATTCTTCCATTGAAGCATGATATTTTGAGTTTTTTATCCATATTTCTACATATAAGAGATTCTTTATCATTCTTAAATTTATGATTCATAGTGGTATGGTTGAAATGGAATAGACATTTCACTATAATAACATCTTTTTATATGGTCTTCTTAAATTACCCATGGATTTGTACCACATAATTCTTGAATCCAAAATAAAACTCTTCTTGCTATTTTCTGTTATTTTTTGATTATCCCTCACTTTAATGATCTCTTCCTCTAGCTTAGTGACCCTCAAATCATTCACCTTAAGTAGTTCTTCTTGATTTTCAATGAGAGACTTCTTTTCAGCATAAACTTTCATCATCTCCTCTTCATGATGTTTTCTAAGGAAAACCATTATGAGTTCTTGTTGTTTCTTAATTTTTGTTCTTACCTTCAACGTTTGTTTTATTTCATCAATTATATCATTTTTATATATCTTCCCACTAATCATAGAGATAAGTTTCCCCCAAATCTTATATGAGGTCACAATTCCTTTCGTTGATTGCAATAAATTATTCCAGTTGTATCACATAATTTGGTTCTTTCAAATTCAATATCTCTAGGAGATACAGAATTAGTATATTATGATTTACAAGAATCACATTAAAAATAATTAGTTACATGTGTACATAAAGTATCTGAGAAGTTTACCACTTTAGGAGCTCTAGAGATATTGGATGAATTCTTGATGTTATTTCTTTAGATTTTGGATAAATTAAAATATTATTCAATAGGATTAACCATTAGATCATAAAATAATTTATCCTCAAAATTTAGAACAACTGGATTTTCCTTATTCAATAAAAATGTTTTCCATACAGATCCTCAAGTTCTAACCACATATCTTTCGAATGGTTTTTGTGATAAAAAAACCACTTTTGGGCCACTTTTGAAATAAAATTTTATTATTACAAGTTTAAAAATGATTTATTAGTATACATTGGTGTGTTAATATATACCCATAGTTTAATTAAAACAGTGAGAATTATATGAATTTTTAGGGATATACCCATGGTTTCTATAAAACTTTGGGTATAACTCTATACTGATACCTCAGTGGACCATGATTTATTGAAAAATGGGTATAGATTATACCCATGGTTTTATGGGCTATACCCACAGTTCCAACCTATGGGTATAGGTGATTTTTTCGGTAGTGTTTCCAAAATGAACATTTAAAAATGGAAATGTTACTCATCCATACGTACGACCTTCTGTCTGCATGATTATAACAATGATCATTTTTCATAATAATAATTAATGGTTTGATTTAAAAGTATACTTGATCAATAAAAATGATTATAATGTCATGAATTTTATTCTGGAGTTTATGGAATTATGACCACATGGACTATTGACATCACACCAAGTTTATTTTCGACTCAGGTATCGTATATCGACAAATTACCTGTTGTGAACATAATCAATTAAGTAACTATTATAACTTTTTAATAATTCATATTTAGGAAATAAAAAACCATAAAAATATTTTAATATAATTAAATAAATAAAATTCATTTATTATTTAGGAATATAATGATTGTACGAGACAATTCAGAGTAAAGGTAAAGAAATTTCTTAACCCAATTTCAATTATTTGGGTTAAAATTCAAATTCTTGATTTTGTATTTCTAATCATATATGTGAAATTAATTTTGAATATACTATATTTTACTTATATTTTTTAATATGTATTTATAATGAAAACACATAATAAATCTATTTTATTAACAAAATGATATGTGCAAGGGACTTCATCTCAATCTTCTTTCATTGATGAATTTCTTGATAATATTCACGTTTATTCTTTTATTAGGTGTATATACTACCACTATGATATTTAATATAACTATTTTATATATTATAATACGAAATAAATTTTTGGTGAATGTATTAATTCATGGAGATTAATATTTAAATGTTCAAAGTGGCATAAGACACTTTGTAGGTTTAAAGATTTAATTATCAAATATTTTCTTGATGATATTAATTCACATATTTATTTATATTTATATAAAAGGATTATACAAGGAATTTTATGCCTATATTATAATGGATTTTAAAAATAATCTTTTTATATGAAGTGTTTTACTTTCTTTAGAAAATTATGAAAGGAATGTTTTTTATTGTATGCGGTGACAACAACTTCTCTATCTCCATTACCATTATTTGATATTTGGATTCCTCTATAATCATTAATGTTCTTAAAAAGAAAATAAATCCCTTATTCACTTTTTGGGTGTTTTGGTATTGATATAAGGTTTGAGAGTGGATTGACTATTTCAAAATCTTAAAATAATTTCTTATGATTAGAAATGAAATTATATGAGTGAATATTGATAATTGAAATCTTTTATGTGTTGTGATTATAAAATTGTACATGGACATCTGATGGGTGGTTACATGATAAACCAAATACAACTGGTTATGTGATAAACTAATGATCGGTGGTTTTATAATAAACCAAAGATGGGTTGTTACCTTATAACTTCTAATGTATTGGTTATGGAAGTCTATCAAATGAATATTCCATTTGTAAGAGTGACATGTGTGGTAGTCAACCATATGGCTATTCCATTTGTAATAGTGATATGTGTGAAATTTGACTATATGGTCATTTAATTTATGTATGATTATGTATGGAGTAACCTTTATATGTTATATTCTATTTTTATGGATTTTATGGTAATATTTTAATTACAAAAAGGGTAAGCAATGAGATTATATTCAGTGAAGAATATTTACTAATTATTAAAGATGAAAAGTATTACTTTATGCTACATATTCATGGTTTACATGTTTTTTAAATTCTAATAGTTTTCCATCTTTGGGTATCCCATACTGATATTTTTATTCTCATTCTATGTTTTAAAATGTTTTTCACATGATTTAAAGTAGGATAGAGACATGGTTGGAATCAGGGGAAAAGTTGTGATGTTTAAACATGAAACTAAACAATGTTCCTTTTTTTTAGTTTTTTTGTTTAATAAAAAAGGATACTAAGTAGTAGTGTCTATTTTGTAATATATATTCTTTTCATGCATGAGTTATGTCCTAACTCTATAAATATCTAAACCTAAAAAGATCCTCAATGTGAATTCTTGACACAAATCAAGATTATATAATGTTTAAGGCTAATACCTTATAGTTAGTATCATTGGTTAATTTAGATAACATTAGAGGTTAGAATGTTATATGGGTATAAGTTAATGATCATGTATAACCAATATGGTTATTATCATAAGGAAAATTTTTGGAGTATTTTGGTAATTTAATTAAATTGCATAAAACCCTAAATAAACTGTGTAATAAATATTTTGATGGATTTTAGTACTACAAAATTTTTATGTTATCATAATTACCATATGGAGTATTCTTATCTTTATGTTTATGTGATTCTATTTTCAGAAGATTAAGGATCATTTTTCAATATGGAAAAAAAGAGTTCTTGCACAAACTTCTTATCCCTCCCTGATGATTTCATAATCATTATTACAACAAAATATTGTTTGATTGATTTTGACAACTTCTTAAGTACTCAAATAACTTGTAAGAAATTCATTGATTTATCTAGAACCTACTCATTTATACAAAAGTTTTATGGGTACTGGAATCTTTTTCATAATATTTCAAGACTAAACTTGTCCTACTCAATCGAAAGTGAAATTACAAAAGTGGAGTGAATGTTTACTTTTTATAAGTAGGATTACATACCGAAAGAGAAATGTAATATTAAGAAGATTATGATATCTGGATTCCTGGAATGATTTATTTTCTTATCCATAAGGAATAAAAAAATTGGATTGGTATTTATAAATGATGAGGATATTTGATTTGAAGGAATGTAGTATTATTAAATAACATGGTAATGCATATTTAATATTTTCTAAAGACCATTGAATTATTAATATATAACCATATAAAGGATTTAATGGTTTTGGTATACATAAGGATGATGACATGTTTAAAAGAATTAATATAATTTTGATGATGTGGGTACTTTTTATAGCATTTTTTGTTTTGTTATATGAATCACTAATGTTTATAGGTGAAAATGTTATTTGACGAATAATTCCCTTTTGTAGAAATGATTAAAAAGTTATGGGTAATTGTTAAGATTTGTTTGATACTTATTTTTGAGGTGATTCTTGGGTTATTATATAATGGGTTTTAAAATGAAAGCTATGAGATAAAATTTGAGATTAAAATATATTATGGTTATTTTTATGAGTTTATCATATTTTTGGAATGTTATATGAATTATATAGCTTTTGAAAATGAACAACACATAGACTGTGTGACAACCCACCGCATTAGAGAAGGCTATGGGAATCGAACCCACAATAGTTGTGTGGTCTGGATTTATAGCCTACCATTGGCCTAAATGAACCCCCTGATTAGTATAACTTTTTTTCTTTATAGATAAATGAGTTGATGTATTAATACTAAGATAATTTTGAGAACCCATGTTTTATCTAATAGATAACCATAGCATTATAAAAAAGATTTGGTGATTAGGTGATTAATGTTTTTTTGGAAGATGTTTATTATTTTGGGAACCATTTAGATTGAGGTAAACTAAATACTATTGGATTTTATTTGATATGTAATGGTTGAATTATATTTTGGAAGAATATTTTATTTTTTTGTGGACTTAGGGTAATTCATGTTTCTATGGAAATAATTTACCTATCTTGTAGAATTTTGGATTAGGGTAATTAGTTTTTTATGATAAATTTAGTGTGAATGATGTTATTTGAAGATAAATTTTAAATTTTATCTTGGAAGACTATGTTTTAAAATAGTTATGATTTTTGGGTTTTCAAACTTATTTTGGATTACTTTGAGGAATTTAAGGATTGTTATTTTTCAAATTTTCTATGTTTAATGTTGGGTATCACTATAGAATTTCAGAGACTAAAGTTGTTTTTCATCATATAAAGGTGTATTAATTTTGGAGATACATATTATTTTATCATAACCATGTTGGTTCTAGTTAATGTTTTATGATGTGAGAAATTGATTGTTAATCTTTTGTAGATTTTTTGACTCTGTAGAAGTTTATTTTAGGGTTTTAGGTGTGAAAACATTATCTTGTATATTCATCATTTGAGGGAAATTATGTGTTTGTGGTAGATATTTTTAATGGATTAAACTATATTTTTAATGTAAGTATGTTTAATTATGTTATTAGTTTCCTTAGTAAATTCTTCAACCTTAATTTTTTTGAAACAGAATCATTATCTGCTTTATTTTTCGTAATAGGAAATCAATGTCCTTTTAACCAATCACAGAATTATGGTTTTTTGATTGTTAATTTTGTCTTTACCATATTTTATATCACTCTCCATCATAAATTTATGGTTATTTTTCTCTCCCATATGAATTTTTTCCAAAATGGAATCCTAGTATGTGTTATATCAAGTGATCTTCATACTTTCCTTTATATATTTTAAAATTTATCTTTTATTAATATTTTTAAGAATGTTATATTTTCATAACAATATATTGAAAAGTCATACCTTATTTACCTACCCCAAATTCAAATTGAGGGGGTAAAAATATATTAAATGGGGAGGATGTCACATACCGAGTTTTATGAAAGAAAAACTAAGTTTGATAGTGTACATGATATGCTAAATCGAATCTTAAACAAATAAAAAAATATTATTATTTAAATGTTATTATTATAACCTAGCCATTAGAAATGTGGAAATGATAAATATTAACTGAATTATGAAAATATGGTTTACACATTTATATATATATATTTATTGGTTACCAAATTAATTATAAATTTAAATAAAAAACCAATTGAATATAAAGGATGTGTTTTTATTAAAAACTATTTAAATGTGAATAATTATGTTTATAAAATAATCATATCACTCTTGTTGAAATATATTAATTAAATATAAACTCAATATTATTTTTAATGTTCATATTATATGTTTTATAGTCATTATATAATAGCAAAATTGAAATTATGAATAAAAGGATTTTTTTTCAAAAAAGGCATTTTTACTACCTTTTGAAGGATAACCCATTTTAAATCAACTTTTTGAAATTTTTATAAGTTAATTTGGACAAAATAAAATTATTATTTGGAATTGGTACATCAAAATTTACTTTGGATTAATTTTTTTAATTTTTTTTAATAAAATTAATATTTTAATGAATAGTGAAAAGTACAGTCTAAATGGCCTGAAGGCCTTCATTTTTGTTCATTTTTTGATAACCCCCGTTCAAAAAGTATTGTGATTTAATTGCAAAATGTTATTTTTTTAAATTTATTTCTATTGTTAGAATAACCTTTTAATAGTTTTTAAAGTATATTTAGATTATGTTATTATCATTAAATACAATTTTTGTCATTTTAATTAAATTAAAATTGAAATTTGATATAAAAACATTTCCAACTTTTGGATGTTTAACTTTAGAAAACCCAATTTTTTTGTTTTTTCTGCGGAATAAATTTTAAATCTAATTTTACAAATTATATAAATTTAATTAGTTAACATTTATTCCATATTTGGAATCATAAGGTTGAAATTAGGTTGTAATGTCAATTTCATTTTTGGTTATAAAATATTTTCCATGGAAAAAAATTATTTACTGTTGTAAAAGTAAAATTTGTACAAGGGTGATAATTAAAATTTAAAAGCTTAACATATATAAAAACTAAAAAATATAAATGGTTTTTGAGGTGAGGATTGACACAAACTAGACTATACAAAATTAATTAAAAGACAACATTTTGGAATTTAATTCCACCTCTATAGTGTTAGCTTTTATTGTAAAATAACTAACAAATTAATCACGTGAACCCACTTCTTCTCAAGTATAAATAACAACCCTAACCTCCCTATTTCGACCTGAAAAGCCTTTTATCTCCTCAAATATCTATCCAAACCTCTCCTCCTTACTCTACCCATTTACAAGTGCTTCTGGTCTCACCAAAATACTAATTCAATGGTTTTTAAGGCTCTTTCATGGAGGGGATATTCACGAGGCAATTTTCTCATAGTACCCCACTTAATTTCTTTTCTTTTTCTACATTCTCCTCACCTGATTAATCCATAAATGAATATAAAATTAAATAATAATCTATATATTGGAGTTTTGTGTTTCTATTTGAATATCTCATATCCATTTCATTTCTCACCTCCTCATATTCAATGAAATGAAATTGTTGTCCAAGTATGCCGGTTAATCTCCTATGAGAATAATGTTTATGTTCATTTTCGATTTACCACATTCATGTCTAGTCATAAAAATATTTTTCGTGTCAAATAATATTTTAATATTTAAATTATAACCTATTTAATTCTTTGAAATTTTTATAGTAAATATACCTTCAAGTTATCTATATTGTGGTTATACGATAACTTCATTTGGGGACGTGTGGACTACCACCTCTTAAAAATGTTGGGTTTCTTTCAGACATCACATGGAATGTATTATGGATTGTTTTAGTAAACATATATGATTTTCATGAAATATTTATCTTTATAAGAGAATAATATATTATATAAGATCTTATTTTCAATTCAAATAAAAATGATAATATTGATTCATGCGTACGTGTGAACTATCAACTCCACGAAGCGATGTGAATCGTTTTTATTCACCACATAATTTGTATAATATATATAATTATATTTAAATTATTCATATAATATTAATTAAATTGTGATAATTTTGGAAAGAAAAAATGGTAGTTACCTTCCTTCCAAAAATTATTATTGAAAAATGATAATGTTAATCATGCGTACGTGCGGCCTACCATCTCCATGATTAAAACATTGTTAAATTTTTATATTAATACATAATGGTTTGATTTAAAAGTATTATTTATTTATAAAAAAATTGTAATTTTATGAATACAATTTTGTAAATGATGTACTTATGACCACATAGACTATTGACGTCATATCAAGTTCATTTCAACTCGAGTACCGAATATAGACAAAGTGATTGATTTGAACATAAACAATTAATTAACTATTATAAAATGATAATAATTCATATAAAAGTAATATTAAAAATTAAAAGGTTTTTAATTAGAGTAAATAATTAAATTTTTTATTATTCATGAATATAAATATTGTACGGGATGAGTCAGACTCAAGGTAAAGGAATTTCTTAACCCAATTATAATTCTTTGGGTTAAACTTCTACTTTATGATAATTTATTTAAAATCATCTGTGTGAAATTAATTTTGAATATATTATCTTTTATTTATACATGTTTAATATATATTTATAGTAAAAAACATAATTGATATATTTTATTAACAAAATGATCTTTGTGAGGAACTTTATCTCAATCTTTTTTCATTAAGGCATTTCATGATAATATGAACCTTTATTATTTTATTAGTTATATATTCCATCACTAGGAAATTTCATATCCATGTTTTATTTATAATAATGTTAATTAACTTTTTGGAAAATTAATTAATTCATTGAGATTAAGATTTAAATGTTCAATGTTTTATGGGACACCTTGAACATTTAAAGATTTAATTATCAAATATTTTCTTCATGATATTAATTCACATATTTATTTATATGGATATAAAATGATTATACATGAAATTTTATGTCTATATATTAAAGGTTTTAAAAATAAATATTTTATATGATACTTTTTTTACTTTCATTACAAAATTAAAAATAGATTATTTTTTATCCTATGCAACGACAACGACTTCTTGTGAATGTACATTACAAATTTGAATGTTTTGAAATGATTTCTTGTTATTTTAAATTATATTTTATGAGGGAAATGTTGATAATTACAATCTTTTATGTTTTATGATTATATAATGGTACTTGGAAATTTGAAGGGTGGTTACCTAATAATCCAATAATGGTTAGTTATATGATAATAAAAATATGGGTGGTTTCTTGATAAACCAAGGATGGTTGATAATGTTATAACCTCCAATTATTGGTCCTGGAAGTTAGTCATATGGATATTCCTTTTGTAAGATTGATATGTGTGGAAGTTAATTGTATGGTTATTCCATTTATGTATGATTATGTATGAAGTTTCCTTTATATATTATATGTTCTTTTTATGGGTTTTATAGAAGTTTTTATTATTACAAAAAGGGTAATTAATTATATTATATTCAATAAAGAGTCTTTACTACTTCTTATAGGTGAAAAGTATTACTTTATGATAAGTATTCTTGGTTTACATGTTTTTTTCAAGGATAATTGTTTTACTTCATTGTTTATCCCTTATTGAGATTTTTATGCTCATCCCAAGTTTTAAAATGATTTTTATAGGATTTAAGGAAGGATTTAGATAGGTTTGCAAAAAAGGGAAAAACATTTATGTTTAAAATTGAAAAAACTATGTTTCTTTTTAAATGTTTTTTATAAAAAAAATTGATAGTGAGTAGAAGTGTCCTCATTGTAATATTTTAGTTATTTTATATGAGTTATGGTCTAATTATATAATTCTATAATCTTAAAATGATCCTCAATGTGAATTATTAATATGAATCAAGATTATGTAATGTTTAAGGCTAGGTCCTTATAACCTTGATCTAAGAGGTCAAGAAAAACAATGATTAAAAGGTAAATTCATAATGTTTTTAATGAAATCACTACACACAAAATCTTAGTAAATATAGTAATAAATAAAATATTATCATAATAGTCCTCATGAAAACATGAAGTCGCAACCTTTAAGATATTGAATGCTCACAATGTGTGTATACAATATTCTTATAGACCTTAAAGAAATTTTATAATTTACAAGAAAGCATTAAATAGTTTAATTCCACATTATTTTATATTAGTGTTATTTGAATCAAGATCTTATTAATCACCATAAAATGATCATATTGTAGGTTTTCATAATATAATGAATTAATTCTAGTATCACTATATTGCTTATAAATTTGGTGAATTTGATCTAGATTAAAAAAATCAGATCTATTGATTTTCAGCCTCTGAAATTAATGTTATCATAAATTTATTTCACATGTCAAAAAAACATAAAATAGAGACATCAAGATAATTAAAATTTAAATTATGATTCTTTGTATTTTTAAAACTAATGATTTAGTAGATCCATAGAATCAACAATAACCACCTTTTTCAAAAGAATAAGATGTTTAAAAAACTGAAAACAAACCCCCCTTTGTTAGACAACATAATATTTCCCTTTTAAATTTTTCTCAAACTTCCTATTAAATCCGTTTTTCAAAGCTATTCACACTTTTAAAATAATTATACATTTTTTATGAATTTTAACTCTACCCCCTTTGAGAATTGATTAATATTTTATAAATATTTATCTCTATTGTTTACCTAATATGATAATTTTTTAAATTTCTCTCCCTTTGTGATTTTAAAAATAATTAAAAATAAATAAATGAAACCTAAAACATTTCTGGTAAAATAACCTAGAAACTAAATTTCATAAACCTTAAATAAGAACTCAATTTTCAGAAATAAAAATATGAAATTAACTTATCCTCATTAAAAGTTTGATATGAGTCCGAAAAATGAAAAACAGAAACCTTTCATTCATTTTGGATCATTAACAGTGAACACTATAGTTATTCATAAATAAAAAAATTTAAACATGGTTGTAATGAAAATCAAAATCATTTATGAAATTTAAAATAAAACATAAATGCCTTTAAAATTGAATCAATTATGAAATATATTGAACTATGAAAACTAAAGATACTTTGAAATCTAGTATTTTGAAGAGATATATTATTTAAATTCTCATTCCTAATTTTACTTATTTCTAGATTATATTTTAAATATATAAAATCCCCTTGGTCCTAATTACTATTTTAAAAAACTCTTAGTGAGATTTCTTTGTTATGGTCTTCTATCTTTTATTTAGCTTGTATAAATTTATTTTCACGCTCTTTAACTCTATGATTTTGATGACAATTATAAAGTGTTAATTCATAGAAATCCTTTTTCTTGTTTATATTATGATCCATAATATACATAATTTTTTCCCTGAATTTAATTATACTTAAATAATTTCTCTAAAACTTAGAAAATTAATTCAGAAAATTCATTAAAAACAAAATGATCATATTTTAATTCTTTTGGTTGATCAAAGATAAGATGAAAAGTCCATAAAGTATAAATTATTATGATACTATTATTCATATGATTAATATCTGAATAAATCTGTGGTAGTACTATCCTGATTAGATGATTTTGGTGACTTTTTATATTCTATAACTTAAAACTTATCTCTAATCCTTCCAATAGTTTTTTATAAATTTTGATCTAGTCTTATGATGGTCTATCTAAAATTGAAAAATACAAAAAAATTATAAATAACTTTTTATAGTCATGTGGATAGAAAGTTTATTGGGATGAGAATATTTATAATATTCTTTGTTTATAACTTCAATCTTTCTAGGTTTTGATGTTTTTATAGTTTATAGAGGTATAAATACATCTAATAAATTTGGAATAACATTTAATGGTTTTATTTTTCATTTTTAGATGATTATTTTGAAAAATCAAACATTTTATTCAATAAAAATTAAGAAAATGATTCCTTATACATTTTATATTTATACAGATTCATAAACTCTACTGTAGTTTTTTTTAATTTTTTATTTTTAGGAATATCTAGAACTTTATCTCTTGAATATTTTTTCATTTCTTCAATTATTATTTTATTTTATTTTAAAAAATTATTCATAGTTGAAACTTTTGTACCACTATTAAAAAAATTTCATTATATTAAAAGAAAAAATATCTTTATTAAGGACATATTATTTGAGTTTAGGGGATTATTCTCAGCACTATCAAAAATAAATAGGCTAGAAACTCCTTCAATATTCAAAGACATAATAATAAATTTGATCCAGATTATATTGAAGGGTATAATTCTAAACATTACCATATTTGAATGTACAAATTAAATGTAATCTAATATAAACCTAACCATATTACACTTTACCATATTTCAAGTTAAATCTATGTAATAAAAATGTTGTATCATAAACATGCCTTTATCACTTTTCCTTGGATGTAGAAAGGATTGAACCTACTAAAAAATAATTTTACTTTATGTTTAAAATGATTTATTTTGTAAAATTTCTTTTACTAGGAAAATACTAGATTTTTATTTGTCCATATATAAATGATCCTAAAATATCTGGATGTTTTTGGGAAAATAATAGATAATCACCCTCTATAGGTAACTCAATAAAATACATTAACATGTTCATATGGAGATAAAATTCAACTGCACATAGAATATATATTAAAATTTTAACATCAAAAAAGTAAAAATAAAATAGAATTACTATAAAAAATATTACAAAAAACATGGTTAGAAAAGTTTCAGATTTTTTGTGTTAATAACCAATCCTATAAACCTTTAAAACAATTTGTTTTTCAAAAAATATTTGTTTTGTTCATAGAAAAAATGATCAAAAAAAATTCACCTAAATATTTTCTTTATTTCATTTTCTCTAGAAGATCCCATTTGGAATGGAAAGGATAAAAATAACTCTATAAATTAGAAAATGAAAAATATATAGTGTGTTTTTGTCACGACCCGAACCCACCCGGGCTCGAGCCACAACTACCCCAAGCCCACCTCCATAGGCCAGGGGCTGGCGACCAACGCCGAAGGCACAACAACTCGGGGAGGCCTTTGCCTAAGAACCTATACACACACACACAACACACTCAATGCAAAAGTGCAGAGTAAAAAAGAAAAGCAAAGGGCAACTGCCATAAACAACCACAAGAGTGCATCGACCTCTAAACAGTACAAGTAAAGAGCTGAAAAGGAAAAAGGGGAAAACACCCGCCCAACCAAAAAGTGCCACAACCCGGCAACAAGTAAACAAAAAGAAATAGATGACGGGTCTCCCACCTAGAACCCAGCCACGACCACCGCACGCGGTCCAATCTCCCAAGCACCTACGCTCCACTGAAGTCACGCTCCACCTATCCGTCGTCTGCAAGGGCACACCAAGTGCGGGAAAATACCAAGTAGGGGTGAGTACAAAAATACTCAGTAGGATATGCCGAAGGCTCGAGGGAGCAACAAATGTGGTATCTAAGGGTGAGAAGTAGAGTGAACAGGAAAAAGTAAAGAAGTACAACAGAGATTGTAGTAGAATACCAGTAGAGAGTCCAGCTCAACCCAACAAAAGAAAGGAGGTAGACTCGTCCAGACACAAGGATCTGGAAACGGAGAGAAGATGAACTTCTCGTCGAGTATTCTCTACCTATAGCAAGAGAGTAGACTCGTCCACTTTGGGCCACACGTCTTTGCCTCTCCTGGAAGGAGAGTAGCCAAAACCCAAGGAGTGGGTACTAGAAGAAGTTATATACATATACATATGCTCAACAAGAAGCCCGAACAAGCTCGCAAGGGGATCTCCATCCCGTAGCTCAGCCCAAGCAAATGAGTAGCCAACAATCCCAGAGGTAATCTCCATCAATGCCTAGCATCCTGCACATCTGCCCCAAAATACAAGCCAAGTGATCAATCACCGCACCTCGACACTATCCACTTTGGGCGGCACTGACTCGCCCGCACGGTTTTAGATCGAATCACAAGAACGCGTCTCGATGGTGGAAATTTCCCCTCGTACTTGATAGTTCTAGGGAAAGTCCAACTATGCCTCATCACTGCCCCACAGTCGAGAGGTATCCTCAAAGTCAAAGACGTCATAACACCGACCCGTATAACCAAGGGTCCCGCACCGGTAATCACGGAGGAAAGGCACAGGCTAGCCTAGTAGAAAGGACTGAGCCTGGAATGGCAATAGGTGTCCCACTACCCAGCCCCGCTGGAGGGTAATTCATAACCAGATATCGGGTGACCAACTGCCCAGCCCTACTGGAGGGTAAACCCTAACACATCATCAAGCGACCCACTGCCCAGCCCCGCTGGAGGGTAAACCACATTAAGATACTAGGTGACCCAATGCCCAGCCCTGCTGGAGGGTAAACCATAAGACATCCTCAGGAGACCCACTGCCCAGCCCCGCTGGAGGGTAGACCTGGAATAAGTAGACAGGCGACCCGCTGCCCAGCCGTGCTGGAGGGTAGACCTGGAACTAGACGACGGGCGACCCACTTCCCAGCCCTGCTGGAGGTTAGACCCTAAGAGGTCATCGGGTGACCCACTGCCCAGTCTCTGCTGGAGGGTAGACCCTAAGTGCGTCGGGTGACCCACTGCCCGGTCTCTCCTAGAGGGTAGACCCTAATAGCGTTGGGTGACCCACTGCCCAGTCTTTGCTGGAGGGTAGACCCTAGAAGTCAGTGAGCAACCCATTGCCCAGCCCTGCTGGGGGGCAAGCCCGAGGAAGTCGATGAGTAACCCACTACCCAGCCCCACTGGAGGGTAAAACTCAGAACTACTCTGGCCATCTCTACAGGAGGGTACACCACTGGCCAACCGAACACGTAGTGGGTATCGCGCAACCACCCAACTCCAGCACAAATCTCCCAAAAGAGGTTCAGTTCTTGTTCCATCACTGGGTGTCACTAGCACCACTATCGGCCAATCCATTGAGAAGGAAACTAGGGGGAGACCACTCAACCCTGCTGGTCAAACAAACGATCACAGGGGGACCCTCTACGTCGCGAGAGGTCAAAGTACGCAAAGTAGAACAAAACACACACATGGGGCCCACACGACGTGTGGCACCAAGTCAATCCCAAACCAAGCGCACAAACATCCTCAGGTAAATACTACACGTACCTCCAAGCGCTCCCGTATACTCCCGGAGTATACCTCATTTTCAGCCCAAGGGATATCGTGCACACGACACCCAATGTCAACACGAGGGTGTGACATAACATCTCCAACTAAAGGGCCCTGGCATGACTGACCACATCTTATGAAACATTCACATCTCTATCCCAAGAGTGCACGCGATCACATGCCATGGGTCCGCTACAACGACGGTAGAAGAACCGCCACCGGGGCACCTTTCATATTTCCAAATTTAATAAGATCGTGTATAAGGCTCTGCACAACCAAAAGGATTGCACCGTTGTAATCATCGCGGAAAAACACACGAGTTAGACTACTTACTCGCCTCAAACGGATATCTGACGGAAAAGTCGCCAACACCGCCTCACGCCCAAACGACGTCTCGTGATCCCGAGCATTGGCCCCGAAAACAACCGGGCGCATCACACCATTGCGATCCACTCGAGAAAAGACGTCAAAAGCACTACTCACTTGAGTGCAATGGATATCCGGAGAAAAAGAGGCATTCCGGCGCACCGCACACGAGCGGTGCTTCGTGGGACCCACAACCCTGTCCCGAAACTCAACGAACGGATTGAACCGTTGCGATCCTCTCGAAAAAACACACAAGATGGACTATTCACTTGTCTAAATTGGTCTCCTGGTGATAAAGATAGAAAATCACTGTCGACGCCCGAACGACCCTCGTGGGGCCCGCACCATCGTGCGGAATTAAAGCGGGTGGATTGCGCCATTGCAATGCCCTCAGAAAAACACCCAGAAATGACTACTCGCATGCCCCGAACGGACGTCCGATGAAAAAGTTTCAAAAAGCTGCGTACAACTCAAAAGAATGCCCGTGCGGGCCACGCCTCAACTCAGAATTAAGTATCCAATATTGGACTCAAAAAGACCGTCTCATTGTCGGGACTACGCAGCCATAGACGACGTGTCGAACGGACACTGTATGGGTGTTTTATCTCCGAAAAACCAATTATTAACCAGAATAATAATATTATTTCTTGTGTGTTTTATTGACCCGCTCCACGATTCACCGAAAGATACCCAAAGTTGGTCTTAAACAGACCGTATTGAAAACTGAGGCACACTGCCACTGACGGCGCATGATTTGGACGACACACGGGGAAGTTACACCCGATTCAGCGTTTTAATAATTATAACATTATTATAATTATCAAAATCAATTATATATATATATATAGGTCGATTCTCTCCCCAATTAGGGAGATTTCTCCCACACGTTCTTTGCTCCGTTTTTTTTTCTTTTTTTCTTTTTGTTAACCTGATTTTGTAGGTCAGCTCCAGCAGAGACCCGCAACAGCGGGTCTCCTCTTCCACCAGGGTCCCTGGTGGTCCGGCGAATCCGGCACCAGCCGGCCACCAGGCCAGCCGCTCTTCCGCAACACGCCCCCCAACCCGCCTCTCTCACCCGCACGGTCAACGCCCTCATTAGCCCCACAGACCGCGAGCCACCGTCACCCCCAGCTCGTCCGCGCTCCCGCAGCCCGCTCGCCGTCTCCAGCCGGCGACCCTGCTTGCCGAGCCTCCGAAGCCTACGGCTGCCTACGTTGAAGGGAGCCCGCTCTTCCGCGATCGGCCTCACTACCTAGAGCTGATGCCTCACGCTGCTGCCGAACCACTGGAACCCTAAAAAACGGCCGGAAAACTTCAACCCCCCGGGAAAACCCGAAAACTTCGCCGGACCGCTTCGGGCAGCTTGGGACTCGGAAATTCAACTCGAAACAAGCGTCGGAAAGATCATAAAAAGTACTATGCAACAATGGGATTTTCACAGAAATTAAACAGCAATTAGACACATATAAATGGGTTCAAATAAAGTGCTAGAGTTTAAAATAATAAACGCACGATCCTACCTGTAGGGGCGTAGCCCGACGCTTCACGATGATCTGACGGAGCTGCCACGCCACATCAGAGCTGTCCCGCCTCACCTGAGAGGTGGAGGAGAGGAGGAGTTCCTCCTTGAGAGCTCCTGTTAGGGAATTAGGGAGGGGAGGAAGAAGGGGGGGAGAGGTGGGTTAAATAAGGGAAATTAATTAATCCCTTAATTAAAAACTCATCCCAAATTAAATCTGTGCCTGAAACCCCGAATGCACTGAAAGTTAGGTCACACATAGGTTAAACATCACCTCACGAGCACAACGGCGGTCTCAGAATTTGATTCCGAGCTTCCGTTTGAAAGTTATAAAATTTAACGTCCAAAACCGCTAAATTACAAAAACACCCCAGGCGGCATTTTTCACAGACATGCCTCTCCCGGGAAAGTTACACTCTTCCTAGGGTAAACGGAACGTTCCGAACTCAACGGTGCTCTCAGTTTTCAAATCCGAGCCACTGTTTAAGAGATACTAGAGTTTCAACCTTAAACGAATAAATTAATTAATTAATTTATCTGTTTAGCGTTCTGAAAGCTAGCGGGGGTCCAAACGTCCCGCGCCGACATACTTTTTGTCGTTCCTAGGGTAAACACCCCATTCCAGACCCATCCGTATGCTCGGATCTCTGATCTGGATCACTGTTCAGGATTTATCTCATTTATTTTGCGGTTCCAGTGTGAACGCACTGAAAACTTAATTCCGCCCACACCGGGGCTCGGAATCGCACGCCGTCTGAAGGCACTGCTCTGGAATATCATCAATAATATTCCAAAGTCTTCCACAGAAAAAACAGGGTTCTTACAGTTTTAGTGAATATAGACAAATAAAATAGGTTCTATAAGGTTATTTATAAGATATTTTACATCCACTAATATTAAACCTATCAGTGTTATCCAGCGATCCTTGAAAATTCTGGCTATATAAGATAATACCAAAAAATCAAAAACATTTTTTTCCAAAATTAATATTTTAATTTAAAATAGATGTAGATGATTAATATATAACTTTAAGATAAAATTTATATATAATAGATGTTAATTAGAAAATAAATGAAATATATGAAGAATTATAAATTTAGTTATAAATTACCTGTAAATAATAAGATTAAACATAAATAAATTTATAGTTATTATCAACCATATAAATGGATTGATTTTATTATATCAAATATTGTTCTATAAAATGAATTTGAAGAAATCTTATGACATTCATTAAAAGTAAAAAATAGAATAACTGTATTGCAATGAAAATTTATATAAAGAGGGAAAAAATACCACAAAATATGAGAATTTTAACTAATAATGATATTTTTTATGAAATTGAATACGTTACCTATAAAAAAATAATTAGAAATTTCCAATAAAAATATTATTACCAGATATCATAGCCAATAATTTAAAAACTTTTACAGTGGGTTCAGTTGTTCAAAAATAAATTCTTCAAAAGATAGACCTTCTTCATTCTAGAAGTTTTTAGAAAATGAACATTAGAAACCAAAAAATATTTATTTCATTAATCCTAATTAACAACATTATCAATTTAGGTAAATGAAAATGTTCTTATAAATTAATGTGTTTTATTTAGAGTGTAGTTATTCCTTTAATTTCCTCCTCTCTAACACATTGATTTGAAAGGTTCTCTTCTTAGAACAATGTAATTAGACAGATATAATGATATTCCATTTGATTCATTCTCTTGTATAGAATATAACTTTTTGGTTTTTTAATTTATAATTTTTTTTCACCCAAATGTAATGTTAGTTAAAATATTAATCAAGATTTCAATTATTTTACTTTACCTTGATAATCTCATTTTTATCATAATTTTTTTAATTTCTTCTTAGAATTTCCCAATTTCTAATAATATTAATTTTTATGTTATTTTGATGATTTAATAAGATATTTTTTATTTTAAATCCAGGGTTATCTTTAAAATAATCTCTCTAGAATTTTCAAATTTAAAAATAGTTTTGTATTTTCATTCTTCACTTTTTCTAAATATTATTTAGTTTAATTAATAGATACATTTATCACTTATAATATAGAAGTGACATTATAGACTTCAAATTGAGCTTTTGAGTATTTATTATTCATTGTATTCAACTAATATGTTAACCATAAAATATCATTCTTAGATTTATAAATATTTTTCTTAAACTCATGAAATTTATAATTGAACCCAACATTTTTTTAATATCTTTTTATAATACTCCCTAACTTCCATAATATAATATTCTAATTCCTCTCATGATTTAAATTTTCTATCGTAGTTAGAATATAATGATTTTTAATAATCAATATCCTAAATAGATAAATAATATATACTTTTGTACTTGTAATTTTTTGATAAAAACTATACTCTATTTATCTTACCCATAAGACATTCAACATTTTATGGTATCATAATATTTTTAAAGAAAATACTTATCATCCATCTATTATAACTTTTATGTAATTATCTATAAGAAGATATATCTCCTCCACTTGAACTCCAAGTGTATAAGTACATTAAATTTTCATTCTATTTTATTCAATAACATTTATTATAATAATTTTTTAACTATGATCTTTAGTTCTGGACAATCAGGATGAATGTGTCATGGTTTTATATATTTACAATATTTTTTTGAAAAATATTTTTAATCTTCTTGTTCTCTATTTAATTTCATAAAATATATTTTAAATTTACCACCACTGAATATATTTCATAGAATACATGAAAATTAACCCTTTGTATTTTCCCAAAAAAATATCATGGAACAATATTCTAGTGTTATTACTCAAAGTATTTCCTCTGGAATAAAGATATTCGGATGTTCATGAAAAAGAAATTCAATTTTCTATTTTATCCTTATGAATATCCATTTTTAATCCACTCTTGTGATGTTTTAGAGATTCAGTCAATTTATACAAACATATCTTAGTGATATGGTTTGTTTCATCAATAGTTTTTCTCTTGGATTCACACTCTTTAAAAATAATGTCTATAATTCTCTCCATAAGTTTTCATCTGCTAAATCATTACCACCAAGGGATTGTAATCTAGAAAATACATTCATTAGCCTTTGATGAATTTATACTATAATCTTTATAGTTATGAAATTAAATCATAAATAAACTAGTCTAATCAGAGATATTTTAGTTTATATAATATTTTTTATTTGAAAGTGTTTTATTTATATATTTTTTGTATGAGGAATTCAGTTTTGAAGGATGTAACATGGTCGCAAATGCTTTGTTGAACTGAGAAAAAATATATATTCCAAACTCAAATGTTTCATAGAAATTAATTTCCTTCTTCATAAATAATATAGAGATTTATTTCTAAAGAAATTAGTAGTTTTTTAGACAGCATCAAATAAATTTCTACTCTAATATTCATAATAAATGCATCTATCTAACATCAAAAATATTAATATTCATTACCATAAAGAATTATATTTATGTTTGTATTTAGATAATTAAAAATAAAAACATGATTAAAATATAAAATTATGAAAATAAAAAAGATATCTTCACCCTAACATATTAGTGTAATAAATTGAGGTTACAATTCACATAATCATATGGAAGTTAAAACCAAAACATTATTTTTAGGATTCAACTATAGATACTTGGTTTGATTCCAAAATTTTTCACTGAAATTCTAGGTTTGTAAGCTAAAATATGGGATGGGGGAGGTGAATTATAGTTTAAAAAATAAAGATTGTTTTTTATAACACCAAATGATTAAAACTAATAGAATATATGATCTTTTAATCAACTTATATAAAATATTACTGTAAAATAATCTGTGTAGAAACAATTAATTCCATAAAACTTTATAAACCTTTCTCTAAAATATAAGAACTAAAAAAATTAAAATTAATCCATTAATTAGTGAGCATAAAATAATTAAATCAATCATGGGGTATTGGTTAAAAAAGAAACTGGTTCACAAAATTATATTATAAACCACACACATAAGACAAAGTGTTTGGAGGATTGAAATAATGATTCAATGTATCCTTATCTTTAAACATGTAGAATGTTTTTAGATCATATCCCTTAGAATAGCTTAGCTACAAACCTTCCAGAAGGGGTGTTATGTGATCCACACTCAAAATCCATAAATGTATACCAATCTAAAGGTATCAATGTCTAGTCTCAACACACTCTATCTTCTTCCTCATAATCCCTCAATCATATGATTGATAGAAGCTACATTACATAGCCTCGAATCTCATAATCTCAGAAATTAGAAACTCATATCTATCTCCCTCATGGCAGCCCTTGATCTTGTTGGATAAAAATCTAATTTTAAATAAGGAAATTATAATATATATATATATATATTGTAACAACTCGATATTTTATGATAAGTATTCTTTTTAATTTGTTTGATGTCATGTGTTGTATGCTACAATAAGATTATCTTGTGCTATACGCCACACTGTATTATCTTGAAGTATACACAACACTATTCTTAGATTGTGTTACACACAATTTCAAGTTTGTTTTATAATAGTCATTCTAAGCAACATTGAGTGTATATATATATATATATATATATTCAATGTATAAATGAAATATGTTTGGATTCTGTTATACGAAACAACGACGGATTCTTTCACAACACGCAACCCTAACTTGGCTGCATTACACGCAATCACGGCCTTCCTCGATAGCATGTGTAGTACGCAATACCGAGTTTCACTAAACAAGATATTATTATAATATTATTATGAACTAGCCGTTATGAATAGTAATACCCACTTTTTGAAATTTTATAAATTTTATCATTCAAAATAGACCTCATTTTTTGATTCGGAATATCAAAATTAGCTTAGGGTAAAATTTTGGTACTTTTCGGATAACTTTCATATTCTAATGAACAGTGGAAATTACTAAATTTTAATTAAAAACAAATTTTTTAATCAAAATAATTAACAGTGATAAATTATTAATTTGAGTGGTGTTAAAGTATATTTAGAATATATTTTTACAATTTAATACAATGTTGGTCATTGGATGTAATTTCACATTTAAACCAGACATAAACAAGTGTCAATCTTTTGATAGTTATTATCTCTTAAGAACACGCTATTTGTTTTGACGACGGGAAATAATTTTTTAAATTAATTAATGCAACTAATATGTTTTGAATTTGGTAAAATAGACATCATTTTTGAATTCATAATATCAAATATAGCTTAGGCCTAATTTTTGGTATTTTTCTGGAAACTTTCATTTTTTGATGAATAGTGAAACCACTAAGTGGTAGTTAAAAAAACTGAATTTTTCTTAAAACATAATTTTACCGCTTCTGTGAGTGGAATTTCGAAAATCCGAGAGACACGGTTAATATGAAGGACTAAAATGTGGGTCAATGAGATGAAAATAATTTTTGGTGAATAGTAACTTTTTACTTTTTTTTTACCACGGTTAAAAGTAAATAGGGTAATTAAGGGTAAAAATGATATTATTATTACCCTAACACATGTCCTAATTCTATTGGATAAGTGTAATTTTTCCAAAAACAACCTTAGGTATAAAATATGACCATTTAGTCCCACTTGGATTAGATTAGGACATTTATTATTAATTTATTTAAAGAAGGGTTAAAATAGTTAAAATCAAAGATTAATAACTAAATCATTTTTAATATATGGTTATACATAAGATAAATTCGACTATAAATATTAATTAGAAATATAAAGAGATTTACTACATAATGGTATTTTATTTGTAATTTTTAGAGTTAAAATAATTTAATTTATTTATGACACAATGATGATGCAATAATTATCTTATTAATGAAATATTGACATAATTGATGTTATAAATACCCAAATAAATGTAATTTGAGGCTTTTTGTGAATTCCAATAATTTTTATGTTAATATGACATGTTAGTATTGATTTAATTAATTGTTTCCAAACTAATCATTCTATTATGATTTTCAAAAAAATCAATTACAAATAGTGTCAAAATTGACATAAAATAGTTTTTAAAACAAATATTATATTATTAATTGTTATTATATTCCTAAAAATCTAAGGTTCGGCCAAGATACTTATATCATGATAGGTGTATCATTAATGGACTACTTGGGGGTCTCTTGGATTTATATGGTATTTTTATTAACAATATAATATAAAAATACAAAGTGACATGGTAAATGTCAATCTAATTAACTAAGAGTTAAAACTAAAAGTTATGGTTAATATAATGAACTAAACATGTCTAAATTCTATTGTATGAGAGGATTTCGACCTATACCCACCTTATCTTTGAAATAAATCAATTTTGAGCCATTAAAACTGAATATGACTTTATAATAAAATAATATTTCTAGTTATTCCAAAGGTGCCACTCTCCTCCCTTATAAAATGGAACCTCCTCCCTCTCTTCCTCACACCACATTGAGCCTTCAATCTCGGCCAAACCCTACCAAATTCAATTCTCCACTTCCCCAGAAACATCATAGAGGTCCTGGTCTTCTTCAAAGACCAATTTTAGTTTCCTAAGTGGAAGTCTCAAAGAGGCGCTTCAAAGAAGAGGTAATGTCTGTTACCGATTCTTTCATCTTTATTTCTTCTTCCACTTCTTCTTCTTAGGTTGTTTCATTATGAAGTAATAAATCAGTATCACTCATATACTGCTATGTTATTATAAGTATGAAACAACCCTATTTCACCATCTATCCATCCTACGGAAAACGAAATCACCGCGCGTGCGTACGTACAGAATACCGTCTCCACACCGTGGTGTATTATATTTCCCCCCACCACCTTACTTGGATGGTTATAATGGTGTAAATAATAACTATATATGATTATTGTAAAGTGATATTGATTCTGAAATAGTATACATACACTCCAATACAATTCCACTGTCATGGTAATGATATCTTCGCTCGTGCGTACGTACGGAATACCGTCTCCACGACGCGATGAGATTCATTCTCCATGTTAACCATTCATGAATGATTATAAAGTATATATAATAAGTAATCATGAAATATATGACATAATAATGATACTGTATTGATGTGTCTATATATTTATGTCATCTACTTAATTCCATTCAACTCAATAAAGAAACGAAAACAGCGTTCATGCGTACGTATGGCCTACAGTCTCCATGAACGGTGTATTTCTTTCCATTTAATGATCTATTATATATATTAATATTCTTAATATATATTATATATAAATCATGTTTTATATACTGGAATTAAGTAATCATGATCTAATTAACCATATAAATATTTACAAGTCAAAACACAGACGTCAAATGAAACGATTTTACCCAAAACGCTCTTTAACATGGAATTTACAAAAGAAAAGGTAATATAAAGTCATAAGTGAACCATATATGATATCATAACAATAAGTATGATTCTGAAATAAGTAAATAACATTATTTAAATCATTATACAGGAGGTTCGGACACTTACGAAGCAAATCGGACCTAAGGTAAGGGAAAATATCACAATCTCATTTTTATCCGAGATTGTTTATACTTTGAAATTTACTGGGGTGTATTTTATCATCCAAAAACATGTTTCCTCAATATTTAATATTATTTCCATCCACCTACATTTGTTTAAATATAATTTTACCCTTCCGTGAGTTTTTAGTATAAGATACGAAAGGAATCTTTTGTCATTTTTCGTACGAGGTACTTTTTGACTTTTCCGACAAAAGTACGAGGAGAATGCTGTTTTTAACTTATATGGAATGAATGGATTTTTACGGTTTCATAACGCATCATTTTCATGAAGCATACTCTACATGATTTTATGATTATTTTAAACAAAATACTTTTATTTTAAAAGTACATGGCATTTTTTGAAAAGAAAATGATTTTGACGACGAAAGAATATTTACGTCAAGAATTCATTTCAAATGTTTTATTAAAACCATTTTCCATATAAGATGACATTATTTGATATGTGTGTGTTTCAAGTTTAATGTATTTATGATTTAAATGGTTCAAATTTCTTATGATGAAATGTCCATTTGTTTTATATGGATAATGAAATGATGGGATGATGTTTATGAAACCCATTTTATTCTTTGGGTTATGATGAATGTTTTATGTTTATTTTGTGGCACAAGTAAGAATGATTTAATTATGAGATGGGTGAGACCTATATCTCCCTCCAATGCATTGGGTAAATATTTATATCTCATGAGATAGACATGGCTGGAACGACAAGTTAAACTGGTTCAGTAATACAGGACTGGAACGAGGAGTGAACTCGATTCAAAAAGGGACTTTGTCCACTAAGATGGTCTTGGCAGCAATGCCTTGGCTAATATGGAAATTATATCATGTGCTTAATGGTTTCCACAATTACATGTTTTATTCCCATGCTATTTTATCATTCTTATTGTTTCATTATGATCTATGCCATACGTACTTCCATGTTTTATGTCATTGCTCAAGCTTTTGATGTTTAAACATTATGTTCATGTTTTTAAGTTCAAGTGTATATGGTCTATTTTATTTTATCAATTCTTACCCTTACTGAGCATTTGAGCTCACCATTTTTCTGTTTTCTTTTCCCCAGGATATAAAGAAAGGTTTTATGTAATAAAAAAGGGGGAAGATCTTTATGGGAGATGTTGGAGATCTTTAACCATGATTAGAAGATTATATTCCGAGTTTTCAAATACACTAAACTATTACGGTCCTTGTGTGTGTGTGTTTTTTATGTACTAAGTATTCCGCAAAAGTAATGTAATGTCCATGTACGTTAAGCTTCAGGTCTCTACAGTTGGTATCAGAGGAAAGGTTTAGTCATCCTTTTGAAACTAGGATGTGAAAACATTAGTGAGATCCCTAGAGATATTTCTAAGGTATGTCTAGGGATGTCTCTAAGGTTAATTATTCGTATAGGTTATAGTCCTTGAATTGCGCTAACGATCTTAGAATTTAACCTAAGATGTTATATATTGAGGGTACTCCCCCTTTACTATGTTGTTTTCTCTAGCATCATTTTTTCCTCTCACAGAATTTTTGTGTGTGTTTTAGTTAATGAAGGGAACCAGAAGGAATTCGGTTAACATTTAATCCAATGGAAAAATTGGTGACTATGAGAAACAAAATTGTGTAATGCCTAGAGAGAAAGATATTTTGATTATGCCGAATCAGTCATCGCGATATATGATTAACAAGGTGAAATTTAGTGGTATGCCTAATTCATCAAAGAAGAGGAAGATAGACTATTATGCATGTTCACATGTTGAGGAGCATAAAGAAAGGAAGATTGAGATTTATAAAGAAGGGAAGAAGAACCTTGAGGAATACCTCAAATGGAGAGACAGATGTTATCTATGTGGAGAAAAGGGTCATAGAGTGACATACTATTATGGAGTTCAATGTATTATTTGTGGAGAACATGGGCATTACACAACTCAATGCCCTGACCAAAAAATTTACTTCTAAATCAAGGAAAGACTTATTCCAGGACAATAATTGAAGAGGATGGATTGAATTGTTTATGTATTGGTATTCAAGAATAATTTTGTCGAGGTACTTTTATTGTGTATTAGAATATTTTTGTATTATTCTATTGTGGTTTTCAATAATTTTAAGGTACCGGTAACCATGAAAAGTGATTCAAATATTTTGGAAAGCATATGATATGCGCATAATTAAGGGATAAGGAGAAAATGAAATGCTTGACAGTATTAATGAGCTCATGATTGATATAAGGACTAAGTGATATCATTGTTTGAGTATATAGAATTTTGAGGATTTTGGTCTGTGGAAAGTGTTAAATTTTAACTGCATTCATGTTTTCACTATGGTTCAATAAATGGGTATTCATTCTTCAAGAAAATGCATGATTAAGGTATTCACATGTCTGTAATTTGACCAACAAGATATATCTTATGATATATTGTGGATAAATGATGGAATTCACGTGATTGTTATGTGACATTTCATGTAATCGTTTTCTTTATACTATGAGCTTGGACTGAAGTATGTTAGATAAGCCTAAAGATTGGAATGAATTATGTTGGAAATAAGTTAGTGTTGTTTAAGGATAGAAATTTTTTTTGATATTATTTATGGGATGTTATAGTAATGTAGTTTTAGAAAAAGGACAACCTGCAGGACGGGCGACAACCCATCGCGTCATTTAAGGCTGTGGGAATCAAACCCACAACCGAAGTGCGACTGGCCTTTATCGCCTACCACTGGCCAACAAGAAGTCCCTGGTTAGTAGAAACTAGTTTTATTTTATTACGCGATATGATATATGAATTATAAGTTCATTTTTTGAATCGTATACGATTAACGTCACCATAGATGGACTTATGTATATTTGATAACTTTTGCTAACCTTTAGTTTGAAACAGATGGAATGACCCATCATTCTATCACTTGATCTTCTAACACTTCATGAATGACAAATTCAACTTCATTTCTTTAAGAGATGAAGTCGAAATTGTCCAAAGAACAAACAACGATGAGACTATACCAAAATCCTGAAAGTATTTCTTTTATTTCCAATTTCATCAACTTTAGGGAAATGATCTTGAAAACCAAAATTGTTGTCCTAGTGCCCTTATATCAGATGAATTAGATAGTACCTTAGATCATCACAAATCTATGGATTTGTGGTTGATGGATTTTTCATAGCCATGTTCTCTACCACTTTCCATCAGAACTTGATGGTTAGATTTTTCTTCCATATCCATATTTTCACCTATGTTCTCGTACGTGGAATTCCAGTGATGAGTTAATTTGGCTAACCGTTACATTTCATACTTTAGTTTTTAAAACCATGTTTTGGTATTTCTTTTTACGATGTGGGTTTCTATTAAAGAAACATTCATGTAGTAAACCATTTATAAACCCGACGAATTTCGAGGGCGAAATTCAATTTAAGGGGGGTAGAATGTAACAACCCGATATTTTATGATAAGTATTCTTTTTAATTTATTTGATGTCATGTGTTTTATGCTACAATAAGATTATATTGTGCTATACGCCACACTGTATTATCTTGAAGTATACACAACACTATTCTTAGATTGTGTTACACACAATTTCAAGTTTGTTTTATAATAGTCATTCTACGCAACATTGAGTGTATATATATGTATATATATATTCAATGTATAAATGAAATATGGTTGGATTCTTTTATACGAAACAACGAAGGATTCTTTCCCAACACGCAACCCTATTTTGGTTGCATTACATGCAATGACGACCTTCCTCGATAGCGTGTGTAGTACGCAATACCGAGTTTCACTAAACGAGATATTATTATAATATTATTATGAACTAGCCGTTATGAATAGTAATACCCACTTTTTGAAATTTTATAAATTTTATCTTTCTAAATAGGATTCATTTTTGGATTCGGAATATCGAAATTAGATTAGGGTAAAATTTTGGTACTTTATGGATAACTTTCATATTCTGATGAATAGTGGAAATTACTAAATTTTAATTAAAAACAACTTTTTTAATCAAAATAATTAATAGTGATAAATTATTAATTTGAGTGGTTTTAAAGTATATTTAGAATATATTTTTACAATTTAATACAATGTTGGTCATTTTATGTAATTTCATATTTAAACCAGACATAAACAAGTGTCAATCTTTTGATAGTTATTATCTCTTAAGAACACACTATTTGTTTTGACAACGGGAACTAATTTTTAAAATTAATTAATGTAACTAACATGTTTTGAATTTGGTAAAATAGACATCATTTTCTAATTCATAATATCAAATATATCTTAGGCCTAATTTTTGGTATTTTTCTGGAAACTTTCATTTTTTGATGAATAGTGAAACCACTAAGTGGTAGTTAAAAAAACTGAATTTTTCTTAAAACATAATTTTACCGCTTCTATGAGTGGAATTTCGAAAATCCGAGAGACACAATTAATATCAAGGACTAAAATGTTGTTCAATGAGTTGAAAATATTTTTTGGTGAATAGTAACTTTTTACTTTTTTTACCTCGGTTAAAAGTAAATAGGGTAATTAAGGGTAAAAATGATATTATTAGTACCCTAACACATGTCCTAATTCTATTGGATAAGTGTAATTCGGCCAAAAAAAAACTTAGGTATAAAATATGACCATTTAGGCCCACTTGGATTAGATTAGGACATTTATTATTAATTTATTTAAAGAAGGGTTAAAATAGTTAAAATCAATGTTTAATAGCTAAATCATTTATAATATAGTGTTATATATAAGATAAATTAGACTATAAATATTCATTAAAAATCTATAGAGATATTATACATAATGGTATTTTATTTTAAATTTTTAGACTTAATATAAATTAATTTATATATGACACAATGATGATGCAGTAATTATCTTATTAATGAAATATTGACATAATTGATGTTATAAATACCCAAATAAATGTAATTTGAGACTTTTTATGAATTAAAATAATTTTCTATGTTAATATGACATGTTAGTATTGATTTAAGTAATTGTTTTCGAACTAAGAATTCTGTTATGATTTTCAAAAAAAAATCATTTACCAAATAGTGTCAAAATTGACATAAAATAGTTTTTAAAACAAATATTGTATTATTAATTGTTATTATATTTCTAAAAATATAAGGATTGGCCAAGATACTTTTATCATGATAGGTGTATCATTAGTGGACCAATTGGGGGTCTCTTGGATGTATATGGTAGGTTTATTAACTATATAATATAAAAATACAAAGTGACATGGTAAATGTCAATCTAATTAACTAAGAGTTAAAACTAAACGTTAAGGTTAATATAATGACCTATACTTGTCTAAATTCTATTTGATGAGAGGATTTCGACATATACCCACCTTAGATTTTAAATAAATCAATTTGGAGCTATTAAAACCGAATATAACTTTATAATAAAATAATATTTCTAGTTATTCCAAAGGTGCCCCTCTCCTCCCTTATAAAATGGCACCTCCTCCCTCTCTTCCTCACCCCACTTTGAGCATTCAAGATCGGCCAAAACCTGTCAAATTCTATTCTCCACTTCCCTATAAACATCATAGTGGTCCTGGTCTTCTTCAAAGACCAATTTTAGTCCCCTATTAAGAAGTCTGAAAGAGGTGCTTCAAAGAAGAGGTAATGCCCGTTACTGATTCTTTCAACTTTATTTCTTCTTCCACTTCTTCTTATTAGGTTGTTTCATTATGAAGTAAAAACATCAGTATCACTCATATACTGATATGTTATTATAAGTACGAAACAACCCTATTTCACCATCTATCCATCCTACAGAAAATGAAATCACCGCGCGTGCATACGTACGGAATACCGTCTCCACGCCGTGGTGTAATCTATTTTCCCCCACCACCTTACTTGTATGGGTATAATGGTGTAAATAATAACTATATATGATTATTGTAATATGATATTGATTCTGAAATAGTATACATAAACTCCAATACAATTCCATGATCATGGGAATGATATCTTCGCTCGTGCGTACGTACGAAATACCGTCTCCACGACGCGATGAGATTCATTCTCCACGTTAACCATTCATGAATGATTATAAAGTATATATAATAAGTAATCATGAAATATATTACATAATAATGATACTGGATTTATGTGTATATATATGTATGTCATATACTTAATTCCATTCAACTCAATAAGTAAACAAAAACAGCGTTCATGCGTACGTACGACCTACCGTCTCCATGGATGGTGTATTTATTTCCTGCTACTAATCTATTATATATATTAATATTCTTAATATATATTATATATAAATCATGTTTTATATTATGGAATTAAGTAATCATGATCTAAGTGACCATATGAATAATTACAAGTCAAAACACGGACGACAAATGAAATGATTTTACCCAAAACGCTCTTTAGCATGGAATTTACAAAAGAACGGGTAATATAAAGTCATAAGTGAACCATATATGATATCATACAAATAAGTATGATTCTGAAATAATTCAATAACATTATTTTAATCATTATACAGGAGGTTCGGACACTTACGAAGCAAATCAGACCTAAGGTAAGGGAAAATATCACAATCTCATTTTTATCCGTGATTGTTTATACATTGAAATTTACTGGGGTGTATTTTATCATCCACATCCATGTTTCCTCAATATGTATTATTATTTCTATCCACCTACAATTGTTTAAATCTACTTTTCCCCTTCGGCGAGGTTTTGTATAAGATACGAATGTAATCTTTTGTCATTTTTCGTACGAGGTAATTTTTGACTTTTCCCACAAAAGTACGAGGAGAATGCTATTTTTTAACTTATATGGCGTGAACAGATTTTTATGGTTTCATAACGCCTCATTTTCATGAATCTTACTCTACATAATTTTATGACTATTTTCAACAAAATACTTTTATTTTAAAAGTTCATGGCAATTTTTGAAAATAAAATGATTTTGACGATGAAAGGATATTTTCCTCAAGAATTCATTTCAAATGTTTTATCAAAACCATTTTCCATCTAAGATGACATTATTTGATATGTGTATGTTTCAAGTTTAATGTATTTATGATTTACATGGTTCACTTTTCTTATAATGAAATGTCCATTTGTTTATTATGGATTATGAAATGATGGGATGATGTTTATGAAACCCATTTTATTCATTGGGTTATGATGAATGTTTTAAGTTTATTTTGTGGCACAAGTAAGAATGATTTCATTATGAGATGGGTGGGACCTATATCTCCCTCCAATGCATCGGGTAATGATTTATATCTCATGAGATAGACATGGCTGGAATGGAAAGTTAAACTGGTTTAGTAATACAGGACTGGAACAAGGAGTGAACTCAATTCAGAAAGGGACTTTGTCCACTAAGATGGTCTTGGTAGAAATGCCTTGGATAATATGGAAATTATATCATGTGATTAATGGTTTCCACAATTACATGTTTTATTCCCATGCTATTTATCATTCTTATTGTTTCTTTATGATCTATGCCATACGTACTTCCATGTTTTATGTCATTGCTCAAGCTTTTGATGTTTAAACATTATGTTCATGTTTTTAAGTTCAAGTGTATATGGTATGTTTTATTTTATCCATGCTTACCCTTAATGAGCATTTGAGCTCACCCTTTTTATGTATTCTTTTCCCCAGGATATAAAGAAAGGTTTTAGGTAAGAAAAAAAGGGGGGAAGATCTTTATGGGAGATGTTGAAGATCTTTCACCATGATTAGAAGATTATATTCCGAGTTTCCAAAGACACTAAACAATTATGGTCCTTGTGTGTGTGTGTTTGTTATGTACTAAGTATTCCGCAAAAGTAATGTAATTTCCATGTACGTTAAGCTTCGGGTCTCTACATATATATAATATAATACTCATAAAAAACTCTTATTAAAATTTCTTAGAAAAAAATACCACTAGAATCTCTCTCATGATAAGAATCTATTATATACATCAAGTGATTTTATAATGACAATGTTTTTATTATTTGTTCTTCCAAACCTAAAATATGTATTATAATTTATATTTAAACCTTCAATAGTTTAATTCCACGTTAATTGGGATCATGTATTACTACATAAAAAGATTCTTCATCACTATTTTACGATCTTAGCATAACATCACACCTACAGATGACATCAACCCCACACCACATTAATGCTATTACATTTGGTGAATTTAATCTAGAATTAAAACTTAGATCTCTATATTTTCACCAACTAGAATTAACATTACAAGAATTATTTTTATATATATTAAAAATACATAATACATAAAATAAATGTTAAATAAAATTTACATGAAGTGTATACTGATTTTGAAAACAAAGGATGTAATAGAGTCATAGACTTGACACCTAGTACATATACTCTAAAAGTTTATAATATCAATTATAATTTTATTGAACTCAACAATACCGTTGGAAAATTTCCATATATGATATAAGAATTAATTCCCTAACTTGAAAATTCTTATAGAAAATTTATATTATCTCTATGTCACTACAATACTCAATACCTTGAAGTATTGTACCCAATCATATTTAGTATATGTGAGTAATTTTTTTTATGTCATTTGGGATCAAATGCATTTAAAACCCTAATTGAATTGTTATATTCTTCTCACAAGCATATATATTTTTCATGTTAAAACCATGAACTCTTGGTCACATAGAAATAGGTTTGTATAACATATATAATTTCACCTTAGGAAATTTTATTATGTTACAATTCTTATGAGTCTCTTACATTAAGCCTCACCTTTCAAGGATATTTTTGAAGTCAATTTTGATGATGGAAATAATTATCTTCAGAAAATGATTTTATCATATGACTATGATGTATTAATACCTTTTAATAATGAATTTTATTAAATGAGATCCTACTAAAATGGTTATCAATTTTAAATTTTTCAAATCCATTAACCAGATATAATATATATTTTATCTTTACATAAACTATTAAATCTTCTAAATAATCCATATGAATATTGGATATTTGTGTAGAAAACCCTTTTTCTAATCTAATTAGTAGATGAACCCAAATATATTACTCTAGCATCAAAAAATTTATGGTCTCCCTACTATGTGTAACTCAAAGAAAATTCCAGGAATAGGTAACCAAACCATTTGGTTCCCCTCATTAATTTATTTCCTTAAACAAGTTAATTCATTGGAACTTAAATTTTTTGGGTAACCTATACTAAATGACGGATTTCCTCATAAATGACTCTATGGAAGGAATATCAAAAATAGTATTTGAATTTAATTTATTCTGACCATTTTATCTCATGTTATTAACTTTATTAAAGCATTCTTATAATTATTTATTTTGGAATCTGATTCCTTCTACTAAATCAATATATCTAATCCATATTAATGTGTGACTCTATATAACTCATAGATTGTGGTATTCACCCCCAAAATAGTCACTATGAATATTTACACTCATTAAATATATCTTATACATAAAGTACATAGAACTCTTTCATGTAAAGGTATATAATTATACAAAATCTATAGTATCCATGTGAGTTAACATGGGCTGATTGATAGTCCACCCCCACCTTTCTAGAAGAAGGCATTATCCTACCTGACAATGGGACGTTCGACCCATTGACCATCTTAGAGAGATACTTTACTCAAGTGAGACTACAATTCATCATAGCTCTAATAAAAAATATGTATAAACAACATTAAATAAATATATTCCAACTAATTACATTATATAAAAATTGAATTCAATAGAGATGGAAACTAAATCCATTATCATCCCTCACATGTAATTCCATAGATGAATTTATAATAATCACTATAATTAGTATAAATTTTAGACTAAAAAATAAAATTATTCACAATATAAATAATTTATATCCAGGAATAACAAAAATGCAACAAAATTTAAATTAATAAAAAATCATGAATTTAAACATGAGATAAACATTTATGACTAGTTTATAAATAAAATATAATTATGAACCCATTATAATTTATCATATCATCTTTTAAAATCCATTATCTTTAATATAAACACCTAATATTAATTTCTCAGTATGAAATACATGATTATACTTGATTATATGTAATTTCACTTTAAATATATGATATTCTGTCAATTATAAACATTTTATAATCCACTTTCTACTCGTTAAACATTTCATATAATAAAAAAATGAGATACCTAACATTATTTAAACCACGATCACATCATTCATCATAACCAATTTTGATGTCGTATAAATAATCTATTAAAATAAATATTTAATTTGAATATATTATACTAATAATTATAAACCATTCATAATTGAAATATAAACACTTCTTATTTTGGAATTATTTTTTAATTAAAAAATAGATATAAATTAACCTTATTATATATAAATGAATACTATATATATGTGATATGGTATTTTATATAATTTTCTAAAAGATACTTATAATAATAACATTTAATATCAAAGGATATTTATTAATAAATGTTTCATAAATATTTTCTATTTAATTATGAAGTATTTAAAATAATGTATTTCATAAGTAAATTATAAATTAATAAATATCTATAAAATAAATTTAATGATTATTTATAAATAAATGATATATAATAAAATTCTATTCATAATTAGAAGTAAACATTTTTTTCATTATCAATAATACTCTATGATTCAGTGTGAATCATGGCATACTATTGATACCGGAATCTTGAAAGCTCTATCAGTTGAATTTGATGACTGATAGTTTTATTTTCTTCTATGACAGCCATATCATATTTAACAATATACCTTGATATCACCTTAGCAGTTTGATACACATTTTCTAACTTGTGGAGAAATACAAATTATTGAATATTATTAATCGATGTAATATGCCATTAAATGTAAAAAAGAAAAGGGTTTATACTTAATAATATATTATGATTAGTATTAAAATATTTAGTATATTAAAAAACAATATTTACAAATTTTTGTGTGAATATAATTACATTGTTGGATCCAGTACAACTATTAGGTTTTTTAGTGATCTAAAAACACTTATTATAGGTAGAAGAAGTAATTAAGAAACCCCAACCAAGGTCTTCATGCTATAATAAATGAAACCACACATACTAAAAATAATGAAATTTGTAAATTTATATCATACACGGAAGGGAATAAATAACATCCAATTGCACCATATCTATTTGATAGAGATCAAATTAATAGAAGTCAATATATTTCCAACATCCATAGTTCTCTATGGATTGACGAATCACTCAATGTTTATGTGGCGTCTAACTTCTCAGCAAGACATGCTAATGACTCACTAGGTAAAGTAGTAAGATGTTGTGAGCTTTAAGATCTTGATAGTTTTTCCAAGAATGATTGAATAATAACATCATTATCAAAGAGTAGTGGAAACCAATATTAATACCTAATGGAATCTTCTTAGTAGTTCAAGAATTTACTCATATGTTATAACATATGATTAATTTCATTAGATAGTTCATTTATCTTTTGAATGAATGCATCACACCATTGGGAATTTCATCTAATTCAGTGACTCTTTGATGATAGATAATCATGGAATACTACCTAAACATTATCACTTAATGTTGAACTACCTATATATCATATATATCGTGATAAACAAAATTTCTTAGGACAATAAAAATCATAATCTCATGATACATTATGTTTAATGTAGCTATAATATACAGCTTACATAAATATCATTTAATTTTTTGAATTAATGTATCACATATTCCTTTCTAAATGTTACGTTAGTTGACAATGTAACTTCAATCCGGATGGAAATGAAACCATATAATATTCAACTAATGATACTTTATTATTAAAATGGGAAGTAACATGAAATCACATTCTATTCCTTACAATATACCTAAAATGATAGATATATCTTGGCCAATCTTATTACATGAATTTGGGTTTTAGGGAATATCTCATTTGACTTCAAGAATATATATTTTAGGCCATGACCATAAATAACATACATAATGTCCCTCAAAAGTCTACAATAATAAATTTTATCAATGGATAAACAACCAATAAAACCATTTTGTGTTTCTCGATTCACAAAAACATCACTATTGTGAAATTGAAATCTATCTATATCCAACGACTTGAAATAATGATCCATTAAAAATTTTCCATTATGTAGTTAGTTGAGTTCTTCAGTCACTGCATGATGGTTTGATTTATGCATCTTGGGAATCTAAAAATGTCATATTGTAAATGGGTTGAGGTTTGGAAAAACAAATCAAAAATTAATTATATAATTATTAAAATCAATTATTTATATGTACATGAATTTTAATCCACTAATAAAATAGAATGGAATGTTGTTTTTGGATCCGATGAGTAGTGTAATAGGGACTTTCCCATTTTAACTCAGTGATATGCATCCTAAATTATAGCATCACAAAATATAAGGATCATTTTAAATATACAAAAACAATAAATTATTTATTATTTATATAATTTACAATATCACAACATAACTAATTCAGTGTTGAACAACACATGTCATCAAGCTTGAAAACAATCAACTTTTTCCATTTCAAATGTTTTATCTTATCCAAATGGAGCATCATCAATATGATATATTTTATATATTTTTTACCCCTTCAATATATTAAAAATATAAATTGGTGTATTGATCCATAAAATAACCTTTCTAAATCAATTATCCTAGATAAGCTCTATTAAAAACACTATTCCAAGGTCTCAAAGTATCATTTTATTTGATTCATCAACTTGAATTTCGTCGTATTTCCAACAATGACTTTACAAGTTAAATGTATGTTCAAGTGGACCATGATATAAAAAAAGTAGGCTTAAGTTGTTTCTCAAAGTGAAATTATGTAATGAAAATGTTGTACTATATATTATTCAAATTAATCATGGGATGATTTATTGAAAAGAGTTATATAAAAAAATCAAAAAAATCAATTAATGGATTAGTTTCATGGGTTAGAAAACAACCACATATTATAATTGGGATTTGATATTGAAGTAAAATATAATTATCATGACTTTTAATCCCACATAGGGATATGTTCAATATATTGAAATGATTTTAGATATTATAACAATAACCATCAAGAACCATGAAAATCTTCAACAGTGATAGATATTATACTTCCTTTTTTTACTCATCATGTACAATACTAGAGGCATGTGTGACTTATTACATCCACCAAACTATAAATATATTGGTTTTAAAAATAACATATATTGAAAATGATAACGAGTATTTATGATGCAAATTTAATTACTAATGTAACCCAAAATTCCATGTTATATTAGCATAGATATTTTTCCTAATGTGTATAAAATTTAAATTATTCCTTAATAAAATATCTTTCCAATAAGATAATTTAAAGAAACTACATTTCTCTAATGCTTAATTGGGGTTGATTTTTTAACTTTTATTGAAATAAAAATATGTTAAGTCTTATTTTTTACTCTAACATGATAAGTTATCATACACATGTAAGTCATTAAGTATCAAAACAAAGTGTCTCAATGTATAAATATTTAATGCTGAATAAAAATTAATTACTCAATTTTCCTTAAATTGTTATAGATCATCAATCAAAATTTTTATATAAGCATCAATTTTATCTCCAGGTCCTTCTGTTCTATCAATAAAAGTGGAAATAAATTTTTATGCATTTTTAACCATGAGGTAAGGTTGTATGAAACCAATACCCCAAGACACTCACAATATTTTGAAAAAATCATAGACAAAAAATGGGTTAAAACCATTTTCTACCAAACACCATTGAATATTATGACTATATTAAAAAATTTCTAATCATCCCTAATCAAAATCCTTCCATGAAAAATAATCTACTAAGTGAGTTAATTTATCAACCGCTTTTTTTATTCTATGAAATATGTATCATCAATTTAAAAAATTTAGCTATTATATAGAATATATTCAACCTTAGTTTTATTGGGTAGTAGCATATCTTCATAGTGGTGATATGTTTCATGTGGTTCAAGACACTAACTTAGAGAAACTAAATACAATGAATGATATCATTTTTCATCTAATTGGATGAGAAATCAAAATAAAATCATTGATAAATTTCTTCTTCTTTCTTAGAAACATATTGTTTTTGCGACATGAATCTATGGTCTCATTTATGAAATGAAGGTTATCAGAAAATATATGATCGTTGAAGTAATCTTTCAGAATTTTTAATCCAATAGGGAGTACCTTCTACAATAACACGAAAAATATAATTAAGGTGGAGTATATCGATAGATTTAATATATTAAAGTGTAAATTATCATTGATCAATGATAATTTATTGAATCTACTACATTCAAGATATAATATAATATGAACATCATCGTGAATTTTTAAAAATAAAATGATTTTACATATGCACTATAACAGTGATTACTCACTCCAATTTCGTCACAAATGATGTTATACTATTTAGGATGAAACATATTTATCATTTTATAGAGAATTATATTCTATAGATCAACTATTATAAAATTAATTTCTATTTGAACACGTTTTGATCAAGTATATAGAAAATATTATTCCCCATGAAGCGTCCATTTCTTATATTTTTTCAAACACTCATTCAAAAACAGATGTTACCTCATGATATCTGATTTGATGAATTATATGTTTTGATAATATAGAAATGAGAAAGTAATCAAATTACTTTGAAATCCACTGGTTAAATCAATAAAATGTTTAATCAACTCAAAATATTTATTAAATTTTGTTTAGTAGATCAATTTAGGTCTTATGAATGTCTTTATTTTTATCATAATAAACAACTAAAATATATGAAAAATAATTCTTAAATTTTTTGTCGAATCAAGTAAAAATAAAATAATATATATGAAAATATTATTATTAGATAAACAAAATGATAACAATAGATAATGATTTAATTTATTTTTCATAAAATATATTGACATGGTATTTTTATCAAATAAATTATACTTTATTTATTCATTACAATTAAAAAAGGGGAAAATAAACTCAAACCCATTATAACAAGTTACCAAATGTAATAAAAAATTGTTTTTAGAAAAAAATAATTAAGAAAAATATAGAATAATGAAAAAAATCAATTTACATAACAAACCTTGCATAAAAAAATATTTTTATTGAAAAAAAACATTCTCAGTTTAGTAAAAAATCCTTATGAAAAATTATATATATTTAATCATTACACTATTATTATTTTAAATTATATCTTTTTAATTATAGTCAATTAATAAACACATTAAATTTATAATTAACAAAAAAATTTATATTATCATTAAAATGTTTTAAATATATATCCTGGAATTTTATTTGTAAATATGTATTCAATAATGATATAAGAAAAACCAAAAAATTAATATCAAATTCATTGATAAAATTTAATTCACTCCAAATAATCTAAAAAACATAATTATATTTTATTTATTAATTTTTCTAATTGTTCCATTTGTATAAAAATGTAACTTAATTAATTTAAAATACATCTAAAATTTCTCAATTCCAATATTCAAATACTAAATAAATGTTAAAATGATAAAAAAATATTAAAACTAATATTAAATAAATTGATAACTAGATGTAACCACTTTAAAACCCCCATAGTCTATCAACTAACTAAAATAATAATAGAATCCCAAAATGAACACATTATTTAGTTTAAAATAAATTAATCAATTTTAAGTCTACTAAAATGAACCAAATTTAAAACTATAAATGAGAACATATATCAATTTTGGAATTTATAGTTCAATATAATAGAAATATTTTAGACTTTTAAACATAAATTTATTTTCAAAATTATACCAAATTAATGTTAGTGAAACCTGGAAGGGGAGTTAGAATAAAAGAATTCCAATAATGCATGAAAAATATATCCCCAATTACCCAAAGCGCAATATTTTCCAAAAGTAAAAAATTACTCATATGAAAAAAACATTTAATTGAATTTTAATGTTTAAACCTTTAATTCTATAAAAATTATGGATCTCTCGATAGTGACAAACCAGAATAAATTTAGTTCAATGAAAAAGTGAGGAATGTTCATGTAAGGCGGGGATCATGGATTATTAGTGCCTTACATTAGAGGATTCATAACGGGAGAGGAGATCCATAATGGACATGTGTTATTGGAAGGATGTTCTGATCTAAGGGGGTTTTATTTAAAGTAGGTGTTGTAGATGGGGGATTTTTTTCACAACCTACGATCTTTGAATTAATTTTTTATTAATTTTATTCACGTCGGGTAGTTTAGGTTAAATCCCGATATAAAATATCTAAGTTCTTAGTTAAAAATGATAGTTCTTTCCTTGGAATCATTCAATGCATGGTAAAGTCGCAGTCGAAGCCATGAGACTTCACCCGGGTCACCGCCAACCTTGTTGGGTTCTCTGCATGGCCTACCCAATGTCTAAAACAAATAAATGAAGTAAAATGACAAAAATGATGTTGAAGTAAGATAATCAATAAATAAATAAATATATAAATGATTTTTAAGGAATTATAATAATAATAATAGAAATGGTAATTTTTTTCTCCTGATTTATTATAACTCTCTTTATTTTTTTTCCAATTATTATTATTATTGTTATTATTTCTTTGATTTTGTTTGTTTATTTTTTTCTCTTTAGGGTTAGCTAGCACCCCCTATTTCCCATTACACTGCGTGTCTCGCTGTGCACCGTTGGACACCATCAGCTTCCCTATAACACCCCAAGTAAATAAAGAATATAACATTTCTAAATTTATCTATATTTGTGAATAAAATATTAATATTACTTTAAAGGGAACGCTATGCTCGATGGCATACCCAATACGCGACAACGAGTACCTTTGAAATGTTACGTTGTACTCTAATAATAGAATAATATTATTTTAAATGGTAGTTAACACCTAGCCATTGTAATGGCGGGAAAGAACAGAACTAAATACAAAATTATTATATATGTTTTTCAAATATTTTTACTTTTATCCAATAAATGTTAGAGACGTAAAATGCAAATGAATCCAATTTTAAGCATAAATCATCTAATATTCTTTAAAAGGTCGATTAACCAGCTTTTGATGGAGAACCCTTTTTAAATATACTTTTGAAAATTTTAGAGGTTTTATTTGACAAAATAAAATCTTTTTTTAGAATCTGGACATCAAAATTTACTTTGTGTAAATTTTTGTTATTTTTTCGATAGAGATCATTTTTAGTGAAAATGTTGCATTTTAATTCAAAACCACTTTTTAATCTGATTTATTTATATGGATAGATTATATTTTTTATTGATATTAAAGAGTATTTAGAATATATTTTTACCATTTAATCTAATGGTCTTCATTGGAATTAATTTCACTTTGAAATTGGACTTAATCTAGTGTGAATCTTTTCATAGATATTGTTTCTTAAAAACACGCTATTTGTTTTCACATCACATATAAATTATAAAATTAATTAATGCAACTTATATGTTTTGAATTTTTTAAAATAGAAATCATTTTTTAATTCAGAATATCAAATATAGCTTAGGGTAAATTTTTTGTATTTTTCTGAAAAACTTCAATTTTTGATGAATAGTGAAACCACTAAGTGGTAGTTAAAGAAACTGATTTTTCATTTAAATGAAACCTTACCACTTCTGTGATTTGATTTTCAAAAATCAGACATACATGGTTGTCATTAGGAAGTAAAATTTGGTTCAATGAGATTAAAATATTTTTTTGGTGAATAGTAACTTTTAAGTTTTATTAGTCGCGATTAAAGGTAATTAGTGTAATTTAAGGTAAAAACAATGTTTTAATAATATGAAATGACCTTGAGACATGACCTACCATTATTGGATAAGTCATGGCCGAACACAACAATCCATTGGTCAACTCGGGGTCCCCATGGAGCCATTTTGGTTGGAAAATGACATTAATAACTTTTTATTTAATGTTAAAATTAAAATGTCACAAACATGTCTTGTTTTACTAAAACAATTTTTACATGGGGTTATACAAGTCATATTATTTAATATAAATATTAATTAGAAATATAAACAGATTTACTACATCCTGATATTTTTTGTATAATTTTTAGACATTAAATAAATTAAATTATATAGGACACCATGATGATGCAGTGATTACCTCATTATTTAACGATTTAAATAAAATGAAAAGATAATGTAAAATCTAAGACCTACACTTGTAAAAAACCTATTGGATGGTTTTATTTCGAAACCTTCTCACCTTATACTCGAAATATATCCTTTTAAGACCTTTAAAATCCGAAAATCATTTTATAATAAAGTAATATTTTATAACATTCCAAGAGTGCCCCTCTTCTTCTCTTATAAAAGGCCCCCACCTCTACCACCTTAACCACACCTATCATGACTTTGACTTGGCCAAACCCTTCTTATTTCATCTCTCCACATCCCTCTCTTCATCATTGGAGCCTCACATTTTGGAAGAATCTTTTACAAGGAAGCCTTTGAGCTCATATCAAAAAGAGTTACCCGATTTAAAGGTAATGTCTTCCCTCGTGTTCTTTTGTTTTATTTTTCTTCTCCAACCCTCTAAACTCTTTTTTTCCATTACTCTTTAACAACACTGGTATCTTAAATATACTAGTATTTTTTTATGTGAAGTATTTGAGCTACACTTACACACACCTTCGTTTAATGGTTAAAGAATATACTGTTTCTGTGGATGGTGAATTTCTGCCTCATGAAACGATGATTGTTCAATATTCTCTTAACACCTTTCATGGTGGCCATTATGATGTCACTATATTTTATATATGATATAAATTGTATTTATTTGTTCTATATTCTTCTTAATTTTATATTTAAAACATGCCTTTATTCTTTTCATGTTATGCAAATGCGATAATTTCATACGGGGAAGTGTAGACTACCACCCCCTCAAGTGATGTGACTCGTTCATGCAATAAATGGAATATATAAAGAATGAAATTAATGAAAATATGTGACCTATATAACATATATATTATACTTTAATTAATATATATATATATCTCTCTCAATTATTTTTAATTCAATTAATATGACAAGGAAATAAAAGTAGCCTTCATGCGTACGTACGGCCTACCGTCTCCATGAACTGTGCATTTCATTTATTTTTATCTCCAAATGTTATGGAGTAGTATAAAATGAATATGTACTGGATATATATGATATTTGAATCATTAATACTATTCTGGAGATGATTTAATTATAACTACATGGACAATCATTTTCAAACAAGTTCATTTTTGACTCATGTACCAAACATCGACAAAAACGTCTGATATGAACTCACATTATTAACCAATTATTATAATATTATAATATGTGATATGAAATGAATAATAATATTTAAAATATTTCCTTAAGAAATTATAAATTGACCAAAGTTTATTATTCAAGAATATAAAGAAACGAACAAGACAAGTCAGACTTGAGGTAAGGGATCCGACCTCTCTCTTTCTTTTCAAGTACCCTCTTTTATGTCATTTCATTTATACTCCATGTTATTATGTTGGAGGATGTTCTATTATATTCACCATACTGTAATTTTTATTTTTATATTCTGAGATACCCCCTCTTACTCTCATCAAATCATTTTAATAATTTTAAGTGGCGCCGTTAGGCTGCCGAATTTTCGTAAGGGATCCTACCCCCCTCTTTCTTTTTAAGTACACTCTTTTATGTCATTACTTTTAAGATCGTGTTTCTTATGATTGGGATGTTCTTTTATATTAATCATACTGTAATTTTTATTTTCATATGATGAGAGACCCTATTTTCTATCATCAATCCATTTTTTAGGTTTTGAGTGACGCCGTTAGGCTGCCGAATTTTCGTAAGAGATCCAACCTCTCTCTTTCTTTTTAAATACTCTCTTTTATGTCACTTCTTTTATTATCCTCTCTGTTATGTTGGGGGATGTTCTTTTATATTCCTATTTCTTTAAATTTTATGTTAATATAATGAGAGACCCTATTTGATCTCGTCAATCCATTTTAGGAAGTTTTAAGTGGCGTCGTTAGGATGCCATGTTTTCGTAAGGGATTTTTCATCTCACTTTTATTCCTGTAAGATTTATGCTAAATTTTCCACCATTATCCTTTGAGTGGTGTATGTACTGCCCATTATTCTAATCTCGGTGTAATATAATTTTTTTATGGTTAATTACATCAATGTTATATAGTCCTTCTTTCATGGGGTGTACGTTTCGGAAGTTACCCAATTCGGTAAGGGAACCTTTCACCCTCCTCATTTTAAAAGACATCTTTTTAGGTCTTTGAATATTATTATGATGGGATATGTTCTTATATATCTTTATTTCTATAAATTAAATGTCCAAGTGATGCGATACCCATTTTTATCTCTTATCAACTCATTTTCTGAATTTTGAAGTGATGCTGTTAGGCTGTCAAATTTTTGCAAGGGAAGATCTTAACCCAATTTTTATTCTTTGGGATAAACTTATACTCCTTGAATATTTCGTTCTATAAAAATGTGTGAATAACCTCTGATTGTTTTACACTTAATATCCACTTATATTTTGTGTATTCGTTTGTCACACATAATTATGTAATTGATTTATCCTTAATCCAACGATACCGTCTTTGTAAGGGACTTCATATCGATCTCATTTCATTAAGGAATATTTTTGTTCCAATACAAGGCTTTATTTTATACGTTGTATAAAACCCTATGAATTATACTTTTATTCGAAAAGAATCTTTTCTATATGAATCTTTTTACTAAAAGAAAAAATTATGTTTCTTTTTAACGTACGCGGTGAAAATGGCCTTTCTGCCGCTGCGAGTATTATTTGATCTTTGGCTTCCTCAACAAGATGTTATATTTTTAAAAGTAAATAAATACCATATACTCTTTTTTGGTATTGAAAATGGTTTTGATAATGGATTTGTTAGGTCAATATATTTAAGTGATATATTGTGCTTGAACTGTGGAAATTTTTTCTTTCCTTTATAATTGTTTTATGTGTTATGATTTTATAATGGCACTTGGACATTTGATGGGTTGTTACATGATAAACCATATGACGAGTGGTGCCGTGAATACCAGGATGGGTGTTTACGTTATAACCTCCAATGCATTGGGTATGGAAGTCGGCCGTATGGATATTCCATTAAGTATGTGTGTAAGTCGACTGTATGGTTATTCCATTTAACTATGTGTATGTCCCAAGATACCTTTATATGTTATGTGTTCTTTATTTGGGTTTTATGGTAATATTTTGGTTAAAAAAGGGTAAGTAATGGTCTTTTATTCAGTGAAGAGTTTTTACTACTTTATAAAGGTGAAAAGTATTACTTTGGTAAAGTACTCATGGTTTACTTGTTGTTTTGAAAAACTAACAATTTTCCTTCTTTGTGTATCCTTTACTGGGATTTTTATGCTCATCCCAAGTTTTTGAAATGTTTTCCACAGGACTTAAAGATGAATAGGGTCAAGGATGGGATCATGGAAAGACATTCTATCTAAAACATGGAACTATACATGTTTCTTTTAAAGTGTTTTTTTATTTTATGGAAACTTAGTATAAGTGTCTACTATGTAATCTTTTGAGATGTAATAGTTATGACCTAATTCTCTAAAACTCTAAACCAGAAAAGATAATCTATGTGAATTATTCATTTAATTCATGATAAATTAATGTTTAAGGTTGGGGCCTTATATTCCCCCTCCATGGGTGTAGCACCATATAAACCACTTGAACCCTCCGCAACGTACCACTATTCCCCTAAAACCTTCAGTCACACCCTTTTTCCCCATTTGTGCGCCAGTCCATATCAGCCAGATATCATCATCATCGTTCCTCCCTTGGACAACTTGCAGCTCCTTCCGATGAAACCAAACCGACCGGCCCCTGCCAGTGGTGCGACTCCCCACCTCACTGGTGAATCCATCTCTGGTGTACATGCCTCCCTTTGGGTATGTTTTCCCTTTATTTTTCTTAGGGGTTTGATTTTTAATGGATTACATGTCCATTATAGGGTTTTTCTTATTTCTTATGGTTTAATTTTGATGTCTTATGCTCGACCTTTCTTGCTTGCAGTGCAGTCAAGGTGCGAATTGGGTTTTGTGGAATTTTTCAGAATCCTCTTCATTCAAGGTAGGTGGTTCCATTATAATATATTTTAAGATGATTTAATTTTCCTATTTAATCTATTTTAGCATGCATGATGCTTTAATTTTTTGGTGAAAATCTTTTTTTGGATTTAATTTGGCATGGATATTTGATGAAATAGATTTTCTAAAGGAAATGGCTATGATTTTTATATATTTCTTCTGGTGATAATTTTTGGAGGTGTTTAATTAATTGTTTATGGCATGAAAACTCTGTTTCTATGGGTGCTTAAGGTTCATGTGTGTTGAAAAGGTATTTGGATGGTGAATAGAAAACTTTCAGAATATTAGCTTTATTGTCCACTTTTGAGTATGAATTGTGAAGTGTTTAAAGAATGTGGAACTTGTTTTAGAAATGAAATTAGGTTGTGTAAATGGTTTATTAAATAGTGTGAGTAATGTGAAATGTGTTATCAAAGGGTTTAGTGTTTTTATGTGTTGGGTATGGATTTTGTAACAAAAATGGTTGTGTTGTGTGTGTGTGTCTTTGGGTGGTGTTTCATGGAATGGTTCTATGGGTTGTTTGAAAAGTGAAAACTAGGTTTTTAAAGGCATATAATGTGTGGATAGGTTTAGAAGAATGTTCTTAAAGAAAAATGATCTACTTTGGCATGTTAAACATGTTTTTCATTTCTAAATGTTAATTTTAAATTGTTTTAAAATATGAAAATATTTCTTTAAAAATAGTTTTATGTATGAGTGGTTTTATGAAGAGGTTTAGCCATGGTTTTGGTTGGTCTTAATTGTGAGTTTTCTTTTGTTATAAAAAGGGAATTTCAGAAACTGTAAAAGTAGTGGTAAATGTATTTGGGGTGAGGATTCTCTTGTCTCTTTGTTCAATTTGGTTTTGTTTGGAGCCCTTGGTAATTTCTAGACTTCTTTTTGTTGTTGTAGCGGGTTTTGTTCATTGCTGTGTGGATTTTGGTTGTCGGCGGAAAAGACATATAAGTATATACATGTGTAAGCATGTATATATATATATACTCCTTGTACATTTTCCCTCATGGCGTAGGGAATATGTACTTGGGTTAAAGGGTATATATATATATATGAAGATATATATACATGTAAGGTAATGTGGTCTCGGGATTCCATTGTCAAAAGATGTGTGTTTTGGGGTATGGAATTTTATGTCACTAGTTAGTTTCGACCTTGATTTATGGTGTTCATTTGATTTTTTATGGTTTTTCAAATTTTATTGTAGTACGATGGATTTTTTAGTGCGGTTTTAAGTCCCTAGTCAAGGAAGACATTTCTTTATATGTAAAAGTATGTATTTATATATATATATAGGTTCCCCGAGTACATGTATATTCATTCATGACAGTGTTTATACGTGTGTGGGGATAGGTTTTCGTAGGTATATATATTAAAGTGCATGCATAGGTGAGTGGAGATGGGGATATTCATATAAGAATATATATAAGGATCCCCTTGTGCCATCCCATGTCCATGAGTACATGTGAATAGGGGATAGTTTTCCTTGCATGTATGTGAAAGTGTGTATTCTTAGTTGGGGAGTATGATCTTTTAGTTAGAATGTTACAAAATCCAAAGTGGATGGCTTGGTTCTACTTGAGGTATGTCCCCTATGCATGTGTCTTTAATTTGAATTTCATAATTTCTTGCTTTTAAAAAAAAAATGTTTTATATTTATGCTATATACCCATGCTATGAAATCTTGTTGCGGTTGCTAGAAATGGTTATGCCTTTGTTTTGTAAATTGAAATGTATTTATAACACCCATTGGTCGTATGTGACTATTCTTTAAAATTTATTTGCTATGTGGTTTTGAATTAGTAATGAGTATTTCTAAAGGCGTTTGGCCTTTCATATGATTAGTTATAAAAATGTGTTTCTTGTATATAATTAAGCATATTTGGAACCTTAATAATGTTATATGAAAAAGAAAAACCTTTCTTGAGGCACACCCCCTAGTATTAGAAAATAATGTGCGTGTTGAATGTGGGATATGTGATCTTTTCCTAGTAAAGAGGATTGTGCATTATTTTGTGACATGAAAGAGGAGGAATGCACATAAGGAGGGAGAATAGTTGTGAAAGGTTGAATGGGATTTGGATAAATAAAGTGTTATGTACACATATATTTTCTTGATAAAGAAAGCTCACCACCACTTGAAATAGATCACAATGGGAAACATGGGTAACTAGGTGGGTGAGCCAGGACTAGTACTCTAGATGACATGGTAGGGGTTCATCCCAGTTTTGTCTAGTAGGATTGATGCAACAATACTAACTAAACATATGAATGATTGAGTGTCGTGGTTTCTAATCCACTTTTATACGGGTCATGGTTTCTATGTCACATTATTTGTGATTATTGGGTTCTAATCCACATTTCACAGAGGTACAAGGTCTCTAGGGTCCCACTTGTGTTAGTTACCTATAAGAATTTCCCATGGTTCTCATTTCAGACATGATTCTTGTGATAGGATTTTCATTTCAGTTGTTTTATACATTATTTCTCATTTTCGAAAAACCATCATTTAATCTAAAATCTTTTTTATTTAATGTATGCTTCGAAGATATTTTTAAAATACTGTGGAATAGAAGTGTTTTCCATAAAAATGTTAACTTGTGACTTGAACTTGAAAGGAAGGGAAAAATTATTTAATTATATATTATTTTCAAACTGGCATGATTAGATTTATTATTAAAGGTATGGGCATAAGATGTTGTTATATTTTGGAATTCCTACTGAGCATCTCGAAGATCATGACTAATTTACTTTTCATTTTAAGGTTTTTGTCTTGGATTACTCTTGGAGCGAGCATAGTTGTATGATTGGTTGTGACCCATGGGGTCACTTAGAGGTATGTATAGCTGGTTATCTTTATTTTATTTTACACTATTATTGATTAACTATTTTCCAGTTTATTTCTGTTTATTTGTCTTTTATGTTCTGGGCTAAATTGTTCCCAACTACTTGTTTTGATGCCCAACACTAGTTTCTAGCCCATGGGTATTGGGAATGCCATTTGGGCCATGCTACAGACCAGCTCAGGTGATAGGTTCAGGGTTGACCTTGGGTTGTTCGTGACATTTCATTTGAGAGGGTTATCATGGAAGATGTAATTTTATATGAGGGAGTGGTAAACATTGGTAGAGTTTTTTCCTTTTGGGATATTTATCATATTTATATAGATAAACATTTAATGGTCATTATTTCCTCTATTAGAGACTACAAAATAGTGGTCACCAGATTTTCCCAATCATATATTCCCATTTCTCATGTAGTAGTGGTTGCTTAAGACACGATACATAGTAAATATAAATAATTAGAATCATAAAATAATGATGGATATTATAACTCATGTTGATTTAGACAAAATGAGTGAATCCCCCTAGGGTATGGTATAGTTTACCTGTAGTGAAAAAACATTCTAGTTCATATTACAACAAAGTTATTTCACATTAATTTTATATGTGAATGAATAATTATATTTTAAAAAATAAAATAATTTAGATTAATTATAAAACATTTCTAAGTAATGTTATATTACTTCATGTAATATATTTTTATTATTAATGGTTAATTAATTATATATGTTACTATGTAAAATAGTTATATAGTATTCATATATAATTTTTATTTTTTATTTTAATGAATTAAAAATCAATTAATGTTAATACTATGTCACAATAAACCTTCAATTACTTGATTTTGAATGATACCGTAGATTGAGGTTTTTATCTGGCCATAATAGAGTTCACATCCACCTATAAAAGAATTTTTATGGAAAGTGACAAGTCAACTAGTCACATTAGAATCATGAATTGTGTTTATTGTCTTCTTTGTGTAGTCTAGGGGAATAAAATGAGTAATTTCATGTATAGTACTTAAAGATAATGATTCCAATAAACATATTAAAGAGTTTTATGTTAATACAATTGTCCAAATAAATGAACAGTTAAATACCATTGAGTTGTATCATGAACATAGTGTACAAAACAAGACGGAAAATACAAATCCTTATCCATTATGAATATCTAAGATACATAATATTGTAAATCAAATAGAGCGGGTTTTTTGTTAATATATAACAATAGAGGATATATATTATTAAATAGTCAATAATTGGAAATCAAAATGAATTACTAATTTTCTTGGATTTTTATTAAAGATGGAATGTGATAATACAAACTCAATATCAATGCGATCTATTTTTTATAAATAAAATTTCATCATTTACACTAGCTTCTAACAGTGTCATGAGTGTTTTCATTAAATACTACACCAAGATAGAAATATTTATGTGTTTTTATAACGTTATTGAATTTAATAAAGAAATATTCTCTAAACATGATAATATTAAAGGTATTATTTTGTTTAAATGAGAATAATTTCATTTTGGATATTTTATTTAAGCATGAGAAATTTATAGATTTCAATTTAACATGATGAATTAGGAATTTATTATAGTTGATTAGAGGATTTTAAATGGGGATATTTGTAAAATGATAAATATTGGAATGTTTGACAAGGAATTTATGGGTATTAATTATATTAAATAAAAATATATATTGTGTTTCTAGCACCATGGATATTTTATGGTATTAAAAGACTATAAAGAAATACTGATCAGAATAATTAACATGTTAAACATGGGATTATGAGGGGGAGAGGTGAGAAGAAATTTAAAGTAGAGGGATTAAATGGATTTGACTTATTAAATAATGGAAATTTCATGTGAGAAATTTATTCCATATAATTGAGTAATATTATCTATAAATAGTTTAAAGTCACCAAATATTGTTCTATTGTCCCTCTTTCTAAATTCACCATTGGCAATTATGGATGGCATGGTATGAGGTGACTAAAGGATGTCATTTTAGATTTATCTTCAATATATTTCCAATTTATTTTCTAATATTGAGTTAGACTGATAATAATATTTTTAATTTATATGATAATACATCATTATACTCTAAAACTCATATATTCACCTTTATCTATCTAAAAGGAATTAGTGGAGGATTTATGGTGTTTTTTCATAGAGGTCATATCACTAAATGAAATTTATCTTATATCCCATCTTCTTATATATAACATGTATAGTGAGTAACATGAGGGTTGTTCAAAATTAAATGGGGTCTTTCTACTCACATTAGGACATGTATGTATATCTGTAGATTCATATTGGGGTCATTCAATTTTTGGATTATTATGGAATATTCTATTAAGATAATTGGCTCAAAGACACATAGAGAAGTAAAGGTAAATCTTTTAAGGTAGGTAGAACATATTAATTCCTCATTTGGTTATGATTCATTTACATTTAGTTGATGATGTTATCCTATTATATTTAAAATAGTGTTTCATTAAATAACTATGTGAAATTGATTCTATAAAAATATATTTTATTTGGTTTTGTGATAAGTAGGAAATGAATTTTTTGATAAAAATAATTAATATTCTTTTTTCAAAATCATGTAATTTAATTTATAATAATTGGGTTTTTTATAAAATTTTATTTTTAATTTAATACATTTCTATTTTAAGTATTTAATATTGAAAACAATTTGTAATGAAAATGTGTTGTTTTAGAAATAGGTTTAAAAGTAAGAATATCAGAGTCTCCATAGTATGAAATAACCACATTTTATTATAGAAAATATCCAAAGGAATGGTTAAATACCTTCTAAGATTCATCTAGATGGATATAAAGTTATTTTAGTTTCATTGTGATCATATTTAGTTTGGTTTATTTTTGTTGTCCTGATTTTTTTCTTTTTTTGTTGATCATGATAACTTATGTTATGGAATTACAATTTATTTAATAAAACATATAGAAATATGGTATTCATAGAATTATTGGATCCTTAATAGGTATACTTCAATTTATTAGGATTCATTGATAATGGTTTATGAAATGTTCAACTTTGGAACATTTTGTTCTACAATTAGTATTTTTATGTGTTTTGGGATGGATCGTACATGGGAATGCAGGTGATATATTTGAGGAATTAATAATAAGTAAAGTGTTACAAATCCCTAACTGAAAATTTTATTGTGGATATATATGTTTTTTTCATGATTTAAGAAAATAAAAGGATCTATTATTCACTGTTAATTGATGAAAGGATCTAGGTTATTGAAGGGACTTGAAATTGTTTAAATATTTTGTCATTAGATAATTTTTACTATCCTCGATGGATATGTGATATTTTTATATATTTTTATTTTCTCTTTCATATTTATTATTATTTATCTTCATTATTGGTTAAAAAGTTATTTTAAATAAGTTTTAGTATTAAGATAAAATATAAATCTTATTTTTATATAGTTTTTGGTTTATTTGGGGTGAATTTTTCTCCCAATTATTGTATTGTATTTCATAAAACTAGTTATCCGACACTAGAGAATGGGTATCACACTTGAGAGCTTGTTTCAGTCTAATTTGACTCTTAGGTTTTAGGTTTGAAGGATAGGTCATTAATAAATAGTATCATAGTATGGTTTAAAATTATATCTTTTGAAGTCCTATATCTGTGTGGATTACAATGGTCGAAATTCATGAGGTACTGATATATATGTTTTGCAAACAAATTTATAGAGAAATATTATTTCCATATGGTTAACATATGATAAGTGACCAAATGATCTCTTAAAGGGTGTGTTTCTCTTTAGGACTTTTAAAATATTATGTGTTGGGATTGAAAACATACTCATGTATCATGATAAATTTTGATAAGGATGAAATGATTGAAAAATATTTTTTTTAAATTATATTATCACTCAGAATTAGTTTTTAACATGGTTTTAAATGTTTTTAGAAATATGTTTTTTAGAAGAATTTGGTAGAATTTTTTCAGGATTACTTTTTAAAAACATGGGAAGAACAAATTGATAGAAGGAAAAAAGAAAAAAGAAAAAATATATGGAAATACATAAAGAAAATTTTTAAATAACTCTTCTGTTCTGTGTATTTATGATTTCTTGTTTGAAATGGTTAAATTTTGGTTTCACGGTATTTTAGAAATGCCTTTTCATATAGATAATTTTTTTGAGCATGGAGTTAGTAATTTTCAAAGTATTATTTGATACATGAATTAATTATTCAAAGTAGTTTAGGTTCTTACAGAATGGATTAATATAGAGTTTTCAAAGAAAATAAATTAAACCTAAGTGTTTTAGATGAAAAATAAATATATATTTAGAGGAGATAGTGGAGTGAAATATACCAAAGACTGGTTAGAGTGAATCAATAAATTATTCAAGTTACATTAAACTCTTGATATGTCAAAGGTGTAGTTTAATACTTATATGGTTTCTCAATCATATCATATGTGGTGGGTGAAAACCATGGTATAAAAAATATATAAGTATTTGAGATGAAATTAATTTCATAATATTTTTAGATATAATTTTTACCCAAACACTTTATAGTTTAGGAATATTTTTTATTTTTTATAGTAGGATCAAGGGAATATTATGGTGTTATAATACACATGTTTTTTATGAATTTAATTTTATTTATAACTGAGTTGATTAAAAGTGATAATATTAAGTCTAAAAGATTAAAAAATAGTCTTTGATAAGAGATTTTGTCAAATAATTGTTCTATATACACACCTATGTAATCGTGGTCAATAATGTTGTGATAGGAGAAACATACATGATGAATTCTAAAAATAAAAATCATTTCATTCCTCATCATAGCGGATGAAATAATTTTCCGAGCGAAGAAGGAGAAATTAGAATAATTTCTTTTGAGAGGGTTTGTAGAAAAATTTTATGTGTTTGATTTAATCACAAGGTATGATGAAACTTAAATGTTTTTAGAAAGGGTCTAGTTTCTTTCGAGTGCTTCGTTTTTGTTTTAAGGAAATTGGAGATATATGGGGAATAAATGATGAGTAGAAGGGCTAATGATATGAAATTTCAACTTGGAGAGGAGGATTATTGGGGTGATATTGAATAAGATATAGTTTTTTGTATACTCAAACATATACCTTGTGACAAGTCTAGATCCCTATAGTTTAATATGTGAGGATGAATGACTTGGTGGTTCTATTTTTTGTGGGGTACCTGTAGTGTGTTTCCTTAGGAAATTCCATGTATCGTGATAGGTTAGGTTCCTTGTCTCTACCTTTTAAAGTGTTCATGTAGTGTGGAGATGGGCCTATGGAGGGGGGCATGGGGTTTGTGTTATTGTCTCTACTTTCTAATGGGGCGATGTAGCATGGGGAGAGGGTTTCATAGTGGGTTATGTGGAATCACATTCTTTGTCTTGTATAGATTAAGGACCCTTTTAGAATAGTTTCTTGTATACATCATGATCCTTACCATATTTTATAATATTGGGTTAGAATGACTTCTAGAAAGGGGGAGATATAGATGGATTTTCACAAAACAATCCTAATCGGTTTTCTTGGTTTTCTATATGTTAGTAGTTTATAAGAGTCTCTCATTAAGTTATTCTTTACTAGAAAGTCAAATCATCTCTAAAACCTTTTTTCATAATTTAAAGATATGAAACATAAGAAATGGTTATCATTGATGCTCAATAAGTGTAAACAAGGGAGATATCAATGATCATATAAAGATAACATAAGTTGTAGGAATTCACCTTTATTGTCTTATTTTTTTACATTCTTCCATCAGGTATGCTGGACATTCGTTTTTAAACACATCTATATCATTTTATGAATATGAGTTTTTCTGACAGTCATAGTAGTACTGAAAAATATAAATACACAAAGGATTAATAAATATTTTAAATGAACAAGTAATTATTTTCTTAATTACCTATTTAGGGATGCTACTTTGTTCATGAAATATGATCTCTTTCATAAATTTACAAACACAATATCTGAAATCCTTTCCGTTTGTTTGTTTCAGACACTGTAGAAACATCGAGAAAAATAAGTAATCTGTTTTGATATGTATTTGGATCGTGAAATATAATTATATATACCCTGATACTTGTCCATTTGTAGATCTTATACATCTTGTCTTCTTTAGGCCCTGGATTCATTCCAGCAATTAGAAGATATTCATACACCGCCCTATCAAAACAGAATCCTCATTAAAAGATAATATAAATTATATAACTATATATTTAGTTCTAAAATGTTGGATCTAGTGTATTAAAAATTTAGAATCGCCATCATGTGTCGTCAGTTTGTTTGATATCCCTGTAGTGAATCTAGAAAATAAATCTTTGGAGTATCCAAATTCACCGCAATGAGCATCCAATGCTTCTGGAAAACACAAAAATGAATAAGTAATGATAGAAATGAAAATATAATTGATATGATTAAAATGTAGAGTTTTACCCCTGCAACGTTGGTATTAAAAAAAGAAAGTCATTCGTAATTCTGCATTGAAACGTTCTGATCAAGTGTTGAAATTAATTCAGCTTGAAAATCGGAACCTATATCATTTTGTTGTGTAGACATAGTGTGAGGACTAACGAGTCCAACTTTGTATTCATGGGAAAACACTTTCAATTTTTTTTCATATATACACCTGCGAAAAATATGAAATGTATTCATCCATAATTATCATAGTATATCAGCTTCTGTAAAATCAAATCATGAAAACATACCTCATGTAAACATTTATAATTGAGGTGCATAGCCAGTCGTATGTGATGATTTCAACGGCAGTGTCCACACTAACAAAATCTAATGTTTCATCTTCTACATATCATTTTCATGAACAATTGTGTGATTATTTCTGCCTTTCATTTTTTTATCCACATGATCTTTCAATGATATTAAATGTGGATATAGAAAGGCTGGGGTTAAGGGGCTCTCAGTAGATCATTTTGATCGGTTGGTTGATTCTTTTGAGAGACTATTTCGTTTTAGCTCCATCATTTTTTCCTATTATTATAACATTCATCGGTTCAACCCTTTTCTAATTAAATGTTAAAGGATCATCTAGAAAAATGAATTGGAAATGAATACCTCTGGGTCGACATTTTTTTTTGAAACATTGGACGACCATGCAATGAATGTTGCAACATAAATTTCCACCATATGAATGTTGTCATCATCATTTGGCACAGGTAGCTCGGCGACTGGCTCATGATCTACGTTAATTAACACTTTGACATGACCAGTTGGATGTGGACTGGAGTGTAGCATGTTATTTTACATATTGAACACCGTAGCCCTTGCTACAAGGTGATGGGTGTGAGTTGACAGATATAAATCACGTTCATTTTCACCCTGTAGAATATCATTACAAGAAAGGTATCCATGTCAATGTGATTCACATTTCACATAAAAAAAATATTAGAACGTTGATTACCTTGGTTAAGTCAGGTCCTTGAGGGTAATGGCTTACCTCAAAGATGGTGGGGGGGGGGGGGGGGTGGGGCGGGATCTTCTTGCGCGGGTTGGTCTTGAGTTGTTTTCTTCTCTTCGCCTCTCCCCCATCGATGTTGCTAGAAAATATCCCTGAGTTTGGAATTTTTCTTCAAGGGTAGATAGTCTATCTCTCGTCATTTGCATTTATTTAGTTTGTTCCTCCTCTTGTTATTTAATAAAATATGTCCGGGGTGTCACCAAAAAACCCACACCTTCGACGCGGCCACACCGTTCTGGCTATTTCAAGGCCGGTGAAAGTATGTCTGCATCCGGTGCGGTTGTTGTTTATTCCTGCGACTATGTAAAATAGCAAATATGGGAAAATAAGTAATCATCATTATTTAATACTGGTTTAATGAAAATAAAATTTATATTATGTCATACTTACACATGTTTCCCACACTTTTTGTGTGTTTTCATCTACCAGTTTCCCCTCTTTATTAACATGAGACTCCTTCCATAGAACATGAAGTGGGATGAAAATGGCTTGGGATTTTGATTCATCAACCTGCATATAAAAAATTAAACATGGTTATAGTGTTGTTTTATGTCACATAAAAGTATTAGAGTAATTTTAAAATACATACAAATTGTTTCTCAATTGAATCCTACCCCAGCCTTACTTTACGGTAGGGGTACGTTGGTTTTGTTGCTCGTTCTTTATTTTTAGCACTCATTTGCGGTTTCATAAATAAAAACTGTCAATCAATGTAATGAATAAAAGAAACATTAAACAATGTGTTACCAAACACAATGTACCTAAAAAATCACCTCAGCACGATGGTTGGAAAACACATCCCACGCTCCTTGGGATATCAAGTGTGCATAAAGAGGAGGTGGGTGCGGCATGATTTTACCTTCAACGTCTTTTGAATTACATTTCGTTAAAATGATGTCAAAGCCTCTATGAACCCTTCCTTCTAGTCTTAATACATATTATTTGTGAGAGTCATCTACTATAAATGCACTCTGCAAGAGATGATGAAGAGTTATTCAATATTTCAGTATTTTATTTTATTTTATTTTAATAAATTAAATAAATTATATCGTAATGTTACTGTAATCTCTTCTAACATTAATGTTTTCAGCCTGCTGACAACATGGTTCCACGACTCTATATCAATCGACATGTGTTGCTGAGTGAAGATTCTAATGAAGATACTAAACATGGCTTTGTTGGGGTTTACATGCTGGCCTCACTTATTCTATCCCACCTCATATTATATGCATTTTTCTTTTGCCTTATGAATTTGGCTAAAACTGTCAAACTACGATGCACATGTTTTTTTTTTCTGTCAGGGTTTCATTGCCTACCATTTCCTCGGTTTCTATATCATCATTATGTTACTTTGAAGCACTAGCATCGACACTAGGACCAATAACAACAGGTTGAGAAACCTGTTGTACCTCAGTAGTGGGACCGACCGTAATAGGTTGAGAAACCTATTGTACATCAACAGTGGGACCAGCTGCAAGAGGTTGAGAGACCTTTTGTACCTCAGTAGTGAAAAGATAATAACATAATGTAACAAAATCAATATTACAATAAAAAATAACCTGATTATTGAACTCTTTTTTTAAAGGATGAAGGGATTTTACCCCTCTATCAACTATCCATATCCCTTCATTGTGGTCTCCTATGACATAAAAAACGTTGCCTACATTGGGTCCACTGCAAAATTATTACGAAGTCCCAATGAAAGGGTCATCCTCCGTTGAATTTTCATCTGACCCTTCAGTTTTTTTTGGTCGATAACAGAATAATTGACCAATTTCGGTTTGTGGGATCTGGAACATAAAATACATTCACTACCTGTGATTCCATTATAAACGGTTTTTATTTATCCCCTACCTAACTGAAATAAACTTTCATGAATCCCAATTCATTTATTTTAACATTACTCTTATTATCAACCCACCTGCATTGAAAAATCAGAACTTGGAATTCTGTATAATCTAACTCCCATATTTGTTTGATGATTCCAAAGTAATACATTTGCATAAATTAGATTTCTATCCTTAGCACCAGAAACATGCATCGCTTCAGCCACTAGTGTAACCCCACTATTCTGCATGGTACTATCTTCATCATGTTCATTAGTATAAAATGTATAACAATTAACTATATAAGCATTGTAAGATAATACATACAGACTTGGTCCTCCGACTAGCCATCAAAGTCATTCTGAAATTGACTCTGGATTTTCATCTGACTTATTAAAAATATGGTTCCAAAACCATCCTATAAACAATCGATTATGTGTATCTGATATCCATTTTCATCCCTATATGTTTTCAAATGCCTAATAATTTCCTTGTGGGTTTCAACGTATGGGTCAACATCGAAACTGTTATGAAAAATTTAAAGGTGGAGCTTCTCCCGATCTATAATATTGATTTTGAGAACATGTATTCCATAAATTCCTTCACCCTCAAGCTGTCCAGTGTGACGAGATTTCGGTAGGCCAATGCTTTCACACCAGACAAGTATTCGGTACAGAATTCAATGGCTTCCTCAAAAATATATCGCTTCACAATACAACCCTCTAGCTGAATTAGATTTTTGACATACCATTTCAAAATCTTCATATATCATTCAATGGGGTACTTGCATCTGTAATGTACATGACCACATAGATGAATCTCTCTCACCAGGTGGACCATCAAATTAACCAGCATATCAAAAAATGAAGGCGGGAAGAACATTTCTAATTCACATAATATGAAAGCAATTTTTCGTTCCATAGTTGGCAATTTCACCGAGTCAATAACTCTGCAGCATATATCTTTGAAGAAGAATCATAGTTTTGTTAATGTATGACAAACATTACTGGGAAAAATAAAACGTAAAGAAATATGAATGAGATATTTTATCAAAACATGGATGTCATGTAATTTTAGAACTTTTAACTTCAAATCATTCATTGACAAGAGGTTCCTGATATTTGACGAATACCCCTCTGGAACCTTTACGTCCTTCAAGAAGTTTCAAAACTGATATATCTCTTTCTTGGAAAGAGTGTAAGTAGTAGGAGGAAGAAATGTTCATTTTTCACCCTTTACTGGTGCCAACTCTTCTCATATTCTCATCTCAACCATGTCCAACCAAGCCTTAATTCCATATTTTGTTTTTCCATGTGTATTTATCAACGTGACGATGAAACTATCAAATATTTTTTTTTCTACAAGCATTACATCAAGAAAATGTCTGACATACTAACAATTCAAGTATGGTAATTCAAAAAAAACTAATCTCTTTTTCCAACCTATTTTTGTAAGGTTTTTGAAATCCATTTTACCAAAATTATTGACCAAATTTTTAACATTCACAAAAAATTGATTGCATATTAGTGGAGATGGTGTTGTACGTTCATCAGAACATTCATAACGCAAGACGAAGGTTTCTCGACTCGTTTCCAAATTCATTATACTCATGATCAATTCTCTTCTACTGAGGAGAGTCTTCCGGGTGACGTATTGTCTCATGTTTATATTGTTTTTGGTTTATTTGGGGCTTATTTATCTCCCAATTATTGTATTGTATCTCATAAAACTAGTTACCTAGCACTAGAGACTGGGTATCACACTTGAGAGCATGTTTCTGTCCAATTTGACTCTCAGGTTTTAGGTTTGAAGGATAGGTCATTAATAAATAGTATCAGAGTAAGGATTAAAATTATATCTTTCGAAGTCCTATATCTATGTGGATTACAAAGGTCGAAACCCATGAGGTACTGATATTTATGTTTTGCAAACAAATTTATAGAGAAATATTTTATACATGGTGTTAACATATGATAAGTGACCAAAGGATCTCTTAAGGGTGGGTTTCTCTTTAGGTCTTTTAAAATGTTATGTGTTGGGATTGAAAACATACTCATGTATCATGATAAATTTTGATAAGGATGAAATGATGGGAAATTAATTTTTTTTAAATTATTTTATCACTCAGAATTAGTTTTGAACATGGTTTTAAATATTTTTAGAAATATGTTTTTTTAGAATAATTTGGTAGAATTTATTCATGATTATTTTTTAAAAACATGGGAAGAACAAATTGATTGAAGGAAAAAAGAGACAATAAAAAATATATGGAAATACATAAAGAAAATTTTTAAATAACTCTTATGTTGTGTGTTTTTTGATTTCTTCATTAAATTGGTTAAATTTTGGTTTCACGGTATTTTAGAAAAGCCTTTTCATATAGAGAATTTTTTTGAGTATGGAGTTACAAATTATCAAAGTATTATTTGATACATGAATTAATTATTCCAGGTAGTTTAGGTTCTTACATAATGGATTGATCAAGAGTTTAAAAAAATAAATTAAGCATAAGGGTTTTAGATGAAAAATAAATATATATTTAGAGGAGATAGTGGAGTGCAATATACCAAAGACTGGTTAGAGTGAATCAATAAATTATTCAAGTTACATTGAACTCTTGATATGTCAATGGTGTAGTTTAATACTTATATGGTTTCTGAATCATATCATATGTGGTGGGTGAAAACCAAGGAATAAAAACTATATAAGGATCTAAGATGAAATGAAATTCATAATTTTTTTAGATATAATTTTTACCCAGACACTTTATAGTTAAGGAATAATTTTTATTTTCTATAGTTGGATCAAGGGAATATTATGGTGTTATAATACAAATGTTTTTTTATGAATTTGATTTTATTTATAAGTAAATTGATTAAAAGTGATAATATTAAGTCTAAAAGATTAAAAAAACAGTCTTTGATAAGAGATTTTGTCAAAGAATTGTTCTATATACACATCTATGTAATGGTGGTAAATAATGTTGTGATAGGAGAAACATACATGATGAATTGTAAAAATAAAAATCATTTTCTTCCTTATCAAAGTAGAGGAAATAATTTTCCTAGTAAAAAAGATGAAATTAGAATAATTTCTATTGAGAGGGTTTGTAAAAAAAATGTTATGTGTTTGAATTAATCATATGGTAGGATGAAACTTGCAAGTTTTTAGAAAGGGTGTAGTTTTTTTAGAGTGCTTCCTTTGTGTTTTAAGGAAATTAGAGACATATAGGGAATACATAATGAGTAGAAGGGCTGATGAGATGAAATTTCAACTTGAAGAGGATGATAATTGGGGTGGTATTGAATAAGATATAGTTTTTTGTATACTCAAACATGGACCTTGTGACAAGGCAAGATACATATGGTATAATGTATGAGGATGAATGACTTGGTGGTTCTATTTTTTGTGGGGTAACTGTAGTGTTTTTCTTTAGGAAATGCCATGCATCGTGATAGGTTAGGTTCCTTGTCTCTAATTTTTAAAGTGTTCTTGTAGTGTAGAGATGGGATAATGTCGGGGAGCATGGGGTTTGTGTTATTGTCTCTACTTTCTAATGGGGAAATGTAGCATGGGGAGAGGGTTTCATAGTGGGTTATGTGGAATAACATTATTTGCCTTTTATAGATTAAGGACCCTTTTAGAATAGTTTCTTGTTGACATCATGATCCTTACCATATTTTATAATATTGGGTTAGAATGACTTCTAGAAAGGGGGATATATAGATGGATTTTCATTATATATATTAGAGGGGAACTTTGGCTAGGACCATTATGGTGTGGCCACCCTTGCCGCATCCTGGTTTTGTTGATTGACTTAAATATTAAAAACATATATGGGATGATGCACTATGGCCATATGTTTTTCCCCAATGTATAAATTTGAGTCACTTTGATTTCCTCACATTACCTTCCACTTCATTTGATCCCTAGGTTATTAGAGGAGCTCTTTAGGGACCTTTATTCCCCTTTTTTCTTGATTTTAGCACCCAAATTCTAGAGACTGATTCATATGAGATCCATGGTGTGTTTTCTTTTTACTCATTGACTATTTTCTCTCCTATTATCTATTTACAACCCATGTAATTTTTATTTCATCAATTTTAATTGGGTTTTATATTGATCATTGATATAGGATTTCTATGTGAATGATATCCTTAGGGATAAAGGTTTTTTATAGGGGATGTGATTGGAGGTCTATGCATGTTATTATTTTCATTCATAGAAAAAATTGAAATCCTTAAATTTATGTTGGTGATTTTTATACCTTTTTATTTTCATGTTGATGTGGGTCTATGACTCTTTGAATTTATATTGACCAAAATGAAGATAATAATTTTGAAATTATTAATTGGAAGAATTGTAATTGGGTGTAGTGGTCACATGTGTTTTTTTATGTTATGTGATTCATCTTGATAATTTATAAATAGTATGAAATCCATAAATATGATTATCAAATGTCCTATATTTTGATTAACTTTTTTAAATTGGAATAACAATATACATATGGTAAGATGAAATTAATAATGAATGATTCATATGAATTTAGTTAATATTCTTCCTTGATTAATATTAATAATTAAAGTGAATCATGAATATTATTTATGAATAATGATGAATATTGATCATAATTAATCAGTTAATGTAATAATTTAATGGGAAATGTTGATCATTAAAAGTTAAGTGTTTGGGGACATTATTGGCCAAGTCTTCCTAGCCTAGTTTGTTTTCCTCGAGGCGATTTCCTTAGTTTCCCCATGAGTTTTTTGTATGGAAAATATGTTTTCTACCATCATATATATACTTATATATACCATGAGCTCTTATGTACACATTGATATTTTCTTTAATAGAAAATTGTCTGATTGTGTTATTAGGAGAGTGATGGGATGGTTTCCCTTGGTTATGGTAGTGGTTTGGAACTTCTAATGGTGAGATGAGAAGAATGGTATTGGTTGAGAGCCAAGTATTCATGCTTACTAGATTATTGTATTAGTATATTAATTGGTTAATAGGAATGGGTTGAGATATAGGATTTACCATTTGTATTTCTTTTTGTTTCTACACTATTACAACTTGGCCTTTTATCAGCACTAAAAACCGACATTAACAATGCAAGAAAAGCGCTGTTAAAGCTGGCGTAGATAGGGGTCCCCTTTATCATCACTCTAAAAAGTGTAGATAAATTCCACCTTTATCAAAACTAAAAAAACAAAAATAAAGAAACCTTCCCCTATACCTACACAACCAGTACCTGCACATCTGCACGCCTACACAAAATAGCAGCAGCTACACATCTGCACACCTACAAAAAATAGCACCTGCACATGAACCAAGAACCGAATGGTGACAAAGTGCACACAATATTTTGACAAACAATGATATATACATTTACTTAACATCATTAATACAAAAGAAACACACTTCAATAAAAATTTAAAACAATTTTTAAAATGGTTACAATTACAATTATCCAACAATAGTTATAAACATTAATGTTTCATCCTTTGATATCTATGATCCCCTTTAAAAAATTGTCATCCATGATATTTGTTTCCGAACAAAGCCTCAAAACTCAAAGAAAAAATTAAAAAATATAAGAAAAAAAATATTATGTCAGTAATACAATAATGAAATAAATTATAACATTAGTATGAAAGAATAAATTAATATAGAAATGTGAAACTAAAATATGGAAATGATAAACTCCAATGTTTCCATTCTGATAATAATGAAAGAGAATACTATAAAATCAATATTTTTTTAGGTTCGGTTGATTATTACATGTTAAAAATGAGTCATGGATCATTGTACTAAAGTATCAAAACAATCCGAATGTGTTTGCTCGGTTTGCCATATGTCGCTTGTGTTGTTTTCTAAAGTTAATTTCAATTTGAAACCGATATTAGACACTTTTAACCATACCGGTCACACTGTGTGTCAGATTGAGGTGAGATGGATTCTTACACGTCACAAATGACTCGTGGATCATTTTACTAAAGTTTCAAAACAATCCGAATACGTTTTCTCAGTTTTCCATATGTCACTTGTGTTGTTTTCTTAAGTTAATATCAATTAAACACTGATATCAAACACTTTTAGCCATACCGGTCACACAGTGCATCAGATTGAGTTGTGGTTGATTCGTACATGTCACGAATGACTAATGGATCATTGTCCTAAATTATCAAAACAATCCGAACGTGTTTGCTCGGTTTTCCCTATGCCACTGTGTTGTTTTCTAAAGTTAATGTCAATTTGAAACTGATATCAGAGACATTTAGCCATATCGGTCACACCGTGTGCCAGATTGAGGTGAGGTTGATTCGTACACATATAAAATAATTCATGGATCATTTTCATTAAGTATCAAAACAATTCGAACGCGTTTTCTCAGTTTTCCGTATGTTACTTGTGTTGTTTTGTAAAGTTAATGTCAATTTGAAAATGATATCAGACACTTTTAGCCATATTGGTCACACCGTGTGTCGGATTAAGGTGCAGTTTATTTTTACACATCACAAATGACTCATGAATCATTTTCCTAAGGTATCAAAACAATCCGAACGCATTTGATTGGTTTTCCATATGTCATTTGTGTGGTTTTCTAAAATTAATATCAATTTGAAACTGATATTAGACACTTTTAGCTATACCAGTCACACCATGTGTCGTATTGAGGTCTGATTCATTAGAACACGTCACAAATGACTCATGGATGTTTTTTCTAAAGTATCAATACAATCTGAACGTGTTTTCTTAGTTTGCCGTATGTCACTTGTGTTGTTTTCTAAAGTCAATGTCAATTTGAAATTGATATCAGACACTTTTAGCCATACCGGTCACACCGTGCCTTGGATTGAGGTGTAGTTGATTCATACACATCATAAATGACTCATGGATTTTCTCCGAAAGTATCAAAATAATCCGAACGCATTGGATTGGTTTTTCATATGTCACGTGGGTTGTTTTCTAAAGTTAATGTCAATTTCAAACTGATATCAGACACTTTTTGCCATAACAGTCACATCGTGCATTGGATTCAGGTGCGGTTGATTCATACACGTAAAAAATGACTCATGGATCATTTTTATGAACTCTCAAAACAATCCAAATACATTTTATTGATTTTCCATAAGTCACTTCGGTTGTTTTCTAATGTTAATGTCAATTTGAAACTGATATCAGACACTTTTATCCATACTCGTCACATCGTGCGTCTTATTGAGGTCTGGTTCATTCGTACACATCACAAATGACTCATGGATCTTTTTTCTAAAGTATCAAAACAATATGAATGAATTTTCTCAGTTTTTCATATGTCACTTGTGTTGTTTTCTAAAGTCAATGTCAATTTGAAACTGATATCAGACACTTTTAGCCATACCGGTCACATAGTGCATCGAATTAAGTTGCTGTTGATTTGTTATTATCAAAAATGACTCATATACTATTTTCCTAATGTATCAAAATAATTCTAATGAGTTTTCTCAGTTTGCCATATGTCACTTGTGTTGTTTTCTAATGTTAATGTCAATTTGAAACTGATATCAGACACTATAAGCCATACCGGTCACAACATGCATCTAATTGAGGTGAGGTTGATTCTGAAATGTCAAAAATGACTCATGGATTGTTTTCCTAATGTATCAAAACAATCTGAACGTGTTTTCTCAGTTTTCCATATCTAACTTGTGTTGTTTTCAAAAGTTAATGTCAATTTGAAATAGATATCAGACACTTTTAGCCATACCAGTCACACCGTGCGTCGTATTGAGGTGATGTTGATTCCTACACGTCAAAAATTACTCATGGATATTTTTCCTAAAGTATCGAAACAATCCAAATGCATTTTCTCATTTTTCTGTATGTCACTTGTGTTGTTTTCTAAAGTTAATGTTAATTTCAAACTGATATCAGAAACTTTTAGCCATACTGGTCACACCGTGCGTCGGATTGAGGTGCAGTTGATTTTTAAACGTCAAAAATGACTCATGTATTGTTTTCCTAAAGTATCAAAACAATCTAATTGAAATTTCTCAATTTCCCGTATGTCACTTGTGTTGTTTTCTAAAGTTAATGTCAATTTGAAACTGATATTAGACAGTTTTTTCCATACCGGTCACACCATGTTTCAGATTGAGGTGAGGTTTATTCGTACACATCACAAATGACTCATGGAGTGTTTTACTAATGTATCAAAACAATCCAAACGTGTTTGATCAGTTTTCGGTATGTCACATGTGTTGTTTTCTAATGTTAATGGCAATTTGAAACTGATATTAGACACTTTTAGCCATACCGGACACACAGTGCATCATATTGGGCTGTGGTTGATTCTAACGTGTCACAAATGACTCATAGATCATTGTCCAAAAGTATGAAAACAATCCAAACATGTTTGCTCAGTTTTCCGTATGTCACTTGTGTTGTTTTCCAAAGTTAATGTCAATTCCAAACTGATATCAGACACTTTTAGCCATACCGGTCACACCATGAATCAGATTGAGGTGCGGTTGATTTATACATTTCACAAATGACTCATGGATCATTTTCCTAAAGTATCAAAACAATCTGAACCCTTTTTCTTTATTTTCCGTATGTCACTTGTATTGTTTTCTAAAGTTAATTCAATTTCAAACTGATATCAGACACTTTTAGCCATACCGGTGTCACCGTGCATCAGATTGAGGTGCAGTTGATTCGTACACATAAAATATGACTCATGGATCGTTTTCCGAAAGTATTAAAACAATCCTAATCTGTTTTCTTGGTTTTCTATATGTTAATTGTTCATAAGGGTCTCTCATTAAGTTATTCTTTACTAGAAACTCAAATCATCTCTAAAATCTTTTTTTTATAATCTAAGGATATGAAACATAAGAAATAGTGATCATAGATGCTCAATAAGTGTAAACAAGGGAGATATCATTGATCATATAAAGATAACATAAGTAGTAGGAATTCACCTTTATTGTCCTATTTGTTTATATTCTTCCATCAGGTACGCTAGACATTCATTTCTAAACACATATATATCATTTTGTGAATATGAGTTTTTGCGACAGTAATAGTAGTACTGAAAAATATAAATACACAAATGATTAAGAAATATTTTAAATGAACAAGTAATTATTTTCAAAAATACCACTTTAGGGATGCTAGTTTATTCATGAAATATGATCTCTTTCATAAATTTACTAACATAATATCTAAAATCCTTTCCGTTTTTTTGTTTCAGACACTGCAGAAACATCGAGAAAAATAAGTAATTTGTTTTGATATGTATTTGGATAGTGAAATATAATTATATATACCATGATACTTGTCTATTTGTAGATCTTACGTGCCTTGTCGTCCTTAGGACCAGGATTCATTCCAGCCATTAGACGATATTCATACACCGCCCTATCATAAGAGAATCCTCTTTAAAAGATAATATAAATTATATAAGTAGATATTTAGTTCTAAAATTTTGGGTCTAGTGTATTAAAAATTTACAATCGCCGTCATGTGTGGTCAGTTTGTTGGATATCCCTATAGTGAATCTAGAAAATAAATATTTAGAGTATCCAAATTCACTACAATGAACATCCAATGCTGCCGAAAAACACAAAAATGAATAAGTAATGATAGAAATGAAAATATAATTGATATAATTAAAATTTAGAGTTTTACCCCTACAACATTGGTATTAAAAAAAGCATGTTAGTCGTAATTCTGCATTGAAACTTTCTGATCACGTGTTGACATTAATTCAGCTTGAAAATTAGAACCTTTTTCTTTTGGTTGTGTAGACATGGTGTGAGGACTAATGAGTCCAAATTGGTATTCATGGGAAAATCCCTTTAATTTTTTTTCATATATACACCTATGAAAAATATAAAATGTATTCAGCCATAAATATTATAGTATATCAGCTTCTGTAAAGTCAAATCAAGAAAACATACCTCATGTATACATTTATAATTGAGGTGCCTATCCAGTCGTATCTGATGATTTCAGCGGCAGTTTCCACACTAACAAAATCTAATGTTTCATCTATGTACATATATTTTTAAGAAAGAATTGTGTGATTATTTCTTATTTTCATTTTTGTATCCACATGTGCTTGCAATGATATTAAATGTGGATATAGAACGGGTGAGGTGAAGGGGCTCTCAGTAGATCGTTTTTATCGGTTAGTTGATCTTTTTGAGCGACTATTTCATTTTAGCTCCCTCCTTTTTCATTCTATTATAACATTCATAGGTTCAACCCTTTTCTAATTAAATGATAATGTTTCGGCTAGAAAAATGAATTGGAAATGAATACCTCTTGGTCGACTTGTTTTTTAAAACATTCGATGACCATGCAACGAATTTTCCAACATCCTTTCTCACCGTATGAATGGCGTCATCATCATTTGGCACGGGTAGCTCGGCGCTCGTCTCATGATCTACATTAATCGACACTTTGACATGACCAGTTAGATGTGGTCTGGAGTGTAGCGTGTTATTTTTCATATTGAACACCGTAGCCCTTGCTACAAGGTGATGGGTGTGAGTTGACAGATACAAATCACAGTCATTTTCAGCATGTAGAATATCATTACAAGAAAGGTATCAATGTCTATGTGATTCACATTTCACATAAAAAAATATTAGAACATTGATTACCTTGGTTAAGTCAGGTCCTTGAGGGGAATGTCTTTCTTCAACGATGCTGGGGGGTGGGGTGGGATCTTCTTGAGCGGGTTGTTCTTGAGTTGTTTTCTTCTCTTCGCCTCTCCCCCATCGATGTTTCTAGAAACTCTCCCTGACTTTGGAATTTTTTTCAAGGGTAGATAGTCTATCTCTCGTCATTTTCATTTCTTTAGTTTGTTCCTCCTCTCGGGTTTTTTCTGAAAATATGTCCGGGGTGTCAGCCCAAAACCCGCACATCAGACGCGGCCATACTGTTCTGGCTATTTAAGGCCGCTGAAAGTATGTCTGTATTCGGTGTGGGTGGTGTTGATTCTTGTGACTATGTGAAATAGAAAATATTGGAAAATAAGTAATCATTGTTATGTAATAGTGATTTAATGCAAAACAAATTTATATTATGTCATTCTTAAACATGTTTCCCACACTTTTTGTGTGTTTTCATCTACCATTTTCCTCTCTTTATTAACACGAGACTCCTTCCATTGCACATGATGTGGGATGAAAATGGATTTGGATTTTGATTCATCAATCTGCATATAAATAGAGAAACATGGTTACAGTGTTGTTTTATCTCACATAAAAGTATTAGAGTACTTTTAAAATACGTACCAATTGTTTTTAATTGAATCGTACCCGAGGCTTACTTTACGGTAGGGGTTCACTGGTTTTTCTACCCGTTCTTTATTTTCAGTACTCATTTGATGTTTCTTAAATGAAAACTGTCAATCAAACTGATGAATAAAAGAAACGTTAAACAACGTGTCACAAAACACAATGTACTTGAAAATTTTCCTCCGCACGACAGTTTCAAAACATATCCCACGCTCTTTTGGTTATCAAGTTTGCATAAAGAGGAGGTGGGTGCGACTTGATTTTACCTTCACCATATTTTGAATTACATTTAGTTTAAATGGTGTGAAAGAAACTATGAACCCTTCCTTCTAGTTTTAATACATATTATTTGTGAGATACATCTACTATAAATGCACTCTGTAAGAGATGATGAAGAGTTATTCAATATTTTAGTATTTTATTTTATTTTATTTTAATAAATTAAATAAATGATATCGTAACGTTACTATAATATCTTCTAACATTAATGTTTTCAGCCTGCTGACAATATGGTGCCACGACTCTATATCTATTGGCATGCGTTGCCGAGTGATGATTCTAATGAAGATACTAAACATGGATTTGTTGAGGTTTACATGCTGGCCTCACTTATTCCATCCCACCTCAAATTGGATGCCTTTTTCTTTTACCTTAAGGATTTTGGATAAAACTATCAAACTACGGTGCACCTATTTTTTTCCGACGGGGTTTCATTGCCTATCATTTCCTCAATTTCTATATCATCATTATGTTCATCCTAAAAACTAGCATCGACACTGGGACCAACAACAACAGGTTGAGAAACCTGTTGTACCTCAGCAGTGGGACCAGCAACAACAGGTTGAGAATCCTCTTGTACACCAGCAGTGGGACCAGCTGCAATAGGATGAGAGAACTGTTATACCTCAGTAGTGGGGCCAGCTACAATAGGTTGAGAAACATGTTGTGTCTCGGTATTGGGTGCACCGACAGGTGTAGAAGTCATTATCTGCAGAAGTGGTTTAACATTTAATTTATATCACATAAAAGTAGTAGTGAATAGATAATAACATAATGTTACAAAATCTATATTAAAATAAAAAATAACCTGATTATTGAACACGTTTTTTAAAAGGCTGAAGGGATTTGACCCCTCTATCAACTATCCATATCCCTTAATTGCGGTCTCCTCTGACATAACAAACATTGCCTACATTGGGTCCACTGCAAAATTATTGCAATGTCCCAATGAAAGGGTCATCCTTTATTGAATTTTAATCGGACCCTTTAGTTTTTTTGGTCGATAACAGAACAATTGACCAGTTTCCGTTTGCGGGATCTGGAACATAAAAAACTTGCACCGCCTATGATGCCATTATAAACGGTTCATCTTTCTCCGCTTCCTTAATGAAATAAAATTTCATTAATCCCAATTCATCTATTTTAACATCACTCTTGTTATCAACCCACTTGCATTGAAAAATCAGAACTTGGAATTCCGTATAATCCAACTCCCATATTTGTTTGATGATTCCACAGTATGACATATTCACATAAATTAGATTTCTGTCCTTAGCACTAGAATAATGCATCGCTTCAGCCACAAGTGTAACCCCTCTATTCTTCATGGTACTATCTTCATCATGTTCATTAGTATAAAATGTATAACCATTAACTCTATAAGCATTGTTAGATAATATATATAGATATGGTCCTCCGTCTAGCCATTGAAGTCATTCTGAAATTGACTCTGGATTTTCATCTGACTTCGTAAAAATATGGTTCTGAAACCATCCTATAATCTATCGATTATGTGTATCTGATATCCATTTTCAACCCCAGATGGATTCAAATGCCTAATAATTTCTTTCTGGGTTTCAACATATGGGTCAATGTCGAAACTATTATGAAAAACATAAAGGTGGACCTTCTCCCAATCTGTAATATTGATTGTTACAACATGTCTTCCAGAAATTCTGTCACCCTCAAGCTGCCCAGTGTGATGAGATTTCAGTAGGACAATGCTTTCCCCACCAGACAAGTATTCGGTACATAATTCAATGACTTCCTCAACAATATATCACTCCACAATACAACCCTCTATCCAACTTCGTTTTTTGACATACCATTTCAAAATCTTCATATACCGTTCAATGGGGTACATCAATCTGTAATGTACAGACCACATAGTTGAATCTCTCTCACCAGGAGGACCATAAAATGAACTAGCATATCAAAAAATGAAGGTGGGAAGAACATTTCTAATTCACATAATATGGAAACAATTTTTCATTCCATAGTTGGAAATTTCGCTGAGTCTATAACTCTGCTGCATATAGCTTTGAAGAAGAAACACAGTTTTGTTAATGTATGAAAAACATTCTTGGGAAAAATGAAATGTAAAGAAATAGGAATGAGATCTTGTATCAAAGCAGGGCAGTCATGTGATTTCATAACTTTTAACATCAAATCATTCATTGACAAGAGGTTCCTGATATTTGACTAATACCCCTATGGAACCATTACGTCCTTCAAGAAGTTTCAAAACTGATATCTCTCCTTCTTGGAAAGAGTGTAAGTAGCAGGAGAAAGAAATGTTCATTTTTCACCCTTCACTGGTGCCAACTCTTCTCATATTATCATCTCAACCATGTCAAACCTAGCCTTAATACCATCTTTTTTTTCTATGTGTATTTATCAACGTGTCGATGACACTATCAAATACATTTTTTTCTACATGCATTACATCAAGAAAATGTCTGACATACAGATAATTCAAGTATGATAAGTCAATAAAAAATCACTTTTTTCAACCGATTTTCGTAAGGTTTTTCAAAGCCGTTTTACGAAAAGTAGTGTCCAAATTTTTAACTTTCTCAAACTATTGATCGCATGTTAGTAGAGACTGGGTAAAAATCTGTGATGTCCTTGAAACACGGTATTCGATGAATGTTTCAACCTAATTGATTGTGTACCTTGTTCGAAAATGGGACAACCTTGAGTTCCTTTAATGCTATATCATGAAAAATTTCCATAACCAGGGAAGTCATTTATCATTCGGTATAGCATGGCTCTCAAAGTGAAATATTCCTTTTTGTAATAATCATACAATGTAACACATGAATCCCACAATATTTTCAAATCATCGATCAATGGAGCTTAATAAACATCTATATCATTACCCGGTTGTTTTGGTTCTGATATAAGCATAGATAACATGATTTATTTTCATTTCATGCATAACCACAGTGGTAAGTTATACTTTACTATCATAACTGGCCATGTACTCTGACTGTTGCTTTGAAAACCAAGAGGATTCACTCCATCTGTACATAATGCAAGACGAAGGTTTCTCGACTCCTTTCCAAATTCAGTATACTCATGATCAATTCTCTTCCACTGAGGAGAGTCTGCCTGGTGACGTAGTGTCCCATCTTTAATTCTTATATCTGCATGCCATGTCAATTGTCCTGTTGTCTCCTCACTTCCATATAGGCACCTAAACCATGGAATGATTGGAATGTACCATAATACTTTAGTAGGACTAGATTAATCTTTCTTGTATCAAGAAGCACCATATTTTGGGCATTCTTTATGTGATTTGTGGTCCTTGCAAAACGGTTTACAGTCATTTGGGATGGCATGTATTATTTCAGAGATCATACCTAGTGATCGTAGCATTCATTTGGCATCGTATGTTCGGATCGAGAGCTCATTATCTTCTGGGAGCATGTCATTGAAAAGTGCAAGTAGTTCTGTAAAACTGGAATCACTCCACCCGTTGTATGCTTTCAAATTATACAGCTTCATTACTGTTGACTGTGCTGTATATTTAGTGCAACAAGCATAAAATGGCATCTTTTCACAACATTTTATCTTTTTAAAATTCTTTGGGCAATCACGAATTAAATCTTCGACAGTCCTTGTCATTTCTTCAATACGATCTTCATTATCATCCACATCTATAATCACATCCTCCATAAGTTCATCTTCATTTTTCATACTAGTAATCATATCAGATGATCCATAAAATGCAGTGTTATCCCAGCCACTACCTACATTTGTTTTTTCCCCATGTTTATTCAAAAATGATTAACTCTGGTCTATTCCCTGATAGATCAAGTGTTCTTCCAACTCCTCTAGACTAATTTGTTTTGAATAACAATAGCGTAAACATGGAAAAAGTATTTGAGAAGGGTAATATGCATGATCTTTGGAATACTTGATAAACTCTTTCATGCCTTCTTCATACTATTTTTTCAACCAATTGGAATTCATCCATTCTTTACTTATATTCATCCAATTTGAAACCCAAAGGATTGGTTTATAGGTTAGGGGAGAAGGAATATGAGTATAATTTAGATAAAAAACTTGATACTTCAAAAAATGGTGGGGGTGTGCTCATTAATAGAAAGTCTTTGATAGTTCTTGGGATTCATCCATTCTCTTCCTCTATTTGATCCCCCCTGATGAGGGTTGGTTCTTGTGAGTTTTTTACAGTGTGTTAGTGATTTCTTCCCTCACACTTCCTCCATTACTATTATCCTTTATTTCCTTATGATTTGGGATGATTTTAACTAGGATTTGTGTGATACTTTCACTATATCATCTTCAAATCAATTCTGATGATGTAGATTTTTTTTGTATTGGCTTGGGTTTATCCTTGTATGATGAACGCACCATGTTTTGTCAGGTCTTAATGGTGTTGTGTTTCCCAGTGAGTATTTAAAAGATTATTCCTAATAATATAATGGTGAATAATTCATTATAAGTTTCTATAATTAATTTTTTTCGAATTATGCCTTGAGATTGGTTCTCAATCATTGGTACAAGATTAGATAAGGCATGTATTGTCTTGGTTGAGGATGAGTTGATCATGGTGAGGGGGTTACTCTATTTCTTGAGGTATGTAGACCCTATAATAAAAAACCATGTTCCAATTTATGCATGATTTTTCATTCATGCATGAGTATTTGTGTTCCAGTGAAATGGATAGAAATCAAGAGAAACCTAGGTAATAAATCTGGTGTTTTTGATTCACCAAGAGATAGAGTGAGGGTTCTATTCAATGTTTGTGATTTGGTCATCATACAGAGATTATGTCTCCATGGAGGTGAGGTTTCTAGTTGTTTTTATTAGAGGATCATGTTGGGAATGAGACTTGTATAGCCTAGTTATGTTTTCTAATGCTATTTGAGTAGGTATTAGAGTCTTAGGCCTAAAGAAGATGGATAATATAGTTTTATACCTCACGTATGATGGGGAACACCCTCTTAAGAATATAAAAGAGTCATGGTGTGTGTAATGAGTAGGATATTACATATAGGGATTGGTGAAGTGTGACATAGAGAATTTCCTCCTTATAATTGGATTAAGAGATCTCCAAGGGGAGATATGATATGGTACCTAAGTGAGGGTGATGTTAATAGTCTGGATGACTTAGCATAGGGTATCCAAGGCTCTTAGTTTGAGTTTCTAAGGATGGTCATTATTTAGTTTTAATGATTTTTAATGTGGGAATTAGAAAATTATATTGACTAGACTATCGAGGCCTAGATGAAGTATAAAATGTGGGTTGTGACATTACCATTTAGAGATGAGTTTGTGTTGGTATCAATGAGTAGAGATGGGTTAGGTTTGTAGAACCCAATAGATTCCCTTATAGGCAGAAATAGAATGTTGACTGGTTGGGAATAATTTTTATGTATAAAAACTATGGTTTTAAGGAGATTTTTATGCAACGCTAAATGGATGGTGACTTTTATCATTTATGGTCAGACTGACTAAGAGATTGGGATTTCATATGACTTTCACCTAGTTGAAGTATGGTCATCAATGGGGCCCACCTATTGATGATGTGGTTTAGCTAGTATGAGAGTTTGGCTATCTAGATACCATCCTTAGATTACTATTTATATGTTTTGTGGAATGAGACAAGATGGATGGCCTTTATTTATGTGATAAGAAGTTAGTGGTACCCTACATTGGGTGAGAATAAATTGGTCAAAGGGTATTGGTGTGTGACTTCCATGGTATCTACCAATTGATGGTGCATTTTGACTTATGATAGAGGTTGGATATTGTGATTCCCTCCTTAAATCATTTTTTGTATGATAATATGATGTGAGATATAGATATGGGGATCACTTGGTATTGGTTTTGAGTATTTTTGTGAGAGGTTGTCTATAGAAATTTCCTCCTCAAATTGTTTTTATGTGATGTGATGGTGAAACCCACTGTAAGTTAGAGGGGAGAAACTACTATGTTTTGGAATTAGAGGATATGTGAATCACACCCAATGTGAGAGGTTTGTGGCACTGTTATGTTATAAGAAATGATATGATATTTAAATTGGTATATGACCCAACCCAGAGAGAGTCGGTAGTGGGCAGGAATTGGTAGAATCCCTATTAAGGTTCGTTTTTTTCGAACCCAAGGAGAATAGTGTACTATATAGTGTACAATATAGAACATACTAAACATATGTCTCATCCGGTTGGCATGACTCACTTGATGACATGAATTCACCAACACAGATGGTTCAAACCCTACCTAGCCTAACTATGGGGTAATATCAAAAATCAAAAAAAGATCTATACTAAGGGCCACTAGACAGAGTGAAATATTAATCTAGTGTAACAAACCTTCACAAAAAATACTCTCTCAATTCAGGTTTCTATCACAAGGCTATATTGGATAGTGTTAATCAAGATCAAACAAGTAACACACACAAGCATCACACAGAAGAATTAATTCATGCAAATTCAATAAATGAAAACATAATTAATCAACCACACAATTAATCAACCACATATACATGTTTCACACACACAAGCATCACACAAAAAAATCACACCAAATAATAATTAATCTCAATATATAAAATAAATTCAAACATAATTAATTCATGAAAACTCAATTTTACACACCTTAAAGAGGAGCACCCGGTGGAAGAGGAGGAGGAGGCATCAACAATGGAGGCGGCGGAGGCAGCTCAGAGGCAACAGAGGCAGCTTGGAAGTAGTAGAGGTAGTTGAGGCAGCAGAGTAGGTGGAGGAGGAGGAGGATAAGGAGGAGGAGGAGGAGGCAGAGGTGGAGGAGGAGGAGGAGGATCAGCCGCGACAGAGGAGGAGGAGGAGGAGTCGCGGTGGAGGAGGAGGAGGAGGAGACGCAAAAAGAGGAGGAGGAGGAGAAGTAGGCACCAAAGGAGGAGAATGAGGTGGTGGACATGACAGAGGATGAGGAGAAAGGGGAAGTGGTGGAGAGGAGGTAGTGGCAGAGGTGCAGGGTAGGGCTTCTGCAGAAGCTTGACAGGGTGCAGGGATGAGGATCCGCGACAAGAGGAGGAGGAGGAGAAGTAGGCGCCAGAGGAGGATAATGAGGCAGCGACCGCGGTAGAGGAGGAGGAGAAATAGGCAGCGGCAGTGGCACAGGGTAGGGCTTCTTCGAGAACTTTATAAGGTGCGGGGAGGATGAGGAGGACCCAGGGGCATTTATAAATCCCGCAGGGACATTTATCAGTGCTAGTAAAAAGCGCTGATAAAGGGGGACTTTTTCAGCACTAAAATGAAAAAGCCCTGATAGAGACCCCCTTTATCCGTGCTTCTTTAGTGCTGATAAAGGTAGGACTTTATCAGTGCTATTCATTTTATCGCTGATAAAGACCCACTTTATCAGCTCTTTTGAAGCGCTAAAAAATCCATACTTTATCAGCACTAACAAAAGCGATGATAACTGTATAAATTTAATAATTTTATGTAACCTTTATTAGTTATATAAAAAGCACTGATAATGGGATAATTAATGTGCTGATAAATGTATCCTTTATTAGCACTAAGAAAAGCGCTGATAAAGGGATAATTAAAGAGATGATAAATGTACCCTTTAGCAGCGCTAAAAAAAGTGCTAATAATGGATACACCTTTATCAGCGCTTGTTTTATCCCTAATAAAGGGTACATTTATCAGTGCTTTTATCTAGCACTGATAAAGGGATACCACTTTATCAATGCTTTTCCGTTAGCACTGATAAAGGCAGACGCTTTCCTTGCCCAGTCTTGTGGTCGTGCTAGCTGGCTTAATGATTGATTATTTTGAAATCCAACTATCTATGGTAATTTAACTATACACATAAACTGTCTCATTCTTAATAGTTGTCTAGATCGGTTCCAATAAAACCCAAATTTAGAAATAGTGAATTAATTATAAATAAATTTATGGTAGTGGGTTTTAATTAATGTATTGATTCATTAATAAACAACCATAATTTTTTTGGAAAATATTCCAAGGCCATGGAATGGAAATTTAGAATTTAAATATGGAGTTTAAAAATAATGTTATAATTTTATGACATGAACTAATAAAAATATAATTTTATGATAGTTTATATAAATGATTCGTAATATTTTAATTACAAAATGGAATTGGTTATCATTGGATCTTGATGCATGTGTGGTGCATGTGATCTAGTTTCCTCGACCTTAGTAGTGGTAGTTGGGTTTCATGTGGGATGGTAACTATATTTTTTGTCTTATGTTAAGTAGTGTACATTAGTTTGGTTGTGGGTGATATATTAATTATATTTTATAATTTCATTTGCTTTACTAGTTTAATTTGGAAGGAAACTAAGTCCAAAATTTTTTAGTTTTTATTGTCTTTACTCGTCATCCAAGTTGGTGAGGGAATAGATGGTTGGGTACTACATGATCCATGATCTCCCTCTATATGTTAAATTATATATAGGTGTATACAAGTTGTGGTGTATTAAGTTATAGGGTTCAAGACTACCTAGGCTATGATGAATATCTTTTTTACCATAAATGTGTTTGTGGGTTGGTACTATATAGGGGTCGTAATATATAAAAGTAGGTTATATTTAGTGAATACAGTATCCAATAGGTATAATTGCATGAGATAGTGTTTGTATGTATAATGAATGATATAGAGGCTGTAATGAATCTTATAGTTATAGTTGGTTTGGGATGTGATAGGATGTGGTTGGGATATGACATGATTGGACCCACTGGGTACTTTGTCAGGCTGACAATAAGCCATTATTTTATCCCCAAGCTCACCTCTACAAGGTTAGTGGGATGCGATTATCATCAAGTAGGAATATCTCTTAATATGGGAGGCCTAGATATATATAAAACATCAACAATACATATCTCTAATAAAAAATTATTCCATAAATGACAACAAGACGTACCTAAATGATCAAATAAGTTATACGCAACACATGATGATACATCTACTACGATATACATGGATAACATTAATAGAATCCATAATTTAAAAAAGGGAAGAAATACATGCCCAATAGTTAAGAAAGAAATTAAAAAATGGGCTAAGATGATGCGGACTGCACTATAATCTCACTCTAACATAGACCCCACATACTAACATAGCTCTTAGTACCTCAAATACCAGTCATCACTGAATCCCTCAAGGATTATTAGAATTAACATTGAATAAGCAACATTAAATCCTCAACCCCAAGACAATATAGGACCGATGTATCGTTGGAGAAGATACAACATGTGTGGGCCCCGTTCTCAGGAATGTGTGAGTATAAATATCTTTTTTTTAAATTCTATGAAAAATAAAAGAAGAAAAATAAAACACCTTAACTCCAAGAATCTAAAACTTAAGATTATATGGAAGGATTAGAAGGATAATTATTGTAATTTTATCAATCATGAGAATTCTCAGAGACAATAATAGGTTCTTGTCATTACACCTCCAGACCATGAATACACCTCACACGAGCACACATAAGTACTCAGAATGATAAAAAACCACAAAGTCTGAATTAGATTGTAATACCCCTAGCTTCCACTATATGCTTTTGTTTGAATAATACAATAGCTTGTGTTGTACGCAACTCTGAGTTCTAGCACACCATGACCAGTCAAACTAGCTGTTTAAAAACCAGTAATGAATAGTAATACCCACTTATTGAAATTTTATAAATTTTATTTTTCAAAATAGACTTCATTTTTGGATTCAAAATATAAAAATTATCATTGGGTAAATTTTTTTGTATTTTTCTAAAAACATTCAATTTTTGATGAATAGTGAAAAACACTACGTTATTGATTAAAACCAACACTTTATTTAAATAATTATTTTTAATTTAAATTTATTTTAAGGTAAAAATAGATACATAATACTTTTATTACTCCAATGTAATTCATTTTAGTTATTTTATAATAATATTAGATATATAAAATTTTATTAAAATTTTTAATGTCTTTTACCCACCTTTTAGGAACATTAAAAATCTACATAAAACATAATTTTAACATTTATAAGTATTTAATTTCAAAAAAAATGAAAAAAACGGTTGTAATAAATAATTAATATATGGTTCAATTGGATGAAATTTTTTTTTGTGAACAGTATCTTTTGAATTTTATTTACCATAGTTAAAAGTAAATAGGGTAATTAAAGGGAAAAATAATATTATAATAATATAAAATTACCCAATAACATGTCTTAATTATATTGGATAAGTTCATTTCAAAAAAAAATAAACATTATGAGAAAATAATACCCTTTTTGATCCATTTGGGTTAGATTAGGACATTTATTATATTTTATTTGAAAAGTGTTAAATTCAAATTTTAATAAAAAAATTTTCAGTATAGGGTTATATATAAGATAAATTCGAGTATAAATTTTAATTAGAAATATAAAAATATTTCCAATATCATAGTATTTTATTTTTAAATTTTAGACACTAAATAATTAAATTTTTTTATGACACAATCATGATGCAATAATTACCTTATTAATGAAAGAATAAAATAATTGATATTATAAATATTAAAATAAATGTAAATTGAATCTTTTGATGCCATAAAATAATTTTCTAGGGGAATATGAAATTTGAGGGTTGATTCAATATTTTTTTTTGAAGTAATCAATTTTTGACGACTTTCACAAAAACCAAATACTAAATAGTGTCCAAATTGACATAAATGAGTTTTAAAAAAATAATTTTATATTAAATGATATAAGAGTCCTAAAAATATAGAATTTAGAAACGTTAATTATATAATGATATATATGTCATTAATGAACCAATTTTGGCTTTCTTGGAATTTTTTAGTATCTATATTAACCATGTAGTATAAAAATACAAGAAGACATGATAAAAGTTAAACTATTTAACTAAGAGTCAAATCTAAATGATAAGGTTAATATGATGACCTAAACTTGTCTAAATCCTATTTTTTGAGATTATTTAGACACATCCCCACCTTATCCCGAAAATTAATATATTTGGAGCTATTATAAAGAGAAAACTATTTTATAATAAATTAATATTTCAAGCTTCTCCAAAAGTTCCCCTCACCTCTCTTATAAAAGGGTACTTCTCCTTCTCTGAAATTTACACCTCCAAACCCATTTGGCTTGGAGAAAACCTGCTCAAATATCCTCCAAACTACCCTAAATCTAGAGGACTTAATTTTATCATAATTCCAACCTAAGGAGCCCTTTTGTTCAAATCCAAAGAAATCACCTGAAGAATGGGTAATTATTTTATCACGTCTTTCAAAGTTCTTTTTATCTTCCACTTCCTATTTTTTTTCATAATAAATTAGTAAATATAGTATCTTATACATATTTAGTCGTTATTATAAATATGGTACAACCATATACATTATTCTGTCCATCCGATGAATGAAAAAGTCACCATACATGTGTACGTAAGGCTTACCGTCTCCACGTCGTGGTGAAGTTTGTAATTCAACAATTCATTATTTTGATGGGTATAATAATGAGTATAATTGATTTAAATAATAAATATAATATGTTAATGATTATTTATATATAATATACCATCCAATTAAATATTATTTCACCATCAATATAATGATATTGTTGCTCGTGCGTACAAACGGCTTACCGTCTCCACGATGCGATGAGATTTAATTTCCCATCATAACCATTTAAGAATAATTTTCATTTGATGATTAAAAAATAATTTTTAAGAAAAATATATTATTCTGGATATGATCCAAATATATCATATCTATAACAAACATGACTTACATAACAAGATATATAAAGTAAAACAAATCTGTCAACACCCGAAACAATGATAATACTGAAATATTATTAACAAAGCAATATTACAGGATCATATATGATATCATATTTATGTATGTGGTTCTTTAATAATTTAATAAAAATAATTTTACCATTATATAGGTGGTTAACTTACCCTCTACTATGGAAAATTACATGGTAAGGGTTAATTTTACAATCACTTCATTATCCAAGGTTGTTAATACGTAAGTATCTAATGGGACATCTTAATCATCCACATACATGTTTCTTAAAAATGTATTTCAAAACATTTTTACTATTTAATATAATATGGGTTAAATTCATTTATACCCTTATTTGAATTTTTATAAAATGTTTTGAAAGGAATCTTTCCATCATTTTTCAAATAAGGTACTTTATAAGCATTTTGAAAAATTAAGGAAATACTGCTTTTTAACTTTTACGGTGGGTGTGGCTATTTACCACCATTATAACACCTTTGAAGATTCCCTTACAAGATAATATGAATAATTTAAAAATAAAATTTTTCTTTTATAATTATGCGACTTTTAAATGATTTAAAAGTAGAAATAGATATCTCTCCCAAATTGTTTTTGTATCGATTTAATCTATGTCAACATCTATTGTTGGATTTTATGTTTAATTGAAGTTGATTTATTATGATAAAATATTCCATATTTTATTGATAGTTTTATGATATTTTTGAATGTGGATGTACTATTTCTATGTAATTCATAGTTTATATTTAAAGTATTAACATTTTATATGTTAGTTTAATACGAATGTCTATATTATGATTCACCTTTTTTATAAAAGGAATGCATTGGACGTAGTAAGTGACAGGCGGGGCCCCCTATAGCCCCTCGATGCATCAGTAGTTCTAATGAGACATACTAGTGTCTTTTCATAATTCATTGACAATATTTTTATTTGTATTTCTTGCATGAGGCTTTGACTATGATGTTAATATGTTCAGAAATATGCATTCCGTCATTATGAGATTAGCTTTTGATTTTACTTGTGATTATTCGACTAGTAGAATATCCATGTGAATAAGTAAATGGAATTATATGATTTATCATTTCCATATTATGAGGATGTTTAAGTTTAAATGGCTTGTGTTTTATTCCAATACGTTGCCTTAAATGTTTATGATCATTTATGATATTTTTCACAATATTGTTATCCTTAATAAGCATATGAGATCACCCCTTTCTTATATTTTATTTTTCCCAGGATGTGAAGAAGTGTATTATGACTAAACTAAAGGGGTAGGATTAGGGATATTAGTGTGTTCAAAGGATAAAAATTGTTTATTTTTTTTATTTCATAATTAAATGTAAAACTTATGAATGTAACTAGTACTTTCAAGGATACTAAACTAATGAGTCTTTCGATACCTGATCTCTTGTGATCATGCTAATGTTATGTTACAATGCACCGAATTTGGGTAACTAGGGTTGGGGCATCACGTAGATAGGTGGTTTAAACATCATATCTTGAAGGAAAGACACTGGGTTACAATGAATATGATGTATCAGATAATTCAATATTGTTCAAACATTGGTTAGCCATGCCACTACCATAGTCGCTAAAGAGGTGGCTTCTTATCACTGAATAATTTTTGTCAGAAAAGTGATAATTTTATCATTATCCCATAAATACAAAATCACTAATCTACCATAGACTTATCAAAACTAAAATCCATGAGGCCACATAGGTAACATTTTAATATAAAGTTACACCTTACTAGAAGACACCTTAAATGATAGAATTTGACTCATAGAAAGAGGATTACATCCTAGGCCACATGGGGTTCTGGAATCAATTTTTACTATCCCATAACTAGATGATAAGTTATCTAGGTTATGGTAAACATAAACTAACCAAATATTTGTAAGGGGATAGTGGATTGTGATCTCAAGCCTATGTGGGGATACCTAACCCTACCCATGACCATCCTACTAATAGGGGATCACACAACTTGTGGAACAATCTGGGATACGAGACCATATTTGAGGAGAGGAAAAAGTCTCATCACTATTCCCAACATATACTACTCATTAGGCAGAACCCATTAAATAATTAGTGGGTATGGGGTTTTAAGGATATTTGATCATATTAAAACACATTTTTACAAGGTACGTGGATTGTATTAAAAAATTGGTCATCTTCCCATGTACTTGCGTAACATTTGGAACCTGATGATCAAAATAACTAATATTTATGTTGTGGAAATAATGTTTAAGACATAGAGGTATACTTTTAATCAACCAAATATCATAGGTAGTTCTCTACTGGTGGTAAACAGGTTGAATCTCTTGAGAAAAAATCATGTAAGCTACTCTAATTCCCTGGGCATGTACTTATTTATACATGTAGAGCCGAAAATATTAGTTGACAAGGTATGTGGGCATAGAAAATGGATATGTGATATTTAACTCACAAAAAAACCATTGTTATACTTTAATTTGATACACAACATGTGTTCTTGTGATGTACCAGGCGCATAGTCACTTTTTCTCTATAAACTACACATCTTCAATACATTTTTTATTTTATTACATATTTTTCTATTTCATCCAACAATATTGTAAGAACCATCACCAAATGTATAAGCCATGGATCTTCCATTATCTAAGGTTTTTTTCCATCTACCTACTATCATAATCCAAATTCTCCATCAAACCCTCATGGTCCCATATGAAACACCCACCATCCAGATATATATCCAATTATAAAATGTCCTAATACTACACATATCATCACTGACATAATTTTCCATGATATTTCATCTTGTAAAAATACTCAAAGAAAATCCCAAATCAATGATTCAAGGAACTAAAAGAAAAATGTGTAAAAAAAATCAATTTGTGACATAGATTGAATTACTTTCCCAATAAAATACAAGTGATTAATGTGAATAATGGATGGTGGAATACATAAAACCAAAAATAGGATAACTATGATCACGAGTGATTGATAAAAATCTAATTTTTTGGAAAAGAAAAGAAGTAAGGATAATTTTTGGTTCTAAGACAACTATTTATAGAAAAATAATTTAATAAAACATTAAATTAACAGTACAATTTTATGTTTGATACTAGATTACATTTTTGAAGAATTAATATGTGATTGAATAATTATAAAATATTCAGTAAATACATAAAAAAATATACCTTTATTTGGGATCAATCATTTGTAACAAATGTAATCAGAGGTGCATTCATTAATGATGCTGGTGACGTCTAACATGTTCATGATGAATTCTACAAAACTAGGTTCATAATCCGAAGATATAGTTATAGAGACCTCATCCAATATCAAATATTTGTTTGTATGAACATAGAAATTGGACTAATAATTACATATATAGGTATTTTAAATGATTTTTCAAAGTAAATAAATATTTATTTATTTAATTAATCTTCCTTTTTATTCCACCTGCTACCACACTCTATCGAAAAAGAAAAAATGAATGAAAATTAAGTCACACATAGGGTGAAATCCAAATTCATGAATCGATGTGTGTATTTGTTTCCCCATCCAAGACATAGTTAAATAAATATATTTATTTTTTCTAACACTATCATGCATGGAATAAAAATAATGTAATATTTTTAATATATAATTTTCAATGCTACACAACACTCGATTTCCTACAGAGGTTCTGCCCAAGGGTAATCACCATATCCAGAAATGAAAATAACCCTCAAATTGATTTTGGGTCACCCACTTGGGTAAAATTACCATTTTACCCAAATAAACGTTTGAAGACTAAAAAAATTAATATTTATTTGAGTCGCACTCGAGTAGAATATTGGTCACCACATCCTTCCCACCTTAAAAAAATTTCCTTTAAAAGATTCAATTGGAACTACACAACCAAAAATAATAGGAATTCAATTAGGAACAAATCATACAATTATATGAAAATATTTTAGCTTTAGATATTCAAGATCTATGTGAACTAAAAATATCTCTATCTATGAAGGACTACATCTCTTTTTCATCTTTGATGATAATGTTTCTATAACCAAAGAAAGAACCAATATTAGTGGAATGTATTTTAAATATTGTGAGAGAACATCATATTGCATTCAATGAAATTTTATGAGGGATGATTATTCACAAAAAAACCATTGTGAAAGAAAAACTAAGGACTGTGATTTACAAGAGCAGTCTCCTATCAGGATGCCTATCATGATAGCCACCGCATGCATGAAGGATAAATCAATATCTTCCTAAGGATGTGAATGAAATTCTCTCACCCTTTTAATAAAATTTCACAATCCCATAAGATCCAATAGTCAATATGATGTTCCTAATATATTTTACACCAAATAAAGGGTATAGGACACAACCATTGACTGAAGTTGATGAATGTCTACATTTTTTTCAATGACTATACCAATAGTAGACAACCACCGACATGATTCCACCATTTCCTAGAAATATATTCCTTTTTATAGAGAACGCCAATCACCACACAAGAACTGTATTACTCGGATCTCATCCCACTATGTGGCTTTTGTTTTTGAATACCCAATCCAAAAAATTAATTTTGGTGTCATATTTTAAGAACTCAAAGGCCTAATAGGCCCCACTATGAATCATAATAGAGATAGGTTAAATTTAACACAACAAAAATCTACAAATTTAATCATTATACCTTGGTTTTGGGTCCAAGAATACATTGGTTTCTTTCCAAAGTTAAACCACAGGACGAACTTCTAAATAATGTAAATATTTCTTAACATATGAAAAAAGAGAACGTATCTTCCGTGAATAGAGTGCTTGAATCCACACTCAACTACTAATTGGAACTAACTTAACATCATAAAGGTTGGATCCAATTTCTACACTTGAGGGGTATTTGTCACATATTCCAACAAAACCCACACCATCAATATAAATTCAAGCACCTCAGGATATCCAAGTTTGACTATGGACGGTTTTATCACACTGGTTTTCTGTTATAAAGGCATTTTACAAAAGTCCTTGTTCTTCACTAGTGTTTGAATCATTCTATTTAAGAAAAGATTGAATAATTATCATTATCCATTGGATCTTTTTGGATGAATAGAATACATATCTTGGTTTCATTGGAATATCTACCTTCAAAATAAATCACACTAGGTGAATGGAATATGGATGTGTTAGAAAAATAAGGGGTTGTAGTGAAACAAACACATGTCATACATTGGTTCACATCAGTTTCTACCCACGAATAGGAACCCACTATGCATGTAATCCCACTAATAATATCATTAATACTTCACAATGGTCGGGATTCAATCCAAGTGTGATGGTCCGGAGGAAGATTCAACGCATCACACAACACTAAAAACCCTCACACAACTTGTTCTCCACACAATAAAAATTCAAAAAATATTCTTTTACACAAATAATATTTACATATTCACCAAACAAAACATTAATGTCTATCTGCCACACTACTCTTATTTTATTTAGGGGAAAATTTTAACACCCAAACATTTAAAAATATGCTTTCCTTTAAATAATCATTTTATCAATAGCTTATTTCAAATAAAACTCTGAAATAAATTGAGCCATGATATATTAGATGAATATTATTAAAAAAATTATACTACCTCTAATAAAAAATATTGGAATCTATTATAAAATCATAGAAATAGGAATAAGAACACCTAATGTTTGAAAAATCACATTTTAAAATATAAACATGTTTCCTTTATATCTTGTATTTTCATCTTAAATATAAATTTATAAATTTTAGAAATTTATATTTTTGAAATGATTTTTTTAATTTATCAATTTAAAATTACCCTATGATGATTTTTTTGTGTTTATTTTAAAATATTTAATTTTAATGTGAATAGGTAAAAATATAGTTTCTACCAAAATTTCCAAGATTATGAAAATATAAATATATGAGAAAGTCCTAGAAGTTTATAAAAAAAAATAATTTTTAATCTATTTTTTAAAAATTATTTTAAAAAATTAATTTGAATTTAAAAAACCTATATTCAACATTCTAGAACAAAAGTAACATTTTATGCTAATATAAAAAATGTTTTTAATCTTTTTTTAATTTTACATTTTATTGGAAATATTTTTTTTTGATTTATTTTTAATCCACATTACTTTTATTTGATTTATAATAAACTAATTTATATCATGAATTTTAGTAACATTGACAAATCTATTCAACACAGAAATTTTAAGATAAAAAAATCATGTTAAAAAAAGAGTTTTAATTTGATTTTTGTAATAATAATAAAATTTAAATTTCAAAACATTAGTAATTTTATTTGAAAAAATGATTTTATGATTTGTGATTAAAATTTTTATATTATGTAATAAGTGAAATTTCATTTTTGTCATAAAATTAAGTTATCAAGGTAAAGATTAGTTACTACGGTAAAATAGTTATGTTTGAAAGGAAGATAATTTTCTAAATATGGTATATTTTTTAATTTTTTGGATATATTTTAAATGAAAACACTTATATTATGATAAAATCAATATTAAAATAAATTACAAATAATTTTATTTTTAATCATTGTTAAATAATATTAATAACACTTAAAAATTTAAACATCATATTTAGAAAAAAAATAGTTTTATTACACATTATATGTCATGATTTAAAAGTTAATTATATCATGTTTGGAAATTTAATTACATTAAATTTATCCAAAATTACTGTCTAGCACATTAAAATTTTTTAAGATGGGCCATATTATATTTTTACTAAAAAATTAATTACCAGGAAGTATCTCAAATTATTAATAATTGAATGCTCACTGACACACTCTATAAAGACTTTCTCGGTATGAAAGTCATAGCCACATGACTCTACTACGAGTTCCCCACCAATATCAGATAACTCACCAAACCCACCTCTCCTCTATTTTATTCCATTCATACCCTTTACCTATCTTTACTTTCTATGGAAAGACCTAATTTTCACCCATAAATGGAGCTCACTCCCACACATTCTCACATCCTGGCCCACCCTGAATCCATGTTTGATGAAGATCCCTTAAATATTCCTCTATAAATACATCCATAGATTTATTATGTTCTAATGAGTATCCCTAGGCTTTAAGAAGTTAATAATAATGGTATGTGTTCTCCACATCCTTCTTTTGATTCATGTACTTATTTTATTATATTTCCTTTTAAATTACATGTGATTATTCATATATGTGTTCATAATAAATAAATTAATTTAAAATTTATTCAATATTTAGGAGATACTACCGATATTTCACATTAATCACGTTTCATAGTGTAAAACCCCAAGATTTTGTGAATTTTTTTTACGAACTAATTTAACCTTTTTGATATATTTCATTTCATGCAACCCTAAAAATAGTCTATTTTATAACACTATGTTTGGCTTGTGTTATATGAAAAAAAATTAATCACACAATACACGAAACAAAATGTTTATATTTCTCTTAATGGAACACTAAGGTTAACATATGTAATATGTAAGACTGACTTTCCGCGATGGCTTGCATAACATGAAAAACCATGTTTTAACGAATAACATTATATTACCAAAATATTATTTAATATAATAAGATATAATGTAGAAATTAATATTTTATTTTAAAAAATGGTTAACCAAATTATTAAAATATATGGTTTACCCAAATAAAAAATGAATTCATTGGTTAAAAATTAATTAGAAATGAATATGATAACCTACTGAATATAATGGAAAATATTATAATTTACATAATTTTTTTATCCTAACAAATTAAATTAATTAAAATTTGTAATTGTCATTAATGTAATATATATTTTATATTTTCAACAAAATATTTTTTAAATTCATCTGATATATTTGATAGGATTAACATAAAAACAAACCAAATTTTACACATAAAATAATATATTTTTATTAGGGCACTTTAATTCTCTCTTAATGGAGAAAATATTTTAAATCCAATTTTTGGAACTTATATACATATTATATCTAAAACTAATCTTAATCTTTTAAATATTAACATAAAAAATTGGTTAGGGTAAATGTTTGGTATTTTTGGGAGATGGTTCATTTTTAATGAATAATAAAAATACTGAATTTTAATTAAAAACTGATCTTTAATGTAATTTATTTATAAGGTTAAATTATATTTTAAATTGTGTTAATTTTTTAATTAGGTCTTATTGTTATCAATGTATCAAATTTAGGATAGTTTAATCTTTTTCAATTTAAAATGTTGTATAAAAACACTGAATTTTTCTGATCATTTTTACTTTAAAAACTCGCAGTTTCGTTTCATCTACAAGATTAATATTAAATTAATTTCATCATCTTATGTAGTTTTAATTGTGAAAAATGAATTAAATACTTTTAATATGAATAATTTATAATTTATAATAATTTTAAATTTGTTTTTACCAAAAAAAATTAGGGAATTTATTTAAAATTAATATTAGTTATTAAGGTAAAATTAAGATTAACATGGGAATTAACCTTAAGCATAAGGTTCTAAATGTACTAGAATCCTATCCAACACCCATTGTATAGATTAATTTCACCAATAAAACTTATATATACTAGTTTTTTATGTTTTCAAATAATATTTCTGGGTAAAATCATTGATACACCTTACATTTTTTAAAAATCCCATGTGTATCACCTCACTTCACGAGAAAAGGCCACCACTTCTCCCTCTTCATCAAACTTATTGTTCGGTCCACTAGGCTAGATAGCCTGAGAGGGGGAGGGGGTGAATCAAGGTATTAAAAAATAAAACAACTGTGCGTTTTGATCTTGTTTTGTTTCTAAACAAAACCCTCTTCTCTCTGTCCTTCTTGATGCAGATTATGAATGAATCTTAAATCATGCACATTAGACATCAATTTTACTTGGTTCACCCTTACTAGGCTATGACCAAGTAGCATAAACCGACGATGTGTTGATGTATAAAAACCACTATAAGTGCGCTGCTTTTTACAAGTTCGAAGCAGACTCACTGTCCATCCTGGTTTACAACCATTCACAATTTGAGAACACACTCCTCTCTCAACTGAAGTGAGCTCACTACTTCTTCAGAAGATCCACTCACAGTTTATAGACCTGTAGGCCTCTTCCTTACCACTAATTAATGAATCCCCCACTATATGTAGATGCTCTATTGAATTCCAAATTTAATCCACTAATGAATACCCCTTTTCCATTGATCACTAGGAAACACACTTTGGACAAACCTTCGCAATGCACCCTATTTCACAAATCATCCAATTTCACAAAGCTCAAAAAATCCTTCACAACGTTCATGCATCTTCATGAACCACACACCTTCACAGAACTCACTACCTAATAGAGAAAACTACTTTGCGGAGCTTAGACCTTTGCAAAGCTCAATCCTTCATAAAGCTCACGCATCAACAAATCTTAGGCTGTTGTAGAGCTCAAGTCGTCACAGAGCGACTTCCTTTATGAAGCTCACTGACCCAATGCGAAACAGACCACTTCCATGAAGCTAAATTATCAACCACAAAGCTCCTTCTTACACGAAGCACACTGCCTTTGTGAATCTCCTTCACATGTTTAGGGAAAAAAATTTCTTGGAAAACTATTTTCTTCTCTTGATGGGGTCAAGTTCTATTTATAGGTGATTCCACAAACCCTCGAACCATCCGCGCGAAGCCAGTACAACATCAACTCAAATAGAAAAGCTCCAAAATTTATGCCGAAATTTCATCTATATCGTGAAGGACCGTGACAGTTTTCAGATCATGAATCTCATCGTAATTGTTGAGCGTTCTATCAATTCCTTCTTTCCTTCATCATGAAGCTCCACTCACAATGCCCTTAGCCACCACAATTCTCTTAAACTCTGTCGTTCATGAATCTCATCATAATCGTGAAGAACACTATCAAAATTATTCATTTCTTCACGAAATCCACATCAAGAAACCCATATTAAAAAAACTCAGACCTTTTCAATATTTTGATGAGATCTTCAAGGAAATCCATATTTCACGATGTTCACCAAACTCCAAATTTTGGACCCCAAATTTTTTGAAAACACTAGATAATGACGCCACCTTGTATTTGTTCTTTTGTACCACCTATAGGTCTTTTGTTCCTTTTTCAAGGTTCTTTGTCAACATGTATTATCAAAAATATCTCTGGAACATGACAATTCTCCATGGAAACATGCATTTTCAACAAACACAATCAACCCAAAAATGCGGCAATGTTACCTTCAGGGATTTTTCCCAACACCTATCAAACCACCTAGGTTCTTCCATGATCTCCCCAATGTAATTTCCAACATTCATCCCTTCCTCCTTTAATACTCCCTTTGTGAATAAATCTATCTAATTAATCCTTTTAGAGTAAACCAAAATGAGTTACCCATTGAAGAGTCAACATCCTTCCTCAAACTCCTTTATTTTATTTTCATTCTCCACCACCTAAACTCTCCTTATACCATTATTAAAAGAAAAATATTTATAATAAATATACTGATATTTTTTATGCTATGTTTTTAACCTACATTGATGCACACTTCTATCTAATGGGTAATAAATACACTATTTATGTGTTTGGTGAACTACGACCACATAAAATGATGTTTTTTCATTTTACATTTACCACATTTTGGGTTAGGTATTGCGATGGAAAGATGTTTATATATATAATGTATATTATATTTTTTATTTATTTATATTGTGTAATTATTTTACAATACATATATTTATACATCCCATTTTTTAAAATACGATAATTTTTTTGAGGAAGTACGGACTACCGTCCCTTAATGCGATGTGATTCTTTCACACTATATGTAGAATGTATTAAGGATGGTTTTAGTAAACTTATATGTCATATATGATATAATAATTCTTTTGTAATAATGATATATATATACACACACATATATTTCATTTACTTTATTTCTTTCAATACTACAATAAAACAGAAACGACGTTCATGCGTATGTACAACTTACCATCTCCAAGAAAACTATATTCAATTTCAATGTTATTACAAAACTTTTATTGTTATTACATAAATTATATTATATCCATTTTATTATGATTCAATGTTACCATATTAGAAACATTTTATTTATATAATCTTATCGCTTATCGATATTTTTTATGATTACGCTTCTATTGATGAAATATTATGATCCATCTCTAAATAACATTCATGAATTTTATTACCCTCTGGATATGAATGTTTAATCCAAGCAGTGGTTCCATTTTTACAATCTTTGGAACTTAATATAATAAATAATTTTGTATGATAATATGACTTCATAGCTCATTTTGGTCCGAAGATTATGTTCTTTTAGAACCATAATTTCTAAAAATATTTTCAAGTATTACTCAAATGTTTTCAAGGTATTTTTGATGAAAAAGGTTTTAAAATTGTTATCAATAATTATTTATATGTTTCTAAGTATTTTCAATGAAATGGTTTTCAAAAAATTTTAAGCATTTTTATATGTTTTCAATGTATTTTGAATTAAATGGTTTTTAAAAAAAATTAATGATTTATTTATAAGTTTTCAATGTGCTTTTAAAGAAACAATTTTTTATAATATTTTTAATCATATTTTATACGTTTTCAAGGAAAAATGTATTTTCAAAAATATTTCAACCCTTATTTATATGTTTTCAAATCATTTTCAAAGAGAATTGTATTAAAATGGTTATATGTTTTCAAATGTATTTTTCATAGAAGAAATGATATTTTACTCAAGAAATGATTTTTAAATAAAATTTCATAATTATTTTTCATCTAAAATAAAATATGTTGATGCTACTCATTCCCTTTTGGGGAATTATTCAAAGGATCCATTCATATTCTTTCTTTTAATGGTTTATGTTTTGACGACATGATTTTTATGAATCCCGTTTATGTCTCATAGGTTATATGTTTATGAAAAGTATATATTTTTGAGGTTATATGTTTTTGAAACCCATTCCTCTTACAAGGGTTTTATGCTTGTAAAAACCAATTCTTTTAATGAGTCGGGTTGTGATGAAAAAATTATAAAACCATACTTTTTCCATAGGGGACATTATGATTAAATTTTTATAAAACCCATTTCATTTCATGGGATTATGATAATATGTTTATAAATCGCAATTATTTTTATGGGTCATGATATGATGAATGTATAATTATATTGTGGGACATGTATGAATGATTTTATTATGATATTGGTGGGACCAATATATCCCTACAATGTGTTGGGTTATAATAATTATTTTAGGATCTTAATTTGTACACATGAGGGAATACCAATCCCAAAACAAGAGTTTAAATAGGAGGGAATCCCAATAATGAAACAAGAGGGTAAATGGGAGGTCATCCCAAGCCCAAAATAAGAGGGTACATAAGAGAGAATCCTAAGCCGGAAATAAGTTCTTACAAGGGAGGGAATACCAATATTGAATACAATAGGTTACACAAGAGGGAATCCTAATCCCAAAGAAAGTACACAAGTGATTCTCCCAAGCATAACATGTTACATGGTTCTTAGTAGGAATCCATGATATAGGGGATTTATATGATTTTGTTTCTATTCCACAATGACATGTCTTATTCTATGATATGATTTTATAGCTTTTTTTATTTCCTTATGATTCATATATTATGAACTATCAATAATTATTCCATGATTCTTGTTTCTGATCTTATTAAATTCATGGTATGCTATTCAAATGTTATGATCACATTTCCATGCCCCTATGATCATGTTTATACTTACACGCCTCACTTGTTTACCCTTATTGAGCATCTGAGCACACCCATTCTTATGTTTTCTTCCCCAAGTTATGAAGATTTGTATTATGTTTGATATATATGTGAGGGAAGATATTAATGAAAAACCTTGTGTGATATAATGTATCTCATTTATGTACAAAACGTTTTAATTTCTATGTTTTCAAAGGCAATAAACTAATATAGTGTTTGGATGTCTGCATGTGTAATTATTTTAGTATTATGAAAAAGTTATTTAATATTAAAGTATGAATAGAGAGGGCCAATATTATTATAATTAGAGAGAAGGTATAAAAACCATTAGAAAATAGTATGAGGAATGTTTTGTGAGATAAATATAGATATTTATAAGGATATGTCTAGGGATATCTCTATGGATAAGTATAATGATGAGTTAAAGTTTAAAAATATGTCTTGGAATTTTGGTAAAGGATAGAGTGAGTGGTATCCTAGTAATACTTCCCTATATGGATACTTTAAGTGGATTTGGATATAGCATAGATTTTCCTAGGATTAAAAAGTCTAACAAGGTGTGTCAGGCATGACTCGATGTAACTTGGAACACGACAACATGCCTTGTTGCACACCAGGATTGATAGTCCCAGGGGATATGCTTTAGAAATTGAAAAGCACATTATGAACCATTATAAATTATTTGAATAGAATATGACTATGAATAATATATGATAAACCTAAGTTTTTTGTGATTAAAAAGTATTTGTTATTATTTTGACATACTATAAGTATTTTTTTAAGATTATGTTGTTTTCTTATAGGAATTGTGTTTCTCACCCTGTTCATTCTGGTTTTAATCTATAGAGAGATATTTTTGGAATAGAGTTAACATTGATTGTTTCAGAATGGGAAATTATGGGTATTATGGTAATTTATTTCCCAAGTGTAAATCTAATAAAGATAATCTGGAATGTGGTATGTGTACTGGTTACACTTTCGAAGATAAAGAGACCACAAAAAATATGTGAAAGGTTTGTGATATTTTTATAGTATTATTTACATTAAACATAATATGAATGATTAGATTGAGGTCTAGGAACCATAATACATGATTAATAATTTATATTACAGAAAATATGTGTTATAAAATATGTTTATGAAGATTTAGTAATGGATTATGAATATGGTTTGATGAATGAAGTATTTATGTCTTAGAATTTAAAGATTTTGTTACATGAATCATGAAACATATATGTATTTTCAGTATATGTTTTTAATCAAGGATTGAAAATGATATGTTGAATGGTGATGAAGACTTATAAAAGTGATATTTTGATTAATGGAAGGCAACCCTTAAAGTGTTCATGATGTTGGGAAAATTCGGTTTAGTTTGGATATAGAGGTGAATGATCTGGATAAAATTAATTTGATTGTATAAATTACCTTTAAACTAAATAAGGATTTTTGGACAATCTGTTATTTGTCATCATGGATGAATTTTTCAACTTATTGGATTAATGGAATATATCCAATAACCTTTTGAATAAGGAAGTATCCATGTTTACTAAAATTATTTATGGTAATTTAGGTTATTAACATGTTTCAATGGAATATATTATGAGGGTATTCACATGTTTGGAATTTGAAAATGAAAAGAAACATTGTGTTATATGGTGGATTAATGTTAATAATATTTCATGTAATTATTTATAAATAACTTTATTTTAAATATTTCAAAAGGGTTGTAATGTTAACCATTTATGCAAAAATTATGTTAAACATCATATGAATTATTTAAGATTAAACTATTATCTCACCACATGAGGATTTATTCATATTAGATAACATGATCTAAGAACATTTGGCTGATGATAATTGATGTTAAATGAGATGGAATATCATGGATCTCATAATTTTTTAGTCCTCAAGGAATGAAAAATTCACCTTTCTTTTTCAAAAAATAATTGAAGTGGATCAGGGAACAACAAAGGGATAAGTTGTCCTAAAATCATGAAAGTTTATCTTTTTTTCATCTTGAGGAAAATATTATAGAAATAAAATGTTGTCCTAATACCTTAATTTTGTTGAATCTATGGCCTTTTAATTCATCATAGATTTATAAATTTTAGGCCCTAAACTTTTCATTGATCATTCACTTGTTGGGGATTGATGACCTCAACCATTCCCTATGAATATGTATGATTTTACTCTATGTTCATGTTTTCACTTCCCACTAACATTCTCCTTTGTGGGAGTCTAGTTATGACTTACTTTGGGTAAAGTTATGTTTTCATCACTATTTATTTAATGTTAGTTTTAGTACTTATTTTTATGATGTGAGTTTTTATGAAAGTAACCTTCAAGTATTAACCCTTTGCTAACCCATATTAATCTAAAGGGTGAAATAAATTTTAATGGTGGTAAAATGGAACACCCCCAGATTTTATGATTTCTTAATTAATTTAATATTTTTTATATTTTTGATTTTATGCCACATTGAAAATATTCTATATTATAGCAATATGTTTGGCCTGAATTTTATGAACCAACTTGTTTATCCTAAAAAACACACATATTTTTTTTATCTTTCCATAAATTAAATAGATATGTTACATTTTGTTACACACAAGATTTACATTCCCTGATGGATTGCAAAACATGCAGCAACTGAGTTTTACTGAATAACGATATATTATTAAAACATAATTTAATATAATAAGATATAACATAGACTTTAAATTAGTACTTATGAAATGGGTAAACTAAAATATTAAAATCCACATTTTACCAAAATAATAAATGAATTAATTGGTTATGAATTAAGTACAAATGAATATGAAAATCGATTGAATACAAAGGAAAATATTAATATTTACACAAAGATATTTTATCATAATAAATTAATGTAATTAAAATTAGTAAGTGAAATTACTATAATATATATTATATATTCAAAAATATATATTTTATATTCATCCAATAAATTTTATAGGCTTAAGATAAAAAGAAACCCAATTTTACAAATAAAATACAATATTCTGATTAAGGCACTTTTTCAAAATTTTAATGGAGAAACAGTTTTATATCTAGATTTTTGTACTTTTTTAAATAATATATGTCAATATAAACATAATATTTGAAATTAGAACATAAAAAATTGGTTAGGGTAAATTTTTGGTATTTTTCTCTGAAGTTTGATTTTTTTAATGAATAATGAAAAATACTAAATTTTAATTCAATGCTTGATTTTCCTCTAATTTATTTATAAAGTTAAATTATATTTTAAATTAGTTTAAAATGTTTAATTATAACATATAATAATAAATTAATCCAATTTAGGTCATTTTAATCAATTTCATTTTGAAATTGGGTATAAAGACATAGAAAACATTTGATCATTTTTATTTTAAAACTCTAGAACAAAATCCCTTTTGTGGGATTAATTTTAAATTAATTTCTACCATATATGTGTTTTTAATATTTAGAAATTAATTTTATATTTAGAATAGTTATAATATTAACATATAATATGGTCAAATTAGTTTTTGACTAAAAATATTAGTGAATACAGTTAAAATTTATTTTATTTATTAAGGTAAAATTATGCTTAACAAGGGAATGCACCACAATTTTAATGGCATAAATGATCAATACACCTATAAAAAACAATTATATTGAAATATTTCATACATAAACATTCCATTAATGAGTTTTCTTGGTTTTTTAATACTTTTTTTTGGTAAAATCATGGGTACACCGAACTTCTTTTATAAAATGCCAAGTCTGTCCCCTCCCTTCCCTATAAAAGGCCACCACCTCTCCCTCTTATTCAGAACTCTCAAACCACTTAGTATTAGAAAATATCTTCCTAATAAAATTTACATAATCTTTCCTATCCTCCTTGAATCCTACCTTTTGGATGAAATCTATCCAAGGAATCCCTTTTCTAAAAACCAGAATGAGTTACCCAAAGAAGATGTAACATCCTTCTTCAAGCACCTTTATTTAATTATCATTCTCCACCCCTCAAATCTCCTGGTTACATGGTAAAAAAACACAAGTATTATAAAAATAATAATATTTTGTTATACTAATGTTTCTACCTACACATACACACACTTATATTTAAGGGGTAAGGCACAAACAGTTTATGTGTATGGAGAACTACCGCCTCTAAAAACTATGATTGTTCATTTATTGCTTTTCCACTTTTTAGGGTTGGGAATTATAGTGGAAGTGATATTTACATAAGATATATATTATATTTATTAATTATTTAATATTATTTAATTATTTTAAAACATATATATTTATACTCTTCATTTTGTGTAAATAGGATAATTTCTTTTGAGGAAGTGTGGACTAACACTCTATAAAAGAAATATGATTCTTTCAGACACTACATGGAATTTATTATGAATGGGTTTAGTGAACTTATTTTATATATAAGATATAATAATTATACATCAATAATGATATATATGATATATATAAATATATTTATTTTAATTTCTTTATTTCAATATGATAATAAAACGGAAACAACGTTCATGCGTACGTACAACTTATCTTCTCCATGAACTTTCTATTAAATTTCATTATACTATATTATATATAATATTATAATACAAATATCATTAATATAATTGATATTTATATCAGTTTTTATAATTTTAAAATCATGATATAGGTATAAGAACCAAAGATACAAAAAATTATGATACATGAGAAAAAAAAGAGAATATTACCTGAAGTGAAACCTTATCACAGAATAGTTAAGAAGAGGGTAATATAAAGTCATAATCAAACCATATTTGGTATTATAATTCATAATATGGTTATGTGATAGATTTATGATAAATATATATTTTTTACACATAATATTTTTATGAGTACGACGAGTGTCAAGACACAATGTAAGTGGATTTCTTCTCACATTTTATTTTCATGAGATACATGACATAAAAACTACTCGATTGTTTTTGTGGTGTATATAATGCCATATAAAATGTTATATAATTAATTTACTTTATTTAATAATATTATAATCTTTATATTTTTTTCTCTCTCACGGGTATCATGATTCTAATGTTACTCAAGTATTAATTGTGTTCTTTTCTCACTTTTAATTTCTTTTAGGCACATACCCTGTTCACATACTATTTCTTATATGTGGTGTATAAACTTACCATGGATTTATTATAAAATCCTAATCCTTAAATTAATTTATATATACATATCCATTTGATTTACTATCATTCATGGGGTTTATGTTTCAATAGTTACTAAATTACTAAAGTAGTTTTGTCTCTATTTGCCTTCTTTGAGACACATGCCATGTTATTCACAAATTGTTTTCAATGAGGTGTGTAAACATACTTTGATATATTATATCATTAATATGCTTAATTTCATGATATTTTAAGAATCAATAAATGTTTTTATTTCAATTGTGTCATGATTTAATGTTACCATAGTGGTAACAGTTTGTTACGACAATCTCATCATTTATCATGATAGTTTATGATTATTCTTCCATTTATGTAATATTATGATAAATATATAAATTACTCTCACTATGTTTATGATCCTATATAAATTCATGTTTTATGTACGTAATTGTAGAATTTTATACTATTTGTTACTTAGGATAGTTAAAAAAATGTTTTCTCTATGAAAATATGAAATTATTTCTCTTTTTCAGTAGGAAATATATATTCTTCCAAAACCACGATTTATGAAATTATTTTCAAGTATTATTCAAAAGTTATCAATCTATATTCAATGAAAATGGTTTTAAATAGGTTTTAAATAATTTTTTATATGTTTTCAACGTATATTTAAAGAAATGGGTTTCAAAACAATTTCAATCTTTCATTATATGTTTCCTTTGTAATTTTAATGAAATAGTTTTTAAAATTATTTCAAGATCTATTTATATGTTTTTAATGTGTTTTCAAAAATAAAATATTATGAAATTTTTTGTAACTTATTTTATATTTTTTCAATTAAAAAAATTAATTTTCAAAATGATTTCAACCCTTCCTTCTATGTTTTTAAAGTATTTTACCTGAAAATGGTTTCCAAAAGAAATTATGTTTTAAAATGAATTTTTCAAAGAAGAAAGTTTATTTTCCTCAATAATTTATTTTTAAAATATATTTTGAAATTATTATCTATATAATATAAATTTTTTTGATGTTACTCATGCCCTTTTTGGAAATGATTCAAAGGTTATATTGATTTTATTTCTCCGAAAGGATTATGTTTTAATGTCATGATATTTATGATAAATTTTCTCTTTCATAAGTTATATGTTAATGAAACCAGTTTTTAATTAATAGGTTACATGTTTCTGAATCCTATTCCTTTTACAAAGGTTTTATGATTGTGAAAACTACTTATATTCAATATTAAGTATTTAATGAATTGATTTTTAATCGTGTATTTTTTTATTGGTTCATATATGATAACATTTTTGTGACACCCATTTAATTTACTTGGATTATTATTGTATGTTTATAAATCCCATATCTATTAATGGTCTATGACATGATCAATGTTATATTATCATTTGGAACATGTATATAACATTTTATTATGAGATGGGTGGGAGATATATACCTCTCTAATAATTGGGTAATGATAAATGTTTTATGAGATCAAAAGGTATATGGGAGGGAATCCTAAGCACAAAACAATATGGCAAAGAAGAGGTCATCCTATGCCCAAAATAAGAGGGTAAATGAGAGTGAATCCCACTTCTAAAAGGGGAGGGTACACGAGATGGAATCCTAAGCCTGAAACAAATGGGTACAATGGAGGGAATCATAATCCCGTAAATAGGAGGGTACATTGGAGTGAATCCCAAGCCTAAAATAGGTACACAAGTTATTATCCCAATCCCAACATGTTATGAAGGTCTTGGTAAGCATCATTGACATAGGGTTCTTATATGCTTATCTGTATGCCACAATTATATGTCATATTCTGTGATATTATTTCATAACTTATGTTCTATATTTAATTATGAGTCATGTCTTATACACTACCTTGATTTATTACACAATTCATTTTTATGATCTTATGAGTTGTAGGGTATGATATTATAATGTTATGATCATTCCCCCATACCCCTATGACAATGTTTATGCATACATGTCTCCCTAGTTTACCCTTATTGAGAATTTGATCTCACCCATTATTATGTTTTCTTCCCTAGGTTATAAATATATGTTTTATGTTTTAGGTGTATATGAAGGGTTCTAGTTAAGAATACCTAGTAAGAGATAATGTATCTCATTTATGCACCAGTGTTTACATTTCCATGTTTCCAAAGGAACTAAAGTAATACAGTCTTTGTGAGTCTATTTGTGTAATAATTTAAGTATTCCTTGAATGTGATGTAATTTTAATGTTTAAAAAGATATGGTCATTAAATAAAGTCCCTTTTATATAGCTTCAAAGTAGCTGAATCACACCTTGATTATCTATATCCTTTGTTAATTAATGTTATTCATTTTTCTAAGAATTGTTATTTTAATTTGATTATGATTTAACATGTTAATAATCAATACCTTACTATCCAAGTAAATTATTAACAATTATAGATGACCTTTTTTTTATAATTATACAAATTGCATGATTCTTTTGAATTACCTTTAAGCTTCCAAAATCATGAAATTATTTTCTATTTTAATGTTTTGAATACCAACTGTTATATCATTCATGGGTATATTTATATGTGATGTTTATAAATGTTTATGGATATGAAAAAGGGTCAAGAATATGTGATTATGATATTTATGGAGCTTTGGATGAATTATAATATTTGGAAATAATATTAAGGTTTTTATCTCAATCACCTTTCATTGAGTCATGCATTGATATTATAAAACAACATTCCTTTTTATGGGGTAAATATTTTCCCATTATCTTGTAATATCTTCAATTATTTTTTAACTTGGATTATTCACTAACATTTATTCTATTCCTTTCTATAGTATACGATTGATATCATTCTTAAAATTTAACAGTATTTCATAACTCTATATGCTTCTTGATTTTTAATGTTTCTCCTCTATAATTTTCTTTTATTTCATATGGTATAAGATTTTTTTTGTATCTTAGGAGATCAATTTTGATTCAAATCATTTTTATTGGTGATTTATATTACTTCATAAAAATACAACTATATTAAGAGCAATTCCCTTCCTCCGGAATGATTGTTTCACCTAAATGTCTATATTATCCATTCCCACTAATGTTATCTATTATGTTTGGAGATACAACTACTTTTTTTATCATGGTACCTTCATATTTCTATTCTCCTATTTTTTTTAAAAAAATTCAGTTAAAATCATTTTATATGGGTTTCCAACAAAGGTTTTCAATCCTTTAAAAATAATTTTTTATCTTCCACTAAAAATTACTTTTGATATCCTTTAAGTTGATTCAAATGTCTATTATTTATGATTCTTATTAAAATTAAATGATGCCAATGTTTTTTAATTTCACATTTTTTTAAAAATATATGTTGTTTTCGAGGAGACAATATTAGAAATTTATTTTAGGGAAAAAATTTTAGATTAAATAAACAACATAAACTTTTAAAAAATAACTTTTTAATGTGTCTCTAACAACATCTATTATGATAAGGATAAAATAATTTTCAAAAAATATCTTATGATTTCACAACTTTTTTAATCTTTGTATATAATGGATTTATATTATTGACAATAATTTTTTATAAATCAGCCTCTAAATTTCATTATGATATAATATTTTGGGTTCATTGTGTTATGGTTATCATCCATTTACATTATTGAGTTCAGTTTGGTGATACCATCTAAAAATGTTCTGAATCTCATTTTTCCTTCCATGGTTTCTTATTATGTGATTAATTATTTTTTTTAAAATGGAACACATATGTATAGATGATTATGGGTGGGTTCCTGTATCACCCTCGTATTCATTGTTTAAGGTTTCATATCTCATGATTCAAGAATGCAAATTGATTAAGGAATGCTCACTCCACTATAGGAATCGAGTAATGAATGCTCCCTCCATAATGGGAATCTTGTAGTGATGTATTCTACACTATGGGAATTTGATAGTGATTCCTCTACTATAAGAATCATTATAGTTATTACTTCTCCTATATGGTAATTTTGTAGTGACACTAACACCACTTTATTGTGGTAATATGGTGGTGAATACCAGTTTGAGGATCTCAATAAAGAAAACCCAATATTGATGTTTCACTCCATCTAATAGTGTGTATACAAAGTAAACCATTCCAAATCCATTAATTTTTTCTAGAATGGTCTGATTATCTCGTATATTATTTGAAGTATTTTTGAACACATGAAATATATTGGTTTCCTAATTTTCAATAAAAGTGATTCTTAATAAAATATTTACATTTTCATTCATTCAATGTGAAATTGAAACCAAACCTACAATATAATTTTTATCTTGTTATCATTTTTATTCCATATCTTTTTTCAATGAAACAATTTTTTATTAAGTCAATAAAAATATATATTATATTCCATATTCTAAAGATATTCTTCTTTTTTATGTTATAATTTATTTTTTGTTATATTTTCATGACATTCTTCTAAGCCAATTTTTTTATTAACATTTTTGGATCTCATATTTCTAAACTACGATCTATAATGATAAAAACAAATTAGGATTTACACTTGTTATAATTTTATCGTTTTTTATAATATTTCTCCCTTAATAATGTTTTTCCTCATGTTTATGATGTCATATTTTTGAATCGTTGCTAATTTTCCTTTAATAATATTTCAAGCTCGACACTTTATTATGTTCCCATTCACCAGTTTATTAAGATTAATATATCATATAATATTTAAAAAATAGGTTCTAGAGGATAATAGTTATGGATAAATGTGAAAATGTGTTTTAAAATAGTATGTTGTTGTAAATAATCTCTAAGACAGTAAACCTTTCAGTCCATAGGCTGTATGACTATTATTGAGATGTATTATCCAAAAAATAGAATCAATGTAATATTTATATATATTTATCATGCGATGGAAAAAAAATATATCCTGAAACTATAGCGTGGGTGAAGCTCAACTAAGAAACCCATTTTCCAAGGTTCACTTGGGTAACCTCAGTAGAATAGGTTCAAAAAGAATGCTCAAATACTACTCAAAAACTAATTATCTAGAGTCCTCCATAGTCAGTAAGCACAAATAAATATTGTAAAAAGCTTTCTCGAGATACACCTCTCAAACCCCACATGAACTAACATTTACATAGACATGGTCATTCCACCATGTGAAAGGTTTTTTATTCTCCATTTGATAACTCATTTTTCATATGGGCTCAACCAACAACACAAATTGATAAGTCCCATCAAGAGTTTGAGAATTACATCTTCCCCTAACCTCTCATCATTTCATATAGAAATATCAAAAAATAAATTTTATTAAAGTTTTAAATGTATTATCCAAATAGAAAAATGAGTCCCAAACTCTAAATGATCCCATATCACCCAAGGACTAGGATCACCTCATAACTTGTGAGGCCTCTACCATAAAAAACAAACAGAGTATACAATATAATGGTAGTCGCATATAAACCATTAGGTACTACCATCCACTCCATTAGAAAATAACATAAGTGAATATATAATTTATTATATTGTTGGGTGAGAACACATCCTAACCATATATGAAAAAAAAACATTATCATTCACTATTCTATGATGAGAATAACAATGACTAGATTCAAATTTTCATAGACCTAACCCTATATAAATGACACTTATAAACTAGTATCAACCTATATTAAATAGGATACAACTGCAAGGGTTAGAGAATATCTAGATTAGCTAGTATAATTAGGGAATGAAAGATCCTAAGTAACATATATATGATTCATAAATCAACTAACTTGGACACTATAATTGATGTCTTTTTGTTCTGGGTTAACTAACCTCTTATTAGAGTTTTGAAGAAAGGATACATTAATCAATGAACAAATGTTAATTTCCTTAGTATATTAACCGGACTCAAAACCCCTAAACATAATTTCCATATGTTTCTAATACAATCCTAACAAGACTATGAAATCCAATCATCTTCCAAATGATAGATCATACTTTATACAATACTAATATGGAACAACCCCTCTGCACGACCACCTGGGCTGGTAGTATGCTAAAAGTGACACCTGAATCCCTCCTACAGAATGAAAGTGGAAAGTGATTTGTAAAGATTCAGTATATATCACAATATAAGAGGCCTCAGAATATGTCAAACTATCTTCATACATATGTATAATATAGTTATATATCATTAATTATTGTCAGATATTCATAAATTATCAACAAAAGTTTTCACAAAACATGAATGAGATGGTTAATAAGATCCATATGGATAATATACATAGATGAAATAATGTAAATATGGAAAAAATTTACACCCAAGTACCATAATGTAAAATCAATAACGTTCTATGTTAATGAGGCATACACTACAAGATAAATCCAAATATGACAATTACCCACTACTATCATCTCTCGGTACGACCAACCTCTATTGACACCATATACCCCAAGGATTCCGGATCTCATTTTTGAAAAATCTACATCAACTCTTTCTCTACAAGACCATCTATGATATGTGAATCATCTGTAAAGACATGACATATATGGGGATGGAATCTGTATAGGGGTGATTATAAGAATACTTATTAGAACCCTGTTTTATCCATATGAATCACAAACGAAACATGTCAACTCAAATATCTTGGAATAAAGGAGTTTCTTAAAATAAGTCAAGAAGAATAATCCAGATATTATGAATAACAATAAGTATTAAGAATACTAAGAAGTTCTGACATTATAGCTCTAACCCTCGAATCCACATCACATGAGCACAAATAAGTGATCTAAATGGAGACAATTCCATAGAGCCTAAATTTTATAGCTAGCCACATCATCATATATCAAAGGAAACACCAATGGTTCTGAAGAATCACAAGTCATATAGAATCTAATAATACTTAGACATTATCTACCCACACCACTACTATAGTCTATTAAGGATAGACTGCTCATCATAAAAATGTGATCATCAAAAGAGGGAGAATTGTATATAATGTTCCATCAATACCGAATCACTAGTAAACCCAAATATTATCAATAAAAAAATGCATAATCCTTCTCTGGTAAAACCCAAAGTGAAAGACCCACCTCATTGAAATATATCTTAGATGAGGGTGTTTGACTAACAAATAGAGAATCATGCCTAGGTCTACAAGGGGACATGTAACACTATCTTCATTTTACCTTGGGTGGGAGATTTCATTACCATGTGAATGTTAAGAGATAACTAACCAAATTTGGGGAATGGGATAGAGGATCATGATCTATAACACATGTGGGGATACCTGATCCCACAAATTACCATCCTTTTAACTGAGGATCACACAACAAATGAAACATGGGGGGATAAATGAATTTATCTAGAGGGAAGAAAGAAGACTCCTAGTTTTATACCCACATTAAACATCTCAAAATACAAAAACCATGTTCTAGTGAGGGGAAAACCGGTTCTTGGGAGCTCTGGTAAAAGTAAATGACATGTGCTTTGGGTATATGGCATGTTTACCGAAAGAGGTTTACTGACCTTGAAATTATGTGGAACATGGAACATGGGGATCAATCTAGATGGTGACTATGATTGGTAAATATCATTTAATACTTGATGGGGAACATATTTTCTACAACAAATCATAGTTCAAGTGCCACCAAGGGTACAGAAGATGTAGATCTTGGGTACACAACATATCTAGTTTTAGAGTTCCATGGGTGTGTACTTTTTTTTTTGTAAACAAATAGCTGGTTGTATAGGTTCATCTGCTGTGTTAGAACAACTATATGGCTATATGATATTTAACATGATAAAAAATATGTTATTCATTTTAATGTGACCCATGGAATGTGTTCTAGTGAAACACATTCCTTATAATCAATTTTTTTCTTGAACTAGTCAACATCAACAAAATTTTGATTTTATTACCAATTCTTCCAATTCTACCTCCAGTGACACATGATCCCTTAGAAAATGTGTCATAGATGGATATTATAGCACTGTAAATTGATATCCAACCACCAATTTGTAAAATCATGAATCTAACTCAATGCCTGATCATTATTCCAAATCCACTCATCATCTAAAGTCATTTATTATATTTTAATCCACATTTGTTACTAACATCTATGTTTTTATCATCATTCACGAGTCTTTCCTATGAAACAATCCTTGAAGTTGAGAACACACCAATGAATAAATGAATTGATAAAAAATGCACCGCAAAATTGGTTCATGGGATATGTCAAATCATCTTCTAAATTGAGTACCATGATTAATAAGGAGAAAAAATGAAGGAATATAGAAAACCAAGAAATAAGTGAAAATGATGATGAAGTGTAATTAGTGAAAAACTATATTTATAGAAAATAAAATAATAAAGGATTATTTTATTTTTCCAAGATAAATAATTTCAAACCATGATTTTATCAAAAAATAACAAATTAATAGGTCCATGAAAAGGTAGATCCCATATTAGATTCTTGAATAATTAAATGTTTATTTCAAAATATCAAATATGGGGTAAAATAAACTAATAAAAAAAATCCGTACCTCAATATAGGATTTAACATTGGTGAAGAATGTCCACATAGGTGATGTCCTCAATGATTTTGGTGACCTTAGATACATTCATGATCTATTATTCAACACTAAATTATTTCACAAAAGATAGTGTCATACAAATCTACTCTAATATTCCATGGTTGTTTTCCTAACTTTGGATGTTGGCCTAAATAGTTGTTAAATATATATTTTATTGGATTTTTCCAAATAATTAAATAAATATCTATAATTAATTATAATTTTCAATCATCTCGTGAATATTATACATCATAGGAAGCAAAATAAAAAAAACTTATGTCACACCTAGGTTAGAAAACACCTTTTAGATTCAATAGTGTATTCAATTTTTATATTTGAGAAACAATTCATGAGATATGTGGATTTATATTGAAATACTCATGTACATAAAAGGATAGTATATTAATTTTATTATGTTATTTATGAGCCTACAAAAAAAATCTCTTTCCCACCCCCACTCTACTCATGGTGAACACTATACTAATAATACTAGAAAAAAACCCTCAAATTTTTTGGGGGTCACATGATAGGGTTAAATTACTGTTTTACCTCTTGTAAGGGCCCATGAATTAAAATTTTTAAGATTGAGATGAATCTGACATAGGTAAAACATAGGTCACAAAATGATATGTGTTTTCGAGCTGCATGATTTGATAGAGTTATAGTAATCATGTGGTTTCCTGGATGGGTAGTGAAGGTTACAAACCAATATATAAGTGTATGTGGGTTGCCTTTATATATATAAATATTTTTTATATATAGAAGGTTACTTATTTATGTTACTTGGTGATAGATACATGGAGAGGATCAGATATATGTCTACCTTATTAGGGATAAAGTTAGATTCATCGGTTTATTCACTAGGATTTAGTATGACTCTTTCAAATATTCATTATATGTGCTAGGTTGGATCCTACAATGTTAACCTATATTCCCAGACACACACACACACACAAATATATATATATATATATATTATTAGGTATTCAAGATTTGGTTTCTTATCAAGTTGGCATTACAAGGTCAGAGAGTTTTTCGTTTGTTTTTGGAGTTTATGGTCACTACCTAGTATTTTATCATCAAATTTTGTGTTTTTATACTTTTTATGACATTAAATTCAATTATTTGGGATTTTTATTTATTATTAATGAAATATATTTTATTTTTGGATCTTATAACTTTTCATGGATTACATATTGAGGGTAATTCCTCATATTCATTATCATTATATACCTTTAATACTAGTCGTTAATCCATTCCCTATAGGAGGTTGTTGTTTGGGTCATATGCATCTTCACTAATGGACCCAGAATGGTACCGGTGTAAGGGGGATCATTACATAGGTGTATAAATATTTTTTTTCATAGATATGATCAAACTCGGGGATTAACATTAGTCAGAACTTCATGTACTAGTATAGAAATAATATTAAATGAAATTTTTTATGTGATCTAATCAAGGGATACATACTATAACATGGTATTATAGTACCCCTTTGATCTAATTTAGGTACTTTAATCTTACATAATGTACTAGGAAAAGTGGCACTTCTTCAATGATAGCGACCTTGGTAGGGCTAATGCTTAATGATTGTATTCACCAGCTATTGAATCAGGTAGATAATAGAAATTATATTCAATATAAATTAAAATACATTATATATTCCATATTCAATGTTTTAGGAGTTACAAAAAATTACGCTTTTTTGGTAAGTAATTATGTAAATGTCCCATCTAGTTACATTCCGATGAAGTTCTAAAAGATGTACCAAAATAACTACATAGAGTTAAAATTAACAATGATGAAACATAGAGGGATAAAATTAAACTGGTTTAGTGCTAGAATCTATAGATGTATGTGGGATCCATTTTAGTCCATGCTACTGAGGATTGGTTCAAGGAATTAGATATTTACTTCAGTTTCATCTGTACTAGTAGAGAGCACTGGATTCCATTGGATATGAGAAAAATGTTTTTTTATTCTCTACAATGTTAGTTATTATTCAATGGGTATTGTGTGGAGTCCAACATTTCACGGGAGAAGTTTTGTGATTATTGTTATTTAGAATTTCTATCTTCATCCAAAAAGAAAGGTTGTCAGCATGATATAATTAATCTTTTATAGGGATATTCTAGAGTTTTGGACTTTTGAATTCATTTTGTGAGCCTTTTACATTATTCATTATAAATTCTTCCAAATTAGGAGTCTAGGTATAGTATATTCAAGTGGTATTTTCATATAGATATCTATTGTCAGGTCACCAAATTCAAATTGTTGATATATTTTGAGGCAGTAGAGAATGCAGTGGTTATCAAGAAGATACTATATTTGATAAAATTTATATGGGATGGGAGTTTTATGGAAAATATTAGAAAAATATATACATCAATAAGTTCTTAGTTTCCCAGTCAAATAAAGTCACATGTTATAGGGATTCAGTTTCCTCCAACTTCATCCTATTTCACAAGGGATGGTAGTACCCAGACCCCTACTAATAGATCTATCATGGATTATTTTTCCTCCAGAGGTCATTTAAATTAGAATCTTATGTTTGTGATATGGATTCCCATTACTATTACATATATTAGAACACAATTTTTAAAAATAGGTAAACAATAATTACAACCCCAAATTGGGGAGGCCTAGTGTCTTTGGAATACTAGGTTCATGACAAAACAAATGGAAACATAAATCATGATAACCTCATTCCACTCTCCTTAATAATATCACAATTCATTAATAACTCCTAAAATTATATAAGTTGAAATAGGTAATATATAAAAGAAGGGACTATGCTAAAAATCATAATAATGGAACAAAATTGATAATGAAGAAAAACATATGAGTCAAAGGGATAACATGATATCATAAAAGGGAAGTATAATGAGTAATCATGTGGAATAATAACATAAAAAAATTGTATCATAAGATCATGGGAATATATGAAATTTGGAATAATCATATAACATGACATAAACATGAGTCAATCCTAATATCTGAGATGATATAATATCATGGATAAAGTCTCATAAGGGATTTAGTTTACTCCCAAATCCAATACATAATTTCTCATGAGACTAAAGCCTTACCCAATGCATTGGAACCATATCTAGGTGAACCCATCATAACATTTCCTGATTTTTTGTGCCACATAATGTAAATAAATCAAATTTCATAACCTAATAATTTCCCATGGAAATAAAATTTGTTGGGAAATCTTTCCTAACACCATAATCAATGGAAATTTAATAATGATTTAATTTTATAAATGAGAATAGGGAATGAATTATCCAATAAATAAAAGTGATAATAATATATTTATATATGTGAAAGGAATATATATATAATTTATAATCATTATATAACATTAAATACAGATAAAAATTGACTTAGAGAGAGAATAGTGATTAACCAAAGGTAATTGTAGTTTAGAGTGATCCATTACCTCGAGCCTTATTCATCATGTTTGTAATTTATCTACATAAATAATAAATTCATGATAATTATTTACTTTATTAATAAAATTTTATTATTAGTTTTATTTTATTTATTATTATTTTATATTCAACTACTTAACAATTTTTTTTCAAGTCAGAAATTTTGATGTTGTTCAACACCTATATCCAAAATGACTTTGGAAAGTTGAATAAGGTCAAAGAGATTATTATTTAATCAAATAAAAATAATTTTCAGGGAATAGTTATCATCTTTATTCACCAGTGGTCCTTTTATAATATATCCTAAATGTTTTTTATAAAAAATGATCTATATTATAATCAAGGAAACAATATGGCTTACACACGTATGAGTAAGGTTTCCATTTTTCAATGATCAAGATGGAAAAAATGCAAGTGTTATATATATATATATATAAAGATACTTATATCATAAATAAAATATTATTTATTTAAATATACATATATATATATGTGACGCAGTAATTAAAAAGGAATCACATTGCTTCTTGGGGGTGGTAATCCAAATATATGCACAAATGATGTTATAAATTTTATATGAATGGAAAGGTAAGATAATATAGGATATATTTAATTTTTTAAATGATGAATACTTTATTATTATGATATATAAAAATTAAATCCATCAATATAAAAAAATGTTAGAGGAAAATATGGAAAATAAATTACATTGGTTCACGAGGTGATAATCCATCGTACACAAGAAAGATGGATTAATTTACCATTTTATGGAAGTGATTATCGATTTAATATATTAATTTAACATAAATTTTGTAACGCCCCGACCCCAGTTACCTAGAGTCGGTGCATTATTACATAACATTGGCATGATCACAAAAGATCAAGTCTCGAAAGACTGATTAGTTTAGTAGCCTTGGAAACACTAGATACATTCGTAAACATTACATTACATCATAAAAATGAAAACTACAATAACATGGTCTCCCTAGTCCACACTCATATCCTCACTGACTATTCTTGCAAGTCAGTCATAATACACTTCTTCACATCCTGGGAAAAATAAAACATTGAAAGGGGTGAGATCAAATGCTCCATAAGGATAACAATATAGCAGAAACTTTCATAAGAAAACATAAGCATTTAAGGCAATGTATAACTAAAACAAAAGCCTAATTGAACTTGAACTTCAGAATAATATGGCAAAAGTAAAATGAAATAATGCCTTTACTTACTCACATGGATATTATACTAGACGAATAATCACATGAAATATCAATAACCACTTTCATAATGAGGGAATGTATAATGCCAGACATTCTGAAACATTTTGTCAAGCCCTCTGCCAAGACATCTAAAATGATTAAGGCCTCAGCCAAAACCATAAATCAAATTGGGAAAGGGCCTCGGCCAATTCCACGTCTAGTTGTCTCATGAGACCTACCGATGCATCGAGGAGCTATAGCGGGCTCCACCCGTCATTTATTAAGTCCAATACATTCCTCATATGAATAGGTTTAAACATAACATAAATATTCGTATTAAAACTAGCATACGAAATGTCAACAGTTTCTCCATAAACTAAGGATGGTATAAAAATAACACATCCACAGTCAAATATTTCACAAAATGTTCAATGGAAGTTTTGTATCATAAATCAATTTCAAATAAACTTAAAACCCATCAATGGATGTTGACATGGATGAAATCAAAGCTATTTGAGAGAAATATCTCTCTTTTTTGAAATCATTTAAAAGTCCCATAATTATAAAATAATACATTTACATTGAAAATATTCTTATAATCTTGTAAGGGAAGCTTCGACGAAGTTATAATGGCGGAAAATAGCCGCACCCGCCGTATAAGTTAAAAAAGCGTTCTTACCTTAAATTTGTCAAAAAGGTCAAAAAGTACATTGTTTGGAAAACGACGGTAAGATTCCTTTCAAAAACATATAAGGGTATAAATTAATTTAACCCATTTTCCATTTAATAGTAAAAATTTTTTGAAAGACATTTTTAAGAAACATGGATGTGGTTGATAACGAGGTCCCAATAGATAATTATGTATAAACAACCTTGGATAATGGAGAGGTTGTGAAGTAAACCCTTACCTTGGACTTTTCCTTGGTTGGGGTAGGTTAACCTCCTGTATAATGGTGAAATAATTGTTATTAAATTGTACATGAATCATATACATTCATATGATATCATATATGATCTTTTAACATTTCTTTGTTAACAATATCTTAGATTTATCGTTGTTTCGGGTGTTAACTTACTCGTTTTCTTTTATATGTTTTGTTACGTAGGTCGTGTTTTTCATGAATAGTTTCTATATTATTCATATCCATAATGATATCATGTCCTTAAACATTATTTTTAAATCATAAAATGATAATTATACTTGAATGGATACGACGGAGAATGAATCTCATCGCGTTCGTGGAGACGGTAGTCCGTACGTACGCACGAGCGACAATATCATTATTTTGATATTAAAATAATATATAATTGGATAGTATATCATATATAAAGAATCATTATCATGTTATATTTATTATTTACATGAATTACATATCATTATTATACACATCTAAATAATAATATATTGAATAACAATTACACCATGACGTGGAGACGGTAAGCCGTACGTACGCACGTATGGTGACATGTCATTCAAATGATGGGTAGAATACTGAATATGGTTGTTCCATATTTATAATAATATCACAGTATATAGAAGATACTGGAGTTATAATTTTAGAATTGAAATAATAAACAAAGAGGGAGTGGAAGAAGAAAGAAACTTGAAAGAGGGTGATGAAAACGTTACCTCTTCTTCGGGTTCTTGCTTTTGATTTGATCAAAAGGACTCCTTAGGATGGCTTTATGACTAAATTAAAGCTTCTAGGATGAAGGTATAGAAGTTGGGAGAGTATTTGGGTAGAGGTTGGCCGATCCAAAAGGCTTGAAAGTGTGGATAAGGTGGTAGAGGTGGGGGCCTTTTATAAGAGGACAGGAGGGGCTCTTTTGGAAAGATTGAAATGTTACATTATTATACAATGCTTTTCGGATTCTAAAGGTCCCACACATATATAATTCGTGTCTAAGGTGATAAGGGTTCGAATTCTACCCATCCAATAGTATTTGGACAAGTGTAAGCCTTCGAATATACATTATCGTTTCATTTTATTAAAATCGTTAAATAATGAGGTCATCGCTGCATCATAATGATGTCATAAATAATTTAATTTATTTAATGTCTAAAAATTATAAAACAAATACAATGATGTAGGAAATCTGTTTAGATTTCCAATGACTATTTATAGTCAAAAATATGACTTGTATAACCCCATGTAAAAATTGCTTTAGTAAAACATTTCATGTTTGTGTCATTTTTTACTTTAACATTAAATAAAAGGCATTTATGTCATTTTCCAACTAAAGTGGCTCCATGGGGTCCCCAAGTTGACCCATGAATTGTCTTGGTCGGCCATTACTCATCCAATAGGGGTAGGACAAGTGTAAGGGTATTTTCATATTTCTATAATATCATTTTTACCTTAAATTTTACTAATTACCTTTAATCGCGATTAATTAAACTTAAAAGTTACTATTCACCAAAAAATAATTTTAATCCCATTGAACCACTTTTTACATCCTAATGACAACCATGTATGTCAGATTTTTGAAATTCAAAACAGAGAAGTGGTAATATTTCATTTAAATGAAAAATCAGTTATTTAACTACCACTTAGTGGTTTCACTATTCATCAAAAATTGAAGTTTTTCAGAACAATGCCAAAATTTCACCCTAAGATATAATTGATATTCCGAATCCAAAAATGAAGTCCATTTTGATAAATAAAATTTATAAAATTTCAAAAAGTAGGTATTACTATTCACAACGGCTAGTTTAATTAGTTATGGTTTGTGTTAGAGCTCGAAGTTGCGTACAATGCAAGCTATTACATTGTTGAATGAGAAGCGTATCGTGGAAGCTCGGGGTGTTACATTCTCCCCTCCTTCAATAAATTGCATCCTCTAAATTTGAAATTTTTCGTGGAAAATAAAAGGTTGAAAATAGAAAATACCTTTGTTGAAAACCCACATCGGAAATACTATTTAGCCTTAATAAGAGGGAAAGGGAAATGAAAAAGTCACCACCCAATTATGATCTCGATTAGGAGAACATTGGTGGCAATTAGAGACATATAATTGGAGGAAGAACGTAAATATTTGTAGGGAGTGATTGAGGTCATCAATCACAATCAACTGTCAAATTGAGGGCCTCAAAGCCTTCAATCTGTGTTGATTTAAAATATCATCAGTTCAACAAGACATAAGGTATTAGGATAACACATTTTTTGTTTTAATATCCCTTCCCTAAAGTTTAAGAATTAATTCATTCATTGAATAAGAGATAGGTATATATATATTTATGCTTGACAATTAGAGTTTCAACCTTCAACTCATCTTTCACTCAAAAAGATAATAGAACTCAAAAATATTATAATTATCCTAATTGTATAAGGTTCCAAATGTTAACACATAGCATTTAGATTAGTAAAATTATTTTGTAATAACCAGGGACTTCCTGTAGGCTAGTGGTAGGAAATAAAGGCCTATCGCACTATGATTGTGGGTTCGATTCCTGCAGCTTTTTCCGACGCGACGGGTTATGCCCCACCCTGCAGGTTATCCTTTTCCTAAAAATATAGTACTATACTATTCCAAAAATAATCTTCATAGATGTTTTAACCTTAAACAATGTTATCCAAAGTTCAACTCAATCCATTCCAACCTTTATAGTTATCCAAAATACCTCTGTCCAGACTTTCTCTAAAAGGTCTCTTAATTCCAAAATCAATTTATCAGATTCCCCAAACAAAGTAAAGTTTCTCTTATTGTCACATACTAAAAATATAATTACCTTCATCATATTAAAAAATTACTGAAATCAACAAGTACTGCAGTACAATCCTTATATATATATCACATTATTCTAATAACCAGAATATAATCCATGAGTCCAAAAGCACCAATACATTAATTATTCTGCTTGAACTGTAGTAACAGCATAAGATTGCCCTTGATCCCTTGGCCTTTTCTGAGGTAAGTTTCCCTGACACTTAGGACATTCATTTGCATAATGCCCCATTTCCCTATAATTGTAGCATTCAACATTTATAGCCTCTTTCTTTCCCTTGCAATCATGCGCCTGGTGACCTTTTTCTCCACATTTGTAACAAACTCCCATTCCTTTTAGGAAAGTACCAGGGTGATTCTTCCCACAATTATCACATAGTGGAAAATCCTTCTTTCCCGTTTTCCCTTTATCTGTCTCCTGTTCCACCGTTCTCTTCTTCTCTTGCTTTACTTTGTTGTCATAAGACATAGAGAATTCCTTTTCTGTCTTGATAGCACGTGAGACAATATCTTCGTATGTTGAGAACGATTGTGATACTAAAGCTCAACGGAGAAATGGTTTTAACCCATCAAAGAAACGATCAATCTTACCTCTTGGGTTACGTATATAATCTGCAGCATGCCTCGCTAACCTTGTAAAGTTAGCCTCATACTTTGCGACATTCTCATCCTCCTTCTGCCTCAGACTCAGAAATTGCCTTTCCATATCTGCTCGATGGTCACGAGGAAATTATTTTTCTATGAAAATCTCTTTGAACTCCCTCCATTCCATATTTGATACGTCATCATCTTCCGTTGTGTTATGAATCAACGACCACCACTGATCGGCATCTCCAGTGAGGCGGTAAACTGCCATGACAACCTTCTCCCTTTCGCTACTCCCCAAGGCATGGAATATTTTCTCTAAGGAGTTTATCCATTTCTCAGCTACTATAGGATTTGTACTCCCATTGAAGGTTGGTGGTTGTTGCCTCATGAAGCGGTCTAACATTGATCCTCCACGTTGTGGATCAGGGTGATCCATATGAGTAAGGTTATTATTCATAACTTGAGTGAGTTGTCCCATTATGGTAATAAGTTGATCAGCACCAGTTGTATCTCCAGATCCACAATAATTATCTTGAGCAGGAGGGAAATCCCTACATGGAGTGCGTGCATTGATACGGTTTCCATTCCTTCCACTAGGTGCCATTTCTAAACAATGGAATAAACTATATTAGTTTATGAATCAAAATACATAATTCCATACTTGTAAGATAGTTAACATAAATTTAACTATTTATGGATATAATCCATAAAAATGTTTTCTTTGAGGAAGTATACACTCATACCCCTTCATAGTGGTTTATATAAAAAGGAGAATTATACAAAGCATATCCCCTGGGAGTGTCGTAACCAAGAGTGCAGCAAGGCCCGTTGTCGTGCACCAGTTCCCGTTCGAGTCTAGCTCAAAGCGGTGTTTTCGGGTTTTACCCCTAGGTACATCTGTGCCAGAGCCGCCTCTACCTGCTCGTATCCAGACAGGGATGTATTGCTCGTAAAACTCACAACATCTCTACAATACCAAAATTCTAGGAAGTTCTTCTATACTAATCCTCAAAGTCTATCTTCGGCCTATGTGCTCTAATCAGAGTTTATCTAAATCTAGCTTCCAAGGTTAGTACTAAACTGCCTCTGATACCAACTGTAACGCCCCGACCCCAGTTACCTAGAGTCGGTGCATTATTACATAACATTGGCATGATCACAAAAGATCAAGTCTCGAAAGACCGATTAGTTTAGTATCCTTGGAAACACTAGATACATTCGTAAATATTACATTACATCATAAAAATGAAAACTACAATAACATGGTCTCCCTAGTCCACACTCATATCCTCACTGACTATTCTTGCAAGTCAGTCATAACACACTTCTTCACATCCTGGGAAAAATAAAACATTGAAAGGGGTGAGCTCAAATGCTCCGTAAGGATAACAATATAGCGGAATCTTTCATAAGAAAACATAAGCATTTAAGGCAATGTATAACTAAAACAAAAGCCTTATTGAACATGAACTTCAGCATAATATGGCAAAAGTAAAATGAAATAATGCCTTTACTTACTCACATGGATATTCTACTAGACGAATAATCACATGAAATATCAATAACCACTTTCATAATGAGGGAATGTATAATGCCAGACATTCTGAATCATTTTGTCAAGGCCTCGGCCAAGACGTCTAAAATGATTAAGGCCTCGCCCAAAACCATAAATCAAATTGGGAAAGGGCCTCGGCCAATTCCATGTTTAGTTGTCTCATGAGACCTACCGATGCATCGAGCAGCTATAGCGGGCTCCACCCGTCACTTATTAAGTCCAATACATTCCTCATATGAATAGGTTTAAACATAACATAAATATTCGTATTAAAACTAGCATAAAAAATGTCAACAGTTTCTCCATAAACTATGGATGGTATAAAAATAACACATCCACAGTCAAATATTTCACAAAATGTTCAATGGATGTTTTTTTATCATAAATCAATTTCAAATAAACTTAAAACCCATCAAAGGATGTTGACATGGATGAAGTCAAAGCTATTTGAGAGAAATATCTCTCTTTTTTGAAATCATTTAAAAGTCCCATAATTATAAAATAATACATTTACTTTGAAAATATTCTTATAAGCTTGTAAGGGAAGCTTCGATGAAGTTATAATGGCGGAAAATATCCGCACCCGCCGTATAAGTTAAAAAAACGTTCTTACATTAAATTTGTCAAAAAGGTCAAAAAGTACATTGTTTGGAAAACGACGGTAAGATTCCTTTCAAAAACGTATAAGGGTATAAATGACGTTAACCCATTTTCCATTTAATAGTAAAAATGTTTTGAAAGACATTTTTAAGAAACATGGATGTGGATGATAACGAGGTCCCAGTAGATAATTATGTATAAACAACCTTGGATAATGAAGAGTTTGTGAAGTAAACCCTTACCTTGTACTTTTCCTTGGTTGGGGTTGGTTATCCTCCTGTATAATGGTGAAATAATTGTTATTAAATTATACAAGAATCATATACATTCATATGATATCATATATGATCTTTTAACATTGCTTTGTTAACAATATCTTAGATTTATCGTTGTTTCGGGTGTTAACTTACTCGTTTTATTTTATATTTTTTGTTACGTAAGTCGTGTTTTTCCTGGATAGGTTGTATCTTATTCATATCCAGAATGATATCATGTCCTTAAACATTATTTTTAAATCATCAAATGATAATTATACGTGAATGGATACGACGGAGAATGAATCTCATCAAGTTCGTGGAGACAGTAGTCCGTACGTACGCACGAGCGACAATATCATTATATTGATATTAAAATAATATATCATTGGATAGTATATCATATATACAGAATCATTATCATTTTATATTTATTATTTACATGAATTACATATCATTATTATACCCATATAAATAATAATATACTGAATAACAATTACACCATGACGTGGAGACGGTAAGCCGTACGTACGCATGTATGGTGACATGTCATTCAAAAGATGGGTAGAATACTGAATATGGTTGTTCCATATTTATAATAACATCACAGTATATAGAAGATACTGGAGTTATAATTTTAGAATTGAAATAATAAACAAAGAGGGAGTGGAAGAAGAAAGAAACTTGAAAGAGGGTGATGAAAACGTTACCTCTTCTTCGGGTTCTTCCTTTTGATTTGATCAAAAGGACTCCATAGGATGGCTTTCTGACTAAAGTAAAGCTTCTAGGATGAAGGGAGAGAAGTTGGGAGAGTATTTGGGCAGAGTTTGTCCGAACCAAAAGGCTTGAAAGTGTGAATAATGTGGTAGAGGTGGGGGCCTTTTATAAGAGGAGAGGAGGGGCTCTTCTGGAAAGATTGAAATGTTATATTATTATACAATGGTTTTCGGATTCTAAAGGTCCCACACTTATATAATTCGTGGCTAAGGTGATAAGGGTTCTAAACCTACCCATCCAATAGTCTTTGGACACGTTTAAGCCTTGGATTTTACATTATCTTTTCATTTTATTAAAATCGTTAAAAAATGAGGTAATCGCTTCATCATAATGATGTCATATATAATTTAATTTATATAATGTCTAAAAATTATAAAAAAAATACTATGATGTAGGAATTCTCTTTAGCTTTCCAAGGACTATTTATAGTAAAAAATATGACTTGTATAACCCCATGTAAAAATTGTTTTAGTAAAACATTTCATGTTTGTGTCATTTTTTACTTTAACATTAAATAAAAGGTATTTATGTCATTTTCCAACTAAAGTGCCTCCATGGAGTCCCCAAGTTGACCCATGTATTGTCTTGGTCGGCCATTACTCATCCAATAGGGGTAGGATAGTGTAAGGGTATTTTCATATTTTTATAATATCATTTTTAACTTAAATTTCACTAATTACCTTTAATCGTGATTAATTAAACTTAAAAGTTACTATTCACCAAAAAATTATTTTAATCCCATTGAACCACATTTTACATCTTAATTACAACCATTTATGTAGGATTTTTGAAATTCAAAACACAGAAGTGGTAATATTTCATTTAAATGAAAAATCGGTTATTTAACTACCACTTAGTGGTTTCACTATTCATCAAATATTGAAGTTTTTCAGAACAATTCCAAAATTTCACCCTAAGATATAATTGATATTCCGAATCCAAAAATGAAGTCCATTTTGATAAATAAAATTTATAAAATTTCAAAAAGTAGGTATTACTATTCACAACGGCTAGTTTAATTAGTTGTGGTGTGTGTTAGAGCTCGAAGTTGCGTACAATGCAAGCTATTGCATTATTGAATGAGAAGCGTTTCGTGGAAGCTCGGGGTGTTACAAATTTTTTTATTATATGGGTTATAATAGTGTAATTATATCTTAATTATTATGTAAAATTTTAATAGTATAGAAGAATAAATAAAACAAAGATGCTCGTTTGAGAATGATATTTCCTCTTCTTACTATCTCTTTAAGATTATTCCTAGAGCCTCAATAGATTATTATTATGATCACAAGAGGCCTCAATGATGTGGGTATAGAAGTAAGGAAGGAATTTTATAGGTGACATTCAAAACCATATAGATTTTATGTGTGTAAAGGAGTGGTTCCCTTTCATAAGTGATAGGGAGTGAAAGTTTTGTAAATACTCCAAACTATTCTATAATGGGAAGTCACTCTCATTCCAAGTGCCTACATAATTGATAAATAATTAATTTTATGGTTTATAGTGTCTAGATACACCTATAATATTCAGAAACAAAACCATTTTTAAAAATTTTCTTCATTTACCTCTATGGTTACCTGGTTTTATGTCTTTTGTTTTAACACACATTGTAGTTTTGTTAATATTTGTACTATTCATAATGAAAAAATTATTTTGATGTAATTAAAAAATTTAAATTATACACATTTAAAATATGTAATATATTCTATAAAATTGAAATGAAAAATTTTGTAGAATTTAATTTAAAATTCAACTCACAAGATGTGTCAAAAAATAGGTTTTCAAGAAATACATTTCCATGTAATAAATGATCTTATATTACTATAAAACTAGAAAATAATCATTATATGAATTCAAATTAGTATAAATAGAAATATAATATATTATTTTAATTTATATATTTCTTTACTATGTGTTAATTTAATTAATTAAAATCGATAAATTTTATGTACTGAAAAGCTATTTGTAGAAAACAACATTTTACTTATAAAAATAATGTTATAAAAAAATCATGAAAAATTATGATTCAAGTGAAATTAATTAGATTATTATAAATCAGATGTCTAATATGTCACGTTAATATTGGATCCAAAATGTAATGGAACTTTTAAATTACTTTATTTAATAAAAATAAATGAAATTACATGAAAATAGGTATTTTAACTATTCACTAAAAATATAAAGCATTTCAGAAATATAGAAAAACATTACACTATGTTAATTTTAATAAAAAAATATAATTTTTTTTTCATTTTATGAAATCAATTTTTTTAATTTTTTATAAATGTTTTATATTACTTTCTCACAAAAATCATTACTTTTTTTGAGGGGAAAATATTTTTTGAGGAATAAAAAGTCTATTATAAAAGGAGTACTTATTTATTGAGAAATCATTAAATATATATACTAGTTAGGGAAATTATATATAATACATAAATTATTTGATACTATTTATACCCACCAATTTAATAAGTATGTTATACTATTCATTAATAATTTTGGTTCGTTTAGGCTCGGTACTTCATGTCACATACACTATCAAGAATAATATTATTTTTTAAAAACATTGTGTATTGCACCTAACCTACCTCAATAGCTAGAATAGAGATGAATACCCTCTTCAATATCAACCATTGTAATAATATCATATAATGGAGAAGAAATAGGGTTCTCTATTTTTTTATCTTTAGAGAGGGGATGTGGTTGGTAGAGGACAACCCTACGATACTCCTCATCTTCATCGAAAATGAGTAGGGTAAAACTATTGAGGATTAAATCCATAGGTCTAGATATTTATTGGAGAAGGTCCTATCTATATAAATTTTATAGTGTTCCTAGTGTGGTGTAATTCATACTTCATGTGTGGTACTATCTACTGACATTCTACTTTAGTGTTGGATTTCTTTTATTTAAGAGCTACACACTCATTCATTTTACTCTCCCTAGTACATTTATTGGAACTCAAGGTGGAGAGTCTTAAAGAGACCATATTATTGAAAATTATAGTAGGAGGTCAAGGTAGACTGTATGATGTGTGTAGAGATTTTGATCTAGTGTTTGGGAAACACCAGTCTTTTAAATACCACCTATGTTTTTAGATACAACCATTAGACATCATCCATTCTATGTACTAGGCATATTCAATGCTATATTTTTTTATTACATTAGTAGTTGAGTTATTTTTCATGACTATGATGGATATAATGATTTTTTTTGGTATAGAGAGGCCCTCATATGGTTTAGAAGTGTATCAATTTAATTTCTTCCTTGATTGATGAACTATTATTGAGTTTAGTGAAGTATAAATCAGTGGTGATTCTTAGGGTTGCAAAAGAATTATATGATATATTCTTAGTTGAGTTTGTGAAAGTACCTTATTATTATGTGATTGATTTTGGGATAATATTTCTATACGGTTCCACTCTTACATTAATTTCCCATTATAGGATGAAACCATCTAATTTTTGCGTATGAAGATTAAAATTTATGATATTATTTATAGAGAATTTATTACTCTTATTATATCCCCATGAGGTTCGATAATCCTGTTCATGAAGAATGAATATATATGTATAAATTTATGTATCGATTATTATCACTTGAATCCACTGATAGTGAAGAAATACTATCCCCTATGGTGTATTGAAGATTTATTTAGTGAGATGAATGATGCCTATTTGTTCTCAATGATCTATTTTTATCCAGGATTTCATTATATACAGGTGAAGGAAGAAGACGTTTCTATTACTACTTTAAATACGTTTATGGTCAAAATGAGTTCATCAAGACACAATTCAATATTACAATTTCTCCAACCATGTTCATGGGACTAATGAATGATGTGCTTCATGAATTTATTGAATAGCTCTTAGTGGTGTTCATTGAAAACATCTTTGTGTATATTGAGTAATAAGAGGAGAATGTATAGCATCTGTGATATATTTTAAGATTATTTAGACATTTTAAACTATCTGGGAATCCATTGATGTGTTTTTTGTCCCATTATATCATTTTCATAGCACATGTTTTATATCCATGTGTAGTATCCTGGGATAATTTGAATGTTGAGGTTGCTATTTCTTGGTTTTTTCCAAAGAATGTTTCTATAGTTAATTGTATCCTTTGTCTTTATCGTTATTACAATAGGCTCATACCCAACTTTCCTTAGATTGATACTCCATAATGATATTTGAACAGAAATGATTAATCTTTTATGAGGGCTTACCAGAACCATGCTTTTTTGGTCCCTGAAATAGAAGATGGTCAGTGATTCTTCTATTCCATATTTCAGAGGAAGGTTTTATGTTTGAGGTTTATTTTAATTATTCCAATCTTGGATTAGGTTTCAATTTGATATTAAAAATATCAATTATCTCTTATGGGTCTCGACATTTACAACATATTGAACATAACTACAGTTCCCATGATCTTCAACGTGATATGGTTTTGTTCACTTTATAATTGTGGTGATAATACCTCATCAATGAACTATTTTTTATCTTTACATTTCACAATATATTTAGGTACACCTTCTCATAAGTAAATTTAATTTTTTTGAAATGGGGATGCAAGGAATTATTATAGTATTATGACTCTAATATTTCTAATACCCAAGTGAATGGAAATTTCAAGGATGATGCTCTATGTGGGAACTCACATGATGATACTATGTATGAGTCATGAGATTCTTAAATATTAATGAAGATGCACTTTGTGATGCACCTCAATATAGTGGAAGTTAGTAGTAGGGGATTACTTTATCAAATTATGGGGGAATTTTCTTTACTGAAATTAGAAGAGGAGTCCCATATGGAAGATTATGAGGTATATTCATGGAGAGATTGAGTTGTTTTTTAGTTATTATCCTATGATATGGTATGATGACGTACAACATCGAGTGTTTTTCTAGAGAAGGGTCTTTATTCATTTAGTAACATGTGATGTGGTTCTTCTTGGCTTACAAAAATTTTATTTGGTGTTATATCATAGTTTATAAAATATGTATCACTCCTTGGGAGTTCTTTTTTTATGGTTTGGGATTAATATATCCGTAATAGATTTTGTGTCCTAATGTTCAATTTTCTAAAAGGTGATGTCTGATCACCAACTTCTTATTGGGTAGCTTTAGCTGCTAGATATTCTCTAGTGAAATTGGGAAGACATCTTGATAGAGTTTATAACCAGTGTTCACTGGGATCTAGGTGGATGTAATGTTATTGAGGTTATCATGGACTACTTGATGAAGCCTAATCACCTCTTAGAAAGTAAGGAGTTGAGCTCAATGGATGTTTTGTAGAGTTAGTATTTGTAGAAGTTAGTGAGGGTTCAAGGGGTTTTGATGAAGATAATCTTGAATCTTGATCCTCACCTCACCTACAATGGTCTGAAAGGTCTTTAACATTTTTTTGGATATCACTTATACATTACCACCACTTCTCATTAACTAATGGATTTTTTATATAAAATACCATATATAAATTGCAGGACATATTGTATATATGAAATTTAAATTTTTTTGGTTTTTTTGTGAGGAACCTACCATTGGTAGGGTTTTCTTATAATAACAAGTGTCACTGCACTGACGGTTTGGACCCATTCAAATCATTTTAAGTTAAAATTTTAGTTCTCCATTTTATTGGAATGAGGTTTTAGATTCAACAATTGTTATAAAATAATTATTGTAGAGCATAATAGAGAAGGTACATGTTATTTACGAGAGCATGAAGGCATCTCATGATCGCTATAAGTCTTATGATAATCATATGAGGATGGATATGGAAAATGATATAAGAGATCATGTGTTATTGAATGTGTCTCATTGACATATGAAGTGAATGTTTGACCATATTAATAATATTTAAACCGACTTTTTTTGGAATTTTCAAGGTGTTGGGACTTGTTAGGGTTGTTATGTATCAGTTCTAACTTCTCCTAAAGATGCATTATATCCATGATGTGTACAGTGTGTGAAATATTCTCATGTATCCTCATAATGTTTCTCTTATCATTGGTTGGCAATATACCAAGGTTAAGGATGAAAAATTTTTCAAGGAGCGATCTATAATGATTTAGGATTTTCCGTAGTAAGTATTTCATGAGCACGTTGTTCCTTTTCTGTATGTCCTATAGTGACATGATGTATTAGAGGAGTGTAATTGGTCACATTATTAATAGATTATTGGAAAATATACTGGTTTTTATATTGTTTCATCTTTATATATAATTTATTTATGATGTTTTTTTATTTATGAAATGATGGAGGATTATTTATTTTATGGACCTTGTTATTACGATATGATTTTTAAGTTATTTTTATAGAGAGATCTCTAAGTGATATCTTGATGTGTTGTTGTTTTGTAACAATTTACTTACTTCAAGTTACTGTTTCAAATTCTCAACGGTTATAAGTGTTTGATAGGTTTTTAATTTAAGTTATTTATTTTTTCATATTCCTTACTTTGTATATTTAGGTAATTGGAGGTGCATATGGATGGGTGTATAAGTAGACTTTCCACTGAGCTAAAATTTCTTCTAAATAAAGAGTATTATAGAGTTATTTGTTTGGATCTACTATGATGTAGTCCCAAGAATAGACCATGAAACATGGCCAATGTCTTCTAGTGTGGAGTCTCATGATAAATGATTTCACACCTTTTTTATTTTAGGGGAAGCTATAGTGTGCTTCTTTAGGATGTATTGTGGGGATAACATGGTCATGCTCATTATAAATACCACGCTAAGGGTTTATATTATATGGGATAATGGATGTAGAATGGATCATAGGGGTTGGGTTCTTGTCTTTGATCTCTAAAGGGTAGCTAAAACGTAGGGCAAGGGATTCACCATGAGTATCGAGAAATCATTTTTTTCTTTTCCAGATTGAGGACCCTAGTAATGTAGCATCTCAGCTATGTCCTGGCCCTTCCCTGGATTTACAATATTGTGTTGGACTAATTATCGGAAAGGGGTGGATACATAGGTAATTATTCTAGGGATTCTATTGGGATGCTTTAATTGAGACCATTATTTAATTATCACCCTTTGAGTGATGTGGTTTCAGTGAATGTCCTGATAACTACATCACATTTAGTATGTTATACAAGGGTATTATACTTTTTTTCCATATACTAGAAATTTTGGATTCAATTTAATTTCTACATATTTGTGGTCTCTTTCATCAAACCCTAGGCTTCCAAAAAATATATTTAGAGACCTTTAATCCATATTTTTCTCGAATTTTTCCTTTGAATTATAAAGATAACTTTTTTAGGGATCCAATGTGAGTTTTCATTTTCTCTATTGGTTATGATCACTACTATTCTATATTTCCATTCTACGGAGGTTTTTTCATTTATCTTCATGAGGATATATATTAATGATTTATGGGGTATTTTTTTGTGTTTTATATCCTTAGGAGTCATGGTTTTTTTAATGGGAGGTGTGATTTTAGTTATGTGCTTGTTCTTACATTGTTACTTAGATAATTTAAAGCCTTCTATCGAGGTATGATATTCATTACCTCTATTTATCAGTTGAATTGCAATATAAATTATTTAACATTAATGAGTAGTTGGTTGAAATTGACCCAAAAGAAGATAATATTAAAAAATTTAAGGATTGGAAAAAATTTATGGTGTGCAGTGATCACATGTGTTTATGATATTATAATAATTTTCCATTGATATTTACTAGATAAAGTATAAATAATTTATAATTATATTTATGTTCCATGGTATAATTTATATTATAAAATATATAAAAAATTTAAATATTGTAAGGGGAAATGAATAATGAATAAGCCTTATGAATTTAATGATCGTTTATCCTTGAACACTATTGAATAAGAAAGTGAATCTTGAATCATGTCCATGAATGAGGATGAAATGTTTTTATAATGAATTAGTTAATCACAAATAGTAATTTTAAATGATTATTTTCCTGTTATTGTGTTTTGTGATGTTATGAGCCTAGTATTTCTTATCTGAATTTTTTTAACATGTTGTGATGACCTTAATTTACTCAAAAGTTTGTTAGGATGAAAATAAGTTTTAATAAAATATATATATTCCATTATTTATTTAGATAACTTTCTATAAATTATAGTGAAACTTTGTATAGTTAGGATATTATATGGGGGATGAGATCATTTTCCTAGGATATGAATTTATTTGGTTCTTGTGATGGTAATATAAGATAGATGACTCATGTTGAGAATTAAACATTCTTGTTTTCTAGATTATTGTGTTAGGATGTTGATATATTTATTGGGATGAGTTGAGAACTAGGATTTCCCATCTTTCACAAATTAATTATTCCTTTATGTTGGGTTTTCAAGATGATTCCTTATAGTGACTTCCAAATTCAAGTTTTAATTTACCTATCCAATACAACTGCGTCTTCCACTATAGTAATTCAATTCATGTCCTTTAATACCAAGATTAAGTAATGGTAAATGAATTTTAAATGAATTTATGATAATGATAGTTGATTATGGTATTTATTCTTTTTTTAAATAATATATTTTTAGAGAAATTTTATAAGAGTATTGAATGAAAATCTGGAATTTAAATGAGGAATCATAAAAGAATGTTGGCGTTTAATGAAATGAATTGATAATAAACAATTTTATGAAGCGGTAAATTATTTATTGGTAGTTTTTTAATTATTAAATGGAATTGGTTAATTCAGAAACATGATACTTGTGTGGTTATAGGGAATCTAGTCTCCAAGACATTAGTAGTGGAAGCCATGTGACATGTGGGATAATAACTACAAATTGAGTCCAAGGATAGGTAGTTTCCCTTTATTTTATTGTGCATGATATATTAATTATATTTTTATATTTATTATTCTCAACTTCCTTATATGGGTGGGAATATAGTGCCTTAATTTTTTGGTTTCTATGTATTTTCCTCAATATTTAGGTTGGTGAGGGATCAAAAGAATGACTACATCCTCTTCCCAACTCTCTATTTCAGATGTATTATGGTATGTATGACTATTTGGATTTTGATAGATTAATGTACATGGTGAAAATTATAAATTTTGTTTTAAAAATCCCATTTTTACAATACTTGTGTGTGTGGGATGAAATATCTTGATGTTATATCTCATATATATATTATGGATGCAGTTATTTCGGTTTTATATAGTTGTATATATACATGATGTAGTGGCTTCAGGCATACTTCTTGATATATATGATGTAGTGGATTTCATTCATCTACTTGGTTATGTAGGTGATGAGATGTGGAAAAGATATGTGTTCATGAGGTTTATGATGAGATGATTTCGTGGTTATGGTATAATTTCCCAAGTGGGCATGGTGATATATAGTAAAAGTTACAGCACATAAAATTTAGCATTGGTGCATAAGAGTGACAAACCTGTGTGGAAGTGTATGTGGGGTAACTTTTCATATGTATTTGAATTTGATAAATATTTAAGTACTTATTTGTGTTACTTGGTAGTCTATCCCTAGTGAGGATGGTGTATAATTTTAGTAATTTAGGTAATGAGTTGGTTTCCTCGGTTCTTTTAATGGGATTTAGTGTCTTTAATTCATATATATACGATAGGTTATAGGGATTATTATATATAGTATACATATATTCTCATTGAATGTATATAATATTTTTTAGTGTCTATAAGAGCAGGTTGGTGATCAATATAGGCATTACTTTCTCATTGAGTTGTTTAGAATATATTGGAGTTTTTCATCATTTCCTGGGATTTATTTTGGTCATTTTCAATTGTTCCCACATTTTATGACATTATATTCAGGTATTAAGATTATTTATTTATTATTTATTTGATAATGTTTATTGATGGATATAATCTTTCATCCTTAATTACATATTTAGGGAAATTCCTCCCATTTACATGCATTCTATAACCTCAATTCTAGCCACCAACTCATGGTCTATTAGATGGGGATTCAGGGGGTCATACCTATCTTATGGGAAAACATAGGAAGGATTACCTTGGACTAGTGTATGTGACATTATCAGAATGGAATCTTTACATATTTGATGTGGGATTGGTGTAATGATCATAAGAGGTCTCCTCATTCTAGACAGATTAGACACTTGAATTGGTATTGTTGGTAATATTGGTATGGAGCTTCAAATCACACATAAGGATCAAAGATACATTTCAAGTGACCATATAATGTTTCATATGGGTTTTTAGTTATAATTATTAGTAATTAGAAACTATAATTGATGTAAAAGAACATAGGTAAGTTGTTTGCGGACGAGCATGCACTAAAAGCATAAAAAATAAACTAAAATAGTTTATGTTTCCCTTCATATTACATATATAATAATATCAATTATATTTGATATATGTTCCCCTAATTTGTTAATATATTCAAGAGTCATATTCTACATGAATTTAGTTATGGAATCAATACCTTATTTAATAAGTATAGATCCTTTTATTAGAGTGAAGATGAAATAAGGACTCAAATTCCCTTCTAGGTCTATTTTGATTAGTATTTTCAAATTATTGTAGGAATTTTTAGTTTTAGAGCTGAGAAAAATAATATCCTTATTGAAATATATTATATTATATGATTTAAAGATATCATTGACATCTATAATCATATAGTTTCTTTTACCATACCAAAAATTAGTGTGACACTTTTCGGAAAGAGTGGGTCATTCATGTGAGTAGAGTGGTATTTATATTGAGAAACCACGGAGAACTAAATTTCTAGTCATATGTATTGACTATTTGATTAGTTGATTCTATGGATAAACCTATATTTTCGATATTAGTTAAATATTAGTTATTATATTTCATAAATAATTTTATGGACTTTCATAAGAGAGTAATAAGGTGTGAACAATTTACTTGTAATTTAGAAGACGTCTAACATGTTTTCACTCATATAACATTTTAATTTTATAGTTTCAAGAGTTGAAGACCAAATTGGATGATTTAGAGTGGAAAATATTTATCAAAAAATTTATTTCACATCTGAAAGTACCTGTTCTTTTTTCCAAGAAGGATGATGGTAATTTATGATTTTACATTGAATATTGGAAGCTAGACTAGGTGACTGTACCAAATAAGTGAATTTTACCTCTTATTGATGACTTAATTGAAAAAATTAACATATATTAGTGGTTTGTATAGATTTAATCAAGGTTAGTTTACTATTACTTTACGGCAAAGTGTGTGATGATTTTCATGGTATTTAGTTTCATAGAGTTTGTATAGTTTCTAATTTTGGTAAGGTGTTTAATGACAAATCATGTTTCTCATATATGGTGTGTTGACCATTTAAAGTGTATATATGAATAATTTATCAATGAATAAGATTATTTGGGTGGTATATAACCAATTTCGACACTTCGTGACATTAATTTTTTGATAATTATAGTGATAATATCCAATGGATAGATCTATGTTGTTAGCTATAATGGATTTATGGACCTGATCCATGTCTTGTAAATTGGTCACTGAAATTTAATTTTTATGTATGATCCCTATATTATATATTCATTATCTATTTATTTTTATTGTAAATTCAGAGAAGTTAGTCTTGGAAGACCCATTTTGCTGGAGTAGAGGTGGTTCCAATATTTTCAGAGCGAATCATGAAATACATGGATTGTAGAATTTATCTATGGTGGAGTTACTGAATGATTTTTTATTTAATTTAGATTTTGTGATATATAATTAGGTATGGTATTCATAACATCCTTATAGATTTTAATCTTAGAGAGACTTTTCATGATTTTGACTTTTATTGTGTATTAGTGGATTTGACTATCCAAATGATTATTATTTTTATTACTTTCACCTTTATCTATAATTATATAATGGATAGTTCTGAACATTATGTTTTAGTCTCATTATAAAAGGTGTGGATCCTTATTGATGTAGCTTATATATTTTTGATGGATATAGGGCCTTCATTATGTGTAACTATAGATGAACATAAGTACATGGGTAGTTTGCAATGAAAAAGTTATGAATATTTGAGAAGTTAGTGTAATATTAATCTTCATAAACTATATATTTGGATGGCATGTAATCCTAGTAGATTATAAAGGATGGTTTTAGTTACGGATTTCCTTTGTTTTTTGGAGTGTATGTTTTTTTTAATACATGGAAGGTAATTATGGTGTTAAGGTGTGAACAATGGTTCTAGAGGGGTTTTGTGTAACATACCATCTTAGGATACACCATGTCGATACGCAAGTCAATTAATGATAAGGGAAAAAAATGTTCTCAACCATCATGGACTGTAAAAAAGTTTCAAGTGAATCATTTTTATCCTTTGGGAATTATTTCACTCATTGTAATTAAAATCAAAATAAATATTCCAGTTAATATTCCTAGATGGCCATTCTATTAGTCAGAGAACCCATATATATAAAATGATCATTTCTAAAAATAAGGTATAAACATAAAATATTTAACATAAATTTTAAATAAATAATACCACATATATTATAATGAAATCTAACAAAAACATAACCAATAAATATTATACACATTCAGCTAAAAATGTATGGTATATTAATTGAATTAAAAATGAAAAATAAATGTTATGGAAGTATAAAATAGAAGAATACATGACCATATAAAAACTACATAACTAAAAATATTCCCCACACTACTCATCTTAATGTAATAATATATCACTATCCACTTTCCACTACCTCCATGGCCAGATAAAACTATTAGTCTCCCACTATCACAGATAGAAGACATCCCTTCCACTACATTAGATAAAATAATGTTTATATAAACACATTTTGTGTATTTACGGTGTTAGAAAGTATTCCAAGTAGGATAAAACCTTGTCTATATGCACATTCTGAAAAAAATAATCCATGTCATTCTAATTTGAAATATAATTAAGAATTTAAATCATTATTTTATAATAAAAAACACGTAGCATAGAACACCACATTATGTTATTTATTTTAAATAAAAATTTTAATAAATTTAATGAACATAATTTACATGGAAGTATAAAATCATGAGAATAATAAAAAATACCACATTACCCATCTCAGTCAGCATTATATGAGACTAAAATGGGACAATGGTAATGAAATATTTGATCCTTGTACTCAGTCCATAAATTCGATAAATTGCACCTAGGAAAGTAGACAGAGCATAATCCCAAACTAGTGGTAAGGTTTATTTCCAATGAATAATCTAAATGAGTTGGTAAATTACAAATTAAACTACGAATAAAATGATCCTAAACTGTTAAACTATAAATATTCTATTATTTAATATAAGGGATAAGAAAGATTGTGTGTAATCTCACCTAGATAGTTTAATTATCCCTAGAGTCTACCTATGTTCCCACAATATTCCCATGATTCATTACAAATGAAAGGGTAAAAAATTGTTTAATAAATTAAATAAATTATTATATCTACTCAAAAAACCTTTCAATTAAACAACTACATCATAAAAATATCCATAATAAAAAAATAATGATAAATAATTCCAAATATATTCATTTCATAAAAAAAAGTGTCAATAACCATAAAAACATAGTGGTAGATCATAAGGAAAAATGCATAAAATCAAACTAATAAAGTAGTTATCATAAAATAATAATATTATATACATTGAATTAATCATGTATAATTTGAATAAATATTGCCTAATATTTCTTACTAATTCAAAGAAAATTCAACTTAGACACTTCATCAAACATATTTAGTGCATCATTGATATTCGAATTGGTTTTTAACATTTTATGAAAATCCTTTTTATATAAAGAGACAAAAAATGTGGAGAAATAGTGTAATTATCACAAGATTTTTATAATGATCGACTATATACCATATATTAATGAAAAAATACTTTTAAACATTCAATAATCCATAGTTTAATAATTCAAAAGAGGAATATAATACCAACTACTGAAAAGAGATGAAGTAAATGATGCATTATATTATTCCACCCAAAAGTAAAAATTTTGAATGTGTATGAATAGGAAGAAGTCCCTAAAATTAGTAAACTATAATGAACTTGATTGTGTTGACCCGACCCATCGCCCAAGCCAGATTACCACAAAGCTCGAGGTTCATTACAGATCACATGGGCTAGTTACCCATATAAGGGAATAAAAACTAATTAATAAGAATGATTTCACTAACATAAACCAATTAACCACAACATATTTTCCACCTGATAATATAACATTACCTATCCATACATCAGGCACCCATGTTTCAAAATAATTTTTTTAGAAATAATATAAATAACCAAATTGGTTATAAAACACAAATAATACAGATAATAACACTCCATAAATTCATAACCATAAGACCCAAAAATGTGGTAGACAACTTCCATATACAAGATATGTATAAACATGTTGAATACCTATGTGTTTGATAAAAATCAACCCAAACACCACTAATGATCCCTAAAATTCTTTATGAAGGACACTCCAGGTGACCCATGGTCATCATAATATATTATAATGAGAAGAAAAACTACCATCAAGGAGAAGAACCATATAATGTAGTTCATTTTCCATTACTAGTGTCTTTCAAAACCCAACATTTATATTCCCTATGATTATATATGGTGTGAGTAAAATTACAGTAATATACCACCATCAATCCATAAAACATTTTTCAAATTCGAAATATTTGATTTAGTCTGAAATCATTTCTTTAAAACAACCACTTTTTTTCATAAGAACTAATATTTTAAAAACATTTTATAAATCCATTGGATTTCAATAAATTATCAATGATTCATAAGCTATATAAAAAAGGAATATATTAATTATTACTAAAGGAAAAATGGAATAATCAATACCCTAATATCTAAATAAGGAAAATAGGGTCAAAACATATATCATGGATAAACAAGTACCTTACCCATACATGGGGATCTAGCCTTAGGCCTAAAGGTAACTAAGACTCAATCTTGGAACATTAGATGACTTATGTGAACCTAACAATTATAAGAGTTTTCATGCTCTCATCAAGTCAAAGGTATCCATCTCTTTCTCCCTCAGGATGGTCAGGAAGAAAATTCCTAGAAAACAAAGAATCTATAGTAGGGAAGCACCCATCGAAATCACCAATACAAAATTAAGGCTTCCCATGTGCCACAACATATAAAAACATAAGATCATAATAAAAATATTTCTTATATTCCAATATTCAATATTCTCCTATCACAAAAATATAACCCCAAAAAACTTTATTTAAAAAAATATATATTCTAAAAACACTTTTATGATAAAATAACTCAATGATATATGTATTCAAACATTATTATTTTACAAATATAGTTTTTAAAGAGAAAATAATAGAATCCACCATTTAATTACTACAAACACCAACAACCATATATAACTATAAATAATAATCCCTCAATAACTCAATTCAAACATAATTAACCCATTATAACTAATAGAAAATTAAGAACTATGGGTAAAGAAATTTAAAGGAATGGTTTATTTATACAACTACATCAAATTAATATAAAAAATCAGTAAAATAAATTTGAATACAATAAATGAGGAGGATGGGTCCTTACTTATTAAACACCCCTAAAATTTCATTAGAAACCCACTGTAAACCCAGGTTGATCACTATTGGAGGATAGGGTTTCCATACCAAAAGGAAAAGCAATGAGATATAAGGAAATAGGAGGAAGAATATATAAGAAATCAAGAATGACATTGGATATATCCACTTAAAAAAAGAGAAAAAAAGAGTCATGATAATATAAGAACCTTGTATGGACCTCAAAAAATTATGAAAATTATGTAAAAATAGGGGATGAAAGTAGTTATTTTTTAGTGGAAAAGTTATCATTTCATATTTTATTAAATTATGAACAAAAAATAACAGCGTAAACCTTAGGATTATAGAATGAAGTTACCTAAAAATGTCCATCAACGAGGAAGCACCTTAGGTTATAATCCAATAGAAACCTTAATACAAGGCCCTCCCCTAAAGATAAAACATCAACCCCCACCACCCACCCTCTATTGAAAAACCATTTAAGTTATGACCTGGTATCTATTTCTCTACACCCCCTGACATGTTCCTACTAGATGTGGTATAGATGTTATTGAGAAGGGAAGGAAAAAAAATTTAGAACCCCAATCCTATATTTCACAACACTCCACGTTACAACATTTTTTACTCATTTAGACACCCTCTTAGACTCGATCTCCCAGGTATGTGTCATGGGATGATATAGATTAAGACTATTGAAACACCTAAAAAACTTTGAAAACTCATAGAGAAATTAAAATAAACCTAAAATTATTTACTAAAATAAACAATTAAATGTTATTATAGTAATTTTCCCCACACTTCCACTTTCTATCCCAAGAAAGTTAGTAGTAAAAGTAAAAATATTTGATCATGGAAGGGGTTAGGTTTACCTTCCATAGTATAATTCTAATTCTAAAATCCAAGGAACACAACAATAACCAAAATAGAAATAATAATTTCATTGAAAAGATGAAGAAAAAAAATTAATTAAATCTACCAAATAACCTCTAAGTCTAAAGTCATATATTAGAAAATAAATCTTCCAATAAAATGATAGTATACCACTAAAAATAAAATACAAAAAAATTTAATCCATAATATAATCTAAAACAAATCATCAAAAGGACTTGAGTCTAATGAGAGAACAAACCATCACAGGAAAATCCCACCTCGATAAACTAGAGAACTCATCAGAGAATCTTTCACTACTGCCTCTATAAGGAAGTGAGTAATGTATTGTAAAGAGGAAACATTTATGATGGTATTTTAACTATATAATAATTTAAAAAAATTCTAGTTCACTAAAAAAACCAATTTCTTGTAAATAAATGGGAAATAAAACACTCCACACATGAAGAATCTTATAAAAATGGGAAAAAGATTCAGAGTAAAAATTATCAAATTATTCATTAACATCCTAATAGGACACCATCCACAATAGGCTTTAAATATTTCACCCTTCCCAATAATTGAAAACCCACCATATCATGAAACACATTCATGGGAGATCATCAAGAACAAATAAAGATATAATAAATAATTTATCAATTAGAAACATGAATCAATAAGAAAAATATGAATTTATTATTTATTCAGGAGTGAGAAGGCTGGTACCTTTCTTTTAAAACAATTTCCCAATGTGAACCCCATAAGAAAAAAAAACCCTACCATATAATAACCTAATATAGGAGGAAATATAATCCCAATTAACCTAACACCCACCCAAGCCTTCCCATGTATAAACCTTCTAAAAAACCGCAGTATAAGGATAACATATCATAATATAAAATAAGTGAACATTGAATATTGCGACGTAATAATAATAATAACCTTCAACACTCCATATCAAATATCCATTAAACACCTAGAACAATTATCAAATAATATTATCCACAAAATATCTGACTGTCGTATAATATAAAATAATAAACCTCATAATTGATAATCATTTCAATTACAAAACATGCATCACCATGGACTAATTTCTCTTTAAATAGTAAAATTAAAAATACCTCTAAATAATAAATTATAGAAACCAAAAGGAATCATCCAAAAAATCATCCTTAGTGACTATTGTGCAACCCTTCACCATGGTTGTTCTTGGGGGAATAGCTAAATATAAATAATGTGACCTTATGAAGAAAACTCTCACCAGTAACACAGTCTGATGAGGATGTTTTGAGAGGACTCAAAAGGATTTTATACCATTAAGAGGGGGCTTTATCTTATTGGTATTATAGCACAATAAGGATGGTAAAGTGTTTAAAATGTTGGGTTTGTACCTTAGGGGGAATCAAATGTATCACATCAAAACATTAATCAAAGCCTAAGTAGTTTGTAATTTTTGGGACTTACACCTATGTGGGAGGCCCAAAGATAATTCATTACAAATATGTCCCTTTCAAGGATTGTTTTATAGGGAATGTGGCCCTTTGTGAATAAGGTACCAAACCTAGGTATTGAACGTAGAAGGATGAAAAAGGTGAGACAATACACTAATAGAGTGGTCATCACCGATCACTAAGACCGCATGAGTTATACTCGATTTTGAAAACACATGATATTATAAGATCCACATATAGTATAATCGTAATTGAATGGGACTTATTCTAGAAATGGATTACCAGGTATTTGAATTCTTTTATAATATGTTGGTTTATGAGGGAGGGGATATAAAAGGTATGAAGGGTATTGAATCATCTACATGATGTTATGGTCTTACTCTAGGAGGGATTAAGATAAGAACTCCATGTCTGTTGATGGATGAGTGTTAGATTATTGAGGGGTAGAAAGGAAGACTAAAGGCTTACTTCAAAAGGGATGCACAGTTGAAGTTCTTTGTTATTTATAAACACTACATTGGGGAATTCATGTCTTTTAATAAAAATTTATAAAGTGTTTATGCTTGAAAGTTTACATCTTGATTTAGACATCATGTTAGTGGGAAATGCTACTAAATAATCTATGAATTATCTTACCACTTCCTCAAGGATCATGGCCCTCATTACTAAGGTAATGATTTATTGTAAATAACCCTGAAAAGCTACATATTAGGTATGTTAATGTGGGAAAATATTTAGCCATGATAATGCATTATTGAAAAGGGAGAAACTAGTGTATCAAATACCCTAATCATACAGGTCGGTAGGCCACAGAGGAGATCATAATTTTTTATTTCCTATGTCATGGTTTTGGTTAGAAGAATCCATTTATATACATCATGGGGGTTCTAAGCTTAAAACAATAATATAAGGGGGAGATTTCTGAGATATGAGAAGTAAATACCTTATGGATACCCCATTTAACATACGAGTCCTATTATATAAGATGTGGATATCACAAAGTGGAATCTATAGTAAATGATGTTCATTAATGAAATGAGTTTTTTCATGCAGAATATAACAAATTTCGGATGATAATGTGAGTCTCCCTTTTAATTTTATATTACCTCCCTTTACTATGAAGGCCCTTTTATAAAGGAATTTTTCCTGCACTTTTCATTCCTTCGTAGTGAAAGTGTTATCCATGGTTGTTTGCAATGTGTATCCAGATATTAAAAATTTTCCCCCAGAAATCCATTGTAGTGAACAATTTATAAGTTACATATTCTATTAAAAGATTGGATATTATAGGATTTTGGTGCTTACATGGTTGTTCTCACCCTGGTAGAAGAGACTAGGGACATACCTTATTGGTTTAATTGTACACTGGTGATAACATTAGTTTTATTGATCATCTATCTAGTCATTCAATAATTGAAATTTAGTATACTTTTTTTTATACATATTTAAATTATTCTTTTTTCCTTTGAAACTATCATAGAAACACAGTTCACTTTTTATGGTCTTACCAAGAATAAACCATTTTCTTTAGAATACCATAAAAAAAAATCAGTCTTCGATTGTATAGACAAATGGTTTGGTGAAAGGAAAAATAATTTTTGTGTTCATTAAGATCAACCTGATCAAACCTTTTAGGCATCTAAATTGTTAAAAATTATTTTCCATAGATTCTATATAGTATTAAAGAACTTTTTCAACATATAAAGAATACAATTTCATTTTTCATCCCTCAAATTAAAGAAATATCGATTCTTTTATCTTATCCCAATAGGGATAACACTGATGGTATTTTTATTCAGATAGAGATTTTATGCGATATGGTGTGAAATTTTGAGCTGGATATAGTTCATGGTTTGGTTTATGTGTAATGACTGTAGTTTTCACCTTACATGTTCCTTTTCCTTAAGTTTCTAGTGTTGGTTAAGACTAGTATTTGGTTTACCAAATGCAATCTTTCTACCTTTGTAAATCCGTGAAAAGTTCTCAAAACATTCCTAGATGCATTATTGGAATGAGTAGTGTTTATAACTCCTCATGATGGTTATTTATATAGAGACCCAAAACAATTATTAATTAATTTACAGGTTTATAAGGAAATTCAAACCCTTCTTCCTAAAAATGAAATCTAAGACTTTCCCATTCTATCACTATTTACAATTTAAGAGGTTTAGTATTTTTTATTCTAATTAGTAATGATAAATAGAAAATAAATTTATGGTGGAGATCTTATCATAATATAATTGACCAGTATCATAAACAAGTATGGCACTAAATGGGAAATCCTACCATATTTTCAGTGCTAAACATGTGTTTAAAAACATATTTTTTTCTTATGGGTCCCCATAAAGGGACCACATGGATCTAAAAAATTCATTACGTGATGTTCTAGATCCCCCAAGCCATTGAACATTGAAAAAATGTGATTCCTAATATTGGTGGGGGGATGAGTTGTATATACCCATTTGGGGAAAGGATTTATCTCCAGCTACATTAATCCATGTTGTCCTTCCATATTTTCCTATTAGGATATCAATGAATCAATAGTGTTGATGAGATTAAATGGGATGGATAGCTAAGAAGGTATTTGATTATGGGTAGCAATGGCTGGAACAATTTGTGGCATGTCTTCTGAAATTTTTGGCTGATAACCAACATTAGTTCGCCTATGTTAAATCACCTGAAAATATTACAACTATGGACCAATTCGAGGATATCACTAACATCCATCCACGATTATTTCCGTAAAAATAGGTTAACTAGTTCCTAGATTAACAATTAGTAATGGATCCAATTATTTTTTATCATGGCAGGTTCTTCTGTTGAAAGATATGTGATGAGAAAGTAATATTATACTCTACTTAAAGAACATATCAAACTGGGATATTTATATTAAGTAATTTCATGGTGTGTCTCTTTATCTCTTTCAAATACACTTCATACAGACCAAATATTTCCATATTCTTAAGAGTTTAAATTTCATTAGGTAATTGGTGGGATGTAGCCATACATTTAACTTTTTATTTAAGTCAACCCAATTAAAGATGTGGTGGCTGAACATTCATAGGAGCCTGAAAATTTTAATTGGGTCTTTGATCTATGGTACATTGACCCACTTCAATCATTTGAATGTGGAAAATGTTTCAAATAGAAACAACCTAATATTGTCCTCATACATCATGTTATTTAGTGTTTCAGGTTAAGTGATGATTATATTTATTGATTTGTAATGCATCGTATGAATCAAATCACTATTGGAATTATAGGAGGGTTGGTCACCCTTAAGGTGTCAATTAAAAATGTCATGATCTTTATGATTGATGATTCTCTCAATGGGACCCATAAGATTGTGACCACTATAAGGATTAGAAATTTGTTTAATATATTCCACCATATAAACATTTTTAAGGTTAATTTAGAGAGAGTCCCTAAAAAACCCAATAATACTCATTCCCAATGATAAAAATGATTCATGAGATAAGACAAACTATGAATATTATTTTTATGATGAACCTCTTAAATGGGAAGATATTGATGTTAACTGATGAGGAGATTGAGTTAAAAATTCCCCATCATTTTAGACTATGATTGTTCTTTTACAATACTACAACATTTCAATCTAGATTTGGAAACATTGAAAGAGGTGATTATGGTAAAAATTCCTCTATCTCTATTGGTTAGGGATACTTCTATATTGTCGCGGTTTTATCTATGAATACTTCCCTATTTATCTTGTAGATATTTATTCAATCATAATCTTGGTGCATTTAATATATTTAATATAATATGATTTATTCAAATTTCAACACTTATACTCAATTTAAGGATTTCATTAAGAGGGAATCATGATCAATATGTTTAGATGATTGATGACAGAGTATTTCAATAGATTTATCTCAACAAGATTGAAACTTTTGTGATATGATCATGGACTATTCCAACTGATCCTAGCAACTATTGTGGGAAGATAATTTTTTTGGGATTCATCTCAATGTGATGAAATTTTATAATGTCACTTTTTGTCAACATTTTATATTATGGATTGAGGTGAAATAAATTGCTTCGTATTCACCTCATCCCTTGATATAGAAACTTTATGGGATAAAAGTGATCAATAGACATAGATTCTACAAAGCATTAAAACATGCTCATTTTATACCCCCTCATTGCATTACCGATTATTTCCACAGTATATTTGAATGGGAAACCTAGTCAATCTGACAGTGATATTCTTCCATTTCTTTATAGAAATTCATATGTCCATTATATTGTAATAATTTATCTATTAAATAGAAAAACGTCATCAATATATTGATATGATTATGATTTACACATTTTTATAACAGTATTTCTTGGAATATAATATTGAAGAGTGTACATGGGAAAAACATGAGAAATATTTTATCTTTTTCTAGTTGTTTCATCAATAGTAACGTGTTATCTTCATTTTATAAGAGAAATTATTCCCTTATCCTGATGAAATTGGGTGTTTATCATTATCATTATTATATATAACATTATTTTAATGAATATGTAATATTATTATAGAATCTAGGTGATTAAAGGGTGCTTCATTGAATAACTATTGACTTATTGGATCTTCTATATGTGAAAGAGTTTCACTTGTGGATGACAAGGAATCAACCATGACTAACCTCATATTCTAAATATACATATAATATGAGTGATTTGTCATAATTTATTTAGTAATAGAGTAAATTCTTGAAAAATGATATATAACTATAGGTATTACCTTCATAGTGAAGACCATCATGGGGAGGAAAACCATTATCTCTTAACGTCTGGCCATAGGGAAAATTCTTATCATATATTCCAAGGGGAGGACCTTCAATATAGATTATTGTAAGGGGAGAAAATTATCCATTTAATCATATGGTCATGAGGAGGGACTCCAAGGTACTCGTCATAAGGAGGGTTCTCATGATAATTCACAGTTCTTCCATGGAGGGTTTGTGTGCCTGATCCCTGAATTCTACTACTACTATAATGTTTTTATGATATCTTGGTAGAATACAGGTGGGGATATAATCCTACCCTTCCATTGCCTCTTGGATGTGTTTGCATAATTTTGTAGAAGGACATGGAATATTTTTCTATTCCTTGGTCAGAGAAGGGATATGTTTATAAACCAATCCTCCAATTCACACATGATTATACCGAATATATTCATGTGTGGGAGTATAAACATGGGTATTAACATATTTATTACTAGGGTATTCTAACAATCATCGCTCTATTCTACCAGACTATGCTAGAAGTCTTGATATACATGGGTAAAATATGGAACAACCCAGGGATTTCCATCATAGTATATAAGTGGGATTGTTTAGTTGAAGTAGGGATATAGTATCACTTCCAGTTTTTTATGGTTTTATGACCTTGGAGGTCTGTCATGGGTTCTCTGGTCTAGGTTATCTTAGTGGGACTTGTGAGGAAATTCCCTCCACGGGTTGAGGCCTTAAGACCACAGGGAGGTGACAACACCATCATATACTAAGAACCCCCAAGGAAAATCATTTTATTTTGATATTAGTATAACATAGAAATATTGATTCAACTCGCTATGATAATGAAGTAAAAGGATCTTACATTCTAAGGAAAGAATCCTAAAATTATTTTAGATATAAATAGGTTCCTATTTCCTCTTCACAACTCCTCATTTCTAGAAGGATGGTTGATGAGGATTGATGTCAATGTGGGATTAACATGTGACCTACATGGTTAGGATAATAACATTGATATGGTATTATTTAATCATTTCATTTACCATCATGTGTTGAAGATACCAGGTGGGTGATGGTGTCCCCTGGTTTGATGAGTACCATGATTGTATTACTATAAATGAGTATTATTACTATGGATTATAAGAACTATTTTGATTGAAGTGAAATTTGGGGATGTTATTGTGGCTATATTTAGGGATAAATAAACAAGGAAACCCATCGAATTATCATCAAATGTAAAAAAAACACAATCATAATTTCTTTTTTCAGAGGATCCATTTTGGAATTATTTTCTCATCATAAAAGTACATTAGATAAAATGATTTAACATATGAAAGACTCAATTATTTTTATTAATGAAATTTTTTGTTGGGTTTCGTATTTTGGTTTCACACCTACATGAAAGATCATATTGTTCTGGATATATATTACACACTCTTGTGGATTTCCCAACAGGTTTATTCATGGAACTAGAAACTCCCAATGGTTCTGAAATCAGTGATGGGTTGTAGACCTACTTTACATTGTATGGTGGTCACTATGAATTCTAATAATAGTGATTAGGGACTAACATTGGTGTGTAAAACGGGATACTGGGATCATATTTCATTTTTCGGGGAATTATTTCATACTTAGGGACTCTATTATAGATATAATTAATTAAAAAAATGTTTCTCAATTTCCAGTATATGGTTGGCCACCCTACACATTTTCAATAAATAATTTACACATGAAGATTTGAATATATATATATATAGAAATATATATATATATATATATATATATATATCGTATGTTATCTATCAATGGATCCATCTTCATATATCATAGGATCTCCATTTTTACCATTTATTTTCTGAGGATAGTTTTAAGCCTTGTTTGTGGGTAGTCTAGGATTTGTCATCATCCAGGGAGATGGGTGTATTTTCAATGTGGTCTTTAGGACCTAGATGAGGTATCCTATGTATCCTCATAAAATGAATCAAATCCCAAATAGCTTAGTTCCACTTAAAAGGACACACATTACCTTTTATGTTTATACGTTAATGACTTGAAAATGTAGTTTAACATCAGGTGGCAAGGACATTATCTTCATGTTTAATGTCATGTGATGATTATGTTTATAAAAATGGTTCATATAAAAGATTAGTGTGGTGACTATAAATAAAAATAACTTTATGAAAGATAAAAAATTTAATATTTCTTGGTGAGTTCATGTTAATATTATAAGTTATATGACCATGTGAAGATATATCTTATGGGGAACAAGGTCCTATAAGGAAGAAATGAATGAAACCAAATGAATGTATCCCTCTAGGTGGTGGCATGATCTTACGAGAAATATGAAAAAAATAAAATGGTGATGGGTTGAAGATATTGGGTTTGAGCCTCAAGGAGGAATATTGGGTGTCCCATCGGGATGGGAATCAAAGTACAGATAGCTTTAAATTATTAGGGCATACACCTAGGGGGGATGCCAAAGGATGATTTGTTAGGAATAAATCCTTTTGAGATATTATATTTTATGGAATGTGTACCTTTGAGCATAAGTTAACAAATTTTGGTATTGAACATTGTAGGAGTCCCATAGTGAGACATTGCACTTAAGGTCTGATCGTCCCTGATTTTGAAGCCCATATGAATCATTATTAGTGTATGAAAAAAGAGAAAGTGAAAAATCAACCATATGACATTATTAAACTAATGTAAGACATATTCCTGAAATCGAATCCCAATGGTTGAAAATTCTTCCTCATATACTAGTGGATAAGGGTGGGGATATTAATGGCATTAAAGGAAAATCATCCTGGAATAAAGGTCACTGGCTTACTCTAGGAGTGTTTTCCATAAGAACTCCTTTTCTACAGATGGGTGAAGGTGAGTGTATGGTGGGTAGAAAAGAATAAAGAATATTGGATTACTCTATGGTTTACTCTAATTTTCATATTAGTTTTTTTTCTTGACCCAAGATTAGAGAATACACATCCGTTAGTTTGAATGAAAAATGTTTAGATGCTACATAGTTCACTTCATGTTTTAGGTAGCATACATGAAAAAAATTCCACTACCTGAACAAAGAATGATCCTAAATTTTTTCAAGGATTAGGTCCCTCCTTAAAAATAGAATGAATTATTAAAAACTATATAAAGATCATACCTAATAGGGATGTTAAGTGGGGTAAATATTTTACCATGGTAATTCATGATTTAAAAGGGGTCATGCTGGAGTGTTGGATACTCGAATCACACTAGTATAGAGGTCTTAGAGGGTATCTTAATTTGGAAATTCTAAGGACTTGGAATTCATTAGAATGAATCATTTGGATACTTCACCATTGGAATAATATGTATCCAAATTCCAAAACAGAGGAGATTTATAATAGGAAAGTGGTAAATACCATAAAGATACCACATTTTTCAGGCCAGTCTCACTATAATGGATTGGTATATAAAAAATGGGAATCTTCAATGAAGGTTGTTCCTTTTCGAATGGGTTTTGTTTTGAGGATGAATATTTCTCTTTTTATATAATTAGTAAACTACCATATTTTTTGATGGATTCCCTCCCTTTGTGTCCAAGTCCCTTTTATGAAGAGTCCTTTGTTGTAACATTTCTTTCCTTCACGGTGGTTGAGTTACCAATCATAGTTTGAAGTGTGCTTCCCAAAATGGATGTTTTTATCTACGTTTTATATTTCTTTACACTTTATATATATGTTTATATAGGTCCCCAAGATTTTCCCATCACTATCTTCTATGTATACTTGAAGTAAAACTTCAAGTATAGATAAGCGATAAAAGGAAAACTGTTGTCCCGAAATGGAATACCACATTGCAGATCGGATTATATACAACATGATATAATTTATGAATTATCGGCAAAAAAAATTCTATTTCAGGGGGCCCCATGTGAAATCCCATGACACCAAAAAAATTTCAAAGAAAGGGAATTGAGCTACTACCTATGACCACAAACAATTTCGGTTTTAGAGGGGCGTTGAGCTATCATCACACCCTAAAAACCATTTTGTTTTTCCAGGGGAATCGAACTACCTCCTCTGAAAACTAAGTGATTTGGTTTTTAGGGGTGTTGAATTGAAACCTCACACTAAAAAAATTTGACTATAGGGGGAGCTAATTGAGTAACTTAGCCAAAAAATTATTTTGGTTTTCAAGGGGAGTAGAGCTACCATCTCTCGCCACAAATGATTTTTCTTTTTGAGGTGTTATGTGATAGAGCAGGTTCCACATAACATATGTTCTATTGGGAAATTTTAGATTTTTATAGTGTTTCATGCAATTTTACAAATTTTAATTCAATTATTCATTTCATATTATGGTTTTGGGATTATGAAATTCTCTCAATAGTTTTCTTTACAAATGTTTCAGGCCTAACAAACACTAGATGATAAAAGTGATCCTAACAATTCTGGGAGCTCCCCTAGTCTCACAAAGTGTAAGGTATCAATACCATTTTCCCTCAAGATACTCATGAATAAAATCCATTTCCAACAACAATCTGTTCTTGGGAAGAACCAATCCACATGACCTATACACACCCAATGTCACGCATGTGTCACACCATAGAAACAACTCATGAGGATAATCATAATCATTCTTCTAATCACATAATAAAAGAACTTCATTCACATAGATGTTATCCCAAATGACATTATATACTAAAAAATATTTTATATACTATTTTTTAAGAGAAATCCCTATTTTTGACATTTATTTAGAAACTTCGAGTGCACAAACCTTGTTTTTATGATAAATCCATGTGAACCCACCATTAAATAACAAAAAAACAATAACAACCATATATTACAAGTAATAATCCACTCTAAACAACTCAAATAGAACATAATCAACCAATTTAATACAAAGGTAAATAAAAAATTATGGGTATGTAAAAGGAAAGACATTTTATATTAAGACACCTAACGAAAATATGAAGAAAATTGATCACCATAATTTAAGTATACATGAAATGAGATGGAGGGATTTTTAAGAACCAAAACAGTACATACATATAATTAGAAACCCACCCTTATTTCTCGGTTTATCCCCCTTTGGAAGACATGGTTACCATACCTAATGAAAAATGAAGGAGAAGGAAATATAAGTTAGAAGAAGGAAGAATCCACAAGAAATCAAGACTAAAACTACTACAAAATGATTTATATACAACACTAATATATATGCATGATAGAAAAAAGCTTTGATAAAGGATCCCATTATAAGAAGAAAAAATGTGCTGATAGAGGGTACAATTTATCTATGATAAAAAAGGTTCTGATAAGAATTACCCTTTATGAATGATTTTTATGTCACTGATAAAGGGTCACCTTTATCAGTAGTTTTTTGCACTAATAAAGTACACAGTTATCATTACTTAATTTTTATTACGGATAAAGGGTACCCTTTATAATAATTTCTTTGTGTTGATAAAGATCTTGATTGAATGCATGGGTCTCATATTGAAATACGCTAGGGAGGCCACTTCTTGATATATCATTCAACTTTATTAAAACATTAGAATCCTGCTTTAGGGATGAGCACCATCATACACTCCACACACATACATGGCCTCGTTCACGGGCCAACATGGGCCTTGGCCAACCCTCTACATCCCTCAAGACATGGCCTACTATGATACACCCAAAATAGTTGCTACACTATCCGGGCTATGCCCCATTTTTTTTATAAAATTAAAATATTAAAACAATTAAAACAATTAAAAAAATCAAAATTTAAATATTAATAAATTTAAATAATTATTTTAAAAAATTAATATTTATTTTTCATAAATACTAGTAAATAATATATATTAAATATGGATATATTAAAGGGAGGAATTGAAATAAATTTAACAAATACAAATTAATATAAGTAAATGGAAAAAAATATAATAAAAATTTTATTTATTTATTAATTATTAATAAAAATTAAGAAATTTGATATACATATTCATAAAATTTTATATAATAATATACATTATACATTATATATAGATTTATAAAATTATTAATTTATAAAAATTAAACAAAAAAATTAAAAAGAATAAATTAAAAATTTATAATTTTTTAAAGAGACAATTATTAAAAAATGAATAAATTTTATACATATATATATTAATATTTTTATAAATAGAAATAAATAATATATATTAAATATAATAATTTAAAAATAAATAAAATGTAATAATTAATAATATATTAATGTCTTATTGAATTTTAATGGTTTTTTATACATAATTTTTTAATCATATTAATTAGTATTTTTATTATAAAAATATATTCATATATATATTTATATATTATTCCTTAAAATATGATTTTTATATTAATTTATTTTATGATTTCATTAAATAAGTTGTATATTTAGTGAAAATGGTTTATAACATGAAAATAATATTTACCAATAAAATTGTGTAATGGAAATTTAATTGAATGTAGTTTATTTTTTCAATTTTTAACATATATGAAACATGTGGTACATTGATTTCACAGAAACATATACAGAGTAAATAAATTTTCATATACAACACACACATAATATTTTTACAATTTATTCAATTTTTAATATTAATATTGTAATTATAAATATTAACATAATATATTTAATATATATTATATAATTGATAAATTGTATCATATTTAATATTTTATTAAACATATACTATTTATTAATTTTTGATATATTTTAAATTTTTTCATTTTTAATAATACTTATTCATTAATAATACTAATTGTTTTTTAATATTTCTGTAATTTATTCATTTTCAATTATTCATTATTAAATATATTTGTCATTATATATGTTTTTAATATTTATTTATACATGTTTATTCATTAAAATTTAATGCTTTTAATATGATTTTATTTTATATAAGTAACATGTATTCCTTAACGTATATAAATATTCAGTTTTATTTTTATAAAAATTATCTACATAATAAATAATAGTTATTCTCTTTTAAATTTATTCATTATTATATTTATTTATTTCATTAATAGACACTACATATTATATAATTTCATTTTTCAATCGTACATATATCAAACTTATGAGTGTATTCACATGCACATTAATTTTACACACAAATAGTTATGTGATGAATGAAATGGTACATAGAAACACATACACCTAATATTTAAAATGTTTATTCAAATTTTTATATTCAATTTAGAATTTCATTTAGTTGCCAAATATATTTAATATATTATTATTTTAATTGTTAAAATTTATTTACTTATTTTTAATTACATTATAGTTTGGATAATCTCTTCATTTTAATTTTTTTTGTTTTTTCGGGAATTTAATCGTTTTCTAAGATTTATTTACTATGTTTCCATATTTTCGATATGTTTTCATCTTCATTTCTATATGTCTCCATAATTAATTTAATAATTAGAATAATAAATAAATTTTTACATTTTCAAATATTAATAAAGTCTAATAATCTATAATTATTCAATTTCACTATTTTTTAACATTCATGTGTTTAATAATTTATATTCAATAATAATGCTAAAAATATATTTCGATATTGACACTTATAAATAAATATACTGATATATGTATATTTACTATATTTATAAAATTATAAAATTATATTTATAAATAAATAAATATAATTTTTAAATGTATATATATAAATATAAATAAATAATCATATATTTAAATAATTCTAAATATATTATAAATATATTTAATTTCTAATTTTTTTCTATATTTATGCTTAATTTAAAATTTTAAATATATATAATGATATAAATATTTCTATAATTATAAATAAATAATCATTAATATATTTACAAATATATTTATAAAATTATGTATTTATAATTACCAATAAATGAATATATATATTAAAAGTATTTATATAATTTTAAATAAATAAATACATTATAAAATAATTATAAAATTATAATAAATATATTTATATTTATATTTATATTTATTTATTAAATACAAATGTAATTATATAAATATACATAATAATATAAATATATTTATATATATATTTAAAAATATTTATAATATAATTTATTTTCAAATATATTTAAAAAAATTTAAATACATTGAATGAAGATTTTCCATGATGTTGGATGATCAAGGGAGGTTCTAGAGGCCCAAAATTTAAGAACCAAATGAAAACTAAGTTTCTGATGTTGGAATACGAAATTAAATGTTGTGTAATCATAACATGTCATATAAATATACAAGGCATGATCCATTTATAGTTTGTGACGAGAATACGAAACTCTTAGAGTGATGTTCACTTGTGCCACATCATGACAATGTGTTTCAAATTGTGGAAATTCCGAAAATTTTCCATACAATTATGCACATCACACATACATCCATGAAGGTTTAGAGGCCCGAACATTACACTTCATGTAAACATTACACGACAAGAAAGTTCAATTCAAAATAAAAAAATGATAATTTCCAGCGTATCATTGATGGAGACAATAAAAATTTGACCCCAAAAAAATTAAACAAATCATTTGACCAATGTAATACCATTAATGATATATGGGCCTACATTCATGGGTTTTAGATAAGAGATTATGAAATCCATTCCTACAGTGAGGCTTGACAACCTAGATGCTTCCCTAGTATTATAACCCAGAGTTCTACATAGATATGTTTTCTTTTCTTTTTTACATTTATTTCATGGAATTAATATTGTTTTTATAGATTAGTTAAAACCTCTCTCTTTTACTCATTATCTTTCCCATTCTCTCTCAATTATTTTCTTACCTATAGATTACAGTTTATTCTTTACTGGATTTTGAGTCATTTAATCATCCTATCATGTATTCCATTTTTCCCATACTTTTGTTCTATTTCTTCATGTAGATAAATTATATTTTAGGTTATATGTTCACCATAGGGGTGCAAATAATCGTAATGAATCTATTAATTGAAACATGTTAGCCCTAGGGATAGTAATTAGGTGAAACCAAATTTGTATATCACATTCCATTGCATAACCCAAACCATTGGAGGTGAAATTGAAAGACTTTGACCTTGTTGGAGTTGAGAAGGATATTACTATTATCTTGTGATACTTTCTTCCATAGAATCTAAGAATACTACATCTAGATTTTTATCTACATACAGACCAAGTAATATTTTTATCTTAGGTAGATCCAATTAGGTTGACTATAGCAAATTGGGGAATTTTTCATAAATTTGCAGCCTAGGCCATTGGTCCATCCCAAGATAGGTTTCAGATTATTATAATGGACCGATTATTTTATAACTATTATTGCATGTTTTTAATCATAAAAATCCTTCAAATAAAAACAAAGGACCATAAAGCCTTGTGTCTTTAGATGATTAGGTACATCATTAAAAAACATGAAACTAAAATAAAACATATTTTTTTAAACTCTATAAAGGGATACTAACATTATTTAGCTCTTACATCTACCTAGGATAACATAGGGAATACATGAAAAAAGGGGATGAACTAAAAATACCAGTAAGGGAATAAACATTTGACTAATTCATAACACATGGGATATAAGGGATTACATGATGCCATAAAAAGTCATGATTAAACATACGGAATTATAACATGTATAACATGGGATCATGAAATCATGGAATCATAATAAAGTGACAAAAACATAAAAATTAAATAAGCATGAGTCATGGTTAACTACCAATAGCATTTCACATATAAGATCATGAGTTAAGGCTAACTTCCAAGACCATTGTACATGGTAGACAAGGTCCCATAAAAGATTCAGGTTCACTCCCTCTTCACATAAGATGAATCCGGAGACTAAACATTACCCAATTCATTGGATCACTATCTAGACACACCCATAATTACATGTTCATGAATACATGTTCCACATGAAGAATCATATACAAGGAATAGGCATAAGGGTTACCTATGGAAACGAATGGGTATCATAAGCACGTCATAAGGAACAACAAATGGGCGTATCATAAAGGTGTCCATGAATGAATGGATTAAAATCATACATGGAAATTAATAAGCGAAAATATTTACTGAACATGATATCTATTGTCAAAATGAGGTGAAAACATATAGAATTTTTTTAATAAACATTAGAAATGGGACACTTTAGTGTGGTTTAATTGGAAATCATGATGATTCTTTAAAATGGAAAAGGCACGATTATTTTTATGAAATCTGAAATAAAAAATCATAGATATTAATAATAAAATGATTTAATTTATAAAAATAGTGGTTTATTACAATACATTAAGTATGGTTCTTTAAAATTCTTAATAAATTGAAAATTTCTCTTTAATTGGTTTTTCTTATCGGGAGGAATTGAGAAGGGAAACTTATAAAACATAAATTTCCTCTTTAATGAAAGAAGAGTTGAGATACGTACATATTTATTGAACATAAAAACAGAATATATGAGGATTAATTAAGAATCATTATGAATTAAATTATATTAAAGAGAGAGAATGCATAACTAGAATGAAAAATAGGTTTTCATAAATAACTTCTTACCTTTTGTAGACACTGTTATGTAGTTGATATTAATATCTTAGAAAATGAATTTAAATCCCTTAATTAATAAAATAATAACATTTTATACATTTAATTGATTTATTATAGTTTTATTATCTTCATTGGTGGCCTTTTTAGTTAAATGATGCAATTTCATCATTCGAGAGTGTTTATTTCCTTGGTTTTCACGACTTTTTCACCTGTATATGTGTATGGAAGATCCTATAAAATGAGAATAGTTGTAAAAATTTAAAATTATATATTATTAATGAACTTAAAGAATATGAAGTTTTTTTAAAAATATATTTTTTAGATTAATGGATGATAAATTAGATAAAATGATAATGATAACTGTTTAAGTTATTTTGACGTTTTTTCGATTATCACATACTAGTTTTGTGTTATTAATTAATATTATGTATATATATTGGAAACAAGATATTAAATAAGCCTCAATACCAATATTATAATATTATTTAACCATAATAATGGGTTTTTGACCAGACATAAAAGTGTTAATGGAAATTGTAAAATCTTCGTTCTTGAATGCGACAAATAAACACATCACATACAATGATTTGATTTTTAGAACAAAAGGGGAGGGGAAATAGATAATCATGGGTTGTTACATTTAGATAATAAAATTAAATTACATATAAGATAATGGATTTATCATTCTGCCTGGATAAGTGGATGTGAGTAGAGAATTAAAAAATTAAATTGGAAGGAAATTAAAAGAAAATGAAAGAGGGTTTTACCTCTTGAATTCTTATGGTTGAGAACATACTTAAGGGAATTGGGATTGGAATTTTATTGAGAGAAAAGGATCCTTGAAGTGTAGGTGAGACTTTGGAATTTGTATGGGTAGAATTTGTACATTTTTTAATGCATTGATTTGTGATGAGAAGTGGTGTTGATCGGTGGTATCTATAGTGGTGGAGAGGTGTGTTTTTTGATTATTTTATTCATTTATTTATCATTTGGCTCAAGACTATGAATAACATTAATTAATTTGACTAAATAAAGTAAATAGAGAAGGATAGTTCTATATTATTTTTCTTACAACATCGATGACACATCTATGACTCAAAAATTCATGTATTTAGCTCATACCGCAAATTACCATATTTCACTATTCACAAAAAATTCAACTATTTTAGAAAAATACCTAAAATTTACCATCACAATTTTTTGATGTTAAGAATCATAAAATGTGCTCCATTTTTTGAAAATAATTTTCTAAATATGAGAAATTCAATTTTTAATTAAAATCAACATTTATTCTAAAAATACCAATTTTAAAACTGTAAATAATTTTATAAAACAATGAAAAATTAATTAAGGTCTCATAAAATTATAATTTAATAATAAAATAAAAATTAATTTATAAATCTATTTTATAAAAATAAATTTTTTATTCAATGATTATATTAATTAAAAAATTATAAATTAACAATTATGATTCATAAAAATACCAACACCTAGTTTACCATTTTTAAAAAATTTATTTACTTATACCATGATATAAATATATCATATTTTCATTAATAATACACATAAATATTATTTATACTTCCCTAGGTGAAGTTGCTATCTATTGTTCAGATTATTATTTCAAAGGATCATATTACTATTCCAAAGGTTATGTTACTATTTAATTGGACTGGGTTCCTTAATTTATATTAATACTTCTAATTTCATTGATTCATAATTTATAATGTTTTTATTGATCTCCCTACATAATTTTTATATGATTTATACTAAATGAAATAGTTATAAGAAGAGAAATTTCATTGATAGAGTTGTGAGACATTATATCCCCCACCTTATAAAATTTCTCCCTTGAAAATTATTTTTACAATCTATGAGGAAAAAAAACAAGGGTACTTCTACTTCATTACTTCCTATGGTTACCAGGTTTTTCCGCTTCATACTTACGGTTTCACCATAATACTTTGACTAGGTGTGTAGTTTTATTGCGTAGAAATTTATCCCTATTGTCCAAGATATTCATTGGCTGCTCCTCATAAGATATGTTATTTTCCAACTATACCGACAATTAATTCAATAGATGTGAGGGATTCAGTATGTAATTATTTGAGAGGGATACATAGAATATATCATGTACTTGAGACATGGTCAGTGGAAGTAATTGTCCATAAGCCACAACTCAGACATGATCAAGAATCTCGAAGGGGACAATGTTCCTAGGAAATAACATTCCCTTCCCTCCAAATCTCATGATCCTCTTACAGGGATATTGGTAGAGGAATACAATTTCTCCAACAGTAATATCTATGTCCCATTGATGATTGTTTTCATAACTCTTCTGTTGAATTTGGGATTCCATGATGTGATAATGAATTGTTTTAAATTTTTACACCATTTCTATGATCATTTCAAGTCCTAGAAGCATAAGTTCTTTGACTTCATCCAAACATTCCAGTGTTATACACCTTTTTCAATGATGTGCTTCATATGGATCCTTTTAGATGCTCAAGTGGAAACTGCTGTCAAAAGGGAACTCGATCAGAGATTTATGATGGTCCCTTTTTACATTTAAGTCCATAAAACATGATATAAATGTCTCTTCAAGTCTCTAAATAGGTCACTCACATTGGCCATCACTTTGAGGATGACCATTCATATTAATGTTCAACTTAGTGTTTACAACATGTTGGAGATTTTTCCAAAACTTTTAGGTAAATTTTAGTTGTCAATCGAATATAATCAATAGTGGAAATCCTTATAGCCTTACCAATTATTTGATGTATATCCATACAATTTGACCGAGTTATAATTCCTCTAGAATTATGATAAAGTGATTTATCTTGGTAAGATGATCCACAACAATCAATATAGAATTGTTTCCTCTGTATTTCTTTGGAAGTCATGTGACAAAGTCCATAGTGATGTTTTTCCATTTACATGTTTGTATGGGTAATGGTTGGAACATAGTCAGAGACGTTTTCTGTCCAGACATCACTTGCTGACATTCAAAGCAATTTGATGTATATTCAGTTATCTCCTTTTTCATATTGTCCCACTGATAGTTCTCTTTGAGAAATCCATACATATTTGTGATCCCTAGGTGAATAGAAAATGTTGAGTTGTGTGTGTCATTCATACTCTTTTTCTTTTTCTCTTGATTTTATGGTACACGTAGTCATGTACCGAATCTCATGACTCCTTCCAAATCCATTTTTAACTTACAGATTTCCAATTTCTAATAACTTTCACCTATTTTTGATTTTACACATCATTTCATAGGGAATCATTTATTTTCTTCATGATATATGGTTGATAAATAATTTGAGAATGGATTGAAGATGTTACTTCCTAATGATTCCCATGACCATCCATTTTAGGTCTAAAAAGATTAGATCCATTTTAATTTTCATCATTGATAAAGAGGGATGTGCTTTTCCACTTAGAGTATTTTCCATCTAATTTTATTTTACATGATGGTAGTGGATTGAGCATTCATAATCATTGATGTGTTACAAACATTTTTTATGGTGCATATTATTATCCTCATGTGTGAATATATATTTTAGGATCTTATAATAAGTATATATCTCACACTTATCCCCATAGAGATAATTCCTCTAGATTCTCAATGGGAAGATTATAGCCATCAACTCTAGATCATGCATGGGATAGTTTTACATATAATTTATCAAATTCCTTATCATGTTGGATATCACTTCATAAAATTTCATTTGTAAAGAACCTAATACCTTCATTAAAAAAACTATGTATGTCATAAAAGACCTCTAATTGTTGGAAGTGTGAGAATTGGTGCAGTAATAAGACTCTTTTCTATCACATAGAAGTAGTTTTCAAAATCACTGGTCCATAAAAACTTATATCTCTTCTGATTAAACTCGATTTTTGGGTTTGAAAATAATTTAATTTCTTCAAAAATCATTAGTAATACCCATCCAGACCAAGAAAACCATGAATATCCATTACAGATATTGGTCTATTCCCTCTTAAATAACCTTTTTCTTAAAAAGGTCCACAAATATTCATTTTCTTGTGACAACATTCTCCAAGAATGACACTTCTTCCATGCAAAACTCACATTTACTATACCCTGCATTTAGTTTCTTCCATTATAAGGTCATTACTAGTGTGTTCAAATTCTCATAGTGTTCCTCCTTTCTTGTGAAGAATATCAAAATGTCACCAATAAAGGTTACATAAAGTTTTTCATGGTAATATCTATATACTATATTCATTAAATCCATGAAAATTTCTATAGAATTAGTGATTACTATGGGCATCACTATGAACTCATAGTGTCCATACCTCATTTGCATAGTGGTCTTGGGAATATCTTCCTTCCCCACATTTCATTATTGAAATCCTGAATGATGTCCCACCGTTGAGAAATACTTTGACTGATGTTTCTGATCGAAGAAGTCATCTATCTGTAGCATGGGATAATTTTTCATTATCATGATTTTATAGATTTCATCATAATCAATGCATATGAATATTGATCCATAATTATTCTTAATAAAGAGGATCGGTGCACCTCATGGTGAAGCACTAGAATGCATAAAACCCCTGTCGAGATTCTCTGGTAACTACTTCTTCAGTTCTTCATGATAAACTGTCGTAGTTATATAATGTCTCTTTCATATAGAAAGAAATCTAGGAATAAGTTTAATTTATAACTGAACTTCTCCTTCATGAGGAATAATATGAAACTATTTGGGAAACTTATTTTCGTAGTCCCTCATAATGGTCTTTTCTTCATGAATGATCATATAATTTGTCTCAATAATATGTTCCATATATTATTTCTCAAAAAGAAAAAATATCCACAAATGAGGAATCAAATTTTATGAATATAAATTCTCCTCATTACTCCTGTACAAAATTAAAGGATACCTCAGGATATTGAGAGTCCCTTTCCCAAAATTCAAAGATGGATTTGTATAAGGATAGCCAATATGTTCCCAATATTGTATCGAACTCCAAAAAAGTAAGTAAGACAATATTTACTAGGAGGTTCAGCCCATAAACATTTACTAGTGGAGGGATTGTACACTTTGGATGAAATAATTTCCCCATTTTCTATTCTTATAGATATCTTAGCCACCATATTTTGAGCTGGTGTTTAAATAGTTACACTAAACTTGAAATATATAAAAGAATTCGTAGAACCTGAATCAGACAGTATGTTTTCTATTCTTGAAAGAATAAATAGTGTACCTATCAGTATATCATTTTCAAGATCTGCCTTAGCAGTAATAAAAGAATATTCCCTTTCTTTCTACCATGGAGTTTTTTTTGATGATTTCTTCCAACAACGCTTCTCATTGGTAAATGTTTCTCATAATATACATGTTTTTATATTTGAAACACTACACTATAGGATGAGTGTTGATATAAAAAATCATTCATTATTTGACATTAGTTGGATTTTTAAATAAATTATGTAGTTATGATCTATACACTACTGGAATTATAGATATTTGTAGCGGGCTATTTACAACGGGATTCCGTCCCAAATAGTCTTTAGCGACGGGGACCTGTCGTAAATAGCTCGATACAGAAAACGGTGTTGCAAATACATTTTTTTGCGACGGGCCCATCACAAATATTATTTTTTGAGATGGGAATTTCTCTCGTTGAAATTAAGAAGCTGATTATATACATAATATATCGATCATCCTTTTTCTATGGGCCCGTCACAAATACTATTTGTGACAGGTAAGTTTTTTATCGCAAATAATAGTACGATTATATACATTATATATATATAAACATTTTTTGATAGGTCTGTTGCTAATAGTATTTATGACTGATAGCCATCCCGTTGCAAATACTAATAGTAAATAATTATATTTATATTATTTGTGATGGGATCCCATAGCAAAAAGGTCCCATCGTAAATACTAAACAAAATAAAAAAAATTAATAAAATTATGATTAATGAAAATATTATATTATTATTATTATAATAATAAAAAAATAAAAATTCTATTATTAGTAAAATAAAAAAACATTAAAAAATATAATACTAAAAAAAATATTTAATAAAATTATGGATAATAAAAAATTTATACTAATATTTTTAATATAATAAAAAAAATTTTAAAATCCTAAATATATACAGAAAAATAAAAAAATCATAAAATATTATTATTATTAGTAAAATAAACAAATATTAAAAAATATAATATCAATAAAAAATAATAAAGTATTAAAAAAATAGGCAATAATTTCACCAATATAGAAGGCAGAAACTATAAATTTTTCATATTACTACAAATATTGAATTCAAATGGTTTTAATATAAAAAAAATCACGGTGGGGTCATCTTCTAGAGGAGGTGAAGGTGGTGGAGGAGATGGTGGAGGAAACTCCATCCCTAATCTATGAGTCATAAGGTGCATGTACTACATCTGCTCTTGATGCTGCTGCTGCCGCTGGTGTTCCCATCGAAGCATCTATTCCTCATGCTACTGTTGCTACTGCTACCACTGACACATCTTTTCATGTTGCTTTGACAAACTCTCTATAAGCTCAGCCTGAGTTTGCAACTGTTTCTGATATTGTGAGGTAGAAGATGATTCCTCTCCGCCAGCTCCTCTCAAGCTGGAAGCCGACATCACAGTAGTACCATAGTAAGTACCAGGAGTCAAATGAGAGCTAATACCAACTACTCAGACCTTCTCAAAGCCATACTCTGTCGCTTGCATCCATGCTTCCTTTTTGAAATGGAGGGCACTGGTCTGCTCAGTCATCTCATCTTGACTTAGCCTATGTTTGAGAGGTCACAACCTCATATGACTCCTTCAATTACAATTTGAAATTAAAATGGTGAAAATATTATATACAGTTAATTGTCAAACTATAAAAATAATACTAACCACAATATGACGATGATGATCACTTCTAATCTCTCTAGTGGATGGATAATTGTACATCCTTTGATAGACATCAAACTCCATAATATTGGGATGCTCTACTGCCTACAGAAATATAAACTAAATTGTTTATATTTAAATTTATATATAATATTTAAAAAATATACTTACCAGATTCTCTCTATGCGTACTGAATGTACATCTTCCAGCTTGATGCATCTCCTCCTATCTCCCTCGGTTCGGCTATCCTAGTGAAGATCTCCTCTGAAGTAGACGACCCAACCAGTGTAAACATAATCCATCCCAAACGTGAGATGAAATGTACTCTAGTTAGTGGGATCTACATGACTCATCAAATTCTGTCACTCCTGCTTTTTTAATGGATGTTCTTTTCAAATTGTGTAAAAACTGATGGAAACGGTCACGAAAAGACATATGCCATGCCGTGTCCATAGCGTAATTCATGCTATCATCAATGGGATACCATAAACCCTAAAAATAGTTTATTATATCAAGTTATTACTAAAATAAACTTCAAAATAAATATTCTTTATTTACGTACAAAGCAATGATCAGACATGTCACGCCACACATCAATGAGAATCTGTTCCCATGTGATCCATGGCTGAGAAAAATAATTGCACAAGATAGAGGTCCCCTGTCCAGTAGCTACATGCGCAAAACTGTGAAAAGGAAATAAATAATCAAACAATTATTATATATATAAATAAATTAATTGAAGCTATCTAAAATATACATGTTACCATAACTTTGTGTGTGTGGATCGAAACCAATACGTGGACATTGCTCAGAGATAGCATCAGGAATCATCAATTGCGCAAGACCACACCCCCTCCACACACCCCTTAAACCGTCAGTAGGCTGAGGGTCAGACGGTCCACAATCCCCCTCATCCAAAGGTAGATCAGCCTCCTGCAACTCGTGAAATAGTTCAGGATCCATCTTAAACACAAAATGATTATTGTTAGAAGATAGTTGAAAATATCTATTATATATAGATATATATTAGATATGATTATAACCAAAATTTTACCGTGTCAATGTCCATCTTCATCCTCATCTCTATAACTGTCCATGTCAATGTCTTCATCTTCCTCCCCAGCAACATCAATATCCATATGAGTTTTAGTTTCATAATATCTTGTCATTTCAAATTTATTTGTAACATCAATAACATCTTCATCATCATCGTTCTTTAATTGTATTGTGTCATCATCGATATTCGCGTCTCTTTGGGAAAATGATGGATTTTGAACAGTCTTGAAAAATTTCAATTCCTTCTACTTTAGCAGAATCACATTCAATTTGAGTAAACATACTTTCTCGAGATTTTATTTTTATTATTCTCCACTAATAACTCATGTTTTTAACACCCAAAGCTTCCACGGTACGATTCTCTTTGAATAATACAGTAGCGTGTGTTGTACGCAACTTCAAGTTCTAACACACACTGCAACCAATGAAACTAGCCCTTATGAATAATAATACCCACATTTTGAAATTTTATAAATTTTACCTTTCAAAATGGACTTAATTTTTGGATTTGTAATATCTAAGTTAGCTTAGGGTGAATTTTTGGTGTTTTTCTGAAAACATTCAATTTTTGATGAATAGTGAAAAACACTGAGTTATAGTTTCAAAACGAATTTTTTATTTAAATAATTATTTATTTTATTTAAATTTAATTAAGGTCAAAATAGATACATAATACAAATATAATTTCAATGTAATTCATTGGAGTTAGTTTAGAATAATTTTAGATATATAAAAATTGTATTGAACTTTTCACCGTCTTTTACCCACCTCCCAACAGAATTTGGAAATTCACATAAAACATAATTTTACCGCTTCTGTGAGTGGAATTTAGAAAATTTGAGAGACGAAGATAATATCAAGGAGTAAAATGTGGTTCAATAAGATAAAAATAATTTTTTGTGATTAGTAACTTTTTACTTTTATTTACCACAGTTAAAAGTAAATTGGATAATTAAGGGTAAAAATGATATTAATATTAACCTAAATCATGTCATAATTATATTAGACAAGTGTATCCGGACAAAAAGAAACCATAGGAATAAAATATTATCATTTAGGTCCACTTGTATTAGATTAATACATGTATTATTATTTTATTCAACGAAGAGTTAAAACAGTTAAAATCAATGTTTAATAAATAAAACATTTTTAATACAGGGTTATACATAAGATAAATTCAATTGTAAATATTCGTTAGAAAGATAAAAATATTTCCTACATAATTGTATTTTACTTATAATTTTTAGACATTAAATAATTTAATTTAATTATGACATAATGGTGATGAAGTAATTACCTAATTAATGAAATATTAAAATAATTGATATTATAAATATTAAAATAAATTTAATTTGAGACTTTTTATGAATTGCACTAATTTTCTAGGTTAATATGAAATATTAGGATTGGTTATATAAATTTCATTTGAAGTAATAATGCTGTTATTAAATTATCAAAAACAAAATACCCAATAGTTTCAAAATTGACATAAAAGAGTTTTTAAAACAAATATTATATAATTAATTTATATTCTATTTCTAAAAACCTAAGGTTCAGCCAAAGGAATTATATAATGATAGGTGTGTCATTTAAGGAACACTTGGGGGTCGCTTGGAGGTATATTGTATGTTTATTAAGTATATAATATAAATATACAAAGAGACATGGAAAATGACAAACTATTTAACTAAGAGTTAAATATAAATGATAAGGTTAATATGGTGACCCAAAGCTGTCTAAAATCTATTGGTTGAATGTATTATTACCCATCCCCACCTTAACCATTAAATAATCTACTTTGAGCCATTATAAACAAAATAATAATTTATTATAAAATAATATATCCAGCTTTTCCAAAGGTGCCCCTCACCCCTCTTATAAAAGGTCACTTCTCCTTCCCTCTAATTCGCACCTTCAAAGCCTTTTGGGTTGGCCATCCTATGCCCAAATATTCTCCCAAATTCTCTCACTTCAACCTAGATGCCTTAAATTTATCAGAAATCCAGCTTATGGAGCCCTTTTGATCAAATCAAAAGGAAGAACCTGAATAAGAGGTAATGTTTTCACCACCCTCTTTCATGTTCATTTCTTCTTCAACATCTTCTTTCTTTGTTATTTCCATTATAAAATAATAACTCTAGTATATTATATATACTGTGATGTTATTATAAATATGGTGCTACCATATTCAGTATTTGTAACATCCCAAGTAACTGGAGAATAAGATATTTTCATACTTAATAATATTTTTGAATTAAATATTAATTTTACTTTAGAAAGGGTTTCTATGTTCGATAGTGTACCCGATATGCAACAATGGGTTTCTTTAAAATCTTACGTTGCACAATAATAATATAATAATATTATTTTAAATGGTAGTAAACTCCTAGAAATTTTATTGGTGGGAATAAAAAATACTAACTACAATATGATTATACATGATTGTTAAATGTATTTACATTATCCAATAAAAATGTAGAGGCTTAAAATGTGAATGAATCTAATTTTAAGCACAATTTACATTAAAATGCCGATTTATCACCTTTTAATGGCGAACCCTTTTGAAATATATATTTGGTAACTTTAATATATTCTATATTATCAAAGAAAATCTTTCATTAGAATGGGGACATAAAAACTTACTTTGTGTATATTTTTTGGAATTTTTCCGATAAAGTTCATTTTTTAATGAATAGTGAAAATAATGTATTTTAATTCAAAACTGTGTTTTAATATTATTTATTTATTTGGTTAGATTATCTTTCTAATTGGATTTAAAGTGCAATTAGAAAAATAATTTTACCATTTTATCTAATGTTGGTCATTGGAATTAATTTCACTTTGAAATTAGACGTAAATAAGTATCAATCTTTTGATAGTTATTATTTCTTAAAAAACAATATTTATTTTAACAACGGGAATTAATTTTTAAATTAATTAATACCACTTATATGTTTTTAATTTGGAAAAATAGACATCATTATTGAATTCAGAATATCAAATATAGATTAGGCAGATGTTTTGGTATTTTTCTGAAAAACTTCAATTTTTGATGAATAGTGAAACCACTTAGTTGTAGTTAAAAAAACTAACTTTTTAATTTTAATGAAAATTCACCACTTATGTGAATTGAATTTAAAAAATCCAACATACATGGTGTTATAAAGAAGTAAAATTTGGTTCATTAAGATGAAAATAATTTTTTGTGAATAGTTACTTTTGACTTTTATTTACGGCGGTTAAAGGTAAATATGGTAATTCATGGCTAAAAGAATATTATAATAATTCAAAATTACCTTAACACTTGTCCAAAAATTATTATATGAGTAATTTATGACCATGGACAGCTTTGGGTCGAATTTGGGACCCCATTGAGCCACTTGGGAGTGATAATGACAATTTAGATTAATTAATTTAATGTGAAGACCAAAATGACATTAACAAAAATATTTTATTAATTAATTTTTATATGGTGTTATATAAGTCATATTTTCGACTATAAACATTATTTGGAAAGCTAAAACGATTTCCTATATCCTGGTATTTTTTTATAATTTTTAGACATCAAATAAATTAATCTATTTATGACACAATAATGATGCATTATTTACCTCATCAATAAATGATTTAAATAAATAAGATTACAATGATTAAAATATCATACAAAACATGTCCAATTTGGATTAGATGATTTTATTTCGACCATGAATCATCTTATCTTCTACTTTAATTATTTTTGGAACATTATAAACCGAATATCATTATATTATAAAATAATATTTTCACACTTTCCTAAAGAGCCCCTCATCTCCCTTATAAAATAAGACCAAATCTAAACAATTAATCACACTTATCAAGCAATTTGTCTCGTCCAAACTCTTCCAAATTAATCTTCCTACATCACTCCCCTCCTCCTAGAATCCTTACCTTAGGAAGAAGACACTTCAAGAAGTCCATTGGTTCAAACCAAAGGGAGTTACCCAAATTAAAGGTAACAATTTCTCTTAATTTATTTTATTTTATTTTACTTCTCCAACCCCTAAAATATTTTTATTCCATTATTTTGTAACAAAAACAGTGTCCTAAATATACTAGGATTTTTTATGAGAAGTATTATAACTACACTTACACACACACCCATCTAATGGATGAAGAACATAATGTTTCTGTGGATGGAAAACTAACGCCTCACGAAACGATGATTTTTCAATTACATCTTACCGCCTATCATGGTGTCCATTATGATGGAACATTATTTATATATGATATATATTATGTGTATTATTTTTTATGCTTATGTACTTCCCATTGATAGCATGCCTTTATGGTTTACATAGTGGGTAAATACGATAATCTCATTAGAGGAAGTACGGACTACCGCCGCCTCAAAGTGGTGTGATTCATTAATGCCTTATGTGGTATGTATAAAGGATAGAGTTAATGATATTATATATGATATTATACTATAATTATAATATAACTATGTATAATTATGTTTTAATTCCATTAAAATGATAAATATAAATGAAATTAGCGTTCATGGTTATGCACGGCTTACCGTCTCCATGAACGATGCATTTCATTTCTTACCTTCAAATGTTATGTACAATTATAAATACATGTATATAATGGATATATATGATATATATGATATCTAAATAATTATTTTCATTCTGGATATAATGACTATTGACCACATAGACAACTTGTAAATATAAGGTGTTCATTTTTTATTCAAGTTGAAAATATCGACAAAAGACACATTATTAACATAAATGATTACATAATGTTTATAACATGTTAATAAGTGATATAAAAGGAATAAAAAACTTGAAAAAGGTTCCTAAGTAAGTATAAATTAACCTTAGTTTATTATTCTAGAGATTAAAGAACGATCGAGTCAAGTCGGACGCAAGGTAAGGGACTTCATCTCAATCTGCTTTCATTGAGGAATTTTTAGTTTTATATACGGAATTATTTGATATGGTGTATAAACCCCTTTTAAATTTCATTTTATTCAATGGTAATCTTTTTATATGAAGTGTTTTACAAAATATCAAAAAGTAATGTTTCATTTTTTACGTAAGCGGTGACAATTACCTTTCCGCCGCAGCAAGTATTATTTGATCTTTTGCTTCCTTAATAAGACAGAATGTTTTTGAAAGGAAAAATAAATACTATATACTCTTTTTACATATTTTGGTATTGAAAATGATTTTGAGAATGGATTTATTATTTCAATATCCTAAAATGATATTTTATTATTGCAATGTAGAAATGTTATCTTTCCATTATGCTTATGTTATGTGTTATGATCGGGTTATGGTTCTTGGTCATTATTTATGTTTACAGGTGGTTCCAGGATAAACCGAAGGTGGGTGAGCCTAAGATAGCTGTCCAATGAATTGGGTAACGTGATGGAGGTAAACGTGAATGTTTCTCCTAATAGATTTAGGGAATATTCTGTGACGGGTATTCCAAAGTAACTCCCTATGTAGCTGTGATAGCTACAATGTATGTTTGATATGGATTCCACAAGTTACCTTTATGATTAATGATTTCTATGGGTATTTATTAAATCTTATGATTTCATGAGGTAAGTAAATGATTTCATGTTTTGTATTTATTTATGAACAAATGTTTTCATTATTTTTTTTATAACCCTTACTGAGCCTTTTATGATCATCCCATGTTTTGAAATGTTTTCACAGGACTTAAATATGAATAAGGTCATGAATGGGATCAAGAAAAACTCATGCTGTCCAAAACATGGAACTAGACATGACTATTTTTTTAAGAGTTTTTATTTTATGAAAAAAATTGAACTGTGTAGATATTTCTACCTTGTAATCTTTTGAGATGTAATAGTTATGTACTAATTCTCTATAACTATAAACCTAAACATATCCTCAATGTGAATTATTCATTTAATTCAATATTATGTAGTGTTTAAGTCCGGGTCCTTATACATGGTATCAGAGGTCGGTTTAGATAACTTTAGGAGTTAGGGTATTGCTAAATTAATATTCAAAAAATAATTTATGTTAATATTGGAAATCATATAGCATTTACAGATTACCATGTTGCGTCGCCTAAGATATTTCTGTGTTTAGAATGGGTTTCCATAGAGGAAACATGGCAGCTATGTTGTGATGACATCAGGAGGAAGACAACCTTTCAAATCAGCAACCTGAGATGGTCGGAATTGGATCTGAACAGTTTGTTACACGGATGGAACAGTTGACTCAGGCTATAAATGGTGGTGGTATCCATGCACAAGATCAGCCAGATCAACCGCAGAGGAACATGTAAGTAGTGGAGCATTTCATGAGGAAACATCCCCCATAATTTAGAGGATCATCCGACCCTGTGCTAGATTAAGGGTGGATTAAAGAACTGGAGAAGATTTTTGATGTCATGGGTTGTTTAGAACATCAAAAGGTTAGTCTTGTTGTTTACCGTTTTGAAGGTGAAGCTGATCAGTGGTGGTCGATGGTGAAAAATACCAGGGATAGTGAGGAGATTGATGCACTTGATTGGGATGAATTAAGAAATATGTTTCTTAAGAAATATTTTCCTAAGGTGGTTCGTCTTAGAAAGGAAAAACAATTCCTGGAATTGAGGCAGGAGGATGAATCAGTGGCTGCTTATGAAGAAAAATTCACTCGACTGGAAAGTTATGCTCCAAATTTCATACAAGATCGTGGTAGTAAAATAAACCATTTTTACTCAGGATTAAATCCAAAGTATCGAAGGGCTTTAGCTTCTGATGAGTTCAAAATTTATAAAAAACTTGTTCATTGTGCGGAGAATGTGGAAATGGAGTTTGCTGATGATCAAGTATTCTTCGACAAACAATAGAATAAGAGGTCAAGGTAGAAGCTGAAAGGGAATAAATCTTCAAAAAAGTCTAATGGTAAGAAACTTAAGTTTACAGTTTGTCCAAATTTTGGTAAAAAGCATACTAGGGAATGTCTTTTGATTTCTGGTTAGTGCTATCGATGTGGTAAAATTGGACATAAGGCTTGTAATTGCACTGAAAAAGATCAGGGTAATGGTATGGAAAATTTTGATTTACAATCAGTAAAATGTTTTAAGTGCAATGAAATGGGTCATTATACAAATGACTGTCTAAAAAAGAACTCAACAAAAGTAAAGCATCCAGACTAAAAACAGAAAGGGGTGGATAAATCCTTTGCAACTACTTCAGTAGATGTTGGTCCATCAAATGAAGTTGTATCTGTTACACTGTTTGTTTGTTCAGATTATGCCAATGTGTTGTTTGATTCAGGGTCTACACACTCCTTCATTTCTGAGAAGTTTTCTAGTAAATTGGGAATTCCATCTCATGATATACATACTGAACATATGATAAAAACACCTGGGGGAAATGTTGAGACCAAAATAAATCATAAGAACATTCCTGTCCATGTGTCCGTAAAGAATCTACCTACAATCCTTATTGTTTTTCCTCTAGTAGAGTTTGATGTTATTTTGGGCATGGATTGGCTTTCTGTTTATCATGCTAAGATTGACTGCAGAGCTAAAGAGGTTTCTTTTTAGAATAATTTTCAGTTTGTATACAAAAATGAACCCTTGCTATTGATAACATATCCGGAAGATGAGAAACTAGTAAAAGATGGAAATGAATGTTACCTTGCTCATGTGGATGAAAACAAAGGAACTATTCATATTAATGATGTGCCAGTGGTAAATGAGTACCTTGATTTTTTTCCTGATGAGTTTCTTGGTATTATACCTGATCGGGAAGTTGAATTTACTATTGACTTTGTTCCTGATGCTAAACCAATTTCAAAACCCCCTTATTGAATGGCTCAAATTGAACTTTTAGAGGTAAAGGAGAAATTGCAGGAGTTATTAGATAAAGGTTTAATTTGACCTAGAACATCATCATTGGGTGCTCCTTTCTTATTTGTTAAAAATAAATATGGTTCAATTAGACTTTGCATTGATTATAGAGAATTGAATTACATAACTGTTAAGAATAAGTATCATTTTCCTCATATCGATGATTTGTTTGATCAGCTCCAGGGAGCTCAGTATTTTTCGATTATTTACTTGAAATCGGGGTACCATCAGTTGAAAGTAAAGGAAGAAGATGTTCCGAAGACTGTGTTTCTTACTAGATATGGCCATTTTGAATTTGTAGTTATGACTTTTGGTTTAACCAATGCACCTGTTGTATTCATGGATCTTATGAATAGAATTTTTTGTGAGTTCTTGGATAAGTTTGTGGTTGTGTTCATTGATGATATTTTGGTTTATTAAAAAAGTAAGAAAGAACATGAAAGTCATTTAAGTGTTTCCTTTCCAACCTTAAAAAGAAAATAAACTTTATGGTAAATTCAACAAGTGTGAGTTTTGGTTACCAAAAATTTCTTTCCTTGGTCACATTGTTTAAAAAAATGGCATAACTATTGATCCTTCTAAAACAAAAGCTTTTGAAGAATGGCCAAGACCCACAAATATAACCGGGATCCATTGTTTTCTTGGTTTGGTAGTTTATTAAAAAGGGTTTGTGGAAAATTTTTCACGGTTATCTAGTCCAATGACTAAGTTAAGTTGAAAAGGTGTTAAGTTTATCTGGACAAAAGAATGTGATGACTGTATTCAAGAATTGAAAATAAGATTGGTGAAAGCTCCAGTTTTGGAACTGCTTTCCAGAAAAGGTGAGTTTATTATCTACAATGATGCTTCATTGAAAGTACCGGGTTGTGTCATAATGCAGAATGATCAGGTAATTGCTTATGCTTCACGTCAGTTGTAACCACATGAGTTAAGTTACCCTACACATGATTTAGAATTAGCTGCTGCTGTTTTTTCTTTAAAAATTTGGAGGAAAAATTTGTATGGAGTGAAGTGTGAAATATATACTGATCACAAAAGTTTAAGTATATATTCACTCAGAAATAATTTAAAATGAGATAGAGGAGATGGCTAGAATTAATCAAGGATTATAATTGCATGATCCATTACCATCTGGGAAAATCAAATAAAGTGGATGATGCTTTGAGTCAAATAAGTAATGTCTCATTAGCCATGAAACATTTGGAATGAGATCCATTGGTATTTGATTTGATGAACTTTGGCATATAAGTTTTTGTTGCAGGATATTATTTTGTTTTGTTTCAGGTGTCAGTGAAATCATCTCTATCAGACAGAATTAAGCAAGTGGCGAAAGAAGACAGTGAGTTGTAGAAAAAGATTGTCTTGTTTCAGAAGGGTAAGTTTCCTAATTTTAACATTGATAATGATTGTTTTTTGAGGTTTGGAAAGAGGCTATGTGTTCCTTGTGATTCACAGTTGAAGAATGAGTTTTTATGTGAAACTCATAGTTCTCCATTTTCAGTTCATAATTACAGTACTCAGATGTACAGAGATCGCTATGAGTATTACTAGTGGGGTAGAATGAAAAGAGATATTGTTGATTTTACTGTGAAGTGTTTGACTTGTCAGCAGGTTAAAGTATAGTGGCATTTACCAAAAGGGATGCTTCAGCCTCTACCAGTGCCAGAGTAGAAAAGGGAAAATATATCCATGGACTTCGTTGTGGGATTACCAAAGACATCTCGAGGTAATAATTCAATCTCGGTTATTGTTGATCGGTTTACTAAATCTTCTCATTTCCTTCCTATTTGAGATACTTTATCTCTAGATCACCCATCTCGGTTATATGTTAATGAGATAGTCAGGTTGCATGGAGTTACCCTCTCCATTGTATCTGATCGTGATCCCAGGTTCACTTCTAACTTTTTCAAAGGCCTTCAAAAGTCAGTGGGTGTTGAATTAAATTTTAGTATAGCTTTTTATCCATAATCAGATGGGCAGTCAGAATGAACAATTCAGACATTGGAAGATATGCTACGTGCTTGCTCGATGGATTATCAAGGAACTTGGGACCAAAATATTTCACTGGTTGAATTTTCATATTATAACTGTTTTCATTCCCGTATACAGATGGATTCATTTGAGGCATTATATGGAAATCATTTTCGAAGTCTAACTTTTGGGATGAAGTAGGTGAAACGAAGCTGATGGGACCAGAATTGGTAGAAGATAAGGTAGAGAAAGTTCAGTTGATTAAAAAGAACATGAGTACAGCTCAGAGAAGATAGAAAGGTTATGCTGATAACCAGAGGAAGGATCTTTCTTTTGAGGCAGGTGATCATGTCTTTCTCAAAGTTTCTCCACGGAAAAGTGTGATACGTTTTGGTATGAAGGGAATGATGAGTCCGAGGTTCATTGGACCTTATGAAATTCTAAAGAAAGTTGGATCAGTTGTGTATAGAGTGGATTTACCTCCAAGTTTATCCTAGGTACACAATGTTTTTCATGTTCTGATGTTGCGAAAGTATATGCCAGATCCATCTCATGTTTTGAGCCCAGAGGCAGTTCAGTTGGAAAAGAATTTATCTTATGAAGAACAACCAGTCCAGATTCTTGACCGCAGAGAACAAGGGTTGCAGAATAAGGTAATTCACTAGGTAAAGGTTTTTTGGAAGAATCATATGGTTGAAGAGGCAATGTGGGAATTTGAAAATTCTATGAGGGATAAATACCCCTAAAATTATTTATAAGTGAATAAAAATTACGAGGACGCAATTTTCAAAAGGGGGGAAGGATGTAACATCCCAAGTAACTAAAGAATAACATACTTTCATACATAATAATATTTTTGAATTAAATATTAATTTTACTTTTAAAAGGGTTGCTATGTTCTATAGCATACCAGATACGCAACAACGAGTTTCTTTGAAATCTTACACTGCACAATAATAATATAATATTATTATTTTAAATGGTAGTTAACTCCTGGCCATTGTATTGGATGTAATGAACAAAACTAACTACAATATTATTATACATGATTGTTAAATGTATTTAACTTATCCAATAAAAAGTTAGTGGCTTAAAATGTGAATGAATCTAATTTTAAGCATAATTTACATTAAAAGGCCGATTTATCGCCTTTTAATAGAGAACCATTTTTAAATCTAGTTTTGGTCACTTTAATACATTCTATATGACCATATAAAATCCTTCATTAGAATGGGGACATCAAAATTTATTTGCGTAAATTTTTTGTAATTTTTCCGATAAAGTTCATTTTTTAATGAATAGTGAAAATATTGTATTTTAATTCAAAACTATGTTTTAATCTAATTTATGTATATTGTATGATTATCTTTTTAATTTGTTTTAAAGTGTAATTAGAATATATTTTTACCATTTTATCCAATGTTGGTCATTGGAATTAATTTCACTTTGAAATAGGACATAAACAAGTATCAATCTTTTGATTGTTATTGTTTCCTAAAAAACACTTTTTGTTTTAACAATAGGAATTAATTTTTAAATTAATTTATGACACTTTTATGTTTCGAATTTGTAAAAATAGACATCATTTTTGAATTCAGAATATAAAATATTGATTTGGCTGACTTTTTGGTATTTTTCTGAAAAACTTCAATTTTTGATGAATAGTGAAACAACTTAGTGGTAGTTAAAAAAACTGAATTTTTCATTTAAATAAACATTTACCACTTCTATGAATTGAATTTCAAAAATCTGACATTCATGGTTGTTTTAAAGAAGTAAAATGTGGTTCATTAAGATGAAAATAATTTTTGGTGAATAGTAACTTTTGACTTGTATTTACCGCGGTTAAAGGTAAATAGTGTAATTCAAGGTTAAAAGAATATTATAATAACTCAAAATTACCTTAACAATTATCCAAACCTTATAAGCTGAGTCATTTACGACCATGAGTATCTCTGGGTCGATTTTTGGACACCATTGAGCCACTTGGGAGTGATAATGACAATTTAGATTAATTAATTTAACGTGAAGACAAAATTGACATTAACAAAATACTTTTAGTAATTCGTTTTTATGTGGTGTTATATAAGTCCTATTTTCGACTATAAATATTCTTTGAAAAGCTAAAAATATTTCCTATATAATGGAAATTTTTTTATAATTTTTAGACATGAAATAAATTAAATTATTTATGGCACAATAATGATGCAGTATTAACCTCATTAATAAATGATTTAAATAAATAAGATTATAATGATTCAAATATTATCCAGAACATGTCTAATTCCAATTGGATGATTTTATTTCGACCATGACACATCTTATCTTCGACTTTAATGATTTTTCGACCATTATAAACTGAATATCATTATATTATAAAATAAAATTTTCACACTTTCTTAAAGAGCCCTTCCTCTCCCTTATAATAAAAAGACCACTTCTAACCAATTCCTCACACCTATAAATCCATTTGGATTGTCCAAAATATGAAACATTAAGCTCCCTACATCTCTCTACTCCTTCTAGAAGCCTTGCTTTAGGCAGAAGGCACTTCAAAAAGTCCTTTGGTTCAAACCAAAGGGAGTTACCCAAATTAAAGGTAACCGTTTCTCTTAATTTGTTTTATTTTATTTTCCTTCTCCATCCCCTAAAATCTTTTTATTAGTTTTTTTTGTAACAACACCGATATCCTCAATATAATAGGATGTTTTTATGAGAATTATTCGAACTACACTTACACACACCTCCATCTAATGGATGAAGAACATAATGTTTCTGTGGATGGAAAACTAACGCCTCACGAAACAATGATTGTTCAATTACATATTACAGCCTCTCATGGTGGCCATTATGATGGAACTGTATTTATATATGATATATATTATGTTTATTACTTCCTTATTCTTCTGTACTTCTGATTTATATCACGCCTTTATGGTTTCCATAGTGGGTAAATATGATAATCTCATTTGAGGAAGTGCGGACTACCGACCCCTCAAAGTGATGTGATTCGTTAATGCCTAGTGTGGGATGTATAAAGGTTGGAGTTAGTGATATTATATATGATATTATACTGTAATTATATTAAACTTATTTATAATTATGTTTAAATTCCATTAAAATAAGAAATAGATATGAAAGTAGCGTTCATGCGTACGTACGGCTTACCGTCACCATGAACGATGCATTTCATTTCTTACCACCAAATGTTATGTACTATTATAAATACATGTATATACTGGATATATATGATATATATGATATCTAAATAATGATTTTCATTCTGGATATAATGGACTATTGACCACATGGACAACTTGTAAATATAAGGTGTTCATTTTTGACTCAAGTTGCAAATATCGACAAAAAAACATTGTTAAAATAAATGATTACATAATGTTTACAACATGGTAATAAGTGATATACAAGGAATAATAAACTTGAAAAAGGTTTTTAAGAAAGTATAAATTAAACTTATTTTATTATTCAGGAGATTAATGAATGATCGAGTCAAGTCCATCACAAGGTAAGGGACTTCATCTCAATCTCCTTTCATTAAGGCATTTTTAGTTTTATACACGACTTTATTTTATACTATGTATAAATACCTTTGAATTTTCATTTTATTTAAAGGGAATCTTTTTATACGAATTGTTTTACTAAACGAAAAAAATGAATGTTTCTTTTTTTTACGAAAGAGGTGACAATCACCTTTCTGCCGCTGTAAGTATTATTTGATCATTTTCTTCCTTAACAAGCCGGAATGTTTTTAAAAGGAAAAATAAATACCAAATACTCTTTTTATGTATTTTGGTATTGAAAATGATTTTTAGAATGGATTTATTATTTCAATATCTTGAAATGATATTTTATTATTATAATGTGGAAATGTTATCTTTCCTTTATGCTTATGTTATGTGTTATGATCATGTTATGGTTCTTGGAATTATTTACATTTATAGGTGCTTTTGTGATAAACATAGGGCATGCGAGCCCGAGATAGCTCTCCAATGCATTGGGTAATATGAAGGATGTAAACGTGAATGTCTATCATAACAGATTTAGGGAATATACTGCGATGGGTATTCCAGAGTAACTCCCTATGTAGCTTTGATAGCTACAATGTAAGTATTTTATGGATGCCACCAGTTACCTTTATGATTAATGATTTCTATGTGTCTTTCATAAATCTGATTATTTCATGAGTTAAGTAAATGATTTCATGTTTTGTATGTATTTAGGAAAAAATGTTTTCATTCTTTGTTTCATAACCCTTACTGAGCTTTTTATGCCTATCCCATGTTTTGAAATGTTTTCACAGTACATAAAGATGAATAAGGTCAAGGATGGGATCAAGGAAAATTCATGCTATCTAAAACATAGAACTTGACATGACACTTTTTTTAAGAGTTTTTATTTTATGAAAAAATGGAAACTGTGTAGATATGTCTACCTTGTAATCTTTTGAGATGTAATATTTATGTCCTAATTCTCTAAATATATAAACCTGAAAAGATACTCAATGTTAATTATTCATTTAATTCAATATTTTATAATGTTTAAGGCTGGGTCATTATAGTATTCTATCCATCCTTTGAATGACATGTCACCATACACGCGTACATACGACTTACTGTCTCCACGTTGTGGTGTAATTGTTATTAAAAAAATTATTATTTGGATGTGTATGATAATGATGTATAATTGATGTAAATAATAAATATAAAATGATAATTATTATGTATATGTATGATATACCATATTATTATATATTATTTTAATATCAAATGAACGATATTGTCGCTCGTGCGTACGTACGGACTACCGTCTCCACGAACGCAATGAGATTCAATACCCATCATATCCATGGAAGTATAATTCTCATTTGATGATTAAAAATAATGTTTAAGGACATAATATCATCCTTTATATGAATAAGATACAACCTATCCATAAAAACACGACTTATGTAACAAAACATATAAAATAAAACGAGTAAGTTAACTCCCGAAACGATGATAGTACTGAGATATTATTAATGAAGCAATGTAAAAAGATCATACATGATATCATATTAATGTATATGATTTTTTTTATAACTTAATAACAATTATTTCACCATTATAAATGAGGTTAACCTACCCTCAACCATAGAAAATTATACGTTAAGGTTTTATTTCACAATCTCTTCATTATCAAAGGTTGTTTATACGTAATTATCTACTGGGACATCATTATCATCCACATCCATGTTTCATAAATATGTATTTCAGATCATGGATACTATTTTACACACTATGAGTAAAATTCATTTATTCCCTTTTTGAAATTTTATAAGAAGATTATAAAGGTATGTTTCCGTCATTTTCCAAACAAGGTCATTTTTAACCTTTTCGACAAAATTAAGGTAATAATGTCTTTTTTTAACTTATATGGTGTGTGCGGCTATTTTCCACCATTATCAAATCGTCGAAGCTTCCCTTATATTATTATAAGAATATTTTCAAAGTAAATTATTTATTTTATAATTATGTGACATTTAAATGAATTCAAAAAAGAGATATTTCTCTCAAATAGTTTTGATTACATCTATGTCAACATCCATTGATTGATTTAAATCTTATTTGAAGTTTATTTATTATGAGACAAAACTTCCATATTGTATTAATGGTTTTGTGATATGTTTGACTGTGGATGTGTTATTTTTATACCATTCATTGTTTATGGAAAAAGTATTGACATTTCGTATGCTAGTTTTAATACGAATGTTTATGTTATGTTTAAACTTGTTCATATGAGGAATGAATTGGACTTAATAAGTGACGGGCGGAGCCCGCTATAGCTCCTTGATGCATCGCTAGGTCTAATGAGACAAACTAGTGTCTTGGCACAAGGCCTTGACAAAATCTTATTTGTAGTCTTGGCACAAGGCCTTGACTATGTGGTTATGATAGTCAGGCATTATGCATTCCATCATTATGAAAGTGGTTATTGATATTGCATGTGATTATTAGACTAGTATAATAACCATGTGAATAAGTAAATTTTATTATTTTATTTTATTTCTTCCATTTTATGTTGATTTTCATGTTTAAAAGGCTTTTGTTTTAGTTATACATTGTCTTAAAGGTTTATGCTTATTTATGAATGTTTCCTCTATATTGTTATCCTTAATGGACATCTGAGCTCACCCCTTTCTATGTTTTATTTATCCTAGGATGTGAAGAAGTATTTTATAAATGACCTGAAGGGATAGTATGAGGGGATATGAGTGTGGACTATGGAGACTATGTTTGTGTAGTTTTCATTTTATGATGTAATGTAAACTTTATGAACGTATCTAGTGATTCCAAGCCTACTAAACTAATTGGTCTTTCGAGAATTGATCTTTTGTGATCATGAAAATGTTATTTAATAATGCACCGACTTTAGGTAACTAGGGTCAGGGCGTTACAGTTGGTATCAGATGATGTTTAGTACAAACCTTGGAAACAAGATTTAGATAAACTCTGATTAGAGAACATAGACCTAATATGGACTTTGAGGATTAGTGTATAAGAACTTCTTAGAATTTTGGTATTGTATAGATTTTGTGAGTTTTCTGAGAAATACATCCATGTCTGGATACAAGCATGTAGAGGAAGCTCTAGCACAGATGTACATAGGGGTAAAACCCGAAAACACTGCTTTGAGATAGACTTGAACGTGAACTTGTGCACGACAACAGGCATTGCTGCACTCTTGGTTACGACACTCCCGGGGGATATGATTAGGATATTTCTCATTTTCTTTACAAACCATTATAAAGGGTTTATGAGTATATACTTCCTCAAAGAATTTTTTTTTATGATTATGGATTATATCCATAAACTGTTCAATTTAGGTTAAGTGTTTTACAAGTATGGATTTATGTATTGTGATTCATAAACTAATCTAGTGTATGCCATTGTTTTGAAATTGCGCCTAGTGGAAGAAATGGAAACTGTATCAATGCATGCACTCCATGTAGGGATTTACCTCCTGATCAAGATAATTATAGTGGATTTGGTGAGGCAACTGGTTCTGATCAGCTAATCACCATACTGGGACAACTCACTAAGGTTATGAATAATAAAATTACCCGTATGGATCACCCTGATCCGTGGAGTGGAGGATCAATGTTAGATCACATCATGAGGCAGAAACCATCGAAATTCAATGGGAGTAGAAATCCACTAGTATCTGAGCAATGCATACATTCCTTAGAGAAAATATTCCATGCCTTGGGGAGTAGTGAAAGGGAAGAAGTTATCATGGCAGTTTACCACCTCACTGGAGATGTTGATCAATGGTGGTCATTGATTAAAAACACAAAGGAAGATGACGATGTATCAATTATGGAATGGAGGGTGTTCAAAGATATTTTCTGAGAAAAATACTTTCCTTGTGACCATCGAGCAGATATGGAAAGGCAATTTCTAAGTCTGAGACAAAAGGAGGATGAGAATGTTGCAAAGTATGAGGCTAACATTACAAGGTTATAAAGGTATGATGGAGATTATATATGTAACTCAAGAAGTAAGATTGATATTTTATTTGATGGTTTAAATCCATTTCTTTGTCCAGAATTAGTGTCAAAATCCTTCTCATCGTACGAAGATATTGTCTCAGTTGCTATCAAGGCAGAAAAATAATTCTCTAAGTCTTATGACTTTAAATCAAAGTAAGAGAAGAAGAGATCTATTGATCACTCTAGAAATGGAAATAAAGGGAAGAAGGGAAAAGTTGATTATCCATCCTGCAGTAAATGTGGGAAGAAACTCCCTGGTACTTTCTTGAAAGTAATGGGATTCCGTTACAAGTGTGGTGAAAAAGGGCACCAAGAACGTGATTTCAAGGGGCAGAAAGAAGCTACCGACATTAAATGATACAACTACAGGGAGATGGGACATTATGTAAATTAATGTCCTAAGAGTCAGGGGAACATACCTTAGAAAAGGCCATGGGATCAAGGACAAGATTATGCTATAACTACTGCTGAGGTAGAAGCTCCGAAAGACGTGGTGGCTGGTAATTTAATGGTTTCCTCAAGTTATGAAAATGCACTATTTGATTTTGGATCGTTGTATTGTTTCATATCTTCCCAGTTTGGTAAGAAAATTAGATATTTCCAAATTGATTTAACAAAGGAGTTTTCAGTTAAAAATCCTAAGGGAAGTATCATTGATACAAAGTTCTATGGATCAGTTCCCATTAAAGAATATAAATTTTCTTTATTTGTTGATCACATCGTCATACCTATGATTGAGTTTGATATAATCCCTGGTATGGATTGGATTTCGGACCATGATGCGAAGATTTATTGTAAAAAATAATAATTTTACAATTTTTGATGATGATGATAAAGAACACCTTATCATTAGAGTAGAATAATCACTACCTTATTCTTGTTTAGATCCACCCCTAGTAGCTCAACTAAATTCAATTATTTGGGAGGAAGATAATGAAATAAATGTGGGTGAGGAAACGAATGTTTAAATAGAGGATGTACTTATTGTGAGAGAATTTGTTGATGTGTTTCCAGAATATTTACCTAATCATCCTCTAGAATGAGAAATTGAGTTTTCCATTGGTTTAGTTCCTGGTTCAAGGCACATATCGAAGACCTCATAGAGAATGGCCACTGTGTAATTTGTTGAACTAAAGAAACAACTAGAGGAATTGAGTAATATGGGATTTATTATCCCTATTGTTTTTCCATGGGGAGCCCCTGTCCTTTTTTTAAGAAAAAAAGATGGATCCATGAGGTTATGTATCGAATACAAGGAAATCAATGCTATAACAACAAAGAAAAAGTATTCCCTACCTTGCATTGATGTTTTATTTGACCAACTGCTTGGAGCTCAATACTTTTAAAAGATTGACCTTCAATCTGGATACCATCAGTTGTGTGTGAAGAAGGAAGATATTCCGAAGACAGCATTTCGAACCAGGTATGGGCATTACCAGTTTACAGTAATGCCTCTTGGGCTGACTAATGCACCCCTTGTTTTCAATGAACTAATGAACAATGTTTTCAAGGAATATCTCGATGATTTTTTAGTGGTATTTATTGATGATATCTTGGAAAATTCCAAATGCTATGAAGACCATGAAAATCACCTGGGCATTATCCTAAAGACTCTTAGATGAAAGAATTATATGGGAAGTTTAGCATGTGTGAATTATGGCTTGAGGAGATCTCTTTTCTTGGACATATTGTCTATAAGGATGGAATCTATGTTGATTCTTCTAAGACCATGGAAATCCAAGAATGGCCAGCCCCAACGATTATAACTGAGGTACTTAGTTTTATTGGTTTAGCAGGTTATTATCGGGGTTTCGTCCAGAATTTTTCCCAATTGGATAACCCATTAACGAAGCTCACACGTAATGGGGTGAAATTTGATTGTAAAAAAGAGTGTGAAGAATGTTTTGAAGAACATGGTTGTGTCCTTATGAAGAATGATAGAGTTATTTCCTATGCATCATGACAGCTGAAAATTCATGATAAAAACTATCCTACTCATGATCTTGAGTTAGCTTCTATAATATTTTCTTTGAAGGTATGGAGACATTATCTCTATGGTGAAAATGTGAGATTTATACTGATCATAAGAGTTTGAAAAATATTTCTCACAGAAAGAACTCAACATGAGGCAAAGGCGATGTCTTGAACTACTCAAGGATTATGATTGCACGATACACTACCACCCATGAAAGGAACATAATGTGGAAGATGCTTTGAGCAGAAAGGACATGGAGTATTGGACAAGATGAGAGTTGAAAAGGATCCTATATACATGGATCTAGTAAAGATGTATTGGGAATTACCATGGAAGATGAAACGTCAATGGTTTTTCAAATGGTTGCCAAACCATCTTTACAAGAAAGGGTAAAGAGTTCTCAGACTGATGATGAAGAGTTTCAAAATAAGATTAAAGCTATGAATGATGGGAGATTGAGTGACATTGTGTATGAAGAGGGAATTTTGAAATTTGGGAAGAGACTTTGTGTTCCCAATATACCTGATCTAAAAAGTGAATTTTTGGATGATGCTCATAGTTCCAACTTCTCTATACACCCTAGGAGCACCAAAATGTATAGAGATTTTAAGGAACATTTTTGGTGGGAAAACATGAAGAGGGAGATTGCTGATTTTGTGTCACGATGTATGGTTTGTCAACAAGTGAAATCTAGAAGGCAACAGCCTGGAAGAGTCATGCACCCTCTTCCCATACCTAAGTGAAAATGGGATAATATCTCTATGGACTTTGTCATGGGACTATCAAAGACTCCTAGAAGGAACGATGCAATATGGGTCATTGTTGATCATCTTACCAAGTCAGCACATTTTCTTTATATAAAGTAAGATTTACCACTTGAACGTCTAGAAATACTATATATTAATGAAGTTTTGAGACTTCATGGAGTACCCATATCGATTGTTTCTGATCGTGATCCATGTTTTACTTCAAGATTCTGGAAAAGTCTTCAGAAAGACCTGTATACTGAACATCATTTGAGCACTGACTACCACCCCCAAACTGATGGAAAATCAAAATAGACTATTCAAACCTTATAAGACATGTTGAGATCATGCTCACTTGACTTTCACGGTATGTGGGATCAATATTTACCTCTGGTGAAACTTTCCTAAAACAATAGCTTCTATTCAAGTATTCGGATGGCACCATATGAAGTGTAATATGGAAAGAGATGTCACACACCAACCTCTTGGGATGACGTTGATGAAAGAACACTTATATTCCTAGAACTGGTGGAGGAAGAAATGGAAAAGGTAAAGGTAATCCAAAACTACATCAAAGTAGCTCAAATTAGGCAGAAGAGCTATGTCGATAACCGAAGGAAGGATTTGGAATTTCAGGTAGGAGATCATGGTTTTTTGAAGGTATCTTCATGGAAGGGAGTTATACATTTCGGTAAGAAGGGTAAATTGTGTCCCAGGTACATCGGACCTTTTGAAATTATAGAACGATTTGGGGTTGTAGCTTACCATTTGGAAATTCCGCCAAGTCTCTCCTAAGTTCATGATGTGTTCCACATATCACTGTTGAGAAAATACATGCATGACCTAACACATGTACTCACATTTGAGGAATTAGAACTGGAACCCGATCTGTCTTATTGTAAAGAGCCTGTCAAGATTCTTGATACTAGAGAACAAGTGCTGAGAAACGGGACGACTCGTCAAGTAAAAGTTCTATGGAGAAACCATAAGTTGGAAGAGGCAACGTGGGAACCCGAGGAACTTATGATGAAGAACCACCCAAGTATTTTCATGCAGTAGTATTCTAGAAATTTCGAGGATGAAATTATTTGAAGGAGGGGATAATATAACACCCCAAGCTTCTATATTACACTTCTCTTTGAATAATATAGTAGCACATGTTGTATGAAACTTCGAGTTTTAACACACACCACAACCAATCAAACTAGCCGTTATGATTAGGAATGATGACTTTTTAAAATTTTATAAATTTTATCATTCAAAATGGACTTCTTTTTTGGATTCGGAATATCAAAATTAACTTAGGGTGAATTTTTGGTATTTTTCTGAAAACATTCAATTTTTGATGAATAGTCAAAAAACACATAGTTATAATTTAAAACTGAATTTTTATTTAAATAATTATTTATTTTATTTAAATTTAATTAAGGTCAAATTAGATACATAATACCTATATATGTTAAATTTAATTCATTGGATCTTGTTTAGAATAATTTTAGATATATAAAAATTTTATTGAACTTTTCACCGTCTTTTACCCACCTCCTAGAAGAATTTGGAAATTCATATAAAACTTAATTTTACCACTTGTATGAGTGGAATTTCTAAAATTCAAGAAACACAGTTAATATCAAGGAGTAAAATTTGGTTCAATAAGATAAAAATAATTTTTCGTGAATTGTAACTTTTTACTTTTATTTACCACTGTTAAAAGTAAATATGGTAATTTAGGGTAAAATTGATATTAATATTACCCTAAAACATGTACTAATTTTATTGGACAAGTGTATATTGACCTAAAAAACCTTAGGAATAAAATATTATCATTTAGGTCCACTTGTATTATATAAGGACATTTATTATTATTTAATTCAAAGATGAGTTAAAAGAGTTAAAATCAAAGTTTAATAAATAATTTTTTTAATATTGGGATATACATAAGATAAATTCAATTATAAATATTCATTAGAAATATAACAAGATTTCATAAATAATTTTATTTGACATATAATTTTTATACATTATATAATTTTATTTATTTTTGTCACAATGGTGATGCGGTAATTACCTAATTAATGAAATATTAAAATAATCGTTATTATAAATATCCAAATAAATGTAATTTAGGACTTTTTAGTAATTTCACTAATTTTATAGGTTAATAAGACATATAAGGATTGGTTATATATATGTTTTTCAAAGTAATAATTCTGTTATGAAATTATCAAAAACAAAATACCCAATAGTGTCAAAAATGACATAAAAGAGTTTTTAAAACAAATATTATATTATTAATTGATATTCTGTTCCTAAAAATCTAATGTTCGTCCAAAGGACATTTATAATGATAGTTGTATCATTAATGGACCACTTGGGGGTCTCTTGGAGGTATATAGTAAGTTTATTAACAATATAATATAAAAATACAAAGAGACATGGTAAATGTGAAACTATTTAACTAAGAGTTAAATATAAATGATAAGGTTAATATAGTGACACAAAAATATCTAAAATCTATTGGTTTAAAGGATATAGACCCATACCCTCCTTAAAATTTAAATAATACACTTTGAGCCATTTGAAACCGTATATAAATTTATTATAAAATAATATTTCTATCTTTTCCAAAGGTTCCCCTCACCCCTCTTATAAAAGGGAACTTCCCCTTACCTCAAATTCACACCTTCAAAGCATTTTGGATCATCCAAACCCTGCACCAATATTTTCTCAACTTCTATCACTTCATCCTAGGGGACTTAGTTTGATCAAAAAGTCAACCTAAGGATCCCTTTTGATCAAATAAAAAGGAAGAACCTGAATAAGAGGTAATGTTTTCACCACCCTCTTTCAAGTTCCTTTCTTCTTAAACTTCTTTTTTCTTTGTTATTTCCATTCTAAAATAATAAATTCATTATCTTCTATATATTTTGATGTTATTATAAATATGGTACAACTATATTCAGTATTCTATCCATCCTTTGAATGACATGTCACCATATGTGCGTACGTACGGCTTACCATCTCCACGTCGTGGTGTAATTGTTATTCAAAACATTATTAATTGGATGGGTATGATAATGATGTGTAATTGTTGTAAATAATAAATATAACATGATAATTATTCTTTATATATGATATACCATCCAATTATATATTATTTTAATATCAAATGAATGATATTGTCACTCGAGTGTATTTACAGACTACCGTCTCTACGAATGCGATGAGATTCAATCCCAATCTTATCTATGCAAGTATACTTCTCATTTTATTATTAAAAATAATGTTTAAGGACTTGATATCATCCTGTATATGAGTAATATATAACCTATTTATAACAAACATGACTTATGTAACAAAACATATAAAATAAAACGAGTAGTTAACACCCGAAACGACGATAATACTAAGATATTATTAATAAAGCAATGTTAATGGATCATATATGATATCATATTAATTTATATGATTCTTGTATAATTTAATAAAAATTATTTCACCATTATAAATGAGGTTAACTAACCCTCAACCAAGTAAAAGTACATTGTAAGGGTTTATTTCACAATCTCTTCGTTATTCGAGGTTGTTTATACGTAATTATCTACTAGGACATCTTTATCATCCATATCCATGTTTCTGAAAAATGTATTTCAAATCATTATTAATATTTTCCAAACTATGGGTTAAATCCATTTATACACTTTTTGGCTCTTTATAAGAAGTTTATAAAGGAATCTTTCTGTCGTTTTCCAAACAAGGTCCTTTTTAACCTTTTCGACAGAATTAAGGTAAGAATGTCATTTTTTAACTTATATGGCGGGTTCGGCTATTTTCCACCGTTATAAAATCGTCGAAGATTCTATTACAAGATTATATGAATATTTTCAAAGTAAAAGTTTTATTTTATAATTATGTTACATTTAAATGATTTAAAAAAAAGAGATATTTCTCTCAAATAGTTTTGATTTCGTCTATGTCAACATCCTTTGATAGATTTTATGCTTATTTGAAGTTGATTTATTATGATACAAAACATCCATATTGTATTGATGTTTTCGTGATATTTTGGACTATGGATGTGTTATTTTTATACCATTCATTTTTTATGGATAATGTATTGACATTTCGTATGCTAGTTTTAATACGAATGTTTATGTTATGTTTAAACCTGTTCATATAATGAATGCATTGGAATTAAAAAGTGACAGGTGGAGCCCGCTACAGCTCCTCGATGCATTAGTAGATCTCATGAGACAAACTAGTGTCTGGGCACAAGGCCTTGAATTTTTTTTTGTAGTCTTGGCACAATGCCTTGACTATGTGGTTCTGATATTCAGGCATGATGCATTCCATTATTATGAATGTGGTTATCGATATTGCATTTTATTATTAAACTAGTAGAATATCCATGTGAATAAGTTAATGTCATTATTTCATTTTATTTCTATCATATTTAGCTGAAGTTCATGTTTAAAAGGCTTTTATTTTAGTTATACATTGCCTTAAATGTTTATGCGTATTTATGAAAGTTTCCTCTAAATTGTTATCCTTACTGAGAATCTGAGCCCACCCCTTTCTATGTTTTATTTTTCCCAGAATGTGAAGAAGTATTTTATGAATGACCTGTAGGGATATTATGAGGGTATATGAGTGTGGAATATGTAGACTATGTTGTTGTAGTTTTTATTTTATGATGTAATGTAAACTTTATGAATGTATCTAGTGATTCCAAGGCTACTAAACTAATAGGTCATTCGAGACATGATATTTTGTTATCATGACAATGTTATGTAATAATGCACTGACTCTGGGTAACTGGGGATGGGGAGTTACAAAGTCTCTTTATGTAGCACAATACTTTTCATAATAAATTTGATGTTCCTGTTGATCCAGACAAAAATGGGTCATTTACTGCAAGAAGACTTTTATATTTAATATCAATGATTCCATGAGTCAGATGAACAAGCAAGCCTCTCTTAGTATCCAACCACCGACATTTAAACATCATTATATAATTCTGTCCTAGATAACAAAGCTCAATAATTTCATCCAAAATTCCATAAAAGTCAACTTCAGTTTCTCTTTGATGAGATCCTCTCAAGAAAACTCCACAGTTCATTGATTTTTTGATTCCACATATTCAGGTGTATGAAATCAAAAACCATTCAGTGCATATGCATTATAATATTTTTCCATTTTGGATGGTGGGTTACTCAATATACACAGTCTCTTATCAATTTTATCAGCATGTTGAGACACCCGAAAATTTGTAAAACAATTATCAATATGATAAATAATAAACGAAAGTGATATTAATCCATCAATAATTTATGTTACTAGTTTGTGAAACCATTGAGAAACTTTTTTTCCCTTCGTTCTTCAAGAGCAGCTACTGTAATTTGTGGAAGTTGTTTCTTAATATCATTATCATATAACCCACAAATAATATAAGTTTACATACTACGACATAAATTATATAAAAAGTGATAGATGCACTCACAACACAATTAATTTCATTTCATCATAGTTATGGAGAACATATGTATGAGCTTTGTGATGTTTATCATCTAAAAGCCATCGTTCATGAACTCCAACAGAACCAATATTTGGCTGATTAAAAACTAATAATTGATTTTCCATTTCATTATTAAAATTCCTCTCATTTTATCCCATGTGATTAGGTTTTTAAGGTTATTGAGATTCAAAATAATGAGACTAGAAAAAACAATTTCCTCTTGCAAATAAGCTTCAGTAATTGATCCTTCGACTAATGATTTTTTAAAATACATTTTTATTCAATTTCATCCGGAATCTCTTGAATGAGTACATCCATCGAAACTCTATAGGACCACCACATTTAGCATCATGTGGAAAATGTAATATCAGATGTTCCATTGAGTCAAAGAAAGTCGGCGGAAAGATTTTTTCTAGCTTATAAATAATTAAAACAACATATTCTTCCAGTTTTCTTAGGGCATCGTAGTCTGTTATCACTGCACAAATATCTTGAAAGAAATATAATATGTATGTTATCTAATCCCAAATCATAGAATTCAATAAACCTTTTAATCTAAATGGAATAAGTGTTTCCATTATAACATGACAACCATGAATTTTTAATCTGATAATATAACCATTCTAAACACATCTTCCCAAATTATAAGCACGACCATATGGAAGTTTCAAATATGGAATCCACTAACAAAATAATAAGCGACTCTCTTTGGATAATGTGTAAGCTTCTTTTGGTTTGTTAAACTCTATGATCTGACATTTTAATATAGTTCACGTTTTGGTCACCTGAAAATTTGGGCAAGATCTAATTGTGTCTTTATAGTATCTTTGGTCTTACCTAGTGTGTCAAAAACAATATGAAATAAATTATCAAAATAGTTCTTCTCAATATGCCTGAAATCCAACATGTGGCGGTCCAACAAATCAGACCAATATGAAAGATCCCAAAAAATTATTTTTTTTATCCAATTATGTTCTCTCCCAAAGCCATCAATTTTCTATTGGTTTATTGTTGGACCAAATGTGAAGGGAGGTAATTAAAATAAAAATTATTTTAACTCTATACCTGAGATCATCTTTGAAGGTTCATCCCTTTCAATTCTACCTTTTCTGAAATGACATTTTTTCCTCCGAAATGGATGATCGGATAAAAGAAATCTGTGGTGAAAGTCATAATATCAAGTTTTTTTCATTTACGTGCATAAATTCGTTCTTGTATTTCATACAATAAGGAAATGGTTTCAGACCATGTGTACTCCAGCCAGATAACATGCCATATGCCAAAAAAGTCACTAATCATCCACATCAATGCATCTTTTAATATGGAATTTTGTTTCGCAACAACATCATATGTACTAACACCATCTCTCCACTGTGAATTTAACTCATCAATTAATGGATTCAAATAAACATCATTATTCTTTTTCGGATGTCTTGGGATTAATAGAGTCAAATAGATACAGGGCTCCTTCATCAACATCTATGGAGGTAAATTGTACGGAGTTATAAAGACCGACCAACATGAATACTGACTACCATAAGAACCAAATGGATAGAAACCATCTGTAGAAAGACCCAATGGCACGTTTCAGGATTCTAAAGCAAAATACGGAGGCAGACCGACAAAATCATTCCATGAATCACCATCAGATAGATGAATCAAGATTTTATCAGTTGAAATAATTGTTTTGTGCCATGACATCAGTGACACTATGTTTTGAGACATTAATAAACGATGCAACCTGGGTGTAAGGGGGAAATATCTCAATTGTTTTACTGGAATCAATCCACAATACCTGGTTGAGATTTTTTTATCTTGACTGTCCACATGTGGTACAACTATCCAATGACTCATTTTTAATCAGAATATAATATGAAATCATTTGGACAAGCATGAATCTTCAAATAATTAAGGCCCAGATTACGAACCAGCCTCTTGCTCTCATAGTAATTTTCAGGCAACACATTTCATTCAGGTAACAATGTTTTAAACAAAGAAAATATCTGATCAAAATAGTTGGTTTAGATTTCATTATTTGAATTAATGGCCATAAATTTTTCAACTACTTCTAATTTTCTTATCTTACAACCATGATATAATTCATCCTCAGCAGACCTCAACAACTAATAAAATTTTGATGGTGCCAACTCAGGAGTTAAATCACTATCATATTGAGTTTCAGTTTGTTGTAGAGATGGACCTGCAACATCATGTACTAAATTTTAAAACCATGATGGATTCAGAATAAAGTTATTAGTATCTTCTCTGGAACTGCGTTCACCGTGTTGATACCAAAAAACATAATCTTGTTGAAAACCAAACCACAAGAGATGTCCCCCAACCTTTTCAAATGTGTGAAACATTCTCAGAGCACATTTTTTACCAGGACACTTAATTGTGCCTTCTAAAACATATTCTGGTATTGATGAGGCAAATGATAATAAATCTTTAACACCCTCAATATATATAGGATTTATACCTGAACCATTTGGATTTTCACAGTGATTTATCCAAGGGCGATCATCTAATAATTACTGATGTCGATTTCATTATTCTATATTTTTCTACAAAATATTAATCATCTATTTTTTTGAATAATTTGAAATTATAAAAACACTATCTGAAAAAAGAAGATAAATAATTACAACTACTTCTTAATAATTACCACTAAATTTAGGCGACATAATTTCCAATGGATTGACGACTACTCTCTTGTCTAAAGGCACATTAACTTGCATCTTTCTCACACTGAAATCACAATGAATAATTTTCTCAGAGGTACGCTTATTCATTCTCAAGCATACGAGAATGTAAAAGAATACCTCCGAGTAGTTTCTTCATTGTGATTTCAGTGTGACCAAGATGCAAGTAAATGAGCCGTCGAACAAAAGAGCCCCCTTTTCATCGATGAATCATCTTCTTGAAACTATCACCACCTGTAAACATTTTAAAAAATGTGGTCCTACGAATCCATATTCAAACTCATGCATATGATATTGCATAGGCATTCGTAGAAGCATACTTTTCATAATTTTTTGAGTCAGTGAATGTTGAAAGCATAAGAGTCATCGAGCAAAAGGAGTGCCGTCAATCCACCAAAACCTGTTCCAAGTTTTTACAAGTTATTAGAATTTATTCCTATTTATTCCTTTTTGTTTCTATTTATTCCTATTTATTCCTCTTTATTCATATATAGTCCACTTTTTTCCTAATTACTTCTGTTAATTCTTATTTATTTCTATTTATTCCTAATTACTCCTGTTAATTCCTAATTACTCTTGTTAACTCTTAATTACTCATGTTAACTCTTAATTACTCATGTTGACTCCAAATTACTCTTGTTAACTTCTAATTACTTCTTTTACTCTTAATTATTCCTCTTTACTCCTAATTAGTCACATTTATTACTAATTATTCCTATTTATTACTAATTATACCTTTTTATTACTAATAATTCCTATTTATTACTAATTATTAATATTTATTACTATTTATTACTAATTATTCCTATTTACTACTAATAATTGTTAATTACTACTAATTTTTCCTAATTATTACTAATTATTCCTAATTATTGCTTATTACAGCTAATTATTTCTAATTATTTATATTTATTAGTAACTATTCCAATTTATTAGTAATTATTCCTATTTATTAGTAATTATTCCTATTTATTAGTAATTATTCATTTTTATTACTATTTATTCCTATTTATTAGTATTGATTCCTATTTAATAATAATTATTCCAAATTAATGCTAATTGTTCCAAATTAATGCTAATTATTCCTCATTAATGCTAATTATTCCTAATTAATTATAATTAATCCTATTTATTCCTATTTATTAGTAATTATTCCTACTTATTAGTATAAATTCCTAATTATTGCTATTTATTCCTATTTATTACTATTTATTACTATTTATTGCAATTTATTACTATTTATTACTATTTATTACTATTTATTTCTATTTATTTCTATTTATTTCTATTTATTTTTTATTATTCCTATTTATTACTAATTATTTCTAATTATTAATAAATATTACTATTTATTCCTAATTATTCATATTTATTCATATTTAATCCTATTTATTACTAAGATTCTTAATTATTAATAATATTTCATATTTATTACTAATTATTCCTATTTTTTACAAATTATTCTTATTTATTACTAATTATTCTTATTTATTAGTAATTATTCCTATTTATTACTAATTATTCCTATTTATTACAAATTATTCCTATTTAATACTAATTATTTCTATTTATTACTAATTATTCCTATTTGTTATTAACTATTCTTATTTATTACTAATTATTCTTATTTAGTAATAATTATTCATATTTATTCGTAATTATTATTAATTATTCTTATGTATTATTAATTATTCTTATTTATTATTAATTATTCATATTTATTACTATTTATTCATATTTATCACTAATTATTCCTTTTTATTCCTATTTATTTCTATTAAGTCCTATTTATTACTATTTTGTCCAAATTAGTTCTAATTACTACTAATAAGTACTAATTAATAATAATTATTACTAATTACTAATAATTACTACTAATTACTACTAATTAATACTAATTACTACTAATTACTACTAATTACTACCAATTACTACTAATTATTACTAACTATTAATTATTATTACTAATTATTCCAAATTATTCCAAATTATTCCAAATTATTCCAAATTATTCCAAATTATTAATAATTATTACTATTAACTACTATTCATTACAAATTATTGCTAATTATTCCTAATTATTACTGTTTATTCCTATTTATTACTAATTATTCTTATTTATTACTAATTATTCCAATTTGTTAGTATTTATTTCTTTTTATTATTAGTTAATATTATTTATTATTATTTATTATTAATTATTCCTATTTATTATTAATTGTTCATATTTATTACTAATTATTTTTATTTATTACTAATTATTACTTATTATTCCTATATATTACTATTTATTCCTATTTATTACTATTTATTCCTATTTATTACTATTTATTCCTATTTATTACTATTTATTTCTAATCATTCCTAATTATTACTATTTATTTCTAATTATTTATAATTATTACTAATTATTACAAATTATTCCTATTTATTGCTAATTATACCTCTTTATTTGTAATTATTTCTAGTTATTCTTATTTATTGCAAATTATTCGTATTTATTACTAATTATTCGTATTTATTATTAATTATTCCTACTTATTACTAATTATTCCTATTTATTATTACTTATTCATGTTTATTACTAATTATTCGTATTTATTAAAAACTAGTACTAATAATTTCAATTTATTATTACAAATAAATACTGTTAACAAAACAATTTAAATCTAATTAAATTAAATCTATAAAAAATAATTAAAATTAACATACAAAAAATTTAAAAAAAAATTTTAAATGCCTTTAAACTCGATCTTCTGTTGATGTAGATGGCTTCAAAACGTTTTCATTAAAAAAAACTAACTCAAACCAATTTTCACTCTGAAATAGGGTTGAGAGATAGAGAGAAAATGAGAATTGAGAGAATGATTTGAAAACACGGATGAGGGGGGGGTATATAAGTTAGATTGGTTGCGACGGGCCCTTTTGTGACGGGAATACCGTCGCAAACGGTACTTTATTGTGACGTGGCCCGGTGCAAATACCTTTCCCCGCATTAATTGCTGTCGACGGTTAACAGGGTATTTGGGACGAGCTTCATCAGAAAAGGTACCTGGCGACACACGTTTTGCGATGGGGAAACATCCTGTCGCAATAACCCATTTACCGCCACCGGGTATTTGCGACGGGACCCGTCACAAATACCTCCGAGCGATGAAAAATTTGCGACAGGAATATTCCTCCCATCACTAATAACCTTCCCTCTGTTGGGCGTGCAAACCGCGCCAAAATGCGCATTACTTTTTGCGATGGGCCACCAGAACCCGTCACAAATAACAAGTTAGTTGCGACAGGGGGGGGGGGGTCCCCCGTCGCAAATAATCTTTGGACTGGACTATTTGCGATTGGAAATAATCCCATCACAAATAGCCTATCGCAAAAGGTTGTTTTCTCATAGTGATATTCCCCATTCTTCCATATTTGATGCATCTCCTTGTTCCCTTTAGACAGTTCCCAAGATGCTGCTTCCCATAATTTTGATATCTGGGATGTTGGGTGTTATTTATAGCTTGGAATTTATCTCTAGATCCTCCATTTTAAGCATCATTTTTCTCATTTAATATCCTATACCACATAACCACTAAGAGTATCTGATATCCATTTAAACCATAAAGGAACAACAAACAATATATTCCTAGCTATCAAATTCTCAAATCACCGAGAATTTTCATAGACATGGCTTTAGTTCACTAAAGAATCGATCCAACATACATTCAGAGTCTGTGAAAAAAATACTAAGGAATATCTTTCAATCCTTATAATGTTTTCCTCGTACGCCCTGATGGAATAGTCTTCCTTTTTCATTAGGCCAAGGAACTCTCTCTACATCTTAATATGGATAGTTTGGGTGTAGAGTCTCGTCCTAAGTGCCACTGAATAGTGCCCCAAGATAGTGGGACATAAGACCTCTAGAATGTCTCCGTTAATGTGAGATGCTGCCAGCTAGAAGTGAGGTCCTAGGGTGTGTCCATGGGGAAACTATGCCCTCATTTATTTTAGTAAACAAAATAGTAATTAGATGATAATAAATAGAGGTAGCACAAAAAGAAACATACAACAACAGAAGATAACATAAATAAAAAAGTCATAAGAAATAAATAAATAGGGGAAGATGAATATCAAAAATTGTTAAAAAAGAAAATGATCTTGATGTCATGTTTCTATAGAAAATGTTAGTATGGGGGGTTAGGGATAAAAGCATATACTACATGCTGAAAAAATATGCAAAATAAAAAAACTACTACTATAAGCATCTCGAGCATAGAATTGGTCCTCTACCCAGTGCTCCATCATAATATCATAAATCATTAAATAATCTGAAGTTATACACTTCCCTTTATCCATAGTTTCAGTGATGAAATTTTTTTTGGTGCTAATGGTGGCCCAAGAAGGGTGTTAGATACAAATATCAGTAGGCTGGTTCCCACAATGTTTAGGATGATCTATTTTGTGTAATAAATAAATGAGAGCCTGGGATAATAAATAATTCCATGGAATATAAAAATAAATAATATTGATCTTAGATTAGGTTATTAAATGGATTCCTGTCTGATAAAACGTGCTTTGACCTATATACGTATGTATGAAGGGAAGGACCTGTGCATGTCATAATAGGTATAGAAGGGCCAATACAATATTACCAACCAAATTAGGTAAAACCCCCAATCATGTTCATTAGCTTGTAGACACATTTCCAACTCGTCATATAATCATTCTCAACATATATTATTTAAAAAACTCATATGAATAAGCAATCAATAAACCATCAAACAGTGGTTGGAGTCCTGATCCCATACAAGGTGATCTAAATAAAATCCCATTGGTCGTTATTGGTGTCTCTTATATAACCAATACCTCTAAGTCTGTCCAAGGCGTCCCATATGACATCCCTTGAATAACTCATGGTATGGTGAACTCTGAGTCCTTTCTATGTATCTCACATTGGAAATAAGGTATCACCCGATGCATGGTGTATGAAAACTGCTAATGGGTCCATCCCAGTTTCACCACTAGGGAACCGGTGTCACTCATAAGTATACGTAAACTGCTGAGAGAGCCCATACCTAGAAAGATGAGGTATCGGGTATGGGCACTTCACGTAGCTCTAACAGTGCATGGTGAGTCCATCCCAGGAGTCCTTGTATGAGGACCCATGTTCTGTCTCATCATGTAGCAAGTGATACATGGTAAAAGAGATCACATCAAAAGGAATAACATTTACATAATCACATGCCATAAAAGAAACACCTCAAAATTAAATGATCCAAATTAAAGAAATTAAGTATTTTAATACACAAAAATATATAACAACTAAAATGGTAAATGATCATGTAATAAAACATGAAAAATGAATGTGATGATTCATAAGCAACAAGTCCTATCAAATTATCAATCACTTTTCAAAATTGAAATTCCAATATCCCATCCAAACAAGCCTATCTAAGCATAATATTCAATTCAAATCACACATTTATGGAATAATTAATAATCACATGGCATTATACAACAAGATCAAGGTACAAGTCACATAACATGGCATAAATGTAAAGTGATGTTATAATGAAATAACTATGGACAACCAAAAAAATGTATAAACAATTAATAATTTCCATGTGAATCATCAAGTCTATCCATTTATTCATTTTCAAATCATATAATTAAGGAATTTAACAAAGGATAAAACCATAATTGTTTGTTAACCATTTGAGGCATAGGTAATAGGCCATTGGGGATGGGATCACCCAAATGGGTGGCCCACAATAAGTCGAACATCCCATTAACAGGTTTCACCTCACGACAGGGTCGCAATGGCCATGGAAAACTAGTTTTGTTAATTTATTATCAAAACATAAAGCTTTACTAGAAGAATCATGTTAGTGGAATGACAAAAAATCATTTAGAAATAGGCAAAATGATGAGAAAGAGCCTAGAGAATCTGCCTCTATGGAGTATATCTCCACTTGTCTATTGTCAAGACGCGTTTTGACCTTGATTAGATGAAATTAAAGGATTCTTTATACACTCTAATACTAAGGAAAAAATTTTCTTACAAAAATTGAACAACAGATAGAAGATAAACCATGAAATAAATTAGAGGGGAATGTGGATCATAATTAGGAAAATCCAATGGTTCTGACAATGAGAAAAATAGAAATCATTGGAAGGAGATAGATAAAACATAAGGAAAAGGGTAGGAGGAAGCCACACACTAAGGGGGAAGGATAAAAGCCACATGAGAGGTATATGAAAAGAAAATATGGGATTAAAGAATTATTTAAGGGAAATGGTTATTTCACCCACATAGGAGGGGTCACATGGTTTGGATGCACAGTTTGCCAAACCATGCACCAACTATGCATTGGGATCAGCTTCTAGGGGGAATAAAATATATTTTGGTGCATGGTTTCACTGCCCATGCACAAAATATATAGAATATCTCTTTCCAAGTCATGACGGTGTCCGAACAATCATGTTCCTGGGGTCTCATGATTTTAGAGAAACCGTTTGGCCTTCTGCACGCCATTGTCTAAAACTGTATGGTTTAGGGAAACTGTGTGGTTTGGGTGGTATGGTCCTCTCTCACCAGGAGGACAAATCTACATCTTCCCATTTTGGGGATTCGGGCTTCGAATGAGTCCCATATGTATCCAATACCTACTTTAAAATTTTAGGAATCATTAATAGTGACGTTTAAAGGAATTTAAAATAAAATTAAAAAATTTCACCATTAATGAAATCCAAGACATTATAACATCTCTTCCTTATGGAAACTAGTCTTGAAGATTCCCTTTAGAGGGTGGCATGACAGTATCTAAAAAGATCCCTGACCACTATGAACATATATCAGTCTCCTAATCCTAGGTCCCATCCGGTATGTGTGCCTTCTTCCATACCACCTGAACTAGAGGTACCGACCTACCACAAAGAACCATCATTCCTTGATAGATGATACTTGTCGAGCACTTCTCGAAGGAAACATCCACTTCCCACTCAATATCCTCTGGATCAAAGAAATGAGATGTGTTGTGATGATACCATTGAAGCTAAGATAGAAGGAAGATTTCGTGAATGGAATGATACCTCTAAGGTAACATCAATCAATAGGCTGCCAAAATGAATCTTTTGACTATCCCAAAAGGCACAACATATTTAAGAAACAACATTCCCTATCACCTAATATGTCCATGACCCAATTGGATTGATACCCATTGAAATAACTATGCCCCAAATCAAAATATAGAGGTCTATAAAGATGATTGATATAATACTTTTTATTGGACTGACCTATAGCCATATGCTATTGAATTAGTTGGACTTTATGTCTCCAAATTGAGATGAGGACTCTGTAGAGCTACCTTAACTACCTGTAGCTAGTAAAATGGTGAATTAAACATTCTAAAATAGAGGAACTCATACATAACTGTCTGAATTATTTCTTGGAAGCTTTTGTTATAGGAATACTCAACAAGTTGAATATTATATTCCCACAATCCAAAAAAATGAAGAATACATGGTCATATAATATCCTTTAAAACTCATATGGTCCATTAAGATTTCCCATCAACCTAAGGGTGATATGACGTAATCAAGAGAATATTTGAACCCACTCCTTTTTGTAACCCTTTTTAAAATGATGATGTGAATTTTGAATCTCAGTTTGAAATGATATAATGGGGTACATGATGATGTAGCACTATCTAATGGATGTAAATCCTTCCTAAATCATCAACATAGAAGCATTCCCAAATTAGTAGGAATTGTGTGACCTTGCTCAGCTTATCGAAGATCACCCATATTATATCGCTACCTTGTGGAGATCTTATTAAGACTATTATAAAATAAATGGTGACGTAATTCCACTTACACTATGGAATGGATAAAGTCTATTGAAGTGTAATTGGTTGGAGGTGCTCTACCTTCAGCTACTGATATGTGGAGCACCAAGTAATAAAGCATGATATCTTCTTCTTCATACATGGTCACTAGTAATATCAACATATAATCTAGTACATCTTGGTAATCCTAGGATAATCAACCCATATAAGGGAATGTTATTCCCTCATCATCTCTTCATTTATATCAAAAGGCATCCATAAATTTCCACTGATGTGTAGAGTTTCACCTCCATCAACAACCCAATCAGAAGGTATGTTCTCTCCTTTGGCACTCTCCCTCAAAACAAGTCCCTTGAAATCATACAACTTCCTCTACCAGACCTGGTCCAGAAGGGATGTTTTCTATACTATATCTATTAGAACTGGTGACTAGTGTTGTTCCGAAACCTTTGGGTGCATCTCATAAAATAGTTTTATTTTCTACAACTCACTTCTAGCCTCCATGAAGACTTGCGTCTGAGTTTTACAGAAATAGAAATCAACTAAGGTATTTCACTTTTTGAGCATGCAAGAAAGGTCAAAGTAAAAGGACTACAAGAATTCCAACCACTTGTACTACCTCATATTCATGTCGAGTTATGTGGAGATATATTTGAGACCTTTATTTTCACTATAGACAACAAATCACACACCCGATAGGTGGATCCTTAAACGGAAGAGAACGTGAACCAAAACTATTTGCATGAGGTCATGTGACAGGTAATTCCGCTCAGGTGACCTCAGATGGTGGGACCCATATTCCCCAACTCGATAACCTTTTATCAAGACTGGACCTAGAAATAATCATTAAGCATTAAAAGAGACTATGTAACTCTTACCAGACTGTAGAAGGATTATGATTGGTGCTTATGTGAGAATTTCATTTATATACTAAAATGTTATTCTCAAATAAATTAGACCAAAGGAACTACACACCCTTTTTAGTGAAGGTTGTAAGAGGCACATATATGTGGGAGATGTGTTAAATTATTTTCTTGTAAATTAAAGCCATCCCCAAGAAACTACATATCTCAAACAACTTCGTGGGACGCTCATAGTAAAACATGGTTCTCGACTTCTCTGGTTCAATTATACCTCCTTCCTTTGATATGATATGACCCAAGAAGTGAACCTTTATGATCAAAGCGATTCATTTACTGAGCTTAACATATAGATTTTTCTTTGTCAGTGTACACAAAATGATCTCAATATGATTGGATTGTTTTTGTGTGTGGAGGATGAGTATAGTAAGATATCATCTATGATGACTACAAAAAAGGAATCAAGATACAGGTGGAAAAATCAAATAATCAGAGCCCTGAAGATAGATGGTCATTCTCCAGATAGAACAAAATAACCAAAAATATGTCAAATAAGTAACTACTTTGGAATCCCATACGTGGTATATCTTATGGCCTCACATGAATATGATGGTAGACCAACATCAAATCGATCGTAGAGAAAATAGTTTCTCCACATAGTTGGTCTAAGAGGTCATATATATGAGGAAATGGATACTATTTCTTCACAATGAGCTGATTCAACTGGTAGTAATCTACACAAAATTTAAGGGTATCATCTACCTTCTTATAAAAAAGGACTAGGGAACCCCTTGGCGATGTGTTGGGTTTATTAAAACACTTATCTTCTAGATCTTCAAGCTGTTTCTTGACTTCTTAGAGCTCTGTTAGTGACTTCATATATGGAGGAATTGACATAGGTACCACACATAGCACTATCTATATGGTGAACACATCCCCTATCTCTTTAGTTAATCAAAATATTTTTTTAGAGAATATGTCCCAGAAACCATCCACCACAAGAGGGAACTGTACAAACTGTATCCCCCAATCATTCATAAAGAGACTTGTAAATAGGGATTCCACTTTTCCAAGCCCAGTTCATTTGGGTCCATCTAAATATGCCTTCATATCCCATTAAAACATGTGTGTGTATGTGTTTCCTTGGGTTATGTGAAAGACATTTGGAACCTATATCAATCCACCTGGGCTCGATAAGGAACATGTCAGTTTATATCGAGAATGATGTCGAAGACGGTCATATCAAGAATAAAGAAACTCGAGAACAAATGAAACATGCCTATTTAAATGGGTCACTCCTCACATTAGAATATTCCCTCTTTTGAAAACACTAAAATCATGTTGATATATATAATTCCATAAAATTACTCAATTAAAAGAGAAAGGCTTCCCACAACCACAACAAATATGAAAGACAGTGATGAACCTATATAAAAAAGGGAAGAAACAAAATTAGAGGTCCCTAGAATAGTATATATATCTATATATGGACCATGAATATGCTCCGTGAGATCTGAATTCATAGCATTCATATGGAATAAAATGCAGCCCTAAGATGTAGCATGACTACCCCGAGCAGATCCACTATGCTGATGATGAATCATTAGGGCCTGACCACCTCATATGTTACCACCACTAAATCATCCAAACAAGACAGAAGAATACCAACTCCCAGACTTAAATTAATTCTTAGATCCCATACATGATATAGGTGTAGGTACATATCCACTATCACTGGATGATGGGGTAAGTGAATGACATATGTTTTTAAGGTGACCCATCCTATTGAAAAATCAATACGCAATTCTGTATCTCATGAATTGGGGATTTTTATAGCTTGATATTCCACACTAGTGACATAATATAGAATCAATATGTGTCACCTAGCTAGGACTACCCCATGTTCACCCTCAAAATGAATCTTTTGACTACTTGAAAAATCATTGCCCTATCGTGGAACTGAACCACTATTGAAAAAATTTCCTGAATCTCTAAGATTATTTCTTATAATAAGGGCCTAATTCACTATATCTATAATAGTTTCCAAACAAAATATGTCCACCTATGTAAAAAAATAATATCCAAGGTTATCCTAAAAACTTCTCACAGTTATGGACTCATCACCTGTCAGTGGTGTAGAAAAACACTAGAGCTCATCGAAGCGAGTAGAATTCTCAAGTATAGTCATAGTTACATATAAATAATGCTTTAATTCTTTTTCAAGATATTCTATGATATTACATGGGATGAAGTGATTGTAGAAGGAAGTCTTGAGGTCTACCCAGACTATACCCCTATGATGCTCTGATTGAGATATGACTTCCCACAAATTCTTGGCAGAGTCAGACAACATGTAGGTAGATAGATTCAACCTCCTATCTAGAGGTGTCTATAGATTATTGAGATAGACATCATGGAAACTAACCATTACCTTACAACACGAGTTCTTACATCATCTATGAATATGGGAGGATTTTGTGGCTGGAAGTATGGAGTCATCTATCCCATAGTCAAGGTAGGTTGGGGATCACCCTGGATGAACTACATAAACCTAATATAATTATCCTAGAACTTAGCATTAGTGACTAATGGAATATTAGCAAGAGGTACCTCTGGTGGCACTATAGGTGTCAGCATGGGTGGATCAGTTCCCATCACCTCCAGTGAATGCTCATTGTCAATCTCTTAGTGTACAACACAATGAAATCATGAGGTAATAGGTATAAAATTTCCAAGGGCCCTCCTTAGATACTATTTAAAAAACTGAGAAACAGATAAGGAAAGATATATAAATGTTCATGTACCTAAAATCCCAGAAATATAAAAGAAAAGAAATCCTTCTCCTAGAGACAAATTTAGGTGATAGGATATCACAAAAGGATCACTAAGAAAACAAGAAGTATATTATAATAAAAATTTCTATGGTTAGTCACAGGTAAAGGCCTCATAATTCTCATATACAAACACCATTTCATTTTTAAAGGTGTTTTTCTTTAAATTCATGTAAATATTTAAATATTATTTTTAATAGTTGCATTAGGTAGGTCACCATCCAAATATATAAGGACCCATACACCTTATAAATTGAAATTAAGAATCAACTTAATCCAAATATATCATGTTTCTACAATAAGGGTTGTCACATTTCTATATTTATAAAAATTTAGGCACTATAAGGCTTAAAAAAATAAGTAACAATAGTAATAATATGAAACATGTGATGAATTTTAAAATGTAAATATGGAATGGAATAATTCTTGAAATTTTAGGTCCTATTAGGCCTAGTATGATTCATGCTTTTAACATTCTCTCATATCATCATGATAATAGTTTAAAAATTACAATATCAATAATACCAATATGGTAACATCATAAAAAAAGTACACCACCCATCAGTGAAGTCATATCAAGCATAATTGTCATAATCAATTACTGAATCTTCCAACACAATGAAATTTTAGTTCCCCTGTTCATGGGTTATCTACATCGAAGTAAACTATAAATTAAAAATATTAATAACCTAGTTTCATGTCCAAACAAAAAACTTAATACAAATAGGAAAAACGTGGACCTAATATAACTTTTTAGCATCCCATCCCGAGTGCCACTGAACTGTTCCATGAGAGGGTGGGACATAAGACCTCATGCACACCTTCCCAAACAGTATAGGCTGCTTACTATTAGCTAGGGTGTGTCTATGGGGAGAACATCACATCATAGATCATAGTAAGAACAATGGTAAAAAAATGTGATAATTAGTAGAAGCATAAAAAATAGATAATAGTATAAGATAATGAAATAAAATAAAATAAATTACTAGTGGAAGTAGAATATCAATAATGGAGACAAAAAAATGATCATGATTTCATGTGTCTATAAAAAATGTGAATATGGGGAGTTGGGGATAGAATCCTATACTACATGAAATAAAAATATAAAAAAATGTAAAATTGATACTAGATACATATCTATCATAGGCGCAATCCTTGTCCTTGTGCTCCATCCTAAAAGTGTAAATAAATCAAGAATCAGATATATCATGCTTCCCTTTTTCCATACCTGCGATCATGAAATCTTATTGGGCACGAAGTGTGGCCCAAGTATGGTGCAAGATACAACTCTCAGTAGACTAAAACCCATGAGGTCAAGGTCATCTGTTTCATGTAAAAAATAAACAATAGTGTGACATGATAAATAAATGTAGGGATTAAAAAATAATAAACACCTCAGTCTAGGATCCTAACTGGACTTCTGACCAATAACACATACTATGATCTTTGATAGATGTCTGAAACGAAGTAGCTATTCAAGACATAATATGTATACAACAACCAGTAAAAAAGAACCCACCTATGTAGAAGAAAACCCCAAGAATTTTCTTCAGAATAGAGGCCATATTTCCTTGTTATCATATAACCATTATCATCATATAAAACAAAGACATCATTAATTCATAAGAAATCAATCAACCCTAAAAACCAGTAGTGGAGTCGTCAAACCATCCAAGGTGATTTAAATAGAATTTCAATGGTCCTTATGGGTGTCATTGATAAAACCAATACCTCCGAGTCCTTCCACGGTGATCTATACAGTGTACCTTGTATCACTCAAGGTATGGTGAGCTTTGATTCAATACCATGTATCTCATATAAGGGATTGGGTATCACCTGAGGTGTGGCACAGCCATCTTCACAATGTGTCCATCCTCGATTGCATCCCTTGGGAACTGGTTTCACACACGATTATAAGTAACCCACCTGAAGATCACGTACCTAGCAAGACAACGTATAACTCCTAGCACATCATGTAGATTCAACCATCAGGGAGAGTCCATCAAGGAAATACTTAATTTGACCCAATTCTCTTTTCCATCATGTAGATATCCATGGTTAATAAGAACATATCACAAGGCATAACATTTACATAATCTCATTCCATCAATGAAACAACTCAATATCACATTCTCACAATTAATCGAACTAATCATTCGAAGCCACCAAAACATGGAAAAAATTATATCTTATACGATCAAGGAATAAAACATGAGGATGGATTTTTAAGAGGCATACGAAATATGGCCTTTCACATTTTAATCTCTCTCTATAAATTAAAATTCAATATCCTAATCTAACAATATTATCCAAGCATAAAATCAAATTCAAACCACTCAATTACAAAATACGTAATAAGAACAAGGAATTATACAGTAAGCTCAAAATAAAATTCACATAACATGGAATAAATGTAAATAGATGTTATAAGGTAATAACCATGGGAATATAAATATGAATCTTAAATAATTAATCATTTAAAAATGAATCATCAAGGCCAACCATTTGTTTTAATTGAAATCAAATAATTAAGTAATTTAATAAAGGAGCTTCCTAGAATTGGTCGTTAACCATTTAAGGCATAGGAAATAGGCCATTGAGGACGATGTCACCCAAAGGGGTGGCCAAGAACAAGGAAAACATCCCATTGATGGGTTTCTATGCATGTTCGGGTCACAATAGACATGTAAAACAATTCTAATTAAATTATTCCTTTAAAAACAATACATTTCTGAAATAATCCAGTCATTATCACAATGAAATGTCATTTAAAAAGATAATAAACCATCAGAAAAAACCTAGACCAACTATCTCGATGTATTAGTTATATACTCATCTATTTTTAAGAATTGATTCAACCTATAATGGAAGAATTCAAAATATTTTTCAAATTCGCTGAATATTGGGAAAAATAATTCACACCAAAATAGTGTAGAAGATAGAAGATGAACCATGATATAAATTAAAGAGGAATATGGAGAATATCTGAGAGAATCCAATGTTTTTTATTATGAAAAAAACAAGCACCAGTAAAGGGAAATAGATGAAATCCTAAGGAAGAGTAGAGGAGGAAGCCACACACCATAGTGGGAGGAGAAAACCCACTAGAGAGGTAGATGAAAATAAAATTGGGAAATAATGAATTTAATTAAGGGAAGAATTGTTATATCACCCTCACATGAGGGGTTTCATATTTTTTCCACATGGTTTTCCAAAAGGTGCACCAACCATGTCATAAGTTTTTCTTCAATGGGGGACACCACACAGTTTGGCACATAGTTTGACTAATTGTGACCAAACCAAAAGGAAAATCTCTCCCAAAAACTGAAAAGTGTAAACACAGACATGATCTTAAGGTCAAACTATTTGAGACAAACCACACATCCCCCTACACCCCACTATCTATAACAAAATGGTTTTGGGAAACATTGTGGGTTAGGCTACATAATTTTCTATTACCATGCGGCCCAGTCTTCCTCTTCATATTTTGGGATGGAGAACACATTAAAAATTTTAGAAATCACTAATAGTATCATTTAGAGAAATTTAAACAAAAAAATTAATAGTTATCACCATTTAGATTAGATGGGATGTTACATTTGAAAAAATATTTATTGAAAATTATTTTCTTGAAATATTCCCATTCAATGGAATCAATTTCCTCCTTGTACTTTGTGTTTATGATCAGTGTCCACTATTGATCAGCTTCCCCTAAAAATTATAGAGTTACAAAAAATTATATTCTTATGAGACCTAAAGGACAATTAATATCTTTTGAATAGAGCTATTATATAATTCTACGATGAGGGGATAAGACGATTCACGAATATTGGGAGCCATTTGTTGAATAGGGATTCAACTACGATGAGGTATTTCTTAGAAGATAGAGGGAGTTCTACACAATTAAAGTTATTATTCATAACTTGATCTATTTTATCATTTACTATCATGATTTTTTGAGTCCTCTTTCCTATCATATTTGGAAATTCATTAGGGTAATCATCACATTGCCTATCACATTGGTTATTCACCTCACTTCCCCTATTTATAACCATTAACAATGAAAAACAAAGTAAAATTAGTGGTCATAGTGACAATATTTTCAAAAATATTAATATGTTTTTCAATTATTATCAATTTGAGCTTATTTGCATCATTTTATGATTTTTTGTGGAGTTTTGGCTTAAATGTGAAAATCATTTAATTCTGTAAATGTTGTAGTTTTCTGTTGATTATATGTTTCAAGTATAAATTATTCAATTGAGATAAAATTTTAGTGATTATTTTTCTCAAGATTCCCATTTATGTGGGCTAAAAAGTATTCTTCAGGAATATATCTAATTCAAAATCCCTCAAACAAAAAAAGACTAATTTTAAGAGTTATTCAGGTAGGCAGAATGTACCCTATCTCATTAATAGAGGAATATCTCATACTACCTACCTCTAAATGGGTTGATTAAAGATTGGTTATAAATAATACTCGAAGGTAAATCTCCACATGTAATTTAAAGGTGAACTCCTTTAATTATGTCTACTGTTGAACCCGTCAATGTGGGGTTGGTGGAATATTGTTCGGAGGCCATAATGATTTTGTATTATTAAGTCAGGCATAACATCTTTGAAACAACTAAAAATTCTATAAAATTTATAGGGTATATGGAAATATGAATTGAGAACTTCATATAAGAATATACCTTAGCATTTTTCATCCATATGGTGGGTATATGATAATAGAACTTCTAGAAGATAGATTCTCAAGGAAACATTTTCTTATTATTTTTCCCTCTTTCCATTCTTTTTAGTTTTGTAATGTATTTTTATTACAAATTATTCTAAATTACCCCAACCATGATGGAGTAAACCTATGATTGATTGGGTAAGGATAGGTTTTTACCTTTGGTATTATTTGAGTTCATTCATGTAATGGTTTGAAATATTTTTTGTCTTATGTAAAGTTGGTTTCAAATTCAAGTAATAGTTTTATTATCTTGTGAGACTTTATTTGATTTTATATGTTGTTGTTATTATTTCTTTTTTAAATGATAATATATCCCTTCACTAGGTTCTGGTATATATAAGATAGTATAGATCATACCTTAGTAGAGAAGTACTTGGAGATCTTCAATACGTGTGGAAGGAGTAGTGAATATTCTTGATTATTTGGAATAAACAAGACACGATTATGAATTTACTAAATCAATAGATAGTAATTAGTGAAAACGGTTCACAAAAGGTTAGATAATCTACCAAACTAAGATTTTGTTAAGGTTTGATCCCACCATCACAACTGACCTAGGTAGTGAGAGGAACTTATCATGAAATATTACTTTAATCAGTTTACCTGAAGTGGATTGGATTAATTGGAACTAAAATAACATTGAAATTGTAAAACCAACCCCAACCTGATCACCCAATTCTTATCACTTTTTTTAATCAAATTCTTTGTCAATTTTTTTTAAATATTTTATTTTTTTTCTTTATTTTTTATTTTTTCCTTTTTTTTAAATCAAATAATTTTAAACACAACTTCTACTTTGTTCTCAAAATTTAAAGTGAAAAACGTGATTGTTGTGAACTAATCTCTAGATACAACCTTGGTTAACCAATTTAATACATTTTAACATAGGAAATAGTTGTTTTTCCACACCCCATGATATAAATGTGTCATAAATTTCCACCATTTCTAGGGAGGCTATTCCAAAAATCTTATTGAAAATATTTTACTATTTTGAAATTTTAAAAACCATAAGAAATATTTTCCAATGATGTTTTCAAATGATTATTTCTTTAATTTAGGGAATAAATACCCCAAAGTGGAACAAGTAATTAATTCTAGTTATTATAAATTTTAGATAATAGTACTTCAAAAATACATATATCAACTGGAGAGAAAAGTAGAACTAGCATTTGAATATGTCTTTTCCTTGATAGAGAAAACAAAACCTAAGCCTAAACTTGAGGAGGCCAAGATGGAAGAATTTCTTATGGATATATGTGTGGATGATCAACATGATATGGATGGCTTCTAGAATGAGTGTGAAGAAATAATTGATTCCCCCATTTCATACAAAGTAGTAGAGAAATAACCATTGAAAAAATACACCACTAAAGAGGTGGAATTTGAAGAAAATACGAGGATCCTGAATACCTACCTTTACCTTGTGAAATTAAAATATAAGAGGCACCACCCACTAAAGATGCAATTAAAGCTAAAAAAACTCAATGGGATAACATTTTATTAGAAATATTTCATTCTTATTTTAATAAATATGAAGTGAATATTACCTGCCCTTATTTTAAATTTGTAGATTCAGCCAAAACATGTATTTCCTTAGTGGATGAGGAAGAAAAATAAGAATAAAATGATGGGAAATAGATGAAACTACATAAATTTGTTGAAGAATTATTAGATGGAGTTTAAGAGGATACAAATGTAGACTTGCCTAAGGAAAAAGAGACACAAGATTCATAATTTTGAAGGGAATAATTTCATATTCATTCATCATGTTTTAATTTTATTCAAATAAAATTAGTGTCTTTTTTTAACTTTTACTATTCTTTTAATGTAGAATACATTGAGAAATCTCTGGAAACTGAAAAAGAGGTTGTGGAAGTGGAATCCAAGAAAGAGGAGGATTCATTCATTATCTTACCCCGACCATGAAAGTTTTATCTCATTTTCATGGGGGTGTATTTGGTGTACTTTATCCATGGAGTCCTCTAAAAAACGAAGATGTTCATTATGAAAGGAATAAGTTTTTGTGGTTTATATTAAAGAAACTAATCCCACCATCAGATCAAGGATAACCAACTAAAACCTCCCAAACAGTGGTAGTAAAAATATAGTGACAAAATGGGGGATTAAGACAATATCTATCTTTATTTTTTAATAGTATTTATATTTTCAATGATTTTAGTAAATATATTATGTTTTCCTTTGTTCTTTTTCTTGTAGGTTTTCAGTGTGCAAAACTTAGGAAATTAACTCAACACTGCACTGCAAATAAGTTAGGTTGTACCTCTCCTTTACACTTTCCTTCCTATTGTGTTTAAATTAAAAATATAGTTACATGTTAAATAAACTTTAATGAATTGTGGACATTGCATAATTTATGTGTGGGGGAGTGAACATTTGTAGTTAAAGAATTTCAAATTTCCATTTTTCTTATTGTCATAAGATTTTTTGTTTTTTATATTTTTTTGATTTTTTGTATTTTTTTGTGTTTTTAAAAATTTTGATTTGAAATGATTCTTATCAACATTTTTGAAACAAATTCTTAAGAGTGAATAAAATTACTCCATGGGACTGAGCTAAAATGAATGCAGAAAATGACTTTGTTTCAGGTTCAAATATTTGTAAATTTCATGAAATGTACTCTGATTTTTGAATCCCGTAATCCATCTCACTATCATTATCATTGAAATCAATTTTACAATGAGGCCTATGAATATATTTTTTAATATTCTTTTCAATCACCTCACTTATTGAGATAACCATACTATGCTTTATTTAACAAAAATTTCATTTATTTCTATCAAAACATGAGGGTTTGAGGTACTTGGGTATTAAATGATTGAAGAATTTATTTGGTTTTAAATCCCCTTATTCCATAATAATCATTTTTATAATGGGATTCCATGAAAAATTATACTTTATTCCATTTTAATCCATGAACAACCTATTAGTTTGAAAAAATTACAATAAAATTTATCTTTCTAGCTTTCTCTTAATGTGGAATTTCCTAATCTAGTTGAACATAAGTGGGAGGGATGATTTCTTTTGTTATAGTATAACATTTTTAAGATACATTGGATAGAAAATAAAATTTATAATAGATGATTTTTTGGCTAAAAAAATAATTCTATTGAGAAGATGTGGCTTTCTAGACTTCTAATAGAGAGAGAAAGTTGTTCATATCCGGAGCTATCAAGAAAAATTACAATTTAGAAGGTTAAATGTTTTTCTTATGAAATGATTAATGGTGTGAAATTTCATTGAGTTTTCATGATTATGGACCCTATTTTCTAGTAAGGGGAGTGAGGAGGAGACAATACTTGAGTGAAAATTATAATCTTACAATTTCTTTTTCAATAGAGAACCAAGCCCTCCTTTTCGAGCCTTAGAATTTTTCACATCAAAATCCTACCAACATTAAGCCATGTAACAACTATAAAAAGTCCTTATGATAAACATATGTCCTTGACTCACATTGGGTGGGGATATATGATTTTATCAAGCCTATGGTGACACTTTTTTGTGTTTGTATGAGAAAGACATTGCAGAAAAATTGACATTTGTGTGATAAGAGAAAATAAAAGTGAGGTAAGTGTTTTGTGTGCATGGGAGGATAAATGAAGTGGAAATATAATGAATTATATGAATGAATAACATCAAATAATTTATTTTTATTATTAATTATAACTTTTTTATTGGTTTCAACTTTTTGGATCCCAAGGATATGTGTTTTAGAATTTTCATTTATTTGATATTAATGTTTACTTATCCAGGAGTTCAAGTGATAAGTGTGGGGGAATTGATAGTGATAATAATTTAATAATTATTAATGTGATGTTCAATGATCTAATCCCTTATAATTAATCAATGTGAGCTGATTTTATTCATTTTAGTATTTTGGGTGGAGTTTTGGCTTAAAAGTGAAAATTTGAAAATTTAGTAAATTTAGTAGTTTGGTTTTACATCTATTTGTGGAGAATTACTTATAAAATTTTAATCCAATTTTATAGATTTGTAATCTCTCCATTTAACCGTTCAATGTGGGGTTGGTAGAATAGTGTTCATCAGCAAAATTTTTTTGTTCTATTAAAGAAGCCATGACTTCTTCAACATGACTCCAAATGCTCTGAAATATTGATGTTAGATGTCAAAATCAATTAAAAACATCATATAAAAATATAAATTTCCATGTTTTATCCATATGGTGGGAATAACATAATCTAACTTCTAGAGGAATGATTTTGGAGGAAATTTTTATGTTCTTCTTTTTCCCACTTTTCATTATTTTTAGTTTTTAATATATTCTTCTTAACCCTTCATCTAAATTAACCATATCATAGTGTTGTAAATTTATTACAGACTGGGGATAAAGATGTGTTTTCATTTTTTAATGTTTGAGTTCATTCACTTAATAGATTGAAATATTTTCTCTCTCCTAAAATGTGGGGGTTTAACTTTTAATAAGGGTATTATTATCTTGTGAAATCATATTTGATTTTATATTCTGTTGTCATTATTGATTTGATAAATGATAATTATCTCCATCCACTAGGTTCTAGTCAATATACGATGTAATAGATTAGTTCATAGTGGTGAAGTACTCAGCGATCGTCAGTACATGTGGGAGGAATAGTGCATAATCTTGATTGTTTATTATAAACAATACCCGATGGAGAAATAACTAAACCAATTGAATTTTTTCACTGCAACTCTTTCACAAAATGTAGAATAGTAGAACAAACTAAGATAATTTTGTGGTTTAATCTCACAATCACCATTGCCAGGATAGTGGGAGGAAGCGATCATGAAATCTCACTTTAATCATCTTAGTATAAAAGGATTGGATTAATTAAAAATGTGATAACATTACAATCGAAAAACAGACCCCAACTTGATCACCCAATTCTTATCAAATTTTTTAATGAAATTCTTTTTCAATTTGTTTTAAATCTTTTAATTAATTAATTAATTTATTTTGTTTCATTTCTTTCATTTATAAATAAAATTAGTTAAAAACAACTACCACATCATTCTCTAAATTTAAAGTGACAAACATGACTATTGTGTGATCCACTCTAGAGACAACCTAGGTTAACCACTTTAATTCATTTTAACATAGGCAATAATTGGTTTTTCCAAAACTCAAAATAGTAACATGTATGGTGCTTTAATACATAGCTAATAAGAATGTAAAGAAATAAACTTTTGATATGAAAGGATAAACATGAAAATGAAAAGTATATCTGAACATGTGATTCCATATGTTTTAATATAGGTTATACATTGTGATATAATTATACAAATGGTTTTTATTAAACTTCACAAGCCCTAATCTTGAAGAATAACTAGACCATTATTTGATACCAACTACAATGTTCGTAGCCTTTTACAAACATTATTACACGTTTTTAAGCAAAAGTATCCATCAAATAAAAACGAAGGAGCGTATTATCTTGAGTCTTTGTAAGATTAGATATAGAATTAGAAAATATGATACCAAAATAAAAAATCGTTTATTTAAACTCCATAAAGACATCCTAACTTCCTCTAACTATTAAGTCTATATTTCATAACCTAAGAAATATATAAACAAATGGTATGAGCAAAAAATCAGAGTAAGGAAATACAAATTGTGCATGGAACAATCATGTCATCATAGTAATGGGTAATTAACATACAACATGGAATAAGATTGATTTAATTCAAATTTACATGACCATTGTACATGGATGGGTACGAGTTAAGGATAACTACCAAGACCATTGTGCATGGAAGATAAAGTTTCATAAAGGATTCAAATTCACTACATATTTCAAATTGACCTATCATGAGACTATGAATTTCCCAATGCATTTGGGAAAAATCTTGTTGCACCCATAATATAATATCTATGAATATTATTTTTAACATAAATAATAATACATAAGAATTAAACATTAGGGTTTCCAATAGAAATGGTTGAATATCATAAATATGTCCTAAGACATAAAAAATGAGTGTATCATAATGGTTTCCTTGAAATATTGGTTTAAAAAATTATATGGAAATTAGAAAGGTAAAATATACATAAAACATGACATATGATGTCCAATTCAAGTGAAAAAAATATAAAAATGGAGTTTAAGAAACATTATAAATGAGCAGCTTTAGTGGGGTTTATAGGAAAATTTTAATTGTTCATTAAAACATAAAAGGGAAAATTGTTTGTATAAATCTGTAAAATAGCGAAGATTTTTTTTCATGATAATATGATTTTGTTTAGAAAAATAGGGGTGTATATTAACAGATTATGGGCGGTTCTTGAAAATGGGTATGAAATTTGGATGTTCCCTTTTATTGAGCTTGCTTTCGGGAGGAATTGAGAGGCGAACCTTATAAAACATGAATTTACCCTTCAATGAAAGACTAATTTAGAGAGGTAAATATATTAGGAACATAATCATATAATTATGTATGAGTAAATAATATTAATTATGAATTACATTGGGGTGAATAGAGAGAAAACGTAACCCAAAAGAGAAATGGAGGTTCGAAAAGAATTCTTACCGTATTTTTGAAACTGTTCTGAACTAGATCTCAATGTATGGGATAATAAAATTAAATATATTAATTACTTATTTTATTAAAAAATTATACCTTTATATTATTTAATATAATTTTATTAAGTTAATTCATGGCCTTTTAGATGAGTTATAAGATACTATTTCATCATTCGAGAGTATTCGTTTCCCTGGTTTTCATGATCAGTCAACTTGTATGAGTGTATAGAAGATCGTGTAAAATGAGAATAGTTTTACAAAATTAAAATTATATGTTTTTAATTATATTACATACTATTAAATGGTTTTACATATTATTTTGTTTTCATATGAGAGGATGATTCATTAGACAAAACGTTAATGATAACCGTTACAATATTTTTTGGTTTTTTAAATCATCAAAAACTAGTTTTGTATTATTAAAATTTATTAGGTATATATATTCATTAAATGACATTGAGAAATATTTAATAAATACATTATAATATTTTTTAACCATAATAATGTTTTTATGACAGTCCTTGAAGGCAGAAATATAAATTGAAAACTTTTCATCCTTGAATGCGATAAATCAAAACATCACCGATGTTATTTTCATTTTTACAAAAAAAGGGGAGGGGAATGAAATGATGATGGGTTATTCTATTATAATAAAAAAATAAAATTATTTATATTGGATTTATTAAGACACATTGATATGGTGAGGTCAGTAGAGAATATGAAAATAAAAAAAAATTGAATATAAATTAAAAGAAAATGAAAGAGGTTTTTACCTCATGAATTCTTCTTCTTGAACACCACCATAGGGGAATTGGATTTGTTATTTTTTTGAGAAAAAGGGATAATTGGTGTCGGTGAGAGGCTTGGGAACAATATTGGTCTGAACATGGATAAACAATAAGGCTTTGAGTTACGAGGATAATATATGGTGAGGGTTGTATTTATAGTGGAGGGGAACCATGATTTTTTAAAAAAAATTTATTATAATGGATCGAGTCTATGAATAATATTTATTATTATGAATAAATATATTAAATAGAGAATTATATTTTTATATTATTTTTCTAACCTCATATATGACTCATCCATGGATCAAAAATTTATGTATTTATCTTATACCATAAATTACCCAATTTCACTATTCACCAAATATTCAACTATTATAGAAAAATCCCCAAAACATACCCTAACAATTTTTATTTTTATAATTAAGTAATGATCTCCAATTATGAAAATAATTTTTAAAAATATGATAAATCTACTTTTAATTAAAAACATCATTAATTAAAAAATACAAATTTGAAAATAATAACTTATTTTAAAATACATTAAAAAATTAATTAATGTATTATAAAGATACATTATAGTCATAAGACAATAAAATATTAATTTATTAATATATTTTTTGAGAATAAATTTTATTTTAAATCATTATATTAATTATAAAATTGTAAATGAAGATTTATGTTACAAAAAAATATGAATACTTAGTTTATTAGTTTTAAAACATTTATTTACTTATACCATGATATAAATATATCAAATTTTCCTTAATAAGTTTCCTAAATTTTATTTATATTTACATAGGTGTGGTTACTATTCTATTTTCCTGAATACTATTCATAAGGGTTATATTACTACTCCAAAGGTCATGTTACTATTTAATTGTTTTAGGCTCTTTAATTACTATAAATACTTCTTATTTCATTCATCCATCATTTATAATGTTTGTGTTGTATTATCTATGTTATGTCCATGTGATTTTAATATGTGAAATAATTATACTAATTGAGGTTTTGTTGATAGAATATCATGTTGTTATAATTATCCTTTTCATATACCCCAGAATTCTCCCTAAAAAATCTATCTTATTCTTTTTATATCATTCTTCATACATTTGAGTTGTTAATTATCATCAATAGTTTAATAAAATAAAACATTTTTGGGATGAACTAACCATTAGTACTAAGTCTTAAAATGTATTCTCCACTCTTTTTTGGTTCAACCCTACACTTCCACATTACTATGACTTTTTTATTTAGTGTTTTTTAGGATAAAATAAATTTCTAATTTTATCATTTCCAAAGGATTTAATGACCTCTTATGAATGCATCACTTACTCCTTAAATTTCACAATTTTTTAAAAGTCTATAATATAATGTTATTATGGTATTTTTGTTGAAAATTTAAATTCATTTAGATATATTATTTTTATTCTGTATTTTCTATTTTTTCTAAAAATTTTGCGGCTGGACTGTACTCTAATTCTAACAACATACTTCACCAGTATTCCCCTTTATTAGTTCTTTTTCTAGCATTGAAAAAATGACTCTTTATTATTTCTAAAGAAAAGTACTGATAAATGGGTTGCTTTATCCATGCTTAAAGAAGTGATGACAAAGGTACCATTTATCAATGTTTTCAAAACCACTAATAATTTTTTCCATTATATGTTCTTTTCTGGTGATGAAAAAAGCAGAGGGATTTTAATCATGCTCTGGTAGCTAGAACTTTTGTGTTCTATGATAGTGACCAATTTTAGTGTTGTTAAAGGCCATATATAGGGTAGTTTAACCATTATGATTTCCATTTAATCAATAAGGAATCACCAATGGATATATTATAAGCTAATTCTAACAACTGCAACAACCTACATCACAAAAATTGAGAGTGAAGAGAGGAGTAAGGAAGATAAAATCAATAGAGGGAAATTTATACTTTCAATTTTATTTGTTCAACATGGAAAATAACGCCTAACATAGCCCCTAGTATTAAAACATGGAGTATCTTTGACATCCCCCTCTACAAGGTAGAACTGTAGTCCCGATCAATTAGAAAACATAGCACAAGTCTTTTCACCTATTCTGCAACCTAAACCCCTTAACACACCCCCTCTATAGTGCAACCATTAGGGACACAACATGGTGTCTCCTTCCTCACACCCTATGATGTGCCCTTTCTAGTTACATCCTGAAATATATAGAGAAATTATTGCTAAAGGATTTAGAAACATAGACTATCATGGTATCACCCTTCTTGATACGGTGTGGAGTCCTCCACTAGGCATCGTCCATGATATTGTCTCTCTATGAGGTGATATTTCCTACTGTATCCTAGGACCCCCAAAAGGCCATTTTTTAAAACACCTTTACAATTTAAAATAACAAAAAATAATTTAATAAAATAAACAATAACATTGGTTATCACAAATATCTCCATTAAAATTGTTCACGATGGTACACTTGGATACTATATCCATTTTAAGGTACGACTAAGGGTGGACAAGGAGAAAAATTAATCGAGGGTGAGTTTTATAGTTATAAAACATAATAAACAAAAGGAATTAAAAAATATTAATCATGTTCAAAGGAATTAATATAGGATATCCAAGAGGTTAATTCATAATAAATTCCTTGAGAAATTGGAGAGTAAGTGGGGTGGTCTTTCATTAGAAATTTATTTAAGAAAATAAATCTATTTAAGTTTTTAAATGGATTCATGGTTTTTATGAACAACAAGATAAAATATATAATAACTATTAATTTTAATTTGAAAATGAATTTATATTATTTCATGGTTTTAATGATCATTTAATTAAACCATTCACCTTAACTGCGGATTCTTTGAAATATCATCAAATCCCCAAATTTTCACTCCAATATCAATGAAAATAAATATGATAAATGAATAATAAAATAAATATCTAATAGTGGAATTTAGGGAATCCCTATTCTCTCTATCATGTCACTTTCTTCCTTCAATATATCAACTTGGATATCAATTATTACATATTATATGTGACCACTATTACCTTATCTATGATTCCCACTCCAATTTTTTTATGAGTCACTCTCATCGTAGCATAAAGTAAAAACATATAAAATCAATTTACAATATGATACAATATTAAAAAACCATTTTTTTGAATAGTTTATTCTATCAATGATGAATTAAGATCCGATTCAATATTCTGAAATTCATAAAATATGAGTTATTGGTGTTGGGAGGTGAGAAATAAATTATGAATATGAAAAATCATTTGAGGTAATACAATATTATATCCTTCCAAGAAACTTCATAATTTTTAAAGACCTAACACATCTTAGCATGATCTATCCTTATTTCCATAGTCATATATAACACATTTGAGGTGAAACTATCAATTTTATCTGATCATAAAGTAAAAAATACAATAGCCAATGATTACTATCATCATATTATTTTTACTGAATTTGAAATGCCACAAATTACTTTTGAAATAAATAAATATTCTCTATATTTTTTTACATTATAATCAATTCCAATCCGAATTATTCACCAATATTAACAAAATAATGTTGGTATTGACAAAAAAGTCCATATAAGGACTCAAATAGAGAAATAAATATTAATGAATATAGTTTATTATTATTTAAAAACAAAACCAATGATATATTATTTTCACATGGTCCCTTGAAAACAAATTAGTAGTTATAAAATTTATCTTATAAGATTTATATATCCCTCTCCATTAGACTATCTTTATAAGGGTGTTATGTTGTCTTTTTCTTCATCTTTGATCCTATAAAATTTTGAAGGAATTTCCAAAATTTGGAGGTATAGTGGAAATCATCATCAGAGATAATGGCTGAAGGAACTACATGAAATTTCACAAACCAATGAATAAAAGGGATCCCAATATTTTCCAATTCTATAATATCATTGATAAGGATGAAATTAAATTATTTTTTAGACATTCTATACCCATTTAGATAAAATTGTTCTCATGACATGTAAGGAAATCCAATGATGAAGATTATGTGTATATCATCAAAATTCTATGTAGGAATTATTAGGGGATGAATCATCATGGTAGGATTTCGGTGATCAAACCTCACTTATTATCATGTAAAGCACCATGATACATAGTCTATGAAATTCCCTTCCATAATAGGACATCATTACTAACACTTCAAATCTTAGTTCATTTTGATTGCATCTGGATGAATCCTCTAATTTGAGTGATGAAAATACTTCACCCCCTACCTCATTAAAAAATGAACAAAAAATTTATTTTTAAAGAAACACAGTTAGAATAAATTAAATGTTTATTATTCATTTCCCCACTATTTTAGATACCTCTAATATGATAATATTCCAAATTTTATACTCGAACAAAATGAATCAATTTCATAATAGAAAAGGTAATCTGTATTGACCTGATCAAACCCACTATATCCCCACTTAGGCTAGTGGTAAGAAAAGTATTCCGCCCTCACATAATCTCCAATGAGAAAAGGGTTAGTGACTTGTACTATAAATTCCTAACATACATGGGGGGATTTATCCAATGATAACCTATAATTAATATTAAATTATAATGCATAAAAAATCACAAATAATGTATGATTAATTTTCTTATAAAAAATGCATGCATTAGACATATAATATCTTGAATTAAACCATATAATAAATCCCCAATGAAAAAAATAAATCAGAAAATTTATTCATGTATAATGATCATATTACAAGGGAACACAACTCTTTACTATAAATAATGATAAAATGATCAATGAATACCACCACGCATATCTTGGAGAACTATTAATCATTGAACACTAGGTTTATCATCACTATCATCCTTAAATTTTCAACATGACAATAACTATATTAAAAATTAAAATTTTTTCATAGACACAACATTTGTAAGAATATATCTCATATAGGCTCGAGAATAAGTAGGATTACCTATAAAAATGGAATAAATTAATAGAAAACTAGCTCAAAATGGTTATAAAAACCAAATATGAATAAATTTCAATAAAAATAAGAATAATGTAATAATCATAATCTTTATTATAAAACTCCATAGAAATAATTAATCAATAAATACATAGTTTTTTTCAATTCCATAATACAATAACTACCACAAATCTCAAAACTCGTGTATTTACTCACCAAAACTATAATGGTGGACCCATGCCCTATTAGGGAATCTAAACATGATGCGTGAGTTTCTTAGAACATTGATGTAAGGAACTCAGCCTGTCTTAATGATGGAGGGTACCTACCCCATTAGTCATATGTATGTTGTCGAACATATCATGAAAATTCAAATGATAAGGTTACAAAGTCATATGGATGGCCTTCAACATATCCAGGATCACTGGGATTTTGACTCCATACCTTATTTTATGTGATGGGGACCCATTATTTAGATTTAAATGGGGTTAATGACTCATTTATGTGTATGAAATACCCATACCCTATCATCAATAATCCCTATGGGTGGGGTGGTCAACTCAATTCCCACAAAAAATACCTCAAACATATTATATCTCCATATTATCAATGAAAAGGGAATAAAACTTACAATAATGTATCAAGAAAACCAATAATAATATAGTTAGATGGAAAATAATTTTTTATAAGAAAATAAAATCATAATATAATATTCACTTGCCAAATTTTATCCCCTGGATTAGATGGTATGAAAAAATATTAATATTGAAACTACACAACATGTATATATTTCTGAAATGGAATGTGTGACTTGAGAACTAATATATCATGTATTATCACTATCTAATTGTGATATCATAGGGAATATAGAATATAATTCAAATAATAGTAATTTTTCATTCATCGTGTCTCCCGAGTGTGTACCCCATCTCCATCACAATGTATGTTAAACCTACACAGTATGTCCTTCATAAAAACCAAAAAATGTAACTCATGGGTTATATAGTTAATTATATGTAGAATATGGAGGCTTGTCTCTTACCCACACAAAACATTCCCATTATAAAATTTGACGTAAACATTTTGGGGGACAAATTATTATGTACTCTAGTACACTTTTCATCTTATGAAGTAGCCATAAAAAATGTATCCTTTCATGATATCCATCACGTGATATTTAATAATCTAGTGAAACAATTATCCTCCAACGAAAGGTTGAAAACAATGTGTACTAAGAGGTCACATGACTATGATATTTAATTATGCAAGGAAATCCTAGACTCCAATCGAAACCCAACCATAATGTATATTATTTGGACTAAAATCTATATAATCATGTTTTATTCATTAATTCCAACTTCCAAAACATTTGATGCAATAATATAACCTTTCACACCAAAATTTATACCCAAATCATATGTATCCTCATACTAATGATAATAAGTTTCATATGTGGACATCTAAGACACCCCCATTACTTCAACCACCCTTCTTCAAATTTTCATGCTCAACATAATGTTCCTCATAGAATAAATGCATGAATTATCACAGATTTTTATCCATAACTCAATAACAAAAACCATGATTTTCCATTTATTCCTCCTCACGATTTCAATTCCAAAACCTATACCTATTTTCATAATCCATTTATTTGTCCTAAAATTCTATTGTTGACCCACAAACAAATGTCAATGATGATTATAATCATTTATTGATGACAAGAAATAAGACTAGAATAATAATTTTAGAGTTTTTGGTTGATTTTATTCCTTCCATATAAAATTCAATTCCCAATTATATTCCATGATAAATGTGTAAAGGATGAGAACTAATTTCAACTACTTTAATAAAGTTATAATGTTACTCAAGTTTACCATGGGATTAATTTATGATTTAATTTAAACTATTACTCATATAATAAAAAATAAAAAATTGAGAATTTATAAATCATTAAAAATGAATAATGTTGTGATGAAACATAAAACAATACTACCATAATGGTGAGATTTTGATGATTCGATGTCCTTCATGTCATTTTCCTTCGAATACACTTTTCTTCATATTATTTCAAAATACCTCTTAACTAATAGATAGCATATGAATCCATTCTAATCCATATTATGGTGTATAATCAGGGGCAGGTAACCCATATATGGTTGAGATATTGAGATATTTATAATTATTTTAATCATTCCAAATCCTTTAAATCCTCATGATGAGCTCAGTTTGTGGCCTTAAACCTGATCAGTGATTATACCTATTCTATGTAAAACCCCATGACCCAAAAAAATTATGATGTCATAATATCCATTCTATGACACATTTAATATATATATATATATATTCTCATAGTGAGGTTGAATATTTATTTATTTCATAAATATTAAATAACCTATAAAAACGTAACTTGCTCAAAATCTAAAATACCCATCCTAAGGGTTACCATCATGTCCTTGGACCAAATTATTAATTAGAATTTTTTCTATATCTATTAACATAGTGACTTTATTATTATAAAATTTTAGTTTTTGGGTGTATAGAACTCAATCTTTAGTTAACTCCCAATTAAGGTAAATATAGAGACTTTACATTCTTCCAACATTTAACCATTTTCATCTCAAAAAGAATAAAACCCTAGTGCTACTAGACCAGAAAGATCGTAAGAAAACCTTATATGGAAGGATAATCAGCCCTCATATAAAATTTATATGAATATGGGGGATTAAATTATATGTGATCCTAGGTGAAAATCAATATAAGAAAAAAATCCTCTTCATTACATAGATCATAAAATTCATGGGAGAAGGAAAAACAATATACCATTAGAAACAAGTTTGAAATGTTTCATTGGCATGGTAACACCTTTAAGTACATTACCCTCCATTAATTTAATGAGGTATCTAAATGATTATCGTATAAGAATAATAAATTCCAAAAAAAATTTATCACTAAGAAAATCATAGACAATTATACACTAAATTAAAAAGACAAATAAGGTAACATGCCTCTTGAGGAATGATTATTCTCCTAATCTCCCTAAATAAGTTAACATACCAATATCTCCAACAAAAAGTATAAGGACAAAAAATAATATCTAGATTAATATTTTATTCTAAACTAATAAATTTAAAACATCATTACCTTAAAATACATACATGATTTCATCCATTAATGGTGATGAATCAGTTGGGTAGTTATCTCTTCCTTGTGAAAGTTAAAAATATGACCATCAAGGAACAACCCAAAATTTCATAAACTACCTCACCATTATCCATTATCTAATTATTGAATCATTCCACCAAAATTAAAAGTGGAATATCCTGATTATTTGGATGAACATACTCAAACTATTCTAGACAACAAGATAACACGTACCACAACCACAATCTAAAGAACAACATCTTCCACTATGTACCTATAATTTCCACATGATGTAGACAACTAAATACTTAGTTAGTCCTTTCCCACCAATGACCCAATATCAATTTGGATAATATCAACTAAAAATATCCCAACGTGGAAATAAATACATTTCCTATTAATTTAAAATTATAATACCTCGGAAGAATATGATGTACTACCTATCTTTAGAAAAATCGACAGTTGATATTGGTTAAGGATGTCTGCTCATGGAAACCCAAGAAGTAGATATCTTCATGATAGGAATCATTTACTCTAGAAATATGTGTAGTATACCCATATTATTTTAATAAAATATATATCTCCTTCCCCTATTAAAACAAAATACATTGAGGTTAAATACTCAAAATCACCTAGCACTACCAGAGCATGGAACTCCTTTTATGGGAATCAACTACCACGCCTCATTTGTTTCACTTTGATTACATAATATATCAAATCCTCTAACATTATGGAGGACAATTTCCAATCCACCATACTAGATGACATGAATCATAAGAATGTATCTCTTTAATTTAGAACTCACCTACAGAGTTCACTCTATAGATGGTGTTATAGAAGAAGGACAAGTTGAAACCCCAAACACGTGTAATATTTTCTGTTAGACAAAGTTAAAAGGAGGGTTTCATCAATAATGTTCTACAAAAACCTATTCCTGTGTTACATTAATATATTAGAAGAATTATTCTCATTAAATGAAATAAATGAGAACTAAAAATATCCATAAAATTACATCAACACTATCTTGATAATATTCTCCTTCTAAATAAAAATATGATGATATCTTGACTTGATTTAAACCTTAAATAACTACTAATATATTTTCCATGGGTTGAATTTGTTATAGTAGGCCTTCTGAATATATTCATTGAAAGGTCCTCCCAACCAAAAAAAATATTTCATTGAGAATGACTAGGCTAACTGATAAACTATATAATATATCAATATGACATCTGAATAAAAGTAAATAAAAATACAATATATTTAGAAGGGAAGACTTTGACAATTTTAAAATAAATATAAATGTATTATTTCACAACTATAAAAAAATTATCCTCTTAAACATTAATTTTTCACAAATATAAACCAAAATACTGGTAGATAACTGACAAAAAATTCTCATGGATTAGATTAAATGGTAAAGCATGATGGTCCTATTCAGTATTACAGGTGAATCTGGACTCATCCTCTCATCAGTATCAAAATTTATAATGATATAAACATACCACATATTGTAAGTTTAATAACCAATCCACACCATGGATGATAAGAGTGTTTCTTATCCAAAATATTATGGATTATTATAAAATACCCCTATATACACTATGAATATGGTCAAAATATCATTAGATGTGAGAGAGATGGTGATCACCCTCTGTAGTTGTCAAAGGATAAAACAAATTTCACCCAAAAGGCTCTAATGGAATCACTAACTTACACAAGTGATTAAAAAATAATACAATGGATCACAACGATGTCGACGAGCACATGTTATTGGGTATAAAGAACACAAATTATACCTGAGACCACACATATACTACCTAAACAAATACTTTTATTGAGTATATGTTTCCATGAACCTAATTACTAACACCAGATTCTTATATATGCCCACTTAGGTATGTTATTGGAAGTGTATTGAGGTGGTTTCCTTTTCTAGAAACTCTTATACCACTAAATCCACACTAAAAACTACATTTTGGAAGTCCATACAACCTATAAAAGGAAGGCCCTTAAAATTAACACCATTTATAATGTGAATGTTTCTACATTAAATTTTTCTAGATATCCTTAGTAAAATCAAGATCTATTTAAAAACAATGTTTTATATCCACTGGGAAACTCTCAAGAACTAACAATTGGATAAAGGCTCCGGCATGAGTGGGAATATTGAATGACATAACCCCAGATCACATATCTATTAAAATCCTTCTCATGAATACCCATGAATAATATAATTCATCATGAATCATGTCCTTAGAGTACCTAATAATATTTTTTAACATTGAAACATAGTTGATCATTTCGGTGACGTCCCAAAAGGCTAATATCTCAAGAATATGAAACATTCTCAACATATCTGGATAGAGATCCTCCTTGAATAAGTGATCTGACTGCAACTATGGTAGAATATCCCAATCATGAGTATGAGAAAACAATATTGTTTGATGGATTAGTATATTGTTTAGGTGATTCAATTAAATAATAATTATATGATTAGTGGGTTTCATTAAATGTTAGAAAATTAGATTCACAAACCCCAAATAACCCCTTACACCTAAGTGATTTGATTAAATTAAACCTAATGATGCCCTTATAAATTGAACACATACAGTGAACCTGACCTATAGATAGACTCTTCCAAATTAAGGGATACTAGAAGATACTATAGATGAGAATCTGTTCAATTAAAAATTGGTGGAATATATTCATCAACCCATTTTGAAATAGTAATTACCAATAAGATTTCTAAATTGTTATCCCTTCAATCAATTAATTAGTAGTGGGAGGTGTAAGAATTGGAATGAAATATTTATAACTATACCTCTAAATTTGGGATGGATATTACTGAGTGAAATATGTTTTTACTAACATGAGAAAATATTTATTAACACATGTCATGGTTATATGAAATTGAAAGGAAATAAAAGATCAAAACTGAAAAATGTATGATACATGTACCATCCGAGATATACCATGAATGTGAATACTTAAGGATTCAAGTTGATAAAAATATTATCAACTCTCAGTGAATGAATACAACTACTACTACACAAAAAACAAAGGTTCAAGGAATGAAAACAAATATATCAAAAAAATAAAAAAATTCAATAACTTTTTCAAAATAATTTCTCTCAAAAATACTAACTCCAAAATATATTCCGTGGACTAAAACTGATTTGATACCATTTATACATGAACTAATCTACTAGGACACACTAATGGAATTTCAAGCTATACCAACAGATAGTTAATGATGATTTAAAAAATTATTGTTATAATTCCCCTATACCAAGAGTATAAACTAAATATTTTCATTACCAAAAAATGACATGATTAGAGGGGGTTATTACCCCTTTTAAAAATATTAGTGGTGGTTATGACAGACTACCCCGAATAAAACTCCATAATCTTGTTATAGAATGTTTTGAGAAACCGATGGTAAAGTGATGCTAAATTTAGTGACATTTATATTAGAGGTAGTTAAATCCCCCTCTAATGTTATGAAAGAATCCTAGTTTACATGGGGTTTTATCCCTAAAAATATATATTCCAAACTAGTGTCCCTTTCTAGCTACCTCTATGTGAGTTATATTCCATATAATAGCGGTGGTTCACAATCACCGCCTTTTATGGCACAATGAGAGGATGTTTTAACCACCTGTAATTGATTCATATTTTTATTGTATTAGAGTTGGTTTTATTGAACCTCCTCTAAATATTTATTTCGTTTTTTAATAAATCTACCACACCACCCCGGCCGGTTCCCCTCCTCCCACTTACGCTCCAGTTCCCCACCCCGCTCTAGTTCCCCTCCCACCCACACTCCAGTTTCCCATCCCCCTCTAGTTGCCCTCCAACCCTGCGCTCTAGTTCCATTCTCACCCTCTCCCTCCCACCAGTTCCCCTTATATCCTGAGCCATTACATTAAGAACCAAGAACCTCATTTCAAGTATGCATCTTGATTTCAAGTGTTTTTAAGAAATAGGGGAGTTTTGGAAATTTTATTACTATATTCCATGTACATAAGAGTACACAATATGTACCCGGTTGTTGTGGGTATCCGTGTATTGGCTATGAAATTGCTGAGACATGGTCGTGTAGTGTGACCTGGAGACCACCTAAAGTGGGGGCCAGTTGAGACATATACATGGTGTGCAAAATAAATGAACCTGCCATATAATTTATCTTTTTATTTTTAATCAGACAAGGGTCATGTCTAATATCCATATTCATCTTTTTCTAGATTTTTCTTCTAGGTGCGATTGAGAGTGAAAAATATTCTTCGAGAAACCATTTCTCTATTCGAGGTCTGATCCAAATTTTGATGGCTACATTGGAATTACACCGGTGAGTCCTTCATTCTTCTAGAGCCTCTCCTCTTTATTTCCTCTCTCTTTTGAGTTATTCAAGGTTGATTTTTTTTGAAATTTTTGTAAATCTATGACATTATAGGTTGATTCAAAGGATAAGGCTCAACTATATCAATCATACAATGTCTTGGTAGGTGTTTTGTTTTCTTTTGTTGGTTGTCTTTGATTTTTATATTCCAAAGTGCTGAATACCCATGTTTCGGGTAATTTAGGTTAAGGAAATTGAATCCTATTCTATATTCCTTATATTTAAATTTGAATTAAGGACTTTTGATGTGATATTATGTGGAATTGAATGTTAAGGAACACCACATTAGTGCAATTCCTAGTTTTTATGTTTAGGGATGTTTGGTCTAGGTTTCTTATGAGGTAGACCTCATTTTCCATGACTTTCATGATAGGATAAAACTGCCACCTTTTTTCTTCGTGTTAAATGCTTGTGATATGCATTGGAATTTTTTATACATGTTGAATTTTAGATTACTTTGGGATGCTTGATATCATTTAGGCATGATTGAATTGCACAGGGCTGTGAGAACCTGGTGTAGTAAGACCGTATGGGGAATTAACATTGAGTACTTCCTTAGAGAGTGTTATATTTCACGTTATAAGGCCACAAGGGGTGATTGACAGTGAGTGCTACCTCATATAATCTATAGTTTAAGTTACGAGACCACAGGTGGAATTGATTTTGAGTGCTTTCCGAGAGAGTCTATAGTAATTCTGGAAAGACCATAGGGGTAATTGATGGTGAGTGTTTCCTCAGAGTGTCTTTTCCTTCTTATAACATTACTTTGCCAGAGGGGTTAGACTATTTAAGATACCTAGAGGGTTAACTTAAATATTGAATATTTGTGACAAGTCTACCAAGAAAAAGAACACGCTTGGATATAGTCTTATAAGGATGTTTTTGAGATACCTGTTGTGATACTTGAATAAATGTTTAACATTAAATTCTAATGAATGTAAATGAAAACTGTAGGACTGGTTACTTTTGTTTACTCCTAGTTTCTTTCCTTCATTTAAATTATTACCTACTATATATACAAATTGAATTTTAGGCACAAATATTGTGGTGGTTGCCTATAGGGATTCCTCTCACACATTATTTGGGTCGAACTTTTGGACCCAAATAGATTATATAATTAAAAGTGTAGAAAAGGGAAAGAGGCCTTTTTCATCAGGTACTTGATTACTATGGAGCTAGAGATCATGGGACCAATGTGAGGCTTGTGATGATATTGGAGTTTATTTGTTTTCATTCGTACATGGGAGTAGTACTATATTTCCATCATTGTGACTTGGTTCATTATTTTCATAGATATATGTGACATGCATCATTTATATATGTGCTCTAGTTGTTTATTTACATTCAGTCTTTCGTTGTTGCTTGTTGAATGGTATTATTGCTTATATTACTGCTTATTATTTTTTATTCCACTATGCATGCTCATCAAATGATGGAATAGTCTCCCCACTATCACACCTAAGGCCCTCACTGCTATTCGGCAACCTTTAGTGTTTAGGGAAATGCGCTTGAGGCCATGGGACCAATTGGGTACGGGGCACCATTCGGTGACACTCAAAACTAGGATATTACAAAGTAGAATCAAAGGAGGTTATTTTTTGCTTGTCTCACTATTTGGTGCCTATATATAGGGATATGAAGAAATATATAGTTGGTAATAATCTGTGATTGGGAGTAGCTAAACCGTGTATAGGGAAATGAAAAGTTACCTCGAATATGGAAATTTTTTCTTTTCTATTTTTGAAATTATTATAGTTGATTTGATTTCACCGTTTAGTGATTCACATGATTTTTTCTGTTATGAATTATATCATTTAGCATCTATTTTTGTTGAAACTCAACGATATGAGGTTATTCTATCTCATTAATCATATAGGACTTTCTAGAAATCACTTGTCATGAATTTTGTCATTCCATTTAGGATGCATTACTAATTGAATGCTATTGTGATAGATGTTGTACTAGATATGCATGCTGCTTTGATAGATGTCATGATAGAATACCATATATTTGATAGGACATTGGAAAATTTAATGTTTCATTTTAATGGCTGGTAAACATTGGTCCCTAAGGTGTTATGGTACCGCAAGGATCAGAATTGGGGGGATCATATGATTGATTGCACTGTTATACTATGTGATATACATGAATATGATGACAAGCATTGATTCGTGGGGAGTATGGACCCCCATGAAACAGAATTTGGCACTTTAATTCTTGTTTTTGTGTTTTATGGGGATCCAGAGTATTTTTTGACGATTACTATCTAGAAAAATCAAGAATACACAGTCTGTGGTGATGAATATATGCCATGTATCCATCTATTTAGGAAGAAATTTGTTTTTCTAAAGTACATGTCGTGTACTGTATATAATATCCGTGTATTCCTTGACCATGTGACTAGATTTGTGGGCAGAGACATGGGGTTTGGAAACATGGGTAGAACACACCGTGTACTGGGACTACACGCCATGCCTAAGAGGACATGTATCTGGCCATGTGATTAACAACACATGTGGATAAAACATAGGTTGTACACATCGTGTCCTGTTCTAGAATTCCATGTAGAGTCGACCGTGTCACCAACAATGTGACTAATGACACGAGTGGATGGAACTTATGTTATACATTCCAAGGGTAGGGTTAACACACTGTGTAGTGTTACCCTAGAGATACCTATGTGGTTTATCCAAGTAGAGGAACTTGGAATGGTGTAAATGATTCAAGTACATACCATATCACAGGAGGGACATGCCGTGTTTAAGGGTGTCACATGACCCGTTTTGGTAGAGGTACAAGCCATGTTAAAATCAAAAGGTGATACGTCATGTAGGGGTAATACACACTGTGTATCGTTGCCTTGAAAAATTTGATTGTTTTGTTTCTAATATTCCATTATTGAACATATAAATTTCCGTCCTTGAAAATATTAAACTGAGGAGTGTTCTTGAACTTGCAGATTCATTCCACTCAAACGTACTATGGTTGAGCACCAGATACATGGAAACAATCAGACACAAGAAATGATAGATCATGGACTACTAACATACCCTCCCATCATGCCTGACTTGGCACCAGATTTCATTCTAGATACATGTGATGATACACTATTCCAAGAAGGATTCATGAGGATATTGAAGACCTTTTAGGGAGCACCACATCCTGCGCCGTCTATGGAAGAGTTGCTGCGATTTTATTAGCATCAGCATCCTCCCACTATCTCAAGGGATGGAGGACATTAGGATGTAGTGTCATGGTTGGATGCCATGTTATCTATCTTCTAGCATATCAAGACACCTCTTAAGAGGAGGGTGAAGCTCATGACATATATGCTTCGGGATTCCGCCAAGAGATGGTGGGATGTGATATCATAGGTGGGACACCAGTGGGTTATGGATTGGGATGACTTCTATCTAACCTTCTATGACTAATTCTACCCACAGACCTTGAGGGCTGACCGAGCCTGAGAGTTCATGAGTTTGGAGCAGGGTACTCTATCTGTTAAGGAGTATTCTTCTCACTTCATAGATCTGAAATGCTTCACAGCCATTCTAGGGGTTGATGAGTTATTTCTCGGGATAAAGTTTGAGGATGGTCTTAGGAATGACATCTGATATTAGGTGAACATCATCAGGTTAAATACCATATATTCTATAGTCAACCAGGCGCTGATCACCGATTGCAACCTGAGGGATTCTAGAGCTGTGGGCCAGGATGGTTCGACATCTAGTGTTGGTACCCTTCCGACTGATATTAGGAAGAACTAGAGGGAGTCTACATGTAGAGATCCAAGCAGGCTGGATTTTACTTCAGATAGCCAGGTGGTGTGATACCAGTGTGGGAAGGGAAGAAATAAGAAACTACAATTCCCAAGAGACCCGGTTGAGTGGTGATCTTGGGCAAGATGGGACATCATTAGTGTTTTTGAAACGCCCTCCTTCCCGTAGCTAGTGAGGGAGGATCTATCTTGACTACTCATACCAGAGGTGGACCACCGATTCCACATCATATTGTGTGTTGGAGTTCTTCAGGCCATTCTGGATGAGGGGGTGGTTATGGCTGTATTGGTCAGACATGGGGTTTTCGACAGCGATTGGGTGGATCAGCTTAGGGATCTCAGACAGATTCACATTGCCACATCGCAGGTTAGGCTTTTTCACTAGAGCAGATCTAGTATGAGCAGGACCCCAGACCCTCTATAGTTAGATATACAATTTTGGTTCCCTTAGTTTTAGTGTCTTCTGTTTTTGATACAAGGGGCTTCCCATAGCTTTATATTTTTCCCTATTTTTGAGAACCTTGCACTCTATATCATTACTTCCACTGATATCATGATGTTGGAAACCTTGTTGGGGAGTAGAATGGCTACTGTACATCATTTCTTGGAGTTCCCTATTGATGTTAGTGGGTTTCACATCTTATAGGAACTTTATGTCTTAGAAATGATGGGCTATGACGTCATTTTAAAAACGGACTGGTTAGTTCCCATCCAAGCTGCTGTCAATTTCTATCACTATAGGATGAGTTTCATGTCACCAGAGGGTATGTTGTTTCTAGATACGGGTGAATGGGATGTCGAGGTGATCATATCTGGACCCGAGTATCATGGGTTGAGTGGTGTTACAGATCAGATTGCTAGTCTGTATCTGGATGACTAGGGAACTTCACAGATGGAGTTTCCCCCAGTGATCGATCATTTCAAGGATGTGTTTCATGAAAAACTTTCAGGTCTTCCTTTGGAGAGAGAAGTCTACTTTTCTATTCATCTTATTCCAGGAGTGGATCTAGTGTCCATTCCTCCTTATAGGATGGAAACAACACAGTTACAGAAGATGAAGAATAAGTTAGAGGAGTTATAGGAAAAGGGTTTCATCCAACCCTGTACATCTCCTTGGGGTTTGCCTGTCCTATTTAGAAGCAAGGCAGATGGTACCCTCAAGTTTTGTGAGGATTATCAGAAGCAGAATAGGCTGATGGTCAACGACCAATATCTCTTGTCGAAAATTGATGTTCTCTTTGATCAACATTGAGGAGCATAGGTGTTCAAAAATATTGACTTGATATCTGGTTATCATTAGTTATGAGTTAGACCATCATATATTTCTCTTAAAACCTTTTATAGTAGGTATGGTCTATATGAGTATGTGGTTATACCGTTCAGTCCCACAAACTTGCCTGCCATTTTTAGGGCACATATGAATTATGTGTTCTATCAATATTTGGATTCTTTCATGGTAGTCTTCATGGATTATATCTTGGTGTACTCTGACACTCAACACAACCATACCACACATCTTTAGATCATTTTGATCACATTTAGATGGCATCAGTTATAGGCTAAGCTCTCAAAATTCTACTTTTGGATGGACCGGGTTCACTTTTTGGGTCATGTTATCTGAGTAATAGGAGTATTAGTAGACCTAGAGAAAGTGAGATTAGTAGTTTGCCTAGGATCATATGACGAATGTATTTTAGGTACGAAGCTTTCTTGAGTTGGATGGTTACTACAGACGTTTTATACAGGATTTTTCATGATTATCAATGCCACAGATGGGCCTGACTAAGAAGGTTGTGAAGTACTTGTGGATAGATTCTTGTGATTCATCCTTTTAGGAGATAATAGGGAGGTTGAATTCAGAACCAATACATATTTTGTCGAATCCTGGAAAGAGTTACACCATTTACTGTGATGCATCATGTATCAGGCTGGAAGAAGTGCTTATGAAGGAGGAAGGGGTCGTTGCATACGGGTCTTTACAGTTGAGCCCACATGATATGAATTACACGACGCATGATCACCTGTTGTCTACAGTTGTTAATGCCTTACGCTTTTGGAGAAATTATGTTTTGGGAGAGCATTTTTTTGTTTACAATAACCACAAAAACCTCATGTATATCCTTACCCAGCATGACCTGAATTTGAGATAGTGATGGTGGGTTGAGTAACTTCAGTCCTTTGACTTTGAGCATACGTACAAGCCTGGGAAATGAAACCAGGTGGATGATGTGTTGAGTAGTAGGACTCTGATACAGGAAGTTTATAAAGCCATCAGTGAGTGGAAACTCATGTTGTTATTCTCTGAAATGCATTTGGAGGTGCGCGATAGACATGAGAAGACTTTTTTCTTCTGTTACTATTACCTCTACTCTTCTAGATCATGTGAGAATGAGTCAGCTATCAGATTATGAAGGCATATTCCTATGAAAGGGTTTGTTAAGAGAGGAACCTACTCTTGGGTGAACTGTAGGTGAGGTTGAGATCTTGTGATTTCATGGGTGCGTATGGGTATCAGCAGAAATTCACGAGGATCTGATGCATGATTTTCATTCCTCAGTTTGGAAAGTTCATCCTAGTGTCACAAAGAAGTATCGAGATCTACACCGTCAGTATTGGTGGCCAGATATGAAAAGATATGTTCTGGGTTTTGTGATGAGGTGTTCCACCTATAAGTAGGTGAATATAGAGCATCAGTGACCACTGAATATTTTACAGTTGTTACCCATTCCTGAGTGGAAGTGGAATGATGTTGTAATGGATTTCATGATAGGTATACTAAGATCTCCATGAGGGAATGATGCAGTTTGGGTTGTTGTTGACAGACATAAGAAGGTTTCACACTTATTTCCGATCAAGGATACCTTCCATGTTGATAAGCTTGGAAGGTTGTACATCCAAGAGATTTTTTGTTTTCATGGGGTTCCGTACTCTACCATTTCAGGCAAGGATTCCCTCTTTAATTCATGTTTCTGCAAAGGGAAATAGAAGGATTTGGGTACACAGGGACTTCTGAGTACAACTTACCATCCCTATACAGATTCCCAGTTAGTGTGCATGATTTAGGTGCTAGATGACATGATTCGAGCAAGCGTCCATGATTTTGGAGGTTCATGGTAGAAGAACATACCTCCGGTGGAGTTTGACTATAATAATATTTTTTAGTCATAAAATTATATGGAAACATATGAGGATTTTTATGGTAGTCCATGCCGATCACCCCTATGTCTCAGGGATGAAGGAAAGACAGCTATACTGGGACCTCGTCTTTTCCAGGAGATCAAAGAGGAGGTGGATTTGATTTGAAAGACGATGGATACTACATAGTCATGATAGAAGTCTTATGTTGATCGATGGAGACAACCTCTAGAGTTTGAGTTTGGGAATCAAGTTCTCCTACGTGTCACTGTGAGGTTGGGACACTTGAGTAATAGGAGGTAAAGAAAGCTTTCACCGAGATACGTTGGTCCATTTGAGGTTTCAGAGAGAGTTGGTCTAGCTTCCTATTAGTTTCAGTTACCTCAGAGGTACCAGGCTATGCACGACCTCTTCCATGTTTCTCAGCTACAACGTTACTTCTCAGGCTTGTCTCATGTTTTTCAACCCAAAGAGGTTGATTTGGAGGGGGATGCATCATTCGAGGAGATGCCTATCTGGATTATTGATTGTAGCATGATGGTTCTCTATGGACGGTCTGTTCATTTGTTATGGGTGATATGGAATCATAGACGAGTACAAGATGAGACTTGGGAGAGGGAGGCTGATGCGTGATCGTAGTGGCCAGATCTGTTCATGGATTTTTTTTCACCACCTTGTTAGGGAAATATGAGGATGAATTTCTTTTAGTGGGGAAGTTTGGACGAACCTAGATCTTCATTTCAGTTATGGACCTTGATTTTGGAAAATTTTGAGAAATTGGGGAGTTTTTGGATATTTTATAAGTACACACCATGTACTTAGGAGTACACGCCGTGTACCATGTTGCCACAGGTAGACATCTACTAGTCATGTAAAGATTGAGACATGGCTGTTTGGGGTGACTTGGAGACCGCCTAATGCGGGGGACAGTTGAGGCATGTACATGCTGTGTACATTAAATGAACATGTTGTGTAATTTTTCCTTTATTTGTTTAATTAGACTGGAATTGCATCTAATCTCTAAATTGGTCTTCTTCTAACCTTGTTTTGTCTAAGAGTGACCGAGAGTGATGAATCTTCTCCAAGCCACTATTTCTCAATTCGAGGTCCGATCCAAACTCTAGCGGGTATGTTGGAATCCCACTGGTGAGTCATTTCCTCTTCTAGAGCCTCTCATCTTGATTTCTTCTCACTCTTGAGTTATTCAACGTTGAACGTTATTGACGTTTTTGTAGATCTATGACACCTAGGTCGATTCAGAGGCTAATGTTCAACTATATTGATCGTACAACATTTTGATAGGTGGTTTGTTTCCTTTTGTTGGTTATCTTTGACTTTTATTTTCCCAAGTGCCGGATATCTATGTTTCATGTAATTAAGTTTAAAGAAATAGAACCATATTCTACTTGCCTTAGGTTTATTATTGAATTAACGGTTTTTTTGATGTGATATTATGTGGAATTACATGTTAAGACACACCCCATGAGTTTCTTTCCTCATTTGTATGTTTAAGCTCGTTTGGTCCAGGTTTCCTATGAGGCAGACCTTGTTTTCTAAGCCTTACTAGATAGGATAGAATTTTCTCCTTTTTGTTGCATGTTAAATTTTTGGGATATGCATTTGATTTGTTTATCCATGTATTAGTTGAGATTACTTTGGGATACTTGATATTATTTATGCACGATTGAATTACACAGGGCTTCCAGAAACTGGTGTAGTTAGACCACAGGGGGGATTGACATTGAGTGCTTCTATAGAGTGTTTGTTATATTTCATGCTATGAGACCACATTGGGGATTGACTGTGAGTGCTCCCCTAGAGTGTCTATAGATTACATTATGAGTCCAATAGGGGAATTAATGTGGAGTGATTCCACAGAGAGTCTGTACTTATTCTGCAAATACCATAGGGGGAATTGATAGTGAGTGCTTCGTCAAAGTGTCTTTGCCTTCTTATTGCATTACTTAGCCAGAGGGGTTAGTCTGCGTGAGCTACCCATAGGGTTAACATAACCATTGAATGTTTGTGATGCGTTTTCCTTTCCAAAGCACAGCTTGGATTAGGTCCAATTAGATAGTATTCAGATATCCCTGTTGTGATACTTACTTGATTAAATGTTGAACATTAATTTCTAATGAATGAAAATGGAACTTTAGGACATGATAATTTTGTGCACTCCTAGTTTCATTGCTACATTTATATTATTTCCAGTTATATATACTCACTGACAGTTAGCCACAAATTTTGTGGTGGTTGCCTAATGGGATCTGTCTCACACCCAGGTTGGGTCATGCATTTGGACAAAAGAAGATTCTATGGTTGTAGGTGTATATAAAGGCAAGATCCCTTTTTCATCAGGTACTTGGATGCTGTGGAGTTGGAGAGCATGGGAAAAAGATGAGGCTTACGATGCAATTGTAGATTATTGGTTTTCTTTTGAACTTTTTTTAGTATTTTATTTCAAAAATTGTGACCTTTTCAGCTATTTTCGTAGACATATGTGACATGAATCATTTATATATGTGATCCGATTGTTTATTTACTTTCAGTATTCTTATGTTACTTGTTTTATGGTATTATTGCTTCCACAACTATTTCTTATTTGTTATTCCTCTATGCATGCTCTTCCAATGAGGGAATATTTTCCCCACCATCATATCCAAAGCTCTCGCTGCTAGTCGGCAGCCTCTGGTGTTCGGGGAAATGTGATTGAGTCTGTGTGATGAACTGGGTACGGGTCACCTTTGGGCGTCACCCGGAACCAGGATGTTACACTTCTCTCATGTTCTCACTCTCCATCTCTAATTAGTTTGTGTCCCCATGACCGCACCCTCCCCACCCTCACGTTCTCACCCCCAGTTCCCTTATCTGTGTATGTCTGTGAAGTATGCTTCAACACTCTCATAAAATGCCTTGGCAGGATTTGAAACCCTCACATACACAACAAACCCCAATGCCTCTTCGAATACAATAATTGAAATCTCATGTTATATATACTCATTTATATATATATATATATAACTGTATAAGTATTGTAATTCAAAAAAATATTATTTGAGTAAATATTTAAATACATATAAATAAATTTCCTACATATATATTTCAATGAATTAAAAATATATATATATATATATTATGTTTTTATGTATTTGTATTATTATAAATTTATATTATATTCAATTTATACATTTATATAATCTATATGTTTTATATGTGTATTTTCATACATTTGACTAAATATATTATATAATTCTATATATGTTATGTATAAACATATATATTTATATATTTATGTAAATTATTTATATTAATAAATACATATTTATATATTTATGTATATTATTTATATTCTTAAATATATATTTATATATTATTTACATGTTTATTTATATAATATATATATAAGTATTTATTTAATATATTTATATAATATCTTTAAAAATATATCCATTTAATTTATTACAATATATATATATTTACTATTATTAACATAAATATATATTAATTTGTATAAATTGTATAATATTATATATAATATATATAATATATATATAATTAATATTATATGAAATTGATATATGTGAAATGATATTTATACAAATATTTATATTATATATAATTAAGATTATATGAACTATAATATATACAAATATTATATATGAAATAAAACTTATAAAAATAGTTAATTAATGATATATGAAATATAATTTATAAAATATTTATATATTGTTTTTCAATACATATATTTATTATTATGAACATTAATATATATATATTTCAATAAATATAATTGTATAATATTATAAATATTAATATATATATATGTATTTCAATAAATATAGTCATATAATATTATGTACATTAATATTTATTTATTTTTATAAATTTTATATCACATAATATTAATTATATATTATATAAAAGTAGAAACATAATATTTAAAAATATATTTATTATTATAACAATATAAAATATAAAAACTACAAACTTGAGCTTTTATATGATATATTTTTTATATAAATTTTTTTATGAATATATTTATTGAATATGTTTATTCTTTTATGTTATATACAATCAATATTATATGAAATAAAATTTATTCTGATATATATATATATATAAACATAGTATTATACAATTATTTATTTGTATACAAATAAGTAAAATTAAATACAATCATATAATTAAAAATGTATAATATAATTATATGATATATATAATTAATAAATTAATTTATAAATAATATAATATACTGAAATGTATATAAAAAAATTACATAATATATACAAATTTACATATAATAAAATATTTATAATATAATATATATAATGTATATATATGTTGATGTTTATTTAAATTATATTTATTTGTATACATAATGTAATATAAATGAGTTTTTACATAAATACACAATAAAGATGTATTTAATATAATATATGTATAACATAAATCAAAATATAACTGTAGAGTATTTGTAAAACCATATGTGAATTTTATATACTTGTGTAAATATATTTATTAATATATTTATATTATTTATACCAATATTTATATATGTATGCATTTTTCTTGATATATATAAGTATTTTTTGAAAAAATTTCTATAATGTCTTTATATATATGTGATTATAATTAATTTAAAAACATTTATATGAGCTGTTTATGTAATATATATATATATATATTCACACACACACATTCAAACCAATACATATATATTATAAAATTTTAATTTATATTATATTTATTTTTAAAAATAAATAAAAATATAGGGGGCATTCAAAACCCCTCTAATCAAATGGATTAGTGTTAGTTCATGAACACCCTCTAATTTTATAAATTGGAGGGGGTTCAAAACCCCCTCCAATTGAATAAATTAAAAGGGTATCAAAACCCACTTTGAATTTATGGGATTTATGACAGTTTATGAACCCCCTTTAATTTAACAAATAGAGGGGAGTTGTGGACCCCAACTATTTCCATAAAAAATTTCCATGTTATATATATATCCTCTATCATCCAAATAAATATTATATATATATAATGCCTCTATAATCCAACCAAACATATAGCGCCACTGATTTTTAAATTTGCAGTAGTTTTGACACAACTGACTCTAAAATCCAACAAAATATAAAAAATAAAATATGATAAAAAATATAGAGGGGGTTGTTCCTAATCCCCCCAAAAATAAATTTAGAGGGGGTTGTGCAGAACCCCTTCTAAAAAACCGCTTCTAATCTACTATTTTTTGTAGCATCGTATAAGATCCTACCTCTACTTGCTCAAGTGTCCCCCTTTACTTTCACCATACCAATTCCCCATTAGGGAATGTTTTTATCCACTACTGGTTCACATTTATTCTAATTTCATTACACTTTGAATCATCATTTGTATGATAGTTTTTTTGATATTTCACAAATTTATGTCAAATCCATTCAGTTTTTCTCTTATTTCATTCAGTTAATAATCCATTTTCATTCCACAAATGATGAATGACCCAAACATGTAATATAAATTTCATATTTATATATTATTTTGAAAATCAAGGTGATACTTACATAAATAATCATCTTTAGTGAGATTTTTAATTCAATATACTACCATTGTTTTGGTGGAGATGGATGATAACATGTTGGAAGAACGTTATATGACTCTTTGCATTTAGAGGAAAATAATTAGATATAAAATTCACATTTATAATGGTTTTTTTTGTTATTTATACATTTTGATATATTTATTTAGGAATTATTTTACAAGACAACCCTATGTTTGATTAAATATCTCTTGATACTTTATAGTAATCTATATTTTTCTTCAAACTTAACTATTCTAAATTTAAGAAAATATCATGTCACGACCCCCTTGGATATTTTATTGAAATATGGGATTAATTCAATATTTTTAGCTTGTTTATGTCCTTATACTTTCAACAAGTCATTTAAATGTTTATCACCTACAAGATTGATAAATTTTAAAAACATTGATTAGTTATAACAGGATATATAGAATTTTCAGCCTACTAGAATTCACCCTTATCCCTTATATACATATCCATGTCATTTCTAAGACCTTGATCATGCGATTTTACTATTTATACCCATATGTTTTTTATTTAAAAATAGCATCATATAAGATTAATATTCAATAAATAACATTATGATCCATGCCACAACCATAATAGTTCAGTGTTTTTGGAAACATAGATACATAAAAACCTCTATGAGAAATATCTACATTATCTTCTTATAAATACCCATCATTAAAAATTACACATTCAGGTGAAGTTAGAGTAAAATTAAATTTATTACATACCCAAGGATCTCTATGATTTATAGTTTTAGATAATTATGTCACAAATCGAAGATAATAAAACCACATTTTATAATGTAGACACTTCTGAAAAGTATCAAATTTTCCAACAATATTAAAAATTTCAAAAGATATATGTATTATTTTTATGAAAAATCTTCATCATGTTAAAATTGAATAATTATTTTTTATTAATCATCTCTAGACACTGTGAATATAATTTTAAAACAAGAAATAATCATAAATATTTCATTAAGGAACATGAAATGAAGAAATACGTTAGTTTAGTAAAAAATATGAAAACCCATAAAATAATTACATTTTTCACATTATTTTTTTAGAATATGAAGTAAATCATTTATTAATGATTTTTTATCAAATAAAACAATAAAAATTATATAAATAAAATATAAATCTATTTCAAGTGAGTTAGACCATAAAATTAATAACCTATTTTAAAAGCATGTCAGAATTATCCAGAGCCTGTTTAACACCATAGATGAAACAACACTGCTTAACTCCATTCTTATTTAGTTTGAATAAAATAAATATTAAAAAATTCATGGGAGAGCTATGATGGGGCTCACCCTTCGTATAAGTTATATCGGGTATACCTAACTTCATAAGCTATAATAGGGCTCATCCTATCCAATAATATGTATCAAACTTTCCCATTTATCATATACAATGTTCAACTATGATATTAGAAATAATAAATTTTATGTTATAACTGTTTCCACATAGAACCATTAAAAATTTCATTTGAAACCATTTGAAATACAATTTTGGTTATTAAAATACCACTTAAAATTAAAAAACCATTTTAAAAATAAATTTCACATAATAGAAAGAAAGCGGGTTTTTATTTGAAGAACAAAAAATTAAAGGAAGAAAAAATTAATTTGAAAAATTATAATAATGGGATATACTGTTAATCTCATGTATATCAAAATAGAACCCTCCTTTTTTCATTTTTTAAAGGACGTAAAAAAATTCCATAAAAATACATAAAAATATTCCTTTTGAAAAAAAATGAAATTCAAATGATTATAAAAATTTAATATATAATTCATTTATGTACAAATAAATACATGATTAAAATAATTTTAATAATATGGACATGGAATAATAAATATTTAGAAAATATATCTTTAAAACATTTAAAATGAGGTTTATAAAGTAAAGTTCCTATTTCATAAAAAATTTTAATTTTTTTTAAAATTGTAAATAATGTTAAATAAGATCAAAATGTCCTTTATAATCTATTGAATCATACATAATATTTTTTGATATATTTATAATAACATGTACTTTGATGAAAATGAGTTGGGGGGAGGGGATGTTTTTGAATTTCTTATAGTATTAAATTAAAATTATTTAATTTTCATATTAAAATTGATGATAATCAATAATATTATAATAAAATATAATTATCATTAAAAATAATCCCATACAATAGAAATTTACAAGTTTCTATGATGTTGTTCCCCCTATCTTTTTGTTTTAACTTGTGTTAATGGTTTTTGATAGTTACCGTTATATTTATGTTTTAACTCTTTAGAGGTCAAGATAGTTATTATAAAAAGATAATTGGAAATTTAATAGATAATATATAGTATTTTTAAACATATAAAAATAAATTGGATGTAGATATATTTTTTAAATAATTATAAATAGTTTAATAAAACATTTTTAATAGAAAATTACATCAAATTACTTTTTTAAACTATTCATTTGATTTGAATTTGGAAGCAAAAAAGAAAATAATGGAATTCAAATATATTACCATAATAACTCTGTAACATGTTATATTTGTCTAAATAAATAAAATGAACAACGTACTTATTCCAAATTATATTACATTTTAAAAAATTTAAATTTTATATTTTTATCATTATATTAATTGAATAAATAATGTGTTTATGTAGGATACGAATTTAAGGTGATTAATTCCTTTATAAAAATAGATATAAATTACCATGATAAAAAATAATTTATATTTTAAATAATCATTTAGAATTGAACTTACCTTCTATTTATCACTATGTAAAAAAAACATAATAAAACAATGAAAATGATATTTTCAAATTTTCTTTATATAAATTATTATAATTGTCCCAATCATTTCCATATAGAAAATATTCATATATTTTAATTTTCTATGAGTATGGAAAACATTTACTCATAAAATAAAATTAATACAAGTGATAGGGTTACATTTAAGTCATTACCAAATTATTTTTATCCTTAATTAGCATATTCTACCTTTACTACGGTAACCCATATTTACTACGATTACTATTAATATTAATAAAAAATTTAAAGGGACCTATTTAATAAAAGTTAGAACTCTTGATCAAAAATATCGACTCCAATTTTCAAGATTAAAAAAAATAATTGGATGTATTAAATTTAAAATAATACCTAAAAAATTAGATAAAAATATGTTCTTCAAGAAAATGAAATTTTAAAGCAAGTAAAAATCTAATATTAAAATTATGACTTTAAATAATTATTATATAAATTTAAATTAATATATATACATAATATATACATTTAAATTAAAATTTTCATTATTAAGGGTAATTTTAATTAATTAAATGGTTAAACAATATGCATTTAAAAATGGTTTTCCAAAAACTGTGTTTTTAATCATAAAAATATTCCTTTTCCAAAATAATGAAAGTCTCATCGTAAAATAAAATCATTTAGTTTATTATAAATAATATGGTTCATATTCCACTTTAAGTCCAAATATAAAATGTAATGGTAGGTTTATATTACTTCATTTAAAGTAACAAAATGATAGTATTTGAAAAAACAATATTTTTCACTATTCATCGATAAATTAATCATTTTAGAAAAATTATATAATTTCTCTACATTTTAATTGGGATATACTGAATTAAAAAATTATTTTCATTATATAAAATTACATTTATAAAGGGTTAAGAAATTAATTATAATATTTTCTCATAAAAAAATAAATATAATTTTTCTAGAAAACATATTTTTGAGGAATTATATGACATTACAAATAAATGTGTGATTTTTTACTAAATATTTATTAACAAATTTTTTTTGAGTAAAAACTTTATGTATTTTTCACAAATTATTTAATCCTATCAATGCCTAAAAATTTAACAGCAAGGCTATAATTATCTTACCTATATAAAAATATTTTATGGTTCATTTAGGGATGCTTTTATGTGTTGTATAAGCTATCAAACACTATTATCATTTTAAAATATCCGGGCATTACATTATCCCCCAATTTAAAAAATTTCATTCACCCATTTTAAACATGATCTTGAAAATCAATGGAAGAAAATTTTGAAATAACTTTCTGGAAATACTATAATATAAAAAGGGTTAATAAAAAACCACCTTAATAAGAGTAAAAGGGAAATACAATGGATATATAAAATAACACATAAATTGGTTTCCCAATGGGATACAATTGGAAGTAAGCTAACCTAAAGACATGACTGAAAAGTGTAATTTCCAAATAATGATGGGGAGTTAAGAGGATCATTGATCATAAGAAAACGAATGATCATGATAATCTTAACATCAAACTAACCATAAAACAAAGTGGTGTGAAAAGACCTTTAATTCATAAAAAATAAAGGTAATATAATATAATTTTCATTTAAAGTTAATTTTACTATAGTTGAGAAACAAATTAGAAATATATACTATCAAAATATGGTAAATATAATTACTTAAAAAGTATAATTTTATGGGTTTAATCAATTTCTATAACAATATCATCTCTTTATCTAAATGATGAGTATTATAGATGAATTATTTATGCATGAAAAACTAAAATCAACTTTGAATAGTTCACATAATTAAATATTATGACCATAATCTATTCTCACATATTTAAAAATTCACAAAAATTAGAATGGTTAGAATAGTGTGAGATAATCACCGAAATGAATAAACCATTATACAATGAAATAATACATTATACTATAAAATTAAATAGTAATAATCAAATTCCACATAGATCATTTGATGAATAAATTTTGATAAAATTGTTAAAAATAATCTTGATTGATATTGAAACCAAAATATTAGAATTATGTGTTCACATATTCTTCCAAGATAAATTTTATATTTATATCAAAATAAAATCGGCCACACTTAACTTCTCATAAAAAAATTTATATTTCATAATCATATAATATCCAAGAAATTATAATAATTTTCCTAAATAACCTAAGTTAACATAAGGCCACAATAAAATTATATATACTTACAAATGATAAATCAATATTAAATCCTATAAATTTATCTATGCCATTGAAATTATAATCAAAATTAAACATATTGATCAATGTTGGCATCAATAACTCTTAAGTTAACCTTACATAAAAAATTTATAATCACCAATGTTATCTAAACCATACCCATGATAGATACAATAAGGACCACACCTTAAAAATTATAGATTCAAATTACTTTAGAATGGAATTATCTCTCTTACATACCTGATGATATGAACTGTTTTTATGGAAATAGGCCATAATTTGAACATATAACAACCATATTTTACAAAGTATAAACTTATAATCAGAATATATTTTACCCCAAAAATGAAACCTATATAAATAAAAAAGTTTTGTTTAATTTAAAAAACATCATAACTATTAACATAAATTATCATTTTCTCTTACCCAAACTTTATGAAAAACATTTTAAATTATGGAATTAGAGAAAAATATCATTAAGGTACATAAAAAGAAGTATTAAATCAGTTAATGTAAAGTCATGAAAACATATAAAATTCATACCTTTAACACATTATTATTTGATTGTATTAAATAAATCATTTTAACATAAAAAATATTTTTTTTATATAAATCATTAAAACTCATAGAAATAAAATAGAAATTCATTTCAAGTGACTTTTGAAATCTTATTCATAACAGTTTTTTTAATATTTTATAAATGAATTCTTCCCATATAATTTCAAAGTAGAAAACAAACCAGTCAAGTCCCTATTTCTATCCATTGATGAAGAGGAACACTACCCAATTCATTAGAGAGCTATAATGGTCATTTCCCTTCATATACGCTATGTTAGGCTCACACAACATCATTAGATACAATAGTGCTCAAAACTATATATAAGTTGTATTGGGCTTATCCATTCCTCATATATAATGATAAAGTACCATATCATGAATAAGAAATTTTATGGTTCAACATTTTCCTCTCAATCCCTTTAAAAACTATTTTGATCCCATATGAAATAAAATTTTAGACATTGAAGAACCCATTCCTTTTAAAACCCAATTTTAAAATGTAAAATAGCCAAAATAAAGGGAAAGATAGTTTTTATTGAAAAATATAGATTTTAATGTAATAAAAACATAAAATATAGGTAATAGTGCTGGGAAACACCATCGACATAGTATATTTAAAAATTGGGATATTTTATACTTTCTTAAATAATGTCAAGATGTTCAGTATAAAAAATTTCAAAATATTCCATTTGAAAAATCTAGAATGAAATTCAAATGGTAAATAAAATTTTCTATATAATTGATTTATGTCCATATAAATACATTATTAAATTAACATTTATAATATGTATATGGGATATAATAAATTATAAAATAAATCATTAAAATATTTAAAATGTGTTTTTCATGTAAATACCCTTTACAAATAACAATAATTTTTTTAAACATCATATATAATAATAAATACTGAAAAAATAACCTTCATCATCAAATGGCTCATAAATTAATTTATTATGAATATAGAATAAAATGGGCATGAAATAAATAGTGTTAGAAGGGAAAAATTAAAATAGAAATATTTTCAAAAGAATGTTTCTTACCATGAGTTTGACCCATCACATATGTTCTTTATCTTCATCTTCTTCAGCAAATTCATAGATTTTATAACAAAAATAATCCCTAGGATGGTTTTTTGGTCAAACTAAAAAAATTATTATATAGGGAGGGATATAGGGATAAATTTTGGTTGGTCTTGGATAAACCAATTTTTTTGAAATGTGAAGAAATGTGGAAAGGATGTTTCCTTTATATATAGGGAGAGACACACTCTTATTATTTCATAAGGTATTAAAATAATATAAATTAATTTTCATATTTTAATTAATCAAAATTTATAATATTCTACAATAATATAAGGATTAGTTGAGTTAATTTATCCAATAAAAATTAGACAAGTGTAGGTGATGTTTTCACTACTGTCTTTTTCATTTAATCTGTTGTAATATTTTTTGACAATTATCATGATAGAAATGTTATTACACATTAGAGGTCATGATAGTTACTATAAAAAAAATTTTGGACCATTAATTGAACATATATAAAATTTTTAATCATATACATATTATTTGGTTAAAAAAATTATTTTTAGTAATTTTGAATCATTTAAAAAAACATTATTTATTATAATTTTACAATAATTGTTTTTGAAACATTTATTTTATATGACTTTGAATGAAAGTTGAATGAATTGAAATTCAAATATATTCCATTGAAACTTATATAAAATGTTATATTTTTATAAAAAATTTATGGAACACAATGATTATTCCAAAATATATTACTTTTAATATTTTTAGAAATCATTTATTTTATTTTTCTTTTAGTTGAATAAATATTAGGTCAATGTTTTGTAAAACAATAATGTTACCATTTCAGTAAAAAAAATTAATAAATTATCATGATAATAAATATAGATTATCATTCAAATAATATTTTATAATAGAACATACATTTATTTTATTCCCATGTTAAATATTTGAAGTTAGTAAAAAAAATAAAACTGATATTTTTCACTTTTCATTACATAAAGTATTATAAAGGTCCCATCCAAGAAAATTTGGGAAAAAAATATATTATGTTAGATTTTTTAGTTATTATGGATGAAATATACTCATCCATAAAAATTAAGGTAATTGTAATGGTTAGTTTTTAGTCTATATCAAATTATTTAGGTACAAAATTAACCTATTTTACCCTTGGCGTGGTTAAAAATACATACAAATGTTACTATTCATATGTATAAAAATATAAAAAGGAAGTATTTACCAAATATGGACTACTTTATTCTAAATATAGAATAATTTTTTAAGATTAAAAATTTACAAGTGTCACAATCTATTTAAATTTATAACCAGAAAATGCGACGAAAATTGTTTCTAAAGGAAGATGCATTTTTCAAGAAATTAATGATCTTATATTAAATCTATGAATATAAATCACAATTATATGAAAACATTAATATAAATACATACATAATATATAAATTTCATTATAATAATTTAATATTAAGGGTTTTTTTAATTAATTAAAATGGGAAAACAATTTTAGTTAATAATATTTTTTTGAAAACAATGTCTTTAATCATAAAAAATTACCTCAAAAGAAAGAAAATTTAATATTAAAATGAAATTTATATGATTATTATAAATTAAATGACTCATTTGGAAAATTAATTAAAAAAATAAAAATATAATGGTAATTTTAATTTACTCATTTTAATGGAAATAAAAGGAATTATTTGAAAATCGGTAATTAATACTATTCACCGAAAAATCATCATTTCATAAAAACCCAAAAATTTCATCCTAAGTTAATTATTATATTCTAATTTAAAAAATTATGATAGTTTTATAATATAAAATTTCTTAATGTTCCAATAAATAATTATAATACTTTCCAATGTAAAGTAATGATTTTTTCTGAGGAAAACAAAATTTTAATAAATAAAATCTATTTTAAAAAAAAGAGTTATTATTTACAAAGAATATTTCAATCGTTTTTTAAAAATTTGGAACATTATATATAGTCCATTAATTAGTTATTTTGATTCATAACATCCAATTTAACGACTAGGTTATAACCATCATATTTAAATAATAATATTTTGTGGTTCATTTCCGCTTGGTATAGCCCGTCGTAAACACTATCAAACGTAGTTTAATTTTTAAAAATAAATGTTTGTTACACTCCAAATTAGTTCTTGAAATCTAGAAACACTTTTATGCCAATATTAGAAAAACAAATTCTTCATTTTCATGGGAAAAGAACGCAAAGTATAATGTCAGTTGAGATGCTCATAAAGGGACAAAATGAAGAAATCAATGATCATTTAAGTATAACATTTGCATAAGGGTTTGAGAATATGGGAATAACCTTATTAAACTTGATAAAGATATTCATAGAAAAAAATCATGATTCATAGAATAAATCATGACTATTCATAATACATGAATCATAAAGGAATAAAAAAACATGAGCTGTGAGAGTATAACATTATCACAAAATCATGTCATAATATTTTGGAATAAAGTGTGCAATAATCCTAATAATAGAAATATTACATAAAGTAAACCTAAAAAAGGAATTTTTTACTGTTTATTCTTAGTCAACCCACCCATGTACTAATATAATTCTTGGGATAACTTCCCATATAGGATCGTTACGGTTTTACATAACCTCTTGGGAGCCCTGCTTTAGGATTGGGATAACCACTGGTGTATTATTTGTGCTCATAAAACATTAATGATTATCCAATTAATTTTAGGGATTCATAATTCTAAGCCCATTGAACATATAATCATAATTCATTTATATGTTACCAACAAGATCATAAAACATTCATCATAACATTATATCATAACCATTATAAAATTAATGGGGTTCGCAAAAATATCATCATCATCATCATAAATAATAAAAATAACGTATAAGTATGGTATCATTGGATCATATCCCTAAAAAATCATATGTAACATAAAATGATGTTATAAAAAGTGAATAATTCTTATAAATGATCTCTAAAATATTTCTAGATGAAATCACACTTTTCATTTTGAAATAACATACGTAAATCCTAAAAATTTCTATAATATTTGATAATAACATTATTTGTAATGAACCTTGGAATCTATTAATTTAATATTGAATTCATTGAAAAAATATGATGCTGGAAAATAATTTTTATGATGTGCTCGTTAAAACAATGGTGTCATTCACATTTTTTGTAAAATGTCAATAGTTCCTCATTCAGTAACTGATAAGAAGATTTATCTTAAATTTTTTTATAGAGTAAAACATTGGTACAAATTAATTTAATTATTCATATGATAATTTAAAAATAAAATTTTTGGAAAAATGTTTAAGAAGAAATGGACATGGTTGAAAAACTATTCCTAACCAAATAGTAAAATAGGATAGATATTTATTAAAAACGTTATATCGATTTCATGATCACAAAAAGGGATGCAAATGATAGAAACAAATTTAATATAAAAAAATATTATATGAAAATTAACTATTTTTATGTGATGGATCATAAAATTTCATCCTCATAAACTTAAACTTCATCAATCTAAGTAAAAAAGTGATTATAACATAAAACCCTTAAAATGCTTAAATTTATTCCTAAGTGCTCCAAAATCCCATATAATAAATTTATATTTAATATAATACCATTAAATAATCATATAAGTACTTATAATTTCTTATATGGTCTATTAATTACATTTAAATACCTATTTCTTAATAATTCCTTAAAAATCATCGTTTCTGAGTGTTAACAATATAGTTTTTTAGGAAGTTTATAGTTTGGAAGTTATGGTCATTTTAGTTTGATCATGTTTCCATTATATCAAAAATTTTAATCATGATATTAATATAATTAATATTTACTATGTACAAATTTTTTATCATTCATAATACATTGATATGGAAAAATGAATTACACCACTCATGATAATGGCAGTCCCTATGTACGCAAGAAAGTTATATATTTCCAAAAAAAATAAAGAAATAAAGAAAAATAAAAATTTATAATTATATATCTATAAATGTGTAATAATTATAATATAAATAACTATAAAATCTATCATAATAACCAACCATGAATGATCGAGATGAAAAATGAATTATATCGAGGCTGTAGTCCACATATACACACAAGTGATACATTTATTTCCCATACAATGAAAAAAGGAGGATAACAGTGGTTAAAAATTAATAATAAAATTTCAATATGTTTTGGATTCTGAAATTATTATTATATGATTAATACCATATATTTATTGGAGGTAAAATTATTAATAAATTGATAGAGGTCAGGTAGGATGATTACCTCTTCTTTGATATAACTCATTTAGATCCATTTTGACAACCCTTGGAATGAAACTTTAAAAAGAATAAATCCTCTAATTCATTTATAGTGAAGTTACCCAGATAATTCATTATGGGATGTTTCATCTAGGTGGATCAAATTGGCACAAAAAAAGAGGTTAAGGGGGTTCTTTTATAAGGGAGGGAGAGAATAAATTTAGAATTTTTAAAACTATTAAAATATAAAAGTCATACTTAAGAAAAAGACTCCCAATGGATAATATAAAAATATGAGATCTTATAGGGTCTAAATGTTTCTATAAAATAGAATTTAAACTATTTTATATGACAATATAACAATTATATCTTAGATTGACCTCGTTAATCTCATTTTAACCATAATTATAGTAATGATTTTTTACCTTGGTTACTAGTTATAATAAAAAAATATGTTCAGATTATTATATAATATTAATTATTATGATTCTAAATATGGAATAAATTTCTTCTAATTAAAGATAAATATGTAGAGGAAATTCCTTTTAATATAAATCAACAAAATTCATCAAAAAATATTTTTCCAAAAAATTGAGTTTTTATGTATGAAAATGTTATTGCGCCAAAATTAGAAATTCCATTGATTCCAAGGTAATTTATTTGATTTTTTTAATTAAAAAATAATTAAATAATAAAATAAATTAAAAAATGAAGTTCTTTATATAAATTAATGAAAAAAGTAGTGTTATATGAAATCAATATTTTTTCACTTTTCAATGGAAAATTAATCATTTCAGAAAAAACCCACAATTTTACATGATGATAATTTTGATATAGTTATTTGAAAATTTTTATCCTATTTATAAAATAATTTTTTTATTTTGTTAGAAATTAAATATAATATCCATAGACAAAATTCAAAAAAGAACATATTTTTTAAGCATAAAATTACTTTAATAAAAATTGTGTAATTATTTATTATGAATTAATCAATACATTTACAATATAATAATATATATATATACATTTTCATAATTCAGTTATTTTTATTCATTACTCCATATTAAAATCTTGATATAATAGACATATTTAAATAATAAAGTTTTTCACGATTCTTTTAATCTCAATGTCGCGTGTGAAGAATGCTATCAATTACCTGAAGATTATTTCAAAAGAAATATATATATAATATTAGGGTATTTCATTCTACCCCCATTAAAATTAATTTATACCTTGATGTTTCATTAGTAAAATACAAAAAATTGGGATTACCCTATTTCATCATTTCCTTAGATTCTCTGGTTGCTTCATATAATTTTAGATTCCTCCAAAATAATCTAACTAGAAGAGTATTCTTTTTATGTTTATCTTTATAACTATGATTCAAGATTTATGTAGTTTTTTCTTCTCTAGAATAATAATTACCTATTTTTATGACCTATGAGTTTATTATATGTGAGGGATTAGGTATGTAGTTTCACTGGATAGATTCATAGAACACACCATGAACTTGAGAGAGGTCCTTAGGAAGTTTTAGGAGATATGACACCATCGCAATTACATCGAGAATCAAAATGGATCCAATATATATAAGGCTCAACATTCAATTTTTTATAAATATAAAGAACTTATTCCATTGATAAATGCATATGAAATAATTTTCACTATATTTTTAATGCAAATTTCACAGATGATTTTAATCATAAATTTTCATCTGGCTCTTTACTACTTTGGTGTGTTATTGAATGGATCTAAAATTATCTTTTATTTAAAAAACTCAATTAGGCCCTAATAAATTTCTTTTTAAAACTTCACCCAAGCTTTTTTGATGTCTCAACATACTTATGTAGTGAGATTCATAAGGATCTATATGAATTATTATGTGAAATCTATTATTGTGAGAAAACTAGAGTAGAGGAAGGTGCTGATCCGAAGACCTTTGAAATAAATACAAAAGGATCTGAAAAAATATTCCCATATTTGAATGGTCGTATCATATTTACCATCTATTTGAGTGTGATAAGAAGTAATAAAACAAAACATTATAGACAAATCATTCCGAATACTTCACCATAACATTGTGGTTAAACTCAGATGTCGATAAGATAAATTAGAATATAGAACTCTATGAAAACATACCACATCCTTTATAAATATCATAGAAGTATTATTAAGATAAAAATATTATATTTTGTAAATGAAGTGTGATAACCAAAAAAGTGGATAAAATACAACCCAGATAATATTTTGGGCTTTGAATGTTTTGGGGAGTTGGATATTGAAATTCATGGTGGTGTTTTCCCATTTATATTATGTTATAGGTAATGGTTGTTTCATTCCCTCAAAAAAACATTCCATTTAACTTTATTTTTATGATATACCAAGCTTGAGATACATTATCTGCAATATCCCTCTTCATTTTATCCTAAAGGAAATACTCTTTCTTATCTCTATACATCATCATACTTCTTGGGAGAATATAGAATGATGAACTGTGAGATTCATCCAACTACTCTGTCAAATGTCGTATTGGAAGAGAAGATACATGCTTTAGAAACCTTATTATTCAGTAATAATCAAGGTTGAAATCAAAATCATTTATCACCATATTTTTCAAACATATGAGTTTCTTCAGTGCCTTTATTATCTTTTCATGGATGTGTGGTTTAACATTCATTTTTGAAAGATTACTTTTTCCCAATTTCATTCAGATTTCTAGATACATAATTTTCATATGCTTAAAATTTTGATATTTTATGATACTCATCATTAGGAAAATTAAATGTTTATTTTGACAAAGAACATATGTCACCTTGTTTAATTTCCCAGGATAGTAATGTATTGTTCCATTAATATCATTAACAATCCATTCACTTATCTATATTTTATTCCCCTCCCTTTCAGTGAATATATATTTTAAACTATTATGATCCTTTTTAAGAAAAAATTTTCTTTATAAAGTAAATTCCTTCATATCCTTAAAGAAATAAATAAAATTGTGAACTCCAAGGCATGAGTTGGATTTTCTCTCTCTTGAAGATTCAATTTCCACAATTTATAAGATTACACTATATAAATCCTGACGAGAACACACCTAGTCAATTATTTGATGCCTCATTATAGATCACAAACACTTCTTCACTATAGGATAATGTGATAATATGTGCACTAACAAACCTTATATTTTTCTCCGTGAAATTTTCATCCCATTAATTTTCATAATGGAAAATGACTCCCTTTTGGGTCAAAGTGGTAAGTGCATTAAATAATAAGGAGAAATTTTTCAAAATGTGTCAAAATATATATATACAATTGATAGAAACTATAGGTCTCTATCATAATGGTTAGTTTGGAATTGTGTTTATTAAATTATATCTTGAATGGATCCACTAATATAACCTTGATTTAAATTATATGATCTAAAAATGAATCTTTCTTTTTTTAAAAGTTACCCTTATTTAATTTTTTATATAAATTCTCTTTTCTTTTGTTATTTAGTGAAATAATCAAGTGATCCTCATAATATTACCTGGTATTTGAACATATAAGAATAAAAGGTATAAATACCACCACAAACTAATCATAGTAATCCTCAAAGACTCTATTTAGTAAATCCATGGGTATAGTAGTGGATTTAGTAACAGGAAATGAAATCACTATAAAATCATAGTTTTCATACATCATATAGAAGTCCATATTCAATATTTTTTCATTTTTACACTCAATTAACAGTATACATATAGAAAATAATTCTTAAAAAAATAATTATCTTCATTTAATTTATCAAATAATCCTTAATACAGTGAAATTGATACTTATTGTTGATATGATATTGTTTATTTTTCAATAATAAATGAATAAGAACTTTTATCTATCTTTCTTATTAACTAAAATAATAGGATCACCCATTAGTGGTAAACAATGATTATTTATTCCATCACCAAGACTCTACAAGAGTTTATTCTTAAGTTACTACTATTTAATTGGGTCCCTTATATATAGAGTCTTTGAAATAGGTGTAGCACTAGGTATGAGGTCTATTGAAAACACAACTTCACGATTCATAGAAAATATAGGATTATCATTTGACAGAAAATCCGAAAACTCTCATATAATTTGAATACCTTGGATGCTGATTTCCCCCCAGACCGTATGAGATAAACACAACTTTTTAATTTGATCAAAGTCCCATAAAATATATATAATTTCCATTTAATGTTCATATTTACCCTCACAATGATATAAAATGTTTTGTATAGTTTGGTATATCAAATGTGACTTCCCTTCATGAATAATTGATATGGAATTTATATAATGAGACCCAATACAAGACCAAAATAACATAAAATTCCACTAGAGGATGAAAAATGGGATTTTCAGGAAACATATTCCTGAAATAATCAATCAAAAAAGAATTATGGACTTGATATGTGATAATTGTACCATTATAAGTTTTCACTTGTAATTATTCATCAAATTATTTTGCTGGTATTCTGATACCCGTTGAAAATTATTCAAACAACAAGGAGTGGTATGATCTAGAATCAAATAAGACACTTATAGTTCTCAAGTGGAAAGTAAGTATGCCTTTAACCACTTCATTATTTTACCCACATAAAAAATTATGATCACATGAGATTTCTATTCACCTCAAAGCTTTAGAGGTTCTGGACATTAATCATCATCATAAAAACTCTGATTTGAGCACTTGTTATCATAATGAACATACTTCCTACATTTGAATAACAGGGGATTATTTAGTAAATTATATAGAGATCTATCTCTAATTTAATCAATGTCTATATTATTCCCATTAGTTCGACATTTTATTTCCGTATGACCTATATTTCTCAACTTAATGAATTTATTAGTCTACTAAAGAAAATTTACTCTATGTCCCATAAACTTCTTCTGGGATAAAGGGGGACTTTTATACTTCTTTATATGATTTTTATTAATATAAATTAATTTTAATACCATATTATGGTCATTTTCAAAACCACGAGATTGATGGGTGACTTTAACCCCATTTTTACCTTTTATCACATCAAATAATTTCTTTATAGCTAAAAAAGTCCCTTATTGATAAAAAACATAATTGAATTTATTTTATGCCCCTAAATAATCAATAAAACTTATATTTTTGTTCAATTATTATATGATAAAAAAACCTTTCAAGTCTTGTAGAATCTATCTCATTTGTACGAATGGATTTATTTTTCTTATTCTTTAGCTATAAAAATTCATTATTTGTTTTTATATGAAGAATAAAATAAAATGACTTATTGAAAAATAAACATCTAAACTCATCATACTCTATAGAGTAGAATTAATAATATTTTCCCATATTCTTGATAAGAGTCCACAGTTGATTTTATTTTCCATTCAAATGATAAAATATCCAAAATAACCTATTCATTTTCTTAATATTGGGGAATAAAAAATATCTACTCTGTTTTGCTGATACATTACTGTGCTACTAGTGGATCAGTGAATGTACTAAAAGAATGTATATGTTTCCTTATTATGGACTCAATAAAATTTTTTCCCTCCATTTCATGATTAGAATATCAATACGATTCATGGTTTAGGAATGTTTTATAATTATATAAATGAGAACATCCATTCCATATTCCATAGAATTTGGATATATAGGATGATGACCATTGAAATATCCATAAAATTTATCAATAACATGGTTCCTTCAGCTTCTAACCACTGACTAACACAAAAAATAATTGTGTGAGAAACAATAATCACAGTGAAATACCATATACTCATGAAATATAATTCGTAGGATATCTAAATCATGACATGTTATTTTTTTAATCTATGAAACAAAAATAAAAATTGGATCTACCAAAATGGTCTCATTGACATGGTTTTTAAAACTATGGAATATGGGATCTACTACCATGGTTATTGTGAAACCATGGATGTAAACCTGTTTGGGATACGATATAGCCACAATTTGTTCAATCCTTATTTATATGTATACCTACATCCCTAGTTATTCAAAACCCTGGACATAGGTTGATGAGGGAATGTGGTGAGAAAATCCATTTTTTTGACTGAAATATGTTTTAAAACCAATTCACACTACTTATAAAACTATGGAAATATGTTTTACTAGAATAACAAATTGCCATGGTTTGAAAAAACAATGTAAATATGTCAATATATAGCCATAGTTTATATAACCATTGTAGTAAATCGTGTTATATACAAATTTTTTTATGACCATGGAATTTTATTTCTAGAAATAAAAATGCACATGTTTTGAAAAAATTGTCGAATTATTTTCATCTAAATACATGGTTTGAAAAAACCATGGAAATATTTTACAAAGACCTACCACCATTGTTTTTAAAACCATAACAATAGCCATTCCCCGTTAACATAAGTTTTTTATTTTTTTAAGATGAAAAATATAATTATATATTAATATACATAAATATATTTATACACACACACACACAGATATATATATACAAAGAATCATGTATGGTTGTCGTAAAGTGCTCAGAATTGTATTCGAGACATCACATGGACAAATCTGACCAACGTATTTTATATTATTAAAGCCAATTTCTATAGTTTGCTAAACCATGGAAATAAGTATATTATTTATATCCGATGTCCACAGACCATGTGGAAAATGAAAATAATTAGGGTATTTCTATGTTTAATAAACCATGCCAATAACCACCACTACAGTAACATATTCATACGGTCCCGATAGGTCTTGGAAATAACTGATCTACAACCACAATTTCAAACCATGTTTGTTTGATGGACCATATTTTAACAGAAATATAGGATAAATTTTATGTAAATCATGGATATAATATAAGGACATGGTAATACAGGCTATTTCCATAATTTCAAACCATGCTAATATACTATTTTTTATAGTTGGTCACCTTAGGTTTGATGAGGTCATCCATGATTATCATGTATTAAAATCTATAATAGTGTTTCTTGTAAAAAATGTGAATGAACCCACACATATCCCCTAATATTGTCTGTCTAGGTGTATAGTATTAGGCTCACTCATCACACACTAGTGATGATCTAGTTATGACCCAATCTTCCCCATTCTTAATTTTTAACTCTTGGTGCATTTATTCCACAAACACATCAACATGGTAATATGGTGATAAGAATGTATTTTTTTTCAAAAACCCCAATCATTTCTTTTTCATAACATAAGACATTATCCTAACCATAGTATTATCGAAAGGGTGATAACTACATTTTTCAAATCTTTGTTTCCCAAAAAAGTAAACCCTACTCTAATATAACATATGTTTACTATACATTTCATACATAAATATTACATCTTATTAAATTTTTATTCAATACATAACCTTATGATCCACGTCATAACTATAAATCTTTAGTGTATTTGAAAACATTCATAGATAAAGGAATTATACATAAAATATCTACATTGTCTCCCACTATGTCCTTCACATATATCATCTTGATTATACATATTATACTTTAAACCATTATTAATATCTCTAGGAAAATTAAATATAATAAATGATGACACTGGATTCTTAGTAATGGTAAAAAAGGGAGATATCAATGATAATTTAAGAGTAACATGATAATAAGTGTATGATAACATGAAATTATTCTTTTAAAACCAGACCCAACAATTCATAGGTCAACATCACATGTCATAGAATAAATATTAATAATTCATAAGATATAAGTCATAAGAGAATCAAATAACATAATCCATTAGAGTATAAATTTGTAAAAATATCATGTCCTAAAAGAGTGACATAAAGTTTTTCGCAATCATAATCATAGAAATCGTATGCCAACGGAACCTACCAAGGTGTTTATAAATAGGGTTGTATTGGGATAACCACTTGTGTACCTTATTTGATCATGGGATAAACTCTAGTGTACCATATTTTATGATTGGGATAACCTCCTATGTACCCTCTTTTAGGTTTCTAATAACCTCTCATATACCCTATTTCGGTTTTGGGAAAACCTCTCATGTACCATGTTTTGAAATTAGGATAACCTCCTATGTACCCATTAAACATATAATATACTAATATGTACCAAATTCACTGGAGGTCTATATTATTATAATCCCACCCGTCATATAATTATAATCCATTCATATGTATGTTACTAGATCATAAATCATTCACCGTATCATCATAGTAGAACCTATTAAAAATGTATTTGTTTTTAAAAATATCATATTCATAATAATAATAAATCTAAGGAAATAATAAGGATGATATCCTTGGAAAATATCCCTAGTAAAGCATATTTAACATCAATTAATGATATCTTAGATAAAGAATACCTTGAAAACATTATTGGAATATTTCATGAAGAAAATACCATTTTCATTTTGAAATCACTTATTTAATATTAAAATATCAAAAATATTTTGGAAAATAATTTCTTTTTAAATAACCATGTATGATTTTAAATGAATAATAAAATAATTTAGTGTTGATAATGGTGGACAATTCATTCATGTCGTGTATTTTAAAACGAATTATCTATTCACATTTTCAGTAAAAAGTAAAAACTACCACATTTGTGGAATAAAAATATGATTACATTTATTTTTTATAGAATATAAAAAATGGATAAAATTTACTTTATAAAATCTTACAATAATATTAAAAAACATTCCAAAAAACATTTTAATGAAAATAATGACATAAAATAAAATGATTCCCGACCGAAATGTTAAATAAAGAGTTTTCATTAGAATGATTCTTTTCGACTAATGAGTACTTAAAGAAAGAATAATTAATTGAAAAAATTTAATGTAATAAAGATAAACCTAGTGGAATAAATATTTTTTATATTTTTTTGGGATATGTTTCACAAAACATTATCATCATGAACCAAATCAGAATGAATCCTAGTGAAAATGAGATTGTAAAGTAAATCCCTTACCTTATGTTTTGAATATTCTCATTATATATCAGGCCTTCAAAATAAAAAATTTAATTTGGTTATAATTTTTTAAAACAATAATTTATATTATTTTAATATCATATATGATCCACTTATAACATGTCAACACCCATTTGTAAATAATTCTTTATTAAAATAATTATTTTCTTATGGTAACTGTTTCAGTTTCATAAAATTTTATATTCAAAAGTTCTAATCTGTGTACTATGGTAATGTGTGAACCATATAAATAATATTAATCATGATATAAATGTCTTATATATTCTTTCTATATATATTTATAATCATCCATTAAATGTAGATAAGAAAAAATTAATTACAACACTCATGCAGAAAATATTCATTACATACACATGAACTAAAATTTCATTTTATAATGAAAATAAAGAAAGAAAGATAAATAATAATATATCATTAATATACCATAATTTTATCATAAATATAATATATAGACAATAAATCAATAATAATAACCAATTCTTAATGATAGTGATTAAAAAATAAATTATATCACTACGTGGAGGTGATAATCGACATGTACATGCATGCAATACTTTCAGTTCCCATTTCATGGAAAATATTCTTTTTAATGGTGGTTACATAATCATAATAAAATTATAGTATATTTGGATAGTAAATTTATTATGTTATTATGAAAAAATTATATTTATAGAAAGTTGAAGAATAAATTAAATGAGGTCGGGTAGGATGATTACCTCATCTTCGGAAGACCTCCATTAGATCCTTTTTTAAGGACCACTGTAATGATATTTTAAGAAATAAAAAGACTATACAACATGGATAAGGGGGATTATAAGTAAAAAAATAAATAATGTCATAGTCAGTAAAACAGATTCCAAATGACTCATATTGTAAAAGAATAATATATCGGGTCAATATATGTCCAAAAATAGTATTTAGAGAAATTTATATCGAAATATCACCATTATCTCTTGCTTTAACCCTATCGATTAACATGTTTTAACCATAACTGTAGTAATGAATTATTACCATGGTTACAATTAATAATGACTATATATTAAGTAAAATTTATTATATAATTTTAATTATACAAATTACAAATATAAAATGCGTTTATTTAATTTAATATCTATAGGTGGAAGTAATGCATATTAATGTAGCACCACAAAATGTGTCAAAAAATGATTTTCTAGAAAAATATATTTTTATATTTAATTTTTTTATTCCAAAATTAAGAATAATTTTTATTATATTAACATTTTTTGTATTATGTATAATTTAAAAAACTAGTGAGATTTTAAATTTAATTCAAAAAATGTTACATTGTAAATACTTGAATGGAACTGACAAAAATAAATTTATAGAATATTGTATATCACATTTGATAAAATTAAAGTATTGAAATTTGATTACTTATTTTTTATGAATTAATAAATATATTTTCATTATATAAATCTGTTATAGAAACTTTTCATAATGCAGTTATTATTATTCACACATCCAAATCTATAACACACCGATGTTTTTTTGTAATAAAAATTGCATGAAACTTTATTTTAAGATGATATTTGTAACTAGCCCTTAAAAATAATTTTACTACTTTTATGTTTGGAATTTTGAAAAACGGTCATCTACAATTGTGTTCAGTAAGTTATTTAATGCCTAATGGAACCGACTTATTTTTTTTATTGAAAAGAAACATACATTTATTTATAGTAATATGACATTAATTAATAGTAAATTGGTCTATTATTTTATTTTCTTAATGCTTGAAGCTAATGACATTTTGGTTAATTTTTCAATGTTATATAAAAGCAGTTATAGTTTTAAAATTGTTAATTTTTTAATTAAGTATGAATTTATTTAAAAATGAAATTAATAATATTTAGAAAATCATTCTCTTAAAATGGACTTCATTTTTGAATTCTACACGTTGAGAAATGGTAAGGGTGATTTTTTGGGACAATACTGAAATTCTTGAATTTTCGATGAGTAGTGAAATATGCTAAAATACTGTATATTCAAATTATCTGTAAAATACATTATTTATGACATCATAAGTGATTTTAGCCCACTTTGTTCAAACTCACATGTCGTTATTAATATTTGGGGTCACATGAATCAATATTATTCATATTATTTAACAAAAATGTTATAATAATGATTAAAATAATGAAAAATACACCATCTGCTCTACTATAAATACCACCCTCATTCCCCACTTCCTCCCAAACTTCTCAAGAATTGAGACATACCAATTTTCCTCCAAATACTCTTTCAAAGGTTCTTCCCCCCTTTCTAGAGATTCTGGTCTCACCAAAATTCCAATACTAACGGCCTTAAGAGGGTTCTCAAGGAGAAGAGATAAAGAGGTAAACATCCTCTTTTATTTTATTTCTTTCCTTCATTTTATGTTAATATTTTTCTTTCCATTTGGGTTATGTTGGGATATTCCATTACATATCACTATTAAATCTCATATATTTTAATAATGATGAGATATCTCTTTTCTCTCCTTAAATTATTTTAGGAAAATTTTTAGTGACGTTGTTAGGGTACCGAATTTTCATGAGAGTTTTCTCAATTTTTCTTTTATATTTGGTTTCTTTCCTCTTCATTCCTCACCTACTATTATATAAGATGAATTAAATCTCTATAATCTTTCATATTCTGAATGTTCTCAGTTTAATGGAAAATTAACAATCAAAATTCTTCTATTTCCCCACTTATTCAAGGAATTAAAAACATTGTACATGATGTGTCGAATTACTGACATCGTGGATGATGTGATTTTAATATGCTTTAATTCCTTCAAGTATGGTCATGAAATTTTTTTTATAGCTCATCTAGGTTATAATATATGTATTATGTCTCATACATGGTTCGGAAATTATTTTTCACACATGGTTTTAGTTTATAAAACAAAATGAGGTCGTTATTATCAAAGAACCACTAAAATGATCTAAACTATCATCGTTTATGTTTTAACTTATGAATCATAATCATGTAGGAATTAAAAATGTTAAATGGTATAATTTATGGTTATAAAAATATTTAAATAATACTCCATTCCAATTCTGTATTTTCACTTCTAATCGACAAGAACAATCCATCATGAACCAATCATGAAAATCATGTAAAGAACTCAACCAAAACAGTGAAAGTAACAAAATACTAACAATTAAAAGATGAAATAATGTAATGAAATGATAATATAAGGTATTATAAAGATGTATATGATTTTTTAAGATGTTAATAACAATATTTTAACCATTATATAGAATGTTTAAACATTTTTGAGGTAAGACAACACTGAGGTAAGGGAATTCTTAACCCAATTTCCATTCTTTGGGTTAACCATCTACCTCGCTATATATGTGGTATTAAAATTGTTTGTGTGATGGTTTATATATATATATTTCTTATTTAAGTGTATATAAAATGTATATATATATATTCCATCCACTCTATTAAGTCTCATATGAATTATATGATATTTCAAAGGGGCTTTTCCGTTAAAAACCTCTTTTAAAAGTTTATTTTACAACATTCAAATAAAATGTTTTTATGAAATTATTCATGTTCTAGGATTATTTTTTGGTTCTTGAGAATTTTTTATGATGAAGGGTGGGACATATATTTCCCTCCAATTCATTGGGAATGTGTATGTTGGAGGTTGGCCGTATGTTTACTACAAGTGTAACTACGATGGTTACACAAATTATAAGGTAGCTGTGAGGTTTACAAATTATAAGGTTGCCGAGAGGGTTACAAGCTTGTGTATGTAATGCACCAAGATACATTTATGGTTATATTTATGTTCTTATACTTTTTTGGATCTTTTCTGAATCTCATTTTCTAGAAAGTATGTATAAATGGGTGATAGGTATGTATTTTGAAAATGATTTCACATGTTACAAGTGTTCATGGACTAATGTCTTCCTTTATTATTTTGATATCAATTACTGAGATTTTTGTGCTCATCCCAAGGTTTTTAAAAAACTTAATAGGTTATAATTATGTGTAAGACAATTAAAGAAGTCGTGTTAGATGTTTTAATAATTTTCAAAGAACTCATGTTTTATTTGAAAAGTTTTTATTTTCTAGAAAATGAGTATTATTTTTATTCTTACCACTATATAATAATGTGTAATGTTATGAATATATTTTGACCCAAATAACTAAATATATAAACATGAAAATATACGAAATGTTAAAGGAACTTAATTCTTCACTAAATTCAAGACTATGTAACTCAATAAGGACGAGTCATTATAGTCGGTATCAGAGGATGGTTTAGATAAATATAGGGGTTATGATGATGTTAAAATAATACCATAAATTATTTTTACTCTATGACTAATTTTAAATGTTATAGAATTTAAATATTACCATCTTGTTTCAACTAAGATAGGTTTTTTAGAATCGTTGTCCGTAGAAGAAATTGGGAAGGTGAAGAGTAGAGACACCGACAGCATGACATCCTCCAAATCTGTAGATAGTAATGGTAGGGATTGGAACAAAGTAGTTTGTGACAGTAATGGCTTAGCTAACACAAGCAATAAATGGTGGTGGAATCCATTAAATGAAAAAAACTAGATGTACCACAATAGGACATGAAAATAGTTGAACATTTTATGAGATAACACCCTCATTCTTTCAATGGATCTTTCATCCCATTAGCGGCTTAGGGATGGATTAAATCCCTTAAAAATATATTCGATGTTATGGTATGTTCAGACAATAAAGTGGAAATTATTTCCATTTATCATTTTGAAGGTGAAGTTGATTATTGGTGGTCAGTGGTAAGGAATATCAAGGATAGAGAAAATATTAATGGCTTAGAGTGGGATGAATTTAAAAGTTTTTCCTTGAAAAATATTTTCCTATGGTGGTGAGACATAGGAAGGAGAAAAAATTCCTTGAATTGAAACAAAATGAGGAAGATTCAGTGGACGTGTATGAACCGAACTTCAACCAACTAGTGAGGTATGCTCCAAATATTATTCTGGATCTTGATAGAAAAATCAACCTCTTTTATTCCAGACTGAAGTCAAGGTATTCAAGGGCGTTGGCCGCCCGTGATTTTAAAAGTTTTGAGAAACTTTTCTGATGTGATGAGTGGGTAGAGATAGAGTTTGTTGATGATCACATGCATTTTGGAAACAAGGATATAAATAGGTCCAGATGGCTTTTTATGGATAAGTATCAACAAAATAAATCTGATGGTAAGAAAATCAAGTTTGTAGTTTTTGAAAAGTGTGGCAAGATGCACCCTGGGGAACATCTTAGAAAAACTAGTGAGTATTTTCGATGTGGTAAGTTTGGACATATTACCTAGGATTGTAATGAAAATGGTTCTAATACTAATCCTGATAAGAAAAATGTAAAGTGTTTTAAATGTGGTGAGATTTGTCACCATGGAAATGACCTCCCAAATAGAGATCTAAAGGATGCAAAATAGCCAGAATATAAGCAAAAAAGGTGTAGTGAGATATTTTGTGACTACGTCAGCAGATTCAGATCCATCCAATAATGTTTTATTAGGTACTTTGTTTTTTACTCATATTTTGTAGTGTTTTGTTTGATATGGCCTCCACACATTCCTTCATATCTAAGAAATTTTATGGTAAATTAGAAATATCACCTCAAGAAATGGAACCAGAACATGTTGTTAAACCCCATGGGAAATATTATTGTAAAAAGGAATTATTAGAATCATTCTATTATGTTCTGTGGATAGACATTACCTACGAACCTTGTTTTTTCCCTTAGTTGGGTTTGATGTTATTTGGGAATGAATTGGCTTTCTGTTTATCATGATAAGATTGATTGTAGAGCTAAATATGTTTTTTAGAAAGGGTTTCAGTTTGTATATAAGAATGAACCCATACAATTGATAACATATCATGATGTTGAGAAACTGTTGAAAGATGGAATTGAAATTTATCTTGCTCTTATTGTTGAAAATAGGGGAATTGTTTAGATTAATGAGGTTCTAGTGGTAAATGAATACCTTTATGTTTTTCCTGATGTGTTACGCAGTGTCATACCTAGTCGTGAAGTCGAATTCACAATTGACTTTATTCGTGATGTTAAGCCAATTTCAAAACCACCATGTCGTATGGATCAAATATAACTTCTTGAATTGAAAAATAAATAGCAATAATTAATTGATATTGAATTCATTCATCCTAGAACATCACATTGAAGTTCTCCAGATTTGTTTTTTAAAAAGAAAGATGGTTCCAGGAGACATTGAATTAATTATAGAGCTTTGAATAACATCACTGTTACAAAAAAATATCCTTTTCCTCACATTGATGAATTTTTTATCACCTCTAGAGAGCACATTACTTTTCCAAGATTTACATTAGATCTGGATACCATCAACTAAAGCTTAAAGAGGATGACATCCCGAAAATAGATTTTCATACTAGATATGGGAATTTTGAATATGTTGTTATGCCATTTGGGTAAACTAATGCACCTGATATATTCATGAATGTTATGAATAGAGTATTTAATGAGTTCCTGGATATGTTTGTGGTTGTTTTTATTGATGAAATATTGGTATTTTCTAAAAATAAAGAGGAGCATGAAAAACATGTAAGAGATGTTCTAAAAACATTAAAAGAAACAAAACAGTATGGAAAATTAAGCAAGTGTGATTTTTGGTTAAAATAGATCTATTTTCTTGGGAACATTGTAAATAAGGAAGGGATATCCGTTGATCCATCCAAAAAAAGAGTGCTTAATGAATGTACACGACCCAAAAATGTTACAGATATTCATATTTGTCTTGGATTAGTCGATTATCACCAACGTTTTGTTAAGAAATTTGCACGGTTTTCTTACCCGATAACTAAGTTAACATGTAAAGGGGTTAATTTTTTTAGGAAGAATAATGTGATGATTTTTTAAAGAAGTAATGAAGATATTGAAGAATTATCCAGTTTTGGCCTTACCTTCCTAAAATTTAGAGTTTGTCATCTAAAATGATGCTTCTTTAAAGAAACTTGGTCATGTTTTGATGCAGAATGATCAGGTAATTGCTTATTCTTAATGAAAACCTAATCCTCATGAGTTAAATTATCCCACACATGATTTGGAATTGTCATATGTGGTTTTTTCCTTTGAAAATTTGGAGGCATCATTTATACAAAGCCAATTGACAAATATTTACTAACCATAAAAGTCATATGTATATATTCACTCAAAAGGAATTAGACATGAGGTAGAAAAGATGGATTGAAATGATAAAGGATTATGATTTCATGATAAATTACCATCTAGGAAAAGAAAACAAAGTGACAAATGCCTTGAGTCAAAAACATCATACATAATTAACCATGTTACGTTTGTAAAATGATCCCTTGATTAATGATTTGATGAATTTTGGATTAGAAGTTGTTGGTGCAGGGAATAAATCAGTTTTGTTTTTGGTTTTAGTGTAGTCATCGTTATAAGATAAAATTAAGAGAGAATAGAAGGAAGATCGTGAGCTATAGAAAAAGGTAGAATTGGTTAAAATGGGTAAGCTTCTAGAATTTAACCTTGATAATGATTTCCTTTTATGATTTGGAAAATAGTTCTGTGTGTCTTGTGATTCCAAATTAACGAATGATTTGCTGTGTGAAGCTCATAGTTCTCCATTTTAAGTTCATCCTGGACGTAATAAGATATACAATGACCATTGGGAGTATTACTGTTGGGATATAATGAAATGGGATATTACAGAATTTACTGTGAAATGCTTGACAGGTAAGTAGGTTAATGCAGAGCGGCAGTTACCGAAGAGGATTCTTTAGCCTTTTTCAGTTCTATAGTCGAAATGGGAGAATATATCCATGGAATTTGTGGTGGGACTACCTAAGTCAACTTGAGGTTACAATGTGATTTGGGTTATTATTGATCATCTGAAATAAATCTGCCCATTTTCTTTCTATTCGAGATACAATGTCTTAGGATCACCTTTATCCACTGCACCTCAAAGAGATTGTCAAGATACATGGAGTTCCTCTTTCCATTGTATCAGATCAGGATCCCAAGGTCACTTATAACTTTTGGAAGGGACTTCAAAAGTCATTTAGCACAAAATTAAATTTTAGTATAGCTTTTAATCCTTAATCAGATTGGTAGTCATAATGAATGATTTAGACTTTGGAGGATATGCTTATAGCTTGTTCAATGGACTATATGAGAAGTTGGGATCAACATATTTTATTAGATGAGTTTTATTATAATAATAGTTTTTATTCTAGTATACAGATGGATCCTTTTGAGGCATTGTATGGAAACCGGTGTGAGAATCCAACATTTTGGGATTAAGTTGCTCAAAGAAATATGATGGGACCAGAATTAGTAGAGGAAGTGACTGAGAAAGTGAAGATGATCCGATAACACATAAGGATAGATCAGAGTAGGAAGAAAAGTTATGCAGATAACAAAAGGAAATTCTACTCTTTCGAGTTAGGTGACCATGTTTTTGTTAATATCTCTTCTTGGAAAATTTTGTTGTTTTATGGTATGAAAGGGAAGCTAAATCTACTGTTCATTGGTCTTTTTGAAATCCTAGATAAAGTTGGACTATTTTCATATTGAGTAGCTTTTCCTCTGAGTTTGTCTCATGTACACAATGTTTTTCATGTTTCAATGTTGAGAAATTATGTGCCAGATTCATCACATATCTTGATCCCAAAAGCAGTTAAACAGAAAGAGAATGTTTTTTACAAAGAGAAACCTTTTTAGATTATATATTTAAGGGAACATGAATAGTGGAATAAGGTAATCCACAAGGTAAATGTTTTGTGGAGAAACTGCATTGTAGAAAAAGAATCATGGGAGTCTAAAAATTCTATGAGAGAAAGGTACCCTCACTTCTTTAACATGTAAATAAAATTGTGAGGACACAATTTTTTAGAAGGTATGGATAATGAAATACCCCAATTTTTTTTAAAAAATTAATGGAAATGCATGAGAAATTTTTTTCAGTAGATATTTATAACTAGCCTTTAAAAATAATTTTTCCACTTCATTGTTTTGAATTTTGAAAAATGGTCATCTATAATTAATGAAACCAACTTGTCTTGGTGAATAGTAACATACCCTTATGAATAGTAATATGAATAGTAATATGACCCTAATTAATAGTAAATTATACTATTATTTTATTTTCTTAAGGCTTGAAGATAGTAACATTATGGATAATTTTTCAATGTGATTTACGAGCAGTTATAGTTTAAAAATTGTTAATTTTTTAATTAAGTATGATTTTATTTAAAAATTAAATTAATAATATTTAGAAAAATATTTTCAAAAAATAGAATTTATTTTTTAATTATACATGTTGAGAAATGGTAAGGGTGAATTTTTTGGATTTTTCTGAAATTCATAAATTTTTGAGGTGTAGTGAAATACAGTAAAATATTGTGTATTTAAATTGTCTGTAAAATACATTATTTAAGACATCATAATTGATGTAATCCCACTTGAATAGAAATATAACGCCATTATTAATATTTTGGGTCACATTAATTAAGATTATTCATAGTCTTGAGCTAAAATATTATAATAATGATTAAAATAATGAAAAATACCCCCTCTCATCCACTAAATACCACCCTCATTCCCCTCTTCCTCCCACACCTCTCTAGACTTGGGGCTCTCCTATGTTCTACCCAATAATTCTTACAAGGCTCTTCCCCATGTCATATATTTCTGAACTCACCAAAACACCAAAACCAAAGGCCTTAGGAGGGATCTCAATGAGAAGAGACTTAGAGGTAAACATCCTCTTTTGTTTTTTTTCTTTCCTTTCATTTTATGTTATTATTTTTAATTACCTTTGGATTATGATGGGATATTTCATTAAATATCACCCTTAATTCCCATAATTTATAATAATTATGAGATTCCAACTTTCTCTCATCAAATAATTTTATGAAAATTTTATGCGCCGCTGTTATGCTGCCGAATTTTCATGAGAGATTTTTCAATTTTTCTTTAATTTTTGGTTTCTTTCTTCTTCTTTCCTCACCCCCTCTTATCCAATTGTAAAGAAAGATCTTGAAGCATTTATATTCTATAAAGTATCATGTTCATCGAAAATTCATCGTCAATCTTTTTCTCTTCCCCTCCTTATTCAAGGAAATAAAAATATTGTCCGTGATGTGTTGAATTACAGACATCATGGATGATGTGATTTCAATTTGCATTAGTTCCTTAAAGGATGATCATGAAACCATTTTTATTACTGAACAAGGTTATAATATATGTATTATTTATCATCCATGGTTATGGAATTTCTTTTTTACACATGGTTTTAATTTATAAAACAAAATGATGTCGTTATTTTCAAAGAACTAATAAAATGATCTAAATGAACATCATTAATTTTTTAACCTATGAATCATCCCCAATGTAAGAATTATAAATGATAAATGGTATAATTTATGGTTCTGGAAATTTTTAAATACTACTCCCTTCCAATACTAGAGTTTCACTTCCAATCGACTATAACAATCCATCATGAACCAATCATGAAAATCATGTAAAGAACTCACCCAAAACAGTGCAACAATCACAATACTAACACTTAAAGGATGAAATGAAGTAATGAAACGATAATATAAGGTATTATAAAGATTTATATGATTCTTTAAGATATTATTAACACTGTTTTAACCATTATACCGGAGGTTTAAACAAGTTTAAAATAAGACAACCCCAAGGTAAGGGAATTCTTATCCCAATTTCCATTCTTTAGTTAACCTTTTACTTTGTTATTTTTGTGGTATTAGAATTGTTTGTGTGAGGGTTTTTTAATATATTTATTAATTAAGTTTACTTAAAGTGTGTGTATATATTCCATCCACTTTATCTATCGCATGAATTATTTGATATTTCAAACGGTCTTTTCATTTAAAATCCTCTTTTAAAATTTGGTTTTACAACATTCAAAAGAATCGTTTTATGAAATTATTCATGTTGTATGATTTTGTTCTAGTTCTTGGGAATTTTTTATGATTAATGGTGGGACCAATATTTCCATCTAATTCATTTGGTATGTATAAGTTGGAGGCTTTACGTGTGGTTACTCCAAGTGTAACTACGATTAATACAAAAATTGTAAGGTATCCGTGAGGTTTACAAATTATAAGGTAGCCGAGAGGGTTACAAGATTATGTATGTAATGAACCAATGTACCTTTATGGTTATATTTATGTTCATATGTTTTTTGGATCTTTTTTAAATATCATATTTCACAAAGTATGTAAATATGGATAACAAGTATGTATTTTGAAAATGATTTCACATGTTACAATTGTTAATGGACTAATTTGTTACTTCCTTCTTTTTATATCCATTACTGAGGTTTTTGTGCTCATACCAAGTTTATAAACTACTTTCACAGGTTATAATGATGTGTAGAAAAATGAAGGAAGACATTTTAAATGTTTGAATAATTTTCAAAGTAATCATGTTTTATTTGAAATGTTTTTATTTTGGAAGAAATGATTATTGCTTTTATGGTAACCAATCGGTAATAATTTGTAATGTTATGAATGTATTATGTCCCATATTTATAAATCTAAAAACGTGAAAATAACCTCTATGTGAAAAGAAGGTAATTCTTGACTAAGTTCAATATTATGTAATTTAATAATGTTGGGTCCTTATAAAATCAATAGGTAGTTTAAAATAGTCACATTTAAATAATAATTGTATATCATGATACATTTAATCTATATGTTGCATGTAAAAAAAATAAATCAAATACTTCATGTGTATTTTATAGGTGATACATATAAAATCAAGGGGTTTTATATTTATGAAATTAAAACATCCAAATGTTTGTTTTCTATAATTTCATGGTTCCAAAGAATAGTTTTCCATTTAATTTTTATAAACATGAGGGTGATAAAGGGGTTATTTAGATGATACTGGTAGATACCAATAGTGGGAGACTTATTCTGGGGGTAGATTCTAATTGTATTAGATTTAGTCTGATATTATATTTTTTAGTATATTTTGGAGTAGATATTGGAGGTATCAAACTTAATATGCCGGTAGATGTTAGTGGTAAAATACTATGTCTAGTGGTAGATACTGGTGGTAGATATAGAATGTAATAGACTTATCTAAATGATAGATTATGATGGTATATTTTTTTGGTAAATTTAGGTAGTTGATACTGTGAGTAGTTTCTGGAAGTATAAATTTTCTAATTTTGTAGAGTTTATAGTTTTCCCTTTTTACATTTTTTGACATAAATGGTTTTAAAGGCCGAATTAATTGAATTAATAGCAATTTCAAAAAATGATATTTATATCTACTATTTCATAAATGTTATGAACTTTTAAATATATTTTATGCATATATTCATTGAGAAATAAATTAATTGTCAATTAATGTTAGATATGCTATATAAAATCCTGATTGTTTTGTATATTTTAATTATAAAATTAATATCTTTACTTTATTATTTATTGATTGATTTCTTATGAGATGAGTGGTTCCAAATTCTTTCCATTATATTCACAGAACCATACTACCACTTTTGGTTTGAGTTCTTCTAGTATGTGGCTTCATATTATGCCTGAAACCCTTGATATTGGTCAAATGGCCTATGCGAAGATTCTCCCTTCTAGGAAAGGGGTCCTTCATCTCTCAAAATTTTGGAGGGGGGGGTTTATTATTATTAGGAAGATATTTTTCACTGGATTAATGGATATAATTAATAAATTGATTAAAATTATTTGGGGAGGGGTTAAAATTACAAGTTATTATATATTTTTTATTATTGTTGATGTTGGAATTGTACATGATTTATGACATGATAAAAACCATAGTAATTAGAGGATTTGTTTTGTATTGTGTATACGGTGTTATAGAAAATATTTTCATTTGATAGTTTGATATCACATGTAATTAAATTGTATAACCAATTATATATAATGAAATGGGTTTCCATTTAAATAACATATTTTATGAGAATACCCCAAAAATAAATAAGAGGAAGTACTAAAAATCCCCAGGAATATTATAAAACATTGATGTGTGAATGTGATGTGTTATCGTCTGAATTTTTGTGGCATGGTGAACTATATTTATAAGGTGGGTTGGTTATGTTATGTCCTGTGTATCTATGATGTGTGGAAATTGTGATATAATTTTGTGGCCATGTGGTGGTTGTTTCAAGGAGGTGGTTGTGGATGTGATGGTGGATGTGTGGGATGGTTGTTGTGAGGATTATTGGTTGTCTTATTGTAATGTGTTTTGTTATATTATTTTTCTGAGTAGTAATGGAATTAATTAAATGGTGTTGTTGAATTTGGAATGGCATGGGTTTGATTGGTTAATCCGATGAAAATGTCTAATGAATGAATTAAAAATGGAAACAGTTATTAGAATTAGTTGATTTTAAATGTGAAATATATGGTATATGTAATGAAATGGGTTTTAAATGAGAATCTATATAATTTCATAATTTTTAAAGGTGGCTCAGGGTTTGAGGATTATTGTGATGTCTATTTCACTTTGTGGGATAAGTGAAGGTGGTAGTATTCTATGTCCTGGTGGTGATTTCATGTGTTGGTTGGTGCTACAATGTAAACAAATTTTTTGGGATTATGTATGACTATATATATACAATGCATGTTACTTGTGATTTTTATATGTTCCCCACCCGCATCAAGAACCATGTGTTAACACCAATATTTTTGGGGTTTTTTCCCAAGATAATGTTGGTGATGATGGATGGATAGAAACCCTCTCTTTTTTATCTCTCCTCGGTGATGATTAATCTCATGGGATATAATGTATATAAGTATAAAATTTCACTATAGTGAGGTTTGTAGTGTTGATATGGCTTATGGTGGGGGTCTTGCATGGCAAGAGGGAGGAACAAGGATGATATACTTCATGTTCATCATACCATAATACTGTAGTTATTGTTGTGGACGAGTTTAATTATGTATTATGTGTATTTGGGTGAGATTTGAAATGAGGATCAACTACACATGAGGTTCTTGGTATAATGTAATATTTGGTAGAGATAGAAGCACCATGATGTACAACATTATGGTGTGAGAGGAGCACATTAGTGAAAGGTGGTGTGGCTTACCCATATCATTATTCATGAAATTGTATTATTATAATTTGTTGTGTTATTTGGTTATCAAGTAGTTGTGAGGATATAGATTAGTTAGGTGACCAATTCTGGTGTTGTTAGGTTTGGTTGTTTTCTCACTCGTGCATTAGAATGATTCTGTCACATATAGAAAATATACATTTTTCTATACTATGTATAGTTTGATGCTCACCCAATGTATATAAACTAATTTTGGGGATTTATGAGGACCTCACGGACTGTGATAGACATTTATAGCTTATGATTTTGAGAAATTGTTGTGTTGCTACCTTCGTTTTTACTTTTGGTACTGTATTTGGCGTATTGAATAGAAATATTATAAATTAAATTTCTGTTATAATTAAATGAAATGATATATTATATATTGTGGTTATATAAAACACATGATCTTATTTAGTTGTATTGTATACAATTATATTTAAAATATTATTAAGAATAAGTACCATTTATATAATGATCATTGAATAGTGATCATATGATTAGTATAAATATTTTGTATTGACCAATCTAATTGACCTTAAAAAAACAACGGCCTCAAATAATAGGATCATACCCTTTGAATCCCATTTACTAGAACTTATAAGGGATATAACATCACATGGAATTTACCTTTACCAATCCCAAGCTGAGATCCAATAACTAAAGCATGAGTGAAACCATTTACGGGAGAAGTTCAATCTCATTGAGATCATGTCCCAATCCATGTACGGTGAACTAACCCATGAAAATATCACCATTTGCAACTTACCATTTGATAGTTTTTTATGTAATTAATAGATATGTTTTAAGACCATAATAATATGAATATGTATATTGTATTTTCAATATAATAATTTTTATAGTAACTTCCTATTGTTGTTACTTTAATAATGTTTTTTTATTTTGATATCATAAAACAAAAATAGTATTTTAGTGTAATAAGAAATTTCAATTATTGAATTTATTTACTATGAATTCATGATCTTTAAAAATAATATATAAATTAAAAAATAATACAACTAAATATTATTTTTTAAATAAAATGATAATATAATTTTAATTAATTCAAATGTAATTTTTATTGGGGTTCGAAAACTGTTATTGTTGAATAAACTATAATTTCACAACAAATAATGATTATAGATTTTAAAATGAAATTTCACATATTTATATTTTTTATAAAAGAAATATTATTTTTTGAATTAGTAAATAAACATTATCCAATAGTTAATTATTCATAATTTGTTAAGACATTCATATTTTCAAGTAAAAAATTGAATACTGTATAAATATATTGTTTTTATTATGACTTCGTAATGAACCAAAATTAATATAATATATTTCATAAAAGGTATCAATGATTATATATATATATATATTTTTTTAACCTTTAAAATAATTGTTTTTTATCTTACTTGAATAATTTTATATATCCCTTTGGAATTCTCCCTAACATATATTATATTTTATGTTTTTAAAATTAATTATTTATAAATATTACCTAATTAAACATATAAAATGATTGTATTTTATTTTGTTTCTCCCATGTACATATAAACTAAATAAAACCATTCTAATTTAGTAGAATCCTTATACAAAACCAATGATAATTTTTTTTGGTTTTAACTATTTTATTGTACATAGTCAAAAAACTAAATTTCAAAAATAATAATTAACTCCCCTCTCTTTTCCTTATAATACACCAAATCTGCCATTCATATTCACTCAAACACCTTTAAAATTTTCCTTACTCTTCCCTCTCCTCTATAGAGTCCTACAAAGGTTCCCCAGGCTCTCAAGAATCTCCTCCCATGCTTTTGGAATCACCAACTTGAGGTAAGAGTCCTCTATCTCTTCTTTTTAATTCAAACATATTCTCTATTTTATGCATTTTTTATTTCAAATACATAATGTTGAGATATGTTTTCCCACATCACAATTGCTGTCATTTATAATTAAAAATTATGGGAGACCTATTTCCCTCTTATCACAACATTTTATGAATCTTTATGAACATTGGTTTTGTTACAGAGATGTCACTATGATTTTTTATTCCAAGTGATAATGTTGTGAAGATCCACCCCACTTCCACTCAAGGGTATTCTTGTAGATGTAACTATCCATAATTGATTGGTTAAATATGTGTATTTCATCCAAAATACATGATCATTGGGGTATATTTTATGAAATAAATCTTTATTTTGTATGATCTATATGGTACACTTATGAATGTACATGACATGAAGTGAGGGGTGCACAAAGAATTATATAGCACCCTAATATATTGGGTAATATTTTAGTTTCATGATACATCATTTATGGGATTAAAGAGTGAACCTAATACATTATAGTACTTTTTACACCATGTTATGATGTCTTGGTGGTTACCCTTGGCCTATGTTTATGATGTCATGTTTAAATTTTTCTCCATATTTCCATATTGCCATTATGTTATATTTAATGTCAAGCCTCATTGTTTATGATTATAATTCTGACCACTTTTTGTTCCAATTAAATTTCTATTTTATAACGTCTAATACCTTCTTAAATTTTTTGGATTCCCATTTGTTTGATTAATAGTTTAATAATAATAATCCCTAATTTTTCCTTTATTCCAGAAAATTTCTAGAAATAGTAGGAACTGAGTAAAAAACAATGTAATGGGAAATGTGATGACTCTTCAAATGAGATTCCCAACATGATGGGAGATCAAGTATGGAATATTTTCAATAAGAAAAACTAGCTATCAAAAATCACGAATAACAATTGGAACTTTTTAGAACATTTAAACACTTCAAAAAGGAAGAGGATGGTGTATCAATATAGTTCATGTGATAATGATGATATAGGAATGATGTCCAAATTTTCGTTATGAAAACAATGTGAAAAAAGAAACCATGGTAAATATAAATAAGGAACAATGAGAAATTTTATTTCTGGAATGATAAGGTATAATGCAGAAAATTTCCATAGAAAAATTAAATAACGAAACTGATTAAAATAATGTTCAATACAACATATAATTTACATTTCTACATAGTAAATATGGAGATGTTTGGAATTACCCTAGTCAATTCCTTAATCCAATGAGTAAAAAGCATGATGAGTACCAAATATCTCCACAACCATGGGAAAAAGGGAAGTCCATTGTTGAGATGGATGATATTGACTAAAGTACATGTTAAATTTAATTAATATCATTGTTTGTAATGTTTTAGGAAAATTCATTCCAAATGAATATATATTGTATGTTTTCTATGAACAAATAGTCACCACCCGAAATGATGTTATATCAACAGAAAAAAACCTCTATGATTATTTTATCATATTTTATTATTTGTGGGAATGTTCTTCCTAAAAATACTATCACCAACCTTTTATTAAAATAAGATTTTATCCTATTCATATAGTTGTTTTTGTTTTTATAACTACAATATATTGTTATGGGTGAAGGAATTTACCTTTTGTACTATAAATCACCTTTAATTCAATAAAATTTCAAGGAGGAGAGTAAATATTCTTTGTTATCATCATCTCAAGTTTGGTAATTATTTCCCTAAAATAAATAATATCTATCTAAAATGATTAAGACTAATCAAAGATCATCCATGAATACATGCCCATTTTGAGGGAATATGTTGATGCGTTTACTGAAGAATTTATTGTTCTTCCTCATAAACAATTCACTGAGTTAACAATCAATCTTATACCTTGACCAAGTAATATACCTTGGTCATGTAATAAAAATCAAATATATATATATGTGTGACATTCAAATGTAATTGTTTTTAAGGATGGACAAGGAAAACTTATGTGGTAGATATCCAATGTTTCCTTATACTGGATAGGTATTATCAATGTTTTGTATAAAATTTATGAAGATTGGAAAACCTAGGAACCCAGATATGTTGTAATGGAGTCATACTTTGAGGAATAATGAATGAAAAGAAATCATCATAGAGTATTAAATAGGCTTACCAATACACATGTATTAATGTAACCCATTAGTGGGGACCTTTTCATGGTATATAATTATTCTTTAAAGAAGGTTTTGGGAATCATACTTATAAAGAAAGAAAAAGTGATATTCTATGTATCAAGGAAAAGGAATGTTAATTAATATAACTACCCAAATCATGATCTAGAGTATAAAAAATATATTCTATTTTTCCATTATCACCTAACATGAATCTTGGAACTTTTGGTTTATAGTGTTTCGAGATTTTTTTCATTGAGGGGTTCTTTATAATCATTTCTCCCCTCCGGTGATGTCAGTGGATAAAGAGGTAGTCCCTCCTCTCTCATTGGTGGAGGGACCTCTAATGTCCATCATAGAAGAGAAAACTCAATAATTATCCCCATTATCCTAACCCGAATTCCAACCATATTTTCCCCAGATCATTCTTTGACCTAATGTATAGAATCATCTGAATAAATTTCCGAATCTTTCGATTTAGACATCAGAAATCAATGAGACTTCAGAAATTCTAAATCATTATTTTAATTATTAGTTCAAGAATATCCATCCATAGGTAGATTAATTTGATAGATTTATCATCGAGACATGGTGTTTGTAGGATAGATATACGGTGGGCCTAGTAGATTCTTGACACATCTTGATTCATTTTGCATTAGAGGAAGATCAGGTGAGGGATAGGTCCTGTGAAACTCCCAACTGCAATGGTCTCTAGTTTTACCTCTTTAGATGGTCGTTTGAATTCTATATGAAGCATGAATCCTATACAGTGGTTATTTAAGTATGTTTCACAAAACATCCATTACCTTTTCAGAATACCTCAATTTTAAGAATGTTAGGGAACCTAGTTGGTAGATTTTTGTGTGATGACATAGAACTGGGTCCCTTTTCCACCCTATTTATCCTCGAATCTATGTGGAATTAGATGTCTCAAGAGTGACTACAAATTTTGGGTGGATTTCAATGGGTTAAGAGTTTTGGATCAAATATATAAATATTTATGAATATAGGTTCCAATTTTGTTCCTCTTGAAAAAACTGGCATATTCAATGGATGCCTATAAGCCTGACAATAAATAACATGACCATAAGAATGTTTTGGTCTCAATAGGCAGCAGCAAGGGTCTGGGTGATGATAAAGGATTGTCTGGCCTAAGCCACTTTCCTAATCTAAATGGTGTAAAGGATGTGAAATGGAGGTAATAGAGAGAAACCTATTGGTGGTATATATTTTCAACTACTTTCAAGTGGATCTAGATGAACCTAAGGATTCTGTGAATTATCCCTTGGGGAAGGATTATGTGATGATGGAAGGTGGTGTCTTAAAATCATTATCAGGAAAACCATTGTAAAATACTCTATGTGAGGTTGCACAATGTGATCGTCGAATCATTATAGATGTGGAGTCTTCTAAAGCTGTAGGTGGAGGTTCTATGGGTTCGATAGAATCATCTTATGCAGAGGAAGTCCGATCAGGGAGCAGAAGTGGTGGAAGAGGTGGACCACAAATGATATACAAGTAGGGGGACTTATTAAGTGGAAAGAATCAAGATAAAGATAAATGGGGGAATTCTTCTAATTAGTTGAGCTCAAAAAGAGAGTTGTTGGCTATTATGCATAGAAACCACTTTCAAAGACAGATGAATGAAGATCCTATTTAGGTGCATGTTGCAGCGCTGATAGATGAGTAGGGGGTCCGTGGGTCTGAGTCCAGGGATAAATCTTTTGATATTTATTCTAGTGACACTTCTGATGATTTTCAATATAGAGGGACACCCATAATAAGGATGAGAAAATGTATGAAGGGTAGTAGGGAAGGGAAATAGAACTATTCCTATTTATCACTGCCTATGGAAACAAGATCAGCCAAAATTTAAAAATACCAGATGATTTGAGGTGATCTCAAGTACACTGTTGTCCCGGTTGAGCCTAAAGATCATGTGGATTCACCCCTTTAGGATGCTCCAACCTTGCAGAAGGATTCATGTGCGGACCACAATAAACCTTTGGAGTATCTTTTATATTCAGATGAAGAGATGGTGTAAATGATTTTAGTGATCAATGCCACAGATGAGGAAGATAACATGATGATGTAAATGATATTAAAAGTGATTACTAATGATGATGAGAGTACATGGATGGATAAGAATGGTCTTATAATAATAATGGGATTCAACGAAGGGAATATCATTCAATAAGAGTACATGCAGTCTTGGGAAAAGCTGGTGTTTCATTTTAATGACCTTTTAAAGGATGTTCTAAACACTCAATAATCCTCTATCTCATGGAAATTATTTTGTGGACAATAATTCTAGGAGGCATAAGCTTTTTTCAACGGTTATCTAATTTATTTTTTGTGTTTATAACCACGTGTTTTCAAACTTTTTAACTTAAAAGTGTTCTGGAAATAAAAATGTAAATTTTTAATCAGAGTTTTAAAAAATAATAATAACATTGAAAATATGGTGAAAATTTCTCTTTTTGAAGGAGTCTGAAAGATATATGGATATTGATATCCTCAATTATACATTATCAAAGAAGTATATGAATATGCTCCCATGAATATGGTTATAGATTATTAAGGACATTGATTTCTAAATCCACTATCATCCTAGAAAAGAAAATAATGTTCCGAATTCTCAAAGTAGAAATGATTAAATAATTTTATCACTGATGAGAATTAAGAAAGATATGATATTTTTATACATGCAAACAATAGATGATGAAATCCTAAATGAAGGATAATCATTAAACCTTTAATAAATGATTATTGAACCACACCTTTTGAAGAAGATAAATGATGATCGAATACATAATGTTTGAATTCAGAAGAAGGAGGAAGCTATAAGAAAATAGAAATCCTCAGGTTTCAAAATTAATGAAGAAGGATTTGTAAGATTCAAGTCATGACTATGTGTCCCACAAAATTTAGACTTAAAGGATCTATTGGGTGATGTTCATAACTTGACATTCTCCATCCACATATGGAGCACAATGATGTATCAAAATCTCTAAGGGAACTATTTTTGGGAAAATATGAATAAGAAGATAATAAAAATAGATAAATGTGTCTTCTATATTATTATGGTAAGTGTAACACCCCCAGCTTCCACAATACGCTTCTCTTTGAATAATACAATAGCTTGGGTTGTATGAAGCTCCGAGTTCTAGCACACCATGACCAATTAAACGTGACATTTATAAAGTAGTTATGAATAGAAAAACCCACTATTGGAAATTTTATATTTCAAAATGGAAATTGTTTTTGGATTTGAATATCAAAATTATCTTACAGTGAATTTTGGGTATTTTTCTTAAAACTTTCAATTTTCGATGAATAGTTAAAAATATTGCGTTATTATTTAAAAATGACTATTTATTTAAATTATTTTTTAATATAAATTTAATTTAAGGTAAAAATAAATAAAAAATAGCTATATTATTCCAAATTAATTCATTAGAGTCATTTTATAATAAGAAAAGATATATAAAATTTTATTGAACTTTTTACCGTCTTTTACCCACATTCGAGGCACATTTGCAAATTTGCATAAAACGCAATTTTACCGCTTCTATGAATTGAATTTCAAAAATATAATACACATAGTTTTCATCAGTAAGTAAAATTTGGTTCAATTGGATGAAAATAACATTTTGTGAATAGTAACTTTTGAATTTTAATTTCCATGGTTACAAGTAAATTGTGTACTTAAAGGTAAAAAATATATTATAATAATATAAAATATCACCAAAACATTTCCTAATTCTATTGAAGAGTAAATTTAGTCCAAAATAATCCTTCGGAAAAAAATAAGATTCTTTTTGATCCATTTGTGTTAGATCATGACAATTATTATATTTTATTTAATGAAGAGTTAAAAGTGTAAAATTCATATTTTAATAACTAAAACATTTTTAATATAGGGATATACATAGTATAAATTTGACTATAAATATTAATTATAAAGATAAAAAGATTTAATACATCATATTATTTTATTTATATGTTTTTGACATTAAATAAATAAATTTATTTATTATACAATGATGATGTAGTATTTACCTTATTAATGAAAGATTAAAATAACTAATTTTATAAATATTAAAATAAATGTAAATAATTTTTTTTATACCATCCACTATATATATGTAAATATTACATGTTAGGGTTTATTCAATGTATTTTTTTTTGAAGTAACCAATTTGTGCTGACTTTCACAAAAACCAAATACTAAATATTGTCAAAATTGACATAAATGAGTTTTTAAAACAAATACTATTTTATTAAAAGATATAATAGTATTAAAAATATATGATTTAGAAAAATGACAAAGATAATGTTATATATGTCACTAATTAACCACTTTTGGTTATCTTGTCATTTTTTAGTAAATATATTAACCATGTAGTATAAAAATACAAGAAGACATGGTAAAAGATAAACTATTAAAATAAGAGTTAAATCTAAAAGATAAGGTTAATATGGTGACCTAAATATGTCTAAAACATGTTAGTTGAGAGGATTTAGACCCACACCCACATTACCCTGAAAATAAATTCATTTGGAGCTATTAGAAATTGAAAATTTTTCTGTAATAAATTCATATTTCAAGCTTTTCCTAAAGTGCCCCTCACCTCTCTTATAAAATATTGCTTCATCTTTCCTTATATTTACACCTCCAAAGACATTTTGAATGGACAAAACCTACTCAAATATTCTGAAAACTAACTTAAAATCAACCTACTATCCTTACTTTGATCAGAAAACTAACCTATGGAGCCCTTTTGTTCAAATGAAAAGTAATCACCTGAAGAAGAGGTAAGTATTTTATCACCTATTTCAATGTTCTCTTCTTCCACTACTTCCTCATTATTTTTTGTTTAGATATTAAAATAATAAATCCATTACCTTATATATACTGATATTTTATTATAAATATGCTACAATCATATTATTTCTTCTATCTATCCAATGAATGAAAATTCATTATACGTGCGTACGTATGACTTACTGTTTCCACGTTGTAGTGTAGTTTGTTATTCAATAATTTATTATTTGGATGGGTATAATAATGAGAATATTTGATTTAAATAATACATATAACATGTTAATTATTATTTATATATAATATAACATCCAATTACATACAATTTCATAATCAATAGAATGATATTTTCACTTGTGCATATATACAGTTTACCGTCTCCACGACACAACGAGATTTCATTCCCCATCGTTATCATTCAAGATTATTTTTCAATAGATGATTAAAAATAAATTATAGGAACTTAATATAATTCTGTATTTTAATCAAATAAATCATATCTATAACAATCATGACTTACGTAACAAAACATATACAAGAAAATGAATCAGTTAACACTCGAAGAAATGATAATACTGAAATATTATTTAAAATATAATATTAGAGGATCATATATGATATCATATTTATGTATGTGGTTCTTGTATAATTTAATAAAAATTATTTAACCATTATAAAGGAGGTTAACATACCCCTTACTAAGGAAAAGTACAGGGTAAGGGATAATTTAACTATCTATCAATTATCTGAGGTTGTTTATATATAAGTATCTACTGGGACTTCATTATCATCGACATCCGTGTTTCTTAAAATTTATTGGAATTTTTTTTAGTATTTCCTAAACTATGGGTTGAAGTCATTTATACCCATGACTGACTTTGTTTAATTTTTTTTGAAAGGAATCATTCAATCATTTTCCAAACAAGGTACTTTATGACCTTTTCAAAAAACCAAGAAAAGAATATTTTTTTAAATTATACAATGTGTGCAGATATTTTATGCCATTATAACACCTTCTATGCTTCCCTTGCAATATTATATGAATATTTTTAAAATAAATGTTTCTTTTTTAATTGTGCGACTTTTAAATGATTTCAAAGTTGAATGAGAAATTTCTCTCAAGTAGTTTTTGTATTGATTTCATCTATGTCAGCATCTATTGTTTGATTTTATGTTTAATTGAAGTTGATTTATTATGATTCAATATTCCATATTGTGTTGATAGTTTTATGATATATCTGACTATGGATGTGCTATTTTTATTTCTATCATAGATTATGGTTAAAGTATTAATAGTTTTAGGTTAGTTTAATATGAATGATTATGTTATGTTTTACCCTTTTCATATGAGGAATGCATTGGGAAAAGTAAGTGACCGACGTAGACCATTATAGCCCCTCAATGAATCGAATGGTCTCATTATACAAACTAGTGTCTTAGCATAAGGCCTTGACAATATATTTATATTTAGTCTTGGAATGAGGCCCTGACTATGAGGTTAAAATGTCTAACATTATGCATCAATCATTATGAGATTAGATATTAATATTACATGTTATTATTCATCTAGTAGAATATCCATGTGAATAATTAAATGGAATTATTTGATTTATATTTTCCATATTATGCTGATTTTTATGTTTAAAATGATTGTGTTTTATTCATATACATTGGATACAATTTTTAGGCTTATTTATGATAGTTTCCACTATATTGTTATCCTTACTGAGCATCTGACCTCACCACTATCTTATGTTTAATTTTTCCCAAGATTTAAAGAAGTATATTATGACTGACCTATAGGGATAGGCTATGGTATATGAGTGTGTTCAAAGGAGACACAATGTTTCTTTTTTTCATTTCTTAATGTAATGTAAAACTTTTGTATATCTCTATTACTTTTATGGATACTAAACTAATCAGTATTTTAGGACATTATGTCTTGTGATCACTCCAATGTCATGTAATATTGCACTGACCGTGGGTAACTGGGGTAGGAGCATTACAATTGGAATCAGAGAAAGATTAGTACAATCCTTGGAAACTAGATTTTGAAAAACTCTGATTTGAGAACATTACCCTAAGATAGACATTGAGTATTTGTATATAAGAAGATCCAAATATTTTGGTAATGTAGATATTATGTGGGTTTTTCAAGAAATACATCCCTGTCTTGATACAAAAATTAGATGTGGTTTTTGAAAAGATGTACCTAGGAGTGAAAACTCCGACAATGAGTTTCGGGCTTGACCCAGGGAGTCCTAGAAAATGATAATGAGCCTTACTACGCTCCTCGTTTGACACTCCTGGGGATATGCTTAGGATAATTCAAATTTTATTTATAATCCATTTTAAGTTAGTATGTCCTGAATGAAAACATTTTTTATGATTATGGATTGTATGCATAAAATGGTCAATTTATTTTAAGTATTTTATAAGTTTGTAATTATGCATTGCGATTCATAAACTATTCTACTATATGCCATTGTTTAAAAATGGCACCTAGTGGAAAGAATGGAAACTGTATCAATGTGCGTAATACATGTAGATATTTCCATCCAATTAAAGATAATTAGAGTGGAGATGCTGATGCAACTAGTGTTGAACAATTTATAACCATACTGGGACAACTTACTTAGGTTATGAATAATAACCTTACCCGTATAGATCACCCTGATCCACAAAACGGGGGATCAATGAAATAACGTTTCATGAGGAAACAAACAAAAACATTCAATTGGACAACAAATCCATTTGTAGCTGAGCAATGGATAAGTTCCTTAGAGAAATTTATATCATGCTTTCAGGAGTAGTGAAAGGGAAAAAAATTTCATGGCAGTTTATCACCTCTCAGGAGATGTAGATCATTGGTGGTTATTTATTCAAAACAAAAATGTGGATAGAGAAGTATCAAATATTGAATGGAAGGAGTTTTAATAGCTTTTCTTAAAAAAATACTTTCCTCGTGAACAACATGCAGATATAGAAAGGTAATTTCTGAGTCTGAGGAAAAAGGAGGATTGGAATGTCACAAAGAATGAGGCTAATATTAAAAGGTTAGCAAGGAAAGCTGTGTATTATATATGTAACCCAATAAGTAATATTTATCAATTGTTTTATGGGTTAAAACCATTTCTCTGATAAGTATTAGTCTCAAAATCCATATCGTTGTATGAATATATAGTGTCATGTGCTATCAAGGAAGAAAAAGAATTCTCTAAGCCGAATGACTTTATAGAGAACCAAGAGAAGAAAATATCTACTGAACAATATGGAAAAGGAAATAAAAGGATAAAGGGAAGAGTTGAATTTCCTTCCTGCAGTAAATGTGGGAATAAACACCCTAGTACATGCCTGAAGGGGCTGAGAGTTTTTTACAAGTGTGGATAAAAATTCCACCATGCTTATTATTGGAAGGGGAATAAAGAGGCTGTCAATATTCAATGCTATAATTATAATGAAATGGGGCACTATTCAAATTAATTTCATAAGCATCGAGGAAACTTGCCTTAGAAAAGGACAAGGGAGAAAGGCCAAGATTATGTGATCATAGCTTCTGAGGATGAAGATCTATATGACGTAGTGGCAGGTACATTAATCATTTCCTCAAATTTTTCCAATGCTTTATTTGATTTTGGATCAAGACTTTCATTCATATCTTCCCAGTTAGCCATGAAAATTAGATATTTCCAATTTTACATAACAAGTGAGTTGTGAGTCATAAATCCAAAGGGACGTATCATAGAAACATAGTTTTTTTCATTCGGTTACCATTATGGAATATAAACGTTCATTATATTCTGATTTTATTTTCATACCAATGATTGAGTTTGATATAATACTCGGTATGGATTGGATTTCAAACCATGATGTGAAACCTTATTATAAGAATATGGAGGTTACAGTTTTTGATGATGATAAATAATCTCTTATATTTGGAGTGTAAACATCACTATCCCATTCTTATCTAGATCCACCCCTAGTAGCTCTACTAAATTCAATTATTGGGGAAGAATGGAGTTAAATAACTATGGGTGTGGAAAGGAATGTTCAAATAGAGGTTATACCTATTGTCTAAGAATATGTTGATGTGTTTCCAGAGGATTTGCCGAGAAATCTTCATGAATGGGAAATTTCACTTTCCATTGACTTAATTCCTACTTTAAGGCCCATATTGAAGACCCCATATAGAATCTCCATGTTGGAATTAGTGGAACTAAAAAAAGAACTAGATTAATTGAGTAATAAAGGATTTATTTTCCCTAGTATTTATTTATTGGGTGCCCCTATTCTTTTTGTTAATAAGAAAGCTAGATCTATGAGGTTGTGCATTGACTACTGGGAGATCATTGCTATAACAATAATTATAATGTATCCCCTACCTCAAATTGATGATTTATTTGATCAACATCATGGAGCTCAATATTTTTCAAAGATCAACCTTTGATCTGGATACTCTCAATTGTGAATGATGACGGAAAACATTCCAAAAACAACGTTTTGAACTTGGTATGAGAATTATGAGTTTATAATAATGCATTTTGGACTGACTAATGCACCCTCTGTTTTCATAGATCTAATGAATAGAGTTTTCAAAGAATATCATGATGACATTGTAGTGGTATTTATTGATGATATCTTGGTTTACTCTAAAAGCTATGACGATCATGAAAATCACTTGTGCACCATTCTAAAGAGTCTTAGAAGAAATAAATTATATGGGAAGTTCCTCAAGTGTGAATTCTGGATTTAGTAGATTTCTTTTCTTATCCATATTGTTTCCGAGGATGGAATGTCTGTTGATCCTTCAAAGACAAGGGAAATAGAAGAGTGTCTTGCACTGACGAGTATAACTGAGGTACACAATTTTATTGGTTTATCATGTTACTATCAACATTTAGTCCCGAATGTTTCTAAATTGTCCAACCCATTAACCAAGATCACATGTAAAGGGGTTTAAATTTTTATTGGAAAAAGAGTGTGAAGAATGTATAAATATTTTAAGAGAAGATTAATCAATGCTCCCATAAAGACTCTACCATCATGGAATAATGGGTTTGTTATTTATAGTGATGCTTCAAAAAAAGGACTTGGTTGTGTCATTATGTAGAATGATAGAGTTACTTCATATGGATCAAGGAAGCTATAAATTCATTAACAAAACTATCACACTCATGATCTTGAGTTAGTGGTTGTAATATTTACTCTAAAGATATGGACACACTATCTCTATGACGACAATGTGAGATATATACTGATCACAAGAGTTTGAAGTATATTTTCTCTTATAATGAACAAAACATGAGGAAAAGGCGATGGGTCAAACTACTAAAGGATTATGATTGCATAATACACTACCACCCAAGGAAGGAAAATAAGGTGGAATATTCTTTTAGCAGAAAGGATCATGGAGTTCGAAACAAGATTAGAGTTGAAAGGGATTCTATGTTCATTGACATAGTAAAGATGGATATAGTAATAATAATGGAATGTAAAACATAAATACCTTTTCAAATGGTTTCCAAACCATCTTCAATAGAAAGGATAAAAAGTTCTAAGACTGATTATGAGGAGTTTCAGAAGAAAATTAAAGCTGTAAATGATGGGAGATTGGTTGAATTCGTATATGAAGATAGAATTGAGAAATTTGGGAAGAGGCTTTGTGTTCCCGATATACCTGATCTAAAAATGGAAATGTGGGATGATGCTGATAGATCCAATTTCTCTATACACCATGGTAGTACTAATATGTATAGATATTTGAAGGAACAATTTTGGTGGAACAACATTAAGAGGAATATTGTTGATTTTGTGTCATGATGTATGGTTTTCAATAGTTTAAGGCTGGAAGAAAACATCCTATAGGATTCAGGAAACCTCTTCTCATACTTGAGAGGAAATGTGATGATATTACAATGGACTTTGTCATGGGGCTACCAAATACTCATAGAAGGAATGATGTAATATAGGTCATTGTTGATCTTCTTACCCAGTTAGCACATTTTCATGCTATAAGAAAAGATTTACCACTTGAATGTTTAGCGAGACTATATAATAATGAAGTTTTAAGACTTTATGGTGTACCCCAATCGATTTTTTCTGATTGTGATCCCCAAAATACATCATGATTATGGAAAAATCTTCATAAATCCCAAGATATTGAACTTTATTTGAGTATTTCCTACCACCGTCAAACTAATGGACAATAAGAACGGAACAGTTAACCCTTAGAATATATGTTGAGATCTTACTCACTTGAAATTCAAGGAATGTGGGATCAGTATTTACCTATAGTAAAATTTTCTTATAATAATAGCTTGCATTCATGTATTCAGATGGAACCATATAAAGCATTATATGGAAAGAGATGTCAAAAAAATTGTTGGAATGATCTAGGTGAAAGAAAACACATAGGACCAGAAATTTATGAGGAAACAATGGAAAAGGTGAAGATTATCCAAACCCACATCAAAGAAGCACAAAGATGGAAAAAGACTATGCATATAATTGAAAGAGGGATTTGGAATTTCAAGTGGGTGATTGTGGTTTCTTGAAGGTATCTCCCTGGAAGGGTGTTATAATATTTGGTAAGAAGGTTAAATTATGTCCTAGTAACATTGGACTTTTTGAAATTATAGAAAAAATTTGAGTTATAGCTCACCATTTGGAAATGCCGCCACGTCTCTTCAAATATCCTAATGTGTTCCATATATCACTGTTGGGAAAATACATGCCTGACCGAGCACATGTGCTCACCTTTGAATAAATAAAACTGGAACCCGATCTGTCATATTTTGAAGAGCCTATCATAATTCTTGATACCAGGGAAAATGTGTTGAAAAGATAGACGACTCATCTAGTAAAATATTCTTGGAGAAACCATAAAATGGAAGAGGCAATGTGGGAACCTGAGAAACCTGTGATGAAGAACCATCCAAATCTTTTTATGTAGTAATATCATAGAAATTTCAAGGAAAAAATTATTTAAAGAAGAGAAGAATGTAACACACCAAGATTCAATGGTATGCTTCACTTTGAATAATAAAATAGTTTGCGGTGTACGTGGATCTGAGTTCTAGCACACCACGACCAATCAAAATAGCTATTTAAAAAGTAGTTAGGAACAGTAATACCCACTTTTTTAAATTTAATTTTTCAAAATGGAATATTTTTTGGATTCTAAATATCAAAATAATCTTAGGGTGATTTTTTGTTATTTTTTGAAAAACATTCAATTTTTGATGAATAGTGAAAACACTATGTTATTGATTAAAGCTGACTTTTTATTTAAATAATTATTTTCAATTTGAATTTATTTTAAGTTCAAAATGGATACATATTATCTATATTAGTCCAATTTAATTAATTGGAGTCATTTTATAATAATATTAGATATATAAAATTTTATTGAACCTTTTAACATCTTTTACCCACCTTCTAGGCACATTTGCAAATCTACATAAAACAAAATTTTACCACTTATATTAATTGAATTTCAAAAATCATATAGACATGGTTTTCATCAGTATGTAAAATATGGTTTAATAGGATGAAAATAATTTTTGGTGAATAATATCTTTTGAAATTTATTTACCACGGTTAAAAGTAAATAAGGTAATTGAAGGAAAGAAATAATATTACAATAATATAAAATTTCCCCAACACATGTCTCAATTCTGTTGGATAAAAGAATTTTTTGAAAGAAATCAACCTTAGGAGAAAAATAAGATGCTTTTTTTTATCAATTTGGGTTAGATTATGATATTTTTTATATTTTATTTTTAGAAGATTTGAAAGTGTTAAATTAAAATTTTAATAACTATACATTTTTTAATATAGGATTCTATATAAGATAAATTCATATATAAATATTCAATATAAATCTAAAAATATTTACTATTTCATAGTATTTTATTTATAATATTTAGACATTAGATAATTAAATTTATTTTTCACACAATGATGAAGCATCAATTACCTTAGTAATGAATGATTAAAATAATTGATATTATAAATATTAAAATAAATGTAAATTGAAACTTTTTATGCCATACACGAATTTTCTAGGGGAATAGGACATGTTATAGATGATTCAATGTATTTTTTTATGTAATCAAGTTGTGATGACTTTCAAAAAAAACAAATACTAAATAGTGTCAAAATTTATATAAATGAGTTTTAAAAAAAATACTATTTTATTAAATGATTTAATTGTCTTAAAAATATTAGATTTGGAAAAAATACGTAGATAATGTTATATATGTCATTAATTAACCAATTGTGGTTCTCCTGGAATTTTTTAGTAACTATATTAATGATGTAGTATAAAAATACAGGAATACATGGTAAAAGTAAATCAATTTAACTAAGAGTTAAATCTCTAAGATAAAGTTAATATGATGACATATAATTTTATAAAACGTATTGGTTTAGAAAATTTCAACCCATACCAACCTTAACCTTTAAATAATTCCTTTTATAGATATTATAAAATGAAAATTAATTTATAATAAATTAATATTTCATGCTTTTCCTAAAGTTTCCATCACCTCTCTTATAAAAAGGTACTTTCCCTTCTCTTAAATTCAAACCTCCAAATCCATTTTGATCAGCCAAACCCTACTCCAATATCCTCCCAACTACTCTAAATTTATCTTAAAGGCCTTAATTTTATCATAAACCTGTCCTAGGGAGCCATTTTGTTCAAATCAAAAGGAAGCACCCGAAGAAGAGGTAATTATTTTATCACCACTTTCAATGTTCTTTTCTTCTTCTACTTCCTCTTTATTTGTTGTTTCCATACTAAATAATAAATCAAGTACCTCCTACATACTGTGATGTTATTATAAATATATTACAACCATGTAATTTATTCTATCTATCCTATGAATGACATAGTGACCATACGTGCGTACATACAGCTTACCATCTCCATGTCGTGGTGTAGTTTGTTATTCAATACCCTATTATTTGGATGGTTATATAAATGAGTGTAATTGATTTAAATAAAAATATGACATGTTAAGTATTCTGTATATACAATATACCGTCCAATTACATACTATTTCACCATCAATAGAATGATATTTTTTCTCATTCGTATGTACGGATTACCGTCTCCACGACGTGATGAGATTTTATTACCCAACATAACCATTAAAGATTAATTTTCATTTGATGTTTTAAAAAAATGTTTAATAACATAATATCATTATGGATATGAATCAAATACATCCTATATATATGTAACATGACTTACATAATGAAACATACAATGGAAAAGGAATCAGTTAACATTTGAAACAATGATAATAATGAAATATTATTAACAAAGCAATATTAAAGGATCATATATGATATCATATTAATTTATGTGGTTATTTTATATTTTAATAAAAATTATTTAACCATTATAAAGGATGTTAACAGACCCTAGACTAAGGAAAATTATAACATAAAATTTAATTATAAAATCTCTTTATTATCATATTTTGTTTATATATAAGTATCTACTTGTACATATTTATCATCCACATCCGTATTTCATAAAAATGTATTTCAAAACATTTTTAAAATTTCCAAGACTATGGATTAAAGTCATTTATACCCATGTTTTAATTTTCATAATTTTATTGGAAGGAATCCTTCTGTCGTTTTCCAAACAATGTACTTTAGGACTGTTTTGAAAAATTAATGAAATAATGTTTTTTTAACTTGTAAAACATGTGATGCTATATTCTATAGTTTTAAAAACATTGAAGCATCCCTTAAAATATTATATGTATATTTTTAAAATAAATTTTTTTCTTTTATAATTATGTGGATTTTAAATGAGTTCAAATTAGAAAGAAAATTTTCCCTCAAATAGTTTTTTTATTGATTTCATCTATGTCAACATCTATTGTTGGATTTTATGTTTATTTGAAGTTGATTTATTATGATATAGTATTACATATTTTATTGATAATTTTATGATATCATTGACTATGGATGTGATATTTTTATGTCATTATCGATTTATGGTGAAATTAATAACATTTCCTATGTTAGTTTAATACAAATGTTTATGTCATGTTTCACCCTTTTCGTATGAGAAATGCATCAGACATATTAAGTGACCGGTAGGGCCTACTATAGCCTCTCGATGCATTGATAGGTCTCATGAGACAAACTAGTGTCTTATCCAAAGGCCTTGACTATATTTATATTTTTTGTTTTGGCACAAGTCATTGACTATGAGGTTTAGAGGTCTGGAATTATTCATTACATCATTATAAGATTAGATATTAATATTACATGTGATTATTCGTCTTGTCGAATATCCACATGAATATATAAACGGAATTATTTTTTTAATATTTTAATTTATATGGAATTTTATGTCTAAAAGGCTTGTGTTTTAGTCTTATACATTGGATTAAATTTTTATGCTTATTTATGATTGTTTCCACTATATTGTTATCCTTACTGAACATCTGAGCTCACCCCTTTATTATGTTTAATTTTTTCCCAGATGTAGAGAAGTATATTATGACTGCCATGTAGGGATATGCTAAGGGATATGAGTGTGTCCAATGGAGACACAATGTTTCTTTTTCATTTCATAATGTAATGTAAAACATATGAATGTAACTAGTACATCCAAGCCTACCAAACTGATCAGTCTTTCGAGACTTGATCTCTTGTGATCATGCCAATGTCATGTAATAATGCTCTGACTCTGGGTTACTAGGGTTGGGGTATTATAGGATGTCTGAAAGGTAAAAATACAAGGGTATAATGAAACCAAAACCCATACCCACTTAGAAATGGGAAAAATAACCATGGAATTTGTTACTATCCTTCCAATTAAATCAAGTGTAAATTATGATATATGGGCTGTGATATATCACATTTCTAATACTTCTCACATCATTGAATTATGAGAGGACTTCTAACCTGATCAATTTACAAGGATATACATTAGAGAAGTGGTGAGGCATAATGGAAAACTCCCATCAATTACTTCTAATAAAGACCAAGATATACCTATATGTTTTGGATGTGATTTCATAATGCTCTAGATAATGATTTGAACATCAGAAAGTATTGTAGAATGAAAAAAATGATGTCCATTTTGAGTAGACTATCCAGATACTTGTGTACATATAGAAAGAATCATTTATGAACTTAAAAGGATGATGAGATCAACATATTCCTTTATTTGAGTTATCATACAATAATAGTTTCCACTAAAGAATCGATATATCTCATGATGAAGACCTTCATATCAAGATGTGAAGAACACCTACATGATGGGTTGAAGTTGGAAAATGAAATCTTTTTGGACTATAAATGGTCATGGAATTGGTGGGAAGAGTTAAAACCATTCAGCGACACATCATGGATGATCAGAGATGACAAAATATGTTTGATTACAATTTTCAATGAGAGCGAGAGATTGAGGTTGGAGATAATGTATTACTCTTATTATACCATTGGAATAATGCTGTGACAATTGGGAATAAGGTAAATCTTATTCCAGGATACATCAGTTCATTTGAGAGCCATGATCACAATAGAGTGATGGCCTATAGAATAGGAATCTTACATAACAAATCTCATGTAAATGATGTGTTTGGTGTATCACTCTTGAAGAAGTATAAACCATACCCCCCATATGTGCTAAATCTAGTGGTGGTACCATTGGATAAATATATTTTAAATGAATAGTAGCTAGTGAATATATTAGATCATAGAGACAAGCTTCTAAAAAATAAGATAGTGAACCTGGTGAAAGTACAATAGAGAATCTTCACATTTAAAGATGTGATTCGGTAACTGAAAGAGGTGATAAAATAAAATTACCCTCATCAGTTTTCTTATATGAAATGAAAATTTCCATGGTGAAATTTATAAAGGGGAAAGATTTTAACGACCTAAACGTTTATAAATAAAATTCATTTTTTTGGTTAAATTAAGTTCTGTATTATGTATTATGGTTATAGAAAACACAAGTATTTTTTGGGATTTATTATACATTTTTAAGTTTAAAAGAATATTGAGAATCATAATCATTGATAAAATAACTGTTGAATAGTGATCACATGATTAGTATAAATATAGAGTTTTGATAAATTCAATTGATAGAGGTGATAGAAACAATTACGTCAAACAAAATGATTGTACGATATGAAGTTAGTTTATCAGATATTTTGATGGATATAGACTCACTAATTTCTTATATTGACCATTACTCATGTTATGACCCAACAACATGACCATGAGAAAACCCATTTATAGGATAATTTCTGTCTCATCGAGATCACATCCCAAAAACTATATGATGAAACACCCCATGAAAATCTCACCATCATGCAACTTACCAATAGATAATTTTATGGTGTAATAAATAAGAATACAACAAGTCCATAATAATTTGAATATGGATTTTTTAGTTCCAATATAATAATTATTATATTTACTTTTTATTTTTGTTACAATATTTTTTTTGTTATGATAAAACACAAGTTGTAATTTTGTGTAATATGAAATTTATATAAAACAGTACTATTTGATAAATTCAATAATTTTAAAAATAAATTATATATTAATAAAATATTACAAGTAAATAATATTTATAAAATATAAATGATAATATAATTTTTTTGATTTCAAATGTAATTGTTATAACGTTTCAAAAACTGTTATTATCGAAAGAACCAGTATTTCCCAGTAAATTGTGATTCTTATTTAGAAGTTAAAATTCCCATATTTATGAAATTATTTTTGTAAAAGATTTATTATTTTTTGGAATCAGTATATAAAAATTATCTAGGAGTATATTTTTACTAATTTTCTTATACAGTCAATTATTTGGAATAAAAAACTAAATACAATATAAATATATGGAATGTATTATGAAATCATAATGACCCAAAAGCGATGCAATATATGCCATAAAAGGTATTCGTGACAAAATATATATTTAACATTTAATATAATGTTTTTTTTGGTATTTTAGTTGTTTTATATGTCATTATAAATCCTCCAAAACCTATATTATATTTTAAGGTATTAAAATCAATTCTTTATAAACATGAAAAACATCCACATTACTAAGGGGTGATATTTTTTTATGGTATCCCTTAGTCATATAATATAAATAATACCACTCATATATGAAAGAAAACATGGGAAAACCCATGGTAAGGTTTTTGGTTTTGTTTTTTTATATAGTCCAAAACCATAGTTTGAGAAATATTAAATAACTCCCCACTCTTTTCATATATAACCAATCCAATCACACATTTCACTTCACTAAAAAGCATTATTGGAAGTATTTAATCTCCCATTACATCTCCAGGGTACATTAAGGTTCCCCTAAACTCTCAAGTATCTTCTTCTATGATTTTGGAATCACCGTCTAAAGGTAAGGGACCTCTCTCTCTTCTTTTCAATTCATGCATCTTCTCTTTTATATCCCTTTTTATTGCTATATCTTAATGTTGGGATATGTTTTTCAATATGTCTCTTACATTAATTTTTATTTCAAGATTATGAAATACCTATTTCACTGTCATTACACCATTTTATGAATCATTATGTACATATTTTGTGCAACAAAAATTTCACTGGGATTTTTCATTCCAAATGATTATGTCATGAATATCCATGCCCATTTACATGAAAGGGTATCAACCTAAATGTGACTATCCTTCGTTTATTGGGTAATTACATATATTTTAAACTAAATAAAAGTTTTTTGGGTTAAAATTTATGAGATACATCTGAATTTTGGATGATTTTTGTGGAACGCTTATGATGGTACACGATATGAAAGTGATGAGTGAGAATAGAACTACAAAGCACTATAATGCATATGGTAATTCTATAGACTCATAATAAATAATTCATGGATTTAGGTATTGAATATAGTTTATTATTGTACTTTATCCTCCATATTATGATGTCTTTATACTCATCCATGAATTATGTTTTTGATATCATATTTAAAGTTGTTGCCACGTTTCAAAGTCAGATTTATGTTATCATTCAATATAATGAATAATTGGACATGATTATGATTTTCACCCCTTTTATGTCCCATTGGAAATCTTATTGTATGACATATAATACCTTTTTAATTTTATTATTTTATTATTATATTATTCTCTTATTGGTCTTTATATTTCATTGATTTATTGTGGTTGTCCCCAAGTTATCTCATGCAGTTTTATATAAGATGGAATATTACGAGAATGTTAAGGATACTTATAATAATTTAGAAGTACCCCATGTTTTAAGTTATTATGTAATGTCTTAATTAGCCAAAGACACTAGAATTCCATATCCTCTATGTTTTTATTGTTAATTATTTTTTTATAATTTCAGAATTAATGTGTAAAAAAACACAACAGTTTTTATATTTTGAAACTTCTATATTTATATGTTTTATAGGAACATTCATAGTTTTTTTGTTTTGGGTTTACCTTATATTATTTTATGGATTCATATATGGTTTATTTAGGCCATCTATCGATCTTTATTTCTTATTCTGGGTAATGCCTCACATTTTGAGTTTTTTTATACCCACGGTACTAGTCACCAGCTTGAGGCCAACAAGTGGTGGGAATCAAGGGTATCATCTCACATCATTTTTTCATACATGGAGGTGTAACTCGAAGGGAGGGTTCCATGAAAGGGTGGTATCAAATGTATGGTTGAGTGAGCAAATAGATTTTTAAGCTAGGAATAGTGATAATTTCATATGTTGGTAAGGAAACTATGTTAGATGATCTTGGTGTGAGGCATATGCTAGGGAAGACTGACAAGGACACTAGATTTTAGTGTCCACCATGATCCAATGGAAGAAATATAGGTCTACCAAATGAAAAAGTGATTTTTTACCTTATTTATGTTTTAGACCTAAGATGTAACACCCCAATCATCCATAGTACGCTTCTATTTGAATAATATTGTAGCGTGTGTTGTACGAAACTTTGAGTTCTAACACATCACAACCAATCAAACTAGCAATTATGAATAGTAATAACCAATTTTTGAAATTTTATATATTTTATCATTCAATGTGGACTTCAGTATTCTAAATATCAAAATTATCTTAGGGTGAAATTTTTGTATTTTTGTGAAAACTTTCAATTTTTGATAAATAGTGAAAAACACGGAGTTATAGTTTAAAACTGAATTTTTATTTTAATAATTATTTATTTTACATAAATTTATTTTTCGTCAAAATATATACATAATACATATATAAGTTTAATGTAATTCATTGTAGTCAGTTTATAATAATTTTAGATATATAAAAATTTTATTGAACTTTTCATCGCCTTTTACCCAACTCCTAGGAAAATTTACAAAGTCACATAAAACATAATTTTATCATTTTTGTGGGGGGACTTTTAAAAATCCAAGAGACACGGATGATATCAGTATGAAAAATGTGTTTCAATAAGATGAATTTTTTGTGTTGAATAGTAACTTTTTACTTTTTTTACCATGGTTAAAATTAAATAGGATATTTAAGGGTAAAAATGACATTATTATTACCCTAAAAATTGTCTTAATTCTACTAGATAAGTGTAATTCGACCAAAAACAATCTTAGGAATAAAATATGATCTTTAGGTCCACTTGGATTAGATTAGGAAACTTATTATTATTTAATTCAAAGAAGAGTTAAAAGTGTTAAATTCAATATTTAATAACTAAGTCTTTTTTATTATAGGGCTACACATAAGATAAATTAGACTATAAATATTCATTATAAATATAAAAATATTTCCTACATAATGGTGTTTTATTTATATTTATTAGACATTAAATAATTTAATTTATTTAAGACACAATGATGATGCAGTAATTACCTAATTAATGAAATTTTAAAATAATTGATATTATAAATATCCAAATAAATATAATTTGAAAATTTTTATGAATTAAACTAATTTTATAGGTTAATATGAAATATTAGGTTTGGTTATATAAATTTGTTTCTAAGTATTAATGCTTTTATTATTTTTTCAAAAACAAAATACCAAATAGTATCAAAATTGACATAAAAGAGTTTTTAAAACAAATATTATATTATTAATTGATATTCTATTCATAGAAATATGGGGGTAGGCCAAAAGATTTATATAATGATAGGTGTATCATTAATGAACCTCTTGAGGTTCACTTGAAATTATATAGTAAGTTTATTAAGCATATAATATAAAAATACAAATAGACATGGTAAATGTGAAACTATTTAACTAAGAGTTAAATATAAAATATAAGGCTAATATAGTGACCAAAACCTATCCAAAACCTATTTTTTGAGTGGTTTTCGACCAATCCACTCCTTAGAATTTAAATAATTCATTTCTTATCCATTATAAATTAAGTGGTATTTTATTATAAAATAATATTTCTATATTTTCCTAAGGTGCCTCTTACCCCTTTTGTAAAAGGGCTCTCCCCGTTATATAAAATTTTTACCTTCAAATCCATTTGGATCGTCCATAACCAGACCAAATATCCTCTCAACTGTCCTCCCTTCATCATAGAGGCCTTCCTTTAGTCAAAAAGCCAACCTATAGAGCCCTTTTGATCAAATCAAAAGGAAGCACCAGAAGAAGAGGTAAATATTTCCTCGCCTCTTTCAAGTTCCTTTCTTCTTCCACTTACTCATTCTTTGTTATTTATATTCTAAAATAATAAATCAATTATCTTATATATACTATTATGTTATTATAAATATGATACAAACATATTAATTGTTCTATCCATCCGTTGAATGACATGTCACTATACGTGCGTACGTATGACTTACCGTCTCCACATCATGGTGTAATTGTTATTAAATATATTATTTTTTTGGATGGGAATAATAAAGATGTATAATTAATTTAAATAATAAATATAACATGATAATGATTCTGTATATATGATATAACATCCAATTATATATTATTTTAATTTCAAAAGAATGATATTGTCTCTCATGCGTACGTACGGATTACCACCTCCATGAACGTGATGAGATTAATTCCCCATCATATCCATTCAAGACTAATTTTCATTAGATGATTAAGAATAATGTTTAAAGACATAATATAAATATGAATATGAATAAGATACATTCTATCCATAACAAACTTCACTTACGTAACAAAGCATATAAAGGAAAACGAATCAATTAACACCTAAAACGATGATAATACCTAAATATTATCAATAAAGAAATATTAGAAGATCATATATGATATCATATTAATGTATATGATTATTTTATAATTTAATAACAATTATTTCACCATTATACAGAAGTTTAACCTACCCTTGACCATGAAAAAGTACAAGGTAAGAGTTAATTTCACAATCTCTTTATTATCTGAGTTTGTTTATACGTCATTATCTACATGGACCTCTTTATCATCCACATCCATGTTTCTTATAAATGTATGCCAAAACATTTTTACTATTTAATAGATAAGGGGTTAAAGTCATTTATACCCTTATTTTAACTTATATATTTTTAAAGGAATCTTTCTTTCATTTTCCCAATAAGGTACATTATGACCTTTTTGACAAAATTAAGGGAAGAATATTTTTTTAACTTATACAGAGGGTGCAGCTATTTTCCACTGTCATAACATCATCAAAGATTCACTTATAATCTTATAAGAATATATTCAAATATAAATGTTTTCTTTTATAATTATGTGACTTTTAAGTGATTTCAAAATAGAAAGAGATATTTTCTAAAAACGTTTTGATTTCATCTATGTCAACATCTTTTAATAGATTTTAAGTTTGTTTGAAGTTGATTTATTACGATAAAAAACTTCCATATTATATTGTAGGTTTTGTGATATGCTTGACTGTGGATGTGTTATTTCATACCACTCATGGTTTATGGATAAATTATTGACATTTCTTATGCCAGTTTTAATAAGATTTTTTATGTTATGTTTAAACCTTTTCATATAAGGAATGAATTAGATTTAGTAAGTGATGGATGGAGCCCGTTATTTCTCCTCATTAAATAGATAGGTCTAATGAGACAAACTAGTGTATTGGCACAAGGCCTGGACAAATCTTATTTGTAGTCTTAGGTCAAGGCCTTGACTATGTGGTTATGAAAGTCTGGCATTATGCATTCGTTATTATGAATGTGGCTATTAATATTACATGTGAGTATTGGACTAGTATAATATCCATGTGAGTAAGTAAATGTCATTATTTGATTTTGTATTTTCTAAATTATGTTGAAGTTAATGTTTAAAAGGATTTTGTTTTAGTCTTATACATTACCTTAAATGTTTATTCTTACTGATGAAAGTTTCTACTATATTGTTATCCTTACTGAGCATCTGAGCTCACCCCTTTCTATGTTTTATTTTTCCAAAGATGTGAAGAATTATTTTATGACCGACCTGCAGGGATAGTCTGAGGGAATATGAGTGTGGTCTACAGAAACGTTTTTATTCTAGATTTTAATTTTATAATTTAATGAAAATATTATGAATTTATCTAGTAATTCCAAGGATATTAAACTAATAGATCTTTCAAGACTTGATCTTTTGTGATGATACTAATGATACATAATAATGCACCGACTCTGGGCTTCTGGGGTTAGGGCGTTACAGTTGGAATTAGAGGATGTTTAGTACAAACCTTGGAAACTAGATTTAGATTAACTCTGATAAGATCATATTACCCTAAGATTGAATTTTAGGATTAGTATAGAAGAAAATCCTATAATTTCGGTAATGTAGAGATTTTATGAGTTTTCCAAGTAATACATCCCTGTTTGGATACGAGTAGGTAGAGGCGGATTTGGTACAGTTTTACCTAGGGGTAAAACCCAAAAAACACCGCTTTGAGCTAGACTCAAACGGGAACTGGTGCACGACAACAGGCCTTGCTGCACTCTTGGTTATGAAACTCCTGATAGATATGCTTAGGATAATTATCATTTTCTTTACAAACCATTATTAAGGGTTTATGAGTATATAATTCTTCAAATAAAACATTTTTTATGATTATGGATTATATCCATAAATTGTTCAATTTATGTTAAGTGTTTTACAAGTTTGGAATTATGTATTTCGAATAAAAAACTAATCTAGTTTATGTCATTGTTTAGAAACGACGCCTAGTGGAAGGAATGGAAACCATATCAATTCACACCCTTCATGTAGGAATTTCCCTCCTGCTCAAGAAAATTATAGTGGATATGGTGATACAACTGGGGCTGGTCAGCTTATCACTATATTGGGACAACTCACTCAGGTTATGAATAATTACCTTACCCCTATGGATCATCCTGATCCATATCTTGGAGGATCAATGTTAGATCGCTTCATAAGTAAACAACCACAAAAATTCAATGGGGGTACAAATATATTAGTTGCTGAGCAATGGATAAATTACATAGAGAAAATATTCCACACATTGGGGAGTAGTGAAAGGGTAAATTTTTCATGGAATTTTACCACCTCACTAGATATGCTGATCAATGGTTGTCATTAATAAAAAACATAAAGGAAGATGATGAAGTATCAAATATGGAATGGAGGTAGTTTAAAGAAATTTTCTTACAAAATTAAATTCCTCTTGACTATAGACCGGATATAGAAAGACAATTTCTCAGTCTAAGGGAAAAAAAAGATGATAATGTCACAAATTATGAAGCTAACATTACATAGTTAGAAAGGCATGCATCCGATTGTATACGTAACCCAATAAGTAAGATTTATCATTTTTTTGATGGGTTAAAACCAGTTCTCTGTCGATTATTAGTCTCACAATCCTTCTCGTCATACAAAGATATTGTTTGATGTGTTATAAAGACAGAAAAATAATTCTCTATGTCTTATGACATTAATGAAAAGCAAGAGAGGAAGAGATCTGTTGAACACTCTCGAAATGGAAATAAGGGGAATAAGAGAAATGTTGAATATCTATCCTATAGTAAATGTGGGATGAAACACCCAGGTACTTTCCTAAAGGTAAAGGATGTTTTTTACAAGTGTGGTGAAATAGGCCACCAAGATCATGATTGCAAGGGAAAGAAAGAGGCAGTTGATATTGAATGCTACAATTATATATAAAGGGGGCATTATGATAATGAATTTCCTAAGCTTTAGGGGAACTTATCTCAGAAAAGGCTAAGGTATCAAGTCCATGATTATGTTATCACTACTGTTATGGTTGAAGCTCTGAAATACATCGTGGAAGGAAATTTAATGGTTTCCTCTAGTTTAGCCAATGCATTATTTAATTATAGAACATCGCGTTGTTGCATATATTCCCAGTTTGCTAAGAAAATTAGATATTTCCAATTTAATTTAACAAGGAAGTTGTCAGTCAAAACTTCCAAGGGAAGTATCATTGCAACAATGTTTTGTGAATCAGTTCCCATTAAGGCATATAAACATTATTTATATACTGATCTCTTTGTCATACCAATGATTGAATTTTATATAATCCTTGGTATGGATTGGATTTTGGACCATGATGTGAAAATTTATTTTATGTAGAAGGAGGATACAGTTTTTTATAATGATAAGGAGTACTTTATCTTTAGAGTAGAAACATTACCACCTAATTCTTATCTAGATCAACCCCCAATAGCTCAACATAATTCAATTTTTGGGGTGGAAGAGAATGAAATAACTTTGGGTGGGTAATGGAATGTTCAAATATAGGATGCACGTATTGTGAAAGAATATGTGGATGTGTTCCTAGATGATTTATGTGGACATCCTCCAGAATGAGAAATTGAGTTTTCCATTGATTTAATTTCTGGTTCAAGGCCTATATCAAAGACCCCTTTTAGAATGGCCACTATGGAATTAGTGGAACTATAGAAAAAACATGAGAAATTGAGTAATAATGGATTTATTCTCCCTAGTGTTTATCCATAGAGAGCCCCTGTCCTTTTTGTTAAGAAGAACGATGGATCTATGAGGTTGTGTATTGAATATAGGGAGATCAATTCTATAAAAATAAAGAACAAGTATCCCCTACCTCGCATTGATGATATATTTGACCAACATCATGGAGATAAATAATTTTCAAAGATTGACCTTTGATCCGAATACCATCAGTTGCGAGTGAAGAAGGGAGACATTCCGAAAAAAGAATTTCGAATCAGGTACGGGCATTATGAGTTTACAGTAATGCCTTTTGGATTGACTAATGAACCCTCTGTCTTCATGGATCTAATGAATAGAGTTTTCAAGGAATATCTTGATGAATGTTTAGTGGTATTTATTGATGATATCTTGGTATACTCGAAAATCTATGAAAATCAGGAAAATCACTTGCACATTATCCTAAACACTCTTAGAATACATGAATTATATGGGAAGTTTAGAAAGTGTGAATTATAGCTTCCAGATATTTTTTTCATGGACATATCATCTGTATGGATGGAATCTCCATTGATCCTTCTAAGACAAGAGCAATCCAAGAATGGCCAGCACCGACAAGTGTAACTGAGATACACGGTTTTATTGTTTTATTAGGTTATTATCGGCGTTTCATCCGGAATTTTTCCCAATTGGCTAAACCATTAACCAAGCACACATGTAAAGGGGAGAAATTTGTTTGGACAAATGAATTTGAAGAATTTTTTGAAGAATTAATTTGAATATTAGTCTATGCTCCTATATTGACTCTACCATCATGGAATAGTGGGTTTGTTATTTATAGTGATGCTTCAATGAAAGGAATTGGTTGTTTCCTTATACAGGATGATAGGGTTATTGCCTATGCATCACGACAACTAAAAATTCATGAGTAAAACTGTCCTACTCATGATCTAGAGTTATCAGTAATAATATTTTCTTTGAAGATATGAAGAAATTATATCTATGGTGAAAAATGTGCGATATATAACAATCACAAGAGTTTGAAGTAAATTTTCTCATAGAAAGAACGCTACATGAGGCAAAGAAGATGGATTTAAATACTCAAGGATTTTTATTGAAACCTACACAACCACCCAGGGAAGGAAAATAATGTGGAATATGCTTTGTGCAGAAAGGATCATGGGGTTTTGAACAATATGAGAGTTGAAAAGGATTCTATATACAAGGATCTAGTGATGTTTGACATGGGGATTACCATGAATGGTGAAACATCAATAATTTTTCAAATGGTTTCCAAACCATATTTACTAGAATGGATAAAGAGTTCTCAGAATAATGATGAGGAGTTTCAAAAGAACATTAAAGCTATGAATGATGTGAGATTGAGTGACTTTGTGAATGAAGATGTAATTTTGAAATTTGAGAAGAGACTTTGTGTTCCCAATATACCTGATCTAAAAAGAGAATTGTTGGATGATGATCATAGCTCCAATTTCTCTATACACCCTGGGAGCATCAAAATGTATAGATATTTGAAGGAATATTTTTGGTGGGACACCATGAAGATGGACATTGCAAATTTTGTGTTAAGATGTATGGTTTGTCAAAAAGTGAAAGCTGGAAGGCAACAACCTGGTAGATTCATGAAACCTATTCCCATACCTAAATGGAAATGGGATAACACTACAATGTTCATTGTCATGGGGCTACCAATGAATCCGAGAAGGAATAATGAAATATGGGTAATTGTTGATCATCTTACCATTTCAGCAAATTTTCTTCCTATAAGAGAAGATTTACCACGTGAATGTCTAGCAAGACTATATATTAATGATTTTATGAGACTTCATGGAGTACCCCTATCGATTGTTTCTGATCGTGATCCCCATTTTACATCAAGATTATGGAAAAGTATTCAGAAATCCTTGGATACTGCACTTTGTTTGAACACTGCTTACCACCGACAAACTGATGGACAATCAGAACAGACTATTCAAACCATAGAAGACATTTTGAGATCATGCTCACTTGATTTTCAAGGTATGCGGGATCAATATTTTTCCTCTGGTAGAATTTTCCTATAACAATAGCTTCCATTCGAGTATTCAGATGGCACAATATAAAGTGTTATACAGAAATTGATGTCACACACAAACCTGTTGGGATGATGTTGGTGAAAGAAAACACATATGCCCAGAACTTGTGGAGGAAATGATAGAAAAGGTGATGGTAATCCAAAACCACATCAAGGAAGCTCAAAGTAGGCAGAAGAGCTATGCTGATAACCGAAGGAACGATTTGTAATTTCAGGTAGGAGATCATGTTTTCCTGAAGGTATATCCATGGTAGGGTGTTATACATCTCTGTAAGAAGGGAAAATTGAGTCCTAGGTACATCAGATATTTCAAAATTCTAAAATGAATTGGGGTTGTAGCTTACCATTTTGAAATGCCTCCAAGTCTCTCCAAAGTTCATGATGTATTCCACGTATCACTGTTGGGAAAATACATGCCAGACCCAACACATGTACTCACCTATGAGGAATTAGAACTGGAACCTGATTTGTCTTACTGCAATGATCCTTTCAAGGTTCTGTATACAAGAGAACAAGTGCTGAGAAACCGGACGGCTCGTTTGGAAAAAGTTATATGGAGAAACCATAATATGGAAGAGGAAATGTCGGAACGTGAGGAACTTATGATGAAGAACCACCCAAGTCTTTTTTTTGTAGTAATATTCTAGAAATTTCAAGGATGAAATTATTTGAATGAGGGGAGAATATAACACCCCAAGCTTCCACAGTACGCTTCTCTTTGAATAATACAATAGCGTGTGTTGTACGCAACTTCAAGTTCTAACACACCACAACCAATCAAACTAGCCGTTATGAATAGTAATAAAACCTTTCTGAAATTTTATAAATATTATCTTTCAAAATATAATTAATTTTTGGATTCGGAATATTGAAATTATATTAGGGTGAATTTTTGATATTTTTCTGAAAACATTGAATTTTTTAAGAATAGTGAAAAACACTAGGTTATAGTTTAAAACAGAATTTTTATTTAAATAAATATTTATTTTATTTAAATTTATTTTAAGTAAAAATAGATACATAATACCAATATTAGTTCAATGTAATTCATTGGAGTCGGTTTATACTAATTTTAGATATATAATTTTTTTTTACTTTTCACCGTCTTTTACCCATCTCATACGAGAATTTGAAAATTCAAATAAAACATAATTTTACCACTTCTCTGAGTGGAATTTCAAAAATCTGAGAGACACAGTTGATATCAGTAAGAAAAATGTGTTTCAATAAGATGAAAATATTTTTTGGTGAAAAATAAATTTTTACTTTTATTTACCACAGTTAAAAGTAAATATGGAATTTAAGGATAAAAATGACATTATTATTACCCTAACACATGTCCTAATTTTATTGGATAAGTGTAATTGGACCAAAAAAACCATAGGAATAAAATATGATTATGTATATCCACTTGTATTATATTAGGAAATTTATTGTTATTTAATTCAAAGAATAGTTGAAATTGTTAAATTCAAGGCTTAATAAATAAATAATTTTTATTATAGGGTTAAATATAAGATAAATTCATCTATAAATATTCATTAGAAATATAAAAATATTTTCTACATAATTTTTATTTATTTATATTTTTTAGACTTTAAATAATTTAAAATATTTATGAAACAATGTTGATCCAATAATTACCTAATTAATGTAATATTAAAAGAATTGATATTATAAATATCCAAATAAATGTAATTTGAGACTTTTTATGGATTCCACTAATTTTCTAGGTTCATATGACTTATTAGGGTTGGTTAGAAGAATTTTGTTTGAAGTAATAATGCAGTTATGAATTTTGAAAAAACAAAATACCAAAAAGTATCAAAATTGACATAAAAGAGTTTTAAAAACAAATATTATATTATTAATTGACATTATATTCATAAATATATAAGTTTCATCCAAAATACTTATACAAAGATATTTGTATCATTAATGAACCACTTGGGGTTCACATGGAAGTATATAGTATGTTTATTAACCATATAATATAGAAATACATAGATACATGGTAAATGTCAAACTATTTAACTAAGAGTTAAATATAAAAGATAAGGTTAATATAGTGACCTAAACCTGTATAAAACTAGTTGGATGGGTATTTTTAGACCCATAACACCTTATCCATTAAATAACTCATATTTGAGCCATAATAATATGAAAAGGATTTAATTATAAAATAATATTTCTAGTTTTTCCTAAGGTTCCTCTCACCCCTCTTATAAAAGGTCACTCCCCCTTCTCTCAAATCTACACCTTAAAATCTTTTTGGATAGGCCAAAACCAGCACAAATATCCTTTCAACTGTCCTCCCTTTATCATAGAGGCCTTCCTTTAGTCATAAATCTATCATAAATATCCATTTCGATCAAATCAAAATGAAGAACCAGAGGAAGAGATAAATATTTCATCGCCCATTTCAAATTCCTTTCTTCTTCCACTTCCTCTTTCTTTGTTGTTTCCATTATAAAATAATAACTTCATTATATTATATATACTGTGATGTTATTATAAAAATGGTAAAACCATATAAATTATTCTATCCATCCTTAGAATGACATGTCACCATATGTGCGTACGTATGACTTAATGCCTCCACGTCGTGGTGTAATTGTTATTCAATACATTATTTTTTGGATGGGCATAATACAGATGTGTAATTGATGTAAATAATAAATATAACATGATAATTATTATCTATATATGATATACCATCCAATTATATATTATTTTAATATCAAAATAATGATATTGTCGCTCGTGCGTACGTACGGATTACTGTCTCCACGAACATGATGAGATTAATTCTCCATCGTATCCATTCAAGACTAATTTTCAATAGATGACTATATATAATGTTTAAAGGCTTATTATAATTCTAAATATGAATAATATACATTCTATCAATAACAAACTTTACTTACATAACAATGCATATAAAGGAAAACGAATCAGTAAACACCTGAAACGACGATAATACTATAATATTATTAACAAAGAAATATTAAAATATCATTTATGATATCATATTAATGTATATGATTCTTTTATAATTTAATAACAATTATTTCACCATTATGTATGAGCTTAACCTACCATCGACCAAGGAAAAGTACAAGGTAAGGGTTAATTTTACAATCTCTTTATTATCCGAGGTTGTTTATACGTAATTATCTATTGGGACCTCTTTATCATCCACATACATGATTCTTAAAAATGTGTGTCAAAAGATTTTTACTATTTACTAGAAAATGGGTTAAAGTCATTTATACCTTTATTTGAACTTATATGTTTTGAAATGAATCTTTCTGTCATTTTCCAAACAAATTACTTTATGAGCTTTTCGAAAAAATTAAGGTAAGAATATTTTTTTAACTTATATAGTGGGTGAAGATATTTTAAACCATTATTACATCATAAAATCATACCATAAAATCTTATAAGAATATATTAAAATATAAATGTTTTCTTTAATAATTACATGACTTTTAAATGATTTCAAAATAGAAAGAGATATTTCACTAAAATGGAGTTGATTTCATCTATGTCAACATCCTTAGATGGATTTTAATTTTGTTTGAAGTTGATTTATTATAATACAAAACTTCTATATTGTATTGAAAGTTTTGTGATATGTCTGACTATGGATGTGTTATTTCATACCATTCATGGTTTGTGGATTAATTATTGACATTTCATATGCTAGTTTTAATAAAAATGATTATGTTATGTTTAAACCATTTCATATGAGGAATGCATTCGACTTAGTAAGTGATGGGTGGAGCCCTATATAGCTCCTCGATGCATCGGTATGTCTCAAGAGGAAAACTAGTGTCTTGGAACAAGGCCTTGACAAAATAATTTTTGTAGTCTTGGAACAAGGCCTTGACTATGTGGTTATGAAAGTCTGGCATTATGCATTCCATCATGATAAAAGTGGATATTGATATTGAATATGATTATTCGTCTAATAGAATATCAATGTGAGTAAGTAAATTTCATTATTTGATTTTATCCTTTCCATATTATGCTAAAGTTCAAGATTAAAAGGCTTTTGTTTTAGTCTTATACATTTGGTTAAATGTTTATGCTTATTTATGAATGTTTCGGCTATATTGTTATCCTTACTGAGAATCTGAGATTACCCATTTCTATGTTTTATTTTTCCCTAGATGTGAAGAAGTATTTTATGACTGAACTGTAGGGATAGTCTGATAGGATATGAGTGTGGTCTATGGAAACAATGTTGTTGTATATTTTCATTTTATAAGGTATTGTAAACCTTATGAATTTATCTATAACTTCCAATGCTACTAAACTAATCGGTCATTCGAGACATGATCTTTTGTGTTCATGAAAATGAAACGTAATAATGCACTGAATCTGGGATTCTGGGGTCAGGGCGTTACATAAGAAAGGTACAAGCATCACAAAGACTCGTGTTCTTATTTGAATTGGTAATTTTGGTAACTAGGATTCTTAAAATAATTAAATGAATATTTTTAAAAATTATATTATACCGGAATTTAGGAAATCTCAAAATTCTCTTTCAAGAATTTATCCTTGACATCTTCCACATATAGATTAGGTTGAGGTGGATTAGAAGTTTTATACCTTTTTCACTAGAGGATTGATCGGATTAAAGAGGTTGATCAGTGTAAGAGTATGTTTCACACTTTTTAGTGATTGGGTTTGGGGAGGTATGGGGGTCATGTTTCTAAAATAGATAGAGTGCTAGTTAGATGAGTTAGAGACCACATTCAGTTTGATCTTTTCCCTAGAGGAGTATGTGATCTGGAAAATAGTTATCAATATGACTTGTGTTGTGAAAAAGTGATGGATGGCGTATCTTAGTGAGTAGAGTTTCCATGTTGAAAAAAAGTATACAGAGAAACTTCTTTTACTAATGGATGAGATTTATATAGCATCATTAGAAATTGGATAGTTTGGGTTCCCAGGGTATTAAAGGATTTTCTTAATGTTTTTAGAGAGGAGGTTTTAGTTCTACCCCCTAGACGTGATATCGAGTTTGGTTTCAATTTACAAACTCATGATTCTTCAATTTTGATGGATCCTTATCAGATAGAACATAATGAGTTCCATATGTTGTGGAATAATATAGATGATCAGATTAATAAGGGTTTTATCTTCTCTAGTATGTCATAGTGGGGGCTCTAGTATTATTCACCATGAATGAATATGATTGTTTGAGGTGGTTAACTAGGTGATGATAAAGAATAACTATCATATTCTCAGGATAAAATATTTTTCAACCTGCAGAGGGGTGAGTTGGTTTTTAAAATAAATCTACAAGTGGGATATCACCATTTGAGGGTAATGGAGGATGTTTTCCTAATGATTACTTCAGATGAAGGTATTGTAACATTGATTTCATGGTCATTCTATTTTGTTTCACACTCATAATAGCTATTTCCATGGGTAGAATACACTATATGATATATGTATTCCTCAACCAGTTCATATTTTATCTCATTTATGACATATTTGTCTACTCAAATTCATAGGAGGAGCATTCCAATAATCTAAGAGAATTATTGTAGGTTCTTTTACACCACAAGATCAATATAATGTTGTGTGAGTGTATTTTTAGGATATAAGAGGATTATTTCCTTGAGGATGTGGTATCCTACCAGGGAGTATCCATGGGGGTTTTAAAGGATGAGAAAATTGTTTCTTGGGGATCCCTTAAGAGTGTTTCATAGGTTAATAGATTACATGGACTTACAGTATATTTTTGCAATTTTGTTTTCAAATATAAAACTTATTTTTTCCCCATTTATAGCTTTGAATATGTAGGAGAAAAATTTTATTCATACTTTTCAATATCAAGATCCATTTTAATATCTGAAGGGGAAGTTCTTCAGTGATCCAGTGCTTTAATTACAACAAAAACAAGTGATATTTGAGGTTTTTTGTGATGCAATCCATTTAGTATTGGGGTGCATCTTTATCCAATAAAAAGAAGTTATATCTTATGGTTTTAGGTTGTTAAATCTCAATGTGTATAACTATCCCACACATTATCTAGAGTTAGAAATGATTTTTTGCACTAAATCTATAGTGAAATTACCTTATTAGGGAGAACTTTTTGGTCATCACAAATCACAAGATATTTAGGTATATATTTTCTCATCAAGATAAAAATATATGAATATAGAGGTGGATATAGTTTCTTAAGGATTATGATTTCATTATTTCTAACACATCTGGAATGGTAAATTTTGTGTCTTGAGATTTAAGCATGAATTCATCAAAGGATGTGGTTAGGGGGTATATTGATTATCAAAGAGTGGTAGTGGAGTCTGAAATGATGCAGTTGGATTCCATGGTTGTTGATAAGGGATATTTTTTATTTAAACGAATAGTGTATACTTCACTGATATAGCAGGTGGAAGAGTATCATTGGGGTGGCTCAGAAGAAGGGGAAATGAATGATGACGATAGATATAGTGATGATCTTGAGTTAAAATGAGATGAATTCTCAATAGAATTTGTCATAAGTCTACCCCATATTAGTGAAGTTGTGATGCTATTTGGACAATTATTTATTGGTTGATGAAACCAGATTTATTTCATAGTGATCAAGGAGTCGGTTATTGTGGAATCATTTCTTTAATGATTTTTGGATGAGGTTTTGTCGATACATGGAGTCCCAAGAACCATTGTTTTATAATGTGATTCTAATTTTATCTACATCGTCTATATGTGATTTAAAAATGTTATTTGAAGCTAGTAATGCATTATCACTACTTCCAACAATCATATGGATGGAAATATAGTGTAAACCATCTATGTAGTAGAGGATAGGTTAACAAAATGCATATAATAAATCAAAAAATATTGGGTGAAGATCCTGTTTTTGTTGGAGTTTTCATTTGAAAAAATATTTCACTCATCTATTTGCATGTCCCCTATAATGCCCCGACCCCATTTAACCCCAGTTACCCAGAGTCGGTGCATTATTATGTAACATTTGCATGATCACAGAAGATCATGTCTCGAAAGACCAAGTAGTTTAGTAGCCTAGTAAACACTAGATACATTCATATATGTTACATTACATCATAAAGTGAAAAATCACAATAACATAGTCTCCATAGTCCACACTTCTATCCCCTTCAGTCTATCCCTATAGGTCATTCATAAAATATTTCTTCACATCATGGGAGAAATAAAACATTGAAAGGGGTGACCTCATATGCTCAGTAATGATAACAATATAGCGGAAGCTTTCATAAATAAACATAAACATTTAGGGAAATGTATAACTAAAACAAAATCCTTTTAAACTTGAACTCAACATAATATGGAAAAAGTAAAATGAGATAATTCCATTTACTTATTCAGATGGATATTCTACTGGTCGAATAATCACATGCAATATCAATAACCACTTTCATAATGATGGAATGCATAATGCCAGACTATGATAACCACTTAGCCAAGGCCTCGTGCCAATACTACAAATAATATTTTTTCAAGGCCTCATGCCAAGACACTAGTTTGTCTAATGAGAACTTCCGATACATCGAGGAGCTATAGTGGGCTCCAACAGTCACTTATTAAGTCCAATGCATTCCTCATATGAACAGGTTTAAACATATCATAAACCATAACATAATCGTATCACATAAAACATGCATAAAGGAAACATAAAATTTCCACATTTCAATCACAAGATATCAATACAACACATTGATATAATAAAAACATTATCAAAACCATTTTCAATACGAAAATAAAAGAAAATTAAAACTTCGTATTTACTTTTCAGTTAAAAAAAGTTATGGCTTTTAGAGGAAGACGAAACTCAAATAATGGTCACATTGGAGGAGAATTCGTTGTCGCCACATACGTACGACAAGAAAAACATTCCTTTTTGTCATTTAGTAAAACACTTCGTATAAAAAGATTCCTTTTGAATATACGTAAAACTCAAAGGGGTTTATACACCGTATAAAAGAAATTTGTGTATAAAACAAAATATTCTCAATGAATAGAGATTGAGATGAAGTCCCTTAAAAATAACATTTTTTTTAAATAAAATAGATCAATTATGTGTATTCACAATAAGTATACATATATAAAGTACAAATACAAGATAGGACATAATAATATCGTGACGTAATTTGAAAGTGGGAGATTAACCCAAAGAAACGAAATTGGGTAAAGAAGTTCCCTTACAAATATAATTTTTTAAATAAAATAGATCTATTATGTGTATTCACTATAAGTATACATATATAAAGTACAAATAAAAGATAGTACATAATAATATCAGGACATAATTTGAATGTTGGAGATTAACCCAAAGAACGGAAATTGGGTTAAGAAGTTCCCTTACCTCGTGTCTGACTTGACTCGATCGTTCTTTAATATCATGAATAATAAACTAGAGTTAATTTTTATTTTCTTAAGAACCCTTTTCATGTGAATTATTCCTTTTATATCTCTTATTATCATGTTAGGAACATTATGTGATTATTTAAGTTAATAACAGTCATTTTGTCGATCTTTGGTACTTGAGTCAAAAATAAACTTCTTATAATTACAACTTTTTCATGTTCTGAAAAATCCATTCTATAGAGAATTATATTCATGATTTAGATATCATATATATCGTATATATCTAGTATATACATGCATTTAGAATATTACATAACATTTAGAAGTAATAAATGAAATGCACCATTCATGGAGACGGTAAGTCGTACGTACGCATGAAGGCTACTTTCTTTTCTATTTCATATTTAATGGAATGAAATTATAATTATATAAAGGTATAATATAATTCCAGTATAATATAATTTATAAAACCATTTATTCCATTCTTTATACATCCCACATATGGCATTAACGATTCAAATCACTTTGAGGGGGAGGTAGTCCGCACTTCCTAAAATGAAATTATCGCGTTTACCCATAATAGAAATCATAAAGGTATGCCATAAATGAAAAATAAAGAATCATAAGGAAAACAAAAACATGATATATATCATATATAAAAATTGTGTCATCATAATGGACACCATGAGAGGTGTTAAAATAAGATTGAACAATCATCGTTTTGTGAGGTAGTAATTTTCCACCCACAGAAACAGTATGTTCTTTAACCATTAGACGAAGGTGTGTGTAAGTGTAAATAAAATAATTCTCATAAAACATCCAAGTATATTTTGGATACTGGTGTTTTTACAAAATAAATTAATAAAAATATTTTAGGGGGTTGGAGAAGAAAAATAAAACAAAAGAACACAAGAGAAGACATTACCTTAAAATCATGTAACTCTTTTTGATTTGAGCCAAAAGTTTTTTTGGGAGGACTTATGCCCAAAGTGAGGCTTATATAAGTAATATAGGGAAGTTGAGAGAGTATTTAGGCAGATTTTGGCCGATACAAATGGCTTTATGGTGTGAATTAGGAGGTAGATGTGGGGGCCTTTTATAAGAGGAGAGGAGGGGCACTCTTGGAAGGTCATGAAATGTTACATTATTATGAAGTGATTTTCGGATTTCAAAGGTCCCACAATGATATATTTAGAGGATAAGGTGATTAGGGTTCGAAATATACCCATAAAATATCTTTTAGACAAGTGTAAGTCTTAGATTTTACATTATCTTTTCATTTTATTTAAATCGTTAATTAATGAGGTAATCGCTGCATCATCATGGTGTCACAAAAAATTTAATATATTTAATGTATAAAAATTATAAAAAAATATCATGATGTAGGAAATCTTTTTAGATTTCCAATGAGTATTTATAGTCGAAACTTTAACTTATATAACTACATGTAACAATTGTTTTAGTAAAACAACACATGTTTGTGACAATTTTATTTTTATTTTAAACAAAAAGTTATTAATGTCATTTTCTTACCCAAGTGGCTCCATGGGGTCCCCAAGTTGACCCATGGATTGTCCTGGTTGGCCATGACCCATCCAATAAGGGTAGGACAAGTGTAAATGTATTTTTATATTTTTATAATATCATTTTTACCTTAAATTTCACTAATTACCTTTAATCACGATTAATTAAACTTAAAAGTTACTATTCACCAAAAAATTATTTTAATCTCATTGAACCACATTTTACTTCCTAATGACAACAATGTATGTCAGATTTTTGAAAATCAAATCACAGAAGTAGTAATGTTTCATTTAAACGAAAAAATTAGTTTTTTAACCACCACTTAGTGGTTTCACTATTAATCAAAAATTGAAGTTTTTCAGAACAATGCCAAAATTTCACCATAAGCTATAATTGATATTCCGAATTCAAAAATGATGTCTATTTTACAAAATTCCAAACATATAAGTTGCATTAATTAATTTTATAATTAATTCCCGCTGTCACAACAAATAGCGTGTTTTTAAGAAACAATATATCAAAAGATTGACAATTGTTTATGTCCAATTTCATAGTGAAATTAATTCTAATGAACACCATTGGATAAAATGGAAAAAATATATTATAATTATACTTTAAAACCACTAAATAGTATAATTTATCACTATAAATTATTTGGATTAAAAAAGTTGTTTTTAAGTATTTTCCACTATTCATAAAAAATTGGAAGTTCTCAGAAAAATACCAAAAATTCAACATAGACTAATTTCGATATTCCGAATCCAAAAATAAAGTCCATTTTGAAATATAAAATATATATAATTTCATGAAGTGGGTATTACTATTCATAATGGCTATTTTGATTGGTCACGGTGTCTTAGAATCTCGAACTTGCGTACAATGCAAGCTATTGAATTATGGAAAGAGAAGCGTATCGTGGATGCTCAGAGTGTTACATTCTCCCCTCCTTCAATAAATTGCACCCTTGTAATTTGATATTGTTCATTAAAAATAAACGGTTGATAGTAGAAAATAAATTTGTGGAAAACCCACATCGGAAATAAGGTTAATAAAAATATAACTTTAAAAGAAATAAATAGAAGTACAAAAGTCACCTGAGATAGCCAATACTAGGATTCTATGAAAACATGGATATGGAGGAAAAACAAACCATCAATGTCTAATGGAGAGTTGTATAAAATAGGATTTGGAGAATGTTTAACTACAAGAAAATCAAAAACTTGTGATTGGTTAAACGATCATTGATTCTCCAGTAGGAAAAGTTCACCGACAACATTTTTGTTTTAAGTTACCTTTCATAAAGTTGAGGAATTTATTTAAGAGATTTACAAAGAACGTAAGGAAATATACATACTTGTCATATAGACTTTCATTCTTTTATAAATTTTCACCACAAACCCATCTTTCACTCAAAAATATAATATAGCTCAAAAATATTATATTTATATTAATCTTATAAGGTTCAAAATATTAACACATACCATTTAGATTAGGAAAACTATTTTCTAATAACCAGGGACTTCATGTAGGCTAGTGGTAGGTAATAAAGGCATGTCGCACTATGGTTGTGGGTTCGATTCCTACAGCTTTGTCCGACGCGACGGGTTATCCCCCGACCTACAGGTTGTCCTTTTCCAAAAACTATAGTATTATAATATTCCCAAAATAATATTCAGAAATGTTTTAACCTTAATAAATTCTATCCAAGGTTCATCTTAATCCATTCCAACCTTTATAGTTATCCAAAACACTTCTGTCCAACTCACAGTCCAAATTTTATAAGGAAGGTAAACATAATGAAGATCCTTTTTTTCGTGTAACAATATGCGAACACGTTCATCATGTATTCATTTAAAACATTAAAACATCCTGAATTACCATAAATCCTTATTGATTACTTTCATGATCCCTTATTCCTTATAGAATACCGGATATACTCCTTCTATCCAAAAATGTATACAAATCATTAATCAGTTTCAATGAAGTTAAGAATATACAACATAATTTATCCAAATCAATCATGTATTATTCCAAAATCACTATCTCGGTATCAGAACAATATTATGTTTTATCTTTCTCTCAACCATATATTTTCCAAAAATTTAACCTGATGTGGAGTCACTTTTCTTGGTTCCACACAATCTCAAGTCCATGATGAAATAGTACTACAGTACAATCCTTATATACTCCATAATTATTATAACCCATACTTCATTGATACAACACTCAAATGAAAATATTCATCAATAATAACATAAAAACACTAATCATTCCTCCTCATCTGTGGTAGTATCATAACTTGATTATTATCCAATAACATCATTGGGGGAATACTCTGATGATTTTGACATTGGTTTGCGTAGTGTCCCCACTACTTGACGATGAAGCATTGTACATTTGAAACCTTTTTCTTACCCTTGAAGTCATGCACTTGGTGTCCTTTTTCTCCATACATATAACAAACTCTCATTCCCTTCAGGCAAGTTCCAAGGTGTTTCTTCCCACAGTTATCACATATTGGAAAATTCTTCATTTCCCTCGTCCCTTTATCCATCATTCTCTCTTCTATCCTTTTCTTCTCCTTCTTCCCTTCAAAGCCATAAGACTGATAGAATTCTTTACTTATCTTATTAACACGTGATACTATTTATTCATATGTTGAGAGAACATGGGAGACTATTTCCCTTCTAAATTTTGGCTTAATACCGTGAAATATATGATCCTTCTTACTCTCTGGATCATACGTATTGATGGAGTTCACATTCCTTCTACTGGGCGCCATTTCTATACAATGGCATAAACTAGGATAGTTTATGAATTGCAATGAAAAATTCCAAACATGTAAAATACTTAATGTAAATTAAATGGTTTATGGATATAATCCATAATCATAAAAAATGTTTTCTTTGAGGAAGTATATAATCATAAACCCTTCATAAGGGTTTGTAAAAAAATGAGAATTATCCTAAGCATATCCCTCGGGAGTATCATAACCAAGAGTGAAGCAAGGCCTGTTGTCATGCACCAGTTCCCATTCGAGTCTAGCTCAAAGCGGTGTTTTTGGGTTTTATCCCTAGGTACATCTGTGCAAGATTCGCCTCTACCTGCTCATACCCAAACAGAGATGTATTGCTCAGAAAACTCATAAAATCTCTATAATACCAAAATTCTAGGAAGTTCTTCTATACTAATCCTCAAAGTCTATCTTATGGCTATGTGCTCTAATCAGAGTTTATCTAAATCTAGCTTCCAAGGGTAATACTAAACTTCCTCTGATACCAACTGTAACGCCCAGACCCCAGTTACCCAGAGTCAGTGCATTATTTCGTAACATTGGCATGATCACAAACGATCAAGTCTCGAAAGACCAAGTATTTAGTAGCCTTGGAAATACAAGAAACATTCATAAATGTTATATTAAATCATAAAGTGAAAAATCACAATAACAAAGTCTCTATAGTCCACACTTCTATCCCCTTCAGACTATCCCTGTAGTCCAGTCATAAAATATTTCTTCACATCCTGGGAAAAATAAAACATTGAAAGGGGTGAGCTCAGATGCTCAGTAAGGATAACAATATATTGGAAGCTTTCATAAATAAACATAAACATTTAAGGCAATCTATAACTAAAACAAAAGCCTTTTAATCTTTAAGGTCAACATTATATGGAAAAAGTAAAATGAGATAATTCCATTTACTTATTCACATGGATATTATACTGGTCGAATAATCACATGAAATATAAATAACCACTTTTATAATGATGTAATGCATAATTCCAGACTATCATAACCACGTAGCCAAGGCCTCGTGCCATGACTACAAATAAGATTTTGTCAAGGCCTCGTGCCAAGACACTAGTTTTTCTCATGAGACCTGCCGATTCATCGAGGAGGTATAGCAGGCTCCACCCGTCACTTATTGAGTCCAATGCATTCTTTATATGAACATGATTAAACATATCATAAACCATTACATAATCGTATCACATAAAACATTCATAAAGGAAACATAACATTTCTACATGTCAATCACAAGATATCAATACACCACATTGATATAATAAAAACATTATCAAAACCATTTTCAATACCAAAATAAAAGAAAATTAAAACTTGATATTTATTTTTCATTTAAAAAAATTTATGGCTTGTAGAGGAAGCCAAAACTCAAATAATGGTCACGGCGGTGGAGAAGTCGGTGTCGCCGCATACGTACGACAAGAAAAACATTCTTTTTTTCGTTTAGTAAAACGCTTCGTATAAAAATATTCCTTTTGAATAAACGTAAATTCAAAGAGTTTTATACACCGTATAAAAGAAATTTGTGTATAAAACAAAATATGCCTCAATGAATGGAGATTGAGACGAAGTCCCTTAAAAAGATCATTTTTTTAAATAAAATAGATATATTATGTGTATTCACTGTAATTACACAGAAATAAAGTACAAATACAAGATATGACATAATAATATCATGACGTAATTTTAATGTAGGAGATTAACCCAAAGAACGGAAATTGGGTTAAGAAGTTCCCTTACAAATATCATTTTTTTAATAAAATAGATCTATTATGTGTATTCACTATAAGTACACATTAATAAAGTACAAATATAAGATATGACATAATAACATCATGATGTAATTTGAAAGTAGGAGATTAACCCAAAGAACGGAAATTGGGTTAAGAAGTTCCTTTACCTCGTGACCGACTTGACTTGATCATTCTATAATCTCTTGAATAATAAACTGGAGTTAATTTATATTTGCTTATGAACCTTTTTCCTGTTCATTATTCCTTTTATATCACTTATTACCATGTTATGAACATTATGTAATTATTTAAGTTAATAACTGTCATTTTGTCGATCTTTGGTACTTGAGTCAAAAATAAACTTCTTATAATTACAAGTTGTTCATGTGGTGAAATATCCATTATATCCAGAATTATATTCATGATGTAGATATCATATATATCATAAATAGCTAGTATATACATGCATTTATAATATAACATAACATTTAGAGGTAAGAAATGAAATGCGCCGTTCATGGAGACGATAAGCCGTACGTACGCATGAACGCTTCTTTAATTTATATTTCATATTTAATGGAATGAAATTATACTTATATAAAGGTATAATATAATTCCATTATAATATAATTTATAATACCATTTACTCCATCCTTTATAATCCCACATATGGCATTAACGATTCAAATCACTTTGAGGGGGTGGTAGTATGCACTTCCTAAAATGAAATTATCGTGTTTACCCATAATGGAAATCATAAAGGTATGCCATAAATGAAAAATAAAGAATCATAAGGAAAACAAAAACATAATATATATCATATATAAAAATAGTGTCATCATAATGGCCACCACAAGAGGTGTTAAAATAAGATTGAACAATCATTGTTTCGTGAGGCAGTAATTCGCCACCCACAGAAACAGTATGTTCTTTAGCCATTAGACGAAGGTGTGTGTAAGTGTAAATAAAATAATTCTCATAAAAAAATCCATGTATATTTAGGAAACTTGTGTTTTTACAAAATAAAGTAATAAGAATATTTTAGGGGGTTGGAGAAACAAAATAAAACAAAAGAACAGAAGAGAAAACATTACCTTAAAATCGGGTAACTCGTTTTGATTTGAGACAAAGGCTTCCTTGGGAAGACTTCTGCCCAAAGTGAGGCTTCTAGGAGTAATATAGAGAAGTTGATAGAGTATTTAGTTAGAGGTTGGCTGATACAAATGGCTTGAAGGTGTGAATAAGGTGGTAGTGGTGGGGGCCTTTTATAAGGGGAGAGGTGGGGCACTCTTGGAAGGTCATGAAATGTTACATTATTATAAAGTGCTTTTCAGATTTCAAAGGTCCCACAATGATATATTTCGAAGATAAGGTGATAAGGGTTCGAAATATACCCATACAATATGTTTTAGACAAATGTATGTCTTATATTTTACATTATCTTTTCATTTTATTTAAATCGTTAATTAATGAGGTAATCACTGCATCATCATGGTGTCATAAAACATTTTATTTATTTAATGTCTAAAAATAATAAAAAAAATATCATGATGTATGAAATATGTTTATATTTCCAATGATTATTTATAGTCGAAAAGTTAACTTATATAAACCCATGTAATATTTGTTTTAGTAAAACAACACATGTTTGTGACAATTTTAGTTTTACCTTAAATAAAAAGTTATTAATGTCATTTTCTTACCTAAGTGGCTCCATGGAGTCCCCAAGTTGACCCATGGATTTTATTGGTCGGAAATGACCCATCCAATAAGGGTAGGACAAGTGTAAATGTATTTTTATATTTTAATAATATAACTTTTACCTTAAATTTCACTAATTACCTTTAATCGCGATTAATTAAAATTAAAAGTTACTATCCACCAAAAAATTATTTTAATCATATTGAACCACATTTTACTTCCTAATGACAACCATGTATGTCGGATTTTTGAAAATCAAATCACAGAAGTGGTAATGTTTCATTTAAACGAAAAATTAGTTTTTTAACGACCACTTAGTGGTTTCACTATTCATCAAAAATTGAAGTTTTTCAAAACAATGCCAAAATTTCACCCTAAGCTATAATTGATATTACGAACTCCAAAATTATATATATTTTAAAAAATTCCAAACATATAAATTGAATTAATTAATTTTATAATTAGTTCCCGCTATCACAACAAATATCATGTTTTTAAGAACCAATATATATAAAAAAATTGACAATTGTTTATGTCCAATTTCAAAGTGAAATTAATTATAATGAACACCATTGGATAAAATGGTAAAAATATATTCTAATTATACTTTAAAACCATTCAATAGTATAGTTTATCACTATAAATTATTTTGATTAAAAATGTTGTTTTTAAGTATTTTTCACTATTCAAAAAAAATTGGATGTTCTTAGAAAAATACCAAAAATTCAACATAGGCTAATTTCGATATTCCGAATCCAAAAATGAAGTAAATTTGGAAATATAAAAAATATATAATTTGAAAAAGTGGGTATTACTATTAATAATGGCTATTTTTATTTATCACGGTGTGTTAGAATCTCGAACTTGCGTACGTATGCAAGCTATTGAATTATTGAAAGAGAAGCGTATCGTGGAAGCTCGGGGTGTTACATTATCCCCTCCTTCAATAAATTGCACCCTCGCAAAAAATAAAAGGTTGAAAGTGGAAAATACCTTTGTGGAAAACCCAGATAAGAAATAAGGTTAATAAAAATATAACTTTTAAAGAAAGAAAGAGAAGTACAAAGGTCACCCGAGATATCCAATACTAGAATTCTATGAAAACATGGATATGGAGGAAAAATAAACCATCAAGGTCTGATGGAGAGTTTTATAAAAAAGAATTAGGAGAATGTTTAACTACAATAAAATCACAAAATTGTGATTGGTTGAACGATCATTGATTTCCCAGTAGGAAAAGTTAACCAACAACGTTTTTGTTTTAAGTTACCTTTCATAAAGTTGTGGAATTTATTTAGGAGATTTACTAAGAACGTAAGGAAATATACATACTTGTCATGTTGACTTTCATTCTTTAATAAATTTTCCTCACAATCCCATCTTTCACTGAAAAAGATAATAGAACTCAAAAATATTATATTTATCTTAATCTTATAAGGTTCCAAATATTAACACATACCATTTAGATTAGGAAAACTATTTTGTAATAACCATGGACTTCCTGTAGTCTAGTGGTAGTTAATAAACGCCTGTCGCACTATGGTTGTGGGTTCGATTCCAACAGCTTTGTCCGACGCGACGGTTTATCCCCCGACCTACAGGTTGTCCTTTTCCTAAAACTATAGTATTATAATATTTCAAAAATAATATTCAGAAATTTTTTAAACTTAAACAATACTATCCAAGGTTCAACTTAATCCATTCCAACCTTTATAGTTATCCAAAATAATTTTGTCCAACTCACAGTCCAAATTTTATAAGGAAGGTAAACATAATGAAGTTCCTTTCTTCTGCATAACAACATGTGAAAACCTTCATCATGTATTATTTTAAAACACTGCAACATCCTGAATTACCATAAATATTTATTGATTACTTTCATGATCCCTTATTATTTATAGAATACTAGATATACTCCTTATATCAAAAAATGTATACCAATCATTAATTAGTTTCAAGGAAGTTAAGAATATCCAATATAATTTATCCAAATCAATCATGTATTATTACAAAATCACTATCTCGGTATCAGAACCATGTTATGGTTTATCTTTCTCTCAACCATATATTTTACAAAAATTTAACTTGATTTGGAGTCACTTTTCTTGGTTCCACACAATCTCAAGTCCTTGATGAAATAGTACTGCAGTACAATACTTATATACTCCATAATTATTATAACCAGTACATCATTTATACAACACTCAAATGCAAAAAATTCATTAATAACAACATAAGAACTCTAATCATTCCTCCTCATCTGTGGTAGTATCAAAACTTGATTATTATCCAATAACATCATTTGGGGAATACTCTGATGATTTGGACATTGGTTTGCATAGTGTCCCCACTCCTTGCTGTTGAAGCATTGTACATTTGAAACCTTTTTCTTACCCTTCCAGTCACACACTTGGTGTCCTTTTTCTCCATACTTATATCAAACTCTCATTCTCTTTAGGCAAGTTCCAAGGTGTTTCTTCCCACAGTTATCACATATTGGAAAATTCTTTTTTTCCCTCATCCCTTTATCTATCATTCTCTCTTCCATCCTTTTCTTCTCTTTCTTCCCTTCAAATCCATAAGACTGAGATAATTTATTACTTATCTTATTAACACATGATAATATTTCTTCATATGTTTAGAGCACATGGGAGACTATTTCCCTTCTAAATGTCGGCATAATACCGTGAAAGATATGATCCTTCTTACTCTCTGGATCATACGTATTGATATAGTTCATCTTCCGTCTACTGGGGGCCATTCCTATACAATGGCATAAACTAGGATAGTTTATGAATTTCAATGAATAATTCCCAACTATTAAAATACTTAATGTAAATTGAACGGTTAATGGATATAATCCATAATCATAAAAAAAATTTCTTTGAGGAAGAATATACTCATAAACCCTTCATAACGGTTTGTAAAAAAATGAGAATTATACTATGCATGTCCCTCGGGAGTGTCGTAACCAAGAGTGCAGCAAGGCCTATTGTCATGCACTAGTTCCCGTTCAAGTCTAGCTCAAAGTGGTGTTTTCGGGTTTTACCCCTAGGTACATCTGTGCCAGAGCCGCCTTTACCTGCTCGTATCCAGACAGGGATGTATTGCTCGGAAAACTCATAAAATAACTATAATACCGAAATTCTAGGAAGTTATTCTATACTAATCCTCGAAGTCTATCTTAGGGTTATGTGCTCTAATCAGAGTTTATCTAAATCTAGCTTCCAAGGTTAGTACTAAACTACCTCTGATACTAACTGTAACGCCCCGACCCCAGTTACCCAGAGTCGATGCATTATTGCGTAACATTGGCATGATCACAAAAGATCAAGGTCGAAATACTGATTAGTTTAGTAGCCTTGGAAACACTACATACATTTGTAAATGTTACATAACATCATAAAGTGAAAAATCAAAATAACATAGTCTCCATAGTCCACACTTTTATCCCCCTCAGAATATCCCTGTAGGTCAGTCATAAAATATTTCTTCACATCCTGGGAAAATTAAAACATTGAAAGGCGTGAACTCAGATGCTCAGTAAGGATAACAATATAGCGGAAGCATTCATAAATAAACACAAACATTTAAGTAAATGTATAACTAAAACAAAAGCCTTTTAGACTTGATGTTCAACATATTATGGAAAAAGTAAAATGAGATAATTCCATTTACTTAGTCACATGGATATTCTACTGGTCGAATAATCACATGTAATATCAATAACCACTTTCATAATGATGGAATGCGTAATTACAGACTATCATAACCACATATCCGAGGCCTCGTTCCAAGACTACAAATAAGATTTTGTCAAGGCCTCGTTCCAAGACACTAGTTTGTCTCATGAGACCTACCGATTCATCGAGGAGCTATAGCGGGCTCCACCCGTCACTTATTAAGTCCATTGCATTCCTCATATGAACAGGTTTAAACATATCATAAACCATAACATAATCGTATCACATAAAACATGCATAAAGAAAGCATAACATTTACACATTTCAATCACAAGATACCAATACAACACATTGATATAATAAAAACATTATCAAAACCATTTTCAATACCAAAATAAAAGAAAATTAAAACTTGGTATTTATTTTTCATTTAAAAAAAGTTATGGATTGTAGAGGATGCAGAAACTCAAATAATTGTCACGGTGGCTGAGAAGTCATTGTCACTGCATACGTACGACAAGAAAAACATTCCTTTTTGTCATTTAGTAAAACACTTCTTATAAAAAGATTCCTTTTGAATAAACGTAAAATTTAAAGGGGTTCATACGCCATATAAATGAAATTTGTGTATAAAACAAAATATGCCTCAATGAATGGATATTAAGACGAAGTCCCTTAAAAGATCATTTTTTAAAATAAAATAGATCTATTATGTGTATTCACTATAAGTACACATAAATAAAGTACAAATACAAGATATGACATAATAATATCATGAAGTAATTTGAAAGTAGGAGATTAACCCAAAAAGCAGAAATTAGGTTAAGAAGTTCCCTTAAAAATATCATTTTTTAAATAAAATAGATCTATTATGTGTATTCACTATATGTACACATAAATAAAGTACAAATACAAGATAGGACATAATAATATCATGACATAATTTGAAATTAGGAGATTAAACCAAATAACAGAAATTGGGTAAAGAACTTACCTTACCTCGTGTCCAACTTGACTCGATCGTTCTTTAATCTCCTGAATAATAAACTAGAGTTAATTTCTATTATCTTAAGAACTTTTTTCATGTTCATTATTACTTTTATATCACTTATTACCATGTTATAAACATTATTTAATTATTTAAGTTAATAACGGTCATTTTGTCGATCTTTGGTACTTGAGTAAAAAACAAACTTTTTATAATTACAGGTTGTTCATGTGGTGAAATATCTATTATATCCAGAATTATATTCATGATGTAGATATCATATATATAATATATATCCAGTATATAAATTAATTTATTATATTACATAACCTTTAGAGGTAAGAAATGAAATGCACTGTTCATGGAGACAATAAGCCGTACGTACGCATGAAGGCTATTTTCATTTCTATTTCATATTTAATGGAATTAAATTATAATTATATAAAGGTTTAATATAATTCATGTATAATATAATGTATAATACCATTTACTACGTACTTTATACATCCCAAATATGGCATTAACGATTCAAATCACTTTGATGGGGCGGTAGTCCGCACTTCCTAAAATGAAATTATCGCGTTTACCCATAATAAAAAACATAAAGGTATGCCATAAATGAAAAATAAATAATCATAAAGAAAACAAAAACATTATATATATCATATATAAAAATAGTGTCATCATAATGTCCACCATTAGTGGTGTTAAAATAAGATTGAACAATCATCGTTTCGTGAGGTAGTAATTCGCCACCCACAGAAACAATATATTCTTTAACCATTAGATGAAGGTGTGTGTAAGTGTAAATAAAATAAATCTCTTAAAAACATCCAAGTATATTGAGGATACTGGTGTTGTTACAAAATAATGTAATAAAAAGATTTTAGGGGGTTGGAGAGGCAAAATAAAACAAAAGAACACAAGATAAGACATTACCTTAAAATCGGGTAACTCTTTTTTATTTGAGACAAAGGAATCCTTGGGAAGACTTCATCCCAAAGTGAGGCTTCTAGGAGTGAGAGAGGGAAGTTTAATGATTATTTGGGCAGATTTTGTCTGATCCAAATGGCTTGATGGTGTGAATAAGGTGGTAGAGGTGGGGGCCTTTTATAAGAGGAGAGGAGGGGCACTCTTGGAAGGTCATGAAATGTTACATTATTATGAAGTGATTTTCGGATTTCAAAGGTCCCAAAAGGATATATATCGAGTATAAGGTGATATGGGTTCTAAATATACCCATCCAATATGTTTTAGACAAGTGTATGTCTTAGATTTTACATTATCTTTTTATTTTATTTAAATCATTAATTAATGAGGTAATCGCTGCATCATCATGGTGTTATAAAAAATTTAACTTAGTTAATGTCTAAAAATAATAAAACAAATATCATGATGTAGGAAATCTTTTTAACTTTATAATGTGTATTTATAGTCTAAATGTTAACTTATATAACCCCATGTAATAATTTTTTTAGTAAAACAACACATGTTTGTGACAATTTTATTTTTACTTTAAATAAAAAGTTATTAATGTCATTTTCTTACCCAAGTTGCTCCATGGGGTCCCTAAGTTGACCCATGGATTGTCTTGGTCGTCCATGACCCATCCAAAAAGGTTAATACAAGTGTAAGGGTATTTTCATATTTTAATAATATCATTTTTACCTTAAATTTCACTAATTACATTTAATCGCGATTAATTAAACTTAAACGTTACTATTCACCAAAACATTATTTTAATCCCATTGAACCACATTTTACTTCCTAATGACAACCATGTATGTAGGATTTTTTAAAATCAAATCCCAGAAGTGGTAATGTTTCATTTAAATGAAAAATTAGTTTTTTAACCACCACTTAGTGGTTTCACTATTCACCAAAAATTGAAGTTTTTCAGAACAATGCCAAAATTTCACCCTAAGCTATAATTGATATTCCGAATTAATAAATTATATCTATTTTAATAAATTCCTAACATATAAGTTTCATTGATTAATTTTATAATTAAATCCCGTTGTCATAACAAATTGCGTGTTTTTAAGAAACAGTATATATCAAAAGATTGACAATTGATTATGTCCAATTTCAAAGTGAAATTAATTATAATGAACACAATTGGATAAAATGGTAAAAATATATTCTCATTATACTTTAAAACCAATCAATAGTATAATTTATCACTATAAATTATTTTGATTAAAAAATTTGTTTTTAAGTATTTTTCAATATTCATAAAAAATTGGAAGTTCTCAGAAAAATACCAAAAATTGAACACAGGATAATTTAGATATTCCGAATCCAAAAATGAAGTCAATTTTAAAATATAAAATATATATAATTTCAAAGGTGTGTATTAATATTCATAATGGCTATTTTGATTGGTCACAGTGTGTTAGAATCTCGAACTTGCGTACAATGGAAGCTATTGCATTATTGAAAGAGAAGCGTATCATGGAAGCTCAGGGTGTTACATCCCCATTATAGACATTGTACTGGTGGTTGTATCATTCTCCACTGTGTGGTAGGTAGATGTATAGTCATCAGTTATTTGAAATAATGTGTTGTAGATCATGATAGAATAGGTTTTGTTAGCTTATGGGAGGATGAATGAAGAAAAAGATATATATAAGTATTATAATTATCACAGCAGGAGTCCCTTATAGTTTGAGGTTAGAAACCTTAAATTATTTTATTTTCCTCTTAATGTGGGTAGTGGATGTTTGGTGGGGGGGGGTAAGATCTCACCCTAGTTTTTTAAGAACATTGAGGTTATTTGGTGTATCGGTGAAGAGGAATATCGATTTCCACTACCACCATGACCAGATTAAATCCATGTCCCCTTCTACACATCTCAACTCTATCTATTTCTTCATGATGAATCACATTTCATTGATTGTGGAGAGTTGGATATCGAGGAATAATAATCAATCATAAAACCAAATCTAGAGATCCAAGACCATCAAAATAAGGTTCTATGTTGAAGGATCATTCCTTGGTATTTTTTGTTGTGGAGGAATGGTCTTCTGGTGGAGAGTATTTTGGATTGTGATATATAGATTCATTCCATTTACCCTGAGTTGTTTTGAGATTTTCATGTTTTCCATTGTTATATTTGATGTTGTGAGGTTTGGACCTTTATTTTTATGTGATATATAATTACACCTTATTGATAAGTTGTGTGGTTAATGATTCAATTATATGAAAACTAGAAAACATGAATCCTAATTTGGATGAATTATACATTACCATGAGTGAAACTATGCGGCAGAGTGTGTTCTTCTTAAATAAGATATTATATTAACATGTGAGACGTAATTTCATGATTTGGGTACATGGGGATATGTTGTGAGTTTGTTGTGGTAGTTTTTTTCTTGGTTATGTGTAGGGTTTTAATGGTTTGTGCAAGTGGTTATGTGTAAGAGAGTAGGAATTTGGGTGGAGTGTTTGGTTGGGAGAAGTGTTTCAATTATAACAAGATTATTTAGAGGTTTCTTGTAGGGTGGTTATTCAAATTACTCATTTTCCCTTCCTTAACCATTTCTATAGTATATTAATTCAATACATTCCAGACAAAGCAACAAATAATCGAGGTGGTGATTCCAATAAATCCCTCATCTCAAAATTAAAAATTTAGGACAGATCTCTAGATTAAAGATGACCGTTTTGAATCCAAGAGCTATGGAATATTTCTCAGATCAACTGATATTGAGACTAGAAATATTCCCATCTTATAGGATACTAGAAAACTACCAGAGCAATCATGTATCATGCATAAGCACTTTGCGAGATGACTATAGGTCATGTGATGGACCTTGGGAAGGGCACATGAAGAACATCCCACACATATCCTAGGTCACACACAATAAGGCCCCAACCTTAAACCTTACTTAATCTTGAGTTATTATAAGATTACACATTGAAGATCTTTTTAGGTTTAGAGTTTTAGAACATTAGATCATAAAACTAGCATTACATTCCACATTTAAAGAAAGTGGTTACATAAAAGATAGTATTCATTTTTCCCATCAACGGAAACATATTTAAAATAAAACATGGATTCTTTCTTGACACTTCCTTGACACTATCATCATATCATGTACCTTTTCCTTGACCTGTGAAAAACATTTCAAAAACATGGGATGATCACAAAAAGCTCAGTAAGGGATTGTAAAGTACGAAATGAAAACATTAGTCCATGTATGAAATCATACATCACTCATAAAACATAAGAATTTTAACATACCTCATCAAATCATGAATAAATCATAGAAATCATAAGACAAAAAGGAAACTTGAGGTATTCATAACATTCTTACGTAGGGACTAACCCTGTTGGTTATGTTTGGAATACCCATCACAGTATATTCCCTAAATCTCTTCGGAGAAACTTTAACTTTTAACTCCTTCGCGTTACCCAATTCATTGGAGAGCTATATCGGTCTCACCCGCCCTTAGTTTATCACAGAACCACCCATCTTCATAATAATGCCCAAGAACCATAACATAATCGTATCACATAAAACATGCATAAAGGAAACATAACATTTCCACTTTTCAATCACAAGATATCAATACAACACATTGATATAAAAACATTATGAAAACCATTTTCAATACCAAAATAAAAGAAAAGTATAACATGGTATTTATTTTTCATTCAAAAAAAGTTATAGCTTGTAGAGGAAGCTGAAACTCAAATAATGGTCTTGGCGGCCGAGAAGTCGTTGTCACCGCATACGTACGACAAAAAAACATTCCCTTTTGTCCTTTAGTAAATGATTCATATAAAAAGATTCCATTTGAATAATCGTAATAGTCAAAGGGGTTTATACACCGTATAAAAGAAAGTTGTATATAAAAGAAATATGCCTCAATGAAAGGAGATTAAGACAGATTCCCTTACCTCGGGTCCGACATGACTCGATCATTCTTTAATGTCCTGAATAATAAACTTGAGTTAATTTAAACATGATTAAGAACCTTTTTCAAGTTCATTATTCCTTTTATATCACTTATTACCATGTTATGAACATTATTTAATCATTTAAGTTAATAACGGTTGTTTTGTCGATATTTGGTACTTGAGTCAAAAGTGAACTTCTTATATTTTCAAGCTGTTCACGTAGTCAAATATCCATAATCTCAAAAATTATATTCATGATGAATATGCCATATATATAATATATATCTAGTATATACATGAACTTATAATATTACATTATCATTTAGAGGTATGAAATGAAATGCACCGTTCATGGAGAGGGTAAGCCGTACATATGCATGAACGCTACTTTCATTTCTATGTCATATTAATGGAATTAAAACTAAATGATAGATATGTATATTTTAGTTCCATAATTATATACATAATTTAGATGTAACATACATCATATATATCCATTATATATATGTACTTATAATAGTACATTACATTTGGGGATAAGAAATGAAATGCATCTTTCATGGAGACGGTAAGCCGTACGTACGCATGAATGCTAATTTCATTTCTATCTCATACTTTAATGAAATGATATAATAATTATATAAAGGTATATTCTAATTCCAGTATAATATCATATATAATATCATTAAATCTATCCTTTATATGTACCACAAATGGTATTATCGAATCAAATCACTTTGAGGGGGCAGTAGTTCGCACTTTCTAAAATTAAGATATCACATTTACCCATAATGGAAACCATAAAGGTATGACATAAATGAAAAATACATAAGCCTAAGTAAAAAAATAAACATATTATATATATATATATATATATAGTGACATCTTAATGGCCACCTTTAAAGGTGTAATATGAGTGTTGAACAATCATCGTTTCGTGAGGCCGAAATTCGCCATCCAGAGAAACAGTATGTTCATTAACCATTATATGTAGGTGTGTGTAATTGTAGCTCGAATAATTATTATAAAAACATCCAAGTATATTGAAGATACTGGAGTTGTTACAAAATAAATGAATAAAAAGAGTTTAAGGGGTTGGAGAAGCAAAATAAAACAAAAGAACACAAGTGAAGACATTACCTTAAAATCGGGTAACTCTTTTTGATTTGAACTCAAAGGCATCCTTGGGAAGACTTATGCCCAAAGTGAGGCTTCTAAGAGTAAGAGAGGGATGTGGAGAGACAAAATGAGCAGGGGTTTTCCGAGCCAAAGGCTTGATAGGTGTGGGTAAGGTGGTAGAGGTGGGGGCCTTTTATAAGAGGAGAGGAGGGGCACTCTTGGAAAGGTATAACATGTTACTTTATTTTCAAATGAGTTTCGGATTTTAAAGGTCCCAAATTGATGTATTTTGAGGATAAGGTGATAAGGGTTCGGAATATACTCATCCAATAGGTTTTCGACATGTGTAGGTCTTAGATTTTACATTATCTTTTCATTTTATTTAAATCGTTAAATAATGAGGTAATCGATGCATCATCATGATGTCATAAATAATTTAATTTATTTAAAGTCTAAAAAATTATAAAAAAATACTATGATGTAGGAAATATTTTTAGATTTTCAATGACTATTTATAGTCTAAGAGATCATTTATTTAGACAAAATTAAAAATGTTTTACTAAGGTGATACATTCATTGTTATATTTAACTTTCTTTAAAAATAAAAAGATAAAAAGTCATTATCACACAAAAGTGATTCCATGGGGTCCCCAAGTTTGGCACAAGGCATCCCATGGTCGGCCATGACACAACCAGTAGTATTTGAAAAATTTTGGGGTCATTTGTTATTATTATGATATTATTTTATTATCCTTAACTAAACGATTTCTAATTAACCAAGATAATTAAAGATAATTACCGTCATTACTATTCATAATATCAAAAAACAAAAGAGTCTTGATTACATAATTTGGACCTTCTGATTCCAAATATGCAATCCAGTTTACCAAATTTGAAACACACAAATTTCAATAATTAATTTAAAAATAATTCCCGTTTTCAAAACAAATATAGGTTTTTTTGAAACAATATCTATGAAAAGTTTGGCATTAGTTTATGACCAATTCCAAAGTGAAATTAATCGTAATGACCACCATAGGATTAAATGGTAAAAATATATTCAAATTAAATTTTAAGACCAATTAAAATGATAATTTAACCATATAATTAAATTAGATAAAATAGCAGTTTTGATGTAAAATGCAGTATTTTTCACTATTCATTAAAAAAATGAACTTTGTCAGAAAAATACCAAAAAAAATATCCAATGTAAATTTCAATGTCCCAATCATAAAGAATATTTTTATTTTGACAAATAGATCTTATAAAATTGTCAAAATTTTGATTTAAAAATGCTTTGCAATCAAAAGGCAGTAAAATAATCTTTTAAAAATATTAGTGTATTCCATGCTTAAGATTGGATTTATTCTCATTTTAAGCCTATAAAACACTATCTTATTCATAAATAAGAATAGATAAAAATATATATTATTAATTACTTACTTGGGATGTTACATCCTTCCCCCCTTTAGAAAATTGCATCCCCGCAATTTATTTACTTATCGAATAAGTGGGGGTATTTATCCCTAATTGCATTTTCAGATTCCAATGATGCCTCTTCACTCATGTGGTTCTTCCACAATACCTTTACGTGATGAATCAACTTATTCCGCAACACTTGCTCCCTGTGATCAAGAATCTGAACCGGTTGATCCTCATAAGATTGATTCTCTTCCAACTGAACTACCTTCAGACTCAAAACATGAGATGGATCTGGCATATACTTTCTCAACATCAAAACATGAAAAACATTGTGTACCTGAGATAAACTCGGAGATAAAGCCTCTCAGTATGAAACTGATCCAACTCTCTCCATAATTTCATATGGTCCAAGGAACCATGGACTCAGCTTTCCTTTCTTACCAAATCGCATCACACTTTTTCATGGTGAGACTTTGAGAAAAAAATGATCACCTAGCTCAAAAGAGAGATCTTTCCTCCTATTGTCCGCATAACTCTTCTGCCTGCTCTGAGCTGTTCTCTTGTGTTTCTGTATCAGCTGAACTTTTTCTTCCATCTCTTCTACCAATTGTAGTCCCATCAACTTCCTTTCACCCACTTCATCCCAAAAAATCTGGAGTTCGACATCGATTCCCATATAACGCCTCAAATGGTGCCATCTGTATACTTGAATAAAAACTGTTATTATAAGAAAACTCAAACAAAGAAAGATGTTGGTCCAAACATCCATGATAATCCATCGAATAAGCATGTATAAAATCTTCCAAAGTCTGAATTATTCATTCTGACTGCCCATCTGATTGAGGATGAAATGCTATACTAAAATTTAATTCATTAACCAATGACTTCTGAAGGCCTTTCCAAAAGTTAGAAGTAAACATGGGATCACGATCAGATACAATGGAGAGGGGAACTCCATGTAACCTAAATATCTCTTTAAGATACAAACGAGAAAGATGATCTAGGGAAAATGTATATCATATAACAAAAAAATGAACAGATTTAGTCATGCGATCAACAATAACCCAGATTTCATTATTACCTCGAGGTGTCTTCGGCAATCCCACAATGAAGTCCGTGGATATATTCTCCCATTTCCACTTTAGAACTGGTAAAGGCTGAATCATCCCTTTCGGTAACTGCCGCTTTTATTTAACCTGTTGACATGTCAAACACTTCACAGTAAAATCAACAATATCTCTTTTCATTCCGTCCCACCAGTAATACTCCAGAAGATCTCTATACATCGTAGTACTGCGAGGATGAACTGAAAACGGAGAACTATGAGCTTCACATAAAAAATATCTCTTGAACTGTGAATCACACGGCACACACAATCTCTTCCCAAATCTCAAAACACAATCATTACCAATGTTGAATTCAGGAAACTTACCCTTCTAAACCATCTCTACCTTATTCTGCAACTCACTATCTTGATTTTGTGCTTGCTTGATTCTGTCTGATAGAGAATATTTCACTGATACCAGAAACAAAATAGAAGGACATCCTGCACCAACAACTTCTATGACAATGTTCATCAAATCCTTAACCAAAGGATTACGTTCTAAACACAACATTGTTAATGAAGCATTACTTTATCGACTCAAAGCATCAGCCACTTTATTTGCTTTTCCCGGATGGTAATGAATTGTACAATCATAATCCTAGATTAATTCTAGCCATATCCTTTGTCTCATGTTCAATTATTTCTGAGTAGATATATACTTTAAAATTTTTTGATCGGTATATATTTCACACTTTACTCCATACAAATGATGCCTCCAAATTTTTAATGTGAAAACAACAACAGTTAATTCCAAATCATGTGTAGGGTAATTTACCTCACGAGTTTTCAACTGACGTGAAGCATAAGCAATTACCTGATCATTTTGAATTAGGACACAACCACATCCTTTCAATGAAGCATCACTGTAGATAAAAGACTCACCATTCCTAGAAGGTAGTTCCAAAACTGGAGCATTCACCAATATTCTTTTCAATTCCTGAGTCAACTTAGCCATCACTGCAATAGAGTGTTTAGTTCTGATTCTGACAATCTCAGAATACTGATTTGAAAGGTCATTTCCCTCTGTATGCCTTCCCAGAAAAGCAGTTCTGTTTCCTCTATGAAAACCCATTCTTAACAAACATGTCTTAGATGAAGCACCATTGTAATATTCAATTGCTATATCATTTCAATTTGACCATAAAAAAATATTTTTGGATAATCATTTAATATAATTATAACTCTTACAATTATCAAAACCGACCTCTAATACGAACTATAAGGCCCCAGCCTTAAACCTTACTTAATCTTGAGTTATTACAAGATTACACATTGAGGATCTTTTCAGGTTTAGAGTTTTAGAGAATTAGATCAAAAAACATACATTACATTCCACATTTAAACAAAGTGGTTACATAAAAGATAGTATTCATTTTTCCCATCAAGAGAAACATATTTAAAATAAAACATGGATTCTTTCTTGACACTTCCTTGACACTATCATCATATCATGTACCTTTCCCTTGACCTGTGAAAAACATTTCAAAAACTTGGGATGAGCATAAAAATCTCAGTAAGGGATATAAAAGTATGAAATGAAAACATTAGTCCATGTATGAAATCATACTTCACTCATAAAACATATGAATTTTAACATACCTCATCAAATCATGAATAAACCGTAGAAATCATAAGACATAAAGGTAACTTGAGGCATTCATAACATTCTTACCTAGGGATTAACCCTCTTGGTTACGTTTGGAATACCCATCACAGTATATTCCCTAAATCTCTTCGGAGAAACCTTAACGTTTAACTCCATCGTGGTTACCCAATGCATTGGAGAGCTATATCGGGCTCACCAGCCCTTAGTTTATCACGAAACCAACCGTCTTCATGACAATTCCCAAGAACCATAACTTAATCCCATCACATAAAACATGAATAAAGAAAACATAACATTTCCACTTTTCAATCACAAGATATCAATACAACACATTGATATAAAAACATTATGAAAACCATTTTTAGTACCATAATAAACGAAAAGTAAAACATGGTCTCTATTTTTCATTCAAATAAGTTATGGCTTGTAGAGGAAGCCGAAACTCAAATAATGGTCATAGCGGCAGAGAAGTCGTTGTCGCCGCATACGTACGACAAAAAAACATTCCCTTTTGTCGTTTAGTAAACACTTCATATAAAAAGATTCATTTTGAATAATCGTAAAAGTAAAAGGGGTTTATACACCGTATAAAAGAAAGTTGTATATAAAACAAAATATGCCTCAATGAAAGGAGATTGAGACAGATTCCCTTACCTCGGGTCTGACTTGACTCGATCATTCTTTAATGTCCTAAATAATAAACTTGGGTTAATTTATACTAGCTTAAGAACATTTTTAAAGTTCATTATTCCTTTTATATCACTCATTACCATGTTCTAAACATTATGTAATCATTTATGTTAATAACAGGCATTTTGTCGATATTTGGAACTTGAGTCAAAAGTGAACTTCTTATATTTACAAGTTGTTCACGTAGTCAAATATCCATTATCTAAAGAATGATATTCATGATGTAGATTCCATATATATCATATATATCCAGTATATACATGCATTTATAATATTACATAATCATTTATAGGTAAGAAATGAAGTGCACCGTTCATGGAGACGGTAAGCCGTACGTACGCATGAACGCTACTTTCATTTTTATGTCATATTAATGGAATTAAAACTAAATGATAGATATGTATATTTTAATTCCATAATTATATAAATCATTTATATGTAACATACATCATATATATCCATTATATATATGTACTTATAATAATACATTACATTTGGGGATAAGAAATGAAATGCACCGTTCATGGAGGCAGTAAGCCGTACGCACACATGAACGCTAATTTCATTTCAATCTCATACTTTAATGGAAAGAAATAATAATTATATAATGGTATATTATAATTCCAGTATAATATCATATATAATTTCATTAAATCTATCCTTTATACGTACCACATATGGTATTAATGAATCAAATCACTTTGAGGGGGCGGTAGTCCGTACTTCTTAAAATGAAGATATCGCATTTATCCATAATTGAAACCATAAAGGTATGCCATAAATGAAAAATACAGAAGCTTAAGTAACGCATAAACATATTATATATATATAAATATAGTGACATCTTAATGGCAACCTTTAAAGGTGTTATATGAGTGTTGAACATCATCATTTCGTGAGGCAGAAATTCACCATCCACAGAAACAGTATGTTCTTTAACCATTAGATATAGGTGTGTGTAAGTGTAGCTCGAATACTTCTTATAGTATATTGAAGATACTGGAGTTGTTACAAAATAAATGAATAAAAAGAGTTTTGGGGGTTGGAGAAGCAAAATAATCCAAAAGAACACAAGTAAAGACATTACCTTAAAATCGGGTAACTCTTTTTGATTTGAGCTCAAAGGCTTCCTTGGGAAGACTTATACCCAAAGTGAGGCTTCTAGGTGTAAGAGAGGGATGTAGAGAGACAAAATGAGCCGGTTTGGCTAATCCAAAGGCTTGAGAGGTGTGGGTAAGGTGGTAGAGGTGGGGGCCTTTTATAAGAGGAGAGGAGGGGAACTCTTGGAAAGGTATAACATGCTACTTTATTTTCAAATGAGTTTCGGATTTTAAAGGTCCCACATTGATGTATTTTGAGGATACGGTGATAAGGGTTCGAAATATACTCATCCAAAAGGTTTTTGACTTGTGTAGGTCTTAGATTTTACATTATCTATTCATTTTATTTAAATCGTTAAATAATGAGGTAATCGCTGCATCATCATGATGTCATATATAATTTAATTCATTTAAAGTCTAAAAAATTATAAAAAAAATACTATGATGTAGGAAATATTTTTAGCTTTTCAATGACTATTTATAGTCCAATAGATCATTTATGTAGACAAAATTAAAAATGTTTTACTCAGGTGATACATTCATTGTTATATTTAACTTTCTTTAAAAATAAAAAGATAAAAAGTCATTATCACACAAAAGTGATTCCATGGGGTTCCCAAGTTGGAAAAAGGCATACCATGGTAGGCCATGAAAGAACCAGTAGTATTAGGACAAATTATGGGGTCATTTTTTATTATTAGGATATTATTTTATTATCCTTAACTACGTGATTACTAATTAATCAAGATAATTAAAGATAATTACCGTCGTTACTATTCATAATGTCCAAAAACAAAAGAGTCTTGATTACATAATTTGGATCTTATGATTCCAAATACTCAATCCATTTTACCAAATTCAAAACCCAGAAATTTCAATAATTAATTTAAAAATAATTCCCGTTGTCAAAACAAAGAGCGAGTTTTTTTTTGAAACAATATCTATGAAAATTTTGGCATTATTTTATGCCCAATTACAAAGTAAAATTAATCCTAATGACCACCATTGGATTAAATGGTATAAATATATTCAAATTACACTTTTAGAACAATTAAAAAGATAATCTATCCATATAATTAAATTAGATGAAAAAGCAGTTTTGATGTAAAATGCAGTATTTTTCACTATTCATTTAAAAAAATGAACATTGTCAGAAAAATACCAAAAAATTATCCAATGTAAATTTAAATTTACTAATAATAAAGAATATGTCTATTTTGAAAAATAGAGCTTATAAAATTGTCAAAGGTTTTATTTAAAAATGGTTTGCCATCAAAAGGCAGTAAAACAATATTTTAAAAACATTAGTGTATTCTATGCTTAAGAATGGATTTATTCTCATTTTAAACCTCTAAAACACTATATTATTCACAAATAGACATAGATAAAAATATCTATTATTCATTAATTACTTGGGCTGTTACAGACAAGATATAAAAAGAGCTAAAAATGAAAAAATCTATGGATTTCAAAATACAGAAGTAATAACAAGTAATAAATCTGGGAGACTTACATCATCATCATCAATTTAAATATAATAAAAGAGTACAACCGGAAAGAACATGAACGAAAACCCAATCCACAAGGAGGGAGGGCAGAGAGACATGTATCTACGGGGGTCTAAAATAATGAAGACCTAAAGCATCCCCACTTAGAATGTTAACCCCTGTTGATTTCAAGATTTGGAGGTCATGAAAGTATACGTACTCCGTTCTAGGAAAATCAAGAGATGCCAAATAGTCAGCCGCCCTATTGCCTTCTCGCCAAGTGTGAGACAGCTTCGTATGAGTGCTGAGGAGAAAACGGAATTTACGAATGAAATATTCAATCGACCAAGGAGTAGGTCCCATGGCCTGAATAGCATTGTGGACCATCAAGGAGTCAGTTTTGGCTTCCATGATATGAAGGTTACGCTATCTACACATAGAGAACATGATTCACATAAGCCACCACACACACAAAAGAACAATGATACATTTCCCCCATATATCATGACACTTCTTGGGCATACAATTAAGATCCTGAGAAGTTATCTTGACATGTAAAATATAGTTTCATGGTTCCCCATGGGAATACTACCCCAGTCTTTTGAAGACCTATAATATTGAATCCAAGTCTAGTGATGCCCTTTATACATGTCTCCCAGACCACATGGTGGAACCAATTTATGTCAGAAGATTCCCCCAATAGCACCTGGGTAGGTTAGCTAGCTCTTATGATGTCCCTAATACACATCATCTAGGATTCTCGATGTCCACCAGATATGTCAACCAGTACATGATGAACCCTATAAGACATATCAAATTAACTCCCATGAGGCCCTTTAGGGTGTGTTATCTTTCTCTCACTATAACACCAGGGCATGTTAGTTAGATCATGTGACACCCAGTAGAGAATCCAACCAATATCATGTGATGGATTATTGGATCAATCAGCCATGTATCATGATTACCTCTAAACAAGTCTTCCACGATCATTCAATGACCCTCAAACATGCCATATAGGATACATGAAATCCCTCAGACAATCCAACTAGATAAAATGATTTTATTTGGACATGGTTAAAATATCACTAGCATTTCGAGACATCCTTAAAAACATAATAACAGAAAATGAATGCATGTCCAGAAGGAAGTCAAGCTTTTCAGGTAAGAATTTAGGCCATGTCATTAAAGGAGTCCCATGGTTTTTGTGTTTGTTCACCATCTCTGTGTAATCCCCCACCAAAGGGAAACATCAGTGTGTAATCCCTAATATGTGGATCTCTGGGGAATCTCATTAAAACCATAACTAGGGTACATAGGATGCCAATATAAGGCACAATTAATATATTAATCATCCAAATATATTTCCCAGTACATAAGTCTCACATTCATAAGAAGTGAGACAGATCATTTTCTATCCCTTGTTTTGCATACTAAAAATAGATCATGTGAGCTTAAAGAGTTGAAAAAATCATATCATTTTCAACATAAAACATTACAATGGAAATGAAAAATGGTAGTATCTATGATTCAACCAATGACATAATATGATATGTTCCACATATAAGTTAAATGTAAGTGTAAAATCTCCAATTAACTGAACTATGATGAATCTGATTCCTAACAAAATCAGGATACATAAGATACCTTCTTATGGTCTAATACCAAAACTAAAATGGACACCAACATTGTAATGCGAAATAGGCGGGGCAGGGCGGGTAAGGCCATGCCTGCACGGGTTTGAGCCAACACGAGTTTGTTAGCAAAAGACCACATATAATGTGAACAAAAAAAATCTAAGCCCGCAGGTTGCCCGTGAGCTGCCTACATTTTAAAAAAATTATTTATAATCATTTAAATATTTTATTTTTCCTCATTATTAATTTTAGTGGTTGAGAGAAATATTAATTTACAATAACTATAGTTTTAAGAAATGTGATGGAACATTTTTTATGGGTTAATGGTATCATGTGTCAACGCCGATGTGGTGGTGAACTATTGCAATACAAAATAGGTGAGTGATCAATGAGGGGTGAAAATGATGATTTTGATTGTGTGGTGAGGCGAATGGGTAGAACATTGAATGAACAAAGACACTTCAACCAATGACTGCTTTTAGAGGAGGCTATTGGGGTCTCATGAGTTCCTTTCATGTTTTCTTAATAACAAAATAAAATTTAGTAATAACAAAATTAAATCGGTCAAAAAAAATATTATAATTATAATAACTCTTTTATAATTGAAACCATGTTCAGGACAGATGCGTTCCATTTTTTGAGAGGTACGATGACTCACCATGTGAATATGGTTAATAATTACTTTATAAATATTATAATATCATATTAAAACAATAAATGTTGACCTTTTTAAAATTTACATGTAAATGAACGGTGAATTTTTATAACCATTGTGGTGAGAAATCATATGTCATGGTTTGATTATGTTTAAAAAAACTAAAATGCCAAAGAAGCATATATTGTAAAAAAAATTTAAATTAGACCCACGTGTCAGCCCGCACCCACGCGGGCTAAACCCGCTTTGTCCCACACCCACGTAGGCTCTACCCATAATATCCCGCGCTCATTGTGGTCAAACTTTTTAGGCCCGCCCCGCCCTGCATCCACCCCATACACACAAAAACTGCAGGATGTATGCCAGTTTGGCATCACTACACCCACCCCATTATAAGCCCCATCATGTCTCTAAAATTTCAACCATCAAGACCAAATAGATCCCTTGGGCTAATCATCTTACATCATCCCTCAGTGGACTGAGAAATCAACTGAACAATGATGACATAGATTACATCTATAATCAGGTTACCTAGGACTCCTTCTTAAGGCCTGAGATAAAAAATGGGAATCCACATAAGTGTTTATACATTTATGTATATGACTTTTCAACAATTGAGACCCAATCATTCCATTATGGTGATCATACTATATCATCCAACAATAGACTGATAAATGCACTAAACTATGATGATAATAATTCCTAAAATTAATATGATATATAGGAAACCACTTTGAGGACCGTGCCTCATATAAATTTAACTAAAGGAAGTCCCATAACAGAAGCCCCACCCCCTATGTAATGAGGCTGATCACTTGCTACCCCACATTTCTCACACCGAGTATTGATCATGTGGGATTAGGGAGACACTATAAACACATCATTGGCATCATGAATCTCCACCATCCTTGGAAATCTTAGTATGTATTCCTTGATGAGTGGTACGATATAAACATCCCTCATACAGAGGAATCTACGTTGGGTATAGTACCAAAAATGTGATCAAACTATGACAAAACTGATTCATGTAATAACCAGGATATGTTTGATTTATCCTCGATAATCAATCTCAAATATCTGATGCCCATGTTCCAAGACATATTTCCTCTCCACATGACACTAAAATTCATGATTTTAATGAACTACGTGGGTTTTTATTCCTAAAATAAATAAGATACATAGGATGCATCATAATGGATCAATCCTTTACCAAAAATATTAACTGCCTCCCCATGTGGCAGAAAATTACAAAGTTCCTAGTCACATGACATCATCACATAAAAAACTACCCATAACCAGGGGAACAAATGAGGAACCTTAGAGACATAAAAATGGATTCACTAATGAGATCCCCATTTCATTTTTATATAAATGAGACTTAACCTATAATTCATTTTTTAGGGTATCCATTATCATTTCAATATTATAGAGGGATTCAAATACATATCTTAAATCTATAAGGAAGTATCGTAGTAGGGAAATTCCACCCCCGAAGTGTGAGTTCAGAAAGACATCCCATCATTTGGACAATTGTGAGTCCCTGAGAGTCATTGCCTCAGAAACCGTAATTGAAAACCTTCCTTTTGATAGAATTTCCATACCTAGTTATGGATAAGGGAAATGTTGGTAGTTTCCATTAAGAAACAAATTTTGAATCAATGTTATTAGTTGTGAAATACCTGAACCCCTCACAAACAACCATCGGGAGATACCTAACCCAACTCGATGAGGATCTAGGTCACATTTTCTTAACAAAACAAGAATAGTGAACCAAACATAAATTTATAATATAATAGAATAATTGGTTTATTCTCCAACATGTTATATTTTTAAACACTATATTAAAAGAAAAATGTTGAACCTGATTGGAATATATCAAATAAAAAATGATTGGGGTAGTATCCATCAGGTCATATTTTTTCACACTATATGAAAAAATGGGTAACCTTACATGAATCTAAAAAATAATAGAATTATTATTTTATTATCCATTGGTTCATTATTTTTCACACTATAAGAAAACAAAAATAGTTATCCTCGTGTAGAACTCTCAAATAATTGAATAATTGGTTAATAATATATTAGGCTACTTTATTTTTCATATTTAATGCAAACAAAGATGATAACACTAACACTGATTTTATAGCTAATAATTTGTAACTAGGGATCATGTAAAAATGTACATCCTATATTTGAAATTTCCATGTGAGAAGATTGGATAAATTGTGAGTGAACGACAATTGTGTTAACCATTCTTATCTGATTGACCATATCATTCCTAAAATATTTCACTAATCGGTAACATTGTCACTTTTTTCTGCATGAATGAAGATACTAGACTCATTATAAATAACCCAGTCTGATACAATGTATTATTTATCTAGTGATCGCTCTAGTAAATAACCTATGGATTCAACCCTAATGAGTCACATAAGGATATTTCCTGCTTGAGATCTCCATCGTTCGGTGGAAAACATAATTTATAGAGAGTATCATAGATGTGCTATAGTTATGGCCCTTGAATATGCAAGAAATGTATTCGAAGTATTGAAAATAGTGAGTCTATATCACCAATGGAAATAACTATCTATTCTAGTGGCCCTCGTTTCCATATCAAACTGCTTTAGGATCATATCTACAAAACGCAACAACTGCCACCTTTAGTCTCTGATGATGATGGACCAGGGAGTCAAATATGGATCCCTTGTGGTTTAGGTGATGTCGAGGAAGACTCCTATCAAATATCATCACCAGAACCATCCCACTAGTACACATTAGTCGCCTGTTGGGGGGGGGGGGGGGGCAATTGATACTCTACAGCCTATGACACCCATTCATGGGAAGTAAGGAAGATAAATCTGGTAAGGTAGGCTCTGGATAACTATAAGTGGGATCATATCCCCACTCCCACTAACAAATTATGATGGAATATTATAGTATTGAGCAGAGAGTAGCCTCACATCCCTTCCAAATTAGAAACATTTTGTCGTCATATTCATATAGGAGGAGTGGGGGAGGTGCATATTTATACCCACATGCATGATGTCTATGGACATACTATGCTGGAATAAGAAGGAATGAAGTGGGAACATATCCCCAATTAAATTAAATATTTCTTCTAGTAAATAGAAGATACAAAAAACTTGTGGGCATTTATCCTTTCCCACACATTGCTAAAATTCTAATATGTTTTAAAAACAACTGAAGAACTTCAATGATGTATTCTGTTATTGATACACATACATGGATATAAACATATTCCTTTACCTATAACCAGGATAATTGAACAACCTTATCATCAAGAACATGTAGTTTCTTTAGAGCAATCCCACATTCCTGATCCCATCCATAATGATTATCGATATATTATAGTAAAGGGAACATCGTTGGACCATGCTCATATTCCTTTTCCAACAGGGGCTCACCAGGTGAGAGTTACACATTCCTCGGGAAAGAGGAACATGCTTTTCAAAAATTTATAGATACAGATTCCAATATCATATGATCAAGATCATGTCCCTATTCTAGCTAAGGATCACCAAGTGAGAGGGGAACATTCCTCAGGACACGCTTATATTCATATCGAAGAAGTCCAGTAGCATACTCCAAAGGTCTAGGATCATGAATATTTCCCCATTATTGATGGGGATATCTAATTGAGAATTAAATAAACCTTAGGACATTTTCATATTCCTATAAGTGAATATTACGATAAAATTACAGTAGATCATGAAATATCGGTGCATATTACTACCTCCACTAATGAACAACTACATCAACATCATTATGAGGCAGTTAAAGAGGAGGCTCATATCTATTCTCCCATTCAAGAGTTCCATCGACATATTCTATTGGAGAATTCATATAATTACCAATATCGTATTCTTGTTGCAACCATCGCTCACTAGGGGAGTGTTTCATATACATCAGGGGGGCTCATATTCTTTCCACGAAAGACCAGTGACATATCCCAAAGTCTCAGGATCAGAATCATACTCTTATTATGACAGAGGACCATCATATTAATATGTCACATTCCATAGAAATAATTCACATCCTTTTTATTAATCAGATAGTTTATTGGTATATTATTGTATGTTTACAATAGTGGGGGACTATTCCTATAGCACTAGACTATTTTAAGAATGTTATGGCAACCATTACACAACATTCTCATATCCATGCATAATTTCAAAAGGTAGATTGAAATACTCTATCCATGACAAAATATGTGAACCATATTTCAAATCATCTCAATCCCAGTGTTGTTGGGTTCATTTGAGACACATTATTAACACTAAAATGGTCTATCAACTATTACAAAAAGCATAATATGGTCATGACTATGACAGTTCTCCTCATGGTAGTGTAGAGATAGATTATAGGGAATCTACTCATGAAATCCACTATGATAAACCTCCCCATGATGATACCTCCCATAAATAAAGAAATCATCTCCTTTCCAGATGCATCCATATAGGGAGGTGTCCAAAACGTTGACACCTTAATATAGGGAGTTTCTTGAAACATCAGGGTCAAGTGCATATGGTTCCCCATCAAATTCTACCAGCACTCCACTCTAGTTAGTATGAGACCCTTAGAAGCATCTTCTATGGAATTTATGGATGGAGGAATGTATGTCTGATGAATAGGAGAAACACATTGAAATAAGGATCGATTTATCTATAAACAACCTCCATATCGTGTTATGACCCCACACCACTACTGAGTATGAGATCCCAAATGTTATAGAAAAGGAGTTCATGGATTGTCTATGCAAAAAATACATGTGCTACTAATTTGAGAATAATATCTCAACACCTCCCTTATAGAATTTGAGTTTCACATTCATATGTTAAATATATTCTCTTTTCAACTTGACATGGAAGCTCTATCTGTGCCCCACAGTCCAAAATCAGAAAAGAACAATGTGAATATGCAACATGATTTTTACCAATGCATCATAACCCTTCATCAAATGATCTCCAAATCCACATCACACATCTGTATTTGAGGATGGATAAATCATGGAGTGCTACAATGCATCCTTAATAGTACATGACCCCCTATACTCGGGGTCCTATAATAATATAACCTCAAGAAAAATAAGCCAGTTGGTCACTACAAAAAAATTCTTCCACTTTAACGATCCACAAACATCACGAATAGAGGGAGAGGTTAACCAAAACATATTTTAAATGGGCCCCTTAAAGTAATGAGAATGGATTTTATGCACGAATCCCAATGTTTTGATCACCTCGAAAACATTATGAATATAGTGGTTCCCATCATGTTCTGTCATCGCACCCACCTCATACGCAAGCACTGTGGTGCCACATCAAATGGGTCATAACAGTAGATTCCATAGAATTTTTATAGGAGTAGACCCAACCCACTATGCTAGGAGAATATCTACCACCATTACTACCCCTTGAATCATAAATTCATGAGAGGATTCATGACATATCTTTAGAAGCTTCAAACAAAATCCAGCGCGATGGGATGAGGGAATATATATCTCAATCACCATGACCAGGTTCATCATCCCATTAGAGGGTCTTCAGGAAACCCACAATGATTCTAGATCAAACTCATTATACTAGGTTTGGGTTCATTTATACACAATGTCCATCTTGGGAATCATCAAATCCCCAGCTCTAATCATTGGGACATCAGTAATAGAACCAATAAATGCTTATTACTACCCTAAATAACCCCTAGTTCACAGGGCTTGTGTCATTTTTATCATTATCATTATCAAATATAGAATCATTTATATATAGTTTGGGAGAAAAAGATTAGTTTTTTGCATCCCACATGTTCCTCCCACTGCAAGAAAAACCACCATTGTTCAGGGAATATTTGGAAACCATGACAAAAACACCCTCAGGTTCACTATTCATTGACTAGGATGGGAGGAGGAAATGATGAAGGGGATAAGACCCCACTAAGATCAAAGGAAATCATCCCAATATGGAAAAGATTTTTAATAATGATCCTGATGAAGAAAGTGTATAATTATCCTATTGCATATAATTTAATAGAAGAAACCCTATTTAATAAAATTATTTAGTGAATATAATCATTATGAATATGGAAGATATTGATGACCAAGGTACAAATGTTGAAGGCCACAACACAGAAAACATACCCTGAGAGGAGGGTGATCTGCATGCTCCCACCGAGGATGCACACAGCCATATCCAAATAAGGATCTAAAATCTAGCACATTTTAATAATGAGATGTTGCCCTTATATAGGAACACTAATAAAGAATAATGGAAATGTATGGGCTCATCCAAATCACCACCCAGAAGAGTTGAGGTTCATTCCATAGAGGAAAAATTTTCATAATATGATAGTGAAGTAAAAACTCTCTCAGAACTCAATGGGGGGATACTCTGGGGAAATATCCTCACTGGGTATCATATTTAGGATGAGGAAAAAATCCTACTCCAATAAGAGTTGACCCTCAAGAAAAAGTAGAATATGATTGCCAAACTAGCCCCGAATCTAGGATTCATGTATATATAGACGAGGATGTTGAAAATAATAATGAATTCCCTCCATTACGATGACATCCTCTCCCTCTCGAGAGAAAAAATACTTTCATAAAAATAATAAAAAAATCAAAGGGATAAAAAAGAGGGTCAACCTTATCAACCCTCACCCTCTACCTATAAATGAGAGGTGACTAAAAAAATATACCACCCAAGCAACTTTACATCAAAGAGTCCCTGAATACTCAAATTGAATCCATGGTCGTGTGACATGCAACAACACAAACCGAGATGAATCCATATCATATGTGGGAGGATGGCACTTTTCCACCTCAGAATTTTTAAATTCCTATATTCTCTACTTTTGACAGTGTAAGATACCCTAAAAAAATTCACACACATTGTATCCCAATTTAGACAAATATTGGGCCCACGAGATCAACCTAATGGTGTTTTTTGAAAATTTTAATAAGGAAGCATTTGTTTGGTATTTAAGTCTAATAGTAGGATCTTTTGGAGGATGAGAACACCTTCATCATTTGTTCCATTATTAGGTCTGATCGACATTGAGGAAGACAACCATTTCCCACCAAATGAACGGTAATCAAAGGAAAATTAAATTGTGTCTGAATTCATATATTATGGGAAATTTTTATCCTATTCAATCCACATCCCTCTATCATAGAAGTAACTATTGGAACTAGATTAAAAATCAATGGTTTGCATTGTATACACCTCTGATCCAAATGATGTATCCAAGTGGGTTCTATGAGTTCGTTGAAATAGAATAATATCTTGAGGATCCCATTGATCAAACCTTATCCATGTATTGACTCATTCCATCTATAAAGGGGGAAGGATATAAAAATTAGAAGCTACAACTATCACACTCATGCTAGTATCAGTGCCCAACCGTGAACCTAGGAATGTACTGAACCACTACGAACCTCTTATTAAGTGAAAAAACAATATAATCACCCTTTACTAGAAGTACATAAAAATATGTGTTACCCAAGATTTTATTAATGTACAAATAAAGAATACTCCTTCAAAAATGTACAAGTAATCATTTATTTCTTGGTATCCTTGGATAAGAACTTGCTCATGCATCCATATCCCTGGAAGCCCGATGAGGTCAGCCTCACTAATCATCCAAACTACTATTTTTCCATAGACGGTTGGGTCATAATATAAAGTATTTATTTTTCTTCAAATGTTTATTTCATTTATTGGTTGATTTTGGATAGGTTGTATTGGATAACTTTTCCGAGCATGTGGCATACATAACTATTTTCCATTCAGAGGATGAGTATGGTTGGTATAATGTTCTAATCATGAATGCATGAATGTTCAACAATTAGATGACCAGAAAAATAGTTTCCTGAACTCGTGTCTCCCAGAGATCAAAACTGTGGTGACCCATAATAACCACACCACCTAAAATGGAGACATCATATGTTCTTCCCAAAGGTGGGCATTACCACCAAAATTAGGAGGAAATATAGGATGATTCATATTATTCTCTAAAACAAGACCACACTTTTTTTATTATATTTCCTTATGACATCTGTATGATGGTATTCACACCAAAAAATAGAATCCTCATTAGAAAAGAGATTATATCTAGTTATATCAACATGATACACTTAGAATCCCCCTTTTCCCATGATGAATATGTCTACGAATACGAATTTCCCAAACATAATCAAGGAATGGGGGGCCAAATTCACATATACTGAGGATACAAGGGACAAAATGGGTGTGGGTGGACCCAATATTCCGGTCACATCCCCACATAGAACATATATGTAGGCGTGTACCATGGGAAGGAACTCTAATGAGTCCAAAGACATGGAGGTGTCTCATAAATTTTCAGTGGTCATTTTCTCCAAAAAAATATCATGAAATCCATGTGAGGGTAAAATTATATGATCAACAAATAAAACAAGGAAGGCCTTCACGACCTGTGATTCTGAAATAATGTTTACATAAAATCTATGTAGAAGAAACATGTCCATCTACCCTAAGTTCCTCATTTGATGGGCCACATGTTCAGGAGAAACCCCACCTTAAGTAACGCCAACCTATGAATAAAAGTATGATATTATAAAGTGGTGAGAAATTTTACCTACTGTGTTCTCAATCTATGACACTATTTATCCTTAAAAATAACTCATGGAAGAACAAGTTAAATCACTCAAAAAAATAAATTTAGATACAATTCATTGTGGCTGAGGTCTATCGAATGGATACCATGTCAACATAATGTCATATCACCTTCTCATTCAAAGTGAACATTCAAGAGGTCATTCAAGGGAACATAAAACCCTAATAAGTTTTTGGAATAATAGACAATATTAATATAAAAAGAGATCTTATTGAAAATGGATTTAGGATCAATCTCAACTAGATTCAAACCCTCCAAATATTTGGGATATAGAGAGGAGGATTTTTCTACCATAAAGAATACAATTGTTGGGTATGATAAGTGTGACCAATGAACTATTACAAAGTTTGAAATTAAAACTCAATTTTGTGAGATCATATCTGTAGAAAAGTTATTGGTTATCCTACATGACACCATAAACAATGTATTTCTCTAATGTCACTATCTTTATATCAACATGGTGGTACCTTCAACATTGAATTACTCTCTGAAATACCACATCGATGGAAAAGTTCACATACTACAAGGTGATAGTTCCTCCTGTGTGAACTTTGAAGCCACATATGCTAAGGCATGCGTAAAAAAAATTTGAGAGGAAAATCCAATGATAGATGACGATACATAGGTCGCATCTCTCAATGGATTGGGGAAATCCCTTGAAAACCACTGAAGTATGATCGATAATGTCTATGTGATCCAAGTAAATCTACTTGAGGTGATAGACTAGATCCCTTAAGACCAATCTCATTCTTTACCATGTGAAATTATAAAAGGAAATAATCTCTGGAATCTCTATATAACGACTCCTGGAATAAGGGAATAAAATGTATATCCACATGGACTCTCTCACCTTGATAGTGATAGAGAGGCCCTCATATTTCTATCTTCGTATGAAAATGTCTCCATGGACTCAGAATTGGAGGTCTATGAGGTTTACCATAGTAACACACCTCCCAAATTCGTGGATGGTTTCTCCAACAACATCAATGACCTTAGTTAGATAAATATGGGAATACAAGATGACCCATTGCCTACATTAATTCATGCTTCCATTCCCCTTGATGAAAAAGAGATGTATATTTTATTTCTCATGCGACATATATATGTGTTCAGTTGGAAACATACAAAAATTATTAAACAAATTCTAGATGTGTCTATGCACATTCCCAACTAACCTAATGAGCATCGATGATCTAATTAGGCTGACAATACGATGCACCCCAATCATTCCACTAATGTTGAGGATAAACATGACAAATAGATCAAATCCTACATTTAAAAAAAATTGAAATATCCCAGATTACTTTCCAACATCATACCTATCAGGAAGAAGAATGGGTATATTGGGCTATATATTGATTTTATAGATGTTAATTGGTGCACTCAAAGGATGTATTCCCATTTCCAAAAACATAACTCTTGATCAATGAAACTACTATCTTTAAATTCCTTTCCATCATAGATGGGTATTCTGGTTTCAATCAAAAAAATATTCCCCCTAAATATGATGAATCCACTTCATTTAGATTTCTATAGTAGAGCTTTTTATATAAGGTCGTTCCCTTTGGGTTGAAGAAAACATGAACTACATATCAAAGTCCCATCCCTCATATATTTAGTCCATTCTTCTGAGGGATAGTTGAATGTTACATCAACTACTTGGTTTTCAAATCCACAGAGTGAAGTGGTCACTTCATGAATCTTCAATCAGTACTCAATAAGATTTTATAACACAACAGTAAGTTGAATCCACTAATATTTTCTTTTTAGGTAAACAACATGGTTGTTCATTGTATTTGTAGTATTTTATCATGGAATCAAGCTCAATACAATGAAGATTAGTGATATTTTAGCGATGCCACCCCCATAAATCTCAATGAACCATGGATGATATAAGGGAACCTCACCTACATTCATGGATTCATTTTAATCATGGGCACACAATCTCCCCCCTTCACTATGATAATAATGAATATAATTTCTTATCTATTGGATGATAAATTTTAAGAGGCCTTCAAATGACTCATATTTTCCGTATACACCCCTAGTTATAATGCCTTTAGTGGAAGGGATGTCACTCATCTTGTATGTAGCTACCATGGAATTCTCACAGGGTTCCCTCCTTTTATTGAAATATGAATATGGGAGAAAGAGAAGTCTCTACTACCTCATCAGAACAATGCTAGGTAGAGATACCGGATACATTGATGTTAATAATAAAAACCTTGAAATAAAAATCATAGTGTAAAAGATGAGACATTAATTGCAGCACCATGAAGTCCATCTAGTCTCTCATGTCAATACCTTCAAGTACATCCTTTGAATCCCAATATTAATAGGGTTCTTGGCATGAAGGGCCTTCATTATACAACAATACAACATTCAGTTTGTATCACAGAATTATATGAAAGGGAAATACCTTAGTGATTCCCTCAAAGAACATCCTAACCGAGAAAATATACAAGAAGGCACTTAGATTTTAGGAGAGGAGGTAATATTTCCCCATGAAACACCCCACAATTGGGAGATATATTTTTATGTTTCCTACCAATGAATTATCAGAAAAAGGGTAGAATCCCAAAGTATCAATATGTTTGGTCTAGGGATTGTATTTATCTATTTAGACAAAGGTGTTTTCCCCTAGTCTTTCTATCTATCTGAAGGTTGTATAAATAATGAGGTGGAATACCAATCCCTCATTTATAGGATGGAATCAGACCTATAGCTGGACAAATCTTACCTGAATATCAATGGGTATTAAGAACTAGTGATAAACACGTTCAATGGAGAATATGATATCATACAAGAATAATTGGATCCTCTCAATAGATAAATTAGGCGACTAATGGAAGAGTTCCCTTTTGATCCCACATTGTATTGTTTTCTCTGATCACATAATGCTCATGTTGATTCATTTACTAATCATGCCAGTGTCCTGGCCGAACCTGACCAGGAGGAAGCAATATTTCATATAACACATCAAATAATGCTAGCATCAATTGTCATATGTCATATTTAATAAATAAATCTATTCAACACCACCCCAGATCATGATGAATTGGTGACCACCTATGGATGGATGGTTCCCATAATTAGTTATTTCCAAAACAGGTCTCCCATTAAAAATTTAGCTGGAAGAGAACCAAATCATCACCATGTAATGAAATTTACCCTTCATGATGGTATGAATGAAAAAATCCCTATACATGAAACTTTTTATGGAATCCTCTATAGATTGATATTAGAAAGAGATATTTTCACCATCATGAAGAAATTTCATGGGGCCTCTTGTAGAACCCATCAATCTAGTACTAGGATTTCCCACCAAATCAGGTAGTTGGGAAATTATTAAAAATACATGAAATATGACTACATGTAACTCACTTATAAATTTCACAAATTTCATATCCATGAAATCATCATCCATCAATCCCCAGTAATTTCTACATACAACTAAATATTCATTTATGTTTTACATTTGGGAATAGATGTTGTGGGGCCATATTCTCACCCCAAAACTAAGCAATTCATGTACATCCATACTACTACTAACTTTTTCTCCAAATGGTCTAGTCCAATACCCCTCAAATAATTCCGGATGAAGAACATTATCAATATTAAATTGTCCCATATCATCACAAGGTTCATGGTCCCTCAAACAATATTGTTGGAATATAACACCAAATTTTGTTTTACTCAGTTGATGAAAATATAACCTTGAGTAGAATATCCATTCCAGTCACCCATCTTACATTCATGTTGAAGATAATGAATATGAAGAGGCCTTCAATTAGACCCTTTTAAGAAAAAATTAAAATATGGTGAACAAGGATAAAAATTCATTCATGGATATAGTCCTCAATTACTTATGGGCCTACCCTACTACCACACATATGACTACACAATCAATCTTATACTCATTGTTTCACGGGACCAGGGATATGCTACCCATTAAGGTATAGGAACCATATCCATGAATATACAGCTTTGGATAGCTCTTAGATGATGATAAATCATAAAAGAGGATGGGATAATTAAAGAGATTCAATCAGAATAGGTTGGGCACAGTACACAACCTATAGGTTAATCAAAACCGAGTCAGACAAAGATTTAATTAGAAGGTTATCCTTTATTCATTTATCTTAGGAGAACCAGTGTTCACTCACAAAACCCCAATGACACCAGGGAATAGGTATTGAATGTTTCAACCCAAATGGTATGGTCCTTACATCATACATAAGGTCTATCATAATGGGGCCTAATCATTTGACACCATGGATGGGGAGATTGTCACACCCCCACCAATGAGATATTTCCCCTGAACTACATTTCATTGTTGTCATTAAGAGAATATATCATTCTTTTTGTATGAGGTTAAACTACACAAGATCATGCTGGTTGAAAGATGATAAATTGTGTGATACCTCAAGTCCTAGTAGTAAGACTTCAAACTACACAGTGTCTCATGTCCAGATCACATGATGTTAAACTGCATGCATTCATCCTGATATCATTATATTAAATTACATGGTGCCAAACTTCATTACTACAAGATGTCAAACTGATTTGGATTCTGTCCTCAATAAATGACGTTAAACTGAATAGATGAGGTTATCAATTTATGATGTTAAACTTCATAGACAATACAATATCACTAATAAATCACCACATAGAGGAATAATCTTTTCATAGGAAGGATGAGATGAACCCTTACTCATATGAGGGTCAGTTTCAAATTGGGAATATCTCCATAGAAGATATATTTTCTATTGGATTCATGTCATCATAGGAAACATAGTGATGCTTGGACCTCAAATTATGGGCCAAGCCACAAACATTGTTTTCCTACACGTCGAGAGATCCATGTCCTTATATAAAGACGTTAAATTGGACAGCTAATATACAATCCACACAACATTAAAATCCATGGGTTTTTAGAAAAATGTACATATTTATTCTCATTTTTAATGAGATATATAGGGACACCTCGATCCAATATCTTGGTATATCCATCACATGATACGAAATAACCTTATCCTTATTTTAATTTCCACCACATAGTGACAGGAATGCATTCCATTCCATGTATCCCACACCAAGCATTGCCCACAAGATATTAGTAATTTTAGTAAGGGTTTCCATAAAAAACATGTCAAAAAATCCAAATATAGGATCACCATTGTCTTGAATGAAAGATTATAAAATGTATTTCATGAGTCCTCACCGCATAATTGTTAACCACATAGTTTATGTCCCTTGGATGACATAAAATAGTATATCCCAACAGACCACATCCGAGAATACCACTATTGCTGGTATTGGTTCCCTATGACTCTTGATTTCATGAACTACATGTGACCTGATTCCCAAAATTAAGAGATACATAGTGATCCCTTGATCATCAATACTAGGTCCAATCATGAAAAATATAAAAATTCCTCTTCTATATAAATAGGAAAGACATGTGCATGAGGTTCCTTATTTAAGAACTTAGCTGAGACTGATTCCTATTACCATAGGATACATAGTGATTCCCATATCTTAATGCATGAGCCCAATGAAAATTCCCCCTTCACATCAGGAAGACCACACCCTTTCTGCATGATGATAAACAACACATTTCCTCAAGAACTACAAGTGGATTGATTCTTGTCCTTATTGGTTATGTTGTGAGGCCAAAATATCATGTTCGGGTCACAACTACAACAATCAACAAAAATAATGGCCACCCCTACATAGAGATCAGAATTTTATAGAGAGTTTCTCATTTAATAACTATGTGTGGCTTCATTCCAATCATCTCATGATACATAGTGACGACCAGATCTCTAATTATGGGCCATGCTGTAACAACCGATATGAAATGAACCCCAACTGCATAGGAGATGAGTCACACAATCACATTTTTATTACGTACAAGTGAGATCTATGTATGGATTGTTTGTTCAGGAAATATATCAATCACAAATTTCTCACGTGAGTTCCCACATCCTTACCGCTTACCATTAAACTTCAAAGAAAATGTCCTAATGGAATGAAACTAAAACTGAAATAAACAATAATTTCCTCACTATATGCAGATAAACTATATTGAAAATTTATTTACTGCATTATGTTAAACTAAATGAAAAATTTCCCTAGTAAATGAAAATAAACTATGAACATCATCACTCATTTTCCATTACCAATGAATAGAAAAAATGAGAATTACCCTAGTAAGCTGGAGTGTGGGGTGCTTGAATCATATTTTAAAGCACCACAATCCATAATACACACTTCATATCTCAAGTGATTCAGGATACTAAAACCTTCCATAACCCTCAGAAAAGATACTCGGCATCAATGGACTATTTGTTTGACTATGCATGTATATCTATGGATATTGCGTATGTGACTATTATCATTAACCAAAATCTTGAATCTTCAAAAAGGTATTTCATATCCTTGTAAGACATGAAATCGCTATATAATAACTAAACAATTCAACATGAATTGAACTACTATGGGTACATTAGTCCCAAATCATTACACATGAATTGGGGACCCCGAACCTTGATTTACAACATGTTAATCTCTCACTTAGAAGTATATTGGGGTAATAATTATCTTGGGTATCTTAATTGGGCTCTTATGTATTCTTCATTATATTAGGACCATTTTTTTCATGACCTTAATCTTCTTGGACTATGGTCGAAGATGTAAAACCTTACACTCTCGCCAATAATGGTCTAAATAAAATGACCTTTGACTTCTAGAAAAAGATACACAAAACATGTCTTTTAATTAACCTTCAAGGGGAGGACTAAAAAAAATTAAAGTCTTCATTCTCTAAACTCTTTATTATTAGTGTTTAGGAAATATAGAGGGATTCAATGAATAAGGTATAAATCTCACAGGACCGACTTTATAGACCTAGTAAAAGAAAATTTATTCTTCCTGGACCCCCTAGTCCAGGAAAATGTTAGAGTAATGTCTTCACCTCTCTTCAGCAAGAGAATGTGTTCTCTAGGAAGCGAAATAAATTTTACAGTGCTCAAACCATTCTTGGATATTTCACTTAACCAAAAAGAACACTTCAAAATTTTAGTTCATCATATCACTACAACCTTCCAAGGCCCCTAGAATAGATACATGACTTTAAGGGACCCTTTTCTTAAAAATGAATGTATGACCACTGTTCCTATATATGTGCCTATGGACATCAACCAAATTTATAACTCCACAAAAGGGTTTTTTGATCCTTATGATCCGTGACATCATTTTGGAAGAAACGAGCACCCCATTATGTTTTGGGTCATTCTCGATACGATTGTACCATATCATCCTTCTTACCCGAGAACTTTGGACAATGATTTACAATATTTGTACCGAAATATTTAGGTGGATTTGGCATCCTTTACATTACATCACCATTTTTATATCCATTATTATAGTAGGAATGAAACAATCAATTCTTGAACCTTTTAGGGATCAGAAATCATAATTTTAAACCATAAGGTTTAAGGATAGAGATTCACAATATATGTGCCAAATTTCATTAGGGTACCATAATCCTTTTCATATATATTTTATTCCATACCCAATTTCATCATTTGGATGTTTGAGTCTTTGAAACATTTCATGGACTTCAAAAAAAATTATATCATCTTTTTCATGACCATGCTATCGATGTATAAGGGCATTGATCCACCTACTAAAGACATATCCTCCTTAGAAGGAAGTTTATTTAATCCCTGTGATCCCTAATAACACTATGAAAGAACCTATCACGTCAATCTGTTGTGGGTCATCCCTAGATTATAATCCCCATACCATCTTCATTGATTGAAACGACATGTTTATGAATTTGAAGATCCATACTCCTACTATCAAGGTAGATCTTGAATCCCTTGTATTTTATCCTTAATCGATATTACCTCCACAAATATCCTATGACCCCTAAAAAATATACTAAGTTTCAAGGTAATGTTATATGCACTGTGAATTTATTCTTATGGATATAAAACATGCCCATGTGGTCATGAAACAAATGCATCACTCTATGGGATGGTTTATCTGACCCTTGTGAGCCCTGACAACACCATAACAGAACCTAGAACCTCCGTGTGTTTTGGGCCATCCCCTGCATGTCTGCACCATTTTCCATGATCATTGATCAACCATGAGCTAAAATACCATAATCTAAAGTGATATAATTTCTGATAAAAAATAACATAAACAAAATTAATAGAAGGGATGAGCTAGAAGACCCTAAACTAACGTGATATAAGGGATGATCTAAAAGACTCTAAACGAAAGTGATAGAAGGTCAGAGACAAATAATCTTAAATTAAAGTAATATAATTCCTGACATAAGGTACAAGCTAAAAGACCCTAAACTGAAGATACAAAAGGGCTGAGTTAAAATACCCTAAACTAAATATATAGAGGGTACGATCTAATATAACATAAATATAAGTGATGGAATGTCCAAGATAAAAGACCCTAAACTAGTGTGATAGATGGTATCCCCTAAAAGTTCCTAAAATAATGTGGTAGAAGTTAAGAGAAAAAAGTACCTAAACTAAAGTGGTAGATGGACTGAGATAAAATCCCCTAGACTAAAGCGATGGACTATCTGATCTAGAAGCCCATAAAATAAAGTAATAAAGGGTCCAAGCTAGAATATCCTAAACTAATGTGATATAAGATTAGAGTTAAAAGTTCATAAACTAATGAAATAGAGGGTATGAGCTAAATGTCCCTAAAATAATGCGATATAATGTTTGAGCTAAAAGAACGTATACTAAATTGATAGAAGGATCAAGATAAAATAACCCAAAACAAAATCAATATAATTTATGATCTAAAAAACATAAACTAACTCGATAGATGATCTGATCTAAAATTCAAAAAACTAAAGTGATAGAAGGTCCCGACTAAAAGTCCCAACATTTAAGTGAAATAGGGCCCAATCTAAAAGTCCCTAACCGAAAGTAATATAAATTCCGAGTCAAAATTACCATAACTAATGAGATATAACGTATGAGATAAAAGACCATAAACTAAAGAAATAGAAGGACCAAGCTAAAAGTTCCAAAAATAATGTAATATATGGTCCGAGATAAAAGACCCTATACAAGTAAAATTAGGTCCATGATAAAAGTCCCAAAACTAATTAAATATAATGTCCAAGATAAAATAACATAAACTACACCAAAATTGTAATTTTGTATGAAAAATGAAAAATCTTGAATCTCTCACAATAAGGATTTGGAAAAAATCAATCTACGTTCACTATCCCTATCATCTTCGAAAATAGAAAGTCCACTCTTCCTTTAGGGAATACATTATACATTTTTATCCTTCCAAAATCCACATGATCTAATGATAATTAGAATAGATACATTAGTAGGGAATATTTTTTAATTGGGAATTCATATGTACTTTTTGTAGGAAAATATGTTATGATTTAAATATTTTGTTATGGTAATTCATGTTTACTTGATATTATCCAAAGGATGGGTATCATTTATGATTCCCATAATATCATATCATCAAAAAATTATTTCACTCTTTGAATGAAAGAAAACATGCATAACTCATATAAAGTTTAACAGACCTATTAATTGATATCAAACAAGAGGAAGAATATCTACATTTTAGAGTCACTCCAAAAATATCACAACTAATGGAGTATATATAAATAAAACAAAATCTGATCTAATGAGCTAGAAAATTCACCCAGAGTCTGGTGAGAAGCGTTAATTAAATGATGAAGTGATGCATGTCTGTCATATTCTACTATTTCCCTAGGATGGTGAGTCTTAGCTAAATTAGTTAGCAAAAAAAATATCTTTTTATTTGTTTCCAATGTGGATGATGTCGGTGAGAAATCATACTTCATTTGATCAATGATTTATCATGTATCCAAATTTTCAGAGTTCATAGATTCATTTGGTATTGAACAGTATATAATAATTGCAAACTCTCCTCTAGTTCCTCTTAATAATCATTTATCTCCCTAAAAGGGGGTGCATTATCTTCAAAATCATGAATGAACCTTTTATTGGTGGCCCAATCTCACTAAGTAAGGATGATTTGCTTCATGATTTCATATAGTGTATTGTGATCAAATCCATCAACCCCAAAGTCATTTAATAACTAATGGAGGTGTTCCCATGGTCACAAAATATATCCAAAGAAGTATCTGTAATCAAGGTGTGAATCTCATTCCCGATTGGCCAATATTGTGTCTGGGACTCTGTGTTTTATTTTCACGGTATGACAGGTGGAGGAATAACTAGATGAGCTAGCAAGGATGAAGGAGAAGAATCCTAATTTTATATTCACTCAAAATTTGTATCCATCATAGCCTCTGTTAGAGGACTAATTTCCTCAATATATTCTATCTCATTATCAGAATATTCATCACTAGAAATATGGTTCTTCTTTGATTTATCTCGCACAACTTCGATCAACTTCATCATTAACAAAATCTGAGGGGTTGGTGATGAAAATGGCCAGTCCACATGATGAACAATCTGGCATAATAAACCATCTAGAAAAGCTACTACCCATGCATGGGCATCATCATTTATAAGGAAGGAAATACCATTAACAGGATGATGAATGATATTGGCATAAATATCCTCACATGACATCACCATCCATAATTTCTTGATGACCCCATGGTGTTGATCTATTCATTCATCAACAAAAGTAAGATGGGTAACCCTTTGGGTGAGTCCAAAGTGAGAGGATAACATTTAAGGTTTTCAATTCTGGTAAATGGATATGTCTTCCATGCTAAATACTAGATCCCCATACAGAAGAAAGATCATCTACAACATTTCATGAAGGTATCCACTTTTGTTTTCAATAATTGTCTTAGAAAGTGCATGGTAGGGGTAAAATAAAAATTTTCAAATTAGTTCAACACATCCTTAACCTCGAAAAGGCTTAGCAACATGGTTCCAACACCAGCTATGTTCAATAATGTTGGATATGATAAGGAAACATGGATCCTAGTGGTATTGTAGTATTAAAAAATCGAAATTATCCATATCTGATAAAGAAACTATAATGAAATAATGATCCTATAGGGTATGCTTCCTTATTGAATGTGGCCTATTAGTTCTGAAGGGCATGCAAGGACTGGTACTGGAAAATTGAGGTGGTGCCCTTATGTTTTCTGCACCACCATCACCAATGTGCTAACAACGACCCCTAAAAGAAAATCCCTATATGGGAAAAGTATTTAATTTTAAAAACAAGGGAATAAATCCATCTTGAAAAAGGCTCAGAGAGATCTCAGAGTTTACTTAGTATCCCCATGATGTATAGTCCCCAGCTTCCAAAATAGACTAATACAGGCTAGTACTATTGTATACCTACTAGAAAGGGACCTTATGTGGGAATATAGAAATTGGCCTAACCCTGCTCTGAAAAAGGAAGATATTGATCCTTTACTTCAAATAGATGAGTGAACACATTGTTAGAACCTTCCTCATTTTCTTCCTCATAATGGTGATCATATACCTCACCAAAATTGAAGCCTTCAAGGGATCGTCCCAAATATCTGAAATAGGTTAGAACTAATCATAAATCTCTTTGAGAGATTTAATCCAACCCATATGTTAGATTTCCTCTAGGATGATACCCACTTCACAATGGGGAAAATGTATTGTGTTGGTTCTAGGGAACCAACGACTGATCTGCTCTCGAACAATGTTCGGATGGTGATAGATGATAATTAGAAAATAGTCATGGATTCATAAAGATGAACTATTTATAACTGATCAATGAACTCTATGTATCTTTGTCTGAACCAGAAGGGCCATTTCCATTCATCAATGAAATTTCTTCCAAGAAATAGATCACATTTTAGGTTCCATCTACTACTTAGATTGTTCAAAGATGAAGAAAATATGATTGAGTAATTCTTACCATTAGGTTGATGAGTGAAATCACATCCATCTAGTCCCAAGGGATAGTTTACCAAAAACATATTCAATCCCCGAGGTTGAGTTTTGACTAGTTGGCATTCCATAGTGACTTTCAAATAAATATAGTCAAAATAAGTCAACACATGGGGAGATGACATATTAAAGTCCGATGGAGGGATACCAACATCATCCAACAAACTAAACCCATATAGAGGATGTTGGTGAGATATGGGATAATATTAAAACTCATATGAGAGGAACATCTTCATAATATTGTTAGCAGTATAAACATGATATTAGGGGTCAAATTTCTTATTTATTGAAACCATGACCCTTTGATTAGCTGTAGAAGCGAAACCATGGAGAGAACTGGAATCCATCTGAATAAAATAGTGTGAATTATGTCAGACATATTAAATAAAAGTATGGTAGTATATAAGAATGATAATCAAAAATAATCATGTAAATCTTAGGTATTAGTAATGGATTCATGAATCACATAAGTAACCCATGAATAAACTAATTCCTCAAAGTCTTGTGGGTCGCATGACCCCCAAGGGCATCACAAAAAAACATAAACCGTAAAATAATCTTAACCATCTGACATTGACATGGCCACAAGAGCTTCATGATATTAAATAGGTTATATGATTTACATAGTAGATCCTTTAGAACCCTCAAGATGATATTGAATCCTCACAGGGAATGTTTGAACAATTACTTAAATTTAGGTCATAGTTGGTTCGATTGGGTGCCTAAGCACAAACGATCTTGTATAATAGTTCTCATGAAAATGGATCATGATGATTTATCACGATTGGTTATGGAAGAAGGGTCTTACAGAAAGGTCCAGGAAGGAATAAAGTAAAGAGAGCTTTGGAGGAATGAGTAACTTAGAAATTAGACATCCATAGGCTCCCCTATATGTTGGTAATTATGTGGAATACACAGAATTGTATGGAAGAAACAAAATCACCGAAGAAACAGTTCATGAAATAACAAATGAATCAATAGGGAATTTACTTTCCTTTGAAACATGAAATTTTCCCCAAAAATATTTCTTTTGGGGTGATTTTTTGATTCTCACGAAATGAGAATCAAAAAATTCTCAAAGGAAGAAATACCTGAATATTTGTATTAGCTTCAGAAAAAATGAAAAGGAAGATAAAGGGGGCCAATGACTCATGTATCGTGTGAACCCCAATAGGCACATGATCCCCAGCACAAAAAAATGATCATGAAGATGGGAATGTATTGTTCATAATCTACAATGGATCCCATAGATCCACTATTGAAAATCCCTTCTACTATCATAATGGAATTCTGGAAAACTGCAAGTCATATAGTGGTAGGAAAATAAGCTCACAAATGTCACAAAACTTTTAAAAATATGGGAACCTAAAATAATCAGAAAATCCATTAAAAATTTTAGAGAAATATCCAAATTCATGAGGCCTCTTATGGTTGTAAATATCATGGGACGGTTCAATTATTGGAAAAATGATTTTCCTTGAAGTCATTAATGTAAACTCATAAGGCACTTGAGATTTTGTATAATAAAAAATTGAAATAAAACATCAGAGGAGGTATAAGACCCATGAGGTAATAAGAATCACATGAAGCACCACTAATTTTCCGCAAAACAACACAAGCCCCTGGCGACATATCTAGCACATCTCATGAATTTCCTTTGGCTTGTAATCCTCATTAAGACAAGGACCTTGAGTATGTCGATTAAAATGAAGTCCCCCCTTTGGTTCCCAAATATAAAATGGATGTAATTATCCATGAAATGTCCACACATCCCCATAAGACCATTTTTAGTCATGTGATGCATCACCAGGAGGTATAGTGATTGTCCTCGATGACACCCAAACAACCATACAAACTCTGAAACCATTAAAAAAATGGAAATAAAAACTATTAGGAAGAGGGAGCTTCTTGTGGTCATAAAAATATTAAACTATGATATGGACATCCACATAATGGTATTTCAAGACCCCATGAAAAGTTAATCTGATCTCACAAAAGTCACACACTAATCACTAATTTTCTAAAAGAATGTTCTATAAATTTGACCTTTGATCATATGAAAGGCTTTAGATAGGTTCCCCAATCCTATGAAGGAACTTGGATATGTTAAAATGACAATATGGATTTCTTTTAGAATTTCCACATGACTCAAAAAACCCCATTAATTAGAAATGATACAGTTTAAGAGTTATTGATTAGATGGACTCACAGTCTTTGAAAATCAAGTGACTCCCACTATGTGGTCCATGATTAAGATTCATGAATACCTATGATGTTGAAAAGATACACTAACTCCAATCTATATTAGCAACATATGAAACATGGAAGGTAGTGAAAAGACTAGGTTTTGAGGCCTATAAATCCCCCACCCTAGCATAAAAAATGTAGAAAGGCTCTCCATATTATAATTTTACCATTTTTCATTCAAGCGTTAGAGAGGATTTCTTAGAGTGCCTAATCTCACAACCAGAAACATTCCCATGAAGTAAGGTATGAGGGAATAGATAGAGAAATCATGTGGCATGAAAAATAACTTCATGTGATTACTATACATAATGCAAGAGACATCTGGAAGGAAATGCGAAAAATATCCCACACATATTCTAGATCATGTGATACTTAAAATTATCTGACATTGAATAAATATAATGAATTCATCATATAAAGGCTATGATAAATAGTAAATATGGGAGACCTATGTGATGGAAATTCATGATGACCCTCACACGCTTCGTGTGACCCACCCAGGATAGTCGATATTACTAGGACAGGTCGCATATGTCTTTTGACATTCCTTTTCTATAAAATTTGGATAATGATAAGTCCTCGAGGCATGTGAAATCATGTTATATGGAACCCCATAGGCATTCCACCACAATCTCCCAAATCCCTCCAGTATTTCCATCCAAGTCATGCAATGACCTTTAGATATTTCTCCCGACCCATATAGTGACACCAATTTAAGTCAGTGAAGTCTCGCGGTATCACATAGTCATGTCAGCCAGCTCTTGAAACACCCCTCATACATAATATCTAGGATTCATGATGTCTTCCAAATTTTTAATCCAATACATGTGACTCCCTCCAAGAAATGTCACATTGACTCTCATGATGCCCTTTACAGTGTGTCAGCCAGCAATAGTGATGACATCACATAATGTTAGCTAGATTGTGAAAAACACACTTCCAAAGACATACGAGATCATGCAATAGACAACAGGATCAACTGGATAGCTCTTGTGATGTCTTCTATACATTTCATTCTTGACCATGAGATAACCCTCAAACATGCCATTCAAGGTAGATGAATTCCCTTAGACCAGACAACAAGATCATGAGATTGTATTTGAAAATTCCAATAATATAGTAAGACATATCTTGACATCCTCTAACATGTAAAAATAGTCAATTATGGTATATCACTTAGGATGTCAAGAAAGTTAGGAAGGAAATCGGTCCTGGTCAGTAAGGGAATCCAATGATTTGATAAGTCTATTCACCTTGGCGTGTAAGCCCTGACCAAAGGGAATCATCAGTGTGTAAGCCCCAATCATGGGAACTACTAGGACTCTTACTACCTCCATAACTGGGATACATAGGATTCCACTCTTAGGACCTAGACCAAAATTAATCATCCAATGTTTTGTCCCAATACATAAGTACCACATCCATAAGCATTGAAGTAGACCATTTCAATATCTTGTTTCCCACACCAAGAATAACCGACATTGTATTAGGGAGTTTCAATAGTCATATAATTTTCATTGTAAACCATTACCAAGGTAAGAGAGTTTTTAGTGTGTAATACAAGATCAGAAACATAATATTATATATCCCACATATAATGGAAATATCATTTTGTAATCCCCATTCAACCGAACCATAATGAATCCAATTCCTACCATAATCAAGATATGTTGAAAACCTTACTAAGGCATGATCTAAAAACTAAAATGGGTATCCACCTCATTATAAGCACCATCATATCTTTAATATTTAAACCATCTGGAACCAAACATTCCCCTCGGATGATTATATTACCGCATCCCTCAATAAACTAAAAAAATCAATTAATGAATTTTATTCCAGCCATGACTAGGATACATAGGAATCCTTCATAAGGCACCAACAAAAAAAAGTAAATGGGAATCAACCTAAGTTTATGTCTCACTATGTCTCTGAAATATCAAACATCAGGACCCAATCATTCTCATGGGCTGATAATCTTACCTCATCCCTTATAAGAGTAAAAAATAAACTGAACTACAATGACTGTGATTCCTATAATAACCAGGATATATTTGATGTCTTCCTAAGGCTAGAGATACATATTAAACATCCTAAGGGTATTCTTGACACATAATACACCCATCTATATGAAATGAGGCCGACCACTTGATACACCTTGTTTGTCACACCTAGCGCAGTAGATGTGGGATTAGAGATTCCTGATGAACACATCGTTGACATTCTGAACCTCCATCATCAAAAGAAATACTAGTATGTATGCACCAAATAGTGGTAGGATATAAATATCCCACATACAAGGGAATCTACCTCGGGGCCAGTCCCAAGGGCATGATCAAACTTTGATAACTAAGATTATTACAATAACCATGATGCATTGGACATCTCATCGAGACCCAAGTTCAAATATCCAGTGCCCAAGTGCCCTCAAATATTTCCTTTCCACAAGATGCTAAATTGACAAGATTTAACAAACACTGTGGGTTTTGATTCCTATAATAAATATGTTGTGTGGGATTCCTAAAAATGGATCACTCCCCTCCTTGGAATATTAACTGCCTCCCTATGTAGAAACAAATTATGATGTACCTAGTTATACAACATCAATATTTTAGTAGCTACAAATTACATGGGAAATTAATGAGGATCCTCAGAAAAAAGGTGGATCCACTAATGAGACCACCCATTTAATTTGTATATAAAACAGAATAAAAAAATAGGTCATTTATTTGGGTTACCAGTCCCATATTGGTATTAGTAAGAGATTAATAAACATATAATAAATCAATAAGAGTTGACAAAAGTTGGTAAAAAATTCCTCCCAAATGGTGGGATGAGCCTAAAATCATATAATCTCATACAATATAAGTCCCCAAGAATCGTTGGGTCTGAAACCAAATTTGACAACATGCCTTTAGAATGTAGGTTCATAACTAGTTATGAATTTGGGACACATTGAGAGTTTCCACTAAGAATGACAATTGGGTCTTGATTTTATTATTTGTATAAGACCTGCACACCTCACAAACACCCATCAAGGTAAACTGAACCCACCTCGATGGGGGTTCTAGGTAACCTCTTTCCTGATGAAATAGAGGCATTAGGGAAATTATGACCACCAATGTTTTGGCCCCCATTTAAAATTAATTATCTTACTCATATTAATTTCCTTTTGAAATGATTATTCTTAGTCCCCATCCCTATTATCATTTTCCCTAATCATCTATGATATCACCACCATTTTATGTTTATCAATTCTCTCTATTATGTTATGTCCATGATCCATTAACTTATTCTACATCGCCTTAGGATCATCTTAACTATACATTGGACCCACCAACACTATATATGTTACTAATATTTTGTAACACCTCAAGGTTTTAAAAATAAATTGAAATGCATGAAACACTGACACTTTGTTTTAAAGAGATAGTTATAAACTAGCCTTTAAACCTATTTTTTCACTTCTACGATTCGAATTCTAAAAAATGGTCATCTATAGTTCTGACCAGTATGTTATTTGGAGTATGATAGAACCAACATATTTTTTATGGTGAATAGTAATATGCCCTGATGACTAGTTATATTAATAGAAATATGACCCTGATGAATAGTAAAATATATTATTATTTTATTTTCTTAAGCTTATAAGATAATGATATTTTGGTAAACTTTTCAAGAGATATAAAATGACTTTTACTTTTACAATTTTTATTTTTCAAATAAATTATGGTTTTATTTAAAATATAATTTAATAATATTTTAAAAATTATTCAAAAAATAGAATTAATTTTTGAATTCTAACTGTTGAAAAATGGTGAGGGTTTATTTTGGAATTATTCGGGGAATGATGAATTTTTTGGTTAATAGTAAAAATACAATTTTAAATTTTTTGGGTGATTAATGACATCATAATGATGTAATGATAATGAAATATTTTTGGTCAACTCATGATGATTAAAATATTATATGAGGTGTTCCATGTAAAAAATACCATCGGAAAAACTAGTGGAAAGCCCATTGTTTTGCAAATACCACTTAGGAGGTTTCATTTAAAATAAATTAAAAATTCCCTCACATTCACTATAAATATCACCTTTACCTCCCTCTTCCTCTCACACCTCTCGAGAATTGATAATTCCCTAAAATATGCCCAATTATATTCCCAAGTCTCTTACCCATCTCTTAGACCCATTGGTCTCATCAAAGGGCCAAAACCAAATTCCCTAAGGAGGATCTCAAGGAGAATAGATCAAGGGGTAAAGATCATCTTTCAATTTTCTTGTGTTTTCTTTTCAATTTTTAAATTTTATTATACTCTCTTCTCCTACCTCTATCCAATATAAATAAAATATCATGTGTTATATATATTATGGATTATTGATATGATTATAGAAGTTTTTTTCATCATTCTTCTTCTCCTCTTCCCCTGATTCTACAAATAAAAACATTGTCTGTGACTTACTGATTAATCAAAATCGTGGATGATATGTTTTCAATTTTCCTTAAATCCTCAAAAATAGTTATAATATCATTTTAATGGTTAAAAAATATTTTAATGGGTATTATATATGCTATTTTATTTTCTGGAGTTATCATATTGACATAATATTATGTTATATAGTTAAACAAGTATATGATTATCGAAGGACAACCAAAATGATCTAAACGGACATCACTAATGATTTATCTAGTGAGTCATCATCATATCGTATATAAAAATTGATTTGTGGAATAATATAATATTCTGGAACAATATTATCACCATTTCATCCCACTTCTGGAGTTTCACATCCATTCAACTAGAAAACCATTTATGAACCGACTGTGGGAATCATGTAAAGAACGCACCAGAAACAATTTAAATAACAAAATATTATTAATGAATGTGTGGAATGATGTTATAAAATTATCATGTAAGGTTTTATAAACATGAATATGTTTCTATAAAAATATTAATAACACTATTTTTACCATTATACAGGAGTTTTAAGAACATTTGAAGTAAGATAGACCTGAGGTAAGGGAATTCTTAACCTAATTTCCATTCATTGGGTTAACCAACTAATTCATTTATTATGTGCTAATGAGAATTTTTTTAAATTAATTTCGTTTATATTATGACCTATTATGTTTACTTATAGTGTATAAACATATTCCTTTCATTGTATTATTTATCACACCAATTATATTATATTTGTAAAGGACATTCCTTTTAAAACTCACTATTAGTATTCTATTTTACAAAATTCAAAAGAAATGTTTTTATGAAATTATTAAAGTATTGTGATTATGTTCTAGTTCATGGTCCTTTTTTAGGATGAAGGGTGGGACCTATATCTCCCTCAAATGCATTTGGAATGTGTAAGTTGTAGGTCGGATGAATGGCTACTCCATGTGTAAATGTGATGGTTACACACAAATGTAGATTTGGGGGTTACATTGTAAGGTAGCCATGAGGGTTAAAAATAATAATATATATATGATTGTTACATTATAAGTAAGTAATTTCCCATGATACCTGTTTGGTTTTATATATGTTCGCTAATGTTTTATGGAAATCTCAAGTTTCACAAAGTAAGTAAATCTCGGTGAGAAGTATAACTTTCTAAAAATGAATTCATATGTTTTTTATTATTCATGGACTAATGGTTTCGTTAATTATTTTTAAATACCATACTAAGGTTTTCATTCTCATCACATTCTTTTAAATGATATTTCTAGTTTATAAGGATGTTTAAGAGAAATAAGGATGTAATGTTAAATGTTATGAAGATTTTTCTAAGAAATCATGTTGTTGTTTTGTGTTTGAAATTCAATGTTTTGAAAGAAATTGATACTATTTTAATTGTAACCACTTTTTATTATTGTGGGTTGATATTCATGACTTATTTCCTAAATATCTAAAACTCTAAATTGAAAATATATTTCGGAATGTAAAGATGTAGAATCTAGTTGAGATAGCTAAATTTTGATATGTTTAAGGCCAATTTTTCATATTTTGTATCACAGCGTGGTTTAGATAAAATTAGGGGTTTGGATGATGATAATAGAATAGAATAAATGTGTTTTACCTTAGGCTTATTTTGAAATGGTTTAGAATTTAAAAATTACCTTGTTTCTTCATCTTCGATATGTCTGTTCAGAACGATTTTATATATAAGAAATGGGGAAGTTGATGTTGGAAGGAACTAAGAGGTTGATATCTTTCAAAATCTGTAACCAAGAATGGTTGGAATTGGAATCGATTAGTTTATGTTGGTAATGGATTAACTGACACTGGAAATAAATTTTAGTTTTATCCATTTCAGGGAGCAACTAGATATATCACAAAGGAACATGATGATAGTGGAACATTTTATAAGGAAACACCCTCCTTCTTTCAGTGGATCATCTCACCCAATATCGGACGAAGGATGGATTAGGTCCATTGAAAAGATATTAAATGTCATGGGATCTTAGATAATCAAAATTTTAGTCATTCCATATATTGGTTTGATGGTGAAGTTGATTAGTGGTGGTCAGTGGTCAAGAATATCAGAGATAAAGAGGAAATTCAAGCCCTGGAGTACGATGAATTTAAAAGTATTTTCCTTAAAAAATATTTTCCTCAGGTTTTTTGACTTATGATGGAGAATAAATTCTTATAATTTAGGAAAAATTAGGAAGATTCAGTTGCTTTTTATGAAGAAAAATTCACCCAACTATAAAGGTATGCTCCAAATCTTATTCGGGGTCTTGATTGGAAAATCAATTGCTTTTACTCAGGATTTAAGCAAAGATACTGAAGGGAATTGGCCTCCTAAGAATTAAAATGTTTTTAGAAATATTATCGATGTGATGAGAGGGTTGAAATGGAGTTCAATGATGGCCACATAAACTTTGGGAACAAAGAGAAGAAGAGGTCCTGATGTCAAGCAATGGGTAAGAATTAATCAATAAAATCTAATTGTAATAAAATTCATTCTCCATTTTGTGAATATTGTTGTAAAAAGCACCCTATGGAATTTCATACCAAAACTTAGAAGTTTTTTCTATGAGTTATGTTTGGACATATATGATGATATCATAATCAAAGTTATCTAAAGATCAATTATGATAAGAAAACAGTAAAGGGTTTCAAATGTGGTAAGATGGGTCATTATGCAAATTTATACCCAAATAAATATCTGAATGATGTAAGTCATTAATATTATATGAATAAAGGTGTTGTGAGATCCTTTGCTACTACATCAGTAGATTTTGGGGTATCCAATGAAGTGGTATCAGGGAATTTTTTAAATTACTTAGATTTTTATAATGTCTTGTTTGATATGGGGTCTACACATTCCATTATTTCTAAGAAAGTTTCAGGTAAATTGGAAATATCATCTCAATAAACAAGAAAAATACTTATTGTTAAAATGCACAAGGAAAATGTTAAAACCAAAATTAATTTTAAGAATATTCATATTGTAATATGTGGAAGGAAATTACCAGAAAATCTTGTTGTTTTTCTCTTTTTAGATTTTGATTTCATTCTGGGTATGGATTGGATTTCTACCTATCAAGCTAAGATTGATTATAGAGCTTAAGAATTTGTTTTTCAGAATGAGTTTCAGTTTGTATACAAGAACAAACCCATACAATAGATAACATGTTAGGAAGCTGATAAACTATTGAATGATGGAAATGAAATTTATCTTTCTCATATTGTTAAAAATAATGTAATTTTTTAGATTTATGATGTGCCAGTGGTAAATTAATACCTTGATTTTTTTATGATGAGTTACCCAATGTTATACCTAATTAAGAAGTTGAATTCACAAGTGACCTAGTTCATGATGTTAAGAAAATTTCAAAGCCCTTTATCAAATGGATCAAATGGATAATCTTGAACTGAAAAAGTAGTTGTAGGTGTTTCTTGATAAAGGCTTCAGTTATCATAGAACTTTACCATGGGGATCTCTTTTTTTGTTTTTTTAAGAAGAAATATGGTTCCATGTGACTTCTCATTGATTATTGATCTTTGAATAAAATTACATTTAAGAAATAGTATCATTTCCCTCACATATATGACTTGTTTGATTAGCTCCAGTGAGCTCAGTATTTTTCCATGATCAATTTAAGTTTTGGGTACCATCAGCTAAAGGTGAAGGAGGATGAAATTCAAAAAACAATGTTTCAAACGGGATATGGTCATTATGAATTTTTTGTTATGATGTTTAGTTTTAAAAAAACTCACCTACTATATTCAAGGATCTTATGAGTAGAATATTTCATCAGTTATTGGATAAGTTTTCAATTGTTATTATTGATGAAATATTTGTGTATTGTAGAAGTAAAGAGGAGCATGAAAAATATGTAAGGGTTGTTTTTCAAACCATAAAAGAAAATAAACTGTGTGGAAAATTTAGAATGTATGAATTTTGATTGGAATGAAATTATTTCTTTGGTCACATTGTTTCTAAAGAGGGCATAACTATTGATCTTACTGAAAAGAATGTTGTTAAATAATTGACATGACCCAAAAATATAACTAGGATTTGTAGTTTTCATGGTTTTCCAATCTATTACATGAATATTTTTGAAAAAATTGAAAGAATATCTAGTTCACTAACTAAGAAAACTAAAAACAGAGTTAAATTCATCATGAAAAATGAATTTGGTGACTGTTTTCATAAATTAATAATAATATTGGTGAATGCTCTTATTCTGAACCTACTATATGGAAATGGAGAGTTTCTCATGTAATGTGATGCTTCATTAAAGGTACATGGTTGTGTTCTAATGAATAATGATATGGAAATTTCTTATTATTTAAGATAGCTAAAACCACATGGGTTAAATTAACCCACACAAGATTTGGAATTTGCAGTTTTGGTTTTTGTTTTCAAATTTTCGTGTCATCATTTATATAGAACAAAATGTGAAATACATACTAACCACAAAAGTTTGAATTATATATTCACTGAAAAGTAATTAAACATAAGGCTGAGAATATGGCTTGGGTTGATAAAATATTATGATTACACAGTCAATTAACATCCTCTAAAATCAAACAAAGTGGGAGATTCCTAGAATCAAAAACATCATTCATCATTAACTATTTTATGGATATAAAAAGACCCTTTGATTAGCTATTTGATTAATTTTCTCTTCGATGTTTTTGGTGAAGGAAATTCCTCTATTTTGGTTTAGGTTTTAGTGTATTCATATTTTTCAAAAATATATTTGCAAGCATAGAAGGAAGATGGGGAGTTACAGAAAAATGTAGAATTGGTTAAAATGGGTTTGTTATTAAAATTTTACATTGATAAAGATTGTGTATAAGGATTTTGAAAGAGATTATGTATGCCTTGTGAATCTCATCTCATGAAAGAAGTTTTGTGGGAAACTTATAGTTCTCCATTTCCAGTTTATTTTAGCATCACAATGATGTATAGTGCCCATTAAGAGTATTACTGGTGGAATGGAAAGAAAAGAGATATTACAAATTTAACTATAAAATGTTTGACATATAAACAAATTGAAGTAGAGGGGATGTTATCGAAGGGGATTATTCATCCATTACTAGGGCCATAGTGGAAATGGGAAAATATTTCCCTGGACTTCGATGTGGGACTACCTAAGACTTCTCATGGAAACAATGCAATATGGGTTATTATTTATAGAAAGACTAAATATTCTCATTTAATTCCTATTCATGATACTATGTCGTTGAATTAACTTTCTATACTATACCAAGAAGATATTGTTAGGTGGCATAGAGTTCCCCTTTCCATTATATCTGACCACGATTACATGTTCAATTGTATATTTTGGAAAGGCCTTTTGATGTCATTGGGAAAAAAATTAAATTTCAGTATAGCTTTTCATCCTCAATAAGATGGGAAGTCAGAAGGGACAATTTGGAATTTGGAGGATATTCTTCGAGCTTGTTTAATGGATTACCAAGGATGTTTTGATCAACATATTTCTTAAGTTGAATTTTCTTATAATAATATTTTTTCTTTAGAGTATACAGATAACACGTTTTGAGGAATTATATGGGAAGTAGTGTCAAACTCTAGATTTTTGGGATGAAGTTGTGGAAAATATGTTGATGGGACCAGAATCATTAGAGGAAGTGGCTGAGAAAGTGATGATGATATAGAAACACATGAGGATAGATCAGAGAAGACAGAAAAGTTATGAAGATAATATGAGTAATGTATTTTCTTTTGATGTAATTGATTGTGCTTTTCTTAGAATCACACCATGTAATAGTGTTATGTGTTTTGTTAAGAATGGAAAACTGAGTCCACGGTTTATTAAACCTTATGAAATACTGAGGTAAGATGGCCTGGTTTCCTACTGAGTTTTTTTCCTTCGAGTTTATCTTATGTACACAATGTTTTTTCATGTTTTAATGTTAAGTATTTATGTTCCCGATTCATCGCATGTTTTATGGCCCAATGTAGTTCAGCTAGAATAGAATCTTTCTTATAAAGAGAAAAAAAATCATATTTTTGATCAAAGTGAAAAAGTATTGTCAAGTATTGTTATCCACTAGGTAATGGTTTTATAGAGAAACCTAATGGTTGAATAATAAACATGGAAATATGACCACGCTTCGAGAGAAAAGTTGTAAAGACCCGTAAAATTCAAGGGAAATTTTTTCTTAATTTTCTTTAGAATTTTACAAGAGCGCGGTTTCAGACGGCACATGATTCCGAGGCCTGGAGTGCCCGGAATTAATTTCTGAAGTTTGGCTCGGGTACGTTCAATGAACGAACGAGCGGGTTTTCCTAACTTTTGATTCGGTGCTCGGAATTGAAATCCGAGGGCACCGATGAACTCGCAGCACCGATATTCGCTTAAAGAGACCTTTTCGGAAGTTGCGTTTGTTGCGGGTTGAAAGTTAGTTTTGGGGTTTTTAGTTTGAGTTAAATAAAATTTGTGAAGAACAAATTTTATTATAACTTGATAAAACCTACCAAAGGGGGTTGGAAGTGGGACCCACACCCACATAACCTCCATTGGGAGGATTAAGTGTGGTGGGGCCCACACGAACCCCTAAACCTTTCATATTCTCCCAACTCCCTTAACGCCTCATTAAATGACTTGAGTTACTTAATTAATTATGGGAGTTAATCCTTTTGAATTTCAAACATTTGAAATTCTTGTGTCTTATGTGATAATAAAATAAGATGTTGTCTTATTTTATTTTGGTTAATTGTTTGTCTTCTTGAGAGGTGGAGAGATTTTTCTTCTTCTTCTTCATCTCCGACGAAGATCACGAAGAACGCTCAACTTGAAGAAGAACGCTCAAGTCCCGACGAAGAACGCCGCTCCGCTCTTCTTCGTCTTCCGTGTCAACGAGTGGGAACGCCGCTTCCTCCTCGGATTCCCTTCGTCGACATAAGAAGTTTTTCCAACGACGTGTCTCTTCGGACGCATCCCTTCGTCATCGGATTTGACGAACGGCTACCGCGACGCCCGACCTCTGCGACGTCGTCTTCCGCGGAACGTTGACAATCTTCGAACCTTATACCCAAGGTAGGGGTTGTTATTTTATTCTTTAATTATTCCTTTTCTTGATCGTGGATCTCGCATGTCTAACATGAGGCTTTTGAATGTCTAAGTTGAGTTATTTATTTAACGTGAGGGGGCCAGACCGCATAAACATGGCCGAACCCCCCTCCATCGTTCTTATTGTTTATTCTTGCGGGTGGAAGCAAAGTGGCGTGGTACCGTCGCACCACGCGGATGATCGTGCAATTATTTTACGCGGCACCGTCGTGCCACGCCGAGGAAGAATCTTCAAGAACGCGATGCCGTCGCGCCGCGTTGAAAGAAATCAAGGCACGACGAAGGGGTGCGGTGCCGTCGCACCACGCCGGACGACGAACACCGCGGCCGGTTCCGGGCCGCGGCGGGACGAGGAGACCGCGGCCGGTTCCGGGCCGCGGCGGGATGAGAAGACCGGCGGCCGGGCCGCCGGCGTCGGAAGCCGAAGAGGGGACCGGAATTTCCGGTCCCGTTGGAGAAAACCGGCCGGCCAGCTGGCCGGCCGGATGACGTTAAACCGGGGGAATTAATCCCCCGGCCAGCACATAAAACCCCCCTCTTAAAGAGGGGGGCGGTTTCCATGTAAAGGGGGGGGGGGGGCAACAGCCCCCCGGTTTTCCTCCAAACCGGCCCCCACGTGGGGGCCGTTTTCTTGCAAAGGGCGCGACACAAAGGCCGCACCGCCACCCAAATCAGCGGGGGGCTTCGCCCCCCCCCCCCCGCATGCAGCCACCTCGCGGCGCCAAGCTGCCGCGGCCCCCCGCGCCGCCGCGCCGCCCCAGGGGGGGTGGGGGGGGGGGGGGTCGGGCCGGGTCGGCCGGACCCGGACCCCCCCGTTTCGAACCAGTTCCGGTCTTTTGGCCATAACTTGAGCCTCGGACCTCCGATTGACGAACCGTCTGCGGCAACGCGATCCTTGGATCAAGACGGTCGTTTCGGTATATCACACTCAAGGTTTCGGATTACTTTGAGTTCGGCCGGGTTGGTTCGTTCACGAAACCAACCGGGCCTTCGGAGCGGAAACGCTCATATCTTGAGCTACGGACGTCCGATTGACGTGCCGTCAGCTGTGTTGTGTTCCTCTTAGTGAGACGGATCTTTTGGCATACTCCGCCCGAGGTTTGGACGCAGGTGGAGTACAGTCGGGTTGGTTTTGCCTTAAAAACCAACCGGGCCCCAGAGACAAAAATGCCAATAACTCTCAGACCGGGCGTCCGATCGACGCGCTGTCTGTTGCGTTGAGTTCCTGTTGACGATACGGAACTTTTGGATACATCAACTCTGGTCTTTGTGACAGTTGATGTATCAGCCTCTCGGCTCGTGGAGCGGACCCTCCGAACGAGCTTGCTGTGTGCGAGAACCCTAGTGCTGGCTGCGACTGTTTCTATGACTGCTACTGCTACTACTGCTACTGTGACTGCGACGACGACAGTACAGAGATCCTGTGTGGATTCGACGACGACGACTTCAGCACTCAGCGATCCTACGTGGATCAGTGCTACAGGTCCTGTGTGGGCCCGATCCTGTGTGGGTCCTTGCGCTCAGCGGTTCTGTGTGAGCCAGCGCCAACAGGTCCTGTGTGGGCCCGATCCTGTGTGGGTCATTGCAAGGGTTAGTTACCTATCGATCCTTCATGGATCCGACGACTTAGATGGATCAATGATCATCTTTATCGTCCTTTGAAGATGTATACCTGTGTGAGCTGAATCCTATTGCTTTCCTGTGTGGATTGTGTTGTGCAATCCTGTGTGGATTACGTTTTGCTTTCCTGTGTGGAATACGTTTACTTTCCTGTGTGGACTGAGTTGTACTTGGGCTCGGAGGTTGGAGCGTATTTGAATTGATGACTTAGGTATATGTATGGGCATATACCTAAGCAATGTCGGTTGTTACCTTGTGATTGTTACTTTTCTTCGTGGTTTATCCTTTGTGGATTTGAGAGACTTTCAGGGGTCTCGGGGTCCCTAATGAGTAGCTTATACTCACCCCTGCACGGGCTTTGCCCGCACTACGTTGTGTTGGTTGCAGATGACGGACAGCGTTGACCTTAGCTGAGGCTTGCAGAGCGGGACGGTACCCGGAGGTGGACCACTGGGCGGGCCGTGCTCGGAGCGGACGGCGGGACCCATGGAGCAGAGGAGCTATCTGTACCCACCCTTCAGGTGGGATTTCCAGTGGACAACTCGGAGTAGCGGCTTTTACCTTTCAGTTGCTGTTTTCCCTTTCGAGTTGTACTTTACTTTCAGTTTGTGTTTGTATACTGGCCCATTTACTTTTCCCCACTTTCAGTTGTACTTTGCTTTTGTTTAGTGTTTACTTTTCGCTTGTTTACTTTACAAAGGCAATGCCTTCCCTTTATACCGGGATTTACGCCTTGGTGCTAGTCGCCAGCCCCTGGCCTATGGAAGGCGGGCTTGGGGTAGTCACGGCACGGACCCCGAGGGCGGGTCGTGACAAATTGGTATCAGAGGGAGGTTCGGTTCTACCGCGAACTCTGATCTATTCTATGTGAAGCAATAATGTTTAGCGTATTGAGTGTGGTTATCAGTCCAGGGAGTCCAGTGTTGGTGCGGCGGCCGACATATCCGTACACCAGGACCCTGACTTCTGATTTCAGACTTAATGCACGAAAACATTGATTGCGTGTGTGTTTTGAATGTTTTCTTTGTGATTACTTATATCAGCTCACCAGGTATACTGTTCTAACCGTGGCGCACCTGTTTCCTTTTCAGGATGGCCCCACAACGGCAGCCAGCTAGGGTTCCGAGAGTCGAGCGAGACGACAGCCCACCGAGCGACGAGGCCTCGGTACAGGGCCCTTTGCCAGTAGTGGCACCGGCGGTAGCTTTACCCGCCGAGCCCCCGATGCTTCCAGCAGCAGCCGCTGACGATGCACGTCGCCTCAGAGCACTGCATGAGTTTCAGCGCCAGCGACCACCCAGGTTTCGCGGGGAGACGGATCCCCAGGCTGCAGAGGACTGGCTGGAGGCAGTGGTTCGAGTGTTTAGGCTAGTGAGGACACCAGCAGACCTCATGGTGATCCTCGCTGCGAGCCAACTACACGCAGCAGCAGGACGATGGTGGAGCTTGATGCTCCAGGTGCACGATGAGGCATCTCTACTTTGGACGGACTTTGAGAACCATTTTCGCTCGGAGTTCGTCCCAGCCACCCTTCGTGCGGTGCGTATCCAGGAGCTTCTACAGCTGCGGCAGGGCAGCATGACGGTCGCTCAGTACTCGGCGAGATTTACCGATCTCTCGCGCTACTCGACCGACATGGTACGGGACCCATTCTTCCGGGCCCGGACCTTCGATCAGGGTTTGAGACACGAGATCAGGGCATCGCTGATCTCCCTCAGCATACCGACTCAGACAGGAGTACGGGAGCGGGCTCTTCTGATCGAGAGCTTCCTTGCTGAGTCTACACCAGCACAGAGACCCACCGCAGGGCGGCACGTGGCAGAGTCATCTGCAGCAGGCAGTCGATGGATGACTCAGGGTTCCAGACAGACCAGACCTTCGGGCAGACGATCTCAGGGCACTGGCTCAGCAGTGCGGGTCACACAGCGCGGAGCCAGTCTTACGAGAGGCAGACAGTGCTACTCGTGCGGCGGGCAGGGCCACATGGCTCGTGACTGCCCGACCCGCCGTGCCGAGCAGCAGCAGACGGTTGAGGGACCCCCGAGGCAGAGGCAGAGGGTCGACCGTGGCGGTCCGCAGGGAGGGGGCGGACGAGGCAGAGGAGCTGGACGAGCAGCCGGTGGTGGCCGATGCTATGAGGCTCTATCACCACCACCACCAGGAGGTCCACCCCGACCACAGGGAGCTGGCGGGCAGCGACAGGCACAGCTCCAGGCAGCAGAGGCCTACGACCACGGCGCACCCGAGATGATTCGAGGTACTATCTGTGTCTACTCCACCCTTGTTGCAGTTCTTATAGACACAGGAGCGAGTCACTCTTTCATAGCCGCTGCCCTTGTTCGGAGCTCGGAGATTCCGACAGAGCCGTTGGCTCGATCCTTACGGCTAGAGACTCCTACGGGAGCAGACTCGACGATTACGCACTGGTGCCGGCAGTGTGAGCTTACTCTAGGAGGCGAGAGCTTCGGCTGAGATCTTCTTGTAGCAGCGTCGATGCCTTATGACGTCATCTTGGGCATGGATTGGCTATCTACGGTCCATGCACAGATTGACTGTTTTAGGCGCAAGGTGCGATGTGTACGCACCGACGGGAGCAGGTTCACCTTCACCGGCGAGAAGGGAGCCTTAGCAGCACAGGATGGACATCCGCGGAGGAGAGGATAGCCCATCACTCATTAGTTGGCTAGCCTCATCCTTGGAGCAGTTGACGTGCGGAGTCCTCGTTTTCCTGCAGTGGTGGATCAGTTTGCGGACGTTTTTCCCGACGACGTCCCAGGGCTACCTCCTCGTAGAGAGGTAGACTTTTATATTGACTTGTACCCCGGGACAGCCTCAATATCTACTCCAGCATATCGGATGGCCCCCGCTGAGCTTCGAGAGCTACGGGTACAGTTGGAGGACTTGCAGAGCAAGGGGTTCATCCGACCCAGTGTTTCACCCTGGGCTTCCCCGATATTGTTCGCCAAGAAGGCGGACGGGAGCTTGCGACTTTGTGTTGACTATCGTCGCCTGAACCAGGTGACAGTGAGGAACAAGTATCCGCTACCGAGGATTGATGACCTCTTTGATCAGCTCAAGGGAGCACGGTGGTTCTCGAAGATAGACCTCAGGTCAGGCTATCATAAGCTCAGAGTCAGAGACGAGGATGTGAAGAAGACGACCTTCAGATGTCGGTATGGCCACTATGAGTTCTTGGTTATGCCTTTCGGTGTAACCAATGCTCCAGCAGTGTTCATGGCTCTCATGAACAGGATCTTTCAGCCATACCTCGATCGGTTTGTCGTGGTCTTCATCGACGACATTCTGATTTACTCTACGATAGAGGAGGAGCACGCCTATCACTTGCGAGTTGTACTAGACACACTCCGAGAGGACCAGCTTTATGGTAAGCTCTCGAAGTGCCAGTTTTGGATACGTGAGGTCCACTTCTTGGGACACGTTATCTCTGAGGCGGGAGTTGCAGTGGATCCCGCGAAGATTGAGGCAGTGTTAGCTTGGGAGCCACCCAGGAGCGTGACTGAGGTTCGGAGTTTCGTGGGACTAGCTGGATACTATCGGAGATTCGTGCCAGACTTCTCTAGAGTTGCGGCACCACTCACAGCTTTGACGAAGAAGGGGAAACCCTTCGTGTGGTCAGACAGATGTCAGCAGAGCTTCCAGGAGCTGAGACAGAGATTGACTAGCGCACCTATCTTGAGGTTGCCTGAGGAGGGAGTAGGGTACGTAGTCTACTGCGATGCATCAGGGACCGGACTCGGATGTGTTCTGATGCAGGAGCGGGCCGTGATCTCCTATGGATCACGTCAGTTGAGGCCGCATGAGCAGAACTACGCTACCCATGACCTGGAGTTAGCAGTAGTGGTCTTCGCTCTGAAGACATGGCGACACTACCTGATGGGCGAGCAATTTATAGTATTTTCCGATCATCAGAGTCTCAGGTATATCTTCTCTCAGAAGGACCTGAACCTGAGACAGCGGCGATGGCTCGAGTTCCTCCAGGACTATGACTTTGAGATAGTCTATACTCCTGGGAAGGGGAACGTAGTAGCCGATGCCCTCAGCAGGAGGACGGGCATTCAGCTACTTGAGGAGGCAACGAAGCAGCTAGCCTATTTACAGATATCCTTCGTGGATAGAGATGGAGCAGCCTTTCTTCAGTCTCTCACAGTCACTCCTCCACTAATACAGCGGGTCAAGGAGGCACAGCGTGAGGACGCTGACTGTGAGACACGGCGTGCACAGATATCCTCGGGACATGCACCTGATGGTTTCTCCCTTGGAGCAGAGCACGACATCCTTTTCAGAGGACGTACCATGGTACCAGTTGCTTTGCGAGAGGAAGTGCTGAGAGAGTTTCACACTTCTCCTTTGGCGGTACATCCTGGAGTGGCGAAGATGTACCAGGACCTCAGACGACAGCACTGGTGGCCGGGCATGAAGAAGGCAGTAGCAGAGTTCGTTCCTCGATGCCTCACCTGCCAGCAGGTGAAGGCAGAGCATCAGGTACCAGCGGGCTTGGTACAGCCCTTGGAGGTTCCGGAGTGGAAGTGGGATGGCATATCTATGGACTTCGTGATTGGACTTCCACGCACTTCCAGAGGTCACGACTCCATCTGGGTGATTGTTGACCGACTCACCAAGTCGGCACACTTCTTACCCATCAGAGAGCAGGGCTCAATAGAGAGCTTGGGACGTCTCTACGTTCAGGAGATTGTGCGGCTCCACGGCGTGCCATCATCTATCGTCTCCGATCGAGATGCCCGCTTTACTTCCCGGCTTTGGAAGGGGTTACAGGAGGCGTTCGGGACGCAGCTACGTCTTAGCACCGCTTTTCACCCTCAGACGGATGGTCAGACAGAGAGGACCATTCAGACTCTCGAGGACATGCTCCGCGCATGTGTCCTCGACTTTGGTCGTAGCTGGGAGGACCACCTACCCTTGGTGGAGTTTGCGTACAACAACAGCTACCACTCCACCATCGGGATGGCACCGTACGAGGCATTGTACGGTCGACCTTGTAGATCTCCTTTGTGCTGGACAGACCCTGGAGAGTCAGCACTCGTGGGACCAGAGATGGTCCAGGCCATGACAGAGAAGGTCCAGGTCATCGAGGAGCGGATGAGGACAGCTCAGAGCCGGCAGAAGTCATATGCTGATAGGAGGCGGAGGCCACTAGGGTTCGAGGATGGTGACCACGTCTTCTTGCGAGTCTCACCTCGACGTGGTATTCGGAGATTTGGCCGAGGCGTCAAGTTATCTCTGCGCTTCATCGGACCCTTCCAGATTCTCAGCAGGATTGGTGAGGTGGCTTATCACCTGGCTCTACCACCTCAGTTGCACCGGGTGCACGACGTCTTCCACGTATCCCAGCTGAGGAGATACGTGCACGATCCGACGCACATCATTGACCATGGGGAGCTTGACGTTGACGATGAGGCGACTTTTATGGAGGTCCCGGTGGAGATAGAGGATCGACAAGAGCGGGTCCTGCGTGGGCGATCGATTCCTCTTGTGCGCATCAGATGGCATCACGGGAATCTCCAGGAGAGCACATGGGAGCGGGAGGCTCAGATGCGTGCTCAGTACCCTCATTTGTTTCCCTAGTTTTCGATGTAACTTTACGGGGACGTAAAGCCCTGAGGTGGGAGTAATGTAAAGACCCTTAAAATTCAAGGGAAATTTTTTCTTAATTTTCTTTAGAATTTTACAAGAGCGCGGTTTCAGACGGCACATGATTCCGAGGCCCGGAGTGCCCGGAATTAATTTCTGATGTTTGGCTCGGGTACGTTCAGTGAACGAACGAGCGGGTTTTCCTAACTTTTGATTCGGTGCTCGGAATTGAAATCCGAGGGCACTGATGAACTCGCAACACCGATATTCGCTTAAAGAGACATTTTCGGAAGTTGCGTTTGTTGCGGGTTGATAGTTAGTTTTGGGGTTTTTAGTTTGAGTTAAATATAATTTGTGAAGAACAAATTTTATTATAACTTGATAAAACCTACCAAAGGGGGTTGGAAGTGGGACCCACACCCACTTAACCTCCCTTGGGAGGATTAAGTGTGGTGGGGCCCACACGAACCCCTAAACCTTTCATATTCTCCCAACTCCCTTAACGCCTCTTTAAATGACTTGAGTTACTTAATTAATTATGGGAGTTAATCCTTTTGAATTTCAAACATTTGAAATTCTTGTGTGTTATGTGATAATAAAATAAGATGTTGTCTTATTTTATTTTGGTTAATTGTTTGTCTTCTTGAGAGGTGGAGAGCTTTTTCTTCTTCTTCTTCATCTCCGACGAAGATCACGAAGAACGCTCAACTTGACGAAGAACGCTCAAGTCCCGACGAAGAACGCCGCTCCGCTCTTCTTCGTCTTCCGTGTCAACGAGTGGGAACGCTGCTTCTTCCTCGGATTCCCTTCGTCGACATAAGAAGTTTTTCCAACGACGTTTCTCTTCGGACGCATCCCTTCGTCATCGGATTTGACGTACGGCTACCGTGACGCCCGACCTCCGCGACGTCGTCTTCCGCGGAACGTTGACAATCTTCGAACCTTATACCCGAGGTAGGGGTTGTTATTTTATTCTTTAATTATTCCTTTTCCTGATCGTGGATCTCGCATGTCTAACATGAGGCTTTTGAATGTTTAAGTTGAGTTATTTATTTAACGTGAGGGGGCCGGACCGCATAAACACGGCCAAACCCCCCTCCATCGTTCTTATTGTTTATTCTTGCGGGTGGAAGAAAAGTGGCGTGGTGCCGTCGCACCACGCGGATGATCGTGCAATTATTTTACGCGGCACTGTCGCGCCACGCCGAGGAAGAATCTTCAAGAACGCGACGCTGTCGCGCCGCGTTGAAAGGAATCAAGGCACGGCGAAGGGGCGCGGTGCCGTCGCACCGCGCCGGACGACGAACACCGCGGCCGGTTCCGGGCCGCGGCGGGACGAGGAGATCGCGGCCGGTTCCGGGCCGCGGCGAGATGAGAAGACCGGCGGCCGGGCCGCCGGCGTCAGAAGCCGAAGAGGGGACCGGAATTTCCGGTCCCGTTGGAGAAAACCGGCCGGCCAGCTGGCCGACCGGATGACGTTAAACCGGGGGAATTAATCCCCCGACCAGCGCATAAAACCCCCCTCTTAAAGAGGGGGGCGGTTTCCATGTAAGGGGGGGGGGGGGCAACAGCCCCCCGGTTTTCCTCCAAACCGGCCCCCACGTTGGGGCCGTTTTTTTGCAAAGGGCGCGGCACAAAGGCCGCGCTGCCACCCAAATCAGCGGGGGGCTTCGCCCCCCCGTGTGCAGCCACCTCGCGGCGCCCAGCCGCCGCGGCCCCCCGCGCCGCCGCGCCGCCGCCACCGCGCTGCCGCCGCCACCGCGCTGCCGCCGCCACCGCGCTGCCGCCGCCACCGCGCTGCCGCCGGCGGCCGCCGGCGGCCGCCGCGCCGCCCCGGGGGGGGGGGGGGGTCGGGCCGGGTCGGCCGGACCCGGACCCGGACCCCCCCGTTTCGAACCAGTTCCGGTCTTTTGGCCATAACTTGAGCCTCAGACCTCCGATTGACGAACCGTCTGCGGCAACGCGATCCTTGGATCAAGACGGTCGTTTCGGTATATCACACTCAAGGTTTCGGATTACTTTGAGTTCGGCCAGGTTGGTTCGTTCACGAAACCAACCGGGCCTTCGGAGCGGAAACGCTCATATCTTGAGCTACGGACGTCCGATTGACGTGCCGTCAGCTGTGTTGTGTTCCTCTTAGTGAGACGGATCTTTTGGCATACTCCGCCCGAGGTTTGGACGCAGGTGGATTACGGTCGGGTTCGTTTTGCCTTAAAAACCAACCGGGCCCCGGAGACGAAACTGCCAATAACTCTCAGACCGGGCGTCCGATCGACGCGCTGTCTCTTGCGTTGAGTTCCTGTTGACGATACGGAACTTTTGGATACATCAACTCTGGTCTTTGTGACAGTTGATGTATCAGCCTCTCGGCTCGTGGAGCGGACCCTCCGAACGAGCTTGCTGTGTGCGGGAACCCTAGTGCTGGCTGCGACTGTTTCTATGACTGCTACTGCTACTACTGCTACTGTGACTGCGACGACGACAGTAGAGAGATCCTGTGTGGATTCGACGACGACGACTTCAGCACTCAGCGATCCTACGTGGATCAGTGCTACAGGTCCTGTGTGGGCCCGATCCTGTGTGGGTCCTTGCGCTCAGCAGTTCTGTGTGAGCCAGCGCCTACAGGTCCTGTGTGGGCCCGATCCTGTGTGGGTCATTGCGGGGGTTAGTTACCTATCGATCCTTCGTGGATCCGACGACTTAGATGGATCAGTGATCATATTTATCGTCCTTTGAAGATTTATACCTGTGTGAGCTGAATCCTATTGCTTTCCTGTGTGGATTGTGTTGTGCAATCCTGTGTGGATTACGTTTTGCTTTCCTGTGTGGAATACGTTTACTTTCCTGTGTGGACTGAGTTGTACTTGGGCTCGGAGGTTGGAGCGTATTTGAATTGATGACTTAGGTATATGTATGGGCATATACCTAAGCAATGTCGGTTGTTACCTTGTGATTGTTACTTTTCTTCGTGGTTTATCCTTTGTGGATTTGAGAGACCTTCAGGGGTCTCGGGGTCCCTTCTGAGTAGCTTATACTCACCCCTGCACGGGCTTTGCCCGCACTACGTTGTGTTTGTTGCAGACGACGGACAGCGTTGACCTTAGCTGAGGCTTGCAGAGTGGGACGGTACCCGGAGGTGGACCACTGGGCGGGACGTGCTCGGAGCGGACGGCGGGACCCGTGGAGCAGAGGAGCTATCTGTACCCACCCTTCAGGTGGGATTTCAAGTAGACAGCTCGGAGTAGCGGCTTTTACCTTTCAGTTGCTGTTTTCTCTTTCGAGTTGTACTTTACTTTCAGTTTGGGTTTGTATACTGGCCCATTTACTTTTCCGCACTTTCAGTTGTACTCTGCTTTTGTTTAGTGTTTACTTTCCGCTTGTTTACTTTACAAAAGGCAATGCCTTTCCTTTTTACCGGGATTTACGCCTTGGTGCTAGTCACCAGCCCCTGGCCTATGGAAGGCGGGCTTGGGGTAGTCACGGCACGGACCCCGAGGGCGGGTCGTGACAAAAGTACCAATATTTTTTCTTATGTAAATAAAATTATGAGGATGCAATTTAAAGAAGGTGGGGAGAATGTAACACCCAATGGTTTTAAAAATAAATTAAAATGAATGAAAAAAGGACACTTTGTTTTAAAGATATTATTATAAAAAAGCTTTTAAACTTAATTTTTCCACTTCAATGATTTGAATTTCGTAAAACAGACATCTATAGTCATGATAAGTAAGTTATTTGTAGTATGATAGAACCAACCAGTTTTTTGGTAAACAACCACAAACACTTATGAATAGTAATATGAATATTAAAATGACCCTTATGAATAGTAAATAATATTATTATTTTATTTTTTAAGGTTATAAGATAATGAGATCTTTATTATATTTTCATGGTGATATTAAATGATTTACAGTTTTACAATTGTTTTTTCAAATAAATTATGATTTTATTTAAAAAATAAATTATTCTTATTTAGAAAATTATTTTTAAAAAATGGACTTAATTTTTAAATTATAATAATTTAATAATGGTATAGGGGGGGTTTTTTGGGATTTTGATGAGATAAATTAATTTTTAGTGCATAGTAAAAAAGATAGTTTTAAAGTTTTCAGGTGTTTAATGACACCATGATGTGGTAATGATAATGTAATCATTATGGAAGACCATTGATTATTAAATAGGATATTAGGTGTCCCATGTGTCCAATATCATGGGAATAAACCATTTTCATGTCCATGGTTTTTCAAATAACACTAATGAGGTATCCTTTGAATTTAATAAAAAATTCCCTCAATTTCACTATAAAAACCACTCTCACCTCCCTCTTCCTCTCACAACTCTAATATTTTGAGAATTGTCTAGATTATTCCCCATATCCTTACCAATTCCCTTCCCCATGTATAAGTCCTTATGGTATCACCAAAAGTATAAAAATAAATGCCTTATGGAGGATCTCAATGAGAAGATATCAAGAGGTAAAGACCCCCTTTCATTTTCTTGTGTTTTCTTTTCAATTCTTTTCATTTCTTATAATATATCCTCCTACCCTTTTACAATAGGAATCACATCTACAATATTATATATATTATTGATAATTATCATGATTATGGAAATATTAATCATAATTCTTCCTCAACTCTTCCCCTTGTTCTAAAAATAAAAACACTATCCGTGATGTGCCGATTTATCAAAATCATAGATGATATGTTATAAATTTTCTTTACATCCTTAAAAACTAGTTTTAAAAACATTTTAATGGACAAAAAAGTTTATAATGTGTATTATATATCCTCTTATATGTTTTGGAGTTAACATATATAAATAATATTATGTTATATAACAAAACCAGTACATGATTATCGAAGAACCTCCAAAATGATCAAAACAGATTGCACTAATGATTTATCTAATGATTAATCATCATACCATATATAAAAAATGATTTATGGAATATTTTAATATTATATAAACATATTTTCACAATTTAATTCCACAAATAAAGTTTTTCTTCCATTCAAAAAGAAAACCTTTTACGAACTGACCATGGAAATCATGAAAATAACGCACCTGAAACAATATAAATAACAAAATATTATTAAATAATGGGTTGAATGATGTTATAAAATGATAATTTAAGCTATTATAAACATGAGTATGTTTATATAAAATATATAGAAAACTATTTTCACCGTTATACATGAGTTTTGTGCACATTTGATGTAAGACGAACCTGATATAAGGGAATTCAGAACCTTGTTTCCATCTTTGGGATAACCTTCTACATCGTTGATTATGCGCTACTGAGATTCTTTATGTAATGAATTTCGTTTATATTATTTTTTTTATTTTAATTTATAGTTTATAAACATATTCCTTTCATTATATAAATTTTCAAAACAATTATATGATTTTTGTAAAGTACATTTATTTTAAAATCCACTTTTAAAATTATTTTTTATGAAATCCAAAAAAAATGTTTTTATTCAATAATTAATGTTTTATGATTATGTTATGGTTCTTGGGAATTTTTTATAATTAAGGGTGGGACCTACATCTCTCTCCAATGCATTGGGTATGTGTATTTTTGAGGTTGGATGTATGGATACTCCAAGTGTAACTGCAATGGTTACATAATAAGGTAGCTATGATGGTTACATTGTAAGATAGCTGTGAGGGTTACAAATCAGGATGTAGCCAAAATGGTTACAATATAAGCAAGAAATTCTATAAGATACCTTTATGGTTTTATATATTTTCTCCAATGTTTTATGGAAATCTCATAATTCACAATGTTTGTAAATATGGGTGAGAAATATGTCTTTATGAAAGTGATTTCATATGTTTTTAAGTATTTATAGACTAATAGTTTCTTTTCTTTTTATATATCCCTTACTCAGCTTTTGATACTCATCCCATGTTTCTAAATGTTTTTCACGGGTTATAAGGATGTTTATGATTAATAATAAAGTCATGTTAAATGTTATAATGATTTTTCAGTGGAATCATGTTGTTGTTTTGTGTTAAAAATTTGATGTTTTGGATGAAATGGATACTATTTAAATGGCACCCACTTTTTATGATTGTGGGTTGATATATATGAGTTTTTTCCTAAAATTATATAAATCTAATCTGAAATGATATTTGGGAATGGAATGATGTAGAATCATTTTGAAATAGCTAGATTATGTTATGTTTAAGGTTGGGTCCTTATATCTTTCATAGCCTTGGGATTCTACCAATACCTCTAATCAACCTAGATATGGTATATTTATTCAACCCATGTAAATTTATCAATCGTAGTTTATTATCTTTTTAACTTTTATTAATTTTATATTTTTATTTTGTTCTATCATATATTCTCTATCACTTTTAAGCGGAGTAAGAGTAATTTCTTACTACAAGCATGGAATCACCAAAATATGTGATTTTCATGTATAATTAATACATTTTAATTATTGTTAAAATAGTTTGATAATGTCTCATTTTTATGGAGACACTTTTCTAATACCTTGGCATCATTCTCATGAAACCAGTTTCTTCGACGCAACTTAAAAATAAAATAAATTATTCTTTATAATCTCATATATATGTAAGAAAATTTATTTTATTATTTTATATATTGTTATGATATTTTTTTGAATTAATATTTTAGTAGTAGCTTCACTATAATTTTCCTATGGTTAAGATGTAATGGATTCCTGATTTATGGAATTAGGTGAGATATAGAGAGAATATAGGAATGATATATATAATGGATGGGTTGATAGAGTTTAGAAATATTTAGAGGGTATAAAAATAATCAATGGGTGTATATTAAAACAGTATAAATAAATTATTAATTATTGGAAGTGTGAATTGTTTAAGGAATATTAAAATTTATTGTTTTTTTAATTAAACAATGTTGTCATTTTTATTAATAATTCAAATTGTATCATATAATTTTATTTTTTAGGAATCATCAAAAATTAAAAAAATGGTTCTATAATGTTTTTCCACACAATCGTGAAATATACTATGCTAGATCATGTTATACAATACATATTATTCACATACAACTTAATTTAATTAATTTAAACCCAAAATGAAACAATGAAAATAAGACCCCATACAGTTGACATGACTCAACATGAATCAAATAAATGTTAACTAAATTAAATTAAACTGAAAATAAATAAACTAAATGTGATTAACATGAATGGTTATATCAGGAATAACTGACCCATTCCAAATCAAACAAACACGATTCTTCAAAAAATTTACTAAACTGACCTCTAGTAATCCAAATATACATAAATTTACAAAAATAATCATCAAATTGATAATTATTTTTGGAATAGAACTAAAGTGACTTGTCCAAACTTGTATATGATTAAAATGAACTAAATTGATCTGTACTCAGTGGAATAAAATAGAGTTTAAATAAATAATTTTAATGAATATAAATATACATGTTCTAACTCATAAGAACAAAGAAAAAAAGTCAAAATATATGATAAATTTTTTAAATTTTATGTGCACAATGTAAATTGATTATTGTTTTTAAAACTTTTGCAGTTTATAAACTGCTTGTAAACTATGTGAAAATAATTAAAAATGGGTTTACAAAACTACATCCAAACTGTTTTAATGAGTTTTTATTAAAGAAAGTTAAAAATATGTATAATAAGTTATTTTAATAGTTTTTAAATTTTTTTTAAATATTATTTTAAATTTTTTAAAAAGTTTTTAATCTATTTACATAAAACACATTTGAAGCAGTTCATTTTTTTTACAGTTCTACAAAGATGTTATGTGAAAATCTCAATTTTTACCAAAAATATATATATATATATATAAATGATTATTTTCAATTTAAAAAACACTAAATTAATAATATTTTAATTTTTAATAACCCAAATCTTTAATATGTCATAGAGTCCCAATCAATTCTAGAAACATCAAAACCCAAATGCCCAACTCTAATCATGATACTTATCAATAACATAACAATCATCAATTCTGAAATATATAAAAATGGTTCAACACTAAATTTCCATAATTCAATATAAAAAAACAAACAATCTATTAATCTATCAATAAATCTACATTCCTTTTTTGTGTACTCCAAACATCATTCAAAAAGTAATAAAATTTAAAAAAACCAGTTAAACCAAAATAGTCTTACATAATTACATAAAAGGAAACCATATATAATTGTTTTATCCTATGTAAATCATTCCTAACTATATCTCATACACAAGACCCAAAACCAACAATATCATTCCATGTAACATAATTTTTTTCAATATCATCTTAAAACCAAACATAACATAACAACTTAATCACTCACCAAATCAATAAAAAACCATACAATCACAACTAAAATACTCCAATAGTGAAAAAGAGAAATCAATTTGATATATCCCAATAAGAACCATTAATATATGGTTCCAACTAAATAATGATCAATAAATGGAATAATATATAATTACTGAACCAAAAAAAACCATAACCAACTATATAAAAAATATTTTAAAATATAATTCATCTAATTTTTTTATTTTAAATCGAATTCATGGTTTTTATATCTCACAATCATTTATAGATAATAAATTATTAAATTCAACACATTAAAATTGAAACCAAATATACAAAAATAAATTTACATTTGAAAATTTAATCTAATTTATTTCTTTAATTAAAATTATTTCCAAACATTTGAATAATTCAATGAATATAGTTAAATTCATTTCGAATGAATTATAATATTAGAATAATTTGCTATCCATATAGACCCTAATATGTTTTAATTAAATCACCAACTAAATTTGAAACACTTCTAACAAAAAACGAATCATTTTTAATCACCCAACATAGAAAGTATTAAAAATTTTACAAGTAGTTTTCCATAAGTAAAATTAATCTTAAATAAAATATTATTAAATAAATTTTTTACAAAGTCAATGTCATTTCAACTGGTAGATACTGAACATCGATGTGTGTCTGTCTTAGGTAAAATGGATTTCAGTGTTATAAATAAAATAGAAGAGGGTGCATTAAATGAACAAAAGTATGAAAATATTGTATGTTTTATTTGACTTCCTTATAATCGAGATATCTATGTTTTGAATATATAAATTTTTTTTATTTTAAATGGATTGAATTGGAGGATATTTTGAGCTAGAGGATTAAACATTTGGACCATACCATCATTTGGGACAGATAATAGGTGATGATCACTGTAGAATAGTATTATATTATCTCAAGAAGTGTACCTTATTCATGATGTTTTAGAAAACATAAGGTGACTCTAATAGCTCTGGTAGAACTAATTTTCAATAGGTACTTTTAGAGGTTGATGTTTCTTTTATGGAGGTAGTATAGTATAATTTTTTTCCATACATGAGATTAAAATAAATAAAAAAGGACAATGACCAGTTTCCAAAAGCAATTATAGCACTATTAGAATCTGTTAAACTAGATACCATTAAATTTTTTGATACATGAATGTAGATTATGTGTTCTTTATATGACACACCTAGTGATGGTGATTGGGATCATAGTGGTGAGATAAGTGATTAACTTCTAGGTGGTGTTGGTGATACCGATGAAAGATTAAATAATTCTAGTGAGGTTTATTATGATGATAATGATGGAAAATTGATAGTGGTTGTCAAGAGTAAGATATTGATGGCCTCCGTTTCTAACGTTATATTTGTGAAATAATAATGTGGATGGTGTTTTACGTGTGGAATTGATTTTATATTTGTGTTAGGATTTTTTTTGAAGTTATTAAATGATTAAATGTAAAATATTTAATATATATTGTGTTTTTAATGAATTCTATGAGTGTTAATTATTACTTGGAGTGTTGGGTAACTATTGTGGAGTTTCATTAGATACTGGAGGACGGGGGATATACCAAACAAATCACTATTTTTACAATGATCCCCATCATTAATATACAAAAAGTAATAAGAAAAGCACTCTTATAGGGGTGATGTAATGTACCTCTTCCAAATGGCTTTGATAAATACTATTATTTCCTATAAAACTTGTTTAAAAAAATTGATATAGGGTATATATAATTATTTTCCCAACATGGGATTGTGTTAAGTTGAGTATTCTACCCCATGACGATATTTAATTTTCAAGATGCTGAATATGATTCCTGGGACGGAATAATGTATATGGGAGGACATATATTATAATAAAATGGAATAGGAATATAACAAAAATACATAATAAAAATAAAAAACACCAATAATATTTAAGTAAGAAATTTCATAAAAAAATGTTTGGATGATACATCATCACTTCATATTAACAACATGTTCGAAACTACCATTGGAAATAAATTCATAAAATAATATCTTTGAGTATAATGATATGTGAAGACACCTCCCCCCATGAAAAATAATCCTTGAATGATCATCCAAAACTACCATTTACATCCTAAACCATCATTCATCCCTAATAACCAAATCTATTATGTTCATAAGTTATATATCTCTACATCAACCATAGTCACCAGAAGAAAATATGTATTTTTTTCATATATAGCATGAATGGGAACAATTCTTGTGTAGTGGCGAGAATAAACATACCTAGTAGGACTCCCTAAAATCATATAGGAAGTATAAAATAAAATATTATATCAAAATAATAGAAAACCCTATATATTATATTAGGATATTTTAACAATGTATAAATTATGAATCTAAATTGTTCTTCATATCATATCTATATAGATTTCATAAATTGGCTAGAACTAAAAATACCATAAATTATATAATAATTGAACTACCTAATATCTTATAACATATGAATCACCTCTTAGAAAACATAGTGTAAGACCCATACATTTCTAAGGAATATGGATTGGTTAAGGGGATTACTAACCCCACTAATGGAGGATCCTTTCCCTATCATAACGATCATAGGTTACCTACTCCACCGGTTATACAGAGGACCCTCAAATATTTATGGAAATTTTAACAAGGGTTTATAAAATCCAAAATAGAACACACATATGGTTCAGATCAAGGGGTATTAACTCCATTCCTTTTTTACCATGGTTGAGGACCCATCCTAATATTCATGAGGGCTTGTGTGTCCATGAAGTGTGCAGAGGACCCTCATATTATCATTAGTAATCCCTTAGTAGGGGTTTTATAATCCATGACCACTCTAATCTTTTCACACAAACACTTTCACCATCTTCATAATGATAAGGGAAACCATCTTCCCATAAGACATCATAAATAACCATTCATGATGCATTAACATGAACTGCTATTAATGTCTTTTCCATCACATAGAAGAGAAATTAATCATGAATATTAATATGTTGAACAACATATCTGGGTGAAGATACATTTTAAATAATCAGTCCTTAAAAGTATCTTTAAAATATCAAGTGCAAACTATACATTCTCATAGAACCATATTTGATACCCTAAATGTATCAAACATCCTTTTTGTGGACATACAAACACACACATTTTTTAGGATCATCATCAATATCCAATGCAATAGATGTGAACAATATCTTGTATGGTTCCCAAGTATGGTAACAATATCATCTTCATCCATGAATATCCATGCTACATGTCTTCTCATATAGTTAACCTTCATTTACACGATAATAAGTCCAATAGTTATTATCAACAAATTAAACACAAAAATCCTTTTTAGAATATTCTAATCCATTTAAATTTTTTTGAAAATATTTTCAAAAATCATGTTACACCATGTAACCCCAAATTTATCAATTAATGGATTTATGATACATTATGATCACTCCACATTTCTCAATAAAATGAAAGGGAATTATTATTATATTTCTTTTGTTTCCCCCATTTTCTATATAATAGAAACATGGTTTTTATAAAAAAAATATCTTATTCACAAAAAACTTATTTTTCTTCAAGATATACATTTTTTCCCTCTTATTCCTCTCCCTTATATATAAAGTATATAGGTAAATATCTAAAGAAACTCCATCTTTTCAATTAAAGTTTTTTATTAATTTATTCTCTACATTCATAACCAGAATCTTATTATGATTATATATATCACTAGATCCAATAAAATTTGTTTTTCAAAAAAATACCTTTTTAATCGTCTTAAAATCAAATATCTTGTTTAGAAATGTAAAAAATCACATCATTCATAAATGAGGACCTATATATTTAATTTTTAAACTTCTATATACCTACATGATTTTACTTATTTTCAACCAAGACTATTTTCCTTATAAACCATTTGAAAGTAATCCTTAATTATACTTAATATTTTAACGTATTCCTAATAATTACTTCATATACATTAACTTTGTCTATATTTTAATATATTTTAATATTTTTTATTCTTTATTGATAAAAATTGATTAAAATACATTTCTATACCCATTCATGTTTTGAAATCTTTCACCTAAGTCTTTATTCAATCATGGCTTTTGGGAAGTGAATTTACCACATTGAAAACCCATTAAAAAAAATTTATGATTAACAATTAAAAACACAATATAGGAAAATTTGATTTTATGTCAATAACATCAATGCTATAAATTTCACTCACTTAAAAACATAAACACACTAAACTTGATATTTCAATTTCATCCAACAATAATCCTTATGATCTCAATCAAACCGACACAATATATTCAAAAAACAAAGAATAATGTTCAATGCATGCGAGACATAACACATGTTGAATCAATTGATACCTTTTATTATGATAAAATCATCACATCACATGATACCCATAATATTATTTTAAAATAGGAATCAATTTATATTAAAAACAAGTTAATATAAATTTATAAATTTAATTCACTCTGCCATTGAATTTATTTTTATCTAGATGCTAATTATATCATTTGGATTTTGTTTTTTCCTATGAGTCATTAGAGTTTCAATTTATTGTAACTTTCTATCCTAAAAAACATTTTCATAAATAATATTGTAATAAAAAAACAAATTATCATGAATTTAATAAATATTTCTTCTTGTTCTTCACTTCTGCTTTCTTTTTTTCATGGTCTGATTCCACATAAAATGTGAACTGATATCACTTCATGATCACTAAAAAACTGATTGATTACATTGAATATTTGAAATATGGGTTTAAAGCCACATTAAATTTAGATCAATATTTGTAACATTTTAACTTATTCAACACAACATACAATTATGGATTTATCATCGAAATCTATTAGGTTCGTTTGAAACTAATAATAGATTTATATAGGCATTTAATACAATATAAATTTTTATTTAGGACTAATAGTAAGTGGTCAATGTCATAACTACAACCAAAATTGCTACATTTACTCCATTTCAACACATAAACACACCAAATTTCATATCACCCCCTTAAATTTACGTCACTTATAATAAATAATTTAAAACCATTAAACATATAAAAAGAGAAGTAAATCCCAATCACCCTCAAGGATCAGATACTTTCTAGAAGTCATAGTCCTTGAAATGGGGTTTTTTGTCTCCCAAAAAATTTATTTTTAACTCTAATCACAAGTTAATTCTTATTACATGTATAAGTATATCATACCCAATTCCATTTCTCAAATCACATTGGAATGTGTAGTTTCACATTGAAAATTCAATATAATAGAACAAAAATATGAAAACTCTATTTAAAGTTATATTTTATACAACAAAAATTTATTATAATAACCCTTCATGATACTATATATTATTAATTAATTAATTTTTAACTCACAACATAATCAAATGATGATTTTGACATCAATTATTAACAATAGATTCAATTTTTGGGATTCTTAAGCTCTAAAACAGATAGAGAAAACGAATACTAAACCATGGGAACATGATTCTATAATTCAATATCTTCTTATTTGATATTCATCAATAATGAGTTACCATATTTTTTCTCCCTTTAAAAGGTCAACATATTCAACACTATAGTTTTTAGAATTAAAAATAATCCAAGATAAATATTTACAGCTCATGGATCCTGGATTAAACAACAAAAACATCATACACCTCAATCCTCTCACTTCAACATTAATTTATAATATCAAACATGCTCCACAATATCATAATATTCATCTCAATCAAAAACTATCATCTTCATGAAAAATTTCACAAAATACCCTTCTCATTTATTTTTAAATTTTCACGAAATGAAAATTCTTCAAGGTAACATTAATAGCTAAAAAAAGATAATAATTTATCAAATATATTTTTTAACTATATACATAAAAATCTTCATATAATCACCAAAAAACTCACACTCACTAATATTAATCTTGTTACATTAATAATTACTTCATGATAAAAAAATCCCAATAACATAAATAATCAGAATAAAAAGTTATCTATAATCATTTTAATAATTTCTAAAAATAATGAATTTAACTCCATAATAATGAACCATCATCATAAGAAAATGATTGAATTTTTTTCATCTATTTTTTTTATCGAACTCAGATATAAATAAAATTGGAAAGAATTTCATAAAACATAAATTAGATTACATATAGATCATTAATTTCGATATATTTCCTGAATCATTATAGATCATATTTTATATATGATCCTTTCACCATTGAGAATCCAATTCAGGATAATCCAATTTAATTTTCATCCAAATATCAAACTCATTAAAAAAATATAATTTTTTACATGTTGATTAGGGAAAATCTCTTTACATGGATCCTAGTGTAGGTCCCCTTATGCATTCCCCATTATATTTATGACTCTGATTCACAAACATGATACATAATCTTTGTATCCTCTTACATTTGTCACTATATATGATAATTAATGTTCATGGGGATTCAAATATTTGGGATCACACTTACAAGATTCCACTTACATGGAAAATCCCCTTATACAGATTCTCTTGAGCCAAAATCCATGCCAATTAAAGAAAAACATAGAGCCTCTCCTAGTTGTCTTGGGATAACACATGAATGCTCTAAAATATACAATATACCTTTACCAAACCATCACTAGATATCAATGAACCTAAACCATAAATTAGAAAAAAATAAATCGACAGAAAAACATTAGGATCGATTTAATATCTTTCTTCTGGATTCATTGGTAGCTCAGTTAAACTCTTTTAAATCATATTGTATTCTTTTATAAATCCATAAAACCTCATGATAATAATTCAATCACAAACTATATGAAATTATAATTATTTTCCCCTACATTAAAAGATATGATAATGTATTTAAGATAACTTCATCCCTCGGTGATAAGAAATTATGGCCAAGTGACTTTGAAAAACTCCCCCTCAATTCATATATCCATTACCAATTAATTGATTCCCCACATTATAGAAATATATTTAGAAAAATATAAAATGGTAGTATAAAATTTCGATATAATAAAGATTTCTCTCCCCTTTGATAGGGTTTTTTGAATATTTTTCTCTATTTTTAAACACAATGTAAATCCATATGTAGGAACACATCACATTTATTCAAGTAAATTGAGAGGGGTGACCATAGTGTTTCAGCCATACATCAGAGAACTAATCAATTAGAGTAGATTTTTTAAACATATTATCAATATAATTTTGATCTAAAATATATTCCTTCTTTATATCACCATTGGTCACTCTTTATTTAATAAAATGACTCTTGATGTCTATATTTTTTGATAACGAAAGATAAACAAGGGTTCTTTGATAGAATTATTACACTCTGATTGTCACAAAATATCTTCAATGTTTTCTTAGTCTCAACTATAAAATTTTCAATTTGTACATACATTTATAAAACCTATTTTTATACATGAGAAGTATCCACATACTCTGCATCATTTATGCTATGTGTAACTAAGTTCTTCTTTATACAATACTAGTTCAATCATCTCTCACAAATGTAGAATGTCTAAACTGATGGTAATATTCTTTCATTGTTATAACCTAGCCAATATATATTTCTGGAGATAATTATTCATAAATTTGTACTGAATCTATCTAATTTTTAATAGTTAATTATCCCCTTTTCATATATAAAATAATTTTTTTTGAAAGAATGTGTGACATCCTTGTGTCACTTTAAGATTTATCACAAAACTTATATTAATAGATTACGTATAGTATTGTGGAATTGAAATAAAATGGCCTATAATAACAATTCTAAATTATTTTTGATGAACCTTTTTTATAGCCTTATATTCATAGAGTTCTATTCCAAATGTGATTGGAGTTGAAACTTCCCTTGATTTATCCATACCAAGATTTTTTCATTAACTATTGAAATGATTTTTCTTCAGATAAAAACAAGTAATAATTTTTTCCAAGTATTTTTTCCAAATAAAAATTCAATTATCATAACATAGTCATTAAACATGCCCATAGAATTTATTAGTAAATTAACCCCTATGGTACACATTATCACTCAGTGAAAATATTATAATCAATATTAATACTGACAACCAATTAATATATAGATAATACTTGACATATAAAATTATATTAAAACTTTATTTCATAAAATAATATACATTAATTTCTATCAGGTTCTAAGAACCAATATATATAAGATTTTTTGAGACAATCAAACTGTTTTTAATCTATACAACTTTATCCCATCAAAATATGGAATAAAAAATGATTCTTAATAAAAAATTCTTTCTCAAGATCACTATTTCAAAAATTCTAATTTCACTTTCAATTTTAAAAAATATAAATCCCCTTAACAGACAGTACTAAATGAAACTTAATTATTTCAAACCTTGAAACTAGAATTTTTTTTTCTTCAAGTTATATCCCTTCCACTTGAGAATATTCTTATCATACTAGCCTAGCCAAATTTCAAATCATTTATCCTTTTGAATTTATCTTTTTTTCTAAGCACCCACTTTTCTTTAATAAAATTTATTTATTTTGGGTTTAATAAGTAACCCTTAAGTGAATTTTTTTTCAAATTGTTTTTGATTGTCATTCATGGATTAAATCTATTCATCATTCCCAATATCTTCATCCAATGTCCTCAGTACAACCAATGAAGTAAGTGTTGTTTGGTTTCTTATTCCAAGTCTTCTCCATATTTGGGTTGGTGTGTCCTAGGTATCAATTATAATATTTATGTCAACAATCAAATATAAACATTGATATATAAAACCCTTGTTTACAGTATTATTATCATCATAATTTTGCTCATGATCAATTGAGAGAATATAATTCTAAAACATTTCTTGTACTGGATACTTCTTTTCATTTCCACTAATTTCTTTACAGTATTTCCTTATAGTTTTCCTCCAAATGAACATTATATTTATACTAATCATCATATATTTAAGAACTTTAACTTTAATTTTTTTACCCATCCAAACATTTAAAACCTCTATTATTAGATAAAATGACTATAAAAATTCTGTCATTTTCATTCTCATCAAGAATTTCACAAATCCATTTTTAATTATTTTATAGCATCTTATTTGAAAAAATGTTATGTTCATGATTTTATGATTATTTTAATTACATATATTATAATGATTTGAATGTTTCTCCATTTTCATAAGGAATGTGATCTGATTGTGTACAATAGTGTGCACAATATATCCCAAAAATATGTTGAGGCATTACTTTAAGATTTCATTATTATTCCCATCTGAAACATGTTTTTATTATACCTCTATACAAATCTATTATATTTTGGTTTTTGTGCTTTGATAAATTGATTCTTGAATTCAGGTTTATAAAGATAGATTACAAATTAATTTCTAATACATTTCTTACCATTAGAATATCACAATTTCTATTATCTCTCTGAATGACTTACCATAACATCATTCATTGTTCCATGTAATGAAATATTGTACAAAACTATATAGTAAGTTATGACAAAAAATCCAATACACAATAATTTTCCTTGAAATATGAATCTTTATAGATCCAAATAATTCATCCATAAACTCTTTATTGATATATGTTATTCCTGTATACTTTGGTTCTATACATACTTTGGTTTGGGAGTCACTTTGATTTTCTAGTACTAAAATCCTAGATCTGATTCTTATAAACAGATACTAAACATTAATTTCATTTATACCAACTGTAAAATCATTAGCATAAACAATGTTATATTCAAATTCATAAAAATTATTTTATCTCGTACATTTGATGAATCATTTCAGTTTTAGATATAAAGAGAACATGGATAAAATATAATCTAATATATCCATGTTCGTTGAATAAAATTTATAATTTTAACATTTTATATGAAACTAATAAATTCATGAATATTATTCAAGGTATCTAATAAATACTTTTTTAAAATATATCGTTCTATATATGTTATGTGTACTAGTAATCTCAATCACCTGTGGAAATGGAAACATAATAATGGGTGAGATAAAATTCTCACAAAGGGAAAAATATATCTAAGAAAATAATGTAAATAAATTAAATTAAAGTTGGGGCATGAATAAGTATAAAACAAATAGCCATAATGAACTTGAAGTTGATTTCATGATATATCCATGAAAATAAATGAATATAGAGATATCAATAATAATGATCCCATACTGATGGAATTCATATTTAATGACATTAAAAACTACTATAAGGTCTTATTATAGGATATATTAGTCATTTTTGAGTATATAATCAAGAAATCCAACTATCAAGGAATTGTGAGAAGATTCAATATTGTTATTGGAAGAGGAATAAACCCAGTTCAAAACCTATCTTAATTCATGATACCTATTTACTCATTATAGGATATATAATTCTAGGACCAACATTTCACCTCATTAAGTTCAATTCATTCACTATAAGAGTAAACATGAAATTTCATTCATTTACCTAAGGAACATTTGGATGATTAAAAACTTGGATACCCATATAATGAATAATATGATATATCAATACATGAAAAACCTATGTATTCTGTAAGTAATCATAAGGAATGTAAATACTTTCACCATAAAATATGGTATATAATCAAATGATACATCACCAACATTCAAATATTTGTATGTATTGGAAGAAAAATATACATAATTTGAATACATTACCCCATGATAAAAGAATTATATACTTTATATGTGAAACACCATACTATCTCAAAAATATAAAAAGATACATTAACACCAAATATATTTATTTATATTCAAATAAGTCAATACTAGAATACGATTATTATAATCCATTCAAATAAAGTATGTGGATAGTTTCTAAAGAACATAACCCATGAAGAGAGAAATATTTATCTAAGGGTTAATGTGTTAGGAATTTTTATCCCTATTAAAAAATTACAAAATTACACATAAATATACCCAAATCATCTAATTTAATTTTAAGGTAATTTTAAAATTAGATGTATGAAAATTGATTTACCAAAAATACTTACTACTACTAGAAATAAACATGAGTGAAAAATAATTGAATGAATAGAACATGATTTTAGAAAGTATATACCATGAATTATATAAAAAAAAATTATTTAACATTCATTGGATATTAAATCTATAGAACATTATAGAAAGAAAACATTGTTAAAAAAATGTATTATATCTCAATGAATTAGAATTGAGACAAAAAACAATTATAGATTTAGAAACATTTGAATCAAAGCCTCTTGATATAGGGGGTTCAAAATTGATCATGAAATACAATGATTGAAATATAAATCCTGATATAATATATTGAATAGTTATTATATTCACCATATAAATGAATTTAGGTGCATTTTATAAATTGTGTCCCAAATAATAACAATTTGAGTCGAAAACTCTTACCCCTTCGATTCCTTTTGAATCAGAACAATTTTAGAAATAAAAACTAAAATTTATATTTATATATAATGTAATTATATTTATTCATCATAAAATATTTCAAATATTTAGTATACACACCATAAAAATTAATATAGTTTCATAAATATAATACCCATCTTAATGAACAAAATTGTGATGAAAAGCCTACCTTGATGCATATTTTTTTTATGCACATGGTTAACATCCTAAATAAGTAATCTAATTTTAATAGAAACCTGATTAGGAAGATTATTTTAATTTATTATTTTAATCATTAACCATTTATTATCATATAATTTTTTTATTATATAGTTTTCATGGCTACATCAGTTTCTTGAGGTTATTATTCAATTTTTAATAACTCTTCATGAATGATGATCATTGTAGAAAGTTCCATAACATAGTTTCCTATTATAACTAAACATGATATTTTTATTTAAATATTTTTTCGATATTAAATATTTATTTTTAAATCCAACCATGTTTGGTAGTGATGAAAAATGAGATTCACTTATCATGGAGGTGATAGTTCACACATACGCATGATTAATGTCTCCATTTATCAATGAATGAGATGAAAATATGGTTAATGATAGTTGTAACATTAAAATAAAAGTACCTTATATAAATAATATATATGAATTCATTATATCCTTTTATCTATCCATGAATGTAGAAGTTTAGAAAATCGAATACCTCAATTTGTGGATGTGGTAGTCCACACGATGTAGTAACGACACTTTTTTTCTTAGTAGATGGAGAGGAAGAAATAATAATTATTAAATTAATATAAATTTTTTTATAATTATTATATTTATGTAATTATATTATTATGTACATAAAATATTTTGTATAGAATGTATAATGAAAAAAAATAAGAAGGATATATTACTTATGTTGGAAACTAGATCATTCATTAGAAACTTTCTTTGAATTGAAGGGTGTAAACAAAATTAGTTTTTCAAAGGTCTTAAGAGAGTGTGATTGAATTATAGGATCTGATATTTTGGTATATTATCATTTAAATTTATAATAATATGTGTAAGTTTTTAAGGGTGTAATTGATCCCCTTTTCTTAGAGAGGAAATGACACTTTTGGTAACATGCTTTATGTTTTAATAGTTACATGACACTATTTGAAGGTCAATGGATCCTAAATATAGACATAATAAATTATGGGGTGTCCTTGGTTCTATAATGTCTCATCTAATTACTTCCAAAAATATTTTAAAGAAGTTTTAGTGTTTTTACCACTAATGTTTAACATTTTACGCTTTTACTTTTAATCTAGGAAAATAGTCTTGATGTAAGTAATTTTATGTTTTATAAAAAATATGTCACAACCAATATAAATGTTTTGGTGTTATGGAACAAAATTTTACCTCTATTTATTCAAATTAATTTTTTAAATTTAATAAAATTAAATTTTTAATTAAATTAGATAAATTTTAGAAAAATAGTTTTAGTTGAAAAAATTACATTTTGATCATTATAGATTTGTAAACATATTTAGTATTGATTAACAAATGAATTAGTGTTAATATATATTTTTATGAGTTTATAAATAATTTTATATTCATTACATAATGTATTTATATGTAATTTATTTTTTATGTGCTCCATGATATTAATAGAAAAAATTATAAAATTATAGTCTCACCATTATCATGATAATTAACGAAAATACTAATAATATAAATTCAATACCTAAAAATAAAATTTTCTATAATAAATAATTTAAAAATTAATAACTAAAAAATGAGGATTTTTTTTCAAATTAACCTTTAATTTTTATTGAAATTAATCAGAATGTTAGCATATTTAATGTGTAAAAACATTGTCACAAGTAAAGTGTATTTTTAAGCATAATGTTTATGTATAAGATAAAATTATCACATATATTTATTCAAATTATATTATTTTATTTATTTTTCAAATATTATTTATGTTATATTATGATGAATACATATCCAAATTTATAATGATTAAATGTATTTAAAGAAATAGATAAAACCAGTTTTTTCAAAAAAAAATTGATTTCTTAACATTTATATTCGCGGGTTTTATAAATTGACATAGTATTTTTAAATGATTATATTTACTTTAGAAATATATTTTTAATATAATAATGGTTTCAAAATGTTCAATATCATATAAATGTTACATTCTTAGAAAATTATGTATTTTTTTCTATTCACCAAAAAATCTATCATTTCAATAAAATATAAAAACTAAATCCCATGATAATTTTATTTTTGAGAGATTAAAAAGTGAATTTTAATATATCAAATTTAAATTCTAAAATCATATATTTATAATTTTATAATATAATATATATTATTACAAAAAAACATATTCTTAAAGATAACATTTTAAACATTATTTCATGTTAATTATTTCGAAAATGGTCAAATTCTATCTATCGCTAGACGCAGATCAAAAAAATTGTATATTAAACTTAATAAATGATATTTATTGATTTCTTCTAGATTTTTTCATTTTTGAGATCTCATTTTATCTTTGTATTGAGTTGGTGATCAATTTGGGATTGACCTCATTAGGGAGAATAGTTAGTGTTTTTCCGATTTACCTCTTTATTTCATTCCTCAGTAGATATTAGATACAATGCTAAATTTTTGAGAATTTAGTGTGGGATGGTTATAGATATCATTGGGAACACATAATTATTGATTTTTTATTGTATCATTCAAAACATCATGATTATTCAGCAGTTTATTCATTCTTATTGGAGTGGATCTGACAATTTTCACGTAATTGTTCTTCCCTCTAAGAACTTTCTCTTTAGTTTTTAATCTAAAAAATATCTCCTATAAAATATTGATTCTTGTCTTTATTATTTCAATAACAATCCTCGTATCCTTTATCCTTAGTCACCATATTTGGACTACCAATCTAATAACCCTTGATAAATACAAATTTGGGTCAAGAACCCCAGGCCTCACTTCCACATTTGGATGAAAGGGGATTTGAGTAAATAGAAAATGTTATTGATAAACCCATATATATTAATTGATTTTTATCACCTCAATATTGTTTGACCATTTTAATGGTTTTTTTTGAGATCTAAACTCACCCTAATAAATTGATTCTTAAGATTACAAAAGGTCATGACTTTAACTAGGATTTGGTCAATGAGTGTATTCTTGATATCTATTATAGTTGTAAGTATTTTAGACATTCCCTGGATAATGATTATTTTTATTAATGGGTCCAAGACAATCGGTCCCAACATATTTGCAGGATTTATTGGGATAGGAGTAGAATCAATCTTGCATAGGTTCGATGAATTATCACACTATATTGGGAATAATTACCTTTGGGGTTAATAAAATAAAACCTAAAAATTAGATACCTACTATAGGGGGAAAATGACCAGCAAATGATATGGGTAATGGGTTATTACATTCTTACCAAACTGGCTAGGGGCCAATCATTCCATGGATTTTATTATAATGGTTCATCTTAAGAGTGACAACACCCTTATCTAGATTAATAGGGTGGTAATATTTTTGATACAGACTTGTCCATTACCCAAGAAGGATAGTCCCACTAAAAATTTAGAGTCGCTTCAATTGGGTAATGTTATTTCTAGTCAAGACCCAACCACACAATATTCTATTATTAAGTAATGTTTTTTATAGTGATTTATTACACTAAAATAAAATAGAATATTTTCATTGAAATTAATTCCTAGGATCATCATTGTCCTTGGAAGTCCAATGGCTCTAAAATACACCATAATTTTGAATTATTTATGCCTTCTGGATTATTAGGGGATTTAATAACCCCACTAATATGTGGGATTGATAATATTTTATTCCTTGGTATAAATTTATCTTATAGTTGTTGTGGAAACTAAATCCTTTCTATAAAATATTGATATTGTCACCCATTTTTTTGTAATGTAATTGGTTAGCTAACACCATCGTTTCTCATAAGGCTAATGGTGATATTTTATAACTCTAGAACCCAATTAATATTTTCCTTAATGAGTTACTTATATCATCCCATTTAGTGAATTAGAGGATTAAATTAGATCCTAGTTCTTATCTTCACTCTCAAGTTTATGTATTTTATGTCAATATTATTGGAATATGTAATAGTTATAGTTTAATTATTTTCGTAATATTACCTCTAAAAATTGGATGGTTTTGATGGATTTTATCCAACTTTTGTCCAACAAGGATATATTATATAGTTGTAAGTTCTCCGTTATGGTTAATTAAAAGAATTATAATTTTAATAGTTTCTATGGTATGAAACCACACCTTTTGAGGCTACTTATAAACATAGTCTAATAGATAAAATAGTTTCATCATTTTTTGTAATTTAGATATATTTATTTTAAATTATATTTAGTATATTTATTTCTGGGATACTTCTTTTATTTTTCTTCTTCCTAGGACCATAAATCATAGCCCAGGTAACATAAATACATGTGAACGTCATAAATTGGATTTTCATTTTATATTTTTCAATTTCTAGTGTTAATATGATGATTTTTTTCCTTTGGTTCACCACACCTAGGTCTCATAATATCACCAACCAGATCATTATTTCATTATTGTGAGTCTTAGTGCTATTAAAAATATTCATAAAGATATGTTATGTAAGGGAAATTCATGTCTATCTCATTAGATTGAACATGTTAGGAATGATCTCTCATATATTTTGGAGAATATATTAAGAGACTCAAGATATAAATCTATTTTTTAATGAGATCAATTTATGAAAATATCAGAATAAAATTATAAATTTTGAGAGGTTATTTCTTATGAAATGTGACGATGTTCATTGGTCAAAGAGTGCATGTCTCAATTATAAAAAACAATATATTTCAAAAAAGGAATTGAAATATAGAAATATTATTTTTATGATTATAAATGAGTTGGATTATTTCATTTAATAACCATATTCTACTAAATGTACGATCCTTTGGTTTTACTCTAAACTTATGGTGTCTCAAATTCCTTATTGTGATGTTGACTGTTAGTATTTCAACTCTAGTTTTATGGATTAATCAATATATCATAGTATTTGTGCCCCATTATCTAAATATGTTATTAAGTATTCCTCATTTTCTACTAGTAATGATAAATCACCAGGACATGATAGTTTCTTATTTGTTTTTTCAAGGAATCCTAGGGTATTTTGGGCTCTAGAATCACTACAGTTGCGAGGGATTTTTTTGGAATCATAATTTTTTCCATGTTTTGATTTACCAATTATTTAGTTAATTTTGAAGTTATATACTTTTGAGTATCCCAGTGATTTGATACCCTTATAATTTTGTTATGTAATATATAAATTCATTACTAATTTGATTGTGTGTTGGATTAAAAATGTTCTTCCCAACATTGTAGGGGATGAGCATGGTGCTTTTGTCTTTGGTCATGGTATTACTCATAATATTTCTTTTCTAGTCGTCGGATAATAATTTTTATCATATGCACATTAGATAAAAATATTACATAAAAATTTACCATTATATGTCCAATGATTCTTTTATATGGTATTTTATTAGAAAAAATTATTATTATTATTTCAATTCACCTTCTATGTTTATGAAATGGGTAATTTATTGGTTGTGTTAAACTTAATACTCTATTATATATGATCAACATGGAGAAACATATGGATTACTATGGTATGGAATTATTGAGAAAGGGTGATCCCATCTCACCATATATTTACATCCTTGTTATGCTATTTTTCTCTAGGATTATTAGGAAGCTTTTAAATCATAGTGGTTTTTAATTTTATAAATTTTTTTGTTGGATTAAGTCCAAACATGTATTCTATGTGGATAACTATTTTCTATTTTTCATAGGTAGTAATTTTTCTATTGGGCTGTTCTCTAAATCTCGTATTACTTCTCTATCTCTATCTCTATAATTTATCTAAATTCTAGTATGATTTGTATCTTTTTTGGTCGGTGCTACTAGGTATCTATAAAAGGTATTATTTTATTGTTTAACTTTTCCATGGGACGTTTTATTCTAATTTATTAAGGATTTCCCTAGTCTTATGCACTTATATTTATCTTAGAATGTTTACCCATGGTGTAGAAAACTGCATCTCTAATTCGGGATCCACCCAATAAAATTTTGAGTTATACTGATCATGATTTAGTTTTAAAATAAATTATAAATTAATTTTTCTTTATTGGGGCCACATTATTGATCTCCCCAAAACTAATCGTAAAATGATTAATTCTATATGTCGTAATTTTGTTTTTTTTGGAACGGAAAATTTCACTAAAATAGATAATTCCTAGAAAACAACATGTCTTCATATAAATTGTGGTGTCCTTGGTATTAAGTGATCTAATAAATCCAATGTGACTCTCTTTATTCAGTATATTTAGAGTATGATCTTTTTGAAGGTTGATTTTTTTGGTTAAATCGATTCATCATTATTACATAAGAGTCTTTTATTTTGGAAATATTCCTTTTAATGTTTCTTTATTTTAGGGTTTTTAAGTGTGTTTTTATATTTTATGATAATGATTTATGTTGTAATGAGATTGTTGTAAACACTATAAGGTACACTAAAAGACAGATGGTTGAAATATTTTCTACTATGGCCACTGATGTGATTGTGTTACATATCAAATTGGATAAAACATGGTGTACCTTAGCATTATGGGGTTCATTTTTCACCCCCAAGCATGGTTTCATGATGACAATGATTTTTATTGACATGATTCATATACAAGTGAGATCTTCCCATTTTACTATGACGGATTTTATTTTATATCCATTTTGTAATTAGTTCCTTTGACTAGAGACTATTTGTTTTTCTATTTAGCTATTAAATCTCTTGTTGTGTTGTTTATAAAATTTCTATAAAAATTCCATTGTTTGATTTCTGAGTTACTGATATTTTTAGATTACATTTTATGTTTTTTTTCTTGTTATCTACTAAACAAAATTAATGACAGATTTTTTTTGGCATGAATCCCTATCTATTTGAAAAGTCCTAGAATGGACAAATCATTCTGGAGAAACTATTAGACACCTTATTTTTAATTCATGAGACTTATATTTCCCTTAAAAGGAATCTTAGAATGGTCATGAAATTTAAATATTATTCTTTCAATCATTCTCATGATATATGTATATGTTTCATCTATTTTTATTAACAATTTTTGACATTCCTCTATCATTACAGGAGAATAGATTACTTTTTGGTTGAGTATTTGTTTCAATGTATATGTTTATTTTGATCTTAATTTTATCATGATGGTTTTTATGTTGATTCTCCAGAGATGTTGATGTGTTTCTTCTATTGAGTTATTCTATCTTTTTACTTTAGATTTTCTAGTTTCTACTTGGTTTTATATTTTTTATGCATGCACTCATATTTTACATATGGAATGAAATATTGTTTTCTTTCTTATAAATGAAATTATTTACCTTATAAAGTTAATAACAATCAATTGAATTATATCATAGTGTTTATTATAGATTTATTATAATTATTTACTAAACTTTGGTGTTTTATAGCATGTAAAAAAGTTATTGAACACATAGAATTATTTTATTGTAATTATAATTTTGCTGTGTGACGTTCTCCCACATCATAAATAAATTCAATCCTCAAAATTTGATACACAAGATCATATTAATTTTTATAGGAAACTTATGATTAACCACACATTGCTAAATGATCATGGGTTTATTTTGGATGAAATTTATTTAAAGAAAATTGAGTATAAGTGGTTTATAAATATTGATAACCAATATAAAATTTCAAATAGAATACTATTAAGCTATTTTGATATTCATTAAAAAATAATAACTTCCTTCAAAACCTGAAAATGATTATATGATAATCGTACCACTGGATGTATTTTATTTATAAATCTATATCATTTAGTTGGTGAAATCATACATAACATAATACAAAAAATATATATTTTATAATAAAAAATCACATATAGATTAATTAGTTGTTTTTAATAGGTTTTCATGTTAGAATCATTTTTGGTTATTATTTCTAGAGTTTCCCCTTTAATTGACACATTTAGTCACATAACACCCAACACATTTGAATTGATGAAACTGATTTCTATATCGTATCTATTTTCCTCACACAAGTGAGTTAGATGACCTTTGTCACTTGACATTTTTTGAGACTCTATTTTTTTATTCATTTGTGTTATTAGGACATAGACTATGTTCAAATTACTACGTCTCAATCCATTGGGTTATTTTTTATGGTAGTCTCATCATTGGCCCTCAAACCCATGGTTAATTCTAGTTTGATCCATTTCTAAAACAAGAAGAGTTAACAGGAGTGATTATCATTATATGTGAATTATTTTAAAAAACCACAAGAAAATTTAACGTTAATAAAATTCACTTTATAACTATATAATTTCATCAAATTTTTCTTATAACACAAGTTTTATCAGACTTAGATCAAGATCTTTCAGTCATAGTCTAGAATATATCACTCTTGGTTCAAACTATGTTACTTTTTTAATTTATACCATACTTATTATCATACCACATAAAATAGAGATCCCAATTTGTAAAGACAATTCATAAAATATTCAAACCCCATTAATCATAGAAATCTGTTATATCAAAATCCAGATCATCCTTCCTCAAAGAACATTAGTCATTATTCAAATCGTATACTCTCAAAAACATAAATTTTATAAAACTTATTTGAATCCTAACCCATTATTAAACAATGATATTATATATTCCTTTAAAAAATGACTGTATCTTTAACCCTAAAATTGTTTTAACCCCTATTTTATAAGGTCATATTCTTAGTCATTATATGTAATATTACAAAAAATGAGGAGCGTCCCCATTAAAATCAATAATAAATTACAATTTTGGTAGTAAAAAATTAATTTTAAACTTAACAATTCAAAATCAAAACATCCTTTTGTTATATCAACAAAATGGGTATATTAAACTATATAGTTATGCAACACTAAATCACGTGTTTTACAATTTTCATCCCTAAAAGTATAACTTATTCATAAAATTTATTTTCATGGATATTAATACAATTTAATATTTATATCTATTCCTCTAAAGGAAATATATTATGTAATAAACCTTATATGTTTCACAAAATCCTTATAATATTTATAATATACTAGAATATAATTCATAAATATCAATTACTAATGAAAATTGCGATGAGTTTCAGGATTTCAAAAATATAAATCTCAATACCTTAGTTAAGACTACAAAACTCACCTTTTCCATCATATCATAAAAATTATAATATTATAAACTGTATAAGTATTCTTATTTATTTGGTTATTAGACATTGTTTTTTCTTTGAACATATATTCCTTGGCATCATTTCCATGAATCTATTTCAAAAAATACTAAAAAATTGGTTATGATAATATAAAAAATATGAATATGGAATCATCAATAAGAATATGACTTAATTATGACACATTGTTTTTATATATTATTCATTTGCATAAACCTATGACACTACTTGTTCAATCCTTGGTTATCCATTATCATTTTCATGTGAATCTCTTTAACTAAATAAGGTATAATTATTCATAAATCCTTCATAATGTTTTATCACGTTAATTTTAACAACCAAAAAATAATCTTTAGGAATGTCTCATTGGGTGTGTAGTCTTAGGCCCACATATTGGGAATCAGAGTAATGAATGAGTCAATTCGCAACAAAACCTTTTCGGGGTAATTACACCTAAGCCCATATGTTCCATAACCACATCAACTTTCTAGTATATAGATAGTAATATATTGCGAGGAAAAACCACATAACATCTATATTACAAAAACACCACGATGTTACTATCACATTGATTTATTTTTAGGGGGTTTATTACAGATTTCATATCCTAATGTATAAATAAAATATGCATTATTACCTTCAAAAAACATCACATACATTTTTGAAAGGATATCTATACCTTTCGAAAACAGATCAACCCAGACATATTATCCATTGAATTATCCTAAAAAACCATATAATATCGATATTTATCTAACACTATAATTTAATTCCAACAGTGAATCCTAATATCTCTAGTGCCAAACCCAATGCTTATAAACACATAATTTTCATTACATTTATTTGATACTACCTAAAAAGGACTATATATAACCAACTTTAATGATCACCTTAATATGATTACTCCATCTATTTCATCTGAAGGACCAATTCCTGTTTTTGGATTTATATATTTAAGAAAAAACGTATAGTGATAAATCCCATGTTATTTTTATCAAATGGAAAATTTTCCCATTATCTTGAATCGACTTAACTCATGAAAATTATTCAACATCTATCCGAAATTTTTTAATTTATCTTATCCTTATAGACATGTCAAATATAATAAAATGATCCATCATAAAAGAAATTGAGACCTAAGAGGGGGGGGGTTAAAATTTATTTTAATATAAACATATTACTAAAGAAACCATGGAATAATCATTATGGAAATAACAATTAAACAATATGTAACCATAATCAACTTAAAAATAAATTTTTTTATGTCCATGATATTAAACGAGATTATGAAAATCAATAATACTAATATTCATATAATGGAATAAAAAATTATAGACATAAAAACCTAATATCAAGGCTTTGTACTATGGAAATTTACATATCATTGAGGCCAGAGTCAAGAAATCCCAAATTCTAGGCCTTGTTCCAAGATAGTACCTTTTATGGGAAAACATATACACCAAAACCCAACATGTTTTTTCACATGAGAACTATCAAATCATTGAGGTGCTATATAATTTTTATCACCACCGATCTCTTGATTATGTCTAATGAATTCCTCACATGAGTAAATAATACCTTTCATACTATTCCATAAGGATCCTTTTCATGTATAAAAATTTGTCTATCAATATGATGAAGACTGTGTAATATCAATACTTGATAAAAAATAATTAGAGGTCAATAATCATTACAAATTTCAATACATTAGCCATTCTAATAAAAATGAATAACATAATAATTACACAATTGAAAAAAGGTGGATTGTCAAAAAATATATAGTCAAATTTTAAATAATCATATGTGTTTCAATAAAAAAATTGTGAAATCCAACAATTATCCCCATGTAAACAAAATAACATACTTATATATTAAAATCATCTAATAGGAATTATTTAAATGGTGATTTTTACATCGTATAATTAAATTGGTAAACGACTAAGTCAATGAAAAAACAATATGATCATAATCTATCCATAGAAATAAGGTGGAATGTTTTAAAAAAACATAACCCAATAAGTGAGAAATATTTTTAAAAGTGTTTATATGGTTGTAATACAGATCCTGAAAGAAGTAGATAATAACACAATGTATAATCAAAGGGATTAATATCATCAAATAATATGAAATAAGTTCTTTGGAATGATCATATCTTAATTATTAGAAAATTTTGAATAAAAAATTTATACTATTTTGGAAAATATTCAGTCAACATTTATTTGATGAAAATGTATATGATATAGAATAACTAATGCCAATAATTACAATGAAATGGTGTTGGAAAATTCATATTGTAACGTACGATAATTTATAAATAATATTATTTTCTTTAATAAATGTGTGGTATATTATATTGTATAGTATTATATGCATATAGAACACAGAAAAATGAACAAAACATTATTTAATTAATGAAAACTATTAAATTAAAAAAATAACCTCATTAAAACTTAAAATTATACAATCAAACAAAAAATATAAAACAAGAAAAGTAAAATAGGAAAATATTGTTCACCGTAATCTACTATAATCAACACCTCCGTGAACATCTCTATGGAATAGAAATAAATTATTAATAAACCAATAGAAATCATAGAATATGATAATATATAACCTTGGGTGGAATTTTAGAGAATGTTTAATGATGGAATTAAGTTTTACTTATATTGGTTAATATTTCTATTAGAATGGTATAACGACTATTTGAGTAGAAACCTAATGTTTGAAATAGTAACCTAATTGTTATGAATAATAAACTAACCATTGGGAATAGACATTTGACCTCAAAATATTAAATTAATAAATAAATAATATTTTTCATTAGTAATTTAATAAAATAAATATTTTATAATTCCAAAAAATAATCCATAATATTAAAAGATAAAAAAAAACCATAATTCATTTTTATTAAGTTGTATTTTAATGTATTTTATAAAAATCATAATTTTTATTAATAATTAATATTATCTATGAAATGATATTATTTTCATAAAATTAATTTTATTTTTAGAGTCCTTAATTATAAATTTCCCTTGGTAGATTTTTGTATTATTTTTTATGAAAAATAAAATTTTATTTAAATATAATAAATTCTAGTTTTGAAATACCACAAATTTTATTATATAATGATGACTTAATAATGAATTTATAATGGTTAATTTTTTTATTTTTGACAAACATAAATCTCATAAAATAAATGATTCATTTCAAAATGGTAAAATTAATTTCAAAATAAAAAAAATATTTTCTAAAGTCTCATGTCAAATGTATTACATTAAAATAATTTTTTTTATCTTTTACAACATTCATTTTTAATGAACTAATCAATTAGGTATAAAAAGGGGAATAAATTCCAATTTTTTGTTTCTATTGAAATATGAATCATAATTTCAAAAATATAACTATTATAATGTTTATCATAGATACAAAATTTTATTTTTTATTTTATTCTTAAAATACAGTTATCCTAAAGTATAAATACCTGCTCCCCCTCCAATTATTAAAAAACTGTCCCTCACTTACAAAATAAAATATTCATAAAAAATTCCTTCTCATAATCCCCTTATAATCCTCAGGGATATTTTAGAATAATCTAACACCATGAATGAAAGGATTTTAGTGCCTTAGAAAAGAAGAAATCCTAAGAAAAGAATAAGTTTTAATTAACTTATATTCTACTTTACTATTCTGTTTGTTCTGTATTCAATTTTAAAAAATAATATAATATTAAATTAGTAGTACACTAAAAATATTTTAATTTTTTAACATACTGTATTAATTTTATTTATGATGTATTTTTATTTCATACTTCTCATTCTTCTTCTTTGGAAAATGCATCAATAAATGTAGGGTATCCACTAACATGGTCATTTCCAATTAATTTCTTATAACCACTTTTATGGCTTCTTATAATAAATTATATATGATATAAAAATTTATAAATATATTTATTTTATTTTTTTAGAATAATTCTTTTTCCGTATAAAAAACATTGAACATAAATAGGTAAATAAAAATAGAGATATTTTTATGTAAAACATGATATTAAAACATTTCACCTTAAAAAAAAGAAATTATGGAAAATAATCCTTGGATTAAAGCTGATCTGGAGTGAAAAAATGAACATTATTCACTAGTAGTTCCAATTATTAATTAATCGGTTTTTATTATTCATGAGGAAAAAAATGATGAAATAAAGAGAGAAATAATGTAAGGGGATTTTGAAACCCAGAATCCTTCTTTTTTGGGTTATATCCTCTTTCACATTATTTTATTTATGGATATTATTTTAATCCCCAAAAACATCCTTCTACATTTCACCTATTCTTATTAGGTATATTCATTTTTCTACCATTATGAAATTCTTTATAATTAGTTTAAATTTATTTTTTGAAATGTATTTTATTTCAAAAAATATCACATTGACTATGATTTTGTTGTTTCTATCCACTCATGAATAATAAATATGTATGAAAAAATGTGATTTCCATTATTCATTTGGGAATGCCAAATGTTAATCATTAAATTTTTATTTAAAAGTAATTTATGAAATTCATTCATTTCCATAGGATTATTTAATGAAAATGATATTTATATATTACCTTTACAAGGGGTATGTATTATTATGATCATTTTATCAAGGGATGAGTGGAATCTAAATTATATAGACTTACAATTCATTGGGTAATGTGATAGATCTTTTGATATAATGTTTATTAAGCATTACAATCTAGTTTTTTGATCACAATTATGATTTAATTATTTAAGAACATATGTAATCCTTGAAAATTGTGTTATCTTTGTTTTGAACTATGTATGGTATTTGATCATAATGTTATAATGCGTCATTATTATGCATATTGCACATTTTATGAATTTGTCAACTATTTCCCTCATTCTTACGATGATGGTCCCATTCTTATGAGATTAAGATTATTATTATTCTCACACATGTAATATTCATTCATGTCACTTATTACTTCTATGTTATCCCCCCCTTACTAGGGTTTTAGCTCACCCATTTCATGGATTTATAGAGATGGGTGCATATACGTTCTAATGATAACAAAATATCTTATAAGAGGAAAATGTAGAAGGATTTACATTTTTTTAAGTTTAATTATTTACTAGTGATGTTTCTTATAATGATATTATACCTTTGGATCCTAAATTTTATCCCAATTATGCAATTTATCAAAAAAATGATGTAATGGTAATGTAATAAAGGATTCGTTCAAAATAGTTTTTATCATAGAATGGTTTAATTAATATGGGAATTAGGATTATAAAATTTTAGTGAATACAATATAGATATGTCTACATAAAGAAAATCATTCAAGGTATTGTAAATAAATATGAGCATACAGTTTCCAAATAATGAAATCACTATTTAGAAAAAAGTTGATGGGGCTCTGAAGAAACAGATCTTGGTGGTAATTACCCCAAAAAGTATATATTGGCTATTAAATAAACATATCCCTTATTCTTGATAAATATTCCTTGTTACAAACATGGTTTGAAAATTTTATAGGATATGATTTGGTTCATCACTAACTCTATATAATCTATTATAAAGGATATAAAGTTAAAGTAATTATTTATTTTAATGTTAAAAAAATAAATGATCTTATAATAATCATCTGAGAAAAAGGATAAACATAAGATCCCATAATAAATTAATTTATAATAATTTTTCATAATAATAATTTATTTATTCATTGGTTTTTAAATTATGTTTTTATAAAACAATTTATATTTTAGAAAATGGTGGGTACTTAAAAAAATTAGAATAAAAACTCGTATAATGAACAATGAAATGATCTTTTGAATTAAATCCCCAATTCCATGGGATGTGGAGTTCAAAACTTCCTAGAATTTCATAATGAAATATCTCATGCTATAAATAATTACCTAAATTATGTGTAATATTCTCATTTAACCAAGAAGGTGAAACTTGAAATCATGAATTTTATGCAGACATGACCAACATCATTCAATGTGTCTTATGATTCACTTCTCAAAGAATATTGGTTAAACTCAATAAAGAACGTACTTTTTCATGCTCCACTATTCAATAAAGGTTAAGGTTACTCTAGATATCTATCATTTAGAGGGAGAGTCTGATAAATGATATGAATCAATGAATAATTAGAATCCAATAGATGAAATATAAGAAATTAAGTGGAATGAATTTTATACATTGTTTCATAAAAAATAATTTCATTAAAATATAATAATAATATTGGAGATTCTATATATAGAGAAAAAAGGAGGGTTAATCATTAATGACATTCATGGAAAATATCACTAGTGTAATAATTTTTTTTCAACAATGATAAAAAATGGATAGGTTTTTTAGTTGTTTAAAATGACACCTCCAAAAGGATATAGCCATCCATAAATTTTTGAGTTTTGAAGAAGTAGTTTGATGTGCTCTCAAATTTTAAATTACGTTTATATAATTGTCCCATGAGTATGTATATAAGAAAAACTGATTTATTTTCAAGACACAGAATCGAATGAAAAAGGGGGAAAGTTGATCCAACAACCCATATGTAAAAATCTGGGAAGAGGAATCCTAGGAATTTCTTGAAAGGGAGCTATAAATGCACTATGTGTGGGAGAAAAGTCCACTATGCTCATTAATTTCTGAGAGTCGTGATGAATATGACCAATTTGATGAATGAAACGAATTCATGGCCCATCATCCAATGCATAAACTATAGGTATACTGGGAATTATTCATGATGGTTCACTAAACCATGAGTCATCAAAGTTAATCAGCGTTAGTTGTGACCAATTTAAACGGGTAGTGGGAAATCATATTCCTTGTAACACCCCATGATTTCATAGTATGTTATTTTTCAAAGTAATTCAATAACATCCACTACACGCAACAATGAGTTCTAGCACCCCATGACTTACCAAACAAGCCGCTCAAAAGCGGTTATGAATAGTATTAACTGAATATAGAACTATATATAATCCTTATAATTTTACAATACATATAATGAGTTTCTTAGACATAATTTAAGAACAAATACATTTCTTTCAGATAAAAGAAGTATTTTAAGAAAATAAAATTTTACACCTTTTAATGGAGAATCATTTTTAAATCCAATATTTTAAACATTTATATATTTAATTTCACAAAATTAACTTCTTCTTTAGAATCTGGACATAAGAATTTAGTTTTGAAAATGCATTGGTGTTTTTCTGATAACTTTCGTATTTGGGTGAATAGTGAAAAATACTATATTTTAACTGAAAACAAATTTTTAAATCAAAATAATTTATATTGTTAAGTTATAAATTTTAATGGGTTGTAAGTATAAATATATTATATTTTTACCATTTAATCCAATTATAATCACTGTATGTAATTTCACTTTGATATTGGACATAAACAACAGTCAAACTTTTGATAGTTATTATTTTTTAAAAATGTGCCTTTTGGTTTTGACAGTGGAAATTAATATTAAATTAATAAATGCTACTCTTATGTTTTGAATATGGTAAAATAGAAATAATTTTTGGATTCGGAATATTAAAATTAGCTTAGGGTGAAATTTTGGTACTTTTCTGAAAACATTCATATTTAGATGAATAGTGAAAATTACTAAATTTTAATTAAAAACAACATTTTTAATCGAAATAATTAATAGTGATAAAATATTCATTTGAGTGATTTTGAAGTATAATTAGATTATAATTTTACTATTTAATCCAATGTTGGTCATTGGACATAATTTCATATTTAAACTGGACATAAGAAAGTGTCAATCTTTTGATATTTATTATTTGTTAAAAACACGTTTTTTCTTTCGACAATGAGAATTAATTTAAAAAAAATTTATACCACTTCTGTGTTTTGAGTTCTTAAAAATGGATTCCATATTTAGAATCTGGATGTCCAAATTTTTTAAATATGTATCTTTTATTTTTAGACATTTTGAATAATTACTTCGGTAAATATTTTACTTACCATGGTTAAAGGGTAAATCTGGTAAATAAGGGTAAAAAAATAATATTATAATAATACTAAATTACCCTAAAACATGTCCTAACCCTATTGGTTGATAAATGTCCGACCATGGTCATATTTGGGTCAATTTGGGGACCCCATGTATTCACTTGTAATTGATAATGACACGATATAAATTATGTTAAAGTAAATACAAAAATGACATAAGCATATATCTTTTAGAAAAACAATATTTACATAGAGTTATATATGTTGTATTTTCAACTATAAATATTCATGATAAATATAAAACGATTTTCGACATATTGGTATATTATTTATAATTTTTAGACATTAAATTATTTAATTTATTTATGACACAATGATGATGTAGTAATTACCTTATTAGTGAAATATTAAAATAATTGATATTATAAATACCCCAATAAGTATAATTTGAGACTTTTAATTAATTGCAAGAATTTTATTGGTTAATATGACATGTTAGGATTTATTAAATAAATTTGGTTCCAATTAATAAAGTCATTAAGACTTTAAAAGAAATCAATTATTAAATAGGTTTAAAATTGACATAAACGAGTTTCTAAAAAATATATTATATTTTTAATTGATATAATATTCTTAAAAATCTTAGGTTCATCCAAAGGACTTATATGATGATAATTATGACATTAATGAACCACTTGGTGTTCTATTGGTAGTTTATAGTATGTTTATTAACCATATAATATAAAAATACAAAGAGACATGGTAAATGTCAAACTATTTGACTAGGAGTTAAATCTAAAAGATAAAGGTAAAATAGTGACCCAACAATGTCTAAAACTTATTGTTTGAGTTTTTTTCGAACTATACCCACCTTATACTTTTAATAATATACTTTGGAGCCATTAGAAACCGAATATGATTTTATTATAAATTAATACTTTAAGTTTTTCCAAAAGAGACCCCCCAATAAAAGGACACAACTTCTAACAAATTCGTCACACCTTCAAAGCCTTTTGGTTTGGCCAGAACCTACACAAATACTCTCACAAATTCCCTTAATTCAACCTAGATGCCTTAGTTTGATCAGAAATCCATCCTAAGGAGCCCTTTTGATCAAATCAAAAGGAAGAACCCGACAAAGAGGTAATGTTTTCACCACCCTTTTTCAAATTCCTTTCTTCTTCAACTTCTTCTTTCTTTGTTATTTCCTTTATAAAATAGTAAATCCAGTATCTTCTATATAATTTTATGTTATTATAAATATGGTACAACCAAAGGCAGTATTCTATCCATCCTTTTAATGACATGTCACCATACGTGCGTACGTACGACTTACCCTCTCTACATCATGGTGTGATTGTTATTCAAAAACGTTATTATTTGGATGGGTATGATAATGATATATAATTTATGTAAAAAATAAATATAACACGATAATGGTCTGTAAATATGATATACAATCCAATTATATATTATTTTAATATCAAAAGAATGATACTGTCGCTCGTGCGTACGTACGGACTACCGTCTCCACGAACGCGATAAGATTCATTCCCCATCGTATCCATGTAATTATAATTCTCATTTGATGATTAAAAATAATGATTAAGGAATTGATGTAATTATAGATATTGATATCATACAAACTATCCATAACAAACACAAATTATGCAACAAAATATATAAAATAAAATGAGTAAGTTAACACCCAAAATGATGATAATACTAAGATATTATTAAAAAATCCATGTTAGAAGATCATATATGATATCATATTAATGTATATGATTCTTTTATAATTTAATAACAATTATTTCACCATTATAAAGGACATTAACCTACCCTCAACTAAGGAAAAGTACAAGGTATGTGTATATTTAACAATCTTATCATTATCCGAGGTTGTTTATACGTAATTATCTATTGGGACCTCTTTATCATCCACATACATGTTTCTTAAAAATGTATTTCAAATCATTCATACTATATTGCAGACTATGGGTTAAAGTCATTTATACCCTTTTTTGAATTTTTTAAAGAATTGTATAAAGGAATCTTTCTGTCGTTAGACAAACATGGTCCTTTTTAACCTTTTTGACAGAATTAAGGTAAAAATGTCTTTTTTAAATTATACGGCGGTGAAATTATTTTCCACCGTTATAAAATCGTCTAAGCTTCCCTTACAAGCTTATAAGAATATTTTCAAAGTAAATTTTTTCTTTTATAATTATGTGACTTCTAAATGATTTGAAAAAAGAGATATTTCTCTCAAATAGTTTTGATTTCATCTATTTCAACATCCTTTGATTGATTTTAAGCTTATTTGAAGTTGATTTATTATGATACAAAACTTCCCTAATTTATTGAAGGTTTTGTGATATGTTTGACTATAGATGTGTTATTTTTATACCATTCATGGTTTATGGTGACAGTATTGATATTTTGTATTCTAGTTTTAATATGAATGTTTATGTTATGTTTAAACATGTCCATATGAGGAATGCATTGGACTTAATAAGTGACGGGTGGAGCCTTCTATGGCTCCTCGATGCATCGGTAGGTATCATGAGACAAACTAGTGTCTTGGCACGAGGCCTTGACAAAATCTTATTTGTAGTCATGGCACGAGGCCTTGGATACATGGTTATGATAGTTTGGAATTATGCAGTCTATTATTTTGAAAGTGGTTATTGATATTTCATGTGATTATTCAACTAGTAGAATATCTATATGAATAATTAGATGGCATTATTTCATTTTATTTCTGCCATATTATGCTTAAGTTCAAGTTTAAAAGGCCTTTTTTTTGTTATACATTTCCTTAAATGTTTATGATTATTTATGAAAGTTTCCACTATATTGTTATCCTTACTGGGAATTTGAGCTCACCCCTTTCTATGTTTTATTTTTTCCAAGATGTGAAGAAGTATTTTATGAATGTCTTGGAGGGATAGTATAAGGGTATATGAGTGTGGAGACAAGTTGTTGTTGTAGTTTTTCATTTTATGATGTAACGTAAACTTTTTGAAAGTATCTAGTGATTCCAAGGCTACTAAACTAATCGATCTTTTGAGACTTGATCTTTTGTAATCATGCCAATGATACGTAATAATGCACCGACTCTAGGTAACTAGGGTCAGAGCGTTACATCCATAACTACCTCTAAGGTGGAATATGAATACAATGTTTCATTGGGTACAATTATTTTTCACTAAATAATGGAATATGTATTATTTGATTGTAGTTTTAAATATTCATTTAAATCCTAATGTTTAATAAAACATTTGAACAAAAAAACTAATTCCATTAAATATGGATATCCACAAAATACATACTTTTGTGTTCAATGCAGCCAATATTTTGGAATCATCTATTGTTAGGGAGAGGTGCAATATTATTTCAGTGAATGTCATAATCCTTCTCTTTGTGAATTTTGTCTCCATACTAGGCATAGACTGTAACTTTTTATATAGTTACAATTTCAACTATAGTGAAAATGAAATAAATTTATATGTTATAAGCCATCTAATGCTCTGATATAAAATCAATGAATATCTTGAAAATTTTATTTAAATTACATAATTTCTATGGGTGTTATTAACAAATGAAGAAGAATTCCTTTCCCAAATATTAGAGTCATTGGAAAGTTTCAACATTATGGAAATCCCCATTATAAGGTAATATACTAATGTATTCTATAAACAGTTACAAGACCATCCCATCTATTTTGAGATAGACTTTCAATAGATAATATACATGGATCCACTCTTATATCCAAATGACCCAATAATATGGCCCCTATCAAACTAGAAGAGTTTAATAAACACTTACATGATCATATGGACAAATGATTCATTCACCGTAGTGAATCACCTTGGGGTGAACCGATCATATTTTTAAGAAAAAGGAAATATAAATTTCATTATGTCTTGATTGTTGAGAACACAACAAGTTCACCATAAAGAAAAATTATCCACTTACAATGATTGATTACTTATTTGGTCAACCACAATGAGATCAATACTTCCTTTATGTAGATATTTATTCATGATATAATCAACTGGAGGTTAATAAGGAAGATATTTACAATTCATCTTTTTATATGAGATATATAAATTATTATTTCATTGTGATTTCTTTTAACATACAAATTCCCTTGAAATCCTCGTGAATATGATTAATAGTGTCTTCAGATACTATTTTGAAATTTTATGGTTGACCTTTATCGATGATATTCTCATTTACATAATGAATAAAGAGGAACATGAAGAGTATCTAAATATTATATTTGTGACACATCAAAAATATATAATGTACTCTAAGTTAAAAAATTTTGATTTTTTATGTATATAGTCAAAATCTTAGAGAGCGTGATCACAAGTGAAGGAATTTATGTGGTCCATTCAAAGTCATTGTCAATTGAGGAATGTGTCAAAACCTCAAGTGTCATGAAAATCCATAGTTTTTATTATACTTAAGTATTAACAATATTTTTTTAGAAAATTTATCACAGTATTATGCACTAGTAAATATGTTAATATTGAAATGGGTAAAGTATATTTATAGAGAAGAATGCGGGGAATGATTTAAGGAGCTCAATAAGATGCTAATCACTTTGAAAATACTCAAAATACCATTAAATGGATATATATTTTTGAAATAAAATGATGATTTAAAGAGAGACTTGATTTGTGTACTCATGCATAATGATAAAGTGATATCCTTTGCCTCATGATATTTAATTATGCTTTAGAAAACTACACAATGGATGATCTAGTGTTAGCTATTGTGATCATCACCTTGATTATTTTAGGCCACTTCATCTATGGTGAAAAGGGTGACATAAATAAATATCACATGATTCTAAAGTAAATATTCACATAGAATGTAAAAAACATACATTAATGAAGATGTTTAGATCTAATCAGAGACTATGATTTCTGTATTTTCTACCATATTTGAAATTTAAACAAGGTATCAGATGATATTAGTAGGAAATAACTTGCAAAACTCTTCATGACGTCGGTTTTGAAAGACTGTATATTCATGGACATGTAAAGGATAAATATAGAAATCATATTGGAATGAAATACATAATACGTTTCCTAAATTGTTTCTCAAATATCTATCCATGAGAAGATAAATTATGTAAAAATATATGATATAAATCTTTAAAAGAAGGTGAAAAAAATAAAGTATAGGAAGATTAATGAGTTAAAAATCGATGGATATGGTGTAGTTCAATGTTGAACAAGAATTTGTGTGGCTACATCACAAAATATAGAGATATATCTATTAGATAATGCACATCTCTCATATTTATCCTTCTATCCTAAAATGACCAAGATGTACAATGTACATAAATAGAATTTCTCTTGAGGTAACATAAAGGAAGAGTTTAGGGAGTATACCACAAAGTGCATGGTATGTATTCACGTTAAATCTTCATGATATACTTCCAAGTGGAGGATGAAAACATTTCTTATACCAATATAGAAATGGGACAACATTACCATTTAATTTTCCACCTCCCTCCCAAAGACATCCAAATGAAGTAATGTGTTATGGGTTTTGGTGGATCAAATAACATAGAATACCCACTTTAACTCTATTGAGGATGATTTTCCACATGAAAAATTTGTCAAGATATAAATAAATCAAGTGGGGAGGCTATTTGGGGGAAGAACTTTTGGATATCTTTGATCATGATCCAAGGTTCACTTATAAAAATGGGAAAATTTTGAAACATTATATGAACAATACATTGAATTTCAATATGTCCTATCACCCCAAACTAATGCCCAATATGAAAAGACCATTCATACACTCAAGGAAATGATAAGAGCTTAATCTTTGTAATTTAATGGGGCTTGAGAAAAGCACATCCAATTAGTTCAGTTATAGAAAAAAAATTCAACTTGAGAATTCAAATGAAACAATTTTTATGACTTTATTTTAATATGTAACATCTTGTTACCATTTAATCAGGTACTACATTAACATAATCATGGGTTTCCCCTTCTTTGAGATTAAGATGATACCTATGATGGAGAAGTTAGAGATTATTTTTAATTTCACTAACAACCATTACATTCTTCTGGATAAAGAAAGATTTTATGTTGTGTATATTGGTTACACATCATGTAACTATTTCATGGTATATTCCATGAAAGGGGATTCACATTGTAAAGCTTATACATCATGAAATATGGTTTCACAACTTGAATTATTTTAAATAATAGTTTTTTTAGTCCAACATGATATATTTTTCAGCGTACTTGTACAATGTAGATTTCATGGAGTGTAACTATATTAAAGGTCATAGAACAACCCACCTCAAATTTAAAAAATGTTTGAGTTACTATTTTATCCTGAATCCATCTCCAGTCTTCTTGTCTCTCAAACCACGAGTCATCCCAATTGATTTTGGGATACTCTACTCTACTTAGATAGATCCATTTGACACTCAATTTCCATTGTGTCTTTGGTGAATCTATCCATGTGAAAAACCATTCTGCTCATTCATTGTATTTGATCATGGTATCAATGTTGGGTGGTGCCTTTGTACCAATTGGTCTACGGTTGGTGATTATTCTTGGTTTCATCCTAGATCAGTTGTGTGATCTGATTACAAAGGCATTCTCTTCCATTGTTTGTAGTGAAATGGGCATTTATTATTGAGGTATGTTGGTTTACTGTTTTCTGATGACCCCTTTTTTTCTAAATTGGATAAATTATGATGTGTATTTGATTCATGGGGACTTTATTTTGTCATTTTTGGGTTTCACTAATTTTTTGATTCCATTGCTGACATGTGTGACCTGATTTTTTAGGTTAGTGGTTCCCTCTCTAGCCTATAATAATAGATCTTGATGTTTTTATTTCCAAACTAATTCATACTAAAATTGGCACAATTTTTTATGTGTGTTGAAAATGGTTTTTTAATTTAAAATCGGTGTTTTCAATGAATATAAATAGAATTTGTGAAATGTTTTTGGAATGTATTTAAAATAATTGGAATGAATTGTGAAAAAGATCACATGGGAAACCATGGGTACTTAGGTTGAAGTTTTCTCATTGGGTCATCGTCCATTGTTTTCTGATTAACAAGGAGGTTTGTCTTAGGGATTTCCTATGTTTCATAGGCCTGTTGTTCTAGGGGACTAAAAATGTCATTTTGGGGGGTTTAACTATGGGGTATTATTCTCTTTCCTAGGATCGTTGTCCATGTATCAAATTTGTGAAATTGATTGATTGTTGTACAATTTGTCTAAATCCTAGTTCTATAGTATTCCTTGGGGTTGTGCTACCAATGATTCTATTTTTTTATTTATTGGATGTCAAAGATAGCCTTGATATGGTTGTTTATTCTTTTATAAAATGATATGCAAAAATGTTCTTTGAAATTGATACACCTTCTTTAGTTTAGAACTGTGGACAAAGGGGAATGTTTACCATGTTTTCTATAAAACTATTTTTCTTATCATCATGCTATGTTTTACATAAAATGTTCATACATGAATTTTTTACACAAAGGATCATTATGGAACACCTGGGTGGGATCTGAATGAGCATGATAGCTCACACACTATGCATCTCTTTGGTGGTGTATTGGCCTTTGTCTTCCAATGTAGGTAAATTCAAGGTGATGTAGTGGGGTGGTGAGGTTTGTGTCAGTTGGATGGCTAGTTGGTGGTGAGATGGTGGGACTCCATCCCTACAATCATTTAGAGTATTTGTTCGATTTTTAGTCCATCGGCCTTGTCCTTGATTTTTTAGTTACTTTGGCAGTTTTTTGTTTTTGCTATTTTTTCAATGTTAAAGAATATATATATTATTATCCTAAAATTTTTTCTTCTTTTTATTTTATTTTATTAATTCCATAATATAATGTCTTCTTGATTAATTTTTCATGTTGAAATATAATGAGTTTTAGGTTTTAAAAGGATCTTTCCAAACTTCTTCTTGAAATAGAATCTCTATTCAATAGAATTTCTCAAAATCTTAAATATTTTCACGGGCACTCTATAATATATATTTTTTTAAAATTATTTTTCTAAAATATATTATTTTATTATGAAACTACCATTTTAATTCACTTTCGGTCTCATAAAATTAATTTTCTAAAAGAACACTTCTTGTCAATCTAAAAGAGTATTTATCTTAGGAATTACTTGGTGATTTTATAAGAGTATCTTCATCAATTTTAATACTCTTGTTGATTATTATGTATGGTATAATAGACCATATTTAATTTAGTGGTTAATGATTAGTTTGACTATGGATTTTCTATCCTAAAAAAAATCACCAATTTAATCTTAATACATAGTGTTTAGGCTTAATGTTCAAGGAAAGTTATTTAAATTTCATATGTTAGTTTCAATGTGAATGTATATGTTGTTTATGTTTATCCTCCCCCATATGAGGAATACATTAGAATTATTATGTGATGGGTAGGGCCTGATATATCCCCTTGATGAATTATTAGGTCTCATGAGACAACTATATATAGACATGGCTGAGGACTTTCCCATTTTTAGATATGGTTTTTGCTGAGACCTTTATAATTTTTTGATCTCTTAGAAGAGGTCTTGAAAATGTAATTAAGAATGTATGGAATATGAATTTACCTCATTATGAAGATAGAAATTAATATTTCTTGTCGTTATTATACTACTGAATACCCATGATTAAGATTTATTATGGAAATGTTTAGTCAACTCATTTTATAACCACATAATGTTCATGTTTATTTTTAAAAGCATGAGTTTTAAATTATTCCCCATGCCTAAAGTTTATAATATCTTCTACTTTATTATTTACCCTTACTGAGAATTTGATCTCACCCTTTCTTATTATGTATTTCTCCCCAAGATACAAATAAGTGTATTATGCTAACTTTCTAGAGTAATATAAGATTTGAAGATGTTTACATGGGAAATTTTATATTTTTTTGTCATTTCAAGATGTAATGTTAAACTTATGAATATATCTAGATGTCTAAATCTACTAAACTATTCATTCCTTCATGATAATTCTTACTTGTAATCATGCCAATGTAGTGTAATAAGGCACCTGATCTTGGAAACTGGGGTGGGGTCTTTACGTTAATCATAATTCCATTAAAATGTATTAAATAGTTTAACATTGATATAATACTTTATTCAATATTTTATCATTAAAATTCCACTCTCCTCAAGTATAAATACCCCATCTCATTCCCATTGGAAAAAAAACTCATCTCCCATTTACCAAATATAATTATCTATAAAAATAACATATCTTAGTTTCATTATAATCTCTAGGTACACTCTATATTAAATATAATCGAAGCATCAAATGAGTTTGGATACATTGTGAATAAGGAACACTAGAAATAGAGTATTTTCATCAACTTATATTCGCATTTACACCTATATTATTTATTTATCTAATCCATTAAAATAATAATACAATAATATTAATTGGGTGTTACATTAAAAATATATTAGTTATGTAAATATACTATAAAAATTGTGCTTATTACATATTTATATGTCATTATTCTATTTATTCTTCTCTGGAAATTGTATCTTTAATGATCAGTCAACTTCCAAAGAGGGCATTGACAAATCCATTTTTATCACTACAATTAAGGATGGATATACTAAATAATTTATGATATATAAATTTATATATATTATTATCTTAAAATTCTAGATATAATTTTACTTATGTATTAATTTCCTTGATCAAAAATAGAAAACCCAAAACAAAATTAGAAATTTTTAAGGATAACATGATATCTAAACATTTCAACTAAATAAAAAATAATAGAGAAATTAAATATAATGGTTATATTTCATCAAGAGTGAAATAATAACACAATTCACTTATGGTTCGATGTTTTAATAAATGTTTGTATATTTTTTAGGAGGTGGAGATGCGATGAAATATAGAATGATTTCAAGTAAAGGGATTGCCTAACCCAAACTTCTTTTGGGGTTATCACAACTTTCACATTATTATATATATAGATATTATTTTAATGTCATTAAAATATCCATCATATATTTTTTTACTTTTATTTTCATGGATAAACATGTTTCTACCATTTGGAAATGTTTTTGAAGCCTTCCACTAAGTTATATAAAAAAAATTTAATTTCCAAAACATCACATTGACTCCTCTTGATTATTCTCTTAATCAATTACTAATGATGATATTTTATAACAAAAATGTTTTTCCCTTATTACTTTTTCACCCTATATGTAATTCATGAAATTATTTACATGAAAAATATACCTTTTTTTGTTTATTTCAAGACAATTATTTTTTATATTACTTTTTGTTATGGTATGAATGATTATGAGTGTTTAATGATATAATGATTGGGACCAAAATTATATAGCCCTAAAATGGATTAGGTTTTGTGATATATCTTATTATAATATTTGTATTATGCATGAAAAATATTCTCTTCTTGTTTATAATTATGTTGTTGCAATAATGATACCATGTTTATAAGATAATGATGATGATTATTCTCATACTTGTATTATTGATTCATGTATCTTATTACATATATGTTATTCCTCCACATACTGGGATAACCCCTTTAAATGATTTATATCCTTGGGTGAATACAATTATTAATTAACAAATGATATGTATTAAGTGTAAATATAATAATTATTAAAAAAATCATTATTTTTTATTATGCACAAGTGATATAGGATCCTAATTTTCTTGTGATACTAAACCATTAGATCCTATATTGTATCAATGTTATGTTTTTATATTAAAAATGAATTAATATTAATTTAAGTAAAATTTTTGTCATTATACATGGGATATTAAATTAATATAACACCATACAATGGAAATAAGTTTCAAAAAAATTATTTTTTTAATGTATTTGAATTGAGTCTATGAAAACAATTATGATTTTTGAAACAATTGAATAAAAAAATTAATTATAAAGATTTTAATTGAACTAAAAATACCTTTATTCAATGATAATGTACTATAATATATCTCAAATAGTTAGTATATGCACCATATTAATTAAATTAGGTGAAAAATAAAATGTGTGTCTCAATGAATGGAATTCTGAGATTAAAACCCTTACCTCTTAGGCAATATCTATATAAAAAACCATAGAGAATTAAAAAAATATGAAATTTATATTCATATATCATAAAATAAATGGGATTCATGATAACATATCTCCAATTTCCATTATAAAAACACTGAAAATTAGTATAGGTGTATTAATATGATACAGAACTCAATAAAGTCAAATTTAGATGAAAACCCCTACCTTGTTTCAGATTCCTTTAGTGCATACGCTTAACATCCTAAATAACCAAGATAGGTTTTTTATATACATTTTTAAAAACCATATTATTTTTTAATTTATTTAATAGGTAACATTTATTATCATATGCTATTTATTTTATATATATTTTTCTTTCATATGTCAATTACTTGAGGTTATTGAGTAAAAATTTCATATCTATTCATTTATGTTGATGATGGTAAAAATGAACATAAAATAATTTCATAATATACATATTATTAATAGTGTAATGAAAATAATTCTTATATAATAAATATATAATTTTAGAGAGACCCCGGATGGATGGTGGTTACAAATGTAACTCGTTGCTTTTAAAGGTGATAATTCACACATACACAAGATTAATACATCCATTTCTAAATGAATTAGGGGGAATGAAATGAAATCAGAATTTAAAATTTAATAATAATAATTATACTATGGAGACCATATTTATTGACCCCCTATATAATTTTTACCATCCATGAGTGGATGTGTTGAAAAAAATGGATGAGGTTGCTTTGTGGAGGCGATATTCCACACAATGCACTAATGTCACTTTTTCTTTGAGGGTGATGAGGAAGGAAAAATATTTAATCCATTAATATAATAAATTATTAATGTAATTGGGACACATATATCATTATTTCATATGGATGATATATATTTTTAATAGGAATATTAATTAATAAAACATATGAAGAAGACAATACTTAAAGTGGAGACTTAATCATTCTTGGGAAAACTCTTTGGAATTGATGGGAATTGGATAACTTAGTGTGACTAGGTTCTAAATAATGTATAAGGAAATTCATGGAGATTATATTTATTTTGAGTTTCCTGAAAATTTATAATGGGATGTGTATATTTGAATGTGCTTATGTGATCCCCTTCTAATGGATTGTAAAAGAAACTTATAGAAATACCCTTTATGTTTTAATAATTATTGATATTATTAAAATATCAATGGATAATAAGTTTAAAAATAATGGATTTTGCGGTCTTTTTGGGTCAAAACTGACTCTACCAATTACTTACACACATTTTCTAAACTTGTTATTGGGTTTATACCATTAATTGTTTACATTTTTCTCTTTTACTTTTAAATTAAGTAACTAGTTTTCCACTATTTGAATTTATATGTTATTAAAAACATTACATATATTATATAATAAAATTTGGGTGTTATGAAACCAAATTATACCTATACTTAATGTAAGGTAATTTTAAATATTATAAAAATAACTTCAAAACTAAAATATATAATGTATAAATAGACTGCTTTAGTAGAAAGATTGACATTTTGAACATTATGGATTCTTAATATTATTTAGTATTGATTACCAAATTAATTATATTTAATAGATATATTTATATATTTATATAAATTATTATATTTCGTATTCAAATTATTTTAGTTTAATTGAATTCATATAAAATCATCGATATTAAATAAAAATATTTATATAATAATTTTTTCACATTTATTATTATAATTAGAATTAAACCATGTAAAATAAATGTTACACCTAAATATAAAATTTTAAATAAAAAATAATATGAAAATTTTATTTAAATTATATAAATAATTCAATCAAATTAAATTTTTATGTGAAGGGAAATTAATCTTTACGTTAGTGCCTGTGAAACAGAAATTCCCATTTTTTGGAAATGTGTATTTTTATACATAATTTTCATTCATAGTAAAAAATATTAAATTATATTTATTATAATGATATAAATACGATTTTTATTATTAAAAATGGTTGTGTTAAATTATGGAAAATCAAATTCCTAATTTCCTCATGCATAAATTTTATTAAAGAAACTGATGAAAAATTGTTTTTTTAAATATTAACTTATTTTATAAAATGATTTTGATGAGTTTTACATATCAACATAATATTTTGAGAGATTTATTTTAAAATATATATATAATTTTTATATCAAATAAGCTTCAAAAATATAAAATTGATATAAAATTGGATATATTCGAAAAACTATTATATCTATATAATTCAATTAAAAATAGACTATTTTATAAAATATAAAAAATACATCCAAATATAATTTTGTTGTAAGGGATTGACAAATGAATTTTAAATTAAAAAATATAAATTAAAAAATTATTATATATAAAATTTCATAAGATAATATATATTATAAGGAAACAAAATTTTGTTGAATATAACATTCTGAACATTAACTATTATTAATTATTTAATATATATATGTAATAACTATCAATGGTTCACCATTTTTTATATATTATATATTTTTAAATAATTTCTTAATAATATGTTGTTATTTTTTGTGTGTGACACAAGTAATAAAGAAAAAATTCAATGGTAATTAGAATTTAAGTGTGTTACTATCGCATAGATTCCTGATGACTTCCATTATTCTATATGTATAATTGAATATTTCACTATAGTGTTTTTTCAATATTTATCAAATTTGAGTTGTCACCATTATTTTTAGTGAAAATAGATATATAAGAATATTTATTTGGTACATATTTAACCTATTTTTTGGAAGTTTCACTAAGATGACTAAGTAGATTTATCACATTCTTGAACTGAAATTTTAATAGGATCCATTAATTTATCCAATTCATTACCCTCATCAAGAAACGCCGAGTGAATCTTTAATAGTTCTTCTCATCTAAAAAATTATTTCATCTTGATATTTTGTTGTATCATCATATATATGATATTTTAATTACAGTTTCTGAATTTCAGCATTAAGAGTTTCATATTTATTTTCAAAATAATTCTTCTCTTTCGTTAGTGTGTTATTTTCCATCATTAGTTACTTCTAATCTTCCTTATGTTAAGTATTTTTTGCAATATAGGATTTATGTTCATCCTTGTACATGTGGTCTAACCCCATTGGTTATGAATTATTATATTAACTACATGATGTGTCCAATCTAGTTTCCATATTCGCCATGAAATTATTAAATTTTACCCCATATTAAAATTTTTTATTCATTGTTAGATATATGATTAGATTATTCTTATTTTATTAACATTTCTTTTTTAAATTTCTTTTAGAAAACATCTGCTTAATTAAAATAGTTTTTAATGATTCTTTTTATCTTTTATCCCAATTATTTTTTATTGTTTCTCATCTTATTCAGTTTATAAATATTCACCCTTATTCATAGGAAAATAAATGGAAAATGAATTATTTCATTAAATTTATAGAATATGATTGGAAAAATTATGAATATCTTACTCCATCCATTCTACAACCTATTTTAAATACGGGAAATAATTCCTTCATTGTCTCTATTATATTATTCATTTATGGATTCACATGAATCCGCATCTTCATCATTTTCTTTGATTCTTAAATTTCTCATTGATTAAATTGAAATTTCCTCTTTAACCTTCTTACTAAAGACTGTATGTTTTCTCAAATCATATGATATTATAATGTTATGTAATTAATAAATTTAGAGGTCTTCATTATCTTCAATAACTAAGATAATAAATCAAAACATATATCAACAGTACATTAATTAATTGTGTGAAAAAGTTAGAATCTTCAAGTTTCTCCCTAAATCCTTGGATATTATATACAACTTCCCTCACCGTTGTAAAATAACTATCAACATTATATTTAAAAAATATTATTTTTTCTTCAAATAATCTCCTTTAAATTTAAAATTTACCCTCTTTGAAAATCAAATTTCCCTTATAGATTTATTCCAACATAACATATATTTTATTATTTGATTAAACTCCCAAACCTTTTGTGTAGATTTATTCTTTAGAAGATATCAAAATAAAATTTAGGGCTTTAGAATATTCTTCTAAAATTATTTTATATAAAAATATCAGGGATTTATTCACTTTAATGGGTGAATAAATAATTACAACATCTGTGTTCACCAATCCAAGGAATAGGATACAAAAAATATCCCATTATTCATACAATTGAAAGTGTTTCCATCTATGTTTCAAATTCTCATTCTATTAACAGAATTCAGATTATCCTTTCTTAGAAATTATTGAATATAATATAGGTGAGATTCTATGATTCGAGATGAACTTCCTTGGATTTGGTTACTCCAGTAAAATGTTAGGGGGATAAATAGATAGAGAACAATTAGATATTTTTTCAATTTGTTTTCAAATTAAAACAACCTTAACATCCTATTGATCTTTAATGAACTAAAATAAATATTCTCATTCTCATCCATCCATGATAAAATGTAACGATCTTTATTAAAATAATTTTTACAGTGTTTGGAACCTTACTAGAAGGAAAAAAATTTAACTATATGGTTAGACTCCCCAATCAAAGCTTCATCACTATAAGAACAAGTAAATTCTCATTACATGCATGATCATAATATCACACTATCTCATTTCAAAGTCTCATAGGAATACGAATAATCACATCAAAAATAAGATGTAATATCAATATAATTTAATACATCTCTTTGAATTTATAGTTTCTATTAAAAAAATAAGATGATATTCTATTATGGTCCAATAGGATATTCAAGAACAAATTACCCAATCAATACAGAATTAGTTATGGATATTGTCCTCAGTTCATAAGCATATAATCGATTTGTTGAAATCACAATATCTAGAATAGATATAAATATCAACTAAATAACTTCAGGATTTAGAATCTATTACTATATCCTAACTTATTGGATATTCATCATTAATCACTTCTCATTTTTTTCCTCTCGCATCAAAGGATCACCCTATTTGGTACTATAATTTTCAAAAATTAAAAATAATTCATGAAAATGTTTTTTATACATCCTTTATAGATTCATCCTAAACAACATCATACACCATTAGATTAGAATTTCCATATTTGGTTAGTCTCTCAAACATAAACCAAAACCTCAAAATATTATTCAGTTTTCTTAACATCCAGTCTCCAAAATAGTTTTATAAATACCATCCTAGACTTCTTTCTCAATTAAATACAAATGAATAATCCTTAATATAACATCGAAAAATGAAAAAACTGAAGAGAAACTGAAGATAATATATTTATGAATTACATAAATACTATTCTTCAGTTTCTTAATAAAACTTCCCAAACAGTCCTACATTTAGATTACAACCCAAAGAACAACTCAATGACACAAACCTTAATATTATTTTGTAGCTCAAATAGTCAAATTTTAAAATCCATATTCAATCATTTCAATAAATTTTATTGGTGATTATTTGAACATAATAAAAAACTAATCATCATAGTAAAATATAGGAATTTTTTATGGAAATTATTCTTCAACAAAGTAAAATATAAAAATAAATAAAATATTTCAAAAAAAACCCAGCTTGAATCATTGAATATATTTAAATAGAGATAATCAATTTTTAAATATTTACCTAGTTATCCTAAATTATGATTTTAATATTTTTCTTAAATAATTGATTTTTAGAATTATCATCATATGATTATTTTTTCGTCAAAATTTATTTTTTTAGAAAATATTTATATTTTATTCTAGTATTTAATAGTAAATCCCCTTATGCTGATCAAAATGTAGATATCATTATTTGAACACCCTTATATTGATGTGTCTTACTTGGGTTCACTAAGGTTAGCTTCTAATTTTGAATCCACATATGTTCATCACTATTTATGATAATATAATTACATGATGATTCAATTTTTTTGGAACATGCCCATGTAAGACCCCTTATATAGTGATCCCAATACATGGATTCTCCTTATCCAAAATATTCTTCTATTCTAGATAAATATATTTCCTCATCTAGCCACTCAAGATCAGACAATACTCCTAAAAACACGAATTATTCCTTTAAAAATATCTCAACCCCCTTTAATAAACCTTAACCATGATTGAAAAAAGAAAAACTATCAAGAACTCCATGATAATATCACTTTAGTTACAACTCCATTATGAGACTAGTGCAACATGTAAATATATCTTCCTGTGATTATTATTTACTACATTCTTCAACATTTTTCATATTCCACAATAACTATCTTTCACCAATATTGACCTCACGTCTTGTATAAAAATTAGTAAGACCACTTTTGGAATGCTTCATGTTTTCCATCTACAATATAGATTAGATTTACCTAAGATTTTTTTATCCATGATGAATACATTTTGATATGTTCATCCAAATTTCTCTTAGCTAGAGAATAATATATTTTATTTCACCAAATAAGATTTATGTCTCTCTATGATGGTTACTAGGAGTAATCCATTATTGGTTCTTGTTACACATTTCATTATGCTCCATCATTTATTTAATTTAATGTGGTAAATAAATATTATAACATACCATATTATATTTGGTGGTGAAATAACATCCCCTTTGTTATAGAAATAAAGAATCAAGTTATGCTGCCTTTAGACCCTCTCCTACTATAATATATTACCATATGCCCACAGTTAAAACATATAAATCATATCATCTTAAATACATACCTTTAACAATCATTACTCAGTGAAGGTATTTTTAATGTATATTTTATTCTATATTCATCCCTTTTACTGCAACAAATATAGTCATGTTATGTACCATGCTTCAATTAATTTTACACTTTATTAACAATTTAATTTTGGATTATTCCATTCTAAATTTAGAAATATTATTATTTTTAATTATTTATTCTAGATATGAAACATTACTAACTCAACTTATTTAATATATCATGGGAGTTAATTCTTTAGTTGTTTACATTCGTGAATATTAAATTTGGTTCAACATCCATGATCTTCTCATCATTATCCCTTAATTATGTAAAACTTTCTCTAGCCTTGATCATGATTACATTATAGATTTCACCTTCCCATCATGTTGAGTTTTGAGGGGAATAATAATATATAAATAATTCTCTATGGAAAATTTTATTCTATCTCATGTTCTATTATCTAAGTTGGTCTCTTTAGCCCTTGTTTTTTGCACTGATTCTCATTATATCTCAATTTATGGATAAATATACATGCTTCAATATTATATTATCCATGTGATGATATTTAATTTATGTATAGTATATTATATATGAAATATATAGTTGATTCAAATTCTTATGTAGTTAATAGATATTGTTTTAGTTAATACATTAAATTTTTCAATATTAATGACTCGACGTTGTTTCCAATTATTTAATTGGGTAAAAATACAAATAAGTCCACCTGGTGGAATCTAATTTTCCATAATTAAAATTATCTTCTAATACTATGTTATAGAAATATTTGTCATCAATATTATTCCTAAAAACATTAGTGAGGGGTGTCTCTCTATTGAAGAGCTCTCTTCTAACTTATATTCTTCAAGAAATTTTACATCTGGAAGTATACTCCAAATTTTTTTAACTAGTTTCTAATAAAATCCATATTTAAATTTATGTTTTTGGGAAATATATATTGGAATATTTTCTTCTATAAAAAACCCAGAGATATATATATATTTTTTAAATATCTTGAAAAGAGTAGCACAATGATTGGTGTTCTTGTGTACCAGATTAGACAATGATCTAACCATGATATATTTGTCTCTAAATGACAAATATAGTCATTTTACTTCAATATATCATCATATCTAAATACATAATCCATTATCTAATTCCAGAATTTTTGTAACAAAATAATAACATCATTTATCTAGTCAACATACTTCTTTCTGTTAAATATAGTTTTCCTAATCATAAGTATACCTTCGGAATAAAAAAACTTATTTTATATATTGAATACCAAGTTATAACCTAGTCATTATATCACATTTTGTGAAATAACTAAATGTTAAAACCAGCGGGGTTGTGGGGGTTATCAATTAGGGTGCATAATAAGTAAATTTTTATACTAAAATACCATTTTCCTATATGAATCCTGACCCCTTTTGGTAAGTAACATGTTCAATCTTACTCTATATCATCTTAAATAAAAATGAATATTAAACCCATACACTGAAATGTAATGATCATTTAAACAATGATTTTATTTTTTTATGAATAAGGTATAATTTTAGTATCATAAACATATAATTGGACCAATATACTAGATTCAACAATCATAAGAAATTTTTCTTATACAATGTTTTTGTGCATACTCACTCTATGCCATGAAATAATTCTCTTATAATGTCTAAAAAAACTCACTATTTATCAAAGTTCCAATCATGATTTTTACCCCATTCAATTATTTAGTGAAGTAATGACAATTTTATAGATATTTATTTTTACTAAAACATGTATATAAATAATGGTATCTTCCACATCACAATTAATTATGTAATCCCCTTGTGTAATCAAGTCCATATTTGTTATGAATTTAATCTAAACTTCACCGCACATCCAAATCATAAATCTAGAAAATTCCAACTCCTTGATATGAAGGGATTACTGTGTATATCTCACAATGTATTTATAGTAATGAAAAAACCTCTATATATTGACAATTACCCATTGTAATCACCTTTTCCCCTCATTTTTCAATAGTTGGATATGGAAGTAGAAATTAGTATTTTTCTTTGACCATTATTTCAACAGTTAAAATAGATATGATAAAAATAACTCCATTTAAAAAGGAACTATATTCTTGTTCCCCCCTTTAATCCAGATAAATCATTCAAGATCATCTATTTTATGTGAAATCTATATACTCAATATTTCGAACTATATTTTCTAGAAATTATATAAGAAAAAATTATATACTCTCTAAATAATTAACCCTTGATTTGATTTTTTTGATTAACTATATACCCTTAATATTATATGATCATTTGATATACCTATAATTATTATTATTTTTCAATATATTCCAAGTGTATTGAGAAAATATCTTAAACTTTATTCCATATCTCGTTTATTTTAAATTTAAACTAAATTTTTTAGTTAATCCAGAAACCTCCCAATCATGGAAAAATATATTGTATTATATCATTCTGTACTTTTATTGTCTCAATTTTATTAGGTGTTATTAACTTTTTCGATTATTGTGAAGTTAGTTACTAGATTTTAAAATTAAAAATAATAACTCATTTAAAATATTCTAAAGATCATGGTATAATACTCTATATCTCCCAAAATATTTTCTGATAATTAGAACAATACATAATGAAATAATTTATTGTGTGTAAAATACATTCTTCATTTACTATCCTATATTTTTACTTATAAATTTTTTTATTTTTAGTGATGTTTCCATTATGATGCTTTATGTTTGTTCCCAATATTCAATGAGCCATGTAATGAGGTATGTGTTATTTAATAATCCACTAATTCATAACATTCTATGACCACACTTATGTCTCGCTACATATTATTAGGACATGACATTATTTTGAAGTGATATGATTCACCATATTTTTTATCATTTACATATTAAATAATGGGGTGGCCTTTAGATTTATGGTGTAATTTCATATATATATACATATGCATAATATAATATAATATCTTAGTTAACATTGTATATATTTCAGAAAAATTATATTATTTTTAAAGAGATAACCCTTATTACATGTTCTATTATCTTATGGTGAGAATATATAATCTATTCTAGAGTTAAACTTATGAAGTGTTAAGATCCTTCTAACATGAACCTCTTGAATCTTGATCTTTAGTTTCATGGTGCCAAATACTTCTAGAAAATCCAGATTAATCTAATGCAATATAGAATGCAATGTGGTTTTTCCTCTCATAATATATCCATATAATCGTCACATAGTATATTATTATATTGAAACAAGTTAAACACATGAAATACTATATTGTTTCATGGGAAATTGTTTTTGTTTTGATGATATATCTTTACCAAAGCAATTCTATTCTCCAAGAAATAATTCCAAAATATATCATTTTTCTTCTAGAATGTCAATAGAATAGATTTAGCAATGTTATGAAAATAATACCTTTTATAAATCCATTATTCATCATCACACTACAAATATTGGTCTCCTAATGTCATGACCTTTATATATATGAAAATAAAGGTTTCTTTACTCACAATTTATTAATATAGCCACTATAATGGCTTAAATTATTTCAAATCTAGATTTTTTATGATTGTCATCAAACATCAATGAAATATATTTCATTTGTATGCATCCTTCCATAAGTGTGGGACCTCTTATTGTAACCATATCAAAAATTATCCCTAACTATCCAATATATATGAATTATCATTTCGTAAACCTTAATTTAATTATAAAAAATCTAATGGATATTATTAGAAAACATAACACAAAACCACCTGGTTGTAGACATTATAATATTAATGTATCTTGAGTCTTGAGGATTTAAAAAATTCTCCATATCTTCTCCTGATAATCATTTATTCTTATGGATATTTAATACCTAATAAAGAAGTATTATTATTGTGATTAAATACTTGGGATCTATCGTTGGATTCAGATGATCCATGTTTTTAAATTTTTTATAGTTCATATTGTTTGAACAACCACCTTGATTATACATTTCGTTTCTTATATGTTTATATTGTGTATCACTATCTGTTAATCCATTAAAAGGATTTAATGGGACTCTTATAAAAGGAATTAATGTGTATAAATGTAATTAATGAAAATATATTCCCTGAAAAAATTAAAATTTATGTTAATATAAGAAAGGGAACATAAATTTATATTTAAAATGTCTAAAAAATGGATATATTCAATAAATTCATTACCAAGTGGTATGTTTCTTCAATAATTACATGTATATGTCATATAATATGATATATTGTAGAAATTAATATTAATTTCTTGGTAAGTCTATATCACAAATCATGGATATTCATACATCATACTACTGCCTTTCCCATTTCTTGGAGTACGACATGGGAAAATCATAAGCAATGAACCATATTTTACAATCTACATTAAAAAAATTATTGATGGTTGTTGTCTAAATTTAACTGTTAAAATTCAAATAATCCTTCACATATGCTATAATATGTCAATCACTTCATAAGATGAAATAATTGGGTGGATCCATTATAGTGAACCTAATTTTATTACATTACTTTTACACCATTTTAATGAAAAAACATAGAAACACTACACAACATGGATCAAAAGGTTTACTGTCTTGGGAGAACATGGACCATACATAATATTTAAAATATAATGAATAAATATTTATTTAATTTCTTCTTATCTAGATTCATATCAGCCACCGTGTAGTCCTTAGTAAATGTATTTACCTGAGGATATACATCAAAAATTGTTGAGAGAAAATCACAATAAGAGGAATGTTAATAACATGAAACAATGCAACACAGGGTGAGCATAATAATGACATCATTTATATAATAACATGGTATGTGAAAATGTATAGTAATGAAATATCATGTTTTAGAGGTTAACTACCACACATAGTTATGAACAAATATAGCATAATTTTCACTCATAATTTGACTTTAACTCATGAAATTCATCACTTTACCAAATTAGTTGGAGTACTATATAATATTGGTCACACCTGTCTCATTCAAACACTCATATTTACGCTATATAATTTTGGGCTCACCTTTCACATCGTAACATTTACATTATCATGCATAACACATAAAAAGTATGTCAAAGTTGAATAGAAAATAACCTAGGGAATGACATGGGTTTCAGATCCTAAAACATACATTACTAAATATTTTGTTCCCAAAATAAATAGGGAATATTAATATTGACATAGAACAATTAACCTAGAGTGAAGAGTGAAACAATCATCAAGAAGTAAAATGGGAATATTTATTTGAACGATGATTTTTTTGAGAACATTGGATTTATTCATAAAATCAATTAAAAAACATTTAAATCCCAGAAAAGGTAAGAAAATAATGAATATATTATTTTAAGGCATATCCATGATTAAAATGATTTGAAGAGGAAACCCCCAAAGAAATAGTGTTGGGTTTGATAATTTCCCCTTACCTAGTGCCTGAACAATTTCTAACTTGAAATTCCTATATAATGATATATTTTAATTAATTAATAATTCCAAAGCCATTAAGACTGGAATTCAATTATTTATGGTTTTATTGAGTTATTTTATGGACCATTGGATGAGTTATAGATCTTAAATTCAATGTTCGGGAGTGTTAATTTTCATTTCTTTTATAAACGATTCATTTGTATTAATGAATGGATGTTTGTTTGGAATGTGTTTAAACTTCTAGAATTGTTAATATATATTTCTGGTGACATTAGAGAGATATAAATGATCTTATAATAAATTTTTATATATCATGTAGATGGATAATTAGATAATATTTTAATGATAAACGCTACGATTAATTTGGCCATTTCTCTCACAATGAAATTGTTTTGTATTATAATATATATCATGAGTTTATGAGGATTAAAGAAAATATCATAAGAAAAGGGCTATTATGATCGGTTTGACCATTAAAATTATATCATGCCCAGTATCTAATATGGTAACGAAAATTGAAAACTCTTCGTCCTTGAATGTAATAAATTAACACATATCGTACGGTGGTTTCATTTATTGTATAAAAGGATATAGAAGGTGAAATTAGGATGAACTATCCCATTAGAATAATATCATTTTCAGAAATTTATGTTTCTGGATTTATCATACAATTTGGGTGAATGTATGTGAGGAAAGAGAAATAATAGAAAAGAACTCGATTGAAATTAATAAAAATCATAAAGAGGAATTTACCTCTTGAGGTTATCTCCTTTGAGAGCTTCTCTAAAAGAGATTATTTGGTATTTTGAGGAGAACAAGGGCTTATAGAACTGGGTAAGGATATTGGAGGGAATATTTTGGAAGAATATATTTATTTCTTGATGTTTTAGAGGTGTGAAGAAAAGAGGGTGTGAGGGGTGGTATTTATAGTGTAGGGGAGAGGGGTTTTCTAAATATTATATTCATTAATTTATTATTTCCCCACAAGCCAAGAAATTTTGGGGATTATTATGACTTAAAATAGTAATATGTGCATGTGAGTTCAAACCAATGGCCATTTACATCATCCATGACTCAATCACGATGCATACAATCATTTATTTTGCATATTTTGTAAATTATCAAATTTTACTATTCACAATAATTAAAGTATTCCAGAAAAATCAAAAAAATTCACCCGAACATTTTTTTGACATTTAGAATCCAAAAATGAACTCCATTTTCCAAATATTTATTTCCAAAAATAAACAATTTAATTTTTAATCATAATTTACATGAAAAATATAGATTCTATTACTAAAAAGAATTTATAATGCTTCCAAAAATCACATAAGGTCTTATAAAATTAATTTAAAACTAGAATACATAAAATTGTTAAATTATGATAACATTTTAAGAAAATAAATTTTCTTCTAAATTTATTAATTAATTATAATTATTTATTTATGACTTACATAAATATTAATGCTTTAACTTTGGTCATATTGTCACTTATAAGATGCCGAAATTTTATTTATACATTCATGGGTTATGTTACTAGAATTTTGGATGGTTTACTATTAATAAAGGTCATATTTCTATTCAAAAGGGAATGTTACTATCCAAAGGGTAGGTTACTATTCACTAAACCTTATGTTTGTCTTATCGGGCTCGAAACCTCTTACTGATCGCAACTATGAAAGTCATATTTTCAAAATTCAAAACTCGAAGGTGGAAAGTTAATGTTTAAAGGTGGCATAGCAGCTTATTTAAGCATGATGTGACATTGGTATTCTTAATGTGATTTTATTTAATTATGAAATTAATACAAGATATGAGAAATTTCATTGAAAAAAGTTTGAGTTATTATATTTTTCCCCCCTTTTTGAAATTTTGACCTAGAAATTTCGTTTTATATAAACATGTGAGTGTACATCTTCTTCATCGCATCCTCTGCTTCCCAATATTCTTTCTCAAACATATAGTTCTTCCACAACACTTAAACATGGATTGTTGTCTTGTTGTGTATAACCATATCCATTTAGTCCATAATCCTTACTGGTTTCTCCTGATAAGATAAGTCATCTTCCTACTGTACCATGTCTAAGTTCAGTACATTAGAGAGACCTAATATGTAACTTCTTAGGAGTGACACATGAAACACATCATGAACTTGATCCATATTCATTGGAAGTGCTAGTCGATAAGGCACGAATCTTATATGTTCATCGATCTCAAAGGTTCCAATGTACCTTGGTATTAGCTTCCATTTCTCTTAAAACTACATGAATCTCTTCCATTGTGATATTCGAAGGAATACTTTATCTCCAACGTCAATCTACAAGTACTTTCGACAGTTGTCAACATAGATCTTTTTCCAACTACGAACAACTTTTATATGTTTAAAGATGACTAGATCCTTCTCTATCATCACCTGCTCAAGATCTTGTCTGAGTATATTTCTTTCTATAACTTCATCCCAACAACTTGGAGTTCTACGTCACATTCTATACAAATCTTTATAATGATCCATATAAATAATTTAGTGTAATTTATTGTTGTATGAGAACACAACCAATGGAAGATTCTAATCCCATCCACTATCGAATTCTAAAAAGAATACTCTTAGAATGTATTTGATCATCTAATTAGTCCTTTAAAATTGATGATCATCTTGGAAGTGATAGGCCTTGCTGGAATTTAATTCAGTACTCAAACCATGTTAGATACTACTCAAGAATTTAGATGTGAACCTTGGATCATGATTAGAGACAATCCTGAGTGGAACACCATGTAGTCTTACAACATCCTTAACATATATCATTGTATGTAGTTCATTTGAGAGATCTTCCCAAATAATAATAAAGTGGGTAGTCTTAGTGAGTCAGTCAACCACAACCCATATCACATTATTTTCCTTAAAGGTATTTGGGAGACCCATGAGAAAGTCTATAGTGACATTGTCCCATTTCCACATGGGTATAGGAAATGGTTGCATCATCTCTTTGGACTATTGTTACTCTAATATAACATGTTTACATATGAACCACCTTGATATATATTCATCAATCTATTTATTAATATTGTCCCACCAGATGTGTTCTCATAGATCACGGTATATCCTGGTGCTACTATAATGGATAGAGAAAGGTGAGCTACGTGCAGTGTCAAATAGATGCTTCTTCATCCCAGGTGATGAAGGCAGCGAAAACCGAATTCTAAACTGAATCACACCATCATCATTGATATGGAACATTGGTAGCATCCCTTCCATTACTGCATTCACCCTCTTTTGTAGCTCCAAATCATCCATCTGCGGTACCTTAATCTTCTCTTAGACAGATGATTTCAAAATAATTTGGGAAAGGTGGGATGTATTCCCTACCATTATGATTTCTAAATACATCCTTTGCATATCCATGAAGATATGGTTTTTCTCAATCCGCAGCATGTATAGAGTATTTGGTTATTTTTTACTTAGAGCATCAGGTACCATTCTCGCCTAACCAGGATGATAGTGAATACATAAATTGTAATATTTGATTAGCTCTAACCATTTCATTTGATGAATGTTGAGATAATTTTGTGTTAATATATACTTTAGACTCTTATGATCAGTTTATATTTCACACTTCTCACAAATGAGGTAGTGATGCTAGATTTTCAAGAAAAAAACAAAGCTGCAAGCTCTAGATCATGCGTCAGGTAGTTTTGCTCAAGAATCTTCAACTGTCATGAGGCCTAGACTATCAAATTTTAATTTTTCATGAGTGAACAACCCATGAATTTAATTAATTTTTCACTGTAAATCACAAAGAATTATCCCCTATTTGGTAATGTGAGTACATGTGTAGTGATCAGCCTTGTCTTTAGATATATCATGCTTCCATCACATTCCTCTCTTCAGACATAGTTTACCCCTTTCTATGTTAGCTTATTTAGAGATCATTACAATCATGAGAAATGTTTCATAAAATTTCTGTAGTACCCCTCTAATCCAAGAAAACAATGGATTTTTATGACACAAGAGGGTCTGGGACATTACACAATCACCTTTTTTTGAAGGGTCTACCAAAATTCCCTCACTTGTGAACACATGTCCCAAGAACGTGACTTGCTTCATCTGAAAGTCACACTTTCAGAACATGGAATACTACATATCCTTTCTCAATGTCACCAACACAATTCTGATAATTACTATATGTTTATCTTTTATCATAGATTATATGTGAATATTATTGATAAACACTAAAAAAATTAGTTAAGGTAATGTCAAAATAATCTATTCGTTAAATCCAAGAAGATTTTTGGGGAATTAGTAATATTGAAGGGAATCACTAGAAACCCATAATTCCTATACCTTAGATAGAAGATAGTCTTCTAAATATATCCTTTTTAACATTTAGATAATGATTTCCAGAATGAGGATCCACCCTTGAGAAGTACCGATCTCCTCATAACTGATCAAACAAGTATTCAATCATTAGAAGAGGATAATTTTTATTTATAGAGATCTTGTTGAGTTCTTAATAATAAATACATAGACACATTGATCCTTCCTTCTTCTTCTTCACAAACAGCACCGGCGCACCATAAGATGATGCACTTGGGTGTACGAACCCTTTTTCAAAATTATCTTGATGCTACTTATTTAACTCTGCCAATTCATTTCGAGGCAACCTATATGGACTATTTGAGATGGGAGTAGCTATGTGTATGAGTTCTATGGATAACTCTACCTCGCGATATGGGGGATGTCTGGGAAACACTTTGGGAAATACATAACCATATTCCCTTATAATTGGAATATCCTTTAGGTTTACACTTTCTTTTGACAAAACCATTTGAGATAGGTATAACCCTTCATTGGGAATCAACACCCACACTGTTGATAGTTTTTTCAAAGGATATTCATGATCTTTCATGAATTATTCATAGAGAGTGGATGGTTCTGAATATGAAATGATATTTTATTTTCATGATATTTAATATGTGCCCTATATAACAAGAACTAATCAATTCCCATTATATAGTAAAATTCCACCGAGGAAAGTATCATGAGATTCACTAGAAAAATATTACCACATATACAAACAAGAGATGATTCCAACACATGGGTTTCATTTATTTACCCACTATGTGTTTTTATGGATATCAATACATCATGGTTTCAGGGTTTTGATTCCATAGTTCTATAAAACTTGCAATGTATAAATGAACACGTAGAACCGGAATCAAATAAGAGTTTTTAAATTGTTGAGTGAATAGGAAGTATACCATATATGACTTCATTCACTTTCTCAACATTCACTATTGTGATGGAATAATCCATACCTTTTTCCTTTGGCTTTTCTACCTCTGGATGCTTATTACCCTTGAGGGATTGAGGTTTAGTGCACTATCTTACATTGTGCCCTTTCTCTCTATAGGTGTAGCATTGGAATTTTGGTGGTGCTTTCCTTTCTGCCACCACATTATCCTCCCTTCTAATTTATTTTAGAAATTAATTATCAAGGTGTCCATCTCTACCACACCTGAAACATTTCATTGTCCCTTTGAGGCAATTCTAATGATTCTTCTTCCCATAATTTTTTTATGTGGGTGGTTGAGTTTTCTTCCATCAATTATCATTAGACCCTCCATCTTAAAACTCTACCTTTCATTTCTTATCACTATATCTATGGAAACATTATACAAACTCCATCTCTAATTTGATATCACATTGTATAACTTCTTTATAACTATCTATGTCTCTAATTTCAAGAGCCTTTCAAAGGTGTGGTTTTTAGCTATTAATGAATATATTAATTTTTCTATCATTATTGATAGGAAATCCAAAATCTTACCTGGAAAGCCTTGTAAAACTCACTTCATAGGATGTGACTAATTTTCCTTTATTTTTCATGAGCTCTATGAATTCTCTCTCCATCTTTGTATGATGTGTTCATAGGAAATACATAATAAGAAACATGGTCTTAAAGTCTACCCATTCCATCCCTTTATTTTTTTCATCCGACATGGTGTACTTAATCAAATCCCACCATTGATTGGCCTTTGCATTTAGATGATAAAAATAAAGAATCACCTTCTCCATCTCAAAATAGTGAATCGCCAAAATGATATTAACCATGGGGTTGAACCACTATTTCGCAACTGGTGGATCATAAGATCTACTAAATGTCAGTGGTTATTTCTATATAAAACAATCGACAGCTAGTTGCTCCTTATTAGGATATGGAGGATGTTCGACATTATTTAGGTAATTGTTCATAACATGAGACAACTAGGTAAACATCACCATGATGTTTTTAACTCCACCACGAAAATTATTGGGAAAATCATTTGGGAAATCACTGCACTATCCCCCGCATAGTTTGTTGGTCTGGTTTCTCCTGTTTCCCACCATTTTCTAAAAAAAATGTTAGAACAAAAAATAAGTCAAAAATTAATTGACAAATAACTTATTAATTGGTGGAATTTACAATAAAAGAATAAATTATAAGACCCATATGTCTTTCAAAGATTCTTGTGTGTATATTTGTACTTAGTCTCATACTAGAGGTTTTCACAAGGGTTCACTAATCCTAATTCCCAAATTAACTAATCCTTGGCTATGATAGCTACCATAGTGTCCCAAATTTTCTTAAATTAATTATTAATCATTTTAATTATAAACAACCAAAAAATTTTAAAGAATGAGTATTCAAAGGATTAGTTTCTTGGGAAAACTAGAATCATAAATAACATTTAATATATAAATCATAAACGTTTATTTAATTCCTTCATATCTAGATTGTTATTGGCCCCTGTGTACTACTTATTACATGTAGTCACATAAGGATATGCATAAAAAATGGGGGACCTAAAATCCAATTAAGAGGAAAGATAAGAACATGAAACAGTGTAACATGGGGTGAGTATAATCATTACATAATTTATATAATATCATGGAATGTTATAATGCATAAAAACAAAACACAGTGTCTTAGTGGTTAAGTACCACACATAAGTGTGAACAAGTATAGAATCCTGTTCATGAATCATTTCAACTTAATTAATGAGATTCATTACTTTACCTATTTCATTGGAGCTCTATATAATTCCGAGCACACCTGTCACATTAAACATTCATATTTGTGCTATATAATTTTAGGCACACCTGTGACATCATAACATTTACATTATCACGCATTCCACATCAAAAATATTTCAAACATGAACATATAATAACCCATTGAATGAACTTGATTTTACATCATAAATAATACATTCATAAAAATTTGGTTCTCAAAACAAACATGGAATATCATTCTTGACAAAGAACCATTAACCTTGAGTGAAGAGGGACACAATCTTCAAGAAGTAAAAAATGGTGTGTTTATTAGAAAGAAGAGATCTTTTGGAAGTCATTAAAATTTTTAAGAAAATAAATTATATAATATTTATATATAATTAAATATATTATATTGATGCATAAATTATTTTTATGGCATATCCATTCAGAAAATGGGTTAAATAGGGAAAACCCAAAAAAAGAGAGTTGGGTTCGAGAATTTCCCCTTACTTTGTGTCTGAAGGCTTTATCCACTTTAGAGTTCTGTATTATGAAATTATAATAATTAATTTTTAATTAATTATACTTTAATACCTGAATTTCATTTATTAAGGTTTTATAACATTCTTTTATGGTCTTTTGGATGAGTTATTGAGCTTAAATTCATTGTTCGGGAGCGTTATTTTTCTTAGCTTTTATGAATAGTTCATTTGTATGCATGAATGGATATTCATTTGAAATGTGGTTAAACATCCATAATTTTTAATATAGATTATTAGTGACAATATAGATATATAAATGATCTAATAATGAATTTATTTATATACCATGATGATGAATCATTAGAAAAAATTTTAATGATAAAAGCTTGGATTAATTTGGGGATTTTTCTCATAATGAACTTCTTTTGTATTATTATTTTATATCATGAGTGTATATGTATTCAAGAACATAGAATAATATAAAATTAATATATTATGATCAGTTTCGACCTTTAAAATGGTTTCATGACGAGTCTCTTAGATAGTAATTCAAATTATAAACCCATCATCCATGAATTTGATAAATTATAACATCTCAGATAATGTTTTCATTTATTGTATAAAAGGAGAGGGAAAATGATATTATGTTGAAATATCCCACAAAAATTATATAATTATAATAAATGTCTGTTACTATAGTTATCATACCATCTGGGTGAAATTAGGTGAGTAAAGAAAAATAAAATAAATGAACTCGAATGAAAATAAACGAATCAGAAAGTGAAATTTACCTCTTGAGTTTATCTCCTTTGAGAGCCTCATTAGGGAAGAGGATCTATAATTTATAAAAGATCCTGGGATTATGGATGTGGGAAGGATTTTATTGGGGATATTTTAGAATAATTTAGTGAAGTCTTGAAGCTTGAGAGGTGTGAAGAAATGAGGGTGTGAGGGGTGGTATATATAGTGGAGGTGAGAGGGTTTTTTAATTTTATATTCATTAATTTATTATTTCTCTACAAGACACGAAATAGTGAGTATTATTGTGACTAAAATAGTAATAAGTGAATGTGAGTTTGAACCAATAGCCATTTACATCATCCATGACTCATGCATGATACAAAAATTCATTTGATCAGCCTATTTTGTAAATTATTGAAAATCACTATTCATAAACATAAATGTATTTCAGAAAAATACAAAAAATTCTCCTTTACTATTTTTATTTACATGGAATCCAAAAATGAACACCATTTTTTAAATATATTTTTATAAATATGAAAATTTTAATTTTTAATAATAATTTACATGAAAATATTGATTTCAAAATCAAAACTGGTTTTGTAATGATTTCAAAAAAGGCATAAGGTCTTATTAAATTATCTTAATGCTAGAAGACCTAAAAATTGATAATTTATGATCAAATTTTAGTAAAATACATTTTCTTTTAAATTAATTAATTAATTATTATTATTTATTTGTGAATTACAAAAATAAAAAAACCTTTTACTATGGTCATATTGTCACTTATAAGATGACTAAATTATATATATATTCATGGGTGAGGTTACTATTCTTTTGGATGATTTAATATTTATCAGTTTCTTATTATGATTAAAAAGGGTAGGTTACTATTCATAAGGGTAGCTTAATATTGACCAAAAATTAAGTTTTTCTTATCGGACTCCAAACATCTGACTAATGACAAATGTGAATGTCAGATTTTTTAAATTTAAAACTCAGAAGTAGAAAATTAATGTTTAAAGGTCACATAGTCGATCAGTTAAGCATGATGTTACATTTTGTTTCCTAATGTGATTTTATATGATTATGAGATTACTACAGGAAGGGATAAATTGTATTTATAAATGTTTGGGTCCTTTCTTTAATGGTGAATTCAGACGATGAATGCATTTATGAATATAGAAATAACTCATAAATTATTTACCACATAAGTATATTAATAAACCTATAGTAATAGAAAAAGGGCCTATAAAACAGTTATAAACACATGAGATAGGGTTTTATTGAGCCTTAATAATATACTAATGATTCTATATGTATCTCAAAGCACACTTATCCTCATTCCTTTACCATCCAAGACACTATAATTTCATGGATGGTTGGATAATCTCACCCAAGTATCATGTAATTTTATTTTATCTAGTGAATACACCCAGGATAAGGGTGTTTTATGACATCCTTTGAGTGATATTTATCAATAATTTGATTGGAGATGATTTTTTATCATAAATATAATAAGGAGTAATACAAGTTCTTCATTATTTGTAAATAATTATTTTCAGGTTTCATTCTTGGTTGGTATTTGGATTTTTGGATTATAATTACATTCATTTACTTGAATAGGAAAAATAGATCATTATAAACCAATAAGTGAAATTAGATCCACTCCATAATTCATGATTCAAAAAAGAATTATTTAAAATGAAGAAATTCTGTATCAATTTTATATCTAGTTGTAAATTTCCATAAATGATATAGATTTCTAACGGTTGTTGGTAATAAAATTTTTGATATCATATTACAATATAGGGTAATTGTATATGATATGGGATTTAATATTATATAATAAAATGTTAATTATTTATTTTTAAATGTATTTACCTGGCCCTAGATTCCCAGAGTCAGTGCATTATTTTTAAACATTGGCATGATTACAAGGAATCAGGTCCCGAAAGACAGATCAATTTAGTATTATTGGTAAGTAGATTTCATACATGAACTTTATATTAAACATTACAACATACAACACGAAAAATATTTTCAGAATTCCATTTTTTCCATAGCTTAACCATACATCTAAAACATAAAACACTTCTTGGGATCCTAAGAAAATAAAACCTAAGAACAGGGGTGAGCTCAGATGCTCAGTAAGGGTAAATAATTTAGCAGAAGCCATTAACTTTTAAGGAGAGATGTGTAATAAAAACAAAATCCATTTAAACATAAAATTGAACATAATATGAAAAAATAAATAAAAATTTACAATATTAACATGAACATGGATATTATACTAGTCGAATAATCATATGTAATAACTAATTTTATAATGAGGGAATGCATAATGTCGAACATTATGAAACATTTTGTCAAGGTGTTGGCCAAGATGTCTAAAAAATGATTTAGGCCTCGTCCAAAACCATATATCAAATTGGGGAAGGCCTCACCCAATTCCACGTATAGTTGTATCATGAGACCTATCGATGCATCTAGGAGCTATATCGGGCTCCACTCGTCACTTACTATGTCCAATACATTCCTCATATAAAAAGGTTGAATAATTAAATAAACATTCTTATTAGAACTACAATACCAAATGTCAATACGTTAACCATGAACCATGAATTGTATAAAAATAAAACATCCACAGTCAAACATATCACAAAACCTTCAATACAATATGGATGATTTTTATCATAATAAATCATCTTCACTCAAGTTTAAAATCCATCAAAATATGTTGACATAGAAGAAAATGATTTGTAAAACTATTTGAGAGAAATATCTCTTTTTTATGAAAACATTTTAAAGTCACACAATTTAGAAAGGAAGACATTAAAAGACATTTTTGAATCATGGTGTCCCATACCACTTTGAAACTTTTAATGTAATTAACATTTTAAAAACATTCATCTCCATATAAATAAATCCCTAAAAACCATTTTGAAAACATGAACATTAATGAGAATGATTTAGAAGAATAAACATTTAAAACATTTAAAATAATGTTTTAATAAATAAATATTCCCTTAAAAAATACCATTGAAAAATATTTTATGAAATATGGACATGGATAATAAATATGTCCCTGTAAAAAATTACCCATAAACAATCTTGAATAATAATCAGATTGAGGAATTAACTACTACCAATTTGGTAACTTATGAAATATACACTCCATGAAAAAGGTATCATATATTTAATATGTTGATACACATAAATTAAAGTGTATTACCCAAATAATACAATTATGGGTAGTAAATACACAACAAAAATGTAATAGTGACGATATAGCATGAATCTCACATGAATAAGGAATGAGATGAAAATCCTTTACCTTGCATTTTTCTTTAGTCAAGGGTATGCTTAAGCTCATGTATAAAGACCATAGTATGATATTAAATTATAACAGAACCATATTAAAATTTATTATATAATACCCGATTCATATATGAGTTCATACTTCCCATTTAATAATAATTTCCTTGTCAAATTAACATTTTGGTTTATAATCGTTTCTTTATCGTACATGTTTTAACATGTTACTCTTGATTTTATCACTTAGATAATTATTTAAATTAATCAAGAATATAAAAAATTATTTATATATCATATATATTTATAATATAAATATGTATAATAGACATATATATGAAATGGAAAACACCGTTTATGGAGAAGGTAGTCCGTACGTAAGCATAAACGATGTTTCGGTTTTCATATCGTACTAAACGGATCTAGATTAATAAGATATATGTAATTAAATAAGTATATATATATATCTAGTAGCATTATTATTTCATATATTACATACTAATTAGTAATATATATTTTTTATAATCGTCGATGAATGGAGAACATGGAAATGAATCTCATTGCGCCGTGGAGACGGTAATCCGTACGTACGCACGAGTGAAAATATCATTCTTTTGATATGAAAATAATATATAATTGGATGGTATATCATATATAAAAAGTCATTATCATGTTATATTTATTATTTATGACAATTACAAATCATTATTACACCCATAAAAATAATAATGTATTGAATAACAATTACACCACGACGTAGAGATGGTAAATCGTAAATACACACGTATGGTGACATGTCATTCAAAGGATGGATAGAATAATGAATATGGTTGTAAAATATTTATAATAAAATCACTATATATATAATATACTGGAGTTATTATTTTATAATGGAAACAACAAATAAATAGGATGTTGATGAAGAAAGGAACTTGAAAGAGGTGATACAATATTTACCACTTCTTCAGGTTATACCTTTTTATTTGATATAAATGGCACATTAGGTTGGCTTTCTGACTAAATGAAGGCATCTAGGATGAAGGGAGGATAGTTGGGAGGACATTTGGGCAGAGTTTGGTCGAGAAAAATGGCTTTGGAGGTGTGAATTTGAGAGAAAGGTAAGTTCCCTTTTATAAGAGGGGCGAGGGATACCTTTTGAAAAGCTAGAAATATTATTTTAAAATAAAATAATTTTCGGTGTCTAGTGGCTCTAAATTAAATTATTTAAAATATTGGGTTGGGATGGGTTGAAAAACACTCATCCAATATCTTTTAGACAGGTTTGGGTCACTATATTAACCTTATCTATTTGATTTAACTCTAAGTGAAATAGTTTTAAATTTACCATGTCTTTTTGTATTCTTATATTATATGGTCAATAAAAATACTATATACTTCCAACCAAACCCCAATTGGTTCATTAATAATAAAAATAACATTATATAATTCTTTTGGCCAATCCTTATATTTTTAAGAATAGAATATCAATTATTAATATATTATTTGTTTTATAAACTATTTTATGTCAACTTTGAGACTATTTTCTATTTTGTTTTTTTTAATTCCAAACAGCATTATTACTTCAAAAAAAATTCATATAACCAACCGTAACATGTCATATTAATCTAGGAAATTAGTGGAATTTATAAAAAGTCTCAAATTTTATTTATTTGGATATTTATAATATAAATTATTTTAATATTTCATTTATAACGTAATTACTGCATCATCATTGTGTCATAAAAATACTAATTTAATTAATTTATAAAAAATATAAACAAAAAATTATTATGTAGAAATAATTTTATATTTATAGTGAATATTTATTGTCGATAATATCACTTATATAACCTCATTTAAAAATAAATTTACTAAAAGATATTTGTTTATGTCATTTTTTCCTTCACTTTAAGTTAATTAAAATAATGTGTCATTATCATTCTTAAGTGGCTCCATGGGGTCCCAAAATCGACCCAAGGATGCCCATGGTCAGTCATTACTTATCCAATAATGTTAGGACAAGTGTTAAGGTAATTTTGTATTATTATAATTTTATGTTTACCTTAAATTACCCTATTTACCATTGAATGTGGTAAATAATAGTCAAATGTTTATTCACCAAAAATTATTTTTTTATTATTGAGAAAACTTTTACTTACTCATATCAATCGTGTCTCCAGGATTTTTGAAATTCAATTCAAATAAGTGGTAAAATTATGATTTATGCAAATTTGCAAATGCTCCTAGGAGGTTGGTAAAAGACGGTAGAAAGTTCGATAAAATTATTTTATTTCTACAATTATTATAAAATGACTCCAATGAATTAAATTGAACTTATATAATTATTATATATCTATTTTTAAAAAATATAAATTTAATTAAAATAAATAATTACTAACATGAAAAGTAGTTTTTAAAGAATAACTCGGTGGTTTTCACTACTCATCACAAATTTAATGTTTTTAGAAAAATAGCAAAAATTCACGCTAAGCTAATTTTGATATTTTGAATTCAAAAATGAATTCAATTTTATCAATTTAAAAACATAGAAGTTTCATTAATTAATTTAAAATTAATTCTCATTTTCAAAACTAAAAAGCGTATTTTTAAGAAATAATAACTATCAAAATATATACACTTGTTTATGCCCAATTTCAAAGTGAAATTACTTAAAATGACCATCTTTGGATTAAATGGTAAAAATATAATCTAATTATACTTCCAAACCATTAAAAATTATAATGAAACACTATAAAGTAATTTTATTAAAAAAGTTGTTTTCATTTATAATATAGTATTTTCCTCTATTCACCTAAATATAAATGATATCCGAAAAACACTAAAAATTTATTGAAACTAAATTCTTATGTCTTGATTCTAATGACGAATTTTATTTTGTCAAATTAAATATATAAAAGTTTAAAATATTGGATTTAAAAAAGGTTCTCAATTAAAACGCGGTAAAATTTCATTTTTTTGAAAAATACTTCTTTTATATGAAAAAATGAATTTGTTCATACATTATGTTTACAAAACTCATTATATGGATTCTAAAATTATAAGTATTATATAAAGTTCAAAATTCAGTTAATAGTATTCATAACTGCTTTCTAACAGCTAGTTTGGTAAGTCGTGGTGTGCTTGAACTCAGGGTTGTGTGTTGTGCAAGTTATTGAATTACATTGAAGAAATAATGTACTATGAGATCGTGGGGTGTTACATTTTTCCCTCCTCTAACAAATTGCGTCCTTGCAATTTGAAATTTTTCTTTCAAATAAAATGTGAAAAATAGGAATTTTCTTTTGTGAGAAAATCCACATCAGAAATTGGGTGAATAAAATTTAGTCCTAATAAGAGGAAAAGGGGAATGAAAATGGCACCACAAAATTATGATCTCGATTATGAGAACATTGGTGGAAATTAGAGACACATAATTGGAGAAAAAATGTAGATATTTATAGGGAGTTATTGAGGTCATCAGTCACAAACAATTGTAGATTTTAGGGCCCCAAAGCCATCAATCTATGATGATTTAAAATAACATAGGTTCAACAAATCATGAGGTATTAGGATAATAGATTTTTAGTTTTAAGATACCTTACATAAAGTTTAAGAATTAATTTATTCATTGAAAAAGATACGAAAAAATATATACTTGACCAGTAGAGTTCCATCTTTTACCTAATTTATACCACAAACTCATCTTTCACACTCAAAGATAATATAACATAAAAAATATTCTATTTGTCCTATTCATATATGTTTCTAAAAAATGAATTTATAATTCATCTACCAGACATTTTTCAAAAACTACATTATTCAATCTAGGACATCACGTGGGCCAGTGGTAGGTGATACACCATTGTCTCCCTTCAGTTGCGGGATCAAGTCTCACAGCCTTGCCGGTCACGACGGGTTGTCTCCTAACCTCCGAGTTTTCCTTTTAATGGAAATCCAAAAATAATATCAAATTATAATTATCCAAAATACTTCTATCCAAACTCACAGCCCAAAATTTATAAGGAAGTTAAACACAATGAAGAACCTTATTCGCACGTAATAACATGTGAACACCGTCATCATGTATTATTTTAAAACACTACAACATCCTGAATTACCATAAAACCATATTGATAAATTCACGATCCCTTATTCCTTATAGAATACTATATATAATCAGTCTGTCTAAAAATGTTGTAAACTCCAACAATGATGGAATATACAAATCATTAATCTATTTCATGGTAGTCAAGAATATCCAATATAATTTATCCAGATCAATCATGTATTATTCCAAAATCACTACATCATTATCAGAACCATATTATGGTTTATCTTTCTCTCAACCATATATTTTCAAAAAAATTAACCTGCTTTTTTGTCACATTTCTTGGTTCCACACAATCTCAAGTCTGTAATGAAATAGTAATGCAGTACAATCCTTAAATACTGTATAATTCATATAATATGTACATCATTAATACAATAATCAAATGACACAATACTTTAATGACAACGTAAGAAACATGATCATTCTTCATCATCTTCGGTAGTATAATAACATTAATGATATCCAATAGAAGAATTTGGGTGTATACTCAGATGATTTGGACATTGATTCTCGTAGTGTCCCAACTCTTTGAAGATGAACCATTGTACATTTGAAAATTTTTTCAAACCCTTGAAATCACGTATTTGGTGTCCTTTTTCTCTACACTTATAAAAAACTCTCTGTAGAGACCCGAAGCTTGACGTACATTGACATTACATTACATTTGCGGAATACTTATTACATAACAAAAACACACACACAAGGATCGTAATAGTTTAGTGTCTTTGGAAACTCGTAATATAATCTTCTAATCCTGGTGAATGATCTTCAACATCTCCCATAAAGATCTTCCTTTTTTTTACCTAAAACCTTTCTTTATATCCTGGGGAAAAGAAAACATAAAAGGGTGAGCTCAAATGCTCAGTAAGGGTAAACAAAAGAAATATCAATCACATCATATACATAAGCACATAAATTTTGGGAATCTTAACCTGCAAAAAAGATCATAATTTCACAACATGGGGTAAATCATGGCAGTGAAATGTATTCACAATAATCATAACTTAAAACATTAAACTTTGTGGAATACACACATAATCATAGAGAATCATTTCTTGTTATTCAAGACTCATTGCCAACACTATCTTAGTGGACAAAGTCCCTTTCTGAACCGAGTCACCCTCATTTCAGTCCTATTTCACTGAACCGGTATAACCTACCATTCCAGCCATGTCTATCTCATGAGATATAAAATCTTTACCCAATGCATTGGAGGGAGATATAGGTCCCACCCATCTCATAATGATACCATTCTTATGTGTTCCACAAAATCATAAATCATACATCATTGCATAACCCATGTAATACAAATGGGAATCTTAAACATCATTACATCATAAAACAATTCATATAAGATAAAGGAATTCGTAAAAATAATTCCATCACAACATAATCAAATCAATGTAATAATAGGGATAAAAACAGAACCCTTTATTATCTTATATGGAAAATAATTTTGACAAAACACTTGAACTCCATTCTTGAGGAAAATATCCTTTCTTCTTCAAAAACATTTTTCCTTTCTTCACATGTAATACAACTTTAAACTAAAAGAAGTTGATTAAAAATAAACTTGAAAACATGTAAAGGATTATTCTTGGAAATAATGTTTTAAAAATCCATTCATGTCGTATATGTTAAAAAAAACATTCTTCGTACTTTTGTCGGAAAAGTCAAAAAGTACCTCGTATGAAAAACGAAAAAAGATTCCTTTCATTTCTTTTACTAAAAACTCACCTAAGGGTAAAAATGGATTTAAAAAATTTTAGGTGGATGGAAATAATATTACATATTTATGAAAAATGGATTTGGATGATAAAATACACCCCAGTAAATACTTACGAATAAACAATCTCGGATAAAAATGAGATTGTGATATTTCCCTTCCCTTAGGTCTGATTTGCTTCGTAAGTGTCCGAACCTCCTGTATAATGATTTAAATCATGTCATTTACTTATTAAAGAATCATATTCATTGTTAAGATATCATATATGGTTCACTTATGACTTTATATTACCCGTTCTTTTGTAAATTCAATGTTAAAGAGCGTTTTGGGTAAAATTGTTTCCTTTGTCGTCCATGTTTGGACTTGTTGTTCTTGAAATTATTATTACATATATCATGATTTACTTACTTCCAGAATATAAAACATGATTTATATATCATATATATTCAGTATATATATATATATAATAGATAAATGAAATGAAACACACCGTTCATGGAGACGGTAGTCCGTACGTACGCATGAACGTTGTTTTCCTTTCCTTATTGTCTTGAATGGAAGTAAGTAGATTACATACATATATACATAAATCCAGTAGATTTATAATGTAATATATGTCATTATTATTTCTTATATATACTTTATAATCATTCTTAAATGGTTAACATGGAGAATGAATCTCATCGCGTCGTGGAGACGGTAGTCCGTACGTACGCACGAGCGATGATATCGTTCCCATGGTCGTGGAATTGTGTTGAAGTGTATGTATACTATTTCAGTATCAATATCACTTTATAATAATCATATATAGTTACTCATTACACAATTATACCCATCCAATTAAGGTGGTGGCGGAAAATAGATTACACCACGACGTGGAGACGGTATTCCGTACGTACGCACGCGCGGTGATTTCTTTTTTCCGAAGGATGGATAGAAGGTTAATTAGAGTTGTTTCATATTTATAATAACATATCAGTATATAATAAATACTGATGTTATTACTTTAACATGAAACAACTAAAGAAGAAGAAGTTGAAGAAGAAATAAATTGAAAAAGATCGGTAATGGATATTACCTCTTTTTTGACACGCCTTTTCTTAACCTCCACTTAAAGAACTAAGGATGGTCTTTGAAGAAGACCAGGACCTCTAGGATGATACTAGGGAAGTGGAGAAGAGATTTTGGCAGGGGTTGGACGATCTTGAATGCTCAAAGTTGTGTGAGGAATAGATGGAGGAGGTGCCCTTTTATAAGGGAGGAGAGGGGTACCTTTGGAATTCTTAAAAATATTAATTTATAATAAATCTAACCCCACTTAAAAACCTCCAAAAATGACTCATATTCTAAGATTAGATGAGATAGGGTTGTAATCTCATCAACCAATCAAATTTAGACATGTTTGGATCTTATTTTAAACCTTTTCATTTTGATTTATCCTTATTTAATCTATTTAAGTTTATTTGTGGTAATAAAATTCTAAATTTTAAATTATAACAAATAATTACTTATTTGTTGTGAATTTTCCATAATTGTTTACTTTATAACATTATAGACCATATAAATATAAATTTATAATTTTTAAATATTTTTGTGATTTTTAAACAATCTTATAATATGTTATTTTTGTAAAATAACAATAGTGTCAATTTTGACACTATTCATTTATTTGAATTTAAATAAAATATATACAGAAGAAATGTTCGAAATAAAAGCTTTAATATATTAATATAAGGTCATATATATCTATAAAATTAGTGTATCACATTAAATAGTTCATATAATATTTATTTTATTATTTTTAAAACTATTTATTTGGTTTATCTCTTAATAAAATAATTACTACATCATTTTTGTATAATTATTTAATATACTTATTTTTGTATAAAAATTTAAAATAAAATCCTATGATGAAGATAAGTATTCCAACTTTCACAATAATACTTTTACTCGAATTTATCATCTTAAAATCACAATATTTAAATTGTTATATTTATTAAATTATGAAGGTGACAACTTTGGAATCATTTAAAATAAAATAATATTAGTGTCATAATAGCTTGTATAAGACTCCAAATGGTCAAATATTCTACCATTGGATGATTATAGTTTCCATTTACATGACAAATAAGTTTTGGTCAGGGTTTTGTGCCTTTTATGGTCACTATTAGTTTAATAAAAACTATATTCTTGATTTTTCACTAGATAAATAATTTCTGCATCACTATTGTGTCACAATTAATGATAATTATTTAATCCCAAAAAATTCTAAATAAATTCTCATAATATAGATAATTTTGTTATCTTTCTGGAGACTATTCATGTTCGAAATTTTATGATGTTTATCACAAATTTAAAATTATTATACTTATAAGATTTAAGAGAGTGACATGTTGTCACTTTCTTTGGTTTTAATAATAAATAAATTATTTTCATGGTCAAAAGTCCATAAAATGAATCTAATCCGACCCTTAGTTGATATGGGTTTACTTTTAGCCATCAAATAGAATTTTGTCATGTGTTAGGGTAATTTTATAATATTATATTTACCCTTAATTACCCGATTTACCTTTAACTATGGTAAATAAAATTTACCGTAGTTACTATTCATAATTCCAAAAAAAAGTAGCCTATTAACATAATTTGGACCCACTGATTCCAAATATGGAATCCATTTTTTTAAAATTCAATACAGAGAAGTTTTAGAAATTAAATTAAAATTAATGCCGTTGTCGAATAAAAAGAGGTTTTTGTTTAAAACATTGCAAAAGATTGAATTGATTTAACCTACGAATTCAAGGTAAAATCAATGCTAATGACATTCATTATATTAAATGGTAAAAATATATTCTATTTATACTTTAAAACCATTCAATATTATAATTTAACAACATAAGATATTACGATGAAAAAAGTTGTTTTTAATTAAATATAGCGTGTTTTTACTATTCATTAAAATATGAAAGTTATCGGGAAAATATCAAAACGTTATCTAATGTAAATTTTTACATCCTGATTCAAAAGAAGAATTTTATTATGTCAAATTGAACATATAAACATGTCAAAAACTAGATTTAAAGTAGGTACGCCATCAAAAGGCGGAAAAACTGCATTTTTTGAAAAATACTTATTTTACCCGAAAAATTTATTTTGTTCTTATACCATGTTCTAGAAAATGTGTAAGATAAATAAGAATGTTATAAAATTCAAAATTTAGTTAATACTATTCATAACGGCTAGTTCATGACAATATTATAATAATATATCATTGTTTATTAAAACCCGGTATTGCGTACAACACACGCTATCGAGGAAGGTCGTGATTGCGTGTAATGCAAGCCAAGTCAGGGTTGCGTGTTGTGAAAGAATCCTTCGTTGTTTCGTATAACATAATCCAACCATATTTCATTTATACATTTAATATATATATATGTATATATACTCAATGTTGCGTAGAATAGCTATTATCAAAATTGTGTGTAACACGATCTAAGAATAGTGTTGCGTATACTGCAAGCTAATACGGTGTTGCGTATAGAGCAAGGTAATATTGGTGTAGAATACAACACAAGACATTAATGAAATTAAAAGAATATTTTTCATAAAATCTCGGGGTGTTGCATTCTACCCCCCTTAAAATGAATTTCGCCCTCGAAATTCGTCGGGGTTATAAATAGTCTACTATTTGAAAGTTTCTTTGATAGAAACCCACATCGTAAAAAGGAATACCAAAACTTATCTTTAAAACTAAAGTATAAAACGTAATGGTTACCCAAGTTAACTAATCACTAGGTATCCACATAGGAGAACATAGGTGAAAATATGGACATGGAAGAGAAATCTAACCATCATGTTCTGATGGAGAGTGGTAGAGGACATGGCTATGAAAAAGCCAACAATCACAAAGCTACTGATTTGTGATGATCTTAATCAGATATAAGAGCACTAGGACAACATTTTTGGTTTTCAAGATCATTTCCCTAAAGTTGAAGAATTTGAATTAGAATAAATAATTACTTTATTTTGGTACAATCTCACTGTTGTTCGTGCCTTGAAAATTTCTACTTCATCTCTTAAATAAATGAAGTAGAATTTTTTATTTGTGAAGTGTTAGCAGATCATTTGATAGAATGACGGGTTATTCCATCTGTCTCAAACAAAAGGTTAGCAAAAGTTATTAAATATACATAAGTCATTCTATAGTGAGATTAATCATATATGGTTCCTAAAATGGACTTATACTTCATATATCATACTGCTTAATATAATAAAACTAGTTTCTACTAAACAGGGACTTCCTGTAGGCCAGTGGTAGGCGATAAAGGCCAGTCGCACTTCGGTTGTGGGTTTGATTCCCACAGCCTTGTCCGACGCGATGGGCTGTCGCCCTCCTGCAGGTTGTCCTTTTTCTAAAACTATATTACTATAACATCCCATCAATAATATCGAAAAACAAACAATACTAACTTATGTCCAACACAATCCATTCCAATCTTTAGGCTTATCCATAATACTGCAGTCCACTCTCAGAGATTTAATACCATCATTTATCCCCATATATCATAAGATATATCTTGTTGGTCACATTCCAAACATTCAAAGGCCTTAATCATGTACTCTCTTGAATACCCATTGAACCTTATTGAAAACATGAGTGCTGTTAAAAGTTAACTCTTTCCACATACCAAAATCCTCAAAATTCTATATACTCAAACCATGATATAACCTTCTCCTTATATCAGTCATGAGATCATGAATACTATCAAACATTTAATTTTCTCCTTATCCCTTCATTATGCGCATATCATCTACATTCCAAAAATATCTGAATAACCTTTCATGGATACTGGTAACATTAATCATACACTTTCAAAACTCAAGGAAAGGAAACAGTGTAACAATCCTTAGATGTCTCTTTATTCCATAGTACCATGAGATTACTTATACAACATTACACATGATAAACATGTAATCATTCCACTACATTCTTAAACCATTGATCGAGCTTCAACAATTCTTTCATCTCAAATATCATTTGTAGTCTCTTCATCATCATCAATATAAATACTACCCATATGACCATACTGATTCTCTTCATGAGACTTTACCTTAGGGAATTGGTTTGCATAATGCCCGTACATTCCACATTTAAAACAGTTAACCATTGTTGATGTCATAGAAATACCATTATCCTCATCCCTGGTGTTGACTGAACCTTTTCTTTTGCACTTACCGGCTTTGTGTCCTTCTTTTCCACACCCAAAGCATCTTCCAGTTCCTTTGAAACATTCTACTTGATGCCTCTTCCCACATTATTTACATAGGGGAAATTGAACTTTCTTTCCTCTATGATCATCATGAAACTCCATCTTTCTCTTATTAGCCGAGTCAGGAAACTTACCAAATTTTACTTTATTAATCATATTATGAGATTGATGATTCGGCATAATAATTATGTTTGGACTTCCAAATCCCATTTCATTTGGTTGCTCATGAAGAATATCATTACATTGTCCATCATATCCTCCATTATCGTGAATCACCTTTTTTCCAGCGATTTTCTAAAACCCAAAAAGAATAGTGTGAGAGGCAAAAATCATGCTAGGGAAAACAACATAGTAAAGGGGTAGTACCCTCAATATCTAACATCTTAGGTTAAATTCTAAGATCGTTAGTGCAATTCAAGGACTATAACCTATACATATACTTAACCTTAGAGACATCCCTAGACATACCTTAGAAATATCACTAGGGATCTCACTAAAGTTTTCGCATCCTAGTTTCCAAAGGTTGACTAAACATTTCCTCTGATACCAACTGTAGAGACCCGAAGCTTGATGTACATTGACATTACATTACATTTGCAGAATACTTAGTACATAACAAAAACACAGACACAAGGATCGTAATAGTTTAGTGTCTTTGGAAAATCGGAATATAATCTTCTAATCCTGGTGAATGATCTTCAACATCTCCCATAAAGATCTTCCTTTTTTTACCTAAAACCTTACTTTATATCCTGGGGAAAAGAAAACATAAAAGGGTGAGCTCAAATTCTCAGTAAGGGTAAACAAAAGAAATATCAATCACATCATATACATAAGCACATAACTTTTGGAAATCTTAACCTGCAAAAAAGATCATAATTTCACAACATGGGGTAAATCATGGCAGTGAAATGTAATCACAATAATCATAACTTAAAACATTAAACTTTTTGAAATACACACATAATCATAGAGAATCATTTCTTGTTAGTAAAGACTCATTGCCAAGACTATCTTAGTGGACAAAGTCCCTTTCTAAACCGAGTCACCCTCATTTCAGTCCTGTTTCAATGAACCGGTATAACCTACCATTCCAGCCATGTCTATCTCATGAGATATAAAATCTTTACCCAATGCTTTGGAGGGAGATATTGGTCCCACCCATCTCATAATGATACCATTCTTATGTGTGCCACAAAATCATAAATCATACATCAATGCATAACCCATGTAATACAAATGGGAATCTTAAACATCATGACATCATAAAACAATTCATATAAGATAAATGAATTCTTAAAAATAATTCCATCACAACATAATCAAATCAATGTAATAATAGGGATAAAAACAGAACCCTTTATTATCTTATATGGAAAATAATTTTGACAAAACACTTGAACTCCATTCTTGAGGAAAATATCATTTCTTCTTCAAAAACATTTTTCCTTTCTTAACATGTCATACAACTTTAAACTAAAAGAAGTTGATTAAAAATAAACTTGAAAACTTGTAAAGGATTATTCTTGGAAATAATGTTTTAAAAATCCATTCATGTCGTATAAGTTAAAAAAACATTCTTCGTACTTTTGTCGGAAAAGTCAAAAAGTACCTCGTACGAAAAACGACAAAAGATTCCTTTCATTTCTTTTACTAAAAACTCACCGAAGGGTAAAAATGGATTTAAACAATTGTAGGTGGATGGAAATAATATTACATATTTATGAAACATGGATGTGTATGATAAAATACACCCCAGTAAATACTTACGAATAAACAATCTCGGATAAAAATGAGATTGTGATATTTCCCTTACCTTAGGTCCGATTTTCTTCGTAAGTGTCCGAACCTCCTGTATAATGATTTAAATAATGTCATTTACTTATTAAAGAATCATATTCATTGTTATGATATCATATATGGTTCACTTATGACTTTATATTACCCTTTCTTTTGTAAATTCCATGTTAAAGAGCGTTTTGGGTAAAATTGTTTCATTTGTCGTCCATGTTTGGACTTGTTGTTCTTGACATTATTATTACATATATCATGATTTACATACTTCTAGAATATAAATCATGATTTATATATCATATATATTCAGTATATATATATAATAGATAGATGAAATGAAACACACCGTTCATGGAGACGGTAGTCCGTAGGTACGCATGAATGTTGTTTTCCTTTCCTTATTGTCTTGAATGGAAGTAAGTAGATGACATACATATATACATAAATCCAGTAGATTTATAATTTCATATATTTCATTATTATTTCTTATATATACTTTATAATCATTCTTAAATGGTTAACATGGATAATGAATCTCATCGCGTCGTGGAGACGGTAGTCCGTACGTACGGACGAGCGATGATATCGTTCCCATGGTCGTGGAATTGTGTTGAAGTGTATGTATACTATTTCAGTATCAATATCACTTTATAATAATCATATATAGTTACTCATTACACCATTATACCCATCCAATTAATGTGGTGGCGGAAAATAGATTACACCACGGCGTGGAGATGGTATTCTGTACGTACGCACGCGCGGTGATTTCTTTTTTCCGTAGGATGGATAGAAGGTTAATTAGAGTTGTTTCATATTTATAATAATATATCAGTATATAATAAATACTGATGTTATTAATTTATCATGAAACAACTAAAGAAGAAGAAGTTGAAGAAGAAAGAAATTGAAAAAGATCGGTAATGGATATTACCTCTTTTTTGACGCGCCTTTTCTTAACCTCCACTTAAAGAACTAAGGATGGTCTTTGAAGAAGACCAGGACCTCTAGGATGATACTAGGGAAGTGGATAAGAGATTTTGGCAGGGGTTGGCCGAGCTTGAATGCTCAAAGTTGTGTGAGGAATAGATGGAGGAGGTGCCCTTTTATAAGGGAGGAGAGGGGCACCTTTGGAATTCTTAAAAATATTAATTTATAATAAATCTAACCCCACTTAAAAACCTCCAAAAATGACACATATTCGAAGATTAGATGAGATAGGGTTGTAATCTCATCAACCAATCAAATTTAGACATGTTTGGATCTTATTTTAAACCTTATCATTTTGATTTATCCTAATTTAATCTATTTAAGTTTATTTGTGGTAATAAAATTCTAAATTTTAAATTATAACAAATAATTACTTATTTGTTGTGAATTTTCCATAATTGTTTACTTTATAATATTATAGACCATATAAATATAAATTTATAATTTTTAAATATTTTTGTGATTTTTAAACAATTTTATAATATGTTATTTTTGTAAAATAACAATAGTGTCAATTTTGACACTATTCATTAATTTGAATTTAAATAAAATATATACAGAAGAAATTTTCGAACTAAAAGCTTTAATATATTAATAAAAGGTCATATGTATCTATAAAATTAGTGTATCACATTAAATAGTTCATATAATATTTATTCTATTATTTTTAAAACCATTTATTTGGTTTATCTCTTAATAAAATAATTACTACTTCATTATTGTATAATTATTTAATATACTTATTTGTTGTATAAAAATTTAAAATAAAATCCTATTATGAAGATAAATATATTACCTTTCACAATAATACTTTTACTCGAATTTATCATCTTAAAATCACAATATTTAAATTGTTATATTTATTAAATTATGAAGGTGACAACATTGGAATCATTTAAAATAAAATAATATAAGTATCATAATAGCTTGTATAAGACTCAAAAGGGTCAAATATTCGACCATTGTATGATTATAGTTTCCATTTACATGACCAATAAGTTTTGGTCAGGGTTTTGTGCCTTTTATGGTCACTATTAGTTTAATAAAAACTATATTCTTGATTTTTCACTAGATAAATAATTTCTGCATCACTATTGTGTCACAATTAATGATAATTATTTAATCCCAAAAAATTCTAAATAAATTCTCATGATGTAGATAATATTGTTAGCTTTCTGGAGACTATTCATGTTCGAAATTTTATGATGTTTATCACAAATTTAAAATTATTATACTTATAATATTTAAGAGAGTGACATGTTGTCACTTTCTTTGGTTTTAATAATAATTAAATTATTTTCATGGTCAAAAGTCTATAAAATGAATCTAATCCGACCCTTAGTTGATATGGGTTTACTTGTAGCCATCAAATAGAATTTTGGCATGTGTTAGGGTAATTTTATAATATTATATTTACCCTTAATTACCCGATTTACCTTTAACTATGGTAAATAAAATTTACCGTAGTTACTATTCATAATTCTCAAAAAAAAGTAGCCTATTAACATAATTTGGACCCACTGATTCCAAATATGGAATCCATTTTTTTAAAATTCAATACACAGAAGTTGCAGAAATTAAATTAAAATTAATCCCGTTGTCGAATAAAAACGGGTTTTTGTTTAAAACATTGCAAAAGATTGAATTGATTTAACCTACGAATTCAAGGTAAAATCAATGCTAATGACATTCATTATATTAAATGTTAAAAATATATTCTATTTATACTTTAAAACCATTCAATATTATAATTTAACCACATAAGATATTACGATGAAAAAAGTTGTTTTTAAATAAAATATAGCGTGTTTTTACTATTCATTAAAATATGAAAGTTATCGGGAAAATATCAAAACATTATCTAATGTAAATTTTTACATCCTGATTCAAAAGAAGAATTTTATTTTGTCAAATTGAACATATAAACATGTCAAAAACTAGATTTAAAGTAGGTGCGCCATCAAAAGGCGGAAAAACTGCATTTTTTTAAAAATACTTATTTTACCTGAAAAATTTATTTTTTTCTTATACCATTTTCTAGAAAATGTGTAAGATGAATAATAATGTTATAAAATTCAAAATTTAGTTAATACTATTCATAACGGCTAGTTCATGACAATATTATAATAATATATCATTATTTATTAAAACCCGGTATTGCGTACAACACACGCTATCGAGGAAGGTCGCGATTGCGTGTAATGCAAGCCAAGTCAGGGTTGCGTGTTGTGAAAGAATCCTTCGTTGTTTCTTATAACATAATCCAACCATATTTCATTTATACATTTAATATATATATATATATATATACTCAATGTTGCGTAGAATAACTATTATCAAAATTGTGTGTAACACGGTCCAAGAATAGTGTTGCGTATACTGCAAGCCAATACGGTGTTGCATATAGCGCAAGGTAATCATGGTGTAGAATACAACACAAGACATTAATGAAATTAAAGGAATATTTTTCATAAAATCTCGGGGTGTTACACTCTCATTCCCTTCAAGCATTTACCAAGGAAAATCTTTCCACAGTTATCCCATATGGAAAATTCCTTCTTTTCCCTCTTCCCTTTATCCATATTTCTATTGTCCATCATTTTTTTTCTTGCTTCCCTTCAAAGCCATAGGACTCATAAAATTCTTTAAATATCTTTATAACCCATGGCACTATTTCTTCATATATTGAGAATACATGGGAGACTATTTCCCTTATAAATGTCCATTAATACCCTAAATGATATAATCCTTCTTACTCATTAGATCATACGTATTGATGGAGTTCATATTCCTTCTACTGGGTGCCATTTTTATACAATGGCATAAACTAGGTCAGTTTATGAATTGCATGGAATAATTCAGAACTTGTAAAATACCTAACATAAATTGAACAGTTTATGGATGTAATCCGTAATCATAAAAATATTTTCTTTGAGGAGGTATATACTCATAAATCCTTCATAATTATTTGTGAAGAAAATGAGAATTATCCTAATCATATCCCCCAGGAGTGTCGTAACTAAATGTGCAGCAAGGGCTGTTGTCGTGCACCAGTTCCCATTCGAGTCTAGCTAAAAGCGGTGTTTTCAGGTTTTACCCCTAGGTACATCTATGCCTGAGCTGCCTCTATCTTCTCATATCCAAACAGGGATGTATTTTTAGGGAAAACTCACAAAATCTCTACAGTACCAAAATTCTAGGAAGTTCTTCTATACTAATCCTCAAAGTCAATCTTAGGGATATGTGCTTAATTAGATTTTATCAAAATCTAGTTTCCAAGGTTTTTACTAAACTTCCTATGATACCAATTATAATTCCATATACCTAGATTCCCAGAGTCAGTGTATTATTTTAATACATTGGTATGATTACAAGGAATCAAGTCCCGAAAGACCGATCAGTTTAGCAGTCCTGGAAAATAGATTGCATAATGATCATTACATTACACTTTCCAACATACAACCCAAAAAATCCTTTGATAATGCCATTGTTGCATCTCAAACATAAAACACTTCTTAAGATCCTGGGAAAATAATACATAAGAAAAGGGGTGAGCTCAGTTGCTCAGAAAGGGTAAATAATTTAGCGGAATCTAAAATATTTTAAGGAATGTTTTGTAATAAAAACAATATCATTTTAAACATAAACTTGAACATAATATGGAAGAAATAAATAAAAAATTACCATTTTAACATGAACATGGATATTCTACTAGTCGAATAATCACATGTAATAACTAATTTCATAATAGGTTAATGCATAATGCTAGACATTCTGAAACATTTTGTCAAGAACTCGGCCAAGACATCTAAAAAATAATTCAGGCCTCAGCCAAAACCATATATCAAATTGGGAAAGGCCTTGGACAATTCCATGTCTAGTTGTCTCATTAGTCCTACCGATGCATTAAGGAGTTATAGAGGGCTCCACTCATCACTTACTATTTCCAATACATTTCTCATATGAAAAGGTTGAATTATTACATAAACATTCCTATTAGAACTAGAATGAGATATTTCAATAGTTTAACCATAAACCATGAATCGTATAAAAATAAAATATCCACATTCAAACATATCACAAAACCTTGAATACAAATGGAAGATTTGTATCGAAATAAATCATCTTCAAAAAAGATTAAAATCCATCAAAAGAAGTTGACATAGATGAAAATGATTTGTAAAACTCTATGAGAGAAATGTCCCTTTTTCATGAAATCATTTAAAATTGACACCATTTATATAGGAAGACATTTAAAGGAATTTTTGAATCAAAGTGTCCCACAAAAAATTGAAACTTTTGAATGGAATTAACATTTTAAAAACATTCATGTCCATATAAATAAATCCTTAAAAAATTTGAAAAACATGGACAGTAATGAGAATGATTTAGAAGAATAAATATTTAAAATATTTAAATTGATGTTTTAATAAAAGATTACTTTAAATGATTCCCATTTAAATCTATTTTATGAAACATGGACATGGATAATAAATATGTCCCAGTAAAAATTTACCCACAAACAATCTCGAATAATAATGAGATTCGGGAATTAACCGTTACCAATTTGTTAAATTAGGAAACATACACCCCATGAAAGAAGTATCCTATAATGAATATTTAAATAAAAATAAATTAAAGTGTATTACAAAAAAATACAATTATTTGCAGTACATACACCACACAAATGAAAATAGTTGTAATATAGCATGAATCTCACGGGAATAAGGAGTCCGATGAAAACCCCTTACCTTGCACTTTTCATTAGTAAAAGGTACATTTAACATCCTATATAAAGACACTATTATGTTATTAAATTATACCAGAACCATATTAAAATTCATGATATAATACATGATTTATTTATGACTTTATACTACCCATTTAACAATAATTTCCATGTTAGATTAACATTTCGGGTAATAATCACTTTCTTTATTATACGTGTTTTAACTTGTTACTCTTGATTGTATCACTTAGATTATGATTTAAATACATCCAGAATATAAAACATGATTTATATATCATATATATTTAGAATATAAATATGTATAATAGACATATATCTGAAATGGAAAACACCGTTTATGGAGACGGGAGTCCGTACATACGCATAAACAATGTTTCCATTTTCATATCGTATTGAACGGATCTATGTGAATAAGATATATGTAAGTACATATATATATATCCAGTAGAATTATTATTTCATATATTACTCATTATTAATATATATTTTTAATAATCGTCGATGAATGGTGAATGTGGAAATTAATCATATCACGTCGTGGAGACGGTAATCCGTACGTATGCACGAGTGACAATATCATTTTGTTGATATTAAAATAATATATAATTGGATGGAATATCATATATACAGAATCATTATATTTTTATATTTATTATTTATTTCTTTTACACATCATTATTATACCCATCCAAATAATAATTTATTGAATAAAAATTACACCACGAAGTGGAGACGGTAAGCCGTACGTACGCACGTATGGTGACATGTCATTCAATGGATAGATAGAATAATGAATATGGTTGTACCATATTTATAACAACATTACTGTATGTAGAATTTATTGGAGTTATTATTTTATAATGGAAACAAAAAATATCGAGGATGTGGAAGATGAATGGAACTTGGAAGAGGTGATGAAATATTTACCTCTTCTTCGGGTTCTTCCTTTTGATTTGATCAAAAGAGCTCCTTAGGTTGGATTTATGACTAAATTAAGGCCTCTAGGATAAATTGAGGATATTGTAGAGGTTATTTGTGTTGGTTCTTCCAGAGACAAAAGCCACTGGGTTTGTGAATTTGAGAGAATAGGAAGTGCCCTTTTATAAGAGGGGTGAGGAGTACCTTAGGAAAAGCTAGAAATATTATTTTATAATAAAATAATTTTCGGTTTATAAAGTCTCAAAAATGAATTATTTAAAATAAATGGTGGGTATTGGTAAAAATCCACTCAACCAATAGGTTTTAGACAGGTTTGGGTCATTATATTAACCTTATCTTTTATATTTAACTCTTAGTTAAATAGTAAAACATTTACCATGTCTCTTTGTATTTTTAAATTATATGGTTAATAAAAATTCTATATACTTCTAAGAGAACCCCAAGTGGTTCATTAATGATACAAATATAATTATATAAGTCTTTTGGAAGAACTTTAGATTTTTTAAAATTGAATATCAATTAATAATATAATATTTTTTTAAAACTATTTTATGTTAATTTTGAAACTATTTGCTATTTTGTTTTTGTTAAATTCCTAAAAGCATTATTAATTTGGAAAAAATTCATCTAACCAACCCTAATATGTCATATTAACCTATAAAATTAGTTTAATTCATAAAAAGTCTCAAATTACATTTATTTGGATATTTATAATATCAATTATTTTAATATTTCATTTTTAAGGTAATTAATTCATAATCATTGTGTCATATAAAACATAAATTATTTAATGTCCAAAAAATATAAATAAAATACCATTATTTATGAAATTATTTTAGCTTTCCAATGAATATTTATATTCAAAACTATCACTTATATATCCCCATGTAAATATTGATTTATTAAAAGATATCTGTTTATGTCATTTTTGCCTTTACTTTAAGTTAATTAAAATAAAGTGTAATTATCATTCACAAGTGGCTCCATGGGATCCCAAAATCACCCAAGGATTCCCATGGTCAGCCATTACTCATTAAATAAGGTTAGGACAAGTGTTAAGGTAATTTTTTATTATTATAATATTCTTCTTACCATCAAATAGCCTATTTACCTTTAACCACGGTAAATAAAAGTGAAAAGTTACTATTCACCAAAAATTATTTTCACCTTATTGAACAAAATTTTACTTACTGATATCAACCGTGTCTCTATGATTTTTAAAATTCAATTTATAGAAGTGGTAAAATTATGTTTTATGAAAATATGCAAATGCTACTAGGAGATTGTAAAAGACGATAGAACGTTCGATAAACTTTTAATATATCTAAAATTATTATAAACTGACTCCAATGAATTACATTGAACATATATAAATATTATGTATCTATTTTTACATAAAATAAATTTAAATAAAATAATTAATCATTTAAATAAAATGATGGTTTTTAATAATAACTCAGTGTTTTTCAATATTCATAAAAAATTGAAGGTTTTTAGAAAAATACCAAAAACTTACCCGAAGATAATTTTTATATTCTAAAATAAAAAATGAATTATATTTTACCAATTTAAAAACATAAAAGTTGCATTAATTAATTTAAAATTAATTTCCATTTTCAAAACCAAAAAGCCTATTTTTAATAAATAATAACTATCCAAAGATTGACATTTTTATGTCGAATTTCAAAGTGAAATTACATACAATGACCATCATTGTATTAAATGGTTAAAATATAATCTAATTATACTTCCAAACCATTAAAATGTATAATTATACACTATAAATTATTTTGAATAAAAAATTGGTTTTCAGTTTAAATATAGTATTTTTCACTATTCACCTAAAAATTAAAGTTATTAGAAAAACACCAAAAATTTATTGAAACTAAATTATTATGTCTCGATTCTAAAAAAGATGTTTATTTTTCTCAAATTGAATATATAAAAGTTTCTAATAATGGATTTAAAAAGGGTTCTCCATTAAAACGTGGTAAAATTACATTTTTTGAAAAATAATTCTTTTATCTGGAAAAAAATGAATTTGTTCTTACATTTTCTCTAAGAAACACATAATATGGATAAAAAAATTATTATAATTATATAATGTTGAAAATTCAGTTAATACTATTCATAACTTCTTTTGAACGACTAGTTTGGTAAGTCATGGTGCGCTTGAACTTAGTGTTGCGTGTTGTGAAAGTTATTGAATTACTTTGAAAAAATAATGTATTATGAAATCTTGGGGTGTTACATTCTTCTCTCCTTCAATAAATTTAGTCCTCACAATTTGAAATTATTCTTCAAAAATAAAAGGTTAAAAATTGAAAATAAATTTTTGGGAAAACCCATATCATAAATTGGGTTAATAAAAATTAGTTTTAATAAGAGGAAAAGTGGAATGAAAAAGTCACCACCAAATTATGATCTAGATTAGGAGAATATTGGTGATAATTAGAGACGCATAATTTCAGAAAAAAGGTAAATATTTATAGCGAGTGAGTGAGGTTATCAATTACAAACAATTTTATAATTGAGGGCCACAAAACCATAAATCTTTGATGATTTAAAATATCATCGGTTCAACAAAACATGTGGTATTAGGATAACACATTTTTTGTATTATGATATCTTACCTAAATTTTAAGAATTAATTTCTTCATAGAATAAGAGAAGAAAAAAATATATACATGACAAGTAGAGTTCCATCTATTAACTAATTTCTACCACAAACTCATCATTCACTCTAAAATATAATAGTTCTTAAAAAATTATTCTATTTATCCTATTCATATAGGGTTTCAAAAAAATGAATTTATAATTCATCTACCAGAACATTTAAAAAATCTACATTATTCAATCCATGACGTCACTTACAGGCTAGTGGTCGGTGATACACCCTTGTCGCCCTTTGATTGCAGGATCAAGTCTCGCAGCCTTGCCAGTCGCACTGGGTTGTCGCCCGACCTCCGAGTTATCCTTTTTATGGAAATCCCAAAATAATCACAAACTGGAATTATCCAAAATACTTTTGTCCAAACTCACAGTCCAAAATTTATAAGAAAGGTAAACACAATGAAGATCCTTTTTTCCACATAATAACATTTGAACACCTTAATCATGTATTCCATTAAAAAACTACAACATCATGAATTACAATTAAACCATATTGATTACATTCATGCTCCCTTATTCCTTATAAAATACTGGATATACTCCTTCTATCAAAAAATGTTGTAACTCCAACAATGATGGAATATACAAATCATTAATCAGTTTTAAGGTAGTCAAGAATATCCAATATAATTTATCCAAATCAATCATATAATATTCTAAAATCACTACCTTGGTATAAGAACCATATTATAGTTTATCTTTCCCTCAACCATATATCTTCCCAAAATTTTACCTGCTATTGAGTCACATTTATTGGTTCCACACAATCTCAATTTTTTAATGAAATAGTATGGCAGTACAATCCTTATATACTCTATAATTCTTATAACATGTACATCATTAATACAATACACAAATGACACAATACTTTAGAAAAAAAATAATAAATCTAACCATTCCTCTTCATCTTCGGTAGTATCATAAATTTATTATTATCCAATAACATCATTTGGGGTATACTCTGATGATTTGGACATTGATTCGTGTAGTGTCCCAACTCCTTGCTGATGAAGCATTGTACATTTGAAACTTTTTTCTTACCTTTGCAATCACGTACATGGGGTCCTTTTTCTTCACTATTATAACTAACTCTCATTCCCTTAAAGAATTTACCGAGGTGATTCTTTACATAGTCATCACATATGGTAAAATCCATCTTTTCCCTCTTCCCTTTATCAATATTTCTCTCTTCCATCCTTTTCTTCTATTTCTTCCCTTCAAAGCCATAGGACTCATAGAATTTTTTACATATCTTATTAACACATGATACTATTTCATCATATGTTAAGATTATATGGGAGACTATTTACCTTCTAAATGTTGGCTTAATACTGTGAAATATATGATCCTTCTTACTCATTGGATCATATGTATTTCTAAAGTTCACATTCCTTCTACTGGGCGCCAGTTCTATACAATGGCATACACTAGGTCAGTTTATGAATTACAATGAATAATTCAAAACTTGTAAAATACCTAACAAAAACTGAATAGTTTATGGATATTATCCATTATCATAAAAATATTTTCTTTGAGGATTTATATACTCATAAATCCATTATAATGATTTGTGAAGAAAATGAAAATTATCCTATGCATATCCCCCGGGAGTGTAATAACCAAGAGAGCAGTAATTCCCATTATCGTGCTCCAGTTCCCGTTCGAGTCTATCTAAAATCAGTGTTTTGGGTTTTACTCCTAGGTACATTTTTTTAGAGCCTCTTCTACCTGCTCATAACTAGAGAGAGATGTATATTCTCGGAAAACTCATAAAATCTCAACAGTACCAAAATTTTAGGAAGTTCTTCTATACTAATCATCAAATTCTTTCTTTGGGATATGTGATCTAATCAGAGTTTATCTAAATCTAGTTTCCATGTTTTGTAATAAACTTCCTTTGATACCAAATGTAATGACCCAACCCTAGATTCTGAGAGTCAGTGCCTTATTTTAAAACATTGGCATGATTACAAGGAATCAAGTCTTGAAAGTCCAATCAGTTTAGCAGTCTTGGAAAATAGATTGGATACATGAATATTACATTACACTTTCCAACATACAACACAAAAAATCCCTTTGATAATTCCATTGTTCCCATAGATTAACCCTGCATCTTAAACATAAAACACTTCTTGGAATCCTAGGAAAATAAAACATAAGAAAATGGGTGTGCTCTAATGCTCAGTTAGGGTAAGTAATTTAGCGGAAGCTATAAACATTTAAGGAAAGATGTGTAAAAAAAATAGCCTTTTAAACATAAAAAATTATTATATGGAAAGAATAAATAAAAAATTACTATATTAACATGACCATGGATATTCTACCAGTCGAACAATCACATGTAATAACTAATTTCACAATGAGGGAATTCGTAATGTCGGACATTCTAAAACATTTTGTCAAGGCCTCAGCCAAGATGTCTAAAAAAGATTTGGGGCTCGGCGAAAACCATTTATCAAATTGGGAAAGGACTCAGACAATTCCACATCTAGTTGTCTTATGAGACCTACTGATGCATCGAGGAGCTATAACTGGCTCCACCCGTCACTTACTATGTCAAATACATTCGTCATATGAAAAGGCTGAACCATTACATAATTATTCGTATTAGAACTAGCATACAAAATGTCAATAATTTAACCATAAACCCTGAATCGTATAAAAATAACACATCCACAGTCAAACATACCACACAATCTTTAATAAAATATGGATGATTTGTATCCTAATAAATCATCTTCAAACATGTTTATAATTCATCAAAATATGTAGACAAAGATGAAAATGATTTGTAAAACTCTGTGAGAGAAATATCAATTTTTCATGAAAAAATTTAAAAGTCACAAAATTTAGAAAGAAATACATTTAAATAAATTTTTGAATAAAAGTGTCCCATACCAAGTTGAAACTTTTTAAAATTATTAACATTTTAAAAACATTCATACCCATATAAATAAATCCTTAAAAACAATTTTGAAAACATGGACATTAATGAGAATGATTTAGAAGAATAAATATTTAAAAAATTTAAAATAATGTTTTAATTAAAGAGTCCTTTAAAAGAATCCCATTGAAAAATATTTTATGAAACACAGACCTGGATAATAAATATATCACAGTAAGAACTTACCCATAAATAATCCCGAATAATAATGAGATTGTGGAATTAACCCTTACTAATTTGATAACTTACGAAACATACACCCCATGAAAGAAGTATCATACAATGAATATGTAAAAACACATAAATTAATGTGTACTACACAATGAATATAATTATGTGTAGTACATACACCACATAAAAGGTAATATTGGACATATAGCATTAATCTCACGGGAATATGGAGTGAGATGAAAACCCCTTACCGTGCACTTTTCTTTAGTCAAGGGTACGTTCAACCTCCTGTATAATGACCATAGTATTTTATTAAACTATAACAGAACCATATTAATATTTAAGATATAATACATTATTCATTTATGACTTTATAGTAACCATTTAATAGAAATTTACATGTTAAATTAACATTTCGTGTAATAATCACTTTCTTTATCCTACATGTTTTAACTTTTTACTCTTGATTTATTCACATAGATCATGATTTAAATACATCCAGAATATAAAACATGATTTATATATCATATATATTTAGATTATAAATATGTATAATAGATATATATATGAAATGGAAAACACCGTTTATGGAGATAGTAGTTCGTACATATGCAAAAACGTTGTTTCCATTTTCATATGTTATTGAACAGATCTAGGTGAATAAGATATATGTAAGTAGCCAAATATATATATATATATATCTATATTATCATTATTATTTCATATATTACATTATTATTAGTTATATATATTTTTTATTATCATCGATTAATGGTGAATGTGGAAATAAATCTCATTTTGTCGTGGAGGTGGTAATCTGTACGTACGCATGAGCGAAAATATAATTATTTTGATATTAAAATAATATATATTTGAATGGTATATCATATATAAAAAATCATTATAATGTTATATTTATTATTTATGTCATCAAAATATCATTATTATACCCATCCAAAGAATAATGTATTTAATAACAATTACACCATGATGTGGAGACGGTAACCCGTACGTACACAAATATTATGACATGTCATTCAAAGAATGAATAGAATATTGAATATTGTTGTACCATATTTATAATATCATCCTAGTATATATAATATACTAGAGTTATTATTTTAGAATGGAAACAACAAAGAGAAAGGAAGTGGAAGAAGAAAGGAACTTGAAAGACGTGATGAAATATTTACCTATTGTTCAGGTTATTCCTTTTGATTTGATCAAAATTACTCTATAAGATGGTTTTCTGATTAAATTAAGGCTTATAGGATGAAGGTAGGATATTTGGGAGGATATTTTGGTAGGGTTTGGCCAATCAAATTGGTATTGGAGGTGTGAATGTGGGAGAAGGGGAAGTGCCCTTTTATTAGACGGGTGAGAGGTACCATAGGAAAAGCTAGAAATATTATTTTATAATAAAACCATTTTTGGTTTATAATGGCTTAAAAATGAATTATTTAAAATATAAGGTGGTTATGGGTCTAAAAACACTCAACCAATAAGTTTTACACAGGTTTGGGTCACTATATTAACCTTATCTTTTATATTAAACTCTTAGTTAAATAGTTTGACATTTACCATGTCTCTTTGTATTTTTATATTATATGGTTAATAATCTTACTATATACTTCCAAGAGAACCCCAAGTTGCTCATTAATGATACATATATAATTATATAAGTATTTTTTTCAATCCTTATATTTTTAAGAGTATAATATCAATTAATAATATAATATTTGTTTTAAAAACTCTTTTATGTCAATTTTGACAATATTTGTTATTTTTTTTAAATTTTAACAACATTATTACATCGAAAAATATTCATCTATACAACCATAACATGTCCTATTAGCCTTTTTAATTAGTTTAATTCATAAAAAGACTCAAATTACATTTCTTTTGATATTTATAATATCAATTATTTTAATATTTCATTTATAAGGTAATTACCGCAACACCATTATGTCATATAAAAGTTAAATTATTTAAAGTCTAAATAATGTAAATAAAATACCATTACATAGGAAATATTTTTATATTTTCATTTAATTTTTATAGTCTAAAATATCACTTATATAACCCCATGTAAAAATTGATTTACTAAAAGATATTTGTTTATGTCATTTTTCCTTTACTTTAAGTTAATTGAAATAAAGTGTCATTATCATTCATAAGTAGCTCAATGTGGTCCAAAATAGACCCAAGGATTCCAACAGTCTGCGATTACTCATCCAATAAGGTTTGGACAAGTTTTAAGGTAATTTATTATTGTTATAATATTCTTTTTAACTTGAATTACCCTACTTACCTTTAACCGCGATAAAAATAGCAAAAGTTACCATTCACCAAATATTATTTTCATCTTCTAGAACCACATTTTACTTACTAATATCAACCGTGTCTCTCAAATTTTTGAAATTCAATTCATAGATGCAATAAAAATAAGTTTTATTCAAATTTGCAAATGCTCCTAGGAGGTGGGTAAAAGACGGTAGAAAGTTCGACAAAATATTTATATACCTAAAATTATTATAAACTGACTCAAATTAATTACATTGAACATATATAAGAATTATGTATATATTTTGACCTAAAATAATTGTAATAAAAATAAATAATTGCTTAAAAAATATTGGTTTTAAACAATAACTCAGTTGTTTTCACTATTCATAAAAAAATAAATGTTTTCAGAAAAATGCCAAAAATTCAGCCTAATCTAATTTTTGATATTCCGAATTCAAAAATGATTTTTTTAAAAATTTTTAAAAAATTGAAGTTTCATTAATAAATTTAAAATTAATTCCCATTTTCAAAATGAAAAAGCATATTTTTAAGAAATAATAACTATCAAAAGATTTACATTTGTTTATGTCCAATTTCAAAGTGAAATTACTTATAATGACCATAGTTGAATTAAATGGTAAAAATATAATCTAATTATACTTCCAAACCATTAAAATTTATAATTGAACACTACAAATTATTTTGATTAAAAAAGTGGTTTTCAGTTAAAATATAGTATTTTTCACTATTCACCAAAATATGAAAGTTATCTGAAAAACAAAAAAAAATTATTGAAACTAAATTCTTTTGCCTAGATTCTAAAGAATATGTTTATTTTTCCAAATTGAATATATAAACGTTTCAAATATGGGATTTAAAAAGGGTTCACCATTAAAAGGCGGTAAAATTGCATTTTTTAAAAAATACTTCTTTTATCTGAAAAAATGAATTTGTTCTTACATTATGTATAAGAAACTCATAATATATATTCTAAAATTATAAGGATTATATAAAGTCCAAAATTCAGTTAATACTATTCATAACCTCTTTTGAACAACTAGTTTGGTAACTCATGGTGCACTTGAACTTAGTGTTGTGTGTAGTGAAAGTTATTGAATTACTTTGAAGACATAACGTACAATGAAATCTTGGGGTGTTAAATTCAAAATACCATAGTATACAATATTGGAAATCAAAACATCCAATAATTCTATTTCATCTTATGCAAATATTGCATCATATCACTGTTAGGATATAAGTAATATCTGATGACCTGATTCCAATGGTTTAGTGGTTATTCTTACATAAGTGGTTATCATGAGTTGGGTTTATCTAATGTTTTTTATATATCACTATCCAAGATTACAATTTGACACAAAGTCATTATTATGCAAGACACCATTCTTATCACTGGTCCAATATTATTTGTCATAAAATTTAAAGGACAATGCCATTATTTACTTATGCATGCAATGGGATAAAACATATGATATGCGTATACCATTAAAAATAATTAAAAGTAATGTTTAATTATTACAAATGTTAATTATCAATTGAACTAAACAATTTAATAACTGTTTATAAACTTCAAAAAATGTGTTTTAGGATTTTTTAATTTATATATATATTTTTAATTTAAAAAATTAAAAAATGTTTATAAATATTCAATAAATTTTTATGAAACATTTTTAAAAAATATAAAAATAATATTAAGTTTTAAGTAATTTACATTTAAATTTTTATGTAATGCCTTACAATATTGAGAAAAAGTCATTTTAGGGAAATTATAAGTGATATTTATAAAAAATTTATAAATTAAACAAAAGTAAATGAATAAAAGAGAATATATTTAAAAAAATGGATTGTAGATAATAATTAATTTGAAATGTTCAAATTATAATGACATAATTTTAAAATTATTTAATTCATATCAAAAAGAGTTTTGATAATTTATATGATCATGGTTTAAATAATTATTAAATATTTGATATTTTGAATAAATAAATTGATAAATTAATAGAATTGGAATATAAAATGTTCACATTTAATTTAATTTCATATATTTAAAATAAATACAACTTAGAAGTAATATATGAATCTTTTAATATTATAGATATATATAAATGGTTTATATATTTATTTAACTACAGAGTTTCTTTAATGTATGTCTAAATTATAATGGGTTTATAATTATATATATTTATTATTTTTTTCATAAATAGTAAATCTTATTTTATGTATATTATTTATTTTTTATTTAATTACTCCCAAATTATTCATTCATATGATTTCTATTTCTTCTATTGATTCATTCTTCATATTAAAGAGTTAACACAATTCTATAAATTGTCACACATGTTTTCAATGAGTACATGCTAGGAATAATAATTGATTTAGATTTCATGATGCATGACATTGTATTTTTAGATATAATAATAATTAATGATTTATACAATTATTGTTTATACAAATTAGGCGGAATAATTATTAAGGAAGCAGTACCACTCTTAAGTAACATATCTTTCATTAGAGGGCCCTTTGGTCAAACTTCTCACATGCTTGTGGGCTTATACCAGGTCTATAAAAGTGGAGGTTGGTTATCCATCTCTCGTAGCATTCTCATATGAGGATTGTCTATTTATTATGATTTCTTGCATTTTCATGAAATTTTTTTAAAAACCGTATGCATGGGATTCAATTGGATGTTTATAAATATAGTTGGAATTTAGTTTGTGTTTTTCACAAAATTTATGAGTTTCAAAATATTTATTTAGAAATATACATTGAAAATATTTATTTGGTAAAAGGACTAGGATTAATAAAAAAATTAATATAAGATTTCTCACATTTAATGGGAAGGACCTCAGATGATAAGGTTAGATTAAAGTCCATTTAAAATACTATGTGTTGGTTTTTTTACAATCAAGAAACTTTTTGAAGATCTCGATCAACCAACCATATATGTCATTTTAAAGATGGGTGATCATGGTTTATGTTTTGTTAGGAAATAATTTATTGGGTGATCCTAATAGGATTTGGTTCTCATTATGGTAATTTTTTATAGTTACACTTATCTTGGATACCCTAATAAGATTAGGTTACCAAAGGAATAGAGTTTTTCTTCGCTCAAATGATGTTTTGGGAAAGGAGTTTCCCAGTCAACAATCCAAATTTCACATTAGATATAATTGGATTCATGGCCTATATAAATAGGTAGGTGATGTGAGAATCCCTAAAGTGACTCAAATACAAGTGAAATTTAGATACTTTCCCACTGATGGTTCTGATGGATTCTAAAAGGGGTCATCATTTTAGTGGGAAAACATTAAATAATATCCCATATGAAATGAGTTTAATACATAATATTAATCCTATAAAAGTTTTTATTATATATTGATAGAATAATAAACATCAAAAATAACATTTTAATCATCATAGAGAAAAATTGAATCTTAATTTAGGAAACTAAAAGTACTATTATAGAAGTATAAGAATGTTTCCTATAAAAGAATCATTCTATGTGTTAGAGTGACCCATTATTAATCAACCAAATGATATAGTTGTTTATTTAGTGTACATAAATATTTATGAGAAAAATAAATGTATTCACATAAGGTTGAAAAAAATCATATGGATATGACCTATGGAACATTAGTCTCTACTAATCTATTACATTTAATTGATTGTGTTAATTCATTGAGATGAATGATGCTTCATTAAGTCCTGTTCTTAATATAGATTTGATTCTAATATCATTGATGGGAAATTTATGACAATTTGAATGAGTTTTAATAAAATTTTATGTCCTATTATCAATGTTGTATTATATAGGAACTTTTAATGATATTTCATGGTTCTAGACACTCATGAAGACACTTTGAGGTAGCAATACACCATTGATGCATGTATCTATATAGATATGGATTTTGAAACATATAAAACAATACATATTCCTAACCATGATATAAATGATATTTTTTTATTGTGTAATATAGTTTACTCTAAACCCATTGGATACCTTTATTTATGAGACCTTCATGGTCTCTCAGACATGATATGGAAGAACATGATTAAGGAGCTAATTCTAATGTGATGAATGATGGATGAACTAGCCAAATCATTCAAGGGAATGATCTCCCCTAGAAGCATTATTGACGTTTATTAAAGGTATCAAGTGATCCACACTATTTGTATATTATTGGAGATGGTTGAATGAATGGTTAGTCTAAATCAAAGGATTCACCTATTACAAGAACCCCACCAATTGAATTGGCGCCTAATGAGGTACCCTCATCCCATGCTAAGGGACCTATTGACCTTTTCAGTTCTATGGATTTTCCCAAATCCATCCCGCTACCCACAATTTTTGATTCCATGATGATGATACTTGATGAATTATAATTTTACCATCTCTTGATCTATTAATTGAATATCTCAATTCCAGTTCTACTACTTTTTCTAATCCCCATGTAGTGGTTTCATTCTAAGGTCTGGAGTTCCCCATAAATTCTCTCACCCATGAGGATTTTCCATTAGTTATGTGCACAAAATGACACTCCATATTTATTTTTCGATGGAATTTTTTCATTATTTAACATGTGTTATGATACATGGAACCATGGGTGAACCTTATTCTTACAAGATCACTTATTAGGATTCAATTTATTATCTATCAAAGAAGAATATATATTTCTCCAACTCTTTTTATGTTTTGGTGATGGTTGGTGATGACCTACAGTTGTTGCCTATTGTGTGATGCTATCAAAGGAAGAATTGTATTTGTACCTACAGAACCAGTGATGTTGTAACATGATTGTGGTAAAAATCTAGAAATAGTCCTCTTACTCCACTAGGACATCGTGACGTAGTATTTAAGGACCAATCCTCCTAATCAAGATGATTTTCACTATATTATAGAATGTATGTCATATTTTCTTTCAACACAAATGAAAGTATCTATTAAGGGTTCTCTACTGGAATGAAATCCTTCTTCTAGTGGTTCTAGAAATGGAATATTGTTTTCATATGTTCATGATTTATTTAATTTTTTTTGCAGATCAGTACATTCACAAGAGACTTGTTAACACCAAAATTTAACTTTTCAATTCAAATTATCTTCAATTATACATCATAAGCATGTCACCAAAACATATAAGGACAAAGGGTGTAAAATATCCCTTCTAACTCTTCATGTCCATCATATATCCAAAATATCAGATGGGTGAAATATGATAGCTTTAAAAAACACTCCATTCCATTAATTTTAGACCGAGTTCTTGGTTTATAAGTGGTGACATTAACACTATAATTGAAAAACAATAAAGGAGGGGAATTAACCTAGAATGGGATTTTAACAACTTCGAGTTGTTCCCTTGCTTCAAAAAAATCTCAGAAACCTGGGATTTATTGATGATAGATACACATGGTGTACCAAAAATTGGGAGGAAGTGAAACCTATATTTGACTTGATAGGTGGATAGAATATCTACAAGATATCTATAGTTTCTAAGATATGAATATTTACCACATAGTTTGCAACCTATTTGATCTCTCCTGACTATTTATATTAATTCAAAGATCAAAGATTTCAAATTGAAGCGTCATTTTTTAAAAACATTAGTAAGAAGATAACTCTTTAAAGGTTATGGTTTATATACCCTATAATTCTCCCCTAATGGGGTATGCTTGGGTGGTTCTTTATAATAGTCATTAGATAGTTTAATTATGATATTATGTAATAGAACATCTCTCAACAGACCTATAGTATTAGTTTTTTGGGTTGTCAATCAAGGAATTGTAATATTTATGGATAATTGTGGGAACAATTGTATAATAATACTTATATTATCATGAATAATAAATTAAGTCACCTAGAAGAGAATATTATTAAATCATAGAGAGTGGTAAGAGAAAAATCTCGAGTTAGGTTGTCGAGGGAGGAATATAGGAATAAAACATACTTTCATAGCTGCATTAGGGAGAGGCAGTTCATTGGGAAGCTCAAAATACCATATAGAGGTATCTCTTACACTACTAGGGTTGATATTATTATCCCACTAATAGATTCATATTTCACCTCTTTAATCTTAGTTACTCACTAAGGAGTGATTGATGGGTCTCTAGTATTAGAATATAATTATCATATCTTTTAAAATATTCTGAGAATATTTAAGGATAAATATACCAAACCATATGAGTCTATACCATAGGAAATAAATATTACATAGACTATTAGTATTCTTAACCTTGATAACAACCCAATGCCTGATGGATTCTCTGAATCATACTATATTACTACATAAAAGTACATTAAAAATTTTATTATGGATGTGGATATGGATTAATTTAATGGAGGATAATGCCATTGTTTTACAATAATGAATTCCCTATTTCTAATTACCACTATCTCTTAAACTAACTATTTTGGTCAATTTAAACAAATTTTCTGGTGTAATTTTTTTAAACTTACTTTTTATGATCCTTATTAAAAGCATCCCTGCCTCCATACTCATCAAATTTTAGCATTCCAATATGGATTCTTCCAAGGTAGTGGTATACAGGGATTCATTATCCTATCACATGAAATGACTGTAGACTATGATGGGAGGGTGGTCTGGTTCAATGTATGGTAAAAATTGACATGTAAAGACTTATTACAGAATGAAATAAATATTTATCCTAAGATTCCTAAACAGGTGTTGCCAGATATAGTGGTTTCTTCAAATATTCTTTCATTTAGGATCATATCATTGGTTCATAATATTCACTATGGTGACGAGATTAATTCTATTCATGCCTTTATGGGGTATAAAAAAATAAAAATTCTATCTCTTAGGATATTTCACAAGGATGAAGATATTCATTGTGGGCATTATATCTATGATATTTGAAGCAAGTTGGTCTATCTATTTATTGGTAGTTAGGAGCTCACCCAAATTTACCATTAATTTTTTGGTTGAAATGACCTTCATCATTAATGGTTGAAGCACCTCGATTGAATGGTTTAAGCTATTTTTTAATTATTATAACAACAAGAGTGTGGAGTGCATCCATATATCGAAGAGTATTATAAGTATTTCAATAAAATTAATGGATGTGAAATAGAAACTCATAGAATTATTGTTTGGAATCTTCAAAATGAACATAAATATGAATTATTTACGTTTACATATATTAAACAAAATAACTCAAATATTTTATAATTTTATTATATACTAAATAGAATTAAAGGAAGGATCTATTGTTAGAAGAGTAATTTTCTCCCATTTTATAGTAGGGTCACACAAGTAAATAATGTAATATCTTACATAAAAATTAGATTTATATAAATATTTATACAAACTTATTACCCTATTAGAATTAGTTAACTCAATATCAATAGCTTCATCAATGACTCTCAAAAGGTAGGTACACATACTTGGTCCAACTTGTCTAGAAATGAAAAGGTGATTGAAGAAAGAGGAAATAATAAAAGAATAAATAATGCAATTATTATGTTTTTTAAATATAAATTATACTAGGATGTTATTTTATGGAAATATAATTTGGAAAATTTCATATGAATATGTGTCAGAACTCTTCTATTATCTAGATCAAGAGTTACATGAGATCATAGTTGTGGTGTGGCGTATGAGTTACTATTTGAACAATCTACAATTATTCCATATAAATCATGGTTATAGGTGAAATCATATTATGGAAATATAACTAATCACGATACCCATTTTCTTCTTAGGTTGTCTTGTTTCAAACTTTTTCTTCATCCTATGATTTGAATGCACATTGTTCCTATGTGATTTCCTTGATGATGATGGATATCCCCTTTTTTGTAATATCCAACTAGTTGAGGAACCAAATAATTTTATATTGACATTCTAATCATTAGTATCATTAAATATTCAATGTTTTACTAAGTTTATTCACGTGAACTAAATATTGATTATTTATCCTAAATAATCTTGTGTAAATTTTTCCTAGACAATATCAACTTATTTATGTTGAATATTCAAAAAATGATAGCCCCACAGACATCTGGTTATTTAATAATTAAATCTAACTTATCTTTATATATATGTAATTTGTGAGTTCTAAATTTCATCTATGATAAAAAAATTTAATGAAGAGGAGTGGGAGAACAACATCCAATTTACCATTGATGATATACTTAATAAATCTTTTTCCTTGATCATTATATTCATAGAAGATTATTAGGTAATTTGGGAGACATAAAATTAATTTGATCATCATTTTTGAAATCCCACTATTTCCATTTTCAAAGATAGGTACATCCCTCTGGTTGTTTCTCCCAGCTCCTTACGCAATGGTATAGTGCTCCCATAGTTTATCAAGAGTCGAATACCATGCATTATCCAGTAAGACACATTGGATCATATAGAGGTTAAAGTGACTTGAGTTTGATGTAAATCACCCAATTATGTTCTTAATAATTAATTAGATAGAACCTATAACCATGGTATCAAAAAAATAAGAGGTATTATTACGGACTATCGGGGTTCCATCCTTAAGGAATACTCTTCTTTCTATCAGGATGGAAGACCTCTTCTTATAAAATATTGTTCTATATTAAATAAATTATCTATTTGAAATTTTAAAATAAATGATATCTTTTTTTTGAATTAGATTCATATTTTTTGGTCGATTTATTTTTATGGAAGTCCCCTTTCCATTTGAGAACCACCCATGCCATCATAACTTGAAAAATCATGATTCTCAATGAAGTAGAGATTCTCGACATATGAATTGAAGGGAATATGCTAAATGAGCATCTTATATAAAAAGTTAATCAATTATTTGTACTAATTACATATTTTATAATTTCATGTTTAGTGTTAAATTATAATTAAATTCTACATGGAGACTTCATTAGTATTCACCACTTCATACTTCCTTGATTATACCCCTGATTGTTTATGATTTTAATAATAAAAAATATAATTTTTGTTAGAAGAATAAATGTTAGTTTTATAGACAAAAATTTTTCCTTTATTAGTTAATAAATGTTATTGAAACCTAATGGATGTGTCAAGAAATTAGAGAAATGATTAAATATGTCATAATTCATTTAAATATATAACATAGTTTGAGAAACACCATGAAAATTCAACATCATGTATTAATTATAACAAAATTAATTTTAGTTTTTGATGGATATAGGATGGTTAATGTATATTAAAATGTTGTTTAAAATTTACTAGAGTTCAAAATCATGGTAATAATCGATGAATATTGTAGTTTTTAGTAAATTGATAATTAAAAGTAGTTGTTAAACCATGGAGTTACGTATAAAAGAATATATCATGCTTAGATAGATCCAAGTAAATTATACTCATATTCATATCATTACTCTAATTTTATAAGAGATGTTTTCTCTTACAAATATTTTTTTACAAATAATATGATATGGTATTTTTAACATAAAAGTTTTATCATTCATCATATTCTATAAAATACATGAGTATAATGTAAAGATAAAAATATTTTATTCAAGATTGAAACATTTACCATATATTTTTCAAAATAGGATGGATATGATCCCACTACCATTTATTGGAATACATGAGATAATAACATATTCTATTCTGTACACTTCTCTAGACACATTGAATTCAATTAAGATATGTTGGATAATAATTTACTTGTAAAATATTCATATTTAACAAAATTAGTGTTATTTAGAAACCAGCAATATTTTTTGTATCTAAGAATTATATTATAAAACAAATATATCTTTTAAGAGTCTATTATATGTATATTTGGACTTAGTCATGTTCATGTAAATGTACTTAATTATTATACGAGTGAAAACATAAAGTGAATGTCACTAAATATCCTAAATGGATTTCGAGAAACTGATAAAATATTAATATAAATAGTTCTATAATTGTCCAAGATATTTCATTGAAATAGTCTTATGTAAGTGGGTTTCTGAATGATGATGAAAATGATATTGAATATTGTTCTAATTTGAAAATCAATGTTACTAGCCTTATAACATGTGATATTGTGAAGTTGAGGATTTTGAATACTTTTTCTATGAGTTGATAATTTTAAATATGATTCTTTTTGTTAAACTTTATTTAATTTATAATAATTCATAGATGATACTCACTAAAGAGTATAGTTGTGGTTTTTTCTATGATATGAATATTGAGATATGATAGGAATTATAAAAATATGTAATGTGTTTTACAAATCCCTAAAAAAGAAGCAGATATAATAATGATATGGATGTATAAAATAAATGATATAATGATACATAAAGCTATGTATTTTTTATTTAATATTCTAAAAAATATTTTAATTACATAAAGTGTATCATACTTTTAAAAAGGAAATATCTAATTTATCAACCGTTCACATTGGTTGTATATATATATATAGATCATGAAGGGTAATGATAATCGGCATCTCAATTTATGACTTTGAGTTATCCATAAATGATCTTCCTCAGGGATTATTATAGGTTATGATGAAATATTAGGATTAGTGTGAGAATAAATATTCTTTTGAGATTTGTAATAGGCTCATGAGGAAAAAAATGAGTTTTATGAACTGGATAAAAAATTAAGTATACCAAATGGAGTGTTATATATAATGTATTTATTATAATAATGATGTGTTATTAATATTTGAATTTACCCATTACAAAATGTTATAGAGATACCTATCATGAGAACCTTCATACTTTAATATTTTTTTTATGAAATCATTTATGTTTTTCTAATTAAAGGGGTGGTTATGTTGTTTATCATGTCATCATATGGAGTTCAACTAGGATGTTATTTATCATATTCTATGATGTGTATGTCATATTAGCCCCAGGTTATGATACCCCAATGAATTTTATGACCATACCTATATAATACCAGATATGTTTTTGTCTATCAATTGAGATGAAAGCGGTGTGATCATCCATAAGTGTGATAGAAAAGTGGTGTGTTCATCAACCTTCTCAAATTATACATAGATTATTGATAACATATTTGTTAGATATGTGGGATTAAAAAAAATTTCTCCCGTGTTTAATTGATGAATTGATGAAATTAATAATTTGAAAATTCATTGTTGCATAGGATTGAACTATTGGACACATGTATAAAGAAACATGTGTTTGATAGAGATCACTTCAGATCCCTTTTGTAAATCAAGTGGCACTAACCGTTTACTAGTCAATTATCTCATATTACCATTATGAATTCAAATATTTATATTTATTTTTGACACTAAATTTCCCATAAGGTTATAATTTTTCTTAACTTGATTAGGATTGATTTTTTACTTTTAAATCTTCTCTAAAAGTGTTTTAGAGTTTTTTCCAAATATAGTTTCATATGGGTATTCAAAAAGTATTACATATGACGTTATATAATTTCATGTTGAGGATATATATCCCAAAATTATATATTGAAGACACAAAAAATAATATTTTGATATATCTCAATATATTGTTTCACACGATACATTATATGGTTAAGTGATTCCAATTCTTTGAGGCATTAGTGCAAGTGGGATATTGAAGAAGATATACCCTAAATACAATAATATATGACCTTTGTCTTGTATTAATTTATATGATTTATAATTATGTTATGTGATATGACATAAGTAATAATAGAATAAAATATTAACTATAGTTATAATATTTTAATGTGTGTATATTCATATATCATACTACTTCATTTTCCTTTTTGTAGAGTTTGGAAAGGGAAAATAATAGGGCAGTGAATCATATTTTATGATCAACATTATTCCGTTGATTGATCATGTTTGTATTTTCTTATATAGTTGTCCATATAACTTATTATTTATTAATAGTTTCAAATACATAAGTGAATGGGTGTATCAATGGTTCTTTCCTATAATGAATTCAAGGAAAACCAATGCATTAACTCATAAAATATGTAACATATTATTTAATGCATGAAAAATTTTAATGTCAAAAGGTACTATTCATGATGAAGAAACCAATGATATGGTGTTTAATTAATCATGAAAAAGAAACAATTTATTCCATCAATATTTAAAATTTCATTCCTTCACCTTCATCTACCACTTGATAAGCTAGCATGATGTGGAATGTTGGAGACTCCCAACAAAGCATCTAGTGATTCATTTTAAACTATTTGATTAAAAATTGACAAGGGATTACAATAAATAAATTTGGTTGAAATTTTTCATGAATATTACTTATGAATAAGTCTCAATCATCTATAATGTAAAGTACAGAACAGATTCTTCATTTTCTATATACATGGTATTGGGTTTCATGCATCATTAATCTTGGGATTTGAGGTTTCTAATTTCTTCTTTTTTATAGAAAAAGTTTATTTTTATCATTATAAATTCATCATAAACATCATTTAAATATAATATAAAAACATTTTAACAAATTTAAAAAACAATATATATTTGGATGATTCATGGTTAGACTACATAGATACAAAACCATTCATCAACAATGCATTATGTAACAGAACCCACTAGATTTCTTGAATGATTTTGATACATTTTCCATAGATCATTCATTCTAGTCGCATATCCATAGAGAGTCCTAAAATTATATATTTTCATGATATAATTTCATTGAAATAAAATAAATAACAAATCTACAAATGATAATATTGTATTCTATACATACCATTGATATATATATATATATATATAAATATAAAATTTACCTATTTTTATGATCATTTTGTAACATGGAACAATATATTTACATCCCATTTTAATGAAACATGTTACCCTTGTCTAATGAAAATAGTTTACATAGATATATGAAATATTTATTAGAAACAAACATATATCATAACCTATCTTAACAAAAACCATGGGAGACAACAAATAGACTAAGTTAAATAAATTTAGGATCATCTTACATAATCTATAAAATCCAAAAACTATGTTCATTCCCTTATAAAAATTATAATCCTAAACTAGTGAATAATTAACATGCTATTGGATAATCTAAACTAGTGTGAAAAAGTAAAATGTAACGAACTAGAGAAAGATCCTAAACTATTATGTAATTTTGAGGGTATAATATAAAATATTTTTCAATATAATTAATAAATTATCTCATCTAGTAAGTGTACTTTTCACTAATGTACCACCTAAGTACCCATTGTATTCCAATGAATTTCTCCAAATAAAAAACAATTAAAAACAATTTTTTTCCATAAAATAAATAAATTCACATCTCAATTCCAAACAACCTTCAATAAGATAACCCCTTAATTATAAACTTGATAAACCATCAATTGAGATAAAACAATTCTATATACATGTACATCACAATAATAAGGGGAAATATTTATAAAAACCTGAAGGTGGATCTCATAAGAAAACATCCAAGACAATCATGAAAACATTACATTAAAAATAAATAATGTTATTGAAATCATTGAATATGTCTTTAATTATTCAAAAAAGTATTCATTAAAAACAAATATTTTTAATTCATAGGAAAAAATTTACACATTTTATCAAACAAAATATGTTTTCCATCCATAATTTCTTTTTTAAAATTTTTTAGTAAAAATATTCCATATTAAGATAAAAACAATGACTAATAAAAATATAATCATCATAAAATAAATATATATGTCAAATACATATCATAAATGAAAGAAATAGCAATTTTAAATATTCAAGAATAAAAATTATTTATCCATAATATGAATATATGGAAACTACCATCAAGTGATGAAATTGATGGTAGAAAATATTGTTACACAAAAAATAGATTACGGGGATGCTTTAGAAGGATAATACAAACTATAAAATTGGAAAACCCTCAAATAAAATCATGTAAAATAGAAACTTACACCACCATGTCCACAATTTAGGATAAGGAATGTTACATAGAAATGAAGAGAATTATAGTATAACAAATCTATAGAATTAAAAAAATAAGAATTACTCAAGTAGGAAAAAAATAAATGACAATAAAGAGAATGATTTGTGGATAAGTCACTATAAAAATTAGGAAGAAGAGGTTATATGTTTCAATAGAAACAATTTTAAAAATATTAAATTATTTATGTTTTTAAAGGGATGAACTATTTTAATGAATGGTTAGAAAAAAATATAAAACATGTGAATTTTAGGCTAGAAAGAAACTTATATGAATTAATGGATAGAAAAACAATGAACCGTAACAATAAATTCTAGATTATCTTCTAATATCAATATATTTTCACCCTAATCCATGAGATAATAAATAATCAAATTTAACAAAAATTTAATTTTTTAATAGAGAAAACAATGGTGTTAGATGTTATAGATTAGATATATACCACATAGACTTCTGTATGGAAGGTTGATGAGACTTAATTTAGAGGTTTAAGTTCCAATGGGACTGTATGTCTAATTACTCTTTTATTTTAAATTATCATTATTAATAGAATACATGAATACTATGTGATTATTATATGTGTTTTTGAGAGCATTATTTATTATTATGACTACTGGTTCCGGAGAGAAATTCATTAGTGCCTTACTATTTATTCTATAGGGGGATTATTTAAGATTTAACTAGTGGATTCATATATGTATAAGTCATACCAATTGTGTATTATAAAGGACAATGTTTGGATTCTTAATTATAAGACTCAACATATTTTAACCAGCAGACAACTTTTTTCTCATGGTATTGAGATACACATATTACATAGATGTTGTGAATGGAAATCCTCGATGTGGGGATGTTTTCTAGAAATATGATTTGTTTATTTAAATTTTATGTTATTTTATCTATGAACTTACAAATATCCAGTCACTATAAAAATAACCACCGTTGTATGAGGGATAAGGATGTGCACCAATTTTTTATGAATTTGATGGTTATTGGATTTAAAATAGAGAATACCTTGAATCTTCTCCCCATTCATGGATACATATATTTATGGTTATGGATATTATTATGATATCACTTGTTTTTGATTTGGAGGAAAGATGTGTGATGTTGGGAGTAGGCTACTAGTGTGGTGGGTATGATTTATAGGGGAACTTATTTAGATAAATTCTTATATTATAAGTTACTAAGTATGAATACCATTATTATTTTATAGAGTGTGTTCCTTGTATGCTATGGGGTATATTTAGTTCAGTTTACATGGGTTTCTTTATATTCACAGTTTATCATTTACACTCATAGATTTATTAGTTTTATTTAATCCCATTGATATCGTTTGAGGTCGTATTATAAAATAAATGGGTTTGTTTATACCAATCACATCATTATACCTTCATTTTATATATTTGGAATAATATAGGTGATGATTATATGTTATTTTTTCTTGGAAAAAATTAATAGTAGGTATAAGAGTGGTCATACACTATCATAGAGGCATAGTGGTGCTTTTGTATATACTTTTTTGGGATGTTGTGGGGGTTGTGGAAACATTATACTATTAATTGTTCATTTATTTATATTTTAATGTATAAAATTACATAAATTAATGATATATAAATATATATCTATATAATCTTTTTGACTATTTTATTACATTAGATATTTTCCTCACTTGTTCCTTATTTTACATTCCACACTATGATTATTGAATGAATTTTCTCCCATATGTTAATTTAATATCATCTAATTATAACTCAATCACTAGAAATTTTGAAGACAAACATGGGGTGTTTCAAATTATTCTTTTGGTTACCCATGGTTGGGTGGAAATTATAAAAAATACATGATAGAAGGGTATCAAATTGAGTGTTTAGGATTTCATTTTATGTATGTATTTTTGAGTCCTCCAAGGTTGGTAGGGTATGATTATTCTATTAATATATTATATAATGTAGTCTAGGGAAGCATTCTTGATATAGAATGTAACATCCTGATCTAATGTACTACTTTATCTTACATAAGAATGTTTTTATGGGTTCTGAGGTTGTTAGATAAGGTTGGATAACATCCTACATAACCTATTGCTTATTATGTCTACAAGATACACTCACATAAAGAAAGTGATTCAGGATGCTATTTTGTCACTGGGTAGAATCATGGAAACTAGTTTAGATAATTAAAATTTTGAATCGAAGAATTTATTCATGTCATGAAATTCTCAATTGGGAGTATTTAAGATGATGAGATTCCATTATTGGCATATCCAAGAATCAACAGATTTACACTGTGAATAATTGGTTTACAAGATGAATCATTTATGACATATATGTTTTTATCTCATTATAATAATAAAGTCAAATTTAATCTCTCATGATCATTCCAAAATAAACCCCTAGAATCTCTAATGTGATTTTGGTGATTTATGATCCTTCCAGATTGATTCGTTTAGCTCTTGATCACTATGGTGGCTACATTGCTTCTCCCATAAAAAGTTCTATTCTACTTATTAATTTCCTTTGGTTTTGAATTTCGTGTTTCCCTATGTTTTGGATTCTTCAACCCTATGGAGTATTTTTTATCCCTTCTAGATCTGTTCTGTGATCTTCATCTAGGGGTAGATCCTTTATTGGTTGTGGTACTAATAGTACATGTTCAATGGAGTATGTTTTGATCTACCCTTTCCACCATCATTGTTTTTGTGTATTTTCTGATCATGAGTGACATGAGTTTGAGGTACGTGGTTCTGTCCCTAGATTTTCTTAAATGAAACACAATTTTTACTATTTTAGAAATTTTTTTATATAGGAATTTTTATTAGTTTTGTGTGTGCATAAAATGAGTTTTAATAAAATATGGGTTTTACATTGGTTTTGTTAATAGAAAATGGATGTTTTCAATGAATTGTGAAATGAGTTTTCAAATTAGTTCTAATAAAGGAAAATGGCTTTTCAAATTTATTATGAAATGATGTTTTGAAATTATTTGGGAAATTCATTACATGATAATCATTGGGTACTTATGCATAGGGTGTAACATAGGGCCATCGTCTATTTTTTTGATGGTGTGTTCACTCATGGGGTGTTCATCTACTACCATGCCCATTTTTTAGTGACATAATATTTAAATTTTTGTGGTTAACTCAATGGGTGTTCCTCTTATACATAGTCCAGCATTCTAAGGACTTGAGTGCATAGTAATCATTGATTGATGTGAAAGTATGATGCTTAACTAAGAATTTATGATCCCTTTGTAGGTTTTACCAATCTTTTGACTTTTTATGGTTCTAGATTTGATATACATTAATTGACATAGAAAAATGGTGATATAAATTATTCCTTAAAAATATTTTACTAGGATTATTTTATAACTATGGATAAAGTGAAATATTTACTATTAATTTAATATAGAACCTCTATATAATTTTTTTAATGTTTTCTTAAAATGATTACATTTGGAATTTTTTTATAGAGACATGATATTGAAAACCTCGGTGGGATCCTATTGATCTGGTTATCTCATTCTATACAAAACCCTTTAGTGGTTTGAATACCTGGTTATGTATTTTGATTTAGATAAAAGGAAAGTCCACAGAGTGATGTGGTGATGTTTATGTCAGCTGGATACGAGTAGCTAGTGGTTAGATGATGGGATATTTCATACATTATAACATTTAGTAGTCAATATTTGTTTTAGTTATCCTTTGTAGTTTTAATTGTAATATTGGTTTGTTTAATCTACTTTTCATTGTATTTCATAAAATTTATTCCTTCTATTATTGAATATATATTTATTTGTTATCATCATCTTTTTATTTTTGTTATATATACATATGTTGTATTTCCTTCTTTAGGTTGGGTGAAATCATTATATATGTTTTCTTTTTAATCTTAGGTGCTAGTAACTAGCCTGTGTGGATAGAGAAAAACCATTGAGTATATAGAGAATTGGATAGATTTCTATATTGTGAGGGTATCCAAGATCAGTTCATTAGAAATATGAATCAGAGCTCATTTTTTCCTCTAGATTATTTTTCAGGGGACATTTGGTGGACAACAGAAAGGATTTTCAGAACAATATTGGTATGTTAATATTAGTGAATGACCATCACTTTCTAGGATTAGACTCATTTTACCATTGGATTTCAGGATGTGTGAATCTTATGTTAAGTTATTTTCCACATTTTATGTTTTTTTCTTATTTTTCTCTGGTTTAATTTGATTGTATCATGTTATATGATCATTTTTATTTATAGGGAATCGTGATATTATGATGAGACATATTCCATGAGTTAAATAGGAGGTTGAGGTGAATTATCCTCAAGGAAATATACTTTTATTTTAGAATCTTATAATGTATATCATGTGAGAAGTTCATTCTCTAGAAAAAATGTACCATTTCTCTAAAAATTTGTTTTTGAGTTATTGTTAGGATATGGAGGAGAAAGGGATCGATATCAGGAATTCTTACACGATAAAACAACATTTTTAGCAGTAAAAATCATCCCCAAGAGTAAAATGACTGAATGGAAATGATCAATCAGATCTTAAACTTCCTAGATACACGTGAAAATATTAACATGAATTATATGGCATTCAAATTGGAGTGTCCGAGTGAGGAATAGTGGGATATCCTGGTGCCTGAAAATATGAATGTGGGATTGGATTGGAAGGGTTTCAAGACCCTCTTCATCAAGTAGTTCTATTCAGATTCTCTTAAGATGTAAAAATCACTAAAGTAATTGTCCTTGTAGCAAGGAGATCATTCAATATCATAGTACACTAGTCAGTTCATAGAGGAAGTTTGATTTAATCTCAAGGATGTAAAGAATGACTACCTGAATGAAGAGACATTACTAAGGGGATTATAACTGGATATTAGTTAACAGGTATTTATACATACTATTTTTACCTATTCAGATATATTCGAAAGAATTATGATGATATAGATTGATATAACAGACAATATCAGCAATTCTTCCCTTTCTCTTCTACCTAGTGGGTGCATAAATGGAATTTAGGGAATGTGGAGGAAGTGGAATGAGCATCACACTAGTGGTGTAGTTGGTTCTTAGTAGTGGGATTCCTCGGCACCATATGTTACAACCAATAGCATTCCCATGACTTAATATCATTAGAACATGGTCTGGAAAACATAATGTTCTTGTTACACTTCGGTAAAAATGTTAAATAGTTTTGGTTATTATTTCTACTTACACTGGATATTAAAGTCTAGTCCTACAACATATTAAGGTATGGGATTATTTCCTCAAAAGGACAAGATATCTTATCCAATTTCTTTGAAGATGATAGGCCTCCATCAACTATCCTTAGGAGGGAATCTCCATTACAAATTAGATGATTTTATATAAGAGGTTTACACATGTCCAATGAAAGTGATAGGTACCATCATTATTGTGTTTTATATAAATACTACTTTATGTGATACATGTTCCTCAAAATAATTTATATTTTTATAATTTTTGAAATGTTTTGAAAAACATAATGCAACTCCTGAATATTTTCATGGACATAGTGACACCTCTTTAGGAGAGGAAACATAAAGGGTTTATTTCTCAATATTCTATGTTAACAGCTGAAAAATAATTAGAATTTTATTTCTATGTTCATTGTCTGGATCTATTTGAAATCATCATTGGGATAGATTTTCTTGTTTCTTACCACACTAATGATGAAAATTTTCAATAACATCTCTTTTTTTCTTTATTGTAGATGGGATCTCTTAGTTATTTTAGGGATAGTGGGATATATGGTCTAGATATATAAGAAATATCCACCCATATATTTGGATTTTTTTTGTGTTATAGTTGATCCAGATGGTATTTCTTCTATTTATAATATTTCCTTGGTTTCATGTATTTTTCCATCATCTTCCTAGATGACTTGTTCAGTCTTCCACTATGGGGGATGTAAAGTTTACAATAGTTAATGTTTTGGGTATGTATAAAATATCAATAACGACATATCATATGAAAAAAATAGATGAAGCTACTCATGATTTAGATGGATAATCTTATAGTGAAGGGGTTTTTCACCCTAACATATCTACATAGAAATCCATGTTCTCATTTACAAGAATGTTGAAGGTTCAATTTGATTGTAAGTAGACTATTGAAACTAGAACGAGGTTACAATTAAGAATAAGTATCCCCTGACTAACATTGATTATTTTTTTGATCAGTTAATGGGGAAAATGTGGTTTTCGAAGATCAATCCTTGGTTTGTTTATCACCAGTTTAGGAATAAAGAGTCTAATATACTGAAGATGGTGTTTTGGAGTTGGTATGTCAAATATATATATATATTATTATTTCTTTTAGTCTGAATATTTCTCCTTTAATTTTTTTCTTTGATGAATTAGATATTCCGTCAGTATCTTGCCACATTTAATGTTGGGTTTATATATAGTATTTAGGTTTATTTGAGTTTTGAGAACGAGCATGGAACCATCTTAATCTAGTTTGAGAAATGTTTTGGAATCACCATAATTATGTATATCTTTTGAAATCAATTTCATATATACATGAAGTGAAGATATGTAGGAACCTGATCTATAAATGTGACTTAGCAATTGATCATAAGATGTTGAAGGCTATATTATACATGGAGGATCCATAGAACATATTTTTGATTTAGTGATTATTTGGTCTTTCTAGATAATATCAGTGGTTTCTCAAGGATTTTATAAATACAAGGTCACCTTTCAATTATCTTACCAGGAAGGGGTGAGGTTTACATGGGATACAAATTTTTATTCTCCATTTTTTGAGTTTAAAAAATATATGACATTGGTTCTTATTCTTATCTTAACTGGGCCTAGTAAGTTGTAAGTTGTATTCTATGATACTTTTTTGGATGTTTTGGTTTGTGTTCTTATTAAGGATGATCATGTGGTAGACAATGTGTCTTGTAAGAGTTGGTCAAATGAGAATAATTAACTTACTCCTGACTTGGATATTTCAATGCTTATGCATGTTCTTAAAGGTTGGAGGCAATAACATTTGGGTATAGGTTCACAATATTTTCTAACCATAAGATTCTTTGAAATATATTGTTTTAGAACAGATGGAATCATAGATTGATGTCATGGGTGGAATTCATACAGATATTCTATTTTGAAATCATTTACACCCCGGGGAAGGGGAATGTCATTTTGTATGATCTCAACAAAAATTTACAATCACAAAATACCTTTTAATCGAAGTAAGAGTGGAACATAATGGGGTCTTTTCACAATATCATTTGGATCCTCACGATGATGTTTCAGGTACGGTTTGGACTACTTTTTTGTTTTCTTCAACTATCATTGATTCCATTCAATATTTTTAGTAGTATGATGTAAAATTTATTGTTATTTGAGAATCTTTTTATGACGGGGTGATCATTTCTGGATGGCCTCTCCCTCCTTATGGTACTCTCTAATTTGAGAATTGGTTTGTTATCCCAACATAAATGAGGAGTTTTGTATCTTTTAATGAAATCATTATTAATTGTACTTTCATCTAGGAACTATATATATGTATTATGACATGAGATTACATGTTTGGTATCCGTGTATGAAGCATGAAATTTCAAATTATGTGTTTTATTGTTGCATCTTCAAAAGATAAAGGAACTTATTCCTAAACATTTATTTTTATATCCTCTTCTGTTTCTATAACATGGATGGGATGAGGTGACCACAAATTATGTTATTTATTACCATATTATCCTTATAAAAATAATTGTATATGTGCGGTTATTTATTTATTGATTAAATATTCTCATCTTACTCTGATCATTGACACCACTATGGTTGACAATCTGGGAAATATGTATGTACAGGAGACTATGAGGTCAAATGTGGCTTCCTCTACCAGAGTCTCACACAGGGATCCCAAGTATACCTCCTGGTTTTGGAAGAGTCTCTTTGAGGATATAGGAACTCAGGAGAGGTCAATTACAACTTAACATCCAAAAAAATTATGTGATATGAATAATTGTATTTAAATTTTGGTTGATATTTTATATACATAATTTTAGGATTTTGGTGGATTGTTGGATATCCATATAGAGATGGTTTACTTTTATTATAATAATTGTTACCAATTATTGATTCAGATTTAACCCTATAAGGTATTTTACGGTCACTTGATAAATCGTATATTTATTAGGATGTGGTGTGATAAGCCTCTCTTGTGGTACTCAGTCTCAACCACGAGATGTTGGTGAAGATTCAAGACATACATTAGAATCTATTTATAGTGACGAGAAAGATAGAATCATAAGTGTATCATTAACAATGCCTTTTTAAGTTTTTCACAGGATATTAGGTTTTATTAATAGTTTCTCTTTGATATGGCCAGTTTCGACATGGTAAATAGGGAATGTGGCCTTTGTGTTATGTTGGAATATGTAAGGTCACTAAGAAGATTTGATAGAATACATATCAGTTGACATTAATATATCATTTGATAGGTATCCATGATGTTTTCTATATATATATCTCTATTGATAGGTATCCCTCATGTTTTCCATATATATCATCTCAAGATGTACCTTGTGGATCCCTCCCATGTTTTGATTAAGGATGTGATCAATTCAGAACAACACATTTAAGATGTAGAGAAGTCAGTGGAGATTTTGGATTCTTGGTTGATTGTCTTACATGTGAGGTCTATACCATTGGTTGGAGTGTTATGTTATCATAGATTTTGTTCTCAAAAGTAATGGGAAAATTAATAACTAGTGAAAGAGAGGAGGCCTCATCACTTTTGGAAGAACCCATCTTCAACATGAATTCACATGTACAAAAATACTTATAGTGGGGAGATTGTAATAACCTAGTTTATGGGGCACTCTTAATTTTGTTCAAGTGTATATTCATAGATTCAAATGGTTTTGGATATGGTTTGGGAACTACCTACAAAAATGTACCCTAAATATTCATGTATGAAACATTCACATGATGAATTTGATTTATGGTTGGAATATAATTCACAACATGAATATGTCCCTATGATGAATCCATTAAACTAGACCAGCTCATGAAAATGTAAAATACGTCAAAAAATTACACATTATGAAATGGTCAGTCAGGTTTTTCAATCATCATAGTGATATCTTTGTCATATATATTAATTTAAGGATTCACACCATGGATCATAGGTTCATGAAATGAATCATTCAAAAGAAGTAGGATTTTATCATGTTGTAATTTTGAATCCTAATTCATTTTCTCTTTATCCTACCTACATTAAACCATAGTATCTTTTATGTGATTTTTGTGATATTCACTACTTCAAAATTACCTTGTTCAATTTTTGATGTTTTTGGGGAATGTATCGCTTCTCCCTAGAAAGGGCCTTTATGGTTCTTCATATTCATTGTTCATAGAAGTACGATTGCACTACATTTTGGATTCCACAACCATGTAGTTATGTTCTGTTTGACCCTTTCTAGATATGTTCTATGATATTCCTCTAGGGGAAATAACATTGTTGGTAGTGGTACAATAGATGTGTTTTCGTTTAGGGTTTTTGTGATATTCCCTCTCTGACATCATTTTTTTTGTGGAATGTGATTCTATGGTTTGGTAATAGATTCTAGGACTTCTGTTGTTGTCTTTTCTATCCATCCAAATCTTTTGGATTTTATTATAGGTTTGGGTCCCTAGTTTGATGTAGGTGGTTCTATTATATTTCTTTTTAAATGAAACACGATTACTTAAATTTCATGAATTTTTTATAAATGAATTGGATTTTATTTTTTTCATGAATAAATGGATTTGTAATAAAAACTGGTTGTTCCCATGGATTTGGTAATTGAAAAGGTTTTCTTTTTTCAAATAATTTCATAAAGGGTTTTTATTGTTGGGTTGACAAAAGAAGATGGATGTTCTAAATTGAATGTGAAAATCCATTTTTATAATATTTTTTTGAAATTCAGTATATGGGGATCCCTGTGTAATTTTTTTGAAGGTGTGGATAAGGGACATGAAGCATTTTATTTTTGGGTGGGGGGAGGTTCAATCATGTTGTGTTCATCTAAAACTTAGTTCCATTGTTTTGGGGACATAAAATTGACATTTTTTGGGGGTTCACAAATGGGGCGTTCCACTTCACCTTAGGTCGATGTTCTATGGACTTGTGTGTGTACTGGTCATTGATTATGGAAAGAATAGTCTTCTAGATTGACCTATTATGATCCATTTTTGTGTATTATTAATAATTTGGATTTTTATTATTATGCACTTAATATAATTAATTAAATTTTTCAAATTTGTATTAAAATTAATCTATGAAACTATTTTACCTATCCTATTTTCGAACTATGGAAAAGAGAAAATAATCACCATGGTTTTGATATAAACTAATTTATTATTTTTATAGATTATTTTCTTAATATTATAATATGTGTAATGTTTTGTCTAGATAAATGATATGGAACTCCTATTTGGGACACTGCTAGGCCTATTAACTTTAACACCGAACACCCCTTTGGTGGTGTGTGGACCTGGTCATACATTCTTATGTAGGAAATATTCAAGGAACTGAAGTGATATGGTGAGTTTTCTTTCAGTTGGGTATGGGTTACTGGTTGTGAGATGATGGGACATTTACCACATTATCACATGGTGTAGTTAGTGTTTTATTATTTTTCCATTTTTTTGGACTTTTACTTTAGGTTTGTTCCATCTTATTTGAGTTCTATCGAATTATATGTATCTTTCGATTATGGAATATATATTGCTAATAGTTTCTCATTGGATGTTTTGTTATGTAATGTGTATGAATTCCATTTCATCTAATTCATGTTGTTTGAAATCATTCTCTATAGCTATTTTTGATGGTTGGTTGTTATTCCCCATCTCATGGGATCAAGAATTCACTTTGGGTATGTGGAAAATCTGGCTGGGTGCTATTGTGTTAGGGTATCCAAGGTCGGTTAGTTACATATAATCATACTTTTATCCAGTCCTATGAATCTATTAATTTATAAACAATTAATAATCGATATTATTTCATATTTTTTGGTTCCATAATTTGTATGAAGATTCTATCATATAATATATAAGTCATGGTAATTTTTCATGATTATATAACCAAAGATTATTTGAGGTAAAATGAGAAATTCATAAATTTAATATATTCAGGGAAAAAGAAGTCATCAATTATTTTTGACTTGTTCAGATACACCACATGATTTCCTTTATATGTACATGAAAGATAATAATTTGCAACAACTAAAGCTTGTTTGATAATAGATCGAGCGTATTGTTCCATTGATGAATGTGTCTTGGATTTATTTATCGATTTTTGAGAGAGAATATTTACATATAATTGATGGGTATATGTTACATCCTGAAAATAATTACGAACTACATGGGATTGATATAACATTACAGTTGATTTATACATAAATAGTGTATTAGGTTTCTCCTATTGGTTAGTTTTTGAGATAATATTATTTATACTGGTAGAGGTTTTATCATGGATATGTCCTATTGTTTTTTGTTTCATAATCTATGTTTTTTGAGTTAAATTGGAATGATTTCTTGTTGGTGTCCATGAGAAAATTATTGTCAATGAAAGAGTTTATTGATTCACTATAGAATCTTTTTTGTAAGGGAGTTTCACTTTATATTTATTGAGTTTCATCATTATTTTATTGATACACTAGTTTACAATGACTTGGGAGTGAGGAATTTTTTGGATGTACTTAATCTAGTTATTTATATTCCTATAAGCACTTTTTATCATAGTAATTATTCTATAGTGACTTAGAATGCATCTTATCATGTTTCGTACTCCCACAAAATACTTCAATCATCAAATAATGGAACTATATAATGTTTCTTATCTATATAATCTAACATAAGTTCTATGGGTATCAACATGTGGAATGAATATTATCTAAACATTATTAAATATATAGAATAAATAATTAATTTCATCTTTAAATCACTCATAATATTTTTATAAAATGGAATTAACATGATATTTGAGGAATATATTTTAAAACTAAATTGAATCTAAAAATGGAATAAATAATGAGAATCAAAGACCAATCATCCTATAAAATATAAAAGGTTAATTCTAACACATTTAGACATTATGACTTATTTAATTTTAAATAAATTAAATGTTTTTAATATCTTTTTATTATTGAAACATCATGTTTTCATTAAAATACTGTAATAAAATTTTATTTATACATGACCATTATAACATACCAATTAAGTTCAAATGTTTTAAAAGTACTAAATAATGTATGAAAATTATAAGGTTAATACACAGATAAAATAAATTAAATGTGTATATATTATATTATACTAGGTGATTGGGGGTATAATTACTTCATACACATGCTCACACACCCAAATTAAATGTTTAAAACCAGTATATACCCCTGGCTATTGTACATATAATAATCTTGAGGCAAGTGAAAATATGGGTACACCATTTTCATTACAAAAATTATAAGTGTGCACCTCACATAACTTATAAAAGGATATACCCTATCCTCTCCTCATCAAACCATAAAATAATTTTGCTTTGGATTGTAATGAACCAAATCACATGAAAACATCCATCCACTCATCCTACAATCCCTAGAGTTTTAATAAGTAATTTCTAGGAATAATTAAGGTATAATCACAAGGAGGAGTTCTGTGAGGAGGTAAAATAAATAACTCTATATTTTTGTTTTATTTACTGTTAATCCATCATTAAACATTATTAATTTAGGGTTATATAAAAACACGAGTATATCCCATATGATTAGATATTATTATGTTATGTTAATGGCCTATATCCATCTTCTCTACCGTAAAATGGGAAACCATAACAACGCTATTGTGTATGGCGGTCTACCACCTCACGAACCAATGTGAAATGTTTTAAATAAACAACTCTCATGGTTTCTTATGGTGATGGATATAAATTAGATATAACATATTTATAAAATAATTATACTATGGTTTAATTAGGTCAAATATACCTTTTTTAACTTTTCATTACAAAGGGGATATGATAACATCGCTCGTGTGTACGGAAGAATTCCCCTCACAAAGTGATGATATTAATTTTTCACTAACACTTTACATAGAAGTTAATAAGTATAAATTTAATGAATACATGTGAGATAAATGAAATAATAATGTTATTAATTACATATTTATAAATCTAAAATGATAATATATCATTTTATTTATTACCTTTTCACTCTTTAAAAGTTGATAATGTTGTTTTTGTATTTGTGGACTACCACATTCACAAAGCGATATGAATCTCGTTCATCACCACTAAACATGGATTATATATATATAAGAAAATTTAAGTAAATAATACGGTATTTATGATATTATTATAATCCCATAATGATAAAATACTTTTGACCACTTTTCAATAATGGTCATTCAATAATAGAAATGTTACTCATTCGTACCAATGACCTTCCATATCTATGATCATAACATATTTCATTTATTAGATCAATATTTAATGATCTATAGTAACAATATAATTGATATATACAAGTGATAATTATTTCATTATTATTATTCTGTAGATGATTATATATTGTCCACTTATAATAGTTGTCAAAATATTGAAGTCTTTTTGACACATAAGTCAAATATCAAATAAAAAACATCAGGCACAAACATAATTGATTAATTAATTTTATAAAACATGGTAATAATTTAAATAAAAAAAATTAAACCTTAAATTATTTCTTAATAATGTAAATAATTAACATAATTTTATTATTCACGATGATTAAAAATCACATGATGAGTTGGATTCAAGGTAAAGGACTTCATCTCAATTTCTCATTATTGAGGTATATAGTAATGTTATTAATATTATTTATTATATATGGTGTATATCATAAAATGTTACATGAAATATCATTATTCCTTAATAATTCTGGTTATTTTGAGTCCCAATTTGAATAATTTCATCTAAGGGTATTTTAAAATAAATTTACCATGTGATAATAAATTTCATAACTCTATTTATTTTCATGGGGTTATATTGATTCTTTGATTTATTGTAATACTATATGACTATGTGTGTAATGAATTCAGATTATGCTATGTCATATTTAAAATTATTCAATGTGGATTTACATTTTATACACATAGTTGACTCATTGATTAATTCTCAGGATAACATTTGTAAGTGTGTTTTTTCTCAATTTACATTTCATAGAAGAATTTTATTAATATGAAACTACTCATGTTTAAACTGTGTATATACTTCTCATTTTATATATTTAACATTAATACCTGTGTAATTTAGAAACCTAGGTTCCACTTAAACCATTCACTTCACTGGTGGGTCACATGGCCTCCAGTGTGACTCACCATACACTAGAGGCTACCATCTAGCAGCGTGGGTGTAATTGTGGTACTATGGGAGGATTATACCCTATTATTAGAGACGAAAATTGGATATAATCGTAAAAATAAAATATTTGAAGCATATAAATTAATAAAAATAATAAATAATTTATTTAATAATAGCTAATTGAACAACAAAATGAAAATTACAATCCATTAGGCAGTGTCATAAACATGGATTCATGTCTTACTCATATAAAAAAATGGAACACTGGATGGGTAGATACAATATAATAAAAAACTGTAAAAAGGAATAAAATTATCCACTAGCATCTCAATCCCATTCTTGGTGCTATGCTCCTAAGATCCAACTATAAGTATGCAATCAAACACCAGGAACCTGGTGCTTTCCCTTATCAATACATGTAGACAAATAATCATCTCATTTATGAAAGTAATCCCTATTAGGGTGTGATATAAAATACTTATACGACACCACCAAAGAGGTATATAATTAATCCAATTAGTACTCAAAACAATAGAGTGTATAAGAATAAATAATTTATTAACACAGTTGAATAAAAAAATGGCCACCCGCTTAGGTTCCTAAAGGAGACCTGTTTGCTCTACCTGCATTGGCTCATAACTGAGAGTAATGTTTGATTATTCAATATATATATGGTATTGTTATATATTTAATCCACCTATATGAACCATTTATGTGTGTATTTAGGTGTCCATATATGTGCACTACTTCTTGTTGGCTGGACCAGGGTGTAACTCAGACATCCATAACCTATCTAACTAGCCTATAAGACAATAAATTGGGTGAATTACCTTTATCTAAATATGAGTGGGAGTTTTCATGATAATCACTCAAGATAGTGAGTGTGCCATCATATCAACAATCAAACAATGAATGTGGTGTGTCAATCCCACCATCCCAAAAGTGTCAATGGTTTGAGACCTCATGCTCCACACCTGATGTAAGGGAGTGTGATATTGTCCTTCTAAAAAGAACTGTTACTATCATCTAAGAACCACTATCAAGGTATAATAATATTTATATTTTGATACATGTGGAAATACCTCTCATGTATCTCAATAATCAAGACCAATTACAACAGGCCATTGCAATTCACATTAACCATTCAATAAAAGATAAAACAATAAGTATGTCCTTACCACCCTATATAATCCATTTTATTTTGAAAAAATTATTTCATTTCATGAAACCATCTATCATGTATAATCATTTCTATATAATCATTCCATTTAATATTTTATGTTAAGGAAATTAATTTCAACAATGCATGGAAATTCTATTATAAGGTTCAAGATGCATTTTAAAGGATCCAATACCAATGATAAATTTACTAGATGGATAATTACCTTTATAAGAAAATACACACAAATAAGAGGTGCTTATTTTCATTTAGAATCTATATAATAGATAGATAACCACATTCTACATTATGAGGAACACCCAGGAAGTGCACTGCCTATTTAGACAATTAACTAAAGAAGGAAATTCATAGAGGCACACCTAAGGGGTGTCCATAATGACGGTCAAATTACACTAAAATACTAATCGAGAATAAAAAGGCGTGTATCAAGGTGCTATGATCAATTTGATATAAAAAAATTAATAAAAAAGACGACACATGGGAATGTCTAGTGCATGGAAACATGAAATAGATATAAAAACACCAATACACATGGGGAAACGATGAGGCCCCCTACCTCAGGGTCCTTGAAGACTCCTCATCTGATGGTGGAATAATATTCAAAGTAGGTTGGAAGAAATTGAATAAATGGTCCATCAACATAGAAAATAGGGGAAAAGGTCTTTATCCAAAATAGAATGGTGTATTTGATGTTACAATTTGATCTCAGGTAGACAGATGGGTGGAGATACCTATAGCTATACAATGACTTTAATGGATCTTGATTTAGACTTCATATTGTTAAGATACCTCAATACCTTGGATAACGTGCTTAGGAAATTATGGGAGGAGGAAATCCAATTCTTTCTCCAAAATGAACAGAGGAGAAAAGAAAAAGTGATAAATATATTAATTAATGGAATTTTTCACTTTTCACCCTCACAATAGGGGGTACACAGTTTGTCTGTTGGTTTTTCCAAACATTGAAGAAACTATGCTCAAGTCATCTATTAAGTCAAGACCTCACATGGTTAAGATGAATATTTTACAAAACTACGCCCAAAACATGAGAGGAACCACTATCAAATGTCTCTAGTTTTCTACTGGTCATGCGTCTAGTGTCCCATGGTTTTAGAAAAACCGTATGACTCGTGTTGCACCTTTGTTTCACCCCCCCCCCCATTTTTAATAGATTCCATGTGTTATGGGATGCACAATTTTCCTAAACCATAAAGCCCTATCATTTTCCAAACTATATGGGATTATGAGCTCCTAACTACCCCTGAACACCCTCACAAATTTAATGACTGCATTGGTTAACATAATACAATTATTTTAAAGGAATGTAATGTATAAACTTACAAGTTGTACCTATATGAAATTATGGGTCATTACAACCTACCATATTTTAATAAACTCATAGGTGAGTTGGAATTTTTTGTTTCAAGAGGTATCATCAATAACGTGTTCAATCCACTAAGCTCAAATACCAGCTTCCCGTTCTTTGGTCCCGTCTTGTACTTTTCTGTGCTTCCATTGCACATATACCAGTGGAGCTGACCTACCTCTGAGCGTCTTTACTCTATAATCAAAAATTCATACCAGATAATCTTTAATGGAATAATCAACATCCAAATAAACATCCCTAGGCTGAAATAAATGTGATGGGTCTGGATAATATAAGTGAATCAAAGACACATGAAAGATACCATGCAAAGAATGGTATATTTGAGGATGTTCTAGGTGGTAATCCACTTGTCCCACACAATTAACAAACTCAAAGGGATAATGAACATTTATGAGAGCTTACCCTAACTATGAATACATTTATGACCCAACCTATGTGAGACTTGCAAGAATACCTGATATTTGATCTATAACTCGAGAGTCTCTGGCGTATGTTGGAATACGACTCTTCTCTAGATTGAGAATTCATCATGTGAATTTTTATTTGTTGGACCTCCTCTATAGTATTATGTATGACGCATGGTCCAAGTATTTTAACCTCTACTTCCTTTAGCTAACATGTAGGTGACCGGAAAGGCCTACCATATAAGGCTTCATAAGGAGCCATCTTAGTGGTAGCCTCAACGATGTTAATATAAGAAAACTATAAGAGGGGGATTTGTTTATCATAAGAACCCCCAATGTCAAGGGCACATGCATAGAGAATGTCCTCTAGAACCTGAATAGTTTGCTTCATATTCCTTGTGGTCTATTGGTGATAGGTCTTGCTTTGGAGCACCTTCATACCAAAGGATTTCTGCAATCCCTTACAGATCTGTAATGTAATAAATGAATCTCTATAAGAAACAATACAACTACGATCTCAATAACTACACACAACATCCTTGATGTACATAACTCTAAGATCGTCTATCGTGAAGGTATATCGCACAGAATGGAAGTGTGAAACCATTCTAAAATGATCAATACCCACACTATATTGTTTTTGTGAGGTGATCTCAGTAGACCAGTCACATAATCCAAAGAAACATCATCGCATTTCCACTTAGGAATGAAAAAAAAAACATTAAACCTTCCAAATAATTATGGTATTCATTCATCAGAGGATAGGTGGAACACCGAGTCATGAATTCAGTAATTTAACATTTTATACTAGGCCACCAATAGATGGAATTTAGATCCTAATACATTATTGTTTCACCGGGGTGAACATCCATTTACGAGGAATGAAATTACCACATTATCTTCTCTTATATTTATGATGAGACCCATAATTCCCCATGAAATAGTAGGGTACCATCCCTATCTAAGATCCATCCCGAATATGAATAATCATTTTAGATTCTTTCACTCTGGTCATGGTCTTCACGATCAAAGGATTGCATCATTGTTACCTGATTATGAATAATATAGTTCATTGTAAGGATGTGAGGATTGGATAACATTGATCATCCTTATCCTCATTGGGAATATATGAAAATATATCCATTATTTTTCATTCAATAGATTCATACTGAAGTTTTTGTACCTAATTTATGTTTTCTTATATAATCAGGTACAATATTGCCTTTACCTGTCATGTATGAATGCTTGAAATCAAATGACTGTAGCTACTCAATGTAGCTCCACTATTTGAGATTAAAATCTCACAATGTAAGGATATACATGAGGATTTGGTGATCATTGCATACTATAACACACTCTCCAAGTAGATAGTGTATCCAAAAACATATATCATTGACTACACTATCTAATTCTAGGCCATGTGTCAAGAAATTACTATTGTGAGGCCTCAACTTGCGACACCTATAAATGATGACTTACTAATCCTAAATATAAAAAATACCAAGTCTGATACTTGGTGTGTCCCAGTATATAGTATATTTCTATCCTAACTCTAGAATAATTAGTATATGAGTTAATGTCAATCTACTTTTTAAATCATGATAAGCTATTCCAGAAGAATAATTCCATAAAAATTTCACAACATTATTTTTCATTCCCGTCAGAGGAACTGTAAGATGTGGTAAATCATTTATGAATCATATTTAATATATATAAATCCATGAGAATCTCCAAATTTTAAAAACATTCTTAGGATGATCCCAATAAACTTTAAATCTTCCATTCAATGGGTATACTAAAGCTCTTGACTGTGAGATAATATGACTGAGGAATTGGACTTTTTCAATCCAAAAATGGCCATTTACTAATTTTAGCATAAATAGGATTATGTCATTGTGTACTTGGAATAATTATCATATTGTTGGAAGGGTTGTGTAAGGAGACTGAATAAAAAGATACATGATAAAAAAATACTAACATGAATGAATACAACTATGGGTTTAAAACATGATTTATAATATCGATGAAGACTGTAGAAGCATTCGTTAGTCTGAAAGACATGACTGTGTACTTGTATAGACCACACCTACTGTTGAATGTTTTGTGACGTATGTAAGATGTTTTAACATGAACCTAATGATAGAACAACCACATATCTATCTTTTAAAACACTCTCTCTCCAATGAGGTGATCAAATAGGTTGTATATCGTAGGAAATGGATAACAAATCATTATCATGAGTTGGATCAATCTAAGGTAATCCACCCACATCCTAACAGTACCATCCACCTGTAAGGAAAAGATAACTATTGAAATCAAATGATTAGTGATGGGGCATAAAATTACTTAATCCTCTAGACTATCCAAATTTCTCTTGAGTTCCAGATCCCCCATAGTTTCCATCCTATAAAGAAGAATATTTACATTCACTACTCCTTGTACAAGCTCAATGGTGAATTATACCTATCACAATAGAGGTACACTAGAAGAGTCATCAAAAACTATATCTGTGAAACACTCCACTACAAGTGGAAAATAATGGGTCATAACCCCTAGTCATCTGGGAAGCAACGAGGGATTTCTATTTTCACATTTCCCATCCTCATCTACCAGGGTCCAGCTTGAGTCACACTAACATCCCATTTCACATTATGTATGTTCCTAACACCCATTGGTGAGTAAAAATCTCCTCCAAATGATAATATTCAATGTGGGATTTAGAGGGAGCCAACTATCCCATCCCTATAACAATATAAAATATTTTTATGTCTTTGATGAAAATATTCAATACAAATAGGTATCGAACATTCCCAATGGGGAAATCCTTGTATTGGATAACACCTTCGGATCAAATGTCTAACAAGTTATCTAGCATCATAACAACATATAAGTTCATGGTGGTGTGTCCTAGAATTCCTATAATAGTATCATATACAAATGAGTGATACCCTGCAATATAAAATAAAGAATACACTATTGCAGAGGCTTCTAGAATAGTACATGATACATTAGAAGGTCCGAAATTCAATTCCTTAGGCATTGGTTAAACATCAGCTCAAAGAAACTACCTAAATTCCCAAAGCAGGACCAATTTATTGGTACTATAAATAATGAGTCTGACTGCCTCTACCTTGAACATAACCTCAGCCTGATAGTCTGGTGGTATTCCAGTCACCTAACTGTGATGGTACTATATTCTCTACTCTAAGATGTGGGGTAAGAGTAGATCCCCACTTAATCATAACTAGAGCGAGTTTAATTCAGAATAATAGAAAATTCCCAATCATACCACATCCTATGCACTCTACAGGCTCTTATATACACCTTTATTTTTTTATTTCCCAACATCCAATAGTGTTTACAAATCAATAATCTTCATCCACAAGGATCTTGATTTCTTCGACCTCAATGACCAGTATAAAAATTCATCTTTATTCTTGCTGAAGATGTATTAATATATTGGGGGTGTTGAATCATTCTAACTGAAACCATTAGAGTCCCTCAAATTTATCTCTCTGATAAGGGCTTGGTTGATGATTTCTGTAAAGGTAGTCAACCAGGATATATTGTCCCCCAATCAGATGGTGTAAACTAGCCCATCCCCAAATTTCATTTTTGTGACAATGTCTTTACCAGCTAGAGTAGGAGTGAATCAGTAGATCCCATAGAAAGGAGAATATTATTTAATAAAAAACCTAATTCCCCGACGCTGGTTCATAAATTATATAACTTTTTCATTCCTCAATGTATGGGCAATGAAATAATCATAGAAGATCATCTAGAACTCCTCCCAGACCATATTATGATTCCATTATTCTTGGGTCATAACATCCCACCACATCTTGGTATAATCATGTATCACATACATTGAAAGTATTTGAATACACACTGGTGGCTTCTCTAGATGATTTATTAATGAAATAATTGCATCAAGCCACGACTTAGTAGTGTATGGTTCTTCATCATCTGAAAAGGTGGGAGGATGTTACAATTGGAATTCTTAATTTAACTATAACAGAATTGAGGTATGTCCAAGAACACCATGCATAGACTACAACATATGTAGAAATACCTCTCATAATTGGGAATTTGGGAACATATTAGGAATAGAATGAGGTACTATAGGTGGGAGAATAAGTGGAATCATTGAAGGTTCAATGCCCTCCACCTTAGGTGGATGGCCTTCACTACCTTCAGGGCATAAAACTAGAGGACGCTGTGGTAGAATGATACTACAATTTAAAAAACACACCTCAAAAGAGATCTTTTCAATTGTAATGATTGTATATAGAAAACTAGGACAACCGCAAAGTGTATTTATATAAACAATCATACATCTCTTTCTTATTAAAAAGATAGGTCTAAGAATTAGAAGAGACCATAATGTCCATAACAATATATGATCCACACCAAAAACTAACTTCTAAGGCCGAGTTCATTTCATGGTCTTTGTTTCACATGTATAAGATAAACACTTTTATTTTAAAAGATGTATTCATTTTAAGGTTGTTATCATTAAAATATTTATAACTCATTCAATTGTTTTATTATATGGATTACCATTTTTGATACATAAGGGTCCATACTCCTAATGAACCAAAATATGACATCCACATAACATAAACCATCACCCATTCCTTCCCACAGGTCCAATGGTCTACAGTTTAACATTCCATAATTAACTAACTAAGTCAACTTCTTTAACCTCTATAAGAAAACACTATTAGGTTAAGTCTAGCACATTAAGTGTCAATTATTTTTTCCCATCCCTTCAAAGAATGTCATTAAAATCCAATACACAATCATGGCACCTATAACACGTAGCATGAAAATGCATGATGAAAATAGATGTGACATTCAAAAATATATTTAATATTAGTCATTTTTCTCATATAATGATTCATATAATTCAATTACCCCAACTCATCAGGCCTAGTTAAAAGAAGTCGTCATTTTAATAATAAAAATAATAATTCCACTAATTAAACAAGTGTCTCACCCCACTGTGAAGTTGTATCAACCATAACAGGTGACAAAATAATGGAAACTCCCATTTCTGTATATTTGAACATCCCAAGTACATGGATTAGCTACATCAATTTATTGGGTTATTTCAAAATTCATTTAACTCCTATTTTTATTTATAATACCCAAACAGTGAGTTGGAGGAAAAATATCATTTGATACAACAATATAACGTCCAAACCTATGGTCTACATTATATGTTCCCCAAGATGGTGGGAAACATGACCTGAAGCTCACATCCCCATACATCAGATGATGCTAACTAGCAGTACGAGTGTAAAGGTTGTGTGGTGGGGTGACTATACCCTCTTATCACAGTAGTATAAAAGATATTATTATAAACATACCAATACAAGAGCATATATATTAACTGGCATAACAAATAATTATTGAAAACATAGATAAGTAAATAATATAATGATAATTACAAGCTTTTGGACTGTGTCATCTACCTAGTAGCATGTCATGATGATATAAGAAAAACGGAAAATGGGATAGGTAGACAAAAAATACTAAAAACACTCAAAAGTGTAAAAAACTAATCCACTAGTATATTGAGTCTATACTAAATCCTCTACTTCTAAGATCCAACTATTAGTTGAAAAAACATAGACCAATATCAAGGTGCATTCCATTATTAGTACCTATAGACATATAATATTCTCGGGTACCAATGGAAGCCTGAGTAGGGTGTGAGATTAAATCATAGAAGGCCACCATAAATGGGGTATAAAATTAATCCAAGTAGTTCTCATAACATAATAGTTTACATGAATAAAAAATTAATTAACAATGCTAAATAGGAAAATAAATTTCAATCTGTTTCCTAAAGGAAACTTTGTAGCTCTGCATGATTCGACTCATGGCTGGGAAAAAAGTCTGACTAGTCACTATATATAGTAATAATAATATATATAGTTATGTAATATATCTCATCCACCTATATGAACCAATTACAAGAATATTTAAGTAGCCATATACATGGAATAATAGTTTCTTTCTAGACTATTGTGTAGCTCAAACATCCACAACCAGTCTAATGAGACTATAAGCTCAAGAAATTGGGTATATTCCCTTCATTTCAATATGAGTGGGAGACATCACACTTTAATTGAGATGGTTAGTATTCCATCATATTAAAAATCAAACAAAGGATGTTGTTCTTCATGCAAACTATCCTTATTGTGTCAATAGTGCAACACATCTTTCTCAACACCCAATGTAATGGAGCATGATACTGTCATTCTCAATAAAACCTTTACCATTGTCTTAAAGCCTATATCAAGGAATAATCATATTGATATTATAATTCAGGGGGAAATACCACGCATGTATCTAAATAATTATTCTGAATTACAATAATACATTACAATTAACATTAAACATTCAATAGAAGATGATACAACAAGAATAGACTTATGACCCATAATAGTCCATTTAATTTAAATCAATTATTTCATTTGTGGAAAATTATCCATCATGTATAAGAATTTACATATAATAAATCTATGTAATCTATTTAGACATGGAACTTTAATCCAACAATGCATGGAAATTATATTATAATTTTCAAGAGACATCTGGAAAGGGTCCAATACCAATGGGAAATTACATACACGGATGATTACCTTTATAGAAAATTTCATAGATATTTGAGGTTATTCGGTTCATTTAACATCTATATATTAGAGTGAAAATCACATTCTAACCCATGTCAAACACTCAGAAAAGGATTAAGTTATTTAAAAATCTAATTAATGTGCCAAATTCAAAGCTGAACTCCAAAGGGGCATCCATATCTAAGGTTAACATACTCTAAAAAAACAAAAAATAAAATGGAATGTGTCACGATATGATGAAATTTTTTATATGAAGAGATGAATAAAAGGAGGATGTAAATTTTTTTTTTCATGTGACACAACAACATAGCTATGAAAACAGGAAAAGTTATGGGGGAAATGATGAAAACACCAACCTAAAGGCCATTGGTGACTCCTCATCCAATGGAGGCCTCATATTCAAAGAATGTTGGAAGAAATAAATGAAATGGTCCAATGAACTAAAATAGGGGGAAAGAACTTACACATTAATAACATAATGGATGGGAATATATGGTTAGATCAAATTTAAGCGGAAGGGATACCATACCTCTTTATATCCAATGATTTGGATATATCATTATTTATAATTCCAATGTGGTAATTACTACAATACCTAGGTTGAGGTGCCTGTGAGATCAAGGGATGGAGGAATCTAATTCATTTGATTGAATGAGGAAAGGATAAATGAAAATGAGGTAAATATATAAATTAAGGTAAATTTGTGAATTTCACCCACAAAATGGTGTGTGGATGATTTTTCTGCACGGTTTTAAAAGCCGTGTGGAAACCATGATCAATCCATAGCTTATGGAAACTCCTCATATAGTTAAGTAACACTTTTTCATGAATATTTTTTAAACTATGTAAAATCCCACTATCAAATATCTGCATTTTTCAAATGGTCATGTTCCTAGAGTTGTATGGTTTTAGAAAAATCGTACAGCTCTTACTCCACCTCTATTTCACCCTCATAGTGTTAATAGAGACCATGTGGGTTGGGAGACACTAGTTACACTAACCATGCAACCCAATCATTTTCAAAAATTCTGAGGTTTCTGGGTTATGAACTATCCTTAGACACCATCATGACCTCTGTAAATCCATTGGTTAACATTATAAGATCCTTTTAATGGAATTTATAGAAAATAATAAGTAATTACATTATGAAAAGAGTATATGTTAGAACATATTTACTCATTATTGTTAATGTTTCAATTCCTGTTTAACCATATCTATTGTATCATGTATATAAATATCTCCTAATCAATTTTATATTCAAACAAGTGATTTTTAATTTTAAATTTATTTGATTAACTATGGAAATATTAATATATAACTATTCATTACGTAAAGAAGATATTTATTTTTGAGGAATATTATTTATGAAATAAATCAATTATTTGATATATGAATAATTCTCTATAAAAACTGTTATGGGTGGGACCCTCTTATAAATATCCCCTCAATACATCATCTTGTCTCTTAATAAAAATCTATTAGCTAACTTAGATGGTCTTTTTCCCAATAGTTATAAACTACCTTGAATAAGTTCTGGATATTAGATGTTGTAATAATTCCTAATATTATTTTTCCTAATAATTAACTAATTCCATTGTTTAAAATTTAGTTATTGTTATTATCCATGAAATTGTCTCAATGATATTAACTCTAGATTAATTTCATTAAATGTTTATCAATAAAACAGAAATTGTTTTCTGTTATTTATCGTTCTATATTGATTATTCCTTATCCAATTATGATAGTAATGTTATTGATTAAATGGAAGATTTTATTTTTGTTATTTTCCTTTCAGTATTTATTATGATTTGTTGATTTCTGATAGTTCCCACTTTATGTTACCCATAATGGGCATTTTAGGTCAAGCTTTTTTTTTTCTTTCCTTACAGAATGGGGAAGATTTCAAAGAATGATTTTAATGATGCAAGATGTTTTTCATTATATTTATGTTTATATTAATTTCTTATGATAAATTGGAATGATGCAGGTATCTAGTTCTCCAAAACATATAATCTGATTGGAACATTGAAATCTTTGACATTTTATCTATTCCAATGTATCAACATAGACATATTATTGGGGTTATTGGAATTATGGTCATTACTATTGGTATCAATGTTAGTTTAGTATATATATCGGCATCTATATTAAGTAATCCATAGATTAGGTAACATAACCCAAGATATAGTTTTATGAAATGTATAAGAGAGTATCCATTTTTTTTGGTAATAAATAAATGACATGGCTTTTCCAAGGAACACATCCCTATTTGGATACTACATGTTGATTTGGTTATGACACAAAGGTATCTGGGGTTAATATAATTAAAATGGGAGTGTTAGGATTAACCAGTTCATCACTTGGTGTGTGAAATAATTCCCTACTATATAGCTAATTTGACACTCCTTGGGGATATGTTGAGGATAATTCACAATTTTGCAACAAATCATTATAAAGGATTTGAAAACAATGATATCCCTGATGAAACCAAGTATGTGATTATGATATTAACAATGAATGAATTATAATATATGTTATGTTTTACACTATATTTATAATTATACATTATGATTTAAAATTAATAATTTTTTTGAGATAATCTATTATATTCCATTGTCTAAAAATGAAACCTGAAGGAAGAAGGTTATCAATACTCATGGAAAATGTATATATTACACTACTAAGGTATCAAATATTGGTAGCATTAAAAATTAGAAAATTATGGATGTATTAAGGAAAAATAATCAGGATACAAAAAATAACCTTTTCCACCTTGATCAACCTATTCCAGAACAATATTCTCATATATTGGTTATTTTATGTGACTAAAGCCCCCATAATTTGGTTGGACTACTAATCCTATGGTAGCTGAGAAATTGATTAATTTTATATGATGATAATTATAGTCATAGGTTGTAATAAAAAAGATAAGTCTCAACTTGTAGTTTATTGTTTCAAAAATAAAATTATTATAAATGGTGGTCATTGATCTATAATAATAAGGAGTAATAAGAAATAAAACACATTGAATGGAATGATTTTATGAAGATATTCTTCAACAACAATTACCTCTTGAGAAAAAACTGAAATGATGATAATGTTCCCTATATTAAATTAAACTGAAGAATAAAATTTAAATGTGTATAAGGATACATTTACAAGGTTATCCGAGTATTTTATAAATTACCTTTGAATCACGAGGTGTGAGATTGACCATTTCATTTAAGGGATTTAGCCAAATCTCTTAAGGGCATTGATCTCTAAGAATTTTTCATCATATAATGAATTTATTTTAAATACCATCAAAATGGAAAAATAATTCTTAGGATCCTACATGATAAAGAAAAATTAAAAAAGAAGAGGTCAAATGAGCACCATGAAAATGAGAATTCATCAATATAGAAGAATATAATGATGTAATTTACACATTTTTAGAACTACTGAAAAAATAATCTTTGGAAATGCATGAAGGGATTGGGAGTTTTCTATAAGTTTTTAGATATCAACAATCATGATAGAGAATGTATATTTAAGAAATAAATCACTAATATTCAATGCTTCAACTATATGGAGATGGGGATCTATGAAAATGTATTCCCCAAGAATCATGTGAATCTACCATAGAAGTGGCTAAGTGAGAAATGTCAATCAGATGAAATCAATATATTAAATTTGGATATACCAAATTATATCATGGAAGTTACATTAATCATATATTTAAATTTTTTAAATTATTTATATGATTATGGATTCTCACACCCTTTTAAATTATTCTATTTTTCAATGAAAATTAGTTATTTCCTTAGGAATTTATCAATGGATTTAGTAGAAAAAACTCTACATGGATGTCTTACTACAACAAGGATGTGTTAGGAAGTCCCTATTATGAAACATAAGAATAATTTAGTTTTTGACCTAATTGTCATACCCATCATTGAGTTCAATATAATCCTTGGTATGGAACGGATTTCATAATATGATGTAAAAATTTAATGCAAGATTGAGGACATTACAGTTCTTTATGAAGATTTATACTTTTTTATCTTTAGATCAGTGTCACCATAATCTGAGACATGACTAGATCTCCCTTAAGAACACTACTGAATATATTTTTAGGGAAGGGGAGAAAATAACATCTATGTATGAAGATGGTAATCTGAAAATTGAGGATGTATCTATTGTATAGGAATACATTGTTGTATTTCTAAAGGAATTACCATTACAACCCCTGTAACATGAAGTTGATATTTCCATTGATTTAATCCTTAATAAAAAACCAATATCAAAGGACAACATTAGGGTGTACATAATGGAATTATCGATGTTAAAGAATCAAATTGTGGATTTGGGTGAGAAGGAATTTATTTTACCTAAATTTTCTCCATGGTGAACCCCTCTTATATTCTTTTAACGAAAAATGTATCCATTAGACTATTCATTTATTATATGGAAATAAATTCTATTATGATATATAACATGTATCATCTACCTCATATTGATGAGTTATTATATCAACTTCATGTAGCCCAATATATTTCAAAGATTGACTATCGTTCTGGGTATCATCAATTGTGAGTAAATAAGGATAACATTTTGAAGGAAACTTTTGGAATGTTGTGTAGACATTATGTGTTTATAATTATTCTATTTTTATTGAATAATGCAGCACCTATTATTTTTTGGATCTAATGAATAGAGTATTCAAGGAATATCTTGATAATTATTTTAATTTTTTTTATTGATGATATTTAATTTATTCAAAAATCAATGAGGAACCTGAGTATCACTTATAGAAAATTCTTGAGACCCTAAGAAAGAATGTGTGGTAGGGGAAATTTCGTATGTGTGATTTCATGCTTCAAAAATCATAATTTTATGATCATATTGTCTCCAATGATGGAATCACAGTTTATCTTGTGAAGGAACAAGCTATTAGAGAATGACCTACAACAAAGAACATAACTGTGGTATGTAGTTACATTGATTTTGGAAGATTAATATCAGCGGTTAATTTATAATTTTTTGACTTGCTCACCCATTAACCAAGGTTACATGTGAAAGTTTTATTCTTTTTTGAAAAAGGGGATGTGATGAATAATATGACGAACTAAATATGTGATTGTTCATTGCTCCAATTTTGACTATTCCATTTTGAAATTATGGGTTTTTTATAAATGGTAATGCATCAAAGAATATAATTAGTTGTTTCCTAACCCAAAATGAGAATGTTATTATATATGCATCAAGGAAAAACAAGACTCACAAATAGAATTATCCAAACCACAATCTTGAGATAGAAACTCTATTTTTCTTATTGAAGATATTGAGATTTTCCCTAGAGTGAAATATTTGAGATATAAATAGATCCTAACAAGATAGAAATACATATTTTCATTTAAGAAGCTCAATATGAGACAATAGTTAAAGATCACTCAATAATTATTATTTCTTTATACACTTGAACTTATTGAGGCAAAATAAGTTAATAGAATCATTGAGTTGGAATGATCATGGAATTCTAAACCAAATGAGGCCTAATAGAGATCCTATGTTCCTGGGTCTAGTAAAGCTAGAGATGAGAATGTTTATGGAATAATTAACGTCACCTATTTTTCTAAATATTGTGAAACAGCATTTATTAGAAGGTTTAAAAAATTATTGATCTAATGAAGAGAAATTTTAAAATAAAATTAATTCCCTGAATGATGTGAACTTAGAACACATCATTTGTGAATATGCTATAATAGAACATGGAAAGAGATTATATGTTCCATCAATTTTTGAGAAAAAAGGGATTTTTTGTGATTCTAAAAACATGAATTTCTCTATAAAACATGGTAGCATAATTATTTAAAGGAATTTATGAGAACATTGTTCATAAGATAACATCAAGTAGAAAATTTATGATTATGTGTCTAGATTTTTAGATTCATAATAATTTAAATCAATAAAGAAACATCATGGAGGATTTATGTGACCTCTTTATATTCTTATGTGGAAATTGGATGAAATTACTGTAAACATTTTCATGGGATAGAAAATATTCCTATAATGATAATTCAATATGGGTTATCATTGAACGCCAAAAAATATGCACATTTCCTCACTATAATAGATTATTTTCATCTTGAGAACCAAGTGAGGCTCTATATTAATGATTTTATAAGACTTAATGGTTCACCTATTTCTATTGTGTATGATTGTGTTCCCAGTTAACATTGAAATTATTTAAGAGTCTTCTAATGGATGTTGATACTGAGCATCATTTTGGAATTCCCACTATCCTTAAGCAGATGTTAGTCTAAAATGACTATTGAAACCATATTAAATAGGTTCATTCCATACTCAATTGAATCTCAAGGAATGTGGGACCATTATTTTCCTATGATAGAGTTTTACTAAAAAAATATTTTCTATTCCAGTATTGAGATAGTATTTTATGAAGCTTTATATGGTAAGAGTTTTCATACTCCAATGTGTTGGGTTGATATTTATGAAATAAAACTCATAGCCAATTTTTTTTGGAGATATGGAAAAAAATTATGGATATTCTGGCCCACAATAAAAATTATCTATATATTAAAAAGTGTTATGCTGAAAATTAGAGGAATGATTTGGGATTCCAAATGGGACGTCATGTTTTTGTTAAAGTATATTGATGGAATGGTGTTATAAGTTTTGGTAATACATCGAAACTAATAGATATGTATATTAACACCATTAAAATCCTTGAATTAATTGGTGTTGTTACTTATCAATTTGAAATGTTGTTAACTCTCTGAAAGTACTTGATGTGTTTCATATAACATTATCAAGGAAGTTTACGATAGACAAAAATTATGTGCTCAACTTTTATGAAATATAATTGGAACAAGATCCATCTTACTGTGATAAAACAATCTAGATTTGTGAAACTCTATATCATGTATTGATTTATTTGAGGACTCTATTTATTAATTTACTTTGGAGGAATCAAAAAATGGAGGATGTAGTGTGAGAATGATAAGGTGTTATAAAGAAGAACTTCCCCCATCTATTTAGAAAGTAACATCTAGAATATTTCACGGGTGAAATTTTTGTAATATGGAATAATGTAAAAACACAATAAATTGAAACATATTTCCTTTTAAATAAATTATATTAATTTGATATCTTTGCTATGCTTGCAACACTTGGTTTAAAAAAAATTACACTTTTGAAATATTATTTAAACATGACCATTATCACATAGACATTAATCTTGTATCTTTGAATAATACTAACTAAATTAATAAATGAATATAGTTTATACTTTTATAAATTAAATTAAATTAATATCTACCGATTATAAATGAAATAAATATCATTTAATGGAAGGAGAGATATTTTCTAGAAAAAAATTAAATAACAATTTCGTCTCTTATTGAACACTTGTGATAAATTTAATTTTGGTACATTTTTAAACATTATATGATGAAGTTAAATTTTTTTAATTCTTCATATAAAAATTATCTTAGGTTTAGTTCTTTTATTTTTATAAAAAGATTCATTTGTTGATCAATAGTGGAAATACTAATTTTTATTTTAAAACATCCAAATAATTTAAAAATTCATATGGTAAAATAAAATAATAATTTTTATCATAGTAAAATTGGTTATTTATATTACTATTTAAATATTTTATTCTATTTTAATTATTTAAATAATAAATTTTTTTATTTAAAATTTTTATAATTATGTGTATTTTTTCATTGAAAACCCTTATTTTTATCACAATGCTGAGTATAATTATTAATTGGATTCAGCAATATATGATAAATGAATTTAGAAAAATGTATTTCATATTTCGAATGTGAATAATTTATATTATATAAATATTACAACTTAAATTTATCAAAAAAAATTGGGAAAATAGTAAAAAAATAATTTTCTCAATTACGGTAAAAAGGTGTTTACCAGGGGTTAAACTAAAAAGATATGGTTTAAAATTACCTAAAAATATTTCCAACACCAATTTTATAGAAATATTTTGACCTATATGTTCTAAAGCTCCCGGATGTTCTATTTTAAAACATTTTTCATGTGATAAACAAGGATACCCCATTTGATTTTTAAAAATTTGAACTTTTCCAGTCACCTCACTTTAAAAAGGACACCCCATATCCACTATTATTCACACCAAAAAACTATTTTTTAGCAGAAGAGACAAAAAAAATATCTTCCCAAATTCCATAAAATCATCATATAATAATTGGTTTGGTAAAAAACCCCACCCTAGTAACACTTTTGTTGTAATCATAAATATGTGGTCCGAGAAGAGGTATATTTCCAAACTATACATTTTTGTTTTATTTATTCTTCTAAATTCTAAAAAATTACCCATTTATGATTATAAAATAGAATTTGTATAATACATATAATCAAATGTTATTTTCTTTAATGTAATGACCTATAACCTTCACATATACTTTTAAATAGGAAACTATTACATCGCTTGTGTGTCTGGAAGACTACCACCTCGTAAACTTATGTGACATGTTTTTCATCAAAACCTCTAATGGTTAGGAACCATGGTGGATATAATGTATTTATTATATATTTATAAAAAAATTATACCTTTGTATTCCTTACATCAAATATACCTTTTTTACTTTCCATTTATTATGGGATATGATAACACCGCTCATGTGTACGTTGGGAAACCGCTTCATGAAGTGATGTGATTAATTTTTCACTAATGCATAAAATTATGTTATTAAGGATAAATATATATAATATTTTTTTTATAAAAGAAATAATAAGGAAATTAAGGTGTCAGAACCTGTCCCCCGGGATCTGTGCCGTGACTACACCAAGCCCACCTTCCATAGGCTAGGGGATGGTGACTAGCACCAAAAGGCGTATTCCCTAAAACTGGGAAGGCATTTCCATTGTAACATGTAATCAAACACAACCAGGAACACAAGAAGAAATGAACAAAAAATAAACTATATAATAAAAGAGTGATGAATGTAAAAAAAGGGCCATAATAAAATCCCAATAGTAAAGGAACAAGTAAAAATGGAAAGTACAAGATGACTGATAGGTGAAAATTTGCTCTTGGATCGACTACCACGAATCCAACTTGAAGGGTAGGTTCAACTCACAAATGGCCATCTTTGTGGTTTTCCTCGTCTAACATCCCCCTCTGAGGTACCTGCAGTCATAGTACTCTTGTCCTCTTTCAGCGTTGTACGTCATATGCACTAAACATAAAAGGGTGTGGGCATAGCCTGTGGCTGAGTGAGTATAATGATACTCAGTAGGAACCCCAAGACCCTCAAGGTCTCCCAAAATGAACCACGGATAAACCATAGAACATGGAATCAACTGAAAACCCTAGTTAGGTATATACCCATACATAAACAATTTAATCATGTAAAACCATCTCAATCATGAGGAAAACAAATATTCCAACTCCAAATCCCCATGATCAACTGTTCCACAACGGAAGAAAAACCACGAAGGCAAGTACAACACATGTATGCCACACAAAAGAATACCACCAAGGTATTACCACGAAGGAAAGTTCCACACAGGTATAGACTCTGCTCACACTAGACATAACATAAGTACAGTAGTAGAGATGATTAGATGTAACTACTAAATCATCTTACACTGTTAAGAGGCAGACCCACACAGGATCACTAGGTGCTGACCCACACAGAATCGCTCAGTGCTGAGCAACATATGATCGCTAGGTGCTGACCCACACAGGATCACTATGTTTTGACACACATAGGATTTCTCGGTGCAGACCCACAAAGGATCTCTAGGTGCTGACCCACATAGTATAGGTAGGTGTTGACCCACATAGGATCACTTGGTGCGGACCCACAAATGATCGCTAGGTGCTAAACCACACAGGATCGCTCGGAGCTAACCCACACAGGATAGCTCTTCATTCTTCCTATCACAGCCAACTACTAGGTTCCTGCACTAGGCTTTCTCATCTACAAGAGGATCCACTCCTCAAGCCACTGGTCCATACTCCAACTACCATGTAGTCTCAAGAAGATGTATCTCAATGGTCCGCATTCCATAGGGGTCTCAAAGCAACTGACGGTGCGTCAATCAGATTCTCGGTCTGTAAGTTATTAGACTCTTAGTCCGGAGGGCCCAGTTGGATTTGTGCTTGATCCAACCCAACCGTATTCCAACATTATCCAAATCTCTAGTGGGTTATACTAAAAGGTTCCTTCTCACTATATGATTTCATGTACCGCTAAAAGTTCGTCAAACGGATGTTCGGTGCCAATGTTATGGCCAAAATAGCGTAAATGGGTCGCAGTGGGTCTGGGTCCGGTCCGATTCGGTTTGGGTCGACCTAGCCCAACCTGCTAGGTCCTACCTGGACCACGCTTAGTGGTCCAACCTGGTGGCGTAGAGTCTGTGGGGACACGAGGCTATGCGGGTGGAGAAACCGTGGGGTGGCATGACAGGGTTGCGGACGGTGGAGCCATGAGGTCACGGGGCGGGACCACAGGCGACACGGAGGAGCTGCAGGAAGGTGTGGCGGGGCCACAGGTAGCACGGCGGAGACGCGGGATTGTGCGACGGGGCCACGGGCGGTGCGGCCGTAGGTCAGCACGGGGCACCGCAGGCGGCGCGGCCTCAGGGCGGCACGGCGGGCTGCGGGTGGTGAGGCCGCAGGGCGGCGCGGGGTGCCGTGGGAGGCGAGGCCGCAGGGCGCCACGGGCCGCGGAGGCCACAGGGCTGAGGAGGTCGTTGGCGGTGGAGTGCTGCTGGGTGGCGCGGTGTCGTTCCTTCGCTGGGGGCCAGCTTGACCGGACGCCCTTCGTTCGGTTCCTTTATCGCAAATCTCAAGGTCCACCGGTGCTGTAACACCACGACATTTTATGAAAAATATTCTTTTTAATTTCATTAATGTCTTGTGTTGTACACTACACCAAAAGTATCTTGCACAAGACACATCCTTGACTTTCCTTGCATTACACGCAATCATGACCTTCCTCAATAGCGTGTGTAGTACGCAATACTGAGTTTCACTAAACAACGATATGCTATTAAAATATTATTAAAACTAGCCGTTATGAATAATAATAACCACATTTTGAAATTTTGTAAATTTTATTTTCAAAATGGACTTCATTTTTGGATTTTTAATATCGAAATTAGCTTAGGGTGAAATTTTGGTACTTTTCGGATAACTTTCATTTTCTGATGAATAGTGAAAATTACTAAATTTTAATTAAAAACATCCTTTTTAATCGAAATAATTAATAGTGATAAATTATTAATTTGAGTGGTTTTAAAATATATTTAGAATATATTTTTTCAATTTAATACAATGTTGGTCATTGGATGTAATTTCACATTTAAACCAGACATAAACAAGTGTCAATCTTTTGATAGTTACTATCTTTTAAGAACACGCTATATGTTTTGACGACATGAATTATTTTTTAAATTAATTAATGTAACTGATATGTTTTGAATTTTTTAAAATAGAAATCATTTTTGAGTTCATAATATCAAATATATCTTAGGCCTAATTTTTGGTATTTTTCTGGAAACTTTCATTTTTTGATGAATAGTGAAACCACTAAGTGGTAGTTAAAAAAAATGAATTCTTAATAAAACATAATTTTACCGCTTCTGTAAGTGTAATTTTAAATATCCGAGAGTAATGGTTGATGTCAGTAAGTAAAATGTGGTTCAATGAGATTAAAATAATTTTTGGTGAATAGTAACTTTTTTCTTTTTTTTACCACGGTTAAAAGTAAATAGGGTAATTAAGGGTAAAATGATATTATTATTACCCTAACACATGTCCTAATTCTATTGGTTAAGTGTAATTCGACCAAAAAAAACTTTAGTAATAAAATATGACCATTTAGGCCCACTTGGATTAGATTAGGACATTTATTATTAATTTATTTAAAGAAGGGTTAAAATAGTTAAAATAAATGTTTAATAAGTAAATCATTTTTAATATAGGGTTATACATAAGATAAATTCGACTATAAATATTCATTATAAAGATAAAAAGAGTTCCTACATAATGATATTTTATTTTTAATTTTTAGACTTTAAATAAGTTAATTTATTTATGACATAAAGATGATGCAGTAATTATCTTATTTATGAAATATTGACATAATTAATGTTATAAATACCCAAATAAATGTAATTTGAGACTTTTTATGAATTAAACTAATTTTATACATTAATATGACATGTTATTATTGATTTAATTAACTTTTATCGAACTAATCATTCTGTTATGAGTTTCACAAAAATCAATTACTAAATAGTGTCAAAATTGACATAAAATAGTTTTTAAAACAAATATTATATTATTAATTGTTATTTTATTCATAAAAATATAATCTTCATCCAAGATACTTATATAATGATAGTTGTAACATTAATGGACCATTTGGGGGTCTCTTGGATGTATATGGTATGTTTATTAACTATATAATATAAAATACAAAGTGACACGGTAAATGTCAATCTAATTAACTAAGAGTTAAAACTAATAGATAAGGTTAATATAATGACCTAAACATTTCTAAATTCTATTTTATGAGATTATTGAGACCCATACCCACATTATCTTCGAAATATATCAATTTGGAGCTATTAAAAACCGAATTTGACTTTATAATAAAATAATATTTTTAGTTATTCCAAACGTGCCCCTCTCCTCCCTTATAAAAGGGCACCTCCTCCATCTCTTCCTGACACCACTTTTAGACTTCAAGCTCGGACAAACCCTTCCAAAAATCTATTCTCCACTTCCCTAGAAACATCCTAGAGGTCCTGGGCTTTTTAAAAGACCAATTTTAGTTCCCTAAGTGGAGGACTCCAAGAGGCACTTCATAGAAGAGGTAATGTCCGTTACCGATTCTTTCAAATTTATTTCTTCTTCCACTTCTTCTTATAAGGTTATTTCCTTATTAAGTAATAACATTAGTATCAATAATATACTGATATGTTATTATAAGTATGAAACAACCCTATTTCACCATCCATCCATTCTACGGAAAACTAAATCACCATGCGTGCGTACGTACGTAATACTGTCTCCATGGCGTGGTGTAATCTATTTTCCACCACCACCTTACTTGGATGGATATAATGGTGTACATAATAACTATATATTATTATTGTAAATTGATATTGATTATGAAATAGTATACATACACTCCAATAAATTTCCACGATAATGAGAACGATATCATCGCTCGTGCGTACGTACGGACTACCGTCTCCACAACGCGATGAGATTCATTCTCCACATTAACCATTCATGAATGATTATAAAGTATATATAATAAGTAATCATTAAATATATTAAATAATAATGATACTGGATTTATGTGTATATATATGTATGTCATCTACTTAATTCCATTCAACTCAATAAGGAAATGAAAACATCGTTCATGTGTACGTACGGCCTACCGTCTCCATGAACGATGTATTTCTTTCCATTTACTGATCTATTATATAAATTTATATTCTGAATATATATTATATATAAATCATTCTTTATATTCTGGAATTAAGTAATCATGATCTAAGTAATCATATGAATAATTACTAGTCAAAACACGGACGACAAATGAAACGATTTTACCCAAAACGCTCTTTAACATGGAATTTACAAAAGAACAGGTAACATAAAGTCATAAGTGAACAGTATATGATATCGTAACAATGAAAATGAATATGTAATAAGTCAATGACATTATTTAAATCATTAAACAGGAGGTTCGGACACTTACGAAGCAAATCGGACCTAAGGTAAGGGAAATATCACAATCTCATTTTTATCCGAGATTGTTTATACTTTGGTATTTACTGGGGTGTATTTTATCATCCACATCCATGTTTCCTCAATATGTAATATTTATATCCTTGTAAAATAGTTTCTTTCAAATTTTACCCTTCGGTGAGTTTTTAGTAAAAGATATGAAATGAGTCTTTTGTCGTTTTTCGTACAAGGTACTTTTTGACTTTTCCAACAAAAGCACGAGAAGAATGTTTTTTCTAAATTATACGGAATGAATGGATTTTTAAAATATTATTTACAAGAAGATTCCTTTACAAGTTTTCAAGTTTATTTTTAATCAACTTTATTTCGTTTAAAATTGTATGACATGTTAAGAAAGGAAAAATGTTTTTGAAGTAGAAAGGATATTTTCATCAAGAATGGAGTTCAAGTGTTTTATCAAAATTATTTTCCATCTAAGATAACATAGGGTTCTGTTTCTATCTCTATTATTACATTGATTTGATTATGATGTGATGGAATTATTTTTATGAATTCCTTTATCTTATATGAATTGTTTTATGATGTCACGATATTTAAGATTCCCATTTTTATTACATGGGTTATGCTACGATGTATGGTTTATGATTTTGTGGCACACATAAGAATGGTATCATTATGAGATGGGTGGGACCTATATCTCCCTCCAATGCATTGGGTAAAGATTCTATAACTCATGAGATAGACATGGCTGGAACGGCAGGTTAAACCGGTTCAGTGAAACAGGACTGAAACGAGGAATGAATCCGGTTCTGAAATGGACTTTGTCCACTAAGATAGTCTTGGAAATGAGTCTTGACTAATAAGAAATTATTGTCTATGATTATGTGTGTATGCCACAAAGTTTCATGTTTTAAGTTATGATTATTGGGATTACATTTCACTACTATGATTTATCCCATGTTATGAAATTATGATTTCTTTTGCAGGTTAAGATTTCCAATAGTTATGTTCTTATGTATATGATGTGATTGATATTTATTTTGTTTACCCTTACTGAGAATTTGAGCTCACCCTTTTATGTTTTCTTTTCCCCATGATATAATGAAAGGTATTTGGTAAGAAAAAAAGGGAAGATCTTTATGGGAGATTTTGAAGATCTTTCACAATGATTAAGAGATTATATTCCGAGTTTCTGAAGACACTAAACAATTACGGTCCTTGTGTGTGTGTTTTTGTTATGTACTAAGTATTCCGCAAAAGTAATGTAATGTCCATTTACGTTAAGCTTAGGGTCTATACAGTTGGTATCAGAGGAAAGGTTTAGTCGAACATTGGAAACTAGGATGTGAAAATGTTAATTAGATCCCTAGAGATATTTCTAAGGTATGTCTAGGGATATCCCTAAGGATAAGTATACGTATAGGATATAGTCTTAGAATTACGGTAACGATCATAGAATTTAACCAAAGATGTTAGATATTGATGGTACTCCCCCTTTACTATGTTGCTTTCCCTAGCATGATTTTTTCCTCTCACACTATTCTTTTTGGGTTTTAGACGATGGTTGGAACCCGAAGGAACCGTGTTGATCAATGTAATGGACAATGCAATGATTGTACTCATGAACAAAAAAATGTTATGGGAGATGGAGTGCAAAATCTTATTGCTATACTTACACAAGCTATGAATCATTCTAGAATTCCAAATGAGCAAAGAAGGGAACAATATTCTATTGAGTCCTTCATGAGGCAACGACCACCTTATTTCAGTGGGTCTTCTGATCCACTTGTTGCTGAATAATGGATCAGTACTACTGAAAAGATATTTTCAGTTCTTCAATGTTATGAACATGATAAAGTCACTTTATCAGTGTATCATTTGGAAGGTGATGTAGATCAATGGTGGAATCTTATCAAGAATACGAGGCCAAGAGATGAAATTGAGTCCATGAAATGGGACGAGTTCAAGAACCTATTTTTCATTAAATACTTCCCTCGTATTCTTTGAACAAAGATGGAGAAAGAGCTTCTAGAACTAAAGAAAAAGGATGATGAATCTGTTGGTATATATGAAGCGAATTTTACAAGGCTTGCAAGGTATGCATATGGATTTATCATCCAACCTGAAAGCAATGTTGATCGATTCTTTAGTGGCTTAAAACCAAATCTTCGAAGGGAATTAGCTATAAGAGACTTCTGTAGCTATGATGAAATTGTGCGTTGTGCTATCAAGGTAGAAATGGAAGTTGGTGTTAATTATACATCTTATAGTTTTGACAAGAAATGAAAGATGGATTTTAAGGAGAAATCTCAAAATAATGGTGAGAAGAAGATGAATGTTTCCTTATGCTCAAAGTGTGGAAAGAAGCATGGTGTAGATTGCCTAAAAGGTTCTAGAAAATGTTTTAAGTGTGGAAAAGAAGGTCATCGAGCAAATGAGTGTCAAAGTAATAGAAAAATGGTTGAAAATGATGTGAATAAAGAAAATGCTGTAGAGAGAACACCACCAACACTTCAATGCTTCAAGTGTAATGAAATGGGGCATTATGCTAATAAATGCCCTAATTCAAGGGTTAGTGATGATCGACATGAGCAACCACTTATGGAAAAGGACAATGGGAAGTCACATGCGATCACTATTGGCGATGTTGAATATGACAATGATGTGGTGGAATGATTAAGTGTTTATATAATGGGATTCCAAAATAATGTTTTATATAGTATTGAGGAATATTGGAATATTTGTGTATTGGTCTATTTTGGTTTTAAATAATTTTAAGGTACCGGTAACCATGGAAAGTGATTGAGATATTTTTGGTAGGAAGATGATATGCGCATAATGATGGGATAAGAAGATAATGAGATGTCTGATTGTATTCATGAGCTCATGATTGATATAAGGACTAAGTGATATCATGGTTTAAGTATAGAGAATTTTGACGATTTTGGTTTGTGGAAAGTGTTAACTTTTAACTGCATTCATGTTTTCACTAAGGTTCAATGGGTATTCATTCTTCAAGAGAATACATGATTAAGGTATTCACATGTTTGTAATTTGACCAAGAAGATATATCTTATGATATATGGGGGATAAATGATGGCATTCACGTGATTGTTATGTAACATTTCAAATAATCATTTTCTTTATAGTATGAGCATGGACCGAAGTATTTTAGATAAGCCTAAAGATTGGAATGGATTATCTTGGACATAAGTTTGGATATAACTTTTTTTGATATTATTGATGGGATGTTATAGTAATATAAGTTTAGAAAAAGGACAACCTGTAGGACGTGCGACAACCCATCGCGTCGGACAAGGCTGTGCGAATTGAACCCACAACCGAAGTGCGACTGGCCTTTATCGCCTACCACTGGCCTACAGGAAGTCCCTATTTAGTAGAAACTAGTTTTATTATATTAAGAAGTATGATATAATAATTATAAGACCATTTTAGGAACCATATATGATTAATCTCACTATAGATCGACTTATGTATATTTAATAACTTTTTCTAACCTTTTGTTTGAGACAGATGGAATGACCCGTCATTCTATCACATGATCTGCTAATACTTCACGAATAAAAAATTAAACTTCATTTCTTTAAGAGATGAAGTGGAAATTGTTCAAGGAACGAACAACAATGAGATTGTACCAAAATAAATTAAGTATTTATTCTAATTCAAAATTTTCAAATTTAGGGAAATGATCTTGAAAACCAAAAATGTTGTCTTAGTGCTCTTATATCTGTTGAATCAGATGGTACCTTAGATCGTCACAAACTAATGGCTTTGTGATTGCTGGCTTTTCCATAGCCATGTTCTCTAGCACTCTTCATCAGAACATGATGGTTAGATTTCTCTTCCAGATACATATTTTCACCTATGTGGAAACCCAGTGATTAGTTTATTTGGGTAACCATTATGTTTCATAATTTTTTTTAAAGATTGGTTTTGGTATTCCTTTTTATGATGTGGGTTTCTATTAAAGAAACTTTCGAGTGGTAAACCATTTATAACCCCGACAAATTTCGGGGGAAAAATTCATTTTAAGGGGGGTAGAATGTAACACCCCGAGATTTTATGAAAAATATTCTTTTTAATTTCATTAATGTCTTGTGTTGTACGCTACACCAAAATGAGCTTGCACAACACGCATCCTTGAAATGCCTTGCATTACACGCAATCACGACCTTCCTCGATAGCGTGTGCAGTACGCAATACTGAGTTTCACTAAACAACGATATGCTATTAAAATATTATTAAAACTAGCCATTATGAATAGAAATAAACACTTTTTGAAATTTTGTAAATTTTATTTTCAAAATGGAATTAATTTTTGGATTAGTAATATCGAAATTAGCTTAGGGTTAAATTTTGTTACTTTTCGGATAACTTTCATTTTCTGATGAATAGTGAAAATTACTAAATTTTTATTAAAAACAACCATTTTAATCGAAATAATTAATAGTGATAAATTATTAATTTGAGTGGTTTTAAAGTATATTTAGAATATATTTTTACAATTTAATGCAATTTTGGTCATTATATGTAATTTCACATTTAAACCAGACATAAACAAGTGTCAATCTTTTGATAGTTATTATCTCTAAAGAACACGCTATATGTTTTGACGACGAGAATTAATTTTTAAATTAATTAATGCAATTGATATGATTTTAATTTTTTAAAATAGACATCATTTTTGAGTTCATAATATCAAATATAGCTTAGGCCTAATTTTTGGTATTTTTCTGGAAACTTTCATTTTTTGATGAATAGTGAAACCACTAAGTGGTAGTTAAAAAAATGAATTTTTCATAAAACTTAATTTTACCGCTTCTATAAGTGGAATTTAAAAAATCTAAGAGACACGGTTGATGTCAGTAAGTAAAATGTGGTTCAATGAGATGAAAATAATTTTTGGTGAATAGTAAATTTTACTTTTTTTACCACGGTTAAAAGTAAATAGGGTAATTAATGGTAAAAATGATATTATTATTACCCTAAAACATGTACTAATTCTATTTGATAAGTGTAATTCTACCAAAAACAACCTTAGGAATAAAATATGACCATTTAGGCCCACTTGGATTAGATTAGGACATTTATTATTAATTTATTTAAAGAAGGGTTAAAATAGTTAAAATCAATGTTTAATAAGTAAATAATTTTTAATATAGGGTTATACATAAGATAAATTCGACTATAAATATTCATTAAAAAGCTAAAAAGTATTCCTACATAATTATATTTTATTTGTAATTTTTAGACTTTAAATAAGTTAATTTATTTATGAAACAAAGATGATGTAGTAATTATCTTATTTATGAAATATTGACATAATTGATGTTATAAATACCCAAATAAATGTAATTTGAGACTTTTTATGAATTAAACTAATTTTATAGGATAATATGACATGTTAGTATTGATGTAATTAACTGTTTTAGAACTAATTATTCTGTTATGATTTTCACAAAAATCAATTACTAAATAGTGTCAAAATTGACATAAAATTGTTTTTAAAAAAAATATTATATTCTTAATTGTTATTTTATTCATAAAAATATAATTTTCGGCCAAGATACTTATATAATGATAGGTGTATCATTAATAGACCACTTTTGGGTCTTTTTGATGTATATGGTATGTTTATTAACTATATAATATAAAATACAAAGTGACATGGTAAATGTCAATCTAATTAACTAAGAGTTAAAACTAATAGATAAGGTTAATATAAAGAACTAAACTTGTCTTAATTATATTGGATGAGAGTATTTAGATCCATCCCCACATTAGATTCGAAATATATCAATTTGGAGCTATTAAAAACCGAATTTGACATTATAATAAAATAATATTTTTAGTTATTCTAAAGGTGCCCCTCTCCCCTCTTATAAAAGGGCACCTCCTCCCTCTCTTCCTCACACCACTTTGAGCCTTAATGCTCGGCCAAACCCTGAAAAATTCTCTTCTCCACTTCCTTAGAAACATCCTAGAGGTCCTGGTCTTCTTGAACGACCAATTTTAGTGACCTAAGGGGAGGACTCAAAGAGGCGCTTCAAAGAAGAGGTAATGTCTGTTACCGATTCTTTCAAATTTATTTCTTCTTCTACTTCTTCTTCTAAGGTTGTTTCATTATGAAGTAATAACATCAGTATCACTCATATACTGATATGTTATTATAAGTATGAAACAACCCTATTTCCCCATCCATTCATCCTACGGAAAACTAAATCACCGCGCGTGCGTACGTACGGAATACCGTCTCCACGACGTGGTGTAATCTATTTTCCGCCACCACCATACTTGGATGGATATAATGGGGTAAATAATAACTATATATGATTATTGTAAATTGATATTGATTCTGAAATAGTATACATACACTCCAATACAATTCCACGATCATGAGAACGATATAATCGCTCGTGCGTACGTACGAACTACCGTCTCCACGACGCGATGAGATTCATTCTCCACGTTAACCATTCATGAATGATTATAAAGTATATATAATAATTAATTATGAAATATATGACATAATAATGATACTGAATTTATGTGTATATATATGTATGTCATCTACTTAATTCCATTCAACTCAATAAGGAAACGAAAACAGCGTTCATGCGTACGTACGGCCTACCGTCTCCATGAACGGTGTATTTCTTTCCATTTACTGATCTATTATATATATGTATATTCTGAATATATATTATATATAAATCATGTTTTGTATTCTGGAATTAAGTATTCATGATCTAAGTAATCATATGAATAATTACAAGTCAAAACACGGACGATAAATGAAACGATTTTACCCAAAACGATCTTTAACATAGAATTTACAAAAGAACGAGTAAAATAAAGTAATAAGTGAACCATATATGATATCATAACAATGATTATGATTCTTTAATAATTAAATGACATTATTTAAATCATTATACAGGAGGTTCAGACACTTACGAAGCAAATCGAACCTAAGGTAAGGGAAATATCACAATCTCATTTTTATCCGAGATTGTTTATACTTTGGTATTTACTGGGGTGTTTTTTATCATCCAAATCCATGTTTCCTCAATATGTAATATTTATATCATTCTAAAATAGTTTATATCAAATTTTACCCTTTCGTGAGTTTTTAGTAAAAGATATGAAAGGAATCTTTTGTCGTTTTTCGTACGAGGTACTTTTTGACTTTTACGACAAAAGTACGAGAAAAATGTTTTTTTAACTTATACAGAATGAATGAATTTTTAAAACATTATTTCCAAGAAGCTTCCTTTACAAGTTTTCAAGTTTATTTTTAATCAACTTCTTTTATTTTAAAATTGTATGACATGTTAATAATGGAAAAAAAATTTTGAAGTAGAAAGGATATTTTCCTCAAGAATGGAGTTCAAGTGTTTTATCAAAAATATTTTCCATCTAAGATAACATAGGGTTCTATTTTTATCCCTATTATTACATTGATTTGATTATGTTGTGATGGAATTATTTTTATGAATTCCTTTATCTTATATGAATTGTTTTATGATGTCACAATGTTTAAGATTCCCATTTTTATTACATGGATTATGCTATGATGTATGGTTTATGATTTTTTGGCACACATAAGAATGGTATCATTATGAGAAGGGTGGGACCTATATCTCCCTCCAAATCATTGGGTAAATATTTTATATCTCATGAGATAGACATGGCAGCAGCAGCAGGTTAAACCGGTTCAGTGAAACAAGGCTGAAACGAGGAATGAACTCAGTTCAGAAATGGACATTGTCCACTAAGATAGTCTTGGAAATGAGTCTTGACTAATAAGAAATTATTCTATATGATTATGTGTGCATGCCACAAAGTTTCATGTGTTATGTTATCATTATTGGGATTACATTTCACTACTATGATTTATCCAATGTTATGATATTATGATTTCTTTTGCAGGTTAAGATTTCCAAAAGTTATGTTCTTATGTATATGATGTGATTGATATTTGTTTTGTTTACCCTTACTGAGCATTTGTGCTCACCCTTTTATGTGTTCTTTTCCCCCGGATATAAAGATAGATTTTAGGTAAGAAAAAAAGGCAAGATCTTTATGGGAGATGTTGAAGATCTTTCACCACGATTAAGAGATTATATTCCGAGTTTCCAAAGACACTAAACTATTACGGTCCTTGCGTGTGTGTTTTTGTTATGTACTAAGAATTCCGCAAAAGTAATGTAATGTCCATGTACGTGAAGCTTCAGGTCTCTATAGGTGCCAATGACCAGCATTGGTTGTTGTCACCATCACGATGAACATAACAATAGAGAAGAACGACGGGGGATTCGGGCCATGTTTGCTTAGCCCGAACCCTCCGCATTACGGTGGTAGCAAGCAGCTCAACAAGATCATGAATCAAGAATCGTCAAACTTTTCTATTTCATACGGATCCTGAATCAACACATTTTTTTTGATCCACATTCACGATGCTTTCCAAGAACGAGGAATTTAGTGAATTAAATAACAACACATTCCTCATTTTTTTTGATTCGTTGAAGATTTTCAATGGGGAAAGATATGATGTCATTGGGAATAGACGGACGTCAGTGATGTCAAAGTTTCCTCGATCATTGGTTAGTTGATTTTGATGACATTCCTCATCAACGAATTTCCCAAGGAAGAAGTTGGAGTCGAAGTCGGAATTCTTCACTGGCGTTCTTTGTTGGAGAGCATTCTCCCAAGGATCCTTCCTCCCAATTCCCCAAAAATTAAGAGGTGGCGCAAATAATAGATTATGTTATCTATTATTATGTTGAAATAATTTTCAAATTAGTTTAATTAATTAATTGAGTTGATAAAATAAGTTAAAGGGGGTGGCACCATTAAAGTGGAGAAGCTCCAGAGGTTTCTCCCCATTAAGAGGGGAGTTCAAGGGGGTTTAAGTCTTGGGTGGTCCCCACCTCCATAACCCACATGGGAGGTTAGGCTCGGGTGGTCCCCACCATCGTATCCTATATTGAGAGGTTTTAGTTCAGGTGGTCCCCACCTCTCAACATCTACATGGGAGTTCCAAAGAAAAATAAAATAAAATGTTACTGAATTTTATTTTATTATATTTTTTCATGAAAACCGAAATATTAACATTCAGCCTCGACCAACTACTATAAACATGAAAGTCTTCTTAAGCAAATACTAGCACTGCGAGTTCAACAGTGTACTCAGATTTTAATTATGAGCAGCGGTTCAAAAGTTACAAAAACCTGCTCGCATGTTTACTGAAAATACCCGAAAAAATGTTTAGAAATTCATTTCAGGCACACCGGGCCTTGGAATCACACACCGTCAATTTTCACAGACTCATAAAATTACCATATATTAAAAAAAATACATGGAAATTTCAGGTCTTTACATTCTCTCCACCTCGGGGCTCTTCATAACTATAAGCCACAACTCAAACTAAGGGAACAAGTGGGGGTAGTAAGCACGCATCTGAGACTCCCGCTCCCATGTTCTCTCCTAGAGGTTCTCGTGTTGCCAACATACACACACAAGAGGTATCAACCACCCAAAAAGCACCCTCTCCTATTGATCCTCAATCTCCACTGGATCCCGCATAATAGTCACCCTGTTTCCAACGTCCAGCTCACCATGGATGATGATGTGGGAAGGGTCGTTGACGTATATCCTCAATAGGGATACGTGGAAGACGTCGTGCACCCGGTGCAACTAAGGTGGAAGTGCTAATCGGTAAGCCTTCTCACCAACTCAAGTGACAACCTAAAAAGTTCTGATGAATATTAAAGATAACTTTCCACCTCTACCAAATCTCCACAAACCTTGCCATGTTGAAACCCATTGAAAGAAATGGTCACCATCCTCGAACTCTAGAGGTCTCTTTCTCATATCGACATTAGACTTCTGCCTTCTCTATGCAGTCATCATCCATTCCTAGATGATCTTCACCTTCTCTGTAATAACACATACCATCTCTGGTCCCACTAGTACTTACTCCACTGGGTCAGTCCATCACAAAGGTGGTCTTCATGGTCGCACGTACAATGCCTCAAAAGGTTCCATACCAATGGTGGAGTGATAGCTCTTGTAGTATTAAAACTCCACCAAAGGAAAGTGATCCTCCCAGCTGTGACTGAAGTCGAGGACACAAGCACATAGAAAGTCCTCGAGGTTCTGAATGGTCCGCTCAATCTGACCATCCATCTGAGGATTGAAGGCAATGCTCAAATTAATTTGAATCCCGAAAGCCTCCAGCAACCCCTTTCATAGCCGAGAAGTAAAACATGTTTCATGATCGGAGACAATCGTCGAGTGTACTTGATTTAGCCGCAGAATATCTTGCACATAGAGGCATCCCTTGTTCTCTACTAGACCCTACTCTCTGATCAGTAGGATGTGGGCCGACTTGGTGAGTCAGTCGACGATCACCCAGATAGAGTCATAACATTTTGACTTACATGAATGTTATGTCATGAAGTCCATTGATATCTCGTCCCACTTCTAAGCTGGGATCTCTAATGGTTGAACCAAGATTTCTGGTACCTGATGCTCTACCATCACTTGCTGACAAGTGAGGCACCGAGAGACAGACCCTTCAACTACTTTCTTCATTCCCGGCCACTAGTGCTATCATCAAAGATCCTAGTACATCTTCTCTCCACTTGGATTTACCGCTAAAGGGTATGTGTGGAAATCCATCATCACTTCCTCTCCAAGCAACACTAATACCATGATACGTCCTCTGAAGAGGATGAAACACTCCCCATATTCAGAAAATCCATCAGGTGCATGTCCTGTGGATATATGAGCACGTTGTGTCTTGCAGTTAGTGTCCCCACACTGCGCCTCCATGACTCATAGAAGAGGTGGGGGAGTGACTGTAAGAGACAGAAGAAAAGATGCTTCATCCGGACCCACAAAGGATATCTACAAAGTGACCAACAACTATGTTTCCTCACATAGCAGCTATATACAAGATCTCTGGATGAGTGAATCTACTACAATTTTCCCCTTCCCAAGAGTATAGACTATCTCAATGTCATAGTCCTGGTGTAACTCAATCCAACATCAGTGTCTTATGTTTAGGTCACTCTTAGAGAAGATATACCTACGAATCTGGTGATTAGAGTACACTGTAAAGTTTTCGCCCATCAGATAGTGTGACCACTTCTTCAAGGCGAAGACCACTACTGCTAACTCTAGGTCATGGGTAGTGTAGTTCTTCTCATGCTATCTCAACATTTAAAAACCATATGCATTCACCGCTTGCTCCTGCATTAAGACACATCCGATCCCGGCCTCTGATGCGTCCCTATAGACTATGTACCCTACGCCCTCCTCTGGTAGCCACAAGATGGGTGCACTAGTCAACCTCTTCCACATCTCCTAAAAACTATACTGGAATCTCTCCGACCACACAAAGGGTTTCCCCTTATTCGTCAATGCTGATAGAGGTGCTGCAACTGTTGAGAAATCTGGTACAAACCTTTGGTAGTGTCTAGCCAAACCCAGGAAGCTTAATATCTCCGACACACTCTTGGGAGGCTCACAAGAAAGTACTGCCTCAATCTTCACTGGATCCACTACAACTCCACCCTCCAATATGACATGTCCCAGAAAGTGAACCTCTCGGATCTAAAACTGTCACATCGAGAGCTTACCATAAAGATGGTGCTCTTGGAGTCTGTCTAGTACTACCTGCAAATGATAGGCATGCTCCTCCACAGTAATTGAGTAGATCAGAATGTTATTGATGATGAATGTTACAAAACTGTCAAGGAATGGATGAAAGATCCTATTCATGAGTCCCATGAACACCTCTAGAGAGTTGGTTACACAGAATCGCATAACGAAGAACTCATAATGACCATACCAACATCTGAAAGTCGTGTTCTTCACATCATCATCTCGTACTCTAAGCTGGTGATAGCATAATCTTAGGTCTATATTTGGGAACCATTGAGCTCCCTTCAGCTGATCAAAGAGGTCTTCAATCCCCGGGAGTGGGTACTTCTTCTTCACGACCACCTGGTTTAGGAGACGATAGTTGACACAAAGTCCCATGCTCCCATCTGCCTTCTTGTCAAACAAAATGGGGGAGGTCCAAGGAGAAACACTGGTCAAAATGAACCCTTTCCCCTGTAAGTCCTCCAGTTGTACCCACAGCTCACGAAGCTCTGCAAGAGCCATCCGATATGCTGGTGTAGATATCACTTCCATCCCGGGGTCCACGTCAATGTGAAATTCCACATCTATGTGAAGAGTTAGACCCAAAACATCATTAGTAAAGACATTCGTGTACTAGTACACCACTACAGGATATCTCAGACTCGGCACATCATCCGCTGTGAGGGTAAGGCTAGCCAACTGATGAGTGATCAGATGTACCGTCCTCTGGGTAAGTCCATCCTATGCTGCAAAGGGTCCATTCTCACCAGTGAAGGTAAACCCAGTCCCATCTGTGCGAACACACCACACCGTGCATCTAATAAAGTCAATATGAACATGGACTATAGATAACCAGTTCATACCCAACATGACATTGTAAGGCCTCGATGCTGCAACTAGGATATCCCTGTCGAACCTCTCGCCTCTTAGTGTAATCTCAACCTACCGAAACCAGGGCGTAATCATTGAATCTTCTCCCATAGGAGTATCGAGCTATAAGGATCAAGCCTATAGCTCCATCATAATCTCTATGCTCTGAACTAAGGAAATGGCATTAAATGAATGAATGGAACTTGTGTCTATAAGTACTGCAGCTAAGGTGGAGTAGCCACATTTCGTACCTCATATAATACCCAGAGCGCCGTGATCGTAGGCCTCAACTGCCTAGAGCTAAGCTCGCCCTGTCCTCCTTCTCCCTGTAGTCGGGGGTGGACCACCTAGTGGTTGTGGTGGTAACATCTCGAATCGTCTCCCACCTCCAGCTACCCAGCCAAATCCTTTTCCATGTCCGCATGCTCCCTACGGACCTCCTCAGTTGAATCTATGTTTCTGTCTAGGTGGTACTTCAACCATCTGCTAATCATCTGTACAATGGGTCAGAAAATCACGAGCCATGTGACCCTACCTGCTGCATGCGTAACAATGCCCACTCCTGGCATGATCAGATCTGCCTCGGGTGCCCTGCACAACAGAATCTGAATCATGCGGTCCTCCACCTATAGGTCTGCTTCACTTGGACCTCTATTTCATCTGTCTTCTGCCAGCTGTAGAATAATCCACTACGTGATGACTGGTAGTGGGTCTCGCTGATAGTGACTACTCAGCAAAGAAACTCTCCACCGAAAGGGTACGCTCTAACACCCTCACCTACGTCGGGATGTTGAGTGAGATCATCGAAGCCCTGATCTCCCACCTAAGTCCCTGCTAAAAGGTCTGAGCCCTGAAGAATGGGTCCTGAACTATATCTATGTAGTAGTGTGTGAATTAAGTGAACCTCACTGAGTACTAATCTATAGTCATGTGGCCCTGCTGCAGATGAAGAATCTCTTGAATGCGCATAGTGCGAAGAGTCGCTGGGAAACAATCTGCTCGAAACATGCTCTCGAAGTCTACCCAGAGAAGCATCACTTCGTCGTGAGCCTGGAGCATCAAGCCCCCCAATCATCCTGATACTAACTATAGAATATTCTTGGAAAGGATCACCATGATATGGGCTAGTGTCCCTACCTGTCAGAAAACTCTCACCATGGCATCCAGCCAATCCTCACATGCCTGTGGGTCCATCTCTCCATTGAACCTGGGTGTGATATGGCACTGGAACTCATGAAAAACACTCAAGGGGAGTGTAACCTCTACTGCAGTGTAGGTGGAATCGGTGGCCCAATGAGTAATGTTACCATTGGTGCCTCCGCAGGTGCCTCTATGGGAAGAGGGCCCTACACCGTGGTCTTGTCGCTCGGTGGGCTATCATTGCGTACAACTCTTAGAACCCTAGCTGACTGTCTTTGTAGAGGAATCCTGAAAAGAAACAGGTGAGTCATAGTTAAAAAGTTATGCATGGTGAGCTTTCTCAAACAGATCACATGGAAAACTCATCAAAACACACACACAATCAGTGTTTTCATGCACTAATTTAGAAATCAGAAGTCCGGGTCCGGGTGTATAGATACATTGGCCACCACACCAAAACTACATTCCCAAAACTAATAACCTCACTCAATAAAATTATCACTATTTTCATTTAAATGATTAGATTCATATGTTATATGTATAAATGACTACTCTGATACCAATTTTCCACGACCTGTCCCCTAGGGACCATGCCGTGACTACCCCAAACCCACATTCCAGAGGCCAGGGGCTGGAGACTAGCAATGAAAGGCATATTCCCTAAATTTGGGAAGACATTTCCTTTATAACCTATAATCACAAAAAAAAAGAACAAAACATGATACCAACATCAAGTAAATTGTATAACAAAAGAGTATTGATAGTAAAAAGGGGGCCAAAATACAAGCCCAACAGTTAAGGTACAAGTAAAACTGGAAAGTACAAGATGGCTGATAAGTGAAAAGCAGCTCTTGGATCATCCACAATGAATCCTACCTGAAGGGTAGGTTCATATCAAAAATGGCCATCTTTGTGGTTCTCCTCATCTAACATCCACCTCTGAGCTACCTTCAGTCCTGGTATTCTCATCCTCCATCAACACTGTCTTTCATCCACACCAATAACAACAGTGTGCGGGCATAACCCATGTAGGGTTGAGTATAACAAAACACAGAAGGGACCCTGAGACCCTCATGGTCTCACAAAATCCACCACAGATAAACTGTACAACATGGAATCAACTGAAAACCCTACTTAGGAAAATGCCCATACATATACAAATGTTATCAAGTAATCACATCTCAATGATGAGAAAAACACAGAGTCCCACTCCAATGCCCCAAGATCAACTGTTCCACAAAGGAAGAAAAACCATGAAGGCGAGTACAACACATTTACACCGCACAGAATAATACCACCAAGGTATTAACACAAAGGAAAGGACCACACGGGTACAGACTTAGCTCACACCAGGAAAACTTATGTACAGTAGTAGAGATGATTAGATATAACTACTGAATCGTCTTACTCTATTGGAGATAGAACCACACAGGATCGCTCAGTGATGACCCAAGTAGGATCGCTCAGTGTGTACCCACAAAAGATCTCTAGGTGCTGACCCACACAGGATCGCTCAGTGCTGACCCACACAGGATCCCTCTTCATTCTTCATGTTACAGCCAACTAATGGGTTCCCGCATTAGGCTTGCTCGTCTCCAAGAGGATCTAATCCTCAATCCATTGTTTGATACTCTAACTTCCATGAAGTATCACTAAGAAGAATCTTAAAGTACCACCATGTCATAGGTGTCTCAATGAAATAGAAGGTGCATCAATCAGACTCTCAGTCTATAAGTTATTAGCCTTTTAGTCCTGAGGGCCCGGTTGGATTCGTGATCGATCCAACCCGACCGTATTCCGAAATTATCTAAATCTCTAAAGGGGTATACTCAAAGGTAACATCTAACTCCAAGATATCTAGAACCACTAAAAGTTCGTCAAATGGACGTCTGGTGCCAATGTTATGGCCAAAAGAACAAAAATTGGTCGTAGTGGGTCCGACCCATCCGAGGCTGACCCGGTTTGGGTCGACCCGACCCGACCCGGTTTGGGTCAACCCTGCTCGACCCACTGGGTCCGGCCCTGACCATGCTGGGCATCCCGTCCAAGAAGCACAGAGGCCGCGAGGGCGGCAAAACCACGGGGTGGCATGTCGGGGTTGCCGACGGCGGAGCTGTGGGGTAGCACGACGGGGCCGCAGGCAGCATATCCTCAGGGTGGCACAGTGGGGTCGCGGGCGGTGCTGCGGGGATGTGTGGTAGCAGAGCTACGGGAGGGCATAGAGGGGACGTGGTCGGCCAAGCCATAGGGTGGTGTAGTGTGCCGTAGATGGTGTGGTTGTAGGGCAGCATGGGGTGCTGTGGGCAGCGAGGCCGTGGGGCGGAGGTCATGGGGTGTCAGAGGCCGCGGGGAAGCACGGTGTTATGCCTTCGTTGGAGGCTGTCTTGACCGGATGCCCTTTGCTCGTTGCTTTCATTTAAATTATCGAGTTCCACTGGTGCCAACTGCCGACACCGGTCATCGTCACCATCATGAAGAACACAACAATAAAGAAGAACAGTTGATGGATCAAGCTATGTTTATTTGGCCTGAACCCTCCGAGTTAGGGTGGTAGTAAGCGGCTCAACTAGATCATGAATCGAGAATCGTCATCTTTACAATTTCATACGAATCATCGATAAACTCTTTTAGGTTGATCTTCATTCTCCAAGCTTTCCAAGAATGACGAATTTCATGAATTCAATAACAACCCCTTCCTACATCTTTTGATTTGTTGAAGATTGTCCACGGGGAAAGAGATGATGTCGTTGGGAATAGACGGATTTCAGGGATGTCGGTGTTTCCTAGATCGTCAGTTCATTGATGTTGAAGATGTTCCATATCAATGAATGTCACAAGGAAGAAGTATGAGTCTATGTCGTTTTTCTTTGTTTGAATTCTTCATTTCAGAGCTTTCTCCCAAGGGTCCTTCCTCCTAATTCCACCAAAAAGAAGAGGTAACCCAAATAATAGATTATGTTATCTATTACGTTTTTGGAATAATTTTTAAATTGGTCTAATTAATTAATTGAGTTGATAAAATTAATTAAAGGGTGTGGCACCACTACAGTGGGGATGCTCAAGAGGTTTCTCCCCATTAAGAGGGGAGTTCAAGGGGGTTTAAGTCTTGAGTGGTCTCCCCACCATAACCCACCTGGGAGGTTAGGCTCAGGTGGTCTCTACCACCATAAGCTATGTTGAGAGGTTATAGTTCAGGTGGTCCCCACCTCTCAATGTCCACATGGGAGTTCTAAAGAAAAATAAAATAAAATGTTACACAATTTTATTTTATTTTATATTTTCAGGAAAAAACTAGAAATTAACTTTCACCCTCAACCATCTGTCGTCAAGGTGAAAGTATTCTTAATAAAATACCGGCACTGAAAGTTCAGTGGTGTCCTTAGATTTCAATTACTAGCACTGGTTCAAAAGTTACAAAAACTCACTCTCACGTTTACCGAACGTACCTGAAAAAATGTTCAAAAATTCATTCCGGGCACACTGGGCCTCAGAATCACGCACTTTCAATTTTCACTAACTCATAAAATTCCCGTATAATTAAAAACAATTACATGTAAAATACATGTCTTTAGATAAGGATGTATTTTTAATTCTAAAATTTTAATATTTTATTTTATTTCTTTCATTTTCACTCACATAATGATGACAACGTCGCTCGTGTACACATGGACTACTAGCTTCATGATCCAAAGTGACTATCTTTTATTGACCATGCCACATAAATGAGATATAAATGTATATTTAAAGAAATTTTACATAATTTATTATATTATTACAATTCGATAAATATAAAATATTACATATCTTCTTTTAAAAATGCTCTTGAACAATGGAAATGTTACTCATGTTCACGTACGTCCCACCATCTCCATGATTGTAATATAATTAATTTATCAAAATTAACATTCATGATTGGTCTTAAATGTATAATTTCTGTATATATATGATAATTATTTCATGTTTATTATTTATTAGAAGTTGACATAATGAAATCATTGACAAATAGTCAACATATAAAAGTAATTTTCACCATATATGTTAGATTTCAATTAAAAACTAGATACAAACAAAGTTTATTAAGTAATTGTATATAACATGGTAATCCTTTAAATAAAATTAATAATAAATAATAAAAAATTTATTATGGAAATAAATAATTAACATATATTTATCATTTAGGAATATAAGGATCATTCATGATGAGTCAAACTCAAGTTATAAGACTTCATCACCATTTCTCTTCATTGAGGCATATTGTAATGTTTTGGATCTAGTTTATTTTATATGGTTGGTATAAATCCCCTTTGACTTATAATATCATGATTCCTTAATAGTTCATGGTGTTTTATGTTTTAATTTAAATAAATAATCCAAATGGATTTGAAATGAATGTTACCAAGTGGTAATGAATTTCATAAATTAATTTCTTTTTATTAGGATTTATTACTTATTTGTTTGCCTTTTATATTTTAAGATTATATATATTATGAATTTTTATTTTATTATTTTTTACTTAAATTTAGTTATATGAATTTAATATTTTATACGTAATCTATTAATTAATTAATTCACACTTCAACATTATGATCATTACAAGTGATGTCATGTTAGTTTCCATTTAATTTAACTATTTTGTTTATATGAACATATTGAATTTTACATGGTATATATTTTCCCCTTTTTATATATTTAACGTAAGTAACAATTTATTAATTTTTGGTTAATGTTTCAATTCAAGGATATAAATATCCTTTAAATCATGGATATACAAGTTTCAAAAATTGTAAACCCTATTTTACATATTATATTTACATTGAAGGTTATTTTTCTAAGTACGGGAATATATATAAATCTATGTTCCTCCCTCAATGTGGATACATTTTACAAGGAATATTATTCCAAAATTTAATCAATTATTTGATATTTGAGAAATTATTTTGACATTTAGTTATGGGTGGGATTTAGTTATAGAAATCCTATTGATGTATTGTGTAACATACTAGAAATTTTAAACAATGTTTTATTATATAAATACTTTATTAAATAGATTTTTTTATAATTAAAACCAACTACAAATATTTTTGAGATGATTTTCTTTGAAAATAATATTTAAAATTATTATTTTTAAGTAATTTAATTATAATACTTAAAATTTAATAAACATACTATTTATAGCTTTCAAATTTATTTTTAAATATTCTAGAAATAAATATTATTCTATGGAATTATCTATATATATATATATATTAATATGATTATATTTATTTGAAAAACTTTAAAAAAATTAGAACAACTATTATAACAAAAATACTAAATTATGTTATGTATATTCAATATAAATATTTATTTCATAATAACTATTTCATTTGAAACAATTCTATTAAAATAAAAACATAAATTACGTGATTTTATAAAATTTGAGTCTAGAAAATATGTTATTAATATGGATATATATATATATATATAAATATTTTGTGTCAAATTATAAAAATTATTTTGTTTTATATAAATATATTATGATAAAATTTTTATTTTCTAATTTTTTTTCAATTTATAATAAATGAAAAATGATTGTAAAAAATAGAGAAATCTTGATTAAGGGACTTGGAGTATTCGTCAGGTTCATTTTCGGTCTCCATTTCAAGTAGTAGGGGACATCGAGCGGGGTCTCTAAGTTGATGTTCTGGCTGATGTCGATTCACACATGAGGTCCTTGAATCTGAGCAAAACAATGTGGTGTGGTTTATCCTCGACTGATGGTTCTAGGTCGAACGTATTTGAGTTATGATCTCGAAACAGATGAAGGATTTGAGACTTGATTGTAGAGGATTAACCATTAGACCGAGCACATACAAATGAGATTAGTGTCTTGTAATCAAAGGGGATAAATCAATGTTAGGATTCCTTTTCCAAATGAATGTGTGGGGGATACGATTGATTATGGTAGCGGTTCATCACTATCGAGATAAGTGTTTATAAGTATTAATTTTTAGATTATCAATCCTATTTTGATTTAAATATGATGTTTGTTGTGTCCTATTATTTTAGTATTCAACAAATGTGCATTATATTCATCATTGACATGATTTCTATTTATATTCATTGTTTTCTGAAATGGTTATTTTCTATTGGACTGTAAATATAAGTCCCTATTATTTTGGTCTTCTAATTGAGATTTGATCAAATTTAATATTCTATTACTATTTTTTAATTATTGTTTTTGTAATGTTTTGTGATGGTATGAATTTTCTATTTTCATCTATCTATATCATTTTAATAATCTAGATCTAGAAGCTTGTTTGTACCAATGTATGCAAAGAGGTGTCTATGGCAATAAAATCTATTATCGTTTTTCTAAAACAACAATTACAAACTAGGGGTTTAGATAGAGTCTCTTCTACAACATCTTTCTCATTTCTTCATCTGAACTCACACTTCCTGAAGTATTTTTAAGGTTTCTAATGTTCATTTTGTGGTAATATATATATTTTGATCCTACATTTTTATTCATTATTTTGGAATTCATTTTGTATGATTTTATTTTATTAGTCTCTTTCGGTTTGATTTAAAAATAACAAGCATTTATAATCCCAATTTTATAAATTATCAATTCCTTTATTATCTAAAGTATGTTTTGGGAGTCTATTATAAGGATGATTATAAATTTTAGGGTTCAAAATATATTATATATTGATTTATTTTCAAATTTCTGTTTGTGTATTGGATTGTTTTTACATATTTTGTTATCGGTTTATTAAGGGGTTGTAGTTTTTTTCTATTTATTTATGTTTTAATCTACAAATACCTATTTATAAATGGATTTAATTCCATCCACCAACTTATTTTATTTTCTGAATTTTTAACATATGATAAAAATTATTTTTATGAAAAGGGTTTGAATTTTCTTTTTGTCAAATACGTATATATATATATATATGTATATATAGATAACAAATTTTCAGAACATATAATGAAAGAAAGGTAATATAATTTTTTTATTCAGATTATAATTGTAAAGAAATATTTTTTTTATAATTTCATGTTTCAATTCATGGTTGTGTGGTGAGTATAATTATTTATTTATGTTTTTTATATTCTACATTAAATTAAAATATTATTTTTATGAAAACTATGTTTTAATAAATTTTCCTCCACAAATAATAATATTTCTCAAAGTTTATGTTTTAATTTGATTTTATATTAATTTTTCCAATAGGTATTCTCTTTTTTCGATGTTTTCTCAAACATTAATTTATTCCATGATGAATAGTTTTATATAATAAATGTTAATTTAATATATATAGTAATTAAATGGTTATTATTCTGTTTAGAATTTTTTCTATTTTTCTAAAAAATTTGCATACCACATAATCATGTTATATTAAAATTAGGGATATCATATATGTATATAAACATTGTCATGCATTATTTATAACATCTATATCTGTTACATCTATAATAAATTCACGATTTCAATTTAAATTTGATGGTTTAATTGTGAAATTAAAATGAACAAGGATTTAATTGAAAGTGTTTTATTTTAACATTTTCTTCTATAATATGGGGAACAAAATTTTTTATTATGGTTATTTAAGAAGAATATTAATTTATAAGAATATAAAATGTATTCCATGAAAGAAAGATGAAATACACAGCCAATTCATGAAAAAGCTACACAGCAAGAGTTTTTTCTGTAACCATACCTACGTCTGCTATTCTATATAAGTCCATATATTTTTGTATATACATAATTATAAATATAAATATGAGTGTGAAATTGTATTTTAATGAAGTAAAATGTTTTAAAAATTAAAAACTCTAGTGAAAGTATATATATAGAGAGAATGGTAAAAATGTTTTCAAAAAAAATTTTCACTTGAACATTGCAAATATAGAAGTTTATTTGAGTTTGAACCCATCCTTCTCTATGTCGATAGTCCCAAGACAAATCTCAATGATTTACATGGCCTTAGAATAGTGTTTTGTTTTCAAAATCTTGTTTATTGTTTTTATAAAAACACTATAACATGCTTAAATCTATTTTGACCACAAGCATCTTCTAAAGTGTTATAATATTTTTAATGTGTACATAATTTAAAATAGTGTTCCCAAAATTATATTTTAGAAGGTATTTTCAAAATATTATATAAAAAACATTATAAATGATTTCAAAACCCCCTTACTTGGCATATTTAATCCTCACCTATTGTCTAAAATTATTTTCATAGGCCACTTTGGAGACCTATGTTGGACGTCATCATTTGGGTGTTAGTGTACAATAGAAACCTAGATTGTATACTGTTTTATTTTCTAATAGTTGCAACTAAATTAAATATACGTTGTTTGGATGTAATACTCATGATCCTAGAACGATAAAATGTACTCTATTGTGATAAATATTGTGTATTTGTTCATGTTTCTTTTATAGAAAAATATACACAACATTTTAGGTGTTGAGTTAGGTATCCTGGGATCGAGTCATTATAATTAATAACAGAGAAACAATCTAGAAAAAAATTGATATTTGATGTTTTAATGTCTATAAGTTTACAAGACTTAGTGTTTGTTAATTATAAAGATAACAAATAATGAACACATTTTAGTAAGACAAATGAATTACGAGGGCAAAATTTTGTTGAGGGGGGAATAATGTAACATCCGAAAAATTCCAAACATAGTTTTGTTATATAAATATTTTATTAAATATATTTTTTATAATTAAAACCAACTAAAAATATATTTGGGATAATTTTCATTGAAAATAATTTTTAAAATGAAGTGTTTTAATTAATTTAATTATAATACTTAAAATTAATTATACATACAATTTATAGTATATAATTTTTTTTTATATTATAGAAATTAATATTGTTCAATAGAATTATATATATATTAATATGAATATATGTATTTGATCAACTTTATAAAATTTTGAATAGTTATAATAATAATAATAAAAAATTATGTTAGGTATATTCAATATAAATATTAATATGATAATAATTATTTCATTTGAAATAAATATATTAAAAAATAAATATAAATAAATTGATTTTATAAAATTTTACTTTTGAAAATATGATATGAATATACATATATATATTGTTTAAATTTATAAAATAATGTCGGATTATAACAATTATTCGGTTTTATATAAATATATTATGATAAAATTATTATTTAATTTTTTTAATTTTAGAATAAATAAAAAATTATTGTTAGAAAAAGGGAAATACCATTTAAGGTTTTTAGGGGATTCATCGGGTTCTTTTTGGGTCTCCAATTCATGCAGTTGGGGACATTGAGCGGGGTCACTGGGTTGAAGGCATGGATGACGACGAGTCATGCTGGAGGGCTTCGAAGCCAACCATATTGTAGTTTTAGGGTTAGTTCATGATAAAACGTTTTGGGTTGATCGAGTTTGAGTGGAGATCTAAATGCAGATGGAGTATTTGAGACTCATCCATGGAGGTTGCACCATCGGACTGAGCACCAACAAAGAAGATCAGTGTCATGTCACCGTCAAGGTTAAATCGAGGTTAGAGTTCCTTTTCTGAATTCCAGATTTAGAGATCCATGGGGTCAGGGTAGCGGTTACTCATCTTCGATATAGGTGTTTGTATGTTTCATTTTATAGATTTTCGAGCCCATTTTCAATTAAATATGATGTTTTTTTGTGTTCTTTAATTTTATCATTTGATCATTGTAATGTTCTATTCATCAATGATAGGATTTCAATTTCTGTTCTTTTTTGTTTCAAAATGTCATTTGATGTTGGACTATAAACTGAAATCCCTAATATTTAGATCTTCTAATTGATATTTGATTAAATTAAACAATATCTTAATGTTTTTTTTAAATTGTTGCAATTTTCACATTTTGTGATGGTTTAAATTATATCTTTTCAGTAATCTAAATTATATTAATCAGCTTGCTCTGGAATCTTGTTTTCACCACTTTATGCACAAAGGTGGTTGTTGTTATAAAATCCATCATCCTCTTTCAAAAATACTAGTCCCAAAGTTGGGGTTAAGAAAAAGCATATTTTATACCATATTTTTCATTTAATCATATGACCTCAAGATTCAGGCAGTATTGTGTAAATTTCCAAATTCCATTTAGAGGTAAGGGATAAATTATGATCTATCCTTTTTATTCTTTATTTTGGGATTCATTTTGTAATTGTTTAATTTATTATTCATTTTTATATTGATTTAAAAACATTATGAATATATAATCTCAATTCCTAAAATTATCAATTTATTTATTCCCTAAATTATTTTTTGGAAGTCTATTATAATGAAGATTATACATTTTAGTATTCATATTTTATTTTATAGAGAGTTATATTCAAATTTATGTTTTCGTAATGGCATATTTTTATGTCTTAAGTTGTGTGTTTTGAAGGGGTTCTATTTTTATTCTATCTATTCATGTTTTTATCTACAATGATATATGAATTAATGCACATAAACACATATAGTTCATTTATTTTCATAATTTATAAATTAAGTGAATTTGTATTTTTAGGAAGGGGGTTTGAATTTTATTTTTATAAAATTAAAATATAAATATATATACATAAATTATTTTTAGAACCTATAATGAAAGAGTGATTATATAAATCTAGTATTAAAATTATAATTCTAAATAAATATTTTTATATATTAATTTATGTTTTTATTCAGGTTTGTGTAGTGAGTTTAATTGTTGATTTATCTTTTGATATTACGAAATAAATAAATATATTATATTTATGAAAACTATTTTTTAATAAATCTATCAAAAGAGATATTAATATTTATCAAATTTTATGTTTTAATTTGATTTAATATTAATTATTCTATTGGATCTTCTAGTTTATCTAGGTTTTCTCAAACAAGAATCTGTTCAATGTTAACGAGTGGTATAAAATCAATGTCAAATATATATATATATATATGGATGAAATTGTTATTATTGTGTTTATAATTTTGTCTCCATGTTTCTAAAAAATGAACATACCATGCCATCATGTTATATTAAAATTAAGGACAATTGTGCATATAAAACTAGTCATGAGTTATGAATAACATCGACATCCATTGCATTTATAATAAAATCAAGGCTTCAATTTAAATTATATAGTTTAATTCTAAAATTAATAAGTACATTGATTTCATTGAATGTGTATTATTTTAAAATTTACATTTATAATGTGTGGAACATAATTAATTATTATAATTATTTAAGAAGATCATTTATTTATCAAAATAAAAAATATATTCCATGAAATAAATATTAAATACATGGACAGTTCATGAAAAATCTATATAGAAAGAGTTTTAGATGTAACCAAACTCGAAAGTGTTATGCAATGGAAGTCCATATATTTATGTATGTATATACTTAAACAAATAAATATGAGTGTGAATTTTCATTGTAATGTAGTGACATGTTTTCAAAATTAAAAAATTCAATGAATATATATATAATTAAAGCATGCTTAAAATGGTTTTAGAAAATCTGGCACTTGAACAATGGAAATATGGAAGGTTATTGGGGAGTGAACCCATAATTTGCTATGTGGGTAGGCCCAAGACAACCATCAATGTTTCAAGTGGCCCCATAAAAGGGTTTTTTTCAAAATCTTGGGTATTTTTTTAGAAAAACAATTGAATATGTTTAAAGGAATTTTAAAAGTAAGTATTTTTGAAATTGTTATAGTACATTCAAAGAATATGTAATTTCAAATATTTTTTCTAATTTTTTTTCGAAAGTAATGTCAATAAATTATTTTAAAAAAACATTTATCAATGATTTTAAAACCCCCATAGTTAGTATATTTAATGCTAAACCATTATTTAAAATTATTTTCAGAAGTTACTTTGGAATCCTAAGTTGGATGTCATCATTTTGGGGTTGCCACACAACGAATGCGTAGATGGCTTGTTGTTTTATTTTACGCATTTTGAAACTCTGATAAAAGTAATATGTTTGTATTTGATACTCTATAACCTCAATTGGTAAATGTTACTTTGTTGTAATTAATATTATATATTTTTTCATGTTTATTTAATTGAAAAAAATATACATCTTATTAAGTGTTGATCCCGGTAGCTTGGGCTCAGGTTGTTATACATCGATAAGTCTCAAGAGAAAAATATATTTTCAAATTCTGATGGGGTTTACCCAGTATTATTAAAATTTGTTTTGGATGGTCTTGATAATAGTGGTTTTCATGATTCATGAGTTCATAACATCCCATAGTTAATCATTTACTTCCTTGATTTTATAATAATTATTATCATCCAGGATATTTTTCACAATGACATTATCTTTAGATGCATACCATAATCAGTTTATTGATTAAGTTACATCTGTGTTCATTGAATGAACTTTCTGTATTTATTATACCATATCCAATTATGATAGTTAAGATATTTATCAAATGATTTTTTTCATTTATTTACCATTACATATTGATTATTGTTTATTTATACATGATGGATTCTGATGTTCGTAACCCTTACAAATAATTTGAGATCACCCTTATTTTATTTTCTTTATATGGTATGTGATCTAGATTTATTGGAATAAGTTCATGGATCCCAATGTTTTCCATTAATTTTTTCTGTATTTTATTTCCCTATATAAAATTTATATCATGTTTGTACTGGTTCACTGAAAATGTTTAATTGATTTTTCCTTCAAGATTTTACCCCCTATATTTATGATAATGTAATTAAATAGAGATAGATATTGGGTTAATAGAGACATGGTCATTAAATTAATACCAAATAAAATGTACAAAAAACTAATATAAAGATAAATTTTTAGTGGCCATCACATAAGTCATAACATTAGATAAATAAAATCACCACTATTTCTATATAGAATATGAAATGCTCTGAATGTCCTCATCTTCATATCCTCTCAATAATGTTAATAATTTAATAAATTTTAATTGATCATGAAATCCCATACTTATAAAATTGTTTTATAAAGAAAATCTAAATGGAATCTAAAGGTGTACAGGTTGGATGTGAGTATAAATCCAAGTAAGATAGCTAAAAGATTATAAAAATATTTATTTTATTAGATTAATAATAAATTTTATTTTTAAAATAAATTTAGAAAAATATTTTATTATGAAAATGAATATGAGGAAAATATATAATAAAATATCTTATACTTTTTTAAACCATTTTTTAAGTAACCAAAAATTTAAATAAACATTCCATATTATATATATAATATTAATAGAACAGTACCATCGTGTATCTCATATCATATAACTTATTAGGACTGTAATCATGAGATTTGAGGATAAAAGTATGGGATCATTATATCAATTCATTGAAAAATAATTTCATATAGTTTTATACTCATATAATAATCATAAATGTGCATAAAATCCACTAGTAATAGAGAAATAATTAAATACTAGGGAAGGATAAGAAGGAACGAGAAATAGAAAAATACTGAACTACTCCAAACTAGCTAGAACATGATCATGTTTTGAATTAAAAAGTATAAGAAGAGTGGAATCATTCCCCAAAAAATATTCTTTACAATATTTTCTACATATACACCAAATAATTAAACTTTAATTTTCTGAGAACCAAATTGATATATCAATTAAATTTTAAATTAATATAGGAAAAAGTCCCTCATCCAAACATACTTTATGTAAACATTCCCATTAATATCACTTAAATATCACACCATTTTACATTTTATAATCCAAAATTTATATCAATAACCAAAATTAGCAAAACTAAAATGCGTGTAATATAAAAACAAAATCGAAACATTATCTTGATGTTGAATGGTTTTTTAAATATTGAATTTCTTATTTTAAAATCAATAATAATAATTAACAAATTTAGAAATATCTTACATGATTGTAAGTCATAACAAGAATATGATTACCGTAGTACACTAAACAAAACCATTTTACTCTATCCATAAACCTATTTACACTTAAAATTAAAAACTAAGACCACAAAATTTTATCTTTAGAAAATTAATAAAACTATTTATTTATGAAAAATAAATTATTTAACAAAAAACAACCAATAATTCTAATGATAACATGGTATTTAACTTTGGTTTAATAAATATTTTTATTTTTTTCAATGAGAATCCCCCACCAAGTAATTTTTAAATTATATATAATCTTAAAAATAACATGAAAAAAGCAATATATAAATTTAATAAATAGTTTATATAAATGAATTTCTAATATAATCCCATTACCACTAAGGGATTCATCAAGTAATAATAAGGGAATAAAACCACTTACTATTTGGAATTTCCATGATATTAAATTAATATTTTTTAATTAATTTAAACTATAAGAATCTATAAATTCAAATGTTATTTGTGGAAATAATTTATATATCCATTAAGGGTAATATTCAATGGTTTGAAAGAGGGAATCAGTTACCAATGATTTATTTTAAAATAGTTTGACTACCAATGTTGGGTAAATGACTCAAAGAAGAGGGTGGTGTCAATAGTGTAGATGGTTGAAGAAAATTTAATTATGTTGGGAAATTAATGGTTTTTTTAGGATTATATTTGGTCATGTTATACATATTCTAATCATTAAGAGCCTATTGTTTAAGATACCTTAAAAGTGTTTGACGGAATAAATTTTTTATCCCTTGTAGTTGAGTTATACATTATAAGAATTTTTATCCTTCTCATTGAGAAGATAAACAAGGTGGATTTATAGTGTCACTACTGAGTGTTATTTTCATTAGATTTAGAGACATCCACAATAATTGTTTTTCCCTAGTAAGATTATTTGAATTTTAGCCTACTGATTCCCATAGGTTTTCGTTGTGTGTAACAATTGGGGGGAAAATCGCATCTAACAAACTATGGTTAATGTCATGGTATGTTATAGGGTTTTATGGTGGTGTATATATGTGTGGTTAGTTTTATACTATTAATATTTATGAGTTTAATGGACCAATTTTATTGGACGGTATGATCTCTGTCTACTTTGTTATTACTTCAATATTTATGATATTGTTATTTATCATTCTTTTGACATTCCATTTATTTATTATAAAATGGATATGTTTATGAATTAGTTGCGAATATTACTGTGGTTTTCAAAAATTATTGTTGTTTTTTCATATTTATTGGATGTTTATAGAGGGTGTGAGTAGGATTTATGGTCGGTTCATATGTTTTGTGTCTTTTTTTAATTCATGATTTTTTATTACTATGGAAGCCTCCCTTTTTAATTAATTATTTTTATCATACCTCTATAAAAAGATTATATAATAACTAAAAGGATCTTTTGAGAGTTAATATATTGGAAACTAGGCACATTATACATGAAATACATAAGAAAACCTAAAAAATTATTTAATCTTCATGAAAGGTTCAGTTATTATTCTATCATTGCTACCTCACTCAATGTGATTTCATGAGGACATACATCTATAGAAAAGGGTGAGAATGAATCCAAATATGTTATAAACAATTGAAACAATACATCAGAAATTATAATGGATAAAACATAAGGCATAACATGAGAGAATTATCATAAGAATATGATATACCAAAAATGCTAATGTGGGTACAACATAAAAATTCTATATTCATAAGTATATCACCATTGTTCAATTAAAATATTCCATAAAACATATTACCAAGGTTGTTAACCAAGATATTTTAAAACATGTGATCATTATATAACAATTAATTATACAATTCACTGGAGAAGTATCAAGAGGTTTCCTTCAAATTCCATAATTCATGTTTGTCAAATAGATCATAATAATATATTTCTTCAATAGTGAATGGAAACTGATGAATACATTTAATAGAAAAACATTGAGTTAATACATTTTTAAATACATCAATATTTTATCATTTTTAACACATGGGAAGGAAGTGTGGTTTTCATATATGGAATCAAACAATCAATTTTGAATAATTACATATATATGAATTCCATTGAATAAAAATATGGTTGGGTATTCACTACATAAAAAATATGGAACAAAAAAAATAATTATTTTAGGATTACTAATAAAGAATGTATGTATATTATTGAAATAAAAGTATATAGATTATAATATAATGTCCAATAAATGAATTATAAAATAATAAATATTAAATTATAGGACAAAATATAATGTACTATGATAAAAAGGGAGAGGAATAAAATCCCTTACCCTGAGTGTCAATTCAAAAATATAAAGGAATGATTCTTAGAGAACATGGGAGCTTGAACAAAGGTATTATTGAAAGAACTAAATAGGGAGGGATGTGATAATGATCTTGGTAGTGAAAATTGTTGGGTGGAGAGCTAGGTATTTACAAGAAATGGAGGGAAATTGTTTATTATTTTTCAAATATAACCCATGTAATAAAAACCTTTGGAAAATAAATTTATGTTGGTCTACCATGGTTTTGGATAATAGCTTATGAAATTATGAAGTCAGTTTTTGAAAATATTGATTTCGGGAACCGAAAATCATTTTTAAATTAATTTTTTTTCATTGGAACATAAAATTTCCAGTTTTTTAAAAAACATTAATTATAACTTTTGACATTGGAATTTTTTTTATAGATTCTAAAGGTCATTAAAATTTATTAAAATGTATTATATTAACAAAATAAGTAATGTTATTTCATCTGTTCACTTATTTTAATTATTAAATTGATAATAAAAATATATAGTAATAAAATCCACATAAAACAAAAAAATTATATTTTAACCGTCCACTAAAAAAATATTTCAAAATATTTTAGAAAATTAATCGTAAACTAATTTCAACAAGCTTATTTTAGGTAAAATTTTTATTTTATGAAATTAAATAATTTCTTTTATTAGAAATAATTTTTTAATAACAATCACATATTTCATATAAAATATATTTTATAAATGTAAACACATTATTTATTCACATTATGCTCTTTTGATTTTTATAATATCATATGGATTCGTTCATAAATATTTTATTGAAATATAACAATTTACATAAAATATAATTATAATAATTTTTTTAAATGATGTTTTATCATTATATTGGATAATTTTACAATTCTAATAGTCACATCATAATTATCAGGTAATGGTTAGGTAATAGTTAATTCCTTTGTTTCACATTTCCCTTTACACCCTATATATAATCCACTATTAATATAATTCAACATTCACAATATTTGAAAAAAATTATTAACGCTTCCCTATATAATGTTTTACATATTCTTATTTAATCCATTTTTTTATTTTCATCAAGGAGGTTATGATAATTATGCGATAATTTAGGCTTATAGTGTTCCCCTAACATAGTGAAATATTATTTTTCACTTTCCTCCCTAGAATATTGTATTATTTTATAGTTAATATAATTTCATGATGTGTATTGTTCTTAGGTAAATGTATTTCTACGGGATTCTAGAAAAAATATTTATTCTAAAAAATTAATTCATTTACTAATAACAGAGATATATTTCATTTTGTTACACTTATGATGCGATACAAGATCCATAGTTGTTGTTTTCAATGAAAACCAATATTGGTTATTAGTGGAATCATTTTTTATTTACTAAGGGGGGTTATTCTATTATATTAATAATGGAGAAGGATACATTTTTTCTATATCAGTATGTTTTCAGATTCATCCATATTTATCAATATTGGTAGCACAAGTGGGAGACTTTCATCTTGGGGTTCAGCAGTTTGGAATGTTTTTTCATAGGAGATCATAGATTTTCCTCAATAGTGAGTGATAATGTTTAATATTATGTTGTATCCTATGATCATATAAGAATTCATAGACTAATCATCATGAGTTGAGATATCATATTGATTGTTTTTTAGGGAAGTGTTTATCTATCCATGTGTGTCACTTTGGGTTGAACTGATTTATTTTATAAGTAGGTGGTTGATGTTTTAATATTTTTATAGATAATCTTTGGTTAAATTATATTATAATGAAGATTTAATATCTAATAAAAATCATTGAAGAAATTTTTTTAAAACGTCATGTTGTGAGTTAGTTTGTAATTTTCAATATATATTATAGATATTGTCAAGGTCTTATTTTTAGGATAATATTCCGCACAAAACATTTAGTTTTAAATATGGTTGTTATGTTTATGTGGTGTTATTGTTTGACTAAATGAATATACATTATATTTTCATTGAAACAACGTAGCTGTTATTTTCCACATGTCTTTATCATTTTATATTGGTGACTATTGAATAATTTCAAGTGTATTAGTTTATTATAGGATGGTCATTAGATGAATTTTATCATTTTCTTTGATTATTCCTAGAGTTGTCCTAGGGGACCTTCCTAACCCGATAAGCTTGACTAGATAAAAATAACTTTTTGGGACTAAGTATTTTGATGAATTTAAAAAAGAACTATTTTTAAAGCATTAATAATAATTGTGTTGGGATAAGGATTTAGTATACTCTTTAGGGAATGATACACCCTATAGAGACACCATTATTTTAAAAATATCATTACATGATTTTAAACATAAATATCAAATAATTCCAACCCAAGGATTGATAGGCCAAATGTATTTGGGAGATTATGTTCATATACATCAAATATAAAACTAAAATAAAATGTATTTATTTTAATCTCCATAATGAGATCCAATATCACATTGAGTTCAAAAAAATCATTATATAACTAGGGAAGTATATAAATAGAAGTGTTCATATATAAATCCCAGTAAGGGAATAAACATGATATGGTTGAGAAACACACGATTCAAAAAGAATAACATGACACAATAAAGTAAAATTGCATTAAGAATCACATGGGAGCCTGAAATAATGAATATTGAATTATAAAATCATTGAAATATAGGAATTTTATAATAACATAAAATATGACATATGCATAAGTCAATGCTAACTAACAAGACAACATTACAAAGTGGAAAAAGTCCTATAATGGTTTATGTTTACCAAAATTCTCATACATATCATTTAATGAGAGATAGATATTTCCCACTACATTATTGAACTATCTAGGAACACCCATAGTTATATGTACATGAATATGTGTTACACTTAATGAAACCATACATAAGGTGCATGAATCAGAATACCCATGGAAATGAAATGGGTTACATAATCACATCTCATAGCATATCCAAGTAGAATTTTAAAATTAATTACATGAAATTAGGTATTAATTAATTCATGCAATTTAATTGAAAAATAATTATGTGTATGAAATTTAGAGTATTTCCTTGTGAAGTCAATAAATAAAAATTAGTGAAGAATTAATTTTTAAAATAGTAATTTTAAGTGGGTCTTAGAAAAAAAGTGAAATGAGTTATCAAAAGTGGTAAGGGAATAATAATTTTCAAAAAATAACCAGTAAAATAATATTTTTACATAAAAATGGGTGTATTTACAAGCCATGGATGGTTAAAAATCTCTAATTGGTACTCTAAATAAGGTAATAAAATTGATAAGTTCCAATTAATGAGATCTTATTAACAAGCAAAATTATGTGGGGAACCTTTAAAACATGTATATCCTCATCATTGAAAGGTGAATTAGACTTGTTATATTATATTGGGATATTTATACATAATATATAATAATTAAATAAGTGTAATATAGAGATAATCTGAGTTTAAGATAGAGAAAGAATAACCCAATGAAAATAGGGAGTTTCAGAGAGATACCATGCCTCAGGTTCCAGAGTCATGCTATATATCTACATAACATCCTGAATAATAAAATTATATTCTATAACTACATAATTAATAAGATGTAATATCTATATGTGGTTTAATATAATTATATTATGTTCATTTATAACTATTATAATTAGTTATCTTGTTTAATTTATTTATTTTTATGGGGTTAATTTTCAGGGTTCCGAGGCTGGATCACTAGTAGATGATTATTAGAGTTATTTTAAACTGGGAATATAAATCCAGAAGTGAAATTAATTAATATTTATGTCATTTAAAAAATTAATCTGATCCCAAATATCCATATGTGTTTTGAAAAAATGAGTATTCATTTAGAAAAAAATGATAATGTTATACAGTTAGTACATTTAGGATATTTTTTCGACCATCAGGACATTAATTGTTTATTAATTATTATTGATATATATTAATTAAAAAATAAGAAAAATATATAATATACATATATAGTTAAATTAATATAATAAATTGTTAATTTAAACAATCCATGATGGTTTTAATGGAAAACAAAAAACATCGACCACTGCGTGAGTGAACCAACATAATATAGATGATATTCTGTGTTTTAAGGATATTGTTATAGAGGAATGAGATATTCCAAAGATATAATAATAATTAATTATATTAAAAATAATGTATTAATAATACCAAAGTGGATAATGGAAAATTTATGAGGTATAAGAAGGAAATAAATAAAGAATCATTAGTTGGGAGTGTTACCTTCCGCTTTAGAGGCCCCCACATAGGCTGGTGCTTAAGGAACCATGGGATCAGTATTTTTTGTAGAAAGAAGATTACATAGATTTAGAGGGAGATATTATGTGAAATTTTGGTTGATTTTTAGTATTCTCTGTGTCATAGAATGTGTGACGATAATTATACGTGAGTTGAGGTATTTATAAGGGGAGAAGTGGGGTGTTTTTTTTTGAATTTTCTATATATTAGTTTATTATTTTACCTCATCAATACCAATAATATTAGGTTTTGTGAAAATAAAAAATATTTGGTTTTGGTGAATTTGAACTAATGGTTTATTACATGACCTATTAATCAATTAATCATGGATTTCACTAATAATGTTAAATACCATATTTTATCATATTTCACTAGTCACTTAAAATTCAACTATTTTACAAAAATACCAAAAAGTAACTATAACCATTTTTTGAAGTGTATATTATAAAAATAAAAAAATATACAAAATGGTTTATTATGATTTAGAAAAATAATTTCTAAATAAGATACATATTTGTTTTGAAAATTATTTATTTTAATATTATGATCTATTTTATGCATCTTTAAAAATTCATTTATGGTATCCTAAAAATAAATTTTTATTATAATAAAAAACACTATTTTTATATACGCATTTAATGAAAATAAATTTCATTTTAGAACCTTATATTTTCTATTGAAATACATATAAAACATATATGTTTTTATAAAATATATCCATTTATTTTATCTCCTTTGAACCATTGATTTAATGGTATCATGATTTAAATATGTCATATTTTAATTATATGACTTTCCTTAAGTTTATTTTATACTTCCATGGTTGGTGATTATAATACAATGTCTAAGTTACTAAATAAATTGGTTAGATTACTATTTCAATGGTGAAATTACTATTCATATTGCCCAATTTTTAATGGTCATAAGGGTTCCCAAAATTATATAAATTCAATATATTTCATTAATTATTCATTCTATTCTATATTACCTCAAGGATATATGTATTTTATTTTTTTAAATGATCATTAAATTGTTAATGTTAGTTATCCTGTTTACAATGGTTTCCATGAGTGCAATAATTATGAGGGTTCAATTATAATGTTTATATTTATTATAGAGATATGGTTTCTAATTCAATAAAAAATATGTTTCTAGTTTTCATTATCTAATTAAATTTTTTAAATAATAATATTTTTCAAAATATGAAAAAATTATATAATTTTAAGAGAGATTATTTTAATAAAATTCTAGTTCATTTCATTTTTCTTCATTAAGAAATTTCATCCTTAATTTTTTTACATAGTAATATGGAAACAAGTAACATTATATTTGTTCAATTTATACCTTCTTTTCCTGTACCACATCATTTTACTTATGGTTCTACCATAAAACTATGACCAGGTGAGTTTTAAGGTTGCATATAAATTTTCCTCTAGGATCCTATATTTTCACTGAATGATCCTCACAAGAGGCATCATTTTCTAGATATACCAGAACTGGATTGAGTACATGTGAGGGATCATGTATGTGCTTTTTCAAGAGAGATATTTGGAACATATCAATTGATTGAGATAGGGTTGGTGGGAGTGATAGTCATTAAGCCACAACTCTAATGTGATTTTGAATATAAAAGTGGATAATATACCTGGGATATAGAATTACCATGATCCAAAATATCATAACTATCTTCCATAAATATATTCAAATGAACTCTTTTTCTTGATCCCCAAAATATAGGTATCATCGATGATTTTTAACATTTATCTTATATAAACTTTGACTGGCCTTTATGTGATACCGAATGGTATTGAGATGTAATACCATTTCTTCAACCATTCTGTGAAACAATAGTGGGAATCCATCAAATACATCCCAAGACATAGATTTTTTACATAGATTCCAATAATGTGATTTCTGTAGAGTCAATTGGATGGTTCAGTGAATGTTATTATTGTTTGAGAACTTAAATAGTGGAATATGTCGATCCCATCCAACATTGACGTCCATTGAGAATGCTCTCTACATATCCTTAAGTGTCTAGATATTCTACTCAAATTTTCCTTTAGATCATTCGCAGTATGGCATAATAAAAACCAAATCATTATTTATTTATTGTTGTAGCCTTTTCTTGATCATGGATTTGAATCTCAGATGTTGGACAAATATAATCGATAGGGGTGTTCCATGTAATGTCACACATTATATGATATATATCCTTATAAATGGAATGCGAGAGAATTCCTCTCAAATAGTATTTAAATGATCCATATTTTTAAAACTATCATCTAAAACCCATATATAATAATTCATCCAAAGGTCTTCATAATACCATTTAAAAAGGTTATGATGATGTTTGTCGATTTTTATATAGTTAAGGGTATTGCTTTTGATATCCCCATGGAATTTTACCTTTTACCCATCACTCTTTGACAATCATGGAACATTGATGTATATTATGTTATATAATTATTCACATTATTTCACCAACAGTGTTTCTATGTATATCGATACATCTTCGTACTTCCATGGTTGATGGAGATGGTTGAGGTATCTAGATCATTAAATAACTTTTTATTTATCTTATAATATGATGGTATAAATAGTAATGAACTGAACCTTACTAATCATTATTCATAAATTTTTAACATCGAGGTTTTCACATTTCATATAGCTTCCACCTTCTTCTTAGTTTACATATCATCTATTTTAGCATCCTTTTATATCTCTATAAGGGAGTGTTGAGCAATAATTTGTGAATTGAGTGATAATATTTTTTCCTTTACGATTCCCATTTCTGTTATTTTCATGTATAAGAATATTGGATCCCTCTCATGTTCCACCATGATTATGGTTTTATAATCATGTTTACAAACATAATATGACACATTATTTTCCATCCCAAGGATTTAATAGATTGAATATTCATAATCAAATATATACTATAGCAATATATTTATATTTCATATTAATCTCCATATATATGAATTTATACATTTGGATCGTATGATCCAAATGTATCTCATACATCTCCCCATAAATAAAATTCTTGTAAATTTTCAATAAGAGGTTCACTTTAGTTATGTATAGATCATTCATGGATTTTCATTTCTCATGATTTTCAATAAAAACGATGATTAGGGTATTGATTTTTCATTTTTCATCAATAATCTCCCTAAAACCTTATTTTATGGAATCACTATAGACCAAAAAAATAGTTTCCCACTTGAGGGTAGTGTGATTATTGGTGCACTGATAAGACTCCCATTTAAATCCTTGAAACATACATCACATTCATCAGTCCATACAAAAATTAAACACTTCCATGTCATATTGGTTACTAATTTATATTTTTATGGGATGTTTCCTAAAAATTATTTGTAATACCTAGCTATTCCAAGTAAATTACAAATATTAATTAAAAATTTCAAGACCTGACCAACATGAGCCTGACTCGAGACTTCCCCAAGTCCGTCTGTAATTTCTCATTGGATAAAAACTAGTACTGAGTAGGAATATTCCCAAAATGGAGGGAATTAGCCTAATGTTTTCAAATAAAAAACACATCTCAAATTACATTAAATTCAAAAATGTTAAACATGTGAAATCAAAATTTTTATACATCGATGATACCACAACAGAGTACAACAGTAAAGTATCAAATGTTAAAAAGGGTACAACTAAAAGAGAATCCAAAAACTATAAATCATCGAGCCCTATCCTAGGAGAGGAGTAAATTAAAATTCAATCTCCTTGAAAAAACCTCAGTTTTTAGAGCTCAAGCTATGATCCAATAGCTCCACAACATCCCAAGAAACCATTAAAAAGGTCATCATCTACATAGGACACGACATGTGTGAGAAGAGAATATACAAGGGGAGTATAACAATATCTAGATGCACAACCTAAAAACAAACAAAAAATAACCATGTTTAGTCATATAAATACAAGGATATTGTAATGAATTTATAACATAATCACATAGATATAAATAGGAAGGAATCCTCTCCACCAGGTGGTCCCAACCAATTTCTAGCCACATGATTCTTCTAAATGCAATGATTGTTATGGGAGTGTCCCCTGCACAAGCCATGCTATCTCCAATGTCACTCAATGTACATGTCTAGATAATTATATAATTCCAATAAAAATCCACTAGTCTTAGAATACCCAGTTATTTTGATAGGGGTAATTCTAAGAATATTTTGGGGACACCCTGAACCCAATGAGGATCTACCTGCTAGGTAGTGGAATATTTTCCAATAATATCACAAACCCTACTGATACAATGTTCTAGAAGGAGGATTAAAACCAAAAACATGTAGGTTACACCATTTCCTTAAACCCCGCCCACGGTATAAAGAAGATAGAAGATCTCCCTCTAGTATAATGGAGTGATTCCCCAAACTCTATTTGAGACTCATCCTCTAGATGGGATCACAATCAAGTGATGATGATGTAATGAACCACTCTAACCTCAATAGAATTGATCAAGAGATTATATTCATCCAAGAATGGTCTAAACTACAGAATCGAAGGGCTATAAGAAACCTTGAAGGGGCTACATGTAGTGTCTAGGGGTACACAACGGGCTCAGCTATCCCATAGTTTAAAAATGTATTATATCCTCACATAAAATTTAATTATAAAAATAAATTTGGTGTAGAAGAAGTATATTGTGTTTATAGATACATGATAACTTTCATGTGTTTCCTGGCCATGTCTGTGTACCTTGGCTAGCCTGTGTACCAACTTGTGTACCGGTGGACGTGTCTGTGTCAGAGTACATGGTGGGTCACTGGCCATGTACTTTTTCCCATGAATTTTTAGTTTTTGAAGTAAATTTCTATCCAACCAAGAATGGTTACACAATATGTGATCATTAATTTCATCTTGAAACCCTAGTCATCACTAAGAAGACCCCATAAGAAATTTAGCTTCCAAGAAATCACCGTGTTGTTTGGGATTTTACTAAAATGAATATCTCTTCTCTATTCATCCTTGTTCATCATCACCACAACATTTACAATCTCAAATCACTCCCTAGACCTCAGATATGTGTCATCCAATCCCCACAGTCACTTGCTTAGTGGAATCCGGCCTTCGAAATAGATCAGGAACATACCTCCAACATCTGTATCATCGGGAAATTCCTAAGAAGATAAAGAATCCTTGATTAATTATCCATCACCATCTATTTATAAATTTTCATCCTTGATTCTCAAACAACAATAACCATCACATTCCATACCCATGGTTTTGATAAATTTCACTGATGAATTCCTACACACTGATAGAATAACCTATAATTGTTGATCCATTGGACAATGAAAATACCAATGATGATAGAGAAATGAAACATGGGATAAATACAAAACCCATAAATTTTGAGTAACAATCCTCAACAATTATTAAATATTCATTGATTCATATTTATAGATGAAGATGAAGAAAGTGGTATAAAGAACATGAAATAAATACAATTCCATCAATTTAAATATATCTTTTATGCATGTATAAATTATATTTTTATGAATTGATTTAATTACACCATGGATTAAAAAATTTGATGGAAATTAGAAATAAACATCATACCTTGAACTATTATTGTTTGATGAAAAAGAATACTTAAGCATTTACATCATTAGCAACATCTGAAAACTCTACGGTAACAACTATCCATGATCTGGTATTGATCCGCAATCATTATCCTTGAGCATTCTCCTATAATGGATTATAGGACTCCAGGGTTTTGTGACCAAAACAAGGAAAATCCCCATAGTGGTATAATTATAGGAGAAATTGGTCATTGTGTCCAAATAAAAATAAAAAATAAATAAGAAAATAAAATTTATTTATTTACCTCCACAATTAATTTTTTAGAAATGAAACAAGATGACAATGATCAAATCACACCTAGGTTGAGATATATATTTTCAATTCAATGATTCCCTTAGATTTATGATCTGATATCCTATGTGAAAGTTATTCCACATTTTTTGGAAAATTGTATCTGTGTGTGTGTTAATTAATATATTTAATATATTTCAAATATTTATTTTGGGAACACTAGGCCTCAGAATAACAAACCTCCCTTATGTATTGTCTCAAAAATAATCTATATAATATACTAAATTTGAACCTAGAAAATATGAGTCATTATATTCTCAACACCTTATGGAATTTCATCCCAAAAATATAAAACGCTACAAAAAATGGTGATCGTACTAGTCTCACATCATGGTATTCTAATAAAAGGTACATTCAAGAAGACTCATATGATACCATCAGAACTATACAAGGGGAAGGATACACTCATGCTAACACATGATCTCAACAGGGTACTTAGCTAAGGAAACACTATCCTTGGTGTCATGTTCACCCTATTTGATTGCATGTGATGGGTCATGCATGTACCACCTCAGATGTGAAACAAGAAAGACATCCTATACCCATTCTAACTACTATGGTAGAGTTAATCATTATGCCACATCACCAAATCTATGGAGAATCTGAAAATAACCAATTGATCGCAAATACAATTTGCATCCTCAGACAAATATCTATAGTTCACGCCAATGTGAGAAACTTTTGAACACATGGTATCACTTATTAATATCCATAGTTCTCTTTTTTGAATCCCTATAAAAATATTGATGGATCTATATAGTATTAATCTATTCATAGATTATTTACACATTATCTGTATCATATTTCATCAACCACATGCCCATTATTACTGATTCTCTATGATTAGTCCAACAATGTTGTGACCTAAAGGGACACCCATAAAATCCTCGAATGGTACCATACAAATGGTGGAAATATAGAGCCTTTTGTACATAAATTCCACTAAGGTTAGATGATCCTCTCAACTATAGAAAACATATATCATTAAATCCCACAACATGTCCTCCAATACCATAATGGTTTGCTCTCAAAAGTTGTTATTTTTTTGTGGTAAAATTCAATTATTAAGACCAACTAAGTCCCAAAGGCCTCATGTAATCCTTTATATAATCATAACATGAAGTGAGTGTCACAATAATAAATAATCATTACGGGAAACCCATAGATCCCAACAATATCCTACACATAGAGGCATCCAAATCTCTCTACTAAACTCTGCTATTAAATTTCAAGGAAGTGGTCTGACTTGCTGATTTGGTCTATTTTCACCAAAATGGAATCATTTTCCCTGAAAATACCTTATAAACCCATAATAATGTTTATATAGATCATGTCAATCTTTTACTTTGGCACCTCATTGGATATTCTAAACCAACTAGAACCTGGTGCTTATCCTTTACCTACTGAGAGGTGGGACATCAAGAAACAAACTAATCATCTGCCCTCTACATTATAGAACACAACAACTATTTTTGGAGGCCCTAATACATATTTTATAAACATGTATATAATAGAGATTGGGTTATATTAATATCTTTCATCACCACCTCTCAGAACATAAAAGGTTCCATTATCCATACGATGAAAGGATGATGTGCTCCCCATATTGAGAATATGCATAAGAAGCATGCCCATTGGATATGTGAGTATACAAGGTCTCAAAATCAGAATCTCTTAACTGAGAATCTTTGAAATTCTATAAAAGTGGTGGGGTAACAACTATAGGCTAAATATATCAAGTATCATCCTTTTTCACTGAGGACAATTGTAATGAGACTAACTACCTCAATGCCTCATCAAATAATTGAGAACAAGATGTCCTATATAGACCATCTGCCACTATGTTCCTTTTCCTAAAAGTATAGAAAATCATAAATTAATTTTCCCAGAGGGAACATAACCATTTTTTAATTTCCAATTTAATAACCTTTTGAGAGAATATGTACTTGGTACTTTTGTGGTCTGAGTAAATGACAAACTAGTCACCCATTAGATAGATTCTCAAAATATTCAGTGCGAATACTACTATAGCTAACTAAAGATATTGTGTCATGTAGTGATTGTCATGTGGTTTTAAACAACATAAACCATAAAAATTAACCACCTAACTCAAATCAGAACACAACCATGTATGGTCCCAAATTCATCACTGAACACTACGTAATCCACACTGTCCTTGAAAAATCCCATGACTGGAGTGCTTTTCAACCATTGCCTCAGCTCCTGAAATCAGTACTAACACATTTCCATCCACTCAAAAGGATTCCCCTTACATGTAAATTATTTAAAGGCTGATACCAATATATTTAAATACTACAAAAAACATCAATATTACCCTACAACCCCAATAAAACAACACACGTTGATAACACACTTGGGTGGCTCCCATGAAAGCACAACCTCAACCATCATGTGTCCACTCTTACTCCAACTTATTAGATGATGTATCAATTGAAGTTGAAATCTCAAATCCAAATAATTCAATTTGATTTATCCTCATAATTATGATTCTCTTAGAGTGTGACTAGGACTATCCTTAGGTGCCTCATGCGATCCTTAGACACCGAATACACTAAGATGGCATCGATTGAAACCACCACGAACCTGTCTAAGAAAGGATCAAAAATCCCGTTCATGAGAACCATTTATTATGATAGGGTAATAATTAGTATTAAGGATATAAATAGGTATTAACAGTGATAATAATAACATTCTAATTCCATTTATGTATATACTCATCTGATACTCGAATCTGGTGATATCTTGATCAGAGGTCCATATTCGACAACCATTTCACCCCTCTCAATTAATTAAAGTGGTCATTGGTTATTATTAGTGGATAATATTTCTTCATGGTATCTTGATTAAATAAAAATTATTCCACATCTATCCACAACATGTTATCCTCTTTCATGGTGAATAAACTCTGGGACTGCCGTGTGGGAAATGCGGGATCTCACACAGACCTTCTCCTATAATGCCTCGAACTGCACCCTCAACTACAAAATCTCTACAGGAGAATCCAATATACTGGTGTTGATATCAAGGAAATCCTAAGATTTATGTCAATGATTACGTCTAGATTTTATTGGGTGGAAAATAAGTTATTTATTCAAGAAAGATGTCCCCATACCCCGCCACCACTAGAGGATATAGATAACCAATTAATCCACAGCTTTAAGATTCAATATATCCAAGTACTGAGTAATTTGATGTAATATTTTAAGCCTGAGTCCATACTACTCTTCCATGGATTCCTTATAATCCATAAAGGAAACCTAATCCCAGTTACATAGATACACTACATCCTCTACCTAACACATTTAAGCTTGGAATGAACTATTGATAGGCAGTCCCTAACTTAGATGAACTCATAAGGTCTAATTGCTTACACCCTGATATTACGTACAAATGTTTCACCTCTAAGAATAATATATTACTATCATCAAATGCATGCAATTAATGATTCATCATTTTTTAGAGTCTACAATAGAGAGGGAAAATCTAATATATCTACCAAAATATATGTCTCTAAATGGAGAACGTGGAATGGAAGGAATGACTCACACCTATGTTTATAAATACTACAGATTAATTAGAAAAGAAATAGATCATATCTTATAATATACCAATATCCTCAGGGTCATATGCCTTCATAGTCACCAGTTTCCATCATCCTTGACTACCAGCTCCCCAATCATATCATGGACGACCTTGGGGGTCGTGGTAACATGTCAAGCCTATGGAAATCACATATTGATCTATCAACACCTCTATCAAGTTATCTATCTATAAAAAATCCTTAGTCATACTCTATACATTCCTTGGTGGTCCATTGACCATCAAATGATCAGCTGTATGATGGGTCATAGAATCCCAAGCCATATGTCCTTGACCATCATAAGAGAAACACTTCCTCTCCATTGGCTAATTCAAGCCACACTAAGTTCCCTGAACCACTGACCCTATGTCCTGGGATCATCTCTTAAAGTGTGTAACACATAAGGATCCATTTGAATACCATAGTCTACCTACTACAATGGTCTCAAAACCTAGATTCTCACTACCATCAACCACTATAGAAACCATCCCTTCCATGAATCTCTCCATTACCGAGGTCTAATTGAGAACACCAATATAGGTGGGAATACAAAGGGATTCCACTGAAGCCCCGACATCCCGACGTTTGACCTGGTTGAAGGTCAATGCTCATAGAAAGTATCCTAAACCAAATCCATGGAGTAGTGTGATAGATTATTAAACCTCTCTAAATTCACCTCCATGGTCCAAATTCTGTTCTATAGATGCATAAGCTCCTAAATAAGCATTGATCACATCATGACTTGTTAGAAAAAATCTATGAAGAGACACTCAAAGTCTAACATAGATAGTTCTATCTCATCATGTTACTGAGTCACTAATCCCCACTACCCTTGACAGATTGCAGAAGAATACTCATTTTGAGGACTGCCCAAAAATCTACAGGCTTCCACACATGAAAAAAATGAATGTTACTACCTCATGCCAGACCTATGCCATAGAGGGGTCTAGATCACCAAAACAACATGGAGGTCACTACCTTGTATACTTGTATAGTGAACAAAACATTTTCACATCCTTTTCTAGTACTTCCTATGATAGATTATTCTCAATGGGTAGTGGGGTAGCTAGTAAACCACTCCGAGGTTAAATCTCTTGTACATTCCCTTGTTCTAAAGCCTTGTAACTAAGCAGATCACTTGTGTGACCACACAATGGAGTCTTGGATAGTAGTCTATATGAAGGAATCCAAAAATAAAAGAAGATGTACCATGATCAAAAGAGTATATATATATGGATTTCAGTCAATAAGGACATAGAAAACACAACCCGGTCCTATATGATGAATGTACAAATGTATTATATACAACAGCTGTTTACATGTACTGAGTTTAATGGATGGTGATCAGAGTCCTACTATATGGATATGTCATCCTCCACAACAACACTAGAGTCTTCTCCCAAAAATACAAACATGAAACACTAAATAAATATTAATGAAAACCAAACTCACCAACTCTTGTAAAAATGTAGAACCTACACCTATAATACAACTCTTTCATGATCCATCCCACCAAGGGAAAACCATGACTTCCCCCATCCCGCATCCAATATTCCATGATATAGAGACCAACACTGAGTAGGAATATCTCATAATTTTGATCCATTATCTAAAAGTACCTCCACACATGTACAAATCACCAAGACCACAAAATGCTAAAATATTAAAAAACTAAAATAAAATCATGAATACATCATATATCTAACAATATAGTGTGAAATAAATTTAATGAAATAATAAAAAAGACTAAATAGAAGCGCCACAAAAAAATGTAAAATTTTTATCCTTCATGATGAGTGAGTAAAAACGCCAATTGAATGCTTTAGGAAAATTCTTCAATCCTACAGACTCAAGCTATGATTCACTAGATCCACATCCTTCAAGAACATCATCAAAAGCATCTTCATCTACATAGTATAAAACATGTGCTGGTAGATCCCACGAAGGGGTGAGTATAACAATACCAAGTAGGACAAATCAATCAACTCTAAACACAAAAAACTATGTATAATCATCTCAATATAATGATATAACAATAAATATACTATAAACATGAAAATATATATAGGAAGGAAACCACACCACTAGGTGTCCACAAAAAATTGTAAATAATAGGATTCCTCTCTAAGAAATGTTTCTTATGGGATTGTCCTCTACCCAAGACATGCTATAACCAGAGACACACAACAGGGAAGCCTATATCATTAGGCCCCACCCATGAAAGATAACTAGTCTCTAATGACCCTGATACTCAGATTGGGACTCAATTCTAAAACCGTTGGGGGACACCATAAACCCAATCTGGATAAAATAGATATGGTGGGGAATGTACGCCAACAATACCACAATCCCTTCCAATGAGGCCATATATAAGGATAAATAGTGCCCCAATTCTGTAGGTGTTGATAATTCCATAATCCCTACCTAGACTATAATAATGATAGATGATCTTACGACGGTCTCAATGATAGAACCCACAAACTCTATCTGCAAAATATCCCCCATAGTAGATCAATATTCAGTGACGTGAATGTAATGCTGCACTATACATTCAATGGAGTGCACCTAGGGAAAAAACTCAACCATAACTGGTCCAAACTATGAAAAATGGTATATAAGCACTTTAAAGGGGGTAATGGATGTGTACAAGGGGTACATGGTGTGTCCATCTATCCCCACACATTAATGTGGGGGTATAGCCTCAAACAACTTATATGTATCATAATACATGATGTGTAGAAGTATTAAATAGTGCATAGATATACATGACACCCTCCGATGTCGCTTTTCCATGGCCACATACCTTTCCCTTCCCATGTACCAACCTGGGTATAGTTTGACGTTTAGGTGTCTGAGTACACTATGTTCCACTAGCTATATACATTATCCCACATTCATTTTGTTTCTTAATAACATGCTAATCCTACCAGGACAGGAAAGACCCCGTTTTACTTGGGTCACTGTTCTTGTGATCGTTATTTTAATCCCAAAATCCTATCCCCATCTTAGAGGGAACACATGTTGTGTATCTACACAATAAAAGTCTTATTGTTCTGGATTTTCTAGATCATGAGGTTTCTTTTCCATTCTTCCGCACACACTATCACCGCCCTGTTTCTAGCTAGAATTCACTCCCAAGATCATGGATATGGGTCTACTGAGCCCCTATATCACATGATCATCAGAATATGACCTTTGAGATGGATCTGAAACACACCTATGATATTGGTATTTTAATGTTCTACCCAAGAAGATGATGAAAAATTGATTTGATATCATTATCCCTCAATCCATCAACAGTCTTAATTGATTCTCATAGGAAAAATTTCATCTCATTGCATACCGATAGTTCCAATGAATTTCACCATAGAATGGTCAATCCATTATTAGATATTGGGTAATGGTCAAACCATTGGCCAATGAAAATACCAATGATGGTCAAATGAAAAATCAATAGAGAAATACCTAATCCATCAAATGTAAGGAACAACCCTTAACCATTGTGTTATTTTCATCAGTTCATTATCGTTGGATAAAAAATGAAAAGAAATAAAGAACAAGAAACACAAACAATTCCATAAATTTATATCTATTGATGATACATGTATCAATACTATTTGTATAATTGATCCCTATTCTTTTATGATTAATGAACATGATAGAAATTAGAATGAAACATTGTACATGGAGTTTGGATTGATCATTGATGAAGAACATTTATTATTTTATATCATAAAAGATACCCATGACATCTACTGTCCCAATGATCCACGATCCAATTATGATCCATTGTCTTCACAAAGAACATTCTCATCCTATATCTTGTATGTCTCTAGGGTTTAGTGTCCATCAATAAGAAAACCCCCATATCCATATATATAGGGGAATTTGATCGCTGTATAAAAATAAAAAATAGATAAATTACAAAATTTATTTTATTAATTTACTCATATGATTAATTTTTAGGAAATGAACCGTAATGGTTGAGATAACATTTATTTTAAGTTAAAACCCACATTAGTTACTCAATGGATCACATAGATTCTTGATCTGATTCCATGTCCAGTATTTTTTTTTCCACATTTTGATGATACCATGTGTGCTTTCTAATTAAAATATTTAACATATTTCATAAATTAATTTTGGTCTCACCAATCCTCAGAATAGGACATTGTCTTAGTTTTTGGTCTTGAAAATAATCTATATAAGATCCCAAAATAATAAAAGAAAACTAAATTTCATAAAAAATACCTATATGGGCCACTCCTTAAATTCCATTATCTTATAATGGTCTAAAAATATCACTTTAATGGTGGTAACATTCCATATGAAAGATAATTCCACCATCCAAAACTGATATTTACTATACCATTCATATAACATCCCATTTTTTATAATTTTTAGAACTATATTAAAAATCTATTTGTGATACATTATTTTTTAGTTTATCACATAGTCATAATAAAATAATATTTCTGTACCTTTTAGTCTCTAAAGAATCAATTCATCATTTCCATGAATATTTTTGGAGCATTATTTAGTCCAAAGGAAATGAATATGAACTCACGTATCCATAACTTCTTCAAAAGGTAATATTTGGAAAATCTGTCTTATTCACATTTAGTTGTAGATATCCTAAGTATAATTCACCTTATACTTGTAGTTCTCCATGTGTAGTTATCGTTATGGATTTTGTTTAGTTCATGATAATCAATGTAGAGGTGAATTTACCGATCAATTTTCATGAAAAAGTGGACTCATAATCCCACATTGAAGTACTTGTGAATATAACTTCATTTTCCAAATACTATTATAGATTCTTCTTGATTTATTCCAACTCAATGGTGTCCATTTTTTATAGAGTGTGGGATTTTTTTGGGATCCAGGTATATGTTCAATTGATAACTCAACCTGCCACTTAGGAGGAAAACTAGAAAACCCTTCATGGAATACATCACTATACTCCCCCTCAACGGAATATTATTCAAGCATGATTCCCCCCTTTATCTCAAATTGTATAGAATACTATTATTTCTCATAAAAAATAATATCTATGCTTAAATGAATATTGTAATACCAATTCATCCTCTTCCATAAACATGTATATAATTAGAGGATTAATTGGGATGTTATGTGTGATATCTCTCTCCTGATAGTGAAATATTTAATTATATAAGGAAATACAATCCATAACCAATATATAATTGAATTAAAATAAAGGATGAATGGGTTTGTTTTTTGAAAGATTTATTCCACAAACATTGACTGGGGAGGAGTTATATAATTAGGATACAATAATTTCTCCTCTTACCATTCTCCCATATAACATAAACTCAATGTTTTGAGGTCCATATTGCATAGGTTTCACAAAAAAATAATGATTTGAAATAATGTGTATATCCATAATAATATATGTTACTTTATTCCGTATAATCGATAATGAGATTAAATTATTATATTTGATTGTAGTTATAAACATAATCTATATCCAAAATTAAAATAGTGATGATAATACTAATACTAAATATAAGATAAAAGAGAAACAATGAACATGAAAGTAATAAGTTATAAAAGAAACTTATATCCTAACTTGTGAGTCTCTAGGTTTCAATATAGGTTATCTATGGTAATTTCCCAATTATTTTTTCCATCATAAAAAATATATAATTCCTCCAAAATGGATCATAATGTATTTGTGAATTTTCCACATCATATCTCATAGGAGTGTCAAACTCGGTGTATAATAGAAACTCAATTTAATGTACTAGGAACTATTTGTGTTAATAACAATCATTCCATTTTGGGGTTATTACCCAAAGGCAAACCTATACTAGAGCTTAATCGACATACAATATCTAGACATGGATGTAATTTTTTGGAAAAAATTCTCTCTATACTTTACTACCAACATTTCTGTATATATTACTATCCTTAAACTTATACTTGGGGTTTTACTAATATTTTTTTTCCTTGATCCAAAAAAATTATTAGACCTTGATCTGATACCAAATATAGTTGAACCAGTATTTTCCACATATCAATATATATTTTTTAACATGAATATTAAATAAACACAATCCAAGGATTGAAATTCCCAGTGTCTTTGAAATAATTGGCTTATAATACAGTAGAGTGAAATTAAATTACGATGTACTTATTTCAATGTATATAACGAGATCCTAAATACATTAAATATTCTAAAATTTCAAAGGATAACTGGGTATATGAAAAAAATTAGGAAAATATATAAAGACTACTAAGGGAATAAACATGATGAAAAATAATAACATATGAACTAATAAGGCATTACATTATTCCATAAAAAATTATGATTAATAATATCAGAGAATGAAATAATGAATATCGTATCATAATATCGAGAAACCATAGGATTGTGTATCCAATATAAAACATTATATAAGTATAGGTCAAGGCTAATAGTGAAGACAACCTTATATAGTGGACAAAGTCCCATCGTGGATTTGGATTACTCCCTAATCTGATACATATCATCTAATGAAACAAAAACATTAACCAATACATTGTTTTAATATCATTGTGAACCCATATTAATATTTATATTCAAATGTTTTCCAATTAAGGAAATCATACAAATGTCATAAGAATCAACACATTGAACGAGAAGAATAGGGTTATGAAATCAAGTCTCATAACATACCTAAAACGAATATCATAAAAAATTTCATCATAAAAGGGACTAAATAATTAATTTATGGCCATAGGAAAATAAATAACTAAATTCCATAAAAATTAATTCCATGTGAATTTAATAAATTCAAATTATTAGAGAAATAATTTTGAAAATATTTCTTTAAGGTATGGTTTCTGGAAAAAATGGAAAAGAATCATTAAAGAGAATACAGTCTTAATATGTTTTTTAAAACCAGAAATCAACTATAAAAATTCTATAATAAAATGATTTTTTAGAATTAATGGATTTTTAAAAACATTTCAATTATAGGAACATGAAATGTTTCCTAAAAATAAAGAAGTTTCATTTAATCTGCTCTGCTTGACAAAATAATTGATAAGGGAACCTTTTAAACTTTTATATCCACATCAAGGAAAGGTCAGTTAAACTATATATATGAGTTTAAAATATAAAAAAAGTATATAATATGCAACTAATATTAATATAGAGTTATATTTAAATAAGTATAGAGAAAGAATGGCCTAAAAAATATGGTGTTTTAGAGAGATCCCATACCTTATTATTCAGAATACTTCTTCACTAACACATAATATCCTGAATATTGAAATTAAACTCATTAATTACTTAATTTATAACCCTTTAAATCTAAAATTAATTTACTGTAAATATATTATTATAACTTATGACTATTTCAATGAGATAACATGTTTAGTTTCACTGTTCTGAGGATGTTTATTGTGTGGTTTCACAATTGGATGACTTATGGATGATTATTGGAGTTCTTATGATCATTGTAAAAAATAAAGAAGATAAATTAAATATTATTATTATCATTAAAAAAATTGAAATTATCCCAAATATCCATAAGTTTTCTGACATGGGTGTGATTTGAGGATTAAAAATGTAATCATTATATGATCATTTATATTTTTGTCTTTGTAATGAACATTATGAACTACATTCATTTTATATAATATTATGTCTATATATTCCTTCAAATAATGTAAAAAAATATATAATATACATATTTAGTAAAATATAAAACATTATAAGTAAACTTAATCCTTTCATGTAGGTGATAATGGAAAACAAAAAACGGAATCCACAGAGGTAGTGAACTAACATAATAATAATGTCGTTTTCATTTTCTGAATATTAGAATCTAGGAAGTGGATTTTCAATAGATTAAATAAAATATCATTATATTAAAAAAAAATATCATACCATCATGTACAAATAGGTATTGATAATAATAATAAAGAAAGGAATAAATAATTGTTGGTTGAGAGTGTTAATTTCACCTTTGGATGTCAACGTTAAGGCTTTCAATTAAGGCACCATATGATTGGTATTCGTTTGGCAAAAAACTTATAAGGATATGTGGGGTGATAGGAATGGTTATTTTTCTAAATTTCGAGTAATCTCCACGTCTTAGATGGTTTGAGTGTATGCGGTGGTGAGGATAGGTATTTATAAGGGGAGGCGATGAGTGTTTTCTTGATATTATATTCATTATATTATATTTATTCCTCAAGACTACCAATAGTGTTTATTCTTGTGACTATATAAAGTAAATGATTCATTAAGTTTGAACTAAGGGTTTCTTATAAAACCAATTATGAAATTAATCATGTATTCAACTTATAATGAAAAATAAATTAATTTGTCATAGTTTACTATTCATTAAGAATTAAGCATTTAAAGAAAAATACCAAAAAATGTAAATGTATAAATTTTTGGAAAATTAATATTTTAAAATAAAATGCATTTTATCAAAATAAATTTCAAAAAATGAAAATTTTAATTTTTAAATAAAATCCTTTTTTATTTGAAAATTATGAATTTTAATATTTTTAAAAAATATATGACCCATTTAAAAATTATTTATGGTATCATAAAAATACAAATTCATAATAATTGATATAAATATTATTTTAAATACCCACATTTTTAAATGAAAATCTATTTTAAAATTATATATTTGTTAAAAAATTGAAATAAAACATATATATTTTTAGTCATATCATGATATAAATATGTCAAATTTTCATTTTGTTAGAAATAGAAATATTGTTTTATACTTCCTTATGTGAAGGTACTATTCTAACAGTCATTTTACTATTCTAAATTATTTGATTTCTACTCCAATGGCCATAAAACCAATCCAATAGTCAAATTTTTAATGGTAATACAGGTACCAATTTTTATATATGTAACTCATATTTCATTAATTATTCCGTAAATTCTACATTCTCTCTAGGTTTGAAAATGACTATTTCATCTTTAATATATTTTTTTATTTTTATTGTTTTTTTCATGAGTTCGAAAATTTAGGGGGGTTGAAAATAACCAAATTTTTATATTGTAGTTTACATCTTTTCCATTTTTCCTAATTTTAATGTTTTTCAATATTTTGGATAAAATTTTGTAAAATGTAATTTCCAAGTAAATATAATAAAATTATTCCTAATTTAATTTTTCTTTGTATGTTATGGGGTCGTTAGACACCAGACCTGATTATTCTACAATATAATGATTCTAAAGAAATATAGTATTATGCATTTATTATTAAAATTTTAGGATTATTATATATAATTTTTTTTAATTTAAATACATTTTGACCCATGAATAATAAAAGGGTCAAAAAAATTAAATTGTCCTTTTATCATGTTTTTTAGGACCGACTAATAAAAGCGATGGGCTCGGGTTGGTCTATATAATATTAAAAATTAAATTTTTCAGATTTTACCTATCCAAACATGATATCCATGATACTTATAGATATTTGAGCTATTTTATAAAAATGAGATGTATAGAAAGGTTTAAATAAGTTATTTTTTGTTGTGTACGGAATTTTTTTGGTAATGTGATTTCTTAGAGTGGTGTATTTATTGACCTTGATGAGTTTAAAGATGATTTTTGTGGAAGTTGGACCAGAATGTTTATATGGTGTATATTTTATTGGTCTAGATGGATTTCATTGGTATTTCATCCGTTATTTCAATTAGATTAAAATAACATTAACCATAATTATTAGGAAGAATAATGCTTTTTTTAGACAAAGGTGTGATAGAAAAATTTCGATTTTCACATATAATGGTTGATTAGTGAACCTATTTTGAGGGAATAATAGGAAGGTGTTAATTATGTGTCATATTTCAAGTATTTGAATCATAATTTTGTAGTTATTTAATCTAATGACATGTCATGATATTTTACGGGTCTATATAGATACACCCTGATGAGTGTAGCCAGGTGATCAATGATCTAGAGTTCTTTATGGTCAGGTTTATGTTAATGAAGTAGAGATATTCTTTTCTTGGAAAATATTTTATTTAATTTACAGATCATAAGATCATGTCATATGCTTTTATATATTGGTATTTGAATTTTAGTTAGAGTAGGTGTTTTTTGTTTCTCCCAGATTATTATTTTGAGATCACATTTTACCTGGGAAAGGGTATTGTATTTATGAGCAATTTTTGTTTTAGATCTTTTGATGATGTGGTTTACGAGCCATTGAATGAGTAGAGTACGATAATGGAGTTAACTATTTTATAACAGTATTTGGATATGGTATTCAGTATCACATTTGATTGATGTATTCCATTTTACGATTGGTTATAATGACATAGTTAGGGGATATAAAGACCAAGAGTTTGAATGATTTGTTTATGTAGGGATAGAACTAATCATTGGATTGATGATATGGAGGACTAGTTGATATTTCATAAAAAAAATAGTGGTTCCATATTATAATCATGAGGAGGTGTTTTTAGTGTTTTAAGGATCGTGATTTGTTGAGTAACCTTTTGTATTTAGGATATATTATGCATTGATAAAATAGTATTGGTTGTATGGATTGAAGAGATATATAATGGAGTTTTTTTGGTGAAATTCCATACATATTAATGGTTTAAGGAAAATTTGTTGATTCCTTATTGTTTTTTGTAGAATATATCAATTTATTCTTGCAATCTATATGATATATCCTTGAATTTTTTGTCTTAGTTTCCTTATGAACCTGGTATTTACGTTGTTATATGGGTGATTTTGTACTAGAAAACAATGTTATATCATTTTATATCAATCGAGGAAAAGTATTCGATATATTATTTAATGTGGTTATATGTGCTATAAGTATGTAAAATACAAAGAGTTCATTATTTTAATATATTTGATCAGGATTATTGTTTTATATCTCAAATGTATAGAGGATTAAAATCTTATTTTAGAAGCTAAATATGTCATTAGAAACAATTTCATGCTTTGAAGTATAGTAACACGAAGAGGGGGATTTTAACATTTAATGATATTGCATGAGACTAAATTTGATTTTTTTGGTGGAATTTTGTATTATCATAATCCTATGGATGAATTTTTTTATGGTAACAACAATAATTATTTGATTGATATGGAACCATATATTGTGTTGTATGAAAAAAAATTTTAATCTCTATTCTATCGGGTAGATATTGTAAGACATTTTTAATTGGTCATGATTAAATGTAGGTGATGCTTAGTTTGTGTTTTTAAATCATGAGTATATGAAGATAATGATGGGTATGAATAATTATGATATTAATTTTATTTATTAGTAATTGGAGATTCAATTTGATGATAATTTGTTTTTTAAGTTTATTTACAGTATGGGAATTATCAATTTAGATGACTTTTTAAGTTATCTATAGTGATTATTGGATCTATTAAGGCATTTAAATTACTTGGGTAGTAAAATATATGTATTAAATTCATTCTTAGGTTGATTTAGATCATGATTTGTTTCATGTTTCACATTTAAGGTAGTATGATTTTGATCCTTTTCATGTTATCGATTGGGGTGAGATTGAGTAAGATGAGGATCCATTATTGATTATTAAGTTGAGATTCATGATCATCAAGAGTTTATATTCCATATTCATTAGATTTAATTGGTGTATGATCCTTAGTGACATAGTGATGTTAAGAAGAAAATATTGTTGCAAGAGTATTGGAGGTAGTTACAGTTTTTGGGTTGTTTTAGTTTGAATTTTATATTGTTTTGAAATAGCTTGTGGATGTTTGAGGTAATGGATGATATTTTGATTATATATAAGTTTTTTTTGATATAATATGTGTGGATTTTGCTGTTAATTTTTAATTACATTTACTGGACCTTTTTTGAATAAAAAGTTTTTTTGTTTCAAACTATTTGAGGGTCATTATTTTTGGCTTATTAGTGTATTTGTGGTTTCATATTTGGGAGAGATGTTTGGTGATGCATCTCTTTTCTCATATTATTTATGTCGAATGTTTGGAGTGTATGTAATAGATTTATTGAGGAATGAAAGTGTTTGACTAGTGGAGATCTCGGTTTAGAACCATTAGAGATTAATTTAGTGTTATTAACAACAATAGTAACCTGCGTCTAGTTCTACATGGTCAGGTGTGATGTATTTGTGGTTTTTAAACCATGACGTATTACAATTTCATTGGTATATCTTTCAAGGTCATCTTCACTACCTTCTATATTTTCCATCACAAAATTTGGAGAAATTTATAGATTTAAATTTTTTTGGAAGATCTATTTTTTGGAAGTCGCAGAGGTTGTATAATGGTCTATTAAAGTATGGTGGTTTTATTATTTCCAAATGGAACAATTAAGGTAGTATATCCATTTTTCATAATAGCTGGTCATCTCTGGTGTGGTAGGTGATTTCTATCTCCCTTCATTAATTCATATTTTGAAAATATTAGTATACATTCTTATTATATATTGTATATGTGGGTTAGACTATCAGGATAATTTTTTAATATAAATATATTTTTTCTCATAAAAGGGTAGTGGATGGATCTATCCCTTGGGTTTATGTATCAATTTGAAGGGTGTGTATTTTTTTGAGATCCCATTAGAATATTAGATGTAGGGAGTCTTCATCGGAAAAATCTCAAAATAACCAAATGTTCTTGGATAATAGATTGTGTTATATTTATTAATATTTTTATGGTTAATTGGTAATAAGTATCCCATAACTAGATTTTTTGGTAAGTTTATAATATTGGTATAATTATAAGGATGGATAACATTATGTTTCTACATTATCCTCTTTTGAGTTTGGGTGTTTATTATTTAAATTCTAATTGAATTATAGATATAAGGGGAATATAGTGGTTTTATAGAACTATTTTGGAATGGATAAGTCATGGATCTGCTTCTATGTTGATGGTTGATGGGGCTTGGTTTGGAGTGTTACGTTCATGTGCGTATGAGAGATTGAATCCTCATTTATTTTCCCTTCTATTTTTAATTAATTAATACAGGTAGTGGTTAATTTGGGGTATTTTTCAAGAGAATTTATCTACTAATTTTGGAAACTATTTATGTAGGGTTGTGATTTACAACCTAGTTTCACTCCCCATAGGGTGAATGTAACACCCCATTATTTTATGCAATGTTTATCTTTAAAAAATAAATAATTTCATTGATATCCTAATTTAAAAACATATATGAATTTAAAAAAACCATGAAAATATATTTAAATATTATATGTGAAAATTATATCATTTTTGATTTCAACATTTCAGTTTTAACACGGGTTGAATTTTTGGGATTCTTTGAAACAATATAATATATTTGAATAGTAAAAAATACCATGTTATGTAAAAATATAATTTCTATTATCGAAATCATGTAATTTAAAATTATAATTCTATTTTGTATTTTTATTTATGTTAAATAAGATCCTTTTGATGTATAATAATCTAATTAATTCTATTAGGATCGATATTTTAAATGATTTTATATATGACAATTTGAAGGTTAAAAACATATATTTCTAGAAAAATGTATATATAGTATTTTTTGAGTTTATTATAAAATTAATTTCCAAAAATTATAGGATTATAATTTTATAAAATGGATTCAATATTTGGAATTTATAGGCTCATATTTGGTACATTTTCTGTTTTTATTTGATTAATTATGAATATTAATCTTTTTAAACTTTATCACATTGGTATAAGGTAAATCGACAAAATAAGGTTATAAATAATGTGATTAGGCATTAAAAATATATCAACACAAGCCAATAATTAATTGGATGATATTAATTTGATAACATCTATACTAACATTAAATATATGTAATTTTGGTTCCATTTCACCTTAAGGATGACATTTACATTATTTTAATTAAAGAAAAATACAAAATGTCAATATATTGCCTTAAAATTTCACTTATTTGTTTAATAGGGATTAAATAATGTTTTCAGTGATTATTAATGTTTATTTTGATAATAAGTTAATTTTTCTCAACCAAATTTACTCAATGTTTTAGTTTTAAGCGGTCAATTGTAGTTAAGCTTGGATTGTTGAATCCATAAAGACCTAAGAAGTATCCTACATGCACATAAATTTAATGGATAGTTTTAGGGAATTAAGTGAACAACATGGGTTCATTTTTTATGGTTTTAAAATAGCACTAAAATTTCTATGTGAAATCATATTATGATAAATTTAGTTGATCCTAGTTTATTTGTCACTGTGGATTGGATGAATTCCTTTTTAACGATTTCAATTTTATTAACTCGAGAAGAATTCATTCAGTGAATTAAAACTAATGCATCTCTTACTGGTTAAAAACCATAAAAACACATGCTAATCATATATACACTTGTAGTATCATTTTCCTGAGCACTCCAAGCTAAAGGATCTAATTTGCATATAAAAGTGGGCAAATAAATTCAATAAGGAAGAGGAAGTTACGAAATCATTGAATAAAAGGAACTCAGATGAATGAAATTAATAAAAATTTAGAGAGTGAGAAATAACATCCCATTATTCACCTTTCTACACCCTTGTATCAACCCATAAATGTTTTAACCCTCTATTGATTACATGTTCTCAACAGAAGCGGGAAACAGACATACAAGGGTGGAATTAATGAAGTAAAAGCAAGAAAACAATGATCACTCCATCGTTGATTGAAAATTTTTACAAGGTTTGGTGTGAATTAATTCACACCTTGATGAAGTACTATCAATGTGATATGAATAATAATATAATAATATTATACAAAGATCATTTATTAAAAAATAAGTTGATTCAAACAACATACATGAGATAGAAGAATATTACCAAGACAGAATGGAATAATTACATTACAATGAAAACAATGCTCCAAGATCCCAAAATAATCGACCCCTAATACCTTAAATAGGTATTATGGAAGCCTTGGGACGAGCCTCCATCTGTCTAAATCTCTTTAATTAATTGTGGTGGGTCTAGGTTGGTGGAAAATTAATGAAGAGGAGACTTTTCCACTCTTAACCCGAAGTTGCAGCCAGCTTGTGTCCATCAAAAAGAGGTGACAAAATGTCCTTATAGATGGATGAATTAAAGTGGTTCCTAGATAAATAAAATGGATCCTCGGATGTCCCCTAATATCCTACAAAATCTAAGTCAAAAATATTTTGTGGTATTCGATATATGATTTAAATGGTGGGCTATTTTTTTTTTCACCGAATCTGGCCGTGAATTTCATATTAAATTGGGCCGCATGGATTTCCCATAAAAATTCCAAATTAGCTTGGGATAATATTTAGTGAATTGTTTCCCATGATATGATCTACCTTCAGTTAAATTTTTAGAATCATTGGGATTGAATATTTTCCTCTACTATACTTTTATTGGGCTGATGTCCAGTTCACTTCACCTAGAATGTTGTTGGTTCAAAGACCACTTTGGTGGTATTCCAATTTGAATCTCCAAGTTCCCAAAGGTATGCATTTTTCCTTGTTGCATCAGAGACCTAAAAATAAAACTGATACCAATTTTTTCAAAGGTGTTCAAATTTGAAAAAAGAAATAGTGCACATTAAAAAATAAATACAATCAATATATTAAATAATGTTCAAATTGTAAAATGCACTGAAAATGGTGTTTACTAATAAGGAAACACATGAATATTATAATATGAACAATGAATATTATCCTCTTTAATTGGATAATCACACCCCTACTTGGGATTTTCTAGCCCTAAGAAAAATATATCCCAAAAATATGAAATTCGAATTCCCTTTTAAAAAAACATTTTAATACACATTTCTCACCTAAAGATCTCATACAAATTTTTTTTGAAACCCATCAAAACCAAATAAAACTATCTAGGTTGATAGGAATATCTCAATCCCAATCCCACTCTTTTGTTCAAATCCATTGCCACAATTCATCTAATTTCAATTAAGCATGATAAAGTGTTGGGCATCATAATATACATGGGTGTTCATCTTTAATCATGGGAGAATATATGGAAGCACTAGGAGAAATCATATTTTAATATTAAGATGAGTATTTATTTTTTCTATATATATTTTTAGTTTTAATTTTTTCAATATTTCCATGGTAATTGAAGTATAACTCAATCAATTCAACCCATATAGCATGACTTTGTCAATGAATCCTAGGATCAATGACCATAGGGATCTAAGTGAAGATCACATTATCGGGAATCATCTCAAGTTTACTCAATCAAAAAAAAAATACAAATAACAAAATATAGAGATAAAATTTCTAACATCGGTCCAGAGAACTATGGAGTCAAGATCTCCAAGTGTCCAAATCCACACATAAGGTCAATCCATTTCTCTATGTGAAATTGATTTTTTTTTTATTTTTTAGAAAACCAATGTTAAATTTCAAATTTTTTCCCCAAAACAATTCCACTTATTATGGGAACCCAAGAATTAAAACTAATACCCCACAATACAAGGGATGTTTATTATGTTTTTTTGTTATTAAATTGATGAAAATATTAATGGTGAAAATCACATCGAATAATGACACTTTCAAAAATCTATGCACATGAACATAATCATGCATTGAAAACAGAATCAAGGCATTAAAAATTATTTGATATCCAATTTCTGAATTTTCAATTCCTGTTATTATGTTTAAGGTTAATGAACGTTTTCCTTCCAAATATTTGTTATACACACAAAATCAATCTTTTTTTATTTCATCTCCCGCAACATAGAATAACATTGTACCCAATGTTTAATGAAATGAAAACATAGAATTGGGTAGAAGATAGAAGTTCAATGATGACATTGAAAATGAGAATCATGGAATTATGTCACCTAGTGGTTGAAGATGAAAGTACATCCCCCAGTCTCCCTTTAGTCCTAGGTTCAAGTCCTTAATGCTTTTCCAGTTGTGATGGGACTTTCCTCACAACCTCATGCATGTCCTTTATTTTTTGTTTATTATTTTTCTGGTATTTTTCTTTTAACCTACAAAGACATAAAAATAATGCAATATAAAATGATGGAACATTATATTCATTTTAAATTTCACCGTAAGGTATTACTTAGGGACCACACCACGTGACACAGATGAATATGGAACCCCCTTTCATACCCATCCATACTCATAATAGAAAAACATCTCAAAAGTCTAAGGTAAAACCATATTCATATTTTTTTCTTTTAACCTACAAAAACAAAAAAAAATTAAACAAACTGATGAAATTTTTTATTATTTTAAAATTTTAGGGTAAGGTATTACTCAGGGATCACGCCATGTGACACAGATGAATATGGCGCTCCCCTTTCATACCCATAAATACTCATAATAGAATAACATGTCAAATTTTTTAAAACAAATATCAGAATGATTCATTAATCTAATTTGAAAAATATAGATTATCCACAATGATTGTAAAGACACAATCTTTTTTTAATTAATATTCATCTTTATCTCATTAAATTTCTTGTTATGTTAAATGGTTATATAACATATGATCAACTTCGGTTTTATGATTTTGTATATCAAAATACTGTTATGAATTTTTATCATTGCCAATATAGTTGTTGAACAATGATCCCGTGATTAGTATAAATATAGGGATTTTTCAAATCCTATCTACTCGGAAAAAGGAAGCAATGACCTCATCCAGTAGAATTACTTTGTACGAAGCCCATTTGTCAGTGCTCAAAAAGTAGGTAGCATCATTGGGATTTTCTCTTGACAAAGCCCAAGATGATGTCCAACAAGATAATCATTAAAGTAACTGCATATGAGAGAATTGGAAGTTGATAGAGAATACCACCTTAGCGATGTTATCCAAGCCAGCCCAAGAGTCTGTCACCATCACATACCAAACCCTTAGGACATTTGTGGGTGTTATAAGCAGTTATATTACAATAACATAGCACTATGATTATGTGATTTTTTTTATAGAATAAATAATATACATTCATTTTATTTTTGTTACTTTGTAAATGGGTTTTAAAGCACCAATAATACTTTTTAGTTAAAATTCAATTATGAAAAATATTTTAATGATTTAATAGATTTTTTAATTTAATAATAATTTAATAAAATATCAATAATAATTTAATTTTTATATATAAATTATTGTATAATTTTTAAGAATAAATTTTTTATTTTTATTATGGTTTGAAAACTGTTTATTTTTTCAAACTCATGAATTTTCGATAAACGTTGGATTTTATTTTAAAAGGGAAAACTAACATTTTTATAAAATAATTTATATAAAGTGAATATTGTTTTTGGAATTAGGACCTCGATATTATCCAATAGTGAATTTTTCCTAATTTTATGAGAATATAGATTTTTTGGGTAAAAATTTAATACCATTTAATTATATAATTTTTTTATGATATCATAATGAAATAATAGTGATGTAATAAAATAATATAAATTTAATGTTAAGAAAATATATGATTTTGAATTCAAATAATTTTATTTTAGGATTGTTTGAAATATTTTACAAATCATTATTGGACCCTCCAAGACATATAAAACATTTAAATTTTAAAAGTTATTTCATTCAGAGTGTGACTCACCTCCGCATAAATAAGCCTAATATATTAAAATGTTCAGACAATGGCCTTATAAAATAATTTTTCAACTCACATTTGGAAAAACCCATCGGAAAAAACCATGGGTTCATTTGTTGTTTTGATTAGATTAAGTTGTGGCGGCCAAAACCTAAATAACAATGAATTCCCTCTTTTTCCTATTTAAATCCACCCAAGATCCCACTTCCTCTTCACTAAAAGCCTTTGGAGAATGACCCACCTATGATCTCCTCTCTCTATAATCCTCCAAAGGAATCCCAAGATCCCAATAAACCTCTCCCAATCCTCCCCCATGCCATTGGGATCACACATCCATGTAAGGGATCTGATTCCTTTCTCATTTTATCCAAATTTATTTATGTTGTTATACAATTTTATTTTCAATTACAAATTTTTGGGTATAATTTCTCCCCACCCCCATACATTTCTTATTTTGTTTTAATGATATGATACCCCTTTCTTTCGCGTTCATTCCATCCATGTAAACATGTTACCATGCCGAAATTTCGTAAGTGACTCTCTCCTCATTTATATCCAAGAAATTAATTTTTTTTATGAATCTAAACTCCATTACATTTGTTAGGAAATGTATCAATGTGACCCCCTTACTATCCATTTCATTTAAATAATACGAGAAACCATTTCCACTAACATCAACAATTTTTACAAATTTTTATGTCATGCCATTACGCTGCCGAAATTGAATCGGTAATTTCTAATTCAAAGAAATTGTGTAGAGAATACCATGACCATTTATTTATCAAGGGTATTAAACATTATGGATATTTACATAATTTTTATAGAGGGTAATATATGAATTCTACATTCTTTTATCATATAATAAGTGATTATGTTTAATGAATCCATGTTGTATGATCTATGTGGAAAAATAATGCATGAAATTAAATTATTAAGAAGGGTGTGCCCTGATAGTGATCCAATGCATTGGGTAAAGATTAATATCATGATACGAAAAGTGAAATAAGGGTTTAATCATGTTAATTCATGTGAAATTAGGGTTTAATCATGCTCCATGTTCTGTGATCCTTGGATCACACTAATATCATGGTAAATGTTGTAACCACATTTCCAAGTAATGACAATCATGCATTATCATGCCTTTATGTTCATGTGTCGCTTGTGATCCATTGATATGCCTATTGTCTAACATGTACTATATTATTATTGTTATTCCTTGTTTAATCCCTTACAAGGCTTATTATCTCACCTTTTTCTTATGCATATCCTGAGGTTATCCCATGTAATTCTAAGTATGAAGGAATGTGTGTGGTCATGTAAAAGACGTTTTGACTAAAGATGTGTATTTCAGGTTCTAAGTTGTTATTTAATGTTTCTAATTTCCCAAGACACTATACCTCTCAATCCTTAATATTTTCTTAAGTAAAATTGTATGCATTAAATCATGTTTAATGGTGTAATAAAGAGTAGGGTTGTTATAGTTAGTATTTGAGGATATGTTTAATTTTTTTTGGGATTAGGATTAGAATAACATACTTAAAGACATAGGGATAAGAAGAAGTATAATAAATACATCCCTAAATTTTTTTAGTATTTTATAACTATTTTATCAAGAAAATATATCCTTGTCTGGATATGGGCATGTAGAGGTGGCTCTGCCATAGATGCATCTAGATGTAAAACCCGAAAACAACTCTTTGAACTAGAGATGAATGAGAACTAGTGCATGAAAACGAGCCTAGCTGTAATTGTGGTTATGTAACTCTTGGGGGATATGTTTTTGTTAATTAATATTCTTAGTATGAACTATTTTTATGGAAATAATAAAATTCCGTAAGAATATATGGTTGGAAGTAGATCATGGATTAAATAAACTGAAGCCTACAAATTCATTAGTTAAAGAAATAAAAGTAATTTATATGTTATCCATTTTTTTCAATTAATTACCCTTCATGTTTCACCCCTAAAATTTCTTTTCTTCTAGATGAGGGATGGTAATACGATGACTCAGACTAACTACCGGTGTGAAGATCAATGTGACGATCATTCTAATGGATTCCCAATTCGATGGGAACAATAAATCGCAAAAATTTTCCTAATACTCTCTCAGTTAACTCATGTTTCGAATAGAAACATAGGTCAAGATAAACATTCATCCACCCCTAAGAAATAACAAGTCACAATCGAGAGATTTATGAGACAATGACCTCTGACTTTTATGGATAATCTGATCCCTCAATTTCCAAAGAATGGATCAACTCCATTGAAATGATATTCTCCAACCTTCAATGTTATAAACAAGAGAATGTTCTTCTGGTTTCTTATCATATAGATGGTGAAACTAATCAATGGTGGACATTGATAAACAATATGAAGCTTGGGGAGGATATCAAGGGGTTGGAATGGAAGTATTTCTAGAAAATGTTTTTCAGAAAATATCTTCCTCGCACCCTCTGACTTAAGATGGAAAAGGGAATTCCTTTCTCTCAAGAAAAAATATAATTAATCCATCAATTATTACAAGGTAAACTTCACAAGGCTTGCACGGTATACATATTTATTTTTCAGTAATCCCAAATGCACGGTTGACCGCTTCTTTGGTGTGTTTTAACCTAGCCTATAAAAATCCCTATCGATTTGTCACATCAAGAGCTAGGAGGAAATTGTCTGATGTTCCCTAAAAGATTATATGTCGATCGAAAAATATAAGGGGTATCATGGGTATTAGAAGTGTATGATGGAAATCAATTCTAGTGGTCCAATGGATAAATCCCATGGTGCTAAGAATATATATCACCTCACTTTCCAAAGGTGTTGAAAGAAGCACCTCAGAAATTTCCTAAAGGGGGTGAGGAAATGCTTTAGGTGTGGAAGAGAAGGGCGCCTGACCATTAACTTTTGAAAAAAAAACTCATGTCTACAATAGAGGAGAGGAACACTCTGTTTGACCCTCAACACATTTTTCATTACTTCAAATACAATGAACTGGGGCCGTTTGCAAACTAGTGCCCTATTCCAAGGGATTTCGGAGGCAACCAACAACCTCCAAGGCAGAAAAGGTGATATTTTTACATCACTACCACCAAAGTCAAACCGAGAAATGAAGTGGTTATAGGTACAATAGTTATTAATTCAAGAATATTGAAAGTAATTTTTGATTCTGGTACTATGAAATATTTTATATCACGAATTTTTAGTAAAAAAATCCCAACACTACCACAAGTTATATAAGTAAAGAGGTCGGTGAGAACAGAAAATGTGGCAATCATTGCATCTTAGGAATATAAAACCTCCCCTATCATAATTTTGGGATTTAACTACCTAGATAACCTCTTAATACTTCCTTTAGTGTAATTTTATGCAATTCTTGTCATGGAATGGATATCCTTATATAGACCCAACATAAATTTCCATGAGAGGGAAATCCCTCTTTATATGGCGAATCGGCCTCAATTCTATACAAGTGGAAGGAGGAGGATGAATATTATTTATAACCATCATCTCATGAATGGGTATAATTAACCTATGATTACATGTATCTGGATCAGATGATTGAGTCCATGGAGGAAACCATCCTTGAATACATGCCTGTTGTGAGGGAATTCGGAAAAGTGTTTCATGAGGAATTTCCCCATCTTCTTCCTTGAAGAGATATTGAATTATCAATTGATCTTATACATGGGGTGTTTCCAATAGCCAAGACTCCATATAGAATGGATATTGTGGAGGTTGAGATCTGAAGAAAATCCTATAGGTGAATCAGGATGAAGGGTTTATACGCCCAAGTGCTTCACCATAGGGTGCACCAGTCCTCTTCGTTAGGATGAAGGATGGGGCAATGTGCCTTTGCATTGATTATCAAAAGCTAAACAAAACCATGATAATTAAAAATTATCTTCTTCCATGAATTGATGAATTGTTCGATGAACTACGTGGAGAAAAATAATTTTCCATGGTGGATTTTCAATCAGGATATTACCAAGTAAGGGTGTAGAAGGAGGATATCCCCAAGACTGCTTTTCGTTCAAGATACGGGAACTATGAATTCAAATTAATTCCATTCAGACTCACTAATGCTCCAGAAATATTCATGGACTTGATGAATATAGTATTTAGATATTACCTTGAAACAATTGTGGTAGTATTTATAGATGATATTTTAATATACTCTTAAACAAATGAAGTTTATGAAGACCATTTAATAACTGTACTAGAGACCATGGAAAAGGAGAAGCTACGTTCAATGTACAAAAAGTGTGATTACTAGTTGAAGTAGGTCTCCTTATTGGGTTATATCATCACACACAATGGGATATCTGTGGATCCATCCATGATAGCTATTATTGAGGGATGGCCCAAGACAACATCAGCAACGGATATCCGGAGCTTCCTTGGGTTAGCTAAATATTATCACCAATTAGTGAGAAATTTCATATGATTGTGAAACACTATTACCGAACTATCTTTGAAGGGAATAACGTTTTCATGGAGTGATAAATTTGAATAGATATTCAAGGAGTTGAAAACGAGGATTATCACTGCTCCTGTGCTCACACTACCCACAAGTGGAGACATTTCTGTAGTATTTAGTAAGCTTCGAATAATATAATGGGCTATGTGTTGAGGAAAAATAAAAAAAGTCAATATATATTCATTAGAGAAATAAAATTTTCATTAGAAAAACTATCCAACAAAAGATCTGGAGTTGGTTGTTGTAATCCTCACTTTGAAAATTTGGAAACATAACCTCTTTGGCGAGAAGTGGGTAATATACACAAATCACAAAATCCTAAAGTATATATTCGCATAGAAATAGTTGAATATGTGCCAACGAAGATGGTTAGAGGAGATCAAAGACTAGTACTGCTCAATCCATTACCTCCTTGGGAAAGAGAACAAGGTGGATAATTATATAAGTAGAAAGGACCCAACAATTTTATCATTGAAGATAATTGAAAATGATCCATTTTTAATATATTTGATGAAGATGGACATGAGAATCATAATAAAGGGAACATAATCAATACTTTCACAAATTATTGCTCAACCATATCTTTTGAAAATGTCAAAGGTCACATAAAATAACGAAGCGGGAATTTAGAAGATAGTGGAAACTATTAGAAAAGGTAAATTCTCATAGATTGAAGTAAATGAAGAAGTAATTGTATGATTTTGGTCATGAATATATGCGCCATCAAATTTAGAGTTAAATAAAGAACATTTAGTTGATACACATAGTTAAAATTTCTCTATTAACCCAGGAAACACTAAGATGTATCGAGATCTCCGAGAGCATTATTAGTGGGATAAAATGAAGAATGAGATCTCTGAGTATACATCAATGTTCCTGGTATGTCAGCAAGTGAAGGCTGAGAGGCAGAATTCTAAGGGGATGATGTAACCATTACCCATACCATCGTGGAAATGGGAGAACATCACCATAGACTTCATCAATGGATTTCAGAAGACATCCAAAGGAAAAAATGAAATTTAGGTTACAATGACTCATCTTGCAAAGACTACACACTTCGTTGAAATTCAAGAGGATTTCACATTGGATCAACTGGAACATATATATATCAGAGTAGTGGTTAGGATGAATGGAGTACTACTATCTAGTGTATCTGATCGATATCCAAGTTTCACCTCTATGTTTTGGAAGATTCTTCAACATGATATGAATATTGAGATGAACATCAGTACAACTTAACATTCTCAAACTAATGGCCAATTTGAGCAATCTATCCAAACAGTTGAAGAAATTTTGCGATAATGCTCAATAGACTACAAAGGAGGATGGTATCAGCATCTTCATATGGTTGAGTTTTCATAAAATAACAGTTTCTAATCAAGCATCTGAAAGTCTTCTTATAAAACCCCATATGGGAAGTGTAACGCCCCAGTCCCAGATGCCCAGAGTCGGTGCATTATTATGTATCATTGGCATGATCACAAAAGATCAAGTCTCGAAAGATCAATTGGTTTAGTTGCCATGGAAGTACAAGATACATTCATAAGGTTTACATTACATCATAAAATGGAAAAATACAAAACTATTCTTTCCATATAATACACTAAGATCCCATATAATATCGCTATAGATCAGTCATAATATACTTCTTTGCATCCTAGTGGAAATAAAAATTATAAAGGGGTGATCTCAGATGCTCATTAAGGATAATAATATAGCAGAAAATTTCATAAATAAGCATAAACATTTAAGGAAATGTATAAGACTAAAACAAAATCCTTTTCAACATAAACATCATCAGAATATGGAAAATATAAATCAAAATAATTCCATTTACTTATTCACATGTATATTCTACTAGTCTAATAATCACATTCAATATCAATAGCCAATTTCATAATGATGGAATCTGTAATACCATATTTTCATAACAACATTGTCAAGGCCTTGTGACAAGAATACAAATAAGATTTTGTCAAGGCCTTGTTCCAAGACACTAGTTTGTCTCATGAGACATACTGATGCATAGAGGAGTTATAGCAGGCCCCACCCATCACTTACTATGTCCAACTCATTCCTTATATAAAAAGTTTTAAACATAACATAAACATTCGTATTAAAACTAGCATACAAAATGTCAATACTATATCCATAAACCATGAATGGTGTAAAAATAACACTTCCACAGTCAAACACATCACAATAACTTCAATATAATATGGATGGTTTGTATTATAATAAATCAACTTCAAATAAGCTTAAAATCCATCAAAGGATGTTGACATAGTTGAAATCAAACCCCCTTTTTTTAGAAAAATATATATGTCTATTTTGATATCATTTAAGAAAATATTTATTTTGAAAATATTATTATATGCTTTCAAGGGAAGCTTCGACGATGTTATAACGGTGGAAAATAGACGCACCCACCGTATAAGTTAAAAAAACATTGTTACCTTAAATTTGTCGAAAAGGTCAAAAAGTACCTTATTTGGAAAATGATGAAAAGATTCCTTTGTAAACACCTTATAAAATTTAAAAAAGGGTAAAAATGACTTTATCCCATAGTCTATAAAATATTAAGAATATTTTGAAATACATTTTTACGAACATGGATGTGGATGATAAAGAGGTCCCAGTAGATAATTACATATAAACAAACTCGGATAATAAAGAGATTGTGAAATTAACACTTACCTTGTACTTTTCATTGGTCAAGGGTAGGTTATCCTCTTTTATAATGGTGAAATAATTGTTATTAAATTATACAAGAATCATAAACATTAATATGATATTGTATATGATCTTTTAATATTTCTTTGTTAATAATGTTTTAGTATTATCGTCATTTCGGGTGTTAACTGATTCGTTTTTCATTATATGCTTTGTTACATAAGTAATGTTTGATATGGATTGGTTTTATATTATTCATATTTATAATGATATTAAGTCTTTAAATATTATTTTTAATCATCAAATGAAAATTAGTCTTGAATGGATACAATGGAGAATGAATCTCATCGTGTTCGTGGAAATGGTAATCCGTACGTACGCACGAGCGACAATACTATTCGTTTAATACTAAAATAATATATAATTTGATGGTATATCATATATAAAGAATAAATATCATGTTATATTTATTATTTACATCAATTACACATCATTATTATACCCATACAAATAATAATGTATTGAATAACAATTACACCATGACATGGAGACGGTAAGCCATACGTACACACGTATGGTGACATGCCATTCAAATGATGGATAGAATAATTAATATGGTTTTATAATATATATAATAACATCATATTATATTTAAGTTACTATAGTTATTATTTTATAATTGATAAACAAAGATAGAGAAAGCGGAAGAAGAAAGGAACTTGAAAGATGTGATGAAATCTTTACGTCTTCTTCAGGTTCTTCCATTTTATTTGATCAAAATGGCTCCATAGGATGGCTTTATGACTAAATTAATTCCTCTAGGATGAATGTATGACAATTTAGAGGGTATTTGGGCTGGTTTTGGACAATAAAAATGGCTTTGAATGTGTCAATTAGAGAGAAGGGTGAGTACCCTTTTATAAGAGGGGTGAGGGGAACCTTAGGAAAAGCTAGAAATATTATTTTATAAAAAAATAATTTTCATTTTCTAATGGCTGAAAAATGGATTATTTAATAGATAAGGTGTGTATGTGTCTGAAAACACTAATACAATAGGTTTTAGATAGGTTTGGGACACTATAATAACACTATCTTTTAGATTTAACTCGTAGTAAAATAGTATGACGTTTACCATGTCTCTTTGTATTTTTATATTATACGGTTAATAAACATACTATATACTTCCAAGAAAAACCCAAGTGGTTCATTAATTATACACCTATCATTATATAATTCTTTTGGTGGAACAATATATTTTTAGTAATTTAATATCAATTAATAATATAATATTTGTTTTAAAAACCCTTTTATGTCAATTATGACACTAATTGGTATTTTGTTTTTCCTAAATTTATAACAGAATAATTACTTTGATAAAAAATAATATAACCAAACCTAATATGTCATATTAACCTAGAAAATCAGTGTATTTCATAAAAAGTTTCAAATTACATTTATTTGGATATTTATAATATTAGTTAGTTTAATATTTCATTAATTAAGTAATTACTGCTTCATCATTATGTCATAAATATATTAAATTATTTAATGTCTAAAAAATATAAATAAAATAATATTATGTAGAAAATATTATTATATTTTTAATTAATATTTATAGTAGAACTTATCTTATGTGTGACCCTATATTAAAAATATTTTAGTTATTAAACCTTGATTTTAACTCTTTTAACTCTTCTTTGAATTAAATAATAATAAATGTTCAAATCTAATCCAAGTGGACATAAAGTATCATATTTTATTCCAAATGTTGTTTTTGGTCGAATTACACTTATCTAATAGAATTGGGATGCGTGTTAGGGTAATAATAATTTCATTTTTTCTCTTAATTACCATATTTACTTTTAACCGTGGTAAATAAAAGTAAAAAGGTACTATTTGCCAAAAATTATTTTCATCTTATTGACCAATTTTGAATTATTGATATCAAACCTATCTCTCAAATTTTTTAAATTCAACTCAAAGAAGCGGTAAAATTATGTTTTAGGTAAATTTGCAAAATCTCCTAGGAGGTGGGTAAAAGACGCTAAAAAGTTCAATAAAATTTTTATATATCTAAAATTATTATAAACTAACTCTATTTAATTAAATTTAAATTGTATAGGTATTATATATCTATTTTTGCCTAAAATAAATTTAAATAAAATAAAGAATTTTTTAAATAAAATTTCTGTTTTAAACTATAACTCAGTGTTTTTCACTATTTATCACGAATTGAAAGTTTTCAGAAAAATACCAAAAATCCACCCTAGGATAATTTTGATATTTAAAATTAAAAAATGAAGACTATTATACCAAATGAAAAACATAAATGTTTCATTTATAAATTTAAAATTAATTCCCGTTGTCAAAACCAAAAAATGTATTTTTAAGAAATAATAACTATCAAAAGATTGTCACTTGTTTATGTCCAATTTCAAAGTGAAATTACCTAAAATGACCAGAATTGGATTAAATGGTCAAAATATAATCTATTTATACGTAAAAACCATTAAAATGTATAACTTAACCCTCTAAATTATTTTGACTAAAAATGTGGTTTTCAGTTAAAATATAGTATTTTTCACTATTCACCCAAATATATGAAATTTATCAGAAAAGCACCAAAAAATAATTGAAACTAAATTCTTATGTCTTGATTCAAAGAAGAAGTTTATTTTGTCAAATTGAATATATAAATGTTTAAAATATTGTATTTAAAAAGGGTTGACCATTAAAAGGCGGTAAAAGTGCATTTTTGAAAAATACATCTTTTATCTGAAAAAATGATTTTCTTCTTAAATTATGTTTATGAAAATCATAAACATGGATTCTAAAATTATGAGGATTATATAAAGTTCAAACTTTAGTTAATAATATTCCTAACTGCTTTTCAATGGCTAGTTTGGTATGTTGTGTTGCGCTTCCACTTGGTGTGGTGTATAGTGCATGTTATTGAATTACTTTGAAAAAGGAGCATACTATGAAATCTTGGGGTGTTACAATTTCCCTCCTTCAATATGTCGAATCCTCGCAGTTTGAAATTTTTCTTTAAAAATAAAAGGTTGAAAATAAAAAGTTCTTTTGTGGAAAAACTCACATCGTAAATTGGGTAAATAATATTTAGTATTAATAAGAGGAAAAGGGGAATGAAAATGTCACCACTAAATTATGATCTCGATTAGAAGAACATTGGTGGAAATTATAGAAACATAATTGGAAGGAAAATGATAATATTTATAGGGAGTTATTGAGGTCATCAATCAAAAACTATTGTATAATTGAGGGCCTCAAAGACATCAATCTTAGATGATTAAAAATATTATCGGTTCAACAAAACAGAAGGTATTAGGATAACACATTTTTTATTTTTAGGATACCTTGGCTAAAGTTTAAGAAATAATATTTTCATATAATAATAGAAGAAAAAATCAATAAATAAATTTATATATATATATATATACTTGACAGGTAGTGTTCCATCCTTTAACTAATTTCTACCAAAAACACATATTTCACTCTAAAAGATAATAGAACTTAAAAAATATTCTATTTATCCTATTCGTAATAGGTTCCCAAAAAATGAATTTATAATTCATGTATCAATCCCATTAAAAAAAAGAAACTACGTTATACAATACAAGGACTTCATGTAGTATAGTGGTAGGTGATATATCCCAATCGCACTATGGTTGTGGGTTTGATTCCCGCAGCTTTGTTCGACACGATAGGTTGTCACACGGTCTGGGTGTCGTCCTTTTTATAAAAATCCAAACATAACCATATCAATTATATCCAATTTCAAACTTAATCCATTCCAACCTTTAGACTTATACTAAATACTTCTACCAAAACTCACAGTCCAAAATTTATTAGGAAGGTAAACACAATGAAGATCCTTTTTACCACATGATAACATGTGAACACATTCATCAAGTATTCTTTTAAAACACTACAACATCTTGAATTACCATAAAACCATATTTATTATATTCGTGCTTCCTTATTCCATATAGAATACTGGATATACACTTTCTATGCAAGAATGATGTAAACTCCAACAATACAAAATATACAAATCATTAATTAGTTTCAAGGAACTCAAGAATATCCAATATAATTTATCCAAATCAACCATCTATTATTCCAAAATCACTACCTCATTATTAGGACCATGTGAAGGATTACATTTCTTTCAACCATGTATTTTCAAAAACTTATAACTTACTATTAAGTCGCTTTTCTTATAACCATATAATCTCAAATCTTTAATAAATCTGTACTGCAGTACAATCTTTATATACTCTACAATTATTCAAACATGTACATCATTAATATAATACTCATATGACATGAAGCATTAATAAAAACATAAGAAATATAATCATTCAACTTCAATTTCGGTAGTATCATAACATTATTATTATCCAATAGCATCATTTGGGGTATACTCAGATGATTTGGACATTGATTCATGTAGTGTCCCAACTACTTGCAGATGAATAATTGTACATTTGAAAATTTTATCTTACCCTCTCAATCATGTAATTGGTGTCCTTTTTCTCCACACTTATAACAAACTCCCATTCCCTTCATGCAATTACCAAGGTGATTCTTTCCACAGTTATCACATATAAGAAAATCTATCTTTTTTCTCTTCCCTTTATCCATATTTCTCTCATCCATCCTTTTATTCTCCAGCTTTCCTTCAAAGCCATAAGACTCAGAGAATTCATTACTTATCTTATTAACACATGATACTATTTCTTCATAAGTTGAGAATACATGGGAGACTATTTCCCTTATAAATATTGGCTTAATACTAAGAAGGATATGATCCTTCTTACTCTTTGGATCATACGTATTGCTGGAGTTCTTATTCCTTCTACTGGGTTCCATTTCTATACAATGGCATAAACTAGATTAGTTTATGAATAAAAATACATAATTCCAAACTTATAAAACACTTAACATAAATTGAACAGTTTATGGATATAATCCATAATCATAAAAAATGTTTTCTTTGGGGAAGTATATTCTAATAAACCCTTCATATTGGTTTGTAAAGAAACTGAGAATTATCCTAAGAATATCCACCGAGAGTGTCGCAACCAAGAGTGCAGCAAGGCCTATTGTTGTGCACCAGTTCCCGTTTGAGTCTAGCTCAAAGCGGTTTTTTTTGTTTTACCCCTAGGTACATCTGTGCCAGAACCACCTCTACCTACTCGTCTCCAGATAGGGATGTATTGCTTGGAATACTCACAAAATATCTACAATACCAAAACTCTGGGAAGTTCTTCTACACTAATCCTCACATTCTATCTTAGGGAAATGTTCTCTAATCATATTTTATCAAATTATAGACTCCAAAGTTTGTACTAAACTTCCTATGATACCAACTGTAACGCCCCGGTCCTAGAAGCCCAGAGTCGGTGCATTATTACGTATCATTGGCATGATCACAAAAGATCAAGTCTCGAATGATTGATTAGTTTAGTAGCATTGTATGTACTAGATACATTCATAAGGTTTCCATTACATCATAAAATGTAAAACTACATCAACATTGTTTCCATAGACAACACTGAGATCCCATAGACTATCCCTGCAGGTCTGTCATAACATACTTATTCACATCTTGGGAAAAATAAAACATAGAAAGGTGTGAGCTCAGATGCTCATTAAAGATAACAATATAGCAGAAACTTTCATAAATGAGAAGAAACATGTAATGCAACATATAAGAGTTAAACAAAAGATTTTTCATAATATACATCATCATAATATGGAAAATATAAATCAAAACAATGCCATCTACGTATTCACACGGATATTCTAATAGTCGAATAATCACATGAAATATTAGTAGCCACTTTCATAATGATTGAATGCATAATTCCATACATTCATTACCACAAATTCAATATAAAATCCTGCCTTTTTAATACATAACATTTCATTACATCTTACAAACAGAGGATCTTTAAAGTCTAGTGTCATGGAAATAAGGATCATAATACATGAAAACAATATAAACATTCGTCTAAACCACCTGTAATGCCCCTTCATTGTTCAACCTAAGATCATTATAACATCTCATAACCAAGGAGCATACATCAAAGGAAAGGGTGAGCAGATGCCCAGTAAGGGAAACATGGGAAACATTTTACATGTGAACTTGAGATACATCAATAAAGTCATGATAAATAAATTTAAGGCATGAGAAAGTGATCATGAGGAATATCATAATAAAAATATTGTTTTTTATAACTTGATGGTGTGGCTAAAACTTTTAACTTAGACAATAATTTCCGTATCACCATGGTCCATCCCCAAGGTGTCATTAAAAAATTACCAAGGTTATTTACCAAGGTATTGTTAAAATGGTCATCTCTAGAGATTATGTATTTACCCAATGCATTTAGAGCGCTATCAGGGTGCACCCTTAATTTGTCTTTATTATCATGTGATCCACAAATATAATCATCAAACATTTCATAAATATCCCATATAGCATAAAAGAAATGGGTTTCATTTAATAATCATAACATTTTAAAAACTGCTTTAAAGACATTATCTTCATGTCACTTTAAACCCACGTAAAAGGAAAGTAGGTTTCATGTATGAAAATCCCAGAATTAAAATATAACATTTTGATATATATGTGAATACCCTTGTATAAGAATGATCTTTGAGTATTCACTTAATAAAATAATATAATTTGAGAAAAATAGAAAGGCATTTTGAGGCGAAAATTCTGCAGCATAACGACTATGTTACAAGGTTTTAGAAAAAATTGAAAATAGAGGGGACATGGGTCACCCACTCATCAATGATAAATAAAACAATAGGGGTAATAAATATAAATGATTTAAGAACATGGTAATTAAATTTCAAAGATACACCATATGAATTGAAGAACTTGAAAAGAAGACAAAAATAAGATTTCTCTTATGAAAATTTGGCAGCCTAACGACATTACTTAAAACATAAAAAAATGAATTGATGAGATCAAATAGGTTATCTCATCATATGAACATAAAAAGGACAGTATGATAGATATATAAGATCATACCCTAAAATACGAAAAGTAACTTGAAAGAAATGACATGAAAATAGAACTTGAAAAATGAGAAGGGTGGAAGATCCACATACAAAAATTTGGCAGCCTAACAGCGCCACTTAAATATTCATAAAACTAAACGATGAGAGTAAGAGGGGATCTATAATCATATTATCAAAAAAAGTGATTTAATACAAATATAAAATAACACCCCCCAATATAAGAACAAGGGTATTAAATGAAATGACATACAAAAGGGTACTTGAAAAGAAAGAGAGAGGTATGATCCCTTACCTTAAAGAGTAACTCTTAAAACTCGAAGTTCAGGACATTGATGGCTTTGGGGAACCTTAGGAGTACTAATAGGGAGTTAATGAGGCCAGACCTTCATTGGTGAGGATTTGGAAATGAAATTAATGAGGGAAAGGCTTGGTATTTTTGGGAGAAGTGAGGGGACAAAGCATTAATTGCCAAGGGACACCTCATCGGTGGTATTGGAAAAACAATGGGCTTGACCATGGTATTTTCCCATGGTATTGGCCACTTGGGACACATAATACCTTATATTACTATTCATAAGATGACCAGAATTATTGCATTATTATTACATCCATAATGATGTCATTAAACACCTGAAACTCAAAAACATTATTTTCTCAGAAAAAATCACAAAAAAACCACCTTAACCATATATCGATTCTCTGATTTCTAAAATGAACTCTATTTTATGAAAATAATTTTCTAAATATTATTAATTTCAATTTTAAATAAAAACACAATTCACTGAAAATTCAACTGTTTATGAAATATCCCAGAAATTCACCTTAACCAAATATCGATGTTTTAATTTCAAAAAATGAACTATATTTTTTGAAACTAATTTTATAAATATTTAAAATTTAATTTTTAAAATAAAAAACACAATTCAACCGAGAAAACTAAAACATAACCAATACATTCTGGAAAAGAAATTTACCTATTTTTTTGAATCACATTGCTTAATCAAGGTGCCTAGATTATATTAATACTTTTTTAAGTGAGGATACTCAATCCATTTGATCACATTACTAATCAAGAGCATAAAATATCTATTCATAATTTCTTATTCATAAAAAATTATGTTGATCTTATTATAATTTAAATTTCTTACAGAATATAACTGTAGAAGACCATTTTTTTAAAATCATTACACATTATTAATTATTTAAGGTTTACATAAATATTTCAAAATATATTTTTTCTAAAATTCATCTATAATATGCTTAATATTTTTATCTGGACATTTGAAAATTCACAAACTCCACCATAAGAAGAAATAACAATTTTTATTTAAATCATAGGATTACAGAAGGTATTGAAGGTCTCATTACATATCCCCTTATAACACCAGCATAGTACCTAAGAGTAAGGTGTGCTAGGGTGATAGAATCTTCGGGCGGCTCAGCCAATATTTCCCGAGTAGTGATTTCTATCAGCATAAACTTCTCGAGAAGGCAATTCCATTCCAGCTTCACACGATGAAGTTCGTCTTGGTTTTGTTCCAGGGCAAAGCCCAATGGTTCTACCACCTTCCCATATTTCGTCAGATGGGCTTTGATCGGCCCGAGACTACTAGATGGGGCCATTGAATCTCTTTTCTATATTAATTAACCATGATCACTTGTATTTATAGACAATAATCACAACATTTAGTTTCCAACGGTCATATTGACCAATGGTCATATAACAGTCGAAACACAACGGTCTTATTTTAATTATACTCATTTTATTAAATGAAATAATTTTGTTGATTATAAAATAAAATAACAAACCAAGTTAGGAAACAGAATTTAATCAAAATTTCGGGTCATTACAATCATTCCCCCATAAGAAATTGTGTCCTCTCAATTTTAAAACTTGGATTGGAAATTTCATTGATAGTCTCACATCGGAAAAAAGATTCAGTAAAAAAATTCACATTAAAATAAATAAAGGGATGTACAAAGGTCACCCGAGTTAACACATACTAGGATTCCATGTAGGAAAACATGTATATGGAAGAGAAAAAAAAGGGTCATGTTCTGATGCAGAGTGATAGAAAACATGATTAGGGGAAAATTAACCACAATAATATCAAAAACTTAAGATGTGTTAAATGGTCTTTGATCACCCAGTAGGAAATGTAAACTAAGAATGTTTTTGTTTTACGTTCCTTTTCATAATTTTGAGTATTTCATTTACAACATAGAATAAAAACATAATTAAATATACTTACCTTCATGTGGTGTTTCATCCCTTAATAAGTTTCCACCAATACTAATATTTTCTCCAAACAATTAGCATTCAAAAGGACTTGGTCTCATCAAAATCACAAGAATCATCTTCTATTGAATCACATAATCTACAAAATAAAAACTATATTCTTCCCTTGTCTTTAGTCATCAATTAAAACTAAAATGGTTAGTATGAGATCATATAATCCCCCAAAAGGATAATACTTTATAAAAAGAAATATGACTATTAATCTACAAAATTCAACAAAAAGTACCAAAAGTTATAGAAAGACCATTCAATATACAATCATCCTTAAAATTCTTCACAGTAATCGAAACTAAGATTGGAACCCTAAACTCAAAAGGATTTAATCACATAGTCTTCCCCAATAAATTTTAACATTTATCTCCAAATAACATCGACTACTATTAAAGTCTCATACTAAAGTGTAATTAACCTATTCGTATATTATCTATGCTAGGTTCACCATTTTCCAAAAATTACCAAAATCACCATATGTCCACAATAATTACATAAATTAAAAAAAAATCAACCATTCCAACACAATTTAAATCATGTAGTATTTTATTTCCCTTAGGCATATTTTACTCAAAAAGAGAAAACATCGTCCAAAATAACATTTATCGTTTAATCACCAAATCATTTTCCTATACAAAGGATATCCATTTGATAAAACCTAATTTTCAAAAATCATCTTTTTCTTGATATATAAAAATAGAAGGTGCATTAGTCTGTCTGAAGGGCATATCAACAAACTCAAAATCCCAATATCTTAATTAGAAGGCAGTTTTTGGAATATCATCATTCTTCAACCTCAATTGATGATAACTAGAATGAAGATCAATATTAGGGAAGAATTGAGTCCTAAGAAGTTGGTCAAATAAGTCATCAATTCTTGGAAGAAAGTATTTGTTCTTCATGGTGTTCTTATTCAGTTCTCTATAATCAATGCATAGCTGCATCAATCCATCCTTCTTCTTCACAAAGAGAACTGGTGCTCCCTATGGAGACACACATGGTCGGATAAACCCATTTTCCAAAAGATCTCAGAGTTGATTCTTTAATTCCTATAGCTCTACATTTTCCATTCTATAGGGGTTCTATGACATTAGATGAGATCCATGTACGAGTTCAATGGATAAATCTACCTCTCATTCTAGGGAAGGTCCGGGTAACTCCTCAAGAAATATGTCAATGTATTCCTAGACGATGGGGGAATTTTCTAAAAGAATAAATACTTATTGAGAAACTTATTTCATTTATGAATTTTTAACTAAAAATTATTTTCTGTCTTAAAACATCATTCTTAGAATATTACATTTTTCTATAATTCCTTCATAATGATTCATAATAAGCTTGAAATTAACCAAACATATCCCCCAGGAGTGTCATAACCAAGCGTGTAGAAAGGCCCATTGTCATGCACCAGTTCTCGTTCGAGTCTAGCACAAAGAGGTGATTTCGGGATTTACCCCTATATACATCTGTGCCAGGGCCATCTCTACCTGCTCCTATAGAGACAGGGATATATTTTCTTGATAAACCACTTACTAAATATTCACCAAATTACCAATAATATTTCATATATTTAAACATTATTATAGGGTTCTTGCTAAAGTTTTCATATCCTAATTTCCAAAATAACTAAACTATCCTTTGACACCACTTATAACATCCTTCCTTTTTAATACATAACTTTTCATTACATTTTACAAACAGAGGATCATTAAAGTGTAGTGTCTTGGAAATAAGGATCATAATACATGAAAACAATATAAACATTCTTCTAAACCACTTGTAAGGCTTCTTCATTGTTCATTCTAAGTTCATTATAACATCTCATAACCTGGGAGCATACATCAAAGGAAAGGCTCAATAGATGGCCCAGTAATGGAACTAAGAGAAATATTTTACATTTGAATTTGATATACATCATTAAAGTCATGATAAATAACTTTAAGGCATTAAAAAGAGATCATTAGGCATATCACAATAAAAATAAAGTATTTCATGAAATTAATATGTGGCTACAACATTTATCTTAGACAATCATTTACGTATCATCAAGGTCCATCTCCAAGGTTTCATTAAAACATTACCAAGGTTTTTTCACCAAGGTATCGTTAAAATGGTCATCTCTAGAGATTAAGTCATTACGCAATGCATTGGAGTACTATCAGGGTGTACTCATAATTTTTCTTTATTATCATGTGATCCACATATATCATAATCAAACATTTCATAAATAACCCATATAGCATAAAATAAATCGGTTTCATTTCGTAATCATATCGTTTTAACAACTGCTTTAAAGACATGATCTTTATGTCACTTTAAACCCATGTAAAAGGAAAGGGAGTTTCATATATGTAAATCCCAGAATTAAAATATATAATTATGATATATATGTGTATACCCTTGTAGAATAAATATCTTTTAGTATTCATTTAATAAAATAAAAGAATTCGATAAAAAGAGAAAGTCATTTTGAGAAGAAAATTATGCAGCATAACAGCTATGTTACAGTGTTTTAGAAAACATTGAAAAGAGAGGGGACATGGGTCACCCACTCATAAATGATCCTTAAAACAGTATGGGGGACATAATATAAATGATTTAAGATTATGGTAATGAAATTTTAAATATATACCATATGTAATGACGAACTTGAAAGGAAGACAAAAATATGATTTCTCTTTTGAAAATTCGGCAGCCTAACGGAGTTACATAAAACATCAAAAAATGAATTGATGAGATAAAATAGGGTATCTAATCATATGAACATAAAAAGGAAATTATGATTGATATAGAATATCAAAACAAAACATACTAAAATTAACTTTAATGAAAGGAAATTAAAAAATAGAACATGAAAATTGAGAAGAGTGAAAAAATCCCTTACAAAAATTCGGCAGCCTAACGACGCCTCTTAAACATTCATAAAAAGAAATTATGAGAGTATGAGGGGATCTCTAATAATATGATAATGAAATGGGAAGTAATAGGAATATAAAAGAACATCCTCCAACATAAGAACATGGAGCTTAAATGAAATGACATACAAAAGAGTACTTGAAATGAATGAGACAGGTAGGATCCCTTACCTTAAAACATAACTCTTAAAACTCGAAGTTCGGGACCATTAAGGCTTAGAGGCACCTTGGGAGAACTAATTGGGAGGTAATGAGACCAGAACTTAGTTGGGGAGGATTTGTAAATGAAATTAATGAGGGAAAGTATTGGTATTTATAGGATAATTGAGGGGATAAAGAATTAATTGCCAAGGGACACCTCATCGGTGGTATTGGCAAAACCACGGGCTTGCCCATGGTATTTCCCCATGGTATTGGAAACATGTAACAACTCATACCTTATCTTACTATTCATAATTATAGAAGAATTAGTGCATACATATTACATCCTTAATGATGTCATTAAACACCCGAAACTCAAAAACTATATTTTCACTATTCACTGAAATTTCATCTTTCTCAGAAAAAATCCCAAAAATTCACCTTGACCAAATATCAATGCTCTGATATCAAAAATTAAGTCCATTTTATGTATATATTTTTCAAAATATTTTTAATTTAATTTTTAATTAAAAACACTATTTACTGAAAATTCAAGTGTTTAATAAAAATCCCAAAAAATTCACCTTAACCAAATATCGATGATCTGACTTCAAAAATGAACTCGATTTTATGAAAATAATTTTCTAAATAATTTTCAGTTAGTTTTTAATATAAAAAACTATTCACCTAAAAAAACTAATACATAACCAGAACATTCTAGAACATTTATTTACCTATTTTATTAAATCACATTAGTTAATAAGGGTGCCTAGATTATATTAATACTTTCTTAAGTGAGGTTACTTAATCCATTTGATCACATTACTAATCATAAACAGAAAATCACTATTCATAATTTACTATTCATCAAAAATTATGTTGATCTTATTAGACTCTAAATATCACACTAAACATAATTGCAGGAGACCATTTTTTTTAAAATCATTACACATTATTAATTATTAAAGGTTTAAATAAATATTTTTAAAATATCTTTTTTCTAAAATTCATAAATAATATGCAAACTATATTTATACGGACGTTTGAAAATTCACAAACTCAGCCATAAGAAGAAATAATTTTTTTTATTTAAATCAAAGGATTACACAAGGCAATTACAGTCTCGTTACATAGCCCCTTATACCACCAGTATAGGACCTAAGAGTAAAGTGTGCTAGGGTGATAGAATCTTTGGGTGGGTCAACCAACATTGCCCGAGTAGTGATTTCTATCAGCTTGAACTTCTCTCAAGGGTGATTCCATTCTAGCTTCACACGATGATGTTCAGATTGGTTTTGGTCAAGGGCAAAGAAAAAATGTTCTACTTCCTTCATGAGTTCCGTTAGATGGGCTTTGATCATCCCAAGACTACTGGATGGGGCCATCAAATCTCCTTTCTATATTAATTAACCAAGATCACTTGTATTTATAGACAATAATCGCAAAATTAATTTCCAATGGTTATGTTGACCAATGGTCATATAATAGTCCAAACCCAACGGTATTATTTTTATTTTACTCATTTTATTAAATGAAATAGTTTTGTTGAGTATAAAATAAAATAGCACACCAAGTTAGGAATCAATATTTATCAAAATTTCAGGTCGTTACTATTAAGGCCTTGTGCCAAGACTACAAATAAGATTTTGTCAAGGACTTGTTATAAGAAACTATTTTTTCAAATGAGACCTACCAATTCATCGAGGAGCTATAGCGGGCTCCACCCGTCACTTACTACGTCCAGTGCATTCCTCATATGAAAAGTTTTAAACATAACATAATCATTAATATTAACAATAGCATACGAAATGTCGATAATTTATTCATAAACAATGAATGGTGTAAAAATAACACATCCACAGTAAAAAATATCACAAAACCATCAATACAATATGGATGTTTTGTATCAAAATAAATCAATTTCAAATAAGCTTAAAATCCATCAAAGGATGTTGACATAGATGAAATCAAAAACCCTTTTTTAGATAAATATCTATTTCTATTTTGATATCATTTAAGAAAAAATATATTTTGAAACTATTCTTATAATCTTGTAAGGGAAGCTTCGATGATGTGTTTACGGTTGAAAATAGCCGCACCCACCGTATAATTTAAAAAAACATTCTTACCTTAAATTTGTCGAAAAGGTTAAAAAGTACATTGTTTGGAAAATGACAGAAAGATTCCTTTGTAAACATCATATAAAAGGAAAAAAAGGGTATAAATACTTTAACCCAAAGTCTATAAAATAGTTATAATGTTTTGAAATACATTTTTAAGAAACTTAAATGTGGATGATAAAGAGGTCCTAGTAGATAATTACGTATAAACAACCTCGGATAATGAAGAGATTGTGAAAATAACCTTTACCTTGTACTTTTCCTTGGTCGAGGGTAGGTTATAATCTAATATAATGGTGAAATAATTGTTATTAAATTATACAATAATCATATACATTAATATTATATCATATATTATCTTTTAATATTTATTTGTTAATAATATTTTTATATTATCGTCATTTCGGGTGTTAACTGATTCATTTTCCTTTATATGCATTGTTACGTAAGTAATGTTTGTTATGGATAGGATGTATATTTTTCATATTAATAATGATACTAAGTCTTTAAATATTATTTTTAATCATCAAATATAAATTAGTCTTGAATAGATACGATGGGGAATGAATCTCATCGCGTTCGTGGAGACAGTAATCCGTATGTACGCACGAGCGACAATACCATTCTTTTGATATTAAAATAATATATAATAGGATTCTATATTATATATAAATAATCATTATAATTTTATATTTATTATTAAAATCAATTACACATCATTATTATACCCATCCAAATCATAATGTAGTGAATAACAATTACACCATGACGTGGAGACGGAAAGCCGTACATACGCACGTATGGTGACATGTCATTCAAAGGATGGATAGAATAATCAATATGGTTGTACCATATTAATAAAAACATCAAATTATATAGAATATACTGGAGTTAATATATTATAATGGATATAACAAAGAAAGGGGAAGTGGAAGAAGAAAGGAAGTTGAAAGAGGTGATGAAATATTTACCTCTTCTTCGGGTTCGTCCTTTTGATTGATCAAATGGGCTCTTTAGGTTGGCTTTCTAACTAATGTAAGGCCTCTAGGATGAAAGGAGTAAAGATGAAAGGGTATTTGGGTAGTGTTTTTCTGATCCAAATGGCTTTGAAGGTGTTAATTATAGAGAAGGGCGAGTGACCTTTTATAAGATTGCTGAGGGGCACCTTAGTAAAAGCTAGAAATATTATTTCATAATAAAAACATTTTCGGTTTCTAATGGCTTAAAAATTTATTATTTAAAGTCTAGGGTGGGGATGGGTTGAAAACCACTAAACTAATAGGTTTTAGATATGTTTGGGCCACTATATTAACTTTATCTTTTTTATTTAACTCTTAGTTAAATAGTTTGACATTTACCATGTCTCTTTGTATTTTTATATTATATGGTTAAAATTATTATTATATACTTCCAATAAAACCCCAAGTGGTTCATTAATGATACAAATATCATTATATAAGACTTTTGGCCAAACTATAGACTTTTAGGAATAGAATATCAATTAATAATCAAATATTTGTTTTAAAAAACTCTTTTTTGTCAATTTTGACACTATTTGGTATTTTGTTTTTGATAAATTCAAAACAACATTATTACTTCAAACAATATTCATATAACCAACACTAATATGTCATATTAACCAATAAAATTAGTGGAATTCATAAAAACTCTCATATTACATTTATATGTATATTTATAATATCAATTATTTTAATATTTCATTAATTAAGAAATTACTGCATCATATTTGTGTCACAAATAATTTAATTTCCAAAATATATAAATATATTACATTATGTTTTAAATCTTTTTATCTTTCTAATTAATATTTATAGTCGAATATATCTAATTTTTAACCATATATTAAAAATGTTTTAGTTATTAAACTTGGATTTTAACTCTTTTAACTCTTCTTTAAATTAAATAATGATAAATTTCCTAATCTAATCCAAGTGAACATAAAGGATCATATTTTATTCCTATGGTTGTTTTTGGCCGAATTAAACTTATCCTATAGAATTTGGACATGTGTTTGGGTAATAATAATTTCATTTTTACTCTTTATTACCCTATTTACTTTTAACCTTGGTAAATAAATGTAAAAAGATACTATTCACCAAAAATTATTTTCATCTTATTGAACCACATTTTAGTCACTGATATAAACCATGTCTCTCAGATTTTCAAAATTCAACTCACAGAAGTAGTAAAATAAAGTTTTATGTAAATTTGAAAATGTTTCTAGGAGATGGGTAAAAGACGGTAAAAAGTTCAATAAAATTTTTATATATCTAAAATTATTATATACCGACTCCAATTAATTACATTAAAATTATATAGGTATTATTTATATATTTTTACCAAAAATAAATTCAAATAAAATAAATAATTATTTAAATAAAAATTTGGGTTTAAACTTTAACAAACAATTTTTCACTATTTATCAAGAATTGAAAATTTTTAGAAAAATTCCAAAAAATCACCCGAGGATAATTTTGATATTCCGAATTCAAAAATGGACTCTATTTTACCAAATTAAAAACATATAAGTTTCATTTATCAATTTAAAATTAATTCTCGTTGTCAAACCTAAAAGGCGTATTTGTAAGAAATATTAACTATCCAAAAATTGACACTTGTTTATATCCAATTTCAAAGTGAAATTACATAAAATGACCATAATTGGATTAAATGGTAAAAATATAATCTATTTATACTTCCAAACCATTAAAATTTATAACTTAACACTATAAATTATTTTGATTAAAAAGTTGTTTTTAGTTAAAATATAGTATTTTTCACTATTAACCCAAATATATGAATGTTATAAGAAAAACATAAAAAATTTATTGAAACTAATTCCTTATGTCCCAATTTTAATGAAAAATTTTATTTTGTCGAATTAAATATATAAAAGTTTCAAATATTGGATTTAAAAAGGGTTCACCATTAAAAGGCTGTAAAAATGCATTTTTGAAAAATACTTCTTTTATCTGAAAAAAATGAATTTGTTCTTACATTATTTATAAGAAACTCATAATATGGATTCTAAAATTCTAATTATTATATAAAGTTCAATATTCAGTTAATAATATTCATAACCTCTTTTGAAGGACTAGTTTGGTAAGTCGTGGTGTGCTTGAACTCGGTGTTGCGTGTAGTACAAGTTATTGAACTACTTTGATGAAATAAAATATTGTGAAATATTAGGGTGTTATAGGAAGAGGTGAAGAACACATATATGCTGTTATGATTTTGGGGATTGAAAACTCCTAGGTACAAAAATGGCCGATGAAATGGTGGAGAAGGTTGAGACCATCCAACTTGACATTAAAGCTACTCAGAGTTGAAAAACATTCTATGCTGATAATCATCGACGAGACCTAGAGTATGATGTTGTAGGCATGGTATTCCTCTACATATCACTTTGGAATATAGTTATGAGATTTGGGAAGAAGTAAAAGCTTATTCCAAGGTACATATGCCCTTTTTAGATCCTTGATCACATTGGAGCACTGGCCTATTGACTATTAATCCCACCCAACCTATCTCAAGTACATGATTAATTCCATGTATCACTATTGGGGAATTAAATACCGGACCCATTACATGAACTCAATTCATAGGTGGAACCATTGGATAATAACCTCTCCTATTAAGAGAAGCCCGTAAAGATCAATGATCATAGGGAAAAAAGTTCTACGAAATAATACTATGCCCCACGTCATGGTGTTGCGGAGGAGCCACAAGTTTGAAGAAGTAATGTGATAATCATATAGAATGTTGAACTAGAGTTACCCACATCTATTTTAGTGTATGAAAAGGTAATTATGAGGGAAAAATCTTCCTAATGGAGGAATATTGTATCAACCAAAAATTTTGTTACTAAAAATACCTCTTAATCTTAATAAATGTCTTATTATGTAAAAATGTTATATAACATATAAAAATATTTGGTTTTATGATTAATGATTTCAAAATACTATTATGAGTTATTACCATTGTTAATATACCCAATGAATAGTGATCACATGATTAGTATAAATATTGGTCTTTATGAAATCCAATCTACTCAGACAAATGATGTGATGACCTCATCCCATTGAATTGATCCATAAGAAGCCCATTTTTATAGATTATAAAGATGTGGCTTCCTTGGGATTATCTTTTTATCATTCCCAAGATGATCTTCCATATGTTATGCTTGAACAGAACCTCCTATGAGAGAAGTGGATGTTGATAAGGATTACCACCCGAGCGATGTTATCTGAGCCACCACAAGAGTCTACCACCATTGAACACCTTACCCTCAGGTCATATGTGGGTGTTATAAGGGTTTATATAATAATACCTTATCACTATAATTATGTGCTTTATATTTATTTATAGAATAAAGAACATACATTAATTTTATTATTGTTACATTGTAAATGTGGTTTAAAGCACAAATAATACATTTTAGTTAATATTTAATTAAGAAATCTATTTTGACAAATTAATGTATTTTTTGAATTAAATAATATTTTAACAAAATATTATTAATACATTACTTTTTTAATATAAATGATCATATAATATTTTGGAATACAATTCTAATTTTTATTAATGTTTGAAATCAGGTTTTGGTAAAACTCATGAATTTTCGATAAATGTTGGTATTTATTTTTAATGTAAAAATTCACATGTTTAGAAAATTACATAGACAAAATGATTAATATTTTTGGAATCAGGATTTTGAAATTATCCAATGGTGAATTTTTCATAATTTTCTGAGATTATCGATTTTGTTTTGTAAAAAAAATACCGTTAAAATATATAATGTGTTTTATGACATCATAATGAACTAATAGTGATGTAATAAAATAATATTAATTTAATGTTTTGGAAATTTATGTTTACCATTAAAATAATGTGATTTTAGGTTTTTTTAATTTATTTTACAAATCTTTAGTGGAACCTCCAAAACATATAAAACATGTTAACTTTTTAAATTGATTTCCTTGAGAGTGTGACTCACCTCCACAAAAGTAAGCCAAATATTTTAATAATTTAGGACATTGGACTTATAAAATACCGTTTTCCATTCCCTTGGTAAAAAACCATGGGCAAAAACCATGGGTTGGTTTTTGGTTTTGATTAGTTTAATGTGTGGTGGCCAAATCCTAAATAATAAACAATTCCCTCTCTTTTCTTATATAAACCCACAAAAGATCCCACTTATTCTTCACTCAAAGCCTTTAGAGCTCGACCAAACTATGCCATCCTAACTCTTAAAAATTCCAAAGGTTCCTCAAGTTCTGAAAAAGAATCTCACAAGCCTCTTCCAAGCCTTTGGGAACACAATTCCATGTAACGGATTTTCTTCCTTTCTCATTTTTGTCCAAATTTATTTATGTTGCTTTTACATTTTATATTTCAATTAAAAATGTTGAGCTATGATTTAGAACCTCCCCCATAAATCACTATTTTTTTTTAATTATGATATACCCCTTTCTCTCTCATTAATGACTTCTATGTACACCTTTTACTATGCTGAAATTCCATAAGGGATTTCTCTCTCATCATTTACATCTAAGAAATTATTTTGTTTTATGAATATAAAATCCATTATATATGTTTGGAAATGTATCCATATGACCCCCTTAATTTAAATTTTAAGTAAATTTTATGAGACACTATTTACACTATCATCAACTATATTTATGAATTCTTATATCACACCGTTACGCTGCCGAAATTGCACCGCGATTTTTTAAGCCGAAGTTATTATGTTGTGAATACCATACCCATTTCTTTATCAAGGGTATTAAACTTTTTGAACATTTACTTATTGATTATAGAGTTTCATTTATGAATTACACATTCTATTTTCACGGAATAAATGATGATTTTTAATGAATCAATGTTATATGATCCATGTGGCACAATTACACATGAAATGAAATGAATAAGAAGGGTGTGCCCATATAGAATTCCAATGCATTGGGTAAAGATTAGTACCGTGATATGTCAAGTAAAATGTGGGTTTACTCATTCTAATTCAAGTGAAATGATGATTTACTCGTGCCCCATGTGCAATGAGCCTTCGTATATTCTAATATAATGTTAAATGTTGTTGCCGCGTTTCCATGGTATGATAATCATGCTATATCATGCCTTTTTGTTCATGTTTCGATTGTGCTCCGATGATATGCCTATTGTATAACATGTACTGTATTATTCATGTTATTCCACTTTTAATATTTTACTAGGATAATTAGCTCAGCATTTTCTAATGCATGTGCTCATGTTATCCCATGCAATGCTAAGTATGATGGAATTTTTATGGTCATGTAAAAGAAGATTTCAATAAAGATATGTATTTAATGTTCTTAGTTGTTGTGTAATGTTCCTAATTTCCCAAGACACCAGACCGCTTGATCCTCAGAGTTTTCTTTAGTTCATTTGTATGTAATAAATCATGTTTAAGTGTGTAATAAGGAGAAGGGTTGTTATAATTATTAGAAACATGAAAACCACAAGTTGCCTCTCGTGCACTGATTTTGTTTAACGTCACTAGATTGAAATGAACCCCCCAACTTACCCAATATCAAATTTTAAGATTTTAAGGACCACATGTTTCACCAATTCTACAAGGGTGATATTGATTCTATGTTTATAATTTGTTTCATTCACAAACCTATGTACTAAAAAGAGTGGGTAAATCCATGGAATATCAGAAATGGTGGATCTAGTATCTTATATAGTCTTGCATAATATATCGAGGATCATTCCTCTTTTATTTGTTTTTAGAGAATAAACAATGAAAACATGAAGGTTTTGTATATTACCAACGAATAATAAATTGCAGGAGGATAGAAAGGATGTATGTTTATGTTTAGGTAGGCTAACACTTTCTGACATATGTTGGAACCTTGAATTGAACTCATTTTTATTTTCAAAATTTCTCAATATAATTGTCTCCGTTGGAATAGATGATTCAAATAGAAATTTGGAAATATTAGTTTTAGGAATGGGTAGGGATTTTTTATTTATTTTAAGGGTTTTTTGATTGTTTTTTTTGAAAAATCATCAATGTAGTTATATTCATGAGACTCAATCCATGATTTCAAATTATCCACTTTAAAATCCAAAAAAACAATTTAGCCGTAATTTAATGACCCTTAAATAATTCATTTATGTTATTCTTCTATCCTAAATCCAAAGGATGCTTCTTCAATAAATTCATGAGAGGTTTGTGTGTGAAAATAGTCTTATATAAATGAAGAGGAAGGGATATCACGAGTGGAAAATGGGTTCCATAACTATCTCAAAGTTTCGTAGTTCTAATGTCAATGATGAATCATCGAAAATCATTATATCCATTTGATAACATTGTTTTTCAAGTAATGTATGTGGATCAGGATGGATAAAATGTTGAGCCAAATGGTCAATTCTAGGTGGATAATTAAGTTGTTGGAATTGCATAAGAGGGTGTTTAGATTAGCATAGTGGGTATTGAAACTCATTAAATGTTGGAATGTTTTGTGGATAATAGGAGTTGAAACATTTTGGTTAATTAGGTTGTTGAGGACCCCACCAGTAAAAAATAGGAAGGTTATTATACAACACACATGGGGTTAGGTGATCAAAGTAGGGTTAGGTTCCCCATTCTTGGATTTGTTCAAAATTTCATTCCATAGGACTGAGGGCGTGAGAACAATGAAGTGGGATAAAAAATAATTCTAGTGTCTATGATAACATACTTAGGTCCCCGGAAAAAGGTTCCAAAATCTGGTGTCAGCAAAATTTACCAAATATATTAGGGTGAAGTGGTCGCTTGTAGTTTTGCATTTGTTTTAGAATACTCAGAGACCTAATAAGTAACCTATAGACACGTACATTATACATATTTTTTTGGATATGAAGTGGCCAACATGGGTTGATTTTAGAGGGTTTAAAAAGAGAACTAATAAATCTATGTGAATCCAAATTATGAGAAAATGAGTTGATCCTAGGTTATTTCTCGGGGTGGATTGGATGAATTCTATTTTTAATGATTTCAATTTCAATAACTAAAGAAGGATTCATTCAATGAATTCAAACTAACCTCATCACTTATGGTTAAACACATTCACAAACCCATATAATCAACTATACAATTTTAGTATCATTTTAAAGGGAAATTCAAAGTAAATAATCTAATTAGAATATAAATGTGGGTGAATAAATTCAATTAGGAAGAGGAAAAGAGAAAATCATTGAATAAAATGAACTCAAAAAAAAGAAATTAATACAAATTTAGAGAGTTAGAAATAAAATCCATTCCATCCCCTTTATAATCCCTTAGATCAACCCATAAATGTGTTAACCCACCATTTATGACTTGTTCTCAACAGAAGTGGGATGTAGGCTTACGAGTGTGGAATTGAAGAAGTAAAAACAAAAAAATAATCATAACACCTCTATTGTATGATAATTCTCACAAGGTTTGGTGTGAATAAATTAACACCATGAGGAAATAGTATCAATATGATAAGAATAATAATATAATAAGATTTGATGAAGATATTTTAATAAAAAATATGGTGATTCAAAAAACATCATGAGAAATAAGAACATTACAAAGACAAATTGTATAATAATAGTACAATGAAATAAAGATCCAAGATCCTCAAATCCTCCACCAATAATTACATAAATAGGAATTTCGGAAGACTTTTTTAGATCCCACATATTTAAAATTATCTTTAATTAATTTTGGTGGGCTATGTGGGAGGAATATTAATGTAGAGACATTTCCACTATTATCCCATAGTGGCAACCAGCTGGCAGCCACCAAAAAGTGGCACCAAAATAACCTTTTAGATGGATGAATTAGAGTGGACCATAGAAGGATAAAATGGATCCCCAATTTTAAACTAATATATAATAAACATTAAGCTGCAAAATATTTTGTGGTTTGAGATATATGATTTAAATGGTGGGATGTTTTTCTAGGCTTCCGAATCTGGCTCAGAATTTCTTCTTCAACATGGGCAGCTGGGAACTCCATTAAAACATCTGAATTACCTTGGTCCACTATTTAATGAAAATTTCTCTATGATATAATATATCTTAATTTAAAATATAAGAAACATTGGTCTTGAATATTTTCCCCTACAATACTTTTATTGGGCTAATGTACAGTTCACTTCACCCAAAATATTGTTGGTTCAAGGCCCACTTTAGTGGTCTTCCAATTTGAATATCTGAGTGCTCCGAAAGCACGAATTTTTCATTATATAATGGGAGAACTAAATATAAAAACAATACCATTTTTAGGGGGTTTTCAAATATGTACAATGTATTAGTGCACTTTCACAAAAATTACAATCAAAATGTGAAATAATGTTCAAATTGTAAAATGCAGAATAAATGGTGATTATGAATAATGAATCACATGAATATTATAATATAAAAAGTGATTATTATACTATTTTATTGTCTAATATTTAATTATTATTTTTCATCTCATTTATTTAAATTTTTTAGAGATTATATAATTGCATTAAATTCTTATACAATGCTAACACAGTTCTTATACAAGAAGTTGAAAAATCCAATTAAATAATTATGAAAACATTAAAAGTAATGTATTTATAATTAATTATGTTGAATAAATAATTATGTAGTTAAAAATAAATCATTATTGGTTGCAAAATTTATTATATTAAATTTCCATATCTTTCATGATGTCTTTGATGTCAAATTATGTAAATAGTTCATAATAAAGAATTACAAGAACTATATGATAAATATTAATTTATTAGATAATTTAATAATAATAATAATATATTTAAGGGAAAATAAGGATGATAATTGGTTGAAAATGTAATCAATTGGCCATTCATGAGAAGACTATTTTGTAAGTTCCCAGCCCTAGTTGCCCAGAGCCAGTGCCTTATTTTATTACATTGGAATATAAACAAGGAATATACATCCTAATGAAAAATGTAGTTTAGTAGATTTTGGAAAAAATCTACATATATAAGTTCAAAATTAAATCATGAAAGGAAAAAGACACTAATTTACTATAATAGAATCATCCATGGCTCCTAGATTATTTCTGTGAGTCACTCATAAATTACTTCTTCATATCCTGGGAAAAAGAAACATAAGAAATGGGTGATCTCAAACACTCCGCAAGAGTAGGAAATAAATGGAATATAACATCTAAATAAACATTAGTCCTAGTGAATAAATTAAAACACACTAATTTATAAATAATAAACATGAACACAATATGGAAGAAATATGAGCTTAGTAAATAACACCATTATAGAAAATAATCATTGGTATTCTACCGGTAAAATAACCACATGACCATTCAGTTAATAGCTTTATAATGAGGTATGTGCATATGTTGGAGATTTTGAAACATACCATTAAGGCCACATCCATGTCATTTAAAAATGATTAAGGACTCGGCCAAAACCATATCTCAAAATAGGCAAGGCCTTGGCCAAGTCCACGTCTATTTGTCTCATGATGCCTACCAATGCATCAGGGGGCTATAGAAGGCCCCAACTATCTTATAATAATTCCAAAAAATTCCTTATATGAGTGGGTATAAACATAACCAACATATATAATTGTATTGAATCTCACATAGGATAGCTAAATAACATATCCCGAACATTAAGCACAAACACTAACCATTCAGAGTATATTATTGAATGGTTTTAGGATAGTACATCCATAATTAAATAGTAATTAACCATAAAATTAAATATGGTAGATGGAATTATAAATGATTAATCCAAATAATAATCAAAAATAGTGTTGAAATTGATGGAAATACTCTTATAAAATCATTTTTTATTTCTTGAGATAAATACACTTTTATTTTGAAAAAGAAGAGTTATTTTTGAAACTTTTTTGTATAAAACCATAAATTAAGTAATATATTATATTCATAATAAAATGAGTGAATTTAAAATGATAATGTTTTATAAAAATATAATATTAATTTCCCATGAATTTAGGTAAGAATTTAGGAAATTCCCTTGAACCGAGCTTGTATTTCGTAAATAATTTTGAAAGTTCCTTTTAAATTGATTAACTCCACATAAAATAACGTAGGATTTGGCTTGGTAAAAATATATATATAATTAAAATATTTATTTTTAGGAATAAATATTAATTAATATTAATGTAATATATTTATTTATATAATAAAAATAACCTGAAAGAAAAAGGAGGTTCGGGTGGAAAACCCTTAACTTAAGTCTGATTATGTTCTTCTCTTGAACATAAGATCTTGTAATATGAAATTATAAATATTAATAACTTAATTCAGAACCTATTATATATGTATTTGGTTTATAATGATTTTATTAAGTCCATTATGTCCTTTTTTATCAGTTATAATATATAATTTCGTCATTTCAGAGTGTTTGTTTTCTTTACTTTCATAATTGGTTCACTTGTTTTTATGGGATGGAGTTCATGTGGAATTGATGAAAATATCCAACAACTAATTTACATATTATTTTAAAAAATACATATATGTTAGTAGTAATTTATATCAATTTTTTATATGGAATGGGGATGAATCATTAGATGAAATATTAATGATAATCACATAGATTATATTTGCGGTATTTTGATTATTGGGAACTAGTTTGGTCATATGATTTAATATTATGTACATATACTGTTTTATAAATATTGAATAGGGTATAATAAATATAATATAATATGTTTCATCTATAAAAATGGTTTCACTACCAGATCTGAATGTGGAAGATGAAAAGAGAAAACATGTCGTTCTTGAAGGTGATAAATTAACCCCTCACGAACCACATTTCATTTTTTAAAATAAAAAGAAGAGGGGAAGGGGGATGGATGAAATATTATTCGATTGGTAACATAAAATTAAATTATTTGAAATATATAGGAGCTACCATACCATGTGGATGGGCATAGGTGGGGAAAGATTAAGAACAAAACATAGAATTGAATGGAAATTTAATGAAAAGAGAGAGAGAGGAATTACCTCTTGAATCCTCCATAAGGCACCTTGGATTGGACTTTTGATGATATAGAATCTCATTGGACATGTGGGAGTTTTAGTTATTATATTTTGACAGAGTTTAGTCATGGATTGAATATTTAATGGTGTGGTTTGACAATGGGAGGGAGAGGGGTTATTTTATACATGAGGAGGGATGTTTTTATAATAAAATATTAAATACAATAATATATCAAATGTTAGAATTGTAGTAGTAGTTTTATTACAACATTAACTATATATTAATATAATTTAAATATTTTTAGGATTTAAATAATATTTCTAATTCTAATTCAATAAATTATTAAAATGGAAGTGAAAATAAAGATAAAATGATATTTTAAGGAAACACTTTTTAACATTAGGTTTTTGAAAGTTATATTTAGTTTTGGAAATTGAGTTCATTGTATTTAAAGGAAAGAATTATGCAATTAAATATAACATGGTCTAATATAAGGTGTCTAGAATGTTTATTTAATCATTACATCATGAATGATGCAATTTTAAGATATACTGGTTCTGTCAAAAAATGTATTTCTTAATATTCACCTGAAAATTCAAGTATTTCAGAAAAATCCCAAAAAATAAACCTAACCATTTTTGGTTGTGTATAATCCAAAAATAAAATCCATTTTTCAAAAATAATTTTCTATATATGATTATTGAAATCATAATTTACTTAAAAAATAGTGATTTTAAAATTAACACGGATTTCATAATGCATTCAAAAATTACATAAGGACTTATAAAATTATTTTAAAACTAGAATACAATGAATTTTTAATTTACTAAATTTTTTACAAAAATAATTATTATTTTAAATTAATTATTTAATTATAATTAATTATTTATGAATTACAAAAATACCAATACTTTTACTATGTTCAAATTTCCACTTATAAGATGCCTAAAATTTTTTATTCAATCATTCCTGGGTAAGGTTACTATTATTTTCATCATTTTACTATTCATACCCATAATATTACTATTCATAATGTTTGGTTACTTTTCATAAAGATATGATACTACTCCCCAAAAATTACTTTTGTCCTATCATACTCCAAGCATCTTACTTATCGCAACCTTGTAAGTAATATTTTTGAAATTCAAAACATACAAGTGCAAAATTATGTTTAATGATCACAGATTATTTTTTATCATTTAATTGTGTTTCCTAATGTGATTATACTTTAAGTAATAATTATATGAAGGTAAAATACATTGATATAAGTTTGGGTCATTACATATTTCTTTATAAGTTATATTATAACACTTTAATATTGATGATGTCAAACTTATGTTTATGGTTATAATAGGTCAAAGTTGGTGTTAAACCAAGATATATGGTCTAAAATTACTCTTAAACCAATAAATATTTTATTGTTTGAAGGTATTTAAACCATATCCTATCTTAACCGTAAGTGAATACACACATGGTTTTACATGAACATGAAAATTAATTTATTATATTTAAGTATTTTTACTAATTCCACATGTTTCATTTCATTCACTATAAAAAAGAAACCACATATCTTATCATCTTTACAGGACTATGATCCATCCAGCCCAACCAACCCCTACCAAATTATATTCTATAATTATCTATACATGATGTAGCATTTTTGGTATTCTTAAAATAACAGTCCATGTGCCCTAATAAAGGTTCTAATAGTAGACAATTAAAAGAGATTAGGTTAGATTTCATTCTAAACAATTAAATATTATTATAGGGAATTTTTTGTTGAATTTTCACTCTATTAATATGTATTTGGTAATATAAAGATATTTTATTTTATGTGGTCTATATACTACCACATTTATACATTTATGTTGAATCTATATTTATTCATTTTTATTGATGTTTCAATTCATGTTTACTATTTCAAGAGGTAACAATTTAAATGTTACCAAAGTGGAAAGGATTTATTTTACATTCTAATATGTTTTTTGTGGACTTCTATTATTTTATTTAATGTAATATTATAATCTATCCTCTATAAACTACATATATTTTAATATCAAGTAAATATTTAAGGATTTCCAAATCATTCTTCTATCTTTTTCCCCTCTTGGCACACTTATCAAGAAATTAAATGTTTAAAATAATAGCTCATCCTATTTCTCCTTTGATTGTGTATATCTTTATTCAATTTATATATTTAACGAAATCCTTTTACATTATCCCTTTTTATTTACTTAAATTATTTGTTAATTAAATTTTATGTTACCATTAACCTTTTTACATCATTTTAAAGGAATTTTTTTTATATTATGTTGGGATTATCATTTAAATTGTTTACAAAAATTCACGAGGAATTTTCTTTTTAATTTATAAGATATAATTTTTTTCTCACTTCCATAACGATTTATGGATTTTTATCTTATTCAAAATTTTCTCAATGGTTTTAAAATGAATAAAATTTAATGAATAATTTTCATACTGTTTATCATTTTCTTTACCTGTTTCTAAAAAAGAAATGATTTAATTAAAAAAAAATATACTATGTAGTTTTTTATTAAATAGGGATATATGAATATTCTTTATTATTTTATCAATATGAATATCTATTGAAAAGAAATATTATTTAGGATATAAATTTATCATTCAATATGTGAGTAACGCATTGGACATGTAGTGATAGGTGGGGTCAAGTTATAAAACGTCCCTTTATGCATCAATATGTCTCTTGAGATAAACATGTTTTTAAATTTTATTATATAGGGTTTTGGTGTATACCAACCCCATGATTAAACTATCTTGACACAAGTCCTTGATGGTAAATATTTCATAAAACCTAAGATCATGAGGTCTAATAGTAGACATAACCTTCATTTATATTTCAGTTATTATTATCAATGAGATTAGTGGTTTATATTTTCCAAGGATGCATTTTGTGTTAAATTTATTGATTATGAAGAAAGTGTTTATTTATATTTAAAATTCTCTATTGATTATGTATTATTTATTCAGGATATATTTCACTATATTTAATCCTTATTAAATTTTTTACTCGACCTTATTTCAGATTCCTTTTCCTGTATTAAGAAGAATGAATACTTAAATGTGTCCATGTATACTTTATATTAACTTTTAATTTGTTTTTATTTTATTTCCTATGTAAAATGGGATTCATGTTTGTATCTGGTTCATTAATAACACAAAATTTATTGATACTTGGTGATTCTATAACTTCATTCATATTCTAATATAATAGAATATACATTGACTCTAGGTTAAATGATTTGGTGTTGTTAAAGTTCGTGTTAAAAAATTTTTAATAGTAACTTTATGAATAGATTTCAAATTAAATAGAAAATATGATAATTGTGATAATACCATATATTATTTGATAAATTTTACCATTATATGCATTTTAATTTTATGGATCAATATGCTTGACGTTTATGATAAAATATAGTGTGTTCCATTACATAGTGATGGAACATAATGGAAGAAATGGAATAAAAAACTATCCTTATTGTTGGGATTTCTAAGTTGAGGAAGACCATACAACTAGTGTTGTAAATAAAGAGATCATAGCTATATTAGGGAAGCTAACTCAGGTTATGATTAATAAAATTTCACTTATAATGAAACCAATTTCCCTTTATAATGAGTCACCGATGATGGATTTATTCATGCGATGTAATACTCAATATTTTAATAGAACTACAAATCCATTGGATGTTGAGTAATGGATTATTCCCATCAGAATGGTATTCCGTGATATGGGATGTAATAAAGGAGAAAGGGTTATTCTCAATGTGTATTTTTTTGAAATGTGATGAAAACAAATGGATATCATTAATAAAAACAATAATGATGATGTTGAAATTGAAATAATATAATAGTGAACTTTTCAACTGATATTCTAAAAGAACAAACTTCCCCCTAGAACTATGATATGAAATGGGTTGGTGGTTACTCACTTTAATCAAGAAGGAAAAAGATGGCATTTCAGTATATGTGGTTTATTTCAAAAGCTTACTCATTCATGTTGCAGACAACATATGTAATCTAGAAATCAAGATTGATCATTTCTATGATGGTCACGAGTATTTCAAAAAATTTCATATAATGATGATATATTACCATGTTCCATTAATATTGTCAATTTATTTTCTAGATCCATTCTAATCAAGGGAAATCATGATAATAAAAGTTTAGATGATCACTAGGAAAAATGGAAAAAATCAAATAAGTATAGATGACCAAAATAATTTTCATCATGTAAAAATTATACAAAGAAACATCTAGGATAATTCTTGATGTGAATGGGGGTTTGTTACATGTTTAGAGAAAATTGTCATCTCAATAATGAATATAAGTAAAATAAATAAATTACTATTATCAAGTACTTCAACTGTAATGTTATGGTGAATTATTTCATCAATGTTCCCAATTATCAAGGGAACATACTATAGTTTAATAATTAAGGGACAACCTAGAATTTGGAATTGAATTATTTGAAGTTGTTGTTCTTTGTGATGTGGTGAAAAAGAACACATATCATCAACTCTAGAAGTAAAAATGGTTTATTTGATTCAATTTTCACCTACTATTTTAAAAATTATAGTTTATTTACTATATCACATCACCACCTTGATGTTTAGAAGATGATTTGGTAGAGAACATGCATAATGGAATGATGGTCAAATCGCATGTCTATAGCTCCTATCCATTAAATTTTTGTGGGAAAATTATTTTTATAAATACTATTATTTGTTATATAGTTGATATTGAGTTAATTTTGGAAATGGATTGTATCTCTTGTTTTAGGATATGAAAATAATTTCAAGGATGTGATGTTACATTGTATATTCTAAACAAACCATTGATTTTATATCAGTTTAAAGATGAATATTGTCACCTAATAGAATTTACATCGATCATATTTGTTTTACTACCTAATGATAAGTGATATTTATCACATATGGTTAGATAGAAAGTCAGCATTGAATATCTACTGTGTAGGATTCTATTGTTTCATTTCTAGATGTGTTTCATAGTATTTACTAAAATCATGAAGTTATGTTTTGAATAGAATTCATATGAGTCTCTAATCATATATTAAATAATCCATATAAAATATCCCCAAATTAGTTGTAGGTATTAATGAAGATACTCATGTAGAGTCAAGATAAGGGATTAATTTGGCCGACTACATCACAATAGGGTTTACCTATTCTTTTTTTACATGAAATGAATGTTCAATATGTATATATATTGATGATCAGGAACTTAAAGAATCACTAGTAAGAACCACTATCTTCTACCCCATATCAATGATCTCTTTCATAAATTATGATGATCTTGATATTTTTCCAAGATTGATATTTGGTATAGATATCATCATTTTAGCCTCAATAAAGAGGATATACACAAGAAAACCTTTCATGAATGTGTCCAATAAATGAAGTCGTTATCTATAGTGAACATCTTGTTAGAGGATTGGTCATACTTGGACAATCATGATGTGGTTCGGGTTCTAGTTGAATCTCAATTCTAGATTCACCTTACTGGCACGAACCCCTGTAGAGAAGGAGGCTATCCATAGGGATCGTATGATCTCTTAGACTACTTTCCTCAAATGGTATATGTTAATCACAACCATAGTTTTGAATATGTTCTATATGAACACTATAATTTCGCTACGGAGAACGATATCTACCCAAATATTTCTCCTCGCCCTTATGGGTTTCTGGTCCTTCTTTGCGTCTTCTTAGAACCTTCTAAAAAAATCTAGTTGGTGACGTTTGAGACTTATTTTGAGGAGGAAATATACCGCCTGTTACTTGTGTCACAACTCTGGTGCTTGACCCGAAGATCAAGACCCCAACATCTATTAACCACTTCCACCCACATCAACATGTTTAATTCTCTCGGTAATATACATGAAAGTGTTAGTACTAAAATAATTTCGGTTTTTCATCCAACATGGGTTTTTGAAAAAAAAAAAACAAATTCATATAATGTAGGTCGATTCATAGGTGATTTTCATGTCGTAGAATATGTTAAGGGATACCAACATTTTAAGAACTAGCTCAAATGTGTCCAATAAGTTTGACATGGACAAAGCATATGAAATTCTTGAGTTGATATTTATCCTTAGAATTCTCTCTCGCTTGGTATTCTCCATGTGGGACTCATATGTTTTATACAGGTGTTTCATATCCCCTTGTTTTGGTATTTCCTTCATGGGAAAACAATGTGGGTTCTCTAAATCAGCTCAAGGTCCCATACAATGTGACCCTTTATCTCCCATTCTATTCATTTTAATGTAAGATTTCCTTAGCTGGTACATCAACTATAACCTCTAAATTGGAATTATTTATTCCTTTTTAGTATAAGAAAAATTTTGTTCGAGTCTCTCACATTATGCATGTGTATGATACCATTATTTTTCATAATGGGAATAGAAGGTGGATTCCTGAAATCAATTCCATTTTTGTAGAGTACTGTAAATGGATTGGATATTTGATTAATCGATTGAAGAGTAGTATTTTTCTCTCCTATAGGTGTACCCAAAGACACATAGAATACATAAAATTAAATAATACAATGAATAGACACAACATCCTAATGGACTATCTCAGTGCGCCAATCTCTCCTTCTAGGGTACCTATTCACCACTTCAACAGGTTAGTTAAAAAGATCACTGGACGTATCAATAATTAGAAGAACTGCTTATTATCTAATGGTGGACACATTATTATGGTCAACAATGTCCTTAGTTGAATTCCACTACATTCACTATCTGTTCTCCTGGTTCCTAATATATTCATTTCTAGATTGGAGAATACATGTGTGGCCTTCATATGGGATGCACACTCAGATGGAAAACACCACTGTGCTTTGTAGTTAAGGAAGGATAATCCTATTTCATAGGGGGGATTTAATTTTATAAGTGTGTCCACCAAGGAATAGTGATTACAATGGAAATTGGCATGGAATTTTCTCGAGGGGTGCTCATTTGGGGGAAAGCTCATAAAGAAAAGGTATGTTAATATAATAGTCTCTACTAGAAATTTATACCCACTATAGATATTGATACAAACACAAATATCATTCCTCCAGAGATAGTCCCGATGGATTGTTAGTCATGGGGGCCTTAAGTATTTGTATCAATGTTAGGCTAGAGTTGGGTTGGGTTTCCCAAGATGCCAAACCACAGACTTGACTTTTATTAAAGAAAAGTGTTTCCGTAATTTAAATCAGGATTTCTATAGTGAAGATCAATGTGTCCACATTGATCTGATTGATCTTAATAGTGATGATAAATTTTTTTTTCTGGTTCATCTTTTGGATTATTCTCTGTAAATGACCTCTGTTATCTCTAATCCCTTCAATCTCTTAGGGAAAGGTTGGTTGCTTCCCTATAGAGTAACATTATCCCTACAAAGATGAACTTCATAGTTTGGAATATTCATAAAATTTGCATCCCTCCTAACTAGAATTTCGGGAAAATTGGAATTCAAATGGAATCACTTTGCAACTTTTTGTATTCTCCGTGTGGAGAGTCTATGCCTCAAATGTTTGTTGGTAGAGACCGGGTTCACACGATTGGGATTTCATTTGGTGAGTTCCCTACTCTTCCCTTGGAGTTCTCTTCATGCGACTCTTTATTGTGTACATTGTTGTAGGGGTGTATGATAACCACTCTGATCACATGGTTAAGGTGCTCATTTTCACAATGGACTACTGTTGTATTTGGATGGTAAAAAACTCCATACGTTATGAGGCTAACTCATGCACATCGTTGGATCTTTTTAGTTGGATCTGAATCATGTTGTTGAACCTTTCTAGGATCTCCAATTCCTAAAAGTATGTTGTTTCCTTCCAGAATTTCATAAATATTGGGCGTATCCTCTCCACTCTTTCAAATGGATCCCAAGGAAAATGGATTCACTAGAGACCTCACAGCCAAGTCCTCAAGATAAACTCTAATGGTTTATGTTGTATGGGAAACAGGTGGCAGAAGTGTTGTGTGTGATTCCATTAGTAGTTTGACCCTTGCATTTACAACCCACATTGGACCTAAATATTCCCTCCAAGTTGAGGAATGTGTGCATCTCAGATGACTAGTTCTTTGTAAATGGAACAACATTGAGGTGGCGTCTATGGATATGAACTCCAAAATCATTCAATCCTATATAATGGATCATTTCACTATTACATGGTCAACTTCATATCATATATGCAAGTGTAGGAATCTCATCATTGATCGTATGAATTTCCATTATATTTGGATTGAAGGAAAAAAATTTAGGGCTATATAACCTCCAAGGCCTTTCCAGGTTCTCCAATTACGTATTGTTCTAATCTAGGTGATTTTCTATCTAACGGGATGGACATGGTCTGGGGAAATGCTGCTATACATCACTATTTCTGACCTCCATTGATTTGTCTTTTTTATTATTCATGGTTTTTGTATGTTTATGAAATTAAAATAGTTTATATGGGGTATGATTATAAATTTAAAGGGAGATAAGATAATGAAGAAAATTTGATGATTTTTATGATAACCCTAAGAAAGGAGAATCAATATTCTATATTTATGACGTGTAAATTTTTCAAAAAAGTCTAGATTCATAAGTCATGTACTTTCAAGTGATGGAATAATGATGGATCCTTCAAAGATGAATGATACTATGAAATGGCCTAGATGAACCATGGTAACATAGATCTGTAGTGCTCAATGTAATTCTTGGTATTATCGATGAATTTCGAGTGATTTCCAAATACTATCTAATACAATAACTATGTTGACCTAGAAGGGAACAATGTTTTTGTGGATTGATAAATATGATGATAATTTAATCGAAAAGAAGAAAATATTGGTCAAAAAACATGTTCTTAAAATACCATACACCGATGAATATTTTTAATACATATTCACCAACTAATGAAAGGACTAGTATTAATACTCATGTAGAATGATATGGTGAAAGATTATTCCGATCACTAATTATAAATTCAAGAAAAAAATCATTTGAATCATGATTTAGTGCTATAATTGGTAATTAGTTAATTTTAGATATATGGGAATTATCATTATGGAGAAAGGTGTTGTATATATAGTGATTATAAAATATTGAAGTATACATTTATAGAGTAAGAGTTGAATATGTACTAGAAAATATGGTTTCAGTTGATCAATGATTACAAATTCTTAATAAATTAACACCTTGAGAAGAAAAAAAGGTATATTGTAGAGACCCAAATCTTGACGTACATAGACATTACATTACTTTTGCGTAATACATAATACATGACAAAAAAATACGCCCAATGACAGTATTAGTTTAGTGTCTTTGAAAACTCGGAACATAATCTTCTAATCATGGTGAAAGATCTTCAACATCTCCCATAAAGATCTTCCTCTTTTTGGTTTTCTAACCTAAAACCTTTCTTTATATCCTGTGGAAAAGAAAACACAAAAAGGGTGAGTTCAAATGCTCAGTAAGGGTAAAAATAGAGAAGATAAAACAATCCATAAACATTTGAATACAAAAACCTGAACATAAAATTTAAACATCAAAATCATGAGCAAAGACATAAATATTGGAAGTGCGTAAGGCATATATCATAAAGTAACATCAATCATGAAAAAATATCATGGGAATAAAACATGTAATTGTGTTAAACCATTAAGCACATGATATGATTTCCATAGTAGCCAAGGAATTGGTGCCAAGACCATCTTAGTGGACAAATTCTCTTTTTGAATCGAGTTCACTCCTCCTTCCAGTCCTGTATCACTGAACTGAATTAACTTACCATTCTAGCCATGTCTATCTCATGAGATATAAATCCTTACCCAATGCATTATAGGGAGATATATGTCCCACCAATCTCATAATTAAATCATTCTTTCGTGTGCCAAAAAATCATAAATCATACATCATAACATAACCCATGTAATAGAATCAGATTCTTAAGCATCATACCATCATAACATAATCCATATAAAAAATGGATATCATTTCATCACAAGAAGAATCAAACCATGTAAATAATGGAGACATTATACTTAAAACATAAGCATATTAAATAATGTCATTTTAGATGGAAAATAGTTTTGATAAAATACATGAAATGAATTCTTGAGGAAAATATCATTTCTTCTTCAAAATCATTGTCTTTTCACAAAATCCCATGAAATTTTAAAAGAAAAGGGTTTTGTTGAAAATAATCATGCAATCGTGTAGTGTAAGATTCATGAAAATGAGGCGTTATGAAAATTTAAAAATCCGTTCACACCGTATAAGTAAAAACTAACATTCTCCTCGTACTTTTGTCAGAAAAGTCAAAAAGTTCCTCATGTGGTTAACAAAAGTAAGATTTCTTCCGTAACACAAAGTAAAAGTCAAAGAGGGGTAAAAATGACATTAAACATACATGGAAGAATATTAAACACTTTATGAAAGACATTTTATGGGAATGGATGAAAAATATAACCCCAGTAAATACTTATAAATAATAAATCTCGGATAAAAATGAGATTCGAAAAATTATCCCCAACCTTATGTCCGATATTCTTCGTATGTATCTAAAACTCCTCTTCTTCAATGCACCTCCTTTAATCCTTCTCTTATGTAAGTAGGCTTTTTCTTTTGAGAAGACTAGAACCTCCGGAATGTTTCTAGGGAAGTGGAGAAGAGAAATGGGCAGGGGTTGGCTGATTTTCAATGCTCAAAAGGGTGTGAAGAGAAGAGGGAAGGGGTGCCCTTTTTATAAGGGAGGAGAGGGGCACCTTTGAAAAAACATAATATATTATATTATAATAAATACATATTTGGTTTTTAATAGCTCCAAATTGATTTATTTTTAAGCTATGGTGGGGATGGGTCTAAATCCTCTCAACTAATATGTTTTAGACAAGTTTAGGTTGTTATTTTATCATTATCATTTAGATTTAACTCTATGTTAAATAATTTAACTTTTACTGTGTCTTTTTTTTCCTACACTATATGGTTACTAAACATACTATAATAAGACAAAAGAACCCCAAGTGGTTCATTATTAATATATATATCCTTATCTAAGTCATTTGGCAGATCCTTATATTTTTAGGAATAAAATAACAATTCATAATACAATATTTGTTTTAAAAACGATTTATGTCTATTTTGACACTATTTGGTATTTTATTTTTGTGAAAATCATAACAAAATGTTTAGTTCGAAAAAAGTCAATTAAATCAATACTAAAATGTCATATTAACTGATAAAATTATTTGAGTTCATAAAAAGTCTAAAATTACATTTATTTGGGTATTGAGGTTAATATTTTATTAATATGGTAATTACTCCGTCATCATTGTGTCATAAATAAATTAAATTATTTAATGTATAAAAATTATAAATATAATACCATTATGTAGGAAATATTCTTATCTTTCTAATTAATATTTTTAGTCGAATTTATCTTATGTATAACCCTACATTAAAAATGTTTTAGTTATTAAACAACATTTTAACTATTTTAGCTATTCTTTAAATAAAATAATAATAAATGTCCTAATCGAATCCAAGTGGACCTAAAGGGTAATATTTTATCTATAAGGTTGTTTTTGGTCGAATTACACTTATCCCAAACAATTAGGACATGTGTTAGGGTAATAGAAATATCATTTTTATCCTTAATTACCCTATTTCATTTTAACCGTGGTAAATAAAAGTAAAAACGTTAATATTCAAAAAAATTATTTTTATCATATTGAACCATATTTTACTCCATGATAATAACCGTGTCTCTCGGAATTTCTAAATTTCACTCACAGAAGCGATAAAATTATGTTTTATGTAAATTTTCATATTCTCCTAGGAGGTAGGTAAAAGACGATGAAAAGTTCAATAAAATTTTTATATATCTAAAATTATTATAAAATGACTCCAATGAATTAAATTTAACTTATATAGGTTTTATGTATCAATTTTGACCCACAATAAATTTAAATTAATTGAATAATTATTTAAATAAAAAGTCGGTTTTTAAATAGTAACCCAGTGTTTTCACTCTTCATCAAAAAATGAAAGTTTTCAGAAAAATACCAAAAATTCACTCGAGGCTAATTTTGATATTCCGAATCCAAAAATGAAGTCCATTTTAAAAGATAAAATTTATAAAATTTAAAAAAGTGGGTATTACTCTTCATAACGTCTAGTTCAGAATAATATTATAATAATATCTTGTTTAGTGAAACTCGGTATTGCGTACTACACACGCTATCGAGGAAGGTCTTGATTACGTGTAATGCAAGCCAAGTCAGGGATGCGTGTAGTGAAATCTCTGTTTGGTGTTGCGTATAAAATTATCAAAACTTAATTAATTTATACATTAAACAAAATCTATACTTAATGGTGCGTAGAATAATTTCCACAAAATGAACTTGAATTTGTGTGTAACACAAGACAGGAATAGTGTTGAGTATACTGCAAGCTAATAAAATGTTTCGTATAGTACAAGATAATCTTGATGTAGTGTATAATAGAAGACATCAAAGAAATTAAAAATAATATATCTCATAAAATCTTGGTGTGTTAAATTCTTCCCCCTTTAAAATGAATTTTGCCCTCAAAATTCATCGGGGTTATAAATTGTTTACTACTTGAAAGTTTCTTTCATAGAAACCGAAATTGTAAAAAGTAATACTAAAACTTCATTTTAAAAAGGAAAGTTAGAAACATAATAGTTACCCAGATTAACTCATCACTGGGTTTCCACATACTAGAACACAAGTGGAAATTAATATATGGATGTAAAATCTAACAATCAAGTTCTGATGGAGAGTGGTAGAGGAAATGGCTATGAAAAAGCCATCAATCACAAAGCCATAAATTTATGATGATCTAAGTTACCATCTGATTCATCAGATATAAGGGTAGTAGGAAAACATTTTCGGTTTTCAAGATCATTTCCCTAAAGTTGAAGAATTAGATTTAGAAGAAATAGATAATTTATTTCGGTATAATATCACTATTGTTCGTGCCTTGAACAATTTACACTTCATCTCTTAATGAAATGAAGTTGTATTTTTCATTCGTAATGTGTTAGCAGATCATGTGATAGAATGATGGGTCATTCCTCATGTCTCAAACAAAAGGTTAGAAAAAATTATCAAATATACATAAGTCCATCTATAGTGAGGTTAATCATATATGATTCCAAAAATGGACTCATACTTCATCTATCATACCACTTAATAAAACATGTTTCTACTAACCAGGGACTTCGTGTAGGCCAGTGGTGGGTAATAAAGGCCCGTCGCACTTTGGCTGTGGGTTCGATTCCCACAACCTTGTCTGACGTGACTGGTTGTCGCCCGTCCCATGAGTTGTCCTTCTTCTAAAACTATACTATTATAACATAACAAAATTTTTATTCTTAAACAATACTATCTGATATCTAATTTAATCTATTCCAATCTTTATGTTTATACAAAATATTTATATCCAATCTCATTGTATAAAGATAATGATTACATGAAATGTCATCTACAAAGCATGTGAATACCATCATTTATCATACGATATATCTTGTTGGTCACATTCCAAACATGTGAATACCCTAATCATGTAATCTCGTGAAACATGAATTACCATAGAACCATAGTGAAAACAAGAGTGCTATCAAAAGTTAACTCTTTCCACATACCAAAATCCCAAAAATTCTATATACTCAAATCATGCTATAACTTAGTTTTATATCAATCATGAGTTCATGAATACTATCTAGCATCTGATTATCTCCATATCCTTTTATTATGCTCATATCATCTACTTTCTAAAAATAACTGAATAAAATTCAGGGTTACTGGTCCAATTCAACATATACATTCAAATACTCTAGAAAAAACAATAGTGAAACAATCCTTAGATGTGTCTTTATATCATAGTACCATTTCCTATACAAGATTTATCTTGATAAAAATAAATCATTCCACTACCTTCTTAAACCATTGAATGAGATTAAAAAATTCTTTCATGTCACATATCATTTGTAGTCTCTTCATCATCATCAACATAAATACTACCCATACGACTATACTGATTCACATCATGAAACTTTCCCTCTGGGAATTGGTTTGCGTAATACCCATACATCCCGCATTGAAAACATTTAATCATTGTTGATGTCATAGAAATACCATTATCCATGTCCATGATGATAACTGAACCTTTTCCTTTTCACTTACTGGCTTTGTGTCCTTTTCCACACCCAAAGCATCTTCGAGTTCCTCTGAAAAAATCTCCCTAATGCCTCTTCCCACATGATTTACATGTGGGAAATTGAACTTTCTTTCTTCTATGATCATCATCAAACTCCATATTTCTATTAATATCCGAGTTGGGAAACATACCAAAGTTAAGATTATTGATCATATTATGATATTTTTGATTAGGAATAATAATGATATTTGGACTTCCAGATCCAATTTCATTTGGTTGCTCATGAAGAATATCATTCCACTATCCATCATATCCTCTATTATCGTGAATCCTTATGTTTCAAGCATTTCTCTAAAACCCAAAAAGAATAGTGTGAGAGGAAAAAATAAATCTAGAAAAAAACATAATAAAGGGGGAGTACCTTTAATATATAACATCTTAGGTTTAATTCTAAGATCATTATCATAATTATAGGATTATAACCTATACATATAATTATCCTTAGAGGCGTCCCTAGACATAACTATGAAATATCTCTAGGGATTTCACAAAATTTTTCACATCGTAGTTTCCAAAGGTTAACTAAACCTTCGGTCTGATACCAACTCTAGAGAACCAAATATTGACTTACATTGAAATTACATTACTTTTGCGGAATACTTAATACATGAAAAAATAGAAGCCCAATGACCGTATTAGTTTAGTGTCTTTGGAAGCTCGGAACATAATCTTGTAATCATGGTCAAAGATCTTCTACATCTCCCATAAAGATATTCCCCTTTTTGGTTTTCTTACCTAAAACTTTTCTTTATATCCTGGGTAAACAAAAAAATAAAAAGGGTGAGATCAAGTGCTCAGTAAGGGTAAACATAGAGAACATTAAACAGTCCATAAACATTTGAATACAAAAACTTGAACATAAAATCTAAACATCAAAATCATGAGCAAAGACATAAATCTTGGAAGTATGTAAGGCATATATCATAAAGGAACATCAATCATGATAAAATAGAATGGGAATAAAACATGTAATTGTGGAAAACCATTAAGCACATGATATTATTTCCATAGTAGCCAAGGAATTGCTACCAAGACCATCTTAGTGGACAAATTTACTTTCTGAATCGAGTTTACCCCTCGTTCCAGTCCTGTATCACTGAACCAGATTAACTTATCGTTCCAGCCATGTCTATCTCATGATATATAAATCATTACCCAATGCATTGGAGGGAGATATAGGTCCCACCCATCTTATAATGGAATCATTCGATCATGTTCCACAAAATCATAAATCATAAATTATAATATAACCCATGTAATAGAATGGGATTCTTAAACATCATTCCATCATAACATAATCCATATAAAAAAACTGGATATCATATCATCATAAGAAGAATCAAACCATGTAAATTATTGAGACATTATACTTAAAACATAAACATATTAAATAATGTCATTTTAGATGGAAATTAGTTTTGATAAAACACTTGAAACAAATTCTTGAGGAAAATTTCCTTTCTTCTTCAAAATCAATTTCTTTTCACAAAATTCCATGCAGTTTTAATAGAAAATGGTTTTGTTGAAAATAATCATGCAATCTTGTAGAGGAAAATTCATGAAAATGAGGTGTTATGAAACTGTAAAAATCCTTTCATAACGTAATAGTTAAAAATAAAATTCTCCTCGTACTTTTGTCAAAAAAGTCAAAAAGTTACTCATGTTGTAAACAAAAGTAGGATTCCTTCCATAACAAAATGTAAAAGTCAAAAAGGGGTAAACATGAAATTAAACATACATGGAAGAATATTAAACACTTTATGAAAAAAATTTTTGGGAATGGATGAAAAATATAACCCCAATAAATACTTATGTATACCTAATCTCATATTAAATTGAGATTAGAAAAATTATGCCTTACCTTAAGTCTGATATGCTTCGTATGTATCTGAACCTCCTCTTCTTCAATGCACCTCCTTTAAGCCTTCTCTTAAGAAAGTATAATTGGTCTTTTGAGAAGACCAGAATCTCTAGAATGTTTCTAGGGAAGTGTAGAAGAGAATTGGGTAGGGGTTGGCTGAGCTTCAAGGCTCAAAACGGTGTGAAGAGAAGAGGTAAGGGGTGCCCTTTTATAAGGGAGGAGAGGGGCACCATTGGAAAAACTTAAAATATTATTTTATAATAAAGTCATATTTTGTTTTTAATAGCTCCAAATTGATTTATTTAGAATCTACGGTAGGTATGGGTCTAAATACTTTCAACCAGTAGGTTTTAGACAAGTTTACGTTACTATTTTATCCGTATCATTTAGATTTAACTATAAGTTAAATAATTTTACTTTTACTGCGTCTTTTTGTTTTCATAAACTATATGGTTAATAAACTTATTATGACAAGACAAAAGAACCCCAAGTGGTTAATTATTAATATATATATCCTTATCTATGTCATTTGGCTGAACCATAGATTTTTAGGAATAAAATAACAATTAATAATATAATATTTGTTTTAAAAACTATTTTATGTCAATTTTGACACTATTGGGTATTTGATTTTTCGGAAAATCATAAAAAAAATGGATAGTTCGGAAAAATTTAATTAAATCAATACTAACATGTCATATAAATCTATAAAATTATTTGAGTTAATAAAAAGTCTAAAATTACATTTATTTGGGTATTTATGTTAATATTTCATTAATAAGGTAATTACTGCATCATCATTGTGTAATAAATAAATTAAATTATTTAATGTCTAAAAATTATAAATAAAATACCATTATTTAGGAAATATTTTTATATTTATAATTAATATTTATTGTCGAATTTATCTTATGTATATCCATATATTAAAAATGTTTTAGTTATAAAACATTGATTTTAATTATTTTAACTCTTCTTTGAATAAAATAATAAAAATGTCTTAATCTAATCTAAGTGGACCTAAAGTGTAATATTATATCTCTAAGGTGGTTTTTGGTCTAATTACACTTATCCAATAGAATTAGGACATGTGTTATGGTATTAGTAATATCATTATTACCCTTAAATACCCTTTTTACTTTAAACTGTGGGAAATAAAAGTAAAAAGTTACTATTCACAAAAAATTATTTTTATCTTATTAAACCACATTTTACTCATTGATATTAACCGTGTCTCTCGGATTTTTTGAAATTCCAATCATAGAAGTGGTAAAATTATATTTTATGTAAAATTTTCAAATTTTCCTAGGAGGTGGGTAAAAGACGGTGAAAAGTTAAATAAAATTTTTATATATCTAAAATTATTATAAAATGAATCCGATGAATAACATTGAACTTATATAGGTATTATGTATCAATTTTGACCTAAGATAAAATTAAATAAAATAAATAATTATTTAAATAAAAAGTCAGTTTTTAAATAGTAACCCAGTGTTTTCACAATTAATCAAAAAATAAAAGTTTTCAAAAAAACACCAAAAATTCACCCTAGGCTAATTTTGATTTTATGAATCCAAAAATAGAGTCCATTTTGAAAGATAAAATTTATAAAATTTCAAAAATACGGTATTGATGTTCATAACGGTTGGTTCATAATAATATTATAATAATATCTTGTTTAGTGAAACTCGGTATTGCGTACTACACACACTATCGTGGAAGGTCTTGGTTGTGTGTAATGCAATCCAAGTTAGGGATGTGTGTAGTGAAAGCTCCATTTTTTTGTTGCGTATAACATTATCAAAACTTATTTCATTTACACATTTAACAAAATCTATACTTAATGTTGCGTAGAATAATTTCTGCAAAACGAACATGAATTTTTGTGTAACACAAGACAAGAATAGTGTTGCGTATACTTCAATCTAATACGGTGTTGCGTATAGTACAAGCTAATCTTGGTGTAGTGAATAATAGAAGACCTCAATGAAATAAATAATAATATATCTCATAAAATCATGGGGTGTTACATTGATGATGCTCTGATTCTGAATGACCATTTTATGTATCCATGAAATGTATGGAAATAGATCATAAATTTAAGGCTTTAAAAAATTTAGATCATAAAAAATTATGTAAAGGGGATATATATTATCTGTCTCACATGAATTTTCAACCATCTAACCATGGGAGATTAAAAATCTAGATAAAGAAAATGTTGAATTTTTGAATAATTTAAGGATTGTTTCATATTTAAACCATTATCATGTTATAAGGATAATTTTGTGAAACCATGTATGCATTCCATCAATACCATACATAAATAACAATTCATTAGTTGAAGTTCATAATTTATCATTCTCTAATATTCAAGTATGATTGATGTTTTATATGATTTAAAAGAGTATATATGTTGAGATGAAATGAAAAGGGTTATCAGAGAGTATGTATCTCTATTTTTGGTGTTTTAGTAAGTTATGTCTTTTAGACATAAGTCTAAGGGTATGTTAAAACTATTTCCCATACAATAATAAAAATAAGAAAACATTACTATGGATTTCGTCATTGACTCTCCAAAAAATATTAAAGGCATAATTCTATATATTTTTTAGTCAATGTCCATAAAAATAGCATATTTTGTCACTATTTGAATAAATTTTTCTATTTATAAACTTTATCTATTATAATGTAATGTTTTTTTAGGATGCATGATGTATTGATCCCAATCATGATTGATTGATATATAATGAATACATTATTTATTGGGAGAATCTTTCATCTCTCTCTATCGATATTGGGACATGTGTCTATATTACTAATCATACATAGAGTGATTTTTAGTATGATAGAACCATCCATCCACTCTATGTTATTATGAACTCTTTCTCTATGGATTCTAAAGGTTGTTTTGATCAACACTATACTTATTTAGACATTTAATATAATAATTTCTTTCACTTGATAATTCAGATGGATCTTTATGAAGACCTATAGGGAATTATCTGTATATATCTAATTATTTGCAGAAAATGTTAGATATAATGCTATTAGGACCTTATGTAATTTAATAAATGAAATGTATAGTTTGTTCTATTCAAAATCACAAAAGAAAATCATAGAGTAAAAAAAGTTATAATGACAATATTTTGTGTAATATAGAGATAGAATTTGGTTACAGGTTATTCCTAATAATATCCATTGGCAATATAGTTATGATATTTATAAATAATGGAAGGTGATCCTTATTTTTACCAATTATATCAAAATTCTAGATCAAATTTTAAAAGTAGATTAAGGCTTGGTATTTCCACCAAATATATCTAATATTAACAATATGTTCCATGATTCATTCACAATAAAGTACATAAATGATCCTTCATATGTACTAAACTCAAGGGTAAAACTGATGGGATATGTGATGTCCTATGAGGAAAAACCTATAGATATTTTGGATAGTAAAGAGAATAGTCTATGGAAGTACACCACTTATATAGTCAATGGTTTTTTTGTTAAAACCATAAATATGATAATGATACAGGGGATCTTGAGGATGTTATGGGGAATGAATATCCTTAGTTATTATTTAGTGAATAAATCATGAGGTAGAAACTATTATAATAGGGTAAAATTCTTATCCCTAAGAGTTTTTTATATATTTTTTTAAAATAAATTTAATTTCTTTTATATCTTACATTTCACAAAACAACTAGTGTAAAAAACCAGATAAAAAATAATATAAACATATTATGTGAATATAATATAATTTTCAAGATCATCATGTTAATATTATCATATGATTAATTTCTTATTTTTCTAAACTAATTTATTTCTCAATTAATTGTAAAAAATACTAAATTTTTGTAAAACTGTCATCTATTTTCTTTAAATGACATAATTTTAAAAACTAATTCTATTATTGATTTAGTATTAATGTGATATAAGTTAAATTTTATTTAAAATAACATATTTATTCCATTAAGATACTAAGTTTATATTATTTTCATATATGTCTATTTGTAGGAAAAAATTCATTTTTTCTACGAAACTAGTTTTTGACATATTTTGATGGTTTATTTGTAAATTAATTTATGGAAATGTTTAGATTTTAATTTTTTAAAATTTATACAAATATTTTGACCCATGAGATTCAAATTTGGTAAATTGGTCTATTTTATTTAGAATTTGGAATATAAATTCTGGTAAAATCTATCACCATGGTGAAGGGTAACTAATCAAATAAAGGATAAAAATAATTTTAAAGAATTATAAATAAAAAAATGTTCCTTTACACAATTGTATCATATTAATACATAAATATATACCCAAAATATTCTTATATGTTGATTTGGTTCCATTAAACATATATATTGACATTTACGTTATTTTAAATAATGAAAAATAGAATATACCAATATCATGCCTTTAAATATCAATTATTTGTTCAAATTGGGATAAAAATAAGTCATGAATTCATATTAAATGTTTTTCTAAACGTAATGAAACAATTTCTCGGATTTTAGATTATTTTTTATTGTTAGAGATTATATAATTACATTAAATAGTTATTCTACATTAGCACAATGCTTTTAAATGGAGTAAAAAAATGAAAGTAAACAATATTGAAAACATTAATATAGTGAATTATTGATGAATTATAGTGAAAAATAAAAATTTTAGTTAATAATAATATATTATTTGTGGTGAAATATTTATATTCGAATTCTATATTATTCTTCATGGCCTTAAATTCAAATGGCATTAATAGTTCTTAAAATGAATTTAAAAAAATTTATGTAAAATTGTATTTTGTTAAATTACATAAAAATAATAAAAATCCTGATATTAGAAATGTAGTATGATAATTGGGTTGATTTTTTTTTACCATGTCCATTTATTATTTTTTAACTTATAAGTAAAAGTATAACACTTTAACATAGAAAACCTCATTAATGAGATTAAAATTAAAATTGTTTAACGAAGGGGTTAAGGTGAATGATAGTGACTAAAATGAAACTAAAATGAGTAAAAAATTTATTAGTCTAAGTTATTTCAATAATATCATACTCTAGCTAAATAATCAGGCCAAATGGATCCAATTAAACATTGAAATGAATTTATAATATTTAAATATTTTTATTAAACTCTTCTGTGTTGTTTTATTCACAATAAAAAGAAACCGCATTTCTCTTCTTATTTTCAAATCTTCTTTTCATCTATCTCACCCGTTACCTACAAAATTATTTTATCAATTTATAAATAATTAAACTAGAGGTGATTTTATTCTAAAAATAACACTCCAAGGGTCCTCAAGAAAGGATTTAATGGTAGCCATACGAAGGAGAGGAGGTTGGAGAATTTGCAAATAATGTCAAAATTGAGGTAAAATATTTATTCTAAATTTTCACTTTATTGACAAATATTTGTTAATAAAAAACTATTTTAATTTTTTTACTATATATTATTCCACTAGAATGTAAGTTACATGAATCTATATTTTTTTTAATTAAGATTAATGTTTTAAATCATGTATATTATTTCAAGGGGTTACAATTTAAATGTTTCCAAACAGGTATCATTTATTTACTATCTCATTTTTTGGATTTGTCTTGTTTTGTTTTGAAGGATTATAATAATATATGATTAATGAAATATATATAATTTCTAATCCAATGTATATTTAAGGATATCCAATTTTACAATCCATCTTTTCCTTTATTTGGCACTCAAATCATGTAAAGAAATGTTTAAAAGAAAGGTGGCTCTTATTTCTCTTCTGGTCAGGTATATTTTTATTCTTTGTCTATATTTTTCAAAATTGTTTTAGAAATTTTATTTTTATTTAATCAAATAATTTTTAAGCAAATTTTATTTTTTTATTTTTTTCAATTATTGAAATGATTCTTTGAAAGATTTTCTAAAAGGTTCATTTTCAACATTCCATATAAAAAACTCAAAAAAAATGTTTCATTTTAATGTTCATAACATAAACTGATTTTTCATTGTTATAACTGTTTTATGAGATTATAAATCTTCTACATGTTTTCAAATGTTTTTAATTGAAAACTGTATAATGAAAAATTATTTTAATGTTTCAATTCCTTTTTATTTGTTTCTCTAAAAGACATGATTTTATTTAATAACATTTATTTTGGAATAATTGATGGTCATATTTTATCTCGTATTAATATTTTGGTCATTAAATTTCTCTTGGAACATTCACTTTCTTGTGATCATTTTTCAATTGGAACTACATTTCCCTCAAATATTTATATTCTTTGTATCACAGATACATGTAGTGATGGGTGGGTCCCAGTTATAGATAGAACCTCAATTCATCAATGGGTAATGTGACATAAACCATTTGGACAATCATATTAAGTGGGTTTTTAGTGTATACATACCCGTACAATAAATTTTCATTGTATAAGGCATTGATGTTAATAATATTGTTATGTTTGAGATCATGACATCTATAATTAAGCATTTCCTTCAATGAAAATTAAATTTTCATTATCATTGATATTACAAGTTGATATTATCCAGGGATTAATTTCATGATCGAGTTATTCGATAAATGAAATGTTCATTTAGAAATTTTACATTTAATATTTATTATGCATTTTTATCCAGTTTAAATTACACTATACATAACACTAAATAACTGTTTGAGGTTGCCATTATTTTTTCATTTCCTCAAGATATGAAGATGGAATATTTGAATGAGTTAAAGGATTCAGAATATTTACTTTCACTATGTTTTATATTTTATTCCCAAAGTAAAATAAGAATCATGTTTATAGCTACTTGTTCGAGACAAATAAACATATCAATCATTTGTGATGTGATCCTTTGTATCTTTTAAAAATGTAATAAAGTATTCATTAACTATGATTTACTAGTGTTTGAGTTTTTGGAGTGATTCCATACTATCCAATAATGGTTTTTAGAGGAATATTTATTCTAATAACTATGTGTTCTAGAGGCCAATGTTTGGTTTCCACATTGATTATTCTATAGGGTGTTAGTATACTATATTTTTTCTTCAATTTATGTCACTATTTATCATACTAATAGGTTGGGATGATGTTGTTTGTCATGTGGTATAATTAATCTAAAATTATTATTTTGAAAGATATGATCTAGAGAGTGTAGTCGGAATGGTTTAGTGAACTTTTACATTATGGTGATTTTTTCAGTGTCATATATATTCCATATTTGTCTCTAGGGTACTATATACCTAGATTATGGGTAGTTTAATTGTTGGAGTAGCTTGGTATTCTTCCATCCCTTTTATAATTATGTTATTATGTGTTGCATTGAGAACAATCTATGCTATATCTAGCTATTATTTCCCCCAAATTCAGAAAGAGGCATGACATGTTGTAATAGTATTTACCATTACTACATATACGTTTTAGGTTGGAATTTCTCCCTAAGGTTTGAGGTATAGAATTTTGAACTGGAATACGCCAATTATAGTGATGTGGTAATATGATATACCGATTTTAGTTATGTTTTCATTGATGATGGATTGTGTGTATGATTTTTTAGGTTATTTGAATAATGGAATAGAGTGACTCACTAAAAAATTCACCTCTTGTGTTATACAATGAAGTTTATGTTTCATATTCATGAAAGAGTCAAGATATTTAGGACATAAAACTGAATAGACCATGAAATTTCCCACAACATTTGGATACTTGTGATTATGTCCATGGATACTAATATGATAGTGCTAACAGTGGTATTAGAGGTATGATATTTTACATTAGAGTTTGATATACACATAAATAGGGATGTCATATTGAATGATATATCATGATTCATATCATGTTATATAGGAATTTATATTATTTTATATTACTGTACAATTTTTTATTATCATATTATATCATATATGAGAGATATGAAATATTTAATGCAAGGCTTCTACCATGTCCCCTATAACAGTTACCTGGGGTTTTGAATTAGTGATTTGATTCATTTGTGGATATACACAAAATTTTATAATCATTAAAAAAATCAATGATTATTGAACTCTAATGGAGATATGGTTTCTAAAAAATTGTTAGATTTTACATGTTGGTAGTTGATGCTTTACTCACTTTATAAAATATAGGATGAATATATAACGGATAAAATCCTCCTTTTCCCATGTCTATGTGAGTTTGATTCTAATAAAAAATTGTTGAAGCGATATCTAAGCAATATATTAATTTATCATTGAGAAGGATATTTTAGCACACCATTGTAGTTTTGGAGTCGTCTTATTATGAATTGGGATTCTAGTGGTTGGTTTACGACATATTGTGGTTAGGGTCCATGGGATTTCACTTTGTTATCTATAAAAACATACTCCAACATGAATTATAGGGATAAAAACATTAAATATAAGTTATAACTTTTTATATTATTAATTATTCATAATACATATTGATTTATGATGATAAATTATTCACATTAATTGGGTTTCTTACACATCCTAGATTATGTGACGTTCTTCTAAAATCCGTCAATCTTATCGAATAAACACTAATCAGCGAATCAACTTGTTATTTTAATTTTTTTCATGAAAAACATGTCTATGATGGAATATTTAATTACACATTGAAGTATATGATATAACAGAAAAAAGTATTGTTGGATATCTTGGATTTTTTATATAGTATATCATAATTATATTTTTTTTCTTAGTAAGTGTGTATGAATTATAAATACTATAGGGTGAGACAAATCTGAATTCAGTGGGTTTTCTCTCTATTGTATGTTATGATATATGTGATGTTAAAAAATATGAAAAAATGTGGTATCCATTAAAATAAATCATCATGTAATTTTTAGGATAAAATATATATCTTTAATGAAAATAATCTCATACATAAGATTTATTTCATATATATGGGTTTCCCAATGTCGGATAAATTTTATTATGTATATGTTGCTTCACATATAAGGTTTTTTTAATTTTTTTGGATTGAAATCGTTATGTATATGTTACTCTCTTATAAATTTCATTCCATATATTTAAATTTTTTCTCTTTTTAAGGAGGATATATAGTGATACACAAGAATGACCCTATATATTAGATTTTATATTTTCTATAATAGTTAAAAATGTAAAATATGGGTTAATATATTTTATATGGGTTAATGTATAGAAAAGTTTCACTACCTTCTGGCTAAAGGTATTACTCAATATTTATGATTTTACCTTTCCCCCAAAGATGAATAAATTTTATGTAATTGTTATATAAGAAACATTACATTTTTGAAAATTTGTAAAAAAATAAAACATCAGGGTAAACAACAATTGAGTCATGAGTTAAGATTGAAAATGTACCATACTAATTATAAAGTATGATTTAATCCAGAAATGACTAAAATAAATATTATTCTGATAAATGATTATAGATTTTTATTTTTTATAGAAGATAAGTGTTAGGAATTGAAAATAATATATTTTCATGCCTAAATTAAAAACTAAAATGTTCACATTAATATATTATGTATGGAAAATTAATAAATTATTTAATTTTTTAATTGCTTTAATATTCATATATATGATTTTTTTAATTTTTTTAATGTTTTTATTTTAAATTTACATATAATATCCTAATTATATATTATTAAGGATTCATAAAGGAATTAAATATAGACAATAAAGATTTCATAGGATCCAATAGCTATTGTAACATCATGTTACCTCCTTTCACGTATTCCTTGAACCATATGTTGCTCTCCTATTGGTTGCATATTATTTAATGCTGTTATGGGTTAAATTTTGATAGTATTGGAATATTTATGGGTTTTTCATGGTTGGAACAGTGTTAGGGAAAATCAGGAGGTTTTTTCCGACAAAAAATGTATCCTATTAAGTGCCAACACACTGAGGCACACAATTAGGGTACATAGTTTATCAAACCAGGTGGATACCACTAAAAACCATGTGCACAATGTGTAGTGAGTTACACACATTTGGTGAAAAATTAGTTTAACAGTGAGTACAAACCTTACGCCAAAAATAAAAGGTATGTATGGGAGCACAGTTAAGGTTCAATGTTTGTCTAACCATGTAAAACTCTCCAAGAAACCCTACACGTAGTTATAAATTTTCCAAATAATGATTTTAAATTACTGAAACCACATTTTATGTATCCTAAGTACCCTATTCAGACCATATATGAGTTTTATTTCCTTATAGGCTCTCAATAATGGATTTTTTCTTCTAACCTCTTCGTTTGGAAAATAAATGTGCTAATTGGTGATTTGGCCCCACTAATAAGTGGATCTCATATTGGGTGTTCTATTCTGATAATCTTTTATCTCCTCCGTGAAGAGTGTTGTATCATAATTTTTATGGTGAATCCAAATTCTATTTTTATGGATATAATCTTTTTTAGTTTATATATTGAATCTAGATCAGATTTGTAGAACAACATTTCCATTGATCGTTATTTTCATTCTGTTGTGGGTGTTGGTTGTTTGATTTGCATGATTAAACATAGGTAGTCAATTTTTTTAATCTGAATGTAATTGAAAAAAATGAATTTAATGATTTTTTGGAAATAACTATTAATTGATTTATGAAAACATGATTTGATATGATCAGGTATTTCTAATTGTAAATATTATAGATTTTGAAACCCCCCCCCCCCAAATTATTATGGAATTGGAATTGAAGGAAGAATTATGATAATGATTGAATTGATGAAATTACTTGAAACATAAATTAAGAAAATGTAATAAATTGAGATGATGAAAATTAAATTTTGATTCTAGATAGAAAAAGAATGAAATGATAAAAAATCAATGTTTTGGTTTTGAAATTGAATTGGAATATATAAACTAAAGATTGGGAAAATGAATTTTAAATGATTATTTTATTTTAAAATGAGATGATTTGAACATTTTTTATTTATTGATTGAGAAAATTTGATCTTGGGTAGTTAGTTTGTTATTTGGTACAATCACGATATGATCTTGAACAAATAGAAATGAATTAATGATGAAAACTCCAACAGAAAATGATTTTCAACATTATAATTCCAAATGGATTTTTGATGAGTCATATCCGTCCAGAACTTGAGGGGCACATTAACAGATGTTTCTCCATGATTACTGATTTGAGATGTCATAGGATCCTATAATGAGAAACTAACATATTTCTAGGAATATTACAATAATTCTTATTGTGTATATTCTTATATATTTTTTTATATTTATAGAACTAAATTAGCCATGCTAACTGATATATTTATAATATTTTATATTAAACCATTATTTAATCCATGTTTTTAATTTTTGTGTGTTTATTGAAATTAATTAATTTTTTTATATGAAAATAATAAATTATTTCATTCCCTCGTTTATTTAAATTGAATGACTATTCGATTTATTTTTATGGAATATAATGTGTATCATTTGTGAGACTCAACTAGGATTTATGGCTCACACCCTAACATTTCATTTGGGTGTTTGTAGATTTTCATATACTAGGCCGGAAAAAATGAAAAGAACCACGAGGAGGTGGTGGATGTTCTTGATTCTTGGGACCATGTAATGATAATGGAGACTTGTGGAGCTAAATTCTTCTTATTACATACTGTTTTGAGACTTCTAACGGTTTCTTCATGGTAGATCAAGTGGTTATTTTTATGAGATAGTTATCTGTCTTGTAGGGTACTATTTTACCTATTTGGATTCTCATACTTTCTCTTGAGGATTGTTTATATACTGAATTGTATTTTTTTATCATCCAATGTTTTGTGGTAAACTGTTTCCACAATATTATTATATGATTATAGGTTCCAGTTTCCAAACCATGGGTTTTCAGAATACCCTATAGGTTTTGATAGTGTCAGATCATTTCTTAGGGTATTAGGGTATCCAGGATAGTTCAAGGTAATGTGGTATTAGAGGCTCATGTTAGGAATATTTCCTTGAAGAAGAAATGCGGTTTAGAAATACCCTTACATATAAAATACCCCTAACACAAAATGAAAACTTCTCTAACATAAACAATCTTTTATTATTTCACATTAATTCATCGTTATCATCCTTATGAAATCCCTTATGTACATAATTTATTCAACCTTTTTTATAACTAGCGGAAAAGGAAATATAATAAGGGTGATCTCAAATTGTCAGTAAGGGTTAAAAAATTCATTAACAAATGAATGTCATCCATGAGAATAAAAATTGAACAAGGGTATGATAACATAATCAAAATCTATTTAAATAACATAAGAAAATCCCTAACCATTAGTTCCTAGATCATTAAACATGAAATCATGGAATAAGGCTTTAACAAAATAATTATTCATTAAAATTGGTATTCACGAGAGATGTGATATTAGAATAGATCGAACGAAACATCCTAAATCCATATCAAGAATAGATACAAAATATTGTAAGCATAGAAAAATATCTCATAAAACCCTTATAGAACGCTTAATGGAACCTTAAAATTATAATAAACATATGGATGAATTTCAATATAATTATCTATATAGAATAATAATTACCCAATTTATTAGAGTGTTATTTGGGGTTACCAATTAAATAGGAAATAACAGGTTCACATAGTGCTATTTCGTCACACCCATCATATATAATGATTAGGAGCCACAACATGAATATTGAAAATTTATTTTTCATCATAAAATCATAGAAACAAAAACTAATCTCAAAAAACCTAATTAAACAATTGAAATAAATTGGGTTTGATGTTAATCTCTTTAAAGAATGAATAATCCTTGGGAAAGAATCGGGTTATAAAATAATGTCATTGAATCAATATTAATCCATTAAGAGAAATAATGAGGATTATATCATTCAAAAATATCCATAGTTGAGGATACACACTAATATAGGGAATTAAAGTTGATGAATTCAAATATATCTAAAATTTTATTGAAAAAATTATTGGGGAAGATATCCTTTTAATTTTGAAATACACTTTTTAAACTGACAAGCATTTTACTAATCATATCATTTTATAATAATTTTTTTGAATTTTCTAATAGAATAATTATAAATTATTTAATTTATAAATAATCTATTAATTTTTAAAATGAATCATCAGATAAATCATGATCATGTCAGTGGGTAATTATGTACATGTAGTAATCAAAATTCCTTTTACACAGTAAAAATGTATGAAAAGTAACTTTCTCAGAATAAAACAAGTTGATTCATTTGAAAACATTTTTTAAGACAGGAAAAGGTAAAAATGTATTAAATAAATAATTTTCAAGTGTTTTAAAAAAAAATTAAGCATTATCAGAATATATTTTTTTAGAGAAAATAGTTTTGAATGAAGAGAGAAATAAAGAAGTTTTTTAAAAAACATTCTCACATATTCGATGTATTAAATAGTATAAAATGGTAATATTAATTGTAAATATCATGAATAAATAGACTAAAATAAAATTAATTTTTCTATAGATTGAATATATTATCTCATAATTGGAATCATAATCATAAACAATCCTAATAAACGATTAGATTTCAACATAAGACTGTTACCACTTTGTTAAATTTTAATCACAATCCCCATGAAAATATTAAATTATGTTAATATAAAAATTATATGAGAGTAAAAAAATTCATTATATCATATTTCAAAGGTTCGGTATATACACCTTAAAATAATACTAATGGTTTATAAGAGAACAAAAAATCTCAAAGAACGAAAATTGTGAAAACAATTCGTTACATATTTTGTAATATTTTAAATCACATTACACAATAAATAATAACATAAAATAGAACATTAAATATAATTGAAATAGTGATATTCAAGATATAACATTTCAATGTAGTATTATATACATCGAAAAAATTAATGGTGAATTTTTATATTTCCTTTAGAAATAAAAGAGAAATTAGAAATCCATTACCACTTTAGTAAATATGAAACTGTATACCCCATGAAATAGATATTCTAAAATGAATATGTGATCCCATATAAATTAAAGTATAAGAATAAAAAAAATCATTCATGGTTAGTATATATTCTACATAATAATAATAAGGGGTGAATATTGAATTTATCTCATAGAAATAAATGCAAGATGAGAAAACCCTTACATAGAATTTGATTCATCATGGTTGGCTATCATATTTATGAATAATAAAATTAATTTAATGATTTAATTTATAGAGAATATATATTATTTTATTTTTTTTATTTCACTAATTAATAAGTTATATTTTAAGTCATAATCAATTATTCTTATGTTAGATGTTCCCCCCATATTCGCCTTATGTGTCAAAAATGATATTGGGGGGTTAACTATGGTCAAAGGGGTAATTATTTAAAAATTCATCGATTAATAGTAGTGAAATAATTATCATTTTTTTTATAAATCATATTTTTTTATAATGAAACATAAAATATGGATGTGAAAAATGAACTAACTATACAATCATAGAGATAATATGTTGTACGTACACATGGGTAACATTTCAATAATTCAATGATATTTATGGAAAGAAGTTATGTAACATTTATATTTATATAATGAAAATAATATAAAAAATAATTTATTTTTTCTTTATATATACATACATATTTCTTTTATTAGTTGGAAATGAAAATAAGGAATGAAATCTCTTTGAGGAGGCAGTAGTCAACATATCCATGAACGAAGTTATCATATTTTTTAGTGAGTTAAACAGAAAAATTAAAATGATATAATATATTTATATTATGAAACCCAATTAATTAGTATCTTAAATAATTAATTTATATCAAATATATTTTTATAGTTAACCTTATTACCTTCCATGTAACATGTTAGTGAAAAAAATCATGATTCTTCAAGAGTTTCTATTCTCCCAACAAATTAGAGACATTATCATATCTATTAATGAATGGAATATAAAAAGGGTATATATGATATAATTACTCAATATGGATAAATATTTTAGAAATATAAAATATAATATTTATATCAATTGTCATAAAAACTGTGAGAGGTGGTAATGGAACAATGAATGACTTCGTTTCATGAGGTGGTAGTCCACCATTCACAAGAATGATTATTTCATAAAAAATTTGATAGTTGTGTGTGTGGTTGTAGTTTGTTACTATAAAATAAAAACATCTCAACATATTTATGATACCATGTATATTTTATCATCTTGGTATCATAATAATTTATGGAGGTGGAAAATAAAGTAAAATATATATGATCATTAAAGAACATTAACTCTTCTTTGGTTATTCTCCTTATTTTTTCCATTAATCCTTGAATGGTTGGTTTTATTCCCAATATAAACCTTTTTGTATAATGGGAGGGAATTTAAGAAGTGATTTTTACATGGTATAGATGATCCAAATGTCTTGAAATGAGTGAATATGTGAGAGGAGTGAGTTCCCATTTATATTTGAGGAGGAGTGTCATTATTGCAAATACACAAAAGTATTCATTATTGGGTGGTCCATATTACCGAAATTAGACATAAATTTATTGAATACTTTTTTATGGATGATATTGTATAGAAAATCTTCCACAAAATAATAAACACGTTTTTTCAATTTTTTATGAAACTAATATGATTCATTTTTTCATTCAGGTTTTTTATTATGGTATCTAGTAATTTAAAATAAGTAATTTATCCCTTAAGAATAAATTATTCTGATAGTAATTAGATAATTTATATCCACATATTATAAATATTATATCTATACTATCAAATGAAATATTATGTTCATGTAAAATTACTTTTATGACAAGCATTTGAAACATAAAAAACACCACATTAACATTAACCACACTAAAAATGTTTTTTACTAATTAAGGGTCAATTTATTCATTATAAAAGAACTGTTGGTCAAATAATGGGATAATATTTATATTTATTTACATTTTAGATTTACATGGAATAATATAAGATTTTTAATTAATTTAATAAAATATAATATATTAAAAAAGTACATTAATATCTATTTTTATGTTATTCATTTAATTAGAATTTAACTAAAATATCAATAAAAATATTTAATTAAAATCAATTTCTCTATAAACTATTTAACATTATATATTTATCTAAAAAATATATTTAACAGAAAAATTTACTCAATTTAGTTCTCTTTTAATATTTTTTGTGTTATTTATTTCATTTAATTTTAACTTAATTATTATTAATATAGAATTTCATAAGAATTAATTTTAATTATTCTATATCTTGAAATTAAAAATAATTTATTATGTTGAAAAATGTAAATAATATTGAAAAATAATTTCTATAACCAAGCCTAATTTTTATCTGTACCACAATGATTTATATAAATTAAAAGGAAGAAATTTATATTTTTTGTCTTCATCATTTCTTAACTAATTAAATGGGTCATATACAAAGGAAAGTAGAAAGGAATTCAAATATTTCATATAATTTAATGTTCATGGTAAAAATTAACCCATTAAATAAAATAAATATAATATTTTAGGTCATTTCACTCTTACGGTTCTAGATTAAACCTAGGTAAATAATGTTTTTACAATAACTGTGATAATTAATTTTTACAGAATTCAGTATTAGTTTTTGTCTAAAATAAAGTTAAAATTATGAGAAATAATAAAATAATATGAATCTAAATATTTAATCAATTTATAACATTTATTCCACAACCGCACCGAGATAGCAGGTTTTTAAGGAGACTGTTTTCAGAAAAAGATAATTCTATGATCACCTTAAGACTAATAATTATCTATCTATGAATCTCAATTAATATTTAATGATATATTTTATATAAATTTAATGAAAAGCATACCCCTTTTGGGATTATTTTAATTAATCAAAATTCGGAAATATTATATAGTTTAAAAGAGTTTTAAGAAAGTACTGGGATTGAATCCTAAAAAACAAACATATTCTAAAAACCAATATAATGTTGATTAAATAAATTAAGTGGATTAAATAATAAAAAATAGATTTTTAATGGAAAATATATTAAAATCATATTTATACTTTTAAATTATATTATTTGTTGGTGGAAAAATTATTTTAAAAAAATTGGTATTATTTCATATTCACTAAAAATCGATAGTTTTTGAAATGTCCTAAAATTTCCAACAATTTCTATCATTGTACTATAATTCAATAAATGAATTTAATTTTATCAAATATATTTTCTTAATATTCTAATAATATATTATAATTTATTTTTCATGAAAAGAAATAGTAATCATTTCTGAAGAAAACATATTTTTGAATAATAAAAAAAATTTATAATAAATTGATTGATTATTTAAAAACTTGTTTTAATACTTTATATGGATTGAAAAAAACACACACAGAAATATATAAATATATATATATATCATAAAATATTTAATATAATTCATACCCTCTAGTTAAATGTCTATGTTATAAAGATAATATATATCATGAGCCTGTGTTTCTCATGTAATAGAAGATAAATGGAATGTTTCATATCCATTATGATATCAAATATAATTTTCTCTCTTTTTAAAGAAATCGTGATGTTACATCACCCCCTTAATAAATTACATCCTGTAAACATTATGTTTATCTCAGTAATCAAGGGATGGAAATTTGAAAATTATTTGGTTGTAAACAAACATCTTAAAAAACATTTATAAAAAATCATACCAATAACATAAACAGCGAGTTTCAAAGGTCATATGGAATAACACTATCATGACCCATCCCTCAGGGCCCTTGCCGTGAATACCCCAAGGCTGCATTCTATAGGCAAGGGCTTGGTGACTAGCACCGAAAAGGAATATCCCAATAAGGGAAGGCATTTCCCTTAATCCTATACACACAGAGACCAGCTACATAAAAAAAGTAAAACACAATGTAGAACAGGTGATATTAAAAGTGTGAACCAAAAGTAAAAAGGGATATTATAAAAACCAAACTAAAAAGAAGTTATAGAAAAATGGGAAAAACATGCTCCAGAGGTCATCCACTAGGGATCCAACCTGAAGGGTAGGTACTTCTGGTCGTCTTTCGCCACTGTCGCTTCTCACATATACCAATCACCTTCAAGCACCGTCTAGCCCAGACTCCCCAAGTCTCAGTCAAGATGCCTGTCGTCCGTACAAGACATAATATGGTGTTGGGAAAGCCTGTGCAGGGGTGTGTATAAAAATACTTAGTAAGGACCCTAGGGAACCCGATGGTCTTACGGAATTCCACAAATGAAAAATCCACAATGCATGATCTCAATCACAAAGTACAACGTAAATGATAGCACACATCGGGTATACAAATTAGATAATGGTTATAAAGTTGTTTAGTATTAATCTAGGTCATTTTATTTTCTTGGGTAGCTCAAATACTGATATGAGAATGATTACTCTATTGTCGATCCACAAAGGGTCACTCTGCTGCTGATCCTTTACGGGTCACTCTATGGCCGATCCACGTCGGGATGTGCTACTGCTGATCCAAAAAGGGTCACAATACTATTGATCCACATCGGGACGCACTAATACTGATCCAAATAGGTTCTCTCTCAATCTAATTCATGAAGGATCATGCCATTGACGTTCCACAGAGATTCACCCTTTTGCCGATCCACGAAGGGTAGGTCATCATATGACATCCATCCACTGGATTCCCACACCCAGTATGCATGAGTTATGTATATTCTACTCTTCAAGATATTTGTCATATGTTAATATTCTTGATGTCCCACTTAGAAGTAACCCAATGTGCTGTCTTGTCATTAGTGTTCCAACATGACATATGGTGTGTCAATCAGATGCCCAGTCTGTAAGTTATAAGAAAAAAAGTCAAATAAGGCATGGTTGGATTTGAATCTGATCCAAACCGGTTTTACGGCATCATCATCAAAATCCCAAGTGCAGTATATCAAAAGGACTACATCATTGTTATGGTCCTTACACCATAGACAATTTATAAATTGGATGCCCGGTTTGTGAGCTACATTATATTTATTGAAATAGGGTCGGTCGGGTCTAGGCCTGGTAGGGGTTCGGCCCGACCTACCCATTAGGCACATACGTCCGGCCTGACTGTTGGGTTCGGCCCACATGGAAAACCTGCCCCACATGTGGGCTGGTTGTGTTGGACCAGACACAATGTGTCTGGTTCTCATGACTAGTGCTGCCAGTGGGACGTCGCCCCATCTCTCAAAAAGGCTAGCATGAGCCCAAACTTGCACTAGCTGAGCGGCCTGAGCGAGCAACTTCATCTCCCACATGGCACGTCAGTGCCACACCATTCACCCGCCACGGCTGTCTGGTCACTGCTCTTGTCGCCACGATGCCTAAGGGTGCCTCTTCTCTATGGGGATGACACAGGGCGGCCACTATAGCCAGTCGCCAGCACCGCCACTCCAGTGGTGCCCCACCAGAGGCACCTTCCATGGGCCACAAAAGATGATCTGGTGGTCCGTTTTTCTTCCTATCAGCCCGTATGGGCCTTCTGGGTTTCCAACTTCACTACAAAGCCCACAAAATCACCTTTCCTCGTTGTTTCTCGGTCTCCCACAAAGAACGCACTATATCTAAGAGTAGTGGAGGGTTTGAGCCTTTTTCGGATTGGACTGCACCCTCTACGTTATCATTTTATCACAGGGGTGGAATAATAATAAATATAACCATTAAGAAATAAACCCAAAGTGAAACGTCACAACAATATCCTGTAATAAATAATGATTCGTCGATCCACATGTTGTTCTGTTGATACACGTTCTTCATATTATTCATGAATGGAAAAAGAGGTATATTAAACACATAAATCCCGTACCTGGATTTGGTGGAATCCACTACAGATGAAGGGAAGTAAATCTGTGTTCATTGTCATTTGAGGTTCTTCGCCACTTGTTGACCTCTAGATCGATCCCTCCAACGATCTTCATTCGTTCACTGTTCTACATTGGACTGGAAATTTGTTTGTGTCTTTTCAGAGGTTTCATTCATGGGTTCTCAAATCCCTTCCCAATAGTTTGATTAATAAAAATAATTAATCCCCAATTTATGTTCAGTATTACGGTTCTTTAATGAACCTTAATTAATGAACCAACTAGACACTTGAGAATTTCGGGTACACAAACAAGGTAACTGGGCATTAAATAACTTTTGTTTAATGACCTTCATTACACAGAGATCCCACCAAACATCACTCAACGGTTGAAAAAAATAATAAAATAACTCTTGGATTTATTTTATTGTTTTTTAGAAAAGTCCAGAATTTAACTTTTCAATCTGCCCCATGTCGGATAAAGGTAAGCATTTCCTAAATGAATCCTTGTGCTACAAATTCAACCGTGCCCTCATATTTTCAATTTGAGCACCAGTTAAAAATATAGGAAATATCGATCTCAAGTATTCTGAACATACCTTAAAAAAATTTTAAAAAAATTTGTTTTGAACTCTGCGGGCCTCAGAACCACATGCCGCCAATTTTCGTACACTCATAAAATTTTGATATAATTTAAAAAATATTATACAAGAATTTTTGGGTCTTTACATTCTACCCACCTTAGGGATTTATGTACCCAAAATTCAAAACAGTTTATATGCAAAAAAATGGGGATACTGAGCACTAATCTAAGCCTCCTGCTCCCATGTGCTCTTCTAGAGGTTTATGTGCTGCCACAAATCATGTACCAGAGGAATTGATATCCCCTGTAGACCTGAACTTATTGATCCTCTATCTCCACTGGGAACTCCATGAACTTCACCCCATATTCAATTTCCAACTCACCCTAGTCGATGTCATGTGATGGATCATGCACATGTCTCATCTATGGTGACACGTTGAAAACATTATGCCCTCGGTGCATCTGTGGTGGAAGAACAAGGCAGTACGCCACCTTGCTAACTCTATCTAAGATCTATAAAGGTCTGATGAACCTTATAGATAGATTTTTTCCCCAACAATTGCTTTGAAATAATCACTAGGGTTAGACTTGTAGGAATACATAGTCTCCCTCCTTGAAATATAAGGGTCTCCTTCTCGTGTCGGCAAAAGAATTCTTCCTACTTTGTGCAGTCTTCATCTCATCCTGGATGATCTGGACCATCTCAGTAGTAGCACATACAAACTCTGGACCCATAATTACTGAATCTGATGGGTCTGTGCATCATAGAGGTGATCTACATGGTCACCCATACATGGCCCCAAACGGTGCCATGCCAATGGTGGAGTGATAGCGGTTGTTATTCTAAAACTCCACCAGCGGCAGGTGGTCCTCCCAACTACGACCAAAATCAAGGACACAAGTACAAAGAATATCATCTAGTGTTTTTATGGTCTGCTCTATCTGACCATGTTTCTGAGCATTAAAGATGGTTCTAAAGCATAGATAAGTCCCAAAATCCACCTATAATACTTTCCACAATCTGAATGTAAAAAAAGAGTCACAATCTCAAACGATCATTGACGGTACCCTGGGAAGTCGTACTATCTCTTGGACATAGAGGCTCTCCAAGCCCTATATAGATCCCTGCTCTCGGATGGGTGAAAAATGGGTTGAATTGATGATTCATTCAATGATCACCTACATAGAGTCATGGAACATGAATGTGTATGGTAACCCTGCCACAATGTCAATTGAGATACAATCCCAATTCTATTATGGTACCTCTAGTGGTTGTGCTAAGCTTGTTGGAACTTGATGCTTTGCCTTCACTTTAAGACAAGTGAGGCATCGTGAATCAAACTCTACCACTGCTTTATTCATCCTTGTCCACCCGTAGTGAAATTGGAGGACTTGTTACATCTTATCCCCTCCAGGATGTACCACCAAAGGGGATGTATGGGACTCCGACAAAACCTCATCTCGATACATCCCTATTACCATGATGTATCTTCTTAAAAGAGAAATGTGCTCCACAAATATTGTAAATCCACCAGAAGCATGTCCTAAGGATATCTGAGCACGTCAGGTCTCACAGTCAACTTTCCCATGTTCGGCCTCCCAAAATCGCTGATGGAGTGGGGGATTCAAAATCATTGATTAGAGGTATGATGTTACATCCCTATTCATGATGTATATCTACATCATGGTTATCTTTTTTTTCATCTCACTCAGTAGTTGCAGTCCCGACCTCTTGCTGACTGTGTCTACAAAAAAAATTTTCTTCCCAAGAGTGTAGACTATCTCAAGTTCATAGTCTTTAAGGGACCCTATCCATTGCCACTTTCTCAGGTTCAGCTCTTTCTATGAGAAGATATATCTAAGATTGTTTTGATAAGAGTATAAAGTAAACCATTCACACATCAATTAGTTTGGCCACATCTTCAATGCAAAGACCATTGTTTCTAACTCCAGTTCTTGGTTAGAATAATTCTTCTCATGTTTTCTTTATCTAATGTGAGACTTAGTTGATCACTACTCACTCCTACTTCATGACACATCCAAGTCCGATCCCAAATGTGTCGTAGTGGACTACATACCCAACCCCCTCTTATGGTAGCTTCAATTTGGGGGCACACGTCAGTCTCTGCCGCATCTCCTAAAAACTATGCTGGCACCTCTCCGTCTATACGAAGGGCAGTCAATTATTTTTCAAAGCTAAAAATTGAGATTATAATCTGGAATAGTCATGTACAAATCAATGGTAGTACACAGACATTACCAAAGAAACTCTACACCTTGGTCACAGTTTTGGGTGGAACTCAAGAAAGAACTACCTTTATCTTCTCTGGATCCAACTCAACTCAAGCCTCTGAGATAACGTTACCCATAAATTGCACTTCCCATTTCCTGAACTGGAACTTAGAGATCGTACCATATAGTTGGTGCTCTCAGAGTGTATCCCAAACTATCTTCAGATGTGTGGCATGATCCTCCCCCAGCACCGAGTATACCATATATTGTCATTGACGACCACCACAAAGAGATTAAGGTAATTCTAGAAGATCTTATTAATGAGTCCCATAAACTCTGTTGGGGTGTTGGTTACACTGAACGGAATCACAAAGAACAAATAGTGGTCATACCATCATCTGATGTCTATCTTTGGTACATCATCATCCCATTCCCAAAGCTGATGATAGCTTGATCTGAGTTCTATCTTTGAAAACCACTGAGATCCCTTCAGCTGATCAAAGAGACCATCAATCCCCAGTAGAGGATGCCTATTCTTCATGGTCACCTAGTTCATTAACCGATGGTCCATGAAAATCCTCAAACACCCATATGTAAACTTTGTGAACAAAATTGGGTCTTCCTAGGGAGAAACATTTTTCCTTACAAACATCTTCATCTACAAGTCCTCCAACTACACCCTCAACACACAAAGCTCCACGGGAGCCATCTAATATGCTGGTGTTGATATTGGTGTCATCCCGTGGTACAGTTCGATGCAGAATTCTACCTATCTACAAATAGGTAGTCCCAAAACATCCTTACGGAAGACATTAGCATACTAGTCCACCACTATTGGATATCATGGACTCCCCTTCTCAACTCCACTGAGGGTAAGGCTATCCAATTGATGAGTGATTGGTTGAACACTCTTATAAGAGAGTCCATCCGGTGATGAAAAGGTTCCATTTATATCTGGTGAATGAAAACCTAGTCCCATCATCACAGACACACCACACTTTTCACCTAACACAGTCAATCTAAGCATGAACCATGAATAACCAGTCTATACCCAAGATGACATCGTATTCCCTTGATGCTGGTACTAGGAGATCCCAGCTGAAGCTCTCACCTCCTATAGTATACTCACACTACCAGCAGCAGTGCGTAATCGTCGAATCCTCTTCCGTAGGATTCTTAAATTGTATAGATCAACCCAACGACTCCACTGGAATCTTCTAGCATTAAATGAGATCTATGTCAATAATATCGTTAATGGTACCTGTGTCTATAAGAACGAAAACTTGTGTAAAATAGGCAAAGATCATACCTCGAATCATCTCCAGAGTGTCGTGGTCATAAGACTCTACCGCTTGAAGTTGTGATCTTCCGTATACACCTACTCCCTGAGGTGGGGGTGGACGGCCTAGGGGTGGTGGCAGTAGTACATCAAACTATCACCCACCTCCTACAGCACGACCAGCTCGTATGCCATGTTCAATGCCCTGTGTACCTCCTCACTCAAACCTCTTTCACTGCCTTAGCAGTCCTTCAACAGTCTTCTGATCATCATTATGAAGGGTCAGGAAATCATAAGACATGTGACTGTACCCACCGTACGGGTAGAACAGAGTGCTCTTCTACTGACGTCCTCATCCTAGTGAGCTTCGCACCACCAACCCAATATCCTGGGGTTATCCTCTGGAAGGGATAGACTAGTTGTGCCTCTATGTGATATTCCTATGGCCTACTGTAGATGAATTGACTGTCTATCATCTGCTGGTGGATCTCACTGTCAGTGCCATCTCAACAAGTAAGCTCTCTAAAAAAGTGATTTCTCTATCACTCTAGCCTGTATCAGGATGATGATTGATATTATCGAGGCTCTGATATCTGGCTGGAGTCCCAAATCAAAGTTCTAAGCCCTAAAGAAAGGATCTCCTACCATGAAGGTGTAGTATCTATAGAGGATAGTGAATCTCATCGAGTACTGGGCCACTATTAAGATGCACTATTATAAGTGATGTAGCTTCTAAATATTCATAGAGTGTAGAGTCACTGGTACAAACTCCACGATAAAGAAGTTCTTAAAGTCTAACCTGGGAAGAGCTGTCTCCTCGTGTGTTGGAAGATTCAGGAACCGCCATCTCCCTAATGTTCCATGAAAGAGGCTAGCAGCAAGGATCACCATCTGGTCTTCTTGTGTCTCAAACAAGTGGAAAAATCATGCCATGGCCTCCAGCCATTCCTTAGTGGCCTGTAGATCTGTCTCGCCTTGAAACCTCTGAGAGCTCTATATTTGGAACTCATGAAATGCGCTTAGTTGGGATGCACTATCTGCTGGTTGGGCTGGTGGAAACTTCTTCCCTAATGGTGGTGGTGCTGCAGGTACCCCACCCGAAGGTACTATCACTGTAAGTGGGACCTGCACCGAAGCATCATTTCTTGGTGGTCCATCATTGTGATCTCTCTCATTGGAATCGACTCTAACTGTCTAGCTGGAGGCATCCTGTAATGAAATAGATGCACCACTATCAAATAAGTTATACCTAGTGAGTTGACTCAAAAGAGATAAAAAACGTTTTCAAAACACACACAAATAATGTTTTCGTGTATGGTGTTAGAAATCAGAACTCACAGTCCTCAGGTATGTATACATCATCTACCACAAAAACATTGGACTCTCAGAATTTTAATCTGAACTCAAGACACATAACACTATTTCTCTATTTCAAACAATGACTCTTAATTCTTATTGTGTAACTGACCCCTATGATACCACATTGTCAAGATCTGTCACCAAGGGCATGTGACGCGACTAACCCAAGCCCACCTTCCATAGGCCAGGGGATGGAGACTAAAACTGGAAAGGCATATCCCAAAATGGGAAGGCATTTCCGTTAAATCTGTATGCACACAAACTAGGTACACAACAAAAGAAAACCACAAAGTAGAACTGCTGATAGTGAAAGTGTGAACTGAATGTAAAAATTGACAATATACAAACCCAACTGAAAATAAAGTACAGAAAAAGGGGAAAATGTGCTCTAGATGTCATCCACCAAGGAACCTACCTGAAGGGTAGGTATAGCCAATCGTCTGTTGTCAATACCGCTCCAGATGTCTCTCAATCACCTCTGAGCATCATCTAGTCCTAGCTCTCTAAGTCTCAGTCATGATGTCCATCATCTGCACAAGACATAACATGGTGCAGGCAAAGTCCATGCAGGAGTGAGTATAACAATATCTAGTACTGACCCCGAGACTCCTAAATGTCTCACCAAATTCCACAAAGGTAAAATCCAGAAATCATGATCTCAATCACAAAGAACAATTTTTGAGCATTGTTTAGATTGGACCATTCCATCCGCATTAGCATTTTATCATAGGGGTGTAATAGTAATCATTATAATGATTAAGAAAAAAACAAAAAGTGAAACCCCACAACAACCTCCTTCAATAAAGAATGAATCACCGATGAACCCATTGGTCGATTGATCGGAGTTATTCATATTATTAAAGAATGGGAAAAGAGGGATAGTAAACACATAAATCCCCTAACCAGATTTAGTTTAATCCATTGTGGATAAAGGGAAGTAATTCCATGTTCATTGTCGTTCTATGTTCTTCTCCACTTGTCGATCTCTGGATCAAACCCTCCAATGATTGTCGTTCGTTCACTATTCATTGTTGGAGAAGAATGCTGTTGGCGTATTTTTAGTGGTTTCTCCCATTGGTGCTCAAATCACTTGAAAATGGTTTAATTAATAAAAATAATCGGTCTCTATGTTTTTTTCACTGTTATGCTTCATTAATGAACATTAATTAATGAACCAATTAAACACACGAGCATTGCGGTTGCACAAACAAGGTAACATGACATTAAATTACTCTCTTTTTATAATAGTCGTTACACTGCAGTCCTGCTAACTATCGCTCAATGGTTGAAAAAATATTAAAATAACTCAAGAAGTTATTTTATTTTATGTTTTTTGGAAAGTCCAAAATTCAACTTTTCCGTCCGACCCTTTCCGGCTGAAGTAAAGCTTCTACTAAGTGAATCTCGATGCTTCGAAATCAATGATGCCCTCATATTTTCAATCTGAGCACCGGTTCAAATGTTTTGAAATCCCACTCAAATGTTTACTAAATATACCTTAAAATAGGTTAAATATTTTTTTTCCTGGGAACTCTGGGTCTCAGAACCACGTGTCGTCAAATTTCACAGTTTCGTAAAAATGCCATATAATTAAAAAAATTATACATAAATTTATGGGTCATTACAAACTCATACCTAGGTTTCTAAATCTGAGAATAGAAGTGGGAATTAAGGAAAATAATAAATAATTATAGATAGCGGTCGATATAATGGTTCATAAGATAGTTAATGATCGTTGGAATGTTAAGGGCTACAAAAAAACATGTGATGTTCAAAATGACCATCAGTTTATCAGAAATTAAAGTACCAGGATAATATTTCTTTTTATAAATAATTTTCCTAGAGTTGATGAATTCTCTTAGAATATTTACTACGACAATATGGAAATATTATTACAGATAAGTAAAATTTCATACATTAATCTATTCCACATCAATATCACTTTTTCTCAAATGATGTGTATCCTAGAAAAATATTCATGATTAAATCTAAAAAATTAAAATTTTAAAGTACACATAAATATAAAAGGGGAAAAACTTTTCGTGCCATCATTAACCAGTAAAAATTATCTAAATGGTATTCACATGGTGAGATAATTCCCAAAATTAATAAAACATGATACATCAGTCTCCAAATTTTATCATTAATACCCAAATTTCAAATCAAAACATCCTGTAATCCATATAGAGAAAGAATAATGATGGTATCATTAAAAAAATAACCAATGGATAATTATTAAAAATAAGGGTTGTTGAAATTTATAAATTTTAACCAAATTAAAAAAACAATCAGAAACATTCTTAAGGAAAATATCATTTTCATTACGAAAATATTTTTTTTAAACAACAAATTTTTAAAAAAACCATTTTTATGATACAAAATTCTAAAAACACTAGATTGAAAAAATAATAGAAAAATATTTTCACTAAAATTAAACATGTAAACTTTCAAATGAATCTTAAAATATTATGTGGTCATATCGGTGGGTAAATACATAGACAATGTAAGGAAAATTATTTTTTTCGTCGTAAAAAGGTTAGAATGGTGCCTGGTTTTAAAATCGAAAAGAAGAATACTATGGAATAAATTTTTATAAAAACATAATTGGTAAAAATATATTCCAAAATTAATTTTAAATGGATAAAAAGTTTTTTATAAAACATGTTTTTGGATGTAAACAGATTTCTAACCAAATGGAGAAATGATTTTAGAAAATTGTAAAGAAAATTCTCAACTATTTTAAGTACTAAAGAGTGGGAAAATATAACTATTACATGAAAATATCTTTATGGACGATATGAGATTATATTTAATGAGTTTTATAATGGATGAATCATAAAGTTTCATCATTGGATGCATAATCATAAACAATCCTGATAAAATATGAGATTGTAACGTAAGTATCATACCAATTTAGTATGTTTTAATCATAATTCCCATGAAATATTATTATTAAATGAAAATTTAATTATCATGAAATTATGTAGATTAATGATTTACCATGTTAAAGAGGTAGTATATACACCTCATAAAATAAGAGAGTAGTAAAACATAACATATGTCCTAAAGATGGAAAATTGAGATAATAATCCATTAGTTCATTGGTATCTCTATTGTCATAGACCTATGAAAGAATGACCCTAAAAAGAATATTTAAATCCCTATAAATTTAATTTTAGGAATGATAAAATAAATTTATTTTTATTTTATACACCACAAAAAATAAGTGGTCTATATGGAAAATTCTCACAGAAATAAAAGTGAGATGAGAAAACCCATACACTGAGTCCAAATTATGACATGTGTCTTTATCTTTTTAAACAGTAAACCCTTTTTAATTATATACTTTCCTGAGAATCTCTTTTAATTTTATTATTTATTTTATTTTATTTATTAACATGTTATATTCAATTAATTAATCGATTATGTTTATATTTGATGTTTGGACCATATTCAGTTTATGTATCCAAAATTACTTTGGATTGTTGAATATGGTAAAAGTGTAAATTATTTAAACATATACCAAATAATAATCATGAAATAATTATCATATTCATATATCAATTATAATTTCAAAACCAAATCAGAAATATTTTTAGAAAAAATGACTTAACATTACTGTCATGGAGACGATAGGCCACACATATGCATAAAAAACATTTTAACATTTCAATGATCATTATGGAAATAAGTTATATTAAATTTTAACATCACATGTATTGTAAAAGGAAACACTATATTATATAGTAGACATGATAATCCCCATCGAGTAGAAATGAAAAAAAAAATATTATTTTTTAAATTTGGGAGTTACCACATAGCCGTTAATATAGTGGGAATGAAAACTAGTAACTGTATTATGATAATATTTTATAAAAATTAATATATAATTAATTATTAATTAAATAATTTATTTTAGATTAATTCAAAACCCTTTAAAATTAAAGAGAATGTGTTTCTGAATAACTATATAAGTGTTTACAACTGTGTTTAATGCCAACAAATTAACAAATCACTTTGGTTGGATTATGTTAATGATATATATAATATTTAATTAAATATTTATCATTAATCTCAGATGTTTTCAACATATGATATAAGAACAAATATAAATTTTACGAATAAAAGAAGTATTTCTCATAAAACGCAGTTTGGTTTCCTTTACATGGCGCACCATTTTTAAAACTCATTTTAACACTTTTATAAATAATATTTTAAAAAATAAACATATTAGGTGAAAATATAATATTAAATTTTACATGGGTTTTATTTTTTATATTTTTATGAGATGATTCATTTTTTGATGAATAATGAAGAAATACTAAATTTTAATTGAAAACAGATTTTTCAGGATTTTTATTTATAGTGTTAAATTATTTTTTTAATGGATTTATAATATAAATAAATCAGTTTTAGTCAATCCAACATAGGCCATTACTATCAATTTCACATTGAAATTGGATATAATGTGTTTGTAAACATTTGAATGTTTTTACTTTAAAAAATTATTTTCACGATCCATCATTTGGTTTAATTTTAAAATAATTTTATTTAATTATTTGTTTTGAATTTTAAAAAAATGGATTCCATATTCGAAATCATAAGGCACAATTTTAATAAAAATGTCACTTTTAGTTTTTTGAAATATGAATAATATCTTTATTAATTATTTTTATAACCACTATTAAAGGAATTTAGGGGAATTTAGTGTAACAATAATATTTTTAATTTTTTAATAATTACCCTAACACTTGTCAAAATTTGATTAGATGTATTATTTTTGACAAAAATCATTCGTGGCCCGATTATGTGACCTCTTGATATTACTTCGAGAAGTTTTAGACATTAGTATTATTTTATTCCATGAAAACTCAATTTTTGTATTCTTTTTTTACAAGTAAAATTTATTATGATGTAATACAAGAGATTAATTATACTATAAATATTCAATTGAAATATAAAATATTTATCTTCACAAAAATATTTTATTTTTATGTTTACAGACTCAATAATTAAAAAAACTATTGCACCATGATGATGCAATAATTTTTTAATTAAATGAAATTTCGAATAAATGATATAAAAAATATTTAAATAAATAAAATTTGATATAAATAATTTAATAGAAGAAATTTTTCGAAGATATTGTTAGGGTATTGATCTGGTAAAAGTGTTATTTAGAATATATCATTTTGTTATGATTTTATTAAAAAGTCATCTAATTAATAGAGTCAAAATTTACACTAATAGTATTTCAAATTATAAAATATATAATTAAATAATATAGAACTTATAAAAAAATATTTGTATAACTAATTGTTAAAATTATTAAAATTTCATAATTACTAATTTTATTGTCTTTTTTTCTTGTTATATTAAATATGCTTTCAATCAAATGGTAAATTACATGATTGCACAGTAAGAGTTAAAATGGTTAAATAAGGCCTAAAACAAATATATAAAGATAAAAGAATTATCAAACCCAATTTAATTTTATTTGTATGAATTTATTTTTACATGTAACCATCCTATCATCAATGTAACTCAATTTAGAGTCATTTGGACTATAAAATTATTTATATTAATTTTATACTTGGAAAAAATTCACGACTGCACCTCCCCTCTTATAAAAGGGAACTACTTGTTATTATTTAGTTACACTTAAAAACCAATTTTGTTTAGTCAATATCTACCTAAATTCCTTCCTAGAATCCCACCGTACATTATAGGGGACTTATTTTTGGAGGTAAACCCTCCGTAGAGGTGTTATGGTGATAATAAATTGAAATCACCTGAAGAAGAGAGAGATAAAAAACATAAGAGATGAATCAGACTCAATAGAAGGAATTTAATCACAATATAATTTCATTGCAACCTTGATTGATGTTATAATTCCACATTCTTTTATTATTTGTACATACCACCCCTTTTAATCATAATTTCATTAATTTTTTAATAATCATATTGTTTACTATTTTGTTAAATGTTATTCTTAAATGGGGATTAAGTTATAAATTTTCAAAGTGGTATGTGACACATTGAATTTTTAAATTCATTATTATGAAATTTTATTCTCTTTGTAAATATTCTTTTTATTATTTTACATATTTATATGGATATAAAAGGATTATAAATAAAATTTTGTCGGTATTTTTAATTTAATTCAACGGTTCTCAAAAGGTATCATTTTATATATTTTAAACATATCATTTTGAAAAACGGAAAAAGCAATGTTGTTTTTGAATTATATGGTGAAAAATATCTTCTACCATGACCATTATTTTGTATTTTGATTCTTCGACAAGACATTATAATTTTAAATGAAAAATAAAACCATCTTTTATTTTTGTGTGTATTTAGTTTTGAAATGTTTTTTGAGAATGGATTGATTATTTCAATATGTTTAATGGTTTAATTATCACATAAAATGAAATTTTATGAAGAAAATGTTAAAAATTGAATTATTTTATGTTTTAATGATATATTTTAGAACATTGATATTTGATATGTGGTTACATGAGAATCCATAGATGGGTGGTTCTGTGTGGAACCAAAGAATGATGGTTACATTATAACATCCAATTTTTTGGGTATGGAAGTCGGTCGTATGAATTTTTCATTTGTAAGAGTGACATGTATGGAATCCGACCACATGGTTATTGCATGGAAGTATAATTATTACCCAAGATACCATTATGTGTTATCTATTATTTCTGTGGGTTTTATGGTAATATTTTGATTTAAAAAAATGTAACGAATGGGTCTACTTTCAATGAAAATTATTTTCTACCAATTAAGGATGAAATTATTACTTTGTGATAAAGTATTCATGGGTTTCTAGGTATCTAGAGGACTAATAGTTTTAATTCATTATGTATCCTATACTATTATTTGTATGCTCCACCTTCGTTTTTAATGATGTTCATATGAATTAAGGATGAGTAAGGATTTTAAGATGTCATGTTAATGTAAAGAAGAGTTTTCATAAAAGGGATCCCGTTTATTTTAAAAAATTTTGATTATGGGGAAAATGCATACTTTGTGGAAGTGTACACCTTTTATTATTATTGTATTTTATGTATGCTTTATAGAATAATTCTTTAAATTTATAAACCTAAAAAGATCATCAATGTGATTTAATGTAAAATTCTTGGCATTACTCAAGATTATGTAATGTTTCATTGTTGGGTCCAAATAGCTGGTATCAAAGTAAAAGTTTAGGCAATGATAGAGTTTACAATATTATAATGCAATTATAAGATATAATTTTATAGTTAATTTTCAATGATGTAGAATTTTAAGAAAAACTTGTTACTTTTTATAAGATTTCATATTTATAATGGTTTTTCATAGAGGAAACATGGAAACGTTGGTGGGAAGACATTTAGGGGAATAAATCCTTATATTTCAGCATCTTTAGATAGTTATAATTGGAATAGAAATGTTTTTTTACTATGAATGATCAATTGAAAATTGATTTAAAAGGTTTCGGTGTCCATACTTTAGAGGAACCAGATGTTCCACATGGGAACATATCTATAGTGGAACATTTCATGATTCAACACACCACATCATTCATAGTATCACATAACCCCACGCTTGGTGAAGGATAGAATAAATATGTAGAAAAGATATTCGATGTTATGGGTTATTCAGATCACCAGAAGGCAACACTTTCAATTTATCATTTTTACACAAAATATGACCCTTGGGGGTCAATGATAAATAATATCCTAAAAAATGAAGAGATTTATTCCTTAGAATGGAAGGAATTTATGATTTGCTTTCTTGAGAAACACCTCCCAAATTCTATTTGAGTTAGGATAGGAAACAATTATTGGAATTGTGACAAAAGGAATACGATTAGGTGGATGCATACAAATATAGCATCAACCATTTAGAATGTTAAGTCCCATATTTAATCTGGGATGTTAATAGTATGAAAAATTGGTCTTACTCATGATTGATTCAATGATATCAAATGGAATTAGATTCAGTGATTTTAAAAGAAATGGGGAAGATAATCAATGTGGTTAGAAGGTAGAAATGGAGTTTTATGATTATCATGTGTCCCATGATACTAAGTAATATAAGATGTATAATTTATAGGAAATGGGAAATAATTCATCAAATATGATTAAAGCTAAAAAATAAAAAAAATTCCTATTGTGAGATATATGGAAAAAATAATCCTGTAGAATTTCTTAAAAATAAGTGGAAGTGATTCCTATGTAACCTGTTTGGTCATATGGATTGTGACTCCAAGGTAGATGATTTAGAGAAAAAATATAAGAAAGTGGTAATTTTTTTTAAATAACTTAGTATATTATGATAATATGTGTACAAAGATACATAATTAGGGTGGAAATCAAATTTTTTTAAAAATGGAGTGGGAAAACCTTTTTCAACTTCTACAGTTGATGTTGAGACAACTGTTCAAGTGATGTAAAATCTAGGGAGCTCAGTAATTTTTTATATTTAGCACTATGTTCATGGTTTTAGAAACACATTATATTGTTTTAAGTGTTGTGATCATATGTGATTAAGGAACATTCTATTAGATATCTTGTTGCGATTATGTTTATATATTTCTTTAGTTTAATTAGAATCTTGAAATTATATTTAGAAATATATTTTATTTTATTGATGATTTTTATGGTTTGTGTGTTCTTTGATGATTTTGGCTATTTTTATGGATACATATTATAATTATGGGACTATTACTAAGATAAAATTGTACTTATAACATTTAAATATATCATATAAATAATTTTCATTATGTTTTAATATAGTAAAAGAATTATTCAATTCTAGGAAAAGTATTTCGAATAAAAAAAATTATTGGTTTACCTTACTTTTTAATAAATCAATGACCTTTTCATCCATCATATATTTATTGTTATTTGATTGTTAACATTATCATGAAAATGTTTTCTATCACTCTCCATTTTAAATTTATGGTCATCATTCTCTTTCATATCCATGTTTTATTACATGTATCCCTAATATGTGTTATCTTAGGTGACGTTCTTACTTCCCTTTATTTATTTTAATTGAATGTTTCGTTGATCCATTTTCTGATCTGGGATTTAAAAAAAGTTATAGTAAAATGTAAAACCCCTAATTTTTTATTCAGATTTCAAACAGAGAATATGTAATATATTAAAGGTACTATTATATAACATCATTACATTTTTTTTAAAGGAACCATAATTTTCTATATAATACAAGATATACCACATCAAACATAAATGAACAACTAAATAATATTATTTAAATATTGTAGTTATCTCATAGTTGTTATAATTTTGGTAATTTGAAGGATTAACTAAATTATGAAAATATGGTTTACCCATGGATATATAATTAATTATTTGGTGAAAAATTACTTGTAAATGGATATAAATCCCTTTATAAAATGAAATGTCTTTCTGAAAAAAATACTTAATATCTAAAGGTTGTGTTTTTAACAAAAACATATTAAATCAATTCTTGTTGGATTATATTAATGAGATATAAATATTATATGTTTAGTTTAATGTCTAACATTAATATTATGTTTATTGTATACATGATAAACTATCAAATCCTATTTTGTGAATAAAAGAAGTAATTTTCAAAGAATGATGTTTTTCTGCCTTTTGACGGAACACTAGTTTTAAATTTAGTTTTTGAAACATTTATATATTATATTTGAAAAAAAAAATATTCTTTGAAATATATGTATCAAAATTTATTTAGCTGTAATTTTTGATTCTTTTTGATAATATTATTTTTTTGAGGAAGTGTAAAAATATAATCCCTTTAAATTCAAAACACCTTTTTTAGAAAATTTATTTATAGTGTTAAATTATATATTTCAATGGTTTTATAGAGTAATTTTTATTATTATTGAGTTAATCCAATCATGTTCATTGGAATAAATATCTCAATGAATTTGGATATAAAAACATTGTGAACATTTAATGGATTTTACAATAGAAACCCATTTTCTCCATTAGTCAATGGGATTAATTTTAAATTAATTTTAATCACTTATGAGTTTTGAATGTTGAGAAATATATTCCATAATTGGAATTAGATGATCCAAATTAAGTTAATATTCCCCCATTATTTTTGGAAAATTTGAATAGTAACATTAAAATTATTAATATTACCATAGTTAAGGATTAATTTGGTAAATAATGGTAAACAAAGATATTATAAAAAATTAGAGAGTTACCCTAAAAGCTGTAAAAATTTCATTTCATTAGTTATTTCTTTCCAAATCATCATATTGATGATTTTATGAGCTATTGAATCCACTTGGATGTCTTTAATACATATATAATATTTTATATAATGAAAAGTCAATTTTTTATACTTTTATTTTTATAAAGTGAAATATTTTTTATAAAGTTATATAGAAGATAATATCTAAAATATATAGTAATTTAAAATATAATTGATTTTTCTTTACCATGATATTTTTTTAACACTTAGGACATAAATAGTTAAATTAAAGGCATGCATAACGATGATGCAGTAATTATTTAATTAAAATGAATATCAAATAAATTATATTAGAAAAATAAAAATAAATATATTTTGATATGATGAATATCATCCTCAAATTTTTTTGATTAATTGAAAAGTTAGTGTTGGGTTAATAGTTTTATAGATAATGTCATGTTTTTATAATAATTTAAATAATTTATGAAATTACTAATTTTGAAATAGAAACTAAAAGTATTATAAAATATAAAATAATTTATTAAATGATATCAGAATTATAAAAATCATATATTTATCCAAATAATATCTATATGTCCTAAAATTTTAAAAATAAATCATTTATCAGTCATTTTTCATTTTATAGTTATTATATTAACTCTCCAAGAATAAATTACATAACAATATGGGTAGAGTTAAAATGGTAAAATTAGGGATAAAACAATAAGAAAAAGATTAAACAAATTCCAATCTAATTTTCATTAACTGAATGTATTTAGACCCATAATCTCTTATATTTTACATAACTAAATTTGGTATCATTTTGAATAGAAAATTTATTTATATTAATTTAATACCATGTTTTAGTCAAAGAGTTCCTCTCCCCTTTCTCTTAAAACAGAGTTATTTTGAATCATTTATTTACAATTCAAAACCAATTTGGTTTAGCCATGATCAGCCTTAATCCCTTAATATAATCACTACGCACATTCTAGAGAAATTTGTTTTGGAACAACACCCTTGTTTGAGGTTCTAAGGTGACAATTGATGGAAATTTTTAGAAGAATAGGAAGATAAAGAACAAACATTACAAATCTGACTCACGGTAAGGGAAATCATCTCAATATCCCTTCATTGAGGCATAATTTGATGTTATACACCAAACATATTTTATTTGGTATATATACAGGCCATCTAACATATAATATCACTAATTTATTTATTATCATGTTTTTTATTATTTTCTTCAATGTATTCTGTTACATTGATTATGATTTAAATGTTAAATGTGGTATGGGAAACCTTAAATATTTATTAAATTAATTACGACATTGTTACTTCAATGTCAATATTCATTTTATTTTTTAAAATATCTAACTAGATATAAAAGGATTATAAAATAAATTTTATGTCATCTTTTTAAAAAAAAATCAATGGTTTACAAATGGAATAATTTTACGTGTTTTATAAAGAATCATTTGAAAAAAAAGAATGTCGTTTTTAATGTATATGGAGATTAATACTTATCTACTGTCAAAACAATTATTTCATATTTGGATTCCTCTATATGATGTTCTATTTTTAAAGAAAAATAAACTCTTATTTTTTATTCTATGTATTTTGTTATTGAAAATGGGTTTTGAGAATGGATGGATTATAAAAAATTTGTTTAAATGTTTTATTGGGACATTGAATGATTTTTTTGAGTTAAATGTTAAAAATTTAATTCTTTTATGTGTTATTATTATATAATGGTACTTGGAAATTTGATAGGTGGTTAGGTGATAAACCAATATGGGTGGTTCCGTGATAAACCAATAATGGGTTATACATTTTAACTTCCAATCCATTGTGTATGTAAGTCAGTCATATGTCTATTCCATTTGTAATAGTGACATATATTGAATTTAACTGCATTGTTATTCCATGTATATTGATTTCCCAACATTCCTTTATGTGTTATCTATGATTGCTATGGGTTTTATGTTAATATTTTGATTTTAAAAAGGGTATTCAATGATCTTACTTTCAAAGGAAAGTATTTCATACTTTTTAATAGTGAAATAAATTCTATATGATAATGTATTCATGGTTGTTCATGTTTTCAATAGGATAATAGTTTTCCTTATTTATGTATCCCTTACTAAACTTTTTATGTTAATCCAACATTTTTAAATGGTGTTAACATGACTAAATTATGTGTAAGGATTCGAATATGTCATGTTGAACATCATGTAGAGTTTTCATAAATTAGATCATGCTCATATTAAATTTTATAAATTATGTAAAAATGGATACTATTCCTAAGTGTCCAAATTTTATTTTCATGGTTTGTTATGTATGATTTATGATCTATTTTTATAAATCATTGGACCTCAAAAGATCCTCAATGAAAAGGTATTTAAAATTATTGACAAATATCAAGATTATGTAATGTTTTAAGGATAGGTCCATATTAAAATTGAACTTTAATGAATGATAATAATATCTTAAATAAAATATTAATTATCAATATAATCTTATATGTATTATTATCATGATGTGTTGAGGAAAAAAAGAATCACATCACTTTAATGAGGTGGTAGTCCTCACATCCATGAATGAAATTATCATTTTTTAGCGAGAGAGAGGGTAAAAATGACATATTATAGATCAATAATTATAAATATGTCCATAATATCACAAATATCTCAAATATATAACATATATTTATTGTATTTTCCTAAATTACACAACATTAAATTCATTAGTGAAAAAAGAATCACATCGCTCATTAGTCTGCTATACATACGAGAAACATTATCATATCCCATAAAGAGTGGAACATAAAAGGGTAAATATGGTATAATGACTCAATAAGTATAGTTTTTTTATATATATCAAACATTATATTTAAATCCATCTTCATACCAAACTGTAGAGGTGGTAATAGTAAAATGAATGACATCATCTCGTGAGGTAGTAGTCTATCATACACATGAATGAGGATTTCACAACCTATTTAATATATGTGTGTGGGGTTTTAGGTTTTAAAATTAAAATAAAAATACATAAATATATGTATTATACTAAGGATACTATAGAATAATTGTATACATACAATTTATGGGGTGGATAATGAAATAAAACAAAAATTCTCATTGATAAATGTTACATATTATTAAGGTAACTCCATTTCATTTTTAAAAAAGGCCTTCTTTGGTTGGATTTATTAACAAATTAAGGAATATATGATGGGAGGATTGAATATGATAAGTGATTTAGGTAGGATTTGGATGAGGTAAATGTTTTAATAGGTGTGGTGATGTGAGTGGAGTGACTACCCTATTATACTTGAGGATGAGTGGAATTTTTGTAAATACCTAAAAGTATTCACCCTTTATTTTTAGTAGACAACCTAATTAGAACTATAGAATTAATAATTATGGGATTGGATTAGTTATCAGGATTGGTGACCTCCTGGGATGTCTACAACTATGTGTGTGTGTGAGGAAAAATCACACTGAAAGAACAAGTGTTGGACAATGGGGATAGTCATTGGTATGATGATCTGTTCTGGCATGTGGGTGGGCCATAGGTATGGGACCACGTTCCCATATAGAAACTAGTTGTTCTTGGTGATATATAAAAAAATTAACAAGTCAATAAGGGGTTTTTGTGCTATAAATGAGACCTAGTTGAAATGTTATAAAGGTGTGGGTGTGAATGTAACAACCCAGATTGATAATGGGTTAAATTACTAAATTATATGAATCTTTCCAAAAAGGCTATCCTTTTTTAAGGATCCTAACTGTTCATAAATCCATATAAAAGAACTTTTGTAATGGTGTAGTGATCATGATGGGTGTCCTCCTTGGATGTTTCATATGTTGTGTGTGGTTGAGGAAATAACACAATCAAAAAATGTGTTGGCAATGGGTATAATCAATTTTTTGATGGCCCATTCCGAAATGTGGGTGGTCCCCGGGGAGCGGAAAATGTGTCAGTGGAAAACTAAACAAAAAATACTAAACTTTACCCTTATCATATTCCATGTAACACATTAGTGAAAATGAATCACATCTCTTCACGAGGCGGTAGTCTGCCATACACACGAGTTTCGTTATCGTATTCCATATAGAATGGAATTTTAAAAAGATATATATATATATATATATATGATGTAATGGATCCATAGGTATAACTATGTTATAAATATCATATATAAACATTATATACCTCATCATACACAACGTTTAGATGTGGTAATGGAAAAATAAATTCGATCACTTCCCAAGGTGGTTGTCCATCTTACACACGAATGATTATTTCATAACCCATTTGGAGGAAGTGTGTATAGTTATAGGTATTACCCTTAACATAAATTTTTTTGGTATATAGAGTATTCATAGATTATTATATCAGTATGGTTAAAGAATAATTGATGGATTTGGAGAAAGAGGAAAAATAAATACACTATTTAAAAACCTAATCTCTTTTTCGGGTATCCCCCTTAGATTTTCAATAATGCCTTGAATGGATGAATTTGTTCCTAGACTCAAGATTTCAGGATATAGGGAGTAAAGTTGGGATGTGACCACCTAGTATATTTCATTGGGTCTAAGTGAGTGGTAAAAAAACATTAGAATGAAAATGTGTTGGCCTATTGTAAAATCCAATGTAAATAAATAATAATACATTTGAATGTGTATTAATATTTGTGAATAAAATATTAATTTTTCTTTAAAGGGGATTCTATGTTCGATAGCGTACCAAATACGCAACAATGGGTTTCTTTGAAATCGTATGTTGCACACTAATAATATAATATTATCATTTTAAATAGTAGTTAACTCATAGCCATTTTTTGGTGTGAATGAATTGAACTAACTACAATATGATTATAAAATTTTGTAAAATGTTTTTACATTTATCCAATAAATGATAGAGGGTTAAAATGTGAATGAATCTAATTTTAAGCAAAATTTTCTTTAAAAAGGTCGATTTACCGCCTTTTAATGGAGAACCATCTTTAAATTTAATTTTTTTTCAATATTATATGTTCTATTTCACAAAATAAAATTCATATTTTGAATCAGGACATCGAAATATACTTAGGATGAAATTTTGGTATTTTTCTGATTAAGTTCAATTTTAAATGAATAGTGGAAAATATTGTATTTTAATTCAAAAGTGCATTTTAAACTAATTTATTTATATGCATAGATTTTATTTTGAATTTGTTATAAAGTGTAATTAGAATATATTTTTACTATTTAATACATTGTTGGATATTGGAATCAATTTAACTTTAAAATTGGACATAACCAAGTGTCAGTCTTTTGATAGTTATTATTTCTTAAAAACACGCTATTTCTTCGAACAATGAGAATAAATTTTAAATTAATTTCTGCCACTTCTGTGTTTTGAATTAGGAAAAATAGATTTAATATTTTGAATTATTAGGTCTAAATTGTGTAAATAGATAACTTTTATTTTTAGACATTTTAAATATTTACGTAAGTAAATATTTTATTTACCAAGATTAAAGGGTAAATATAGTAAATAAAGGTAAAATATAATATTATAATAATATTAAATTACCCTAACATGTGTCCTATTCCTATTTCATGATACATCTCCAACCATTTGCATCCTTGGGTTGAATTTGGGACCACATAGATCCACATGGGAGTAATAATGACATTTTATATTAATGAATTTAAAGTAAAGACAAAAATGACATAAAATATATCTTTTAGTAAATAAATATTTACATGGGGTTATATAAGTTATCTTTTCAACTATACATATTCTATGGAATGATAAGAATATTTCGTAAATCATGGTACATTTTTCATATGTTTTGGACATCAAATAAATTAAATTATTTATGACACAATAATGATGCAATATTTACCTTACTAACAAATGATTTAAATAAATAAGATTATAAATATTAAAACAATATACAAAACCTGTCCAATTAATAATGTATTATTTTAATTAAACCATGAGCCATCTTAAAATTTATATTAACTAATATTTTAACTTTTCAAACTGAATATGATGTTATAATAAAATAATTATCTCAAACTTTCCTAAAGTGCCCCTCTTCTTCCTTATAAAAAGCTCTCATTTCTAACCCATTTCTTACACTTCTCAAGCTCTTTGATCATGAAAACACTTCTGAAATAAGCTCCAGAGATCCCTATATTCAACCCAGTATCCTTACCATAGGCAGAAACCACTTTAAGAAACCCTTTTGGTTCACACCAAAGGGAGTTAGCCGATTTAAGGGTAACGTCTTCTCTTAAGTTCTTTTGTTTTATTTTACTCCTCCAACCCCCTAAACTCTTTTAATTCATTTATTTTATAACAGAAAAATATTTATCAATATACTAGGATGTTTTTATGAGAAGGATTCAAACTACTCTTACACACACCTCTATCTAATTGGTAAAGAACAAAATGTTTCAATGGATGGAAAACTAATTCCCCACGAAACGATGATTGTTCAGTTATCTTCTACCGCCTCTCATGGTTACCATTATGATGGAACATTATTTATATATGATATATATACATATATATTGTTTATGTTTTCCTAATTCTTTCGTATTTTCCATTTATTGAATACCTTTATGGTTTCCATAATGGGTAAACGCGATAATTTCATTTTAGGAAGTGCGGACTACCGCCCCCTCAAATCGATATGACTCGTTAATGACTTATGTGGGATGAATAGAAAATGGATTTAATGATGTTATTTAAGATATTATACTGGAATTACAATATAAATATTTATCATTTTGTTTTCATTCCATCATAATACATAATGGAAGTGAAAGTAGCGTTCATGCGTACGTACGACTTACCGTCTCCAGAAACGGTGCATTTAATTACTTACCACCAAATGTTATGTACCAATATAAATACATATATATACTAGATATATATGATATATAATATATCTACATCATTAATTTAATTCTAAATATAATGGATATTTGACCACATGGACATCTTGTAATTATAACATGTTCATTTTTACTCGAGTACCATATATCGACGAAACAACCGTTAATAACATAAATCATTTCATAATGTTTATAACATGGTAATAAGTAATATAAAAGGAATAATAAACTTTAAAAGGTTTTTATGAAGGTAGAACATATCTATAGTTTATTATTAAGGAGATTAAAGAACGATCGAGTCAAGTCAGACATGATGTAAGGGACTTTTTCCCAATCCCCTTTCATTGAGGCATATTTTGTTTTATTCTCAAATTTCATTTATATGGTGTATAAATACCTTTGACTATTCATTTCATTCAAAGAGAATCTTTTCCTATGAGTCGTTTTACTAAACATAAAAAAAAGAATGTTACTTTTTAACGTAAGTGGTGACAACTACCTTGTTTGCCGCAATGAGTATTATTTAATCTTTGGCTTCCATAACAAGCCGTAATGTTTTTAAAAGGAAAATAAATACCATATATTCTTTTTAAATATTTTTGTATTGAAAATGGTTTTCATAAGGTATTTTATATTTAAATATATTTAAATGATATATTGTGATTAATGTGTGGAAATGTTATCTTTCATTTATTTTTGTATTATATAAGTTGTGGATCTTGGGCATTATTTACGTATATGGGTGGTTCCGTGATAAACCAAGGGCATGTGAGCTTGATATATCTCTCCAATTAATTTGGTAACATGATAGAGGTAAACATGAATGTTTTCCCTAATAGATTTAGGGAATATATTGTGATAGGTATTCTGAATGTAACTCCCTACGTAGTTGTGATAGCTACAATGAATGTTTGATATGGATGCCACAAGTTACCTTTATTATTTATATTTTCTGTTGTGTTAATCGTAAATATTATGATTTCATGAGGTATGTTAAAGATCTTATGTTATGTATTTTATGATGAACTAAAGTTTTCATTCATTGTTTTATAACCCTTACTGAGCTTTTTATGCTCATCCCATGTTTTGAAAAGTTTTTCATAGGACTTAGAGATGAATATGGTCAAGGCTGGGATCAAGGAAAATTCATGCTGTCTAAAACATGGAACAAGAAATGACTCTTTTTGTCAAAATATTTTTGTGAAAAAATGGAAACTGCGTGGAAGTTTCTACTTTGTAATATTTTGAGATGTAATAGTTATGTCCTAATTATCTTAAACTATATACCTAAAAAGATCCTCAATATGAATTATTCATTTAATTCAAGATTATGTAATGTTTTAATTCTGAGTCCTTATACCTATGGGGGAAGTCATTACTAAAATGACTTGTTTAATCATGTGGGTGGGCCCCAAAGAGGAGACAAGATGTCTTTGGGGATAATATTTGTACAATTCAGGATAGGAACTGAAAAACATATTAATTCAGGTTGTATATGATATCAACAAGTCCTTGTTTTGATATTGGTTTTAGAGTAAGTACATAGCCTTAAGTGTGGTGGAACCACCTCAGTTGAGATATATGTTCTACAATGAGGATGTTTTTATATAAAGTGGTGTTAATGAAACACTTTATAATGTTAAAGGTTTAATAAAATTAATTATACGAATCATGTCAACAAGATGAAAATTTCATTTTTGGAGACTACATGATTAGAACTTCACTATTAAGAATGATTTTCCTAGAGTAGTGATCTGGAAGGGTGGCCTCCGTATAAGTTTCCTAGAGTGTTTGAAATTGGGGACAAAAGAACAATTAAATGAACAAGAGTTGGAATGTGGTTGATTTTATTTGTGTGATGAAATTTTTGGAAATTTTGGTGGTCCCCATGGAGGTGACCACATATACGTGTGGAAACTGATGGTATATGGAAGGCTAGGACCCAATGACAATTTTAAGGTGAGGTGTTCATGTTGTTAGTGGGGCCTATTTGTTACATTCATGCCAAAATATATTCTTTCTTGTGTCATTTTTCCTCACTCACATACACTCTGGGTGACTTAATAGAATGTAATATTTCTCGTTCACTACACCAGGCCAAGAACATAGAACTATGGAATTTTAATCAGATAGGATCCCAAAAAAAAGAAAGCCGCACCTTGTTTTCATGAGCCATATCATTTAGTCATTTAATGCCTTTTCATTCTTGCATGTCACATCCACTATTCATAGAATAAAAATACATAATAAGAACACTAAAACTAAACCTAGGTATTGACACCACACATAATGATAAGTTCCTCCACAAATAACAATGTGAAAACGTGGCCTCACTCACACAATAGACATCCCAACTTAACATCCTCACTGGGTCTTAGCCTGCCAAGCACCACCAACAGCCTCGAAGAAACATGGTCCACCTCTCAAGGTTTGATATGTTTTTGGATATATATATATATATATATATATGATATTTCTAACATATTTATTCCTCTAGAGTCACTGTAATATATATATATATATATATACCATCCATTATATTAGAGATATGATAACATCACTCGTGTGTATATCAGACTACCATTTTTTAAAGTGATGTGATCCATCATTCACTAAAAATTCACATGGATGGTGATAAAGATAATGTTAAAGATTATTTGTGATATAAATGAAAAATTTATGATATTCATGGAATATTTAGATTTTTTAAAATATAACAAATCATTTAATTTTGTTAATTTAGACTAGTATAAATATGATAACATCATTCATGTACCTGTGGACTACTGCCTTCATGAAGTAATGTGACTCTATTCTCATAACCACACCACATGGATCATATAAAATTATTTAATATTTCATATTTGATATTATTATCAATTTTTAAGGTAAATTATTACTTACCATCTTTAAAGAATGGTTTTGAAATGTTTAAATGTTATTGATGCATACATACGACAAATTGTCTCCTGGATCGAAATGTACATCTTTTTTAAAAAAAATCATTACTCGATTGTTTTAAAATAATAGATGATATAAAAATATGATTATTATTTCAGGATTATTATTATATATATGATGTAACTATATAATATATTCAATAACTGGTCCTTTTAGGATGAAACATGGATGATAAAATTAGGGAATTTACATTCAACATAATGATAATAATGAAGGATCATTAGTGAATGGATAATATCATGTAATAAAAGCATAATATGTGATATTATAAGAATTTATATGGTTTTTTTAAATGTTAATATCATGTTCAAAACCAATATAAATGTTGTTAAATAATTTTCACCCAAAAAGTACACGTGATGCATGGGAGTTTATCTCAATTTACATTCCAATGATACATATTTGTTATTTCTCACAAACTCACTTTTATGTAGTGTATATAATGCCCAATTTATATGTTATATCTTGAATACATCATTATTAATGTTATTTTATGTCTAATTTTAATTACATTATCCAAATGGATTATTATTGAAAATTAGAAATTGGTAATATTATGTATGCAATCTCAATTCTCTTTTCAAATTATTAACTTTATCTTTACAAAATCATTTTATTGTAATAAAATTTCAATGGAAATCATAGTTCTATTAAATATACTTTTTATTATATGATGGAGATGTTTATTTCTTAAACCACAAATATTTTTTACTTACTATTTTTTACTTTCAATATTATTTGATTAACTGGGGAAATAGAGATAAATCTATATCCATTACTCAATACTAATACTTGATGATAAAGGGAATTTTTTTTATAAATTCAATAGATTATTAGATGTATGAAAATTTATTTGGACATGAATGACATAGGTGGGGACCATTTATATATACACCGTTATTGAATTAATAATCTCACGAGATGAATTATTATTCCAAATTAGATGGGGATTTACATTGTTTTTTTATTCAATCTTGTGAAGGGTGTTGATGGTAAAACAATTATATAGTTAGGGAACATAACATCCAAAAATTAATCATTTAATTTATTCATAATTTTTTTATTATTCATCATATTTTCACTATGATTTTATCTATGGATTCATTTCAATATCATTTTATTGATTAAAAGAAATCTGTTTTTAGTTATTTACTAGGACCTATTGATTCCACCTTATCTCTCAATGATAGTAAATTTATTTAAATGGAAAGCTTGCACATTTATAAACCATTCCATGTTGATTATTATTATTTATTCACTATTGATTCCAATACACACAAACCTTACATAGAATTTATGAACAACCTTATTTTTTTCTTTCCCCATGATATGAAGATGATTTCTAGGAGTGAGTTTCAAGGATTATGAGTTTTCACTTTCTCTTATGATTTAATTTCTTTTTCGGATGTAGAATTGGTATCATGTGTGTAATTATTTTAAATAAATAGATAAACCATTCATTCCTTCATGATTTTATTCCTTGTATTAGAACCATTTTAGTAAATTATGGCACCAGCCTTATGATACTGAGGTTGGGTTGTTACATTAAGATATAGTTACGAGAATGTTCACAGCTAGATCATGTCATAACTAGACTTAAATATCCATGGGTTATGGTGAAAAGTGCCATTAATATTTATTTTGATAAGTTTCTCATATATTTAAAATTTTATTTGAGTTTTATGAAATATCCTAGACATTTTGATACTCTGCTTAATGGAATCTAAAATTTGGTACTCCTATTTGAGTTGCCGATATGAGTTTCCTTATTAATCATAATCTTTTTCTTGTTTATGGTGTGTAGAATAATGCCTTCAAGATATTGTATGAACCAATTGAAAGATGGATATTCTAATGAAACATGAATAATGAATCCTTTATTTTACTTGAATGTCATTCAGATACAAGTTCACACAATCCAATATAAAGGTTAAGATGAAACAATAGTTCTCACTCAGTCTCGAATTTTGCAACCTTGAAGGGAATAATATTGAGATCCTGGAGATGTGTTTCCTCACAAGGATCCACTAGCTTTCCCAAGAATTAATTATCCTAATGTGGATGCGGATTGGTTGAAATGATTTTTTGAGATATTAGAGTCTTTGTAAACATTTGATTCAGTTAAATTTAAGTGTTCTAGATTCAATCTTGAGGGACCTAATAGAAGGTTGTGAGATTCGATTTTGGTGGGGAATAACAATGAATTATTAGTGTAAATACTTCAAGGTCCATTTACATATCAATTCCATAATGATTTTATGGTTTTATAAAATTCAATGGAGTTTATTAATCTCTAGCAAGGCGATAAGAGCATGAATCAATATTCATGAAACATTATTTAGATAGTACTATTTTCTCATGATATTGTGACTAATGATGAGTATAATTCATAAAGTTTTTATATCATACATAAAATTATATTCGATCTTATATTTTCATTCTAAAGATGAATTATTATGGAAATTTGGTATAAGTAAGTTTGAACAGCTTGTTCAAACATTTCCTTGTGCAGACTTGCTTCGTGCGACTCTGATTGTTGCTGATTACAATCGAGGGCTCTTGGGGATAGTAAGAAAGAGGTTAAAACACCATGAAGTTGAGGGCTTCCTTTCTGAGGGAGACAGATGTGCTGACTACCTGATAGTTGAGGGCTTACGGGGACAACAAGACAGACTCCGATCTTCGTATCGAGGGCTTACCCTGGTGTGGGTAAGAAAGACATTATTGAAAGTATAATTCAAGGGACCTTTATCCAAGATTGTTGGATTCCCTTATCTTTGGGTTTAAATAATTATTGTTTGTTACCTGTAGTTTTACTAACTCTTTTTTTGGTGCATTTTGTATTGTTTAGGACAGTATAACTTTCTTATACTTCCTTACTTGTACTCTGATAGAGTTAGATTCTATACAATTTAAGGTAGAATCTTAATCTTTATAACTTTTGTTAAGTTCCATTTACGGAATCACTTTTATATAATCTAGAAAGTCATTAGTAATCATAGTGGTCTTGTGAATTATCTTGTTTAACCTTTTTAAAAATAACCATTAAAAAAATTTCCTAATGGAATTTTTAAAAGGAACAATTCACCCCCCCACCCCCCCCCCCCCCCCCCCCCGCTTGTATCTGAGAATCTCATTCTTATACTGATCATACGTTTGGTATTATAGTGTATATCATACTCAGAGTCATACCATCCTAACATTGACGTGGTTCTTGAAGACTGATCTTTGGTTTAGTTATCACCAGTTGTGAATTAAAGAATCGGAAATTCAAAGAATTCCTCTAGGAGTAGTTATGGCCACTATGTGTATCTGGTTATGAATTTTGGAGTAACCATTTCCCCTATAATATTTATGGAATTGATTAATATGATATATCATGAGTACCTAGACATGTTCATTATAGTATTTTTTTTGATTATATCTAGTTTACTCTAAAACCATGTAAGATCATGGGTGTCATCTGAGGATAGTGTTGGAAATTTTGGGAGATCAACCACATTTTCCCAATATTTGAAATTGTTTTCCCTATACATGGTATGTGATGTTATTGTGGCGTGTTTTCTTAAAACATGATATATATGTTGATTATTGATAAGATTAATGCTTTCATGTCATGGTAAAAACAATGAAATGTTTTTGATATTCATTGGTTCTAAGGTTTAATGAGGCATTACCACTGGTTTGTCATAGATTTCACAATTTTGGATTCTTCAATGATCGCTCTCACTTTGAACTGAATGATTTTTTCTTTTATTGATATATTTCAGAGTTCTTTCATAATTTCCAAATTGAATTTGAATTATTTGGCTGAGTTGACTCACTTAGAGGCCAATATAGGCTATTTGGTCTTATATGACACATCATGTTAAATTCAGGGTTATGATTTGAGGGAAGGTGATCACATTGTTTCCTGTTTCTCTTGAAATTTTTGGATACAGAATAAGCATTACCCTAACTGTTACCTTGAACTCAAATATTTGATGAATTAACCTAAGAGTTAGAGGTATAATCTTTTTTGAGAGAGTATTATTATGATTTACGATTGAAATAGCATGAGTAATATCCTCTCTAACTAAAATATTAATATTAATTTTAGGTGTTGGGTGGTGTAACTAACATCACTGAATTTCAACATATCATATTCCACAAGAATGGGGAATGTCATTGAAAATACACTAAGCATGAAAAATTTGACCCATGACATTAAATAATATTTAGAGGAGTTAAATTTGATGGGTCTCTTTGAAAAATTTCTTTTAGAAGTCATAGAGAATGAGTCTAATTCTATTTTTACAGGTGTTCATTGGACCTCTTCTCTTCTCAAGGGGATTCTTCATTATCAACAACATGAGGTTGAATTTCATGGAATTATAGAAGCACTTCATGTTGGGGAGACAATCGTTAATTGATTTTTCTCTCTAGAGGGTATGATATTTTTTGAAATTGGTAGATTGTCCATTATTCAATAAGGAAGGATATGATGGGAGACTGTCATAGTTCTCATTGTGATGTACCAATAATTACCATTAAGTTGTTATATAATATGTTGTGGTGATTTTTTGGGCTAGGTATGAGATGGAACATCGCTGACATTGTGTCACATTTCTAATCCTACTAGTCGACCAAATCCAACAACCATAGATCATTAGTTTCTCTACATCCACTTCCAGTGCTAACTTGGAAGAGATATAATATTTTTCTGGACATCATTGTGGGTTTTCGTTATACACCTCCAAAAAAGAACGAGGTCAGGGTTGTGATAAATTATTTATCCAAATAATCTATATTTATACCCATTCCTGATTTAACCAATGTTTATGATGTTGGAAGCCTATAAATATAAAAGGTTGTCAAGATTAATGGGGTTCTATATGAGATAGTTTCTAATAGGTATCCCAAATTTAGTTCTAATTTCTTGAAGAGGCCCCTAGGAGGTATTGACATCTCATTTGAGTTTTGGCATTACATATAATCCACAGACAAATGAATTTATAGAATATGTTATATTGATTTTGGAATAAATTATATATGCTTACATACTCATTTTTGGTGTATCTTAGGATATCCAATTGGGAATTTTTGATATATCCTATATCAACAGTTTCATGTCATCCATTTATATGGATCCCTTTAAGGAATTTTATGACCATCCCTATAAATCTTTTTGGTATTAGATAGAGATTGGAGATTCTTCCTTGGATGGACCATGCTTGGTCCAAGAGATGATGACTATGATTATTTTGATTCATCATAGAATGGTGACAATACAGAGCTGATATAAATCTTATACTGATTGTCATTGTTGACCATTGGAGTTTTTGGTTTGAAATTGGGGTTTTATGATAGTTTCTCTTTGTTTGAGTCACCAATGACCTGGAAAACATGGAACACTTACAATAAAGTTATTATAACATTTTGAGGATGTTGAGAAGGTGGGGGTAAATATTCTTATTATTTAAAAGAAACATTGTTGTTGAAATCGATGCATAATGTGTTATATATATCTCATTATGAGAAGTATCATTCTGACCCATCTCATGTCTTGAGATCAGAGGATTTTGAAGTTGATCTTAATTTATCCATGGTCATCTTCCATGTTACAATTCTTGGTTCTAAGACAAATGTTCTTTGGTAAAGGATGATACATTTGGTCTTTGTGTTATGAATTCATGTTTCTAATTCTAATGATACAAGGTGGGATGGAGAACTGTTGATAGTGTATTGGTTGCATCTATTTGATATGAATATTTGATGAAAATATATCTAGAGATAGAATGTTTTTATTTTGGAGAGGTTCTGACATCATGTTACCTCTTGTAGGTATTCCTTGAACATTGTTTTGATATTCTTTTGGATGGGTCTTTTTAGGGAGGTTTTGGTAATGTTTGGAAATTTTTTATCTTCCTTGTTCTATACATGGTTGGAATAAAGTATGTTAAATCCATTATATTTTTCCAAGAAAACTGCACACCATCTTGATATACATTGTATAGAGGGCTCCAGTTTGGGAAAATAGTTTTTTCGAACCACGTGACCATCCCTCCAAACCATGTACCTCATGAAAAGTGGAGAATGCATAGTTGCTGAATGGTTAGTTTAACTATGGGTCCAAACTATGCACCCCAAATAGAATTCCCATAGGGTAACATGGTTAAGGAGAAAACTTTTTTCTAATCATTTATCCCTCTCTAGGAAAATATGCACCTGGTTTGTAATTTCAATTAAAATTAATTTTAAAATTTAGAACCCTCTCTATGATAAGGTTATCTCTTATTGGTTGTTCTCTTATAAACATTCTTCATATTCTCCTTAAATAGTGTTATATCATCATGTTCAGTGTTTTTTTAAACTCAATTTATTTATATACAATCCTTTTCATATATGATTTTGATTTAACAACTAATTTATAGATCAAATTCACCTTCGATCATTAATGTAATTCTCATTGCGAGTGTAGATCATTTGACTTCGATGATTAAAGGTAGGGGGTTCTATTTAATATTTTCCATGTAATTGAAATATTGAATTTCTTAATTTGTTTTGAAATATATTTCAATTTATTTATAAAAACATTATTTGAAATGACTTAAAATTAGAATTTAAAATTGTATGATTTTTGAGAAACCCCTATAATTCTAATGGAATTGGAATTGTTGGAGGAATTTTGAAAATTATGGAATTGTTGAAATGATTTCAATTTTTTTTATAAAATATCTTAAATTCAGATGACCAAATCACATGTTTGGTTTTACAATGAAAAGTAGTGAAATGATGAATATCCTATGTTTTGGATTTAAAATTGAATTAGAATTTTAAAACAAAAAACTGGGAAAATGAATTTTAAATGAGGATTGGATTTTAGATTAGATGATTTTCAAATTGTTTAATGATTGATTCAGAACATGTTAGAATGGGTAGTTATTGTGTTAGTTGGGACAGAAATTCTAGTTTCATGATTCCATAGAAATGGATTAATGATGAAAACACTAAGAAAAAAAATTCTTTTATTATACATAATGGGATGTTGATGAGTCCTATTAGGAATGAGAATAAGAGACATATACAAACTTGTTTGGTTCTGATAAATATTTTGAGAGTTGTGAAGATCCTAAAAATAGAATCTAACATACATCCATGAAAATTACCAAGATTCTTCATTTTTATTATCAAATATATATTATGTTGTTTATAGAAACTATATACTCAGGTAAAATTATTTTTATAAATGATTTTATATAAAATTTTTAATTAATACAAGTTTGAAATGTTTTCTATCTATTAAAATGAAGGCATGTATTTTTAAATAATAAAATTATATATTATTCAATTAACTATTATATTTAAATGTAAAGTATGATTGGTTTATTGTTATGTAATGTACTATGGAACACATTGTGAGACCATACTAGGATTTATGGATCACACCATACCTTTTCATTATGGAGTTTGAATATTTTAATATTCTATAACTGAGAAAAATAAAATCACCACTTGGAAGTGGTGGATGTTCTTGATCGTTCAGACCATAGAGTTTTGATGGTGACTAGTGGTACTAAGGTCCCCTTGGTACATAATGTTTAGAGACATTTTAGGGGTTTTTAATATTATTTTATATTTATATTCCATTGATCTTTTTATCTATCTACTTGGGTACTATTTTTCCCATTTTAAATATGGTAGTTTATTCTTTATAAGTGTTTATGTACCGGCTTATATATTATTTGTAATCCACAATTATATAATAAAACTGTTCCTACATAATTCATAAATTACTCTATGTACTTGTCGCTAACCTGTGGGGATTAGGAAAACCCTTCAAGCTACACCATTCCTAATTTAGTATCAGGGTATCGTGGTATTCAAGATTGTTTTTTATAGTAATTGAGTTTGTATGCATATGATGTATATTAAATCAGAGAAAACTGTTTGGAATGGATTAAAATTTTTATATAATGTTTCTATATTAATTTTATTAGAGTGATCTATAAAGTGTTAATAAATTACAATAATAAAGACAATTATAAAAAAATTATATTTAATACTATGAATTCTTCATAAATAATTATTTTATTTTGTCAAAATTAAAGTCCTTATTTTAGTAAATCAATTAAATGAAATAAAAAGGTTTTTTAATAAATTATTAGATCTAGGATTATATAATAAATAATTTTTTATATTTGGATTTTGTGAATTGTTAACATAATAGAAATTGGAATATAAAATTTTACTATGTCATGTAATATTTTATATTTAAATTTAACTCTATATAATTAATAATATTAATGGTTTCATATTAATAAATGAATATAATGTTTTTATGTTAAAAATTATGTAATTTCCATTTGGGTAAAAAAATTATAAATAATATATTATTAATTTTATTTTTGAAATATTAATAAATTTTAATCTCACATTTAAATATGTGATTTTTTATTTATATAAAGGTTATTATATAATTTATTTATAGACAATATTTTTGTATTATAAATAATTATTAATGCTTTAACTTATGTAATTAATTTCATAATAGAATATTTTATTTCCAAGAATTACATGTTAGAAGCAACAAAAAAAGGTTTTGTTTTCAACTACCTTAACATCAATTTATATTTAATGTAATTTAATTCAATTTCATTATTGATTATAGTTTATACATATTAGGTATAATAGTTATTAAAAATTAAAATATCTTTGGATAATGTATCCCCTATTAAACGGGACATTTGATTAAACTTCCTACTATCCATAAGGCTAATTACTTACTCTAGAAAGGTTTTTGTATTGTACTTATGCCTCTGGGATGGCTCCTGTGGCAATTTCTAATTTCAACTAAATCTAACCGTTGATAAGAAAATTTCATGTAAATTATTCATGGTATGTATTTTGATATGTGTAAATATGATTAGATTTTAATCTTAGGTGAGTAATATTGTATGTGGGTTGTGAGAAGACTTATAAATTAATATGGTTTGAACAAATTAATTTGATTGGTGGAATAGGTATTAAAAAATAAAAATCATTAAAATAATCCACACATAATGGAAATAACATGAGATAAGATGGTGATAATTAAATCCCCATATAATACTAGGTGATATATTCCATTTGAAATAGAATTGTTCAAGGCCTTGATCATCCAATTGGGTAGTTTGTTCCAATGCAGGATTCCATTATATTATCATGAGTATAGAAAACTGGTAGTGGGGTGACCTGAAGAGTTATATGCCTCATTTATGTAATTTTATTTTGGTTACACTTTATCAAATAATTCTTTGAGTTTGGATAGCGTAAGAATAATTTTTTTATCCATGTAATGGATTGCATAAAATTTTATCCAATATTTATGATTGTTTCCTATATGATGTTATTAGGATGATTTCCTACAAGAATAAAAAATTATTAGGATCATTTGGGGAATTAACAACACTCAAAGGGGTGGGGTGAATCAATTTTTGTAAATTATTATCCAATTTAAACACTTACATTTATTTACCTCTACACATCTTCAATTAATATATCACACTCTCTTATAAATAATTATTTTTGGTTTCAATTCTTGTGATATGAATAATAATGCATACAAAAATACGACCCCAGGGCTTATCAATAAATATTTGTAGTATGATCGATGGTTACATCCACTGTGTGTGATGGTTTCTATCTTACTCAAAAAGAAATTATAATTTATTATCCATAATGTCATAGTTAATGGAATTTAATTGGGCCTATATTCATGGAAAAAAATTAGTATAATGAAATAACCAACTAAAATATTCTTCAAAATCAAGATTTGACTTGTACCTCCTTGATGGGGATTTTATGTGAAGGCTTCATGCCCCTCATTGATCAAATGGATCTGATAGCACTTCCCAATATGTAATAATACAATTTTATGATTCCTGCTTTGTTAAATAATTAAAATTTTGATATTATATGTTTTAATTCACTTACATATTCTTAGTCTAGAATAATGAAAAAAAAATGAATGGAATGTCTCTCACATGACCTTATTATTCCCACAAAATTGAATTTTATAACTCCTTCAATGTAGGGATTGTTGTATTCAAATAATCAATGTATAGAATATGAAACTAGATCATCATGGCATCTCTCTCTACCCCCACAATCCCTTTCTCCTTCCCCCTATCTCTTTAATACTGAAAATTTATTGCATGATCTATTGTCAACACTCTCTTATCCCATTTTAACAAATATGTGTCTTTTAATGATAAAAATTATAATATAATCTCGGACTTTTTAAATTCTCCTTTTATTCTATTATAGTCAATATATAATATCATTCCATATTGGATTATGAAAATACTTATTAAAAAGGTTCAATATGTTATCCTCTTTAATATTCATTAAAAATTGGTCAATATATTCATTTAAAACTCACTAGATATTTGAGATATTAGACTACACGTTGTAGTAAAATATACAATCAATTTATTCCATAAAATAAATATCCTCTTAAATTTCAACTATTCTAGCACACATGATTTCATGCACTTAAAAACTGGGAGAAACCCGTCACTTCATTGTGTGGTTGAAGCTCCACCTTTATTATAGTAACCCAGACTAAATAAGACATAAATTATATATCAATATAATTGTTTTAAAAATAAATTTCAATATTATTCACAAAACTAAATGTCCAATAATTTTCATGTTAGGGAGATTAGATACATAATGTTATTTTTCTAAAAAACATGATTGAATTTCTCTAAATTAATTCTTCAATAAACCATTTTAATGATAAATGAAAATAAATAATCATCTCCATAACCAAAGGATTGGAATCAAAATAAAGGGATGGACACAAACACTAAGTATGTAAAAAACATATAATAAATTATTAGGCCATAAACTAGAAGAATAAAATGAGAAGGAGAATAAATATCATAATAAGATATCAATAAACAATATATGATAATCAAGAAACATGTTAGTGAAATAGAAGATCATAAATCAATAATTTAGTAATTGTTAAAGATACAACATGAGAGCATGACATAAAATTTAGGAGGATATTAAAAATTTTATAATCCTAAAATCATTTCATTTCATGGAAATGAAATGATTCTTAAAAATTGGGTTTATTTGATAAATAACATGGAAATATGAAACAAGATTGAGAATGTGATTTTTTTCAATAAAACTGATTGTGTGTATTCAAATATGAATATACCAATTGTGTCCACATATAAAAACGAGAGAAAACATATCATGCCCATACCCATGGGAAAAAACTTATTATGTACACACCTAAGAATCTCATGACACATAAATTATTGAATTAATACATTGGATGGAAATATAGAAACCCATATATCTTCATTTATACATATGGGTTGAATATAAAAACAGTCATAAACATATCCTAATAAAACCATGAAACTTAATATTTTTCATAAAATTTCAATAAAAATCACATAACATATACATAAAATATCATTGAATATAAAAAACATTTTCACTAACAGAGTAATATCATAATGAAATATAGGGGATGACCAAGACCTTACTTAATGAGATATAACCCATGGAGGAAAATTATAATCGAGAAAATATTTTCATTCACCAAAAATTGAAAATTTGTTATAAAAAAATGATATATTACATTTACTTTTTTGGAAGGATATAAAAGACTGTTGAATCCATATTATAAATTTTCAAAGATAAAATATCTATAAAAATAAATAATGATAATTAAAAATTGTGGATTGGTAGAAAAAATATTTTATTTTAAAGGGATATAAAACTATTTTCTTTGATATTTTGATAAACCATTACCCACTTGGAAAAAATTGGATTGAAATTTAATTTTAAAAATAGTTTTTAGAGAATCGTGAGAATTTTAGTAAATAATACAATTATAAAATAGAAGATTCCATTCATTGGAAGATAAATATATTCATGGATTAATATATTCATTATTATAAATTCGAGTTATTCATAGAAACAATATACTTTTATTATAGGAAAAAATTTATTAAAAATTTATTTATCGAAAATGGCTGATAACTTCCTTATAGAAAAAAAGACATAAAAACTAAAATAAAGATAATACCAGATCAAATAAATCATGAAATATATATTCATGTAGGTGGGGCTATAACCCAATGAATTATAAAATTGATTTGATGAAACTTATACCATTAATTATTGCTTATTTTAGAATAATCTAACCTACTATATAACAAACATTACTATAATTGCAATATATTTCCAGAAATTTCTCATATACATAATATTTTAACATACTTAACATACAAGGATACCGTTTGATAATGTTACAGTTTAGTATTTTCAATAATAATATGAAAAAACAATGAAATGCTTTAGCATCATGAAATCTAAAAAAATGGCTTGTGAAATGGATTCATGAGAGAGAATGTTTTTATCTCTTAAATATGGAGTCCCTAGAAGAGTAAATAATTTATTACAATCATGTGGAATCATAATCACATGGATATAAAATGGCTTCTAACAAAAGAATTTATTTAATTGAAATGAAGTGGGATAGAATCGAAGAGTTACTTCAATGAGACAATAAATATTGAAAATGACATATTGGCCGAGTTTATTGAAAGGAAAGGGTATTATTTCATCAATAGGTAAAAAATTTTATACGAAATTTATTATTATAAACATCTAAAATCCAAATTAATTTAGACTATAATATATCATCAAAAAAGAGTACATGAATAAAAAAGAGGAGTATTATCCTTACCTTTCTATGTAACTACTAAATGCATGGGCAGACTCCATAGAACCATAAGAATAACATGGTATGTATTTAGGGTGGTAGAGGTAAGAAAAATTAATGATGAAGTAATTTGGGGTGGAGGTTTCTGAGGTAATTCATATAAGTGAGCTCCATTAATACATTAAAAATTATGTACAAGAAAATTTGTGCAAGTTATGGGGTAAGAATTATATCCCATGGGTGTTAGGTGGATTTGGTGAGTGGGTGGATTAGAATAAAAAATGTTTCATGATAAATGTTGTTATGAAATTCAAACATACCACGATTTTCAACATTTTATAGGTGACCTTCAATTATTAGAAATTCAAATAATTCAATTACACATTATTACCCTTATTAATCTTGACTAAATATTAATCATTTTAATAATTAAACAACTAAAAATTTATGGGGAAACCTTTTAAAAAATTCAACATTTTTAATCTAAAATTTTAATCGATTAAACATAATAAAATTTCTAAATATTTGAAAATTATCTTGTAATGAAAACATATATTGTGATAAACAAATGTTTTTATATAAAATTTAATATTTATTAATAATTTATAAAATTATTTTACACTAACTACTAATTAGATGAAAATTAATTAGTTTTTAAACATTTGTAATCATAATATTAGAGTATTAATTTAAAATATATCCATTTTTTTCAATAAAAATATACAATATTTAGAAAATTGATATTTTATAAAAAGTTATTTTTTCCACGATGACTAAATTATACATATGGTAACCTAATTATTATGAATAAAAAAGTGTCTCTTATTAAATGTTGTAAGATCCCAAACATCATGGAGGTATTTCATTATTTACATTTTAGTTTAAATATATTTTTTTAGTGAGATGTTTCTTGGGAAAATGAGGGGCCTCAGGGGCGTTTTGTTGGTTTGAGTGAGGAACTAAAGTAATTCCAAGACAACATGTGCAAGGAGAATAGTTAACATAACGTTATGTAATTCGTGAATCCATCCTAGAAAAATCATGAAGCCTTGGACAATAGAATATCACCTGGTTAACAGAAGATTATTCAAATCATGTTGTGATCAATATGTAACCACGCAACCCAACTCTTATTAGGTAGTGGGTGATGCATGGTTTTTAAATGGTTTTGAAAACCATGTGGACAAATCATGCACCCCTTTAAAAGTTGGAAAATTTACACTCATTATATGTTGAGTTTTTTTATTTACCACACAATTTTCTCCCCTATATCTTACCTCCATCCGAAGTGATAAACCAAAACCCCCAAGAGTATCCAAGGATAGATATCCCTCATTTCTAAGGAATTTGTAGTGTCATTGGTTTTCATTCAGAGCTATGAGTAAGAATAACCTTCCTATTTCTTCCCCTCGTTATATCAAGGCTTGTAGTTTGGGACAAATTTTCTAAAACACTAAAATCAGAATTTTTTTGTAATAAAGGTTGAGGATTCCACTGGTTATTCCATCCATATCAATGGATTTGATTATGAGTGTGTTTGATAATGAATTCAAGGTAGGTGGTCTACATGTTATATCCCATAGTCATTGTGAAAATTTGTGCATCATTAGTTGAATTATTGGTTACCCCATGATGTGATTTTTATGCCTTTGGTATGATTTGACTATGGGATATAAACTCAAGTGTAGATGATGTAAATATATAACCCATGGAACACATATTTGTAGAGGATTTAGTAATGAAGAGGATGTGAATAATTAAATTGTATATAATGTTAGAAATTGTTAAATTAATCATTGTTAACTAATGACAACAAAGTTTTATTTAGTTTACTTTTCATTTATTTATCATATCAATTTTTAATCTAATTAGAAATGATATTTTTTAGACTCCATTGGTTGTGTCATACTATTTTTACTCAAACCCTTCTCAGGTGCTTTTGGGTACCTAAGAATATTTCATAATTGTTGGACATGAAATGGGTGAAGGCCAAATTCTAGGGAGTGGAGTTGGATTATGGATGTACGTAGACATGACAGATTTGGGGATTCCACTATTTGTCCATATTTGTGTGCTTTGTTCACATTGGAATTATTTAGCATGACATGGTATATTTATTGTTGGGTTTAGTTTGTTCCATGTTATGGGAGATGTTGTTTATGCTTGTTCATTAGATATTTTGTATTGTCTCCACTATTTCTTTGTTATATATCTTTCGTTACACTGATATAAAGGATATTGACTCCCCATGTGACTTATTTAGACCTTCTATTCTAGTTGGAAACCAATGGTGTATGGGGAGGCACAATTTATGTCATGTGTCCACCCAGCACAGGGAACCATTTTTTGGAATCCTCGTAAGGGATGTTAAAATGGTATTTGAGCCAGACATTTCGGTGACTTAATATTTTGGGATTGTAAACCATAGGTTAATAAAGTGTTGGTCCATGGTAAGAATATAGTGCTTGGCTATACCTAACCCATGTAAAAGGGAAAACCTTAGTCACCATGGGAGGTAATTTTTGTTCATGTTTTCTGCTGTAACATTTTATAATATTTCACCATTGGGTGATTCACTTGGTGTGTGTTGTGATTGTTATATGATATTTTTCTCATCACAGGAATGAAATTCGATTTAGAATTCATAAACCCTTATAATCACCTATGTATATAAGTTATATGAATCATGATAGGTATACACACGGTATGATTGTTTGTACCAAAAAGTGTTTAATGAATTTCATTTTCTGGAAAAACAGGAAAAAAATAGAGTCTTATAAAATAATGATAACGAGGAAAGGGGACGTAAAATGTTGAATAATGGTTAAATAATTGTTCTCAATAAAGTGTTGGGAGTGAATAAAATTGTTGGTTATGACATGTTGTGATGTGGGAAATCATGATAGGAGGAAATGGTTTTGAAATGGTGCCTAATGAAATATTTGTGACTATTTATTCTGGATTATTCGTGTCAGCCATGGACCTCAATATAGATGGATGGGGGTAATGGTTGAGATGTGATGGTGACCTTTGGGATAGCATATGAAATGGTTTGATTATGTCTTGTTTAATGCCTTATTTTATTAAATATTCTTATTAATTTTGTTATGTGTCATAAATATCATGTTTGTTATTGAAGAGAAATGCTACCATGGTGATATGTATTATTTGATAAACTAGAGGATATTTCCTTGAATGCTACTCCTGAAGTGGAGAAATTATAAAAAATGAAATAATAACATGGTAGAAGAGAAGTTTCATGATATTATTTCCTATTTTATAAAGATTATGTAAATGGACACAAGGAGGGTTGTGTATTCTAGTTTGGAGATGAACCAGGAGTTTCAACTGCAACACCCTCAAGCTTTTTCTATAGATGTTGTACCAAAGGCTACAAAATTTGGGATAGAGTTTATTAAAGCAAGCTGAGGAGGATAAGAAGGATTTGAAGAAGCTGAAAACCTTGCTGTGGAAGTTAATCCCCATGGAAAAGAAGACAAATAGACAAATCCGATTTTTTGTTGTAATTTCATTCCTTGTAAAAATTCTTTCAACTATAATGAAATCTCTGGTGGTTATATCTTGTATTCTTATGTACTAATGTTTCAGGTACTTTATTTCTTTTCCATTCCCTTCAATTATTTTTGAAAATCACAAAGGGGGATAATGAATAATAACTACTCAAAATAGGGATAAGGAAAAATCTAAAAGAGAGAAGAAAAATTTCTAAGATAAGAACTGTCCTTAAGTAAGGGGGAGTTTCTCATTACGAAGTTTTTCATTCCTATGATAATGAAAACTCCATTCTGGAAATCTTGAAACCAATCATTAGTGTTCCTAAGCCTAATGTCGAGTTATTTGTTTTCATAATCATCTATGAACAATGGGAGATAAGTTTTAATTTCCAGGCCAAAAGAAATTTTTCTAAGTCCTTATATTTATTTTTTGAAACGTTTTTTGTGATTTCTAAAAAGGGGGAGATTGTTGAGTCAATAAGGTTTTCCATATGACTTTTCTATTCATTATTGTTTTGAAAATCACAAACACCATCTACATTAGTAAATCTATATTTTACTTCTATAAGGAAAATTTCGTTCCCTAAAGAATTTACCCCTACCATATTTTCATTACTCATATTAATATTTTTATTATGTATAAAAATCGGAATCATACCTAAATCCTCGGAATCATATAATACATTGATATGAAGCATTCTATTTTAGGATCCAAATTCTGTATACGATCTCTAATGAAGTTCCACTCCGAATTCTGGATACGTACTCTAAGAAAGTTCCACTATGAATTCTGTGTACGAACTCCAATGAAGTTACACTCCGAATTCAAGATACGAACTCTAATGAAGTTCCACTCCGAATTCGGGATACGAACTCTGAAAAGTTCCACTCCAAATTCTGGAATACAAACTCTCACAATGTTCAACTCCTAATTATGGATACGAACATCTATGTGTTCAGCTCCGAACATCTATCAGTTCGACTCCGAACTTCTATGAGTTCGACTCTGAACTTCTATGAGTTCGTCTTCGAACTTCTATAAGTTTGAATCTGAAATTCTATGAGTTCGACTCCGAACATCTACTAGTTTGACTCTGAACTTCTACAAGTTCGACTTCGATCTCTATAAGTACAGATTCTGAATTCTAGTGAAACTAGACTCTAAATTTCCTTAGAAATTCGGACTCCAAATTTCTACAGAATTCAGGTTTTGAATTCCGAAAAAATAGAATCCAAATATCTCTTTATTATAGACTCCAAATTTCTTTTTGGTTCGAATCTGAACTCTTGTTTGCTTAAATTCCGAATTTCAGTTTTTCATATGCTTAATCTTGTTTCATTACAAAATGATGTCACTATTTTAGTTATTGATTAACTATTGGTTGAGTGACCCGTGTACAGGTCCCTCCGAAATTGAAGGAGAAATATGACCATTCGAGGAGGGAGCTGACTGTTGGAGCTTCGCCTATACATAAGAGCTCATTTGAATGTCGACAACAAAACATTGACACACATTTGAGATATGTGATTACATGATTTTGAACTAATTTCCAGAGAGAGAGGCTCTTATCAACTCTCAAGCAACATGTAAAAAGCTTGAATAGGTTGTTTGAACTTTGCCTTGTGCAGACTTACTTCAAGAAACTCTGATTATTGCTGATTACAATCGAGGGCTTTCGAGGATAGTAAGAGAGAGGTTCCAACAACTTGAAGTTGAGGGCTTCCTTTTCAAGGAAGACAGAGGTGCCGACTACCTGATATTTGGGGGCTTGTAGGGATAGCAAGACAAACTCTGATCTTTGTATCGAGGGCTTACCCTGGTGTGGGTAAAACAGACTTTCTTGAAAGTATAAATCAAGGGAGCTTTATCCAAGGTTGTTCGATACCATTCTCTATGGGTTAAAAGAATTATTTTTTGTTACTTGTAGTTTTACTACTTGTTTTTCTGCTACATTTTGTATTGTTAAGGAAAGTACAACTTTCTTATACTTCCTTGTACTCTGATATAGTTAGATTCTATAAGCTTTAAGGTAGAATCTTAATCATTATTACATTTGTTAAGTATCACTTTTGGAATCACATTTCCGGAATCTATAAAGTCTTTATTACTCATAGAGGTCTTGTGAATTATCTTTTTTAACCTTGTTAAACATAACTATTCTAAAAATTTCCTTAGGGAATTTTTAAAAGGTACAATTCACCCCCCTCTTTTATCCAAGAATCTCATTCTTATTTCGATCCTACGTTTGGTATTACAGAGTATATCATACTCAGATTCATACTATCCTAACATCGATGTGGTTCATGAAGACTAATCATTGGTTTCATTAGCACTAGTAATGAATTAAAGAATCTGAAATTCCAAATAATTACTCTAGGAGCAGTTATGGCCACTACGTGTATCTTGTTATAAATTTTGGAGTAACCATTTCCCCTCTATTATTTATGCAATTGTTGAATATAATATATTATGAGTACCCAGACATGTAAATTATAGTATTTTTGGATTAAATAATGTTTTACTCTAAAACCAAGTAAGATCGTGGGTGTCATCTGAGGACAGTGTTGGAAATTTTGGGAGATCAACCACATTATCCTAAGATTTTAAATTGTTGTTCCTAGACACGGTCTGTGATGTTATTGGGGTGTGTTGTCTTAAAACATGTTATATATGTTGATTATTGATAAGATTAATGCTTTCATGTCATGGGAACAATAATGAAATTTTTTCAATATTAATTGGTTCTTGGGTTTAGAGAGGTATTACCACTGGTTTTTCATAGATTTCTCAAATTTGGATTCTTCAATGATCGTTCTCACATAGTACTGAATGATTTTTTCTTTTATTGATATATGTAAGAGTTCATTGATAATTTCCAAACAGAATTTGGATTTTTTGGCAGAGTTGACTCACCTAGAGGCCAAGATAGGCTATGTGGTCTTCTATGACACAACATGTTTAAATTAGGGTTATGATTTGAGGGAAAGTGATCACATTTTTTCCTGTTTCTCTTGAAATTTTAGATAAAAGATAAGAATTACCCTGACTGTTACCTTGAACTCAAATCAATGATGAATTAACCTAAGAGTTAGAGGTATTATCTATTTCTGGAAAGTATTATTATGTTTTGCGATCGAAAGAGCATGAGTTATATCTTCTCTAACAAATATTTGAATATTAATTTTAGGTATTGGGTGGTGTAACTAACATCACTCAAATTCAACATATCATATACCACAAAAAATAGATATGTCATTGAAAATAAACTAAGCATGAAAAAATTGACCCATGGCATTAATGAATATTCAGAAGAGTTGAATTCGATAGCTCTCTTATTAAAATTTCTTTTTTGAAGTCATAGAGAATGCGTCTAATGATATTTTGACAGGTTTTCATTGGACCTCTTCTCTTCTCAAGGTTATTCTTCATGATCAGCAATATGAGGATGAATTTCATGGAATTAGAGAAGAACTTCATGTCGGAGAGACAATCGTTAAGTGATTTTTCTCCCTATAGGGTATTATATTTTTTGAAATAGGTACATTGTCCATTATTCAATAAGGAAGGCTAGGATGGGAGAATGTCATAGTTCTCATTGGGAAGTACCCATAAGTACCATTATGTTTTTATATGATATGTTGTGGTGATTTTTGGGGCTAGGTATGAGATGGAACATCACTATCATTGTGCCACATTGCTAAACCCACTAGTCGACCAAGTCCAACAACCATTGATCATTAGTTTCCCTACATCCACTTCTAATGCTAACTTGGAAGTGATATGATATTTCTGTGGACATCATGGTGGGGTTTCCTTGAACAACTCGAAAAAAGAACAAGGTCAGGGTTGTGATAAATCATCTATCCAAATAATCTAAATTTATACCCATTCATTATTTAACCAATGTTGATGTTGTGGGAAGCCTATAAATATAAAAGGTTGTCAAGATTCAGGGGTTTTAGATGAGATAGTTTCTAACAGGTATCACAAATTAAGTTTTAATTTTTTGAAGAAGTCCCTAGGAGGCCTTGAAATCTCATGTGAGTCTGGGCATGACATATCATCCACAGACAAATGAATTTATATAATATGTTATATAGATTTTGGAATAAATTATCTATTCTTACGTACTCATATTTTTGTGTATCTTAGGATATCCAATTGGGAATTTTTGATATATCCTATATCAACAGTTTCAATTCCTCCTTTTATATGGACCCAATTAAAGAATTGTATGGCCATACTTATAAATCCTTTTGGTATTAGATAGATATTGGAGACGCTTCCTTGGATGGTCCACGTTTGGTCTAAAAGATGATGACTATGATTCTTTTGATTCATTAGAGAATGGTGATAGTAAAGAGGTGATATACATCTTATACTGATTGTCATTGATGACCATTGCAGTTTTTGGTTTGAGGTCGGGTTTTTTGGAGATTTTCTCCTTGGTTGAGTCACCAATAACCTAGAAAACATAGAACACTTACAACAAAGTAATTATAACCTTTTGATTATGTTGAGAAGGTTGGGTAAAGTATATTATTATTTAAAAGAAACATAGTTGTTGACATCGATGCATAATGTGTTCTATATATCTCATTATGAGAAGTATCATTCTGAAAAATCTCATGTTGTGAGATCGTAGGATTTTGAAGTTAATCATAATTTATCCATGGCTGACTATCCTGTTATGATTCTTTGTTCTAAGACAAATGTTCTTTGGTTAAGGATGATACATTTGTTCTTTGTGCTATGATTTCACGCTTCTCATTCGAATGATACATGGGGGGATGGGGAACTGGTGAGAGTGTATTAGTTTCATCTATTTGATATGGAGAATTAATGAAAATATATGTAGAGATAGAATGTATTTATAATGAGGAGGTTCTAAAATTCTGTCACCTCTTGTAGGCATTCCTTGAGAATTGTTTTGATATTCTTTTGGATGGGTCTTTTTAAAGGTTTTGGTAAAATTTGGATATTTTTTATCTTCATTGTTCTATACATGGTTGGAATAAATTATGTTAAATCCATGATAATTTTCCAATAAAATTGCACACCATCTTGAGATACATTGGATAGAGGGGTCCAGTTAGGGAACATAGTTTTTTCTAACCATTAGACCATCCTTCCAAACCATGTACGTCAAGAAAAGTGGAGAATGCATGGTTACTGAATGGTTAGTTTAACTATGTGTCCAAACTATGCACCCCAAACAGAATTCCCATAGGGAAACATGTTTAAGGAGTAAATTTTGTTTCTAATCATTAATTCCTCTATAGGAAACTATACACATGGTTTTTAATTTCAATTAAAATTAATTTTAAATTTTAGAACCCTCTCTACGATAAGGTTATCTCTTATTGGTTGTTCTCTTATAAACATACTTCATCTTCTCCTTAAATAATGTTATATCATCTTGTTCATTAATGATTTAAACTCAATTTCTTTATATACAATCATTGTCTTATATGATTTTGATTTAATGTATAATTTTTAGATCACATTCACCTGTGATCATCAATGTAATTCCCATTGAGAGTTTTGATCATTTGATTTCCATGATTAAAGGTTGGTGGTTCTATTTAATATTTTCTGTGTAATTTAAATCATGTATTCCTTAATTTTTTTTGAAATATATTTCAATTTATTTATACAAACATTAGTGGACATGATTTTAAATTGGAATTTGAAATGGTATGAATTTTGAGAAACCCCAAAGAATTCTAATAGAATTGGAATTGTTGGAAGAATTTTGAAAATTATTGAATTATTGAAATGATTTAAATTTTTTTGAGAAAATATCTTAAATTTAGATAAACAATTCAAATGTTTGGTTTTATAATGAAAAGTAGTGAAATGATGAATAACCCATGTTGTGGTTTTAAAATTGTATTAGAATATCAAAACTAAAAATTGGGAAAATGAATTTTAAATGAAGATTTTATTTTAAATGAGATGATTTTCCAATTATTTATTTGTTGATTCAGAACATGCTAGCATGGTTTGTTATTGGGTAAGTTAGGATAGAAATTCTAGTTTCTTGATTCCCTAGAAATGAATTAATGATTAAAACACTAAAAAAAATATTTGATATTATTATACATAATAGGATGTTGATGAGTCCTATTAGGAATGAGAATAAGTGACATATGAAAACTTGTTTTGATGTGATAACTATTTTGAGAATTGTGAAGATCCTAATTATATAATCTACCATACATCAGGGAAAATGACCATGATTCTTTATTTTTATTTTCTAATATATATTATATAGTTTACAGAAACTATATAATCAAGTAAAATTATTTTTAAAAAAGATTTTATATAAAATGATTAATTAATACATGTTTGAAATGTTTTCTATCTATTGAAATGAAGGAATATATTTTTAAATAATCTAATCATATACTATTCAATTAACTATTATATTTAAATGTAATGTATGATTGGTTTGTTGTTATGGAATGTACTATAGAACACATTGTGAGACCCTATTGGGATTTATGGATCACACCATACCTTTTCTTTTTTGAGTTAGAATATTTTCCTATTCCATAACTGAGAAAAAAAACCACTTGGAAGTGGTGGATGTTCTTGATCTTTTAGACAATGGAGTTTTGATGGTGACTAGTGGTACTGAGGTCCCCTTTTTACATAATGTTTGGAGAATTTGTAGGGTTTCTTTATATTATTTTTTATTTATCTTCCATTGATCTATTTTTCATTCTACTTGGGTATTATTTTCCCATTTCAAATATGGAAGTGTATTCTTTATAGGTGTTTATATAACGACTTATATATTATTTTTAATACACTATTATATAGTAAAATTGTTCCTACATAATTTATAAATGACGCTGGGTACTAGTCGCCAACTTGTGTGGATTAGGAACACCCTTCGAGGTACGGCATTGCCAGCTCAGTATCAGGGTATCGTGGAATTCAGGATTGTTTTTTATAGTTATTGAGTTTGTATTTATATGATTTATATTAAATCAGAGAAAAATATATGGAGTGGATTAAAATTTTTATATAATTTTTTTATATTAATTTTATTAGTGTGATCTATAAAGAGTTAATAAATTACAATAATAAAGACAATTATAAGAAAAATTATATTTAATACTATTAATTATTCATAATTAATTATTTGATTTATCTAAATTAAAGTCCATTTTTTAGTAAATCATTGAAATGAAATAAAAAGGTGTTTTTATAAATAATTCGATCTAGGATTAAATAATAAATAATTTATGATATTTGGAATATGTGAATTGTTAACATAATAGAAATTGGAATATAAAATGTTACTATGTAATGCAATATTTTATATTTAAATATATCTCTATATAATTAATAATATTAATGGTTTCATTCTAACAAATGAATATAATATTTTTATGTAAAAAGTTATGTAATTTCCATTTGTGTAAATAAATTATAAATAAATTATTAATAATTTTATTGATGAATTATTAATAAATTTTAATCTCACATTTAAATATGTGATTTTTTATTTATATAAAGGTTATTCCATAATTTATTTATAGACATTATTTTTATATTATGAAAAATTATTCTTTCTTTAACTTATGTGATTAATTTCATCATAGAATATTCTATTTCTAGGAATTACTTGTTAGGTGAAACAACATAAGGTTTTGAATTAAACTACCTTGACACTAATTTATAATAAATGTAATTAGGTTTAATTTCATTATTGATTATAGTTTATAAGTATTAGGTATAATAGTTATAAAAAATTAAAATATCTATTTGATAATTTATCCCCTATTAAAGGGATATTTGATTAAACGTCTCAATATCCTTAAGGCTAATTCCTTACTCTTGAAAGGTGTTTGTGTTGTACTTTATGCGTTTGGGATGGCTCATGTGGAAGTTTCTAATTTCAAATAAGACTATCCATTTATAAGAAAATTTCATGTAGATTATACATGGGATGTATTTTGATATGTGTAAATATGTTTAGATTTTAATCTTAGGTGAGTAATATTGTATGTGGGTTGTGAGAAGACTTATAAATTAATATAGTTTGAACATATTAATTTGATGGGTGGAATATGTGTTAAAAAATAAAAATATTTAAAAGAATCCACACATAATGGGAATAACATGAGATAAGATGGTGAGAATTAAATCCTCATATAATACTAGGTGCTATATTCCATATGAAATAGAACTGTTCAAGGCCTTGATCATCTAATTGGGTAGTTTGTTCCTATGCAAGATTCTATTAGATTATCATGAGTATAGAAAAATGGTAGTGGGGTGACCCTAAGAGTTATATTCCTCATTCATGTAATTTTATTTAGTTTACACTTAATCAAAAATTATATGTGTTAGGATAGCGTAAGAATAATTTTTTTATCCATGTAATGGATTGCATAAAATTTTATCCAATATTGATGATTGTTTCATATATCATGTTATTGGTATGATTCCATACAATAAAATAAAATAATTAGGATCAGTTGGGGAATTAAAAACAGTAAGAGTGGTGGGGTGAATCAATGTTGGTAAATTATTATCCAATTTAAACATTTACATTTATTTACCTCTACACATCTTCAATTAATATATCACACTCTCTAATAAATAATTTTTTTTGGTTTCAATTCATGTGATATGAATAATAATGAATACAAAAATAGGACCCCATGGCTTATATATAAATATTAGTACAATGATCGATGGTTATATCCACTGTTTGTGATGGTTTTTGTCCTACTCAAAAAGAAATTATATTTTATTATCAATAAATTTATAGTTAATGGAATTTAATTGGACCTATATTCTTGGAAAAAAATTGGTATAATGAAATAACCAACTAAAAGATTCTTCAAAATCAAGATTTTACTTGTACCTCCTTGATGGGGATTTTATGTGAAGTCTGCATGCCCCTCATTGAGAAAATGGATGTGATAGCACTTCCCAATATGTAATAATAAAATTTTATGATTTTTATCTTGATAAATACTTAAAATTTTGATATTATATGTTATAATTCATTGACATATTCTTAGTTTAGAATAATGAATAAAAAATTAATGGAATGTCCCTCACATTCCCTTATTATTCTCTTAAAATTGTAATGTATACCTCTTTCAAAGTAGGGCTTGTTGTATTCAAATAATCAATGTATAGAATCTTAAACTACATCATCATGTAATCTCTCTCTACCCCCACTCTCCATTTCTCCTTCCCCCCTCTCTCTTCAATGCTGAAAATTTATAGCATGATATATTATCAACACTTTCTTATCCAATTTTAACAAATATGTCTCTTTTAATGATAAAATTTATCATATAATATCGTATGTTTTAAATTCTCCATTTATTATATTATAATCAATATATAATATCATTCCATATTATAATATAATAAACCTCATTGAAAGGATTCAATATGATATCATCCATAATATTCATTAAAAATTGGTCAGTATATTCATTGACAACTCACTAGATATCTGAGATATTGGACTATACATGGTAGTAAAATATCCAATCAATTTATTCCATAAAATAAATATCCTCTTAAATTTCAACTATTCTAGAACACATGATTTTATGCACTTAAAATCTGGGAAAAACCCATCACTTCACTATGTGGGTGAAGCTCCACCTTTATTATAGTAACCCAGACTAAATAAGACACAAATTATACATCAATATTGTTGTTTTGAAAATAAATTTCTAGATGATTCACAAAACTAAATTTCTAATATTTTGCATGTTATGGAGATAAGATTCATAATCATATTTTTCTAAATCACATGATTGAATTTCTCTAAATGAATTCTCTAATAGACCGTTTTCATGATAAATGAAAAGAAATAATCATCTCAATAACCCAGTGATTGGAATCAAAATAAAGTGGTGGACACAAACACTAACTATGTAAAAGACATATAATAAATTATTAAGCCATAAACAAGAAGAAGAACATGAGGAGGATAATAAATATCAAATTAAGATTTAAAAAAAAGTATATGATAATCAATAAAAATGTTAGTGAAACATAAGATCATAAATCAATAATTTAGTAAGTGTTAAAGATACCACATGTGAGCATGAAATAATAGTGAGGAGTATATTAAAAATGTTATAATCCTAAAATCATTTCATTTCATGGAAATGAAATGATTCTTGTGAATTTGGTTTATTTGATAAACAACATGGAAATATGAAACAAATATAAGAATGTGATTTTTTTCAATAAAACTGATTATGACTATTCAAATATGAATTAACCAATTGTGTCCATATTTATAAATGAGAGAAAACACATCATGTCCACAACCATGGGAACAAAATTATTATGTACACACCTATGAATGTCATGACGCATAAAAGCTTCAAATAATACATTGGATGGAAATATAGAAACCCATATATCTTCATTTATACATATGGTTTCAATATAAAAACAGTCATAAACATATCCTAATAAACTCATGAAATATAAATTTTTTCTTAAATTTCCAATAAAAATCACATAACTTGTACACAAAATATCATTGAATATAATTTTTTTCACTAAAAGAGTAATATCATAATGAAATATAGGGGATGACCAAGACCTTAATTCGTGAGATATAACCCATGGAGGTAATTTATAATTGATAAAATATTTTCTTTCACCAAAAATTGAAATTTTTTTATACAAAACAAATGATATATTACATTTAGTTTTTTTGGAAAGATTTAGAAGACTGTGGAATCCAAATTATAAATTTGAATAGATAAAATATCTATTAAATTAAATAATGATTATTAAAAAATTTGTAGTGGTAGAAAAAATAATTCATTTTAATGTGATATAAAACTATTTTCTTTGATATTTTGAAAAACCATTACCCACTTGGAAAAAATTGGATTGAAATTTAATTTTAATATTAGTTTTTAGAGAATCGTGATAATTTTAGTAAATAATCCAAATAAAAAATAGAGGATGCAATTTAATATATGATAAATGTAGTCATGGATTAATATAATCATTAGTAAAAATGTGAGTTATTCATAGAAACAATATAATTTTATTATAGAAAAAAATTTATTTAAAAATTGTTTATTGAAAACTGCAAAAAATGTCTTTAACGAAAAAAAGAAATAAAAACTAAAATAGGGATATGCCAGATCAAATAAATAATGAAATTTATATTCATGTAGGTGGGGCTATATCTCAATTAATTAGAAAACTGATTTTCTGAAACCTATACCATAAATTATTGCTTATTGTAGAAAAATTATACCTACAATATAACAAACATAACTATTATTGCAATATATTTTGGGAAACTTCTCATATACATAATATTTTAACATTCTTAACATACAAGGACACCCTTTAATCTTGTTACATTTGGGTATTTTCAATAAATAGATGGAAAAACAATGAAATACTTTAGCATCGTGAAATCTAAAAAAATGGATTATGAAATGGATTCAAGAGAAATAATGTTTTAATCTCTTAAATATAGAGTCCTTATAAGAGTAAATAATTTTTTACAATCATGTGGAATCATAATCACATGGATATAAAATGGCTTCTAACCAATGAATTTTTTTAATTGAAATGAATTGTGATAGAATCGAGGAGTTACTTCAATAATACAGTACATATTGAAAATGACATATAGGTTGGGTTTAATGAGAGGAAGGGGAATTATTTCATCAATATATAAAAACATTTATATGAAAGTGATTATTATAGACATATAAAATCCAAATTATTTTAAACTAAAATATATCAACATAAAAGAGTACATGAATAAAAAATAGGAGGATTACCCTTACCTTTCTATGTAACTTCTAAATGCATGGGCGGACTCCATAGAACCATAGGAACAACATGGTATGTATTTAGGGTGGGAGTGGAAAGAAAAATTAATGATGAAGGCATTTGGGGTGGAGGGTACTGATGTAATTCATATAAGTGAGCTCCATTTATACATTAAAAAGTGTGTACAAGAAAATTAGTGCATGTTATGGGGTATGAATTAAATCCCATAGGTGTTAGTTGGTTTTGGTGAGTTGGTGGATTAGACGAAAAAAATGATTGATGAGGAATATGGGATAAAATTCAAAAATACCATGATTTTCTACATTTTATAGGTGACCTTCAATTATTAGAAATTAAAATACTTCAATTACACATTATTACCCTTATTAATCTTGAATAAATATTAATCATTGTAATAATTAAATAACTAAAAATTTATGGGGAAACATTTTAAAAAATTTAACATTTTGAATCTAAAATTTTAATCCATTAAACACAATAAATTTTCTAAATATATAAAAATTATCTTGTAATGAGAACATATAATGTGATAAAAAATGGTTTTATATAAAATTTAATATTCATTAATTATTTATAAATTTATTTTACACTAACTACTAATTATATGAAAAATAATTAGTTTTTAAAAATTTTTAATCATAATATTAGAGTATTAATTTAAAATAGATCCATTTTATTCAATAAAAATATAAAATATTTAGAAAATAGATATTTTATAAAAAGTAATTTTTTTCCATGATGACTACTTTATATGTATGGTATCCTAATTATTATGAATAAAAAAGTGTCTCTTATTATATGTTGTAAGATCTCAAACATCATGGAGGTATTTCATTATTTATATTTTAGTTTAAATCTATTATTTTTTAGTGAGATGTTTCCTGGGAGTATGATGGGCCTCAGGGGTGTTTTGGTGGTCTGAGTGAGGAACTAAAGGAAATCCAAGGAAACATGTTTTAGGAGAATAGTTAACATAATGTTACGTAAATAGTGCATCCATTCTAAGAAAATCAGGCAGCCTTGGACAATAGAATATCACATGGTTTACACAAGATTTTTCAAATCTAGTTGGGATCCATAGGTAACCATCCAATCCAACTCCCCTTATGCAGTGGGTGATGCATGGTTTTCACATGGTTTTTAAATCCATGTGCACAAATCATGCACCCCTTTAATAGATGGAAAATTTACACTTATTATATGTTGAGATTTTTTATTTTCCACCCAATGTTTCTCCCTTATATCTTACCTCCTTCCAATGTGATGAACCAAAACCCCCAAGATTATCCAAGGATCGATAACCCTCATTTCTAACGAATGTTTAATGTCGTTGGTTTCCATTCAACACTCTGAGTAAGTACAACCTTCCTATTTCTTCCCTTCTCTATATCAAGGTTTGTATCTTGGGACATATTTTCTAAAACCCTAATATCAAAAATTTTTTTGGAATAACGGTTTAGGATTAAATAGGTTATTCAATCAATATCTAAGGATTTTATTATTAGTGTGCTTTTCAGTGAATTATAGGTAGGTGGTCTACATGTTATATCCCATAGTCATTGTTGTAATTTGTGCGTCATTAATTGAATTATTTGTTACCCCTTGTTGTGATTTTTATTCCTTTGGTATGATTTGGTAAAATTAGTCTATATATTATGAATTGAATCCCTCATGATCCTCATGGGATGTGTTGAGAATGATTTGACCTATTTAGGGACACCTCTAGTGTTCTCCGACATTCCCAAAAAAAGGAATTGGTAAAGTCAACTTTGGAACTAATGTTTGATAATATAGAGCCCTGGTTGAGCATGTTAATATGTTCAGTTTAGTTGAAATAAAAATATTTGTGTTTGTGTATAGATAATGATAATATCGTAATGGGTTTTTTGGATTGACATGGAAATGTGTTAAAAATGAATTGACGTGAATGTTCCAAATGGATTGTGATTATACATGAAATTAATAATGAGGTTAATACCTGAAAAATAAGGGAAAATTATTATGATTTAATAGATGGATAGGGTTGAATATTTTAAATGGGTTAATTTATGGGAATTATTAAATACGCACAATGATTTTAGGCATATGAAATTGGAATTTGTCTAATTAGAAATGGAATGTAAATGGAAATTTATTAATGGGTTATGAAATAATATTTATTCCCATGATGATTATTATGGATTATGATTGTTAATTGTATTGGTTCTCTTTGGATTTGATGTGGTATGTGTGATGAATGGATATGTATATATATATATATATATATTGGCATGCCCACATAGATTTGTGGTGAAGATAATGAACTGAGGCACCTCCCACATGTCTAGTTGGACTAATTATCTAATCCCACCAAATAATGAATGGGTTAGGGAGTTAAAAGGATTCCATATTCCTCTAATGGTGGAATTTAATTGTGCTACTTAGACTGAGGCTCTAAGGTAAGTGTGATTTATTTATTGTGAAATTTCTCTCGCTAGTTAGATAGGGAGATTACTTAATTCCCTTATACATAGTGATTAGTGTTTTAAACTCAAGTGTAAATGATGTAAATTCATAACCCACAGAACACATTTTGGTAGAAGATTTAGTAATGAAGAGGATGTGAGTAATTAAAATGTAAATAATGTTATAAATTGTTAAATTAATCATGGTCAACTAATGTAACCAATGTTTTATTTAGTTTACTTTTCATTTATTTATCATATAAATCTATAATCTTCTAAGAAATGATATTTTTTAGACACCATTTGTTGTGTCATACTATCTTTTACTCAAAGCCCTCTCTGGTGTTGTTGGGTACCTAAGAATATTTCATAATTGTAGGACATGACATGGGTGAAGGCCTAATTCTAGGGAGTGGAGTTGGGATGGGGATGTACATAGACATGATAGATTTGGGGATTCCACTATTTTGACATATTTTTGGGTTTTGTTCACTTTTTAATTGTTTAGCATGACATGTCATATTTATTGTTGGGTGTGGTTTGTTCCATGTTCTGGGAGATGTTGTTTATTCTTGTTCATTGGATAATTTATATTTTCTCCACTATTTATATATTATATATCTTGTGTTACACAGATATATAGGGTATTTTCTCCCCATGTGACTTATTTAGACATTCACTTCTAGTCGGAAACCAACGGTGTATGGGGAGGCACATGTTAAGTTATGTTTCCACTCACTATGGGGAACCATTTTGTGGAATTCTAGTCAAGGACGTTACAATGGTATTTGATCCATACATTTCTGTGACTTAATATTTTGGGATTGTAAACCATAGGTTAATAAATTGTTTGTCCTTGGTAATGATCTAGTGCTTGGCTATACCTAACCCATGTACAAGGGAAAAACTGAGTCACCCTAGGTGGTAATTGTTTTTCATGTTGTGTGTTGTCACATTTTATAATATTTCACCATTGGATGATTCACTTGGTTTGTTTTGTGACAGTTATATGATATTTTTCTCATAACTTGAATGACACTGGATTGTGAATTCATAAACCCTTATAGGCACCTATGTATATAATTTAAATGAATCATGATGGTTATACAAATGGTTTGATTGTTTGAAACAAAACGTGTTTAATGAATTTTATATTCATATAAAACATGAATAAAATAGTGTCCTATAAAATAATTATAATGATAAAAGGGGAAGTAAAATATTGAATAACGGTTAAATAATTTTTCCTAATAAAGTGTTGTGATTGAATCAGATTGTTGGTTATGACATGTTGTGAAGTGGGAAATCTTGATAGGAGGAAATGGTTTTGAAATGGTGCTTAATGAAATTTTTGTGACTATTTAATCTGGATTATCCATGTCAGCCATGGGCCTCAATATGGATGGTTGAGGGTAATGTTTGAGATGTGATGGTGACCTTTAGGATAGCATCTAAAATGGGTTGATTATATCTAGTATAAAGCCTTATTTTATAAAAAATGTTGATTAATTTTGTTATGTGTCATAAATATCTTGTTTGTAATTGTAGAGAAATGCTACCATGATGAAATGTGTTAATTGATAAACAATAGGATATTTTTGAGAATGCTACTCCTGGAGTGGAGCATGTAAGACTAATAAAAAAATAATATGTTATAAGTAAATATTCATGAGAGTCTGTCATATTTTATGAAGATGATGTAAATGGACACAAGGAGGGTTGTGTATACTATTATGGAGATAAACCCGAAGTTTCAACTGCAACACCATCAAACATTTTCTATAGAGGTTGTACCCAAGTCTACAAAATTTTGGATAGAGTTTATTAAAGAAACTTTTGTTAACATTGGGACTCCATCTAAGAAGAGAGTCCAGTTTCATGCCTACATGTTTCAAGATAGGAAAAGAACTATCATGATAACATGGCTAAGAACCAACTTTATAACAATATGATTTGGAAGTATTTTCAGCATAAGTTTATAGAACACATATTTCTTGAAATATTGAAGCAGGAAAAGGTTGGAGAGATTATGAGATTGACCTAGGGGTATACGAATGTAATGGAATATGCAAGAGGTTTAACCTACTTGCTATGTTTTGTTCGAACCTTGTTGGGGGAAGAGGTGGCCTTGGTGATACATTTACAAAATGGACTCTGGTATTATATCATGTTGGAGGTGATTATATTCTACATGAAGACGGTTACTAAAGTGGTGGATCAAGACGTTATATTTGAAGGAATCTACAAGGAGACATCCAAAACTAGACATGTGGTTCCATTTGTGTGAACCAATGTTGATACTTTAGAAAGTAGTGAGTTCTTCATCAAGAGTTATTCTAAAGGTGGTGGTGGAAATAGAAGCAATAAAAAGGAACCAAACTTCTATGTTAGTGATGGAGTTTGATTCTATTAGTGTTGAAGGATGGAAAAACATGATTTTTTTAGTGTACCTACCCACCAGACAAGTGTTGAGAATGAGACATATTGGGCCATGTTCAAAGGTTTTCAAAGAATTCATGGAGGTCATGAAATGATGGAGTATCGAGACAAGGGAATAATATAGGAAGTAGGTCTATTACCCCATACCAGGCAGGAATCTTGAACTCAACTGGTCATTCCAATGGAGGTGGTGGACATGGTACTCAAGGGTGAGAGTTCCTATATCAATAGGGTAGTGAAGAACTGGGAAATCAGGTTGGGGATCAAGGTAGAGAGAAAAATCAAATTCATATAGTTTAGTATATACCTGGGGGCAACAAGGCTGGTCCATTGATAGTTAGAGGTACAATTATTATGGATTCTATGCTTTCTAGTAATTTAGTTAACCTATCCACCACACAATCACTTGTATCTTCTCAAAATGTGGTTATGAAGGTACTGCTGGTAGAAAACCTATGTGGTGTTGTGTTAATTGATACTCCCTTGGGGGTGCAAGTTTAAGATTGCAAATAATGTAATTGTTCTGATATTGGGGTTTGTGGGAACAATTTGCTATGGGATTTGTTCATATTTAAGGTGATAGTTTTTGACCTGATTTTTGGATATAGATGGGATGGTATTGTATCATTCCCATATCAATTTTTTTCTCATTGGATAATTTTTTTAAATACTGAGGAAGGAATGTATTTCCATCACGGTGACTCGGATGATTGAGTGGGTTGTGAAGGGCTGATTTTCCAGTAGTTGGAATAACTAATATCCCAAGTAGAATATCTTTCTCTTTATGATAGAGTACAAGATCCAATATTCCCTCCCATAATGGGTTAATTTTATGATATATTTCCTATGTACTTCTATAGGATACAACCTGAAAGAGATGTTGAGTTTATTATTGAGTTCTTGTAGGGGGAGGAGATAGTTTGAATTCCACCTTATCGAATGGTGCAGAAAAAACTCTAGGAATAAAATGCTCAGTAGAGGAATTAGAAACAAAAGGGTTTATCTTTCCTAGTACATCAACATGGGGATCTCTAGTGTTTTATTCTGAGATGGATGATAGATAATTAAGGTTATGTGTCAACTATTGGGTGTTGAATCATATTAATGTTAAGAACTCATACCCTTTACCATTGATTGATGATCTTTTTAACCATATGATAGGTGGTTATGTGTTGTCCAATATCAATTTGATATAGGGATATTATTAGTTCAGGGTGAGACATTACGAAGTACCACATAAATCATTCATGATCATGTATCAGCATTATGAGTTTGTGGTGATTCCATTATGGTTGAACAATGCACTATCTATGTTAATTTATTTAATGAATTGATTATTTTACCCATATTTGGATTTATTTCATGATGTATTTTTTTATGAAATTAGGGTGTAGTCTAGAACTCATGAAGGCCATGGAAAATATATTGACATTATCATGATTACAGTAAGAGGGATTATGGAATAATAAAATATCTCTAAATTAAAACTATGGATTGATAAAATGAATTTATTAGGTCACAAAATCTCCAATGTAAGTGTTTCGGTGGATCCAAAAAAAGTGCCTGGGGTTTTGTCTTAACAGTAGCACATGAATGTTTGATATGTTTATAGTTATCTTGGATTGTCTAGTTATTACATAAGGTTTATTAAATATTTCTCCCAATTTCAATCTTCAATATAGGCCATAACCATGAAGGGAGTTATGTTTGAGTGGTTCTTAGAATGTGATAATTCTTTTCACGTATTGAAGAAGCATTTGATGACTGCACTGATCAAAATCATACTTAATCTTGCTAAGGGGTACACCTTGTTCTATGATGTGTTCGGTGTTGGACATAGAGCTATGTTGATTCAAGATGATCAGGGTATAACATATGTTTCAGCATAGTTGAGGCCTTTGGAATGGAATTTCCCAACCCATGATCTTGAGTTGTCTGTTGCTGTTTATTCCTTAATGTGTTGGAGGCATTACAGGTTGGGATAGTGGTTCACATTTTTTAATGATCATAAAATTCATAAGTTTTTTTCCCATCATGATTTAATCTTCAACAATTACTATGGTTTGAATATGGGAAAATTTTTGACATTGAGATGATTTACCCAACATGAAATGGGAATAGTATTTCAGATTACCTGAGATGAGTGACATAGAATTAGGTGGGTCAGGAATCATGTTTTTTGTGGAAGATAATGTTTTCGTCTCCTGAAATCCATATGGAGGTACATGATGGTAATTGGAAGATGAAGCTTGAATATATATCATTTTATTCTTCTCTTTTGAGCTACGTCATGGATAGTGAGCATGAGTATCCACAATGTGTGGCTATAAAAGAGAGTCTTAAAGGTTGGGAGTCACCTTCTAGTTGGATTTTTTTGTGCAGATGCGATTGTTTTTGTTCATGGTCGTGTTGTGGTGCCAATGGGTAAGGGAGAAGTGTTGATGTGTGAATCTCATGCATCAAGGTGTGATGTTCATCCCAGTATGACTAAGATATATCATGATATTATTTTTTAGTATTGGTAGTTACGATTGAAGAAAGGGGTTTTATGTTTTTCGGCATGATGCCTCACTTGTCAATAGGTGAAGGCCACAAATTAGTTCCTAGGTGGTTTTCTATAACCATTTAATGTCCATAAATGGATGTGCGATTATGTAATGATGGATTTTGTAGTGGGTTTCATGATTCAACCAAATAAGAATGATTAAATTTCATTTTTTTGGATCTATTGACAAATTTGGTTCATTCCATTCTTCTTAAAAATGAATTCAATGTGGACCGATTGGGTGAGTTATATGTTCATGTAATCACGTTTTTTCATTGGGTACCATAGACTATAGTTTCATATTGTCACCCAGGTTTTACATTAGAATACTGGAAAGGGTTGCAGAAAGAAATTGGTACTCATGTGTCTTTGAGTATATCATTCCACCCATAGATATATTGGCAATCAAAGTGTACAATTTAGGTACCATATGATATGATGAGGGGGTGTGTTCTAGACATCAGTGGTTCAAAATAAAGACACTTGTCACATTTTGAGTGTTCCTAAAACAATAGTTTCGAAGATATGATTCAAATGAAACCAAATAAGTAACTCTATAGGAAACCATTTAGGTCTCTGTTGTGTTGGTTGGAAAATGGAGATTTGAGCTTTTTGGACAGAGTCTTATACCTGATACCTTAGAAATGGTTTAATTAATTCAAAAATATTTGGAAGAGTCTCAAAGAAGGAAAAATTATTATGTGGAAATGAATAATCTACCACTTCATTTAATGGGGGTGATTTTTTGTTTCTTTGGTTGCCTCTAAGGATGCATCAATATAAAATTCGGAATCATAAAATGTTGGTGCCCATATTCGTGGGGCAAGTTGAGATTGTAGAGAGGATCAGACCAATGGCTTACTGATTAGATCTTGCACAATGGTATAGTAGAATGTATGATGTTTTTTAAGTTTCAAATCATTAGTAGTATCACCATGATATATAACATGTGATTGATGTTTGGGATATAGAGCATAAGGCCAATGCATCCTTTGATTAGAATCTGGTTTATATCATGGATTTTAGTGAGAACAAATTGTGAGGGAAAACAGTGCCCTTGGTTAGATTTTTATGGAATAATGATAATTTTCAAGAAGAAACAATGGTGTGGGAATTATATAATTGTGAACAGATGCCTAATATATTTTATTAGGTAGATCCATGACATTTTTGGATGCAGCTCGAATAAGAGATATTAAAAGTTAAAAACGTTATAAGATAATAGGATTTATGGATGAATTCCCTTGTATATGTTTTTTTAATCTATTTTTTAATGAAATGTTTCATAGGATTATGAGGTTCCTAGAGGGTGTTTTGGGTGTTTGGATCATGAATAAAATGAAAATGGGGATAACCTATGCAAGGTTCATGGTGGTCGCATGGTTATGTAAACTATGTGGCATTTCTTTGAAAATCATGCAACCATGGAATGTAGAATATCACACGTTTATTGAATGGTTTGTTAAACCATTTAGGGATAAAAAGGTAATTATAAGACCCAAATACCCTTATGCATTGGCTGATGCATAGTTTACACATTGTTTGGAATACCATGTAGACAAACCATGTGCCCCTTTAAAAGTAGGAAAATTTATAGTTTTTCAATCTCCATATTATTATATTCTGCCCAATGTTTTCCCATTTATCAAACCTTCCTCACATGTGATAAACTAAAACCTTCAATAAATCCCAAGGATTTATCTCCCTTATTTCTAGGCCGTTTTGAGTGTTATTGGTTGCAGATAAAATCTGTTGGTAAGTATAATCTTCATATTTATTCTATTATCTAAATTAGGGCTTGTAATTTGGGAATCTTTTTTGAAAAAACTAAAACCATATCTTTCTAGTTGAATCATGGTTGAGTAATCATGAGGATATTAAATCTAGATCTATGGCTATGATTAAGAGTGTGTTTATTAGAAGATTCTAGGTAGGTGGTCTATAAGTTATATCCCATAATCATTATATTTTTTATTTGGATGTTTAGTTTCATTCTTCGGTACCCCTAGTTGTGGTTTTGATGACCTTTATGATATTTGGTAAAAATCATCTAAATAATTAATTGTAACCATCATGATCTCTATGGGATGTGTTGAGGATGATTTGACTGATTTACGGCCACACATGGTTTGTGCCGACCTTCCAAAACATAAGAATTGGAAAAGTCAAGTGTGGAATGGACATGTGATAATGTAGATCCCTTGTTTAGATTGTAAATATGTTGAGTTGAGTAGAAATTGGAATATATTTTGTTGTGTCTATATAATGATAAAGTCTTATGTGATTTTTTTTCTTGATATGGAAATGGGTTTAAAGAGATTAATGTGAATCTACCTAATAGATTTTGAATGTACTTGAAATGCATAAGGGGGTTAACACAAATTATATGATGAAAATTTTATGCAATTTAACAAATAAAAAGGGTTGAATATGTTAAATGGGTTAACATATGGGAGTTAGAGAATAAAATTAATGATTTTAGGCATAAGGAATGGGGATTTGGATAATCAGAAATGTAATATAAAGGGAAAAGTGTTTATAGGTTATGGAATACTATTTACTCCTATAATGATTTTTTGTTGATTTTGTTTGATAATTGTATTGGTTTTATTTTTCTATGATGTGTTATGTGTGAGGAATAGATAAGTTTATATATATATATATATTAGTATATATAAACATGTTCACATGGCATGGTGGTGGGAAAAAAGAATGAGGCTACTCCCACGGGTCAGGTTGGACTAATGCTCTAACTCGACCCATTAATTCATGGGTTAAGGAGATAAATGGATTCTATATGTCCATAATGGTATCATTCAATGATAGTAACTTGACTTAGGATCTAAGGTAAGTCAGATTTATTTTTTGTGAAAATTTTATCCCATGAGAGATAAGGAGTTGACTTAATTCCCTTAGTCGTTGTGATGGATGCTTTAAACTCATGTGTGAATGATGTAACTTCCTAACCCATGGAAAACATGTTGAAAACGGATTGTGTAAAAAAGAGGATGTGAATAATTAAAAATGGAAAAACTATTAGAAATTATGAAATTAAGGATAGTTAAATAATGGATCCCAATTTATTTTTGTTTATGTGACATTTATCTAGCATATGAATGAAATATCGTCCTAGAATTGATATTTTGTAGACATTGTTGGTCATGAACTAGTGAGTTGTACTCACACCCTACTCTCATGCCATTAGGTAATAGAGAATATTTCACACATGTGGGAGAGGATAAGGGAAAAGTCCAAAGTGATAGGTTTTTGAGTTAGGCTAGGGATGTGCATGGATGAGGTTATGGACATGGAGTCAAGCCTGATTTTTGGGTTCCTCTATTTGTCTTTATTTTGTGGTTTTCAATTTTTTACTGTTTAGTTTGAAATGAAATATTTATTATTGGTTGTGGTTTCTACTTAGTTTTGAGAGTTTTTGTTTATGAGTTTTAATTGTATATTATATTTTTTATCCACTATTAAATTTTTAACTTATGTGGCTCACTCTGGTATGGAGGGTATAGTCTCACAATATGGCTTATTTAGACCCTCACTTCTAGCCGGCATCCACTGGCATATAGGGGGAACTCTTAAGGTCTCTTGGTGACCAGAATCAGGGTACCGTTTTGTGGAATCTTGGTCAGAGATGTTATAGATAATTTTTACCCATTGATTCTAAATTTTAAACAAATTTCCTGTGAATAAATTAATAAAATTTATAATAATTAATCTGAAAATACTAATGTATAATGTACTATTTTTTTGATAAATTATTGCATAAAATCCAAAATGAAAAATATAAGTTTATAATTCAAAAAAAATATTTTTAAAATATATAATTTCACTCATAAAACATATATTTTGTGATATAAAAGGTTTCATATGATTCATATTGTGGTTATATCATTTATGATGTCATCAAATCCATGGTATTTTAGAAAACTTTGTTTTTTCAACATTCACCTAAAAAAATTATATTATAAAAATCCCAAAAAATCATATAAAACAAATATTGAAATTATAAATAATGAAATTAAGAATAGTTTCTAAAAATTATATTTTTAGATATTATAAGGTTATCTTTTTAATACAATGGATGACATATATTGAATAAATGGTTTTATTAGAATTAAGTTTTTTAGAATATTTACCTTTGTCATCTATAGTTCTTATCATTTACATAGTAAGTAACTATTTAACAATTATTCATTTCAATGATATTTTATCATCATTGACCATAATTTTCTAAAACATTGAATTCATATCTCATAAAAAGAAAATATTTAAAAAAACAAATAACTAAGAATAAAATCAGTGAATAAATTGTTATATTTTAATCAATTCAATTAAATATATATTAAAAGTATCTATTATATTCTTAAATATATATATATTAAATAAATAGTAATTTTTTTAGGGCTAATATAATTTCTAGTTTCAAACACTCATATTTAATATTCATAAGATATAATATTTTTTTTTCTTTTGGTTTCTTCATATGAATAACTCTATTATCAAAATATATAATGAAGGGTTATATATAGTGAAATACCTAGAGATTACATTCTATCCCCAAAAATAAATTACTTACTTAAAATTATAGTTACTAATTAGGGATGAATTTAAATAGGATATTAGTATGATTACTCAAGATTTATTTTTTAATGAGCTATCAATCACGTCTACTTACTTATAATAAGAATAATCCCATTTTTTATTCTTCCAAATCATTTGATTTAAATAAATCCCATTATTTTCTAATAACTTTTATTTTTCATCAGGTTTATAGTTCATACATACAATTACATATTATCCTAATGTTGTTAAAGGAATGATATATGATTCCTTATTTTTATAATAGTTACACTATACACACATATCTCCCTCCCCATGGTTTCCAAATTTTACGATTCTGGGGTAAAATTTTGTAAAGACCCTTGACCTAGTAGAATAGAGTTGCCAGTTACATTATTAAGTTGGTACTAGATATATGGAATCATATACCAAAAGAATAAATAGTTTATAAGTTTTTGTAAACTACATACAAACTTGAATATCAAATTACATTTGATTACATAAAAAATGTATGACTATAAATATTTTTAATCCTTGACCTCATTCAATGATTCAGTCGTTATATCTTGGGGAAATGAAAATAATAAAGTTGATCTTAGATGCTCGGTAAGGGTTACAAATAGTTGAAACTATCCTAATTCAATATGGAATAATCCATATATAATGTAAAATAATAAAAAACTAATGAATTTTAACTAATAACTGGGGAACTAAATGTATCCATGGATAATATCAATTAAGTAATCTCCTAGAAAATATTTAATGAATTATAAATAGAAAAAACACATAATATTTGAAGTTATTATTTGTCAAATCTCACTATATATACTGTAAAATACTTATTCCAATCAACTTTAATCAACTGGTATGTATACCCCAGAACCCAATGTAATTCTAGATAACTTATTTGTCTCATGAGAACTATCGATGCATCTAGGGGATTTTTATAAATGAAAAACATCAAAAAATACATGTCCAATTAATTCATAATATATTTAAGGTTCAATTCAATTCATAAATAATATTCTCTATCTATAAATATCTGTATGGATAATTGAAAATGGATTTATCATAGTTTTCCCAAATAATGTAAATAATATTAATATTAAATCACCATATGTAGATATTATATATATTTTATGCAATAATTATATACATTATTCAAATTATATATATATTTAAGAGAAATGTAACATCCCCTTATCATTAGAAAGTGATAATTTCAAGGGATAGTTAATGTTTACATAATTAATCTATATATGAGAGATGACAATTAAAAAATCCAAATTTGTAGTAAAACGGAATTATTTAAAAGATTAGAAGAAAATAGAAAATAACAACCTGATATAAATTTTCATAAATATTTTCCATTGAAAAATCATTTATAAAATCATAGAATAATCCAAAGGGCATAAAATGGTTATTATGGTGGGAAAGTCCATTAATGTCATTTTTGATCAAAACAAAATTGAAATTTTGAATTTTCATAGAAAGTTTAAAAATGAACCCTTATGAAAAACTCTATAAATAATAATTTAAACTATGTAAAATGTAATGGATAATATAGACTTTCCTTAATAAAATCATTAATTAATAAAATGGACTCTTGTAAAAAATGTTTTTGAAAAAATATGGTCATGGATGAAAAATATACCCGATCAGAAAGAGAAATAAGGTATCATTTTATTATAATCATTTATCTACAAATAATAAAATTAATTTAACCATTAATATTTAGGAATGTGTATATTTTCATGTTAAATACCTTAAATCAGAGTTATATACATCATATTAATATAAATTTCTTAAAAACATCAAATATTTCTAAATGGAGTGGAAATTAAGATGAAGTCCCTTACAAGGATCACACCATTGAAGTGAGAATTAATCATTTAATTGATTATATTTATCAAATTTAGTTAAACATAAAGAAATTGAAATACTACATAAAATAATATAAAGTCATTACACATATAATTATATAATATCTAAGAAAATTAAGAAGTAATATAACCAAATGAAAATAAATTTCATTAGGAAACCCCATACCACATGGTAACATTCATGTAAAATAACCATGGATGAAGTATTCTAAATTCATAAAAAATTACCATAAATTAAAAATTATTCATGATATGACATGTAAAATAAAATTATATACTTTATCTAAAATAAATAAGTCACATAGAAATAAAATATTATTCAATGAAGGAAATTTAATATAGAATCTCTCACCTCAGGTCTGAATCATTATGTACATTCTTGATCATCCTGAATTATAAAAATACGTTAATTATTTAGTTTATTAAGTATAATTGCATGGTAATTATTCTTTTATTTTATTTAATACCATTTTATATGGGGTTATGTAAGCAATTAAGTTCACTTTGGTTGTTTTTACAATATTTTGTTCATATGTCCGTAATGAATTCATTATTTTGGTTATGGTAAAATATTAAATTATTCCACCATATCTAGAAAAATTGACATGAAATTAATACCATATTTAAAAATATATTATAATTTATAAGTAGAACCTAAAATATGTCTAGAAAAAATGAACCATGTTACAATCATAGAGATGGTTAATGGTGCGTACAGATGAGTGTCGTTTCCATTATTCAAAGATAAAGATAAAAAGAACATAAGTATTATTTTATATTTACAAAATTATCATTACATAAGAAATATAATATTATTATTATTTTAATACAATTACATATAGATTTTAGGTGATGTGTATTTAAAAAACAAATCATATCACATTGTGGAGGTGATAATCCACACATATGTATGAACGTCATTAACATTTTTAAAAGAATGGAAATGATAGAAATTAAATGAAATATTATCATTAAGTTATGATAAATATGACATGAATATCATATATAAAATTATATTAAACCCATCATGAAAACCATATATTATATGTGGTTATAGAAAATAATTTACATTGGTTCATGACATGGTTGTCTGTCGTACACATGAATGATGATTGCTTTTCCAAATTGATTGAAGAGTATATGATTATTGGGTGTTATATTAATATAAAAATATATAAATTTATGTGATATATTAATTTTTTTATATCATCAGGTTTGAAAAATATTTTATGGAGGTGTAAGTACAAATAAAAATCTCCTGATTATGAATGATACATGTTCTTTAGAAAACATATTTCTGTTAACACCAAAACCATCATTGGGGGGGGGTCTAATCAAACCAATGCCTGATTTAAATTTTTGTTAATTAATTAATTTAATTTTTATGTTTTTTTAGAAAGAAAATCATTATAAGTTTGAATAAAATAAGAGATTAAGTTCTCTTTATGAAGGAGGGGAGGTAAACTCTTAGAATTTTGAAAAGTATTAAATGAATATATAATAATTTTCCAAATTCAAATAGATAAAAATTTATATTATTTAAATATATGGTTTTTATGATTCTAAACAATCTCAATAAAAAATTGTACTTCTTTAGGTTTTTTGTTTGTATACTTCTTTTTCTGTTTTAACATGGGTTAACCCTTTTGTTCAATTAAAGTGGTAACAATGATTTTTCTCCATATGGGTCAATATAGATAGTATAAAAGTAAAATTAGTCCATTAATTAATCATAGATTATTTTTTAACCATACACCAAAAAATCATATAAATAATAAATTCAGGAGATTTGAATCCTTTAATAAAATAATATTTATTGTAAAATTACAATAAGGCCATTTTTGGAACTATTCATTTACATTGGCCTAATAAATTATAGTAATGGAATCAAAATATATTCCATTATAAAATTCCAAAGATGATAGATTTATCTACAAATGTTTGAAACAAAATAATAGTTTTAAATTATATTACCTTTAATATTTTCAAATTACCTTATTTTATTTTTCCATTTATTATATTAATACTGTATGAGAATTTCAAAGGAACATAACATAATTTTATAAGAAATAAATATTAAAAAATACCTATCATGGAAATAATTTCATTATTATCAAAATTACCTCTATTATAATCTTAAAACATTATTTTTTCCTAATGTGAACACATAAGATATTTTTATTTGTAGGAGAGTGACATTTTTTAATTTTTTCCTTACATTAAATGTTATATTGGTCACTTTTAGGGAAAAGTTTCCCATTAAATAATTAATATCGAGGGAAGGTGATAAGGATTAAATATCTTCTTCAAATATTTTTGAATATGATAAGGATACCCTTATCACCTAATAATAACCTTGGTTAACTCAATTTATTATTTTACCAATGTGAATTTTTTTCTTGTTTCTACTTATCAAAATGACAAAAATTAGGTTTTGTATATTGAATGACATTAATCATGGATATTTAAAATATGGAATCCCTTTTAATAAATCTAGTATTTATATGAGAAAGAAATTCATTTTATAACAATCCATTAAATCAGGATGATGATTTATTTTCCATGAAAATTCATTTTCTATGAAATAGATGGTCTTATATTAAATCTATTAATAACAATTATAATTATATGAGTTTAATACTCTACATATATATTTTTATTACAAAGACACTTTTCTGAGAAGTGGGAAACTATAGCCAACATTACAAAAGACCACTACATACTTAATAAATTCACAAATTGAATAAAAACATGATTGAGATTATTTTAATTAGACACTATATATAATTTCGATGTATGTGTAAATAACTAGATATTTGGTCCATCACTGATAATCTATTCAATGTGATAATACATTACTTCCATTGTATGTATAAATTCTGTTGATTTGATATTACGTTTATGGAAGCCTCAAGCTAGTATTCAGTCTTTCCTATCAATCTACTCTTATTGCTCTTATGTTTTATCAACTCCCAAAATTCATTAACAAATTCAAAGGAATTCCTCTCTAGATGAATGGATATGAAGAAATTTTTCAAAAATTTCATCCTTAAAATAGAGGATGAGATCCATAAACACACATTATTATACTTTCACTATTCTTATTTTCCCATTTTCCCCCACTTTCAAGCTTTATACTGACTAGTTTCTCTCCTATCATGACACATTCCAAACTGACTACTTTAGTGGTTTATTAATCAACTAAAACTATTCATGTTATGAATTTCAAAGTCATACATGAAGATATTTTAATAATTGATTTTGGAATGTTCATGTAATCTTTATAGGTCCTAGGTTTCTTCCATCCCTTTTGAGTTTAAAAAATTCCAAAATTTGAGGTTTACATTATTTTTTAGATCAATTTGGATAAAAAATTCACTTCCCTATAAGAGTCATTATCATACTTTGAATCTTGTTTAGAGTCACTATAATTATCGCTCATATCATGTTCTTCAAAAAATTTGTATTCACCCAATTTCTTTTTCTTTTTTGAAATCAATTTTTTCCACACTTCATGACCTGGATCCCCTTTCTCTTTGCAAACCATGTTATAAAATATTCATGATTTATAAAAGGATTATTTCATTCTTTATTCTATAACACTATAGTTCTTTAACATTTGTTGAATTCTGATTAGAAATCTCCCTAACTATGGAAGGTGAGCTTGCGTAAGTGACCTCATCTCTTCGGTCTCATAACTAATATCGGGAATATGAATCATATAGATTCCACTACACTTGTAAAAATATATACATTTAAAATTAAGTTATCACCACCAAATCTGTCTTCAGACATTTGAAAATATCGGTGTCCTTCAGTTCATCGGTTTTGAGTCTATCGGACTTAGAGGGGATATCAGATATGTCATCCTTATCCAACTATGACACATTTTTCACCTTATTACTATGAAGATATACCCCCAAAAAATGATCTACTTAGACTGCTTCTTCCTTTTCATTTATAGAACATAATATATATTTTATAACATCATCAAAATTAGTCAAAATGTATGAACTGCTTCTCCGTGCCACATGTATGCCCTGATCCACTCCCTAGATGGATTTCAGATACCCAAATCAGATTGATATCATTCAAGATCATCTACCACTTTGGCTTTGTGTTAAACACATTTTCCTCATTCAATTAATTTAATTTACTTGATTTAATGAAAATAAATGACGATATTTAAAAAATCAGTTACATTTAAAAATCACTAAAAAATAAATTATTTCAGAAAAATCCACAAGTTTCACTCTAAGTTAATTTTGATAGGATTCTTAGAAAAAATAATTTCAATTTATCAAATAACATTCTAAAATTTATTTAAATTATTTATATTAGTTTCCTTCAAATATAAGTGAAAATAAATTTTGAAGAAAACATATCATTGATGTATAAAATTACATTTCTAAAAATTGATTGTTTGTTTACTATTAAATTATCATTAAATTTTTATTCATTAGGGTATATATATATATTTAAAAATTTATTTAATATTATTTAAACACTCCAATGGAATTTCAAGGTTACATGGGTCATATTTAAGGGATATAATTCTAGGGGGTTTAATCTTGGTGTTGTGTATCGTATATGCTATTGATTATAACATTCTTCTTTTAAAATCTCATGGTTTCAAAAGTTGTTTTCAATTGATGATGTCAATGAAGAATCCACTTTATCATTATAAGGATAGTTGATATCCATGTACATACCCCATAAATCCATTTCTAGAATAGTTTTCTCTACTACCATGGAATATTTCCACTCTATATTATCCATCACCTTTGTTGTCAACTTAAAAAAATAACTCACCATCTCTTAACCTACTTGTTACAGCAGTCCTTATGCTTTCCAAATCAGAAAACCATCTTGGATAAAGGTTTGTGTGGGATGTATGCCCCACCACCTCTACTCTAAGAGTATTTTCATGTGTTTAAATAGGTTCTTCCATGACATGAACAATTTCATTCACACACTATATAAGCTCACATGAACTGGGGCATCAAACATGATTCCTGAACTCCTCCAGGCCTCAGGGTCCCTAGGTGGTTTATGTATACTCATTTTCTCAATGGCCAATGGATTTAATGGTAGAAAGGGGTATTTTAATCTATATAAGCCATTTCCATACTTATTTCATTTCCACTATAAACATCATGTCCTTGAAAATATGATAGTTCATTGATGGATGATGATGAAGGAGATTTGTAACATTAATATCTTGTTACAATGATATTAATATCTCTCCTTAGTTTCCTTTTGTTACTATTTCTACACCAATATTTTATTAATATTAATGATTTTATGGGTAATCAATCCATGATTATTCTATATATATAATATTCTATAACTGTTAATAAATTATAAAAATCATTATAATGGAAAAAATACATTGATTATATTCTCATAAAACATAAATTTGAAATGTTACCACTGTACAACATGAATTTTTTATTAATAAAAAATCAACGAGGTATAATTAAAAACAATCTAGGAAATACAGTGTGGATAGAATAAATATATTATATAATAAATTCTATAGTGAAGTATTTAGTTATCTTAATCAACCATGGTTGTCATCATTAAACTGACTCCCTTGTATTCCTTAGGTTTTGGTGGTCCTTAGTTCCAATCACTATCATTTTCCTTATATTTTTTAAACCAACTTCTCTAATGTCTTATTTTTTAACATAGAAGGAATTGGATTGTTAGTGATGATTTTGGGTACATGTTTTCTAATCTCATCATTACAACTAACCCCTTTATTTTCATTTTTCAATATTGATGTTATATGAACCCATATACAATAAATTATTCTTCTTGAAATCCTACTGATGAAATTCCCTTGAAGATTCATTCAAAATCATTAAAAAAATTGTTGTTGAATTTTTTTCACATTATCATATTTATGATATTATCATTCATGTGACTCAATCATTCACTACATTGGAGGGTTTGGGACATCAACTATGATCACATTGTTAATCGTATTTTGTGATAGCTATCCTCAAAGAATCCATATATTTCTCCTTATAGATCACATTCTGATTGTTTTTTTCAATATGGGGGTCTATGTATTATCCCTCACACCCATTATTTAATGTACCACAACTCTTAATTATCTTGAAATGAGGAAGCATTTTTACATAGTCTTAGGATATATCCCCAATATTTCAAAGGTTGGAAATAAATTCGATGGGATATATAATAGTTGTTGGAGAATTGGTACCATGAAAAAAACATAATCAAACACACCACAACCAATTTACCATGAAATGATTCGTGATAACAATTTATAAAACTCAATTTATAAAAACTCACATGAAAAATCACTTACATCCATGATTCATATCAGATTATAATGAGAAAACCCATATAGAATCCAAATAACAAAAATAAATACCAAACAAACAAATCTCAAATACTACAATGAAACCAACATAGAAATTCCTTAAATTATCCAAGTTGCAACTCCACAATCAATTTCCATGTATCAGGAATAATCACTAATGAAATGTGATACCTTGACTTTAACTATGTCCCAATATAGAATATTTCCAGACATGCCAATGTTCCCAGTACAGAGGTGAGTAGTGAATGTCAGTAGTTTTTCCCCATTAGAATTATGTAATCCTAACACTAAGATAGAACATGATACCACATTTATATAAAATAGTTTATATAAATAAATAATTTTTTAACTATTTTATCAATGCCAAATCATTTATATGTAAATTAGTTTTCATTCCAAAATTGATTTCAGAACCAAATCCATTTCCAATGAATGAAACCAAACCTGTCATTTAACAACTTCTTAATAATAATTTTGCATAACCCACACTATTTCACACAATAGAAGACACAAACACACTCAATATTGGTGTTACTAATTAAATATGAGCATCATGTCCATAACCCATCCCTTTATGGTGGAATTTCATGACTATTATCCATCCCATTCAATTCACAGCAAACCAACAAATAGAAAAACCAACCCAACCAAAAGTTTTAACCATTTCAATAAAATATTCCTTTTATTGAAAACACTTTTTGAACAAATTTCCAATAAAAAACCAAAAAATAATTTTAAAATAATGAAACAAATTTCACATTCCATCAAAATAATAATGTTCCACAAACCATCACCAAAAAATGTTCTGTCCAGTTTGTCACGTTAATTTCATAATTAAAATAAAATAAGTAAATCATTTTGAAATAAATAATTCTAGTTATAATAATAGGTTTCAAGAGTGAATCAACATTCCTAAAAATCATTGGGGTAAATAAATAATGACATGATATTTTCAAAAAAATTGGGTTGAATTTCAAAAAACACACTTTAGATCTCAATCTGTAACATCAACAAAACCAAATCTCATGAATATTAGAATCAACTAAAAAAGATATATCCCCAAAATAATATATCTATTACTTCTAGAGATGGATGAATAGGGGATATATGAAAATAAACTATGAATAGAGGATTTCTAAGAAAATTATCCTTCAATTCCCCATGGTTTTCCAATAACTCACTCCAAGATTGGAGGGGAGAGCCACCAGATCCTTTGGGAGGAGACCAAACCATGTTAGGGAATAATTAAGAGAAATCAAATATATTTTTGTGTAATTATTATTGAGAACCATTTTTTAGGATCTAAATTATATCCATGCATGGTTAGGTCAAACATTTATAAAAACTATCCACCAACCATGTGCCATCCATTGCGTCCAGACCTCTTATATACGGTTAGATTACATGGTCAAATTAACCGTGCACCAATGATTTTCTCTCTATTCTAGAAATAATTCATACACCAAAGTGGTATTATTGTTTTTCAAAACCATTCACCTAATTATTTGATAACAATGATCTGACTACCTACCTTTTCAAAATTTCTTGAATGTGTTTAAGATTTTCTAAGAAACATTATCAAACTATGATCCTCTATAAAACTCCCACAACCTTCTAAAATTCCTCAATCCTCCTCAAACATCATCCAAACACATAAATACTTAAAATATATAAATAATTTGTTACTTAAATGAAACTAATTATGCTAAATTATTCCCACCATTGGCGTTTCATTCCATAGAACGTAGAAAATATCCATTTCCTTAAAATAGTTTAGGCCATTGCTCAGCGATTTCTTACTCTCATTCGCATATTTCCTCTAAAACCTAACCTTGTTTCTATAAAACCCAAACAATGAAAATGAACTTTTTATGCAATGATATTTATTTCTTATCCACAATATACACTGGAATTTTCACCAATGATGTATCTAGCTCTTAGTCAACATAGACCCATCTTATCACATGTTTAGAATCTGGGTGGAACATTCTCAACAAAGATACATGAAACATATAATGTAATACACTAAAAAAAGTTTGATGGTCTAACCTATTTCCACCTAACCAACACATTCATATATTTCAAATTTGACTATATATCATGAATATAAATTTTCATTCTTTACAAAATTATGATTTCTAAGCCTTGGAGATATAATCAATAACAGATGATCACTCACCTTGAAGGAAAACTACGATTTCTAAAAATAATCATATGATTTATAATGCCTCTGAGATATCTCCAATCTCTTTTGGATGTATATAATATTCCTTATTTTATATTGGAAATAGATCGGTCAAATATGTGAATTATCACATATTTCCACCAAACAATGTTGTGAATGAGAAGGAATCCCATTCAATACTTCAAAATAAGCCATATGTATCATGTCCTGATAACTGTTCTTACATGAGAACACCACTAAGGGTACATGATCCTCCCAATATCCAAAAAAATTCACAAAAAAGGCCTAAATAATTCTTTTCAATTTATATATAATCCTTTTAAATTTTCCATCCCTCATAGGTTGATATGCCGTACTCATGGTCAATTGAGTCCCAAGGGCTTGCTATATGGATTTATAGAAATGATATGTAAACCTAAGATCAATATTTGATACGATCTAAAGTTTTATTTTTTACATCTTTTTCAATTCAAATGTATAAATGTTTAAAACATCCTCCACCATATGAAGTTTAGAAACAGGATGAAATGGTATGACATTGTGAGTCAGTCCACTATCACACATATAGAATCTTTGTTTTCAAACCATTAATGGGAGGATTATCATGAAATAAATTTTCATATACTCGCATATCCAAATAGTAATAGGTAAAAAAATACATCATACTAGATGGATGAAGATTCTCAAACTTACCTAATTTTCTAGATAATCATGATGATACAAACTCAAAAAAAGACTTTTTCATACTGAACTACAAAAGTAATCATTAAAATCATTATAAATTATATGTATTATATCATGAAAACTCCATAAAAATTGATGGTAATAAAGGAAATGTTCTTCCTATAAATCCACTTGTATGGCCATCCAATTTTGAAACAAAAAAACATAAACTCCCATTATGTTTTTATCCCTCAATGGTCTCCCCACCTTTGAGTTTTGACCTTAAAGCAACACACTTTGAATCTAATGTCTGTAACTCTTTAACCATCTCCACAAGACCATGTACCAAAAAAACTATAAGTAAAACCACAACATTTACTTAGTTCTAGAATATAAGTTCATGTCATATTGGTCCAAGATCAACTACCACTATTTTTATAAATTTATACTTAATAAATCTGCCACATGATTTTTTTACCCAGTGTATTCATTAAGAAAAGTAAAACATTTTGAGAAACCCTATCCCACATCTTTGTCTCAAATTTGAATCTCTTTGTTAGAAAATATGTTTCAATATCTTATGATCTGTAAACACAATATATTTATCAACCATGTGGAAATGAAATCAACTTTTCAATTCATTAACTACAAAAATTAACTTTAAATCATGTTTTATGTAGTTTATATCATGGAATAATAACTTTCATGATCCATAAGAAATAACATGATCTCTCTACATGAGAAATCATCCCAAACAATATCCCAAAGCGTTATAACACACCATGTAACCTTATCATAATTTTGATAATATACACATTTTTTGGATGTAATGATATCCTTTAAATCTTGAGAAAACATACAACATCCCTAATTCAATTAAAATAGAACATCATTCCTTGTCAAAGATGAAATAGGTCAATATAGTCAAGAAAATTCATGAAACAATCATTGGAAATAACCTTCTAGACAAATGAAACTGCATATCTCAAAGTCATTATTTGGAAACTTCTAAGATATCACAAATTATAAATTTTATATATCCATAGGAAAACCAATTCTAAGAAAACATTTCTAAAGAAACAGACATCTTTTATCCAAAAATCACACTTTGATATTTTAGAATATAGACGATGATCCATCAAAATTCCAAATATTTTCACCAAGTGTTTCTCATGCTCAACCCTATCTTAGAATACACTGGTATTTTATTTAAAAACACAACCAAAAAAAATCTAGATACCATTGTAATTTACAATTAATCAATTTCATAATGACTAAAAGTTCATTTAGAAGACCAAAATGCATCCCCACGTACTTGTAATGGCCATATCTACTTTTGAATGATATCATTGAAATATCATCCTTTCAAACCTCTAATTGGTGATATCGTGATCACAAGTCATTTTAGAGAGCCACTGAAATCCACCCATATGACAAAAAATTTCATCAATATGTGGAATTGATTTCAGATTCTATATCGTAACATTATTAAGATTATTATAATCCACAAACAACAGAAGTGTTCAATATGCATTATTGACGAACAAGACTAGGGTGGCCCATAGAGATATTTTAAGCCAAATGAACCTTTTCCATTCCAACTCTTCCAACTATACATCTAATTCTCTTAATTTTACCTGTTATATACCACAATACGAAACTGAGATGGGTCTGGTCCATTGGTGGAGATCAATTGTAACCCCACCTCTCTTATTTGCGGTAATCGTGTGATATTTTTTCCAAAAAAACTAGAAACATATATAAAACTACTAGAAAGCCGAAATTTTAAATCTCATATACAAATGTCATGGTCAGTGATTCAATATTATATGATTTCGTTCCAAAATATTTAGTGAAAAGTTAGTGACACCTAATTTTACATTCCTATATCTTCTAAAGTGATGAACGCCCACATCGTCAGTCGTAAAACTAAACATTCAGGTATAATTGTGGATTTGAGCATTGAACATTTTCAACTAATCCATATATAGGATCAAATCATAGAAATATATCTCATTCATAGAAAAATACACTATCAACTCTTCTCCATCAATAGTTATAGACCATTATTTTCATTTAATGGAAAAAAATTATATTTAACCATGATAAGTTTGATATTTCCAAATAGAAGGAATCATCTGAAGGTGAAAACCTTGAAAATAAATAGACCAAGAAGTAATTAAATAATGGGATTTACCAATATTAAAACAAATTAAAAGGGTAGTATTCCAAAGAATCAGACCTCTCCATCATCGATTGTCAAGATTGATCATCCACAATCAATTTCTTAGCTTCATATAATTGTTACTCGATGCACTGTTATTTACATTACTATTGAGAATTCCCTTGAGGAGGAATCATGGAATTTTTGGAATCACCATGTCTAGACAAGATCTTATGATAAGTGGTATTTTACATCCATAATCCCATCAATGTATGTGATGTCTTCGAAACATCAGATGATCCTAGACACCCGACTTGAGAGAACTATATAAATAGCACAGAAGATGCCCCCATCTGGGTGAAATAGTGGAATTATCAATATGTTTTCATACAAACTCACTTTATGTGATATATAGAACCATGTTGGAAATAACCTAAACTTCCCTTATCACTTTGAGAAAGATTCACTAATCCATTCATCTGATTCTGAGCCATTCCACTCATTTAGAAATTAATTTCCCTATTCCACTTTTTCAATCATTATAGTTCCTATAGTTTTCCATAGGTATGAATAAGATTACATTACAAATAATACCCAAGATGTCCCTTTCCACCATCATCACTATATTGACTATCTCAGTATACTCTCTTATAAATGGAACAAAAATATTTGACAAAACATTTTTCTGTTTCCCCAATTAAAAATGTAATACTTTTAAGAACACACATGCAGTATCATTGGTTGGATATTGGACTAAATTCAGAAATTTTTCGATATAATATATAGATGAGTGTTTTTCCTACCCCATGCTAAAAAAGTATATTGTTATAGAAATCCTAAATTTATGAGAATTTAATTGTTTGTTGAATAATATTTTAAAATCCACCAATGTAATTTCTAGGACAAATTTATCATAATCCACTAAACCCCACCAATTGAATTCATGATTGTCCATCATGTACAATTCCAAATTTAAAATAATCTCTATTGGTGTGTCTATAAAATCTATGATATGATTCATCTTATTTACAACACCTCTACTTTCTCTAGGTTCATATCACCATGAATGATGGGTGTATTATGGATCTGGATGTGAATATAATGATCCAATTGTCTTGGTTAATCGATATTACTCCCTCTATCCACAACCTTAAGTGCCTAGACTATACTTTGTTCTACCTGTTAGTTCACTAGTGGCTCGAGTGCAGGAACATTCTCAACATCTTCTTCTAGTTAGAATATATGAAAGCTATTAGATACCATTTTCTATTACTAAAAAAAATTCCATAAGTCTCACTCTCTAAAAACTAAAAAAATAAAAATTATTATTTACCATAACAAAACCATCACACACAGTATTTCATAAAATTCAATACATTTAATTTACAACCCATTTTTGAAATTTCCACCAAGATTTTTTATAACAACAGAACACTTTATTTCATTTGTAGACATTATTTATTACAAAAACATGAACTTAATACAACCCATAATATCGATAAGTACAATTTCTTTGGGTCTTAGGAACATTACAAGACAAATTATGACATAAAAATACAACATATTTACTGAAAAATTCTTTTACATGGCCACAACATTCCTTCGTACTTAGCATTTCATGGGATAACGTGAAGACAAACATAAGAAAATTGAGAGATATAAAGCCCAGCAAGGGAGTAAACAAGGAATAACATGAAAAATACAATACATGTTAGGAAATTGACATATCAATGAAGAATAAAAGAAACACGAACATAAAGGCAAGATATTTCATGATCATCATAAAATGGAAAAGTGGAAAAAACTTAAAACACTACATCATATTTGTAAAAGAATCTGTTAACCCCTATCCAAACAAGGTGGAAAAATTTCCTGATTTGAATAAGGTAAACTCGTGTCCCAAAATGGCATATAATGATAATAAAGATTACCCTATTCTATTGAGCGCTATATAATTCTGGGCACACCCATCAATTTCACTTCATTTTCATGCTCAAGTTTGCCACATAGATCATAAAACATTGATTCATTATTCATAATAATTCATTTCATGATCAATGACTGTAGAATAAATACATTTAATTACTCAATAAAAAAGGTATATGTGAATAAACGTGAATACCATTGATAGAGTTATGGGTATGGTATTCAATACACGATGATTTTGGCATGGAAAATCACAGTGCAATTTTGGCTGCATAACATCTGGACATAAAAATTCATAAAAGGGGTTTATGAGAGATGAATATTTATGTAATAATATATGTATGAAATGGTATTTAATATGGTTATATAAATACATGTTCTAACATTATGAATTTTAAAATAGATGGTTTAACATAAAAAAGAATCTCGAAGAAATAGGAGGAATGAAATAACTCTTACGAAATTTCGGCCTGCTAACTGGTGTACATGGGAGGGAATAATGAGAGAGAAAAAAGCCTATTATCATAAAAAATAATAATAGTAGTATGTGGGAGGGGAATAAATGTACCCCATCATTTGATATTGATAATAAGGGGGTGTACCAATATTAGGATACAGTGATAAAAATGGGAAAGGAAGGAAACCCTTAGTTGAGTGTCTGACTTCAAAATCATTCAGAGGTGATTCATCAGAGATTGGAGAACTTTAGGGGGAGAGGGGTTCAATAGAGGGTAAGTCATATTAGGGACGTTATTCAATGATATTTAGTGATGAAAAGTGGGATATTGTGTGGATTTATATAGTAAATGAGAGGGGAAATCATCAATATTTCACAAATTTAGGTATTAGAACCTATATAAATAATTATTCAAAACCACAATCATTACCATTTTTTTATACCCAAGGATTTTCACCAAGAGTAGTGTAAAATATTTTTTTATAAGGTCATGGGAAAAATATATTAAAATATTGTCCTTTTATAAGTGGTGGTGAGTCACATTATTAAAGAAATGAACTTAAATTCATAAAATATGTTATACAGTTTGGAGGATTCACTAAGGCATTATAAAATATGAAAAATAAATATAAAATTACTTTATAATAAACTTAAAACATATAATGGGTTGAGTATCAATTTTTTTGGTATTTATTACCCCAAAATTGGGTCATTATTTTGTCATAAAATACAATACATATTTATATATAATTTATTTATTACCCAAAAATATTACTGTGTCAAAAAATTATGAAAAAATAAACATTGGAAAATTTCAACAGATAGATTTAAAAAATAATATTCATTTTATCTAAATAATATTTTAAATATGTGAATGTACACTTTTATAAAGAGAAATGAAATTTATTGGGAATTGATGGGTTTTGATAACAACCGTTTTTAAACATCAATAGAAATAACATTTTACATTATAAAAATTATATAATAATTTATAACGAAAAAAATAATATCATAAAAATATTTTATTAAAATATAAATTATTTCAAAAATAAATTAATTCCTTACAATAAATTCTTTAAAAATAAATTCTTTAAAAATAAATTTTCCATTTTATTGTATAAAAATCTAAATCTTATCAAACTGATTACCTTATCATTTATAGATAAGAAAAAAATATAATCATCACTTATAAGGTTTTTTTAATAATATCAATAAAAATAGAGTTTAATATAATAATACAAATATTTCTCAAAAGTTCATGTTTTACCTAAAAATCAATTAATCCAATTCCTCATTTTTCTAAGAAAGACTATTCCTATAATGGAATTTATGGAATAAGATTTTTATTTATCAAAATGTCTTACAAAATATGTCACTAATTTTTTTTAAATAACCCTTTTTAACACCCACATACAACCTAAGGGTAAGGTGTGTGATGGTGACAAACTCTTGGGGAAGCTCAGACAATGTCGACCAGGTGGTAATCAATATTAACTTTAAATTATCCAATAAAAGATTCTGTTCAATATTAATGTGTTTAATCTCATATTGGGCGTGTTAAGGAGAAATTTCTTGTGGCGGTACCACTTTTTCGAGATTTGAAAAATGATCTTCTTACAACTCGAGTTTATTGGATAATGATATCATCTCCTTTGTTTGTGTAGAAAGGATTTTTTAAAACCCTATATTTATATTAGTTGTCTGATCGCTATTCAAATTTCTATATTATCAATGGTAATGATACATAAAAATAACATAAACCCAATAATAATAATAATAATTCATGTGTTTTCAACATCCATAAGACATTAAAAAAAGAATAATTTTACTCATAAATGATCGTATTGTTACAACCTTACCCGCTTAAGAAATTTTACCATTGAATCTTCCTTTATCCCACACTAAAACAGATGAGGTTAACTCATCTCCATCAGTTCTTAGAGTTCCCACATTGAGTCTTAAAACATGTGTTTTTTCATAACCCCTTGATGAGGGGCATCATCTTATTTCATAGTACTTTTCCTCTTCAATTTATAATATTCACTGACATATCGTCATAGAAAATGTAATTATCGAATGGTACCACCACTGTATTGAGTACATGAAATTGGTTAGGTATTTACTTCCTAAATATTGATACATGGAGTACATCACATACATGAGACATATTCTATGGTAGTGCGAGTCGATAGACCACTTCTCTGATGTGATCAAGGATCTCAAAAGGGACATTGTATCTTGGACAAGGATTTCCCTTCTTCCAGACTCTCATCACTCAATCCATATTGATATGTGGAGGAAATCCATATATCTATCATCAAAATCTAGGTCTCATCAATGGTTTTCATAATAGCTCTTTTTTTGACCCTAAGCAGCTTTGATGTGCTGATGGATGGTCCTAACCTTCTCCTCCATTTCTTCGACCATTCTTGGATCGAGAATTTTTCACTTCCAAATATAATCCTAACATGTCAGTGTTCTAAAACTATTCTCATAAAGGGATTTATAAGGATTAATTTGGATTCTTTAGTGTAAAATCTTCTTGTACATGAACTCAACAATAGGAAGATGTGGATCCCATCCTCCATTGAAGTCCATTGAGCATGCTCTCAACATGTCCTCATTTGTTTAGATAGTCCTCTCAAGTTTTTACTTCAGTTTGAGGATGATATTCTATAATGAAATTTAGTTTAGTATTTTGGGCATGTGGGAGATACTTCCAAAACATATAGGTGAATCTTGGATCTCGATTGGATTCAATCGATAGTCGTACAACATATATCATTACCACTTATTTGATGTTTATATATGCTAGTTGATCTAATGATAAATCATCTCAAATAACAATGAAGTGTGAAATATTTATAATATAATCCACAAAAACATAGATAGAATTGTTTCCTTTGCATTTCATTGGATGTTCGGTGAAAAATTCCTTGGTGATGTTCTACCATTTCCATGTTGGTATAGGTAATTACTGCATCATCCCCTGGGACTTCTGCCTCTCATCCTTCACTTTATGTCATACCAAGAACTATAATGTGTATTCAGAGATCTTATTCCTCATGTTGTCCCACCAATAATTATCTCATAGATCCAAGTACATATTTTTGTTTCCTTGGTTAAGGGATAAATTCAAACTATTTGAATGGTAAAAAATTTCAGTATTTAACCCTAGATTCGATAGAATACATAGTCTTGACCCAAATCTCATGATTCCTTCTTCATTAACATTGAAATCTGAGGATTTACCTTTTCTAGATATCTTCCAATTTCTTTTGAATTCCCACATAATCTTTTTGAGCATCCTTTAACCTTTCAAAAAGAGTTTGTTGAGAAATCCATTGTAAAAGTATTGATCGTGTTCCCTTTTTCTGAACCCTATGTCTATCGTCACAAAATCTAAGAAGATTAGATACTTTTAAATTATCATCAATGATAAAATCACTAGGTCCTTCCTACTTAGAGCATATTACACCTTGTTCAATTTTAAATGGTGGTAATGTATTAAGCTATCATAATCCTTGATGAGCTCTAACCATCTTCGTTGGCGCATGTTCGGATCTTTCCATGTGCATATATATTTGAGACTTTGGTGATCCCTATATATTTAAAACTTTTCCCAATATATATAATGTTGCCATATTTTCAACAAAAGTATATCATTTTCCAACTCTAGATCATCCATGGGATAATTTTTCTCAATAATTTCCAACTACCATAAGGAATAGGTGAATACCTTTTCATTTTTCATGAATACATAGCCATGTCCCTTCATTGAAACATCGATGGAGATTAAAAAAAGCTCCCCACTTGTGGGCAGTGTGAGAACATGGTTAGTGGTAAGCCTTTTCTTCAAATCCATTAATATTTATTCAAATTCATCTTTCCATGAAGACTAGACTCTCTTTCAAGTTATCTTGGTTAGAGGGTTTGGCAATCATGATAAATTTCTCCCAAATCAGTGATAATATATAGCTAACCCCAGGAAGTTATGAATATTCATCCATTCGTTCATCGAATACCATTCATCAATTTCCCTTTTTTTGAAGGATCCATATATATTCCATTTATTGGGACGATATTCCCTATGAAGGAGACTTCATTTTACCAGAACTCGCACTTGTTGTACATTTCATTGAGCTTATCCTTTCACTAGGTCTCTAGTACAGCTCTTAGATGCTCTATATTCTCCACCATGATTTTGGTGTATATTAGAATGTTTTCTATGAAGGCTTCCACAAATTTTCTAACGTAGTCTATAAATATTGTATTCATCTTATCCATAATTATTTCTAGAGAATTTTGGAGTCTGAAAGGCATTAATACGAATTCATAGTTCTCATACCCTGTACAAAAAGTAGTCTTGGGGATATCCTCCTTCATTACCCTTAAACTGTAATATTCTGATAGCAGATCCACCATATAGAATTATTGTGATGTACATAGTCGATAGAACAAGTCATCAATTTGTGGAAAATGATACTTGTTTTTATAGTAATTTTATTATGATCATGATAATCAATGTAAAGACGCATTGGTTAATCCTTCTTCTTAATGAACATGACTGGTGCACCCCATGGCGAAGCACCTGGGCATATAAACCCTATATCTACTTTCCCCTATATTTGATTATTTAGTTCCCAAATTTCCAAAATATCCATTAAATATTGAGTTTTTTATTTTGGAAATTTTCTAGGTAAAAGATTAATCTAGAATTCAACATTTATTCAAGAAGGAAAACTAGGAAATTCCTCAGGAATCACATCAACGAATTACCACATAATAGTCATATATTTGAGGATAGTTCCTTCATTAGATTCAATCACCACAGAAAGATATGCATTCTCATAGGGATCTAATGTTAGACTTTAATATGATGGTATTGAATAATATTCATCCTTATCCTTGCTATTGTATTGGATCAGGGGTCGATTCACCATATGGAGAGTGATTTCCATATCATGATAGTTTATGTTGGCTCTCAATAAGGAAATCCAATCGGTGGAATGAATTATATAAAATTCCACTAATATAATTATGATGAGGTTCATCAGCATATTCAATCCATAAATTATGACAGGAGAGGAGTAATATCCATGGGATGCACTAATTTCCCAATTTTCGGTTTTCAGTGAAATAACTACTTACATTCTTTGTGGTGATGTTTGAATTGTTCAACTAAACATTATGAATATAAAAGAATGCATAGAACCAGAATAAAAAATCATTGTCTATATTCATGAATGAATATCGATCATACCAGTCACCACATCATTGTAGGGATTCAATTCGACAGTAGTGATGGTAAAATATTTCCCTTACTACCTTGGAGGTTATTGGATAACTCCAAAAACACTAGTCTTGGAAAACTGGTTCACATAGTGCCTGGGTTATTTGTAGTAGTAGTAATGAACAATGAGTTGAGGATCAAACAGAGCACTCCATTTCTCTACCATAGTAGCTCGTTTTTTCATGCCAGCATTCACTGGCTAGATGTTTATGCTTCCGACACCTAAATCATTTCCTCAACCCCTTCATGAAATTTCTAGGTTGCTTCCTTCTACACCTTTAGAAAGTGGGATGCTGAATTTTTTTAGCATCGTTGGATTTATCCATCGATTAACCATAATTAAAGTCCACTTTCCTCTTATTATCATCATGATACCCATAAGATTTATTGATCTCCATATTGATGTTTAAGGAACATCATAAAATCTCCACATATCTTTCAAAGTTTTAGATCACAAGGGAATTATGTAGGCTATGTTTTAGACCACCAATGAAGCAGTCAACCATGAATTCAAGGTTAATGAAAAAACCAGAGGCAAATCATGCATGTTTGGTGAAATTTTCCACATATTCCCAAATATATTTTTCGTCCTTTTTTAGAGTTCAAGGAAATATTTTTATATCTTAAGATAGAAAGTGCATTGAAAATATTTTTCGAAAAATATTTTCCAGAAATCCAAAATTCACATCATCTCGATCTCTCCCTTAGGCTTCATATTTTTTATCAATGTCCACCTTTGATCAACTTCACCCTCCATATGATAAGAATCTAGAAGAACCTTCACTTTTTCAGAACAATGAAGGATGTAAAATATTTTCTAAATTTAGTGGGTCAATTGTTCGGTGATTTAGGGATCAAATGATCTATAAAAAGTAGGTAGCCTTTGTCTCATAAAGCTCTCGATTGCAACTTTTTTTTATAAAAGGTAGTTGGAAATTATTTTTGACCCATGTTTCTATTCAAAACATAAATTAACTGGGAGAATATCACGAAAATGTTTTCAACTCATACTCTCATTGGAATGGATGTCTCAATTATAATAGTCATCACATTGATCTTTGAATCGGTTGTTAGCCTGAGTCCTCCTATTACATGCCATTTTCTAGAATAAAAGGAAAATTAGAGTTAAGTGTTTAAAACTATTTACCACATAATGGGGAATCCAATGTCAAACGAGATAAATTATAAATTACATTTATTTTCTTAACTTATGAATTTGAAGGATTTAATTCATTTTATCGATGATCTGTTTCCTAACATATATTCTTATGGGTGTTTTTCATTATCCCTTAATAATGGTTTATACAAATATTATAAATTTTCCAAAGAACATCCCTTAGGTGTGTCGGACCAAGAGGGCAGTAAGACCCTTTTTGTGCACTGGTTCCCATTCAAGTCAAACTCAAAGCGATGCTTTCATGTTTTAAAACTAAATACATTTGTGATAGAACCACCTTAGTTAATCATCCAACTTGTTTGTAACAACCTTGTCAATTATTTAGTATTGAGACATGAATTATTAAATAATGGTGAACATAATACAACCTATAAGATCAATAGGTCTAGTGTCTTTATAGATTAAGAACAGTACATGATAACATAAGACATAAAAATACTACATCTTTATTGAATGCATCTTTTATATGACCACAACATTTGTTCTTACCTAGCATTGTAAGGTATAACATGAGGAAAAACATAAGAAAAGGGTGATCTATAAAGCCTTGTATAGTAGTAAACAAGGTATAACATGAAAAATAAAATACATGGAAAGAAAAATACATATAAATAGAGCATAAGAGAAACATGGACGTAAAGGTCTGATATAGAATTGTCATCATAACATGGAAATGTGGAAACAACATAAAACACAACATCATTAACATAATGGAATTAGGTAACCTCTATCCAAATATTGTGGAAAAATGTCCTAAAAAGAATCAGGTAAAACCCTATTCTAATAAGATGTATTATGATACTAAATGTTACCCAATTCATTGAAGCGCTATATACTTCTGGGCACACCCATCACTTGTACTTCATTCTCATGTTTAAGTGTTCCACGTAGATCATAAAACATGGATTGATTCTTCATTATAAGTCATTACACGATCAAGTAGTGTGGAAAAAATAAAATTATTTCCTCAATAAAATGTAGATGTTCATAAAGGTGAATATCATGGACAGAAGAATGGGAATGGTGCTCATTGTAAGATGATTTTGGAATTGAAAATCATGGTCCAATTTCGTTAGCATAATCATTGGAAAGAAAATTTATAAAAAGATATGATTATAGTGAAAGGGGTATATCATAAATTATATATGAAATGAGTAGTAGGAGGATCATATATATACATATTCAAACATGAGTAATTTTTAAATAGAAGGTGTAACATAATAATGAAACTTTAATAAAGATGATGAATGAAATAAATCTTACAAAATTTCATCATCGTAACGAGTGTACATGGGAGGGATAAATGAGAGAGAAATGGGTCTATTGTCATATAAAAATAGTAAGTGTAGTATAGGGGATGTTTATAAACATACCCCCTCATTTTTAATTTAAAATATAAAGGTGTAACAATATAAGGAAACATGGATAAAAATTAGAAAAGAAGGAAACCCTTACTTGTGTGTATGACTTCAAAAGCATGAACAAGGTCTTCTTGAGATCTTGGGAAATCTTTAAGGTTCGAGATAGGGGAGGAATGATTAGGTACATGCTTGATATATTTTGAATGAAGATAAGTGGGATTTTTGGTGGGTTTATCTATGAAATGAGAGGGGAATTCTTTAATATTTCACAATCATAGGTTTTGGAATCTATTTAATAAAATATTAACCACCATAAACCATCCCATGGTTTTTTAGGAATTGTAGTAGAATATATTATTTTAAAATTCCATGTCTTGAAGATATTAAAATATTAGCCTTGTTTATGTGGAGGGGAGTCACATTATTAAAGAAATGATCATAAAATCATTAAATATGTTATACATTTTGGAAGATTAACTAAAGAATTAAAAAATAAGTTAAATAAATCTAAAATCAGATTATTTTAAAGTTAAAACATATATTGGATCTATGATCCCTTTTATGATATTTATTACATCATTATTGGGTAAATATTATGTCATAAAACACACAATATTTTTATATATTATATAATTTTTACCAAAAAAATTTAATATATTTGAAAATTATGTAAAATTCACTATTGAATAATTTCAACATCCTGATTCTAAAAATAATATTCATTTAATTTCAATAATTCTCTAAATATGTAAATTTTCAGTTTTAAAATGTTAATGAATATATATTGAAAAATGATGGGCTTTGTCAAAAACAGTTTTGAAAATTTAATAAAAATTACATTTGACGTCATAAAAATTATAAATTAATTTATGATTAATAAAATTAATTTAATAATAATATTTTATTAAAATATTAATTTTATAAAAAATTCATTAAATCCTTAAAATAAATTCTTTATAAATACACTTCATGTTTTATCGTTTAAAAATATAATAACACTCAAATTGCTTACCTATTCATTTACAGATAAGAAATATATATAATCATCATTTATAATAAATTTTTAATAATATTATTAAAAGAACATAGTTTAATATAATAGTGCATATATATTCTCTAATGTACAATTTTAAGATGAAAAATCAATTTAATAATCATCATTTATTTAAAGAAAGGCAATTACCATAATTAAATTTAATGAATATTACTTTTATTTATCGAAAGAGATTACACAATATGAAACTAACACCTAGTCACATAACCCCTTGTAACACCCACATAAGATCTAAGGGCAAGATGTGCGATGCTGACAGACTCTTGGGGAGGCCCTGATACCCTCACCTAGGTGGTAATCTCTATTAACATTAACTTCTCCCATAGGAAATTCTGTTCAAGCTTAATGTGTTGAATCTCATCTTGGGATTGGGATAGAGTGAATCCTAGTGACACTACATTATTTTTGAGCTCTGATAAATGAGATTCGTAGGACCTGAGTCTATTGGATGAGGTCATCATCTCGTTGTCTGTGTCGAAAGGATGTGTCAAAACCTTATAATTATATTAGTTGTGTGATCACTGTTCAAAAACTATATTATCAACTATAATGTTAATTAATGTTAATTTAACCCCAATAATAAAAATAACAATTCACATGTTTTCTATGTCCATAAGACATTAAAAGAAAGGTAATTTTATTCATAATTTATGAGGTCATTAAATTTTGTAAATTGGACCATTTTTAAAAATATCACTATATAATGACTTTTTAAAATATAACATTTGGAAAAACATTCAACACTTTTAAAAACTAATCATTTTATCATGTAATCATAAATATTTTATAAAATGAATTATGCACTCAAAGTGGGTAGTCATTTCAATCAATGAATGTCTGGCTATTCTGAGTGGAAAAACCCATGAAAATGACAATAAAACACCAATATTCATATCCAAAACTATTATATAACAAGAACCATGTTAACATTATGTTCAAAATCAAAATGTAAACTAGGTCAAATTCTACTCGATATTGCAAGACCTGACAATACTACTCCTTTCTACCATTCCAACTCAAGTACCATACAAGATATAATTTGAACTCCAAGATCAAAAAACCACTACTATTTGTCCCAAAATGAAATAATGAATTTAAATAACTGATATACTTTTTTACATCCATCCCACCCTCATTAGCTTGAGATGATGAAAAATTGCTACATGGAATTTTGAGACATCCCCAAGATTCCAATGGTTGGTAGTAAATTCCAAAATATTCATAATAGTTGGGGAATGATTTTCCTTATGATGATAAAACCCCCACCCCCAAGAACACAATAAAAAAATAATCACTAAATTATGAATGATAAAAGTATATAAAAGTCAATGTATAAAAAATATATTCAAACTCATATACATGAATGAACGATATCATAGTACCAATAATAAACCAAAATTGAATTAGAAAAAAGTGGAAGACAAAACCAACAAACCTCAATGACACCAAGGACACCTACAAAGCTACTCCTAACATTCTCCATGATAAAACTCTACAATCAATTGTAATGTATCACGAGACATGAATAAATAAATATGACACCTTTCTTTTAACTATGTCATGATACACAATATCTAGAAAAGCACCATAGTTCCCAAGAATGTGGTGGGTAATTAAAATAAGTAGTTTTTCCCCAAATAACTTCCCCATTAATTCCACTAGGATATAACATGCTATAAATTTTTTATAAAAAAACATATATAAAACACTTTAAATTGGTTCGAATATTTTATATCAAATTCAAAACATTTATATGAAACTCATTTTCCATAAGAAACAATTTTTCAAAACCAAATCCACATCCAATGAATGAAATAAAAAACACCATTCAACAATTCATCAATAATAATTTAGAAATAACCATTATTTTTAACATAACCACACAGAAACAATCATTCTTAGTGTAACCATTGATGGAGAAACATCATGTCTATAACCCCTCCCTTTTATGATTGTACTTCAAGAAAATTATTCATTCTATTCAATTCATTCCAAACCAACAGATTCTATAATCATGCAAACCAAAAGTTCTAACCATTTTAATAAATAAATAATTTCATTGGATGCACATGTCCTCAAATTTCCATTCATTAAAACCAAAAAAAATTAATGTTTTTATTTTAATGTCATTAAACAATTTCACATTCCACATAAATAACTAATTTCCACAAACCACCACCAAATAATGTTCGATCAATATGTTTCACATTAATTTTACAATTAAAATCACAAAAAAATAAACCAATTTAAAATCAACACTTAATTTTCTAATAAGGGGAGTTGAGAGTGAATCCACCTACAATAAAAACTATGGTGAAAATGATGATCGACATGAATTTGTATAAAAATAAGTTTAAATTCCAAAAACCCTCCTCAAATATGTTTTCCTAACATCAATACAACCAAATATAATCAATAATGGAATAAATTAACATAGATATATCACCAAAATGCTATATCTATGAATCCAAGAGATGGAAGATGATCAAGTCAATGAAAGAAAATTATGAATGGAGACTCACCAAGTAATTCGGCCTTCAACACAGCATGATTTTCCAACAAATCACTCCTGGATCAAAAGGGAGAATCCCAATAGTTATTATGAGGATAGAAGTTTGATTTAGTGTGTAATTGAGTTAAAAGAGTGTTTTAGGTGTTATTTTTAATGAGATCCATTTTCTAGGATCTAACTTTTTACTGTGCATGGTTAGGTTGCATGGTTTGGAAAAATGTGCACTAACATTGTGCAATAATATTCCTCACAACATCCTTAACATGGATGGATCACACAACTATAAAAACTATGTTCTAACCATGATTTTAACTCTATTTTAAAAAATTAATGTTACTCCAAGGTGGAGCACGTTTTGGACAAACTGTGTGTTGAACCATGTGCATACTCAAATCCTACTAAAAGAATTTTCACAAATTCAAGAAGGTGTTTGTTGGTTTCTAAAACCCATTCTTAAACCTATAACCTCCAAAAAAATTTCAAAACCTTTCTAAAAGTCCAATAAACCATCCCAAAAATTACTCGAACACTTTATATAGTTAAAATAACTAAATAATGGGTTACTTACTTGAAATAAGAGCTGGTAAACATAGTTCCATTATGTTCAAGACATTAATAAAACTAAAATGGTTTACAGAAGGGAATAAACATTAAAAATTCATGAGAATAATCATAATCAAAAAATAAATTTAACCTAAAAACATCTTATTCATTTATATTTTCATCTGGCCCATTGTTCTTTTAGTTATACCTATATCAATCTTCATTTTTAATGTGTTATATTAGACTTCTTAACCAAATTTACCAATTGAAATAGTAAATAACTACTTTATAGTCTTTTTTAAATATCATATGATCAACCAAATAATATAAAATGTTAATTTCAAACCTGGCGTGTTGTTAGGATTATTTTTCATGCACCTAGTTACAATGGAGTTCCTACCCACCCAACCATTTTCAAGGTTTTTACTGTAGGGTACACTTTCTATGGATCTTATGTCCAGATGTAGTATCTATAAATGAATATATATATATATATTATGAAGATATATAGTCATTACAATACTAATATTTCATGATAACATCCTACACATAGACTCATCCCTTCAGTTACTAATAAGGTTTTCTAAAATAATCCCCAAATTAACTAAAAAAGTATCTAAAAATAGAGAAACAATAATATAATAAATAAAATGTTTAATAAGCTAAAAATTTCATAGATAATATATTAGTACAATTTTTTAGATGATACATCTCACAAATAATCACACAACCGAAGAACCCAATGTTTTTGTGGTCTGGTGACTACCCACATAAAAATATTATTTTTCAACACCTAAAAATATTTCTCTATAAATGTGCTCTTATAAACCCATTTCTATATATCACAGATGACATAATTATCAACATAAACTAGGTATTAGAAACATTTTAATGTAGTGATATCATATTCTTAATTAGGGAAGTACATATCATGATGTATTATTCTAAAAACAGGTAGGAGAACATGGAGAAAATGATAAATATATAATTTAAATATAATAATACATAAATTATAATAATTAATCACATTAGATAAATATAATATCATAAAAGGATCATTATAAAAGAATAAATGATAGAATATTATAACATGACATAAAAGTGAGGAATACATAAAAAATTACATAGTAATGAAAACATGTAATTTCATGGAAATAAAATGAATCTAGAAAATACAGAATAAAGTGATTAAAATATTTAAATTTTTTATAATAATAATCTTATGGAAACCAGTGTTTTAAAACCCATTATTCATGTTCTTATGTGAACAAAATTATTATTCTGATACCTAAAAATGTGAGTCGACCCATCTTTCACATGTTAGTGTGAACAAACACATTATACATGTTCCACATTGAAGCAATCATTAACACATCTTAAATAACACAAGAATGAAGAACGAGTTTCATAAAATTTACAAAAAACATAACATTACATAAATTAAAAATATTATTGGATACTAAAAATATGATTTTATAATAGTAACCATATAATAATGAAATATAATTTATGATAAAAACATTAATTATGAGTGATAATCCTTGGAAGAATAAAAGTTGTGAAAATATAAAATTTTTCAAAAATAAAAATTCTAACATTGTTATAAATGATGAAGTGAAAACTATATTAAAACAATTAGTTAAGGTGGGAAATACAAGACTTCCTAAAACCATATAATAAATAATTTTAACTAAAATATAATTTATTAGACATTAAAATTATCAAAAAAATGTGGAGTGAAAGATAAAATATTTTATTTTTTATATATGGGAAACCCTTATCGATAATATTTTAAAATACGTTCAAAAATATCATAAAATGAGTATTAGAAATTAATTTTTAAAGTGTTAAATATAATTATCACAATTATATAAATTATTTAATATTATCTCTCCCAATATTAGATCCTTAAATTTTAAGTAAGAAAAATATGGCCATGGATGAAAATATTGTCGGTTAGAGACGAAGTTATTCTTTCTAAAGATAAACTTTTATTCAAGAATTTTTTTATTAAAGAAATGGTTATTTAAAATGATAATTAATTTCCAAAGTGAAAAAAAATTGAATCAAAATAAAAGGGATAGGATAGTAGCAGATATTTCCAGAAAATTACATTCATATAAGAATGGCTATGTCCTCACTGATCGAAACATTGAGTCGACAAAACCCTTACCATGAATTATCACTTAGTTGATTGCACTGTAACTTGTGTAAAAAAAGAAAACTATGTTATTATAATATTTTAGAATTTTTTTCTATCACAAACATTTTATTATATTCATTTAGATGATAAATTTTAATGATATTTGAGTTGAGTACATGACACATGAAGATGGAAAATTATGGATTGATTTTTGAAGCATGACAGCTACAGAACAATTTATTAAAAAATGAATTAAAGGGGAATAAATATTGTATATAAATTTTTTTGAATCATTATGATATAAAGGATATACTAATATCTTGTAGAATTATAATAACGTGGAAAATACAAGGATTCTAACAATGTAATTGATGGAATTGAAAATAGAGGGAGATAATAAACGAGTGATTTTAGCAGAATAGCAGTTGTACGAAAAGTATTATATAATGGGTTTAATGAGAGATAATGGTAATAAATAATCAATATGGAAACATTTTAATATTAAATATTTTATTATAAGAATATTATATAATAATAAATTGAATATCATAGGGATTACGATAGAAGAAATACTTCAATCTAAAAGAGATGGAGGAGAAACCTAACCTTTCCAATAATCATTTTAAATATGAGGAGGTCTACATAAAACCATATAAACTCCTTGGGATGGATTTAGAGAGAAATAAGAAAGGTAAATAGCAAATGAAGCCCTTTTGGAGGAGAATAACAAGGTAATTGGTTGGAGAGATTTCCTTTTATCTTTGAATATGATGGGCTTTTTGATGGAAAACTAGAGTTAGATACGGGGTAGTATTGGAATCAAGTGGGAGTTAGGTGGGTTTGGAAACATTTGTGGTAATTATAATGAAATTTAATGTGAGACATGTGGGTATGAATTTATTACATAATAATTCTTTATATAATCTACAAGTGACTATTATTTATAAAACATTGATATACTTCATTTACCCATTTTTACACTTATTAATCAAAAAAAATTATCATTGTAATTATTTTATCACTAAAAATATATGATGAACATCCATTAAATTATTTTGTTCCAAATAAAAACTCTGACTGCATTTAGCCTCATTAAATAACTAAATATTAGAGAGTTATTTTTTTAATTAAATCATATAATTAGTTGAAAAACGATTTTTATAGAAAAATTTCATTTTATTCATTAATTTTTCTTAATCTTATCCTACATTGAATAATAATTAGAATTTTAGTGATTCATTTATATATATTTTTTATGTATGATATTTGAATCATACTTTAAAATAGATCCACTTTATTTAATAAAATAAAACAAATCTTATAAATGTATTATTCATTATAAAATTATGATTCGACCTTAGTGACTAGTTTTTTCCTAAGTTAACATAATATTATGTGTTAAAAATAATGTTAATATTATTAGATATTTTTTCCCTAATGATTTTAAATTTACTAAAATATATATTCTATTTAATTTCAAAAATTGAATAAATTTATTTTAAAATTCTAATGTATTGTGTATTGAATGATTTTTTTGACAAAATAGTACTTATGTTAAAAAATATGAAATATAGTTCTTTAATTATAAAATTATAGTAAAAAATTATATTATGTTACTTATGAGAAATAAAATTTGACATGAAAATTGTTTTACCAGTTTTAGGTTATTTTCAACTAGTATGTGATTTCATTAAAGCAAGATTGTTTTCAAAAAATGCATTCATTCTCAAATCATGTAACAAATCAATTATTTTATATATGAAGCAAAAAATTATCATAAACTAATATTGAAATTATAAATAATAAATGATGTAAATTTTTAAAATTATATATGTTGAAAATTTTTATTTAACTTTTAAGTTAAAGTGACAAGATATAGTGAAAAATTGTTTTTAAAAGAAAATAAAATTTTAAATTATTAATCATTATAAATCATATTTATTATAATTAAATACTTAGATTATAATTGAACAATTATTCATATGAATTATATTTGATCATAATTAATCATAATTTTCATGATATATAAATTTTTGTTAGAGAAAATGGGAATATTTAGATAAGTGTATTTCTATGAATAAAATTATCACATTAATTTTTTTAGTTTTATCTATTCAATTTTATGGTCATTAAAATTATCAATTATATTATAATCTATAAATATTTTTTAAATAATATATTCATAATTATTTCTAGAATCTTTTATGGCTATGATCTAATTGTTATATACAATACCCAATATTAACAGAGCCTCTTCATTTTAGTAGGTTTATCATTGAAAACGTCTTTAATACCCATAGTTATTATTTCCTATGTTTGTGATGTTTTATTCCCTAGTTGGGATATATTTTTTGAATAATTATTCCATTTGCACAACCATCCAATTTTGATATAATAATGGTTTCCTCCAGGGGGCTGAAATTATGAGATTCACATAAAAGAAAGCGCCTCACTCGCTTAGAGTTTTTCAAACATTTTCGACCGTTGTCACACCGGCAGGCTGCCCTCAGGTGGGGAGCTTGTCTTAGGCGACCTTTGACCTCTGCGTTCTAGTCTTGACAGCACTTAGTATTCTCTGGAGCATTAGGGCTCCCCTCATTGGTCTCGTCTTCCTGAGGGATCCTTTTGAGATGCGTTTTGTGGGGCGTCCATCGATTCTGTGCGGGTTTCATTCCCGTCTGTGCATTCTCGGAGGCAGTGGCATGCATCAGGTTGACCCTTGTGGCCCGCTTTGGTGCTGATAAGTCATCTCGGCCGATCTTCAACCACTTCGTGGAGTCTTGGGGTCTGTTCGGGATGGTGCAGATTTACTTGATACATCTCTTTTTCTTCTGCATGGTGCTAGACTCGGAGGATTATTTCCTTTTGGCGTGTTGCAAAGCTCCTAGAGTGTTTTTTCACTGGCAGTTTAGCTTGGCTCCCTGGTAAATGGAGGCTCATAAGAAGATGGAATGATCTCGAGCTACAGTTTAGGTTGTTCTCCTGCTCCCTTTCCAAAATGTCGCGTTTCTAAAGGCCATTGGTAATTCTATTGGGGGTTTTCTCCTCTACGGATGTTTTGGTTCCTAGGATTTGTGCAGAGCTGGTTCTTTGTCTCCTAGTCTAGGAAAAACACACGTTAAGGGTGTAGGGTGGGGTGGCTTGGGATCAAGAGATTTTTTATTCGGTGTTTCCTAGATTTTTCTCCTCTTGTTGTCTGTAGGGTTACTAAAGACATGTTTGTAGGATTCAGAGACCAGGCTATCCATGTTGGAATTTTAGAGACTTCTCGCAAGAGGCCTTCCTTGCGCACATGCATGGTGGTTTCAGGTATATACCCTCTCAAGCCGAGATTTCTGAGATGGAGGTGCTTCAACTGGAGGCTCCGGCTTTGGCCCCCAGGCCTCATCTTCTCCTATTCATGATATGATCTAGTGCCAGAGCTTGATGGAGTCTGGTCCCGCGGCATTTCTATCGAGGCATTCCCGTATGGTGACATGGTTGGTCAGTCCTTAGCAACTGATCGCGGTAGGAAATTTGTGGTGTAGTCTTCCGTATACCCTCCTTCCCTAAAAGGATGCTTGGGTGCTTCTCCTTACCCCTTCACAAGTCCGTTCTGATGATTCTAAGGAACTGGTGGTAGAGGATTGTGTGTCCTCACCGACCCTTCCATTTTCTGTTGGTTTGGAGGGTGGTTTTAGCCCAACCCTAGGTGATCAAGAGCGTGCCATTTCTAGTGTTTTTGATAGGGAGATTCCTATATCTCTTTCTCTTTAAAAGGTGATGAGAGGGAGGCGTGATGATGCCTTATCACCACAAATGCCAGTAGTTACTATTTCTACATTTCAGAGTCCTGGAGGGAGTACACGTGTGAGATCGAGACTTCTTTGGGAGGGATCCTCCTCTAAGAGCAACAAGACCAAGACACCGGGGGTCAAAACCGAGCTGCGCATAGATTAATGTTATATCTGCTTATTTGGAACAGCCGAGGCCTGGGATCTCGGTTAAAGACTGAATTCAGTGCTTCTAAAATTAAGAAAAATAATATTGGAATTTTTACAGTCTTGGAGCACAAAAAAAGTTGGATAGAATGAGGTATTACCGTTGCTAGGTAATGATGTATGCTTTCATGCATGCTGACCTGACAAACCAGCATATTTGGATATTTTGGAATAGGGAGGTCAAGATGGATTTGATTAACAGCAGAGATCAATTCATTAATATGAAAGCTCTATAAGGCGCAGAGGGGTTCTTTGTCTCCTTTTTCTACGGGAGTTGCGATGCTCAAGCCCGAAAGTGACTTTGGCAAGAGCTTGGTTCTTTTGATTCGGAGGATCACCCATGGCTTGAGGTAGGGGACTTGAATGTTGTAATGGACCTTGATGAGAGGAAGGGAAGAGGAGGTTTCATGTGCCATGCTATCTTGGACTTTTCCCAATTCGCGACTAGAATGGGTCTTCTTCATATGGGATTCTCTGGAAATCAGTATACGTGGAGCAGCAACCAGCGAGGAGGTAGGTAGTGCTAGAGCCACATTGACCGCTATTTGGCTAATAGAAATTCTATCAACTCGTTTACAAATTCCAAGGTTAAACATCTGGTACGTGGGTTATCTTATCATTCTCCACTGCATGTTTCCTTACTTCCCTATAAGGATTCACAGGATGACATTATGTTCAACAATTAATGGGCTCGTAATTCTGTCTACCAAAGTGTGGTATATGATCTTTGGGAAAAACCGACCCAGGGGATTTCTTGGGCGGCCCTTCACAATAAGTTTAGAGACCCGAAGCATGACGTACATTGACATTACATTACATTTGCAGAATACTTAGTACATAACAAAAACACACACACAAGGATCGCAATAGTTTAGTGTCTTTGGAAACTCGGAACGTAATCTTCTAATCGTGGTGAAAGATCTTCAATATCTCCCATAAATATCTTCCCCTTTTTTTTACCTAAAACCTTTCTTTATATCCTAGGGAAAAGAAAACATAAAAGGGTGAGCTCAAATGCTCAGTAAGGGTAAAAAAAAGAAAAATCAATCACATCATATTCATAAGAACATAACTTTTGGAAATCTTAACCTGCAAAAGAGAGCATAATTTCATAACATGGGATAAATCATGGCAGTGAAATGTAATCACAATAATCATAACCTAAAACACGAAACATTGTGGCATTCACACATAATCATAGAGAATCATTTCTTGTTAGTCAAGACACATTGCCAAGACTATCTTAGTGGACAAAGTCCCTTTCTGAATCGAGTAACCATCGTATCAGTCCTGTTTCACTGAACCGGTATAACCTACCATTCCATCCATTTCTATCTCATGAGATATAAAATCTTTACCCAATGCATTGGAGGGAGATATAGGTCCCACCCATCTCATAATGATACCATTCTTATGTGTGCCACAAAATCATAAATCATACATCATTGCATAACCCATGTAATACAAATGGGAATCTTAAACATCATGACATCATAAAACAATTCATATAAGATAAAGGAATTCATAAAAATATTTCCATCACAACATAATCAAATCAATGTAATAATAGGGATAAAAACAGAACCCTTTATTATCTTAGATGGAAAATAATTTTGATAAAACACTTGAACTCCATTCTTGAGGAAAATATCCTTTCTACTTCAAAAACATTTTCCTTTATTAACATGTACTACAATTTGAAACTAAAATAAGTTGATTAAAAATAAACATGAAAACTTGTAAAGGAAGCTTCTTGGAAATAATGTTTTAAAAATCCATTCATGCCATATAAGTTAAAAACACATTTTTCGTACTTTTGTCGGAAAAGTCAAAAAGTACCTCGTATCATAAACAAAAGAAAGATTCCTTACATACCATGTGGTAAAAGTAAAAATGGGTAAAAAGGACTTTAAAAATACATGAAAACACCTTTATAAAACATGGACATGGATGATAGAAATAACCCCAGTAAATACCAATGTATAAACAATCTCGGATAAAAATGAGATTGTGATATTTCCCTTACCTTAGGTCCGACTTGCTTTGTAAGTGTCCGAACCTCCTGTATAATGATTTAAATCATGTTATTGACTTATTCCAGAATCATATTCATTGTTATTACATCATATATGGTCCACTTATGACTTTATATTACCTGTTCTTTTGTAAATTCATGTTAAAGTAGCGTTTTGGGTAAAATCGTCTTATTTGTCGTTCGTGTTTTTAACTTGTAATTATTAATATGATTACTTGGATCATGATTACTTATATCCAGAATGTAAAACATTATTTATATATAATATATATTCAGAATATATATATATATATAATATCGATAAATTGAATGAAATACACCGTTCATGGAGACGGTAGTCCGTACGTACGCATGAACGCTGTTTTCGTTTCCTTATTGAAGTGAATGGAATTAAGTAGATGACATACATATAAATTTACATAAATCCAGTATCATTATTATGTCATATATTTCATTAGTACTTATTATATATACTTTATAATCATTCATGAATGGTTAATCATTGAGAATGAATCTCATCGCGTCGTGGAGACGGTAGTCCGTACGTATGCACGAGCGATGATATCGTTCCCTTGGTCGTGGAATTGTGTTGAAGTTTATGTAGACTATTTCAGTATCAATATAAATTAATAATAATCATATATAGTTACTCATTACACCATTATACCTATCCTATTAAGGTGGTGTTGGAAAATAGATTACACCACGGCGTGGAGACGGTATTCCGTACGTACGCACGCGTGGTGATTTCATTTTTCCGTAGGATGGATAGTAGGTGAATTAGGGTTGTTTCATATTTATAATAACATATAAGTATGTAAGTAATACTGATGATATTACTTTGTCATGAAACAACTAAAGAAGAAGAAGTTGAAGAAGAAAGAAATTGAAAAGATCGGTAATGGATATTACCTCTTCTTTGAAACGCCTCTTTGAATCCTCCACTTAGGGAACTAATATTGGTCTTTGAAGAAGACCAGGACCTCTAGGATTATTCTAGGGAAGTGGAGAAGGGATTTTGGCAGGGTTTGGACGATCTTGAGTGCTCAAATTGGTGTGAGGAGGAGGGGGAGGAGGTGTCCTTTTATAAGGGAGGAGAGGGGCATCTTAGGAATATCTCAAAATATTATTTTATATTAAAGTCAAAATCGGTTTATAATGGTTCCAAAGGGTCTTATTTCGAAGCTAAAGTGGGGATGGGTCGCATTAATATCAACCAATAGGATTTATACAAGTTTAGGTTATTATTTTAACCTTATCAATTAGATTTAACTCTAAGTTAAATAATTTAACTTTTACCGTGTCTTTTTGTTTTCTTACACTATATGGTTAATACACTTACTATAACATGCCAAACGAACCCCAAATTGTTTATTATTAATATATATATCCTTATCTAAGTCATTTGGCAGAACCTTAGATTTTTAGGAATAAAATAACAATTAATAATATAATATTTTATTTAAAAACTATTTTTGTGTCAATTTTGACACTATTTGATATATGATTTTTGTGAAAGTCATAACAGAATTATATGTTCAAACCAAGTTGATTAAATCAACAATAATATATCATAGTAACCTAGAAAATTAGTGTAATTCATAAAAAGTCTCAAATTACATTTATTTTGGTGTTTATAACATCAATTATGTCAATATTTCATTAATAAGATAATTACCCCATCATCATTTTGTCATAAATAAATTAAATTATATAATGTCTCAAAATTACAAATAAAATACCATTATGTAGGAAATCTTTTTATCTTTCTAATGAATATTTATAGTCGAATTTATCTTCTGTATAACCCCATATTAAAAATGTTTTAGTAAATAAACATTGATTTTAACTCTTTTAACCCTTCTTTAAATAAATTAATAATAAATGTCCTAATCTAATCCAAGTGGGCCTAAATGGTCATATTTTCTTCCTAAGTTTGTTTTTGGTCGAATTAAACTTGTCCAATAGAATTAGGACATGTGTTAGAGTAATAATAATATCATTTCTACCCTTAATTACCCTATTTACTTTTAACTGTGGTAAATAAAACTAAAAAGTTACTATTCACCAAAAATTATTTTCATCTCATTGAACCAAATTTTAGCCCTTGATATTAACCGTGTGTCTCGGATTTTTGAAATTCCACTCACAGAAGCGGTAAAATTAAGTTTTATGAACAATTCAGTTTTTTTAACTACCACTTAGTGGTTTCACTATTTATCGAAAATTGAAAGTTTTCAGAAAAATACCAAAATTTAGGCCTAAGCTATATTTGATATTTTGAACTCAAAAATGATGTCTATTTTACCAAATTCAAAACATATCAGTTGAATTAACTAATTTAAAAATTAATTCTCGTCGTCAAAACAAATAGCCTGTTTTTAAGAGATAATAACTATCAAAATATTGACACTAGTTTATAACTGGTTTAAATGTGAAATTACATCCAATGACCATCATTGTATTAAATTGTAAGAATATATTCTAAATATACTTTAAAACCACTCAAATTAATAATTTATCACTATTAATTATTTCTATTAAAAAAGTTGTTTTTAATTAAAATTTAGTAATTTTCACTATTCATCAGAATATGAAAGTTATCCGAAAATTACCAAAATTTCACCCTAAGCTAATTTCGATATTTCGAATCCAAAAATGAAGTCCATTTTGAAAAATAGAATTTACAAAATTTCAAAAAGTGGTTATTACTATTCATAACGGCTAGTTTTAATAATATTTTAATAGCATATCGTTGTTTAGTAAAACTCGGTATTGCGCACTACACACGCTATCAAGGAAGATAGTGATTGCGTGTAATGAAAGGCAAGTCAAGGATGCTTGTTGTGCAAGCTCCTTTTGGTGTAGCGTACAACACAAGAAATTAATGAAATTAAAAAGAATATTTTTCATAAAATCTCGGGGTGTTACATTCTACCCCCCTTAAAATGAATTTCGCCCTCGAAATTCCTCGGGGTTATAAATGGTTTACTATTTGAAATTTTCTTTGATAGAAACCCACATCGTAAAAAGGAATACCAAAACATGTCTTTAAAAACTAATGAATGAAATGTAACGATTACCCAAATAAACTAATCACTTGGTTTCCACATAGGTGAAAATATGGATATGGAAGAAAAATCTAACCATCATGTTCTGATGGAGAGTGGTAGAGAACATGGCTACGGAAAAGCCAACAATCACAAATCCATAAATTTGTGACGATCTAAGGTACCATCTGATTAATCAGATATAAGAGCACTAGGACGACATTTTTTGTTTTCAAGATCGTTTCCCTAAAGTTGATGAAATTTGAATTAGAAGAAATACTTTCGTGATTTCGGTATAGTCTCACTGTTGGTCGTTCTTTGGACAATTTCCACTTCATATCTTATAGAAATTAAGTTGAATTTGTCATTCGTGATGTGTTAGCAGATCATGTAATAGAATGATGGACATTCCATCTGTCTCACACAAAAGGTTTGAAAAGTTATAAGTTCATCTTATGGTTAGATTAATCGTATATGGTTCCAAAAATGAACTTATACTTCATATATCATACCGCTTAATAAAATAAAACTAGTTTCTACTAAACAGGGACTTCCTGTAGGCCAGTGGTAGGCGATAAAGGCCAGTCGCATTTCGGTTGTGGGTTCGATTCCCACAGCATTGTCCGACGTGATGGGCTGTCGCCCGTCTTATAGGTTGTCCTTTTTCTAAAACTATATTACTATAACATCCCATCAATAATATCGAAAAAAAATTCTATCCTTAAACAATACTAACTTATGTCCACCATAATCCATTCTAATCGTTAGGCTTACCCATAATACTGCTGTCCACTCTCATAATATAGTGAAAACAATTATCAGAGATTTAATACCATCGTTTATCCCCATATATCATAAGATATGTCTTGTTGGTCACATTCTAAACATTCAAAGTCCTTAATCATGTATTCTCTTGAATACCCATTGAACCGTAGTGAAAACATTAATGCAGTTAAACGTTAACACTTTCCACATCCAAAATCCTCAAAATTCATTATAATCAAACCTTGATACCACTTAGTCCTTATATCAATCATGAGCTCATGAATACTGTTAAATATTTCATTTTCTCATTTTCCCTTCATTATGTGCATATCGTCTTATTTCCAAAAATATCTCAATCACTTTGAATACCACATTAGACCAATACATAAATATTCCAATACTCCATGATACAACATTATTTTGGAATCCCATTACATAAACACTTAATCATTCCACCACATTGTTGTCATATTCAACATCGCCAATAGTGATCGCATGTGACTTCCCATTATCCTTTTCCTTAAGCGGTTGCTCATGTCGATCATCACTAACCCTTGGATTAGGGCATTTATTAGCATAATTCCTCATTTACTTTCACTTGAAGCATTGAAGTGTTGGTGGTGCATTCTTTGCATTGTTTGCTTTATTCACATCATTAGATACCCTTTTTCCATTACTTCGACACTCAGCTGCTCGATGACCTTCTTTTCCACACTTAAAACATTTTCTAGTCCCTTTAAGACAATCTCCACCATGCTTCTTTCCACACTTTGTGCCTAAGGAAACATTCATCTTCTTTTCACCATTATTCTGAGATTTCTCCTTGAACTCCATCTTTCGTTTCTTTTCAAAACAATGAGATGGATATGTAACACCAACTTTCATTTCTACCTTGATAGCACAACGCACAATTTCTTCATAGCTACTGAAGTCTCTTATAGCTAATGCCCTTCGAAGACTTGGTTTTAAGCCACTGAAAAATCGATCAACATTACTTTCAGGTTGGATGATAATGCAAGATGCATACCTTGCAAGTCTTGTAAAATTCGCTTCGTATATACCAACAGATTCATCATCCTTCTGCTTCAGCTCAAGAAACTCCTTTTCCATATTTGTTCGAAGAATACGAGGGAAGTACTTACTGAAAAACAAGTTCTTGAACTCGTCCAGTTCCATGGACTCAATTTCATCTCTTGGCCTTGTATTCTTGATAAGATTCCACCATTGATCAGCTTCACCTTCAAAACGATATACTGCTAAGATGACATTATCATGTTCAGAACATTGAAGAACTGAAAATATCTTTCAGTGGTACTGATCCATTGTTCAGCAACAAGTGGATCGGAAGACCCATTGAAAGAAGGTGGACGTTGCCTTATGAAGGACTCAATAGAATATTGCTCCCTTCTCTGTTCATTTGGAAGTCCAGAATGATTCATAGCATGTGTAATTATAGAAATAAGATTTTGCACTCCATCTCCCATAACATTTGTTTGTTCAGGAGGTCAATCATTGCATTGTCCATTGCATTGATCAACACAGTTCCTTCGGGTTCCAGCCATCATCTAAAACCCAAAAAGAATAGTGTGAGAGGCAAAAATCATGCTAGGGAAAACAACATAATAAAGGGGGAGTACCTTCAATATCTAACATCTTAGGTTTAATTCTATGATCGTTAGTGTAATTATAGTACTATAACCTATACGTATACTTAACCTTAGAGACATCCCTAGACACACCTTAGAAATATCTCTAGGGATCTCACTAAAGTTCTCGCATCCTAGTTTCTAAAGGTTGACTAAACCTTTCCTCTGATACCAACTGTAGAGACCCGAAGCTTGACGTACATTGACATGAAATTACATTTGCGGAATACTTAGTACATAACAAAAACACACACACAAGGATCATAATAGTTTAGTGTCTTTGGAAACTCGGAACGTAATCTTCTAATCGTGGTGAAAGATCTTCAATATCTCCCATAAAGATCTTCCCCCTTTTTTTACCTAAAACCTTTCTTTATATCCTGGGGAAAGGAAAACATAAAAGGGTGAGCTCAAATGCTCAGTAAGGGTAAACAAAAGAAAAATCAATCACATCATATTCATAAGAACATAACTTTTGGAAATCTTAACCTGCAGAAGAGAGCATAATTTCATAACATGGGATAAATCATGGCAGTGAAATGTAATCACAATAATCATAACTTAAAACATGAAACTTTGTTGCATTCACTAATAATCATAGAGAATCATTTCTTGTTAGTCAAGACTCATTGCCAAGACTATCTTAGTGGACAAAGTCCTTTTCTGAATCGAGTAACCCTCATTTCAGTCCTGTTTCACTGAACCGGTATAACCTACCATTCCAGCCATGTCTATCTCATGAGATATAAAATCTTTACCCAATGCATTGGAGGGAGATATAGGTCCCACCCATCTCATAATGATACCATTCTTATGTGTGCCACAAAATCATAAATCATACATCATTTCATAACCCATGTAATACAAATTGGAATCTTAAACATCATGACATCATAAAACAATTCATATAAGATAAAGGAATTAATAAAAATATTTCCATCACAACATAATCAAATCAATGTAATAATAGGGATAAAAACAGAACCCTTTATTATCTTAGATGGAAAATAATTTTGATAAAACACTTGAACTCCATTCTTGAGGAAAATATCCTTTCTACTTCAAAAAATTTTTCCTTTCTTAACATGTATTAAAATTTGAAACTAAAATAAGTTCATTAAAAATATACATGAAAACTTGTAAAGGAAGCTTCTTGGAAATAATGTTTTAAAAATCCATTCATGCCATATAAGTTAAAAAAAACATTTTTCGTACTTTTGTCGGAAAAGTCAAAAAGTACCTCGTATCATAAACAAAAGAAAGATTCCTTACATACCATGTGGTAAAAGCAAAAATGGGTAAAAAGGACTTTAAACATACATGAAAACACTTTTATAAAACAAGGACATGGATGATAGAAATAACCCTAGTAAATACCAAAGTATAAACAATATCAGATAAAAATGAGATTGTGATATTTCCCTTACCTTAGGTCTGACTTGCTTTGTAAGTGTCCGAACCTCCTGTATAATGATTTAAATCATGTTATTGACTTATTCCAGAATCATATTCATTGTTATTACATCATATATGGTCCACTTATGACTTTATATTACCTGTTCTTTTGTAAATTAATGTTAAAGTAGCGTTTTGGGTAAAATCGTCTCATTTTTCGTTCGTGTTTTTAACTTGTAACTATTAATATGATTACATGGATCATGATTAATTATATCCAGAATGTAAAACATGATTTATATATAATATATATTCAGAATATATATATATATATAATATCGATAAATGGAATGAAATACACCGTTCATGGAGATGGTAGTCCGTACGTACGCATGAACGCTGTTTTCGTTTCCTTATTGAAGTGAATGGAATTAAGTAGATGACATACATATAAATTTACATAAATCCAGTATCATTATTATGTCATATATTTCATTAGTACTTATTATATATACTTTATAATCATTCATGAATGGTTAATCATTGAGAATGAATCTCATCGTGTCGTGGAGACGGTAGTCCGTACGTACGCACGAGCGATGATATCGTTCCCATGGTCGTGGAATTTTGTTGAAGTGTATTTAGACTATTTCAGTATCAATATCAATTTATAATAATCATATATAGTTACTCATTACACCATTATACCCATCTTATTAAGTTGGTGGTGGAAAATAGATTACACCACGGCGTGGAGACGGTATTCCGTACGTACGCACGCGCGGTGATTTCATTTTTCCGTAGGATGGATGGAAGGTAAATTATGGTTGTTTCATATTTATAATAACATATCAGTATGTATGTAATACTGATGTTATTACTTTGTCATGAAACAACTAAAGAAGAAGAAGTTGAAGAAGAAATAAATTGAAAAGATCGGTAATGGATATTACCTCTTCTTTGAAACGCCTATTTGAATCCTCCACTTAGGGAACTAATATTGGTATTTGAAGAAGACCAGGACCTCTAGGAATATTATAGGGAAGTGGAGAAGGGATTTTGTAAGGGGTTGGCTGATCCTGAGTGCTCAATGTGGTGTGAGGAGGACGGGGAGGAGGTGTCCTTTTATAAGGGAGGAGAGGGGCACCTTAGGAATATCTCAAAATATTATTTTATATTAAAGTGAAAAGCGGTTTATAATGGTTCCAAAGGGTCTTATTTCGAAGCTAAAGTGGGGATGGGTCACATTCCTATCAACCAATAGGATTTAGACAAGTTTAGGTTATTATTTTAACCTTATCAATTAGATTTAACTCTAAGTTAAATAATTTAACTTTTACCGTGTCTTTTTGTTTTCTTACACTATATGGTTAATACACTTACTATAACATGCCAAAAGAACCCCAAATTTTTTATTATTAATATATATATCCTTATCTATGTCATTTGGACGATCCTTAGAATTTTAGGAATAAAATAACAATTAATAATATAATATTTTATTTAAAAACTATTTTGTGTCAATTTTGACACTATTTGATATATGATTTTTGTGAAAGTCATAACAGAATTATATGTTCAAACCAAGTTGATTAAATAAACAATAATATATCATAGTAACCTAGAAAATTAGTGTAATTCATAAAAAGTCTCAAATTAAATTTATTTTGGTGTTTATAACATCAATTATGTCAATATTTCATTAATAAGATAATTACTGCATCATCATTGTGTCATAAATAAATTAAATTATTTAATGTCTAAAAATTACAAATAAATTACCATTATGTAGGATATCTTTTTATCTTTCTAATGAATATTTATAGTCGAATTTATCTTATGTATAACCCCATATTAAAAATGGTTTAGTAAATAAACTTTGATTTTAACTCTTTTAACCCTTCTTTAAATAAATTAATAATAAATGTCCTAATCTAATCCAAGTGGGCCTAAATGGTCATATTTTATTCCTAAGTTTGTTTTTGGTCGAATTAAACTTGTCCAATAGAATTAGGACATGTGTTAGGGTAATAATAATATCATTTCTACCCTTCATTACCCTATTTACTTTTAACCGTGGTAAATAAAACTAAAAAGTTACTAGACACCAAAAATTATTTTCATCTCATTGAACCACATTTTAGTCCTTGATATTAACCGTGTCTCTCGGATTTTTGAAATTCCACTCACAGAAGCGGTAAAATTAAGTTTTACGAACAATTCAGTTTTTTTAACTACCACTTAGTGGTTTCACTATTCATCGAAAATTGAAAGTTTTCAGAAAAATACCAAAAATTATGCCTAAGCTATATTTGATATTTTGAACTCAAAAATGATGTCTATTTTACCAAATTAAAAACATATCAGTTTCATTAACTAATTTAAAAATTAATTCTCGTCGTCAAAACAAATAGCGTGTTTTTAAGAGATAATAACTATCAAAATATTGACACTAGTTTATAACTGGTTTAAATGTGAAATTACATCCAATGACCAACATTCTATTAAATTGTAAAAATATATTCTAAATATACTTTAAAACCACTCAAATTAATAATTTATCACTATTAATTATTTCTATTAAAAAATTTGTTTTTAATTAGAATTTAGTAATTTTCACTATACATCAGAATATGAAAGTTATCCGAAAAGTACCAAAATTTCACCCTAAGCTAATTTCGATATTCCGAATCCAAAAATGAAGTCCATTTTGAAAAATAGAATTTAAAAAATTTCAAAAAGTGGTTATTACTATTCATAACGGCTAGTTTTAATAATATTTTAATAGCATATCGTTGTTTAGTAAAACTCGGTATTGCGTACTACACATGCTATCAAGGAAGGTCGTGATTGCGTGTAATGAAAGGAAAGTCAAGGATGCGTGTTGTGCAAGGTCCTTTTGGTGTAGCGTACAACACAAGACATTAATGAAATTAAAAAGAATATTTTTCATAAAATCTCGGGGTGTTACAATAAGCCTCTGAGGTTAAAGCAAGGCCTGCATGAGTGGGCCAAGACCTTATCGCCCTTCGATCAAAACCTGGAGATGCTGAAACAAAGCATCACCGACCTTGAATCTCAGTTGGAGTTAGAATGGAGCATCTCAAATTTTGAGGATTTTTCGAGCAAGAAGGAATGTTGGGTGGAGCTACTTCTAAAACAGGAGGGTTTGGCAAGGGATCGCTCTTGGGTGAAATGGATGAAGGAGGGCGATAGTAATACTACGTTTTTTACATCTGTATCAGAGAAAGGAAATGGTTGATTCAGCCCAATATTTTATTGAAATAGTGGGTTCCGTAGACCCAACAATGCAGTACTTTTTTATTACCTTGTCATATGTATAGTTAGATATGCATGATGATATATTACCATTATAGTGAAGATTTTTCTGCGTGCACTATAATAATGGTAATTTCCAAAGGTTAATTTTCATGTTGAGAGGTTATAGCAGATCCCAGTCTATAATGAGAACCTCGAGATACAATGAATTTGATCTTAAATATATGTTCTATAGTCTAGATTAATCTTACTAACTAGAAACAGTAGATGTCTGACAATCAGGGGATTGGGGCTCATAATCATTGTGACTTCTTCTCATGAAGTTCTCATTTGGTGATCTCTAGTAGTGAGATCATGAGGACAGACCCGTCAATAAGAACACCACATGTTTTGGGTGTCATTGGTTGTTCCTATCTATGAACATGTGTATTGGTCTTCGGACTTGAGACCATCACCAATGTATATCATTTGATTACATACGTTGATGAAAGATGAAAACAATAGCAGTGATGTCGTGTTGTGGTAGTTTGTTTTGGGTGCATCGTTAGTGATATGACATTGGCTGAATAGTCAGGAAAGGATTGGTCGCTTCCAATTTGAGGAAGTTGTATATCTCAGGCTGGGTTTATCAGGATGGTGTAGCCTTCATAAGTCTTTGGCCAAAGCAGTAGAAAGGAAAATCCATCCAGATAGATCAACAAATAATAAAGAAATATAAGGATGATGACAGAAGAGTGTGTCCTGCTTTATGAGATATTTAATGACAAAGAGATTATTGTACATAGTCAGTGTTTGTAGGATGATAGTCATTTCTATGACTATCCTTATCTTTTTAGGGGCCATGATTAGTTTCTAGAATCCACTCTTGGTATGTGGATTTAATTTACTATTATCGAGATGAGGGCCTACATGGTCTCACACAATAGCGTATTCAAAAATCCACCCTATTCAGTTGAATAGGTATATATACAAAGTGGGCACCGTCATGGGGTTCGAGTGTTGTCCAAGTTGTCGATCAACAAAATAATTAAATAAATTTATTAATATTCATGTTACGAATATTTGGGATTGAATTTATTTAATGTATTTATGAGTTCAATAAATACGAGAAAATATTAATCGAACGAATATTATTTAATATTCAAGGTTCTTTAATATTAAGTGGGACAACGATTCGAGTTAAATTCCTCAAATTTTATAACCTAATATATTTCATATATATTACAAGTATGTGATAAAACTAATAAATAATATTGGCATTGTTTAGTACGTCAAAATTTTTTATTTAGTGGATGTTGAAATCAACATGGGTCGGGAAATCCTACCAGGTATTTATCAACATCTCTATAAAGAAGAGAGGAGGTTCTCTATATTGGGTGTGAAAATTACTATTCATTCATTTTATGGAATGAACGTTGAGAGCCTCTCTCTTCTCCCACTCTATAGGGAGAGAAGCTCTAGATCCAAGATGTTCGAATCAAGATCACTCTTTGGCATCGTAGATATCTCGATTCGGTGATCCTCAACACGTCGAACGCATCGTCGGATCACCGCGCTCGCTCCCGGAATTCGACGGTCAATGTTCCAGTGGATATTGGAGTGCGTGTGGATGATCTATAGGGATCCTTCTTTGAATCCTTCAAGCATTGATCCCCATCGACTAGTTGCAGTCGACCGCGCCTTCAGATTTGAAACGAATACATTTTCTTTTTAATTTTGTGCTCTTAATAATTTAGGTGAAATCCTCGGACCTCCCAGGGGCTCAGATCATCGGCGACGACATGTTCCGTCATCCCACTGATGAAAATTTTTAAAATCCCCGGCCCACCAGCTTCTGCTCTGGGACCTGGAAACCTACCAATGGTATCAGAGCGATAACATAAATTTTCTAAGCGTAGAAAATTAAATTTGCATGAAAATTAAGTATAGAGTTTATAAATGGTCACAATGGTTCAAACCTCGCATCGATCCGATGTCGAATGACATAGTTTTGGTTAGTTTAGTTTTTCGGATTAGATCGAATATGTGATTTGATCTTGGGTATTAATTTTTCCATCCTGATGTACTAATAATGTTTTCTTTGGAATTAATTTAGCTCTTCCTATAAAATTAAATTATGTGAAAATTATAATTTTATTTTATGATTTGCATAATAATTTTAATTTTTGTAATATTATTTTATTATAAAAAAATGTATTATTATTAAATCCAAAGGCTATTGAGTAGCCTTTAGAATTTTGAAGGTTGAGTTGACCTAAAAAGGGGGCAAATAAAGACTTCAAAAGAAGTCCTGGTTAGAAAAGGGTTGGCAAAGAAAGACATCAAAAGAAGTCTTGGTATAAAAAAGAAAGGGTAAAAAAATGGGAGGTCGGCTCTGTGGCCCAAGAAAAAGAAAAAGAAAAACAATGTGGGTGGAGCTACAGGGGTCCGAGCAAACCCCTTCTTCCCCACATGACGTGCAGCTGGCCGCTGGAAACTCTGTCGCGACCGCACCCCGTACCCTGCCGCCTGCTCCTTCCCCGATGCGACGCACAGCCCACGGCCGCCGGTGTTGCACCCCCAATCCCGCATAACCGCCACACATCACCCACTTTTGCACCACCCATACTTGGATCCGCTCGGACCACCTTCTCCTAGCATCAGCGCCTCTTCCCACAGTTGAGCCTAGGTCTAAGCACCGGAGCCACATCCCAGTCGGCTCCTCCTCCTAGGCCGCGTCTCGTGCACCCTGTTGTAGTGAGCCACGGCGTGGAAGTCGCCGCATCCTACCTGAGAGCCGACGTGTCTCCCGACCTCGTCCACATCGGTCCGGCACCACCCACACCGGCCTCCGGTAGTCTTCCATGGAGCCACCATGTGGCACCACAACAGGACCCGCATGGCGCTACCCAAAGGGTGAAGGCGCCTTCTTGGTCGGCATTGTTCGACGACGCACCCGAGCGGCCCGCCCGCTCCCGCTCCCTGCCGCAGTGAACAAGGCCACCACATTCATGTCTGGGCCTCCCCTTATCCACCTCATGGCCTTACCAATCCCATTGTACCCTGCGCACCACGTCCTGCCTTCCTGAAGCCGACCTCCTTTGCTCAACCACAACTCGTCCGCAGCTACCCAGACGCCTTGCACCTGGTCGCTGATGTCGTGCAACTTGCCATAGTAGACTACTGCCATCACCTGCTGCCAGCACGACTCTCCACTGCCCTCGCAACGGTCGAACCCAGGTGCTGGTAAACACCGACACCTCTTGCGGGTTGCAGTTTGTTTCGAAACATGACCAGACATCTCTGCCCGACCGAGTATGAATCTAGAGAGACCTACCTGGTCCAGATAATCCAAGGAAGGGCTTTGCCAATCCTTTTACGGTTCTGCACAGGTTCAGCACGGCCCGCGACGGGCCAAAGCAAGGCTTCAAGACCCAAGTGTTAATTTTAATTGATAAAATTAACATATTTAATTATAGAATTTAAATTACAATAATTAATATATTAATTTTGGTTGAAAATAAAAAATTTTCAATACCCGGAGATATTAATAAATTTAATGTTGACATTAAAATTAAATAATTATAGGATAAAAGATAATTAATTTATTTGAATTATTAGATTTATTTTATTTTATTTTATTTTTATAACCCTCATACATAATTAATGAATTTTAATTTTTATCACGCTTTATTTTACCCATCGTTTGGTCTTGAGCATCGACCCCTGTATGTATATATTTAATTATTTATTTAATTATTTATTTAAATGCTTGCGATGCTTGTAAATTAATTATATATATGGTCGGCACATCATCTTTATTTTTTGGTTAAAATTTATAAGGGCTTGCATGCACAATATTTATATGATGTACATTTATAATCGAGTTCCTCTCACCTTCGCGCGAGTATCTTTGTACTTCAGACATAGACTGTGAGCGACGTGGACTCCACCAAGATGAGGCGGTGCATGACGTTGCAAGAAAACACATGGATTTCACCAAGACGAGGTGGTACTCCATGATGTGATGTCGATCCTGCCAGGACATAGCGATACTCCAGAAGACTAGTGGACATACATGACAGAGAAAGATGCATTTTGAGTCCAACATTGACTCTGGTACGATGCCCTTAGGTCGTTTAGATTCTCAAAAACATCAGATCGTATTTTACCTTTTTGCATTTATTTATATTTTTACACATTTTAGAGCAGCGAGAAAATACATAAAATAATAGATAACAAAATTCATAGAGTAGCAGCGTGTGTTTTTCTATTAAAGTTTCGTTGTGAGCATGAAATCATAGACGAACAAGTTTAATAAAAATGGATTACATTCATAAAAAAACCAATAAAACCCTCAAAGAAAATATTATGTCACAAACAACCTTCCATAATTCATGTTTGAACAAAACTGGGTGTTTATGGTGCCAGTAATGCCTTAGTTGAGGGTTCCACTTACTTCCGGGGAGTTCTTATTCGTGTGAAGGGTCGACTTAACTAAAATTACAAAAATGAAATAGCCTTATCTAGCTTGTTATAATATTAGAGACAAGCGTTGAGTAATTCAGTAAATGATTTTTGAAGCTGGGACTTCACTAAATAGATGAAGGAACAACGAGTTAATGCGGTTGTCTAGCCAAAAGACTAACTTGGACCCTCTGAGTAGTGGCATAGCCATTTCTTGTATACTATGGGGGAGCATTATGGATCCTTGCCACTAGAATACTAAAGAGTATTCCGATTCTAGTACAGAGGGTTCCTAGAATTCGAAAAATTTGTGGGAGACAGTTAATGATTAAATTTATAAATTATTTCTAAACAGGTAATCACATAAAACTACAATATACTAAAGTATATTTGTAGATAATGGAAAGAAATTCCACAATAATACTATGATAAATATTATACAAAGTTAATGTCTAAACTAAGCACAAATTTCCAAAGAGTAGAATAGCCTCTAGCACGCATTACAACCATAATAGAAATTCAAGGTGCTAATTTCCCAACCTGTTAAGCCACCTTAAGAAGCAAAGGTGTAAATATGCTTATAAGAGACTCATGAGTCAAGAATATGATGGACCTGTCATAATGATATCATCAAATTATGATGTTAGTTATGGTCGCTACATCAAGACATGAATGATGTTACATGTAGTCTCCTCTCCAAGATCCTTTGGAGGAGAATGTGAAGCAAGATTTGAATGTGATGGTTGCACTCGGTTTGTGTAATGTGAAAGACGGTTCACAATCTTTCATGTCATCACATTCTTATACCTTTTAAACCCAATTAATCTACTTTCATTTAAAGGTACAAATGAATGGTATAGAGTAAGCGCTTCATTACCTTTATCGTAACAATCACCAAGTAATAAGAATATTTTAGAGAACACCATATTTTATTCTTATGGAGAATGCATTGAATGAAAAAGTGAAAAGGCTTATGGAAAGTTACGCCAAAGGAACCTTTATCGTGTCCTTCAATGAAAAGTGGTTGTTTATTTAATATGAGGTTATTTTCATCACATAATTAAATGAATTCAAGGAAGTTTAAAAACTGAAATACAAGGGGAAAGTACACGCTTCACGTTTAGTTTATATTCATCAAGTATATTAATGATTCTAACATAGTTCATAGTTATTGAATATAATATTAAAAAAACATATGTATTTAAATACAGTAACCAAGTATGTAGAGAAACATTACTAGAAGTAAAGTGTCTTCTCTAAGTAGCTGATAAAGGGTAATTCTTAAGTCAGCGGTGAGAAACACATAACATCTAATTGCTAAGTGATTGATTCAAATGGAACAAGTTTTTGAGTATAACTAAATAAATTTATCTCATGTTCCCATTTGAACATGATGAGAAATTATTTCATGTTTTGGAATGAATGTTGTTTATGGTAACATACTCAACAAATTGTTCACTGCTACTTGAATCAATGGAAATATTTGATGAATATAAAATGTAATACCTACCTAGTTGTGGAAATAAAAGTGGACATCAACTATATACCCAATATGGTATTTAGGCTCGACACATCTAAAAACATTGGTATTATTGACATCCTTAGATTATACAAAGAAACCTTTAGAAATAAAGGTATTCCTCAAATCTTTCATGAGGTTAGTTCAACAAAACTGTGTGAACAATTCCAAAGAAAGCAAGAGGTAAAGATACTTCATCGGTTTCCTTTAAGTCATTAAGGAATGTACTAGTGAAGTATAATTTTGGTAGAATATATTAGTTTCTTCAGATTGGTATGCCGAATACTATATTGACCAAACAATCATTGATCATGATTATCTACCGTGGAGTAATTCCTAAATGCATGTTACCTTATCTACATCACTGTATTGTTGTTCATAAGGAGGATCGATGATGAGTCTTACATATTAACATTGATCACCAAAATTTAGCGTGGAGAAATTACTAAACACACATTTTATACATCAATGTTATGATGTAAGTTGTATCAATGATAAAACCTACAGAATCTTCGATTATATTACTTGATGTGCTTTGCAAATAACGGATTAAAACCATAACTAATATGCCAACTAATATGACAAAGGGATATCATACGAGTCATAGTATTATAGAAAATCCATTATGTCATAGGACATGTTTAGATGCAATGTGTTTGTTAGGATTTAAATAAACATGCATCAAGTATAACACGTTGTGCATTTGAGGTAATTATCCTAACAGTTGCTTAAGATATTACCTAAATCGCTATGATAGAAAATATGTAGTCAAGTATTAGACTACATTTCTATACAAGGGTGCACATCTCTATTAGAGATAGTGGGAGTTGAATTGACTTGGACTTAGTCAATGCTCGAGATGCACAAATGGTTGGCATAGGGAACAAGTTCTACAAGTACATGTGGAATTGACATGATTCAGTGACACATACTGCGTAGGAAGAATGAAACCAATGGGATGGTTTTATATTCACCGCGGTCAGTGATATAATATTTATTGAGAATAATAAATCCTATAAGTAAGCATTATAAGTCAACGAGTTATGATTGAAAAGATCAACTAAAATTCAATAATGGATTCCATGTATCAAATTGCAAAGGGGATTATAAATTGAATACTGTGTTGGGTAATCAAATGAAATGATACAAGGATTGTAAAAGTATGGTACCAATTAGGCTCGATTGGTTATACCAGGTTGGTACACCTAAATCTGTAAGAAGTTTACTTGTCTTTTAAGATAATTCTACTAGTTATTGGATTCCAAGATCATCTTTCATGGAAGGTGTCTATACGACCCAAACAGAAATAGATGATGACAACAAATAATGCCAATAAGGGTTGCTAGTTATTGAAATCTAGTTTCAGATTAAATTAAGAAAAATGATCTTAGAGCATTCATTATAAATGAATCTTTTCCTTGTGTTTACCAAAGGTTAGTGGGAGAGCCAATGTTTTCGAAGTGAAACATGTTTGCAAACATTTAGAAAACATATCATGATATTATAGTGAGATAAGATTAGAATAAAAGCAATTCTCTAATGATTGACTTAAAGTAGCAACCTATGTTTTGGGGAACAGGTTCTACTGAGATAGATCCATAGGTTGCTTGGTCCTAGTAAATCTCATACATATAGTGACATTGTATTGAAAAATACAATTTTAAACAATTGAAGTTCAGAATTGTTTCCAATGTCACATGGAATATTCTCTCCATGTTAACATGTTTAGAGAATGGGTAGAGATTAATGTTTTGAATTGATACAATATGCTTCAGTGATGGATCAATATCACATTCCATATTATGCATAATAATAAATATAGACAATATATACATTATTGTAGAAAGATATCAATTATTTCCAGGAGCACTGCAAGTGATGCAGTCAGAACCATCATCTTGTATTTTGGAAAGTAAAAATGATATGTACCTAGAATATGGAGAAGAAGGTATACTAGTTATGGTGGGACACAAACTAGTAATCCATAGATAAATTTGATCTAGTTTCACAGTTAGGAAAATGATATGAGTAAGTCGAGCTCATAAATGATTTTGGTAGCCATACCTACAAATACCAAGTATGTTGTAGCTTCTAAGGAAGCTAATAAGGGGTTATAAATCGCAATGATTTGTTCCAGTTCTTGGAATCTCATAGAGTGGGAAAAAATTATCATAATGAAAATTATGAAATTATTACTAGCCAAGTTGTCAAGTTATGAAAATGGAAAATGTAATATACTAGAATACACCTTATCTTGAGAAGTTTTACTGAAGCCGATGAGGTCGCTTATAGCAGATATGCCACGCATCGAAAAAGTGGCAGGCCCAGCAGTTAAATCCATTACTCAGTAGAAGCATGGTATTTATTATCTGAGTATCTAATAAGTTTAGTTATCACGCTTTCTCTAGTTCAAGTGGGAGTGTTGAAATAGTGGGTACCCTAGACCCAACTATTTAGTACTTTTTGATTTCCATATTATGTGTATAGTTAGATATTCATGATGATATCTTACCACTATAGTGCATACATTACTCTGTCCACTATAATAATGGTAATGTTCAGTGGTTAATTGTCATGTTGAGAGGTTATAGTAGATCCCAGACTCTAATGAGAACCTTGAGATACAATGACACTGTTCTTAAATATATGTTCTAGAGTCTAGATACATCATACTGACTGGAAACAATATATTTTTGACTATCAGGTACTAGGGGCTCATAATCATTGAGACTTCTTCTCATGAAGTTTGAACATGGTAATCTCTAGTAGTGAGATCATGAGGAAGGACCCGCCAATAGGAACAACACATGTTTTGGGTATCATTGGTTGTTATTATCTATGAAAATGTGTATTGGTCTCCTGACTTGAGACCATTTCCAATAAATATAATTTGATTACATACTTTGATGTAAGAAGAAAACCATGGCAGTGATGTCATGGTGAGGTATTTTTTGTTCGGTACGTCGTAGGTGGTATGACATTAGTCAAATGGTCAAGAAAGGATTAGTCACTTCCATGTTCAGGAAGTTGTATATCTCAGGACTGGTTGATCAGGATGGTGATGCCTTCATAAAAATTTGGCCAAAGCAGTAGAAAGGAAAATCCATTCGGATAGATCAACAAATAATAAAGAAAGATAAAGATGATGACAAAGGAGTGTGTCCTTCTTTATAAGATATTTAATGACAAATCAATTATAGTACACTGTCCGTGTTTTTAGGATGGTTTTTGTTGCTATTACTATCTTTATCTCTTTAGGGACCATGATGAGTTGCTAGACTCCGATCTTGGTATGTGGATTTTATTCACTTCTATCAAGATGAGGGCCTAGAGGGTCACACACAATAGCATATTCAAGAATCCGCCCTATTAAGTTGAATAGGTATATAGACCTAATGGGCCCCACCATGGGGTTCAAGCGTTTTCCAAGTTGTTGATCACCAAAAGAATTAAATAAATACATTAATATTCAAGTTACGAATATTTGGGATTGAATTTATCCAATGTATTTACAAGTTTAGTAAATATGAGAAAATATTAATCTAATGAATATTATCTAATATTCAAAGTTCGTTTATTATTCAGAGAGACACCATGTCGAGTTAAATGGCTCATATTTTATGATGTAATATATTGCATATATATTACAAGTATGTGATAAAAATAATAATTAATATTGGCCTAGTTTAGTCTATCAATATTATTTATTTAGTGGACATTGAAATAAACGGGGGCTGGGGAACCCTACCACATATTTATCAACGTCTCTTTAAATAAGAGTGGATGCTCTCTCTGTTGGGTGTGCAAATCACTATTCATTAATTTTATAGAATGAATGTTGAGAGCCTCTCTCTCCTCCTGCTCTCTATAGAGAGAAGCTCCTGATCCAAGATGATTGGTTCAACATCTCTATTCGGTATCACAGGCATATCGATGCGGTGATTGTCGGGACGTCAAAAAGCATCGTTAGATTTCCATGCTATCATCCAGAATTCAACGATCGACGTTCCAATGGATATTTGGAGCACGTGTGGATGATCTAGAGGGATCCTACATTGAATCCATCAAGCGACAATCACCATCGACTAGTTTCACTTGACCGCACATTCAAATTTGAAATGGGTACATTTTATTTTTAATTTTGTGCTCATAATAATTTACCTGAGTTCCTTAGATCTCTCTGGGGCTTGGATCGTCGGTAGAGACAAGTTCCATCGTCTTGCGGATGAAGAATTTTAAAATCCCCGGCCCACCGACTTCCACTGCGGGCGCCGAAAACCTAACATATTTTTCTTGAAGATGGCTCATTTAATAATGATAGGAACATAGTGGGAGCATGTCTCTATCATTCTTCAAGGATCTCATTGCTGGTCCAAACCCGAGGATGCCTAGAGGATATCCAAGTGGTAATGCTGATATACGGGAGGTGGTTCCCATACCTGTGTTTGCCCATGATAATGAGGAACTGGAGGGGATCCTGAATGAGGAGGAGATACATATCGCTGCGATGCATCTGGACCCGGAGTGTGCACCAGGTCCAGAGAGTATTCCTGGAACATTTAATAGGGGGGATTGGGATGTGGTTAAGGGAGACATCTTTGGATCTATCCAAAACTACTTTTGTGGAGGGAGCATCCCCCATGTTGCGTGTGATACTGCCCTCATTCTCATCCCGTGATCAAGGATCCCTCTTCCCTATCAAATTACAGGCCGATTAGATATTGGAAGTTCCCGTATAAAATCCTTGTGAGCTTTGTTAACCAAAGGTTGTCTAGATGCTTACCCTGGTGGATCTTGATTGACCGACATAGGTTCATTAGGGGTCACTCCATTCTGGGAACTATTGCTTTGGCGCAAAAGGTTATTCGGGATAGTATCTTCAAAACCCATGGCTCCAATTTATCAATCCAATAAGACATGAACATGTCTTATGACTGGATCGATAGGAGCTTTATTAAAAGAGTGATTTACACTATGGGCCTCTCTTCTTGGTCGATTGATCTTCTCCTCTACTGCTTCAGCTCATCTTGGATGGTTCTTTCACTTCAGGGTATGTCTCAGGTTTATTTCAAGGCCACTGGAGGCCTCTGAAAAGGGGACCCGCTCTCCCTAAGTCTCTTCATTTTAGCATTGGATTCCCTCAGCCACCTCTTTAACCAAAGTCAACCCACCGGAGTGGTCCTCCCTTACAGAAGGAAGCAGAATGTCCATTCAATTTCCCACCTCATGTTCACTGTTGATACTATCATATTTATGAATGGTTAAAAGTGCTCATTTTGTGGTCTTAAGAGAATCTTTAATGAGTATTACTTCTGATGTGGCCAGGTGATTAGTAATTATAAAATAATATTTTCGTGAATTCAAAGTGTAATTCCAACCGTGTCGTCTCCCTTTGATTTCGACTGGACATGCAGAAGGGGTCCTTCTCCATAGAGTATCTAGGCACACCAATTTCATCAGGAAAGGTGTGGGTTCATGATTTCGACTATGTGGTTAATAGAATTACCAGACACTTTCTTAACTGGAAGAATTGTTATCTATCCTTTGGGGTCGTATTACCCTTGTGAATAGCATCTAGTCTTCCATTCCTATTCACACTTTGGCCTCCATCAATGTCCCTCAAGGTGTCTTCAATACCATAGACAATGTTCTGAGCCGTTTTATTTGGGATGCCATGTCCGATGGAAAACAACACTGGGCCTCGTGGGGAAGGATGGCGAAACTAGTTCACGAGGTAGGGATCGATGTTAGAAGCCTCTGGAGTACTCTTCACTTCATGAAGGCCAAGCTTGCATGGGAAGTTATTGACGAACGTACATTGTGGGGTAAGTCTATAACACACTTTATGGGTGGTAATAAGGAGGCATCCCATGGTAACACTTCCCCTTTCTGCGATAAACTCTTCCCTATCATCTAGGTCCTCTAGCAGAACTCCCGCTGAATTTCTGGAAAAGGAAACATTTTTTTTCTGGTTTCGTAATTTGAGGGGATCAGTGATTGGATTTCATGGTTGTCCTGCTCCATAGATTACCTTGAAAGAGGCTTCGAGATATCCCATGTTTACTACGGCTGTTTTGAATGAGGATAATCTCAATCTTCTGGAGTCAATTATGTTTAAATGTGAGCGAGATAGAAGTGTCTTTACACTATCTTCCTCTTGTTCATTCAATACGAGCGATTTTCACAAGCTGTCTATCGTTCATGATCACCAGGATAACTGGAATGATGTGATGTGGTGCAAGAGGATACATGCTAAACCCATCTTCCTTACACGGTGCATAAGGAATTTTCTAATTTCTACAGATGAGGACATTAAAAATATGGACATTATTTTTTCCTCGTGCTGTCATTGCTTTATTTCTAGGTAGGAGGAGAGTACCAGTCACCTGTTCATCGAAGGGGAATGGGCTCTTGAGGTGTGGACTTTCTTTAGAGGTTGTACTAATTTCTCTTTTTTGGATCAATGGGATGCGTCCTTATTGGAAAGGTGGATTCATGGTGTGTAGGACTCTGGCATCAAATGACAGGCCATGTCAGTGATTTTCAGTGTAGGTTGTTGGTGCTTGTGGCAAGACAGAAACTAGGTGAGGATCTAAGGGGATCCTTCTTTGTCGATGTCTATCATTGCGAGTACCCATTTCCTCTTAGTGGACTTGGTTCATCTTCTCCAAGTTTGGAAGGATGCTCCATCATTGTGTTTTATGTATGCCAAAATTAGCTCTCCTCACCTCCTCATATCAGTTCTCTGGGAAGATGGGTGTATTGGCTGCCTCCTGACACTAGTTACAAGTTGAACACCGATGGGTCTTGTTTGCATGGCATCATGAGAGGTGGGGGGTAGGGGGCAGGGGGAATGTGGTCCTTTATTTCTCTTCACACTACGACAATGGAAATTCTATCATGGCTAAGGAAAAATCCATGCTCACCAGAATCTCTCTTTGTATTCAACAGAATATTGTTATTTCACATGGAGAGACCGACTCTTTGATTCTTCACAACTCCCAGCATGGTAAAGGCTCCACCCTGTGGTACATTTCCTACATTGTACAGCAGTGAAAAGATCTTCTCCTTAACATCCAGGTCTCCCATATATGGCATGAAGGGAATTGAGTTGCAGATTACCGTGCTTCTTTGGCAGATCTGTGCTCCATCCACACTGGTATCCTGAACCCCATCATCTTATGGCCAGAGGTAATTAATTTGAAAAGAGGAGATGCTCTCGGCCAGCATTCTTTTAGTCCCCTGTGACTTTTTATTTCTTGGTTTTCCCTTCCCCTCCCCCATTATTAATAAAATTATGATTTGGATTGAATGGATTCCTCATCATATTTATTAGTAAATTTTGTTTTTGTTTTTTAAACATGTAGTACACATTAACCCATAATTATTATAAATATAATTTTTAAGAATTGATGTTATCTTTTGACTTGGGCTTATAAAAGATTGACTTTTAGATTATCGTAGATTTTTTCTACATGGTAGTGGTTTTCATATTAAAATCCTCTTTGAAATTGAGATTGATAGTTTCTATACTATCATCTTATTGTGAAGAATCAAGTTGAGATATTTATTGATTTTATAGTTTGACTTTATAATCATTACATATCAAATTGATAATGTTTTATCATCCTCCATTAACCTCATTATATCTTTACACAATCTATTAATCATTATAAAAGTATATTCATGGGGTATATTCTTCTATTCATCATATTATCACGCTCTTTAATCCTTTTTTATTTGACATACAGTTATGAATTCAAAACATCTATGAATAAATTTTTTTCTTCTAATTAATAGATATAATTATCAAGGAACTAATTCTATTAATTCCTTTATTAAATTTTATTAATCCATCCAACACAATTTTAGAGTAACCTTTTTCATGATACACATTCATTTCACTTATTGAACAATCTTGATTGAAGATTTTGACACATTTCAACAATTTTTATTCAAAATACATCAACATACCATTAAACTCAATATCATGCTAGGGGATAAACTTCTTAATAATTTTAAATGTATAAAAAATGAATTTTACTCTATCTTCTGGATAGTTATATATGATATAATTTAATGTAAAAATTGATTAATCCTTTGAATCCTTTTAATTGAGATCACCTACTTATGTGTGGTCCAAAGATAAGAAAGTATTGTCAAGATTTTATTTATTACCTCATCTCAATGTGAATGTTTTGAATATTGTATGGTAGAAAGGATGGCCATGTTCTTATTATTATATAAATATAGAAAAATTTATTCTTCTATATAATATATTTATTAGTTCAGATTATAGTATAAGGAGACAATGTTTTCTTCTAATACATATGAGGGGAATTACATTTCCTCAAAAGTTGATTTAATATATAAACTTTATATAGAATGATATTTTAATTGATTAACTTCAATTACTAGATATTCATTATTCAATTTTCTATTTAATGAGGATATTCTAAATTTCATTGAATGCCTTTTGTATCAGTTATTTAGTGTCATTAGATTAACTTCTTCATTTTTTATCTGATAAAGAACACATTTACTTATTAATATATATAATTCATAAGTCCATTATGAAAAGAATATCAAAATAAATCATTAATGAAATAGATTTCTGTAAAACTAATTAGATGATGAGCCATGTTCTCTAATAAAACTTATTAGGATTAGTTGGTGTAAAACTGGTGGTGAATCTATATTGTTAACTTATTACCCAGTTTAATTTATTTAACATATCTAATTATACGAATATTTATTTAATGGACATCACTCTCTTCTATATAATTTCTTTTAAATGTTTTGGAATGTAATATGAATATGAATGAAAAATAAACCAGGGTTTGTTAATAAGTTTTTCTTACTAGATGGATGAATACATACATGGTGTATACTGATTTTTATCCCACATACAAGAAAATACTATTTTTTTATCTGCGAAATCTTAGGAAAGGGATAATCCATGGGCCATTATTCAAAAATTAATATAGGGTCAAATCATGATATAATTTAAAGTTTCAATAAATATAATAATTGTTTAATTTAAAATTATGGTAGATTTTTTGAGAAGGTTTTATGTCTCTTCTAGACTGCATTGATCTGATTAACATCCTCGATGTGGATCAATCCAAGAGGCTACATATTCTCTTATTTCTACCTTACAATATAGGTATATTATAGGTTGATATTTCAAAAACATATTATTAGTCCTGGTTAATTATCAATAAATGAATGGTCAATTTCACACTTTATATTTTTATTATTCATAAATACACAAGTATCACACCATTACAACCACATTTTATCACTTTATATATTTTACACATAAAATGTGAAACTTGATCACTTGGATAGATCTCTCTCTCTCTTCAATACTAATGGTCTACAAAATGATGTAACATATCCTCTCTCTACCTCTTTTTTGACACATAGTTTTCTTTTAATGATAATAAATAAAAGATATTCTAACACTTTTTCACTTCACCCATTATTTTATATATAATTACCCAAAAATATGTTTTCAAATTTGATTTTGAAAATTTTCCCTGAAAGGTTATTAAACTCTATCTTATTTAAATACCATTATAGTTTAGTATATATCTCAATTATAAACCTCCATGACACTTGTTATATTATTAAACACTCGGTATTAATTAATATAAGGGCTTTCATCCACAAAATCTATATTGTTTTAAATTTCTACTAATATAAAATTGATGTATTCATAGGAAACAAACTACTGGTAAAAGCCCTCATTTCACTATATTATTGAAGATTCACCACTAATTAAATTAGAATGGTTATAGGCGAAACACCTCAACAAGTAGCGATACTCCTTCACAATTACCAGATTCAATAGAGTCTAGTAATTCAATTAAAATAGCTTCAAAATACGGATTCCGTCTCTATGGAAAATAAATTCTTATCAATTAATTAAATATGAAACTCATCTTGAGTCATGTATAAAAAAATATTTTATAATATTCTTATAATTTTATAACAGAAAAGTACTTAACAATATTAACTTAATGAATTCCTTATATCATCCAGACTTCATCATATATCGAAAGTCATTTTCCATAAGAGTAAAATGTATCTTAAATTTTATCTATGTATTTCTCTAAAATTTCCATTTTTTAAATTTTATTTATATTTCATAATATTAACATGAAACTTTTGAATCAAAAAATTTCTCTTATATAAATTCTAAAAAAATATTACATGAATAAGAACTACTCTTATATTTTTATTCTTTAACAATTTTTTTGGATAGCATATGACTATTAATATATTTATATAAATATTATAGAATTCAAATTACTCTTACTAATTATCAAATGTATCTTTAAAAATTCATCAAATGCTTATATATTTTTTTCAATGACCCATATGTTCCTCAATGAACAACTACGTTATATATTATAAAAAACACTAGAATTCATGTTTAGTGATTTTATGAAACATATAAGACATTCCTTTTTCAAAACATTTCAACACATAGATTGAAAAATTACTCTTATGCACATAAATAAACTTCCAAAATTCAATTCTCTATACCAAGAATTACTCTTATGTACCTCGACATTAATTTTTATGGGATTTTTTCATTTTCAAAACTATTATAGAATTATATAAATCAACTCAAATCATATTAATAATTTTAAAATAACTTTGGAATAACATTAAATAAACATAATTAAATAGAAATTATGATTCCAAATAATGTAAAACAAATGATTAAACTATTGAATATTTAAATAAAATTATACATCCTAATCAATGGTTTAATTCTATAACCATATTAATATTATCTGAGTATATTTATTAATAAAGTATATTATTCTACACATGAAATACTTCAAATGTGAATTCATATATTTATTTTATGATTTATTCACTGGGATATTGAATTCATCATCCTATAAAATCAAAGGATGTTTTACCCTCTTCCACGTAATGAAATTTTTTTAAACTATTTTTTATAGTTAATATAAAAAAACATTATTAGGAAATACTTTTTAAAAAAATTGATTCATGAAACATAATTTATATAATAAATAAATACCAAAAAATTTCCATATGATTAGATATCATATAAAATACACAATTGTAGCATCTTAGTTCTATTAATTCAAATATTTCTATGATAGAGTATACCCATAAATGCTTCGAATCATTCAAATCTATTTTTAGAAAACCAAATGTATTAAATTTATTATAATATACATGTTGTGTCTTCATTCATCTTGAAAAATTCCTGTCCTAACAAAAAATAAAATATTTACTTCTAAATTGACACAATATTCTCATCAAAATTATGGGGACCACCAATCTATTTATAAGATGTTCATATTCATCAAAAATTAACATCATCCATATTACGTTAATCTTCACTAAAAAATTATAAATTGGGATCAATACTCTGTGGTGAGAGGACTACTAAAGAAAAATCATTACTATGTGAAATAATATTCTAATACAAAAAATGTATATAATGTGTTTAAAAAGGATCAAATTTAAAATATGATAAAATTAAATAAAAGTATGCATTAATTTTTTGTAAAACATTATAATCAAATTATAAAATTAAAATTTTTATGTTAATAACATCATTATAATAAAATTTACAATAGATATTAACCCATGTAAAATAGAATCATAGGTTTAGAAAAACCTAACACAATAAATATAAGAATATTTATAAGGTATGAGAAAGTATTTTTCCTAATAAAAACCATTCTTGAGTAAAAAAGTACTAAAGAAGTTAAAAAAAATAATCCTTATTAATATGTGAATAATAGTGATATTTAGTTATGGTTTTGACATAATTTGATTCAAAATGGCCTAGGGAAGATTTTTTTAGTCATAAACTCAATATGAATGAGTATTACAATTGAATTTTTAAGACTATAGAAATTTTCAATGTCATTTTATAGTTACAAAATTAATTTAATTTTAATCCATGTAAATGTTTTCAATAAATGAATGTATTTAAGATATGTTTACATAATATTCCCCTAGTCTTACGAATAGTAGAATTATGGAATATTATTATTAAGTTTTGTTGCTTTAAATATATAACAAGGGGGTAAAAGATCAAACCTGAAGAAGAATATTTAAAATAGGAGTTTAATTTTTCAAAGAATATATTCTCGCTCATTGAAACCTAATGGTTCTATCATGAGGGGGATTAATGATTCAATAGGATGGATGGTTCTAGAAATCATGAAGAAGTTTGAAAAAATCTATTAAATTTCCATTCAATGTATCATATTAATAATATTAATTCCATATTTTTAAAGTATATTTGACACCAAAAATATACTTTAAAATCATGTGAGTATACAAGAGTTCAATATCAAGGGAATAATTGATAAAGAACATATTTTTCATTCAAATATTGACTGAATGAGTTTCTATATAATGACTTTAATATAAATGAATTTGACATGTTAGTATTTATTATAATAAATTATGTGAATAATTAACTCATTTCCCTTATATGATAAGAGAATTTTTTTTAATAAAATATTTTTTTTATATATACAATATGATATGAAAAATATGTTTCTTCATTAATTATATTATATGGCATACTTTTAAAGAGAAAAAATTAAAAAATATTGCATTGAAAAATTGTTTATCCAGATGTTTGTTAAAATATGATGGAAGGTGTCACCAACACTAATAAAAGTATATTTTGAATAATAAATTTATATGATCATAATGGAATGAACCAAACAGGTAGAATACCATATATAAAATGCAACTATTATTTTTTTGATAAATATTCCCAAATAAGGAAATATGTATTATTAAGTTACAAAATGGTGTTTATTTTTCATTTTAGGACATTATGAAGATAATAGAATTTTTAAGAGACTAGTGGGAGTATATTGGGGCTCTGAGAAGTTAGATGTTAAAAAAAATTATTATGTCAATAAAAACATAAAATAAATTTCACCTAATATTATAGAGTGAATGTGGTATATTCAAAAAGAGGAATAGAAAGATTTTTATTCACTTATCATTTAGTTGTAAATTTCAATATATCTAAAAGAAGTTTTGGATGAAATTGTGTTTGAAAATATAAATAGTTATATTTTTTATGAATGTATTTCAAGTTCAGATTTTGATATAAATGGTTCAAGGGATAATTATGTTAATCACAGAAAGGGATATATTTAAAAATAAAAGTTATTAACATAATAATATTTTATGCTGTAAAATTATGGAGTGTGATTATGGTCAAGGATTTAAATTCTAGGAATATGAATAAAAAGTCACACCATTATTAAAACTAACTTCTTTAATTAAAATTTATCAATAAAATTTTTAATGGAAGTATTTTATTATGTGTTTATATTGAGTTATGTAAATAATTACACTAATATATAATGAGTATTGAAAAATAATCAGACTGTGTTGTAAAGATAAGGATAATCTAGAATGATTTACTAAATGATATGTTAGAAAAATGATTATGTATTATTTTTTATGTATTATTAAAAGAGTTTAATTGTATAAATTTTTTTCGGATTTACTAAATGAAATAATTAATTCGTCATTATTTATCTTTGGTTGAGTATTTTAAAATTAAGTGAAATTTTAATTATCTCCTCAAAGTATGACGTTGAGTTATCCCAAATAGATGAAATTTATGAATTATGGGTTGTGGTGATATATTAATGATAAAAATAATATAATATTTTACTTGATACGAAGATTTATTTTTTATATATGAATAATAAAATCATGAGGTAATGATTCTTGACTTATAATCTAGAGTGACCACCGAATTTTTTAACATGGAATTCCATGTGGTCATTGATTTTCCTTGGGTTGTATTCTTATCACGAATCATAATTACCTATTGTTTTTGAGATACCTATAATGGGAACATTCATACATTTATACCTTTATTAAGGATGTATTGATGTATAACTAATCATTGGATGGTTGTAAATGATGTGGATTATATTGTTTTTGTGATATCAACAAAGATTCAATTCTTCAAAATGTATCATGAGTTAAAGAGAATTGGGACATTGATTTAATTGGACATAGAAAGTGTTGGAGCATTCATAGTTGAGTTAATGTGGTGTTCTCATCTAATTAGATGAGGGAAATGTTATTTTATCATATAATAGATGAATGAAATGTTTTTTGTTCATCAATCTAATAAGTTTATCTTGAGGCCTTCCAAATGAAAATTATACAAATCATAGTATGGAAAATACCCAAAACTCAAGTACCATTTTATTGCAAATTATAATGAAAAATTTATGGTCATATGGTCATGTTACATGATCAACTCACATTTAATGGGACATTCAATTTCAAAACCCCCACTAATTCTCATGAAACATCAAATAAAAGAGAACAATATACTCATGATGGGGTTTACACATAATCTTATAACCCTGTCATGATCATGTGATGTCCTAGGGACTTGCAGTGAATAAATTTAAATAGCATTAAGTGACTAATTGTATCCATACATGGCCTTACCATAGTCTTTATTTATTATGATACAACCATATAGTCATGAATTCTACCTGAAGATACAGTAACTACGTGACATGACTTGGATTGGAAATCCATGATTGGGAAATCAGGTGGTGTATGATATTTATATAAATCGAACATGTTTTATGTGATAGCCCCATAAAAATTGATCATGTGACCAATTCTTGGAAGTGGATTTCTATTATAGAACCCTCTCATAATCAATACCATTCATGAAATGTAATGGGAGAAATATCACTATTGATGAGTGACATAGTCTCTAATGATTCAAAAGACACTACCAATATTTTCGGACATTCCTTCTTCTAACATTAGCCTAGGTATGTGGAATTTGAAATGTACAAATTTTCATAGATATAAGTGGGGGTGATTCTACTAAAACCCCCTCTTGGTTCTGAAAAAAATTAAACAACATTCAGAAAGATGATAATATGGAAGATTTTTTAGACAAGACGAGTCGTGAAATATAGTAACCACCATATCAATAAAAACTAGTGAGTATATTTGAAACAATTGAAGAAGAACAAGTTCACTGTATTCCTATTCCGGTCATGTAATGACCCCATGTCATGTGATATAATTATGAAATTTTGGTCATGAGATGGTGAGATAGACATATGATCATAAGATATATTATTAGTTTTTAAAACATTCCATGAGATCTCCCACCCCTATATATGTTATGTGATTACATTACCCTCAAGAAAATTCACATTTTTGTGACTCCAATTCCTTCACACGAAACATATGAACTCAAATTCCTTATATAGATCACATGACCCCATTATATTCATGTGGTAACCTTGCCCATAGGGGTTCCAATAATACTATCCCACATAATTATTTTCCCTATATGACTGTATTCATTAATATTTTACCACACTCTATAACTCAAGATAATGAAATCCTTATGAGTTTAGTCTAGTATCACTAGTTTTTATGATTAGAAGGAAAGGGTAAATATGAACTTTGAGTACATTGATTCCAACTATAAATACGATAAGTAGGTTTCCTTATTAAGGACCAATCCAACAATATGTATTTAATATATCCATAGTCATTTATTTATTATATGGAATATTCCTCATAAAGATAATGATTCCCAAAATAGCTTCCACATTTTCCATTTTTCATGTGAAATATTTTGAATTTACGCATGAAACCATATGATCCAAGAAAATATGCAATCTTATTCTATTAGGGTGACTATATTGTATAATACTCAGTCCTATATATAATTTATATGGTCTTCCACTATCTATTATTTCCCACATAGTGCATGTCTCATGTGTAATTAAAGACTTTTAATGATTATTCCATTAGAATAATAAGAATCCCCCATAATGGTAATCCACCTGATATATAACCCCAATCATATATTCCTTTTCCATTAAAGGGTTATTATCTCAATGAAACAACTCATGGTAGCCTTATATACATATACATATACATATATATATATATATATATATTTCCCACTTAAAACTCTATTACATCACCTTTTTTGACATATATACCAATTTTATAAAAACTATGAGGACATTGATTCCTATTATACAATAGATATGTTTAATTCCATTTAGAGACTTTACTTCCATCCATTAAATCCCCTATATATATCGTTCTTACTCTGAGGTAATATTCCCTATGAAGATAAGAGTACACACTTACAAATTTAAAATTTTCAATATTCCTTATTGTTTATCATGGATTCTCTCATGGATCCATATCCTCCAAGAGACATAAAATCATTCATATCATACGTAATCCTTTGTGTCTTGGCCCTAATATAAAAATACCTCAACGATGAGAATCCCTCTTTGGTGTGAGCTCTAAACATATCTTCCTTTTCATGAAAGGAAAACATTCTCATTGAATCATTTCAAAGATTTTTTAGTATATAATCCTTGTATAAATCCGATATGAGACACTCATGAGACACATATAATCGTTCACTGTCAATTTTATAAAACATCGATGAGGAAATATGTGGGATTAGAGATATATATTTATCATTCGCTTGGAATAGTAAAAATTTATGCAGAGTGGTACTTCTCTAGAGGCATATGGAAAAACTAGATTTCCCTCATATGGAAATGTATATATTACCAATTAAAAGAATGAACAACCTATGTTATAATTTCTTTTACAATGATACTAAAGGGACCCCTTTATAAGCTTCTCCTTTCTACCATAAAATCCATCATCCCTTCTAGATTACGATATACTCTATAGATCCCAACTCTATGTATTCAAAAAAAACACCAAATTTTAAAACAAGAGTCACCAATTAATAATGGTTAACAAGATGGAAAACCAATGGTACAAATAGATTGTTACAATTAATAGATATCTCTGTGTTAAAAAAATACTCACATTGGTGGTTAATAAATTTTTTTAATATATTGGGATTTAGAGTCTCGTATCAGGATCTGGAAAGGATTCATGAACATATCTTTAATCTATAAGAGAGTCCTAGAATATTTAATAATTTCCACCAATAGTGTGTTCTGAGACCAAAATCCTATTCTCTCAACCACTGTGAGTTTATAATAGTCGTTAAAGAAACATAATGAATTTTTACATGTGGACAACAAGACTGTAAGCCATTATGGATGTGGGAATCCACTGGGAGTTTTTTCTATAATCAAGATAGTAAAATGGATGTGAGTGATCATGGAAACATGTAAAACCCTCCACCCCACAATAATGTTTTGTTTTGTTCCATGTTCTAGAAACAAAAATTCTTGTACATGATATGAAACAATTAATAAAAAGTTGGGTTGAACACACATTATTCAATTTTTTTCTTATTTAAAAAAATGATGGGATCAAAAATAAGAATAAACAGCTACATTTCATGTTCATAGATAATTAACCATTATTATTAACTATACTTCTAGAATAATTAGTGGCCTTATTTATTATTTCCTTTGTGATCTATAATATTTTTATCACAACTTAAGGAAATTTCACTATCCAGAAAGATTTCTTATAATTAAATTATAGAAACCACCCCTAAAAACTACAAATCAATTTCACTTATGTAAAACCTTCACCATCATGTGGGAAACATGATGTTCATGAGCGAACTAAAACAATATGATCTAGATTCTCCATGAAACACATGTGAGTCTTCAGGAACAAAATCACATAGGACCACCTCATTCAAGGATGTACAAGATGAATCTATCCATTCATGTCACCACTAGGAACTATATTCAATTTCTATTATAGAATCACAAAAATCATCAACTTCAACACCATAGGAAGGTGGATTAAGGATCTGAACACGACTCTATATTGAATCACGATTCACTCAGAATGGAACCCTTGAACCATCACAAGTATCAGGTAATAAATTCCTATTTTTCCCAAGTTGAGGGTGATTCTTAGAGGGCCATCTCACCAAACATATATCAGAGCATCAATGATATTTTATTAGGTGAAACACATTACGGGGTAGTTTGGGAAATCCAATATTACCACTTCAATTAATGAATCACATTGATATATTTTTTATGGAACATTATGCGAAGTTTCATATTCCTTCTCTCCCATATCATAACCTTCAATACACTATAACTAAATCCTATATGAAGAATCATATCGTTTCCCCCATATACCTAGTCCACCCATTTTCTCCAACAACAGAATGGGTAATGATCAAATTCCAAAAAAACACACAAAAAATGCACAAAGTATATTATGTTGGAATATTTAGGATATGAGAGGGCCCATATCCCCAGTCCAATTGGAGATCTCTGTCAGCATATCCTAGGATCTGAGAACATGTAAGAATATATTACCAAAAAACCATTTGATGTGACAAAATATTCTGGATGTGATAGAGGATATTTACAATTATGTTATGATGTTGATAGAGGGACAATAACATATTATACATACTGTCTCTAGATTGTCATATGAGCATGTCCAAAAAATATATGGAATCTATAAATAAATAACATATTATTTCTCATGAGTGTGATAATTATTGATATATTTCAATAATGGATGAGGAAAAGCACTATGATCATATTCCTGTTCTAACAAGGGTTCATCATAATACTTTCAAAATCTCCTCAATACATAGACATAATCCTATGGAACAAGTACAATTTAATATTTTACAGGCTGACCAGAATCAGTCCCATATAAACTCTTGGACTAAGGTTGATCCACATATTCATGTAGTCACTACAATTTATTCACATATCCCAATACTTGAAGGTACTCAGAATATTCTCATAACATAAGTGTGACATGTTCATATTCTTACTCCTACTGATGAAAGACTGCACTACCATCCATCAAAGTCTAGATTGGAGGATCCCCATATTATTTCTCCCATTCAACAGGAAAATCATTACATTCATCCATAATGGTGGAATCCTCCCCTATATTAAGACGATCACCTATTCTCAATATATACTATAAATTCATTTCTAATGATTATAGGTCTATCATGTTGAGATTCACTCACTTCTTATTATAAATATGTAGTTGAAATAGTGATACCCATATAATTCCACAACACCATTGAGTGTATTTCTAACCAAATTAATACAATGGAAGTGTGACATATCCATTTTTATCTGAAAAGTATGTTGTATTTCAGATGGTATCATGTCACACTACCTACTTATAATTTTAGGAACCATTTATTCATGACTGTAAATGGAAAAAGATATCCATAGAATCAACTCTTACACTTTATTCCCAAATGTGGTTACATGATAGGTCCAATAGACAAGAATGGGGGGAAATGGATTTTTCTATTTAGACTATGGTAGGTCTAACATTCATCTGGTACATTAGTCTCTAATTAGGGTCCACCATGTTCTAGGAAGACCTTCATCATCATTTTCATTACCATTTATGTTCTACTCTATGGAATATGATAATTATCAACCGAAAAATATTAAAACATCATGATCCATAAAGAATCACCAAAATTATCCTTGTATACAAGATATTGACACATTCTATCATCATTAAACATCCACAATAAATTTGGTTGGTTATGTGTGTGAAAATACTCCATGATGAAGAAAAATAATTTCTAATAACATTAAAATATCTAGGTGAGAGCTTAGAGTAGACATTAATAAAACAATATTTAGAGGGATTCATATGGTTAATGAATTTTAAATACCTTACCACAGCCAAAAAACAAGTAAAAATGTTTTGTTATATAAAAACTTATGTTTTCATGCCTAAACTAGATCCGGTGCCTACAGAGAACCTATTCAAGGTCAAAATCAACTGACGACTCCCAGAAAACATCAACAATAACAAAACTGCACATTTCTAGAGGTTGAAGGAGATTTTGGAAAACCACAAATAGAGGACCATAATAAAAATGTATATACACTATGAAATTAATAGGTTATCTATATTTTCATTGAATAAATGGAAAATAATCTCCTAATAAAGCGTAAAACTAGGAAATATAGTGATGTATTCTTCTATGTTCTTCAAAAATATTGACCATTTCATATGTACCAGGGTCTTACCATACAATATTTATTTTTCTTCAAAGAAGTATTCATTTTTATAGTTTAATCGAGATAAATGATACTAGGGAAATATTCACCACTAGTGGATCTTGATTCCACCACCTAATGAATAGAATATGGAGTATGGAAAAAAGTTCCGACCAAATATGACCAAAAGGTTGTTAACAAGATGGCATATAAGTTAGTATATAGAGCTCAATCAATCATTAGAGCACAACTTCAAAATGTAGTCTTGATTATGGATACACCCACTTCACCTAATATTACATCATATAATTCATGTTATAAATTCATACATAGTCATTGGAAGATAATTAGTGAGAAACAATTATATTATCACCCTCCCCCAATCTAGCCTTAACTATTTTAAAATTCTTACCAACATTATCTAAAGCCTAGTCATGACACATCCAAATGTAATACTTGTTAAATGAAGAGATTATGTTTATCAATATTAATGTAATTATATAATAAAATATTTTTCTTTATGATTAATATATGTGTGAAAAAAAGATCATCAATCTTATCCACATAGCACATATAAAGGCTTAGTGCCACTCGCATATAGTTGTTCCTCACTTTCTCAGCACCATTCTCCTGAATAGAAGAGGGTTCATGAAAGACGATCCTCGTTTGGCTGATATTGGCATATCAGGATCTCAAACATGGGTGGCTATAACAACTGTGACATCTAGATCTTTCCATATCATGTCAGTGGATGATGGTTATTAGAGGATTTCAGTAGTTATTGAGAATGTCCAGATTCAGGCTTGTCTAGATCTAGAAGATTGGTTGTTGTTCATCCTGAAGTAGTTGTGAATGTAGATACTGGATCTGTGGTAATTTCATTAATGATAGCTAGATAATGTAGATCTATGGTTGGTTATACAATGGTGGTGGTCGTGGAGCATACACCTACAACAGGTCGTACGATGGTGGTGGTCGGAGACTATGGGCCTATGATGGTGGTCTCGATAGCGGAGAATGAAGCGGGCAATGTATGTAGCATCGTAGAAACATATCCTATGATGGAGGCCAGAAGTATATTAGTTCTGGTCAGTTGTGATTCTCATGGGAATGTAATTCTAGTTTTTCTGAATTCATCTCAAATTGCTGTAGCGGATGCAGCAGGCATTCTTTGTAGAGATTCATCAGTTGAAACTATTAAAATATGGATGAGAAAATATAAAAAATGTAAAACTGGGAAGAATGAATCTTGTACTACATTAATGGAGAATGACTCCAAGATAATATTTTTTCCATATGTTAATGATGGTGTTTTGGATTGAATACAAAAAAAGGTGACATTTCCGATATTGTTTCTAACAAAGAGGTGATTATAAATAGATTTAAAATATGTTAGAATACCATAATTGCTCGGTAGGTTATTCCCACATGAGAAATGTCTTGGAAAGTTGGCGATTTAGTCTGAAAGATGTCCTCTTTATGGGGTTTTTATAACTAAAATGTATTACCATGGGTCAGGTTTTGTTACACAATATTTTTCCCTAAGAGGATTTGACAAGAAGGACTTCAGAAATCAACTCAATCGCTTTGAAACCAGGAAATGTATGTTTTCAAGAGTGGGGCTTTCATTTTAATACTTTTTCCATAAAAACAATAAATCTCATGTATGGAAAAAAATTATTTAAATGAATTGGATATTTTGTCATCCTTTAATTATGTTGGATGTTGCATGTGCAATGGTTATTCTGATCAAAATGGATAGGAATACCAAGATATCAAAATTCCAACACTATACTATAGTACTAGTAGTAATATATTAGAGTTTTTGCCTGATTTATAATGTTTTTTTATCTACACCGGAGGATGAAATGTCATTAAAAGTGGAATATTCATGACTTACTTAATTATACTCAGAGTGTCAATCTATTGGTAATGCTAAGGAAAAGATTCACAGGAATTTGGTTTTCCATTTTTACTCTTTAATGAGCCATCATGAAGCTTCTTATAGGAATGAAATTGGGGAAACAGAGTATATCTAATAATGTGGCTATTGTGAGAAACAAACAATATTCTATTGACAAGGTAAATGTATAGGTATGTGTTGGTTCATCACAAATTGACAAGGATTTCTCTTCTAGGATTGCAGAAGATACTCATGAGTTAGAGACAGCCATAACCCTGGTTCTTGAGGAAGAGAATATTCCCATGCAGATAATTGAAACCTTAAAATAGGTGTTACTTTTGAAACATATCAGTGTATGTAGAACTCCACTCTTATTATCAAGGGGTAGAAAAATCTAAAAGTTGGTTCGATTATTTCACGGCTTCGGGGAGAAATAAATTAATTATGGGAAAAAAATTAAATCATGGATGGTGGAAGGATATAAAAGATGATTATACAAAAAACATATTATTTCCACAAACTATCCAAAGGAAACAATATTATTGTGGATAATGAAGTGGTAGACAACACCCCCCTAAACGCAAAAAACCGTGGTGGTCATGCATCTTTTATGGATTCATTCATAAATGGAAGGACACAGATGATTGATATTGAGGATTTCACTCCTACCCCATCAAAGAGAAGGCAATAGAAAGACTACTCCAATACACCACAGACTGTGCCTACCTTAACATTTCTAAATTGTCAAAAAAGTCCAATACAAAAATTCTAATGATCATTAATCAAGGTATGTCCCAATCTGAGTGGGAAACTATTGATGACTTTGAATATAGATATGAAATTTCCTTTTACGATCTCTGAATCTCTTATATAATTAATGAGGGAAAGTCCCTTTGTTTGACCCCCACTTCCCTTTTACTTTTTCTTTAATTTTAAATAATATTCAGAAGATTTGATTCTGGATTAAAATGTTTGTTATGAAACTAATATTAAAGATATTGAAGAAGCAAAAAAGGAAGATGAAGAAACCCTGGAGTATTTTAAGTGTCAACTGATCCCAGTTATTCTGACTCACTTGATGGATGGTGTGAAATTGTCATATAATCCCAGAAGAGTAGGTAAACCACCTCTTTCCACTACATCACAAGTAAATATATCATAAATCTCCACCCAATATCTAACTCCATTAACTAAAAGTGATAAAAAACATAAAATAAATATCAAGGATAAATATAACATTGTTAAGTGTAGAACCTTGATAAAAAGTACAACATATTGGAAGAATTATAAATCATCCCCATCAACAACTTAATCCTTGATTTTATTCACCAATTAAAAGATCCCATGGAGGTGTTCATTATGTTCATCTATATCCCCTAGTATTTGATATATAAATCAAAATGAAAAGCTTTTATCAAGTAGAAACCCCATTAGTTTAATTCCATTCCACAATCTCATTGGAATAATATTATTGGGGACAATCTATTTAAGGATGCAACATAGCCCTAGATGTTTCATAAATGTTAAGAAATATCAATGTTTGATGTGATCTATCTAAAATAACTCCAAGATTAATCTAATTATTGTATGATCCCTTGTATTCCTGGGATACAGTGAGGATTTCTTTAATCTAATTATACTATCCATTTCAAGGTATGATGCGAGTGAGACAAATCTCTATATAAAGATTAAACATAAAGATGAATTTAGGGACTTAGTGTCTAGTTATATGTTCAGGTATATCCAATAAAAAAGTAAAAATATATAATAACTATGAGATAATGGACTCATAAGAATAAGTTTGTCCCATCAAAATTCCAACAATATTTCAAATATCATATCAATAGAAAGACATGCATGTTTTCCAGTGGTAGTTCCCCCTATGAATCATGGGATTACCAGCACACTAAGGTTGGTTTCTATAAGAGGGAATGAAAGAAGAAAAGACATAACGATATATGAATGTTGGTTCTTTGATTGTTTTTAGAACTGCTCCTGCTAGACACTTCATATTCCTCAACAATGAGTACACTCTACCTATAAAATAGATCAATATGATAGATCATGCTTCGGTAGGCCCCCACAAATCAGAATATTTACTATTGCATATTTACAAGATAATGTGCATTCCAGGTAAATTAATCCAATTAAAATATATCAAGACCGCAACATTATTTGATCCATAAAATTTATGGACCCCAAAACACCCTTATAGTGGAGGGGTGAATCGGGGTGTAAAAATTTCCATTTAAATTGATGGATACTATTCCCAAAATTTTATAAACCCTTTAAACCTATCTGATGAGAACGTAAAGAAACTAAACAACCACATGTAACGAGAATACACAACAATTTTGCATGGTTCACCACTAAGGGATTCCTCAAAGGATCATACACTAACATGTTATCAGTCATACAAATGTCCTATAATATCTACTATTTGTGGAGTAAAAAAATATTATAAAAGTAACTCTTTATCAGTCACACTACATTTAAATGTTTTTAGTGATAGCACACTGCATCCCTTGGATAAATTCTGTTAACTCCCTCTTTGTGACATAGTTCGGAAGAATATGAACTCAGTTTATTGACATAACGGTTGATTCAATGGTTTGGTAATAAATCATGAATAATTAACTGTATAAATATTATCTATTCAAGTCTTTTTATCACAATTATGTGTATTTAAATATTGCCCAAATTTTTATTTTTCAAACTAATTCTTTTCAAATTATAATGTTCCTCCGCATACTACACTATTTCCTATGGATACAAGTCTCACCACATACCACCTATTCATCTCCATGTACTGTGCTACATACAATACATACTACCTTGATCTTCCTATTGTGGGGCTTCCATCGCGTACTGACCTACTCCACATATTACACGGGTTCCTCCGTGTACCTCCTTTTCTAACTGTGACCACATACTACATTCAAAAACCACTTAAGCATACAAATCTTTTAATGTTGACCAAATCAACCTCCATAAATTATATTCCATGAACATGAAGTCTTATTTTGCATACCAACTCCTCCTATGCGAACTCTCTTCCATGAACTGGCCTTCATCCTTAGCATACTGTCTTTTGTGAACAGTTTTAGACTTATCCAAATTGATTTTATAATTATAATTTATGAATTTTTGGGGTTTTATTCCCAGAAACTAGCTTTTAAATTTCCCTAAATATTATTTTTAATCTAATAGTCATTGTATAATTGAGGGATTAATTCTCCTTATGTTGGAATATAGATCCAAATAATCATGTAAATTGAGATTTACAAAATATTATACATGGAAATACCTTTATTGTGATCTGTATATCTTCTGTTAACCATTTCCCTACACAGTCCTCATACTGTCATTTGTCCCCTCACAAAATCTGACCACTTATGCAAACTAAACTCTTTGAAAACCCTCTCTGTTTTATTTTCATGAAAGATAGGTCATCTCATGAACTAATTTGATTTAGTGAACAACATTCATTCTTGTGTACCTCTTTTTCAATCTTCAAACCTTGCTTCATCATTCATGAACTGTTACCAAAATATCATTTTTGTTTCGCCATTCTATGTACTATATTTCCTGATCTGAATGTTGTTCCTCATATGTGGTTCGCGGTTCGCTTCCTTTTTCAAAACTCTTTCTTTTCCAAAAAACAATTCCTGATTTTGAGACCAAAAAATTTGGAAAACATTGGGAAACTATGCCAACTTGAATAATACTTTTAACCTCAATCGGAATACCACAATCCCTTCAAACTCCTCAACCAACCCAATTTGAATTGATAACTAAAATAAAATATACTCTATTTCTAGGAAATAATATCCATGGTTCCAACAAAAATTTACATATTATGTTAATGGAATTTTTAATATACCCCCTAAATAAATTTCATACAATTTGGGATATCCATATTTCTCTTAAACATAATGAAAACATATCGAAAATAAGTAATATAAAAAATGTACCCACTGTATCTTGTATAGTGTAATATGTCAAGGATTCGTTCAGAAAAATATGATCCCTTGTTATGGATATATATTACCCTATATTTTCATCAATTCCATAGGATAAATTCAACATAGAATAAATGTAATAAGAATATGATGGCCGTGGTGACACTCCTCTAGAATTGGAGGATGGAATATCCAATACTACAAATGAGTTCATAAAGGTAGATATTGGAATATAAGAAGAAATTAATTAAAAATGATCAATTCCACAGTTACCATATAATACCTTGAGATCAATTTTTTATTATTCAAAAAGCAATACTATATGTTGACTTGGAATTATATAGAGATTCCTATTTTGGATCCTGATATGGCCACTCATCACATTTAATTTTCAAATGACGATTGAAATTTTAAGTAAGAATACATAAAAATAAACCCCACTCATACCATCAAGGTAGAATATAATGTTAAAAACCTGATCAAATGTAGCATCAACCAAGACGTGCAGTCCCATAGATAGATTTCCAACACCATTCCCATCAACAAAAATTAAAAAAATTATAGTTCAACATTAATTTTAGGGATCTAAATATGTATTTTCAAATATAATATATCCCAGTTCTAATCATGAATCATTTAAATAATACATTTATAGGATTGAAAGAATTTTTTATGGTGGGATAATAATGGCTTAAGAAGATCCATATAGCCCCTAAAGATGATTATTTAACTCACCTCAAAGAATATATGATGACATTCTAAGACCAATTCAGTAACTTTTTCATAAAGAATAGTGGTTTCACTTACAATTTTTTTATCCATCACGTCTTCATTCCTCATCATCAAATTAATTGTGGAATTCAATATCGATAATATAGTGGTTAAATCTCAATGATATTTTGATCATATAGCTAAATTCTAACAATATATGAAATATCATTAAATCATAATTTGATGATTTACCCTTTGAAGGGTTCTTTTGGTTTAATTATAAACAAAATTCCTTGGATTTGGTGTTTACCACCACTCTATTGAGGTTAATACATATAATTGTTTTCATATTCTAATAATTTTTCATCTTAAAAACCACGTATTATTATGATGAATTTAGGGATGTCTTTCTTACATCATGAATTTCAAAGCCTTTCTAGTTGATAAATTCCACCCCTTCAACAAATTAATGATGAATGGTGTCTTAGATGAATCAAATAAAGACATCAATGAATCCTTTATGAATATCAGAAAATATATATTAAATATACTATTATTAATTGAATTAGTAGAAGGGAATACAATCAACATATATGTGTCCAGCTTGGAACACTTTTTTAGTTTCCTTCTCATATAAAATAAGGATGATGGAAACAAAATAGTCATTAAATTCTTATCTAAATGATACTACATATAGATACTCAATATTATGATATTTAGAAAAAAATCCTTGTAGGAATCTACATAGTAAAAAATCTAAGGCACTACTTTAAGAATTCTAAAATCAACATTGAATCCTGTATCAAACTTCTCAAGTATATTATGTTTATCCCTTCTCCAAACATGCATTTAGATGGACGAGGTTGCATCCTTCAAAAATTTTAAATTAAACTCAGTTCATAAATCTCTCTCAATGGGAAATCACTTGACAATTTTATTAAAACACATACTTCCTAAAAAAATGAACCTATAAACACTAAAATACCATACGAATAGTTTTTCTATACTATTGTTAGAGCTCAAACACCCTAGATATATTTTGATGGGACCTCCCAATGTGTAACCATGATTAAAATATAAATAATATATTATTAATAGGTCATCATAGGGATTAGATTTTTTTCCAAACCATGGAATTCTTACCCAACTTGTAATACCTAAAAATTTTGTGAAATATTTTTTTGGAAATAATTTATCTTTTCGGAAATTTTCATTTCATGTGACACAAGAAATAGTTGTATATATATATATTAAAACACTGAGTCTAACCTTCCTTTCACATGATATATCAAGATAGATTGTGTTATATGCAATATTAACTTGGAGTACATAACATGCAACACCGGCGTGGTAGATGATTTGAAATACATTATGCACAACACAACCATGGAATACAATGAACATAACATTGAGTTTATATGGATCATCTAATATATATATATATATATATATATATATATATATGAAATAATTATAACCTAAATATTAAACATAGTTATAGGAATACTAATAAATACTTTTTAAATTTTTTTATTATAATCAATTTATATAAATAAGACATATTGACAATGACAAATAATATTTTTTGTAATGTACTTATTTTGTTAAAAATATCATTTTCATGAATGAAAATATTTTAATAATTAATGTAATTTTATAAACATTTATAAATTTAATTTAATAAAATAAACACAACTTTTAAATTCATAATGTTAAAATGTTCCGAGGGTGACTTTTTGGTTTTTTAATGAGAAACATACTTTTTTTGATGAATAATGAAAAACATTTCGTTAGTTAAAAATGTTCTTTTGTCTAATTAATTTTTAATAATAATGATATTATCAATTTTATTTGTTAAATTATATTCATATTACATCTATTAATACAATTAAATCCATTAGAATCAATTTCACTTTGAAACTGAATATAAAATCATCACAAACTGTTGACCTTTTTTGTACATTAAAATCCCATTATTTTTCATTTTCAATGGGATTAACACTAATATTAATTTTTCCACTACTATGAATTGAATTTAAAAAATATGATATACATAATATTATTCAGAATAATATTTCGGGTTTAATAAGACCAAGTTAATTATTGACCAAAATTATTAGTAAAAGCGATTAAAATTAATCATAGTAGTTAAGGTCAAATTAAGAATAAATAGGGACTAATCCTTAAACATATGGGCCCGAATGACCGAGTAAGATGTCAAAAACCCATTTTATGTCCTTATATAGGCCACAAATCATCCATTATTTAGTTTGTTTGTTTTAGTCTGACTTTTTTAGGCAATTTTATGTGAAAACCTAACTTGTTTCTAAATATTTCAAATGAGTCCTTTTCATACACTATAAAAGGCCACCACATATACCCATTCCTAACACAAATAAAACCTCTAAAGATTGGAAATTCCCTACCAAATAGACCTCTCAAGAGTCCTACAATAATACTTTAATCCTCCCTTTGGGCATAAATCCTATCAAGGAAGTCTTTTGGAACAAACCAAATAGAGTTACCCAATTTATTGGTAACGTCTTCTCTCAAGATGCTTTCTGTTTATTTTCCCATGTCACTCCACCCACTAAATTTATTAAATTATTTTGTGAAAGAATATATATATCACATATATTAGGATGTTTTTATGTGAATATTTATACCTACAATTAGAAAAACCTCCATCTAATGGATATAGAACATATTATTTATGTGTATGGTGAACTTTTCCATCATAAAACAATGATTGTCCATTTCTCATTTACCACCTATCATGATCAAAATTTTGATGGAAACACTATTTATATATGTTATAAATAGTATTTATTATTTCTATAATATTATGTATTATTTTTTACAGCATATACCTTTTTTCATCCCATTTTCTGTTAATACGATAGTCTCATTTGAGGAAGTGTGGACTACCTCCCCCTCAAAGCGATGTAATTCGTTCACACACCCCATAGAATGTATTAAAGAAGTTTTTAATGAGATTATATGATATATATGATAAATTAATTATACATTAATAAGTATTAATATATATTTAATTTACATACATTATTTTAATACAATGATAAAAATGGAAACAATGTTGATGTGTACGTACGACATTCTGTCTAAGTGAATGGTGTATTTAATATCATACATATTTAAAATATATGATAAAAATATTAATTATATAAATGATAATTAAATCATTATTTAAATTCTGTAATCATGATATAAGTATAAGAACCAACACCATTACAAATTAAGACACTTTCAATGAAATAAGAAAATATAAACTCATGTGAAACGTTAACATCAGATCGTTAACAACAGGGTAATTAATATTATAATAAATCCATAATGGTTTTAGATATAATAGTATAGCTATTTAAAAGATTTATAGTAAATTTATATTTATTATATAGGTGTTTTTAACAAGTATAGATAAAGTCAAAACATATGGTAAGGGGATTTCATCTCACTATTAATTTCAATGAGATAAATGCCATGTTCACCACTCTTTATATTATTTTTGGTGTGTGGACAACACATGATTTTATTATATGTATCATATAAATAAATTTATGCGTATTCAACTTTCCATTTTATGATCATAATTTCATGGGGTTTATGTTTCAAAATATTGAAAATCAGTAAAATAGTTTTGTCTTAATATTCCTTCATTGAGAGGCATATTTTGTTATTCACATAAAATATTTCGTAAAGGTGTATATACATCCATTTTTCATGTTATATATTTAATATAGATATTTTTTGTATATTTTATGCTTCATTTAATTTCATTTCATACATGGATTGTATGATCCAAAGTTAACATGTTATCATAATTTGTTGAAACAATCTCACCACTTGTTAATATTATATAGGTTTATGCTTCTTTTCATGAAATATTGTGATCCATATCTCAAGTATATGAATGTAATATATTAAATTTTTTTATAAATTATATAATAAATTATTGGTACAATTTCTCAACTCATTGATCCAAAAGATAGTTAAGAATATTTTTTTAAGAAATCCTTACTTTACCCCACTTCAGTCGGAAATCTATGTTCTCTAATAAGGGATTACCACAATATTATACCATTATCCAATATGATTAAAAAGAAACTTATAACCTTTTTTCATTTAACAATCTATTCATGGGAATATTATTGTCTCTTTATAAAAAAGCATTTCATCTATCTTTTTTATAGTGAAAAAAACAAATTCTTTTTTACCCTATATGACATATAAAGATTTACCCACCTAAATAATTTTGATGATTCCTTTGCACCATTAAAAGGATAAACGTCTAGAAATTGTTTTTAAAAGTAGTTTTCAAGGAAAAATGTTTTCAAAATTATTTCATGTCTTCTCTAGAAGTTTCATGTTTTTTTTACTAAAATTATTTTTTAATAGTTTAATGTATTAATTTTTCTGATGAATTATGGATAGTTTTCCTCAATATATATTTTATAATGTAATTTCAAAACTATTTTAAAAATTTGATGACATATGTGTATGTTACTCATGTAATTTTAGTAAATTATCTAAAGGTCTTATTTATATCCTTTTATAGAATGGGTTACACTTAATTTCATGGTCATTGAGAAATATGTATCTCTTTCATGAGTCATATGTTATTGAAATTTATTTCTCTTCCACGGGTTATGATTATATGAAATGGTTATGAAACCTATATCTTTTATATATATTATAATGTGATGAAATTTTAATGATTCCCATTTCATATTATGGGTAATGATTTTATGTTTATAATACTTATGCCTTTTTTATGGTTCTGATATGATGAATGTTTTATTATCTTGTGGAACATGTGTGAATGATTTTACTATGATATGGGTGGGTACTATATCTATCTTTGATGAACTGGCTAATGATATGTTTATATGATCTCAATGAGTAAACGAGTTGTAACCTAAGCCCTAAAACATTGAGGGTCTATAGGTTGTTGACCAATCCCAAAAAGAAAGAGGGTATATGGGTTGTAGACCATGCTAGAAATGAAAGGGGGTATATGTGTTTTAGCCCAATCCCGAAAAGAATAATGGTATACATATAGTATCCCAACCCTAAAAAAAGAAGTTACATGGGTTGTATTTCAATCATAATAGAAAGTTTGTTCAAAGGTAGAAATCCTAAACCCAAAGATGGAATATGGGTCATATCACAAGCCTAACATGTTATTTTCGTCTTGGTAGGTAGCCTTGACATAAATATTTCTATTCATATGTGTATACCACAAATCCTATGCATTATTCCATAGATATGATTTCATTAATCTTGATGTCAATTTCATTATGATTCATGTTGTATAAACTTTCAATCTTTATCCCATAACTCGTGGTTTTGATCTTTCATATGTAGGGTATGATCTTATAATGTTATGTTCTTGTTATCAAACCCCTGTTTTAATGTTAATGATTAAATGTCTCCCATTATTACATTTTTTGAGCATGTGATCTCACCAAATTCTTTTATTTCCATTGTCCAGGTTATGATGAAATATTTTTGGAATAAGTACTAAAATGGAGATCTTTATGGGATATATTGACAATCTTTCAGCGAGATAGATGATTTTATTTCCATGTTTTCCAAGGCACTAAAACTTTATGGTCCTGAGGTATATATCTTTGTAATGTACTAGTTATTCATCTAAAACTATGAAATATTCATATATTTTAATCCTGGGTCACTATAGATGGTATCAATGGGAATTTTTAGTCAACCTTTAGAAAATATGATAAATTAATCTTTAGTGAGATCTCGAGGATTTTTTTAATGATATGTCTATGGGTGTATGTAAGGGAAAATATATGGATGAGATAATGTTTATGAAAATATCCTGTAATTTTGGTAAATGGTATAGTAAGTGGTTTCCTAGTAATAAATCTTTTTATGGATACTAAAAGTGGATGTGGATATGTAATAGATGTACCTAGGTTTAATAACTCTGACAAGATGTTCTGGGTCTTACTCAGGGTTATCTAGTATTACCCATAAATTTGATTATCAATCTCATGATATAGTAATGCTTCAGTATGTTACATGAAAAACCTTCTTGGCATACGACATGGCGTATATTACATGTAACACAAACATGGAAATCAATGCACACAACATTGAGTTTCTATGAAATATCTTATATATATATATAATTATTTAAATGTGATAATTATAACAAAAACAATAATAGTTTTTATAGGAATAGTAGTAACTACTTTTCAAATATTTTTTATAATCATTTTATATAAATAAAATATATTAATAATTAAAGATAATATATTTGACAAAGCCCATTTATGTAAAAAATACAGTTTTATTGAATGATATGATATAAATAATAAAATTAATTTTAAAAATATATATGAATTTAATTTTAAAAAATAAATTTAATTTTTAAATTCTGATTTTCTAAATTATCCTAGTGTCATTTTTTGTGATTTTTCTCAGAAACTTCATATTTTGATGAATAGTGAATATTCCTCTTTTAGTTAAAAACTACCATTTTGTCTGGTTAATTATTAATTATAAATGATATTATAATTTTTTAATGGAAAATTGATATATATTACATCTATTAATACAATTTAATTCATTATAATCATATTAACTTTAAAATGAATATATATTATTAACAAACATTTGAACTATTTCCTACTTTCAAACCCCGTAATTTCATCCCGTCTAAGAGATGGGCACTAATCTTAATTTTGTTGCTTTTGTGAAATGAATTTTGAAAATTTGACATAATAATTTGTGCTTACTCTAATATTTAGTTTCTAAAAAGACCATGTGAATTTTTTGTCCACAATGATTAGTTAAAGTGATTAAAATTAATCACAGTAGAAGAGGCCAAATTATGTTTAAATAGTGACTAAACCATAAAATTAATGTCCCAAATGATCTATAAAAATTCCTAAATTCCATTTTATGTCAATATTTGGTCCATAAAACATCATTTAGCCCATTGTTTTGGGTTGGTATGAATGTTTATGGGTAATAACAAGTGCACACCTATCCTTTTTTGAAAAATTCAAAGTGTGTCATTTTCCATCCCTATAAAATTCCATCACATATACCCATTGAACAATCCTATAAAACCTTTTTTTTATCCAATTAATTCCCAATAAACATCCCAGAAATCCTCCCTTATACCTTGAATTCCACCTTTGGGAATAAATCCTCTCAAATAATCATTTTGGCACAAACCAAAGGGAGTTAACTGGATTAGAGGCAACATCTTCTCTCATGATCTTTTCATTAATTTTTCCTAATCACTCCTTAAACTCTGTTTATTCATCTATTATGTAGAAGAACATATATCCTAAATATAATATGATGTTATTTTGAAAATAATTCTACCTAAACATACACACTCCTCTATCTAATGGATATGAAACATAATGTTTCTATGTATGGTGAACTATTGCCTCACGAAACGATAATTGTTTATTTCTAGTTTACCACAAATTATCGGTGCCATTATGATGGAAAATATATTTATATATGATATATATTGGTTATTATGTCTCTAAGATTATGTATTAATTTTTAAAATATATAACTTTTTTACTTCCCATTTTGTGTTTATACGATAATCTCGTTTGAGGAAGTGTGGACTACCACTCCCTCAAAGCGATGTGATTCGTTCACAAACCACATAGAATGTATTAAGGATAGTTTAGTGAAAATAAATGATATATATGATATATGATTTTAACATTAATTAGGAAATTTATATATACATATACATACATATATATATATGTATATTCAATTTACATTCTTTTTTTTAATATGACAATAATAATAGAAATAATGTTCATGCGTATATACAGCTTACTGTCTCCATGAACAATTTATTCCATTCCACACTTTTTGTGATATAAATTTTTATAATATCAATATACAGGGTATAAATGATATTTATATCATTATTTTCATTCTTTAATAATGATATAATAAAAATAACCAATGATATAACAAAATAAGACATTTTCAAATAACAAAGAAAATATTACAAGATGTGAAACCTTAAAATAAGATCATTAACTAGATGGTAATAAAATTATATAATCATATCATATATGGTATTATATATAATAATATGGTTCTATAAAATATTTATAATAAATTTATATTTAATATACATGTGGTTTTAATGAGTGGGGAGAAAGTCAAAACACGAGGTAAGGTGAATTCATCTCACTTTTAATTTCTGTGAGATACATGTTATTTTTATTACTCATTATTTTTTGTGTATAATATGTATAGAAAATTATTGTATTATATTTATCTTTTACATAAATTTTTTGGTATTCATATATCCATCATATGATACTTCTTTCATGGGATTTATGTTTCTTCACATACCAAATCGGTAAAATAGTTTTGCCTCAATTTTTCTTCTTTGAGACTCATGTTTTGTTATACTCCTAAACTCATTCTTTGAGGTGTATATTCAAAAATTTTAAATTTTATATTATTAATCTAAATATTTTAATTATATTTATGCTTCATGTAATTATATTTCATAAATGGAGAGTACAATCCCATGTTACCACATTATAAGAGTTTATTAAGACAATCTCACTGCTTTTCGAGATTGTTTATCTTTATGATTCAAATGAAAAATTATAATGATCCATATCTTATGGATATTCATGAAATTTATTGTCCTCTTTTTATCCATGATATAATAATGTACGAGTACCATTTTTCTACTCTTCGATCCAAAAGATTGTTAATAATTGTTTTTATGAAAACCCGTCATTACCCTCCCTTCGGTTGGAAATCTGTATTTTCTAAAAAGGGTTACAAAAAATATTATAGCGTTATCCTATATATTTAATTTTCATACATTATTTAAATATGAAAACTAAAATGGAAACAATGTTCATGTGTACATATGAATAACCATATCCATGAATGGTGTATTTCATTTCATACTTCCAAATGCTCAAAATTATTATGATTTACAACACATGATATAAATGATATTTATATCGTGATTTAAATTCTTGAATCAAGAAACGAGTAAAATAACCAATGATATAACAAATTAAGACACAAGCGAAGAACAATGAAAATATTATCTAATGTGAAACCATAACATACGATCATTAATTAGAGTGTAATAAAAAGTCATAATCAAACCATATATGGTATTAAATGCAATAATACGATTTTGTAAATGATGTGTATGTAATTTATATTTATTATATAGGTGGATTTAATAATTATGAAGAAATTAAAAACACAAGTTAAGGGGATTTCATCTCACTTTTAATTTCCATGAGATACATGTCATGTTCGTCACTGTTCCTATTTATGTGGTGTATGTACTAAACATGATTGAATTATATATATCTTATACATAAACCTATGTGTATTGACATGTCCATTTTAAGATCCTTATTTGAAGGTGTTTAATTTGAAAATGTTACCATATCCATAAAATATTTTTGTCTCAATATTCCTTCTTTGAGACTCAGGTTTTATTATGCACATAAACTCTTTATTTGTGTAGTGTATACTTCCATTTGACATGTTATATCATGAATCTAAATATTATCATTATATTTTATTCCATATGTAATTTTTTTTACATAGAGAGTATAATCCAATATTACAATTTTATAAGAGTTTGTTGAAACAATCTCGTTGATTTTCGATATTTTTTATTTTTATGCTTTATTTGATGAAATATTATTTTCCATATCTGAAGAAAATTAAGGAAATTTATTCTAAATTTTTATCCATTATATACTCACGTTTTGATAAAATTTTTTAACTCTTTGTTCCAGAAGATAGTTAAGAATGTGTTTTTATGAAATCCCAACATTATCCTCCCTTTGATTTGAAATCTATGTCCTCTAAAATGGGTTTCAAATAATATTATTCCATTATCCTATATGAATTAAAATAACTTTATACCCTTTTTAAATTACCAATCTATTCAATGTAATATTACTGTTTATTTCTGAACAAGGCATTACCTCTATCCTTTTTATTGTGAAAAAGGAATTTTCATTTTAACTTGTACGACATATATAGAGTTACCCACCCCCATTCTTTTGACGACTCCTTTGCACTTTTAAAAGGTTGATCTTCTAGAAATTGATTATAAAATTAATTTTCAGGTAATATGGTTTCCGAAATGATTTCATTTATTCTTTATAAGTATACAATTTATTTTTTACAAAAATTTGTTTTTAATATTTTTATTTATTAAAAATGATTTTTTGAAGAATAAATGATACTTTCGTCAAGAAACATTTTTAAAAGATATTTCAAAAACATTTTCCATCTAAGATAAAATCCATTGATGTTATTATTTCCCTTTTAGTAAATGATATATTGGTTACTTTCATATCCTTTCTATGAATGTGTTACACTAAATTTCCTGGTCCTTAGGATTCATGTTTATCTTTCACGGATTATATATTTATGAATTATATTTTTCTTTTAGAGTTTATGCTTCAATGAAATGGAAATAAGAAATTTACCTTTTACATAGGTTATGAGGTGATAAAATTTTAGTGACACCCATTTCATTTTATGGGTTATCATTTGATGTTTTAAGACCTTTGTCTTTTTTATGGGTCATGACATGATGAATGTTTTCTTATCTTATGGTACAAGTTTGAATGATTGTAATATGAGATTTATGGGACCTATATATCTCTCCAATTCAATTGTTAATAAAAATATTATATGATATCAAAGGGAATTCAGAGTGTATCCCAATCTTGAAAATAAATAGGGTGTACGGGTTGTAGCCAAAGCCCAAAAAGAATGATGTTATATGGGTTGTACCCATGCCTGAAAAGAAAGAGGGTATATGGGTTATATCCCCAGACTAAAAAGAATGGGGGTATACGGGTAGTAACCAAATCCTAAAAACAATAAGGTACATAGATTATAGGCCAAACCATAATAGAAAGTGGGTATTGGAGTTTCTATCCCAAGACCTAAGTATGTATGAGGGTGAAATCCCAAGCCTAACATTTTATAAAGGTCTTGGTTGGTATCCTAGACATAAATGTTTCTATTGTTATTTGTATTCCTCACGTCCTCTATGATATTCAATATTTATGATATCATGGATCATGATTTTTATTTCCTTAAGATTCATGTATTATGAACTACCATGCTTTATCCCATAACCCATATTTATGATCACTGATATTAGGCATATAATTTGTTAATTTTACAATCACATTATCATACACCAATGGCCATTTATATAATTAAATGTCTCCCTTGTTTATACATACTAGGAATATAATCTAAACCATCTCTTATGTTTCCTTTCTCAATGATATTAATAATCATTTAAGCTATAGGTACTAATGATGGACATCATTATGGGTTATTTTGAATATCTTTCAATTGGGTAAAAGATTTTGTTTCCATGTTTCCAAGGATGCTAAAAATTTATTTTCCTCAGGAATGTATCTTTGTAACATATTAAATATTCATCTAAAATAATGTTATAGACGTTTATGTTAATCTTGGGTCACTATACTACTCATTTATTCAATTTTAAGGATTCACGAATAATGAGATTGAACAACATGCCAATATTATAGGTCTAGAACTATCCTTATAGCTACAGATAGACTATCTGAATGTCTTAGGTAATTTAGGGCTAAGAATAAAATAGATCAATGATGAATATGGAATATAAAAGGAGGAATTGACCTTCCCCATAGGCTATGTGAGGGTATTTATGGATGAGTTCCCTCTTTAACTAACACACCATCACATTACTCAATTATAGAATGCACATTCATATACACTAGCTAACACAACCACTATCCTGGCCAATGTTTACTAAGATTAGATGATATTATTTGTTTCACACCAAAGGGTAGTTTCATTTTTCATTATTTGTGTCATAGATGTAATAAATCATATCATTTTTCCATTACAATATGATATAATGAGTGTTATTAGATAGATGATCTCCTAGATGTATTTCCTCTAAAACATGACTAGTCCATAGAACTGTGCCATAGAAGAATTGATTTGATGTCAGGTAGCTAATGTCACCCTCTAGGATTGGCCAAAAAAACAAATTCTTATAAAAATGGGGCATTGATGGAGTCTTCCATTAATAAATTCCACGTGGGAGCCCCATCACAATGTTGAATGACCATACTAGAACTTATGGTACTCATTAGTCAGGATTTGAACTCTCACACCAAAATAAAAGACTTCGTTTTTTCTGGTCAATGAGGATTCATGGCTATATAGTGTTCACCATGAAGTTACACATTTTTTAGAAACTTGAATTATAATATCATCAACCACTAAAACCATTTCACAATAATAATAATTTATGATTGTTCACCATGGGGGTACTTGATTCCATGTGGCCATATCCTCCAGCTACCACCTACCAAATCAATTACATTATAACTACTACTAAATTCTTCTCCAAATAAGATAAAGCCATAAATCTCAATGTATTAAAGAAATATAGCATCATCAACCTTGTGAAGTCTAATATAATCATCATATTTTTTGTCCCTCATAGAATATTTATGGAAAATTGAACCAGTTTAGGGTCTATAATTTTAAAGTTGGTATATTAAGAGTAGAACATTGATGCCAATGATTTTAGTCAATATTATATAATAGGAAATGGGTATTTCAAGGATTTAAATATGTAAATGTCAAATATAATCTATAAAGTGGTATAAAAATATAGGAAATACTATCCAAAAAATATACATTCCTTGTAGGCATATCTCACTATAACATGAACTAGTAGAAAATAACCCCATATTTAATTTTCAAAAAAAATAGATGTTGTTCTACCCTTTGAGGTTAGGTTTTCATCACTATAGGTTGTTAACTATGGTCATCTCTCAAAATATGAACCATAATTAATGTGAGTTGTTGAATTTTAGGGTTTATATGTTAAGAAGTTTAATATGTTTCACAGTTTGAATATACTTCATAATTTCATTGGTTGAGCCTTTAATTATACATAATAACTCCACTCATTCTTACAATGAAAAATGGTGATGGTTCTTAGAATCTAAATGACACTGAGAAAAAAACCTCTATATATAGAACCCTAGTGAAATGAATATTATAACATAGATATCCACTCTTCCAATGGATCTTAAACAGTGTCTATGATGAATGGGGATGACATTATCCCCCCACCATTTCTATATATCTAAAGAAATACTTTTCATAATTACCTCTATGAACAACAAGTACTTGTGGTAATACATTAAATTATATGTCATATGGGTCCCCGTTTCATGCACATAATCTATACAACACATACTTCCAAGTTTCTTGATGTTAAAATTTATGACAACATCCTTACAATATAATGTTCAACTGCATAAAAACTATCATTACCACTTGATGTTAATCTTCACAGTACACGTACTTGTCATATGAAAATAAAATGTAATATTTTTATGTCCCCTATACTTGAATTTAAACAACAAAGTCATAGGTCCTTATCATAAGACCATAAACAACACAACGCGTTGGTCCTTGTTATTGTACCATAAAATAAAAATTCTTATTCCTTTTCACACGATGATGAACTGCAAGACATGTGGTCAGTTTATGGGACCTACCTTCCATTTTATATATGATATGAATATTAGGAAATGGATTCAAAATTTTGGGATTACTTTATCATTATGGGATCTACCTAGAACCAAAACATTGGAAAAAAGATGTAACTCCTCATCCAGGCATCAAGGCCTTATCCACATTAGTATTCCAACCATCTCAATCCAAGATACACCTTCAATAAATATTCAATATACATGAGCTAGATCTATGTAGAAACCTAAATTCCCCATCCATAATTAAGAGTAATATATGAATAGGTTCCATATATAAGAACAAAATGTATATTTTCCCAACTTTATGGGATATATAGTGATTCATGGATCGTCAATTTCAGGACAAACTATAAATTTTCCTCACTTATAACCATTTACAGAAATGAGAACTAAATCCTTTCAGGATTCATACTCTTATTGATTTGGGAATTCACCCACTTGTTACATATAATGAACTATAATGTAGTTTAATTGATTCCCAATTTTATCTTTCTTCCCGCAATGATAAGGACTCTTGTGAGCCTAGAGAACCTAGGAAATCAATCTCACTAGAACAATTGAGATCTATTTTATTCAATTCTAAGGAAAGTTTTCAATTTCACATGACACTTTAGTGCATGAAATGAGGCCTTTAAATTGAAATATCATACCCTCAATTGTATGTGTAGTTAAAAGTTTATTGTTTTGTCCCTTCCCCGTAATAATGTGTTAAATACATGTTCATATAGTCTTTAGGGTGATAAAACTCTTATTGAATGTACTATTATCCCTAAACCAACTTCATGCTTCCAATATTTGAGTTAATACCAATATATACCTTTATTAAAATATCATTTACCATTCCAATATCATTGAGTCATACCAATTGGTACTCACCAGAAACATATTGGTAACATGGTTTGATTGATATAATGGGAACCCATTATGATTCATTGGTGAATAATTCAATTCCTCATACCTGAAACATAGGGTATCTTTTGGTCTTGGAGGAATGGTCCCCCTAAAACGCCCATGATATTTTCCAAAGTGTGTGTGATACCAGTTACCACCATTATTTATGTTTATCCAACACTCACTAGTCCCCACATCCCATTTACCTAGATATTATTTTATTATCATTTACACTTGCAGAAACGCAACTATTCATGTGAAATCATAGACCCTCTATGTTACACATGTGTGCATTGTACCCATTATTAATGAAATTTTATAACCTCATATTCTATTACCATTTAATTTCATGGTATTCATCCACCATGAAAGCCCATAATTCTAATTTCATTATAATGGAATAATCTGGCCAAATGTAGACTTTATCACTTTATAGTCCTTGCCACATGAGCATTAACTACATGACATCCAGTCTATCAATCTAGAACAAAATTGTTTTAGAGTTTTCATCTGATTGGACCCATTATTGACATGGGATCCATATCCATGTAATTCTATGAGGTTTATACCCCTATCCATAATCCTATATTAGGGATTATTTTTCATTCCGTATAGAAAAATATGATAAGGAAATACCACCTACAATTTTCACGATCATGTTGTACATCAGATACCCTTAATGAATATTAATATTAAGGTTTACTGGATAAATTTCATAAATATTTACCCATATAAATGACCTTGATCTATATAGGTGATGTATAATATAACTATGTGGAATCTTGATTCTCATCCACATGAGATACATAGTGACATATAAATCATTATTCCTGGCCCAACTACACAATTTCCTAAATATAATGCCCTAAAATTTTAACATGATCAATAAAGGGATGAAATTATTTCAAAGAACTTTATAGGGGTTGATCTATTTGTTTGGGATACAAAATAACATCTAAAACCTCTACTATAGTACCATTTAAATATTTAAAAAAGATCAAGTTTCCCCTTCTCAACCATGAATTTCAAAATGGCCTCACCTTCTCTCAGTTTTTATCCCTTCACTCATTGGTGTTGGGTACTTATTTTTCCATCATAGAAAAATGCTTCTCGCACATCACATACTACAGATAACCATGTGAAACTAGTCTTAGGTCCCATCAATGTGACATAAAGATATGAGGGAGTGTGCAACCTATATGAAATTAATCTAATAATATTGTACCCTTAAATGTTTCCTTCTTATACACTACAGAAGCTTTAGATCCACCAAAATGCATTCAACATGCATTTGACCTATTCCTAAGGGAATTAGTACACCTATTATTAACCTATGAGTTTCATATATAAAATTAATCATCCTTCAAAAGAACTATATATAGGTTTAATTATCATCATGGTAAATATAGCGATGTAGAAGTACTAAACCATGTACCAAACCTTCATTATTGTAACCTAAATGAGAACATTTCCAGATTATGAATATGAGTCTAATTTGGGATAGATTTTTCTACATGAGTTCTCTGGATTGAGAATGAATGCCCGAGAAAAGAACCCCATTCCAAACATATGATTAAAATATATAACAATGACACTTTTCCATTTGAGAAAATCATGCATTTTTATTCTAGTTCACACATGATACATACAAATTCTAAGAACCCCTATCTTGGGTCGAACCACAACATCAAGGATATATATATATATGTATATAATTTCCTCTAGTTGATCATATGCCATATGTTTAGATTTGATTTTTATATTAAAAATCTCTATGGTTTTATTCTTGACTTGATAGGATACTTAATGACATCATGGTTTGATATCCTAGAAAAAAACATATGTTTATCACCATAATATCCTTTCATAGTTTCTTGTTTGTATCAGGAGTAGCCCCCCTCATTTAGATGCAAGTTTGTGAATATTACATCATTAATCAAACCCTCTATCAATATGAAATTTTTAAAAATTATGATATTTTAATAGATAGATACCATAAAATGGGTTGATAGGGGTAACTTCTCTTTTGTGAATTATTATGCCCCTACACTTGAGTGGGATCATTATAGGGGACCTCTTCCTTAAGAACAACATTTGGGTTGATTCTGGTCTATATAAATAATGTGGTGGTGAATGGATTCTCAATATTGGGCCCACCTGAAATCCTAAAAATAGAGATACACTCTTCACGTCGCTGTGTAAGAGCTAAATAGTGTGCGGGAATAACGAATCAATTCTTCTAGCACATTTCTTATTATTAAAATGAAAATAAATTGATAAAATATGATAATTCCCCTATTATATTTTTGTTTAAAACATTTCTAGTGATGCTTAACTTCCTCGATGGCTCTCTAATAAGTCAGTACTTATTTCTATTTTCCTAAATTAGGGTTAGATCTATGTAGATAGATTATCCCAAATATTTAGTCTTTTCTGAAAAAAAATTCCCTCTACATCTGTGTTTTTCCTTTTTTGTAATGAAATAATAACTAAGAGTATACCAATGAAATATATAATGATTTGATATTAGCTATCTGAGATCAAGCTGCAATTTCAAAAAATTTAGCACAATCTACATATAAGGTTGATATATGTATTTGGATTTCCATTAATGGGATGTTTATGGCTTGATTCCTTCACTCATGGGATGTATAGTGAAAATATAGAAGGAATTGATTGTGAAATTTCATATTCCCTTATTTAATATTGGTTCCTGATCATGTTACCCTTCATTAACGATGATATATTTATATTCTGATCATTAAGATCATTTGATTTTACGTTAGTGGTGAGTAAGACATCCAATAAAAATACAAAAAAACAGGAAATGGGCTACCTCTAGTAGAAATTCAAGATCTACAGATGACCTCTCATCATGGGTTTCCTCATATATAGACTCATGATATAGAAATATTAGGGTGTATACTTTTGGTCTGTATTTTTCATTAACCCCTCTCTATTACTGTATGGGTTATTCAAAATATATTTCTCCTTTCTCACAAAAATATGGATTCATGTGGGCTTAGGGGATGGGGATGAACCATTAGGTGTGGGTTGGAGAATCATAGATAAATATGAAAAATGGTCCATCTTGAAAGACCATAAACTTTTTTAAAATGGTAGAGTCATGCATACCTTCTTTTATTATGTATAAGAAAGATCTGGGTAATTTCCTCTTGAGTATACGTAATATCTTAACAAATGTGTATCATTATATACATTATATACATATAATGTTATAAAAATATGAATATTCATCCCACAATTATATTCCATTGTCCAATGAAAGGTTCATTTGAAGATACATTTCTTAATTTTTATGTTAGTTTATAATTTCATGGTCATATGATATAAGACTATTGGAACTTTATTTTATATATATGACATTAAACTATATACCATAAGATACATGTAAAATGAAATTTAATGGAATCATAATTGGGTCCTTTTCGAATAATGTTAAACTAAATGGAAAACTAATCCCCAATTTATGATGTGAAACTGGACGAACAATCATCAATTATCGCTCTTTATCATGGGACCACAATGATCTAACCATGGTCAACTGATGTTCAAGGTGCAATCGTCATATTTTTGTGCAACTCAACTGTTAGATCAAATTCCATTACATATTTATCTTGGATTTTTAAAAACCATTGACGTCCCTTGTAAAGTAATGTCTTCAGATTCATGGGACCCTGAATTTGACATTGTATATAAGACACAAACATTTGGAAATGAGCTATTGACCAGTCAACCATGTGAGTATTTACCTTGAAAACGGTACTATAATCCCCATGAGCCAAGAAATCATGAAAATTGAATCCATTACCTTTGGGTTCATTATAGTCGTCTCTTCAGTGTCTTCACATGCCACTACACTTGATCAAGGAACCTTGATATGTGATTTATATAACATCAATCACCCTTTCTAAAGGATGTTAGAGAAATATCAACCATGGGAATCCTAAGTAGGATTTTCTATAACACCTTCCTCATAAAAGGTTCATGCATCATGTCCTTAGATATTGTGCCCTAGGATCAATGTTTTATTACCATAGAATAAATCCCCTATGGTCTAAATCACAAGACCCTAAACTATCTATTAATGAGAGACAAAAAATCTCAGAAAAGTAACCCACAAAGTCTGGTCTGAGAAAAATTCTTTAATCCCCTCACTATGTTTATCATCTCTAGAGATAAGGGAAAAAATAGGGCTTAAGTAAAATTAGGAAAAAATATTAATGACTCTATCATATGAACGAAGAAAACTTTTTCCCTTATTGTTGGAATATTTTTAGTCAAAAAATAGATTTATAAATTATTTTCTATATCCCTTTATTGAAATATTCATTCAATGCATGCCCATGTAACTATTAGAGTGATAAAATACTTTGTGAATATTCTATTATTCATAAAAAAACTTCACGTATTCGATGAATTAGTTAATACCCAAAAACTCATTGAGTTGACTAAATTATATTGGGATTCCTCAAACATTATTAATTCAGTATGGTTCTCCCCTATATAAAATTATTAATAAATATTGACTGATCAGAAGGGACCTTGTTGGGATTTTTTGTTAAATAATATATGGCCTCAGATCATGTGACCTATGTACTATTTTCGACATAGATACAACGTACCCCTTATGATCATGACATATTTTTTTGACCATATTTGATACTATATTCCAAAATTATTACAGGGGAAACATGCTCCACCTGGTACCCACATATAATTGACATTGTTATTCCTATACCATGGCCTACAAATCCCATAATCAAATAATTCAATATGATTCTAAATCTATAATATTACATAACCACACACCATTACTTTCCTCAACACAAGGATACATTTAATCATTGTTGAACCTAAAATGTATCCCCATCACACAGACCCAAATAAAATTATAAATCATTGTAAAATAATTATCCCACATGAGATATTGGAAATTAATTCATGACATGTTTCACTCAAAATGGCCCAAATAAAATTTATCAAGGGTTGTAGATCCTATATTTTATAATCTTATCTCTATAGAATACTTTATTTGATAATATTTTGATCCTTTAGGAACGTTAAATCATACTTGGATAGATATTTTTCACATTTATGGGACTTATTTTCTTGATTATTTATTAGTCTAATCTCTTTACGTTCGTTTAACCAATACACTAAAGGAATTTTTCATTGAAAAAATGATATATGATCTCTAATCATTGTAATTATCATTGATCATGTTATCACCTCATATTGATTTTCATATAACCCATAAATGTTTACAGAATCTCACATCCTCATATAAAAATCCTTATGGAAGGATTTATACATCCTAGAATCTAACTATCCGAGTGGATTCAATGTATTTTGTATTATATCACCATATATCATGCACTTATTTAAAGAATAGATGCATATGAGGACCCCAGATTTTCATACATATATATCACATATTTTTAGATGAATATTCATCAAATGTTATAAAAATAAGTCTGATAACTTTAATTGTTTAGTTTCTATAGAGTCCAGAAATATAATTTTTTTATTTCATGAATAATCTTCAATTTCTCCCATAAATATCTTCTCACTTAATAATTTAATTAGGCATACCCTTCCAAAATCACTCTTCATAACCAAGGGAAGGAAACATTATAATGGGTGATATCAGATGCTGAGTAAGGAAAGTCATAGGATAAATCAATCTATGATCATATGAATCGATATTATGTTCATAATGGTCTATGATCGTGAGACAAATATACAATGATTATATGGAAACTTTCATAGATCATATAAATTGAATCTTAAAAAAACATGTTCATTTCAAAAAAAATGGTCCATTTGTGTGAGGAATCATCCAAAATAAACCATGAGTCATATAATCATGTCATAAAAATGGAAAAATTATAAATATAGAAAATTGTTTCATATGTCAAGTTTGAGTACCCAGACCATCAGCATAGTGGATCAAGATATATCAACCATTTACCATTATGGATTAGGACACACCTACTTCCCAATGTGGATCAAGACCAAAGACATGTTTCCCATCATAATCTCATGCTATATAAATACTTAACTAATTAATTAGGGGGAGATATAGGTCCCACCCTTCTCATAAAAAACCATAAATATATGTGATAATATAATAAAACTTTTTTCATATCATCACATAATAACCTATGTAAAGAAATCATGTTTCAAAAACCATTATTGAATTCACCATAGCATAAGACATAAATAATAAATGGGTTTAAAAAAAATTTATCAACATAAACATTAACAATACATAGAAATAATATGGTTAGTATCAATCAATATCAAACACATTTAATAATAAAAAAATAAAATGCAATATTATACAGAAAATGATTTTGAATGATCGCATGGAACATATCATGAGGAAAATATAATTTAAAATATAAAAAAAATTCAAAAACATATTCATTTATAAATTCATTCGCTTGGAATATAACGTTGAGAAATTATAAAGATTGATTTAAAAATCAATTAGTACATTTGTTGAGAAAAATACCATTTCATTAAGAAAAACTATTTAAAACATTATAACAATAAATGATTTTGGAAATCATTTCTTTTTAAAATAATTTTTTAAATGCATAAGGGATTATTTAATACAATGACTGCTCTTGATTTTAAGGAATTTTGTATACGTTTTAAAAAATATTCATTTTTAATTTTTTGAAAAAGCCCAACATGCCCTGTTTTCACGAAAGATGGAAAATTCCTGTTAATTTATTTTACAAAATAAAACAAGTATAAAACGGAATTTAAAAATCATATAATAACATTTAAAAAATTTATTTTTTTTAGAGAACATTGATGTAGTAGAAAAAAAATTTGATCAAAGATGGAAATTAAGAAAATTTTTCGTTAATTTATTTCTATATTTAATCCTTTATGAGAGGAAAAGGAAAAGAAACATGTATTATTAAGAAATAAACATAGAATAATAGAATCATGGGGTTCTTCAAAAATATATCATATTATTTCATCATCATAAGTATTAACATAAACCATTTTAACCAATGATGAGATTCTGTTTTAGAACCCATGCCTTTTTTGTAACATTGAATTGTATCCCCATGAATGACTAAAATTAGATGAAACTAAATATATCATGAGAATAAATAGATACACCATATTACATATAAATGGGGATATATAAAAATATTTTATAATAAGATATGTGAGTAATATAACGCAAGTCCTAAGGAAGCCAAATTTAGACAAAAATACCTTGTTATGTTAGTGGATTTGGAACCGTAATCCCCCAGAAAGAAAGATCCTGAAATTGAAATTAAAATCCACAGTATTGTATGGATAATCATCAAAATATAATTTCATGTTCAGTATATACATAAAATAACACAAACCAAAAGTGAATATAGAATATGTTTCATTGCCAATAAAACTGAGATGGGAATTATTTACCTTAGGTCTCAACAACCTTTTCACACCATAGAAACACTTATATAATAAAAATAATTTTATTATAAATTAATTAAATAATTATTCCAATATTTTTCATACCATATATTATTTAATTATAAATTTTTATTACTTTTTTATCTAAAATTAATTAGTGAATTTTTTTTTGGATAATAACTTCTTTTTTTTCAAGTATGTTTTGGTTTGATAATTTTTTTCATTTCACATTGATCATGGTTAAATCATATCTACAAGGATAAAAATGACATAAATATCATATATATATATATATTATATTTTTATTTAGGTTAATTTATAAATGTTATAGATAGAAAATTAAATACATTATTCATAGAGATGGTAGGTTGTATGTATGCTTGAATGGTAAATCAATTTTTTTGAATAATGAAAAATGTTAAATAATATATTACCATACCAAAATAATTTTAATGTCATAAAAATCACATATATTCATTAAATATAGACTAATTAATTTATATAAAAAGAGTGTGAGAAAATAACATTGATTCATGAGTTGGTTGTTCGTTATATACACGAACGATGTTGTCGTATTCTCTATAGAATGGTATGCAATAGAAAATATATTATATTATAATTTGAAAAGAATAATTGTAACATAAATATTATGTAGAAATGTTATATACATCATTATATCTATCCATTAGAAGTGGTGATGTAAAATGTATTATGATAGTTCGTGAGACAGTTATTTTCCGTAATTATGATCAATTGTTTCATTTCCCATTTGAGGTAGTATGAGATGGTTGTAGTAAATTGCCTTAATATAAAAACAATTCAGTATATATAAGATACTGATGTTATTATATGATCCTATTTTAATAAGAATTTAAGGAGGTGGATAATAAAATAAAATAAAATGATTAGTTAGGGATGTTACCTCTTCTCCAAAAAACTTATTTTTTGTTTACACAAAATAGACACATAGACTATATTTCTGAAAAAACTAAGAATTATAGATCGATATTAAGTATGAAATAAAGTTATTTGGATTTATATTATCTAAACCAATGGATTTTTGGTTGTTTGAATAAGAAAATAGAATTTTTGGGATTTTATATGTTTTGTTATTGAAACACTTGTAATTTTTTTAAATGAAAATGTTGTAATCTTGTTTGTTATAATCTAAAAGGTTAAAAAATCAGCCATTATAGAACCTTATAGTTTATAAGGTATATATAAGTCTATAAAATTTGTTTTCGACATGTTTCCATGTCATTTTACCCCTTATATTTTTAGTTTAACCCCCACTAAACACGTTTTAATGTGAACCATGGTAATTAATTTTTATTGTTTTTTTATTGAATATGGCCAATTATTATATTGACCTTATTACATAATATAAATTATACTGAATAAAAAAATGGAATCATTTTTTTTCAAATTACATTCTTTTATTAGGAATAATTTATATTAACATTAATCATATTGATGCAATTAAAACTCTTTTTTTCAAAAGAGAAAAGTTTAAAAATATTAAAAGGGTTTTATATAAAAATTCAATAATAAATAAATTGAAATGAAATAAAATGGATTAATATTTATATAATTTAAATAATTTTACTTTTAAACCCTTATTAAAAAAAATATATTTTACAATGATATAAAATATATGAAAATTCATAATGAAAGAAAATATTTTCACTATTCATCAAATAATTTATAGTTTTAGAATATTGTCAAAAACATACTCATAGTTAATTTTTAAATGATAATTTCAGTAATGAAGATTATTATTTCAAATAATATTGATAATATTGGATGATATTATTTTTAAAACAAGTACTTCAATGGAAAAAAAATATTTGTTTAAAAAAATATAGTCTTTAAGAAAAATTATATTTCATCTTACCTCTTGAAAAAAAATACTTAAGTTAAATGATAAACATTTTATTATATATGTAATATATTAATTTCATTTCAATCATTCACCAAATGTGAGTAGTTTAGTTTATTGAGGTAAAAACACCTTGTGTGTATAAAAATTAATTTCACAAAGAGATTTCTTTTATTCTCAAATAGTTTTTATTTTTGTTTAAAATTAATTGATCATCAATGAATTCACTCAATAATTTTTTTTAAGAATATATTTTCATAATTTAGTAAATCCTATAAATACAAACCAAACTAATTTATAGATGATAACTATCACATAATAATATATTAATAATATGTCATGTATCATTTTAACACATTTTTTCATGTAATGGAAGATAAAATTAGTGTTAAATGAAACATTAAATATTTAAAATATATAATTTATGTTAAATAAAATAAATTGTAAAAACCATTACGGTGTTACATTTATACCCATAATAAAATTCTTCATTAAAATTTTAATTGGTGCTCGATGGGGCTAACATGTAAAAATTCATTAATAGAAATCCAATATCAGATGAATATAAAAAAATCCTCTTGATAAAATGGAAAACGAATTACTATTTCCATCACAAATAAATGATTCTATGTTTAAAGATAGAATAATATAGGTGGGATGTGAAGATTTGGATATGGAATATAAGTGTAATTTTAAAATAATTATGGAGAGTGAATGAGATCATTAATCTCATGAAAGGGAATGATCATGTAAAAATCCAAAACCAAAAAACCATATACCGAATCATTTCCGAAATGTTCATTGATATCATCATATTTTATTTTAATTGGAGAAGTTATTATTTCAAGATAATTTTTTGAATGTTGTTCAATTTCCACAAGAAGAGACCCTTACTTTATTTCTATCTATTTAAAAAGCACAATCTCATCATTTGGTTTTGATTCGATCACTTTTTAACATCATATCATACTCTTAAAGATGAATTTTTCATTCTTAATGTTCTATAAGTAAATAAGATCCACATAAGAATTACAATTCATTCCTTATATATCAGGTTTTTATTAAAAAATTATTATAAAGGGTTATCCAATATGAATAAATCTGCATATAGTGAAATAATACATTAATAGCTAGGATAGCAATAACAAAAAAATTCCATCCAAATCCTTTCCGAGAACTGTGAATCCTAAGGATCATTAGAAATATTAAAATCCAAAAAAATAAAATGAAGGTAAATAAATTTCCAAAATGACAAATCATTAATCCCAAATACAATATGAAGTATTAGTTAATGCCCCATAGCAAATATATTAACACTGAAGTCATATATTTCTGTTATGATTTTTATTAACTAGATTACCATTAAACCATAATGAAAATATACATTATTCCTCATTCCTTAAATAAACCTAAAGAGTATTGAATATTTTCCATAGATCCAAAAATTATGTAAAATCTGTTAATTATAAAATATACCACTTTGGAAAAAATCATTAATCAATTATGGGGTCATAAAAAATATCCAGTTTAATTTATTCATATCAATAATAACTTTATCCAAACAAATTACATTTTAGTTAACATTAATTGTATCTTAATTGTAATCTTCCCTTAATCACTTTTTTATATAAAATTTCACCTTTCCATTAAATTTCATGATAAAAAATACCATTAATAAAATTATTAAAAATATTAAAAGAAAATGTTTATAGAATAATACATATATATTTCATTATTCATATAAAATAAATATTGAATTCTAATATATAGACACATTAATCATTCCAGTTCATTCTTTATCCACTAACAAGGCCTCATCTTATTATTCCATATAAATAATCCATATAATATTAAATAAGAAGCTGGTATTAGGATCCATTATCCTTAATTTAATCATTATTTTTATTTTTGACATAAATAATCTAATAGAATAATCCATACCATTCACATGGAATTTTTTTCACTTCGTTATTAGAAATATTACGATTACTCATACCAACGTGTTGACTATCTTCACATGAATTACCTTAGGAAATACATTTTTATAATTCCCATTTTTTTATATTTAAAAACATATAATAGTAAATGATACCTTTAAGAGGCCATAATTCTAATCCATTGCATTACGTGGACTTTTCTTTTTTTTTTCTCACAAATCACATACTCTTTGTTATTCTTCACCACAAAAAAAAATATTCTCATTCTTTTGAGACATTAATTAGTGTTATTATTTCCACATTCTCTATATAGAATAAGCTGAATATTATTTCATTCTTGGTCTCCACCACATGACCTATCTGCAAATGATTTACTTATCTTCATTAACGAGTTTAAGAGTTGTTTGAGGTGTATGTTGTTAATCGTAAATCATAATAAATGGATAAGAATAACTGATATATTATTTAATAAAATCATAACCCCATTTTGTTTCTAACCAAGACACTTTATATCACAATAAATATATCCTAGTTCCATCTGGTTCCCACCATTGAGAAAACAAAAAATAATTGTGTTAGCAACACTAATCATGGTGAAAAACAACATGATATTGAAATATCATTTATTGGATTTATAGATCATGAAAACTTATTTTCAATCTATAAAAAATTATTTCTATCCTAGGTCATCCATGATAATTAGATATTTAAATCTTTCAAAATGGTTCTTAAGGAAAATATTTATTAACTACTATATATCCTTATGGAGTGTCGAACTGGGTTTTCATCAAGGGCTGTTATCATGGACCAAGTGATGATCGAATCTAATAGAATACATGATTTTTAGAGTTATCACCACTATGTACCCCTCTTTTAGAGCCACAACAACATGTAGTATCCATATATCGATTTATTGAAGAAAAAGACACCAAATCTGTAACTATGAAAATTTAGGATTTTATCCTATAAATAGACATATCCAAATAGTTTTTAGTATTTTTTTTACTAATACCAATATCTAAAACATTATTAAACCATTCTTATGATACCCAGATTATGGAACTATGGTTTTCCTACATAAATACATATTTTTGATAAATATTCAATAAATTGCATAAACACAAGACCAAATAATGTAATAGTTTATTGCCTTTGGAGACTAGAAAAATAATATCCTTATTTCATAAGAAATCATAAACATCTGCCACAGTAATCTTCTCACATAGTACTCAAATTATTATTACCCTTCCTAAACCTTTCCTCATAACCCAGTGAAGAATACCAAAGATAAGGTTATCTCTTATGCTCAGTAATGGTAATTATATGAGAGTTCAATATATGTCTACATGAAAGAATACATTAAGAAAAAGGGTATGTTATCATGATCATTACATTAAAATTTCATATCCATCCATTCATAGAGCATAAACATTAAACATGGGATAAAACATTATAATTTCAAAAAACATGGCTCGTAAGTGAGAAAATTCATTATAAATAAATCATTAACCATAAGATCATTTCATAAAAGTGTGTCACCTTTGTAAATATATAAAAAACATTTAATATTTCAATATTTGATACAAAGAAAAAAAACATATTGTATTTAGATTTATCACATATTTCCCAAGGACACACTTATTTCCCATAGTGGATCAAGATCATTGAATTTTTTCAATAGTTATCCCATGATATATAAAACATTACCTAATGAATTTTAGCAGGATATAGGTTCCAACAATATCATAATAAAACAATTAGTATTTGTAAAAATATAACATAAATCATTTTTCATGTCTCTACATCATAATTAGAAGAATAAAATTTGTTTTTATAAACATTTAATCAATTCACCATAGCATAAAACATGTAAAAAACATAAGATGCATAATAATTTCTCTAAAATAAATAGTAACCAACTAGAGAAATAATAAGGATGGTATCATTCTAAATTATCCCAAATAATGAATAAGTATCAAAAAAGTTGGAAATCTTAGATGGAAATGATCTTGAAAGTAACATAAAAAAGAATAGAAGAATATTTCTTTTAAAATTTTCAATACACTTTATAAAAAATAAAATTTTTAAAATAATTTTATTTGAAATTAACATTGAAATATTATAAAGTAATATTTAAAAAGAATTAAAACAATTTTTAGCAAAAATATCCTTTCATTGGAAATAAAAATTCATAAAATATTTGGTAAATATTTTTCATTTAAACAAAATTGAAACTTATAATGATGAAATTAAAAAATTTATTGATATTGATGATGAAAGTTCATTAAACCATAAAGGAAATATTCATTACACATTATTTGTAAATGCCAAATGAGCCTTGTTTTGAATGTGGCATGAAAAATACCTATAATTTTTTTTTGAAAATAATTATCACAAGCCTCAAAATTAAATTGAAAAATCCTAGATGAACACTAAAACATTTCTGAAAACATTTTTTTAAAACATTAAAATGGATAAAATAAGGGTTTTTCCCCGAAGGGAGTAATAATGATTATTTTAATTAAAATTTTTTTTATATTAAATAAATTAAGATAGAAAAAACAGTAAATCTGTACTATCAATTTATAACCATGTCATTATATAATTCATTGGTTTCTTGAGATATATGTCAAAATATTGCATCATCGTAAGTAAAAACAGAAATTATCACGATAAATGATGAGATTGTATCATACAACCCTCACCACATTGGTAACACTAAATCATAAACCCCATGAGTGAATATTATTAAATTAAACTTAAATATTAATGAGAAAAAAATTATAATAACACCAAATGACAATGGGACTCTATATAAACCTCATAAAATAATATAGTTACATAATATTAGGTAGGTCCCAAAGAACAAAAATTGAGTCTAAAATAAATTACCATATTGGTAACTATTGAACCGTAAACCCCACTAAAGAGGCATACTAAAATGGATATTAAAATTGAAAAAAATAAAAAAATTAGAAATCTAAAATACAGTCATGGATTATATATACATCACATAAAAGAAACTCATGGAGAATATAGTATGAGTCATAATGAAAATAAAAATTATACATAAGTCTCTTACCTTAAGTTTGGAATTCCTTAATAAACACTCAAAATACTATTTTGTAAATATAAAATTATTATAAATATTTTAATAAAACATAAATATATTTATTGTTTCAAATATTATTTACTTGTGAATTTTTATTACACTTTCATCAAACATTATGTTGAACCTATCATAATTAAAATTTATTATTTTTATTAATCAATATCATTATACATTAAGTTAAAAATTTCATAAATATAAATTTTTCGGATTCTAAAAATCCATTTTTTCATATTCAATTCTAAAATGTGGTAAAATATAAATTAAAATTATTTTAACAGGAAAGATGAAGAACTTTATATCCAATGAAAAAATATTCAAATGTTTATAAAAATTTAATATCAAAATTATTTATGAAATTTATTAAAATTACCTAAATTGGATTAAATGGTATATATTTGAACTAATTTTACATTTAAAAATATCTCCAAAATAATTTTAAAAATTTTCAATTCTTTAAAATAAAAGACAATTCATATTAAAAACCATTACTTTTCCCTATTCTATGAAAATTTTATCTTTCATGAAGATTCGAAAAACATCACTCCATGATAATTTTGAAATTAAGATTTAATAGGCTAACTTTATTTTTTGAAATTATTTTTATTAATGTATAAAAAATTAATTTTAAATCTTGTGCACAAAAGGTGGAAAAATAGATTTTCAAAAAATTATAGTTTTTAAGTGTGAAATTGAATTTATTCTTCTCTCTTGTTTTTTAAACACATAAGATAAATGTTAAAAATTTATTGAATTTATTATATTTAAATTTACATAAAATAATTCATAAAAGTTTAGATTTTTAAATTAATTATGGTAAAATGTGTCTTTGTCCATAAATTTAGTTTTTCAAGAAAATGATTTCATTTATTTTCAATTACTTTTTATTTTCATTTATAATACATTGGAAATAAATTAATTCATTTTCTATACCAATGTGTACTATATGTTTTTTGGTTTTAGTTAATCATATTCATACCTCTCCTTCTAATTTCAAGTTGATAACTGTCATATAATTATATTTTAATAGCATGAAACATTTTGTTAAAACTCAGAGTTTCATGTAACAGAATATTAAATCAGTGTTGCATGTAACATAAAAGATAAAAAATATTTAATTTATAAGAACCAAAATTTTTAAAAAATATTGAAGTTTTTTTATGATGGTTTAAAATTCCTATCACGAATACTAAAATATGTTGTAAGGATGTAGGTTTCCAAATCCCATCTTGAATATTCATCCTCTATGGACCATTTGATGTCTTTGGTGCTTGAATTCACAATTAAGTCTCATGTGGACCTTGTAATAATGTATGAATGATTTCAAGGGACCTTGTATTTTGACTATTCATGTAATTCCCATTCACTTTTATATGATCCCCTAGGTTGTCAGTTAGATGTGTATTTTCCATGTAAAGACGACCTTTGATCATGATGTGATCTGACAACATTATAATGGAAATAGACAGCACATAGTAATTTAGGATCACCCCTCACATTTCTGAACCATATCATCACCCTGATTCAATCCATCTAAGACATGGGAGAAAATATTCATGAAAAATAACATGAACCAAAATACATGACCCTAGGCTTTAGAATTTATAATTAAAAGTCACTTGACCTAAATCACCAGCTATTTTAGTCAAAATTTCATTACCATAAAATTACCATGGGATGAGACACAATACTCTCTAGGGATAAAACCAATAAATATTTTCTTCGGACAAAGTGATAAATTCAGTAAAACTTTTCTATAGAAAGCCTATAAAGGGAGGTCTGAGAAAAAGTCAAATTTATACCCAATAGGCCTTATTATAGGATTCTTCGAAAAAATTATTGGAATAATGGAAAATATAGTATGATTGTTGGAGACTATCATATAGCCCCAACAATAACCATGATATAAAAAATATGCCTCATGTATAAGAAATAGTAAGAAAACTCACTTTCCATGATGTATCCACAGAAGTCATTTCTTCAAACCAAATTATTTTTAAAGGATACAAAGTAAAATTCCAACTCTATTATTTATATTAACACTCATCCATGTGCCATTCTCTAGAAGAATATGTTATTACCCCAGATCATGTGTAAGGATTTGGGTTCAAATTTTTTTTTCATAACATGGATCTATTTAATGATCAATATGATACTGGGATATAATTATATTAAGAATATGGTGAAAAGTGTAGAGGAAAATAGAAACATGTGAATTAAAATAAAATTATTAACAATAAAAAAATAGCGAAAACTATATTATTAGGAGTTTCTCCCATGTTTCTTAAAAAAATACACATAAATTTTATAATAAAATTTTCTCTTCTATTTTTTTCATATTGGTCAGAGCATGGTGATATGAATAAACAAATGATGATGTCTCACCCACTCCATTTCATATACCATTTCCATCGGATGAATATCCATGATTGAAATAGATAACACATGACCCTATTTCCGTGTTTCATCCAGTAAAAGTTTTACCTTTAAAATATCTAGTATCCCATGAGATATAGACCTTTTAGATTATTCTATATGTGTTTCTAGATAGTTTACCCAATTATAAAACTAAGATCAATTATGATGTTTTTTCTACAGTGCATTTGAAACATCCCTTATTAATTTGAGTATAAGAATTATTTCCTCAATTTTAGAAAATAACTCTCATCAATGTATTGGTATTTCAAGGTTAGTATAATAATTTTCAAGATTTGATAAAATATATGATAGTTTAATCATCATTCCCCAATATGGTGAAAGATTTGGGGGTGGCATTCCCATTGTCTATGATTCTCCTACAAGGGAGTATAAAAAATTAAAAAATAAATATGAAGATATGATAGTATTAATAATAACATGATTCCAATAAAAATCCCAAATGGAATAATTATATGAGGAATTATCAGTGTGATATATTCTTGTGTCATGTACACTAAGGGAAAGTCCATCTCGATAGATGAGTAAGATAAGTAAAATGAAATGGTTAGTATCCCTTGACCAATAATATGCTCTGAATCCACAACAATCAATAAAAAAACAACTATCGGTATGGATGGGATAGTTTCCCCAACAATATCTTGATTATAATAATATTACTATTCGTTATGAAATGGGTGGTTTCATGAAGGGATTTCTAAGTCATGAATCAATTCCATTATAGCCATGAACATGGGGTTCAAAGGGGAACATGGTTTTTCTAATAACCTAATTATTTTTCTCATAGTATTAGATGGGTGATATTTTAGACAAGTTTGGACATAGTCATGAGATATCTAAATTGGACTGTCAACACTAGTCAAGGTGATTTTAGTATTATTATTCTCAGCAATTAGTATCAGCCAAAATTTATGAGTTGGTCAATGATATTGTTCGCCTTAAATGATTAAAAATGAGAAGGATGGAAACCTCATGATACAGTGAAACATGTGAGAAAATATATTAGCTGAGTATGGTTCACTTTTTCTTTGTTCACGTAATGAATCTATAAGAACCATATCCAAACGTGATATTTTATGTGCCCTCTAATTAGGGGAACCACTTACAATGTTAATAGTGAGCCAAAAAGTTATAGGGCATGTCATGAAATTGAAACTGTGAATATTTATCAACAAATCGACTTCCTCATCATTTTATCAAAACAATGATTAAGCCAAATATATAGTTAGTATCCTTGGGATAGATAGGGAATTAGGAATATAACTTGTGTTTTTTGACTTATAACACTATAATTTCTCACTGAACAAATTAGATAGAAAATAGAGTTGAACACTATTCCAGTAATAGGTATTACCCTGTTTAATGCGTACAATTATTTGGTAGAGATGTGAAAATTTTGGTATGAAATGGTTGAGAGGTATCTCTTCATATAATTCGTCACCATCACTAATGTTTGACCTGGACACAAAAATATGGATCCTCAACCAGGAAGAGTCATACATTCAAAAATATGGTTATTAATCCTTCTATCCAACTACTCAAGAACACACTCGATGACACCATGTATCCAAATGAGGTATATATATCAACCTATACAATATACTAATAAGGTACCTCAATATATCAAAATAATCAGAATGTTAATTGATGAGAATACACTATATATGTCATCACCAACTTTAGATAAGGAAAACTATTATGAAATATATGAATAAAATTATTGAACAATGGAACAATACCTTCTTCTTCTTGAACAACCTTATAATAGTGAGAATATCTAAAAATTAACATGGAGTACTTTAATTTTCATTAAAAATGTATTTAGTGTGTAGGAACATATTATTCATATCCTCAGGTTTAGTGTTTTCCACAATCTGGTGGATGTCCCGTTGGTTGATCCCCACATTTCAATGGTGAAATTGAATGGAGTTGGTTCTATGACATCGGTGACTAATAAATTATTGAAGATTATATAGAATATTATACATATAGATCATTAATATATATTTTTCCTCATAATTATTTATGACACATAGATGATTATAAAATTTTACATAGATTTTATTATCCCATAATTGAAATTCACACTAATCATAGACCTTGAAACTAGGGAACATGTCACATATTGAAATATACTCAGCCTTCTTATTATACAATGATGAAGTAAATACATTTGAGAAACATTGGGAAATAGGTTGATGTGGAATATTCTGACCATGTATTCTTAGATTATAATGTTTTTAGTGCATTGGATAACCCATGGATCTATATCTGGAAATGTTTTCCATTCTCTAAGATGATCACATCTATTAATACATAGGAAGTCGAGATCAGTAATATGGAAAATTATTATTGGGTGATACAATAGAAGTTTCATTCAGTAGACATGATCTAAATAAATTAATTTCAAGTGATATTAGATAATATTAAATATTTATTGAAATAATACCTTTTATAATAAAATTCAAAAATAAAATACAGTAATTAGGATAGATATTGTGATTCTCAGTTATTATACCTCTGCACCCGAAAACATTGGAAGATGTCGATGAGATTGAATCCATCATGATCAATGTGTGAAAATAATATATTAGGAATAATAACTATTTAAGCAGGAAAAAAGGATTACGTGACATAAAATAAGACACATGATTATATATATGTAGAAGGGTAAAGTGATCACATTACCACATAAGGGTCAATCGATCACATAAAAACATGAGGGTTAAGTTCATTAAATCCCCCTTATATGCCTATACACCAATCAATATATTATATTCATATGTAATATATGATCACCTGGCCTCTTTTCAGATATGTTATCGGTGAAAGATATCACTTTTTGTGACTTATGTTATTAATATGAGAAATATTGATTATGGGAATCATTTCATTATTATAGTGGGATCACATTATCTGATCACATGAAACATTCTGACAAAGGGATATTGTGATGTGGTCCCATAGATGAAAAAATAATATTATATATGGAAGATTTGATCATAAGATAAATTTCCTTCCCCTTTCCATCATTTTTATCGTACATTTTAATGGAATAGAAAAAATCACTCAGAAGATTAATATCGCCATGATGAACAATTAGTGATGCCAAATGGACTAAGGTGGGAACATACTTCCTCACAATAATTTCCATGAACCTTCTGAAATTATCTTTAGGGGGGATTTTTTCACTCCCAGTAAATGAATGTTATAAGAATTAGAGTTTAAAAAATACCCAAAACACAAGAATCATTTTGTTTAAAAGGAAAATAAGAAAGGGAATTACCCCTTGAGGGTCATGTGGTTAGGTTACATGATCACATGTAAATTAAAAGGATACAAGATCACCTAACCATCAACCGATTCACATGACGTAACAAAGAAAATTAAAGTGGCTATCTTTGATGGGTTTCACACACAATCGTATAACCATTTCTACTTATGTGATGTCCTGGAATCATTTGGTGAATGACAAGTAAATACCCGAGGTGACCAAAGATGTTCATGAAAGGACCTTCATAAAATTTTTATCATTATATGTTTCCCATGGTTTTATTTGATCATCCTAAAGATTAAATGTCTACAAAACACCTGTTGGAATGTTTTTCCATGAAGGGGGAATTTGCATAGTCGTTTATCTTTACATGATTCCCCAAGAATCATGTGAAAACAACATTATAATATGATGATGCAACAAACCCCATGAAAAATATATAAAATAATGAAATTTTCATGTTTTATATTTGGTTCATGATGAAATAGATGATATTTCATTAATGATATGGTAATTAGTCATGTGTGGCACACATGACACCACTGAATTATGGGTAAATCACTTCCTCCAACTTAATCTTGGGTATGTGGTTTGTGAAATATATTATGTAGTGTACTTATATAGAGAAACACCTATAAAACCACCCATGTAACTCAAAAATTAAGAATAAAAACGAAGATATATAGTGGATTGATAATTTTTTTTGATCTAAGAAGTGATGTGATCTCATAGTCTCCCTCTCAATAAAACTCAATGAGTAACTTTTGAAAATTTAATGAGGAATGAAATATATTTTTACTGATACAACCATGTCATGACCCAATATCTCGTGATCTAATTATAATTCTTGGACATGATATTAGGATATTTCCATTAAATCATGAGATATACTATTAATCATGTGACTAGGAAATGGGATTGAACAACCCTATATGAGTTACATAATTGCATAGACCTCATTCCCTTACATGTTTAGGTGACCCCAAAACCTTCATGTAAAGTTCATGAACCCATGAAATTAGTGAGATCAACTAGCCCTCACAGGTTCATATTAAACTCTTATAAGTCCATTTATTCCCCAAAAGTGTTTATCACATAATATCATTTTAAATTTCTAAAATCATAGGGCCATAATCCTTATAAATGTGGACTTTTTCTCATATATTCTTATCACTAGTGGTAATGGGACAATATGAACTACAATAACTCTAATTCCTAATAGATATTGGATATAACACATCCCCCCATATTTAATAAATATTCCCAAAATCATTTTTCATTGATGGAATAATCATCATGAAAACAATGATTCCCCATAAAGATTCCATATTTACTATATTTCTTATGAAAGATAACACCTTTTTCCATGGAGTCATATAATATATAGGGAATATATTCATATTTTTTTATGAGGGACTTTATGTATATTCCCCATCTCCATATGAAATTTATATTATCTTATATTTTCTATTTTTCGCAAATTAACAATGACTTTTATGATCATAGAGACATTAAATGACCGTTCCGATAGTAAAATAAAAAATCCACCATTATAGGAACCCTATATAGTTTCATTAGTAGATTATATCTTTTTTTCCTTAAAGGGACATAATTATAATGAAGCATCTGAAGGAATAATTACATGGAAAAATAATTACAAATATTATTTGTGTCAATTTTTATATCATATTCCCCATATTATATAATAATGGAGGACTGTATTTCATATAAACATCAGGATACATATGAATCTATTCTATGTCCTGATCTCTAACCTTAAATTCCAAAATATATTTGATTCCTCCCATGATTCTTTCTTCCTTGTGATGACTATAATAACCTCATAATACTTTTCACATTGAATTATTCTTTGTGAGATCTCAACTCCTCCCTCATGGATCCACAAACTATATGATGCTTATATTTGCTCTTGTGTTTTGGAAACCATAATTTCAAGGACCCTGCATGAAAATACCTATTAAAATACCATCATAATTTTTTGAATCCATGAATATATGTTATTTCCCTTCAATGGGACACATTCCCAATGACGAATTACATGGTACCTAAATGTGTGAGCCCTACATGGAACAGATCTGGTGCTCTCCTAAAACACATCTGATATTTATTGTCTCTTGTTTCCCATATTGGGCATAACCAACATTGGATTATAGGTTCATAATGGTCATTCCACTAGCATGAAGAAGATGTGTAAAATGTGGGATAATTCTTTGAAATAATCCCTAACTAATAATACTCATTTTAAAATGGATAAATTCATATTTATATGGCACTTGTATGTGAGTTCTGATTCCTTTCATAATGATATGTCATTGGCCCCATTAAGGAATTGATCCTGACCATGTAAATTCACACAAACCTCATAGAACAAAATAAATCCTAGATCATCCAACTGTTGAGATAAAAAATATAAAAAAATATGCTACAACCAGTATGTATTAATTTTAAATAATATCGACAACCATTGATACGTATAGATGGTTACATTAATTGGATATTATTGAGCTGTATAAATTTTCACATTACTAATAAAAATTGTTTCTAAAATATTAGGGTAACAAATCTTATATCAGGAGATATGAAAGATTCATGAACATGTATTAAATATATAAGAGAGTTCCTGAGTATGAAATAATAATATAACCAATAGAGTGTGATAAGCTAGACCTCTCATTATCTCAACCAATATGAGTCCTAAGCATCAATGGTGATGACCCCAATGACTAACTACCATTTAATGAAGAATCATCACCAATTAAATATGTTGGAATACCATGGGATTTTACATTACATACAATATAGTGAATCAGATGTAAATTATAGTGAAATTATGCTCACCCCCCTCAAATCAAGCATCTAGAAACACCTTTTTCTGAAAATAGTCCATTTTAAGGAATCATGAATTCAAGAGTTTACCTATGCTATATTAATATGTTTCTTTTATAGTGTTCAATTTATGCCATGGGAAAATCAATTATATATTAATATATATTATGTATTTTATAATTCTTTTTTTGGAAACATTTATATAAAGATATTATTATATTTGATTGAGATCACATCAAACCCCTTGGTAGTTTAAGTTGAATTGGCTTTTTTATAGAACTTTCTCATTATTAAAATATGTGAATTAAGGGTTTAATATTTTTTATTAATACTATAATGATCCACAGGGTCAAATATGTATGTCATCAAATAATGATTTTTTTCAAAAGCTATTTATTATAAATGAAAAGATTAATCATATCCTAAATAGCTCGGATGGATTAATAATGATCTGTAGTGATTTTCAATTTTTTATGATATTTTAGTGAATGTGTGAGATTATTTGATTTGCATTGAATCCTAAATATCATATAACATGTTATACCATGTTCCAATGATAGAAATATCTGAATCTAAATTCTTATATTATAACATACTATTTTATATAACATTACATATGATAGTTGACTGATATGCAATATATATTACATTGATTCAACTGTATCTCCTACAATAGTTTACTTTTGTTATAAATATACATGTATATTCATTTATGGATACAATATAATGATATAATTTTTCAACAATTACAAAAATATTAAACACCAATAGGTATAAATTATCATAACTTATGTATGTTGTTATGTTTTGGGAGTCGATGATCAACCCCCTTCATTGAATTAAGGGATCCAATATAAATGATATGATCCCCCTTATAGAATATTTATTTTAGTTAGATTCCAATAATCCAAAGATGATGTTATACTAATAAAAATTCACCAATTATCATTAAGGAATGGTTTTTAACACAACAATTCGGTTTCAGGGTCCTCTCAATATGAATACGGATTATAGTTTCTAGTATTGTACCTATAGAGAGACAAATTTGTTGGTTATCTCTCGTTTATCTCAATTAGGTATAATTAATCACGATTGGTAGAGATGGATCAGACTATATATATGGTTTTAATTTTTATATTGTATTATATCTATAAAATATACAGATTTGTGATGATTTATCAGTCACTTTAAATGGATTTATTTCACAACCAAGATCATGTGATGATCTTCTAAAGCCCATAAATTTGTATCAGGTTAATAGTGTCATGTATGTAATTTACAGATCCCTATTTTTTTTGATTTTATTAATGTGAGTTACAATATATATATATTATTATATTATTTGGTAGAATAATTTTGGTGATCTATGGGATTGGTCTAGAATTCATTACATTTCAGTGAGATGGATTTAATTTGTATATTATTAAGTCATGCATGAATTGGTATAATTTAATCACATTAATTTATTTTGAGTCTGGATTGAGAATAAACTGTGTATGTTTATACTGATAACTACTTCATATTAACGGTTTAGATGTTCTGGATTATATTGGGGGTGATTCCGTGTATTGAACCTCATTTCTACAATTTTATAGTTTTGAAAAAAACCACTAGGTGATTTTTCATGTGTGGTAATATGTTTCAGTGGATAAATATGTGACAAATAATTATATATGTATAAGTTTCCTAAATAAATATTTTAGAGTATATTGTTTTAGATGTAAAACTCAAATAAAACCAGACTTTATACTATTTAGAATTATTAAATATAGTGGTTATGTTATAGTTCCTAAATTAGTGGGTATTAATAAATGTAAATACATTGTAAAATATATAGTAAAGGAATAATGAAGTATCCATATTATATATGGGGATCATTTTTCTGTGAATTGGAAAGTGGTGGTGTCACATGGGTTTTCCCTAGACCAATCCCAGGTAAAAATCTAACAATTCTTTGGTAACAGCAAAATGTTTTAAAAATAAATTGAAATTTATTATACAATTAAAAATTCATTAAATGATATAGCTATGAACAATTCATTATATATAATTAATCAACATATATTATTTGAATTTTGAAAAATGGTCATCTACGGTTCGAATTAGTAAGTTATTTAGATTTTGATAAAACCAAATTGTTTTTTACAAATTGTAACATACCCTTATGAATTATAATAAGAATAGTAATTTTAAACTTATGAAAACTAAATTATATTATTTATTTTATTTTATTAAGTTTATAAGATATGGTGATCCTGGTTAAATTCTTATGGTGATATAAAATGATTAATAGTTTTAAAATTTTTATTTTTCGAATAAATTAAGTTTTTTTATTTAAAAAATTAAATTATTCATATTTATAAAACTATTTTTAAAAAATGGAATTCATTTCTGAATTCCACTCAATGAATAATGGTAAGAGTGTTTATTTTGGAATTTTACTAAGTTAGATGAATTTTCTGTGAAAAGTAAAAATATAGTTTTATTGTTTTTACCTGTCGAATTACATCATAATGATGTAATGTTGATGTAATATTTTTTCGTCTAATGAAGAGTAAAATATGATATGAGGTCTCCCATGATCTCAATACCCTGGGAATAAACCGTGGTCCAAGCCATGGTTTTTCAAATACCTCGAATGATTTTTCCTTTTAAATTAATTAAAAACTCAATCACTTCCACTATAAATACCCACCTCACCTCCCTCTCCCTCAGTCAACTATAAAGCGTTGTGAACATCATAAATTCTACCAAATAACCATATCCACATCATAGACCTTTGTTTCTACCCAAAAGGGAAAAATGGCCTTAAGGAGGTTATCAAGTAGAAGAGATCAAGAGGTAATGATCTTATTTCATTTTATTGTGTTTTATTTTCAATTCAATTATTTTATTATACTCACTTATCCTATCATTATCATAGAGACATGTATGATAAAATTTTATATATATTCATGATTATATCATAATTATATCATAATTAATAATCATTCTTCCTCTACTCTTCCTTTTATTCTAAGAATAAAAACACGGTCTGTGATATGCTGATTTATCAAAATCATGGAAGATGTGTTTTAAATTTCATTTAATTCCTTAAAATATGTTAATAAAACCATAGTGATGGTGTAAAAAAAATTTAAATTGTTTTATATAACCTCATTAATATTAATAATTTTACATATATTCATAATATTATGATATATAATGAAACTAGTACATGTTTATCGAAGAAACACCAGAATGGTCTAAACAGATATCACTAAAGATTTATCTAATGATTAATCTACATACCATATAACCCAAATGATTTATGGAATAATTTAATATTAATGAAACATTTTAACACCATTTCATTCCACTTCTATAGTTTTTCTTTCATTTGACAAGAAAACCCTTTACGAATCGACCATGACAATATTGTAAAGAACACCCCTGAAACAATATTAATAACAAAATATTATTAATGACTGGGAGGAATAATGTCATAAAATTTCCCATTAACATGATATATACATTAATATGTATCTATAAATATTAATAAAACTATTTTAACCAATATACAAAATGTTTAATCACATTTGATTAATGATGAACCTGATGTAAGTGAATTTTTAACCTAGTTTCCACTCAATGGGTTAACCTTCTACTTCATTGATTATATGCTACTATGTTTATTTGTGTATTTAATTTAATTTATATTATGATGTATTATGGGTATTTATTGTTTACAAACATATTTCTTTCATTCTATCAATTCTCACATTAATTATATGATATTTTTAAAGGACATTCCTTTGAAAATTCTCTATTAAAATTCTATTTTATGAAATTCAAAAGAAATGTTTTTATGAAATTATTCATGTTTTATTACTATGTTATAGTTCTTGGGAATTTAGTATGATGGAGTGTGGTACATATATCTATCATATATTAATTGGGTCTGTGTATGTTGGAGGTCTACCATGTGAATACTCTAAATGTAATTACGATGGTTGCACAATAAGGTAGTCATGAGGGTTACATTGTAAGGTAGCCTTGAGGGTTAAAAATCACAAGGTAGCATTAATGGTCACAATATCAGCATAAAAATCCCCAAGATAACTTTATGGTTTTATATATGTTTTATAATTTTTATATAAATTTCATTTTTCACAATGTAAGTTAACGTTGGTGAGAAGTATGCATTAGTGGAAATGGTTTGATATGTTTTAATGTATTCATGGACTAAGGGTTTCTTTAAATATTTTCATATCTCTTAAAAATATTTTCATTCTCATACTATGTTTTTAAAGATCTTACATAGGTTATAAGGATGTCTAATAGAACTATGGATGTCATGTTAAATGTTATGAAGATTTTTCAAAGAAATCATGTTGTTGATTTGTGTTAGAAATTCAATGTTTTGGAAAAAATAGAAACTATTTAACTGATAGCCACATTTCATGATTGTGGGATGATATGTATGAGTAATTTACTTAAATTATAAATATATAAACCGAAATAATAAATGGGAATGTAAATATGTCCAATCTAGTTGAAATAGCTATATTTTGATTTGTTTATGGACATGCCCTTATAGTTGGTATCAAAGCATGATTTAGATAACACTATGGTTTATGATTCTCTTAATATAATACCTTAAATGATTATAATATTATTTTAATGTTGAAATGGTATAGAAATAAAATATTTCCATGTTTCTTCTTAAAAGATATATTTGTTCAGAATGATTTTTCAAAAAAGAAATAGGGACGTTGAAGTTGGAAGGAACCAAGAGGCTAATATCTTTCTGAATCCACAACCAGGAATGGCAGGAATTGGAACCGAGAAGTTCATGATGGTCATGGATCATCTGATGTAGGAAATCAATTGTGGTGGCATCCATTTATGATAATAACTAGATCTTCCTAAAAGGAACATGATGATAGTGGAACATTTTATGGGGCAACACCCTCCAGGTTTCAGTGGTTCTTCTAACCCAATAGCGGCTTAAGGATTGATTAAATCCATTGAAAGGATATTCAATATTATAATATGGTTAGATAATCAAAATATTAGTCTTTACAATATTTTATTTTGATGTTGAAGTTGATTAGTGGTGTGAAATGGCCCTGAATATTAGGGATATAGAGGAAATTGATGCCCTAGAGTGGGATGAATTTAAAAGTCGTTTCCATGAAAATTATTTTCCTATGGTTCTTCGACATAGGATGGATTAGAAATTCCATGAATTGAGGAATAAATAAGATTATTTAGAGAATGTGTATAAATAAAAATTCACCAAACTAGCATGGTATGATAAAAAAAATTATTCAGGATATTGATATAAATATCAATCATTTTTACTTGGGATTGACCCCAAGATACTAAAGGGAATTTGGTTCTTGACCATTCAAAAGTGAAAAGAAACATGTCTGATGTGCTGAGAGGGTAGAAATGGATTTTACTGATGATCACATATACTATTAGAAAAATGAGAATAAGAGGTCCATATGGAAAGCAATAGTTAAAAATCCATCAAATAAATCTGATGGTTAGATAGTTCAGTTTCCACTTTTTGAATTGTGTGGGAAGAAGAAACCTGGGAATGTCTTACCAAAAAAGTTATGTTCTTTCAATGTAGTAATTTTAGACATATGTACTGAGATTGTAATGAAAATGATCTTAAGATCAATTCTGATAGGGAAATTGTAAAGTGTTTCAAATTTTGTGAGATGGGTTTTTATGAAAATTCAATCCAATATAATGATTTGAATGATGGAAAGAATCTTGATTATAAGTATAAAGGTGGAGTGAGATCCTTTGTGAATACTTCAGTAGATCTCAGGCCATCCAATGAAGTGGTATTAGGTATATTTTTTATTCACTAAAATTTTTCGAATGTCTTGTTTGATATGGGGTATACAGAATCCTTTATTTCTGTGAATATTTTTGGTAAATTAAAAATATCACCTCAAAAAATGACTCTTGAACATATTGTCAATTTTTAAAAGGTAAATGTTAGAAAGATAAAATTTTATGAATCTTTTTATTGTTATCTATGTAATGATATTACATTAAAACCTTGTTTCTTTCCTTATTAGAGTTTGATGTCATTCTGGGTATGGATTTTCATTCTGTTTGTCATGCTAAGATTGATTATAGAGCGAAAGAAGTTCTTTTTCAAGAAAGATTTTCAGTTTATATACATTAAATAACCCATAGAATGATGACATATAAGAAATAAAATATACTTATGAAAGATTGAAATGAATTTTTTCTTGATTATATTATTCAAAACAATGGAACTATTCATATTAATGATTTTACAATTGTGAATAAATACCTTGATGTTTTTTCTGAGAAGTTACCCAATGTTATACCCGATAATGTAGTTGTGTTCACAACTGAATTAGTTCCTGATTCTAATCCAATTTCAATGCCCCCTTCTCAAATATCTCAAATGGAACATGTTTAATTGAAATCATCATTTGTAGAAGTTTCATGATAAAGGATTCATTCATCCTAGAACTTCTATATGGGTATCCCCAGTTTTGTTTGTTAAAAATAAATATGGTTCTATGAGACTTTTCATGGACTATAGAGCTTTGAATAACATTAATATTAATAATTTGTATCGTTTTCATCACATCAATGACATTTTTAAACATTTCCATGGACCACTATATTTTTCTAAGACTGGCATGAGATCCGGGTACCATCAGCTGAAGTTGAAGGTGGATGACATTACCAAAATAGTGTTTCGAACTAGATATGGTCATTATGAATTTTCTTTTATTCCAATTGGGTTAAATAATCCACATATTGATTTCATGTATCTTATAAATAGAATATTTCATGTGTTCATGGATATGATTTTGGTAGTTTTTATTATTGACATTTTGGAATATGCTAGAAGTAAATAAAGGCATGAAAAACTTCTATGGGTTGTTTTGAAAATTGTAAAAGAAAAGAAACTACATGGAAAATTTAGAAAGTGTGAAGTATGGTTGCAAAAAACTTCATTACATGGTCACATTGCTTCTGAAATGGAATGACTGTTGATCCAGCTAAAACAAAAGTTGTTGCAGAATGGGAAAGACCCGCAAATATAAATGAGATTCATAGTTTTCTTGGTTATGATTGAAATTATAAAAGGATTATTGAAAAAATTACATTAATAACTCATCCATTACCATTGTTAAATTGAAAAGTAGTTATATTCATTTGGACAGTAGATATTGATGACTGTTTTTTAGAATTGAAATAAGATTTTTGAATTCTCTAATTCCATACCTACCTTCCAAAAATGATAAGGTTGTCATGTACTATGATGCTTCATTAAAGGGACTTGGTTGCGTTCAGAATAAGAAAGATCAGGTAATTTATTATTCTTAAAGATAGGTAAAACCTCATGAATTTTAATTATCCCACACATGATTTTGAATTAGCAGCTATGGAATTTTCTTTTAAAATGTGGGGGAATCATTTATATAGATCCAAATGTGAAATATATACTTACCAAAAAAGTCTAAAGTATATATTAACTCATAAGGAATTAAACCTGAGGCAGAGGATATGGCTTCAATTAATGAAATATTATGATTCCACAATCAATTAACATCCGAGAAAAGAAAAAAAGTGATAGATTATCCATGTCAACAAATAAATTTCATAATTGACTATGTTATGGCATGAATAAGAAACATTAATTAATGAGTTGAAGAATTTTTTCTTCAATGTTGTTGGTGTAAGAAATTTCTTGGATTTGTTTCAGGTTTTAGTGTTGTCATCTTTTTGTGATAGAATTAAGCCACCATAGACGGAAGATGGGGAGTTACAAAAAAAGGTATAATTGGTTAAAATGAGAAGTTACCATAATTTAACATTGGTAATGACTATGTTTTAAAATTGGGAAAGAGATTGTGTGTGCCTTGTGGTTATCAACTGAAGAAATAATTGTTTCAAAAATCTCATAGTTCTCTATTTTATGTTCATCGTGGAAGCACAACGATGAATAATGAACATTAGATGTAGTACCTGTGGGATTAAATGAAAATAGATATTACATATTTTACTGTGAAATTTTAAAAATTTCATATGGTAAAATTAAAATGATAGTTCTCGAAGGGGATGCTTCAAACATTACCATTTACATAGTGAAATGGGATAATATATCAATGGAATTCATTATGGGACTACCAAATACCTTTTTAGGTAACATTGAATTTTGAGTTATTGTTGATCGACTAACTAAATCTTCTCATTTACTTTATATTTGCTATACGATGTCATTGGATAAGATTTATCGACTGTACCTCAACGTGATTATCTGGGTACATGGACATATTCTTTCTATTATATCGGACCATAATCTTAGGTTCACAGATAACTTTTCTAAAGGCCTTAAAAATTAGTTGGGAATAGAATTAAATTTCTGAATAGCTTTTCATCTTCAATCAGTTGGGTAGTCAGAACAGATAATTCATAATTTAGAGGTTATGCTTCCATCTTGTTCAATAGATTACCAGGTAAGTTGGGATCATCATATTTCTTCAGTTGAAATTTCTAATTATAATAGTTTTCATTCCAGTATATATATGTCATGTTTTGAAGAATAAAATGTGTAGTATTGTAAAACTCAAACTTTAGGGATGAATATAGGGAAAGGAAGTTGATGGGACCATAATTAGTTGTGGAAGTGGATGAGAAAGTGAATATGATCCTATAACACATGAGAATAGCTTAGAGTAGGCAGAAATGTTATCCCGATAATTGGAGGGAGGAATTTTATTTCGAGGTAGGTGATCATGTTTTTCATAGAATATCGTAATGGAAAAGTGTAATTAATTTTTGGTATGAATGTAAAGCCGGGTCCACTGTTCATTGGAAGTTGTGAAATCTTGGAAAAAATTTGGATTGGATGCCTACAGAGTTACATTGCCTCCATGTTTATCTTAGCTACAAAATGTTTTTCATGTCTCGATTTTAAAGATGCATGTTCCAGATTCATCTCATGTTTTGAGCCCTAAAGGTGTTCAGCTATAAGATAATCTTTCTTATGATGATAAACCTGTTCATATTCTTGATCTATGATAATAGGTATTGCAGAATAAGGTAATCCATCAGTTATTGGTTTTATGGAGAAACCACATGTTTGAAGAAGTAATACGGGAATCTAAATATTCTATGAGGGAAAGGTACCTTCAATTGTTTCATATGTTAATAAAATTATGAGGATGTAATTTATAGATGGTTGAGAGAATGTAAAACCCCATGGTGTTAAAAAAATTATATACATGAAATAGTAACACATTGTTTTAAATTGATTGGTATACTCTAGCTGTTAAACATGATTTTTCCACTTCTATGAATTGAATTTTGAAAAATGGTCATTAATAGTTGTGATCAGAACATTATTTTGAGACTGATAGAACCAACTTGTATTTAAGTAAACAATAACGTACCCCTATGAATAGAAATATAAACCATATGAATAGTAAATTATATTATTATTTTATTTTTTATGGTTACAAGCTAATGAGATCTTGATTAATTTTTTAAAATGATATAAATGATTTATAGTTTTAAAATTGTTAAATTTTGAATAAATTGTGATATTACTTAAAATATAAATTAATCCTATTTTGAGAATTATTTTAAAAAAATTGAATTCATTTTTGAATTGTATATCTTTAAAGCTGGTGGTGATGTTTTTTTTGGTATTTTTCTTAGATATATAAATTTTCATTGAAGAGTACGAATGTGTTGATATCGTTTTTGGGTGTTTAATGAAATCATAAAGATGTAATGAAGATGTAATCAATTTGGTCAACACATGATGATTAAATTATGATTTTAGGTGTCCCCCATGATGAATACCATGGGCAAAAACCTTGGGAAAGCCCATGGTTTTTCAAATACAACTAATGTGGTGTCCTTTGATACTAAATAAAATATCCCTCCCTTTCACTATAAATACCATCCTAAACAACCTATTCTTATTACACCTCCCAAGTTTTAGAATTGTCTAAATTATGCACAATACCCTTCCAATGGTTCCTCTCTCTGTCCCAGTCCTTTTGGTCTCACCAAAATTCCAAAACCAGAGGCTTTATAGAGTATCCCAAGGAGAAGAGATTAAGAGGTAAAGGCCCTCTTTCATTTTCTTGTGTTTTCTTTTCAATTATTTTCTTATAATCTATTATTCCACCATATAAAAGAGGAATTAAAGAACCATTATCATATACATGATGTATTTTTGTCAGGATAATGGAAAAATTCATCATCATTATTCATATCCTCTTCCTCTTATTCTAAAACAAAAAACAACGTCCCTGATGTACCGATTTATCAAAATCTTGGACGATGTGTTTTAAATTTCCAGGGCATCTTTCAAAATGGTTTATAAAACTATTTTAGTTATTGAATAAAATTTTTAGTGTATGAAATAACCTCGTTTATTTTATGGGCTTAACATATTCTCATAAAATTATGTTATATAATGATACTAGAACAAGATTATCAATGAACCACCAAAATGATCTAAACAGATAACAATAATGATTTATCTAATGATTCATAATCATACTATATAACCAAAATAATTTACAGAATAAATTAATATTATGGAAACATATTAACACCATTTAATACAATTTTAGTGTTTCTCTTCCATTTTACAAGTGAACACTTTACAAACCAACCATCGATATCATGTAAAGAACTCACCCGAAAAAATGTAAATAACAAAATATTATCAAAGAATGAGTGGAATGATGTGTTAAAATGATCATGTAAGGTGTGGTAAACATTAATATGATTCTCTTAAATATTATTAAAACTTTTTTAACCATTATATATGTGGTTTAATCACATTTGATTTAATGCGAACTTGAGGTAAGTGAATTCTCAAACCAATTTTCATTATTTGGGATGACCTTCTACTTCGTTGATTATGTGCTACTAAGATTATTTTTGTCATGAGTTTCGTTTATATTATGATGAATTATGTGTATTTATAGTGTATACAGAAATTCCTTTAATTATTTTAATCATCACAACATTTATATGATATTTTTAAAGGACATTCCTGTTAAAATCTTCATTCAAAATTCTTTTTTATTAGATTCAAAAAAATATTTTAGTGAAATTATTCATGTTTTATGATTATGTTTTGGTTCTTGGAAATTGTTTATGATGAAGTTTGGAACCATTATCAACCTTGAATTAATTATGTATATGAAATTTGGATGTTTTCCTTGTAGATACTCCATGTGTAACTATGATGGTTACACAATATGGTAGTCGACAATGTTACATTGTTAGGTAGCCGTTATGGTTGAAAATCATAATATAGACATGATGGTTAAAATATAAGTAAGTAATGACCGAAGATACCATTATAGTTTTATATGTTCTCTAATGTTTTATGCAAATATATTTTTTCAAAATGAATGTAAATATGGGTGAGAAGCATCTCTTTGTGAAAATGATTTCATATGTTTTTAAGTATTCTTGGACTAATGGTTTCTTTCTTTCTTTTTTTCATCCCTTACCAATATTTTCATGACCATCCCATATTTTTAAATGTTTTCTCATAGGTTATAAGGATTTTTAATATAAAAAATTAAGTCAAGTTAAATGTTATGATGATTTTTCAAATAAATCATTTTGTTTTTTTGTTTTAAAAATTCAATGTTTTGGAAGAAATGGATGTTATTTTAATGGTACCCACTTCATATTCTTGTAGGTTGATATGTATGAGTTATGTTATTACTTTATAAAACTTTGAACCAAATTTTTATTTTTGAATTGAATGATTAATAATCTAGTTGAAATATCTATATTATGATATGTTTAATGTAATGATCCAAAACATGTACTTTTATTTATGGATATAATTTCTCTAAAAAAAATTTATTATGTTTTATAATAAAAGCACGTAAAATTACTTCAGACCGAAATTTCAGTTTTCAAAAATGATATAATTATTATAATAAATTATGGTATATGGAATAATGATTATTTTAATTAAAAATTTTGATTAAAAACAACTATTTTTTAATTTAAATGATAAAATTATCTTACATTTTTTTATGTAATAAATATCAATATGAAATTTCACTATTCATTTTCTATCCGCTATTATTTTTAATAACTATAGATTTTCATATTTAAAAGTCAAATTTCTCATACTGAGATAATTATTGAGGTTAAATAAACATCATTTTTGAATTCCAAATGTCAAAATTAACATAAGATGAATTTTTTTAAATTTTCTAAGAAGTTTCAATTTTAATGAATAATATTTGATGAATAGTGTTTTTTTATGAATAGAATAAAAATATTTTATTATTATGTAACTGTTTTTGTGAAATAATTTTCAAAAATAAGTCTTCTGAAGTTCTGATCAATGAGAAATTTAAAGTCAAATAAGATCAACTTTATTTTTAGTGAATAGTAATGTATGAATAGTAACATAACCATATTAATAGTAATGAATTGTAAAGTGGAAAAAATTATAGAAACTTCACCCATGAATGTATAAATACAATTCAAACATCTTAAAAGTGAAAAATGATCATAGTATAAGTTTTTGTATTTTTATATGTCATAAATATTTTATTTACAATTATATAATTAATTTAATAATTTAAAATGGAAATATATTTTCATAAAATGTAATAATAAATTGTTAATTTATTTTATTGTGGTTATACAATAATTTTATGGGACTTTGATTATTTTTTTAAGGTTTTACAAAATGAGTTAGGGGTTTAAAGTAGTATTTTTGGAATAAATAATTATTTTGTTAAAAAATTAAATTTGAAATATTTAGAAATTTATTTTCATAAATTGGAGTTCATTTTTAAATTCGGAGCATCGATATTAGGTTAGGGTTGGTTTTTGGATTTTTTCTGAGACAATTTAATTTTCAGTGAATAGAAAAAAATACTGTTTTTAGTTTCCGGTGTTTAATGACATCATTAATGATGTAATAATTATGTAAACTCTACGGTCTACTTATGAATAGTTATATATGTTATGAGGTGTCCCACGTGGCCAATTCCATGGGCAAATACCATGGTCAAGCCCAATGTTTTGCTAATACCACTGATGAGGTGTCCCTTAGAAATAATAATTTATTCCCATCACTTTTCCTTTAAATACCAAGCCATTTCCCTCATTAATTTAATTCCAAAAATCTTACTCAACAATGTTCTAGTCTTCTTACCTCCCAAGGAGTCCTCCCAAGGTTCGATCAAGCCTCCCATGGTCCCGACCATCATGATTTCAAAGATACCTTTCAAGGTAAGAGAACCTTTCATCCTCCTCTTTTAAGTCATGACTTCCATTATGTTATGTATAATAGATACATTTTATTATTAGGCGGCTTGTTCTTATATATCATTAATATGGTCCATTTTATTTCCAAATTATTAGAGACCCTTTCAGCTGTCATCAATTGAGTTTCTGAATTTTAATGTGATGCCGTTAGGCTACCGAATTTTTGTAAAAGAAATTGTTCTTTCTCTTTTCTTTCAAGTTTCCTTTTCATGTGATGTGTCATTAAAATGTCCAATACATGATCTTATTTCTTTATATTATGTTCCTCTACATCAAAATGGTTTATTAATGGATGTGAGGCTCTTTTCCCCTCGTCTGGGGTTTCTTTCAAGGAGGTCCTCTGTAGGGGCCTTGCGGGGGGGACCGGCGCCTGTCCTCCTTTAGCTCCTCAGGCTGGAAGGGAGGCTCCTCCAGTTGTGGTGGAACCTAGGGCCCCTAGGATGCTTCCTGGGGGTCCTGTGCTGCGTTTATCGTCCAGAGAGCTGCAGGAGGCTGCTTCCTTCCATGAGCTCACCTTGGTGGCACGTTTTGGGCATGCCAAACCGTCCCTGGACGTCTTCAGAGGCTTTGTGGATTCGTGGGGGCTGTCGCAACCCGCTGTGGTTTCTGATTTGTCGCGTGTGGCCTTTTGTGTTCTTGTGGCTTCCCGGGAGGATTTTGTGAGAGTGTGGGCTTGGGGAGCTCATAGATGTGGTTCTCGGAGCTTCTCTTTATCCAGATGGTCCTGGGACTGTCACAGGGGGCGGGAATCTCCTTTTGAGGCGCTGTGGCTTTCTCTTCCGGGCCTTCCTCTCCCGTTCCAAAACCCTGCTCTGCTGAAGGATATCGGGAACTCTCTTGGGACCTTTCTCTGTGCGGATGAGGATACGAGGTTCTTCAAGGCGGCAACGAACCCGTGTATCTGTGTGGAAATGGACCTTTCTTTGAAGAGACCTTCATGGGTGCATCTTGACACAGAAGATGGCTTCTGTTGGAGGCAGCGGTTGTTTTTCCGCAGGCTCCACCGCTTCTGTGGGCTTTGTGGTCTTCATGGGCATGAGATGAAGAACTGCCGGCGGCGGAGGAAGGTGGCGGTTTTTTCCGGTGGCGACCAGTTTGGTGTTTCGGGTCAGGACCCGTCGGGGTCGGGTAAAGATGGTTCTCTGGGTCTGTCCGTTGTACCCCCTATGGTTTCAAATTTGAATCTACCCGGTGTTTCCTGTTTTGGTATGTCTTCGGGGGAAACGTCGTCTGCATCTTCTGGGAAGCGGTCGGTTCCTTCTTCGGGGAGTAAGGATCTGATCTCTTGGTCTCCGGGCCCTCTGTCCCAAAGGACGCCTTTGGGTGGTGTTAGGCTAGACGTGTCGTCTGGTGCACTGGAGCTGCATGTCCCTTTCTCACTGGGAAGCCCGGACAGGTTTCTCTCCCCCGCCACCCCCTCCTTCGTTTTCTTGTCTCTTCCCCCACCAGGATCGATAAGAAGTTGCCTGGTGAACAATATGGTGGTCTCCACTAGTGGCTGCGGGGAGACGGCTGGTGGGATCAGTGGAGCTGAAAAGGAAGTGGTAGCCTCACGCTGGTCGCCGCAACGAAGGGTTTGGATGTCGTTGTGTAAGGGGGGTTTGGTGATGAGCATCCTCGGTTTCCATCTGGTAGAAGGCCTCGGCTGGAAGAACTGGATGTTTTGAGTAGCGAGGGTCTGCTGGATGGACCACGGGGGAGAGACGAGTCTATCGTGTCTGGACCAATCACTCGCTCGAAGGCTAAGGGGAAGGGTCTGCTCGCTCTGCATGGCCAGGACTCTCCGGTGGTTCCGAAGGCTCGCAAGTTGATCCAATAATGTTTTCAGTTATTTTATGGAATTCCCGTGGGCTAGGGGCTTAGGCGAAGAGGGCCCTTATTTTGCTGGAGGGTAGGAAGGCCAAAGCTTCTTTGTTGGTGATTCTTGAACCAAAGTTGGACGCCTGTAAGGCGCAGTGTGTTGTGAGAAAACTGGGTTTCCCAAAAAGTTTCCAGGGCGGACCTACTAATGCCCAGATTTGGGTGGGTTGGAAAGATCCTCTTCTGGTGGAGGTTGTTAAGGTGACCAAGCAGTGTATCGATGTTAAGATCCAACTGAATGGTATCAATGTTCTTTTCTCCTTGGTTTATGCGAGCAATAAACCATTGGAAAGGAGGGATCTATGGACCCACTTGAAAGAGGTTCAGGAAGGGCCGTTGCCGTGGTTTGTGGGGGGTGATTTTAACATTGTCATGGAAACATTGGAGAAAAAAGGTGGAAGGGGTGCTTCTCTTGATGGTATGATGGATTTTAAGGAATGTGTGTTGCAGGCGGGACTAATGGATCTAGGATTTGAAGGATCGCGATACACTTGGTGCAATAATAGGAAAGGCCAGAGTAAGGTCTGGTGCCGTCTGGACAGGTGGCTAACTAATATGCATGGGCTCGACATGTTCTCCAAGACCTCAGTTACCCATCTCCCCCGTATACTATCGGACCATGCACCGCTATTATTGGAGATAAAACATGAAAGTGTGGTTGGACAGACCTTTTACTATTCGAGTGTGTGGCATTCAAATCAAGAGTTCATGGAATTGGTAAGGTCGTCTTGGCTCCTGGAGGAGGGTAAGTCATCATGGGATGGGCTGACCAACCGACTCAAAAGGATAAACATGGGTATCAAGCAATGGCTTGTGGAGCAACCTGACAGGACCAATGGAATATCCAACTTACAAGAGGAAGTTCACAGGCTGGAGGAGAGTCTACAGGTGTCCTGGGATGAGAATACCTTCACTAATCTATGTGATAGGAATGCTATTCTGGTGGAGATACTTTTGGAGATGGAAAGGGTTTACGCTCAACGGTCCCGTGTGCGATGGCTTAAAGAGGGAGACCGCAACAACTCTTTCTTTCAGGCCTCCATCAAAGAAAGGAGGACCTCAAATATCAACATAAAAAAAGATGATGGGGAGTTCACTTCGGATGTTATGGAGGCTGGTAAGGTTGCGTTGAAACACTTTGAAGGCATTTGGGCAGGTGATACCTCGTCTGGGTTTCGTAGAGAGTCTTTAGGGGCATCTTCTTTCTTGGATAATCTACCTTGCTTGGTATCCCTCTCTGAGAGCGAGCAGCTGTCCAGAATTCCAGATGAGAAGGAAATTAAGGAGGCCCTGGGTAGCATGCCGAAGGAGAGCGCCCCAGGTCCTGATGGTTTCCCGGCTTCATTTTACTGTGCTGCATGGGATGTGGTGGGACCGTGTGTGGTTGAAGCCATCGGTGACTTCTTTCGGGGAGCTCCTCTGTGTAGAGGGATTGTCTCCTCGAGGGTGGTACTGGTTCCGAAGGTTAAGGATCCCACTATCTTTAGTCAGTTCAGACCCATTTGCCTGTGTAACGTATCTTATAAGATCTTGGCAACAACCATTAGCAGGAGATTAGCAAATGTGATTCCAAGGCTGGTATCTGAGGAGCAGCACGGCTTCATCCAGGGGAGGGGTATTCAGGGGGCGATTGCGATTGCTAGTGAATTGGTTCAGGACCTGAACAAACGAGCTGTGGGTTCTAATATGATCTGGCAGGTGGATATATGCAAAGCTTATGATAAGCTAGAATGGAGTTTCATGCTGCGGGTGATGAGGGGCTTCGGATTTCGAGAGTCCTTTTGTGATTTATGCTTTAGGTGCTTTGCCTCTCCATGGATCTCTATCTCTCTTCATGGCAGGTGTTTCGGTTTTTTTAAATCAGTAAGGGGGGTCCGGCAAGGCGACCCACTCTCCCCCCCTCTGTTTGTACTTGCCCAGGACGCCCTATCTAGGAGCCTGAAGAAGGAATCACTGCAGGGGAGGTTGAAACCGTTTCGAGGAAGAAGGTGTTCCCTCATTGTTTCACACCTCATGTTTGCGGACGACATCTTAATATTCACGAACGGAGGAAGGAGATCATTGAGGATACTCAAAGGAATTATGTCGCAATATGGGGAACTAAGTGGATAGGATATTAACAGGTCCAAGAGTCATCTGTTCATCTCAAATAAGTGCCCGGATCTGAGGTGCAAAACTATTCAAGAAGACATAGGATGCGGACAACGGCAGCTTCCCATCATGTATTTAGGAGTTCCCCTGTCGTGCGGAAGGATTCTGAAGTCCCACTTCAATGACATCGTTGATCGCATACTGGGGAGGATCTTCAACTGGAAGAATAGGTTACTCTCCTATGGAGGTAGGATCACCTTAATCAACAGTGTCCTTCTCTCGATCCCCATGCACGTTTTCGCTGTCATCAAACCACCAAAGGGAACGGTGGAGAGGATTGTACGCATTATGACGAGTTTTCTATGGGATGCAAAAGGAGAGGGGAGATGTCACTTGGCTTCCTGGGAGAGGATGGCCCGTCCTGTGGAGGAAGGAGGGGTGGGTCTTCGGGATATTGGTGGAACGATCCAGGGTCTCCAAGCTAAGCTTGCTTGGGAAGTGTTAGTGGGCAAGTCCCTCTGGGCCAAATTCTACAAGGCAAGGTATGTAGTGCAGGGTGATCGATGCAGGCTCTGTATGATGGCCCTCGCCAGGTGCATCACTTCACACTTGGAGGTTCTGCGTGGCCACACCAGATGGGTGATTGGTCGCGGAGATATCAGTTTCTGGGACGATGCATGGTTGGAAGAAAGACTCGGTTATGAGGGATGCCCTTACCCTTCCATTTCTTTCAGGGATGCGTGTGAGAATTATGAGTTCATCCACGGGAATCTTAACCCTGTGCAGCTTCTATCCTTCAATGGCGTGGTTATGAGTGATGTGCCTGACAGGTGTTGCTTCTCTGCTTCCGGTTCGGGCCGTTTCAACTTGAACGGTTTCAGAAGAATCGCTCAGAGGGCACCTATCAGAGAACCAGTTCATAGTGGGACGTGGTGCAAGCAAATCCCGACGAGGATTAACTTCCTGCTGTGGCGAGTGCAAAACCGAGCGGTACCCACAGAGGAGAACATTATGAAGAGGGGGATCAGCATGGCCTCACGTTGTTTCTGTTGTGAGAATCCATCGGCGGAAACTACGTTACACCTGTTCTTTCAGGGTCAGTGGGCAGTGTTCTTATGGTCCCAGTTCGCCCATTTTAGAGCCCCTGTGGAGGAGATTCCTTCGGTTAGTGGTTACATTGTGGTTTGGCTATCCGGCTTGGGTAACAGGGATGAGGAACGCTCTGCAGGTTTGGTTGTTCTGATTGCCATTTGCTGGACTCTGTGGGAAGCGCGCAATCAGGTGAGGCTGGGAGGAAGGCGCTCACTGCTGGCTTTACAGGTCCGTATGAAGCTGCTTATAGTTGAGCTGGCCGGTCTCTTCAAGAAGGGCATGCATTCGGGTTTTCTGGGGAATATGGTTGAGGGACGGTGGGCCCAGGCACCACAACCAGGGAGATGGTTTCGGTGGCAGCCTCCAACCAGCGGTTTAAAGCTAAATGTGGATGGCTCCTGCTCGAGGGGGATTATGAGAGGTGGTGGTCTCCTGAGGGATAGCTCGGGCTCAGTTCACATCGCTTTTAGTGCTTACTATGGACCGGGTACTTCGTTAGGTGCGGAGTTCAGAGCCCTCCTCTCAGGTATCATTTTATGCAGAAGAAGAGGTTTGCATGTGACGGAGGTTGAATCCGATTCGGAGATTCTTGTTCGGTCCCTCAAAGGGGAATGTGATGTGCCATGGAACTTGATGTATGTTCTCAGAAGATGCAGAGTGGAGACAAATCAGGGTAAGCTGATCCATCATGGTGTAAGGGAGACCAACTTTGCGGCAGATGTTTTGGCTAGTGGGGGAAGGCCGGAGGAGACCCTGCTTGTTTTCGACAGTCTGAATTCCCTCCCGTGTGAGTGTGTTAATGTGATCCGAAAGGATGCACTTGGTCTCCACTTTTTTCGCCCTCCGTGAATTGTTCCCCTCGGCTTTTCTCCTTTTTCAATAAAAAATAATTTTCAGCAGTAACTATACATAGGATGAAACTATGATAAAGGTTGAAAAGTTTATTAGAAGGATGTTTTATGTTTATTTCATGTATTATGTTCCTCATTTCCAAGACACTAAACCCAAAAGATCTTCTGATATGTTAGATTTATATTATGTAAAGAAGTGTTATGAAATAAAAAGGTGGGATGTTATAGTTGGTATCAGTGAATGGTTTAGCTATTTGTGTGAATTGAGATATAAAAATTATCATAAGAATCCTATTGAAAATTTTAAATATCAGAAAACTTCCTGGTATTTTTGTGAGTATTGAGTAAGTGGTTTATCAAGATAATACATCCCTTTCTGGATTCGAGCAGGTAGAGGAGGCTCTGGCACAAACTTACCTATGAGTGAAAACTCAAACACGGAGTTTCTGTCTTGACCCAGCGTATCTTGGTACATGGCAATGGGCCATGCTTCTTCTTGGTTACGACACTCCCAGGGGATATGTTTGGTGAGTCAACAGCTTTTTAGGAATCATTATAAAGGATTTATAGAAAATTAAATAGTTATTAAAGAATAATATTTGTTTTATGTATGACTTTTAATACATTATATTACTTTATAATTATAATATTCATAATAGTAATAAATTTCAAATAAGAGAAAATTGCGAGGATGCAATTTCATTAACGTTTGAAGAATGTAACGACCCAAAAAATGTACGTCTTTTATTTATGGATCTCTTTTCTCCTAAATTTTTTTATTATGATTAATAATAAATGAAAATCAAATTACTTCAGACTGAAATTTTAGTTTTCAAAAATGATATAATTATTATATCCAATTAAGCTATATGGAATAATGGTTATTTTATTTAAAAGTATGATTAAAAACACTAATTTTTAAATTTAAATGATAAAATAATTTAAATATTTTTATTATATGAATTTTACAATGCAATTTTACTATTCATTTTCTATCCTCTATTATTTTTAATGACTAAATATTTTCATATTTAAAAGTCAAATTTCTCATACTTAGATATTTATTATGGTTAAATGAACATCAATTTTTAATTCCAAATGTCAAAATTAACCTAGGATGAATTTTTAGAAAGTTTCTAAGTATCAATTTGATGAATAGTGTTTTTATGAATTGTATAAAAATATTTTATTATAAAGTAACTTTTTTTGTGAAATGATTATCAAAAAATGGTCTTCTACAATTGCGATCAATGAGATATTTAGAGTCTAATAAGATCAACATTATTTTTAGTGAATTTTAATGTATGCATAGTGACATACCCGTATGAATATTAATGAATAGTAATGAAATGCAAAATGTACAAAAAAATAGAAACATCACCCATGAATGTATAAATACAATTTAAAGATCTCAAAAGTGAAAAAATGATCATAGTCTAAGTTTTGGTATTTTTGTATGTCATAAATATTTTATTTAAAATTTTATAATTAACTTAATAGTTTAAAATGTAAATATATTTTCTTAAAATGTAATCATAAATTGTTACTTTATTATATTATTGTCATACGATAATTTTACAGGACCTTGATTATTTTTTTATGGTGTTACATAAGGATTTATAGTTTTAAAGTTGTACATTTGGAATAAATAATAATTTTATTTAAAAATTAAATTAAATATATTTGGAAAATTATTTTCATAAAATGGAGTTCATGTTTGAATTCAGAGCATCAATATTAGTTTAGGGTGAATTTATGGGATTTTTTTGAAACAATTTAATTTTCAGGGAATAATAAAAATATAGTTTTGAGTTCCGGGTTTTTAATAACAACATTAATGATGTAATAATGATGTAATATTTTTGGTCGACATATGAATATTTATAAATTCTATGAGTTGTCCCAAGTGGCCAATACATTGGGAAAATTATAGGGGTAGGCCCATGGTTTTTCAAATACCACCGATGAGTTGTCCCTAGGAAAATTTTAATTTATTCCCTCACTTTTCCTATAAATTAAAATCCATTTCCCTCATTCATTTCATTCCAAAATCCTCATCCACGAATTTTCTGTCTCCTTACCTCCCACAGAGTCCTCCCAAGGTTCCCTTAATCCTCCCAAGGTCCCGACCTTCACGATTTTGAAGTTACTCTTCATGGTTAGGGAACCTTTCACCCTCATCTTTTATCTCATGAATTCCTTTTTGTTATGTCTTATCGTTCCACTTTATTATGAGGGGGCTTGTTCTTCTATATCATTACTACTGTCCATTTCACTTCCAAATTAGGAGAATCCCTTTTTGATCTTATCAATGGATTTTCTGAATTTTTATGTGACACCGTTAGGATAACGAATTTTTGTAAAAGAAATCACACATTCTCTTTCTTTTCATCTTTCCTTTTCATGTGGAGTTTCATTTAAATGTACACACCATGATATTATTTCTTTTTAATTTTTTTTATAAGTCAAAATGTTTCATTTATTTAGTGGGCACCTATGTACCCTCTCTCTTTATTATCTTCTAAAACAACGATATATATCCGTTATACTGCAGAAATTTTGCCTCAAAATTTTTCTCTCTTTATCTCTTGTTATATTCATGTGAATTCCCAAAATATTAATTTTTATGGGTGTTCATAAATATAAAAAATATATTTTTTTTATACTGGAATTAGCATACATATAACCCTCACTCCCTTTCCATGGGTTATAAATGACATAATGATATTTTTTTTATCTTTTAATACGTCACAATTTTTAAATGAAACACATTTATTTTACTCCCTATGGATTATATATGAAATGTATAATTATGATATATGTGGATCAAATGAAACTAAATACATATTAAGGGTTAACCTACATATCTCTCCAATGCATTGGGTAAATAATTAATCTCTAGAGATGAAAAGTTTCATGATACCTTGGTGAATAACCTTGGTAATTTTTATGAAACCTTGGGGATGGACCATGTGAAATGTTCATGAATGTCAAAATGAAATAATGTAGCCACATATTCATGTTATGAGTCATGTACTTTTTTATCATGAAGTTACTATTCTTCCATTTTTGAAGTCTTTATGATTTTTATCAAGTTCTTAATAATATTTTTCAAGATCACATGTCAACTGTTTCACTTGTTTTTCTTTACTGAGCCATCTGCTCACACTTTTCTTTGATATATGTCTCCAGGTTATGAGATGTTGTAACTATACTGAGGATGAACCTATGATGAACCCTTAAAAGTTTATTATAAGGATGTTTTATGTTGGTTTCATGTATTATGTTCTTAATTTCCAAGACACTAAACCCAAAAGATCTTCAGATATGTGAAATATTTATTATATAAAGAAATGTTATGTAATAAAAAGGAGGGATTCCATATTTAATGTTGGGTCCTTATATATGGATAGAGTGAAATTTTATATGGGATAAGTACAAATTCATGGATATCACTGTGTAATTTGTGATCGCTGAACCCCCACCTAGGACTACCACTAAGGAATATATTAAATTTAGATACTATAGGGAGAACATTAGGGGTTTTTTATATAAATAATATAATTATTTAATAATTTTGTTATTAATGTAATAAATTAATTTCATTTTTTTAATTCATTTTTTTCTTAAAGGTACATTTTTAAAAAAATTTCATTATAAAATATCATATCAATAATATTATTTTTTCAATTTTAATAATTTAATTTTATAAAGTTAACTACATTTTTGGTTTCATATTTCTTAAAATATAATTGGGTTATTTTGGGTATTTTTTAATAAAATATTTTTAAGTGATTGTGAAAGTAATGTTTTTAAAAAGGCAATAACTTTTATCACATGATTATTTTATAAAAATGATTTAAAAGTATATGATACACTAATATCTATTAAAAAAATTTATATGGTAATATAATTAAATTTAAATTAATATATTTAATTTTTAAATCTATGATTTAATGTTCAAAACTAAAGTTGCATTTCATTAAAATAAATACCCACATTTTTCCTATCTTTATTTACTTATTTCTTCATAGTGATACATTAATTTTTGGATAAATTTTAAAGTCACAGACTCTAATTTTTTATAAAATAATTTTGGGCCAGAGATGTTACTAATTAAAAAAGAGATATAAATTAAAAAAGAGGGTAATATGAAAATGGGGAAGATAATGAATCATACACTCATCCAAAAAAAGAAAAAAATAAAAATTAATAGAGGCATCAAGGATCATAATACATTTGATTGAAGGCACCATGATCCTTACTATAGTTAGTGTCAGATTACAAAGATTTGAATTGATTCATATTTGGAATTATATCCTTATAATCTGATCTAGTGCTCATTGTGGGTCAGAGATGGAGATAATATTTCATTAGGAGATGGTTTTTTGTGGATATTTTGAAAATCATCATCATCTATAGAGTTGACATTATCTGTTACATCCTTGAATTGGATGTAAATTCCCAAAGTAACAACCTTGGATTCCTCAAGGTATGAAACCTCACCCAATTTCACAAATATCAGTTTTTCCTGGAATCTTGAATTTTTTGGTGATAAGTAATGGCCTGAGACAGATATTCCTCTATCTATCAAGCAAAAATATGTGAACAGACCCCCGTAGAAGAAGAAACCAAACCATGATCCTATAGAAAATGAAGATCTTCCTACTCAAAATCATTGAAATGTCCTCTATGGAAGTGGAAACTACATCTAGATCAGGTTTAACATGAATACCATCCTAATTAGAATTCTGTGAGGCATCCCCATTAGTACACTAGTCAATACCCAAATACAATCATGATCCTAGTTTAATAATTTCATCTCCACAATTAGAGCATGGAATATCTTGATATTTTCCTTCAACATTCCTTCTAAAAATTATTAAAGACTTTCCTCCATTCATCACAAAATTAGGAAACATTATCTTTTTGATACAGTTAGTATCAAGTATTCCTATTCAGTAACAAATCACAAAAACATGTTTCATTGTAATTGTTTCCATTGAATTCCCATGGAATTACATTTATCACTAATTAATGGTATTTTCCCATATATAGTACTAAAATTAATACAAAAATTCTTAGTAGAAATAATTACCTTATCTATGATATTTTTACTAAGATTAACCTCCAAAAAAATCCTAGCATTGTTCACCAACCTCACATTCTCAATCTCTTAGTACATTCAAAATGGGACCCAAAAAATAGTTGTAATGTCATGAAGGGTATTTGGGTTTCAAATAATGAAATTAAATCCTTTAATTTTTAACCACAAAAGTGAATATGTACATTTAAAATAATAATTATTGAAAAAAAATCATCCATTCATCGATATACAGAGATCCGGGCATCAAAAAGAAAGAACCAATATCACATTCCTATTTCTTGTGCTCATCTATAAAAACAAGTAATGAAAAAAAAGATGTCCCAAAGAAAATTAGCTTCCTGTGTAAAATATATTTTCCACATTAAGGATTTAAAAGGTTACCATGGGGTTAAATAAAAAGATAATTCCACAAATTTCATAAAACATTATCAATAATTAATTTTATTCGAGTTTTATCAATCTAAACTATCATATATATTAAATTTGAAAAATTTATATCCACCATCAATGAATATGAATTCCATTTTATTTAATTAAATTAATATTATTAAAATGCTACTCCTATCTATTATATATAGACCTTTTCTAAACCCCTTAATAAACATAATAAACATTTTAATCCATCTCATTGTTCTATAATTTTTTATTTCATAATAATCATTAATAATTTACAATAGATATTATTCTTAAGATTATATTATAATCCTCTCATTTCAAAGAGTTCCTCCATTACGTGATTGAAGCTCTCAATGTAAGTGATATATTCTAATTGAATAATCATCTATATATTATTGATATATATATATTGAATTTAATTTTCAATTTATTATTTTTTATGAATTTATGAATTAATAAAATTTATATTATCACATTAAAACAACATGATCCAAATATATGAAAGTGAAACTTTTCCATTCGAGAACTGCATGTTTTTTTATTCTAGTTTATATAGGATACATATAAATTACAAGAACCCCTATCATGAGACGAACCAAAAAATCAAGAATATATACATGTATATATATAATTTCCTGTAGTTGTTCATATTCCTTATGTTTAGATTATAATTTTAATTAAAATAACTACAAATAGTTTTATTATTAACTTGTTAGGATACTTATTACCCTCATGGTTTGATATCATAGGACCAACCATAAGTTTATCACCGTCATATGCTTCCCTAATGCCTTGTCTGTATCAAGAGTAGTCCCCCTCATTTAGATGCATGTTTTTGAAGAATCAAACATTAATAAAAGCCTCTATCAAAATGAGATCATTATAAATTATGATATTCTAATAGATATATACCATAAAATGGGATGATAGGGGTAACATCCCTTTTGTGAATTATTATTCCCCTCCACATGAGTAAGATCAGTGTAGGGGACCTCTAACATAAAAAAATGTTTGGTGTGATTCTATTCTATATAAAATATGTAGTGGTGAATGGATTCTCCATCTTAGGGCCCCCTGAAATCATAAAAATAGGGATACACACTTTTCCTCCCAACATAGAAGCTAAACAGTGTGCTTCGAAGCCTAATTAAATTATTCTTGCACATTTATTATTATTACAATGAAAATAAAGGGATAAAATATGATAATTTCCCATATTATCTATTTGTTTAAAACATTTCTTGTGATGCTTCACTTCCTCAATACACATTTAATAAGGCAGTACTAATTTTTATTTTTCTAAACGTTTGTTGGGTCTATGTAGATTGATTATCACCAATATTTTGTATTTTCTGAAACAAATGCCCCAACACATATGAGTTTTTCCTTTTTGGTGATGAAATAATAACTAATAGTATACCTAGAAATATATAGTGATTCGACATTATCTATCCAAGGTCAATATGAAATTTCAAGAAATGTGCCCCACTGTAAATATAAGGTTGATATATGCAATGTGATTTCTTTAAAAGGGATATTTATAGATTTTTTCCTTCCCTCATGGGATGTATAGTGAAAATATGGGAGGAATTGATAATGAAATTTCATATTCCCCTATCTCATCTTGGTTCTTGATCATGTTACCTTTCATTAATGATGATTATTTTTTGTTCTTTTCAGGAAGATCATCTGATTTTACGTTAGATGTGGGTATGATTTTCAGAAAAAATCAAAAAAAACGTGAAATGGGATACCTATAGTATATGGTTCAGATATCAATAGGATATCTCAACATGGGTTTCCTAATATATTAACTCATGATATAGAAATATTATCCCTTATACTATGGGTCAATATTTTCTATAAACGCTTCTCCATTACTATATGGGATTTTCACCATTTATTTCTTCTTTCTAACACAAAGATGGATTCATGTGGGATTAGAGTATGGGGATGAACCATTTGGTGTGGGTTGGACAATCATAGATAAATATAAAAAAATGGTCCACCTTGAAATACCATAAACGTTTTAGTAACGGTAGAGTCATGCATACCTACTTCTGTTATGTATAAGCCATATCTAGGTAAGTTTCTCTTGAGTGTAAATAATATATTCACAAATGTTTATCATTATATGGTTATATATATAATGTTTTAAAAATATAAATATTTCTTCCATAATAAAATTCCATAGTCCAATGAAAGTTTTATTTGAAGATAATTTGCTTAATTTTAATATCAGTTCATAATTTCATGATCACATGATATTAGACTATGGAAACTTTATTTAATATATATGACATTAAACTACGTACAATATGATACTTGTGAAATGAAAATTAATGGAATCATAATTGGTTCCTTTTCAAATTATGTTAAAATGAATGGAAATTTCATCCCCAATGTATAATCTTAAACTGGATGAACAATCTTCCTTTATCATTCTTTATTAAGGGACTGCAATGATCTGACTATGGTCAACAGATATTTTTTGTGCATTCATCATCTTTCTAAGGAACTCAACTATTAGATCAAATTTCATTAATTATTTATCTTGGATTTTAAAAAACCATTAACGACCCTTCGAAAATAATGTGTTCGGCTTCAGGGGACCCTATATTTGACATTGTATATAAGCCACCAACAATTAGAAATACACTTTAGATGAGAAACCCAGTGAGTTTTTACCTTGAAAAGGTTACTATAATCCTCATGAGCCATGATATCATGAAAATGGAATCCATCACCTTAGGGTTCTTTATAGTCATCTCTTCAGTGTCTTCACATTCCATTACACTTGATCAAAGAACCTCGATCTGCGATTTATATAACATCCATCACCCTTTCAAAAGGATGTTAGAGAAATATCAACCATGGGAATCCTATGTAAGATTTTTTATAAAACCATCCTCATAAAATGTTCATTCATCATGACATTATATATTTTACACTAAAATCAATGTTTTAAGACCATGGAATAAATTACCCAATGGAATTAATCACAAGACCCTAAACTATCTATGAAAGAGACACAAAAAATCCAAGAAAAGTAACCCAAAAATGTTGGTATGAAGAAAATTCATGTATCCCCTCACCATCATCTCGAGAGATAAGGAAGAAAATAGAGCTTAAATCAAATAATGAAAAAATATTGCTCAGTCTATCATATGAACAAAAAAATAATCCCTTATCTTTGGAACATTTTTAGTCCTAATAAAGATATACAAATTATTTTCAATATTCTTTCACTGAAAATATCTTTCAATGCATGCTCATGTAACTATTAGAGTGATCGAAACCTTTGTGAATATTCTGTTATTCATAAACAAACGTCACGTATTCAATGAAATAGTTAATACCAAATAATTTCTTAAGCTGATGAAATTATCTTTGCATTCCTCAAAAATGATTATTTAATCATGTTCCTCCCCTATAAAGAATTAGTAGTAAATATTGACTGATCTGAAGGGACCTTGTTGGGATTTTTTTGAAAATAATATAATGCGTCAGATCATGTGACCTAGGTATTATTTTAGAAATGATGAAATGTATACCTTATAATCATGAGATATTTTAATGACTATGTGGGATACTATATTACAAAATTATTACGGGGAATCTTGATCCACCCAATACCCACATATAATTGACATGGATATTCATAGACCATGACTTACAAATCCCATAATCTAATAATTTAATTTATTTCTATATCTATGATATTACATCACCATGCACCATTCCTTTCCTCAAAACAAGGATACATTTTATCAATGATAAACCTCCTATGTCTCCCCATCAAACAAACCCAAATTACATTATATATAACTGTAAAATAATTCATCGACATCCGAAATTGGAAATTCATTCATGTCATGTTTCACTCAAAAAATTCATAATAAACTATCTCAAGGGTTATATTTCCTCTATTTTATTGTCGTCTCTCTGTAGAATACTTCATTTGATAATATTTTGATCTTTTATGAACGTTATATCATCCTTGGATAGAAACTTTTCATGTTTATGGGACTTATTTTCTTGATTATTCAATAGTAAAATCTCAAAAAGGTCCTTTAACCAATTAACAAATGGAATTTTTCATTGAAAAATGAAGATCTGATCTCTGTGATATTTTTAATTATTATTTATTGTGTTATCACCTCCTAGTGATTTGCATGTATCCAATACATGTTTTCACAGTCTCGTCATCCTCATATAAAAATCCTCTTGGAAAGATTTTCATATCCTATAATCTAACTATCCTAGTGAATTTTATGTCTTTTATATTATGTAACCATATATCATACACTTTTTTAAAGAAAGGATGCATATAAGGACCCAATATTTTCATACATATATATCACATATTTTTAGATGAATATTTATCAAATTTAAAAAAAAATGTTTAATGACTTTAATTGTTTAGTTTCTATGGAGTCTGGAAACATAATTTTCTTATTTCATGAATGATCTTCAATGTCTCCCATAAATATCTTCTCACATAATAATCAAATTATGCATACCCTACCAGAATCACTCTTCATAACCATGGGAATGAAACATTATAAAGGGTTATATTATATGTTGGGTAAGGATAGTCTTAGGAAAACCATTTTATGATCATAAGAATATATATTATGTTCATAATGGTCTATGATCATGATACCAACATACAATGTTTGTACCCAACCTTTCATAGATCATAAAGATGATTCTTAAAAAAACATTTTCATTTCAGAAAAAATGCTCGATTAGAGTGAGGAATCATCCTAAATAAACAACGAGTCATAATTTCTTGTCATAAAAAATGGAACAATTATAAATATAGTAAATTATTTCATATGTCAAGTTTGAGTACCCATACCATTAGCATAGTTGATCTATAATTATCAATCATTTACCACAATGTATTAAGACACACCAATTAACCAATGTGGATCAAGACCAAAGACATTTTTCCCATCATCATCTCGTGAAATATAAATATTTACCCAATTCATTAGGGGAGATATAGGTACCACCCATCTCAAAATAAAAACCATAAATATGTGTGATAATATAATTGAACATTTTTTATATCATTATATCATAACCTGTATAAGGAAAGCATGTTTCAAAAACCATTATTGAATTCACTATAGCATAAAACATAAAAAATAAATGGGATTCATAAAAATTTTATCAACATACACATTAGAACTTTAGAGAAATAATAAGGTTGGGATCAATCAATCTCATACACAATTAATAATAAGAAACATAAAATGAAATATTATATGGAAAATGATTTTTAATGATCTCATGGAACATATCATGAGGAAAATATCCTTTCTACTGTAAAAACCATTCAAAAACATATTAATTTCTTAAATCCTTTTCTATGAATATAACCTTGAAAGCTTATAAATATTGATTTAATAATAAATTACTATGTTTGTTTAAGAGGATACCATTTCATAAAAAAACAATTTAAAACATAATATCAATAAAACATTTTAGAATTCATTTCCGTTGAAAATAATATTTTAATTTCATAAGGTATTCTTTAATACATTTATTTTTCATGATTTTAGATAATGTGGTATATGTTTTAAAAAATATTCCTTTCTAATTTTTGGACAAATCCAAACATTCCATGTTTTCAGAATATAATGAATATTCCCTTTAACTTTTTTTAAAATAAAACAAGTATAAAAATGAATTTAAAAAATCTTATAGGAACATTAAATAATTATTAAAATATTTTTATAAAATATTCACGTGGGATAAAAATGTTTGATCCAAGAGAGAAATAGAAAAAAAAATTATTTAATTTTTTTTCATATTGAATCCTTTACAAGATGAAAAGGAAAAGAAACCTGAATTATTAAGAAATAAGCATAGAATAATATAATTCATGGGGTTCTCCAGAAATAGATCATATTATTTCATCATCAGAAGCATAAACATAAAGCACATTAATAAATGATGAGATTGTGTTTTAGACCCCCTGCCTCTTAAAAACATTGAATCGTATCCCCATGAATGATTGAAATTAAATTAAACTAAAAATATATTTCGAATAAATAAATCCACCTTTTTATATTTTAATGGGGCTATATATAAATATTTTATAATAAGATGTGTGTTTACTATAATTCAATTCCCAACGAAGACAAATTGAGACAAAAATACCTTGTTGTGTTAGTGGCATTTGAACTGTAAGCCCTAGGAAATAAATATCCTAAAATGGATATTAAAATCCACATTATATTTTAGATAATCATCGTAATATAATATCATGTTCAATATATACAACACATAAAACAAACCCATGGTGAATATATAATATGTTTCAATAAAAATAAAACTGAGTTGGGAATTTTTTACATCAGGTTTCAACAACTATTTCACACAATAGAAACTATTATATAAAAAAATAATTTTATTAACAATTTATTAAATAATTATTCCAATATTTTTCATATCATATATGATTTAATTATAACTTTTTATTACATTTTTATCTATAATTCATTAGTTAAATTACATTTTGGATAGTAACTTCTATGTTTTTCATGTATGTTTTGGTTTGATATTTTTTTTATTTTACATTGATAATGGTTAAATCATCTCTATATTGATAAAAATGACATAAATATCACATATATATATATATATATTATGTACTAATAGTAATTTATAAATTTTATTGTTAGAAAATAAAATACGTTATTCATGGAGATGGTAGGTAGTATGTATGAATAACGCTAAATCATTTTTCTTATATGATTTAATAAAATAATGTTAACTAATATATTACCATTCTATAATAATTTTAATGTCATAAATATCACATATATTAATTAAATTTAAACTAATTACTTTTTATAATAGGAGTTTCTGAAAAAACCCGATTAATTCGTGAGTTGGTTGTTTTTATAGACACGAACAGTGTTATCGTATTCTTTATATTATGAGAAGTAATAAAAAATATATTTTATTATATTTCAAATACTATAATTGTATAAAAAAATATTACATATAAATCTTAAATAAATCATTATATCTATCCTAGATAAGTGTTGATGGGAAATGAATTATGATAGTTTGCAAGACAATTGTTTTCCACAGTTATGATCAATGGTTTCATTTCCCATTTGAGGTAGTGTGAGATGGTTGTAGTAAATTACCTTAATATGAATAAAATTTAAGAAAATACAAGATATTATTGTTATTATTTAATCGTATTTTAATATGAATTTATGGTGGTGGATAAAGAAATAAAACAATATGATTCGTTCGGTATGTTACCTCTTCTCTAGACAATATATTTTTATTTACACAATATTGACACATTGGATAGATTTATGAAAACACATATAATTATTAAATGATATTAGGTAAGAAATAACGGTATTTGGATATATATTATCTGAACCGATGGTTTTTTGGTTGTATGAATAAGAAAAGATAATGGGTGGGATTTTAAATTGTTTTGTTATTCGAACACTTGTAATTTTTTGAAATGAAAATGGTGTACTCTTTTTTTATATTCTGAAAGGTTAAACAATAGGAAATTATGGAACCATATAGTTTATAAGTTTTATATAAGTCATCAAAATTTGTTTTTGGACATGTTTATATGTCATTTTACCCCTTATATTTTTATTTTAACCCCCATTGAACAATTTTAATGTGAACCATGGTAACTAATTTTTATAGTTTTGACTATTCAATATCGTAATTAATTATTTTGACCTTATTAGATAATAGTAATTATATTGATTAAAAAAATGGAATCATTTTTTTAATATCCATTCATTTAATTGGAATAATTTAAACTAAAATAAATCCTATAGATGCAATTAAAACTCTATTTTCAAAAGAGAAAATTTTCAAAAGTTTAAAAGGTTTTTATATCAAAATTCCATATTAAATAAATTGAAATTAAATAAAATGGATTATTATTTATATAATTTAAATAATTATACTTTTAAACCCTTATTAGAAAATTATTTTTAAAATGATACAAAATATATAAAAATTCATAATAACTGAAATGATTTTCACTATTCATTGATTAATTTATAGTTTTATAATATTCTCAAAAATTTATTCCTATATAATTTTTAAATGATAATTTCAGAAATTAAGTTTATATTTTCAAATAATATTTGTAATATTGGATGGAATTATTTTTAAAAAAAGTACATAAATGGAAACAAAACTACTTTTTATAAAAATATAGTTTATAAGCATAAAATTATATTTCTTGTAACCTATTTTTAGTAAAACACTTAGGTTTAACAATATACATTTTATTTTTTATTTAATATATTAATTTCATTTGAAACATTCACCAAATGTGAGTATTTTAATTTATTGAGGTAAAAAACCAATATGTGCATAAAAATAGTTTTCCAAAAAAACAATTTCTTTTATTATAAAATAGTTTTTAATTATATTTAAAATTAATTGATCATCAATGAATTCATTCTATAATTTTTTTAAGAATATATTTTCATTATTTAGTTAATCCTATACATAAAAACCAAACTAATTTATAGATGATAACAATCATATAATAATATATTAATAGTATGTCATGTATCATTTAAACACATTGTTTCATGTAATGCAAGATAAAATTAGTGTTAAATCTATCATAAAATATTTAAAATATATAATTTATTTTAAGTAAAAAATATTTTAAAAACATTTGGCTGTTAGATTCTAGACCCATAAAATATTATATCCTTATAATTTTAATTGGTGGTCAGTGGGGCTAAAAGGTGAAAATTCCTTAATGGAAAACAAACATCATTAAAATATAAAAAACCATCCTATTGATAATATTGAAAACAAATTACAATGTACATAATAAATAAGAGATTTTAGGTTTATAGATAGAATCATATAGGTGGAATGGAATGATTTGGATAAGGATGATAAGTGTAATTTTAAAATAATGATGTACAGTGAATGAGATGATTGATCACAAGAAAGTAAATGATCATGTAAAAATCAACAACCAACAAACCATATACCAAATAGTTGTGGAAAATTTCATTGAAATCATCACATATGATATTAATTGGAAAAACAATTATTTCAAGATAATTTTTTGAATGTTGTTAAATTTCCACAAGAAGATATAATTACATGATTTCTATCTATTTAAAAAACAAATATCATCCTTTTGTTTTGATTGGATCAATTTTTCACATCATATATTACTCTAAGAGTGTAATTTTTCATTCTTAATGTACTATAAGATAATAAGATCAATAAAAGAATTATAATTCATTACTTATATATCAGTTTTTTATCAAAACTGGTTATAACAGGTTATCTAATATGAATAAATCTTAATATGGTGAAATAATACATAAATTTCTATGATTTAAATAACACAAAAAGTCTATCATAATTCATTCAATAATATTAAACGTTAATGATCCAAATATAATATTAAAATTCCAAAAAAAGAATGAAGGTCACTAAATTTCCAAAATGACAAATCATTAATCCCCCGAATAATATGATGTATTACTAAATGTTTGATACCAAATATTTTAATACATTATTCATATATTATTTTAATGATTTTTATTAACTATATTATCATTAAACCAGAATTAAAACATACATTATTCATTATTCCTTAAATAAACCCAAAGAATATTGAATATATTACAAAGATCCAAAAATTATGTAAACTCCGTCAATTATAAAATATAACACTTTTAAAAAAATCATTAATCAGTTATGGGGTCATAAAAAATATGCATTTTAATATATCCATATGAATCATAACTTAATCCAAACAAATTACATTTTTGTTAACCTCAATGGTATCTTAAGGTTCACTTTCCCTAAATCACTTATTTTCTATAAAATGTCACCTTTCCATTAAATTTCATGATAAAAAATACCATTAATCAAATTCTTCAAAATATTAAATGAAAATATTTATAAAATAATACATATATATTTCATGATTCATATAAAATAAATATTTAATTCCTATATATAGACCCTTCAATCATTCTGGTTCATTCTTAAACCACTAACAAGGCCTCATCATTTTATTCCTTATACATCATCCATATAATATTAAATAATAATCATGTATTAGGATCCATTATCCTTAATTTAAAAATTACTTTTATTTTTCACATAAAATTAAAATTAAAATAACCCATACAATTCACATGTCATTTTTGTCACCAATTTATTAGAGATATAACCATTACTCATACCAACTTGTTGATTATCTTTACATGCTTTCCCTAGAAAATAAATTTTCATAATTCCCATTTTTATAAAATTTAAAACATTTAACAATTAATAATACTTTAGGTAGGCTATAATTCTAATCCATTACATTAAGTGGAATTTTCATTCTTTTTTCATAAATCACATATTTTATGCCATTATTTACCATAAAAAATGTTCTCATTCCTTTGAGACATTCCTTAGTGTTATTATTTCCACATTCTCTATATATTGGAAAATGAATATTATTTCATTCATGGTCTCCACCACCTGACCTATCTACAAATGATTTACTTATCTTTATTGATGTGTTTCAGAGTTGTTTGAGGAGTATATTGTTAATATTATATCATAATAAAAGATTACTAATAACCAAAATACCGTTTAATATAATTATATTCCCAATTTGTTTCTAAAAAAATTTATCTCACATTAAATGATATCCTACTTCCATCTAGTTTCCACCATTGAGAAAACAAAAAATAATTGTGTTAGAAACACTAATCATGGAGGAAAACTACATGATTTTGAAATATCATTTATTGGATTAATAGATCATTAAAACATATTTTCAATATATGAAAAATAATTTTTAACCTAGGTAATCCATGATAATTATAGGTTAAAATCCATCATAATGGTTCTTGAATAAAATATTTATTAACAACTATATATCCTTCAAGAGTGTCAAACCAGGTTTTCCTCAACGACTATTTTCATGGACCAAGTGATGATCGAGTCTAATATAATACAATTATTTTAGAGTTATCACCCCTATATACAACACTTTTAGAGCCAATATAACATGTATTATCCATTTATGAATGTATTGAAGGAATAATAACAAAATCTATAATTATGAAAATTTAGGATTTTATCCTACAACTAGACATATTCATAGAGTATTTAGTATTTTTTTTCTAATTATAATATCTAAAACATTATTAAACCATTACTATGATTCCCACTATAATGAACTATGGTTTTATAACAAATATATATATATCTATATATTAGATGAATAATAATTAAATTTCATAAACACATGCGCAGATAATGTAATTGTTTATTGTATTTGGAGACTGGAAACACAATATTCTTATTTCAGGAGAAATAATCAAGATCTTCCACATTAATCTTCTGACATAGTACTCATATTAGTAATACCCTACCTAAACCATCACTCACAACCCAAGGAAGAAGACAAAATAAAAGGTTATCTCTTATGATCTGTAATGATAATCATATGAGATATTAATATATGGAAACATGAAGGAATACATTAAGAACAAGGGTATGTGATCATGATAATTACATACAAATTTCATACCCAACCATTCATAGAGCATAAACATTACACATGAAATAAAACATTATAATTTTAGAAAACATGGCTCATAAGAGAGAAAATTCATTATAAATAAATCATGATCCATAAGATCATGTCATAAAAGTGTGTCACCATTGTAAATATATAAAAACATTTAATATTTCAATGTTATATACAAATAAAAAAAACATATCATATTTAGAGTTATCACATATTTCCCATTATGGATATGGACACACCAATTTCCCATAGTGGATCATGATCATTGAATTTTTTCCATAGTTATATCATGATATATAAATCTTTTCCAAATGAATTTTAGGCGGATATAAGTGCCTTACATATCATAAAAAATAATAAATATGTGTAAAAAATAAAATAAAACATTGATCATTTTTCTATATCATTACTAGTAGAATAAAAACTAGTTTTATAAACATTTCATCAATTCAACATAGCCTAAAAAATTAAAAAATGATAGGATTCATAATTATTTCTTCAATATTAATATTAACCACCTAGAGAAATAATAAAGATTGTATCATTCCAAATTATCCCTAATAAAGAATAAGTCACACCGATGATTGGAATCTTTGATGGAAAATGATTTTGAAAGTCACATCAAAATAGTATAGAGTAATATTTCCATTAATTTTTTGAAAACACATTATAAAACATAAAATTTTAAAAATAATTTTTTTTTGAAATTAACCTTGAAATATTATAAAGGAATCTCAAAAAATTATAAAGACAATTTTTAGTGGAAATATCCCTTCATTGAAAATAAAAATTCATAAAAAATAGGTAAATAGTTTTCTTTAAAATTTAATTAAAAAATATATAATTTTCATTAAAACATTTATTGATATTGATGATGAAAATTTTTTACACCTTAAATGAAATATTTTTTACACATTATTTGTAAAATCCAAACAAGCCCTGTTTTGGAAAAGAAATGAAGATTCACTGTAATTTCATTGTAAAATAATTATCAAAAGCCTCAAAATTAAATTAAAAAATCCCATATGAAAACTAAAAAATTTCAGAAATCATTTAAAAAAAATTAATATGGAATAAATAAGGGTTTTTGACAGAAGGGATAAATAATGATTATTTTAATTAAAACATTATTTCTGTCTTTTAAATACATTAAGATATAACAAATAGAAAATGTGTATTATCAATATATAACCATATTATTATATAATTCATGGGTTTTTTGAGATATATATCAAAATATTCCACCATCATAAGTATAAATAGAAATTATAATGATAAATGACGAGATTATATCATACAACCCCCGCCACATTGGTAACACTAAATTATAAACCCCATGAATGAAAAATATTAAATTAAACATAAAGATTAATGAGAATAAAAATTATAATAATAAAAAATGACAATTTTATTGTAGATAAACCTCATAAAATAATCTAGTTACATAATATTAGGTAGAACCCCAAAGAACACAAATTTAGTCTAAAATAAATTACCATATTGGTAAATTTTGAATTGTAAACCCCATGAAAGAGAGATACTACAATTGATATGGAAATTCAAAAAACTAAAAGGATCATAAATCTAAAATATAGTCATGGATAATACATATACCACATAAAATAAATTCATGGACAATATTGTATGTGTCTTAGAAAAAATAAAAATGAGACATAAGTCTCTTACCTTATGTTTGGAAATATTTTGTAAACAGTCATAATACTATGTTGTAAATATAAAATTGTTATAAATATTTTAATAATCAATAAATATATTTATTATTCCAAATATAACTTATGAATTTTTGTTACAATTTTTTCAAACCATAAGTTGAAGATATCATAATTAAAATATAATATTTTTATTAGTCAATATCATCAAACATTAAGTTGAACATATCATTAATATAAATTTTTATGATTGAAAATATCCCTTATGAATAATTAAATTGTGAAAAGTGGTAAAAGTTTATTTAAAATTATTCTAACAGGCATGATGAAAAACATTATTTCTAAAGGGAAAAGATTCAAAAGTTTATGAAAATTTAATATCAAAATTATATATGAAATTTATAAAAATTATCTAAATTGGATTAAATGGTATATATTTGAACTAATTTTACATTTATAAATATCATCAAAATAATTTTAAAAATTTGAAATGATTTAAAATAAAAGACAATTCATAACAAAAATCATTATTGTTCACTATTCTTTAAAAAATTATATTTTAAGAAGATTCTAAATACATAACTTCATGATAATTTTGAAATTATGATTTTAAAAAACTAACTTTATTTTTTGAAATAATATTTATTATTGTTTCAAAAATTAATTTTAAATCATGTGCGCAGAAATCTGAAGAATAGTTTTCAGAAAAATACTGTTTTTAGTGTGAAATTGGATTAATTCTTATCTATTGTTTAGAAAAAACATAAGATAAATGTTAAAAAAAATTAAATTTATAAAATATAAATTTACAGAAAATAATTCATAAAAGATTATCTTTTTTAATTTATTTTGGTAAAATGTGTTTCTGTGCATTAAATTCGTTTTTCAGAAAAAATATTTCATTTATTTTCAATAACTTTTTTTTTCATTTATAATTCATTGGACAAAAAATAACTCCTTTTCTATATGATTATGAACAATATACATTTTTAGGATTTAGTTTATCCTTTTCAAACACATCCTTCCTTAATCTAGTTGATAACTGTCATATAATAATATTTTAATAGCTTGACACGTTTTGTTAAAACTCAGAGTTTCAAGTAACACAATATTAAATTGGTGTTGCATGTAACATAGAAGATAAAAAATAATTAATTTACTAGAACCAAACATTTAAAATAATATTGAGGTGTTTCAATGATGGTTCAAAATTCTTATCATTAATACTCATCTTTGTGGTAAGGATGGAGGTCACCAGATCGCTTCTTGAATATTCATCCTCTATGGCTCATTTGATGTCATTGGTTCTTGAATTCACCATTGAGTCTCATGTGGCAGTTGAAATGGTTCATGAATGATTTCAAGCAACCCTTAATTTTGACTATTCATGTAATCCCGAGTCACTATTATAATATCACCTAGGTTTTCTGTCAGATGTGTATTTTCCTTGTGATAATTACCTTTGATCATAATGTGATCTAACAAAATTACAATGGAAATCATCACCACATTGTGATTTAGGATCCCCCCTCACATTTCTAAACCATATCATAACCCTAATTAAAACCATCTATGATATGAGGGATAACATTAAAGACAAAAAACATGAACTAAAATACATGACCCTAGACTTTAGAATTATTAATTAAAAGTCACTTGGCTTTAATCGTCTGTTATATTAGTCCAACATTAATTACCATAAAATTTCCGTGGGCAAGGACACAATGATCTCCGGGATAAAAAAAACTGTTTTTTAAGACAACATCAGAAATTCATAAAACATTTTCTATAGAAATTCTATAAAGGGAGGTCTGATAAAAAGTCAAATATCTACCCAGTAGGCATTATTATAAGAATCTTAGGAAAAAGTAAGGGAATAATGGAAAAGATAGTATGATTGTGGGGGACTATCATATATCCCCATCAATAGCCAATATATAATTCATATTCCTCATGAATATGAAACAGTAAGAGAACTCACTATCCATGATGATTTCCAAGAATTCATTTCTTTGAACCCAATTATTTTGAAAGTATAGGACCTAAAATTCCAACACAATTATTTTTACTAATAGTCATCCATGAGCCATTCTTCGGAAGAATATGCTATAACCCCAGAACATGTTTTAGGATTTGGGGTCATAAAATATTTTTCATAACATGGATCTATTTATTGATCAATATAATATTGGGATATAATGTTATCAAGAATATTGTGAAAATAATAGTGGAAAATAGAGACATGTGAATTTTGAAAAAAAACAATTAACAATAAAAATGGAAGAATCTATATAGTTAAAATATTCTCCCATGTTCCTTTAAAAAATACACATAAATTTCATAATAAAATTTTATCTTCTATGTTTTTCATATTGGTCAAAGCATGGTGAGATGAATTAACAAATACTAAAGTCTCACCCACTCCATTTCCTCTACCATTTCCATCAGATGAATATCTATAATGGAAACAGATAACACATGACCCTATTTCTAAGTGTCGTCCAGTAAAATTTTTCCATTGAAATATCTATCTTCACACGAGATATGGACACTTCTTATTTTTCTCTATGTGCATATAGATAACTTATCTAATCATGAAACTAAGATCCCTTATGATGTGTTTTCTACAGTGCATTTGAAACGTCCCTCATTTATTGGAGTATAATAATTATTTCCTCAATGTTGTAAAATATATCTCATGAAACGATAGCAATTTCAAGGTTAGTATAATAATTTTCAGAATTTAATATAATATAAAATTTTTTAATCTTAATTCCCCCATATGGAGGAAGAGTTTGTGGAGGCATTCCCATTGTCTATGATTCTTTTACAAGGGATTATAAAAATTAAAAAGTAAATATGAAGATAGGATAGTCTTATTTATAACATGATTCCAATAAAAATCACAAATGTAATGATTGTAGGTGGAAATATCATTGATATGTATTCATATTTCATGTACACTAAGGGAAATCCAGCTCCCTAGATGAGTAATAAACTAAAATGGACATGGTGAGTATCCCTTGACCAATAATATGCTCATAATCTTCACTAATCAATACAAAATCATTTGTCGGTATGGAAGAGAAAGTTTCCCAAACAATATCATGATTATAATAATATGAATATTTGTAATTAAATGGGCGGTTTCATTAAGGGATTTCTATTTCATGAATCAATTCCATTGTATCCAAGAACATGGGGTTCGAAGATGAACATGTACTTTCTACTCACCGAATTAGATTGCACATAGTATTAAATGGGTGTGATTTCAGAAAAGATTGGACATATTACTAAGATATCAAAATAACAGTGTCAATATGGGTTAAGGTGATTTTAGTATTATTATACTCATGAATTATTATCTTCCAATAATTTATGAATTGGTCGAGGATATTGTTTTCCTTAAATGATTGAAAAAGAGAAGGATGGAAACCTCATGATACAGGGACACATGTGAGAAAATATATTAGGGGAGTACGGTTTACTTATGTTTTGTTCACATAAAAAATCTATAATAACACTATCCCAACATGAGATTTTATGTGCCCTCTAGTTAGGGGAACCACTTACACTACCAATAATGAACCAGAAAGTTATAGGTCATGGCATGAAATTGAAACTATGGAGGTTTATCAACACATAAACTTCCTCAACAATGTATTGAAATATTGATTAAGCCATTTATATAGTTTTTATCCCTAGGATAAAAAGGTAATGAATAATATTAGTGGTGTTTTTAGAGTTTTAACTCTATAAGTTCTCACCCAACCAATCGAATAGGAACTATAGTGGAACACTATTCCAGTAACAGGTATTACCCTATTGAATGCATACAAGTTTTTGATAGAGATAGGAAAATTTTGGTATGGAATAGTTGAGAGGTATCCCTTTATATAATTCTTCCACTATCACTAATGTATTGACCTAGACACAAAAATATGCATTCTCGACCAGGGGGAGTTGTCCATTTAGAAACATGTCTAGAAATCCTTCCAACCAGCTACTCAAGGATACACCTGATGCCACCATGTATATAAATAAGGTATATATATTAGCCTATACAATATACTTATAAGGGACCACACTATCTCAAAACTATCAATAAGTTAATTGATGAGAATACACTATATATATCTACACTAACTTCAGATAAGGAAAATTATTATGACATCTAGGAAGAAAATGATTGAACAAAGTAAAAATACCTTGTTCTTATTGCACACCCTTATAATGGTGATAATATCAGGAAACAAATAGAGAGACCATTAATGTTCATAGAAAAAAAATTTAGTATGTAAGAACTCATTATTCATATCCCCAAGTTTAGTGTTTTCCAAAATCTGGTTGATGTCCCATTTGTTGATCCCTACATTTCAATGGGGAAATTGAATGGAGTTGGTTCCATGACATCGGTGACTAATCATTTATTGATGATTATGTAACATATTATACATATAGATCATTAATATCTATGTTTACTCATAATGATCTATGCCACGAAGATGACCATAAAATTATACATATATTTGATTTTCTCATAATTGAAATTCCCACTCATCATATACATTGAAACCAGGTAACATGTTCCATATAGAAATATACTCGGCCTTTTTATTATCTAATTAATATGTAAATACATTTTAATAACATTGGAAAATAGGTTGATGTGGAATATTTTTACCATGTATTCTTAGAGGGGAATTTTTTAGTGCATTGGATAACCCCTGGAGCAGTATAAGGAAAATTTTTCCATTCTCATAGATGATCACATTAATTAATCCGTAGGAAGTCAGGATCAGTAATTTGGAAAATTATTACTGGGTGATAGAATGGAAGTTTCATATAGAAGATATAATATAAATAATTTCATTTTGAGTGATATAAGATAGTATTGAATATTTAATGAAATAATACATTTTAGAATAACATTATAAAAAAAATACAGTAATTGGGATCGATTTTTTGATTCACAGTTATTATACCACTTCACCTAACTTCATTGAAAGATGTCTATGAGATTGAATCCATCAAAATCAATTTGAGGAAGTAATATATTAGTAATAATAACTATTTAAAAGGGATAAAGGATTATGTGACATAAAATAAGTCATGTTATTATGTATATGTGGAGGGTAAAGTGGTCACATGACCACATAAGCGTTAAGCTATCACATAAAAACATAAGGGTTAAGTTCACTAATTCCCCCTTAGATGCCAATACAGAAATCAATATATTATATTCAGATAAAATATATGATCACATGGCCTCTTTTCATATATGTTATTGGTGAAAGATATCACTTTTGTGACTTATGTTATTAATATGAGAATTATTGATTATTTGATTCTTTTCATTATTCTAGTGGGATCACATTATCTGATCAAATTAAGTAGTCAGACAAAGGGATACTGTGATGTGATCACATGGATGAAAAAATAATACGATATATGGAATCTTTGACCAGAAGATAAATTTCTTGCTCTTTTCCATCCTATTTGTAATACATTTTCAAGGAATAGAAAACATCACTCAGAAGATTTATTTCACCCTAAAGTCCAGTTAGTGTTGCCCAATAGACTCAAGTGGGAACATACTTCCTCCCAATAATGTCCTTGACCCTTCTAATATTATCTTTAGGGGGAATTTTTTTACTCCCCCTAAATGAATATTGTAAAAATTAGAGTTTGAAAAATACCCAATACAAATGCATCATTTTGTTTAAAAGTAAAATAAGAATGGGAATTACCCCTTTAGGTTCATGAGGTTAGGTTACAAGATCACATGTTCATTAAAGGGACCCAAGGTCACCTAACCATCCACAAATACTCACGATTTACCCAATACAATTAAAGTGGCTATATTTAATGGGCTTCGCACATAATTATATAACCATTACTATTTATGTGATGTCCTAGAAAAATATTGTTATTGACTAGTAAATTCTCCAGGTGACCGATGATGTTCCGGAAAGGGCCTTCATAGAATAATTTTTCACTAAATGCTTCCAATGGAGTAATTTGATAGTCCCAAAGGAGAAATTACAACAACATACCTATTGGAATGTTTTCCCATGAAGGGAGAATTTACACAGTCATTCATCATTAAATTATTCCCAAAGAATAATGGGAAAACCACACTATAATCCAATGATTCAACAAACCACATGAAAAATCTATAAAATAAGTCTCTTAGCATGTTTATGATTTGGTACATGATGAAATGTAAGAGATATCATTAATGATGTGAGAATTAGTCACGTGTGGCACATAGGAAACCACTGAATTATTTGCATATCACCTCTGCCAACATAATCCTGGGTATGTGGATATTCCAATTTGTGATGTAGTGTACTTTTAGGGAGAAACACCTATAAAACCACCCTTGTAATTAAATTAATAAGAATAAAAACTTGAATATATAGGGGAATGCTAATTATTTTTTTGTACTTAATGAGTGATCTGATCTCATAGTTTTCCTCTCAATAAACGTCAATGAGTAACTTTAGAAAATGTAATGAGGAATGAATTATCTTTTCACTAATACAGTCATGTCCTTACCCAATATCTCGTGATCTCATTATAATTCTTGGTCTTGAGATCAGGATAAGGCCATTAAATCGTTAGATATGTTGTTAATCAGGTGACTGGGATATGGGATTGAACATCCCTATATGAGTAACATAATTTCATAGCCCTCATTCCCTTGCGTGTTTAAGTGATGCCAAAAACTACATATATTGTTCATGACCCCATTTCATTAGTGTGATCAACTATCCTTCATAGGTTCATATTAATATCTTATAAGTCCCTCTATTCCCCATAAGTGTTTATAACTTAATATCATTTAACATTTCAAAAATCATGGGGCCATAATCCTTATAAATATAGACTTGTTCTCACATATTATTCACCCTAGTGGGAATGGGATAATATTAACTACAATTACGCTTATTCCTTGTAGAAATTGGATATAACACATCCCCGTATATTTAATAAATATTGACAAAATCATTTTTCATTAACGGAATAATCATCATGAAAACAATGATACCCTATATAGATACTATATTTAATATATTTCATATGAAAGATAACACATTTTTCCATAGATTCATATCATCTATAGGGAATATATTCATATTTCATTAGGAAAGAATTTATGCATATACCACACATCCATATGAAATTTATATGATCTTCTATCTTCCATTATTCTCACATTAACAATGACTTTTATGATCATAGATACATTAAATAATCATTTCAATAGTAAGATAAAAATACACCATTATGGGAACCCTATATAATTTCGTTAGTAGATTATATCAGTTTTTTCAAAAAATTTACATACTTATAATGAAGCATGTCATGGAATCCTTATATGAAAAAATAATTACTAATATTTTTTGTGACTATTTTTATGACATTTTTTCCATATTGTATGATAAAATAGGACTGTATTTCCTTCAAATATCAGGATACATTTGAATCCTTTCTGTGGCCTGATCTCCAACCTATAATACCATCACATATTTGATTCTTCCCATGGTTATATCTTCCTTGAAATGACTATAATATCCTCATAATAATTTTTAAATTATAATCTTCATGGTGAGATCTCATGTCCACCCTCATGGATCCATAAACTATATTATACTTATATTTGTTCTTGTGTATTAGAAACTTTAATTTCAATGACCCTGTATAAAAAAACTTATTAAACAACCATCCTAATTTTTTTAATTAATGAATATATCTAATTTTTCTTCAATGGGACACATTCCCAATGATTAATTTCATAGTTCCCAATGTGTAAGCCCCACATGGAACCGATCAGATTCTCTCATGAAACACATCTGATATTTTTCTGTCTCTTGTTTCTCATATTGGGAATAACCAAAATGGGATTGTAGATTCATAATTATCATTACATTATCATGATTATGATGAGTACAATGTGGGATAATCCTGGGAAATAAGCCCCAACTAATCCTACTCATTATAAAATGGATAAATCCACATTGATATGGCACCACGATGTGAGTTCTGATTCCTTTCATAAGGATATGTAGGAGGCCCCATTATGGAACTGATTCGAACTATATAAATTTCCACAAAACACATATACAAAAATAAAACCTCGATCACCCATCTTTATAGATTAAAATATATAAAAAATATCAGCTAAAATCACTATTTAATAATTTAAAATAATATCAACAACATTTTATACAAATATATGGTTACATTAATGGGATATTGTTGAGCTGTATAAATTCTCACATTACTAATCAAAACTTGTTTCTAAAATATTTGGGTAACCAATCATATATCAAGAGATAAAAATGATTCATGAATATGTATTAAATCTATTAGAGATTTCCAGAGTATGAAATAATAATATAACCAATAAAGTGTGCTAAGCTCAACCTCTCATCATCTCAACCAATCTGAGTTCCTAAGCTTCGATGGGGAGTGGCCCCAATGACTGCCTACCTCTTAATGATGGATTAAAACAAATCAAATATGTAGGAATACCATCGGAATTTAAATTACATACAATATAGTGAATCAGATGTAAATTATAGTTAAATTGTGCTCAACCCCACCCCCCTAATAATCAAGCGGCAGGCCACACCTTTTCCCGAAAATAGTCTATTTTAGAGAATCATGAATACAAGAGATTCCCAATGCTATATTAATCTATTTCCTTTCTAGTGGTCACTTTATGCCATGGGAAAATTGATTATATATTAATAAATATATTGTATCTGATAAATCATTTTTTCGAAACATTTATATAGAGATATGATTATGTTTGATTGAGATCACACCAAACCCCATGGTAGTTTAAGTTGCATTTCCTTTTTTATAGAACCTTCTCATTGTTAAAATATGTGAATTAAGGGTTTAATATCTTTTATCAATACTATAATGTCCCACAAGGTTAAATATTTATGTCTGCGAATAAGGATTGTTTTTGAAAAGCTATTTATTACAAAATGAGAAGATTAATTATATCCAAAACAGCAGGGATGAATCAATAATGACGTGTAATGAATTTCAAAAATTTATTATGATAATTTATTGATTGTGTGAGATTATTAGATATGAATTGAAAACTAAATATCATATTACATGATATACATTGGGCCATGGATAGAAATATATTAATGTAAATTCTTATATTATAACATACAATTGTACATAACACTGCATATAATAGTTGACTAATATGCAATTTTTCTTAGATGGATTCAACTATGCCTCATGATATAGTGTCCCTTTGATATGAATATTCTATTATATTAATTTATTGATACTCATTAATGATATAATTATTGAATAATTAAAAAATTATTAAACACCAATATGTATGAATTATCATAACACATGTATGTTGTAATGTTTTGGTAGTCGATGATCGCATCCCTTCATTGAATTAAGGGATCCAATATAAATGATATGATACCTTGAATAGAATATTTATTTGAGTGAGATGCCAATAATCTATATATGAAGGTATACTAATAAAAATTCACCTAGTATCATTAAGGTAAGTTTTTTAACAAAACATTTTGGTTTTAGGGCCCTCTCAAAATAAATAAAGATTATAGTGGCTAGTGTCGTACCTATAGAGAGACGAATGTGGTAGGTATCTCTCATTTATCTCAATCATGTATAAGTCATCATGAATGGTAGAGATGGATCAGACTATATATATGGTATTACTCTTTATACTGTATGTTATTTTTAAAACATGCTAGTTCGTGATGTTTTATCGATCACTTTAAATGGATTTATTTCACTAAAAAGTTAATGTTATGATCCTCCAAAGCAAATTAATATGGCTCAAGCCAATAGTGTGCTGGATGTAATTCACACCTCCGTATATTGATGGATTTTAGCAATGTGAGTTAATATATATGTGTAACATTATGTTTCTTGCAATAATACTTGTGGTGATCTAGAGGATTGGTCTAGAATTTTTTTACATTGCAGTGAGATATATTTATTGTTTATATTATTAAATCGTGCATGCATTGGTATGATTTAATCACATTCATATATTTTGAGTTTGTATTGAGAAGAAACTGTGTATTTTAACACTGATAACTACTTTTTATTTACAATTAAGATGTTCTAGATTATATCGGCGGTGATTCCATGTACTGAACCTCAATTCTACAATTACATAGATTTGGAAAAAATCACTAGGGGTGTTTTTACATGTGGTAATATGTTTCAGTGGATACATAGGTAACAAATAATTATATAAATATAAGATGCCTAAATAAATATTTTGCAGTATATTGTTTTAGATTTAAAACTCAAATAAAACGAAACTTTATACTATTTAGAAGTATTAAATATGATCGTTATATTATTTTTTCTAAATTAGTGGGTATAAATAAAAGTAAATACATTGTGAAATCAATAGTAATAGAATAATGATTTATCCATATTACATATGAGAATCATTTTTTTGTGATTTGGAAGGTGGTTATGTCACTAGGGTTTTCCCTAGACTAATCCCAGGTTAAGCTCTAACAATTATAGTGTAACACCACAAGGTTATAAAAATAAATTGAAATTTATGAAATACTGACACATTCTGTTAATGATATAGTTAAATAATATCCTTTATATATAATTTGTCAACTTCTTTTATTTTAATTTTTATAAATGGTCATCTATGGTTCAGATTACTATGTTATTTGGAGTTTGATAGAACCATATTATTTTTAAACAATTTTATCATACCCTTATAAATTGTAATAAGAATAGTAACATGAAAAATATTAATATTAAATTATATATTTTTTATTTTTTTATGGTTATAAGATAAAAAGATCTTGATTAATTTTTCAATGTGATATAAACTGATTTATAGTTTTAAAATATTTATTTTTCAAATAAATTATGATTTTATATAAAAAATAAATTATTTAAATTTATAAAATAATTTTAAAAAATGGACTTCTTTAACAAATTCTACTCATTGAAAAATGGTAAGAGTGTTTTTATGGAATTTTTTTGAGTTAGATGAATTTTCGATGAATAGTAAAAATACATTTTAATGTTTTTAGGTGTTTAATGACATATTAATGATGCAATGAAGATGTAATATTTTTGTTTGACTCATGAGGATTAAAATATTTTATTAAGTCTCCCAATTTCCAAATAACCTTGGAAAAAATCATTATCCAACCCATTGTTTTTCAAATACCTCAATGAGGTGTCCTTTGAAATTAATTAAAAAATCTATTACATTCACTATAAATACCAACCTCGCCTCCTTCTTCCTATCACACCATTAAAGAATTGGGAATAGCCTAAATTATACCAAATCACCTTCTGCACATCCTAGACCTTTTGTTCTCCCCAAAATGCAGAAAACAATGTCCTTAAAGAGGATATCAATGAGAAGAGATCAAGAGGTAAAGATCATCTTTCATTTTATTGTGTTTTCATTTCAATCCATTTATTTTATTATAATCACTTATTCTATCTTTCTAAAAGTGTGATGTATTCTCCAATTTTATATATATTCTTTATTATATAATAATTATCTAATAACTAGTCATCATTCTTCTTCTCATCTTCCTCTTATTCTAAATATAAAAACACCATCTCTTATGTGCTTATTTATCAAAATCATGGATGATGTGTTTTCAATTTTATTTAATTAATTCAAATATTGTAATAAAACAATTTTAATATTGTAAAAACATTGAAATGTGTTTGATATATCCTATTTTATGATCTTAATCTAACATGTAATAATTATATTATGATATATAATGAAGCTAGTACATGAATATCGAAGAAACTCCAAAATGATCTAAACAGATATCACTACAGATTTATTTAATGATTCATCTACATACCATATAAAAATTTATTTATGGAATAATTTCATATTAAGGGAAAATATTAACACCATTTCATTCCACTTCTGTAGTTATTCTTTCATTCTATAAGAAAACCATTTACGAATCAACCATGACAATCATGTAAAGTACTCCCCTGAAACAATGTAAATAACAAAATATTATTAATGAATGGGTGGAATGATGTCATAAAATATCCATTTAACATATTATAATCATGAATATATTTCTATAAAATATTAATAACACTATTTTAACCATTATTCAGAAGGTTTAATCACATTGGGTGCAAGACGAACTGGAGGTAAGGAAATTCTTTTCCCAGTTTCCACTCTATGGGTTAACCTTCTACTTCATTGATTATGTGCTACTAGGATTATTTGGGAAATGAATTTAATTTATATTATGATTTATTATGTGTATTTATTGTCTATAAACATATTTATTTTATTAAATTAATTCTCAAAGTAATTATATGACATTTTTATAAGACATTATTTTGAAAAGTTTCATTTAAAATTATATTTTTTGAAATTCAAAAGAAATGTTTTTATGAAATTATTCAGGTTTTATGAATAAGTTCTAGTTAATGGGAATTGCATATGATGGAGTGTGGTACCTATATCTTCCTCAAATGCATTGGGCATGTGTATGATGTATGTCAACTGTGTGAATACTCTGAATGTGACTTCGATTGTTGCACAATAAGGTAGCTATGAGGGTTACATTGTGAGGTAGCCTTGAGGGTTACAAATCATAAGGTAGCTTCAATTGTTAAAATATAAGTACAAAACTCCCCAAGATACCTTTATGGTTTTATATATGTTTTCTAATATTTTATGTAAATCTCATGCTTTACAAGGTAAGTAAGTCTGGGTGAGAACTATGTCTTTGTGAAAATGGTTTCATATGTTTTAATGTATTCATGGACTAAGGGTTTCCATACATATTTTTATATCACTTAATAATATTTTCTTTCCCATACTATGTTTTTAAATGTTTTTCATAGGTTATAAAAATGTCTAATAGAACTAATGAATTCATGTTAAATGTTATGAATATTGGTCAATGAAATAATGTTGATGATTTGTGTTAAGAATTCTATTTTTTGGAATAAATTGATATTATTTCAATGATACCCAGTTTTCAAGATTGTGGGATGATATGTATGAGGTATTTACTAAAATTATAAAAATATAAACCAAAATGATCAATGGGAATTTAAATATGATAAATCTTGTTGAAATAACTAGATTTTGATATATTTAAGGACACACGATTATAGTTGGTATCAAAGCACAGTTTAGATAACATTAAGGATTATGATGTGGTTAATAAAATACCATAAATTATTTTAATATTTTGTTTATGTATAAATGGTGTAGAAATTAAATATTTCAATGTTGCTTTATAAAAGATATATCTGTTCAGAAATGTTTTTCGTAGAAGAAATAGGGACGTCAATGATGGAAGGAAATGAGAGGCTGATATCTTTCTGAATCCACAACATGGGAATGGTGGCCGTTAGAACCGATAAGTTTATGATAGTCATGGATCATCTGAAAGAGGAAATAAATTTTGGTGGAATCCAGGTATGAGAATAACCAAAGCTACCAAAATCAAACATGATGATAGTGGAACATTTTATAAGGCAACACCCTCCTGAATTAAATGGATCTTCTGACCTAGTAGCGACTGAAGGATGGCTTAAATCCGTTGAAATGATATTCAATTTCATAGGTTGTTTAGATAATCCAAAGATTAGTCTTTACATTTAGATTTTTGAAGGAGATGATGATCTGTGTTATTAAATGATCATGAATATTAGGGATATAGATGAAATTGATTCCCTAGAGTGGGATGAATTTAAAAGTATTCCCTGAAAATTATTTTCCTATGGTTGTTCGACATAGAATGGGATGTACTTCAATGAATAGAGGAAGAAAGAAGAATTTTTAAGGAATTTTTATGAACAAAAATTCCCCCAACTGGCATAGTATGATCCAAATATTATTCACGATATTGATAGAAATATCAATCACTATTACTTAGGATTGAACCCAAGATAGAAAAGGGCATTGGCCTCCTGAGCATTCAAATGTTACGAGAAACATGTCCGCTGTGTTGAGATGGTAGACATGGATTTCACTAATGATCACATCTACTTTGAGAACAATGAGAATAAGAGGTCTATATGGAAAGTGATAGTTAAAAATCAATCAAAAAAATTTGATGGTAAGATTGTTCAGTTTACATTTTGAGAACTAGGTGGTAAAATGAAAATTCAGAATATCTTACCAAAATCGGGAAGTGTTTTCAATGTGGTAATTATAAAAATATGGATCTAGATTTTAATGAAAATGTTCTAAAGAAAAAATATGATTGAGAAATTTTAAAGTGTTTCAAATTTTGTGAGATGGATAATTAATAAAATTCCGGCCAATATAATGATCTGAATGATGGAAAGAATCTATATTATAGGCAGAAAAGTGGAGTGAGATCCTTTGAAACTACATCAATGGACATCAGGCCATACTATGAATTGGTATTAGGAATATTTTTTATTCACAATGAATTTTCTATGGTATTTTTTGATATAGGGTATACACAATCCTTTATCATTGTTAATCATTTTGGTAAATTGGAAATATCACATAAAGAAATGAGTCAAAAACTTATTGTAAAAATTTCAAGGGTAAATGTTACAAAGATGGAATTTTATGAATATTTTTTTGTAATATATGTAATGATATTACATGAAAACCTTATTGTTTTTCTCCTTAGTAGAGTTTGATGTCATTCTGTGTATGGATTGGATTTTAGTTTGTCATGCTGTGATTTATTATAGATCTAAAGAAGATGTTTTTTAGAAAGAGTTTCAGTTTCTATACAAAAAATCATGCATAAAATGAAAACATATAAGGAAAAAAATAACTACTAAAATATGGAAATTAATGTTATCTTTCTCATATTGTTGAAAATAGGGTAATTGTTTGTATTAATGATGTACCTGTGGTGAATAAATACCTTGAAGTTTTTTCCTGACAAGTTACCCAATGTTATACCAAATAAGGTCCTAAATTCACAATTGATATAGTTTCGGATGCTAATCCAATATCATTTTCCCCTTTACGAATTTATGAAATGGAATATGTTGAATTGAAAACATCATTTGTAAGAGATTCATGATAAAGGATTCATTCATCCTAGAACTTCACAATGGGGAGCCCCTGTTTTGTTCGTTAAAAATAATGATGGTTCCAGGAGACTTTTCATTGACTATTGAGCATTGAATAACATTAATATTATTAATAAGTATCATTTTTCTAACATCAATGACTTTTTTTTATCAGATCCCGGGATCTCAGTATTTTTCCAAGATTGGCATGATATCCTGGTACGTTCAGCTGAAGGTGAAGTAGGATGACTTTCACAAAATAGTGTTTGGAAGTAGATATGGTTATTAGGAATTTTTTGTTATTCTATTTGGGTTAACTAATGCACCTACTGTATTCATGTGTCTTATAAATAGAATATTTCATGTGTTCTTGGATAAGTTTTTCATTGTTTTTATTAATGACATTTTTCTGTATTCTATAAGTAAATAAAGCCATGAAAAACTTCTAAGGGTTTTTTTAGAAACTGTAAATGAAAAGAAACTATATGGATAATTCATAAAGTGTGAAGTATTGTTGCAAAAAAATTCATCACATTGTCACATTGCTTCTGAAGATTGAATAACTGTTGATCCAACTAAATCAAAAGTAGTTGAAGAAATAGAAAGTCCCAAAAATATAAATATGATTTATAGTTTTCTTGGTTTGGATGGATATTACAGGAGTATTTTTGATAACATTACTAGACAATCTCATCAGTTACATTTGTTAAATTGAAATTTTATTAAATTCATTTGGAAATTATATTAAGATTACTATTTTTTAGAATTGAAAATATGATTGGTGATTTCTCCAGTTCCAACCATACATTCCATAAATAGTGAGTTTTTCCTCCATTATGAGGCTTCATTAAAGGGACTTGGTTTTCTTATGAAGCAGAATGATCAGGTAATTTCATAGGCTTTAAGACAGGTCAAACCTCAAAAATTATAATTATCCCACACATGATTTGGAATTAGTATCTATTGTTTATTATTTTAAAATGTGGTGGCATAATTAATATAGATCCAAATGTGAAATATATACTGAAAAAAAGGTTAACGTATATATTAAATCGTAATGAATTAAACATGAGGTAGAAAAGATGGCTTGAATTGATAAAATATTATGATTTCACAATTAATTAACATCTAGGAAAAGAATAAATAAGTAATAGATTCTCTATGTTAAGAATAATATTCCTCATTGACAATGTTATGGCTAGAATAAATAACATTGATTAATGGTTTGATGAATTTTTCCTTAGAATTCGATAGTGTAGGAAATTTCTATGTTCTATTTCAGTTTTTAGTATTTTAATCTTTTTATGATAGAATCAGGAAACCAAAGAAGGCATATGGGGAGTTACAGAAAAAGGTAGAATTGGTAAAAATTGGAAGTTACCAGAATTTAACATTGATAAAGATTGTGTATTGTGATTTGGAAAGAGATTGTGTGTGCCTTATTGTTCTCAACCGAAGAAAGAATTGTTTTGAAAATTGCATAGTCCTCTATTTTTAATTCATCTTAGAATCCCCAAGATGTATAATTAACATTAGATGTATTATCGGTGGGTTGAAATGAAAATTGATATTACATATTTTACTATGAAATGTTTGACATGTCAAATGGTTAAAGTATAATGACAGTTTTTTAAGGAGATGATTTAAACATTACCATTTCCATAATGAAAATGGGATAATATATTAATAAACATTGTTGGGGGACTACTAAATTTCTTTTGAGGTAATAATGAATTTTGGGTTATTGTTGATCGACTAACAAAATTGTCTCATTTCCATCATATTTGATATACTATGTCATTGGATAAGATTTCTCGATAGTAACATAATGTGATTATCAGGTTACATGGTGATCTTCTTTCTATTATATCAGATCATAATCCCAGGTTCACTTATATCTTTTGGAAAGGCCTTCAAAATTTGTTAGGAATAAAATTAAATTTCAGAAAAGCTTTTCATCCTTGACTAGATGGGTATTCATAATGGACAATTCAGAATTTCAAGGTTATGATTCGATCTTGTTCAATGTATTATGGGGGATTGTGGGATAATCATTTTTATTTAGTTTAAATTTCCTATAATAATTATTTTCATTCCATTATACAGGTGTCATATTATGAGGAATTAAATGTGAATACGTGTCGAACTCATACTTTTTTGGATGAAGTCAGGGAAAGGTAGTTGATGGGACCAGAATTAGTTGCGGAGGAGGATGCGAAAGTGAATATGATCATGTAACACATGAGAATAGCTCAGATCATGCAGAAATGTTATCCAGATAATAGGAGGGAATACTTTTATTTCGAAGTAGGTGATCATATTTTTCATAAAATATAACAATGGAAAAGTGGTATGCATTTTTTGTATGAAAGGAAAGTTGAGAAACTATTCATTGGAACTTGTGAAACCCGGAAAAAAAAACTGGATTGTTTTCCTGTAGAGTTGATTTTCCTCCATGTTTATATCAGCTATAAAATGTTTTTCATGTTTCAATTTTGATGAATCATGTTCCAGATTCATGTCTTGTTTTGATCCCTATAGGAGTTTAGCTAGGAGATAATATTTCTTATGATGAAAACCTATTCATATTATTGATCGAAGAGTAAAGGTATTGTGGAATAAGGTAATCCACCAGTTATTGGTTTTATGTAGAAACCACATGTTTGAATAAGTAACACGGGAATCTAAAAATTAAATGACGAAAATGTACCCCCATTTGTTTCATAAGTAAATAAAATTGCGAGGATGAAATTTCTAGAAGGATTGTAGAATTTAACACCACATGGCTCTAAAAATAAATTGAAATGCATGAAACCCTAACACTTTGTTTAAATTATATAGGTATAAACTAGACGTTAAATATAATTTTTCCACTTCTATGAATTGAATTTTATGAAATGCTCATCTACAGTTGTGATCATTAAGTTATTTTGAGTCTGATAGAACCAACATATTGTTTAGTAAATTGTAACATACCCATATGAATAGTAATATAAACCATATTAATAGAAAATTATATGATAATTTTATTTTCTTATGGTAATAATCTAATAAGATCTTGATTAATTTTTCAATATGATATTAAATGATTTATAGTTTTATAATTAATAATTATTGAATAAATTATGATATTATTTAAAATTGAAATTAATCCTATTTTGAAGATTATTTAAAAAAAATGGAATTCATTTTTGAATTCTATTTTTTGAAAACTGGAGATGATGTTTTTTGGGATTTTTCTAAGATAGATAAATATTCTGTGAAGAGTAAAAATTGATTGATAGTGTTTTTAGGGGTTTAATGACATAATAATGATGTAATGATGATGTGATCAATCTGGTCAAAAATTGATGATTAAAATGTGATTTTAGGTGTCCCACCTGGCGAATACCGTGGAAAAAACCCAAGAGCAATCCCATTGTTTTTCAAATACCACTAATGAGGTGTCCTTTGATATTAATTTAAAATTCTATCACTTTCACTATAAATACCATGCTAAAAACCCTCTTCATATTACACCTATAAAGCTTTTAGAATTATATAAATTATGCACAATACCCTTCCCAAGGGACTTCCCTACATCCAAGAGCTTATGGTCTCACCAAAATTCCAAAACCAAAGACCTTATTGAGGACCTCAAGGAGAAGAGATCAGAAGGAAAATATCCTGTTCCATTTTCTTGTGTTATCTTTTCAATTATTTTATTTGAATCTATTCTTCACTCTTATACAAGAGCCATTAAAGAACCAGTATTATATATATGATATATTTTAATCATGATAATGGAAAAATTCACCATTAGTATTCCTATCCTCTTCTTATTATTCTAAAACAAAAAAACTTCCCTATAGTACTGATTTATCAAAATCATAGACGATGTGTTTTAAATTTCCATTACTTATTTAAAAACTAGTTATAAAACCATTTTAGTTTTAAAAAAATACTTTATAGTGTTTTATATATTCTCTTTTATTTTATGGACTTAACATATGCACATAAAATTAAGTTATATAACGAAACTAGAACATGCTTATCGAAGAACTACCAAAATGATCTAAACAGCTATCAAAAATGATTTATCTAATGATTCATCCTTATACCATATAACCAAAATAATTTATGGAATAAATTAATATTATGGAAACATATTAACACTATTTTATCCACTTATAGTGTTTCTATTTAATTAGAAAATAAAACCCTTTACAAACTGACCATGGAAATTTTGTAAACAATGCACCTAAAACTATTTAAATAAGAAACTATTATTAAAGAATGGGTGGAATGATTTCATAAAATGATCATTTAATGTGTTATAAACATGAATATGTTTCTATAAAATACTAATAACGCTACTTTAACCATTATATATGTAGTTTATTCACATTTTATGTAAGATGAACTTGAGGTAAGTGAATTCTCAACCCAGTTTCTATTATTTGGGATGAGCATCTAAATCATTGATTATATGCTACTGAGATTATTTGTGTCATTAATTTAGTTTATATTATAATTAATTATGTTTATTTATTGTGTATACACATATTCCTTTAATTATATTAATTATCCCAACAATTATAAGATATTTTAAAAAGACATTCCTTTTAAAATCCTCATTGAAGATTCTATTTTATTAGACTCAAAAGAAATATTTTTGGGAAACTATTCCTGTTGTATGATTATGTTTTTGTTTTTGGGAGTTGATTATGATGAAGGGTGGAACCTTTATCTACCTATAATTCACTAGGTATGTGAAATTTGGAGGTTGGTCATGTGGATACTTCATGTGTAACTACGATGGTCACACAACACGGTAGTCGACTGTGTTACATTGTAAGGTAGTTGTGAGGGTTGAAAATCATAATGTAGCCACGATGGTTAAAATATAATTAATGACCCAAGATTCCATTACGGTTTTATTTATGTTCTATAATGTTTTATGGAAGTATTATGTTTTACAAAGTATGTAAATATTGCTGAGAAGTATGCCTTTGTGAAAATGGTTCCCAATGTTTTTAAGTATTCCTGGACTAATGGTCTCGTTATTTCTTTTTTTCATCCCTTAACTATTTTTCATGATCATTCCATGGTTTTAAAATTTTAATCATAGGTTATTAAGATGTTTAATAAAAAAATTAAGTCAATTTAAATGTTATGAATATTTTTCAACGAAATAATCTTGTTTTTTGTGTTTAAAATTCAATGTTTTGGAAGAAATGGATGTTATTTTATTAGTACCCACTTTGTATGATTGTAGGTTGATATGTATAAGTTATTTCCTAACATTATAAAACTCTTAACCAAAATGTTATTTGGGAATTTAATGATGTATAATATAGTTGAAATATCTATATTATTGTATGTGTACGGTCGAGTCCTTATACATGGTTAGAGAAAAATTGCATGTGGGAGAAGTACAGAGTCATGGATATCACTATGAGATATGTGCTTGATAAACCACCACCTATGACCGCCAAAAAGGAATATATTAAATTTAGATAATATGAGTAGGGAATAATGGGTATTTTTATATAAAAAACATGATGATTTAGTAATGTAATTATTTATGTAATAAAATAATTTCATTTTTTCAATTCATTTTATTCTTAAAAGTACATTTTCTAAAAAAAAATTCATTATAAAATATCATATATAGATTATTTTTTATTAGTTTTTATAATTTAATTTGATAAAGTGAGCTTCATTTTTAGATTCAGAATTTTTATGTTATCTTTATATGATTTTGGAGTTTTTTTATAAAAAATATTTTTAAATGATTGTGAAAATAATGTTTTTAAAAATACAATAACTTTTTTCACATGATTATTTTATATACATGATTTAAAAGTATATGAAACATTTTTATTAATTAAATGAATTTATATAGTAATCTAATTAAATTTATTTTAATATATTCAATTTATAAATCTAATCTTTAATGATCATAACCAACTATGTATTTAATTCAAATAAATACTCAATTTAGGCCTATCATCATTTACTTATGTATTCATTGTGATATATTAATTTTTTGATTAATTTTGAGGAATGAAACTATATTTTATTATAAAATAATATTGGACCAGAGATGCTACTTATTAAAAAAGGGGGATAAAGAAAAAAATGTTGGAATATGATAATGGGGAAGATAATGAAGCGTACACTCATCCAAAAAATGAAAAAAATTGAAAATTCATAGAGTCATTAAGGATCATAATAAACCTGATTGGAGGCACTATGATATTCACTCCAGTTAGTATCATACAACAAGATTTGAATTAATTAATCATGGGAATTCTCTCCTTAGAGGATGATCTAGTGCTCATAGTGGGATTAAAATGGTAATAATATTTCATAGGAAGAAGGATTTTAGGTGGAACATTTGAAAAACATCATCATCTTTATAGTAGAATTTAACTGATACATCTATGAATTAGATGTAAATTCCCAATAGAACAACCACGGATTCTTCATGGTATGAAACATTACCCAATTTCACTTATATTTCATAGTTATTCTAGGAATCATGAATTTCATGGTGATATAATGGCCTCAGACATATGTTCCTTTGTCTCTCCAGTAAAAATATGTGAAGAGACCCCAACAGAAATAGAAACCAAACCCTGATCCTATTGAATAAGAAGATCTTACTACTCAAAATTGTTTGATGATTCCCCTATAGAAGGGTAAGCTACACATGGATCCTATTTATCAAAAAAAATTATCCTACTTAGAATTCAGTGAGGTATCTCCATCACTAAACTAATCAATACCAAAATGCAAGAATGATTCTAGTTTATGAATTCCATCTCTATAATTTGATCCTGGTACATCTTGATACTGACCTTCAAAATTCATTGTAATAATTATTAAAGCCTTATATCCATTCATCACCAAATTAGGATACATCATCTTTTTAATATAATCATTTTCAAGGATTCTATTTGAGTAACAAACCCCAAAAACTTGATTCTTTGTAATTTTTTCCATTGAATATCCATATAATTACATTTAGAAAAAATAAATGGTATTTTTACATATATATTACTAATATTAATATAAAACATCTTAGTAGAAATAATTACCCAATCAATTATAGTTTCACCAAGATTATGCTCCAAAAAAATCAAATCATTGTTCACAATCCTCACATTCTCCATCTCATAGTCCAGTCAAAATGGGACCCCCAAAAATAGTTGTAATGTCATGATGAGTGTTTTTCTTTCTAAAAATAAAATTAAATCCTCAAATTTTTACCCACACAAGTGCATAGGTACATTTAAAATAATAAGTATTGAAAAAATCATCCATTCACCAATATACAGAGATCCAAGCTTCAGAAATAATGACCCAAAATCACATTCCTTTTTCTAGTGCTCATCTATTGGAAATAAGTAATGAAAAAAGGATGTACCGAGGGAAATGGGATTCAAATATGAAATATATTTTCCACTTTAATGATTTAAATGGTCACCAAGGGGGTAAAAAAATGATAATTCCACAAATTTTATGAAAAATTATCCATAATTTCTTTTATTAGGGTATTATCAACCAAAAAAATCTTATATATTTAATTTGACCAATTTAGATCCACTATAAATGAATATGAATTCAATTTTATTTTATAAAAATAATATTATAAAAATGCTACTCCTATAAATTATAAAAGGACTCTTTCTTAACCCCTTAATAAACACAATGAAAATTTTAATCCATCTCACTGATTTAACATTTTTTATTTTATAATAATCATCAATAATTTTCAGGAGATAATATTCTGAGATTATGTCTTAAACCTCTCATTTCCAAGAGGTCCTCTGATAGGAGATTAAAACTCTCAATGTATGTGATATATTCTACTAGAATAATCATATATATATTCTAGATATAAATATATAAAATTTATTTTTCAATTTATACTTATTTTATAAATTTATGAATCCATAAAATTTATATAATCAGTTTAAAAAAACATGTTCTTATTCATTCATATGTTTTAATGTGTTATAATTTCTCTAGGTATTACTACATAAATGATCATTATTTTAATAATTATATATTTAATGACTAAAAAAATATATAATGGTATTAATAATTAATAATTACCAATTTATTATTTTTCAATTAATTTACAGTGCTAATATTGAAAGTAATTTTGACCAATATATTATATTATTTTATTTATTCAATAATCACTAAAAATATAATTTTGTAAGCATTCCATTTGAGAAGTGGACATAGGGTTCTTCAAATGACTAAGGGACTCCAAAAATATATCCAAAAATTATATACCTTATAATGAAAATTTTAGAGTTAATGAATCCATTAATAAGACTCTAGGAACAGAATGTCCAAATCAATGCATATATGGGAATCAAATTCGGAAATACTTGATTGTAAATTTTAACAAATAATTAACATATAGAAAATAAAAAAAATAAAAAATGAATTATATAAATTAAAATAAAGAATTATATGATTATTATTACTTTGAATAATATACCAAAATTTGTTAAACAACGATGTTAGTGCATTTTTTCTAAGAGTAATTCCAATATAAGGGGTTATTATCACTATTTCACTTAACTAAGACATGTTACATATTATACACCAATGTTCATTAATATACTTTTTATTTTTCCTCATTAAGTTATTAGATAATGACTTTATTTATTCTCATGGTATATTAAATTCCTTCTCTTACTATTTCCCTCCATGGGGTTTTGATTTTTAATGTAATAGGGTGATTTATTTTAAATTATTTCATTCAAAGTACTGATCTATCTATACCAAAACCTTTTCGTCGGTATCCAAATTTTTTATAATATATCATGAATTCTCATCTTGATATTTCAGTTTTTATTTATGGCCATTTTCATAAAAATTTTTCATTTTATACAGTTCTAAAAATTAAATTTATTAACATTTCCACTGTGGATCATTTTTTACATTCTTTATAAGGGTGAGAAATTTTTTATTATGTTTACTACATGATATCAATTTTTTCAAATTATTTTAGTTATTCACTATCAATATTTATTTCCATGTTTTATTGTTTTTTCAAAGAAAATTCCTTTCCCATTATTAATTGAATTTATGTTTTTAAAAATTTACCTAATGAAAAGAATATATATCCATATTTTTCAAATAATGTTTCTGATGGATTTGTGAAAGTAAATTTCCTCTATGTCAACATAATTTAATTATTATTATGATTCACTAATTATATTCTATATTAAACAGTACTTTTTCTTTCCCAAGATATATTTTGATAATCTTGTTAAAAAAATTTCATGAAACCTGTTTTTTTCTTGAGTTAATTATAATATAAAGGAACAATAAATTTTCGTACATTATTATAGTATATAAATTTATGCCTTTTCATTTATTGATTTGTCGGTCTTATATAACCCTATTATGAATTGGATAATGTTTTTATTCTTATGAGATAATGGTGGTTTATAAAAATTATTTGGTTTATATACATCTAAATGCATGGTCATGGTTTGGTTATCTCGTATAATAAAAAGTGGACCTGATTGGGTTTGTTACTAACATAATTCATGTGAATAATTAGGTATTATTATAATGATATAATTAAATATGATTTCTATTATGCATAATTTTTAGGTTATAATAATATGTTTCCATGGTTTATGATTATTTTGACTTTTTTCCAAGAAATGTTATATGTTATATGGTACCATGGTGGTCCTTTTATGATCTTGTGATATCATCCAATGATCTAAAATGTTCTATAATTTTTTATGATTATAACTTATGATTATACAGTGATTTTAATATTACATTTCTCCAAAAAGCATGTAATTTAACACGTTAATAATCTAACATTTTTTGACTTGTCAATAATTTTTTCCATAATAATATTTTGAACATACAATTTCTATTATTTTAAATATCCCATAGAAATTGAATGATGTACTATGTGTATAAGGATGATTTATATAAAATTATTTGTGGGACATGATAAATGAAAAATTGTGTGGTGTGATGTTTTTGTATCATATCACTATGGAAACTAAAACATTAGGTTGTATGATTATGAAATTATTTGTGACATTTAATGCATAAATTATAGAGGTTGAGAAATAAATGCACAGTTTTTTGGGGTTTCCATAGTTGGTATTAAAGCAATGATTAGTTAATTTTTGGTATTATTTATATATATATATATATATTATATAAAATGACATAAATATTCCATTATTGAACATAAAGTGATATAGGTTCAACCAAATTTGGACCAAATGTATCTATGTGAAAGAGTATGATGTATTAGATTAATGAATCCATAAGACCGACTATTAAAATGTTAAGAGTATTATAATTATATTTTATTATAATATTATTATTTATAAATCATTTTAAACTGCATTCATTTTAGTAAATGGATGGAACACAGAGATACTGTGTTGAAAATATGTGTGAAAGACAATTTAGAAGTTATTCCACCTAAAAAAAATTAGGAAGGGTTGTAGAGTACATTCAGGTATCAATTCTCACCGAACTCACTCAATTGATAAGAAATAAAACAAACTTTTTGGGGACCATAAATCAACCAATATAGGTTACAATTTCACTAGATTTCTTTATGTTGCAACAACCACCCACCATTGGTGCATCTTTTAACATAATAGTTTTCAAGAAATTATTTAACAAAATAGAAAATTTACATTTCTATTATCCAATTCATGAACCATGAAAAGGTTGTATTATCCCTATATCACTAGGAAGGTGAGGCTGACCAATGTAGTAACCCAATTAATAATATGTTTCATAAGGAAATATTTTAGACAATAGAATAGGTGGAGTGTATAAAAATATTATATATTATTTTTACTCCAAATTCCTTGCAATAGTGAAGGGTGAGACATACATGAGCTAGAAAAAAAAGATAATGAATTAATTAGCACATTGGAGGAAAAATTAACAATACTAAAAAGGTATTATACTCTTTTTATAATGGAAATTTAAATAAAAAATGATTTATTCTTTAGTCACTAAAAAATCATCGAAATCAAATATCTATTAAAGAATTCAGTAGAAATGAAGTAATTTATCAATTTTTTATTATTTTATAAATGGTAAATACATTATGTTATCATTTCCAGGTATTTATATATAATAAATGAAAATTGAGTTTCATTTAAAAAATCATAATTAATAGAGATGAAATATATATCAACCATCTAATTACCAAAATGGTTGCAGGAGGAACATGATATGTTACCATAATGGATCCAAAAATGTTTTAAATATGGTAATTCTAGAATCCAATCAAATCAATTATAATGAAATTAATAGATTGAAGTTAATATTTTGATGGTGAAGAAGGCCAAATCTAATGCTCTATTCATATTTCAATTCATCCAATTGGAATACAGTAGTCATTATAAAAATAAATGTCTCAATCCAATGGTTAATGAGAATAATAAATTAAAATAACCTCCATTACTATGGGAATGAGAAAAATCATATGAAATCACTACAGGTGAAGAGGATCATGATAATGATTTAGAGAAAGGTACTCTTAATCTCCACTAAAAACATGTGATTGTCTTATATCATTAATCTTTTCTGATTGTTTAATGTCTTAAAAAATCTCATATAATGTGGATTCTATATTGAAAACATTGGATACTAAATTATTAGTTGTATTATGTTGATTTGATTAACTGAATAATGATCATATACAAAAAAGGTTTGTGGGAAGATAAATCATAAACATCTATTTCTACTTCCCTTGTTTAAATTTGATGTAATATTAGGCTTGTATTGCCTCTCCCATTATAGATTTCATTTTAATGTTTAGTAAAATGTAGCCTTTTTCTAAATCTAGAATCATCCTGTTATCAAATATAAATATAAGAATTACTATTCATCCTATTTAGAAGTAAATTATATAATATGCATCATAAATCCCAATAATGAGATAATACTGGCATAAATGGTTGTTTAACAACTCATCATTTAAGACATGAATATTTTAGTGTAGTTTGTGGATATGTTCTCAGATGTACTACCTAGTCTTCCTTTTGAACATAAGTTGGAATTTTATGAAAAAACTCATAAATGGTTTTATGCATATATAAAATGTTCCTTTTTGAATGATATAGATAATAAATTAATAATTTAATTTATAACATAAAGAAACTCTTGATAACAGATTAATATTCCCTATTGATTCACCATATAGTGTTCCAGTAGTCATTTTGTAGAATAATGACATATCAAAGTATCATTTCTTGGATTTCTATGATCTTAATAAACTCACAAATTATAAAATGTATCATCAACCATTTATTGATAAGGTTTTCAATTAGCATTGAAGGGATCAATTCTACTATTTGATTTACCTCTGATCTAGTTGTTCTATATTAATGGTCAGAATAGAAGATATACCAATGACAATATTCTATATGAGTTTTGGATATTATGAATTCACATTGATATATTTATGACTTACAAATTACCTCATAATTGTTATATATTTGATAAATATATTTTTTAGATACTTCCTTGATTGATTTTTGGTAGTGTTTACTCATTACATTAACTTATACTTGATGAGTGCGAAAGAGTATGATGCTCACTTAATTGTTATTTTTAATAGATTAAAAAATAAATAATCTTTATGAATAATATATAAAGTTTTAAATTTTTTTATAATATATAAATCTTAGGTCATTTAATCATATTAAATTATATATATATCATTATATGATAAACTTTATCAAACAATGTTATAAACCGATAACTATAACCAAGATCCTTATTTATTTGGGTTTTACCTGATGTAATCTATTCATTGGGATAAATTTATCAGGGAAATGAAATCCATATAAAAAATTAATGTATATGGTGTTAATATTGGTTTTGATAGAATAATGTGACAAATCCATAAAAGAGATTAATAAGAGTTTGGTAACTACACCTATAAAAATATTACCATATAGTGGATAAGTGTTTTAAATAAACAACAATTATTTTTAAGGGGTTTGGGATATATCCTTAATAAAATTATAAATTAATAACTTATCCCTCTTGTCCAATAATTTACCATGAAACAAATTTCAATATACATGATCTAGATATATAATTAGTTATATTTGTATTATATATTTTTTAGTACTATATTTATGGTGAATGGTGTGATATAATCGTTGGTAAAAATATCATAATAATTATATTCATAGATTATTATTTAAACATATATCAAAAGTGATAGTTGTAATTAGTCAATGATAATGATATTTAAATACATTAACATATGAGGATGTAAAAAACGGTAGACAATTCTCTTATTAGAAAGGATTGTGAAAACATATTATTGATGGGGAAAAAGGACCCCATAATCATGTATATTCTAAGGCGATATATAGATATAAAAAGGATAGGATGAATTCATACATCTCCCAAATTATTTCTCAACCATTAGTCTATATAAAAATAACGGAATCCTAAAATGTGGATATTATGCTAGAGAAGAAAGAATCAAACATTCTATAGTTCATCCCTGATAAATATAAAACTATAGGGTTTACAATAATGATATTTCTCCCATAACAACCAGTGATGAAGTAGTAACTTTTTATGGTGCACATAAATCATCATTCTCTATTTATCTAATAATAATGAAGATGTATTGACAACTTTAGAAACACTTCTTATGGGATAAGATGAAGATATATATTTTATAGTATGTATCATATTTTTTTGGTATATCAACAAGTATTTATTTACCAATAGTAATCTATGGTGATGATTAAACCAATACCAATTCTAATATTATAGTGTTATAAAAAACATAGAGTTTTTCATTAGACTCTATACGACTCTTAATGAGAATAATTTCATTAGGCTAGTGGTTGATTGACTCACAAATAAAGATCACTTAATTACTATTTGGTAGAATTTTTCAATCGATATACTTTAAAATTTATTCAGAAATAATGTTTTAATGATTTATGGAATTCATATTTAAATTGTAATAGATTAAAGGATCACCTAGAAAATTTTTATGAGACATCAATAATCAGTGGATATTAGGATAAATGTTTTCACAAACTTTAACTTCAAACCACTGGTCAATTCGAAATGATCATTCCAACATTGGAATATATAATAAGTATATACTCAATTCATATTAATGTAAATTAGGATTCATATATTCTTCTAATCCTATTTTAAAATACTAGAATATTTTCACTATGGCCCACAAATAGAACAAATGAATCTCATTATGGGAAAAGATTTAGAAAACTAATATCCAAGGATGATGTTAAGGAGAGGATACTATTAGGACCTAATATTGTCTTTGAAATGATAGAGAATGTTCATACTTTTTAAAATTATAGGAAAGAATAGCAAAGCTGATAAAAGACCAATATTGGTAATTATAGAAAAAATAAACATATCAGTGTTGGTAAAAAGGCATTCCTCCAAATATATCCTTGAAATAATGTTTTGATATTTAGAAAGATAAAGATGATAAGACCTAGGTTAATCTGTCTCCCCCAAATTCTTGATCATGTTCGGGCTATATTTTATTACGTAGAATTCATTCTACATATATCTTTAGTACATGATGTGTAATATATATCACTTTTTTTGATGTAGAAACCCGATCCATCACATGTATAAAACTAAAATTATTTGAAATTTGAACATGATATCTCTAATAAATAATATAAAAGGAGATAATTTCAAAATATAGATATTTCACAATAAAACATGAAGACCAACATAGTCAAATTTAATGGTTAAATAATATGTATGGGGAAGATATGTGGGAATATGATGATGTAATGAGACAAAGGTAACCTCAATTATTTATCAATATTATTTAATTTGAATGATTTTTTTTGAGAATGAAAATTTTTAAAAAGCAAATATTTTGTAATGTATTTTAAAAATAAATATTTTTCATTAGCCACTTTTACACACATTAATAAACTAAATCCAAACCATTAACATTTAATAAGTAGTAAATAAGATTCTTATAATATATTCATTGAATTAAAATGACAAAATAAATGTAAAATATTATAAAATGTACAAAAATGATATAATGTGAATGTATTCTTCCATAAAAGGCTCATTTTTCTGATTATGGAATGAGTGTGGCATAACAAGGGTTTTTCACAGTCCAATCTCATTATGAAAATTAATATGTATATCCAAATTAAAATTTATTGCACAAGAAGTTCAGCACATGGTTATCACTACAAAATACATGTTAGCCGAACCCACACTCATGACTATAAGTAATGCATATATAATATTTATGCCTTATGTTTAGTTCATTATTGGGGTATTATTTTAAATTTCGGACGATGAAAGATAGTAATTATTAATTTTGTAAGTTATCACTTTTATTATTCATTATATAATTTAAAATACATTTTTCTAAACATATTTTTTCAATATGTATTCTTATATAAAAATAAATTTTTAATACTATTATAAATATAATTTAATAAAATGAAATTCATTTTTTGATATATGAATTGAAAAAAAATTCGGAACTTTTTAGGGGATTTTCAGATAGGGTTTTTTATGTGAATTGTGAATATACTTTTTTTATATATTTAGTAGATTTTATGAATTAAATATAATTTAAAAATGATTTAAAAATATATAAAACAATTTTATAGACTAAAAACGTTTTTAGGAATAAAATAATCATTTTAAAATTAATAATATGAAATTATAATAGTATTTTTAATTTTTTAGAACATAAGTATTATTTTATTGTAATAAAAAACTATTTTTGAGTTTTTTCATATAATCTTTTATTCATAATTACACTTTCAATTTTGAATTACATTTAATGTAAAATTTTATTTATTTAGTTAGAAAAACACTAATTAATTTCATTATAATCAATACAATACAATATTATTATGTAAATGTCTATTTATATTTTAAAGGGGAAGAATTCTAAAATATATTTTTATTTCCTGTAGTGCAGGATATTTAAATTCAATTTTTTATACGTCTAGTTATTGAATCCTAGAAAATAGGTTTTCACATTTGTAATTAGAATATTCAAATATTTTAGTAGTGGAAATAACATGTTTATTCATAAATAAATATGTTAGAATGGTAAAATTTATTCACCACATTAAATCTTTAAATGTTTAATAGGGGTTAAAATAATATATAAGAACAAAAAATCTAAAAATGTTCTAAAATTAATTATATGGTTGTAATCTCAAACTCCCCTATCTTGTATTACACATTTTTATTTTTTTTTGATCTGCTTGCCATTATTATGACATATTTTTTATATTATGAAATTTAGGTTACCAAAATACCACCTTCTCATTTATAGTTGGATTCTTCCCCCACCATTTAAATGAAATTAAACAATAATTCTCATTAATATTATATATTACCATCAATAATAATCATGGACCACGTTTTTATCTTCTTATATAATGCATAAGTAATAAACCTCTCATTTCCAAGAGGTCCTTTAAGAGTATATTGAAGCCCTAAACCTAGTAGATATATTTAACATTATTATTCATTTATATTTTATTAACTTTATTTTTATTTAATTTGATTTATCAAATTAAAAACACATCATTGAAACATATAATATTTTTAAAATGGTATATTATTGCTAATCAATTGCATGTCCTTACTCATTCATCTATTATAACAAGCAATTTTTGGTCAGTTTCATAACCCACATAAAGATTGTAATAATGTGTATATCATAATTTATTAAGATAAAAATACTAGAAATAGTGATTAATTATAAGTAATTTAATATTATTTTTATAATAATTTAGAGAAAATATTCAAAATTATATTTTCTAATAAATTCAATTTTTACATTAATTCTACAATAAAAAAATGTGGTTTTTATAATTCCATATGAACGATCAACATATATTCAATGAAATGGACATGAGACTCCAAAAATATATCAAACACCTTTATTATAATATCATTAATATTATATTAGTGATTAATCGAGGATAAAAATCCAAGGATTAGAACCCCCAAATTGAATCATTTTAGGAAAACAGAGTGGTAAATGCCCAAATGTTAATTTTAATATTAATCAATTCATATATGGGTAATATGTAATTATAATTTGATTTTATTATCGGTTACTATACTATAAATACATAAATATCACATATTATTATGTGAATATTCAATGCAGAAAATTTTGATCGGAAGAAGAATCATATAGGTTTAGTGTTTTGGAAACATTGATTCATAATCAAATTCTTTATAAGAGATTTACATCATATAAAACTACTTTATTATTAACTAGAACCCTTCTTAGGAATTTCATAATTAAAACTATTCTTCATAACCTCTAGAAAGGAATCATAAGTGAGGGTGATCCCATATTCTCAGTAAGGGTAAACAAGGGTGATATCAATGATCACTAAATAATAAAATTATAATAATGGTGGGATAAAATGAGAACATCATTTGAAAACCATACACATAATATCATAAATAACAATATTGAATCATGTAATATGTATTGGTAGTATATAAGACATGAATCATAAATGGATCAAGGAGCATGATCCCTGAAATCATAACATTGACATAATATCAAAGTTTTTGGAAGAAATATATGTATAGAAAATAATATCCCTAGTCAAGGATCACTACCAATACAATAATAGTAGTTTGTATTCACAACCTATTACATCAAATCCTTAGTTAAGGTTTTCTACAAAGATAATCATGGTGGAAAATTATATTACTAAACTGGGTTCACTCCCAATTTCAGAAATTATTATCTCATTAGATAGCAATGATTACCCATTTAATTATAAGGATATATAATTTATAGACTTAAAATCACATGCTTAAAATCATACATATTTTTTTTAGAATATCTTAAATGAATCATAATTTCATAACCCATTAACCATAAGTTGGTTTTATACATATCCCATCATACCTTCATAGTGTAACCCTAGAAAAGATACTAGTTTTATAAAGGTTCCATCATAACATAATTTACCCTTGGGAATGAATCATGGTGCATAGAATCATCCTTAAAAAATCATTATAATCTATAAAAATAATGATATTTTATGGTATCATGGTATCTTATATGCATGATATCAAAAGTAACATCAAACAATGTTATCAAAGATGAAAAATGAAATTAAATTAAAATGAAATCATTTATCGAGGGAAAACCCCTCTTTTATTTGAAATTACTTTTATTTAATATAATATTATTTAATATATTAAAGAAAATATTTTATTGAAAAAGAAAATCTGAAACATTTAATTTAATCATTAAATAAATGGGAGATTTTGACTGTATAATATTTTTTTCATGTTGTGTATGTTATAAAAAAAATTCATCGTTTGGTAGAAATTCAAACGTACCAATAATGGAATATTTTATGAAGTTTAATTGTAATTTTTTAAAATATAAAATTTTAAAAAATAAAATTAAATAATAATCGTTTAATATATAAATATTCGTTATAACAATGTTTTAGAAATCAAATACATTGCTGAGAAAATATTTTCAATCAACGAGATAAATAAAGTCAATTTTTTTAAAATTTACATATTCATATCATTAATATTAAATAAAATTAAAATAAAAGAAAAACATGTATTATTAAATAAATTTATTAAAATATTATTGTGGTTATTATGTGTTATATTATGTAATTTAATCATTGGATAAATGATCCTAAAAATCTCAATAAACAATGAGTTTTTAATATAAAACACTTACCTTGAGTTCGAATTGATTTGAAATCACTATAACATATTGTATAATAAATTTAAATATATTATAAATATATAATATATTAATATAAATATTTATAATTCCATATATTATCCACTTATTACATTTCAAAACTAATTTATTAATAATTTTTTTTAATATCTTAATTTTTTGGGTTTTAATTGGTTCATTATTCTAGGAATATTTTTTTGGTAGAACCATTTAGTTTATATTAATTATGTTTAAATTTATTAATTAATGATAATAATGATATAAATATAATATATATTCATTAAATATTTATAGATTCATAATATATATATATATATAGGAAAATAAACTAATCTATTCATTGAGATGGAAAGTCATTTGTATGCAAGAACACTGTTTTCACCTTCCAATGAATAAAATGAAAGAAAGTTGAATAATAATCCACAATTATAATATATTTATTATTTCATATATATCATATATATTCATTAAGACTATATTTATTTCCATCAATTTAAATCTTAAATTAAAAGAGAATCACTTCTCTTCATAGAGGTGGATGTCCACAGGTACGCATGAGAGATCTTATAATTTCCAAAGTATTGGAAGGTAAGAAAGTAGATATGATTTTATAATTCCAGAAAAACAGTTATTTCAAAAAATAATATATAAATATTAATCCAATCACAATAGCCATCCATGAATTATTATGATGGAAAATTAATTTCATCGTTACATTATGGCGGTAGTCCATACTTAAGCACAAGCCACACTTTCAATTCCAATTCTGTGGAATTGACAGTTTATATTGGTGGATGAATAATAATAATAACATTTAAGTATATTAAATATAATAATTTGTTATATTATGAAAAATAACATAAATTTTATGAGGTGTATGAATAAATGAACTAAAATATATTGGGTAAGATGATTACCTTTTCTTCAGTATGCCTCTATTATATCATTTCTTAAAAAGAACATAAAGGTTATTTTAAGAATAAAAACACATGTTATTAATGGATAAAAAAGTTAAGAAGATAATAGGTAAGTATTGTTCAGATTTAGAAGGCCCAATATGGTGTAAATAATTTAATGTAGGGGTGCCCTTTTATATGTCGAGGAGAGGACACACTTGGAATATTTTAAAAGATGAAAATAAAATAATGTCATTCTCAATACAAATGAATCAAAATTGATAAGAGATTAAATGATTAGACAATATTAATTCTATATAGAAACATAAAATAGTATTTAGGTAATATTAATTGGAATTCACAACCTTATCTTTTGGACGAACCCCTGTTAATCCAATTTAAATCATTACCACAATAACAAATTTTTACTGATTTTAACTATTCATCATGACCAAAATTAATGTGTCCCCATTTAAAAATTTAGAAATGATAATCATGAATATATAATTTTTTTATTAAATTAAGTCTATTAAATTGTTACAATGTAATTTTAAAATAAATACCAAAAATGTGAAAAAATAGTTTTCAATTAAAAATGTTTTCATAACTATAAATTGTTTTTATTCCAAAGTATGGATGAGATTAATTCCAATGAAAATAAAATGATAAAAGATAATATAAATGATATAATTTTTAATATAAATTTATTTTAAAAAATATATTTTTGAAAATTATATAATTTTAAAATACATTTTTAAATAATTTTTAGTATTTCTTACTATTCATCAAAAAATAAATATTTTTATAGAAATATCTTAAATTAACTATATGATAAATTTTAAATTATTATTTTGAAACTATATTTAATTTTATCAAATAATTTTTCTAAAATTTTAAAAAATTAATTATATTTTTTGATCACAAAATGAAATGAAATCCATATCCAGAAAAAATTATATGTTCCAAGAATATAAATTATTTACTAAATAATGAGTTCTTATTTACCAATATGTTTCATTTATTAAAAAAAATTATACATAATTTTCAAATTTGTTAGTTTATAAAAATATCACAAATTTATCACCTTTGTTAAAACTGTATACTATATTATGATTTATTTATAATCTCAGAAGCTATATCAGAAGATATTGACGGAATTCTATTTTTCTAAAAAAATATCATAAAATATTGAAATGATACATTGTACACCACTTGAATATAATTTATTCTTCAATATTCTATCACTCTCAATTATAAAAGATGAATATACACTTATTTAAACACATCCTTTATTACCCATATAGATTCTTCAAATTTCTGATTCAAATAGAGAGCTTAAACATAGTGAGGAGTCTTCTTCTAGAGAAATATATCTCTATGATCTATGTTATTTTATTTATTTTCATTAATTTAAAATTTCATGATATAGTGGTAGGACATTCGATTATAGAATATATTAGGTATTAAGTTTGTAATTACTCATGGGAGATACATGGAACACATCATGAACAAGAAAGAATTAACGTGGATGTTCAAAACAATAAGCTCACATTCCAAATCAATAAAGAATCTCAAAGTAGTCAATATACTAAAGGATCAAATCTCCCTTAATTAAAAATAGCATAACCTTTTTTGATGGAGACATTAACAGGAATACCTTATCACTAACTTCAGATTACATATTTCTCAAATTATTATCTATATAAAATTTTTGTTGACTCTAAGATTACTTAATGTGTTTTTGAATGGATCAATCTTTATATTACATTTTCTTAGCTAGATTAATTCCTAATATATTTTTCATATAACTTAATCCATAAATCTTATAGTTTTTCACTTATTTATAACTGTGATTTCAAAAGGATCCATCTTAATAATAGAGTGAAATCTATTGTTGTAATGAAACTTAATATAGGGAAGGTATTAATACCAATCATCTTGGAAATCTATTGAAAATTATATCAGAATATAATTTAGGGTTTGAATTTTCTCTCACAGTAAACATCTATATTAGGATTATATATAGTATTGAAATAGACCAATGAATCAATATATTACAAAATACATTACTAAAACATTGAGTTAAACCTTGCATCTCAATCAGAAAAAATAAAATTTATACACTATGCAAACCTTCTACATACATAATGTATAATTTGGAAATAAGATCAACTAGGAAATATTGATTGATATAAATACACTATGATGACATCCTATGATAATCGATTATTGCCCAATGATAATTGTGACCTTTATATTTTTTTTGGGTATTCTGATGAAAAAATTAATGATAGTGTTTTCTCATTTATATTATTGTATGGATAATAGTTTTAAACTCAGAATGGATATATTTCTATTATCCTTGACTTACAAAACAAACCAAGCATTAAGTTACATAATTCTCCAAATTTATCTCTATGATTTCCAACTATAAATATTATTTTAGATTAGCTTATATCATCATACTTTAAGGATGAATAGAGAATGAAAAACAATGAGCTTAATCAAAAAAATATTTATCCAAATATAGTATAAAAAATTAACCTAAATGTTTATTAAACCACTTCATTCCATCATATTTATGGTCTAAATTAGGAACATTAATATCCTCCTTTAATTATTTTACATCTTCTTTTTTCACACCTATTTAATCATTAACTTGATATATGGTTGGAGAATCATTTTTTGAAAGATAAAATTTCTACTCATACCTCCATATTAATTGATCCATTATTTGAAAATATAGAAATTTTGGAACTTTTTTATCATCTTTTTAGATTAGATTGCATGATCATTTTGACTCATAGAATCACCCACCCTGTTCACTTTCCCCGGTTTGTATTGTATTGAGCAGTCATAATATTTAATCAACTCCAAAATTCTTCTCTAGAATATATTCAACTCTTTATAAGAGAATATAAGCATTAGAATATTATAATTATTATATATGACTGAACAATCTCCATAAATATAATTCCATCATATTTTCAATGGGAAAATTTCTGCAACTAACATCAAATCAGGAGTTGTGTAATTTTTCTAATGAATGTTCAATTTTCTTAAGCCATAAGATATAACCATATCATTCTTAATGATAAATAATCCCATCCTCAATTTGAATAATCACTAGGGATCAAAAGCCATTATCCACTATAAGATAGTGTAAAAATTGGACAATTGGATAACCATCCCTTTAGTACCTTGAAATTTTATTTAAAATAATATCTACAATGGGACTTGAACCCTTATAATTTAATTTTATTAGTGGATTATAAATCCTGGGGAAATAATTCAAATATAGTCGGTAATATCCTTTGAAAACTAGAAAATTGTGGATCTCAGAAAAGGTGGTTTGTATGATCCAACATTTAATAACTTTTTTCTTTGATGGATCCAAAAATATACCCTCATTATAAAATGTATGGCCTATAATTGAAACTTTTTATGGCTATAATAAAAATTTCATAAATATTTCAAACATATAGTCCTTTATTAGGGACATCAATATAATCACTAGGTGATATTAATGACAATCATTCCTATTTTAATATATAATATTACAAAATTTAATAATTATAAATAAATTATCAAAGTAAAATATAAAGACTATATTAAAAAAATTGACACAAATATTAAAGGAATTAGTAAGAAAAAATAGTGTCACTAAGAATTCATAGTTTAAAAAACTTTTATGGAATGTATTTTTCCTTCATATATTATTTTTTTACCAACATTTGAAGATATAAAAAAATTGTCAATCTTGTAAAAGTATTGATATTCATTTTTTTATCTAACAAGGAATCAATATGGGTTGATGATATATGTTCTTAATAGTGGCCTTGTTATGTTATTGATAATAAATGAAATGAATTATTGATAGATATTACTTATTAACCAATAGAATACATGAAAAATAAGGTGACACTCTTAGATGATTGTATCTCATATCAAGATTTTATAAGAGTTCCTTATTCAATTTTTTCAACACAATTGAGGCCATTAAAATGGAATTTTATATATAGGTGTAGTACATGGATGATTTCTGTTGAAAAATAAGCATTATAATTCAATGAAAGAAAATTAATGTATTTAATAAATTCATCAAAAAAATTCATCATATAGAAATTTCTTCTATGTTGATCTTCTCCCCAACCATATGATATAATCAACCATATGGAATTGAGATCATTTCATATATAATGGAATCAATTTTCCAATAAATACTCAAATTTATCATCAAAATTATAAACCATCAGAGGTTTGTTCAAAATATCATGTGTTACTTCCCATATGTAAAAATTTATGTGGTATTTCAGTAATTAAATCTCATCCATGCCTATCATGAAATAAAATTTTACTAGAGGTAAATAACAATACATGTAGAAGTCACATTCCCACAAACGTCAGTAGGAGATGGATTATATACATGAGATCTGATCATCATACCATTAGGGGTTTTTATCTACTAATTAAACATATAATAATTGGGTTAGTAATATGATAACCATAGAAAACTATATATATATTAGAGAGTGGGTGAAACTAGAATAAAATAATTCTATACTAGTTCTAGAGTGGATGACATGTGTACCTTTCAGCACATCATTTTCCACATTACTAATAATGATCGCAGTAAATTAATAATTTATTCTAGGACTAATTAGTTATAGATTTTGATAATCGTTTTTAAAATTAGGGTTTAACAACTATACTAAATAATTCTCCTTCTCCATGTATTAATACACCAGAGATTAGGTGGTGCTTTCTGTGGATTTTTTTCTTCCTAGTTATCTAAATCCATCTTCCCATTACATTTTTATTTTAGTGTCTGATGAACTTCTTTTACACACATAAAAAATTTTCATTTATAATTAAGAAAATTCCCTCTATGTTTCCTTATCCACTTCATGCATTATATAAATATCTTCTTATTTTCTATAATGTTTTTATAATTGAATTTGAATGCTGTATTTTTTTCTTATCAAGACCATTAGACTAATGGGTAACTCTAATATTCATCTCTAACTTGATAGAAGATCATAATATTTTTTCATATAATCATAATTTACTTATTGATAAAAAAATTTAGAGACTCATTTTTAAGCCATTGAAAAATCAATAAACCATTTTAAGGTTAGATGATAATACATGATGGGTACCTCACTAGTCATTTAAAAGTTTCCTCATACATACTAACAGATTCATCATCCTTTAATTTTAGCTCAAGGAATTCCATCTATATTTTCATAAGAATGATATGAGGAATTTAATTTTTGAAAAATAACAACCAAAATTAATACCACACCATAGAGTAATTTTATTTACATTTTCTTGTGTTCTTGAGAGGAGTCCACTATTGTTATAATTCACCTTTAAAACAATAATTGACCAAAATAAATTTCTCTTGTTTTCAACAATACTGAATATAAAATAACATTTATAGTGGTATTGAACCATTTTCATAAAATAATTGATCAAATAGACGACTAGAAGAGGGTTAATGATTCATAAATAAGGACCCAACATAATTTTGTTCCCACGATTTCTAATTTGGATGTTTGACATGTTTCATAGAGTGAAAATGTGTTGTATGATAAAAACAAAAATTTTAATTCTGTATCCCCTGAAATTTTATTTATTAGGAAGAAATAAATCTTATTTTACATAATATTTATCATTAACTTGATTCTTTTTGGGTTCCATCCATGGAATAAAACCAGAAAATATTTTTTGGGAAATAACAATAACAGTGGGAAACCACATAATCATGTGAATCCGTTTATAGGATATGTAAATATTTATATATTATTTTCCATTATTGATTCCTTATGTTTATTTTATGATATCCATGATCATGATGTACATAAATACTTCATAGTGCTTCATATAGAATGTGTGAATTGACCTAATAATATCCCATGGTAGTGTCAAACTAGGTGTTCAACGAGGGATGAATTACTACGCACCAGAATGATGGTTGAGATATACTATCCAAACTCTATTCATGGATATTAACCTAGGATGATTATATTTCAAAACCAAGTCTACATGTACTATTTTTTCATGGATGTTTTTCATGGAATATTTTACTATATTCATCACCATATCTTTGGAAAAGTTTTTATATATACAATTATCCAAAGGATCCTCACAAAGATTTAATCATCTGATTTAAAAAAAGTTTGTAACCCTTTCTCTAATACTGACTATTGTGGCCCATACCTTTAATAAAAAATATGACATAACATTCGATTAATATTCAACACATAATATTATGATTGATTTTGGAATAATATAGTTTTACTGTATTTGGAAAAAATATTCTAAAAAAAATTAATAAGAGATCTATATCATCTCCCACTAGAGTCTTTATCAGTGTCATACTTCTTAGAAATATCATGCCTAAAACCATTCTTCATAACCATTAGTAAAGTAAACATAAGAACGGGTTATCTCATATTCTCAGAAACAGTAAAAAATGAATATATAAATGAAAACTAAAGCTTAAAATGTAAAAAATGTTATGGAATATTGAAATAAAAATTTTAAAACCATACCCATAATATCATAGATTATAAAATTGAGTCATGTAATAAATATTGGTAGTATGTAAGGCATGAATAAAAAATAATAAAATAAAATTATCCTCAAGATAATAACATCGAAAAAAGTTATATGTTTTTGGAATAAACAAAATAATTGATAATAATTTACATTTCCATGGATCACTGTGAAGACTAACATTGAGGATATGATTAAATACCCATTACATAATAACCTAATTAAATGTTTAATCCCAATACTATTATTATGGACTAATTCCATTACATAATTGGGTTCACTCCCCTTTTGAGTCCAAATAATCACATGAAAAATCCATATTCACCCAATTTATTAGAGGGATATATAATCATGGCGCCTCCCATTACATTAATAAAATCATACATATGTGTGGCACAAGAAAATAAAACATTAATCTGTTTATAAATCATCAAACGGAAACATGTTTCATAAACATGTTATCATAGAATAACAACATAGCTCATATAAAATAACAATGTTTCATGATTGTTTTATCATTACATAATTAAGTTGTCGAAAAGAAACATTATTCATAGAATCTTCCATAAATCATCATCATAAACCAAAATTGACTAAACATAGATGGAATCATTAGAGAAAATCCCCAGTAAAGCCTATGTATCATTAATGTATGTTATTATTGATATAAAATTACATTAAATGATCCATGGATTATTTATATAGGAAAAAACCCTTTTTTACTTGAATGATAGTTTTCAATAGACTAAATTTTATTAAATATTAAAGAAAATTTTTCTTTGAATATAACTTCAAAACAAGTAATGTAAGACTAAAAACATTTAGAATTCATGATATTTGGAATTTCACTTCCTTCCATGTACGTGAATATAATTATCCATGTCATCTTTTCGATATAAACTCAAAACTAAATCATTTTGAAAATTCAATGAAGATTAATTTTAAACAATTTTGTATAAAGATAATTATTGGAAAAACTTATATTATTAAATTTAAATTAAAAAAAATAGTTTTGATGAAATTTATTTGAAAAGAGAGACATAAATGAAAAATAAATATGGGCTGATTAGAGAAATCAAGTCACATTTCATTAAAAATATTATATCATTATATTTATTACTCATAGTGATAAGAATGGACAAAAAAACATAGTAAATAGATATAACCAATGTAGTGAAATGTTCCACAGATTATGGAAAAGTGGAGTCTGAAATTTTATCCTTGGAAACTTAATCATAAAAAATTATGACAAATAATGAGATTATATCATAAGACAATTGCCTTGAGATAGACATACATAAAAAAAACTATAACCTAATTTATCATAAATTTTAATTTGTTATACCTATATAACTGAGTCAATTAATATCTTATAATATCAATTAATACCCACTTATAATAATACAATGCAAATTTATTAATAATTACTTATTAAAGTAATTCATTATGGGTGTTAACTATTTTGTTCTTCCGGAGAATTTTGGTTCGATAAATTTGATCTTTGTAATTTGAACATGGTTCAATCATATAAACAATGTTAATCAAGATATAATTATCATATATGCAATTATTGGGTATATTTATATTCATATATATTGGATATAGATATAGAAATGAATTACAGCATTGATGGATATGCTATGACATAGGTATGTATTCATGGTGTTTTGAAGTTTTGATCTATAGAAGAATATTATGTTAAAAAATATTTACCATTATATAATAATTTTTATATTATAAATATAATATATATTTTTGTTTAATATATCTTTAATACAATTTATATAAATTAGAATTTAAAAATGACTCATGACACTTTTTGGAGGTGGTCATCAACCCATATGCACGAGAGACTTTATCATGTTACAAATTATTTGATGGTACGAATATAGATATTATATAATAAATAAAAATATTAATTATATCATAAATTTCAAAATATAAATATTAACCCATCTTAGTAACCATCGATGAGTTATAGTGATGGAAAATGAATTATATCGATTTGTGGAGGTTGTTGTCCACATATGCGTACATGTGTTACTTCGACATAACATTTGATATAATAGATGGTGTATATTTGTAGATATATAATCATAATAAATTTTATAGTAGTTAGGTTACAAAAGTTATTATTTATGATAATTAAAATTGGTTTGGAGAATTTAGAGGATGAAAAGAATTGATAGATGATGTGTAAGATGATTATTTCTTCTTAAGTAGACATCCTTTAGATCGTTTATTAAGGACCATTTAATGATATTTTAAGAATTCCATAACCTATAATCCGAATATTTTTATGTTTAAAAGATAAATGTATAGGTTTTTCAAAGATATAAGGATCAATTTGGATTAAGAAAGATAAATTATTGTTTTTTTATAATAGGAGGAAATGACAAAATTGAAATTTCATAAAAGATTAAATTATAATAATTTCATACATAAAAAATCTTCTTAATGCCTAGATATTATAATGTGTGATATAATGAGGTATAAATATGGCTATAAATTGTATTTAGACAAATTTAATTGAAAAAATTACCCTTCTCATTTGGTTTAACCTCTCTTAAACACATTTTAACATTTTCGTTGATGATAAATTTTTACTGTTTTTTACCATTAAACATGATAAAAAATAAAATTATACTCAATATCAAATTTATAGATGATTAATCCTAATATGGAATCTATTTTATTAAATAAGATCATTAAATTTGATTGAAATTAAAATTAAAATAAACTCAACAATCAAGATAAAATATATTTTCATGAAAAACTATTTACTTAAGTACAAAATGATCTTATAAAAAATCCATCCTATATTTAATTCTAACAAAATTAAATGGATTATTCAAATTTAAAATTTAAAAATATTTCTTGAAGAAACATTTTAAAATAAAATGGGTCTTTATAAAATCTTAAAATGAAAGGACTAGTTTAAAAAATAAGTATTTTTACTATTTAATAAAAAAATTAGTTGTTTGTAAAATCGCTATAAAGATATTTTGAAATAATGATTAAAAAATTATTTAACATTTTCTTGTAAAATTATTAAAAATTTGAAAAAATATAATTATATTATATTATCAAAAAAATCAATAAAACCCATTTTGATGGGAAAATAAATTTTTGGAGAATATAAATACTTTACTAAAAATTGACACTTATTTATCAATATATATAAATTATCTAAAAACATTATAAAGTTATTGAAAATTTAGTTATTCGTATTAATATTTAAAATTTAATGGCATGGTTATTATGATATACTAAATTAACATTCATTTAGTCTTAGGATTGATTGTATTGTAAGCTAATGAAGAAATTGAATTTATTTTAAAGATAACATAACATTTATTCCAAATATTTTTCATGTATAATGGGAAATAAGTGATCTAAGGATATTTCATCTCGATTTTACATCATTAATTCATGTTTATTATTATGATGGTGTGTATACTACCAATCTGATATATTATTTAACGAATTTATTTATACTCATGGAAGTTTAGTTTTCAAATCTTCTTCTATATTTCATAGGGTTATTAGTTATAATAATATTTAAGTGTTTTATTTTTTATAAATGATTTAAATCTCTTAGAGTAGTTTTCGGATATGTTTTCCCTCCATGTACAATTTTTTTTTCTATATTATGAATGTTTTATAAATTTAAATGATAATTTGAATACATCTTAAATTACTTTTAAATTTTTAAAAAGCATTAAAATTGAATATTATTATTATTTCCCATACCTTTAATTTTTCAATTTCGATACAAAAGTGTGAAAAGAGTTTTTTTATTATTTACTGCTGGATAAAAAGTTCGACAATTAAAAATTATATTGATTATCATGACTCCTTTCATATATTCCATGGTAGTTCAAATAAAATTTAATTCCCATTATATTATTAATTTTTCATTTCCTTATAACTAATTAAATGAAATGTATATTTATTCATGTGTTTTTTAAAACATATTTATAATGCCATTATAGATTTATTTTTCATCTATGTGAACATAATTTAATGAACTTTATGATTTAATTAATATATGATCTAATTATTACTTACACATTTATCTATATATGGATTATAATGAATATTTGAGAAAAGTGTCTAGAAAATTTTTTATTTTTTTGAGTTAATTATTCTTTAATAGAATGATTAATTATTATATTCTATTATAAACATATAATCATAGTTTATCATTTTGTTAATAGTTGACTTGTATAAATCCCTCCGAGGAATTTTTAGAAATATTACTCCAATGATATAACAATAATGTGTAGCAATTTTTTTTCTAGTAAATGCATGTAAATTATTTGGTTTCCTCACATCAGAATTCCTTAACATTATTGGTTTTATTCATAGAAAATTGAAGGGTTTGATGTGGTTTTCCCAAATTTTTATAATTATTTTTTTTCTATTCTAATATTTTATGTTATTACATTTTTAGGATTATTTTTTCACGGTTTATTATTGTTTTTTCACATTTCAAAAACATTTTATATGTTTTATGATTTAATAATAGTTCTTTTATAATCCTTTAATATTATTTCATGATCTATGATTCTTAATTATTTCTTATGAATATTTATCATTATATGGTCTTATTAATAAGATATTTTTCTCATGATCCCATAATGTCATATTCTTATGATCTAACATTTTTTTTCTCCTTGATATATTTGACCATACTAAGAATATAAGGAAACACCAATTATTTTCCAATTACCTTGGAAATTATATATAAGAATATGTATAAATAGATATTTAATGTAGTGATTATTATAGGTGATTGTAATGATTTTTTTAATATTACCTTAATAGACTGTATTTAAATACACTAAACATTTTTATATGATTTTGAGAATATTTAGAAGTTGAAATGATTATTTTATTAAAATGATATAAAAATTATGATTTTTTAAATTGGGTTTTTATAGTTGGTGTTGTTGGGGGTGTTACTTTTGTATTGGAGTCTACTATATTTACATCCAGAAGACAAGGGACAAGGTTAAATCAAACTAGGTACCCAATGAGTTAGTAAGAGTTAGGTACACCCTATTGATAAATCATATACATGGTTCCCACCATATAGGTATTAGTTGAACCTATCATGTTTTTTTTAATTCTTGATAAATTAATTGAGCTGTAAAAATTTAAAACCACCCCATTGTGTTTTACATCAAGAATGACCACCAACCCCATTTGCCTTATTATTCTCACACACATTCTCAATCAAGATGTTCCTGGATAATTGTTTATATTTGAATTCAATTTTATTTATTGAACTAGTGTCATATATTGATGACTTTAATGTAATCTATAGACCCATACTCTTTTGTTTTAACATTTTAAATTCTTATTAAAATAAAATACTTTAGGTAATGTTTATTTTAATTTAAATTTTCATACGAGAAAGGGAAAATGAAGTAAGTTTATAAAAATTATTAACTTTTACATGTATGATGTAATATTTGAATTATATATTCCACCATATTCTTCATGTATTCATGTGTTATACATGTATGTTCTTTAGGATTAAAATAGAAAAATTGTGAAAAATGTATAAATATGTTTAATATTATTTGTTAGTCTATGTTAGAGAATCCTAAAAGTATAGTTACATAATGAACATGGTCGGGTGGTGATAGAGGCTGAAGTGGATATGTTTATAAAATATGTGGTTTAAAATTTTCACCCTTTGAATATATATATATATATGGTGTTTTCTTCCAAGATGACATGATTTTATGGGTTTTTAGGACCCTAGAAATAATATATTATAAATAATAAATATATAAAATATTAAAAAAAATTAATAACAAAATATTCTTATCATTGATTCTTGTCTTATATTATGAATATGAGACCACCATTTCTCTCAAAATATAGTATTTACCCTAAGTGTAAGATTATAATCTTATGTAATATGTTTAATTATGCTATATTATCATGAACAAATTGAAATGAAAATAATGAATTTCTTATATATGTTTAAAATTTATTGTACTATGTTATTTTATAAATAATTATGTTGTTGGAAATTATATATTGTTATATTCATACAAATCTAGAATCTTGAGATCAGATAAGAGATCTCTTAGTGGAAAATGTTTAAAAAATGTTCAACGGATCATGGATTGATATTGTGTGATCTTGATGAATTTTAGAACAAGTGAAAAAAATAAAATCTTGATTAAAATTAATGGAAAATAAATTCAAGATGAAGGATTTATTCATTATATAGAAAGAGATCATTATTTTGATGATTATTTCCAAAATCCACATTAATTTCCAACATGGATATTTATCGGCATTAAATTTCATGGATTTGTACCTCACATTGAACTATAATCTTTTTACTAAATTTCATTCTATTTTTTGGTATCTGTAAGTTCTTTTTATTTCCATCTTATTTCCACAATTATTATCAATTTAAGTGAATCCAATGACCATTGGTAATGTGACCTTGATCAATTATTCATTTCATTTCTCCATTATTCGCTTTCTTTATTATTGGACCTTCGTATTGATGAATAAATTATTGTATGAATGGTTCTATAATTGTAATTACTCTATATTCACAGTAGTTAAAAGAATAATAATGGGATGGATTTAGTTTCTAATTTATGAGGTGTAGTAGTTTATAATATATCATTATTTGATGATAAAGATAGTAAATAGTTAATGGAGGTTCACCAATCCATGTAAAAATCAATACAAATAAACAATATCAACCAAAGGTGGTTAGAAATTAATGATAGATAATGTTTCCTTCAAGAAACAGAAATATGATATTATTTTGGTATGATTAGTGGATGAATCGATGAAATACAGTGATAGAGGCACACATGTAGAACCTCAAGTTGTCCCAAATACCATGTTGCTCCAAACACTCATAGTGTTCATGGGTTTTAAAACACCATGTTGGGATGTGATAATAGACTTCTTTTTTCTCATGGGAATTCCTGCCATATTCCATCGATGAAAACTTCATCCTATATTCAAATGATATTCTACCATTCATATCTCACCCTTGGCAATCTTATTTCAGCCCATAAATATTCCATTCTATGTATAATTTTTTGTAGAACATGATATAGGAGTTCATTTGAATATTATATATATAATGTGATTTTTCCAGATTAGATATCTTCTTATATCATGATTTTATGATATTGATAATCATGTGTGATAGTTAGAGCTGATGTTGGGATTGATACTACCATGATTGAGGGATGTAATCTCATGGAATAAGTCTCCCACATCGTTTTTATAGGTGGATTTGGTACTTCCCATACTCATATGGGTATAGGTCCTCTATATTCGAAGATGTTACTCACTAATCATGGAGATTTGGTGGGGATTGGGTCCTCTAATAGATTCATTACTCACATGACTGAGGCATCCTCCAATGTGTCATAGACCAAACACTATATCCCGCTGAGGTTTTTATTTGTATACTAGAATTAAGCTAGAATTGGAGATTTTTTATGAAGATTAAATCATTTATCATAGCTCTCTAATAATATATAAATTACCCTCCCCTCAATTGGTGAATATTTTTTATGAGGATATCTATGTTGGGTTTTCATTACCAATTGTATTTTTGATTCACATGACATTCTTTTTATTAATTCTCCATTTATGTCTTTGGGGGAATCATTTAAGGAATGAATATACTCACCCATGAATTATATTTTTTTCAGACATGATTTTTCATAGTAAGATGGTATGAAGCTCAAAAATGATATTTATGGATATTGTGTTTGTGTAAATCATTTTTACATAAAGACATTTACGGTGTATGGTGATCGGTTCCTCTGATCATGAGTAGATATCTCCCCTTTGTCCTTTAGAGTATTGTTAGGATAAGAAAATTTTAATATATTGGATGTTTATTTCCCCCTCTTTTCATATGTTTTCTTTTTTCTATATTTTCTTGTTTATCTAGAATATACTTCGAGAATTTAACTTCACTCCATAGTTTTCATCAGTAATTATTATCCCATCATTATTGTTTAATGATATGTGTGTGTATAGGTATTATAGACCATAGACTCCAATAATTTGTTATATTCCTACTCAGTAATAGTCTCAAGATGTTATCTTATTAGAGGATGACTTAGGGTTTCACTCCAACTTACTTCTATCCAAATAGGGGACTTGATTTGTTGGGACATGGAAAATTGGTATCTACGTCAATTTATCCTATGGGCGGGGATTGGAGTTATATTTTTTGTTAGTATTTTTTGAGAACATATGGGAATTGTTTTCAGGTGTGTTGATATCATCTATCATACTATGGAATTATGTGATGGGGTTCTATAGGACATTTACATACACCATGGATATTACTACATGCATGGAAACTCAACTTGATAAGGCACATATTGTTTAGAAAGAAATTGTACATGCATCACATTGGAATGTGTCATTGAATATCAGGAACTCATTGAGTCCTATCCTTGTATATTATTATGTAATTTTTTTATTCCATGTAATATTGTATTATTCCTTCATGATGATAGCTATAAAGGATCCAAATATTGAGTCATGGTTATGAACAATTGAGTGGTGAGTCCTCATTGCAAGAACCTCTCTATGAGATGTTCCTACTATGAATGTGGAGTGAAGTTACCCCACCCGATTTGCAGTGTGAGGAACCTCCTAGAATAATATATACTAATGTTATTATATAATTTAGTATTTTATTAATCAAGTTGAATGTGGTGATTTAGGGTGAAGGATAAGTGCATTGAGTGAGTTTTAGGGACATTGAAACCTCTGGTTTTATGTGATCCAGATCCTCTTGAAGAAGAGTACTTACTTGAGATGATGTTTTTGGTTTTTTGGATCAATTGAACCCTAATTGACTAAATGGTTTTTCTTATGACATGTATTATTTTTTTAGAGTGATTGGATACTATCGGAATATATTCAGTTAAACCCATGATGATGTTACACTTTCATAGGAATTATTTCAATGGAAGTTCGAAGATAAGTTTACTATTTGAAATTGTTATTGTTGAATATTTAAGAACATAAAGTTCTTTATCTAGGATATTTGAAGGTTGTATAGTATATATAATGGATCATACATGTCATGTGTTACACTCTATATTTGGTGGATGATGGATACATATAGGTATGGGTGATAGATCGAGGATTATGAAGGGGAATCCATGATAGAATATTCTTTTTGTAAACTTCCTCTTATATTGGGGTTCTAGAGTAGGCATTCGTGATATATAGTTTCCTGATAGGGAAGAATTATGTTGCTAGAGAAGATATTATACATTGTGGAGTAGAGTTTTCTGCTACTACAGGTAGATATTATATTGAAGGATACTATTGCAGGTGGTATAGTGAGGCCTAAACATAGAATAAAGGATCTCTGATACAAGGATTGAATATTGGATCTAGTAATTATAGATTTACATGATGTTATGTTTATGAAATATTGGGATAATGGATCGTGATTATGTAAACATACATTTTATAAATTTTGGTAATTCACTATACAACATTCCATGGTAGAGGAAACAACCTGATCATGTACCTCTCATGGGTGGTAAATGTGATCCATATGGATTTGGTTCTAATATATGGGAGGGAAGAGACTTTGTATACGGAATTTTATATAGAGGATTACACTATGAAGTATATCAACCACCACACCAAGGTGGTCTGCGACAATCCAAATGTTTTTTTGATCGAAGGTTTGGGCTATTAGAGGCTACAGAGGGATCTGATCAGGCTATATGTGAGATGATTTTAGGTATTATTTTTGTATTCTATACCATATATTGTGTACTAATAGTAACAAGAGTTGTTAATTACTTAATTTCCATATCCCATTTGGGGGAGATGAATAATACGTGATAGTATTTATCCCATCAGTTGTGTCGTGAGATACATACATCTACCGATTCTTCAATTTTGATCATCTTCTAAAAGTGTGAGTTTACATTTAGCGAGGAGAGTTTCATAGGGTTAATCTTGGTTATTGCAATCAATAATTATGATATCACTATTATTATGTATTGGATATCCACGATATAAATATAAATAGAAATTTAATGTTGGAAAGTCAGTTATTCGCCAGTGGATGGGGAAATAATTTATTTTAATGGAAAGAGGGACTTACTATTAGAATAAGAGAGGATTAAGGGAAGGAATCTGAAACCTATATCCCATTAGATAGTGGGTTTATCTCTTGGTTCATGGATCTCTTGAGAGATTTGGATTCTAGTAGTTATTGATCAGTGCATTGATTATTTCTCTTGAGGTGTTTCAGAGATACCTACACCTTAAGAGAATAATTTATAAATCCACTTTCACTCCTGGATCATACTGTTATCTTAGGTGGATTATCATATGTCCTCTTTAAAGATCGATGTGACAAGGGTGAATTATGAGGAATTTAATGAGATTTTTTTTTCAGTACTAGTGTTTCTCTCTACGAAGCTCTATTGGATTTCATCACAAAGAAAAATGGGATTTTGGGGATATGAAATGATTATAGACACCTAAACTATGTGATAATAAAAATTAATTATGCCATTTTTAGGCATGATGAACTCTTAATGTAACTAAAAGGTATCATATCATTCATAAAGATAGGTATTAGGTTCATATAGAACTTGTTATAGGTTCACAAGGAGGATATTATAATTTTTTCATTCCAATGATGCTATGGGCACTATGATTTTGTAGTGTTACAATTTTTTGTGATTATTTCCCCTTTATTCATGGGACGTATAAATTAGGAATTCCATCCTTTCGTGGGCGAGTTTTTGGTTTCCTTTATTGATGATATTATATTGTTCAACATGATAGAGAAGGAACACATATGGATTTTGAAGATGGCCCTAGAATTACATTTGGATTTCCTGTTATATAATAAATTCTAAAATTTTCATTTTTGGATTAGCAGGGTCCAAATTATTTGTAATGAAATATATATACACATTCTATCCAATGTCCATGTGATTATTTTGGTAGCACCTTATTGGGAACCTCCCAATAATGTGTTGGTTTTACAATGTTAACTTTAATTTTAAGGATACAAATTGAGGATTATGTAATACTACTATAGGATTAGGACCTATTTATCTGATTTGACAAGAAAATGGGGTGTAGTCAACTAGACCAAGTGATATAAAAAAATTATTTTAGGTGTTTTAGAAAATGGTGATGATTGATCCTATAGTGAGGCTACATGATGTGTGTTTCTAGAACATTTATTTTTGTGATGCCTCTAGAGTTTAGCACTGGTTCATGTTCATGTAGACGTGGGAAATGATTTGATTTGGGTCAAGTCAGTTGACACACCATGAGAAGAACTATACGACCAATGATTTGGAGTTGGAAGTAATGGTATCTACCTTTAGAATGTTGGGAGATCGTCTTTTGGTTGGGTGCTTTGTGGTTTACTCAGACCACCAAAGTCCCAAAAAATAATTTTTAATTAGAGACCACAACATATGGTAATTCTGTTTAATAGACTTCCAACAGAATCTGAATATGATGTATTCATTACTCCTAGGAAGAGAAAATGGAGGGAGATGTCCATATCTAGACATTTGAGTATCATTTGGTTGATCATGGGTCAAAGTAGTTGGCCTCTTTTCAGTGGACCCTAATAGTGGAATGTGGGATAACTTAACTCTAGTTGATGATAATGATTCCAATACTTCACTATTTTGTAGGTGAATATTAGTTTGGAAGAGTCAATTTTGAGGTTATAAATTAACTTATATTTTCTGGATATTCACTAGGATTTCTTTCAAAATGCATGGAGAAATTAATATTTTCCCAAGAGTATAAAGTGATTTTGATAATGTTGTGTGAGGAGGTGCTGAGATAGTTCTATAAATCCACATTAATGGTATTTCATAGAATTTATAAGATGAACCATGAACTTCAATGATAGATATGGTGGTCTGGTATTAGGCAGAGTATTGTTTTGTATGATTCTTTAAACCACATAAGTTAGCATGTGAAGGTATAACCTACTGTTCTTGAATACTATACATAACGTATTGACATATCATAAGGGATGTCATATGGATTGTCAAAGGATTTCTATTATGGTGGTTCCAGGGAATGTGATAGGCCATGACACTATGTTAGTATTTAATGATCAACTTAGCTTGTTTTCTCACTTGTACACAATCAATGAGTAGAGTACAATTGAGGTTTTTGGGTAATTGTTTATTAATGATACTTTCTTAATTGAAGGGGTACCATAAATTATTTTCTCAAATCATGAGGAGCGGTTCACATCATAGTTGGGTAGATATTTTTGGAGGCATTAACGACCCACTTATAGATGATTATAATGTCTCTTCTTCATAATGATCAAAATATTGAGTGAACAATCAATGTTTTTGAAGATATAATAATATAATGTATGTTTTAATTATGTTCGAGTTTGTAGGTTTTCGTTTAACTATTATAGTTTTCTTATAATAACTTATTTCATTATAAAATTATCATGGAATCATTATAATCTATGTACAAAACTCCCTACAGGTTAACCATGCACTAGTAATAGATAGGTATGAAATCACTTATGGGACTTGAGTTGGATCAGAAATGATGGATAAATTTTATATGATCGATGAATTGATGAAGAAATCTTAGATTCAATAAAAACATAATGAAATATAACATTATAGACCCATGGTTATCAAGAATGCAGACCTTGTATACCTGATGGTTTCTCCATGATGAGGTTTTTGGAGGTTTGGTCAGGGTGGAATTCCTTCCCCTATGTTCATCACGTCATTTCAGATATCATTCAAGGTTTAAGGCTTTTCATATTAGATAGACATACCCCCACTGTTGGACCGGGTACATGATGTCTTCCACATGGCATAGATGAGGAGATTCATGCATGAGTCATCATACATTATTAAATAGGGTGAGAAATAAATTATTGACATATGAACATTTTTTGAGTACCCAATGTCCATCATGGATCAGAAAAAGTGGATCCTTTATAGGCGAGATATCCCACTAGTTTTAATTTCATGGTATATTGGGAACATCTTGGGTCAAGAGGAACATTCAACCCCCCTAAAAAAGAATAAGTCACTATTGAGAGCTTAATGATATAATGGCCTCCTATATTTAATAGATCATCTGATCCCTAAATCACCAAACAATGGATCACCTCCAGTGAAAAGATCTTCTCGATCCTACAATGTTCCGAAAAATAGAAGGTTATTCTATCTACTTATCATATAAAGGGTGAAGCCGCTCAATGGTGGTCATTGATAAAAAAATACGATGCTTGAGTAGGAGATCGTGGCGTTGGAATGGAAGGATTTACAGAAGGTGTTTTTTTGATAAAAACTTTCCCCACACCCTCTAGCTTAAGATGGAAAAAGGCTTCCATGACCTCAAGAAAAAAAACAATGAATCTACTGGAGCATTTGAGGAAAACTTCACAAGTCTTTCACATTACACTTTCATCTTTCCCGTTACCCTTGAATGCAAGTATCACCACTTCTATGGTGGGCTGAATCCTAGCCTGCGGAAAGCCCTGGCAATCCGTGACTTCGATAACTATGAGGAAATTGTCCGATGTGCCTGCTAGGTTGAAATGGAGAATGATTAACCTTAGGGGTATAATGGGGATAAGAATCATAAGGTGGATTTCAATTTTTGTGGTCCGATGGTTAAATCCAATAGTGCTAAAAAATCTTGCACCCAACTTGCCAAAGATACGGAAAGAATAACCTCGAAAATTTCTTAAAATGGATTAGGAAATTCCTTAGTTGTGGAAGATAAGGGCACTTGGATATTAAATGTCAGCAAGAAAACCCCATGGCTATGAAAAAAAGAAAGGAATGCTCTGTTAAACTCTCAATGGGTATTTTATTGAATCAATTACAATGAACCAGGGCATCTGGAAAATTAGTTCCCTAAGCCAAGGGTATTTTGAGGCAACCAAAAACCGCCAAGGAAACAAGGGAGGTATTTTTACATCACTAAGCCGAAGTGAACCCCTACATTGAAGTGGTGATAGATACACTAGTAATTAATTCAATAATAGAGTATGTAATTTTTTATTCTGGTTCTACACATTCTTTTATATCCTGAAATTTTAGTTGAACAATAACAAAACCACAAAAAATCATGTAATTAAATATGTTGGTGACTATGGAAAATGGGGAAATCATTGAATCCCATAAATACAACTCATCCCCTATCTTAATCAGTGAATTTAACTTCTCGATGAACATTTTTATACTCCCTCAGGTGTAATTTGATGTAATTATTAGCATGGATTGGTTTTCCTTATATAGAACTAACAAAAATTTCTGTTAGATGGAAATCACTCTCCATGTGGAGAATTTACCCCCAATTCTATACAAGTGCAAGGAGGAAGTTTAATCTTCTTTAGATCTATAATATTAATCATGGATATTACTTCCCAATGAGAATGGGTATCTATCACATATTATTGAGTGTGAAGAGTCAACCATCCTTGAATACACTCTTATTGTGGGGGAATTCACCGAAGTGTTTCCCGAGGAATTTCATGGTCTTCGTCCTAGAAGAGATGTTGAAATCTCAATTGAACTTATACCTGGGCTGTTTCCAATATCCAAGAATCCATATAGAATGGTTGTTGTAAAGCATGAGGAGCTGAAGAAACGACTACAATAGAATCTAGATAAAGTGTTTATATGCCCATGTGCTTCACCATGGGGTGCACCAGTCCTTTTCATCAACAATAATTATGGGTCAATGTATCTTTTCATCAATTATCGCGAGCATAAAAAATGATGATAAATAACAAGTATACTATCCCACGAATTGATGACTTGTTCGATCTTCTGTGTGGAGCACAATAATTTTCCAAGGTGTATTTGTGGTCATGATATTAACAAGTAAGTGTGAAGAAGGATGATATCCCCAAGACATCTTTTCATACAAGGTACGGGTACAATGAATTCATATCCATGCCTTTAGAACCCACTAATGCTATAGAATTCATCATGGACCTGATAAATAGAGTCTTTAGATATTATCTCGACAAATTTATGTTATTCTTTATGGATGATATTGTAATATACTCTAAAACGAAGTTTGATAATGTGGACCATAGAAGAACTATACTAGAGACATTGTGAAAGGAGAATCTCTATGAAAAGTACATCAAGTGTGACTTTTTGTTGAAGGAGGTCTCACTCTTAGTTCATATCATCACAAGAAATGGAGTGGATCCGTCCAAGATAGCTATAATAGAGGGATAGCTGAGGCCAACATTGGTAACAAATATCCATTGATTTTTGGCGTTAGCTGGATATTATTTAAAAATTGTGAGAAATTTCTCATGATTGTCTAACCCGCTTATCGAGATAACTTAGAAGGGATTAATGTTTTCTTGGAGTGATGAATGTGAATAAAGTTTCAAGGAGTTGAAATTGTGGCTTATCACTATGCTCGTTCTAAATTTACCCACATGTGGAGAAATTTTTAAGTTATTCAGTGATGGTTCGAAGAAGGTCTTATCCTATGTGTTGATGAAAAAACAATAAAGTCATTGCCTATGCATTAAGAAAATAGAAATTTCATCGAAGAATTATACAAATCATGATCTAGAGTGGTTTCGGTGATCTTCGCTTTAAAATTTTTGCTACATTATCACTTTGGGGAGAAGTGTGAGATGTATACAGAGAACAAATAGCTCAATTAAATATTCACATAGAAAGAGTTAAATATTCTCCAACGATGATGGTTAGAGTTGATCAAAGACTATGACTGATCAATCCAATACCACCCTGGGAATGCGAACAAAGAGAAAGATGATCTAAGTAGAATGGATCCAAGAATTCTATCATTGATGAGAATTGAGAAGGATCAAATATTTTGAGATTTGATGAAGATGGACATGAGAATCACAAAAAAGGGAAAATCATCATTCCTTTCACAAATGATTACTCAACCATCTCTTTTGGAAAGGATAAGGGATTCTTAAAAGGATGATGTGAGAATTTCATAGCATGTTGAAGCTATTAGAAAATGGAAATAATTGGAGTTCAATCTTAATGAAGAATGTATTGTAAGATTTGGAAAAAGAATTTGTGTTCCATCATGCCTATAGCTAAAGAAGGAACTTTTGGATGATACACATAGTTAAGATTTATCTATTCACCCAGGTAACACAAAGATGTATCGAGATATCTAAGAGCATTATTCGTGGGATAATATGAAGAATGAGGTCACTGAGTATACATAAACGTGCCTGGTGTGTCAATAAGTGAAAGCAGAGAGGCAGAAGTCTTAAGGGATGAAGCAACAATTGCCCATAACAGCATGGGAATGGGTGAAAATCACCATGGACTTTGTCACTGGACTTCCGAATACTTCCAAAGGCAACAATGAAATCATGGTTGTTTTGGATTTTCATGCAATTTCTAAACACTTCATTTTAATTCAAGAGGATTTTTCATTGGATCAACTGGCAAGGATATATATCCTAAAAGTGGTAAGGCTGCATGGAATACCACTATCTATTATACCTGATCGAGATCCAAGATTCACCCCTATGTTTTGGAAGAGTCTTCAACATGCTCTGGATTCTAAACTGAACTTCAATATGGCCTATAATCCTAAAACGGATGGCCAATCTAAGTGAACTATTCAGATAGTGGAAGATATGTTATGATAATGTTTAATGGACTTTAAAGGAGGATGAGATCAATATCTTCCTCTAGTTTAATTCTCCTATAATAATAGTTTCCACTCAAGCATTTGAATGAACCCTTATGAAGACCTGTATGGGAAGAGGTGAAGAACACCATCATGCTGGGATGAAGTGTGTGAGTGTCAGGTGCTAGGACCAGAAACGACCAAAGGGTGGTGGAGAAGGTGAAAACCATTTAGCAAAATATCACGGTGTTCTAGAGTCGACAGAAGAGTTATGTAGATAAACGTCTATGAGACATTGAGTTTAATGTTGGAGGCATGGTATTTCTATGCATATCTCCATGAAGAAGGTCATGAGGTTTGGAAATAAGGGGAAGTTAAGTCCAAGATACATCAGCCCCTTCGAGATTATTTATCATGTTGGGGTTGTGGCCAATCGACTAGCACTTCCACCTACCATGACCAATGTACATGATGTCTTTCATGTATCCCTCTTAAAGAAGTACGTACCAGACCCTTCACATGTACTCTATTCAGATTTATTATAGCTAGAGGTTCATCTTCCTTACGAGGAGAATCCAATGAAGATCTTAGATTGTAGAGAAAAATTTCTAGAAAATAAGACTATGAACCTCCTCAAGTTGTTATGGTGAAAACACATATTCGAAGAATCAATAAGGGAATCCAAGGAAGTAATGAAGAGGAGTTAACCACATCAGTTTTAGTGTGGGAAAAAGAAAATTTCAAGGGAGAAATTTCATAAGGGGGGGATGTTGTAATGACCCAAGCATTCAATAATCAAAATTCTTCTTGGTCTATTTAAATGTAATCTTATGGCTATATAAATCATATTCAATTATTTGGTTCCATGTTTTGGATTTTGAAATACCATTAATAATTGTGATCATTTCTAATATAGTTGTTGAATATTGATCACATGATTAGTATAAATATACGGCTTTAACAAATCCAATTTACTCAGACGTAGGAATTGATGGCCTCATCCAGTAGACTTTCCCCATAAGAAGCCCATTTGTTAGAGCTCGGAAAGGAGATGGAATCATTTGGATTTTCTCTTGACCATTCCTAAGCCGAGCATGAATATGTTAAGCTCATGAAGAACTGTGTATGTGAGAAGTGGAAGATGATAGAGATTAACACTCAAGAAATGTTATCTCATCCACCCCAAGAGTCTGTCATGATCGCACACCTTAACCTAAGTTATTATGCTGGTGTCTTAAGGAGTTATATAAAAGGACCCTAGTAATATAATTATGTAAATTATTTTTATATAAAGAATATATATTCTTTTTGTTGTTGTTACATTCTAAATAGTTATTAAAGAACAAATAGTATTTTAGTTAATATTTAAATAAGAAATCAAGTTTGATGAATTAATGAATATTTTAAATAATAAAAATTAATAAAATATTAGTATAATTATTAAATTACTTTTTATTAAATATATATTTCCATATAATTTTATGAATGCAATTGTAATTTTTTTATGTTTTGAAAGTGGTTTTTGTCAAAACCCATGAATTTTATATAAATATTGGTTTTTATTTTAAAATAAAAAATTCTAATATTTAGAAAATTATTTAGATAAAATGAATTTTATTTTTGGAATGAGGACGTCAGAATTATCCAACAGTGAATTTTTCATAATTTTCTTAGACAATCGAATTTTTGTGTAAAAATTCAATATCGTTTAAACATATAATGTGTTTTTTACATAATAATGACCCAATAGTGATTTAGTAAAATACTATAACCATTATTTTAGGCCAATATATTTTATTCAATTTAAATTATGTGATTTTTGGATTGTTTAATTTATTTTACAAAGCATTAGTGGACCCTTCAAAGCTTATAAACCCTTTTGTCTTTTTAAATTGTTTTCTTTGAGAGTGTGACTCTCCACCACATAAGCAACCCAATTATTTTATGAAAATCAGACATTGGCCTTATAAAATATTGTCTTCCACTCTCCTTTTTCAAAAATCATGGGAAAAAACTATGGGATGGATTTTGGTTTTGATTAGTTTAATGTTTGGTGTCCCAAACCTAAATAATAAGTAATTCCGTCTCCTTTACTATATAAACCCACCCATGCTCCTATTTCCTACACACACAAAGACTTATGAGTTCTTCTAACCTCTTAACTCCTCTCTCTAGTATTCTCCCAAGATGCCCCAAGCTCCAAAGAAGCCTCTCTGAATCCTCTCTCATGCTTTTGGGATCACACTTCCATGTACGGGATTCCCACTTTCTTTATTTATGTTCAAGTTTATTTATATTGTTATACCCTAATATTTTCAATTATAAATATTGGAGCATGATTTCTCACCTCCCCCACACTTCCCTCTTTATTTTTGAATAATGAGAGATCCCCTTTCTATCTCACTAATTCCTCCCATGTACACCCGTTACCATTCTGAAATTATGTGAGGGATTTCTCTCTCCTCTTTTACATCCATGTAATAATTTGGTATTATATATCTGAATTCCAATATGATTTTTGGGAAATATTTCTATTTGACACCCTTACTATAAATTTTCTGTAAATATTTTGAGACACCCCTTTATCTCTCATCATCCATTTTATTTGTGTTATTATTTCAGGATGTTAGCCTATCGAAATTGCACTACGATTTTCCAAGACAAAGTCATTGTGTAGTGAATACCATGCCCATTTCTCTATCAATGATATTCAACTGTTCATCTCCATGTTGTTATTCCACTTCCCTTTATCATGGAATAAATGATGATGATTTATTCTGTGTTTTAGGATCCATGTGGCACACTTATGCTTGAAATCAAATGTTTAAGAAGGGTGCGCCCAGATAGTGCTTTAATGCATTGGGTAAAGTATAGTATCCTGATATGTCATGTGAAATGGGTGTTTAATAATTCTAATTCATGTGCAATAAGGGTTTACTCTTGCATCATGTGAAATTAATGTTTACTCATTCTCCATGTGAAATGAACCTTGGCTCATGCTAAATCCATGTTAAGTTTTGTTTCCACATTTTAATGTTATGATTATCTTGCATTATCATGCCTCACGTTTCTCTTGTGCTTCATTGATATTCCTATTGTCTAACATGTATTATCTTCCTCATGTTATTCCATGTTTATTCCCTTATTGGTCTTTATAGCTCACTTTTTTCTTATTAATGTCCTCAGGTTATCCTATATAATACTAAGTACGAGGTAATGTAGTGGTCATGTAAAAAAAGTTTTCAATATGATGTTAAGTTCTCTTATTTAGGTTGTTTTGTAATGTTCCTAATCCCCCAAGACAGTAGACCTCATTATCTTCTATGTTGTATCAAGTGATTTTTATCTGTAATAAATCATGTTTATGTTTGTAATAAAGAGCAGGGTTGCTGTAGATTTTTATATAGATTTCAATGAAATAGAAAGCCTAGTGTCCAAGATTTAAGATAATCACATGATATTATTTTGATAAATAAATACCTAATGTTGAAATTATTTATCCATATAAATTAAATCAACTTTTCATTATCATACCTTCTTCAATGGTATAATCCCTCATGGGGTGATCAACATGTGATATTAAAACCTCCAAACACCAACATAGAAACCATTTGGTTCTAAAACTAATGATGACAATGTATACTTCAATGTTTATTAATCATCCTAAGCATATATTTGAGGCTTAATGAATATTATTTTTATCTCTATAATTGATAGTGTGGAGTAGTGTGATATCAATATATTCATAAGAGTCTTTAAGTGGTTGTTATATAATGTTCTTGAGAGGGGTCACTCTAAAATTTGTTATTTCCACCAACAAATATGGCTGAGAATTATATAACTTGTTTTATATAGAGATAAGGATAGAGAGTAATAATTTCACGGGGGATTATATGATTATAAAAATTTTTTATGAACCCCATGTATATAAACAAATAATAATAATAATATTTACATAACATTCAATAACTAATACATAAATGAAAATATTTTCTTGAATAAAAAATTAATAGTTTTTCTAATAATATTTAATATATCATTTCTCATTATACAATTAACTCATCTTGTAATTCATTAGTATTTTTTTAATCATTTAATAGTTATTATTTATTAAATTAAATAAATATCAAAATATTATTAGGTGATAAATAAATAAATAATCTATTCATTAAAATGTTGACTGAATATCTATTAATTATTCAACCCGTACATTTATTCTCTCTTATAATGGGGACAAAAATATTTATCACTATTTCATCATGAATAATTATTGAACCATAAATGTTAATATTAATAAATCCCCATATTAAATTCATATATAATTTAAATGAGTTTTAGAAAACACTTTGTGTGGGATACTCTATGTGTCTTTTTAGGGGCATTTGGTAGAACTTTCTAATGTATAATGTTACTTCTAGGTAACTTCCCTACGAACCCATAGAGAAGTAAATATATTTACAAAGTGAATATAAAAACATATGAATACACACTATACAATAAAATATGTTTATCTAAATATCTCTAATCTAGAAGGATTCGTGCCGATTTCGTCAACCTATGTACTTGATCTCTCTTTCATTGAATATCCAAAAATGAAATTTCCAACAGAATTCATTGAACATAAACTTATGTAAGAAGTTTCATTACCATAAAAGAGACTATAACATCATCTTCTATTAATGAATAGAATGTTAAAATCCTTTATCTCATTATTCATTATTTAAATATCAATCGGGATAGACCCAATATATCCAACCTCAACACGATCATAATTCATCATTGATTTTTTTTCAAATCACCAAAGCATGCTACTGATGATAAGCAATAATAATAATCTTAAATTCAAATTAACATTAAAAATTTCCAAAAAATGGAAATCCAATTACACATATAAATGTTCATTTCCTACTATTGTATCTAATTATTGTAATCTCATTCTCTAGAATATAATCAAGGATGAACATTATTATAATAAGTAATAATGGATTATGAGAAAACTACCCATTTTCTCCTATATCATTTATGAACTATAAAATGATTTTTTTAGTATAGAGAATATAGATTCAAGAATATTATCCTATTAATTATAGGTTTTCATTATAGTAATGTATTACTATTAGCATTAAATCTGATGTCTACCCATATATCATTGCAATAAAAAATGACTCAAAAGAGAATAGTCATGCTGTTACAAGATATTAATTTTTATTCAAAAACATGAAAAGTATGGTTATTAATTTTCATAGTAGTCGGTTCTTGATATCCAAATCCAAGAGAACCCACGTACACTACATGCAAATGATAAAAACTCACTTTATATGACTCAAAAGATAAACATTATTCAATTGATATATCATTATAATAGCTAATCCCACTATACCATATGTAGAAGATCATCTTACCATGAAAATCATTCATTATTGAATGGCCTTCACATGATGATATCGAGGATTATATATTTTTTTCCTCTATCATTCCCAAAATATTATATAATATCACATTTTAATGTTTATCAAAATAGTAATAAACATTACTATATAAGTAAAAATCAAAAAATTGTAATTTTTTTGTAAAATTAACTTTTACACTACACAAAATGCTACAACATACTCACTAAATTTTATGTATGGAAACTAATGGATGTAAAATTCTTAACCTATAAAAATTAAATTAGAGTTAATATAAAAGTAGATAAAAATGATCCCTTTAAGATTATTTTTATATCCCTTGTAATACATTTAATTTCATATCTCTAATTCCCATAAACTCATCCAATTTTCCTCTTCATGAATTTATATACAGTTGTAAAAACATGAAAATATGATTCTAGTGGTCACATATTATATTTTCATTTTCTCTCAATGAAAAATAAATATTAGAATTTTCTACATTTTGGGTAATATGAAATATATTTCCAAATTTATCATAGGTATAAATAGTATATAAATCACAATAATACCATGCGAAGATGCAGTTTCTCTAGGGTAGTGTTCCATTTTTTACTTTTAAATACCCTGTCATATATGTATAATGTCGTAGATTAATAAATTCTTTGATTTAAGACAATAAATATCATTCTATAGAACATGGGTTTCTATATAAGTCATATAATGGAAAATAATTTTAGTCTTATTTGTCCATAAGAATAATAATGTGTTTTTTATATGCTATTAAGAAAATTTCCTTAAAAAACAACACTCTTACAAACCAATTATAATCACATGGGCACACATTTTTTTCAAATGAATTTCCAAAGAACAATTGTTTAGGTTTTGATACATAAATAGATCCTTTAATGTTATGTAATATATTGATATTTATTTATATCACAAACAAATATGGTCAAGTTATATATATTCCAAATAAATTTTCCATTATGACCATGGTCTTCCCATCCAATAACAAACAAAATATTCATAGATCATGTATATAATGTACAATTTAATGGAATTTTTCATGATAATTAGTGATAAATTATTATCATAGACTATGTATATATATTGTAATCCTTTCATTAATCATATATTAATTTTATTCCAGAACATTTCCTTCAATGTATGGTCTTGCTTGAAAACATACCAATTACATCGAATCATCTGTATAATCTATCAAAATTTAGTTCTGGATTTTGGTACATGTAATTTTCCATTAATTTCAAATTATCATGTTAATCATAACTAATTTCCCCCTTCTTTAAATAATGATAATTATTCATGCTATATAATTTTTATTATGAACTAAAGTCGATATAAAACCACAAAAATATTTTTAACCATCAAAAAAATTATGTTCCTTAAATTTAATTCCTACCACTAAAACTCGTACAATTGATATTTTTTACCAAATTAAAAATATATATCCATGATTCAACTAATTCCTTATATTATCCCACTATATAATAATACGTTTCATTCCATCATAAAAAAAATATCATATAATTAATACATTTCTATTTTTGGGATAAAAATATCCTAAATATCCATGGGATTATTAATTGAGGTGTGCTTGATATTTCTTTATGTGTTAATTTATATCTAATGTTATCATAAAAAGTTTTTTTATCATAAGAAAATTTTGATATGATATTTTAAATTTCTAATATATCATAACATATATGATATACATTAATCAATATAGTTGGTATATATTAGTTCTTATAGTTCTACCCTATGAGACATGATTTGATAGGTGTTATAGAAGGATTAAAATGTATATAATACTCTATGTTGATCAACATTGTTCTATAACCATCTTCATGATATGAATAAGGTAATATAAATTTATGAAAATTATTAAATCTACATTTAACGATCATTGAGTAATTTGTTATGGTATTCTATAACATGCTAGTGTAGAGTATCCTTTCTTTTTTACCAATTGCATTCAGTACCTTCATATGTCATTCCAAAATTTGATTAATGGAATTTAAGAAAGAATATGAATTTACCTATTGCTTCACATTAGAATAGCTTATTATCTCTAGGTGAAATAGAACCCAATGTTTTATGTAATACCATTATTTACAATGGTTTCTCGGTCTAAAAAACAATAATTATGGTTTTCAATATATCTATTATTTTTGATTTATGAGGATAATGAATCTTTAGAGACTAAATATGTCTTATTTTATTATTTATACTTGAAGAGGAATTATTTTTCCACAACAAGGTATGAATATAATATTAATAATCATCAGTTATTTCCACCATTAGATATAAATGATTCTAATATTATAGAAGAAATAATTATGTGAAGAATATCGTAACAATATCTATGTCAAAAATAAATAAAGTCTTAATATGTTAAGAAAATACTAATATTAATTTATACGTAATAATAATAATAAGAGAAATATTTAAACTAGAATATATGTATCTGAAAAGAAATTTTGTTAAATTATCTTAGTTAAAATTAAAAACAACCATTCAACCTCATGTAGAGTTCACATTTTCTTACTAAAATGATGATTTTCTTACAAAACTCATATAGATCATCCTTCCTCAACATATAGAAGAATATGACATTTTATTTAAATTTACTAACTGATTTTAATTATTTAAATTAATTTTAGTATTTAAAACCTATGAAGTAAAATTGGAACATTAAATTCAATAATGAATATGTTTTAAGTTGAGGAAACTATATATGTATTCATCTATTTATTTAATTTAATCATGGACCTTTAGAGAATAAAATATCCTTCTCTTCACCAAACATCCTATAAAATTTATCTCATTGAAAAACATTAGTAAGACACAATTTATAATAAAATATTAATTTTTTTTAAAATAATTTAGATCATGTGGTTTACCATAAAGGTTGTAGAACATAGTTCGCCAAAATAATTATCTCCTTGGTAGAACATAGTCAAAATATTTGTGAGTCTTTTATCAATATTTTTAATCAAGGAATAATATATGAATAGAAAGAGCATTGAAGTTAATGAAGACAGTATGAGAATAATAGTTAATTTAAAATACATGTCAAATTAAAATATTTATATGTGGTTAGGGTTCTTAACAATATCAAATACAATATCACTAGGAAATTTTATTTATCTAGTTTATTATAAAAAAGTCTTATAAATAATCTAATTTATATAAATATACTCTTTTTCGGTCTCAAAATACAATATATGAGATATCATGGTTTCATATTTCAGGTCCTTATGTAGCATTATCAGTTCCCCAAAAAATTTGATATTAAACACAATAGATAGTAAGATCACACCCATGTACCTACTATAAGTGTATTTCTCACGTTTTCTTTCTTGGTGAGGTGGTTGAATTGGTATAGGGGATTCCATCACATTGTGTAAATATTAGTATTCTAATTTATAGTATAAACAACTAAAATATCCTCTAAAATATGGGATGGTAATGACACAACATTTTAACAAATGTTTATTATTTTACAATTATTTATAATTAAATGTTCTATATTAAATATAATGAACGTTCTAGTTTTATCTTGATTACTGAAATATATAATGTAATACTTTTTTCATTAGTCTCCCACTATATTATATAAGTTCAAAAATCCCTCACCATTTGTTTTAGAATATCCCATCTAATATATATTTTAGCAGAAATGATCTATATATCCCTTCCCATAAAACAAACATGGGCCTTCTAAAAGATTTGACGTAATTTAAGAATGTATGTCTTTTAAACTCCATTAACTCAATACCCTTTGAGTTATTGAGTGGAATCCCTAATCCAAAAATCATTTACATTTATTTCCTTAACACTTTCCACTTATTTACTCTGTGTTTTTTAAGGAATCAACCCTTTAAGTAATGTAGGCTAGTTAGTCTAAAAACTTATGATAAATTCAATAATAATTGAAAACACCCTCACATCGGTCATTCTAACATGTCAAAATATTATATAAGCTTCAATTAAGTAGTGGGTAGATTTTAATGGATTAATATTTTTATTTTATGTATTATTATCTTTATGAGATAATTCTTCATTTTATATTCTAAAATGATTTGATAATATTAAATGGATTTGACATAAGACATTATACATTTCTAGATAAAATTTCTACATAATACAAATATTATAATTACTCCATAAATTTTAGTTAATTACTTTATTTATGTGATCATTATAATGAATCCACTAACATGAAATATTATCTGTACAGTAAGAAGAAATAAAATAAAAAAATCATGATCATGATCATATCTAATTGATAGTTTTTGGGGAATATAATAAACTAATTGTAAGACTATGATAATAGTTATTTATATTATAACATGGTTTGAGATTCTGTATTCCACCTATACTCTATTTTAATTCCTTTGTTGCTTTCCCCTCATCTCCAATCAAGATCCACCTCTACAGACCTGGGTGCTCAATCCATTAAATAATATGTTACTCAAATTCACGTGAGTTAAATAAAGGATTGGCCAAATGGTTTTTATCTAACCAAAACAATGAGAATATAATAGTTTTCATAATTGAGGCCGGTATAACAAATAGACCATCACTATAATTAAATTTAACAAATAATACAATACTAATGCAATGATAATTAAATTAAAATAATCCAAGAACATGAATTGTCTAGTCTAGGCTCATTATCATATGAATTTTCAATGAATACATATTTGGACAGTTTATATAATTCAATTAAATTCATTACTTTGTCAAGATAAATCAAATCAAATTAATAAAATTATATTTATAATTAATCCATTCATTCATTTTATCCTAACTGAATAGTAAGGGAAATTGCATCAACAATATTATTAAATAAATTTATTTTATATAAATATAATAATTAAATAGTGTGTACTTAGAGGAAACACAAAGGTTAGTTATGAAATTTTCAGGGAATTTATGTGGACATAATATTCTTTAATATATTTATGTATCAAATATAGTTCAGATTGATTCAAAAAATAATTTTCTTTCTACATTTATTATTTTAAAATCATATAGCTTAGAAGAACATGAAAATATTTTAAAAAAATAATTACACTGCCTGTATTAAACACCACATGACTGTATTAATAATACTCAGTGAGTGAATTAATTACTCATCAGGTGAATTAATTACCCAATGTGAGAACAACATAATTACCACACTTTTGAATTAAATACACCCTAAATTAATGAATTAATTAAATCATATGGGAAATAATTATACATAATCATTATATTAGTTACATAGTATGTGTGAATTAATTACATTTTACATGATCATTAATTACTATGTACTTTAAGTTCACCACATGTGAATTAGATAAATGAACACACAATAAATTCAGTATATTTTTATTAATTAAATTATAATTGTATTTTTTTATTAAATACACTATGTTTTAATTAATTTTAAAAACTTTAGTCATTTTAAATAAATACACTACATGTGTAAAAATTATATGAGAATCACATCATGTGTATAAAATAGAGTAAATTTTCATTAATTACATTACCACCATATCCTAAACATTAACTACTATGTTTCTCAGTTTTTAGTCCCATATGTAATGTAATAAATTACTAGTGCATCATTGGCCATTTGGATTCCATGGTAATCCCTAGAGAATGGCATAGACAAAACATTGTGTACACTAGATACACATTGTGTATTATATAAATTTGTATGTTAGTCTATCTAGTAAAGAAATATCCTGTAATAAATACTCCATGTGTTGAATTTTTTGGGTGATTCTTCTACCCAACTACCTATGAATATTAATTAAACTTTCGTACATTGAGTGAAATTCTAAGTTATATATTGTGTATCTGTTCCATATTTTACGAATCTATATCACCTCCCAATATATTTTTTTATCTCATTCTTCACCAATATTTAGCATGTTATTTTTTAAATGAAGGAAAATGATCATGTAATATTGTCATTTAGATTGAAAAAAATAATTAATTTAAAAAAAGTATTAACAATAAATATGGATATCATTAAATAAAGAATAAATAATAAAACAATATTCAATGTTATCACAGATACCATAATATGGTTCTATTGTTTAGTGGAAGTTGTTAGACCCATGACCTATTATGATTTTTTTATAATATTACATATAATTATTCTATTAATTAGATGAAAAACCCACATAATTTATGAGGCAACATCACCTCATATAATTTATAAATAATTGATATAAATAATGAAATACATAGAGATGGATTTCAGCCTTCATTAAATATTCAGTTTAATGTTTTTTTTCATACCATAGTTGAATTAAACTATTTAATTGTAGAATATCTCTATGGACGATCAATATGTTCTCTATCAACCTATTAATTTCATTGAATATATCCACATATTCCATACGATTTTTTTTTCATTCTGAAAAAATTTTACATTCATTTCTATAAGAATCACTTCAAGGTAAAAGTATTCTTCTTATTATCTCTACATTCGAGTCGGTGGGGGAGGATGATAACTCTCTATTCATAAAATGGGCTAGAGGTAGTTCTCTTTATGAATTGAGAGGGGTTTCAATAAAATTACTTTTTTGGATACAAACCATTAAATTTGATAATGATAGAACCATGTTTATATAATGATTAGGTTTTAGAAGTGTAATTATAAATGGGAAATTTTTATTTTACAAATTTTCGAATAACCCCATGTTTAAAAAAAATATATTTATGTTTACTTGAAATGTTCTATGTTTGTAGATAAATAAATAATTTTTTTTTATTAGGTAATCTAACATTTATTCAAATTGTATTGACATATAATTTCTGATTAGACCATTAACTCGACCTCTCATTCCTCATCATTATTGATCAAACGATTAATAATTACAATATATTTAAATAAATAACAATAATTGCATTATTAATTGATAAAAAACGAATAATATATAAAATATATTAAAAATTAATTATTTAAAATATTTATCCCACACATTTATTGATTCTAAAAACTGGTAACTGAATTTTTGGGGTCAAATTAATAGGAATACTTATTAAAACATATAGATGATGATTATTTATTGAACATGGTAAACTCTAGTAGAATTTAACTACAATTTTTGATTCACTTTTTTTGAGACCCTCTTTACCCATATCTCAATATAATATAGTATAATATAATAATTTCCATGTTTATCATATAGTAACATGTGAAGGCTCCCATAGAGAATGTACCTAAATATCGTAATGTCAATAAACACTTTTGGTTGCATAAAAGTGTAATATATTATATATGTTTAAATATCTCAAATCAAGAAAGGTTCATATTGGTTTTGTTAATTTTTTTATAAATTCCTATCTTTTTGATTTTCTATAAATGATATTTACAACATAATTCCATAGACAAACAAATAATCAGAAGTTCTATTCCCATTAATGGTCTTGAAATATCATCTTTTTCATTGAACATAAAGGGAAAAACAATTCTACCATTATTAAATAATTCAATATCAATCTAGAAAACCCCAATCTATCCCACACTATCATAGTCATATGTCACTATCCATTTCATAAATACATCAAATTGCCAACTCCTAATATGGATTAATGATAATATTACATTATATGGACTATTGAAAAAGTTTTTTGATAAGAATAACTAATGAAACTTCTAAATGTAGATTCTCTATGTGTAGTTCTATTTCTCATAACTACATTATTTTGAATATTAATGAGGTATAACATTATGAGAAGAAGCCTCAAAAGCTTATCATCCCCCAATCCTAGTTAGAATATATAAATTTTATCCCATCTAATGACATAAGTCTTCAATTGAACATATACACAATTATACTATTATAAAACTTCAATTTTTTTATCAAATATGGTGATATTTTATGACCTTTTAGTGAGTAATGTATCATTACAACATTAAAATATACAATATCATGTTAAATAAAAATCATGATGTTATAATATTTTTATTAATATTCAATAATAATAATATTTTATTAATTGATTGTACAAAATAGTTGGTTGTATGTAATGAACACAAATACTTTTGAAGTGATAATATTAGTAGTATTCTTCTCTATAAAAACATTTATTGTTATTATTTATAATTATATGACCTGTATGGATAACATAGAGATTTTAATTTGACCTGATGACTTGAAAATTAATATCATTAAATTATATGTTTTTAAATTGGAATATTATAAAATTATTTATTATGTGAATTTTTGAAATAATATTTAATTATGTTTCTTATATTAAATAAAAACAATTAAAGGGATATAGAAACCATGTATATTATGTGATGTCAAAGGATTAGATTGGGAAATTTATGGGAGGAATTTATTTTTCAATCACAGAATTACCAAGCATAGAGACATAAACATAGAGGAACTATGATGGAGGGGAATTAAAATGATTTGAATTATCTACTAGAGGATGATTAAAATGGAAAAATTATATAAAATAATATAGGAATATTAATTATAAATTAAGGATAATAACATAACTATATCCCAATTAATTTCCCTATAAATTTCTTGTTAGTGATTATGGAAGTCTGGGAACTTGGTTATCAAATGATGATTTGTTCAAAATATTATCATTAGATTGTTAAGGATTGTTTTACATGTAATTTTAGTAGCGTGACATAGGAAATTGTTTTAATAATATCATTTAATCACACACACACATATATATATATAATTTGATGGAAATAATCTATTTTCATAGTACAATGTTAATTCATTTTTTGGTTATGATGACGCAACATGTAATTGATTTTTTTCAGTTAATTTTTTTTATATGGGTTGTAATCAAGTAATTATATTATATTAATTAGATAAAAATTTTCTTCATTCATTTTTATAATATATGGGAAATGTGTGATTTTATAAAAACATGAATATTACAATTTCACAATCAAGGGACATTATTTTTGGAAGATTGTTGTTTCAACATAAATTTAATTTCTAATTTAACAGATGTCTATTTTATGGACATAAAATAACATAGAAATATTTATGATTTTTTAAGATATTAGTTTGAAGAAATGAGAATCAAGGCCTCTATTGTTGGTAAAGACAAAGTAGAATAGTTGGAAGAAGCCATGGATTGGGTAGAAAAACATACTTGAGTTAATATGGGATGATGGTGAATCACTCTACTATCATCATTATCATATTTGATTTATTTATTAATTTGTTTCATTATTATGTTTTTTTTAATTTTCCCATAATGCCTTTAATAATGGAATTATTGTTTCTTTGGATAAAATTATTTGAATTTCAGATATCAAGAATTAGGTACTCTATATTAAGGATGATAAAATTCAGTATCCCACGTTGAAAATATTTTTATGAATTATTAACAATTTATTTGATTCATAAACAACATTAGTTAATTTTTATGAAGTAGATTAATCATGGAAATATATAATAGTTATTATTGAGAAAATAAAATGAGTAAAGTCTTACTTACAACTACCTATACATTTTATTGTTCATTTAGATGTTCTTTATCACAATATAAGAGATAGAAATGATCATATATTCTTAAGTGATAATTTATAGGGGGTATATTCATGTGGGGTTGTAACCATGTTTGACTATAAATATTTGGGGAGGTTTTTTTATCTTCAATAGATACATATATTTTTCATGTTCATCGGTATTAACATGTATTACCATTTTTATTTTTCATGAACTATATTATTGGTACATCATTTTTTAAAAATGAAGTTCTTTTAAATATTTTTTGGTTTTCAAATAAAATAGTATCCTAATATGAATATAGTTATTTAATTTCATAATATAAATTAATTCCCTTGTGGTTATGTTTTATCCCTTTATACTAGTTTATATCCTCTAGAAAATTGGGAAATAATATCAAACTTTATAGTTGTAGGACTTGGGTTTTGGATTTATGTATTTTTGATGGGTCATTATAGTTGAAATCTTTATTATTTGATGATTCACCTCATAAAGCTAGAGACTATGATAAAAATTCCAAAGTAATTAATATATATGATTTAATAATTTTTTTTGATGATTACTATTTTAATAAAAATCCAGAGAGATCTAGATGTTTCTTTATGATGTGTATTACTCCACTATGTTAAAATCTACTTTTTTGGTTAACTCAATGTACTAGTGAAATGATATCATCAATTAACAATTTATTCATATAAGAATAATGAATTATTTTTTGTTCTCAAGTGAAATAAATTATGGGGAATATAAATTAGTTAACATAGATAGGATTTATATTGGACAATGATCTGGCCACACTTATAATTACTTATCTCTACCTAGAAAGTTACTTAGATTTATTAATAATTATAAAATTATTAATATTGAGATAATGCATCCATATATTTTGGATTTAGTTTACCATGTTGATAATAACATGTATAAAAAAATTATATTACTATAGTGAAAAAGATGAAATAAAATTAAAATATTTAAAATGATGGATCAAATATTAATTAACCTATAAATGGAAATTTTAAAAATAATGGTATTTAGAGTGGAAGTAATGAGAAACAAGTCATTTCTATTTCATGTTGGACAACATGAAACTTAAAGAGAAAAAAACAAAATGAAAAATAAGAAATATTAATATTTTAGTTTAGTTACATTAAACATTGAATATAATATCTTTATTTTCACATGCTAGATTTTTTATATAAATGAACGGCTATAAATTTATATCAAAAAAATGATGATAAAATATTCTAGAAAATTACACGTGAAAAATTAAAAATTGTAGCTACTAATGGAGAAAACAATACATGTTTATCTAAAAGAGATTATTCTCTCTTATGACATAGTGGAATAATTATTTTATTATAGAACTATTTTTATGCATAATATTAATGATACATTATTATATTAACTTTTTAAAAAAAATAATTTTTTGGAATGGATCATATATATAATTTTTTATAGAGACCCAAAATTATGATTTAGAAATAATACATCTTAATACATGAATATTCATTACATAACATAACGATCCCTCACAAAAAATAGGTCTCGTGTATTTATAAACATTGTTACACAAAAATATTTTCCATAAATGGGTTGTGTAATATCTCAATATGTTATTAGTAACTATTACCATTATTATACATACCATTCATAATACCTTTCATCATAACATATGAAAATAATACATAAAAAATGTGATCACTGAATCTCTATAAGGCTAAACAACAGATATATCAACATATCATGGGCATAAGGGTATAAGAACATTACAATAATTTTTGAAAAACATATCCTGCATAATATATATCATAATATTGAGTAATTTAATAAATCATGGTAGTACATATGTCATATATAATAATTTATTCAAATAACATGATCCTAGATAAAATAACATTGGCATAACAAAAATATTTTTTCATATAAATAAACCTTGAAAATAATTTACATAATAGTTCAAAGATCATTTCCATGACTATTATAATAGAATGGGTTCAATCACCAAACCATACTAGTAGTAAAGGATCACTCCAAGTACTATCATAGGGGATAGAGTCTCTTACTAAACTAGGTTCACTCCCCATTATGACCCTATTTATCTCTTTAGATATCAATATTTACCCAATGAAATGGATGTATATATAAGTCTCACACTTTATTAATGAAAATAATATATACATGTGGCATAATATCATAATATATTCATCATATCTAAACACATAAAACAAAAAGGGATGGATAAACATTTTATCAAAGAATAACCTGTGGAAAATAGATATGGTTTGTAATTATTTCCTCATTTCATCATACTATAACCCTTGTAAAAGGAATAAGGTATCATAATAATTCAATAATTTTATAACCTATGGAAGAGAAATGTTTATCATAAAAATATTTTCATCATAACATAAACCACCTAGAGATGGAATGGGAAAGTAATCCTTGGATCAAATATGCAGTTAAACACAAGTAACACCAAGGGATGTCATCATAGATAGAAAATGGATTAAATGACCACTTAAAACATATCTGGAGGAAGAGAAAATTTAATTAAAAATAGTTTTTTCCGACTATAATTTATATAATATTATTGAACTAATTTTTTTTGAGAAAAAATGGTAAACTATAAAGGTATGTTTAAAAATCAATTATTATATTTCTTGAGGAAAATAATACTTCCACATTAAAAAATATTGTTCAAAAAATAAAAAAATTTAATTTTTTTTAAAATAACCCTGGAAAAATAAAAAGTAATATTTAAATCATATTTTGGTCATGACACCACAAAATTTTGTATAATCCATACATGTTAAAACATGGTTTTCTTTCACATTCATGGTATGTGACAAATGAGACATATTTTGAAAATGAAATGAAGATTCGTTTGATTTTTTTAAGTAAAAATTTTTCATGAATTTATTTAACAAAGAAAGTAGGATATTATTAAAAAAATTATGTTAAACTATTCAGTACATATAATAGTAAAATGAATATAAAAAAAGAATTTATTGAACTTAAAAGTGTATATTAATTTTAATGAGTTTAATAATATATGGATCAAAATATTTCATCATTTTATGTATAAACATAACCAATCTTGATAAACAATGATATTGTATCATAAAAAATTTTCTGCATTGGTATCTTTTATATAATAGGTCCCATTATAATGTTTCATCAATTAAAACATTAAATATAATAAAAATAAGGAGATTCATGATATGAAATGTAAAAGGGAAATTATATACACCACATAGAAGTTTATAGGTGTATAACCTAACTTATGCGCAAAATTGGAAATCGAGATAGAAATACCTTACTACTTTGGTAACCCTTTCACCATAAACCACATTAAATAGTGATATTAAAATGAAAATTTAAATAATTATTATTTTCTTTTGAATAATCATAAAAAAATTCATGTGCTATATATACACAACATTAATGAAATAGTTGTTGAATAATCTAGGTGTCTCACAAATTTAAAAATTGAGGTAAAAATATCTTAAACTAATTATTCCTTCATACAAACTATATCCTAATATATAATATATAAATTTTTTTTAAATATTTTATAGAAACATAATATTATGTATGATACCATATATAATTTACTTATGAACTTTTATTTTCCATTTATCAATAATTCCTTGTTTAAATTTTGTTTTGGGTAGTAATTGCATTTTTCACATATGATTTGATTTTTTATTTTTGGTCATCCTACTTAAATCATGGATACATTGTCTATAGAATTTTAATTATGATATAAATATCATATTTATTAAGTATATTTTTATTTAGTGTACTCTATAAAAATGTTGGGACGGAAAATGAAATCAACCACTCACAGAGATCATAGGTTGTAAGTCCGTATGAAAGTTCTCTCTAATTTCATAAAGTATTGAATGAAATAAATGTAAAAAATATATTAGAATTACAGAATATGTTTTTAAATATTTATAAATTATTTTTATTTAATACTTTCATTATTACCTTAAATTTAATGTGTATTTGAAGAGCGAATCACATCGCTTCGTGAGGTAGTAGTCCATCGTACACACGAGCTTTGATGTTGTATTCCCAAAGAAAGGAAATTCAGAAATAATATATGATATCATAATTATATAAGAATAATAATTTCATAAATATCATATATATATATATATATCATTCATAATTATATCCAATTGTGAGAGGTGATCATTGAAAACAACTGAAATCAGTTCGTGGTGCGGTAGTCCCCCATATACATGAATGATGTTTTTATATCCCATTTTATGGGGGAGTAGATGAATTTATGTTTTTAAATTATCATAATAACGTATCAGTATAGGGGATATAATATTTTCATTATATCAAAATAATTAATTATTTTTTAAGGGTTTATATGAAAAAGTATAACAAAATGACCTAGTGTGAAACTTTTCCTCTTCTTTAGATAAGCTCATTAGGTTTAACCAAAATCCTTACTGGATACAATTTATAACAAAAAAAAGTATTATTGGATGATGTGAGGAAATAAAATTTTTTATTTGTGTTGGTATTGGTCAAACCAATGGGGGTTGTATGTGTGGAGAGGAGAAGAGAGGGTTAGCCTTTTTGAAGTGTGGAGAGTGGTGCACTTGTAATTTCTAAAAATCAAAAAGTCTAAACAAATTTTCACAATAAAAAACACTCTTAAATAGTCTATTAGTGATAATAATTTCTCTATAATAATTATTTGAATAGTTTCTGGGTAATTTTATGCCTTATCTTTTTTGTTTAACCACTTGTAAGCCCAATTTCACCATATGAATGGTAATTAATTTTTAATATTTTTACTATTAGTTAAGGAAAAATATATTTTTCACTTATTATATTATATAGTATATTGTTATTCAAATCCATTAATCTAATTTAAAATATTTCATTCATATAATTTTCAAAATATTACTTCAAATTAAACTTATAGGCAAGATAAGAATGCAGTTTTCCAGAGAGAAAATGTACAAAATAGTAAAACAATATTTTATAAAAATTGAATATGAAATTTATATAAATGAAATATATTTGTTTAATAATCATATAATTGTCAAAATATTACATATAAAATAATGTAATAATAATATCCATGCATTCATATTCATTAATGGAAACATTGATTCTTAATAAAAACAATCATTTTTTACCATTCCATGAAACAGGTTTCAACTTAGAATTTTTTTTAAATTAACCCTCATATAATAATGAACTCATGATTTGAAGATTTCATTTCATTTTATATAATAAATTTTCTAAATTTGTGAAAAATTAATAGTAAAATATGTGCATAATATTTGTGAAAATTGTTTTTATATAAAAATACAGTTTAAAAGCGTAAAATTTGGTTTATTTTTACCAATTATCACAAAAAAATTAAGTTAAATACAAAATAATATACTGAAAATTGAACATATAATTTTAATTAATATAATTCACAAAAAGTGATTATTTTAATTAATTAAGGTAATATTCATTTGTGTTCATAAAAATTAATTTTTATTAAATGGTATCCTTTATTTTCAAATGATTATTTATAATCATTTCTAATTAATTGGTAAACATTTTATTTATTTGAAATATAGCGGTAAACCATATATTTACAAAATTTTATTAATCCAATTCAGTTTTTTCCTTCCAACAGTATAATGACAACTATTTTATATTTTGATAATGTTTTAATAGTATGTCTCATTTCGTGTAAACTCAATGTTTCAATTAATGCATGTAAAAAATGGTGTTTTATGTAACTCATCCTAAAATCATTGTTTCATATAACCTAATATGAAAATTGTTTTCATGTAAGAAAGAATATTGAAAATATTAAATTTATTGTAAAAAACTATTTCAAAAAATCTCATGGTATTACATTTTACAACCCTTAATGAATTAATCCATTAAAATTCATCACATTGGAACTATCAACTAGTGATTCATCAAAATCATTACAAATTCAGTTTCTCATTTAGCTTCCCAAAGGTTGTTCATTTAACCTTAAAATTTGAATAAGAGAGTGTTCTGAATTAATAGCACTTTCCCTATATGACCCAGAACCTCCCCCAGTAGAGAGATCATGCTCCAAAGATATGACATATGAGACCCTTACATGTGATGTATCAAGTATGAATATCCATATGATACATACATGGAATACTTCATAAACCTGATAGAGTTTCAGTATATGTTTAAAATGATAATCACTAATCCCAATACGATCATGAATTTTAAAGGGACTGATATACCTAGGTCTTGGATTATTATTCTTTCTTCATCAGAAAACATTAGATATAAACCATATCTCTAACATCAAAATCTAAATAACATAAACAATTAATATTATAACATTTTGTCACTTTTCTTCATGAAATCATCTTTAATGGATTTAACCTTGTTTTTAATTTTAACTACTAGCTTAGGTCCCAATAACATTCATTCTACAAAATTATTTCAGTAAATTGTAGTACTACACACTTTTCCAAAAGGGAATCATAAGGAGCCTTGTAAATGATTGATTTATAGCTATTGTGGTAACAAATCATATATAGAGGAAGGTGTTTATCCTAACCTCCTTCTAAATAAGTAGTATAAGGTCATGAAATTTTCTATTTGGTTTGAGTTGTTATCTATAAATGACAATCTATTTGGGTATGAAACATAGTGATGAAACATATACCTATAACCAATTTATTTAGAAGACATCTCTATAGATTATAGGTAATCCTCAGAACCTGATCAGATATAATATAATGTATTACACCATTAAAACATAACACTTTATTAATGTATATCACGGTAAACATATCTGAAGATAAAGTTTTACTAATAGTGATAAGATGTGATATATTCCTAAGGTGATTAATTACTACCCGAGTAGCATTGTTACATTTAGATTTTTAGGGAGTACAATGTCAAAATAGAGAGTGATGTTTTTCTATTTCCATTATTTTATGGATCGTTTATCTAGAACCGTCATATACATTTATCACTAAGCCTTTACTTGTTGACAAAGCAAGTTTCATAATATATACAAAAATATCACTCTTAATGTAGTCCCACCTGAAAAAATATTTCACATAAGAAAATGGTACACTATATACCAATGACATCCTTTTGATGTGGGTTCAAGAACCATGACCTTTTTAGATGATAAAAGATATTAACTAGGGTGTGGGGTATTTTTTTCAAAACCATTGTAATAATTTTTTCTTTAATTAACATGGCATCAGTTATAAGATAATCCATAAAGGCTGCCAATAACTTTAATCATATTTCCATAAAATTAATTCATCATCAGCACATTTTCTAGTAAAACATAATCAAACCCATGGAGTTTCACTATAATAAACTTATCTTCCAATATTATTAATATTGATAAAATCCAATCACATAAACCCTGAAACATGTTTCCAATATCATTGAACTTACGATCAACCATAAAATTATAAACCCATTATTTAATCCATAACAATTTATATAATATTACATGGAGATATATATGCTTCATAAAATAACATAATTCTTTGATATTTCGTGATTATTATAAAAAAATACCATTGGTAAATTTCTTCTATAACATAATTATGGAATCCAAATATATAAATAATTCCTCTGATTTATTTGAATTAATTGGAATGTCATATGTAGTTCCCTATTCAAGGAGATAAAACATATTTGATGGAATTTGTTATTATAATTTCCATGTCTCTAACATTTATGTCGTTGAATTACTTGTAAATTCATTTAAATATTACCATCTATTCAATAAATAAAACATTTTACCCTCTACTTGTTATATTCATTAATGTTCTTCTTCCAACCATCTTGATTTGTTGGAAGAAAAATCATCATTCTTTTAAACTAGCTACCACATTAAATTTCTTAAAAGTCTATATTCCTATTATTTTAAGCATTATGAATCTCACTGATATTCACATTTTTAATCATATATCACAATATCCTATTAGAAATAATCATAATATATTTTATTCTAGTAATTATCATATGTAGTTTCTTATAATAACCAAATTTTCCATCACATTCATTTATATTATGATTCCTCCTGGTTCCATCACTAATTTAAATCCAAAAAATTGAGAGTGAGAAACACTTATCATAATAAAGAACAAAATTATCTTGAAAAGTCACATAAAATATATCTAAATATGATACCTTATTTTTAAATTATAATTCCTTTGGTTAAACCAATCATATTCATATTCATCCTATATTTAAAACCTTCAAAATTGTTCATAATGATTTTGTAAATTTACAAACCATATCACCCATGTGTATCATTTTAGGCTTGTAGCAAGGTCAATTTTAATTATCCAAGGGATGACTAAGTCTAGAAAAATGTTCCTTTTTTGATATATTAACCCTATGTTCCTTTATTTTAGACCCACATCTACTTTTAGTATCTAGACATGGATGAAAATTATTGTTAATAAGTCACCCTACCACTTACGAAAACGTGATGACATTTTCATATACTTTTAGTCATCCTTAGACTTATCCTTCAAAAAATACATAGACATATCCTTAGAAATATCCCAAGGCCTCTAACTAATTTAGTATCATCATTATTTCAAAAGTATTTTTAAAGAATTATCTAATACCCACTATAGAGACCTAAACCTGTCATGCATTAATATTATATCTTAATAGATGTATATTTATTTCATACCATAATGATCCAAAATAGAATACATTAGGTCTCGTGTCGTTGGAACGTTGGAAGCATAAAAAATGTTCTATAAGTGAGTTATTTCATCTCCCACTATGTTCTTCGTAACTATTACCCTTCTTTAAAATACTATTTAGAAAACCTTTCATCATAACCAAGGGAATGGAAATATAAATAAGGGAGAAAGAAGATGCTCAATAAGGGTAAACAAAAGTGATATCCAGGTATCATGACAAAAAGGGTATCTGAATATGATAATAACAATTTAAAATGATGTGTTTCATATAATAGAAAAAATGATTCATGATGAATATCATAGTAGTATATAATAAGTGAATCATAATGGATTAAAATAACATGATATTTGAGAAAAAAAAATCACATAAGACATATATTTTTGACATACCTATAATTATAGAAACATATCCCCTTGGTATTTAAATGCTCATTTCCAAGACTATCATAGTGGAATGAGTTCACTTTACAAACATTAATAACATTTTCGGTTCATAACTAGGACAATTGTAGTAGTCAGAGTCCCTTAACAAATTTTGTTCACACCCCATCTCAATGTTATTTATCTCAAGAGATATCAATATTTTTATAATTTTTTGGATCAATATACAGGACATACTAATAATTATTGAAAACCATACATATGATTTCCAAAAGATCATAAACACTAATTATATTAGATACCATGAAAATATATGGGTTTTATAAACACTTCATCATAGCATAACCTATGGAAAAGAAACTATTTTTTAATAATTTCATCATTTAATTATAACATAACCCATCGCAAAATAAGTGGGTTTTATAAGAATATTATCATGTAATAAATAGTGTAATGGAAAACTGTTTCATAAATATCTAGTCATCGTAACATAAAAAATCTCAAGAAGGAATAAAAATGGTATCCTTTGATCATATCCTTAGTAACACATATGTACCATCAAAATATGTCATCTAATATTAAAAGATATTTCAAATGATAACATAAAAAACATTAATGATGTAAATTACATTTATTTCAAATAATATTTAAAATATATAACATAATAAAATATTTTTTAAATCCTTTTCATTAAAAATAATCTTTCCAAATGATCAATGAATATTTAAAAATAATTAAAAACATTTCTTGAGAAAAATAAACTTTTTAATTTGGGAATGAATTTTTAAAGCACCAATATATTTTAAAATAATTTTATTTTAAAATACCCCATAAAAAGTATAAAATTATATTTAAAACATGGTATGATAATAATAGTGGAATTTTTTTTTTATACCTGGTAAACAAAGATTTCATTCACATTTTTTTTTGAAAATTACCATTGAGGCTTATTTGGAAAATGACATGATGATTCCTTTAAAAAAATTAAAATTTAAAACATGGGAAAAATATTTTAATAAATAATTTTGATAATGCTAAAAAAAATTTCTGAAATTTTTTTTTGGAAACTTGGTTTTGGAAGAAAATTCAATTTTGACCTAGGAGAGAAATACAATATGATTTTCTTGAAAAAAATCATTTGGTATTTTAAGTAATGTGTGATTCTAAAATAAAATGGGAAATCTTAATCATATAAGAAAAATATGAGTTAATAATGGTATTATGATTATTGATATATTGATCATAATATTTCATCATTGGAAGTATAAACATTAACAATACCGTTAGACAATGAGAATGTAACATCAAACCTTTTCCACTTCTATAAATTTTTTATCATATACCCCATTAAATAATAAAATCAAATTAAACATTGAATATAATTAAAATAAATATATTTTATAATATAAAAACCCAAAGGGATGTTTACACCCATTATAATAAGATAGTCTCATAAAAAAACATAGGTCACAATGAATGATAATTGAGATAAAAATACCTTTCCGCTTGGATAACCATTCAAATATAACCCCTCATAGAATAGATATCATCAAATGGATATGTAAACAAAAAAATTCAAATAGAATCATCATAAAATAAATTCATGGGTACTATGTACACCACATAAAATAAATAAGTTTCGATTATGGAATTTATCTCACAAATGTAAGAAGTGATATTAAAATCCCTGACCATAGTCTCAAAATCATTCATACCCATTCCAACATCATGAATTATAAATATAAATTTCTTATACACATTAAAAAATTATAACCATATGTATGATACCATATATAATTTAATAATTCTGTTTTTGTATCTATTTATCAATGATTCCTTGTTAAAATCTTGTTTTGGTAAATAATTTCATTATTTTTTAGAAATTTTTTGATTTTCAATTTTCGGTCCTCTTATATTGAAAATTATTTTATAATCTGATGATCGGTATGCATGATATGAATATTACATTTATCCATTATATATGTATTTAACGTAATCTATAAAATTTATATTTAGAAAATGTAATACAACATTTATGGAGAAGGTTGGTCGTACGTACACATGAGGGGTATTTCTATTTTATATACAGATTAATATATAAAAATGAAAAGAATATATCAATTTTAAATATTAATTTTGATTTAATATATATCACACATTTTTACATAAACCATTCTTTATTTACTTCAATGAAACGCGTAAATGAAGAATGAGTCACCTCGCTTCACAACGCGTGAGTCCACGGTACAGACAAGCGACATTATCATATTCCTGAAAAATGGAAATTATGATAGAATATGTCATATTTTGATTCTATAAGAATAATAATATAATAAATATTATTTATAAATAATAAATCCATTATTATATTCCTCCAAGATATGTGGTTATGGTAAATTAATTACATCTGTTCATAACGAATTAGTACACAAAACATGTGAATGATTATTTTATATCCCATTTTATGGAAGTATATATAGATATAAGTAACTAAATAAAGAAAAAAAATATCAGTATATTTTACATATGGTTGTTACTGTATCATCATATGTTAAGGATATTTTATGGAGTTTTAAGAATAAGTAAAACAAAAATGAATAGTTTAAAACATTACATATTCATTACAAAACCTCTTTAGGTACAACCTAAAGACTTCCTAGGTTAGTTTAATGACCAATATAAGGATTATATTGTAAAGACCCAAAAAATTCAAGGACATTTTTTCTTAATTTTCTTGGGAATTTTACAAGAACATAGATTCAGACAGCACCCGATTCCGAGGCCCGGTGTGCCCGAAATCTTTTTCCGAAGTTTAGCTCTGGTACGTTCAGTCAACGAACGAGCGGGTTTTTATAACTTTTGAACCGATGCACGGAATCAAATTTTGAGGGCACCGATGGAATCGCAGCAACGATATTTGCTTTGAAACATCTTTTCCGGAGTTGCGTTTTCTTGGGTGTGGTTTTTAATTTTAGGGGTTAAGTAAAGAAATAAAATAATAGTGGCACAACCGATTTTTATTTTATTTTTCTTAACTTAAGTTAAGTAGATGATGTGGGACCAACATTATCCTACCCACATGGTAGGATATTTTTTAGGTGGGGCCCACACGAACCCCACCATTTCTTTTCGTCTAAGTAACGCACCCGCACCCCCCCTTTTAATGAAGTCAACTCTGGCATTTAATCTGGATATTAAACGCCTCATTAATTGGGCTATTTTAAACACCTCAATTAATTGTTCAGTTTTTTTCTTTTGAAATTCAAATTTTGGCTTGTGCGTTAATAAAATAAGACAACTCTTATTTTATTTGGGTTGGAACATGTTGCGTAGAGAGGATTTGGAGAAAAGACTTCTTCTTGGACGAAGAATGCGAAGAACGCAAAGAATGCGATGAACGCCGGATCCTCGGAGATCGACGACGGGACGCTTCTTCCGTAATGTTCCTTCTTCAACGACGTCTCTACGCGAAGCGAAGATCCCCCCTCCGCGACGATTATTTTCTCAACGAATCCTCGCTCATCGAATTTGACGAGGTAGGGATTTATTATAGTTGTTGCTCGTGAATTCTTCCTTTTCCATTCTTCTTTTCCATTAGAGCCGCCTGTTAACGCAATAATGGGAGGGGGTCGGACTACATGAACACGGTCGACCCTCATCTCCCTTTTGGTGGTTTGATATTGTTATAGCACGAGAAAGGCAACGCAGTGGCGAAGCACTGTGCGGGAATTATTAATAAAAGGGGGAGAAGCGCAGCGCCGTCGTGTCGTGCCGTTGAAGACAAACCAAAGACGCAGCGCCGTCGCGCCGCGCCTGAGAACCACAAAAGAACCCCGTACGGAGTGGGGCCACGGCGGAGGGGCACGACGCCGTCACGCCGCACCGGATGGACCAAGGTCACGGACTGTTCCCAGCCGTGGCGGAGCAGGGGGACCGACGACCAGTTCCGGGCAACCGGCGTTGGAACAGAGGGACCGACCCATGCCGGTCCCACGGCGGCAGCAGTCGGCCGGCCAGAGCTGGCTGACCGATCAGGTAAAATTGGGGGTTCATAACCTCCAGTAGGCTAGCAGGTGTGGCCTTCGACATGGGGGCCACGGGTTCTCAGGGGGGGGGGCAGCGCCCCCCCCCCCCTCTTCACTCGACTCGTGGAGAGGACCCTCTGAAAAGAGTTTGCTGTGTGCGGGAACCCTAGAGTTGGTTGCGACTGCGACGATGATGAATACTGTGTAGAAATCCTCCGTGGATTCAGTGGCGATGACTACAGCACTCCGTGATCCTACGTGGATCAGTGCTACCGATGCTGTGTGGGTCAGATCCTGTTTGGATCAGCGCTCAGCGGTCTTGTGTGGGCCAGCGACTACAGATCCTGTGTGGGTCCGATCCTGTGTGGGTCATCACAGGGGTTAGTTACCTATCGATCTTGTGTGAGTTAGATCCTTTGTAGGTCATTGTGGGGGTTAGTTACCTATCAATCTTGTTTGGTTCAGATCCTTTGTGGGCCATTACGGGGGTTAGTTACCTATCGATCCTGTGTGGGTCTGATCCTTTGTGGGTCATTGCAGGGGTTAGTTACCTATCAATCATGTGTGGGTAAGATCCTTTGTGGGTCATTGCGGGATTAGTACCTATCGATCCATTGTGGGTTCGACTGCTTAGATGAATCAGTGGCTATATCTGATCATATCTATCTTCCTACAAAGAAGTATACCTGTGTGAGCTAAATCTTGACATGCATTCTTATGTTGATTACGTTATGATTTCTGTGTGGATCAGGATGTGATTTCCTGGGTATATTTGATCAAACCTGGGCTCGGGGGTTGGAGAGAACTGGAATTGATGACTTAGGTATATATATGGGTATATACCTAAGTAGAGTAGGATGTTACTTTGTGATTGTATCTCTACTTTGTGGATTATCCTTTGTGGATTCTAGGAGAACTTCGGGGGGGCTCGGGGTGCCTACTGAGTAGCTTATACTCACCCCTACATGGGCTATGCCCACACTACGTTGTGTTGGTTGCAGACGACAGACAACGCTGATCGTGGTTGAGGCACGAGGAGCAGGTCGGTACCTGGAGGTGGACCATTTGGCGGGACGTACACGGAGCGGACGGCTGGTCCCGAGGAGCTGTGGAGGCTATCTGTACCCACCCTTCATGTGGGAATTCCAGTGGACGGGTCGAGGCTGCGGCTTTACTTTCAGTTGCTATTTTCTTTTTCCAGTTGTACATTACTTTCAGTTCGGGTTTGTATTCTGGCCCACTTACTTTTCCGCACTTACTCTTGTACCCAGTTTTTACATAGTGTTTACTTCTTCTGCTTGCTTGCTCTGTGATGTTTTTTTACTTTACAAAGGTAATGACTTCCCTTTTTATCCGTAATTATGCCTTGGTGCTAGTCGCCAGCCCCTGTCCAATGGAAGGCGGGCTTGGGGTAGTCACGACACAGGCACCAAGGACGGGTCATGACAAATTGGTATTAGAGGAGTTCAGTTCTACCACAGAACTCAAGACTCTGATCTTTTTATATGTGAAGTAATAGTGTTAAGAGTATTGAGTGTGGTTATCAGTCCAGGAAGTCCAGTGTTGGTGCGGCGGCCGACGTATCCATACATCAGGACCCTGACTTCTAATTTCCGACTTAATGCACAAAAACATTGATTACCTGTGTGTTTCAAGTTTTCTTTGTGATTAATTTGTGTCATCTCACCAGGTATACTATTTGACCTTGGCACACCTGTTTCTTTTCAGGATGGCCCCATGACGGTAGCCAGCTAGGGTTCCGAGAGTTGTGTGTGACGACAGCCCACCGAGCGACGAGGCCTTGGTACAAGGCCCTTTGACAGCAGAGGCTCCGACGGTACCCATACCCGCTGAGCCACCGATGCTACCAGCCCTAGCTGCTGACGATGCACGTCGCCTTAGTGCACTGCATGAGTTTTAGCACCAGCGACCGCCCAGGTTCCACGAGGAGAGGGACCCTCAGGCACTCGAGGATTGGCGGGAGGCAGTCGTACGGGTTTTCAGGTTAGTGAGGACACCAGCATACCTCATGGTGATCCTCACAGTGAGCCTCCTGCACGCGGCAGGAGGCAGATGGTGGAGCTTGATTATCTAGGTTCACGATGAGGCATCTCTCCTCTGGACAGACTTTGAGAGTCTCTTCCGCTAGGAGTTCGTCCCAGCCACCCTCCATGCGGTGAGAATCCAGGAGCTTCTAATGTTATGGTAGGGTAGCTTGACGGTCGCCCAGTACTCGGCGAGATTTACAAATCTCTCGCGCTACTCGGCAAACATAGTACGGGACCCATTCTTTCTGGCCCGGACCTTCGAGCGGGGATTAAGGCAGGAGATTAGGGCATCGCTGATCTCCCTCAGCATCCCGACACAGGCAGGGGTACTAGAGCGAGCCCTTCTGATCGAGAGCTTCCTTGCTGAGCCCGCATCAGCAGCGAGACCTACCGTAGGGTGGCACGTAGTAGAGTCTTCTACAACAGACAGTCGACGGATGACTCACGGGTCCAGGTAGACCTGACCCTCAGGCAGATGACCTCAGGACACTAGCTCAACAGTGCAGGGCACACAGCGCGGTGCCAGTCTTTCGACAGGCAGACAGTGCTACACATGCGGCGGGCAGGGCCACATGGCTCGTGACTGCCTGACCGACCGTGCTGAGGAGCAGCAGACTGTTGATGGGAAACTCAGGGAGAGGCATGGGGTCGACAGTGGTGGTTCGCAGGGAGCAGGAGGACGAGGTAGAGGAGCTGGATGAGAATCAGGTGGTGGGCGATGCTTTGAGGCTCTACCACCACCACTAATAAGAGGTCCACCCCAACCATAAGGAGCTGGTGGGCAGAGACAGGCACAGCTTCAGGCAGCGGTGGCCTATGACCACGGTGTGCCCGAGATGATTCGAGGTACTATCTGTGTCTATTCCACCCTTTCTGCAGTTCTTATAGGCATAGGAGCGAGTCATTCTTTCATAGTCCCTTCCCTTGTTCGGAGCTCTGAGATTCCGATAGAGCTATTGGCTCGATCCTTACGGCTGGAGACTTCTACGGGAGCATACTCGACGATTACACACTAGTGTCGCCAGTGTGAGCTTACTCTAAGAGGCGAGAGCTTCGGCTGGGATCTTCTTATAGCGGCGTCAAGGCCTTACGACGTCATCTTGGGCATGGATTATTTATCTACATTCCATGCTCAGATTGACTGTATTAGGTGCAAGGTACAGTGTGTACGCACCAATGGGAGCAGGTTCACCTTCACTGGCGAGAAGGGAGCCTTCGCAGCACCAGATGGACTTCCGCAGAGGAGAGGATAGCCCATCACTCATCAGTTGGCTAGCCTCATCCTAGGAGCAGTTGACGTGCGGAGTCCTGGTTTTCCTACAGTGGTGGATCAGTATGCGGACGTTTTCCCTGACGACGTTCCAGGACTAACTCCACGCAAAGAGGTAGACTTTCGTATTGACAAGTACCCCGAGACAGCCCTGATATCCACTCCAGCATATTGGATGGCCCCCACTGAGCTTCGAGAGCTACAGGTATAGTTGGAAGACTTGAAGGGCAAGGGATTCATCCGACCTAGTGTTTCACCCTGGGCTTCCCCGATATTGTTTTCCAAGATGGCGGACGGGAGTTTGCGACTTTGTATCAACTATCGTCTCCCAAACAAGGTGATAGTGAGGAACAAATATCCGCTACCGAGGAATGATAACCTCTTCGATCAGCTCAAGGGAGCACGGTGGTTCTCGAAGATAGACCTCAGGTCAAGCTATCATCAGCTCAGAGTTCGGGACGAGGACGTGCAGAAGACGACCTTCAGATGTCGGTATGGCCACTATGAGTTCTTGGTTATGCCATTCGACGTAACCAATGCTCTAGCAGTGTTCATGGGCCTCATGAACAGGATATTTCATCCATACCTCAATCTATTTTTCATGGTCTTCATCGATGACATTTTTATATACTCGACCACTAAGTAGGAGCACGCTTACAACTTGCGGGTTGTACTAGACACACTCTGAGAGCACCAGCTTTATGGAAAGCTCTTGAAGTGTCAGTTCTGGATACATGAGGTGCACTTATTGGGACACATCATCTCTGAGGCGGGAGTTGCGGTGGATCCTGTGTAGATCGAGGCAGTACTAGCTTCTGATCCACCCAAGAGCAAGACAGAGGTGCAGAGTTTCTTGGGACTAGCTGGATACTACCAGAGATTTGTGCCAGACTTTTATAGAGTTGCGGTACTACTCTCAGCTTTGACGAAGAAGGGTAAACCCTTTGTGTGGTCAGACAAATATCAGCAGAACTTCCAAGAGCTGAGATAGAGATTGACCATCACACCTATCTTGTGGTTGCCGGAGGAGGGAGTAGGTTACGTAGTCTATTGCGATGCATCAGGGACCAGACTCGGGTGTTTCCTGATGCAGGATTGGGTAGTGATCGCCTATAGATCACGTTAGTTGTGGCCGCATGAGAAGAACTATGCTACCCATGACCTAAAGTTAGCAGCAGTGGTCTTCGATATGAAGACATGGAGACAGTATCTAATGAGCGAGCACTATACAGTCTATTATGACCACCAGAGTCTCAGGTACATCTTCTTGCAGAAGGACCTGAACCTGAGACAGCAGCGATGGCTCGAGTTTCTCCAGGACTATGACTTTGAGATAGTATATACTTATGGAAAGGGGAACGTGGTAGCAGATTCTCTTAGCAGGAGGGCAGGCATTCAGCCACTTGGGGAGGCGACAGAGCAGCTAGCCAGTTTGCAGATATCCTTCGTGGATAGAGATGGAGTAGCCTTCATTCAGTCACTCACAGTCACTCCTCCACTACTACAGTGGGTCAGAGAGGCACAACATGGGGATGCTGACTGTGAGACACGGAGTTCGCAGATATCCTCTGGACAGGCACCAGATGGTTTCTCTGTAGGAGGAGAGCACAACGTCTTTTTCAGAGGACGTACCTTGGTACCAATTTCTTTACGGGAGGAGTTGATGAGAGTGTTTCATACTTCCCCTTTGTCAGTACATTCTGGCATAGATAAGATGTACCAGGATCATAGACGACAACACTGGTGGTCGGGCTTGAAGAAGGTTGTGGAAGAGTCTGTTTCTCGATGCCTCACCTGCCTTCAGGTGAAGGTAGAGCACCAGGTACCAGCAGGCTTGGTACAACCTTTGGAGGTCCTGGAGTGGAAGTGGGACGTGATATCTATGGACTACGTGAATGGAGATACATGCATTTCCATATGTCATGACTACATTTGGGTGATAGTAGACCGACTCACCAAGTCATATCACTTCTTACCCATCAGAGAGTAGAGCTCAGTGGAGAGCTTGGGATGCCTCTACGTTTGGGAGATTGTACGGCTTCATGGTGTGCCGTCATCTATCTTCTCTGATCGAGATGCTCCCTTTACCTCCAGGCTTTGGAAGGGGTTTCCGGAGGCGTTCGGGACGCAGCTATGTCTAAGCACTGCCTTTCACCCTCAGACAGATGGTCATATGCAGAGAACCATTCAGACCCTCGAGAACATGCTCCGCGCATGTGTTCTCAACTTTGGTCATAGTTGGGAGGACCACCTACCCTCCGTGGAGTTCGCGTACAACTACAGCTACCACTAAACCATTAGGATGGCACCATACGAAGCGTTGTACGAATGACCTTGAAGATCTCCTCTGTGCTGGACAGACCCTTGGGAGTCAGCACTTGTGGGACCGAAGATGGTCCAGGCCATGACAGAGAAGGTCCAGGTCATCCAGGAGCGGATGAGGATAGCTCAGAGCCTGCAGATATCTTATGCTAACAGGAGGCAGAGGCCACTAGAGTTCGAGGACGGCAACCACATCTTCTTGCGGGTCTCACCTCGACGTGGATTACAGAGATTTGGCCGAGGCAGCAAGTTATCTCTGCGCTTCATCGGACCATTCCAGTTCCTCATCAGGATTGGTGAGGTGGCTTATCACCTGGCTCTACCACCTTATTTGCACCAGGTGCACGACTTCGTCCACGTATCCCAGCTAAAGAGATACATGCATGACCTGACACATATCATTGACCATGGGGAGCTAGATGTTGATTATGAGGCGACTATTTGGAGGTCTCGGTGGAGATTGAGGATCGACATGAGTTGGTCCTTCTTGGAAGGTCGATTTCTCTAGTGCACATCAGATGGAAGCATGAGAAACTATAGGATAGCACTTGGGAGTGGGAGGCTCAGATGCATTCTCAGTACCCACATTTGTTTCCCTAGTTTACGATATATCATTACGGGGACGTAAATCCCTGAGGTGGGAGTGATGTAAAGACCTGAAAATTTCAAGGAAATTTTTTTGGAATTTTCTTGGTAATTTTACAAGAATGCAGTTTCAGATAGCACCCGATTTCGAGGCCAGGTGTGCCCGGAATCTTCTTCTGAAGTTTATCTCGGGTATGTTTAGTCAACGAACGAGCGGGTTTTTATAACTTTTTTACCAGTGCTCGGAATCAAATTTCGAGGGCACCAATGGAATCACAGTGTCGGTATTTTATTTGAAACATCTTTTCCAGAGTTGCGTTTTCTTGGGTGTGGTTTTTAATTTTGGGGGTTAAGTTAAGAAATAAAATAATAGTGGCACACCCGATTTTTATTTTATTTTGCTTAACCTAATTTAAGTAGATGATGTCGGACCCACAATATCCTACCCACATGGTAGGATATTTGTGAGGTGGGTCCCACACGAACCCCATTGTTTCTTTTCGTCTATGTAATGCACCCGCACCCCCCCCCCACCTTTGAATGAAGTCAACTATTGCGTTTAATCTGGATATTAAATGCCTCATTAATTGGGCTGTTTTAAACTCCTCAATTAATTGTTCATTTTGTTTCTTTTGAAACTCAAACGTTGGCTTGTGCGTTAATAAAATAAGACAACTCTTATTTTATTTGGGTTGGATCTTGTTTCGTGGAGAGGATTTAGAGAAAATCCTTCTTCTTCCACGAAAACGCAAAGTACGCGAAGAACGCCGGATCCTCGGAGATCGACGATGCAACGCTTCTTCCGTAACATTCCATCTTCCGCGACGCTTCTCCGCGACGCGACGATCCTCCCTTCGCGATGCCTTCTTCCTTGACTGTTATTTCCTCATCGAATACTTGCTTATCGAATTCGACGAGGTAGGGATTTATTATAGTTTTTTCTTGTGAATTATTTTGTTGCCTTTCCTCTTTTCCATTGGAGCCGTCTGTTACCGCAATAACGGGAGGGGGTCGGACCGCACGAACATGACCGACCCTCCTCTCCCTTTTGGTTATTTGATATTGTTGCGGCACGAGCAAGGCAACGCGGTACTGAAGCACTGCACGGGTATTATTAAGAAAAGCGGGAGAAGCGCAGCGTCATCGTGCTGTTCCATTGAAGACAAACCAAAGACGCGGTGTCATCGCGCCGCGCCATTGAAGACGAACCAAAGACGCGGCGCCATCGCGCCGCGCAGGATAACCACAAAAGTAGCCCGGCCAGAGTGGGTCCGCGGCGGAGGGGCGCAGTGTCATCGTGCGGTGCAGGACAAACCCAGGTCGCGGCCGGTTCCGGGCCGTGGCTGAGATGGGGGACTGGCGGCCGGTTCCGGGCAGCCGACGTCGGAATAGAGGGACAGGGGCTTGCCGGTCCCGTGGCGACAGCAGCCGGCCAGCCAGAGCGGGCCAGCTGGTCAGGGAAAAACCAGGGGTTTGTAGCCCCCGGTCGGCCAGCAGGTGCGGCCCCCTACATGGGGGACGTGGGTTCTCAACGTGGGGGGGGGGGAAGCCCCCCCCCCCCCTCTTCGCTCGGCCGTAACGGCCGAGCCGGCCGCCTGGCCCCCGGCCATCGCCAGTGCGCCGGGCCGAGCCGCCGGGTCGGGCCGTGTCGAGGCCAGGCCGGGCCACGCTAGCTGGGCCGGGCCACGCCCAAGCGGGCCGGACCCTGACTCGGTTCGGGCCGACCTTGGGGGTATCGGGTCGGGTCGGACCGGGCTCCAACCCCCTAATACCGAACCTCTTTCGGTCTTCTGTCTATAACATGGGATGCAGGCCTCCGATCGATGCACCATCAGCTGCGATGCGATCCTTGGATCGAGATGGTCTTTTCGGTATATTACACTAAGGGTTTTAGTGAACTTTGGGTTCAGCCGGGTTGGTTTGTACACGAAACCAACCGGGCCCTCGGAGCGGAAACACTTATAATTTGAGCTCCGGATGTCTGATTGATGTGACGTCGACTTTAATGGATTCCTCTTAGTGAGACAGAACTTTTTCTTACTCTGCTCGAGGTTTGGATGCAGGTGGTGTATGGTCGGGTTAGTTTTGACATAAAAACCAACCGGGCCCCTGGAACGAAAAATCCAATAACTCTCAGACCGGGCGTCTGATTGACGCGCCGTCTGTGACATTGAGTTCCTGTTGACGATACAAAACTTTTGGATACATCCACTGCAGACATTGATTCAGTTGATGTATCAGCCCCTCGGCTCAGGGAGCGGACCCTCTGAAACGAGCTTGCTATGTGCGAGAACCCTAGAGCTAGCTGGGACTGCGACGTCAATGACGACTGTGCAGAAATCCTCCATGGATTCGGTGGCGACGACTACAACACTCAGCGATCCTACGTGGATCAGTGCTACCGATCATGTGTGGGTCAGATCCTATGTGGGTCAACACTCAGTGGTCCTGTGGGGGCCAGCGCCTACATATCTTGTGTGGGTCTGATCCTGTATGGGTCATTGTGGGGGTTAGTTACCTATCGATCCTGTGTCGGTCAGAAGCTTTGTGGTTTATTGTGGGGGTTAGTAACCCATCGATCCTGTGTGGGTCAGATCCTTTGTGGGTCATTGCAGGGGTTAGTTATCTATCAATACTGTGTGGGTCAGATCCTTTGTGGGTCATTGCGGGGGTTAGTTACCTATCGATCCTGTGTGGGTCAGATCCTTTGTGGGTCATTGCGGGGGTTAGTTACATATCGATCCTGTGTTGGTCAGATCCTTTGTGGGTCATTGCGGGGGTTAGTACCTATCGATCCTTTGTGGGTCCGACAGCATAGATGAATAAGTGGCTATATCTAATAATCTCTATCATCATACGAAGAATTATACATGTGTGAGCTGATTCCTGACTTGTTTTCCTATGTGGATTACGTTATGTTTTCCTGTGTGGATCGGGTTGTGATTTCTTGTGTGGATGTGATCGAACTTGGGATCAGAGGTTAGAGAGAAATGGAATTGATGACTTTGGAATATGTATGGGCATATATCTAAGTAGTGTCAGACCTTACTTAGTGACTGTATCTTTCCTTTGTGGATTATCCTTTGTGGATTCTGGGAGACCTTCCGGTTCTCGGGGTCCCTACTGAGTAGCTTATACTCACCCCTGCACTGGCTATGCCTGCACTACATTGTGTTGGTTGCAGACGACGGACAGTGCTGATCGTAGTTGAGGCAAGAGGAAAAGGTCGGTACCTCGAGGTGGAACATTGGGCGGGACGTAAATGGAGCAGGCGGCTGGACCCGAGGAGCTGTGGAGTCTATCTGTACCCACCCTTCAGGTGGGACTTCTAGTGGATGGCTCAAGGGTGCGGCTTTACTTTTAGTTGCTGTACTTTACATTCAGTTTGGGTTTTTATTCTGGCCCACTTACTTTTTCGCACTCACTGTTGTACCCAGTTTTTACTTACTGTTTACTTCTTCTTCTTTCTTGCTCTGTGCTGTTTGTTTACTTTACAAAGGAAAAGCCTTCCCTTTTTACCGAGAATTACGCCTTGGTGCTAGTCGCCAGCCCCTGGCCTATGGAAGGCGTGCTTGGGGTAGTCACGGCATGGGCCCTGAGGACGGGTTGTGACGTATATGATGCTTTGTGGTAATTTATTATGTAATTTGTTCATGTATTGTATGAAAAAATAATGTTTTTTTGTGTGAAGAGGATAAGAGAGCTGTCAGCCTTTTATAAATGAGGTGAGTGGAACACTTGTAATGTTTGAAAAGAAAAAGGCGTACCCATGTTGCTTATATATTAAAAAGCTCTAAAATGAGACTCATAGACCCATACTAGTTATACTGTCTAAATATTTCTATTAAATGGGTTTTGTTTTGTTTCCAGGTCACTTTATCCCTTAACATATTAGATTCACCCCTGGTAAACCCATTATTACCTTAATAGTGTTAATTAATTTTTTCTATATTAATTATTAATTAATTTGAAATATTATATTAACAATATTATATTATATAAATTATGAATTTTAAAAATATGTAATTTATTTTTCCAAATTCAATTCATTGAATTAGAAAATATATATAAAAAATTAAACCCACCAATTTTTAAAAAAAACTGTTTTCCAAAGAGAAGACAATTAAATGTATTGAATGTTTTTGTATCTCTATTTAATATTTAAATAACTCAAAAGAATTAAACTTCACTATTAAATATATAATTGAACAAATTTTTCATTTAATACCATATCAAAAAATATATGTTTCAAAAGCTTTAAATGAAATGAGAATTATTAATAAGAACACTTATTTCCACTGTTCATTTAAAATTTAACATTCTAGAAAATAGTATAAAAGATTCAACCTAATAAAATAATGACATGTTAAATTAATAATGTACTTTTAATTATTTCAAATAATTTTTATAAAATCAGAAATAATATATTTTTAATTGAGTTATCAAAATCTAACAAAACTATTTTATAACACAATATTATTTTAAGCGTAAAATGAGATTTATTATTATCTACTATTTATAAAACACATAATATTAATGTAGATTTTTTTATTAGATATATAATATATAAATTTCAATTAAATAATTAACTAAAACATATTTATTATTTCATTATGTTAAAATGTGTTTGTGTTTATAAAAATTTATTTAAAGAAATGAAATTTTTAATTATCAAATCGTATTTGATATTTTTATTTCTAATTAATTGGTAAAAAAGATTCCTTTTATACATAGGTTTAATACATATATTATTAAAAAAATCAAAATCTGATTTGCACTCTCTATTCCAATGGCTATGTGATAAATATCATATTAAATAATAATATTTCGATAGCTGGTTACATTTCATTTAAATTTGATATATTTTGTATTGCAAGTTAAACCCATTTTTTCATTTAATGAAATATATATTCAGTATTACATGTAATTAATGATTAACCTGGTGTGGCATGTAAAAAATATTGATAATATTAAATTTATTTGTAAAAACAATCTTTCACAAAATATCAAGGCTTCACATTTTACATGTATTTATAATTGAATTAATAAATATTATTTCAGTAATATATGATTTATATAGTTAACATTACTTATATTACATAATATTTGTATTTATTTACATGATCATATTTGAAAAATGTTTTTGAAAAATTTATACCAAAAGTATATTTAAACTACATTTTACCCAAAAAAAATTAAGATATTCTGCATTTTTTCAAATTAGGGAGAAAGACTAAGTAAGCATCCAGTGGTAAAGCTGAAATAGTCACAAATATTAATGAATTGGTTCATGATAATATATGTAAAATATTTCAAATAATGGTATGGGGTTTATTATCAGGAATTTTCAATTTTATTGATTCTATCAGCTAATAGAGTTATGTATAAATGATTAAATATAAATAAAACCCCCTTATGATATTTAAGGAATCTCAATTTGGGGTATGTAATCATTATAATAAGAAGATAATGGGACATTTATTTGATAATGGTGAACTATACCTTAAAAATACATTGAAACATATTTCAAATATTGTGGTATAATATTCCTAATCAATCTATATCTAGTTTTACATGATTTTTTTGATGATGTGTCAATATAGTATTATATTATCCTTTTAAAGGTATTTATTAAAATAAGTGACTAAGAAACCTATCATTATACCAAATAATGTAGAAATTAGGACCATATATGAGTTATTATATATAAATATTCCTATGTATTTTCATATACATGTAATGAAATTTTAGAAAAATTTTAGGAGTATTTGTATAAAGAATAATTCAGTATTAACCCAAAAGATTGTTTTTTGTAAAATAACATAATGTAATAAAAGGATATATTATATTATACATACATACTTTGGGATGTATGAAATCATACTGGGATTGTGACATAGTTTGAGGCTTGTTCCCATTCCAATGAGGTTAGATACCCAAACCAATGATTTAACCATAATAACTATGTTTTAATTTTTTCAAAAATAACCTAATTGAAAATACATTAACCTAAAAAACACAAAACACTTTAATAGTGGATGATATTTGTGATGTTAATATAATAATATAAAACCAATCCACCATAAATGGACAAATTTGTGATTATGAAAACAAACTTAAAATTGATAATATCTTTTTTCATATGGTAAGAAATTATTAAAAAACAATTCTAAAAGAAATACATATATTTAGTTTCATACATTTCTATATATATGATCTATAATTCCTCACTATATGAATTTGATTGGAATCAAAATAATGTCACTAGTTAAGACATATCTTAACTCAATAAAAAAGTATAAATAACTACATGTTTAAATAAGGTTAATATATATGGTGTAAGTTGTAAAATTAAGTATGTGGCCTTGTGAAAATTACAAACCACAATAATTAATGTATCATGTGTTAATGAATATTTTTTAAGAAGATACAGGAGACCAGATCTTTATAGTCAATTTATTTGAATGTTTTTGAATCATGTGATACATAGTAGTGGCATAGTGAATGACTGATGGTGTTTAAGATCAAAAATAAGTAATAATGGGATGTTCATAACTTGAACTATATTCACTATGTGTGGTTATAGTTTATAAGCTGAAAAAATTGACACATCATGTCTGAGGGCAGTTTAGAAGACGAAATTCATGACATTAACAATCTTTTCCCAATATAAATAATTGAGGAGTTATATTTTTTATTGTATATTTTAATACTAATTATGTGATCATGAAATTAATTATATGAATTAATCACATGTTTATTTAATTTATGTGTTTTTACCATGTTTTAAAATCATGACATTGATGATGTGAATGTCCTTCTTGCGCTGTGAATGTTCATCTCAAAGTGAACATATAAAGCCTTGACTACCCTTGTTTCATCCCAAAATACTTTTATACTCTCACATACCTATAAAATTATATGATCACTATCTCCATGTGTTTTATGTTCTTTTTTATAAGGATATATCCTTGTAATATTGTGTTCTATCCATGGTGATCTCTGTTTATACATTCATATTTAATTTGTTTGTTTCTTCTTCAATCAGTTTTTTCTTCTAGTGGTTTCCTTACATGATATGGGGGTTTATCTCGTTTATTATTATGGTTGTATTTTTATAATTTGTGTCACATATTTGGCACTGTGTTTTTGTAGGGTTTTTGTATCCTTATGAGAGAGGTGATAGGAGATCAATATTTTTGTTCTATTCTAATTCAAGAACATTGAAATCTATGATATATGGGGTTCATTATTTCTTCTATTATGTTTCGTAATATCTAAAATTAATAATTATTTTTCACTTTGGATTAACATTTAATTAACAGTAATAAATATTAAATATGAATAATGAAAAAAAAATTTATCTTTGTTTTGATCACATGTTTTTTGACAATAATAATTTTAGGCCTCTTGATTATCTAGATAATGTGATATCTATGAATATTCATTGATTAAATTTTTTTTATTTTTTTGTTTCACCTATAAATATAATGAAACTAATTATTAAATATAAATCTATTAATATTTGCTGGTTAAATAATTAATGTGTCCTGTTATTTCTAAATCATTATTCTTATAACATGATAGAAATCAATAGATGTATGATTCATGTTTAATTAATTTTTTCTCCCATAAGATAATCAAAATGGATAAGTTGAATCATGTTGGAATTTCTATGTTGGAAAATGAATAACATTTATGAATTTTTTCAAAAAGGGTTGAATTTGAGGACAACTTCCCTTTGCATAAATGATTTTTTGTTATTTTGGAATTGACGAGTCTATTAGTTTGAGTTTTTTTAAGAATCATTTTTTTCATTATCAAATTTAAAAAAGGGGGAGAAATATTTTTTTATTTTAGAATATATTTCTTCTAGAGATGGGTTTATGAACACATGTTTTCAGTCTGAAAAGTACATAGCATATAATGTGTAAGGAAGATGTTTGTTAAATGTCCTGTAAATTCATCAATTATATAAACAATCAGACTTAGATCCATTGGCATGAAGTTCCAAATCCATAAAACTATGTGTTAGTGAGAAAAATCATAATGCATAGTGTGGGGAAGTGATAATGATGCAGAATACAATGATAGAAGAAAGTGATGTTAGGAGTTTTAATGTTCTAAACATTGTGTCATTAAGTTACAAGACAATTTTTCATTACTAAAGTTATAAATACCATGAAAAAACTTATTATAATTATTTTTGAATAAAATGAAAAATATTAATAATTGTATCATCCTTTGGAATGAAGAAAATGTGTCCATTAGATCCAGATGTACCATAGAAATACATCAAAGAAGTTTGAATGTGTTATAGTATAATTTTTTTGAGGAATCTTAATGTTTCTAAGTGGGGTAACTATTGAATAACTTCTATCATAATGTGAAATCCATCATAATGATATTATTTCATACTAGGTTTTGATAAATAAATTCAATAATCCTGACACTGAGTAGGAATGTCAATTAGACATACATTGAAGAGGAAAATATGAATAATGAATAGTTTATAAAAGAATATCATATCTTTATGAGCAAGTATATTAATCCATGGCGTAATGAAAAAATGAATAATTTGACCTCATAATGAAATAATGAATTTCCTTAATACTAATGAAATTTTTGGAAGACCAAGAATACATATTACGTTGAAGACTTAATATGACTCAAATCATGAGATGGTTTGAAGTAGTTGAAGTTTATGTTAAAATATGATTGTTTTTTTGAGATTTGAAATTTAATTAAGGAGGATTGGTTTTTCAATTTTACGCATTTTTTATAATGAGACACCTATAAATATAACCACAATTCATTATTATTTTTCATCCTTTTTGGTAGAGTGAAAATTGAAGAGCATTGAAGTATCTGTGCCAAACATATCATTTGGGTAATAGATATTGTTTGAATATTATACAATTAATTGTTTTATTACTGAAACAAGGTTTATCAGAATGTGGACGATCAGACAGAGGGTTATAGAACCGATGGATATTTGATTGAGAAAGATCAGATTCAGCAGTTGAAGAGGGTTTGACAATTGTATATTGATAAAAGGGTTCATCACAATGATTCCAACGTAATGAGACAATAATACTGAGGATCATCTGACAATATTTTGAGGACCAAATGCTTTTGTAACATTTTCTGTCTCAAATTGATTGTAATCATACTTTATAAAAAGAAGGGAGAGAACATAATCATAAAAATTATGAGATAGAATGTGTGTAAAGATATTTTTCATTGTTTTTGTGCACTTCTTTATAACAGTTTATTTCTTTAGAACTATGATAGTGTCTAAGGAAAGGACGTAGGTTCTCAAACTAATGCCAAACATTATAAATCTCATGAGATATAATTTATTTTCTACTTTTTTAGGATTTATTATTTTCTGAAATATTCTAAGTTTATAATCATTAATTGGTTACTTGGGATCAATTTTGAATTTTTTGAATCTATTTAAAAGTATATAGATGAATCGCCCGCACTCTCAGTTGTTATTCAATCATTTGGAATGTCAATTGGTATCATAAAGTGGTTCACTTGTTAAATCTACATCATTTATAATCTAAATTATATAAATATTATAAATTTTTTTATTTTGATGGAAATGATTATTACAGATAGAAAAATAGGATGAATCCTTATCACCTATATATTGTCCTAGAACCTATTGAGGATGCTATAATTTTTTTACAGTAATTAAGAATGATTCCCCTATAATGATTTCTAATAACATGAATACTTAATTTGACAGTAAGGATATAAATTATGTCCTTAGGTCCTTATTATGATATGTTTATATGAAGGTGATGAGTCTCAAAATAGCAACTAGTATCGTGGAAAATATGGAAGGTATATTCAAAGGGAATACTAAATTGAATGAATAAAAGATAAAACATGATGTATTAAGTATTAAAACAAAAAAAATAGAGATAATGAACCCATTGATTAATAGTTCACTAGAGTAATTAAAAATATTTAAAACACCATATGTTTTTATATGTCCTAGAAGATTCATCAATTGGGATGAAAATCATGGGAATCATCTTTGATAAGTTTGATTCTAAAAATAAATCCATAGAATATTACTATGATTTATCTCTTCATTAATTACATAGAAATCTTGTTTCATAATAAATGTAAAAATATCAAATGTTCAAAAATAAAAGAATTATTAAAATTCTTTTGAATATATGAGAAATATTAAAATTCAATATATTGAAGATGTCGATCGAATTGGTTTCAAATTCTATGTTTTAGTTGAGTTGAATGAAAAAATCATGTTTCTTATACCTAGGAATTTTATAATTGTATGAGGAAATCTAGAGGAAAAATTATTCTTAAAGTTTTTTGAGTGTAGTGGAAGCAGACACATAGTTATGAATTCCCCAATGTAGAATGTTGGAGAATATCTTGATGATATGATGAAACCCCTAAACGTATGAAGTAGAAATTTTTTTTAAAGAATAAATGTCTTTCAAAATAAATAAGAATAAGTTTACTAGAGTCAAAATAAGTCATATGAGAATGAATTTTGAATTAGATTCAACTGAAAACAATTCATCATAATATAAATCCTTAAAAATTTCCTAACATTAATTGAAAATGTTTAAATGACAAAATATTCCTTAGATTGTGAATAAGTTAGTGAAGAATCATATAGGGATTTTGATATTAAAATTAGAATAGTTTCTTGTCTTAATAAATAGATGACTCTTAATAATAAATTCAGAGTAATAGAGAATGATTGTAAATAATTTTTGAATGGAAAAAATATGTCATCAAGAAGGAGGAATTACACATTCACAAGATCCTAAGATACAAATGATGAATTAAAGAACTAAGAAATCTGGTTGAAAATATTAATAATAAATTGGTAACTAATCAGTGTGAAGTCCAAAAATTTAAATATAACCATATTGTGATTAAAAATTCCCTAATAATGATTAAATAAAACTTTATAATGGTATTAGAAGAAAAATATGTGAATTTTAATGATGATGAGAGATCTAAATTTACAAATCTGGTTAAATTCCCACCCAGTAAAAATATCATTTCAAATAATGTTTCTAAGATGTTAGTTTCTAAAAAATGTTTTGGTATATCTTTGGAGAAAAAATTATATGGGAAAAATATATCATCTACTAAAGATGAACTCACTATAAAGGAATGATTTACAACATATAGTTATTGGAAATGTTGGTATAAGTTTTGAACCTCTATAATGTTTCCACAGAGACAGATTTAAATCAATAGAAAATCATTATTTAGTAGTTATTTTTGGCGATGTAGAATATATGGGAACAAGGATTATAATTTTTTCATTACTTATATCTTATTTGTAGAAGGATTGACTGGATTGTATGAAATAATAATAATTTAACGAGTAAAATTTCTATATATCATAATGTAGATTGTGTAAAAAAACTCAAGATGTTAATAAAGTTCCATTAAAAAATAAATTTTAATGTTTGGAATAATTTTTCCGAAGATACGATCAGGGCGATCATCATACCTTACAATTTTTGAAACTCTATGGTGAACATGTTTTTATGGGAGAAAATATTTGGAAGATGGAAATCATAAATTTGGGGCTTGATAATTTTTTTTGAGATTATCTTGAACTAATGTAAAAAAATAAAAAACAATGTATACTTGAAAAAAATTAGTCATCCTGCTTGAAAAAAAATTTCAAAATCGTGAAACATATTTAAAATCAGGATGGGGGTGTTGTTAACTTTGGGAATGATTTTATTTAAATAACAAGGGAATTAGAACAGATGATATTGAAACAGATAATTTGAAATCTACGGAAGTGTTGTTTTTTTGATGGACTAATACATAACTTAAAATGTGTTAGTAGACATTGTGATGATTGAACCTATGTGACCTTCAGAAATTTTTTGTGTGGTATCAATAGTGTAGAATATGAAAAAAAAATTAACTAGTGGGAATCTATTCTAAATATGAGGATTTAACAACTCCTATTACTTAAGTTTGGGAGATGAACATAATATTTGGCACTGCAGACATTACCACTTTGGGAAGAAAGTCCTAATAAAACATTGTAATCTCCATTATTATTTAAATTTTAAGGAAATAAAAATAAGATAGGAGGATGTTTTTTTACATGTTAGAAAGGGAAGATGGATAATAAAATTTATATGAATGGTGAGGATCAATCTACTAGACCACTTGATGATATTTATTAAAATTGATTGGTGATAGTGAGACATCATTCAACTCAAACAGATTTATATAATATCAATTTTAGTGATGATTTCACATTGATGAAAAATATCATGTCTTTGAAACATAAGAGAGAGTCTATGGAGATTTCAGGTTTTCATAAAAGAAATTATGAATGGACTGGGGGTTAATATAACAGTGTTGAGAAAACATAATTCTATATAAAACACAAGAAATAAATTTGAAGCATATTTTATGAAATCATGGTATCAACCATTATTATAGTTCTTCAACCAATCCACATTTAATGATGTATCATAAAGGAATAATATAATTTTGGTGTAAATTAGAAAAATTATGTTAAAATAATAGAAAAATTCTATGTTTTACTAGAGTGAAGCTATTAGTAATAATATAAAAATTAAAAAAAGATGTTTTATGAGACTGGAATCCAACATTACTTCCTATTAATGTTTTATAAAATAATCCTTCAATAACGTACATTTTTATTTTTGTAAGTACATTCTTACTTAAAATAAAAATTCCAGATCATGGAATATTTGATGATAAGGCTGGGAAAAGAAAAATTTAAGGGTTATTAAACCAATTTAGAAATTTCCCTATGTTGGAAAGACGTTTTGAAAATGTTGGTGGACTCAAGAGATTTGATGGTTATTTAAAATCCATCATACTTAACAAGTATTTCTAAAAATTTTGATTAAGAAAAAATTAATTTTTCCAATGACGATGAAAGTGAAAGTAATGTGCATGATAATTTAGATAAATCATTTTATGAGGAATGTTAAATAAAAAGAGGAAATAAAAAATTTAGAACATTAAAAAATGATATTGAGACAGAAAATATTCATTAGAATCATAAAGCCCAACATCATAATATAATGAATGTGAGATTAGAAATTAAAACAACACGCATCTCAAAATTTTAATCAAAATCTGTTACATAATATTTTAAACACAAATAATAGTAGAATTATATGCATGAATTGTTGGATCAAATTAAGAAAATTGAATCACGATTACTTTTTCCATGCCTCAAAGGTAAATTTGTTCTTAGATCAAAACGGTCTTATAGGGACAAGTTTATTGAAAAGGGGATGTTTCGAGAAACAAAGACAACTTTATTTGAAAAGAATATACACAGGTGGAAGGTGTGGATTTTGATGAAACCCTTTCGTCGTAACATGGTTAAAAACAATTATAATGTTTCTTGTAGTGTCTACTCACTAGAATTGAAAATTGTATCAAACAAATGTAATGTTTGGAATTATTATTGTTGAAATTGATGAATATTTTACAATAAATAATCTTCTCTGTTTCTATTTTATGATAATGAAAAAAAGTCTCTAATTTGATGAAATAATTTTTTGTGCTGAAAATATCCATGTGTATGGGATTATAAGTATGAAAATTGTTTGATAATCATAATGTTTTCAAATGAAATTTTATATAGAATCATTCATGTGATGGATTTTGACTCAGAAAACAAATATCAATATTCATGTGGATAATATAATTTTTTTTGGGATAGATAATTTATTTGTAAAACATTTTTTAAGAAATATAAAATAACATTGAGATCTCCAAGTTTGGAGATTTCAAATTCATTCTTTTATTATAGTTTCAACAAAATAAAAAATATGTTTCACTATCTCATGAAAATCATGTGATGGAATTATTCAAAAAATAATGGCATGATAGAATAAAAATATGTTTATACTCTTATATAAATGGAGATGATGTTTAGTAAAGATGTTTCAAAAAAAAGTTAAAATCATTTATACATTCTAACGATAATGGGAAATCAACATTACCTTATATCCTCAAGGTTTAAAATTGTTTATGTTGTGTTTTTTAATCCATGTATCAACGTAATTAAAAATAATCACAAAATTTAGAAGAAAAAATAGTTCTGAGATATTTAAAATGCATAAATTTTTTTTGGTTTTATATAAAATAAATGATGAGATAATGTTTAACGGTTATACTGATGCTGATTGGGATAATGATTGTTCTGAAAGAAAATGAACCTCATAAGGAACATTATTCATTAGTGAACACTGTGTATGTTTGAATAGTATAAAAATGTTCAGCAACATTGAGCATAGTAGAATGATAATTTGTTGTTGATACTCAGTCATGTACTCATATATTGTGGAAGAATGTTTAGCTGAAGTATTTGAAAAGAATATTTTCTGAACCATTGAAAATAATTTTTTGGTAATCAGCCTACAATTGTTCTTTGAAATAATAATTTCCATCCATAATGATAATCACACATTGATTAATATATCACTATAAAAATATTATGATTTCTATATTAATGTTTTATTGGAATATATGTCAATAATGAATCAAATTAGTTATATTTTCACAAAGTCAATTCTAAAAAAATGGTTTTTTGAGTTGAGGATACAACGAATTGTTCAAAATTCTCCAATGACATGAAACATATCCAATGGAATTACACCACTATGATCTTTATTTTTTTGATAATGGGAGACAGAAAAGGTAACAACATCTTACTCTGTATGATTTTTTAACTACTACTTATTTTATGAATCTGATTTTTTTGTCATTAAATAATAGAAGAGAGGAAAAGAAAAGTTAGAAATAATATTAGTGAGTGAGAGTTTATCTTAACAAGCCTATAAAATTTTTATTCCAGAAAGGTATTGAATTACATCCAAAAATTACATTATCCTGTATTGTGGTGTTACAACAATCTCTTTTGATAATGGATTTATTTTGTTAAAAGAAAAAAAAATTGAGTTCTGCAAATTTTCTATGAGTTCAAAATGATTATAATGACTATATTAAAAATCCCAAAGGGATATATTAAAGAACCATTGAGATTTATTTTTTACTAATGTTTTTTACCCATTAAAAACTATCCTTTGGGTAAAATAATATTTTTGTTCTATAAGATGAGACCAGATCCCCCAGAATGAGTTTTTGTAAGAATGATACATTTTTTTGAGTTTTTGAATAACAAAACAAGGAGGTGAAAATATTTTTTTTCATAGAACTTTTTTTATATTTTTGACTTATATTTCATGACACCGGTCTTAAGATTGAGTAGTACTTGACACATAAGGTGTAAGGATGATAGAATATAGATGTTCCATAAAGTTATTTACTGAATGCAACACCAATATTATATCTTTCAACATGATGTTGAATATTCATCTAATTCAATTTTGGTTATAATGTTAGAAGATGCAGAGTGAGTAACCTATAATGATATTGGAGAGATTAAAGGAAAAATTTTTTGTCAGATTTAAGAAATTTCATAAACATTCTAATCACATTTAATATTATTCTATTCCAATAATTAATTTATCATAAATCATGAAAACTTTCATGATAAATTATTTTTGATGAAATAGAGGAATCATAAAAAATTTATTTGCTCTATTAATGAATATAATCATTGCATCTAATCTTGATGTATTGGAAATAGAAATCATCACACATATGAATCAATTATAAATTATAAGTTTTTATGAAATTGAAATTTTCATTGTGGTGTCACTATTTGAGATATTCCATAATAATAGGAAATACATTGTAACAATAAATTCTAGGGGAATGAAGTATCATCAGTCATAATATGAGGAGGAATGTCAATCGAACTCAATATTAAGTTGAAAGTAAATCAGACTGACTCTAAATAGTGAAATTTGAATCACAATGAGTTTCCAAATGAAATTTAGATCATAATGAGTGGGGAATAAATTCATATCATAATGTGAAGCGGATGAATGTCACATTCTAAAATGATTAGGATGTTCTATCCTAGTAAATAAATGTTGGGATGTTTTATATTAATGATTACTAAAAGGACTGAAGAAGTTCCAAATACTAATAATTTTTAAGTAGTTTTAGTTAATGTTTAAATTTGATTATTTTTTGGAAATTTAATATTCAAATAAGAGGGAAAAAAATTTCAGTTTCCCACCCTTTTTATTATGAGGAACCAATAAATATAAGAATAATATGTTCTTACTTTTCAAATCCTTCACAAAGGAATAAATGGAGTAGTGTAGTAGAGTTCATGTCAATTTTATCTTTTTAGACAAAGATCTTGTTAGATGAACAGAAAAGTGAATGTTTTCTTACAATAATGACAAAGATCAAAAAGATGATGATCGGGCTGAGGAAAATTAGAATAAGTTTTTCAGTAGAGTTCTAGAAGTACAATTTGATAAAATAGATCATCGTAACGATGGAATCATAATGAGACAATGGGATTCAGGGAATGAGACCAAGGGTCATTAAAACGAGGTTCCAAATTTTATTTAGGAGGAATGTTTTTTGATATTTTATTTTTTTTGTTCAAATTATTTATAACAAAACAATATAAACTTATGTGATTCAATATAATCATTCTTTTTAGGAGGTTTATGTTCTCTAACGGGAGTTGGAAAATGTTTAATTCATTTATATATAATAGTTAATTTCAATAGACCCATGGGAGTGTATATAGAAAGGATATAGTTTATCATATTGATGTCGAACCTTTTAAATCACACATCATTACTTAATTTCTTACTTCTAATAAATGTGTATTACTAAAATATGACAAGTTTAAAAATATGAACAATTTGTGGGGGTTATGATATAATTGTTTTGATACATATAGAAAGTGAAAAATTGGTTCACCCTTAACCTTCTCTATTGTTATTTGATCACGTGGATCTTTAATTGGTATTAGGTGGAGGTTATATTGTGAAATCCTTATTATGGATAATATCAATTCATTTAATAGTAGATTAATTCCAACATTCGATCGAAAAATTTATTATTGATGAAATAATATGTAGATTCATTTTCTTCAATCTCTTGTATTAGAAGGTGATGGTGTTGTTACAATTGGTTTTCCACCTATTGAGAAAGATGATCCTATATCATTTTATGATAAGATAAATATAGATGTTTATTTAAAGGACATAATAACAATCATGATGTTCATACTAGAAAATATTTAAATGAAGGTGATGGGTCTCAAAACATCAAAGAGTATGTGGGATGAGTTCGAAAGTATATTAGGAAGGAATTATAAGGTAAAGTAAAGAAAGAAAAAATATGGAATAGTAATAATGATTACAAAATAATGTGAGATGAAGAATCCATTAAGGAATACTTCACCAAATAAAATTGAGTTTTATAAAATATCATAGTTTTGGAGATATATTAGAAAATTAAATAATTACAAAGAAATTCATGAGAAACATTTCGAATTGTTTTGATTATAAAATTTGTTCTTTATGATATATTGGTGATTTATCAGTAGATGAATTTTGGAAAATTATTTTTCTTATGAAAGGAGAAAATATCAATTTTTTAAATAGAATATGAGAGATGCCATTGTTTGTGATCTTGTGAGATATATGAAATCTAATGATTTTAAAGTTGATAGTCCATGTGATTGAAATGATAAAGATGATGATGATTTTAATGAAAAATTTATGTTTCTTATATCTCTAAACTAACAAATAATAAGTGGAATGTAATGAGGGAAACTTCTTATAAAATTATTTGTGTGTGGTGGAATCATAAATTTTTTTATGATTTCTCCCACTTATAATGTTTGAGAATTTCATGATTATTCATATGAAAAACATCAATGGAAAAAGTGGAACAAAAGTTACAAAAGATGAAAAGCATCAAAAAATATAAGACTTACTTCATTAGAGAAAAAATGAGCATGATGAGTAAGAAAGATGAATTTGACATAGATGTCAAGAATTTTTTGGATAATGAAATTTTAGAAAAATTGAATATTTTCGTTGAAAATGTATACAAAACAAGAAATTCTTTGGATAGTGAAGCAGGTGGTGAATAATCATATTGAGAGTATAAACTAAATAAAAAAATTGTTTCATTTCATGATAAAAGCAGAATTTTCATGAAATAAATTAGACTAATAAAGAAATATTTTGAAGAAGTCCCTAAAAGAAGAAAATATGTCATGAAGTAAAATTATGATACACTAATGAGATCATAAGATACAAAATAATAATTACTATTCGTGGAATGAGGGTAGCATATCTCATTATGAAATTTTAAGCTATGAGATAAGCATTCCATAAGTTTCATTATAAATTTTTTGATACCAAAAGTACCTTATAAATTATGAATGAAATATACATAAAATCATTATATGTAAACATTTAGAATTCTAATGTTGTTGAGAGTGATCAAATAGAGAATCAACTAAATTCCTTACCCACCAAACATAATGTTTTGTATTATTTTTCAATCTTTTTATGCTCTGAAAAAGGGGTTGTGAATGATTGGGTAAAAAAATGACGTGACAAACATAAGACATCTACAAAATATAAATCCTCCCTAAGACGGAAAATGGTCCACATCCAGATATTGTTAGTGTAAGAAGAAGATAGCAACTTCGACAATGTTTTTATAGAGAAATATATTAATCCAATAGAAAATAATTATTTTATAGTTATTGTTCATTTTGTGATGTTTATGGGATCTTGGATTATAATTACTAGAACAAGATATCTCTTCTATGAAGAATGTTTGAGATTAGTGGAAGAAGCAGTGAATGAAAAATGATTAAATTTATTAATGTTCAAAATAGTGAAAGAGTAAAAACTAATAATTTCTGAAATTTTCCAATAGAGAAACAATTTTCATGTCTTGAAGATGTTTGTGGAATTTGTGACCAAGCTGGTCATTATGCAGAAATATGTGCGAACCTATTTATGGAAAAAGTTTCTTATGGGACAAAAGAAAAGGAAGCTAGAAAAAATAATGTTTAAGAATGCCATTTATTTATTAATACTACCTTGAATGATAGTGAAAATGGAAGAAACCAAGAATTCCTGATAGTGGTTGTTCTTACCATATGAAATTTCAACTGAAAGTCATGAAACATGTTGAAAATCATGATGGAATTGATGTTACCTTAGAAGTGATAGTTCTTTAAAAATTAGGGGAATAAAAACAGTTGGGATTGAATTTGAAATGTTGAAATCTATGGAAGTATTGTTTGTTGATGTACTAAAATATAACATATTTTGTGTCTGTCAACATTGTGATGATGGAAAATATGGGTTCATAAAAGAAGATTATTCTGTTATCAAAATTGAGAACTATTGGGAATCTATTCCAAATTAAGGAATTTAACAACTCATTTTACTATTGTTCTAATGATGAGAATAAGTCATGAAATAGTATAATTCACCTCCATGGGAAGGAAAACATGAAAATGTTTTATAATGTTGATGTTCAATTGAGTTTTCTAGAATATAAAAGAAGAGAGGAATTTTCTTTTATTACTTTTTATAGAGAGAAGATGACTAACAACAGCCATGTGAATGTTGAAAATCAGTGTAAAAAACCTCTTAAACATATTCATTATGGATTATGTGGGACAAAGAAATATTGATAAACAAAAATAGATTTATAAATTATCACTTTTTTGATGATTTTACATAGATATAAAACATCATGTTTAGGAAACACTAGACAGAGTCTTCGTAACTGTTTAGGTTTTTTTAGAAAAGATGTTGTGAATGAAATGTTGGTTTATAGGAAGAAGTTGGGAACAAATAATTGTACCAAATTCACAAGAAATACATTTGAAACATATATGAGAAAATATGCTATAAAAAATATTATTATTATCCTTACACCACATTACAAAATAAAGTAGAATAATGAAAAAAATAGAATTTTGATGGACTTTGGATTAAGTATACATTTGGAGTACAACATATCAATGTTCTACTACGGAAAATCTATTTTAATTACTGTACATATTTAGAATATATGTTTTTAAGATTGAAATAGAATATTACCAATTGTAATGTGTTTTTTAAAAAATTACATTATTTATGTACTTCAATGTTTTTGGAATTCAAGGTTTACATAAAAATCAAAATGCAAATCTGGGAATGATTCATTAAAAACCTAAAGAAATTTTATGTGTTATTATCCGAATGGAAGAAGTTAATATTTTTTAACAAATATTTTAAAAAGTGGGAGGAATCATATAATTTTAATGTTATGAAATTACTATAAAATGATTTTGAGAATATTAAGGAAGGAAAATAAAATGTTTTGAATAAAAATGATAGTGAAAAAATTAATTTCAATGAAGATTTAGATGAATCGTGCAATTAGGAATGTAAAGGAGGAAGTCGAAATAAAAAAATTCATACTTTATAAAAACAAGATGAGACAAAAATTAATCATGTGAGTTAGAATGATCCAATTCATATAATATGAAAGAAGATATTGGAAACAAAACATAACACCTCTCAAAAGATGAACCATAATTATTTTTAGAATCTATTTGACATAATGAATAGGTGAATTCTATGAATGAAGGGTAGGATTAAATTAAGAAAAATAGAACACGGGAACCTATTCCATGTTTAAAATGTATAATTGTTATAAGAATAAAAAACGTTTAAAGAAAAATGTATAATGAACATGGAGAGGTTTTTAGTAACATAACATGTCTTATATGTAAAGGATATGATGAGGTGGAATGTGCGGATTTTGATGAAACCATCACTACAGGGAAAGTAGCTTTTTACGATGGACTCTTTGCGATGGGATTAATTTCAATCGCAAATAGTCTGTCCCAGAGGTTATTTGGGATGTGATTCTGGGTCTTGCCACAAATAGTAAGGAACCGTTTTTCACGGGCTGCGCGCCAAACCTCCGGAAGGTTATATGGGATGAGAGAATCCCCCTGTGGAAAATAGTTGCATTAGTCGGAGGGTACATACAATTAGAACCGTTGCAAATACTGGCGGTGGTAAAAAGGTTTTTGAGACGGGATGTTGTCCCGTTGAAAAAAGTGTGTCTGCATGTAGCTATTTGGTACGGGACACGTCTAAAATACCCTTTTAACCATCGACAGTAATTAATGTGGGTAAAGTTATTTGTGAAAGGTCCCGTCACAAATAATACTGTTGCAACTAATCTAACCTATATATATCTCCTTGTGTATTCCTACTCTTCCACCCAATTCTAACTTCTCGCCCTCTCTAAACTCTATTTTTAGAGTGAAAATTTGTCCAAGTTAGTTTTTTATGAAGAAGTTATGAAGTCGTCAACATCAATTGGTGATCATGTTTAAAGGCATTTATATTTTATTTAGCATTTGTTTCATTTTTTACATTAATTTTAATTACTGTTGATTAGTTGTAATTAAATTAGATTTAAATTTTTTGGTTTTCAGTATTTATTTGTAATAATAAATTGAAATTATCAGTACTAATTCGTAATAATTAGTAATAATTAATAATTATTAACGATAATTAGTATTATATATAAATAATTAGTGGTAATTAGTAATTGGTAGCTGTAATCTGTAGTTATTACTAATAATTAATGCTAATTAGTAATAATAATTTGGGGTAATTAGTAATAATTATGGGAAATTAGAAATAATTTGAGGTAATCAGTAATAATTACGGCTAATTAATAATAATTCGCGTTAAATATTAATAATTAGTAGTAAATAGTAATAATTAGAAATAGATAGAAATAATTAGAAATAAATAGTAATAAATAGAAATAAAAAGGAATAATTAATAATAAAAAGTAATAAATAGGAATAAATAAGAATAATTAGTAATAAATATTATTAAATATGAATAAATAGTAATAAATAGGAATAAATAGGAATAGATATGAATAAAATGGAATTAATAATAACAAATAGTAACAAATAGTACTAAATAATAATAAATGGTAATAATTAGTAATAATTAGTTATAAATAGTAATAATTAATAATAATTAGTAATAAATAGTAAAAAGTTGGGATAAATAGGAATAAATAGCAATAAAAAAGAATAAATATGGATAATTAGTAATAAATAGTAATAAATATGAATATATAGGAATATATAGCAGTATATAAGAATAAATAAGAATAAATAGGAATAAATAAAAATAAATAGGAATAAATAAGAATAAATAGGAATAAATAGGAATAAATAAGAATAATTAGGAATAATTAGTTATAAATAGAAATAAATAGGAATAAATTGGAATAAATAGTAATAAATAGTAATAAATAGTAGTAAATAGTAATAATTAGTAATAATTAGTAATAATTAGTAATAAATAGTAATAAATGGTAATAAATAGGAATAAATAGTAATAAATAGAAAAAATAGGAATAATATGTAATAAATAGGAATAATATGTAATAAATAGAAATAATTAGAAATAAATAGGAATAAATATGAATAAATAAGAATAAATAAGAATAATTAGTAATAAATAGGAATAAATGGGAATACATAGTAATAAATATGAATAATTACTAATAAATAGGAATAATTAGTAATAAATAAGAATAATTAGCAATAAATAATTAGTAATAATGAGTAATAATTTGTAATAAAATACAATAAATAGGAATAAATATGAATAATTTGTAATAATTTGGAATAATTAGTAATAATTAGGAATAAGTAGTAATAATTAGGAATAATTAGTAATAACTAGTAATAACTAGTAATAATTGGTAACAATTAGTAATAATTAATAATAATTAGTATTAATTAGTATTAATTAGTATAAATAAATAATAATAAATAATAAGTTGTAATAATTTGTAATAATTAGTAATAATTATAAATAAAAAGTATTAATTATTAACAAATATTAATAATTAGTAATAATTTGTTGTAATTAGTAGTAATTAATAATAATTAGTAAAAATTAGTAATAATGAGTAATAATGAGTAATAATGAGTAATAAATAGTAATAAAAAGGAATAAATAGGAATAAACAAGAATAAAGGGGAATAACGAGGAATAAACTAGAATAAATAAGAATAAATAGGAATAAACAGGAATAAAAATGAATAATTAGTAATAATTATTAATAATTATTAATAATTACAAATAATTATTAATAATTAGAAATAATTAGAAATAATTTGTATCAATTGGTAATAATTAGTATTAAATTGTAATAAATAGTACTAAATAGTAATAAAGATGAATAAATCGGAATAAATTGGAATAAATTGGAATATTTAGGAATATTTAGGAATAATTAAGAAAAAATTATGAATATTTTGGAATAAATTGTAATAAATAGTAATAATTAGAAATAACTAATAATAACTATTAAATTTTTTTAATAATTATTAATAATTAACAGTAACTAGTAATAAATAGTAATAAATAGTAGTAATTAGTAATAATTAGTAATAATTAGTAATAATTACTAAAATAGGATTTATTAGTAAAAAATATTAATAAATAGTAGTAAATAGAAATAAATAGTAATAAATAGTAATAAATTCTAATAAATAGTAATAACTAAGAATAATTAAGAATAAATAGTAATAATTAAAAATAAAAATTAATTAATTGTAATAAATAGTAATAATTAGTAATAAATAGTAAAAATAGTAAAAAATATTAAAAAATAGTAATTATTAGTAATAAATAGTAGCAAATAGTAACAAATAGTAATATATAGTAATAAATAGTAAATAACAGTAATAATTAGTAACAAATTGTAATAAATATTAATAAATAGTGAAATAGTAATAAATAGTGAAATAGTAATAAATAGTAATAAATAGTAATAAATGGTAATAATTATAAATAATTTGTAATTATTATTAATAAATAGTAAAAATTAGTAATAATTAGGAATAAATAGTAATAACTAAGAATAAATAGGAATAAAAATGAATAATTTTAACAATTCGTAACTATTAGAGACAATTAGTAACAAATAGAAATAAATAGTAACTAATAAGAACAAATAGTAACAAAAAGAAAAATAAAAACAAATAGTAACAAATAGTAATACATAGTAATAAATAGTAAAAAATATTAACAAATATGAATACTTATGAATACTTAAGAACGAATAGTAACAAACATGAATACTTAATAATAGTTAGTAATAGTTAGGAATAGTTAAGAATACTTATGAATACTTAGAAATACATATGAATAGTTAAGAATAGTTAGGAATAAGATGGAATAATTAGGAATAATTAGAAATAATTAGAAATAAAATCAATAGTAATAAAATATAATAACTTGTAATAACATGACATAATTTCTAGTGGATTGGTTACAATCCTTTTCCTCAATGACTCTTCTCCTTTCAACTTTCACTAACTCAAAAAATTATGAAAATTATGATTTTATGTATACATATCCAATCTTTTATGCACGAGTTTGAATATTAATTCATAGGACCACATTATTCATATTTTTTGGCAGTGACAGTTGCAAGAAGATGATTCATAGACAAAAAGGGGGCTCTTTTGTCTGATGACTAATATTTATACAACTTTCCCACACTGAAATCACAATGAAGAATCTACTCGGAGGTATGTTTATACATTATCATATGCACGAGAATGAATATATGTACCTCTGAGTAGTTTCCTTATTATGATTTTAGTGTGAGAAATATTTATGTTAATGAGCCGTCAGAAAAAGGAGTAACTATCAATCCACTGGTTATTGTGTTGCCTGTAAATAATGGTAATTATTTAGAAGTAGTTTTAATTATTTATCTTCTTTTTTTAGATAGTGTTCTTATACTATCATATTTTTCAAAAATCGTAATGATTTTTTATTTTGTAGAAAAATTTTGGAACAAAGAAGTTGAAAAACGCCATTATTAGATAATCGTACATGGATAAATCATTAGAGAAATTAAAATTGTTCTGGTTTAAATCCTGTATATATTCATGTTGTGGAATCTTTATTATCATTTGCATCCTCAAAACCAGAATATTTTTTAGAAGTCACAGTTATGTGTCCTTGTAAAAAATGTGCTAGGAGAAGGTTCGACACATTTGACAATGTTGGGGGACATCTCTTAAGATATGGTTTTCAATCAGATTATGTCTTTTGGTATCAATACGGTGAACATAGTTCCAAAAAAGACACTAATAACATTATTCTGGATCCATAATAGTTTCAAAATTTAGTACATGATGTTGCAAGTCTATCTGTTCAACAAAATAAAACTCAAGAAGATATCTATTTAACTCCTGAGTAGGCAACATTCGAATTTTATGAGTATTTGAGGTCTTATGAGGATGAATTATATTCTAGTTACTAGATAATAAAATTAGAAGTGGTTGAAAAATTTAAGGATATTAAATCAGATAATTCAATGTAAAACAACAAATTTGATCAGATATTTTCATTGCTTAAAAACTATTAATTTAAGGAAATGTGTTTCCTTAAAATTACTATGAGAGAAAGAGGCTGGTCCATAATCTGGGGCTTAGTTATTGGAAGATTCATTCATGTGAAAATGATTGGATCTTATATTTTGGTGAAAATGTGTGGTTGGATAGTTATCCAACATTTAGATAATTGAGGTATAAAGAATCTCAACCTGGGATGTCTGGATTGATTCAAGTAAAACAGTTCAGATATTTCTCCTTTACGCTCATGTTGCAACACTTATTTATGTATTAGAACACAACCTCAATGATGTCATGGAACAAAAACAATATTTCAACAGATAGGACCATGAATCATCCATCTGATGGTTATTCATGGAATCATTTTGACCATCTGCATACATCTTTTTCTTTATCAGCCCGAAACGTGCGATTATGACTTTCTAGTGATGGTTTTTGTCTATTTGGTTCTTATGTTAGTTAGTATTCATGTTGTCTCATCTTTATAACTCCATACAATTTACCTCAATTGATGTTGAGGATGGATTCCTATATCTTTTTGGCCTTATTAATACTAGGACATCCCAAAAAATATTGAAGTTTCTTTGAACCATTGATTGATGAGTTAAATAAATTATGGTGTAATGGTGTCAGTACATATGATGTTTCTTAGAAACAAAATTTCATATTAAAATATGCTTTGATGTTGATGATTAGTGAGTTTCTGGCATATGGCATGTTATATTTCTGGAGTACATGTGGTCCAAAATCATTTCTTAACTGTATGAAATACAACCAAGCCTTTATGTTCATCAATAGAAAAAAACCTTTCTATTTTTACTTTCATCGCAGATTTCTTCCAAATGATTATCTTTTTCGGAGGAAAAACATAATTTCAAAAAATTAACAATTGAATGGGATGATACTCCAAAAATGATCTTAGGTACAGAGTTAGAATCAATAGTATTTTAATTGCCTCCCATCATATTTGGGCTAACAATAAACCAATATATAATTCATGGATTTGGGAAAGACCATAATTCGATAAAAAAGAGATTTTTTTGGGATCTTCCATATTGGTCTGATTTATTGGTCCGCCACAAATTGGATGTCATGTATATTGAGAGGAACTATTTTGATAATTTATTTCATTCATTTTTTAGACACACCAGGTAAGACTAAAGATATTGTAAAGGCACAATTTGATCTTGCAAAATTGACAGGCAACCAGAACTGGAACTATTTAAAAATGTCGGATCAAAGAGGTTAACGAAGCCAGATGCAACATATACACTATCCAAATAGAGTCTATTATTATTATTTCTTTGGATTATAAATTTAAGACTTCTAGATGGTAATGCTTCTAATTTGGTAAGACGTGTTAAGAATGGTCATATTACCAGATTAAAGAGTCATGATTATCATATTATAATGGACTGAATTATGCTGATTGTATTCAAAGGATTGTTGAATTGAATGATTTGGATTCGATAAGAGACATATAATATTGTTTTTGAGACCTTTTTCCTGTGATAACAGACTACAATGCACTAAGAATACTTGAAGAAGATGTTTTGGTAATTATATGTAAACTAGAAAAAATCATTCCACCGGCTTACATTGACTCAATGAAACATCTTATATTACATTTTCCACATGAAGATAATTGTGGAGGTCTTTTCTAGTTTCAATGGATGTACCCATTCGAGAGATGCATAAAAAATTGAAGAAAAAGGACGAAACAAAGCATCAGTTGAAGGCTCAATTTCTGAAGCTTACTTGCAAGGGTGAATTTCTTTTTTCTCCACCCATTATTTTGAATCAGAATATCCCTAAAAAAAAATTGCATGGGATGGAATGAGGGGAGTGTTGATAATGAAATGGACAAGCAATTATCAGTTTTTAATCAGCCAATTCTAGGTTTTATTGGAGTTATTGAACGATGGATTTGAGATGATGAACATCACAGAGCTCAGATATATGTTCCGCTCAATTGTGAAGAAATGACATCATTTGTACTGTGAGTGCTTCTATCACTTATTCTATAATTTATGTTATAGTATGTATAATTATTTTATTTTTAGTTTATATGATAATCACATCAAGAAACAACTTCTAAAAATTACAGCAGCTGCACTTGAAGAATGCATAGAATTTTTTTCTCAATGGTTTCAAAAACTGGACACATAAATTATTGATGGTTTAATACAAATTCAGTTTATAATTTATTATATTGATAATTGTTTTATAAACTTCTAGGTGTCTCAACATACTGATAAAATTAATAAGTGACTATGTATATTGAGTAACCCACCATCCAAAATGGTTAAATCATATAATGCATATGTGGTGAATGGTATTCGATTTTAAACATGTGCATATGGGGAATAAAAAAAATGAACAGTGGAGTTTTCTTGAGAGGATATTATCATAGAGAAACTGATGTTGAATTTTAAAACATTCTGGATGAAATTATTAAGCATTTTTATCTTGGACAGAATTACATTACAATGTTTAAATGATAGTGGTTGGATACTGAGAGAGGCTTGAATGTTCATCTGACTCATGGAATTGTCAATATTAAATATAAAAGTCTTATTATATTAAATTAACCATTTTTACTGGCTTAATAGGCACATCCAAATTTTTACGCAATGTATTATTCTACTTTAAGAGACCTGAGTGAATGGTAGTGCATAATAAAAATGAAATCTCTAGAAAATCAGTTTACTCGAACTGAATGTGGTTCCACTAAAGTGGAAGGAATTGAAATTTATAAAGAGACTACTCATAATCCATATTTTTCACTAAGAGATGTGAATATCGATGATGGCACCCCACAATTAAGGGTCGATGGTGACGAAGATGTTAATGATGTTACAAAAGAATTGGAAATGACAAGAGATTATGAATCTAAAACTCGAATGGATATTGATGAAGACGAGGAGGAATATGAAGACATTGGCATCGTTAGAAATGAACATGATGATAAAGGTGAACATTGAAACAGTAAAATGCTGGTTATAATCACAACTAATATACATCAAGATATAATAGTTATTTTCAACTATCATCTAAAAACACTCATTTTGTGTTTCAGATGGACCCAAATCTATTTCATGAGTTAGAGGATGCGGAGCTACCATTGGATGAGGGGGATTTTGGATCATATGACCCTCAGCCTACTGGCATTTCAGAGTGTACATAGAGGGGGTGAGGTCTTGCATAACTAATGATTTTGGACCCTATCCTCGAGTAACGTCCATGTCTTGGCTTCGATCCATGCAAACTGAAGTATGGTAACCTATATATTTTAGTTAGTTTGAATTAATTTATTTATATATAAACTAATTATTTGTTTATTTATTTTTTTTCAATGTTTTTCACATGTAGATGTTGAATTGGAGAGCACTATCTTGCACAAATATTTTTCTTAGCCATGGATCACATGGGAACAAAATCTTATTTATGTGCAGCTCGACATGTGCAGTCATTGGCTGCTACGTAAATAAATAATATTTATTTTGAACATTATTTTATTAAAAACATGATATTATAAATTATTTATAGGGTTTATGGTATCCCATCTATGATAGCATGCCTGACGTTATCCACGCAGCTTGACTAGTGTCTATGCATGACCATTTCTGTTAGTTTTTTCAGAATTTGAGAAGGGCGGCCATTATGAAAGCATTAGTGAAAAAAATTGAGTCATTTAGATCCCATAGAAAAGAGTACATTTCATATCATGGTTGGGATGGAATATGTTTACATAGGTTGAGTGGTAAATTTCAAAGGAGATATTCAGTGGGTCTACAGAACCAGGGGAGACAGGAGGTGATGCTTCGAGCTGGTAGTCATACATTCAGTACATATAGAGAGCATCTAGTAAGTATAATTTTTAAATATTTTATATAACTTTTAGTATTAATAGTTTATTTTATATTTATATAGGAATTCAAGTATCACTATATAACAGATTTCAATGTTTATCGGAAGATGTATTGTGATCCAACCACTGGAGAGATTAGAGGTGATCGCCAGAATCAAATTTTGGTTACTATTATTTTTTTATTTTGACAATTAATTGCATATAATATTTTCACAATTTTAATTTCCAAATGGAATTGAAGAGGTAATATGAGCCTACGACCTCTTAAACAAAGGCTGAGAGTCAGTTAGAGGTGACTGATCACACTTGTGACCACCATTTCCATGAGGCAGCATAAATATAGGTGACTCAGTATGGCTTTGAGAAGGGACAAGTAGTTGGTATCAGATCTCATTTCATGCTTGGTACATATTATCATACTACTGCGATGTCAGCGTCCAACTCAAGAGGAGCTCATGGTGAGGCATAATCTTCTGCCTCGTAGTATCAGGAGAAGTTGCAAACACATACTGATCTTATAGAGAGTTTATAGAAGCAGCTTGAAGATATCCATCAGTATCAAGAGTAGCAGCAGCATTACGAGGAGAATAGGTGTTGAAGCCAACAGCACTAGTAGCAACATGAGGAGAAGAGGTGTCGAGGGCAGCAACATCATCTTGATCAGATGGAATACATGCGTCGAATGGCTTGTTGTTTAGGGATGGAGTTTCCTCCACCATCTCCAACAGCCTCTCCACCTCTTCTAAAAGATGACCCCTAATGATTTTTTAGGTCAAAAACATTTGAATTCAAGATTTGTTGTAATATGAACTATTTACAGTTTCTGTCTTTTATATTGGGGTGAATATTACATAACATAATTTAATTATTATTTTTAATATTTTATTATTTATTATTAGTGTTATATTTTAAATATTTGTTTATTTTACTAATATTAATAATAATAATAAAAATATTTAATGTCTTTTTTTATTTTTTTCTGAATATTGAGAATTTTAATATTATTTTTATTTTTTTTTATTTCAATAATATTAATATTATTTTTCCTTAATCATAATTTTTTTAAATATATTTTATTATTATTATATTTCTAATGTATTTATATTTTACTAATAATAATAATAATAATAATAATTGATTATTTTTTTATATTTTTTTTAAGAATATTAAGGATTTTAATATTTTAATATTTTCTTAATAATATTAATATTATTTTTTCATTAATCATAATTTTAATAAATATATATATTTTAATTTGTTTAGTATTTGCAATGGGACATGTTTCGACAGGATCCCGTCACAAATATTTTAAATATATATTTTTGAAAACATATTTGTGATGAGATGAAGGGCCCGTAGAAAAAGGTTTCTATATATATAATGTATTTTATTAGTGACTGATTTGAGATGGTGAAGTTACCTATCACAAATACTATTTTTGTGATGTGCCTGCCATGAAAAATAGTATTTGCGATGCCGTTTTCTACAAGACGGTATTTGTGATGGGACACAGTTGCTAAAACATATTTTCGACGAGATCTCGTCCCAATTAGCCCGACGTAAATACCTCAAATTATAGTAGTGTGTAACCCTTATAGATTAATTATAAACTATTAGAATATATATAGAAGTGGATTCTCACTAGAATTAAAAAGTACATCAGATTGATGTAAAGACTACATTTCATAATGGGGAAATTAATAAAAAAGGTTGCATTTAATAGGTTTGTGGGGATGTACTTGATTAATATAAAAATAGTTTTTTAATTGAATATACATTATTTGGTATGAAATGAGGTCCATGTTTATTATATTATAATCTATATTATTTGTTAATAATGGTGAATTGTGTAATGGAATAGTTGATTGAAACATATATGTGAAATATGTTGACTTGGGATCTCTAATTGTAATTATGTGTGTTGATAAAAGAATATTTACTTTGAGAAAGAGAATATGTCTATAAAATAATTTCTAATGAAATGAAAAATAATTTTGGGATGTTAGTTTGTTGAAAATTAACATTCCTTCTTGGATTATAAGTTCAATAAAAAGAGAAAAAATTATCCTTCTTCATGAAAAATATTCTAGGGAGTTATTAATGAAGTATGGCATAGAATAATAAAATATTTCTCTACTCTAATATTAGTGTGGATAAATATGAGTGATGTTGATTCTAGAAAAGTGTAAATGAAAAATTCATGTTGAAGATCAATGGAATCCTACTTTTCCTTAAAACCTTAATAAATAATATTTCTTATACTGTGAATTTTAGTTCAACTTATGAAGTAATAAAATAATACAAAATATGTTGGAAGAAAATATAATTATTAGATATGCCAAAGGAATAACATTACAAGGGTTATTATAAAAATAAATTTTTAAATGATGTTCCATAGTTATACTGAAACCGATTGATCTATAGATTGTAATGATAGGAAATCCATCTCAAGATGAACATTTCTCGTAGGTTAATGTTTTTTATCTTAGAATAGTAAGAAATAATATTAATATACATTATGAATAGTGGAATAAAAATTCGTTATGACTACTCAAGATTATAATCATATCCTGTGGATGGATTTTAAGCTACAAGATTTGACATAAATAATTTTTCAACCACTAAATACATTTTTTGATAATGAAAGTGTTATTGATCTTTATAAAAATCTAGTCTCAAATAAAAGATGAAACCACATTGATATATAGTTTCACTTTATAAAAGAGAAAGTTGTTACTGAAGATTTTTTTTCTCGAATATATCTCAATGATTTATCAAATGACTAAAATATTCCCAATGGAAATCACAATATAATGGTTTATTGAGTTGATGATACGACTTATAACATCCCCAACATGACTTATTCTAAACTGACGCTCTGATTTGGGTCACAACATGACATCAAGAACACCACCCCATATGCAAGAGGTTGTTGGTGAGTAGATAGGGTTTAAATAAACATTTAGGGACACTATACAGCTTTAATTAGAGAATTCCACAATAGATAATAACATTATATAAAATAAATAATAAACATTAACCAAGAACCATGCATAACCAACATTTCCTAAAACTATGTACAATCCAAAACAAAAAATAACTATTTCATGTCTTCTTATAGTGCCAAAAGTGGGAAAAAATCAAGACAATAGATAAATCTGCAAATGGGTCCCAACTCCATGTTTGGATCCTCATCCATGCATCTCCCTAGCCCACATAAACTCCCTAGTACTGATCCCTTTTCCATATCATAACCTATAATTACGAAGTATACTTAGTTACTCAACAAAGGACTGATCAGGGTGTGAGTATAAATCATAAGGCCACCACATCAGTTTCTACAAAATATCAACTCAAAACATACGGTGCATGCATGTATCAAGTAAATAACAAGGTAAACCCAAAACAAACTCTGGTTCCACTAGCTAGCAATTTTTTTGTTATCCATGTCCATCATTATTACCATTTTTTTCACTTACACCATCTTTATTAATAAACTGATTTCATTATATGTTCCACGGGCTTGGACATTACATCATGTACACAAAAGTAGAAACAGAAATCCATAATTCTATATCGGTATAAGTCACATTCCCTACCATAATAGGGAAAACATTTCATAACCATACATCACACTTATCATGGAACCTCAATCAAGGTAATCTCATCGAATAAAACAATTAGGGGCATAGAGCATCAATCTGACTCCCTATCCAATGCATTCCTAAGTGGGGTTTGAGCATTTGTCGAAACCATCCGATGGGAGGCGCCTCATCCTTTTATCACACAAAAATTCATGTGCACATGCTTTTGAATTCTTTTATCACATATACCATTTCATAATCCAAGCACAATTAATAATCATATAATTCAAATTTAAAATTTCATTTCAGCATATATATCATCATTAGTCCTAACTAATTTACACATTATCATTCACTTAGCATAGTCTATTTTACCCATTCCCCTTTCCAATACATTAAACCATTATGAATAATGAAAAATTCCTATACATTGTCCCACTTATCATATTTAACTACTCATATACCTTATTATGTTAACACATCTCCATTACATGTTCATAATCCATTTTTCACTATAACAATAATCTATTTATTCCCTTTTCACATTATTGAAAAAGATGCATTATGCCATTATCAATGATTAAACATTCTACTAAATATTTTTGTTAGTATAAATCCAAAATATTAAAATTCCCATTATGGGATCTACTTAATTTCATGTCCAAACTATACATACCATTTCAAGTTCCATGTCTAGGATTATCGATGCATCACATGGGTGGCCAAAGATCGATCACATCATCCTCAACGCACACAATGAGGATCATGCAGGGTTAAAATAATTATTTAGACAATAATTATACCTATATTACTGATGTTATCAAATAAAAAAAATGATTAAGTCAATCACACAAACACACACCCAAAAATAAACATCAAGACTATTGAATATAACATATAGACAACCTACATTGTATCTTACAAAAAATACATTCTTAATCATAGACAAAATTCCTAATTCAAAAACACCTTGAAGACACAACCAATGATCTGATGAAAAATGGTTTTTGGGAATTTATATGGAGAAGAGTAAAACCAAAAATCATAATCCTGAAAAGAGAAGCAGGTAGGAGGTTAGAAATTCTTGAAGCTTCGATACACAACCAACAGTTCTCAACATATCCTCGAATCGGGGGAGAATCTCCATTGAAATGATTTGGGTTATTGAGTTTATTACTAGGGATGGATGTAGGAGAAAGATGAGTAATATCTGGTGGAAAGAAAAAAATATAGAGATAGGAAAATAGTAATTTTTTCAACTTTTAATGGGGCCATAGTTTACCAAAATAATAGTCCTAACCAGGAGCTAACTGTTTATATGAAAATTTCCAAGGTGAATGAGGTTATATGGATACATGGGGAGATACATATAGCTTAACAAATAAGGTAACTCCCCAAGCATCCACAGTATGCTTCTCTTTGAATATAATTCAATAGTGTGTGTTTTATGCAACTTTGAGTTATAACACACCACAACCAATCAAACTAGCCACTATGAATAGTAATACCCACTTTTTAAAATTTTATAAATTTTATTTTTAAAAATGGACTTCATTTTTGATTTCAGAATATCGAAATTAGATTAGTTTGATTTTTTGGTATTTTTCTTGAAAACTATCAATTTCAGATGAATAGTGAAAAACACTGAGTTATAGTTTAAAAGAGAATTTTTTTTAAATAAATAATTATTTTATTTAAATTTATTTTAGGTCAAAATAGATACATAATACATATATAAGTTCAAATTAATTCATTGGAGTCAGTTTATAATATTTTTAGATATATAAAAATTTTATTGAACTTTTTACCGTCCTTTACCCACCTCTAAGGAGCATTTGCAAATTTACATAAAACATAATTTTACCGCTTTTGTGAGTTGAACATCAAAAATACAAGAGACATGGTTGATTGAAATAAGTAAAATTTGGTTCAATAAAATGAAAATAATTATTGCTCAATGGTAAGATTTTACTTTTTTTACCACGGCTAAAAGTAAATAGGGAAATTTATGGTAAAAATGATATTATTATTACCCTAACACATGTCTTAATTATATTGGATAAGTTTAATTCGACCAAAATCAACCTTAATATTTAAAAATGATCCTTTAGGTCCACTTGTATTGGATTAGGAAATTTATTATTATTTAATTCAAATAAGAGTTAAAAGTGTTAAATTTAATGTTTAATAACTAAACCATTTTTAATATAGGGTTACCCATAAGATAAATTAATCTATAAATATTAATTAAAAGGATAAAAATATTTTCTACATAATGTTATTTTATTTTTATTTTATAAACATGATATAATGTAATTTTATTTATGACACAATGATGATGCAGTAATTACTGTATTAATGAATGATTAAAATAATTGATATTATAAATATCCAAATAAATGTAATTTTCAGACTCTTAATGAATTCCACTAATTTTCTATGTTAATATGACATATTATTATTGGTTATATGAATTTTTTTCTAAGTAATAATGTTTTTATGAATTAAGAAAAAACAAAATACCAAATAGTTTCAAAATTGACATAAAAGTGTTTTTAAAACAAATAGTATATTATTAATTGATATTGTATTCATAAAAATCTATGGTTAGTCCAAAAGACATAGGTAATGATAAGTGTATCATTAATTAATCACTTAAGGTTCACTTGGAAGAATATAGTAAGTTTATTAAACATATAATATAAAAATACAAAGAGACATGTTAAATGTCAAACTATTTAACCATGAATTTAAATATAAAAGATAAAGTTAATATAGTGACCCAAACCTGTATAAAACATATTGGTTGAGTGGTGTTTGAAAATACCAACCTTAGAAGTTAAATAATTAATTTTTTATCCATTAGAAACTGAAAATTATTTTAATATAAAATAATATTTATATCTTTTCCTAAGGTGCCCTCACCCCTCTTATAAAAGAGAACATCTCCTTCACTATAATTCACACCTTCAATACCATTTGGATCTGCAAACCTTTTCCCAAATAGCCTCTCAACTGTCATAAATTCATCCTAGAGGCACTCCTTTAGTCAGAAATCTATCCTAAGGATCCCTTTTGATCAAATCAAAAGGAAAACCAGAAGAAGATGTAAATATTTCATCACCTATTTATTGTTCCTTTCTTCTTCCACTTTCACATTCTTTGGTGCTTCCATTAAAAAATAATAACTTCAGTATATTATATATACTGTGATTATATTATAAATATGGTACCACAATATTCATTATTCAATGTATCCTTTGAATGACATGTCACCATACTTGCGTACGTACGGTTTACCGTCTCCACATCGTTGGGTAAATGTTATTCAATAAATTATAATTGGATAGGTATAATAATGATGTTTAATTGATGTAAATAATAAATTTAACATGTTAATAATTATGTATATATGATATACCATTCAATTATAAATTATTTTAATATCAAAATAATGATATTGTCGCTTGTGCGTACGTACGGATTACGGTCTCCAAGGACGTGATCAGATTCATTCCACATCGTATCCATTCAAGAATAATTTTCATTAGATGATTAAAAATAATTTTTAAAGACATAATATCATTCTGAATTCAAATAATATACATCTTATCCATAACAAACATTACTTATGTAACAAAGCATATAATAGAAAACGAAGCAGTTAACACCCGAAACGACGATAATACTAAGATATTACTAACAAAGCAATGTTAAAAGATCATATATGATATCATATTAATGTAAATTATTCTTATATATTTTAATAACAATTATTTCATCGTTATACAGGATGTTAACCTACCCTCGACCAAAGAAAAGTACAATGCAAGGGTTAATTTCACAATCTCTTTATTATCCAAGGTTGTTTTTACGTAAGTATATAAAGGGACCTCTTATCATCCACATCAGTGTTTTCTTAAAAATGTATTTCAAAACATTTCTACTATTTACTAGACAAGGGGATAAAGTAATTTATACCATTGTTTGACTTTTTGTAAGATGATTTTGAAAGGGGTCTTTCTATTGTTTTCCAAACACGGTACTTTATGACCTTTTCGACAAAATTAAGGTAAGAATGTTTTTTTAACTTATACAGTGTGTGCGACTATTTTCGGAAATTTAAACATTGTCGAATCTTCCACTAAATTCTTATAAAAATATTTAAAAAATAATGTTTTCTTTTATAATTACATGTCTATTAAGTGATTTCAAAATAGAAAGATGTATTTCTCTAAATAAAGTTTTGATTTCAACTATGTCGACATCCGTTGATGGATTTTGAGATTATTTGAAGTTAATTTATTACGATACAAAACATCAATATTGAATTGAAGGTTTTGTGATATGTTTGACTTTGGATGTGTTATTTTATACCATTCATTGATTATGGACAAATTATTGTCATTTGTTATTCTAGTTTTAATACGAATGTATATGTTATGTTTAAACCTTTTAATATAAGGAATGAATTGGTCTTAGTATGTGATGGGTGGAGCCCGCTATAGCGCTCCGATGCATCGGTAGGTATCATGAGACAAACTACTATCTTGGCAAAAGGCCTTGAAAAAATCTTATTTGTAATCATGGCATAGGGAATTGACTATTTGGTTATGAATGTCTGGCATTATGCATTCCATCATTATGAAAGTGGAATTTGATATTTCATGTAATTATTCAACTAGTAGAATATCCTTGTTAATAGGTAAATGGAATTATTTGATTTTTATCTTTTCCAGATTATGATGATCTTAATTTTTAAAAGGATTTTGTTTCAGTCTTATACATTGCCTTAAATGTTCATGCTTATTTATGAAAGTTTCAACTATATTGTTATCCTTAAAGAGAATGTGAGCTCACCCCTATCTATGTTTTATTTTTACCAGGATGTGAAGAAGTATATCATGACTAACCTATAGGGATAGTCAATGGGATCTCAGTGTTTTCTATTTAAACAATTTTGTTGTACTTTTCCATTTTATTATATAATGTAAACCTTATGAATGGATCTAGTACTTCCAAGCCTAATAATCTAATCGGTCTTTTGAGACATGATCTTTTGTTATCATGCCAATGATATATAATAATTCACTGACTCTGGGCTTCTGGGGTCAGGGTGTTCCAGTTTGTATCAGAGGATGTTTAGTACAAACCTTGGAATCTAGATTTAGGTGAACTCTGATTAGAACACATTACCCTAATATAGACTTTGAGAATTAGTATAGAAGAACTTCCAAGAATTGTGGTATTGTAGATATTTTGTGAATTTTACATGAAATATATCCATTTATGGATACAAGAAGGTAAAGGTTGCTCTAGCATTGATGTACCTAGGTGTGAAACCCAAAAACATCTCTTTGAGCTAGACTCGAACAAAAACTGGTGCACGATAATGGGCCTTGCTGCACTATTGGTTACGAAACTCACGGGGGATATGAATTGGATAATTCTAATTTTCTTTAAAACCCAGAATGAAGGTTTTAGGAGTATATACTTCCTCAAAGAAAACATTTTTTATGATTATGTATAATATCCATAAACTGTTCAGTTTATGTTAACTGTTTTACATGTTTGGATTTATGTATTTCGATTCATACACTAATCTAGTTTATTACATTGTTTAGAAATGGTGCCTAGTCGAAGGAATGGAAGCTGTATCAACTCATGCACTCTATGTAGGGATTTCCCTCCAGCTCAAGGTAATTTTTGTAGACCTGGTGATACAATTGGTGTTGATCAGCTTATCACTATACTGGGACAACTCACCTAGGTTATGAATAATATCCTTACCTGTATAGAGCAACCTGAGCTGCAGAGTGGAGGATCAATATTAGATCGCTTCATGAGGCAAAAAACACCAACATTCAATGGGAGTAAGACTCCATTAATGGCTGATCAATGGATAAATTCCTTAGAGAAAACATTCCATGCCTTAGGGAGTAGTGAAAGGGAAAAAGTTTTAATGGCAGTTTTCCACCTCATGGGAAATGTTGATCAATGGTGGTCATTGATTAAAAATACAAAGAAAGACTATGAAGTATAAAATATGGATTATAGGGAGTAGAAAGAGATTTTATTAGAAAAATACTTTCCTCATGACCATCGAGCAGATATGGAAAAGCAATTTTTGAGCCTGAGGCAAAAGGAGGATGAGAATGTCTCAAAGAATGAGGATACCATTACAAGGATAGTAAGGCATGAAGCAGAATATATGTAACCCAAGATGTAAGATTTATCATTTCATTTATGGGTTAAAACCATTTCTACATCGAGCATTAGTCTCACAATCCTTCTCATCGTATGAAGATATTGTCTCATGTGCTATCAAAACAGAAAAATAATTCTCTAAGTCTTATGACTTTAAAGAAAACTAAGAGAAGAATAGATCTACTGAAAACTGTGGAAATGGAAATAAGGGGAAGAATGGAGAAGTAGAATTTCCATCGTGTAGTATATTTGGGAAGAAACACCCTGGTACTTCCCTAAAGAGAATGAGAGTCTGTTATAAGTGTGGGTAAAAAGGCCACCAAGCTTGTGATTTCAAGGGGAAGAATGATGCAGTCTATGTTAAATGCTACAGTTGCAGAGAAAGGGGGCATTATGGGAATGAATGTACTTAGTGTTATGGGAACATACCTCAGAAAAGTCCAAGGTATCAAGGCCAATCTTATGTTATCACCACTGATGAGGTTGAAGCTCCGAAAGACGTCGTGGAAGGTAATTTAATGGTTCCCTCAAGTTTAGAGAATTCTTTATTTGATTCCGGATCATCACATTATTTCATATCTTCCCAGTTTGCTATGAAAATTATATAATCCCATTTGATTTGACACGGGAGTTTTCAGTCAAAACTCTAAAGGGATGTATCATTACAACAATGTTTTGTGAATCAGTCCCCATTAGAGCATATAAATTTTCATTATCATCTGATCTCATTCTCATACCCATGATTGAATTTGATATAATCCTCGGTATAGATTGGCTTTCGGACCCTGATGAAAAAGTTTATTATAATAATAAGGAGGTTACAATTTTTGATGATGATGATAAAGAAAACCTTATCTTTAGATCAGAAATGTCACTACATGATTCTTATCTAGATCCACCGCCAGTAGCTCAACTAAATTCTATTATTGGGGAGGAAGAGAATAAAAAAAACTATGGCTGTGAAAATAATGTTCAAATAGAGGATGTACCTACTGTGAAAGATTATGTTGATGTGTTTTCTGAATATTTACCTGGATATCCTCCAGAACGAGAAATTGAGTTTCCATTGACTTAATTCATGGTTCAAGGCCCATATCAAAGAACCCTTATAGAATTTCCAATGTGGAATTAGTGGAAATAAATAAACAACTAGAATAATTGAGTAATAATAGATTTATATTCCCTGGTGTTTCTCCATGGGGATCCCCTATCCTTTTTGTTAAGAAGAAATATGGATATATTAGGTTGTGCATTGACTACATGGAGATCAATGCAATAACAATAAAGAGAAAGTATCCCCTACCTCACATTGATGACTTATTCGATCAAATTCATGGATCTCAATACATCACAAAGATAGACCTTCGATCTGGATATCATCAGTTGTGTGTGAAGAAGGAATACATTCTAAAAACTGCATTTCGAACCAGGTATGAGCATTACGAGTTTACAATAATGCCTTTTGGATTAACTAATGCACCCTCTATTTTTTTGGATCTAATGAAAATGATTTTTGAGGAATATAATGATGACATTGTAGTGGTATTTATTGATGATATCTTTGTATACTCTAAAATCTACTAAGATTAAGAAAATCACTTGCGCATTATCCTGAAGACTCTTAGAAGACATGAATTATATGGGATGTTTAGCAAGAGTGAATTCTAGCTTTAGGAGTTTTCTTTTCTTATACATATTGTCTATAAGGATGTAATATCTTTTTATCCTTCTAAGAAAAGAGAAATCCATGAATGGCCAGCACCGACAAGTATAACTGAGGTATGCAGTTTTATTGTTTTAGCAGGTTATTATCGGGTGTTTCGTCCAGAATTTTTCCCAATTGGATAACCCATTAACCAGGATCACTTGTAAAGGGGTGAATTCTTTTAGACAAAAGAATGTGAAGAAATATTTAATGAATTGAAAAGAAGATTAGTTAGTTATCCTATATTGACTCTAAAAAAGAGGAATTATTGGTTTGTTATTTATAGTGATGCTTCAAAGAAAGGACTTGGTTGTGTCTTTATGCAGAATAATAGGGTTATTTCTTATGCATCATGACAGCTAAAAATTCATGAGAAAAAATATCCAACTCATGATCTTGAGTTCCCAGCTGTAATATTTTCATTGAAGATATGAAGACATTATCTTTATGGTGAAAAATGTGAGATATATACCGATCAAAAGAGTTTGAAGTATATTTTCTCACCGAAAAAACTCAACATGAATCAAAGGCGATGAATTGAACTACTCAAGGATTATGATTTCACTATACACTACCACCAAGGGAAGGAAAATAATGTGGTAGGTGTTTTCAGTAGAATGGATCATAGAGTTTTGAACAAGATGAGATTTGAAAAGTATCCTATACACATGGATCTAGTAAATATGGATATAATAATCACCATGGAAGGTGAAATATTAATAATTTTTCAAATGGTTTCCAAAAAATCTTTACTAGAATGGATAAAGAGTTCTCAAAACAGTGATGGAGAGTTTCAAAAGAAGATTAAAGAAATGAATGATTGGAGATTGAGTGACATTGTGTGTGAAGATGGAATTTTGTAATTTGGGAAGAGACTTTGTGTTCCCGATATACCTAATATAAAAAGGGAATTGTTGGATGATTCTCATAGTTCAAATTTCTATATACACCCTGGTAGCACTATGATGTATAGAGATTTGAAGGAACATTTTTTTGGGACAACATAAAGTGGGATATTTCAGATTTTTTGTCAAGATGTATGGTTTGTCAACAAATGAATACTGGAAGAAAAAAACTTGGAGGAGCCATGAAACCTCTCCCCATACCTGAGTGGAAATGAGATAATATTACGATGGACTTTGTTATGGGACTACCAAAGACTCTAGTAAGGATCGGTGAAATAGGGGTAATTAGGGATTTGTCTTACCAATTCATCACATTTTCTTGATATAAGAGAAGATTTACCACTTGAACATCTAGCAAGAATATATATTAATGTTGTTGTAAGACTTCATGGAGTACCTCAATAGATTTTTTCTGTTCATGATCCGTGGTTTACATCAAGATCTTGGAAAAGCATTTCGAAAGCCCTGGATACTGAACTTCGTTTGAGCACTGACTACCACCCCCAAACTGATGGAAAATCATAACGGATTATTCAACCCTTAGACGATATGTTGAGATCATGAACACTTGACATTAAAAGAATGTGGGATACATATTTACCTATGGTAGAATTTTCATATAATAATCGCTTCCATTCAAGTATTCAGATGGCACCATATAAAGCGTTATATGGAAAGAGATGTTGCCCCCAACCTATTGGGACGATATTGGTGAAAGAAAACATGTAGGCCTAGAACTTGTGGAGGAAATGATGGAGAATGTAAAGGTGATCCAAAACCACATCAAAGAATCTCGAAGTAAGAAGAAGAGTTGTGCTGATAACCGAAGCAAGGATTTCGAATTTTAGGTAGGAGATCATGTTTAACTAAAGGTATATCCATGGAAGAGTTTTATACATTTCAGTAATATGGGTAAATTGAGTTCCATGTACATCAGACCTTTCAAAATTCTAGAACGAATTGGGGTTGTAGCTTTCCGTTTGTTAATGCCGCCAAGTCTCTCTAAAGTTCATGATGTGTTCCTCATATCATTTTTGAGAAAATACATGCCTTACCAACACATGTACTTATCTATGAGGAATTAGAATTGGAACCTGATTTGCCTTATTGCAATGAGCTGATCAAGTTTCTTTATATAAGAGAAAAAGTGCTGAGAAACCGAATGAATTGTTTGGTAAAAGTTCTATATAGAAACAATAATACGGAAGAGGAAAATGGGAACTCGACAAAATTATGATGAATAACCACCTGTGTCTTTTTATGTGGTAATAATATAGAAATTTTGACAGTGAAATTATTTTAAGGAGGTGATAATCCAACACACAAATTTTCCACGGTATGCTTCTCTTAGAATAATACAATATTGTGTGTTGTATGCAACTTCGAGTTCTAACACACCACAACCAATAATACTAACCATAATGAATAGTAATACCCACTTTTTGAAATTTTATAATTTTCATCCTTCCAAATGGAAATCATTTTTGGATTTGGAATATTGAAATTAGCTTAGGGTGAAGTTTTGGAATTTTTCTGAAAGCATTCAATTTTTGATTAATAGTGAAAAACACTGAGTTATAGTTTAAAACCAAAAATTTATTTAAATAATTATTTATTTATTTAAAATTTTTTAGTTTAAAATAGATACATAATATATATATAATCTCAATGTAATTTATTGGAGTCAGTTTATAATAATTTTAGGTATATAAAATTTTTATTGAACTTTATTCCGCCTTTTACCCACCTCCTTGGGGAATTTCTAAATTTACATATAACATAATTTTTCCTCTTTTATGAGTTTAATTTCAAAAATATGAGAGACACGGTTGATATTAGTAAGTAAAATGTGGTTCAATAAGATGAAAATAATTTTTTCTGAATATTAACTTTTTAGTTTTATTTACCACGGTTAAAAGAAAATAGGGTAATTAAGTGTAGAAAAGATATTATTCTTACCCTAAAACATGTCCAAATTCTATTTTTTTACTATAATTCGACCAAAAACATCCCTAGGAATAAAATTTGATCGTTTAGGTCAACTAGGATTATATTAGGAAATTTATTATTATTTAAATAAAAGAAGAGTTAAAAGGGTCAAATTCAATGTTTAATAACTAAACCATTTTTAATATAGGGTTACAAATAAGATAAATTCGACTATAAATATTAATTAGAGATCTATAAAGATTTTATACATAATGGTATTTTATTTTTATTTTTTATACTTTAAATAATTTAATTAATTTATGACACAATGGTAATGCAGTAATTACCGTAATAATGAATGATTAAAATAATTTATATTATAAATATCAAAATAATTGTAATTTTAATGATTTTTATGAATTCCACTAATTTTCTAGGTTAATATGACATATTAGTGTTGGATATATGATTTATTTTCGAGGTAATTATGCCGCTATAAATTTAACAAAATCAAAATACCAAATAGTGTCAAAATTGACAAAAAATTGTTATAAGACAAATATTATATTATTAATTGATATTATATTTCTAGAAAACTTAGGATTATACAAAATAAATTTTTAATGATAGGTGTATATTTAATGAACAACTTGGGGTCCTCTTGAATGTATATAATATGTTTATTAACCATATAATATTAAAATAAAAAGATATATGGTAAATTTCAAACTACTTAGTTACGAGTTAAATCTAAAATATAAAGTTAATATAGTGACCCAAACCTGTCTAAAACGTATTGGATAAGTGTTGTTTGTCCCATCCCCACCTTATCCTTTAAATATATAATTTTGGAGCCATGAGAAACCGAAAATGTTTTTATTATAATATAATATTTTTAGCATTTCCTATGGTACCCCTCACCCCACTTATAAAAGGTCACATCCCCTTTTCTTTAATTCACACCTTCAAAGCCATTTGACTCAGAAAAAATCAGCCCAAATACCCTCTCAACTGTCCTCCCTTCATCTTAGAGGCCTTACTTTAGTCAGAAAGCCATCCTATTGGGACCTTTTGATCAAATAAAAAGGAAGAACCCGAAGAACACGTAAATACTTCATCACCTCTTCCAAGTTCCTTTCTTCTTCCACATTATCAGTCTTTGTTGTTTCCATTATAAAATAATAACTCCAGTATAATCTATATAATGTGGTGTAATTATAAATATGGTACAATCAAATTCATTATTTTATCTATCCTCTTTTTTGACATGTCACCATACGTGCGTACGTATAGCTTACCGTCTCCACGTCATGGGGTAATTGTTATTCAATACATTATTATTAGGATAGGTATAATAATGATGTGTAATTGATGTAAATAATAAATATAACATGATAATGATTCTGTAGATATGATATACCATCCAATTATATGTTATTTTAATATCAAAAGAATGATATTTTTTCTCATGCGTACGTAGAGATTACCATCTCCACAAACGCGATGAGATTCATTCCCCATCGTATCCATTCAAGAGTAATTTTAATTAGATGATTAAAAATAATTTTAAATACATAATATAATTCCGAATATGAATAAGATACATCCCATCCATAACAAACATTACTTACGTAAAAAATAATATTAAGGAAAATGAATAAGTTAACAACCAAAACGACGATGATACTAAGATATTATTAAAAAAGCAATGTTAAAAGATCATATATGATATCATATTTATGTTTTATGATTCCTGAATAATTTGAAAAAAATTATTTCACCATTATACAGGAGTTTAACCGACCCTCAACAATGGAAAAGTACGAGGTAAGAGTTAATTTCACAATCTCTTTATTATCCGAAGTTGTTTTTACGTAAGTATCCACTGGGATCTCTTTACAATCCACATCCATGTTTTCTTAAAAATTTATTTGAATACATTTTTAATATTTACTAGACTGTGGGATAAAGTCATTTTTACCTTTTTTTGACTTTTTTATAAGATTTTTTTGAATGTTATCATTCTGTCGTTTTCCAAACAATGTACTTTATGACATTTTGGACAAAATAAAGGTAAGAATGATTTTTTAAATTATACGCCAGGTGCAGATATTTTCCACCATTATAAAATTGTCGAAGCTTACCTTAAAATATTATAATAATATTTTCAAAAATAAATGTATTATTATATAATTACATGAATATTAAATGATTTCAAAATATAAAGAGGTATTTCTATAAATAAAATATGATTTAATCTATATCAATGTCCTTTGATGGATTTTAAGATTGTTTGAAGTTAATTTATTGTGATTAAAAAATTCAATATTGTATTGAAGGTTTTTTGATATGTTTGAATGTGGATGTGTTATTTTATACCATTCATGGTTTATGGACAAATTATTCACATTTCGTATGCTAGTTTTAATACGAATGTTTATGTTATGTTTAAACCTTTTCATACGAGGAATGCATTGGACTTAGTAAGTGATGGGTGGAGCCCGCTATAACTCCTAGATGAATCGGTAGGTCTCATGAGACAAAATAGTGTCTTGGTACAAGGCATTGAAAAAATATTTTTTGTAGTCTTCGTACAATGCCTTGACTATGTGGTTATTAATGTCTGGCATTATGCATTCCATCATTATGAAAGTGGCTATTGATATTGCATGTGATTATTCGACTAATAGAATATCCATGCGAATAAGTAAATGGATTTATTTGTTTTTATCTTTTTTATATTATGCTGAATTTTAAGTTTAAAAGGTTTTTGTTTTAGTCTTATACATTTCCTTAAATGATTATGATTATTTATAAAAGTCTCTGCTATATTTTTATCCTTACTGAGCATCTGAGCACACACACTTCTTTGTTTTATTTTTCCCAGGATGTGAAGAAGTATATTATGACTAACTTGCAGGGATAGAATATGGGAGCTCAATGTATTCTATGGAAACAATTTTGTTGTACTTTTGCATTTTATGATGTAACGTAATCCTTATGAATTTATCTAGTACTTCCAAGGTTACTAAACCAATCATTCTTTTGAGACTTGATCTTTTGTGATAATGTCAATGATACATAATAATGCACTTACTATACGCTTCTAGGGTTGGGGCATTACAAATAGTGCACCAAACTTGTAGAAATTCAACCGACCATGGTTGCATAATTTTTTAGGGAGGAAACACAGTTTACTTAACAATGCGCCAATCGTATCCCTTATATAGGGTGTTCTATTTTTCCTTCCCTTTTCCTCGAACACATAGATCACCTCATAGGCCCCTAATAATCCTGGTGAACCTTTAAATGGGGAATGAAAAGTGAACTAAATGAAAATTTTAATCAACGTAATACCTCCGAAAAACCGGCGATCCTACTTCCTCCCCACCTTAGAATGAATCATCCTCAAGAAACAATTCCTAATAATTAATGAGCTTCCAATGTAAAAATATCGGGCTACCAAGACAAAATATACAACTCCCTTTTCCAAGATTCTTTATAAACATTACCTTACTAATATAAAACATGATCCAATGGAACAATATTTTCCAACAATACATTATCAATATGATCCACAACATGTAATGGATTCTCTTCAATGGGTGATTCTTATTAAAGATCTACATCCTCAAAATAAATCATGTGGAACGGAATAGAGTGATATTTTCAAAGCTGCGACAAAAGAAAATCATCTTGCATACCAATATACCACTGTGGACTAGCTTATTGGTAATCCACCTGTCTGATCCTCTCCACACTGTCCAACATCCTCACGTACCTGTGCATTAACATACCATATTTTAAAATCTAATGCTGGCCCAAACATGGAGACACCCAAAGAAACACACTATTAACCACCAGGAACTAAAGGGGCCTATGATCCCGATCTGGGTACGGCTTATACCTACTCTGACATGATACAAGGACTTTATGAATCAACTGAAAGGTTTTTGATGTGTCCTACACAAGACTCGGTCCTAAAAACTATGATTCCTCAGTTTCTATACAACACAACATAGATATACATGGTCTAACATGATGTTTTTGAAATGGTTCCATTTGAATTGTAGCATGGTTACTATTGTTGTACTCATATTTAACAAGTACCAATTTTTTTCCCACGATCCACCAAAATCCATGTTATAATTTCTCAACATGTACTATAACACCTAAACAGTAAAATCCGACTTCCCATTTGTGTGTGGGTAGAAATCATTACTGAAGAACATATGAGTACCATTCTCTTCCTAAAATCCCTGAAAAAGTGATATTTGAAACATAGATCATGATTTGAAATTATAGTTCATAGTATTCCATGCAACCACATGATTTCTTGAACATACAACCAAACCAAATCTTCCATGATAAAGTTATCATGAATTTTTATGAAATAGACCAACTAATTTAAATTATCAATAGATACCCAGATTGTATAATTTTCTTATGGAATCCTTGGAAAGAATACCACAAAATACAATGTTACATCATCCCAGCTCTATTCTATAATGTTAAAAGGCCTCAAAAAATCACCTAGGCACTAATGTTCAGATTTCACTTTCTGAATAGTAGGGAATCACAAAACAAAACTAGAAACAACATTATTCATTACTAGTCACCAATAATACCAATGAAGGGCTTGATTGATTTTAGTTAATTTAATATTCGTTTTCCACGTCAATGCATAAAACATAGGCATATCTATACTTGTGTACATGTACTAACAGCAAAACAACCCTAGATAAAACAATCCCATCATCTCCAATGGAACAAACTAAAGGTGAATTGAAACATTGATGTCTTTTCCTCATAGACTCATTTTGGATCTTCATGATAACTCTCCTCAATCTAACCCAAATGAATGGACTCAACTCTTATGGATTAAAGGGTTATCTCCCATTGGCCTTCCTTTACATTAAGATTACTCTCAAAAGACAATGCCACAATCCTATACACATATCTATATTCTTGAAGAGATTCATTCTGAGTTTGGAATCTCAAGACATCTGTAATGCTATTTAAATTTCTCATTGTATAAACCAGATCAAAATAAAATGACTACATGTACTCAACCCATCTCCACTATCGAATATTCATTTCACATTATGATAAAATGTAATTATGATTTTTAGGGTTGATATATATTATAAACCATTATACCCACAAGTAATGCCGCCAAAATTTTTAGTCATGAACCATTGTAGAAAACTCATGATTAAATATAGGATAATTACATTCATGAGGTTTCAAATACTGGTAACTATACACAAAAACATGATTATCCTACAACGACACTACTCTAATTCCAACAACAGCGGAATCAAAATACAATGTTTAATTATTAGATCTCTCTAGTAGGATCAGGATAACTGTAGTATTCAACTACTTCTTTGACTCCAAGAATGAATTAAAACATGATTCTATGCATTAAATCATGAATCCATTCATGGTTAATCAATAAATCTTTCCTTCTAAAATGGAAAAGTATTTAATAAACTTTCTATAGTATACCTAGAAACCCAAAAAACATAGAACACCCGAAACATTATTGGGATGCTCCCAAGACAAAAATATTTTTACTTTCTCCAAGTCCAATAAAACTCCTTCATCAGAAATTATGTGACCCAAGTAATGAACCCTATCAAACAAGAAGTGACATTTGGATAGTTTTAAGTAGATCCCTTGCTCTTTTAGTGTACTCAATTTGATGTTTATATATTTGGAAAGAGATTCATGAGTTTTTTAGTAACCGAAGATGTCATCAACAAAAAATGACTAAAAATGATCTAGGTATTTTTGAAAGATTATTTTTATTAAAACCATAAACTCTAAATGTGTATTAGTCCACCAAAATACATCAAAACAAACTCATGAAACATTTACATTCTCATGAACGGAATTACATACTACATATGAAGGCCTCACCTTCAACGGGTGATATCTATATCTTAAATAAATCATAGAAAGCCCAAAAGCACCTCATTGATTGTCAAAAATGTCATCTAATCAAGGAAGATTATATCTATTATTATGTTTCATCTAATCAAACAACTTGTAATCAACATACAAATTCAAGGACCCATTATCATTCTTCGAAAACAACAATGGAGATCCCCAAGGTGTCATAATAGGTAGAATAAACCATTTAATTTCCAATTCCTCCAATTACATCTTCATCTATTATAGTTTTTCTGGTGCCATTATATGGGGAAGAAATGAAACTGATTCTTCCCTCAGAAGAAACTCTTTTTTGAACTCAAAATATCAAATGAGAAGCTACATCGAGAAGTCTTTAGGAAACAAATCCTTAAACAGATCCACCACGGGGAGAAATCAAGAAGTTCTACTGCCACATCAGTAAGCATAAGTCAAGCCTCATGTGCTTCACATTCACGCATGTTCTTACATATGGGTCCTTCATGACATTACCTGACATCCCAATCACCGTGATGGGCATACGCATCTTTTTTAAGATATTTGAATGTTACCCTATGATGACAAAAGACAATATGGGCTTGGGACAATAGCAACCAATTCGTGACCACAATTAGATAAAAAATTGATATCTCCAGAAAAAGAAATCCCAAAGAAAACGATAACTATCAACATGGAGAGAATAAATCTTACGATCAACAATATTATCTACCTTCACCCCTAATGGTGTATCAATTGTAATAAACCCACACACTAATTCCACCTATAGGCCCAATACAACTACCAAATAAGAAGATATTAATGAATTATAAGAACATGTATCATATAAAGAACTAGAAGTGTGGAAGCTATAAGGATATTACCTCAATCCACTGATGGCCTAGACTCACCATGCCCATTTGTAGACCGAACTGCATGAAGCTGACCTTCCCCTCTACCCAAGGCTATGATCCGAGTTCTTGGGGATGCACTAATATATTGATATGAGGGCTCTCACCCCGAAGTACCACATCCACCACATAAGACTATATGGTCAGTTGAGCTCCAAATACCATATAATATCATATAACCAAACCACAACCTATAATCGTCACTTCTCTCAACCCTTCATTATTTATAGGCTTCCACATGTTTCTACAGACCTCTACACATTCCCTAGTCTTCTGAACACTCAGAACTCATCTGTTGGCCAGGGACTCTTACTATGCACATGTCCGGGCCTAACACACTAATAGTACAAAACACTATCACTATTCTAAGATAATAGTTCCATATTTTGTTTTTACATTCCACCACCTCCTTGGTGAAAACTCTTGAAGTTATTCTTCCAACAATCAGAAGTCCCGCACCTAGTTCAGCCCACAAGAACATTTTTTTATACTTTTGGAAGCATAATTGAGGTTTCCTTCTAATATAAGTTGTTGATATAGCACATAAGAATCCATATTCTTGAAAAAGATATTCACCTATGACATGATTTCATAACTCAATCCATCATGGAAATGTTTTGTTTTGGATGCCTCAAGCCCAAAAAAAGATGGTGAAAAATCTTGCCAGATAGAGAAATGAATAGAATATTTCATTACCATCATAGAGCCTAGAATTGACCTAATAAAATTCACATCCTTTTCCAGAATCATGTTTTTATTGTAGAAATATTCCAAAAACTTATCCTGGATATATTTTCATACCATACTATTAGTTAATGGGTCTGAACTAGAATTCCCCACAAACATTTTTCCTAACCTATCCCATGTATGTTTCAAAGTTGACTCTCTAATCTACAAGAGTCTCAAAGTGATATAGAAATGTTAAAATATAGTTGATATATAATTCTACAGCATTGGGTCCACCCTCTATAGGAAAATTTGGAGGTTGTTGTATCTAAAACTCCATAGTTATCTCAAATGTACCCTATCAAACACACACTCGGTCCCTTTCCATCATTTGTCTAAAATGAGAGAAGTTATCATAGAAATGTTCTTCTTTTCTATTCCCCTAAATCACTGGGTTTTCTTTCTCCACATCAGGTGGAGTATTCATGGTGGAATCATATAGTCATTACACTATCAAAAGTCATAATTGTGTAATTTTCTTACAATTCCATGCACACATCTTAAAAAACATAACACAAGGCTTTCACGTATTACAAAAAATAAGGATTTCCACAGTCTATAAGCAATCCATCAAGAATAAAATATCCCAATAAATGACAACACACATGAATCAATACCCTCAACTATCCCTACTATGGAGCATGGTAAAAATAGGTAAACCATATCATGTTTTACTTTGACTTTTGTTAGAAACAACGTTAAACTATTTCATCTTTGGAACATTTCTAATTTCAAAACATTTTAAAACAGTATTTTTAAGTCAATTAACATTTCATTAAGCATAATTATTTAACTATTCTTTAAATTTATTTTTATTTAACCATACTCAAAATCTTTATTAGACGCCATTATCTTATAATTTTCAAGTAAGTGAAAAAAATTCTACTTGTTATTCCCCACATACCCATCCTGTTTGTGTGTCTATCATGATGGATTCCACCTATATACATAGGTTTTTAAAATGATGCCTGAATAGAAAACCTCATTCCGTTATGACCATGGGAAAAATATTATAAAATGATCACATTACACATCATGTGTATCACCCAATGGTGAAATATCACTGAATTGTAACAACACACATCAAGAATGAGAATTCTCACCCGGTGCACTAGGATTTTCCATCTTAAATATGTTAGCTAATCCCATGCATGTTCTCATTTCTAGGCCCTAACATACCATAATCTACAATATACTATAAAAAATAGTATTTACATAGAAAATAACTACTTTGATACTACATTGTAAGGTCCCCAACAAGAATACACTAAACATGTTCTCCGAGTCGGGTCTACACATAACCTCAGGTGCACATTTCTATACACTAGAGGATACTAACTATCGATGAGGGTTTAAATAAACAGATATGGGTACTATAACCTTTAATAAATGTATGACATAGTAAAAAATAACTTTAAATTAATGAAACAATAAAAACAATATCAAAGAAAAAAGCAAACCCATCATTTCCTGAAACTAGTTATAATCCACAACCAAATAATAAACATGTCCTATCATGTTACAGTTCCAAATGTGAGAAAATAAAAAATAATTAAAATAACTAAATCAACAAAGTGGTATCGACTCCATGTTTGGATCCCTATCAATGCATATCCTATGCCCAACTCATCTTCCTCGAACTGGGACTTTCCCCTTATCAGAACCTGCAAAAATGAAGCCTTATCAGGTACCCAAGAATTGCATGAGAATGGTGTGAGAAAAAATTAGTAGGTCAAACCAACAATTTCTACAAAATATCCATTCTAAATAGATATTTTAGGCATGTATCATATAAATGATAAGTTAAAATAGAAACCAACTCAGGTTCCACTAGTTAATAATATTTACTTTAACCATTTCTTTTTTTATTACCATTTTCATAACTTAAAAAATCATTATTACTAAACTAATTTCATTACACATTCCATGGGAAAGGCCATTACATCATTTTCACAATGTCCTAAACCAAAAACCATTAGGCATAAGGGTATATGTAATATTCCCTACCATAATAGGGATAAAAGTTTCATAACCATACATCACACTAACCTTGGATCCTCAATCTATAAAATTTCATCAAATGAAACAATTAAAAGAATATAGATTGAGTACAACTCCCTAAACCATGAATTATTGGGTTGAGATAGAGAGTTATTTGAACTCGACCCGTGGGTGGAGCCGGAGTCTTTTATGCCACCTCCGAGCCATGCACACATTCATATTCATTCATTTACCACATATATTTAATCATAATACAATAATTATATATATTGATATCACTCACATTTCACATTTGACTTCAATAAATAAATGATTCTTATTCCTTAACCCATTTAAACATTATCATTCAATTAGAATAGTCCATTTAACCCATTACCATTTCCCTATCCATACCCCATTTAGTAAGATTGAAAATTTCAATACATTAGACCACTCATCGTAATCTATAATCCAGAAACCATATACCATTAATCAATTTCCATTCCATGTTCGGAGTCCATTTTTCACATTAATAACGATCCATTTAATCTTTTTTCACATTAGTGAAAACTATCCCTTATGCCACTATTAATGTTTGGGCATACTACCAAGACCACCATTTAGTCTCAGACATATTTATTAATATATTCATCATGGGTTTTACATAATTTCATGTAAAAAATATCCTTATAATTACATGATCCATTCTGGTAATGTCGATGCACCACATGGGTGGCCCTAAATTTGTCACATCATTCTCAATGCATCCCATGGGGATTGTGTAGGGTTGAAATATTAATTAGGAACACCATTTTACCATGTATTACTAAAGACATCAAAATAACAAATAGTGGAAGGAAAACATGCCAACATGGAACCAAAAATCAACATCGAGACTATAGGATATAATCTAACCACATTATCGTGATGTATATGGAAATTATATTTGTTTTGTGTAATAAATAATACCTGCCACAAATAGATACCCAAAGACCATATTAGTTCAGTCTTTTTTGAAACATGGAGTATAACATTTTATATTTGTTAATGATCTACAACATTTCCAATCAAGATATTCCCCATTTTCATTCCTTTCAAAAACCATTATTCATATCCTATAGAAAATAAAACATAAAAATAGTGAGAAAAAAGGCTTATTAAGTGTAAAAATTGAAAACATAAAGCAAACCCTAAACATAATAATGTAAAAAACAATAAAATAATTTTTAAATATCAAAATCATGAGTCATTAAATAAATCTGGGTAGTACGTAAGGCGAATATCGTAATGGAACATTTACCATACCAAAACATCATTGGCATAAAACAAGGAATTATGGGTAAAATATGCACATAATATTATTTCCATAGTTTCCATGGCATTGCTACCATGGCCATCATAGTCGACAATGTCCATTTCTAAATAGGGTTTATATTCCCTTCCATCCATGTATTATTGAACCATATTTACATATCAATCCAACCTTATATTACTGAACAAGATTTACTTTTCCTTCATCCATGTATATCTCATGAGATATAAATCATTAATTGTTTTATTTGAGGGAGATATGTGTCCCACCAATATAGTAATGATATCTTTCTTACATGTGTGGAAAAAACAAAAATCATTCATCATTGAATAACCTAAGATATAAAATGGGTTTCATAAAAATCTTTTTATCATAACATAATCCATATAAAATATAATTCCATCATTAAAAAAATACAATCATATTGATAATAGGGATACAATCATAACCATATTTAATGTAAATCATCTTATATGTAAAATAATTTTGATATCACTCTTGAACTTAATTCTTGAGGAAAATATCATTTCTTCTTCAAAAACATTATCTTTTCTCCAAATTCCATGAAATTTTAAAAGAAAAGTATTTTGTTAACAGTAAACATTAAATAGTGTAGTGAAATATTAATGGAAATAATGCATTATGAATACGTAAAAATCTTATCATGCTGTATAAGTTTAAAAAACATTCTTCTCATACTCTTGTTGGAAAAGTCAAAATGAACCTCATATGGAAAACCAAAGAAAGAATCCTTCAAAACCATGTATTAAAAGTAAAAAAAGGTGTAAAAATTACTCTTAACGTATATAAAAGAATAATAAAAATTTTATGAATTTTTTTTAGAAAATCGTGGACAAGGGTGATAAAAATACCCCTAGTAAATAATTACTTATAAACAATATTAGATATAAATGAAATTGCAAAATTATTTATCACCTTAGGTCTATTATGATACATATTTATCTGAAACACCTTCATAGTGGGTTAAAGAAAATTATTTACCTATAATGGAACCATAACACTATTTATGTTATCATATATGATGCACTTATTATATTATATTACTTGTTCATTTATCAATTCAATGTTAATGCAACGTTAAGGGAAATAATAGTTTAATTTATTGTACATGGTTGGACGTGTTATTCTTGATTCCATTACTTAGATCATGATTTAATTAATTACATAATTTAAATCATGATTTATATATCATATATATCCAATATATATATATATAATAGATATATAAATTAAATTTAACTCAACGTTCATGGAGACAGTAAGCCATACATACGCATGCATGTTGTTTGTATTACCATATTGATTTGAATAGAAGAAAGTGAATGAAATATTTATATATATATATATATATTAACATAGTAGCATTATTGTTATATATTTCATTATTATTTATTAAATATACTTTTTAATCATTATTCAACGGTTAACAAGGCGAATAAATCTCATCGTGTCGTGGAGATCGTACGTTGTACGTACGTGTGAGTGATATTATCATTCACTTAATGGTTAATTGGTTTGGAATTGGATGATATATTAATTAAAAATAATAATTATAATGTTATATTAAATATATAAATCCATTATACTCATCATTATACCAATATATAATTATGTATTATTTAATAAAAAATTACACCATGGCGTGGGGACGGTAACTTGTACATGTGTACGCATGGAGTTATTGTTAGTCATAAGATAGATAAAAGGAGGTATAAGGTTTTCCCATATTTATAATTACATATAATCATGTATACAATACTGGATTTATTACTTTATTATGATAACAACATAAGAATAGGAAGTAGAAGAAGCAAAATAATTTTTAAAGAGGTAATATAAACAATTATATCTTTTTCTGGTATCTCATTTTGGTATGCACAAAAGGAATCCTTAAGATAGAATTTTGTAGACGGGGTATAATATCAAATAAAGTGAGGTATGTTGGGAGGATATTTGGGTAGGTTTTGGTAGAGCCAAATGTCTTTGGAGGAGTTATTAAATGAAAAGGAGTGGTTCTCTATTATAAGATATGGTAGGGGCACCTTTGGAATATTATCAAATATTTATCTATTCTAGATAAAATTTCAACTTATAATGCACCAAAACTAATTTATTTTATAGATTATATGATTACGGGTATAAATACTCTCAATAAATAATTTTTAGATATGTTTTTATTTTACTCTAAACCATATCATTTTGATGTATACTTAATTAATATATTAAATTGTATTTGTTGTAATAATATTCTAAATATTAAATTGTTATAAATATATACTTATTTTTTTAAATATTCATTAATTGGATACTTAATTATATTTTACACAATATAATTTTCACTTTTTAGTTTTTAATTATTTTTGTCATTTATAAATAATTTAATAATATATTATTTTTATAATATATTAGTAGTTTTAATGTTGACACTATACATTTATTTGACATTAAACAAAATCCACACAGAAGATAAATTCACACCAAAACATTTACTACACTCTTAAAATGTCATAGTCACCTAAAAAATCTGTGGAGAACAATAATTAACTCATATGATACTTATTTTAATATTTTTAAAACCATTTATTTTATATTTCTATCAATAGAATAATTTCTACATCAATATTGTATCATCATAAATCATAATGAATTAATATCTAAAATTTAAGATAAATTTACATAATGTCTATAATATCATTATATTTATGGAATCTACTTATAATTTATTTTTATTTCAATCTTATAACTATATTAAAATTATTATACTTATAATATATATGTTATTGACAAGTTGTCACCTTCTTTTGTTTTAATTATAATTACATCACTATCCATGAAAAAGTTCATTAAATGAATCAATTCCAACCCATAAGTGGTATTGGTCAATTTTATTTCATTAAATTGTGTTTTAGAAGGTTATAGTGTGATTTTATTATCTATATCATATTCACATATACCCATATTTTTGCGATTTATCTGTGGAAAATAAAAATTATCGTAGTTCCAATTCGGAATATACAATAAAATAAAAGTAACATATTACAATAATTTCGACCCAATTATTAAACATATAGAATCAATTTCACATAATTCAAAACCAAGAGTTGGCAGAAATTAATTTAAAATTAATTCTCGTTGTCAAAACCCAAAAGTGGTATTTTAATAAGTAAAAACTTATCAAAAAAATTCAAGTGTTTATGTCAAATTTTAAGGTGAAATTACTTATAATTACCAAAATTGGATTAAATTATGAAAACATAATCCAATTACACTTTTAACCAATTTAATAATATCATTTATCTATATAAAATAAATAGATGAAAATGTAATTTTGAATTAAAACTCATTATTTTTTACTATTCATTAAAATATGAAATATATCAAAAAATTCAAAAAAATGAAAAAAAGTAATTTTTAATATAATGATTCCAAAAAAAGTATTTTATTTTGTAAAATAGAAGATATAAAAGTGTTAAAAAAATATTTAAAAGGGGTGTGTTATCAAAAGGTGGGAAAACTGTATTTTTTCAATAAAACATATTTTATCCAAAAAATTGAATTTGTTCATATATCATGTCTAGAAAATACATAGGGTAAACATTAATATTAAATAAAATTCAGAATGTGGTTATTAATATTAATTACATCTATTGTATATCCAAATAAATAATAATATATCAATGTTTAGTGAAACTCAGTACAACATACAAAGCAAGCTATTGAAGAAAGGTCACTCTTTTGTGCAATAGAATCCAAGAAAAGTATTTTCTATACTACGAGCTAATATGATGTTATATATAGAGAAATCTACTATTAGTGTAGCGTAAGACATAATACATCAAAGAAATTAAAAATAATATATATCATAAATTTTTTAGGTGTTACATTATACTCTCCTTGAAATGATTTTCACCATTGAAATTCACTAGGGTTATAAAAGGATTACTTCTTGGTAGTTTGTTTAAAAGAAACACGCATCATAAAAATAAATACTAGAACTTCATTATAAAAAATAATGTTAGAAACATTACTATTACCCAAAATAAGTAATCACTAGGTTTCCACATAGTAGAACATATGTTGGAAGTGAAATCATGGATGTCGAAGAAAAATCTATCATTCATGTTCCGATTCATAGTGATAGAGAATAAGGTTTGGAGGAAGTTAACTACTAGAAATCCATAAATATGTGAAGATTTAAAGGACCATTTGATTCATTGTATATGAAGGTATAAAGATAACATTTTTAATTTTCCAGATCCTTTTACAAATCATGGTGAATTTTTCATGAGAATAAATACCTACTGGATTTTGGTAAAACCTCACCATTTTTCATTCCTTAAAAAATCTACAATTCAACTCATATTTAAATAACTGAGGTTTAATTTTTCATTCTTGATGTTTTGGCAGATCATGCAATAAAATTATATGAATTTCCATTTGTCTCAACAAAAAGTTTAGCATGGGGAATCAAATATTAATATGGCCACCTATAGTGAGATAATACATTAATCTAACAACCTTAAACTAGAATGAAACTTATAAAATCCATAAATCGATTAAATTACAATCCTTCCAAAAATAGAAAATATAAATCTTTAGAAATAGGTTAACTAAATTTTCTTAACAATTATCTCCCATTTCTTATAATTTAGTTTTTGGTTGTCACGTTCAAAACATGTGAATACTATAATAATGTATTCACTTGAAACGTGATAATAACATGATTCATGGTATACCCTTAGTAAAAACATGCATTCGTTCAAAATTAACTCTTTCCAAAAACCAAAAATCCCAAAAAATCAATATAAAAAATCCATGATATCAATTTGTCCTTATATATATCATGAAGTCATTAATATTATCAAACATATCATTATATCCTTCTTCATTTATTATTCACTTATCATGTGCTTTCAAAAAATATTTAAAATATTTTTCATGGTTACCGATACAATTCAACATATACATTCCAATACTCATGGAAAATAATGTCACAATCATTAGATGTTTCATTATTCCATAATACCATAAAATTAGATATACAACATTATTCATGATAATCATGTAATTATTCTACTATATTCTTAAACAATTGACCTAGCTTCATCATGCTATTCCATAACACCTTTCTCATCTAATATATCATTTTTAGTGACTTATCCATTATCAAAGTAGATAAAAATATTATTACCATGATGATTCTCTTCATGATATTTTTCATCAGGGCATCAATTTTCATAATTCTCGTACATTCCACATTTAAAAAATTTAACCATCGTTGATTTCGTAGCAATACCATTATCCTTCTTTTTTTAAACTGATTCTTTTCATTTACAATTAACAACTTTGAGTCCTTCTTTTCCATAGCCAAATCATATTACAGTTCTCTTGAAACATTCTCTTTGATGAATCTTCCCACATGATTTACATGAGGAAAAATGAACTTTAATTCCTCTATTATCACCAGGAAAATCCATCTTTATCTTATTAGATGGGTCAATAAACTCACCAATGTTGAGATTATTTATCATATTATGATATTTCTGATTAGGAATAATAACATTGTCTCTTCAAACAATTCACATTTCAATTTTATTCTCTTGAATAATATCATTCCATTGCCCATTATATTATCTATTAACATGAATCATCTTATTTCCAGCCATATTCTAAAACCCAAAAACAATAGTGTTAGTGGAAAAATTCTTACTTGGTAAAAAAAATAATGAAGGGGGAGTAATTCCAATCTCTAACATCATATGTTTAATAATAGGTTTTTCAAGATCATTTCCATATTTCTATGACTGAAACCTATAGTTAGACATACCCTTAGGGACATCCCTAGACATACCTTAGAAATATATCTAGGTATATCACTAATATTTTCGCATCCTAGTTTCTAAAGGACAAAAAACCCTTGGTCTGATATCAACACTAATGACACAAACCTGATGTAAATGGAAATTACATTACTTTTGTGGAATACTTAATACTTGAAACAAATATATTCCCAAATATCGTATTAGTTTAGTATCTTTGGGAATATAGAAAATACTATTCTAATTTGGTGAAATATCTTCAATATCTCCCACCGTGAGCTTCCATATTTTTTTTCCTATATAATAATTTTATTTATATCCCATAGAAGCAAAAAAATAAAAAAGGTGAGATTAAATTTCAATTAAGGGTAAAAATTTAGAACGTAAAACAATCCAAATAAATAAGAATGTAAAAAACATGAACATAAAGATTTAATATCAAAATCTATAGTCATGAAATAAATATCCGACGTACATAAGGAATATATATTAAATGAAAATTTACCATGATAATATATCACTGGTATAAAATATGGAATTTTTTCAAAAAAGTAACATAATATGATTTCCATAGTAGCCAAGGCATTGATATCAAGACCATCGTAATAGATAAAGTCCTATACTGAACTGGGTTTACTTTCCACTCCAGTAGTGTATTATTAAACAATATTTACTTGTTGTTACATCCCTATATTACTGAACTAGAATTACTTCCATTATATTCATTTCTATCTCATGAGATATAAATATTTACACAATTCAATTGAGGTAGATATTGGTCCCACCCATATTTTAATTAAATCATTCGTAGATATTCTATGGAATCATAAATCCATCATCATATCATAACCCATGAAATAAAATGGGTTTTTTAAACATCATTTTATCATAAAATAATCGATAATAAGTATAATTAAATAATTAAATAAATAAAATAATATTAATAATTGGGATAGAATCATAACCCTCTTTAAAGGGAATAATCTTATTTGTAAAATACTTTTGATAACACTCTTGAACTAATTTCTTGAGGAAAATCTCTCATTTTCATCAATTTTTTTATTTTCTCAAAATGTAGTGCAATTATAAAAGAAAATAATTTAGTTTAAAATAAACTTGAAATCATGTAGAGGAAGATTTAAGGAAATATTTTGTTATAAATACATAAAAATCAGTATATGTCGTATAAGTTAACAAAAACATTCTTCTTGTACTCTTGCCGAAAAAGTGAAAAAGGAATCTCATTTGGAAAATGAAAGAAATATTCCTTCCAAAACATGTAGTAAAAGTAAAAAATGGTTAAAAATAACTTATTACATACATATAATAATATTAAACATTTTATGAAAACATTTTTATAAAAACATGGATATGTATGATAAATATACGCCAAGTAAATACTTATGTATAAACAATCTCGAATAAAAATGTTATTACAAAATTGACCCTTACTATAGGTCTGATATGATTCATATGTATCTTAAAAAACTGTATATTTGGTTTAATAATATTATTAAATTCTAATAAAACCATAATAATATATATGATATCATATATTGATGACATTATATTTCCCATTCGTTTATCAATTCCATGTTAAAGAAATGTTTTGGGTAATAAACATTTCATTTATCGTACAGATTTTGACTCATTATTCGTGATATTATTAACTATAACATGAATTAATTACTTTTAAAATTTAATACATGATTCATTTATCATATATATTACGTTTATAAATATATATAGTTGGTAGATAAATGAAATGGAACACGCCGTTCATGGAGACAGTATGTCGTACATACACATGAACACTGTTTCAATTTCCTTATTGAATTGAATGGAAGATAGTAAATGATAGATATATATACATAAATAAATTTATATTATTATTTAATATTTTTTTCCAATTTATATAATATACTATATAATTATTTTTTAATAGTTAACATGAAGACATAATCTCAACGTGTTGTGGAAACGGTAGATCGTACGTAAGCACGAGCAATGATATCATTCACATAATGATTAAACATTATAGAATAGGATGATATATTAAATTAAAATAATAATTATCATTTTATATTCATTATTTACATCCATTATATTCATCATTATACCCATCCAAATTAAGTATTTCTGAATAACAAATTACACCACGATGTGGAGACGGTACGCCGTACATACGCACACATGGTGTTATTCTTATTAATAGGATGGATAAAAGGTGGTATATAGTTTACCTGTAATTATAATAACATTTAATAATGTATAATATACGGGATTTTTTACTTTATTATGAGAAAAAAATATAAAGAGAATGTAGTGGAATTTTTTTTTGAAAGTGGTGGTAAAAAAATTAAATCTTTTTCGGGTATCTTCTTTTGGTATGCACAAAAATACTCCATAAGATGGATTTCTCCCCAAAGTGTGGCCTCTAGAATTAATTGAGAGATGCTGGGAGGAGATTTTTATATGGTTTTTCTGATCCCCAGGGATTTGGATGTCTGACTAAAAGAGAAGGAGAGGTGCCCATTTATAAGAGTGGGGAGGGGTACCTTTGGAAAGTCATGAAATAATAATTTATTATAAATTAATTTTTGTTTTATAATGGTCCAAAAATCATTTATATCGTATATAAGATGACTAAGGGTTTAACTAATCTTAACAAATAGAATTTATAAATTTTTTGTTTTAATTTTCAACCCTATCATTTTGATTAATCGTTAATTAATCAATTTAATTTTATTTGTGGAAATAATATTATAAATATTAAATGGTTATAAAAATTAATATATATGTTGTAAATTTTTTATATTTGTATACGTTTTAAATTTTTAGACCATATAATTTTAAGTTATTAATGTTTAAATATTTATGTGGTTTTTAAATAATTTTATAATATGTTATTTTTATAAAATATCAATACTGTTAATTTTCACACAATTCATTTATTGGACTTTTAAAAAAATACAGATAGAATATTAATTCAAAAAAACATCAATATACTCCTAACATATTCTATTAACCTATAACATTAGTATAGAACATTAATTAGTTCATATGATATTTATTTTTATATTTTGAAAACAATTAATTTGATATTTCTATAAATAAAATAATTTTACCTCACTATTATGCCATCATTAATGGTAATTATTTAATCTCTAAAAATTATAAATAAATGCACATGATTTATATTATTTTATTATCTTTATGATTACTATTTAAGTTATTTTTTTTAACATGTTTATCACAATATTAAATTATTATAATTATAAGATATATAAGAGTGACATGTTGTCACCTTTTTTTGTTTTATTATAATTACATCAATTTCATGGAACAAATTACATTAAATGAATCAATTATGACCCACAAGTGATATTGGTTAACTTTAATTCAGCCAATATGATTTTTTGAACTGTTAGGGTAATTTTATTATCATTATCATATTGCCAGATACTCAAATTTACCTGATTGACCATTAACTATGGTAAATAAAAATTACGATAGTTAATATTGAAAATAAAAAAAATAATTATAAGTACATATTAACATAATTTGGACCCAATTATTCTAAATATTGAATCAATTTTTCATAAATCAAAACAAATAATTTTCAGAAATTAATTTAAAATTAATTCATGTTGTCATAAACCAAAAAGAGGGGTTCTAAGATTAAAACACATATCAAAATATTTCCATATGTGTATGTCTAATTAAAATTTGAATCTACTTCCAATGACTAAAATTTGATTAAATTATAAAAACATAATTTAATTACACTTTTAAACCAATTAAAAATATTATATAACTATATAAATAAATTATATAAAAAGTAAGTTTTGAATTAAAAGGCCGTATTATTAAATTTTAAATAAAATATAAATTTTATCAGAAAAACAAAATTGAAAAATAGTAAACTTTATTAGGACTCTTCCAAAATGGAAATTTATTTTTTCAAAATAGTAAATAAAAGTGTTGAAAACTTGATTTAAAAAAATTTATTTAATATAAAAAATTGAATTTTTTCATATATCATCTCTAGAAAATACATAACATAGATGTTAATGTTAAATAAAATTCAAAATTTGGTTAAAACTCTTTATAATGGCTAGTTTATATCCCATTAAATAATAATATTTTAATAATATATCATTGTTTAGTGAATCATGGTTTTGCATACAATGAAAGTTATGAAACAATGACACTCAAGAATGTAACACAAGACAACAATAGTGCTTCTTATACAACAATATAATATGGTGTTTCGTATAGAGAAATATAATATTTGTGTGGCGTATAACAGAAGAAATCAAAGAAATTAAAAAATTATCTCATAAAATGTCAGGGTGTCACATATAACAAGTTGACCACCTACATTCAATGTAAATAATTATCCATTCATAATCATAACCTTTAATCTAGATTCGAGAACACATTGAATCTCCAACTTATGATCCTTGAAATATAATGGTTTTGGGGATTTGGATAGAGAAGAGAGAAACTAAAACCCTAATATAGAGAACAGAAGGAAGAGGGAGTATAGACATACCCAAAGCTTCAATCCAAAACCATCGTCTCTCAAAAATACCATGAATCGAGTTAGAACTACGCATGGGAATATTTGGTGTTTTTAGTTCATCACAAGGAATGCTGGTAAGAGAAGGGGGATAAAAATTGGGTGGAAACATAAAAATCCTAATATAGAAAATTTCTACTTTTTTCAACTTTTAATGTGGCACACGGTTTTCCTATATGGTTTTCCAAAATATTCTGTAAACAGTGTGCAACCCACTTTCAATGGGTAGTGAGTTTGCATGGTTACCTGTGGAGTGAGGTCACAGAGGTTTGGATGTGAGGTCCCGTGTAAAATCATGCAACTAAATCGTGCTCACTAACACTAAAAATATCTTATTGCATCAAGGATGACTCCATGATAGGGAAACTTTTATGATAAAATATTAAATAACTAAGAGGTTGAAAATTAATTTAAAATTAAATAATAGGATTAGTCAATCCACTACAAGTTTACTTCTTTTGAAAGAAACCCATCTTCACCTGTCGACGCTTCATCGTTAACCAATCATCATCGTTTACCACAAAGGGATCTCCTGGGTGATCAAAATATCAACATAAGTCCATTAAAACCTAACAACATTTGTAAATGTTTTCATACATAGTTGACTGCAACAACAACATGGTGCCAAGAAAAAACCGATATAAAAATAATACTTTATAGCCTCAAAATAATTGTTGAAGAATTTACCAGTTTTAAATTTTCCTTATTGTGTGTTTCCAATCCACAAGGAATGAGAGACATCTACTAAAAATGACCCGGTTCTATATACTTTACAACTATCCTGGCCATCAAAAAGAAGAGACAAGCCATCCAACGATAAGTATTCTAGATAATATCCACTTTAAGCCACATAAGTGATGCTCCTATGAGCCACGATCACAATGATAATGTAATTCCATTAAATTAAAACATGGTTTGGTTTTCATATTCAATACCTCATTTAAGGGTAGTTTGAAATATTTCGGGAGTTCCTGGGAATTGAAACTTGATCATTTTTCATAGAGATTTCACCTTTTCAGTAGAGGCTTCATTGATCAGATTTTAAGACGAAAAACCTATTGTTATGCGTGAACATGTGATAGGGATGATTATTTTTCAATCATAAGGGAAATTTTCATGGATGGTGTCATAGTTAGGGATCAAAATTCAATGATAAATGAAGTTGGTCATCTGACATTTGGCGCCATTTAAGTGTCCTTTTCTCTAGTATGAATTTTAGTCTCTAAAAAACACTACTGTTTTGATGAGTGGTCCTTGTTTGTTTGAAACTTATTATAGGAGTGAGAATCGAATAATACTTGTTTTTAGTATGATATATAGGTCTAGGGAATGTTGAAATTCTTAATTGATATCGTGACCCTCTTTCATTTCTATAAAAAGATGGGATGGTTTTCTGTAATTTTATTGTTGTATGAGATAAAAATGGCATGAGCTAGTTTCTTGAATGAATCACCTGATACATAGGTGAATATTGTGGTAATAATATTGATAGTATTGATATGTTTTCATGATTTTGAAACCTAGAGGTATCACTCATCTACATACAATGTACTGGTCAAGTTGTTAAATGATGTCACTAATTGGTTGAGTTTGATGAATCACTAACCTTGTGATTTTAAGTATGTTATCGGAGAATCTTTATAGTTTATTTTCCTCGTAGTTAATGAAATAAAATCATTCCTAGTTTATGGGAGGAATTTTCTCATGATTTGGGCGTGTTGTCACACTTTTCAGTTTTGTTGTGGGGTTCATGACAGATGCTTTGGCATTATAATCATTGCTGGAAGTAGAATCACATGTTCATTTTAAGGTGAATATGATATAGCATTCTTGTAGGAAGATTGCCTGCCAATTATTTCAACGAATAATACTCTCCTAAGGGAGCTATCGTCATGTTAGTTTGGTGGATTTATTTTCTTCCATGTGGAAGGGAAAGAACAAATAAGGACCATCCGAAACTAGTTGATTCATCTTGACATTTTTTTATACTTTCCGGTCTTATTTTAATATCGGTGCTTGTTTTGAAGCATGAAATTTTTGTGGTTGGCTATGTATGAAAACATTGAGAATCACAGTTTGTTTTGATTGGACATTAGTGTTTATATTGAGTGATCATGTGACGCCTCCATGGTAATGGTTTCTGATCAGTTAATGGTGATGTATCAAAAGGTGAAGATTATTTTATTTCAAGGGATGTCGAAGACTAGTGGCTAAGATGATCTTTTTAATAAATTTTTAACCCACTCAGTTTCTTTTTTTGAGATGATAACAAACCATATATTGATGATGTCCTTGATGCACTAAGAGAGCATCAATATTACTCTAAACTAATGTTTAAAATTCATTGGGATGGGTTGTGATCTCTATAAGACCTGAGTGCTTAAGGTGTTGTTTTTTGAGTCTTGGATAGTCTTGATTTATACTTAGGTTTCAATGTAGGAACACCATAGAAGGAGTTTCGAACACTAGCCATTTACTTTGTCATTACTACCAGTTAAATGATCCAATTTTTTTAGTTAATGATCTTATGTAGATGCCTTTTGATTTGTACCAGTGTATCACTGGTAAACATGGAGTGGTGGCTACCATGGGTTTGTTTGATGGGCTCTAGATAAATGAATACAATTTTATCCCAGACTCATTTTAGGTTTGTAAGTGTTGTCTTAAAAGGAGTTAAAATTCTAGTGGTCCAAATTTAGGTGACTATCTTCTTGGTGTTGAGGCATGATAGTTTTGAATGGTCAGTTATTGGTTTGTATAATGAACATCAGTGAGTGTTGGGTATTGAATTTGATGAATGTGTTAACACTGAATAAAATATAATTTGGATTAAGGTGTTGTGGTTCAGTTATTAATGCATGAGACGCCTCAGATGAGTGTTTTAAGAGTAGTCGGTTGGGATGTATTGACTCTCAATACATATTATTCATTTTTTATGGATGTAATTAATGTTATAAAACACATGTTGAGTTATTTAGGGTGTGGTGGAAATGTCGGTAGTTCTTTTTATAAAAACACATGTAACTTATTTTAATTTGGCCAATTCGGATTCGACTATTCTTCTATGGTGGGGTACCTAATATAACCTCAATTGAGGTCAGGTTTTCCCAGTTAAATTATATCACACTCTTTGAATCACTATTAATTTTTGGGGTTTTTTAATATTAAATTCAAATTATGAAGGTTTTGTGGTAATAATTTCATTTGGGTTGTTGTACATAGGCTTAGAAAGGTAAAACATTTCATATTGATCAAGGATACCTTTAGTGTGGATGAGAATCAAAGGATTTATCTATGAGATAATACAACATAACAAGTTAATGCATAATATCATTTCAAATAGTAACTCCCAAATTAATTCTCATTCTAATATAGTTTTCAGAAGGCACTTGGTACACAAGTGCTTTCGAGAACAACACACCACCCTCAGACTTGAATCCAACCAAATCAAATGATCCAGGAGCTTTTGGATATGCTTTGAGAATCCATCCAAGATTTTGAGGGATATTGGGAGAAGCATATACACCAATTTGTGTCTTACTGTAATAATAATTAATATCATATTATACTGAGGACACCTTATGAGGCATTTTATTTTAGGCCATATCAGTCGTCCCTATATTGGATAGAGGATTACGAGGAATCTTTATTGGGACTCTGTCTCCTGTTGGAGAGTTATATATGGGTATAGTTGATTCAAAATAATATGGATACTGCATAGTCTTAATCGATATGATATGCTGATCACCATAGAATATCATAGGAGTATGTGGTTTGGGATCACGTTTTCGTACATGACTCACTATGGTGGGGACATAGGAGGACCAAGAGATATGATATAATTTCATTGTCTTATGTGAGGATGTTTTAGATTATAGATAGATTTAGGTTATTATAATACCATTTAAAGTTACCTAAAACATATTCATCCCTTTTCAATGTCTTCCACATATCTTAGTTGTGCCACAATCATTTAGAACATTCCCATGTTTTTCCTCCCAAGGAGGTTGATCTATAAGTTGCTGCTTCCTCTAAGGAGAATAAATTTTATATAGATGAAAAAAGCATGATTTTTCTCCAATTATAGCCAGTTTCTCTCATACTGTTTCAATGGAATAAATATTGTTTATAGGAACAAAATTGGATTTGGAGGCCAACATGAATTTCTTAGCGGATAGATTTATTATCAGACAAATCACTACGACCCTTTAAAAGGTAATTCAGGGAAAAATTTCATTAAGGGTTTATGATGGAAAGAACCTGAGCTTTTGTATGACATATAGATTTATTTATATCTAGTATTAAATTTTATAATATGGCCTAATGTGAGTACCCATCATGATCACAGGTGTTTCACGGTATACAGGGGTTGTTTTGGAGCCCCAAACACAAGTTTGGAGTAACTTGGTCCTAAAACACTGTTAGTACAAAATGTGCTAGGTAGGCCACATGGTTAGAGTACTCCATGTGAGTCTATATGGAGGTGATAAATTCCATAATTTCAGGAAAAACCATGTGTAATTGGATGTATGTCCAGGAGGCCATGTCTGCAGTTTTTTGTATACTTGGATAAGGGGTTAGCGCACAGTTTTTGTACAGTTTTTTAATCATGAGAATAAACCATGTGGGTGACCCTCATACTATTGAAATATATGAATGGTTGGTGCATGATTTATCAAAAAATATTCCTATACCATGTATCCCCTATATTTTGGATATTTAAATAATTTTTATTTGACTAAAAATAATTTTTTAGACCAAATTTGAGTTTTCATTCTAAACTCTTATGCACTATAATAATAATTCCATGAGATCACCCCTAGACTATTCTAGTATATTAGAAAATTTATTAATCTGATAACTATTTGATGTGAGGGTTATCTCATCATATATGTATTAGTATGATCTACATTTATTTTTATCCATTTTCCATTCCTATAGATTTGATTATCATTATTTTGGTTCAAGATAATTTTACACAATATTTTATTATTCAACCATTCATCATATTTCTCCCAATAAATGTTGAATGAATACCTGTTACTAGAAGATCAATCCAATATTGAGATAAAGAAGGTGATCTATACAACTTCCTCAAATTTTTTTCTTTTTTAGGCTACCATCCATTGTGGTTCCTTCCATACATTCCAACATGGAACCTCTTTTGAATTAGTAATTTAATTTAGATGAAATCATACCAATTAGGGTTTCCCATAGGTTCTATTGTAATGCATCGGCAGCATATTCCAAAATCATGGTCACCCATGGGGTGTTACTTATAAATATTCCATGTATATGTCCTTTTAAACCACCCATGGGGTGAGTTGAAGCTTTCTTTATTAGATGTATATCGTTAATAATTTTATTGAAATGGATTAATTGAATGGGAGATGGAATGTCTTCATTTTATATTGTTCATTTTGATTAAATGGATAATACGAACGTTAATATATTATTTATGATATGTATTGCCTCCTTTCAAAATGCTATATTGATATGCCATCTTTAAATTGGTTAATTTCCATAAATTGAACTAGGTTAAATGAGTATGTATAATAATTGATTTATATCTTTAATGTTTGAATGACATGTGTGAATTATAATCATTGAGTGGGTAAACTTGTTGGTTTCTATGAGTTGAATTGGATGTTACGAGGGGGTATACAAATAAGTTAAGATGAAATCTTAATGATATTTTTAGTGGGTATACACATCTGTTTTGATATGATAAATGATATGTATAGTAAATTTAGGATTAGATTCATTTGATGTGTCCCTTGGATCTATAATGCCATAGTGGATTCATTTGGTGGAAATGCTCCATGGGTCATGATTTTGTGGGATTCCATGGTCATTGCTAACCCTTAACTCTATCATACTTGGACTCTCATAGGAAATGTCTGGTATGACATGCTCTTATGACTCCAATTAGTTCATATAGAATGTTTTAAATGATATTCTCCTTGTTCTTGATGAGGATGCCTCAGTCATTGACACCTTCGATATGACCTTTTTTGGTTTGACACATTGACATACTACTCAACCATGGATATGAAATAAACTCAGTTATATGAGAATTCAATGGCAGTATGAGATTATGGGATGATCGAAATGTTTGTTTTGTTCGCATATCCATTTTATATATCCCCTTTATATCATAACTGGACCATATTTTGCAGGGAGTATGGAGAGGCTATATAGTACCACTTTCTTAGCAGTGAATGTGTCGTGGGAACATTACTTCACTATACTGCTTACCTAATTTACTATTTACCTTAATTTTTTGTTATGTTTTATACTATAGAATTGTATAGATCAATGGTGGTTACCTACTAGGATGTTACGTTAAATCCTATTTGGGCCTCCCTAGGGGACCCAAAAAAATCATATTGTTTCTGTTGTTGACAGGGGAAAGTTCCATAATGAATGTTGATGTTTGTTTCATTAGAGTAGGTGGGAATGGGACAAAGATAAGGCTTGTGATGATACTAGGACACTTTTTGGTATTTTTTATTTTTTGATACTTCTATTGTACTCTATTTCCCTGCACCTATTTTATCCAGATACATATATCACCTAAATCTTTGTATACATGACACCTTGAGATTTGTAATATATTCATGTATTGCTTATTTTTTTGTTTTATACATTTTGAAAATTCTTCCTATATCTATATGTTATTTACATCTGCTATGATATACTCTGGTAATGAGGAAATAGTCTAACAAATAACACACCTAGGCCATCATTGATAGTAAATAGCATCTGAGATTTGGGGAGATTTTTTTAGGTGATATGACACAACAATCTTGGGGCACTGTTGAGTGTCTTCTAGGTTTAGGATGTTACACAGGGAGCTCCACACAGTTTGAAAAACCATACTCCATCCATGGGGAATGCCACTGCACAAGGATGCATGGTTTTCCAAGGGAGGATGTGTAGTTTTCTTAACATTTTTCCAACCTTGTACTTTAGAAAGGTTTTCCATGTTTTCTTTTATTTTATTCCCTGAACACCAATATCACCCCTTAGGCCCCTTATACACATGATAGAAATTTAAATGACTAATTAAATAAAATATATCCCAATATTTTAAACAATTAAATACCTTAATAAATACCAAGATCTTACACACCTTCATATCCCTCCACATCTAATGACATCCCAAATCATGTAAGGATGACCCACTATGATTTTGATTATATTGAAAAAGGGGAGAGTAAACGTAACAAATGTTTACTCTATATTATGTTTTTACAAATCATTTTTTATGATTCAAAAGCACTAATTATCAGATAATGTGGGAGAAAAATGAAAAGAGAGAAATGATAAAATTTTGTAAGAGTTTTCCATTGCATGGAAAAATATTCTTATTATTCATGGGTTGAATTCCTTTAAAAACTTAACATTAACCAGTATTTTTGTGTCATGAAACATTATTTTTAGAAAGGATGAGTTTTGTTAAAAGTAAATGTTTTTTTCTGAATAATTTTTGAGTGCAGAAATATATATCAATTAGTGTGGTCATGGAATAAAAATGGATATACTAAAGAACCATTGTGATGTTTTTTTAAAATGTTTTTTATTTTTTGAAAACGAACCATTTTTAAATGATTGAATTTGTTTTCAGGATCCATACTAGTCCATCACTAAGAGGTTTTAAATGAAATTTGAACGTTATTGGTTGTTCAATTCCAATAACTAAGTGGGGGAAAAGTTTTTATTGTTGAATTTTTTCCAGACATAGGTTTGTAGACATAACTTTTCAATATATCTAGTAAAAGACACATAAGGTGTAAGGATGATGGAATCTTTATGTTATTTAATATTTTTTATTGAATGCACCATCAAAATATGAACTATCTTCATAATGTTAAAGATTCCTCATACTCTGTGTTGGATAGAATTTCAGATTGTATGGAGGGAGGAATTTCGAATGATGATGAAGATTTTGAACGAATATAGTTATGATCATAGTTATAATGTACTTAAAAATTAAAATATTATGTCATATAATACACTTAAAATCATGAATATATCATCAATCTTGAAAAATCTCATGATAAATGATTTTTATGAAATGTTGGAATCATAAAGAAGATATCCGTTCAAGGAATCAAGAAAATGTTTTCATCACATCCAAATATATTATACATACAATTTTGTAGATTTTTTAATGAGTTATAGATTAAATTTTTGGAATAAATTCATCATTTCAAGGTAGATTGACCATTGAATAATTTCCATAACAATGGTAAAACTAGCATAATTGGAAATTTTATCTTAATGTAGTTATATCAAACTGAGTCTAAGGAGGAATATCAATTAGATTGACTCTAAGGAGGAATGTCAATCAGAAATATTCTAAAGATGGAAAATAAAATTGTACTATGTTTCTATAAGAAAATTAGATAATTAAGAGAATATGGAGAAACTATGATAATATTGAGAAAATGAATAATGTCACATTTTATAGAGATGAGGAAGGTCCATTATACTAAGGAAATGTTGCGATGTTTGGGAATGATGATTACATAGATGGCTCAAAATGATAAAAATATTGAGATGGTTTGAATCAGTCAATGTTGATGGTTAAATAATAGTCTTTTTATAGTTTTGAAATTTTAGTACGCATTCAATATTTTTTAGTTTCCCGACTTTTTTATTTTGCATCATATATAGATAGAATAACAATACATTAGTACACTGAATCTTTTTTCACTTCAGTGTAAAAGGAAAAGTGCTAAAAAATTCACATCAATGTTATATTTATGGATATATTTATCTAACAGGTAGATCATATATATGAAATATTTCTCACTATATAGATTAATATCATAATATGGAAGATTAGAATGAGGATGATTTGATTAAAGAAGATAGGAAAATAAAAGATCATACTACATAGTTTAGATTAGTTTTATAAGTGCAATTTGAGAAAAGGGTTCATTGTAATGAATCCATCAAAATGAGACATTTATAATGAAGAAATCAAACCTATGGCAATTGGAATTAAGTTCTAGATAATGTTTTTAAGAGCAAAAGTTTTTTTGATTTATTAATTTGTGGGTCAAATTGTTTTTAATGAATTTTTTAATCAAATACAATTTTGTATAATAATTCATATTGGATGATAGAAGGTGTCTAATTGGATTTAGATGAATATGTATTCACTTCATTATAATTTTGAATTTCTATAGACACATGGGAGTGGAGATGGGAAGAACGTAGGACGTCACACTAAGGATGAGCCTTGTAATTTTTGAATGATTTACTTACATTAATACATTTTCATGCATGATTTTTGATTAAATTTTTATATGGTTATAAAATTTAATAAGTCGTAGGGTTTTTTTAGAATGTATTAAAATGTACAGAAAGTTATCTACTGAATAAACCAACATTACTCAGTTGTTCGTCAATCCATTAGAACATAAAAAATAACTAATATATATTTGAATGGAATTATTCAACTATAATTTTTTTTGAATTCATATGTTATGATTTTAAAAAAAATTAAATAGTTAATGGAATATAATATTTTATTCCTTAGCATAAACATAGTTATTACTTGGATTCCTTGTTTTTTGGCCTAGATACCCCCACCAACTCTATATTTTATTTTAGCCTTCTATATTTTCTCTAAATACGAGAATTGATATGTGTTGTGATGTGATCCTTAGATGGTTATTGGTTGATGAGATATATATTGGGAGGCTTGAGGTTGAGGTATTAGTTGACATCTATTATGGTGGGATACTTAGTGATATGCATTATGGTGTCATTGATGATACAATAATTGGTGTAAAATGATAAAGATGCTATTTCCTATTGTTTTTCATTAAGATGAGATATTTTCTTTTTTATATATATTCATAAAATCTTGTTGGATGGATTTTTGTATTTTTTATCCTTTCCCCACTACTTGATGCAGTTTGGGGTGCTTGGTTATTCAGAATTTTTATAGTAACATTTGATTATTCATATGTACTTGTAATTATGGAATGATAATTATTAATAAATTTTTAACTAACGGTTTTTTGTCATGAATTGAGAAAAAATCATTATAATCTTAACCTTTTTATTAGTTGTATTATTCCTATATTTACTAAACATCACATAGACATAATGAGTTATTAATGGAAGAAGTATTCCTAAAGAAAAGTGATGTAATTAAAGTAAAATTTAATTTGAACATGAAATAATTAATTAAATGTTGTATTCTTGAGGGACTATCTACTTATATGATATATGAATATGAGTGTCTGAGTGGTGATAAATATAATAGAGAATATGAATATGTTAATTCTCATAGTTTGGTTATGAGATATAGCATGTCATGTATGTTATGTGATTTCATATTCTACCCCACCCATTTTTGTAGGGTGAGTGACAACCACTGGACTCTAGGAGAGATATTTATCTAATATCAAGGATATAAACAAATTCATGGATGATTAACCCCTCTATACTTTATCTCTTCTTTGGGTAGTATTATGTACTCGTATGCATAGTTGTTATTTTTCCACATATATATGTGTGTGTGTGTTTGTGTTGTGTGTGTATATAATGGATTGTGGTGATTTTTCATCATATGTATATATAAATATATATTCATCTGGATTATTTTAGGTATGACATGTGAGTGTTAAAATGAATTTATATATAATACCTTACATACGGGTTGTGGTGGCTCTCGGAAACTACATAGATGCTATATTGAGATGTGATGAGTTGGTTTTTTGATGTGATTCCCCGGGTTTTTTTATGTGATGATGATATCCCACAATTCATGTTTTAAAATTTTTCCAAGTGTATTCGGCCCATATTATTTTGAAGAGAGATGGATTAGGATGTGTGACCTTGGGGAAGAGCAAAAGACCAGTGTGGAAGTGGTTGTGGAGTAGCTTATTAAGATATTATATTTCGTGATCTATCATATGTGATACATGGGAGATATATACATATTTATTCTAGTAATATAGAATACCTATTTAGGTGATGATTTAACATTAGTTTTTTTCCCTTGGATTTTGAATTATTTCCATATATTTTTCATGAGAGGCTTAAGTGAGGATCATACTAAGTATACATGTTATTCACAACCTATGAATATATTTTTTTCTAGTCAATGAGATAATGGTGATGATATTGCAATAAATTTATATCTTGTGTTTTCTAAAGATCCTTTTAGGATTTAGTGGTCCCTATCATGGATTATATTTTCACACTTTTAACATTTAATGCAATTTTTCAGTTGTATTATAATACCATAATGCATTTATAATCTTTTACGTTTATCTTGAGAATGACTTTTTGGTGTTTCAACATTATCTAAAATTTCTCATATCGTAGAGGGAAATTCCTCTAATATGTTTGTATGGAATAAAATTTGAGAATGTTACCAACCAATGACCTATTAGAGGTGGCATTTGGGCATCATTGTCTAACTTCTCTCATTACAAGTATATAAGGGGTATCTATGGGAGATAGGATTGAGATAAGGAGACAAAAAAAACTCCACGTAACATCCCATGAAGTACAATTGACTAAAATATAAATCTAAAAATAAACAATTATTATTATGAAAGTTAAAATTAACTTACAACCATGTTCTAAAATAATTAAAACAATACACACTTCTCAGTTTGAGACAATATTAGAAATTAAATTTCCAAGAGTGTGTTCTTGTGATTCCATCATGGAGTCAAAAGAATAGTATGAGTAGTCTATCTGACTATACCATGCCAAAAATCCCGTACCTGAGTGGTAATGGCTCTTTCTTGGAATCCACGAGACCTAGGTTCAAAAACAGGTGGAGGGGAATTTCTGAGTTACTATATCAAGGACTATAGCAGGTACTGTACCAGCTAGAACTATTCACCCAATTTGGGCCTTCGGGCCACTAGTTTGGGCATACGGGTCTCAAGGTCCTTCGGGCCATAGGGACATCAGGCCACAAAGACCATGGAGTAGCCCAATTCACATAGAGAAGGCCCCAAAAGGGGATCAGAGCAACAAAAGTAGCAGTCACCAAAAGCAGAGCTAAAATGATTGGAAGAATAAGAGGGTATGGAATACACTATCGGGACCAGGCACCGTGTAGCTTTGTATGGGGCAATGCTAGCCGATCTGCAATGCAAGGTGGGGTGGTAGGCAATCAATGACGTAGAAGTTGGGGAGGTGTAGTTCTAATGGGTTAGGCCTACAGGTCATGTATTGGGTATGGTATGCCTCTGGGACTTCGGGTCATGTATTGCTGGTCATGTCCTGCCTTGTGACTTGGGCCTATGAGTCATGTATGGATTCCTATTCAACCCTTAAAATTTGTATCATACCTAATAAAATAAAAAATAAGGCCTTCGGGCAATTCGGGGTATCTGACTATACCATAAGGGAATAAGTGCTTTATATACCGGTATAACTTTTTATTTGGCATGAATGGGGGGGATTACCAAGGGAGAATCCACTATGACTATTTTAAGATGTATTATGTTCTTGAAGCATATAGATAACCTCTTCAATTGATGTTATATGTCGTAAAAAACTAATTAAATTACTTACCAAAGCTAACCATCTAAGGAAGATTTTTATTGGTATATTTTAAAAATAAAAAAATATATGATATCAAATAAATTGTTATGGAAACATTTTTCTTACGATGTCGTTAACTAATAGATCATGAGAAAATCAAAATTAATTCAACACATCATATTTTAAATGGAATATCACATAAAACAAAATGTATTAGAAATAATATAATATGTGTATAATAAATAGAAAGTAAACAAAAAATGAAATATCCATTAATTATTCATTTATATTATTAAATATAATAAAAACCAATACACTCTCTTAAATAATAATTATATTTATTTAAATTACTTTTTGTAACATGGTAACAAAACATCATGAAAAATAATCCTTTTTATTTATTTTAAATAAAATATTGTCTTGGAAATGAGAAGCTAAAAATCCATTATTTATTTAAGGTTATCTATCAACTATAAAATTATTAAGAATATAATTTTTGCAGTTTTTAAAAATGAAATAATAAGTAACCACTAGAATAAAATTAATTTTGTATTATATATATTCATCTATGAAATAAACAATTAAAAATCATATCATTTATCATTAATTAAATAAATTAATGTAAATTAAAAATTAAAATAGCTCATCATAGCACCATTTTTGATATATTTATGAAATTCAATGAAATGTTATACATATTTCACACTCATTCTATTTTGTGTTAAAAGAAAATAATGGTTTAGTAAATTGTAATAAATACTTTATTTCATTTAGGAATTAAAATAAATTTCAGGTTGGGTCGCCACAGCTCTACTAAATAATTAAACTATCACAAAATAAAACAAATTCAGAGAATATTAGGATCACATATCTAAAATATAATTATTACATTCATTGGTATTAAAATTGATCTATTTTAAAAATATATAAAAAATTTCCATACAAATGTATAATATAACAAGATTCCAGAACAAAACAATTGTGAAAATAATGAAATATGAAATCCAAAATCCTATTTTCCTAGGATTTTTATAAAATATGACCATGAAATTGAAGGATATTGATTCCGTTGAATTATTTAATAGATGTACAAAATTGAACAATATGAAAAAAATAATGGATATGTGTTATGGAAAGGGGTGAGGTTTTTGTTTCTATTTGTTTTGGTCAAGCTTCATTCCTACAATGATTTAATTTTGGGATTTAATCTAAAAAGAAGTGTTCTTAAAGGTTGAAAATTTTATATTAGAGTTAATTATTTTTATAAGGGATCTAACCTAGAACAATAATAAAGGTCCAAATATATTTCTTATTGAAAATGTTTTCTTACCAGTGGTCCTATATATATATATATTAACTAACAAATCAATATAAAATTTTAAAAATATATAAAAAATTTCATTTAAATAAAAATGTAAAGAATAACATATTTTTATATTATAATGATAAAAATAATAACAATAACATAAATAATATTAGTTTTATAATAAAATTACACAAACATATAATAATAATAAAAAAATTGTAAAACACCCTAAAAAATATTTATTGAAATACATAAAATGAAGAGATAGATTCACGAAGTATCATTATAGGAATGTACATATGTATCGCCATATAAATTATATGAATGTAGAGTATTAAAAAAAATAAAAACTCCAAAGTTCCAACTTGATGTAACCATATAGGATTCTACATGAAAATTTTTATTTACGAATTAATTATAATTTTGATAAATATTAGACACAATTTAAGGAATGCTCAATAAAATGCAATAGTTAGATCCAATCATTTAATGTAACCATGTATCCACTCATATTCTTGGGAAATGGATATAAAAAACATAAATTTAATCCCATTAAATCTACATATTATTATTTTTAAGGTTTTTGAAACATTAAATATCATGATTTACTACCCTTTACAAAACATGAATTGAATTATATGACATAATAAATTTATAAGAATGAATTTTTAGAAAATAATTATAATTTGAAAGAACACTCATGTTTGTTTTAAATCTTAATGAAATATTCCCCACACTATCTACATATTCTCTGGTCAAATCAAAAAGTAGAGGAATCCATTTAAGGTATGTGAAATTAAATGTTTACTTTCTTAATCCTGAAAATAAATTAATGTGATAAATAATTATCTAATCGTAAAAATTATTTAACCAATATTTTTGGATCATAAATATGTATATGAAAATATATTTAATTTTTATAATAGAATACTTAGAGAAATTCCTATTTACATTAATGAGTTATTTTCTCTCACATATTGACAGTAAATATAGTTTGTTGAAATCAAAATAAAATAAAATTTTAAAATCCATTCCCATGTCTATAAAGAGAAGAAAAAGTTCATGAATCTAATAAATCTTGTATGAGAACTTATGCTTCAAAAAAATTATGAAATAAGAATATCCAAACAAAAAATTGAAAATCACATAAAAATGTGACAAAGATTATTTATTTATTATAAATATTAGTAATTTTGAACATAGAACCCACCCCACATTTCAAATATTTTCACCTTCATGAGTTCTATTATTCAACGACTTATAGATATTGAACCACTATAATGAACTAATAAATGGATTACTCAACTAGAATAACAATAATGGAACATTGTTAGGTCATGAACTTAAAAATATATAGCATTGTTTTTTAGTTATTTTCCTAAGACTATCATGGTATAGCTCATGGTGTCCATATCATTATATTTGAATTCATTATTATGATATCATTTTATAAGGAACATTTATTTTAAAATAAAAAAACTATTCACATAAAACTAATAAAACACTCTTTGAATACCCAAGGAACATTATGATCATCATAAGGTAGAGAACCAAGACTGTTTAAAAAAATCATAGATTAGGGGACCAATATTGATACTATTTAGTGTTATGCATATTTTTTATAAAATATATTCATAGCGGTGAAAACCAGAGAAATCTATACGGAAAAGATTTAATTTCATGAAATTTTCACCAAATATGCACCTAAAACCAATTTTAAATAATAATAATATTATTAATATTAATAATGAAAAAAATTATATTATAACATATTGCAATAATGATTATAACACACATTTTTATAAGACAATAAATATTTATTTTTAAACCATATTATAGAATACTAAAATAATTTAACCAATAAACTAATAAAAATAAATTAGTTTAAGCTTCTTTCAAACAGATAAATCGTAAATCAATTGTATTAATAAAATAAAACAAAAATTTCTAAATAATGTAATAATATTATTTATAAAAACGAATCAAATAAATATTAATTAAATAAAAATATTAATAAATGTAAATATATAAAAAATATCTGAAAAATATCTTAATTCCTTTATTTAGTTAGATAAAATATAATTATATAAACACTAAATTTCATGGTCACTATATTCTCCCCCTTATAAATTCTTTTCATCCCAAAAAATATGTATAAGTATTGTAATTGACACTTATTCTATTTTCAAATGGTTACACATTTAATTACTTAAATGTGATCTCAAATATTATATATATGTGTATATCAATAATTACTAATCATTAACTAGTATCTCCCAAAAATGGAAACATTATATCATTCTATATTTCAAATTAAAACCGTACGTGCATCAAATTAAAGAAACCCCAAAATATTTCTGTGTTTATTTCTAATGACACTCATCGAGGGACAATTTGATAACACTTATATGTGATTAAATATTAAAATACCAAAATAATATCCTTTTAGTTAATTTTATTCAATTAAAATTATGTGTAGAAAAATGAATCTTGAATGATATGTTTGTGGTAAAACATCTCCATGTTCATAAATAAATTTTCCATTTCATCATATTAGATTTAGAAAGATAAAAAATAATATATATATATATATAAATAATAAATATAAAATTTAATCATTAAAATACTGGTTTTTTAATCATAAGAGACCACTAGAGGAAAAAGTTATAATCGTATCCATGTCTATATGAACTGCTCAAAATATAGTTCTCAGCATACTGTGTCGTGATTTATTTGATTGGCTAACACCCGAAAAAGATGAACTATGAACGAGATCACTTTATTAAGAAATATGTTGATGTTATCTATACAATACTTTTTTAGATTTATTAAAGATATAATAAGGATTTACTCTGGTAAAATAAAATGTGTTTTATTTTGACATAACATTAACATGTCGACAAAGCATATGCTTTCGAGTAGAAATAATATAATTTTTAAAACATATATGTCCACAGATTCAAGTTTAATGTATTTAATTTAGCCTATTCTATGACATCCCATAAAAATCTGGAAAAATATTTATAATTTACTTGAACATTAAAAAACTAAAATTAATTAATTCTTTGAAATCAAACGAACATGAATCCCCAATAACAATCACACACATAATGATTCATTTTAGTATATGTGATAATGAAAATAGAACCATGATTTTTTTCTTAAATAAAAATTTCATGATCAAATAAAATTTAACAAAATTGAAAATAAATATTATATTTTTTATACATCTATTTTTTTCAAATTATATAAATAAATTTATCCTAATTATTTTCAAAAAAATCTAAAAGTCAATCATATTTCATGCGAAATGTTATTATTTTATTAATTCACTAGAAAAAATTATAACATGGAATTTTGTATCTACCATGATTTTTTTACAACACTATATATTTTAGGAATCGAAGAAAAAATACATATAATATAAATTATAGATTGTGTATATATTACTCATACATAGTTTATTAATTTTTTCGATAAATCATTATAGAAATTTAATTCTTTTTGATGACATAATTTTGTTAAACATATTTATTCAAAATTAATTATAAAATCAACTTTGTTTAAATTAATATCACATTTCCAATATAGAAAATTGAAGTCACAAAAAATATCACATTATAATTGAATATATCATGATCATAATATTTGAAGCATCGTTTAATTCAAAATAATTTACTTAGAAACACATTAAATGAAAATATTATTTTCATAAACAATAAGTCATACTAAATTATCACCAAAACAAGAATCGATGATTCACAAATTTTTTAATCTTTAATTTATTTTATATTATCTTTAAATATAATCTCCATTTTGATACACAATGTACTCCCTAATTTTTCAAAAAAAAATAATAATTTTCAGTTTAAAAATTTATTTTACCTATTAATAAAAGGATAATTATTACCTTGTGAAACATTAAAAATCAATTTCTAAACATATATAAAACATTAATTTACCCCTTAACCATTGAAAATATCAATATTTTTAATTAAAAAAAATGATATTTGAAATTTTATTTTTTAAACCAAAAATACTATTCATTCAAATAATTTTTTCTAAACTGTAATTTTTTGTCTATACTATTTTTATATATCTCTTAAAAATGATAGAACAATTTTTCTATAAAATATAAAAATTTTCAATATATCACATCAAAATCAATGATATCTTATTTCACAATAACAATTACAGGGGAAACGTGATGTTCAAATTTCGTTTCAACAACCAAGATAAATATATATAATATACATTGTTGGATCAAAAAATTATTTTATAAAATGATAGATATTATTAATTTCATATAAAATATAATAATAGTTAAATTTACCATGATAATTTTTTAATTTAAATTCCTAAATTTAACCATATACTTATTTTATATTTTAGCCAAATATATTAGAGGTTATTTTTCACAAATAAATTATCTAACATTATGACTCTTTAAAAATAATTTTGAACATTTTACCACTGGATTTATTTTAAAATAATATTTTTTAAATATACAGTTATTAGAATATAATTTCTATATGTCTTCAATTTTTTTTCATTTTTGGGATTTCCTAATATTTTTTGAAACATATGTAAAACATGTGAATATGAAAATTTGAATTTGAAATTTTTTTATAAGATGGTTTAAATGGTAATTTTTACACTATAAAAAAATTTATGTACATATTTTTATTTGGGATATGTGGTGTAACACTGAGTTGTATTTAGCTATTTTCAAAGAAGGTTGAATATTTTGGTAAATTCTTTGTGTTTGTGAAATTTAAATTGTTGTTAAGAATAATAAATATATAAATATATTTTAATTAATTTTATAATATAAATGTAATTATTATGGGAGGTATTATTATTAAGTGCCATTGAGGTAGATTATTAGATAATATAGTGTATAATGATTTTTTATTATAATCCTTGTCAAAAGATTTAATGTTCTATTACTCAGAGATTTGAATTAAAAATTTTGTGATAAGGAGAGTAGGAAAGTCGATAAATGTTATGTCATGAAGTTAAATGGTATCATTAGGGGAATTATTAGGGTTTCATTCAATTTTCATTCTGAGGATAGTTTCTCTCTATTTAGTTTCCACATAATATTCATTCGGTGAAAATAGTGTATCTGAGAAAATTATAGAATGGAAAAATGGATATAGAAAATATTATAGATGGATAATGGTGATAATGAGAAGATTAAATATATGTATTAATATTAGAATAATGAATTCTTACTAAAAATAGATGCCATTTATAATAATCCATTAAATCTAAAATGAATTAATTTTCCATAATTTTTAGATATTTAAGACTAATCTTATAAGAAGTTTTGATAGTGTATATAAATATAAAGAGGATTAATAGTTTACAATGATAAAATATTTATATGAACATGTAAATAGATGAAACAATTATTTTTAATAAATAATTTAATTGGAGAAAATTATAAAATTAAGGGATATTATTGATATAATAAAATAAATAAATATAAATATTTAGATGGTTGAGAAATGAAATTATTTGATGATATAATTTTAACTATTGTTAATTTTGATGTTTTAGTAATGTAAATATATTTCCTAAAAATTTATTGATAATAATTAATTATTTAATTATTCAATATGTTTTTATGATAGAATTTCTTGTGAATCAATGATTAAGAATTTTCAGGAAATATATTTTAATTCATTTTAATGAACATTTATGTTGGAGTAATGAAGTATAAATGAAAATAATTTTAAAGCCTAGATAAGAAGTCTTATTACATTTAGCAAAAGGTTCATTCCATACAGTTGGAAAACATTGTTGGCATGCTAATGATGTTTAAAGATAAAGTGGTAATCAATTAAAAAGGTTTTATGAAAAAAATTCTTGGGGAAAGGATAGTATTGGAAATTAAGGGTACATGTTAATAAATAAGTTACATTGGGCGGTTTGATTTGTATATTATCCATTCCACGTTTGAATGGATCCATAAAACCTTGTAATTAGGCTCTCAAATATAGTTAATTATTGTAGTATATAATGATAATAGGATGAATTTTTAGTAGTATAATTATAGTATGGTGGAAGAACATTAATATAGAAAAACCTTTTAGAGAAACCTTGGTAGTATTTTTAGATAGATTGGTGAATGTTGAACGGTTTGGTAGATGATCTATCATTATTAAAATGAGGTATGTTATATGTTCGGTAAGTGTTCTGGTTTTAAAACATTTTGATGATTATGAAGAGATTAATGATGGTGTTTTGGTGAATTAATCCATAGTATTTGATTTTTGGAATACATATGATAGAGTATGACATAGCTATGTGATACAATTATTGAATCATTTTGTTTTGAATCATGGTAGAAATAAATGTGAGAAAATTTTATGGTTCTTGTGTGATTATATTACTTATAACATTTATATTCATGGTGTATGGGGTGTGAGAATAAATTGATAGTGGGGTTATTGTACTATTTATGATATTGTATTTTAATGTTAATGTTGAAGTAAATTATATAGATGTGGCTTTTAAAACATGATGATAATGTTGTTGACACAGAGGATAATGGTGATGAAAGTGTAGATTGTATGGCTTTCTATAGTGGATGTGTGATGTTTTGAGGTTATAATGTAGTCCAAGGAGAAGATATTACCTTGCATAGGAATTTACATATTACATAGAGATTCATGGAGGGTTGAATACCTACCAATTGGTATAGGTTATGGTAGGGATATGCGACAAGAGTAAATACATAGAACACTAGATAGATTCCTTTTGTTTTGAAAATGAACTATCTAAATAATGTATATGGGATACTGAGTTTTTAAGGGTGGGTAACTATTGAATGATATATATATGAAAAAGTGTTCACTATTTTTGAGAAAATAATTGGTTATGGGGATGTGAATGTGAGTTACCTATAGATTCAAAACTACTTACCTATTGGTTGATAACTAATTATTGAAGAAGATAGTTTAGTAAGATCTCTACAAGTGGATAACTATATAAGAATATTACAGTGTGTCCTCTAAGAGCAATCAACTTCTTGGTTATTGGATATGGATCTGTGGTGTTTATTAAATTGATAATTCTATGTTTACATATGATGGGAAATTTGATACGGTTTAGAGAGTGTAATGATTCTATATTATAGAATAACTGTGATTGGGTGGTTGAATTTTTTGGAATTGATGTTGATTTATTGTTTATTTATTTTGTTAAAAACATGAATATATTTTTATTATTTATTTATATAGACACATGAGGGATTAGAAGAGGAACCTTATATATAAATTTATATATCATCTCTGGTAAATATATTCTATTTTCTAGAAAATCATGATTATTTTGGTAGTGAGGTTGGAGAAATATACCTATAGACATGGGAGACTTATCAGTTGAGACAGTTTCTATAATAATCCAGATCATGTGACCCATTGCGTTGGAGTAAACATGGTGATTGATATATATATAGGGAAATCCCAAAGGTGTATAGTTGTGTAAGGAAGGAGGTTTTTGGTGTTTTAGATGACTAATGGTTGATTTAGAGAATGATGGTAGAACATTGTGGTTTATCCCAGATAGAAGATCAATGGAGATAGATCACTAGCGATATATCATGGTGGTATATAACATAAGAAAAATCTCAAGTAGTAGGTCAAAGGTGAAAGTTTACCAGTGATACTTCACTAGATATTGATAAGTAGTTGTAGTTCAGTATCTGTATATCACAATTTGTAGTTACTACTAGTATATCATTGGAGGTAGATCACTTCTGGTAGATAACTTGTGGTAAACCACCATTGGTATTTCAAAGCGATAGACCATGTCAGTAGATCCTGAATGTAGATCACCAATGAAAAATCATTATAATTAGATTATTGGGGGTAGATCACTAGTGGTAGATCACCCTCTGAAGATCAGAAGTAGTTGATCACTTGTATTAGTTCCTTGTGGTAGATCACTAGAGATAGATATGGAAATACATCTAGTTTTTATAGATTTACTAATTTTTTAATTATTGACCTCTCTTTTTTATGATATATTTTATAAGTCTTTAATTATTTTAATTTAAACATTTTTAATGAAGGATACTTATATACCCAATTGATAAAAATTCCATACATTTTTTATGTTAATACTTAAGGATATGATGATAACTTCCTTAAATAGTTAAATAAAATTGTATCAAATCCAACCAGTTTTAGATCTTTTAATTTTAATGTGATGATCATTCCTTCATTCATTCCATCTAACATTCCTTGATAGGAAATGTTCCTCATCATTTTCCATTGGTTTGGTGGAACTTTTTGTTTTGTGTTCCCTATGGGTGGTTTCTTCCTATGTGTGTGTCCCTTAATTTTGGTGTAGAAAATTAGTGTGAATATTCATTCCTCCATGTATGGGGTTCCTTAATTTTTCATCACTTTTAACATGTATGAGAGATTCATTATTTTAATCTCATGCTATGATTTTTATCACAATATTAATGAATATAATATATCATTTTAATTGAATTTATGGTGAAGGTGAATGATCCAAATGCTTTATAGATTTTTCTTAATTTGATATTGAGATCATCCATGTTATTTTATCACTGAAAATGAAGAAAATTTTAGCCCCTATTTTTTAGTTATGAAATATATATTTAAAGGAATTTTTCTGATTGTTGTGATACCCCATGAATAAATTGTTAACCACTTATACTCAGAAAATAAATCTGTTTCACTGATATATATGGCTTGGGTGATATTAATCCCAAAATAAAAGAAGTTTATATACTCCAAATACCATTATTACATTTGGAAAATCTTATATGATGATGTTAATATTTTTTTGGCATGTGTGAATTTATAAAGATAGATTGTAGTATATGTTGATGTGGGAATGTGTAACCACACATTGGAGAAATTAGGATGGAATGTATTGGTGATATGAAATTTTTGATGAGGAGATGGTTCTGACTATGGTGGTGGTTGTGAGGGCTTGTTAGCATGAGGATTTTGTGGAATATGATGTTGTGTTTTCTCGGGTTATGCATGTTTCTAAAGAAGTTATGTAATTAAAGAAATGATAACATTCAACATGAAATGGTATGAGATGTAAATTTTTAAAATAATGGTTAATATTAGGCTCTATGGTTAAATGATGATGATGTCAAATATGAATAAGATGAATTGAGTAATATAATGAATTGAGTATGTAACGAAATGGGTTGGTAATGGATAATATAGAAATTATATTTTTTTATAATTAATATGAAATTATCTTTGTGTTATGTATGGTTGTGTTTTTTATTTATAGGTTTATGTGAGAGTGGGGAATTTTTTATATTGATAGTTCTTTTTGTGAACCCATCAAATGGACTTCTGTGTGGGTCTAATATATACCTTGTTTATTCAAAGGATATTATATATGGATCCCACCCATGTCGATCACCTAGTCCCAAAAAAAAATTGTTTTGGGTGTGTTTTCCAAAAATTATATTGGTGATGATGGATATCTAGCTACAATATCTTCCCCACTCCATCTTCCACGAAATAAGAAAATGGACATGAAATGGTGAAAAAATGTACACTTTTCTATAATCAAGGTTGGATGTGATCTCCCATGAATCATTGACAAAGGTGAGATATGTTGAGTGATGTATTTATAGGTGAAATGAAAAATGGTTTATAATAGAGGCTATTCATAGTAGTATTAGTACCAAAATTTGATCTCCTATATTTTCATGACACCCTAATTTTGTGGTTATATAATTTTATATGATTTCGAATGTTTTTTTGGGATACATGAGATGTGACGGTCAATTTCATGGTAGGTTCCTAGCTTGATGTGATATATGAAAGAGGTGGGGGGACAATGATTTAAGTCATTAGGGATTGAGGGTGGAAAATTGACGGGAAAGTGGTGTGGCATACACTATATCAATATTCTTCAGATTATGTTATGATAAGTGTTTTGTGTTATTTAGTAAGACTAACATTGTGTGGTTTGGTAAATATAGTTGACGTGTTTATGTGTTTTGGTTATTTTGTTTACTAATGAGTTCAATAGTATTCTTCTTTCACATGTTATCTACAGAATTTGGTTTTCATACTGATTACACCTTTATAATCACTGTAGGTTTGTAATCAGTTAGTAGGCTTACAAGAATACTAGGTAGATCATGTTTGAAATTACAAGATTAGATCATTGGATAGTTTTTGTGTCACTGTTTTGACATTACTTTTTGGTATCTTACTTTGCAATTCTTTTTCTACATCTAGTTTTATTAAAACATGAATTATGGGGCTATTTTGGGATTTGTTTTTATATTAATTAATTTAATATCATATGGTAGATTCATGTCATATACATGTCCCCTATTATTGTATATTCCTTCTATTTAATGATATTTTTATACAATCAGTGATAGTCTCTAACCCAAGGCTTATTAGTGGCATGACATAGGGGTCATTTTCTCCCCCCCTCAGTGTGGTATCTTTGGTGGCCGTGGTAATTCTATAGTGGTACCCGAGGCTACTGATATAGAGATAGAATGCAGTTTAGAGTTTGATATAGTGAGTATTTTATGGGTCAGTATGGAAACATTTCCATTTGACCTTGTGTATGACATAGAACAGAGAGACCAGATAAGAAATGGAATTTTAGGGCCCCCAATGATCTAGTTCTCTTTCTTTATGATTATTGAATGAACAAGTGTGGTTTGCCTTTTTGTAGTGAAATGAATTAAGTTAGGTACATGTATCATGATGAAATGTGTTCCACTATGATTTTGGTTGTTTTGGGTTGGTTTAAAAGAATATTGTGAAAAAAATGAATCTAAATAAAATTCATTACTCTTATGCTAAAAAATTATTGATTTATTTTAGGATATTTATCATAGATGTAATTTTTGTGTTCCTCGTACACTTCAGTTTTATTAGGATGATCTAGTTAATCTTCAATGTGTATATCTAGAAGAAAACTGTGAAGATTAGAAGTGGTAATTATGCATTTTTTTGTTGTAAGATATGCGTATGTTTTAGAATAGTAACCCAAATGAGGGGTGTTCTGAAATAGTGGTGGATGTTGTATATAGGAGAGGGGAATTCAATATATGATTCCATTTTTTCCTTTTAGTGGGATTTTTTATTATAACTCCTTTCGTCTACCATGAATGTAGTGAAGGGTGAGAAGCTTTTTCCCCTTCAATAGGGGAGTTTCATAGAGTGATGGATTGGGATAAATTTTAAGGACCTTATATAAATTTACCTAGAAATGATCCTAGATGAGGAGTCACAACCTAGGCATCATGAGGAGGTACTCTATCCTTTGATAGAATATGAAGTTACTAATTTTTCATTTTCAGTATATATGGTGAATTATTATATTGTAGAATTGATAAAATGAAATCACTCGCAAAGAGATTTACTATTAGAGTTGAACCAATATGGTTCCTACATGAGTAGACCTATCAGTGGTATGGCTCAAGCACTAGGGCCATTGAGGTATGGACTAGATAGAATTCATCCTCAACAGCTTCCTTTCAATCCTCTTGATAGTTTGGGGAAAATTTATTTCACATGTGGAGGCCACGTTTATTAACATGATTGTTTTCTAATGTTTCCTTGGTCGTCTATTTGTAGAAGTGGTAATTATTTATTACAATTTCAGTAGTAGTTTCCAATGAGATAGTTTCAAAAACATTGGAATATGGATTATGATATGTGTAAATCATATTTTGATGGAAGAGCGTGACCACATGATGTCCCATTACATTATAGATCATGACCAAATAGTACTCATAGAGGTGGTCATCAAAAGAGTGGTAGAGGAGAATGGAATGGTCTTTTATAGAAATTGGAGACAGTAGAACAAATGCGGACAAAGATAATTGAAGTCACCCACCATTAAACATTTACCCTTATTCATGACATGTTTTATTCTGGAGTTTCAGACTCTTTTTTCACTCACTGTAGTACATGCTATCAGACCACATGTAGAGAGTATTTACAAGCCCCTGGTGTTGAATATTCTAATCAGAGGTTTGAACAAATTATTTTATGCATGATGATGGTGTAGACTATTTTTGTGGCCTCACCAATCCCGTGGATAAATTTTCATTGTTCAGAAATGTCCATACAATTTCATCCTCATCATTGAATGGTAGTATTTTTTTCATGCAATTAACAAATACAATCAAGGGAGATTCTTTTCCACAGATATGGATGTCTAGAATGTGGTTTTCAAAATATTGGTTGGTTATGAGGTTGAAAGTATAAATGTGGAGTCCCATATTTTATTGATGGATAATTTGTAAATGGAATCTGTATACAAATAGATATTGGGTGTTCATAATGTTGTAAAGAAGTTCTTGTATGTTTTCCAAAATGAATTGGTGATAGTTCCACTTGATGTGATGTAGAGTTTGGGAATGACTTGAAGCTATTTTAATCTCTAATTTTGATGGATCATTATTAAGTGGAAAATTATGAGTAATTGGTGTTTATGATATATATATATATATATATTATTTGATGTTGAAGGGTGTTATCCAGACCAGTGTGTAATTGTGGGGTGCTGCAGTGCTATTCACAATGAAGGTGGTTGGTAGTAAGGAGATGTGTATAGATAAACGTAGGCTGAGTTAGGTAGAATTCAACAACTATTACTCGATTCCAAAGATTGATTTTTTTTCAACAAGATGAGAGGGAATGTTGGTTTCCTTGAACAATCTTAAGATTAGATATAAATAGTTGTGGGTGAAGGGGGGTGATATCCTTAAGACTAAATTCAAATAAAGTTAATGGAAATTATATTTTTTTACGTGGTTCAGTGTCATAAACTCAATAGTTGTGTTTATGAGACTCATGAACTCTTTGTTCAGTGAATTCATAATCTAGTTCAATTTTGGTCTCATTGATCATATATTGATCTACTAAAAGTCATAGGTGGATGATGTCCATCATAAAAGGGTTATATTGTAGGATTAACATAACTTTATCGGTAGAATATTTTCTAGGTGTTTTATTTGGATCAGATATTTGAATTTCCTCAGGCATGTGCTGTCTTATTTGGTTGTGGAAGTAGTCTCATCAAAAGTCAAGGCCATTGTTTATCAGGAAGTAGTAAATAACATGAAATAAATTTGTAATTTTAGTGGTATTATAGGATAGTGTTTGAGTTTTACCAAATTTACCTCAATTTATATCCCCATTTCTATCACATTCCATGAATAAATAGTATTTTTTGTGGTATGATTAATGATAGGAAGAATTCAGTTACATTATAGGGAAGTTGGTCATTGTTGAAGTGATTCTATTTCCTATTGAGGGAGTGATGATTGAGGTTTTCTTGATGTTTTCTATATATTATTGGCATTTGTTTTGATTTATTAAAGGGTAGTGATCTATTATGGGTCTAGGAAGTTGTTTCCCCATAATAATAACATTTCCACCCTTGATCTGGAGCTTGTAGTGATTGTGTTTGAAATGAAACTTTGGTAGCATTTCATCATTAGTGATCTCTTTCTGGTCTTCAATGATTATAGGAATTTGAGGTTAAACATTTTATAGAATGAACTATACCAAAGGAAATGGAGTTGCATATATTTTCATAATGATTATGAATTGTTTACCTCAGACACCATCAGATTAAGATGTATTGTGGCTAATTTTGTGTGTGTATAATTTCATGGAGTGAGGTTGATCCGATGTATATGGATTCAAAGATAACCACGAAGGAGTTGGAATTTAGGAATTTAGAGGTAGGTATGGTTGATATATGTTGTTTCCTATATCATATAATAGTTCTATCTTTTCTAATATAGATGAAGGATTTGTCTCTGTGATGAGGCTCTGAGGTAGAGGTGATGCACAATCATTTTGTCCATGGATATGATCTGGATGGATGGAGGGAGGATGGTCATAATCATATTTTGTTTCATTGGAGGTCTTTTATTCTAGTATTAATTTGATAGTGAGTCCTTTTTAGATTCATAGATCATATATTACCCTACACCCATATGTATATACGATTTACTTTGGGATGGGGGTATTGTTTTGGAGGTCCGGGTTAAAAAGAGCTATCGTAGAGGTTTTGGCTCACTATTTGGTCTTCTAGTTAGTAAATGCTAAAAACTATGTTCCTAATGTGTTTTTGTAGACATGGGATGTTCTAAAATAAATAAGTTAATATTAATCAATGGTTTTAATCATAGGGGTACCATGATATCATGGATTTTATGATTATATACACGTAATTATGGAATGGTGGATGAATTTGACTCACATATTAGTTATCATTGAGTTGGGTGTAGTGAATGTTTTGTAAAAATTGTATTTAGATGATATGGTGGAACTTAATGGAGTCCCAAGGTCCATTTTATCATATTAGGATGCATGTTTTATAATGTGAGTGTAGGAGATATGTCATCATTCTTTGGGAACTTAGTTACGACTCAACAGTAATTTCGATCTTCAGAAGGATATGAAGAAAGTGATGACTATATGAACACTGCTGGATATTTTCATGAAAATTCACAGACCTTTGTGGATATTGGGTAAAACAAACTACCATGGTTGAGTTGTGGTAAAATAACAGTGACCACCCATCCATCGGAATGGCACAGTTTGAGGCTCTGTATGGGTGACCATGTCATTCTCAATTCACCTGGATGGAGGTTAGGGATGCAAAACTTCTTTGTCCCAATGAGGATTGTTTCATGATAGAAAAAGTTTATTAGTATAGAAATTTTATGAATGTAGAAAATTATTGGACTAAGTCATATGAAAATCAAAGGAATATTCCCTTAGATTTTGGGGTTTAAGATCATGTTTTAAAAAATGCTTTTCCTCGATGTGGCTATTTATGGATGGATAAGGGATTAATATCTCTCCCATGGTTTCTAGTCCCTTGAATGTGTGACGGAGTGTTGGAAGGGAGGATTACTAGTTGGAACTTTCTCCCTGACAGGACTAGATCCATGGTGTCTTGTACATATATCTTCATAATCGATATCTTCATGATGAAGATCATGACATTTATTAGAGATAATTGAATACCAAAGATGAAAAAATGCTCATGGAGTAGTCGGTCGTGTTTCAGGATCATTAAGAGATGGTATGATGATGATATACCATTCCATTGCTTCTTGTTCTATAGAGGTTTATTGTCTTATAAGAGAGAAAATTTTAGTGTGAGACATTAATGTGTGCTCAATACCTAGAGTTGTTTTGAGTCTTGTTATACATTGTGCCACCTTATTTTTCTTATATGTAATGGTTGGATAGAACTTTTTCATATGATATGTTCTTCTTCCTTATTGATGTGATGTATGATTAAATATTCAATATATATAAAAAGGGGTAAACTTATTCATAATCATGATGTATTAAAACATTGAACTATTTAAACTGTAAAGGCAATTCAGTTCTTACTAAAGAGGAATATATCTTCACATTTGATATGAAATTCCTTGATTTTTTTACTTGGGGATATTTTTTTTGGTCGTGGAATATTTTGGAATAATGTTATGTGGGTGTTAAACAAGTTTTAAAAGTTGTTATGTGGGAGAGAGTAGGAATTTGGCTAGAGTGGTGCATTGGTAGAAGTGTTTTGAATGTAATAAAATCTTTGAATGTTATCTGGAGAAATACTTGTTATGAAAATTATCTATTTACTTTAGTGAGGTTTTTTAATTCTCATGGGTGAGAATAGTTTAATAGGTGTCTGATGTAATTTAATGGTCATTCCATCCCATTAGATTGTGAGAAATCTAGTGATTGAGTTTCCTAGCGAAATGTCTAGTGGTGTTTTGTGGAGGAAGGGGGGATATTTGATATTTTTAGGATGAAGAAGTGGTGTTTTGAGAGGATTACAGGAGATCATTGGTGGTAAATAATTGGTGCTATATATTTTTGGTAGATTAGTGTTAGTAGGTCATTATGGTATGATCACTGGTGGTCCGTCACTGGCGATAGATCCTAGTGCAATATAACTAGTTCCAGATATCTAGCGAATGATCGTGGTCTATATTACTGTTGGTAGATCACTAAGGGTAGTTGAATGTAGATGTATCCTAATGGTATATAACTATAGGTATTTCATTTTTGGTATATTAGTGGAAGTAGATCACTAGTGAATGAAATCACCAATATTTCTTTGTGTTGGATCCTAGTGTTTGATCAGTAAAATTAGATCACGTGCAATAGATAATAAGTAGTGGATCACAAGTGGTATATCACTAGAATTAGATTAATGATTATATATATGTGTAATTATATCAATTTTGATAGATTATGGGAGGTAGATCCCAGCTGTAGATCACATGCGGTCGATCTAGCTTTTGATCCTTTATTTCAATAATTCATAGTTTTACACTATTGATTTATTTTTTATTGAAAAATGATTAAAATTATTTAATTAATGAAATTGAAGGTATTTTTTAAGGAGTATAATTATTTTCTTTTATTTATAAAATTCCCAAAACATTTTAATGGTTATTTTCTTGGATTTGATGGGATGTATATTTCATGGTAAATTAAAATCTTATCAATTTCTGATGGGTTCAGATCTAATCATTCTAAAATAATGTTCATTTCATTATTATTTCTCTTTCATCAAGAGTTTGTAGTGTATTTTCACTTGGTTTTATAGAACTACGTGGTTTGATATACCTATAGGTGGTTACCTCTTTGGCATGTGCCACATGTTTTTCTTGAAGTAAATTGGTGCAATGATTCTTTCTTCAATTCATGAGATTCATTTATTAATCATTAATTGTAATATAAGGAGGGGTTTTTGATTATGTTATATTTTTTCAAAAGAGTATAAACTGGATTAATGTAGACAATTAATTGGTTTAGTTGAATAAATGTGGAAGGGGAATTTTTTTTATTTTTTGAATCTTTTTGATATTGTGAACTTAAATTTATCCATTTTGGTTCTATCACTAAAAATAAATTCCCTTCGTATAATTTTTTTGTTATAATATATTTTGTGAAGCACATATTGTGTTATTTTTATGACCCCCTATGAATAAATGGTTAACCACTTATTCTCTTAAAATAAATTGATTTCACAAATAAAAACAGTTTGTGTGAGAATACCAATAAAATAGAGGCACTGGAAGAAGATGACCTCCCTTTTTTTAATATGGAAAATGTTATGTGATGATGTGAATAGATTTTATGGAATGTAAGATGTATGGTTATGGTTTGTGGGGATGATAGGACATGTAACCATGATATGGGGGAATTGTACATGAATGTAGTTGTGATGTAGTAGTTTTGATGAGCAGTTGGTTGTAACTATGATTGAGGATTTTGGTATTTTTTTCATGAGAATGATAGGTTATCTAATTTTGTGACGTGTTTCCATTTTCTAGTTTATGGATTTGTTATTGAATTAATTGATAATGTTGAAAATGAAATGGTATGGGATTAAAATAGTGAATTAATAATTTATATTCAATTGTGTGGTTAAATGGGGTTCATGTTAAATGTGAACTAACAGGATATAAGAATTGAATGAATCTTCTCTGTAATGAAATTATTTGGTATCACATAATATAGAAATTGGATTTATTTGATGAGGAATATGAATTGTGGGAAATGTTTTATAGGGGGTGTTTTTCATTTAGAGGTGGTCACAAGAATTGGAATTCTATAAGATAGTTAGTCATTTTTGTGAACCCGTAGGATAGACTTGAGTATGTGGATTATATATAACATTTTTATTATTTTGATTTTCTATACAAACCCCACCCATGTTGAGAACCTAATGTCTATAAAAAATTTAATTTGGGTTGATTTACATAGATCTCATTGGTGAGGAATGATTGAAGGCTACTCGATAGTCCCAAATCCATCATCCAAGAGATGATGATAAGAATGGGATGTGATTACAAAAAATAAAAATTTAAGCTATCAAGGTGTTATGATATGGATCACATTTCTTCTTGTGAGGTGATATGTGTTGAAACAAGTGATTTTTATTGAGATGATGCGATGGATTATGGTGTGGGTTATGCATAGTTATATGATTATGCAATGTTGATTTAATATATGTTCATGATACTATTCCAATTTTTTTATTTTGTTTGATGTGGGCGACCATGTGTCTTCAGATGAGACATAAAGTGATCGTTAGTTACATGAAGGTTTTTTTTCACGAACTAATATATAGAAGTGGTGGGAGTGCCAAGACATATGTTTTTGGGGTGTGAGTGTGAAAAATATACCTGAAATATGTGTGGGGTATGCTTCATTGATATTCATTATATTATGTTATTATACATTGGATGCATTATTTTGTGAGAATGACTTAGTGGGGTTTGTTAGGGATAGTTAACCAATTTAGTTACAATTAGTTTTATTATTTTATCAATGGTTTATTATTATTCCTCATTAACTTGTTCACGAGAGTTTTTTGCATTATTATTAAGTATACCAGTATGATCACCCTATATATGAACATATTTTTAGGTTTCTAGTATTTCTATAAGGACCTTTCTAGACATTACTAGGATTAATCTTTGAAAAGTTGTTGTGTCATTGGACCATCTTTAATACACTGTATTTTATGTGGGATATTTTTATCTATATCTTATTTAATTTATACATGAATTGTGAGATGGTTTTTTCAGATGAAATTATATTATGTCATGGAGTTCTAGGCTGCTGATTAATATTATCTCAATGTCCTAAATTTCTATAGTGGGAAATGAACCCATTTTTATTATATTTTAATACAATTACTTCTATTTACCAACCTGGGGCCTACTGGGGGTTGGACTCAGGGGGTCATTATCTCTAACCCCTCATATAGTATCTTTAAGGGAGGGTGTCATGATAGTTGCATTATAGATTTCCTAAGGAATTTAGGAGGTGTTATATCTTATGATTTTTTATTATATTTATGGTTTTCCTAGGTATGGAATGAAATAAAATTAGATATAGTATTTAAATATTATGGTTATTAAATAGATTATAATTTATCTGTATTAGTTTCATTTTAATTTATATTATTCAATTCCTTATATATATGTGTTGTGATATACAATGGTGAATTCCTCCATCCAACGGACTATTAACAAAAATATATTGGGAACACACTCAAATTTATTGATGGATCATGTGGTGTCTCATTGAGTGTGGGTCATAATAAAATGTTATCAGAGAAACTATTCTTAATTTATACTTTATAGTAGGCACTAGTGAGTATTACATATGTGGCTAGTCAATAATATTAATTGAACATTTTATTTGAATTAAATTAGAGATACTGATGTAATGAAAATGATCAACTATGATCTATGTGTGGGATTTATACCTATGGATCAAGAATCGTGTAAAAATATATTTTTTAGGGTATATTTATTTTTCTGGATTCTTGCATCAGGTATTTTCATGTGAAGATGATTGCATGTGCTATGTTTGGGGTGATGGTCTATGTGGGGGTCAATTATTAGGTAGTTATATAATATATTCCTCATATATTTATATATACATCCTTGGTCTGAGGATAGATTCTTATTTATGAGGGGTATATCTCAAATTATGTGAGTAAATATTTTTTTGAAGAGGTCATGATAGTGTTTTTACTTATATTGAATGGATATGAGAACTATCTTCTATTGATAGTGTGATTATTTAAAGGTTTATTGAATCAATGGTGAATACCATGATTGGGATATTTCTAAGCATATATGCCTTAATGATCGTGATTTCAAAGAAACCTAAGACAAGGGTTCTTAATGGATATGTTTGGGATCACGAAATTTTATGAGCTATTAGTGATATAATAGGGAGATTGATATATCTGGGTGTTTGGTGTGTGGTTTATGGAGTTAATGTAAGGTCATATACAATTATGGGTTATAAATTCATAGGTAAATTTAGTATTGTGTTTTTATATGATTTTTAGAACCAAGGATTATAATTTTGTTCTGAATCTTTTTATCATAATACAACATTGTTTTGGGATGGGGGGCAAGGCTTGGGATTTGAAGCAAGGTTTCTAGAGGCTTCCTAATGAGTGGTTTGGGGTCTATGACTACTAAAATGTTTTTAAGAGCTTATTCATGTTATTAATATGGTATTAATGTTGGGAAATGAAGTAATTGGGTAGTTTGATGAGCTTTATGGAGTGAAAAGGGACTCATGTGGTGATGGCTAAGTATTCATGGTGTGATGTCAAGCGTTTCCCTATGAAACTTATCAGGATGGTTTCATAAATTAAAAATAGGTTCTTGATCCCACCATTGAATCTGATCATCGGGATGCATATGACTTGGGGGGTGGGGTTTGTAAATCTTCACCCCGTTATTTATCCTTTGATTCTGGATGTACAAGTTGTTACTCAATGATGTTTGATGAGAGGATATGTCATTCTCTCCTATAACATTTCCTTTTCCTAGATGATTCTAGTTTTTGGAATTTTGTTTTAGTATTTTTTTATTCAACCAGTTTTCATTGAATTGAACATTTATAATGGAGGTCCCACATCATCAATATTAAAAAGAACTCATGATTTGTATTGCATGTCGACATAAATCACTTTATAAAATTTTTGTCTCCCTCTAGATTTATTAAAGAATTTTACAATTTTATTTTATTAAATTAGTATTTTTTTGTTTCCACATGATATGTATTTTTCTAGAATGAAAATATAAATTTGTTACGAACCTACCTGTGATGGTTGGTTGTTGTTTCAGAGAGTTTGTTGTATATTGTAATTCATTATACAATAATGTAATTTTTTTTGGTTGAGTAGTTGTTTGTAACATTTCAATTATGTATAATATAGTTATAATTAATTAATTGGAATGATTGGAAATTCATAATACATCATTGAGACTTAGAGAGTCCAAAACGACCGATATGGTATAGACCAATTAGCATATCCTTGCTCAGTTGGGAGATGGATTCATTTGAGGTAGGTAGTCCTATGTACTTTACAATATGATATTATGGTCCAATTATTGTCATGTGATATAAGATTTGAATCCTGAAGAAGACAATCCTGTATTCATTATTATGTAATGATAAAATGTAATGTTCATTAATTGAATAACCAATCCTATTAACATGAGTGGAATTGTCCCATGATTAATTAGTTATTGAATACCTTTTCCAAACTAAATAGTTGAAACATTCCTCAAAATTGAAATGGTGTCAAGGGATATATTAACCTTTTGTGTTTTATTTTTTCAGGGAGTTTGTTGGTTATGGATTTAATAAGTGTGCACTACCTATCTACTTGTATTTATGAGACTATGATTATGTTTTATCACATGGTGTTTCGGAATATGTCACCTCTAAAGACTTATGGATGATTATTGATCACATGAGTTGCGTGTAAGTAACATATAACCTATGAATATATTTTAAATGTGTTCTTGGAACAGTAGTTGTCATGTGTGTGTTAATCCTAGAGTGATATGTCTGATTCTTGATAACATGTTGGTTGTGTTCATATCATTGTAAGACTTTTGTTAGTGTATCTTGCAAGTGTATTTTGATGGTTATGAAACATATTTATATAATGATATAATTGATCAGTAATTTTATCTCATGTCGAATTAGGCTATTCTTCTATCTTGTAGATGAGTGTGCAATTTGACCTTGAACGAATACCTCCATTAGGGGGACATAGAAGACACCAAGTAAGCATTATTTGGAATATCTCTTTTATAAGATATGTAAGCCGTGTTTTTTGGACTACTCCATCACAAGTATATGTTGAGATACTAATTGTTGTTCCTTCATGCATGGAGATGAATTTGGTATGATTAGGGATCATAGAGAAAGAGTAATGACATGTCTTCTTAGCATATTGGTGTTATTTATTATCCATGAATTGTGGATTATTTTTTATGACTGACCTGTTTATGTATTTATTGGTTATTTTTATTGATCTCAACACATAAAAGTACACAATATTTTACTATTCTGGTATATGACCATTTGGGTGGTATCCTAAAGAGTTGTACCCACACCCTACTCGAGAATCGATGTAACATGTGTAATTATGAAACCCTAACATATTGTCATACATGTTTATTTCAGAAAGAATCAGGTGGAGTTGACCAACGAGCCCGAAATTCAATCTCACGAAGGGCTGAACTCCACTGAGTCGCTCGAATCAGGTATATCGGTCTTTGATTCGAAATGCCCAACGGTTCCATATCCAAGATACATGGACCTACTTTACAAAGGCAGGAATTCTCTTGGTGATTTGCCTAGTGACGCTTAAGAACTCACATTGTTCGAGATGATGGGAAGTCGGGCTCATCGCACCATTTTAGGGGGGAAATGTTTCTTGTTCTGGGTCTCTCTTATAGATATAAGACATATTCATATGTTCACCAATCTTTGGTTTATACCCAAGCGTAGTATCCATGGATTACTCCTGGTTGGCAATGGTAAGCTGAAGACCGGGATTCAGAATAATTTAGTCCTGAGGTTTACCATCTCTCATTGGATTAATGACTCAGAGGAGTTTGGACACATTGAGAGGGAACTGGTTTGAAGCCGTATAACTGGGCACTCTAGAGTTTATTTTCATCCAGGAGGATAGTTAACAACTTCAGCATTTGGATCGAACCTGTGCTATCAGATTCCTATGTATCCTCGTGAGAGGAATCAGAGTCCACGTAGTTTAGTAATGCAGTTTAATATCATGTGGGATGAAAGATCAGGGCTTACACTCTAAGGCGGCCCGATGAGATGGTGGATGGGGATTACACTCTAAGGCAGCCCATAGAGTTGGAAAACCAATGTAAAAGAGTCAGAACGAATGAGTAATGGTCTTGAACCTCATGGAGGCTTCCTACGTACCATGCCTAGACATGGACCAAAGTCTTTGTAGATCACAGGAGGTGGTGTCGGAGAACCGATGTGAAGATGGACCGGGGGTCCGATGGGTGATGGGATTGAACCTCATGGAGGCTTCCTACGTACCATGCCATTACATTGATCAAAGACCTCGTAGTTTGCAGGAGGTGGTGTCAGGTTCGGTGCTTACTCTAATCCCACATGAGTCATGATCGGTCTGAGAAACAAGAGGCAGGATAGACCTGACTATCACATCACGAAAGGTGTGTCCGTGGAAAGTGGAGTGGGGCGTATGCATGGGGAGGCCTAGGGAAATGGATATTGGGACATACTCTAGGATGGAGGCCTGATGGTGACAAATCCCAGAGAGAGAAGGAATGGGTACCCCTGTGTCCATCTCCCCTCTTGGTTCTTGGCACCGGGGACGTACGGAGGTGCATGGGTGCTACCTATTGAAAGAAAGGCTAGGGGCTTACACCAAGGAGGATTTCTTGGTGCCTTCCTCATGTCTAACCATGAGGGAATCCCAACTCACTGGTGGGTTGAGGCATAGAATTTAGGCCTACAGCTATGTGCAAATGCACAAGCGGGATAACACCAAGGGCGTTGGAATCAGTCCGAACAAAGGGAGATGAAAAGTGTGAATCACATGCCCGACATTCGGAACGCGAAGAGGGTGGCATGACGATGGAGGATAACTTTTGACCATGTTCTAAACACAAAATCCATATCGCGTTTTCTGAGAATGGGGGAAGACGTGCGAGGGTCGACTGTTGACCGTTTACGAAAAACAGGACATGACTCGAAGTGTTGCCCAAAGTCTTTCAGGGGCATTGGCCCTGGACGTTAGGTGAGCCATGGTGGCATGGGACTCTACCATTAGGTGGTCTCTTCAGACATATAAGGGAATGACGATCCGAATGAAGGATGTGAAAAACATGAGGTGGAGTGATGGAATGTTTGAATGGATTCCAACGCTCTTGAAATTATGCCACTGTAAACATGGAAAGAGGCATCTTATGCTTGGAGCATAAGGCATCTCTTTCATGGAGATAGAGTCATCCAATTATTTAATGATAGGGAATGCTACAGTTTATAGTCATGTAGAGAGGACTGTTTCCATATTGTTTAATGTCATATGGATATGAAGAGGGCCATACAGTTTAACGTCATGTGGTCACGACGATGTCTGTATAGTTTGACATCATGTTGTCATGACGACTAGGTAGGAGAGACCTACCAATGGTTGGTGTGGGACATACGCAAGGGCATCCCTTTCTGGATGAATCTTGAAAAAGGAGCAAGGAAATGGGGATATAGGAGAGTCATGATGAGTATCTCGACTCATGGAATTTATAGAATGGATGTTGGTGCAGCGTAAGGGTGCAATGTAAAATACTGTTGACCAAGCTTGGACGGTCGGGACAGTAAGCCCGATACTGAACCCGAGTGAGGGTGTGGGGGAACAGACCCCGCGGTATGAACAAGCGAGTGCATGGGGTTATCTGCATGGGCAGGCCTCATAAGAGATGGTTGCGGAGGGTATCCACGTAGGAGCTGCTCGCGGATGATGCGGACCGCGTAGAAGCTGGCCGCCTAGGATGTCTGTGAAGAAAATTGCCCCCATGGGCTGGCCGCGGAGGATCTAGCCATATGTGGTTTTCGGGTTGGTTGTCTACAAATTGAGCCCATAGAGGAGCTTTTCAAGGAGGATGTGGGCAGAGTAGAATCTTCTCATGAGGGAGAAGGCCCCGTAGGTGCAGACCGCGAAGGGGTGCCTGTAGTGGATCTGACCGCAAAGGGATGCTGGAGAAAGGATTCCCGCGAGGAAGCAGGCCGCGTAGGCGCTGGCCGCGAGGGGGTGAAAATGGAGGATATGGCCATTTGTGGTTCACGGTTTGGTTTGTCCTTTATGAGGAAGAGTGCATCTGCGGATGATATACGGTCTGCGGATGGACGCGGAACATTACCGTTTGGATAAATTTCTCCAGCGTCTCCACTTAGGTTTTCACCACTCCTTTCATCCTGCATTTTGGTGCCCCTCTGTGACTATTTAACGAGTCACGAAGAGGATATATCAATGGGCACATGACAATTTTTTGAGGAAGCCCATGAAGGAATCCCCACCCGTGAACGATTCGATCAACAATGGATTTTTGGAAACGAGATTTGCGGAATTTCTCCTCGGTTGTGCACCACTCCGCCTCTATTCTACGAATGATGAGATTTTTAGCCGCATACAGCTTCCGCCTTCATTTTGTGAACAACAGCGTGTGAGGCATGGCCCAGTTGGTGTGGTTCGTGGCGGTGGACTGGCCTGGCGTCCGTCCTGCTTCACGCCCGCGTCGGGGTTCTCGCCTCCGTTTTGGGGAAGACGCTGGTCTGCGGAATTGTAGTTCACTGAATTGGCCGTGTACTGTTTCTGGGAGACGGTACGCAGACCGGTTCGGTCCATTCCCAATTCATAGGGTAATTGGATTTCCCCCTTGCAGAATTTTCAAGACCCTACAAGGTTAGTTTGAGGCCCAGGTCTAATTTATTAGAGGGATTACTCAATATAAGTCCAAAAATAAGGATGATTTGAGGATTGGATTTTCAAATCCGTTTGTACTTTTATTTTATTCCTTATATAAATTTGTGTTTGTCCCAACGAGTGATCATCCATTATATTATTGGCTATTGAGTAGATTTACAGTTGAATATCATTTATATATATTTCATTATTATTCATATGTGTACTATGTTTTTATATTATTATATTATTAGTTATTTACTATTAATGTGTTCTTTGATGGGGGAATAACCTCACCATGATTCCAGTTCAAGAAATCACTACCAGTCAGTAGCCTCTATAATATTGGGATTTATTCTTGTGGTAATTTTAAATTTTCTTCTCGATTTTAGTGATTCGGATTAGGATGTTTCATAAAGTCACTAAAAAAATGATTCCCAATTTTCTTAATTTTTGGTGTTGGGAGACTAGTGACAAAAGAATCTATTACAACTTCTTTTAAAAGAAAGCCGTGTTCATGGAGAAAACTTTTACCAACAAATTTACAAGTTACTTGGTTATTGGATTAATGTTCTTTGTTTAAACTATTATGATTTATTTGATTTCCCTTTGTGAGACAGACATGGATTTTATTGTTTTTAATTTCATAAGGATTTGAATATTGGTCCTATCATCAAGGGAAATCTCATGCATCATATTAGTAATGTAATTTTATCATGAAATATATTATTCTTGTTTTATGTTTGATTTAAAAATTTTGATTCAATTATTTGGGTTTCAAAAAAATGTGTTGTGTTTACACATATGATCTCATGGTGACATTCTTTAACAAAACCCCTTTGACTTTCTACTTCTAACATCAGGATATGTGAGACTATGTTGTGGTTAACCTAGATGTTGAAAATGATGATAATGATGAGGATACTGATGAAAATGGTGAAAATGATGTATACCCTCAATGCATGGGTAGTGTAATGTGATATTAAGGTGATTGTTAGTCATTAATTTACATTGAAAAGTTAACTGTGCGAGAAAAAATGGATATGTCTAGTTAAATAGGGTTACAACTATTTCATATGTGGAGGTGTCTATTTACCACCAAATGAAATTCAATTTAACCAAACTAGATGTACAAAACCTCAATTTGGTTTATCTGAGAGTGAAACAATATTGACATAACTGGAAGATATATGACTAAAAAATATTTCATTGTTTAAGACAATAGTAAAACCATGTATGGGATTTCTATAAGAAACTACGGCCTAATAAATTTACACCTGATTGCGTGTGAATAGATTTTTCATGTTGTGTTATGGTAACCCTAAATAAGAATCATCATTATAATGGTAAAGTGAAGCTTAATTCCTTTGGGGTGAGTTTGGTTAATGAAAATTCATTATTCATGTACGTATACTATTAAAGGATGATATAATTTCCTTTTAAAGATTACTCCCTACTCGTTAGTATAATTCACCTCAAGTGCATGAACTCAAGATATAAATCATGGGTTTCTAATTGATTCGATGGTTGTGGCATAAATTATTGGAAATTTGGTGTCGTGTCCTTTTGGTTATGAATTCACCTATCTTTTAGTGTCGAGTAAGGATTTTAGGTTGTACAACCTAGGGGGTGAGGGCATGGTAGGATGATCTCTGTGTTGAGCTCACACATTCGTTTGAGGTAGTTCAAATTGAATCTCTGTATCAAAGAGTTTCCTTATCTAATGTAATGTTGTATGAGGGATATGTTGTGGTAGAGATGGAACATTTTTGTTTGTGATACTAAAGAGGAGTTTATGTATGGATTAGAGGTCTGTGACTCATTGGATAATCAACATGTATTAAAAAATGCAGGGATTTATCATGCCTTACTAGAAAAAACCCAATGAGAGAGTGTTCATAAATAGGTTTACATGTTGGGTTGGTTGAGTTTTTGGAATAAGGTAGTCAAACGACTATTGAGAGTGTTCAAGGATTTTATGAACCAAAAAATTGTTAGTGGTGTTAGGTAACTGAAATTTTTGGTTCAAGGTCACCATTTATGTAAACATTTGAAATTTTTTATGTGAATCTCCTTGGATTTGGAAATCCAGTGGTTGGTTTGAGTGTATATATATTCATGTAAGGAGGTGACATCGACTATTGATTATAGTGCTATATTTCATTCAACCTAAGTTGTTTTCTGAATAAAAAAATGGAAGGTATCAATGCAATTTCATTAATGGGAGAATTAAATCTATCTATGTGAGATGTTATAACCCACTCATAGGTTAATAGATGAAATATTTCATGTAGAGAGGGGATATTTGGATGTGGTGGACAATATTATATGAAATCAAGGTTTGTGGGGTGGTTGGTGCTTTCTTGAAAATTGGGTAAAATGTGATAGTAATACATAGTTATCATATTTGGTGATGAACAAGTCATGGTCTATGTATATTGATGAATGTGTTGGTGGGTTATGATAAGGATAATCCTTTGGTGGTAAAAATTGTTGTAGTCAAATGTAAATTATATCTATTATGGGAAGGGTCATACTCTTGAATGAGACTGAACATTGTAAAATTGGTGTGAGTCCATAGGCCGATGTATTTTGTACCGATATAACATAATTTTGTGTTTAATGTATGATTTTTTATTTAGAAATTACACAAAATGGAGACTATATTTGGGATTTTGAATCAGAAGGAAAATAATTATAACTTAGAGAGAGTTTTATTGTTGGTGCATTGATTCATGGATGAGAGACTTTTGTCTAGTTCTAGTGTTTGGTGAACCAACATAGAAAACTATAAATTGATGTTGAATTAGAATTTAGGAATACAGTTGATTTAATTTAATAACGAATTTATGGTTTAAGGTATAATGATTAGTTTTGGTTTTTTAGTTTGTGTACTTTTGTATGTATTCATCTATATGTCAATTAACCAATGAATCTGTGTGAACCCATGTTTGGTTGTTTGAAATAAATTTGATCTCATAAATTTCAAAAATACTAAGCTGTTTAGAATTTGGTGGGGCCTTTTATGGAGTATATTCTATATAATTATATTATTTTGAGACATGTTGGTCTTGGATAGATTAGATAATAGGGTTTTGGTATCAAATATTATCCTTGTATTTTATTTGAGTGAGAATGATAGAATTGAACTATATGGGGTGTGTTGTTAGAGTTCAATAGTGCTTGCAATAGTAACAATTTCTATGGTGGGCTGCACCTTGACGCATCAGAAGGAATTAGTTTAACACATTGGAGAATACTAAGTCAGACTAAAATAGTGATCAATGTCCCATTATTGGGAAATTTTCCACTTTTGGATTTGATTATTTGGTTGGTTCATTGAGTCACATAGTGGGAGTGTGATGGGTATTTAAGTTAAATTTTTTTTTTGCTGTGATTAATTGTTTTTATGGGTTTGGATCCATACGAACACATTATGAATGAACAATGAGTAAAATTAAGAGACACATTTTTCATTTTCCCACAATATCTTGTTGATGAGAAGTGCTTTGCGATAGAGCTATAATGGAACACACTATTATGGGTTGGAAAATCTATGTGGAATTTCAAATAAATTTTTTATGATGGTTCGTCTTATGAATTTTGAATTTGAACTATGATATGATACATTTACCATCCCTTAATTGTGTTTTCTAATAGGGATGAAGAATCAGGTGATGACTCGGGGTTTGAGGAGGTTTCTATAGGGGCGTACGAGGGTTTGAGATTGCAAAAAATATCTCTAATGTCCAATTCACATAGTGAATACGGTATTCATGTAATCATATGGAATAAAGCTATAGAGGGAGGCATTTGAAATCAAAAAAATGGGGAAAGGGTATGGAGCAGAAAAAGACATAATGTGTTATCTTTCTTCACGCCATTAAAAGTTATAGGCTGTTACATTTAATTAAAATATGGGGTATGGCATGTTATTCATGTTAGATCATTATTGAATGTATTAGAGGGATCATTCTAATCATCTATTAAATATTTTTTCCTCTATGTTGGGTGGTTCTAGATGCGATTTAGTGGAAATAGATGTATAGATAATACTCATCACTACATCATCATTTCCATTCCACTACCTTTTAGGATTTCATGAATTTTCATTTTTGGGGTTTTTTGTCAATTCATCTTGTTATAATAGAATCATTGACTTATAATGGAATTTTTTCTAAGACATGGTTGAGGTTAGTAATGTTTAAGGTCCACACACCATCGCACACCAATTCGGGGAAAGTACACGACCTAGATGAATTCTTAAATAATTTTTCAACATAATAATATTTAATAGGGGGGTTTTGTCTCAATATAATAGATATTTTTACCAATATGATGTTAGAAATATGTAATTGACAATCCATGTATAATTGTTCATGATTCAGAATAAGGTCTGATATATTTTGCAACTTTAGAAAATTGAAACCTTCCCTTTTTGTTTTAGGGAATCACATAATCATGCTATTAATTAACATTTAGTTATAATTAATTTTTTTGAATTCATAGGAATATTTTTGGACCTCATGGATATCTATAGAGGATGAATATATTTTGATTACAATGGCCATACTAATAAACATTTTCTAGTTGGATGTTGGATTAATTTAAGGTAGCTGGCCATATGTACTCTTACCAATTATATTATGTACCATTTATTAACATGTGATTTGTGGTTCACCACCTTGAATGAATGATCTAGAATTTATAATTGTGTGATGAATAAAACTGGATACTCTTTAATTGATTACCAAACCAATTAAAGTGAGAGACATAGGGCCATTAATGACCAGCTTATGAATTCTATGTGTTAACTAATTAATTTAAATATGCCTAATAATTGAAAAGGTTTTAAGGGGAATGTTTTAACTTATGTGTTTTCTTGTTTCAAAGCCGTTGATAGAAAAATATTCACTATTCATGTACTGCCTATATACATCTCTTGTTGAGAAGGTGATGGTGGTGGGTCACATGGTGTGCATGTTTCTCTATCCCCAAAAGACCTATGTTTGCTGCATAAAAATGTAAGGTGTGTGTAAGAATCCCTTAAACTAAGAAAATATTTTTTAGGGGTTCCTATCATGTTATCTGGAATGCATGTGTAACCACAAGATATATATAATTGATGATTCATATCATCTATTGTGTATATATATCCATGTGAGACATATTCTTGAGTTTATAACATATAGGATATATTTTTTATGTTCCATTTTTTACTTAATTTTATAGTTAATTTTTCATTATATCTCATATAATTATGTGATTTTATTCTATTATACAGTTGATAATAAATATTGAGCCTAATGTATTATCCCCTTGAGGAGGATCTGTAAAATGCATAGTCGACATGCTTTGGAATATCCATCCATGGTGGATTTGGATGTCATGTCTCTAGAATAACCCATTATATGGAATGTGTTAGGAAATTGATCATTGATCCTTAAATCATGGTTCATAATTTGTCATGGCTTCTCTTTATTGTGTCATTGTAAGTGAAAAAATTCTTAATAAAATGGTGTGATTCATTACTTTTTCATTAGTGATTATATATTTTTTTCATTAGTTTTTTATTTCATATATAATATTTTCTTATCTTATCACATGAATAAACACATCAATTTACTAGTTAGGTACATGACCTTGTGGGTGGTACCTAAATGATTTATACTAACACCTTGCATAGGTGACCATTCCACGTGGATACCCAATTAGCACTAACTTATTGTACGTGTTGGTTTGTTTGAGGCCCTAGTTTTATCAATGAGTAGGATTTCACAATGATTGGGGTTGCAATCTATTAGTCTAGAGACTTGGATGAGTTAACACATAGAACATCAAAGACACTGATAAATTTATTTTGTTGTTGTATTATTCTTGTGAATGTTTTAGTGGTAAATCTTCCACTATATTATGGATGATTTAGTATGCATACTATTTCATCTCATTTATATATATTTCATGTTTAATATTTAACATACTATGTTTATATATTTGATACATGTTTCATTATTAATTATTATTTTTCACTATGTTGGAGGGTATAGTCTCCCCATGATTCAACTTGAAACCCTCACTTCTATTATAAAACATATGACATAAGTGATATTTCTATTTATGTCATGTCATATTCTAACATAGAGATGATGATTTTAGTCAAGATGTTATAGTTGATGTGTTTTTCTTGAGATTTTATAATTGATTTTAATGTTTGATTTAATCATGTATTGAATTTTTTGATCCTCATGATCGATAAGTAGGTATATATATTTTGAGTTCCTTTGTGTTGGTGTTCGAAAATGATGAGGTTGTAAAATTTTCTTTCAGGATTGGATCCGTCCTAGTGTGTGGGATAGTCGTTATTTTTTAAAGGGAGATACTAGTTTAATTTCTCAATTTTTAATTCAATTTATTTTCTTATGAATCAACATGATTTAAAACTAAGTTGTATAAGGATTGTTTTTATGAGTTAGTTATGGGGTGAGATCAATTATATTAGAACATAGTATTATTATACAATCAACCATATGATGGTGTCCTTGAAATTTTATGGATTCTTTTAAAATTTTGTAGAAATTATTAATTTATAGTGATTTTACCTTGTTTGGATAGAGATAACATGGATTTTGTTGAATAAAAATAAATATGTTTGGGCAATTGATGGATTGAGGCATAATATTATTAATCTCAAATGGTGATATTGATGCTTTTCGAATGCTATGTGTGGATGAAAAATTTATATTTGTGTTGTGTGTTATTGTGACAATTTTTTTATTAAAGAGTTTGTATGATTACATTCTGGGAAATATACTGAGTATGGAAATAATAAATATATATATGTGTATCTCATATTTATATGGAATCATATCATATATGACCGTTAGTTTTTCTTGAATTGGGAATTTTGGTTGAATAATTACTTCCATGATGGGTAATTCAACATTGTGTGTCACTTTGGGCCACAATAGTATTGTTTGAAAAGAAATTAGATTGGAGTGTCATGCTGTGTATATATTAATAATAGTTGAATTGTGTGGTTTTGAATAATTGTTATGATTTTTTTGGAATAATTTTTTTGATATGTTGAAATTGGTGAGTTATTTATAAGATTAGTTTATTATCTGTATAAAATTAGTTTATTATTAAGGATGAACACATCACTATGATAAATTTTTTATGTTGGTAGGGTAATTTATAGTTTGAAATGATATATATAAATGAAATAAAATCTCCAACTATATTTATGGGTCTTCTGAATAAGTTTTTTTAAGATTATATTGAATATTTCATATTTTTCCAAATTGGTGATATTCTGATCTATAAAATGATGATGTAGGTTCATCATTGTATCATAATATAGCAATGGAGCCTGCCAAAGACCATAATTTATAATGAAAAATGTCTATGTATCTTTTTTGAACCTGTTAGGTTCATATCCCAGATCATGTTATATCCAATCATCGAATTGTTGTGGGCCAAAAAAAGATTATGTTCATGGTTATGTGGAATTGACTAAAAAATATTTTTAAATTAACGATTTTCATAAGATTTTCTAGTTATTATAGGAGGTTAAAACGAGGTTTCATTAGATTATAAAAGCACTAAAATATTTACCAATGAAATGGGATGTTTTTTCATGGGTGGAATTTTGAAAACATTCTTATTAAATTTTGTAGAAGAAGTTGATGTGTGCTCATTCTATTTTATTACCTATGGTGATATTCCGTATGAGGTATATTGTGCTAAATACCATATTGTATTTAAATGTTCTTTAATAAGTGAGTGAAATTTTATTGATTTTGTGTCTATAAAGTTATGTCCCCACGAATGAAATTATTTAACCTATTATTTGAATGATGAAACTATTAAATTAATCATAAATATTTAGAGGCATTATTTTCATGGGGAATAATTAAGGAATAATATTGATGATAAGATATTGAGGTATATATATATATATACAAAAGAATTTGATTTTATTCTTTCCAATGTGGGATTAATTTCTATATTATTATAATTTCATTAATAAATATACTTTAAGAAAGGGGTATGTTATTCCAGGTACTTTAGGTTGAAAATCCTATCATGAAGATTTCTTTGGATGAGTGAGAAATTTAATGTGATAGTTTTATAGAATCTAATCACTATTGATATGAGAAGGTTAATTTGGGAGTATTTATACATTAGATAAAGGTTGAATTTTTATTTGTGTGAAATCTAGATTAGTATCAGCAACGATACCCAAAGTTGGATGGTTAGAAAGATTCAATTGTGGATTGTAATAATTTTAATAACTGGGAGGGGGACAAGATCAACATTTTTTCCAATAAGATTCTATTTATTCTTCATAGAATGATTTATATTATATTCTTTTAATTTAATATTATATATTTGGAGGATCATATGAGTGTTATAATATGTACCATACTCTCAGTAGTCAATTTTCTTGGCTTGGGATAATATGGTAGTTAGGTTAGTTTGTTTCCTGGTCACATGTGTACCAACATGTGAATGTTGTACATCATGATTGCGTTTGGAGTATATATTCTGTATAAATATTTCAATATTAGTGGAAAGAAATTTCAACGGACTTAATAATGGGTTAACCTCATATATTTAATGTATACAGATCTATTTTTCATATTATAGATTAGTTGGTGAAGTGGAATCATATATATTCAATTAAGGAATCAATGTTAGTGCGTATATTATAAAATTTTTATATGATAGAGGTAGTGAAGATTATTGAACTGTAAAGATGATAGTATCTAAACATGATATTTTATTTTCAACAAAAATATAGGAGGGATGTTAGGGTTGATTTAGTACCCTGCTGTGTCTGAAGACTATATTTCCCCCATTTATTGATGGAAAAAGTGATAATAAATTATAGGTATTCAATGATATATTGACAAAATGTACCTTATATTATGGAGTATATTAAGATGATCATTTTTACACTATTATGATAATAAAAATTCTAGAATATAATTATAGAACATCAATCTAAAGAATATGTAATGACATTTTCACACTATCAAAATCTGCTTTCAATTTTTAGAAATCCAAACCAATCATCAATAGGACATATTAAAATACCTATTTATTATTAGAAACATATACGGAATATAATAACACAAAAAATATAATATATTCACAATACCTTTAAACTATAATAATATCATTTACCAGAATTTTTTCTAGTCCAACTAACTGTACGAATCACATATTTTTTTATTAAGAATCGAATTAATAGAGAAAAAAGAGGATAAAAAAATATAAAAAATATTTCATACATGGGAAACCCATGAATAAATTTATAAATGGTGTCTCCATTCTACTAGGTTACACTAATATTAGATGATTTGAAACTAGTAAACACATTAAGTAGGAATTTTTAGGTTATAAATTACCTTCCATTGGAAAATTAGTTCTTCTAAAAATATCAGATATTAGATTATGAACCCTTATGATGAATGAATGAGCTATAATTAATTCTTCCAATAGGTTTTAATTATTCTAGAACTAACTAGGTTAGAGATATCATTCGAAGATTATCTTTCTTGGAGATGATGTTATACAAGTGATTAAGTAAAACTACATTATTAACAATCCCCCTTTTACAGTTTTTACTAATGGGTTTAGCCTATCACATAATGTCATGGAAACATTCAACCTTATTTCATTATTTAACTTCTTTCGGCAGTAGAAAATGAAAAATAATTATAAATGCTATATTTTATATCCCATAGTAGCAAAACCTGAAACCAATATTTCTTCGACTAAGACCATTGTTATCATATCCATGAAATTATCCCTACCACGAGTGTTATATTGATCCAATAATCTATATTATAATTGCTTCTAAATAATGGGATACCTCATGTGAATTTATTTCATCTATAAGGGAAATGTAAAATTGATGTTCAGATGGATTTCACTTTGGATACAATTAAATAACATTTAATTCCTCCACTTTATTTAATTTTCCTTGAACAAACACCTCATCTTGATCAAAATTATACCATATTTTTTTTGTTATTACATACATAGCCTTAATTTTTAATGGTTAAACCAATGATTCTATTCCCATGGTCCAACTCAAAATTATTTATTTATTTATAATCATAATCCATGTGGGAATCTTCAATGTGTTTTTATCTCCCATAATGTCTGCATCAACATATCCTTGTAATGGATCCATTCAAAAGTGGAGGTAAATATCTTCCAAAGAATTGGGATACCAGAAGATATGATTTTTAGATTCAAAATAATCATTAATTTGATATCCCATAAACTTATTAACAACCCCCACTTTATGATAAATATTTTTAATTTTTCTAATGATAGTGAAAGTCGGTATATTTTTTTACCGAGGATGCATTTGGAATCATCACCATGTACATTGCATCATCATTAATTTTTTAGTGTTTCTAGTTTGGATAACTATGATAACTGAATGTTCTATAATTCAAGCTCATACCAATAGTTGAAAACCACTTATATTGATAGGCGAACCGTTGGCGTCTCATATACTAACTATTCTCCAAATTAATGGATTATACCTATTTGGAAAGGACTATAACAACAATTTAGAGTGAATTAACAATAATTATGGCACTTATGATCTCTTTTTTTCCTCCTCTATCCATGAGAACGACATTATGCACATCACATTTAAACCATTACACTATAATTATATCATTGGTAAATCACTTTACACCAACTCATGGCACCACTCCCCCCAATAGACAATCAATCATATTTCATCACTATGATTCCATAGTCATTGATATTTATTTTTAATCTTGTTCTAGAAATACCTATGGGTACTTATATCCAACTTCAATATTACCTATCAATTCATGACATTGATTAAAAATGTAAAATATGGTAACATTCATACTTTTTTAGATCAAATTTGGTATTATTTTTTAATTATTTATTCCCTCTTATTTATTTTTCAATGTTTTTATCCTTTTATAATATCTTCTCATTAATTAAAATAGTCCAGTTTCTGATGAATGATTTTTTAGTTACTATACCAGTGAGAGAAATAAATGTTTTTATTTCCATAGACTATAAAATACATGGATTGATCTTAGAATCCATCTAATACCATTATATATATTTATCTTTGATGTTGGTAAATACATTTGGATATAGATAAGTGTGATACATCATCCAATGTTTATTTCAATAGCACTTCAATAATATTTTTCTCCAGATATATTGTTGGAATTTGATTCATGATATATACCATATATATATCTACATTCAATCAAAATTCATTTGGGAAATATAAATATATAATCATGCTCTCAGATCTTTCATCTATAATTCAATTAGTCTACTCTACCTCCACAATTTATTTGTGTATCTAGATTTATCTCTTAAATATGAATTACATTCATCCAATAGAAACTCATAAATTCATTATATTTGTACTTTCCATTATTATTAACTATAAAAATTGCATATTCATTTCTATCTGATTTTCTATACCCGCTCTCCATCTAATCAATTTTTCTATTTTATTTTTATTTTACTTATGAAATGACTAAAATGATAAAACAATAAAACAATAATTGATCATGTGTTATTAGGAATGAATTCATATTTTTAAATTTCAATGAAATTCATGGTTTTCAATTAAAAATATTTAATTTGTAACCCATACCTCACAAAACAATATACTACATTTTGTAAGCATTAACTATGTATATATTTTTACTATAATATAATACATCTAAAATGAAACACACTTTTATTTATTAAAAACATTCTTGAATTCCATCCTGAAATATTATTTATTCCTTATCATTCTTAAACAAAGTGAAAAACCTTTTAAAGTTTTATATGGGCATAAAAATATCAACGAGGGATATAAAGGAATGAATTCCATTTTCCCATTGAAAAAATAAAAACAATTAAATTCTTTATCATTTTCAAATAATTATTTTTTGGTTTTAAACAAATATCACAATAAAAAAATACATTATTATCAAATAAAGCCTTTAAAACCCATAACATGAATATTTAATACCATATAAGAATCATAAATGATTATATTTATAACCCATTTTCACTCATTTCAATATTAATACTAGATTTGTTAATAAAAAAAGAAAAAACTACCTAAAAAACTCCCCATTTTTCCGTTTAAGAAAAGAAACAACACCCAATTCACTATATTGGCATATCAATATCACATATTTTATAAGTTGAATTACTGTTAGAAGTCATAATCAATAATTATCAAGTATAATATCATAAAGAAAATAATTATTTTACATTTTCATAATAAATCCCTTGAAAATATCATTTTAAACCATACAAAAAATCATTATCATTTATCGCATAAAAGGAGGAATACCTCACTTTTTGAAAAAAAATAAATATAAAAAATTCAAAAAAAAAACTATTGAAATTATTATATTTTAATATTAATATTTATATAAATAAAGGAAATGTAAGGTATATTAAAATTAATTTTATTAATTTTTTTTCATCTCATAAAGATAAACCAATGATTCCCTTCCCACGTTCAGTAATCTACATAATTCAGAAAATATAATGAATATTTTTTTTAATAGTGTAATGAAAGTAAAAGGATACCAAGAATTAACGTTAATTTTCTTTTATGATTAAATAATATTATTCTTGAAATAATTCTAATTAAAACTAATGTATAGGGGGAATAAAAAAAATACTAAACCTTTTAAATTATGGTTTTATAGAAAAACCTCGTACTTCAAATATAATGAAGTGTTACACACTCATTAACTCATAAATAATAAATTTATATTAGTTATTTATTTGATATATAACAATTTCAATTTCCACTCAATTATAATTTTACCATTTATGTCAATTTGGTCTATGATTTATTTAGTTAATTAATTTGTTGAGCTTATATAGATACTTTTTAGGTTGTTCAATTCATAATTCCAAATCATCTTATATTAGATGAACATTGTGAATTTTTTTGTTGTTCTATAATCTCCCCAATCAAAATAAATAAATTATTATATTATTTAAACATTATATATTTTTTTCTAACCATCAATTAATGGATTAATTGAAAAACAAATCACATCAGTTTTTGGTGTTGGTTTTTTTCATATACACATGAATAACATTACAATTTTTCAATTGATGTAAAGGAAATAAAATAGTTGATATTATATGTATAAAAATGATAATTATGTCATGAATATCTGATATATTAATAAAATCCATCATAATAACTATCCTTGTGAGGTGGTGATAAAAAATTAATCATATATATTTATGAAGGTGGTAATCCCTACATATACTTGAGCAATGTTTTCATTTCCCAATTTATAAAAAAGAAGATGAAAAAAGGGTTTAACATAATTATAATAATTATTTAGTACCTCACGGATAACTATTTTATTAGTTAATCATGTTTAAACATGATTCGAAAGATTTTGAAGATGGAATAACCTTGAAATTGGTCAGTTATAAATTATAACTCTTCCTATCATAACCTCTTTGAATTACATAGTAAAAATTTTATGTTAAATATTTTTGTGATAATTGAACCACTAATAAATGGGAATAGATGTTAGGGAGTTAAATTTATAGGCATTGAATGAACAATATTTTCAAAATGTGTACAAAAAATAGGAGAAAAGGTTCCCTTTTATATGAAAGGGTTGAGGCACTCATGTAATTTCCAAAATTTTTAATTAATATTAATTAAATTTAATTTCAATGTGGTAACAATTTGAAATATTTTGAAGTTGTGATGATTATAATTATAACATATCTCATCCAATAAAATTTTGACATATTGATATGATGATTCCAACAATATCTATACGTTTTTACACATACCAACCCTTTTGACAATTACAGTGATATCATGGTTTATTCTCTATATTTTTCAATAAAGTCAACATAAAAGGGAAAATAACCAATTAGTTGAAAAAGTGTGTCATTATTTAACATATCACATTGACATGAAAAAATATAAGAGTTTTAGGTATTATAAATCAGTAAAAACTATTTTTTAACAAAATCAAACATTATAATAATTTTCATGAATATCCACATAGTTTGACATTAATGAGAGAAATATAGTAATCAAATTTGAATATAGAAATTCATAAAATCCATTATATTTTTTTTATCAAAAACACGTGGAATATTAAAATTCATACAAATCTTATTCTTTATGTAATTGTTTAGTTGATTGTTTATTTCATAAATACGCACAATGTTGGCATTGTGTAAGATCATAAGGTAATTAATTCATCCATATAAAGTAAAAAAAATTACATAGTAAAAAATTAATAAAATTTAAAATAATCATATATAAATGAAAGGAACATTTTTAATCTGTAGGTACTAATATTATTATTTTAAAAAGATGTGCGACACATTGTTTTTATTTTTTAAATAAAATCATATTTAGGTTATTATGATGGGAAAGGGGTAATAAATTGCCACATTTGAGAACATTGGATGTATATTGATGAAACAATTATCTAAAAAAATAAGTACTTTTTGTAGGATTATTTTTAGGCCTTATCATGTAGATTTAACATTATCTTACATATTTTACCCATACCGAGGTGAAGAATATTTACAATAGTTTCTATTCATAATTAAGAAATGAAAATGTGAATTATTTACAAAATTTGAAACTCTTAATTCCAATTCAACAATCGAATTTCATGATTAAATTTCTAGAATTTGAAGATATTCATTTTTATATAAATCCACAAAAAACGTTGAAAAATAGTTTTATAAAAAAATTATTTTAAGCCAAAAAGAGAACTAATACAAAAAACCAGTATAATGGAAATTTATATGTAATTTATTATATTAATTATAATAACATATGTATATTTTAAATTTTAGATCAAATTAAAATAATAATTTTAATTTTAAATTAATTTATTTAATGAAAATAAATTTTATTTTTACAAATATAAGTATTATTCAATTTTTACATCAAAATATAACTTTTTAGAAAAATAACAAAATAAAAATTGGATAAGTTCTATTGAATTTTTCTCAAAAAGTTATTTATATTATCAAATTAAAATTAATAGATTTTGAAATAAGGATTTTAAATCTATCCATGTAATACTTGAAAATTATTTTACTATTTATTAAATTATTTTAGAAAACATAATGAATTTTCATATAATTAATATAATAATTATATGAAATTTAATTCATGAATATAAATAAATCCCAAAGTGGATTTATTTTTAATTGGTTTTTCAAATTCTTCCCACTTTTGGGAATTGAATCATTATGGTTTTATACAATTTTAATACATGTGGGAATATTTTTCAATCAAATAATTTTTTTATTTCTATTTTTCTTCTTCAATCATATGATTTTTCAACAAAAACATAACTTGATGAGTCATATAATTACACAACATCACACATTTATGATAGTTAATATTAATATTATGTTGTACATATTATAGACAATCATCCAATTGTGCTACCTCAAGGAACAAAACATGAGAGGCATATGACACTTATTTACTCAATAATGAAAAAAGAAACACATCATGTATCTCGACAAACTCAGGGGAAAATCTAGTATAGAAAAAATTGATCAAAATTTATCTTTAATTTTATATTCAAAAATGACCAACAGACATAACATTCCATATTTACTAGGATGAATAACAATTTTCCATGTCCATGATATAAATTTTTTTGATATCCTTCCTCTAATGAAATATATTTCCTCCTATTATGTAAATAATGTTCATTGTTAGATGAGCTACCATCACATGTTGTTGAATCATATTTGACCTTTCATACATGTATTTTACCAACTCTGGTCCCTACAACATTCTCGAACCCACTTCATCCTAAAAAGTTAGAGTCTTTCACCATATTCAATTTAATACCTAAAAATTTTCCATATACATATCAGAATGAAAAATGTTGTTATAATAAAATTATACTCATGAATATTTTGATACCATCTTCCATTCCATTCAATTGAGAAGATCAAATAATTCCTTTAAATATATAAATTTTTCACTCTGGCTATCCACTAGATTGATGAGGAAAATTTATTCTATACATCTTTTCAATATGTTCAATTATTCTTATTGATAATTCAAAAAATTATAATTAATCATGGGATCCCAAACAAGTATAATGAAAATAGGAAATCTATGAAACATTATTATATCTTTATGATATAATTGACTGAGATAATATATTGATATAGTAACTCGAATATGATAGAGCTGTATAGATTTATTTAATCAATCAAAAATAACCTAAACTTAATTATTAACCTGAGATGTTTTTGGAAATCCTACTATGAAATATATGGATATATTTTCCCATTTACACTCTATCACTACAAAAGGATAAAACATTCTTTTCGGTAATTTTAATTCTAATTTAACATATTTATAAATCAAATATTTTATAGTAAAAAATTTAATATATTTCTTAATTCTATACCAACATTAAAACTCCTTTTAATCATTATAAATGATTCCTCCACTACGATTAATAAAATAATATATGTGGGATCATCTAACTATAGTTCCATTTTAACAAGAAGGAATCATGAAAACCTAAAATAACACAAATTAATTTATATCATTCTTAATTTTGAGTACATCATTCATTAATTAATTTTCTATAGGATCATGTTCACAGAATATCATGGTTAATGAAACCTTATCCTTCTATTTAAATGCATTTGAATTTTGTTTTTGATGTTTCATGATGATAGAGAATCCTAAAATCATAATCCTTTTTAGTTAAATCTATCATCTCTACCTTATGTTCAAATCTCATTGAGTGATTATTGACATCAAAATGTTATAATATATTCATAATCAACAATTTTTTCAATATAAATGGTTTATATATATTTTTAATGAAAATTCATTAGCATATTATTCCATATCACGTGTAGTATAATTTATCTCATGAGGTTTCAATTGACATTAAGCATACATAATTAACTAATCACTATGTATCAATACCCAACCAGGAGCCCTCAAAAATAACTTGGGAAGAGGAAAATTTCCCCATTTCTTGGAGAAGGACCAAAAATGGAGATTTCTCTAACCATGTTTTTAGTTCATGGAAGCATTCATCAATAAATTTGATCAAGATAATTGAATATCCTTTTTGAGTTATCTTAGTTAGTGGGAAATATAACCAATTAATTTTTTTCACAAACCAATAGTAGTAAAAATAAAAATCATGAAATTTATGAATCTCTATGACATTTATATTTCTTTTCTTTTCCCCAATGACTTTAGTTTTAGTAAGATTATTGGATATTCCATCATTTGAAATAATATTCACGAGTAATGAAATCTGTTACAACCAAAATTAATATTTACTAAAATATAAATAAACCATTTGAATTAAATATTAAAAAAAACTTATGTCTCATTCATGATTCTTAGTACTTTGATTTTATTTTATAATGTCATCAATAAACACAACCACTACAATATCCAAATATTCCTTGAAGAACTTTTTCTATAATAATAGTGGGTAAAATTGTTGAATTTCAAAAAAAAAGGAATAAACAAAAAATAATAATAATATATATATATTCTAAAATTTTGTCATTATAATATCGTATTCATTAAACACCAACTTATATATTTCTAACATGAGATAAATCTTTAAAAAAAAGTTTTCCTTGGAGCTGATCAAACAAAATAATCAATATAAGATAAATGATAATTTTTTTCAACAACGCTTTTATTCAAAGATCTATAATCAATACATATCCCCATTAAACCATGTATATTTTTAAAAAGTAAAATTGGATCACCAAATGATGATGTTCGTAGATGAAATAAACCTTTATCAAACAAATCATACAATAAAATTTTTTCTTCCAATAGTTCTACATGAGCTATTACATGATGTGGTTTTTAAATTTTATTTGTATTGAGACCCAATATTTTCATACATAGATATTAAATTTTAATATATGAATATCCAATATATTTTCCAAATAAATTCACGTGAACTATAAATATTTATTATCATTAATGATCAGATAGAAAATATTATTATTTTATGAAGGACCTCAAAAAGATAACAAAAATCTCTTTCCACAAATTACTCTTCTTAGTCATTCCCTATATAAATACATTCTTCATATCATGAGGAAAGTAAAAAATAATAATGGTTGTGCTCATATGATTTGTAAGTGTTAAAAAAAAGGAGATATTAATGATCACTTAAGCATAACATGATCATTGGGGCATGAGTCATGATGTAATCATTTGAAACCCATAGCATACATATCATAAATCAAAATACTAAGAAATGGAATAAATATTGGATATTTACTACACCTGAATCATGATGTAATGAGTGGAAATGATCATTAAGATAATAAAAAATACTTAGGAATGTGAAAAAAACATAATTTATGACATTGTGAATATCTATAAATTGAAATAGGTTCACTCGTTATGCTAAGGACGTGAAATCAATCCCTCGCATAAACTTATGGACAAGAAATCTGGTCCACTCATAATCATTTAAACCTGAAAACCAAGTATACACATAAATTTTTTAACATGAAATTATGAACATGCATTAAATATTTATCTCTTGAGTCATACATATTTCCCCAATACGTTAGATGTTTATATAATTCCAGAACCAACAATCACATCATGATATATACATTTATGTGTTTTATATAATAACCAAATTCATTCTTCATAACATAACACATGGAAAATAAAATATGTTACATCAATATTTCATCAACCTAACCTAAAATCATTTAAATAATAAATACAAATTGGATCAATGGATCATATCCTAAATAAATAAACAGTAACATCAAATTATGATATCATATATTTAAATTTCATTAAAATACCACTTTAATATTTCACTAAGGATACAACCATCTCATTTTTAAATTATATATTTGAAATCTAATAATCTCCAAAATATTATGGTAAAATATTTAATTAAAATTATATTTCAGAACATTTAATGGAATATTTAAATCATTGATCATTCATGATGTTGTAAAGTTACATTAATTTTGTATAATTTAAAAATAATATTCTTTTCAACATTTTGATAAAAAGTAAAATGTACCTCATCTATAAAATAAAAAAAAGATTCCTTTAAAACTAATTTATAAAAATTAAAACATCGGTAAAATATGAAATTAATAAATATTTTTAAAATGGTAAAAATATTTGAATAACCTTTGGATAAACATATATATATAGATGAAAAGTATTTTGAACTAAATACAAAAAATATCAATTTTAATTCAAAAAATTATTTCAGTCATTTGAGTAATTAATAAGAGAATAGCGAAAGTGAAAAAAATGAAATTTAAACAAATATATTGAATATAATAATAATTAAATTTATTTTTTATAAAAGTATCATATAATTTTTATTAAGTGAATTCAAGCATTAATAAATAGGAATAAATATGATTGCGTCATAAAATCCATAAGTTTATGTCTTATATTTCTTCTTAAGTTCTTAAACCTATTTTATAAAACAAATATCTTTTATATATTTATTACAAAACCATATTAAAATTTATCATACTATATATGGTTTATTTAAAAATTATTATCTCCCATTTATTAACAATTTGGTATTAAAATCATTGTTTCAGGTGACGACCAATTAATTTTTCATGCCTGTTTTAGTTTAGTAGTTTTGGTTTGTATACTTCTATCATGTTTCTTTCATGCCAATATTTTTAATATTGATATTAATATCATATATATTCCTTATAAATAGTATTTTTCATACATAAATTGTATAGATATAGATATTAAATACATATTCCATTAATATGGTAGGTTGTACATACACATGAATCCTATTTCAACTTTTTGATAGATGGAATGAAATAAGGGTGAATAATAATTCACATTTAAAAAATAACTATTACACAATATATAAAATAAATATTTATTAAATATACCCTTATTCCATACATGTAAATTGTAATTGAAAAAAAGCACATCACTTTGAAAAGTTTTTAGTCTACATGTACAGACAAGCGACATTATCAGTTTCTAATGGATTAGAAGTAGGTTAAAATGATATTGTTATTATATAAGAATAATTATGTAAAAATTATCATATATAAACATTAAACCCATCAAAATTACTATCCGTGAAATATGGTGATGTAAAAAAATTAAATCAGTACATCAGGATGGAAAGTCGTATGTACACACGAATGATACATTCACTTTCCAAAAAGGTGGTTTTTTAATCATAATTACATTTTAGTATGTAACGTATCCTTAATTGTTTATTTTTAAATAATATTATAGATTTATATGATTTATAAGTAGAAACTATTTGATAGACTTTGGGTATGATGATTACCTCGTCTTTGGTAGGCCTCAATTAGATACAACCTTATGGATCACTGGAATGGTTTTTTAAAAAGAAAGTCACAAATAATTCATGTATTAGGATGTCTTAATGAGAATTTGGAAGGAATATTTTGATCTATATGGATCAATTTTGTTAAATGAAGATAAATTATGGTTTCCATTATATAAGTGAGGATAGGTGCACTCTAGAAATTATATAAAAGATTAAAATTTAATAAGGTTAGTGTCATGAAAAAATATTCCAAAAAGATAGATATTTTAATATATGGTATTATACTATAGAAATAATATCAAGGGAAATAAATTTAACATGCTTATGTGGTGTTTTGACCTTATCATCTATTTAAACTCCTTATTTTACCATTTATAACCATGACTATCATAAAGTCCATTTCACTCATAAAAGGATATAATTCCTCTTATAAGGTAAAAATTGGATCATAAATATACAATGGATGATATTGTCTACAATTTTTCTCCAAATTTTCCTGATTAAATATTTTAATGATATTTAAATAATTTAATAAAATATTTTATTTCATAAAATTGAATTAATGTCATTTTTGACATCATTTACCTAATTTGACATGGAACACGACATGAAAATAGTGAAATTAAATGAAAAACATTATATATAATATGATATTTTATGATATAGAATCATGTAACTCAAAATTTGTTTATATTGATTCATACGTTCAAATTCAAATGCTATGTTATAATGGTCATATTAAAATAATATTATTTACTAGCTTTCTATGAAAGGCATTGTTTGTTGTATACACTATCAAAATTAATTTTCTTCATTCAAAATACTATAGTGTAAAATTATACAACCTTTAGTAAATTTTATGATCTCACATTTTATTTTTCTATTTTAATAAATTGTTTGACATTTGAAAATTTATTTGTGGAAAATCAAAATCATTAAAATGGAAAATAAAAAATCTTCTTAAGAAGAGGGAAGGATAAATATGAATTTCATATTGAATTACAAAAAACTAGATTCCCAACCAATATATCATTATTAGGAATTTAAAATATGGGCATTGAGAAAAAACACCAAATTACTAATAGATTGAGTTTGAGAATATGATTATGAAACTGCTAATGACCTCCAAAACATAAGTATGTAATGAATAAAAATATAATAGATTCATTAGAAAATAATATAAAAGTATAACATTTTTTTGAAAATAAATTTATTAATGTTGAGGTATTTTTTTGTTCAAATATTTAGAGCGTGATAACATTTTCTAACCTGATTTGTTTCCATTTCATAAGAACCATTTACACTATAGTTATGCTTTGGTCCATTTCCACATCATCTCATTCTCAATAAAATGAATATTAAAGATGAATTTTTCATTCTTGAATAACTATAATTAACTTTTACCAGTAAATAAGATTTATAACATAATGATCATTCATTCCTCCTTTTTCTACATAACATCAATACAAATATGGTTTGAACATGTTATCTAATATGCATAAATATCATGAATTATTCAATTAAACATCAATATTAACACCCAATGGTCATATAATCCATTCCAAAAATGTTTACCACTAGTAATAATCCATAATATGTTTCATCAAGATTTAAACCGAATGAGTATAATGATATGACCACATAAACTTCCATGATCGACTAAACTATTAACCAGAAATAATTTAAATCACTCAGAGAGTCTCTTATCAAATTTATTATTCATTGATCTTATATTTTCCAAGATAATATAATTATTTCCCAAAATAAAGTCACTAAAAGATTATATGTGATTAGAAAACATAATTCAACCATGATTCTAAAAAATATCTTATTCAAAAATATTTATAATGGATGTTTGGGTTTATCCTTTCATAGATTGATAATCACAGTTTCATTGAAAATTTATAATATGATTTCATTATTATATAAATATATATTCAATCTATATAAGGATATATAACTAGGTCTGTAAATATTATATAATTTTACAAATTGATAAATATTAATATTTCCATGGGTGTCATTCATATAAACATTAGCACGGAATATTAAACTCTAGAGTGTATAATAAGTGTTCCCTAATTATCATGATTTAATTCTGCTGTTTTGAATTCATAATCAGATACTTTTTACTTTTACTTCAGAGTTTTTTTTTTGGATTATTATCCTCATTATACTTTGTACTGGGGAATTTATTTACCTGACACCCAATTTCCATGCATATATTGAATTCAAGGGTGAGTGGTTTATTCTACTGAGCTCTCCCCAAATTCATTTATTGACTAGACAATTCACATCACTTCAACAATATTTTTCACAATTTCAAGGAATCACACACATAAAACATGTTATTTTTCTTTTCACTAAATCACCTTAGTTATCTTTCCCATACTATTGTTATATAGAAGGTTGAATAGTTTTTCCCTCAATGTTACATACCACTAGAGTTTATATGAAACTCTATATTACTTTTCTTTTCCAAAAACCATGAAGGTTTTAAGAATACCTATCCAATTTGAGTTCTCATTCAATAACTTATTCATATCTTAAAATGTCCCATAATTATAATTAATTTTTAAGGCTTTGTTTCAATCAATTAATAAATCAATAATTTTTTAGGAGTGATTATTGAACCACAATCATTCCACCCATTTTTTGTAAAATTTTTCTCATAGGTACCATTAGATTAATCATTATTTTTATTAGGATTAATGAATTCCTTTTGGGTTTTTAAAATATAATTTCATTGAAATAGAAAATAAAAAATTTCCACTTAATATAATCCCATTCTACAGATCCAATTTCATCCCCTTGACTCAATTTCATAATAATATTTCACCATTAATATGATTTTCTTTGAAAATGATAACCTATAAGGACAATTTTTTGGCACTGATAATTGAAGAAAAAAATAAATTTGACATCATTTTATACATTAATAAACCACTAGTAGATCATAATACTCATAGAATGTGGTTGGAAGTTATCATATAGAATATTTAATGGAATTTTCCCCTATGTGGTGTATTTCAAATTTTATCATGACCTCGATTACTACTCATAGATTGAGAGTGTTGATTCATCATTTTTATAATATATTTTATCCTACCTCATAATTAATTTGGTTACTCAGGTGGACTTCCATTTCATTGGAAATGACATTGGTTATCTCCACGATTACATTGGGTTATAACCATTAACATAATGAAACAATATAGTTTTAGAAACAATATTCATAGTAAAAAATTACGAGAATAGTTTAAAATAATTCATACAATGTCATAAATATAAAGCCTTATTTTTAATTTATAACACATTAGTTTTATCCTAGGATAAGAGTTTTTATCATATATTGAAATCCATTATAATTTTCCATAATGAAAATTTGTGATAACCTATTCATATCTAGTAGGAGTGTCAACACATGAGAAAATTAAGGTAACTGTATCTATGAAGCCATATGTTGGAAAATATATACCTAACCAACAATTATAGGTGTGATTACCCTTAGATACATCTATTAAAAAACATAATCCCCATATAGTATCCAGAGAGAGATTTATTTCTATGAAAATCTCATATTGTATTTCAAAATATAATATTTGTATTTTATCCTATGTTTAGACTTACACATAGGGTTGTCATTAAAGTTCTCAAACCCTAATATCCAAATATTGATTAAACGTGTCATTTTAAATAAACTAAAACAATCCTTTACTTTTACACATAGATATTACATGTTAACATATGAATATATTATATATTTTTCAAATATAAGTTGTATGTTGATAAAGTATTAGTGTATTTGGAGATTATATACATAATACTTTTATTTAATATTGTGTTCTACATATTATAGACCATCATCCAATTGTGCTACCTCAAGGATCAAAACATGAGAGGCATATGAAACTTATTTCTTCAGTAATAAAAAAAGAAACACATCATATATCTCGACAGACTTTGAGGAAAAGCTAGTAAGTAAAAAATTGATCAAAATTTATCTTTAATTTTATATGCTGAAATGTCCAACAGACATAACATTCTATTTTTACGAGGATAAATAACAATTTTCCATGTCCATGATTTAAAACAAATATGATATCCTTCCTCGACTGAAATATATTTCCTCCTATTGTGTAAATAATGTTCATTGTTATATGAGATACCATTACATGTTGTTGAATCATATTTTAACTTTCATACAAGTATTTTACCAACTCTGGTCTGTACAAAATTCTCAAACCCACTTCATCCTAAAAAGTTAGAGTATTTCACCACATTCCATTTAATATCCATATATATCAGAATGAAAAATGTTGTTATAACAAAATTATACTCATGAAAATTCTGATACCAACATCCATTACATTGAATTGAGAAGATCAAATAATTCCTTTAAATATTTAAATTTTTCACTCTGACTATCCACTAGATTGATGATGAAATTTTATTCTATGCATCTTTTCAATATATTAAATTATTTTTATTGATAATTCCAAAAATTATAATTAATCATGGGATCCTAAACAAGTATAATGGAAATAGGAACTCTATGAAACATAATTATATCTTCAAGATATAATTGATCGAGATAATATATTGATATTGTAACTGGAATCAGATGGAGCTGTATAGATTTATTTAATCAATCAAAAATAACCTAAACTGAATTATTAACTTGAGATGTATTTGGAAATCCTATTGTGAAATATATGGATATATTTTCCCATTTACAATCTATCACTATAATATGATAAAACATTTATTTCGGTAATTTTACTTATAATTTAACCTATATACAAATAAAATATTTTATAGTAAAAAATTTAATATACTTCTTTATTCTATAACAACAGTAACACTCCTTATAATCATTATAAATGTTTCCTCCACTACAATTAATCAAATAATATATTTGGTATCACCTAACTATAGTTCCATTATAATATAAAGGAATCATGAAAACTTAAAATAACACAAATTAATTTATATCATTCTTAATTTCTTGTACATCATTCATTAATTAATTTACTATAGGATCATGTTCAGAAAATATCATGGTTAATGGAACCATAAATTTTTATCTAAATGCATTGGAATTTTGTTTTTTATGTTTCAGGATGGTAGAGAATCCTCAAATCATAATCCTTTATTAGTAAAATCTATCATCTCTACCTTATGTTCAAATCTATTTGAGTGATTATTAACATCATAATTTTATAATATATTCATAATCAACAATTTTTTCAATATAAATGATTTATATATATTTTTAATGAAAATATATTAGCATATTATTCCACATCATGTGTAGTATAATTTAGCTCATGAGGTTTCAATTCACACTAAGCATACGTAATTAACTAATCACTATGCATCAATACACAACCAGGACCCCTCAAAAATAAATTTGAAAGAGGAAAATTTCCCCATTTCTTGGGGAAGGACCAATTATGGAGAATTATGCAACTATGTTTTTAGTTCTTGGAAACATTCGTCAATGTCTTTGATCCAGATAAATGAATCTCCATTTTGAGTTATCTTAGTTAATGAGAAATTTAACCAAGTAAATTTTTTCACAAACCAATAGTAGTAAAAATAAAATTCATGAAATTTATAAATCTCTATGACAATTATATTTCTTTTCATTTCTCCAATGAATTTAGTTTTAGTATGATTATTGGATATTCTATCATTAGAAATAATATTCACGAGTAATGAAATCTGTTACAACCAAAAGTCATATTAACTAAAATATAGATAAATCATTTGAATTATATATTAAAAAAACAAATGTGTCATTCATGATTCTCAGTACATTGATATAATTCTATAATATCATCAATAAACACAACCACTACAATATCCAGATATTCCTTGATGAACTATTTCTATAATAATAGTGGGTAAAATTTGTGAATTTGAAAAAAAATAAAACGAATAAACAAAAACTAATAATATATATATATATACAAATATTCTAAAATTTTGACATTATAATATCGTATACATTGAACACCAACTTATATTTTTTTATCCTGAGATAAATCCTCAAAAAAAATTTACTCCTTTGAGCAGATCAAACAAATAATCAATATAAGATAAATGATAATTTTTCTAAAAACGCTATTATTCAATGATATATAATCAATAAATATCCCCATTAAACCATGTATATTTTTAAAAAGTAAAATAGGATCACCCAATGATGATGTTCTTTGATGAAATAAACCTTTATCAAAGAAATCATACAATAACATTTTTTCTTCCAATAGTTCTACATGAGCTATTAGATGATGTGGTTTTTAAATATTATTTGTATTGAGACCCAAGATTTTCAGACATAGTTATTAAATTTTAATATATAAATATCCAATTTATTTTCCAGATAAATTCATGTGAACTATAAATATTTATTGTCATTAATGATCAGATACAAAATATTATTATTTCATGTTGGACCTTAAAAAGATACCAAAAATATCATACTATAAAGTACTCTTCTTAGTAATTCCCTATATAAATACATTCTTAATATCATGGGGAAAGTAAAATTAATAATGTTTGTGCTCATATGATCGGTACCTGTTAAAAAGGGAGATATAAATGATCACTTAAGAATAACATGATCATAGGGGCATGAGTGATGATCTAATCATTTGAAACCCATAACATACATATCATAGATCAAAATACTAAGAAATGAAATAAATATTTGATGTTTACTACACTTGAATCATGAAGGAATGAATGGAAATGATCAATAAGATAATAAAAAATACCTAGGAATGTGAAAAAACATAATTTATGACATTGTAAATATCTATAAATAGAAATATGTTCACTCATTATGCTAAGGATGTGTAATCAATCCCTCACATAATCTTATGGACAAGAAATCTGGTCCAATCATAATCATATAAACCTGAAAACCAAGTCTACGCATAAATTTGTTTACATGAAATTAGGATCATGCATTAAATATTTATCTCATGAGTCATACATATTTCCCCAATTCTTTAGAGGTTTATATAATTCCTAAACCAAAAATAACATCATGATATATACATTTATATGTTTTATATATTAACCAAATAACATTCTTCATGACATAACCCATGGAAAATAAAATAAGTTACATCAATATTTCATCAACCTAACCTTAAATCATTTAAATAATAAATACAAATGGGATCAATGGATCATATCCTAAATAAATAAACAGTTACATCAATTTATGATATCATAGATGTAAATTTCTTTAAAATACCACTTTAATATTTCAATAAGGATACAACCATCTCATTTTTTAATTACATATTTGTGATCTAATAATCTCCAAAATATTAAGGTAAAATATTTAATTAAAATTATATTTCGAGACATTTAATTGAATATTTAAATCCTTGATCATTCATGATGTTTTAATGTTACATTAATTTGGTATAATTTAAATCTAATAATCTTTTTAACATTTTGATAAAAAGTAAAATGTACCTCATCTAGAAAATAAAAAAAAGACTCCTTTAAATGTATTTTATAAAAATTAAAACATGTGTAAATTATGAAATTAATAAATATTTTTAAAATGTAAAAATATTTGAATAATTGTTCAATGAACATATACATATAGATGAAAAATATTCTTAACTAAATACAAAAAAAATCAATTTTAATTTAAAAAACTATTTCAGTGATTTGAGTAACTAATAACAGAATAGTGAAAGTGAAAAAATGAAATCTAAACAAATATATTGAATATAATAATAATTAAATTTATTTATTATAAAAGAATCATAGAATTTTTATTATGTGAATTCAAGCATTAACAAACATGAATAAATGTGATTGCGTCATAAAATTCATAACTTTAAGTCATATATTTCTTCTTAAGTTCTTAAACCTATTTTATAAACAAAATATTTATTATATATGAATTACAGAACTATATTAAAATTTATCATACTATATATGGTTTATTTATAACATATTATCTCCAATTTATTAACAATTTTGTATTAAAATCACTATTTCAAGGGACGACCACTTTATTGTTCATTCCTGTTTCAGTTCAGTAGTTCTGTTCTGTATACTTCGATCATGTTTCATTCATCCAAATATTTTTAATATTGATATTAATATCATATATATTCCTTATAAATATTAATATTCATACATAAATTGTAGAGATATAGATATTTAATACATATTCTATTAATATGGTAGGTTGTACACACACATGAATTATATTTTAAATTTTTTATAGATGGAACAAAAGAAAGGTGAATAATAATTCACATTTAAAAAATAACTATTAAACAATATATAAAATAAATATTTATTAAATATACCCTTATTCCATCCATTAAATTGTTATTGAAAAAAATCACATCACATTGAAATGTTTGTAGTCTACACGTACACACAAGCGACATTATCAGTTACTAATGGATTAGAAGTAGGTTAAAATGATATTATTATTATAAAATAATAATTATGTAAAAAGTATCATATATAAACATTAAACCCATCAAAATAACTATCCACGAAATATGGTGATTAAAAAACATTTTATCAGTACATGAGGATGGTAAGTCGTATGTACACACGAAAGATACATTCACTTTCAAATATATCAAAAAAATGAGGAAAAAACGTGGTTTTTTAATCATAAAAAAATTGAAGTATGTTATGTATCCTTAATTTTTTAATTTTAAATAATATTATAGATTTATATGATTTATAAGAAGAAACTATTTGATAAACTTTGGGTATGATGATTACCTCGTCTTTGGTAGGCCTCAATTAGATACCATCTTAAGGATCACTGGAATGGTATTTTAAAAAGAAAGTCACAAATAAATCATGTATTAGGATGTATTAAAGAAAATTTGGAAAGAATATTTTGATCTATATGGATCAAATTTTTTAAACGAAGATAAATTATGGGTTCCATTTTATAAGTGAGAATAGGTGCACTCTTGAAATTTTATTAAAGATTAAAATTTAATAAGGATAGTTTCGTGAAAAAATATTCCAAACTGATAGTTATTTTAATATATTGTATTATATTGTAGATATAATATTAAGGGAAATAAATTTAACATGCTTATGTGGTCTTTTAACCTTATCACCTATTTAAACTCCTTAGTTAACCATTTATAACCATAACTATCGTAAAGTCCTTTTCACTCATAAAAGGTTATAATTCCTCATTTAAGGTAAAAATTGGATCATAAATATACAATGAATGATATTGTCTACAATTTTTTCTCAAAATTTTCCTAAATAAATAATTTAATGATAATTAAATAATTTAATAAAATATTTTATTTCATAAAATTGTATTACTGTCCTTTTGGACATCATTTACATAATATGACATGGAAGACGACGTGAAAACATTGAAATTAAAAGAAACACAATATATATAATATGATATTTTGTGATGTGGAATCATGTAACTCAATAATTTATAAGAATTGTATTTCCTTTAATATTTATAAAATCTATAATCTTATTTATTTATTTGTTAAATAAATAAATGTTTGTTTTGGGAAATTATATTGGGTAATTATTAAATTTATAAAAATTTAAAATATTTTTTTCATAAATAAAATTAATTATTCATTCAAATAAACATTTATTATTGAGTGTAAAGTCAATTATCGCTTAAATTAAATATTAAAGGTGTTAATGTCAAAATCATGACATTTTTGACATAATCATTCCCTCAAATTATTATAAGGGACATATAAAATAAATATAGCATCAACTGTCCTCAAAATAGATAATTTGATTTAAATGTATGACCTCTATCCATCCATTATGATAATGGAATGTGTTATCCAAATTTTGAGTCCTTAACCCATTGTATTGAAATAATTGTACCTAATTTTCTATTTCCAAGTTGTGAAACATTACTCGAGTAACTACTAATATTGAAAAAAATATAATGGATATATTTAAAAAAACAACAACTTTATAATATGGAATACATTTTTTTTGGATTCAATTTATATAAGATTCGTAAATTAATTAAAGATAAAAACATATAGTGCAATAAAAAATAATTTTTAAGAAATTTATTTTAAGCATAAAAATAGTTTTATACAATATTGGAATATAAAATTGATTCCAATTAATAGAATATTATTATTCAAAATATAAGCTAACTATTTTTAATTTTTAATAAAATTAATACAAAATGGGAGATTTTAAATTCTTGAATCAAAAATACATTTTTCAGTAAAAAATAGCAAATTTTTCTATTAATGGATAAATCAATATTTTTGATAAATTCATAAACCAATTCACCCTTATAGAATATTGAAATTATTATTCTCAAAATTAGTTATATTTAATAAATTACATTTTCATAAAGTGTAAAAAATTTTATATAACCTATTCTATCAAAATTTTATAAGAATCATGTTTTAACGGAACATATTTTTTGGTATAATAATATAACATTATTAAAAAATTGTATTCATATTTTTTAAGTGTTAATCAATGATGTTTTATTGATTAAACCTTTATGTAAATTTCAAAAAAAAATTATTCTGATTCATACATTCAAATTCAAATGATTTGTTATAATGGTCATATTAAAATAATATTATTTCATGGTTTTCTATGAAAGACCTTGTTTGAATTATACACTATCAAAATTAATTTTCTTCTTTCAAAATACTATAGTGCAAATCTATACCACCTTTAGTAAATTTTATTATCTCACATTTTACTTTTCTATTTTAATAAATTTTTTGACATTTAAAATTTTATTTATGGAAAACGAAAATCATTTAAATGGAAAATAAAAAATCTTCTTAAGAAGAGGGAAGGATAAATATGAATTTCATATTGAATTACAAAAAACTAGTTTCCCTACCAGTATATCATTATTAGGAATTTAAAATATGGACATTAAGAAAAAACACCAAATTACTAATAGATTGTGATTGAGAACATGAATATGAAACAGCTAATGACCTAAAAAACACAAGTATGTGATGACTGAAAATATAATAAATTCCTAAGAAAATAATGTAAAAGTATAACATTTTATTTCAAAATCAATTTATTAAAGTTGAGGTATTTTTTAGTACAAATATTTAGAGCATGATAACATTTTCTAACCTGATTTGTTTCCATTTTATATGAACCATTTACACAATAGTTTTTCTTTGTTCCATTTCCAAATCATCTCATTCAAAATAAAATGAATATTAAAGATGAATTTTTCATTCCTGAATAACTAGAATTAACTTTTACCAGTAAATAAGATTTATAAAATAATGATAATTCCTTCCTCATTTTTCTACATAACATCAATACCAATATGGTTTGAACATGTTATCCAATACGTGTAAATATCATGAATTAATAAATTAAACCTCAATATTAACAACCAATATTCATATAATCCATTCCAAAATAGTTTACCACAAGTTATCCTCCATAATATGTTTCATCATGATTTAAACCAAATGAGTATAAGGATATGATCACATAAACTTCCATGATTAACTTAACCATTACCATGAAATGATTTAAATCACTCAGAGAGTCTCGTGTCAAATTTATTATTCATTGATCATATATTTTCCATGATAATATAATTATTTCCCAAAATAATGTCACTAAAAGATTATATGTGATTAGAAAACATAATTCACCCCTGATTCAAAAAACCGTATCTTATTTTGAAATATTTGTAATGGATGTTTGGGTTTATCCTTTTATAGATTGATAATCACAGTTTGATTGAAAATTTATAATGTGATTTATATATTATATAAATATATATTTAAACTATATAAGGATATATAACTAGTTCTGTAAATAATATATAATTTTACGAATTGATAAATATTAATATCTCCATGGGGGTTATTCATATAAACATTAGCATGGAATCTCAAACTCTAGAGTGTATGATAAGTGTTCCCTAATTATCATGATTTAATTCCGCTATTTTGATTTCATAATCATACACATTTTACTTTTACATCAGAGGCTTTTTTGGATTATTATCCTCATTATACTTTGTATTGTGGAATTTATTTACATGACACCCAATGTCCATGCATATATAGAATTCAAGGGTGAGTGGTTTATTATATTGAGTGCTCCCTAAATTCATTTATTGACTAGACACTTCACATCACTTCAACAATATATTTCACAATTTCAAAGAATCACACATATAAAACATGTTATTTTTCCTTTCATTAAATCACCTTTTTGATCTTTTGCATACTATTATTATATAAGAGGTTGAATAGTTTTTCCATCAATGTTACATACCACTAGAGTTTCTATGAAACCCTATATTCCTTTTCGTTTCCTAAACCACGAGGGTTTTAAGCATACATATCCAATTTGAGTTCTCATAAAATGAGTTATTCATATCTTAAAATGTCCCATAATGATAATTAATTTTTAAGACATTGTTTCAATCAATTAATAAATCAATAATTTATTAGGAGTGATTATTGAACCACAAACATTCCCCCCATGTTTTGTAAATTTTTTTTCATAGGTACCATTAGATTAATCATTATTTTTATTAGGATTTATTAATTCCTTTTGAATTATATATATATAATTTCATTGAAATAGAAAATAAAAAATTTCCGCTTAATATAATCCTATTCTACAGAGCCATTTTCATCCCCTTGCCTTAATTTCATAATAATATTTCACCATTAATATGATTTTCCAGGGAAATGATAACCTATAAGGGAAAATTTTTTAGGCACTAATAACTGAAGAAAAGAAAATAAGTTTTACATCATTTTTATCCATTAATTAACCACTAGTAGATCATAATAATCATAGAATGTGGTTAGAAGTAATCATATAGAATATTTAATGGCATTTTCCCCTCTGTGGTGTATTTAAAATTTTATCATGACCTCTATTACTAATCATAGATTGAGAATGTTGATTCATCATTATTATAATATATTTCATCCTTCCTCATAATTAATTTGGTTACTCAGGTGGACTTCTATTTCATTGGAAATAACATTGTTTGTCCACACGATTACATTGGGTTCTAACCATTAACATAATAAAACAATATAATTTGAGAAACAATATTCAGAGTGGAAAATTTAGAGAATAGTTTAAAATAATTCATAGAATGTCATAAATATAAAGCTTTATTTTTAATTTATAACTTATTAGATTTATCCTAGGATAAGATTTTTTATCATATATTCAAATCCATAATAATTTTCCATAATAAATATTTGTGATAACCTAATCATATCCCGTAGGAGTGTCAACACATGATAATATTAATGGAATAATAAATATGAAGCCATATAATGGAAAATATATACCTAACCAACTATAATTGGTGTGATTACCCTTGGATACATCTATTAAAAAACATAATACCCATATAGTATCTAGAGATAGATTTATTTCTATGAAAATCAAATATTGTATTTCAAAATAAAATATTTGGATGTTATCTTATGTTTAGACTTACACATAGGGTTCTCATTAAAGTTCTCAAACACTAATATCCAAATATTGACTAAATGTGTCATTTTATACAAACTATTGTAATCCTTTACTTTTACACATAGATATTACATGTTAACATATGCATATATTATATATTTTTCAAATATAAGGTGTAGGTTGATAAATGATTATTGTATTTAGAGATTAGATACATAATATTCTTATTTAACGAAAAATATTTCATATCCAATAAAAATATTCCCAAATTGTACACTTATTATGAGAAACCCTACTTTATTTCTTTCATTATATCCAAAGAAAACTAAACCAAATAATTGGGGACCATAGATGCTCAATAAGGGTAAAAATGAAACATATCAAGGACAAGTGATGAATAACATTAGAATAAGGGTTTTAGAACTTGAGATTAAAATTTTTTAACCATACCCTATATATCACAGATCATAATTTTTAGTTATGGGGAAAATAATGGTTATTCGTAAAAAATTATTCATAAAGGAATCAAATAACATAATCTACTAGACCATAATATATACACTTGAATTCAGTAAAACAAAATATTATAAAATTGTGATTATGTATAAATAATAAAATGTTTTAACATTATATTAAGTAAATTAAAATAGATTCTTGAATAAACTTATGGACATGGAACCATATCCCTAAAAAATATTATGGATGTAAAAACTAGGCGTACACACAATCTTATTGACATGGAAACCATGTTATTTAATATAATTGTAAACATGAAATCAAGTTAAATCCTGACTAATTTACCAAAAGAGCCATCAATAATTACCCAATGGATTAGAGGGATATATTAATCTAGTACCACCATTCATATAATCATAAATATTATTCTAATGTAATCCACAAGATCAGAAAATATTTCCTTATAACTTAACCCATGGAAAAGAAAATGGGTTTCATCAATATATTATCAGAATAACCATTAAAAATTTTGAGTGGGAATAAAATTATATTATTTTATTGTACAAAAATTATAAAAATTATCACCAATATATATTAATATTGATTTATATATTTTTAAAAGATCACTCGAATATTTCTTGAAGAATTTAAACTTTTCATATTCAAATTTATTCATTAAAATATAAAAATTTCCAAAAATATATTCAACAAAATTTTCTTTAGTATTAGAATTGGAAAATTTTAAATTATTATTTAGGGAATTAATTTTTCATTATAGTTTTAAATTTGGTTTATTTGATATATATTACAGTAATGATTTATTTGATAATTTTGGTAAAAATTCAAAAGTTCATCATTTGGAAAATGAGAAGAATATTACATTAAAAAAAATATTTCCAAAGATTGTTTTTTAAAAAACAAATTAATAAATAATTTTTAATTACAAAGAAAATTTATGAAAATAATTTAAATAAAATATGGAAATAGAATAAAAATATTCTTGACAAATTGAAACAATGGTGATTTTACTTTATTTTATTTTTATATTGCGTAATTAAAAAGAGAAAATTAAAATGAAAATTTTAATATATAGAAATTAAGAGAGGCCAATTAAAGGGATATACCTTATAAGAATAATAAAATTTCTTCATTTTAAATTCTTAGACAAAAAATCCTGAATAAATGTAATTGACATGAAAAATTCATAATTTTATCTCTTTTCATTCATCATAAGAATTTAAACCACCAGTGTAATAAATATAGTATTATTACAAATGTATAATAGAACCATAATCATATATATAATACCATAGATGATCTAATTATAACATTTACAACCCAATTATTAATAATTTATTTTTAAATTGCGATTTCAATTGATAACCGGTTCATTTTTCATTATTGATTCAATTGAACCATCTCTGACCTTATAATTTTATCATGGTTAAAACATATTAAAATTTTAATCATTATATAAATATTATATAAATTAATTAATTACATATAAATATATATTCATTCTTAAATTTTAGATATATAAAAATTAATGACATCCATCATAGAAATGGTAGGTCATACGTACACATGATATATGATTACATTTTTATATAAGAGAGAACAAAAGAAAAAATATTAATAATTAACCTCTAATAAATCTTTATAATATCATATATAACATATATATTCATTATTTGAATTTTTATTCCATCAATTTTAATTGGAAATGAATAAAACACATCACTTCCTGGAGGTCGTACTTCACATAGATGCATAGGCAGTGTTATCGTGTTCCTAACGTATGGAAGAAAGTTCGTCAATATTAAATTATAATTCCATAATAATTATTATTTAATAAATATAAGATATAAATATTAAATCCATCTTAAAAACCATCCTTAGATTATTTCGATGTAAAATTAATTGAATCACTATGTGGAGATGATCTGTTGTACGTACTCATGAGCGATACATTCACTGTCCATTTGAAAAAATTGAGGGTCAATAAAGGTTATTTCATATAAATAAAATAATTTTAATATATTAAAGATACTAGATATAATATTTTGTTATTAACAATACATATTTAGGGGAGGTATAAGAAGAAGAAAAATATAAATAAGAAAGGTAAGATGATTACCTCTTCTTCAAGAGGCCACCTTTATATCCCTTATTAAGAACCATTTAATGGAATTTTAAGAAGATACAAACTTTGAATTCATAGATAGGTATATTTAGAATATATTTGGAGGGTTTTTGTTGATCTATATGACTCAATGTGCTATAAAAAAAGATGGGTTCTCATCTATACGTTTGGTGAGGGGAACCCATGGAATTTTTTAATTGATTAAAATATAATAAGTCCATTTTCAATAATAATGATAAAAATAAATGATAAGTAATTTTTTGTAATATCTTCAAAGAATAAATTCTTTATATGTGTAAGTGGTGTTTTAAACCTTATCATTTGGTTTAACCCCTTATTGAATCTATTTTAACTGTAACCTTTGTAACGTCTTTTTCAACCATAAAGGATTAAAATTTAACATATAAGGTAACAAAAACCCCATTAGTATCTTATTAATGATAATTTTAACAATATAAAATTTTAATTTTACAAATTTTTTATGATTTTTAATATTTTAATAATATATTAGTTTTCAGAAAATATTTTTAATGTAATTTTGACGATATTAAAATATTTGATTTTGGATAAAACTATACATAAATGGTATTAGAATAAAAACATAGAGAAAATCTATAGTATTTTAGATTTATATATGATATTTATGGAACATAATAAATCATCAAAATTTTCCTATTCTTAATATTTTTAAAATCATTTAATTACTTTTAAAATAATTAAATAAATATTATATCAACGTTGTGTAAGAACATAGGTTAGTTATTATGTATATGAAGATAAAAAATAAATTAAAATTTTAAATAAAATCAATTTTACTTTTAAATAATAATTTTGTTTTGAACATATCCTACTTCTATCCTTATGATAATATAATAAGGATATTAATGCTGATATTATGCCATTTATTACTTATCCTTTTACCAAAAATAATATAATGTTCATAATCAATGTAATAAGGATCCAAGTATACATATATTAGAGGAATAAATGGATATTAAAAAGATCTACCCATCCAAAAAATAATGTTTTAGATAAATTTTAAATACTAATCCGATAATGTAAGGCTTATTTTAGTTGTCTTATATTTACTAACAGGCCAAAAACTTATTTGGTTTATCATCATATTTAAAATGATTAAATAGAAATAGTTATAAAAATTATACCTCTTGATTCAAAATTTTGAATCTTTTTTTCATGATTTAATTTATATAACATTGAACAGGTAATCTATGAGAAACACCTAGAATATAATGACAAACTGGTTTAAAAAAATGCCTTTTAAGTATAAAAATATTTTTATACCTAATTCAGCCATTAAATTGATTCCAATGAAACCAACTGAATTATTCATAACATAATAGAATTAATTTTACATTAAAATGATTTTATCAAAAACAAATCATTTCAAATTTAGAAACCAAAAATAGAGTTTTCAATAAAAATACTATTCTTTACTATTCATAGAAGAATACATATTTGATCGATAATTCTTATAAATTCCCCCTAATCATGTATCTAAATGTTTATTTTTAGAATGGATAAAATTTATAACATGAAATTTCTAAAAGGGTAAAAAATTATATGTATTATATTATCAAAAAAATTAGAAAAAATAATGTTTGGAGGAAATGTGATTTTGAAGTATAATATGACTTTAGTAAAAAATTGAATACATGTTTCGAAAGAATACATGATAATATTTTTATTTAGTAGAAACATTATATATATTTCATATTGTGGTTATTACTAATAATATATACCAAATTTTTGTCAAGAATATAATGGTCATATATACATAATAATATTTTCAGGCTCGTTTGAGATTACTATACTATATTATATACACTATCGACCATAATTTTTTCTCTTAATATAAGAGGTTGTTACAGTTATCCCCAAGAAATAAGTCAATAGAAAAATAAAAATATATGACCTAGAAAATTATGGTAAAGTCATCAATAAATAGATCTATAAATTGATTTATAGCTAACATATCACTAATCCGAAACACTAGATTTTTCCAATGACATATTATTAAAAAAAATTAAATGCCTAATTTAGTCAATTGTTTTTCTTCTTGATATTTCATCAAAGGTATTAAATCATAAAATATAAATTTCATATATCTTTAATATATAATAGATTAATTAATAGAAATCAAATATATATCAAGAATACTATTAAACTCTATAGTGTGTAGTTCAATATGATTTATTGGAAAACCCATCTCATTAATATTAATATTAAAATTAAAATAAATCATCGATTATTTAATACATTAATATGGAGTTTCAAAAAAATGTTTTCTCCTATTTTCATAAGATAATATGACAATTTTACATGAATTGTTAAATGAAGTGACAGAATGTTATGATCCAGATTCAGAAAAATGAATTTAAATAATATTAATAAACTAGTATCATTTATATATCACCACTTCTTTATAAGGCCCAACTTAAACTATATTAATAGAAAAAATATTTTTTCCACACCATGGTACTTTAATTTATATGATTTCCACATTCTGTAACTAACTATGGACATACATAAGAATACTTACCTATATGAATACAACTGAAACATATCATTATTGTCCAGTGAACTGTTACCCAATTCATAGATCGATCAAGGAACATTTTTTACAGTCACGAGCCAAAGGACCAAAATTACCAAGCTGGTAATACATTGTAGATACTATCATACAATCCTTAAAATGTATTTCACCACACATAGAACATATTTTTTCCTTCACTCTTGATTTATTAGATTACTTATTATACATTTATTTCAATCATGTCTATTTTTTACTCTTATTATCACGAGGAACATATGTTTCATAAAATTCCATCTAAACTTCCACATCAAAAAGAGAAACCATTCTTATATGTTATAAATTAATGTTAGTTTAATTATATTTGTAAAATTTTCTTCAATACTGATTAAAATATTTTTATTTTACAATAATTATCCTAAATACAATTCGGTGTGTGCAGGTGAGTCTTAAAAATTATTATTTTAACCCATCCACATAACCCCCTACCTTTTCCTCGATTCAATGAATGGCTCATCCATTATGAGTGAAAAATCCTTCAGAAAATATTTATCTTCAAAAATATTATTAAATATATATTATTCCATGGAATCAAGATATTCTCTCTTAGTTGTTATTATCATATTAAAACTATTTATTATAGTCACATTTAAAATTATAAATGGAAAGGTTTCTCTTCTTATATTCTAAACATAGCATTACTTTGAACAGACTTTCCATGGAATTGACCCTTCCACCCACTACCACTTGATTTGAGGTTACACATAAAGCAATAGTGTTTTGTTCCATAAAAGTTTCAAATATTTAATCACTTCTCTATAGTATATTTTATTTTTCTCTTACATGGATGTCCTAGAATTTATAACATACATAAATAGATCCATCCCAAAAAAGCTAATCTTCTCCCATTCTAACCATTCTCGGATACTAATTTACAAGGTAAATGTACTCTTGATAACCTGTTAAACCCATATTTCCTATTTTCTCATCAGAATACCATTCTGATCTGACATGTATGAGATGAATAAACATGTTAATCTATAAATTATATATCATTTCATCATAATAATATATTAGAATCTATCATGGGTATTTTATTATAACTATCTTAACAAATAATTATATCCAAACCATTATTTAGATAACAATTATATGGACCCAAAAAAACATTACATAATCATGTGTTTTTAGAAAACAGTTCAATTTCATAGATTTATAAGATATTTATGGTTCATATTTTTAAAGAATAATGCTATGTATCATAAATAAAAACCCCATATATTATAAGGACACACTTCCACACAGTATCCCAATTTTTCACTCAATATATAACATCTCAAATAAAACACGACTTCATTTCATGAAAAATACTCTAGAATTTAAACTTAACTTATTATTTGATTATAAACACCCATATACCCTTTGAAAAACATTTAAAATTGGGGTATAAACACAAAAATCATTGTAATGGATATAAATAAATTTATTTTATAAGTACATTTAATATAATGAAAAATTATAAAATTTGTTCCATTTTAACATTATTCATTAAGAATATAAAATAAATTATATCCACATATAAAACACACATTTTTATAAAAAAAATAATTTGATCCAATAAAAAATGAAATATAGACTTTTTTAGGCCTATTATAGAATTATATTCAGAACACATGTTCAATAATGTTAGATCTAACTGAATCCCAGTAAATTTAACTGGAAAAAACACTTTGTATAACTCCATCCTTTTATATATGAAAATAAAGAACCTAACATAATTCATTTGGCAACTTTATTAGTATGACATATTGTATAAATTTTATTAAGATCACCCATCTTCATCTATAATTATTATTTATTATATCATGATCGAAACTATTTTATGCTAAAAACGTTTCTCATAAATCCCATGGAATATATATTTTAAACATTATGAATATACATTTTTATTTTTTAAATAAGAGAAATTTCACATTATATTGAGTATTTGTTAAAATGAAAAATTCCGAAAAAATTTGGTAAGAATTTTATTTTTAAATAACAATTTAAATTTTAATATAATATTCAATGAATAAGAAATTCCCAAATTTGGTAAATTGATTTTATTAAATAAAATTCAAACCAATGATTAATTTCACACATTTGGTAAAGGATCCACATTCAAAAATAGAAAAAATGTTCATTTTTAATCCCTATAATGAAATTCAAAGGTAGTAGAAAATGAACATTGATTGTTATTTTAAATAGAAATAATATTATTATTAATACATATTTTAATAAACATTTAGATAAAGATAAAATTGAATAAAAAAATTAAGTTATTTAAAAGAAGGATTTAACGAAAAATATCCTACCTTAAATACCGTCTAGCATCATGCATTCTTTAACTATTCTAAATTGATATTATATTATTTACATTCATTATTATAACCTTTTTAATTTTCATTTTATTACTAATATATATTTTATTTATTCTATTAATATGATTCATTTTGTTAGTTAGATTGTCATATTTACATAAGATGTGTTGAGGATATTGAGATGCTAATATTAAAACAGTTTTGGTAGGATGACCATTCTAAAAGGGATATTTTCTATATTATGTAGGTTTATAACCTTTTCATTGATATAATTTTAATTCATTAAATATAACCATATAACCATCTATGAATGGAAAACAATAAAAATTAATTACATCAGTTAGTGGAGGTGGTAATCTATACATACACATAGAAAATATTTTAATATTTAAATAGATAGAGAATTAAGTTTATATATTATACATATTATATTTATAGAATGAATATTATTTGATACATATGATATCTACTAATGTAATCCATCATTCCAACATGCCTTATGATGTGGTGGTGAAAAATAAAATGGGTCTCTTTGTGGATGGTGTAATCTACATGTACACTACAGGGACATTTACATTTCATATATGATGGAAAAGGATATGAAAATTAGATATAACATAATCCAAATAAAAATTCGGTATGTGAGTGATACTTGTTTTAATATGTATCTATGGTAAAATAATATTTTAAGGAGTTAGGAGATGGAATATATTTGAAATAGGTCAATTATGACTTATACCTTTTTCTTGGGTAACCTATTTAGATTACACATTAATCCTTATATTCATGGTATATTTTTGAGACTAGGACCTATTTGAAATGTGGAGGGATGTTTGGTTGATATTTGATAATGTATTCTTAAAATTATAGTGTTCAGATGGTGTGTCGAGGAGAAGAGAGGAGGATCCCTTTTTTAAGTGAGGATAGGGGAACCCCTGGAATTAATTAAAGTATTAAATTGATGTAAATTAAATTTCATGTAATAGTTGTAACAAAATTTAATATTAAAATTCTATGATTATTTTGAGTCTATATAATCCCTTGTAACATAATTTGGAATGGTTTTGCTGACATTTTTAAATATATCACTTAGTTTTATCTCAATATTATCTTTTCAGATGATTTCTGTAGTATTAATGTATTTTAACATTATAGGAGTCAATGAATCTAATATAAAATTAAAATTTACCCATAATAAGATAATTATTTATATGATCATACATATATCATTAAATTTTATAAAAATAATATTTTTCGTGTAATTTAAATTATTTAAAAAATACTCTCTAGTTGAATATACCTTTAAATTCATTTATGGGACATAATAATTCATTAAAATGGGATGAAATTTTAGTATTTGATAAATAATTTAGATTATTTTTCTATTATTTAAACAATCCCAATGTCGGTGTTTCATAAGAACATAAGATAATTAGTACATCACTAATATTTAAAGATAAATATAAATAGTAAAAGATTATTCATCAATAATATAACCATATAAAATAATCCATAACCACATTTTACCACTATGAGAAAATTTATGAGATATTAAAAAATAGAGGGTGTAAATTTTTTTATATTTTAATTAAATTCATATTAAGGTCATTATCAGTGGTAAGTAGAAATAAATTTCCAAAATTTATATTCCTGGATGAATATTGACAAATAAAACATATATAATAAAATAAATCAGGGTTTGGGTAGATCCTTATGACTTACTGTATGCTTTAACCATATTTTAACTGTTTTATCATTACCAAGGTTACAAATATTTACTACAATTAAAATTTTAATTGATTTAAAATTAAAAGGGAAATATTTATAAAATTTGAACATCATAATTCCAAATAGGGAATATACTTTTTAGGATTCGATTTCTATATCCAGATGATAAAAATTTCAATATAAATTCATAAAAAGTAATGAAAAACTTTTTTAAAAGAAAAAATAAATCCCAAGAATGATTTTATAAGAAAATAATATTTTTTGTCCCTATGTAAAAGATTATTGTATTTGTAATTAATTTTTAATTGATATTTATGAGATAAAATTCAAAATATAAAGATACATTAAATTAATTTTTATGTAAAATAATTGAAACATCTATAAAATTTTATATCATTAATATTTCGGTTAAAAATAAATATTTAAAAAATTAACATTATAAGATAATTATGAATTTACAATTCAAAATAAATAGTTCAATTTTTTAGATAAATATACTATGATATATAAATTATCTTTTAATAAAAATAGAATAAAACCTTAAAATTAAGTGCATAAGAATAAAATTATTTTCATTATAACTTCAAATTTAATAAATATCCATATAATAAATATAAATATATAAATTATACTTCAGGATAATTAATAAGGAATGGAATTGATTTATTTTTATCTACATTCTCAAAATAACAGTAAGACATTCAATGATTCATCACTGATGAAGGTAATATAGTACAATATCCCTACATGAAAAATATCATTGACAACACACATACCATCCATCCAAATTAAAAATTTTTATTAAGATAAGAAGAAAGTACAATAAGAAAACTACTGAGGTCTAATGTAATGAATACCGAGGGCATCCCCTCTGATCAAATAAACACATTCCGCCTTCAAACTGTTAATCCGGAAGATATGCACGTCTGTGGAATAGTGGTTATCCATGGAAGCCAAATAGTCCGTGACCTTGTTCCCCTCTCGTCATGTGTGTGAAAGAGTAATGTTATGAGTAATAATATCTCAAAATTTCCTGACCACGTATGCTATGGACCAAGGTGTAGAGTGATTTTCATTAAGGGAATTAAGGAGGATAAGTGATTCCACCACCACTTTCGAAATGGAAAACTCCTCTTGGATGCACAAAGAAAGCCATGTGAATAGAGCTCGGGCCTCTACTAGTATGGCATTTCCCCTGCCCAGGAAATAAGAAAAATCCATGATCACATCACCCTTAGGATCACTAACAACCCCCCCCCCCCCCTTCAGAGATCACCCCCGCTGAGGAAGCTCCATCGGTATTGTGCATGTATCCTAACACAGGGGGATCCCATCAAACCCACTTCCTAGGTTATCCCTCCTTAGGATGGGAAGGATAGGTATTGTTCTTCTTCATGCATGGGAAGGGGGAGGACCTCCGCCACTCCTTAAAGAGAAATGACATGTCGATGAGCTAGAAACGGATGCGAGAAAGGATGACTCTAGTCGAGGGTCTAACTCCTTCATTTCGGGATTGGTTTCTGGCTTTCCAAATTCACCAACACCACACTTAAAGGAGACAGCACGGGGGAGGTGGGTCTTCTCTGAACCGAGCGCGCCTTCAAACAACATTTCCAGGAACTCAGACTCAGTCTCCTCACAACATGATGACCTGACTCCCCCAAGACACGACCAAACCTTCAATGACCATTCACTTTTGAAAAACAGGTGATCCAAGCTTTCCTCCATTTTCTACTTGCAACAGTGGCTTCCCAAGGCCAGGAAGATCCAAAGTTTCTTGATATTGTCATCCGAAGCAAGGGCCAGGTTCCTAATACGCCGGGTCAAGTAGTTCATTTTGGTCGGGATCAGATGACACCAGACAACACCATTCCACTGATCCAGGGGCCTTGTGGGGGACCTCCACCTTTGGAGGTATCTGTTTTTAAAGACCCCCGAGGATGATGAATTGAAAACACATCTGTCTTTCTCAGAATTCAACACGATCGAATCAAAGGCATCATATTGGTCCGCATTCAACACCGCTTTGATGAAGCGGGGAGGGCATTGGGATTCTTTAAACGAAATCAAAGGCGTTGTACATCCAGGAAAGCCAAAACAGATCATGTCCAGTTCTTGTTCTAGAAAGAGATGTCCACTCTTCCTACGATCCAGCGAGAGCAAGAAGACAAGGGGAGAACCAGAGGCTGGACTTTGGCCCACAGCGAGGAAGCTGGGCCACAACTAACCTTCTCATTACCTCTGATCAAAGGTGACATGATATTGTGTTTTATTATTACAATAGTAGAAAATATATTTATCTAATTTTCCCTTATATGAAAAATATGTTTGGGAGACAACATTATAGTTCCAAATGTTATTTTTATATATTTTTTAATACCTTCTCAACTCATGATATGGTAAATAATTCCATTATTCCCAATTATGGACACCACTATGGAGCCTCATGACATCTTAGACACTCATTCTGAAAAACATGTACTAAAATGCATGTAATCTAAATAACATATTAAGACCATGTTCTGCCAAAATCCTAGTGTATTCTATATCTATAATAGATCTAGAAGAAATCCAATAAATTCATAGACATTCAGATGACTCGATCCCAAAATCATGATAACATCATCATCACTATGATGAAACCATTTAGAATATTCAAAATATAGTTTAACAAGAATCCACACTCGTACTCTTAGTGAAATGCGTACATATTATTAATGATTCATGACCCCAATAAACTAGAAACATATACTGAACAAATTATCATCCTACATTAATTTTTTTTAATATTTTGAAATTTTATTTTCAAGGATTAATCCTACATTATATAATATCCCTCTTTGGATTCCAATTTTTTCGATAATTATAATATACTAATCAAGGACCAACTTATTACCATTGATCGATTCATATTTCTATAAACTCTTTATATAATATTTTTCTTTAGTATAGAATCATCTACCTTCCAAATTAATATTAGTTTTAGTAAATTAATCAATATCCTTCCACCAAATCAATTTATTTTAAATGTGATTATATAGAATCTAAAAAACTCATATTATTTTACCACTTCAATTACGCACTATAGTAATAATAAAATCTTATGATTCTTGAAGTGATAAATAATGAAATAATTTCTATATTTTCCCTACAAACATTATTGTACTAATTTTTATTGTATACTAGTGTAGTTAAATTTATTTATATGATTACCCACCAAATATTCATCTTCCATATTTGAATGGAAGATTATATACATAATAAACACTTTTTCATAGTTTTAGGATTACAATATATCTCTATGAGGGTGAAAATTAATGAAAAAATTGTTTTCTCCACCAAAACATATAGGGCCCTGTTTTTTGAAAAAATCAATTGATAAACAAAAATTATTTTATATTCAATCATTTTCCATTGTATTTTTCCTTTGATTAAATCTAGAATCCCATTAATAGCAGATTAAAAAACTACTGGTATATTTAATCTCCAAAATACATACTATACAATCAAAAATAAAATATTTCAAAATATTTAATATAATACTATAGTTTTTCCATACCAATAATATGAATTAGAAATCCTATTAAATTAAATGATTATAAAATAAAATAAACATAGTTGATGTTTAAATTGTTTTATAATACCAATTTTATGCACTAAAATATGCAAATTCTACAAGATCCTTTCAAAACAAAAAATATAAAATAAGGACAAAATTTCCAAAACTAGTAACACCGAATATCAATGTTTAAAAAATAATTCATGTCTCTAAATTACTATATAGAATCACATTGAACCAAAATTTAAAATTAAAAAAAATAAATGGATTTAAAGACACACCAAAAGCGGGAATAACAAAAAAATGAAAATTTATATTGTTAGGTCATAGTCCTACCCAATGTGATGAAAAAATAATATAATTTTCAAGAAGGGAATAACATTATAAATATAACATGAACTAAAAATTATTAAAATATATCAACCATGTGACCCACACCAATTTATATATAAATGTATTATTTTGGTCTTATAGGATCCACCACAATTTTATCCATGTTTTCTATTGAACACGTCAATTATGAGAAAATGAATATGAAATTATCTTCCCAATGAAATTTTTTTTTTCTTAAAATAATAGATCATAGTTTCTAAAAACACCTCTATTGAGATGACTGAGCTTCAAATTCTTCCTTTTTTAGGTTCCATATTATCTATCATTAAATAATTTAAAAACAACATCCAATGTTTCTCCTTCATGAAAATGGTGTCAAAAAACAATAAGGTATAATTTAATTTCCTAGAATATAATTTGTGTATTTTTTTCCTGATAATAATTAACTTTCATCCATTAGTATGCCACTTTATGAGTTTTTTATAAGAAACAAAGACATTCAATATATTGTCTAGTAGTTGATAATGAGGTCATCATAGTTGGGTATAGATGGTATATGTTACTATAGAATATATGAAATGCATCATATACCACTTGGAAACTAATCAATATATAATGAAATATTATACAGATATGTGGAGGAGACTATTAGATATTGTAGATATTAGACCATATAGCATTATGAGTTACTTCACATCATGAAAATTTCTTATTTAGAAGGTGAATGAAGTTGTTAAATAAATATTTTTCCTCTATTAATTATAAAACTTTGTTATGGTGGTATATTATTAGTTGGATTTCCTCCTTGATTATAAAATGTTTATGATGTTTTCAATATGTATCATCTTCAAATTAATATAATGATCGTTAAAATGGGATTTCTTTTAATGATGTTTATTTTGGTCAAAATGCATTTTATAGAGTATCAAGTAGATAATTATGATCAAATAAAGAGAGGAATATACAAATGAGATTTTATTTTAGTGTGATTTTTAATGAGGCATAGCTAGGTAGGCCATATTACTTGGGATTAGGAATCAATATTAAATGTGTAACTTCCTGAATTGTTTGTATATATTTTTATTATGATTGATATGTATTTTTATTATAATAATGAAAGTTAGATAAATATTTTTATAAATTTTTCTTAATTTTATAACAATTTTGTATGATTTTTTAGATAAAAATTATCTATAAATGTTATTGTAATATAATGTCAAAAAAATTAAATAAATGTGATTGTGATATTTTTAAATATTTTTATATGGTTTAAATGGTAAATTTTTTAGTATCATTGATAAAAAATTTTTTGTGTTATTTGATTAAATATTTGATTTATATCCTTTGGTTATATTTTTTTTTATTTTTTATGGTGGTTTGATTATTTTGTTAATTCTAGGTACATGTAGAATTTAAAAAATTATTTTTTATTTTATTAATTCGTTTTATATGTAATATGTTCATAAATTAAATAATATGATTACTGTGGATATCTTAATGTGATAGTTGTGAAATGGAATATTATAATAAATAGTGGATATATATTTTATTTATAAGATGGGATTCCTAGTTTATAATTTCAATTTCATTTTAACGAGTGTATTAAATTAATGAATTTATAAGGATAAATAGAAATTCAATGAAAAATATATAATGTAATTAATGGGAGAATGTATATGATATATTGGGGTTGAATCAATTTATCACTACCTTGGAAATTATCTCTCTGTTAAATTTTCTATTAAGTGGTTCTTGGTTAGAATGGTGTGTCATGGAACTTTAAAATACAAAAAATATAATGATAAAAAAGATTATAGATGAATTATCGGTGGTAAAAATTGAAGGACTAAAGATTATAAATTCTCACGAAATCAAGGTATGTGAATCATAATTATCATCCTATAAATTAATACTTATGAATATATCATGATTTTTCATTCCATTTGGGTAAATATATCATAATTATTTGAGATAATTCTTTAATAGTGAACTGAAATATAACATAGATTTGTAGTGCAATGTAATGAAAGGGGGATTTGAATAAGTAATTAATGGGTGGATATTTTATTATTATTTTTTTGTAAACAATTAAAAACGAACATTATTATTAAATATTCATTATTATTAATTAAAAGTAAAACAATTATTAAGTGGTTAAATTTTACTAAAATTATAAAATGATAGAATTAAAAATTTGAAAAGAGTGAGAAATAAAACTATATGATATTATAATTTATACTATTTATTTGGTGTATTTTTTATTGGAATATATAATGATAGATATCAGTAAAAATATTTGATTAAGTTGAAAATATCATTAATTGTGAATTTTAAGAAATTATTTTTACGTATTGATTAAAATACCTGAGTAAATAGTTCTATATGTGCTTTATGGTGGTGCTTCATATTTTACATTTTTTATGAATATTTATGAAATATTTCAACAGTCTCTATAAATAATATCTGTTAGTGCATAGTAAAATATGTTGAAAAATATATTAATAAGAGAGAGGGTATAAGTAATATATTTCAGAATGGGTCATGCTAGTAAGGAAAAAAGGATATTCAACATATAAAATATAAATGTACCCATGTTTTTATGCTATTTAATGATTTACAGGTAGGGAATTACATGGGTTTCTAGTCACATATGCATGTATCCATAACGTTTTCTGAATTGTGGAGAAATAATGGTATTAAATTACATGCGGTTTTTCTATATCAATATAGATCATAACAAAAAGTGACATGGCCATGCCATATTTATCATGTTTCATTTAACATGATGCTTATGGGATATTTGGATAATTGGATATTTGGATTTCATAAGTAGAACTCGGATCTAACCTAAATTCCTAGATAATCCTCTCTAGTGTGAATAAATGGAGGTGAGAATATTGAATGCTATGGTTAATGATGTAGGTTGGTTGAATGTATTTAGTAGGTGTTGGGTAAATTTTATGGCCATGGAAGTTACAGATGACTAGGATACCAAGAATGTAAATACTATGATGAATTTTTAACATAGATATAGGTTATATTAGATTTAGATGGGTCCATGGTATATCAATATGATAGAGAGAATTTCTCACATAGATTCTAATTATGGTACACATATGTTGAAGAGGATTGTATATATTTCTTGTGATTATATTCCTTAGGGCCTTCAAATTTGTGGTGGACTAGTTTAGTTAATAAATAGATAATGGGGGCATAAATAATTTTTGAATATTTTATAGTAATTTTGTATTTGTGACCATTTATGTGGTAATGGTTTAGGAAATTCTAGGATAATGATGACGTAAATGGTTATGATAATAGTGTGGATAACACTTTGAGACATAATTGATGCATGTAGTGAGGTATTAATTATGTTGGTGGATGAAGGTAGTGTCCCCAGGGGAAGAAAACATTTAATATACCCAGTGCGCATATGTATGGAAAGAATCCTATGTGATTTGGGTTTCGGTTGGGATAATCCCTAATAGCCGACGCCATGAAAATTAGTGAGAGTACACATGGGTGGAAACCAAAAAAATTAATCGAAGTATTTATGACTGAGAGTCACATATGGGTGGATATTTACATGGGGATAGAGATGTGACAACAAGTATAGGTGGCCGACAACATTGTAATGGATATGTGATAGGACAATCCTTGCTGGTGGATTGCCACTTGGTGATTGAGTTATTATTGTGAGTTCTATATGTGTGGGAATTAATATAGTGGTTGTGATATTATAGTGAGTTCTCTTTTGGTGGAAAGCAACAAGAGAATATTTCAGTGAGGATACTATTAGTGGATGCCTTCTTCACTATTAGATGTGTAGAAGTGGTATTCATTATAATTGGGTTATTTGATGATGTGTGATGAGAAATGTAATGTGTATTGGAAGTTGTGATAAGTATGTGGTATGTAATAAATTTAGTTTGATTGTTATCATTAAAGAAATATATATATATTTATTATTTTGTTTTATTTACACCCTAATAATATGAATTAGAAAGATTTATTCACATGGAGACATGAGATATTTGTGTTAGAACATATAGTGTCTATTTATATACTAACCCTCAAATTATATGTAGTATTTTTCATATTACCATTAATGTTTTATTGGTGGAATCGGTTGAACATTAATATAGATTCACGTATCATATTAGTGGATGTGGTTGCATCTTACATTCCCTGATGTCTATAATATATATAAGATTATGTGGTTTTTTCCCCATTTATAGTTTTTAATGTATATAATGACATATATTAATTGACATTATTCATTTATTATGGTTGGGAAATTAAATATATTTTTCACTGTGATATGGATATTCAATTTATAAATGGTAGTACTCTTTTACTGTAATAATATACATTTTGTGCATGTCTCTAAACAGTTGTATATTTAAGGTGGGAATTGGGGGTTACACTATTACTCATTATCAAACTGAGTAGAGTTACATTGAGGGCTGTTTGTGAAAATATCCAACCTAACATGTCACCTAAATAATTTTTTTTATATAATTTTTTTTAATTTTAAACATTGTATGAACTCATCAAAATTCATCAATAAAGATTAAAAACTATAAGATAATTAGTAAAATAAATGATATTTAGTTAATGACACGTAATGTATAAAGTTATTTGTATAAAATAAATATTTTATTTTGTATTATATTATTTACAACCACACATAAGAATAAAAATGATTCATATTGCCTATATGTGTCTACAAGAATAAAAAAACCATCAAAATATAAAACCAATGATAAATAATCTTGTTAAACAAAAAGATCCTAAATTATTTGGTAACTTGAGTATCTATTATAATTATGTCTTAAATTTATATAATTATCTTTGTTCTTATTTCCAATTATGTTATCACTACAATATTGAATTTATAAGAAATCATAGAAAATAACATAAACTGAAGGATATTTATATTCATACAAGTATAATCACATGTATTAAGATGTTCTTCCTAATCACAAGAGGGAAAATAATTTCACAAAGGGCGTACCCATACATTATAGAGTAGTGATTTAAATTTACATTATAATATAAAAAATAAAATAATCAATAAATATCATGATTTAATGAAAATATTTTCTTATACATATTCTCATGACCTTTTATGTTTATATTTAAAGAGAATAAAGTAAATACCTTACAAAACATAACGTATACATTTCCTAAAAAAATTGATATTTTCTAGTATTTTTTTCAATGATACCGTATCATTATTTGAGGTTAATGCCTCATATAGATATCATTGAAATGGTTTTCAATGCAACTGATTAAAATCTACAGACATGATACTATTTTCGAGACATCACACAAAAACACTTATTATTTACATGGGGGATGGATCTTTAATAATTAGTGATTTTAAATATAGTGTAAATGTAAACATAATCCATAACAATTAAATATCATAATTGAGCATAAGATGATCTATGGTTATTGGGACATAATAAAGGTGATAAAAGAAATATAAAAGAATCATACCAAATAAAACATTAATAATAAATCACGGGTCATGGAATAATGATTTGGAATAACAGGAAATGTTCTGAAAGAGATTATTGAAACATGATTCAATAATAATAATCTATGAAAAAATAACCTAGGAATATGAATTTGGAACATACATAAACAAAGAAAATCATTTCTTACATCATTCCTCATTTCCAATACAATTTTCTATATACTAGATAGATTCCCATAGTTACCTATATTTCTTCACATAAACCTAAATAAATTGACAAAGCCCATAGTGGATAGATTTTATAACCATGTACCTTATATTGCATTTCGTAACACCCAATTTGTTACCCAATTAATTGTAGAGATATATTATTCTGGTTCCAGAATTCACTTCAGAAAGAACCAATCATATTTGTGAAATATGAACATGAAAACATTCACAATTACCTTATATCTTTGATGGATTGTGTACAAGAAGTGGGTTTTATAAAAACCTAAGAAAATAATATTTTTATCCATAAATAATAAGTAGGTGGGTTTTATTAATAGAGAATATCTCCATTGAAAAAATAAATATTAAAGGATGTTGATATAGAATAAAAGATCCTTTATTGGAACATTAGACAATTATTTTGTAAAAAATCATAAATATCCTTTATATTTTGATAACATGTATAATAAAAGAAAATAATCTATAAACAAATTCTAATAAAAATTACAATTTAAAGCCATGAAAATTTGGGGAGGAACCATCTTAAAAAAATGTTGAAAAAGATTGGAAAATGAATTATCATGGAAATAATTAAAAAAATTCTTTCTTTCTTTTTTATATGAAGTAAATGAGAATAGAAAATGACTCATATATAAAATATAAAACATTTTCCTTTAAAATTTTAAAAAATATAATAAATGAGAATATAAAATCATTTTATTAGATCAATAACGTATGGAGATGAAAAATTAAAAAAACAATATATTGAATTTTGTCAGAGAGGAAGGGGATATCCCATATAAAGGAATAGATAATATCAGTTTCACATACAATAATTGTTAAAATGATTTTTGAAACAATGAAAATAGAAATTTTTGGAAGATATTTGTACCCCATAAAATAACCAACATATAAGAAAATGTATTTGATTATATATATAAATGACAGAAAAAGTCTCTTAATGTAAATTTAACAAAAAAACATCGATTTCAATGTGATATTGGAATATAAATCCTTAAAACATTCGTAACATTTGAATAAAAATTCTTTAATAGATAGAACAAGAAATAGAACATTAAATATGATGAAAAAATATAATTATGATAAAATATGTCAACTAAGATGTACATACACCATATAAATAAAAATAGTTCTATAATTTAAAACAGATCTAAATGAAAGAAATCTACGATGATAAATGATTATGAACATGTAACATATGGACTATGAATCTATAATGGGGATTAAGACCATAAATTATACATAAAAAGAAAAAATAATTTATTTCTAAATATAGAAGAAATTTAATTTTAGTAATGAAATATAAAATATTTCGTAGAAGAGTAATAATTGAAAATAATGAAGACATCTAATGAAAACCCTTACCATGAGTCTTGAATTGCCTATTATGTAATCTAACATACCAAAAAATAAAATTATATATATATTATACTTGATTTAGAAAATTTTTGTTTTATTTCCATATTATTATTCCTTTAATGTAATTTGTTTTTATTATTCATTTATATATGTATTGGTTTTCTCTACATCTTTCAATTTGATGTCATTTAGTTCATAATCTTCAAAATAGATTTAGTATATTTAAAATAGTAAAAAGTAATATTAAAATTGCTATATAACTTTAAAATGTGAAAATTAATTGTATTCATATCATTCCAAAAACGTTGGAGTTCAATAGTTCATGAAATCCTTTCTATTTAGAGAGTCATTCTCACTAGGGGTTTTAAAGGTAAAAAATAACTAGGATTTTTTCTTTTTAATGTCATCATTATGAAGAATATTTTACCATTATAGAATCATAATCATTAAATTTAATAAATATCTACGTTATAATAAATAACAAAATTTATTTTTAATAATATCCAAGAATTAAACGAGTTCTTTCAAACATCATTATTCACTAACGTAATGTAAAACCACTAGATTGAGTAACTTCTTTCAATAAAGATGAAATGATGGGAATAAAAAATATAATATTTAATTTTCAGATAATTTTTTTATAATGAATAAAAAAATTAGTTACATAGAATGATTACTTATGTTATAGAAAAGTGTGAAATAAAAATTGAAATGTAATAACAATGTTTTTTAGAAAACACATATTTTAATGTTGTAATGACATATGAAAACAAAATTTGGTGAGATGTAATAAGTGGTCTCTCATCATAGATAAATTATATTTATAATAATAACATGAAAATGAAATCATTTCATTAAATTAATATTGTTTTCAAAATATATTTTTTATAATGAATCATGAGAAAGAAAATTTAAAGAGCCTTGAAAACACATACCATACTCTCTAAAGCACCTATTTTAGAATTAGTCAATAACCATTAGAAAAAAGAAAAATTAAAAAGTCAAAATCATTATAAATGGTTACATTTATGTTTAGAGAAGAATTTATACATATTTTTCATTCAAAAATTAACTTTAGAGGATTTTATGGAATTGTTTCAATGGGTACCTTTTTAGTGAAAAAATTCAATGGTGTTTTCATAAATATTTTTTTATTAAGGGTCAAAATGAAATATGAAAGTTTTATGTGGCTCATAAATTGGAAATAGATAAATTTTTTTAATCTTTTAATCATTTTTAACACATGGTACCTTTGGAAATAATTTTAGTGTAATTTAAATAATTATAATTTAAATAATATATATGTCACCATAAAATACCAATTAAATAATTTAAGAAAATTATTATTAAAAAAATTAACTATAAAAATAATGAAATAATATAATTACTTTAAAACTATAAATATTTTTTATACAATTTATGTTGACATTTCTACATCTTGTAAAATCATTGCGTCCATAAAACATACGCATTTTAGAAAATCACCTTACTAAATAATATATCAAATAAATTAATAGAAAATATGAATTATTATTTATAAATATAGTAATCTAAAAATGGTCAAATGTTATTCATTCTCATTTATATTATGATGATGGTGTTAAAATATAAATTTTTTCTTTTTTTACCATGTGACTGCCCTTAGTAATGATAGGGATAATTAACATCTTATATAAATATAAAATTAATAAACATTCGTAAAAATAAGTAATTGTTCCTAATTTTTATCCTTTAATATTATCATGCTCTTATCACCTAATAAGTATTTTAACAATAACATGTTTTTTACTTTTTATTCACATTTCAATCACCGGGTTAACAACGATTATTATTTTTACCCGTTATGTTGATGTAAATATTATTTTATATCAAATGAATAATATTTTAATTTTAATTTTATTATATTGACATTTAAATTATTTTCCACATGATCCAAAATTTATTATTTATTATTTATATAAATATGATTTGATAAAAGATATGTTGTTCATAAAAATTATATTTTTATTAATATTCACCAAAAATCAACTTGTTAAAAAATCCTAAAAATTTACCCCATGAATATTTAGAAAACATGAAAGAATATATAAATTATATTTAATCAAATTCAATTTCATAAATTTATAATTATTTCTTTTAAATACAAATATATAGTACATGGATACACAATTTCTTGACAAAAAAATTATTATTATTTTAAAGGAAAAAATATCATTGTTTTATAAAATGATAAAATGATAAATATGAATCCATAAAATTAAGATAAATTTTCATTTATAAAATATAAAGTAATTAAATTTTTATTAAAGTAGATAATAATAATGAATAAATTTAATAAAACATATTTATACCTTAAATAATTCATATTTTCTTCCACAAAAACAACAATTGTCAACATAAAATTTCTATATAATTGATTGTATGAAATTATTTTAGTCATTATATATATAATATAAATATAAAATTTCATAACCATAAAAGTGATATATTATTAAAAATACATTAGTTTTCCTATTCCCCAAAAGAAATTTCTTCTTTTCAATTTTTATTTCATGGTTATAAAATGAAATATAAATTTATTCATATATAACATTTAAAATTAAGACCACCATGTACTCCAAATACAATTTACCTTTTGGAGGACCTAAATTGCATCTAATTGAGTTTGCGAGTGTCAATAATTCTGTTTAACTGATTAAAAATATCTAAATTATTTTTCTCATGGAATAATATTTCATCATGGTTGAATTGTGTATATGAAATGATAATTATTTTAAATAAATATAGAATTTGAAAATATAGTTTTGATATATCATTTTATACATCTCATTAATAAAAACCATTGGTTTTTTCTATGTGGAATTATTTAGATAATGATTTGATTCTAAAATATATAAAAGAACATGTTATATGTATGTTAAGAAATTTGTAATCCTCCGAGATATCATCCTTATAAGAAAAAATATACAAAAATCAATGCAATTTTATCTCATATGATATTATGAAAAAATGATACAACCCATTGTATTTATTCCCAAAAATGGTAACATGGGATGCTTGTGTCAATAAAATATTATCGAAATCATTAAAAAACCTATATTAATATTAATTAATAAGAAGAAAATATTATATGTTATATATTTACACGAAAGTGTGAATGATTTTAGAAAATTTTGAAGAATTACTTGAATGATATTTTATAACAATTATTGCAATGAAGTAATATTGTCGGTAAAAATTAGTCTTTTATATTTAATTTTCTTTATCATAATAAATTTTTTTAATCTATATAACCCACATACATAGGAAACTAAATTAAATAACTCCTACCATATTATGAAATCTTCCTTTACTACCTATCCTTATTTAACCAAAATAAAACAGTAAATATAAAAAATATTCCTAATTATGCTTACTGGCTTCTCACTATTGATATCCATAAATTAAAAAATTAGTAAATAGTGTCCTAAATAAATCATAACAGTATATCCTATGAAAAATTATTTTTTTAATCCCAAATAACATTCGATGTAAACCATATAATCCATTGGAAAATAAAACTTTAATTAAAAATTATTGTTCATAAAATCCAAAAAATAATTATACACTAAAATAAACTATAATTGTCATTTCAATATTTGAATTAAATAACAATAAATTCATTAATCAAATGATTTTCTAAAAAATAAAATGACACTTATAACAAATATTAAATTACTTAAATAATAATAAAAATCTTATATAATAATTTATAAACAAAAAATATACTAATATGTTATGCAAAATAGCATTAATCACTATTATACACACTTCCAAAAACATAATCAGTCTTTATCGCACATGTTTTTTCATTTTATTATATAAAAAATCACCTATTATACATTGATTTCATATATACACCTTCATCATATAATGCTCTAAATGTCAACAATTTCTAATAAAACATTATTACCTCTCTATCAGTCGAATTTTCAATCCCCGATATTTTATTTACTTCCTAAAATAAAATAACATTTTTCCCACTTAACCATATTTTCTTCAATGTTAAATCACATACCAAGAATAAATATTATATATAAATCAATCATATATTATTAAAAAATCCAATAAATGAGTCCTAAAATATCATTAGTTAGCTGAAAATCCCAAAAAAATAGACCCATAAGTGAATTTATCTAATATAATTTATGATAACCCATGGTCATACAAACACATAGTTGTACCAAAAACATTCTAAATATCCTCAATAAATAAAAAAATAACTTCCAAAGATATATATATTCTCTTTTGAAACCTTATTTAATTATCCTATAAATTAAAATTTCTTAATAACATGATTCATATGAAATATTTCATCATATACATTCCCATAAACAATTAGGTCTTATGTTTTTGAGACTCCATAAAATCCCACCTATAATATGACTAATACATTTCCTAACAAATAGTCATTTTATTCATAAAAATAAAATTATAGTAATGTTAATATAACTTCATTAATGTTTATATCCTTCTATTTTTAATTTTTTACATTGTTTTTTATATGTCTACACGTGGTACTTTATAGAGACATCACACATGGTAATTTTATTCTTTACCTGGGGAATTGAATCATACAAAAGGGTTATATCAAGTTCCCAAAAATTATAAAAATAACAGATAACAATTAAAGATAATAAGTGACTATAATATGATAATATGTGAATGGGGACATAGTGAAAGTTAATGTTTACAAAATAAAATAATCACACCTCGTAAAACATTACAATAAATCATGCTTAACTGCATATTCATTTGGAATAACATAAAAATTCATAAATAAGAGTTTGTAACCCTGGATCAATATTCATGATCCTTGAAAACATAACATTCGAATATAAATGTGGAATATAAATAACCATTGAAATAAAATTATTACTTCAAGACTCACTATCATGATAATAATTACATTGTGGATAAATTCCAAAAGTAAATTAGGTTCACATCCCATTCGGAAAAATATAATATACATAGTCTCAAAATCGATTGGGTTAACTCTCATAGTCTCTTACATGACATACCATGATATATTAAGAATTAAATAGTGCATTTGAGGGATATATTATTGTAGGAAGAACTATCAGTTAATGAAAAACATTATCTCAATATGTTTTAGATAAAGAAGAAAACATTTGTTATTCCTCCATGTCTTAGTTAAAACATATGTAAGGAAAAAGTTTCAAGAAAACATAGAAAATGTTCAGAATCCAGTCATAGTAATAATTATGATGGTTTCACTATAGAATATGATTTGTAAATAATAAAAGATATTAGAAGATGTTGACATAGATGAAAAATAAATTTATAGGAGCATTAATAAATTATTTAAAAATTTAATATAAAATAGACATTATATTTTAATATATTTTATTGAAAAAATAAATTATAAAATAAAGGTATTTGAAATTACTTTAGAATCACATAATAAATAAACAATATCCTTGTTAAATATAATTATGGATGATGATATGAAAAAGTGTTCATCTAGAAAATTATAATAAATTACTTCATTCAGATATTGGTAAAGAAACTCATTGAAAATATAAAATGAATCATAAGAAAATGTTTAACTATATTCTATTAATTTGTTTTAACGTAATAAATAATATAAAATTTTATTTGTAAATAAATTAAATATATATAATTACACTCAGTATATAATATCAATAATGTTTACAAGGAGAACAGAGATTTAGGATTAAAAAAATATATTGCATGTTATAGATAAAAAAATCCTTTTAGTTGATTTGTGAACCTGTGTAAGATATAATTATAGAAACGAATGTAAACATATAAAATATCTATATGTGAAGAAAATAAATAGATTTTATGATAGGAATAAATTAATTCTCCTATAATAAATTTATCATAATCAACAATGATTATAAATTTGATTGGAAAATAAACCCTCACATATTTGGTAACATTTGAATACAAATTCCTTGAAATGTAAAAAATTAAATGGAAATTTACTTTCAAAAAATAATTACTGTTAATTATATAATAAGGTAATGTATACAATATATAAATGAAAAATGGTGTATATTATTAAATATTTTTCAAATAAAAAATTTGAGATGAGAAACCATTATGATCAATTGATACATGAACTATAAATCCATAATGTTGGATATGAAATAATAAATTTATTATAAATGAAGTTAAAATAACATGGAAAACCTAATGGGACATTAATATGATCTCTACATGAGAAAATATAAAATAGAAGAATAATACTTGAAATGAATTGATACATGATAGGAAAACCCTTTCTTCAACTGCCAAATCACATCATAATCCTCTATCCCACGAAATTCTATTTTTTATCAATTATTTTCCAAATTAGAAAACATTATCATATTTAATTTCATGTTATTTTTTCATTTAGTTAAATTTTATCATATTTCCATCATGTAATAAATTGAAATCCTTCATGTTATCTTTTTGAGATCATTTAATTTATATTCACCAAAATAGATTTATTATACTATTATAGGTATAAGACCTTTACAATATTTTTATATAACCTAAATAAGTGAATATAGATTTTAACAATACCATTCCAGAATCCAACGTGTTCAATTTTTTCTTAAAATAGTTTCCATTTATTGAATCATTATAGATAATCTTGTTTTTTATTGATAAAAATATTATTTTTACATTTAATTTAAAGTCTAAAATTTATATTTTACCATAACATAATCATAATTATTAATTTAATATAATAATTATCTTATATTCAATGTTGAATTTTTTATTAAGGTCTGCAAATAATTTTTTTTCATAAAAACATCATCATTCACTAATGTAGAGAAAAAACATTTAGAGAAATGATTTTAAATGTATTATAAACAATGGGATTTGGTTTGTAAAAACATTACATTATAATTAAACTAATATTTCATAGTTACTTTTATTTAATACATAATATTTTTTGACAATTATAATATAAATTAAATGGAATTATATTGTTTTTGAAAACTTGGCATTTTGATGTTATGGTGGCTTAAATAAGGGTGTTTGATAAGAAGTAAAAAGTGAAATACCATCATTGATGAATCAAATTAATTCAAATTCACTAAAAATTTAGTTATTTAAAAATCTAAAGTGATGATTAAAACAATTTAGGATGATGAATAATAAATTAAAAAATAAAAATAGGCTTTGTTTCCCTCAACTTCATATTCGAATTATCTTTATCAGATTTAATATAAAGCTTTTAGAGAATGGATTTCATTAAATGAAATATCCTTATAAATGTGAAAATATTTGTATAGAAATTTATTTATGAATAATATCTGGAAAAAAACAAAATAAGTGATGTTTTTTCGAATGGATATATTGAGATCGACTACATATGCTAAATTCGATTGCATTTTCATACGTCTTCAAACATTAAGCATCATGAATGATCATTAAAAATTTTAAGTGGCTAGTTAATGGATAATAGATGATATAATAGATAAATAAAATCTAGAATTTAATCAATAGTTCGTAATATTAGTTTTTTTATTTGGAAATAATTTCTAAGATCAAGTAATCTTTAATGTAATATGAGTATTAATATAATTGGTCTTTAAAAATAACTATGTAAATATGGAATTTAGTATTACATTTTGAAATAATTTTTTACAAATAATTTTTATCTGTAAAAAAATTAAATAGTATTATGCATCTAAGTAATATAACTTCTAATATTTTTAATATCATTTTAATTGACTTCTCACTTACTTATATTAGTGCTCGATTGATAGTGAATAATAATTTTGGACAACAATCCTATTATTTATTATTGAAAATAAATTAATTATATACATATTTTTTTGTAATCATAATAATAATATTAAACACTTACAATAAAAATAATTATAATTTATACCATAATAAATATTTTAAAATAATAATTTTGAATGTTCATTTCATTCCAAATATGTGTTCATGTTTTCATATAAGTACCAATCTATATTATTATAAAATTCAGAAAATAAAATATAAAAATTATTACTATATATTGTATCAAATTAAGTAGAGAGTATCCTTATCATATCTTGAAAAGTAAATAAAAGAAATTAATTTTGACACTCTAATGTTGCATAAATACCAATCATAATAAATAAAAAATTTTCATATTTAACATTATGTAAAAATTATTTTATGTTTAATTATTGGATATTATTTAAATGATAAATTGAGTTCATTATAATTTACGAAATTTTACCAATGTTTCTTAATTTTTTAGGTCATACATATTTCACGATGATGTCATAGAAGATATAATATTCATAAAAACATTATTTATTATATATTTAATAAAAACCATCTTGTTCATTAAAATTTCCAATAATTAGTGTCATATAATTTAAAAAAATATCATAAATAAATTATATTTAATAAAATTAATATTATGAAAAATATAATTTAAAATTAGTATGAACCTATATCTTCTTATCGGGTATGTTTACCTTTTTCTGGTGTTTTTGAGAAAAAGATGAGTTTCTGGAAATTTCTTCACACGCCGTGTACTTTATAAGTACAGATCATAAACTCAGTTACATAGGGTATATGTGTTCTGGCCGTGTAACATCCAAGAACACGGCCATGTATGGTGGACTAAGGACCACCTAATATGAGGGTTGGTAAGGTCAAGTACATGCCGTGTACTTCTAAATTACATGCCACATCCTTTTTTCATTAATCAGACTAGGTTCGCGTCTAATTGGTTGATGTGTCTTCTTCTCCACCTTCTTCATCTGAGAGAATCCATACTATGCTAATCCTTACCTGATCCCATGATCAAGCTTCTATTCTCAAATTTGATTATCATTTATTGTGTTTGGATCGACACGGTAATCTCTTACTTCTTCTAGAGCTTCGTTCTCCAATTCCTCTTCTTTCAAGATTTATCCTCAGTTGAGAGTTCTTTTCTATTGACCTATGGTATTTTTGTGTGATTCAAGGCTTGAGGATCACATATAGCGATCCTACAACACCGAGGTTTGTGGTCTGTGCCTTTCTGTAGATAGTTATTGAGTTATATGTGAAAAAGTACCCAATAGCATTAATTAGGGTATTGTGTGTTTAGGGTTTTGACCCTGTAAATGGCTTCTATCCTTATAATTCTTTAGTTGAGGTTAATTTTTGTGAATATGGTTATTTACCATGTTATGGACCTGCTTTACCTTGTTTTTACCTGTTATGACCATTTGGGCTTGCTTTTTCGGTTAGACTATTGCTTTGCATTCCTTGCTTAGTACTCTAGGATGATGTGATTGTATTCTGACATGATGTTATGCTGTAGAATATTTATCCAAGTAGTACTTGAGGTTTCTCTTGGCCAATATGCTTTTTTGTGCTCGATTGACTTACACGGGGCCGTGAGAACGTGGTGTAGTAGACTATATAGAGAATTTATGTTGAGGGCCTCCCCATAGTGTCTGTTTACGATTATTATGTGAGACCATAGAGGGAATTGGTGTTAGTGATTCCCCAGAGTGTTTGTAGTCCCTCGATAAAGGCCACAGGGGGAATGGGACGTTGAGTGCTTCCCCATACTGCCTTATAGTTAATGATAAATGACTAGAGGGGGAATTGATGGTGAGTGATTCTTAGAGATTATATGCTTAAGCTGAAAAGGAGGGGTTAGAATATGTGTACTTTTGATGGGGTTGCTTGTTCTTGTTTGGTTGATCCAGAGGGGTTAGGATCTGAGTACTCCCAGAGGGTTACCTGCTTTGTTAATCTGGTTATTTGATATATGAAATCAAATAAATTTGAACTATAAGATTATTTAAATTTGGGTAAATCCTAGTATACTACTTCTTTTTTATTATTTACAGCCATATATATTCACTAACATTTAGGCATAGATATTTTGGTGGTTTCCTAGTAGGATTTAGTCTCACACCATATTTGGGCCATGCTTTTGAGCCCAAACATATTATATTTCATCATGTATAGGTAAGGGAAATCACCATTCTATATCAAGTACTTTATTGTTGAGGAGCTAGAGTGCATAGGACCAAGCTGATACTTGTGATGTTGTGGCAGTTTATCTGTTTTCTTTTGTACTTTGGTATTTTCTATATTACAACATTGAAACTTGTTTACCTTCTTTCCAAGAGATTTGTGTCATGCATCATTTGTTTATATGTTCTACAGTTGTTTATTACCTCGGTCTTCTACTGTTTACTGATGTATGGTATTATTACTGCTTCTACTACTGTATATTTATTTACTTCCATTGTGTCACTATGCCAATGAAGGAATAGTTTCCCCACTATCACACCCAAGGCCCTCACTGCTAGTCGGCGCCCTCTAGAGTTCAAGGAAATTTTTTTGAGGCCATATGTACAACAGTGTATGGGGCGCCTCTGGGTGGCTTCCAAAACAGGGATGTTACAAAGTGGTATCAGAGGGTTTCTTTCTTCTTGATATACTCTTTGGAGCCTATAGACATGGATAGGAAGGAATAGGTACTTGGTAATTTGTTGTGCTGGGGAGTATCAATCCTATGTATAGGGAAAATCTAATCTACCTCATTTATTACAATCTCTTTTCTTGTTTTCCAATTTTACAGTTGATTTGATTTCACCATTGGGTGATTTGCATGTTTTTTACTATTATTGTTGACGATATTTTGGTTCTATTTCTGTTTCAGACTAATGAGATGAGGGTATTCCATCTCATTCATCATATAGGAACTTATTAGATATCACATGCCATACATTCTTGCCATGCCATTTAGGGTGCATTAGTGATTTCATGTTGTTGTGAGAGGTGTTGTGCTAGATATGCATGTTGTTGTGATATATTCTTTGATAAGAATGACATATGTTTGATAGGGTATTATATTGTGAAATGTATTGTAGAATAAATGACAAAAATTGGTTCTTGAGGTGTTATGGGCCCTCGGGGATTGGAATTTGGTGGATCATTGCATTGTTTTCCTTATATATGACAGGTATAAGATTCCAAGCATTGATTCTTGGGTAGTATGGGCCCTCAAAAGTTGTAATTAGGAACTTTATTGTTCTTTTCAGTGTTCTTCTGGGTTCTGGAGAAGTTTCTGAGGGTTAATATCCAGAAAAACCTCGAATACACAGCGTGTAATGATGAATACACACCCAGTTTTATTCTTTTTATGAAGAAACAATTTTTCTTATGTACACACTATGTACTGTATGTACACGATGGTTAGTCTCTTACCATGTCACATACTATGTGGGTAGAGACACGCTGTTGAGAAATCATTGGGAGAACACGCCGTCTACCGGTTGTACACTCCGTGTTGTGTAGACGACGGGTCCTCCCGCAGGACTAACAACACGATTGGATGAAAACATATATTGTAAATAGCATGTCAAGCTTGAAAACAATATGTAGTGTAACCTTTGTATCCAGCTATGTAAATAACAACATAGGTCAGTGGGGTTCGGCTAGTACACGATGTGTATAGAAAAAAAATTTCATGTGGTCGTGTTCCAATAGAATAATGTGGCATAGCCATGTATAAGAACATGTGTAGGAGAAGGGGATTCAAGTACACGGCGTGTTCTAGAACAACACGTTGTGTGTTTAGGGTGTTACATGACCTGGGTAGGCAGGAGTACATGCCCTTGTGAAGGCTTAAGGGAACATGCCGTGTAGGCATTATACACACCATATATCCATTTTTTGAAAAACATGAATTATTTATTTCTCTTGTTCCCTTCTTAAACTTATAATTTTCAATCCATGACAATCTTGATAAAAGGATTGTGCTTGACCTTATAGATTCAGGCCACCAGGACGTCCTTCGGTTGTCCTCCAGTTATACGGGAGTGATCAGATGCTAGGCATGGCTGATCAGGGACTTCCGGCAAATCCTATTTTTATGCCAGTCTTGGCACTAAACATCATTTTGGACACAGGTGATGATGCACAGTTTTGAGAGGGCTTTATAAGGTTTATGTAGACCTTCAGAAGAGTACAATGTAACACCCCAAGATTTCATAGTGTGTTATTTTTCAAAACAATATAATAACTTGCACTACACGCAACACCGAGTTCAAGCACACCATGACTTACCAAACAAGCCGTTCAAAAGAGGTTATGAATAGTATTAACTAAATTTTAAACTTTATATAATCCTTATAATTTTAGAATCCATATTATGAGTTTCTTAGACATAATGTAAGAACAAATTTATTTTCAGTATTGCACTTTTACCAACTTTTAATAGTGAACCCTTTTTAAATACAATATTTTAAACTTTTTGACTTAATGGGGACATCAAAAAATTAAAAATGAAACATCCCAAGCTTCCACGGTACGCTTTCCTTTGAATAATACAGTAGCGTGTGTTGTACGCAACTTCGAGTTCTAACACACACCACAACCAATCAAACTAGCCGTTATGAATAGTAATACCTAATTTTTGAAATTATAGATATATAATTTCAAAATGGACTTCATTTTTGTATTCGGAGTATTGAATTTAGCCTAAGGTGAAATTTTGGTACTTTTCGGATAACTTTAATATTTTGATGAACAGTGAAAATTACTAAATTTTAATTAAAAACAAATTTTTTAATCAAAATAATTAATGGTGATATGTTATTAATTTTAGTGGTTTTAAAGTATATTTAGAATATATTTTTACCATTTAATACAATTTTGGTCATTGAACATAATTTCACAATTAAACCGATCATAAACAAGTATCAATCTTTTGATAGTTATTATCTCTTAAAAACACGCTTTTTGTTTTAACAACGGGAACTAATTTAAAATTAATTTCTGCCACTTCTGTGTTTTGAATTTGAAAAAATGGATTCCATATTTGGAATCAGGATGTTCAAATTGTGTAAATAGGTAACTTTTATTTTTAGACATTTTGAATAATTATTGCGGTAAATATTTTATTTACCATGGTTAAGGGTAAATCCGGTAAATAAGGGATAAAAAATAATATTATAATAATACTAAATTGCCCTAAAACGTGTCCTAATCTTAATGGTTGATACATGTTCGACCATAGGCATATTTTGGTCGATTTGGGGACCCCATGGTGCCACTTGTAGGTGATAGGGACACTTAATTTTAATTAAGTTAAAATGAATACAAAAATGACACAAGCATATATCTTTTAGAAAAACAATTTTTATATAGAGTAATATATGTTGGATTTTTGATTGTAAATATTCATTCGAAATATAAAAGGATTTAATACATAATGATATTTTATTTATAATTTTTAGACATTAGATAATATAATTTATTTATGACACAATAATGATGAATTAATTACTATAATAGTGAAAAATTAAAATAATTGATATTATAAATACCCAAATAAATATAATATGAAAATTTTAATGAATTAAACTAATTTTCTAGGATAATATGATATATTTTTATTGATTTAATTGACTTTTTTATAAGTAATCAATCTGTTATGAGTTTCACAAAAATAAACTATTGAATAGTGTCAAAATTGACATAAAAGAGTTATTAAAACAAATATTATATTATTAATTGATATTAGATTCCTAAATATCTAAGGTTCGTCCAAGAGACTTATATAATGATATTTTCATCATTAATGGACCACTTGGGGGTCTCTTGGATGTATATGGTATGTTTATTAACCATATAATATAAAAATACAAAGTGACATGGTAAATGTCAAACTAATTAACCTAGAGTTAATACTTAAAGATAAGGTTAATATAAGTACCCAAACCTGTCTAAATTCCATTGGTTGAGTTTTTGTAGACCTATCCCCACCTTAACCTTTGAATAATCAACTTTGGAGCCATTGGAAGCCGAATATGAATTTATTATAAATTAATATTTCTAGCTTTTCCAAAGGTGCCCCTCACCCCTCTTATAAAAGGGGACTCCTCCTTCTCATTTCTTCACACCTTCAAAACCTTTTGGTTCGGCCAAAATATGCCCAAATACTCTCCCAAAATCCCTCACTACAACCTAGAGGCCTTAGTTTGATCAGAAAGCCAACATAAGTAGCCCTTTTGATCAAATCAAAAGGAAGAACCCGAAGAAGAGGTAATGATTTCACCACCCTTTTCCAAGATCATTTCTTCTTCCACTTCATCTTCCTTTGTTTTTACCATTCTAAAATAATAACTCCAGTATCATATATATACTGTGATGTTATTATAAATATGGTACAACCATATTCAGTATTCTATCCATTCTTTGAATAACATGTCACCATACGTGCGTACGTACGGCTTACCGTCTCCACGTCGTGGTGTAATTGTTATTTAATATATTATTATTTGGATGGGTATAATAATGATATGTAACTCATGTAAATAATAAATATAACATGTTAATGATTCTGTATATATGATATAACAACCATTTATATATTATTTTAATATCAAAATAACGATATTGTCGCTCGTGCGTACGTACGGACTACCATCTCCACGAACGCGATGAGATTCATTCTCCATCGTATCCATTCAAGTATAATTATCATTTGATGATTTAAAAATTATTTTTAAGGACTTGATATCATTCTGGATATGAATAATATACAACCTATCCATTACAAACATGGCTTACGTAACAAAACATATAAATGAAAACAAGTAAGTTAACACCCGAAACAACGATAATACTAAGATATTATTATCAAATAAATATTAAAAGATCATATATGATATCATATTAATGTATATGATTCTTGTATAATTTAATAACAATTATTTCACCATTATACAGGAGGTTAACCTACCCCAACCAAGGAAAAGTACAAGCTAAGGGTTATTTCACAATCTCTTCATTAGCGGAGGTTGATTATACGTAATAATCTACTGGGATCTCTTTATCATCCACATCCATGTTTCTTCAAAATGTATTTCAAAACATTTTTACTATTTACAAGATTATGGGTTAAATTCATTTATACCTTTTTTTGACTTTTTATAAGTGGTTTATTAAGGAATCATTCCGTCGTTTTCCAAACAAGGTTCTTTTTAACCTTTTCGACAGAATTAAGGTAAGAATGTTTTTTTAACTTATATGGCGGGTGCGGTTATTTTCTGCCGTTATAAAATCGTCGAAGCTTCCCTTACATGCTTATAAGAATGTTTTCAAATTGAATGTATTATTTTATAATTATGTTACTTTTAAAATTATTTCAATAAAAAAGAGATATTTCTCTAAAATAGTTTTGATTTCATCCATGTCAACATCCTTTGATGGATTTTAAGCTTATTTGAAGTTGATTTATTATGATACAAAACATCCCTATTTTATTGAAGGTTTTGTGATATTTTTGTCTGTGGATAAGTTATTTTATGTCCCTCATGGTTTTTGTTTAAAGTATTGACATTTTATAAGTTATTTTTAATCCAAATGTTTATGTTATATTTCAACCTTTCATTCAGATGAATGTGTTAGACAAGTATGTTCCGGGTTGGAGACCGGTAAAAGTAAGCCCTCCGGTTTGGTCTCTGGTTATTAGGGGAACTCCGGTTTGGTATCCGGTTATTAGAGGAACTCCGGGTTGGTGTCCGGTTATTAGAGGCACTCCGGGTTGGTGTCCGGTTATTAGAGGCACTCCAGGTTGGTGTCCGGTTATTAGAGGCACTCCGGGTTGGGTTCCGGTTACAGTTACCCCCAAGGTATTGGGACGAGGCCTTGAAAAAGAAATTAAAGTTCAGCATTATGCATTCCATCATTATAAAAGTGGTTATTGATATTGCATGTGATTATTCGATTAGTATAATATCCATGTGAATAAGTAAATGGAATTATTTCATTTTTCTTTTTCCATACTATGTTTAAGTTCAAGTTTAAAAGGCTTTTGTTTTAGTTATACATTGCTTTAAAAATTTATTCTTATTTTTGAAAGTTTTTGCTATATTGTTATCCTTACTGGGCATTTGATCTCACCCCTTTTCTATGTTTTATTTTTCCCAGGATGTGAAGAAGTAAGTTATGAATGACCTGCAGGGATAGAATGTGGGGACATGAGTTTTGAATATAGAGACTATGTTGTTGTAGTTGCTTTTCACTTTGTGATGTAATGTAAAAATTTATGAATATATCTAGTGTTTCCAAGGCTACTAAACCAATCGGTCTTTTGAGATTTGATATTTCTTGTGATCATGCCAATGTTATGTAATAATGCACCGAATCTGGGAAACTGGGGTCGGGGCGTTACAGTTGGTATCAGAGGAAGTTTTGTACAAATCTTGGAAACTAGATTTAGATAAACTCTGATTAGAGCACGTAGACCTAAGATGAACTTTGAGGATTAGTATAGAAGAACATCCTCGAATTTTGGTATTGTAGAGATTTTGTGAGTTGTCCGAGAAATACATCCCTATCTGGATACGAGCAGGTAGAGGCGGCTCCGGCACATATGTACCTAGGGGTAAAACCCGAAAACACCGCTTTGAGCTAGACTCGAATGGGAACTGGTGCACGACAACGGGCCTTGCTGTAGTCTTGGTTACGACACTCCCGGGGGATATGCTTAGGATAATTATCATTTTCTTTACAAACCATTATGAAGGGTTTATGTGGATTTACTTCCTCAAAGGAGAAATTTTTATGATTATGGATTATATCCAAAAAATATTTAATTTTTGTTATGTGTCTTACAAGTTTGGGATTAGGTATTGTTATTAATAAACTAATCTAGTGTATGCCATTGTTTATAAATGGTGCCCAGTAGAAGGAATGAGAACTCCAGCAATGCACATGATCAAAAGAGAAAGAAGTATCATATCTTTCATGGTCTTAAGCCAGAATTTATAAGAGAAATAGTCTCCCATGTATTATCATCATATGAAAAATTAATATCATGTGTTGATAAGATAAGTAAAGATTTTACTGAGTCCTATGGCTTTGAAGGGAAGAAAGAGAAGAAAAGGATGGAAGAGATAACGATGGATAAAGGGAAAAGGGAAAATAAGAATTTTCCCATATGTGATAACTGTGGGAAGAAACACCCTGGAACTTGTCTGAAAGGAATGGGAGTTTGTTATATGTGTGGAAGAAAAGGGCACAAAGTACGTGACTGTAAGGGTAAGAAAATGGTTTCAAATGTATAATGATTCATTTGCAAGGAGTTTGGAAACTACACGAACCTATGTCCCAGTCATCAGACTATGCCGCAAATGATTCTATTGGATAATAATCACGTTATGATTATACCACAGATGAAGAGGAATGATTGGAGTTCTTATGTTGATTATGTCATTTGAGTGTTGTATCAACAATGTACTTGTTATAATAATTATGGAGTATATAAGGATTGTACTGCAGTACTATTTCATTAAGGACTTGAGATTGTGTGGAACAAAGAAAAGTGACTCAATAGAAGGTTAAATTTTTGGAAAATATATGGTTAAGAGAAAGATAAACCATAATATGGTTCTGATACCGAGGTAGTGATTTTAGAATAATACATGACTGATTCGGATAAATTATATTGGATATTCTTGACTACCTTGAAGCTGATTAATGATTTGTATATTCCATCATTATTGGGGTTTAAAACATTTTTGGATTGATGAAGTATATCCAGCATTCTATATGGAATAAGGGAGCATGAATGGAATCAATAAGTATTATGATAATTCAGGATGTTTCAGTGTTTTAAAAGAATACATGATGAATGTATTCATATGCTATTACGGGGTAAAAAGGATCTACATTAAGTTTACCTTCCTTATAAATATTGGACGGTGAGTTTGAACAGAAGTATTTTGGATAAATTCTAGTTTGAGATTAATTTTTGATTGCCATAAAAGGACAACCCAGAGGTCGAGTGGCAACCCGTCGCGACTGGCACAGCCACAAGACTTGAACCCGCAACCGAAGGGCGACAAGGGTGTATCACCTACCACTGGCCCACGAGATGTCCTGTATTAAATAAAGTAGTTTTTTTAAAAAGATCTAGTAGATGATTTATAAATTCGTTTATTTTGGAACCCTGTACGAATAGTATAAATAGAATTTTTTTACGATTGAAAGATGAGTTTGTGGTAGAAATTTATTAATGGATAAAACTGTAATTATAAAGTAAGTATATCTCCTTATGATCTTAGCCAATCTCATAAATAAATTCCTCAACATTAAGAAAAGGAACTTAGAACAAAAATGTTGTCCTAGATGGTACCTTAAATCTTCACTAATTTATGGCTTTGGAATTGTTGGACTTTTTCATAGCCATGTTCTCTACCACTCTCCATCAGATAATTGATGGTTATATTTCTCTTCCATATCAATATTTTACTACATGGAACCCTAGTATGTGTTATTTTCGGTAATCTTCATACTTTCCACTCTTTATTTTAAATTGAGGCCTCATTAATACATTTTTCGATGTGGGATTTCAACTATGATATTTTGAAACGTCAAAAATGTGTTATCCTATTACCTTATGTTTTATTGAATCGATGGTATTTTAAATCATCGTAGATTGATGAATTTAAGGACCTCAATTTTAAACTGGTTTGTGATTGATGACCTCAATCACTACCTATAAATATTTACATTTTTCCTCCAATTATATGTCTCTAATTTACACCAATGTTCTTCTAATCGAGATCATAATTTGGTGGTGACCCTTTCATTTCACTTTTCCTCATATTAAGACTAAATTTTAGTAACCCAATTTCTGATGTGGGTTTTCACACAAAGATATTTTTTATTTTTAACCTTTTATTTTCGAAGAACAATTTCAAATTGTGAGGACGCAATTTATTGAAGGAGGGGAGAATGTAACACCCCAAGATTTCATAGTGTGTTATTTCTTCAAAATAATACAATAACTTGCACTACACACAACACCGAGTTCAAGCACACCATGATTTACCCAACAAGCGGTTCAAAAGAGGTAACGAATAGTATTAACTAAATTTTAAAATTTATATAATCCTTATAATTTTAGAATCCATATTATGAGTTTCTTAGACATAATGTAAGAACAAATTCATTTTCAGTATTTCACTTTTACCAACTTTTAATAGTGAACCCTTTTTAAATACAATATTTTAAACTTTTTGACTAAATGGGGACATCAAAAAATTTAAAATGAAACATCCCAAGCTTCCACGGTACGCTTTCCTTTGAATAATACAGTAGCGTGTGTTGTACGCAACTTCGAGTTCTAACACACACCACAACCAATCAAACTAGCCGTTATGAATAGTAATACCTAATTTTTAAAATTATATATATATAATTTCAAAATGGACTTCATTTTTGTATTCGGAGTATTGAATTTAGCCTAAGGTGAAATTTTGGTACTTTTCGGATAACTTTAATATTTTGATGAATAGGGAAAATTACTAAATTTTAATTAAAAACAAATTTTTTAATCAAAATAATTAATGGTGATAAGTTATTAATTTGAGTGGTTTTAAAGTATATTTAGAATATATTTTTACCATTTAATACAATTTTGGTCATTGGACATGATTTCACAATTAAACCGAACATAAACAAGTATCAATCTTTTGATAGTTATTATCTCTTAAAAACACGCTTTCTGTTTTAACAACGAGAATTAATTTAAAATTAATTTCTGCCACTTCTGTGTTTTGAATTTGGAAAAATGGATTCCATATTTGGAATCAGGATGTTCAAATTGTGTAAATAGGTAACTTTTATTTTTAGACTTTTTGAATAATTACTGCGGTAAATATTTTATTTACCATGGTTAAGGGTAAATCCGGTAAATAAGAGATAAAAAATAATATTATAATAATAGTAAATTGCCCTAAAACGTGTTCTAGTCTTATTGGTTAATACATGTTCGACCATAGGCATCTTTTGGTCGATTTGGGGACCCCATGGTGCCACTTGTAGGCGATAGGGACACTTAATTTTAATTAAGTTAAAATGAATACAAAAATGATACAAGCATATATCTTTTAGAAAAACAATTTTTACATAGAGTAATATATGTTGGATTTTCGATTGTAAATATTCATTCGAAAGATAAAAGGATTTAATACATAGAGATATTTTAGTTATAATTTTTAGACATTAAATAATATAATTTATTTAGGACACAATGATGATGAATTAATTACTATAATAGTGAAAAATTAAAATAATTGATATTATAAATATCCAAATAAATATAATATGAAACTTCTAATGAATTAAACTAATTTTATAGGATAATATGATATATTTGGATTGATTTAATTTACTTTTTTATAAGTAATCAATCTGTTATGAGTTTCACAAAAATCAACTATTGAATAGTGTCAAAATTCACATAAAAGGGTTCTTAAAACAAATATTATATTATTAATTGATATTAAATTCCTAAAAATCTAAGGTTCGGCCAAGAGACTTATATCATGATAGTTTCATCATTAATGGACCACTTGGGGGTATCTTGGATGTATATGGTAAATTTATTAACCATATAATATAAAAATACAATGTGACATGGTAAATGTCAAACTAATTAACTTAGAGTTAATACTTAAAGATAAGGTTAATATAATTACCCAAAACTGTCTAAATTCTATTGGTAGAGTTTTTTTAGACCTATACCCACCTTAAACTTTGAATAATCAACTTTGGATCCATTGGAAACCGAATATTAATTTATTATAAATTAATATTTCTAGCTTTTCCAAAGGTGCCCCTCACCCCTCTTATAAAAGGGAACTCCTCCTTCTCATTTCTTCACACCTTCAAAACCTTTTTGTTCGGCCAAACTCTGCCCAAATACTCTCCCAAAATCCCTCACTACAACCTAGAGGCCTTAGTTTGATCAGAAATCCAACATAAAGAGCCCTTTTGATCAAATCAAAAGGAAGAACCCGAAGAAGAGGTAATGATTTCACCACCCTTTTCCAAGTTCCTTTCTTCTTCCACTTATTCTTCCTTTGTTGTTACCATTATAAAATAATAACTCCAGTATAATATATATATTGTGCTGTTATTATAAATATGGTACATCCATATTAAGTATTCTATCCATTTTTTTAATAACATGTCACCATACGTGCGTACGTACGACTTACCATCTCCACGTCGTGGTGTAATTGTTATTAAATATATTATTATTTGGATGGGTATAATAATGATATGTAACTAATGTAAATAATAAATATAACATGTTAATGATTCTTTATATATGATATAACAACCATTTATATATTATTTTAATATCAAAAGAATGATATTGTCGCTCGTGCGTACGTACAGACTACCATCTCCATGAACGCGAAGAGATTCATTCTCCATCGTATCCATTCAAGTATAATTATCATTTGATGATTTAAAAATTATGTTTAAAGACTTGATATAATTCTGGATATGAATAATATACAACCTATCCATTACAAACATGGCTTACATAACAAAACATATAAAAGAAAACAAGTTAGTTAACACCCGAAACAACGATAATACTAAGATATTATTATCAAATCAATATTAAAAGATCATATAAGATATCATATTAATGTATATGATTCTTGTATAATTTAATAACAATTATTTCACCATTATACAGGAGGTTAACCTACCCCAACCAAGGAAAAGTACAAGGTAAGGGTTATTTCACAATCTCTTCATTATCCGAGGTTGTTTATACATAATAATCTACTGGGATCTCTTTATCATCCACATCCATGTTTCTTCAAAATGTATTTCAAAACATTTTTACTATTTACAAGAATATGGGTTCAAGTCATTTATACCCTTTTTTGACTTTTTATAAGTGGTTTATAAAGGAATCTTTACATCGTTTTCCAAACAAGGTGCTTTTTAAACTTTTCGACGGAATTAAGGTAAGAATGTTTTTTTAACTTATATGGCGGGTGTGGTTATTTTCTGCCGTTATAAAATCGTCGAAGCTTCCCTTACAAGCTTATAATAATGTTTTCAAATTGAATGTATTATTTTATAATTATGTTACTTTTAAAATTATTTCAATAAAAAAGAGATATTTCTCTAAAATAGTTTTGATTTCATCTATGTCAACATCCTTTGATGGATTTTAAGCTTATTTGAAGTTGATTTATTATGATACAAAACATACCTATTTTATTGAAGGTTTTGTGATATTTTTTACTGTGGATAAGTTATTCTTATGTCACTCATGGTTTTTGTTTAAAGTATTGACATTTTATAAGTTATTTTTAATCCAAATGTTTATGTTATATTTCAACCTTTCATTCAGATGAATGTGTTAGACAAGTATGTTCCGGGTTAGAGACTGGTAAAAGTAAGCCCTCCGGTTTGGTCTCCGGTTATTAGAGGAACTCCGGTTTTCTCTCTGGTTATTAGAGGAACTCTGGGTTGGTGTCCGGTTATTAGAGGCACTCCGGGTTGGTGTCCGGTTATTAGAGGCACTCCGGGTTGGTGTCCGGTTATTAGAGGCACTCCGGGTTGGGTTCCCGTTACAGTTATCCCCAAGGTCATGGGATGAGGCCTTGACAATGAAATTAAAGTTCATCATTATGAATTCCATCATTATGAAAGTGGTTATTGATATTTCATGTGATTATTCGATTAGTATAATATACATGTGAATAAGTAAATGGCATTATTTCATTTTTCTTTTGCCATACTATGTTTAAGTTCAAGTATAAATGGCTTTTGTTTTAGTTATACATTTCCTTAAAAATTTATGCTTATTATTGAAAGTTTCGGCTATATTGTTATCCTTACTGGGCATTTGAGCTCATCCCTTTTCTATGTTTTATTTTTCCCAGGATGTGAAGAAGTAAGTTATGAATGACCTGCAGGGATAGAATGTGGGGACATGAGTGTGGAATATGGAGACTATGTTGTTGTAGTTTTTTTTCACTTTGTGATGTAATGTAAAACTTTATTAATATATCTAGTGTTTCCAAGGCTACTAAACCAATCGATCTTTCGAGATTTGATATTTCTTGTGATCATGCCAATGTTATGTAATAATGCACCGACTCTGGGTAACTGGGGTTGGGGCGTTACAAACAACATCATGACCCTTCCATGGAAGTGTAGACATGGGTTTTCCAGCAGCAGCATCCTCATACATTCACAGGTGAAGGAGGACCTCAATCCATAGAGTCATGGTTAGAATCCATTCTATTTTATCTTTGAGCATCTAGAGATTCCTCCAAAAAGGGGGGTGAATTTTGCTACATATATTATTTGTAACTCTTCCAAGAGATAGTTGGATGAGATCTCACAGGCGGCACACCAACAGGTTGTGGCTTGGGATGAGTTCCATCATGCCTTTTAAGGCCACATTGCCCGAGAGATCCAGTGGAGTGTCGATCATGCATCAAGATGCACCATATTCTGTGCTTCTGCCAGATATTATCACTAGCTGTTGGTGATAGGGGTTCTTCTATGACTCCTTATTTATGAGCAGCACCGACAATTTATCTCCAGTCTAGGAACTAGAGTTCTTTTGGACTTTTTGGTCGAGGTGGTGGACGTGGCCATGGTATCCAGCCGCCAGGCATTAAGCGACAACAAGGTGGATCTGCTTAGAGTGGTCACGCAAGGTCACAAGGCCGCAATGCAGGTTAGACTTTTGCAGTGGAGCAGACCCAACATAAACAAAATCCAGGACACTCTACAGTTTGAGGTACGATACTAGTTTCCTCAGATTTACCTTTTGCTCTTTTTAAAATGGGGTATTCCCATAGATTTATATATGTTTCTGTTGTGGAGTTCCTTGGGATATGTATCATTTCATATTCTAATATCATGACTCTAGACACACCGTTGGGGACAAGAATGGCTAGTGTACAGTAGTGCAAGGAGTGTCATCATGAGGTTGGTGGGTGTCACTTCTTATGGGACATTCTTGTCTTAGATATGATATGATGTTATTCTATTATTGGAATGGACTTGTTAGTTGCCTTCCAGATTATTATTGACTGCTATCACCATAGGGTGAGTTTCACACCACTAGTGGGCATATCATTTCATCATAAGGTTGAATGGGATGTCCAAGAGAGTAGAGTGAGACCCGAGCCTCATAGGTTAGGAGAAGTTACATCATATATTCAAAGTCTATATCTAGATGAATAGGGGACTTCACATATGTACTTTCTTCCAGTGGTGGATCATTTCAGGGATATCTTTACAGAGGAAATTTTTGGTTTTCCTTCGGAGTGAGAGGTTGAATTATATATTGAGATTATGCTAATAGTGGCACTGATGTTCATTCCACCTTATATGATGGATACAATAGAGTTGTAAGAGCTCAAGAAGTAGTTGGAAGTGTTGAAAGAAACATGTTTCATCTGATCCAGCACTTCTTATTGGATTTTTCCAGTCCTATTTGTGAACAAGGTGGACAGAACCCTCGGATGTTTTTTGGATTATCAGAAGATGAAGCAATTGATGGTCAAGAAGCGATTTCCCTTACTGAGGATTGATGATCTTTTTGATCAGCTTCAAGGACCCATGTGTTCACGATGATTTACTTGAGATCCGGTTATCATCATCTTCACGTTAGACCATCATATATTCCTCTTATAGACTTTTTGAGTATGTATGGTCTATATGAGTATGTGGTTGTATCGTTCGGTCTCAAGAATGCACCTGTAATCTTCATTGAAATAATAAACCGAGTGTTCCATCCATACATAGATTCTTTCATGGTAGTCATTGTGAATGATATCTAAGTGTGCTGTCACAGTCAACAGTACAATGCTACCAATATTGAGATCATTTTGAGTACACTGGGAGAGCATCAGTTATATGATAAGATCTCAAAAACCCACTTTTATATGGACCAAATTCAATTCTTGGGACATGTTATCTCAGAGACATGAGTACCAGTAGACCTAGAGAAAGTGAGAGTAGTAGTTTTCGAAAAGCAGTTGAAGAATGTCTTTGAGGTAAAAATTTCTGTAAGGATGGATGGATAGTACATATGTTTCATAAAAGACATTGCATGCCTAGTAGTTCTATTGATAGGCCTGACTAGGATGGGTGAAAAATTCTTGTGGTCCATTTCTCGTGATTCATCTTTTTAGTAACTGAAAGGGAGGTTAACTTCTACACCGATACTAGTATTTATAGATTTGGTCATGAGCTATAATGTTTACTATAATGCTTCAGCTATAGATCTAGGAGCTGTAATTATGTATGGAGAAAGAGTTGTTGTGTATGTTAGTCGGCAGTTGAGGCCACATGAGAGAAATTACCCGACACATGATCTTGTGCTGGCTGCAGTTGTTCACAACATACGTTGTTGGAGACATTATATTATGGGTGAGAATTTTTTGGTTCTCACCAACCAAAAATGTCTTAAGTACATCTTCACTCAGTGTGACAGAAATTTAAGACATTGAAGGTGGGTTGAGTACCTTCAGTCCTTTGTCTTTGAGCTTACTTATATACATGGGATAAGTAATGCAGTGGATGATGCAATAAGAAGGAGGACTAAGATACATGAAGTTCAGGAGGCTAGCAGTGAGTGCCAGCTTATGGCTCTATTCTATGACTTGTATTTGGAGGTGCACAATAGAGGGGAAGACATTTCTATCTTCTATAGCTATTATATCTACTCTTTTTAATCGAGTGCGAATGAGGAAGCTATTAGATTCTGAAGGCCTAGTCCTACAGGAAAGCATGTCAGGAGAGAACCCTATTTTGGGATGAACAGTAGGATAGGATGAGATATTTCATTTTCATGGACGTGTGTGGGTTCCAGCAGACATCCGCAAGGTGCTGATGTGAGATTTTCTTTCCCAAGTTTGGGTAGTTCATCCTGATGTTAGTAAGATGTATCATGGTCAAAACTGTCTGTATTGATTACCATGTATGAAGAGGTATGTTTATGGGTTTCTCATGAGATGTTCAACCTATCCGAAGGTGATAGAGGAGCATCAGTGACCAGCAGTGATTTTGCAGCTGTTACCTATTCTCAAGTGGAAATAGAATGATGTCACGATGGACTTCGTGTTTGGTTTACTGAGGTCACCTCAAGGGAATGATTCTGTTTGATATGTCATTTATTGACTCACGAAGGTTTCTCACTTCTTTCCTATTAAATAGACGTAAAATGTTTGTGAGCTGGGAAGGTTTTAAATCTGAGATATTATTCATTTACATGGAGTTTTACACTCCATTATTTCAAAGAGGTATTCCCAATTTACTTTTCGGTTCTAGAAGGGACTTTAGAATGCTTTGGGTACACATGTAATTTGAGTACAGCTTACCATTCCCAGATAGATGGCCAGTCTGAGCATATAATTCTGGTGCTTGAGGACATGATTTGAGGATGCATCATTGATTTTGGAGGTTCTTGGGAGAAGCACATGCCTCTTGTGGAGTTTTCCTAAAATAATAGTTTTCAAGTTACTATTCAGAAAGGAACCTTATGAAGATTTGTACGATATGCCATACCAATCACCCTTATGTTGGATAGAGGTAAGAGAGGTAGCTATGCCAGGACCTAGACTTGTCTAGGAGACCACATAGCATATAGAGTTGATTCATAAGATGATGGATACTGCATAGTCATGATAGAAGTATTATGCTGATCGACAGACAAGACCTCTTGAGTTCGAGGCCGTAGATCAGGTTATATTGTGTGTTATACCGAGGTTGGGACGTAGGAGGATTAGGAGACAGGGTAAGTTTTCACCAAGGTACGTCGGCCCGTTGGAGGTTTTGGAGAGATTTGTAACAGTTTCCTATTGGTTTTAGTCACCTCAAAGGTACCAAGAAATGCATGACGTCTTCCACATTTCTCAGCTTCAACATTACTTCTCAGACTCTTCTCATTTTTTTTAACCCATGGAGGTTGAGTTAGAGGTGGATTCCTCGTTCAAGGAACATCCTATCCATATTTTTGATTGATGTGTGAGGGTTCTCCATAGTCGGCCTGTTCCTCTGGTACAAGTGCTATGGCAGCACGAGCGAGTACATGATAAGATCTTGGAGAGGGTGGCAGATGACCGATCACAGTGGCTGATGCTTTTCAAGGGTACTTCTTTTACGCAGCCTTTATATGGAAATACATGGATGGATTTATTTAAGGGGTGATGTTTGTAAGAACCTGGATCTTCTTATCAGGTATGTTTTCCTTTTTATGATGTTTTTGAGAATAAGAGGAGTTTCAGGAAATTTCTAAATTACATGCCTTGTACTCATTTACCATGGGTAGTCATTTTGTAGCCGTGTAACGGACGTTCACACAGCCCTGTGTGGTTACATGGAGACTACCTAATGTTGGGGATGATAAGGGAAAGTACACACCGTGTACTTCAAAAGTACATGCTGTGTACTTTTTCATTAAATGGACTAGGGTTGCGTCTAATTGGATGAAATGTCTTCTTATTCACCTTCATCAGTCGAGAGCATCCATATGGCGTTGATATTTCCTAGAGCCCCCAATCTATCATTTGTTCTTCGATTCGATAGTCGTTGATTGCGTTGGGATCACCAAAATAATATATTCCTTATTATAGAGCTTCGTTTCCTGATTCTTCTTATTTCAAGAGATATCCTCAGTTGAATGTTTTTGTATTTTTTTGTAGATCTATGGTGATGTTGGGTGATTCAATAATTTAGGTTCATGTATAGAGATCCTACTACACCGAGGTAGGTAGTTTTTACCTTTTCATTTATAGTATTTATGTTATATGTGAAAAAGTGCCCAATACCCTTGTCCAGGGTATCGCGTGTTTAGGGTTTAGACCCAGTTAATTCCTACTATGATTAGAAATCTTGAGTTGTCGTTAATTGTTGTGAATATGGGTCTTTACCATATTATGGATGTGCTTTACCATGCTTGAACTGTTTATGACCCTTTGGTCTATCTTTCCCTATTATGCTATTTCTTTTTAATCCAGGCCTAGTACTGTAGGATGAAGTGATTTTATTCTAACCTGATGTTATAGTGTAGACTATTTTTACCATTAGTTATTGAGGTTTACCTTAGCCACTATGAATTTCATTGCTTGAATGACTTACTCAAAGTCATGAGAACCTGGTGTAGTAGGCTACAGGGAGAACAGAAGTTGAGGGCTTCTCCAGAGTGTCTGTTTACCGTTTCTATGGGAGACCATATTAGGAATTGACATAACTGCCTCTTTAGAGTGTATGTAGTCCCTCGACACAGGACATAGAAGGAATAGGATGTTGAGTACTTCCCCAGAGTGCCTTTTAGTTAGCAATATGATACTAGAGGGGGAATTTACGGTGAGTTCTTCCCCAGAGAGTCTATGCTTAAATTGAACAAGAGGGGTTAGACTGTGTGTACTTCTCATAGGGTAGCTTGTTCTAGTTTGGTTGAACCATAGGGTTTAGGCTGTGAGTACTCCTAGAGGGTTACCTACTTTTTTTATCTGCTTATTTGATATATGAAATTGAATGAATTTGAACTATCAGATTGATTATTTTTGAGTACTTCCATGTTTACTTCTCCTTTATGATTATTTCCTGCCATATATATTCGCTGACTGTTAGGAATAGATCTTTGGGTGGTTTCATACTAGGATTTAGTATCACACCCTATTAGGGCCATTATTTTGGGTCCAAAAATATTATATTTCTTCAAGTATAGATAAGGTCATGCGCCGTTCTACATCAGGTACTTGATTTGTGAGGTGTTGGAGAGCATGGGACCAAGCGGCGGCTTGTGATGCTATTGGATTTTATCTTTTTTCTTTTGTACTTTGGTCATTTCAGTATTCCAGCATTTTGACTTGTTTGAGTAATTTCCATGTCATTTGTATTGTGTATCAATTACATATATGTGCTCTAGTTTTTTATTACCTCAGTCTTCCATTGTTTGCTGATATATGGTATTATTACTACTTCAGCTACGATATATATGTTTACATCCACTATGTCACTCTTCCAATGATGGAATTATCTCCCCAATATCACACACAATGCCCTTGATATTAGTCGGCAGCCTCTGGCGTTCAGGGAAATACGCATTAGGTCATGACACTAGCTAGGTATGGGGCACCTCTGTGTGGCTTCCGGAACTGAGATATTACAAAAGTTTAAAAAAATCCATATGGTACATGGAATTTTTTTTATAAAAAAAATAAATTTATAATATGAAAATCTATTTCTTTTTCCAAAAATTGAAAAAAGTATCAATATAATAAAATACATTTAACATTAATATCAATTTACAAAATATAAAATAATTAAATAATTCATAAATTGAGAAAAATAAAATAAAATTTTAATGAATTGTATTTTACCCATAAATAAAACATTATTTTCTTTTTAAGTAAACAAATTTATTTTAAATTTAAAATGTGTCTCAAATAGTTTTTATAGATGTATTTGGAAAATGATATTATTATATATGGATTGTTAATATAAATATATAATTTCACAATATATATAGATATATTACTCAAAATAACTCTCTTTTCATATATATACTATATTTTCCACTAAATGATGTAATACAGTTAATAAATCTCCCAATGTGGATTAAATTATAGCATGACCCCATAAAAAATATTACGAAACTTCACTAAATGAGCACTCATGTCATGTATTATTAAATTATACACATTAAAATATTTATCCCCATAAAGTTGACTATATACATGAAATACTAAAGTTAAATAGTAAAAGGTTCATTACGGAAAAATCCAATACTCAAATATATTCTCTATCTACAACAACTAGGTCCCCACATTGGTCATTTTTTGAATCCACTATAACAAATAAATTGAATAGTTTATTATATTATAACATAAAATATAAAAGTATACACTTTACACAATGTGAATATGTGGTGTGTATGTGTGAAAACCCAATAAGTGGTCACCCACTAACCTAAAAACTATTATCATATATCTATGATATGTGAAAATGTATTTTAATGGGAGATAATCTCAATAGAAACTCAAATAAACTACTCATGATATATTAATGACTATTTTTTGCGTTAAAACAAGTCATCAAATTAATGGTAATAATGAACCATAACCAATCATAATCTATATAGACAATAATAACACCCAATAAACACTTCAAACCTAACTCAGAATTGGCATATTGGGGGGAGAATCCTATAATTATTATATTTAAGATGAAATGGCGAGAATAATTTTGAAAACACCATAAAATAACGTGTTCCTTATGTGTTTGAAAAATTACTCATGGAATATGAAATAATGAAAATGATCAACGGTATTCTTCTCTTTGGCAATAATATAAGGGAGCAATTACCACAAAAATACAAATACCCTTATGAAAGATTGTTATAGGATGGTAAATGAAAAATAAATAGGATTTCCTTAGTTAAACAACTTATGATATTTGCAACCTATATTATAGAGAACAATGATTACACCATAATAGATTAATAATTAGAGAAATATTTCATGAATTAATGCCTAAAAACACGTATAATCAAAAATAAAAAACCATCCAACTTGGAATAAACAATTTTATGATCCCATAAACCTTTTATATACAAAAATAATAAATAATAAAAGGATAATTAAATTAACATCTCATATCCTCTAATTTTGACTATCACAAAATTATTATAGCTACCCAATAAAATTACTCATCTTGACGAAATAATTTTCTATATTTAGTTTTTTATATAATATGGTCAGAAAATAATAACAGGTTTAAAGGAATTACTGAGGATAGGTTGCACGTGAGCCGGGAGGAAGAGGTTTTTGTTGAAGGTGATGGTGATGCAGAGGCTTTGGGGGGTCTGCGGATTGTCTTCATATGGAAGGATACTATTTCAGGATCTGTGGAAGGCACCCATAAGGTTGTTAGGTCCCCCTTTTTGTTGGAAGGTGCTGATCAGAGGCTGGGTGAGGGAAACATGAAGAATGATTTGGCTCCTTTGGTGCAAGTTGATCCCGGGGAGGAAGGTCATGGTGGTGTTGATGCTTTGGAGGGTTTTATAACTGAAGTTAAGGGTTTGCAGCCAGCTGATATGGTTGAGGAAAGCACTCCCCTGGAGGACAAGAGGTCCCTATTATCTAATATCATATCTTCTATCCAGGGGTCATTCCATCACTCTGAGTACACGAGGTCCCCTTTAAGGGAATAGCTCGAGGTTGGAAGGGGAAAATTTGGGGATGGGAAGGAAAATTTGAGCCCTCCCTATAGCCGGTCCATCAGCGATATTGTCCAGAGTGGGAATCAGAATATATCTACGGGTGTTAAGCCTTCATCGACAACACTGGGAAGGTGACCAAGGAAGGACTACTCCTATCTTCCACAACCGATGCAGACTAGGTCTGCCTCGAAATGGAATAGTGGGGTAGATCTTGCGGTCAAGAAGGGTAGTGAAGTTAAGAAGGTTTCCCTAGATATGCTTGTTCTTGATCACCTCAAGAATCGTGTACAAAGTGAAAGCTTTTGGAGACACCTAGAGTGGGAATAGGCTACTGGAGAAGATGAATCCTTCTTGGGAGGCGGGGATGACTATGGGTACTATGATATGTAACTTCTTTTTTGCATTTTTGTTGTTTTCGGCTTTTTTGGGTATGTTTCACATTGTATGTGGGACACCAGGCATCCTTGAACCGGCTTTTTAAAATGAAGAAAAAAATGATTTGCAGAATATTTATCTTAAATAATATAACAACCAAAAAAATATAAGATAAATAATCATTATCAATTTGAAGGTTATTCATCAATTTTTTATAAAAAAAATCACTGTATTATTTATTAAAAATAATCCTGTAAGATAACAGTAGAGTCAATAAAATATTTACTTATCAAATTCTACTAAAATATTTAATGGAAATTAAAAATATCCTTTTAATATATTTAAGTAATGAAATATATTTTTAAAATTAACAAATCTCATTGGTTCCTAATTTTTTAGTTGTTTAAGGTATTATATGAAATATACATGTATTGGGAGATTATGTTTTCTACCTGTGGAATGAAAATAATACATTAATTAACCAAAATATATATGTTAATTAATTTTATTTTATTTTATTAGATTCCTAGTTAGGATACTTTCACTTGAAACACTAAAAAAACCACACACATCATAAATATGTTAGACTAGATTAATGTGACCCACAATAAAAAGAAAATACTTTTCATTAATATCACAGTTTTAATCAAGTCAAAAATAAATGAATTGAATAATAAATTAGAAATTTAGATGAAAATTCATTCCCTTACAAAACCAACTACAAAATATTGATGTATATGACAAACCATAATAGATTACATATTTTTAGTCTTAGGATTACAAATAAAATTGAAATGTGATCCATATAAATTGTTAGAATAATTGATGATAATATATTAAGGGAATATTAGAATTGAAGAGGGAGGTATATGGGAGAGATGATTACTCAAGTGGAAGGTTTGGGAGTGCCAACTTCATATCCCAAGTAATGATAATTTTTATACCTATATGATAATGAAAATTCATTTCATTAAATTAATTATATGTATTTAAGACATTCTTTTTTGGTGATGGGGTCCTGGATGGCCAAGTTCCAGTCCTTAGTTTAAATAAAAATAATTTATATAATTGTTAGTTGTATAAGTGACAACTATTCCACCCCAAGAAATATGTTATCATTTTCATTGAAAATATTACTTATATATATGACACTCTTTTATAAAAAATCACACCCATATATATAAAACACACAAACGGAAATATAAAAATGAAAATACTGATAGGTATGTTAAAAATTAATTGTATCGATAATCAATATAATTTTATTAATACCCAAATTAAATGATTGATTTTATAAACCATATTCTATAATAATAAACTAAATCAAAATAACAACCAATTAAAAATAATCATTTTAAACTACAATAAAACAAAATAATCATACATTATGGATTCTATATATTCATGACCTAAAATTTATTAGGTGAAAAATAAAATAATTTATGTAAATATTCTAAACTACATATCTTATAAAATAAAACATTTATAAATTCCAAAAATTAAAAAACTATGCAAATATTATTTTATTATTTTAATTTAGTTTATTAATTAAAATCGAACAAATTCACAAAATTTAGGGTGATTAAAAAATATCATTCCTTATATAAAAAAATATATTAACTGGTTGGGTAATAATTTTAGAATGGATTCACGTATATAAAGGAGATATTTGGTGAAAATGTAATTTAATATAGCCAGCTCACAAGATTCAGGAGCGTTAAAAAAAGAATAATAGTTATATGATCCTGTGACAAAAATATTTTAAAGAAGGAAATACTGTGAAGGTAAACTATGTATATTAGAGGAACATAAAGATGTAATTCTATAATAAACAAGAAATGTGAAATTTTATTCATTGTTAATAATTAATTCATATCATTCATGAAATAAATAAATGAAATAAAAGGTGATATATTGTGATTATCCAAGAATTCAGAAATGTTTTGAAACATCCAAAAATAGTTCTTTGAATTTTTTTATATACTCTAGCTAAAATTAGTCCAATTTTATTCCAATAGTGATTTAATATGAACAATAAAAGAATAGTAACGTTGATACTTATAAATCATCATTGGTTTTAAAATATTTTAGAAAATATATAGACATACACTATAATGAAACATTTTTACTATATCCAATTATAAAATATAATAAAATTATATGTTTCATCAAAATTTACCATGATTATGAGATTTGTAAGATGGATTTTGAAACCAACTTATTGAATGGAAACTTGTGTAGGATGTCCAAATGACACAATCACAATGGTTTATAATACCAATGGAATCTAAAAAATATATAAAGCACACATATCCATTTATGGATTTAATTAGGAATTGAGATAATGGAATGTTTATTTAAACAAAGCTATAAGTTAAATATTTTTCAATATAAATGAATTTATTTTATTTATGTATATGAGTATTACAGTAGTTTTATAGTTTTTTAAGATATATATTTAGATTAAATATAGAAAAGGAGTTTTATCCTTCTTGTTAGTCAAAAATTGGTTAAATTATTGCTTCTCTATAAAAGAAATAATACAGTATCTCATATTGTAAGAATATATGTTTATATTTATAGTTATAAAAGGCTATAGAGACTAATCAATGTATAATCAATAAAAAGTGATTTAAAAGACTACAATAAAAAATAGAGAATGTTTTCTTATGTCATAAGACATAAATATCTCCATCAAAAAGTGTTCTCAATTAAAGGAGAAGGACGATATGATGAATAAAATCAATTATTAATAAATGATTAAATATATCATATATACCATGTTACATATCAAAATTGAACCGAAAGAAAATCCCATAGATATACATTGAAATATTGTTAAAATATTCCTCAAAAGAATTAATGAATTCAATTAGGAATATAGAGTAGAAAAAGGTTATGTTGTTAGTGGGATCATTGGATATAGATTAAAATGAGATCATGATTAACTAATATCATAATTAGGAAATTAAAAGTTAGAAGACACAATTTAAAAAATTTATTATCATTTAAGAAAAATTCATGTTCATAGTGGATTCTACTGAAATAAATGAAATAATATGTGAAACAACTAAATTATAATATTTTCATAACAATTTACTATAATATTACATTTTGGATCATAATAATTTCATTTTAATTTTTTTTTAAAATTTTGATGATGAATGATTTAGTGCACAGTCTCAAGACTATTCATTATCATGATGGAGTGTAACCATTCAAGGTTGTGGGAATTTCCTTTCCTTGAATATGGTTTTGAGATTATGCCTAAAAACCATGTAATCATAAAAAGTGACATGGTGCTTTTTGTTTACATTCAAATATTACTATGACATATCATAATTGATTTATGTATTAACATAAAAATAATTATTTAGTGCTCAATATTGTTGTAGATTTTATTAATTTAACTTTAAATGTTGTAATAAATTTTTTATTTAAAGAAAATAATTTTTTAATTTGAATATTATAAATTCTAATTATCAATATATATATATATATATTTGTAATGAATATATTGTAGATTACTATAATTTTTTCTTTTGTATTATTGATTTATGTTATCTACTAATTTTTTTATCATATTGATGTTTTTTATTACTCACACTATAACCACCACTACACCACCCCTGCATTATGGAATTTAAAAAATAGGGTTTTCTTATTTTCCTTCCTCATTTATCCATTACCCTGTAAGGAGAGGAGACCCCTTGTTTTTCCCCTTTAAAATGAAGATTCCTAGGAAATTAAGAGTTACAACATCCTATTCTATCTATTTTTTTCTTCTTATAGTTAGTTATCCATTCTTGTAATATTTCCACACAAATGTATATTTTATTAATTAGGGAATGAGTGAAATTTTATGTTTCTCTAAATTGAGTTAAAAATTTAAAATGAAGTGATATTTGAACAAATGAGGCTATTGGTGTAATATATAGGGTATTCATACTCTATTTGGTGTTTCATTACTATATAATTTATTCCTAGTGAGTGTTATTTATGGTCATAATTTGAATGATTTTATAATTCAAGCAAATTTTTATTTTTATTTTTTTATGATGAGTCCTTTCGACATTAGGGATGATATTATTTTTTAATATATTATAAATTCTTTTCAATTTTATGAAATAGGTAATTATATTTCCAATATTGTTATTAGTTTAGATGATTACAGTTCCCCTTATATCATTATTTTTTAATGGTTTTAAATTTATTTTTAATGATTTTAATATTTGCATAACGAAATATGAGATATAGTTATGAAGGTTTTAAATGTTTAATAATAAAATTACATTGGTGCTTGAGGTTTTTTCATATATTATGTGTAATATTTTCTATGAATAGTTCATAAATAAACCATGTGTTTGATGAAAGATCAGTAATTTTAATTATTGTAATTCTTGAATCAATATTGATGAAAATAATTTTTTTCTGATTACTAAAAGCGAAAAAAATTATTTTAAATTATATTGGATAGTGTGATGTATAGTCTTACTAGAGGTAAATTATTTTCTAATGTATTTAACAGGTCAAACTACCATAATAAAAATTATAGAAAGATGTGTAAGAACCCCTTCTTCCAATTACATTATAAATAATTATCCTATTATAATTTACTTGTTTCTTATTTCATTAAATTACAAGAAGCCAATTTTTTTGAATCGTTTTCTTATTTGAGATGTGGGATTCTATTTAAATACATATTATTTAATATTTGATCTAAAACCATAGGGGCGGTTTGGGATTGATGGTACCCTATATAAATGATATCCATTGAAAAATCATACAGTGTGTGTAGTAGGTGTGTACCCTCGATCTTATATGATTATAAAAGTTCAGTGAGAAGGTAGGATGCCATAACCATATATATTGTGGTTTTGATTAACAAAAATACAATCTAGGAAATTAAATACCATTAATCCATGATTATTATGATGATTGGTAAACCTATTGAACATTATTTTTAAAAAGTTTTTATTCTTTAATCTTAAAAACATTATTTAAAGGTTTTTCTTATTTATTTAATTAATAAACGTTTTTTTTCAAGAAAATTCTCCACTTTCATTTATAAATATTTTAACTTACAAAATAATATTTTTTAAAACATAAATTTAAAAAACTAGAATATAGGTTTTCCTTTTTTTAAAGGTGGGAATATAATAATTAGATATATCCTAAAAGGAGATATTGCCATTTCGTATTTATTCAGAATTGGTGTGCAATTATATTTATATTTTTTTCGCTCATGCATATACAAGAATATATTTTTCATTGATAGGAATTAGACCAAAGACATATACAAAGAGAAATAGGTATTGTGATATATAAGAACAGAAATGTGTTACATTTAGTTGGCCACGTATTCATTTCATTTATGTCAGCTCTAATTTTTCCGCAACAATGGGATTAACGTATTATTTTGTATTTACATATAATATATATTAAAAATATTTTTTATTTCATTATATATTTCATTTTTGTTTTTTGGTTTATGAAATTTTTGGTTTCAATTCATATTAAAAAATGTGCATTCAATTTCGGATGATAAGTTTTATATATATGCATGTAATTTTGGGGTTTTAGAAGAAATAACAATTTCATTATTTACTATATATAAAATGATAGAAATTTATATTCATTAGCATCAGATACCATTATTAGTTTTTCCAACTATGGTAAAATGGAATGATAATTAGGTAGAAGTTGTTTCAGTTTGATTATTTTGTGAGATTACTTATGTCGGTTCACTACAAATGGGAAACAATACAATACCTATCCAGAAATATTGAATACATACTTTGGTTTGAGGTGGTGGTTTCAGAAAGAGGTGGTTGTTATTTAATCGGGTGAGAATGTAACACCCCTAGTAATGCGATACATTATACATTAATGGGAACTCCATATTTCAACAAGTTTCATGATTAATATTTGGGTTCTTGCATGATTAGAATTATAACGTTAAACAACATTATATTGGTAGAGTGTCGTGAAGTGTATCCCACTAGGATGTTTCACACAATTAATCTAGTAGAGGATAATTTACATTGAATTAATATTTGTTGTTCATTGTTTACATTTGTTAGTTTTATATGTAATCCATCAATGTTTTTTTTGGATTGATAGATTTGAAAAGATGTGTATGTTGGGAAAAAAATTCTACAACAAAGCATTTATAAACAACATAGAATCCTATATCATCCTACATAGATATTGGTTAATTGTTTTTTATAGAAAAAAAGATTACATGGGAACATGTTTGAGCCCTTATATTTACATACTCACAATCCGAAACAGCCCACGATTATATTTATCATTATCCCCATAGGCCAAAAAATGTTATTTGTATATATGTTTTTCCCACTCAAACACACACTGGATAAAATTCAGTAAGATAAGTTTTTCTAACACTAATAAATTAAAAAATATATTTATCTATTATTAATCATATGGGATCCAAAAATAATGGTACACCATGTAATAAATACATTATGGTAGTTAAAATGTTTTTTAAAAAATGGGTTTGACAGAAGGCATGTGTTATTTTATTTTTCCAAAGCATTAATTATAAAGTTGTTAATTATTATACATGAAAGGGAATTTAAAAATAAAATTTTAAATAAGAATAAATTTAAAGCATAATTCATCCTTATATTTTTATAATATTCTAAAAAATGTAATGATGTGATTTTATTTCTTTGGGTTTTTATTTAATATTTTATATTACATGAATGAATTTACATTTAAATATTTTTTGTAGGGACCATAACCCAGATATCCCTATATCTTGTGTCCACATCCATTATATTTTCATTATTAAATGGAGTCAAATATTGATAGACTGAGGAGTATAGTAGACTTGGAAAAAAATACACATAAATGAGTATTTTATTAGAAAAGAATACACTAATTGAGACATAATTTTTCCCTTTTGAGAAAAACATTATCCAATCTATGAAATACTTCCATATCATTCAACGTACACTTTATGGGTTCCAAGGGAAAGGAAACAATATATAGATGAGCCCATATTCTTTGTTTGGGTTAAGTATAGAATAAGAAATAATGAATAAATGGGAATATCAAATATTGAAATGTAATTACCAAACAAACATGCCATAAAATCAATTGAACAACTGCATATACAATATTGAAATGTTTTTATTGAAAATGAATTCAACTAAAATTACTAGATAAATAATAACAAATATTGAATGAAAAATAATTCAATCACATTCCATTAAATCATTGAACTGATAATGAAATTTATCCATAGATATGTCGATGCAAAATCGCAAGGATAAATAAAATATTACTCTCAATGAGGTAAATGATTAATTATTAGATTCCATGTTTCCTAGGTATATGGTATATTTACCATCAAGACCAATCACAATATGATTTAATATATCAGGTAAAAACCCATATATGAATAACTAACTTACTCACCCCACAAGAATTTTGATGCATTTAGGGGATGTAAAGACTCCGAAATTCCGTTTCGATTTTTTTAAATTAAATGGAATTATAATTAGTCGATGAAAGTTGGGGGCACATTATTCTGAGGACTAGAGATCAAAACACGGAATTTTGAACATTTTTACACTACGTAAAATAAATGTGAGAGTGGGGTTTTATATCATTTGAATCGGTACTCAGATTTAAAAATCATAGGGCACCGTTGATTTTTCAGTGCTATGATTTTCTTAGGCAAGGAAAAAATTAGACCAGCAAGGGTTGGATGAGAAAGTTAAATTTTCTACTTTTTGGAAGAAAAAATAAAAAACTAAATAATTTATTTTATTCTTTTTACAATAGTTGAGTGGTGGAATGCGGGAATACATTGTTACATTATAGTTTAAATGAGGGTCTTTTAAATAAAATGAACCTCTCATTGTGTAAACGCAACACTTGTGGTTTAATAGGTTCATTAAATATGATTCATTAAAAAAACATATTAATGAACCAATGTAAGTGGGGGGGGGGGTATCATTCCTCTTATTTTATCAAATCGTTGGCATGTGTTTTGGGAAACCATAAGAGAACTCATGACGAAGTGCTGGCAATGTCTTCCTCCAACGAAGAATGGAGATTCGACGATGCCATTGAGGATTTGATCTGGAGATCGATGAACGTCGACTAAGACCTTCGAATGCGGAACATTCTTCCCCATCTACAGTGTCATTCAATGAGTTCAAAGTAGGGTTTTTTTTGTTAAACTAAGTGTTAGTTGACTATTGAATTCCATCCCAAGATATAACACTAACGTGGAGGGTGGGGGCCAAACCGTACATGGCCCAAACCCTCCACTGATCTCATTTTGATGTGTTCTTCATGGCTTACTGATAAATACGGTGGAAATGTGAAATGGATGGCTACGTAGTGTAGGTGGCATCCCAGGAGGCTCGTAGGCCTAGAAGAGAAGAGAATCGGACCATCAGAGCTTCACCGGTGGCCTGTAGAAGCATTGTCGGCAAGGAGGTGTCGTCGACCGATGGTAGTGCCCAACTCCCACCAGTCACGAGAGAACGGAGATGCCTGAAGGTGACATAGTGGATAGGGGCAGCTGGCATTTTCTAGCCACGTTGATGGTGGGCATCTCGTCCTGGTAGTGCGCCTAGGTGGAGGGTCCACGACATAGAGTCATGGTGTAGGGAGGAACTGTGACCATGGGTCCCACTTGTTTACCGGTCCACATAGACTCGTCTAGTGGACCAGCACCAACCTGGCACTGATGATTGATTAGCCAAAACAAACTCATCTGTTCGGGGATGTGGACTGTGCCCAACTGGGTGGGTGAGGCAGGTCATATAGCCAGCAGGCCGAGCCCTCATCCCAAAGAACTAGACCAGGCCCGACCAGACCAGGCTAGGTCCAACTGGTTAGGGTGAGGCCCAATGGGCGGGGCCAGGTTGGGTTGACCCTGATTGTGTTGGGTCGGTCTGACCGTGGCGAGCCGGACCTGAACCATTTTTTACCTAGTTTCCCTTAATGTTTCATATCTTCTAAACCAGACATCCATTTGATGAACTGTCTATGTAAATGGAATCCTTAGGATCCGAGAATCCATTTGAGATAATCCGATTGGGTTTTGGAGATATCTAGAGTATGGTCGGGTGGCGTCAAACCTAAATCTAAGCAGGCCATCGGTACTAAAAGGCCTATAACTTACAGATCGTGCGTCTGATTGACGTGCCTTCTATTCTGTTGGAAGCCTTATGAAATTTACGTTCATTGAGTTACATATTTATTGGACATTGTGGTGGTTATGTTATGATCAGTGGCTTGATGATCAGATCCTCCCTGAATTAAGAGTGTTTTTTGAAGGAATCTGGTGGCTGGCTATGATGTGATGAAGCACCTATCAATCATTTGTCGGTCAAAAATTTGAGATCCTCTATGGGTAATCTCTTATCAATAACTTGGAGGTCAAAAATTATAAATCATTTATGGGTCAGCACCTAGAAACACTATGTGGTTCATCACTTAGCGATCCTCTATGGATCAGCACTTAGCGATCCTCCGTGAGTCATCACATAGCGATCCTCTTTGGGTCATCACGTAGTAATCCTCTATAGGTCAAAACCTTTCCATGTTGAGTGGTGTATAAGTAAAATCATATATATAGAGTATGGTGATATATCTTTATAACTAATCATATTTATTCGTGCTCTATAAGGTTTATACGTGCTGTGAGCTGTCTTTTACCCAGTTTTTTAGTGATTGAGATCCAGCTTTGTGGTTTTTTCTTTGTGGAATTAAGGGAGACTTTCATGGGTATCAGGGTCCCTATTGGGTATTATTATACTCACCCCTACATGGGAGTCACCCACACCATGATGTGTCTTGTGGAGACGACGGGCAACCTTGACCGTGATTTGGGATCCAGGACTAGAAAGCGTATAGAGGTGACTGGTTGACGTAGAGAGCCATAGTGACTAGCTGTACCTGCCATTCAGGTAGGATCCATGGAAGATTACCTCAAAAGATATTTTTTAATTTCTTCCATATTTACTTTTAAGTTTGTCATGTATTCTGGCCCCCTTTTCATTCAGTAATTAATATTACTATTAGTAGTTCTTTTTGTGGTTTTCATTCGTTGTATACCTAGTATGTGTGTGTACAATTTTAAAGTCAATTGCTTCCCCTTTTGGGTTTTCCCTTCTGGTGCTTGCCACCAGCTCTTGGCCTATGGAATACTGGCTTGGGGTAGTCAGGGAATGTGCCCTGGGGTATGGTTTATTACAAATTGGTATTGAAGGGTGGTCGATTCAAATTGAGGAACGACAAGTCTATGTTTTCAATGGAGTAACAATGTTATGTGTCTTCAGTTCTAGTTTCAGTTCGAGGAATCCAGTGTTGGTGCGGCCACTGACATATCCATAAAATGGGACCCTCAATTCTGATTTTTGACTCGAAACACAAAAACATTACTTGTGCGTGTTATGAAAATGTTGTATTACTTTGGATCATTTTGATTCAGCTCATCAGGTATATCTTATTGATCATGGAGGATCTGTTTCTTTATAGGATGCTACCGCAAATATAGTCGGCCAAGATTCCAGTGAGAGATCATGATGATGACCCACCAAGAGATGAAGCTTCAGTTTAGGGCCCTCATATGATTATGGTACCATTGGGTGGTGTACCAGCTGCACCACTACCTGTAGGGTAAAGGATTCCACCATCCACACTAGAAGATTGTTCACACTAACTGGGTGAATTTCATGAGTTCCAGAGAAAGAGGCCTGTGATTTTTTATGGTGTGACAGATCCCCAGGAAACTGAGGATGTGCTAGACTGTGTGGCCTATGTTTTCTACATGGTTGAGACACCAGCTGATCAAATAGAGATCACTGCTAGTAGCCTCTTCCAGGCATAATTAAGAGATGGTGGAGCCTGATGCTCTAGAAACATGAGGAGGGAAACCCCTCCTGGTAAGACATTGAGAGCCTCATTAGCGCGAAGTTTCAACCAACAAATTTATGCTCAGTGCATATTCATTAGCTACAGCACTTACAACATCACATCCTGATAGTGTCCCAATACTCATCGAGATTCATTGATCTCCCTCGCTACTCCACCGACATGGTACAAAAACCATTCTTTTGGGCCGTGACCTTTGAGCAGTGTCTCTGATGGGAGATCAGAGCATCGATGATATCACTCAACATCCCGACGTAGGATGGAGTGCAAGTGTGATCACTATTGGTGGAGAGATTCGTTTATGAGTAGGCACCGACATCGAGAGTTACCAACAAAATACATACAACCTAGTCATATGTTGCATGTAGTCGACATATGACACTGTGCCCCAAATGGGCAAGACCATCCGAAGGATGACCCAAGGACTCAGGGTCAGAGGTGGAGTTCTCGCAAGGAAGTGGAGGTCATATGAGGACTAGAGTCTAATAATATTGCATTAAACATGGGCTCATAGCTCACGAATATCCAACTCCCCACATAGATGATCATCAGATGGTCGAGGGACCACTGAGTTTGTGATAAATGTTCAAGAGACGAGGTCCGCCGGGTTGTAGACATGGTAGAGGAGCAGACCCTATAATAAGAGGCGGGTGACTATTTTTTGTTCTTCCACCACCACCACCAGGTGGTCCACCTAACCATAGTTAGTAGGTGGATAGGTATGAGCTCAGTTACAAGCAGTTGTGGCCTATGATTGAAGTTATTTAGAGATGATTTGAGGTACGATCTACGTCTACACCACCCAACCTGTTGTTCTTGTAGACACAGGTTCCATTCACACTTTCATTTCCATGGCTATCATTCAAGGGTTGGAGATTCCAATGGAGACATTGGCTTGATCCTTTAAATTAGTGACTTCTATAAGAGAGGAATCAATGATTACGCACCGGTGTAGGCAGTTTGAGCTCACTCTAGGAGGCGAGATATTTTTTCGGGTCTCCTAGTTGCAGCATCTAGGCCTTACGACTCCATCTGGGGTATGGACTACATATCCCCAGTTCACGCTCAGATTGAATGTTTTAGGTGAAAATATCGGTGTTTCCATGAGGATGAGACTGTGTTTTCCATCAATAGGAGAAGGAAACCATTGCATCATAGTATGGACTGTATCAGAGGAGGGTATAGCCGATCACTCATCAGTTGGCGAGCCTCACCATCAGTGTAGTGGACGAGAGGTGTCTGTGCTATCCTTTTGTGGTGGACAGGTATGTTGATGTGTTTCCTAATGATATTCTGGGACTACCTCCTCATAAAAATGTATACATTTAAATAGACCTATTCCCCAGTATGACACCAATATCTACACCATCATACTGGATGGCTCTTATAATGCTTTGTGAGTTGACAGTACAGTTGGGGGACTCGAAGAGAATGGGGTTGATATGATCCGATGTCTCTCCATGGATAGCCCTGATTTTGTTCTCCAAGAAGGTAGATGAATGTTTGAGGCTTTGTCTGGAATATCAATGCTAGAATCAAGTGACCGTGGACAACATGTATCCTTTACCAAGGATTGATGATCTCTTTGGCCAGCTGAGGGGTGCAAAATGTTTTTTGATGAAATACCTTAGATCAAGTTATAATTGGCTCAGGTTATGAGATTTGGACGTACCAAATACAACCATGAGATGCCTGTATGGCCACTATGAGTTCTTCATGATTACTTCCGGTGTGACCAATTCTCTAGCAGTGTTCTTTGGGCTCATGGAATGAATCTACCAGACTTACATTGATCACTTTATTGTAGTTTTCATTGATGACGTCTTGATATACTCGGTGTCGTATGAGGAGCATGCTACACATCTACAAATAGTTATGGATACACTCTAAGAGCACTAACATTATGAAATGCTATTGATGTGCTAGTTCTTGATATGACATGTCCACCTTCTAGAAAATGATATCTTGAAGGTTGGAGTGTTATTGGATACTGAAAATATAGTTGTGGTTCATGATTGATAGCCACACAGAAGTCTGACTGAGGTGAAGATTTTCCTATGGTTTAATGGGTACTACCAAAGATTCGTACCTAACTTTTCCAGGGTAACAGCCCCCTTGTTAGATTTAGAAGTGAGGGGAAAATCTTTTTTGTGGGTAGAGATATGCCAACATAGTTTCTAGGAGATGAGGTGGAGGTTGATGAGTTCCCCCAACTTGAGGCTAACAGAAGAGGGCGTTGGGTATGTAGTCTACTGTAAAGCATCTGGGATTAGGCTAAAATATGTCTCGAAGTAGGTGAAAGTGGTGATTGCTTACAGCTCACATAAACTGAGGAAAAAGTATCCAAATAATGCTACCCATTACCTATAGTTTCCAGTAGTGGTCTTTTCCTTGAAGTTGTGGCAGAACAACGAGATGAGTGACCAATTTACTATCTACTCTGATCAAAAGAATCACTAGGTGCACAATGTCTTCAATGTGTCATAGTTGAGGAGGTATGTTCATGATCCATCGTATGTTATAGACTTGGTTGATCATGACATTGATGATTGGGAGAAATTCGCAGAGTTCCTAGTAGAGATAGAGGATTGATAGAAGAAGGTCCGTTATAGATGGTTGATCCCTTTGGTGGAAGTTCGATGGTATCATGAGAACCTTCAGGAGAGCACAAGGGAGTGGAAGGCTCATAATTGTGATCATTACCCCTATTTGATATCATTGATTTTTTGTGGCCTTTGGGGAAACAAATACATAAAGTGGGGAGAATGTAAAGTCCCTGAAATTCCATTTTAATTTTTTTAAATTATATGGAATTATTGTGAGTCAGCAAAAATTGACGGCAGATGATTCCGATGCCCAGAGATCCTGGAATAGAATTTTCATGTTTTTTTAAGGATTGTTTAGTAAACGTGCAAGCATGGTTTTCTATCATTTGACCATGTGATTGAATTAATAATCAAAGTGACCATTGTATTTATAGTGCTGTGATTCGCTTAGGAAAATCGTAACATCGACCGACATGGGTAAGATGAAAAGGTTGATTTTTGGAGATTTAAGAAAAAATAATAAAATAACTAAATAATATATTTTATTCTTTCAAAAATAGCTGAGCGGTGGATGGCGGGACTACAGTGTAACATCGATAATTAAATGAGGGTATTTTAAATAACATGAACCTCTCGATGTGTAATCACTAAAATTGTGTTTTAATTGGTTCATTAATTAGATGTCACTAATGAATCATATTAATGAACCAACATGGGAGGCTATCTTTCCTTTTATTTAATAAAATAATTTGTGTGGGTTTTCGGAACCCACATAAGAATCTTGAAGAAGTGCTGGTGAAGTCTTCCTCCAACGAAGAATGTTGATTTGAGGACACCATTGAGGATTCAATCCAGAGATCGAAAAACACAATTGAACACCTTCAAACACAAACCCTTAATCCTCATCAGTAGCATCTTCTGGGGATTTTAGGCTAAGAGTTTTTTTGCTAAACTAAGAGTTTGTTGATTATTAAATTTCTTCCCATGTTATAACTCTAACGTGGAGGGTCTGGGATGAACCGAACAAGGATTTAACCCTCCACCGATCTCATTTTGATGCATTCTTTGTGAACTAGAAGGAAAAACTGTAGCAAAGAGAAAACGAGGGTCGTGAAGTGTAGACATCATCCCAGGAGGCCTGTAGGCACATACGCTAAGAATATCAGACCAGAGGGGCTTCACCAGTTGCCCGTAGAAGCAGTGCCGATGCAATGACACCAGTGACTGGTGGTAGTGGCTGGCTCCTACATGCTGGGAGATGACGACGGTGGTTGAAGGCACCACATTAGAGAAGGGTGGTATGCCTTTTTTGGATGAATTGGCGATCGGTGGTGCACCGTGGAAGCATGACTCAGATTAGGTGTTGCGGCTCCAAGATGCAGTGCAGGGCGGACCTATGGCAGTCGGTCCCACATGTTGACCAGTCCACGCAAACCGTTCAGGTTGAGCAACACCAACCTGGTGCTACTGATGGAGAGGCCCAAATGGAATCGTCCATTTGGGGAGTGGACCGCGCCCCAAAATTGTGTCTTGCATATTCAGATGCCCAATGGGCCACTCCCATTCAGGTGGGCCGAGTTGGGTTAGGTTGGCACATATGTGGTTGGGTCTGTCTTATTAGGTCGGGCCAGACCCATACCATTTTTGAACCAGTTTCGCATAAAAGGTCATATCTTCTAAACCGGAAGTCTATTTGATAAACTGTCTGCGGTGCCCAAATCCTTAGAATGAGGAAGACCTTTTGAGATTATCTACATGGGTTTTGAAGAATGTTGGAGTATGTTTGTATTAGATCAAACCTGAATCCAATCGGTCCATCCATACTCAAATGCCTATAACTTAAAGATCAAACATCTGATTGATGCACCTTCTATTTCTTTGGAACCCTTATGACATGGCAGTTCTTCAAGTTACATCTTCTTGGGAAATTTTCGTAGTTTAGGTATGACCAATGGATTGAGGAGAGGATCCTTCCATAATCAAGAATGTCATGTGTGGGAATCTAGTGGATGGTTGTGACATGATGAAGAACCTAGAGATCCTTTGTGGGTCATTAGTTAGTGGTCTTCTATGTGTCATCACGTAGAAAGCCTCTGTGGGTCAGTAGTTAGTGATCCTCTATTGGTCAGTACCTATCCTACTTGAGAAGAATTTCAAAACACCTCAATCATCACCCCTTCATTTGGATGTCTGATAACTAGTGCACTAACCTACTTCCATTTAATTTATCCCAACCTTCTTGGTAGTGCTCTCTCCACACAAAATCTTGTCCCTTTCTTGTCAGATCCATCAATGGAGCTTCTATTTGACAGAAATTAGTTATGAATCTTTGGGAGTAGCCTTTTCGACTAAGAAAATTTCCATCCTCTGCCACATTATTTGATTCATTCCATTAAATGACAGCATCGAAAATCGATGGGTCCACTACTACACCCTACTGAGAAACCATATTTCCATGGATGTGGTCCTCCGTTTTCCAAAACGTTCACTTGGACAACATTCCATAGAGTAGGTGGTGCCGAAGTGCCTCTTGAACAATCTAGAGATTCTCGGTATGCTCATCCTCTATCTTCTAGAATATTAGGATGTCATCGAAGAAAATAATGATTAATCGTTCTGTGAAATCATTGAAAATAGAGTTCATGACTCCATGACCATGAACGGTGTGTTTGTAACACCGAATGGCATAACTACAAACTAAAAGTTCCCATACCGACACTAGAAATCTGTATTTAGGTTGTCTCCCTATTTCACCCGCAACTGATGATATTTAGACCACAAATAGATCATGAAAAAAAAATCACTCCCCTCAGATGGTGAAATATATCATATATCGATGTTTGGGGTAAAGGTTCTTGATCGTTACCAGATTTAGTCTTTGGTATTCAATCCACAAACTCTTTCCATAGTCCACCTTTTTCTAAAACATGACTATATCAACACATGGAGACTGGCTAGGTCAGATGAAACCCATATTCTATAGGTCATACATATAAATTTGAATGTCCCACAACTCAGAAGGGGTCTTTCAATATGGTTCCATCTATATCAAACTATCACTGGGTTGTATGTCCATTCCAGACTAAACACCATGTCAAGGGGGGTAAAGTCAAAATCTCTTCAGGGAAAACATATAGATACTACCTAGAAAATCATGGAGCCTCTCCAATCTCATTATTCATCGATCCCACCAACATCTCATCAAATAAGGATAGGATAGGCTCCATGCACTGTCTTCCCACCTAAATGCCCCGTTCTCCAACAAAACCTACACACTGGCCTTTTACATATGAAAAATGACTCTTCTCTCGAAGAAGTCAATGACTTCACGCATAGAGTATAACAAGTAGATGCCAAGGATACCACCTTATGAATGCATCTATAGAACAAAAAGATCCTATTTATAATTATGAAACCCCAACATTAGTCTTTATCACTAGTAAATAAGAAACAAGATAGACTGCCCACTGACTCGTGTACTCAATGCTAGGGGTACGAAAAGTCTCTTTATGTTTAGTCCTATGGCATGTGCTAGACTAGGTGAAACAAATGACTATGAAGCTCCCAAATAAAATAAGGTGCAAGAAAACATTCTAAACAAACTGATCGTAACTCAAATGATCTACATTACCACTGGAAATGCTGCCTCTACAGCATGTAACTTAACACACCAAGCTTCTGTACCCCTCGGATATCGGTCACCACCCCGACCACGACCTAATAAAGGTTTGGAAGAAGAAACATGAGGTCGGCCTCCTAATGAATAGTCCGTCATTGGTGGAGTAGGGGATTTATGTCCCTACTACTGGAAAGGCCTGGATGGAAACTATAGCTAAGGCATGCAATGGACCTACTCAAATTCACCATACTGAGATTGAGTTTGGAACTGTCCTTATTGGTGACCATAGTCTCCACTAGAAAAAAAAACCTCAGCCACAGTCTAGTGGGAGTATAGTGAGGACTTGATGGTCAAAACAGAAACTATAGGGGTCGGCTCCCCACAGCTCAAAACCTAGAACTCCCTGACACTGGAGACTTTCTGCTGATGGATTTCCCCTTAGAAGTACTCGGATGACCTCTCACTTGCGGTATACATCTTTGCGATCGAGTAATTTATACTACCTCATCCATCTTTAGAACTTATATGTATATTAGTAGGGTCAATAGAGTAACATCATAAAGAAGATAATGATGGAGTCCCTCCTCTAAGCATCTCTCCCAGGACTCCCCATTCAGAAATATATCTATATAAAGACATAAGATATCCTTTGACAAGATCCCTTACTCCCTTACCAACATACACCATTACTAGGGAGAGAGTATCACCTTCCCCTACTCTAAATTCATTATGGAAGAATATAATTTCACACAGATCTTATGGAATCCCCCCTTTTTATAACATAAACTTTCATTACATTACACAAAACTGAATATCTTTAAGGTTTAGTGTCTTGGAAACCAGGAACATAATACATGAAATCAACATAAAACATTCTTCTTAAACACTTGAAAGTCTTATCCTTAAGTTCATCCTAGGTTCATTACTGTATCTCATAACCTGGGGAAATACATCAAAAGAAAGGGTGAACAGAAGGCCCAGTAAGGGAAACAAGCAAAACGTTTTACATCTGAACTTGATATACATCAATAATGTCATGAAAATAACTTTAAGGCATGAGAATGAAATCATGAGGCATATCATAATAAAAATAACATTTTTCATAAATTGAAGATGTAGCTACATCATTTAACATAGATAATCATGAACATATCACCAAGGTCCATCCCCAAGGTATCATTTGAAAATTACCAAGGTTATTCACCAAGGTGTCGTGAAAATTGTAATCTCTAGTGGTTACATCATTACCCAATGCATTGGAGCGCTATCAGGGCGCACCCTTAAATTTGCCTTTATTATCATGTGAGCCACATATATCATCATAATAAATTTCATAAATGACCCATATAGCATAAAATAAATGAGTTTCATTTCATAATCATAACGTTTTAAAAACTGCTTTAAAGATATGATCTTTACGTCACTTTAAACCCATGAAAAGGGAAAGAGGGTTTCATGTATGTAAATCCCAGAATTTAAAATAGAACATTTTGATATATATGTGAATACCCCTATAGAAATAAGAGCCTTGAGTATTCACTTAATAACATAAAATAATTTTGAGATAAAGAGGGAGGCATTTTGAGACGAAAACTATGCCAGATAATGTCTACGATACATGGTTTTAGAAAACATTGAAAAGAGAGGGGACATCGGTCAAACATTCATAAATGAACAATAAAACAGTAGAGGTACAGAATATAAGGGATTTAAGAACATGGTAATGAAATTTGAAAATATACCATATGAAATGAAGAACATGAAAGGAAGACAAAAATAAGATTTCTCTTATGAAAATCCGGCAGCCTAACAGCGTTACATAAACTTCAACCAAAAATGAATTGATTAGATCAAATAGGGTCTCTAATCATATGAAAATAAAATATCAGTATGATAGATATAGAGATCATACCCCAAAATAACAAAAAGGAACTTGAAAGAATTGACATGAAAGTAGAACTTCAAAACGAGAAGGGTGAATAACCAATTAAAAATTCGGCAGCCTAACGACGCCACTTAAAACTTCAAAATACTGAATTGAAGAGATCAAATGGGGTCTCTTATCATATGATCATAAAATATCAGTATGATAGATATAGAGATCATACACCAACATAACAAAAAGAACTTGAAATACTTTACATGAAAATAGATCTTGAAAAATCAGAAGGAAAAAGAATCCGTTACAAAAATTTCGGCAGCCTACCGGCGCCACATAAACATTCATAAAATTAAACGATGAGAGTAAGAGGGGGTATCTCATCATATGAACATAAAGAGGAAAGTATAATGAATATAAAAGAACATCTGCCAACATAAGAACATGGATCATAAAAGAAATGACATAAAAGAGGTCACTTGAAAAGATAGAGAGAGGTCAGATCCCCTACCTTAAAGCGTAACTCTTAAAACTCAAAGGTTTGGACCTTGAGGGATAGGGGGAACCTTGGGAGGACTCCTTGGGAGGTAAGGAGACCAGAACTTCGTTGGGGGAGAGTTGGGAGTAAAAACTAAAGGAGGAAAGGGTGCGTATTTATAGGGAAATTGAGAGGACAAGGCATTAATGGCCAAGGGACACCTCACATGTGCTTTTCTCAAAACCATGTGCTCTCCCTTGGCATTTACCATGGAGTTAGGCCACATGGGGCCCCCAAAACAATACTTCAACACCATTGGCCGGCCATCCCTTAAAATATCTCATGACATCATCATGACACTGTTATGATGTCATTGAACATACCGAAACCCTAAAATTGCATTTTTACTATTCACTGAAAATTCAACTTTCTTAGAAAGATCCCAAAATTTCACCTTAAACAAATATCAATGATCTGATTTCAAAAATGAACTCCATTTTATAAAAATAATTTTCTAAATATTTTTAATTTATTTTTTAAATAAATACACTATTCACTGAAAATTCATTTTTTCAGAAAAAACCCAAAAATTACCATAACATAATATTGGTGTTATGAGTTCAAAAATGAAATCCATTTTATAAAAATAATTTTCTAATTATTTTTAATTATATTTTTAATTAAAAAACACTATTCACTCGAAAAAACTAATACTTGAATAATAATTTATGAAACCGTTATTTAACCATTTTATTGAATCACATTACTCAATCAAGGTGCCTAGATTATATTAATACTTTCTTTACGTGATATTACTAATCCATTTGGACACATTACTAATCCTAGTCATAAAATCACTATTCATAATTTACTATTCATCAAAAATTAAGTTGATCTTATTAAACTCTAAATTTTGTATTGAACATAATTGTAGAAGACCATTTTTAGAAAATCATTACACATTTTTAATTATTTACGGTTTACATAAACATTTTTAAAATATCCATTTTCTAAAATTCTTCAAAAATATCCATACTATATTTATCCGGTCATTTGAAAATTCATAAACTTCATCATAAGAAGAAATCCCAATTTTTATTTAAAACAAATGATTACACAAGGCAGTTACGGTCTCCTTACAAAGCCCCTTATCACACTATCATAGGAACTAAGTGTAAGGTGTGCTAAGGTGAGAGAATCTGAGGGAGGCTCGACCAACATTGCACGAGTAGTAATTTCTATCAGTTTGAAATTCTCGTGAAGGCGATCCCGTTATAGCTTGACACGATGAAGTTCTGCTTGGGTTTGGTCCAGAGCAAAGCCCAGTGGTGCTACCTCCTTCCCAAGTTCTGTTAGATGGGATTCGATCGGTCCAAGACTACTGGGTGAGGCCATCAAATCTTCTTTCTATATTAATTAACCAATATTACTTGTATTTAGAGACAATAATCAAAACTTTTAGTTTCGAGCGGTCATATTGACCATGGTCATATAACAGTCAAAACCCATCGGTCTGATTTTAATTATAATCATGTAATCAAATGAAACATTTTTGTTGAGTATAAAAAATAAAATAACACATAAAATAAGGAAACAAGATTTATTCAAAATTTTGGGTCGTTACAATCTTCCCCCCTTAAGAAATTGCGTCCTCGCAATTTTTAAAAGTTTTGTTTTGAAATTTCATTTAATGTACCACATCAGAAAAGGAGTCCGTGAAACTATTACTTTAAAAGAAAGAAAGGGAAGTACAAAGGTCACCCGAGTTAACCCACACTAGGATTCCATGTAGGAAAACATGGACATAGAGGAGAAAACAAAGGGTCATGTTCTGAGGGAGAGTGATAGAAAACATGATTAAGAGAAAGTTATCCATAATAAAATCCCAAAATTATGATGTGTGTAAAAGGTCTTTGGTTACCTAGTAGGAAACGTAAACCAACAACGTTTTTGTTTTACATTCCTTTTCATAATTTTGAGGAATTCATTTACAACATAAATCAAAAACAAAAGAAAATATACCTATCTTCATGTAGAGTTTCATCCTTTAATAAGTTTCTACACAAAACTAATCCTTTCTCCAAACTATGAGCATTCAAAACTACTTGGTCTCATCAAAACACAAGAATCAACTTCTAGAGAATCACATAATCCACAAAAGATTAACTATCTATTTCTTCTATCTTTAAATATTATCCCAAAAATATAAAGGGTAAGGTAAAACAACTCTTCAAAAGGAAATAACCCCATAGGAATGGAAACTACTTTTAATTCTTAAAATTTCTATGGTACTACCCAAAGTTTATCATAGACCATTCCATAAATAACGGTCCTTAAAATTCCTCAAAATAAACCAAACTAAGATTGAAACCCAAATACAAGAATGATTTGATAACATAATCTTCCAAAATAAACTTCATTGTTCATCTCCAAACAACATCAACCAAACCTAACATCTTATAACAAAAGTAGCTAACCTAAACATATTTTCCCCAAGATAGGTTAATCATTTCCATAAGTAACCTATATTACCATAATTTCACCTTAAATTCATCGATTCTTCAAAATATAAGTCAACCTTACTCCTCAATGAAAATACCGTAGTAATCTATTTACCTCGATCATAAAGGGTCCCCAAAATAGTGATCATCTTCCAAAATAATAATCATATTTTAATCCCCTAATCATCTTTGTCATATTAATACAACAATCGTAGCATTTCCTATCACATTAGTTGTTGGGACATGTTCTTTCCATTTCCCACCATTAACTAAGAAAAGAAACTATAATTAGGGGCTTAAATACTTAGCCAATCATCATGAAAAGAAACTTAAAGCATATAAGGATAACTTGTAGAAGAAAATTATACCCTAACTTGTGATCCCCTAGGTTCCCATCCAGGTTATCCGTGATCATATATTCTTATGTGAATCTTTATTTTATTTTATCTTTGTTCCTTTAACAATGGTTCATACTAAGATTATGAATTTACCAAAGCATATCCCCCGGGAGTGTCGTAACCAAGAGTGCAGCAAGGCCCGTTGTCGTGTACCAGTTCCCATTTGAGTCTAGCTCAAAGCGGTGTTTTTGGGTTTTACCCCTATGTACATCTGTGCCAGAGCCACCTCTACCAGCTCGTATCCAGACAGGGATGTATTTTCTTGGCAACCCATTACTCAATACTCACCAAAATACCAGGAAGAATTCCTATATATAAGCTTTTCTGTAGGCTTCTTCCTAATGTTTTCATATCCTAATTTCCACAAATAACTAAACCATCCTTTGATACCAACTATGGCATCCCGCCTTTTTATAACATAAACATTCATTACATTACACAAAACTGAGGATCTTTAAGGTTTAGTGTCTTGGAAACCAAGAACATAATACATGAAATCAATATAAAACATTCTTCTTAAACACTTGAAAGAGTTCTCCTTAAGTTCATCCTAGGTTCATTACTTCATCTCATAATCTGGGGAAATACATCAAAAGAAAGGGTGAGAAGAAGGCCCAGTAAGGGAAACAAGTGAAACGTTTTACATATAAACTTGATATACATCAATAAAGTCATGAAAAGAACTTTAAGGCATAAGAATGAAATCATGAGGCATATCATAATAAAAATAACATTTTTCATAACTTGAAGATGTGGCTACATAATTTAACATAGATAATAATGAACATATCAACAAGGCCCATCCCCAAGGTGTCATTTGAAAATTACCAAGGTTATTCACCAAGGTATCATGAAAATTGTAATCTCTAGTGGTTACATCATTACCCAATGCATTGGAGTGCTATCAGGGCGCACCCTTAAATTTTCTTCTATTATCATGTGATCCACATATATCATCATAAAAAATTTCATAAATGACCCATATAGCATAAAATAAATTGGTTTCATTTCATAATCATAATGTTTTAAAAAATGCTTTAAAGACATGATCTTTACGTCACTTTAAACCCACGAAAAGGGAAAGTGGGTTTCATGTATGTAAATCCCAGAATTTAAAATAGAACATTTTGATATATATGTGAATAACCCTATAGAAATAAGAGCCTTGAGTGTTCACTTAATAACATAAAATAATTTTGAGATAAAGAGGGAGGCATTTTGAGACGAAAACTATGCAAGATAATGTCTATGATACATGGTTTTAGAAAACATTGAAAAGAGAGGGGACATGGGTCAAACATTCATAAATAACCCATAAAACAGTAGAGGGAAAGAATATAAAGGATTTAAGAACATGGTAATGAAAATTTAAAATATACCATATGAAATGATGAACATGAAAGGAAGACAAAAATAAGATTTCTCTTATGAAAATTCGGTAGCCTAACAGCATTACATAAACTTCAACCAAAAATGAATGGATGAGATCAAATAGGATCTCTAATAATATGAACATAAAAGATCATTATGATAGATATAGAGATCATACCCCAACATAACAAAAAGGAACTTGAAATAATTGACATGAAAGTAGAACTTCAAAACGAGAAGGGTGAAGAACCACTTAAAAATTCGGCAGCCTAACTGCGCCACTTAAAACATCAAAATACTGAATTGAAGAGATCAAATGGGGTCTCTCATCATATGATCATAAAAGATCAGTATGATAGATATAGAGATCATACCCCAACATAACAAAAAGGAACTTGAAATACTTTACATGAAAATAGATCTTGAAAAATGAGAAGGGAGAAAGAATCCGTTACAAAAATATCGGCATCCTACCGACGCCACTTAAACATTCATAAAATTAAATGATGAGAGTAAGAGGGGGTCTCTCATCATATGAACATAAAAAGGACAGTATTATGAATATAAAAGAACATCCGCCAACATAAGAACATGGATCATAAAAGAAATGACATTAAAGAGGTCACTTGAAAAGAAAGAGAGAGGTCAGATCCCTTACCTTAAAATGTAACTATTAAAACTCAACGGTTTGGACCTTGAGGGCTTAGGGGCACCTTGGTAGCACTCCTTGGGAGGTAAGGAGACCGGAACATTGTTGGGGGAGAGTTGGGAGTGAAAACTAAAAGAGGAAAAGGTGGGTATTTATAGGGAAAGTGAGGGGACAAGTCATTAATGGCCAAGGAACACCTCACATGTGCTTTTCTCAAAACCATGTGCTCTCCCTTGGCATTTACCAGGGAGTTAGGCCAAATGGGGCCCCCAAAACAATAATTCACCACCCTTGGCCGGCTAACCCTTAAAATATCTCATGACATCATCATTACACAGTTATGATGTCATTAAACATACCGAAACCCTAAAACTGCATTTTTACTATTCACTGAAAATTCAACTTTCTCAGAAAGATCCCAAAATTTCACCTTAACCAAATATCAATGCTCTGATTTCAAAAATGAACTCCATTTTATAAAAATAATTTTCTAAATATTTTTAAATTATTTTTTAAATAAATACACTATTCACCGAAAATTCATTTTTTCAGAAAAAACCCAAAAATTACCATAACATAATATTGGTGTTCTGTGTTCAAAAATGAATTCCATTTTATAAAAATAATGTTCTAATTATTTTTAATTAGATTTTTAATTAATAAACACTATTCACTCGAGAAAACTAATACTTGAATAATAATTTATGAAACCGTTATTTAACCATTTTATTGAATCACATTACTTAATCAAGGTGCCTAGATTATATTAATACTTTATTTAAGTTATATTACTAATCCATTTGGACACATTACTAATACTAATCATAAAATCACTATTCATAATTTACTATTCATCAAAAATTAAGTTGATCTTATTAGACTCTAAATTTTGTACTGAACATAATTGTAGAAGACCATTTTACGAAAATCATTACACATTTTTAATTATTTAAGGTTTACATAAACATTTTTAAAATATCCATTTTCTAAAATTCATTGAAAATATGCATACTATATTTATCCGGTCATTTGAAAATTCATAAACTTCATCATAAGAAGAAATCCCAATTTTTATTTAAAACAAAGGATTAAAAAAGGCGGTTATGGTCTCCTTACATAGCCCCTTATCACACCAGCATAGGAACTAAGTGTAAGGTGTGCTAAGGTGAGAGAATCTGAGGGTGGCTCGACCAACATTACACGAGTAGTAATTTCTATCAGTTTGAACTTTTCGTGAAGGCGATCCCGTTCTAGCTTCACACGATGAAGTTCAGCTTGAGTTTGGTCCAGAGCAAAGCCTAGTGGTGCTAACTCCTTACCAAGTTCTGTTAGATGGGCTTCGATCGGTCCAAGACTACTGGGTGAGGCCATCAAATCTTCTTTCTATATTAATTAACCATGATTACTTGTATTTAGAGACAATAATCAAAACGTTTAGTTTCCAGTGGTCATATTGACCAATTTTCATATAACAGTCAAAACCCATCGGTCTGGTTTTAATTATAATCATGTAATCAAATGAAAATTTTTTGTTGAGTATAAAAAATAAAGTAACACATAAAGTTAGGAAACAAGATTTATTCAAAATTTCGGGTCGTTACAATCTTCCCACCTTAAGAAATTACGTCCTCGCAATTTTTAAAAATTTTGTTTTGAAATTTCATTTAATGTAGCACATCGGAAAAGGAGTCCGTGAAACTATTACTTTAAAAGAAAGAAAGGGAAGTACAAAGGTCACCCGAGTTAACCCACACTAGGATTCCATGTAGGAAAACATGGACATAGAGGAGAAAACAAAGGGCCAAGTTCTATGGGAGAGTGATAGAAAACATGATTAAGAGAAAGTTAACCATAAGAAAATCCCAAAATTATGATGTGTGTAAATGGTCTTTGATTACCTAGTAGGAAACGTAAACCAACAATGTTTTTGTTTTACGTTCCTTTTCATAATTTTGAGGAATTCATTTACAACATAAAACAAAAACATAAGAAAATATACCTATCTTCATGTAGATTTTCATCCTTTAATAAGTTTCTACACAAAAATAATCTTTTCTCCAAACTATGAGCATTCAAAACTACTTGGTCTCATCAAAACACAAGAAACATGTTCTAGAGAATCACATAATCCACAAAAGATTAACTATCTATTTCTTCTATCTTTAAACATTATCCCAAAAACATAAAGGGTAAGGTAAAACAACTCTTCAAAAGGAAATAACCCCATACGAATGGAAACTACTTTTAATTCTTTAAATTTCTATGGTATTATCCAAAGTTCATCATAGACCATTCAATAAATAATGGTCCTTAAAATTCCTCAAAATAAACCAAACTAAGATTGAAACCCAAATACAAGAATGATTTGATAACATAGTCTTCCAAAATAAACTTCATTGTTCATCTCCAAACAACATCAACCAAACCTATAATCATATAAAATAAGTAGCTAACCTAAAACTATTTTCCCTAAGATAGGTTAATCATTTCCATAAGTAACCTATATTACCATAAGTTCACCTTAAAATCATCGATTCTTCAAAATATAAGTCAACCATACTCCTCAATTAAAATACCGTAGTAATCTAATTACCTCGATCATAAAGGGTCCCCAAAATAGTGAACGTCTTCCCAAATAATAATCATCTTTTAATCCCCTAATCATCTTTGTCATATTAATACAGCAATCGTAGCATTTCCTATCACATTGGTTGTTGGGACATGTTCATTCCATTTCCCGCCATTAACTAAGAAAAGAAACAATAATTAGGGGCTTAAATACTTAGCCAATAATCATGAAAAGAAACTTAAAGTATATAAGGATAACTTGTAGAAGAAAAGTATACCCTAGCATGTGATCCCCTAGGTTCCCATCCCGGTTATCCATGATCATATATTCTTATGTGAATCTTTATTTTATTTTATCTTTGTTCCTTTAACAATGGTTCATACTAAGCTTATGTATTTACCAAAGCATATCCCCCGGGAGTGTCATAACCAAGAGTGCAGCAAGGCCCGTTGTCGTGTATGAGTTCCCGTTTGAGTATAGCTCAAAGCGGTGTTTTCGGGTATTACCCCTATGTACATCTATGCCAGAGCCACCTCTACCAGCTCGTATCCAGACAGGGATGTATTTTCTTGGCAACCCGTTACTCAATACTCACCAAAATACCAGGAATATTTCCGATATATATAAGCTTTTCTATAGGCTTCTTCCTAATGTTTTCGTATCCTAATTTCCACAAATAACTAAACCATCCTTTGATACCAACTATGGCATCCCGCCTTTTTATAACATAAACATTCATTACATTACACAAAACTGAGGATATTTAAGGTGTAGTGTCTTGGAAACCAGGAACATAATACATGAAATCAACATAAAACATTCTTCTTAAACACTTGAAAGGATTATCCTTATGTTCATCCTAGGTTCATTACTGAATCTCAAAACTTGGGGAAATACATCAAATGAAAGGGTGACCAGAAGGCCCAGTAAGGGAAAGAAGCGAAGCGTTTTACATATGAACTTGATATACATCAACAAAGTCATGAAAAGAACATTAAGGCATGAGAATGAAATCATGAGGCATATCATAATAAAAATAACATTTTTCATAACTTGAAGATGTGGCTACATCATTTAACATAGACAATCATGAACATATCACCAAGGTGAATCCCCAAGGTGTCATTTGAAAATTACTAAGGTTATTCACCAAGGTATAATGGAAATTGTAATCTCTAGTGGTTACATCATTACCCAATGAATTGGAGCGCTATCAGGGTGCACCCTTAAATTTGCCTTTATTATCATGTGAGCCACATATATCATCATAAAAAATTTCATAAATGACCCATATAGAATAAAATAAATGGGTTTCATTTCATAATCATAACGTTTTAAAAAATGCTTTAAAGACATGATCTTTACGTCACTTTAAACCCACGAAAAGGGAAAGCAGGTTTCATGTATGTAAATTCTAGAATTTAAAATAGAACATTTTGATATATATGTGAATACCCCTATAGAAATAAGATCCTTGATTGTTCACTTAATAACATAAAATAATTTTGAGATAAAGAGGGAGGCATTTAGTGACGAAAACTATGCAAGATAATGTCTATGATACATGGTTTTAGAAAACATTGAAAAGAGAGGAGACATGGGTAAAACATTCATAATTGACCCATAAAACAGTATAGGGACAGAATATAAGGGATTTAAGAACATGGTAATTAAATTTGAAAATATACCATATGAAATGAAGAACAAGAAAGGAAGACAAAAATAATATTTCTCTTATGAAAATTCGGCAGCCTAACAAGGTTACATAAACTTCAACCAAAAATGAATTGATGAGATCAAATAGGGTCTCTAATAATATGACCATAAAAGATCAGTATGATAGCTTTTGGGATCATACCCCAACATAACAAAAAGGAACTTGAACGAATTGACATGAAAGTAGAACTTCAAAACGAGAAGGGTGAAGAACAACTTAAAAATTCGGCAGCCTAACGGCGCCTCTTAAAACATTAAATTACTGAATTGAAGAGATCAAATGGGGTATCTCATCATATGATCATAAAAGATCAGTATTATAGATATATAGATAATACCCCAACATAACAAAAAGGAACTTTAAATACTTTACATGAAAATATATCTTGAATAATGAGAAGGGAGAAATAATCCGTTACAAAAAATTCGGCAGCCTACCCGCGCCACTTAAACATTCATAAAATAAAATGATGAGAGTAAGAGGGGGTCACTCATCATATGAACATAAAAAGGAAAGTATAATGAATATAAAATAACATCCTCCAAAATAAGAACATGGAACAGAAAAGAAATGATATAAAAGAGGTCACTTGAAAAGAAAGAGAGAGGTCAGATCCCTTACCTTAAAACGCAACTCTTAAAACTCAAAGGTTTGGACCTTGAGGGATTGGGGGCACCTTGGGAGGACTCCTTGGGAGGTAAGGAGATGATAACTTCATTGGGGGAGAGTTGGGAGTGAAAAATAAAGGAAGAAAGGGTGGGTATTTATAGGGTAAGTGAGGGGACAAGGCATTAATGGCCAAGGGACACCTCTCATGTGCTTTTCTCAAAACCATGTGGTCTCCCTTGGTATTTACCATGGAGTTAGGCCACATGGAGCCCCCAAAACAATAATTCACCACCCGTGGCCGGCCAACACTTAAAATATCTCATGACATCATCATGACACAATTATGATGTCATTAAACATACCGAAACCCTAAAACTGCATTTTTACTATTCACTGAAAATTCAACTTTCTCAGAAAGATCCCAAAATTTCACCTTAACCAAATATCAATGCTCTGATTTCAAAAATGAAATCCATTTTATAAAAATAATTTTCTAAATATATTTAATTTATTTTTTAAATAAATACACTATTCACCGAAAATTCATTTTTTCAGAAAAAACCCCAAAAATTACCATAACATAATATTGGTGTTCTGAGTTCAATAATGAAATCCATTTTATAAAAATAATTTTCTAATTATTTTTAATTAGTTTTTTAATTAAAAATCACTATTCACTCGAAAAAACTAATACTTGAATAATAATTTATGAAACCTTTATTTAACCATTTTATTGAATCACATTACTTAATCAAGGTGCCTATATTATATTAATACTTTTTTAAGTGATATTACTAATCCATTTGGACACATTACTAATCCTAATCATAAAATCACTATTCATAATTTACTATGCATCAAAAATTAATTTGATCTTATTAGACACTAAATTTTGTACTGAACATAATTGTAGAAGACCATTTTACGAAAATCATTACACATTTTTAATTATTTAAGGTTTACATAAACATTTTTAAAATATCCATTTTCTAAAATTCATCAAAAATATGCATACAATATTTATCCGGTCATTTGAAAATTCCTAAAATTCATTATAAGAAGAAATCCCAATTTTTATTTAAAACAAAGGATTACACAAGGCAGTTACGGTCTCCTTACATAGCCCCTTATCACACCAGCATAGGACCTAAGTGCAAGGTGTGCTAAGGTGAGAGAATCTGAGGGAGGCTCGGCCAACATCACACGAGTAGTAATTTATATCAGTTTGAACTTCTCGCGAAGGTGATCCCGTTCTAGCTTCACACGATGAAGTTAAGCTTGGGTTTGGTCCAGAGCAAAGCCCCGTAGTGCTACCTCCTTCCCAAGTTCTGTTAGATGGGCTTCGATGGGTCCAAGACTACTGGGTGAGGCCATCGAATCTTCTTTCTATGTTAATTAACCAAGATTACCTGTATTTAGAGACAATAATCAAAACGTTTAGTTTCCAGCGGTCATATTGACCAATGGTCATATAACAGTCAAAACCCATCGGTCTCATTTTAATTATAATCATGTAATCAAATGAAACATTTTTGTTTAGTATACAAAATAAAATAACACATAAAATTAAGAAATAAGATTTATTCAAAATTTCGGGTCGTTACAGAACTCATTATCAAGTTCGACCCAGAGAACAATATTCTCTTTCCTCTCCCCAAGGTAAATCATCCACCACTGACGCACTGATCCCCTCATCTGGATCAATGCCAGGGGATCCTAGAACTCCATTGGAGCCCAGATCATGCTGAATGTGATCACTAAATCCTCGAGATAACTCTCTATATCCTTATTAGAGACACTACCATAAAAAATTTACAGATTCTACTAACAGAAACCATGATGTTTCTTTTACCACTGATCATACTCTTCCACTGGATTGAACCCCCTCTGGCCAACTGGGTTTTCCAGCTAAAACTAAACTGCCAGTACCACGTGTGTGATATGTCCAACAACCATAGATAATATGAAAAAAATATTACGCCTATTCACGAAGGGTATTTAATTTTTATATTAATATTTATTTTAACACGATATCTATTTTAATTTCCTAAAAAAACTCAAAAAAACAAGAACAAAAGTCATCACGATTAATTTACATTTCCTACGGAACTTACCCTATAATTGGTGTAGCCCCACTTCGTCATTTTGTATGATCTGAGTCCTTCCATTATATCATGAGGGGACCTATAATATTTTGTCCTAGTTGGTCTCTCATAGCCTATGACACACACCTAGATCATCTAACACGATTTCACTACCAACTCATTCAATTCTCATTGTTCCAAATGCCGAATTCAATCATATCTCTCCACATATGCCTTTTATACCATTCCGTCACGATAAGCCTTCATCAAGATGGAAGAAAAATAAAGACCACTAAGTCCCACCTTCAATAGGCCCTGAGGTGGATACCAACACCATGGGTATAGAAATTTCCCAAAAAGGGAGGAATTACCTGATTTATAGTAACCAATATTGGGAGATAAGATGTATCAACCTCAACAACTCCAAGACATATATATATTTATAAAGAATCCAAAAACCATACAACATGAATGTTTAAAGTAAAACTACTAGAGAAAACAAAGAATACTCCAAGTATGTACCAAAATAAAACTAAGACGAAACACAACAACTATCCCCAACGTCCAATCATGAAGGTTCTAGAACTGTTCATATAATTACAATAGAATCCTGAAAAATGTTTTCTATATGTAGGGTGAAAGTACAAGTATACTCCTTATGAAAAACCAATGTCACTTGGGCATGAGTGGGAGAATCATACTAATGCACATGTGAGGGAACAACAGACACCAATAGCAACTATCAAGGAATACTAACCACCCAAACTCACCAAGGAATAATAAAAAAGTAACATAAATTATGCTTTGTAATATTTAAGCACATTGATATTTGGGTACCCTGCACCACTTCCCCTGGGTTAACTGGTACATCTTGGAGCATCATCTTCCACCACAACCCCAACTATCACAACCGGTCCACACAAACATGGGTCACAAACCACACCACATTCCTTCCAAAAGACACTTGGTCCACTACCCCACCATAATCATTCCCACAATCCCTTGAGCCTCATACTGAAGACACTTGGGAAACAAACCACCTCTCAAAGAACTAGTATCGTAGATCTAACTATAACACACAATCCATTATAGCCTAACTGAAGAGTATTGGGTTGTAAATGCCTAGAATTGAGAGCAGAGAAGAGACAATAACCTTCCATCCATCTCCCCTTCGGGATGTTGGAAACACACCCTCCCCCCCAACTATGGATGTGTTCGTCAAATAGTACTGAACACAAGTTGGGTGCATATAGAAAAAAGGAAAGTATATGTATAGGTAACAAAAACTCTACCCATCCATTGGGTTTTCAAAACATCTTCCAGCCTAAACAAAACATCCCTTCATACAACTTCAAAATGAATATATCAGCATGAATGAAGCTCACTATCATAAGTGGAAGTTTACCCCATGAAAATTAATTTAACTAATTATAATTATGTGTATATATATATATATATATAAATCAATTTATCTATTTATTTTTAGATCCCTACCATTGAAGTTAACAAGAACAACATATAAAATGGGTTTCAGAATGCTAAAATCCATTAACACTGCTAAGTCAAACAAGGAAGAACTGACAATATCCTTCTTCAAATTTATCTCGATCAAGTTGTGCTCTCGCAACCAAACCTGGAAACCCCATTGCACAAAAACACCACACCCGAGATACCCATAATCATGAAATCATGAGAAATCCCAGTCTAACAGACATGTTGCACATCCAATGATCAAGTGTAGTCCCACAACATAACATTTCATCCATTCCATAGTCAATCAGTCTCTCAAACTGAGTTACCATCATGCTGCCCGAAGTGCCCCATCCACATAGTCACACCCCTTGCTATATCACCAAACTACCAAAACCCACAAAAAGAAAACAAACTAAACATACCACCGAATAGAACCACACTATCAAATAGAGTGTGTTCTGATTTACTGAACACTATTATTTAAATGCCACTCTAATAACCATGTGTGATCACACCTGGGGCCTTATCGTAGGGCATCCATTTCATTTAACCATGTGTATGTGATTTATCAGATTTATAATTACACCAATTATTGATAGGGAAGAATTAACAATTATAAATCATCACCAGTGAGCATGAAATGACCAAAAATGACCATGTTTTTAAGAATCCACATGACCATAATAGATCACAACATTATAAAAGATTACAAATAAAATAAGCGATCAAAATCAATCCACTCCCATCAAGTTATCAATTTAGTATTATAATTTATATTTGTTAAAATATTAGATTCAGTTGTTTTTACAAATGAAAATTACTAATCCCACACCATATGATACACAATTAGAAGGGAAAAAAATGAAATGTGTACTTGGAAAACCAGAAGATCAACAATTCGTCCTTGTTTTAAAATCTTATGGTCGCACCAACAGTAAGAAAGACTCCAAGGGAAATTGTATTGATTGATAAAACACAACGGGCGACTCCACAGGGAGGAAAGGCTCTAGGAATGTGAATGGAAAATGTAAACACACTGTTAAATGCATATCTCGGTTTTTATGGGCTAGATCCTATATCAAAGGAATGAGATATAGTTTCAAATGTAATTCACGTGGGATCATCGCTAAGATTAAGTGGTTTGAATATCTTAAAGTCCACAAAGCATTAGGATATTAAATATATAATTAATATCCTTTGAATCTCCATAAGAAACATCCAAAAAAGAATTCAAACTCGACTTATGTTAAATAATATATAAGAGTGGTAAAACTGGAAAAACAGGAAATGAGTGACATATGGGTGAGTCACCGACACAAATAGCGAGTCACCGTCAGCGCGCCACCGACACGACCAACTGATGTATGACTCACAAATGCTCTAACTCAACTAATCCCTAACTCACATCTTCACTTACTCGCTGATGCTCTGACTCACTAACACCATGAGTCATCGACACAAAGTTCTTGATTCACCAACACTGACTCCTTGAGTCACTAACATTGACACCATGGGTCCCCGACAGGGACGCAATGAGTCACCGACACAAACACCCTGACTCACTGACACCGAAACCCTAAGTCACTCAAACCAACATCATAACTCACGACACTAAACCCATGAGTCACTAACACCGACACCTTGAGTCACCAAAACTGACACCCTGACTCACTAACCTTGACACCCTGAGAAACTCACACCGACCTCCTGACTCACTGACATTGACGCCCTAATTCACCAACACCAACACCATGAGTTAGCGATGAAAAAACAAAAAAATTGGAATACTATATAAAAGAGCTACCTTTGCCTCCCAAAATACCCCAAACACTGTATTTTAAAAATGTAATGGACATCGGAGGTCCACTCCATTACATATATAAATATTAACCTCCCCTATGAAAAATTCATATTTGGTTCAAAAAATATATTTCCATTAAATTTAATATATATATATATGATTTATAAAAAAATAATTTTAAATATAACTGACATATACAAAATAGCTTCAATTTTTATGAAAAGAATATTCAAATTTTAGTAAATGATTTTTTGAAGAAAAAATATTATTAATCATAAATGATTTATATATAATTTTTTAATAGTGATAATTTGAGTATTTTTTTGTTATTAAAATAATATTTAAACTTATTAAAAATTAATTTTGATCATAATTGTTAAATATATATAAATGAAATATGAAAAAATTGTTTCAACTAAAATTTTCAAAACATATTTTATTTTTATCAACAAATCACAGTGTAGTAAAAAAAATTTTTGTTCAACAGTTTTTGATATTTTTTTAAATTTATAGAAAATATTACATTCTGATAATTATTTTATTATTTTATTTATGTGATGGGTTTATTAAAAACCACTAATAAATATAATATATAGAATATAGTTTTACAAAAATACCAAAACTTTTCTTAATTTTTCAGATTCTCATTTGTGGTTCTTATTTTCAATCTATATTTATTTTGTGACATTAAAATTGTGATAATATATGTGGTAGAAACTATATTAATTTCATTTAGAACTCTAGTCTTTATATTTTATATTTTTCATATATCCTATACATTGCAATTCTATGTAAGGTACAAGGTAAAGAAAATTATATTCTCCCAATTTTTATCCTATTTTTTATTTATGTGTACCCTTTTTATCAACTTCTATTTACATACCATTTTCGATTACAACACTGCACTATATTATCACGGTCAATAGAATTTCATAAAAAATTCATTAATATATTTTGATTTAAACCAGAGAAATATTTCGTAATCATAACATATAATTTTCAATAATGTAATTACGGTTCCATCATTTTTCCATGATCCAAATTTTTTATTATATTCTGTTGTATATTTTCTAATTTACTAGTTTTACTTATTTTTAAATTTGGAGTTTTAAGATTTAAATATTAAAAATTAAATAGATGTTAAATTTTATATAGTGAAAAAAAAATATTTAATGTAATTTAAAATTATATAAATCACCTACAATATATAAATATCATATATTTCAGTCACATTATTTGTGTATTTATTTCATTTTGAGTTAACTTTTCTGTCATGCATCAAAAATTTGGTTACATTATTTTTGAATCTTCTTTTTATGTTAGATAAATAGAGTGTATCTATATGTTCATAATTTTGTTGTTGCAAGTCTATGTGGATGAAACTAGCATTTATATTAAAATATTATTTTTGGTCTTAAAATATCATTAGAACATTATAATTTACTCATATACGTATACATACAAAGAAAATATATACACAAAACCTACACACATATATATTCACATGTAAATTCTAAATATATATGTATAAAATAAAAAAAACACACACATGAAAATATATATACTTACACATATAAAATATTTTTCTCAGATAAATAAGAAAAATGTATATATTTATAATGAAATAAAAAATATATATTTAAATTCACAAATAACATATATTTATAAAAAGACACTAGAATTATATAATATAATATCACATTATCATTATATATAATAGAACACATTCAATATATAACATAAAATTTAAAATATTATATAACATAATGCAATATATATATTATATTATATTTTAGCATTATAAAATGTAGGAACACAATTTCAATAATTTTTTTTTGTATTTATTGTTTTTTTAACATTATCATAAAATTTGAAAAAGGTTGAGTTATGTTCTTGTTGTGGTAAATATTTGGTTTATAGTGTATCTATATATTAACATATTTTTTTAATGTTATTTTCCTTAAATTTATTTATTTTATATTTAACATATTTTATTTTTATTGTTTAATATATTTTCTACTCTATAAGTTACATTCTTAATTAAATCAAAAAAAAATTTTGGGTGTTGAAAATTTAGTGAGTAATATGATATATTATGTGTACTCTATTATGGGGATGTTTTATTTTGTATTTAATTCTATTTAAATTTCATTAATTTGTAATAATTCTTACATTTATTAAATTTAGATCACATAATATCTTCTATTTCAATGTTTTTTAATGTTATATTTGTGTTAAAATATTATTTACGAACAAAAAATGTTTTATGGAAAAGGAAAGATTTTTTTGGTGTTTAGCATACTTTAGTATTATATATTTTTTAATGCTTATAGATGATATTTTTATTTTTATAAATTATATATAAAATTATTTTACTTGTATACCTGATCATATTTAGTATGAATTATTTTTTTAATGGTTTTTGTGAGTTTTATTGTATGTTTTCTATATATCAACATATTTTCTTTTCTAAGTGCATTATATTTCTATAGGATATATGCAACATATAAAACTTTTCTGGTTTTCTCATGTTATGGGAAACTTTTTTATTTTTTTCGATGTCAAAGAACATGTTATTGAGTTCATATATATATAATATAAGATATATAATATGATATTTGAGTTTCTATTATGTTTTTCAGTCTATATATAAAATTTGGGTTATATACATGTTCTGTAATGTTACATATTTTATAACTAGGTTGAAAATACACATAAAATGTATAACATATGATCATTTACCACACACAGACATGTAAATGATTTTTGAAACCCCCACTAATCAGGTTTATTTTAACACACAATAAAATTTGTTTTTTCTATTTTTACATACAAAAAACATTTGTTTTACACACACACATACAAATCATCATATAAATAGAAATAACATATTTTGGAATATAAATATATTTATATCTTAAACAATATATATATATAATTTTGTTTCAAAACATATACTTTTGGAATTTAATACATCAAAATGTTGTGTTTATAATTTCTGTATTGTGATATTATCATAGATAATTTTCATTTGAAATAAAATTTAATTTTTTTCCTATAATAATTAAAAAGTTCTAGTAGAACACACACAAAACTTATTTAATATCTAGAGAATTTTTTTCAAAGATAGTGGTTAAATATAAATTCTTTCAAAACCAAAAAAACCTTTGTCTATTCTTATCATGTTTCTATTATTGGATTAGAATAAGAATATTTTATACATACGTTTTGTAATATATTAAATATCACCCACAAGAACACAAACATCGTCATCTGATGAAAATAGAAATAAAGAGAAATGAATATAAAATTTGCAACTCTAGAAATAAGAATTTTTACAAATGGAAAATTATATATCATATCACCCTAACACAAATATCTGAATTTTGAAACTTGTTGTGGAATGAAACATGGATTCTAGCATATTTATCAACTAATAAAATGGTTATAATATTCAATAGTAAAAAAGAAACCTTTAAAAGGAATATATTTTATAAAATACACTTAATCTAAAAGGATAACAGAATAAGGGGCATGTTATAAATTTTTATTAAAAATTAAATTAAATAATAATTTCGGTTTTAGTTTTTTAATTATTATAGAAAACTCAATGGAGGATCGAATAGGTCCTTATGTTCACACAAAATAATATTTTACTTCTAGAAGAATATGTTAACAACTCCTCTTACATGTCTCCAATATGAATATATGACTCACATATGATGAAGAATGAAATTTTCTCATTTCCTTATATCATGAATATTAATTACTATATTTCTACCGAAGTTATCATCTAGTTTTTTAGTATAAAATCAATTGAATTTCTATAATTACTAGAACATTTTTCTATATATGAATCAAGAAACAAAATTCCAACCAAAAAAGTCTAATAAAATATATTTATAACCAAAAAAATATAATTATCAAAATATTTTCAACACAATGATATTACAAAAATATATAATAATTTCAAAACAACTATTTTTGAAAAATAAAACAATCAAAATACATAGTTTTAAATAATTTCAAAAAAAAATTCAAAAGAATAAATGTTCTTAAATAAAACAATATTTTCCCAAATCATACTAAAAACTCATGATTTTATATATTATTTTGAGGTAACTCATGATTCCATACAATTATAAACTGGAATCTCTTTATTCACAGATATTAAATATCTGAAACATTTTATTCCTAGAAGATCATTGATTTATCGATTAATATGACAAATAGAACAATAAATTATATGATTTTTTTTCTATATTGAATTTTCAATTTTTACCAATCTTGGATTTAATCGTCATTATCCCTATCTGACTATATGATCCAAGTGAATGAATATTCTTATATCTACCCTAAACCATTATAGTTACCCCAAAATGAGTGATAGTTTCCATGTAACCTCATTTTCCCAAAAAATATCATATCTTAATGATTGATTTATAATTTTATATGGGGGCATTATGAATCATAGTGGTTTTAATACACATCACACATTTTTCAAACATAAAAATCACCATGAATACATTTCTGAAAAAACAATAATAAATATTTTTCAAATTACAATCATTACCAAGTATATTTTCATAAAATATGGTTTTCTAAAAAACAAAAGTTATAGTTGAAATCAATATTTATTATAAAACTAGAAATAAAATCCATTACAAGATAATAATAAATTCACAAAACATACATGGATTAACTGGTATCATAGAAATTAATAAAAATATCATAACTAGATGTTCCTTCATATAATCTCTATAAATTATCAAATAAATAATATTTACGAGATGAAATAGACAATTTAATCATCAAAAGCATTAGAAAATAAAAATGCATAAATCAATAAATTTACCTTTAATTAAATATAATTTGTAATGAAAAATTCTAATTGGGTAAATCCATATTAGTTTTACCATAATCCTTGGGTCACTCGGAAACATTAAGAGCACAAACTCCAATTAGTGGCACAATAGTGTACCAATTGACATGATCCCATACATGACATTATTTTATGGTTTAAAAATATTATATGGTATTAATAAGAAAATATGAAAGAATAGGTGAAGTGAACCTTTTAAAAAAATTTGGATATTCATTTTTACCCCCATCATATATTATGAAGATATACAATAATATCTTGTGATACAAAGTTATTCATTTGTGAAAAAAAGAAAAGAACAAAATAATGTTTATACTTGTTTAAGGAAAAAATAAGAACCATTCCACCTATCAACACACTATCGCTAAGGTTTATTATTTTCTCTAAATATTACATATCCTTATAAGACCTCCACTAATGAGTTCAGATATATGAATCCTTATAATAAGAGAGTTTATTTTACACAACATCACATAATACAGAGTATAGTGAGAGAAACTGAAACTCCTGCATGAATGAGAATGAAAAGATTATACTCTATGAAATCATGATTAAATAATTAGATGAGAATTCAATTTTTGACATAGTATATGTAGAAAATTACAATTAATGTATCTTATTCATCATGTATAATAAACCAAATTAACAAATTGAAACAAAGAGAACTTCATTGAAAATTATTTTCATGAAATACATCCACAAAACAATCATAGTGGAAACAATAAAATGATAGTTGAAGAACACAAGATCGAAACATGCATGTCCATATTTATTAGCTCTTTGAAATATATGATATTTTCAATATTTTTAAAAAGGGTTCTTCTCAGATGAATGAAATAAATTTTGGTTTTTTACAAGAATAAAACTATTTGCTTTTCTAAATGGGAATGATATTATTACATGGTAAATTATGGGTTTTTAATTTAAAACATTAAATGCAATTCATAAAATCTATTAGAAATAATAATTATTTAGTCTATTTAACATGAGGCTTTTAATTAGTCTCTAAATATGTTTAAAAGATATTGAATAATTATATTTCAACCATTTCCAAAAAAACATAGAAAATATTTTGAATAAAAACAGTTATTTGACCAATTAATATTTTTGTATGTCTTCAAAAGTATAGTTAAAAAAATACAATTGGCATTAAAACATTGGGTGGTTAAACCATATTTTAGTCTATCCTACATTCATCTATCTATAAATAATTTTACTAGAGACAAATATTTAAAATAGTGTGTGGTATATGAATCATATTTCCACTAAAAATGTAGTACCTTAAAACCAAACAGTTTGTGTCCAAAAGTAGGGAATAAATTGTATTTACAGAGTACAAATAAACACATCTATAATACATTAGAAAAAACAAACCCTTAAAAAAAATTTAACAAGTTAAATTTATCAAAAAATATAATCCTTAAAAACACCTAAATTAATTTAATTACAAAAAAAGGGAATTTGTCATCCTTAAAATCAACAGGATTCATAAAGATTTATTGGGATAATACATGTCTAACAATCTCCACCTATTTTATATAAAATAACCCATGCATAAAAACTTTTATAAAATATAAAAAATGTAAAAACATATTGTCTTAAATATTTATAAAAGAAATTATAGTCCTAATATAATTGTTCATAAACTGTTAATAAACAAGGAATATTATAAAAATATAATTTGGAAAACCTATTAGGATTTATATTAAATATTTAAATTTATGAATGTATCTTTGTTTCCATATTTTATATATTATAGTATTATAAATTTTTTCTGTATTTTATCCGCCTTTTCTAATGAAAAAAAATCAAAATAATGGTATATAACACAGTTGATGTGGCATAAAACTAGAAGTTACTATATTGTTAGACTCATAAAAAACATCTTCTTGTATAGAAAATTGAGATGAAAAAATAACCACAGTTATCGTGAATAATGTAATTTAAATTTTTTTTTATTACATGAAATCTATGGAAATTGTTTTATAAATATGTATAGGATGAAAGAAAATATATAGTTCCATATGAGGTGTTAGAATTGAATGAATCTTGAATATCTTGATGAATATACTTATGTTGTTTTATAATTATATCAAAATTATTTTTAAACATTACATCCCCATAATTCATTAAAATATTTTAATGTTATCCTATTTTAATATTTTAATCTAAATTTGACATTAAAAACTAATGTATAGTGTCTGTAGACTATACAGACTTCTATACTGTGACACATAACTAATTTATAAGGTATATAATACCATGATAATAATATGAAAATTTCCTAACAAGATGTTCTTGATTGTCCAACAATGTTTTATCTAGAAAAAAATCACAGAGAAGACTGTAAAAAAGTTATTTATTGAAAATAAATGTATAGTAATAGATTCTATGGTTTATAAAAACTCAATAGAAGTTAGATTATTAGAAGTTATAGATATTAAATTTCATGGAATACTTATTATTAATTCAAAATGACTTCCGAGAAATTTCCTTAAATCTAAAAAACCAGACATTTAAAATTAATCTAAATTTAGTTTCCCAAGATGGTGAGAAATTTTTCTCTAAAATTCATCAAAATATATTTTTTAAATAGACTTTCTCTTATATTTTATAATTGATATTGATATGACACAAAATCTTATTTGTAATAGATGAAGTATTCAAATATTATAAATATTTTCCATTAATCTTCCTTCTCAATTTGAATGTTTGTATTCATTTTTTTTTTCAAATAATTAAATTTTCTATGAAAATCATTATTTCTAGTAAAATTATAACAAGAACAATCATCTTCTTAATTTATTTAGTGTTTTAAAACATAAACTAAATGAAGTAAATTACCTTAAATACTTTTAAATGTTGATCTAAAAAAGTTCCAAGAGCATTGGTTTTATCCCTATTATCACTATTAGCCTTCTCTAAAAAATCTTCATTACTAGAGACTATCTGATTTTCAATTATTTAAATAGTTTCAACCAAATTTTTTTTCACAGTCTCACCATATTGAGAATCTTTTTAAACATGTTCATAAACCAATGATTTGTTGTCATCTATATTTTCTATTGGCCTTTATATTGAAGTAATTTTTAAATCCATAAAAAATGATTGTTAAAATTTTGAAAAATTACCCTCTATTTCCTGAACAATTGGATATTCTTCTTTTTTCGTAGATCTTATAACAAGATCCTAAATAAAAATTTACCTTCAGGGTGATTCAATAGAATGTTATAAGTTGTTTTTATTAGTTGGGTCACTAAACACATCCATGAGTGTCTATATTATTTCATCTACAAATTATTTTATTTTTGATTCACCAATTTTTACACCATTAATCCATACCGATCCAACTAACTTTTAAATTTATTTCTCGTCAGAGCATGAGAACCAAAATCTTTTTTATCATCATCACAAACAGGAGATTAACATTACACTATAGGTTCTTCCAATGAACACATATTATCATAAGTTTCACATTACTAATAAAATTACTATGATGAAATCAAACAAAAATATTAATACCATTTATTTTATTCTTTAATACCAAAGAAGATCCCCCCACATGATTAAGAAAACATTATTTATTCCTTTTAACAATAGTGATGAATGTACATCATCATATATCTTCTAGAATCTAACATTATTTAACATAAACTAAAAATAATGATATACATATCATGAATCAAAATTTTCCCTCACCAAAAAATCCTTGGAACTGTTGAAAATTTAATAAATTTGACCAACACCATCTTGTAATCTTAAATATATGTTATAATCATTTTTTACCAGGGTTGATCCAAAAAAGACATAATATCATCATATTTATGATATTATTATCTAATTGATAGATGATTGAATTGATATACCCATTCAATTGTAAACTAATATATCATGGTTATTTCTACTAAAGGCATCAAAAACTACATAATATATATCATTGATCATAGGTGGTCGTATTTTCATTAATAAAAAATTATACATGTTATAAAATATCTTATACATCACTATCAAAAACATATATAGTATTTTAAACATTAAAAATAAATTATATAACATGAAAAGAAAAATAATCACTCAAAAATAGGTTTATCTAAAACAACCACTAAATTTCAACAAGCTCTCATTAAAAGAGTCTTCTCTCATAATTGGATGCCTGTCTGTTTCAATATTCTCTTGGTCCACATTCATATATCCTTTTTTCCATCTCTATTACAAAAAATATGAAGGTTTGGGGTCCATATGTTATGGGTTTTTAGATAAATAGATATATATGAAATATTAAAGGGTATGAGATTGAGGTTGAGATGGAGGGAATTTATTTTGGTTATTCTTAACTTCAGTTCAATTTCATGAGACAAAGCACTCATACTAATCCTTAGATATTTTAATTTGGAAATGAATTTTTTTAATGTTTAATAAATACATAATATATATAATACCTAATAATTAAATAATATCTATGCATAACAGTAAAACATCAACAATGAAAACTAAATGAAAAAATCATTATGGATAATCAACATTATAATGACAAGAATTTTTTATTAATGATTATTTACTGAAATTGAGCGTTATATTATTCAAAAGAAAACCATTATTTTTTATAAAGTGAATATAAATAGAAATGTGACCACATGGATTAAAATTTAAAATTTCCATTTTTCAATTATGAACATTGGGAACAATATTTTTTATAATAATTTTAACATTATTTATGGTATTTAGAAGTTAATTTATGAAAAAGGATATTTAATCCTTAAAGGAGGAACGATGGCCATATACAGTTGTCATGTTGTACAAAGACAAATTTTTTGCAAATGGGATGGAGTTAGTGTAAGTGTGATTTTTCTTGACCATGTTGAAGATGATTCTCAACAAGTGAAGCTTAAACAAAATCACCTTCATAAGAAGTTCATGTAAGTGGAGTTAACCACACGGGGAATGTTTGCCATGCCGCCCCATAAAAATATCACCATCGCACTCCTTAACCTATGGTCATATTCAAGTGTTATAAGGGATTTTGTATTGAGACATTAATTATATAATATGTAAACCTTTTCTACAAATTATATTTTTATTCCATCAATTTTGTTTTTAGAATAATTTATCATAAAAATATGATGAATTTGACAAAATGATTTTTTGTAATGAAATCATGATTTTCAGAAATTATAAAATTATTCAAATAATTTAACGTTTTGTTAATACTGTTTAATATAATTAAAGAGAAGGTTTTAAATACTCCTATTTAAATATAAATGATAAATTAATTTCTTTAAGTGTCCTAAATTTCACTATGAATTTTCTACCTCCTATTATTTTTAATAAATAATGTTTTTTATATTTTAAAGATTAAATTCTCATATTTAGATATATATTATGATAAAAGTGTCATCTTTAGATAATCATTATAATAAAATTGATTTTTTTAAAAATTATTATTTTGAAATCAGGTTAAGGTGAATTTATTTGAATTTTCTAAAGTACATTATTTTTTCTAGAATAATAAAAATATAGTTTCGTTTTCTGAATAAGTTTAATGATTTCATAATTATAACATTATGATGTAATAATTAATATAAAATTATAGTCAACACATGAGGATAAAAATAACTTAAAATGTATCTCAATTGTCCAGTAACATGGTCAAATACCAAGGGAGAGCCCATGGGATTCCATTTACTACTACCTAGGTGTCCGAAGAAATTTATAAAAAAATCCTCATTTATTTTCAAAAATACCCACAAATTTCTCCATTTTTGTTCACATCCAAATATTAATCCAAGAATATTTGATAATATTAAATCCCATGGATTCCTCCCAAAGTTCTCTCAAGTCCCTATTTTCTGGATCATCGTGTTTTAGGACCAACCCATCAAGTTAATGGTAATCATAACATCTATCTTCTTATCATGTTTCCTTATTATGTGGAATGTCATTAAAATTTAAAATCAATTTTATTATATATATATTAATCTATCCATTTAATTTATTAGGATTATTTTATTATTGGGCGTTACTTTTCCTCCTTATTTTTTCTATTTTATAAAACCCTATTTCATACCCATTATTTCTGCCGAATTGTCTTCTCATAATTTCACTATTTTTCTATTGAAAATATCTTATTTTATTTTGTGAATACCCAAAACCTATTTAATTTCTAGGGATATTCACCTCAATTAAAAATTGATATATTTTAGTATAATATTAATATATATGTTACCCATAATCATTTTTTAGTTTTTAATAATGACTAGAAGATCTTATCTTTATGTAGTTTTTTTAAAACATGATGATTTTGATATAAAACTCGTTTATTTTAGTGTAAATGGGGTATTTATGAATTTTTTAATTATCATATATTCAACCCACAATAATTAATTAATTTTAACGGTTCTCCTACATATTTTTATAACGCATTGGGTTAAAATTTAATTTCATGTGATGACATGTTTTATGATACCTTAGTGAATAACCATGGAAATTATTACAAAACATCAATGAAAAACATTATTGTTTTGATTATTAATGTATTATTTAAATTTTAAACCACATTTAAATTTATTTATTACTGTTATTTTTATGAAATTATATTTTTCCTTTTTTATATCATTATGATATTCCTCAAGTTCTTATCAATATTTCTCAACATCAAATGTAAACTATTCATCTTATTTTCCATTACTTGGACTTATGATCTCCCTTTATGTTGATGTATTTCCCTAGGATATGAGATTTAGTAATATTAAATTGGATTAATCAATAATAATCCATTCATGTTTTTATAAAAATGATTTATGTTTTCATGTATTATGTAACTTTTTTCAAGGAAATTAATCCTTAAAAGATAATGTATTTGTATAATGTAAATAAAAAGTTACATAATAAAATGGTCGGATACCATAAATATTTTATATAAATTTAAATATACCTAACCCCCTATAATAAATTTTAAACTATAATTTGGACATATTTTTTTTAAAATATCAACATAGTTGATATTAAATATTAATATATTATAATGATATATCATTTTTATAACATTATATATTTGAAAATGGTTCCTTATATCTATATTCCTTGTCCCTGAATGAATTAAATGATTTTTAAATGCATTATTTGAATTTATATTATCATATAAAATTGGAATATTGTTGAAATTGTGTATAAAGTCCATCAGTGTGAATTTCATCCTCAAAAAATATGCAAAGAAACTGGAAGAAAATATATATTTTATCATTCATATTGATAAAGTATCTTAATTTTATTTAATACATGTTCATAAAACTATGTAAATCACTAAAAAGATATAATTTACATTAGAAGTATTTCAATCAGATATAAAACCTCGCAAATTATCATCTTTATATGAAATGATATTAAAATATTATGTTTTAAGGTACAGTAATTAATGAAAAATAGTATCTTTAAAAAATAAAAAAATATTTTAGCATCTAAAAAATGTGATTATTTATTGGTTTGACTAAAATCTGATATAATAATAAATACTAGAATTTTTTCAAGGATACATGTTGTAGGATATAGAATATATATAATCATAACTATATATAACAATTTGTCAACTGGTTTTCCATATTCATCCAAATTATGTTTAATATTGGTAATAATATGAGTGGAATGAGACTTACCATTTTTAGGTTTTTTTAATCATCAATATAAATACATAGATTTATAAAAATACCATAATTTTAATTATTTATTTGAAATCCAATAAATGAATTATAACTCTAATTATTTTCATTTCAAAAAAAATTTAATAGGTTTTTTAGAATTCATTTTAGATTTTTTATTAGCTCAGCCATGGATAACAACTTCTACACACGTTTTTACGGATAAAATATAATGGAAAACAAATTTCAGAATGATATTTTCATATACCAATCATATAGAAAATTTATTTTACAATTTTAAAAAATATAATTTTTCTTACAAAGCTTCTGTTTCTTATTTAATTCCATAAATTTCATTAGTATGTTTGAAAAATAAGGATTTTAACTGAGGATTTTTAAAACCTATTGGTTGATCAATATAAAATTTCAAAACTAATTATCAATTTAGAAAAGTTCATTCTACATCTATCTGATATAATTTAAAATTAAAATATGATGCATAAAGTAAAATGGTTCTAATTGATTCCAATATTTAAATACGGTAAATGGTTTCACCATAATTTATTCTTTATTCCCGATTATATCCTTTAATTATGGATCCTGATTTATTTCTAGTGATTATCCCTTGGAAATGATTCTTATTTCAAGAAACCTAACTGCTTCATATTACTAGATTATTTAATAGTCTATCAAATAATAAAAAATGCAGTTTTACTACAATGGATATGTTTTCCTTTTATCATTATTACCCAGAATTAATATTCGAATGAATTCTCTAATAATGTAGATTCTACGAGTCTTGGTTTCCTATTATAGATTACAAAATATGATCCTTTAATATTAAATAATGTATAAGTATGTTACTTTTTGGGATCACCATATTCAAGTTCTTATAGGCCTAACTAATGTTTTCCTTATTATAGTTCATTTTTGAATTTTTTAAGAGAATAAATGTCAACATTATCCATGTGATTGAAATCATAATCTGGTAGATATTTTTTGTGATCAAATTGATATTATTAAAAAAACATCACATGAATTGTTTCTTCAACTATCTTTTACATTTTATTGTAAACTCAATAATATATAGATGTATTAGAGTATCCTATAAATATTATATATTCATTTGTTGCAAAAAATTTACCAATATTTCCCTCATTATTAATTAAATACACCTTCTATAGAAAAACAATATAGTATCTGACATTAGGTTTTCTAAAATATAAAAATTTAAAGTATATATATATATATATATATATATTTAGAAATTGTTTTATTAAAAAAATTTCAATGAAATAGAAATATGTGTCGAAATATTATTTCAACAAATAGGTATTGTTGTGCACTGTGTTGCATTTGTTGTCAATAAGGTGTCAAGGATTGAATGGATGACAAAGGGTGTCAATATGTGAATGACAAAGGAAGTGATGGTGATGGTGATGTTGTTAATAAGATGTCAAGGATTGAATGGATATGTGAATTACAAGGTGATGGTGATTGTTGGAGAATGAACATGGTACTAAGAAGCATGTCACTTAGGAGAATCACTAAGTGACATATGAGGTAATGGTTGAAACATTCTCCATATTAAATCAGACGATTGCAGAGCTGATCATAAAGTTCCAAGACTTGTATCAAGGAGATAAAATGTCAGAACATTGTTAGAAGTCCATGAATTGTCTTCACAATGCATGATGAGATAAAGAAGTGCCATCCACAATTACTAAGTGGATGAGGAATGAAGAAGAGATCCATCCACAATCACTAAGTGGATGAGTAGAAAAAGGAGAACCATTCACGTTACTAATTGGATGAATGGAAAATGAACCCTCCATATCTACCAAGTGGATGAAGTGTTTTGAAGAAGACCATGCACTATCTTTTTGTGCATGTGGATTTGAAGATGATCCAACCTCATCTCTGATTGGATCATTGAAGAACAACACTGCAGAAATATTTGATTCAAGACCAATGATTGAAGAAGAACCTTCGTGAATTCCCTCCTAAGTTGAGAGATACTTGGGAATTCTATTCTTTCATAGAAGAAGAAGAAGATATGTTGAAGAAGATATATGGAGTTCTTAAGAATATGAAGAGGAGAAGAATTATGGTATGACATTTTTGTACTTGGTTACTTTGCTTCTATACAGTGTACCAACTATGTACTTTAACAAAAAATAATCCAACCAAGGAGGCTAGCAGAGGTCCCTCACCGCAAGGGTAAACCGCGCTCAAGGGAAGTCCTCAAGGCCAATGCCTCCCCGAGGCCTGGTGCGGACCGTGTGTAAGCCCGCGAGTGCCACACGGTGATGAATCCGTGTAGCATGGGCGCTAGGTGCGTGTGCCCGGAGGAGTAGAGTGGGAACGAGAGTGCGCCCGCAAGAGAACCGGTGCGGGGCGGTACCGGAGGGGAGAGAGGAGATTTCTGAGCAGTGTTAGGGAGGAGATGGTTGTTAAACCGCGAAAAAACCGTAGGGCATTTTTATTAATGGAACATGACACACAGACCATGACATGTAATTTTAAAATAATTAGTTAACTCTTTTTAAGACTAATAATATAATGTAACATTTATTTCACTCACAAATAACTTATTTGGATAACCCAAATGAATTTTTTATACATCCTACGCGTCATCAAAAAAATTCATAAACTTACTTGAGAATCATTGGGGTTTTACAAAAGATCCAAAATTCTTAATATATTTTTCTTTTAGTGTCATTTCATCAATGTCTACATCGATATTAAAAAATTACATCCAAAACATATTTAAAAATAAGTATTCATAATATTATTAATAAATTAGAAATAAAAAATAACATTAAAATACATTTCATTTACCAAATATCAACGAATGAATTCCTCATACAACAATCATGCAATCCTTTCCAAAATTGGGCTAATTCATAAAAATAATAAAAAATTAAAACATATACTCTTTGGTTGTATTAAATCTACAATGAATGAAAGAATAAAAAATAATCCCTTATACATATTAATCGAATAAACCCTACTAATATATTTTTAAAAACATAGAAAATTTTATATGGTTATTCAGCTAATAATGGATCAAGACATAGATATATATAAGATTACAACAAACATTTCCATATGTATCATATCGTATGTATTCAACTATAAATATTCATGAAAATCAAACATGATTCAATCTATTTCATATGACATATCTAGGGTCTTGTCCATCCCACATTGGTATTCTCACCCCAACACATCAATCAACCTCTCGTACCTAAACTGAAACTAGGTACATCAACTACTAACCTATTTTTCAACTAAATAAAAAGTTCACCAAGATGTTATCATGTTTTCTCATTTAATTATATATCATATATCCATCTGTAACTAATAGTTATCCAAAAAAACACACACCATGATATCACTTTTCAAAAACCATGGTCGGTTCATCTATATATTATCTGATCTGATGATTTCATATATCCTAAGGCATATATCCATATATTTTATAGGATTATAACAAGTGGAAAGGGCCTACAAAGATGTGGGGATACTATTCCCAAAAATATTGAGATTATATTTCGTTTTTGTATATACAAAAAATTAAACGTTATACATTCATAAAACAGTCAATCCTAAAATATATATATGCAAATAATGAATTATATGGGTCTATCGTGGTATATAATTTAAAATTAAATTTTTTATATGAATTATTGAATTTAAATTTTCTTCATAATTAGTTTGAATAATATTTATTAACATAATGAATAAACACCAATAACCAAGGGGGTGATATATACACATCAGATTTAAAAAGCTTAACATACATGCCACTAATCCATCTCATATATCTAAATATTCTAAAATAAATGACCTTAAATAAAGTAATGTTTTTGATCATAGTATACTATTTCATAGACATAACTATCCCTAAAATTAAAACATAAGTCCTACTCATATATATCAAATAACATTCATTATATATATTTGGATGTTGGATCAAATGGTTTAGTTTGTTCCCAAACATTCATTAACACAAAAAAATAGAACAAGTGGATGTGTATATAAATATTTGGATAGTGTAAAACATGCCAAATTGAAATACACACACCATGAAACATAACCCACACATGCTCAAGAATGTTTTATTTATGTTTTATTGTGTCTAGAAGATATACAAACCCCATCAACACATACATGTACTATCCAACCCAGTATATGACTCTATTACTGATAAATAATGTACCCATATTCTATCATGTACCTATAATGAATACCAAACATAATTCTCTCATTTAATGAGATGTAAATCCCTTATATGACTCAATATAACCACTATTACCAACTCATAAAAGTTATACATGACCTATTTATTTTCTCACTACATACTAATATCTAAATCCCTAAAATATCATATGTAAAAATTACAATATGAATAATTAAAATAATGATACATAAAATATGGTTTAATGATTATATATAATATTAAACAATAATGAAAATCAAAATGGAGTGTTAAATGGGGTCCAAAATAACAAATATAAACTGACTATCTATCCTATGATAAAATAAATCATCAAAATAAAAAATGGGACCCAACCTTGTGAAATATAAAAATTATTTATCACACATGACCCCATCTCATCTTTTTGTCCTCACTAAATATATATTGAATATTACTCATAGAGAATATCCATCTATATGCTGCATATTATAAGTAATGATATTTGATAGATCCCACGAAAAAATAGATTTAACCTAGGCTTCTTATTGAATACTAAAATTATATATCATGATTTCAAATAATTTCTTCGTGCCATGGATTTGATTTTAAATAAAATGTAACCCTGTAATGATGTAGGTCAACTCGTTTTCATGAATTTCAAATCACCCCCAATGAGTGTTGATCCATCTCTATGGGTGTCTTGTTAATTGTAACTCTAAGTACTGATACCCATAGGGAGGAGTTTGTCTATAGACTATTATCCCAACTAGAAAAATCAAACACTACATGTGACCTAATAAGTAAATTTATGAATTATTATGTTTCTAAATACTAAATCATGAGGATATCATGGATATATCCACTTTATGGGTTGTCTCATGATCAATATTCCCTTCATTGAAAACACACTGCCTCTCAGGTTACATTTACAATCTCATAATTTTATATGAAAAATCCTGCACTAGTAAGGAGAGATCACTTATCATATAATAAAATATATAAAGGATGTATCCATGCAACTTCAAACTCTTTTTATAGAACCATATTAAGGGAAATCTCAAAATATGGAGAAACATTCCATGTATATGTCCTTTACCCTTTATCAAAAGATCATGTTACTATGTCTAACATGAATTATCCAGATCCATTGATGTTGCCTCTCCTCTAGGAACTTAGATTTCAAGACGATCATTGATAATTGATAGCCTTTACCAATGGATATATGTGAATAATTGACATAAAAATGACTAATTAGACCACATTAATTCATACAAGTAGTTAGGAAAATAGAAGAGTATCGAACATGATCAAATTTAAAAGAGGACATCTTAAGGTTCATATATACCATTTTTGAGAGGGATACCTAAGTAGTATCTTAGATAAATTTACCCAATCCATCACCTAATAGAAGGGTTCTAATATATATCAACTTTTGTCACAAAAATTTAAATGGTTATAAGATATCAATAATAATTCATAATAAATTAAAAAAATCAAGCATACATTATAAAATTTAAAATTCCAACCATCATTTTGTGGAGAAAATGATTTATCAAAACATTCATTTTAATTTTCCTTAAAATACGTATCCATAAAAAAACATAAGGATTCATTTAAAAATAAATTTACATTCATAATTGTATCAATCATAGACTTTGGAAAAATAAGTTGAAATTCACATGGAATGAAGTCACCCCAATACTATCTTAGAAAATCAATTTCAAAACTACCATATTAAACCATCCCCACTTTTATTAATCAACTAAAAAATAAAACTATTATTTAAAAATACATCATAATGGTAAAACCATTTCACCATAAAAAGAATTTCAAAAAAAATTGTTTTTTAAATCTCACTTATAAAGTATGAATAAATTTATTATATATCATCAATTTATTGCTCAATAAAATATATAACATGGGATATCAACAACCATTAAACCAAGGATCCTCCACAAACCAATTTTGAACTATATACTATCCTTTTTGAATATTAGAGTAATTTCATCACATCCCACTTATATAAGAATATAATACTATGAAACAAAATCATGAAAATTATTATAATAAGAATAACACACAAATATAAAATAATTAAAATGATCAATATACTAAATGGATAAATTCTAGATACCTTAATAAATATTCCATATTGTAATACAATGATGAATCTAATCCATTTAAATTCATTCGTACACTTTTGTTACCAAGAATATAAAATATTAAAAATAAAAAAAATTAAAATTAGTACGAAATGTAGTATAACTAATTCTATATATATCATGCAGTATAATAAATCCAAAACATGAGTGTAGTGGTATTTTCTAGTTCTAATTCAAAAACCATTCTACCTATAATAAAATAACAAATTTTCATTAAAATTAGCAATCTAATTTCATCACAATTCCTCAAAATCCAAAAAAAATCCACTAGTAAACATATCACAAATTGAATGGAATGAATGTTGAAAAAATATTCTTCCCAAGTCCCCTATAATCTATACTTATAAAATACGTGTTGTTCTTATGCAATTCCACCATGATTTGGTCAAATCATCCATTTGAAGTCCCAATATTTTTTCATATAAAATCGTAATAAAAGAAATATGATGGATGAAGAGGATATGTGGGGACAAGTTTACTATGACCCAATAAGAATAAAGCCTCTCATTATATAAGGACCCTCCCGTAAAAATTTCATAATCTTGAATTAAATGAATAATTCAGATTAAAGATCTTTACAGGTTTCTAGTTTTAGAGAGTTAGGTCATTACTATTACATTACATCTTAAAAATTAAAATTTAGACACGTCTACTCTGTTTCCATTTTTTCATAAAATAAAAACTCATGAAGAAAATGATACATGTCTATTTCAATGTTTTAGATGGCATGAATATTTTGTGATGCCATCCTTGAACCTATTCCCCTTTATGTCATGTGAGAATCATTTAAAAAACCTGGGATTGGCATAAAAAGCTAAGTAAGGGATACACAAAGAAGGAAAACTATTATTTTTTTTCCAAACATCATGTAAACCATGAATTCTTTATCCAAAGTAATAGTTTTTACCTTTACAAAGTAGTAAATACTCTTTATTGAATAAAAGATCAATACATACCATTTTGTATCCAAAAGAATACCATAAAACCCATATAAAGAACACATATCATATATAGTTAACATGTAACAAAAACATACTTAAATGGAATAACCATATGGTTAACTTCCACACATATCACTAAATGGAATAGGCATATGACCGACTTCCATATCCAATGCATTTGAGGTTATAACGTAACCACCCGTCCTGGTTTATCACTGCCCCACCCGTCATATGGTTTATCATGTAACCACCTGTCAAATGTCTATGTACTATCATAACACATAAAATATTTCAAATATAAACATTTCACTAATAACATTTCATTTTCAATCACAAGTAGTAATTTCAAGATATTGAAATAATCAATGCATTTCCATAAACAATTTAAAAATAGATTTTTGAATCAATGTGTCCCATACCACTTTGAATCGTTTAATAGAATTATTATTTTAAAAAATTAATGTCCAAATATATAAATACTCAAAACCATTTTTATAACAATGACATTAAAGATAAATATTTAGAATAATAAATCTTTAAAACAATTAAAATGATATTTTAGTTAATGAATTTTTAATAAATTGAGAGACTAATGAATACAAATCATTGAGGAATAACATTTAATCCGGACATTATAGTATCATCATAATTAAGGGATTCGTGATATAATATGAATAAAGACCGTATATACAACATATATGATGGAATTGGTTCAAAACAACAATCAAGTCTCAATGGAAATGTAAATTGAGATAAAATCCCTTATAATAACGGTATCCTTAAATTAAGGCTAAATCAATCACATAATTATGTGTGAAAAATATAAATAAACCCAATATTAGTAGATTATAAGTGTAAAAAAATCATAGGTCATCTACACATATTCATAGGATGATATATTAAACATGAAAAAGTTTATCCAAAAGAAATAAAATAGGGTTAATAAGTTCCCTTGCAAAAATTTTAATGCCTAACGACATCACTTTAAAATTCACAAAATGGTTTGATGAGATAAAACTAGTTTCTAATCACATGGAAATAAAAACAACATCAATAAGGATATAGAATAACATATCCCAATATAAAAAGATGTAAATCAAAAGGCATCACAAAAAGAAGTCTTTTTTAAAAAGAGGAGCGTGAAAGGTTCCCTTACCGATTTGGTAACATAAAAAACATATGAAAAATGAAAGAAGGGTCATACAATGAAGATGAAAATACTAATAAATGAAATAATATTATACAAAGTGTACAATGACGGTTTGTACATACAACACACAAAAGAAAATAGTGGAAAATATTTCATGAATCTCACGGGAATAAAAAGTGAGATGAAACCCTTTACCACATTGATATCAACTTAGTCGTATGACCAAAAGTTAATAACCAAACAATGAATCATAGTATAACATTAATATAATTAGAATCATTATAATATACATAAAATTTCAGTACACAATACACCACATGAAATGAATAAGTGGAAAATACAGAAAATCTCATTTGAATAAAAGTGAGATAAAAAATCCTTCACCTCATTGTCCGACTAGACCCGTTCGTTATTTTATCTCTTGAATAATGAACTAAAGTTAATTTCAACATGATTATGAAACTTTTTAATGTTTATTTTTTTATATAAATTATTACCTTGTTATAAATGTCATGTAATCAATTATGTTAATAATGGTCCTTTTGTCGATATTTGGTACTTGATTCAAAAATGAACTTCTTATAATTACAAATTTTTCATGTGGTCAAATATCCATTTTCTCCAGAATGATATTCATGATGTATATAATATATATATATATATATATATAATATATATATATATTATATCTATGTGTTTGTAATTGTACATAATATTTAGAGATAAGAAATGAAATGCACCGTTCATGGAGACGGTAAGTCGTACTTACGCATGAATGCTTCTTTCATTTCTATTTATTATTTTAATGGAATTAAAAAATTATTATAAATAGGTATATTATAATTCCAGTATAATATCATATATAATATCATTAACTCTATCCTTAATATATCCCACGTATGGCATGAATGAGTCATATCACTTTGAAGAGGTGGTAGTCTGCACTTTCTCAAATGAAATTATCATGTTTACCCATAATGAAAATCATAAAAGTAAGCTATAAATGAAAAATACAGAAGCATAAAGAAAACATAAAAATAATATATATCATATAAAAAATGAGTGCGATCTTAATGTCCATCATGATAGGCAGTAGGAGATAATTGAATAATCATCGTTTCGTGAGGTGTTAGTTTTCCATCCACAGAAACAGTATGTTCTTCACCAAATAGATGGAGGTGTGTGTAAATGTAGTTCTAATATATCTCATAACAATATCCTTGTATATTTTAGATATTTTTTTATTATAAACTAATGGAATTAATAGTGTTTTGGTGGTTGGAGAAGTAAAATAAAACAAAAAAAAAACAAAAAAATTTAAGAGAAACTGATAGCTTTAATTTGGGTAACTTCCTTTGGTTTGAACCGAAAGGACTTCTCAATGTTCCTTCCTTTTAAAGTAAGGCTTCTAGAATGAGTATAGGGATATATGAATCATAATTGGGTAATTTTTGGATGACACAAAAATCTTGAGAGTTGTGGGAAATTGGTTAGAACTGGTGTCCTTTTATAAGGGGGAGGAGGGGCTCTTTAGGAAAGTTTGAAACAATTATTTTATTATAAACTAATATTTTGTATAAATAGGACCAAAAATCATTAAATTTGAATACAAAATGTCTCATGGTCGAAATAAAATCATCCAATAATAATTCTATAGGTTTTGGATATTATTTTAATATTAAGAATATTATTTATTTAAATCATTAATTAATGAGATAAATACGACATCATTATTGTGTCATATATAATTTAATTTATTTATGTTTAAAATTATAATAAAGATACCATGATGTATTAAATCATTTTTTATTTCTACTGAATATTTTTTGTGGAAAATATTACTTATATTACCCCATGTAAAAATGGATTTACTGATGGATATTTGTTTTTTTTTCATTTTGACTTTACTTTAAGTTAATTAAAATAAAGTTTCATTATCATGTATAAGTGGATATAGGGGGTACCCAAAATCAACCCATGGACTACAATGTTTGGGAATTACTCATCCAATAAGGTTAGGACACGTGTTAAGGTAATTTTTTATTATTATGATATACCTTTTTCCTTGAATTACCCTATTTACCTTTAACCGCGGAAAATAAAAGTCAAAAGGTACTACTCAACAAAAAATATTTTTATCTTATTTAAACACATTTTACATACTAATAAAAACCATGTATGTCATATTTTTGAAATTCAATACACAGAATCAGTACAATTTTTTTTAAATGAAAAAGTCAGTTTTTGAACTACTACTAAGTGGTTTCACTATTCATCAAAAATTGATGTTTTTTAAAAAAATATAAAAAATTCATCCTAAGATATATTTGATATTTCAGTTTCAAAAATTATGTCTATTTTTATAAATTAAAAAATTATAAGTTTCATTAGTTAATTTACAATTAATTCTCATTGTCAAAACAAATATCATGTTTTTAAGAAATAATAACTATCAAAAAATCGACACTTGTTTATGTCCTATTTCAAATTAAAATTAATTCCAATGATAAAAATTGGATTTAATGGTAAAAATATAATTTATATAAACATTAAAAACATTTAAAATGATAATATATACATATAAATAAATTATATTAAACGATATATTAGATTTAAAATACATTATTATTCACTATTCATAAAAAAATAAACTTTATACGAACAATATGAAAAAATTACCCTAAGTAAATTTTGATATACCGATACTAAAAAAGAATTGTATTCTGTCAAATAGATCATATAAATGTAAATACAGCTATATTTAATGAGGTTTCGATATTAAAAGGTGGTAAATTGACCTTTTGAAGAATATTAGATTATTTGTGCTTAAAATTTGATTCATTCACATTTTAAGCCACTAACACTGATTGGATAAATGTATAAACATTTAAAAAACATATATAATAATATTTTAGTTAGTTCTACTCATCCCTACCAAAATAATGACTATTTTCTAACTACAATTAAAAATAATAATAATATATTATTAGTGTGCAATGTCAGATTTCAAAGAAACTCATTGTTGCGTATTGGGTACGCCATCAAACATAGCATCCCCTTTAAATAAAAATAAATATTTAATCCAAAAAATATTATTAAATTTGAAAATTTCACGTTATTTATTTACCATGTATGTTACATCCTTCCCCCTTATGGAAATTGCATCCTCGCAATTTTAAAATTGTGCTTAGAAACATCATTTAATGTGTCACATCAGAAAAATAATCAATAAAACTATAACCTTAAAAGAAAAAAAGGAAACAAAAAGTTTACCCGAGATAACTTATACTATGATTCCATTTAGGAAAACAAGGATATGAAAGGGAAAAATTAAAATCATGTTCGGATGGATAGTGATAGAAATCATTATTAAGAGAAAGTTATCCAACAGAAAATCACAAACTTGTGATGCGTTAAGCTATCTTTGATTACCAAGTAAAAAACATAAATGGAAAACATTGTTTTTATTTTATGTTCCTTTTCAAAATTTTAGGAATTCATTTACTACATAGAATAAGAACATAAGAAAATAATCTTACCTACAAGTTGATTTTCAGCATTTAATATGTTTTTACCAAAAAGTTGTCTTTCCTCCAAACAAAGAGCATTCAAAAAGACTTAGTCACATCAAAAGTACAAGAATAAACTTCTGTAGAATCACATAATCAACAACAATATTTATATATTTCCCCTTTCTTTAGAAATTAAACAAAACAAAAAATGGTTAGTACAAGATCATATAACCCCCAAAAGGATAATCCTTTATAAAAATAAATACTACTCTTAATCTCCAGAATTCAAAAAAAAAGTACCCAAAGTTTAACAAAGACCATTCAATATACCATTGCCTTCAAAATTATTCAAAATAACCCAAACTAAGATTGCAACCCAAAACTCAGAAGTATTTATTCACATATTCTTCCACTATAAATCTTAACATTTTTCTCCAAAAAAAACAACTACTCTTAAATTCTCATACTAATGTGCAATTAACCAAATCACATATTTTCTATCATAGGTTAATAATTTCCATAAAATACCTAAATCACCATATGTCCATAACAAAAACATAGATTCTCCAAAAATAAAATTTCACCATTACTCATCAATATAAAATATAATTATTCCTTGAATAACATTTTCATATATCAATCTTTAGGGATACACATACTATAAAAATTCTTACAATATAATCCCATAATCAAAAGAGCCTTAATTATTTTAAGTATTTCATAATCATAAAATATACCATAACACTTGAATCCCTTATATGTTAACATCTTACTCATTCAACATTCATGATGATCCATTAAAAATTCTTTACCAACTTTTTAAGAAATACTTCATTCTTATACACAAAATCATTAATAATATCTTAAGATTCAATAAGGTCAAAACATGTGTTACGAAGTTATCCATACCTTTCATTGGTCATTTTCAGTTTCATCATCCTCAATTGGAATGGCGTTAGGTATTGGTAAACATATATTTGTACAATCCTGGTGATCCCATTCTCAAAACATCTTCGTAGGACATCTATTTGTATAATGACCATGCACACGACATTTAAAACATTAAATTGATCCCTAAAAAGAACTTCTTTCTCTTTCCTAGAGTCAACTAGATGATTTCTTTTTCCCTTGGTATTTTCTTACTTTATGACATTCATTACGACATCAATAACATATTACCATCCCTTTGATGCATTTTCCTAAGTGTTTCTTTTCACATCCTCGACACATAGGTTTTTAAACATACATACCTTTATTATTATTACCTGAACATCAGTAGGGATTTGTCTCTTTCATATATAATGCCTTATAAAAATCACCAAAGTTCAGGTTGTCAATCACGACTCCATATAGTTGATTGAGAAGAACCACAATAGTCCTAATTGCATCTCCCATTTCATTCTATTTATTGTTCATAAAACCGTAAAAGATTTCTTCACATCCACTATTAATTAGGTGCCTACTAGATCCAGTCATATACTAATGCCCAAAATGTTACTCTGAGTATATCCTCATATAATATCTTATGATGAGGGTAAATACTAATATATACTTATTCATGTTATCTAAAACTCATTCAAAATTACTATGACTTTTTCTATTATGTTAACCATTATGGTTATGTCACTTATGCTTAGATAACACCCTAACCTCTAAAGTAATCTACACTGACCTATGATACCAACAATAAGGACCCGACCTTAAACATTGAGTAATATTGAATTAAATGAATAATTCAAATTTATGATCATTTCAGGTTTAGAGTTTTTGAGAGTTAGGTCATTACTGTTACATTCATCTTAAAAACTACAAAGAAGGCCCTTCTACTCAGTTTCTATTTGTTTCATAAAATAAAAACTCTTGAAGAAAATGAGACATCTCTAGTTCCATTTTTTTAGATAGCATGAATTTACCAAGATCTGATACATGACCCTATTCCACTTTATGTCATATAAAAAACATTTAAAAAATGTGGGATGAGCATAAAAATCTCAATAAGGAATACACAAAGAAGGAAAATTGCTTTTTTAAACAACATGTAAAACATGAATACTTTATCATCAGTTATAATTTTCACATTTACGATGTAGTAAATACTCTTCATTGAATAAAAGATCAATACTTACGATTTTGCGACCAAAATATTACCATAAAACCCATATAAAGAACACATAACATATAATGGTAACTTAGGTCATAAACATACTTAAATGGAATAATCAAATGGTCGACATCAACACATTTCACTAAATAGAATATCCATACGGCCGACTTTCATACACAATGAATTGGAGGTTATAACGTAATCACCCATCCTGGTTTATAACAGTACCACCTGTCATATGGTTTATCATGTAACCACCCATCAAATGTCTACGTACCATAATAACACATAAAATATTTAAAATATAAACAATTCACTAATAACATTTCATTTTACATCACAAAAACTATTTTCAATATATTTAAATAATCAACCCGTTTTCATAAACCATTGAAGAAGAGCTTTTTTAATCAAAATGTCCCACACAAAATTAAATCTTTTAATGGAATTATAATTTTAAAACATTAATTTCTATACAAATAAATACTCAAAACCATTTTTAAAACATGGATAATATAGATAAAGATTTATAATAATAAATCTTTAAAACATTTAAAATGATATTTAAGTTAAAGAGTTTTTAACAAAATGAGAGACTCTTGAATACAAATAATTCAGAAATAACATTTAATCATAACATTATAATACCATGAGAATTATGGGATTCATTATATAATATGAAAAAGGATAGTATATAAACCAAAAAATATTGAATTTGTGCATCACAACAATGAAGTCTCAATGGAAATGTAAATTGACATGAAATCCCTTATAAAGACGTTATCCTTAAATTAAGAATAAAACAATCATATAATTATGTGTGAAAAATATAAATATACCCAGTATATGTGGATATTAAGTGTAAAACTATCAGAGGTCAATAAAACATATTCATAGTATGACATATTCAAGAAGTACATGTTTAACCCAAATAATTGAAATTGGGTTAGGAAATTCCCTTGAAAAAATTTGAAAGCCTAACATAGTAATTTAAAAATTCAGATAATCATTTGATGAGATAAAAAGGGTATATAATCACTTGGACATAAAATATACATCAATAAGGATATAGAAGAACCAATCCCATAATAAAAAGAATTAAATTTAAAGACATAACAAAAAGAAGACTTTTTTAAAAAGAGGAGGCTGAAAGGTTCCCTTAGGGATTTGGTAACATACAGAACATAGGCTAAATGAAAGAAGGATCATACAACGAAGATGTAAATACTCATAAATGAAATTATATTACGAAAATAGTAGAATAATGGGAAGTACATACACCCCACAAAAGGAAATTGTGTCAAATATAGCATGAATCTTATGGGAATAAAAAGTGAAATGAAACCCTTTACCACGTTTTAATCAACTGAGTTGTATGACCAAAAGTTAATAACCACTAATCTAATCATATAATACCATGAATATTTTGAGAATCATGATAATATATATCAAATGGAAGTACACAATACATGACATGCAATGAATAAGTGGCGAACAATGGAAATGTCATGGAATTAAAAGTGAGATAAAAAAATCCATTACCTCTTTCTCCTACTTGACCCATTCGTTCATTAATCTCTTGAATAATAAAATATATTTAGTTTATTCTCTATTAAGAAACATTTTAAATTTTATTATTCTATTTATATAAATTACTAACATGTGATAAATATTATGTAATCATTTAAGATAATAATGGTCGTTTTGTCGATATTTGGCACTTGAGTCAAAAATGAATTTCTTATAATTATTAATTTTTTATGTGGTAAAACATATATTACCTCCAGAATGATATTCATGATGTAGAAATAATATATATTATATATATCCATTATATCTATGTATGTATAATATTATATAACATTTAGAGATAAGAAATTAAATGCACCGTTCACTGAAATGGTAATCCGTACGTACGAATGAACAATACATTCATTTCTATTTATTATTTTAATGGAATCAAAAAATAATGATATATAGGTATATTATTATTATAGTATAAAATATTATATATTATTATTAACTATATCCTTAATGTGGCCCACATATGGCATGAACGAGTCATATCACTTTCAGGGGGCGGTAGTCCTCACTTTCTCAAATGAAATTATCATGTTTAACAATAATTGAAACCATAAAGGTATGCTATAAATTAAAAATACAGAAGCATAAAGAAAAAATAAAAATAATATATATCATATATAAATTCAGTGGTATCTTAATGGACACCATGATAGGTGGTAGGAGATAATCGAACAATCATTGTTTCGTGAGGCTTTAGTTTTTTCATCCATAGAAACTGCATGTTCATTACCATTTAGATGGAGGTGTGTGTAACTGATGTTTGAATAAATCTCATAAAAACATCCTATTATATTTAGGATACTAGATATTTTATAAAATAAAGGCATAAAAAGATTTTAGGGGGTTTTAGAAGTAAAATAATAAAATAAAACAAAATAATTTAAGAGAAACTATTACCTTTAATTTGGGTAACTTTCTTTAGTTTGAACCAAAGGGACTTCTAAAAGTTCCTTAGGCCTACATTAAGGCTTCTAGGAAGAGTATAGAGATTTAAGGAGCATAATTGGTCAGATTATTATAGAGCCAAAATGACTGACTGGTGTGGGGAATTGGTTATAAGTTCATTCTTTTTATAAGGGGGAGGAGGGTCCCTTTAGGAAAGTTTGAAACAATTATTTTATTATAAACATTTCCTTGGTTTCAAAATGTCCAAAAATAAATAAAGTAAAAGATAATATATATCATGGTTGAAATAAAATCATTATATAATAATTTTACATGTTTTTTATACTATTTTAATATTTATAGTCTTATTTATTTAAAACATTTATTAATGAGGTAAATACTGCATCATTATTGTGTCACATATAATTTAATTTATATGATGCCTAAAAATTATAAAAAAAATATCATGATGTAGTAAATCTTGTTATATTTCCAATTAATATTTATAGACTAAATGGTTACTTATATAACCTCGTGTAAAAATTTATTTACTAAAAGATATTTGTTTATTTCATTTTTTTCCCTTACATTAAGTTAATTAAAATAATGTATCATTATCATTAATAAGTGCATCCATGGGGCCCCAAAATCGACCCAGGGATTCCCATGGTCGGAAATTACTCATCAAATAAGATTATAACATGTGTTAATGTAATTTGGTATTATTATGATATTCTTTTTACCTTGAATTACCCTATTTACCATTAACCGTGGTAAATAAATGTCAAAAGTTAGTATTCATGAAAAATTATTTTCATCTTATTGAACCAAATTTTACATACTAATAACAACCATTTATTCCATATTTTCAAAATTCTATTAACAGATTCTGTAATAATTCATTTAAATCAAAAATTCAGTTTTTGAACTACTACTAAGTGGTTTCACTATTCATAAAAAATTGTAGTTTTTCAGAAAAATACAAAAACATCATCATAATATATTTTTGATACTACAAATTAAAAAATGATGTTTATTTTAACAAATTCAAATATATAAGTTTCATTAATTAATTTAAAATTTAATAATATTCTCAAAACAAATAGAGTGTTTTTAAGAAATAATAACTTTCAAAAGATTGACAGTTATTTATGTCTAATTTCAAAGTAAGATTAATTCCATTGACCAAAATTGGATTGAATTTTAAAAATATAATTTAATTAAACTTTATAAAAAATTAAAAAGATAATATATCCATTTAAATAAATTATATTAAAAGGTAGTTTTGAATTAAAATACAGTATTTTTCATTGTTTAAAAAAAATCTTTATGAGAAAAATACTAAAAATTTACCCAAGTAAATTTTGATACCCTGATTATAAAAAAGAATATTATTTTGTCTAATATATCTTATAAAAGAGAGAAAAACTAGATTTAACAAGGGTTCACCATTAAAAGGAGGTAAATCAACCTATTAAAGAATTATAGAATATTTGTGCTTAAAATTCGATTAATTCAAATTTTAAGCCATTATCTTTTATTTGATAAATTAAAATAATATAACAAACATATATAATAATATTTTAGTTAGTTCTATCCATTACCACTAATTAAATTGTTATGCGTTAACTACCATTTAAAATAATATTATTATATTATTAGAGTACAACGTTAGATTTCAAGGAAACTCGTTGTTTCATATCGGGTACGCCATAAAACATAACATCTTCATTTAAGTAAATTTAATATTTAATCCCAAAAATATTAGTAAATATGAAAATTTTATGCTCTTTATTTACGTGGTTTGTTACACATTATCTTCATATCAAGGGTAAAATGGGGTATAATGGGAGGAATAAATGGATATAGGCAATCCAAATGACATTCCGTGATTCATTTTCTTATGAAAACCCAAAGGGTTACCATTAAATGATTTTTATACACCTAAAAAAATAAAAAACCTACCATTTACATATTTTTCGACACCAGTTACCGAGTGCTCCATCGGATCTCTGTATAAGGTTGCCAACCATCTGATGGCTAGACAAGTGGGGATTCCACCTTGGTTACATCACTTGGTATATAGTGGGATCAGAACACATACATAAGGCCTATTTTTTATAGACATAATATATATTCCCTTTATCATACACCCATAGACGTATTTTGGACATTCCCCACACTTAATTTTATCATCAAAACACAATTTTAACATTTGAAACATGTCAAAATCTTACCTCCATCATTCCAAATCAAAAAAATCTAATTTATTCATTCAAAAATTATATTAAATGTATAACCCTTATAATGGTTCCCTGATAAGTGAATTTATAAGTCATTATATATAAAATATATTGAAATATTCAATCCATGATCTCCATTTTTTCCCAATGTTCAGTATTATGGAAAAAAAGAGAAATATTAAGGGGAAGTAATAAACCCTTCTTCCATCTTAACTCGAATCCTTATTTTTTTAATCCCATAGTGGATAGTCATAATTAATTAGATTTAAAATCTAGTTTATTCCCATAATTACATTTTATTTACCATAATAATATTCTAATTCATCATTGTAAAATACGAAATCCTAAATTAAATTACTCAGTTTTGATTATTAAATCATAAATAATAACGATAATATGTAATTAAATATTAAAAATTATAAGAATGATTTTACATTTCTCATTTAAATCATATGTTAAAAAATGGCATAAATTCATTATAAACATCTATTAAATCCACTTAAAAACATGTGTTTTGGAGAGACACAATATATATATGAATTTATATATGTATATAATGTTTTGTTTGGTAAATATATAAATACAGAAAATATTTTATGATATATATATGGCCATATATCAAATTTTTTTTGGTAATATTTTCATATACAAATTATTTTATGATATAAATGTATATATAGGCTTGTCTATGAATTAAATATTAAAATAAAAAATATCCTTTTCACCACATAATATGTTATATTCACTTTCCGACTAATCAAATTTCGATAGAATATATTTTTTATAAATTATAGAAAAATATAATAACATGAATCAAGAACATAAAATTAATGTATTCTATAAGTCATAAAACAAGTTCACATCACAACAAAACAATGTATAAAATAAACAACACATAACTAAAATTATATTGATAAATGAATCCCAAAACACATTTTCCACATATGTCCCAAAAACATATTAAAAAAATTAAAAACTCAATCATTTAAAAATTCATATTGGATTACATGAAATTTCTCTTGGGAAAATGTTTAGTATGTTTAATAAATTAAATGTTACAAAACATGATAAAAATAAAATATATTTTTTATAAAATAATAGTAAAATAAGTATATAAATTTACAAAAATAATATATACTATGAAATTTTTTTTATAAGTATTCAATTCAAATAAATACAAATTTTTTGGATAAAATATTTAGAGCATAAAATATTAAAAATTTCAACATGATACTTCAATGATTAATTATATATATATAATATATTCCAAAACATGAATGCTTTATGTTACACTGAATAGAAAAATATATAATTCCTAAATAATTTTGGAAACACTTATTAATATAGAAATAATATCTATTATAAATATAATATTTATAAAATCATAAAACATTCATCTAAGGAATTAAAAAATTAACCAAAAATAAAAATACAAAATTTTCATAACAACAACTTTACCATATACAGAAAATATTCATTTGTGATCATAAAACATTAATGAATCATAGAAGATAATTTATATATATATAACGTAAAATAAATATAGAACACATAAATATGAATATGAAAAAACATAATAAAATTTGAATAATTATATAAAAAATAAATAGTTTAATATTATTTATAAAAACCCATATAATATTTAATTAAATATGCTTCATTCATAAGAAAACATATAATTTTATAAAACTTTTTATAAATTCAATAATTTCTATTTCACAAATGTTCTTTTGTTCTATGATATATATAGCTTATTTATGTTTATGATGTTATAAATGTTCTTTTATAAGTATTCCCTCACCATGTGTAAATATTTTCATAATTGTTCCTAATGTGCGTTATTAATGAAGATTTATATATTCCAAGTAAGATATTTTCTGTTAATATATATACTTCACACCCAAAAAGGTATAAATATTTTCTATTAAATATTCATTACAATTCATGACTAATCAAAAATAAAGCCCCTCTAGTGATGAAAAAAATAAATGTGAAGGTATATTCATTTCCCCGTTAGGTTTTGAGTTAATAACTAAAATTTAGGGTATTAAACACACATAATGGGACACATTACTGAGAAAAATAACTATAAAAATAATATTAAACTACTAATCAACTCAATAATAGAAAATAAAATAAAATCCATCCAAAATGTTGAATGAAAGTAATGAAAACCCAGAAAAATGTATATAAAGTAACACAAAAAGAAAATGATATATGCTAGTGACTATAATACTAACCATGAACATCATGTGATGATAATTTTCAACTAAATCACTAACCATATTAAAAAAATTATAAAAGTAAGATATGGATTATAAGGGTCTGTGTATAAGTATACCCAATGGGGTTACTTTCTAGACACTATTCTGAAAATGTTGAAAACACATACTAAATATTCGATGAAAAACAATACAAATACATGTTGTGATGAACAATGTCAAATGAAAACCTTATACATATAAAGAATCAGTCAAAAAATAGAAAATAAGTATAATATCAAAATAATCATGAAAATATATATTTAATTGTACCCCACACCCAATTTCCCACTAATAATGACACCATTATTTACCAATAAAAAATTCATGTTCTCTCATCCCATCTATGTTCACATAACCTAAAACATCTCAAACTCATACCATTGGAATGTGTAGAGTTGATATTCCACTAACCATATGTTTGTACCTAAATTATGAATGGATAAAAATCAATTACTTGGGAATAAAAAAACATGTGATTATTTAATTTTACAAATAAATAAATGTTAATATAAAACTCTAAATAACATATTTATATAAAATTATAGAATCAAGACAAGACCAATATAAAATAAATAATATTAAAATGAACATATTCAGATTCTAAATGAAAATAATATAACCATATAATACTATAAGATAAAGGACCAGTTGAATAACAATGTCCTAATATCATACACTTCGATACTCCAAATAACTGATAACTCAAATATCCTAGTTATATCTCCCAACACTAGAATATAAAGGTACTCATCTATAAAAAAGTGGAATCCCCATTCAAACATCAGGTTTATCATATAATTTATATATTCTATGATTTTCATATAGTTGTTTATTATACAAAACTAGTAGAGAATCTTAAATTAAAACCCACACATACCACATAAAAAAAATAAAAATTTAGCACACATATATACAAAACATGATAGAAGAAGAATTTTAAAATATGATAAAAACCATATGAGTTACTCGCACCAAAATCCATTTTAAATTTTACAATTTTTTTCTTATTATATCCACACCATAACATGAACATCCATGGAATGTAAAACCCTATGGAAAATCAGAAACCCATTGCCTGAACCTAATGGATTAACCTACCATTTTGTATTTATGTGAATTGACCAAACATGGAAGTGGAATCCCATTATGAGTGAACTATGTCTCCCCATGAAATTTCAAATTCTTATACCCCAAACATAGTCACCAAATGATATGTCTGAACAAATATGACCACATTGATATGAATACCGTTAATGAAACACAAATCCATGTTGGTTACTAGTTTACCAATTCCAAAAAATTTGTTCCAAAATAAATTTCCGTAAAACACATTAATTCCAAGTTTATCACATAAAAAAAATTATATACAATTGAAGAAACATGGTTTATGAGAAAAAATAATTGATATAAATGTGTGTATTTTAACATAAGAATCAATATGAATTCATGTTCTTTAATGAAGGACAGTGACAGAGAAACCACTTACCACAACCATGTTCATCTAGTAGAGTTTAAAAGGAGATATTAAACCTAAATGAGTTATCTGTAATATTATATTGAAACCTCTAGTTTGAGAGCCCTCCATATTAGAGAACAAATATTTAAAAAATAGTAAATAACCCTATTACAAATAAAATTAAAAATACCATATAATATTGATCATATATTTTTTTAATGGTGTATATATTCCATCAAAAATTTGGAGGTTTAATAATATATTTTCAAATTTGAAACAACATAAACCATAGTGTAGTTATCCTTATCATGAAAATGGATATCTTTAACACACCTCTCCCAATAGAGACCCAAAACAATGAGGACCATAGTAAGAAAATAGATGCCTCCAAATTTTCAAAAAACAAGGCCATGTACCATGACATGGTGATTCATTCCATTATGATTTAAAAATCACAATTATAAACCGATCATTTCTCAACCCTGGTGTCCTAAAAGACCTACCCCACTAATGGTTCTCAACATTTCCACCATTGAAAACAATAATCATAGAATAGGTAATTTTATTGTTCTATACCAACATGATAATACTACACCTCATCAACTCAACACGACCATGAATCCCTATGACCATTTCTATGGCCTAAGGGCTATCCACATTTACCATTGGATGAAACGGTGAAAAAATATACCTATGGAAACCCGATAATGCACATATATATTCACATAGAATACAATGACTATACACCATTTTTAGAATATACATAATGTTCTTGCTGACAACTGTAATTATGTTTTTCACCATTACAAGATTATTTTTACCGATCCAATAGATCCTTCCCTGACAACGTTCCAATACGAAACATCATGAACCAAAACTAGTACACATAAAATATAACATAAATATTTATAAAATAATTGGAATACTAAAAACTATGGGTGTTAAATTATCACGACCATTAGAGTTTCCATCCATGAAAATTTGCAGGTATGTGGTTTCAACACAAAATCATAGGCCCCTGGTCCAGATTAATTATGGCTCACTCCCACGATACATCATGATAGCAACCATACTATGAATAGTGTTTTTGAATGTTACATGTTGTCCAAAAATTATCCTTCTATGACTATCCCAATATATGATGAACTATGAGAACCAAATGAAACATATAACTTGAAAGAACAACGTTTCAATGAACCTACACATCTTATTTTTTTCTATATCTCTAGATATTTGATATGGGAAGCAGTCATATTTTGAATCTTCTAGAGGGTAATATTATTTATAAACTAATCCAACCATTGTTCAGGATAATAAATTTTTTTCCCAAAAACCAATATTCAAAATACCATTTCATGGATATATGAGAACTCCCTTATCATAAGAATGACCATAACATAACAAGATCCTTTACATCAATAAATAATGGGATATAACGATCAACCCAACCAATTATGTAAATAAAGGAAACCACACATGGATGGGATAAATATCAGTTTTTATACTAGGAATAGTCTCCAAATCCATGAAACCCTAAAAGAATACATAACTTTCGACTGATAAAAATAACATAAAATCAATGAAATGATATTTTCAAACTAAATATTTTCATGAATGATTGTGAAATGAAATATATTGGACTATATGTAGGATCTCTGGATAAACCTATGGTGGGAAATATATGGTTAATATGAGTGACTATGGTAATCAGTACACTATGAGACTATAACACATTCTATACAAGGAACATAGAATGATATTAAGAATGATTCACCCCAACCAAATTTAACAAAAACACATTGACTCAATGACTTGGTCACGTACCACGTAGATGAAATAGGTATTAAGAAAAGAAGAAAAATATAAAATCCACTAATAATTTACTCTAGATATAAAATATTTTCCTGATATATTTGTAATATGCACATCATTTAGTGTTTATTGTTCAATAAAATCCCAAAATAGTAATTGAAAATTAATCCAGTACTATTATAACATAAGGATGAACCAAAATTTAATTTTTATACATTAGAAAAAATCATTACCCTCTTCCCACTTATTGAGGGCTACCATTATTAACGTTTAAACTAATGGTATGAGTAAAAAACTTCATCCACTGAACATATTTAGACTTGGTTAATAATGTTTGTATTGAGAGACACCTGAGGAAAACCCATGAAATCTCCATAGTTATGACATAACAAGTGAATCACATACATTTATCCCATACATCCTCAATGATGGAACCCTACAATCACCCTTCTCACAACTACATGCTAGTTTAAATATAAATTTATGAATATACTAGGATGTGTTAGACATATATAAAGATAACCTTTGTGTTACAATAAATGAGAATATGAAAAAAAAATACAAATATCCCACTATGAATAAAGGGTATTATTTCTCAAGTTATATATTAATCAAACCATTCAACAATTATAAGAAAACGACATTATCTTATTTTTAAATTTCTGGACCACACCATGAATGAACTAATATGTTAAAAAATTAAAATATTTTATGCATCCTATAACTACACCAAACGAACCACAATTAATAAGAAAATTTAATCTAGGATAGCTATAAATAATAAGGTGCACCTTTTTACCAAATCATCAAAATTATAATATTTGATTAAATTTTATGTTGAAATAAAAAAGATACATTTTGGAACTATTTAAATTACATCAACCCAATTCATGTCATATTGATATTGAAACTTTGGACAAATCCTCTAAATAATGCTAGAATTAATATATATGCCTGAAAATAAATATGATATTGAACTCTAGAGACTCTTCTATCCCCATATATTTACTTAAGATATCTACTTTAATTATAAAGGATCTCAATATAGTCAACACTATATCAATGATAATTGATAATAGTGACCCACAAAAATCCACAAGATATCATATTGCCCATGGGGTGTTATAATGGTCAGACTATCTGATATCACTTCAAGATAGAATCACTATTAATCCCTTCTGTGTGTGTAATGTCTTCAACACATCAACTACAACATGACATACCATCTGAAAAAGTAAAAGTATCATGAGACTATTTCCAATATATCATATTTAATATTCATGGAAACATAACAAAAAAATCAGTTTTAAAAAACATTATCCACCAAAAACCCATAGGCAATATAAATATTAATGTACTAAAATATGCATCAATATATTTCCCAAATTCAATAACCAAAAAAATTTCAATTACATCAAGCCACCATATTTCTTTCTTCTAGAAAGTCACAATATTGTGTAATTATAAGAAAAAACAAGAAATAAAAGAATTCCATAAAATAATGAATTAAATTTAAATTAAATTTTTTATTATAAATACGCATTTTTAGAAATCAGTCTAAAATCCAAACACTAATAAAAAGATTTAGAAGATCTATTTTTGATAAATATATTTATCAAAATCCATGTTAAAAATTATTTTTTTTATAATTTAAACCATTCTAAATATTAATCACTTATTTATTTTAACGAAATACATATATTCCAGGTAATAACTATTTATAAATCATTCATTTAAATAAAAAATTTTAATTATTTTTTATTCCAAAAATAAATTTTTTTATAAAACATTTCAATAAATAATTATTTAATGAATTTTTTAATTCAATGAAATATTCGTAAAATTAAACATTATATATACTCTATAGAGTTTAAAACATATTTATCAGACAAAACAATTCTTACTAAACTATGTGACATCACCAACACTAAACAAATCATGTAACCACATATATTCATCGATAAAAATATTTACATCAACCATTTTATATAGATGAAAGGTTTCTAGATTCTCTATCAAATTGTATTTAATATACCAGTTTAATAAAAATATTAATTATATCATTCTATATCAAAATTCAATTAACGTTTATTTATTTTAAACTACGGAGAATATAACTTTTTATTATATATCTAATATAGTAATATTTATTTTTAGAATATTAATTATAAAAAATATTACATGATAAATAGTTTTAGAAAATATAAATACTAAACTAATAAAATAATCCATATATAGAATTAAAATATCATATATTTTAGTGTAATTTCTTTGAAAATAATATAATAACTCATAATAATATTATATAGATTAAAAACTGTAAAACATTACCCTTTAAAAATTGTTTCATTTTACTTTTTTTAAACTCATTATAAAGGGAATTGTCCCACAATAATATTCCTAATCGATAATTACACATGTTAGTCATTATTATTTATTGATGTTAACTTTATGAAAAAATATTTCATATTTTTTATTGTTATTTTTCCCTAATTACTATCATCATGTAATATATCATGAAATTATTATGTTTAAGTAAATGAAAGAAATATAATGAAAGAAATATAATGAAATAAATAAATGATATTATAGAAAATTTCATGTATCAGATGAAATCCTCCATTATGTTAGGGAATTTGAACCAATAATTATTTATAAAAGATGATAAATGTGGATTTTTTTTTATTTTGTAATAATTCTAAAATTATTAATATTATCTGAAGTAGTGTTGGTTTAAATCTATAATTATTCTGTTATTTCCCATTCGATCTGTTACATTTTAATGTTATAATTCCTCATTAATTTCCTACTCCATTAATATATAAAAAAAGAAACAAGAAATATTTGAATTAAAGTAATGATAAACACCCAACCTAAAACAAATTTATAACTACCATGTTCAGGAAGCCGTTTATTTAAAATCTCCGTTTCATCCAAAGAACCCACCAATAATTTCAAATAAAAAAGATCAGCATGTTACAATATCATAACAGTTAATAATTAAAATACAATTTTGGTTGTATAATATTAGGTGTTTGTCACTTAACTAATGAATGAAAAAACCTCTCATCTCCTAAACCAATGACATTGTGGTGATAATAAGATTTTATGTTCATAAAAATACTATTCATACTAGAAGAAACTTAGTATCCTAATGATATATATAAATTTAATAATAACACATATTACACTCTACATTTCATGTTTCAACACATCCTATCTCAATTATTACCATAAAAATTGTTATAACCTACAAAAATTATTCAAATTATAACATTCTCTCCTAATTTCATTAACTTGGACAGAGTTTAGATGCCACTAACTTTAAGTGAATCCCTCTGACACTAAAATATGTAAATGAATTCAATGGGAATCTTATAATCATGGGGTAGTATTTTCTGTTAAATATGAATAGACTATAATAAACACCTTTAAGAGAATAAATGTTAATATGAATCATGAATCAATATAAGAAAAAAATATAATATATAAAATAATTCAAATCATATTATAAAATAAAATAAAAAAATAAAACCATTTCAGAATAAAAGACTATGGATCAATAATATAACAACATGCCAATGTGGAACACTCTCATTATTCTGAACACTGATTAATTAAAACTTCCAAATCCATCACCAAATATAATATCGAAAAGGTACTCCATGAGAATGGTATGAGGTGTTCCATTTCACGTATCTTGTTCAATGAATAATACATAAACAACATGATATATTTTTAGGTGTTGAGTATTAATACCTTGTATATAATACCCCAATGATATTACCGACACATGAATTATACAAGAAAATTTTATCATATATTTATTCAAATCATGAGATAAGAAAAATACAGTAATATAACTGCAAAACCAACATATAAAACTCATTAAAAATTAAATGTTCCATTTAATAATTTTTTATTATTAAATCCACAACACAAATATTGAATCTGGGAAAACGATTCATCCATTCCAACTATAAAACACATTGTATGAACCCAATTAACTCCCAAAACATTATATAACTATTAGAATGGAGAAAAATACCAATAAAAATCCCCATATAACAAACTGATGTTATTAAATTATAGCATCGATTCCTATGAACCTAGATTTTCACTAGAAGCCATTTATGAACACACAAGAACCTGTACAGATTAATATTTTGAATAAACACCATCGATTTCCCATAATTTTTTACCCTTGTCAAAACTATTCCATCACAAATAAAATTCCTTTGTTCTGATTCAAAACAATTTTATCACATACTATATTATAATTTTTGAAAATAAAATGGTCATGTTTCATTGAAAATAATTATCAAATAAGAATAATTTTATTTTATCTTAAAAAATTTAAATTTCATTAGTGGAGGTGAATGGTAGAGAAAAAACCGACCATTACAACTTGAATATAATAAAGTCAAAGCCTAATGCTTCATCAAAAATAAAATTTAAAAATGTATTCAAACCTACCTTTTTTGGAATATCCCCATAAGGGGATGAAAGAGAGTTTAAGAGAAAATAAAAATAACAAAAAATTAAAATAATGATTCCTAAAAGTATAATACACTAATATTGTTAATGGTACTAAATTCTCCCCAATGTTTAACTCTTAAATTTTCCATTTTTAAATTAGAAATCATGGGTACCATGGTGTTCTGATTCCCACCATCATTATAGTTCCATGTACCTCAATTAACCCCTTATTGTTTTACTATACTTGGTAAAATGGTTCATAAGGGGATCCTTACCCATATTATAACCGCTCATGCCCCACTCTGCTATACGGGGACTCCTCCCATGTCGTTTTTCAATGAACATGTATAAGGAAACCCATACATTAATTTATCTAAAATGGGAATCCATAACATTTATTGTCCTATTAGTTTTTAATAGGAATATATCAAGGACACCATTCCCTGTGACACTATTGTCATGGTGTATATAATTTCATGCTTCTCTCCCACCATTTTCACATTCCATTTCACCCACTAACAGGAGCCAAGCATCGCCATGACCAATTCTAAAACTATGTGGATATCTATATTTCCTACATCCCAACTCTAAAAATAAAAACACCCAAAACCATATTTTTCACTCCACTTTGTTCAACTACAAGTTAATGAGAAGACATTGCAGCCAAAAAAATTCATCATTTTTTGTCCATACCCAAAATTATGGCTTCCTCTATAGAATGATGAAGAATAATTATCTAAGAATACCTTCACCTAATACATTACCTTCCAAATCGTACTAAAACAAATCAATCAAAACACCTATTACAAAATAAATAAAAAATTAAACATTTTAATACTATAAACTAGGGTTTTATATAATCACATATCACAAAACTACATAATATCCACACCTATATAACCAAACCCAAATACCTCATACCTTAATTAAAAACAATAAACAAACAAATGTACCACTAAATAAACACATAAAATCCACAAAACCAAATCATTACCTCATAAATTTATCTATATACCAAAAAACAAAATCCTAAAGAATCCCACCATGAAGAGAAATTTGATAGATTAGAGAACCCTTAAGAAGTGAAATTAACAAGGGGAAGTTGATCTGATCTCACTTAATAAATGTCCAATATAGAATTGATATTAACCTAGAGAATTATGTTCTCTCACGATCACCATTATCTCTTATTTTTATATTTAAATTTAAACTTCATATTGGGGGAATACTATGAATTATTTATTTACCCAAATTATTCTTGATTTTGGGATATTTTTATGTTTTACACTATAGAAACATGATTATAGATATAATGAATGATTAATATAGTTGATTGTATACTCATAAGTTTTAGAGGGACACGTTTTTTTTATAAATAATAAAACCATAATTTGAATGATGATGATCAATATGAAACACTATAAAATTATCCATCCACGTAAGGGATATTATCATAGGTAATGAGGATCATGGTGTGGTTTCATTATCACAATATGGTGGTAATATGAGAAGAAAGAGTTTATATTATGTAAGAATCCCTTAAAATATATTAAATTTTACATGAGAACAGAGATAACATTCTGATAAAATAATGAGGGTAAAAATAGAATTGTTTCAAAATAATTATTTATTATTCAACCCAAATCATACATACTAAAAAATTACATCTAATTTAATGAATATTTATTACATATCAATATGATCCATTCTACAACTATAATTGGGCAGTGTCTATTATATCATGGATACGTAAATAACTTGTACATAAATTATCTTCTTCATCCCCCAAAAATTTCTTCTAAGATATCACCAATATTAGGCATTTGATGTTTAAATCCATTATTTATATCCCACGGAAAAGGAAACATAATAAAAGGAGAAAATAAAAAATTAATAAGTTTATAAATGGAGATATAATTGGTTATTTAGTAATTTTATGCGAATAAGAATTTTATAACCTGATATTATAAATTGGAAACCACACCAAAAATATCATAGATTGGAATTTTGAGTCATGGAACAAATTGTGGTAGTTTATAAGACATGAATCCAAAAGGAATCAAAGAATATGAACAATGAAATGAAATTTTTTGGAAGAATATAACATAATAAAAGGGTGGAATAAATTCTTAAATAATACCAATAATATAAATCTAATATCTTGTATTCCCATATTGGAATTCATCACCTGGAAGGCATCATCTAATTACCCATGTAACTATTTTGGTCTTGGGATAAGCTCTTGTATAACCACTTTTGGGCTTGGGATTAGCTGATGTGTATCTTAATTTGGTCTTGGGATAAACTCCCATGTACCCATTGATCTCATAAAAAAATAATATCTACCAAATGTATTGGGGTTAAATAATGGAACTGCCCCTCACATAATAATAACCCATTTATATAAAGCAAACAAGATAATGACAACATTTATCATTCCGTCATAGCATAACCCATAGAATGGAAATTGTATTTATAAAAACTTCATCTTCATAATCATGAACCATAAATATAAATAATAAGTATGTTATAATATAGTCATATCCCAATAAAAATATTTTTTAACATCAATGAATGTTATCATAGTTGAATCATTCATGGAAAAGATCACTTTAATATTTCATGATGAAAATAACATTTTCATTTATAAATTACATAGTTCAAATAAAATTATTATAAAAATCATATATAAAACATTTAATTTGATATGACACATTGAAAATTATAAAGTATGTTTAAAATAAATGAGTGTTCATGGCAGTGGTACAATACATTTACTAGGATAATGCGAAAACCTTATTTTTTAATCCTTTGGTAAATGGTATATTGTTTGTATGAAAATATAAAATTGCTCTTAAAAATTATATAGAAAGATTAAAATCATTAAAAAAATAATTTAAAATTCACTATTTAAAAAAAATATATATTCATGAACACATTTTATAGAAATAATGGGAATGGATATTAAGGATAATTGGCCAAATAGAAAAAGAATTATGGTTTTCCTTGAAACCCATTTTTTTTTAAATTTTTATATTGAGTTGAATGAAGGGAAAATATAAATTTATATAAATTAACTGATGATTTAAAATTTATAAATATTATTGAGTTATAAATTATATAATAGTTTCATAAAAAAATAAAAATCTAATAATCTTGGTAAAAATTTGATTATAACATGAAATAGTTAACTCCTGTGTAATTATCTATGTGATCCCAATAACCTCATGTATATTGAATATAATATCATTATAAATATAAACAATAACTATATACATACATATAATATGAAATATAAAACACATATTTCATTTAGACATATTATTATTAATAATTTTTATTAAATCAATATTTTTAGTTGTCAAATCATTCATTTTTTATAAATGTTTATCTTTGAATATTTGGAAATATTTATATTGATCACAGAAATATAATGTTAATTATTTCAATAATGATGTTAATATCAAAAATAATTATTATAAATATATTTATAACTTACATACAATCATGAAATGGAAAATGAATGACACTATTCATGGAGATGGTAGTCTGTATGCACACATCAATAATTTTTAAAATTTTTGTAAATGAAATGAAGTAAATATAGATAAATGTAATTTTATCATTTAATTGTTATAATTAGATAATATATCAAATATTTTTATCATGTACATCATTATATTAATCAATGTGATGTAGTTATGGAAAAAATCATCTTGTTATGTAGAGGCGGTTGTCCACACGTATGCACAAGTGATACCTTCAATTTCCTTTTCATAAAAATGATGTGGAGAATTGTGAAACCTTATAAAAAATTACATGTAATTATATTTATGATATTTTATTCATAATTTTAGGATTTATATAATTGTTTTATATAATTATTAATAAAAAATAAAATTTAAAGAGCATGGATAATATTTATACATCTTTTCAGAGAGATATCATTTTCCATATACATTATGGCATGAAAAATTGGTCTTATGGGAATAATAATGGATCTAAGATTACTATAACTACTATAGAATGAAATTATGGTACTTAATTTATAATTTAATATTTCCAAAATTTGTGAAAATTTGAGGATAAGAGGATTCTATTTATAAGTGAGGGAGAGGAAATGCCTTGAGTGAAATAAAGATTATAAAAAAGATGAAGTCATTTTATAATGATGGAGTCATTAGATGCAAAATTATTATAATTTAGAATAATATATTATATATATATATTAAACTAATAATAATGATACATGTTTTTGTGGAAATATTTCGCTTATCTCATGGTTTAACCGCCTCGGTTAACCCATTTAAACATTAACCATGGTAAGAATTTTTTAATAATTTTAAAATTTATTATGAAAAAAATTGAATGTATCCTCATTAAAAAATGATGATTTCAAATATGTAAACTATTTTATTAAATTATATTTATATAATTGGATGAAATTAAATTTATAATAAAGACATGAAATGAAACAAAAACATGTATTTAGAAAAAAGAATTTTCCATTTTTAACTAAATTTATGTTCATTCTGAGACATGAAAATACCATTAAATTAATGTAAAAATATTTTCTATAATATATAATCTATTTATTTCAATTAAACTATTAATAAATTAATATTCATTTAATTTATAATGACAAAATCATTGTTTTTACATAAAAATATATGAAAATAACTCTTATTTACATTTAATTGATTTTATATTAATTCATCACATTTAGATAAATAATGTATTCAAATATATTAATAAATTACAAATAAATTAAAATAGAATTAATTTTTAAGACATAAAAATATTATTCATGTGGAAAAAATACATAATATGTAAAAAAATACATTTCTTAAAAAAATAGCGATTTAATCATTAAATTATTTTATTATAAATCTAATGATTATTTCTTTAGAATTAATCAATAAATTTGAATTTAGAAAACGAATCCAATATATTTTTTATAAATTGTATAATCATATTCATACCTACCAATCAAAAGTATAGTTTATAAAAATATACCTTGTGAGGTGTTTATATTGACTTAGTGTTCCATGTATTAAAAGCTATCAAATACTTCATGTTTTTTAAACGGAAAAATATATAAAATATTGAGGTGTTATATTATAAATAATTAAATATGAATATATATAGTTGATTTATATTAATCTAACAAAAATAAATGAGTATATATCATCTTCATCACATCCTCTAGTTCCCATATAGATTTTTTGACATTCTGATTCCTCCAAAAAATTATTAACCATGTTTGTAGTATTGTATCATAGCACATTATATCTATAATATAAAATTTACACTAGTGGGTCTTCATAATAATTATCAGATAATAATGATAAGGCATATGAGGTCAGTACATATGAAGGATCTTGTGTGTAATTTATCACGAGATATATAATTAATACATCATGAACTTGTGAGAGGTTTGGTGTATGTTCCAAATTATATGTTATAACATCTACTAATTCATGAATCTCTATGTGTAAATTATAACAAACAGTCATATTTACTATCTTTTCAAACCTAAAAACCGTTTTTTATTTAGACATTCATAGTAATATCTTCTCTCTAACTTAAAATTATTGATTTTACCAAATATAGTAAGAATAACTCTTCTTGTTGACTTTGTGGTTCCTTGATGAGATACTAAACAAATATTTCATTCCCTTACATTTCTTCTGGTAGCCAATGTCCCAGTATATTACATTCTCTATATTTATCTTACCACATTGTAGATCTAAACCTTATTTCATAGAGTTATTCATATGGTTACATATGAATTTTCAAGTGGGATCTATAATTATAGGAAAAACTAACTAGACGAATGTGTTGATTCCAAAAACCATTGAAATATATAGTATAATATTTTACAATATATTATAGGGATTGAATGGTTCTATTAGAATAACCATCTATCTTGGGGTTGATAAACATTATTGAAATTATACTCTATATCTAGAGAAAGCTATATAGTTCACGAAAACATCAATGTAATCCTCATATTCCAATTAGACACAATAGAATGTGGTACCCCATTATAAATTAAAACATACCTAATATATATCATTGTAATATGAAATATATATAAAGATTTTCTAATATAAATGAATTATTTTGGATTTTTAATGTGGTCGAATATAATACAAATAGAGTTACATCCAGTAGATGTTTTTTGTAGTCCATCGATGAAATCCATGGTGATGATTTACATTTTTATTCTAGTATGGGTAATGGTTGTAACATCCCCTTATAATTTTTTTATCAACCTTGAAATACAGATATACAAATCAGTAAGATACATAAATTGCAATATCTCACAGCATTTTTTCCCAACAAAAATACACATTCAAATATATATAAATCTTCATAGTTCTATATTGAATAAAAATGATGATCTTGGATATTATTCCAAAATATACTACATCACTTTTGGTATTGTTAGGAATGATACTTTATTCTTGAACCTTAATATCCCAAAACAACATTGGTTAAAATAAGAAACATTTCTCAGATGCTCTTTTAACTATAGAACATTATTCTATGCCTCTTTCATTATTACATGTATTAATAATTGATAACACATTTTAGAAAGACAAAATTTCTCAACTTCCATTAATATGTAATTATCCATCCTAAATATATTCAGAAATATTGCATCTTTTTTTATACATATCATAACGAAGTTATCATAATATTTTCAACTCACATCAACAACCACCTTATTTTCTTCCACAATTTGGTATTGTATTGAGTATTTATAATCTTTATTCAACTCCATCCATATTCTTGGGTACATATTACACTATTTTTGTGTGATAATAAACATTAAACATTTATGATTACTATAGACTTCATAGTTTTCCCAGTAAATATCATTTCTCAAAATCATTAATGTCTATATTACCAATGATAACTCAACATAATTACTTAGGTAATGTTTATTAGGAACCTTCAATTTTAATGAGGCTTAAACTATCACAATATCATTGTTTGTAAGAAAATGTCCAAATCTTTCTAATAGGTGTCACCAGAAATCACAAACCCTTCTCCACTATAGGGCAGTGGAAGTACATGTTCATGGAAAAACCTTCTCTCGTATTTCTTAAAATTTTATTTACATAGATTAGTCCAACAAAACATCACCCCAATCCATGTTAACCTAGTGAACGGATTAATGAGTCACATTTAGTAAATTTTATCCATAAAATATAATCAAAAAATGGATCTTAGTTATAGGGATTGTTCTTAGAAAATTTTCAATAACATCTGTATTTTATAGATCCACTGATATACCCTCACTTGATATTTTAGGACCCAAATATTAAACAGTATGTATCGTAAATTTACACTTGTTAAATGATTTATATGACTTATACTTCACTAGGTTCTTCAAAGCCCCTAAAGTGATCTTTATGATTTTAATTTTTCTTTGAATATATTATAATATCATCTTTAAATACTATCACTATCTAATCAATATAATATCTAATGTCTCTATACATTAAGTCCATGTTTATATAGTGGGAAATATTATAACCAAATGAAATCACTATAAATTCATAGTTTCTATAGCTTGTATGGAGTACTATCTTGGTTAGGTCATCACTATTTAACCTCAATTGATAATATCCATAATTTATGTTAATCACTAAGAATTTTTTATTTCCTCACAATTGATCAATAAAATTGTTAACATAATATATGGGATACTTAATAGTTCTGGTGATCTTTTAAAATTCTCGATAATCAATGTAGAGTCACATTTATCCATATTTACTCTTAAGAAAATGGAAAGGTTCACCCCATGGTGATGGACTTGTCCCAATGAATCCTCATCAATAATATCCAAGAGTTTATTATTTAGTTCCTATAACTAAAATTGTTCCATTATATATAAATTCATTGAAATAGGTGTAGCACCAAGTGTGACATCTACTGAAAACTCATCTACATTATTTAGGGGAATACTTTGATACTATTCAAAAAATAAATCAAAAAATATTATAAAATAAAAATATCTCTGATGTTGAGTTTCTCTATAACAATAAAATATAAATAAACTCTTTTAATAAGAATCATGTTGCATACAATAGTTATAATTTAAATTGGATTTTCACATTTATCCGCACACAAATAAATTATCATGGGCTGGTTTGAAATATCTATTGTGACACATGTTCCCCAAAGGTTGATATGATAATTATATAAAGAGAGGAATCCTTTACCCAAATAACATCAAATATACCTATAAGGGATATAATGATATTTAAAAGAATAAATTACAAAAAAAAAATTAGATAATAATCATATACATATGATATTATAATCATATCTTTATTAGATTTCAGGGTTAATTTTATATCTAGTATCTGAGGTGTTAATGTGATATACATGGATAATTTGTTATACATAAAAAAAGTTATACATCCAAAATCAAATAATACAATCGAAATTCTATAGTGGATAATAAGTGTACCTTTAAGAACATTGTTATCTAAACCAATACTAAGAATAGTTATCATTAGATATTTACCATTTTCATTGGGAATAAGAGGGTTCTTATGTAAATCATCATCAATAACCATCTTATTCAATCCATATTTATCATAACATCTACACTCCTACAATTTTAAACACAAGAGTGCTTGTGGGGAATTTTGTGGAGATTTCTCTCTATTCACAGTAGTATCTATCTTTTTTATTATCACATTGAATTTCCATTTCCTAATAAATATACTTTCCATAATTTATGAATTTACTTGTGACATTAAGATAATTTTATCCCTACATATTTACAAAATTTTGGCATAAACGAAGATTCAAATCGTCCCTACATGGAATTTATTATAATAATTGTTATTTTAATTCTATATTTATTTTCTTGTGTCAAATATAAGATTAATTGGTGACTCTAATAATAATTTATACACTTGACCACATTAAATAATTTCATCAAATCTACTTAAGTCACATATATATAACCCCCTATGGATTCATGTTTCTAATCCAATGAAGAATTGACCATTCATTATTTCAGGTAGGATGATAATACTTGATGTGTAGCTCATAATTTTCATACAGTTTTAATTATATGTAATAATTGATCATTCAACCTTTTTATTTAGCACAATCAATTAAGTTCCCATTTTTTCAATCAATATGTGGAACATACTTATTGATAAATAAAATTTTATAATCATCTAACTCGATAGAGTAAATTTCATTAAATTACCACATGTTATTTATAAGAGACCAAAACTGATCTTCGTGACCTTCCAAAGAATAAAAAACCAAAATTCCTTTTTCATGCTTCAAAAATACAAAGAAAGTAAAATGAAATTTTAATTCTATTTATTCACTGATCATAGATTAGTGGACAATAATAACCACTAAACTATTGTTAATTCTACCACTTATAGGGAAAAAATTTCTCTATTTTTCTCGATGAAAAACTAATATTGATTAATGCCCATAAAATGGATTTTTATAATTATAATGAGATTTTTTATTCTAACTCAAAAAAATTCAATTTATTAAGTGTAAAATCACTACATTTTATATCAAATTTAGTCTTAACATAGTCCGATTATGATAAATCCATTTAATCCATCAAAAAATCACAGTGAAAGAGTAAATAATCACATGGATAAACCATATAATTAAGAAACTTGTTTATAGGATATATAAAACATGGAACTTCATTATCGATCAATGACATTTCATGTTTAATGTAGGTCATTCATGATTATGATATAATAAAATCACTCATAGTGGTTCATAAAAGAAATATGAATTAACTCATTCATATCCCCCAAGAGTGTCTATCCAGTTTTTTAGTCTTAGGCCCACTCATTTGGCATCAGTGACTATATATTTAATACCCAATATTCCCCTTTTATAGTTGGTTGCCCAGAGTGAATTTGTACCAAATCCACATCCACATTCTTATATGAAAAATTAAATTAAATTTTTAGGTAACACATAATAAATTTGTTAACATAACTATGGATTTTCTATTATACAAAGGGTTATACTAATATTTCTCATCAGTGTTTTTCCATCCATGTTTCCAAAAATATATGTACATTGTTGTGATACCAACTGAGGTAATCCAAACATTTGACACAAAAATACTCTATCATATTATATTAAGACTCACTATATATCATTTTGATCCATGTTATTACCATAATGGTTTTGTTTATTTGGAAATAAGAATAGATATAAAATGGGTCCATAAAGGATCTATATCATCTCCCACAATGTTCCATAAAACTTGAACCCATCATATAAATATCATACATTAAATATTTATTCATATCCTTGGGAAAATAAAACCAAATAAAGGGTGATATCTGATTATCAATAAGTGTAAACAAGGGATATATCAATGTTCATTTAATAATAATGATAGAATAATGGTATCAAAAACATATTCATGAAATTTTAAAACCATACCTAGAAATTAATAAATAATAATTCTTGATTTATCAAATAACGAATGAAATATCATAATACATGAATCATAAGGTAATCAAAAAACATAACCCATGATAGAATATCATTTCCATAATATCATGTGAAAAAAGTGTGGAATTTTGTTTTCATAATCCTAATCATAGAAATAATATATCCAGGATATCCAATAAAACAATCTTCAAATGTTATGCTTTGGTTAACTACCCATGTACCTGCTATAGGATATGGATAACCTCCCATGTACCATCGTTTGGGCTTAGGATAACCAATTATATACCCCATGATCTAATAGAATATATATATATATATATATATATATTAAAAAATAAAGGATGGATAAAATAAATCAACATGTTATATATTCTCAATATATTCATATGTATAACACAAGATCATGAAAGCATTTATCATTTCATCATACCTTAACCAAAGGAAAATAAAATAGTTCTTAACAATTTTACATCATCATAATCACAAACTATTTAGATAGATAATAAGTATACTATCATAATATCATATCTCAAGTGATGCATAAGTACCATGAAATGATGTTATAATATAAAAAAAGTATTTTAAGATATCACTCGAAAATTTAATCTAGAAAATAACCATTTCATTGTCGTATCGTTTATTTAAAATATAAAAAATCTAAAAAATTTACGGAACAAATATTATTTTAATATAACTATGGAAAAATATAATGGAATATTTAAAACATTTATTTATCATGATGGTGGTAAAATTCATTTAAATGGAATACATTAGAACAAACGTTTCGTTGTAACCTTTGGTAAGAAATATCTTGTTCTGAAAATAAAAAAGAATATTTTTTTCGAATATATTTTATAAAATTATAAACATGGATGGAAATGTGTAAAAAAAATAAAATAATATAAAAACATTATCAAAAAATTTATTTAAAATCTACACATAATGAAAAATCTTCCAAATCAAATGGAAAAATAATGTTGGATTTCCATTAATAACATTATTTATGACTATTGAGGTTATAACGGCATGAAAATGAATGAGAAACATGAAATTTATTGAAATAAATATATTGTGAGAAAATTTATAATTTTTTTAGGAAAATATAATAATTTCATCATACTAAATTAAAGCATGGACAATCCTAAATAAAATGAGATTTTAACATAAAACACTTACCTCAAGTATGAATTGATTAATAATTGTTCAAAGCACGTGTATACCATATTTAAATTTATTATAATTATATTAAATAAACATATACATACTTATATTGTCATATATTATCCAATTATAACATTTGAACACATTTGTATTAATAACTCTTAATTAAAATCCCGTTTTAGGGTTTTAATTATTTTGGATTTCATGATTGTTTCAGTTCAATTATTCCATAACATGTACATTTATAAAATTTATATAATTAATATAATGTAAAATAAGATATAAATATCAAATACATTCAATATATAAAATAACTATTATCATCCATAATAGGGATATATAGAAATATGAATTACACTATTTGTGGAGATGGTAGTCTGTACGTACACGTGAATTATTTTTTAATTTTTTTAAATATTATTAATTAAATATATATAATTTTTTATAATTTATAAATAATTATTAAATAATAAATATCGTATTAATTTATTACACATTTTATTTTATCCATTACTGTTTTCGGGTCATTTAAAATGAATCATATCTCCATGTAGATGTAGTATTCGACACGTATGCACGTGAAATGATTTCATTATAAGTTTGATGAAAATGAAGAGAAAAAATTCCATGAGATAATGATAATGACATATAATTATATTTATTATACTATATTAATATTTTTATGAATTATATTATAGATTTTAATAGGTCATAATAATAAATTAAATTTGGAGAGCTCAGTTGAGATTTCTACCTCATCATTGAGATACCTTTGTTGTCAAAAAACACAAGACATTAAACATCATTATTAAGAGATTAAAAGTGTTATAGGATGAATATATATATTATTAGATGGATTAGGGTAAGTATTTTTGGGTCTAGAATGCTCAAAAATCATGAATAAGGGAGGTGTAGAGGTTCTCTTTTATAAGTGATACAGAAGACACACATTGAATAACATAAAAATATAAAAATATAATCCAATTTAGTTGTGGAAGTGTCTCCAAATAGAAAATAATTCATAATTTGGATAATATAGGGTTAAAATATATTCATTAAATAATAATTAGACTATTTAATAGGGAAATCGTATCATTATTTCTTAGTTTAACTCTTGGAAAACCCATTTTATCCATAAACGTATTTATATTTCAATTATTTTTACTATTAGTTATAACAAAAAACATTGTGGAATCATTAATAGTTCTTCAAAATATGACCAAAAATATTAAATCCATTTTATTAAATTCAATTCCAATAATTTTTAGATATTAATTTTATAATAAAATTAAATTATGTAATGAAAACTCATTTTTAGAAAAATACATTTTTACTAATATAATTTACTTTATATTCATTCCAAACTTCTTAAAAATTATACTATTAATGTCACAATATTTTACGGAATCTATAATATATAAATTTCATTCAAAATATATCTAGTAATTATTTAGTTAATTTATTTTGATAATAACTCTTTGGGAACATAAAATGTATTATATCTAGTTACTCACTTTACCATTAAATGATTTTATATTCATTATCAACAATTAGATAACTAATTTATGAAGTTTATTAATACAATAAAAATAAATTTCATTAAAATAAATTTTTAATATTTATTAATACACTTTTTTTGTATAATACTGTATACCATGCATAAAAATAAATTTCTTCTAAAAAATAAAACTATTAATAATTAAATGACTATTTTTGAAATTAAATGATAATTTATTTGGAAATAATTAATACATTATAATTTATTGTGATTATACTATATATAATTCTTAAAATTGTCACCCTATTCATACACATCACTTCAATGTTTATGTTCTAAATGAGTTGTGTTTCACTAGATTATTTAAACTAAATGCTTAATGTAAAGAAAGCTATAAAATATATACATTTTATTTCAAAGTAAAAACCTATAAAATAATGGAATGTTATAATTTATTTGATTTATAATGGTTGATTAAACTGTGATTTGAATTCAAACACAGAAGAATTTGGATTATAAAAGGTTTTAAAATCCCTCAGGTAAAAAATTTCTTAAAATAGTATGTATTGTGATTCAGTGGATTTCCTCACAGTGACTCCTCCATGAGATTTTAATTCCTCAAATGGAATGAGGGGTTTAAGAACTCATGTTGTGAAAGATAATATTTCACCATAGGAAGTAAATAATTAATGTATTCCCTAACAATTTTTTTAAAAACAATTAGTTAAATACCAAGAGAAAAAAGTTTAAAGCTTTTTTGAATCAAAAGATTTAATATATACCATCCGAATGTTCATATTCAACAAAATTGTGAGTCTAATTAAAAAATTGATTATATTAGTGATTTATGTGATCTATGGAGTTTACTACTTACTTTAATAATAAAGTATATCACATGTTTGATAACAATGAATTCCCTCTATAACGATATAGAGAGGGTATTTTTTAGATTCTATAATCTTTTAGTCTGTAAGTTGTTCATATTACTATGAAAGGTGTTTATATTCAAAAATATTTGATGAAATTTAATCAACTTGAAATTAAAACATCAATGTAGATGGGAAAGTCTATAAAGAGTTACTCAAATTAATATTTGAAAAGACTAAAATTTATAATGACATTGAAGAAATAAAATAAAATTTTTGGAAACACCATGGTATTCAACAAAGATATAGGAAGGAGAAAGTTAAATGATTGAAAAACATTTAGGCACCATTTGAGGATATCAAAATGAGAGAAGACGAATTAGTAGGTGAATTATTCATATTAGTAAATAATATTTTATGCTTGGATTGAAGCAATGATATAATTCATAAATATTTCACTATCATGATGAATTTTTTTGGCCCCTCTATGATACATTAAATTTAAATATTTCATATATTGGGATTCATAAATAGATTATTGGATGATCAACAATCTCAAAATTGATTTTATTACCTGTTATATGATAATTGTGATTGAATTATGTAGAAGAGGTAAATAAAAATTTGGAACACAATCAATGATTTAAATGTTCAAAATAATTTTTAGTGAAATATGTCTCTTGTGGAAGAAATGATTCATAAAGAATATTTTACTTCATTTGAATAATTTAACTTTTTATTCCTAAAGGGAATGTTTTATGAAAAATCTAAATATAGAGGTTATAATCCAAATAAATGATTCAATTATTGTAATATAGGAAAATTTTATTTAGTGGTTTCACCTAAAAATAAATAAGAAGGGGAGAAGGCTGATGAATAAGAAAATATAGTCATGAATAGATAAGATAGTTAGTGGTACCGTCAGAGGACTATTATTCAATAGATAAAAGTAAATTGAATAATAAAATGGAAAAAAGTTTTCCCATTGATTATTATACCACTTATTATGATGTGGAATTTGAATGAGAATATGTTAAGTCAAATGATAAATTGAAGAAACCTTCATAGAAAATTCAAATCATCTTAAAGATTCTGTGAGTGAAGAATAATCAAATTGGTGATGTGTTGATAAATGATGTGATTAGGAGACACCAAAATAGATTCAACGTAGAGTGGAGCATATTTTATGGCAAAAATAATATCTATGAAATAAAATATAAAAGTAATAATTGAATATTGAGACTTATTAATTAATTATTCCCTTGATAACATAAATGATGAATCTATTGTTGAAAGAGATCTTTCTATTAAAATAAAGAGGGAAATATTAATTAAATTCATTAAGTGAGAGAGAAATTTCTTGAAAATACCCATTAATATAACAATCCAAATTTTGAAATAAGCTAAAAAGTGAATGTTTTTAAATATTTTCAATTAATGAATAGGTTTTCTTGACCTGAGCAATGAAACCTAATTCCACAAGTTAGAAACATTCAAAATGATGTTTTTGGACAGGTACCAGGACCCATTATTTATACCATGTAGCTTGAAGATTTTTTGGAGCACCATAATGAGAAGTCATGGTTTTTGGAATAAATAAGAAGGTGAAAAGTTTTTCCGAAATCATGCATCCCACTATAGGTAACCGTGAGGACATATTTGAGGGGTACATAAGAGTTCCACACGGGCTTCACATGGTTTCCAAAACCATGCACCTATACCATGTGTAATAAGTATCTTATATAGGGGGTGTCATGCAGTTATTTTCATGGGTTGGGAAGCCATGTGGGTTAAACTGTGTGGTTAGGTCTGTTTAAGAAATTTAATAAAAATGAAATGAAAAAAACCCAAAATAATCACTCCATCTATCCTCCCAAACCAAACATGTGATTCACCACCACCAAAGGGCATCCCCCTTTACTATGTGATCCCCCTATTACAGCCTCCTCACATTCTCCAATTCTAACTAGATTTCCACCGGTTACCTGTTTTATTCTTCTAGTTATGGTCCTATTTCCATTCTTCTCTCTAATTATGGCCTTTTATGGCCCTATATATCACCCGAAAAAGATTTCATGATCATTGGATTGGGTATAACTCATATATTACTTTTCTTCTCTAGTTATAGGTTATTTAACATATATTTGAAGTCTTACTTGTTCATTTTATGACAAAAGTTTCCATAGGAATGGTAGTTTGGAATGATTCATTTGGTCGCCACTACCAGGGGTAAGGGTTTTCTTCTATTTATTATTTTCACACCTATTCAATTGTGGTCATTAGTTTTTTAAGGTTCGTAGTAATTAAAGTGTTTTTAACTTTTCCCTGCTGTGTGATTTCAGGTTTCCAGGTATATGGTGGCTCACATATATATGAATAGGTATGTATATATATATATGGATCCCCGTTACACATATATTCATCCATAGAGGTCAATATATGTTTATGGGGATAGGTGATACTATATATATATATATATATAAATTCAAGCTTAGGTTAGTGGAAATGGGTATATTCAGATAAGGATAAATGTAGAGATCCCCTTGATCATTTTCATGGACAAGCAAGAATGTTCCTATGGGATAGGTGTCCTTACATATTTATGAATGTTCATATACCTGGTGGGGAGAAGCAAAATTTAGTAAGAATGCACCAAGAGCTGAATTGGACAAATTGGTTCCACATTGAGGTAGGGTCCCTTTCCATGGAATTTATATATATATAAGAATTAATTAATTAGTTAATTATTCTTTCCTTGATTTTTATAAATGATTTTTCATTTATAGTAGTTTCTCATTAATTATTCTCTTTAGTTAAAGGGAAGTTATTTTTAATTAAGATAAATGGTTGTATGTTAACAAAGTCAGGATTTCCTAATAAAACCTCCCCAATTGAGGTGCATATCTTTCAAGCTAAAAATGTTTTCATAGGTGTTTTTATATGTTTTTCATTTTGAATTAGCCTTCCACTATGCTTACTTCTTTGATTACGGAATTTATTTTTTTCATGTTCAACAAATTAATCTTATGGATATTCTTAAAATGAGTTTCCATTAATGGCACATCTCTTGTTTCCTTGAGAATATAATTGTTTCTAGCTGAACTAATAAATGGAACGTTCCTTATGTCATGAGTATATAACAACTTTTACTAGGATGTTGTAAATGAGAAAGTGATATAATTCAATTGGAATGACCATAACACATGATCCCTTAAATAAATTTTACATGATTATGATAATTGAGGTAGAACATCCTTCACTGGGATGACTCATGTAAAACGACATGACTTGGATAAATGGTTTAGCCATATAGAATTATTTGACTTATATTAAGTGGTATTAACAAAGAGGCTCATCTTAATGGAATAGAATATAGCTAATTCGTTGTTGGGGAGTCCCTATCCTTGTATATTTAAAATTAATGTGATCAATATGTTAATTTTAAATTGAAAAACATAAAATGGTTTTCCTTATGTAATTGTGAATGTGATTTTTATGTATAATATGCTTTAGATATTTGAAATTCATAATATGTACTACCTTATTCATTATATAATAATTATGATAATGTTTTCTCAACTATGGATGTGAGGAATTCATACCCCATGTAATCTAGGTAAATTATTATAGATGGGGGGTATGTATACTCCATTCCCTCTAGATAAACAATTATGGACAAGAGGAATTCATATCTCATTTCTTCTATGTAAATAATTTTGGACTGGAGGCATTCTTACCTCATTCCATTTATATAATCTCATATAGATGAGATGAATTCTTACCTCATGCCATTTAAATAATATTTTATCGATGACATTTATTCTTACCCCTTTCCATTTATATAATCTCCTATGGATGAAATGAATTATTACCTCATCCCATTTACATAATCTACATTGGACAAGAGGCATTCTTACCTTGTTCCACATACATAATATCCCATGGATGAGATACGTTCTTACTTCATTCCAAGGATAACCCCTATTTATATATATATATATATACACACACACGAAGGGACAAGAAGCTTGATTACCTCATCCTAATGATAAACTATATATTTATATATATATGAATGTATTTTTACTTGGTGACTTGATCAAACATGCCATATATATGATTAATAAAGTATTTATGTGAGGTATGCCTTAATTACATGTATGGGTACTAATTAGTTATTCAATTATATCATTAATACTTCATACCTACACACTATTATATTTATATTAAAATTTCTAGATAGGGCTTGACAGTGGTGGTGCTGGCCTACTATGATTTATAACTCATAATATACTTGTAAATCCACTACACTAGGGTACTAGAGTAGACCATAATTTTTCATAGGAATATAGACCTTGGACCTTGAATGATGTCGTATACTCGTACCTGGAGTTAGGTGCGAATGAATGTTCTGGAGGTCTAGATGATCGTGGAGATTGCCATAGGAATTTTTAGTTATTTTCATTATTTGAGTCAAGTCTTTTAATATTGTGAAAATATTGATGTTTGTTAACTACATTAATATATTTATCATTAATAGGTGTTGCATTCATCTATTGTATAACCTATAATTGCACGCTTTTATTATATTGTTATTATCTATCTTCCACTACTTTACCATTTCATCATACAGATTCCACTGATATCTGTCGATTTATATTATTATATGTTTACCATTGGGAACTATGAATATAATGTTATAGTCTCCCGAATGACTATCCTTACACCCTATCTTCTATTTAGAAGCCTAAGGAAAATGGTTAGATTGGCTTGAGGTCATGGGACCCACCGGTTTGACAACCAGTTTAGCAGTCAGTCGGGCCAGGATATTACAAAGTAGTATGAAGGGAAATTTCTTCAATTTTAATACACTTTTGGGTTGGTAAACAAGAGAGTAGAATTTTTTTGGTTCTTGTTTAATATTCATGCTTGGGAGTGATCACCCAACATATGATAAATTACCATGCAGTCAGGGATGGGATTATTGTTCATACGGTTTGTTGTTATAGATGATTTGATTTCACCTCGAGTGAATACTGTAATTTACATATCTTATGGGTTTTGATACTTTTGGTATTTCCATCCTTGACCTATTATGTAATGAAAGTTACAATCCATGAATCCTACTTGGTATATTGGAATTGAAATTCCATTCATAGTTTCATTCCATGTAGTTTCATATGTAGATTGCCTACTGATTTTATAGTGTGACTTTTATGTTATTCCATGGTAGGTGTTTTAATAACATTATTGGATTTGTACCTACTAAGGTATTTTTTAAGAATTCTTTCTTGTTTATTTTATTGTGTATTATTTCTTGCATGTTATTAATTAGCATGAATGTTTTATAACATGATTTTGTGTTATCTTCATGTAATTTCATGTTATCTGTCTTGATTATATTCTTTGATCCTATGTTTGTGATTATGATAGAATGACTATAATGGATTGATATATGTAAATTATTTTTGATCATAAGGAGATCCATTTTACAATTATGAGGAGTATGAGTGCCTTAATATTTAGAAAAGGTTACTCGTATACTCAAGCAATCAATAAAATGTAATGGCTTTTAATGTTTAGAAGGAAAGAAATAGTTTTTTAATTAAAGAGATCAAAATGAAAAATCATTAATGTGTATGGGTGTTTTATAGGTTAGTTTGTGGCCTCCCATATTTATAAACCAAGGATTTGAGAATGTTATAATTTTTAATATAATTACAATCTATTAATGGGAGCCCATTTTCCATCTATAATGGGTATATGAACTTCATGATTTGGGAAATGGAATCCCACGGTAAATGTAATGCCATGATTCTCTGTGAGATGTTATGAATTCCAAGAGTTTAAATGGGACCCTTGTATGTCACTGTAGTTTTTGAAAATGAATTTATTATCATAAATTTACTATTTATTAAGGTATTTCATTAAATTTTAAAATTTGTAAAAATTTATTTTTTGGATCACGGTTGTCTTGCATTGCGTTGTTTGTAAAAAATTCAGGTGGCTAGAGGTGTTGGATGAAATGAGTACTTGATACTAGTTTAAGATCATTAAATTCATAATTTTTAAATGTGAATAAATATAAAAAATGTTCAGAAATTGAATGTATAGGTTTAATGTCGGTAAACCCCTCATTAATGGGTAGTTTTGAGTTTCTCTTTGAGTTACCTTGGAATGGAATCATAGTAGTATTTTATAGGAATTGTTTCATTAGGAATTGAATATAATTTAGTTTTTTGAGTCTTTGACTTCTGTTTTACATGACCAAATGCTTGGGTGGATTCTTATTCTTGATAAGAGACTAGCATGTGGGTGGTAGAACCCTTAGTGTTTTAGTGCCTTCCCAGTGTTGTGAGTTTTTTGGCTTTTGGTTCTTGTTTGGGTTCTCTTTTTCCCTTATTAGAATTCTTGTTTCAAATGAAACCATTGTTCGGATGGGTTTCCACTTTTTCAGATTTTTGGTTGTAAGACTTGGGTAATGCTCGTTCTTAGCAGGTTAGACATTCCCCAGACATGTTAAACTGATTATTAGGTAATTTGAAATTTTATTTTCCTCATTAATGGAAGAATTGGTATGTAATCATCTGTATAAAATGTCATTTGGAGCAATATAACTTTCTGTTAAAGAATCTATTTTATCCCAATACTCATAATGATGTTATGAAAGGTCAAGTTTTTGGACATAATGGTTGTTTTGGTTTCAGTTTCATCTAGGGTTTGGATTTCTTTATATTATTATCCTTATATGAGTGTATCTCATTGAAACATCACACAATCATTTATGGTTTTATATTATAGAACACTCATGAGTGGCTAGCCATCTTTTCCTTGTCTTCTACAACAACCCTATCACACATCACATTACAATGAATCTTGTAAATGTGGACTTCCAGAAAGACAGAACACAACATAAATTTACTTTTTTTAATGTATGATCATGCTTGAGTTCCCTCAAGTCCTATGAGTTTTAAATATGTGTCAGTTCTTGCATGGTAACATGATGTTATTATGATTGGTTGGGTATAAAACCCTTGATAAACAATATTGGCTTTTGATGAGCTTCAGTGGTACACTTTGAAAGGTGTCGAAATGTCAAGGAGTGGTAAAAGGAATTGTAATCAGTTGTAATGGATGTTCATTGTCCGGGGAAGTTGAGTCCCTTCTTATTAGTCGAATAGTTGTGTCTTGAAGTTTGTCTCCCCCGTGTTTGGATATATTTGACTGTAATCCATCAAAATCCACATAGTGTATTCTTTAAAGTGACGATCATGTCCACTATCTTTTATTTATCCAAGATTCACTAAGTGAGGGATTTTTAAACTATTTTTAACTATTTAATGTTTTAGATGTTATTGTGTGTTTCTCTTATGGTGTTATAAGCCTGATGTGTGGTTTCCTTCATGTTTTGATCATGAAACTTCACCGGAGTTTAACGATGAATTTCAGTGTGTGTGAGTGTTGTAAATGCAAGCTTTCTTAATAGAATCCATCTAGTTTTAGTTAATAAAATTATGGTCATCTAAGAGGGGCGTCTTCTTAATTAATCTATTGTAGTGGATTAACTCATTATTATTCATGACTATCGGTTAAAGATGGTGATTAACTGTTTTAAGGAACATTTAAAAGTGAAGATGAGTGAAATTGGTGAAATATGGGGCCTTTCCTGAAAATCTAGCAAGACATGGGCTATAAGGTCGATCGGGAGTCTAATGATTCATCATTTCAAAATCACACATGGATCATCATTGGAACTCATAGATTTTTGATTTTTAAGAAAATTCAAACGGTGTATAAGATGTAGTTTTAATTTGTTCATTTAACACGAATGGAAATGGTGGGAAGTTCCCTAGGCCAGTTTCTTGATGATATAATTAAAATATCATGTCTCTAGTTATATGGGCTAGGGTAAGTGTTTCCATAATGTTTAGGTTGGAATATGTATGTTGTCTTGAATTTTAAATGTCTTATGTGCTGCTTTCTTAAATTTTTTCTAAAGGGTGTGTTGGGTGTTTAAGAATGAAACAATACCATTTGAACAAAGCTTCCAAAAACCTATAGGTTTATTGATGTATAAGGTTTTTTTCTGAAGTATTCTTGGGAATGAGAAGTTATAAGTTGGGAAGGTTGTAATGATATGCATTTTGAACTAGGACAAAAAGAAATGTTTTTTTATATTTTTCAATTATCAAATATGTCTTTTTTAAAATCAATATTCAGAACTAAATTCCTTTAGTTGGAACGTTCCAATGTGATTCTTGTGGACTTTGGATATGACCCATTAATTTTCTTGGTTGGATCGAAGATTTTTGGGCAACCAAACCCAAAAAACCTTGATTTTGGGAAACTGTAGAGGGTCCATAGTTTGTTTGAAACAATGAAGCCTACTATAGGAAAACATGATACCTTATTTTAGGAGTGAAGAGGTGTTTCCCCTGGGCAATGCAGGGTTTTCATAACCTTGAGCCTAGAACATTTGAAGGAAGTCTCTTAGACATTGGGTACCACATGGTTTTTTCAGGTTTTGGCTTACAGTGTTTTTCAAGCTGTGTAGTTGGTTATATTTAGATAATTAGTTAAAAATAAAATTTATAATAAAAACATTAACCAATAAATCCATCATCCCTCTCTTTATAGACCGCATGATGTAGCACCACCAAAGAGGTTTTTCCTTCATCGTGTCACCCCCTATAATACCCTCATCTCATTCATCGATTCCCACTAAATTTCCACCAGTTTATAGTCTGATTTTTGATGGTACAGTCCTATCTCCCTTATTCACTATGTTTCCAACTAATTTCTGATCTCTCTGTCACTGAGAATACTTCATCAGAACCTATGGTTGGGTCTAACTCAAGTTTTTTTCTTATTATTTAGTTATTGATTATGAAATGGGTATATCGAGTCATGTCAGTTTGTGTTTTGGAAACCAGAACTATAGCAAGATGGCTCGACTTGATTTGGTTGGCCAGGACTACCCAAGTTAAATGATTTCTTTTGTTTCTTGGGTTTTCACCTATTAAATTAGGGTATTTAGATGTATTAATGTTTTATGTAATTAATGTGTAGTGTGATGGTCCCAACAATGTGATTTTTCTTCAGTATCTCCAAGGTAACATGCCTATATATGCATAGGTAAGTATATATATATATATATATATGTTCCCCCATCACACGTATATTCATCCATGGATGTTAATATACATGTATATTGATAGGTTTTCCAACGTATATATATATATATATATATATGAAAATTCATCTATAGATGAGTAAAAATAGGTATATGCATATATGAATATATATATATATAAGGACCCCTTTGCACATGTTCATTTCTATGCAGGCATATGCATAGGGTCTAGGTGGCCTTACATATCTATGAAGGTGTATATAAATAGGGAAACATCAAAGTTTAGTTAGAAAGAACCAAGAGATTATGTGTATGGCTTGGTACTACATATAGGTAGGGTCTGTTTTTTTACCCTTTTAGTTTATTAAAGCGTCATTTAGTTAGTTATTTTTTCAGCCTTTAATTCTTATTAATGATTTTCATTTTATATTAGTTTCATAGAAATTATTCTCTATGGTGAAAGGGAAGAGAATCTTCAATAAAATAAATGGATTCATACTATAAAATTCATTATTTCATAATAAAATGCCTCTAAAAGTGGTACAATACTTCCAAAAAAATATATAGTGATATTCATTTTTGCATATTTTGATTATTTCATTGTTCCTCCTCAATTATTTCTACTTATATTATGTAATTTTGGTTTTCATGTCTATTACACGACCCATAGGGATATTCTTAAAATGTTTTCCCATAATCTCCCAATGCTTGTTTCCCTGAACATCTAATTAGTTCTAGCATAACTATTAAATAGAATTTACCTTGTTTCATGAGGATCTAACAGACATTATTAGGATGGAATAAATAATAAGGTGAAATCCTTAAATTATAATTACCATAACATGTGGACCCTTAAATAAAAATTCCATGTTTAGGAAAATTGAGTTCGAACGTCCTTGAGTTGAATGACACATATAAAATAACATGTATTGGATTAATGGTTTATCCATATATAATTGTTTGTTTTTATTAAGTTGGTCCAATAAAGAGGCTCCATGTAATTTAATAGAATATGGCTAAGCATAAGTCGTTCAGTTCTTTTCCTAATGTATTTGAAATTATGTGATAAATATGTTAATGTTCCAATAAAAATACTTATGAATGGTTTTCTATTGTAATTATAAAAGTGATTTATTTTGTATAATATGATTTTCTTATTAGAAATACATAATAAGTAATGCCTTATGAATTATATTATAATTATGTTATTGGTTTTGAGACTATGGATGGGAGGAATTCATACCCATTCCATCTATTGTGAATGGTTATGGATGGGAGGAATTCATTGCCCATTCCTTCTAGAAAAATAATTATAGATTGGAGTAATTCATAACCTATGCTATATAGGTAAACATTTATGAAATGGAAGCATTAATACCCCATGAAATCTACATAAATGACTTTGTATGAGAGACATTCTTATCTCATGATATTTATATAATCTCCACTAGAAGAGAAAAATTATTACCTCATTCCATTTATATAATCTCCTATGCCCGAGAGGCATCTTACCTCATTCCCTTTAAATAATATCATGTAGATGTTCTTACCACATGTCTTGAATAACCTCTATATATATACATGAAGGGACGAGTGGAATGCTTACCTCATCATTGTGATAACCTATACATACATATATATGTGTGTTTGTGTGTGTCTTGGTATGTATTAAAAAATGGCAACTGGATCAGACATTCCGGCCATGGGCAAAAGTAGTTATCATCATCAGGTGTCCCTTAGGAACCTCAATGAATTTTTAATTATTTATTCAATTATGTCAATAAAATTTTATGTCTTCACTATGTTAAATTTATATTACACCTTCATAATGGGGATACACACTGGTGGTGCTGACCTACTGAGATTTATATCTCAAAGCCTACTCAGGCCACCATTGCATCGGGGTACCCGAGTAGAACATTCAAGATCATAGGACTACAAACCATAGACATTTCATGTTGTTATATGATTGTATATGGAGTTAGGATCATAGAACTGAGTTGCAGGTCAGGATGCTTCTGGATATTGCCTTAGTACTTTATAGTTCTTTTTCTTATGTGAGGCATGTACTATTCTATTTTAAAAATAATTGTTCTATTTTACTACTTTCATAGATGTATCATTAATAGTTAATGCATTCAATTATTTTATAAACTATGAGTTGAATATTTTATTATATTTTTATTATAATTTTTCCGCTACTTTATCATTACATTATACTACTTCAATTGATATCTATTGATAACTATTGTTGTCTGTATACTACTTTCTTCAATAAATATTAGGGTATAGTCTCCCCAATAACTATCTTTACCCCCTCGCTGCTAGTGTGAAGTGTATGACATATAGGGATACATGTTTGAGCTCAAGTGTCCTAGCAGTCCGACTACTATGTGAATTTTCAGTTGGGCCAATATGCTACAATTATAATATAATTTCAATGAACAAGGATGTAATGGGTGTTGAAAAAAATGGTCAGAAGATTTAAATTATTTAAAAAAATGTGTAAACTACAATAACCCATTGGATAATTTTGGTGAATGATCAGAAATATCATAGATCGATTCAATAACATCCATAAAAGATAGTTCTTGTTCCATTATTTGAATGACTCAGAAACATGAGAATTTATCTTTGGTTGTGGTAGTGTGGAAAATGAAATGAATTACATGATTTTATCCCAAATAAGAGAATTCAACAATTTTTAAAATAAATTATGATAATTATTGAAATTATAAATATAAATTGGTTTAGAAAGATAATAATAAGAAATATATGCGTTAGGGTAATGTTAAAAAAATTTAAAATCCATAAGCATGGGATGATTTTAAAAATTATTTGATATCAAATCACAAGGGAACACTTTGAATATAATTATAACAACCTATTTTCAATCCATCTGTATTTTGAAATGAAGGGAGACATTTGGGTTGTAGATTCTATGGAAAAGATATCATAAATGTGTGGGTGTAGTCTATTAATCCCATAATTTAAGAGTTTTAATGAATCATAGGGTGGTATATCTGAAATCACATGATAGCAAAATACGAAAAAATCAAAAAAATTAAAGATACAATATTTCTTTAGTTTTCATTATATGACCTGTTGGAGGTGTTATCAAATCTAACATGACATTAAATATTTTTCTAAATGTGAAGAGAAATTATGTTAGAGAATGGAACATAGAATTTATTTTGGAGACAAGTCACCACTAGGACATCCAATATTCTAAATTGGTTTCCACATTGATTCTATTCAATAAATACACCATACGAGTTATGATTAGTGTAAAATCCATACAATAAGAAGTAAAAGGTGCTAAAAATCACATGTTATGTTAATAATAAATGATTTTTGGTAATTATTTATGGGAGGGAGGAGAATGAATATTTATTGGTTATACATCAAGTGGAAGAAGATACCAATTATATAACTATTTTTTGGGGAATAATAAAAGTAATTTTTTAGTGATTGTTTTGGAAAAAAATACACACCTAATATCATTTATCACTGATGATAACACTGAACGGGACAAATCAATACAATATGTGAGTATCCTAGAAAAATTATAATATTTTCATAACTACCTAGTTGATTATAAATAATTTTGGAATATAGAAGGTATTTATAAATGATAAAAAAATATTGAGAAACAAAGAAAAAATGATGAGAAAAAAATATTCCCAGATACAACATCAAGGTGTTAAAAACTATGTGAAGCACAAGAATTTCCAATTATACCATCATAAATTCCTAGGACGAACCATACAATATTGATAAATCCTTATATTTTGATATATATGGATTTTATGATAGATGAGGTGTTTAATAAAAACAAGAATAATGAAACTTGGAGATTTATGTCATATCCTAATGAAGATCAAATTATAGGGACAATGTTGGTTTTTTAAAATTTTATCAGGAATCGTGGATGAAGAGTAATATTTTTTTCAATAAATTCTATAAAATTGATTGTCTTAGTTTTAATTATATGTTTGTAAATCTTGAAAATCATGAAATGATATGAATATTTATAGTAATATTTTTTAAAAAATAAATGGTTTTCCAATTGGATGGGAAGTTATAATTTCTATGAAATACATGAGCGAGAAGTATACATTGAATAAATAGAATGTTTTATGACAGAAAATTATCTCTCTAGATGTTCCAATATAATTAATACATTAAATGTTCTAAAATGGGGAGCCTAATTATGGTATTTAAATTTGGATAGTAATTTAAAGATAAAAAAAACCAAAAATAAAAGTGGCGTTACATTTATATGTCATGTGTGATGAAAAAAACTCAATTATTATTAGTTAATATTTTAGGGAGGTAATTTTTATTGAAAACAAAGTATATAATTATAATGAATTTTATACCAAATTGGAGAACCTATTTATGATTTTAATTGTTGGTTAGATTCTAATATTCATCAGTTTTTATGTTACAAATAAAATATTTTTAATCTTTATCTCAAAAAAAATTTCCATTGGGATTATTAAAAATATTTATAACATTTTAATCAACTTATGTTACAACTCTAATTGCACAAGAGACAAGGATATACATTTATAAAAAAGGAATGAGTGTGAATAAAATAATGTTTCAATTTCACATTAGCTTTATATTATATTTGAAAATTTTAAGATTAGAAATTGTGTTCATGGATACTTTTTTTGATTTATTTCAATGGTGTTTGAAGGAGTCGAATTTTATGTAAGAAACATGGATCATTTAATATATATAATGAATTCTTATCTAAATTATGAGTTAATAGAAAACGGACTACAACATCATTATTACAGTAATGTATATTGGAAAATATATACTGATAATTGAAAGGAAAGATTTGGGGTTCAATTTGTTATCAAAGGAAGTTGTGTTGCATGAAACTAATAGATAGATAATTATATCATTATTATCTCAATTGAGTCTTATAATGTAATGGAATAAAAATATTTTAAAAATATTCTATGGATAAATTCATATCATGAAGAGATGATGGTTGGTGTTTTATATCCATTGGTGATTAAGTGTGATAATCAATGTATAATTATAGTGAACATGAACATAGTTTCCCAGAGCTGCTTCCTACTCTATTATAATGGGAAAAGATACAATTAATTTCTTCTGGAAGGACTGATTATTATAGAAGTATTGGGAAAATATATACATACATGATTTACAAATTACTTTTGAATATAAAAATTACAACAAAAATTATTTTACGGAATAATGTGATTTCCTCTATTATATTCTTTCATATCATTCATATAATATATTATGAATTCCCAAGGAAATAAAATAATAGGGGTGATCTAAAATCCCCATTATATAATAAGTACAACAAAATTTACAATTAATCACGACATTTCAATAACTCAATAAAGGGTGATCAATATGGTAAGGTAAATAACTAATAACAACATTGATTTTAAGAAAATTGATAAAGAATAATCAAAATGTTAAGGTAAATAACAATGTTATATTTTCATTTAAATAAATTTGTAAGGAATAATCAATATAGATAATGTATATAACAATAAAATCATTCTAGTTAACCGACACACTGAAAATTAAATTCATCCCGAAGTAGTATCATTTAAAAATATTATTGGTAAAAATATCTAAAATCATAATGAAGGGAATTCATAATTATTGGAAGTAGTGTCTCAGGAACATGATACATATATCGTAATGACCTCTAACATGATGTATTAAACTATAGGTAAAAACCCATTTAATGTTATCTTATCTAATTTTACTCAATTTACATAACAATGTATCATGGGGATATATAATATTGGGCCCTACCCATCATTGTAGTGCTGAAGAATTCCTCACATATGAAATAATATATTTAATTCAGTAATTAATTTGCGTTAACATCAACAATTTTAATGATTAAAGGACACAGACATAATATTATTACAATATTAAATAAATTAAATTTCATAATAAAATATCTTATATATAAATGAGATATATTTTATGAAATATGAATACATATGATAACTAGTATGGATATTTAGTTTAAATTTAATGACTAACAATGAGAGGAAATTGAATATTTAAAGGGGAAGCTAATGACTACAAAATGATATAATTATGTGAATTATAGTAATATCCTACATAAAAATAATCATAAACCATATAAATGATGTATAATGATGGTGTCAACATATACCCATTGGAGAAATAATTATATTTTGATTTAATTGATGAATAAAAATAAAATAAAAAATCATTAAATGAGTTATTTCAAAAAATATATTTTTAATTTTGAAAAAAATTGTAAAAAACATTTCAAAAACATTTCCTTTAACACTATCCATATAAAATTTAAAAGGAAGCTTAAATTAATTTATATACATGAAAACATGTATTTTCAAACATTTTATAAATGATAAAAGGTCATTTTTTCATTGGAAAAAGGATAGGAATGTTCCATTCTCATAAAATGACATAGAAAATAATTTTTTTTAGAAAATGTGGTTCCTCAGTCAATGAACAAGGCACAATTTATTGAATATTGAAAAAACAAAGTTACAAGAGTCAGAAAGATAGAAACTTATTACAATATTTCTTATAAAATGGGAGAAATTCACCAGAAAAATAATCCTACCATGTAATTTCCTTGTTGACCCCCTTGTTTACAAGACCATCATCAACCATGTTCGCTTCACGAATGGCATGAGTGGCAATGTAGTTGTGTTCGGTGAGCGAATCAAGGAAGTTTATCCAATGGGAAGTGAGCGGCCATTAAATATGCACCAACCTTTTCAATATATCTTATACAATTGTGGTTTAATCACTTTCAATATATAGGTTGTTCCAACCTTTCTGAATAGAAATGTCCATGGAATGGATAACCCCCATCATCTCCGCTTCTAAAGACGAGGCTATAACACATCTACCGATGAATAATCCAATACACCAACCATGATAGTCTCTACAAATGGCATCACATCCTAAATTTCCCAGATTTTCTTTTGAGGCACCATTGACATTCACATTGATCCATCCTGGAAGCGGTGCTTGCCAGAATACATCAAAGTTATGTTGAGGCTATCTGTATGAACCCATAACCCTAAGTCGATGTAGGATCTCAAAGTGACAAACCATTTTGTCACAATGATCATTCAGAATTGAGGAAATGACCCAGATGGAAATGATAATCCACATCATACCTTCAATATCCTTGAGTGAGGAATTATTAAAAAGAATTTTATTTCTATCATACCAGAACACATGAAGAAGTTCAGCAACCGTAGTCATAAAAAGATTCTTGATTTGTTGAGAGGATTAAACATAAAAAAAAATCTATAGTGGAGAGATAATAGAATCAGAAAGTAACCATCTGAGACAAAACAAATGTCCAGAATGTAATTCAAAAGAGCTGCATCTGTAGCACACGACAGAAAAAATGGTAATCAGCCTCTGTGTTGGGTACACTGGTGACATCGAGAGCATATATGAATCCCAAAAAATTATACGCAAGCTTCAGTGGGGACTCTGTTTTAATCAATATTCCAAATAAGGTTAAATCTCAAGGTCTTACTCCAAGTTTCTCTAAAATATTTCAAGCAACATAGTATAGTGTCAGAATTTATGAAATTGTGATTATAAAAACTCTAGGAATCAAGAACACCATTATAAGTTTTTTCCCGAAATAGAAAATCCTCAGTGTTGGAGAAAGGATAATTTTCAATAACATGAACGATGTTGTTAGGTAGGTTGATCCCATGAGAGTTAATTACATCCATAATAGTGGAGTTGGTATTATTAGGAAGAGTATCAAGGATCATCATAGAGATTAAGGGTGCCCCAGTCCAGTTGTCAAGCCAGAAATTCATGGAGGAGTTTTTACTAACCATCCATCTAGAATTTTTAATAATGATGATGAAGGACTGCCTAATGGATGGGTAGATGGAAGAAGTAATGTAGTTAGAATTAAAATGCCCAGACCACAGTTATCCTAAGTTGGAGCATTATTTTATAGCATTGGCATGATATAAGGAATCATGCACTAAATGAAAAATCAATTTAGTAGAGTTGTAAGTACAAGATACATTCATATGTCTTACATTACATCATGAAATAAAAACATCAAAAATATTTTTTCACATTTTTAACAGCCTTATATCCTTAGCCTATCCCTGCAGGTCCACTATGAAATATATCATCACATCCTCGAAAAAATAAAACATATAAAGGGGTGAGATCACAAGCTCTGTAAGGATTACAATATAGTGGAAACATTCATAAATAATCATGAACATTTGACGCATTTAATTAGACTAAAACAAAAACCTTTCAAACAAAATCTTAACCATAATATGTCATAGATAAAATCAAATAATTCCTTTTAGATATTCACATGGATATTCTACTAGTAGAATAATGACATGCAATATCAATAGCCACGTTCATAATGATGGAATTCATAATGCCATACATTATAACCACATAGTCAAGGCCTTGTGATAAGACTACAAATATGATTTTTACAAGGCCTTGTGACAAGACAATAGTTTTTCTCATGAGACATAATGATACATTGAGGAGATATAGTGTGATCCACCCATTACTTACTAAGTCCAATTCTTTCCTCATATGAAAGGGCTTAAACATAACATAAACATTCATATTAAAACTAGTATATGAAATGTCATTACATTATCCATAAACCATGAATGGTATGATATTAACACATCCAAATTCAAACATATCACAAAACCTTCAATAAAATATGTAAGATTTGTGTCATAATAAATCAACTTCAAAAAAACTTGAAATGAATCAAAGGATGTTGACATAGTTGAAATAGAAACTTTTTGAAATAAATACCTCATTCTATTTTGAAACCATTTACAAGTCACATTTTTGTAATAGAAAATATTTATTTTAAAAATATTCTTATAATCTTGTATGTGATTCTTTGACGGTGTTAAAATGGTAGAAAATAGGAGCAGTCGCCGTATAAGTTAAAAAAACATTCTTACCTTAATTTTGTCAAAAAGGTCATAAAGTACATTGTTTGGAAAATGACAAAAAGATTTATTTCAAAACATATAAGGTAAAATAAGGGTATAAATTAAATTAACCAATTTTCTAGTAAATGGTAAAAAAAATTTGAAATATATATTTTACGAAAACACGGATGTGGATGATAAGGAGGTCCCAGTACATACTTACGTAAAAACAACCTCGAATAATAATAATATTGTCAAATTAACCATTACCTTGTAATTATACTTGGTTGAGGGTAATTTATCCTCATGTATAATAGATAAATCATTGTTATTAAATTATACAAAAACTATATACATAAATATGATATCATATATGATCGTCTAATATCTCTTAGTTAATAATTATTTTTTAATAACATCGTTTCCGGTGAAAATGATCCATTTTAATTTATATGGTCGGTTACGTAAGCCATGTTTTTTAGGTATATGATGTATTTTATTCATATATATAATGATATTAAGTTATTAAATATTATTTTTAATCAGAAAATGTAAATAAATCGTTAATTATTATGATAGGGAATGAATCTCATCACGTTCGTGGAGACGGTAATCCGTATGTACTTATGAGCGACAATATCATTATACTGATGGTCAAATTTTATTTAATTAGATGGTATATAATATATACAGAATCAATAAAATGTTATATTTATTAATTTCATCAGATATACTCATTATTATTCCCATCAAAATAATGATATGTTGGAATAACAAACTACACCACTACGTGGAGATGTTAAGCCGTACATACGCACGTATGGTGACTTTCTCATTCATATGATGGATAGAATAATGAATATGGTTGTAAAAATTTTATAATAACATTACATTATATAGAAGATACTATATTTATTATTTTAGAATAAAAGCAACCAAGATAATGGATGTTGAAGATGAAAACAACTTGAAAGAGGTGATGAAATATTTACCTCTTCTTCATGTTCTTCCTTTTTATTTGATCCAAATGGATCCTTAGGATGGATTTATGAAAAAATGAATCCCTCTATGATGATTGGAGGAATGTTGGGAGGATATTTGTTTAGGTTTTGGCGGATCTAAATGGATGGGGAGGTGTGAAATTAAGAGAAGGGGTAGTACCCTTTTATAAGAGAGGTTGGGGCCACTTTAGGAAAAGATTATAAAATTATTTTATAATAAAATCATTTTCATTTTCTAATGGATAAAAAATGAATTATTTTGAGGATAAGGTGGGGATGAGTCTAAAACTTCTCAACCAATTAGTTTTAGAAAGGTTTGATTCTCTATATTAACCTTATCTTTTCTATTTAACTCTTAATTAAATAGTCTGTCATTTACCACGTCTCTTTGTATTTTTATAATATATGGTCAAAAATCCTATAATAAACTTCCAAAAGAACCCCAAGTAGTTCATATTTAATATATATAACCTTATCTTAGTCCTTTGGATGAACCTTAGAGTGTTTGAATATTATATCAATTAATAATATAGTATTTGTTTTAAAAACACTATTATGTCAATTTTGAAACTATTTAGTATTTGGTTTTTCTGAAAATCAAAATATCTTGATTACTTCGAATAATAATTATTCAATCAACCCTAAAATTTCATATTAACATAGGAAATTAGTGGAATTTGTCATACTACTCAAATTAAATTTGTTTTGATATTTATGATATCAATTATTTTAATCATTCATTAATAAGGTAATTACTGCATCATCATTGTGTCATAATTAATTTAATTATTTAATGTATAAAATGTATTAATAAAATACTATTATGAAGGAAATTTTTAAAGCTTTATAATAAATATTTATAGGCTAATTTATCTTATATATAACTCGTTATTAAAAATGGTTTAGTTATTAAAATTTTAATTTAACTCTTTTAACTCTACTTTAAATAAAATAATAATAATTGTCTTAATATAATCCATGTGAAAAAATAGGATCATATTTTCTTCCTAATGTTGTTTTTGGTCGAATTATACTTATCCTATAGAATTAGGACATGTGTAAGGGTAATTATGATATCATTTTCACCCTTAATTACCCTATTTAATTTTAACTGTGGTAAATAAAATTCAAACGCTACTATTCGCCCAAAATTATTTTCATATTATTGAACCATATTTTACTTAATGATATTAACCTTTTTTCCTAGATTTTTGAAATTCAACTAACTAAAGTGGTAAAATTATGTTTCAGGAAAATTTTCGAATGCTCAATGGAGGTGGGTAAAAGACTGTAAAAAGTTCAACAAATTTTTTATATATTTAAACTTATTATAAAATGACTCCAATGAATTCCATTGAACATATATAGGTATTATGTATCTATTATGACAGAAAATTATTTTATATAAAATAAATATTTATTCAAATAAGAATTCATTTTTTCACAATAACGCGTTGTTTTTCACAATTCATCAAAAATTGAATGTTTTCAGAAAAATAACAAATTGTCACCCTAAGCTAATTTCTATATTCAGAATTCAAAAATGAAGTCCATGTTGGAAAATAAAATTTATATAATTTCAAAAAGTGGGTATTACTATTTATGTGTGGCTAGTTCGATTGGCCGCCGTGTGTTAGAATCTGGAAGATGCGTACAATGCAAGCTATTTCATTATTTCAAGGGAAACATACCATAGAAGCTTGGGGTATTATATTCATCCATCCATAAAATAATTTATTCCTAGAAAATTCTATAATACTACCATAGAAAAAGATTTTGGTGGTTCTTCATCATAAGTTCCTTTGGTTCCCACATTGCCTCTTCCATCTTATAGTTTCTCCATAGAACATTTACCAGATGAGTCGTTCAGTTTCTCATCACTTGTTCTCTTGTATCAAGAAATTTGAAAGTCTCTTCAAAATAAAACAAATCAGGTTCAAATTCAATTTCCTCATAGGTGAGTACATGCATTGGGTCAGGCTTGTATTTTCTCAATAATGATTCTTGGATCACATCATGAACATTCGAGAGACTTGAGGGCATTTACAAACGATAGGCTATAAATCCAATTCGTTATAGAATTTCAAAAGGTGAGATGTACTTAGAAATCAATTTACCCTTCTCACTGAAACGTATAACACCCTTCCATGGAGGTACCATTAAGCAAACATGATCTCTTACATAAAATTCCAAATCCTTCCTTCAGTTATTGGAATAGATCTTTTGCCTACATTGAGATACATTGATGTGGTATTGGATAAACTTCACCTTTTACATAGTTTCATCGACAAGTTCTGGACCTACGAGTTTTCTTTCACCAACATCATCCCAACATGTTGGTGTGCGACATCTCTTTCCCTATAATGATTTATATAGTGCCATCTGAATACTTGAATGGAAGATATTATTATAGGAAAATTCTACTAGAGGTAAATATTTATCCCACATAACATTAAATTCAATAGAGAAAGATATCAACATGTTTTATATTTTTTGAATATTCTATTTTGATTGTCCATTAGTTTTAGGGTGGTAGGCAGTGCTCAAACGAAATTCAGTTTCTAGGGCCCTTAAAACACTTTTCGAGAATCTTGATGTAAAACGGAGAACACAATCGGAATAAATTGATAGGGGTACACCATGGAGTCTTACAAATTCATTAATATATATTATTTAAAGACAATAATGTGGAAAATATTCTCCTATAGCCAGAATATGTGCTGACTTGGTAAGACGATCAACAATGACCCATATTGCATCAATATTTATAGGAGTTTTTGATATCCCCTTAACAAAGTCAATCATAATATTGTCCCATTTACAATCAAGAATGGGAAGAGGTTTCATGAATCCTCTAGGTTGTTTCCTTCTTGCTTCAACTTATTGAAAAACAATACATCTTATCAAAAAAGCAGCAATATCCCTCTTCATGTTGTCCAGCCAAAAATATTCTCTCAAATCACTATACATCTTATTGCTACTAGGGAGTATATAGAAATTGGAGCTATAAGAATCCTCCAACAATTCTATATTTTTATCAGGTATATCAAGAACACACAGTATTTTCCCATATTTCAAAATTCCATCGTTATATACGAATACGATCAATCTACCATCGTTCACAACTTTAATTATCTTTCGAAATTTCTCATCATAAGTCTTAGAACATTTTATCCATTCTATTAAAGATGGTTTGGAAACCATTTGAATATGTATTTATGTTTCACCTTCCATGGTTATTCCCATATTTATCACTACTAGATCCATGAAAATAAGATCCCTTTCGACTATCATCTTGTTCAAAACTCCATGATCCTTTCTAGTCAAAGCATATGCCACCTTATTTTGCTTCCCCGAGAGGTAGTGTATTGTTAAATCATAATCCTTGAATAGTTCAAGCCATCTCATTTTCCTCATGTTTAGTTATTTTTGTGATAAAATATTCTTCAAACTCATGTGATCAGTATAAATCTCACATTTTCACTATATAGATGGCGTCTCCATATTTTCAAAGCAAAGATTATAGCTGCTAACTCAAGATCATGAGTGGGATTTATTTTCTCAAGAATTTTTACCTACCATAATTTATAGGAAATAACTCTATCATTTTGAATAAGGACACAACCAAGTCCTTTATTAGAATCATCCCTATAAATAAAAAACCCATTTTTCCTTAATTGTAGAGTCAAGATAGGAGAATTGACTAGTCTTCTCTTATGTTCATCAAAACATTCTTCACACATATTTTCCAATCAAATTTAACCCCTTTACATGTGATCTTGGTTAATGGGTTTTCAACCGGGAATAATTATGGATGAAAAGTAGATAATAACCTTATAAAACAATAAAACAACGTACCTCAGTTATACTCATCGGTGCTGGACATTCTTTGCATTGCCTTGGTATTTGAAGGATAAACATATATTCCATCCTTAGAGACAATATGTACAAGAAAAGAAATCTCTTGAAGCCAGAATTCACAGTTGATAAACTTCTCATATAATTCATTTCATCTAAGTTTTTTTAGAATACTGCCCAAGTGGTTTTCATGATATTCATAGCATTAGGAGTATACAAAGATATCATCAATAAATACCTCAATAAATTCATCCAGATATTCCTTCAAAACTCTATAATTTACATCCATCAAGATATATGGTGTAATAGTCAATCCAAAAGGTAATACTGTAAACTCGTAATTCTCGTACCTGGTTCGAAATGCTATTTTTGGAATGATTTCCTTACTAACACACAACTGATGCTATCCAGATAGAAGGTCAATCTTTGAAAAACATTGAACTCCATGAAGTTGGTTGAATATATCATCAATGCAAGGTAGGAGATACATTTTCTCTATTATTTTAGAATTTATCTCAATGTAGATAATGCACAACCTCATAAATGTGTTTTTCTTATTTACAAAAAGGATATGGGATCCCCTTGAAGAAACACTAAGGCGAATAAATCCCTTATTAATCAATTCCAATAGTTGTTTCCTTAGTTCCTATAATTTCAAAATGGCCATTCATTAAGGGGTCTTCGATATCGGCCTTTAATTAGGAATTAAATCAATGAGAAATTCAATTTCTCATTATGGCGGATGTCCAATTAAATCATCTGGAAACACATCAGCATATTCTTCCACAAAAGGTATTTCCTCTATTAAAAAATTAATTTCATAACCCATAATTATTTCATTCTCATCCTCCCAAATAATTGAATTTAGTAGAGATACTATGGGTGGATCTAGATAAGAATCAGATTGCGACGTTTCAACTCTAAAGATAAGGTACATCTATCATCATCGAGAATTGTAACCTCATCCTTATTACAATAACTTTTTTGGATCATGGTATAAAAGGCAATCCATAAAAAAGATTATATCAAATTAAATCATGGGTATGATGATGAGATCAGCAGAAAAATAACAATTGTATGTCCTAATGAGAACTGATTTAAAATACATTGCTGCAATGATACATCCCTTAAGAGTTTTGACTGACAACTCTCTCATTACATCAAATTAGAAATATTTAATTTTCAAATAAAACTGGGAATATATGAAATAATGTGATGATCCAGAATCAAATAAAGCATTTGATAAACATGAGGAAACCATTAAATTACCTTCCACCACGTCTTTCAGAGCTTAAAACATAGTAGTAGTGATTGCATGAGATTGACCTTCCTCCGCTGTCTTTTTTTGAGGTATGTTCAATTATCACATAGGACCTTCATTTTCATGATTTCCCTATTGCCTATATTGGTAGTATTCAACATTGAAAATCTCTTTCTTTACATTGCAATAATGAGATTTGTGGCATTATCCACCACACTTGTAACAGACTCCCATTTCGATTAGGCAAGTATCCTGTGTTTCTTCCCACATTTACCACAGGATGGATATTCAAAATTTCCTTTCTTCCCCTTATTTCCTTTTCAACAATGTTTAACAGATATCTTCTTCTCCTGTATTGCACTAAATTCTTAAGACATAGAGAATTTTTTTGTCTTGATTGCACATGATACAATATCTTCGTATGATAAGAAGGATTGTGAGACTAATGATTTCTAGGGATGGTTTTAACCCATCAAATAATAGATCAATCTTACTCCTTGGGTTACGTATATAATCTGCACCATGCCTTTTTAACCATGTAAAGTTAGCATCATACATTGCAACATTTTGATCCTTATTTTTCCTTAGACTCAGAAATTGTCTTTCCATATCTGCACGATGGTCACGCAGAATGTATTTTTCTAAGAAATTCTCTTTAAACTTCTACCATTACATTTTTGATACTTCTGCATCTTCATTTTTATTTTGAATCAATGACCACAATTGATCTCTATCTCGAGTGAGGTGATGAACTACCATAAAAAAAATTTCCCATTCGCTACTCACTATAAAATGTAATATATTCTATAATGAACTTATCCATTGCACAACAAATAACAGATTTGTACTCACATTTAATTTTGGTGGTTGTTTCCTCATGAAGTGGTCTAACATTGATCTTCTTCGTTGTGGATCAATGTTCTCTATTCGGGGAAAGTTATTATTCATAACCTAAGAGAGTTTTCCCAGTATGGTGATAAGATGATTTGCACCAGATGCATCAACAGCTCCATTATAATTATCTTGAGTAGGAGGAAAATAACTAAATGGATTATGTGAATTCATACAGTTTCCATTCCTTCCACTAGGAGGCATATCTAAACAATGGCATATATTTGATTAGTTTATGAATCACAATAAATAATTCTGAACTTTAAAATACTTAACATAAATTGACCAGTTTATGGATATAATCCAAAATCAAAAAATATATTTTCATTATGGAGATATATACTCATAAATCCTTTATAATGGTTTTTAATGAAAATGAGAATTATCCTAAACATATCCCCTAGGTTTATAGTAACCCAGAGTTTTTTAAGGCTTGTTGTCATGCACCTATTACCGTTTGAGTCTAGCTCAAAACAGTGTTTTCAGGTTTTACACCTAGGTACATCTCTGCTAGAGCTGCCTATACCTTCTATGATCCAGACTGAGATGTATTTATTGGAAAACATATACAATCTCTACAGAACCAAAAATCTAGGAAGTACATCTATACTAATCCTAAAAGTATATCTTAGGGTAGTGTTCTCTAATCAGAGTTTTTCTAAATCAAGTTTCCAAGGTTTGTACTAAACATCCTATGATACCAACTGTAACTCACTGACCCCAGTTATCTAGAGTCAGGGAATTATTAGCTAACATTGGAATGATACAATGAATCAAATCCCGTAAGACAAAACAATTTAGTATCTATGTAATTACTAGATACATTCCTAAGTTTTACATTACGTCATTAAATAAAAACATCAACAACATTTTTTCCCCTTTTGAACATAATTATATTCATAGAATAACCCTATAGGTCAACCATAAAATACTTCTTCACATCCTAGAAAAAAAAGGAAATGATTGAGTTCAGATGCTCAGTGAGGATAACAATATAGTAGAAACTTTCATAAATAAGCATAAAAATTTAAGGCAATGTATTAAACTAAAACAATATACTTTTAAACAAAAACATCAGAAAAATATGGCAAAGATAAAATCAAATAATATCATTTACTTATTCACATGGATATTCTACTAGTCGAATAATCACATGAAATATCAATAGCCACTTTTTAATGATGGAATGCATAATGCCAAATTTCATAACCACATAGTTAAAGACCTATGACAAGACTATAAATAAGTTTTTCTCAAGACGTAGATCCAAGACACTAGTGTGTCCCATGAGAACTACCAATGCATCGAGGAGATATAGTGGGCTCCACCCATCACTTTGTAAGTCCAATTCATTACTCATATGAAAAGGTTTAAACATAACAAAAAAATCATATTAAAACTAGCATATGAAATGTCAATGCATTATCCATAAACCATGAATGGTATAAGAATAACACATCTACATTCAAACATATCAAAAAAACATCAATACAATATGGAATATTTGTATCATAATAAATTAACTTCAAACAAGCTTAAAATCAATCAAAGGATGTTGACATAGATGAAATCAAAACATTTCGAAAGAAATACCTCTTTCTATTTTGAAACCATTCAAAAGTCACATAATTGTAAAAAAAAACCTTTATTTTGAAAATATTCTCATAAGCTTGTAAGGTAAGCTTCATAAATGATATAATGATAGAAAATAGTCGTACTCACTGTATAAGTTAAAAAACATTCTTACCTTAATTTTGTCAAAAAGGTCATAAAGTACCTTGTTTGGAAAATGATGGAAAGGTTTTTTTAAAAAATTTAAGGTAAAATACGGATATAAATGAATTTTAACAATTTTATAGTAAATAGTAAAAAAAATTGAAATACATTTACTAAGAAAAATGGATTTAGATGATAAAGAGATCCCAGTAGATACTTACGTAAAAACAACCTTAGATAATAAAGAGATTGTGAAATTAACCATTACCGTGTATATTTCCTTGGTCGAGGGTACATTAAACATTGGTATAATAGTTCAATCATTGTTATTGAATTATATAGAAACTATATACATAAAAATAATATCATATATGATCCTCTAACATCGCTTTGTTAATAATATTTTAGTAATATCATCGTTTCAGTTTTTAACTGATCTGGTTTCTTTTATATGCTCAGTTATGTAAGCCATGTTTGTTATGGATAGGATGTATTTTATTCATATACATAATAATAATAAGTTCTTAAACATTATTTTTAATCTTAAAATGAAAATTATTCTTGAATGATTGCGATGGGGAATGAATCTCATCACGTTCGTGGAGATGGTAATCCGTATGTGCGTACGAGTGACAGTATCATTATATTGATGGTCAAATAATATTTAATTAGATGGTATATTATATATTCAGAATCAATAATATATTTTATTTGTTATTTTCATCAGTTATAATCATTATTATACCCATCCAAATAATGATGTGTTTGAATAACAAACTACACCACGACATGGAGACAGTAAGCTGTACGTACACACGTATGGTGACTTTATCAATCATATGATTGATAGAATAGTGAATATGGTTGTAGAATTTTTATAATAACATCACATTATATAGAAGACACATGAGTTATTATTTTAGAATAGAAAATCAAAGAATGAAGAAGTGGAAGAAGAAAAGAACTTGAAAGAGGTGGTGAAATATTTACCTCTTCTTTATGTTCTTCCTATTGATTTGATCAAAAAGGCACATTTGGATGGATTTCTTAAAAATTAAAGGCCTCTAGGATAAAGGGAGGAGTTTTGGGAGGATATATGGGTATTTTTTGTTTGAGACAAATGGCTTTGGAGTTTTTAAATTAGGAGAAGTGGAAGTACCCTTTTATAAGAGTGGGGAGGGTCACTTTAGGAAAAGCATGAAATATTATTTTATAATAAAATCATTTTTGTTTTCAAATGGCTCCAAAATTATTTATTTCTACTATATGGTGCAGTGGAGTTGTAGAAATTTCGTGTAATATAATTTATATAGGTTTAGTTCACTATATAAAACGTATCATTTAGATTTAACTCTTAGTTAAATAGTTTGACAATTATCATGTCGCTTGGTATTTTTATATTATATGGTTAATAAACATACTATAAACTTCCAAGAGAACCCCACGTGGTTAATTAGTAATATATATAACCTTATATAAGTCCCTTGGAAGATCCTTATACTTTTAGGAATATTATATCAATCAATAATATAGTATTTTCTTTAAAAACTAAATTATGTCAATTTTGACACTATTTAGTATTTTGATTTTTTGAAAATAATTACAAAATGATTACTTCAAAAAAATTATTTAATAAACACCAAAATTTCATATTAACCTAGGAAATTAGTGTAATTCATCAAAAGTCTCAAATAACATTTATATGGATATCTATAATATCAATTGTTTTAATCATTCATTAATAAGGTAATTACAACATCATCATTGTATCATAAATAAATTAAATAATATAATGTATAAAAATTATTAATAAAATACCATTATGTATGAAATATTTTTATATTTTTAATGACTATTTATAGTCAAATTTATTTTTAAGTATAACCTTATATTAAAAATGGTTTAGTTATTAATCCTTGAATTTAAATCTTTTCACTCTTCTTTATATAAAATAATAATAAATATCCTATTCTAATCCAATTGGATCAAATATAATCATATTTTATTCCTAAGGTTGTTTATTTCGAATTATACTTATCCAATATAATTAGAAAATGAGTAAGGGTAATTATGATATCATTTTTCCTTAATAACCTTATTTACTTTTAACCATGTTAAATAAAAGTCAAATGTTACTATTCACCGAAAATTATTTTCATCTTATTAAACCACATTTTACATTATGATATTTACGATGTCTCTCTGATTTTTGAAATAAAACTCACAGAAGTAGTAAAATTTTCTTTTATACCAATTTTCAAATGCTCCTATGATGTAGGTAAAAGGCTATAAAAAGTTCAATAAAATTATTATATGTCTAAACTTATTATAAAATGACAGAAAATAATCACATTGAACTTATATTGGTATTATATATCTATTTTGACCTAAAAAAAATTTAAATAAAATTAATAATTATTTTAATAAAAAGTCAGTTTTATCCAATAACGGAGTGTTTTTCACAATCCATAAAAACTTGAATGTTTTTAGAAAAACACAAAAAATTCACCCCAAGGTAATTTCGATATGAAAAATTCAAAAATGAAGTCCATTATGAAAATTATAATTTATAAAATTTCAAAAAGTTTTAATTACTATTCATATCGGCTAGTTTGATTGGTCGCGGTGTGTTAGAATCTCGAAGTTGCATACAATGTAAGCTATTGCATTATTCAAAGGGAAACATACCGTGGAAGCATAGGGTGTTACAAGAATTTAAATTCATATCCAAATACTAAGATAATTAATTTTTTTATTATTGAATGATCTAATAATTACCTTTAATTGTAATTCATGGATTAAAAAACTCGATTAATATTAGATTGTGATGTAAACCCAGTCAAAGACATTAAATTGAAGTAAAATTAACCCATTAATATATTATGTGTATAATTGATAAGTAGAAATAAAACAAGTGGAAATACAACATAATATAATCCATATTTTTTTATACATATAATCTTAGAGTCATATAATCAATGAAGTAGAAGTTGAACCCAATTAATGAAATGTGAGTTAAGAAATTTGTCACCACTGGGTAAAATTTATTAGCTTTCATCATGGATTAGGTAATTAATATTTTATATCTAATTACCATGAATATTTTATTATTAATTTTGTTATATATCAATGGTCTACTATATACACAATATAAAATAAATTATGCTCATAAAAGTTCAATATACCTCAAAGAAATGAAATTGAGGAGAAATAACTTAACTCACATGTACTTTTTGATGAACAAAATTTATCCTAATTTATAGTTGATTCAAAAATAATATTTACTTATATTATATTAATATTAAACATTATTGTGTCATATATGATCCTTTTATAACATCTTATCACCCATTTCTAAATAATAATTCAATATTTTCATTTTTCTGAGTGTTAATTGTCTTGTTTTCTCACAAATTTTCTGTTATTAAAATTCTGGTTTATGATCATATTATATTGTTCAATAATATACTGAACTATAATAAGGAAATAATTTTTTTACATTAATTTTAATTTTAAAATAAATCAAGAAATATAGTTATGAAAAATTATGCATGTTTCCTTCATGGAGTGGTGGGATGTTAATATGCATCAATAACATTTTGATACATAAATGATCTTTATTCAAAATGGATTAGTACTATTTTAAATTTATATAATTATCATAATATAATATATACGATATTATATACATATATATATCATCCATGTGGTTTCATATTGAAACGAGAGTCAGATCATCCTGTTAAGGCGGTATTCCACATGTACATGATCGATGTTATCATCTTTAAACGGGTAAAAAAAGAAATAAAATTATATATATTTTACATAATAAATTATAAATATATCATAAGTATAATTATTATTTCATTTTTATAACATATATTCATTAACCTTATCTTTGAAACCTTTATTGTGATGCGTTAGAAAAATATGAATCACATCGCTTCATTAGGTTATAGTTTGTTGTACACATGAGCGGCATTATCACATCAATAAGGAATGGAAGGTAATTCTATATATATATATATATATGATATAATAGCTAAATATATATATAAATTTCATAAATATCATATGTATATAAATTATATTGATCATCAAACCCAACCACGAGAGATAGAAAAGAAAAAATGAACAACATCCTTCATTGAGGTGGTAGTCATTCATAAACATGAATGATGATTTCATAACCCATTTTATGGAAGGGGATATGTGTCTTGTAACTTTAAAAAATATAAAAAAATAATATAATTAATATAATTATATTTTTATATCACCATGGTATAATAATAGTATAAGTAGGTGGACAAAGAATTGAAATATATACATTTCTTTGAAGAACATTACGTATTCATAGGGTATCCTCATTAGTTTTTCACTAATTCTTTCAATGGATGGATTTCCTGCAAAAGTATCTATAAAAGTATTATGGTAGAAATTTTTTAAAGTTATTTTTTCTGTCAATTTCATATAAAAATAGTATTTAATGTGTGAATTATAAAGGAGAGGGTGGCCTTTTATAAGTGGGGGAGAGGATACAGTTGGTGGTTTTGAAAATAATTGAGTGATCCCACATTTCATCATAAGTAAATGTGGTAAAATGTAAAGACCCAAAAATTTCAAGGAAATTTTTTTCTTCAATTCATTGAAATATTTTGGGTCTTCATTTTTTGATGGTGCTTGATTCTGAGGCCTAGAGTGCCCTGAATCATTTTCTAATGTTTTTTTCGGGTATGGTCAGTAAACGTACATGCAGGTTTCTCTATCTTTTAAACCGAAGCTCGAAATAGAAATCCTAGGGCACCAATGAACTCGAAGCTCTGACATCATTGGGCGTCGAGAAAGCGATTGGACAGATCTTTTGTAGAGGGGGGCATCAATGTATGGAGTGTATCAATGACTATGCAAGGGTTTCATGCCAAAATTGCATGGGAGGGTCTGGAAGGGAGATCAGTTTAGGGAAGAACTATGCAAGGTAGATATGGGTTGAATTTGGAGGAGCAAAGTCCGAGGCCTTATAGGATTCGGAGGCTTGTTTAGCCGTATTTGGATTTACTTCTTCAACATGCTATTTGGATGGTGGGACGGGGGATCTCAACTTCTGGCTCCAAAACTAGGGGGCTGGCTACTTGTGGTTCCCGGGCTTCCCCACACCAACTATCTCACTTAAGGAGGCTTGTGAACACCTAGCTTTTCTTTCGGCCATTCTTCAGGAGTATCATCACCAGTCACTCAATAATATTGTGTTCAATGAGGGCCCAATCAAATTAATGTGTATGGATAGTGTGTCGGGAAGGATCCCAATTAAGGATTTCAGCTGTGCAAGAAGGGGTACGTTTACCAAAGATACATGGGATGTGTCTTTGTGGGGTAATGAGATCCCAGCGAAATTAAACTTTTTTCTTTGGCATGTTCGGAATAAATCTTTACACACCGAGGATAATATCCAGTGCATGGGGGTCAGTATTTCATCTAAGTGTTGGTGTTGTTGTAACCCAAGTATCGAATCATTGGAGCATCTATTTTTCAATAGTGAATGGGAAACTGGATTTGGTGGGCCTTTGTGGATGGTGCTGGGTGGAGCAGGCATGGGGGTTCACTGGAGGCATTTCTTGATGTCTGGTTTCATGGAGCAGGAGCCATGGGACATGAGAGGAAGGCAAGGGCCATTTTCTAATTGGCGGTGTGCTGGGTTCTCTGGATAGCAAGGAATGAGGCATGACATAAGGCCTCAAGAGGATCAAGGGTGAGTCTCATGTTCAAGTTGCGGAATCTTCTACTTGATCTGGTTCGTTTGTGAAACACCTTCCAGGGAGCCCCCTCGGTAAGAACTTCACTCCCAAACTCACCATCACTTAGCCGCACAACTGCAGCGGGGCAGGGCCACTGGATTCACTGGAATCCCTCGTACTCTGGGCTGAAGCTGAACACTGATGGATCAGTTATTGGGGAGGATATGTGAGTAGGGGGTGTTATTAGAGATAATGCAGGCACTGTGATTGCATGATTTTAATCCTTCTTCGACAGAGGTACTACTATTCAGGTGGAAGCACATGCGCTGGTCTCTGGACGGGAGTTGTGCCAGCAACGGTGAATCCTCATTAATGTAGTGGAGACGGACTCCCTTATACTTCAGCAAGCTCTCTTGGGCACAGGTTCTACTCCTTGGATCTTTGAATACTTAATCAGAAGATGAAAACATTTGTTGGGTAATCACATGGAGGTCACCCACACATTGTGGGAGGGCAATAGGGTTACGGACTTCTTGGCTTCCTTGGCTTCTCTGGATCACTGTATGTCCTCTATTATTTCTATCGGGTCATTTCCAAGGGAGGGGTTTCATCATGTGGTTAGTGACGCCCTTGGATTGCATTTTTTCAGACCACCATGACTGGTGCACCTCTGGTTTTCTATGTTTATTTGTGTTTTTTGGGGTTTCTTCCCAAAAAAAATGGTTACTTCCATCCAATTACTTGAACTGCACAAATTAATTAATTAATTTAAGTGTTTTGAATTTTTGAAAACATTTGGGATTAAAATAATATCCGAAGCTATTATTTTGTGGGGGCACTTGTTGTGTTGGAAAAGATCTGGAGAATTAAAGGAATAGTGTTCTTCTCTTGATGAAGTACACCGTTCGTCATTGAAGAACGTGACAAACTTCTTTATCAACACATCCTCTTCGGACACACCCCGACGTCAACGGAATCAACATCTGTATTCCACGATCCTCAACCTTGATGACGCACATCTTCCACGGATCGTTGACATGCACCGTTCTTGAAATCCAGGTAGGGTTTTTTGATTAATTTTAATGGAATTAAAATTAAACTCTTGTTCTTTGATGTATTCCATGGTTTGACTTTGGCTAATTGATACCAACTAATACGGAGGGTGCGGGCTGGACCAACATAGCCCAACAACCCTCCCTTGGTTATTGTTGTTTTTGCGACTAGGGCTATGTCAAGATGGTGTGGTGTCATCTCACCATGCTAGAGGAGAACCACGGGATGAGGAAGGTGGCGGTGTCGGCGACTGGAGGAAGCAACGACCATGTGCCGGCCGCATAGAGAAGAACCATGACTCATAATCACGGGCCGCTCTACCAAAGAAGAACCAGCAAGATAAAGCCATCTGGGTTGAAGAAACCACGACACCACGAGGGTGTCGCGCTGCGTAGAACAGCTGCCCACGCTTCCGTGAGATTCTTCAGCGGGTGAACTAGCTGGAAGGCAGCCGGCCAGGTTGAAGAAGGTCGTAGCACCCAAAGGTTCTGTGTTGGAGAATAGCAGAACACCTGTGTGGTCCACTCGTGCAGAAGAAAACCGACTGTCTTTGGCTGGCCGGACAGGAGGGTGGCGCCTCTCGGTGCCGCTCTTTTAGAAAATCGAGGGTCGTGCCACCCGATTCGCTCGACTCGCTGGTCGAGCCGCGGCCAGCCGCAGGCTGGGCCGTGCCCCATCAGGCTGGGTCGTGCCCCACCGGGCTAGGCTGCACCCCCCGCCCCAGGTCGGGCCGAGCCCCATCGAGTCGTGCGACCCCTTTTCTGGGTCGGACTGGCAGAGCCAGAATGGGGCGACCCACCATCCCACCGGTCTTGACACGTCAGGCCCGTAATGCTTAAATGCGAATAACATCCGGGTCGTGCGTCTGATCGACGCATCGTCTGCGGCACTGGGACCCATATTTTGGGGCGGTCCTTTGGAATACTCTAAGTGAGTTTTGGACAAATTTGGGAAACGAACGGGTTTATAATGATCATAATTCCAACCAAGCCACTAAAACGGAAAAGCCAATAACTCTCAGAACGGGCGTCTGATTGACGCGCCGTCTGTCGTGTTGGGTTTCTTTGGATGAGACAAAACTTTGGGATACATCAACTCAGGATTTATTAATAGTTTTTGTATTGACCCCTTGGCTCGAGGAGCGGACCCTCCCAAAATCGAGCATGCTATGTGTGGGAACCCTAAAGTTGGTTGTGACTGCATCGACTACTGTACTAGAATCTACTGTGTGTTCGACAACGATGACTACCGTACTAGAATCCACCATGGGTTCGACAGCGATGACTACTATTCTTGTATCTTATGTGTGTCCTGTTGTTTGACCACTATACTTCTTTCCTGTTTGGGTCCCACATAGTAATTTTTCTTGTATCCTTTGTGGGTCTGACACCTTAACTGGTCTTGTATCCTATGTGGGTCCGACAGCTTGATGAATCTGTGACTACATCTGATCATATCTATCAATATACGAATGATGTATACCTGTGTGATCTGAGTCTATACATTCAATCATTATCATCGATGTGATTGAGTTATTTCCTGTGTGGACTGCGTTGTTCTTGGGCTTGAGACTAGGAGTCGAACTGTGATTGATTACTTACGTATATGTATGGGAATATACCTATGTAGGGTTGGTTGATACTTTGTTTTTGTATCTCTCTATTATTATTTATCCTTCATGGATTTTGGGAGACCATCAGGGGTCTCGGGATCCCTACTGAGTATCGTATACTCACCCCTGCATGGGATTTGCCCGCATTATGTCGTGTTGGATGCAGACGATGGACAACACTGATCAAGGTAAAGACATGTAGAGTTGGACGGTACCTGGAGGTGGACCACTTGGCAAGATGTACACGGAGCGGACAGACGGACCTGAGGTGCTAAGGAGGCCATCTGTACCCACCCTTCAGGTGGGATTTTTGGAGGATGACTCAGTTGTTGTTGTTTTACTTTACTACAGTTGTACTATCTTTCAGATGTACTGTACTTACGGTTGGGCTTTTACTTCCAGTCCCTTTCTTTCATAACTTACTTTTGAATACAGTTTTACTTAGATCATAATTTAGTTGCCTACTCTATTGTGTTTGTTAACTTTTATAAAGGCAATGCCTTCCCAGTATAGGAATTTTTTCCTTTGGTGCTAGTCGCTAGCCCATGGCCTTTGGAAGGCGGGCATGTGGTAGTCACGACACGGGCCACGAGGATGGGTCATGACAAATTGGTATCAAAGGAGTCTGTTCTACCGCAGAACTTAGAACGTTGATCATTCTTTTAGTGAGGAAATAGTGTTAAGAGTATTGAGTGTGGTTTTCAGTCCAGGAAGTCCAGTGTTAGTGTGGTGGCCAATGTATCCATACACCAAGACCCTGACCATTGATTTCTATCTCGGTGCACGAAAACACTAATTGCGTGTGTTTTCCGTTTGAAATGTTTTCTTTGTTATTACTTTGTGTCAGCTCACCAGTTATATTGTTTTACTATGGTGCACATGATTCTATTCAGGATATCCCCATGAAGGCATCCATCTAGGGTATAGAGTTACGTACGAGATGGATGCTCACCGAGCAACGAGTCCTCGGTACAGGGCCCCATCACAGCGGAGGCACCAAAGATAGCACTACCTGCTGGTCCACCGATACCACCAGACCCAGCGGTAGAGAGTGCATGCCTCTTGAGTGCATTTCACGAGTGCCAACGACAATGGCTGCCCAGGTTCCATGGAGAAACTGACCCACAAGTAACTGAGGATTGGCTGGAGGCTGTCGTCAGAGTTTTCAGATTGGTAGGGACACCAGCCGATTTCATGGTGATCCTTGTCACGAGCCTCCTACATGTGGAAGCAGGAAGATGCTGGAGCCTGATGCTCCAGGTGCATGAAAAGGGAATATTTACTCTGGATTCACTTCGAGAGTCTCTTCCGCTCAGATTTTGTTCCAGCCACCCTTTGTGCGTTGCAGATTCAGGAGTTACTACATCTGCGACAGTCTAGCATGATAGTAGCTCAGTACTCAGTGAGGCTTACTGACCTCTCACGCTACGCTATAGATATGGTACAGGACCCATTCTTCAGGGCCCGGACCTTCGAGTAGGGACTCAGGCATGAGATCCCCTCAGTATTCCGGTGCACGCGGGTGTGCTGGAGAGAGACCTTCTAGGGGAGAGTTTCCTCACTGAGAGGACACCAGTAGTGAGATCCACAACAGGGTGACAAGTATCGGATTCCTCTGCAGCCGGTAGTAGACATATGTTGTAGAGGTCCAATCAGACCAGGACATCAGGTGGGTGACCTCAGGATACTGGTTCTCTTATTCAGGGCACACGAAACAGAGCCAGTATTACGAGGAGCAGGTAGTGCTATGCATGCAGTGGGTAGGGCCATATGGCTTGTGACTACCTGACCTACCATGCTAACGATCAGCATATAGTAGATGGACCTCCCAGGCAGAGGTAAAGGTTTGACCATGCTGTTTAATCAGGAGCAGGGGGACGAGGCAGAGGAGTTGGATGAGCAGTAGGTGGCGGAAGACGTTTCGAGGCTCTACCACCACCACCACAAGGAGTTCCACCCCGACAACAGGGAGCTGGCGGTTAGAGGTAGGCTCAGCTTCAGGTAGTTGAAGCCTACGACCACGATGCACCTGAGATGATTTGAGGTACTATCTATGTCTACTCCACCCTTGCTGCAGTACTTATAGAAATAGGTGCGAGTTATTATTTTATAGCCGATACACTTTTTCGGAGCTCGAAGATTCTGACAGAGCCATTGGATTGATCTTTACGGATATAGACACTTACAGGAGCAGAATCGACAATTACGCACTAGTTCTGGAAGTGTGTGCTTACTATAGGAGGTGAGATCTTTGACTGGGATCTTCTTGTAGTGGTGTCGAGGCCTTAAAACATCATCTTGAGTATATATTGGTTATCTACATACCATGCTCAGATCAGTTGTATAAGACGCAAAGTGCAGTGTGTCTGCACGAATGGGACGTGGTTCACCTTCACCTAGGAGAAGGGTTCCATTGCAGCACAAGATGGACTTATGAAAAATATAGGGCATCCGAACACACATCATTTGGATAGTCTCATCCTCACAGTAGTTGATGTGCGGAGTCTTAGTTTTCCTGTTGTGGTGGATCAGTATGTGGATGTTTTTTTTGACGATGTTCCAGGACTACCTCCTTGTAGATAGGTATACTTCTACATAGAACTATACCCTGAGACAACACCGATATTCAATACATCATATCGAATGGCTCCCGCTGAGCTTCCTGAGTTTTGGGTACATCTAGAGGACTTGCATGGGAAGGGATTTATCTGACATAGTGTTTCACCCTGGGCTTCTCCGATTTTATTCGCCAAGAAGGCGGATGGGATCTTATGACTGTGTGTCGACTACTGTCACCTAAATCAGGTGATCGTGAAGAACAAGTACCTACTTCTAAGGATTTACGACCACTTTGATCATCTCAATGGAGAACGATGGTTCTCAAAGATAGACCTCAGGTCAGGCTGTCACTAGCTCAGAGTTCGAGACGAGGATGTTCAGAAGACAACCTTCAGGTGTCGGTGTGGACATTATGAGTTATTAGTTATTCCCTTCTGTGTGGCCAACACTCTAGCAGTGTTCATAAGTCTCATGACCTGGATCTTACAGCCCTACCTCGATCACTTTGTCGTAGTCTTCATCGACAACATACTAATTTACTCGACTACTTAGGAGGAGCACGCCTACCATTTGCGGGTAGTACTAGACACACTCCGAGAGCACCAGCTTTATTTTAAGCTCTCAAAGTGCCAGTTCTGGATTTGAGAGGTTCATTTATTGGTACACGTCATCTCGGAGGTTGGGGTATCAGTGGATCTGGCGATGATCAAGGCAGTTCTTTCTTGGGATCCACCCAGGAGTGTGATGGAGGTTTGAATATTTCTAGGTACGGATGGGTACTATTAGAGATTTCTTCCAGAATTCTCCATAGTTGAAGCACCACTTTCAACTTTGAAGAAGATGGGGGAACCCATCGTTTGGTCAGATAGATGCTAGTAGAGACTTCAGGAGCTGAGGCAGAGATTGACCAATGTGCCCATCTTTAGGCTACCTGATGAGGGTGTATGGTACGTATTTTATTGCAACGCCTCGTGGACCGGTCTCGGGTGAATATTTATGCATGAGTGAGCATTGATCGCGTATTGTTCATGGATGTTGAGACAACATGATCGGAAGTATGCTACCCATGACCTGGAGTTAGCAGTAGTGGTCTTCACCTTGAAGATGTGGTGGAACTATCTGATGGGAGAGTGTTTTATAGTCTAATCTGACCACCAGAGTCTCAAGTACATCTTCTCGTAGAAGGACCTCAATATGAGACAACGATGTTGGCTCGAGTTCCTCCAGGACTAGGTCTTCGAGATATTCTATACTCCTCATAAGGGGAATGTTGTAGTAGATGATCTCAGTAAGAGATCGGGCATTCAACTGCTAGGAGAAGCGATAATGCAGCTTGCCGCGTTTCAGAAATCTTTTGTGGATTGAGATGGAGTAGCCATTCTTCAGTCTCTCATAGTCACTCCTAAACTTTTTCAGGGATTCAGAGAGGCACAATGTGGGGACGTTGACTGTGAGATGTGACTTGTTAAAATATCCATAGGGCAGGTGTTTGATTGATTTTCTAAAGGAGGGGATCACGGTATCCTATTCAGGGGACGTACCATGGTACCTGTTGTACTACAGGAGGAAGTGCTGAGGGAGTTTTACACATACCCTCTAGTGATACATCTAGGTGTGGAGAAGTTTTATTAGGACCTAAGACGATAGCACTTGTGACCGGGTATGAAGAAGGCTGTAGCAGAGTTCGTTTAATGATGCCTCACTTGTCAGCATGTGAAGGCCGAGCACGAGGTACCAGCATGCTTGGTACATCTCTTAGAGGTCCCAGAGTGTAAGTGGGATGGGATATCCATGGATTTCGTGATAGGGACTCCACATACATCCAGAGGACATGACTCTATCTGGGTGATCATATTCCAACTCACTAATTTGGCACACTTTCTACCAATCAGAGTGAAGGGCCCAGTAGAGAGCTTGAGACACCTCTACATTCAAGAGATCGTATGACTTCCTGGTGTGCCATTGACTATCATCCCCAATCGAGATGCTCGTTTCACTTCCTGGATTTGGAATGGATTACAAAAACCTTTTGGGATGCAACATCGCTTGAACACCGCCTTCCATCCTCTAACGGATGGCTAGAGTGAGAGGACAATTCATACTCTCGAAGACATGCTCCGTGCATGTGTCCTAGACTTTGGTCACAACTAGGAGGATCACTTACCTTTGGTGGATTTTGCGTACAATAACAGCTACCACTACACCATTGGGATGGAACCTTATGAGGAATTATATGGCCGACCGTGCAGATCACCTCTATGCTGGACTGACCTAGGGGAGTCAGCACTTGTAGGACCAGTGATGGTGCAGACTACGACCGAGAAGGTGCAGATCATCCAGGACCGAATGAAGACTGCACAAAGTAGACAGAAGTCCTATGATGATAGGATACAGAGAGCACTGGAGTTAGAGGATGGCGACCATGTCTTCCTATGGGTCTCAACGCGATGAGGTCTATGTAGATTTAGCTGCGGCGGTAAGTTATCTCCACATTTTATCAGGTTGTTCCAGGTCCTCAGCAGAGTAGGCAATATGGCTTACCACCAGGCCCTTCAACTTTAGTTGCACCGGGTGCATGACCTCTTCAACATATCTCAACTGAGGAGATATGTGCATGACCCATCCCACATCATCGACCACGGGGAGATAGAAATCGATGATGGGGTGACATTCACGGAGGTCCCAGTGGAGATCGAGGATTGATAGGAGTGGGTCCTACATGGATGGTCGATTACTCTGGTGCACATTCGTTGGCAGCATGAAAACCTCCAGGAGATGAAATGTGAAAGGGAGGATCAGATGTGTTCTCAATACCCACTTTTGTTTCCCGGGTGTGGGTTGTATCTTTGCGGGGGTGTAAAGCCCTGAGGTTGGGGTAATGTAAAGACCCGTAAATTTCATGGAAACGTTTTTCCGAAATTCGTTGGAATATTTCGAGTCCGCACTTTCTGATCGCGCCTGATTCCGAGGCCCATTGTTCCCAGAATCATTTTCAAAAGTTTTTTCAGGTACGTTCTGTAAACGTACTTGCAGGTTTTTCTGTCTTTTGAACCAGTGCTCCGAATCGAAATCCAAGGGCACTGATGAACTCTCAATGCTAGTATTCTTTTAAGGGGACCTTTAACGCAGTAGTGTTTTATCTAGGTTGTAAGTTAATTTTTAGGTATTCATAGGAAAATAAATAAAATTTTATATTGTATAATTTTATTTAAGAGGTGGATATTTCCACCAAAGGGAAGTTAGGGTGGGGCCCAGACCCCACATAACCTCCCATGGGAGGATAATGTGTGTGGGTCCCACATTATACTAACCCTTAAGTACCCTTTAATTAATTTTGGCAACTCCCCTCTTTTATTGTTAAACTCTCCACCTTCCACTTTTTGTCATTAATATGAAAACACCTTGAATTTCTTATTTCAACTCCAAAAATTAATTAATTAATTTAAGTGTTTGAATTTTGAAAAACATGTGGGAATAAAATAATAGCCTAAGCAATTATTTTGGGGGGGGGGGGCACTTTTTGTGTTGGAAAAAATCTGGATAATTAAAAGAATAGTGTCCTTTTCTCGACAAAGAACACTATTCTTCAATGAAGAACGTAAAGATATTCTTTATCGATGCATCCTCTATGGACACACCCCGATGTCAATAGAATCGACATCCGTATTTTGAAACACCCAACCTCTGCGACACACATCTTACATGGCTCGTTGAGGTGCAACGTTCTTGATCTTGTGGTAGGGATTTTGGATTAATTTTAATGGAATTAAAATTAAACTATTGTTCGTTGATGTATTCCCTGGTTTGACTTTGAACAATCGATACAAACTAATACAAAGGGTGCGGGCCGAACCAACACATCACGATGACCCTCCGTTGGTTATTGTTGTTTGGAAACGAGGGCTAAGTCAGGATGTTGTGGTGCCGTCTTACCACACCAGAGGAGAACATCGAGATGAGGAAGGTGGTGGTGTTGGCGATAGGAGGAAGCAGTGGTTGTGTGCCAGCCGCGTAGAGAAGAACCGAGGCCCGCATCCGCGGGCTGCTCGGCCGAAGAAGAACCGATCGGCTAAAGCCAACCGGGATGAAGAAAAAGCGGTGCCACGAGGGTGCCCCACTATGGAGAACCGCGGTCCGTGCATTATTGGGTTGATTTGGTGGCTGAACTGGCCGGCAGGTAGCTGGCCAGGTTGAAGAAGTCCACAGCACCCAAAGGTGCCGCGTGGGAGAACAGCGGCCTGCTCGCGCCGAAGAAGACTGGTCAACTTCGACCGGCCAGACAGGTGGGGCGGCGAAGCTCAACATTGTCGTTTCAGAAAACTGGGGGCCTCGCCCCCGATCCCCTCGGCCAGCTGGCCGAGCTGTGACCAGCCACGGGTCGGGCCGCAATCAGACGGTCCGGGCCGTGCCAGCCGGGCCGCGTCCCACCTGGCCAGGTCGCACCCCACTGGGCCGGGCCGAACTCCACCGGGCCGGGCTGACCCCTTAGCCTGGTCGAACCTACCAAGCTAGGACGGGCCGACCCGCCAGCCCACCGGGCTAGGCGGCCCGGACCCGTTATGCTCAAATGTGAATAACTTCTTGAACATGCATCCAATCGACGTACCGTCTGCGGCACTGGGACCCTTACGACGAGGTTGTCATTTTTCGATACTCAAAGTGAGTTTTAGACAACTATGGAAAATCTCCAGGTTTGGAACGTGTGTAATTCAAACCGGGCCCCTGTAAAGGAAAAGCCAATAACTCTCAGACCGGGTGTCCGATTGATGCGCCATATGTCGCGTTGAGTTTTTTTGATGAGACAGAACTTTTGGATACATCATCTTCAGACTTCTTGAAAGTTGATGTATCGACCCCTTGGCTCGAGGAGTGGACCCTCTCAGAATCGACTGTGCTGTGTGCGGGAACCCTAGAGCTGGCTGCGACTGCGTCACTACTGTACTGGAATCCTCTATGGATTTGACAGAGAAAACTGCTGTACTGGAATCCCCCATGGGTTCGACGACGATGACTAATGTTCTTGTATCATGTGTGGGTTCAGTAGTTTGACATCAGTTCTTGTGTCTTGTGTGGGTCTGACAGAGTAGCTGGTCTTGTATCCTGTGTGGGTCGGACAGCTTAGATGAATCAGTGACTATATCTGATCATCTTTATAGATATATGATAGATATATACCTATGTGTGCTGTTTCTTGACTTTCAATAATTATAATTGATGTGATTGACTTATTTACAGTGTGGACTAGGTTGTGTTTGGTCTCGAGAGTTGGAGCCGAACTATGATGGATAACTTAGGTATATGTATGGGAATATACCTAAGTAGGGTTTGTTGATACTTCATGTTTGTATCTCTCTATTTTTATTTGTCCTTCATGGATTCTGGGAGAACTTCTTGGGTCTCACGGTCCCTACTAAGTATCGTATACTCACACGTGCATGGGTTATGCCTGCTCTATGTTGTGTTTGATACAGACGATGGACAACACTAATCGAGGTAGATACTTATAGAGTTGGACGGTACCCAGAGGTGGAACACTTGGTGAGACATACACGAAGTGGATGGATGGACCTAAGGTACTGAGGAGGCCATCTGTACCCACCCTTCAGGAGGGATTCCAGAAGGATGACTCAGTAGTTACTATTTTACTTTACTACAGTTGTAATAGCCTTCAGTTGTACTATACTTAAAGTTGGGCTTGTATTTCTGTCCCCTTTCCTTTCAACACTTACTTTTGTATACAGTTTTACTTAGTGCATACTTCAGTTGCGTACTCTGTTGTGTTTGTTTACTTTTATAAAGGCAATGCCTTCCCAGTATAGGGATTTTCTCCTTTGGTGCTAGTCACCAGCCCCAATCCTATTGAAAGTGGGCTTGGTGTAGTCACGACACTGGCCCTGAGGATGGGTCGTGACATAAAAAATAGACAATTATAGAACCTTCTAATTTTAATAATCTAATTAATTCTATTTAATTGTTTCTAGAAATCATTATTAGCCATTTTAAACATTATATTTATAGTTTAACCCTAGTAAATCACCATATATCTTAGCTATGGTAATTAATTTTTTTTGCATTCTATATTGATATTGGTAATAAAAAATTTGGAACACAATAGAAATTATAAATTAGAAATATTGAGAATATTAAATACAATTTTTGAAAAATTATATCTTATAATTTAAATATTTTAATTTCAAATTAATCCAACAAATATGATGAGACATTGAGTTTCTTAAGGTGAAAATGATCAATTGCTTAAAAAGATTTTATATTGGACTTCAACATGAAATATATTAAAATGTTCTAAATTGGATTTATATATTTATAATAGAACTATTTTGATCTTGAAACCCATATATGGTCTGGTTTAGTACCTATAAAATATTTAATCAAAAATTAATTTTTGAATAAAAATTATTTATTTTTTACTATTGATCATAAAATGAAACATTTTAGAAAAACCTTTAAATTCCACCATAAGATAATTTTGGTATTCCAATTTCTTGAATGATGATTATTTTTTCATATAAATCTTTAAAATGTGTAAAAATTTAATTTTAAATAACACGTGCTTACTACGATTAATCCTTATTTTAGAAAACATACTGTTTTTTAGAAATAAATTCATTTTATTTAAAATAATTTTAATCTTATATATAATTTATAGATAAATAATTAACATGTGTACTCTATATATTTTCCAAAAATAGTTAATTCAATTTATGCATACCATTCAAATTTCTTTATGATAATTTTCATATTAAATAATAATAATAATATTTTTTCTGAAAAAATACTCTTGTTGTTATGCTGGATGTCAAAGAAACTCTTTGATTCATGTAACACAAGATAACACTATGTTTCACGTAATTTATGATATTGAATATATTCTATCTACTTTTAAGATATATCTTTTGGTATTTCGGTGTTATATTTCCTTCCGTGCTTGGTGTTGTGTGTCACACATGCTATCAAACAATATTTCCTTATTTTAGAATTTCATGGTGTTATAATAGAAGTCATTTCAAGGAATCCATTTTTTAATTTGTGGTTAATGAATAATGAGATTAATTACCACATATTAAATGGAATGATGGATCATGGTTATAATTCATTCAAATATTTTTTAAATAAAATGAAATTCATGGATATCATGATGAAATCTCTAATGAGGGATATCATTAATTAAATGAGAGTATTATGGGGAGTGTATTATTTCCAAAAATCTATTGATGATTTTATGGTTGTCTCCTCCCATTAATTTTTTTCATTTATTGAAAAAATAACATTATAATAAATGAGATAATAATTTAAAGAAGTAGAAACTATAGTTTATTTCATAGGTTATTTCCAAGGGGAGAGCAGTCGAAATTATTTTTCACATTATGAGGTGAATAAGTTTTTGGTAGGTAATGTGTGAAGAAAACATCATTTTTTTCATGTTTATAAATAATATAAATTAGGATATTTATTTTCCCATGATTAGATTTATTATTAAATAACCCTCATAATGATAACTGAATAGTGGAAAATAATTTATTTCAAGAGTGTCATAATTAATACAATATTGATATTAAATTGAAGGACATAGTTCTCTAGAAATCATCATTCTATCTATTATTGATATTCTTATATGAACACCATTTTGGAGGCATGAAATTACTTATTTCATGAGTTTATTTAGTTAATAATTTTTGATATTTTACTTGATTAATTCATTCGGAAAATTCTCTTGGATTAGTAAAAATATATTTAGTGATGATTAGAGATTCATTGGAATGAAATAAATAATGTTTTTAGGGAAAGAATCATTTAATGAAATAAAATGATCACATCAGAGGACGATTAAATTATGTTTCTATAAAATGTTAGTAATCGTATGAAATAAGGATAAAAACATGGTTTAATATTCATTTTGGGAAGATAATGATAGGATAATGTGTTAAAATTACATTAGAAGACTATATCGTAGAGTTAATATGATGTGAGATTGATGTTTATATTATGATTAAATTATATTTCGATATAAGGAATTGTTTTTTCATAATGTTTATTATGATTAATTAAAACAAATTTAATGAAATCTTAACTACTTCCCCACGTTCATTTTAGTACATTATTTTGAGTTATATGACCCTTGTTTATACATTTTTATGAATATGAAGTGGCTGGATATTTTTTGGGAGAGTTTGGTGTATCTTGGAATAGTATTCGAATTGTTTGGAGGTTTTTTAAGGCTGCATATTTTGCGCATGGTTATGGGAAATTGAGCGAAAATCCCAGGTAACCGTGCGTTATTCCATTGTTTGAACTTTAGTATCCGTACAGTTGGCGCGTGGTTTATGAAACATTGCGAGTGAGCCATGTGGCCCACTAAAAATGTTTTTAAAATGTGGTTATTTGGGATATTAACTAACTCACCCATTCCATCTCCCACATGGTCCCTACATATAATTTCTGGATCTCAAGATCTAGAGGGGTTCTCCCTCGCATTTTATAAGAAAATATATTGGTTTTCTTGGTGGTTTGGTGGAGGTTCATCCCGGGTAATCTTCTTATTTGGTTTCTATTTTACTTCCTCTAGATCTTCTCACTCCCCTCACTTGGTTTTCTATATCTACATCCATTTCCATTATATTTATAGTTGGGGTAGCCTAAGGTGTTGACTTTAGGGCTTTTTGGTGTTGGGGAAGGATATCATGAGTGGTTTGGCTGGTGTGGTTTCTTATGGGTTGATTTTTCCGGAACCCTAAAGGTATGTGGCTTCTCTCTCAACTTCACTTTTCTAGAACATAAGGCCTTGGTTAAAATAGTTTTTTAATGAAATTTACTATGAATATGGTGTTAAAATCTTGGTGAAAACCAATTTGGTGATTATTTACAAATTTTTGTTAAAATGGGACATTGGTGTAAATGGTGTTTTGTTATGTGATTTTAAAATATTGATTTTAAAATTGATATTCGGTTTAATTATGGTAAAACGTTTTATGAAAGGTTAATTTCAATTAAAATGTTTTATTTATTGAAATTTGATTTGGTGTGATAAATGTTTAAAAGGTGTTTTTAATAAATAACGGATTTATTGAAGTGATTCTGTATATGTTGGAATTGGTTGTGTGCATAATGTGTAGCCTTGGTGTTCTTTATGGTTGTTGGTTGGTTAATTATTATGGGTTTTGTAGATTATTTGTGAATTGTTCAACGTGTATCACTATAAAATGTGATGGATAGTGGATGGAAGGGACACCATTAAGATTAAGTGGCTGGGATGCCCAACTAGATTGGTAATGTAATAAACAACATTATACATGAACTTCCACTCTGAATAGTTTCCTTGTTTATGTTCTTAGGTAAGAAAGAAATGTTTTGCAAATGTGAGATGGTGAAGTGGCTTATGAAATGGTTTTTTGGATGTTTCTTTGTTGGGAATGGCTTGATAATGATATGTTTGGCTTGTGGAAATTGTTTAACTATTTGTTTTGATATATAATCTATTTTATATAAACGTGCTAACACTTCATTCCTAGTGACATGTTTAGGGATGTTGTTAGGGGAAATCCTACTGAGTATTAGTACTCACCCCTATATTTGCACTTTGGTGATTTTATAGCTATTGTATTCTGAGACATAGGTAACTGTAATGAATCTCATTTTACCAGTGGTTCTTCATGATGCTTGGGTGGGATGGTGGTGCTTGGACCATGGAACTTGTTATGGAGTAGTTAACTATGTATCATTTTATATTGAGTCTCTTGTTTAGTATTCCACTTTGTACTCTAATTTTGGTTTGGTATGGTTTGGTTTTACTATTTTTTGGGAACTTTCATGGATTAGTTTTGTTTTATTTTTCGCTCCATATAGTTTCTATTTCTATTTTAACAAGAATCATGTTTTTTTGGTTATGACTTGATTGGTAGGTTGGTTTATCTCAAGGTAAAATCCCATCTCAATTTATTATTTAAGACCTCATCATTTATTTCTAGCCTTTATTTACACAATAACATTGAATATGGACATTTAACACCTCATATCCCTCTCAAAACTTTGAGGAAGGGGCATAGAATTACAATAAATTTATATAGTGATAGTTTGGGAATCCATGTGGTGTCACACCATGATAAAATATTTCACACTCTGATGTACCTAATCCCGTTGTAATATCAATACTATAAATGTTTACTCTTTCTCTAGAATGATTTATTAATGAAACATTTCGATGAGTCATACGAGTGAACCATAATATTAAGAGAAGAAAAGAAATCCAAAACAAAAAATGAGGAATGGAACCATTACAGCCTAGGTGATGAAGGTTTGTAGACTTGATGTATCAAAAGTATAAGTCTTACCATGAAATAAATCATGTAATAGATTATAATGAGTATAGATAAAAACCTTTAGTTGACTATCAGTTTTGTAAATATAAGAACAGTCATACAACAATCTAATGGATGTGTTTCGAAGAAATATTTTTTAAGATAATTCGAGATCATTGGGATTTATCTATCCATATCGTACTAATATTAGGATGATGACATAGTGGGACACAAGATCATTAAATATATGTTATGTTTATTAATATGTGATATATCTCATTGATATATTTTTTTTCTGAAAAAATAAGAGACTCTAAAGAAAAATGGAACACATCAAAATATGGACATCACATACCATTGAGGAAAAAAATGTTTTAATATCAAGTCTAATATTAGAGGAAGTGGAAGTATGGGAAGTTATGATCATTAGTTTTTTAATATTTATCAATAATCAAGTAACTATAGTTCAATAAAATCCTATTGATCCTTTTCTTATCCCTTTTACTATAAAATAGAATGTTGGTAGAGGGATAAAAACCTTGCACACTAAGGATTAGGTCCTAATAAAATATTTAAGTCGACCTTGTAAAGATTATATTATATTTATTTTTTATTCCACAATCTATATGACATCGTAATATAATTACCACAAAAATATATTGACACTAAAAATGAGGGTGATCACATATTTTGCGATACTCTGTTCATAGAAGTTACTAACTCACACAACTAATCAGTGTTGGTATGCTCTCTCCTAGGATTTAGATACCAAATCTGTAATACTTTTAGAAGAAAGAGATTGAGTGGTGGAGAAATTAGTCATCTATATCACCCTCAATATTAATGTTATAGGTACACTAATTAACCAAAAACAAATATGGGAATCAGTATCATTTCAAATCTTAAGTGGTAGTGAATTATAATAAATATTAAATAATAGATATTTATTATAAATACATAAAAAACAACTTAAGGGTCCGATCACTATCATCACACCTCTATGTACACTTCTAAATTTCACATAGTGAACACCACACATCAAAAACCCACCACTACACCCAACACCAATATAAAAAACCACATCAACCACATAACAACCATGGAAATCCCTCTTTCAAAATCCATTAATAATAAATAATATTAATTTATAAGAAATATTAATTCCTTAAAAAATTTCAATTTAGAAACTCAACTTTTGTTCTTACCCATATACAATTCTGAAAATAAATTACCATATATTAGTTCCATCACTTTAATTTGGAGTTCATAAGACATTATTAATTGTATATTATTTTACATCCTCAAGAAACTATATTACCATCCATATTATCTTATCCAACATTCACATCACACAAAGAGTCTATAGAATTTGCTATATTATTTATATATAAACAATAAACACTTTGAAACATCAATAATGAAAAACCAAACCCATCCTCAATTTAAATAAATAAATAAAATTTTATCATTATAAATCATTGAAAAAATAATCCAAAGAGTATTCAGTTATCCATAAAAATGAAATATAAACTTTCAATCACAAAAAAATCTCATATAATCATTTTTATCCATTTTTATGATTTATTTAAAAAAATGAAATATCAATTTCATTATTTATATTTTTTCTTTTTTTCATACCATATTGACTTTATTTAAAATAATAGATATTTAATTAATAAATAAATAATAACATTTAAAACCTGTCAAAATTCTAATCACAAAATCAAAAATCTACATCAAAATAAAATAAATAGAAATTTCTAAAATATGTTTAAATGTTATTATAATAATTTAATATAATTATGATAATTAATAGGTATGTTTTAAATCTATTCTTAATAAAAATAAGAAATAATTTATAAATATAATCATAAAAATACATATAAATATTAAATTCAAATCCCTTATCTCAAGAGGTGATAAAACAATGAAATTCCAAGAGAATAGAGAAGAAAAATAATGCTTAACTAAAAAATATCTTTCAAGAAACATTTTCAAAATTACAATACATCAGCAATCATCATGTATTTTACCTTAATATGAAAAAAATATTCCTAAAAAATTACTTAATATCAATAGTAATTATTTATATGAAAATTATTTAAAATAAGAGAACAGAAATGGAAATTGGATCACAAGATCCCAATAACACTATGAAAATGGATGAAGATCCACTATGTACTAGAAAAAGGATACAAAACTATTACATTAGGGATTCAATGGATTGGGAGATTTCGAAATAATCAAGATAATAAAAAGCGGAACCTCTTATTTGAAATGTAAAATATTGAGTTTGTATACCATAAAATAATATGAACATACCATGCCATTATGTATCTCATTCAATAAATATTCCAAATCCAAAGTCTCTAAAATGCCTACATTACAGAAAATTTTATAAATATAACATTCATTTAAAATGAGTGTCACCTATACCAAGAAGTAAAACTATTCGATCATGTAGTGTTCCTTCAATGAAACACTAAAACCATAGGCCACCAGAACAAGACACTCAACAACCTCTTAGTTTCTATCCTAACCCCCAAAAAATCCATAATAACATAATGATATAATGTTTGAACCACCATGAAATAAAACACTCATGATTCTAAAAATGGTATGTTCCTCCTTCCACGTGTATTATTGACATTAATTTAAATATAATATTTTCTAACGACCACAGTAATGGGTTCTATAATCGTATAAAATCAAAATATTATATAAATTAATGTTAAAATAGGTAGAGACAACTCTATATTAACAAAAAATAATAATAAATCAATAATAACCCCAGTAAAACCCAAAACAACCTCATAGTAACCATCATATGATTATGATTGGACCACATTTTGGTTCTCCTCATGAAATTAATATGCATGAATCTACCATTGAGAAATATTTCGATGTACCTCTATCATCTATATCAAATCATAAGAAAATCTATTTAACTTAAAAAAATTTCCTCTATATTAGATACCTATATTACTATTATTATCTTATTCAATGAGATAAAATCCTAGGATGAAAACATATAACCTCAAAACAAAACACCGTATGAGATACCTCACAAATAAATATAATGAAATCCTAAAAGAGTAAATAACATATGGAGATAAAAAACAACTTCAATCACATAAATAAAAAATGCATCTCAATATCACATCAATTAATGATTCAAAATATAATTTGATACTAATCCTATATATGCATCTCACATTCCAATATACATCTGTAATACGAGAAATCATTAAAAGGCATAAAATACAAAAAACCTACCCAATAAATCATATCATAATACATAAGATAAAACATTAAATAACTATATGTGGATTTACAATCCCCATTGTTTAAAAAAAGTTATTTAGATTATAGCATACACATCTTGGAATTTTTTCCCTGTAAATACATCAATATGGACATAACTGTGTAGCAAACATGGCCTCACAATATTTTTGAAATTCATTAACTCAAATAAGTGGATTGATATTAACTATAAACAAATTGAAATGACATTTATATTTTATAATATAAATAAAAACATGTGAAAATATACATTATAATCAAAAACAATATAAAAAAGGAAAATAGGATGGGAAAATTATGTAGAGATACAAAAAATGATAGTTCAACAACAAAACCATATATAAAATAATAGAAAAGTATCTTCTTATCTATCTAAAACTTTAGGGATCACTACAAGAATGTAAAATCCTCTAAACCAAACTCAACAAACATGGAAATCCACCACCACTATGTAGTGACATTAATTTTGATTAACTATATTAGTTAAAAAATTCAAAAAATAGTAAAATTATAATTTAGGGTTTGAGAATATAAATCATTATTAGATTCCATCTTGTATTCTATTAATAATTCTTATTAGATAATCTAATCAATTAATTTTTTTAAACATTTATTCAATTTTAAATTTTAAAATCTGTTAAAATAATTAGTAATAATAATGTTAATGTAATTTTTCCCTAGTAAAAGATAAATATTAAATAAAATTATTTACCCTTCTGTAACTATGGTATTGTCCTGCCAGGATCCTTTTACAATTCCTTATCCAATTTCTCACTACAGATATAATATGAATTCTTGAATGGAATTGAAATCTTGTAATATATCTGTAATTAGTAGTGAAATAATAAATATAGCGTATAATATAGTTTGAGTGGTATCATTACCTAATATAATAAAACATATAATTCATATACAATCACCAATGTTCATTATCATTCATAGACATTTCAATGGATTCCAATTTCCTAAAAAATCATTCATATGAAATGAGAAACCTTTCATCTACCACATAAAACGAAATTTTAATGGGATTAAATAGAATATTCTTTTCAAACAACTCTGATTGCTCATATGAGGAGACTAAAAATATTATATCTAATATAGGAATTGTCAACATTGGGAAAAATAATTTTAAATACTTTTCAATTTTAAAACTCAAGAGCACATAGTTATTAAAATATAAGAAGTATATGTAACCACATAACATGTACCATTAAAATTGCCTCCCCATAGTGATAATTCCCTCTAGGAAGAAATACAAACCAGCAGGAATCAAGATATGTTATAAAATGGTATATCTAATAGGAATCATAGCCCCCCATAGCTACAGAAAAGAAAGTAACCCATGGATTAAAAGTTAAAATATGTAAAAAAGCAGAAGGAAATACATTTGATAGGTGATTTCTTAGTGGTAGATCCTTTAAATAAATTGGAAATTTTTTTAATCATTAAGGATGATGTCAATAATTGATAAGATTAAAATATATGGTGGGAGATGATTCATAGGTTGTTTAATGGTGCAAATGGTTGAAATAGAAACATCACTATTTTTTATTTTATTTTATTCAATTAATGAATATGTATTAATTAATCATGGACAGGTCGGATATGATGTGTCTTCCCTTCATTACAACAACTCAAACCTCCCTTGAGGCAAAAAATAATCATTAAATAACTACCAAGGGACATTTCATGACTTGACCGGTAACATTCAAGGAAACAAGTCCCAACCTAAACCAATCCATGTGGTGGGGATATCATCTACAAAATCATAATCATTTTATTAAACACATATCATAGTGTGATCATCCACATAATCATTATTTCTTAATATTTGGTCACCATAAGAATTATGTTACACACATATGAGTAAAATCTTACGCACTGTGACTATTTTGTCTAAAAGAAACTATTCCAATATAATGAAGTAATTCCTATATCATGGTGAATCTTATGTGTGATAATTTTTTATTTTTTTATCTTCCAAACACTCATCATGACATGATTACCATAGGAATTTCATATCCATCGACCAACACCAACCAGAAAAATATCATCCAAACCTTCATTTGGTAATGCCCGTTACCCTTGTTATAACTTTTTCATTCCCCAAAATATATATATATCATTATATTATAGTTCCCCTTAAACATGACCAGACCTATGAAAACCCCAATACCATTTAAAGAACACTAAAAACACATTGATATACTCAATTGGATCTAAAAACACATATTCGATCTAAAAGTATACCCATGTCGAAAAATAAAAAATAAAATCAATTACTAATATATTTAATAGCTTAAAACCATGTTAAAGATGTTTTTTTGTCAAAATGAATTATTTTCCCACACATCACCTTATCCTTGAAAACAGAAATCTTAAAATAAAATGCAATGAATATTGTATACCCATCAATATATAACTAAATCCAATAAAATAAATTAAAATCATCACGAAGATATCAGAGAAGCTAAAATAGAGTTAAAATTTTATCAATTAGATACAGTAACAATGAAATATCTAATGAATATTACATAATTTTTATATTCAAAAACACCTTGAAATTCCTAACCAACTCAATTGAAATATTAATTGATGTTAAAAAAATTTATTTCCCATGATGTGGGTGAACTTTTATAAAAACATAATCACTGCTAAAAAACACCATTGGAATTATTTAGATCTCTATACATATTATTATAATCAGTAGAAGTATTTTTCCACTTGTGTATCATCTTAACTGTCTTTATCACACTTAGCCCAAAAATTGGTCTAAGATTCACTAACTCTCCAATAATTTTCCTACATAATAAATTTCAAAAATATATACTATACAATTTGGAAAATATAAATAATCCCAGGTATCCTTGATATGAATTATTATATAAAAATTAAAAAAATGGTGAATTATTTATTCAAAAACATAAAAAATTGAAAACACAAGAAAAAAATAATCCCTCAAACTTCTAGATCATTTTCCCTTTATTATAATTTATTATGTTACAATGTGGTACTGGGGAAAATAAAGGTAAAAATTAATGTCATGAAATTATCCATAATATAATTGTAAAATGGGGTATCTTGATTAGATATGATCATCCTTATATTCATATGAATCCATACAACTTTATATATATATATATATCATTTCTCAATCACTCATTCAACCTGATTCTTTAATCATATAGAAATGTGTTGATTTCATCAATTGATATTGAAGCATAAACATTACGACATAAAAGAAGAAATAATAATAAAACAAATTATAAAATTAACCCAAATATCACACGATTTCCTATGAAGAATGTACAATTTTTATAGTCATCCATTAGAAACTCAATTTTCTGTTATTTACTTAAGACCAAATAACATGAAAGATATAAACTTCACCATTAAAAAAATCATATTTGCTACCAAAACATACTACTCAAAAAATGATACATTATATATATATATATATCATGATATAATATCATTGAGGATAAGTAAAACTCAAATGGGAAACATATCATGTAGGAACAGAAAAAAAACATCGCTTAAAATGACATTAGATGCTAAAAATCCTTTAACCACATACTTCAGGATTTTCCAGAGTCAACAGTATATCTCAACACCCATACCATGGGATCTCTTAGATTAAATTAATTTATCTTCACGAAAAAAATAATTTACTACCAGATAATAAATTCTAGATTTACCATTTACTTCCTCCGAACATATCCCCATGTTATATTCTACTAGGCACTTAAACTACAAAATTTCATTTCAATGAATTTTAAAAGATCTAAATATCGTAGTTACAAATTAATTCTATCTACCATGACTAATAAAAACTCAAATATAACTAAAGTAATATATATACCTCGATACTATGTTTGGTAAAGTCCATAATGATTTCATTGAAAATATAACACCCATATAGCTTATGTGAAAAAACCCTTCAAAAAAATATTATCATGGGTAAATTAGTTATTATAATAATGATCAAGATTCAAATTCCCATAATATTTCACCACTTTATGAAATACTACAAAAAAATAAAGGCATAAATGCTAAAAATTAAAAATTTACCCAAATATGGATTCAAAATCATGAAAAAATAGAAAATGATAACTAATCATAAAAAACATAAGGCAATATTTCATTTCAAGATAATTATCTTTCCATTCGAATTCCTAGTACTTTCTAGTAAAAAGTATCAATGTACCCAATATTAGATAGAAATTATAAATGAATATCCCATAATATACAAATAGTCCAAGAAAAATGTGAACATTTGTAAGGTTTTTATGCTCCTCCCTTGAAAGTGAAAAATATATAATGTAAATAAAATGTAATACAGTAAGATAATGTTAGACATATAATCATATATAATATTATCACCTAATGTGGAATGTTACAAATAATGAAAATAAAAAACATATTTCCCAGATTTTGTGATATATTATAGCCTTTTATATGATCTCATATTATTTTCCCAACATGTGGTAGTGTATTAAATAGTCAATATCATATTTAATTGTGAATTATATTTTATGATTCATATTTAATTCTATTATTGAATGACATAGATGAATGTTATGCAGTAGTATTAGAATCATTACCCTAGTAATCTATCAATAATAAATGAATAGTTTTGTGGGATGAATGAAGGATGTAAAGACTTATGAATTTTACTATTTACTCATACATTTTGTAATGTCTGAGTAAATGTAGTAAACTATTAGGTAGAATCTATTTAGCTAATATAATGTCGCTAATACCACAAAGATGTGTGTTGACATATTTTGCGGTTCTATGCAATTCTCTCAAACTTTCACTTTCATATCCTTCATTTTACATATATGATTCTATCATATCAATAAAGAACGGGGGAAATGCTCATATTTTTTTTGATGCTTATGATTAGCCTATAGATTCATCATGGAGAGGGGAACCATTGGGTCACTACGTAGGGTTCTTCATCAACCGATTTTGTTAAGCATCATTATTGGTGTAAAAATTAATTTAAGATATTATTTTCTCATAATTTATTTATACACGGATTAAATTTTCATAGAATATTCATATTCGGATATTAGGTTAACAAAATCATTCAATTACATGAATTTTTTTTGTTTTATTAATAGAATCCATTTAGTTGTAACATTGATTGACATACATCTTGATTCTTTAAATCATTTCATTAAATTAATAAATTTTGACATCATATTGAGGTTATATTGTGTATATTAAAATATAATTTAAATTTTATATTACCACTAATTATTTAAATAATTATTCTATAATACATGATATTTTAATTCCATCCTATATGTGACATCATAGGTGGAGAAATAGTTTAATTCTAGGGGTTTTTATATATCTCAACTATATGTATTCATCCTTATATTCTACATATTAACATGAGTTGGACTAGAATTAATTATTAATTTATTAAAATATATTTTTTTTATAGTTTTGGAGAATTGGATCATAAATATTATATAAAAATACCATATATTAAAAAATAAACACTTATATTTAGTATAAAATTTATTACAAAATAAAACAGTTTTATAAGAAACATGATTTATTTTAATGAAATATATTAAAAGAATTCTCTTGAACTAATCTTTGTTCTTAATAATCCTTAAAACCCTATGAAGAACATTTCGAATGATGGGATGAGAACGAAATTCTTACTAATGGACATAAATAAGATGTTGATTACTTGTTAGTATATTTTGAAACCAGGAGATCATAAAAAGTGTTTTCATATTTATGAAATAAAAATTTAGATTAAATAATCATTTACCTACTCTTGAAATCAATTCTACTATGAAAATATTTTTATAAAACACATTATAATATAAAATTCATAAATTAAAAAATCATAATCAATAGTGGATCATAAATGAGAGGATATCCCAAGAAAAATTTTGTTAAAAAATACCTTCTTTTCTCCTAAAGGGAAAAAACTTTCTTTAAAAATATGCGTACCATGACTTTTTAAATAAAATGATTTCTATGAATACTCATTAGCATGCATTACAAAATTATTTTTGGTCCCTTTTAACATCATTATCATATAACACTTATATAAACATTAGAAAACAATTATAATTTTAATAACCATATGACCGAGATAGAATATAATTTTCTAGAAAACATAATCATTAACAAAACCATTTGAGTGAATTCTAGGAAAACCCACCATATAATCTATATAGGTATCAATTATGTTCAATAATAGGGATCAAACCTTTTTAAACAATGTCCAAGTAAAATATCATGAATATAATCCATGATAAACTCATTTAAACCAATGTGAAAAACAATTTCAAATATCAAAATATTGTTTTCTCTTATGACCCCATTTTTACTACCAAACCAACCAAAAAATGGAAAGATGAATTTTCATTGAAAAAATAATGTTATCTTGTAATGAGATCAAAAAATAAAATAATTTTTTTGTTGTGTGAAAATTATTTCTCATTATATAAATTAAAATAGAACATTCATTTTGAGTTTGTAAACTAAAGTTAAATCAATCTATAAAAATATTTGGATTTTTTAGAACATTGGAATAAAAGTGGTAAAAATTAAAATTTATAATTATTTTATGTCTATAAAATTACTTTTTAAATTATTTTACAAATAGATACAATTAAGGGAATTATTCTGACAATAAATAAGTATAACATATAAAATATGATTTTATTTTAATGTGTCTCTTATGTCGAGACTGATTCATCGTGTATGTTGTTTATCATACATGATAAAAAAAATATATATTTATTATTTAATTCCTTATGTTCCATTTTCAAGTACATTATTCCTTTTATTTCATTCAATACCATGTAGTAACAAATTAAGTAATCATTAATGTTCACCTTTTATGTTTCAACTATATTTTGTTGATAAGTCCAAAATTATATTATTGGGATGATTATTGTTAAATAGGTCATTATTCCAACATCATCACAATAATTATAATGAAATAATTATAATTTTTATATATTATTTTTTTAAAACCGATGATAATATATTGTTATTCAAAATTAACTATTTTAGAATTATGGAGATAATAGTCCATATGCACAAATCAATAACATTTCCATTGTTCAAGAATCAATGTGGATGAAATGTATGTTTTAAATTATATTAATAAATTCAAAATAGTATCATAAATACCAATCCTCTATATATATATTCCATTTAATGTGTTGAGGAAAAATGAATCGCATTGCTCCATGGAGGTGTTTGTCCATATATACGCATGAACGATATTATCTTTTTGAAATAATGTAAAGGGATGAAAGAATATAACAATTTATCCTTTAAATATCATATATATTTCATGATTTAAAAATATAAACATTAAATTCGTCATTATAACCATCCATGATAGGTGGTGATAGAAAACGAATTACATGGGTTAATGAGGTCTTAGTCTTCTGTATTGATGAATGATGAATAACTCTCTCGGTTAATGGAGGATAGAGATGGAAATATCTTATTACATTAACCAAATAACATCTCATTACATGGATGATATCAGTGTGAGTTTTTTATCATGGGTGAATAAAATTTTAAGTACGTGGAGGAAGTATTAAAACAAAAACACGTAGTTAAATTATATACCTCTTCAGTGGAAGGTATCCTTTTTTTATCAACAAAAAACCATAAAATTTATATTATGATAATAATTAAGGACTCTTAAAAATTCGTAGGGATGTTATTATTGGGATTGGATAGTTAATCTCAAAACTGAAATGATTTTGAAGTCTAAATAAAAGATGATATCATATGAATTTTTATAATAGTGGGTAGGGGCACTCATGGAATTTCATACAATATTAAAGTAATATAATTGATTTTTGTTATAAAATGATTCCATGTTGATAAATTTATAAGATTTTAATATTATGTGTCGATATTATCTCATAAAGTAATATTTGTAAGAGTTTGGATCACATTTTTACTCTTATCCTTTTTTGTTAACCCATCGTTAAAATTTTTTTACACTTACTGTGGGAACACTGATTTTTACTATTTGAGTTTCTAGATAGTCAAAGTAAATTAAAAAATGTACCATAAATGTACAGTGGTTCATAATATCAACCATGTAAATTTGAAAATTATTATAACATTTTTATGATTTTTATGACATTTAATAAAATATTATTTTCATAAAATATCATTAATATCAATTTTTTAACTATTGATTTACATTGATATTAATAACATTAAAAAAACAATATAAATTAAAAATAAATTAATTAATACCCCCCAAACATGATATATATTTTTATTTTATATTTTTGGATGAAATTAATTATATCAAATTATATTATTTTCAATATTTTTAATATCATTTGTAATATTATTTAATTAATTTAATACACACATCATCATTATGGCATTAGAATTATAGGAAATAATTTATTCAATAAATTTTTTAATAAATTACCATGAATAATATTTATTTTAATTTTTAAATAAAATATTTATAATTAAAAATATTCTATTTTTGTAACAATGATGAAAATTTTATTGTTATGAAAATTAGGAGTGTGTAATTTTAATATTCCTTATATAAAATATTATATAGATCATAATCATATCCATATGAAAACAAAAGGACATATAACAAAATATTTAATGAATATAGACTAAATTTACTCCTCAAATAAAATTTTCCCATGTTTTAGCACTATTTTTTCATCCTTATCATTTTATTTTTTAACATTAATTAATTGATTTACACTTTATTATGATAAAAATATTAAAATGGTTTATATTAATAATGAATAAAATAAAAGGTAACTATTTACCAAATTTAAAAGTCAAGATTATAAAATTTTAATACATTTTTAAAAATTAAGAACAAATAATAATGGGGTATGTTAATTTATAATTAAACAAGAAATGTTTGATAAAAATGGTTTAAAAATGACTTTTTAAGTAAAAAATATTTTTATACTAAATTAAAGAATAATATTATTTTTAAAAACAATAATTAGAATTTTATAAATAAATGTTATCTAATTAAATTTTATAACTAATAAATAATTAGAAATAATTTTATAATTACAGTAAAATAATATATAGTTTTAAAAAAAATTATTATATTCAACTATTCATTGAAATATAAATGTTTTAAAAAAATAAAAAAAATTCGCTGTAAAATATTTTATTAAATAAATATTTCATATATCATATCCCTTTGATCATATATATTATTTTTAAATTTATTTTGAATTAATTTTAAATTTCACTCCTAAATACAAAAAAAATACATTTTTTAATAAAATTTATCTTCAAAAAATAAAAAATATTTTATTAAAAATGAATGCGTATTTCCAACTAATTAATTTTTTTTATTTTTATTAAAACATTTATAATTATTTTTTAAAAAAATTATCTTATTCCTACATGATAATTTAATGGCTAGGCTATAATAATAATTGTATATTCTCGTGTTTTTTAACCTAATTAAATTATGATATGTTTTTGAATGTTTTCATTTAATGTTCAGGATCAATTTAAAACCATGATTCATGATTAAGACTTGTGAGTTAGGTTCATTTTATGGGTTGATATAAAGCTTGAGGAAATGTTTTAGTATTTTTAATGTTGCTTGATGGGTTTCGGGAGCACCAGACCCAGAAACACTATTTTAAAAAGGCGCAACAAAGGTGTTCTCTTGGGTTATACATTGTTAGTCAACCTGTACATGATAACCATTTCGGATACACTAAAAATCTGATAGTGAGTGCATAGTCTACACATCGTATGTCAGACCGTGTGAGTTAAAACATGCGGCTTACCCAGTTTTGAGTTTCTAGTTAATTTATTTTAATTAAATTCATCATTGAATGTAATTTAATTAATTAAGCTATTGGGGGTTTCATTTAATTAAATTAAGGGTTAGAAAATTTTATTCAATATTGTTGTGATGGAGATGTTATTAAATTAAATTGAGATAAAAAAATAAATTTATTTTAAATAATGATGAGTAGGAGTCTTTATTTAATTATATTGAGATGAGAAGAATTTAATTAATTAACATGTTAATGAACAGTGCTGGTTTATCAAAGAAGTGTAAAATTTAAATTATGTGTAAATGTTTATTTTCGGTTTCATATAATTATATTCAATATAGATAGTAATTTTATTAATTAATGTGATATGGTGGATTAATTTAATCAAATAGAAGGTTAAAAAGATTTTATTAACACATTGAAAAATATGGTCTGTTAATTAATTAATCCGAGGTTGAGCTAATTTAATTAAATAATGATGATGAGTTAGATTTTTTAAATTTAATTAAATTGTGTTTAGTGAATTTAATTAAATAACACGAAATGGAAAAATTATTCTATTAAATTCATTTGAAATGAATTTAATTTAATTAGGATTAATGATTATTTGGGATATTTAATAATATAATATTAAGATAATTTAATTAAATAATAATGACAGAGAAAATTTATAAAATTAAATTCAATTGGAAAGGAATTTAATAAATTATTTTTTAAATGGGTAGTTTGGGGTTCTTCTAATAGGTGTTTAAATTATTTAATAATAATAATAATATAATGGATATTATTATTATTATTATTATTAATATTATATTAATGCTTATTTTTTTCGGTTATTTTGAGCGAGAAAATAAATAAGGGGATGTGCAATATATGGTGATGCATGAGCCCTTCCCGTCGGCTCTCCCATGGTGTGGCGCACCACCACCCCTCCTCCGAATCCTCTTCATGCACCCGGTTCCTTCAGGTTCTTTCACGATAATTGTTCATCATTGGAAGGTAAGTAATTCTCAATGCATTTTCTTCTTTGAATCAAGTGTTTCGGATCTCCATCACCCGATCTATGTTAGGCTGAAACCCTAATGTCTGAGATTAATCCATCTTCTTCTTTTCTTCCAACTTTAGGTTAGGAAAAATATGTCCAGGGAACTGTTGGTCCATATTTGGATGATTTCCTCTAATGTTAAAGTGATTTGGCATGATTTGTTTCACCATAAAAATATTAGGGTAAGGCTATTTGCCTCATAATTGGTTTCATGGCACTTGAATTTGGTTCTTATGTAGTAATTGGGTTATGGTTGATTATTTTGGTGTGTGTTGGTCCCTGCCGAACTAATTATAAGATCTGGTTCGTGTTGTTAAGTGTTGTGATCAATTCCAAATATGTGTGTGCATAATTGTGGAAGTGTGTATGAGTGAGACAGTCACTGTTTGAGTTGGGATGCACTGGCATAGCCAAATTCCATGAATTGCGGTTCTAAAAATATCTTAATTAATAAAATGTAGACATCTTGATGTATTATTTTTGAAAATGTTGACTGAAATGTTTGATTAAATTATTAATTATGGGAATGAAATAATAATTAAGAATTAATTATGTGATTTTAAATAATAATTAATCATGGAATTAATTATGATTAATTAATACGGTTAAGTTGAGATAATTAATTATGAATTAATAATGTGCTTTTAGATGATGACAACTGATGGATTAATTATGACTAATTAATTTTGGTAAGTTGAGATAATTAATTTGCGAATTTATTATATTATTTTTGATGATAATAATCAAGGAATTATTTTTGTGATATAATTTTTGTTAAGTTGAAATATTTAATTATGAATTAATTATGTGGTTTGAAATGATAATTAATCTGGGGATTAACTATGAGTATTTAATTTGTTTAAGTTGAGGTAATTTATTATGAATTAATTATGGTCATGGAGATGATAAATAATTGAGGAATTAATTATTAGAAATTAATTTTTTTAAGTTGAAAAAATAATTACGAATTAGATATGTTATTTGAAATGATGATTAATTTGGGGATTAATTATGAGTAATTAATTTGGTTAAGGTATGTGCGTTGAAATGATAGTTAATGAGGGGATTAATTATGAGACATTAAGCTCGTTAAGTTGAGATAATTAATTTCAAATTAATTATGTGTTGTGAGATTGTAATATATACAATTAATTGGGGGTTAATTATGATAAACTGATTTAGGCTATGTTAAGATAAATAATTTGTGAATTAATTATGATATATCGAGATTACTTCCATGAGAGAATTAATTTGTCAATTAATTACGTGATATTGAAATGGTTTCTTTAGAGATTTTTTTTTGAATTAATTATGTGACATTGCGATAGTTTCCTTGAGATAGTTATTTTGTGAATTAATAATGTGATATTTATATGGTTTCCATGCGATAGTCAAATGTATAATTGAATATATGATTTTGAGAGGGATTCCATTTTAATGAAGGGTTAAATTACCTATATAAATTAATGAAAGTAATTAATTGTTGAATTAATAATTATTATAGTTATGATTAGTTATTTATCGAGATAACAAATGGAATTAATGTGTTTATCTAATTGTTGAGGAAGTAGTTAAGGTGAGGTTGTTAATTACTTATTGTATTAATTAACATACTCAATTAATTAATTTATAAATTAATTAATGGACGAGATCTTGGGGTGTGAGACATGAAATTCTACACCCATGATAAATATAAATGTATCATTGATTAATGGGTTGTGAGACAAGGGCTAAGGTTTCAAATACTCACAGTGTGCTCGATATGGTGTTCCACACCCATCATGCACGAAAATAATTTTTTTTCAGAGAGGGTATGATTCTCCAAATACCATTCAGTTGTGAGAGAAGGACAGATGCTCGAAATACTCATGATGGTGAAAAACATTATGTTCTACACCAATTAATTGAGATTAGATTGGGGGTACAGTTGGTCGTACATGAATTGATTCAAATTGTTATTGAAAGCTGATGTGATATAATGTTTTGGGATTTGAATATGAGAAATGTTTGAGACTCCATCATGATAGAGACATGTGTTGAGATAAGGATGTCTTGGGGAACTAGTGGATTTAAGTGGTTCAATAAGTAATATTAAATAATGTGTGAAATATTTTATTTATACATTATATACATATAGTTCCTATTCAGACTCTTATCTCTGGCTGTGAGCCAATGTACGTATATTCATCTGGTGTCCCTTAGAAACTAGGATGGGTAGTAATTTATGTATTTAATTGTTTCATTACATCATTATAACTTCACCCTAATTAATCATATTGAATTTCTTATATTGATCTAGACATCGGTGGTCCCAACCTACTGAAATTTATATCTCCCACCAAACTGGGGCCTCCATTTCACTAGGGTACCTGAGTAAATTCTACTTGTTTATAGGACCATGGATATTTCTTTTTGATGTTTTCCTATACTTTGGTGTTAGGAGAAAAGGACTGAGCAGGAGATCGGGATGCTCAGGGAGACGACCCCTATGGATTTGAGTCTTATCCTTGTTTTCATACTGAGATGTAATGCATGATCTTTTATAAATTCATTCAAATATGTATCACCATGACATGTATGTGTTTTATAAAATGGAATTGGCCACATTTGTTATTCAACTAACTATGGATTTATATCTACTTCTACAGTTTTATGGTTGTATTATCTATTTTCACTGTGCACTCTATATATGATGGAACATTTTCCCCACATATAATCGATAGTCTCTTGTTGCCAGTCGGTAACATCAGGAATACGAGGAGAAATACTTGAGTTCATGTGGAAAACGGTCTAGTTACTGGTTCAAGGGTAAGTGGAGCTAGGAAGATACAATGGGGTATTAGAGTGTTCAAGATTTCATTCCTTTTTCCCTTTGTATTTTAGTTTTGGGCCTATATACATGAGACTAGGAAAGTGCCAGTGGTCAGTTAATAGTCTTGTGTGGGACTAATCAGACCAAGTATAGGAAATGACCATGTGGTCAAATATGGGAATTGATGTTCATACTACTTGAGATTATAGTTGATTTTATTTCCCCTTGATCGACTAGTGTATTTTCCATTGCTTATTGATTTTGCGAATATTTATAATTTTCCTTAGACTAATATGGAATGGAAATTATATTACATGTATCATATTTTGCACATATAGATACACATTACCTTCATATTACATGCCATGTAGATTCATTAGTAGGATGCTTTCTAGTTTTGATTGTGTTCCTTGGGTGGAATGCCATGTTTTGATTTTATTTAAGAGTCCTTCTTATATGACATGTTTATATTATTATTTGAAATGCTTCTATGTTGTAACATGTTGTTGTGTTACTTCTTAGGATAATATAATATCGTTATTTTGATGTGTAAATTGATGCATGAGTGGAAATTGATTAATTGCGTTTATAATGTGGACTAATTTCAGTTATAAGGTGTGTGTGCGCCTTATAACTGGGAAAAGCATAACCCATGTATAAAAATAATTGAAAAAGGGATGCTATATTTAAAAATTTTAAATAGAAATTTCATATGATAAAAGGGATCCAAATGTTAGTGGTAGTGTGTATGGGAACCATATCGATTGGTAGATAACCACCCATGTGACTGAGCCTTGTATAACCATAATGTGTTTAAATTTTTTTATAAATCTAGAAATGTGGGGTTTTGTTAATGAACTAATGTGGTTTCCTTTTTTATGAACCTAGATAAGAATAAATAGGACCCTTGGAGGTCGCCTTTGTGTTAAAAATTAATTTAGATGCTAAATTTCATGTTTAAAAGTAAATGAAACTGATTTAGAATATTAAAAGGGGGTTTTTTTTGTTTCTGCAGTTAGATTTTCGATGATGGTACCATTTATGTGTCATTTTACCTAGTAGGGATTTTGGGTTATAAGGAATGAAACCCTTGTTTTGAGGGGTGGTATCCATATCTTTACTCTTGGTTTGGGATTAAGCATGAAAAAATTCTTGGTTAAGTAGGTTAGGCATGACTTAGAAATTGTTAGCCATTAAATTCATTCTCATGATAACTATGATGTAGAGATATAGGGGAATCAAGGTAATATCATCCTACTGCTCAGATGAAATTTTAGGACTCAGTTGTTCTAACACGCAAGATGGTTTAAAATTTTGGCTTTCAGGTGAGATGTTGACGTAGTGATTGGTGATCATGCAATGTCACACGTGTGATTACTGTGTCTCTAAAATAGCATGCTTCAGAGAAACTATTCTTTTTCTTCCATGACATGGAGAATCCTATGATGGGTAGTGTCACATCGATTCCGGTAAATATGTCAGTTCATTCTTCGTAGCATGACTTGATATGGTTAGTGGTGTGCACAATTTTTTGGAAATTCTACATGTTTTTTGACGATTTTTAGAGGTATTCATTGAATGAACAAAAAATTCTTAGGTGAAATAGGCATTAGGTTTTTGTTGATGAAGCATCGGAAGGTGAAGCCTAGAGTTTTGTAAAGAGTTGATTTGTGGTTATTTGATTGACCTTATTTTTGACCTGGTTTTACAGTTAGAGTTCTCTCCTTATTGAGACAAACATGTTTCCTATCCTGACTACATTCTGGAGGTAATGAAATAGCCTCGGTCTTACGTCGTGCTAATGTTTTAAATGTTGATGGTATTGATAAGTTGATGTTATTTGTGTAGTATGTCAGATGTGTGGTTCTTTGGGTTAAGCCTTTATTTGTGCTAGGGAAAGACAATTTTAAAGTAGCGTTACAGTGGCTTGACTTGGAGAGGTCATAAGAAGTCATGTAAGGACTTTGGTTTACATGAAGTTGGTGATGAAATTGATTTCATGGAACATCAATGGTTTAATGAAGGGTATGGGTTTTGTGGGTTGGCGATGTATATTGTGGAAATATCCACAACATGGGGTTCTAAAATTGGTTAAATATTAGTTGGGAATTTGAGAATGCAACGCGATCATTAAAATGAGACTTCTTAAACATGGTGGGTTTTTCGGAGTTGTAGTACCTTCTGAGGGCTTATCACGAACATGAAATTTTTAAAGTTGGTAGATTTTAAATTCTAGTGTTTTTAAATTGGGGTAATATAGTATTATTAAGAACATTTTCATTAAATGTAATGGTCGATTTTAAAACCATGCTTCAGGATGAAGTATTGTTTGTTGGGTTTGTTTTACATTTTGATATTGGGCTAGAGTAAATGGTTTAGACGTTTCTCCAGTGGTTTGATGGGTTTAGGGGGTATCAGACCCAGATAATTAGTTTTTAAAATGTTATGGTATAGGTGTTTTCACAGGTTGTTCATGGTTACTCAAACTATATGGGTTGGCTATGTGGGATACTCCAGGTATCTAATTGTGGGTGCATAGTCTGCCCACAGTTTGTCAGATTGTGTGAGTTAAACTGTACTACTTATCAAGCATTGAGTTTCGAGATAACATAATTTAATTTAATTCATGTGTGAAAGGAAATGATTTAAATGAGATGTTAGGGGTTTTATTTAATTAAATTTATTTTGAGAAAACATAAATAAATGACATTTAGATGGAGATGTTAGTTAATTTAACTGAGTTGAAATGAATTAAATTTATTTTTAATGGAGATAAGCTAGAGTCTTTATATAATTAAATGGATATGAGTAGAATTAAATTAAATAACATGTAAATTAAAAGTTGGGGGTTATCGATGAAGATTAATATTAAATTGTAAAATTTATATGATTTTAAAATGAGCAGTTGGGGTTTAATTTAATTAAATTCAAAGTAAATATGAATTTTATTAAATAATGCAATATAGAGGTTTTATTTAATAAAATTGATATTAAGAATAATTGAATTAGTCATTGAGAAATGGATGATATTATTTAATTCCAATGAGGTTGAATGAATTTAATTAAATTACTTGAATAGTTGAAATTATTTAATTAAATTCTATTGGAACAAATTTAATTAAATGGTGATTAATAATGTGTTAGAGTGTTTTTAAATAAAATATGTTAACATAAATTAATTAAATAATAATGAGTGGTAAAATTGAATAAATTAACTTTTCTTGGAATGGAATTTAATTAAATGATGTGTTAAATGGGGAGTTTGAGGTTTTTCTAAGAGGATTTCTAATTAATTGTTAATTATAAAAATATAATGGAGATTATTATTATTATTATTAATATTATATTAATCCTTATTTTTAATTTGGGATTACTTAAGGGGAAAAAAGAGGGTGAGGCATAGAGAAATGAGGAGTGATCTCCTACCCTCGGTTCTCCCATGGTGAGACGCACAACCACCCCTCCTACGGTTTCCCTTTACGCACTCGGTTCCTTTCAGTTCCTTCACGAGAGATCTTTTTCTCCCTGAGGTATGTCCTTCTCCATGAATTTATTTTATCACATTGGTTATTTTGGCTATCAATCATCCAGTATTCTTTTGGCCAAAATGCTAAGGTCTAGGATTAATTATCTTTCTTCTTTTCTTCTAATTTTGAGTTTTGTAGAAGATGTCTCGGGACCCGTTGGTCCATATTTTGACAACCTCCACTCAAGGATTAATGATTTAGTTTGATTAGGTTCACCTCAAACATATTTGGGTAAGTATATATACATGATAATTTGTTTCCCACCACTTGAATTAGATGATTATGGTGTAATTGGGTTACGATTGATTATCTTGGTGTGTCTTGGTCCCCACCACACTTATTGTTAGTGAATGTTGTTGATTTTAGGTGTTGCGATAAATTCCATGTATGTGTGCACATTAATGTGGAAGTGTGTATTCAGGAGCGGGTTTTAGTTTGAGTTTTTAAGCTTTGTCTTAACTATATTCATTGAGGTAGGGTTCTAAAAATTTCTTTATGTAATAAAATGAAGTTTTTTTTATTGTTTTTGATAATGTTGGCTGAAATGATGGATTAAATTATTCATTATGGGAATGAGATAATTAATTATGATTCAATTATATGATTTGAGATGATAATTAAATTGGGAATTAATTATGATTAATTTTGGATAACTTGAGATACTTAATTATGAATTAATTATGTGCTTTTAGATGATAATTAATTGAGCAATTAATTTGGTGATGTTGATATAATTAAATATTAATTAATTATTCGATTTGAGAAATAATTAATATAGGAATTATGTACTAGATATTAATTTAGTAAATTTGAAGTAATTAATTTGGAATTATTTATGTGCTTTGAAATTATAATTAATCAAGGGACTAATTATGAGTAATTAATTTGGTTAAGTTGAGGAAACTAATTATTTATTAATAAGTACATAGAGATAATAAATAATCAAGGAATTAATTATAATATATTAATTTTCGTAAAGTTGAAATAATTAATTTTTAATTAATTATGTGTTATGAAATGATAATTAATCAAGGGGTTAATTGTGAGTAATTAATTGAGTAAATGTATGTTCCTTGAAATGATAATTAATCATGGTCTTAATTATGAAATATTAAACTGTTTTTGTAGAGGTAATAAATTTTTATTTAATTATGTGTTATGAGATTATAATATAGACAACTAATTGGGGGGTTAATTATGATATATGGATTTGGGGTATGTTTTGATAAATAATTTGTGAATTAATTTTGTTATAATAAAATGGTTTCCTTGAGAAATCAATTTGTGAATTAATTATGTAATATTGAAACTATTTATTTTGAGATACTTAATTTCTGAATTAGTTATGTGATATTGGTGTGGTTTCCTTGTGTTAATTATTTTATAAATTAATTAAGTTATATTGAGGTGGTTTCCAAGTGATTTTTAATTTTAGAATTAAATATATGATTTTGAAAGTGTTTCCTCATTGTTAGTTAATTGTTTTGTTAACTAGAAAAATTTATCAGATTAATTAATGGTTGAATAAATTAATTTTATAGTTATTGTTAGTTAATTGTCGAGTTAGAAAATGGAATTTTTGTGTTTAAAAATTTGTTGAGTTAGTAGTGAATGAGATGTTGTTAATTAATTATTGAATTAATTAGTGGTCTTGATTAATTAATGTATAAATCAATTAAAGGATGGGATCATGGGGTTCTTGATATAACATTCTACATAAATGATAAATAAATACATATGATTGAATAATGGGTTGTGATATAGGGACTGATGCTCCAAATACTCATTGTGTGCTAGACCTCGCATTCCACGCCCAACATGCATGAAAATAATATTTTATGGGACATGGACATATGCAACAAATACCTATGGATTGTGAGACAAGGATTGATACTTCAAATACTCAAGAGGGTCCTTGACATGATGTTATTGACCCATTAATTATAATTGGATTGTGGGTCCAAAAGGTTGTACATGAATTGAATTAAATGGTTAATGAATGCAGATGTGATGTAATATTTTTTTATTGGAATATGAGAAATGGTTTAGACTCTAGCACGACCAATACTGGTGTTGAGATACAGTTTTCCAAGGGAATCTGTGCATTTATTAGGTTAAAAAAAGAATATTTTATAATGTGTGAAATAGATTAGTTATACATTTTATATATAGTTCTTGTACATAATCTTATTTATGCCTACGATCCAAAGCATATTTCTCCATCAGGTGTCAATTGGGAAACTAGATGGACTGCAGTTTTTTATTCAATTATGTTATTACATCATTATATCTACAAAATATTTAATTTTATTAAATTTACAAGATTGAGAAATACCTCAGTAGTCATGGAATATAATGATTTATATCTCACACCCTACATAAGGGGTCATTTCACTGGGGTAGCCATGTAGGATGTGCTTGTTTGTTGGACCTTGGATCATGCTTGTTGTTGTTTTCCTGTTCATGGGAGTTAAGAATAAAGGACCGACCAGGATCATAGGATGCTCATGAAGATTTACCTTGGGTATTTGAGTCATTTCCTTGTTTCCATACTAAGACATAAAGCATGCAATTTTGTTTACATCATTCGAATATGTATCACCATGACATGCATGCACTATATAAACTAGCATTGGCCACTTTCATTATTCAGTTGACTATTACTTTATATATGCTTCTTCAATTTTTTGAGTTTGTTATCTATTTCAATTGTGAGCTTTTAATATGAGATTTTATTCTCCCACTTACAATCCATATACCCTCACTAATAGTCTATATCCTCAGGCGTACGAGGAGACATGCTTGACGTCATGTGCAGACCTTTAAGGCTAATGGTTCGAGGATTGACGGGGAATGATGTTACAGTAATATAATAATATTTCATGGTTCATTTAAGCTCAGTTTCTAGTTTTATACATATTAATGAACATAATTTCCTTTATTTAAAATCTGAGGATTTTTCATTAACTATTTTATTAAATTAAGTACTCATAATAATAAATTTTTATCATTAATTTATGTTTTTATATTTGAATATTCTTTTGAGGGATACCACATTGGAAGAAGCGTTAATAAAATTACATCAAAAAAGAGGGAGAGGAAAATATGAATATCAACTATAATAATTTATTAGTAGGATTACAAATAGGAAAAAATGGTGGTAATTGAATATATAGAAATTTAAGATAACTCTAACACCCATGAAATGATGGTGATTTATAGATTACATCATTATGAAAATGTTAACAACCCAAAAATCATTAATCTATAAGGGGTGGAGGGTCAATTGATTAATAAAAAAATGAAGGTAATAATATATATTTTTTTATTGAATATAATTTTACCTATATCTATTGAATTTTATTTAGACTATGAATATAATTATATATACATACTTGTATAGAATAATTTCATTCATTAATCAATTTCCACCACAATCTCATCCGTTTTTCAAAATTTTGAGTTTTCAAGATGACAATATTTTTTATTGAAGAACTAGAATAAATATCTAATAGATCTAATAATCAACAAAAACGGAGGAAAATTCAATCATCATATGATTAGATAGTAACCAAAAACTAAATTGATAAAAAAATGTATCATAATTTCAAAAATTAATTAAATTTTATTGAAATAAATAATATATTATTCTTTAAAAATAAGTAGTAATACCCACATATCAAACTAAATAATTAATTTAATAATTATCCTTGAAATTATAAAATATATTTCTAACTATGATTAAAAACCAAATATTAGAATGATTTGATCTAATATTTTCTCAAAATGAATACAATATTTTATCCCCAAATAACGTCGTTCACTCTTAATGTCATCTAGATAAAATTTATATGACATGATATGCTAATCATTTCCTAAAATAATATTATTCTCCATAAACCCACATTAAATGAATTTATGATTAAGAACGATAATTAAATATTTAATCGCAATAAAATTCTGATAATAATTTTTTACCATAATCTAATATGGTAACATAATTTTTTATTATTTCCAAAATGAAATTACTAATTAAATTAAAAAATCAATTTCAACACTCATGAATTTCTATATAATAAAAAAATGTTCCCCAATTGTTATAATCCATAATTACCACAATGTATGATATTATATGTAGACTAAAGGACTCTAATAACTTTTAACTTACGTCCATAAAAATTAACTACATTATTCCTAAAATAATCTTTGACATATGTTTATTTTATAAGATAAATATACCATAATAATAAAACAAATCCAAATAAATTTATCCCAAATTATTTCAATAAAATAAAACCTAAAAATTGGTGTCTAATCCATTTAACATATGAAAAACCTTAAATTGAACAATACGACATAACACTATAATACCAATATGTAGATATTGTAGTATTTCAATGTTAATTATTAAGAATTATTTTCGATATTATTCATTAATACATCCTTCTTAAAATTAAAATATGAATCATGTCCAATGATTAACCAATAGAAAAACACAATTCATGACCTAATTTGTAAATTTTATTTGTATTTTATACTTTTCTCATATGAAGTAATGATGACATTAATAATTCATGAATATTCATATGTATGGACTTTCTGATCCCATTATTGATCATTCTCCATATGACATTCATTTCTTTAATGATAATATACTCCCCAAAGTTAAAAAATTATATTTTTTAGGAATAACTTTATTCACCACCTTGACATTAACTAATATCTTCCTTTTTTATGGGTGAATATTTCTCTATTCGCCAATTTCGAAAAATCAAAACATCTACCTCATCCTTTAGAATATTCCTCAGGGGGCCTCTTCCAAAATTCTATACATATTAGTCAATCAAATTTTTTTTTCATTATGATATTTCTTCCAGAATAGCCATAAAGAAACATTTATCTCTTATTTGATGAATTAATATAATAAAATTGATACATGTTATTGATAATAATATTTGATATTTTGTTGCTAATAACCATAATATTAATCACTACATCTTCGATTTCATTAACTTTCTCATTCTAAAAACAACCACATTATTCTCCACAATAATTTTTATTATTTTTCATGGTAGTTCATTCCATTTACTATGACAAGAAATAGTTAGTGTGAGAATATCCATCATAATAAACCATCTTATGATGTGGATATATACCAATATTTCTTTATCTATTTTTTTATATTAAAATCCATTGAAAAATTCTAAATAACTGTAATTATCCAAAACATGAAAAAAAATTATGTTATATATGAATTTTTACATACTCTTAAATAACATCCATACCTGTAATTTTTTCTAAACATTACTCTAATACCAAATGCAGAGGCCATTAATTATACGTTACATATTAATGTGACATAAAATCGAATTAAATTTCATTCACGCTCAATTATCATTTACATTTAGAGTATCATATAATTTTTTAATAACTCTTAAATAACAATACAATAAAATAAACTAAAAACGTTGATTTAGTATATTTTTAAACTCTATCATTTAGTTTATTTTATTAAATTCCTTGTTATATTCAATTACCTAATAATTTATTTTAACCTTCTATGTTTTGATGATATTGTATTTCTATGTTCAAAATTACCTTTGTATTTTGAATATGGTTCAAGAGGTAATTATTAAAAATTCTCTAGAATAATAATACTTATTTGTTTAACTTTTTATACATCAATTATAATTTTTTATCCATATATAAAATATTGTTACAGAAAATAGACTATGTTATGATCATTGGGATGATAGAAATTATATATGCATTTGTAACATTTACTTGTTTCAATGATAATTATGAAAACAATATAAATTTTATTCTACCATTAAATAATGTTATTAAAATGATAAATATAATATTATTTTTAATCATTAAAATATATATGATCCTTAGGATGTGGTGACTAAAAAAAAATTATATCGCTTTGTGGAGGTGGTAGGTTAGATATACCAAAAACGAAAATATCATTTTCAATGAATGGAAACACAAGAAATTATTTGATATTTTATTCGATAATAATGACAAATATGTCATTAATATCATATATACACATTAAATTAATCATTATAAATATCCAATAGAAGAGGTGATGGAAACAAAATTCATCAATTTACAAGGCAGTAGTTTGTCGTAAACAAGAAGGATGAATTCCTCTCCCATTTGACAGTGATTGGAGATGGATATAGGTTATTTCAATAACATAATAACATTTTAATATATATAGGATAATGGATATTTTATTTTTTCATTTATAAAGAATATATAATGGAGGGTCAATAAAAAATAAAACTAAAATGTGATGTAAAAAACAATACATCTTATTTGGAATCTACAATTTTCTTAATACCTTAAGAACTATAACATTGGAGTCCTAAAAATACCTAGTCCTCCAAAACATGTTTAGAATTTTTAGGAAGATATTTTTATATTGTTATTAGGAACTATAATAATTTTTATGGGTGAATAAATGATTAGAATATGTGTCCTTTTATAAGAGAGGGCGGGGAACTCTAATAATTTCATAAATTATTAAATAAAGAAAAATTAATTTTGTTATTCAAATGACTCTAAATTACTAATATTTTGAAATAACATTATCAAATGTTTATATAAACAAATTTAAAAATTTAAAAGTTTTTATCACATTAGTAATGCAACATTAAACCTTTTCATAGTTACCATAACAACAATGTTTTTTATATCTGTTGGTAATGATAGTTCATAAAAATGGATTAGTAGAGACTAAATAGACCGTGGTAGTTATTATAAACCATATATATTTAAATTATCATCTTATAGTATTTTTCTAATTTATTTATCAATTAATAAGTTATTATTTCCATAAAATATCAATAATGTCAGTTTTAGATATATGATTTTACTTTGACATTAATAACATAAAAAAATATTTCCAATGAAATATTTTAATACTTCACCATCATTTAATATTTACATATAAAATTCAGGGATCAGATTAATTATTTCAAAATTTATTACTTTTTATATTTTAAATATCATTTATATTATTTTTCCATTAATTGAATAATTACTAAATATGTGTTTCCTAATAATTTATGTTAAATTTTTTATTCACTAAATTTTAAAAACAAATTACCATGATGATGATAAATATTTTTTATTTGAAAATTCAATTTTTAATTAGCCACAACCTCTATTTATCCATATTTTCAAAATATGTTTATTATTAAAAAAAGTGTGTGACATGTTAACATTTCTTTACATAAAATAATATAGTCATCATTATCAAATAAAAATATAAAAATTCTAATTTAACTGAATGTTGGATTAGTATGGATAAAATGTAAATATGAAATAAAAAAATGCAGGTTTTCATTACATTCTCTACTCATTATCATTAAATGTTTGACTATTAATTACCCAATTTAGTTGTTACCATCCTAATAAAATAATAAGGGTTCTATTAATAATGTACAAAATAAAATTTACTTATTTACCAAAATTAAACACTGTTGATTCAAAATATATAATACATTTTTAAAAGTAAAATAATATAAAAGAGGTAGAATTCATTTTAAAATAAACAATGAAAATACAATGAAAATCATTTTTTAGAAAAATTAAATTTTTAACTAAAAAAATTTGTTAGAATAAATTCAAATTAAGAATTTATTTAGATAACTGCAATTGAATTATTTTAAATCAAAGGGAACTAATTCCATTTTATAATTTTTCAAAATTTTAATTTAACTTTATATGTACTTCAAATGAATATACAACTTTCAGTAACTATAATAATTTTTCACTATTTATTAAAATATCAAAGTTTTGAACAAAATCTAAAAGATGAATAATAACACAATTTGGATTTTATAATTTCAAAATTGATATCACATTGATAAGATATTTTTTTTTCAAATTATTAATAATTTATTGTAATATTTTCATATAAAAATAAATAAAATCTAGTTTAGAAAAAAGTATTTTTATGAAAAAAATATATTTTCATAAAAAAATTCATAGTTACTAATAATAAATCTAAATATTTTTATTAATTAAAATATATATATATATACATAATAAATTATTTAGATCTATTCATAATTAAAATTTAACAGCTATGTTATAATTGTTATATAGTAATAGTTCATGGTTCGTTTAATCATCAGGGGTACGTGTCATACATGTTATTGAACATAATGTCATTCTTTTAATATATCAGGATATTAAAACAAACTACAATATAAGGGATATAAATATATGATATCATTGATATATATTATTTGAAACATAATATTATTTATCATTATTATATTAGATATTTTATAAGATAATATACGAAGGCGCTTTGAATTGATATTAAGACCAATGAAATAATTACCATAATTTAGGATTAAAAAATTAATTCCATATATTATTACATGGGGATGTTTTAATACACAATAAACATGGGAAATTTTAATTTTTTTATTTCTTCCAACTATTAAATAAATTATACAATATATAAATTAGTTTAAGATTATTGTAAAAAGTATTTTAGGATATTTATTAATTTAAATCGAGTTTATAAATTGATTAAATATATGCTATTTGGAGTTAGTTATTAAAATATTTATAAGACTTTTCATTTAAAATGAATCCATATAATACACTTTTTTATTAACTAACTTTTTTATTTATATAGAAAAAATTATAATTTTGATATAAATTGTTTATATGAATATTCTAAGGGTAATTTATAAGATATTTATAAATCATGCAATAATGAAAAATATATGATAAATAACATTTAAAATTTATAATTGTTCATAATTAATAAATTTTTATTCTTTAAATTGAAAATTACTTATTTGAGAAATTATTTAAGTGGTTTTAGAATGATGTCTGAAATTTATATTTTATTAAGGATTAAATAATATTAAATGTGGGATATTATAAATATTTTCATAATATTTTCATATTTTATATATAAATGTTAATGTTTTAAATAAAATGTTTTTATGTACAATTCAATATAAATATTAATATAATGGATTTCATATTATAAATAAATATAATTTATATATTTATTTGATTATGGAATGTTTTTAATTAATGGATAACTTATATATTGTTAATTTCATTATTAATTTAATGTTCATATATAATTTATATCATGTATAATGTTTGGAATAGTTTGTTTCTTATTTTATTCGATACATTTTTTAGAATATAATATTTATAATACGTTTGGTTGTATGATGTTTTTAATTATTTTAAATTACTTCAATAATCTTTCATTAATGAAAAAAATGAGTGACATGTAGGGTATAATAATTTGATTAATTTTATTATTCCTTGAATTTTACTTTTATTTGACCTTGAGAATTAATTAAAAGTTGAATTATACATTATATAATTTATGTGGTATAATTTTGATGGAATTGAGGAATCTCTTTAGTAATGTAATATTAAATACTGTGAATTTGGGTGAAAATGCTAAATGGACTGGAATCATATGCCTTATTTGGAAATTTTGGGATAGTTACCTGTCCCTCAAATAATAATCGTGTATGATATTTTTATTTCATTTAAATTTATACCATTACATGTTGGTTTTTATGTACCTTATAAATAATTTTTATATAAATATGTCTGAATTTATTTTTCTGATCATTTTACTTACTAAAATAAATAGTATGTTGTGCAATAAGTTACCAATCAATATGGGTTAAACATATTGATTCAGATGAAGTAATTTTATTCCAAACTCAATTAATTAAAGGATTCATACTAATTATGGGAATAAAAATAAATAATAGATTGAGATTAAAACTCATTTATAATAATGTTGAATAATAGAACAATTTGGTTGATCATTATCATCCAAATGGGAAGGTTAAAAAAAAGTAGGGTGACCATAGATTATGTTTTATATGGTTAGCTAGTAATTAAGTGACTCTTAGTTTTAGGTGCATAATATTTGGAATTTTATATGGGTCACACATAGCTTGGAAAACCAAAGACTTGAGTTACCATAAGAATTTTTTTATTTTAACAATTTCATTGACTAGTAATGATGTAGTCTAAACAACCATTATAAAGTGATATATGATATTATTTGCATAATGGCCAACATAAATAGTGACATTGAAGATTTTGACATGAATTTTTATTGATTTAATAAATATATATATATATAGACTATTTTAAATGGAGGATTCTAAAATGGAGTATAAATTTTGTGGGAATGCATTTCATAAAATTTTATATTAAATATATGTAAAACATAACACATTGTATTAAATTATTTTCTAGTCTATAAATGAAATCCTCATCATTGAAAATATCATTGAAATCCATCCAAGATTAAACAAATACCTGATTTAAGATAATTATTAAACTAGTAGAAAAATAAATATAATTCTTCCCCAAAAGTAAAAAAATATAGGATATAAATAAAATTATTTCTTAAATAACCAAACCATGAAATTATTCCACACCTGAATCTATATTCATATAATAAGATTTAATTGATTAACTTATTATTATAATGGAATTAAGTTAAAAAAAATAAAATGAAATTTATTCTTCACTAACATACTTATAGTGGTTTAGTGTGTTAATGAGTGGAGGAGACATGATGATTATATTAAAGGATTATCTTGATATTAAATTTAATCTAGAATCATCATAGAAATGTTTTGTTATCCTGAATGAGGTCCATAATATTCTACTATGTCTAGAAATATTTTCTTGAATTTATGAAAATGAAATGAAGTGTCTACCCTTAAATGTTTTGATAATTGTGTGGAAGGTGACAATTTGATTAAAAAATGGATATTATTTAAATTTGAAATTGCAAGACTATGATTTTTAAACCTTAATAAGGTCCCTAGAAGGCGAGGAAATTCTACGATTTTATATGGAATTGTCTTAAATACCATAAAATCTTTGATAAACACCATTGAGAATCAATGTTAGGTATTGATGTTTTAGAAATAAATATTTTTATTTTGAATGGTTTATAAAACTAAATGTAAATTCTAAAAATATTATAACTTTATTGGTTTTTTAATCAATATAATAATTTATATAACATGTAGTTTTCATTCAAATGATGAATAAAATAGTTTTGTAATCATTTATTGGAATGTAAAGAAATATATATCAGGATTGGATGGATCTAAATAATTAATTTTCATTCATATTAGTTGTCTTATATGATACGAAATGTTTTTTGATAGAAAAATGTTGTTAAGAATAGTTTTAGATTACGGTTATTAAAAAAATTGTTTACAATTCATCAATGAAAATAACATATATTAAAATAAATTAATAATGGAAGCTATTTTATCTTGATAAAAAAATTTATGTAATATTTTCAATAAAATATAAGGGTTATAATTTCATCACCCATTAGAGAAATAATTTAAAGAATGCATTTTTATTTTTTAAATAATGAAAAACTAATGAATTCGATATTAGATAATGATCCAATTGTTTAATTTTAAATATTACCAATAATTGAAAAATGTGTCATTCCCTTAACAGTAAAATGATTATCTATCATGGAATTATTTTAAAAAGATAATACAGTTATTGAGAGGATGGTGGAAGTACATTTAAACATATTGAAGTTTTAATTTTATTATATAAATATAATTAATATTGAAATAAATTGAAAGGGTATGTCACTTTATATATTCCAATGTAGTTTAGGATTTGTATGTAAAAAATTTTAAAGAGTGAAATTGTATTACGCAATAATATAAAAGTAAAATTTTTTAAGGAATATTTTGAATAATGATGGTGATGATTAACCCATAAAAATACCTATATAAAAAATAGATTGTATAAACACCATAATATATCCATTTTAAATGTTATAGAGTTTGAATACTATGTTAAAAGAATTTTTCATTAATTAAATAATTCCTAATGTAATAGTATTATTTAAACAAATTATTATTTATAGATGTTATCTATTATAGATTTTAGTGGGAGGGTTTTATCATATTGTCACATAAAAATATTGAAGGAATTGCAAATGAATTTAATGAGATTGATATACTCTTAAAAGTTTATTAAATATAAGTAATCTATAGTGGTATAACATATTTGATATTATTAGATTGGATTTTTATATGGTTGTATTAAAATTATTAATAAATATTAAAAATATAAAATATATCATGTTATACAAATAAATGACACTTATTTATCAATTTTTAGGTTTGATACAAATAATAAATGAAAATAAATGGTAATTAAACTCTCAATAAATGATATTATGTTATCCCTAATAGATAATTATTTTAGAATGTTATAATATGTGATGAAATTATATAGATATAAAATGAATAATTTCTTATATATATATATATATATATATTTGAATATTCTCCTCATACATAATTAAATAATTTCTTTCACTAGATGTATCATGAGTTTACCAAATGGAGATTCATACATTATGTCTATAATATATTGTGGGTGAATATTTTATATTGGTATTCCCTCATACCAGATTTTATTAAGATAATAAACTTGGGAACATTCATATAGTGATTGATCTATAATGTAATATTTGAGGCTTTTAAAATTTGATAGGGGTTAGGTATGTTATTGATATTTTATTCAGTTGTGGCTTCATAAATATTGGATTTTCCCACTTATATGATGAGTATAACATTTAGTACATTTATTGATAAAAAAATTAAAGGGTTTATGGTGATACTGAGGATTGATATTTGGTGGTCATATCTATTGGAGGGGGAATAATGGATTCTCATCTATAATGGTGAATCAAATGTGATGTGTTCATCATACTTATTAACAAATTCATGGATAAAAATGATCATAAATTTAACGATACTAGATTTACATATTCTAAATCCCATAGTCAGATGATGTTTTTGATACAGATATCATATGAAAATACATGGTTGTATATGATATTTCTAGTGCTCATAGGTATAAAGATACATGTGTTTAATTGTGATCAATCCATATTCCATTATAGATTATATAGAATGGAATATTTAATATCATCCAGTCTTTGAATATATTTCTTAATTTAGGATTTTATATTTGTTGGTAACATCAAAGAAGATGATGGTGTCACACATTATTACAAAATAAGAGGGAATTAAGTTTTATAAAAATTAAAGTAGGGTCTCAAACTTTTTAGCAATTATCAAATTTTTTTTAGATGGATATTAACTTATTATTACAAATAAAATGCTATTTTCAGAAAGTTATGATAGTTTTCCAAATGTTTTTTGTATATATCCAAAAAGATTATTGGATATAACATCATTTTTCATTGTTTATAGAAAAATATTAGGATATACGACACAATGTTTAAAAATCATTATTGTATGTGAGAAATTTATGGAGATATTCCAAAAATATTATGTATAAAAGGATATTTTTTAAACAAATCAAAATATTCAATATATGTTTGTTGTGTGTAATGGAATATATGATGAAAAGGAATGTCATAATCCTTTGAAAATAGGATTCTGAGAAGCAATATATTTGATATTATAGTACAACAATAGATTGTAATGATCTATGAAAATACAATATTATAAATAATTGTGAATCATACTTTATTATTCATATTTCACACTATGAATAGATGAGGTAGAAGAAAATCAATCAATATCATTAAAATCATCAACTAATAAACTACCATTAATAACTGAATCGTATGTGAGATACATGAATGTTGAAAATATCTTTGGTCAATAAATGATAAGGATATGAGAAACCAATATAGAATGAGAAATTTAATAATAAATATTAATTTAATCAATTACCACAAAGTAAGTGTGAAAATAATAGGTTATTGGAATTAATTGAAATGGATACAATTTAATTAGTGAAATGAGAATGGAATTCATCCATATATATTGTTAAAGAAATTATTTGTTGGATAATAATAAATGAATCTAAATGAAGAAAACACATAATTATTTTATTCAATGCTTCCATGGGACATGGTACCTTTACTTTCATGATGGTTCGTAAGAAAGTTTAACATAGTACTGTTTAGACCATTCACAAGATAGTTTTAAAATATAATGATTTAGAAAAAAATTCAATGGTTGTTTCTCCAACTAATTTTTCTCAGAAGACTGTACTTTATCTATGGCCTATCTATAGATGATACTCACCCATGTTTAATGTATAAAATAAATTCTATATATATCTATGAATTTATTTAAATCATAAAAAATATGCTCTATGGAATATCTATATTGAGTAAAAGTTGCGGATTTATCAATATTTCTCCATTTAGTAAAATAAATCTAAAGAATAAACCTTTTGTAAATTTTTTTTAATTTTTTTTAAATAATCATATAGAAGATATATTATATGTATATTTTGGGTAAATTTAATGTTCATTGATCTTAGGATGTTGAATTTTTGAAGAGGACTATAAAAATGATTCTAGGAATGAATAGGTATATTATCCTTGTCCAAAAAAATAATAAACCATGCATAATAATAATTAGGATTGTATTAATAAAAAATATCAAAATTTAATTAAGGATAAAGAGTTTTTACATTAACTAATTGAAATAATATCAAAATATGTTTTAAAAAATCCTAAAAAACTCATTTTCAATTTGAAAAACATTTTTAAATAATTTTTTTGAAAATCACTTTTAAAATTTATTTTTGTTTATAAATTTAATGGTAATGAATGTCTCTTGTATGGTTTAGAACGTGTTTATAGGTAATATTTAGTTATATTTATAGTGGGTTTTGTTAGGGTTCTACATTTTTGTGAGTTTGGGATATAATTATGAAAAATAGAAGGAAAGGGGGTTGTTCACAATTGGAAAATGGTAATAGAAATCTATACACGTCTTCCTCGGAAATCATGAACCCAGGAAAATGTTTGTTTACATGTATGGTTCATAGGTTATCAAACTATGTTCCCTAAAAAGAGAAACTATGCACCAAAAAAATTTACAGTTTCATAGTTTTTTCATGGTTTGGGAAAACCGTTCACCCTTGTGTAGAAAATAATGAATGATTTTTAATGTGGACCAAAATTTTGATTTTAATTAACCTAAACATCCAAAACTCATATATTTTCCCCAATATTAGAACATTATGATTTTGGATGATTTTAGTGCTTTTTAGAGGGATTCTATGGTCATACAACCTATGTTTTGTCACAATCGAAGCCCATATCGAAGATCTTCACCTCTCCCATAAGTGGATCATATCCCAGGGCATTCACATTCATCCCGATTCCATATATCAGTCATTTGATAAAAAATATTTTTCTCTTTTTTCTATATCTATACTTTTTTTTTGGTGAATCTAGAAAAAGTATTTTAGATTTGGGATTAAGTTATATTGTTTTATTAAATCTTGTTTTTTTATTTTGAGAACCAATTCTAGATTTAAAAAGTTATGCTTCTCAATTCTCTAGTACTACATTAGGTGATTGTTCAGAAAATAATCAATCAAGTTGGTATAAAATTCAAATACCATTGTCATGATTTTCATTTTAGGCATGTAGATATTTGAATTTCTAGATTTTATTTAATTTAATATCATTCTGATATTAACAATATTTTTGAATTAATTAATTATTGAATTTAAAATTTATGGGATTTGGTGAAAATTAATTATTTAAATTAATTTTTTAAAATTGATGTTTTTAATTAGATAATTAATTTGTGAAATAAAAATGAGATATAGGGAAAGTCGGTTTATAAAATTTGTTGGGGAATTAATTAGTATAAGTTGACAATATATGATCATTATTTAACTAATTAATTAATTAAAGGGTGGTTGAGATATATGAATTATTGTGTGATTATGATATATGTGATTATTAAATGGTGAATGGTAATATGGACGTTCACCTTAGAATAAAATAATAGTTACATTTTCATTTAATTGTGTGAATTAATAAATAGAAATATGGTCATTCAATTGTTAAATAACGAATGATATCATGGTTATTCAATTGTGTTAACTAATTAATGGAAAAATGGTCATTCATTTTTTAAATAAATAAATTTATCATTGTCATTCAACTCTGTGAATTAATTAATTGTAACATAGTAATTCAATTATGAAATAATTAATGGTAACATGGTCATTCAATTGTGTGAATTAATAAATGTGAATTTTCCATTCATTTCTAAAAATAGTAAGGGAAACATCAATATTTTGAAATGTGATATCACATGGGGATACTTCATATTATGTTATAGGCTGTCATAGGTATTGAGGTACAGGTCTCTACGAGGTCCTAAGGTTTTTTTGGTTAAAAAAATAATAATTGAAAATGTGGTAAATACTTAATTATGAATTTTAGTTATATAATTATACCACTAAATACACTATTTGTGACTGGATATTGTTTATAGACCCCATTAGTGATGGCCTACTAAGTCATACTCACACCAAACACGGGATTCCTGATCGGTACCCAAATATACATTATTGTAGTAGGACATGTTAAGGGAAAAGGCCTTTTGTTATATTACTTGTTTGGGGATAGAAATTGGGTTTGGGAACCAAAAGTGGATCAGGTCCGACATGGGAGTCTTCAGTGTATTTATTTTCTATTTTCATTTTATATACTTGACACGTACATTAGAATGAAATTTTTTCTTGTTAGATGGATGATGTAATTTCTACATTGTTTATCTTGAGATATTGGTATTTTTATGGTTATTTATGTTTCTTCTATTTTTCAATAATTATTATTCTATTTAATCTGAGAAAAGATGTTATATTAACCTAATTATTGACATATCAGGACCACCCAACTGGTCTGTAGCTTATGTTGTATGGGGTGGTATGCTTGAGGCCATGTGACCAATCCTCTTGGGGAACCAGCATGAGGCACTCTGGTTGGGGAATTACAAAGTGTTATCATAAATAAGTCATCTATTCATTTTCATTAGGATTACTATTTGGGAAATATATATAGAGGGATATGAAGAGTTTTTTCTTGGTTATTATATCATTCATGGGAGTTGAATTCCCATATATTGTGAAAAAGCGATGTACTCAGGTGGGATTGTTATTATTGTAATTTTCTATTATAGTTGAATATTATTTCCCCTTGGGTTACTCACTTGTTGTGTGATGTAAAATACTATTAATGAAATTTTCTGGGAATAGGATCATGGACACAAATTGAATTAGGGTTGAGTCTGGATGCATCATACTAGGCCCTCAATATTATTTTGTAACATGCACAATTGTAGGAACCCATGGGAAAAAGGTTTTCGTTAAGTTGTTGAATATAAATAGTTTTTAATTACATGTGAAGTTGAACTGAAAATTATACATTATATCTAGTAGTGAGTGGACAATTATTAGAAATGTTAATAAATGTTTGATTAAATGTGAACCATAATGTAAGAATGGAATTTAACATTGAGAACTGAAACATATGTGTAGGATGGTTAAGGGTTATGATAGCACCTCAGTTTGATCATATGTAAATATTTAGGGAAAATACATTTTGTTACATGTTGTGGATGTTACCATTATGTAAATATGTTAAATCTAAAATACGAGTACTATGATTTGTGTTTTGATATGTACATGTATGCCTCCATTATGACACTTGTAGAGAGGACGACAAGTGAATATGGGTGGAAATGCCCTGCCACTGGTGGAACTAAATGAACCAATAGTGTTACATGAGAATGATAGTGATAATTTTAGAGTGGTCTTCACTAACTTTATGAAACTTATGGAATGAGACCCATTGTTGGTTGAGAGAAGGATATATGACCTAACAATATAGATTCAGTTGTATCTCCCTCAAACTATTATATAATAGGGTCGACCTGAGGGACCTGATTTCAGGGTTGTATCTTTCTGAATGATAAAATATAATTTGATGTCTTGTCCAAGTAAAAGATTAATTTTAGCCATTTATAATTTATGAGTTTCCATGAAGCGCTAGTGGGAAATTCACATACAGACTAGACATGCTATAGAAATTATTTGGAAGGAATTTTTTGAGAAGTTATTGGATTACTTCCACCCATATAGTCTGAGAGAAGAGAGTGTAGCATAGTTCAGGTGGATGAATCATGGGAGCATGTATGTGGTGGAATATTTTGGATGCTTAGTAGACTGTAATCAATTTTCATCAGCATTATCAAGAGAAGAGACAGTTTGAATTAGATACTTTCAGGAGGGTATAAGTGCAAAATTGAGTCTAAATTTCACCTTTATTCAATTAATGAAGTTTTATGAGATGTTGGATCAAGATATAATAGATGACATAAATTGTATGTGGTTTTTAGTATAAGAAAAATAGTTTCTACTAGATTATCTTGAGGTGTGACATCCATGATAAGGAAGCCTCACAATGACAACATTTGTAAAAATAATGGAAATAAAAGTAGAGAGACATGGCAGACTATTACGAAGGACCTTATAAGAGTGATGTGTTATCCGTGTGGTAGGATGGTCCGTTATCATAGAGGCTAACCCTAATAACCAGTAGAGTGTAGGACATGTGCAATGATTGGACATCTATAGAAGTTCTGTAGGATACAATGACATTTGGTCAGTGATGGTGTAAAATGATAGGGTTAGAGTAAGGGGAGGGGATCTTATTCACCTTATTAAATTTTCATACAGAATTCTACTTAACCTGGTGGTAGAAAAATAATATTTGGTTCATATTGTAATGATTTCTCATATCATAAGTGTAGGGATACATTGGGGAGTCTGAATTAATCACGTGGGCGAGGGGTTGAACAGCTACATGTAGTGCAACCTACTCTTGTGGATAGCGAGGAAGCACCATTGACAATGAGAGGTACAATTCTTGTAGCATCAACATTATATATATTTTTTTATTTTATAATGGTTCCCCCCATTTATTTATATCAATATAAATTGTATATTCTTTGATTCAGGTGGTGGAGTTTGTGAACCGGGTAATTACAATATATACACCATTATGAGTACTATTTAGGGACATCTGTTTGTGAAAAAGATTCTTTGTTGAGATCGTGGAGTACCATTTTCTATGAGTTCTCAATATGATGGATATTTTAGGCTTTTATATAACTATGGGTATGGACTATTTAGTCGCATATTAAGACCACATTGATTGTTACTATAGGACATTAACATTTATATCTCAAAAGGGTGACCATTACATACACTATGTGGAGTGAGATATCTAGGAAGGTTGAGCAAGGCTAATCCTTATGGGTCTGAGAGATCTAATATCCTAGGTTGCTAGTATTTTACTAGATTATAGAGGTGTAAAACCTATTGATTTATCAAGAATAATGTAATAGTTTATGTATGTGTGACCTGGATATTTCTCATGGATTCCACCAAAGAGTGATAAGGTATTCACTATTGAACTCATATTGGGGATGATCCAGTATCAATCCAACCATATATAATGGAAGAGACATTTCTTCTAGAGCTCAGGACTCTGGTGTAGGAGTGGGAGGATAGAGGGATTTTTCCAACCATGTACGTCGCCCTGGGGTTCACCTATGTTGTCTGAAAAGAAAGATAGCATGTGTCTGTGCTTCTGCGTCTATTGACAGAAGTTGTACAAAATAAGTTTAAGGAACCGATATCCTCTTCCACATATCGATTATCTATTTGAGTAGTTTAATGGAGATTGTTTGTTCTTGATGATTTATAAGAAAAAAGGGTATCATCAGCTAATAGTTTAGACTATTGATATACTGAGGACTGCTTTTAAAAGCCAGTATAAACATTATGAGTTCTTCGTAATTAATTTTGGGATGAAGAATATGCTAGTAGTGATTTTAGTAGGTGACATCTTGGCATACTCTAATACACATGATGATCTTTCTAATCATCATGACATCATCCTGACTACACTGAGAGAGAATCATCTATACACAAAGCTATAGAGTTTTCAATTTTCTATTTATCATGTACACTTATTAGGTCCCAAGATCTTGGAGGAAGGTGTGTCTGTGGACCTTGAGAAAGTCATGGAAGTAGAATATTGGGAACATACCATGAAGGTTTTTGATATCCATATCATTATTGACATATAAAAATATTATCAGAGGTTCATCTAGTTCTTTTTTGGCTTCAAAGATACACATTTTAGAATAAATAAAAATGAGATACAATTTTACTAGTTTGATCAATTGATAAGGCCTTCCCAGAGTTGATGAAGCATTTGACATAAGCACCCATCCTAATCTGGCCTGATCTAAATGAGGAATAAATTGTGTATTGAAAAGCTTTTTGGATTTAACATGGGGCAGTATTGATGCAAAGAGATTGAGTTTTAGTTAGTGGGTATAAAATGTAAATACCACATGAATGGAACTACTATATTAATTCACTAGATTTAGAAGTAGTGTTCTATCATTTTAAGTGTTTGGGACATTTTTTGGGCAATATTTTTACAGTTTATAATTTTTAAACGACCTTGAAATATATAATTTATATGAGATTCTCGAATCTCTGACATAGGATATGGGTAGAGTTTATGAAATCATTTGATTTTGAGCTACAATACATGGATATGAAAGGAAGAAGTATGGATGACAACTTGATATATAAAAACTGTACTCATGATGTTCAGGAGTCTAGTGCTGACTGGAATATGATGGCTTTACTAGATGAAATGCATGTTGTGGTTTATGATAAAATAGAGAAGATTACACTATCATTAATTTTAATTTGTTATAATTATTAAATACTTATTTAAGAAATGATGTATGAGGATTCATGGTTTTTGACCTTGAGTGAAAACATTGAAGGTGGGAAATCACCTTTATATTAAATAATATATGATGATGAGACCATCTACATCCAGAATGGGGTTTTCCCTACAATCATGTCTGGTGATCTTATACAGAAATTTATTTCCATGATGTGTGTGGTATATCCAAGGGTAACCAAAATTTCCCATGACATATGATGACTATTTTGGTGTCCATGAATGTAAAAAGAGTTATGTGGGATTGTGACACGATGTTATACTTGTCACCCAGTGTAAGTAGAGCATAAATGACCTTACAGTTTGTCACAATCGGCAGTCGTGCCAGAATGAATGTCAGATGATGTGACCATTGACTTTGTGGAGGGTCTTCTGAAGACACTAAAAAAGTATAACATTATCAGGGTAATTGTGGATCAAATGAAGAAATTATCCCATTTCATTCCTATATGTGATAATTTATCTGTGGAGTTGTTGGGAGACTTATATGTTTATAAGATATTATCCCTAAATTAGATTGCACAAAATATAGTTTCAAATCATGACTAACTTTCTAATTTACTCTTCTAGCATGTCATGATGAATATCTTCTATACACGTGTATTATTGAGCTTGGATTTACACTGACAGATAGAATGGAAGTTAGAGTGTTCTATACCGGTCATTTACGATATGCTATAGTTATGTGTTCTTATATTTGGTGGGTCTTTGGATATGAATTTGGCTTTAGGTTAATATTCTTATATTGAATGATTTAAAGAAATGATATACATGGAACAATAAAAGACTCTTTATGGTTGGCCATTAATATTAACTCTATTCTAGATAGTGTTTGGTGAGTCAAAGTTGTTGAGATTGAGTCTCTTGTAGGAGATGTCAGAGTAGATGCAACAAATTCAGAAGCATATAGATGCGACATAGAGTAGGGTGATGTTTTATAGTTATATGCTTCAATTTCTCCTATATTTTACAAAGGGAGATCATGTATTCTTATGTGTGTCTCCTATATTGGGTCACTATATGATATAGACACAGGTAATGTTTGCACCCAAATTCCTCAGATAGTTTGAGGTTATTGAGAGAATCGGGCCAGTGGCATATTGAGTCGCTCCCAGAAAAATATAGTGTTATACATGATGTTTTCAATGAATCACAACCATTACCATATAACCCATAACCTTATGATGTGATAAATTTTCCAGATTTTGATCAACAAATTGATCTGTCCATTGAGAAGCATCTGATACCTGTGCTGGATCATAGTGAGAATGTTTTGTGGGGAAAGGCCTTTCGACAAGTTCATGTATTGTGTAGAAATGTTACACTTCAGGTGGAAACATTGAAAGGGAGTTATATACGTGTTCCTATTGGTCCTATACTTGTCTTCTATGAATCATACAATGAATTGGTAGTGCAGCTCGAGGATGATCTATTATAATGTAAAGAGATTTTTAGATCCCGATTATTTCTCGAATGGTCTTGAATGTGATTATAGATATTATTTTCTTTTGTTTTGAGTATTCATTTTCTGGGTTTTACAATGGAGTGTGTTTGGGTGAAAATTTAAGAAAATGGACGAAAAAGGGGGTTTGCACGTTTGGTACATAGTTACTGCAAACCATGCACCCTTGCCTAGGAAATCATGCAACCATTAATAGCGGGGATCACACTGTTGGTGAATAGTTTTTTCATGGATAGGGAAAACTAAGAACTCCTATGTAGGAAACCATGTCCAATTAATAATGTGGCTCAGATCTAGTTTTTAATTCCCCCAAACCCCCAAAACTCTATTATTTCAACCCATACTCAAACCCTTATTAGTTTGGAAGATATAAGATATTTACTACGGGATTCAAAGGCCATAAAACCTCCATTAATCATGGTTCGAATCCCATATTGATGATATTCTACTCTCTTATTAAGTGGATCCTATATCGTTAGTTTCTCTTTTATAAACCTTCCTTATCTCAATATTTTTATTGAAAATATACATCTTTTATTTTATATCTAGATCTATATGTGGTGAATATATATCCATGATTGTGTATCCAGTTCATTAAATATCATATATTTTTTTCTTATTTCTATATTCAGTTTTTTGAGATTCGGTTCTATATCAACATCATTGTGGGGCTTAATTTTATGGTTTTTCATTGGTATATCCTTCATCAGTGAATCATGGTATGTGGTCTAATATTCAATCCAATTATTTTGGTTTTCATTTAAATAATGAAAATAGTTTAATGGCTATATTTTTTAGAAATTTAATTTCGTAATGTAATTAATTAATTTGGTGAATTAATTAATTATGGAATTGTGAAATTATATGATTTGAGAATAATGAAATATGGAAATTAATTACGTGATATTGATGTTATTAATTGGATAATTAATTTGGGAAATAATCATGAGATATTGAAAATGTGTGTTTGAAAATTAATTGGTGAATTAATTATTGGATGTTGATATTGTGATAGGAATAATCAACTATAAAATTAATTAATTGGTGGTTGATATATATGAAATATAGTCTTATTAAGATATAAGAGATTATTAAATGGTGAATGGTAGCATGAACATTCATCCATGAATTAAGGAATGGTGAAATAGTAATTCAATCGTGTGAATTAATTGATGGTAACAAGGTCATTAAATTGTGAAACAAGTAATTTCAACTGGTTTATTAAATTTTCTGAATATATTTATTGTAACATGGTTATTAATTTTTGAAATAAATAATGGTAAATGTACATTCAATTCAATGAAATTTTGAATCCCAACAAGGTCATTAATTTTGGAAATAAATAATGGTAATACGGTCATTAAATAATTTAAATTAATGTTTGGTAACATGGCCATTAATTTTTTAAAATATTAATGGTGGAAGTGAAATTTAGACATTTATTATCTCTTAGGGATAGTTCAGATTATTGCATGGCCCAAAGTAGGTTTTGAGGTATCTGTGCCATTGGAAACCTCTGATTTATGTGGTCAGTTTATAATTATTTGATATTTTGATAACTATTTAATTATTCATTTTAATTATTTATTTATAAAACTAAATACACTATTTGTTACTGGATATTGCTTTAGAGATTATTAGGGGAGTCATACTAAGTCATACTCACAACCAAATTCGGATTTCTGATCGGTACACGAATTGATAATGTTATTACATGGCATGTTAAGGGAAAATTCCCTCTGATAAATTTCTAATTTGGGGATAGATCTTGGATGAGGTAACCATAATTAGATCAGGAACCACATGATAGTCATCAGTGTAATTGTTTTTGGTTTTCATTTTAGACAATTGACATGTACAATATAAAAACATGTTTTATACATAGTTGGATATTTTATTTTTGGCATTTTTATCTTCCTATATTTTTATTTTTATGGTTATTGATGATTCCTAAATTGTTTATTATTTATAAGGCTGTTCACCCTACTAAAAGATGGTTTAATTTCCACATTATTGTCTTATTAAACAATCTGTGGCTGTTTGAAGCCTCTAGCAAATGGGGAGGTACATTGAGGTCTTGTGAATGACCTACTCAGGCAACTAACAAGTGGCACCTATGTTCGGATGTTACCCAATGTGTTATTTTAAACATTAAATGATTGATTCAATGAAATGGAAATGGGTTAATCTGTATATATCTTAAAATGTAAAAAGTACATTACTTTTTCCTAGTAAAGAGACTAGAAAGTTTTTTTTGAAAGTAGAAAATTTGATTCAATAGATGTTTTATAAATTTAAAAGATTAAAAATATCATTAATAAATATATTTTGAAAAGTTAAAAAATTTAAATCCTTCTCATAAAACATCATTTTTAGATAAAATAGGTTCTCCAACTAAAAGTAAAATGAAGTCAGGTTTTCTAGAAAATATTTTCTATAAAATTTTGATTACAAGAGAGTGAAAAAATGGCAATATTACATTAAAAAGACCATGATTAACTAGATGAGATTAAAATGAATGGGTTTATTGAACAATGATCCAATAATTTTCTATTATTTAAATTTATGTATAAACAATCCCAAACAAACTGAGATTGTGATGTAAACACTTGAAAAGACTATAATGTTGATGTGAGAATCAATAGACAAATATATTATATGGGTCAAATTTAAATCAACATAAAAAAGATGAAAAAAGAAATAGAATTTTAAATGCTATTACCCACCTAATTTTAGAAAATAATTATAATGAGTAAGTTATATAACCCAAAGAAAATAAATTAGGTTGTGAAATTATTTTTCTCTTTGTATTACTTAATTCAAATTTCCTTATATTAAATAAAAAATCATAAACTAAAAATATTAGGAAGAGTGAAATAATCATGATATTACATGTCAAATATTTAGTACGTACATAATATTTAATAAATTATGTGCATAATATTATAGAAGATCTTAATGTATGGAAATTAAGATGAAGTCCCTTACTATAGTGTAAATTTTAAAACGTAATCACCATAAAATAAATTACATAAAATGAAACATTTAATACCATGAATATAAATTTATTAATGGAATAAAATACAATATGGTAACTATATATGCCACAACAAATGATTAGGTGGTGGAAATCGTGTATTCATTATAGAATGCAATGTGAGACAACAATCCATTACTTTTCATTTTGATTCAGGTTAACCTATTTTAACCTCATTTATAATGGTTTTAAAAATGTCACAAACTTATGAAATATCCAAAATAATTTTTATAATATCATATAGTTACTTCATATAATATCCTTTTACCCGTTTATTATCAATCATTCATTATTTTCACTCTTTCGAGTGTTAATTGCCTAGTGCCTCTTGTATATTTTGACATTTTTTTTGTTATATTGATCATGGTATCATCATATAAATAATTTAAAGAATTATTGAATAATCATATATATCATTTAATAATGTTTTTATTATAATCCCTAATATGCGTATTTATGAAATAAAATGATTTTCTCACGGAGACAGCAAGCCATACATACACATAAACGCTGTATCCATATCTTTTTTGTATTTAAATAATTAAAATAAATGAAAGATATGTGTATTTAAATACAATTACCATATTTATTCCTCTTATATCACATATTATATATAAATTAATTCCTTATCACATTCAATGTATATCATCAACAAATAATATTTATTTGTTTAGGTGGTAGTCCACACATTCGCAAACAATGGTATCATAAATTAAAAATTGGATACAACATATGTATTAGTTATAAATTACATATAGATACATACATTAAAAATATCTCATATATATCATATATAAACAATTTTTCAATAATAATTGTCAACCATGAGAGGTTGTAATAAAAAAATGAAAACATCATTTCACGGGGAAACAATTTTTTGTAGATGAATGGTTTGTTCGTTACACATTTGATGGAAGTGTGTTTCAGGTTAGGAAAAAAATGAACTAACCACACATATGTATTTTTAGTATATTTATTTTATTAAATAGCTATGTAAAAATAATATATTTGGGGTCTGAATGTGTACATTGATGAATGTTATCTTATTTTATGGAAACTCCTATTTGATTCTAAAAAAATACTTATTATATCCGTTTCATCCTAAGTTGAGGCTTCTAGGATAATTTTAGTGATGTTGGTGGATTATTTTAAAATTTTTTGTGTGGGCATATATTCTTTTTGAGTGTGAATTAGTGGGATGGGAGAGTACCCTTTTATATTGGAGGAGGAGTGGCATTCTTCTAAATTGTGGAAATTAGAATTGTACCTTCGTTTTCCCTTTGAAATGTAGGTCAAAATTAGACTATATGGATTATGGTATATAAATATTAACATATTATGGAAATTTTTACATGTTTTCAGGTCATTTTGGCACATAATATTAATGTTTAGTCCCCGGCTAAGATAATTTCCAAATTTATTACGGTAATGAATTTAAATAACATTCAATAAAATATTTTGAAAAAAATTATTTTGAAATTATTAGAAATTAAAAGTTATGATTATTAAAAATATTTAATCTATTTTACCATATTCTATTAATAGAATTATCATAAATTAATTTTAAATTAATCCCCTAGTCAAGAAGTCAATGCTGATTTTTAAAGAAAAAATGTTCAATAGTTTGCTAAATTTTTATGTTTAATTTGAAAGTAAAATTAATTAAAATTAACAAATTTATATTAATTTGTGAATAAATACTATATTTATACTTTAAATTACATCAAAAATATTATTTAACCTTATAAATAAATTATATAAAAAAGTATTTTTTAATTATAATTCATTATTTTTTAAAATATATCCAATTATTAAACATGACACAAAAATAAAAAAATTATCCCCAACAAAATTTTGACATTACCATGTAAAAAATAAATTTATATTTTAGCTATTAAATTTTAAATTTTCCCAAAAATAATTTTAAAATTGGTTCTGCATTAGAATAAGGTAGAAATGTATTTAGAAAAAAATAATTCCTTAAAATTGATTTTGTTTATATCTTATACCTATAAAATCTATTGTTTGAGTACGAATAAATTTTGATAATATATATATACATATATATATATTAATATGATTCACTGATAATAATTATTGTGTTTTATTTGGATAAAACACCTTTTTGAGCATAAAAACAATACCCTGATATTGGTTTTAGAATTAACTTCTAATTAATTGGAAACCTATGAATTGATTTTACATTTTTATAAAACAATGGTTTTCATAAGTCAATTAATATCAATCACAAAAAATAATTTTATTTATAGGTTTTTTGTTATTATATTAAATAATAATATAATATTAATATATTATTGTTTCATAAAACATCATCTTGCGGGTAAATCAATCCATTGAAAAAACGAATTATTTCCTACGACACATGATGACTCAATATCATATGAATTAAAAAATATAAAATATATTTTATTTATATAGAATATTTAATTCAATATAATGACACAGGATAATATATTCTCTTATTGGCTTTGTGTTTCATGTCATACACTCAATTGAATAAAACATTTTTACTCTAGAGTATTGCTGCATTATATTATCCCAAACATAATTAAAATGCACCCTCACAATTTACCATCCACATTAGAAATAAATGTTTTCATATTTACTGTTTTATAATCCCACATAATATGTGTGTTTCTAAAAAAATTTCTATAAAAGAGAGAGTGTGGTGTATAATGGTCACATGGACTAACAAATTTCTTGGTCTATGAGTAGGAGAACAATACTTGAATGTAGAGATTCATACATTGAAGAAACGTGTATGTATTTATAGGGGTGATTTAGGCCATGACTCACAAACAAGTGAATTTTCAATGAAATGTTTAGGGTATCATATTCAAAAATCGTTGATGATTTAGAATACAATTGGTTCAGAAAAAATTGTGTTATTTTGATAATTTTTGTATCATTTTTCTAATGTTTAGTAATTATTTTATTGCCTAAAAATATAACAAAATATACATAAATTACGTATTTCTGAGAAAAAATATTTTTTTTAATCATTGATCTATTTACAATTTATCCATTACATTATGAAATGAATATCCATGAAAATTTAATGTTGGAAGTAATAAAATTCATGTATAATATACTATAATGTCCATAAATGAGTGATTTGTTTTTTCATTTAACTCTAAGTATTGTCCAAAGTCAATATGGTTAATAAATAAACCATAGAAGAAATATTATAGGTTTATTATTAATATTTATTAATCAAATTGTTTAACTAATAAAACTAAATATTTACGAGGTTATTTCATAGGTCATTGGTTAGCATTAAACCAATATCATCGATCAATCATGCGTTCATGTCCCGGTACATTCTTGGACATGATTGGTTCTCACTCGTCGTATTGAATTTCCTTTTCAAAAACCATCTTAATATAATTTCCAAAATAAATATCATGGAAATCATTGAAATTTAATCATTAAATTTTACTATAATAATGGATTTCAAGAGAAACACAATACATTAATACTTCAACCATTTATTTCTGCATAGGTCTTTCTTTCGTATTGTGTTTATGTTTTAGAATAGAGAATTTCCTTAATCCAAAGGCCATATAATCGTTTTTAGGATGTCAATATCATGAAACCTTATTTTGAATCCAAGACACCTCAAGTATAACCTATGTCATTAATTTCTATTATCTATATAACCTATATGTCCTTTTTAGGTTACCTCAAGTATAACCAATGTCATTAATCTGTATGGTTTGTAAATAGAATATAAATTATCATAACCATAAACTATTTTATTGTCAAACAAGGTGCACAATAAAGCCAGTTATCATGTACCGTGTTATACACGATTCAAGCTCAACATACCTTTTCGGATGTATGGCCCCTTGGTACATCTTTTTTAGAACCAAATCCCCTTATAGTATCTAAATAAGGATGTATTTCTAGGTTGAATGAAATAATATATACCATAAAAAACTCTATTATGTTATTCTATTATTATCCTCAATGTATAGATTTTGGTTATTTTCTGAAATATATGTTTTTTTATTCAGGTAAACATGGATTATACTAAAATTCATATGATAGAAACTATAAAATACCAACCCCAACAATCCTGGATCTGGCGTCTACTACCATTTCCTTGGGATGATTACAAGGAATGAAATCTGAAAGGATTAATGAGTATAGTAGTATCTATAAACTACATTCATACTAGAGTCCCATATTGAAAATCAATACACAAATTAAAACATATCGTTCCTTTTGAGGATAACAAGTTTACATTATTACATCAATGAAATCTATGTTTATCTATATTACTATTATTCAAGGAATCATAGGGAATGAAAAAAATATGGTCGAGATCAAATTATTATTATGTGAAATTTTAAATTGAAGATATAATGAATCAATCATAATTGTAAATATGGAAAGGTAATAACTGAATATAAATTCTATGTAATAATTAAACTAAGAAGTAATTTCCAAAAAATTATGGCATGTTGAATAACTAAAAACACCTACCATATAGTCAATAGCTGAGAAGGATGTCAATAAATAATATGGAATGGTAAATAAATGAATCGAATGATATTAAGTCAACAACTAAGAAATATGAGAGTAAATAATATGCCATGGTAAATAATTGAAACACATTCGGTAAGAACCTAGGTTTTCACACATGTATGGGTAATTTGAATTTTTTTTTTAATATTTTCATTGTACCTAACATGATTGAATATAGGTTTGTTAATGGTCTTAAGGGTGTCCATGGAATGTTAAAAGCACGAAACCCATCTTTTGGGGAAACATGCCACGTTGCACGGTTGTCACATGGTTGGAACACATTTTCCCTATCTCTGCGGAGAGTGTTTTTCATGATTGATCCACCTCGAATGATTGGGCCACGATCGTGCATCCTAACCATGACACTCCCACATATTCCTAGCTAACTGCGTATGATTTTTTCATGTTTTATCAATTTAGGAAAACAATACCTACACATGCTTTTTTTGCGTAATTATAAATTTTTTCCATTTAGGATCTTTGAATCCACCACTTCCTCCCTAATTTGAGAACCAGTGAGATTAACCACATTTACTCCCATTTTGGATTCTTATGAAGATATAAGGTAATAATCATGATATATACTTCATCTGGGATCTGATCAAGCTTCTTTTCATCACATTTGATGAACAACGGTAAGAACTAAAGTTCATTTAATCCTCTCATATTCTATCTTGATTGGGGCCTCGTTATTGGGGTATGATCATTTTTCTCCTATTCATAGATTTACTCTGATCTAAACCAAATTAAGGGAAAATACTAGAGGAATAGTATCATACAATCCTAATCTAGTTGGTCTTTAGCTCATCCCTAATTTCTGTTGATATTAGAATTGCTGTGTGGGGCCCACCATTTTCCTCAGTACCATTTATACAATTTATATTCCATGATTACATTTATTATAAAAGTATGGTAAAGTTCCTTCCAAATGTGTGATATTTTTTAGTGGTTAAACCACAAATCAATCCATTACATGTCAAATGTTATTCTATATTTGTTTTTAGTTTTTTGACATGTTTTTTTTCACTATTCGTTTATGCCTTATCTTGACCATTATATGGGTAATATTTTTTATATTAAATGGAATGATTTTTATGTTGAATTTCATAATGGAATGAATTATATATGAACACCCGTTGACCTTCTAGTGAAAGTGCTTCAATTGACAATTAAATATGAAATATGAATTGGAATATATACTAAGTATATTACTTGGCATTAAATGTAAAATAATAGTATGTTTCATATCCGTAGAAACCCTTGAAAATTTTATGAAAGGTAGTATAATGATACATGAATATGTAGTATTCTTTAAAAGAAATAAATCAATTGTTTCCTGCTACTTTACCATGTAACAATAATTAACACAAATGCTTGAACCAAATAACTTTATTAAATAGTATCGATGTACTTGACCTTATCACACTAATGAAATGAAAGGAATTAACCAAATAAAATATTACATGACCTAATAATCAAAGATGGATGGTCTGACTCGTGCTTGCATTTGAATTGGATTGGGGAATACCATACACACTTAGGAACCCCATTCTGATTCAAGGATATAACATTAATAGGTAGAGAGCCACCTAGATTTCAATCCTGGTATATTCTTCGTATTCCCTCTATGAAACCATTTGATCACTTCCAAATAATTACATGATGCCTTGGATACACTACTTGGACCCAGAATTGACAAGTATGTGCCATGGTTAAAGCCCATCAAGAACAGTCATTGGAAGCCATATTTTACCTTGTATGAAATTCTTGGACTTGGTAGGCAAATCATTGTGGAATACCATGGACTATTATCCTTGTATTAAACTTCTACCCCATGCCAGGACACAATTATTAGTGAGTTGGAGACCCATGAGGTCTACGAATCCTTGGTTATTACATTGGGACTTCACTATTAAATATTCTTATAGGTTTCCTTGATAAAATTTGAACCATTATAATTTCTAAAATGATAATTATTTATAAACTAGTAATTATCAATTAATGAATTGTTTACATGTTCAAACACAAGCCATGGTTTGACGCATGTACTTGGGTATTTAATTACACTGCACTACTTAAGTTTACATATGCATTCTTCCATATAGTTATATTTCCATTACGCGAGACAAATGTTATAGTCACCAATGGTGGTGGCCCATTGAGATTTATCTCACACCCTCTTTGGTTTCTATTTTGTACCTATAGTAGAATACATGGTTCCAGGTGTTAACAAAGGGATGTATATGGCTTCAAACATGTGATTCCATGTTTCTTTGTATGGATCATGGCAGTAGAGTAACGACTTGAAAATCATGTTTCATGGGATAGTCTTTTATGTCCATTATAATTATGTGGAACATGTTTTTCCTACGTTCTTGTATCCATGTTTTCTAGTTTTCTAGTGACACAAAATAACATCAGTTTTTTAATGTTATTTGAGTTCTTTAAGTTACTCTTACTATTGTATCAGTTTTCTGATGTGAATTCAGATTACATAAATTGATTCCACTGTTTACATATTTTTTACATTCATCCATGGTGTTACACTTTTTTAATGATGGAAAATTCTCCACACAGACACACCCTAGGCCATCCCTACTACTCGGCAACTTCTGGAATTTGGGGTGATGGGCTTCAGGTAATGTGGCCCCCTGGGCTCGGGGCACCCTTTAAGTAGTATCCAGGTCTGGGACATTATAAAGTGGCATCATAGGAGTTTTCATTCTTACATTCCTATTTCGAGTTAATAGATTTGACATTAAGTATTCTTGATACATGGTCACAAGTCATGATTGGGTGTTGAGAACACATTATCAGTAGAAAATCATGTTTCTTAAATTATAATTATTTTTATTCCTTCTCATATTTTATTTTATGTAATTTCAATGTTGTGTGACACTCAAAATATGAGGTATTGATTATTATTACATTGTTTAAGTATTTTATTTCATCCTTGGACTGATGATATGTGTGCAATGAGTATTTTTTACAAACATCATTATAGGCACCTAGAATTCACATGTCAATCATATTTCCACGACATAGATGAACATCTCACTACTTTTCATTGCTTGATATGCCTATGATTATTGAGTGATATAGTGAATGTAATATTATTATTGTATTACTCATGGGTTCCATTGAGTGATTCCATGTCACAATTCTTTAGTCGTGTGGCCCCTCAAGGGTTGGGATGAGTAATTTACCAAGTTGGTCCATTATGCTATAAATAATCCATTGTCATTTATAGTGATATGTGTATGGGTACCAATTCACCAGAAATGAATATCCATTATAAAGTGAATAATGATATCTAAAATTAAATGGCTGCACATCCTCACCCGTCCTTAATGTATCCTTACTTGTTATGTTTATGATTGATAATGGAGTGAACCTAGTAATTAAATGTAAAATAAAATGAAAATTATACATGAGAACATACCGATACATAACCATCTAACCCTGTAGTTTGGAAAGTAAAGAATGGGTAGTGAGTTTTCATACATTCATCTTCTACTAGTGATGATATCATTTTGTTTAAGATTGTTTGGAGGCCTGTGATTTTACATTCTATATAAATGCTTCAACATTGTCCTCATGTCGTATGATAGAAAGGTTCTGAAGACCATGCTCCAAATGTGGTGGTCCAGAGCCACTAGCCTTACCTATAGTAGTGTCACTTGCAGAACCACCTACTGTACCAGATATGGACAACGATGACCCAGTTTTTGAAAGCTTCCTATTTCTGATACAGTCCATGCCTAGTGAACCATTTCTTGAACCTATGATTGCTTATCTGACTCACTAGTTCTAGTAGTAGCATCCTCCAACATTTTTAGGGGATATTAGTCGGGATGCTACTAAGTCTTCATTATAAGCCATCGTATCTGTCACTCATAATTTGGAAACACCTCTAGAGATTAAAGGAAAACATTCCACATACATGATTCAGGATTTGGGAAAGCGTTGGTGGGATGTGACTTCCCTTGTCGGTCATCAACCAGGCTTGTTATGGGTTGATTTCTAGACTGCCTTCTATGATCAGTTCTTTCATCAAACATTAACAAAAAATAGATCTTGGTAGTTCATGCATCTAGAAGAACATTCTATAACGTTTTAGGAACAATCACTATGTTCCAGGTAGTTAGATATCTCTTCACCACCTCTATATGGTGATGAGATTTACGGTTCTAGAGGTTTTGAGGATGTGATCTAGTACACCATCAGTACATATGTAAATTCATTTCTCATATCTATGTTTTTTAAAATTGTTAATCAGGATCTTGTCACTGATCCTTACAAGATTGAAAAAAAATATTACTGGGTTTAATGGATCGGTTCTATATAAGGATTGTAGTTCCTTATGGTGGAATAAAAGGTTCTCTCAAGGTCTCTTGTAAGGGAAGTGACAACCATAGTACACATTTGGATAGCTATAAAGTGTATTATTAGTATTGAAAATGGTGTAATTCAAATACCTTGTGTGATAGAGACCCATTGGAGTTCATGGATTATGATCATGTGGTGCATCTTCAGTGATTTTACAACACCCGTCTAATAGCCTCGAGTGGAAAAGGATACACAATAGCTCTACCTTCAGGAGAGGGATATTTTATAACACATTAGACATTGAGATGGAATATCACCTGTAGTTCTGGATGAAGTGGATGTCATGGTTGTGGTAGCCACAACCCTAATCTTTCGCAGCACCAAAAATGTATTTTTTATCATGGTTTTCCATTTATTTCACATAGTCGTGGATTAGGCTACTTGAATGCACTACAACCAATACACAAGGATTAAGCCGCAAGACCATTTATAGTATGATGTACTATTATTATGGCTTCAAACATAGTATCTTATTTATTTGATACATGTTCTTCGAACTCATTTCTCTTTTTATCTATCTTGGAGAGTCTTGGACTAGAGATACTATATCACTATGTTGTAATTAATCTAGATGCACCATTAAAGTATGAATAGGTGAAACATACTAGTCTATGGACTGCCCCATTTAGGTTAGCAGTTAACCTTTCTTAAGGAACATCTTTTTAAATGGGATGATGTGATTCAATTTTATTCTTCAAATTGTCTGGTTGGTTCACTATCATTATTTTATAGACTTTATCTCAAAATGTTATCATTTACATCACTAGAAGGCATGATTTATCTACATAAGGGTTAGTGGGATGTCTATACTTGTATATCTTTACCCGAGAATCATGGGTCAGGTGGGGTGGCCTCCTAGATTGAAAATCTATTTATAGTGGATCATGGTTTATGAAAAACATATTTCCCACTAGGTGTGGATTTTGTCAGGTATATCTTTCTAGATGATTTATTCACTTACCTCATGAGAGAGAGGTAGAGTTAAAAATAGATCTTGTCAAGGGATAATCTCTAATTTCAATCCCTTTATACAGTATGGATCCTTCAAAGCATCAGGAGATCACGTGGATGTTAAAGGATCTAGAGTACAAAGGCTTCATAAAATATAGTATATCCTCATGGGGGTCTCCAGTTCATTTCTCTAAGAAGGAGAATAGAAATATACCTCTATGTATAGAGTATTGATAGTTGAAACCACTTCATGTCAGGAACTAATATCCACTAACTCGAATAGATTATCTCTTTGACCAGCTCTAGGGATCCAAGGTCATCTCCATGATTGACATGAGATCGGGATATCATCATGTTTGAGTTAGTATATTAGACATACCTCATACAACATTCCATAGCTGGTATGTTCTATATGATTAACGTTTTATTCCATTTGGTATTACAAACGCACCCTCCATTCTCATTGATCTAATGAATAGGGTTTTCCACCCCTATTTGGAATCTTTTTAATTTTCTATGTGGATGACTTCTTGGGGTATTTTAACCTATGTTGAGGCCCTGAAAAATATATTTATATTGATCTTATTTCACTGAGATAGAATATTTGTCATGCTAATCTTTCTATGTCCCATATATGAATAATTTTTTTTCAATTCTTGGGTCATGTTATCTAAAAAACAGACATATACCCAAACCTAGAAAAGGTTAGTGTTGTAGTTTTCTTGGGGAAGATAAAGAATGTGTTTGATATAAGATGTTTATTGGGGAATGTTAGAGGCATTTCATATGGGACTTATAATGTCTTGCATCACCTATTACAGTTCTTACAATGAAGGGAGTAAATTTCATATGGTCAAAAGCATGTTAGAAGTCATTTAAGGAGCTGAAAGGGAGGATTGTATTGACACATATCCTCACTCTTCTAGAGCCATTTGTAGGTTACATAGTCTCATGTGAGGGATTATGCATCAATCTAGGAGATCTTCTTATATAAGATGATATAGTCGTTTCATACGGATCTCAATAATTGAGGACGCATGAGTGAAATTATCTGATGCATGATCTTGAGATAACATTTGTTATCCATTCCTTACATTGTAAGAGAAATTATATTATGGGTGAGTGATTTTTGGACTACATTGACCACAAGAGATTCAAATATATATTTTCGCAGAGTGACTTGATCCTCAAACGTTGGAGATTGGTCATGTAATTACAATACATTGATTTTGAGCATGCATATACGATTAAGAAGGGAAATGTAGTTGCAAATGTGTTGAGTTAGAAAACTCAAACAATGGTCATATGGGAATCCACTATTTAACATATGTTAATGGACCTTTTCTCAGAGATGATTTTCATAGTTTTTTGACATTCATGAGTAGTCTTATCTCTCATCATTGGTAGTCACCTCTTCTCTACTTGAGAAGGTGATCAATAGAATTCTCTTAGATCCTAATGGCTCTGTTCTTTGTGATAGTATATTAGGAGATAACCCACCTTTGGATTAGTCAGTGGACATAGATTATTTCCTACTTCTACATGGACATATTTGGGTTCCTAAAAATATGAGAGAGGAGTTGATTAAAGAGTCCAATTCCTATTACTAAGAAGTTCATCCTGAAATCCCAAAGATGTATCGAGACATGCGACTCTAGTATTGGTGCTCTGGAGTGAAAAGTTAGATGGAATGATTTATCACTTGGTGTTCCTCCTATCAGTAGGTGAATGAGGATCACCATAGACCTGTAGTCTTATTACAACCACTTCCAGTACACGAATGTAAATGAGAATATGTTTTTATATATTTCATTGTATGCTTACCTAGGTCACATAGGGTTAGCGATGCTTTATAGGTAGTAATTGACTGACTAACGAAATCTTCCAACTTCATTATTATTTGGGAGACATTCCGAATTTATGATCTGGGAACACTATATGTCTGTTAGATAATAATACTAAATAGGGTTCCTCATACTATCATTTTATATAAGGATTATAATTTCTAATCATGGTTAGGGAAGGGTTTAAAATGGATATCGTAACACATGTTATTCTAAGAACATCTATTCACCCTCAGATTGAAGGACGACAATAACAAACAATACATGTTATAGAGGATATGATCTACGAATGTGTCCTTGATTTCAGCAATTCATGGGGGAAATAAATCCATCTCATGAACTTCACATATAATAATATGTTTAAGGAGAAAATTAAGAAGGCTCTATCAGATTCCTTATATGGTAGTCCATGCCGTTCACCCTTATGCTAGCTACATGTAGGTGAGGAATCCGAAATTGGTCCTCTACGCATTCTAGAGCATTCAGATAAGGGTTAGAAAATATAGAAACATATGAATACTACTCAGATTATAGATATATTTTATGTTGATCTCTATTGAAAACCTCTTGATTTTGAGGTCAGATGTCATGTTTTTTTTCTAGAATCACTAAGGCTAGGGAATCGACGGTTTCGAAAGAATAGAAAGTTGTCACCACATTATTTAGGGAATTTTAAAACACTAGAGAGTGTCATGATGGTTGCCTAACAATTGCTATTAACATAGTTATACCATGCCATTCATGCCATCTTTTATGATTCCCAGATTTTCTAGTATCATTCTGATCTAGCTTATACTTTTGATCCCATGGAAGTTGACTTAGATGTTGATTCTATCATTGAGGAATATCCACTATGCATTGCTGGGCAGATCACGAAGGCTCTTTGAGGATGATCTATCCCTATAATACAAGTGTTATGGTATCATGACTGGGTAAAAGACTCGACTAGGGAGAGGGAAGCCTAAATACATGCTCGGTGGCACAAATTATTCTTAGACAATGATTCTATACCCTTTGAAGCTAAAATCGGGGGTGAATTATTTTTATTGGTAAAGACTGTATGAAATCGGTTTTCCACTCAGGTATGGATCCTTTAAATTGCATTTTAAATCATTACATTGGTCCTAATATGGATACCTAATGTGGTATTAATGGTCTCAGAGGTTTTTAATGCATGTTCGAATACCAGAACTCATATTTTGTCGAAATTGGCCATGTCTCACAATTGGTGTAATGTTGGCACACGATTTTCCTAACTGTGTAGATAGTGATTTTCCCAATATATCCACCTCACTTGGCTGGCACATAGACATGTTCTTTAACCATGCTAGATACCCTTCTTCCTAGGTCACCATAAATGTTTTGGACATGGTTTATCAAATCGTGCATACAAACCACGCATAAGCTATTTTTCTGGGCAATTTTAAAATTTTCCCCTTCATGATCTTTTATGCCACCTGTTTTTCCCTAATATTAGAACAAGAGGGATTAACTGAATTTCCTACCATTTTGGATCCCCTTGAAGACCAAATGTATGATTTAATAGATCTCATTCATATGAGATCATATTGTGCTTAAATTCATCACGTTGGGTGTCTAATGGTAAGTACTCAATCCTGTTTAAGCCTTTCCTCTTCTCTCTTTCCCTCTTCCCAATAATCAATAGAATGAGAATTTTTCTCCTTTTTGTCGATCTACTCTGATACGAGACAAATCGAGGGACAACACTAGAGTAGGAGAGTTTTACAACCATAAGGTGGATCGTATATATATCATCCCTAAAGTTCATTGTTTTATGAATTGTCGTGTGGGGCCCACCGATTTCATCAGTTCTGTTTATAAATTTTCTTACATGATGTTGGTGATAATTAGAACCATATGGTTATGATATTATTAAATATTTCATATGTTGTTAGTGGTTACAGCCATACATCCATACATTTTATGTATAAGGTTATGCCATAATTGTTGTTTAGTGTTTCGACACGTTTTTGAAACTATTCATTTGTGCCTTGGCTTGACCTGTTTAAGGGTGATATTTTCTATATTAAATAGATTGATTTGTTTTGTGAATTTCATAATGGAAATTACCATGTATTCACAACCCTTTAACATCCTAAGGACATCGATTCAATTGATAAATACATGTGAAACTTGAATTGGAATGTATAAAAAGTATATAACTTGGCCTCAAATGTAAATGAATAGTAGGTTGCATATTTATAGCACCCCATTACATATTAATGGAAGGTTGTGTAATGATGATTGAATATGTTATATTCTTTAAATTTATTAAATGAATGGTTTCATGCTACATGACCTTGGCACACTAATGAACGGAAAGGATTTAACCAAATGACTTGATTAAATGGGTGAATGCTACTTGACCATATCACAATAAGGAATGGTAGGGATTGAACCAAATTAAATATTACATTTATTCAGAATCAAATAAGAATGTCCTAACTCAATCTCAACTTGGTTTCAGATCGAAGAATTCCATGAGTACTCAAGGACAACATTCTGATTCAAGGATATAGATTTCATGGGTTGTGACCCACCTAGATCATGATACTTTTCCATTATTTGGATTCTGAGTATGACATTGTAGGATCACATCCATATAATTATAGGATGCCTTGGATTCCCTCATTGGATCTATCATTGACAAGTAAGTTCCATTGTTAAATCCCATCAGGCCCAGTCATTTACAACATCGTTCTATATTGGAAGAACTCTGTTGACTCTGTAGGCAAATCAATGTGGAATTCTATGGACTATGCTCTATAGATTAAAATCTTACCCCATGACAGGATATAGTTATTTCAATGTTTATATTCTTTGTGGTCTATGTTTCCTGGTTTATTACCTTGGAACATCAATATTAATGATCATGACATGTTTCCTTATTATAGCATGTATTTATTTCAATTTATATCATGACATAATTTATATACTAGTAATATTCAATTAATGAATTGTTTACATGCTCAGAAACCAGATGAGGGAGGAAGCATATACAAGGCTGTTTAGTTACATTATACAGCTTTACATTATATATGAATTCTAGAACACCATTATATTTCCATTACACACACAAGATGTTATTGACACCATCAGTGGAGGCTCACTAAGATTTATCTCATACCCTCTACATGCGTTATTTTTACCTGGAGTATATTACATGGTTTCAGGTGATGATAGAGAGAAGAATTCAGCTTCAAACACTTGATTTCTTGATGTTTAGTATAGATTGTGATGGAAAAAAACCATGTTGGAACACTGGATCCTTGGGATAATAATTTATTTACTTTATAATTTTCAGGAACATTTATGTCTGATGTCTTGTATCCATGTATTCTATTTTTCTAGTGACATGACATATCATCATTTATTGAATTCCCATCTATTTTGTTTTATTACTGTTGTCTCTATTTTCTATTGTGCCTTTTGTTTACTTATATTTATTTCTCTATTTCCCATTTTTTACATTCATCTATTATGCTACACATTGGTAATGAGGGCATGGTTTACCCAAAGAAGAACCCTAGTCCTTTGTTTCAAGTCGATAACCTCTACATTTCGGGGAGAAGCCCTTATGGCTATGTAGCCAACTGATATCGGGGCACCTGTTAAGTGGAATATGGGTTCGAGATGTCACACATTCCATTTAATCAATGCCCCAAGAATAAAATTCATTAATATATTGTGTCAAATAAAAAATCTCATGGATAATATTGACAAAATATAAAAGAAGTTCATGATTACCTATTATATTCCATGTTTCCTATATAGATGAAACTAATTCATCACTAATTTCTTTCTGGTGTCGATAAGATATACTGATACACATATAATTTTTGAGAGGTCATGGGGGATGTGCCACTAGTATTTTATATTAAGGGGCATGATGTTGGGGATTAACTATATATATTCCATATACATCTAGTAGATATTCTAAACAGAGTATTTACTTGGATTGAGCTTAAAGATGTTTATAAAATTACAATGAATGCTATCTTTATGTTATTATCTATTTTTTTGCACATTAGTTGTCTACCTTTCTAGTATTTTCTATATAATATTATTTCCCTTATTTTTGACATTTCATCCTAATATCGTAGTGCAGTTTATTTTGGATTTTTAAGATTTTAGTTGGGTTTATAATTGAATTTTATTTTAGGGAAAATATGTTTAGATTCATGGGGTTTTAAATTTTATTTTCTATAAAGTTTTGTCTAGTTCATTAATATGATAGAAACCTTATTTTCAATATATGTATTTCAATATAGGTTCTGTGTATTATTTTTTGTAAGTAAATGTATGGATTATGTTTTCTATTCCTACTATGATATTTATGGTCACACCCTAGTTATTTCACATGGTGTCAGTAGACCCCATTTATTTTGTAGCATTATTTTCATTGAATATTCTCATTGGTGTGAGGTTCTTTATAGATTCTGGTGAACAATTTTTCATAGGGATATCAGGTTGTTCTATATTTGTTTCAATTTTTTAATTTTTTATTTTAATTCCGATGTAGTTGTATATGTATATTGTATATTTTTTATTGTATTTTGTGTTTAAGGATCATCTTTATTTTGTAGAATTATCTTTTTAATTATTTTGATATCTAATTATATTGGGATAAATCATTCCCACTATGATATCATTGGTTCATGAAACTAATATATTTCACAATATTATTATTAATTTCCTTTGGGCCATGTTGTAAACCATGTTAGGATTAATGTTGAATGGTATCCTGAAATAGTTCATGAATGTTATCTCTCACATAAAGGTGAAAGAACAAGATTCATTTTTATGAAAAAATTCTCATCTACTTGTCATGTAATATCAATAGAGGTCATACCATGTGGTGGAGTATCCAAAGATGATCTTATATGCTTATATGTTATCCAAATCTAACATCTCTTAATGTTAACCCATCATAATTTCCTTAATATGTAATTTAACGTAATATTTTTCTTGGGAATATTTTTATTTTAAACACGTGGTATCAAATAAAATCCACTATCTTTCCATAAATTTGTATTACTCTATCACTATCTACATGGAAATAGTTGAATAGTATTCGATGAAAGAATAAAGTATTGTATATTAATTTGTGTCATTTTAAATATTGAGAATGGACTACATTTATGTCTAAAATATTCCACACTATTTTTTACATCCAACATAGAATGTACATAATTGAAGTAGACCAATTGATGGAGCGTATATTAAGAAAAACATATATCATACTCTCTCAAATACATCACAATTATATTCAAGATGATGGTGAGAATAAACATAATATAGTTAATAAATATGGAGATCATAGTGATATCCCATTTATTATTGATATTGACAATAAATACAAAGGCTAATATTGATTGTCCGACATTGATTTTATATTGTATTTGTTTTGAATGTGTTAGTAGGTGACGAGTCACCTGATGTCAATATTTATTAAGAATGATGAATATCTTGGATTTCTACTAGAGACCTTAAGAAAATTTATACTCTCAGGTTACATCAATGGAATTTAAGTTGTTATATATTATATTTTGGATAGGTTAAATTTTATTGTATAATAATTGATGAACTTGTATACATGGTTAAATAACATGTGCTAGTGGTTAGTAGATTTTATATAACAATGATGATGATTAAAGATAATAGAAATATTCATTTTCACATCAAAGTTCAAATTTCATATGGAATAATTGATTTAATGTATATTATAAAAATTAAAAGAAGATTTATTAATAAATAATAGAGAGAATATATAAATAGATTTATATTAAATTATATACTTATAATTATTTTATCAATCAATATTTAGTACGATTTAGTGAAATATGGGACCTACAAAATCCACCAATTGATGGATAGTTAAAACATAGATGGGAAAAATGATATACCATATTAGAGTTAGCCCATTCATGAGTAGCTATGAATGTAGAAAAAATCACATACATGGGTTTGATGGTATCCTATTACCATAGGGAACACATGTAGTGTCTGTAATTTGTAACACATATAGTAGGATACTTGGGGGAATGTGTATGAGTGTGGAAAAAATCATGAGGGGAAAGCTTCAAAATTATTCTAGGTGACAACACAAGTTTTGGATCAAGGAGTAGATAACACATAGATTCTTTTAATGTTTAGCTCATCTAATGTGTAAAATGATGTCCCATGTCTTCAATGCTTCAAACTTTTACATTTTTTAACTGATATGAATAAAATGAGGATATCATTATGGATTCAATATGTAAAATCTAATCTATCATTTCATCCATAACTACATCGTCATTCTTCATTTCACCCTTAAGTGGGTAATTAAAGACCAGATCTACCCTTAAAAAATACACGACCAACCTTTATATGATAATTGGAGATCTTACTGTACCCTCACATAGGTAGAGTAAATTTTCTAGTACATATACACAATAGTGGGGATAACAATTTTCAGTTAATATAAATGACCTCTTACACTTACGTAACTCCATAATTTTAATTTTACCTTTACACAATAGTTCAATATAAAATTTTACCTTTATGTCTAAATTTATCCATATTCACTAATCAAATCATAGTAGAACACAAGTCTTTTCACCAGAACAATTATAAGAAATATTCATCATCCATGACGATTTTATTCGAAAACCATGGTACATATGAGGATAATAACCCATATTTAAATATATTATCATGTATTCAAATTAATTTACAAGTTCACGTTTCTTTTTAGTTGAAAATTATAATATTAATTATGATCAATGGGTTTTTTATTCCTGGGAAGAATACAAGTTAATGTAATATGTGAACCATCATGTGATAATAATGAAAACCAAATTTTATTTATACCAATATATTTAGGAATTCAAACTCATTTACAGACATGAAATAAATTTTTATATTCTAAAAGTCAATTGAGAAGGCCAAAAACTCTTAGGAGAGTCGGTGGTTCTTTCTCTATAAATATATATGGACTAAGAAGTGAGTTTCTTCTAAAACTATAAATATTTCATTGAATATAGATACATTTCGTCAATTATGTAAGAACCAACTTTTGTAAATGAGGAGTTCCATTCACTAAATTTTATGAACGATAAATGAGTGAGGCTAGGTTCAGTTTCTAAAGAAAAAAATTATTCTCCCTATTTTGTATGTGAATAACCAAATATAGTGGAACACATTGGCTTACATGATGTTTTTCCAAACCCATAATTTTCATTATGAGATTCCATGCACTTATGTTTATATCATTCTATCATTATCAAAAATATCAGTAATAAAATGTATTTGGATCATCGGTTAGTAAAAATATATATTCTAGAGAATCAATGATCATCACATGCATGATGAAACAAGGATATTATGATGTTATATTGGTTATTTAATTATCATTATCAGATCATGTTTTCATTAATAAATTGAGATAACTAAGCAATTTTTATAAAAAGACAACGTTCTAGACCAGGATTCCACACAAAAGTACTCCATCCCTAGTTTTCCACATGGACTCAAGAGTATCTCCCCAAAAGCCAAATGCTACCGACTACCTGAAAGGGCAAAGGGGAGTTAAGGAGAAATCTATTTTATCATTAGAAGAGTGTAACACAATAGAAATATCCTACATTTACCCGAATTAGTAATATAATACAATAGAAACTTACAATAGAATACAGATAAATTATAGATGAATATGTATCATATAGAAGTCATATGTATGAAATAATGTATCCAAAACTGGAATACATGACATATGTATAATATGTATACGAATTTTTTTAAAAATTCCATAATGTATCTTAAAATCATTGCATACCACATCTTAGACCCATACTCTCATGATCCTAAGAAGCAAATCAAGTACCTATAGTAAGGTGCTTTACCTTATCGACATCTGTAATCATATCGTCTATTTGGGTTGAAAAAGGTGACCCCAATAGGTGTGAGGCTAAATCCTAGAAGGAAACCACACTAGTTTTATGCCAATCAGTCAGTGAGGATATATATCATGTAGTATACAATATGAAAAATAGTAAGAAAGGATGTACTCAAAATTAAAAAAAAACAATCATTAACAAGTAGCCATTTAAATATATTTAATTGTTATTTACCAATAAAATAACATTATATTTATTAGTATCAGGATCCGAATCAAGAACAACATCCCCTATGTAATGGTAAGCACAAAAGAGGCCTCAAAAGGCCATCTAAACAATACATGTCATGATTTACCAAATGTTTATTCTTTTTCTAGGAAGATGATTCATAATATTAGATTATTTCTTTATTCAATTTTGACCCAAAAATCATCCCTCACATTATTAATTTATAATTAAAGGATAAATCTAGGTGAAATATCATCCAAAACCCTAAAATACCATCTCTGGTGAACCTCTCAGTAAACAATTATTGATCTAGGTGAGGTATAATGTCCCTTCCAATCAAGGGGTGTGTCTTAATCACATTTAACCATTGAGTCTATTCATGGAATCCAATGGTCTATCCATGTATCACCCAAGGTCAAAAGAAAGAGAATCATTTATCAAACTCCCCTCAAGAGGTGACTTATTTATTGGTCAACCATAAGAAGTCTTGGAATTCATTTACTAACACGCAAAAATGAAGTAGATAAATTCAATCCAATTTCATCAATTCAAGTGACAGACATTAATTTTCTAACATTGGAATAGAATTTCAGGGAAATCATGCTTATATAAGAAATGTGATAAATGGGATAATGGGCTTGTCAACCATCCCATTACCTTTTACAAATTCAATTAAAATCTTATAACATTTCAATTACATCTATAACAAATTCCATTTTTAACAACCCATGGAGGGGAAAAGGAACACCGATAATCGAGTGTCCAAAGCTTAAAACCATAAAGGGTTTATTCAAGGAAACTCTGTTATGGGGTGGTCCTCATTCAATGTATTTAACATATAACATTAATTAATAATTGTAATCAATTACCTCAAACATGAAATGTAATAATATGTTCAAATTTCAAATTAATGAATCTCTTGAAAAATATTTGGGTCGAACCCCAACATACAGAATCATATTTAATTTCAGAAAAAAGAAAAATAATAGATACCATAGGTCAGTTATAGATAGATCATATAGTATTATGATCAGATTTGACCCATATTAGATGAAATGTAACGAAATGTTAAAGAACATGAAATTAGTGCATATTAGCCTAAATCTAAATAAGACAAATAATTTCTAGAATAATGTCAAAGAACAAAAAGTAATTAACCCCTTACCATTACATGTCTATGGAGATAAACCATGCTCGAGTAAGCTATGTCATGTTTTGAAAAAATAGTTTAAATGGACTCACAGTCGAGAAGCTTTTATTGCTTGGGTTTTTTCAAACCATGTAGCATGTACTCCCCTACTCTCTATCCTCACACATTTTATTTAGACTTTGAGGCATACCCCCCTGGTTTTCACCAACCATACGATAGAAATAAAAAACCAAAACAATGGGTTTTCAAATACATACATGCCTAGAACACCTTAGAGACCCTTCATAACCCCAACATGCATCAAACATAGAGTATATTTTAAAAATTAAACATAGGATTTGTGGAAAACAAGAGATCCATTCCTCAAATAAGAACATGTATCTTATAAACATTCACCTAATAAAAATTCATCCCCGAATTGACCTTATAAGGGTACTGAAGCATAATATTAGAAAAACCCCATACATTATTAGCATACATCAGTATTCCTGTAATTAGTTTTGTCCAAAACATGACTGTGCTACCATATCACCCGTAATAAATGAATTGACCGGCCTTGGAGAACATTTGTTCTACTATCCACAAAATAAATAGGATTCTCTTTGATGGACACATATTCTAGAAACTCAACCTCCTTAGGATGAAGAACATAAGATGTATCCAAATAGATGTTCTGAAGCCGAGAATCATGGAATACATCTTGAATCCCTCAATACCTATGAGTTAACTATAATCAATATTATATCATCCCTAACCTCTCCTAAATCTCATATTGACCGACGTATTTATATGAATGAAGATCATATATTATAATCCACTTTTGTCCCATCCTCAGTGAAACATGTCGGAATACCCAATACCCAACATCAAACTATCAAGTTAATCTACAATGATCGATGTAATATTTATGATGATACTACATAGTTTCCATATATTAAAAAATAAACTGAATATTTTCAGTGGTCACTTAGATAAGATGAGGTCCCAACATAGCTGCCTCACCTACCACCAACTAGCATAATTGTGATCAGCATGGAATTCCAAACAAAGATTCATATTTGGCCTTCTACATAGTTACTTGAAAGCTATTATTGTATGTGAACTCATCTTTGTGAATATGCCTATTTAAAGTGACCCTATAATTTTGGACTCATTCGCGCTGTGTGCCCTCAAGCACCAGAATCATGAACTATGACTAGAAATCAGTATGAGGGTGGTATGTCATGCTTATAAGATCCTATATACGCAAATTAATTTATTTCCCTTGTCAGAATTGAGAAGAATAATGGGAATCTTTGCCTAAAAATATAGTATGTAGAACCCCATGTTGTCTTAAAATCATAGGGATGTACATCCTCCCATGCTCATCAACACTAATGGATTCTTTTATTGGTAGGAAATGGGAAACCTTCGTGATTTCTTAAAAAAACCCATACAACATAATTAAATTGAGGTGACCATAGAAAACCATTTACTAAATTCGTCCGGACATCAATCCTCTTCAATATATGAATAGCTAGCTACTTTAAAAGATTGGTTAGTCACTGGTGTTCTGTATTCACCTACCGATAGGAGGAAAACCTCAAGACAAAACTAGATACATCTATTTTCATGAATGGACACCTATAATAATGTTGTAAATCTTGATACATTGTGGGGACACCAGGAAGCAATATCCATAATGAGGAATGAAAATCATCACTCAGTTCCTCATCGATGTATGAAGATACCCATACAATACCATCTAATCAGAAGATCCCATGATAGCTTAAAGTCCAAATTGGATGAGGGTCATCATCTTCCACACCAACCCATATAACTAGGACATTATAATCTGATAGAAACCACATCCTACCTCTATATAAAATTTATAGATAATAATTAATAGAGATTTTAATTTCTTCTCAAGACTTTCTTGAAATTTCTAGTGGATATCAAAGAACAATGACTAGATCGTCAACTCACTACTAGACTACTGCACAGCCTCTATCTGAGTCCTCATACTCAGTGCATCGACCAATACATTTATTTTACCAGGAATATAGGCAAAAATGATGTAAAAATATTTTAACGACCCAAAAATTCAGTAATGGAAATTCCTCTTGTTGTAATTAAATGTCTTATTATGGTTATATAAAATGTGATCTAGATTGGTTTTATGTTTTTGGATTTTAAAATACCATTATGATTGTGACCATTGTAATATAGTCACTGAACAATGATCACATGATTAGTATAAATATAGGGCTTTATCAAATCTAATTTTATTAGACAAAGGAAGTGTTGGGATCATCCAGTAGACTTGCCCTATACGAAGCCGATTTGTCAGATCTCAGAAAGAATGTGGTGTCCTTGGGCTTAAATATTGACTAAGCCCAAGATGATCTTGAACTTGTTGTGCTTGAGAAGAACCGACTATGGTAGTAATTGATGTTAATAGAGATCACTACCTGAGGGATGTTATTTAAGACAACCCAAGAGTCTATCACCATCACATACCTCACCCTTTAGTATTATGCGGGTATTATAAGGGGTTATGTAACAATACCCTATCACTATGACTATGTACATTATTTTTCTATAAGGAATTTGAATTCATTTTATTATTGTTACTTTGTAAATTTTTTTAAAGAAGAAATAGTATTTTTAGTTAATATTCAACTAAGAAATATATTTTGATTAATTATTGGATTTTTTAATTAAATAATTTTTTAATAAAATATCATTGTTATTGTTATTATATAATTAATTTTTATTAAATATAAATTATCATAAAATTTTATGAATGCAATTTTAATTTTTATTAACTTTTGAAGGCTATTTTTGTCAAAAGCCCTGAATTTTCGATAAATGACAGTTTTTATTTTAAAAGTAAAAATTAACATATTTAAAAAATTATTTAGATAAAATTAATATTATTTTTGCAATTAGTACATCAAAATTATCCAAAGGAGCATTCTTCATAATTTTATGAGATAGTTGAATTTTTGGGTAAAAATTAAATACCGTTAAAATTTATAATTTGTTTTATGACATCATAATGACCCAATAATGATGTAATAAAATAATATAAACATTTTTTTCGTCCAATATATGTATTAACATTAATATAATGTAATTTTGGGTTTTTTGAGTACTTTTCCAAAGCATTAGTGGACCCTCCAAAACTTATAAAACATTTTGACTTTTTAAATTGTTTTCCTTAAGAGTGTGACTCACCTACACATAAGCAACCCTATTATTTTAAGATGTTCGGCCATTGGCATTATAAAATATTTTTTCCCATCCCCTTTGGCAAAAACCATGGGAAAAAACCATGGGATGGATTGTTATTTTGATTAGTTTAGTGTGAGGTGTCTCAAACCTAAATAATAAAGAATTCCCTCTCCTTCCCTATATAAACCCTCCCAAGCTCCCACTAAATCTTGTCAAAATGCCTTTGTTGATCAACCAACCCCTTCCCTATTCTCTCTATAATCCTCCCATGGTGCCCCGACCTCTTTAGAATCCTCTCTCAAGCCTCTCCCAAGCCTTTGGGATCACACTTCCATGTTAGGGATTTCTTTCTTTCTCATTTTTCCAATTTTCATTAGGTTGTTATGCCCTTTTTTCAATTACAAATTTTCGGTTATGATTGTGAACCTCTCCCATACATCCCTATTTATTGTTTGATGATGGGAGACCCCTTTATCTATAATTAATGCCACCCATGTACACCTGTTACCTTGTTGAAATTCCGTGAGGGATTTCTCTCTCCCCTTTTACTTCCATGTAATTCTTTTGAATTTTGCATCTAAATTCGGTTATGTTTGTTGGTACATGTTTCCATATGACCCCCTTGTTGTAAAGTTCATGTAAATATTATTACATGATCCTTTATCTCTCATCAACACTTTTTTGAGCACTTATTTCACGTGGTTATGCAGCCGAAATTACACTACAATTTTCCAAGCCAATGTCATTGTGTAGTCAATACCATGCCCCTTTATCTGTCAAGGGTATTCACCTTTATGAAAATTTACCTATTGATTATAAAGGTTCATGTTTTTATTCTACATTACGTTTTCTTGGAAGGATTGATAATGATGGATTCCATTTCGTATGCTCCATGTGGCGCATTAATAAATAAAATGAAATGTTTATGAAGGTGCACCCTAATAGCGCTATAATGCATTGGGTAAAGTATAGTATCATGATACTTCAAGTAAAATGAGTGTTGACACGTGATAATTCCTTTGGAACAAGGGTTTACTTGTTCTTAATGTGAAATGAGGGTTTACTCACGCTGCATGTGCAATGAGCCTTAGCTCTGGCAAATTCAATGTTAAGGGTTGCTGCCACATTTCCATATTATGATTATCATGCTTTATAATGACTTTATGTTCATGTTTCTCTTGTGCTCCATTGATATGCCTATTGTATAACATGTGTTTTATTCCTCATGTTATTCCATGTTTATTACCTAACTGAGCGTTATAGCTCACCATTTTCTTATGCATGTCCTCAGCTTATCCAATGCAATGCTAAGTACGGGGGAATGTAATGGTCATGTAAAGGATGTTTTCAATAAAGACGTTATTTTTTTTATGTTCTAAGTTATAATGTAATGTTTCGAAGCCCCAAATAAACTCTAACTCTCGATCATACATGTTGTGTCAAGTGAAGATTTAATATAATAAATCATGTTTAAGTATTTAATAAAGAGCAGAGTTGTTATTGTTGGTATTAGAGGATAGGTTTTGTTATTTTTTGGGATTAGGATTAGAAATACCAAGTGATGGCACAATGACAAGAATAAGTATAATAAAAACATACCTATGTTTTTTTGAGTATTGATTATGTGATTTAACAAGAAAATACATCCATGTCTAGATACGAGCAGGTAGAGGCAGCTCTGGCACAGATGTATACTAGGGGTAATACCTGAAAACACCGTTTTGAGCTAGACTCAAACATGAACTGGTGCACGACAACGGGACTTTCTGCACTCTTTTTTATGACACTCCTACAGGATATTCTTTGGTAAATTCACAAGCACTGTATGAACCCTTATTAAAGTAATTTAAAAAAATGCCCCTAAGAATATCTATTAGAAAGTAGATCTTTAATAGCATATATTGAAGCCTATGGATTCCTATGTTAAGGAAATAAAAGTTATTTATAATTCATTGGTTTGGTCCTTGTATTACCCTTTAAGTGTTACCCATAACATTCCGTTCATTAAGGAATAATAAGTCATTAAACTTCATGTAGTTTAATATCACAATTCTTGCAAGTATAGAGGGAAACTAAAAATTTGATATGTTTCTTCAGCAGGATAAAGGATAGTTTCAATATGGAAGGGGAAGAATATCATAAAAAATCTTGTCCCTTCGTGAGATCTTTCTAGATATTGTTATTGAAAATTCAATCTCGCATAGCATTGAAGCCTTTTAAAATTCCCAACATTCTTGAAAGATGCTCTACAAAATATCAAGCACATGCTCCATACCATGGAATCATCAGGGAACATTGAAAACCTATGATCAAATATTAAGCTCCAAGCTCTACCTTCTTTCATGACACGGGAGGTACCATCAGGGTATTTTCAAATATTTCACCCTATCTTGAATTTATGATGCACTATTTAATTTTAGAATATCTGATGATGTTGGAGACCTCCGAGTAGAATATATATTTATAGTCTTGTCTACTAGTATATCTGGTAACTCAGAAAATATATTAGAAAAACCACATTTCAAAAATTTCAAATCTGACTCTTTCAGACTATTTTACAAAAAACCTGGTATATGGTGATGTTTTGAAACTATACATTATTATCAAATATTTTCAAAAAGTTCATTATATTTTCCATCAGTGAGATCATAGTTGCACAAACTTTGTCTGGACTAAGGAAGTGGAAGAATTTGAATGTGCATTGAGGTATTGTTGCACAAAGTGAACCCTCAAAATCCATGATTGATGTGATAATGAGGGTTGGGGAATGAATAATGGTGGTGGGTAAGCATCCATGATGTATTTTGTAAATTTTAGATTACTTTTTGTATGTAATCAAATTGTGGGGATGCAATTTTTCATAAGGGGGAAGATTATAATGACCCAAAATTTTATTAATTGAAATATCTCTTCATCCAATTAAATGTCTTATTATGGTTTTATAAAATTTGAAATTCATTGGTTTTACGTTTCTATATTTTAAAATACTGTTATAAATTGTGACTGTTTCTAATTGTGACTATAGCAGTACTGTAGCAGGTACTGTTTGGCACTGTAGTAACCAGAGATATGCCCCCGTTAGGGCCTTTGAGCATCAGATTTGGTCCCCGAGTCCTTCATCGGCCTTCGGGCACCCAGACCATCAGGTCAGTTGGGCCTTCGGGCTATTCTATGGCCTTCTGGTCACCTGCAGATACAAACCAGACCAAAAACTACAAGGAACAAGCTCTACAGGAGGATGAGCAAAGGAGCTTTCACCACAGCAGGAGCTAAATGGATTGCAAGAATGAGAGGGTATGGAACCTTCATTCGGGACAAGCCTGTGCATGCACGGGAATGCCTAACCGAACAGCCATGCGGAGGTGAAGAGCTGATTTCAAAGATGAAGATGGTGGGGAGGAGCAGTTCCAAGTTGTTAGTCTGGGTTGTATGGTATGTTTGTGCCTACGAGCATTGGTTCTTATATGGCCCACGGGCATGTAATAGGGTTCCACCTCATCCAATGAAAGGTGGATTTTCATAATCAATAAAAAAATTAAGGCCATCAGGCCATTGGAGGTAAGAAGTCATGGTACGTGTTAAGATGATTCAGATAATAGAAATAATAAATTAATAAAAATTAAAAAATCGCATAACTTATAACGGTAGTTGACTCCTCATCAAATATCTCCCTTTAATTGTGCAGGAATAAGATAAATCCTAAAAAACAAGACATAAACCATAAAAATAGGGTAGATTAGCTCACCTGAAGATAAGGAAGAAGATATAAGGAAAACTAAGAAAACAATTTAATGGAGTCTTACACATACCAATAGTAATACAATATGATGTGTGGTAGTTGATTCCAATCTCAAAAAAAGGCGATATCTCAAAGTATATAGAGGAAAAACGGTTAGCACTATTACGTTCTGTTTATTATAAAAAATTGGGATGAATAGTTGTGTACTTATTTTAATAAAGGAGTGGGGTAAAACCATCAATTACAAATTTCTAAAGGGGTTTATGTGTTTTTTCATGAGATATGAAATTTTTTTCACCAACTATGATCACATACTACTTTAGGTGACACCTCATCACATGGTATGGTGAACGGTTAGGATAAATCATGTCTCAACCACATTAAGTACACATGTTATAATCAACATATATTACATTTAAATTTTCATCATTATGAATACTTAAAATCTCCATTCACCGCTAACACTTTTCGACATGGTTGTTCTAAATAGTTAGCATTAACCCTATTCTAAAAATAAACCTTATTCTATTTCTCTAAAAATTGAAACATTAGTTACTAGTTGATCCTGAATGATCCTGAAACCTCCATGAACACATTTGGTATTATCATATATATAAAGTTAATAGAATATGGTGCATATCTTATAGATAAAATAATATCATACATATTTGTTACATCAGCATAATCCCTCATGGTTAAGAGTGTGATAGTGGTTCTTTCATTTGGTGGTTTGAGAAACATTGATCTATTTCTGATACCCACTTACTTTAAATTATCCCATGTATGATATTTATACACCCTCACTTTTAGATGCTATTACTTATATTTTTCCAGTGTGAACCACAATGATGCTACCTCCCTCTAATGTTCAGATAAATGAGCTTCAAAAGGTATGCTCCTATTAGATGAGACTATCCTTTATCCCTTATGAATCTATTAGATCACATAATTATGCATAACATACAATAATTATATAAATCACATTATAATTACAATTGTACCAATTAATACAATTCTTAATTGACATATTATTTCCATGTAATGTTCTGAATAAATATTAAAGTGTTTTATATTAAAGTGTTTCAAGGATTGTGATATTGAATTGTGATTAAGTGACTAATTTATTTTATCAATAAAAGGATATTACTACACTATTTATACATTAAAACATTCCTTTATATTTATTTTTACACAATCAATTTTTTATTGATTGATAAATTTACATTAAACTTATATGTTGGTAAATTAAAATATTTCTTGATCATGGAATGTGTTTGTGTATATTTCAATATACATTAGATTAACTTAATTATTTAATGAATCAATGTAATTGACCATAAAATTATTATTTTTAAAATTATAGAAAAAAGACGTCATTTTTTAGATCATATTTTGAAATTTTTAAGATCAGTCATTAATAATATTCATGTCTTATTTATCCCAAGATGTATAATTTTGAAAATGTTGTATTATCTCATTATCATTTCTTCATTAAAACTTGTATAATTTTGTTTTAATACATTAAAATGATTCATATTTACTCTCCAAATAATAATTCATGATTAATACCCATGACTATTTAGGTTTTATCTTTTACTAGTTGTGTACTATGCCTTTTGGAATGTTATAAAAAAAATTACATTATAAATTATACACATTATTCCCCCATACATTTAACATTTCCACATTCTCTGCCATAATTTTTGGAATAGATTATAGGATCTTTTAAACATAGAAAAGGTTTTTTTGTATGAAGTATTATAATAATAAAATTTCCAATATCATTAAATAATCCCATATAAGAATAGATATACAAATGGATAATCATATTGAAAATATCACATAACGAAGATGAATATATATTACCAATGATAGGGTATACTATAAAATTACCTATTTTTTGAAGAACAAATCCTATATATACTATATATATTCGAAATGAGGTTGAAAAATAAAAACAATACCTATGGAGAAATATAAGTTCATGATAAAACCTAAGGAATATGATGGTGATGTTTAATTTTTGGTTTTATATATGAAGGCTTCTAATGAATAATTTGAATCTATGATAAAATTTTGGAATAATGAGAAACCATAATTTTATGAAATTGTGGATAATAAATAATAATAATATTTGATAGATGAAACCAAATAAGTAAAGGGAGAAAATTATGAATTTTCTAAATTTATTTTATACATTTAATAATTTCGAGTGAAATAAAATTATGATGTGTTAAAGGATGAGTATTTGTATGTTTGGATATTAAATAAGTTATATATTAATTTTTTTAAATGTAAAAACACTTTGTTTTCAAAAAAAATATAGAAATATTCTATAAAAAAGTGGTAGAGTTATATATCTAGATGATATAAATTTAATGTCATTCAAACATCTATAGTTTGTAACATCCTTCAATTATACTCTTTCAATACAACGAAATGGTATTGTCCATATAAAGTAATTAAATAGTTAATTTGGGATGAAAATAATATTTTTTTAATATTTCATAAGAAGTTGTTTTTATGTTTTCGTTTTGGATTTTTTTATACATACATAATAATCAATTTAATTTTGAATTCATTAATAAAAATGTTCTTTTTCGTTAATTTTTTATTTTTATTTTGAAGGCATACGATGATGGAGGAAGGCACGCGATGAGAAGGGATTTTAAAGATTATTTTAAATAGAATAATATGTTTTGTTTTTTGTTCTTCACATATTATCATTCCATCTATTTTTGGGACCTTTTAATTTTAAGTATCATAAATTCCATACCACATTTATATTCTAAAAGTATTTTTTATCTATGATATTTTTTAGGTCCACAATTATACCTCATTTTGAATTTCTTTTTTATAGTGATAAAAGAGTAAACTTTTAGGTGGGTATCCATAGATAAGCATGAAAATATATATATTTCATAAATATTTATTTTAATGATTCACTGATATACTTAAATAATAAATTTAGATTTTTATACATATTTATTGAGTTTTTTTTTCTTCAGTTGATTGATTTTTATTACTTATACCATTAGTGATTTTGAATATTTAAATTTTTATTCCTCACATGTAATATAATTTATATTTAATTTTTTTTCTAATACTCAATTTAAATAAGATTCATGGGAGGTTTAGAATAATAGAAGTTTTATGGTTTCATAACTCTAAAAATCTGATCACATTAAAATTATTGAGAAGATTATTTTTAATTTCTAAAAACTGAAACATTGAGACCAAAGATATATTATATCTTCTATTAATCCCAAATAGACCCCATATTTATATTATAAATATCCAAATTAAATTCACATAATTATATTCTTACAATCTTCGTGGAATTTTTAATGTCATTAAGTGAAATATGGGTAAGGGAAAAACATTCACGAATGAAATGGGGTAAAATTCATGATAAATTATAAATGTATAAAGTTATCTCTTGTTAAAGAAAAAATATTCTAGAATTTCATACATTTTTATTTTATTAACCCCATATAAAAATATTTAACATGAGATTAAAATAGGTTTGTTATTACGTTTGTAAAAATTTCAGGATTTTTGTGAATTTTTTTGAGAAAAAAAGGTTGTTATGGGTGATGGATTTTGGGTGATTAATAAATGGGATATTTTTCCTTGAAGATAATTTTTAAAAAAATCATTTTATTGCAGAGTTAAGAATCTTTTATAAGCCTTATAAATTTACACATTAATACTAAACTACATTTCTCGTTAAATTTTTTGTAAAACAATTAATGATTGATGGTAAATTTTTATTTAAAATTTAATAATTAGATTCCTTAAAAGCCTATTGTAAGGATATATGTAAATATGTCTTGAAATTTAAAAAAATTTACTTATTCATTAGTTGTAAATAAATAAATTTATCATACATTTTTATCATAACTATGTAAGAATACATATATGAAATTGAAAGATATGATCCAAAGGAATATAACATTGATTTATTTAACAGAAATATGATAAAAATCATGGTAAAAAAGTAATTATTTGAAAAGATGTTTTTATTTTATTCTTATATATTTTTCCTTAATTGATATTATTTTTGATATTGTTGACCATAGTGTGAAATTCCAGGATTTTATGGATTTTAATTATACGCATGAAAATTTATATTATTGAATTATAGTAACATTTTATTTTTATGTGACTTTAATAAGCCAAATTTTTATATTTTATTAATATATTTTTTTTTATAATTGAGGTAATACTACCTAATTAAATTTTTTAATGCTCTTAATTACTCATAAATATTATACAAAAAATGGGGAAAATTGGAAGAGAATAAAAAAAACAGAGAATATTACACCATGGAATTAATAAAAACCACATCATGGATATTATATAAGATTTAAAAATGAAATAATTTCTAAGGGATAGAGTTATGGATATCATTGATGTTAGTAAATAAGTATTTAGTATATAACCACGGGGAGAAAAATTTCATGATTTAATTTTTTTTCCAACATTACTATTAAAGAAAAAAACAAGGAAGACCAAACTCACAATAAATATATAATGGAATTACTATTAATAATAGATGAAAAAATCATAGTTTATAGATAATAATATTAGGTTTTGAGGAATATGATTATATTACATAAAAACACATGTATGTAAGTATTGGTAAAAATTAATTTTTGATGAGTGTTGAAATTGAGTAAAAGATATAGAGATAACACATTATAATGACCCAATCCACTTTGTGGTTAAATTATATCATGGATGAAAATAATTTTTAAAACAAATATAGGGATTATTATGTAATTTTTTACAAGTAGAGGTTGATGATTGAACTATAAGAGGATAATTTTAATGTCAAAAATCCTAATAAATCGTGAATTTTTTAAAAGGAAAGTATAGAAAAAACAAACTATGATTTTATGACCACTACACAATTGATGGAGAAACATGATAATATGTGATACAAAAATATTTTAAAAAAATTTAAAACATCCTGGATTGAGGATTTTTAGATATCAAATGAATATATGGGGATCCCATGTTGTAATGACACTTTCCATGTTATAGTAATAATTTTTTGTAAATAAAAATTAAGAAATTTAAAAAACATTGTGGAGATTTGGATGGATTAATTAAAGGATAAAATGGATTAATTTTGTAAATTTATGGAATGGATAATTTTATAAAAACATTAAAAAAATAGATGATTTAGAGGCTTATGGTTATCTTTTAGAATATTTCTAATATTCTTGAGGGTTTACCACATAATTTGTATGAATTTTTTGGTTTTTAGATAATTTCATGTATTTAAAAACCTTTTTCCACCATTGGGAGGAGTCATGATGTGGTTATTAGAAAAAATACACTTTTCAATACATTTTTTCTACGTGGTATTATTTTTTATAATTATGTGATGTTTAAAATTTGGGAAAAATTTGGGATTTTATTTAGTATATATGACTCAACTATTAAAGACTATTTAGATAGTTTTTTAAATACGAATTAAAGGATTGATGATATAAGTGATATAATATGATATAAAAGAGAATTTTGATTTCTAAAGAAGGGTTTTTCATGGAAAAATTTATGAGGACATATATATTAAGTAAAATATCTTTTATAGGATATTACAGGTTGTTTATTTTCGTGGTTTGTATTATACATATCCATTATTTTGTAAAAAATTAGGTATTTCATTTACTAGATCACCCGGCCATGTGTGACCAAATAATGATTAAATATATATATAATGATTAACATACACTATTGATGGCTAATATAACTAACTCAAGTCATAAGACCTTATTTATGACTCCAAAGGAGATACCAATGGGTCCCGCTCAATGTGGTGTATCCCCACGATTATTTGAATCAGTCATTACTTTTAAAGGAACCACCCCTCAACTATATAGTTCTAATATATTTGGTTCCATGTATTAATATGGGGTGTGTTGTGATAGGGAGAATCAATTGGATGTTGGGAAAATATATTACCACCACCATATCAGTGGAATAAAATCAATAAATATACATATAGACAGACATTAATATTCAAGAATTTACTTATACAATGAAAATTTTATAATTAATTCATTCAATTATAAAAAATGTGTAACAACATATCAGATAATTAATTTGTTATAAAACATTTTTTCTATTATCCTAGGTGAAACTAATATTAATGAAAGTTAAATTTTATTATATATTATTGTTAACTCTAAACTATTGATTTATATGATCAATAATTTTGTTTAATATCAATTATAAAATATAACCCATTGTTCATTATGATATATCCTACGTCATAACTATTTATTCATTTAGAAAATTTATAATTATATATCTTAAATCATGAATTAAAAGTTTATCATAAATGGAATGTGAATTTATTTAGATAAAAGGATATCATCTCAAATTATATAACTCAATACCATACCTATTAGGTTGGTTAACATATATAATACACATTATATGATTTATTGATTTTCTCCATTAACATCTCATATATAATAAATCAACATATAATTTTATCTATTTTATCATATAATGTATCTCATATAAAAACATGTGAAATCTCATTAGAAAATAATTTTTTATATCATCCAAAACACGTTAATAAATATACTATAAAAAATTCATCGTGTATTGCATAATATGTAATACATTATTAATATCTATCCAAAAAATCGATAAACTCAAAAATGTTTTTATAAAATCTATATATGTTTCTAGAAATATCAACTCCATTAATTTAACCATATATTTTTATGCCATATGATATTGAATCATTGGAATTAAATATGAAATACCGAATTTTTAAATTTAAAAATAGTGTACCATCGAGAGAATAATTTTTACTACTAAAGCTAAAAAGGGATATAATGTGACATACATCCAAAAAATGTATCACTATACCTATTTTCACTAGTTATATCATATAAATGAATGAATTTTAATATGATTAAATTTTCTAAAACATCAAGTATATAGATAGCATAGAGTATGCTGATATTTCATAGCTACTCATATGTTCTCCATTCTCCCTAAATAGAATGTCTACCATGATGAATACATCATATTTCATTAATAAAAATTATAAGAACATCATATTTATTACTCTTCATATAAGATTGAATATCATATATTGTTTATTCTTTTACTACTTACATGATCAACAACATACCCAAAAATACCTAATTTTCTCAGCCTAATGGATTGTGAATGAATTAAATCATTTATTAAAGGTTTATTTATAGGTTATTCCAATCTCAGGTATTTGGTTAATACAAATATGGAAAATCAACCAACAATATATAGAACAAAAATAATATGATAGAGAATATGATATATATGGTGGGTCATCAAATACAAAAAACTCTTCTTATACCTCAGGAGCATATATCATTTCACTTTATAAAAATTATACCCATGAATATGTTAATAATTCATATACTCCATGAAAAACTTTTCCTTTTTATAACTCAACATCATACATTGAGAGTTTATTTTTCATTTCAAATCATTCAATATATACAATCAACATAGGATAACGAAAAATATAGAATTTATATTTTATAACATGATATATTTTATATTATTTAAATATTACAAGAATAGTAATAAAACCATATAGAAGTGATTATCTAATGATATCATAATGTATAGACCACATGAGAGGCCATATATTTTCAAAATATTTCAGGTTTTGTTATGTTCATTAAATATCTATGATGTTTCTAGAACACCATTATATAATTATATTATAAATAAATCCCACTACACTATTTATATGATTAAGGTCCTTGAAGAAAATATATTTTAACAATGAAGATACATATAAATCATATTGTTAATGTTATGTACTTTTTAAAGAACTATTCTAAATAATGACATTTATATAAATATGTTTTATGATGTTATTGAATTGTGTTATCCACATAGAACTATTTTTACATTCAACTTAATTATCATTAATACATCACATTATATAATTTTCTTATTGAGATCTTTTTTGTGAAAATTGTAAAACATTACATTATTTATTTAGCAATAGATCTAATCCTGATTAGAATATATAGTGATTTTCACATCATTGTGATAACTAAATGTTATAGAATAAATTTTAATTACAAATTTACACTGATCTAATTTAGAACATTAATTTATATTGAATATGAATTCTTGATGGGTGAAATCCTTTATTTATTATCCTTAAACTTCACTAAAGAAAAATATACTCCCACTTTCCCAACAAAAACCATATTCTATTTAATATATTGGGATATGATACAAAAAAATATATTTATTTTATAAAATAACACTTATTTTCTTTAACAATTAATTTTTTCAAATAGAAAAATATACCTATATTATATATGGTAATTTCTGTGTTTGAATAATTATTCTAAAAGGAATATTTTATTCATTAAAATAAAACATTGATTAATGGTTAACTCTAAATTCAAAAAATGTTTATAAATATGTAAGCCAAATTATGTATCCTGGATAATTATATATATTCACAATTTATTTTATTTAATTATATATAATCTTATGATTTATAAACCATGGGTATTATCTTATATTATACATTACAACTATAAAATTAGAAAAAATACTCCTTTTATTACATAAGAGGATGATATAACTATAAAAATAAATATTTATATACATCTAAACATGTTAAACATTCCTTTTTTTCATGTCCAATAATCAATAAACCCTTATATTATTATTTGAATTATTAATAAAAGATCCGACAATTATTATCAGTGTTTTATAGTATGTACTATATAAAAGTTTATAAAATTAAAATTTGTGACCATATACCCTTAAAAATTTATGAATTTATTAAATAAAAACAATATATGACATGTATTCTCAATTTTTATTGTCAATAAAATTTCATGTACTATAAAAAAAACAAATCTTCCTTCTAGAAACCTAGTTTTAGTATTAATGACTGAGACTAACAATCAGATAAAACAATTCATAACTTTATAAATGAAACAATATAAATTTTTTACTATTATCACAAAAAATGATCATATAAATAACATTTCATACTCATATATCATTATCATTATTTATAAATCAAGTTAAATTTTATTCAACTCTTTCACATTGATGGAAAACGTCCACCAATTCATCTGGAATGAATTTCATTAAAAGGACATGCTTCATATAACACCCTCATTTACCCAATGTTATCTGAATACCTAATCCCATTGAATATATTTTATGGACCATCCCATAAAGAGATAAGTGTTACCCGAACAATCATCATCCAATGAAACTGTGGTTGGTTTGTAGAACTAAGGGAATTTTTTAAAAATAAAATGTTTTTCTCATAAAAATCTATGTAAAAGAATGAAACTAATGGAAAATAACTAATATATTAAAAATGATGGGTTTATACTTCTCATATTCAACGCATAATTTTGTGATGATGAATCCCATTAAGCAGCAAGAAAATATGAACACCAAAACATTATTATTGTTACATGAATAGTAATATCCAAAAATCTCTATCAATTAGTAATATAAAATAACTCTTAAAATGGGAAGGGGTTAACAATTATGATTACAAAGATGTGTCATATATAAATGAAAACACATTTCAATGTGTAATTAAAAACACAATAAATTCATACAACGAAAATTTAATAAACAGAATTTGAATAAATCTAACGGGATTTCAACAATCTAAATACCCATCAAAATAATTGAGTCCCATGAAATTTTAATTTTTCATTTACTATAAGTAGTTCACCACATAAAGAAAAAAATATTTGGATGTTATCTAAATAATTTCTAAAATAATGATGGATAATTGAAAATCCTTGTATGAACAAATTCAAATGACCAAATCCTACATGATGTGAACCTATATCACTATCTGAACATTCAAAATGTGTAGCCATTTTACCGCCACCACCTGCACTATATGAATCAATAGCTTCGCCACCACATTCACCTTGTGCAACCATATTGTCAAAAAACCACACCAAGTGTAACAATATAATTAACATGACCTACATCCCATTTATCCCATCATATCCTATCATCACCACATCTTATGCATTACAACATCACCTCGATGAATAATGATATGACCTCATTTTATTAAAAACCAAAAATTACACATCCATTACATTTTAAAAAAAGATAAAATTTGTATGTGTTGAGTGTAAGCCTGTATAGATTTTAATAGATTCCATTGTACTAAGTTTTAGTAATTAAATCCCATGGAAACTACACTTTTGATACTTGGAGCTATCACAACATATATATAGGAGTACTTTACCAGATTCCATTATAAACCGTGGGGTACACATATAATAGAAATCCATTAGAACATTAATTTATATTTTCCTGATAAAACAAAATTTTAAGGACACAATTGGAATTTAAAAACTCATATAATCCATTTATAAATAATTATACAAGTGATAAAAGTTATTGAATCAACATTATCTTTTAAAAAAAATCTCCATTTTTTTATTAAATTTCTTATTATACAATATAGTTATAGAAAACACATGAAATTGTTTTTTATTATATCCACATGGATTTAAAATACCATTATGTATCATTACTTTTGATAATATAACTATTGATCATTGATCCCATGATTAGTATAAATATTGGGTTTAAACAAATCCAACTAACATAGAAAAATTATTTGATGGCCTCAACTAGTAAGAGTGTACCCAATAATTCCTATTAATCCATGATTCAATGGGATATTTCATCATTGGGATTTAATATTGAAGAAACCCATGTTCTGATCCACAAACTTAAGATTTAGTGAAACTATTTATGGGATAAGTTCAAGCTCATCATGATAACCTCCCAAACCATGTTCATTGAACTACCCCATGAAATTCAAACTATAAAACACATTTCTCTTGGAGATTTTGTTGGCGTATTAATGGAATATGTATATATACCCAAAATTAATGATTATTTACATTATATTTAATATAATCATGAATATATATTCATCCTATTATGGTTACTTTATAATATATTTTTATTTCGAAATGATAAAATCCAAATAGTATATTTGGTAATATTAATATTCAATTAATGAAATATTTTTGATGAATTAGATTATCTTTTAAAAAAAATATTATTTTAATATAATATTATTATTAACGAATATATATTAAATATAAATGATCATATGATTTTTATGAAGTAAAATATAATTTTTATAACATTTTGAAAACTAGTATTGTCAAAAAAACCCCACATTTCATAATATATGGCTATATTATTTCCAATGTAAATATTTACACATTTTAAAAATTATTCAAATAAAATAAATATTACATTTTGAAAACATGACATAAAAATTATCCAATGGTAATTTTTTCACAATATTTTGGGATAGAAGAATTTCTAGGTAAAAATTAAATACTGTAAAGATACACATTGTCTATTAAAACATCATAATGACCCAAATGTGATGAAATAAATACTATAAAAGTTAGAAACAACTAGATATATTGTTTAACTTTAATATAATGTGATTTATCTTTATTTTATTAATTTTAGAAATTTCATATGAATCCTCCAAAACCAATATTTCATTATATGGTTCTAAAACCATTTCATTAATAGTATGAATTAAATCCACATAAAAATGGGTATTATTTTATTAATTTATACCATTATAATAATAATAAAAATTGAACCACTCCCATTTGAGAGAAAAAATTGGAAAACTATGGGATGGGATGTGGTTTTGTTTTATTATTATATATAGTTAAACCAATATGTTTGATAAATAATAAAGAAATTCCCACACTTTTAATGTATACACACACTAAATATTCCATTTACATAACCTCAAACTCTTTTGTGAACATACATACACATACATACACTCTTTATAGTCCTTACTAGTCACCTTCAAGCTCTCTAGAATCCCCTATCAATCATTTGGAGTCAAATAATCAAGTATAGAACATTCCTCCTATCCTTCCAATTCAATGAACATTCATTGAACTTTTCCATTTTAATAAAAAATGTATATATATTCATTAATTTATAAAAAATAGAATACTATATTATTATTGTTATTTTATAGAGATAGAGTTTATTCTCTATTATTTGGACCCTTAACTAATCAGTTATTATGCCAAAATATAGTAAGGAATTTATCTCTTCTCATTTCCCTTGATGAACATATTTTATGATATATATATTAAATTCCATTTTATTATGTTGGAATATATTCTTCCATATTCCCCTAAAAAAAATTAAATTTATATATAATGTGAACCATTATCCCTCCAATTAAGCCTCCCATGATCCTTTATAATTACCAATTACGATGACGAAATATAGTTTCCATTATTTTAATTTTTCAAGATTCTTCACTACCGTATGGCTTATATATCTAAATTTATAATGTACGGATATAACATTACATGTCCCTTATATTTACCATTCTATATCTATGGGGTGAGATACCTAGTCCTTTCTCATTAACTAACTTTTATGAATTTCTAATTGACATTATCATGGTACCAAAATGGGCCTTTTATTTTCCATGCCAAATAAATTGTGTAGTGAATACCATACCCATTTCCTATCACAAGTGTTCAAAATTATACACATATACATTACTGATTATGGACATAATTTGAATTCTTCAAAATTTCAGGATCATGAAATAAAATATTATATTGAATTATTCCATGTAGTGTGGTCTATGTGGCTCACTAAATCATGAGAATGAAATCAATGTGACGGGTGCTCATGAAATTTTATATCTCTACAATGCACTGGGTATTGTTCATTGTCATGAAAAATCATTTTAGGACATTCAAAGAAAAAAATTCATTTATTGGACTTCTTCAACCATGATTTCTTTGTGTTTTATTCTTGAACTATTTTTTATGAGGCTCTTTTTATGTTATTTCCAAATTTCCAATGTTAGGATTGTCATTGTATTTAATCTCTCATTCATCATGTTAATGATTAATACTATTTTATGACATATTTATGTACATATTGTCTAACATGTATTACCTTATGCTATATTTATTCCCTTACTAGGTTTTATATATCACCCCTTTTTATGTTTTCTCACTCGTTATCCCATGTTGTTTAAAAACCCGTTGATTTTTTGATGCATTTTAACGATGTTTTTAATGATGTTGTGGTATTCTATGTTCAACATTGCATACTATGTGCCTACTTCCCAAAGAAGATATACTTATCAATAATTCTTGTTGTATTATGTGTATTTTTATTTAATAAATTAGTAATTAATGTGTAATAATGAACATGGTTGTTAGGGTTACCAACAAAAGAAAGTTTTATTTTTTTAGAGATTATGATTTGATAAACATATAAGAAGACTTTGGGATAAGACTCAGTATATCAAATCATCCATTAATATTTGTGATTATATTTTATGTGGTCTATCAAGAAAATACTTCACTATCTAGAAACTACAAGTGGATGTGGTTTTGCGATAGATAAACTTATGTGTAATAACTCTGACATGGTATGCATGTCCTAAAATGGTTTAAACTAATACATGACAACGAGATGTACTATGCACCTGCTTTTAATATCATGGGATATAGCATCTAATAAATTAATAACCTCCTTTCAAACCAATATTAAGGGTTCCAAAAATTCCTAAAACATTATATGTTAGGAAACATATAAAGGAAAATGTAGATTGATTCCTAGGATTTTAGACTTTAATAAATGAATGTAATTTATTTTATATCCCCCTATTTTTCATAGGATTCAACATTATGTATTTAATTTTATGAAAATAATAGTCAATAATTTTCTCATCATTCTAGCTAATGGATGGAAATAGGAGGAATCAGGTGAAAAATCAATTTGATAGGAAATTTGATGATGACCCCAATGATATTCCCAACCTTATGATAACATTAATCATTAAATTCATGAATATAATCACATAGAAAACTCGGGTTATAAATTAAATCATAGATTAGGAGGAGTTTTCAAATCCCCCTAAGAGATGACAAGTTATGATTGAGTACGTTATATATGAAAGGCCTACTAATTTCAATTGATCATTTTATCCCTTAATGAGAGAACAATGGATCAAATCCATTGAGAAGATCTTCTCTATATTTAAATGTTACAAACAAGATACAATTACAATCATTTTTTATAATATATCAAGATACGATGATCTGTAGTGGAATTTTTTATTTATAAAAATATTTGGGAATAAAGAGAATCGATAAAAGGAAAATATTTCTGGATTTTTATCCTATAAATATATTATTCACACTCTGCATCTAATAATTCAAATTTATTTACTTTTACTCAAGAAAAAACATGAAAAATATATTAAGGTGTTCGAGAAAAAACACCCCAAGACGTGAATGATATGCCTCTGGGAATTTTTTTATCCTTTACTGTAAGGATGAACACTTATTTTTCTCCTAAAACTGAGTATATAAAAAGATTTGGTTATATTAGAATTGTATAACTACTAGAAAATTGGCTGATGTTCCATCAGAGTCAAAATGGAGATCGGTGATTGTTAGGGGAAATGCGGGGAAAAGAAAAGAAATGTAGTGTTTAATTATGGGGGTCTAATGATGAAATCAAACAGTTACATGAAATATCAACATCTTACTTGTCAATGGTCCAGAAAAAAGGAACCTAGAAATTTCATAAAGGGAATGATGAAATTATTAATCCAAGGGAATGATATATAACTAGATAAAAATTTCAATTATGAGAAACCCAATAATGCAATGGAGGATAGAAAATCTATTGTTAAACCTTAGATTATTGTTAATTTCTTCAACTATATGGGACCACATACATTTGAATACAAATTCACAAATCCAAGAGTTTTCATTGACAACCCCCAACCTCCAAAGCAGTAAGTGTGTGATTTTCAATCAAAACTACTAAGGTAGATCATGAAATTAAGTGTTAATAAGTACACATGTAATTCATTACTAAACATAGAAGATAATTTTTTAAATTAGTTCTATTCTTTAAATCATATTAAAAAATTTTACTAGAAATCTTCAAACACCAGTACTAAATATGTAATTTGAGTTTTTGGTGAATATTAAAAATGGATAAATTATTATATCCCTTGTATATAACTCCCACCCTGTCAATGTTTGTGGTTGTTAACCTCCCATAAAACTTTCTATTCTCCCTTTGTTGAAAGTTTATTCAATTCTAGTATTTTATTGTCTTTCCCTATAGAGAGAAAGGATAAAATTATCATGAGAAGGAAATAACTCCCCATTTGATGGATTTTATCCAATTAAGTATAAGTGAAATGAGGAGGATGAATCTTCTCTAAAATAATAATTCATTCATGTATATTGTTTCTATATGAGTGAGAATATCTATCTCAAATTATTGAGCCTATGGTATGAATCATCTTCAAATACATGCCAATTGTAAGGGAATACAATGATGTGTTTCCATTAGAAGTGCCTAGTTTTCCTCTTAGTCAAGAGGAAGAATTTTCAATTAGTCTTATACCAAGCGCATTACCAATATCCAAGACTCTATATAGAATAGAAATTTTCAAACTTGAGGAAATGAAGAAACAAATACAGTAGAATATGGATTAAGGGTTTATACGCCCACATGCATTTCTAGAATGTTCAAAAGTACTCTTCATTAAGAATAAGGATGTGTCAAATTTCCTTTGAATTGATTATAGATTAATCAAAAACATCATGATAATGAATAAGTATCAATTATGTTATATTGATGACTTGTTAGATAAGCTATGGAGAGATCAATACTTATCCTAGGTGGACCTGCGTTCGAGATATTACCATGTTAGGGTGATGAAGGAGGATATTCCCAAGGCTGTATTTCATACGAGGTACTAGAACAATGTTTCCAGAGTGGTTCCTTTTAAGCTCACTAATACACCTACAATCATAAAACAAGTGATGAATATAGTATTTTGATATTACCTACAATAAAAATTTAGTAGTCATTATAAATTATATTATAATATAATCCAAAACTAAGGAGGAGAATTAGGTGAATCTGACTACCATGTTAATGACATTAAAAATTCAGAATCTCTATAAAAAGTAAAACAAATGTGCGTTCTAGTTGAAGGACGTCCCATTCAACGGAAATATAATCACTAATAATGGTATATAATTCAACCCTTCAAATACTAAATCAATTTAATAAGGGATGAAGAAAAAATATGTGATATATATCTTGAGTTTACAAGGGTTGTCTGGTATTATCTCTATTTTGTGAGAAATTTCTCAAGATTATCAAATTTTATACCAATGATAACCTGGAAGGGAGTCATGATTTCATGGAATGATGAATGATAAGAGAGTTTCATGTAACTGAAAATGATACTTATCACTACCCTTGTTCTCACACTACCTTGGAGCAGTGACCATTTTTTAGTATTGAACAAGTCTTCAATGAATAGATTAATCTATGTGTTGATATAGAATGAAAAATGTGATAGCTTAAACTTCAATATAGTTGAATGTTGACGAATAAAACTAACAAATTCATTATATATATTTGGATGTAGTGATATTTAAATATGAAATATGGTTTAATTATCTCTTTGGGGATAATTGGAAAATATATAATAATCACAAAAGTCTCAAGTAGTTTTTAAGATAGAAAGAGATGAATATGAACCAATGAAGATGGTTACTGCTGATCAAGTACAATGACTGCTCAATAAACTACCATCTTGTAAAGTAGAGAAATTGTATTATTAAAAAATAAGGAATGACTAAGAAAATTTTACCCTAGATGAGAATTCAGAGGTATAAAATCATATTATATTTTCAAGGGGTGACCACGGGAATCGTAACTGATAGAATACCATCAATCATTTTAAAATTTTTGCTCAATGTTACCTTTTAAAGAGGTTAAATGATGATAAAAAAGTGGATGTGGGAATTCAAAATTTATATTTATCTATAGGGAAATTGAAATCATCATAATTAAATATTAATAAATAAGTAGTTGTGATGTTTGGGTAAATACTATGTGTTCTATACAATAAAGAGTTAAAGTAGGAACTGTTGGATGATGCACATAGTTTGGTTTTCTCTATTCACCTAGGAAGCACAATAATGTATCAAAATCATTAAGAAAACTATCGGTGGGAAAATATAAAGAATAAGAATGGAGAATATAAATCATTATGTCCTGTACATCAGCATGTGAAACCATATAGGGAAAAATAAAAGGGGAAGATGCAACTACTACCCATAAATAAATGGAAATTTGGAAAAATCCCCATTGTAATTTTCAATTCTCTTATAAACACAATAGGGGGAATAATTATTTCATTATTTTGAGTTTATCATTATATAAGTACTACACACTTCATTCTGATTTGAGAAGATTTCTCACTCGATCAACTAGAAAGGATATACATTTGTGTAGTGGTGAGGGTACCTGAAGTACCATTGTCGATAGTAGCTGGTCAATATTCAATATTGACCTATATGTTCTCAATGTGTCACAAAACACTATGAATACTATGTTGAAATTATACATGACTTATCACCCTCAAACTAATAGACAATTCTAATAGACTATCCCAACACTTGAAGACATGTTGAGAGCATTCTCAATTGACATCAAAGGAGAACTTTACTAACACCATCTGATGCTCGTGTTATAATAAATCAATAGTTTCCACTAAATAATTAAAATAGCCCCCTATGAGTCTATTTGTAGGAATAGGTGGAGAAAACTATATATTGAGGTGATGACTTGGAAAGGAAACTATTATACCCTAAAATGTTCTAGGAAATTGTTGAAATAATTGGGACCATTATAAAGTCTTATTAGAGTTGATAGAAGACCTATTCTGAAAATCATCGGTGAAAAAATAGGTTTTGATTTTGAAGACATGGTTTTCTTCCTCATATCACCTTGGAATAATGTGAAGAGATTTTGGAAAAATAAGAAAACGAGCCTGAAATACATTTCCCCTTTGAGATCCTTGATCACATTGAAGTAGGGGCCTGCCGACTAGCACTCCCACTTAACATATCTCACATTCGTGATGTATTCATTGTATCCCAATTGGGAAAGTAAATATCATACCCATACCATGTACTCAATCTGGAGGTTGTACTGTTGGAGAATAATCTCTTGTATGAGTAGTGGCCGGAGAAAATGTCATATTGTAGAGACATGGTTTATCAAATAATACAATACACCTTGTAAAAGTGTTGGGAAGGGATTTGTTTTGAATAAGATATATAATAACTAGAGAAATTGATGAAACATAGTGACCTTAATGTTTTCTATTTGTGGATAAGAAATATTAATGGGAAAAGTTTCTTATGGGGGGAATATTACAATGGCCTGAGTTGTTATAAAAAACCCTATTGCAATTTAAGTAAATGTCATCATATATATTGTGGTTATAGAAAAAACATGAAATTATATTGTTTTATTTTATAAAATTAGATTTTCAAGACCATTAAGTATAATTAAATTAGATTTTATTTCCCTTGAACAATAATCACATGATTATTATAAATAGGAGGATTTTACAAACTTAATTGATAGAGACAAAGGAAGCGATGACCTCAACCAGTTTGATCATACCCTATGAAGAAGATTTATTCGAGAATAAAATGGAAATTACAACAGTAGAATATTCCCTTTTCCAATACAAAGATGAGATCCAATAACCTCAAAATGGTTGAAACCATTTTTATGTGATGTTCAAGCTCAGCAAGATGATGTTTTAAACCACGTTCGCCAAACCGACCCATGAAATTCCCACAATTGAACTCTTTACTCTTAGGATGACTCCTAGAGTATTAAAGGGTTATGATTAATGACTATAGATTTTTAGTTTGTATATTAAATTTTATATAATTAGGAATATATTTTCATCATATTAGAGTTACTTTATAAATGATCTTTTTATGATATAATTAAATACAAATAGTATTATTGTGTAATATTACATTTCAATTAAGAATATATTTTGATAAATTAATAGAATTATGAAATAAATAAATATTTTGAGAAAATATTATCATGAAATAGAAATTATTAAATATAAATGATCATATTTTTTTTAAAATGTAAAATGTAATTTTCAAAAAGGTTCAAAAACTGTTAATTTGTAATCCCAAAAAAATATTAGTAAATGTAAATTATATTGTATAATCAAAAATATAAATATATAGAAATTTATTTAGATAAAATGAATATTATTTTTGGATGTATAATTTTGAAATTATCCAATGTTTAATTTTACTTAATTTTATGAGATTGATGAATTCTCATGTAATGATTAAATACCATAAAAAATACTTTGCATATTATGACATCATAATGACCGATAAGTGTATTAATAGATAAAATAAACATTATTAAATAAAAAATATATATATTAAATTTAATATTATGTGAATTCATATTTATTTGATTATTTTTATAAATATCTTACGAATCCTCCCAAACCATTAATATATTTTACAGATTTCAAACCATTTCTTTAAGAGTATGATTCACCTCCACAGTAAAAATGGTATTATTTTATTTTGATAGGCCCCTGGCCTTATAAAATAATGATTAAATCTCTCATTTGGTAAAAACCATGGGAAAATACGTGGTATGATATTTGTTTTGTTTATTTAATTATGTAGAGTCAAAAACCAATGTTTAAGAAATGGTAAAGAAGTTTAAACACTTTTCAATTGTAAACCCACCAAAGATCCCATTATTCTACACTAAAAATTCTTGTATCATATCCATACACATCTATAAACTATCTACAATCCTACAAATGTTTCACCATGATCTCAGTAAGACCCTCTAAATTATTTTATGTCACACACTCTGGAATGGGACCTTCCTCTCATCCTTTCAATTCAAGAACAATATTTAAAATAAATATTTTAAATATAAATTAGTTATATTTTAATTAAAATATAAAAAAATTAATTAATATCCAATTTATTTCATTTTAATTAGATACCATTTGTTCTCTCTCATTTAGAATCTTACCTAATCTGTTACTATGCCAAAATATAGTAAGGGATTTCCCTCTTCTTACTTCCATTCAATAACTTCTTTTATGTTATTCCAATTAAATTTCATTTTCATACATAGTGATATGTTATTATATATTCTTATTACATTAAATTTAATTTATAAATGTTTCTCTTACAATTTAAATCTAATTAAGACTCCCAAGAATGATTATATACACTTGATACCATGGAGAAATATAGATATGTTGATTTTCTTTACTCATGTTTATTCATTACCTTATGCTTTCTATTTCCAAATTAATAATGTTTGGATATGATTTTCCATGACTCTATTACAGACCATTCATTTATATGTGATTATTAACCCATTTACTCTATTGAAACTATTATTATTAATTTCCAAATGATGCCTTTCTGAATCTGAATTTTCACAGTGATTTTCCATGCAAAACAATTGTGTAGTCAATGCCATACACATTTCATATCCCATTTGATCACCCCTATAAACATATAAATCATTGATTAGGTACTTTATTGTTTTTATGTAGCATTTCATGACCATGAAAAAAAATATTTTTATGAGTGATTTTATGTTGAAAGATCAATGTGGAAGACTAAATTATTAGAGTGAAATGAATGTGACATTGCGCCTGGAATTATATAGCAGTCAAATGAAATAAGTAATTTTTTGTATCATTCTATGCAATTTTGGGATATGTAGTGAACCCAAATCTTTTATTTTACTTTTCGCTATGAATTTATGGTGGTTTTTCCTTGAACTATGTTTGTGATATCTGGTTTTATGTTGTTTCCACATTTCCCATGTTATGATTATCATTATATATCATGTATCAAAATACATGTTTATGATTCCTTCTATTTTTATACCCCATTGATATTTATATTTTATAAAACTAATAAAGTTATGAAATTTTTATTCCCTTACTAGGATTTATATTTTACCACTTTCTTATGTTTCTCCCCATGTTATCCCATATAGATTTTAAATTGGGGGAATTTCATACGTATGTTAAAGAAGTATTCAATAATGTTCTAGTATCCCATATACTAGATGTTATATTGTGTGGCTATTTCCATGATAAAATAAAATTCTCTATTATTTGAGTTGTATTAAATGTACGTATATATAATAAATAATGATTTAATGTGTAATAAAAAACACTGTTGTTATATTTGGTATCTGAAAAAAATATTATTTAATTTTAGGATTGGGGTTAGAAAAATAATGATAATGCCTTAGGTATTGTAATATTTAGAAGAAATCCTCAATAAATATTGGATACTATAGAGTAAATGGTTTATAAATTAAATATATCCCAATCTGGATACTATATGTTGACATTGTTCTGGCACATATTTATATTGGTGTAACAACTCAACAAGTGTACTGGGCTTGACTCAGTATAACTTGGTATATGAATACAAGCCTTACTTCAGACCTTGTTTCACACTCCTGGATGATGTTAATTATTAAATTAATAATATCACCACAAATTGTTATTATGGGATAAAAAAATTCCAATAATAATATATGTTAGTAAATGGACCATAGATAATGTAGATTGAAGCCCAGAAATTCATAAGTAATAAAATAAATGTAATTTATAACTATCAGATTATTTTCATTGGATTACACTTTATCTGTTAATTTTTTTATAAATAATCATCCATAATTTTACCATTATTCTAGAAAAATGCATGAAATAGGAGTAATCGTTTAAACAATAAATTCAAAAGACAATGTAAAGACTTCCCCAATGAGATTCCAACTCAATAAGAGTAGAAATCATGAAATTATAGACAATAAACTCTCATTTGATTCTAGTTTTGAATAGAAACCAAAAACAGTATGAGCTTCTAAATCCCACTATGATAGATCAAGATTCATTTGAGTATTTATTTAACAATGGACTTCGACTTTCAATGGATTATTTATTCCTTTAATCATGGAACAATTGATCAATAACATTTAGAATATCTTCCTCATCCTTCAATGTTATGAATATTATAAGGTTATAATGGATATTTAAACAATATAAGGATAAAATAATTAGTGTCTACATTAACAAATAATAAAATGGCTGAGGAAGATATTGAAGCAATGGAGTGGGAGGATTTTATAAAAATGAGTTAGGAAATAACATTTTCCTTGAACTCTTCATCTTAAAATGGAATTGTAATTTTGTTCCCTTAATAAAAAAGATGAAAAACAATTAGATGTGTATGAAGAAAAATTCCAAAGACTTGTAGGATATGCATGAATATTTTTCTGCACCCCCAAATGCACGGTTGACTACTTATTTGGTGGGGTAAAACCTTGACTATGAGAAGACATTTGAATGTGAGACATTCATATATATGAGGAAATTGTATGATGTTTTAGGAAAGGTGAAATATTGATTTCTGATGTAATGGTTATCCCAGGGAAAAGTAGGAGAAAGTGGAGATTAATTCTGGAAGTTTGATGGAGAAATTGAATAGTGCTAGGAAATTTTAACATCACAATAGTTAATTGTAATAAAATAAGCACCCCAAAAAATTCTTGAAGGGAACAAATAATTGCATTATGTGTGGGAAGGGAGGACACCTAGGCAACAATTTATGATAGGAGAAACACACTAATGAAATAGATGAAGAAATTCACCATTTTACCCTTAGTGCATTGATTATTTCTTCACCCCAAATGATGCTGGTAAATCTTCAAACTAATAAACTATAAAATGGGTTTTCATAGACAACCAACAACCTCCAAGGCAGTATGGGATAGATTTTTCCATCACAACTATGGAGGTGGATATTGAAAATTATGTGGAAATTGCTACTCTACATATTCATTCCAGAAAACGAAATATTCTTTTTTATTATGGTTCTATTCATTCCTTAGAATCACAAAATTTTTGTAGATCTATTCAAACATCACCAAAAATAGTAATATTATAGATATTATTGAATATGGAAAATAAATAAATTATTTCACCACATTTATAGAAAACATACCATGTCAATGATTGTGGGATGAACATCCCGAACAACCATATCATACTCTCTTTTTTGGAATTTACCGAAATTTTTGGCATGGATTGATGTTCCCAAAATAGATCCATCATGAGTTGTTGTGTTATGAAAATAACACTCTATATCATGAATCATCATGTGATTTTCACTAGTTTAGGAACAAGTATGAATCTTATTTAGCTACTAAATCTCAAGAATTGATATTTTCCCTTATGAGTGATCATATATAGCTTAAATGATTGAATCTAAGGAAAGAAAAATAATTCAAGAATTTCTTATATTTAGGAAATATGTTGATGTGTTTCCCATGGAATTATCTAGTCTACCTCATAGATGATATGATGAATTTTCAAGAAAATTATTCATGGGGAATTAAATATAACAATGACTCATTATATAATGGATATTTTAGAACATAAGGATATGATGAAACAACAAATGGGAATGTGGATATGGGGTTCATCCACCAAAGTGACTCCCCGTGGGATAGAATAGACGTCTTGTTAATGATGAATGATTGGTAAATATACCTTTCCATTTAAAATCATGATCACAAAAAGAAAAAAATAAATAATAGGTATCCACTGCCTTAGATTAATGATGTGTTCAATCAACTATGTGGATAAAAATAATTTTCCAATGTGGATATGTGATTGGGATATTACAATGTCAGTGTGAAGAAGGAGGATATCCCAAATACTGGTTTTTGTAAGAATTAGATGGTTTATATGTTCATTGTGATGTAATTAGGTAACAATAATGCTCCATAAATCATTATAGTAGATATGAATAAGGAATTTAAAGATTACCTTGACAAATTTGTGGTTGAATTTATCGATGAAATTCTAATATAATCCAAAACCAAGGAAAATCATGAGATGAATTTGACAATTGTGGTTAAGTATCTACAAAATGAGTATATCTATGCTATGTAAATATAATGTGAGTTATGGTTGAAGGAAGTGTCAATATTGGTTCATATCATCACATGTAATGGGATACCTATACGCCCATAAAAACAAAAGAAATTAAAAGATGGATGAGCCCCATATTTGTAATAGATATCCATAAATTCCATGGGTTATCTTGGATTTATAACTTATTTGTTAAAATTTTGTCACAATTTTGAAAAAATCTTACCAGGATTACGTGGAAGTGATTCAGGTTTTTATTGAATGGTAAATGTGAAGAGAGCTTCAAGGAACTGAAAAAGAGGCCTATCACCACCCCTATTATCATAGTACCTACAAGTGGATAACATTTCATAGTATTCAGTGATGATTCAAATAAGGTATTATACTTTTTATTAATTCATAATGACAAAGTGATACCATAGGTATCATTGAATTAAAAAATTTATCAATATAACTACCGAAGAAAAGGATCTAAAGTTGGTTGCAGTGATATTCTCATTGAAAATGTATTGGCATTATCAATTTTCAGAGAACTAAAAAATATATTTGGATCACCAAGTCCTCATTAAAATGTTCATATGTAAATATATGTATATACAATAAAGAATATGTTTATATATGATCATGGACTATGAGTAGTCAATCCACTACCAAACTGTCAAAGAGAATAATTTATTAGTCACTCTAAGATGAATGGACCCAAAAATTATATCATTGATTTTATTGATAGGGATCCAATATTATTATATTTAAAATATATATACATGGAAATCATAACGGAAGAACCATCATAAATCATTTCATAATGGATTTCTCACCCATCCCATATAAAAATGATAATGGATTCCCCAAAATAATATGTGCGAATTAAAAATAAAATAGAGACTATAGGGAATGGTAAATCCATGGAATTAAATATTAATGATGAATGAGTTATGTGATTTTGGTCAAGAGTTTGTATTCCATGATATCATGATTTAATGATTTATCTATTGGACGATGCATGTAGTTCAACTTTCTCCGTTCACATAGGAAGAAGAAATATGTATCAATATTTCTAATTTAACCACAGGTTGAACAATATAAATAAAATGATTTTGGAATAAAAAACAATATTTTATGTATTTAATCAACTAAATGTCGAAAATAAAAAATATAAATGGATTATGAATACATGACCCATACATACAAGGAAATTGGAAAAAATCACCCTGGACTTTGTCACTAGTTTTACAAAGACATAAAGAGGGAAGACTTAAATATTTATTGTCATGGGTCATATTATAAAGGCTTCACAATTAAATGGGAATTTATATTATTCATTTCTCTATCATCTTGAAAGGAAATAAATTAGAGAATTAGTGAGGATGTATGATGTACCACTATCAATTGTATCTGATTAAGATCTAACATTCACCTCTATGTTCTGAATCTGTCCTTAACACACTTCAAATATTGGGTTGAACATCAACACTTCTTATCAACCTCAAAATGATTTACAATATGATTGGACTATTAGGAATGTTTTGGAGATGTCAAGGTCATGGAAAACAAACTTCAAAGTTTGATAAAACTAACACTTTCTCAAATTAGAGTTCTCACAGAACAACATTTTCCACTCTAGTATCCCAATTTACCCATATGAGGAACGTTATGGGAATAAGTGAATAATAGTTTCATGATAGGATGAATTTGGGGAACAAAAACATATAGGTATTGATATGGTCAAGGAAATGGTTAGATAAGGCTAAGACCATTCAGTATCACATTCTTACTTCTCAGAATCTACATAATATCTATGTTTGCAATCATAGATGATGCCTAGTGTTTCTATTAGTGACATGTTATTCCACTCCATATCAAAATTGAATATGGTGATGAAATTTGGGGTGAAGGGAAAGGTTAGTCCAAGATACATATGACACTTTGAGATCCATGATCACATCTGAGTGGTGGACTACTGACTAGTAGTCCGACCTAACATATCTAAAGTAAATTATGTAATCTATGTATCCATCTTCAGAACGTACATACCAAAACCCTCAAATCTATTGAAACCATAGGTGGTACCATTGGAGAATGATTTCTCGAATGAGGATCTGCTAGTGAACATCATATATTTTAAATAGAATGTTCTTAAAAATATTACAATACACCATGTTAAAGTGTTGCGGAGAAACAAAAATATTGAATAAGTCAAGTGGGAAGCATAGGAAGTGATAAAACAAGGATACCACCATCTTTTTTAGTGTGGGAACTGAATATTTCAAGGGTGAAGTTTTTAAGTGAGAGGATTGTAATGAACAGAGATTTTATAAATAAAATCCACCTTTTGATTTAATTAAACATATTAATATATAATATATTTATATAAAACTAATGAAAATGTATTATTTTGTTATATAATTTTTTTTAAAATACTATTATGTATCGTTACTATAGTTAATATATCATTGGAACAATGATGACATGATTTGTATAAAATGATGGGTTCTACAAATTCAATTGATATAGATAGAGGAAATAATAGCCTCAACCAGTAGGATCAAACCTTAAGAAGCCAATTTATCATATAATCCAAAGGCGAAAACATCATTGGGATTTTACATTGACCAATCCCCTATTGATATCTAATAACTAAAAAATTAGTGAAACCATTTGTTGAATATGTTCCAAATCATTAAGATCAAAACCCAAATCGTGTTCTCTAAACCGCCCCATAAATGTTCTTCCATCGCCACATTAATAATTGGGTGGTGTGTAGTGTATGAAATGGATATGTACCAAGACCCTAAAATATTGATTATATACATTATTTTTTTATAATGGCGAATATATTTTCATCTTATTATGATTACATTACAAAATGATTTCTTGATATAATAAAAATACAAAAGGTATTTAGGGTAATATTCATATTAACTTAATGAAATTATATTGTTGAATTAATGGATTTAAGAATTAAATAATATTTTATTATATAATTTGTATTCAATAATATTTATTAAATATATATCACCATATAATTTTTATGAAGTGACATTTAATTTTTATAAGGGTTTGAGAATTCTTATTGTCAAAAACATATCATTTTTAAAAAATGAATATTTTATTTTAATTTTGAAAATTATCATATTTAAAAAATTATTCACACAAAGTGAATATTATTTTGGAAACTTAATTTTCAAATTATCTAATGGTTATTTATTGATAATTTTCAGATATAGTCAAATTTATGGGTAGAAATTTAATACTCTATAAATATACTTTCTGTATTGTGAAATCATAATGACTAGAAGGTTATGAATTGAATACTATATAGGTTATAAAATACCAAATATATGTTCATAATTTAAATTAATATTATTTTTTGTTTATTTTTTCAATTTTATAAATCTTTTATGAATCCCCCAAAACCATTAATATGTTTTATGGTTTTAAAACCATTACAATAATAGTATGTCTCACCTCTAAAAAATAAATGTTATTATATTATTATGTTTTGAATTTTTCTTTATAAAATAACTATAAAAACTAACATATTTATTAATCTATGGGAAGAACCATGGTATCATATTTCCTTTAGTTATTTTATTATATAGATTCAAAAACCTATGTTTCAGAAATAATAATGAATTTCCCAATCATTTGTTATATAATCCAACCCAATATCCTATCTATATTCACTTTACCTCATTTTATAACATATATACTCTTCCCCACACATTATAGAGTCTTATGAAGGTGCCTCAACACACATAAGAGGAACTTCCCTTGCATTTGGAGTCACACAATAATGTAATAGACATTCATATCCTCTTTTCAATTCAAACAAATTATTGGAAATTAGTCTTTTAAATTTTAATTGGTTATACTTTAATTCATTTATAGACATTTAATTTCTCTCTAATTGACAGTAGATCAATGGGAGACCATTTATTCTCTCTTATATTGACCCATACCTAATAAGTTACTGTGCTGAAATTTTGTTAGGGGTAAGTAACTTCTCATTTCTATTCAAGAACATATTTTATGTTATGTTTAATAAATACCATTTTCTTATGTTGATATATATTCATCCATATTAACCACACTTTACATTAAATGTATAAGTGAATATATCCCCCTTTCACTCTCATTAAGACTGCCATGATCATATATCTACACCAGTTACATTGCCAAAATATAGATAGGATTCATTTATTTATTCATGTGTATACATTAAATTATTCCTTATATTTCCAAATTTATTATGTTCAGATATTTTTTTCAGTTCCCCTATTAATTTCCAATTGAATTATATGTAAGGATATACACATTTCTATCTCATATCTCATTATTATGAATTTTTAGGTGATCTAATTAGGCTTCTGAAATTTCAAAATGATTTTCCATTCCAAAAGAATTGTGTAGTGAAACAATACTCATTCCCTATCACTGGAATTCACCTTTATAAACATATACATATTTTATTAGTTAATTACATTTATATATTCCACATTCATTTATCGAGTAATATAATATGATTTTGAATGATTCTCTATCGTACTATCAATGTGAAATACTTAATCATGAGAATGAAATAATTGTAATGGGTGCACATGAAATTATAAAACAATCTAATGCATTGGGTCATGTTTAGTTTCATGATACATCATGTCGGGACATAGGGTAAACCTGATATTTTATAGAAACATTTCCACCATGATGTATTGGTGGTTTGTCCCTGAACTATGATTATGATCCAATTTTTTATGGTGTTTAAACATTCCCCATGTTATTATTATCTTGCTGTTATCAGTGATCATGTTTATGATTCATACTAATTTTATGTCCCACTGATATTCCTTTTTTCTAACATGTATCACCATATTACACACTTATTCCCTTGTAGGTATTTATCGCTCACCACTACCATATGTTTCTCCCAAGGATATCCCTTGTAGTTTGAAAATCTCTGAAATTTAAGATGCATGTTAAGGATGTTTTAGATAATTTTTTTGAATCCCATGTTCACGAAGATATGAAGTTTACCTAATTCCAAAATACACAATACTTGTCGCTATTTATGATTGTATTAAGTTTAATTTAATTTAACAAATCTTAAATAAATGTGTAAAAAAGAACATGGTTGTTATATTAGTCATGTATCATCGTAAATAATATATAATGGGATATTAAGAATGTATTTGATAATTAATGGGAAAAAGAGAAATACAATCCATCACATCACAATCCTATATACTAGTTTAAAACAATAATATTTTGATATATGTTATTTTATCATCCATCCATTATATGTTAGACAATTTACATTAATTCCTTTATTTCGATTTTCCAAAATCAATATAAGGATTAAATTTATAATTATATACCTTTAATTATTCCATTTTCTTATTCCACATAAATATTTAGCAAGAATACTTTTGGTTTTAATTCTTCACCTATTAATTTAAAAATAAATTAATTAATGTGTTTTCTTATATATTAATTCAATATTATACTATTTTTTAAAAAAACTATCCTTGTCTTTATATAACTTCATTGAAAAAATTTAAACATCATCTACATCCCCATAATATCTTTTTATTGCCTATATGATTCAAGTTTTGAATTTATAATTATTTTCCTATCCATTATCTATCACATATACACATATAATTTTAAAACAATATATTTCTAATACCCATACCTTATTTCCTTCAACGCATAAATATATCATAATTTTTTATCATTATGTTATTTAATTCATGTAAATGTATCATCAAATTTCGATATCAATTTTGGGAAATTACACTTAAGTAATAATCATCATCATTAAGAGAGATTTATCTGGCACAATTAACTTACCCCATGTATTTTACATAAATTGCATTATGTTTTTTATTTACATCAAATTGGCCTTATATTTTATTATGGAAATATGAGCATAATATAGTTTCTAGTAGAAATAAGCATATAAAAAATATTAGTAAGATAGTTCATGTAAATAAAATTCAGTGGAGAAGAACACATTTATTAAACTTGTTTGCATTTATTAATAATCATTGTATCATGAAAAGGAAACAGACATATTCCACCATGTATAATTACAATTATTGTTTACAATTATCTTTTATTTTTGTAATCATTCCTAACAGCCTTGGTAAATCTCAGAATAATGGTAGCATATATCAACATTAAATCAAAACATGGAAGAAAATAAAATTATATTAAATATCCATTTCCCACCAGTAATATAAATTTTTCTCTTTTCATCCCATTACAAGAGCTCAAATTTCAAATGGAATCACCTTATATTAATTTAAAAAATATATCTTTGATTACATAAACTCTATAAAATAATGAATTTTCATGTAGAAATTAAATTATAGAAGAATATTCAAAAAAAACCCTTCCTCTTGACCGAAAACTGCTTTAAGAGATGAGTAAATCTATAAATAAAATAATTAAATCATGGCCACTCCTTGAGACTAGTTATAAAATGTGAATCCCAACCATAAAGAGTAATAATAAATATATAGGGCCAACGGGCACATACCCGAGTGGTAAGGTCACCTTCTTGAAATCAAAAAGACCCAGGTTCAAAACCGGGTGAAGGTGAATTTATGGGGGTATTGTAGTAGTTGCTGATTGGTACTGTAGAAGGTACTATTCAGTACTGTATCATTTTCTATAGTATGTACTGTAGTAGTTACCATTTGGTAATGTATCAGCCAGAACTATTCAACCAATTTGGGCCTTCGGGCTACCTGTTTGGGCCTACGTGTCTCAAGCACCTTCGAGCCATCAATGGCCTTCTAGGAAAAGGGATTTCAGGCCATTGAGACCCTGGAGTAGCCAAATTAACAATGATTAGGCCCCAAAAGAGGATCAGTGAATCAAGAATAACAGTCACTAGAAGTAGAGCTAATTGGATTGGAAGAATGAAAGGTTTTGGCAACCGCCATCTGGACCAGGCACCATGCAGATTTGTATGGGGCAATGCTAGTAGGTGGAGACTATGGGTCATGTATTGTGCAGGGTATGCCTCTAGGCCTTCAGGTTATGTATGGTAAGTCATGTCGGGCCTGGTGCCTTGGGCCTACAGGTCATGTATGAGTTCCCCTTTAACCCTTAAAAGGGGGATTATCAATAATAAAATAAAAATAAGTCATTCGGGCCATTTGGGGGGTAAATCTATAGGTAAAAAATCAATCTAAATGGTCTATATTAGTATCTTCTCATCCAAATTTTTCACTCAGAACTTATTTGGGATTGTTGGCCACTAGTCCTAACACTTACCTCCACACATTTCAAAGGCTCTTGACTAGCAGTGAGGATATGATTAGGTTATAGTGGTATACTATGCCAATTAATGATGGTAATAATTATTATCTACATATATAAAGAATAGTGTAAGTACTACCAAAATAGTGAAAGAAAAATAATAAACACAAAAAAAATTATATAAAAAGGATTCAGAATAGTAATAATTATGCCCAAAGAAAATATACGATTTTCTAGTGAAACAAATTTCATAAAAGGTCATAAAAGAGAAATAAACAAGGTATCTAGTGGTTGGCCAGATATATACATATATAATGCATGAAATTTTTTTAAAAGGAATCACAAACATAATGTAAAAACCACCATTATCCATTTACATCCATCAAAGGAAATAGGTACATCAATGATCACAATGTTCTAACTCCCATACCTATTCCATTATATGATCTCAGATAAATAAATCCTACATATGTTTTGAGGATCTTGTGTTTGGTGCTAATATAATTTAATTGGACACCACAAACATGTGTATGTATTACATCCATAATTATGTACATTTAGGAAAATTAAAAATTAAAAGCACCATACATACATTTAACAATTTAGCTACATCCATTGTGCTCAAGAACTGTAAGGAATCATTTACGCGCTTCATCCAATCCCATTACGACTCTGAATATCTGCCCAACATATATATTTGGTATAAAATATAGGTATAAAATTATAATTTTATTTGTTGAGGACCCATGGCATAGTTTCTTGGAATCCCTTGAAGAAAAATCATAACTGGACATCCCTCAGGTACCTTATAAAAGTAATTCACCATCACCTCGTTCCATCTGACACATATCATCCCACATAGATGTAATCATCAAACTCCTGAAAATCCCATAAATATGTCCATAATTTCTTAGAACACATATTATAATTTCATAGTTGGATCCCAACAAGATATCCCAAGGCATGGTGAGATCCATCATCCAATATAAAATAAATCCATGTCAGGTCAATATATCGACGTATCAAGGAATGGAAAGATCCATCCTCCCCTAATCTTATCTCATTGGCCTCAAGTGTAAATTGAGCCTCCTCCCATAATCGATAGACTCCACACAATCTCTTGATGAACTATCACCATCATCCACCGCTTTCTATAGTGAGAAATTCCAACATAAATAATGTTCCACCATCCCATAATAAGCAATATCATTAGATTCCTCCCCCACAGTGAGAAATATAAACCACATTGTAACAGCCCGAGATTTTATGAAAAATATTCTTTTTAATTTTATTAATGTCTTGTGTTGTACACTACACCAAAAGGAGCTTGCACAACACACATCCTTGACTTGCCTTGCATTACACGCAATCACGACCTTCATCGATAGCATGTATAGTACGCAATAACGAGTTTCACTAAACAACAATATGCTATTAAAATATTATTAAAACTAGCCGTTATGAATAGTAATAAACACTTTTTGAAATTTTGTAAATTCTATTTTTCAAAATGGACTTCATTTTTGGATTCGGAATATCGAAATTAGCTTAGGGTGAAATTTTGGTACTTTTCGGATAACTTTCATATTCTGATGAATAGTGAAAATTACTAAATTTTAATTAAAAACAACTTTTTTAATAGAAATAATTAATAGTGATAAATTATTAATTTGAGTGGTTTTAAAGTATATTTAGAATATATTTTTACAATTTAATTCAATGTTGGTCATTGGATGTAGTTTCACATTTAAACCAGTTATAAACTAGTGTCAATCTTTTGATAGTTATTATCTCTTAAAAACACGCTATTTGTTTTGACGATGAGAATTAATTTTTAAATTAGTTAATGCAACTGATATGTTTTGAATTTGGTAAAATAGACATCATTTTTGAGTTCATAATATCAAATATAGCTTAGGCCTAATTTTTGGTATTTTTCTAAAAACTTTCAATTTTTGATGAACAGTGAAACCAATAAGTGGTAGTTAAAAAAACTGAATTGTTCATAAAACTTAATTTTACCGCTTCTGTGAGTGAAATTTCGAAAATCCTAGAGACACGATTAATATCAAGGACTAAAATGTGGTTCAATGAGATGAAAATAATTTTTGGTGAATAGTAACTTTTTACTTTTTTTTAACCACGGTAAAAAGTAAATAGGGTAAGTAAGGGTAAAGATGATATTATTATTACCCTAACACATGTCCTAATTCTATTAGATAAGTGTAATTCGACCAAAAACAAACTTAGGAATAAAATATGACCATTTAGCCCCACTTGGATTAGATTAGGACATTTATTATTAATTTATTTAAAGAAGGGTTAAAAGAGTTAAAATCAAAGTTTATTTACTAAAACATTTTTAATATGGGGTTATACATAAGATAAATTCTACTATAAATATTCATTAGAAAGATAAAAAGGTTTCCTACATAATGGTATTTTATTTGTAATTTTTAGACATTAAATAATTTAATTTATTTATGACACAACGATGATGCAGTAATTATCTTATTAATGAAATATTGACATAATAGATGTTATAAATACCAAAATAAATATATTTTGAGACTTTATATGAATTACAATAATTTTATAGGTTACTATGATATATTAGTGTTGATTTAATAAACTTGGTTCGAACATATAATTCTGTTATGACTTTCACAAAAATCATATATCAAATAGTGTCAAAATTGACACAAAATAGTTTTTAAATCAAATATTATATTATTAATTGTTATTTTATTCCTAAAAATCTAAGGTTCGGCCAAATGACTTAGATAAGGATATATATATTAATAATAAACAATTTGGGGTTCTTTTGGCATGTTATAGTAAGTGTATTAACCATATAGTGTAAGAAAACAAAAAGACACGGTAAAAGTTAAATTATTTAACTTAGAGTTAAATCTAATTGATAAGGTTAAAATAATAACCTAAACTTGTCTAAATCCTATTGGTTGATAGGGTTTAGAACCATCCCCACATTAGCTTCTAAATAAGACCCTTTGGAACCATTATAAACCGATTTTGACTTTAATATAAAATAATATTTTGAGATATTCCTAAGGTGCCCCTCTCCTCCCTTATAAAAGGACACCTCCTCCCCCTCCTCCTCACACCAATTTGAGCACTCAAGCTCGGCCAACCCCTGCCAAAATCCCTTCTACACTTCCCTATAATAATCCTAGAGGTCCTGGTCTTCTTCAAAGACCAATCTTAGTTCCCTAAGTGGAGGATTCAAAGAGGCGTTTCAAAGAAGAGGTAATATCCATTACCGATCTTTTCAATTTCTTTCTTCTTCAACTTCTTCTTCTTTAGTTTTTTCATGATAAAGTAATAAAATCAGTATTACTTACATACTGATATGTTATTATAAATATGAAACAACCCTAATTCACCTTCTATCCATCCTATGGAAAAATGAAATCACCGCGCATGCGTACGTACGAAATACCGTCTCCACGCCGTGGTGTAATCTATTTTCCACCATCACCTTACAAGGATGGGTATAATGATGTAATGAGTAACTATATATGATTATTATAAATTGATATTGATACTGAAATATTATACATACACTTCAACACAAGTCCACGATCATTAGAATGATATCATCGCTCGTGCGTACGTACGGACTACCGTCTCCACGACGCGATGAGATTCATTCTCCACTTTAAACCATTTATGAATGATTATAAAGTATATATAATAAGTAATAATGAAATATATTACATAACAATGATACTGTATATATGTGTATATATATGAATGTCATCTACTTAATTCCGTTCAACTCAATAAGGAAACGAAAACAGCGTCCATGCGTACGTACGGACTACCGTCTCCATGAACGGTGTGTTTCCTTTCTTTTATCTATCTATTATATATATATATATACTGAATATATATGATATATAAATCATGTTTTATATTTTGTAAGTAAGTAAATCATGATATAAGTAATAATAATGTCAAGAACAAAAAGTGCAAACACCTACAATAAATTAAACGATTTTACCCAAAACACTTCTTTAACATGGAATTTACAAAAGAACGGGTAATATAAAGTCATAAGTGAACCATATATGATATAATAACAATGAATATGATTCTTTAATAAGTTAATGACATTATTTAAATCATTATACAGGATGTTCGGACACTTACGAAGAAAATCGGACTTAAGGTAAGGGAAATATCACAATCTCATTTTTATCCGAGATTGTTTATACATTAGTATTTTCTGGGGTGTATTTTATCATCCACATCCATGTTTCCTCAATATGTAATATTATTTCCAACCACCTACAATTGTTTAAATACAATTTTACCCTTCGGTGAGTTTTTAGTAAAGGATATGAAAGGAATCTTTTGTCGTTTTTTCATACGAGGTACTTTTTGACTTTCCTACAAAAGTACGAGAAGAATGTTTTTTTTAACTTATACGGCACGAATGGATTTTTACGGTTTTATAAAGCCTTATTTTCATGAACCTTCCTCCAAAATATTTCATGACTATTTTCAATAAAATCTTTTTCTTTTAAAATTGCATGATGTTTTGTGAAAAAAAAATGATTTTGAATAAGAAAGGATATTTTCCTCAAGAATTCAATTCAACTGTTTTATCAAAATTATTTTCCATCTAAGATAATAAAGGGTTCTGTTTCTATCAATATTTTTACATTGATTTGACTATGTTGTGATAGAATTATGTTTATGAATTCCTTTATCTTATATGAATGGTTTTATGATGTCATGTTGTCTAAGAATCCCATTTTTATTACATGGGTTATGCAATGATGTATGATTTATGATTTTGTGGCACACATAAGAATGGTATCATTATGAGATGGGTGGGACCTATATCTCCCTCCAATGCATTTGGTAAAGATTTTATATCTCATGAGATAGACATGGCTGGAATGGTAGGTTATACCGGTTTAGTGAAACAGGACTGAAACGAGGGTTACTCGATTCAGAAATTGACTTTGTCCACTAAGATAGTATTGGCAATGAGTCTTGACTAACAAGAAATGATTTTCAATGATTATGTGTGAATGCCACAAAGTTTCATGTTTTATGTTATGATTATTGTGATTACATTTCACTTCCATGATTTACCCCATGTTATGAAATTATGCTCTCTTTTGCAGGTTAAGATTTCCAAAAGTTATGTTCTTATGAATATGATGTGATTGATTTTTCTTTTGTATACCCTTACTGAGCATTTGAGCTCACCCTTTTATGTTTTCTTTTCCCCAGGATATAAAGAACGGTTTTAGGTAAAAAAAGGGAAGATCTTTATGGGAGATATTGAAGATCTTTCACCACGATTAGAAGATTACATTCCGAGTTTCCAAAGACACTAAACTATTACGATCCTTGTGTCTGTGTTTTTGTTATGTACTAAGTATTCCGCAAATGTAATGTAATGTCAATGTACGTCAAGCGTCGGGTCTCTATAGTTGGTATCAGAGGAAAGGTTTAGTCAACCTTTGGAAACTAGGATGCGAGAACTTTAGTGAGATCCCTAGAGATATTTCTAAGGTGTGTCTAGAGATGTCTCTAAGGTTAAGTATACGTATAGGTTATAGTACTATAATTACGCTAACGATCATAGAATTAAACCTAAGATGTTAGATATTGAAGGTACTCCCCCTTTATTATGTTGTTTTTCCTAGCATGATTTTTGCCTCTCACACTATTCTTTTTGGGTTTTAGACGATGGCTGGAACCCGAAGGAACCGTGTTGGTCAATGCAATGGACAATGCAATGATTGCCCTCCGGAACAAACAAATGTTATGGGAGATGGAGTGAAAAATCTTATTACTATACTTACACAAGCTATGAATCATTATGGACTTTCAAATGAACAGAGAAGGGAACAATATTCTATTGAGTCCTTCATGAGGCAACGTCCACCTTCTTTCAATGGGTCTTCCGATCCACTTGTTGCTGAACAATGGATCAGTACCACTGAAAAGATATTTTCAGTTCTTCAATGTTCTGAGCATGATAAAGTCATCTTAACAGTATATCATTTGGAAGATGAAGCTGATCAATGGTGGAATCTTATCAAAAATACGAGTCCAAGAGATGAAATTGAGTCCATGGAATGGGACGAGTCCAAGAACTTGTTTTTCAGTAAGTACTTCCCTCGTATTCTTCGAAAAAAGATGGAAAAGGAGTTCCTTGAGCTGAAGCAGAAGGATGATGAATCTGTTGGTATATATGAAGCGAATTTTACAAGACTTGAAAGGTATGCATCTGGCATTATCATCCAACCTGAAAGTAAAGTTGATCGATTTTTCAGTGGCTTAAAACCAAGTCATCAAAGGGCCTTAGCTATAAGAGACTTCAGTAGCTATGAAGAAATTGTGCGTTGTGCTGGAAGTTAGTGTTACATATCCATCTCATGGTTTTGAAAAGAAACGAAAGATGGAGTTCAAGGAGAAATCTCAAAATAATGGTGAAAAGAATATGAATGTTTCCTTATGCACAAAGTGTGGAAAGAAGCATGGTGGATATTTTCTTAAAGGGACTAGAAAATGTTTTAAGTGTGGAAAAGAAGGTCATCGAGCAGCTGAGTGTCGAAGTAATGGAAAAAGGAATTCTAATGATGTGAATAAAGCAAACACTACAGAGAACGCACCACCAACACTTCAATGCTTCAAGTGCAAGGAAATGGGGAATTATGCTAATAAATGCCCTAATCCAAGGGTTAGTGATGATCAACATGAACAACCACTTAAGGAAAAGGACAAAGGGAAGTCACATGCGATCACTATTGGCGATGTTGAATATGACAACGATGTGGTGGAATGATTAAGTGTTTATGTAATGGGATTCCAAAATAATGTTGTATCATAAAGTATTGGAATATTTATGTGTTGGTCTAAGGTGGTATTCAAAGTGATTGAGATATTTAGCAGTATTCATGAGCTCATGACTGATATAAGGACTAAGTGATATCATGGTTTGATTATAAAGAATTTTGAGGATTTTGGTATGTGGAAAGTGTTAACGTTTAACTACATTCATGTTTTCACTAAGGTTCAATGGGTATTCAAGAGAATACATGATTAAGGACTTTGAATGTTTAGAATGTGACCAACAAGACATATCTTATGATATATGGGGATCAACGATGGTATTAAATCTCTGGTAATTGTTTTCACTATATTATGAGAGTGGACTGAAGTATTACGGATAAGCCTAAAGATTAGAATGTATTATTTTGGACATAAGTTAGAATTGTTTAAGGATTGAAGATTTTCGATATTATTTATGGGATGTTATAGTAATATAGCTTTAGAAAAAGGACAACCTGCAGGACGGGCGACAACCCATCGCTTTGGACAAGGCTGTGGGAATCGAACCCACAACCGAAGTGCGACTGGCCTTTATCGCCTACCACTGGCCTACAGGAAGTCCCTGTTTAGTAGAAACTAGTTTTATTATATTAAGCAGTATGATATATGAAGTATAAGTCCATTTTAGGAACCATATATGATTAATCTCACTATATAATGACTTATGTATATTTAATAACTTTTGCTAACCTTTTGTTTGAGACAGAAGGAATGACCCGTCATTCTATCACATGATCTGCTAACACTTCATGAATAACAAATTCAACTTCATTTATTTAAGAGATGAAGTGGAAATTGTTCAAGGCACGAACAACAGTGAGATTGTACCAAAATAAAGTAAGTATTTATTTTATTCTTCAACTTTAGGGAAACGATCTTGAAAACTAAAAATGTTGTCCTAGTGCTCTTATATATGATTAATCATATGGTACCTTAGATCGTCACAAATTTATGGATTTGTGATAGTTGGCTTTTCCATAGCCATGTTCTCTACCACTCTCCATCAGAACATGATGGGTAGATTTTTCTTCCATATCCATATTTTCACTTATGTGGAAACCCAGTGATTAGTTTATTTGGGGTAACCATTGCGTTTCATACCTTTGTTTTTGAAGATTGGTTTTGGTATTCCTTTTTACGATGTGGGTTTTTATTAAAGAAACATTCGAATAGTAAACCATTTATAACCCAGATGAATTTCGAGGGTGAAATTCATTTTAAGGGGGGTAGAATGTAACAGCCCGAGATTTTATGAAAAATATTCTTTTTAATTTTATTAATGTCTTGTGTTGTAAGCTAAACCAAAAGGAGCTTTCACAACACACATCCTTGACTTGTCTTGCATTACACGCAATCACGACCTTCCTCGATAGCATGTATAGTACGCAATAACGAGTTTCACTAAACAACAATATGCTATTAAAATATTATTAAAACTACCCGTTATGAATAGTAATAACCACTTTATAAATTTTTTTAAATTCTACTTTTCAAAATGGACTTCATTTTTGGATTCGGAATATCGAAATTAGCTTAGGGTGAAATTTTGGTACTTTTCGGATAACTTTCATATTTTGATGAATAGTGAAAATTACACAATTTTAATTAAAAACAACTTTTTTAATAGAAATAATTAATATTGATAAATTATTAATTTGAGTGGTTTTAAAGTATATTTAGAATAAATTTTTACAATTTAATACAATGTTGGTCATTGGATGTAATTTCACATTTAAACCAGTTATAAACTAGTGTCAATCTTTTGATAGTTATTATCTCTTAAAAACACGCTATTTGTTTTGACGACGAGAATTAATTATTAAATTAGTTAATGCAACTGATATGTTTTGAATTTGGTAAAATAGAAATAATTTTTTAGTTCATAATATCAAATATAGCTTAGGCCTAATTTTTGGAATTTTTCTGAAAACTTTCAATTTTTGATGAATAGTGAAACCACTAAATGGTAGTTAAAAAAACTGAATTGTTCATAAAACTTAATTTTACCGCTTCTGTGAGTGGAATTTCGAAAATCCTAGAGACACGGTTAATATCAAGGACTAAAATGTGGTTCAATGAGATGAAAATAATTTTTGGTAAATAGTAACTTTTTAGTTTTTTTACCACGGTAAAAAGTAAATAGGGTAAGTAAGGGTAAAGATGATATTATTATTACCCTAAAACAAGTCCTAATTATATTGGATAAGTGTAATTCGACCAAAAACAAACTTAGGAATAAAATATGACCATTTAACCCCACTTGGATTAGATTAGGACATTTATTATTAATTTATTTAAAGAAGGGTTAAAAGAGCTAAAATCAAAGTCTATTTACTAAAACATTTTTAATATGGGGTTATACATAAGATAAATTCGAAAATAAATATTCATTAGAAAGATAAAAAGATTTCCTACATAATGGTATTTTATTTGTAATTTTTAGACATTAAATAATTTAATTTATTTATGACACAAAGATGATGCAGTAATTATCTTATTAATGAAATATTGACATAATAGATGTTATAAATACCAAAATAAATATATTTTCAGACTTTTTATGATTTCCACTAATTTTCTAGGTTACTATGATATATTAGTGTTGATTTAATCAACTTGGTTCGAACATATAATTCTGTTATGACTTTTACAAAAATCATATATCAAATAGTGTCAAAATTGACACAAAATAGTTTTTAAATCAAATATTATATTATTAATTGTTATTTTATTCCTAAAAATCTAAGGTTAGGCCAAATGACTTAGATAAGGATATATATATTAATAATAAACAATTTGGGGTTCGTTTGGCATGTTATAGTAAGTGTATTAACCATATAGTGTAAGAAAACAAAAAGACACGGTAAAAGTTAAATTATTTAACTTAGAGTTAAATCTAATTGAAAAGGTTAAAATAATAACCTAAAATTGTCTAAATCCTATTTGATGATATTATTTAGACCCATCCCCACTTTAGATTCGAAATAAGACCCTTTGGAACCATTATAAAACGATTTTGACTTTAATATAAAATAATATTTTGAGATATTCCTAAGGTGCCCCTCTCCTCCCTTATAAAAGGACACCTCCTCCCCCTCCTCCTCACACCAATTTGAGCACTAAATCTCGTCCAACCCCTGACAAAATCCCTTCTCCACTTCCCTAGAATAATCCTAGAGGTCATGGTCTTCTTCAAAGACCAATCTTAGTTCCCTAAGTGGAGGATTCAAAGAGGCGTTTCAAAGAAGAGGTAATATCCATTACCGATCTTTTCAATTTCTTTCTTCTTCAACATCTTCTTATTTAGTTGTTTAATGATAAAGTAATAACATCAGTATTACTTACATACTGATATGTTATTATAAATATGAAACAACCCTAATTCACCTTTTATCCATCCTACAGAAAAATGAAATCACCGCGCGTGCGTACGTACGGAATACCGTCTCCACGCCGTGGTGTAATCTATTTTCCACCATCACCTTACAAGGATGGGTATAATGGTGTAATGAGTAACTATATATGATTATTATAAATTGATATTGATACTTAAATTTTATACATACACTTCAACACAAGTTCCCGATCATGAGAATGATATGATCGCTCGTGCGTACGTACGGACTACCGTCTCCACGACGCGATGAGATTCATTCTCCACTTTAAACCATTCATGAATGATTATAAAGTATATATAATAAGTAATAATGAAATATATTACATAACAATGATACTGGATTTATGTGTATATATATGAATGTCATATACTTAATTCTGTTCAACTCAATAAGGAAACGAAAACAGCGTTCATGCGTACGTACGGACTACCGTCTCCATGAACGGTGTGTTTCATTTCATTTATCTATCTATTATATATATATATACTGAATATTTATGATATATAAATCATGTTTTATCTTCTGGAAGTAAGTAAATCATGATATAAGTAATAATAATGTCAAGAACAACAAGTGCAAACACCTACGATAAATGAAACGATTTTACCCAAAACACTTCTTTAACATTGAATTTACAAAAGAACGGGTAATATAAGGTCATAAGTGAACCATATATGATATAATAACAATGAATATGATTCTTTAATAAGTTAATGACATTATTTAAATCATTATACTGGAAGTTCGGACACTTACGAAGAAAATCGGACTTAAGGTAAGGGAAATATCACAATCTCATTTTTATCCGAGATTGTTTATACATTAGTATTTTCTGGGGTGTATTTTATCATCCACATCCATGTTTCCTCAATATGTAATATTATTTCCATCCACCTACAATTTTTTAAATACAATTTTACCCTTCGGTGAGTTTTTAGTAAAGGATATGAAAGGAATCTTTTGTCGTTTTTCATACGAGGTACTTTTTGACTTTCCGACAAAAGTATTAGAAGAATGTTTTTTTTAACTTATACGGCACGAACGGATTTTTACGGTTTTATAAAGCCTTACTTTCATGAACCTTCCTCCAAAATATTTAATGACTATTTTCAATAAAATCTTTTTCTTTTAAAATTGCATGATGTTTTGTGAAAAGAAATTGATTTTGAAGAAGAAAGGATATTTTCCTCAAGAATTCAATTCAAGTGTTTTATCAAAATTATTTTCCATCTAAGATAATAAAGGGTTCTGTTTCTATCCATATTTTTACATTGATTTGACTATGTTGTGATGGAATTATGTTTATGAATTCCTTTATCTTATATGAATGGTTTTATGATGTCATGTTGTTTAAGAATCCCATTTTTATTACATGGGTTATGCAATGATGTATGATTTATGATTTTGTGGCACACATAAGAATGGTATCATTATGAGATGGGTGGGACCTATATCTCCCTCCAATGCATTGGGTAAAGATTTTATATCTCATGAGATAGACATGGCTGGAATGGTAGGTTATACCGGTTTAGTGAAACAGGACTGAAACGAGGGTTACTCGATTCAGAAATGGAATTTGTCCACTAAGATATTCTTGGCAATGAGTCTTGACTAACAAGAAATGATTTTCTATGATTATGTGTGAATGCCACAAAGTTTCATGTTTTATGTTATGATTATTGTGATTACATTTCACTTCCATGATTTACCCCATGTTATGAAATTATGCTCTCTTTTGCAGGTTAAGATTTCCAAAAGTTATGTTCTTATGAATATGATGTGATTGATTTTTCTTTTATATACCCTTACTGAGCATTTGAGCTCACCCTTTTATGTTTTCTTTTCCCCAGGATATAAAGAAAGGTTTTAGGTAAAAAAAGGGAATATATTTATGGGAGATATTGAAGATCTTTCACCACGATTAGAAGAATACGTTCCGAGTTTCCAAAGACACTAAACTATTACGATCCTTGTGTGTGTGTTTTTTTATGTACTAAGTATTCCGAAAATGTAATGTAATGTCAATGTACGTCAAGAATCGGGTCTCTACACACATCCATAGAGTATTATCTGTGTTGATATGACTCCAATGTCGTGTCATCCAACAACAATGATCAAATGTTGGAAACATTACATAATCTACATTATCCAGAAATAAGTTCCCTGGTGACAACATCTTTACGTTCAATTGGTCATCATCATCTCAATCCCCTGATCCATGCCCTCAACCAGATGACCTTATCACCTCCACATCCCAAAAAACATGTCTCTTAAGCCTAGTAAATATAATCTCCTCGTGTGTCCTCCTCCAAGCCCAATATGATGAACCATAATTCCCTAATCTCAGGGATCAATATCACAAAAACCCCTTAGTCAATTCACTTCACATCACCATGGTACCATATTATTCATATAATTTTTTTTAATTTAAATAAAAAAACACAAATACCTCCTAGTTGGTAAAATTCAAATTTCCCAATATAGCACATATAAACAAAATAAGGCACACACAACAACATCCAATGGAACATCTAATTAGTTTAAATATAACAGTTAAATTATTTTGGGTATTAGATGGTCCACCCAATTTGCATATTTAGGAATGAACCACCCAAACACTAGTAAAATTAAGGATATTTCTTGGAAACACAAACCTTATAATTACAGTGGATTTCTCAGAAAATATCAACCTCTTACTTGATCCAATATAAGATAAATTAGTGTTCTAGGAAAATTACCTGAAAATATGTCAAATGAGATCTCATAGAATTACATACCATATATAGATATAATAACGAAAAGGATGAAATAGGATCGATGGACATACTATAATTCTTTCTATGAGATAAATGGGGAAAAAAAATTGTGAATAAATAGAGAGTAATGAAAACATATATTGGAAGAAGGGGTAGGTGATGAGAGACCCTTCGGAACCCCAAGTATTATGTGTGGAGGAATATAAATAAGTAGGGGCACTAATCCCCCTATTCCCCTTTTTAAAAAATTCTTCTTATAAGATTCATAGAGAGAAAATTTTAATTTTCATGTATTAGGATCATGAAATTTAAACTAGTTTAAAATCTATAATTCCTCAGGTAGACCCTCTATGGCATAATGCCCTGACATACAATATGTACAGGTGTTACAAAACATGTAAACATTACAGGATGTGTAATTTTTTCTGGATTTGTTTTCCATAGCCCATGTCATCCATCCTTCCACTAGTATTATTACTAACCCTCGGGACTCCCACTAAAATCTATTACCCACATAAAAAGTTCATAGAGCTAAAACACATTCAAAATTGTATTCCTAAGTATAGATGTTATATTTGGCTGAATAGAAAACTAAAATTATCAAACCAAATTAGAGATTTTCACATCCTAATAAATGGGATGTTACTGTCTCCCTACCTTATAATATGTTATCCCCCAGATATCATGATTTTCACAGAGGTGTTTCCAAATAGACCCACAACATTTACATCAACCTGGTCCACTGTATTTAATATTCACTATCAATTCCCCTCTTGGCAGACCTAATCTTTGGAACTATCTACCAGATTACTTCTCAACCAAATATTACATATTTTCAATGGTCCACTGAATATCCACAGACATACCATTCCTCCCTTGATATACCATTATTCCACCACATCACCAAGCTCTAAATTAATTCCCATATAATACATGACACCCATCAAGTCACACCTATAATATTTTTCCCATTTTGTTCACATTTCCTATAGGTCACCCATAAAATCATGCATAATATATATATATATATATATATATATATATATTACCATACTACACCTCATACATATCAAACATCATAATCATGCTCAGAATAAATCCTAGTTACTACCCACTTCATATAAAAATAAATATAACACATCATAACCAATTTAAACCTTCTAACTAGCTACTGGTTATTCCATACACAATACATTTGAACATCATGAACCAAAATTTCCTATTAAACGAAAAAAGAAGTCATGCCATGACCAAGGAATGCATCTAACTATCATTGGCTCACCGACCAACAATGAATCTTGTTGGTCACAAAAATGCCCGATCCTAAATCCAAAATAACTAAAACTTTTACACCATGTAGTGTTGTACCAGATAACAACAAGTGAACCCTTTGTTGGGTCTCCCTGTCTCTACCATGAAATCCTGGTGTAGAAGAATCTCAGTTACTATATCCTAGTACAACTCATATTCCAACCTCATTTCTCTGATTTTGACATAGTCGTTGGATCCCAATAGAGCTTGATGGATTCTTTCATAACATCCAAAAAAAATTTCATCTGGCTGCATGCCCGACACTCATTTGATACCTGATCACACTGAGTCTAAATATGACACAACTGAACAAAATGGAAGCACACCATTGATTTCTCACTCTTTAGTGCTCTTCCCTAACATATGGTCAGACTACATTATTGAGACTCTTTATGTTCTTGGTTTTGACTATCTATTGAATCTGTAATATGGTCACCTTATGTAATAAACCATCTTGAATAAAAATATTTCATCATGTCCCCCTCAGATATCTGGTCATGTTTGATCGACTCTATGAACAAGGTTAGTTTGAAGATGTTTTCCCGAACACAGATGGTGTGTTATAAATAATCCTTGAATCACCACACTCATATGATGTCATCACCCACCATAGTGGATGTAAATATGGATTGGTATGTCATATTTTAACATAATCCACTATGGGAATATATCCAAATATTATGTTCATGAACTTGTGGCATCAGTATACCCTCAACATCTTAGGGAAGAAGTGCTCGAAAAACTTTACATGAAAATCATTCAAATCCTATCCCACATGTCTACTAGAATATACATGTACATCACACCAGTTATTTTGAGGCCTTATAAAATTTATGTATCCCGCTTCACCCTCTGACATGTGGGGTGTCTCAAGATGATTAATGATATTCATTACCAACATGATCATGTTCATTGTTTCCTTAATTCCACACTTTCCTAGAAATAATGGATGGTGATGATAATAGAAATCATGAGTCAGGTTTTCCATGAATGGATTATCTCCCATAGCTCCCCAGTCTATACCCTATATGAACTAATCATAGAACACCCTTAGATTATCATCTAACTATGGCCCCAAATATGATATCTATTTCATCTGATCATCCTATACCATTTACTATATCTATTTCACATGATCATTTGAGACCTCAAAGTTATCATCTCATGCATGATCATCTATGACCACATATCTACCCTTTTAATGTTCAATTGGAATATATCTTTCTAGAATCACAAAAAATACTAAATATGATGGTTAGATATCCAAATCATCATATATATATATATATCAATTATAGGGTAGTTGTAGTAGGATTCCCTTATCACCACCCTTACACTCCACTACTACACCATTTTACATGATGTCCTGAGTCATTAGCCCTAACCTACACATATGATTTTCTGGTTTCATGTATAATTTTTCCTCTTATCCCCTTTCCTACACGTAATAGATTTTGGAATCACATATCATTTATTTCAATATGGGGTACCTGAGTAGATTTCCAATAAAAATTATATACAAGAAAATGATGTTAAGCTTATCTATTAAGAATTTAGACAACTCTCTCCTTTTATATTATCCCTACCTACCCGTATTGGAATCAAGGAAATAAATACTATATACACATTTTATCTTATACTGATCTCCTTGGGAACCACTAATATTGGACAACTATGTAGAATCTCACCAAAAAAGATGAGAAATAAAACACTCTTTACCTTCTCTGTTGAAACATTAAACAACTCAGACACTCTAAGAACAATATAGCATCCAAATGATGATCCTTAATGACACACACAATACATGAGCCTATGTGTGTATCATAATGTATGAAAAAACCTTTAGTGGCCTATTGGGAAAATGGTCAAACCACATAACAAATAAACATCACACCCAAGTGCACCACAAAAGGTTCATATGAATCAACTGTAAAAGTGAAAAGTATAAATTCAAATTCTCACCTATAGAATCATTTTCTGTCCCCCATGATTATAGATGAATGTGCCAAAACCATACTGTTTTACCCAGTTCTAAAAACAACTTTGTATCCAACATACCATATCCTAAATAGTTATTCCAAAAATAAAAATAAATACTTTGATAACATTTGTAACATGTGGAATGTCGATTCCATTTTAAAACCCAATCCTTATTATTTTATAAAAAATCACTGGCAATGAAACTACACTGATAAAATTTTTAGTATCCCATTCAAGTTTTCCACTCAACAGTGCTCTAAGAAGGTTATCCCCTGTTCCTAAGGCACGGAACTCTATATCCCAATGGATGAAAACTAGAAATTATGGTCTAACTAAGAGATAGTGATGAGAAAATACTTTTTGGCGATGATAATAACAATGATATATATATAATAGTATAATTAAGAGTACAACAATAGAAGTAAAAAATTCTAGAAAACAAAAGCATACATAATGTCATATAGGTTTTGATATATAATCCCCAAAAAAATTAGATTATAATCATGTCAAAATAGTTCATGCAATATAGATAAGTGAGCTCTCCCATAGCTGACCAAATAGTTACATGTATAAGTCAAGAAAAATATTTAGAAAGAAACATTAACTTGATTCAAGAACCACCACAGTACATTTCAATACATCTGATGAAAAATGTACACCAACAATCAATAAGTTATATTTCCCAATACTGATCTATTACATGATCTCATATACACAATTTATATACACCTACAGATGAGACATAGTTTGGTCTGTGTATGACCATTGTAGGCCACCACCATTGTGTGTGTGTATTACATCCATAATTATTTAGGTGTATGATAAAGATAATTTTATTGAAATGCATAGGAATTTAATATTTTAGCCACTTCCCTTGTAATCAACATCCATGAGGAAGTGATTACATGCTTTGGCCAATGTTTTTATATCTATTGATACATGCCCCCAAATATAAGTTTGGAATACAAGAAAAGTCATTAAAAATATATTTTTAGTTGCAAGGAGATATGGATTGTTTCCGTTAAATACCGTAATGATTAATAATTAATAAATATCCCTTGGTCATCTTCCATAATTAAATCACAAGAACAACATGAAATATGACACCTCACATTCAACAGATAAGTAACTAAAATCTTAAAAACATTCACACAAACATTTCCCTAGTCCCTTAAACCTCATATGAGAATGAAAATACATGCCCATAACTTGTCATCCTGATGAATTGTGTGATCAATCCTATAATATAAAATAATTATCATTCATCTCAACATCATGATGCACTGAGGCACCATAAGATCCATCCACCCATAATCAGGCGCTATCAAACTCAAGTGAAATGACGAGTCTCATCCCATAACAAGTGGTATCTACATCATCTCTCGATGGTTAATTGCTAACAACCATGGATTTATATGGTTATCACCTCAATCATAACTGTGGGTCAACACCATCCACCTAGATGTAATATCTATGGAGACCTCCCCCAATAATGGGTTGTCAAAAAAACCTCACCACAATAAAATCTATGAGAACATTCCTCAAATGACATATATTCCAACAACAATGACTTGATCTCACCAAAATATCCTAATATATATTGTTTGGTGTCTGGTTCACCTACAACTACATTTCTAGGTCCCGATGGTCAACACCATCTCAAATTCTCATTCCATGACATCAACCTAATGACCTCATTTCCTCAATCCCAACAAACCATTTTTCTTAAACGTAAATAACATCATCACATATGTGTATTGGGATTATACCAAACATATAAATCATGTCACCAAAATCTCGGTGATAAATATCATCTTGAATCTTTGATTCATGCCTTTCATATTCACATGGAACCATATCATTCACATAAAAAATTAATCATTGAAATAAAATAGATGACCTAAACCTACCCAGTTGGAGAAACCCACTTACCTAGCATAGAACATAAAATTAATCTATAGAATAACCAACTGAAAACCATAAATTATTTAGTCAATTTAAAGAGAAGAATTATATAATATAGGGTATCACTTGATCAACCCGTTGTGTAATGACCCAAAATATTATCAATATAATTTTTTCCTTTATGTAGTAATTGAATATCATAAAAAATATCATTTTGAAACAAAATGTAACATTATTCATAAATTAACTACTATGTGACCATTAAACATAAATTTTCTACTTCTGTATTTTGAATTTTAAAAATCTGACATTCACGGTTTGATCAGTATGTTGTTTTATAACACCCTGAGACATTATTTTTGTTTCAAAATAAATTTAATTTTATTTCCTTCTTGTTTTTATGCAACACCAGCTTATGCTTACACTATACACTATAATGAGTTGTCTTGAATTACAAGCAAGGCCCATTTTTGACGAACATAAATATATTAATAAAATATTATAATCTATTAACTTGATGTTAAATAACATGTTATGAATATTATTAACAAATATTAGAATTTTATATATGCAAAATTATATTAAAATTACTCTTATTTAATTTCTAAACATGATATAGGAAAAATTCATTTTCTCGGGTAGAAGATTTATTTTTCAGAAAATGTAGTTTCTTCCACCTTTTGATGGAACACATAGTTTAAATTCTTTATTTAACACTTTTATATATTCGATTTGAAAAAAATAAACTTCCTCTTCAGAAGTGGGGAAAAAATTTAGTTTGGACTAATTTAGTTAACTTTATGAAATGATTCACATTTTAATGGATAGTGGAAAATATTGCAATTGAATTGAAAATATATTCTTAATATAATTTATTCATATTGTTAGATTATCATTTTAATATGTTTTAATAACAATTATTTTTTGTTTTTATCATTAAATATAATTCAGGTCATTGTAATTATTTTTACATTAAAAATGGATATAAACATATGTTAATCTTCTCACGGGTTTTACTTTAAAAACTCACATTCCAATTTTGTCAAGAAGAATTATTTTAAATTAATTACTGAAACATATATGTTTAAAATAGTGAATAAAATGGATTCCATATTTGTAATAATTGCGTAAAATTATGTTGATAAGATACGTTTTTTAGACATTATGAATAGTAACTTTAGTAAAAAATATTTACAATGGTTAAAGGGTAAATGAGGTTAACAAGGGTAAAAATAATGTTATAATAGTATAAAAATACACTATAATATTTTTTAATTTTATTTTATGGGTTATGGGAAACCAATATAACAGTTTTAACCCACATTTGGCCTTTAGGAGCAGCTTGGGTGTGATAATGACATGTTATAATAATTAATTTAAATTAAAGAGAAATATAAAATATATTTGTATTGTTTTACTAAAGAAATTTAAATGTGGGGTTATATAACTGATCATTTTGACTATGACATAGTAATTAAAAAGATAAAAAAAATTCCTACATCATAATATTTTATTTATAATTTTTATAGAGTAAATAAATAAATTTATTTATGACACAATGATGATGTTGTGATTACCTTATTAATGAAAGATTGAAATCAATGATATTGTAAATATTAAAATAAATGTAATTTGAGTTTAATTATGTCATCCATGAATTTTACAGATCATATTGACTTGTTAGGGACGAGTTAATACTTTATTTTCAATGTATTCATATTTTTTTGACCTTAATAAGAATGAATTACTAAATAGTTTCAAAATTGGGATAATTGAGTTTTTTTAAACAAGTTCTATTTTACTAAATGATATTATAGTCATAAAAATATAAGATTAGGCCAACTAACAAATATATAGTTAATGTTTTAATTTATAAACAACTTGAGGTTATATTTGAATTTTATAGTTACTATATTAAACATACTTTGAAAAATGCACAAGAAGACATGGTAAGAGTTAAACCATTTAACTAAGGGTTAAATATAAAATATATAGTCAATTCTAGGACCGAAACATGTGTAAAACCTATTGGTTAAGAGTATTTAGAAACACATTAATCGTTTCCTTGAAATCAATCTATTTATAGTTATTAGAAACTAAAAAAATCAATTTATAATAAATTAATAATTCATACTTTTTCTGAAGTTCCCCTCACTTCTTTTATAAAAGGGTACTTCTCTTTCTCATTAATCAAAACTTCAAAAGACAATTGGTTTGGAAAAAACATGCCAAATTATACTCCCAAAATCTCTCACATAATCTTATAGTCTATACTTTAGTAAAAATACTGACATATGGAGCTCATTTTTTCAAATTAAAAAGAGATACCTGAAGAATATGTAATTGTTCTATCACCTCATTTAATGTTCTTTTTTTATTATACTTCCTATTTTTTGTTTTCTCCGATAAAATAAATAATATCTCAAGTATAATATAAATGATGTTATTTTATTGAATTTATGGGACAATAATATTCTTTCGTTTATCTATCCTAGAGATAAAAATATCACAATGTGTGCAAACGTACAGCTTGCCGTATCCACACCGTGATGTACTTTGTTATTCAACTCTAATTTATTTATATGCATGAAATAATGATTATAATGAATTTAAATATGAAATATAACAAGATAATAATTCTCTATATTTATAATACCATCCAATTACATAACATTTATCCCTCAAAGGAATGATATCATCGCTCATGTGTACATAAGGCCCACCATCTCCACAACGCAATGAGATTCATCTTCCAATGTCGACCATTCAAGAAAGATTATAAAAATGTATATTATGAATAAGTATTAATTATAGGACACAATTATTCTTCTGAAATAATATATATATATATGTATGTATGTATGTTCATATATTTCCTTCACATACTTCCATTCAATACGATAATAAGAATGAAATATCATTCATGCGTGTGTATGACTTACATCTCCAAGACTAGTATATTCCATTTCATAGATCTATCTATAGTATTTATATATATATATATAATGAATATATATGATATATAAATCATATTAAAAATTTTTTTTATTTAATTAAATCATGATCTATTTAATGCGAATAAAAATAACATGTCAAAATGGTTACGATAAACAAAGCGAATAATACTTGACACGTTGCGTTAAAATGGAATTACTAATAAACATGTAATATAGAGTCATGAATGAATCATATATTATATCAAAAATAATATTAATATTCTGATATTATTAAATTATATGTTTAAAAACATAATATATGGATTTGAAACACATATGGGGAATATCGGACCAAAGGTATGGGAATTTTGTATCACATTTAATTTTCATGAGATAAAACCCATGTTTACCATCTATTTATTTTGTGTGGTGTATGTTATTATCTAATTCTATTTGATATAATTAATACATTTAACATCATGGTATATTAAAATAAATTTTATTTTATGGGGTTTATGATTTAAATGTTTAAAGTGGTATGTGACACTTTAATTGTTTAAAGAATTAATCCTATAATAGTTTTAGTTTCCTTGTAAATATTATAAATAACAATTTATATAGATATTAAATGGAGATAAAGTAACATTTAGGTTAATTTTATGTTCAATATAATTTTTTTAAAATTAAATCATTTTATGTTTTTATGTATGGTATAATTTTACAATCTCATTATTATCCGAGGTTGTTTGTACATAAGCATCTTTTGGGAAATCCTTATAATCCATGTCCATGTTACTAAAAAAATGTATTTCAAAATATGTTAACTATTCCAGGAATATTTCCTAAAGACATTTATACCCATGTTTGAAATATAAGATGTTTTGAAAGGAATCATTCGATAGTTTTCCAAATGAGGTACTTTATGAATATTTCGAATTTTTTTGGAAAGAATGTTTATTAAATTATACAGCACAAGTGGCTATTTCCCGATGTTATGTCACCGTAAAATTTTCAAGGTTCCCTTACAAGATTATAATCTTATGTTCAAATAAATATTCCATTTTTTATAATTTCATTATATTTAAATTATTATAAAGGATAATTTTATCAAAGTGTGTTAATGATTTTATATGATTATTTTCATCTATATCAACAACCTTGGTTGGATTTTATGCTTAATCAAGGATCATTTATTTTCATAAAATCCTCCATATTATATTAATGGTTTTATGATATGTTTGACTGTAGATGTGCTATTTTTATACAAGACATTATTTATGGTTATATTATTAACAATTCAAATGCTATGTTTAATAAGAATGTTTATTTTATTTTTCACCCTTTTCATATGTGGAATGAAATGGACTTAGTATGGGATGGGTGGGGCCCCTATAGCCCCTCGATGCATCTATATGTCTCATGAGATAAACTATTTTCTTTGAATTAGGCCTTGACAGAATGGTATTGTTATTCGTAAGAGGCATTGACAGTATGGTTTTGATTTCTGGCATTATGCATTACCTCATTATGAGATTTTTTATTGTCATTTCATGCGATTATTCAATGAGTAAAATAAACAAGTGAATGTTTAAATGGAATTATTTGATTTATTCATTCCATATAATTCTAATGATTATGTTTAGAAGGTGTCAGTTTTAGTTTTATACTTTACATTAATTTTTATGATTATTTATGAAAGGATATACTGCATTTCGTAACCTTACATAGCATACACAATAACCCCATTCTAATGTTTTATTTTCAGAGGATAATAATAAGTGTTTCACGATTGATATTCAGATTTAATCATAGAGAATAATTGTTTTTAAATAATTATCTATATTTCATTTTATTCTTTTATATGTATTGTAAACAACATTTTTTAATTGAATTTTCAATACTATTATACTAATTGGTCCTTCGGGTTTTGATTCTTTCTAACCACATAAATGTTTTAAAATAATTCTACAACTCTAGGATTCCATGGTCTGGGAATTACAGTTGCTATCGATGGTTTTTTTATCAACATCCCTGGAAATTATATTTAGAAAACATTGGTTAGAAAATGTTACCCTATGATTGAATTTAAAGATATTTCTACATATAAATAATAATCCTTTAGATTTGGAAATGGATGAACATGGTTATTCTTGAGGAAAATGTATTAGGAATAATATGTAATCATTTAGAGATCTTATAAATGATTCATCATGAGAATATCACTTTTTTGTGTTTCTCAGATTGTGTATTGTGTTTTGGTCCATGTTTAGAATCATTAAGGTTATACATATAATGGTTAAATTGTAGATGATGATGAAACTAAACAATTTAAATGAGCTGAAGGAGGTATAAAGTAATAAGATGTTTCAGAAATGTTAATGGATTAAGACTGAATTGGAATGATTAATGTTATTTTTTTATTTATGAAATATTGCATCAATAATTGTATTTTAATATGTTTCATGATTTGTATAATGATGGTACTGCAATACTTATTCTTTATGGATTCTGGGATACAAGAATTATCATTAATGATTCAAAGCTGATCAGATATTTTTTATTTGAAAATAAGAGCTTCATTACTTTATTTGAATAATCTAATTTTATTATTGAAATTGGGAACGTCGAGACCTTTTTTATAGGGAATTTGGATTGATGTAAATTTTTCTAGTCATAAGGGTTTAATAGATTATTTGAACATTGGATAACATTTCATAAGGTTAAAAAATTTATTAAATATATTTTTAGGAGTTTTATAGTAACTTATTTTTATAAAAAGGACAATCTGCATCCCCTGTGATAACCAATCTCGTCAGACAAGGATATAAGAATTAAACCCATAACTGAGGTGTGATAAAGCTTTATCACCTACTAGTGGCCAATTAGAAGTCCATCGTTTGTATAACATATATTTATTTATTTATAAAATATATATTCATATTTTTAAACATATAATATTAATATAAATTTTTTATTTATAAATTTTATTATCTTTTGGGTGAATGATGAGAATGTGATAGAAATTATCCACAATATGGAACTCAAGTTGTCAACTAAGTATGCTACATTGTAATCATAGCATATAATGTAAACAAAAATTCAAACTCCAGGGAATGCATCATTAAACCAAAAATGATTTCCTAGTAATTTATTTTGTGATAAATGAAATAGTCCCTTCCATAATCACATATTTATAGCTTAGTGATTATTAACATTCACCTAATAGTGTTGTCTATCGCTCTCCATTTGATCATGATGGTTAGATTTTTTGTTCATGTCCATGTTTTCTTACATGGAACCCTAGTATGTGTTATCACTGATGACCTTCATACAATTTTTCATTATTTTAAAATTGAGGTATCATTAATCCATTTTCCAATGTGTGATTGCAACAATGATATTTTGAAATATCAAAACCCGAGTTTTCATTCCTAAGTTTAAATTATGATGATGAAATTTATTGAATGGGCAAGAGTGTAAAACCCTGATACATTATTGCATTTCAAAAAAATTAATTTTTTCCTTAATTTTATTTTAAGAAACACCATGTTATGATTACGCTACACACTACAATGAGTTGTCTTGCATTCCATGGAAGGCCCAATTTTGACAAACAACAATATATTAATAAAAAATTCTATTACATATCCTAACTGTTAAATTAGAAGTTATGAATATTATAAACTAAATTTGAACTTTTATATGTTCTGAAAGATTTTAACATTCATTTTATATAATTTATAGATATGAAATATGAAAAAATCATTTTTTATATAAAAGAATGATTTTTTTGAAAATATAGTTTTTCCACCTTATAATGGCACACCATGATTCAATTCAATATTGCACTCTTTTATATATTAAATTTAAATAAAATAATCTTCCTATTTATAATATGGATATTAACATATATTTTGGACAAAATTAAGGTATTTTTTTAAGTGTTTCACATTTTAATGAATAGTGAAATATCCTGAATTTTATTTCAAAACTGAATTTTTATATAATTTATTAATATTATTTGATTATTAATTTAATAGGTATTGAAGTATAATCAGATTATATTTTTATCATTAATTATAATGAAGGTCATTTTAATTATATTTTCATTAAAATTGGACATGAAATCTATTTAGTATTTTGATGCTTTTTACTTTTAAAAATCTGTCTCTCATTTTTTCAGAAGGAATTAATTTTAAATTAATTACTTCATATCCATTGTTTTAAATCATGAAATACTAATTCAATATTATTAATATGTTGGTACTAATTATGTTAATAAGATAAATTTATTTTTGGACATTATTATTAGTAACTTTAGTAATTATATTTATTTACCACGGTTAAAGAGTAAATGAGGTAAAGAAGGGTCAAAAAATATTTTACTAATATAAATCTACCCTAAAACTTGTAATAATCTTGTAAAATGATTTATTGGATTCCAGGAAAATATTTGGGATGCACATTTGGACTTTGGGAGCTACTTTCGTTTGATAATGACTTGGTAAAATAATTAATTTAATCTAATGAGAAATATAACATAAACATGTATCATTTTACTAAAATAATTTTAATATGGGGATAAAAAAATGATATTTTATAATATAAATAGTGATTATAAGGAAATAAAAATTTCCCAGAACATTATATTTTATTTTTAATTTATATGATATTAAATAAATAGAAGTATTTATGACATAGTGATGATGCACTGATTACCTTATTAATGAAAGATTGAAAAAATGAAATTGTAAATATTAAAATAAAAGAAATTTGGTATTCTTGATGTAATCCATATATTTTTTGAATTTTATTGAAATGTTATGGATGATTTAATGCGTTTTTCTTAAGGAATCATGTTTTTCTGGCAAAAAACCCAATTACTAAATAGTGTCAAAATTGACAAAAAATGGGTTTTTTTAAAATAAATACTAATTTATTAAATGATATAATAGTCATAAAAATATAAGATTCATCCAAATGAATTATAATGTATTAAAATTTTCATTAATTATTTAATTGAGGGTATCTATGTATTTTATAGTATCTATATTAACTATACAGTGTAAAAAATACATTTTTTCATGGTATGTGTTAAACAATTCAACTAAGGGTTAAATCTAAAAGATAAGGTTAATTTTATGATATAAACATATTTAAAACCAATTTTTTAGATGATTTAGAGCCATAATCATCTTATACAAGAAATATATCACATTTTATGATATTAGAATGTGAAATGAAATTTTTAATAAACTTATATTTCAAACATTTCATAAAGTGCCTCTCACCACTCTATAAAAAGGGAACATTTGTTTCTGTTTAATTCACACATACATATACCTTTGGATCATCCATAACTAGACCTATTTTTCTAGCCACATCCCTCACATTACCCTAGAGGCCACACTTTTTTTAGAAAACCAACTTTTTGAGTCTTTGTATTGTAAATCAAATGGAGATACTCGAAAAAAGAGGTAGCTGTTTTATAATCTCTTTCAATGTTATTTTATTCTTCTAAATTAAATTAATTTGTTTTTTCATAAAAAATTAATATCACTAGGATAATATTAATTATTATATGTTATTAAATTTATGGTAAAACATTATTAATACTTAAATTCTTCATACCAATAATAATGTCACCATATGTGCATACATATGGCTTACTATCTCCTCATCGTTTTGTAATTTGTTATTAGACTATAATTTAATTAGATGGATATAAGGATGAACTAAATAGATTTAAATGAAAAATATAGAAAGATAATTATTAAAAATAATTAATATTCTATTCAATTCTAAACAATTTATCCATCAATGAAACGATAATGTCATTGGTGCGCACATACGACCTACCGTCTCCAAGACATGATGAGATTCATCTTCCATGATCTACATTCAAGAATGATTATAAAAATGTATATTTTGAATATTTATGAAATATATGACATTATAATACTATTAGAATAATATAAATGTTTGTGTGATTGTGTGTACATAAATGTAATTCGCTAACTTTTATTCAATACAATAAGAATACAGAAATAACGTTCATGCGTACGTACAACCTACTGTCTTTATGAACGATGTATTTAATTTCATATAAAATTATATTATATATATTTATATAATTACTATATATGATATATAAATCATATTATACATTTTTTATGTAATCAATCATGATTTATGTAATATGATCAAGAATAAAAAGTGAAAACACGTACGATAAACCAAGCGAATATTACCCAAAAATTGCTATAACATAGAATTATTAATAAATCGATAATATGAAGTCCTAAAAAATAATATATGATTACAAAAATGTTATTAATATTCTGTTATAAGTTAATCATATTTTTGAAAACATTATATAGGTGTTTTGGACACCTACATGGAGTATCACACCTAAGGTAAGGAAATTTTGTCTCACATTTAATTTTCATGCGATAAAAGCCATGTTCATCACCTATTTCTTGAGTGTGGTGTATATAATTATCCATCTATATATTATATCAGGAATACATTTATCTTTATGGTATTCTATGATTCATTTGTTGTTATTGGTCTTAATATTAAAATTTTCAGTGTGGTATGGGATGCTTTTAATGTTTAAAGAATTAATCCTTTCACGATTTTTGTTTTCTTATTATTATAGTAAATAACTATTTATATGGATATAGAGGAGTTATAAATAAAATTTTATTTAAGTTTAAATTTCATTAAAATGATTTAAAATATTAATTGTTTTATTTTTTTATTTAAAGGTTAGTTTCACAATCTCATTATTATATGAGCTTGTTTATATGTAAGTATCTACTGGGGTATCTTTATCATTCTTATCCATGTTTCTTAAAAAATCCATTTAAAATTATTATTAGTAAACATAGAATTTTTTTTATTAAAATATATAACCATGTTTGAATTTTTATAAGATGTTTTGAAAGGAATATTTCATTAATTTAACAAATGAGGTACTTTAGTTCCTTTTCGACAAAGTAAAGAATGTTTTTTAACATATATGGAGAAAGTGGCTATTTTATTCCCGTATGCCAACATAATATTTTGAAGCTTCCCATACATGTTTAAAAATTTATTTTCATTTGAAATGTTATTTTTTTATATTTTCACGAATTCTAAATGATTAAAATAGATTTTCTATTCAAATTGTATTAATGATTTTATTTGATTATTTTCATCTATGTCAATATCCTTTGTTGGGTATTATGATTAATTGAGGTTTCTTTATTATGAATCAATATTACATATTGTAATGAATGTTTAATGATATTTTTGACTATGGATGTGTTATTTTTATACTCGTCATGTTTTATGGTTAAAGTATTAACATTTCATATGCTAGGTTAAATACGAGTGTTTTTGTTATGATTCCCCCTATTCATATATGGAATTCATTGGATGTAGTCAGATATGAGAGGGGCTGGATTTATTTTTAATGCCCTATCACTAGTTACCCAGAGTCAATGAATTATTACATAACATTGTTATGGTCACAAGATATCATGTCTCGAAAGGGCGATTAATTTTGTAGCCTTGGAAGTACTAGATACATAGATAAGTTCTACATTACATAATGAAATTAAAACAACAACAACATTTTTTCCACATTTAAGAAACTAATATCTCGTATCCTATTATTGTAGGTTCATCATAATATACATCTTCACATCCTAGAAAAAAACATACGAAACGGGGTGAGATAAGATGCTCAGAAAGGATAACAATATAGCGGAAACTATTATAAATAAGCATAAACTTTTAAGGAAATATATAAGTTTAAAATGAAATCCTTTTAAAAATAAACATCATCATAATATTCATAATATAAATAATATAATTACATTTATTTATTGATATGGATATTATATTAGTCTAATAATCACATGTTATAACAATATCTAATTTCATAATGATAGGATGCATAATTCCAGACATCATAACCACATACTCAAGGCCTTGTTCCAAGAATACAAATATGATTTTTTAAGGTATTGTGAAAAGACAATAGTTTGTCTCATGAGGCCTAATGATGCCTCAAGGAGCTATAGTGGGCTCCACCCGTCACTCACTTAGTCCAACTCACTCCTCATATGAAAAGGTTGAACAATAATATAATCATTCATATTAAAAAAAGTATACAAAATTTTAATACATTAACCATAAAACATAAGTGGTATAAAAATAAATCCTTCACAGAAAAACATATCATAAAATCTTAAATAAAAAATGGAAGATTGTATCATAATAAATCAACTTCAAACAAGTGTAAAATACATCATAAGATGTTGACATAGATTAAATAAAAACTAGCTGAGATAAATATCTCTTTCTCTATAGAAATCATTTAAAAGTCTCATAATTAGGAAAGAAAACATTTATTTTTAAAATATATTTATTATATTGTAAGGGAATCTTAGAAGGTGTTATAACGTCAGAAAATATTTTCACCCACCATATAAATTTAAAAAAACTTTCTTACATTAATTTGTCAAAAGTGTTATAAAGTACCTTGTTTGAAAAATGGAAGAAATATTATTTTCAAAACAATATATAAAAATTAAAACAAGGTTATAAATGTATTTAAGCCATATTCTAGGTCATACTAAAAATGCATTGAAATACGTTTTTAAGAAGTAAGGATTAATATGATAATGAATTTCCAGTAGATACTTATGTATAAACAACCTCATATATTATAGAGATTGGGAAATTAACCCTTAAGGTGCCCATTACCTTGGTCGACAGTATGTTAACCTCCCGTAAAATAGTTAAGAAATTTTTTATTAAATTATACTAGAACTGTATACTTATATATAATATCGTATATGATCTTCTAATATTTATTTGTTAGTAATATTTCAGTAGTATTATCATTTCGGGAGTTAACTAATTTTTTTGCTTTATATGTTTTGTTACGTAAGTAATGTTCGTTATGGATATGATGTATTTTATTCATATCCTGAATGATATTAAGTCCTTAAAAATTAATTTTAATCATAAAATGAAAATTATTCGTGAATGGTTACTATAGGGAATAAATCATATCACGTTTGTGGAGACCGTAATACATATTTATGCACATGGGACAATACCATTATATTGATGGTGAAATAGTATGTAATTGGATGGTATATCATATATAAAAAATCATTAAAATTTTATATTTATTATTTACATTAATTATACTCATTATTAGACCCATCCAAATAATGAATTGTTTAATAACAAACTATAATACGACTTGGAGACGGTAAGTCGTACGTACACACGTATGGTGACTCTTTCATTCATAGGATAGATATAATAATGAATATGGTTATACCATATTTATAATAACATAAAAATATGTAGATGGTATAGGATTGATTATTTTTGTATGGAAACAACATAGAAATAGGAAGTGGAAGAGGAAAAGAACTCGGAAAGTGGTGATGAAGTTATTACCACTTCTTCAGGTGCTTCCTTTTGATTTGATCAAAAGAGTTCTATAGGTAATCTTTCACATCAAAGTAAGGTCTTTAGGTTGAATTAAGGGTATTTTGGAAGATATTCCAGTAGGGTTTGGCCAATTCAAATGGATTTGTAGATGAGATTTTGAGATAATGGGAAGTACCCTTTTATAAGAGATGTGAGGATCACTTTAGGAAAAGATCGAAATATTATTTATTATAAAATCATTTTCATTTTATAATGGATCCAAATTGATTTATTTCGAGTATAAGGAGAGGAGGGGTCTAAATATTCTCAAAAAATATGTTTTAGGCAAGTTTAGGTCACTATATTAACCTTATCCTTTATATTTAATTATTAGATAAATAGTTCAACTTTTACCATGTCTTTTTTTATTTTTGTTTTAAATTTTTAATAAAATTACTATAAAATGAAAAGATACCAAAAGGGGTTACTTAATGACATATATATAATTATTTATGCCCCTTGGAAAAACATTATATTTTTAGAAATATTATATCATTTAATAATATTGTATTTTTTTTAAAACACATTTATTTCAATTTTGGAACTATTTAGTAACAAAAAATGATTACTTCAATAAAAATACCTTAAATAAATACTAACATGTCATACTAACATATAAAATTAGTTAAATGCATAAAAATTCTCAATTTATTTTTATTTGGATATTTATAATATCTATTATTTTAATCATTCATTAATAAAGAAATTACAACATCATCATTGTGTCTTCCCTAATTTTAATTATTTAATGTCTAAAAATTATAAAAAAAATACCATGATGTAGGAAATAATATTATCATTATATTTTAATTTTATAGTAGAATTTATCTTTTGTATAACCCTATATTAAAAATCGTTTAGTCATTAAAATTTAAATTTATTCCTTTTAACTCTTCATTAAATAAAATTGTAATAAATTTCCTAATCTAATCCATGTTGATCAAATAGGATCATATTTTATTCCTAAGGTTGATTTTGGTTGGAAAACACATTCCCAATATAATTAGTACATATGTTAGGGAAATTATAGTATCATTTATAAACTTAATTACCCTATTTACTTTTAACTATGGTAAATAAAATATTAAAGTAATTATTCACCCAAATTTATTTTCATCATATCATACAAAATATTACATAATGATGTAAACTGTGTCTCTCAAGATTTTTTAATTTCAATTCATAGAAGTGGTAAAATTACCTTTTATGCAAATTTATTATAGTTCTTCGAAGGTCGGTAAGAGACGTTAAAAAGTTAAATAAAATTTTATACATCTAATATTATTATAAAATGACTAAAATGAATTTCATTGAACTAATATAGTTATTATGTATGTATTTGGATGTAAAATAAATTTAAATAAACTAAAAAATTATTTAAATACAAAATCAGTTTTGAACAATAACGCAGCATTTTTCACCATTCTTGAAAAATTAAATATTTTCAAAAAAATATCCAAATTTTACCCTAAGATAATTTTGATATTCCAAATAAAAAAATTAATTCCATTTTCAAAATTATAATTTATAAAATTTAAAAAATTTGGAATTACTATTCATAACGGCTAGTTTGATTGGTCATGGTGTGCTAGAACTCAAAGTTATAAACAACACAAGCAATTGTTTTATTTAAAGAAAAGCATACAATGGAAGCATGGTGTGTTACATTATTACCTCCTTAAAGTAATATCTTCCCCAAAATTTCTAGAATATTACTGCATAAAAAGATTTGGGTGGTTATTTTTCATAAGTTCATCAGGTTCCCACGTTTCCACTTCTATAATATGGTGTCTCCAAAGAAATTTTACCAGACAAGTAATCAGGTTTCTCAACACATGTTCTTTGGTATGAATAATCAGGAAGTTCTCTTCACAATAAGATAGTTCAGGTTCCATTTCTATATCATTGTAGGTGAGTACATGCGTCGGGTCAGGTAATCATTTTTTCAACACTGATACGTGGAATACATCATGAACATTGAATAGTCGTGGCATCATTTAAAAATGGTAATCTACAACTACATTTCATTATAGAATTTTGAAAGGTATGATATACTTGGGAATTAATTTACCATTCTTACAAAATTGTGTAACACCCTTCCGTGGATATTCCTTCGAAAAAAAATGACCTCCTACTTGAAATTAAAAATCCTTCCTTCAGTTAACAGGATAACTCTTTTTCCAAATTTGAGCTTCTTCGATGTGGGTTTGGATAATTTTCACCTTTTCTATTTTTTCCTCTACATGTTCTATGCCTACGATTTTTCTGTGAACAACATCACCCCCAACAAGTTTTTGTGCAACATCTCTTTCCATATAACTCTTCATATGGTGTCATCTGAATACTTGAATGGAAGCTATTATTATAGGAAAATTCTAGCAGAGGTAAATATTGATCCCACATACATTGAAAGTATAGTGAGAAAGATATCAACATGTCTTCTGAGGTTTGAATAGTCCGTTATGATTGTCTATCAGTTTGATGGTGGTAGGCAGCGCTCAAACAGAGTTTAGTGTAAATGGATTTCTGAATACGTTTCCATAATATTGATGTGAAATGAGGAACATGAACAGAAATAAATATTACAACATCATTAATATAGAGTCCTTATAAATGTTCAAGGGGTAAATCTTTTCTTATACAAAGAAAATGTGCTGACTTTGTAAGACTGTCACCAATGACCCATATTGCATCATTCCTTCTATGAGTCTTTGGTATCCCATGAAAAAATATATTGTAATATCTTCCCATTTCAACTGAGGTATGGGAAGGGGTTTCATGACACCTCTAAGATATTGTCTTCCAGCCTTCACTTATTGAAAAACCATACATCTTGACACATAATCAACAATCTCTCTCTTCATGTTGGCCAAACAAAAATTATCCCCCAAATATCGATACATCTTAGTTCTACCATGGTGTATTGAGAAATTAGAGTTGTGAGAATAATCCAACAATTCCCTTTTTATATAAAGTATGTCAGGAACACAATATATCTTCCCAAATTTCAAAACTCCATCTTCATATATGAAGTCAATCAATCTCCCATCATTAACAATTTTCTTTTGAAACTCCTCATCATCAGTCTAATAGCATTTTATCCTTTCTAGTAAAGATAGTTTGGAAACCATTTGAAAAAGTATTAATGTTTCACCTACCATAATTATTCCCATAAACATATTTACTATATCCAAGGATATAGGATCCATTTCAACTCTCATCTTGTTCAAAACTCCATGATCCGTTCTCCTCAAAGCATCTACCACCATATTTTCCTTCCCTTAATGGTAGTGTATAGTGAAATCATAATCCTTGAGTTGTTCCAGCCATTTTCATAGCCTCATGTTGAGTACTTTTTGTGTGAAAATATACATCAAAATCTTTTCATCGATACATATCTCGTATTTTTCACAATAAAGTTAGTGTATGCATATTTTCAAAGAAAATATTACTATTTCTAACTCAATATCAGGAGTACGATAGTATTGTTCATTAATTATTAGCTGTTGTGATGCATATGAAATAACTCTATCATTCTGCATAAGGACACAACCAAGTATTTTCTTTGAAGTATCACTATAAATAACAAACCCATCAAAGAATCAATCGATCTCACTCCTTGGGTTATGTATATAATCTTCAATATGCTTTTCAAACCATGTAAAGTTAGACTCATACATTGAGACCTTCTCATCATCATTTTTCCTTTGACTCGAAACGTTTCATTCCATATCCGATCAATGGTCACAAGGAAATTATTTTCCTAAGAAATGATCCTTAATCTCCCTCCATCCCATGTATGATATATCATCATCCTCCTTTCTGTTTTGAATTAATGACCATCATTGATCTACATCTCCAGTGAGGTGATAAACTACAATGAAAACTTTTTCTCTTTCATTACCTCGAAAGTGTGAAATATTTTCTCTAAGGATCTTTTCAATTGATCAGCTACAAATGGATTTTTTGTGCGAATGAATATTGGTGGTTATTTCCTCAGGAAGCGGTCTATCATTGATCCTCCACATTAAGGATCTAGGTTCTCCATATGGGTAAGGTTATTATTAATAAACTTAGTGAGTTGTCCCGTTATGGTTATGAGATGTTCACCAGAATTTGCATCACCATCTCAATTATAATTATCTTGTGTAGGAGAGAAATACTTATATAGATTATAGGCATTGAAAAAGTTTCCATTTCATCTGCTAGGAACCATTTCTGAACAATTGAATACACAAGGTGAATTTATGAATCGCAAGGAATAATTCCAATCTTGTAAAATACCTAACCTAAATTGAATAGTTTATGCATATAATCCATAATCATAAAAAAATTCCTTTGAGGATATATTTACTCATATATCCTTCAATGTACTTGGTAAATAAAAAATGTGAATCATCTTAAGCATATCCCCAATGAGTTTTGTAACTAAGAGGGTAGCAAATCCAATTTTCGTGTAGTAATTTCCATTCGAGTCTAGCTCAATACAATTTTTTTTGTTTTACCCCTAAATACATCTATGTCAGAGATTACTCTACCTACTTGTATCCAAACAGAGATGTGTTTCATGGAAAATTCACAAAAACTATACATTACTGAAATTCTGGTAATTTCTTCTATACTAATCCTCAATGTCTGTCTTGGGAAAATTTTCTCTAATCATAGTTTTCCTAAATGTATTTTCAATGGTTTATACTAAACTTCCTATAATACCATATATAATGACCTGACACTTGTTACCCAGAGTCATTTTATTATTGCATAACATTGGCATGATCATAAGATATCAAGCCTCGAAAGTCCAATTAGGTTAGTATCCATGGATGTAATACAATCATTCATATGTTTTACATTACATCATTAAATATAAAAACAACAACATTGTGTCCACTTTTATCACACTTATATACATTACTCTATCCCTTCAATTAAATCATATTATTATTTTTCACATATTGGGAAAAGGAAAACAAAATAATGGGGTGAGACCAGATGCTCAGTATGGAAAACAATATTTCGAAAACTATTATTAATAAGAAAAAAATTTAAGGTAGTGTATAATGATAATACAAGAGCCATTTAATCATAAAATTCATCATAATATAGAAAATACAAATCAAATAATTCCATTTAGTTATTCACATGGACATTTTACTTGTCTAATAATCACATGTACTATCAATAGAAAATTTCATAATGATAAAATGTATAATGTTGGACATCATAACCACATAGTAAAGGCCTTTTTCCTAGACTACAAATAAGATTTTGTCAAGGCCATAGGACAAGACACTAGTTTGTCTCATGAGACCTGCCGATTCATCGAGGTGCTATAGTGGGCTCCACCCATCCCATTCATTTTCCGATGCATTCCTTATATGAAAATAATGGAACAGAATATAAACATTCATATTAAAACCAGCATATGAAATGTTAATAATTTAATGAAAAACCATGAATGGTATAAAAATAACACATCCATAGTCATAAATATAAAAAACCTTCAATACAATATGGAAGATTGTATCATTATAAATCATCTTCAAACAAGTGTAAAATTCATCGAAGTATTTTGACATAAATGAAATAAAAACTATTTGAGAGAAATATCTCTTTCTATTTTGAAATATTCTAAAACTAAAATAATTATAAAAAAACAAATATATTGAATATATTCTTTAATGTAGTAAGGGAAGTTTATAAGGTGGTATAGTGAGGGAAATTATCTTCACCTAGTATATAAGGTAAAAAACATTATTACCTTAATTTGTCGAAATGGTCATAAAGTACCATGTTTGGAAAATAATGGGAAGATTCCATTCAAATCATTTTATAAAATTTAAAAAAATTGTACAAATAACATTAAATCATATTCTAGGTAATAGCAAAAATGTTTTGAAATACAATTTTATGAAACACAGATAAAGAAGAAAATGATTTCCCAGTAGATGCTTACTTATAAACAATCTCAGATAATAAAGAGATTTTAAAATTAACCCCTACCTTATTATTTTCCTTGGTAGATGGTACATTAACCTTCTGTATAATAGTTAAATAATGGTTATTAAATTAAACATTACCCATATACATAAATATGATTCCATATATGATATGGTAATATTTCATTGTAAATAATATTTCAATAGTACCATTTTTTCGGGTGTTAACTGATTCATTTTCCTTAATATATTTTGTTATGTAAGTCAAGATTTTTATGGATAGGATTTATTTGATTCATATTAATAATGAAATTATGTTCATAAATATTTTTTTAAATATTCAAAATAAAATAATTCTAGAATGGTTATGATGGGGAATGAATCTCATCGCGTTCGTAGAGACGGTAATCCGTATGTACACACGAGCGACAATACCATTCTATTGATGGTAAAATAGTATGTAATTGGATGGTATATAATATGTACAGAATCATTAACATGTTATACTAATTATTTACATCAATTATTATAATTATTATACCCATCCAAATAATGTAGTGTTGAATAACAAACTACGCCACAACGTGGAGATGGTAGGCCATATGCACTCACGTATGGTGACTTTATCATTCATAGGGTGAATAGAATGATTAATATGGTTATATCGTATTTATAATAACATCATAGTATGTATAAGGTGCTGGATTTATTATTTTGGTTGGGGAAAATCATTGGAACAAGATGTGTAAGAAGAAAATAACATTAAAATAGGTGATGAAATCAAGACCTATTATTCGAGTGCTTCCTTTAGATTTGATCAAAAGGCATCTATAGCATGAATTTTTAATAAAAGTAAGGCATCGAGGTCCAAGTGAGTGTAGTTGGAAGATATTATTGTAGGGATTGGCTGAGCCAAATTTCTTTGGAGTTGTGATTTTGAGAGAAGGAGAAGTACTGTTTTATAAGAGAGGTGTGAGTCACTTTAGTAAAACCCTGGAATATTATTTTATTATAAAATAATTTTCAATTTATAGTTACTCTAAATGGATTTATTTTGATGATAATGTGGGGATGTGTTGAAATATTCTCAACCAGTATGTTTTATAAAAGATTAGGTCACCATATTAACCATTTATTTTAGATTTTATTCTTAGTTAAATAGTTTAACCTTTTCCATGTATTTTTGTATCTTTATATTACATTGTAAATAAACATACTATAAAATTCTTAAATAACCCAAAGAGGTTATGTAATGACATATATATTATTATATAATTCCTTTGGCTAATCATTTGATTATTAGGAATATTATATCATTTAACAATATTGTATTTGTTTTAAAAACACATTTATGTCAATTTGGACACTATTTAGGATTTGGTTTTTTTGAAAGTCATTAAATATTGACTAAATCGATTAAATTGCATTAAATAAATCCAAAAATGTCATAATATTTTATAAAATTAGATAAATGGATCAAAAGACTCAATTTACATTTATTTGTATATTTATAACATCAATTATTTTAACATATCATTAATAATGTAATTACTGCATCATCATTGTGTCATTAGTAAATTTATTAATATAATGTCTAAAATTTATAAATAAAATACCATGATGTAGTAAATCGTTTTATATTTATAATTAATATTTATAGTTGAATTTATATTATGTATATCCCTATATTAAAAATGGTTTAGTTATTAAAATTTAAATTTAACACCGTTAACTCTTCTTTAAATAAAATAATAATAAATGTCCTAATCTAATCCAATTGGATCAACGATGATCATATTTTATTCCTATGGTTTTTTTTGAAATACTCATATCCAATATAATTAGGACTTGTTTAAGGGTTATTATAATATAATTTTTACATTTAATTTCCCTATTTACTTTTAACCATGGTAAATAAATTCCAAAAGATTATGTACAAAAAAAATTATTTTCATCCTGTTGAACCAGATTTTACTTACTGATGTCAACCGCGTCTCTAGAATTATTTAAATTCAACTCACAAATGTTGTAAAATTATGAATTATGAAAATTTTCTAATTTTCCTATAAGGTGTGTAAAAGACGTTAAAATGACCAATAAAATTGTATACATCTATTGTTATTATAAAATAACTCCAATGAATTACATTGAACTAATAAACTTATTATTTAACCATTTTTAATTAAAATAAATTTAATTTAAATAAATAAAAATTTGAATAAAAATTTGGTTTTAAATAATAATGTAGTGTTTTTCACTATTCGTCAAAAATTAATTTTTTTTACAAAATAAAATAAAATTCACCCTGAGATAATTTTGATATTCAGAATCCAAAAATGTAATCCATTTTCAAAAAGAAAATTTATAAAATTTTAAAAAGTGGGTATTACTATTCATAACGGAGAGTTTGATTCATCGTGGTGTGCAAGAACTCAATGTTGTGTACAACACTAGCTATTGTATTATTCAAAGAGAAGCATACAGTGGAATCTTAGGGTGTTTCATTAGTGGCTAGATGCATCAGTAGGTATCATAAGAATGACTAGTGTCTTGGAACAAGGCCGTGACAGTATGGTAGGGGCCTTGGCATGAGGCCTTGATGGTGTGGTTATGATGTGTGACATTATGCATTTCCTCATTATGAGATTAGTTATTGACATTGCATATGATTATTTGACTAGTAGACTATCCATATGAATTTTTTAATAGATTAATTTGATTTGTTTTTTCCATATTATGATAATGATTATTTTTTATATGTTTTGTGTTTATTTTTTATACTTGCCTTAAAATTTTATGATTATTTATGAAGGCTTATGCTATATTGTTTAACATTACTGTGCTTTTTAGATCACCACTTTCTTATGTATTATATTCCCAGGATTCCAATAAGTGTTTAATGATTGATACTATAAGGCCCCAGCCTTAAACCTTACTTAATCTTGAGTTATTACAAGAGTACACATTGAGGATCTTTTCGGGTTTAGAGTTTTAGAGAATTAGATCATAAAACTTGCATTACATTCCACATATAAACAAAGTGTTTACATAAAGATAGTATTCTTATTTCCCATCAATGGAAACATATTTAAAATAAACATGGATTCTTTCTTGACAGTTCCTTGACACTACAATCATATCATGTGCCTTTCCCTTGACCTGTGAAAAACATTTCAAAAAAAACTTGGGATGAGCATAAAAAGCTCAGTAAGGGATATAAAAATATGGAAAGGAAACATGGGTACATATATAAATACGGATGAGATCATACTTTACCCATAAAACATAAGCACTTTAACATACCTCATCAAATCTTGAATAAATCATTGAAATCATAAGACATAAAGGTAACATGAGGCATTCATAACATTCTTACGTAGGGAGTAACCCTCTTGGTTACGTTTGGAATACCCATCACAGTATATTCCCTAAATCTCTTCGGAGAAACCATAACGTTTCACTCCTTCACATTACCCAATGCATTGGAGAGCTATATCGGGCTCACCCGCCCTTAGTTTATCACGGAACCACCCGTCTTCATAATAATGCCCAAAAACCTCAACAAAATCATATCACATAAAACAGGTATAAAGGAAACATAACAGTTCCACCTTTCAATCACAAGATATAAATACAACAAATTGATAAAAAACATTCTGATGAACCATTTTCAATACCAAAATAAAAGAAAAGTAACACATGGTATTTATTTTTCTTTTAAAAAGAAGGTATGGCTTGTAGAGGAAGCCGAAACTCAAATAATAGTCACAGCAGTAGAGAAGTCGTTGTCGCCGCATATGTATGAAAAAAACATTCCCTTTTTTCATATAGTAAACGCTTCGTATAAAAAATATTCCTTTTGAATAAACTTTAAAGTCAAAGGGGTTTATACACCACATAAAAAAAGGTTGTGTATAAAACAAAATATGCCTCAATGAAAGGAGATTGAGACGAAGTCCCATACCTCGGGTCCAACTTGACTCGATCGTTCTTTAATGTCCTAAATAATAAACTTGAGTTAATTTATACTCGATTAAGAACCTTTTTCAAGTTCATTATTCCTTTTATATCACTTATTTCCATGTCATGAACACTATGTAATTATTTAAGTTAATAACGGTCGTTTTAACGATCATTGGTACTTGAGTCAAAAATAAGCCCTTTATAATTACAAGTTGTTCATGTATCCATTATATCCAGAATGGTATTCATGATGTAGATATCATATATGTCATATATATCCAGTACATTCATGCATTTATAATATTACATAATCATTTAGAGGTAAGAAATGAAATGCACCGTTCATGGAGACGGTAAGCCGTACGTACGCATGAACGCTACTTTCATTTATATTTCATATTTTATAGAATGGAATCATAATGATATAAAGGTATATTATAATTCCAGTATAATATCATATATAATATCATAGTTCCATCCTTTATACGTCCCAGATATGGTATTTAACAAATCAACTTACTTTAAGGGGGTGGTAGTCCGCACTTCCTTAAATGAAGATATCGCGTTTACCAATAATGGAAACCATAAAGGTACACCCAAAATGAAAAATACAAAAGCTTAAGTAAAACATAAACATATTATATATCATATATAAATATAGTGTCATCTTAATGGCCACCTTTGAAGGTGTTAAAATAATGTTGAACAATCATCGTTTCGGGAGGCATAAATTAACCATCCACGGAAACAGTATGTTCGTTAACCATTAGATGTAGGTGTGTGTAAGTGTATCTCGAATCCTTCTTATAACAACATCCTAGTATATTGAAGATATTGTAGTTGTTACAAAAGAAATGAATAAAAAGTGTTTAGGGGGTTGGAGAAGAAAAATAAAACAAACGGACTCAAGTGAAGACTTTACCTTAAAATCGGGTAACTCCCTTTGGTTTGAGCTCAAAGGCTTCCTTGGGAAGTCTTCTGCCCAAATTGAGGCTTCAAGAAGTAAGATAAGGATGTGGAGAGCCAAAATGGGCAGGGTGTGGCCGAGACAAAGGCTTTGGGAGTGTGGGTAAAGAGGTAGATATGGGGGCCTTTTATAAGAGGAGAGGAGGGGCACTCTTGGAAAGTAAAGATAAGTTACTTTATTTTAAAATGAGTTTCGGATTAAAAAGGTCCCACATTGATATAATTCGAGGATAAGGTGATAAGGGTTCTAAATCCACTCATCCAATAGGTTTTGGACATGTGTAGGTCTTAGATATTACATTATCTTTCCATTTTATTTATATAGTTAAATAATGAGGTCATCGCAGTATCATCATGATGTCATCAATAATTTAATTAATTTAATGTCTAAAATTTATAAAAAAAGTACTATGATGTAGGAAATCGTTTTAGCTTTAAAAAGAATATTTATAATCCAAAATATGATCTTTATAACCCCATGTAAAAATTGTTTTAGTAAAACATATTATGTTTGTGTCTTTTTTACTTTTACATTAAATAAAAAGTTATTTATGTCATTTCCCAAAAAATGTGGTTCAATGGGGTCCCCAAGTTGACCAATGACTTTTTTTGGTCAGCCACGACACATCCAATATGGTTAGAACATATGTATAGGTCATTTTATATTATTAAAGCATTATTTTTACCTTAAACTACATTAATTACCAATAATCACGATTAAAAACTTAATAAGTTACTATTCACCAAAAAATTATTATAATCTAATTGAACCACATTTTACATCTTAATGACAACCATGTATGTTGTATTTTTGAAAATGAAATCACAGAAGTGACAAAGTTTCATTTAAATGGAAAAATCAGTTTCTTTAACTACCACTTAGGGGTTTCACTATTCATCAAAAATTGAAGTTTTTTAGAAAATACCAAAACATCACCCTAAGATATATTTGATATTATGAATTCAAAAATGATGTCTATTTTACAAAATTAAAAACATAGAAGTCACATTAATTAATTTAATAATTAATTCCCGCTGTCAGAGCAAATAGCGTGTTTTTATGAAATAATAAGTATCAAAAGATTGACACTAGTTTAAGTCTGATTTCAAATTGAAATTAATTCCAATGTCCACCATTGGATTAAATGGTAAAAATATATTCATATTAAACTTTAAGACCAATTCAAAAGATAATCTAATCTTATAAATAAATTAGATTAAAAAGCGGGTTTGATGTAAAATGCAGTATTTTACACTATTCATTAAAAAATGAACATTGTCAGGAAAATACCAAAAATGAACAAAAAGTAAATTTTGATGTCCCAATCATAAAGAATAAGTTTATTTTGACAAACATAGTTTATAAAATTGTCAAAAGATAGATTCAAAAATGGTTTGCCATCAAAAGGCAATAAAACAATCTTTTAAAAATATTAGTGTATTCCATGCATAAGATTGGATTTATTTTCATTTTAAGCCTCTAAAACACAATCTAAATCATTAATAGGCATAGATAAAAATATATATTATTCATTACTTACTTGGGATGTTACATCCTTCCCCCCATTAGAAAATTGCGTCCCCGCAATTTATTTACTTATCGAATAAATGGGGGTACTTATCCCTCATTGCATTTTCAGATTCCTATGTTGCCTCTTCAATCATGTGGTTTTTCCACAAAACCGTTACCTGGTGAATCACCATATTTCGTAACACTTGCTCCCTGTGGTCCAGAATCTGGACCGGTTGTGTCTCATAAGATAGGTTCTCTTCCAGCTGAACTACCTCTGGATTCAAAACATGAGATGGATCTGGCATGTACTTCCTCAACATCGAAACATGAAAAACATTGTGTACCTGAGATAAACTCGGAGGTAAAGCCACTCGGTAAGCAAATGATCCAACTCTCTCCAGAATTTCATATGGTCTAATGAACCTTTGAATCAGCTTTCCTTTCTTACCAAATCGCATCACACTTTTCCATGGTGATACTTTGAGAAAAACATGATCACCTACCTCAAAAGATAGATCCTTCCTACTATTGACTGCATTACTCTTCTGCCTACTCTGAGCTATTCTCATGTGCTTCTGAATCAGCTGAACTTGTTCTGCCATCTCTTCTACCAATTATGGTCCCATCAACTTCCTTTCACCCACTTCATCCCAGAAAGTTGGAGTTCGACATCGCTTCCCATATAATGCCTGAAATGGTGCCATCTGTATAACAGAATGAAAACTGTAATTATATGAAAATTCAACCAAAGAAAGATGTTGGTCCCAACTTCCCCGATAATCCATAGAGTAAGAACGTAGCATATCCTCCAAGGTCTAAATTGTTTGTTCTGATTGAGGATGAAAAGTTGTACTAAAATTTAATTAAGTACCCAATGACTTCTGAAGGCCTTTCCAAAAGTTAGAAGTGAACTTGGGATCACGGTCAGATACAATGGAGAGGGGAACTCCATGTAACCTGACTACCTCTTTAATATACAAACGGGAAAGTTGATCCAGGGAAAAAGTATCTCGTATAGAAAGGAAATGAGCAGATTTGGTTAATAGATCAACAATAAACCAGATTGCATTATTACCTCGAGATGTCTTCGGTAATCCCACAACAAAATCCATGGATATATTCTCCCATTTCCACTCTGGCACTGGTAGAGGCTGAAGCATCCCTTTTGGTAACTACCGCTCTTCTTTAACCTGATGACATGTCAAAAACATCATAGTAAAATCAGCAATATCTCTTTTCATTCCATCCCACCAGTAATACTCCCACAGATCTCTGTACATCTTAGTACTTCCAGGATGAACTGAAAACGGAGAACTATTAGCTTCACATAACAACTCTCTCTTCAACTGTGAATCACAAGGCACACACAATCTCTTCCCAAATCTCAAAACGCAATCATTATCAATGTTGAATTCAGGCAACTTACCCTTCTGAACCAACTCTACCTTTTTCTGCAACTCACTGTCTTGCTTATGTGCTTGCTTGATTCTATCTGATAGAGATGATCTCACTGATACCTGAAACAAAACAGAAGAACTTCCTGCACCAACAACTTCTATCCAAAAGTTCATCAAATCCTTAACCAAAGGATCACGTTCCAAATGAAAAATTTCTAATGAAGCATTACTTTTTCGACTCAAAGCATCATCCAATTTATTTGCTTTTCCCGGATGGTACTAAATTGTAAAATCATAATCCTTGATTAATTTTAGCCATCTCCTTTCTCTCATGTTCAATTCTTTCTGAGTGAATATATACTTTAATCTTTTTTGATCGGTATATATTTCACACTTTACTCCATACAAATGATGCCTCCAAATTTTTAAAACGAAAACAACAGCAGCTAATTCCAGATCATGTGTAGGGTAATTTACCTCATGATTCTTCAACTGTCGTGAAGCATAAGCAATTACCTGATCATTCTGCATTAGGACGCAACCAAGTCCTTTCAATGAAGCATCACTGTATATAACAAACTCACCATTCCTGGAAGGTAGTGCCAAAACTGGAGCATTCACCAATATTCTTTTCAATTCCTGAAAACAATCATCACATTCTTTTGTCCAGATAAACTTAACACCCTTCCGAGTTAGCTTAGTCATTGGACTAGATAACCGTGAAAAATTTCTAACAAACCTTCGGAAATAGCCTGCCAAACCATGGAAGCTATGAATCTCGGTTACATTTTTGGGTCTTGGCCATTCTTCCACAACTTTTGTTTTTGCAGGATCAACAGTTATTCCATCTTTAGAAACAATATGACCAAGGAAAGAAATTTGTTGCAACCAAAACTCACACTTGCTGAATTTTCCATACAGTTTATTTTCTTTTAAAGTTTGCAAGATAACCCTTAAATGTCTTTCGTGCTCCTCTTTACTTTTAGAAGACACCAAAATATCATCAATGAAAACCACCACAAACTTATCCAAGAACTCATGGAAAATTCTATTCATTAAATCCATGAATACAACAGGTTCATTGGTTATCCCAAAAGGCATTACTAAATATTCATAATGGCCATATCTCATACAGAATGCGGCCTTCAGAATATCTGCCTCCTTTACATTCAGCTGATGGTACCCCGATCTCAAGTCAATCTTTGAAAAAAACTAAGCTCCCTGGAGCTGATCAAACAAATCATCGATATGGGGCAAAGGATATTTGTTCTTATTAGTGATATTATTCAAGGCCCTATAATCAATGCAAAGTCTCATAGAACCATCTTTATTCTTAACAAATAAAACAGGAGCACCCCAAGGTGATGTGCTAGGTCGAATGAAACCTTTCTCTAATAAATCTTGCAATTGCTCCTTCAACTCTAAAAGTTCAATTTGAGCTATTCGATAAGGGGGTTTTGAAATTGGCTTAGCATCAGGAACTAAGTCAACAGTAAATTAAAATTCCCGATCTGGTATTATTCCAGGAAACTCATCAAGAAAAACATCAGGATACTCATTTACCATTAGCACATCATTAATCAGAACAGTTCCTTTATTTTCAACGATGTGTGCAAGGTAACATTCATTTCCATCTTTTACAAGTTTCTTGGCCTCTTGATAAGTTATCAACAGTAAGGGTTCATTCTTGTAAACAAACTGAAAGTATTTCTGAAAAGAAACTTCTTTAGCTCTACAGTCAATCTTAGCATGGTAAATAGAGGGCCAATCCATACCCAGGATAACATCAAACTCTACTAGAGGTAGAACAATAAGGTTTTCAAGTAGTTTTTTCCACAGATAAGGATAGGAAGATTCATATAAATTCTTTTTGCCTCAACATTTCCCACAGGTGTTTTTACCACAAGATCTGATGTCATTTCTTGAGATGGTATTCCCATTTTACTAGAAAAGGTTTCAGAGATGAAAGAATGTGTAGACCCCGAATCAAAAAACACACTGGAATAATCTGAAAAAACAAACAAAGTACCTGATACAAATTCATTTGACGGCCTGACGTCTACCGAAGTAGTTGCAAAAGATTTCACCACCCATTTCTGAATTTATTCTAACTGCTTCCCATCACTCAAGCTCTTTGTCGGACACTCGTTTGCATAGTGACACATCTCATTGCACTTATAACATTTCACTAACTGTAAATCAAATTTGTTCTTACCTTCACCTTTATCCTTTTCAGTGCAATCACAAGCCTTATGTTCCATCTTACCACATCGGTAGCACTTCCCAGAATTCAGAAGACATTCCCCAACATGCCTTTTGCCACATTTATCACAAACTGGAAACTTAGTTTTCATACCATCAAACTTTTTTGAAGAATTTTTACCTTTCTCCTGCCACCTCGGTCTCTTCTTCTGTTGGTTGTTATAGAACACTTGATCATTGGCAAACTCCATATCCACCTTCTCAGCACATCGAACAAGCTTTTCATAACTTTTAAACACACAAGAAGCTAATTCCCTTTGATATTTTGGCTTTAATTCTGAGTAAAAACGATTGATTTTACTATCAAGGTCTTAGAAAAAATTTGGAGCATACCTTGCCAATCGACTGAACTGTTCTTCATAGGTAGCCACTAAGTCTTCCTCTTGCCTCAATTCCATGAATTTCTTTTCCATCCTAAGTCGAACAGCCTTAGGAAAATACTTCTCAAGATACATACCTTTGAATTAATCCTAGTCGAGAGCATCAATCTCATCAGTGTCCCTTATATTTTTAACCATCGACCACCACTGATCTGCCTCACCCTCCAAACGGTAAATAGAAAGACTAATCTTTTGATTGTATGAACACCCCATGACATCAAAAATCTTCTCCAGTGCTTTAATCCACCCTTCAGCTAACACAGGGTCAGATGATCCTCTGAATGATGGGGGATGTTGCCTCATGAAATGTTCCACCACTGACATGTTCCTCTGCGGTTGATCTGGCTGATCTCGTGCATGGATACCACCACCATTTATAGCCTGAGTCAACTTTTCCATCACTGCAACAAACTGTTCAGTTCCAATTCTGACCATCTCGGGATGCTGATTTGGAAGGTTATTTCCTTCTGTATTCCTTCCTAGCACTGCTTCCCTGTTTCCTCTGCGGAAAACCATTCTGAACAAACATGTTTAGATGAAGCAACATGGTAATCTTCAAATGTTATATCATTTCAAAAAAAATATTTTTTGGATAATAATTTAATAGAATTCTAACTCCTAAAGTTATCTAAACAGACCTCTGATACCAACTATAAGGCCCCAGCCTTAAACCTTACTTAATCTTGAGTTATTACAAGATTACATATTGAGGATCTTTTCGGGTTCAGAGTTTTAGAGAATTAGATCATAAAACATTCATTACATTCGACATATAAACAAAGTGGTTACATAAAGATAGTATTCTTCATTCCCATCAATGGAATCATATTTAAAATAAACATGGATTCATTCATGACACTTCCTTGACACTATAATCATATCATGTACCTTTCCCTTGACCTGGGAAAAACATTTCAAAAAAAACTTGGGATGAGCATAAAAAGCTCAGTAAGGGATATAAAAATATGGAAAGGAAACATGGGTACATATATACATAAGGATGAGATCATACTTTACCCATAAAACATAATAACTTTAACATACCTCATCAAATCATGAATAAATCATAGAAATCATAATACATAAAGGTAACTTGAGGAATTCATAACATTCATACGTAGGGTGTAACCCTCTTGGTTACGTTTGGAATACCCATCACAGTATACTCCCTAAATCTCTTCGGAGAAACCTTAACATTTCACTCCATCGCATTACCCAATGCATTGGAGAGCTATATCGGGCTCACCCGCCCTTAGTTTATCACAGACCCACCCGTCTTCATTATAATTCCCAAGAACCTCAACATAATCGTATCACATAAAACATGTTTAAAGGAAACATAACATTTCCACCTTTCAATCACAAGATATAAATACAACACATTGATAAAAAAACATTATGAGAACCATTTTCAATACCAAAATAAAAGAAAAGTAAAACATGGTATTTATTTTTCTTTTAAAAAGAAGGTATGGCTTATAGAGGAAGCCGAAACTCAAATAATAGTCATGGCGGCGGAGAAGTCGTTTTCGTCGCATACGTACGACAAAAACATTCCCTATTGTCATTTAGTAAACGCTTCGTATAAAAAAGATTCCTTTTGAATAAACTTAAATGTCAAAGGGGTTTATACACCACATAAAAAAAGGTTGTATATAAAAAAAATATGCCTCAATGAAAGGAGATTGAGACGAAGTCCCATACCTCGGGTCCAACTTGACTCGATCGTTCTTTAATGTCCTGAATAATAAACTTGAGTTAATTTCTACTTGTTTAAGAACCTTTTTCAAGTTCATTATTCCTTTTATATCACTTATTTCCATGTCATGATCACTATGTAATTATTTAAGTTAATAACGGTCGTTTTAACGATCATTGGTACTTGAGTAAAAAATAAGCGCTTTATAATTACAAGTTGTTCATGTATCCATTATATCCAGAATGGTATTCATGATATAGATATCATATATGTCATATATATCCAGTACATTCATGCATTTATAATATGACATAATCATTTAGAGGTAAGAAATGAAATGCACCGTTCATGGAGACGGTAAGTCGTACGTACGCATGAACGCTACTTTCATTTCTATTTCGTATTTTATAGAATGGAATCATAATGATATAAAGGTATATTATAATTCCAGTATAATATCATATATAATATCATAGTTCCATACTTTATACGTCCCACATATGGTATTTAATAAATCAACTCACTTTAAGGGGGCGGTAGTCCCCACTTCCTTAAATGAAGATATCACGTTTACCCATAATGGAAACCATAAAGGTATACCCAAAATGAAAAATAAAGAAGCTTAAGTAAATCATAATCATATTGTATATCATATATAAATATAGTGACATCTTAATGGCCACATTTGAAGGTGTTAAAAGAATGATGAACAATCATCGTTTCGGGAGGCATAAATTCACCATCCACGGAAACAGTATGTTCATTAACCATTAGATATAGGTGTGTGTAAGTTTAGCTCTAATCCTTATTAGAAAAACATCCTAGTATATTAAATATACTGGAGTTGTTACAAAATAAATGAATAAAAAGGGTTTAGGGGGTTGGAGAAGAAAAATAAAACAAACGGACTCAAGTGAAGACTTTTCCTTAAAATTGGGTAACTCCCTTTGGTTTGAGATCAAAGGCTTCCTTGGGAAGTTTTCTTCCCAAATTGAGGAATCAAGGAGTAAGAGAGGGATGAGGAGAGCCAAAATTGGCATGGGTTGGCCGAGCCAAAGTCTTTGGGAGTGTGGGAAAAGAGGTAGAGGTGGGGGCCTTTTATAAGAGGAGAGGAGGGGCACTCTTGGAAAGTAAAGATAAGTTACTTTATTTTAAAATGATTTTCGGATTCAAAAGGTCCCATATTGATATAATTAGAGGATAAGGTGATAAGGGTCCGAAATCCACTCATCCAATAGGTTTTGGACATGTGTAGGTCTTAGATATTACATTATCTTTCCATTTTATTTAAATCGTTAAATAATGAGGTCATCGTTGTATCTTCATGATGTCATAAATAATTTAATTTATTTAACGTCTAAAAATTATAAAAAAAGTACTATGATGTAGGAAATCGTTTTATCTTTCCAATGAATATTTATAATCAAAATTATGATCTTTATAACCCCATGTAAAAATTGTTTTAGTAAAACATATTATGTTTGTGTCATTTTTACTTTTACATTTAATAAAAGGTTATTTATGTCATTTCCCAACCAAACTGGTTCCATGGGGTCCCCAAGTTGACCCATGGCTTGTCTTGGTCGGCCATGACACATCCAATAAGGTTAGGACATGTGTCTAGGTCATTTCATATTATTAAAGCATTATTTTTTACCTTAAACTATACTAATTTCCACTAATCGCGATTAAAAACTTAATAAGTTACTATTCACCAAAAAATTATTATAATCTCATTGAACCAAATTTTACTTCTTAATGACAACAATTTATGTCGGATTTTTGAAAATCAAATCACATAAGTGACACAGATTCATTTAAATGGAAAAATCAGTTTCTTTAACTACCACTTAGGGGTTTCACTATTCATCAAAAATTGATGTTTTTCAGAAAAATACCAAAACCTCACCCTAAGTTATATTTGATATTCTGAATTCAAAAATTAATTCTATTTTACAAAATTCAAAACATATAAGTCACATTAATTAATTTAATAATTAATTCCTACTGTCAGAGAAAATAGCGTGTTTTTATGAAACAATAAGTATCAAAAGATTGACACTAGTTTAAGTCGATTTCAAATTGAAATTAATTCCAATGTACACCATTTGATTAAATGGTAAAAATATATTCAGATTAAACATTAATACCAATTCAAAAGATAATCTAATAATATAAATAAATTAGATTAAAAATCGGTTTTGATGTAAAATGCAGTATTTTTCACTATTCATTAAAAAATGAACATTGTCAGAAAAATACCAAAAATTCACAAAAAGTAAATTTTGATGTCCCAATCATAAAGAATAAGTTTATTTTGACAAACATATTTTATAAATTTGTCAAAAGATAGATTCAAAAATTGTTTTACATCAAAAGGCAGTAAAACAATCTTTTAAAAATATTAGTGTATTTCATGCTTAAGATTGGATTTATTTTCATTTTAAGCCTCTAAAACACTATCTAATTCATTTATATGCATAGATAAAAATATCTATTATTAATTACTTACTTGGGATGTTACAGATATTTAGCATTAATCTTGGATAATAATGGTGTTGTAGAATAATTTTCTATGTTTTACATAATAATTTGATTTGTAAAGTATAGTTCATGTATTTATTCTATTTTCCATGACTAAAAAACTGATCGGTGCATCAGTATTTTGATTCCTTTCAATAATTCCATTGTATTAACATAATACACTGGGCCCGGGATTAGGGGTTCGGGGTGTAAAGTTTTTGGAGTCTGATAGGAAAAGCATAATGTTTGGTGAATAACATCCTACACTTATGAATTGTAACCCACCCTTATGATTAGTAATATAACTATTATGATTCATAAATTGTCCAAAACAATAGTAACCTCACCAATGAATACATAAATAATATTTAGACATCATATAAGATACAATATAACCATAGTAAAACTATTCTTATTATTCATGTCATAATTAATTAATTATGAAAAATAAATTAATTTAAAATTAATTTTACTTTCCTAAATTGTTATCATAAATTGACAATTATATGTCTTCTAGTTTTAAGATAAAATTATAAGACATTATGTAATTTTTGAAATCATTACAAAATCAGTTTTAATTATAAAATTTTTATAGTTAAAGTAAATTATGATTTTATTAAATTGTTCATATTTAGATAAATTTTTAAAAAAAATGGAGTCCATTTTTGGATTCTACATGTTCTATAATGTTAAGGGTGATTTATTTTGGATTTTTCATAAATACATTAATTTTTTTAAATAGTGAAATTCATTAATTTACAAAATATGCTACATAAATAAATTTAAACATCATTAATGGGTCATGGGTAATGTTGTAATGCCTTATAATTCCATGAATTTTTTTTAAAATTATATTGGATTATATCGATACCAGGTACTAAGACACCATGAAATTCAGAGGCCCAGAGTGCCTAGAATGATATGTCAAAAAATATAACATTTTAAATAGCATAAGGCATAAACTTTTCTAAAGAAATGAAAAAAATATAATATCAGTTCCCGAATAAGAAATTTTAGGTCACCGTTGCATTTAGAGTAGTAGGTTTACCCTAGGGACGAATTAAGATTAGTTGGCGCATGTCTCTTGTGGGAACACCAGAAAATGGAATAACTGTAAATAAAATAACGAATTGAAATTATTTTAAATCTAAAATCCTTATAACTCATAATTTCTGTCTCATTTTGAAAATATCAGACAATAGTTGAGCTCGTTAGGGAATGCTTTCCTTAGCCATAGCCTAACAGTGATAAATACGGGTCAGATGTGGATAGTAGTTTTTTGACGTGATAGTAAATAAAAATTAAGTAAATATTATTTTATTTCTGATAACTCAAAAACGGTAACATGGATTGGAAATCCGAGAGTACAGTTAATCTCTTGATGGTTAACTTGACTTAGGTAGAGCCTAAATCAACCGACATGGGTCGAGGGTGAATGTTAATTTTAGGGATTTTAAAGAAATCAGATATAATCATTAAAATATTATTTTTATTCGACAATGTTTCACAGCAACACAGGGATGAAAAAAACTATTTCATTTCAAAAATGAAAAAGTGTGACAATGTAGTGACTCAATTTAACATAATTGTTGAAACATGGTTCCTCCGAAAACATGATAAATAGAGATACATGATCAGTAGATGACCTGAGAAATTGATCTATGGCTCTAGTGGAATTTTGTTAGTGAGAATTAATGATGGTGAAGGAAAAATCAACAATGACTATTGGTCATAGATGAAGGTCAATGAGATGACATATCGTGATGTCTCTTAACTTATTTCTAATAATGATCAAACCCTTGACGTTGACCTACCCTTTTTTCCAGGTAGTGGATTAAATCTTATTGATTGATTTCCCCCATTCTCCCCTAAATATGAAAAATGTGGATCAACTCTTTAACAAGTTTATCTAAAAAAATTTATTATTGAAGTATTGGGAATTATTTATTTTGGGATCAGTTATGGGGATTAAATTTTATTTAATTATATTTATACTTAGAGATCCCAATGACATGAAAAATTCTGGTCTGACTAGAACAAAGGGTGGATTTTTCTTTGTTGTTCTCTGTGATCCTCTATCTCTCTCCATGTTATTCATTGATAATCCCAAGAGGTCATGTAAGATATTTTAAAGGGGTTTTTAAAGGAGTTTGGACCCCTGGTCCAACATAAAAAATGGTGAGGAGTACGCGGTAGTGATAGTGATGCCCTAACAAGCCTGGAAGCATAGACAGATTGGGAAACGGACCACCAAAGCACGTCTGGTGGCCTGCCGAGGAGCGTACTGGTGGTGGAAGCTGTGGTCGTGTGGTGAAGCTCCCTGATAGTTTTTTAATGTGATTCTCCCCAGTAGCACGTCTGGGTGTCAGTGGCCGCAGCCAATAGGGGCTACAATGGTGTAGGGTGGCGGCGCCGGTAGGGTGCTGGGTCAGGTGGAGTGGCCAGCGGGGTGGGACCTAGAATGTGCGGGAACATAGTAGACATTGGAATTCACGAAGAGGGAGGTGGAAGACCTCATCCATCCAAGTAGCTACACAAAAAAGATTCCATTGGGCGTTTGGGCTGGACCCAAGCCGGCCAACCAATGCTGGCATAACCGATAGAGTCAATCAGACCACTGGTCAGCCCAGGCTAGAGGAGAACTTGTCCACCTTGTTGGGCAGGCTATATATAAAACTATGCCTCAGTGAATCCCATATAGAATGAAATATATTAGACTATGTCAGATCGAGCTCGAGTATGTAGAACAGGTCAATGGGTTCCTCAGATGGCTGGACCCACAGCCGAACTGGGCTGGGTCTAGCATGGCCCAATGGGCATGGCCACTAATCCAGGATGGAAAATGTCAAGCTAATCTAGACCAATCAGCCCAATCCCAACCGGGTTGGGGTAGGTTGGGAGAACCGGGTCGAGTAACAGAATACCCCTAGGCCCGGTTGGTCGGGTCGGTCAAACCATGTGAAACTGTACCCCAACCCAACTGACAAATTTTTACAAAAAATTATAATTTCTTTCAAACCAGGTGTCTGATTGATGCCCCATCAGCAGAGTTCAGACACTTGGGATGAGACAGTTCTTTTGGATAATATATATGTGATATTCTACCTGAATAAAGTGCACTACGATTAGGAATCCTATGATTGGAAATAAAACAATGTTATGATGAGCGTACCTTAGTGGTCTAGTATTCGAGCTTACCTCAGTGGTCCAGTAGCACATTGGAATATAATGGTAATGTATCTGAGCAGACCCTAGTGGTCCAGTAGCGTAGCAAGCCTCAGTGTTCTAGTAGGCAAGAGAACTTAGTGGTCCATTAACTAAGCATACCTCTGTAGTTCAGTAGCCAATATGACAACAGTGGTCCACTAGTCAGCTGCCCCTTAGTATTTCAATTTCTGAGTGGACCTCAATGATCCTATAGTGTAGCACACCTCATTGGAATAGTAGCTAAGTAAACCTTAGTTGCCAAGTAGCCGAGCATACCTCAGTTACTCATCAGGTATGGGTCCCTAAATAGTACAATATTATTAAACTTTATGAATAATAATCTTACTTTCTATAAATTGAATTATCACCGGGGTGATTTTTCTTCGTTTTGTGGTCCTGATTTGTGGTCCTACTTTTGGGTATATCTTTTGTGTTTTGGGGTCCCTACTGAGTATTTTGTTACTCGTCCTTGCATGGGCTTCACACACATGTGTCCTATCTCATGTAGTTGAAAAAAAATTTGATCGAGACCTTGGTGGTCCAAGACTAGGTGGTTCATAGTGAGATTGGACCAATGTACATACTTCTAAAACTATAGAAAGCTACCCTTCACCTACCCTTTAGGTAGTGTCTCGAGTGGACAAACTATGGTAGTTGTACTTTCCTTTTTGTTTTTTGGTATTGTATTTTGGCCCCAAATTACATACAAATTATATTGTACTCCTAGTAGTTGTCTTAGTTACTATTTTTCCCTCTATTTAAACATTCCACAGTTTCAGCATTTTGAATTTTTACATGTTTGAAGGCAATGCCTTACCTTTTTGAGAAATTCCAACACAGTTCTAGTCCCCAACCCCTAACCTATAGATGGAGGGCTTGGGTTAGTCACAAAACATGCCATGGGGGACTGGTAGTCAACGAATGACATCAGAGTAGGCTTGTTCTTCCTTAATAACCATGAGTCTTTGAGTTTGGGTTTGTAAAATAGAGTTATGTGTTTTGAGTTCGTCATTCAGGCCATGGAATCCAGTGTTGGTGTGGTGGCCAATGTATCCATACATGTGGACCCCAAAATTTTCTTTTTGACTCAGTACATGAAAACACTAGTATTAGGGGAAAATGGTGGAACATACAACATATAAGAATGAGTTAATTTTTTCTTGTTCTTCGTTTGTTAGATCACCAGGTATACTCTATTTATTGTTGTATATCTTCTTTGGTTTCAAGATGATTCCACATAGATAGCCTGCCATGATTCTACCATGTGATCATTAGGATGATACGTGGGGTGATGATATGTGTACATGAGTTCATATCAATGACATCACCAATGGGGGTGTACCTTCTTTACCACATATGTGGTGTTTTACATGTACTTGTAGTACTAACGGATGAGACGCACTGGTTGAGCGCACTTCACAATTTTTAGTGGCTGAGACCCATCAGGTTCTAAGCAGAGCATAACTCACAGGTAGCTAAGGACATGTTTGAGGTGGTGGTAGATTTTTCTATCTAGCCAGGACAATATTTAATCATATGTCGATCTTGTAATTGAGCCTTCCACATGGCTCAGAAGGTCGATGACGAGGTTTAAACTACATGATCTTATGATGAGGTTACTCTTTTTTGGTCATATCTTGATAAAAATTCTTATAAAAGGGGGAATATCCATAAAAGTTAAGGGTTATTCATTCCCAAGTGCTTCTAGAACAATGGACAGATGTCATGTCGGTAGATGAATCTTCAACAATGCTTACCAACCATTTTAGGTACTTAATGAAAATGATACGACCAGTGCATCAAATCTCAGAACTCTAGGAAATGTATGTTTTGGGATATCCAATCCTCTAGAATTCCTCTTTTCATTCTCACTTATGTTATGGTGCTATAGAGAACCCTTGTGGTTGAAATTCCTTTGGCTAAGAAAATAAAGCTAGTGGATGTCAGCAGTTGAAAAGTAGGAAGTTGACATTATAAATAGAGACATGGATGTGTGAGACGTCCTGAGATGACGTTCCAATATATAGGATCTATTGATCAAGGCTCATAGAGTGAGTCCAGTCAGCTTAGAAAAAGGTAATTCTTTTCAATAGACAATATGGGGCATCTCGCTAGAGATTTTCCCGCCCATCGGGCTAACAGTGAAATGGTGGATGGGCTAGAAGGGTAGAGACAAGGACATGAATAGATGAATCTGTAGGGAAACTAACATGGAAAAGGATCTTGGAGAGAATCATGGAGTGGTATACATTTTTATATTTAAAAACCACTACCCCAATGTGGTGCAGACTAGGCTTAGGGAGCTATAGGAAAGGGGAAGGTAGTATCTACATGCGGTCAAGAAATGTGACCTAAGGGCTCCAGGAATGATTCAAGGTACAATATGTGTCTACACTTAGTTTTTATATTAATAGACACATGTGAAAATTGTTCCATCTTGTCATGAATCTAGTTCTAGAACTAAAGATTCTAGTTAACCGGTTTAAATGGACCTTATTTCTTGAGATATCAATGGGAGGAGACTCGATAATCACACTCTTGGTGATAGTGTGATCTGATCCCAATTTGATAGTTTCATATAGAACCTATTGGTGGAATCATCGAGGCCTTATGAAATTAGTTTGGGTACGGATTGGCTATCCAATGTTCATACTCGGTTTGATAATTTAGGAAAAAGGATGTGGTATTTACACAGCATTGGAATGGGGTATTCCTTGGTCAGAGAAAAAAGAAATATTTATATCAGGGGATAAACTCATGAATAGAAGGATACATCCAATCAATTTTGAGTTGGCCAGCCTTACCCATGTTTTTTGTGGATGTTTTGAGTTTTCAATTTCTTGGTAGTTTCAGAGTATGGGGATGTATTTCGTGAAGATATTTCTAGGATTACCTCAATTTAGGTAAATTGACATATACATCATCCTACACACAAATCTGGAATAGATATCAGCATCAGTATATCATATGCCTATCGTAGAGCTTCAGAAGCTCATGGTGTATGTCGGGGACATGCAAAGGAAAGGATTAGTAAGACCTAGTGTTCAAGGTTATTTGGGTATTACTGGTGAATTATCCATATAGCTGTGGGGAACTAGTACCAACTACCAAAGGGATGATGAACGCATCGATCATTTGAAAGGGATTGTATTTCACATGAATGGAATTGTATCTGTAGCATTTTAAAAAGTTAAGATAGAGTTTTATGAGTGCCCCAATATTTTCTTTCCTAAAGGATGGAGTCAAGTACGTTATGTTTTTCAATAAATTATGGTCCAGACATGGTTGTGCCCTAATGTCAAGGAAAGAAATGGTTTCTTAAGTTTCACATTAGTTGAAACCACATGAGAAGAATTAAGTAACCCATGATATTTATTTGGAAGTGTTAGTCTCCGCATTAATGATGTGGTGACACTACATAGGGGGAAATAGTTTACTATCAACTCTATCTAAAAGAGTCTCATGTATATTTTCTCTAGAAAGGATTTTAAATTGAGACAGAGATGATGGTTTTGGTTCCTCTAGGATTATGAATTATATGTAGTCTATAATCCATGTAATGGGAACATGGTAGAAAATTCTCTCAACAGGATATCGAGTTCATATCTATTTAATGAGTCCTAAGAGTAGTTTCCCTTACATTAGATATTCTTTGTGGGCAGAGAGGAGAGAGATTTTCTCCAATGGATGGTTGTTCTTCTCTACTCATACAGCGATTCTGAGAGGCGTAACTCAGATTTTACAGTTGTTAGACTACATGTACACCAATTTCAAAAGGTCATGCCCCAAACAGGTATTTAAAATTTTGGGAGTACACCATCCATTTTATTGGATACACCATACTACCAGTGGTGGTGTGAGGGGAGGTGTTGAGGGAGTTCCAAACAACCCCTTTTTTGGTACATCTATGTGTGGAAAAAATGTACCAGGATGTTAGACATTAGTACTTGTGGCTGGCGATGAAGAAGGACATGGTAGAGTTTGTCTCATGATACATCACTTATCAACAAGTAATGGTTAAGAACTAGGTTCCAGAAGGATTGACACAACCCCTTGAGTTACCAGAGTGGAAGTGGGATGTGATATTGATAAACTGCATGAAGGGATTACCACGTATGTCTAGGTGGCATGATACATTCTAGATTATTGTAGACTGAATCACCTTGTTGAACCACTTCTTACCCGTTCAAGAGCATCGTTCAGCAGAGATATTTGGACACCTATACATCTATTAGATAGTTTGGTACCATGGAGTCTCAGCTACGATAATCTCCTATCCTCATTCATGATTCAAATCCTAGCGATGGAAGGGATTACTGTTGGGATTTGGGACATATCTATGCATGATAATAGCATTTCAGCCACAAATGGATGGTCACAAAGAGTAGACTATACAGACCATGTAGGCCATGCTTTGTGTTATTTTTTTTCATCATGGTCATAGTTTGAAGGACCACCTACCACTAGTGGAGTTTACATACAATAATATCTACCACTCCACCATCGGTATGACACCATTTGAGGCACCATATATATGACCATGCAGGTCACAATTTTTCTAGATAGACCCAAGGTAGTAAACATTCATGGGTCCAGAGATGGTACATGCTACCACTGAAAAGATGAATGTCATCCAAGAGTAACTGAAGACTGAAAAAATCCTATAGAAGTCCTATAATGATATGAAACAGAAACCCTTGGTGTTTGGGGAGGGGGACAACGTGTTCCTACATGCCTCTCCTCAATAATAGATAGATATATATATATATATATATATTTCCGGGGAGGAAATTTATCTCCAATGTTCATCGGGCCATTCCAGATACTACATGGTGTGGGTGAGGTGGCATAGCGATTGGATCTACCATCTTAGTTGGAGAGGGTTCATGAAGTCTCCCATATATCATTGCTGAGGAGATATGTGCACAACCCTTCTCATATCATCAACCACTGTGAGCTACAGATTTATGATGGTTGACATTTGTTGAGTGCCGGATAGTGATAGCAGATCGACAAGAGAGGATATTTCATGGGTAATCGATTTATCTGTAGTATTTTCTTCAGCTGCACAGGAATCACCAAGAGAGCACATGGGATAGAGAGGATAACATTCAAGCTCAGTATCCCAATATTTTTTTGTTTAGCCCTTGTTTTGGCTTACAAGGATGTAAATCCCTGATGGTGGGTGAAATGTAATTTCCATGAATATTATGTACTTTCTTGAAAATATAATGGATTATTTGGAGATCAGGCAATGAGACAATATAATATTTAGTGGCATAAAGCACCCAAAATTATCCCTAAAAAATGTTAAGTTATAAATATCACGTGTGAGTTGTTTTCATGACAAAGAAGAATAACTCATAAAAAGGTGCCCATATCAGAAATACAAGGCCACCATTGCATTCGGTGTAGTGGGTTTACCCTAGTAGTGACTTAAGATATGTTAGTGCGGGTCGCCAGGGAGAAAACCTCAAAAATGTATTTACCATTAATAAAATAATTATATAAAATTACTTTATTTTTCAAATCCTTATAACTCAAAATCGGTGTCTCATATTTAATATCTAAGACCATAGTTGAGATTGTAAGGTCCTTATTTCCTTATGTAAAGCTTAACATTGGGCGGTGCGCGCCAACTATGGAAATTAGTTTCTGAACGTGACCATAAAAAAATAAAAAAATAATGAGATTTTATTTCTGATAACTCATATATGGAACCATGTATTGGAAATATGAGAGTATTATTGTTCTTTTTATGGGTTCTCTTTCATTAGGAGGGGCCTAACTTCGACCGACATGGGACGAGGTTGAAAGTTAATTTTTGGGAATTTTATGGAAAACAAAATATACTTAAAACGTTTGTTTTATTAAAAAAAATTTCAACACAACATAACATAAACATTGAAACGTTTTTCCTCTATTAGGTTGATTAATAAAGATACAAGATCAGGGGATGACTCAAGAGATTTCTCTAAGGATCTCGAGGAATTCTATTAGTGAGAAATGAATGACGATGAAGGATGAATCGACAATGATGAAGGATCACATATCTAAGGTAGATGTGAAAACATATCATTGTATCTCTTAATAGATCACCACTGAATATCGAACCCCAATGTTGACCAGTCCTTTTTTCCAGGTAGGTGTTTAAATCTTACTGATTGAATTTCCCTCATTCTTCCTTCTAAATTAAGATTGCAGATCAATTCTTTAACAAGTTGATCTGTGAATGGATTATTCTTGTGGGATTGGGAAATATTTATTGTTGGATTAGTTATGTAAATTAAATTGTAGTTATGTATATTTATGCTTCATAATCCCACTGACAAGAACAATTCCTATTGGGCATGTACAAAGAACGGTTTGATCATTTGGTGTTCTTTGTGATCCCATATATCTGTCCTTCTTCTTTTCCGATGAACCCATGAGGTTGTATCAAATATTTTCCAGGGGATTCCAAATAAATTTGGACCCCCGGAGCATTGGAAAATGACAAGGAGTACAAAACATTGATGGTGATTCCCCAAGATCCTAGAATAATAGATTGGTCTCGAAACAGACCACTAAAACAAGACTGGTGGCCCGAGGAGGAGACCACCGGCAGTGGTGGCCATGAGGGGGGGGACACACTGGCAATGCATTGAGGCGGTGGAGGCCACAACTATTAGGGGCTGCAGCAATGCAGGGTGGTGGTGTTGGTCAGGGAATCACATCTGGTGGAGCGGCCCATGGGTCAGGCAACAACATGTGATGACACACCGTCCACATTGAACAGTTTGTGGAGGGAGGTGTTTAGCCCTAGCTAGCCATGTGGATATGTTAACCAGATGACAATGACCTTCCAGGTTGCACCCAAGTTGTCAAGCAGATGCGGGATGGGCCGATGTATTGAATCAATCAAATTGGTAGCACATGCTAGTGGAGAACCAGTTCACCATGTGGGATGAGACAGATAGAAAATCGGGTTGTAGTATGGTCTATATGGAAAGAAACCAGTTAGACTATGTCGGACCGGGCCAGAGAATATGGAGCGGGTCAATGGGTGACCTGGAAGGCTCGACCCGTAGTCGAATAGGGTCGGGTCCAAAAAATCACAATGGGCTAGGCGAGACCATGTCGACCCATCCCCATCTGGGTCAGGATGGGTCGGTCGAACCAAGTCGGGTCATCTGGTGCCCACGACCATGGTTGGTCAGGTCAGTCCAACCAAGTCTCACCGAGATCAGACACAACCATACCTTGTTTACTAAAACACCAATATCTTACAGACCGGGCATCTGATTGTCACACCATATATAACATAGGGGCCTTTGCGATGAGAAGACCCTCTCGGTATACAATAAGTGATACTTAATTTTAGATGAGATTAGAGAGATGGTTTGAGGTGTAGATTCTACCGTAATAACATGAGCTATGAGCAGGGATCCTATAGATGGCTGTGACATGAAGGATATGATGAGTGGACCCCTCAAGACAGGTAGCTGTGTGGAACTCAGTGTTCTAGTAGTGATGCGGCCCTCAGTGTTTTATTATCCAAACAGACTTTTGTGGTACAGTAGCTAAGAGGACCTCAGTGTTCTAGTAGTGAGAAGACCTCAGTGGTCCCATAACATAGTAGACCTCAGTCATCTAGTAGCATATCAAAACTGAGTGGTCAATTAGATAAGAATACCTTTCTGGACCAGTATCCAATAGAAACACAATGGAACATTAGAGATGAGTCCCACAACAGTGCAAGGTTGTTCTACTTTATGATTTATAATATTACTTTATATACTTTGAGTTATACATGGAGTGAGTTTCCTTTTCATTATGGTCTTATTTTTTTGTCTTTCATTATAGTATTTTTTAGTGGTTTGGGTTCTCTAGTAAGTATTGTGATACTCACCCCTACATGGGAATCAATAGAATGTGTCATGGCTGGTGCAGGTGATTTAAACATTGACAGAGACCATGGTGGTCTGGGAGCAGGTGGTTCTCAGTGAGAGGCAATGAAAATGAATACTTGTATGGCTACATGATGCTACCCTTAACATACAATTAATGTAGGGTCTCGAGTGGATAAAACATGGTGGTTGTACATTCATTTGTGGTTTTGGTCTTGTAATCGGGACCCATTTTACTTTCAGTATGTATTTTACTCATTAGTTTTCTCAGTTACAATTGTGGTTTACATTGTTTTTACTTTCTGCAGTTTCAGGTTTGTGCATGTGTACAGGTATAAAGGAAATGCCTTCTTTTTTAGTATCTGCCTAATCGGTCCAAGTCACCAGCCCCTAGAAAATGGAAGGAGGACATGGGGTAGTCACGACATAGGCCATGAAGGACATGTCATGACAAATGAAAATGGCCATTGTTTCAAACTCACATGCACTTATTAATATTTTTATTCACCAGAAACCTCACTATTTATTGTCCTATTGAGAAATAATAATTTAATGAATACAATTTTAAGAAAACTGTTCTCCTATCAAATATAAACACCGCACTCACATCCTCATTTATTCACACCTCGCAACCATCAGGACTTAACTAGAATCATCCCAAATCTCCCCCAAGATGTAATGGCTCGGACCTCTATGGTCCACTACTTTGTGAAAATGTGGTGTTGGAGGTGTTCCGGGAGGTCAAGGTGACTTATCCCCCAGCCGCTGCCTACCGGTAGCTCGGTCTACCGGTAGCCGCTGCCTACCGGTAGCTCGGTCTACCGGTAGCTTGGTCTACCGGTAGCTGCTGCCTACCGGTAGCCGCCACATACCAGTAGCTCGGTCTACCGGTAGCCGCAGCCTACCGGTAGCTGGATTTACTGGTAGCCGCGGCATACTGGTAGCTCGGCCTACTGGTGGTCATATTCTACCGGTAGCTCGGCTAACACTGTCAAATTTCTAGTTCTGGGAACAGTGTTTCCAGTTTTATGAACAATATCGGTAGGTGAATATTATCGGTAGGTGAATAGTATCGGTAGACTTGAATAGTTATATCGATGAGGATCTATCGGTAGACTTGTGTTTCCATCAGTGAGGATCTATCGATAGACTTGTGTTTCTATCGGTGAGGTTCTATCGGTGATCTTTTCTTTCCTTTGCCAATTTTTTTTAGTTCTGTGAACAGTGTTTACAGACTCCTAAGAGCTACTGATTCCATACATTGCCAAATTTCACGAATGAACAGTGTTTCCATACTTCATAAGAGCTACTGATTCCATACATTGCCAATTTTTACGAATGAACAATGTTTCCAGACTTCATAAGAGCTACTGATTCCATACTTTGTGAAATTTCACGAATGAATAGTGTTTCCAGACTTCACAAGAGCTACCGATTCCATACTTTGCCAAATTTTTGAGTATGTGAACAGTGTTTCCAGCTTTGCAAATTTGACGTTTTCTTTGACGTAAAATACTTTTAAAACCTCATTTTAAGGACTTTAAGACCGATTCAAAGGCCATAAATTCTATATTAATTATTCCTAAGGTCGGGATGTTTTTACTTGGTCAAACCGCGTGGGTTAGTGCGATCTGTTTTTAATGGAGAATAAACCGGATCTTAAATCGTTGCCTAGTTAAATATTCAAAAAGGAACGAGATATCATTCATCGTTGTTCATCCTCTCTGTTCTCAGCTAAGAGACGCTAGAACCTTTTAATCATTTCCGTAGGAGTTCCACAATCAATTTTTTCTCCTAGGATTGGTTCTGCTCTGTTTTGGATGCAACCGAACTGTGTCGGTCTTTTTCTTCCCAATAAGGTATGTTTTATCGTCGTTCCTTTGGGGACCATCTTCTCTTGTTTCTCCCTTCTTTTTTTATACCATGTAAATTCCATGATTCTAATGGGTTTTCTTGGGGTTGGTTGGTACTGTCATACCGTGGCATCCTCCGATGGATGCAGTTGTCGTGAGAAGAAGAGGATTGTGACCTGTTGTGTGGATAAAGGACGTCAAGAACTCTTCGAGGTAGGGGATTCGTGGCTTCTCTATTTATTTATGTGCAACTGTAGAATTAGCATGATTTAACCCTTTGGATCAAAATGAAATTGACCTAATTAAATACTTGAACCGGATTAAAAGAATTGGTTGATCGCATGTTGTTGCTTTGTACCGTGATAACGGTTTGCCTCATGTTTTCCTAGATAGAGTGATATCTATGATTTTCATTAATTAGTTGCTCGTTCATGATGGAAATTGGTAAAGAACATAAAGCCAGAATTATTTGTTAAATAATTGTCTAAAGATAAAGAGGCATGTTAATGAATCTGTTAATTCAAGATGGATTAAAGAACTATTAGTTCGATACTTTCAAAAGGGTTCTGAGTTACCCGCTTGCTTGTAAGACTGAATGCCATGTGGTTTGGAGCTCTTAGTGCTCATTTTGTATGAAGGCTGAATGCCTTGTTAAAGGGTCGAGAGCCCATTTTGTGATCTTTGATTTCCTGCTGCTTGTGATTTTATGTGATCCTGGATGGCTGTTGTGATATGTGGAGGCATGGGGACTTGTGGTTGTGGCAGCGGATGACACCTAGTGTGGCGAGATGCATCGGTTTATGCATGTGGGTGTCGGAGAGGACACCAAGGATGATGGTATGAGATGAATGTGATGGTTTGATGTTGGTGGTTTGGTTTGGTTGTTTATCTGCTTTACTTTTCCCCACTACTCAAGGCAGCTGGTCTTTCTTACCCTCTTTCCAAAGGAGGCGAAGACACGCGGGGTATGACACGTGCTTTCCGTGTTTAGCCTCTCGATTGAGGATGGGTCTATTCTCTTTCTATAGGCGGAAAAGACTCGACGGGTAGTATATATACTCGCCGTGTTGAGCCCCTTTGTGTTTAGTAGCATAGGATGTTTTTCTAGAATGCCTGGGATTATGGAAAAGTAATTCTGAAATGAGTGTTTGATTAAATGGTGAAAATCCATGGGGATGGAGATACTAGAATTTAAAGGTCTTGTGAATCTCAAAAGGAGCAGTTGATTTTGAATGTGATTCCAATTCAGTTTAAGGTGGAATTGTTCATGCTTAATTAAATGTTTAAAGAATTAATTGATGTACAGTGGAACTGATAAAATGAGAACGGAGTAATCTAATAAAGCTCTTCAAATGTTGTGTGCTTATAGGATACCTAGTCTTAGAAGTAGCAGCCTGGAGTCTGAGAGACGTTAGCTGCAGTTGTATCTATAATACTAGGTAATTCCTATAGTGTGGATGTGAGTAATATATATATATTCTGTACTTTTTGTGTTTCTATACGCTACTCCACCCTGTCGGTAAGGGCAACTGACACTCAATGGATTCTGAGCCCTGGGGGGGTGTTTTCCCCAACATTCTGATGGGAGGTTGAATGGCTGACTACCCCCTTTGGCCCCGCTCTCTTCTCATGGTAGATCGTTTTGCTGGTAGGCATAGTGGTTTCCTTTACCCATATATGTGTGTAGAGGGATGTAATGGCTTGTGGTTATTTCACACATATATATTCTGGATATAGTATCCTATGGACGACTATAGGTGTAACGTGTATAGGCTATAATGGCTTGAAGATCCTTACTCGGGGTATGGGCTGTAATGGCTTGAGGTATTATACCCGACGTATCATACATGTTATGTGAGCTGTGGTGGCTCCTGGAAATTAGCTGGTTACTTTTTGTTGTGAGGACGGTGTGGTGCTTCGCCCAGGTGTCTACGGGAAAGCCTTTGTGGTGCACGAGGTGCAGATTGTGGAGCTTAGCCCAGGTGTCTGCTGGGAAGCCTTTGGAGAGTGATTCACAGGACGTATGTCATTGGGGAAAAGTGGAAAACCAGTGGGGAAGTAGTAGCAGGGTACCCTTGATTTTCTTTACTATATGCTATATTCTTGTATGCGTTACTTGGTGAGAGTAGCCATGGTGAGGTTGGGAACTTAGTATACCTGTTTAGGTGACGAGTTAGTTTCACTTATGGTTAACTGGGCTTTAGCATGCTTTCTTTACATTTGCACGAGAGGCTTGGGGAGGTTCCTACTGAGTATACTGTTATACTCACCCTATGTATATATAAACTGTTTTTCAGGTCACTTGGAGCAGGTTGGAGATCAAGCTAGTTACTACTAGCTTGCGGTTGGAGGAGGAGCTATTCGGGCTTGTGGCTGCTGTCGTTTCACTTTCTTTTGGGTACTTTGAGTTTTCCCCTTTCAGTTGTCATACTTTTACATGACATTTCATATATGTACTTGGTTTCCTTTTATATTTCAGTTCTGAGTTGGAGTTGGTTGGAGTCTATTCTATCTCTCTCTTCTGCATGTGTTCTCTTAGAGGGTAATGCCTCCCATTTGTATGTTTATTATACCCTCAGTGCTAATCACCAACCCGGGGCCTACTGGAGGCGTGACTCGGGGGTCATTATCTCTCTTCTCACATTGCCGGCCCAGGAGGGGTACACTTTGTGGGGAGGGGGTCGTGACAGAGTGGTATCAGAGGTCTGGTTGAGGGATAGGATGGAGTTTGGAGTCTGGCACAGGTGAGGAAGCATGGGGTGGTAGGGCAACCGTGTCATTCATGGTTAGCAAGTGGGGTAAACACTGGAGATCGGTAGAGACATTGGTATTCAGGGCCCCCTATGATCTGTTGCACGGACCTTTAAGTTTACGATGGCTACTAAACAAATTGATACTGGTTGCAGGGTAGAGACCTAGGAATGGATCATGGATCATTATTCTCTGCGCCTGTGTTTGAATGAGTATAACTTGGGATAGGTAACCTGAAATTAATAAAACAAAACAATTAATTAACTAATGTGAGTCTTCCATATTCCAGGCTTAGGAGTTCTAACAGTTGTTATTTTACAGGTATGGCTCTAGGTCGACGTCCCCGTCCGGTTTGCGCAGAAGATGCCCAGCAGGCTGTTCCAGCAGGCCACCGCTGAGTAGAGGTTGACGAAGATGACACTTGGAGGAAGACACTTCGAGAGTTTTAGCGCCAGAGTCTATAGAAGTACGAGGGCTCCGTTTCAGATGCAGTCACAGAAGACTGGTTGGAAGAGATCGAGATAGGATTCAGTTCGATTCATGCTCGGAAGGAACACTGGGTGTCCTTGGTTATGACGATGCTGCGTGGAGCAGCGAGGCAGTGGTGGTTCTTGTTCCGCGGTGATCGTGAGGAGTCAGAAATCTCATGGGAGGAGTTTCGAGACAGGTTTAGAGTCGAGTTTCTTTCGTCGACTGCGAAGGTATCCAGTCGCCAGGATTTTCTCACCCTTCGACAGAGGAGCTCCAGTGTTCGAGAGTTTGGAATCCATTTCAGGAACCTTCTACGATATGCTTCAGACCTGTTACTAGATGATGAGGCCATGGTGAGGCATTTCGAGGAGGCTTTGCGTCCAGATATCCAGCGCCAGGTCACCCCATTTATGATGAAGACATATCTTGAGGTGCTGGCGAGGGAAGAGGTTGTTGAGAGGACTTTGGCCAGGACTGGATCATCACGAGAGGGGAATCGTCATGATTTCTCACAAAGCAGAGCTGTGGTCCGAGGTCCCCGGTTTTCAGGATAAAAGAGTTTCCGTTCACCTGGGGGTAGGTCCCAGCCCTTCCCATCTCGTTTCTCCAGAGGCAGAAACTCTCAGGCCTATGCCAAGGGATCAGTCGCTTTTTTTCTTGTGGTGGTTGTGGTCATCAGCAGCGGGAGTGCCTGACTTTTCAGAGCAGTCATCGTGCACCGGGCACACCACTCCAGGTTCCTCCGTTGAGGCACTTCCAGCCGAGGCAGCAGCAGCAGGTTGCACCAGATTTAGATCACCAGAGGGTAGATGGAGCAGGCAGAGGACAGCCCCATGACACTCCCCGTCCTCAGAGAGCAGAGTGCGGCCGTGATGGTGGTCGTCATCAGGGTCAGAGAGGCAGTGGAGGTGGTCGTGGTCACCTTCATGCTCTAGCATTGCCAGCCCCAGGCTAGCCAGATGTCGTTCGAGGTACCCTTTGCTTGTTTTCTACCTTGGTGTATTCCTTGTTTGATTCAGGAGCAACACACTCCTTCATATCACCTACCCTTGTCCATGCTTTGGGACTTGAGGTAGAGAGGCTTCCAGTTCCCTTGGCGTTGACTACGCCAGTTGGAGGTCGAGCTAACTTGTTTGAAGTATGTAGAGACTGTGAGCTAGAGTTGGGGCAACACCGCTCTTGGGGAGATTTCATATGTTTGTGAATACAACAATATGATGTCATACTCGGAATAGATTGGTTGTATTCGGTGCAGGCTGTTGTGGATTTCTACAGGAAGAAGGTCGTTTTCCTTGATGCAGATGGAGAGAAAGTGGTGTTTGTTGGTGAGAGAGATCCTCTGATGAGTCATAGACGAGTTTCATCCTTATCATCCATGATGGATGGGATGATGCTGAGTTCTTCAAAGGTTCAACCGTTGGCGTTTCCTAGGGTCGTAGAGGAGTACCCTGACGTCTTTCCAGGAGAGGTTGTATCCTTACCCCCTCGACGAGAGATCGAGTTTGGGATCGAGCTACAGCTAGGAGCGTCCCCTATCTCTATGTCTCCATATAGGATGGCCCCTTATGAGTTACGAGAGCTACGTATTCAGCTTGATGGACTGTTGTAGTGTGGTTTTGTTCGCCCAAGTGTGTCACCTTGGGGTGCACCAGTTTTCTTTGTGAAAAAGGCTGATGGCAGTTTGCGATTGTGCGTCGATTATCGTCGATTAAACAAGGTGACAATAACGAACTGCTATCCTCTCCCGCAGATTGATGACTTATTCGATCAACTGAAGGGTGAAAGTTGGTTCTCAAATATCGACTTGCGGTCAGGATATCACCAAATGCGTATAAAGGATGAGGATATCCGAAAGACTGCTTTCCATTGTCGTCATGGGCATTATGAGTTTGTTGTAATGCCATTCGGCGTGACGAATGCTCCATCTGTTTTCATGGGGTTGAGGAATGATGTGTTCCATGAATTCCTGGACATGTTTTTTGTGGTTTTCATCGATGACATCCTTGTGTACTCCACATCTGAAGAAGAGCATGCAGAGCATCTACGAGCTGTTTTGGGAGTTCTTCACCAACATCAGTTGTTTGGGAAGTTGTCCAAGTGTGAGTTCTGGGCTCGAGAAGTTCGTTTCATAGGGAATTTTGTGTCCCAACAGGGAGTAGCTGTGGATCCATCGAAGATAGAAGCATTAGTGTCTTGGGCAGCCCCCAAGACCGTGTCAGAGGTGCGAAGTTTCCTTGGTCTCACAGGCTATTATAGAAGGTTTGTAGCCAATTTCTCCCGACTTGCGACTCCTCTGACAGCTTTGTCAAGGAAGGATCAAGCGTTCATATGGACTGATCAGTGTCAGACATCTTTCGAGTATCTAAAGGTGAAGTTGGTAAGTGCTCCAGTCCTTTGTCTTCCAGTGGAGGGAGTCCAGTTTGATGTTTTCTGTGATGCTTCACATCTGGGGCTAGACTATGTTCTCATGCAGCAGAGGTCAGTTGTTTCTTATGGGTCTCGGCAGTTGCGTCCCCATGAATGCAACTATGCCACCCATGACCTTGAGTTGGCAGCTGTGGTGTTTTCTCTAATGTTGTGGAGACATTACCTCATTGGTGAGAAATTTGTGGTTTTCATCGATCATAAGAGTTTGAGGTATGTTTTCTCCCAATGTGACTTGAACTTGAGGCAGCGTCGGTGGATGGAGTTATTGCAGGAATACTACTTTGAAATATCATATACACCTGGAAAAGGGAATGTTGTAGCTGACGCACTAAGCCGAAAGACACGTAATGATGTTGTGCGTGAATATAGTGATTCCTGGAGAGTGATGGAAGAGCTACCAGCTTTTCATCTTGATATGGGAGAATTTGGGGGTAGAGGTTGTCTTTTCCAGATGACGGTGCAGTCATCCCTGATGTAGAAGGTGGAAGAGTCTCAGTTGGGTGATCTAGAGGTGGAATTCTGGAGAGACAGAGTTGTTTGTGGTGAGGCCCCTGATGGTTGGTCGGAGGATGAACAACACCGAGTGTTGTATCATGGAAGGCCTTTTGTCCCCTTGGCGATGAGCGAGACGGTTCTCCGAGTGTTCCATAGTTCACCCTTGTCAGTATATCCTGGTGTGACGAAGATGTACCGATCCTTGAAGAGTTATTTTTGGTGGCTTGGGCTGAAGCGTATGGTTGCAGAATGTGTGTCTCGATGTTTAGTCTGCCAGAAGGTGAAGGCTGAACACTATGTTCCAGGTGGTCTTCTCCAGCAATTGGAGATTCCTCAGTGGAAGTGGGAGGACATCTCAATGGACTTCGTTACAGGTTTACCTCGAGCTCCGGGAGGACATGATGCTATATGGGTGGTAGTGGATCGTTTAACAAAGTCGGCTCATTTCATAGCGATCAAGGAGTCGAGCTCAGTGGAGGTTTTATCGAGACAGTATCTAGAGGAGGTGGTGAGGCTTCATGGAGTACCTAGGACCATTATTTCTGATCGAGATCCTCGTTTTACCTCCAGAGTGTGGAGAGGTGTCCAGCATGCTTTTGGCTCTCAACTGTGCCTTAGCACTACTTTTCCTCCTCAAACGGATGGTCAGACAAAGGGAACCATCCAAACTCTTGAAGACATGTTGCGCTCTTGTGTTCTTGATTTTGGAGGTTCATGGATGAAGCACTTACCCTTGGTAGAGTTCACTTACAATAATAGTTTTCACTCTACCATCGGTATGGCGCCATTTGAAGCCTTGTATGGCCGGCCATGCCGTTCTCCGTTGTGCTGGACTGGGGTCGGAGAGTCAGCAATTCTTGGACCAGAACTAGTGCAGAATACAACAGAGATGGTTCAGGTGATTCGTGAGAGGATGAAGACAGCACAGGATCGTCAGAAATCATATGCTGATCAATGAAGGAGACCGTTAGAGTTTAATTTTGGGGATCATGTGTTTCTAAAGGTGACTCCCCATCGTGGGCAGCGAAGGTTTGGTCATGGAAGTAAGCTTTCTCCCCGATTTGTTGGGCCTTTCGAGGTGTTGGCTCGTGTTGGAGCTGTGGCATATTGAGTAGAACTCCCCCCTCAGATGAGTCGGATACATGATGTTTTCCGTGTATCACAGCTCTGTCATTATCTTCATGATGAATCTCATGTTATCTATTGGGGAGAGATCGATATTGATGATGATGCAACCTTCGAGGAAAGACCTGTGGAGATCCAAGACCGCAAGGAGAAGGTTTTTCGTGGGCGTTCTACTCCTTTAGTTCGTGTCTTGTGGAGACATGGTGGCATGGATGAGAGTACCTGGGAGCGTGAGTCACAGATACGTGCTCAATACCCAGAGTTGTTTAATGTTTAACTCTTTTCATGTAATGATGTTTCCTTTATGGTTAGACCCTTCATGTTTTATTTATGTACCTTTTGTGTGATGTTATGATTGAATTGTTTGGATATTGATTGTTTGTTTCCATATTCTAGGATGTCGTAGTTTTGTTCCAGCTTTCGAACAACTCATGGTGGTTTTCCCCTGAGAGGTATCTTATGGGGTGGTTGTTCGGACCCCTCTTTTCTTCTAAGATGGTTTTTTTTCTCGAGGACGAGAATGTTTTGAGAGGTATCTAATGTAATGGACCGGACCTCTCAGGTCCACTACTTTGTGAAAATGTGGTGTTGGAGGTGTTCCGGGAGGTCAAGGTGACTTATCCCCCAGCCACTGCCTACCGGTAGCTCGATCTACCGGTAGCTACTGCCTACTGGTAGCTTGGTCTACCGGTAGCTGCTGCCTACTGGTAGCCGCCGCTTACCTGTAGCTCGGTCTACCGGTAGCCGCAGCCTACCGGTAGCTGTATTTACCGGTAGCCGCGGCGTACTGGCAGCTCGGCCTACTGGTGGTCGTAGTCTACCGGTAGCTCGTCTAACACTGTCAAATTTCTAGTTCTGGGAAAAGTGTTCCCAGTTTTATGAACATTATCGGTAGGTTAACAGTATCGGTAGACTTGAAGAGTTCTATCGGTGAGGATCTATTGGTAGACTTGTGTTTCTATCAGTGAGGATCTATCGGTAGACTTGTGTTTCTATTGTTAAGGTTCTATCGGTGAGCTTTTCTTTCCTTTGCCAATTTTTTTTTGTTCTGTGAACAGTGTTTCCAGACTCCTAAGAGCTACTGATTCCATACATGCCAAATTTTTGAGTATGTGAACAGTGTTTCTAGCTTTTCCATTTTGACATTTTCTTTGATGTTAAATACTTTTAAAACCTTATTTTAAGGACTTTAAGGCCAATTAAAAGGCCATAAATTCTATATTAATTATTTCTAAGGCTGGGATGTTTTTACTTGGTCAAACCGCGTGGGTTAGTGTGATCCGTTTTTAATGGAGAATAAACCGGATCTTAGACCGTCGCCTCGTTAAATATTCAAAAAGGAACAAGATATCATTCATTGTTCTTCTTCCTCTCTGTTCTCAGCTAAGAGACTCTAGAACCTTTTAATCATTTTCGTAGGAGTTACACAATCAATTTTCTCTCCTAGGATTGGTTCTGCTCTGTTTTGGATGTAACCGAACTGTGTCGGTCTTTTTTTTCCAATAAGGTATGTTTTATCGTCGTTCCTTTGGGGATCATCTTCTCTTGTTTCTCCCTTCTTTTTTTTATACCATGTAAATTCCATGATTTTAATGGGTTTTCTTGGGGTTGGTTGGTACTGTCGTACTGTGGCATCCTCCGGTGGATGCAGTTGTTGTGAGAAGAAGAGGACTATGACCTGTTGTGTGGATAAAGGACGTCAAGAACTCTTCGAGGTAGGGGATTCGTGGCTTCTCTAGTTATTTATGTGCAACTGTAGAATTAGCATGATTTAACCCTTTGGATCACAATGAAATTGACCTAATTAAATAATTGAACAGGATTAAAAGAACTGGTTGATCGCATGTTGTTGCTTTGTACCGTGATAACGATTTTCCTCATGTTTTCCTAGATAGAGTGATATCTATGATTTTCTTTAATTAGTTGCTCTTTCATGATGGAAATTGATAAAGAACGTAAATCCGGAATTATTTGTTAAATAATTGGCTAAAGATAAAGAGGCATGTTAATGGATCTTTTAATTCAAGATGGATTAAAGAACTATTAGTTCGATAATTTCAAAAGGGTTCTGAGTTACCCGCTTACTTGTAAGGCTGAATGCCATGTGGTTTGGAGCTCTGAGTGCTAATTTTGTATGAAGGATGAATGCCTTGTTAAAGGGCCGAGAGCCCATTTTGTGATCTTTGATTTCCTGCTGCTTGTGATTTGATGTGAGCCTGGATCGCTGTTGTGATATGTGGAGGCATGGGGACTTGTGGTTGTGGCAGCGGATGACGCCTAGTGTGGCGAGATGCATCGGTTTAGGCATGTGGGTGTCGGGGAGGACACCAAGGATGATGGTATGAGATGAATGTGATGGTTTGATGTTGGTGGTTTGGTTTGGTTGTTTATCTGCTTTACTTTTCCCCACTGCTCAGGGCAGCTGGTCTTGCTTACCCTCTTTCCGAAGGAGGCGAAGACACGCGGGGTATGCCACGTGCTTTCCGTGTTTAGCATCTCGATTGAGGATGGGTCTATGCTCTTGCTATAGGCGGCAAAGACTCGATGGGTAGTATATCTACTCGCCGTGTTGAGCACCTTTGTGTTTAGTAGCATAGGGGTTTTTTCTAGAATTCCTGGGATTATGGAAAAGTAATTCTGAAATGATATTTTGATTAAATGGTGAAAATCCATGGGGATGGAGATACTATAATTTAAAGGTCTTGTGAATCTCAAAAGGAGCAGTTGATTTTGAATGTGATGCCAATTCAGTTTAAGGTGGAATTGTTCATGCTTAATTAAATGTTTAAAGAATTAATTGATGTACAGTGGAACTGATAAAATTAGAATGGAGTAATCTAATAAAGCACTTCAAATGTTGTGTGCTTATAGGATACCTAGTCTTACAAGTAGCAGCCTAGAGTCTGAGAGACCTTAGCTGTAGTTGTATCTATAAGACTAGGTAATGCCCATAGTGTGGATGTGAGTAATATATATATATTCTGTACTTTTTTTGTTTCTATACGCTACTCCACCCTGTCGGTAAGGGCAACTGACACTCCAGGGATTCTGAGCCCTGGGGGGTGTTTTCCCCAACATTCTGATGGGAGGTTGAATGGATGACTATCCCCTTTGGCCCCGCTCTCTTCTATTGGTAGATCGTTGTGCTGGTAGGCACAGCGGTTAGCTTTACCCATATATGTGTGTAGAGGGCTGTAATGGCTTGTGGTCATTTCACACACATATATTCTGGATATAGTATCCTATGGACTACTATAGGTGTAACGTGTATAGGCTATAATGGATTGAGGATCCTTACTCGGGTTATGGGCTGTAATGGCTTGAGATATTATACCCGATGTATGATACACGTTATGCGAGCTGTGGTGGCTCCCAGAAATTACCTGGTTACTCTTGGTTGTGAGGACGGTGTGGTGCTTCGCCCAGGTGTATGCGGGCAAGCCTTTGTGGTGCACGAGGTGCAGATTGTGGAGCTTAGCCCAGGTGTCTACGGGGAAGCCTTTGGAGAGAGATGCACATGACGTATGTCGTTGGGGCAAAGAGGAAAACCAGTGGGGAAGTAGTAGTGGGGTACCCTTGATTTTCTTTACTATATGCTATATTCTTGTATGCGTTACTTGGGTGAGAGTAGCCATGGTGAGGTTGGGAACTTAGTATAACTGTTTAGGTGACGAGTTAGTTTCACTTATGGTTCACTGGGCTTTAGCATGCTTTCTTTACTTTTGCACGAGAGGATTGGGGAGGATCCTACTGAATATACTGTTATACTCACCCTATGTAAATATAAACTGTTTTTCAGGTCACTTGGAGGAGGTTGGATATCAAGCTGGTTACTACGAGCTTGCGGTTAGAGGAGGAGCTGTTCGGGTTTGTGGCTGCTACTGTTTCACTTTCTTTTGGGTACTTTGAGTTTTCCCCCTTTCAGTTGTAGTACTTTTTCCTGACATTTCATATATGTACTTGGTTTCCTTTTATATTTCAGTTCTGAGTGGGAGTTGGTTGGAGTCTATTCTATCTCTCTCTTCTACATGTGTTCTCTTAGAGGGTAATGCCTCCCATTTGTATATTTATTATACCCTCGGTGCTAGTCGCCAACCCGGGGCCTACTGGAGGCGGGACTCAGGGGTCATTATCTCTCTTCTCACATTGCCGGCCCAGGAGGGGTACTCTTTGTGGGGAGGGGGTCGTGACACAAGATCCTTCCCCACATCCAGCAGCCCTTGGTCATCTTAAAAGACAAAATATTATCCCCTAGAGAGGCTCTCAAAGAAGATAAACTCAAGAGATAAATTACACATTCCAATTCAATTATATTCTTTCATGTTCCTTTGTTTTCATATTCATTCCTCCAATAATTTCACCCAAATGGTATGATAACTCCAGTAACATACATGTTCTGGAGTTCTATTATGTAGAATCCTTGGTATTTATTGAATAATATTTTTTCATATATATTAATGTTTAGGAATAATGTTTTTAATTTTATTAAAGGGGACACTGGGTCTGATAGTGTACTCAAAAAACAACAATGGGTTTCTTAGAAATCTTACGCTGCACACAACATTGAGTTATACCCAAAAATAATACAATAATATAATTAGTTTAAATTGTAGTTAATGCCTTGTTATTTATTTAGAGAGAATGAATAGAACTAACTAAAATATTAATTATACATGTTTCTTACTTTTTTCATTTATCCAATAAATTTTAGAGGCTTAAAATGACAATGAATCCAATTTTGAGCATAAAATACTCTAATATTTTTTAAAGGTAGTTTTACCACCTTATAAAGACAAACTAATTTTAAATAAATTTTTTCATTCTTTTATGTTCTTTTTGAAAAAATAAACATCTTTTATAGAACTGGGACATCTACATTTACATTGTTTATATTTTTGGTAATTTAATTATAAAGTTAATTTCTTAATGAATAGTGAAAAATACTGCATTTTAATTTAAAACTGCCTTTTCATATTATTTATTTATATATTTAGATTGTCATTTTAATTGGTATTAAAGTGTAATTATATTTTTTTTCATTAACCCAATTTTTTTATTGAAGTAATTTCACTTTTGAATTGGATATAAACAGATGTCATACTTTTGATAGTTTTTACTTCTTAAAACCCCGCTTTTTGGTTTTGACAATTTGAATTAATATAAAATCAATAACTGATAATTATGAGATTCAAGTATATAGAAATTGATTGCATATTTGGTATCAAAAGGTCCAAATTGTGTGAGTAATTAAATTTTATTTTTTGAATTTTTTAATAGTAACATTAGTAATGTTTTTTATTTACAATTGTTAATGGGGTAAATTTGGTAAATGAGTGAAAAAATAATATTATAATAATATCAAACTACCCTAACCCAAGCCGTAGCCTTATTTTATGATATATATCCAACCATGGGAATACTAGGGTCCATTTTAGGACCACACGGAGCCACATGTGTGTGATAAGGACAAGTCATAAGAATTAAATTAATGTAAATAAAAATATAACATTAAAATGTATTTTTTTCTAAAACAATTTTATTATAGGGTTATAGGACTGATAATAGTGAATATAAATAGTCATTTGAAATTAAAAAATATTTCCAACATCATTGTATTATATTTTTTAATTTTTAGACGATAAATAAATAAATTTATTTATGACACAATATTGATGCACTGATTACATTATTAACAAAATATTCAATTTAACAGTATTATAAATTATAAAATAAATTTAATTTAACATTTGGATGTAATCCATAAATATTCATTATGATTATGACTTATTATAATTGAGTTAATTCTATTTTATTGAAGAAATAATATATTTATGACTTTAAAAATATTCAATTACAAAATAGTGTCAAAATTGACATAAATGATGTTTTAAAACAAATACTATTTTATTAAATGATATAATAGTCCTAAAAATCCATTATTTAATAAAATGAAATATATAATGTTAAAAATTGATTAATTATCCACTTGTGCTTCTCTTATCATTTTATAGTAATTATAGAAAATAGATATTAGGAAAATACTAGATCACATGGTAAGGGTGATTCTTTTTAAACTAAGGGACAAAGCTAGAATCTAAGGTAAATTTTGTGTCTTAAAAATGTATAAAACTTATTTTTTGAGAGGATTTGGAAACATTATCATCTTACCTTTAAAATATATAAATTTTTATGTATTAATATTTAAAAATAAATTCATAATAAAACAATATTTCAGGGCATTCCTAATGTGCCCCTCCTCCCTCTTATAAATGACAACCACCTCAACCCACTTCATCTCTCTTCTCAAGCTCCTTGGTGCATCCAAATTCTAATAAAATAATCTCCAAAAATCCCCCATTTACTCATAGAAGAAATAAATTGTACATAATTCAATTCAAGAAATCCTTTTGGATCTAATCAAAAATAGATACGCAATTTAGTGGTAACATCTTCCCTCATGTTCCTTTCTTTTATTTTCTTTATTTACTTCCTATGCTATTATGATATTATAATTACATAAAAAATCATGTATCCAAAATATAATAGGATTTTTTTTATTATAAGAATTATAACTACACTAACACACACCTCTATTTAATGGATACAAACATACTGTTTCTGTATATGGTGAACTACAGCCTCACGAAACGATGATTATTCAATTTTTTCCGAAAACCAATCATATGGCTGATTATGATGGAACTATTTTTATATATGATATATATTTTAATTATATATTCTCTATTATTCTATAATTTTCTTATTTTTAATATAGCTTAATTCTTTTCACAATTTTTAAATAAGATAATTTCATTTGATGAAATGCGAACTACCGCCCCCTCAATGTCACATGACTCGTTAATGCCCTAATGGAATGTATATATAATTGTATTAATGAAATTTTGTAACATATATAACATAGATATTATAATGGAATTATAAAATACCTATGTATCATTTATTTTTCATTTCATTAATACGACAAAGAAACGTAGCATTAATGAGTGTTTACGGCCTAACGTCTCCCTAAACGGTGCATTTCATTCATATCTCCAACTATTATGGAAATTTATTAATACATATATACTGAATATATATGATATTTAACATAACTAATATCATTATTGAGATTGAGTAATTTTGACTACTTGGACAATTTACATTAAAACATGTTCATTTTCAACTCTAGAACTGAATATCAACAAAACAAATTATACGAACTGGAATATTTATGTGATTGTAATAAAAATGTAATAAGTGATATAATGGATTTAATAAACATGAAAAAGGTTGTAAAATAATATTTATTAACTTCTTTTTATTATTCTGGAAGAACAAGTAATATACATGACAATTTTAACTCGAGGTAAGGGACTTCATGTCAATCTCTAGTCATTGAAGTATATTTTGATTTATATAAGAGTTTACTTTATACAGTGCATAAATATCCCCTTAGACTTTAATTTCATCAAATAATTTTCAAAAGGATTATTTTTCTATGAATCATTTTACTAAATAAAAAATAAATGATTTTTTAACGTAAGTGTTGCCGAAGGACCATTTGGTAGTCGAGAGCATTATTTGATAATTGGCTTCATCTATTCACCGTAATGTTTTTAAAAATAAAACTAAATACCATATTCATTTTTAGTGTAATTTTTATCGATTATTTTTCATAATTGATTGATTATTTCAATATCATGAATTGATATTTTGTAATTGAAATTACTAAATGTTATCATTCCTTTATTCTTTTTTTATGTTCTGATTAAGTTAGAAAATTAGGGAATTTTTTACATATACGGGTGGTTCAGTGATAAAATAAGGGTTGAAGATCCTGTGATTGCTCTCCAATTCATTGGGTAACATGATGTAGGTAAATATTAAAGACTATCCTAATAGATTTAGGGAATATACTATTATGGGTATTCCAAACATAACCATGAAGGTTACTCACTAGTAGAAATGAGACCAGTGGAAAAGGTCATTAGCAGTCACTATTGGTCTTTAGACACCACTTTGACACCACCAATGAAGGTTGCATTAGTCCCATCGCTGTAGCGAAACAACGACCCCCAATGATGGTCTCTGTAGGTGACCTAACACTTAGCTGAATAGCGGGTGCTAATGGGTCGAGCTATAGCGACTGCCAATGATGGTTGCTAGTTAATGGAAAAAATGACCCCTTAACGTACTCCAATGGTGGTCTCAGACTAGGAAATTTTTTTAAAAATCGAAATTAATTTGCTACTTCTTAAATAGTAGAAAACAATAGAAATGGAGCTAAAATCCAAAGAAAAAAATAAATTCGAAATATCAGAGAGACTAGGATCCTCAAAAATAATAAATGATAGACATAATTCATTATATCGAGTGATACAAACTGCTTTTATCCATTACAATATTCTACTTCAATAAACCTACAATAAGATCTAAAATAAACAACTAAACAAATAAAATGTAATTTAAAATATTTATTCAGTTAGGATATGTATATAATAATAAAATTGGGTTGTAAGGACGATAGGGAATTTGGGAATTTGGCCAATTGGCCATTCTCCATTTTTCCAATTGGACATTAAGCCAATATTCTAATATGCCAGTAGGACATATGGTCATTAGTCTAATATGATAATATGACATTAGGAAAATATCATAATAGTTCATTAGGACAATAGGACATTAGGTGATTTGTATAGAAGTCTATTTGTCCAATTGTCTGTTAGGTCGTTGGGCCATTCGAAAATTAGGCCTTTGGGTCGATGTTAGGTTGTTCAGACATTGTTAGGTCATTGGGAAATTGTAAGGCCATCAGGTCATTGTTAGGTCGTTGGTCCATTGATAGGACATTGGGCTATCGTTAGGCCATTGGGATGTTGTTATTCCATTGGGTTGTTATAAGGCAGTTGGGCCATTGTTTGGCCATTGGGCCTTTGTTAGGTCGTTGGGGTGTTGTTACGCCAGTTGTCCATTGTTTAGTCTTTGGGCCGTTGATAGGCCAATTGGATATTTTTGGGCCGTTTTGACTTTGTTGGATCCTTGTTCCATTGGGCCGCTAGGCCGTTAGGGTTTTATAGTGTTAGGGAGTAAATGCGTTAGGGAATTTGGAAGTTAGGGAATTTGGCCATTAGGGCATTTTGCCATTTTCACATTTTGGCATTTCTAAATTTGACCTATTGTCCAAGTCTCCATTTATCCAATTGGCCATTCCCCAATAGTCTAATATGGCTTTACGATATTTTTTCATTAGGACAATGGGATAATATTCCATTAGGCCAATTGGACATTAGGTAATTTGGACATTAGGCAATTAGGACATTAGTCCATTTGACCAATTCACCATTCGGTCATTAGGTCGTTAGGGAGATGGGGTGTTAGACCATTAGGGAATTAGGCCATTAGGTAATTTGGACATTTGGCCCTTTGGCCAATTGGCCCAGTCTCCATTTATCCAATTTTCGACTAGGCCAATTTTGATATTAGGCTAATTTTTACATCAGACCATTAGACTCAGTACTCTACTGTAGTAGGGACCTGTTGTGTTTCTCGTACGCGATGTGGTGGTTTGAAAAGAGGTTTTGAAATCCATTTAGATGGGTTCCCATGACATTGAACTATATAGAGTAATGTTCAGTATAGAATAGCCCCCCCCGAACAACCCCCTACATCCCCCACACTCCCCCGGATATCCCCCCCAAAAAAAGTCCCCCCGGGCAGCCCCCCCCCCCCACCCCGGATAGCCCCCACCATGAACAACCCCAACCCCACACCTAAGACACCCCTCCCCCCAAAAATTTCCCCAGACAGCAGCTCACCCCCACACAGACACACAGACACTCTCACAGTCACCCCAGATAGCCCCCCCTCCCCCAAACAGTCCTGAGACAACGCCCCACCCCACCCACACACAGCCTCCCCCTCTAGACCCCGAAGCCCCCCAGACAACCCCCCCCCCCCCCACACACACACACTCATACACACTCACCCCAGACAAACCCACCCCCGGACAACTATGTTCAATCTTCCTATGGATCCTTTATACCATATGAATAGGGAATATATGTCTCAATCTTGATTATTTTTACTGCCCATAATGTATTAGTATTAGTAGTGTATCTATAGAATAAATGAATGATGGTGTCCTTTTATTGATTACACAAAAAGTAATATGAGCATAAATTAATACAAACTCGTTGAAGTATGTTTGCTATGGGAAGCCTATCAGGAATGATTCTCCTAGAAAGAGTAAAATAGGATAGAGGAATCCAGAACTTGTTTAGAGGTTTGTTCTGGAAATTATAATGCCCCTGCATAGATATTTTAGGGGAAACATATGATGTTAACCATCCACTGGGTGAATGTTACTATAATAAGTGTAATTTACATTGAAAAATTGTGATTCATGATGATATATCCTTAAATTCATCCATAATATTGTCTAAAGAACCCTCCATTTGATCCTTGAACGATATAGCTGTGTCAGGTGAGGGATGAAGTGAATTTATAATTTCAAATAGTGGCATGCATGTCCTATTATCTAACCAGAAATTGATGAATGAGTTGATGTTGAACAACTAGTGGGAGTTCATTGAAATCATAGGGAAAGAATATTTGAGATAATTCCAAATAGAGGAGTCAATGAAATTAATATTTCCATCTTTGAGCCGATTTTTCAATATTGTTATTAGAATATAAAGAGCCCCATACTTCTCAATAATGAGACTCAACATAGAATGTAAAAATTGATTTAATTGAGAGATATTTTTATGACAACCCCTTTGTGTTCAACTGGTTGACAGCACAATCCCAACCCACCTGGACAACCCCCCCCTGAAATCCCACACTATTAACCCCCCAGAAACTGCCCCAAAAAACTTTCCCCAGACAGTACCCCCTCCACATGCACAACTCCTCCCTCTCCACCCAGAAGTGCCCAAAAGAAAGTTTATTTTCAACTACACATGCACAGTTTGACAATTTGATTATTATAAAATTATAACCAACACCAAATTCAGTGAAAATGACACTTAATAGGCTAATAGGACTACATTGTTCATTAGGTGATTGCATCATATTTTTCATTTGGAAAAAATTCCATTTGGTCATTTGGTTATTTGGGGAATAGGCTGATATTCCATTAGACCAGTAGGAAACTAGGCCAGTAGGCTAGTAGGCCATTCAGAACATAGGCCAATAGGCCATTAGTTCATTCGTCTGTTAGTCGAATAGTCCATTAGGCAATTCGACCTTTAGGCCAATAAACCATTGGTCCATGAGGCCATTGGTACATTAGGACATTAGTCCACCTATCCTAATTCCTTTCCTCTAATATGGATTCTAAGAATTTATCTATCACAATAATGTACCCAACTACTAATCATACTCGTAAAATTAAAAAACTATAGAGTTTTTAAAAACATAAATTATTCTAATCTAAAACAATTCTACATTTAATTTCTATATCAATATATAACATTAACTAAATAATAAATATAAAAGAAACACACATTTTGAATATGATACCTCATGCGTTTTCATGCCTCCTACCTCCATCCGGTGTGCCAAGGGCCTAAAAAAATTAAAAATTATAATGATTTTAACAACAAGAATTATAGAAACTAAAAAAATAATTCGATATAAACCTGCATCATATAATCCCCTTGCACCATCACCCAGACACACATATTCCCGTAATGTGTTAACCTCTTCGATCAGTTATGCATTTACCTCCTCAGAAGTGCGCAACTATGCCATGAAATTTGACAATGGTTATGTCATCCGCACAACAGCAGGACCGAAAACCTCAGCGATTGATACTATAGAATGAGGAATCTCCATTCTATAGGTCAAAATATATACATTCTTGTCACGACAAATAATGAAATGGAATAAGTCATTCCTTTGAATGGGAAGTTGTCACTCGTCCTCTGGAAGATGTTCTAACTCATATTCAAATAGATCTTTTGCAATATTTAAATATCCATATATATATATATAGGAATATAAGTATTGTTAATTAGTATGAGCACTTATTATAAGAGATGAAGCCTCTCGATCATTTTGATGATGAGTTCTCATCCACCCTTACATTTTATCAGCCTGTGTACCTTTCTCCAGTAACGGTATACCAATAAAATATAAAAATAGAGCACAAAACCATATTAAAAATTATATAAAATAATAATAATAAATACATCATGTTGGATCTGAGACTCATGATGAGTCCCGCGCCTATGAGGTGGTCCATACAACACTCGATTCACGAAATGGTGTGTTGACACCTACTACATTCAATTAATTCATATTTCATACAAATATAATGTCACCCATTCATGAAAATATATATACTAAAATCAATATAATAACTGAAACATCATCAGTAGATCAATAAACAAATAAAACACGCCCCTAAGATGGGAGAACACCTCTCCGGATTTTTTCTAAAATGTCTGGGGCACCCACGTTGGGCACATAGTGCTCCCTCTTGATTTTTACGTTAAAATCATTCCACATCTTACGAAATTTTCCCATACATAATGTTTTAAACTCGTTGGTACATAATTTCGGATTATTCTATTTTAAAAAAAATAACTCATGTTAATATTTTTTAAACATATGAATGAAACTAAAACGGTCTTCTTACCTAAACATTCCTCCAATGCCGATCTAATGTATCCTAAGGGACAGATTCCCAGTAACATGTGGTCAATGGAAATCGATGTGGGTCATGTATTATATGACCTAGATTGTAACACCCCGAGATTTTATGAAAAATATTCATTTTAATTTAATCAATGTCTTGTGTTTTACGCTACACCAAAAGTAGCTTGCACAACACACATCCTCGACTTGCCTTGCATTACACACAATCACGACCTTTCTCGATAGCGTGTGTAGTACGCAATAACGAGTTTCACTAAACAACAATATGCTATTAAAATATTTTTAAAACTAGACGTTATGAATAGTAATAACCAATTTTTGAAATTTTGAAAATTTTATTTTCAAAATGGACTTCATTTTTTGATTCGGAATATTGAAATTAGCTTAGGGTGAAATTTTGGTACTTTTCGGATAACTTTCATTTTTGGATGAATAGTGAAAATTGCTAAATTTTAATTAAAAACAACCATTTTAAGCGAAATAATTAATAATGATAAATTATTAATTTGAGTGGTTTTAAAGTATATTTAGAATATATTTTTACAATTTAATACAATGTTGGTCATTGGATGTAATTTCACATTTAAACCAAACATAAACAAGTGTCAATCTTTTGATAGTTATTATCTCTTAAGAACACACTATATGTTTTGACGATGGGATTTAATTTTCAAATTAATTAATGAAAATGATATGTTTTGAATTTGGTAAAATAGACATCATTTTTGAGTTCATAATATCAAATATAGCTTAGGCCTATTTTTTGGTATTTTTTTGAAAACTTTCAATTTTTGATGAATAGTGAAACCACTAAGTGGTAGTTAAAAAAACTGAATTTTTCAGAAAACATAATTTTACCGACTCTTTGAGTGGAATTTCAAAAATCCGAGAGACACGGTTGATGTCAGTAAGTAAAATTTGGTTCAATGAAATGAAAATAATTTTTGGTGAATAGTAACTTTTTACTTTTTTTAACACGGTTAAAAGTAAATAGGGTGATTAAGGGTAAAAATGATATTATTATTACCCTAACACATGTCCTAATTCTTTTTGATAAGTTTTATTCGACCAAAACCAACCTTATGAATAACATATGACCATTTAGGCCCACTTGGATAAGATTAGGACATTTATTATTAATTTATTTAAAGAAGGGTTAAAATAGTTAAAATCAAAGATTAATAAGAAAATCATTTTTAATATAGGGTTATACATAAGATAAAATCGACTATAAATATTAATTAGAAAGATAAAAAGCTTTCCTACATAATTATATTTTATTTGTAATTTTTAGACTTTAAATAAGTTAATTTATGTATGACTCAAAGATGATGAAATAATTATCTTATTAATGAAATATTGACACAATTGATGTTATAAATACCCAAATAAATGAAATTTGAGACTTTTTATGAATTCGACTAATTTAATAGGTTAATAGGACATGTTAGTATTGATTTATTTAACTATGTTCTTACTAATAAATCTGTTATAATTTTCACAAAAATCATATACTAAATAGTGTCAAAATTGACATAAAATTGTTTTTAAAACAAATATTATATTATTAATTGTTATTTTATTCCTAAAAATCTAAAGTTCGTCCAAGATACTTATATAATGATAGGTGCATCATTAATGGACCACTTGGGGATCTCTTGTATGTATATAGTATGTTTATTAACTATATAATATAAAATACAATGTGACATGGTAAATTTCACTCTAATTAACTAAGAGTTAAAACTAATAGATAAGGTTAATATAATGACCTAAACATGTCTAAATTCTATTGGATGAGAGGATTTAAACCCATCCCCATCTTAGCTTCAAAATATATCAATTTAGAGCTATTAAAAACCGAATTTGACTTTATAATAAAATAATATTTTTAGTTATTCCAAAGGTGCCCCTCTCCTCCCTTAGAAAAGGGCACCTCCTCCCTCTTTTCCTCACACCACATTGAGCCTTCATGCTCGGCCAATACCTGAAAAATTCTCTTCTCCACTTCCATAGAAACATCATAGAGGTCCTGGAATTCTTCAAAGACCCATTTTAGTGCCCTAAGTGGAGGACTCAAAGAGGCACTTCAAAGAAGAGGTAATGTCCGTTACAGATTCTTTCAACTTTATTTCTTCTTCCACTTCTACTTCTAAGGTTGTTTCATTATGAAGTAATAACATCAGTTTCAATAATATACTGATATGGTATTATAAGTATGAAACAACCCTATTTCACCATCCATCCATCCTATGGAAAACTAAATCACCGCGCGTGCGTACGTACGGAATACCGTCTCCACGGCGTGGTGTAATCTATTTTCCACCACCATCTTACTTGGATGGGTATAATGGTGTAAATAATAACTATATATGATTATTGCAAAGTGATATTGATTCTTAAATAGTATACATACACTATAATACAATTCCACGATCATGAGAACGATACTGTCGCTCTTGCGTACGTACGGACTACCGTCTCCACGACGCGATGATATTCGTTCTCCACGTTAACCATTCATGAATGATTATAAAGTATATATAATAAGTAATCATTAAATATATGACATAATAATGATAATTGATTTATGTGTATATATATGTATGTCATCTACTTAATTCCATTCAACTCAATAGGGAAACGAAAACAGCGTTCATGCGTACGTACGGCCTACCGTCTCCATGAACGGTGTATTTCTTTCCATTTACTGATCTATTAAATATATGTATATTCTGAATATATATTATATATAAATCATGTTTTATATTCTGTAATTATGTAGTCATGATCTATGTAATCGTATGAATAATTACAAGTCAAAACACGGTCGACAAATGAAACGATTTTACCCAAAACGCTCTTTAACATGGAATTTACAAAAGAACGGTTAAAATAAAGTCATAAGTGAACCATATATGATATCATAACAATGAGTATGATTCTGGAATAAGTCAATGACATTATTTAAATCATTATTCAGGAGGTTCGGACACTTACGAAGCAAATCGGACCTAAGGTAAGGGAAAATGTTACAAATCTCATTTTTATCCGAGATTGCTTATTCGTAAGTATTTACTGGGGTTATTTCTATCATCCTTGTCCATGTTTTATAAAAGTTTTTTCATGTATGTTTAATTCCTTTTTACCCATTCTTGAATTTTACTACATGGTATGTAAGGAATCTTTCTTTTGTTTACGTTACAAGATAATTTTTGACTTTTCTGGCAAAAGTACGAGAATAATGTTTTTTTAACTTATACGGCACGAACTGATTTTTACGATTTTATAAAGCCTTATTTTCAAGAAGCTTCCTCTTCAAGATTACATGATTATTTTCAACAAAACCCTTTTCTTTTAAATTTGCATGGAATTTTGTGAAAAGAAAATGATTTTAAAGAAGAAAGGATATTTTTTTCAAGAATTCATTTCAAGTGTTTTATCAAAACCATTTTTCCATCTAAGATGACATTATTTCATATGTGTTTGTTTCAATTATAATGTCTCTATGATTTACATGGTTTCACTTTTCTTATGATGAAATGATATCCATTTGTTTTATATGGATTATGTTATGATGGAATTATGTTTATGAAACCCATTTTATTCTGTGGGTTGTGATGAATGTTTTAAGTTTATTTTGTGGCACATGTAAGAATGATTTCATTATGGGATGGGTGGGACCTATATCTCCCTCCAATGCATTGGGTAATGATTTATATATAATGAGATATACATGGCTGGAACGGAAAATTAAACCTGTTCAGTAATACAGGACTGGAACGAGGAGTGAACTCGATTTAGAAAGGGACTATGTCCACTAAGATGGTCTTGGCAGCAATGCCTTGGCTACTATGGAAATCATAACATGTGATGAATGGTTTCCACAATTACATGTTTTATTCCCATTATATTTTATCACGGTTGATGTTCTATTATGATATATTCCTTACGTACTTCCACGATTTATGTCTTTGCTCAGGATTTTGATGTTTAAATTTCATGTTCATGTTTTTGCTTCCAAATGTTTTTGGATTGTTTTATGTTATCTCTGTTTGCCCTTACCGAGCATTTGAGCTCACCCTTTTTATTTTTTATTTTCCCCAGGAAATAATGTAAGGTTTTAGGTAAGGAAACAAAAAGGGGAAGATCATTATGGAAGTTTTTGAAGATATTTCAACATGATTAGAAGTTTATATTCTGAGTTTCCAAAGACACTAAACTATTACGGTCCTTGTGTGTCTGTTTTTGTTATGTATTAAGTATTCCGCAAAAGTAATGTAATGTCCATGTACGTCATGCTTCGGGTCTCTACAGTTGGTATCAGAGGAAAGTTTTAGTCAACCTTTAGAAACCAGGATGCGAGAACTTTAGTGAGATCCCTAGAGATATTTCTAAGGTATGTCTAGGGATGTCCCTAAGGTTAAGTATAAGTATAGGTTATAGTCCTAGAATTATGGTAACGATATTAGATTAAAACTAAGATGATAGATATTGAAGGTACTCCCCCTTTATTATGTTGTTTTCCTAGCATGATTTTTGCCTCTCACACTATTCTTATTGGGTATTAGACGATGGCTGGAACCCGAAGGAACCGTGTTGAAAAATGTAATAGACGATGCAATGATTGTCCTCCTGAACAAACAAATGTTATGGGAGATGGAGTGAAAAATCTTATTGCTATACTTACACAAGCTATGAATCATTTTGGACTTCAAAATGAGAAGATAAGGGACCAATATTCAATTGAGTCCTTCATCAGGCAACGTCCACCTTCTTTCAGTGGGTGTTCTGATCCACTTGTTTCTGAACAATGGATCAGTACCACTAAAATGATATTTTCAGTTCATCAATGTTCTGAACATGATAAAGTCATCTTAGAACTATATCATCTGCAGGGTGAAGCTGATCAATGGTGGAATCTTATCAAGAATACTAGGCCAAGAGATTAAATTGAGTCCATGGAACGGGACGATATCAAGAACTTATTTTTCAATAAGTACATCCCTCGTATTCTTCGAACAGAGATGGAGAAGGAGTTTCTTGAGCTTAAGCAGAAAAATGATGAATCTGTTGGTATATACGAAGCGAATTTTACAAGGCTTGCAAGGTATGTATCTGACTTTATCATCCAACCTGAAAGTAAAGTTGATCGATTTTTCAGTGTCTTAAAACCAATTCTTCGAAGGGCATTAGCTATAAGATACTTCAGTAGCTATGAAGAAATTGATCGTTGTGATATAAAGGTATAACTTGAAGTTGGTGTAACATATCCACTTAATGGTTTTGACAAGAAGCAAAAGATGGAGTTCAAGGAGAAATCTCCGAACAATGGGGAAAAGAAGATGATTGTTTCTTTATGCTCAAAGTGTGGAAAGTAGCATGGTAGAGATTTCCTAAAAGGTACTAGAAAATGTTTTAAGTGGGGAAAAGAAGGTCATCGAGCAGATGAGTGTCGAAGTAATGGAAAAAGGGTTGCTAATGATGTGAATAAAGAAAATACTGTAGAGAGAACACCACCAACACTTCAATGCTTCATGTGCAATGAAATGGTGAATTATGCTAATAAATTCCCTAATCCAAGGGTTAGTGATGATTGACATGGGCAACCACTTAAGGCAAAGGACAAAGGGAAGTCACATGAGATCACTATTGGTGATGTTGAATATGACAACAATGTGGTGGAATGATTAAGTGTTTATGTAATGGGATTCAAAAATAATGTTTTATATAGTATCGTGGAATGTTGGAATATTTATGTATTGGTCTATTGTGGTTTTCAATAATATTATGGTACCAGTAACCATGGAAACTGATTGAGATATTTTTGGTAAGAAGATGATATGCGCATAATGAAGGGATAAGAAGATAATGAGATGTTTGATTGTATTCATGAGCTCATGATTGATATAAGGACTAAGTGATATCATGCTTTAAGTATAAAGAATTTTGAGGATTATGGTTTGTGGAAAGTGTTAACTTTTAACTGCATTCATGTTTTCACTAAGGTTCAATGGGTATTCATTCTTCAAGAGAATACATGATTAAGGTATTCACATGTTTGTAATTTGACCAACAAGATATATCTTATGATATATGTGGGATAAATGATGTCATTCACATGATTGTTATGTGACATTTCATGTAATCATTTTCTTTATACTATGAGCGTGGACCGAAGTATTTTAGATAAGCATAATGATTGGAATGGATTATGTTGGACATAAGTTAGGATAGAAATTTTTTCGATATTATTGATGGGATGTTATAGTAATATAGCTTTAGAAAAAGGACAACCTGCAGGATGGGCGACAGCCCCTCGCGTCGGACAAGGCTGTGGGAATCGAACCCACAACCGAAGTGCGACTGGCCTTTATCGCCTACCACTGGCCTACAGGAAGTCCCTGTTTAGTAGAAACTAGTTTTATTATATTAAGCAGTATGATATATGATGTATAAGTCAATTTTAGGAACCATATATGATTAATCTCACTATAGATGGACTTATGTAAGTTTTGATAACTTTTCTAACCTTTTGTTTGAGACAGATGGAATGACCCATCATTCTATCAAATGATCTGGTAACACATCATGAATGAAAAATTCAACTTCATTTCTTTAAGAGATGAAGTGGAAATTTTCCAAAGAACTACCAACGGTGAGACTATAACAAAATCACGAAAGTATTTCTTCTAATTCCAATTTCATAAACTTTAGGAAAATGATCATGATAACAAAAAATGTTGTCTTAATGCTCTTATATCTGATGAATCAGATGATACCTTATATCGTCACAAATTTATGGCTTTGTGATTGCTGGCTTTTCTATATCCATGTTCTCTACCACTCTCCATCAGAACATGATGGTTAGATTTCTATTCCATATCCATATTTTCACCTATGTGGAAACCCAGTGATTAGTTTATTTGGTAACCGTTAAGTTTCATACTTTTGTTTTTAAAGATTGGTTTTGGTATTCCTTTTTACGATGTGGGTTTCTATTAATGAAAATTTCGAGTAGTAAACCATTTATAACCCCGACGAATTTTGAGGGTGAAATTCATTTTAAGGGGGTAGAATGTAACACCCTGAGATTTTATGAAAAAAATTCTTTTTAATTTCATCAATGTCTTGTGTTGTACGCTACACCAAAAGTATCTTGCAAAAGACACATCCTTGACTTGCCTTGCATTACACGCAATCGCGACCTTCCTCGATAGCGTGTGTAGTGCGCAATAACGAGTTTCACTAAACAACAATATGCAATTAAAATATTATTAAAACTAGCCGTTTTGAATAGTGATAACCACTTTTTGAAATTTTGTAAATTTTATTTTCAAAATGGACTTTATTTTTGGATTCGAAATATTGAAATTAGCTTAGGGTGAAATTTTGGTACTTTTCGGATAACTCTCATTTTCTGATGAATAGTGAAAATTACTAAATTTTAATTAAAAACAACCTTTTAATTGAAATAATTAATAGTGATAAATTATTAATTTGAGTGGTTTTAAAGTATATTTAGAATAAATTTTTACAATTTAATACAATTTTGGTCATTAGATGTTATTTCACATTTAAACCAAACATAAACAAGTGTCAATCTTTTGATAGTTATTATCTCTTAAGAACACACTATTTGTTTTGACGACAGAAATTAATTTTTAAATTAATTAATGCAAATGATATGTTTTGAATTTGGTAAAATATACATCATTTTTGAGTTCATAATATCAAATATATCTTAGGCTTAATTTTTGGTATTTTTTTGAAAACTTTCAATTTTTGATGAATAGTGAAACAACTAAGTGGTAGTTAAAAAAAGGGAATTTTTCATAAAACATAATTTTAACGCTTCCGTGAGTGGAATTTCTAAAATCCGAGAGACATGGTTGATGTGAGTAAGTAAAATGTGGTTCGATGAGATGAAAATAATTTTTGTGAATAGTAACTGTTTACTTTTTTTTACCACGGTTAAAAGTAAATAGGGTGATTAAGGGTAAACAATATATTATTATTACCCTAACACATATCCTAATTCTATTGGATAAGTGTAATTCGACCAAAAACAAACTTAGGAATAACATATGACCATTTAGGCCCACTTGGATACGACTAGGATATTTATTATTAATTTATTTAAAGAAGGGTTAAAATAGTTAAAATCAAAGTTTAATAAGAAAATCATTTTTAATATAGGGTTATACATAAGATAAAATCGACTATAAATATTAATTACAAAGATAAAAAGATTTCCTACATAATTATATTTTATTTGTAATTTTTATACTTTAAATAAGTTAATTTATTTATGACTCAAAGATGATAAAATAATTATCTTATTAATGAAATATTGACATAATTGATGTTATAAATACCCCAATAAATGAAATTTGAGACTTTTTATGAATTCCACTAATTTTCTAGGTTAATATGACATGTTGGTATTAATTTAATAAACTTTTTTCTAACTAATAATTCTGTTATAATTTTCACACAAATCAATTACTAAATAGTGTCAAAATTGACATAAAATAGTTTTTAAAACAAATATTATATTATTAATTGTTAATTTATTCCTAAAAATCTATGTTTCGGCCAAGATACTTATATAATGATAGTTTTATCATTACTGGACCACTTGGGGGTCTCATGGATGTATATGGTATGTTTTTTAACTATATAATATAAATTACAAAGTGACATGGTAAATGTCAATCGAATTAACTAAGAGTTAAAACTTATAGATAAGGTTAATATAATTACCTAATCTTGTCTAAATTCAATTATATGAGAGGATTTCGAACCATCCCTACCTTACCTTATAAATATATCAATTTGGAGCTATTAAAAACCGAATTAGACTTTATAATAAAATAATATTTTTAGTTATTCCAAAGGTGCCCCTCTCCTCCCTTATAAAAGGGCACCTCCTCCCTCTCTTCCTCACACCACTTTGAGCCTTCAAGATCGTCCAAACCCTGCCAAATTCTCTTCTACACTTCCCTAGAAACATTTTAGAGGTCCTCGTCTTCTTCAAAGTCCAATTTTAGTGCCCTAAGTGGAGGACTCAAAGAGGCTCTTTAAAGAAGAGGTAATGTCTGTTACCGATTCTTTCAACTTTATTTCTTCTTCCACTTCTTCTTCTAAGGTTGATTCATTATGAAATAATAACATCAGTATCACTCATATACTGATATGTTATTATAAGTATGAAACTACCCTATTTCACCATCCATCCATCCTACGAAAAACTAAATTACCGCGCATGTGTACGTACAGAATACCGTCTCCACGGCGTGGTGTAATCTTTTTTCTGCCACCACCTTACTTGGATGGGTATAATTGTGTAAATAATAACTATATATGATTATTGAAAAGTGATATTGATTCTGAAATAGTATTCATAAAATCCAATACAATTCCACGATCATGAGAACGATATCATCGCTCGTGCGTACATACGGACTACCGTCTCCACGACGCGATGAGATTCGTTATCCACATTAACCATTCATGAATGATTATAAAGTATATATAATAAGTAATCATGAAATATAAGACATAATAATGATACTGGATTTATGTGAATATATATGTATGTCCTCTACTTAATTCCATTCAACTCAATAATTAAACGAAAACAACGTTCATGCGTACGTACGTCCTACCTTCTCCATGAACGGTGTATTTCTTTCCATTTACTGATCTATTATATATATGTATATTCTGAATATATATTATATAGAAATCATGTTTTATATTCTCTAATTAAGTACTCATGATCTAAGTAATCATATAAATAGTTACATGTCAAAACACGAATGACAAATGAAACGATTTTACCCAAAACGTTCTTTAACATGGAATTTACAAAAGAACTGGTAAAATAAAGTCATAAGTGAACCATATATGATATCATAACAATGAGTATGATTCTGGAATAAGTCAATGAAATTATTTAAATCATTATACATGATTTTTGGACACTTACAAAGCAAATAAGACCTAATGTAAGGGAAAATATTACAAATCTTATTTTTTATCTGAGATTGCTTATTCGTAAGTATTTACGGGGGTTATTTCTATCATCCATGTCCATGTTTTACAAAAGTGTTTTCATGAAGTTTTAATGTCCTTTTTACCCATTCTTGAATTTTACTACATGGTATGTAAGGAATCTTTCTTTTGTTTACGTTACGAGGTAATTTTTTACTTTTCTGGAAAAAGTACGAGAAGAATGTTTTTTTAACTTATATGGCACGAACAGATTTTTACGATTTTATAAAGCCTTATTTTCAAGAAGCTTCCACTACAAGATTGAATGATTATTTTCAACAAAACTCTTTTCTTTTAAAATTTCATGGAATTTTGTGAAAAGAAAATGATTTTAAAGAAGAAAGGATATTTTCCACAAGAATTCAGTTCAAGTGTTTTTATCAAAACCATTTTTCCATCTATGATGACATTATTTCATATGTGTAAGTTTCAAGTATAATGTCTCTTTGATTTACATGGTTTCACTTTTCATATGATGAAATGATATTCATTTGTTTTATATGTATTATGTTATGATGGAATGATGTTTGTGAAACCCAATTTATTCTTTGGGTTATGATGAATGTTTTATGTTTATTTTGTGGCACAAATAAGAATGATTTCATTATGAGATGGCTGGGACCTATATCTCCCTATAATACATTGGGTAAAGATTTATATCTAATGAGATAGACATGGCTGGAACGATAAGTTAAACCGGTTCAGTAATACAGGACTGGAACGAGGAGTGAACTCGATTCAGAAAGGGACTCTGTCCACTAAGATGATCTTGGTAGCAATGCCTTGGCTACTATGGAAATCATAACATGTGCTGAATGGTTTCCACAATTACATGTTTTATTACCATTATATTTTATCACGGTTTATGTTCTGTTATGATATATGCCTTACGTACTTCCACGATTTATGTCTTTTCTCAAGATTTTGGTGTTTAAATTTCATGTTCACGTTTTTACTTCCAAATGTTTATGGATTGTTTTATGTTATCTATGTTTGCTCTTACTGAGCATTTGAGCTCACCCTTTTTATGTTTTATTTTCCCCAGGAAATAATGAAAGGTTTTAGGTAAGGAAACAAAAAGGGGAAGATCATTATGGGAGTTTTTGAAGATATTTCAACATGATTAGAAGTTTATATTTCTTGTTTCCAAAGACACTAAACTATTATGGTCCTTGTGTTTCTGTTTTTGTTATGTATTAAGTATTCTGCAAAAGTAATGTAATGTCCATGTACGTCAAGCTTCGGGTCTCTACATAGATGATGGATAAATTTATGGTCAGTTAGTCCCACATGATTAAATTTCACGCTAAATCAAACATCGAAGGTCGTGTTAGAATTCCATGATGAAATGCCATGACTAGGGCCTCCCTTGTGAGATGAAGAAGCGGTTGAGTCTGGTCTTGTTGAAAAAAAAATTACATAATTTAACAGATCTGTATATATATAGAGAGAAATTACATAAAAAATAATCATAGTTACATTAAAACACACCTCGACCATGATACGTAGATTGCCCAGATGAAAGATATGGATGTGATGCATGTTCCACTGATATGCCTGCAGTCGTAGAAAACATTACTAAGGGGACCATTCAAAGATTCAAAAAGACTAATTGGAATAAAAAAATCAAACTTGTACAGTTTTTAATAAAACCAAATGTATAGATTATTTAGTTGTAAATGGAATTTAAACCATAAAAAACATTCTAGAATGTAAATAAAATTATTTTCAAAAAAATGATTGTATTTTGAGGGTTCTTTTAACATGAAGTGATTTGGGGGGTGGGTTTTCTGAAAGGGGGGCTATCCGAGGGGGGGGGGATTTCCCAAGGGGGTCTAGGAGTGGGAGGGGAAAGGGGGTGGCGTGGGGATGTCTAGGGGCTGTCCAAGGGGTGTTTTGGGGGTGGGATGTCCGGGGGGTTGTCCAGGGGGGTCCAGGTGGAGGGGTTGTGTAGGTAGGGGTTGAGTTGTCCCGAGGGAGTGGGGTGGGGTTGTCCAGGGGGTGGGTGGGGGGATATCCAGGGGAGTTTTGGGGTGTGTATTTTTCTAGTGGGGTGGCTTTCTAAGGGGGTTTGGGAGTGGGGGCTGTTCGGGGGGGGGTCTGTTAAGAAGGGGGGTTTATCTTACATGTGTGTGGGATGTCTAGGTAGAGGGGTTGTGCAGGTAGGTGTGGGGCTATTCGGGGTGAGTGGGGTGGGGCTGTTCGGGGGATGGGGGTGTTGTGTGGGGGGAGATTTGGGGGGTTGGATGTCTTGGAGGGGGGTGGGTGGGGGCTGTCTGGCGGAGTGGGTGGGTTGTCCAATGGATGGAGGAGATTTTGGGGGAGTTTCATTTTGGGGGGTTGGGCTGTCTGAGAAGGGGGGCTTTCCAAGCGGGGTTGGGAGTGGGAGGGGGGTGTCCATGTAGAAGGGTTGTGTAGGTGGGTGGGGGGGGGGGGGGGCAGTGTAGGGGGTGGTGGGGCAGTCTGGTGGGAGTGGGGTGGGGATGTCCAGGGGTTGGGGGTGTCCAAGGGGGGTGGGTTGGATGTGGGTGTGGGGGGGAGCGGGGGGGGGGGGGGGGGGGGCTGTCGAATGGGGGGTTTTTGTGGATTTCTAGGTGGAGGGGCTGTGTACGTTGGGCGGGGTGGGGGATATCTAGGTGGAGGTGTTGTACATGTGGGGGTGGGTCTATCCAGGTAGAGTGGGGTGGGAATGCCCATGGGTGGGGGTGGGGTGTTGGTTGACGGGAGTGGGTGGGGCTGTCTAGGGGTTGGAGGCTATTTGGGGGGATTTTTGGGTGGTGGGCTATCGGGGGGTGGATGTCCAGCTGGAGGAGAAGTGAAAGTAGGGGTTGGACTATCCGGGTGGGGTGGGGTCGGTCTGTCCAGGGGGTGGGGGTGGGTGTGGGGGGGGGGGGGGGGGGGTTGTCTCCGGACTATTTTGGGATGTGGGTTGTCATGGAGGGGGTGTCAGGGGGGTTGGGAGTGGGGTGTGTCTTCTAGGGGATGGGGGTTTGGGGTGGGAGTCTGGGGGAGTTTTGGGGTGTGCTATTTAGGAGGGGTTGTCCAGGTGGTGGGGATGTAAAGGTGGGGTGGGTTTGTCCATGGGGAGTGGGGTGGGGCTGTCGAGGGGACCCATGTGTTGAAGGAACTACTAGAGACAAACCCCTCTATCCTTTTCCATCAACTTCACCTAACCGGGTCTCATGAGGATCATCAACCATTAGATCTTACATGAAAAAAACACATATTGGCTCAATGAAGATCATTCATCCAGTGACTATACAAATTATAAAAACCACAAAAAAGCATTAAATTATACTGCATCTACCTCTAGAAACCCTTATTGTTGGCCATCAACCCCATGTGCTAGGTATGGGGTCAGTCTATCTCTATATAAACACAAAATCTTGTGAAATATGGATCATTCAAGCTCAATGTAGAATAATTATCTGATATAAAATTATCAACCAGATTAAAAATTAAAACAAGGATTGAAAGTATATGGATTGGGAGTGGGGGAACCTAAAACCGAATCCACAATATCACAAAACATTTCAGTACATTTGAAATACCATCTATTTCCCTCAACTAGAACTAGGATGGATTCACCTTATTTAAAATATTATTTTACGCAATGTAATCAAACTTTTAAATTTCTCTAGAAAATAATTTATAAAACCAAAGAAATATATTTAATATAATGAATCATAAAGATGGAACCGAATACCAGAATATTTGATCACACATGCCTACAACAGAAGCCATCAAAAAGGATCGAAAATAATGTTTACAATAGTGTCCCCAAACATTATCCTCATCTCTTAGAATCACATATCATAATGAAAATTAATTTCAGAAAGGGTAGCTCTTGAAGAATCTCAAGGAAATGCACCAGCAACACCATATCCATTCGAAAGATCATCCCGAGGAAGAATATCAAAAAGTGGATCAACAAAGAACAAAAACACAAGACTATTCGATATTAAAACACAGTAAATATGTGATGTTATAATGAACTAAAAACAAGATACAAAAGGATCACATAATCAATGTGGGGGTGGGGGGGCTGTCAGGGTGGAGTTTTGGGGGGTGGGTTGTCTGAGAGGAGGAGGGGCGCTGTCCAATGGGGGGTTGGGAGTGGGGGTAATCAAGGGATGAGGTTGGGTGGGGGTGTGGTTGTCTTGGAGGAGGGGGAGGGGCAGGGGGGCTGTCCAAGTGGAGGGGTTCATTCGGACTAATAATAAATAAAACTTCTTATGTACCAAATTAGTTTTGGGTTGTTTTAAACAATTTCAAAAAAAGGATTTTTACTGAAGAGTGGGAAAAAATTGATCCTTTAAATAAATAATAAAGTCAACCGTTTCTCCTTCAACGACCACTCTAACCCAATAAATATCTTCTTCACATTGAACTATGGTATGTTATTCATGCTTTTGGGTAACAAATATAACAATCTCGAGTTCATTTTGTTCAAATAAAAACACTCATCACTAGGACATTTTCATATCAACTTTCCAACTAGTATTCGATGTTAAAGTAAAAAAGAATACTTGTTCGTCTTGTGATGTCAAAATGAAATTTTCATTATAATATTGTTCATTTTATATAACATATAGTTAAAATTCACCAATGTAAACTGATATTGATCAACTTTACATCCACATACTGGATGAACCAAATTACACTAGAACAATATTTACTTCAACCCATGTGAGTATACAACTTCAATGATATCTGTCAATTGGTCGTAGTAATAACCCGAATCAACGAATGGACATCCGATGACACTATATTGTGTTTCCTTTTTGTCATCAATATATTTAATGTGAAATAAAAAATATATTATAATCAATAACATTATAATGAAGAGCCATTTTAGATAGACCGTCTGCTAGATAGAAAAATTATTCAGTTAGCGTGGGGTCATCTAACTCCCTCATGTTATAAAATTACATAATTCACAAGAACAAATAATGATTTCTACATAAATAAATGAGTATAATACTTCACTCATAATAAAAATCAATTTATACGTACAAAATCATTGATCCAATCATCAAATTTTTCATAATGGGATTGATGAATTTGATACTCTGTCTCACGATAAATCTCTTATTTTAGCTCATTAATGGGTTTCATGATAATGATAATGTTATGTTCATATGAACATCTTATGAAAACAATGCTTGTAAAAGTTGAACAATAAATGAGATAAGACACATACTAAATTAATGCTGCAGCTAATGGAGTATTAAACAAGATATATCGATGCACTTGTATCCACTTGATGTTGTCCATATCAAATATGGTTCCTTATCCTACTGGATCATCATGAATCTGAGATGGATTTTCTAATTTTGTTTTAAAATCCATAAGATATTCTACACAAAATGTAGAACACTTATCCATCAAATAACCATTTTCTATTCATTCTTTCGGACAAGCTCTGTTGCATAAAAATAATTTCAATGTATTCAAATACCACTCAATAGGATACATCCCCTAGAATTGCAACTGACCACTATCCATTACTTCTACAGTTAGGTGTACTTTCATGTGAACTATAACATAGAAAAATAAGGGGGGAAGCAGCTTCTCAAAGGGACAAAGTGTAAGTACATTTCATTCCTTCAATATTTTTAAATCACTCAATCGTTGATTTATAAAACAAAGATGTTAAATAAATCACTCATCCAAATCAATGATTTAACAACATTATGGGATAAACAATCACAAATTGTTATTGGAACCAACTGCTGAATTAGTATGTGATTGTCCATAATTTTCAACCCTTGCAATGTCCATCTCTCCAAATTCAAACACTTTGAACTTTTAGAATAGTAACCATCATGCACCATGAGCATCATCAAAATGGAATGAAATTTCTATTTCACCTTTTTAGTCATCATATAATGTGAAGAAGTCATATATGATATTTTTTGCTTAGCTAACTTTAAATTAATCTATTTCCTAAACAATATTCATCCCAAATCAAGACGTGCATTAAAATGGTCTTTTATTCACTAACCCCTAAAATGGTCCACAATAAATTATCACAAAAGTTTTTTCAATTTTCATGTCATCCAAATTATGCCTTATCAAGTTAGTTTTCCAATATGAAAGACTGTGTGAAATAATTTTCTTTTTCCAACTGTGACTATGCTGTCCACCAGCACCATGAATTTTAGGTTATGGATGAACCACCAAATCCTGAAATTCATACACCATGCCGATGTTTTCTTCCTCAATCTACAATAACTTTTTGACTACTATTATGATCTTTGGTGAGGGTATGAACCATATAGAACCATTTAATGTCACTTTTTCATTTCTAAACATATGGTGAGGGTGGAGAAAATGTATGTGACCCAAGTATGCCCATTTTTTGTAATGTTTAACCCCTAAATAATATTTACATTTATTGAAACAAAGCCTGAAAATTTTCCTTTCGTACTCGAGCCAGATAAATTTTTATAATACGAGAATCCATTGATTGTCCATAATAAAGTAGCTTGTAGTTTGACCATTTCATTCATTTCACAATCATATGTCACTACACAATCGCCTAAAATTTCATTCTACTCATCAATCAATGGATGAATATAAACATTAATCATATCCCCTGGACCTATAGATCTATCAATAAGAGTGGAAAGAAAAACAAATTGTTTCTTCATATAATTAAATGGAGGAAAATTATACGGAACCAACCCCACATGATGTGTGCTATGAGTATCACAATCCATGGACATGAATGGATTGAAACCATCTGCTTCTAACCCCTATCGAACATTACGAACATCTATAGAAATTTTGGGGTGTCTTATCGAAATCCATCCATGCACGAGATTCTTCCAGGTGGGTTAACATATTACTTTCTTGATTTACTTCTGCACTCCATATCATTAAATTAGAATCTTTAGATGACATAAAAAAACCTTTTCACCCTCAACATTAGGGGAATGTAACGTATTTGCTTTACGAGAATCAATTTTTCCTATTTCACAGTCTGCCTTTGATGAGTCTGATTTCCCTATTTTCTTTCTGCCTAAAAACACCAAAGACCATAAAAATATCCAAATGGGCAGTTAATTTTCTAAACAACATACATTTTTTTCACATGCATCTATGGTCTCATATGTAAAACCTAATTTCTCTGTCAACTTATGAGCATAGTAATATGGCTCAAGATTCATAGCATCTATAGGAATAACCTTTTTTAATTACACCAACAGTATGAAGAACGATGTGTCTGATCATGGATTGCAAGTCTTAAAATGTAAAAACTCCACTGAAAATGAAAATTTATTATTAGCAGTACATCCAAGATATAATTCTATTTTTGAATCATCAAGTACATCATAAATCCTCCCCAAATCATGATCTCTACAACAGTTCATATTTATCTCACTTGTCTCAACATTCTAGATGTCAATTTCATTAGGGGCAAACGCCACACCATTTTAGTAAGAATTTTATGCATATGATCATTCATCCTCACTTCAACATCCATCTGAACTGCATATATATGATGACAATGAATATATTCTTCCACACGGTGAGTCCAAATCATATAATTTTTCAAAAATACATTTAATAATAGGTGCTCCATCATGGTATATCCTGTGAATGGATATCTTTTTTCACATATTTGACATTGAAAACTAATATAGTCACTTTAAAATCCTCCATTGATATCAATAAACTGCATAATTCCCATAAAATATTCTCTAGATGTTTGATTTGGATGATCAATCCAACTCTTATACATTATAATATCTGTATAACAAACATCTACACAATAAATCCTATTATATGAATTTTTATATCAAATATAAATAAAATAAATATTGGGAAATTTCACAAGGACCATTGATAAAATAAACAATTTATATATCTTAATAACAAAAAATATAATATATAACGGAATATAAGTGAATGCCCATGTCATTGCCACCATGCTGGTATTCTAAATCTAATGATGATTATATATTACGAGAAACTATTTTGAGAATGCATTTTCCCTATAAATAACCATCGAGTAATCATTTTTAAAGAATGGAATATTATAACCCACATGCGTATGTGGTACATGAAAAAATTCCTCAAATACCAATATTTAACTATCATCATTAGACACTAAGTTAAAAACTATGAATAAATAAACTAATATAATTGGTGAAGTGCCCAAAATCAAATAGTGATGACCAGTCTTCTCAAACTCAATGAAACTGTGTCTTTGTACAAATAATTTTTCAATGCCTCTTGGATTCACTCTACCTTGGTGCCATCATATATAGTAAATAATAACTATCAAATATAGAAATGAATCAATAATTTATGGAAATATAATTAATCTATATCAAGGGTAACATCAAATATATACAATTCCAGAACAAAAAATATAGAAATATATCTTCAATTATGTTATCAATAGGGAATATGTGGGACAATGAATGTCACGGCCCATGCTAGATCACAAGGTCCAAGACAGTGTTCCTCATGGCCTCAAGTAGGTATCCTTTTATGCCAGATGTTTTTTTACCAATTGTAAGAGTCTCAATATCAACTGTGTAGAAAATATACCCTTGTTATAAAAAAAAGTATAATAAATAAAATCATAAGTCAATAAAAAATGAAAATTCATAATCCATGATATGTATCTCAAGTCATATAGTAAAAACCAAAATACTCCCAATGTGATAGGTCAATAAAAGTTTGATAATTAACAAGAATGTGAAAAAATATTGATACATCACTCAAAAATTCCATCCTAATTCTACCTATAAACACAAATTTCCATATCATGTCCCCTATCATCAGGGTATTTCTCTTATATCAAAGACTATGATATATTCACATGCATCGAGATTCCCATGCATGGTATGAATATGAAAGTAGTTGGAAACATCAAATTTGTCCATAACACATTTGAAAGGGTATAAGAGTTTATTTTATGTTAATAACAAAATGTCCATGAAATAAAACACATAGCCATGTTCGGAGTGTTTATGCGCTAAACAAACATGGGCTCCAAGATTGAAATGTAGTTATAAAAAAAATTCATGAACTTAGTTAACCAAAATGTCAAATAACATACTATAAAGCATAATAAAGGTAATAGTATCATGTCAACCCAGAGAAGGCCATCAAGCCCCATCTCTCTCTCAATTAATCCATAAGGCCAACACATTTGTACACTCCATTGTGCATTCTTATCCCAAAACTATGTCTCAAGTCATGTCCTTGAAAGCCATCATGCCCCATTGTCACATCAAGGTTCAGATCACATATGTCTACCATGAACCTATGTGAGGCTAAACAAATAAAATATACCCCATCAACTTTCTCAATCCAATATTCGTGGAACATACATCATATTATCATTCTCACCCATAAGGGATACTGATCCATGTTGAGTGCACCCGTAACATTGGTACCATGCATAGAACAACACAATATAAAATAATAAAAGTACGTTACGTTAAAAAATTGAATATCATATAAAGGAACATAATATAATATTTATAATTACATATAGTATCGAAACACATGTGATCAAACTCAAATATGGGTATCATGGTCTTTGCAAGCAAACACATGTTGTCAAACCTCAAACATTTTCTCATGGGATACACACACACAGAGAGACATGCGATAAACTCAAGAATGTTATAAATCAAATAACAACACAACATAATATCAATCCAATCGACATGTACATGGACTTTGTATTCTATGTAACTTTCAACCTTAAGTAAAGGGTGAAGTATTCTCATACACACACTATCAACACACATTGTTTCATAATTTGTTATGCACACAAACCCATATACACATAAAATTTCATTTACACCATTTTATTCACACACAATAATCATATAATCATCATGCATGACATATTTTTTATATAAATAAACTATAATTAAAACCTTAAAATAAAAATTAGGGAGTACCTAATAGTGCGAAAAATACGGAATTGATGGTAGCTGGAGATGGTAGTGCATCGTAGAGGAGTGGCAGGAGAGGGGAGGTAGAGTCGGAGGCTCTTCCGCGAGGGAGGGGGCAGACGCTGATACTAGTGGGGAGCCGGAGGATGAGGTGTTAAAGAGAAGGTAGTGCACTAGGGGAGGGGGCATGTGGTGTAGTGAGGGAGGTGACATGCGATGGCATTGGCGGGGACTAGAGGTGGAGGTCGTGTGGCGTTGGCGATGAGGCATCACTGACGAATTGAGGGAGGGGAGGCGGTGTGGGGGAACCGAAGGTGGAGTCGGTACGGCAAGGTAGGGATGGGTGGCTATGGGGGTAGGCTTCGTGATTGGGGGTGGGGGGTGCCGAAGTATTTTTTTTGAGACTCCTTGCGATCGTCATTGGCAGTCTCTATAGGGTACCAATAGCGACCGCCAATGTCGGTCGTCCATGTAAGGGGCCTTCAAAACCACATTATATAGTAGTGGATCACTATGTAAGTGTGAATTATACTATTTATGCAAGTTATGCATACAACAAGTTACCTTTAGGATTTATGAATTCTAGGATTTATTCATAAATCTAATAATTTCATGAGGTATGTTAAAGAGGTTATGTTTTATGAGTGAAAAGTTAGATTTTATTGATATGTTTGTATTCATGGAGTAATGTATTCAATAATTTTTTTATATCCCTTACTGATATTTTTTTACTCATCCCATGTTTTTTTTGAAATTTTTTTCACAGGATACAAGGAAGGGTAAGTGAAGGTAATAATTATAGAGATTTTATAAAGAAAATAATTCTTGTTTTATTTAAGGAATTTTATTATTGTGAAAACAAATGATAGAGTATAAGTGTTTACATTGTAATAGTTTGGATGAAATATAATATTTATGCAATAATTGTCTAAAATTCTAATCCTAAAAAGATCCCCAATGTTATGTAAAGTGGGATTTTGTACTGATCTCATGATTAAGTAATATTTTAAGTAAAGGCCCTTATAGTTGGTATTATAGGTTTTTTTAGATAACATTAAGAGTAAAAATATTGGTAAATTAACATCGATAAGTTATTTTAACTTTATGGTGAGATTTAAATGATATATAATTTTAAAATTACCATGTGGACATTTATAAAATATGTCTGTGTTCAGAATGGGTTTTTATAGAGGAAGCATGGAAGATATGATGGGCCGACCTCAAGAGGAAAATAAGGTACCAAATCAGAAACCATAGATGGTCGGAATCCGAACTATATAGATTGTTATAGTATTAGTGTAGTGGAATCTAGGTATAAATGGTGGTGTTATCCATGAACAACATCAGATAGATAGAAAATAGAGGAACATGTTGTTATTGGATCATTTCTTGAGGCCACACCCCCATCATTCAGAGGATCATTTGACCCTGTGCTACTGAAGGCTGGATTAAATCCGGAGAATAGATTTTTTATGTCATGATGTGTTTAGAACATCAAAATGATAGTCTTGTTATTTACTGTATTGAAGGTGAATCTGATCGATGGTGTTTTATGATTAAAAATATTAGGTTTAGTGATGATATTGTTTCTCTTGATTGGGATTAATTCAAAGATTGTGTTCTTCAGAATTAATTTCCTATGGTGGTTCGACATTGGTTGAAAAAATTATCTTTGAAATTAATAAATAGGATGACTCATTGGGTGCTTATGAAGAAACAATCCCTTGTCTACCAAAGTATTATCAAAATATTATTAGAGATCCTGATAGTAAATTCAATCATTTTTCTCAGGATTAAAGAAAATGCATCGAATGTAATTAGCAACTCATGAGTTCAAATGTTATTAAAATATAGATCAATCTGCAAAGAAGGTGGAAATAGAGTTTGATATGTTAAGGAATTCTTTTAAAAATAACAAAACAAGTGATCTAGGTAGCAGAAAAAACGTAACAACTCTTCATTAAAATGCTAATGGTAATAAAATTATGTTTACAGTTTCTAAAAATTGTGGTAAAAAGTACCCTAGGGAATGCATTTTGAATGCTAGTAAGTCCTTTTGAAGTGAAAAAATGGTACATAAGGCTTGTAATTTCACTATAAATAAGCAAGGTAATAGTAAGAAAAAATATGATTTTTATTAAGTAAAATGATTGAATTTCTATGTAATGGGTCATTCTAGAAATTAGTTCCTGACGAAGAACTCAAATAATGGAATGCACCTATACTACAAGAAAAAAGGGGTAGTGAAATCCATTTCAACTACATCAGAAGACATTGGGTCATAAAATTTTGAAGTATCATGCACATTTATTGTTTTTTAGGTTATTACAATGTATTTTTTGATTATAGTTCAACACATTCTTTCATTTTTGAAACATTTTCTAGTAAATTGGGAACTCCATATCAAGATATGAATCCTGAACATGTGGTAAAAAAACCCGGGTGAAATGTTGAGAAAAAAATAAATTATAAGAACATTACTGTCATTATGGGAAGAAAGAATATACCTCCAAAACATGTTGCTTTTTATCTAATAGAGTAGGATGTTAATTTGAGTTGGGAATGGATTTCCTATTATCATACAATGATTGACCATAGAGCTAATGGGGATTCTTTTCAAAACAAATTTTAGTTTTTGTACAGGAATAAAAACATATTTTTGAGAACATATCTGGATGAAGAGAAATTATTAAAAGATAGAAATGAATTTTACCTTTTACATATTTTTGAAAACAACGGAACTATTCAGATTAATGATGTTCATGTGGTTAATGTTTATCTTGATGTTTTTTCTGATGGGTTTCTTAGTATAATAAGTAATCAGGAAGTTGAATTTACTTTCGACATGGTTCTTTGTTCTAATCCAATTGCAAAATCCCCTTATCGAATGAATCAAATTGACCTTTTAGTTTAAAGAATAAATTGAAGTCGGTATTAGATAAAGGTTTCATTTTATCTATATCATCATCATGGGGTTCTCCTATCTTTTTTGTTAAAAATAAAGATGGTTCAATGAGACTTTTCAATGATTATAGAGCCTTGAATAACATCACTTTAATGAACAAGTATCATTTTACCCATATCAATAATTTTTTGGATCAACTCTAATGAGCTCAGTATTTTTCAATGATTGACTTGAGGATGGGGTAACATCAGTTTAATGTAAAGGAAGAAGAAATTTTGAAGGCTGCATTTTGTACTAGATATAGACATTATGAATTTTATGTTGTGCCCTTTTTATTAACCAATTCAATTTTTATATTCATCTATCTTATGAATATAAATTTCTGTGAGTTCAAGGATATGTTTATGGTTGTGTTTATTGATGTTATTTTGGTATATTTTAGACGCAAAGAGGAGATTTCAAGTCATTTGACGATTTTTTTACAAACCATAAAGGAAAAAAACTGTATGGGAAATTATCCATGTGTGAGTTTTGGTTAAAAAAATTCTAGTCTGGGGCCACATTGTTTCTAAAGATGGAATAACAGTTGAACTTTCTAAAAAATGTTGTTGAAGAATGGACAACACCCACAAATATAACTATGATTCACATTTTAATTTGTTTAGCGGGTTATTACAAGAGGTTTGATGAAATTTTTTCAATGTTTTGTCCCACTGACTACGTTATTTAGAAAAGGTGTTATGTTCATCTAGAAAATAGAATGTGATGAATGTTTTCAAGAATTAAAAAAATGGTTGGTTAGTTATCCAATTTTGTAACTGCCTTCCAGAAATGGTGAATTTTTTATCTATAGTGATGATTTGTTGAAAGGACTTGGTTGTGTCCAAATCTAGAATGATAAGGTAATTTCTTATGCATTATGTTAGTTGAAAACTACACCACCAAAAATAAATTTTTATTAAAAATCCTCATTAAGGACAAGTGGGATCCATCGTTCGGAAAAACACAACCACTACGTGCTAACGGAGCTCACAAAATTATTAAACACCAGACTATGGTTATTTGAATTAGCCACTCTATATAATTCCCAGTGAAAAGTTCTAACTTGTGTGTTTGGATCCTCCCTGAGATGTTCTTCGAGATGAGAGATCATCTTGTCCATTGTCTGAAAGAATTCTTCCAAAGATATTATTCCTTGATCGAAACCCGGAGAAATTATTCAATCTTGGTTGTTGATCCACGCTTCCTACTCCTCAGTGGCCAAACTTTCAACCTCCATTCATAAAATCTCGTAATTTTTTCAATTGAGGAATTGGGCCTCATGTATTTCTCAAATATTTCATCCTTGGAGTGAAATATGAGCATCAGGAAATCCATTACATTTTCTTCTATTACCTTTGGTTATCTACTTACATCACCATTATCTCTATCATTCAGGGCCTTGCTTTCCGTGCTTCCACTTTTTTTCGCTGATGTTGTTTCGCTTGATTTTGGAAAGAAATAATAGTCTTTATGTCCCTTTGTTTTTTTCCCATGAACCACAATGCATTTTACGGAGTCATGCTTTCCTTTGAGACTCTTCTTCCTTCTAGGGCTATGAGGACCTTTCCCTTGAAGATGATCCCAACTGTCCCCTGGAATGTGACTAAAGATATCAGCACCTAAATCATCCCCCTCATGCAAGATTACTTGATCTTGATCCACCAGACTATCAAAGTCGTTCTTTAGCTCAACCCTCGAGACCTCAGTGGAAGGCTTTAGCCCAAACTGCTTGCTCAGCTCACTAGGGGACCTCTTGTTTTCCCCTGAATATGCAACCTTTATATAGGATAGGGTATGGGAAATGTTTGGGTCCAAGGGACCCAACACACACCCCTCCTCTCGAATCCCTATACTAGGCACCGTATCATCAAACTTATACACCTTCTATATCCTAGGAGGCTCGGCCACCCTGCCATTCTTAGGCCTCCCTTTATCAGTGTGGGGAACCTCGGCAGATAGAGTCACCCCCTTTTAAATCCCTCGAGGTTCGGCCTCCGTGCCAGCCTCTATTGCAGCACATTCATGCTCACATTGAGTGAGTTTCTTCATCTCCACTAAAGACCCAGTTGAAAACTCAATAGTTAAATTACCCTAAAGATAAATTGGAATTAGTTTTTATTGTTTTAGGCATAATAAATTTGGAGACATCATCTGTATAGAGTAAAGTGTTAAATATATACTATCCATAAATTTTTAAAGTATATATTATCTGAAAAAAAATTGAAAATGAGACAGAGAGGATGGAAGAAAATAATCAAGGATTATGATTGTACAATTCAATATCATCCTGAAAAAATGAACTAAGTGGTTAATGCGTTGAGTCCAAATATTAATGATACATTAACCATGTTACGTGTTAAATGTGACCCTCTGATTAATGATTTGATGAACATTGTCTTAAAAAATTTATGGTATAGAAAATTACACTCTTCTATTTCAGGTTTTAGTGTAACCATCCCTAGTAGACAGAATTAATTAATTGTAGAAGGAATATACTGAGTTATAGAAAAAGTTATAATTGGTTAAGAAGGGTATATTTACTAAATTTAACATTTATAAAGCCTATTTTTTTGAGGTTTCAAATGAGATTATGTGTGTCTTGTGATTCACTAATGAAAAAATAGTTGTTATGTGAAACTCATAGTTCACTATTTTCAGTTCATCTGGGTAGTACTAAGATGTACAAAGATCATCAAGAGTATTACTAGTGGTATTGTATGAAAATAGATATTTTTATCTTTCCCCTAAGATGTTTGATTTTTAAATAGGTTAGAGAATAGAAAAATTTACCAAAAGATATTATTTATCCTTTTCTAGTGAAAGAGTGAAAATGGGAAAATGTGTCCATGGATTTCATTGTGGGATTACCAAAGACTTATTGAGGTAATAATGCAATATGGGTTACTGTTGATCGATTAGCTAACTATGCTCATTTTCTTCATATTTGATATATTATGTATCTAGATAAACATTATAAATTTTCTAATAATGAGATAATCATGTAACATTGAGTTCCACTCTCCATTGTATTTTATCGTGATCTTTGGATCACTTATAAATTTTCGAAATCCTTCAGAATTTTTTGGGTACTAAATTTAATTTTTGTATATATTATTATCCTCAATCATATAGGAAGACAAAATGACAAATTCATAGATTAGAAGTTATGCTACGTGATTATTCAATGGATTATCAAGGATGTAAGAGAATCCAACATTCATTGGTTTATGTTTCTGAAAAAAAACAATTTTCATTCTACTATACAGATGGAACCATTTGAGGCATTATATGGAAAGAAATGTCGAACTCTAGATTTTTGTGATAAAGTAAGTGAAAAGAAGTTGATGGGACCAGAATTGTCATATGATATGTCATAAAATTATCAGTTGATTTATAATCACATGAGAACAACTCAGAGAAGGAAGAAACGTTATACAAATAATTTGAGGAAGGATATTTCATTCGAGGTAGGTGATCATGTATTTCTTAATGTTTCTCCATGGAAATGTGTGATGTGTTTTGGTTTTAATGGAAAGATGATTACAATGATCATTTGACCTTTTTAAATCAAAAATAATGTAGGATCAGTTTCCTACGTAGTGTCTTTACCTCCATGGTTATCCTAGATACACAATTTTTTCATGATTCAATGTTGAAAAAGTATTTGTGAGATCTACCTTATGTTTTGAGTCCATAGGTAGTTCAGTTGGAAACGAATATTTTTAATGAGGAACAATCAGTCTAGATTCTTGACTATAAATAGAAAGTGTTATGAAATAAGGTAATAAATTAGGTAATGGTTTGGTGAAAAACCGTATGGTTGAAGATGAAATGTGGGAATCTGAAAAGGCAATGAGGGATAAATACCCCACTTATTTGATACGTAAATAAAATAGCTGAGATGTAATTTCAAAAAGGGGGGAATGATTTAGGATCCCATGTATTTATAGAATAATAATTTTTCATATCTATTAATATTTATGAATAAGATATTAATTTTATGTTAAAGGGGACACTTTTTCAGAAAGTGTACTCGGTACACTACAACGAGTATCTCTAAAATCTTACGTTGCACAAAACATTGAGTTGTACCAAAAAATAATATAAGAATATTATTATTTTACATTTTAGTTAACTCCTAGCCTTTTAATGGGGGAGAATGAATAAAAATAAGTATAATATTATTATACTTGTTTGTTTCCTATTTTTACATTTATCGAATACATTTTAGAGGCATAAAATCAGAATGAATCTAATATTAAGCATAAAATAATTTAAAATTTTTAAAAAGTAGTTTTACAACCTTTTGAAGGAGAAACATTTTTAAATATATTTTTTCCCCTCTTGGATGTTATATTTGATAAAATTAACATCTTATATATAAGTGGGACACCAATATTTACTTTGGTTTAGTTTTTGGTAATTTTCTAATAATGTTCATTTCCTAATGAATAGTGAAAAAATGCTCAATTTCAATTCTTTACTACCTTTTCGTATAATTTATTTATATTGTTAGATTGTCATTTTAATTTTCTTTAATGTGTAATAGGATTAATTTTTGTTAATTTAATATAATGTTATTCATTTGAAGTAAAATCACTTTTAAATTAGACATAAACACAAGTCAATCTTATGATAGTTAAACCTTTTTAAAACAAGACTTTTTTTTGTTTCGACAACAGGAATTAATTTTAAATTAATTTATGCAAATTATATGTTTTTTGAATTGGAAAAAGGAATCGATATTTAGAATCATAAGGCCCAAATTTTATAAATAAGTACATTTAATTTTTGGACATTATGAATAGTACCTTATGTAATAATTTTTTTAACCTCGTTTAAATAGTAAATATTGTAAATTAGGGTAAAAAATTAATATTATAATAATAAAAAATACCCTAACACATTTTCAAATCCTATAGAATGAGATATATCTGACCATGTGAATTTTTCGGTCCATGTTAGGACCCTATAGAGCCCCTTGGGTGTGATATTGACATGTTATAAGAATTGATTTAACATAATGAGAAATATAACATAAACATGTATCTTTTACCAAAACAATTTTAATATGGGGTTATATAAATATTAAATTTGACAATAAATAGTCATTAGAAATCTGAAAATTATTCCTACATCTTTATATTATATATATAATTTTTATACATTTAATAAATAAATTATTTGATGACACAATGATGATGCATTTATTACCGAATAAATAAAGTATTCAAAAAATGATATTATAAATATTAAAATAAGAATAATTTGAACATTTTGATGTTGTAAAATAATTTTATTGATGGTTATGAAATATTATCTTTTACTTAATGCTTTTGTATTAATGGAATCAAGTTGTTATGACTTAAACAAATTAATTACTAAATTGTGTTAAAATTTACAAAAATGTGTTTTTAAAACAAATATTATTTTAATAAATGTTATAACAATCCTATAAATATTGAATTCGAAAAACTCACTAATATAATGTTAAAAAAGTAATTAATGATCAAATTGTGATTCTCTTTTCAATTTATAGTAATTATTGTAACCATATATTATGAAAATACAAGAAGTCATGGTAAGAGTTAATGTTTTTTATCTAAGGGTTAAAGAAAAAAAGATAAGGTTAATTTTATACCATAAACTTGCCTAAAACCTATTGGATGAGAGGATGTAAAACCATTATCATCTTATCATAAAAATTTATCACTTTATAACTATTATAATTTGAAAATAAATTTATAATAAAATAATATTTCAAGACTTTCCTAAAGTGCCCCTCTTCCCTCTTATAAAAAGCCACCACCTCAACCACTTACTCACACATATCAAGCCCCTAAGATCGTTCAAATTATTCTCAAATAATATACCCAAATCTATCCTTTCCTCCCAGAGGTATTAATGTTGGTAGAAGGAAATTTAGGAAAACCTTTTGGCTCATATCCAAAGAAGTTATCCAATTTAGAGGTAACGTATTTACTCAAGTTACATTCCTTTATTTTCCTTCTTCACTCCATATGCCATTCTTATGATTTGATTATATAAAAACACTATTATCTTCATATAATAGTATTATTTTCTATAAGTATTTTAACTACACTAACACACACATCCATCTAATGGATATGAACATAATATTTCTTTGTACGGAAAACTACTACTTCACGACCACCTCTCATGGTGGCCATTATGATGTCAATATATTTATATATGATATATATTATATTTATACTTTCTTTATGCTTATTTATTTTTTTATTTACAACAAAACATTATATTTTCCATAAGTGGTAAATACGATTATTTCTATTGTGAAAGTGCGGACTACCTCCCCCTAAAAGTGTAATGAATCGTTCATTCCATACATGGAATGAATAAAGGGTGGAATTTATGAAATTATGTATCATATATAACATATATAATATATTGGAATTATAAAATACCTAGGTATCATTTATTTTTCATTATTTTAATATTACATTGAAATGAATGTAGAGTTCATGTGTGCGTATGACCTATCATCTCCATAAACGATGAATTTCATTTCTTATCTCCAAATGGTAGGGAATATTATTAATACATATATAATGGATATATAAGATATTTTAATAAATTTATATCATTGTGAATATGATGTACTTTTGACTACATAGAAAATTCATATAAATACAAATTCAATTTTGATTCAAGTGCTGAATATTGACAAAACGACAGATATGAACTAGAATAATTATGTGATTGTTATAAAAATTTTATAAGTGATATAAAAGGTAAAAAAATCTGTAAATTTGTTATCAACAAGATAGAAATTAAATTATGGTTATTATTCCCACAGAACAGGGAACATGTGTGATGATTTGGACTCAAGGTAAGGGACTTCGTCTCAATGTATTTTCATTGAGGAATATTTCAAGTTATATGTGAGATTAATTTATATGGTGTATAATTATACCCTTTTAATTTTAAATAAATTAAATGGTTTTAAAAAGAAATATTTTCTTATGAAGAATTTTTCAAAAGGAAAAAATGCAGGCTTGTTTTTAACGTACCCATTAACAATAACTTTTCCACAGTCGTGAGCATTATTTGATATTTTGATTCCTCTACAAACCTTAATATTTTTAAAAAGAAAACTAGATACCATATAAAATTTATTGTATTATGGTATTGAAAATTGTTTTATGAACATATTGATTGTGTCAATATATTGAACTAAAATCTTATGATTGCAACGTGGAAATGTTATCTTTCCTTTATTCTTGTTTTATCAATTATGATTATGTTGTGGTTCACGAGAATTATTTACATATATGGGTGGTTCCATGATAAAACGAGGGCGGATGAGCCAGTGATTGATCTCCAATTGATTTGGTAATGTGATAGATGTAAAAGTTGATGTTTATCTTTAGATATTATGGAATATATTTTGATGGGTATTCCAAACGTAACCATGAATGTTTCTCCATATTTAGTTGTGAAAGCTACTATGTAAGTTTGTTATGGATTCCACAAGTTATATTTATGATTTATGATTTCTATGAGTTATTTATAAATATTATTATTTCATGTATTATTTTAAAGAGATTATGTTTTATGAGTGAAAAGTATGTTTTCATTGATTTGTATGTATTCATGGACTAATGTATTTTTTCCTTATTTTATATCACTTACTTTGCTTTTTAGTCTCCTCCAAAGATTTTTCAAATTGTTTTTCACAGGGTATAAGGATGGTTAAGTTAAAGTAATAATTGAAGAATATTATTATCAAGAAAATAATTCTTTTTTAAATATAAAGTTTCATTATTGAAAAAAATTGGATAGATTAGATGTGTCTACCTTGTAATATTTGATATTAAATGCAATAGTTATTTTATAATTCTCAAAAACTGTAAACCAGGAAAGATCATCAATGTGAATGAATTACATATTACTGACCAATAATAGGATTAATTAATTTTTTAAGTATGGGGCCTTATATATTATGATAATGGGGTAGTTAATCATAATCTATCTTTCCATATCCTTTTATACAATAAATGAAAACACCGCCCAAGATGTGTAAATTTATCAGATTCATGGATGATAGGCTTTCAATTTTCATTACCATCATAGAGAATGGTCATGAAACTATTTTAATGGTTGAACCAGATCATAATATATTTATCTTTTTATTTTATATTCTATATTCCTTATACTCTCATGACATAAAATAATAATAGAAAAAGTGCATTGTATGGAAAACCACCAAATTCATCCAATCATTTATCAATAAACTTTTATCTAACGATTCAACCTCAAAATTCATAAAATATTCTTTACATGATCATTTATATCTCGGTAATGTAACTAATAATATATATATATATATATAATTCTATATGTTTAACCACATTTCAAACTAACATCCATTTAGGATTACAAGTGAACCATTCATAAAAGCTATGATAATTAACACTCCCAAACAATGAATTTAATCCCGATAACTCATACAAAGGTCCATAAAAGAACATAATAAAACCATAATGGATCATGTTAATGTATTATAGTGTATTTAAATTTTATTTAATGCATCTAATTTCATTATACATTACTTTAATGTGAATAAATCATTCATCAACATTGGTAATGAGAAATTCTTGAACCCATCTCTCTTTCTATGGGGTTTCCCTCTTCAACCTATTTTGATTATGAATTTTCCTAAAAATAGTTTATTCATCATTATTATAACTTTTATGGAAAATATGTGTTCTATAATTGATTTTATGAACAATCCAATGTTTTCCAAAATAACTCCTCTGTCTAATAAACACACCCTTTTTACACATCAAATATGGTTTCACTCTTTATTCATGGTTAATGGTTTTATGTGAAGAATGATATTCCCTATTTATTTTGGGAACAAAATGTTTATGAATTTATTCTTTATGATTTGAAACCCATTTATTTCTATGGATAATTTTATGTTCAAGTTTGATATATTTTATATGTGGCATACATGATAATGTAAATCTTAATATGTGACGGGAGCACTTGAATTTGTATAGCAACAATATGAATGTTTGAATGCGACGGGTGTGCGTAGAATTATACAAAACTCCAATTAATTGGGTAAAGTAAAAAATCCCATGTGTTAATATGAAATGATGTGTGACCATTATGCAATAATTGTTCAGAACTATGTGTGCTAGATAACCACTAAGAGAAGATGTTTCATTTTTATGAATTTCCATATTCTATTCTATTATATAAATTATAGTATGATTACTCTAAACCCATGTTACATTTTTTATTTTATTTTATTTCCTATTACTTGGATTTTATATCATCCATTTTGGATTTAAATTCTTAGGTGAGTAGATGTACTAAAGAGTACACAAGGTACAATAAGAATCTATAGAAGTATGAATTAAATAAATGTATATCCTTTAGGTTGTAAATTTTATGTATAGTCCTAGTGTTCCCAAGAATCTAAAACTTTGGTTTCTCTTTGTGTATGGTTTTTATGTTGTTTATCATTAAAATAATTTAAAAATAATGTATTAAATTTAGTGGCAACATAGTCGGAATGAGAGCCAAGGTTTAGTTAATTTGGGAATTAGGATTAATGAACCCACTATAAATCCTATAGTATGAGACTAAGTAATGATATGCACACTAGAATATTTTCGGAACAAATAGATCCTATGAGATATTATTTTAGTGTAAATGTAAAAAATAAATAATATATTTATCAATGAGCCATTGAATAATGTTTTATTTTAACATTTTCTATTTTAGAAAATGGTGGGTAGCATGAGAAACCAGGCCCTCAACCTATGAGAGGGAGAATGTAGTGATTCCCCAAACGACATCCCCAATGCATTGCATGGTGGAGTTAAAAACTTTATAGTGATAATTAACTAGTTTTATATAGTTATGAACAATAACCTCTAAAATGTGGAATATCCTACTTCATCCATGATAGAGAAACCGACAATCAAGTGTTTTATGCGGTAACAACCATTGACGTTGTGTGGTTATTCGGATTCAATAGTTATTAAATAGTTGGTCATTTCAAGGGAGAAGATCTTTTTTTCTCTACAATATTCTTAAATAGAGAAGGTGATTCTGGAAAATTATCATCTAGATGGAGAGTCTGATCAATGGTCTTCTTTGATTAAGAACACCAAAGAAGCTGAAAAATTTGAAGAGATGGAATAGGAAGACCATACAAACATATTTCATAAAAAGTATTTCCCATGAACTCTTCATAAAAATAATGGAGAGAGAATTATTAGAGAACAAGAAAAAGGAATCAAAATCAGTCACTTCCGATTCAGTGAATTTCATAAGGATTGAAAGGTATGATTTAGGTTCTCTTGTCAACAATGACAGAAGAATTGATAGATTATTTAGGATGTTAAAACCACACCTTCGAAAGGATTTTTTCAATTCGAGACATTGAGTGTTATAAAGAAGTTTTCTATGTGATATTAAAGTAGGGATGGAGTTTGGATATTGGTCTAATGGATATGGTGATAAGAAACGAATGATGAATATTCATCCCAGAGGATCTAATGATAAAATAGGGAATAAAACTAAACCAAACACATTTCAAAAATATGGGAAGAAGCATCATATGAATTTCTTCAATGGGAAAAGGAAATGTTTCAAGTGTGGTCGATAAGTCCACCAAGCTCTTGAGTATCAAAAATTCATGAGAAGGAAAAAGAACTTGGTAGAAGAAAGGAAAGAACCACCCATTTTCCAATGCTACAATTGTAGGGAGCAAGGGAATAATGCATGTTAGTTCACCAAACCTTGATCCCTCAAGGATAATCAGCCTTAGTAGCCAATGATGCCAAAGTAAAAAGAGAAGGCTTCTTCCATAACTTATGTAGATATTTAGAATCAAAATTATGTCTTCTCAGGTGCAAATCCTATCCACTTAGGAGTGGAAAAGGTATTATATGATTCTGTTTCTATGCATTCCATTATATCTTAAATTTTTTCTAGAACTATAGAATCAAAACCCCAAATCCATGTATTTATGATATATATAAAAACACATAGTTTTGAAATCATTGCAACCCATGCGTTGGAATCTACACCTATTGGCATATGTGGGAAGATTATTCCAGAAAATATTATGCTACTTACATTGGTGGAATTTGATATTATAATGTGAATGGATTAGATCTCATTATATAATGAACATATCAAATGTGGTAAAAGGAAAATATTTTTTTCAGATTCTAAACCAACCCATGATCCTCTAAAAATTCACGTAATATCATGAATCTATTTTGAAAAGGACTTCAACGGTGTGGGTGTTGATTCACTAGGAAGGGGAATAACTTTATCAAATTTTTGAGTCAAATGAAAGTGTCAAACTTGTGTAAATCCCCATCATGAAAGAATAATGTGACCTGTTTTTTGAAGAGTTACTCAGTCTCCCCCCAGATTGAGAGGTAGAGTTCTTCATATAACTCAAAGCTAGAGATAATCATATCTCAATGAATTCCAATAGGATGTCTCTTATAAAACTACTGTTGTTAAAGAATCAGCTACAATAGAATTTAGAAAAAGGGTTCATACGCCTTATTGCGTCACCTTGGGGTGTGCTAGTTCTCTTTATGAAGAAGAAAGTTGGATCAAACTGGCTATGTATAGATTATCAGTAAAACAACAAAATCACAATAAAGAACAAGTATCCTCTTCCAAGGATTGAAGACTTGTTTGATCAGCTAATAGGAGCACAATACTTCTCAAATGTGGATCTTCATTATAGATATCATCAGCTAAAGGTGAAGAAAAAATATATTCATAAGACTTTCTTCTGTACAAGGTTTTGGCACTGTGAGTTTTGGGTGATTCCCTTTATAATTACTAATTCCCCTACAATCTTCATGGATCTGATTAATAGAGTCATCAGACATTACCTCGAAAAACTTGTAGTTGTGTTTATCGATGATATTCTCATCCACTCCAAGTGCAAGGAGGAACATGCTGAACATCTAGAACAAGTATATGCATCATTATGAAAAGGGAATTTTATTCCATGTTCAAAAAGTGTGACTTTTGGATGAAGCAAGTCACATTATTCGGACATGTGTTAAGAAGGTTTGGAATTTATGTGGACCCTTTAAAAACATAGGCAACTGAAAAATGGCATAGGCCATCTAGTGTCACAGAAATTTATAGTTTTCTTCGACTAGTAGGGTACTACTAATTTTTTGTGAAATATTTCTCATTGTTTTCATTCCATATAAGTTAGGTAATATGGAAAGGGGTAATGCCTGTCAGGACTGATGATTGTGTGGGAAGCATCAAGGATATAATGAGAATGATGATCACTACACCTATACACAGATTACTAAAGAGTGGAGAATGCTTTGGGAAACATAGTGATGTTTAAAAGAATGTATTTGGTAGTGTACACCTGAAAAATGATAATGTTATGCCCTGGGCGTCATGACATTTGAAGATCAATAAGGAGACCTTCCTAACGCATGATCTAGAGATGGGATTTGTGATTTTTGGCTAGAAAATACGGTAGCACTACCTCTTTGGTGAGAAGTGTGACATATACAACAATCCCAAGAGTCTAAAGTATATATTTACACAAAAGGAGCTCAAAATTCAACAAATGTGATGGTTAGAGGTAAATAATTTTTAAGATTTCTCTATTCACAATAATCGTGCCATGGTGAAGAAAGTAGCCGATTCTTTGAGCAGAAAAGAACATGATAAACTATCTATGTTACTGATTGATAAAGACAATAAATTCATGTATAAGAAAAGGATGGATTTGTAAATCATAATGGTAGGGAATAAATACTACCTTTCCTAAATTATTTCCCTACTATCTATACAAGAAAAGATAAAGGATGTGTAATGGGATGATCTGGAGAAAAAAATAGGTTGAATGAAGGAGAAAGGGTACAAACTAGGGTTCCATATAAAAATGATGGTGTGATTATGTTTGGAATGCATATTTTTGTTCCATCATAACATTGGATAATGAAAGTGCTATTTGACAACGCACGAGGCTCGAATTTATTTATCCATACTGGTGTCACCAAGATGTACTGTGATCTCCTATAAAACATTTGGTGGGACAACATGAAGAAGGATATTGTTGAATATATCTCAATGTGCTTCATATGTTAATAAGTTAAAGCTGAGTGAAAAAATTCCCATGGGATGATGAAATCATTTCATATACCCATGTGGAAATGGAAGAATGTCACTATGAACTTTTTTACATGACCCTTGAAGACATCCAAGGAAAATAATGAAATATGGTCCATAGTTGACTGACTCACCAATACATCCCAATTTATCCCTATTTGGGATGATCAATCACTTGAATAACTTGTAGTGATTTAAATGGAGAATGTGGTGAGACTTCATGGGGTTCCATTTTTGATTGTGTTTAATTGTGATCGAAGGTTCACATATAAATTATAGAGGAGTCTATAACTTTCATTGAGTAATGAATTTAATTTCATCAAAACGTATCATCCCCAAAATAATTTCCAATATGAAGCGACTATTCATACACTAGAAGTTATGCAAAAAGTATTCTCTATAGAATTCAAAGGTGTATGGGATCACCATATCCCATTGGTTAAGATATCATATAATAATAGCCTCCACTTGAGTATACAAATGACTATATTTTATGATCTTTATGTAAAGCGATGTAGAACTCCATCCTATTTGGATAAAGTATGAGAAAAAAAGATACATGTACCTGATCTTTTTCAAGAGATGGTATTAAAGGATCAAGGGATCCAGAAACATATCAATGATGCACAGTGTTGGAAAAGAAGGTATGATGAAACACTTTAATGGTAATTGGATTTTGAGCTGGGAGATAATGTATTCATTCAAATATGACCATTAAAGAGAGTCATGTCATTTTCATATAAAGGGGAGCTATGATGAAGGTATAGTTGGCGCTTTGAGATCTTTGACTGCATAAGAGTCATGCTGTTTCAGATTTCACTTCCACAGAATATGGGTCAAATTTTTTATGTTTTTCAAATATAACTCTTGAGGATGTACATACCAGATCCCAAAAAATTAGTAAACTTAGTGTTGGTATAATTGGAATATGATCTCACTAATGTGGAGTAGCCGGTAATGATTATTGGTGGGAGTGATAGTGTAACGACCCAAAGTTTCATTAATGGAAATCCCTCTTGATCTAGTTAAATAACTCTTTATGTAAAATATTTATATAAAATGTCATCTTATTTGGTTTTATTTTATGAATTGTGACTGTTACTTTTATAACCATTGAACAGTGATCACTTTATTAGTATAAATATAGGGCTTTAACAAATCCAATTTACTCAGACAAAAGAAGCGATGACCTCATCCAGTAGAATTGCTCCATATGAATCCCATTTGTCGGGCTCAGAAATGTGGTGGAATCCTTGGGCTTTTCTCTTGGACAATCCCGGGCTGAGCTTCATCATGTCAAGCTCGAACGGGACCGTCTATAGGAAAAGTGGAAGTTGATAGAGATTACCACTCGAGCGATGTTATCTGAGCCACCACAAGAGTCTGTCACCATCACACACCATACCTTTACGTATTATGAGAATGTTATAAAAGGTTATGTAACAAATATCTAGTACTATGTTCATGTACATTATTTTTTGTATATAATAATGAATATACTTTCTTCTCATTATTGATACATTGTAAATAGTTTTTAAAGTGCAAATAGTGTTTTTGTAGTTATTATTTAATTAAGAATTCTATTTAATTAAATTATGGGATTTTTGAATTAAATAATATTTGAATAAAACAATATTATTATTATTAAATTATTTTTATTATATATAAATGATCATATAATTTTATGAATGCAATTGTAATTTTCATTAAGGTTTGAAAGCCATTTTTGTCAAAACCTTTGAATTTTTTATAAATGTAGGATTTTTTAAATGTGCAAATTAACATATTTAGAATATTATTTAGATAAAATAATTGTTATTTATGGAATCAAGTTTTCGAAATTATCCTACGGTGAAATTTTCATACTTTTCTAAGACAATCAATTTTTTTGGGTAAAAATTAAATACTGTTTAAATATATATTGTGTTTTATGACATCATACTGACCCAATAGTGATTTAATAAAATACTATAATCTTTATTCTCGTCCAATATATGTTTTAAAATTAATATATTGTGATTTTGGGTTTGTTTGACTTTCTTTTGAAAGAATTAATGGACCCTTCAAGACTTATTAAACACTCGGTCTTTTTAAATTGTTTTTCAAGGGAGTGTGACTCACCACTATATAAGAAACCCTATTATTTTAAGATGCTAGGACTTTGGCCATATAAAATATTCTTTTACTCTTCCCTTTTCTAAAAACCATGGGAAAAATCCATGGGATGGTTTGTGGTTTGGACTAATTTAATATAAGGGGCCCAAACCTAAATAATAAAGAATTCCCTCACCTTTCCTATATAAACCCACCTAAGCTCCCACATCATCATCCCTAAAAGCCATTTGAGTTCGTCAAAACTCTGCCCTACTCTCTCTAAAATCCCTTAAAGGTGCCCCAATCTCCCAAGAAACCTCTCACAATCCTCTCTCAATCCTTTGGAATCACACATCCAAGTAAGGGTTTTCTCTTCCTTTCTCATTTTTGTCCAATTTTCTTTAAGTTGTTTTTCCATTTTAATTTATATTAAGAATGTTGGGGTATGGTTTTTCACCTCTCTCATACTTCCCTCTTTATGTTTGACTTATGGGAGACCCCTTTCTCTCTCATTAAATTCCTCCCATGTACACTCGTTACTATGCCGAAATTTCGAAAGAAACTCGTCTCTCCTCATTTACATTCAAGAAATAATTTTGTATCATGAATATAAATTCAATTAAAATTGGTGGGACATGTGTCTATATGACCTCCTTACTATCCATTACATGTAAATATGATTAAAAACCTCTTTCTCTCTCATCAACCATTTTTATGAATTCATATGTCACGCGGTTACGCTGTTGAAATCACACCGATTTTCTAAGCCAATGCCATTGTGTAGTGAATACCATACCCATTTCTACATCAATGGAATTAACATTTATGCACATTTACTTATCAATTATTATTTTTTGTGTATTAATTTCATATTATTTTATCGTGGAATAAATTATTATGTTTTATGAATCCATGTTTTATGATCCATTGGCACACTTATGCATGAAATGAAATGTTTAAGAAGGGTGCGCCCTTATAGCGCTCCAATGCATTGGGTAAAGTATAGTATCATGATAAGTCATGTGCAATCAGTGTTGACTCATGATAATTCAAGTGCAATGATGTTTTACTCATGCTTCATGTGCAATGAGGATTTACTCAGGCTCTATGTGCAATGAGCCTTGGCTAATGCTAATTCCTTGTTAAGTGTTGTTGCCACATTTCCATGTTATGATTATCATGATTTATCATGCCTTTATGTTCATGTTTCTCTAGTGATCTATTGATATGCCTATTGTCTATCATGTATTGTACTCCTCATGTATTCCATTGTTATTCCCTTACAGGGCTTTATAGCTCACCCCTTTTCTTATGCTTATTCTCATGTTATCCCATGCAATGCTAAGTACCAAGGAATGTAGTTGTTATGTAAAGGAAGTTTTCAATAAAGATTTTGTACTTCATGTTTAAAGATTTTATGTCATGATCCAAAGCCCCAAAAACACTATACCTCTCGATCATCCATGTTATATAATGTGAATGGTGTATGTTATAAATCATGTTTACGTTTGTAATAAAAGCAGGGTTGTCATAGTTGGTATCAGAGGATAGGTTTAGTTATTTATGGAATTAGGATTAAAAAACCCTAGTAAAGCCTTAGAGACAAGACTAAGTACAATAAAAACATCCCCATGTTTTGGTAATTATTTAGTTAGTGGTGTATCAAGAAAATACATCATGTTTTGGATATGAGCAGGTAGAGGCGGCTCTGACACAGATGTATCCTATTGGTAAAACACAAAAACACCGCTTTGAGAAAGACTGGAATGGGAACTAGTGCATGACAATGGGCCTTGCTGCACTCTTGGTTATGACACTCCCAAGGGATATGTTTTGATAAATTCATAGGCTTAGTATGAACACTTATTTAGGGAATTAAAAAAAATTCCCATAAGAATATATGTTAGAAAGGAGATCATGAAAATCCAAGATTGAATCCTATAGAATCATGAGTTAAGGAAATAAAAGTTTATTTATAAGTAATCAACTTTTGTCTTTGGATTACCCTTTATGTGTTACCCTCTAAATTTTCTTTTCATTCCAGCCAATGTCTGGTAAAAGGAGGACTCGGGCTAACAACCGATGTGAAGATCAGTGTAATGACTGTACTAATGAGATGCACAATCCAATGGGAGCGGGAATTGCGAACTTTGTCAAGCTTATCTCTTAGCTAACTAAAGAATTGAATAGAAACATAGGTCAAGAGGAATTTTCAACCCCTCATAATAAGGAACAAGTTGTTATTGAGAGCTTCATGAGACAAAGTCCTCCTACTTTTAGTGGATCATCTGATCCCTCGAATGATGAACAATGAATCAACTCCATTGAAAAGATATTCTCCATCCTTCAATGTTCAGAACAAGATAAGGTTCTCCTGGTGACTTATCATATGGAGGGTAAAGATGATCAATGGTTGACGTTGATCAAAAATACGAAGCCTGAGGAGGATATGGAGGTGTTGGAATGGAAGGATTTCTGGAAGATGTTTTTTGATAAATATTTTCCACGCACCCTCTGGCTTAATATAGAAAGGTAATTCCTTTCCCTCAACCAAAAAGAAGAAGAATCGGTTGGAGCGTACGAGGAAAACTTCACAAGGCTTGCACGATACGCTTCTGGCTTTTTCGTTACCCCTGAATGCACGGTTGACCGCTTCTTTGGTGGGCTGAAGCCTAGCCTGCGGAAATCATTAGCGATCTGTGACTTCGACAGCTATGGGAAAACTGTCTAATGTGCCATCAAGGTCAAAATGTAGATCAGGGAATCATATGGGTATCATGGGGACATAAAGCATAAGGTGGAGTTCAATGTAGGCGGTCTGATGGATAATTCCAATGGTGCTAAGATGATCCAGCACCCCACTTTCCAAAAGTGCGGAAAGAAGAACCTTGGAAATTGTCTCAAGGGGACGAGGAAATTATTTAGGTGTGGAAGAGAAGGGCACCTAGCTGTTAAATGTCGGCAAGAAAGACCCACGACTGCGACAGAGGAGAGGAATGCTCCATTCGAACCTCAATGCATTGTTCATTGCTACAACTACAAAGAACCAGGGAACTTTTCAAATCAGTTCCCTAAACAAAGTGTTTTCGGAGGCAACCAACAACCTCCAAGGTAGCAAGGAAGATCGTTTTCCATCACTTCTGCCGAAGCGAACCCTAACAACGAAGTGGTGACAGGTACGCTAGTTATTTATTCTTGAATAGTGAACGTACTTTTTGATTCATTTTCTATGCATTCTTTTATATCTCTAACATTTAGTAAAAAAATCCCAGCACCACCACAAATCATGGAAGTGAAGATGTCGGTGAGTACGAAAAATGGGGCAATCATTGCATCCCATGAATATAAGTCCTCTGCTGTTATAATATGTGGATTGAATTTCCCATCGAACCTTGTCATAATCTCTCTAGTGGAATTTGATTCAATTCTTGGCATGGCTCGGCTTTCCTTATATAGTTCCAACATAAATTGTTGGGAGATGGAAATCACACTCTGTATGGAGAATCGACCCCCGATTCACTACAAGTGTAAGGAGGAAGATGAATCTACTTTAGCTCCATCATCTCAAGAATGGATATTTCTACCCTATGAGCACGCGTATCTGGCTCAGATGATTGAGTTCATAGAAGAAACCATCCTTGAGGAAATTCCTATTTTGAGGGAATTCGTTGACGTGTTTCCCGAGAAACTTCTTGGTCATCCTCTTATATGAGATTATGAATTCTCAATTGAACTTATACAAGGGGAACTACCAATATCCAAGAATCCATATAGAATTGTTGTCTTGGATCTTGAAGTGCTGAAGAAACAACTACAAGAGAATCTGGATAAGGGGTTTATACGCCGAAGTGCTTCACCATGGGGTCACGAGTCCTCTTCATCAAGAAGAAGGATGGGTCAATGTGGCTTTGCATCGATTACCATGAACATAACAAAATCAAGATAAAGAACAAGTATCCTCTTCCATGGATCGATGACTACTTCGTTCAGCTACGTGGAGCACAATACTTCTCCAAGGTAGATTTGCGGTCGGGATATTATCAAGTAATGGTGAAGATGGAAGATGTCCCCATGACTGCTTTTCGTACAAGATACGGGCACTATGAATTCATAGTAATGCCTTTCTAACTCACTAATTCTCCATAAATATTCATGGAAATGATGAATAGAGTCTTTAGAGATTACCTTGACAAATTTTTGGTAGTCTTTATAGATGATATTATAACATTCTCTAAAACCAAGGAGGATCATGAGGAGCATTTAAGAACTGTACTAGAGACATTGCTCAAGGAGAAGCGCTATGCAAAGTATAACAAGTGTGGGTTCTGGTTGAAGGAGGTCTCATTATTGGGCCATCTCATCACAACCAATGGGATATCTATGGATCCCTCCAAAATAGTTTCAATTGAGGGATGGCCTAGGCCAACATCGGTAACAGATATCCATAGCTTCGTGGGGTTATTTGGATACTATCGAAGATTTGTGAAAAATTTCACACAATTGTCCAACCCTCTAACCAAGATGACTTTAATGTGAATAATGTTTAATTGGAGTGATGAATGTGAAGAAATTTTCATTGAGTTTAAGAGGAGGCTTATCACTGCTCATGTGCTCACTTTACCCACAAGTGGGTAATTTTTTGGGTATTCAGTGATGCTTCGAAGAAGGGATTAGGTTGTGTGCTGATGCAGAATGATAAAGTGATTTCCTATGCCTCAAGGAAATTGAAAATCCATGAGAAAAACTATCCAACACATGATATGGAGTTGGCGGCAGTGATCTTTGCCTTGAAAATCCGGCGACATTATCTCTATGGGGAGAAATGTGAGATATATACTGACCACTAGTGTCTTAAATATATATTCACATGTAAAGGTCTTAATATGCACCATAGAAGATGGTATAGCTAATCAAGGATTATGACTGTTCAATACATTACAACCCTGGGAAAGCAAACAAGTTGGCAGATGCCCTGAGTATAAAGGACCCATCGATTCTATCAATGATGAGAACTGAGAAGGATCCAATCTTCTTAGAATTGATGAATATAAACATGGGAATCATAAATAAGGGAACATCATAAATCATTTCACAAATTATTTCTCAACCGTCTCTTTTGGAAGGGTTAAAGGATGTTCAAAAAGATGATGTGGGAATTCCGGAAAAAGTGGAAGCTATCAAAAAAGGTAAATCCTCGGAGTTTAATGTTAATGAAGAATGAATTATGTGATTTTGGAAAAGACTATGTGTTCCATCTAGTCCGGATCTGAAGAAGGAACTATTGGATGATGCACATAGTTCAAATTTTTCTATTCACCCAGGGAGCACAAAGATGAATCGAGATCTCCGAGAAAGCGTTTGGTGGGATAATATGAAAAATGAAATCATTGAATATACATCAATTTACCTGGTGTGCCAGAATGTGAAGGAAGATAGGAAGAAGTCTAAGGGGATGATGCAACCATTGACCGTACCAATATGGAAATGGGAGAAAATCACAATGGACATTGCCACCTGACTTCTGAGGACATCCAATGACAACAATGCAATCTGGGTTCTGGTGGATCGTCTTACAAAGACTGCACACTTCATTTCTATTCGGGAGGATTTCTCATTGGATCAACTAGAATGGATATATCAGGGAAATGGTAAGGATGAAAGGAGTGCTAGTATCTATTGTGTCTGACCGAGATACATGATTCACCTCTATGTTTTGGAGGAGTCTTCAACATGCTCTGAATACTGAACTGAACATCAGTAGGGCCTATCATCCTCAAACTGATGGCCAATCTGAGTGGACTATCCAAACACTTGAGGACATGTTGAGAGTTTTCTCAATGGAGTTTAAAAGAGGATGGGATCAAAATCTTCCTCTGGTTGAGTTCTCTTATAATAACAATTTCCACTTGAGCTTCCAAATGGCACCATATGAATCCCTTTAAGGGAAAAGGTACAGAACACCGGAATTTTGGGATGAGGTCGGGGAATGTAAGCTGCTTGGACGGGAAATGGTCGAGGAAATTGTGGAGAAGGTGAAAATCATGCAGCAGCATATCAAGGCTTCCCAGAGAAGAAAGAATAGTAATGCAGATAATCATCTACGAGACCTTGAATTTAAGTTGGAGACATTGTTTTTCTTAACATATCTCAATGGAAGAAGGTAATGAGGTTTGGAAAGAAAGGAAAGTTAATTCCAAGGTACATCAGCCCCTTCGAGATTCTTGATCATGTCAGGGCTGTGGCCTATCGACTAACACTTCCACCTACCATGGCCAAAGTACATCATGTCTTTCATGTATCCCTCTTAATAAAGTACATACCGGACCCTTCACATGTACTCTCTTATGAAGTGGTACAGTTGTAGGATGATCTTCCTTGTGAGGAGCAACCAGTGAAGATCTTAGATCGTATAGAAATACTAGTATGAAATAAGACAATGCCCCTTGTCAAGGTGTTGTGTAAAAACCACAAGTTTGAAGAAGCAACTTGGGAATCGGGGGAAATGATGAAGCTAAGATACCCACGTCTATTTTAGTGTGGGAAAAATGAAATTTCAAGGGATAAATTTCTTAAGGGTGGGATATTGTAATGACCCAAAGTTTCATTAATGGAAATACCTCTTGATCTAGTTAAATATCTCTTTATATAAAACGTTTATATAAAATGTCAACTTCTTTGGTTTTATGTTATGAATTGTGACCGTTTCATTTATAGACGTTGAACAGTGATCACTTGATTAGTATAAATATAGAGCTTTAAGAAATCCAATTTACTCAGACAAATGAAGTGATGGACTCATCCAATAGAATTGATCCATACGAAGCCCATTTGTCAGAGCATGGAAAAGAGGTGGCGTCCTTGGGCTTCCCTCTTGACCAAGACCAAGCTGAGCTTCATCATGTCACGCTCAAATGGGACCGTCTATGGGAAAAGTGTAAGTTGATAGTGATTACCACTCGAGCGATATAATCTGAGCCACCCCAAGAGTCTGTCACCATCGCACACCTTACCCTAAGGTCTTATGCGGCTATTTTAAGGGGTTATGTAACAAATCACTAGTCCTATGTTCATGTACATTATTTTTTTATATAATAATGAATATACTTTCTTATCATTATTGATACATTGTAAATATTTTTTACAGTACAAATACTGTTTTTTAGTAATTATTTAATTAAGAATTATATTTTAAGGGGTTATGTAACAATTGTAATTTTAATTAAAGTTTAAAAGCCATTTTTGTCAAAACCCGTGAATTTTCGATAAATGTCGGTTTTTATTTTAAAAGTGAAAATTAACATATTTAGAAAATTATTTAGGTAAAATAAATTTTCTTTCTGGAATCAGGACGTCGAAATTATCCAATGGTTAATTTTTCATAATTTTTTGAGATAATCAATTTTTTGGGTAAAAATTAAATACTGTTTAAATATATAATTTGTTTTATGACATCATAATGACCCAATAGTGAAGTAATAAAATACTACAAGCTTTATTTTCTACCAATATATGTTTTAACATTAAAATAATGTGATTTTGGGTTTTTTACTTTATTTTCAAAGAATTAATTATAACGCCCCGACCCCTGTTACCCAGACTCGGTGCATTATTGCGTAACATTGGCATGATCACAAAAGATCAAGTCTCAAAATACCGATTATTTTAGTAGCCTTGGAAACAATAGATACATTCATAAGTGTTACATTGCATCATAATGTGAAAAAATAAAATAACATAGTCTCCATTTTCCACACTCATATCCACTTCAGACTATCCCTGCAGGTCATTCCTAAAATACTTCTTCACATCCTGGAAAAATTAAAACATTGAAAGGGGTGAGCTCAGATGCTCAGTAAGGATAACAATATAGTGGAAGATTTAAAAAAAATTAACATTTAAGGCAATGTATCACTAAAACAAAATCATTTTAAACATGAACTTGAGCATAATATGGCAAATGTAAAATGAAATATTTCCATTTACTTATTCACATGGATATTCTACTGGTCGAATAATCACATGCAATATCAATAACCACTTGCATAATGATGGAATGCATAATGCCAGACTATCATAACCACGTATCCAAGGCCTCGTGCCAAGACTAAAAATAATATTTTGTCAAGGCCTCGTGCCAAGACACTAATTTGTCTCATTAGACCTACCGATGCATCGAGTCGCTATAGCGGGCTCCACCCGTCACTTATTAAGTCCAATGCATTCCTCATATGAACAGGTTTAAACATATCATAAAACATAACATAATCGTATCACATAAAACATGCATAAATGAAATATGACATTTCCACATTTCAATCACAATATATCAATACAACACATTGATATAAAAAAACACTTTCAAAACCATTTTCAATACCAAAATAAATAGAAATTAAAACTTTGTAATTATTTTTCATTTAAAAAGGTTATGGCTTGTAGAGGAAGTCGAAACACAAATAATGGTCATGGCGGCGGTGAATTCATTGTCGCCAAATAAGTACGACAAAAAAAATTCCCTTTTTTTGTTTTATAAATGCTTCGTATAAAAAAGATTCCTTTTGAATAAACGTAAAAGTCAAAGGGGTTTATACACCATATAAAAGAAAGTTGTGTGTAAAATAAAATATGCCTCAATGAAAGAAGATTGAGATGAAGTCCTTACAAAGATCATTTTTTTAAAATAAAATAGAACTATTTTGTGTATCCACTATAAGTAAACATAAAGAAAGTAAAAATACGAGATAGGACATAATAATATCATGACATAATTTTAATGTTGGAGATTAACCCAAAGAACGGAAATTTGGTTAAGAAGTTCTCTTACCTCGTGTCTGACATGACTAGATCGTTCTTTAACCTCCTGAATAATAAACTAGAGTTAATCTCTATTTTCTTAGGAACCTTTTCCATGTTCATTATTCCTTATATATCACTTATTACCATGTTATGAACATTATGTAATTATTTATGTTAATAACGGTCATTTTGTCGATCATTGGTACTTGAGTCAAAAATAAACTTATTATAATTAAAATTTGTTCTTGTGGTAAAATATCTATTATATCCAGATTTATATTCATGATTTAGATATCATATTTATCATATATATCCAGTATATACATTCATTCATAATATTATGTAACTTTTATAGGTATGAAATGAAATGCATCGTTCATGGAGACGGTAAGACGTACGTACGCAAGAACACTAATTTCATTTCTATTTTGTATTTAATGGAATGAAGTTATAATTTCATAAAGTTATAATATAATTCCAGTATAATATAATGTATAATACCATTTACTCCATCCTTTATACATCCCATATATGGCATTAACGATTCAAATCACTTTGAGGGGCGGTAGTCCGCACTTCCTAAAATGAAATTATCACGTTTACCCATAATAGAAATAATAATTGTATGCCATAATTGAAAAATAAATAATCATAAGGAAAAAAACATAATATATATCATATATAAAATTACAGTCATCATAATGGCCACCATGAGAGGTGTTAAAAGAAGATTGAACAGTCATCGTTTCGTGAGGCAGAAATTTTCCCACCATAGAAACAATATGTTCTTTAACCATTATACAAAGGTGTGTGTAAGTGTAAATCAAATACTTCTCACAACATCATCCTAGTATATTTAAGATTCTTTTTTTTAATGAAATAAAGGAATAAATATAGTTTAAGGTGTTGGAGAAGCAAAAGAAAACAAAATAACATAAGAGAAGACATTCACTTAAAATCGTGAAACTCTTTTTTGATTTGATCCAAAGGATTCCTTGGAAAGAATTATGCCCAAATTGAGGCTTCTAGGAGTAATATAGGGAATTTTATAGAGTATTTGTGCAGAGGTTGGCCGATCCAAATGGCTTGATGGTGTGAATAAGGTGGTAGAGGTGGGGGCCTTTTATAAGAGGAGAGGAGGGGCACTCTTGGAAAGATTGAATTGTTACTTTATTATGAAATGATTTTTGGATTACAAAGGTCCCACAATGATTTATTTCGAGGCTAAAGTGATAAGGGTTATAAAAATGTCAATTCAATATGTTTTTGACAAGTTTAAGCCTTATATTTTACATTATCTTTTCATTTTATTTAAATCGTTAATTAATGAGGTAATCGTTGCATCATCATGGTGTTATAAATAATTTAATTTATTTAATGTCTAAAAATAATAAAAAAATATCATGATGTAGGAAATATTTTCATCTTTCCAATGAATATTTATATTCTAAAATATGAATTCCGTAACCCCTTATAAAAATTGTTTTTGTAAAACAACACATGTTTGTGACAATTTTATTTTTACTTTAAATAAAAAGTTATTAATGTCATTTTCTTACCCAAGTGGCTCCATGGGGTCCCAAAGTTGACCCATGGATTTTCTTGGTTGTTCATGACTCATCCAATAAGGTTTGTACAAGTGTAAAGGTATTTTCATATTTTTATAATATCATTTTTACCTTAAATTTCACTCATTACCTTTAATCGTGATTAATTAAACATAAAAGATACTATTCACCAAAAAATTATTTTAATCCCATTGAACCACATTTTACTTTATAATGAGAACCATGTATGTCGAATTTCTGAAAATCAATTCACAGATGTGGTAATGTTTCATTTAAACGAAAAATTAGTTTTTTAACTACCACTTAGTTGTTTCACTATTCATCAAAAATTGATGTTTTTCAGAACAATGCCAAAATTTCACCCTAAGCTATAATTGTTATTCCAAATTCAAAAATGATTTCTTTTTTAAAAAATTCCAAACATATAAGTTGCATTAATTAATTTTATAATTAATTCCCGCTGTCACAACAAATAGCGTGTTTTTAAGAAACAATATATATCAAAAGATTGGCAATTGTTTATGTCCAATTTCAAAGTGAAATTAATTCTAATGAAAAAAATTAGATAAAATGGTAAAAATATATTCTAATTATACATTAAAACCACTCAATAGTATAATTGATCACTATAAATTATTTTTATTAAAAAATTCGTTTTTAAGTATTTTTCACTATTCATAAAAAATTGGATGTTCTCAGAAAAATAGCAAAAAATCATCATAGGATAATTTTGATATTCCGAATCCAAAAATGAAGTCCATTTCGAAATATAAAATATATAATTTCAAAAGGTTGGTATTACTATTCATAGTGGCTATTTTGATTGGTCTCGGTGTGTTAGAATCTCGAACTTGCGTACAATACAAGCTATTGCATTATTGAAAGAGAAGCGTATCATGGAAGCTAGGGGTGTTACATTCTCCCCTCCTTCAATAAATTGTGTCCTCAAAATTTGAAATTGTTCTTAGAAATTAAAATGTTTAAAATATAATACACCTTTGTGGAAAACCCACATCGGAAACATGGTTAATAAAAATATAACTTTAAAAGAAGTAAAGATATGTACAAAGGTCACCCGAGATACCCCGTAATAGGATTCTATGATAATATGGGTATTGAGGGAAAAAACCATCAAGTTCTGATGTAGATTTGTAGAAAATAGGATTGGGAGGAATTTTAGCTACAAGAAAATCACAAACTTTTTATTGTTTAAACGATCATTGATTCCCTAGTAGGAAAAGTTAACCGAAAACATTTTTTTAAGTTACCTTTTATACTGTTGAGGAATTTATTTAGGGGATTACTAAGAATGTAAGGAAATATACATACTTGTCATGTATACTTTCATTCTTTAATAAATTTTTACCATGAACCCATCTTTTACTCAAAAAGATAATAGAACTCAAAAATATTATATTTATCTTAATTTTACAAGGTTCCAAATATTAACACATACCATTCAGATTAAGTAAAATATTTTGTAATAACTAGAGACTTCCTGTAGGCTAGTGGTATGTAATAAAGGACTATCACACTATGGTTGTGGGTTTGATTCCTATATCTTTGTTCGATGCGACGGGTTATTCCCCCACCTGCAGGTTGCCCTTTTCCTAAAACTATAGTATTAGAATATTCCTTAAATAATATTCAGAAATTTTTTAACCTTAAACAATACTATCCAAGGTTATAATTAATCCATTTTAACCTTTATAGTTATCCAAAATACTTTTGTCCAACTCACAGTCCATATTTTATAAGGAAAATAAACATAATGAAGATCCTTTTTTCCACGTAACAACATGTGAGCACCTTCATCATGTATTCTTTTAAAACCCTGCAACATCCTGAATTACCATAAATCCTTATTGATTACATTCATGATCCCTTTTTCCTTATAGAATACTAGATATAATCATTCTATCAAAAAATGTGTACAAATCATTAATCAGTTTCAAGGAAGTTAAGAATATCCAATATAATTTATCCAAATCAATCATGTATTATTCCAAAATCACTATCTCGGTATCAGAACCATATTATGGTTTATCTTTCTCTCAACCATATATTTTCCAAAAAAATTAACCTGCTGTGGAGTCACTTTTCTTGGTTCCACAGAATCTCAAGTCCTTGATGAAATATTATTGTAGTACAATCCTTATATACTCCATATTTATTATAACCATTACATCATTGACACAACACTCAAATGACAAAATTCTTTAATAACAACCTAAGAACTCTAATCATTCCTTCTCATATGTGGTAGTATCATAACTTGATTATTGTCCAATAACATCATTCTGGGCATACTCTGATGATTTGGACATTTGTTTGCATAGTGTCCCCACTCCTTGCAGATGAATCATTGTACATTTGAAACCTTTTTCTTACCCTTGCAATCACGCACTTGGTGTCCTTTTTCTCCACACTTATAACAAACTCCCATTCCATTTAGGAATGTTCCAAGGTGTTTCTTCCCCAAGTTATCACATATTGGAAAATTCTTCTTTTCCCTCATCCCATTATCCATCATTCTCTCTTCCATCATTTTCTTCTCATTCATCCCTTAAAATCAATAAGACTCAGAGAATTCTTTACTTATCTTATTAACACAAGATACTATTTCTTCATATGTTGAGAACACATGGGAGACTATTTCCCTTCTAAATGTTGGATTAATACCGTGAAATATATGATCCTTATTTCTCTTTGGATCATACGTATTGATGGAGTTCACATTCCTTCTACTGGGCACCATTTCTATACAATGGCATAAACTTGGTTAGTTTATGAATTGCAATGATTATTTCCAAACTTGTAAAATAATTAATGTAAATTGAACGGTTTATGGATATAATCCATAATCATAAAAAAAAATTCTTTGAGGAAGTATATACTCATAAACCCTTCATAATGGTTTGTAAAAAAATAAGGATTATCCTAAGAATATCACCCGAGAATGTCTTAACCAAGAGTGCAGCAAGGCCTGTTGTCGTGCACCATTTCCCATTTGAGTCTATCTCAAAGCGGTGTATTCGGGTTTTACCCCTAGGTACATCTGTGCCAGAGCCGCCTCTACCAGCTCGTATCCAGACATGGATGTATTTCTCGGAAAACTCAGAAAATCTCTATAATACTAAAATTATAGGAAATTCTTCTATATTAATCCTCAAAGTCTGTCTTTGGGCTATGTGCTCTAATCAGTGTTTATCTAAATCTATCTTCCAAGGTTATTACTAAACTGCCTCTGATACCAACTATAACACCCCGACCCCTGTTACCCAGAGTTGGTGCATTATTGCGTAAAATTGGCAAGATCAAAAAAGATCAAGTCTCGAAAGACTGATTAGTTTAGTAGCCTTGGAAACACTAGATACATTCATAAATGTTACATTACATCATAAAGTGATAAACTACAATAACATAGTCTCCATTTTCCACACTCATATCCCCTTCAGACTATCCCTGCAGGTCATTCCTAAAATACTTCTTCACATCCTGGGAAAATTGAAACATTGAAATGGGGGAGCTCAGATGCTCAGCAAGGATAACAATATAGCGGAAGCTTTCTTAAATAAACATTAACATTTAAGGCAATGTATAACTAAAAAAAATCCATTTAAACATAAACATGATCATAAAATGGAAAAAGTAAAATGAAATATTGCCATTTACTTATTCACATGGATATTGTACTGGTCTAATAATCCCATGAAATATCAATAACCACTTTCATAATGATGGAATGCATAATTCCAGACTATCATAACCATGTAGCCAAGGCCTAGTGCCAAGGCTGCAAATAAGATTTTTTCAAGGCCTCGTGCCAAGACAATAGTTTGTCTCATGAGACCTACCGATGCATCAAGGAGCTATAGCAGGCTCCACCCATCACTTATTAAGTCCAATGCATTCCTCATATGAACAGGTTTAAACATATAATAAACCATAACATAATCGTATTACATAAAACATACATAAATGAAACATAACATTTCCACATTTCAATCAAAAGATATCAAAACAAAACATCGATATAAAAAAACACTTTCAAAACCATTTTCAATACCAAAATCAATAAAAATTAAAACATTGTAATTATTTTTCATTTAAAAAGGTTATGGCTTGTAGAGAAAGTTGAAACTCAAATAATTGTCACGGTGGCGGAGAAGTCATTATCTCCACATACGTACAAAAAAAATTCCCTTTTTTCATTTTGTAAAATGATTTGTATAAAATATATTCCTTTTGAATAAACGTAAAAGTCAAAGGGGATTATACACTGTATAAAAGAATGTTATTTGTAATATAAAATATGCCTCAATGAAAGGAGATTGAGACGAAGTCCTTACAAAGATCATTTTTTTAAATAAAATATATCTATTATGTGTATCCACTATAAGTACACATAAATAAAGTACAAATACAAGATAGGACATAACAATATCATGACATAATTTGAATGTAGAATATTAACCCAAAGAACGGAAATTGGGTTAAGAAGTTCCCTTACCTCGTGTCCGACATGACTCAATCATTCTGTAACCTCCTGAATAATATACTAGAGTTAATTTATATTTTCATAATAACCATTTCCATGTTCATTATTCCTTTTATATCACTTATTAGCATGTTATGAACATTATGTAATTATTTAAGTTAATAACTGTCATTTTGTCGATCGTTGGTACTTGAGTCAAAAATAAACTTCTTATAATTACAAGTAGTTCATGTGGTGAAATATCCAATATATCCAGAATTATATTCATGATTTAGATATCATATATATCATATATATCCAGTATATACATTCATTAATAATATTACGTAACATTTAGAGGTAAGAAATGAAATGCACTGCTCATGGAGACGGTAAGCCGTACGTACGCATGAACGCTACTTTCATTTCGATATCATATTTAATGGAATGATGTTATAATTATATAAAGTTATCATATAATTCCAGAATAATATAATGTATAATACCATTTACTCCATCCTTTATAAATCCCACAAATGGCATTAACGATTCAAATCACTTTGAGGGGGCGGTAGTCCGTACTTCCTAAAATGAAATTATCGCTTTTACCCATAATGGAAATCATAAAGGTATGTCATAAATGAAAAATAAAGAATAATAAGGAAAAAAACATAATATATATCATATATAAAAATATTGTCATGATAGTGGCCACCATAAGAGGTGTTAAAAGAAAATTGAACAATCATCGTTTCGTGAGGTAGAAATTTTTCAACCACAGAAACAGTATGTTCTTTAACTATTAGACGAAGGTGTGTGTAAGTGTAAATCAAATCCTTCTAATAAAATCATCCCAGTATATTTAAGATACTGGTTTTGTTACAAAAGAATATAATAAAAATATTTTAAGGGGTTGGAGAAGCAAAAGAAAACAAAATAACATAAGAGAAGACATTACCTTAAAATCAGGTAACTCTTTTTTGATTTGATCCAAAGGCTTCCTTGGAAAGAATTATGCCCAAAGTGAGGCTTCTAGGATTAAGAGAGGGAATTTGAGAGAGTATTTGGGCAGATTTTGGAATAGTCAAATGGCTTGATGGTGTGAATAAGGTGGTAGAGATGGGGGCCTTTTATAAGAGGAGAGGAGGGGCACTCTTGGAATGATTGAAATGTTACATTATTATGAAATGATTTTCGGATTCTAAAGGTCCCAAAATGATATATTTCGAGGATAATCTGATAAGGGTTAGAAATATGCCCATCCAATAGGTTTTTGATAGTTTTATGCTTTAGATTTTACATTATCTTTTCATTTTATTTAAATCTTAAATTAATGAGGTAAACACTGCATTATCATGGTGTCATGAATAATTTAATTTATTTAATGTCTAAAAATTATGAAAAATTATCACGATGTAGGAAATAATTTTATCTTACCAATTAATATTTATAATCTAAAATATGACTTCTATATCCCTTTATAAAAATTGTTTTTGTAAAACAACACATGTTTGTGACAATTTTATTTTTACTTTAAATGAAAAGTTATTAATGTCATTTTCTTATCCCAGTGGCTCCATGGGGTCCCCAAGTTGACCCATGGATTGTCTTGTTCGGCCATGACTCATCCAATACGTTTAGGACAAGTGTAAAGGTATTTTCATATTTTTATAATATCATTTTACCTTAAATTTCACTAATTACCTTTAATCGCGATTAATTAAACTTAAAAGATACTATTTACCAAAAATTTATTTTAATACCATTGAACCACATTTTAATTCCTAATGACAACCATGTGTGTAGGATTTTTGAAAATCAAATCAAATAAGTGGTAATGTTTCATTTAAACTAAATATTAGTTTTTTAACTACCACTTAGTGGTTTCACTGTTCATCAAAAATTGATGTTTTTCAGAACAATGACAAAATTTCAACCTAAGCTATAATTGATATTCCAAATTCAAAAATGATGTCTATTTTAAAGAATTAAAAACATATAAGTTGAATTAATTAATTTTATAATTAATTCCCGCTGTCACAACAAATAGCGTGTTTTTAGGAAACAATATATATCAAAAGATTGACAATTGTTTATGTACAATTTCAAAGTGAAATTAATTCTAATGAACACTATTGAATAAAATGGTAAAAATATATTCTAATTATACTTTAAACCCACTAAATATTATAATTTATCACTATAAATTATTTTTATTAAAAAAGTGGTTTTTAAGTATTTTTCACTATTCATAAAAATTGGAATTTCTCAGAAAAATACCAAAAATTAAACATAGGCTAATTTCGATATTCCGAATCCAAAAATAAAGTCCATTTTGAAATATAAAATATATAATTTCAAAAAGTGGGTATTACTATTCATAATGGTTATTTTGATTGGTCGTTGTGTGTTAGAATCTCGAAAATGCGTACAATATAAGCTATTTCATTACTGAAAGAGAAGCGTATCATGGAAGCTTGGGTTGTTACATTAATGGACCTTTCAAAAATTATTAAACACCTTGCCTTTTTAAATTGTTTTACATCAGAGTGTGACTGACCTCCACATAGGCAACCCTATTATCTTTAGAAGTTAGTAATTTGGGCTTATGAAATATTGTTTTCCTCTTCCCTTTTCCAAAAACCATGGGAAAAAACCATGGGATGGGTTGTGGTTTGGACTAATTTAATATAAGGGGTCCCAAACCTAAATAAAAAAGAATTCCCTCACCTTTCCTATATAAATCCAGCCTCTCTACCACTTCCTACTCACTAAAATTATTTGGAGTTCATCCAAATACTGCCCTACTCTCTCTAGAATCCTCTAAAGGTGCCCCAAGCTCCCAATAAGCCTCTATCAACCCTCTCTCAAGCCTTTGGAAGCACACTTCCAAGTACGGGTTTTTTCTCCCTTTCTCATTTTTGTCTAATTTTTTTTATTTTGTTCTTCAATTTTATTTTAAATTATGAATGTTGTGTATGGTTTCAAACCTCCCTAATACAGACCTCTTTATGTTTGAATGATGGGATACCCCTTTCTCTCTCAGTAAATTCCTCCCATGTACACCCGTTACTATGTCGAAATTACGAAAGGAACTCCTCTCTCCTCATTTACATTCAAGAAATACATTTGTATCATGAATCTAAATTCCATTAAAATTGTTGGGACATGTATATATATGACCTCCTTACTTTCCATTACATGTAAATATGATGGGGAACCCCTTTCTCCCTCCTCAACTGTTTTTATGAATTCTTATGTCACGTTGTTACGCTGTAGAAATCGCACCGATTTTCTAAGACAATACCATTGTGTAGTGAATACCATTCCCATTTCTCCATCAAGGGAATTCACCTTTAAGCATATTTACTTATTGATTATAAAGTTTCATGTATGAATTTCATATTCCATTATCGTGGAATAAATGATTCTGATTTACGAATCCATGTTTTATGATACATGTGGCACACTTATGCATGAAATGAAATGTTTATGAAGGGTGTGCCCTTATAGAGATCCAATGCATTGGGTAAAGTATAGTATCATGATACGTCATGTGAAATGAGTGTTGAATCATGCTCATTTAAGTGCAACGAGGGTTTACTCATGCTTCATGTGCAATGAGGATTTACTCATGCTCTATGTGCAACGAACCTTGGCTCATGCTAATTCCATGTTAAGTTTTGTTGCCACATTTCCATGTTATGATTATCATGATTTATCAACCTTTATGTTCATGTTTCTCTTGTGGTCTATTGATATACCTATTGTCTAACATTTATTTTACTCTTCATGTATTCCATGTTTATTCCCTTATTGGGATTTATAGCTCACTCCTTTTCTTATACACTTCATCAGGTTATCCCATGCAATGCTAAGTACGAGGGAATGTAGTGGTCATGTAAATGATGTTTTCCATAAAGATTTTGTACTTCATGTTTTATGTTGTTAAGTAATGATCCTAAGCCCCAAAGACAATAGACCACTGGATCATCCATGTTGTATCAAGTGAATGGTTTATGTAATAAATAATATTTATGTTTTAAATAAAAACATGGTTGTCATAAATAGGGTTCTACACAATAAGAAATACCACCTTACCGAAGTGTTGTGGAGGAACCATATGTATGGAGAAGCAATAGGGGAACCAAATGATTCGATGAAGGATAAATAGCCTCACCAATTTTTGTAAAATGAAATATCAAGGGAGAAATTTTAAAAGGAGGGGAGAATGTAATGACCCAAACTTTTATCAATGCAATTTCTATCATCTTGTAGTAATTTCATAATAAAATAAAATCACAATAGGAAATACAATGTCACATCATGAATAAATGAACTACTATGTTACCTTTAAACATAAATTTTTCCCTTCTTAATTTTGAGTTTTAAAAATTGGACTGCCACAGTTGTAATTAGTAAGATGTTTGGAGTCTAATAAGAAAAACTTCATTTTTTGATGAATAGTAAATGATTCTTACGAATAGTTTCCAACCCTAATGGTTAGTAATAAGAACCGTAGGAATAGTAAATCATCCAAAAAATAGTAACCTGACCCATTAATTTATAAATAAAATTTGGCATCTTATTGGTGACAATATAATCATTGTAAAATTATTGGTAATTTTGTAGATATAAATAATTAATTTTAAATAACTAATTATTTTAAAATAAAATGTATTTTCTTATAATTTTATCACAAATTAACAATTTTATTACTTCTTGTTTAATGATAAATTTATAAGACCACATGTAATTGATCAAATCATTATGAAATAATTTTTAATTTTAAAATATGTATCTTTCAGGTAAATTTTTATTTTTTTAATTGTTCATATTTAGATATTTATATGTGAATAATGGATAAAATATTTGGAATCTTAATATCAAAAAAAATTTCAAGTGAATTTTTGGTACTTATATGAAATACTGTAATTTTTGTGAATAGTGATATTCGATAATTTACAAAAATGAAAAGAAAACAAATTTTGGCAACATGCTTGAGTCATGGCTGATACAAATTTCCATTGGATCGAACTCACATGAACATATTACTAATTTTAATCACAATAATCATCATTATTTCTTGTTTTTTGTTGAAATAATAAATTAATGAATATAATATTAAAAATCCCCTCTCCCCTCCTGTAGAGACCCAAAGCTTGACGTACATAGACATTACATTACTTTTTCGGAATACTTAATACATAACAAAAAAAATACACACAAGGACCTTAATATTTTCGTGTCTTTGGAAACTCGGAATATATACTTCTAATAATGTTGAAATATCTTCAAAAACTCCCATAATGATCTTCCCCTTTTTGTTTCCTTACCTAAATAATTTCTTTATTTCCTAGGTAAAATGAAACATAAAAAGGGTGAGATCAAATGCTCAGTAAGGGAAAACACAGATAACATAAAACAATCCATAAACATTTGGAAGCAAAAACTTGATCATGAAATTTAAACATCAAAATCTTGAGCAAAGACATAAATCGTGGTAGTATGTAATGCATATATCATAATAGAACATTAACCGTGATAAAATATAATGGGAATAAAACATGTAATTGTGGAAACCATTTAACACTTGTTATGATTTCCATAGTATCCAAGGAATTGCTGTCAAGACCATCTTAGTGGACAAAGTCCCTTTCTAAATCGAGTTCACTCCTCGTTTCAGTCCTATAACACTGAACCAGATTAACTTACCGTTCCAGCCATGTCTATCTCATGAGATATAAATCTTTACCCAATGCATTGGAGAGAGATATAGGTCCCACCCATCTCATAATTAAATCCTTCTTACTTGTTCCACAAAATGAACATACATCATTCATAATAACCCAATGAATAGAATGGGTTTCATAAACATCATCCCATCATACATTAACCATATAAAAGAAATGGATATCATTTCATAATAAGAAAATTGAAACCATTTAAATCATATTGACATTATACTTGAAACATACACATATGAAATAATGTCATTTTAGATGGAAAATGGTTTTGATAAAACACTTCAAATGAATTCTTGAGAAAAATATCCTTTCTACTTTAAAATCTTTTTCATTTCACAAAATGTCATGCATTTTTAAAAGAAAAGTATTTTTTTGAAAATATTCTTGAAATATTTTGGAGGAAGCTTCATGAAAATAGGTCTTTATAAAACCGTAAAAATCCTTTCATGCCGTATAAGTTTAAAAAACATTATTCTCGTACTTTTGCTGGAAAAGCCAAAAACATACTTCGTAACTTAAAATAAAAAGAAATATTCTTACATAACATGTAGCAAAAGTAAAAAATGGGTAAAAATTACTATAAACAGACATGAAAAAACTTTTATAAAACATGGACATGGACGATTGCAATAACCCCAGTAAATACTTACGAATAAGTAATCTCGGATAAAAATGAGATTTGCAAAATTATCCCTTACCTTAGGTTCGATATGATTCGTACGTCTCCAAGACTCCTATATAATGATGTAAATAATGTGATTGACTTATTATAGAATCATATTAACTGTTATTATATCATATATGGTTCACTTATGACTTTATATTACCCGTTCTTTTGTAAGTTCCATGTTAAAGCAATGTTTTGGGTAAAATCGTTTTATTTATCGTACGTGTTTGGACTTGTTGTTCTTGATATTATTACTTATATCCTGATTTACTTAATTGAAGAATGTAAAACATGATTATAATATATATTTTAGTATATACAAATATATATATGATAGATCGATTAAATGAAATGAAATACACCGTTCATGGAGACGGTAGGCGGTACGTACGCGTGAACGCTGTTTTCGTTTCCTTATTGAATTGAATGAAATTAAGTAGATGACATACATACACACAAATAAAGTATCATTATTAAGTAATATTTTTCATGATTACTTATTATATATACTTTATAATCATTAATGAATGGTTAACATGGAGAATGAATCTCATCGCGTCGTGGAGACGGTAGTCCGTACGTAGGCACGAGCGATGATATCATTTCCATGATCGTGGAATTGTATTGGAGTGTATGTATACTATTTCAGAATCAATATCACTTTACAATAATTATATATAGTTATTATTTACACCATTATACCCATCCAAGTAAGGTGGTGGTGGAAAATAGATTACACCACGGCGTGGAGATGGTATTCCGTACGTACGCACACCCGATGATTTCATTTTCCGTAGGATGGATAGATGGTGAAATAGGGTTGTTTCATACTTATAATAACATATCAGTATATGAGTGATACTGATGTTTTTACTTCATAATTATACAACTAAAAAAGAAGAAGTGGAAGAAGAAATAAAGTTGAATGAATCGGTAACGAACATTACCTCTTCTTTGAAGCGCCTCTTTGAGACCTCCTCTTAGGGCACCAAAACTGGTCTTTTAAGAAGACCAGGACCTCTAAGATGTTTCTATGGAAGTGGAGAAGAGAATATGGCAGGGGTTGGCCGATCTTGAATGCTCAAAGTGGTGCGAGGAAGAGAGGGAGGAGGTTCCCTTTATAAGGGAGGAGAGGGGCACCTTTGGAATAACAAAAAATATTATTTTATTATAAAGCCATATTCGGTTTTTAACAGCTCCAAATTGAGTTATTTCGATGCTAAGGTGGAGATGGTTCTAAATCCTCTCATAAAATAGAATTTAGTCAAGTTTTGGTTTCTATTTTAACCTTATCATTTACATTTAGCTTTAAGTTAAAAAAAATTTCTTTTACCGTGTCTTCTTGTTTTCTTACAATATAAGGTTAATAAACATACTATTACAAGCCAAAAGAACCCAAAATAGTTTATTATTAATATATATAACTTTATCTAAGTCATTTGGCAGAACCTTAGATTTTTATGAATAAAATAACAATTAATAATATAATATTTGTTTTACAAACTATTTTATGTCAATTTTGATACAATTTGGTAATTAGTTTTTGTGAAAATCATAACAGAAATATTAGTTCTAAAAAAGTAAATTAAATCAATAATAACATGTCATACTAACATATAAAATTATTTTAATTCATAAAAAGCCCCAAATTACATTTATTTGGGTATTTATAAAATCAATAATGTCAATATTTCATTAATAATATAATTACTGTATCATCATTGTGTCATAAATAAATTAAATTATTTAAAGTCTAAAAATTACAAATAAAATACCATTATGTAGGAAATCTTGTTATCTTTATAATGAAAATTTATAGTCGAATTTATCTATTTTATAACCCTATATTAAAAATTATTTACTTATTAAACGTTGATTTTAACTATTTTAACCCTTCTTTAAATAAAATAATAATAAATGTCCTAATCTAATCCATGTGGGCCTAAATGGTCATATTGTATTCATAAGGTTGTTTTTGGTCGAATTACACTTATCCAATAGAATTAAGACATGTGTTAGGGTAATAATAATATCATTATTACCCTTAATTACCTTATTTACTTTTAACTGTGGTAAAAAAAGTAAAAGTTACTATTCACCAAAAATTATTTTCATCTCATTGGACCACATTTTACTTACGGGCATCAACCGTGTCTCTCGGATTTTTGAAAATCTACTCACAGAAGTGGTAATATTATGTTTTATGTGAATTTGGAAATTCTCCTAGGAGATGGGTAAAAGACGGTCAAAAGATCAATAAAATTTTTATATATCTAAAATTAATATAAAATGACTCTAATGAATTAAATTGAACATATATAGGTATTATGTGTCATTTTTGACCTAAAATAAATTTAAATAGAAGAAATAATTATTTAAAAAAAAAGTCGGTTTTTAAATAGTAACCCAGTGTTTTCACTATTCAGCAAAAATTGAAAGTTTTCAGAAAAATACCATAATTTCACCCTAGGCTAATTTTGATATTCCGAATCCAAAAATGAAGTCCATTTTGAATGTTGAAATTTAAAAAATTTCAAAAAGTTTTTATTACTATTCATAACGGCTAGTTTTAATATTATTTTAATAGCATATCATCATTTATTGAAACTCGGTATTGCGTACAACACACGCTATCAAAGAAGGTCGCGAATGCGTGTAATTTAGTCAAGTAAGGGTTGCGTTTTGTGCAAGAATCCTTTGTTTTAGCGTACAATACAAGACATCAATAAAATTAGAAAGAATATTTTTCATAAAATCTCGGGGTGTTACATTCTACTCCCCTTAAAATTAATTTCGCCCGCGAAATTCTTCAGGGTTATAAATGGTTTACTACTCAAAATTTTCTTTAATAGAAACCCTCATCGTAAAAAGGAATACCAAAACAAATCATTAAAAACTATAGTATGAAACATAACGGTTACCCAAATTAACTAATCACTAGGTTTCCACATAGGAGAACATAGGTGAAAATATGGATATGGAAGAGAAACCTAACCATCATGTTCTGATGGAGAGTGGTAGAGGACATGGCTATGAAAAATCCAACAATCACAAAGCCATAGATTTGTGATGATCTAAGGTACCATCTGAATCATCGAATATAAGGGAACTAGGACATCATTTTTGGTTTTCAAGATCATTTCCCTAATGTTGATGAATTAAGAGAAGTACTTACATGATTTTGGTACAATTTCACTATTTTTCGTGAGTTGAACAATTTACACTTCATCCCTTAAATAAATGAAGATGAATTTGTTATTCGTGATGTGTTATCAGATCATGTGATAGAATGATGGGGCGTTCCATCCATTTCAAACAAAAAGTTATCAATAGTTATAAGTCCATCTTATGGTTATATTAATCGTATATGGTTCCAAAAATGAATTTATACTTCATATATCATACCACTTAATAAAATAAAACTAGTTTCTACTAACCAGGGACTTCCTGTAGGCCAGTGGTAGGTGAGAAAGACCAGTCGCATTTCGGTTGTGGGTTCAATTCCCACAGCCTTGTCCGACGCGATGGGCAGTCACCCGTATTGTAGGTTGTCCTTTTTTCTAAAACTAAATTACTATAACATCCCATCAATAATATCGAAAAGACTTATATCCTTAAAAAATACTAACTTATGTCCAACATAATCTATTCTAATCTTTAGGATTATCCATAAATCTGCAGTTCACTCTCATAATATAGTGAAAATGATTACCAAATATTTCATATAACAAATCATGTTAATACCATCGTTGATCCCCATATATCATAAGATATGTCTTGTTGGTCACATTCCAAATATTCGAAGGCCTTAATCATGTATTCTCTTGAAAAATGAATACCCATTGAATCTTAGTGAAAACATGGATGCTGTCAAAAGTTAACTCTTTCCACATACCAAAAACCAAAAATTATATATACTCAAACCATGATATAACTATTTCCTTATATTAGTCATGAGCTCATGAATACTGTCAAACATTTCATTTCCTCCTTATCCCTTCATTATGCGCATATCATCTTCTTTCCAAAAAAATCTCAATCACTTTCCATGGTTACCGGTACCATAAAATTATTGAAAACCACAATAGACCAATACATAAATATTCCAATATTCCATGATATTATATCCAAAATTATTTTGGAATCCCATTACATAAACACTTAATCATTCCACCACATCGTTGTCATATTCAACATCGCAAATAGTGATCGCATGTGACTTCCCTTTGTCCTTTGCCTTAAGTGGTTGCTCATATCGATCATCATTAACCCTTGGATTAGGGCATTGATTAGAATAATGCCCCATTTCATTGAACTTGAAGCATTGAAATATTGGTGGTGCGTTCTCTGCAGTCTTTTCTTTATTCACACCATTAGAAACCCTTTTCCATTACTTCGACACTCTGTAGCTCGATGACCTTCTTTTCTACACTTAAAACATTTTCTAGTCCCTTTAAGACAATCTCCACCATGCTTCTTTCCACAATTTGAGCATAAGAAAACATTCATCTTCTTTTCACCATTATTCTGAGATTTCTCCTTGAACTCCATCTTCCGTTTCTTGTCAAAACCACAAGATGGATATGTAACAACAACTTCCATTTCTACCTTAAGTGCACAATGCACAATTTCTTCATAGCTACTGAAGTCTCTTATAGCTAATTACCTTCTAATATTTGGTTTTAAGCCACTGAAGAATCGATCAACTTTACTTTCAGGTTGGATGAGAAAACTAGATGCATACCATGCAAGCCTTTTCAAATTTGCTTCATATATACCAACAGATTCATCCTCCTTTTGCATTAGTTCAAGAAACTCCTTCTCCATCTTTGTTCGAAGAATACGAGGGAAGTACTTATTGAAAAATAACTTCTTGAACTCGTCCCATTCCATGGACTCAATTTCATCTCTTGGCCTCGTATTCTTGATAATATTCCACCATTGATCAGCTTCACCTTCCAAACGATATACTGCTAAGTTGACTTTATCATCTACAGAACATTGAAGAACTGAAAATATCTTTTCAGTGGTAATGATCCATTGTTCAACAACAAGTGGATCGGAAGACCCACTAAAAGAAGGTGGATGTTGCCTCATGAAGGAATGAATAGAATATTGTTCCCTTCTCTTCTCATTTGGATGTCCAGAATGATTCATAGCTTGTGTATGTATAGAAATAAGATTTTTCACTCCATCCCCATAACATTGGTTTTTTCAGGAGGACAATCATTGCATTGTCTATTACAATGATCAACACGGTTCCTTCGGGTTCCAGCCATCGTCTAAAACCCAAAAAGAATAGTGTGAGAGGAAAAAATAATGCTAGGGAAAACAAATAATAAAGGGGGAGTACCATCAATATCTAACATCTTTGGGTAAATTCTATGATTGTTACCATAGTTCTAGGACTATATCCTATACGTATACTTATCCTTATGGACATCCCTAGACATACCTTAGAAATATCTCTCGGGATCTCACTAACGTTTTCGCATCCTAGTTTTCAAAGGTTGACTAAACCTTTTATCTGATACAAACTGTAGAGACCCAAAGCTTGACGTACATGAACATTACATTAATTTTTCGGAATAATTAATACATAACAAAAAAAGACACACTAGGACCGTAATAGTTTAGTGTCTTTGGAAACTCGGAATATAAACTTCTAATCATGTTGAAATATCTTCAACAACTCCCATAATGATATTACCCTTTTTGTTTCCTTACCTAAAAGATTTCGTTATTTCCTGGGGAAAATAAAACATAAAAAAGGGTGAGATAAAATGCTTAGTAAGGGCAAACATAGATAATATAAAACAATCCATAAACATTTGGAAGCAAAAACTTGATAATGAAATTTAAACATCAAAATCTTGAGCAAAGACATAAATCGTGGAAGTACGTAAGGAATATATCATAATAGAACATCAATAGTGAAAAAATATAATGGGAATAAAACATGTAATTGTGGAAACCATTCTGAACATGTTATGATTTCCATAGTATCCAAGGCATTGCTGCCAAGACCATCTTAGTGGACAAAGTCCCTTTCTGAATCGCGTTCACTCCTCGTTTCAGTCCTGTAACACTAAACCAAATTAACTTACCGTTACAGCCATGTCTATATCGTGAGATATAAATCTTTACCCAATGCATTGGGGGGATATATAGGTCCCACCCATCTCATAATGAAATCAGTCTTACTTTTGCCACAAAATAAACATACATCATTCATAATAACACAACGAATAGAATGGGTTTCATAAACATCATCTCATCACCACATAATACAAATAAAAGAAATGGATATAATTTCATAATAAGAAAAGTGAAACCATGAAAATCATAGTGACATTATACTTGAATCATACACATATGAAATAATGTCATTTTAGATGGAAAATGGTTTTGATAAAACACTTGAAATGAATTCCTGAGAAAAATATCCTTTCTTCTTTAAAATCATTTTCTTTTCACAAAACTTCATGCATATTTAAAATAAAATTGTTTTGTTGAAAATATTCAGGAAATAGTTTGGAGGAAGCTTCATGAAAATAAGGCTTTATAAAACCATAAAAATCCTTTCATTCCGTATAAGTTTAAAAAAACATTCTTCTCGTACTTTTGCCGGAAAAGTCAAAAAAATACCTCATAAAGTGAAAGAAGAGAAATATTCCTTACATACCATGTAGTAAAAGTCCAAAATGGGTAAAAAGATCATTAAACATACATGAAAAAACTTTTATAAAACATGGACATGGACGATTGCAATAACCCTAGTAAATACTTACGAATAAGCAATCTCAGATAAAAATGAGATTTGCAAAATTATCCCTTAGCTTAGGTCTGATTTGCTTCGTACATTTCCGAACCTCCTATATAATGATTTAAATAATGTCATTGACTTATTACAGAATCATATTCACTGTTATGATATCATATATGGTTCACTTATGACTTTATATTACCCGTTCCTGTGAAAGTTCCATGTTAAAGCAGAGTTTTGGGTTAAATCGTTTTATTTATCCTATGTGTTTGGACTTGTTGTTCTTGATATTATTACTTATATCCTGATTTACATAATTCAAGAATGTAAAACAGGATTATAATATATATTTTAGTATATACATATATATATGATTGATCGAATAAATGAAATGAAATACACCGTTCATGGAGACGGTAGGCCGTAAGTACGCATGAACGCTGTTTTCGTTTCCTTATTGAATTGAATGAAATTAAGTAGATTACATACATACTCATAAATCCAGTATCATTATTATGTCATATATTTCATGATTACTTATTATATATACTTTATAATCATTCATGAATGGTTAACATGGTGAATGAATCTCATCACGTCGTGGAGACAGTAGTCCGTACGTACGCACGAGCGATGATATCATTCCCATGATCGTGGAATTGTATTGGAGTGTATGTATACTATTTCAGAATCAATATCACTTTAAAATAATAATATATAGTTTTTATTTAAACCATTATACCCATCCAAGTAAGGTGGTGGTGGATGATAGATTACAGCACGACGTGGAGACGGTATTCCGTACGTACACACGCGCGGTGATTTCGTTTTCCATAGGATGGATAGATGGTGAAATAGGGTTGTTTCATATTTATAATAAAATATCAGTATATGAGTGATACTGATGTTATTACTTCATAATTAAACAACTAAATAAGAATAAGTGGAAGAAGAAATAAAGTTTAATGAATCGGTAACGGACATTACCTCTTCTTTGAAGCACCTCTTTGAGACCTCCTCTTAGGGAACCAAAATTGGTCTTTTAAGAAGACCAGGACCTCTAGGATGTTTCTAGGGATGTGTAGAAGAGAATTTGGCAGGGGTTGGCCGAGCGTGAAGGCTCAATGTGGTGTGAGGAAGAGAGGGAGGAGGTTCCCTTTTATAAGGGAGGAGAGGGGCACCTTTGGAATAATTAAAAATATTTTTTTATTATAAATTCATATTCGGTTTTTAATAGCTCCAAATTGAGTTATTTTGAATCTGAGGTGGGGATGGGTCTAAATAATCTCATACAATAGAATTTAGACAGGTTTAGGTTTCTATTGTAACCTTATCATTTAGATTTAACTTTAAGTTAAATAATTTTTCTTTTACCGTGTCTTCTTGTTTTCTTACACTATAAGTTTAATAAACATACTATAACAAGCCAAACGAACCCCAAGTTGTTTGTTATTAGTATATATATCCTTATCTAAGTCATTGGTCCGAACCTTAGATTTTTAGGAATAAAATAACAATTAATAATATAATATTTGTTTTAAAAACTATTTTATGTCAATTTTGACACTATTTGGTAATTGATTTTTGTGAAAATCATAACAGAAATATTAGTCCGAAAAAATTTAATTAAATCAATAATAACATGTCATATTTACATAGAAAATTATTGTAATTCATAAAAATCCTCAAATTACATTTATTTTGGTATTTATAACATCGATTATGTCAATATTGCATTAATAATATAATTACTGCATCATCATTGTGTCATAAATAAGATAAATGATTTAAAATCTAAACATTACAAATAAAATACCATTATGTAGGAAATCTAGTTATATTTATAATTAATATTTATAGTCGAATTTATCTTTTGTATAACCCTATAATAAAAATTATTTACTTATTAATCTTTGATATTAACTATTTTAACCCTTCTTTAAATAAATTAATAATAAATGTCCTAATATAATCCAAGTGGGTCTAAATGGTCATATTTTATTCCTAAGGTTGTTTCTGGTAAAATTACACATATAAAATAGAATTAGGATATGTGGTAGGGTAATAATAATATCATTTTTACCCTTAATTACTTGATTTACATTCAACCGTGGTAAAAAAAAGTAAAAAGATACTATTCACCAAAAATTATTTTCATCTCATTGAACCACATTTTACTTACTGAAATCAACTGTGTGTCTCAGATTTTTGAAAATTCCACTCACAAATGTGGAAAAATTTTGTTTTATCTGAATTTGGAAATTCTCCTAAGAGGTGGGTAAAAGACGGTCAAAAGTTCAATAAAATTTTTATATATCTAAACTTATTATAAAATGAAACTAATGAATTACATTGAAATTATATAGGTATTATGTGTCAATTTTGACCAAAAATAATTTTAAAGAGAATAAATAATTATTTAAATAAAAATTCGGTTTTTAAATAGTAACCCAGTGTTTTCACTATTCATCAAAAATTGAAAGTTTTCAGAAAAATACCAAAACTTCACCCTAGGCAAATTTTGATATTCCGAATCTAAAAATGAATTCTATTTTGAAAGATGAAATTTAAAAAATTTCAAAAAGTGGTTGTTACTATTCATAACGGCTAGTTTTAATAATATTTTAATAGCATATCGTTGTTTAGTGAAACTCGGTATTGCGTGCAACACACGCTATCGAGGAAGGTCGTGATTGCGTGTAATGCAGCCAAGTTAGGGTTGCGTTTTTTGGAAGACTTTTTTGTTGTATCGTACAACACAATACATAAATAAAATTAAAAAGAATATTTTTCATAAAATCTCGGGGTGTTACACCTCCACTATAAATACCACCCCTCACACCATCATTTTAGCACACCTCTCAAGATTCAATACTTAACTAAAATTTTCCCAAATATCCCCCAAGATCCTTCCCCATGATTATTAACACATGGTCACCGCAAAATATAAAATCCACTACCCAATCGAGGCTCTCAAAGGATATAAACTCAAGAGTAAAATTCCTCTTTATAAATCATTTATTTTCATTCATGTTCCATTCTTTTCTTTTTCATTCCTCACCAACCTTCATCCAAATGATAGTATTAATCTAGTAACATAAATATAATTTAATTCTATCATTATAATGGTATATTTCGTCATAATCTCACCTTCCCACTCCTTGTATACTATAAATTAAAACACCGTCCAATATGAGTAGATTTTTCATATTCAAGGACGATGGGTTTTCAGTTTGTATTACTATCTTATAGACTGGTCTTGAAACAATTTAAATGGTTGAACCTAATCATGATATATTTATTTTATGTTACAGTAAGTCATTCAATACTTTTACCCTCATAATATAAAATAACAATAAAAAACAAGTTCATTGTGAGAAAAAATGCCAAATTAAACAAAACTTTTATCATTAATATTTTATCTAATGATTCATCCTTATGGTATATAAAAAATTTATTATAAGGTACCATATATCAATACAATGTCACTAGTAATATATATTAACAATTCTATATGTTAAACACATTTAAAATGAACATCCATTCATGAATACAAGTGAACCATTCATAAAAGTTATTAAAAGTAAAACTCTTGAACAATGAATTTAAGATTTATAACTCACCCAAGGGTCCATAAAAGAACTATATAAAACCACAATGAATAAAATTATTGTATAAAATTAAATTTAATAGTTATTTATTGAATGAAATTTCTTTATTCATGAATTTATGTTAATGAAAATGATTGGAAACAATGTATGGGGAAATTCTGAAACAAAAATTTCATTCTTGGGGGTTTCCCTCTCTAACACATTTTCTGTATGGGTATTCCTATAAAATTACTTATTCATCATTAAAATAAATTTTATAGAATATACCTGATATATTATTTATTTAATTAAAAATCCAATGTTTTTCAAAAAAACTCTTCATTCAAATAAAGACACCATTTTTACTTCTCGATGATTGTTTCACAATTCATTCAAGATTAATGGTTCTATGTCAAGACTGATATTGACTCTTTATTTTTAGAAACCAATATTTAATAAATATCTTATTTATGAAGTGAATACCATTTCATTCCTTGGGTTATTTTATGTTCATTTTTGACATATTTTCTATGTGGAATGGATGATAATGTTAATGTTATGATGTGACGAGTGCGACCTGAATTATAATGCAATGCAATGAATTTGTTAATGTGACGAATATCTTGTGTTAATGTGAAATTATGAAAGAGTATGATGCTATATTTTTCCAAAAATATCTCTGGTAGGTAATCACTATGATACGATGTTTTATTTTTATTTATTTACACATTATATTCTATTATATAAATGATGTTATGATTCTGCTCACCCCATGTTAGATTGGTTCATGTTCTTATCATTCCACATACAAGGATTTTATCTCACCCCTTTTTTATGTATAACATCTGGTGACTACTTGTATTGAGTGGTACATAAGGGTCAATAAGAATCTATATAATAAGGAATTAAATAAACATTTATGATTTATGTTGTAAATTTTATGTATTGTCCTAGTTTTCCCAAGACACTAATCATTTGGATTCTCATTCTGTAATGTTTTTATGTTTATTATCATTAAAATGAAGTAAAATTATGTAATAAAAGCAGGATCAGCATATATTTTGTTTATCTAGGTACACACCACAAAAATACTCATACATTTATTGAGAATTATTCAAAACACCAATGTTATAGTTGTAGGTGCTCTCTCCTTAAATATTAACATCTAAATCAATCTAAAACACGAGAAATCATTATTTTGGAAGAATTAACTATAATATTGAAAATGAGATAACATAGATTTAGCTCACCGTACATCAAGATAAACAAGATAGAGAAAAAGTGTATTGAATGGCATGCCACTATGCTTATAATGAGATAAACAGAGCTTAGATGAGATCATGGATGGATTAGAATAAAAAAACAATGAGGGTGAAGGGATAGACACTTTGAGACAACAAGGTGCTAATACAATTGTGTGTGGAGGAAAATAAATAAGAAGGGGGAGAAGCCCAGGTAACACAAATAAAACACATCCCTCAAGTCTCACATAGTGTAACTTTAACACATATTCTTCTTGGTTCATGATGTGTAAATTAGTTATATGCCCTAAATTCCTTGGGCAGAACCCCAGAGCCTTTATTCCATATTGAATGTCATATATATCACATAAACATCATATAAAAATTACACATTATGTATATATATATAGATTTTTTTATCAATATCCAAGGTCATCTATCCTTCATACAGTTCATTTTCAAACCCATGATACTCTCATTGAAACATAAACCCCAACTAAAACAAGGTTATATCAAAATCATACATTAAGAATTATGTTATTAATTATAGAATATATGTAGGCACTATAACCAAATTCAAATGTTTTAAAAGGATGAGTAATTTAAGCCTAATCCAAAACATGGTACATTATAATATCATATCCACTAATCCTAAAGAGAGAGCTTAATATTCCACATTCGCTGAGGCTAAGGAATCATATATTAATTTTTTTGAGTATGAATAAAATTTCTTTACTACAATAAATAATGTGTGTGTCAAAATTTTTAGGTTGAGATCATTTCCATTCACACATTATGAATGTCTATACATTGATAACAAATAAAGATATTTCCAGTCCTTTATTTCTAGTAGAATTTAATTGAATAATTTTTCAAGGGTTTAGCGGGGTTTTAATTAGAATTCATAGCCTGTCAGGAACATTTATTACTAAAAATAAAATTAATGAATCAAAATAAACTACCTAAATTGGAATGCAATCAATCCTGGTCTATAAAACATAGAAATGCAAAAAATATTTCAACAACAACTTCTACTAGACTAAAAAGTTGACATTCATCATCAATTATAAATAATGATCCATCATACGCATACAACCACACTAATTATACAATCTCTATAATAACAATTAGAAACATAAATGAATAAAACAGAATTAGATCCTCATATTTATCATAAAACAGCTCTGTGACTTTGGAAAAATGTCAGAATCTATAACCCAATAAAAATTCATTGAAAATTCCAGGTCATCCAGAGTCATGAAGAAAGAAGTAGAAGAAAAAATAGATGTATAAAGAACAATGTGAATATTAAAATTCATAAAAGAGGTAATTAATGTGTATTCCTTTAGTATTAACAATCTCCCACCTAATATAAAAATAACAAAAATAAAAACCTTTATATATGTGGGAAAACATAATATTGATATTGGTAAAAAAAATCCTTCTTTCATAAAGAAAACCCAATCATATCTTTTCACCATGTCATGTTGACACCCAAAATAGTTTTATAGGACTTCAACTATGCTCCACAAGGACCCCCACAATGTGGTGTCCTTTTTAGCACCACATTAAACATAGATCAGGTGAGACCATTGCTCACCATGGGCATCCACCAGGGTTTAAGGGAAATCAAGTCACCATTTTTTATCTAAACATAGCTTCCACCATACCATATTTAAGATGTGATCCACCTTTCCATAATACCTCTACAAAATTCCCATTCATCAACCTAGTACCAAAACTACTTATGTCATTGCATGGATGTATCATCATTTTTCATAGCTACCACTCAGGGTGGTAGACTCACAAAAAATTTGAACACCATTAGCAAATTGGCCTCTATGGTGTTTCTCAAAAGTACCACGCTTTCGGTATGGTCAACCAATATGGCATCGTGAGACTCCCCCATCATTTATAGAATCAATACTCAATATGAAATCACCCCTTAAACCCCACCATAAGAACCGAATTATGTGTATGTCCCTTAACTGTGGTTCCCGGGTTCTCCACACAACACCCTCAAATGACCATGATTACTGAAACACTTTACACTGTGACTCAGACACATGAAAAACCCCAAAATATACTCTATCATCAAAATTTTATATCATATAGGGACCTTTAATTCTCATCTTGGTTCACTAGGACACCATTGTGATAGGACCAATGAACACACAAATAGAAACATCAAGATTCATGACTGTTTTAGGTGCAATCCTTATGAAAATAATAAATACAATATAAAATGACCCCCATTGTCCAAACACATAAAACATTTACATCACCATTGGTACATCCATGTCATGGTGACCCTCTACGAACACAATAATAACCCATAAAATATTCCAAACACACCCCGAGGCATCTAACACGTAGGAAATGAAATTGAAATGCGTTAACAAATTCATTCCCAAGAGTTATATACATATAAAATTATTCACATACAAAAAATTAAAATAAAATTATATAATATCTTAATGATTGAATATATGGAAAATATACCTCCCAAACTGAATGTATTATTTATCCACACATCCTTTAGAAGAGTAGAGCAATGAATATGACTTAAATCAAGAAACTATTGGATTGTCACAACTTATAAACCAAAATTCCAATCCGTTTAAATTAATAATGGCCAATCATAGAAGAACCATTTTTAATAATTTCCCATAAACAATTTAATATTCTTCCAAATCCTCTTGAAAAAAACACTCTATACTTGTAAATGTGTCACCAACAAATTTTAGAATGATATAAATTTATATCATTAACAAAAATCCATATACATGCCTTCCGATTTAAATTAAAACATCAAGATTAGTTCCAAAAACAAATCCCTTTATATTAAATATTATCTTATTTAAAACACTCTATAATTAAAATAAAAAGTAATTAAAAAATGAGATGATTTGGAAATATTTTTGGTAGAAATAAAATTTAACAATAAATGCACCCCATGTTGTTTTAGAACTCTAAATATTTGGATTACATCAAACCATTTTCATAAAGAATGTTTTTGTTTCCATCCGTATAAATTGAAATAAACTGTCATTTTTATTTAATTATTTGGATTTTATTAAATTTTCATTATATTATATAAAAACGATAGAGGAACCAACCATTAATGGAACTCAATACTTATACCATAAACTACCAACCACTAATGAATACAAGACTCATAAACCCTTAGTTATTTATATCGATCATTCCCCAATTAATGAAAATAATTACAATATCCTACTTGATTCAATACATGTTACATTATCCATAATATAGTATCTATCTCATCTCATCTGTAATATCAAATCCATTTTCAGGTTACCAAAAAGGTCCACACATATCTGAAATCACCTCAGCAAACCGAAAATTGGTTTATTTCCATGATTTAATATAATAGATCTATAAGAATGTAAAATAATAATTCTTATAGTAATGAATATCCAAAAAATTTAAACATAATTTAAATCCAATATTTCATTATACAAAAGGCATTTTGCAGGCTAGGAAGTCACTATAATTAATTTCCTGAAACATATTAAATTTTTCCATTAATAATTTATTTGAGGCTTACATGACAAGGTTTCATCCAACATCAAATCAATTCAATAGTGGATATTGAAGCAATGAAATAAATAAATATGTCTCATAAAAATACAATTATCTTATTCAATAAATAAATTAATGCTTAAATACAAATAAATATCATCTGGAAACAATTTAACCAAAATTTACCTCAAATGAGATATAATGGATATCAAATAATCCATAAAAACACATCAAAATAATATTAATACACCTCAATACAACCACCACTATATCACCACATCTATTTTTTCCAATTATTACATTCGACATAACTTGAAATTGGATCATAAAATACATATAAAAAAATACCATAATTCATGGTTTCAAAAATAATTATGTCATGATAATGAATTATGAACTAGAAACCAATCTCGGGTATTTAGGAAAAAAATTCATAAACATCTTATATTAATTTTATATTACAATGTAATTATTCAACACCATTACATGTATATAGCATTCATCACATTATATCACTCATTTAAATTTATCAATATTTTTATCTATCTCTCATTTTAAACCAATCTTTTTTTATGATCACATTTAATAAAACATGAAAAAATAAATCCTATATAAAATTAAAATAATTTGTACCCAAATCATTAAATGTATATGAAATGTTTCAATAACATTGATACATAATAAAAATATCTTGTAATAAAAACAATAATTGTATTACATATTTTTCATGTTTTCTTATGAAATCTAATATGGAACTTGAAATTAATATTTACATTGTCTACACTAAACAGTTCTTCCTTATCCCAATACATTTTTTTCCAAAATAATACTGTATTATATGCCATTTTATTTCATATCATGAATAATCCCTTTCTTATTAATAATAAATTACATTAAATATTATTCATAATCATTCCGTCTAATTTCATATACTACGAAAGAAATTTTTATAATTATAGTATATTTCACCATGTCTCATTAAATCACACTTCATTAGTAATGTTTTTTTACGATAAATACTAGTAATACATCATTATATATTATATATTACTAGGTAGATTATAAAATCAATCTTAAATAATAAATCCATTAAAATTATTCTATGGGAAAAAATTTCCTCATCTTTCTTCACTATTCTAGATAACATGAAAGAAATTAAATTAAAAAATAATCAAATTAAAAAATTGTTGAAGGTATTCATGTTAACATGAATCAATCATTGAATAATTAATCCTAAATGTGTATAAATATATTGGACATGTTTTTTTCGATAATAAAATCTTATTATCGTAGTAAAATTTATAATTGATATAAAAATTTTTAATATTTCATCCTAATATTTTTTTTTCTTAATTAACATACATAAATTTCTACGAATTCATTTATCATTTAATATTTGTAAGGAAAACCAACAAACTCTCATTTTATTGGTTTTAATAAAACATGTCTTACTACCAAGTTCTAATTTATCTAAAATGAATATAACATAGTTATTTAAAGTGTATCATATCAATATTGTTTTAAAAAATAAATACACAAAGCATTATAATGAATCCAGATGAAACCTATGACAATGATTCATTCAACACTCTTCAATTTTTCAACCTAGAAATTTCTTCATTCTCACATAAAGATATTATTTAGATATCCATTTCCTTGTTTTAGATCACTAGGGTGTAGAATACTCGGAAACATTATAGTCTCCCTATACATTTTTTACATTTCTTACAAGTAACCTTGAATTAACATGTACTATCTAGTTCCCCTCCTTTAACACAAGTGATATGGAATGAAAAAATTTCTCTATTGACCCACATAATCCTAACCGGTGCTTAACTCTATGCTCTATCAAATCAATCAATCTAATGATATGACACCAAATTTAATGACATGTTCTCAGTGGGGGATGAGTGTGACCATTAAGGCTAACCTCCAATATAGTATGGGGTAGTAACTGACAGTGGGTATATTAATTTATTATGAGATTTGAGTAATTTACCTCATGGATAATAGGGAAAATATTAAAAAATAAAACCTCAAATAAAACCAACATGTTTAAAATTCCCACACAAACACCATATGTTCATGCCAATGAATACAATGAAAAATAATGAAATTATATCTATTAGACTCAATTGAAGGTGTATAAATAAAAAATTAAAATATTCATCGATGAGTATATAAATTCATCATGAAAAACGAGAGTTTTGATCACGTGGGAGTACTCATTAGGATTATTATTCTAAAAAATAGTATATACATGTCCAAGAAATATCCTAAGACATGAATGTGTCAATAATTTAATCTAGAAAAGTGTGTAGATATTAATATTGTCCAAGTAATACTCAATTCATCCATTACTAAAATTAAGTGACATGTAGTCAGAATTCATTAGACATTATAATGAACACATCACATCATGAATAAAATATAGCCATGAAATCCAAATATCATATACCAGAATAATGTAAAATTGGAAATCCAAACTCACAAACCAATGGAAATCATTACTACCTAAATCATCCATAAAATTAATACATCGTTATACATAACAATATTACAATAATTACCACATGTAACCCACACAACCATATCCTTAAAAACACAAAAACCTTTTAGATCAATATTTTCATTATGAACTACACCCCATGTAGAAATATAATCATCAACACTTGTATATAATGCCTTCAATCATATATTCATCCTCATCAAATCCTTTATATCATCACCTCACCGCCAAAATTTATCTAATAACCATGATCCATTACAACCCAAGAACATCATATCCTTCAAGATAGACAATACTAAAGAATTGATTATAGGTAAACTACATTCGATTAAAACCTATAATAGTATTACGAGTTATAATTATGATCCATTATAACCCATGGAATAAATATGTAATACCTCATGCTTTCACAACCATTATATAAGTGAACTTCACCTCAATGATTTATAACCCACGGAGGTATACACATAATTATATTCTTGTTACATTCTTTTATTGTGTCATAAAAACCAACCAAGAATGAAATAAGTTATCACACATCCATTCAACCCATTCAAAAATAGAAAACAACACCAATAATAATAGATCGGAATCATCACAAGGAAATTTTAAATTGGCACTAAAAGTGTCCCAGATAATGACTTAACCCCATAGATCAAAGATCCATTAAAATAATCTCCATGATACCAATTCCAAACATCATATAATTTAAAATATATTTTTTATTCTCACATATGGAATATAAATTACAATATTTTAATTATATCATAAATCTCTTTTTTCAAATAAAATTATAAGCATTACACTAATAATTATCTCAATCAGATTATTGTATTCCCTATTTCAGTTATTTATTCACTTTCTTGATGTAGGACACCAATTCAGATCCATAGAATTAATCCATTAAATTTAATTAACTAATTTCCTTATATATATATATATATCACATCTTAACTACCTTATTTACAGTGATCATTTTGTTTCTATCACATCATAACTATATTTCTAAAATCAAATAAAGCATTTTATGGTATTTCATTATTCCATTCATTGAAACGTCATGGTTTTAACTTCCTTACTAATAGATAATATGTTTTGTACATAGTAATAATTTCATAGTGATTGATTTCTACTACCCTTACATTATTTCCAACCACATATAAAATTTTATTATTTTACCATAAAAAATTTCAGTAGCACATGAAAATGTGTCAACATTCTTTGAAATAAATTTTATGCATTGATACCTTTGTAAAAATCGTCAACATTTTGTTTGATTTAGCTCGATTCTTTAATTTACTCCATTTGCGCGACTTTCATCACAATACCCTTAATTATTTACTTTTAATTAATCATATTATTTACCATAACTATATAGATATAATGAATCATCCAATTTAATTATGAACGTGGTAAAATTTATCATAATAATATAGGAAAACATATCTATGAACACATCTATAAAGATAACATACAAGTATTAAAAATCATTCATTCTCAATAATGATAATTCCCTCTTCTTTTTTTCTTGAATTCCCATTATAGTTTTTCCTTCCTCTTAAATTTTTATAATCGTTCCAAATTTATGTGAAGAAATCACTTATAATAGAAACATGCATTAACATGATATCAAAACATGAAAAAAAGGGAAATCATATTCACTTTTTTCTCCCTTTATATGTATATTTTTTTCTTTTATATTTCATTCCATGGAATCTCATTTCAGTTGGTATTACATAGTCAAATAAAAAACCATATAAATTACTACTAAAACACATTGAAAATAAATTATGAACATGTATGAAACAAATAAAATAAGTTCATTCAATAATAACTTCCCAAATACAATTCATGGCTCTACGAGAAGTGTATGGTACAAAATTCCACAAGTAAATTATTTCCCTATCTACCAAGACCAAATATCCGCCATTGAACCCTAGGATAGAGAATAATAGTAAATGCATTGGTAAAACATGACCCATGTACCCAGACATATCATCCCCACCATTATCAATGAGTTCATTAATCATACCACATTCTATAATTCTTAAGAAATGCTAATTAATAAATTATTGATATTTTAAAAAATTCATGGCACATAAACACTATAGATGAGTTTGATTATAAAAATTGGTGGTTTCCCATCACTCATTCTGAATGGCTATAAATAATGATTGAATTTTTATATTTATAGTTAATTATTATTACTAGGTTAAAATTAGAGGGTTTTACAAGGGGATTAAGGGTTTCTAAAGGAATTAATTTTATAGAAAGAACATTTATTCCTGAATATAAATTAAAAGAACGGAAATTACATTTTTTTAATTCAATTAGATTCAATATAGGCCACGAAATCCAAGCATCATGCCCAAGAATCTAATAATAGTTTATAGTAGACCTGCCACATCACATCCATCATCAACTATATATGATAATCCAGAATCTCCATGAATTATAACCAATTATTATACACCATTAATAAAAAACGATTATATATTAGTGGAGTAGAAAAGGAAACTTGAAAAAATAAAAAACATATTCCATGGATTGTGAAAGGTTGGAATCCTTAAAAACATGAAGAAAGCCTTTAAAATGATATTGTTGTCAAAATATGATAGGATTAACAAAGATAATAAAACAAAGGGAGAGGGAATAGATGAATATTAAAATGCACACCAGAGGTTATGGTTATATATTAGTTGAACATTATCTAACTCCCATTTATTATAAATATAAACAAATGAAAAAAGTTTTCGTGGTTTAATAAAATACATCAGAATGTAAAAAAAATAGGTGAGGGAAAAAATTATTATTATTTGCGGGAAGAAAAATAATCTAGAGCCCTCGCATTTAGAAGGAAGGACTACACCAAATTCATCACCATAATATAGTGAAACACAAACTGGTTATTGTGTCTTTTTACCAAGCTACTACTAGGAACATCAGGACATGATGTTCCTCCCCTCAACATGTTAACATAGTCTATGTGAGACCGAAGCTACTCATCAGGACCACCATTTTTTAAGGATAATCCCCTTTACATTTTTTTAGTTAACTACAAGTCTCAAGATAGTCTGGTAGATTAATTCTCTCAATATCCACCACACTTACACAACACTATATCATTAACACCAAACTCCAACATGACCATATGAATTGAATTTTAGTCTAGATATTTCTCTCTATAAATTCCTATATTCTAAAATCATATAAATTATTGACACCATAATAATGGTGGACTTTGTTGTTTATCCATATCCATAACACTTACCACCATGTCCAACCTTGAAGAAACTGTGATATTTCTCTTTTTTTAAATGAATAATTACTCAATATAGATTCATCATCAATGAAAACCCCCAAGGGTTATAAAACATTGTATATTTATTAACCATGATTAACAGGTTGTATTTTTAGCACCCTACAATTACCACTTTAACCCAAACACCGAAAACCATAGTGTAGACTCATGACCCAATCATTAAATAGAATTTTCCATTGAAATGGCCTCTCCCCCAATGAACTTCACTACTCATCATGGTTTAATGATACTCATTTGAGACATTAATGATAACCAGACCTACTAAAATATTGATCTCTATGGGAACATCATCCTCAAGCATTACCAAAACAAAAACTCTAAAGTGTCACACTCACCATTCCCAAGAACAGTATACCACAACCATTTCCATCAACATCAATATTTTTGGTTCCCCTTTAGGATTCCTAAAACTAATAAAAATCCTTACGAACACACTAAGCACTCTCCTCGGTCCAATAAAACCTAGGAAGTGAAAAGTAGATTCCACCAAAAATTAGGTCCATTATATTATAAAGTGAATAAAAAATATCACTTGTCCATGTCACATCTAATATGATTATAACTTTATATGGATTCATTTATTTTTCATATAAGAAATTATATTAATGTTATGATTAAATCATATTATTGGTTACACATGTAATATTTGTAATTTATGTCATTAAATTTCTATATATCTTATGAATGATTAATAATTTTTCACATGTTTAATAAGTTTCATAAATTAAGATTATTTTTTCTCTAGGATTTATCAGATAATAAAGATTTATTATGATGATGATATATAAATATCTATATATAAGAAAAATTTTATTTGAATTTAATGTTTTAAATTCCATTAAAATTGAAATTAATAAAAAAATTACTTAAAATGGAGACCCTTTTAAAACCCATACCATTCATTACTGTGGAATAATCCATATTTCACTAAGAAAAAAACACTAATTTTTTATAAAAAAATTAATATATCTATTTACGTTTTCCATTATCCTAATCATATAAATTTTTTCCCATGGATGATTATGTGGACAACATTTGGTATAATATATTATGTGGTCAAAATCATAACTTTTCACCTAGATTATTAACTCATTGAGTATTCCATATATGTGTTAAGAAAAATAAACACCATTAAAAAGGTACCTAAGTCATAAATCCACCTAATTACATGATTTTTAAACATTAAATAATATAAGGTTAATATTAATTGGCCTATATCTATACATCTGTATGACTGAGGTCATGAAAAATTATTTCTTTTGAAATAATTTAACACATGGTATTTTAAAAGTGATTTAAAAGCACTTTATTATATAATGTTATTCTTTAAGAATTTATGAATTATATTAATGATTTCATCCAACCACATATTCCTTCCACCAAATCAATGTGTTCAAACCATGCAAATGTTTTAAAATGTATACAACTTATAGATTGTGTTACTAATCCAAACTAAAATCCAACTACATTTACAAATACATATCAACATCATATGAATAATATTCATGAAAACCTTTCATGTATATTATTGAATCATATTAAATCCAAAAACACCATAAGTTTAAGCATGGACCAACAAAAGCCAACCCCCACTTTTCTAGACAAGGAATAAACTTACTGTCCATTAAGTAGTAAGAACCAATGTCCACATACCTCAAATTACCTTAATAAAGAGACAACTTAATTCCTTCATAATTCTAACACCTAATATATACAAAATATAATGAAACATTAAATTTAAAATAATATTCCAATACATTACAGAGTTAAGATAGATGAAAAATAAATTAACTATTATACAAATCATGTAACCCTAAAAATTAATTTATTTTAATTCAATGATTAAATTTTACATAATTAAACTGAATTACATCAATATTTCTAATTATTTAATTATATCCATGAGTAAACTAGTTTATAAAAAAATAAATTAATTATAAATATATTTCCACATAATATAAACTAAATTATAAAAATCATAAATAATGAAATAATAAACACATTATAATTGAGATATTCATTATAGATAATCCAAAAATAAATAAATATAAAACCATTATATTTATATCTTATATTAATGACATTATAATGTTGATTTATGTGGACTTATTTATAATTATAAGAAAACAAATGAAATATAAACATTTTATATTTAAATTCTATTTTGTAGACAATTTTAATGATTCAAATATCTCATATATAATATTATTAAAATCCTAATCATATGAATTACAAAATACTACTTTGTTATGGTTTATTTAATTATTCAAATAAAGATATTATATTTTCAATAAATCAAATTATATTATTATAATAAATTCATTATATCAAATAAAAATTCATTTATATATTTATTTATTATATATTTTATGAACACCTTATTAATTACCCATATACTGTTTATGAATATTTTTCTATGAAATTTTCCATAATTATTAAACAATAAGTTATAAATTTTTCAAATTAATTAAATTATAATATTTTCATTAATCAAATTAATATCCCAAAATACATTTTTCACTATTATTTTATCAAATTATAAATTATTTAAATCAATTTACAATTTAAACTAAAGGAAAAATAAAATTTCCAAATATATAAAATTTACCCATATAATAGATAATGTATGGTGTGTTATACTGTATTATCTATCATATTTTACAAATGATAGACATCACTCTATGATATCAATTTAAATGGTAAAGGAATTTTATATTAGGATATACCTTATATCATACTGATGATGAGAGGCTCTATTTTTCAAACATAAATCATCACTGTCACTTTTCATTATTTCATATATAACCTGCTATGATATAGTGAATACAAAAGGATTTAAACAATGGAAAATCCTTCTTTATACCATAACATGTATTGAGTTATATAATAGCTTATGATATCACATATTATATAGACAACCACAAAACCAATAATCAATAGTATTTCTAAATACATTGGTTGTAAATATAAATTCTTTTTTATTTACCAATATTATTTAATCAATCCCGGATCATTGAAAGGACATGATTATACTAATGAAAATATATGAATTTAAAAAAACTAGATTATAGTGTAAAAAGTCATTTGAAACTTTATCTCTAAAATAATTATTCTTTGTCAAACTATTATTTTTTATAAAAAATATATACAATGGGTAAATTAACCAATTGTTGGATACAACACAGGTCATAATTTAGAGTTTTTTTTATGAAGACCTATGAGGAGAAGAAAATTGGTTCCCCCTTCCATGGTGTTTCCATAATCAAATCAATATCACCAATTTATAGGGATGGACCCTCCTCCCAACCATGGTATTCTAAAACCTCAAGAAATAGTGGATGTAATAGGAAAGAGATATAGTAGGGACAATAAATATAAGGCAATGGAAAGATGGATCAAGACTATATCAATATATTGGTTATCATAGATAAAACATAGTAAACTCTTGATAATTCTTGAATTTACTCATATATTCTGAATCATATAAGAAATGTATGTGTCTTTAAACCCTTTATATGTTTATGGTCAATGATTCCTTCATCATAATGATTTTGTCTTATTTATGACATGAAATTCAAGTATTAATGTCAGAAAAAGAGTAAGATATATAAACATTAACTCTTAATTGTCAACTATCATAATATATCTTAATGATAAATACGAAAAATATATTATGCCCTCCTTATGTTATAACATTTTTCATGTTCTACGTATTTTTTAGGAAAATGCTTAAGGATATCTCATATATCATGACTCCAAATATTATAATATGTCGAATAAGAATTGAACTAGATAAATGGATATCAACCCATATGATATTCATATATGAGACCCTATTATAAAGACTAACATATATAATAAATATATTATAAAATATGTAATATCTCCATCCTTAGGTGTATGAAGGATATGGTTATCCTGTATTTGAGGACTATAAATTCATTCATTCAAGTTTCAATGGATAATTCCATCATTTTTGTGAAATAATTAGGGTATAATATGTAGATTTTTTATTGAAGGGGGGTTAATTGATGAATTAATTTTTTTAAATATTGAATTTTATTTGTTAAATGAATTAAAAAAATTATATAACATTGATTATTTATATTACATGATAAATGTTGGTTAAATTTTGAATTCTTATTTATTGAAAAAACTAGATAGTAGAAATCATTGCTGAACATGGAATGGGCTAGAATAACTTTTGAAATATGGTTTTGTACCACCTAATTTCTAAATGAATCAAAATATTTTATCACTAAAAATGTGGAGTTCTGTAATTAGAGAACAGACAAAAATAATCAATATTTTCTAAGATCAATTTTTGATAATGATAAGATCATTCATTTAGAACTTTGGAGTTGAATTATATTAAAACCCAATATTTATTAAAAATCATTTCACTGCCAAAATATTTAGTTCATTAAATTATGATTTTATATTTTTCTCATCCATTCAAATCAATCATCTATGTTATTTAACTATGGTTCCCTAGCTTTGTGTTTTTACCCTTAAACTCGACATATACTACACAATGGTAGAATTTGATTTGAAATAGATATTTTATAAAATATAAATGTGATTCCCAAATAGAACTAACATTGTATTTAGAGAATCTAGAATTATTACCATACATATTATGTATATAAAATATATATTCTTTCGGTAGAAAACATTTTAATGTTGTCAATAAAATATACATATAATATGAATTAGTTTAATATAATATAGTTTTCTTTTTTTGAAAGAATCCTTATTTATCAATTAATGAATTGAAAATTAATTATAATCACATGTGATGAAGAAATATTTTACAATGACTAGTATACAATAAAAATTACTTTATGTAAGTAAATGTTTTATTTATAATAAATATTTTAACCAATTTTTTAATATAAATAATTAATACATGATTTATAAAAAAAATATTATAGATCAAAATAAACATAAATATTTATTTTTTGTATACATCGTAAACATAGAAGAATATTTTTTATCAAATAATTGTATCTATAAAAAAATTCATACACTCAAATCGTTTACGAAAAGAAATTATTTTTAATTACTACAACATGTAAAAATTATATATATATATATATAAATTAAAATATTATAAAGATGTATTTAGGATGATAAGATATAGTTAAACATAATATATCATTTGTTATGTTATATTTATAAAAACATATTAATTGTAAGACCCAATTATGTAGTATTGTAGTAATATATTAGAATTCCAATTCTACTGACAGTCACAATTGATTTTCAAAGAGCCATTATGTGAATCATTTGATGATAATGATTTTTTTCTTTCAGAATAATTTAAATTTAATACCATTTAATTTTTTTTATCTATTAACCATTTTAAATATTCATTATATAGGGACATAGAAATAATCCATTTCTAAAAACTATCACAAGGAATCACTAAGGCGATTACATATTTTCATCATATAATATACATTACACATATAATATATAACAAAAAAATCCTTAATATTATAGATTTCTATAGTCTTCAATAATACATCAACCAAGGTCCCTACCATAATACATTATTCATATTAGTGCCTTTAGTAACATGAGAAACATCAAATTGGATAACATTAATGTTCTTCACGATGGGTGATAAGATGAATTTATATATACATATTGGATACATTTATATAATATTTATTCATTATATATTTCATAATGAATTAGGTTTTGGTTTTGTTTTTACATGAATTTTTATTTTTTTACTCAATTTATGAAAAAGTAAAAATTGGAAAAACAGTCTTTACACATTTCGTACATAATAAAAGACATTTATACCTCATTCACAACATGTGTATAATGATTCATACCCTCTCATGAAACAATTAAATTACATGAAGCTCGTACATGACGTGTACATTCATTAAAATATGTAAAAAATTATATAATTATAATATGGTTAAAAGTGATTCACATTAATGACATTCAAAAATTGCATGATGTACAATTTTTTAGGGCTCACTTAGTCAATGATATGACCAAATACTTCAGATGAAATTTTGGATCTCATCTATACCACATGATTCCAAATTACACTATATGTAAATGTCATGAAGTAAATCAAATAATATAGTAAATTTCATGCATGGCATAAAATTTTCATACATTTCCATTCTATTTATATTTCACCACTCCACCATGTATATGATGTTCGACACAATTCATTTTTCACTTTTTTTTCTAATGTAGTTTTCCCCATTTTAATTTTTGTCAATTTAAACCCATTTTATTTCATTCCTTAAATTATTTTATCAAATAATTTTGAGTAATTGATTAAATTACACCTTTTATATGCCAATTATACATATATTAAAAATATATTTCCATTTTGGAAACCCTTTTCATAACTACTCAAATTTCTTCATAAACTTTTATAGAGTTCTTCGTTGTATCCTTGTGTGAAGTGACTTATTTATTAGATTTTAATATCATTAAATTAATTGAAAATTCATTCTTATTTATTTAATCATCGATTTATACTTTATCAATTATTTTATTTTTACCTATATCATGTCTAGTATTTCATTGATTTTATTATCATCACCATGTGTGGATAATTTATCTAATGTTAGCAGTAGATAGTTGGGGTGTTTTTGTATGAAATGAATATAGTTATTGATACTTTGTAATCCAATTGATATTAATTATATTAATAAAAATATTTCATGACATTTTATTTAACAAGATCAACCATGGTATGTGTAATTGGGTGAATCCAACCTAGTTGATGTTGATTTCAAATATGACCATTAGACTTTGATTCTTTCTAAATAATATCAAAGAGTAATGTACCTAGGTTGTTAGCTATAACTAATATATGTGACAACTTCCAAATAAGTTGATCCAATTACTCTGACCAGAACTAATTGGTCACATTTTCACCACTTCTCAACCCCAGATGTAGGACTATCCATAGACAAAACATGGATTATATTTTGTTTATAGTCCTAAAAATGACCCCGATCTATTCCATTATTATCTGAATTATGAAAAAACTACTGTGTATTATTATAAACCAATATTAAAGATTTAACATGGTGAATCCATCAAAATGGGTAGGTTTTATTGGATGTTGACATACCATTATTTATTCTATGTGTGAACCCAGACATCTTTAAATTATTTGTTTAGGATGGTAAATTAGATGTTGGAGTCAGAAATAATTTACATGAGTCTTAGTTTTCCCTCATAATTGTTCCCTAATGCTCATTATTTGGGTATGTTTTTTTGGTATATTGTATCCATGATACACTATTGTATCGTTTCTTCTATATATACATTGGATAATGATTTATGATTTACACCTTTTCATTTTATTTACATTTTATTATTACATTACACTAGACATGTCAAGATCTTCTACCTCATATATGTCCATTAATGTTCCTATCCAAACACCATCCACCCTCATACATTGGATGTATGACCATACAACAAATTTCCCCATGTTATCACAATTAATACATAGATATCTCAATTCAATCATATCAATTAAAATTAGCACCTCTTTTCTCATGTGTTCTCATTAATATATCTCCCATGATTCATTCCTTGATGAATGGAGAAACTATCTAATTTTTTGTGTCGGGATTCTTTCATGAGAATCATTGTCGATAAACATGTATTATTCCATATTTTATATTATATAGATGACATTATTCATTGGAATCATTCTCTAACCCTGGAAACTCATTACACCCATATAATTAAAATACAATTTTAGTATAGAGATTTTTCAAATCCATTTTCATTATTTTTTTATAATTTTTAGCATTATTTTTTAGTTTAGTAATTTCATTCAAATTTAGGATATATGAAATAGATTATTATTAGCATATTAGAGATTTTATACCATATGTGATTTATATTTATTTATGTCTACTCCCATTCCTAATAAAATATTAGTCTTAAAATGTCATATACATGTATGATTATATTTTTTGTGAGGAACCTATGGAATTTAAACCTATTAAAAAATTATTTAAGATCTTGTTTAGAATATGATAAAAAATACATTTTATTATGATTTATGTAATCATTGTTGAGCTATTCATTCCAGAGACCCACCTTTAATTTTTCCATCATTATCTTCTATTAACCATGAATAACGTTTTTAGGATGGATATGTTTCAATCCTATAATCACTTCCTACCATAATAATGACATCATATAACCTTTTGGATATGAGGTGTTGTTATTAAGGAGATGTACTATGAAATATTCACCAGACTAATATGTTGTGTTCAATGATTTCTTTATTAACTATATTTGTCTAAATTGTTATTTTGAAATAAAATATACATACAGAAGAAAATTGAAAAATAATTTGGGTTTTTATTAGGAAGGTAAAAAGTCACCATTATGTGGAAAATTATTCATACAATGGACAATATGTGATTAGCAGATGAATATGACATCTTTCATGAACATAACATTAAAAAAATAAAAAAAAAATCATAGGATACATTTTGGATATTCACATGAAAAATTATGGGAACTACTGTTATCATTTTATAGAATAGACACCTTTTGTTCATAGAGGAGTAACTTCTTTTCAGTATTCATGTTTATCATGCATTATTATTTAGTCATTACCCTTATTTTGAGATTGATTTTTTCATTCTAACCACCACACCTCATCCAATGAGTCATTAGAACCATTTTTTATAAATCCCCCATGACTTATTTTTAATTAGTATAAAAAAGTAGAGATTTAAGATCCAATACCAGCCTATGGTTAGGAACTTTTATTGGCAGGACAATACCATAGGATCATTAGTGGTCTCTTAATTCATTTCCTTGCAACATCAGAAGGTTAATTGATGAACTATCAAGGTGTCTTGTTACTTGATGCAGTCTTAGTGGATTATCGAGGTGAAGATTCAATCCTAATGGTGGCCTGCAGTATGCATATAGTATCGATGGATGAAACTTACATTGTTTGTGGGATGTATTGTCCCTTGACCTGTCTGGTTTGATCTACAAATAAATATGGCTGTTATTCGCGGTCAATGATCTCAAAGGAAAGGTCATTCGGGGAGTTAAACATGGGAGGGATAGTAACAAATATATGTTATATAGTGTGTGGTGAATGAAATGTTGAAGTCAGTGTCGGGGTGGTGAAAAAGTATATATTGGTGAAGGGGATGTGTTGGTGGTGGGAAATCTGATGCTAGATCTCCATAATACTCTTTCCCATTGATGATAGATCTTTTTTGAATGATGGGGTAGGTGAACTATTGGTGGATATATGGGGAGATATGGGGGTGTATAAGGTTGGTATGGGCATGGTAAGGGTTTGGGGAATGGTTGTGGAGGTTTCATGTTTGATGGAGGTTGCTGGAGCAAGGAATGAGGTGGTTATTGATGCTGGAATTGTAGTATTGGATGAGGTGGTGGTATTGGATTGGGTGGGCGCAGGGGCATGAGATGTTATGGCTTTTTGGGTGGGTTCAATTCAATGCTAAGCATGGTCATCATCAACATCCTCTATATTTGGTGTTTATAATTAGTATACACCTTCTTCTTTTAAGAGTATCCCTATCATGTGGATCTATACTAGGCTATTTCCCTCCATAGTGGCGATGGATGTATGGGTCATGGAAGCCACTAGGAGGCCATGATTTCAAGAATAAAGGGTCATGAAACATCTTACCATCAATATAATGAGAGTCCTCTAATCTAGGGTCCTATATAAATCATCGAACTACCTATCCCCATGGATAGTTGTCTCCCTCATGGATGATGCATGATTATTATCCTCAATCTGGCACACCCACTATAGGAATAACCCTAAGCCATCAATGTGTAATATAAGGCCTTGTTCAAGATATATAGTGAATCACCCATGACATATGTTCTCCTTATAGTGTGGGATCCTATATGATATGATGGTTTTTTGTTATCCCAACATAATCTTGCACAACCTCGGCCTTATTAGGATCGAGATAAATTTTTTCAAATATAGGGTAAGAGATTCATAAGACTATATAGACATAGAGTCCAAAAAATCATGATTTCTAACAAACCAAGGCAAATCGTAGATTCATAATATAATGTATCTTATGTCGAACTTGAAAGTTCCTAGGAAATCAAGGAAAATTTTCATGAAAGAATCTTGTTTCATCTGTATAATTTGATTCAGATGTAGTTAGACATTGGGTTGAAGGACATCATTGTAAATTCCAATGTTCTCTAATAATATATGGTCCAAAATTTTGTTGGCTAGAATCATCTTGTACTATATATGGACCAGCCACATCTAATGCAGTGGACATAGAATTAGAGGTAGAGATGATGGTGGGAATTGGAAGGGCCATAAAACCTACTAAAATCCATCTCTAAGTCATCAGTGGAGTATGAAGAGGTAGGGGGATATGCCTAATATTTGTGCTAGGGCTCATACTATTTGGGAAAAGGATAATCCTTCCACCATTATTGTTGAATAGGTGTGTCCGTATGCATGGGTGTGCAGTCAAAAGATTGGGACCATACAGTCATTATTCGGACCATGAAAGATGGTGGGAATATATTTGTTGTGAAGAATATTGAGAGGGTGATAAGATGAGGTGACATTGTAGGTGTGATGGAATGGAGGAATCTAAATGGCTTCAGGTGAGGGATTTCATTTAAGTATGGGAGTTACAAGAAAGGAGATGAGTCTGTGGGGGGTGGGGGTAGGGTGGGATGGGGGGTTGGTGTGAACCCTTAGATTACAGGATTTAAAAGGCAGATGAAATTTACAAGCTCTGTATTTGGTACATGTTAAATATTTATAGAATTTGTTATTTGTTCAGTTTCACCACTTTTCAAAACATTGTATTGCTTAAACAACATGTATTTATCATTTTGTTCCAGATTTTGGGTTAGGTTCTCAAAACAAGCCCCTTATAATTTGAAACCATCATAAAGTATGGAGAACCTTCTTATCTCCAATTAAAACTATTCAAGGTTGCCTTTCAATACATGATATTTTCAATGTATAGAGATAGAAATATTCCAATTCATAATATATTCTTTTTATATAGACTCCATTTTTAGAGATATTTTTAAAAACAATGGGGATGCAGGGTGGGAGCCTCCTTTATTACAGGTGTTGTTCAATTCTTAATATTATAATCTTTGGGTTCCTTTTCAATATAAGGTAGTTTCTTATTTCTATATTTTATAGTTACATAAAAATATACCGTATTAGTTAAATGGATATTATGATGAATTTCTGGCACATTGTTATTAGTTTTATCATTCACAAAATCGAACTCAATTTGTTCTTCAAAATCTCAGAAAAAGCCTTCATTGGTCCACAAAAAAAATATTAGTTATAGTGGAGATAAACTTTGATCCTTAATTTTGGAGAAGATATCCATTGACTTCCATATTTATTATATGAATGTGTGGGAAACAAATTGGACTGCTACCACTATTGGCATCAGTACTCCAGGACCCAGCTTATTATAAAAACTCATGGGCATGAGATTGATAATTTCCCCATGATCTCACAATGATATATCAAAATTTAATGCCTCGATGATCAATTACATATTTGAACTTCAAGGATCTCGAATTTTTCAGAATGCTTCTAGTGGACAATAGTGAAGCACTGTTCATTTAGGGTGTTTAATCTTGAGATATCCATTTTCATTTTTTCTGAAGAGAAATAATTTATATAATCATTCATAATAGGTCACTATATAAATTTCCTCTAAAAAGGTAATGTTGATTTAAAATTATTTTATTATCTCTAGAATCATTTTATATTTTCCTTAAAATTTTTCATATATAATTTTTTGAGGAAGGAAGGGATGATGGTTTTATGCTTCTATTTATACATCAAAAGTTTCCATTTTAGGATATTATTCTTTGGATATATCTTAATTGGTTCTATTTCTAATGTTTTCACATGACCATGTGTATTACATTATTCAAACATATTTTTTTCATCTCTACATGTATACTATAATTTTAGCATCCTTTCAATTTCAATAATTATAGAATTATCATCTTCCATCCAATGAGAATTGGTGTTCATGGGAAAGGATCCTGATATTCGATCAGATAGAGTTTTAGAGATCTTCATCCTTAGATACAATAGTTTATGTACTATTGCTATGTGTTTTTTTATTTCCATCTATTTGGTAATAATCACTTAAGCGAGCCTTGTGCATTCATGGGAAATGTATCAATCTCATTTACATGATTTTTTATAGAAATATTGGTCATGTAAGAAACCCAATAAATAGGGTGACACTCCAACATGTTATCCACTTAGTCAGGAATCCTCACAGATTTCTCGAGAAAATAATAGTAAATATCAAAATAATCATTTTTCCCACTGATTCACTAATTCTTTATATGGAAGAGAAAGGATATATTTACCTCATTATAAGATGTAAATTTCTCACCACTCTAAAGGATCTTATTGATGGGAAATAAGGAAAACATATTTTCAATGTCAGTAAAGTACTATTTGTGTTAGTTTAGGTGAAATCCACTAAGAATAATGAGTATTTATAGAATTTTTAGGTAATCACTTTCACTAATAAGGTAGATGGTCAAGTACCAATTAAATATGGAAATAAAAATGTTCCTCCTATTGATAAGGTATATATTTCTCAAAAGAATCTGAATTTCACCACAATTCTAAAAAGGGATTCCTTCCCACATTTCATCTCTATGCTTTTAAAAAATCACCCTACAAATGGAGTCTCCATAAAATTAAAGTCTTAGATATAGAAATACGTCAATATATGGACTATAAATAAAGGGTTTTCTATGATAAAAACAAGGACAGGTTCGGTATGCTAGAATGTAGTTGTTTAGACTTTAATAAAATTCAAAAATGTTGGTGGCTTTTGTAGAGGACCTGACCCAAAAAGGTGAGTGAAATTAAAAATACACACAATGTAATTAATATAGTTCATGTAAATGTCATGTGCATGAAAAATAAAAAATGTTAGAAAAACACAATGTCTTATGAATACACTATCTTTACATTATGATAATCGTTTAAATCCCAGGATCCTTATGTTCATGTAGGATTCTCCAGACCTCCCACAATGCTCCTCTATCCAGATGAATCCCATCATTCCCCTAAATCCATCCCCCACAGTCTATAACCTTCCTCCCTTAACTTATATCAGACACCTCCCCTCCTCATATCTTTATCTACATCATCTCAAATCCTTCATCATCCCCTACATCAATCAGGGTTCGAATGAATACCTTCCAGAACCTAAAAACAGACCGCATGACTGAGTGATAAGATACACATATTCCACCAATTGGTGGATGCCCAGTCCTATCCGACCATCTGATGATCCCTCCACTCCATCATCTACTTTTGCCTCTACCTTATCATCATCCTTTGATGACTCAAATTCATCAGCTTGTGTTTCATCAGTCCTTTCCTATCATTCTCATTATCCCTTCCTCCACTCTTTCGTCCATCAACATCAGATGTGGGTGGCCTATCTCTAGGACATGATTATTGGACTAATAAAATATTGTACATCGTAGTATTGGTGGGAGACCACATTCACTATGACATCATTCACGTAAAATTATTGTTGCACCAGACTCATATTACCAAGGTATGAGATGAGACCTTTAGTGAAATCTTCCCTGGTATCCTAAGAAACATCAAGTTGGATATCAATTTTTTATATTTATAACTCGAAGGGGGTCCTTGGAAGCATAGGCTAGGAAAATGTTTTGTTGGCCTCTTCATCCACTATGATTAGTTCGTAGCCTCCAATATTTTCCTAGAATTCAAGCTCTATCCTAACAGGGTTGAGGCTATTGTACGCTAGGCCAGAAGTGTTAGAGACCATTAAAACACATATGATCATCACACTATGAAGAGTACCATGCTATAAGTTTATTCTATATGGTTCCAACATAAAGACTATGCTCAAATGCTTTTTCCAATAATGATTCCCAAATGGGAATGTATGCAATGTGGGATGATATATATCAAGGTCATTATTATTGTATCGTCCATGGGTGACCCAACCATCCACATGGACATGCTATTCTTCATGTCTTAAAGGGACCTGGTGAAGAGGAAACACGATACAGTGATGAGACCCTCCTTGATCATCGATTTTATCCAGATTCTTGGTTCATTCAAGGCCCCCCTATGTACACCTCCCTCTGACAGATGGAGGGAAACATCTTATTAATTAATAATTAAATGGGGACGCTCATGAAGTAATGATAGAATCGATTAATGGAAAGTATCATATATAGAATATGAAAAAGAGACCCCTACATTGTATGAAACTGAAAAAACTACACCAGCTTCCCCTTCTACCACCACATCCACTAGCACAAATGTACCCCTGCTCTAACCCCGTCATGTACCACCACATTATCCCTTGTTCCTACAACCTCCATCTCCTACCAAGCCATCACCACCCCTCCCATCACATTACCATGGTCATTCTTACCTCTTCCAACCCCAATATCCCCTCCCCATCCACTACTACCTCACACACCCCATTTTTTCTTACAGATCGTTGGGCCTTGCACTAGTGTTTTTTAGAAAACAATCAACAGATTTCCCATAACCTATGTATCCACTACAACATCCTCTCTATTTTAACTACCCAAATAGCACAATCACCATTGCATCCACCACCCACTACAGACTATAAATCTTCCTCTATCCCAATAACCTTTAACACCGTAAAGGTCATGGCCTTAGAACACACCGACTCTACATACTATTTAGATTTTCATGTAGATATGGATTGCTGGTGAAAGGTCCCATACATACTAGAATATACTGAGGTGTTGTTCATCCATCCTTCCTCTAGAAAAATTTCCATCATTAGGATCATCACCTCACATATGTTGTCCACTAAAATTTATACTTGTACCATGAAACCTACATAGGCCATCAATGATCATATATATGTGTCCCTGGAGGACATTGATATGATGGGATACATCAAGATTCCTATTTTTACAAAGGTTAATACACATTTAGTAGAAAAGAACAGTTCCCTTGAGTCTTCATTCATCCTCTTACCCCTCCCTTATTATGCTATATATGGGCTTGTTTTTTTAAATTGTAACTGTGATTCCATATTGTGTCTCTATTTATATATATAAATGGGATAAAGATTTGGTATTTAATTATTTTCAGATAATTTTAATTTTATTAAAGTTTTTCTTTAATCATTTTTATGTATTCTACCTCACATATGTCTATTTATGAGTTTATATTACCACCATATTCCATTGTATTTTGGATTACTTATTATCTTGATGGCATCAATCGCTAACTTCATTATATTTGACATGGGATATTTTCTCATATATATCCACACCATGAGGTGTAAAGATGTTATTATTATTGTAGAATATTAACACACAGTATGCTCCAAAGGTGGTAAACACTGGTAAGCGTCCACAAGAGTTTAATGAAAAAATCACTAGTAATTATTAGAGGAAAAAAACATTAGAGAAGATGGATGAAAAATATTGATTCTATTATCTATATATCTAGCCAATGAAATAATTTTTTTTGCTTAATTTTAGAAAACCCATATATATTTCTTCTATTTCATTCTTTTTTATAAGATATTTCTTTATCTTTTTGTATAATTCTGGGATATTAATCACCCTAAACCTCAATGTACTCACTTATCTGCATTTATATGATCTTATTTCATTTAATGTTCACTATGAGAACCTTATAAATTCTTTAATTCCATCTTATTTAAACCCCATTGAATAATTTTTTTACCCACTGTACGTTTTTACATTCCCTAAAATTATGCAGGTATCCAATTTTGAAATATCAACTCACCAATATTCCCCATGACATGAAATTCAATACATGGATATATTGATTCTCTAATTTCATTTCAAAATTAAAGTTCATTATATATATATATATATATATTATTATTCATATCTATCCCATGATTTATTCTTCGGATAGTGCAGACACATTCTTATTTAATATGTGGGGGTGGTCTTTCTTGGGATTTATTTTCGATACATATGGATTACTGATTTTCTCAAATAACTTGGTGATATATTTCACCAAATTAATAGTATAAAAAATATATCTCATTACACAAATTTATATAAAAGATAATGACAGAATGATATTATTTAAATAATAATATATTCTTATTCATATTTATTAGATTCATCAATATGTTTAGTAATTTAATACAATGTTAGTATTTTTTCAATTTAATTTCATTGGCATATTACTGATTGTGTACCCCGTGTGATTTCTAGTTATTTTATTATATTCTCATTCCTAAGAGGATTAAATATTTACTCTATCCGATTATTATATGAACATATTTCTCAAGAGACACCAGGTGTATTTAAACCAATCATAACTTTCATTGAGATCTTAATAAAGTTGTGATTGAAAAAAAAATATTAATATGCTCGTGGAAATATTTTTACTGAGTTTTTATTGATAACCACATTGTATTATTCTTTTTTGGACAATATAATCCATGAATAAAATTTTTAGGAATGATATGTTTCATGACAATTTTCCCTTCTTACCTTGTATTTCATACGATGAACGGTTATACATTGTGCAAGTGTGAGGGTATTTTCACTACTAATGGACAAGAGATGTTGTTATTGAGGACATGTAATATAGGGACATTCAGTAGGATGATATGATCTAGTCCATGATTACATTTTTCATTTTCATTTCATTCCTTATTCATTTTAAGAATATATATGAAAAGGTGAATAATTATATTTTTTGGTTTTTATTTACCAGGTCAAAAAACTCTATTACCATACTGATGAATCCTACAATGTATGATGTGTGGTCATGTGATGAATTTGATTTCATGCATGAACATCAATTTCAAAATATAAATATATATCTATGAAAGGATGGGGTTTATTTTTTATATTTTGTAGATATATTCAAGGATCCAATTACCATTTTTTTGGAGCATTGACACATTTTAATCACTAAAGAGTTTCTTCATTACTTTTTTCACATTTATCATGCATTATAATTTAGATATTAAACTCTTTTTGAGGTTTATGTTTTACATTATATCCAATTTCACTCAAATTTTGATTTAGTAGAACTGTTTATGCTGAATCCCCATGATTTATTTTGTATTTATCTTTACAAAATAGATATGTTAGAAACAATTCAATAATATGGTTAGGAACATGTATTCATGGTATTATCCTAACTCTAGTTACTTTTTACCTTGATTTATGGCATAAATTCTTTGTGAGATTAATTTTAAAATGATTATTGAATTTAAAGAATAGTTGTGACATATTAATTAAAAGAATAAAAAAAAGAAAAAATAAATTAGCAATGAATCATGATTCTTTTTTCAACATTTTTTATTCTGGATGACTAATATTTTTACATACCCTTATTATTATTTTTCTAGTAGTAACGAATGTTTCCTATATTAAAAATTTGTTCATTTGGAATTTCAATTGAGATTATTTTTTCAAGATTATAATAAATTATTCATGTTTGGGGTAATTTGATATGATAAATATAGGTCTATATATTGGATAATTTTATTTATATTTTTTCGTGATTCATTCAAAATTTATTCATGTTCTAGTTTTTATTTTAATGAATTAAAATTTTTAGACTCAAAATAAAAAATGAAAAATTTGAATTAAAATAGGATTTACATGTAATTTACATCAAACATGATGGGCATACCTCAAACATGACATTCTTGAAAATCCACTAACCATCCTATGATGTTTATATAGGATTTGAAACAAGTTCACGATGTTTTAATTCATTACACAAAATGCATATTTCATGGATCATAAACTTATTAAAATTGAATCAATTTCGTGATGGGAAAAGTTCAAAGGCTCACATAGTCAAATATAATGCAAATTATTTAGAAGGAATTACATATTTCATCTACAAAACATTAATCCAACTTAGGTGATGTGCATATATTAATTAAACTTTCACATAAGTCAGTAGATGATGTGAATGACGAACACATCATATAATTTTCCTTATTATTATTAATTGGAGTCTCCTCTACATATGGGAAGTTCAAAATCCTTATTTTTTCTCTAGTTTTAATTAATTGATTTATCATATTTATCATATTTTTTCAGTCGAACCCAATTTTAATTAATTTAATTATTTTTTCATAAATTTTTTTGGATCATTGATTGATTTGAATTTGTTATACACCTTCTCTACATCCATTGAAAATCCATTTCATCTCATCTCACTGTTCATCATCAATTTCAACATAGTGTTTCATTGTTTCATCCAAAACAATGTTTTTTTTATTGGATTTAAACTACATTAAAATGCTTCATATTGATTATTAACTGTGTTAATTCTAAATTGCTTCATTCTAAACAATTTAATTATTACTTGTAGAATTTATAATATTTCCCCAATTTTGATCATCATCTCTATGCAGAACTAATACATATGTGGTTAAGGGTCAATAGTTGGGGTGTGTATAAGTTTAATAAATATATATATTTATCCTTAGTAACACTATTTTGAAAAATTAGGTAATAATAATTGTTCATTTCATTATTTTTCACACCCATGAAAATGGAATGTGTAGCTGAATGAACATAACCTAATTGTAGTTGAGAAAGACTATATCCCTTAGACTATGAAAAATTCTATATAGAATTCAAGTGTAATGAAACAATTTTTTCAGTTATAACCTAAAAACAGAATATATATAACATATATTGATGTAATTAGTTTCCCCAAAACCAATTGGTGACTTTTTCACAACTTCACATTCTATGTCGTAGGACTATACCAGGACAAATATATGAATATATTCTATTAAGATCCGTTAAAATGACCATGAAACCAACCAGTTGTATCTAAATTTAATCCAAAATAACTATATATTGTAAAAAAATGGTAAGATTCATTCTGTGGAATCCTTTGAATGGATTTTTAACTTGTTTTGATTATTAAACAGTCTTCATCGGTTGGACCACACAATTCTACTTTATACGCCCTAGTTCTAAGTGTTATTGGGGGAAATAAATTTTCAATCTAATCTCCACCCATTATAATTTAACGATGAATGTTCCATATCAAAGAGACCATGAGGCCCACCTTATCCATTAATATCCATAATCTACAATATATTCAATATAATGACTTGAAACATTTATTAACAGGGTAAGCCTTTTCCATGTATTGCTCTTCAGTATCGATTTCACAAGAAACTTTTCAGATTATCTCATTTCATTCATCATAGTTTCTTTTGAAATAATATAATAGTACTAGTGAACATTTTTTATCCAAATGATAGTGGATCCTATCTGTACTAGGAATAGAATAAACAAAATGGATGAATTCCAGAAAAGGTAATTTCATTCAAAGATAAAACCTATCCATCAACATCAATATGAATAACATCACAACTAACTAAAAAACAACAAGCATCATTGACATCAAATATTTGACACTAAAATCCACAAAATTTAAGCAACATATGTAATATATTGAATACATGGATTAAAAATAATAAAATCATCTAGACATAGTCTACTGAAGGAAATAAAATGAGATAAGTCACACTTGAAAAGAGAATAATGTGCCTCTCAATGGAATCATGTTTTCTTCTAATCCACTATGATCTTATTCATATTGATTCAAAAGATAGAACAAAAAACCTTTCTATGAGCATAAAAATACAAATTTTGATTTCTAATTATATCCAGATCACATTTTAGCAAACATTGGAGCCCAAAGACAAAGATAATCATGTCCAAAAAAATCCCCTAATTTGTATATGATGAAGTTCAAAACATTTTCTTCAACATTCAATGATTATATTTCATCAGTGATATTGTATTTAATATCATGTGTTACTTTCCATGATTATTTATGTCTTATGAATAGTCTTAAACTAAGGATGAGGATGAGCCCTCATAATCAGAGGATGAGGAGGGGCCCTCAATAATCTGTTTAAGAGAGGTGTCCTTCATCCATATCCAAGAGGATCTTTTGATAGTTTCCCCCACAAATTAGAGTAATCCCTAAATTTCAGGGTCTTCAAAATATTTTGGGTGATATTTCTATCTATTTCAACCATTCATTTTTACCAATTTTTATAGTAGTGTGTAATAAGACTGGTTGTACATGAAGAGGTTATTCAAATGGTACATGAATAGAATTTTCAAAGTCAATATGGCCCTCTTTTGCCTCCTATAGTGATGGGTCTCCTAATGTTTCAAGAGGAACATGCCTTTAAATATGCTCTATAGAGGGGGTGTTTTCATTATAAAGTGGACTAAAAAATCTATTTATGCATCCCAAATCTTTTCACTTCTACTCAAATTGAATTACAAGATTCAGAAAATGGGAGTCCCACTATGATTCCTTATTCAGTGGTGGATACAGTCCTCTAGTATGATCCACATGATTCATTTATTCCACCTATTTAATCATATATGTAACATTATATAGTTGTAGTGGGCTCTTTTGAGAGATTTCCACGGGACACTAATGTGTGTCCAATGAAAAAATAGGATAGATATTAAGGTATAATATTTTCATAAAAAACTAATAAAAATCCTTCTCTACATTCTCAATCTTGATGAAAAAGGGAAAGGGATTATATATATCAACATGAGTACCAATACACGCAATATATGTCCTAGAGAGTTTGGAGGTTATTTAATCAAGTTTAATATGTGTATGGAATGAAAGAAAGATATTCTGGTTTGATTATTTGAACTATAAGACTATGAAATCATTGCCAAATGAGAGTAACAAGGAATTAAAATTGATTTCATATTTTAAAGGACATTGTATCTACCTCATACAAGACAAAAAAGTCAAATTTTCCATAGGAATAACATTAGTATTGGTTCTCCCACATTGATAAATGAGCCAATACATTCCACAAGTCAAGAATATAATAATTTAATGAAGAAAACCCACTGGTATCAATAATCCATTGTATTAAATATAAATAAAGTAATTATTTAGAAGACATACTAATACATGAGAAATGAAGTTCAAAAGTATGAAATAGGACATCCCTCTTCAATAGTGAAAAAATTAATATCTATTGTATTAGAATGAATATAGAGATATATGAACCTAATATTGGAAATCGATAACAATCATAATCCACCATACTCAAACCACTACCAACCTAGGATTCAATGCCATGGTCATCAAAATGAAAAACTCATGACTTAATTACATCAAGATGGATATTTTATTCCATTGAAGTAAAGTCACTCAGGGTATGTCAAACATGTATAAGTTGAAAAATGATGAAATCCCCATTTTTTGGGATCAGTGAATGGACTAAATATCTTATTGATGCAGTTCATATGGATTTCAGTGGTCTATTTCCTATTGTATCAAGGTGTTGGTACTCAAAATAAATAAAATTTATTTCTAACTTTAATAGATATGGATATATCTACATACTGAGTTATAATTCATATTATTTTGAAAAATTAAAGCAATACAATAATGAAGTTGATTGGTATTAATGAAAGATGGATGTACACCTTGTTGGACATGGTATGATTAATGATAGTCATGTGATTCATCGATTATCATTTTGCGGGTATTCATTACAAATATAACAAAGATTTTATATTTTGTTATATATAATGTGATATGTAATATCCCATACTAAATTATTGAATGGAAAGAAACATCTGATGTGTTAATTATATTAGTGGTATTGCAAAGAATTTGTTAAGGCTTCATCATATAAAAATCATGAACCATGAGGCATAAAGTCTATCTTTTTAGGATATCTTAATAAAACAAAATGATACAGATTATAAAATCATTCTGTACAAATTATTTTTAGTACACATAGGTTCCCTCATTTCTTGATGATGATCATATCAATTAAATAAATATTTAGAGAGAGACTAGTTTTGATTATTTCCACACTCAATATTCAAAAGTGTTGGATCATAAACTAATTTCACAAAATCCTTGTGGAAGAAGAGTCTATTTTCAAGGCACAAGAATATACTTGGAGTGAGAAAAGGATATAGAACTATAATTTCATTGTTTGATAGTCACCATTGATAGTGAATAATTAATATTTGATAATAATTCTCCTATAAGATAAATTTAAGTAATATGTGGCATAAATGTTTCCATTTGGAAAAAAATAACTCTAAAATGGATTCCATCGATCATAATAATTAATGGATTATGGTAGATTATCTAGTGGATGTTAATCTTTCTTGTTTTAAAGATGATTTCATGGATAATATGGACATTGTAGGAAAATTAAGTACCTATAAATCATGAAATATTGTAAGAGGGATAAAAAAATAAGGTATTTAATACGATAAAAACTTTTTAACATTTTCAATGATGAAATATTGAATAAATATACATTCTATTATGGATTACCATGACAATGAGATATAAAAACTAATTGTGAAAATATTGTCCATTAAAGGGATCCTTTATAAATATTTATATATGACACAACCCAATGGGTTTGTGATTCAAATAAATTCTAATAAGAAAGGAAAATTTAAAAAATCTATTTATGGATTATAACAGGTATCTAGGACATGGAAAATTATTTTTTACAAAGCTACAATATAATTTGGACTGATAAATAATTAGTATGAACATTTTTTATTCAAATGGTATAGTGGGAGTGCAGTCATTTTTTGAATAGTATATGTTCATTACTTTTTACTCAGTAGAAACAAAATTCTAGTATTATAGTGTATTAAGGCTTTGTTGACAAAATTATTCTATATGAAAAACATGGATGAAGATGCATATATTCATGGGATCACTATTCATCAAGATATATCTAAGAGTTGTCTTAGCCTATGGTAGATTATATTCAGTGATATGATACTGAAGATATTTTGTTGAGAACAATCCAAAAGGGGTTTGTTTCTAGTGTCAAATAGAATTAATCCTTCAAGGATAATGTTTCCATAGACAAAAAATATATAAAGTGAATGGAAATGATTACATACATATTATTACTTGGGTCTGTCTTATATGTTATGTTGGGTTCTAGGATAGATGTATTCTAAGCATTTACTTCAATATAAATTTATCACGCTGACCCAGGTGACCACTATTGGATTTTAGTGAAATCTTTCATTAATTATCTGATGTGTTATACATATATATTTGAGATTTATAGAGTAGATAAAAAGATAGTCAAGAGAGTATAAGAAAATTCTAGTTTCAAAATAGATCAAGATGACATGACGTCAAACATGGGAAATATTTTTACTTTGATTATATTTTTTGTGATCTAGAAGTGATCAATGATGTCTATATTTGTAGATCAAAAAATGATTTTTAGTACACTATATCTTATTCGGTAGCTAAATAGGTGTTATCCCACTCCACTATGATTGTACTATAGTGGTGTCTCTCACAAAAGATCCATGGTAACATTAGTGAATGAAGCAAATAATTAAGACATATCATATCTGAAGGGATTTTCCTCAGAGAGGTGATGTTGTGGTGGGAGATATTACAGAGATGAATATGTGGTGGAACCCTTAATAAAAAACCTTGAATCTACAGAAACATTAATATCCTATGAGGTTTAAATTACTATAAGTTGTATGTGGTATTCTATAGTCTATGTGGATGATTGTTTTATTTGGGGTCCTAGGACCAACTATTAGTACATTTGTTACATGTTTCATTAAGAGATAAAATATTATTAAAATATTTTATTACATATTGTTCATTGATATTTGTGAAAAAAATTATAATGTACTAGAGTATATGTCACATTGATTAGGTTGTAGTAGTTCCACAACGTATGATGAAACCCTAATAGTGATAAAATGATATTATTAAATAATGTTATATTGTTTAAAGATTTTCTATAATGGTACACATAGTATATATATTGTCAGGTGAGAGAATTCAAAATAATATGAATCTTCTTCTCATTATTTTTTGAAATGGTAATATCCAAGATGGGTTATTATGAGAAGATAGTTTCGATTAGGAATTCTACATGTTGTGTTGTCAATGGATATTCCTATCTTCAATCATTTTTAATGGTCAATTGAATTTATTGTTATCGTTGATACATGATACCACTTGGTAATATATTTTTTTTTATGAAAACCAAGATGATATTTGTTTATGGAGTTTTAGGGTATGTTCGGTGCATCACGATTGAAATATCATTAATGTATAGGTTGAGGAAGTATTTGTCTCTTCCACCATCATAAAAGCTGATATTTAGGGCCTTTGAGTGGAATAGAACCATAATTCTAATTTTCATTGTCATTGTGTAATGATGGGTTTATTCCATATAATAAATTAAATATGTATCACTAAAATATTTTGGTGGAATGAATGTGCAACCTTCTTAATGAGATATAGTGATAGTGGGATTACATTTCATAGTGATTATTCATATATAGTTGTCATTGTTGAGAAATGATGTTATTTATCTTTTTTTAACTATATATATATATATTATTTTCTTAAAACATAGGAAATCCAACCAATTAAAATTTTAAATAATCATAATGGGTCAAACAATATTTTTTTCTGATCATCTAGATTAAATTAACTTTTAATTAAATTAATTTGATATATATTACTTCGAAAGAAGGGGATAATATTTTTATGTTATTATTGATCAAAAATATTTATTGATAAAATAAATATTTAAATTAAATACTAATTAGGCTGTTAAATAAATATTTTAGGTGTTTAATCAAACCAAGACCATGTCCAATGACAAATATTAATTAGAAAGATGATTAAATAATATCTGTACTTCTGAATATTGGCTCACACCCAAAAAAAATATTATCATTCTTATTACATGGATTGTTGATTTTTAGTTGTTATAATATTATTTAATATTCATCATGAAATTAAATAATCCACTTAACAAAAACCCATGATCTATAATTTTAAGGTTATGTCTGTTATACATCACATACTAAAATTAAAACTAGATAATTGTTGCGCATAATGATTTCACTGCATACATCTCCTTATATCTTACTATCTTGAATGAGATATTCTCTAGGGATACCTTCAAGGTAGATGTTTTATAAATCAAAACAAATAATTCAATATACTTGATTCATTACACTACCACCCGTAGATAGTTTGACATTATTTAAATATCAAAGGAGCATGTGTGGATAACTATTAGGGGGTATTATATTAATGGAACCTCCCCACACAACTAAGACAATATAAATGGTTATTTTTTGAAATAAATATCTATATTAAATAAACATTTATACTATGAGGTCTTCCTTTCATGTAATATTAGATAAATTAAATAAAAATTTGATGCGAAAGATCATTACTTTGGGTTTCATGTAACTATATATTATTTGTTATTTTAATATATCTCACATCAGCTGATTCTTTCATTTTTCATGTATTATATCCCTATATCATCCCATATGATATAGAATAACATGTGTCATAAATATATTTAAAAATATGACATATGTCTATCATCAAGAGATTGAAGGATATTTTTCACCTATATTTAGGATTACAAATTCTTTCTTTCATTTGTTCATGGATCAATCCTTTGTTATAAATATTGAGGGGGACAAATTATGTTGGTTTTTCTAATGAATAAAGACTAAGACAATAATTATTTTTTTACCTAGAAATTATTATTAGGTATATGTATTCAAATTGATTTATATAACTTCTCTTTTTTCATTTAAATGATAAATTCTTTTCGGCAAGTTAATTTATATTTAGGGGGAAAATGGCGATATGAAAACATTATTGACCATAGAACAAGTATGGAATACAGTTTAAATATGGTTTTGGACCACATAATAAGTAAATTATTTTAACTCTATGTTAACCAGATATATTTATATTATTAGTTAAATAATAAATGACAATACCTAGGATTTTCTTTAGAACTAATTATAATAATGATAAGATCATTCATTTAGAACATTGTAGATTAAAATATCTTATAACTCCTGCCTTGTTCAAATTTTTTAGTCTCATATCATCATTATTTTATTAAAATTTGAATTTAAATTGTTTTTGTCCATTCAAATCAATCACATTTACTCATAAATTATGATTTCTCTTATTTTGAGGTTAACCCTTCAAGGATTCCATATACTAAACATAGGATGAAACTGAAATAAAAGATATATATTTTTAATTATAAATTTGATTCCAACATGGAATTAGTGATTTATTTTGGGAAGCTATATATAATTCCAAACATCTTAAGTATATAAAATATATATTTACGATGTTCCCCATGGTCGAAATTGTTGGTAGGGGTGGGGTGGGGTTTTGGGACATGGTCATGGGTTCGAGTCCTTGGACCAGTAGTTTCTTTTAAATTCTCATTGAAGCATTGTGTTATGCATTTTCAGTTAAACATCCCTTTATATATATATATATATTAGGTAAAAAATTCATGTGTTCCTTATTATATATATATATAGATATATGAATTTTTAGAAAAGTATAATTATAAGGTATGTTGAACTAGTTTTGTGGGTCTTAAAATATTACTCTTATCAAAACATTCATTAAGAATTCAATATAATGTTCTAGTAGAATTATGGAGTGAAAATACACACCATTTTCCCCATTACAGATTACCAGTATTGTTTACTTTATTTAGAATAAATGTGTATAGTGAATATTGATTAGTGTGTAGATTTATTTATTTTATATTTCCAAGGAATTTGGTGATTTTCTGAGTTGGTTAGTTTTTATTTTTGAGACATAGGATGGGTTAGTTTGTGGGATTATATATATACCCTATATGATCCTTTAAATTTATATACATATCACACCCATGTCAAACACTGTGTTTTAGCACCCATACATTCATAAGGGGGTGTTTTCTCAACATATAAAAGATGATGATGGATGGATCACTACCCACCCTATCAATCTCCTGTATCCATGTGAGTAGTTATTCATAGTATGTAATTATCAATGGTCTGATAGTGTATTAGGTGATGGACCATGTTTATTCAGGAAATATGATATGTACCACTACTATGGGGAGGTGGAACATGTATATGTGTGAGATTTGATGAGAATTTGTAGTGTAGAGGATTATTCTAATCGTCTTTCATGGTAGGTGGTGGGGAAATGGTTGATGTCATTAATGTTCATGATACCCAACCATTATGGTAATGGTTTGACTTGGATAACTATGTGTGTGGGTTTGATGTGATGTGAATATGTTGTGGGGTGATGTTATATATTATATAGAAGATTTTTTGTTGTTAGTACATAAGATATATAGGTGTGAGAGTGATGAATATGAGGGAAATCAATGTAGGGTATCCTTTATCGATTTGCTTATTATAATTTTATTTCACTCAGATGTGTTATTTGGTGAGAATTCATTATTGTGGATGGATTTGTATAGTTTACCTGTTTTTTCTATTTGGTTCTACATATTTCATTGGGCCATTAGTATAATTTTTTTCACATGTTAATGAGAAAAATTATTTTACCCTTTTTTTATATTTATATAGTCACATGATCTATATAAAACAATTTTCAGGTATCTAGGAGAATTTCATGGCCCATTATAGACATTAGTTGCTTAAAATTTTGGATAATTTTTATATCACTATTGTAGGTTACGAGCGTAGTGGATGTGTGTTGGTGGGTGTACCCAACATTAATTTTAGCATTAAACAATGTTCAATCCGAGGTCTATCACAATAATAAAACATGAGATCTTCATAATAGAATAAAGAACAAAAAGAAAAATAAGGGTCCCTGAACAATCGAGAGGATCGTCATAGGATTGTTATAATTAATTTAATTAATTAATAATAATTACCTTGATTGAATTTTTTCTTCGTTGATGTTTTCTAGATACGTTTCTACGTGATTCATCATTTCATCATAGAATCCAAGTGTACACTTCCTCTAGCGGTGATCCATATGTGCACCACATATCTCTGGATGTCTCCAAAGGAATCTTCGGGTGCTAGAATGGAGAAGCATTTGCTTGTGTTGTCTACCTTAGATCGCCTTGATCTGAGTGAGGAGGATCTATCTCGGTCTTGAGAACATTCATGGAGGAAGAAGATCTCTTGGCCTAGAGATAATTTTCCAGAATTTTCGTGCACAATGATTCACAATGGAAATGTGTAGGGATTGTGAGGATATTTATAACCAGGTTTGAGGTTATAGAGTTATGACAATAATGAAATGTGTTACGTGTTTTATTTATTTCATTAACTCTTATTGAAAACCCCATGTTGAATGATTAATTCCTTGACATGTGTCCACACTGATTATAATAAATTTCATTTAATAAAATGATATTATTTCATCAAAATACTGACTAGAAACAATACACGACATGTAATCATTAATACACAGTGTGTCCTCATTTTCTATGAAAACTATACAGCGATTACATTCAATGAACACAACGTGTTTATATTATTTTCATTTTATTTATTTCCTCCCCCAAATTTATTAGACCTTGAGTAATGGCTATTTAATTCTTCAATAAATGTAACTGCATTACTCACTAATAAATATATAATATTTCTCCCACAATATACTCTCTCGAATAACTAGTGTCAAAATAAACGCGATCAGGCATCCTTAAATTATTAATAAACCACAGTCAGGAATAAATTTTTATTTAACATGTTAAATTAGTATTTGAATGAGATATATGGACACACTTAGTGTGTAATCCTCTCGGCCTTTTTCTTAGTGGCATTATGCGGAGCCTGCCTAAAGACCATGGTTAGTGTCTAGCAACATGCCAAGGCACCCATAAATAAAGAATTCAACGTCGCAATGACATGTCACCTCATACGAATGTGTACCGTCTAATATAATCCCTTTGTCCTGATATCTCGAATTATGCGGGTTCCATGCTTGTTCCATCGCCCTTGTGCTAGATTATTCTTTCTTTGACTTTCCGGAATTGAACTCACTCATTCCTTAACATGGAAGTGGATTTATTTATTCTATATCCATTTCATCAAAGGCCTGAGATATCTATATCTACTATGGAATAAAAGGGAAAAATCCTTTATCATATTATCTATTAATGCAGTATTACTCATGACACACCCAACGTATCTACCTCACTACAAACCGTGTGTCATCACAGTTTTTTTCAATACATCTATGTGAGTGAGTTATAATACCGATTAATAATAATATTAATGTCCAAGGACCAATACCCACTTCCGCATATAGTAATATCCAATGACACTATGAAATGTGGATTTTCTAATGGCAGGTCATGTTCTCATAATATCCTATTGGATATTACCAAGGGCACACACCATTAGAAGGTTCCACAACGTCTTATGAGTCATCACCCCTAATGGATGGTATTATTTGTGTCCCTCAAATAACATCATATGTCCATAGTACATATATTCATGAACAGTGTTATGGCACTTTCAGGTTCTCATCATAGTAGGGATATGCTGTGACCCTTTAATTCAAATGATATCTTTCATACATTATCACATGAATTGTCACACATATGAACAATCAAGATGTATCAAGGTGTTTATTTAATGAATAAAGTATAAAGTAGTTGGTTCTAGGCCACCAACTCCAACAGAATCCCACTAGGACTAGAGCCAACTGCTAACAACTTTTGACCCACTAGCTCTCACATGATATTTATGCTTCTACTAAGATATGACTTTAGTCCGGAGGCCCGCCATGTTCCCTTCCTTGGATACTCTTCTAACTGAAACATCCCCCCTTTGATAGAAATCCATAAAGAGGTGATAATTTCAGAGTATGTGCTTTGTCTGTTGATGTGACCTTGGTTCTTTTTCAAGAGCCACCGCTGTAGTATTATCACAAAACAATGTGATAGGATCTTTACTGCTAGGCACGACATCAAGCTCCTGGACAAAGCTTCGAATCGAGATGGCTTCCTTGGCTGCATCAGAAGCTTCTCTGTATTTGGACTGCGCTGTATAATTGGCAACAACATGTTGCTTTGAACTCTTCCATCTCACAACTCCTCCATTGAGACAGAAAACATATCCAGATTGCGACTTCACATCGTTCTGATTTGTCTGAAAACCAGCATCTGTATACCCTCTGATGATAAGCTCCTCGTCTCCTCCATTCACCAGGAAAATATCCTTAGATCTTCTCATATACTTAAAGATAGTATTAACAGCCGTCCAATGATGTTATCCTAGATATTATTAATATCTTCCTATCATGCTAAGTGCATAGGAAGCATCAAGCCTGGTATATAACATGGCATATTTGATTGATCCTATAGCCGAAGCATGTGGGATCTTACTAATTCTATGTTTCCCCTGTTGAGTCTGTGGACACATTTTCAAAGAAAGATGTTTTCCATGTGACACTAGAACTAATCCCCACTTGGATTTTTCCATACTAAATCGCTTTAGTATCTGGTCAATGTATGTACCCTGACCTAGTCCAGTAATCCTCTTGGATCTACCACGAATGATCTTGATGCATAGAATGTAGGCCGCTTCACCAAATTTCTTCATGGAGAAACACTTTCTCAACTAGTCCTTAACTGACTGTAAGACTGGTACATCATTTACAATAAGAAATATGTCATCAACATAGACTACTAGGATTACGATCGCATTCTCATTAATCCTCTTATAAAAACATGTCTCACATTCATTCTTAATGAAACCAAATTGTTTTATGGCTTCTTCAAATCAATTTTACCATGACCTAGATGCTAGATTTTATCCATAAATGGAGTTCTACAACTTGAAAATCCAATTTGCTTCACCTGGTGTCACAAAAAATTCTGGTTGTGTCATATAGAAAACCTCTTGAAGGTTCCCATTAAGGAATTCCGTTTTCACATCCATTTTCCAAATCTCATAGTCATGGAATGCTGATTTGGCATGTATGAATATTATGGATTTAAACATATAAACTAGTGAAAATGTTTCATCATAGTCAATTCCTTGATGTTGTATAAATCCTTTATCCACTAGCCTTTCTTTATAGGTGCTAAGTTGACCTTCTATGTTCACTTTTCTCTTGAATACCCATTTGCAACAAATAGACTTTACATCAAATGGATCATTGACCAAAACCCGAACTTGGTTCTGATACATGGAATCTATATCAGAATTCATAGCTTCCAGCCATATTGTAGATTCTATGATTTTTACTACTTCCTTGTATGGAAGAGGTTCATCATTTTCCAGCAATAATGATTCATCATCCTCGGTGACTACGAAACCAAATATCTCTGGTTCCCAATACCTCTCTTAAGTACTTACAAAGTACTTGTATTTTGGGAACCTATTCCATGGGGACTTGTGTATCTTGTTCTTGTATCAACGCCTATTAATCTTGAGCATCAACTTCATCGAAGTCAATCTTGCTCCCACTATCCATTTTGATGATGTGTTCCCTCTCAAGAAATACGACTTGTTTAGAAACAATCACTTTCTTGTCAGAAGGTTTATATAGGTGATATCCTTTTGTTTTCTTGGGATATCCTATAAAGATACACCTCAATCCCCATGGTGCTAGTTTGTTTCATGGGAAGTCCTTAACAAATCCCTCACATCCGCATACACGTGGGTGCGGAAAAATGGGTTTCTTTCCATTCCATAACTCGGATGGAATTCCATTTTCCGCCTATGTTGGTAATATTTTTAATGTGTATTATGCAGTTTGTAATGCTTATCCCCAAATGGATAAAAGATTATCTATATGACTCATCATTGACCTCACCATGTCCAACAAGGTGTGGTTCCTCCTTTCACTAACACCATTCCACTATGGTGTATAAGGAGGAGTGAGCTGAGATAGAATCCTAGACTCCCATATAAGATCGATGAACTCTTGTTTCAGTTATTATCCACCTCGATCATAGAAGTTTCTTTATATTCTTACCAAGATGATTCTCTAATTCATTCTTCAATTCCATATATTTCACTAAGGATTCTGACTTATACCTCAATAAGTATACATATCCATATCTACTCAAATCATCAGTAAAAGTAATGAAGTAAGAATATCCACCTCTAGCTTCTACTGGAAGTGGACCACACACATCCATGTGCACCAACCCTAGAAGATCGGTGAAATTTGGGTTGGTCATTTTATATTGTAAACAAGCATGACTTATATCTTGTTGTTTTAGCTCAGTAGAGTCTAAATAGCCATCTTGGCAGAGCTTTGTCAAGCATTTCTAATTTACATAACCGAGACGGTGATGCCACAACTGGGTGATGTATGAGTCATGTGAGTTTGTTTCTTTATCGATTTCCAACACATGGTTTTCATAATTTAATACATACAAACCATTATTTAAATGTGCCATACCAAAACATACATTGTTCTTATAAAAGAGAAAACCCTTATTTCCAAACATGAAAATAAATACATCTATATCCAAACAAGATACAGAAATTATGTATTTGGTAACACTAGGAACATAATAATGGTTATGTAAAACCAAAATCATCCCAGTTGGCAGTGAAAGGTGGTAATCGCCAATGGCCAACGCAGCCAGCCTCACATCATTGGTAGCTCGAATATCAACCTCTCCTCTAGAAATCGTCATATATCTACTTTGTTCATGCAGCTGAATACAGATTTGATCCCCACAAGCAGTATCTAATACCCAATGTGTTGAAATGGAATGATTACACTCTATAACGAATGCACATGTTGCATCCCCATGCTTCTTGGGGCAGTTCCTCTTCAAGTGGCCTTGCTTGCCACATGCAAATAATACTGCTTCATGTTCCTTTCCCTGCCTCTGGATCTTCCCCTTCTTGGAGGGATGATGCTCTGGGGCTTTAGACTATTTATAAGTCTTTGGCCCCATTTCCTCGTCCTTCCATTTATTATTTACCGTAAGGACTGTGGGTTTTACACACCCCTTGTCCTTATCTTCCTGGAAAATTATGATCATAAGTTCTGATAGATTCTTTACATTGTTGCTCATGTTACAATTGACAAAGAAGCTATAGAATGTCTTGAGAAGTGATGATTGGGTGAGATCTATACGCTACTCTTCTACGAATTTAATCCCTAAGATGTCCAGACATTTAATTTAGCCAATAATCTTGACTGCATGAGGCCCAGCTAGCATAGAATCTCTAAGAGTATTTGAAAAAAAATATTTTAGATCTCATATCTCTCTTGTCTCGCCTTCTCTTGGTAGATATCCTTATGGTGAGACATTATGCTATACACGTCCATGATTTCTTGTTTCTTCAAGAGATCATTATACATTGCTGATAGCATGAAACACTGGATATCTATGAAATCATCCATATGTTTCACATAGAGAGATATTTCCTCATCACTGGCCTCTTTCCCAGGCGCAACTGGAATAGGCTCTTCCAGTACATACAATTTCTTCTCGTGGTGAAGGCTGACGCGTAAACACCTCTGCCACTCTTGAGAATTGGTGCTGGTGAGAAGGTTTTCCTTTTAAAATATGGTGCTCATTGATATTTTTGAATTCATTTTTTATTGTCGTTTCTGAAAATTAAGATGAGAAGAGGTGTTTTTACTTTATAAAAATGAGACAAATAAATAAATTAATACTTATTAGTCTCGCACTATTTTATCAAAATCCTATAGCCCTCACCATTGAATTCAAAATATTCTATTTCCTTAATATTATAGTGGCTAGGATCCATATTGCCCTTCACATTAGCCTAACTTGGGTTGGTTAATAAACGTGAAGGGTTTTAGATAGGCATTACAAATGCTAACTGCATTAACTCACTGCTCCTTGATCCAGTGAGTGGACACCCCAATCCTAAAATAATTTTATTTTGGATTTACTCAACCTTTGCCTCTTGGTCACACCATGTACTATGGTGGCAGTCAACTCTTGATGCGAACCAGGTCAAGTCAACCAAAAACCTTTAATTATAATTCCCTTATAATTGAAATCACCCAAACTAGGGTCGGTCAAGCACATTGAACTATGGTTCAATTCTAAAAAAAAGTATAGAAGGCTATACTATATAGATACAAATTTTGACGTACATGGATATTACATTACTTTTGTGGAATACTTAATACATAACAAAAAAAGACACACAAGGACCGTAATAGTTTAGTATCTTTGGAAACTCGGAATATAAAGTTCTAATCAAGTTGAAATATCTTCAACAACTACCATAACGATATTCCCCTTTTTGTTTCCTTACCTAAAACATTTGTTTATTTCCTGGGGTAAATAAAACATAAAAAAGGGTGAGCTCAAATTCTCAGTAAGGGAAAACATAGATAACATAAATAAATCCATAAACATTTGGAAGAAAAAACTTGATCATTAAATTTAAACATCAAAATCATGAGAAAAGTCATAAATCGGGGAACTACGTAAGGCATATATCATAATAGAACATTAACCGTGATAAAATATAATGGGAATAAAAAATGTAATTGTGGCAACCATTCAGAACATGTTATGATTTCCATAGTATCCAAGGCATTGCTGACAGGACCGTCTTAGTGGACAAAGTCCCTTTCTGAATCGAGTTCACTCCTCGTTTCAGTCCTATAACAATGAACTGGATTAACTTACCATTTTAGCCATGTCTATCTCATGAGATATAAATATTTACCCAATGCATTGGAGGGAGATATAGTTCCCACCCATCTATTAATGATACCATTCTTATGTGTGCCACAAAAGCATAAATCATACATCACTGCATAACCCATGTAATAAAAATGGGATTCTTAAAAATCATGACATCATAAAACAATTCATATAAGATAAAGGAATTCATAAAAATAATTCCATCACAATATAATCAAATCAATTTAATATTAGAGATAGAAACATAACCCTATATTATCTTAGATGGAAAGTAATTTTAAAAAAACAATTGAACTCCATTCTTGGGGAAAATATCCTTTCTACTTCAAAAACATTTTTCCATTCTTAACATGTCATAAAATTTTAAACTAAAATAAGTTGATTAAAAATAGACTTTAAAACATGTAAAGGAAGATTCTTGGAAATAATGTTTTAAAAATCCATTCATTCTGTATAAGTTAAAAAATCATTCTTCTCGTACTTTTGTCGTAAAAGTCAAAAAGTACCTCATACGAAAAACGACAAAAGATTCCTTTAATATATTTTTACTAAAAACACACTGAAGGGTAAAATTGGATATAAAATATTTTACAAGGATATAAATATTACATATTGAGGAATCATGGATGTGGATTATAAATATTCCCCAGTAAATTTTGAAGTATAAACAATCTCGGATAAAAATTGAGATTGCGAGATTTTCCCATACCTTAGGTTTGATATGCTTCGTACGTTTCTGAACCTCTTGTATAATGATTTTAAAAATGTCATTGAATTAGTACAGAATCATATTCATTGTTATGATAACATATATGGTTCACTTATGACTTTATATTACCCGTTCTTTTGTAAGTTCCATGTTAAAGCAGTGTTTTGGGTTAAATCGTTTTATTTATCGTACATGTTTGGATTTGTTGTTCTTAATATTTTTAATTATATCCTGATTTACTTAATTCAAGAATTTAAAATATGATTATAATATATATTTCAGTATATACATATATATATATATGATAGATCTATTAAATGAAATGAAATACACCATTCATGGAGACGGTAGGCTGTACGTACGCATGAACGCTGTTTTCGTTTCCTTATTGAATTGAATGAAATTATGTAGATGAAATACATACACATAAATCCAGTATCATTATTATGTCATATTTTTCATTATTACTTATTATATATTCTTTATAATCCTTAATGAATGGTGAACATGGAAAATGAATCTCATCGCGTCGTGGAGACGGTAGTCCGTACGTACGCACGAGCAATGATATCATTCCCATGATCGTGGAATTGCATTGGAGTGTATGTATACTATTTCAGAATCAATATAACTTTACAATAATCATTTCTAGTTATTATTTACACATTATACCCATCCAAGTAAGGTGGTGGTGGAAAATAGATTACACCACGGCGTGGAGACGGTATTCCGTACGTACGCACGCGCGGTGATTTCGTTTTCCATAGGATGGATCGATGGTGAAATAGGGTTGTTTCATAATTATAATAACATATAAGTATATTAGTGATACTGATGTTATTAATTCATAATTAAACAACAAAAGAAGAAGAACTGGAAGAAGAAATAAAGTTGAAAGAATCGGTTACAGACATTACCTCTTCTTTGAAGCGCCTCTTTCAGACCTCCTCTTAGGGCACCAAAATAGCTCTTTTAAGAAGACCAGGACCTCTAGGATGTTTCTAAGGAAGTGGAGAAGAGAATTTGGCAGGGGTTGGCAAATATTGAATGCTCAATGTGGTGTGAGGAAGAGAGGGAGGAGGTGCCCTTTTATAAGGGAGGAGAGGGGCACCGTTGGAATAACAAAAAATATTATTTTATTATAAAGTTATATTCGGTTTTTAACCGCTCCAAATTGAGTTATTTAGAAGCTAAGGTGGGGATGGGTCTAAATAATCTCATACAATATAATTTATTCAAGTTTAGGTTTCTATTTTAACCTTATCAATTAGATTTAGCTTTAAGTTAAATAATTTTTCTTTTACCGCGTATTCTTGTTTTCTTACACTATAAGGTTAATAAACATACAATAAAAAACAAAATGAACCCCAAATTGTTTATTATTAATAAATATAACCTTCTGATAAGTCATTTGGCCGAACCTTAGATTTTTAGGAATAAAATAAAAATTAATAATATAATATTGGTTTTACAAACTATAATATGTCAATCATGACACTATTTGGTAATTAATTTTTGTGAAAATCATAAAAGATTTATTAATTAGAAAAAAGTTAATTAAATCAATACTAACATGTCATATTAACATATAAAATTATTGGAATTCATAAAAAACCTCAAATTAAATTTATTTGGGTATTTATAACATCAATTATGTCAATATTTCATTAATAATATAATTACCGCATCATCATTGTGTCATAAATAAATTAAATTATTTAAAGTCTAAAAATTACAAATAAAATACCATTATGTAGGAAATCTTGTTATATTTCGATTTAAAATTTATAGTCGAATTTATCTATTGTATAACACTATATTAAAAATGATTTACTTATTATACATTGATTTTAAATATTTTAACCCTTCTTTAAATAAATTAATAATAAATGTCCTAATCTAATCCAAGTGGGCCTAAATGGTCATATTTTATTCAAAAGGTTGGTTTTGGTCGAATTACACTTATCTAATAGAATTAAGACATGTGTTAGGATTATAATAATATCATTTTTACCCTTAATTACCTTATTAACTTTTAACCGTGGTAAAAAAAATAAAAAGTTACCATTCACCAAATATTATTTTCATCTCATTGAACCACATTTTACTAACTGACATCAACTGTGTCTCTCGGATTTTTTAAATTTTTCTCACAAAAGTGGTAAAATTATGTTTTATGTGAATTTGGAAATTCTCCCAGGAGGTGGGTAAAAGACGGTCAAAAGTTCAATAAAATTTTTATATATCTAAAATTATTATAAAATGACTCTAATTAATTAAATTGAACTTATATAGGTATTATGTGTCAATTTTGACCTAAAATAAATTTAAATAGAATAAATAATTATTTAAATAAAAAGTCAGTTTTTAAATAGTAACCCAGTGTTTTCACTATTCATCAAAAATTGAAAGTTTTCATAAAAATACCAAAATTTCACCCTAGGCTAATTTCGATATTCCGAATCCAAAAATGAAGTCCATTTTGAATGATGAAATTTTCAAAATTTCAAAAAGTGGTTATTACTATTCATAACGGCTAGTTTTAATAATATTTTAATAGCATATCGTTGTTTAGTGAAACTCAGTATTGCGTACAACAAACGCTATCGAGGAAGGTCGCAATTGCGTGTAATGAAACCAAGTTAGGGTTAATTTTGTGCAAGACTCCTTTGTTGTAGCTTACAACAGAAGACATCAATAAAATTAAAAAGAATATTTTTCATAAAATCTCAGGGTGTTACATTCTACCCCCCTTAAAATGAATTTCTCCCTCAAAATTAGTCGGGGTTATAAATGGTTTACTACTCAAAGTTTTCTTTAATAGAAAGCCACATCGTCAAAAGGAATACCAAAACCAATCTTTGAAATATAAAGTATGAAACATAACGGTAACCCAAATTACTAATCACCGGGTTTCCACACAGGAGAACATAGGTGAAAATATGGATATGGAAGAGAAACCTAACAATCATGTTCTGATGGAGAGTGGTAGAGAACATGTCTATGAAAAATCCAACAATCACAAAGTCATAGATTTTTGATGATCTAAGGTATCATCTGATTCATCAGATATAAGGGAACTAGGACAACATTTTAGGTTTTCATGATCGTTTCCCGAACGTTGATGAATTAAAAGAAATACTTACATGATTTTCGTACAATTTCACTATTGTTCATGAACTGAACAATTTCTACTTCATCCCTTAAATAAATGAAGTTGAATTTGTTATTTGTGATATGTTAGCAGATTATGTGATAGAATGATGGGTCATTCCATCTGTTTCAATCAAAAGGTTAGAAAAAGTTATAAGTCCATCTTATGGTTAGATTTATCATATATGGTTCCAAAAATGAACTTATAATTAATATATCATACCGCTTAATAAAATAAAACTAGTTTCTACTAACTAAGGACTTCCTGTAGGCCAGTGGTAGGTGATAAAGGTCAGTCGCACTTCAGTTGTGGGTTCAATTCCCACAGCCTTGTCCGACGCGATGGGCTATCACCCGTCCTGCAGGTTCTCCTTTTTTCTAAAACTACTTTACTATAACATTCCATCAATAATATCGAAGAAAATTATATCCTTAAACAATACTAACTTAAGTCCAACAAAATCCATTCCAATCTTTAGGATTATCCATAATACTGCAGTCCACTCTCATAATATAGTGAAAACGATTACCAAATATTTCATATAACAAATCATGTTAATACCATCATTGATCCCCATATATCATAAGATATGTCATGTTGGTCACATTCCAAATATTCAAAGGCCTTAATCATGTATTCTCTTGAAAAATGAATACCCATTGAAATTAGTGAAAACATGAGTGCTGTCAAAAGTTAACTCTTTCCACATACCAAAAATCCGAAATTCTATATACTCAAACCATGATATAACTATTTTCTTATATCAGTCATGAGCTCATGAATACTGTCAAACATTTCATTTTCTCTTTATCCCTTCATTATGCACATATCACCTTCTTTCCAAAAACATCTCAATCACTTTCCATGGTTACCGGTACCATAAAATTATTGAAAACCAAAATAGACCAATACATAAATATTCCAATATTCTATGATACTATATCCAACATTATTTTGGAATCCTATTACATAAATACTTAATCATTCCACCACATCATTGTCATATTCAACATCCCCAATAGTGATCACATGTGACTTCCCTTTGTCCATTGCCTTAAGTGGTTTCTCATGTCGATCATCATTAACCCTTGGATTAGGGCATTGATTAGCATAATGCCCCATTTCATTGCACATGAAGCATTAAAGTGTTGGTGGTGTGTTTTCTGCATTCTTTTTTTATTCACACCATTAGAAACCCTTTTTCCATTACTTCAACACTCAGCTGCTCGATTACCTTCTTTTCCACACATAAAAAATTTTCTAGTCCCTTTAAGACAATATCCACCATGCTTCTTTCCACACTTTGAGCATAAAGAAACATTCATCTTCTTTTCACCATTATTCTGAGATTTCTCCTTGAACTCCGTCTTTCGTTTCTTGTCAAAACCATGAGATGGATATGTAACACCAACTTCCATTTCTACCTTAATAGCACAACACACAATTTATTCATAGCTACTGAAGTCTCTTATATCTAATGCCCTTCGAAGATCTGGTTTTAAGCCACTGAAGAATCGATGAAATTTACTTTCAGTTTGGATGATAAAGCCAGATGCATACCTTGCAAGCCATGTAAAATTCGCTTCGTATATATCAACAGATTCATCATCCTTTTGATTTAGTTCAAGATACTCTTTCTACATATTTGTTCGAAGAATACGAGGGAAGTACTTATTGAAAAATAAGTTCTTGAACTCGTCCCATTCCATGGACTCAATTTCATCTATTTGCCTCATATTCTTGATAATATTCCACCGTTGAACAGCTTCACCTTCCAAACGATATACTGCTAAGATGACTTTATCATGACCAGAACATTGAAGAACTGAAAATTTCTTTTTAGTGGTAATGATCCATTTTTTAGAAACAAGTGGATCAGAAGACCCACTAAAATAAGGTGGACGTTGCCTCATGAAGGACTCAATAAAATATTGTTCCCTTCTCTGCTCATTTGGAAGTCCAGAATGATTAATAGCTTGAGTAAGTATAGAAATAAGATTTTTCACTCCATCTCCCATAACATTGGTTTGTTTAGGAGGACAATCATTGCATTTTCCATTACATTGATCAACACAGTTCCTTCGGGTTCCAGCCATTGCCTAAAACCCAAAAAGAATAGTGTGAGAGGCAAAAATCATGCTAGGGAAAAACACATAATAAAGGGAGAGTACCATCAATATCTAACATCTTTGGTTAAATTATAATATTGTTACCATAGTTCAAGGACTATATCCTATACGTATACTTATCCTTAGGGACATCCCTAGAAATACCATAGAAATATCTCTAGGGATATCACTAACGTTTTCGCATCATAGTTTCCAAAGGTTGACTAAACCTTTCCTCTGATACCAACTGTAAAGACCCAAATCTTGATGTACATGGACATTACAATACTTTTGTGGAATACTTAATACATAACAAAAAAAGACACACAAGGACCGTAATAGTTTAGTGTCTTTGGAAACTCAGAATATAAACTTCTAATCATGTTGAAATATCATCAACAACTCCCATAATGATCTTCCCCTTTTTTCCTTACCTAAAACATTTATTTATTTCCTGGGAAAAATAAAACGTAAAAAAGGGTGAGCTAAAATGCTCTGTAAAGGCACGCATAGATAACATAAAACAATCCATAAACATTTAGAAGGAAAAACTTGATCCTGAAATTTATACATCAAAATCTTGAGCAAAGACATAAATCGTGGAAGTATGTAAGGCATATATCATAATAGAACATTAACCGTGATAAAATATAATGGGAATAAAACATGTAATTGTGGAAACCATTCAGCACATGTTATGATTTCCATAGTAGCCAAGGCATTGCTTCCAAGACCATCTTAGTGGACAAAGTCTCTTTCTGAATCGAGTTCACTCCTCGTTTCAGTCCTGTAACACTGAACCAGAGTAACTTACAATTCCAGACATGTCTATCTCATGAGATATAAATCATTACCCAATGAATTGGAGGGAGATATAGGTCCCACCCATCTCATTATGATTTCATTCTTATGTGTGCCGCAAATCATAAATCATACATCATTACATAAACAATGTAATAAAAATGGGATTCTTAAAAATCGTGACATCATAAAACAATTCATATAAGATAAAGGAATTCATAAAAATAATTCCATTAGAACATAATCAAATCAGTGTAATATTAGGTATAGAAACAGAACCCTATATTATCTTATATGAAAAATAATTTTGATAAAACACCTAAACTCCATTCTTGAGGAAAATATCCATTCTACATCAAAAATATTTTTCCTTTCTTAACATGTCATAAAATTTTAAACTAAAGGAAGATGACTAAAAATAAACCTGAAAACTTGTAAAGGAATTTTCTTGGAAATAATGTTTTAAAAATCCATTCATTCCGTATAAGTTGAAAAAACATTCTTCTCGTACTTTTGTCGGAAAAGTCAAAAAGTACCTCGTACGAAAAACGACAAAATATTCCTTTCATATCTTTTACTAAAAACTCACCGAAGGGTAAAATTGGATATAAAATATTGTATAAGGATATAAATATTACATATTGAGAACACAAAGATGTGGATGATAAATATTCTCCAGCAAATTCTGAAGTATAAACGATCTCGGATAAAAATTGAGATTGCGAGATTTTCCCTTACCTTAGGTCCGATATGCTTCGTACGTTTCCGAACCTCCTGTTTAATGATTTAAATAATGTCATTGAATTATTAAAGAATCATATTCATTGTTATGATATCAAATATTGTTCACTTATGACTTTGTATTACCCAATATTTTGTAAGTTCCATGTTAAAGCAGTGTTTTGGGTTAAATCGTTTTATTTATCATATGTGTTTGGACTTGTAGTTCTTAATATTATTACTGTTGGCGTCAAAATATGGCCCGAAAGAAAGGAACGAAAAAGAAGGCTGGCGCGTTGCCTCGTGAAGCACCGCCACGAAGCACCCACACGAAGCCCCGCCATGAAGCGCCCTGACCATTGCGGCCTCGCGAAGCTCCAGAGGCAGTAATGCTCCGCGAACGCATTTGACGTTCGCGAGCCGCCACGAAGCTCCGGAGGCGGTAATGCTCCGCGAACGCATTTGACGTTCGTGAGCCACCACGAAGCTCCCGAGACAGTACCCTCCGCGAATGACGTTGATGTTCGCGAGCACGCCGCGAAGCACCAGAGGCGGTGCACGAGTTCTTCTTCGCGGCGCCCCTTCCCTATAAATACTGGACTCCCCCTGAGTCCCAGGGACGGACAATCCGACCTTTCGGCTTCTCCTCTCCCGTATCGCGAAGCACTCTTTTCCCCGGGAATCATGAGCTCCGCGAGGTACTTCTACTTTGTGAGACGCCTCTTCCTTGTCTCGTTTTGAGCCCCTCTTCCGAGAGGGATGCCCTTTGCGAAGTTCAAGGGCCTTCGCGAAGGAAGGGGATTCCCAAGGGAAACCGGGCAGCCGCGGAGAGTTTATGCTTCGTGAAACACCCAACCCATGATAGTAATCCCTATTCTAAGGCAGGATCGCTACACATCGCGAAGCACACTGCTTCACAGGAACCTGCTTCGCGAGGCACCCCTTCTTCGCAAGGCAGTGCTCCGCGAACACTGTTCCACTTCGCGAAGCACCTTCCACTCACAACTATGCCCCATGCTAAGGCCAAGGCACTCCACTTCGCGAAGCACACTCCTTTTCTTAGTGATTCCTTTTCCTGTGCGACCCTCCAGGTTTGCACGATGTGATTTCAAATTCCCATGGACAATACCACCCGTAGCCACTAGTGCAGAAAATGTTTTTTACGTCACCATTTTTTACGTCGGTTATATAAAACTGACGTCATAATATGTAAAACGAGGTTTTTTACGTCAGTTATTAAATAACCGACGTAAAAACCTGTGAATAGTAAACCTTTAAGGTCGGTTATTTTTATAACCGACGTTATTAATCACGCGGCTTCGTTTTTTACGTCGGTTATACATTAACCGACGTAACAAATCGACATATGTACGAGGTATTACGTCGGTTATTCAATAACCGACGTAAAAAACGGGGGGTTTTAAGGCCTTTTTACGTCGGTTATTTTATAACCGACGTACAAAAAGAATCCGCAGATGTTTTTGACGTCGGTTATGGAATAACCGACGTAAAAAAACGCGGATTTTGAGCCCTTTATAACGTCGGTTATAAAATAACCGACGTCCAAAAAGAATCGGAGGAAGGTTTTTACATCGGTTATTGAATAACCGACGTTATAAATGTTTTTAAAAAAATTATAACGTTGGTTATTGAATAACCGACGTGATAACTCATTTAAAAATTTACCCATACCCGTGGATTGTCATTCGCGAGTTTACCTTCGACAGTCGCGACTCGTCTCTCTCGCGCGTAAACCCGAATCGGCTCGTCCATTTCGTTGGTTTAGATTCGTTTTGCGATCATCGTTTCTCATATTTAATCTCCTCGGATCAATCATCTAAACTCGCAGCACTCAGGTAATCCTCCCACTCGTTCGTTTTTTTTCGCGGATAGTATATATATATGTTGTGATTTTTTTTTGAAACTAGCTAAGATTCTTCGATTGCGAACCCTTTTAACTCGTTTTGGCACCATAATCTTATTTATCATCCCTAGATCTATTAGTTTGACTTGCAAGGGGGTAGGGTGTGGGGGGTGGTGTCCAGGCGGGGTGGGAGGGCTATCAAGAGGGTTGGGTGTGGGAGGGCTATCAAGAGGGTTGGGGGGTGTCCAAGGGGGTAGGGTGTGGGGGGTGGTGTCCAGGCGGGGTGGGGGGCTGTCCAGAGGGGTCGGGGGGTGTCCAGGGGGGTTTACAAGGGGGTGGGTGGGTGTGGGGGGCTGTCCAAGGGTGTGGGTGGGTGTTGGGGGGTGTCCAGGGGGGTGTCCAAGGGGGTAGGGGGTGGGGGTGGTGTTTAGAAGGGGTGGGGGGCTGTCCAGAGGGTTGGGGGGTGTCCAGGGGGGTGTCCAAGCAGGTCGGGGTGGGGGGTTGTGTCCAGGAGGGGTGGGGGTGCTTTCTAGAGGGGTCGGGGGCTGTCTAGAGCGGTCGGGGGGTGTCCAGGGTGGTGTCCAAGGGGATGGGTGGGTGTGGGGGGCTGTCCAAGGGGGTGGCGGCCTGTCCAGAGGGGTCGGTGGGGTGTCCAGGGGGGTGTCCAAGGGGGTGGATGGGTGTGGGGGGCTGTCCAAGTGGGTGTCGGCCTCTCCAGAAGGTATTTGGGGTTGTCCGGGTGGGTGGGGGGGGGGGGCTGCCCAGAGGGTTGGGGGATGTCCAGGGGGGTGTCCAAGGGGGTAGGGGTGGGGGGTGGTGTCCAGGAGGGGTGGGGGGCTGTCCAGAGGGGTCAGGGGGTGTCCAGGGGGGTTTACAAGGGGATGGGTGGGTGTGGGGGGTTGTCCAAGGGTGTGGGTGGGTGTTGGGGGGTGTCCAGGAGGGTGTCCAAGGGGGTAGGGGGTGGGGTGGTGTTTAGGAGGGGTGGGGGCTGTCCAGAGGGTTGGGGGGTGTCCAGTGGGGTGTCCAAGAAGGTCGGGGGTGGGGGGTTGTGTCCAGGAGGGGTGGGGGTGCTTTCTAGAGGGGTCGGGGGCTGTCCAGAGGGGTCGGGGGGTGTCCAGGGTGGTGTCCAAGGGGATGGGTGGGTGTGGGGGGCTGTCCAAGGGGGTGGCGGCCTGTCCAGAGGGGTCGGTGGGGTGTCCAGGGGGGTGTCCAAGGGGGTGGATGGGTGTGGGGGGCTGTCCAAGTGGGTGGCGGCCTCTCCAGAGGGTATTTGGGGTTGTCTGGGTGGGTGGGGGGGCTTTCCAGAGGTTTGGGGGATGTCCAGGGGGTGTCCAAGGGGGTAGGGGGTGGGGGGTGGTGTCCAGGAGGGGCGGGGGGCTGTCCAGAGGGGTCGGGTGGTGTCCAGGGGGGGTGTTATATCTTACTATATTTTGTTTAAAAAATAATATTCAAGAATATTTTTTTAAATACACATTGATTTGTTTTATATTTCAAAATTGTTTACATTCAAATTATGATTTTTTTCATATAAACATATATTTGTCTTATCTAAAAAATATATATATTTTTGCTATTTGTTATAGGTAATAATGAGTCGAAGTTGGATTACGGCACATCGAATGAGCAATGAATATGAGGAAGGTGTTGATGCCTTTTTGGAATTTGCTAAACGAAATGTTCCAAGTAGTGACATTTTTTTCTGTCCATGCCTGAAATGTCTGAATATGAAGAAGTTGAAAAGTAGAGAGATAAAAGATCATCTGATTTGTCATGGTTTCAATCCGAGTTACAACCCTTGGATTTGGTATGGCGAAACTGGACAGAATGTCACTGATGATAATGAATCGCAAGATGGTAACTCCGATGGAATTGAAGAAATGATTTGCGATATTGTAGCAGAACAAATTGAGATAGAACCGACAGTTGCACCTCTATATGGTGATGCCGAAAAACCATTATATCCTGGTTGTACAGATTTTACGGTTTTGTCGGCGGTGTTAAGATTGATTAACCTGAAGGCGAAACATGGATGGAGTGACATAAGTTTTACAGAGCTCCTACAATTGATGAAAAACATTCTTCCAAAAGATAACGATCTTCCAGATTCACATTATAAGGCCAAAAAAATATTATGCCCGATGGGATTGGGATACAGGAAAATACATGCCTGTCCGAATGACTGCATTATATATAGGAAGGAATATGAATTTCTGAAAGAGTGTCCTAAATGTGGGACATCACGGTATAAGGTGAAAGAAAAATCACAAGCTGATGTAGAGATTACAAAGCTCCATTCAAAGGTATTTTGGTATCTTTCTATAATTCCTCGTTTCAAACGTTTATTTGCTAATTCACATGATGCAAAAAGGTTAAGATGGCATGCTGATGAGCGGGTATGTGATGGAAAAATACGTCATCCAGCTGATTGTCCACAATGGAAGAAAATTGATGCCAAGTACCCTACATTTGGAAATGAAATTAGAAATCTGAGACTAGGCTTTTGCACAGATGGAATGAATCCATACCGAACCCTCAGTAGCACACATAGTTCATGGCCTGTTTTATTGGTAATTTACAACCTCTCTATTGAAGTTTGTATGAAGCGCAAATATGTCATGTTGATTATCGTGATCTCTGGTCCAAAGAAACCTGGCAATGATATTGATGTATACTTGTCACCGCTGATTGGTGATTTGAAACTGTTATGGGCTGATGGTATTAGGGTGTATGATTCTTATAAAATGGAATATTTTCAACTGCATGCAGTGCTTCTATTCACTATAAATGACTTCCCAGCATATGGAAATTTTTCTGGATACATTGTTAAAGGGAATAAAGCATGTCCAATTTGCGAACAATAGACGTCATATTGTCAATTGCATCATGGGAGGAAAACAGTGTACATGGGTCATCGAAAGTTTTTGCCTATGGATCACCCTTATAGAAGACTAAAAAAGGCATTCAATGGCTCACAAGAATTTGATACTGCTCCAAAACCTTTATCCCCAGATTTTTATTTTGAGAGGGTGAAAAACCTTGATGTGACATTGGGAAAGACACAGAAATCTGGTAATGATAGACATATTTGGAAGAAAAGGTCAATATTTTTTGAGCTACCATATTGAAGGTATCATGAAGTCAAACATAATATTGATGTCATGCACGTGGAGAAGAATATTTGTGATTCTTTGATCGGAACATTGCTAGATATTAAATGAAAGACAAAAGATGGGTTGAATGCAAGGTTAGACCTACTATCAATGGGAATACGTTTGGAGTTAGCTCCCACTCCTAAAGGAAGACGAACATTTCTTCCCCCGGATTGTCATACATTATCGAAGAGGGAGAAAAGTAGCTTCTGTCAGTGTCTTCATGATATCAAAGTGCCTCAAGGTTATTCTTCAAATGTAAAAAAATTTTCTCATTGAAAGTCTTGAAGTTGATAGGTATGAAATCACATGATTGTCACGTCATGATGCAACAAATTCTACCAGTTGCACTGCGTGGAATATTGCCCATCCGTGTCAGAAAGACTATAATGAGGTTGTGTTATTTTTTCAATTCAATTTGTAACAAGGCGATTGATGTGAATGCTTTGAACATTTTGGAAAATGATGCAATTTTTATACTTTGTCATTTGGAAATGTATTTTCCTACAACTTTTTTTGATATGATGGTGCATTTAATGATTCATCTGGTTCGAGAAATAAATCTTTGTGGACCTGTATATCTTCGTTGGATGTATCCTTTTGAAAGTTATATGAAAATATTAAAGGGATATGTTAAAAATCCATATCGACCTGAAGCCTCCATTATTGAAAAGTATATTTCTGAGGAGGTAGAAGAGTTTTGTACGAGCTACTTGGCTACGGCGCAACACATAGGTTTGCCTCCATCTCGCCATGAACGGGTTAATAATGAGGGAAAGGGGATTCGTGGCTTGAAAGTCAAATCACTATCAGCTGAACATATGAAGAAGTTAGAATCATACATCTTGAATAACATAGCTGATGTTCAACCGTATATCACATTGCATATTAATGAGTTGAAACAATTTCATCCAAAGAAGAAAGAAATGTGGATTTTGAATGAGCACAACAAAACTTTTTTGCCATGGTTTAAAAAGACCTTGCTTGGTTGATCAGATGTATCAGAGACATTAAAATGGATAGTGGGTGGTCCATCTTTAAATGTGATAACATGGTCCGCTTATGAAATTAATGGCTATACATTTCATACGAAAGATCAGGACAACAGAAGTGCAGTTCAGAATAGTGGTGTATTGGTGTTTGCAGAAGCAATGCATTTTTCGAGTGCTAAGGACAGAAACCCAATTTCGGAATCAAGTGCATATCATGGAGTGATTGAAGACATATGGGAGGCTGATTACTTTAAAATTAAAGTTCCTGTTTTTAACTGTAAATGGTTTATCAGTAACAACAGTGTCAGACACGATGAATTTGGAATGACACATGTTAATCTGAATAGATTGGAAGACACATCTGATTCTTTTATAATGGCAACACATGCCAAACGAATTTTCTATGTAGTAGATCAATCAGATATGCAGTGGGCTGTTGTTTTACAAGGGAAAAAACAATATGTTGGTGAGAATGAATTTGATGAAGATGATGATTTATGTGAGATCCCTACTTCCATGGAAAGATTAACAGAACATAATGATGAGTATGTTGAAGACATGGTTTGTGCCATAAGGAACGATCACGGCGAAGGAATTTGGGAAAACAATCCAACTGTACATTCCTAAAATTACAGGTAACACATGTTTATTTCTTGTTTACATTTAGTTTTTTCATATAATGTTAGATATTGTAAATTTTTTACTTATTAAAACATGTATCATACCAAAACGATAAAACAATAAAAACCGTAAAGAGGAGAAGTCCTGGGCGCACCGGCTGGCTGGTGGGGGATCACCGGTTGGCCGGTGGTCCAGAGAAAAGCTCTGTCTGGTCCACCGGCCGGCCGGTGATGAGCCAGCGGCCGGCCGGTGGTCGAGACAGAGAGGAAGGCTCTCTGTCTGGTCCACCGGCCGGCCGGTGGTGATCCAGCGGCCGGCCGGTGGTCCAGACAGAGAGCCTTCCTCTGTGTCTGGACCACCGGTCCGCCGGTGGTGATCCAGCGGCCGGCCGGTGGTGATCCAGCGGCCGGCCGGTGGCACCAGGCAGTGGGCAAGTCTACTGCCCAGGTCCTCCGGCTGGCCGGTGAGCTCACACCGGTGGACCGGTGGACTCAGTGAGTCCACTTTTCAGCTTTCTTGGGCCAACTCCTTGGCAACCTTTTGCCTGTGTTTACCATGTTTATCATTGTTTAACATGCTTACCATATTACCAATGTTTACTATTATGTAATTTAGTACACTTTTCTATTTTCTGATTAAGTAGTACTACAATATTTGAATTTGTATATTTGTGAACTAATGTTTGTTTTTTTGATTTGAAGGAAAATGACAGACCAATCAGTTGATCAGCCACATGATTCTGGAGATGAGCATATTGGTCATACATCTGGGGAGGAACATTCACATGCTCCTATTACGAAAAAGAGTTCAAAGGTTGGTAAGCGTGGGTGCACACGTTTACCAAAATTATCACTTGCCCGTACGAAGGAGGAGAGGATAGTCGTGGAGTTTGATGATGATGATCTTCCTAGAGGTCCAAATGCTAAAGATTTTAAGGGTTTTGTAGCAACTCAGGCTAAGAGCAAAGTAAGCATTCTCTATGATGATTGGAGAAGTGTGGATAAGACGATAATTTCTCAGCTGTGGGAGACCATTTTGGTAAGATCTTTTGCTATTGTTTGACTGTTCTTTAAATGTTTCTAGTATATATAATATTTTTAACCTCTTTTTTATCAGATGACATTTGATATTCCTGACACTGGAGGAGTCAGGAAGAAATGCTTATCGTTGGCTGCTAGGAGATGGAGGGATTTCAAATCAACCCTCTCATCTGATTTCATTTATGGTCATAGGAGTCGTGAGAATCCATGTCGTATATATCCTTTTATAGATGAAGACACATGGAGACAATTTTTTGAAAGTAGAAGAAAAGAATCATTTTTGGTAAGGGCAATGTAAACTTTTATAAGCTTGCTTATATAAATGATCTTATTATTGTTTTGTTAATGATTACTTATTCTTAATTTACAGCAATCAAGGAAAGCTCATCAAGAGATCCAATCTAAAAATGTATACCCTCATAGTTTATCTCGGGGAGGGTATGCATTATTGGAAGAACAAATGATGGCATAAAAATTTCAACAACTAAGAGCTGAGTCTTCAAGCTCTGGAGAGGTGGCCCCTCCATCCCCTCCATCTAGACATGAGAAATGGAAAAGAGCTCGGAAGGGCAAAAAAGGACAATATCTTTCGGAATAATCGAGACTCGTAGTTGAGAGGATTGTAAGATATCTATTTTATTTATTTAAGTTTACTATTTTTGTCATATATTTCCAATCATTATAGAAATGTTCAATTAATTATTATAGGACTCTCTTGAGGAGCAGAGTTCACAGGGGACATTTACACCATCTAGGAGGGAAGATATTTTATCTGTGGCATTGGGAAATCCCGAACATCCTGGCCGTGTAAGAGGATATCCGGCAGGTGTATCAGTAAGAAAAGTGTTTCCACGTTCCTCAACTTCTAACGTTGAGGGAGTTTATAAAAAAAATAGAATCCTTGGAGGCTGAAGTCCATAATATTAATGCGACAATGGAGGACAAGATTAGAGCATCGGTGCAGTTTATGTTTGCAGACTTGCAAAGACAATTTCAGGGTTCAGCTCCCACTCCACCTCTCCCAGTAGCTCCCACTCCCCCACCTCAGCCTGCGGACCCCATTTTTGATCCTCCTCCTCCGCCGCAGCTACCTACTTATTGTGAGTTGTATGTTGATGATCCTCAACATCATATAGTTGCATATGGGATGGTATATTGTATAGGAGATACAATTCATCATCAACAGTTAGAGGTAGAGAATCAGAGGGTCACTGTACAGGATATTATAGATAGATCAGCTCGGATACCATTACCTACAGATGAGGTGATGACAGTTGGACATAGTATCGGCCATTTTTTACTTTGGCCATCCAGACTTCTTCGACTCATTACCATAGAGGTATGGATGTTATATCTTTTATTTTATATTTTTAATATTGTTTTATCATTTTAAAACTAATATATTTTTCAATTTATTTTTACAGGAATACTTCAAAGGTAAAGAAATACTGTATAGACAACAACAAAGACAGATAGCTATGACATCAGATGCAGATACTAGTAGTCTTGACACATTGTCAAGATATTCAAATTTGTTGGCGGATCATTATGACATTACAATGGAAGCTCATGTATGTGGACGTGAACTAAGTGTGGGGATTATGAAAACTGATATCATGGAGTTTGTCACTGGAGATAAGTTGGGCGTCAACGTGGTGCAAATTTTTATCATGTAAGTCTTAACACCTTTTCCTTGCGTTGTATTTATTAAAAATGTATACTTATGTCTGCTTTGTATTAGGTATCTGTATAAAATTTGTGAGAGGAATGAGCTGACAGATGCATATGGATTCGTGGACCCACAATTGATTTCCCCTGAAGCATGTGCATTGGATGAGGAACAAAGAATGCTTTATATTGCTGATAGATTTGAAAAGAATGTAATCACACAGTGTTGGATGATGCCTTTTTGTGAGAGCTATGAAACACATCCCTCTCAAAGAGTTAATTATCTTTTAACATAAAAAACCACTAACGTTAAATTTCCTTTTATCAGGGATCATTGGATGTTAGGGGTTTTTTTCCCTAGGGAGAAAACACTTTATTGGATATGCTCTCTCCATGATGATGTGCGAGAAAGTTTTAAGAATATATTGGAAACGTAAGTTTCAATTTCACAATAGTTTTATATATTATAATGAATTTTAAATTTACCCCATTCGTATTATTTTCTAACAGGGCATGGGTCCACTTTCGAAAAAGCGCAAAGAAAAGGAATTTCAAGATCAAATATGTACATGCGAAGGTAAATATCCATTTATAATTTGTACATTTTGATTTATTACATAAAAATAATATATTGAATTTACACTCATTCAAACAGAAATGTCATGAGCAACAAGGCATCATCGAATGCGGATATTACATGTTAAGATTTATGTATGAAATAATAACAACTGGGACAGTTCTGAGTTTTGACCTGGTAAGATTTCCTCTTTCTCATAATATTTCAATTTGATTTATTCATTATACACGTTGAATACTATCCTTTTCCTTTGTAGCTTTTTGATGACCCTCAACCCTTTACTGCTGAAGATATCAAACACTTACAAGTGGAGTGGTCAAATTATTTTACAGGTTTGATTGACTTTTAGTTGTTTGTAATGTAAAATGTAATTTTGAATATTGTCAATGTAATTGTGTATTTTGTAGTCGTTTAGGTTGGATTTAGTTTTTTTTTGAAGTTGACAGTGTAAGTTTTGAATGTTATATAAGTGAATGTTTAATTTTTCTCTACTTCTTGTTTTGGTCTACTGTTGATGGTTTTTCTGGTCTGGATTTTGGTATGGGGGTAGAGGTTCCAAGGGGGTGGGTGGGTGTTTGGGGGGTGTCCACGGGATATGGGAGGGGTGTCCAAGGTGTGTTTGGGGCTTTCCTAGGGGTTGGGGGGGTGTAAATGAGGGTGGGGGTGTCCAAGGGGTGGGGGGTGTCCAAGGGATATGGGAGGGGTGTCCAAGGTGTGTTTGGGGCTGTCCAAGGAGTCGGTTGGGTGTAAATGAGGGTGGGGGGGGGGGCTGTCCAAGGGGTGGGGGGTGTCCAAGTGGTGGGGGGGTGTCCAAGGGATATAGGAGGGGTGTCCAAGGGGTGTTTGGGGCTGTCCAAGGGGATGGGGGGGGGGGTTCCAAGGGGTAGGGGGGGTTTCCAAGGGGTCGGGGGGGTGTCCAGGGGGTGGGGGGCTGTCCAAGGGGTGGGGGTGTCCAAGGGGTGGGGGGTGTCCAAGGGATATGGGAGGGGTGTCCAAGGGGTGTTTGGGGCTGTCCTAGTGTTCTGGGGGTGTAAATGAGGGTGGGGGGGCTGTCGAAGGGGTGGGGGTGTCCAAGGGGTGGGGGGGGTGTCCAAGGGATATGGGAGTGGTGTCCAAGGTGTCTGGGAGTTCTGTCCAAGGGGTCGGTTGGGTGTAAATGAGGGTGGGGGGGCTGTCCAAGGGGTGGGGGGTGTCCAAGGGGTGGGGGTGTCCAAGGGGTGTTTGGGGCTGTCCAAGGGCTCGGGGGGGGGGGGGGGGTGTCCAGGGGTCGGGGGGGTGTCCAAGGGGTCTGGGAGGGCTGCCAAGGTGTGGGGGGTGTCCAATGGGTGTTTGAGGCTGTACTAGGGGTCTTGGGGGTGTAAATGAGGGTGGGGGGGGGGGGCTGTCCAAGGGGTGGGGGTGTCCAAGGGATATGGGAGGGGTGTCCAATGAGTGTTTGAGGCTGTACTAGGGGTCGTGGGGGTGTAAATGAGGGTGGGGGGCTGTCCAAGGGGTGGGGGTGTCCAAGGGTTGTGGTGGGGCTCCAATGTGGTGGGGGAGGGCTGGCCAGGTTGTTCGGTGGGTATAGATGAGGGTGGGGTTTAGTTGGGGCTTGGGGGAGGGCTGGCATGGTTATTTTTGTTTGGTTTGTGGTTGCTTTTTGGTGAGAGCAGTGCAATTATTTTTAAAAAAAAATATCTCTTTCACGTCGGTTATAAAATAACCGACGTGGTAAATAAATCGGTAGGGGTTTATCACATCGGTTTTTTAGAGAACCGACGTGATAAACCGTTCCCGGGCCTTCTATCACGTCAGTTCTTAATATAACCGACGTGCTAAAAGGCCTGGGAATCGATTTACCACGTCGGTTATTGGATAACCGACGTGCTAAAACATTGCCCAGGCCTTTTTATCACGTCGGTTATTTAAGAAACCGACGTGATAATAGGCCCGGGGAAGGGTTAATCACGTCGGTTATGTCATAACCGACGTGATAAACGATATCCCAGGCGTTTTATCACGTCGGTTTAGAAAATAACCGACGTGATAAACCCCCCCCCCCCCCCCGCGCATATTTATCACGTCGGTTATTAATGAACCGATGTGATAAACACCGGGATGTTAGGGATGTTATGTTGGGTTTTAAATAACCGACGTAAAAAACGTTATTTATAACGTCGTCCGTATTAACGTCGCCTAAAAACCGACGTAAATAATGAAAAATAACCGATGTAAAAAATGTTTTCTGCACTAGTGAGTGTTGCTTCTCCTAATGCTTCTTCGCCTAGGTACGCTAACGGCTATTGCTTCTTCGCATAGCCATGCTAACGTGGACCCTTCGATGGTTCGTTCCACAACCCCCCTTAACCATGGCCTTACTGGTACCTTCCCTTCCCCACGGACCAGAGGGTACCGGTTATGTATGTCCTAGGGGTGTAGAGTGAACCCACCTCGTCCGAGCTGCAGGACGTTAAACTTCCAAGCACCACGTCCTCAGCACATGACGTTAAACTGTGACCCAACCTCGTCTCCCTCACGAAGGGTCCCCCCAGGTCGAACATTTTTTACACCACTCGTCTCCATGGGAATGGAATCACCCATCCACAAGGGATGATATCCTCCTTATCAGAGTGGCATATGTTCATAGGAGAAGGGCGACCCTAGTTCCCCAATGGATGGCTGCACCTCTGCATCTCCGTACTTCCCCACTACCAAGGTCAGTGGAGGGCGTGATAGGGAACGAGGCACCTCCCATCATTGGACCAAGGTCCATCTTTCCCGTGCTTTTTCACACCATGGGCCTCCATCCTGGAGTAAGTCCCAACACCATGGGCCGCCTAACACGTAAGCCCCTCTTCGCTTCTCACGGACGCATCTCGCGACGTGATCGTCAGGTCCTTGCAGCCTCTTGTTTCTCATACCGAGCATGACTCACGTGGTCTTAGAGTGAGCACCGACCCTGACCCCCACCCTAAACGAACTACGAGGACTTTGATCCATGTCAAGGCATGGTACGTAGGAAGCCTCCATGAGGTTCAAGCCCACCCGTAATTCCTTCACGTCGAGTTTCACCCCCCGTCCCGCAAAACATTAAACTGCATGCCCTCGTCCAGCATGACGTTAAATTGTATGCCTCCTTTTGTCCCGCATGACATTAAACTGCACACCCATTCCCACCTGAACTACGAGGTCTTTGATCCGTGTCAAGGCATGGTATGTAGGAAACCTTCCAAAGGTTCAAGCCCACCACCCATTGGACCAAGGTCCACTTTCACGTCGGTCCGCCGACAAAGCCCCATTTGAACTACGAGGTCTTTGATCCATGTCAAGGCGTGGTACGTAGGAAGCCTCCACGAGGTTCAAGCCCACCCATCATCCAATTCACGTCGAGTTCTACCTACATCCAGCATGACGTTAAACTGAAATTCCAGTCCGACGGTAAGCCGTTGTGACTAACCCGAACTACGAGGTCTTTGATCCATGTCCAGGCATGGCACGTAGGAAGCCTCTATGAGGTCTAAACCCACCATCAGATCGTTCCGACCTCATTCACGTCGGTTCACCCCGTCCCGCATGACGTTAAACTGCATTCCCCAATCCGAAATACGAGGACTTTGATCCATGTCAAGGCATGGTACGTAGGAAGCCTCCCTGAGGTTCAAGCCCAAAAATCATCGGCCCAAACCGTCTCCTAGGTGGTGTGCCAGGCCCCCATTTTCAAGCCCATTTCCCATCGGACCAAGGTCCCTCATTTACGTCTGTTCACCGACACCCGGCCGTCGTTTATTCACGTCAGGGTTCACTATCGTCCCGCATGACGTTAAACTGTATTCCATCCACCCCTGAACTACGAGGTCTTTTATCCATGTCAAGGCATGGTACGTAGGAAACCTTCCAAAGGTTCAAGACCACCATTAGTGGACCCACGGGTTTACATTCACGTCGGATCACCGATGAAACCCTTTGAACTATGGGGTCTTTGATCCATGTCAAGGCTTGGTACGTAGGAAGCCTTCCAGAGGCTCAAGCCTGTCGTTCATTGGACCAAGGTCCACCTTCACGTCGGTACGCTGACGATGCCTATCCGACCAAGGTCCACCTTTACGATGGTTCATTGACAACATTCATCGGGCCAAGGTCCACCTTCATGTCGGTTTACCGGCACCATCCCGAACTATACTGACTTTGATTCCCTGCCACGGGGATACGTAGGAAGCCTCTTCAAGGCTCAAGCCCAACCTCGTTGTCGCCCCTGCGATAGTCCCATTTCATCACCCTTCTACTTCATTCATCCACCTACAACCCATCCTAATTCTCGCCCGGACCGTCATATCCCGGTGATACCATGTCGGTATGCTCTTCTTCACAGCTACCCATGGGCTGGCCCCGGTATCGACATCCCTTCCAGGAGGATCCCTCAATCCGATCTATCCTAGCTAATGCTCTTGTTGGGTTGATCCGTCTCCGCTAGACGTTAAACTCGCGGCATACCCTCTGTTAAACACGGGAAGCTGAGGAAAACCTTAGATATGTGTCTATGACATATAATTCCTCGTGTTCGATGTGGGATGCCTCGGGCTTCCACGCCCTTGAGAAGCCTTGTGACCAGGGATAACAGACAGACATGCCAGGTTCCCCAGCATCCAGACACGCTACTGATGCCTCAACGTGACTACTCCCCCAACTGAAGGTTGCTGCCCTGACTGGACCCTTTGAAATGTCCCGATAGAAGCAGTGTAATTAACCGGCGCCCATGGAAACATGGCACTGGGAAGAGTTTCATGAACTACGTATTAAATCTATGAGGGAGGCCCAGACTAGGTGACGTGTTTTGAGGAGGAATCCACAGGAGGAAGAACCGACATCCCATCTTCCTATTTTGATCAAGGAGCAGGCATCCCTGAATAAGGAGCGAATGCCGCCCGCCTTTCGAAAGAGGGAATGTGGGGCAACAAAGCGCCGCGCGTCCTCCTCCGCGGATGGAACGGATGCGCGCACGCGCCCCGGTGAAAAGCGTCGGAAATAATTACTTATATTCTGATTTACTTAATTCAAGAAATCAAAATATTATTATAATATATATTTCATTATATACATATTTATATGATAGATCTATGAAATGAAATGAAATACACCGTTCATGGAGACGGTAGGTCATACGTACGCATGAACGCTGTTTTCGTTTCCTTATTGAATTGAATGAAATTATGTATATGACATAAATACACATAAATCTAGTATAATTATTATGTCATATTTTTCATGATTAATTATTATATATACTTTATAATCATTCATGAATGGTTAACATGGAGAATGAATCTCATCGCGTCATGGAGACGGTAGTCCGTACGTACGCACGAGCGATGATATCATTCCCAGGATAGTGGAATTGTATTGGATTGTATGTATACTATTTCCGAATCAATATCACTTTACAATAATTATATATAGTTATTATTTACACCATTATACCGATCAAATTAAGGTGGTGGTGTAAAATAGATTACACCACGACATAGAGACGGTATTCTGTACGTACGCACGCGCGATGATTTCATTTTCCGTAGGATGGATAGATGGTGAAATAGGTTTGTTTAATAATTATAATAACATATAAGTATATGAGTGATACTGATGTTATTACGTCATAATTAAACAACTAATAAAGAAGAAGTGGAAGAAGAAATAATGTTGAAAGAATCGGTAACAGACATTACCTCTTCTTTGAAGCGCCTCTTTGAGACCTCATGATATGGCACCAAAATTGGTCTTTTAAAAAGACCAGGACCTCTAGGATGTTTCTAGGGAAGTGGAGAAGAGAATTTGTTAGGGGTTGGCATAACTTTAAGGCTCAAAGTGGTGTGAGGAAGAGAGGGATGAGGTGCCCTTTTCTAAGGGAGGAGAGGGGATCTTTTGGAATAACTAAAAATATTATTTTATTAAAAACTCATATTCGGGTTTTAATAGCTCCAAATTGATTTATTTAGAAGGTAAGGTGGGGATGGGTCGAAATCCTCTCATGAAATAGAATTTAGACAAGTTTAGGTTTCTTTTTTAACCTTATCATTAAGATTTAACTTTAAGTTAAATAATTTTTATGTTACCATGTCTTTTTGTTTTCTTACACTATAAGGAAAATAAACTTTCTATAACAAACCAAACGTACTCCAAGTATTTTATTATTAATATATATAACCTTAGATAAGTCATTTGTCCGAACCTTATATTTTTAGGAATAAATTAACAATTAATAATATAATATGTGTTTTAAAAACTATTTTATGTCAATTTTGACACTATTTGGTAATTGATTTTTGTGAAAATCATAACAGAAATATTAGTTCGAAAAAAGGTAATTAAATCAATAATAACATGTCATATTAACATATAAAATTACTGTAATTCATAAAAGGCTCAAATTACATTTATTTGGGTATTTATAACATCAATTATGTCAATATTTCATTAATAATTTAATTACTGCATCATCATTGTGTCATCAATAAATTAAATTATTTAAAGTATAAAAATTAAAAATAAAATACCATTATGTATTAAATCTTGTTATATTTTTAATTAATATTTATAGTCGAATTTATCTTTTGTATAACCCTATATTAAAAATGATTTACTTATTAAACATTGATTTTTACTATTTTAACCCTTCTTTAAATAAATTAATAATAATTGTCCTAATCTAATCCAAGTGGGCCTAAATGGTCATATTTTATTCCTAAGGTTTTTTTGGTCGAATTAAACTTATCCAATAGAATTAGGACATGTCTTAATGTAATAATAATATCATTTTTACCCTTAATTACTTTATTTTCTTTTAACTGTGGTTAAAAAAAGTAAAAAGCTACTATTCACCAAAAATTATTTTCATCTCATTGAACCACATTTTACATAATGAAATCAACTGTGTCTCTCGGATTTTCGAAATTCCACTCACAGAAGCGGTAACATTATGTTTTATGTGAATTTGGAAATTCTCCTAGGAGGTGGGTAAAAGACGGTCAAAAGTTCAAAAAAAAATTATATATCTAAAATTATTATAAAATGAATCTAATGAATTACATTGAACTTATATATGTATTATGTGTCAATTTTGACCTAAAATAAATTTAAATATAATAAATAATTATTTAAATAAAAAGTCTGTTTTTAAATAGTAACCTAGTGTTTTCACTATTCATCAAAAATTGAACATTTTCAGAAAAATACCAAAATTTGAGCCTAGGTTAATTTTGATATTCCGAATCCAAAAATGAAGTCCATTATGAATGATGAAATTTAAAAAATTTCAAAAAGTGGTTATTACTATTCATAACGGCTAGTTTTAATAATATTTTAATAGCATAGCGTTGTTTAGTGAAACTCGGTATTGCGTACAACACACGCTATCGAGGAAGGTCGTGATTGCGTGTAATGCATCAAGGTTAGAGTTGGGTATTGTGCAAGACTCCTTTGTTGTAGCGTACAACACAAGACATCAATAAAATTAAAAAGAATATTTTTCATAAAATCTCAGGGTGTTACATATACTGATATAATATTTCTTTGAGGGACTTTATCCTTATAGGTAAATTTCTATTTCATTATCTTTTATTACATGCTTGTTAATATTAAGTGGGATATACTTAAGTGATTAATAGTGTATAAGATAATATTTATGGATAATCTGGTCTTATTTTAGTTCCATCTTGCATGCTTGTTTAATTCATTAATTTTGTGATCGTGACAACACACCCACAATTAATAATCAATGCATCTGACAGAAATAAATTGTATGATCATGAGCTTGTTCTATTGGTTATTTTATCTTGCAGTTGATAAACTATCCCAAGAACTAGGAGAGAAACACCTTGAACCTTTCGGGTTCATGTTTACTTATTTCAACATGTCCACCTTTGTATCTCTTTGGATTGGTTTCACCTTGGGCTCCTGACTTGATCCACCTCCACTAGCATGGGAGCTCCATCCATTAAATATACATTTATCTCACACGCATGTGAGGGGTAAAAAGGGATTTTAAATAAAATAATCCTTGGGCTTCTAGGCCCTATATATTAATGAGGAGAAGGCTCGCAATCCAACAAATTTAATTTAAATAAATTAATTAACAGAAACCATTCATATACAAAGGTCTTTGTCTAGCTCATGATCATCCATACAAGCAACGATATTTATGCATAAATATAACTAGAATTCAATTATTTAATCATTCTTTTTTAATATAAATCACGCTCGAATCAATTAATTATCTTTAATTAATCAATCTTTTTATCTTAAACCCTTTTTATGAATATCCATGATATTCTCTTCCATCATAATTTTAATCAAATAAATTAATTTAAAATTATCTTTGCATGTAACTTGTACATTAGAGTAAACACGTTGTATTTACATTCATTAGGCAGACGATAAATTAAACACATATATATAAAACACCTATCATGTGTTCTGCCCCAGGTTTACACCTGCACTATGGTACATGCCTCATGGGTTAGTTTAATAAAATAAAAAATTTTAATAAATCTGCGTAATTTGGATTAGTACACAACATGTAGTTACGACTACCTGGCATGTACTTTTGTTCATGGTTCATCAGATGTACATGCCCGGGGACATGGCGTGTAGATGTACTTCTGAAATTTTCAGAGTACACGGCGTGTTCAATTGGACACACACCCTGTAGTATCCGCATTAAATGGTTTCCAGCTGGGGTAGCCCTGTACTGGGTACACGGTCCAAATATAACCCGACAAGACTACATTCCATGTAATCCGAAAACTATGTGCCACCTGTTCTAGGTCAACACATGGTGTCATTTATGACTTAGTTATACTCTAATAAATGGCCTAATTTGGAAGACCAGTATGATGCATTGAACCTAGACTACATGGAGTTTACATCTGAATACACCCTGTGTATTATAGTGATGTGCGACCAAGAACATTTGTTACATCAAGATGAGATCATCTATTTTATTTTATTCAACGTTAAAAGAAAAATTCGTTTCTGTAAGGTGAATGAGAAACAAGAGGGGAGGAATAGATATTGAGATTCAGATTTAAAGAATGATTAACATGAATTGAACCAACTAAATTATTAAATGCGTAAATCACCAAAAAATAACTATAATCAACAATATGACCACTCTGATACCACTTGTATGTTCCGGGAGCAACAGAAGCACATTGGTGGGTGTACCAAACTTTAAATTAAGAATTAAATAATTTTCAATACAAGATCTGTCACGATAATAAAACACTGGATCTTCAGAATAGAACGAAGATTGAAAATAAGAGAAGGTTCCTAGAACAATCGATATGATCATCATATGTTTGTTATAACTAATTTAATTAATTGAAAAGAATTACCTTGATGTAATCCTTTCTTCATTGATTTTTTATGGTCATGTTTCGATGTGATTAGTTGTTGCATCATAGACGCCATGTGTAGATATCCTCTAGCGGTGATCCACACGTGCACCACGTATCTTTGGACGCCACCAAAGGAATCTCTAGGTGCTAGTGGCGAGAAGCCTTTTCTTGAATTGTCTGCCTTAGATCGCCTTGATCCAATGGAGGATGATCTCTCTCAGTCATGAGAGCACTCTTGGAGTGAGGAGTTCTCTTGTCCTTGAGAGAATTTTCTAGAATTGTTGTGTACAATGGTTCTCTCTAGAAAAGTGTTGGGGTTGTGAGGATATTTATAATCGGGTTTGATGTTATAGATTTGTGACAATAAATAAGGGCATTACGTGTTTTATTTATTTCATTATCTCTTATTGAAAACCCCCATGTTGAATGATTAATTCCTTAACATGCACCCATGCTGATTATAAAAAATATAATTTAATAAAAATATATTATTTCCTCAAAATCCCAACTAGAAATACTACACATCATGTAATCATTAATACACGACATGTACTCATTTTCCATGAAAACAACATGGTGCGTACATTCAATGTACATGGTGTGTTTATCTTGTTTAAATTTTTCTTCATTTCCTCCACCACATTTATTATACATTGAGTAAGTTCTATTTATTTATTAAATAAATGTAACTACATTACTCTCTAATAAATATAAATTATTTTGCCCAAAATATATTCTGTTAAATAACTAGTGTCGAAAAAAATGAGATCATGCATCCTTAAATAATTATTAAACCACATTCGAGAATTACCTTTATTTAACATGATAAATTAATATTTAACTGAGATACATGGACACACTTAGTGTGTGACCCACTAGGCCCTTTTCTCTATGGCATTAGGTGGAGCCTGCCTAATGTCCAAGGTTGGCATCTAGCAACCTGCTAAGGTGCCCATTGAGAAAGAAGTTAATGTCGCAATGATGTGTCGCCTCATAAGAATAGTTATAGTGTAATATAATCTCTTGGTCATGATATCTCGAATCAAGTGGGCTGGATGCTGGTGCCATCAACCCATGTGCTCGATTATTCTTTCATTGACTTTCTGGAATTGAACTCGCTCATTCCTAACCATGACCATGAATTTATTTAAGATATATCAATTCCATCAAAGGGCTTAAGATATCTAATTTCATTATGGAATAGAAGGGAAAAATTATTATCGCATTATCTATTAATGCAGTATTACTCGTGACACACCCAACATATCCTACCTCACGGCGAACAGTGTGTCGTGAATGTTTTCGTCAATACATCTAAGTGCACGAGTTGTAATACCTGTTAATAATAATCTTAAAGTCCAAGTATAAACACACATGTCCGTAGATAGGAAAATCCAATGACACTATGAAATGTCGATTTCTTACTGGTGGGTCTTGTTCTCATAATATCCTCCTGAATATTACCATGGGAGCATACCATGAGAAGGTGACTCAAAGTATTATGAGTTGTCACCCTTAATGGTCTGTATTATTCATGTCCCTGAAATAAGATCATTCGGCCACAAAACATATATTCCAGAATAGTGTAATGGCACGTCTGGGTTCTCATCATAGTAGGAATCCTCTATAACCCTTTAATGAAACAGCTATCCATGGGACATTATCACATGCATTGTCACACAAAAGAATAATCAAAATGTGATAAGGTATTTATTTAATGAATACAATAAAAAGTAGTTGGTTCTAGGCCACCAACTCCAACAGTTGCTATATATTTTCATTTGGGAATTTTCATTTTGATAAGTTTATATGTATAAATTTTTAATTATACAGGCATTGTGATATTAATTGCTGATTTATTTTTATACTATATAATTTATTTTATTGGTGTTGATTCATGTTATCTATTATTCTTATCTTGTTATAGATTTTAATTCCAACAATTAATGATATTTTTTTATTTCAATGACATTATTCTCTAACACAAGGGCTACTAGAGGTGGGACTCAGACATCTTTATCTATCTCCCTTCATTTTAGTATCATTGGTGGGAGAGGACATGGAATAGTAATATTAATTGTGATAGTCGAGGGATATGTTGAATTTATCATATAGGATATGTTAATATTTCAATATTTTTTATGGAAATAATGCTAGATGACCATGGATGATGAAATAGGCTAGGGAAACCACCTACGATATAAGATTTTATGCCCCCCATTAACTACTGTATAGGCTATGAGCATATTAAATGAAAAAATGAGGTAGGAATATTTTTACCATAGATACCCAGGAGAGGTATATGCAAAATTATGACTTCTATTATTTTCTTAAATATGTGGTTTTTCATTTCGTAATGATAAAAATTATAAAATGAAATTAATTAATCATGATAAATTCCATGATATGTGGGATTATAAAGTCTCTATTTTATCTTTAATATATATATTCAGATCATTTTAGACATGTTTTTTTCCTATAGAGTTTCAACTTAAATATCTAGAATATCCCTTGATGGTTGATCCATTTGAGGATGATGATTAGTGATATAAAAAGCTATGCATTTATTGTTGCAAGATTTTGGGATGTATGAGTGCATCATTCATGATATTGAAATAGAGATATAGTAAGATGATCTTGGAATTTTCTTTATTCTGATTCCTTACTCAATGGAGTACTGGGTCCCACTATTATATAGTCATATGTAAGGACATGCACATTAATGGTGGACACTATTTTGGGATAGAGTATGGTGGAAAGTGTTTCATGGGTTAAATTTTTAAAAGAGTTATAGGTAGAGATCCGGTCAATAATGATTTAGTTTGTGAAGTAGATGATATTTATTCTATTTTCCATGTGATTTATTTTGAGTGGGATTTAGGAATAAATATCCTAAACATATATTATTTTTCACCATATCATTTTCTATATGAGTACACTCATGTGATATTTTTTAGGAGGCACTCCACCCTTTAATCAATCATAAAGATACAGATTTTATTTTGGTAATTTTCCTAGAGGATCAATGGAATGCTGACATTATTATGTTGATGCACGTTTGAGGATGATTAAAATGATATAAGAATCCTTAGGGTTACTTTGGAAGCATAGTTATCATTGGTTGTTCTCTGTTTCTAGGGCCATCGAGGTTTTGACCAAAAGAGTTTTGACCACTATAGATTATTTTATAGACTTCTAGGGATATTTTTTCCTTATTTGTTAGGATATTTGTGCCAAAATGTCTTTTCTATCAGGTTTGCAGCTATCTCCAAAAATATTTCCCAGTGGTTCTTCTGGATCAGTTTGGTCGAGGAAATCATGTTACGTGAAAACCTCAACAATAGTTTCTAATGAGGCCATTAATGTTGAAGGGGAAACATAATTATACTTCACCCTAGGTAGATATAACTGGTAGAGGTATACCTCAAGATATCCCTTCTATTCTTGGAGCTTAACATGTTTCCCATCATAGATTTGGCTATGAGTAGTGAGGTAGAGGAGATGCATATGGTCAGTCGCACACATTATAGAAAGATGTTTCAAATGGTCTCATTATCATTCATGTCATGCTTATATTGTTTCCTACTCATGTATTTTATGGTTTCATTTGGGATATTCTCACTCATTGGTTTAAGCTAAACTATTGTATAGAATGTGGATATATTTAGAGAGGCTTTTAGTTCAACTGGTGTTGACTATGCCTGTTGAAGGAAATACCAACCTGTCTGATCTATACCAATGTTTTTAAATTGATGATGGGAAATCATCAATACCATGGGTATCTATTCTTACTTAAAATTTATCCATCTGAAGTTGTAATTTACATAGGATGGGTTTACTTTTTGTGTATTTTTATCAACTTCTTCTAGAGGAGATTGATTTTCATGGTTTTAGAGGACCAGATTTTGGTTTTTATTTGAAAGTGGAGTTTTTAGGTTTGTAGTAGGAATTTGGAGATCATTTTTATGGAATGGAAGTGTTTTTTGGAATCATTTTATTCTAGAATAATGGATGTTTCCAAGATATTTGGGTAATTCATTGAATTTTTCTAGAGGTTATTATGACATTACCCCATGGATTCCACATCGAGTGTCGTATACTATTTCAGTTGGGTGAATCTTCAATTCTATTCGATCCTTACTAGATGAATACATAAAAGTTATGTGAGATATTATTGTAGGTTGATGATATGATGTAGAGGTGTTTCATCTGGGATAATGTGTCACCATGGGTTTCTCTAGTGTTGTTCAATAAGATGGTGAATGTTAGTTTTAGGATATGTATTAACTAGAAACGTTTGAATTGGGTGATGATCAGGAATATTCAACCTATTCTAGGGATTAGTAATATTTTCAACAAGTTGATTGGGGATAATTGATTTAATTACATTGATTAAAAATTTGGGTATCACCAGTTGAGTGTGAAAGAATATGATATAATGATGAATGCATTCAGATACTGATATAGGAATATTGAATTTGGATTCCATTATTTTGGTGTTATGAACACACTATATATGTTATTGGGGATCCTCAAATATTTCTTTTGTGAATTATAGGATTTGTTTTTAGTTGTTTACTTTGAAGTCATATAGATATAATCGATTTCATAGAAGGTGCATGACGATCATCATATAGAATTATTTTAGGTCATTCGACTCCTCCAGCTATATATAAACATGTCCAAATATTTTTTATATGTATTATAGTAACGTTTCCCTAGGAATGTGGTTTCATTGAAGGGTGTTGTGGTAGACTAGATGAAGGTTGATGTTGTTGATTCTTTGGTAGCACCCAAGAATGTGACATAGGATTGTAGTTTCCCTAGTATTGATAGCTATTGATTTTGTAATGAGTTATCTCAATTTTTATCCCCAATAATATAATAAAAATAAAAATAATGAGTTTTTATGTGTAGTGATTAGTTCCAAACATCATTCAGTTAGCAAAATGAGAATTTAGTCATTTGATCATTGATTTAGGTTCCAGATGAAGCGGTGACTTTTTTTTCTTACTATACCCATGAATCTATTGTATGATTGTTAAAAAAATAGGGATTTGTGATTTTTTATGGTTCTCAGATGTTACATTACCCTGAGTGCAACTATTGAACTCAATATCTAGATTTATTAGCTATGGTGTTTTTGTTAAAATTGTAGCAACATTTCCTCATTAGTGAGTACTTTTTGTCTTCACTAACCATTAGAGATTGAGGTGGATCTTTTTTCTGCATGTTCTAAATCCTAGACTATGAAGGTTGTTATATTTTCTTCAACATTATGATTTTCGGATCTCATAAACCTCAGGAAAGGATTTTATTGGTTTTTAATAATTGAGGCAGAAGTCATGAAATGATGTTTTCCAAAAATTCTGTGATTTTTGGAGGGTGATGGAAGAGTTTTATTTATGAAAATTGACTAATGAGTTATTTATGGTAGAGGATATTGGTTTCAAATTAAATTGTATCTATAACTGATATAGAGGGTGGATGATTCTCTGTGGGGATTCTCAAAGGTATAGGCAATAAAAGATCATGTTGCTCTTGTAAATGATTTGGAGGGATGGATAATGGATGATTGAAAACATATATAGCCTCCGAGGAGACTATTTTTTCAAAATGTGATGAGTGATGGATTCCATAATGAGTTTTATAGATCACATTTGGCGGTACACATTGTAGTATCTAAGATTTAACCTATATGGAGGATGTAGTTTTGGTTTCCCAAGATGAAAATGGTTGTATTTTCATTTATAGATACCTGTATGGTTTACTGGAAGGAAAATACATAACATCATATTTGAACATTTTTTTAGCATGTGTATATATGCATGAGTAAATGGGATGATATACACAGATATTTTTCAGATTGTTCCTCCATGTTTAAATAGTTTGTGATGTTATCTGGGTAATTGCACATCAACTAATGAAATCAACCAATTTCATTGTGATAAGAAAGTCAGGTTCCATGGATTCTAAAGATAAGAGGTATGTGGATGGGTTAGTGTAGTTAAATGGATAAATGACGTCTTTTATCTTTGATTCTGGAAAATTTTTTACATTGTGAGTCTCGTGGGGATTGAAACATTCATTGGGCCCTTAGTTACAACTCAGAACTAATTTTCACCAACATATGGATAGGAAGACATTCTAGAATTTATAGATGATTGAATATATGTTGTGGGAATAAATATTAGACATTGTAGTATCATGGGAAAGAATGTTTCCCATGGTTTAATTTTCATAAAATAAAATATTTCACTCATCTATTATCATGACCCCATTTTATTATTTTTATAAGTGGATATCTCGTTCACCATTGTGGTGGAAAAAGGTTGGGAGGAAATAGTTTTCTGTCTTAAAGTGTTGTATAGAATAACAAAGATTGTTCGTCTTGTTCATGAGAGGATGAAATCATCACAATAATATCATAATTCTTAAGTGTATTGTAGTAGGATTCCATTGGAGTTCATGGTTGAATGAAATTTGTCCCTAAATATCTTACATTGAACTTGGAAGTGGATGTTTAGTGTGAGGAGTAATATTTTTCATAAGTTTTTTTCTTCCCTTTAAGGTATTTGTGTGAGTCAGCGAGGTGGAATAACAATTTTCATTTGATCCTAGATGAGAATGGATTCATAATGACTTCCACTTCTCTCATATTTTTTGGTATCTTCCTGATAAAACCCAATTCATATAATAGGGACAGTTAGATATCGAGGTTCACAGGGCATTTTTAGAATGTCTAATAGAGATATAAAAACATTGAACACAGGTTATTCATGAAATAATCATTCCCTAGTTTTGTTTGTCCTCCTGGTGTCCTTGAGAAGGGTATTTTAGAGCGAGAGACACATATACTAGTATAATAGCCAGATTTTATTTATTTCTCAGTGATTTTTTTTCATGGATGATGTGATATTTGGATTATAATTATTTTAATACATGTCTTCCATTTTATATGATAATCTCATGATGTATAATATGTGATAATGTTTTGAGATACGAAAATGGTAAGACATGATTCCCTATTGAGACGTGTTATTCTAAGATGTGATTAAACCCATGCGGGTGAGTCAATGCCTCCAAAATTGTATAATATCTTGACAAAAGGGATCTAATTACCTGATTTTAATGATCTTTTTTTTGTATATTGTTAGTTTTGGTGATTGTTTGTCTGATTTATAAAGACATTGGATGGTTGTGTGGTAGTGCAGTTGTGTAAAAAGTGGTGTCTTTTGGAAAGTACATGATATTTGTTATGTTCCTAGTCAGAGTTGAGGATGTGGTTAAGTTGGTATGAATATTCATGATATGTTGCTTGGTTTTCATTTATGAGTTTTTATGGTGGTATCATTTGTGTAATGATCTTATACTTTATTAGTATCTCTTTGTGTAGTTGTTTGGACCCCTTCTTTCCATCAGGGTTAGCTTTGAGTCATGAGAGAGATAATTATTTGGGAGGTATCAGATGTAATTGACCATTCATTCCAAAAAAATTAAATTTACATCTATTATGTTGGAGGTTATTTTATGAGGTCTACAGTGATAGATTGAGATAGAGCTTCAAAAATGCGGTAGAAGGTGGTTTATAATGTGAAATAGATTTATGTCGTAAATTGGATGTTCAACACTTTTGTAGCTAGAGGGCTTCAAAACAGGTGTCTATGGTGAAGAAGAATCCATCAAATGAATTCACATCATGATATTTATATATTATACTTAATTAGACTCAACAATACGATACCTAAAATTCAGAAGAAGTTTGAAATGTTTGAAATTCCCAAGAAATTCACATCATGATCCATATTCATGGTGTCAAAGGGGTGGAATTATAGGTTTTTAACCATTAATAAACCATTTTTCTATTTATTTTGCTGAACCACTATCCCTCATTACATTTTTGGTATAAAAGCTGGTCATTTTAGAGGATCTTCTAGTCCTCCTTCTCCAGGTCAAATATTTGGATCCAGTGGATTCTCATTGGTGATCCATTGGGAGTTTTACTCTCTTCCTTATGATATTACTTCCATTCATCTATGAATATCCATAGTGGGGTTGTGTATTTTGTATTTTTATGATTTTGGATTAATTTAATATAACCCTTTTATTCCATTTAGGGTTTTTCATCTTTATTTCATTTGGTTGTTCTTTTGGTGTGTTTCTTCTTCTCCATACGGTGCATAGTGAGTTGACAAAGCTTATTTGATGTATGGAATCCCTTATGTATCAATTTTATGTATCATTCATGTTGTTTTTACTATTTATTATCTTTTAAAATATGGTTTTAACAATATTAATAAAGATAAATAACATATTAAATTAAAATTTAAAGGAAAATGGGTTTGATTCACTTCTATTAATGACATTGATTTTATTGTGATGTTTTGTTTTTAATAGATGAATTCCCCATTGAATTTTTTGTAGGGGGATTCAATTATATAATAGATGAATTTTTATTGAATCATTGTTCAGTTTTTATAAAAATAATTTGGAAATAGATAAAAACAATTATCAAATTAATACTCTGTTTTCCTCAGATGAATTTTGGATTTTTTGAGAACTCACTTAGAATAAAGAAGTATAATGATCTATAATGGCTCACTAATAGATCATTAAAAATAGTTTTTTTTGGATTTTTGAGATGTGAGGTCATCATTTTTTTTAGTGATGAGAAGTTGAAATGTCGAAGTTGTTTGGATAGTAAGTGTTTATTCCATGGGGTAGTGATGTAAGGATATTTTATATTGATGGCGAGACAATAGGGTTTTTGTTGTGCTAGATTCCTGGATAGTGATTGAATTATTGAATAATAATTTTTCACATGGCTTTGTATATTTGGGTGAATGTGAATGAAATGGTATTTGAAAAAATTATAAATGTACATGATGGTAATTTTTGTTGTTAATAAATAGTAAATTTATTTTATTGTTTAAATGAAATTTATATTGCTTGTAATTAATAGTGGAATGTGTCTTGTGGATCATGTTTGTTATATATATTTTTTCTTATAGTTGTGGAAAATAATTTGGGGATGTTGTGAGTTGGTTAGTGACTGTTCATACCCAATTGTTAGGTTTGGGTGTGTGGATATATATATATATATACTACTTGTATGTTCCATGTTTTTATACACACCCCATATGTATCGATTACTATATTTTGAAACCTATACATTTATACAAGGAGGTTTTTGAAATATATTGGTTATGAGTATGGATGGCTTGAAAACATTAATTTCCTTCTCTCTCTTACAGGTGTTTAGTTATTCCTAGGCTATGATTGATATATAGTTGATAGTGAAATAAGTTGTGGATCAGGTCTCTATGGGTGAGATGTATTGTGATATTGCAATGTGGTGGTTATACAATTGTCTTCAGGTGAGATGGGTTGAGACCATGATGTTGGGAGGATTTTTGTAGGGGAATTCATGGTTAGAGGAGAGAATTGCATTGATTTCATACATGTTCATGATTTTCTACTAATCTTATTATGATTGAGATCTAATGGATTTGGTGTCTACAGGTGTGATGTGATGTGACCCTACTGCGAGGCGGTTATATATGGTAAACTGAAGAGAAGATATATCTAGTATGTACAACAGTGGGGGGGGGGGGCAAAAAATATGTGGGAAAGTGGCACGATGTACCCTTTACAAATATTTTTCATATTATGTAATTATACATGGATACGTTTTTTCGTGATATTTCTATAGTGAGGATGGGATTGTATAGTTGACCAATTTAGGTGTTGTTTGGTTATTTTATATTATCATGAGTGAAATTGTATAATTCATTCACATGTACACGTTATACATTCATTACCCTATTGAGTATAAATTTATGCTTAACCTATTCATATATATGGGGTTTCTAGTTTCTAGTAGGATTATGGGGATCGTGCTAAACAATGTAGCTCAAACTTTTGGAGAGTGGTATCGCTTATTTAGATTTTTTTTTTGTAATTTCATTTGGGGACATTTATCTATAACAGTTTTACTTATACATTTATTTTGGGGAGTATTTTTTCCTTCCATTTATTCTATACCAATGAGTTAACTATGGATTCTTCATCATATATACTGATATTTTTTTATTTAGAGGTTAATGATATCCATTTTTGATATATTTTTGTACCCATTGTGCCACTCTCCAAAATGTGTCCTACTAGATTTGGGACTCGGGGGTCATTATCTATCTCAATTCAATTTGGATCATCAGTGGGAGGGCATCATGATAGTGTATATTTCCGTTAGTATGATCTCTAATTTTTTTTTGTTTTATGGTTAAACATTTGTCCTTTATAAATTTTATATTCGATTCATATGAGTTTCTATTTTCACTATAAACATTTTTATCATTTTCTTTTTCATATAAATTGACTGAAACCCACATGTAGAACATTTATTTTAGTATTGGATTGGGTCTATTAGTATGGGATCAATCATACATATGATTTCCTATTTTGGTTTTATTTTTTTGAGTATTTTATTTAGTGATTGTTACGGGATTTTCTTCTCATATATCATATTTCATTAAACATTGCTTCTAGATCCTTTATTTTAGACATCATTTAAGTCTACATTATTGAAAATCCTAGTGTTTTGGGAATATGTAGGTATACAATCAAAATGTGTGTCATGTGATAATTACCATAAATGTAATTGTCTTATCATATGGTCTTTTGAAGATCTTTCCCTAATTTTATTTAATCCTTTGTTTTCCTAGGTTTTTTATTTTTTTCACGTGGTTCTTTTGTGGTGGTATTTTTATATGGAATTTCCACTTAATTTTGATACTCTTTTATGGTTTTGTTATTGGTTTTTTATTTACATATAATGTAGTTCTTGAAAGGTTATCTATGTATATACTTCTCAATTAGAGGTATCACATCATTAGCATAGTGAGAACCATTTTATGAGATGATTATATAAAAGGATTTTCTTGATTACTACTATTTTAATAATATTCATCCATGTTTATTAATGTATGGGTGGATTTGTCTTCTTTTCCTATGTTTCCAGTGGTTCGTGTTTATTTTTTAAGGTTTCCTTATATAATTCATGTGGTGTTCATCCCTATAAACATTCATTTAGTCTGATTTTGACATTGTTTGTGGGTTTTCTAAGGGTAAAAGTTCTAGTTGATGGGTTTAGTGTTTTCTCTCCTTTGATGATGACTCAATGTTTACAATTACATCGTAGTAGAGGTGATGTCTTTATTTCCCCTGATGTTGGTTTTTTATAAATGTTTTGTTAGTGTTGATGGTTTTGTTGGAAATGTGACTTCTTGAAATAATTGTTTTATAATATTTAGAGAATCCCGATTGATGGTTACGTGACAAAGAATGTGGGATAGTTATACTAATCTGACTAACATCATGGATCATGAAGAATTACTAATTTTTAGGTCCTTGATTTTTTTCAATATATTATTTTTATCAACCCATGACCTAAATCCCACTTTTTTTATGTATTGGATTTGGATCAAGCTACATTCCAGCTAGCCCTAACCAATCGTAATTTTCCCCAATTTTGGTGTTTTTTTATTTATTTTTTTGGTTTTTTGGTAAAATTTTGTTTTTATTTTTGTCATTAAATGGTCCTCAATTCAATGTGGAATTCCTAAAAATTCACAAAAAAATATAAGTGATGAAAGAAAATAATTGATTGGTATGAAAATGGATTATCGATATGATGTTTATAAATGTGCATATATATAATTTAAATCATTATGCTTGAAAATATCTTTTAATTATTTTAAAAATATTTAATTTTCATTTTATATTGTAACTATTAAGTAATATTTGACCTGAATATTCACTTTTATTAATATTGGTTGTTTTAATAAAAATCAATGATATAATTAATAATATATTGAATTTCTAGTTTTATGACTCTATTTATAATAAATTATTTTGATATCATTCAAATTGTATAAAATATTTGAATAAGATTTCATTATGTAAATGTACTATTTAATAAAAAATTTCTAAATGGAAAAAATTTGATGTCGTAGAGGATATTAATGGATATACTCATTTTATAGATCCATGAGAATGCATAAGAAGAATGATTGTAATAAAAAAAATTTAGGGATCCATTTTAGAATCATATGTCTAGGTGGGGATTTAAAATTTTGACCCTAATTATTTTTCAATTAGAATATGCTTTAAAATATATTTGGATCAAATATAAGGAAGCGAATGTAAATGTTAGTACTTATAATAAATTATTATATTTTAATCAGTAACGTCTTTGTATTTTTGAGTTAATTATTTTACCTCTATATAAATGATATCAATATATAGTTTTTAATAATGTATAAAGATATTTTATAAATTGAAATAACAATATAAAATTTATACATGATAATGATCATTGAATTATCACCATCTAAATTGGTTATATGTCACAATGCTTATATAGTTAATGAATATCTATTTAGTTAAAATTAATATTCCATTTAGATGAAATCAATAAAAAAAATTTATTAAAAAATTATTCTTAATTAAGAATGTAAAAATGAATTCCAAGGAAAAATTAAATAAATAATCAGGTTATCTTATCTTGGGAAAAAATATGTTGCAATGTTAATGTGTTATTACTCTTATAATCAGTGTAATCATTCATCTAAATATATTAATACTAATGATGATTAATTGTAGTTATGATATCTTGATAATTTAATTATGGATGAATAATTTATTAATATATTCAAAATATTGGAAATGATGAAAATGAAGATATAATATAAAATGACTCAGATGGATAAGAATATAAAGATGAATATAAAGATTCATATTAATGTAAAAATTATTGTTTATCATGGAATTATTTTCACATGAACTATATTAATTGAAATGAATATTAAATTGGATTTTTAGGTTTAATTTTAATTTTCTATAATTATGTATTATAATAGTTTTTTATATTTTAATTTATAGGCGTTTAGATTGACTTGCATGAGATTTTCATAGTACATATGACACCCCATGACGTAGTGATGGCCCCAATGCTGAAACATTTGATTTGCATTGTGAGATTGTCTGTGCTTGTCATTTACGTGGGATAAGGGTTTATCCTGGTAGATGATTATGAAAACTATTACAATGTTATGACTTTATAATTATTTGGATCTTTGTGTGATGATATAAACTATGATATGTTTTTTTAAAATTTTCAAAATTTTTCTAAATCAAAATTTCATCTCAATTTATATTTTAGATAAATTTTTTTATTTTTTAGATCAACCCATTGATTAGACATATGCTATATTGATAATTACTTTTCTTTCTCCCTTATAATTTGACATTATTCCAAAGGATATTCTTCAACATATGTTAGATAGCTAGATGAAACAATAAAAAATTACTAATGTATTCTTCTATAAAAATATATTTATTTTTTCTATATTTTTATTAAAATTAATATGGGTTAGGGATTACTCTTAATAATTCTATGAAACCCTTCATTAGGGATGTATAATATTCTTTCATGTGTTATAAATTTCATCGATTTTAATATTAAATCCCTTTGTGATATATACTGATATCAACCTCATCTACAATTTATGATTTTTTTCATGACTGATCAACAATAATATATCTCCTCCAATGCATAAGAGAAATTTTATGGCCATTTAATAGGAAATTATTTCAACTGTAGATCCTATAAATTCAATAAATTATGCATTCAGTTAGAAAGTGACGCATAGAGACACTATTTTAAGTTTTGGTCCACATCATTGATTTATTAAAAGTGGTAATATTAATTTGATATTTTTTAATAATTTTACAAATATAATGTTAATGTAAAATATAGATTTACATTATGATGTTTCTAAGAGATACTTATATTATGAAATATAATATGTGAAAGAGTATATGAACTAATAATAATATATTGTCCATGAGATGACCCGACTAAGACTCTACTTGAGTTGATAACGAGATTGAGTATGAACCCCCATGATGTCCAATAATATTCATTGGGTTTGAAATTAGAACCATGGGTATATCATCACACATATTTGGAAGGAATTAAATTTTTGAAATTATAACTCTATATCAAGATAAATAATATCAATATATAATTGTAATAATGTAATTTTATATTGTATAGTTTAATGAATTTCAAGTTTTAAAAGACAGATCAAAGAGTAAAAATAGTTGCATTACCAAAAAAATTATTTAGACCTCTAAGATGGATTAATAAAAGAGTCCTCACACAATGAATAAAACATATTGATCTAATATGTATCAAAATTGGTTTTCAGTTAAATTTTTTATTTTATTTTTTTATTGTTTTATTGACTCAATATGGTGTGTTTTGAATTTTTTTGGAGTTTCTAATATTGGAATTTAATGATGGTGTCAAATAGGTGGGAATTAAAAAATTAATGGAATGATGACCACTATGTATAATGTGACATGGTACCAAGTACTAGGTATATGGGTAGTGCTATAGGTGTCTTTAGATCATCCATCTTGCGACTCGTGATCCACTACATATTTGCTGGATTGTTACATGATACATTGTATACAATGTCATGTCTTGAATCCGATAGTGGACCACTTATTCAAACCACCCTACCTAGACCCTACTCCATTATGTTGGTGGATAATTAATAGAGTTGATGTATCCATCAAATTAAATTATAGGCTTTTCCTATATATATAACATATCATGTGGTAACATGAATCCGTATCCATAATTCAGCAGATAACATCTAAAAATAAAATATCATGTATAACATGAATGTATTTTGTAATACAAATAATTTATTCATATAATTCATAAAGTATAATATATCATCATAATAGATCATGTTGAATTCATAATGTATCATGAAAACATTAGATAAAAAAATTTAATCTTCTTTCCTATATAATGACTCAATAATATCCACTATCATCCCTTAGTCTATCTTCGAAATCCAATAATATATATAGATACACCTACTGATCTGTATGAACATAGTTGATAAAATGATAATGTTCATATATAGGGGCCGGTGATGAAACCTATTATAATTGTCCAATGTGATGAAAAGCCCCCATGTAATGGTTAAAAATTTGCATTATTACGAATTTTTTTTAAACATATATATATTATTCCCCAATTGGAAAAAACGTTCATATATAAGAAAATAAAATTATAATTCACCTCATTCACAGTAACCTAATAATATATAAAATAGAATTAAATCCATTTCAATTTAGAATAATCACATTACTTTTATAACAATAGTGATGGACCCAAAATTCTACCAGGAAAAAGTAAACTGGTTGAAGGAGTAAAGACCCCAAATATAGTAGACCTATACAATATTTTTAGATGGGTACCATTCTCCACTGATCCCAAGGGTGACATGAATGTTGTTCTTAATGTAACAAATAATGGTGTATTCTAACTCCATGTATGAGATTGACTACCCCTTCCTTATACACTAGGGGATAAACTCACACTATCAAATTTATGAGAGACACAGACCATTTTCATAATAAGTCAATGAAGAATCATGTAACCCTATACAAGGTATAAATACTCCCCCCTACCATGTTCATGAAAATGATTTAGAATAAAGGTACAATAATTTCATAAAAAACCTCACCAAAATCTATAATAGTCAAACTATGTAGAAGGAAGAGTAACATGATTCCATCATATTCCTATAACATGAGTATGTGGGTAAGGTTAATCACAGCAGTATCGTGTTACCATCTATATCCATTCATCACTAGAATGAATCACACCTCAAAGTATATGAGACTAAAAAATAATCACATAGTTCATATAAACATTCCAATTTTCAATCAAAAGAGATATTATTTCGTACAATCCATCATACTAAATGTATCATATTATTCCATTTTCATCGATATATAATAGAATTAAATCAACAGCCACAATATTTTAATCTTAAAATTATATATCTAGCCACATTGTAAAATGATTGGAATCGCTATTTTAATACTTCTATAGGTCATATAGTATTAACAATTTGTTTTCTAATTCTATCATAGTTTATATGATTCATTATCAAGAAGTCAATACTGGTTAAATTACCCTTATTATATTCCTCGTTATTAATTTTAATCTAAAAAATGATCATATAATATAGAGAGCTTAACATTTATTCCATAATGAAATACTATATAATTTCTAGGATTGATCTATAATAACAATTAATCTCCTAACTCTATAAACTTTCTATTAGTAGCATTCAATATAATTCATATGCTAACAAATTATATTAAAATAGAAATGATTGATTTAATAAAATAAATAAAAACTTAATTATTCCCTACACCACACGATATCAACATATTTAATAAATTTAATAATAATTAGGTTCCTTTTAATTAATTGACATTACCTTTAGTAATTATCTAACACCATTAATTCATGAATTTTTATTATCATAAATTATACAACATTGCTTCATTTTATTCATTATTTATAAAAAATATTCTATTTAATAATAAATCATTAATGAAATTATTTGAATTCAAGTAATGTGATCACAAAAAAATCTTATAATCATAATAAATTTTAAACACACTTATAATTTCATTAATGTATCTCTAGGAAAGTCATTAATTATTTTTTATGATTTATTTTCATTATTACATTTATATTTCATCATTTAATGATAATAGTTTAATCAATAAACATAATTTCTTCCACTCAAAAATGGGTAATTGATTATCATACCATCATTAATAATATTATATATTTAATACAATATGAAAATATATCCTCCCAGGAAAATCATTCATATCCTCATCATTCATCCTTATCATATTATTAATATTTAATCTCAATAACTTATTTATTTGACATATGCATTTAGAATTATAATTTATCGATTCCTTATCATAAAAATTCCTCATCACTCATATTAGATAAAAAAATTTATTTCTATTCTCAAATGATTGATGAATTTCATAACTAACATATCATTATGTAAATTTTTTATTATTCACATTAAAAGTTTGATAACATTACTAATTATAACTAAACATGATCATAGTGGATATATTTTTTCACATGTCATTATGTTATGAAATAAGATTAATTATTATTTTAATAATAATTATTTTCATTATTATTTAACATCTATACTTTATTTATCTTTTTAACACACACAAAAAATCATTGAAATGGTATTAGACTATTAGAAAGGTAGAGAAAATGAATTAAATGAACTATTTTTTACCCATAAGTTTAACCAGTGATTATTATGAATTTAATTATAAATTAAACATAAAATACCACCCAAATGACCATTGGAGAACTCCATTGATCAACATTACCAATCACTTATAGGCCATGAATAATTCTTCTCCTAGTCAACATAGAAGTATTTTGGATGATTCATTAATCAAATACGTAATGAAAAAGGCACTAGTGATATAAATATCCAGATTAAAAATATTAATAAAAATATTAAATTATTATTTTTATTATATTATTTTCATTATATATGTTACAAATTTTTAACATTCTGTGGGATGCAGAAGGTATCCCAAAAAACAATTTAGGGACTAAATTTATTATTTCTCAATTTAGAAATGATTGATAAATAATAAATTTATTAGAAATAAATGATTATTTCATATAGTTTTGTATATGATGTTACTAATTAATTAAAACTATATTTTCAATGATTTATTAAAATTTCAAAAAGAAAAATATTTTAGAATTCGATTAAAATTATGTTTTAAAATAAATAATGTACAATCTACATAATTATTTTCTATATCAAATCCAAATTCTCAAGGACTTTATTAATAATATTAATCAAATATAATTTATTCAATAACATTGAAAAAAATTTCATTAAAATCATCCCATCAAAATGATTTAATCAATGCCCTATAAAATTCATTCCCTCATAATATAAATAATTATACATTTTTGGATTATAATTCATTACGATCAGATTTAGAAATAATAAATATTTAATACATGATCCATAAATTTCACAAGTATATCTCTGAAATCGTAAGACTAAGAATCACAAGATTATACAATAATAATAATAGAATGATCTTGGATTGAATTACATAATACATTAACGATATATTTTTTATTTTGATATTTAAATATTTGATATATTTTTTATATCAAAATTACACTATAAAAGGAACATTAATCTATATCTCAAATTGACACCATTACACTTTAAATTTCTTTATCGTTGTTTAATATTATATATATGATAATTTTAATCCTTAACTAAACATGTAGAAGAGGGTCCATGAGTAGGATAATTAGGCCTCTATAATGATCAAAATTAATACATCAGATTAAAGAGAGAAATCATTTTCTCTATCGATTTCTCATTCTCCATCAATCCATTTATATTTTTTTCCTTCATATAGGGTGAGAAATCTCTTCCCACTGTATCATTTCTCTCCATTTGTCTAATTTTATAATATTTTATTATTTACTATAAAAAATTCATTAAATATTATTTATAATTTAAAAACTTTTTCTAAAACTACCAACTATCATAAGAAAGTCTAAAAAATAGCATAATTTCATTTGAAGGAACAAATCATATTATGTACTCTAAGATTATTTTGAATTAATAATTGTACTTATTATTCAATAAAAACTAACAAAAATTTAATATTTCTTCTTTATAACAACCTATGGTGTTCAATAAATCACTAGTTGAACACCTATAATTATAATTAGTGATAATAAATCCAGTAAAAATAAAATGTTCATCATATTCCAAGTATAAAACATTCCATTTTCATAAGATAGCTGATAAAATTATATAATTGACTCCTTTAAATTATTCATCCATTAAAAGTTAATAAATTATAAACGTATCTATCATTGAAATTTTAGATATCCATATTCATTTTTAAAAACATATCTACAAAAAGTGTGAGAAATTATAAATAAATTGTCTCAAAGAAAAAAGGACATAGAAATTCATATTATGAAAAAATAATTAAATCCCCAATATTGAATAAAAAGGATGAATATTTTGGAAAAAAATCATTTTATAAGAATGATCATCTTTAATAATCATTTTCAACAACATTTCTACACTTCTTAGTGAACATAAATATTTAACAAATCTAACTCTGATACAACCACACTATATCAACCTCACAAGGAATTCATAAAATGAAGTAAGAATTTAATTAATTAAATAAAATATTGTATGAACATCACATTAATATTCTTGGTATATTTTCAATATTCATTAAATCCTCTATCAATAGAAGAGGACATAATGAATACAAAAATTCACATTCCATTTAGTAACACCCACCGAATCCCTAAGAGTTATTTTTATTATATTTTATTATGGCCCATTGTGTGTTTCTCATAATTAATGGTTTGAATTTTAATATTTTAATGTTTTTAAGGGTTACTCGATTAGCCCGCATGATTTGTAAAATATTATAGAACCGATTTTTTTGGTTCTATCTCTCTATAGTTCCATTTTTAATGGTTATCAAATTATTAGGAAATCAATACAGGGTCTTAAGGTAAATTTTTACAAGGATTTTTTTTTCAATGAATGGGGTTGCTACATGGTTGGGACACAGTTTACCAAATCATGTGGCCAAACCTTTTATGATTGTCATAATTTTATATTTTAAAAAATTAAATTCAACATATTTTTATTTAAAAAAACCCCAAAACCACTCCCTCTCCACCTCACCTCATTCTATGACCCCATATAGATTAGTCCCCCAATATCACAAATGAATCATCATGGTATAAACTATTTATGGTGATTCCTTTTTTGATAATGGGTGCTTTTTGAAGAAACACTACGGTAGAGATCCATCTTCTCTTGCTTTTCCTTCTCCCTAAATTTTTCTCATCCCTCATTGGTGCACTAACTTTTTAGAAATATTTTGAATGGTTTCAACCCTAAATTTCTTTTTTTGGTTTATTAAATTAGGGAATTTAATTTCATTAAATAAATCATTTATTTTCAAATTAAAATATTTGGACCACATATAAATTTTTATGTAGTCTTTCCAATGTCCAAACCATTAATTCTTTAGTTAATGAATTATTAGTCTATATGATTCTGTTTTAGTTATTAAATTATTGTATTAATTATTTTTGTGAAATTTTGGAGAATATAATTTCCTTTATCATGGTTTCCATTGTATGTGAATTATTTTCCCTATATCAAATATTTTGATTAAATATAATTTTTCCTATAAGTATGTTTGAAAATATAAAAAAAAATTCCCAAGAATTTTGATTATTTAAAAATGATTGCTCAATATTTTTACATTGAATTTATGGTATTAATTGGAATTATGAGTTTTTTTAAATTATGTAAAATATTACATTGAATAAAATGGGTGTGATTAACATTAATATACCATATTTAGGTAATGAGTTAAATTAAATTTTTTTTAAAGAATTATGAAACGTATTATAAAATATAGGTTTATTTCCAAATGGATTTTAATGTTTTTTTTCAATCTGTGTTTTTATGAGTGATTTTGAAATATAATATATGTATAATTAAATTACCACCTTACTGGGAGGATTTTGAGAAGTATTTTGGGTATTTTCCTATAGATATTCCAATGTGTGGGTATATAAGGCCCTCATTATGTTCCATTGAGTTTTTGATTTTTTATGGGTTGTGTTTTTTAATATGGATATGTGAGATATTTGTTGTATCTATATATGTATTTTTGGTGGATTTCTCCATAGAATTACTACGTGGGTGTTGGTCATGGGAATTATTGAAAATATGTAGATTTCTAGATCAATGAAACTATTTCCTTATTTGTGTATAATTAGAGAGGGTTTTTGTTGTTGAGGGCACCTAGATAGCTCCCTTGGGTAGCATCTAGATTCTAGTTTGATAGGATTCTGACCAACTAGTTTTACCAAACTATTAGGATGGACAACAGATTCAAAGTTCACAACACTTTATCTTTGTATTTTGTTGTCTATTGTTTTCTGCAATAGAGAACGATATATATAGAGAATAAAATATCTACCAGGTGCCGAAACTCTGCTTCCTTATGATATTCGAAACTAATCAGTCATAAGATCCATAAATATCTCCCTGAAAATAGTAGAACCGTTGCTTCTTTATTCCCGTAGAATAAAATATCAAATAGATAAATTCAAAATATTTTGAATAAGTCTTCCAATAAAATCTCCAGAATAATAAATGCATTGAATGATTCAAAACTGAATTTTAAATCCATTTAAAATGATTTAATTGAAGTCATATTAGTTCCTGAAAACTAGCAGCAGATTTTGGAATTAAATTCAAACATTTAAATCTAAACAATATTGAAATGTCCAAATTTATTTTTAATAAACGTTTAATAAAGTTATTAAATTTTCCCTTACAATATAGCACCAAAAACATTAAAAAATCTTTCATTACGGTCCTTATATATAAAGAGAATTTTACAAAAAAACCGTTAAAAAATAATCCATATATTTACAGGAAATCAATTTTTTTAAAATTGCACGGAATGAACAGTAACTTCAGAATGAACAGTATCTTCAAAGTGAACAGTAACTTCGGAGTGAATAGTGACTTCCATGTGAATAGTAACTTCAGGGTGAATAGTAACTTCCAAGTGAACAATAACTTCGGAGAGAACAATAACTTCGGAGTGAAAAATAACATCGGAGCGAACAATAATGTAACGTAGGGTATGAATTGTAAAGTAACATAGGGTATGAACAGTAACATAGGGTATGAACAGTAACATTGGGTATGAACAGTAACGTAGGGTATGAATAGTAACGTAGGGTATGAACTGTAATGTAGGGTATGAACAGTAACTTAGGGTATGAACAGTAAACCATACTTTTGATAAAAATGAAGCTTAATTTTGAGAAAAAATGAACCATACTTTTGAAAGAAATTAACCATACATTAGATAAAAAATGAACTATACTTTTGATAAAAAATGAACCATACTTCTGATAAAAAATGAACCATATTTTTGATAAAAAATGAACCGTACTTTTGATAAAAAAATGAACCTTACTTTTGAGATAAAAATGAACCTTTATTTTGAGATAAAAATAAACCTTACTTTTGAGATAAAAATGAACCTTACTTTTGAGATAAAAATGAACCTTACCTTTGAATGAAATCTGGACAGAATGTTGTGACAAATTTCAACGAATTTTTAAGGGAACATAACATTAGATTCAGACTTCGGTCAAAACTAATAATATGTAGAAAAACTCATTATCTTTACAACAAAAAAATAATCAATTAAAACCAACAACTTCAGGTCCCTAAATCATAAAAAAACAAAAGCAAAACAATTCTGGAAAAACTGCTACTTCAAAACAGCATATCATAATTTCAAGTAATTAAAAGTCCATTCAAATGATATTTTTAGACTTTGATGTAAAATAATGAAATCAAGATAAACATTTTATATTTCCATAGAATCATGTTTAATGAAAATCGGACAACTTTAGTAGTTGCAGTAAAATAAATACATAAATGTTTTAAAACACTGAAATTTAGAGTTTCTAAAAACATAGAAGCAACTTCATTAAATTTGTTGAGAAATAGATATGCATTTTCAAACTTCCTAAATAACTAATAAAATATAGATAAATATATTATATTTACAACGTGATAGAAATCACAAAAATTAAAATAACATAAATTAGGATATCATCAAAATACATAATAAAAGTAATCACACAAAATCATATGAAATCAAATTAAATGAAATATGCACATGAAAAAACATAACATTGACAAAACTTTCATTAAAATAATCCCATAAAAATGATTTAAAAAATGCCTTATTAAATTCATTCCCTAAAAATATAAATAATTATACCTTTTTGAATTATAATTCATTACGATCAGATTTAGAAATAATAAATTTTTAATACATGATCCAAAATTTCACAAGAATATCTCTAAAATGGTAAGTCCAAAAATCACAAGATTATACAATAATATTGAAACAATGAGCTTGGATTGAATTACATAGTACATTAATGATATATTTTTTATTTTGATATTTAAATATTTGATACATTTTTTATATCAAAATTTCTCTATAAAAGGAACTTTAATCTATATCTCAAATTGACACCATTCCAATTTAATTTTTTTATCGTTGTTTAGTATTATCTATATTTTATTTTTAAGCCTTAACTGAAAATATAAAAGACAATCCTATAGTAGGAAAATTATGCCCCTATAATGATCAAAATTAATATATCGTATTAAAGAGAGAAATCATTTTCTCTATCGTTTCCTTATTCTCAAGAAACCTATTTATCTATTTTTTTCATGCATATAGGGTGAGAAAACTCTCCCAAGTCCATCATCTCAATCCATTTGTCTAATCTATTAATATTTACTTTTTTAATATAAATTTTTTATTAAATATTATATATATTTTAAATACTTTATCAAAAACTACCAACTATCATAATAAAGTCTGAAAATTAGGATAATGTTATTTGATGGGAAAATCATATTATGTACACTATGACGATGTTTTCTTAATAATCATACTTTTTATTCAATAAAAAAGAACAAAAATTTAATATATATTCACTATAACATCCAATGGTGTTCAATAAATCACTAGTTGAACACCTATAATTATAATTAATGATAATAAATCCAGTGAAAATAAAATGTTCATAAAATTCCAAGTATAAAACATTCCATTTTCATAAGACATCTAATACAATTATATAATCGCCACCTTTAAATTATTCATCCATTAAAATTTAATAAATTATATACTTATCTATCATTGAAATTTTAGATATCCATATTCATTATTAATAAAATATCTACAAAAAGTGGGAGAAATAATAAATAAATTATGTCAAATAAAAAAGGACATAGAAATTCATATTAAGAAAAAACCATTAAAATCCCCAACATTGAATAAAAAAGATGAATATTTTGAAAAAAAGTCATTTTTTTGGAATGATCATCTTCAAAAATCATTTTCAAAAACATTTCTACACTTCTTAGTGAACATCAATATTTAACGAATCCAACTCTGATACAACCACACTATATCAACCTCACAAGGAATTCATAAAATCAAGTATGTATTTAATTAATAAAATAAAATATTGTTTGAAAGTCATATTAATATTCTTCATATATTATCAATATTCATTAAATCCTCTATTAATATAATAGGACATAATGAATACAAAAATTCACATTCCATTTGGTAACACCCACCGCATCCCTAAGAGTTATTTTTATTTTATTTTATTATAGACCATTGTGTGTTTCTCATGATTAAAGGTTGTGAATTTTAAAATTTTAATGTTTTTAAGGGTTACACGATTAGCTTGCATGATTAATAAAATATTATGGAACCGATTTTTAGGTTATGTCTCTCGATAGTGCCATTTTTAATGGTTATCAAATGATTAAGAAATCAATTCAGGGTCTTAAGGTAAATGTTCACTAGGACTTTTTCTACGAATGTGTTTGGTACATGGTAGGGACACAGTTTACTAAATCATGTGGCCAAAACTTTTATGATTTTCATAATTTTATCTTTTAAAAAAGTAAATGCATTATATTTTTATTTAAACAACCCCCAAAACCACTCCCTCTCCACCTCACCTCATTCTATGACCCCATATAGATGAGTCCCTCAATATCACACATAAATCCTCATGGTATAAACTATTTGTGGGGACTCCTTGTTTGATCATGAGTGATTTTGGAAGAAACACTATGGTAGAGATCCCTCTTCCCGTGCATTTCCTTCTCCCTATATTTTTCTCATCCCTCATTGGTGCACTAATTTTTTAGAAATATTCTCAATGGTTTCAACCCTAAATTTCTTTTTTTGGTTCATTGCATTACAGAATTTAATATCATTAATTAAATCACTTATTTTCAAATTTAAATATTGGCACCGCGTATATATTTTTTATGTAGGATTTCCAATGTCCAAACCATTAATTTATTAGTTAATGAATTATAAGGCTATATGATTTTATTTTATTTCTTAAATGATTGTATTAAATATTTAAGTGAAATTTCGGAGAATATAATTTCCTTTATCATAGTTTCCATTGTATGTGAATTATTTTCCCTATATAAAATATTTTTATTAAATATAATTTTTCCTAGAATAATGTTTTAAATTTTAAAATATTTTTTCCAATAATTTTTATTATTAAAAAATGAATGCTCAATATTTTTACATTGAATTTATGGTATTAATTGGAATTTTTAGTATTGTTAAATTATGTAAAATATTACATTGAATAAAATGGGTGTGATTAAAATTAATATACAATATTTAGGTAATGAGTTAAATTAAATATTTTTTAATGAATTATGAAAGGTATTATAAATTAATGGTTTATTTCAAAATGGATTTTAATGTTTTTTTTCAATTTTTGTTTTTAAGAGTGATTTTTAGATATAATATATGTATAATTAAATTACCAGCTATATGGGTGGATTTTGAGATGTATTGTGGGTATGTTCTTATGGATATTCCAATGTGTGGGTATATAAGGCCCTCATTAGGTTCCTCTGATTTTTTGATTTTTTATGGGTTATGTTTTTTTAATATGGATATGTGAGATATTTACGTGGATATTGGTCATCTGAATTATATGAAAACATGTAGATTTCTAGATCAATGAAAACTATTTTCTTGTTTGTGTATAATTAGAGAGGGTTATTGTTGTTGAGTGCACCTAGATATTTCCCCAGGGTAGCTTCTAGATCCCAGTTTGGTAGGATTGGGGCCAACTAGTTTTACCAAACTATTAGGATGATATGTTTTGTTATTTTAACCTAAGGTTCATAATTCCAGTTCATAATTTCAATACTTATTTTCAATGTTTAGAAGTCTATGATAATATTATTTATTGGCGGTCGGTGTAGGGTACTCACCTCTGGGGCATACTTCTTATTCCCAATGCATGTATCATTTTTGGAACAATTATATACAAAAATTCATTTTATTCTTCATGACATTTGATTCCTATTTCATAATATTATATCTTCCATGGTGATGGGTTTTAATGTTATAATAATGTTTCTCAAAAGGGAATTAAAAAAATTATACTGTTAATGGTTTCATCTATATTTTTAGGTTTATTTAAAAATGGGTATTTTCTTTTAGAACAGAATAATTTAATAGATGAATCATATTTAAATAGAATTTTTCTTTAACATATCATTTATAAAAAGGAAAACATACTTATATATTTCAATTTAATCATTTACATTTGAGAACCCATTTTCATTCAAACAATTCGCTATCATAAAATAATTTATATATTTAAAATATGGGAATGTGACATAGTAGGTGATGCAATAATGAGTATGTTTATGATGATTCATATTTTATATTTTATTTTTTGGAATTTTAATGAACTCTTTTATCCTCTTATATTATTGATTGAAATTTGGTATTAAGGATAGTTTTTTATATAGATTCCATTTAATATCTATTAGTTATTCCAATTATTTTAATTTTATTATTTATGGCCAAATGTGAAATTTATTTTCATAGAATGTTTGACATGAAATTTACTTTAAATAATTTATCTATTTTTTATGATTCTAAATCCATGTATTCCATTTATGATTTTAGTTATGTATATTTGTGGATACACTATATATTTTGAGGATGAAATTAAGAAAGTGTCTATTTCTATTTTCGAAGATTGGTGGGTGTAGATTGTTTATTTTACATTTTCATTCTCTAGATTAACATATGATAATATTTTTAACATTGAGATATAAAATTTTAATGGTTAATTAAATATTCTTGGGATGAAATATATTGTGAAATAACTATGATTTATAGGGGAAATCATTCTAATTTCTTATATCGTATTACTGGGTGCATGTATCCATCCCATGAAGATCTTGAATTCCCCTTAAATAAATGGTGAGCAGTATTAGGAGTTGCTGATGTGAAAATATAGTACAATTTTTCATTAGTGGTATCATATATGGCTTTTATGAGGAGATCCTAGGTTTTTAGGAGTCCGTATTTTCATTGGGGTCACTAGTAAAAAAATCTTTTTTACATTGGTTTTTTTGCCTTTTAACGTCGGTTTTGTAGCAAGGTTGTGGTGAAAGTATTGCAACCGACATAAAAAATATATTTTTTAACATTGGTTATTTAATAACCAACATTTAAATTTTTTTTCTAAATTTTTTTTCAAGTTGGTTTTTAAAAAACAGACGTTAGAGACCATATTTTATACAAAAAAATCGCATTGAAACGCTATTTTTAACGTTGGTTATTAAAAAATCGATGTTAAAAACTGACATTAAAAGTAATTTTTAATTTCGGTTTCTAAATAACTGAGGTTAATAATGTTACTTATTCTGTATATAATATCTCAATCTTCGATTTTACAGGTCATAGAGCTCAAACAGAGCTACAGATCAAAATTTATGACCATTAAAAGTTTGATGTATTTTTTTTTTAGGGAAGATCGAATGAGCCAACCTAAGCTTTGTCTGAGAAGGAAAATTAGAATCAGAATGAGGATTTTTAGTTTTACCATGATACAAAGAAGAATTATTGAACCAGAATCATTAAATGATATATAAATTTAGAAAACTAATCAAAACAAAACATAAATCCTGGAAACATAATTACGAATACCTTAATTAGATCGAGGAAATAATAAATAGTGGATTCACATTAAAGGTCAAATGGGTGGAGTTGGTGGAATGATAATGGTTGAATTAAAGTATCAATAGATTATGATTTTTGTATAATGAAACCATATAAATGATTTTGAAAAAGAAAACACGGTATTAAAAATTTTAAGCGGCAACTGAATATTTTGAGCCCGCGCTGTGAAAAATTTAAATCCTGCATTGGTAGGATATTAAAATCATTTTTCACATTGGTTTTTATGATATCCGATATGAAAAATATTATAATTTCCTCTGATTTTTCACATCAGTTATATAAAAACTGACGTGAAAAATCAATCTTCATGACTTTTTTGAAGTCGGTTATTTAATAACCGATGTGGAAATTTAAAATTTTATTAAAAATTTGAAATCCCATGTTGGAAGGATATTAAAATCATCTTTCACATCAGTTATATGATAACCGACATGAAACATATTGAAATTTTCACTGATTTTTTCACGTCGGTTATATAATAACCGATGTGAAAAATCAATTTTCACAGATTTTTGAGGTCCGTTCTTATAAGAACCGACGTGAAAAAGTTATTTTTCATGACTTTTTAGTCAGTTATTAAACAACTAAAGTTATAAATATTTACAAAAATGTAGTCCATTTCTAAAGATTCAGTTTGATAGGTCGAGGAGCTCAAACAGAGTTATGGATCGAATGTTATGGTCCCCTGAAGTTGGCCATCTCTAAGACTTCATTTAGAGATGATCATCTTCTAATGGCCATAACAATTTCTCCATAACTCCATTTGAGCTCTGTGATGTATAAAATTGGATCCTACGAAATGAACTACATTTTTGTAAGAGTTTTCAACATCAGTTAATTAAAAACTGACGTAAAAAAGTCATGAAACCCGATTTTTTATGTCGGTTATTGTAAGAAGCGATGTAAAAAATCTGGTTTCCTGACATTTTTCCATTAGTTTTTAAATAACCGATGTTAAAAGTTCTTAAAAACTTGTAGTTAATTTCATAATATTTGATTTGATAGGTCACAGAGCTCAAATGGAGTTACTGATCCAAAGTTTTGATCCCATGATGTTTTCCTTCTTTATGACTACATTTATTGATGATCAACTTCCGATGGCCATAACTTTTGATCCATAAATCCATTTCAGCTCCATGACCTATCAAATCGAAGCTTGGGAAATAAAATACATGATTGTAAACAATTATTACGTAAGAAATTAAATAAAAGATGTAAAAAAGTCATTATAATTTATCTTTGATGTCGATTCTTATAAGAACAGACTTGAAAAATCAGGGAAAATTGATTTTTCACATCGGTTATTTAATAATCGATGTTAAAAATCAGAAAAAAAGGATTTTTACATCAGATCTATAATAACCGATGTGAAAAATCAGATTTCGGAGATTTTCACATAGGTTCTAAAAAACCGACGTGAAACGGGTGACCTTAAAAATACTTTTTGTACTTGTGGGTTTCATTGTACGATCTTGTTTCAATTAATTTTCAATATAAGATCCTTATTTCTTCATCAAGATAAATATATGAAATATATATATATATATATATATATAAATTCAGAATAATTAACTTATATTAAACTAATATAGGTGTGTACTATAATCACATATGTTTTGGGATTATTTGGGCTTGTTTCGAAGCCTATACTAAGGGTTTTTAAAGACACTGGGAGTGGTGTGCAGTTAATGCATGGTAAACACTAACTGTGAACCTAAATAATCCAATTCAATGAGGGGGAACATTTTTTTAAATATACAGTCAATTATATTGGACCTTGTAAAACCTACAACTTATTTTAGGTTCACTATGCATGGTTTTGACATAGTTTTTCTAACTGTTCACATAGACCATGTAGGGGGTCTGCCTCAAGACAATGAAGAATGCATGGTATGCCCACAATTTATCATTAGATTCAATGAAATCATATTGTGGTTATTTTATGGATTTTATTTACCTAAAGTTGGTTCTTGGTTTTCAAAAAAATGTGTAAAATTAGTCCACATAGTTATAAATCCTTGAAATAAAGTTTTCCCCTATTTCTTTGAAATCCAAAAACCCCATCATCATTTCTAATTTGTAAAACACTATAGAGTAGAATCCCCCCTTTCATAAAACTTCTAGGATTTGATATATCTTCCTCATATGGACATTGATTCTATCAATGTCCAATCTACATGATTCCTTTCTATATAAAATCCAAATTCTTACGGTCTTTATTAAAAATCTTGATCAAAGATAATTTATTCAATAACATTGACAAAAATTTCATTAAAATAATCAAATAAAAATTATTTAAAAAATTCCCTATTAAATTCATTCCATCATACTATAAATAATTATACATTTTTGAATTATAATTCATTACGATCAGATTTAAAAATAATAAATATTTAATACATGATCCATAAATTTCACAAGAATATCTCTAAAATGGTAAGTCCAAAAATCAAAAGATTATACAATAATATTGAAACAATGAGCTTGGATTGAATTACATAGTACATTAATGATATATTTTTGATTTTTATATTTAAATATTTGATATATTTTTTATATCAAAATTTCTCTATGAAAGGATCATTAATCTATATCTCAAATTGACACCATTCCAATTTAATTTTTTTATCGTTGTATAATCTTATCTATATGATAATTTTAAGCCTTAACTAAAAATGTAGAAGGGGATCCAAGCGTAGGATAATTAGGCCCCTATAATGATAAAAATTAATTCATCGGATTAAAAAGAGAAATAATTTTCTCTATCGATTCCTCATTCTACAGCAACACATTAATATTTTTTCCTTCATATAGGGTGAGAAAACTCTCCCAACTCCATCATCTCTGTCCATTTGTCTAATGTATTAATATTTACTTTTATAATATAAAAAACTTTGTTAAATATTATTTATATTTTAAATACGTTATCAAAAACTACCAACTATCATAAAATGTCTAACAATTAGCATAATGTTATTTGGAGGGAAAAAATTATATTATGTACCCTATGACGATGTTTTTTAAATAATCGTACTTTTTATTAAATAAAAAATAATAAAAGTCTAATATTTATTATTTATAACAACCAATGGTGTTCAATAAATCACTAGTTGAAAACCTTTAATTATAATTAGTGATAATAAATCCAGTGAAAATAAAATGTTCATGAATTTCCATGTATAGAACATTCCATTTTCATAAGATAGGTGATAGAATTATTTAATCACCTCCTTTAAATTATTCATCCATTAAAAGTTAATAAATTATATACTTATCTATCATTGAAATTTTAGATATCCATATTCATTATTAAAAAAATATCTACAAAAAGTGTGAGAAATTATAAATAATATATGTCAAATAAAAAAGGACATAGAAATTCATATTAAGAAAAAACCATTAAAATCTCCATCATTGAATAAAAAGGATAAATATTTTGAAAAAAAATCATTTGATAGGAATGTTCATCTTCAAAAATCATTTTCAAAAACATTTCTACACTTCTTAGTGAACATCAATATTTAAAAAATCCAACTCTGATACAACCACACTATATCAACCTTATAATGAATTCATAAAATCAAGTAAGAATATAATTAATAAAATAAATTATTGAATGAAAATCATATTAATATTCTTCATATATTATCAATATTCATTAAATCTTCTATCAATAGAAGAGGATATAATGAATCCAAAAATTCACATTCCAGTTGGTAACACCCACCGCATCCCTAAGAGTTATTTTTATTTTATTTTATTATGGACCATTGTGTGTTTCTCATGATTAAATGTTGTGAATTTTTAAATTTTAATGTTTTTAAGGGTTACACGATTAGCTTGCATGATTAAGAAATCAATACAGGGTCTTAAGGTAAATGTTCACAAGGAGTTTTTCTATGAATGTTGCTGCTACATGGTTGGGACACAGTTTACCAAATCATGTTGCCAAACCTTTTATGATTTTCATAATTTTATCTTTTAAAAAAGTAAATGCAATATATTTTTATTTATACTACCCCCAAAACCACTCCCTCTCTACCTCACCTCATTCTATGACCCAATATAGATAAGTCCCTCAATATCACACATGAATCCTCATGGTTTAAACTATGTATGGTTACTCCTTGTTTGATCATGGGTGCTTTTGGAAGAAACACTAAGGTATAGATCCCTCTTCCCGTGCTTTTCCTTCTCCCTATATTTTTCTCATCCCTCATTGGTGCACTAATTTTTTAGAAATATTATGAACGGTTTCAATCCTAAATTTCTTGTTTTGGTTCATTACATTAGGAAATTTAATATCATTAATTAAATATTTTATTTTCAAATTCAAATATTTGGACTACATATATATTTTTTATGTAGTATTTCCAATGTACAAACCATAAATTTTTTGCTAATGAATTATTAGGCTATATGATTCTGTTTAAGTTATTAAATGATTGTTTTAATTATTTTTGTGAAATTTTGGAGAATATAATTTCATTTATCATGGTTACCATTGTATGTGAATTATTTTCCCTATATAAAATATTTTGATTAAATATAATTTTTCTTGGAAGTATGTTTGAAAATATAAAATATTTTTCCCTAGAATTTTGATTATTTAAAAATGATTGCTCAATATTTTTACATTGAATTAATGGTATTAATTGGATTTTTGAGTATTTTTAAATTATGTAAAACATTACATTAAATAAAATGGGTGTGACTAAAATTAATTTACCATATTTAGGTAATGGGTTAAATTAAATATTTTTTAATGAATTATGAAAGGTATTATAAAATAAAAGTTTATTTCCAAATGGATTTTAATGTTTTTTTTTTCAATTTGTGTTATTAAGAGTGATTTTTAAATATAATATATGTATTAAAAATTTACCAGCTTACTGGGTGGATTTCGGGAAGTATTTTGGGTATGTTCTTATGGATATTATAATGTGTGGGTATATAAGGCCCTCATTATGTTCCTATAATTTTTTAATTTTTTATGGGTTGTGTTTTTTTAATATGGATTTGTGAGATATTTGTTGTATCTATATATATATTTTTGGTGGATTTCTCCATAGAATTACAACATGGGTGTTGGTCATGGGAATTATATGAAAATATGTAGATTTTTAGATCAATGAACATTGTTGTCTTGTTTGTGTATAATTAGAGAGGGTTTTTGTTTTTGAGTGCACATAGATAGTTCCCCATGGTAGCTTCTAGATCCCAGTTTGATAGGATCGGGGCCAACTAGTTTTACAAAACTATTAGGATGGATAAGTTTTGTTATGTTAAACTACGTTTTATAAGTCCATTTCATAATTTTAATACTTATTTTCAATGTTTATAAGTCTATGACACTTTTATTTATTGGCGGTCAGTGTAGGGTACTCTCCTCTGGTGCATACTTCTTATTTCCAATGCATGCATCATTTTTGGAACAATTATATACCCATATTAATTTTATTCTTCATGACCATTGATTCCGATTTAATAATATTATATCTTCCATGGTGATGGGTTTTAATGTTATAATAATGTTTCTTAATAGGGAAATTAAAAAAATTATAATGTTAATGGTTTCACCTATATATTCATGTTTATTTAAAATGGGTATTTTGTTTTAGAACAAAAGAATTTAGTAGATGAATCATATTTAAAGAGAATTTTTCATTAAGATATCATTTATAAAAAGGGAAACATACTTTTATATTTCAATTTAATCATTTACATTTGAAAACCCATTTTCATTCGAACTGTTCACTATGAAAAAATAATTTATATATTTAAAAGATGGGAATGTGTTATAGTAGGTGATGTAATAATGAGTTTGTTTATGATGATTCATATTACATTTTTCATTTTTTGGAATTTTAATGATCTCTTTTATCCTATTATATTATTGATTGACATTTTGTATTAAGGATTGTTTTTTATATCGATTCCATTTAATATTGATTAGATATTCCAATTTTTTTATTTTATTATTTCTGGCCAAATGTGAAATGTTTTTTTCATATAATGTTTGACATGAAATTAACTTTATATAATTTTTCTAGTTTTTATGATTCAAAATCTGTGTATTCCCATTATTATTTTAGTTATGTATATTTGTGGACACACTATATATTTTGAGGATGCAATTAAGAAAGCGTCTATTTCTATTTTGGATGATTGGTGGGTGTAGAGTGTTTATTTTACATTTCCATTCACTAGATTCACATAAGATAATTTTATTAACATTGAGATATAATATATGAATGGTTCATGAAATAGTAATGGGATGAAATATATTGAGAAATAACTATGATTTATTGGGGAAATCATTCTAATTTCTTATATCGGATTACTGGGTGCATGAATCCATCCCATGAAGATATTGAATTCCCCTTAAATAAATGGTGAGCTATATTAGGAGCTACTGTTGTGAAAACATAGTACTGTTTTTCATTAGTGGTATCATATATGGCTTTTATAAGAGATCTATGGTATTTAAGTGTCCATATTTTCATTTGGGGTCACTAGTAAGAAAATCTTTTTTAGATTGGTTGTTTTTTCTTTTTAACGTTGTTTTTGTGGAAACATTGTGGAGAAATTATTGTGACCGACACAAAAAATATGTTTTTAACATTGGTTATTTAATAATAGACATTAAAAATGTTTTTTAAATTAATTTTCACGTCTTTTTTTAAAAAACTGACATGAAAGACCATATTTTATACAAAAAAATCGCGTTGAAACGCTATTTTTAACATTGGTTATTTAAAACCGACGTTAAAACTGACATTAAAAGTAATTTTTAAAGTCTGTTTTTAAATAACGGATGTTAAAAATGTTTCTTATTTTGTATATAATTTCCTGATCATCAATTTGACAAGTCGTAGAGCTCAAACAAAGCTATGGATCAAAAGTTATGACCATAAAAAGATGGATGTATATTTTTCGAGGAAAGATCGAATGAGCCAACCAAAGCTTCGTTTGAGAAGGAAAATTAGAATAAGAAAGAGGATTTGTAGTTTTACCATAATACAATGAAGAAATATTGAACCTGAATCATTAAATGATATATAAATTAAGAAAACTAATAAAAAAACATAAATCATGGAAACATAATTACGAATACCTTGACGAGATCGAGGAAATAATAAATAGTGGATTCACATTGAAGATAAAATGGGTGGAGTTGGTGGAATGATAATTTTTGAATTAAAGGATCATTAGATTATGATTTTTTTATAATGAATCCATATAGATGATATGGAAAAAGAAAACATGGTATTAAAATTTTGAAGCGGCAACAGAAAATTTTGAACCCGCGTAGTGAGAAAATTTAAATCCCGCGTTTTTGGGATATTAAATTCATTTTTCACGTTTTTTTTATGATAACTGACATGAAAAATATTAAAATTTTCTCTAATTTTTCACGTCGGTTATATAAAGACCGACGTGAAAAATTAATCATCATGAATTTTTTTCACGTCAGTTATTTAATAACCCACTTGGAAATTAAAAATTATATTAAAAATCTAAAATCCAGAGTTGGAAGGATATTAGAATCATCTTTCATTGTAGTTATATGATAACCGACGTGAAAAATATTGAAATTTTCGCTGATTTTTCACGTCGGTTCTTATAAGAACTGATGTCAAAAAGTTGTTCTTCATTACTTTTTAGTCAGTTATTAAATAACCACGATTAAAAATGTTTACAAAAATGTATTTCATTTCTAATGATTCAATTTGATAGGTCTCGGAGCTCAAACAGAGTTATGGATCGAAAGTTATTGTCCTCTGAAGTTGTCCTCCCTAAGACTTCATTTAGAGATGATCATCTTCCAATGGCCATAAAATTTGATCCGTAACTCCATTTGATCTCTATGATGTATCAAATCGAATCCGATGAAATTAAATACATTTTTAGGCATTTTCAACATCGGTTAATTAAAAACCGACTTCAATAAGTCATGAAACCCGATTTTTATGTCGGTTATCATAAGAACCGATATAAAAAATCTGGTAGGATGACATTTTTACATTGGTTTTTAATTAAAAGAAGTTAAAAATTATTAAAAACATGTATTTAATTTCATAAGATTTAATTTGATAGGTCACGAAGCTCAAATGGAGTTACGGATCAAAATTTATGATCCTATGAAGTTGGCATTCTTTAAGACTTCATTTAGGGATGATCAACTTCTGATGGCCATAACTTTTGATCCGTAAATCCATCTGAGCACCACGACATATCAAATCGAAGAATTGGAAATAAAATAAATTATTGTAAAAACTTTTTATCTATGATATTAAATAACTGATGTAAAAAAGTCATTATAATTTCTCTTTGATGTCGATTCTTATAAGAACTGACGTGAAAAATCAGGGAAAATATATTTTTCACGTCGGTTATTAAATAACCGATGTTAAAAATCAGAAAAAAGTATTTTCATGTCCATTCTATAATAACAGATATGAAAAATCAAATTTTGGAGATTTTCACGTCGGTTTTAAAAAACCGACGTGAAATGGGTGACCTTAAAAATACTTTTTGTACTTGTGGGTTTCATTGAATGATCATGTTTGAATTAATTGTCAATGTGAGATCTTTATTTCTTCATCATGTTAAATATATGAAATATATATATATTTAAATTCAGTATAATTAACTTATATTACACTAATATAAGTGTGTAATGTAATCACATATGTTTTGGGATCATTTGGGCTTGTTTCGAAGCCTATTCTTAGGGTTTTTAGAGAAACTGGGTGTGGTGTGGAATTAATATGTGGTATACAAAAACTGTGAACCTAAATCATCCAATTAATAGAGGGGGGACGTTTTTTTAAACATACAGTAAATTATATTGGACCATGTAAAAACTATAACTTATTTTCTGTTCACTATGCAAGGTTTTGACATAGTTTTTCTAACCGTTCACATATACCATATAGGGTGTCAGCATCAAGACAATGAAGAATGCCTGGTATGCACAAAATTTTTCTTCAGATGAAAAGAAATCATATTATGGTTTATTTTGGATTATATTTACCTATGGTTGCTTATTGGTTTTCAAAAAAATGTTTTAAATTAGTCCACAAAGTTATAAATCCTTGAAATTAAGTTTTCCCCTATTTCATGGAAATCCTAAAACCCCCTTCATCCTTTCTAATTTGTACAGAACAATAGAGTGGAATCCCTCCTTTCATACCTCTTCATGGATTTTATGTATCTTCCTCATATGTACATTGATTCTATCAATGTCCAATCTACATGATTCCTTTCTATATCAAATCCAAATTCTCATGGTCTTTATTAATAATATTGATCAAAGATAATTTATTCAATAAAATTGACAAAAATTTCATTAAAATCATCCCATAAAATTGATTTAAACAATGCCCTATTAAACTCATTCCCTCATGATATAAATAATTATACATTTTTGAATTATAATTCATTACGATCAGAATTAAAAATAATAAATATTTAATACATGATCCATAAATTTCACAAGAATATCTCTAAAATGGTACGTCCAAAAGTCACAAGATTATACAATAATATTGAAACAATGAGCTTGGATTGAATTACATAGTACATTAATGATATATTTTTGATTTTTATAAATATATGATATATTTTTTATATCAAAATTTCTCTATAAAAGGAACATTAATCTATATCTCAAATTGACTCCATTCCAATTTAATTTTTTTTATCATTTTTTATTCTTGTCTATATGATAATTTTAAGCCTTAACTAATAATGTAGAAGTGGATCCATGAGTAGGATAATTAGGCCCCTATAATGATCAAAATTAATACATCAGATTAAAGAGAAATCATTTTCTCTATTGATTTCTCATTCTCCAGTAACCCATTTATCTTTTTTTCCTTCATATAGGGTGAGAGAACTCTCCCAACGCCATCATCTCTGTCTATTTGTGTAATGTATTAATATTAACCTTTTAATATAAAAATATATATTAAATATTATTTATATTTTGAATACTTTATCAAAAACTACCAACTATCAGAAGAATGTCTAAAAATTAGCATAATTTTTTTAAAGGAAAAATCATATTATGTACTCTATGACGATGTTTTCTTAATAATCGTAATTTTTATTTTATAAAAAATAACAAAACGTTAATATTTATTCTTTATAACAACCAATGGTGTACAATAAATCACTAGTATAACACCTATAATTATAATTAGTGATAATAAATCCAGTGAAAATAAAATGTTCATAAAATTCTAAGTATAAAACATTCTATTTTCATAAGATAGCTGATACAATTGTATAATCGCCTCCTTTAAATTATTCATCCATTAAAATTTAATAAATTATATAATTATCTATCATTGAAATTTTAGATATCCAAATTCATTATTAATAAAATATCTACAAAAAGTGTGAGAAATTATAAGTCAATTGTGTCAAATAAAAAAGGACATAGAAATTCATATTAAGAAAAAACCATTAAAATCTCTAACTTTGAAGAAAAAGGATGAATATTTTGAAAAAAAATCATTTGATAAGAATGATCATCTTCAAAAATCATTTTCAAAAACATTTCTACACTTCTTAGTGAACATAAATATTTAACGAATCCAACTCTAATACAAAAAAACTATATCAACCTCATAAGGAATTCATAAAATAAAGTATTAATTTAATTAATAAAATAAAATATTTTATGAAAATCATATTAATATTCTTCATATATTATGAATTTTCATTAAATACTCTATCAATAGAAGAGGACATAATGAATACAAAAATTAACATTCCATTTGGTAACACCCACCGCATCCCTAAGAGTTATTTTTATTTTATTTTATTATGGCCTATTGTGTGTTTCTCAAGATTAATGGCTGGGAATTTTAAAATTTTAATATTTTTAAGGGTTACACGATTATCCTCCATGATTATTAAAATATTATGGAACCGGTTTTTGGGTTCTGTCTCTCGGTAGTGCCATTTTTAGTGGTTATCAAATGATTAAGAAATCAATACAGGGTCTTAAGGTAAATGTTCACAAGGATTTTTTCTATTAATGTGGTTGCTACATAGTTGGGACACAGTTTACCAAATCATGTGGCCAAACCTTTTATGATTCTCACAATTTTATCTTTTAAAAAATTAAATGCAATATATTTTTATTTAAACTACCCGTAAAACCACTCCCTCTCCACCTCACCTCATTTTATGACCCCATATAGATGAGTCCCTCAATATCACACATGAATCCACATTGTATAAACTATTTAAGGTGACTCCTTGTTTGATCGTGTGCGCTTTTGGAAGAAACACTAAGGTAGAGATCCCTCTTCCCTTGCTTTTCCTTTTCCCTATATTTTTCTCATCCCTCATTGGTGCACAAATTTTTTTGAAATATTCTAAACGGTTTCAATCCTAAATTTCTTTTATTGGTTCATTACATTAGGGAATTTAATATCATTAATTAAATCATTTATTTTCAAATTCAAATATTTGGACCACATATAAAATTTTTTATGTAGGATTTCTAATGTCCAAAACATTAATTTTTTAGTCAATGCATTATTAGGCTATATGATTCTGTTTTAGTTATTAAATGATTTTATTAATTATGTTTGTGGATTTTCAGAGAATAGAATTTCCTTTATCGTGGTTTCCATTGTATTTGAATTATTTTACCTATACAAAATATTTTTATTAAATATTGTTTTTCCTAGAAGTATGTTTGAAAATTTAAAATATTTATCTCAATAATTTTTATTATTTAAAAATTATTTCTCAATATTTTTACATTGAATTTATGGTATTAATTGAAATTTTCAGTCTTGTGAAATTATGTAAAATATTACTTTGAATAAAATGGGTGTGATTAAAATAAATATACCATATTTAGTTAATGAGTTAAATTAATTTTTTTTAAATAATTATGAAAGGTATTAAAAAATAAAGGTTTATTTCCTAATGGATTTTAATGTATTTTTCAATTTGTGTTTTTAAGAGTGATTTTTAAATATAATATATTCATAATGAAATTACCAGCTTACTGGGTGGATTTAGAGAAGTATTTTGTGTATGTTCTTGTGAATAGTCCAATGTGTGGGTATATAAAGACCTCATTATGTTCCTCTGATTTTTTGATTTTTTACGGGTTGTGTTTTTTTAATATGGATATGTGAGATATTTGTGGTATTTATGTATGTATTTTTGGTGGATTTCTCCGTAGAATTACTATGTAGGTGATGGTCATGGGAATTATATGAAAATATTTATATTTCTAGATCAATGAAAACTGTTGTTTAGTTTGTGAATAACTAGAGAGGGTTTGTGTTGTTGAGTGCACATAGATAGTTCCCTAGGGTAGCTTCTAAAACCTTGTTTGATAGGATTGGGGCCAACTAGTTTTACCAGACTATCAGAATGGATAAGTTTTGTTATGTTAACCTAAGGTTCTTAAGTCCGATTCATAAATTTAATACTTATTTTCAAAGGTTAGAAGTCTATGACACTATTATTTATTTGTGGTCGGTGTAGGGCACTCACCTCTAGTGCATACTAATTATTCTCAATGCATGTTTCATTTTTGGAGCCATTATATACCCACATTCATTTTATTCTTCATGATATTTGATTCCTATTTCATAATATAATTTCTTCCATGGTGATGGGTTTTAATTTTATAATAATGTTTTTAAAAAGGAAATTAAAAAATTATAATGTTAATGGTTTCATCTATATTTTCATGTTTATTTAAAAATGGGTATTTTCTTTTAGAATAAAAGAATTTATTAGATGAATCATTTTTAAAGAGAATTTTTCATTAACATATCGTTTATAAAAAGAGAATCGTACTTAAATATTTCAATCTAGTCATTTAAATATGAAAAAACATTTTCATTCAAACTGTTCTCTATCGTAAAATAATATATATATTTAAAATATGGGAATGTGTCATAGTGGGTGATGCTATATTGAGTATGTTTTTGATGATGCATATTTCATATTTAATTTTTGTAATTTTAATGATCTCTTTGGTCCTCTTATATTATTGATTGACATTTGGTGTTAAGGATATTTTTTGATATAGATTCTATTTAATATTTATTAGTTATTCCAATTATTTTATTTTTATGATTTCTGGCCAAATGTGAAATTTATTTTCATTGAGTGTTTGACATGAAATTACCTTTGAATAAATTTTCTAGTTTTGATGATTCACAATCCATGTTTTCCATTTATTGTTTTAGTAAGGTATATTTTTCGACACACTATATATTTTGAGGATGCAATTAAGAAAGAGTCTATTTCTATTTTGGAAGATTGGTGGGTGTAGGGTGTTTATTTTACATTTTATTTCACTAGATTCACATATGATAATTTTTTAAACGTTGAGATATAACATATAAATGTTTCATGAAATATTATTGGGAAGAAATATATTGTGCAATAACTATGATTTATTGGGGAAATCATCTTAATTTCTTATATCAGATTCCTGGGTGCATGTATCCATCCCATGAAGATCTGGAATTCCCCTTAATTAATGGTGAGATATATTAAGAGCTACTAATGTGAAAACATAGTACATATTTTCATTATTGGTATCAAATGTGGTTTTTATGAGGATATCCTAGGTGTTTAAGAGTCCATATTTTAATTTGGGGTCACTAGTAAAAAAAATCTTTTTCACGTTGTTTTTTTTATTTTTAATGTTGGTTTTGTGGAAACGTTGTGGTGATGTTATTGCAACGGACATAAAAAAAAAGTTTTTTAATGTCAGTTAGTTAATAAACGACATTAAAATTGTTTTTTAAATTATTTTTCAGCTTGGTTTTTAATAAATTGATGTGAAAGACTATATTTTATACAAAACAAATAACGTTGAAATGCTATTTTTAATGTCGGTTATTTAAAATCCGACATTAAATCCGACATTAAAAGTCATTTTTAACTTTAGTTTTTAAATAACTAACGTTAAAAATGTTTCTTACTTTGTATATAATTTCCCGATCTTCGATTTTATAGGTCATAGAGCTCAAATGGAGCTACAGATCAAAAGTTATGACCATTAGAAGTTTGATGTATTTTTTCTGAGGAAAGATCGAATGAGCCAACCAAAGCTTCATCTGAGAAGGAAATTTATAATCCGAATGAGGATTTGTAGTTTTTCCATGATACAAATAATAAATAGTGAACCCAAATCATTAAATGTAATATAAATTAAGAAAACTAATCAAAACAAAACATAAATCATGGAAACATAATTACATATACCATAATGAGATCGCGTAAATAATAAATAGTGGATTCACGCTGAAGATCAAAAGGGTTGAGTTGGTGGAATGATAATGGTTGACTAAAAGGATCATTAGATTATTATTTTTGTATAATAAAACCATATAAATGATATGGAAAAAGAAAACACGATAATAATAATTTAGGCGGCAACTGAAAATTTTGAGCCCGTGTTGTGAAAAAATTTCAATCCTGCGTCGGCGGGATATTAAAATCATTTTTCACGTCGGTTTTTATGATAAACGACGTGAAAAATAATCAAATTATCACTGATTTTTCATGTTTGTTATATAAAAACCGACGTGAAAAATCATTCTTCATGACTTTTTTCACGTCGGTTATTTAATAACCGATGTGGAAATTGAAAATTTTAGTAAAAATTTGAAATCCCGCATTTGCAGGATTTTAAAATCATGAATCACATTGGTTTTATGATAACCGATGTGAAAAATATGGAATGTTTCGCTGAATTTTCACATCAGTTTTATAAAAACCGATATGAAAATTCATTTTTCGTAGATTTTTTACCTCGTTTCTTTTATGAACCGACGTAAAAAATTAATTATTCATGACTTTTTAATTCTGTTATTAAATAACCAAAGTTAAAAACGTGTAAAAAATGTAGTTCATTTCTCAATCTTTGATTTGAGAGGTTGTGGAGCTTAAACAGAGTTATGGATTGAACGTTATGGTCCTCTGAAGTTGGCCTTCTCTAAGACTTCATTTAGAGATGATCATCTTCCAATGGCCATAACTTTTGATCTGTAACTCCATTTCATCTTCTTGATGTATCAAATCGCAGCCTACAAAAATAACTACATTTTTGTAAGAATTTTCAATGTCGGTTATTTAAAAACTGACGTAAAAAAGTCATGAAATCTGATTATTTATGTCGGTTATGATAAGACCTGACGTGAAAAATCCTGTTTCATGTCATTTTTACGTTGGTTTTTAAATAAAAAACGTTAAAATTTCTAACAAACATGTAGTTAATTTCATAGGATTCGATTTGATAGGTCACAAAGCTCAAATGGAGTTACGTATCAAATGTTATGATCCTCTGAAGTTTGCCTTCTTTAAGACTTCATTTAGGGATGATCAAATTCTGATTGTCATAACTTTTGATTTGTAAATCCATTTGAGCTCCGCGACCTATCAAATCCAAGCTCGTGAAATAAAATAAATGATTGTAATCACTTTTTACATCTGCAATTAAATAACCTATGTATATAAGTCATTATAATTTATCTTTGAAGTCGGTTCTTATAAGAACCGATGTGAAAAATCAGGGAAAATTGATTTTTCACATCGGTTATTAAATAACCAACGTCAAAAGACAACATAAATGATTTTTCACATCTGTTATTTGATAACTGATGTTAAAAATCAGAAAAAAATGATTTTTATGTCGGTTATATAATAAGCGACATCAAAAATCAAATTTCGGAGATTTTCACGTCAGTTCTAAAAAACCGATGTGAAATGAGTGCCATTAAAAATATTTTTGTACTAGTGGATTTCATTGTACTATCCTGTTGGAATTAATTGTCAGTGTAAGATCGTTATTTTTTCATAGAGTTAAATATATGAAATATATATATTAAAATTCATTATATGATATAATATTACACTAATATAAGTTTGTAATGTTATCACTTATGTTTTGGGATCATTTGGGCTTGTTTCGAAGCCTATAATAAGGGTTTTTAAAGAAACTGGGTGTGGTGTGCAGTTAATTTATTGTATACGCTAACTGTGAACCTAAATAATCCAATTCAAAGAGGGGGAACACTTTTTTTAAACATACAGACAATTATATTGGACCATGTAAAACCAACAACTTATTTTAGGTTCACTATGCATGGTTTGGACATTGTTTTTCTAACCATTTAGATAGACCATGTAGGTTGTAAGCCTCAAGACAATGAAAAATGCACGATATGCACACTATTTGACTTAACATGCAAAGAAATAATATTATGGTGGTTTTTATGGATTATATTTACCAAAGATTGGTTCATGGTTTTCAAAAAAAAATGTGTAAAATTAGTCCACATAGTTATAAATCATTGAAATTAATTTTCTCCATATTTCTTTGAAATCCTAAAACCCCATTCATCCTTTCTAATTTGTACAACACTCTAGAGTGGAATCCCTCCATTAATATCTCTTCTAGAATTTGATATATCTCCCTCATATGGACATTGATTCTATCAAGTATCATCACATTAGGTCCCCCACAGTAAGTCTATCACACAACTTTATTCATTTGAAGTTGTCCTTTCTCATCTTTGGTGTGATATCTTTGAATGCTAATTTTCTCTATTTTTTGGGTAAATTTTCAAGATTTCTATATTTATCATTATAGGTAATGTCTATGGAAAATACAACACATGGAGTATAGTATGAAAAGAATGTATAATTCTTATGCAGTTCCCTTAAATGTTTCACCATTTATCAATTATTTCTCTATGTCACACATTAGACAATCCACACATTGCCTATAAAAATTGTATTGATTTAATTACTTGGTTAGATCTCGATTTTGAGGTGTTATAAGACCCTTAGACTTCATTTGAGGCTGAAAACCTCAGCCCATTCCACAAATTTTGTGGTAATTGACTAAATTCCAATGACAACCATTCTTTAAATTTACCCCCAATCCCCTCATAGCATCAATTTGGTTGAGCCTTATTGAAAAACATTAATTGGTGTATCTTGACTACCCCTCAAGTGTGTTGAGTAGTAAAATAAATAAATAAATGGATATAATTAATTATTTTTTTATTGAACTTCTAACATATCCTTTTAGATCACGTATCACATATTCTATTGTCAATTTTATGGGAATTTCCACACCATTATAGGTGTAGCATCCTTTGATTAAGTCATAGAATTCAGAGAAATAATTCTTGGAAATAATTCAATGGATTCCACCAAATTCATTTATTTTATTCCCTAGTAGATCACACATTTTCATTTAATCTTTTTCTAACATGATCAATACCATAACATCATATAGTAGGATTTTTCTGGATTCATGGAAAAACATAGATTACTATGGATGACCTATCTATGATTGATCACTATTTTTAGACATAAAATTCATCGGGTAAGCACAATTGATTCCAATCATGGAATTCCCATACAAATAGAATAATTTTATGTGGTTCAGTATGAAACTATCAGGAGTAAAATTCCAAGGGTTCCACCCTTAGATTACCCTCAACCAAAATGTCCAAACCTTAGATCATGATCACAATGAGTTGTCATTGCTTTCAATAGACAATAATGATTTGGTTATTCCGTAGATTATAAATTTTTGTGCTTTGTGATAATGGATGGACATGTTCTTTGGATTCATCAATAAAATTATCACATTTAAACACGTGGTTTACGCTCTAGATAACATGACTATTTATATTTTTCATGTTAAGAGTTATGTGTCTTAGGTCAATGTAGGAATAGTCAGCAAGGCTCTCCTTAAAGATCTTGATCTCGACATGGTATAGATTTTATTTGAAAATATATTTATAATTACAATTGAAATACATAAGTGTTTATAGTCATAGTATGTATATACATTAATCACCATTGGTGGTGTTAAAATGTGTTTTACTCACTCTTGGTTCGGTCCACTGTATGATACCTGAGTAGACTGATTGGATAGAGGAATGTACAAAAGGGATCATATGGATTTTGATTTGTTTCTAAATCAGCGATTGTGAGAATAATATCAAACTATTACATATGATGCTCATGATATTTAGCTCTTTTGGTAATTGTATATTTTTTTTACATGTACTATTTTATTGTTTCTTCCATTCTTGTATTTTCTTCATTTTTTTATAGACTTGAAATCATCTTTGTATGATACTATTTGAAGACATGTTTCTATTATTAGTGTTTTATTGTTTTATTCAATCATTTTTATTATTATATTACATTGAAATTATTATTTTTTCTCTCTTATTATTATTTACCACTATATTACACTAAGATAAATATATATTTTTTATTCCCATTTTATCACCATACACCCTATCTACTATTCATCTCTGGTATAAAAAGAGATGCGCTTGAAACTCTATAGCCCTTAGTTTTGTTTAATTATTAGTGAATCAGGTTCGGGATATCAAAAAGTTGAATCAATAATTTTAATTCCTTTTCCATAAATTTTTGGGTTTATATAATTATGATTTGGAAGAATCTAAACATTGTAATTAGATTTTCATAGGATTACCTAACACATGTTCACAGAAAATACATGTTTCCAAGGATAGTAATTGTTGTTCAGGATTTCACTTGTCGTTGTTTCCTAACATTCTTAATTAAGTAATGCACATGACTAATGAAGTGTTTTTTTGTCATTATTAATTTTTTTACTCTCAATAGAATATGTAATGGGGTATATCCTTTTGAATCACAATAGGAAGATATATATATATATATATATATATATTTCATGCATAGGCCATTCCATTATTATTTCAAAGTGTTTCGTTTATCATATTTTCCATACTTTCTATACTTGAAATTTTCTAATGATTCTGGATGGGATTAAAATAATTATTTACATAAGTGTATACATTTACCAAACTAGTGTTTTTACTATATTACATCATAGTAGGAGCTTATATAACTAAAAATGAAAAGATTATGTTATTGAAAAACATTTATATGGAATAAAATGATAAATTGATTTGATTAAATAGATTAAAAATTTATGTTTTTCCTCAATTCATAGGAAATGAATACCAATGTAATTGATCACAGGTTTATGGAATTGTTACACCCAAATACTAGATATAGAAAACATGTTTCAGTTACATGGAATGAAATTTTTTTCTTATAAAGAAAATGTATTTATAAAATTGGAATAAAAATAAATATAATTAAACAATTATATATATATATATATACAATCTTATGATATCTTAACTCATAATGGAAATAGTTTCTATTAAACGGGGGTTCAAATTATAACAGAAAGAGTTTTTTCCATGGTAACGTACAATTGATACCCCATATAACAAAATAATTATAACTAAAACATGGAATTTACCATTTATGTTTCTAAGGAAACAATTAGTTGGATATTATATCTCATAAATATAGGTTGTGTGACTATTGTTTTTTTAGTAATAAATTTTCAATAAATGTTTTCTGAGGTGTGTTATTCACATTTAAGAAATATGCCACAACAACATCCTCATATTGAGCACCATGAAGTTGGAAACAACCATGCCCCTATGGCGATGGACCATACCACTAGTAGTTATACTAGTAGTGTTAATGGAATCACCTCTAGTTTTTTACATATCATTACAAGACTAAGAACTAATTATCAACTATGGAAGGGTTTCTTCTACTTGGTAGAGTCTGTGGAGGGAGTTCCATGGGATGCACCGACTATGTATGAGTTGATGAGAGAGTTCCAATATTAACATGCACATATTTTCCTAGGGAAGGTGTTACCTAGGGAAAATTGGATTAAGGCCATTCATATGATCATAGAGATTTTGGATCTTTCTAATGAGTGTAGGGTGAAGTTAGAAACCAATATGAATCAGGGATCTTCCAAAATTTGGTGGGATATTAAGACATAATGAGGCTAGCATCATGGAAAGGTCTGATGTGGTTTCTAGATAATTTTATAAAAAACAATTTCCTAGATACGATGAGATTTGATCGAGATAGGGAGTTCATGCATTTGGATTACAGTACCATCATTGCAATGAAATACATAGATTCCATCATGGATTTCAAGTTCTTTTTAACCATTTTTTCTATAATTAGATTTCTACGGTGAGATGTTATGAGGATGCGATCAGATAAACTATCTGGTCTTAGATGAATATTTTTCAATTTTATTCCAATAATGAAATGGTAAACTGTGCCATCTGTTTTTAGAATAATCTTTGGAAAGCTAATGGTGTGAGTAATAGTTGTTTTGTTACCAGGTATAAAATTAGTTCATACAGTCGTAGGAAATGTCACCTAAATTTTCATCAAAAAGGAAGTATCATATAATGTATTTACTCTAGTATTTATGTGGTATGCCATTTGTACTGAATAAAATTTTAAAATAAGCATTAATGTTATAATTTCCCAACGTAATATGAATATTTTTAGAATAATGGTCTATCTTATAAGATTATGTAATACTTTTCCACTAAATACTAAGAAGAGATGATCTTCACCAACTCTAGTTTCTGGAGTGGAATTAATAACTTCACCCACACATGAAGCTAGAGTAAAACTGGCTGGTTAAGATAAGGTATTGATCATGGTGATGGAATCTAAACTACTAATATAAATCTTCTACATAGTGGACCCACTTAGGGAGTGCCAACTATAGATCAGAGCCTTGTATTATGCTAGTTTCATGAAGTGAATCCTATACCTAGGGAGAATAATGTCTATCATATATTTTATGTGGTATGATCATAGTTTCCCTTATATTTATATCTTCTTTATTTGATACCAGTGAATGATTCATATTATTATATATATAATTAACATTGAGTCTTTGAATCAATATACAAAAAAATTATAGTTTAACATATCTTGATAGTCTATTGAGAGTATGGATAGAATGTGTTTTCTGATCCTTGTAGTGTCTCAAAATGATTGGGGGTTCCATTTTATATGGAACATTTTCATCCTCAATATTGTGGGTGTAGAAATCATTCTATGGATGGATATATTAGTGTCTTACCTATAAAATATTTATTTTTATCCCTAGAGGATTTAAATTATATCACATGAGGTTGGTTTTTATGTTTATAAAAATAATTTTGTGTGTGTGAAAGCTATGATGAACCGATTCTACATGGAAATGGAAGATTTTCAGTACAAATTTTTAGTATTTTTCTTGACGAATAATTAGTATGATTGGATTATTTTCCTTCAATTGAGGACTGATTTATATTTTTTTCCTGATGAATTTTCTAGGATTCCTCATGAGAGAGAGTTATCATTCCCCATGATGATTTTATTAGGTGTAGGAATAGTGTATATATATCTATACAGGTTGTCTTCTATATAGTTTCAAAAACTATAGAGGTAGTTAGAGGATCTAGAATAAAAGTGTTGTATATAAACTGCTACTTCTTCTAACTATTGGTCAATTCTCTTTTTCCATTAATTCAGATGGTACACTATAACTACATGGATATTAAAAATAATTAAATAAACTTATAGTAATTAATATATACCCAATTCATTATATAGTGGATATATCAAATATTATTAGAGATGTGTGGGTATACATTAATATTTATTTGATAACAAGTTATCATCAGGTGAGAGTTATACCTTCAGATAGACCGTGTATATCATTCCATTGAATGTATATAATTTACCTATATCGGGAAATTCTATTTTGTTTAAAGGATTTGCATGATATTTTTCTCGAAATGTTGAATTGGGTTTTCATCCCATACCTATATTACTTCATGGTTGTCATCATGGATGATGTCTTGGTCACTACTCATATAAGAAAAGATCATACCAAACATCTGGATGATGTATTGAGTATACTAATAGTGATTAAGTATTATGCCTATCTCACCAGATACCACTAAATGATTGATGAATCTCACTTCATGGGTCACTATATATCGAAATCAATAGTATTTATGGATCCAAATACGGTGATAGATATTGCTTCCTAGGAGTATCCCAATAAAATTTTAAAGTAAAATGTTTTTTGAGAATATCCAAATACTATTGGTCTGGTATTCATAACTTTTCTCTCCATAAAATACATTTTATATTCTTGAAAAATAATGTTATAATGTTAAATGGATCAATAGATTGTGATATCTCCTTTTGAGAGATTAATGTAAGCCTCACTAGAACATTGATCATTTTATTTCCAATGCACAGTAGAGGATAATAAGTTTATTATGATATATCATATATATTTTTCACGAGTTATTTTAATTCAAATTGAATGATTTTTAGTTTAAATGTCACGTTTATTGAGTCATTATAAGCATAATTACCTGACACATGACCTTGACATAGCAGTAGTGGTTCACACCAAACATTGTTATAGACATTACTTGCTATGGGAAAGGATCATGGTATACACAGACCACATGATTATCATGTACATATTTAGTCATCAGAACATGAACCACCAATATTTTATTTCATTCCAATTCATTATTTCATTACTAATTTATTTTTCATACACATCAGTAAAGTGTGAAGCACTTCTTGAAGCACTGAGATAAAATTCTCAATCTTATTTTGTTCTGAAAGACAGTGGTGAATGGTAGTTGATGGAAATTCATTCTAAAATAAAGGTATATTTTTTGGGGTTTCAAGAACAAACATTTATCATTTATTTAGTACTTGTTTCATAACATTTAAATTTATTCAATAATAGAAACTTTTTTGATCTTCAAATCTTACTCATGAGGGAATGTTTATTATGTGAGGATCCACTACCAGGTTGGGCTATTTATTTTGAAGAGATCTTACATATCCATGGGAATTTCTATTTTACTAGAATCCATATGAAATGATATGAAAATATAATTCTTCAAAATGTTTAGTACATCTTGAAATCACTTAGACATACTAAAAAAAACAAAACAGCATTGGTGGTATGAGATGAAAAATGATATATCAGGTAATGTTTATAGGTGTTTCACTTTCCAATAAGTTAATATGGAGAAAATATAGAATGTAAGTCTATTGTATCAATTACATATTATGAAGTATTAGTGGGATGAAATCACTATGGGTTTTGTGATGGTCTTACCGAGATCACCATGGGGTAGTGACGTTATATGAGTTAATATGGAAAACATGATCAAGGGCTCAAACTTCCTTCATTTTAGAGATATCATCCTAATATATTAACATAGGATACATTATATCAAAAGGTTGATTTTATTTTTTGGTGATACACCTACTATAATATCATATAAAGATGATGAATTTATACCGGGGTTCTAGAAAGGGTTATTGTGGGATCCAGGTTCATAGGTACATATAAGAACACCATACCACTCTTAGACCACTAATCAGCCTAAGCATACTATATAAGAACTAGAGGAGATTCTCAGTTCATGATTCATTAATTTTGGATGCTCATGGGAAAAGAACTTTTCATGGGATAATTTTTCTTTTCATAATACCTTTCATGTGACTTTCCAAATCAATCTATATGAGCTTCTATATGGTAGGATATTTTTCTCACCTTTATGATTATTAATGAAATAAGAGGTAACAATTTTGAGACCTCATAAAATTTAGGAGACATCGCAATATGTACAACTAATTAAGAAAAATATGTCAATACCACAATAATATTTGAAGTCATATGCTGATGGTAGTTTACAACATCTGGAGTTTGAGGTGGGATATCAATTCCTCTTGTATGTTTTGTATAGAATGGGTAAAAAAATGAATTGAGAAGTAAGGTAAGTTATTTCCATGATTCATTAGACCTTTGTATATTTTTAGAGGGCCAAGATGATAGAATAACAAATATACCTTCCTCAATAATATAGAGATATGCATTATGCCTTCCACATTTCACATCTCAGACATTATTATTTTGGGGAATGCCATGTCCGGGATTATTTCTAATTTTAGTTAGAGGGGAATATTTTATTGAGTAGTATCTAGTTCACATCATTGATCATATCATGAATGATATTTGATGTAGGTAAGATCCCTTTATTTTGGTGGTATAGAAGCATGAATGTTTACATTGTCATATAATGTAATGATAGCCAGATATACAAGATTAGGGGATAGAATTATTCTCCGAGGAATCAAACCCACCATCGGGAGGGAAACATAGAAAAGAGTTGTCTTAAAGAGGGGATATTATATGAATCCTTCTATTCATGGTGGAACATGTCCCTTAAATTTATATATAATTTTGTATTTTAAGAATAATGAATACATGTAAAGGGGTTACATATGTGTTAGGTGTGTTTGAAGTTTTTTCAGAGATCAGATTAAAGAGTTTTAAAGGAAAAATTCTTGGAACGCATTTAGTACTTTATTTTAACTAATAATTAACCTCAACCATAGAACTCAGAGAATGTGAAGAATTATTTGCTAATCCTCACAACTAGATCAACATTAATATGAAAAAAATATCAATTTAATACATGATCACCATGGAGATTTCTCAGATGGTTTACCTAAACCTGTATCTAACTGTTATAGGAATGGGATTATTGATATTGTTGAATACATGGTTTGTGTATGGTCCTTTAGAAATCGCACATGAACCATGTGAGGTCTATGAAAATGTAATGTAGGTGTTTTTTTAGAAAAATTTGGACAAATTTGTATCCAAACCATTTACCCAATTAAAAAACATTTAAATTACCTTTCCATATATATCTTATTAAACATAAAACCCACTTCATCCTATCTAGATTTCACAATAGAATAGTATGTATGTTATCCTTTCTACAATCTTCTATGATTTTGTGTATCTCCATCATCGAAGAACTATTTTGAATACTTTTCATCATTTTGGATCCCACTCAATAATCCTAGAAGTCTAAATTCTTCATTTACTATTTTCTCTTTATATCATTGATGTGACATCCATCCTTGATAATATTCATTATTTTCAATTTTTTGTCTTGTTTTTTGTTTTATATAATTATTTCAAAAATCCAAGGTCATTATTGGCTGATGAGTATACCATGAGGATTATGTAGGTGGGTTATTACTTTTCCTTTAATGTATTTTCAAATTACATACATGTCTATTTTCCCACATACCATACTTTCTATTTATTTATTCAAAAAATTGGATTACTCAAATTATATACTTATGCATTGATTGTGGACTATTACAAGACAGTTCGACATTATTGGAGGTTGAGAACATTATCCCAAATAACCCTTTTGTGCATGTCAAATGAAAAACCCTTAACAAACGTTCTATAATTGTAAATTGACACCCCTCCAATGGTGTGTTTGTTTTAGTCTTAGTGAAATACTTCAGATGGTGTATACATAAAACAACTCATATTTATTCAGTAGTATCATAAACAAACAGGTTGATATAAGTAAATTTAATATATCATAATCACCTTAATTGGCATTTGAAATCAAATATCTCATATGATTTAGGTACTGGTTATCAAATTTGTAAAAATCATTACACCTCTGGAACACCGTCATCATGACTTTAATTTATGAGAGGGAGTACCTATACATTACTCATAGGATGCCACTTGATTCAATAATGAAAATTCCATGTGGTTCACCCACATGGATTAGAAATTTCTATTACATGAATAAAGACTCACTATCATGTAGTAGTGTTCCTATAAGTTCGTTAGAGAAAAAAATATGATGGATGAACTCCCTATGTTCGGATGATTTATTCATACATAGAATTCCTTGGGTCAAGATTTAAGATTCCAATAGTGGCCTACCCAAATTAGACATATAATTAAAGATAGATCAGTTAAAAAGTATTAGGATTTAAATTCCACGGGTTCACCCATAAAATTATTCTCAAAATAAATAAAAAACCTCATGTATTGGTCATTGTTATCAAACCTGATTCTAAAGGTTAATAATACCATGCTTCTTACATGGATTAAAAATGGGTTTGTTGTGAGGTAATGCTTAGGCTTGATAATTTTATTACCCCGATTTATAATCATATTAACACATTAGATATATTCTACTGATCACTGTATTTTTTATAGGTTACATGTTCAACTACATCTAACATAGGATAAAAAATGTATAGTCATCCTAGAATCCCCTGAGTATCCCAGACTCGAAATTATTTCTATATTATTTAACATTTAAATTATAATTATAATTTCATCCTATTTATGTTTATAATCAGAATCCATATTTTCAATTGAAACTATTTATGGTGGCCTCATGTATTTTACTCATTCACTATTTTTCCCACCTTATCATACCCTAATAGACTAACGAGATGCATGAAAGGTCAAATGGCGGTGCCTGACATTGGTTGTTTGATTTTTTTATAGATCATGATATATGAGAAGAAGTTTTATCTAGTACTTGGTTTCCCCTGGGAGTTAATATTTAAAGAACTTTTGGTAATGAATTTTCTGTTATGTCTGTTTGTAAGCCTGCGTCCATGTCTTCCTACTCTCCATTATTTTATAGAAATGAAATCATATTAACACGATATTTTCTGATTCTATGTCTTTGTTTTTAATATTTAGATGGATTATTCCAGTTTCACTATTAATATATTCATCTCACTTATTATTTTTATATATTTATTATGATTTATCATTTCTCTATAATATGAAAAAAAATTCATATTATTCTCATCATACCACCATTCACTCCCAATACTTGTTGTAATCCTATGCCGTATCTGGAGGAAACCTATAGGCCATATGGCCCGTAGTTTTGGTAAATTATGAGAACACTAGGTCTAAGATGTAACCATTGAGAAAAAACAGTTTTTTCATGAGAGGTTTCGTAATCCCAACCTATGGTGGCAACACTTGATTCTCTATGAGAACAAAAGACAGCTTGGGTGCCCGATGTAACAACCCAGACTCCAGTAAACATGATCCAGTGGTTACTTTATTACAATGGAATAAATACATGGTATCTAATCCCAATGGACTGATCAGTGTATCCATCTTATAGAGAGGTATACATGTATGTTAACTATTCTACATTGGGAATAAAATATAGAAGATGAAAAAATTTATATTATGGAATGTCATTCAATTATCATTTCATCATAACTAGTGGAAAGGTAAAAAAATAAGGGTGAGCCCAAATACTAATTAATGGTTACTTATAGTGTAAGGTATTATGATTAAATAAGGAATAATCAATATGGAAAGATATAAAATTAAAAATAAATTCCCTTTAGTCATTAACTTGAGAAAGAAATGTATCATTTTGTAATATCAATCTAATAATCACATGGACAATAATAAACAAATTCAAAATCAATTAATTTTTTTTGATATTTAAAATAATTTTCTCACATATCTTGATACCAATACCATCAAGGCCTTACATCAAGACAATTTAATCAATGGTTCAATATACACCTAAATCACATTTAATTTTTCCAACCCATTCGTCTCATGAGATTATTGATGCATCGATGGGATATATATAACCATTACCCACCCATCACTACATGTACAATGAATTACACATATATGTAATTATTAATAAAATTATTGAACAACATACCAAATCAAAAGCTATTCATATTGAGTATTGAATATATATTTATCAATATTTTACCCAATTAAATGAATAAAGGTCATATTAAAACACCATACATATAACTAATATATGTTTTTGTAAATATTAATATACATGATACATATATTGTGGATATGAAATAAAAAAATAAAATATCATGGTCACAATAAAGTCAATACATCAAGAAAAAGATAATGAATACAAAATTAATGACGAAATGAAAAGGTAATATTTTCCTCAATCAAACAAATCATAAACCATCCTAATGAAGAATAATAGCAGTATTATTAAAAAAAATCCCTAATAGAGTACAATTAATATAAATATTTTTTACATTGATCAATATATATACAATAAAAAGATAGTGAAAAAAATGCCTTAGTAAAAAACACAGTTTCTATTGGAAAAGCACTTTTAAAATTTTCTAAAATATTACAGAAGGAATTTACTATGAGAGAAACCCTGTAAAAATGTAATTTAATCTTTATTTTAATGAGTAGTTATGCTTAAAATAAAATTCAATTCATGATATGTTTGTTAAAATAATGATCTCTTTCACATTTTAGATAGAATGTAGAAAAAGCCCATATTCCACGATAAATAAGAAGATTATTTTTACTTTTTCTAAGAAATGGAAACATGGATAAAAATTTCATTAATAATCCATTAGATAATATTAAAAAACTATTTAACTATTTTTTGTGAAAATATACATATGGAAGAAAAATTATTTGGACCAAGAAGAAAAAAAGTTAGATTTCATTACATAATTTATTCTATTATCTCAAGTATATAGAGTAAAAAATTAATGGAAAACATATAATTTATAAAAATATCCAAATTAGAATAAAATAGTTTTTTATGATATAAATATTAAATAATTATTCTATCAGATTCTTAAAGATAAATAAACCTCTCTAATGATGAGATTGTAAAATAAACCCTTACCACTTCACAAATTTTTCATTCATAAAATCCATGAATGAAATAAATCAAAATTAAAAAGTCAATAACATTAGTACAATGATATTAATGGTAAAAAATATCAAATGTGTAGTATATAAACATTAAAAAATTTAATAGGAATATAATTCCAAATATACCTTGAGTTAGTTGGAATTGATATTAAATATATTACAAAGATCATTCCATTGATGTGGGAATTTATCATTGTATTATTTATGTATAAAAAAGTTAAATGCGAATAAATAAGTGTAAATTTGATATAAAATAATCAATAGTTTGTATACGGATAATCTTATTCTATCAAATACAATTAATATGTAATATAACCCAATGAAAAGAAATTGAGTTAAGGAACCCCTTACCTCCCATTTCACATTCGTTGAACATTGTTTAACCAAATATATAAAGAATTTTAACATGTTATTATGTTATTAAGGCATCATATTTATATTTATAATATTATATATTTTCCCATGATAACAACTTTTCACCCATTCATTAATAATATTTCATTATTATGATTATTTTAGGTGTTAACAGTTTCATTTTTTCATGATTATTTTTTCATGAATAATAAAATTAATGTAAACATAATATAGTAACATCATCTCAAGAATCATATTAATGTGATATATACTATATTTATTCTTTATGATTATACATGTGAGTCAATAATGGAGAAAATCATTAGTTCGCAATGTGCTAGTCTACCATAAACACAATACATTGTTTTGTTTTCAATTTTATAGATTAAGAGATTGATAAAAATATTTTCCCCTAATCATAATAAAAAATAATTTTATAGTACATATTGGTTTTAAAATGTTAGAATTTTTAATAAATTATTTAATAATGTATAATATGTACTAAAAATAAATTTCTTGCTGAAGAAAATTTCCATCTCTTATAAAAATGTCCTTTTGATCTCTTATTATGGGCCATAATTCTAGTATTTTGGAAGAAAATAACCTAGAAGTCCTGGATAATCATGTTGAGATATATGTTTTAAAAGTTATATTGAATTAAATGGCTTGATATTTGTTAATAAGTTAGAGATTGAGGGATACTTTTATAATTTTGGTGAGTGAACAAATGGTAATTTTTCTCTGTTTTATATTAATGTCTTGTCAAATTCACTAAAAAATCGATCCAAAATAGATCATATTAAAAATTTAATAAAAATATATCCTCGTTATAGGGTTTCAAAAAAATTTCAATTTCACCCATATGTTTTGTGGGGTAACCCCATGGTATCCCATTTTTTCCCTAAGGGGTGGTAATTAATTTTTAGTATTTATATGATTCATTATGAAAAAATTATTTTAACCATATTAACTGATATCAATTATTCTTTTTCAAAATATGGAATCAATCTAATAAAAATAAATTTATATAATTGAGAGAATTTCATTTAAAAATAAACACACAAAACGTGTTGATAAATGATTTATCAAGAAATTTATTTTTTACAAGAAATATGATTTTACATTAACTATATGAGTATTAATAAAAATTATATGGATTTAAATTAATATAGTTATATATATGATTTATAAATTTCATTTAAATCACTCACCATTATTGATTGTTTAAATTAATTAAAATTTGAACTTATTATGCTTTGAAATAATATTGATTCTAAGAAATATACATTTTTACCTATAAATTGTATTGCCATAATTTTTAATCATATTGATTCTTAATAAATGGTAAGTTATAAATAATATGAAACAATATTATAAAGAAATTGGGTAATTGTAAAATACTAGATTATCAATTACACACAAAACCTTATGTCCTAGGGAAAATTACAAAAATCATTATAGTTTTATTTTTTCAATTAATTTAAAAATAGATATTCATCCATTTAAATTATAATTATTATGCCAGTATATATTTAAATATTCATTGTATTTTATTTTAAAAAAAACCAAATGATCGCTTTATAAAAATTAAATTATCTGATACATTTTTCTTCATATAAAACCTCTATCCTCAAAGTTTTCATGGTTATTACATTCTAAACAAATGAGGGTGGTTTATATCCATAACAGCCCTTGGATTCCATATTTATATTTCAACATCTGAATTTCAATGAAGTACATTTATTAGTCTATTAATCTGAATCTTAAATATTTTTTTTCCACCATCAATAATTTGGATGGGCTATTCATTGTAATATAGATTATGACCAGATTATATTCCTTTAGAGTAGAGAACAAGTGTTAGGACTTCAATGTACTTATTTAATAATGATATATGGTAAACCACTTGTATTTTATATAGAATTGGTGAAATTTGGAATCAATAATCCACAAATCTAATTATTTTCAAAAATATAATAGGATCCTGTGATCATAGTTTTTAGTTTTCCATTCTTACTGATCCATATTCCACACATCTACATAGATACCTTCATGAATACATGACATCATTCTTGAAAATTCAAATATTTCATTTAGTCATAGGAATAACACATATTATTTCTTTTCTCCACATTAAAATGAGTTTGAATAGTGTTTAAATTTCCCAGCTTCTCCTAAATATTATATGGTCCTACAAGATTATTTTTTACTATCATCATCATAACAAGATACATAATTAAATCTCTAGATATATAATACGTCATACAATTCCACTTCAATACATGAATAGAAGCTATTTATATTGTAAAAAAATTGTAATAATAAATAATTATATAATATACCATGGAAAAAAAGTGAGCATGAACTCAAAATTATATATAATATTTGAATATTCATTTAAAACTATCCATCTGTCTGAGGATGATATGAAGTGCTCAAATGAAGCTCTATATGATGATTATTCCAAATAATTTTACAGAATTTTTTTTAAATCATGTACCATGATCATAAAATTTTTGAATAGGTGCACCATGAAATCTTAAAACATCATTAATATTTACATTTTCTAGGGGATCAAGGGGTAAATATTATCATATTATATGTAAATGATTTTATTTTTAAAATCAATAAATAATAAACCATATGGTATCATTATTTCTTATTATATTCAGTAATCCACAGAAAAACTACAAATTGATTTTATCCTATTTCAACATTCGAATTGGTATAATTTATATGAAGCCTCTCGGATTCTATCTCTTATCATTCACTATTTTAAAAAACAAAATTTTTTATGCAATACTTGTAATTTTCTTCCTCATATTATACAAAAAATGTTCCCCAAAATATATACAAACCGTGGTTCTATAATGGTGTATCGACAAATTTAGTCTTTGAGAATCATACAAATATTCCCTTTTAAGTTCAGTTATATATGAGAAAAATAGTATCATTCCATATTTTATATTTACATCATTACAAATGATGCCTTATAAATTTCTATTAGTCATGACATAAATATTTTTTGAAAAATTCACAACATCATGTTGGGAAGTTTTAATAAATTATAATAAAAATGGATTGGAAATCATTTGATAATAGCTTATTGATCCCATTATATTATAATTCCCATATATATTATCAATCGATCCATGAAAATATGTTCCATTTTAATATTAATTTTGTATAAAACTCCATGATCTTTCTTAAATAATTCATTATCTATTTTATTTTTTTCACCATGTGGTAGTTTATTCAAAAAAAAACAAGTGAAATTGTGAGGACACCATTTATACCTCATGTTGATATCTTTCTATTAAATGTTGTAATCCATACACTTATGATCAATGAATACCTAAAAAAAATTCAACATAGATAATGTTTCAATATTTTGAATGAATGGATTATGACAATCAACTCAATATCATGAGATAGATATTTCAATACAATATCTTTTAATTTACTTATTGCATCCTCAATAAAGTTATCATTCAGCAAAAGGATAGAACCAAATTCCTTTAATAATGTATTAGTATATATCTATAATCCATCATTTCATAATTTAAGAATAACCAATATGATCATTCACCAATATCCACTACAATTATTCAAAACAATTTTCACATTCCTTTTTCCTTCTTAATATTACCCATTTACATGAAATTTGGTTAACTATGTAACCAATATTGATTTTTTAACAAATCACCAATAATAACATGCCAAACCAGTGAAACTGTTAATCTCATTCAAGTTCATTATGAATTTACACCTATTTAATGGTTTTTTCTTTATAAGATAAACTGAGATTATGTCCATAGATTTATTATATAAATGATAAAAATATTTCTGATTCCATAATTCACACATGAAATTTTTTCCATATATAGTAATTATTCCAAGAGTATGAATAATGATCTGCAAGTGATTGTCATAGTCCACATAGATTTTTTATTAAAAACATATATCACTAATAAATACCACAACAAAATCATTAAGATATTCATTTTATACCATGTTCCCTAGATACATTATAATATAGGTTTCATTAGCCAATCCAAATGAATTTAATGTGAACTCATAGTGTACCTACCTCATTCAAAATTATATCTTTGAAATATCTTCCTTCTTTACTCACAATTGATTATTCCAAAAATGAAAAAAAATATTTTAAAAATATTGAGCCCGGTGAATTTGATCGAATAAGTCATCAATTTGTGTAAAGGATACTTTTTATTTATCATAATAGCATCGACTTACTTATAATAAATGTTCAACATCATAGAAACATATATATTTACAAAAAAGTAATATGGTCTACTAATGATGAATCAATAGGGAGTATAAATCCTTTATTAAACAACTTATCTAGTCTTTTATTCACTTCCAATAATTAAATTGTGGTCATTTTATATAGTGTTTTTAATATTTTTATTTCATTAGAGATTAAAACGGTATAAAACTGAATTTTATAATTTGGTGGATATCTTGGGAATTACAAAGGAAATAAATATATTTATTTATGGGTGATAGGTATATACTCATTTTGAAAATCACCATTTCCATATTAAGATTGATTATGCTCTTTATACCAAGGAATCTCTTTCAGAAATACTATTGGATGCAAATATAAACATGAATAAAATTATTTTGTTTCCAGTCTAATGATATTGAATTAAAAACTTCCATCATTAATAATAATAGAATTTTTGATTGAATAAAAAAACTTCATCATATTTTTATATATATACCAAAAAAATGATTATATCAAATTCAACCCTATTTGTAATAATAATGTCCTCAAATAGAGAATATTTTTGTGTCATAATGGGTGCTTCCTCACACATCCTTTTGGTAGTGATATTTCCACAAATTTATTTGACTACAAAATAACTTCTTATGTTGATAGATTAATACCGTATTTTCATAGAAAACATGGATGATGAAATACTATAAAAGGATACTGAATCAAATCAATAATTACCTAAATTTGGTATTTTTATTAATGTAACTAAGACAAAATAATTTAAAAATTCAACCCATATTTTAGTAATCTCAAAATCATAGCTTTATCCCCTAGGAAAAATTTGTGGTAGATTCATTTTATACATAGGTAATTGGTTTGAATAATTCCCCATTACATTATAAATGTGCCATTAAATAATTAATGACTATTTCATTCAATTACACTAATTATTCAAATTACCCTTATCTCCATAATTAAAATAATGTTCCTTTCCCTTTATTCATTTTATTTGATGTCTATTTTTACAATATTTATGTAATTTAAATATACTAATCTTCATTTTATTATTTAACATGATAAATTTTTTATTACTCCCCATATAACCTATTATTCTCTTCCTTTCCCAATAAATTTAATGTATCTAGAAAATTCATTATTTTATTTTATGATGTATAAATATATTTCATCATTTGATTAAAAATTATTATAAACCATTTCACTTATAATATTGGATTATGTGAATCATTGAAATTGTCAATCCTGAATTCTATATTATGCATCAAATTTTTTTCATACCTAGATAGTCATGTAAAACTATCATCAAACTCCATAACACATTCAAATTTTTTTTAAATTAAACCAAGTAAAATTAACTTCAATTTAGTTCATTTCCCACATGGGAAATATTTATTAATGAATATTTCTTGAAAAGGTATTCATTCAATGTTTTCTATTTATTTAGGCTTCCTAGTATTTTGGATCAGAAAACACTATTTATAATAATCACCTTTCTAAATATATACTACTATTCTAAACTTTTCCTATTCATCAAAACCCTATTCAAAAATAATATTTTCATGGGACTTAATTTATTGCACTTATACAATTGGAATCATATTTACACTAAATTATGGTAGCATATATTACATAGAAAGTTCCAATATATGTGTATCATTCCATTTAACACCACATTTCTTTGTATTTTTATGGTTACCAGTCATAATCTGGGATATATTCTCTAATATATCTATGATCCTCTCAGCTCAAACACTAGTAGTATCGGCCTACATAGCTACGAAAATTTTAAATTTCCATGAGTATTGATACAATTATTTCTCCCAAAAACATTTTCTAATAAATTTATTATATTAAATAGTTTGAAAAAATGAATAAATTGAAATTACAATATCTATTTCTTAATGTGTTGTAACACATAAAAAAATTGAAAATTTATTCATGGTTAATCACTTTGTTATAAAAAGGGTTTCATTTGGAATTACCATAATTAATAAAATTAAGTTTAAATATTTCATAATGGAATTTAATGAAAAATGTTAATTGGGAAAATGTAATCCCCATTAGTGTAAAAAGTGTTGCATAGTAAGGGAGCACTCACGATTCAAATTAATGATGGAAAATGTATATTCTACCAACTATTTTGGTTTTATTACTTATGTGTGCATCTATTCGAAAACCATTTCTACTTTTAATATCTAGAAGGGGATATATTTCATGGATAACTAGATAATATCTATCAAATTGATGAAAATTATGGTATTATACCACCATTAAAAATATCCTAAAAGAGTGTCATAGGGTATTGTTCCCTAAACAATTTATTTTCAAATCTTGTTCACAATGACTCAACTAAACATCCTATGATACAAACAGTAACTACTAAAGATTGATTAACCTATAGATAGTTGTATCACTATAATATTGGAATTGATATAATGGATCTATCACCATTAGACCCATAAATTTTGTAACACTGGATAGCAAGATAAATACATTATAGACATTTTATATAGGGAATAATATGTAAAACATATTAAAAGTAAATTATTTTTAAACTTGAAATAAATTCAATGATTTCATCTTTAGAGTCTAGGGAAAAAAGTAAGGGTGTTAACAAATGATGGTTAAGGGTTTTTTAAATATAATCTATCATGAATAAATAATGTATACTCAATATGTAATGGTAAAAATTGTAAAACACATGCCATTTAATCAATATCATTAGAATGAAATGCATCCATGTTTTAAATAAAATGAAATCATCTCACTGAAACCAATACCAACAATATAAATTCATGAAATTATATATATTTAAAGTAATGATCACATGCTTCATGATATATATACTATTAGAACCTTATGCTGTGAAAATTTAATTGATGGGTATGTATATACCAAAGCCCTGTAAAATTGGCCAATAGATTCATCTCATGATACTGTTGAGGCAGTATGGGGCTACCTATAACTGGGACCGACAATACACAAAATTTCCTATGCATTCGTAAAATATTTTTGTATCAATATAATTTATAAACAACATGTATTATCAATAACTACTAATATTAAATAAATAATAGACATTTATCAATATTTTCCCTAGTAAATAAAATAACATTAATAGTAAAATACCATTTTTAAAAATGATCAATGATTTATAAAATATTAATATCCATGGTACAATTAGTATGGATATTACATTGAAATTTAATGTTTTATGATCAAAAGAAAGTTAATGTTTCGAGAGATTGTTAATGAAAAAAAATTATTCATTAATGTGAACGTCAACACTTTACCTAGAAAAACTAATCACAATCCATCCAGATAAATAATATGGTTGGTATCATTATAATATATCCCATTTAAAAAATATTGAAAATAATGATTTTTTTATTGATGAATAGAAATACTATAAAAAATCATTAAAATTTTATTGTGGAAAAAACCAATGTCACTATGAAAATAAATTTAAATTTTTAGGAGAATATGAAGAATTGTTTTAATAAAATAAATATGTAAAACAATAACCACATAATTAATTTAATTTTAGGTTGTGGAGGGGGAAAATTTCCACTCATGTTGAGTTTGTTAAAATGAAAATTCCTTAATATTTTTGGAATGAAATTCCAAATGGAATTTGTTCATAAAATGACAAGATTATTCAATTTAAAACATTTCTTTTCAAGGTATACACATGAAATATTTCATTAATAAATAATTGTAGAATATTAAAAATATTATTTAAATTATTTTTTGTAAAATATTGTTTTGTATGAAAAATTCCTTCAACTAAGTTAAAAAACATATCAGTTTTCCATAGAAAGATGATTTTAATAATTGTATACATAAAGGATGAAAATTAAAGGAAAAATAATTATTTCACAAAATAACCACAAAATATGAAAATATGTTGGGTTTATTATTTAAATATTAAATAATTTCCCCTTTAGAGTAATAATTATAAATAATCATGAATAATGATGAGATTATGAAATAAACCCATACCAATTTTAAATCATCCAAATCATAACATATATGAAATAAATAATTCCAATTAAGTATTAAATGATATAAATATATATAAATTCCTAACTTAAACAAATAAATAATTATTATATATAATTAAATTAATTAAATAGTTTTAGAATAATAAATATGACTAAAGGAAGTTGAAATTGGAAAAAAATGCCTAAAAAATCCATACCATTGAAGTTAGAAATACTCAAAAACATTTATGATTGTATTATATAAATACACAGGTAATTTTAAATAAAATTAAAAAAATAAATAATCAATTAAAAATTAATCATTTAATATTAATTATAATGATTATGTAGTATAACCAAATAAAATAAATTTCTATTGTGAAATCTGTTACCTTAGTCTTCCCTTTTATTGAACGTTTATATCATCTTTTATATTTTTTCTAAAATTTTATTAATCTATATCATCAAAAAATTTAATCTTTTAATATAATATTTTTACCTATTATATGATATTATAACTATTTAATTAATAATATTTCTGTATTGCCATTTTTTTGAGGGTTGACTGCTTTGTTTTTGATTATGAATTCATTTTTACAGAAGATCCAAATTTTTTTCAAAGGATATATTAATGTAAAATATATAATTATATTAATGTAATATATTTAATATTTATTTATTATATATGTTTTTGAAATCATTCAAGAAACATATATATTGAAAATGAATCACACTTCTTCATGGGTATGGTAGGTTAACATATGCATAAACAGCATTATCATTTATGTAATGGATGAATGGGTAATGATGTGTATGATATATTAACATTAAATAATTAATATAATGTCATAGGTATCATATATATTTATTATTTCTCTCATTATGACTATCCATGCATGTTGGTTATGGAAAATTAAATACATCGACTTGTGAGGTGGTAATCCACCACACATACAAGAAAATGTTTTGTTTCCCATTTAACGAGAAAAGATATTGATTAATGTTATCATTTAAACATAATAAAATCAATTTATATGGGAGATACGATATTTATAATACTATATATTTTCATAAATAATGAAATGTTGTAAAAAATGTTAAAATGAAAGAGCATGGTGAATACTGTTACCTTGTCCAGGATGAAATAGAATTACATCTCTTATTATTGACCCTAGGATTGGTATTTGGGAAATAAAACCCTAAAGATATTTTATGAGGATTTTTTTGCGATATTGTTGTACATTATCATCAAGATATATTTCTTTAGTGGTATGAATATATCAAAGAATGAGTTACCATTTATAATTTATGTGAGTGACATACTTGTAATTTTTGAACGATTTACAAAAATATGATCTCACATTAATTAAAAAAAGTGAAAAAATTGATCATATACTGTGGTCATAACGTTGAGGTAAATATTTTTCCAACCAATAGTGTTTTGTAATTTTTTAGTTCATTTTATCCCTTATCTTTTTTTGATAACCCAAAATAAACCCATTTTTACCTTAACTATGGAAATATATTTCTAGTATTTATACTATTAATTAAGACCAAAAAAATAGTTCAAATAATTATAAAATATTGATAATTATGGTTCCAAATATTGAATCCATTTTTTTAATTCCATTATAAAAATATTGGGATGATTTAATTGAAAATTTCTCCGACAATACATATTGTAAAATTATATTTCAAAAAATATAATTTCTAAGCATAATATAAATAAACATTAACTATAGAACTAGTAGTCATAACTAAATGCATATAGATTCATATAGTTATATATATATATATAATATAATTTTAAATTAAACCATTATTAATAAAATAATATTTAAATTATTTATATAGAAATACATTATCCAAAAAAACATTTCCAAAAAATATCCATTTTTAACTCCAAATTATCTTATCTTTCCCTAATATCAAATTAATTTTTAATACAAGGTTTATTAAACGTATAATAGCATATTATTATCCACAAAAGTATGTGTACCTAAATAATAAAATATCAATTATTTATAAAATATTATTTCTAACGTAAAACTTCAAAAAAATTATTCTTTGTTTATTTTGAAAAAGTATGTTCAAAATAATCATTCTTCATAAGAAATTAGAATTTTAATTTCATAAATATTTAAAATGATGATTTAATTATATTTTTATCATAATTGAATTTTCACTTTCTATAATGTTAGATTATGTGATACATTTTTTCCTCCAATAAAAATTTAATTCCCCAAAAAATCATTGTTGGTACCTTATATATAAATGAGGGTGGTTATTCATCATAATATAATTTGGTTACCATGTCGATTCCTCCATTTTATTATTTTTCTAACTTGACATTACTTTTTCAGATATACTATTTCCCATTAATTTCTTCTATTCTAATGAATTTGGATGGGTTGGTCATATATAGATCTATCTTGTTCCAATTATATTTTTTAGAGGTTAGAACATGTGTTGGGTCAGAAATTTACATCCCTAATAATGATATGTGTAATACATCATATACATTAAGGAGAATTTATGGAATATCTAATCAGCAAGCCAATACTCCAACTCATTCTGAAATTTAAAATGTCTTGATGTACCTCAATATCCTATATCTCTTCATAATGAACATTATAACACCCTTATTTAGAGTTAATTTTAAGAAAACACGATCTCTTACATGGAAATCAAAATCCATCCTTCCAATAACAGCATAATATTTTTCCTAATATGAGAAATAATAATGTGTCTATAAATATTCTTTACAATTTTTGTTATCTCCTCAAAATTTTATGGGATAATAATTTTCCTTTCACCAACCTCAACCAAACATGTTGGAGTAAGAAATATATTACCATATAATTCTTCATATAACATGATTTTAATTATTTAATGGAATCAATGGTTATCTGAAAAATAAAATTAATATAATTATTGATTCCACATACCTTAAAGGGAATTTAAAAATGACTTCAACATTATTTATAATGGTTGAATAGTCATTTTGGGACGTTCATCAAGCTGAGTCTGATATGTTGGGCCCAACTAAAGCTTAATATCAATATCCTTCTAAACAATTTTAAAGAATGTTGTTATAAACATTGTATCTTAATCAAACACAATTGAAAGATGTGAGAAATAATTCTTGAGAAATCATAAATATAGATCTATACATGGGGATGAAGAGGTAATATTCCACGGCCCTCCTTCTTCAGGATGAGGGAAGGGGTTGCAAAATATTGATACCTTCATACCTCCAGATGAAGGAGAGATAGTGACCCCTGAGTCCTACCTCTAATAGGCCCTTGAGGTGGTGACCATCAATTAAGGTATATAAATCTCAAAAATTGAGAGGCATTTCCATTTTATAGTAACCAGCATTAAGTGATAAGATGTATCAACCTCAAAAGAATCTATGAAAGATATATATAAAGAATCCAAAACACATCCCAGATGTATGTTTAAAGTAAAAATTCTTGAAATACCAACAAAAATACAATGTAAGTACACAAATAAAACTATGCAGTGATACATCAACCATCCCCAATGTCTGAGCTAGTATGGTCCAGCACGATTAGCATAATCTACCTGGAAACCAAAAAATACTCTTATTTACATTTGGTTAGAATACCTGTATGATCAGTTGTGAAAAATTAATTCCACCCCTGATAAAGTAGGACAAGAATAGTAATGACCATTTACAAAAACAAATGAAACACAAAATTACCTAAAAAGTTATAATATCGACCCCATCCTCCTCAACACATGACCACTAAATAACACAAGTGAAAAATGAAAATTACTAAGCACATCCATATTTGGGTACTCCAAAACACGTCCAACTGGTTAACTGTGCATCCCTAATGGTGAACCTCACGATTCTACCACTCTCTTTCATTATCCCTATCGTCACAACCTCCCTGAATTAACCTGATCCGCACACCACATCACATCATACGCACAAACACTTGGGCCACAACCATAACATTTCTCACCCAAAAACACATGGGTGTCATCCGGAATTCACCAAGGAAACAAAAAACCGCTCCCACATCCAATAGAATATGTATTGTATAATACCTCAAGCCATTTCATCCTACCCGAAGAGTGTTTGGTGATCAATTCTTAGAATAGGGATCATAGTAATATCAATTACCATACATCCACCCTCCAACATGGATGTTGGGAATGAAACCATCCCCCATAACAATGGGGGTGTTTGACACAACATGATCAAAATGGGTTGGGTGTGTATAGAAAACCTAATAAAATACCTGTTTATAAATATAGGATAAAAACACTCAACCCATCCTATGGGATTCAAAGATACAACCATCCAACTAAAACCCTCTTTTTATGTTACCCCAATATGCATGTACAACCATGAATGATGGTCACCTGAATGCCGCATCACTACAAGCCCCAACTCAAAACATACCCCCATCAAGTAAATTTAACAAATTATCATTATGAATTATGAAATCATTCCTTTATATATTTCCATCACTACCTGGGTAACTACCAAACACTGCAAACATTATAAGGTGAAGCAACCATACCAACCACTACCTTGTCATGAAATGAAAGAAACTAACAACAAAATTCTTCAATGTTATCCCACACAATTCATCCTCTCACAAAAAATCTCGGTAGCCCCACTGAAAAACAACATCAATCCTAGCACAACCAAAAAAATGAAATCCTAACACAACGTAGTCATGTATCCCTACATCCCATCCACTTTCCAAATGCAATCCCACGACATAACGAGTCCACCCATTCCACAATCAATCAACCTCTAATCTTAAGATACTATCAAACAACCTGTACTACCTTGTATACACAATCCAACCACAATCCACAACACCACACTACCAATATAGATGGAAGGACAAACATAACCACACACAACAAACAACATCACCAACATGGAAAATTTATTCCAAATTTTCATCAGAATTATTTTAATTCAAATTGATAAACCAGGGGTGATCACGGGATAGATTTGATCCTAGGAAATCCATTTATTTATTTGAATATTTGTAATTAGTATGATACTGATTATTACAACTGTGATTCAAAAATCAAAAATGTATGCAAATAGAGACCACTAAAAGCTATGATTTACTGAAGAACACCCATATTATTCACAACATTGATCAAGGATAACATATAAAACTAGGAGATCATCATCATCCCCCCAGCCCTTAATTTATTACTTATTATTAAATTTATTAAATTTTGATTCGGGCATTCAAATAAGGATAAATCATTACACATAACCCACATGATACCCAATTAATTAAATGACGAAGAAAATCCATACTTGGAACAATATCCCACCAAGGATTATTTCTTATGCTAAAATATGGGGTGCATGAGTAGTAGGAAAATTCCATAAAAAGGTTTTTGATGGCTATGGAACAACACACAACTCCAAGAGAAGGCAATGCTCTAGGAACACCTAGAGAAAATGGAAACACAATGGGAATATGAGGTCTATGATTATAAAAGACATATCCTATTTCATCAAAATAAAAAATAGTTTCAATGGACATTAATGTCAGATCATGGCAAAGACCATATTGTTTGACAATTTCAATGACCCCAGAGTGCTAGGATGTTAAATATATAATTATTATTATTTGAAACTATGTTAGAAACTCCAAAAAAATCTCAATAACTAATTTATGTCTAATAAAACATTCCTGTGGAGAAACTGGAAAAAATGGGAAAAACTATAACTGAGTCACTGATGGGTGTCTCACTGATATCAATCCACCGATAATGAGCTATCGACAGCAAGCCACTAACGTTGGGCTACCGACACTGAGCTCATGACATTACCTACAAATGAATGACTCACCGATGCCCTGGATCCCTAATTCCCTGACTCCCCAACACTCTAGCTCAACAGTGCCCTAACTTATCAATGCCTCGACCTACCAATGGCCTGGAATTTCTGATTCCTCAATCTATAGATGCATAGACCTACTAATTCCTTGAACCTATCGATCCCTGACCTATGGACCTATCATAATGCCAAAACCACATCATATCGATACATAGACCTACTGAAACCTCAACCTACTGATGCACTAACCTACGGAAGCCTTTACCTACCATTTCCCAAGACATACTAACACCTAAACCTACTGACGCCTCGACATACCGACGAAAAAATTCAAAATTTGGAAAGCTCTTAAAAAGATCTGTCATTTCCTCTTGGAACACCCCAAGCACTAGATTTTTTATAAAGTAATAAACCACAGAGGTCAAATCCATTACATCAAATACCACTCAAACTATTAATACTCTCATTAATTCAATAAAAAACCTAGAATAAATTGGTTTCTTAAAAACCACCTTGTGAGATACCTCTCAATGATAAACCACCTCGTTAGAGTGAAACCTCAACCTCCAAGAACTCCCCCTCCTATATTTTCCAACCCGTCAACTGCAAGACATACCACATAGGAACCAAAATTAACATTACCTGGACATATAAATTCAGGAACACCTACCCCCTTATCATCATGCTATCTGTTTGGGTGGCACTAACTTGCCCTGATGTGTTCAATTGCGTTCACATAAATGTTTCTTGATTAGTGATCAGACCCTTTCCTCCTCATATGCTTCGACATTATCATACATCACATAACAAGGAAAAAATAACCTCATAGAATACAGGGTTCAGGCATTAAATCACAAAGAAAAACACACAATAAATACTCAACAAAACTATAGATAATAGGCATGCATTTGCGTCTCTCACTATCAAGTACTATCCTTTTGGACACTATGCCTCCACAACACACGAACCGAGGGAAGGGTCCTTCCACAAAACACCTTCCCATGATGATACAAGATCTCCACTAGTCATTCCATGAGTTTTGTGTCATCCTCAACATCCAAATCACCCGAATCAATGACTTGGTATTCATCATGATGATACAGACAAAGCCAAGAGACATGATAAAATCTGTGGACCCTCCCCATATGTGGTTGAAATTTCAGATGATATTCCACCTCCCCAACCCATTCTAACACCTAAGAAGGACTCATGAACCTATAATAAATCCTACTCCCTCTGTCGATCCTCAGCTACACACATTGAGGGGAAACCTTCATGAATACATGGTCCCCACCTATGAACACCAAAGGACTTCTCATGCGATCAACATACAAATTCAACAGGTCATGTGTGGACTTCATCCCTTCATGGACAATATTCACATTCTCCGTCATACACTACACCTTTTACAGACTAATAAATGTTGCATCCCCAACTTTCATCCATTACATGGGTGAATGACATGGCCTCCTATATAGAGCTTCGAATGTAGTAATTCGAATGGAAGGGTAACAACTATAATTTTAAGAAATCTATACAAAACAAATGTCACACATCGAACCCACTATAGTCTTGAGAAAATTTCCATAACATGTGTAACACCACAGGATTCAACAGTACGCTTCTCTCTGAATAATACAGTAGCATGTGTTGCACGAAACTTCGAGTTCTAACACTCACCACAAATAATTAAACTAGCCGTTATGAATAGTAATACCCACCTTTTGAAATTTTATGATTTTCATATTTCAAAATGGACTTCATTTTTGTATTTGTAATATCTAAAATATCTTAGGGTGAATTTTTGGTACATTTCTGTTAACTTTCATATTTTGATGAATATTGAATATTACTAAATTTTAATTAAAAACAACTTTTTTAATCGAAATAATTAATAGTGATAAATTATGAATTTGAGTGTTTTTAAAGTGTATTTAGAATATTTTTTTCCATTTAATACAATTTTGGTCATTTTTAGTAATTTTACATTTAAACCGGACATAAACAAGTGTCAATCTTTTAATAGTTATTATTCTCTAAAAACACTCTTTTTGGTTTGACAACAAGAATTAATTTTAAATTAATTTCTGACACTTCTGTGTTTTTAATTTATAAAAATTAATTCCATATTTAGAATCATGAGGTCCATATTATGTAAATAGATAAATTTTATTTTTAAACATTTTGAATAATTATTTCGGTAAATATTTTATTTACCATGGTTAAAGGGTAGATCTAGAAAATAAGGGTAAACAAATAGTATTATAATAATAATAAATTACCCTAAAACGTGTCCTAAACCAATTAGATGATATGTTTCCGACCATGGTATTTTTTTCGATTTTGGGACCCCATGGATCCACTTGTACGTGATAATGACACTTTATATTAATTAAGTTAAAGTAAATACAAAAATGGCATATGCATATCTCTTTTGGAAAAATAATTTTTACATAGAGTTATACATGTTATATTTTAGACTATAAATATTCATTTTAAATATAACAATATCTAATACATAATGGAATTTTATTTATAATTTTTAGACATTTAATAATTAAATATATTTATGACACAATAATGATGCATTATTTTTCTTATTAATGAAAGAATTAAATAATTGGTATTATTAATGGTAAAATCAATATAATTTGAATGTTTTGATGACATAAAAGAATTTTATTGGTTAATATGACATGTTATTATTTCATAAATGAATTTAATTTTAATTAATAATGTTTTTAAGACTTTAACAAAAATCAATTATTAAATAATGTAAAAATTGACATAAATGAGTTTTTAAAAAAATATTACATTATTAATTGATATTCTATTCATAAAAATATAAAGTTCAGCTGAAGGACTTATTTCAAGATATGTGTATCATTAATGGACCACTTGGGGGTCGCTTGGATATATATAGTATATTTATTAACTATATAATATAAAAATACAAAGAGACATGGTAAATGTCAAACTATTTAACTAAGAGATAAAACTAAAATATAAGGATAATAAAGTGACCAAAAACTATCTAACAGCTATTAGTTGAGTGGTTTTCGACCCAAACCCATCATATCATCTAAATAAATTATTTTGGAGAAATTAGAAACTAAATATGAATTTATTATAAAATAATATTTTATGTTTTTCCTATGCTGCCCTTCATCCCTCTTATAAAAGGGCACTCCACCATCTCTCTAATTCACACCTTCAATGCTTTTTGGCTCGGCCATCTTCTATCCAAATATCCTTCCATATTCCCTTAATCCATCCTAGATTCTTTCTTGTGATCCAAATGCCGACCTATGGTTCCCTTTTGATCACATCAAAAGGAAGAACCCGAAAAAGAGGTAATGTTTTCAACACCCTCTTTCAAGTTCCTTTTTTCTTGAACTTCTTCATTATTTGTTATTTCCATTATAAAATTCTAACTCCAGTATATAATATATACTGTGATGTTATTATAAATATGGTATAACAATATTCAATATTCTATCCATCCTTTGAATGAAATGTCACCATATATGCGTATGTATGGGTTACCGTCTCCACGTCGTGGTGTAATTGATATTCAATACATTATTATTTTGATGGGCATGATAATGATTGTAATTGATGTAAATAAAAATATAATACATGATAATGATTATTTATATATGATATACCATCCAATTATATATTATTTTAATATCAATATAATGATATTGTTGCTCGTGCCTACGTACGAACTACCATCTCCACGAAGGCAATGAGATTCAGTCCCCATCATATCCATTCAAGTATAATTCTCATTTGATGATTAAAATAATATTTAAGGACATGATATCATTCTGGATGTGAATAAGTTACAACCTATCCATAAAAAACATGGTTTATGTAATAAAACATATAAAAGAAAACAAGTAAGTTTACACCCGAAATGACGATAATACTAAGATATTATTGACAAAGAAATGTTAAAAGATCATATATGATATCATATTATTGTATATAATTATTGTATAATTTAATAACAATTATTTCAACATTATACAAGATTTTAACTTACCCTCGACCAAGGAAAATTACATGGTAAGGGTTAATTTCACAATCTCTTTATTATCTGAGGTTGTTTTTATGTAAGTATCTACTGGAACCCCCTTTATCATCCACATCCATGTTTCATAAAAATATATTTCGAAACATTTATACTATTTAATATAAAATGGGTTAATGCCATTTATACCCTTATGTGTTTTGAAAGGAATCTTTCCTTCATTTCCCAAACAAGGAACTTTTTGACCTTTTCGTCAAATTTTTGGTAAGAATGTTTTTTTAAACTTATACGACGGTTACAACTATTTTCTGCCATTATAAAATCATCAATTCTTCCCTTAAAATCTTACAAGAATATTTTCAAATAAATGTTTTCTTTATAATTATGTGACTCCTAAATGATTTCAAAATAGAAAGAGTTATTTTTTTAAAAAGTGTCTTGATTTCCTCTATGTCAACATCCTTCGATAGATGTCAAGTTTATTTGAAGTTGAATTATTATGATACAAAAATTCCATATTGTATTTATTTTTTTGGGACATGTTTGACTGTAGATGTGCTATTTTTATGCCATTCATGGATTATGGTTAAAGTATTGACATTTTGTATGCTATTTTTAAAACAAATGTTTATGATATATTTATAATTTTTCATATGAGGAATGAAATTGACTTATTAAGTGACGGGTGGAGCCCACTATTGCTCCTCGATGCATGGGTAGGTCTCATGAGACAACTAGACATGGAATTGGACGATTCCCTTTCCCAATTTTGATATATTGGTTTGTCCGAGGCCTTAATCATTTTTAGACATCTTGGCCGAGGCCTTGAATTTTTTTTCATAATGTCCAGCATTATACATTCCCTAATTATGAAAATAATATTTATGGTTCATGTGGTAATTTGACTAGTAGAATACTAATGATTATGTTTTCTTATGCCATTATTACTCAACTCATATTTCTTCCATAAAATTATTCATGTTTATTATTGACAAAGGCATGTGGTATCAATTATTCACCATTCTTAATATTTATGTTATCTTCTGCGGTATTGCTTACCCTTACTGAGCAGTTGAGCTCACCCCTTTCATATGTTTCCTTTTCCCAGGATATGAATAATTCATTTATGAGTGACCATCAGGCATAATCTGTGAGGCTTGGATGTTTCTAATTACATATATTTTTGTTGTATTTCTTTTCAAGTTGTAAAGGTGAACATATGTATGAATATTGTTTCCAAAAAATCTAAACCGATCGGCCTTTTGAGAAATTATTTCCTTGTGATCATGCCAATGTTATGTAATAATGCACCGACTCTGGGTAACTGGGGTCGGGGCATTATAGTTGGTATCAGAGTAAGTTTATTACAAACCTTAGAAACTGGATTTAGATAAACTCTGATTAGAGTACATATCCCAAAGATAGACTTTGAGGATTAGTATAGAAGAATTTACTTGAATATTGGTATTTTAGAGATTTTGTAAGTTTTCTGAGCAATACATCCCTATCTAGATACGAGCAGGTAGAGGTAGCTCTGGCACAGATGTACCTAGGGGTAAATCCCAAAAACCCATCTTTGAGCTAGACTCAAATGGGAGCTGGTTCATGACAACAGGCCACACTCTTTGTTACGACACTCCTGGGGGATATGCTTATGATAATTCTCATTTTCATTACAAACCATTATGAACGGTTTATGAGTATATACTTCCTCAAAGAAAACATTTTTATTATTATGGATTATATCCATAAACTGTTCAATTTATGTTAAGTGTTTTATAAGTTTCGAATTATATATTACGATTCATAAACTAATTTAGTTTATTATTTTGGTTAGAAATGGCGCCTAGTGGAAGGAAAGAAACCTTTTCAATGCACACACTCTATGTAGGTATTTCCCTCCTGCTCAAGATAATTATAGTGGATCTAGTGATGCAACTGGTGTAGATCAACGAATCCACATACTGGGATAACTCTATATGGTTATGAATAATAACCTTACCTGTATGGAGCACCCTGATCCACAGTGTGGAGGATCAATGTTAGATCGCTTCTTGAGGAAACAACCACCAACATTCAATGGGAGTAAAAATCCATTAGTTTCTGAGAAATGGATAAATTCCATAGAGAAAATATTCCACGGTTTGGGGAGTAGCAAAAGGGAAAAAGTTGTCATGGCAGTTTACCACCTTATTGAAGATGATGATCAATTGTGGAAATTGATTAAAAACACAATGAAGGATAATGAAGTATCAAATATGGAATGGCGGGAGTTCAAAGATATTTTCTTAGAAAAATACTTCCTCATGACGATGAGCAGATATGGAAGAAAATTTTTGAGTCTGAGGAAAAAGGAGGATGAGAATGTCGCAAATTATGAGGATAACTTTACAAGGTTAACGAGGCATGATACAGATTATATACATAAACCAAGAATGAAGATTGACCATTTCATTGATGTCTTAACACCATTTCTCCTTTTAGCATTAGTATCTCTATCTTTATCATCATATGAAGATTTTTTCTCATGTGCTATCAATACAGAAAAGTAATTCTCTAATTCCTATGACTTTAAATCAAAGCTAGAGAAGAATAGGTCTGTTGATCACTCTGGGAAAGGAATGATAGAATCATGAAGAAGGGATGAATTTAATTTACACCTTGTGATAATTGCGGAAGGAATCACCCAGGTGCCTTTCTAAAAGGAAAAGTAGTATGTTACAAATGTGGACAGAACGGCCATCTAGCTAGTGATTGTAATGTAAAGAAAGATGCTACCAATGTTCAATGCTACAATTATAGGGAAATAAGTCATTATGAAAATGAATGTCTTATGCATCAGGGAAACATACCTCAGAAAAGGCCTAGGGACCAATGCCAATCTTATACAATCACTACTGCTGAGGTTGAAGACCTGAATGATGTGGTGGCAGGTAATTTAATGGTTTCAGGAAGTTTAGAAAATGCTTTATTTGATTCTGGATCATCGCATTGATTCATATCTTCCCAGTTTTCTATGAAAATTAGATATTTCTAATTTTATTTAACAAGGGAGTTGTCAGTCAAAACTCCTAAACGAAGTATCGTTGCACCAATGTTTTGTGAATCAATCCCCGTTAGAGAACATGTATGTTCTTTATATATTGATTTATTGATCATAACCATGATTGAATTTGATATAATCCTCGGTATGGATTGGATTTCGGACCATGATGCGAAGATTTATTATAAGAAAAAGGAGGACACAATTTTTGATGATAATGATAAAGAACACCTTATCTTCAGAGCAGAATCTTCACCACATGATTCTTATCTTGATCCACCCCCAGTAGCTCAACTAAATTCTTTTATTGAGGAGGAAGAGAATGAAATAACTGTGAGTGAGAAAAGTAATGTTCAAATAGAATATGTACCTATTTTGAAAGAATATGTTTATGTGTTTCCTGATGATTTACCTAGACATTCTTCATAATGAGAAATTGTGTTTTCCATTGATTTAATTCCTGGTTCAAGGCCTATATCGAAGACCCCTTATAGAATGAGAACTATGTAATTAGTAGAACTAAAGAAACCACAAGAGGAAATGAGTAATAAGGGATTTATTCACCCTATTGTTTCTCCAGGGAGAGCCCCTATCCTTTTTGTTATGAATAAAGATGTATCTATGAGGTTATGAATCGACTACAGGGAAATCAAATCTATAATAATAGAGAACATGTATCCCTTACCTCGCATTGATGATTTTTTTGACCAACTTCATGGAGCTCAATACTTTTCAAACATTATCCTTAGATCTAGATACCATCAGTTGGGTGTGAAGAAGGAAGACATTCCGAAAAAACATTTTAAACTAGGAACAGGCATTACGAGTTTACAATAATGCCTTTTGGGCTGATTATGCACCCTCTATTTTCATGGATCTAACAAACAGAGTTTTCAAGGAATATATCAATGATTTTGTTGTGGTATTTATTGATGATATCTTGGTATATTCAGAAATCTATGAGGATTATGAAAATCACTTGTGCATTATTCTGAAGACTCTTAGAAGACATGAATTATATGGAAAGTTTAGAAAGTGTGAATTCTGGCATCATGAGATCTCTTTTCTTGGCCATATTTTCTCTAAAGATGGAATCTATGTTTATCCTTCTAAGACCATGAAAATCCAAGAATGTTCAACACCGATGAGTATAACAGAAGTACATAGTTTTATTGGTTTAGTAGGTTATTATCAGTGTTTCATCCAGATCATTTCCTGATTGGCTAACCCATTAACGAAGCTCACACGTAAAGGGGATAAATTTGTTTGGAAATAAGAGTGTGAATAATGTTTTCAATAACTGCAGAGAGGATTAGTCAATGATCCAATATTGACTCTACCATCAAGAAATGATGGGTTTGTTATTTATAGTGATGCATCGAAGAATGGACTTTGTTGTGTCCTTATATAGATTGATAGGGTTATTTCCAATGCATCAGGAAAACTGAAAATGCAAGAGAAAAACTATCTAACTCATGATCTTGAGTTAGCTGTTGTAATATTTTCTTTGAAGATATAAAGACATTATCTCTATGGTGAAAATTATGAGATTTATACTAATAAAAAGAGTTTGAAGTATATTTTCTCACAGAAAGAAATCAATATTAGTCAATGGAGATGGCTTGAACTACTCAAGAATTATGATTGCACGATACACTACCACCCGATGAAGGAAAATAAGGTGGAAGATTCTTTGAGTAAAAAAAATCATGGTGTTTTGAAGAATATGAGAGTTGAAAAGGATCCTATATATATGGATCTAGTAAAGATGGATATGGGAATAACCATGGAAGGACAAACATCAATGCTTTTTCAAATGGTTTCCAAACCATCTTTACTAGAAAGGATAAAGTGTTCTCATACCGGTTACGAAGAGTTTCAAAAGAAGATTAAAGCTGTGAATGATGGGAGATTGAGTGACTTTGTGAATAAAGATGGAATTTTGAAATTTGGGAAGACTTTGTTCTCCCAATATACATGATCTAAAAAGAGATTTGTTGGATGATATTCATAGTTTCGATTTCTCTATACAGACTGGGAGCACAAAAATGTATAGAGATATGAAGGAACATTTTTTGTGGGAAAACATGAAGAAGGAGATTTCTGATTTTTTGTCAAGATGTATGGTTTGTCAACAAGTGAAAGCAGGAAGGCAACAAACTAGAGGAGTATTTCAACCTATTCCCATACATGAGTGGAAATGGGATAATATTACGATGGAATTTGTCATGGGACTACCAAAGACTCCTAGAAAGAACGATGCAATATGGGTCATTGTTGATCATCATACCATGTCAGTAAATTTTATTTCTACAAGAAAGGATTTACCACTTGAATTTCTAGCAAGACTATATATAAATTAAGTTGCGAGACTTCATGGAGTACCCCTATCGATTGTTTCTGACTGTGATCCCTGTTTTACTTCATGATTCTGGAAGAGCCTTCAGAAGGCCTTGGATACTAAACTTCGTTTGAGCACTACCTACCACCATCATACAAATGGACAATTAGAACGAACTATTCAAACATTATAAGACATGTTGAGATCCTTATCACTTGACTTTATGGGTATGTTGGATCATTATTTAATGTAGTATAATTTACCTATAAAACTAGCTTCCATTCGAGTATTTAGATGGAACCGTAAAAAGCGTTATATGGAAAGAGATGGCACACACCAACCAGTTGGGGTAATGTTGGTGAAAGAAAACTTGTAGGCCCATAACTGGTAGAGGAAATGATGGAAAAGGTTAAGGTAATCCAAAACCTCATCAAAGCCGCTCAAAGTAGGCAGAAGAGATATGCTAATAACAGAAGGAAGGATTTGGAATTTAAGGTAGGTGAGCATGTTTTCTTGAAGGTATATCCATGGAAGGGTGTTATACGTTTCAGTAAGAAGAGAAAATTGAGTCCCAGGTACATCATACCATTCGAAAATCTAGAACGAATTGGGTCTGTAGCTTAACATTTGGCAATACCGCCAAATCTCTCCCAAGATCACGATGTGTTCCATGTATCACTGTTGAGAAAATACATGCCTGACCTAACACATGTAATCACCTATGAGGAAGTAGAACTGGAACCTGATCTATCTTATTGCGAAAAGCCTGTTAGGATTCTTGACACCAGAGAACAAGTGTTGAGAAACTGGACGACTCGTCTGGTAAATGTTCTATGGAGAAACAATAAGATGGAAGAGGCAATGTGGGAACCTGAGGAACTTATGATGAAGAACCACCCAAGTAATTTTATGCAGTTGTATTCTAGAAATTTTGAGGATGAAATTATTTGAAGGAGGGAAAATCTAACCCCCCCAAGCTTCTATTGTACGCTTTCCTTTGAGTAATACAGTAGCTTGTGTTGTATGAAACCTCGAGTTTGAACACACACCACAACCAATCAAACTAGCCGTTATGAATAGTAATACCCATTTTTTTAAAATTTAATACATTTTTTTTCTTTCAAAATGGACTTTATTTTTGGATTCAGAATATTGAAACTATCATAGGGTGAATTTTTGGTACATTTTTTATCACTTTTATATTTTGATGAATAGTGAAAATTACTAAATTTTAAATAAAAACAAATTTTTTAATCAAAATAATTAAAAGTGATAAATTATGAATTTGAGTGGTTTTAAAGTATATTTAGATTATATTTTTACTATTTAATAGAATGTTGGTCATTGGTCATAATTTCACATTTAAACCGGACATAAACAAGTGTCAATCTTATGATAGTTATTATTCCTTAAAACACACTTTTTGTTTTGAAAACAGGAATTAATTTTAAATTAATTTCGGCCACTTCTGTGTTTTGAATTTAGAAAAATGGATTCCATATTTAAAATCAGGAGGTACAAATTGTGTACATAGGTAACTTTGTATTTTAGACATTTTGAAAAATTACTGCGGTAAGTATTCTATTTACCATGGTTAAAGGGTAAATCCGGTAAACAAGGGTAAACAAATAGTATTAAAATAATAATAAATTACCTTAAAACGTTTCTTAACCATATTAGTTGATATATGTACGACATTGGGCATCTTTGGGTTGATTTTGGGACCCCATGGATCCACTTTTAACTGATAATGACACTTTATATTAATTTAGTTAAAGTAAATACAAAAATGACATAAACATATATCTTTTAGAAAAAAAACTTTTACCTAGGGTTATATATGTTATATTTTCGACTATAAATATTCATTACATATATAAATATATTTCCTACATAATGGTAATTTATTTATAATTTTTATACATTGAATAATTAAATATATTTATGACACAATAATGATGCAGTATTTTCCTAATTAATGAAAGAATCAAATAATTGGTATTATAAATGTTAAAATAAATATAATTTGAATGTTTTGATAAAATAAACCAATTTTATTGGTTTCTATGACATGTTATTATTTTTAAAATAAATTTTTCCCAAATTAGTAAATATTTTAAGACTTTATCAAAAACCAATTAATAAATAGTGTCAAAATTGACATAAATGAGATATTAAAACAAATATTATATTATTAATTGATATTCTATTCCTAAAACTCAAAGGATATTCCAAAGGACTTATATCAGGATATTTTTATCATTAATGGACCACTTGGGGGTCTCTTGGATGTATATAGTTTGTTTATTAACTATATAATATAAAAATACAAAGAGACATGGTAAATGTCAAACTATTTAACTAAGAGTTAAAAAATAAAAGACAAGGTTAATTATGTAACCCAAACCTATCTAAAACCTATTAGTTGAGTTTTTTTGACCCATACCCACCTTATCCTTGAAATAAATCAGTTTGGAGACATTATAAACCGAATATTAATTTATTATAAAATAATATTTTATGTTTTTCTTAAGGTGCCCCTCACCCATCTTATAAAAAGGTACTCACCTTTCTCCCTCATTCACACCTTAAAAGCCTTTTTTCTCAGCCAACCTCTGCCCAAATATCCACCCAACTTCCCTAAATTGAACCTAGAGGAATTAGTTTGATCATACATCCATCCTATGAAGCTTTTTGAATCAAATCAAAAGGAGGAAGCCGAAGAAGAGGTAATGTTTTCACCACCCTCTTTCAAGTTCCTTTCTTCTTCAACTTATTATTTCTTTTTTATTTCCATTCTAAAATTATAACTCCAGTATCATCTATATACTTTGATGTTATTATAAAAATTGTACAACCATATTCAGTATTCTATCCATCATTTGAATGACATGTCACCGTACGTGCGTACATATGACTTATCATCTCCATGTCATGGTGTAATTGTTATTAAAAACATTATTATTTGGATGGATAGGATAATGATATTTAATTGATGTAAATAATAAATAAAGAATGATAATTATTATTTATATATGATATACCATCCAATTATATATTATTTTAATATCAAAATAATGATATTGTTGCTCGTGCGTACTTACGGACAACCGTCTCCTCGAACGCGATGAGATTCATTCCCCATATTATCCATTCAAGTCTAATTATTATTTTATGATTAAAAATAGTGTTTAAGGACATGATATCATTCTGGATATGAATAATATACAACCTATCAATAACAAACACAACTAATGTAATAAAACATATAAAAGAAAACATGTAAGTTAACACCCAAAACGACGATAATACTATGATATTATTAACAAAGCAGTGTTAAAAGATCATATATGATATTATAATAATTTATATGATTGTTTTATATTTTAATAAAAATTATTTCACCATTATACAGGAGGTTAACCTACCCTCGACCAAGGAAAAGTACAAGGTAAGGGTTAATTTCACAATTTCTTTATTATCCGAGGACGTTTTTATGTTATTATCTACTGGGACCCCCTTTATCATCCACATCCATGTTTCTTAAAAATATATTTCAAAACATTTATTCTATTTTCTATACAATGGGTTAATGTCATTTATACCCTTATACATTTTTAAAGTAATTTATCTGTCATTTTCCAAACAAGGTACTTTTTGACCTTTTCGACAAATTTAAGGTAAGAATATTTTTTTAACTTATACGGTGGGTGCCTCTATTTTTTTCCATTATAAAATCATGAATGCTTCTCTTAAAATCTTATAAGAATATTTTCAAATAATATTTTCCTTTATAATTATGTGAATCTTAAATGATTTCAAAATAGAAAGAGATATTTCTTAAAAAGGGTCTTTATTTCATCTATATCAACATCCTTTGATAGATTTTAAGTTTATTTCAAGTTGATTTATTATGATAAAAAACATCCATATTGTATTGAAGGTTTTGTGATATATCTAACTGTGGATGTGTTATATTTATACCATTCATGGTTTATGGTTAAACTATTGACATTTTTTATGATAGTTTTAATACGAATTTTTATGATATGTTTAAACTTTTTCATATGAGGAATGTATTGGAATTAGTAAGTGATGGGTGGATCCTGATATACCTCCTTGATGCATCAGTAGGTATCATGAGACAACTAGATGTTGAATTGGCCGATGCCCTTTCCAAATTTTGGTATATGGTTTTGGCTGAGGCCTTAATAATTTTTATAAATCTTGGCTGAGGCCTTGACAAAATGTTTCAGAATGTCCGGCATTATACATTCCCTCATTATGAAAATAATATTGATGGTTCATGTGGTCATTCGACTAGTAGAATACCAATGATTATGTTTTATTATGGAATTATTTACATAGCTCATATTTCTGACATAAATGTATTCATGTTTATTATTGGTAAAGCTATGTGGTTTCAATTATTCACCATGCTTAATATATATGTTATCTTCCGTTGTATTACTTACCCTTACTAAGAAATTGAGATCACGCCTTTCTTATGTTTCATTTTCCCAGGATATTAGGAACTTAGTTATGAGAGATCATCATGCATAATCTAGGAGGATTTGATGTTTCTAATGAAATATATTTGTGTTGTATAAATTTTCATGTTGTAATGTTGAACTTATGTATGAATCTTATTTCCAATAATAATAAACTGATCAGTCTTTCGAGACATTATTTCCTTGTGATCATGCCAATGTTATGTAATAATGCACCGACTCTGGGTAACTAGGGTCGGGGCTTTACAACATGTCCTCAAACATTGGCATGGTCCTCTCTATTAGTCTGTCCTTCTGAGGGTGAAAATAAGTGATGAGGTGTAAGTTGGTGCCATAGGAATGTCACAATCCCCTCCAAACATGTGGAACAAAATGACTATCCTGATATGAAATGATGGATATTATAACACCATTCACCCACACCACCTCACCCACATACCACCGTGTTATGGAATTTAATGTAATCAACGCCATGATCACTAAGAAGTTGTACAATTTCATCAACTAATCAACTTCTACCCAAATAGCATTGCATCCTCCCTGATCCCTGGGTGATCATCAGATGAAATCCATCAATATGTCTTCTCACTTACAATTAGGGACATCTGGGGGCTGCAACAAACCATCTGGAACCTAGTGCACATCCTTCACTTGCAGGAACACTAATCTCTTTTCCATAAACTCCGCCACTTCGTGATTTATCTCGGGCCACCATAACTATTCCATAATTCCTCAGCACCTCATGGGAACTCATAGGTGTACTACTAGTGGTGATATATAGATCTCAAAGTTAACATACTCATGTATTTCCAATGGAACAAACAGATTCCCACATATCACCATCGGATTCGGGCCATCCACTGATCATTTCTACGAAGCATCAACCTTTTCAAAGTGATCCCACATCACTCCCACCTTTGAGTCCCACAACCAATACTCCTCCACCTTACTCTTCACTGATGACTATATATTCATTTTGAACAGGAAAACTATTCATTTATCCATTCATGTATCTATACGCAAGGAATCCATATCCTCCATCATCCTCCAACAATCTGTAGATTCTGGAACCACATTCTTCTGTGACTTCATGCTCAACGAATAAACCACAACATTCCCCTTTCATGAGTTGTATGAGATATCAATATCATAATCCTGTTGAAAATTCATACACCTTCACTTCCACAGTTTCCAGTCTTTCTAGGAAATGTTGTACCTCAAGCTATTATGATCAATGAATACCACAAAGAACTCCCCAATAAGGGAATGTCTTCATAGACATAGTGTGAACATGCCTGCTGCTAGTTCAAGATTATGTTTTTAATATTTATGTTCTTAGATATCTAACTATATAGGCCCGTATGAGATCACTCCTTGTTACTAAATCAACACACACCCCATGCCTAAAGGATAATAATAACAAAACCTCTCAAAAATCACACCTTTATTTGGTAGCATGAGCACCAGATCCTTGACCAACTTCAACATTAATATTCGAACGATACCTATCACTGCTCACCCGACACAAAAGCATGGCTTATTCTAGTCATTTCAATAAAAAGAGTTGCTAATTCAGGGAAATCATGTAAGAATCGCTAGTAGTTGCCTACTAGACCTGGAAAAATATTAACCTATACATAATTCTTGGGTGATTCCCACATAACGAATTCATCTACCTTCTGCCGGCCCACTACAACACACTTATGATACACCATATGTGTAGAGATGTGGACCTCTTAAGTCCAATAAATGAACATGGAATATTTTCATACAGCTATTGTCAATGAAGGAACTCTTGTAAAATCCTATGATGCTCAGTATGCTTCCCCTTTGACATCGATTATATTAGGATGTGATCGATGAACATGATGATGAAACGGTCCTGTACTCACAAAATAAGAAGTTCATATGCCCCATGAACAAGTTTTGTGTGTTTCTAACACAAATTGGCATTACCATGAACTCAAAGTGCCCTTAACTGCACCTAAAAGTAGTCATTGGGATGTCACCCCCCTTCACACTTAACTGGTGATACCCATAACACATATTGTCCATCGAAAACCAACCTTCTCCCTCAGCTGGGTGAAATGTTCTTCTTTTCTTGGGAGAGGGTAATGGTTCTTGACCAATACCTGATTCAGTCTCTAATAGTCTTTGAAGATCCCCATACCATAATCTTCCTTCAACATAAATAATAAGATAACACCCCACGGAGATACAAAAGGTCGGATGAAACCAATCATTATCAGATTAAGAGTATGAATCTGAATCTATTGTATATCAGAAGGCATCATCTAATACTGATCCATCAAGATTCAATGAGTGATAGGCAGTAAGTCTATCACAAACTCAACATCACCTAGAGGGAAAAGATTCATAAACTCAATGGGGATAAAACGAAGAAACTACACAAAAAAATCCATGAAACCTCTACCATCTCAGCATCCATCGATCACACTAATATATTGGCCAATAAGGTAAAAATAACTCTACATTTCAGCTACCCATCTGACAGCTTTGGTCACCAATGAAAGCTAAATTCATCTCTTTCACATCTAATAACATGAATATTCTATAGAAGCAATTGATAATAGCATGAACATAGTACAACAATTCAATTCCAAGGATAAAACACTATTACAAAATTTGCAGTAGTAAGAGATTATCACTGGTCTAATGCGGCCCCAACATTAATCTACATCCTAGAAAACATAAAACAAGCTGATTGGACCTCTGACTTGTGTAGTCAACATCAGGGGAATAGAATGTCGTACAATTTTCATTCATAGAGCAAGGGATTGAAAGGGTTCAACAATGGAGTGAGATACCCTTGAATCAAACAAGGAACAAAAAATCATACCAAACAAAAAGATCATACCTCGAAAGATCTCTAGCCCTGCTATAAATGATGCCTCGATGAAGTACAATTTCCCATGACCATCCCTTCTGGCCCTCAGCTTTAAACTTCCTCCCTTACCATGCCCTAGTAGAGGTCCCTGAGGAGCCTATTGTGGTTGGCCTCCTCCTACGCCTTTTTCCCTTGGTGGAGCAAGGGTCTGAAGTCCGTACATTAGGAAAGTCCTTGATGGAAACTACTACTAAGGATATCATTAAACATTCCCACCTTCACCGTTAAATTCTTGAGTCAGGAACTCTCTCTAGGGTTTCCCATGGCCTCTGCACAAACAACACCTTAGCCCCAGGACAATGGGAAAAGGGATAGGACCAGAGGGTCTGAAATGAAACTACGGGTGTCGGATCCTCACTGGACAAAGCCTTAAATGCCTTGACATAAAAGACTTGATTCTAATGCCCTTCCCCATTGTATAGCTCTATTGACTTCCCCCTAGAAGATCTAGTCACGAGTTCATATATTCCACTAACTGAAAAATATTATAAACCCCTTATTATGTCGGTAGGGTGATGGGAGTAACATCATACTTATGGGAAGGAAAAATTCCCTCCTCTATGCACCTCTCCAATGACTCGTCATCAAGAAAACGATTCTTAGAAGAATGAAAGACATCATTGAACTTGAGCCCCAATTCTGTCATTGAAAAACTCCCCTTCTAAGGGGGGAGTGGTTTTGACCTATTCTCAACATTCATCGTGTAGATAATAATTGCACTCAAAACTTCTTCTCTATGTCATCCCATGAAACAACGGTATCCTTCCTCTCCATAAGGTAAATAAAACACCACTTCCAAGCTCCACCACTCATTTGGCTCTCTCATAGTGGAACCCAATACTCTGTTGGAGCCCAGATCAAGTTAAAAGTGGCCACTAGATCCTCAATCTAATTGTTCGTCCCCATGTCTAAGACACTACCCTTATACTTTCCTGGAGTCTACATCTAGAAATCATGAAGATTCATCTACCACTAATCATCCTCTTTCGCTAGCTAGACCATATGTCGGTCATCCTGGTTAGCCTGTTGACCCTCCACTGATCGTACCACAGATGGGTGAGGTCCCGAAGCCAAAAATGAAAGGAAAACAAGGAACTCCTAAGCCTGTGTTGTATGGAATTTTCCTTAAAGATTAATTTTAACTCGTTATTTATTTAAATTTCATAAAAACTCCCAAAATAAACAACAACACAAGTTAACATGATGCATGTACTTTCTCAATGTTCTCTACCCCACAAATGGTGTTTCCTCTCTAGGTCGATTGGTAATCATAGTGTCCTTGAATCGGATCATGGGTACCCTAAATTACCATAGCCTTGTTAGTCTTCCCCATCCTATTTCATGCACCATGATCACCTAATAGTGTTTCCCTACAAACCCATGCAATTATAACTATGCCTAACTCTTTAATCCATCCTTCCATTCAACCATCAGATCTGATTCAATTTTTTCACAAACAACCTTCTTAATGTTGAGGTATGGGATACCAAGATGCAGATACCTTCCTTCCTCAATAATAAAGAGAGAACAAGAGATGCACGATTCCCGCCTCCAATAGCCCCGAGGGTGGGGACCAGCACCAACGGTATACAAATATCAAAAGGGGGGGGGCATTGCCCTTTTTATAGTAACCATGATCATGAGATAAAATCAATGAACCTCAGATTAATCCAAGAATGATATGTACAGATTCCAAAATCTCTCTCAAATTCAAGTTTAAAGTAAAACTCATAGAAATACAATGAAAACCAAAGGGTTAGTGCCTAAATAAAACAAATATACAACACAACAACCTTCCCCAATACTCATGCTACTATGGTCTAGCACAATCCATGAAATCTCTTTGGAAACTTTAATAAAATTTTATATATATAGGGATAGAATAAAAGTATATTAAGTACGGAAATCAAAATTCACTCATGAATATGTGGGAAAATCATACTAATTCCCCTATTATAAAAAAATATAACCTCAAAAGCACATAATAAGATATACAATTCACTGTAACCACACCAAGGAAAAATCACAAAATAATGAATGTCATGTAAAGTAAATTAGTATAAGAAAATATAATTGGGTACCCCACACCTCTTCTCACTAGTTAACTACTCATCTCTAATGGGGAATATATTGATGCTACCACACTCTTACTCAAACCGCACTACCCGAACCTTTCCGCATACACATGAGCCTCACACCACATCACATCCTGGCTGCAGGCTCCTGGGCCACAACCACCACACAACTCAACCAAAAACACATGTTCCTCATCCCAAAGAAACATGAGAAACAAACCACCTCCAACATAGCCAATACCATATTTTTTTTTTATTAAACCACAATCCATTACAGCATTCATGAAGAGTCTTGGTCCATCAATGCCTAGAAGAGGGAGTACGGTAATGTTAGTAACCATCCATCCATCCTCCCACTTGGATGTTCGGAAAGACGCCCGACCCAATAAAAATGGAGGTGTTGGAAAACTGTGCTCAACACGGGGTGGGGTGTGTATAGATAACATATATAACTACATGTTTATATATATATAGTTAACAAAAACTCATCACATACTATGGTATTCCAAACATACAACCATCCCACTCAAAAAACCATTTCTGCTGCCCCTACAAGAATATACCACTACGAATGATGGTCACTTGAACACCGCTTTACTACAAGCCCCAACTCCTAATATACCTCCATACAATTCATTCAACAAATTATCATTCTACATTCAAAAAATTCATTTATTTATTTCCATACCTACCTAGAAAACTAAAATACAATGAAAACATTATAAGGTGATGCAACCATACCAACCACTACAAAGTCAAACAATGAAAGAAAAATCAAATAAAATTCTTCAAAGTTATCCTTCCCATTTCATCCTCTCACATCCAAACCAGGAAGCCTTGATGCACAAACACACCACAACCAGCACAGCCATAAACCTGAAATCATTATACAACCTAATCCCGCAGTCCTGCTTCCCAACCACTATTCCAAAACAAGAGGTATGCAAGTAGAAGGAAACTAAAATAAAACTGGATCCATGGCTATGACACAACATGAGAGTCAAAGGGATTGGATGGATCTAGGGGAACTAAAAGAAAATAGAACCAAAATGGGAAGATAAGGTCTCAACATAGAAAAGAAATATATAATATCTACAATAGAGGAAATGGTTTCAAGGGCCATTAAAGTCAGATCATGGAATAGACCATGCTGTTCAAGTATTTTAATATCTCCAGAGTGATATGTTATTAAATATCTAATTAATATCCTTTCGAACACCCACAGAAATTTAGAAACATGGCTTTAAATTCTATTTGAATAAAATATAATGTATGTGGGGTAAAAATGGAAAGTCTAGAAATGATCCATTGATGGGTGAGTCACCTACCCCAATCCATAGACAAAGAGCCATCGATTGCAAGTCACCGACATTGCACTACCAATGTTGAGTTACTGATAATGTGCTACCGATGCTGAGCCCACAACGGGACCTACTGACACTTGAATCACTGATGAACAGAATCTTTGACGTCTTTTCCAGTAGACACCCATGTCCTACTGATTCCTTGACCAACTGATGCCTCGACCTACTAACAAAAAATCTATAAATTTGGAAAACTTTTGAAATTAGCTACCGTTTCGACCTTGAACACCCCAATTACTAGATTTTTTCAATGTAATGGAACATGGAGGACCACGACAATACATGAATCATCTTTTATATAATATAAATTTATATATTTGGTAAGGTCATTTGTAATAATCCATATTGAAACATTATTTCTAAGAGTCATTTCTAATATATTGAAAAATTATAGAGTAACACCATTCCATTTCAACACTATAGATGGTGGGGGTTGAAAGGATCCTCTAGGTTTTCATCTCTCAACCTTAAACTATTTAAAATTTATGAAAAATGATTCATAGTTAGAAATTTCCATTACATATTCTCCCACTAAAAATGTTCCCTCAAATCCCTATATATCTTATTGCTATAATGGTGTATAGTGAAATTCTATCTATGATGATTACCCAAGAATTTAATTTTCATCTTAGGTATATATGGATAACATACTTACTTTCCAAATTTTAGAATTTCTCCTTTAAAAATAGAGCCTTAAAAATTTAGCAAATTCATTACATAAATTTTCTTTTGAAATTCTCATCATCTAGATGATAAATTGTTCTTCCTCCAAAATATATGATTTTTAATTCTTCAAATAAAAACGTAATTTTTTCTATTCCTCAGAATTTCCATTGTATAATTTTACTATATTAATTAAAATATGATCCCTATCAATCCAAATTTTGGTTAAAAATCCATGGTCATTCCATATCAATAAATTATAAACATTATATTCCTTCTCTAATTGATAGGGTAATGAAGAATTAGAATCTTTATTTTATCTTAATCCACCTTGTTTTCTTCATGGTTAGATCTTTATATAATAGATGTATTTTATACTCTTATGATCCTTTTATATCTCACATCTTTCTAAAAAATACAATGCATCGATATTTTCAAAGAAGAGATTATGGTCTCAAATTCTAGGTCACTAGTTTCATAGATCTTTTCATGAGTTCTTAATTACCTAGATGTATAAGAAATAACATTATAATTCTATATAAGGACACAAACTGGCTCCTTATTATATGAATCCACACATATTAGAAATCAAAAAAATCTATATGATGGGTTCAAAATAAAAGAACTGAATAATCCGCACTTAATTTCTTCAAAACAAATATACACATTACTCTTCCAAAGTGAAATTTACCTCATTATGCATAATATGGATTAACAGGTTATTTAATAATGATTTTTTGGAACATATATTCCATAGTAACATTCCAAACAAATAAAACCAAATAGCATAGTTATGTACGTTCCTATATATATTTAGTTGAGTTAATATTTAATTGAATGATAAACTATTATTATATCGTTATAGATTATATGGAAATGGAAAAACTTTTATAATCTAGAATTTACATGTTCAAAATTTCCCATACACACACTTTTATTATAACAATTTCAATAATTATCGGAATGTTATTATCATGGTCTTTATTTGTTTTAGAACATACATTGTTTTGAAAATTAATAACACAAAAAATCATAAATATTTTTTTAATACTTTTTCATTTATACAAAAAAATAAAGGGTGGATTAGTCAGACCAAATAGAATTAAAATGCACACGTACATTCAATACCTACCTGGGAATGTTTTATTCGATATATCTTCCTTCTTTACATTAAATTGATGATTCTTAGAAATAAGGTTAGTATTTTTAAAATATTTAGCACTATAAGTTTGATAAAAAATGTAATTATTGTGATAAAAAATATAACTCTACATTAACATAGTATCATTTATTTCCATATAATCATGTACAACCTCATAGCTCCATCATTCCTCTAAATGTGAGGAATAGTTCCTCCTCAACATGAAACACTAGGGAATAATAATTATTTATCCCATAGATCCTATAATTATATTTTCACTTATACTAATTCTAAATTTCCAATTCAAAAGGTTTTCGTTTATAGTAGTCATGATTCAAGTATTATATCAATGGAAAAATAAACATCACCCTAGAGTAGAGGTTCATGTAATTTCTAGAAAATACTTCAAATTTTTATTATAAAATACGTATGTACCCAATTTTAAGATCACCATTACTATATATAGATTGTGTATTTTTTCCACAATGAATCTCATTTAATTGAGCTATTGGGGTGGATCTAAAAATGGATCATCTGATGAATTATCTACATGAAATATAAATAATTCCTCATCTTCATAATAAATTTTAATTTACATCACATTATAATAAATATTTTCATCATATTTTTAAATCCATTCTACTATAAAGATTATATCAAATTAAATCATAAGTATAAAAATAATGCTAAAAAAATTGTGTTTATTTTTCATAATGGGAACTACCCAATATATCAATATTGAAATGAAATTTGAAATAATATTTTTTACTAAAAAAATCCATTTTAAGGTGATTGGGAAGTATCTAATTTTCATAGTAAACACTAAAGACATAAAACATAGTGAGGATATAGAATAATATAAAAAATTAATTACATTAGATGGTTTGATTAATTTAGATTCCACCATATCATTGAGAACATCAACCTCAGTTGTACTAATTTCATAAGGTTTTCCTTATCCCCATGGCCACTTATTTGAATGTTTAAATTCATACTTGAGATATATTTTTTGATTAATGTCCCATTTCAATAATAATGTAGCACTGGATAGTTGTGTCCACTTTCTTTCTATTACATTTATTATATACATGAACTTTATATCAATACTTATATCAAATCCCTATCCCCTTTATGTATTTTCTAGGATGTTTGATTATATAATTTTCATGTGAAGGAAATTTATTCATTATATTATTATAATATAAGAGGTTCAATTTTTCTTAGTGATCAATTTTCATTGAATCTAATTATTTCCCATGAATATATAAGACCATGAATATTACTTCCCTATTTTAATACTTCATAAATCTATTTTATCAAAATGATGAAAATGAGTTACAAATAGATTCACATAGTAGACTTCGATTAAACCCTTCAATGAAAAGGTAAATATTTCATTCCTTATAAAATATTTAATTAAAATCATTCCATAAAAATATTATAAAATTTGACACATCTTTTATAGTATTTTCTCCATTATTTTTCATTACATTGATGAAATTTTACTTCACTGTAGTTAATTTTTCCTCTGGGAAAATTTTTCAAATAATGTTTTTAAAATATCTATATTCCATGTGTATTATTTATTCATACTACCATGTATTATGGATAAATAAACCACATTGGTCAGTATTTCCATTAAAAAAATATTATTCAAGTATAAACCTCTCTATTTTGTCACACCAAATGGACAAAAATACCTTTTCAAGGGAATTTATCCATTTAATTAACTACCATTATATTAGTAGTTCCTCTAAATTATGGGGGATTATGTTTCATTAAATGATTCCATATGGGTTTATTATTCCATGAATAATCATGTTTCACTATATTTTAGTTGTTATTAATCATATAATAGTTCTTCTTCCTAAATATGGACATGATTTTCTCCACTCAAACACATGTTGTATTGGTTTATTTTGTAATGGAATATATAAATTAGTGAGGAGTATTGATTAAATTATTTCTTCAATGAACAATTTATTAAAAATGGAACATACTGAATTATTTTATAAGACTATAAATTCTGAATCATAATATATAATTCAAAATATTATATAATAGTTAGTGTTATTTGAATATTTATTCATGGTTAATCATAGAGTCATAAATATTTTTCCATTGTGAATAACATTAAAACATTAAATTATTTTATAATTATTCATAATAATTCGTTTATAAAATGTGAGTTAACATAAGAATATACCATCGGTGTGTCAGAAAAGGTTTGAAGTAAGGTATCACTCACCATTCAATAGAATGATTGTTAAGGTATACTCAACAAACTTTTTTAGGTTTTGTTACCCCAAGATGCATTTTTTCTAGAACAATGTACCTCAGTAGTGTACATGTAAGGATTTCTTGCTATGAAAATCCATAAAATATCTAACTTATAAAAAAAATATGTGATATTTTTATATTATTATAAATATCATAATATAATTTCATTAGGTTGTGTCCCCTATTATATGGCATCCTAAATCAAGCTCCAATGGTTGCATGTAAACATTCTATGAAACCGACTATTAATTCCCTAACTCTAGATACCCAAAGCTGGTGTTTATTTTATGAAACTAGAATATATTATAGGGATCAAATACCAATATATTGATTTATTTAATATACATGGAGATTAATATACATGCATGATACCCATGTTTCATAAATAATAAAATTGAAAATATAAAAAAGTAAACCTTTAATGCCATTAGGACTCATTAAAATATTTATTCTTAATATCCTAGGGAAAAAATAAAAGATGTGAGATGAACTTTTTGGTAATGGTTACATATAATAGTATTTATCGTGAGTGAATAAGGAATAATATACATGTAAAGGTAAAGAATGGAGCTCATATTATATTTAATCAATAAATTGATCAAGATATGTATTCATGGATAACCTAAATGAAATAATATTAGGGATAATAAATACTAAATTATCAAGGAAGGAAATGATTAATATTTAATTTCAAGATCTCAATAATAATTTTATTTATATCATTAATACCTTGTTCTAATATAGTTTAATCAATGAGTAGCTATAGATGAATAGACAATTTATTCTATCACTATGATTTTTCTCGTGAGGATATCAATGCCATATGGGGATATCTATAATTATTACCCACTAATTACATAATTTAGAATTCCATCATTATACATTGAATGATAAATTTAACTTCTAAAAAAAGTTCTTATCAATAAAAATATGTATTGACAAAATAATGTAAATTTATTAATATTTTCCACATTTAATCGAAAAAATTTAATTTTTAAATGACATGTTTTGAAATGATATAATGTTAAGTAAATATTAATACATATGATACAATATTATGTATATTTATAAGAAATATATCTTCTTATTTTCACTAGAAAGTTAATTTTTCCAGGAAATGTTAATGATTATAAAATTAATCAAAAAACTAATTATAAATAATTCCCATAGTCAAAATAACCTGAACCCATAGAGATAGACAATATGGGTGGTATCATTACATCATTACCTAATTCTAGTATATTTAAAATAGTAAGCTTTTTCATTGATGAATAAAATAACCATAAAATTTCCATTATTGTTTTTGAAAAATTTCCATTCACATTGAAAATCAATTTAAAAATGTTCTATATTTGTAGGAATTGTTTTTACAAGAATCCTTAAAAATTTAAAATAAAATTTCAAAATAATTATTTCCCATGACGATGGTAATATTCCATACTTTCTTAGTATGTTAAAAAATATTAATTCCTAATTATTCAGGAAAAAGTGAAAAGTGATCTTCTTTGAAAAAAGGGCACAAGATTATTTTATATAATTTTGGATATAGGTAAAAATTGGAAATAATATAATAAATAAATATTTTTATAATAATAAAAATATAATTTAAAATAATTTATGATAATAAATATATTGAAGAAAAAATCCAAAGTCGAGTAGAAAAACATGTTGAGTTTCTATAAAAATTTGATTTAATTATCTCGAGTACTTATAGAGTGAAAAATGAATTGAAAAATTATAATTTATAGAAATAAATGTATGATAACAAATTGGTTTTTCATATGATAGTAAAATGAAATAAATAACTCATCAGAGATTAATAAAATAAATAATGAATAATGATAACATTGTGATATAGACCACTATCACTTTGGTATCATTTTAATTGGAATATTAATGATAGAAAAACAAAAAAATGAAAAATGAAATATCAATAATATAAAAAGAATAATGATATAACTTATCGATGGGTTTATATATACACATAATTAAAAATTTATAGGTTCATATTAGCAAATATTTTTCAATGGAGTGGAATAGAGATCAAATTATTCCAATGATCACACCATTGAAGTGAGATTTGAAAAATGAGTTTTCCTATGCATAAAATATAAAGCCATAATAAAGAGTAAATAAAACATAAAATAATAAAAAGTCACGTGACACGTAATTTTAGAATATCAATGAAAATAAATAAGTAATATAACCTAATAAATATTAATTGAGACATGAAACCCCTTACCTCATGATTCCAATTAGTTGAACGTGATTTACACTTATTTATAATGATTTAAACATTTTATTAATTTATATCATAAAAATATTAATATTTATGAAAGCATATATTATCTTCTTATTATATATTGTCCCCCATTCATTAGTAATATTTAATTATTACCATTGTTCTGGTTGTTAAATACATCTTTATATTTATTCTTATTTTGTGACAAATGATCCAATTATGGAACATAGTATACAATTATATAATATATAGAATTGTACTAATTTTATAAATATCATATATATTAATTACATATTATTTTTAAATCATCATTTAAATTTTGATATAGAAAATGAATCACATCTCTTCACAGAGATGGTGGGATGTACGTACGCATGAGTGATGTTGTATTTTATTTCATATGATAAATGTCAATGAATGAGATGATAAATTAATTTTAAAGGAAAAATATAATGTCAAAATTTTCATATTTATTATTTATTTCCTTTATTATGACTATCATTGTGATTCAATTATTGAAAAAATTACATCGGTTTGCGAGATGGTAGTCCTCCTTATACCACAGTGATTATTTTTTATCCTATTTGATGGAGAAGGAGATAGATAATATTCTACCAAAAATATAATAATATATAAAAATATGTATTATTCTACTATTTTCATATTGTAATTTAGACGATCTAATTTAATGTGTTAAAAGATGAAGTGAAAAAGAATGAGGGGAGTTGTTTTAATATTGTAATTGAGGTTAGTGGAAGACTTATAATTTTTCAATGATTAAAAATAATGTGATTTAACATTCATAGAAATATGAATAAAAAATATTAAATAATATAATTTTAAGAGGTTTAAGATTAAATAAATCAAAATAATTTAGTTTCACTAATTTTTAATTTCATTTTAAGAATATTCAGTTTTGGTTTACCTGATGGAACAATTATTTTTAAGCTCAACTTTGGTAAATGATTTCTACTATTAATATTTTTAATTATAACAAAAAATAAATTTTTCATTATTTATTAATATTAAAAGTGATGATTAAAATAGTTAATTCTTTTTATTATATTTATTTCATATAATGTGGATAGGTTAATTTTATTATAAACCCATAAAACATGTCGAAAAAAAGGTTTTTGAAGGAATTGATTTTTCAAGAATAGGATGATATTACATTAGCTATATGACTAATAATAATCCTTATAAGGATTTAAATACATATAATTATATATAAAATATTTAAACTCCATTTAAATTATTCACCATTAAATCTTACCTTAATTAATTATAATGGTATGATATTATTCTTTAATAAATATCTCTGAAAATATATTTTCCTAAATCCAAATAATATTCTATTAATTTAATAAGAAATAGATTTAAAATACATGGATAATTTTAATTATTTTAATATATTATTTTAAATTAAATGTTTCATTGCTAATCTCTAGATTTTTCAAAAAATCATAAAATCTTACTTTTAAGAAAAACAGTCAAATTTTAATTTTAAGATTATTTTGAACAATATATTCCAAAATTAATATTTTTATTTTTATTTTTAAATTTTTTTCAAATAAAATATTTAAATATTAATATTATATTAATTTTTGAAAAATGATTATAAATATTCTTAATTGATTCTTTGGTGTGATACATGCAGTTAGTTCTATGGAAAGATAACTCAACCAGTGGCCAAACACTCAATTTGGGTATATCTTATCAATTTTTATATGTTTGGTATGTGGTATATTAAACCATGTGGAACTGTGAACCACTATTAAATTTACCATATAATTTTCTAATTTGGGCCTTGTTTATTAAATTCCAATATGGGTGTGAATTCAGGGTGTTTTGTGATATATTACCATGTTGTTTGTAATTAGGTCATGTTTATGGTTGTGTGGGATTAATAAAACTTGATTTAAGACCTAAAATGGATTTTAATAATATGCTGGTTTCTAATTAATTTTTATTGATTTATTAAAAACGTTTATTTTTTCATATAACAAGATTTTGATGTTTTATTATATTTTATTTCAAGTGTATTCTTTGGGTAAAATGGTCATTAGTATCATTTGAAGGAAATTTGTGAAATTATTTAAAAAATTGATTTTTTGATGTGTGAATGATATTCCATATGTTATTTTGTTGATTATCATGTATTTTTACCTCAAATATTGTGGGAAAATATAGATAGATGTGTTGGAAATTTACTAGTTTAGTTCAAGTCTAAGGATAATTAAATTCTTCTTCTCCAATAATGGTAATGAAAAATGCATAGATAGCCTTATTTTATTGTAAAAACAATGACTGAATTTACTCTTTATTAGGTGATGTAACCCTATTTTATTCCCAAGCACATATTCAAAATAAATTTTGGTGATGAAATGCATATTTATTTTGAATCTGATTTCTAGTTTAATGGTTTATTAGTCTACCCCTATGTGAGGTGTTCTAGCTTCATCATTTGTTCCTTGGATATAAAAATTCAATTATAGTGGGAGCATAAGGGGATTTTTCCTGGAGTGAATATATATTATTTTTTATTCATTTTTATTGTATAAGAAGTTATTAAGATATTTTTGGACTTACTGTTTTGATATGGGTAATTAGATGTTGATGTATAAGGGTTTATGTTGTTTTGTTATGTTTATGGATCAATGGTAATTACCTTCTATTTTTTTGGATTTGGTGAATTTAGTATTTATTTTTAAGTGTTTTAGCATTGATGACCTCTTGGAAGATTCTTAGGAAACTAAGATAGGAGTTTCATTTAGAATGCTAGACACTTTAGGGTGTCAATTTTCTTTTTTTATGTTTTTGTTACATGATTCCTACTTGTTTGAGGTAAAATAGTACCTCTAGATCATGGTGACACTAATCTCAATTCTATTATAATATTTGTAATGTTTTATTATGATATTATTTTAATTTGATATATTTTTATATATTTAGTTTTTACCTAGGGTTTCTTTTTTGGTTCAATGAAGGATTTTGGTCATATTTTATTGTGATCATCCATTTTTTTATTAGTAGGTATGGTTGATAAAAGAATTTATACCACCTTTATGCATTTGGTTATTTTCTTCCTTCCTATTGTTTCTTGTTTTGGAGGGTGAGACTGTGGTTGAAAAAATATTTTATATAATGTCTAAATAGTGGGGAGACCCTAATAAACCATGGTGTTGTTGAAACATATTATATTTTGTAACAGATGTGAATTTATCTTATATATATTATATTTTGAATGGATATGTTATACATTGATATTGAAGAGTAGTTTTGATTATTTTTGTCCCCCATTAGGATATATTCTTTATTCTCATGCCTTTCAAATTATTTCGTGTGTTAATATTTTTGGTTAATTGTTTCCTTATTTCTCTGTTCCAGGGTTTTGAAGGGAGAAAAGTAATTATGGAAGGAAGATTACTGAAAAATATCATTTCATTGCAGGTTATTTTTATTTTATTTTATTTTTATATTATTCTTTATTTTTTGGGTTTTTTGATCTAGAGATAATATAATTTTTAAAAATATATGATGGAGCGCATAGTTTTCCAATAAGTTTAGTAACTCATGTGACAACTGTTGGTTTGGTAAATATCATTGTATTTATAATAGAATTAATGATAATATAGTTAGGAAAATTAAGTTAGGACCTATTGTAACACCATATGGTATTACGAAGAATTATTTTGTCAGTTAAATCTATTTTTCTGTACTAGCATTCATTGGAGAGAACAATGAGTTTCAACGAAACACGACAAACTATTAAAATATTATTATTTATTACGAATTTATAATATAACTATTCAATTTGAGGATATGTAAATGAATAAATAAATTATGAAAATATAAATTTTATAAATGTATAAAAAATTATTCCTTTGTTGATTGATTAATTAGAAATAAAAATAAATACTAATTGAAAATATTGAAATATTTTTGAAAAAATGTTTTCCTAAAAACCGACATGATTTTTCTCAATAAATTATATAGATAAATATTTTCTAATACTTATAATTATGCTAATATGTTATATTTTAAATTAAATTTATATCATTTATTATATGGGTATTCTATGTTTCAGATAAGAATAAAAAATGCTTACTCATAAAACCTATATTTTTACTAAGAAATTATTGGTCTTTTTTCGAGTATATTTTAACAATAATTATTCACTCTTTTAAAAGGATTATTTTATAAATTTCCCTTAATTTATCAAATGTACATTTTGAAATTATATTTTTTAAATTGTTAATTATTTTCTGAAATGATTCCAATTTTTGTGAATAGTAAAAAATACTTGTTTTCAATTAAAAAGACTTTTCATTCAATGCATTTACAAGGTAAAATTAATTTAAATAGAGTTTTAAAATTAAAATTAATTAAATAATTTATCTGATAATATAATTTAGGTCATCCAAAATCAATTTCATATAGAATTTTAAAATATAATATTTTTAAACATTAGAACATTACCTATTTAGAAACTGACATTTTTATCATGTCTGTGGGTCTATTTTGAAATTAAATTTTTCCAATTTTATGAATTTTATTTGGAAAACTATATTATATATTTTTACATTGACTAATTTTTAATATATAATAATTTAATCTTATTTTTTGGTCAAAATAAATACTCTAACAAGAAAAATTAATTACCATGATTAAGGATAAGACATATTTATCGCGGGTTAAACAAAAATGATTTGAGGTAAAATGACCTCTAAACTAGTAAAACCCATTATATTTCCGTATTTTAAAATTACATCCCATAATTATTGATAATGAATGGTTTTCAAACCGTTTGGAATGTTAAAAACGTGGTTACACTTCTTTCATTTCAAAAATTCATATTTTGTCCTCTCCACTACTAATATAAGGCCACCATAATCATTCCATATTTAGTCTTAAGAAATTATTTCAATCAGCCAAATATTTCAAAAACATATTCCTTACTAAAATCCAAAAATCCTAGGGTACATGGTGATATCTGATAAAAACATAGAAAGTCTCGATGTAAAACATAAATATGTTTTCTGAAGAAGATGTAATGTTTTTAACAATAAAATTCTATATTACTTATTATTATAAATCCTTCAATTATTTATATTATATTATAATATAATAAAAAATTATATTAAATATACTAATTTTTTTAATTTTTATTTAAAAATATATATCTGTATCCTACTCCAACTAATGGAAAATGAAACCATCGGGCATCTGTACGGAAGATTACCGCCTCATGAACCGTCCATATACGTTCCCCATCAACACCAAAAATAGATTTATATAATGAAAATTTTAATATATATATATATATGATATGTCACGACCCGTCCTCGGGGCCCATGTCGTCACTACCCCAAGACCGCCTTCCTTAGGTCGGGGGCTCGCGACTAGCACCAAAGGCATAAATCATGATAACTGGGAAGGCATTGCCTTTATAAAAGTAAACAAAACACCATAGAGTACAAGAGGAAGTAAAACACTAAGTACAAAAGAATGTGATGAAAAGTAAATGGGCCAGAATACAAAGTCAACTGAAAGTACAGCTAGAACTGAACGAAAGTACAACAGAAAAAGACAAACAGCTGGAAGAAAGGAAGCAGCTCCTGAGTCGTCCTCCTCGGATCCTACCTGAAGGGTAGGTATAGATAGCGCAGCTCCTGGATCGTCCACCACGAATCCTACCTGAAGGGTAGGTACAGATAGCGCAGCTCCTCAATGTTCTCGCCCGTCAACCCCCTCCGAGAGTCGTCTCGCCATGAAGTCCACCTCTAGATACTGACTCGTCGTGTGGTCCACTTCCGGGTACCGTCTAGTCCTCGAACACTCGGCCTCTGTCAGCTCTGCCCGTCATCTGCAACCAACACAAAGAGGTGCAGACATAGCCCGGGTAGGGGTGAGTATAACGATACTCAGTAGGGACCCTGAGACCCTCAAGGTGTCACTAAAACCAACAAGGATAACTAAAAAGAATATCTCAAAAGATAACCTCTACTTAGGTATATGCCCATACAGATCTCTAAGTTATCAAGTAACTCATCTCAAACATGAGGTAACACAAAGATTATTAAATCAACGGATAACCACTACCTAGGTATATGCCCATACATATACTTAAGTTATCCAGTGACCCACCTCAATCATGAGGTAAACACTAAGGTCATAGACTCAGCTCAAACCAGGATTTTCATTATTGAAACCGTAACTGAAGAAGAGCTCCGTCCCTGGGAGTACAGTGATCCTGTCACATCTCCGAGGTACTGTTCACCAACCTATGTCTGCTGAGGTACTCCTCCTGTCGAGTACCGCGGGTCTGCTGCCAAATACTGGGCGCTCCGTCAGCTGTGGGTCTGCCGCCAAATAGCAGGCGCTCCCCCTAATAGCCTATAGAGTTACTCCTCCGGTCGAGTATCGCGGGTCTGCTGCCAGCTACCAGGCGCTCCGTCTGCCGTGGGTCTGCCGCCAAATACAGGGCGCTCCGTCCACTGGGCTAGTCGACTCACTCCAAGTCGAGTCGGTCAAGCAGTCGTCAGGTCTCAGTTGTCTACAGGGTCTCCAAACTCCGTATGCTCGTATCTAGGAGGGACCGCTCCACGAGCTACTAGTCAATAGTCGAAGTATCTCAAAGTCCCACGAAGAAGTATCTCAATGGACCTCCTCGTCATAGGGGTCTCAACGCAACAGACGGCGCGTCAATCGTCGCCCAGTGTGTGAGTTATTAGCCTTTTCGTCTCAGGGGCCTGGTTGGTTTCGTGAGCGAACCAACCCGTCCGTATCTCAACTATACCCCGAAATCTCATAGGGTATACTAATAGGGACCGTTTATCAACGTGATTACTAACGCCGCTAACGGTTCGTCAAACGGACGTCCGGTTTGAAAGATATCAGCTTTTCCGTTCCAGGGGCCCGGTTGGATTTCGGGTAAAATCTAATCCGGCCACTATCCAACAGAAACCAAAACTCGGGAGAAGTATGCCAAATGTTCCGTCTCATCATGAGGAATCCATCAAAGTCGACGGTACATCAATCGGACGTCCGGAACTCAAGATATGAGCGTTTCCACTCCGAGGACCTGGCTGGTTTCGTATACGAACCAACCCGGCTGAACACAAAGTATTCCGAAACCTTGAGTTCAATATACTGAAACGACCGTCTCGATTCAAGTATCGCATTGCCACTAACGGTGCGTCGATCAGAGGTCCACAGCTCAAGATCTTGGCATTTGACCGAAAGTGATCCAAAAACGTGGGGTATGGGCCTGGACCGACCCGGCCCAACCCCCCCCCCCCCCCCCCTTGAGTCGGCCCGAACCGGGTCGACCCTACCCGGGTCCGGGTCCGACTCGGATGGCGCGACTCGGCCCGGCCGGTGGGTCGGCTCGGCCAGTTACGGCCGAGCAGAGCGGTGCGGGGCGCTGCCCCCGCATGAAGAACCGTGACCCCACGTGGGGCCTCACGTGCCAGTGGACCCGGCAGTTGGCCGCGTCCCACCGCCCCCCTCCGGTCCCGCGCGGTCGTAGGACCACGCTCCACCGCCGCGGCTTCAGCCGCGGCAGAATTTTCCCTGCGGCACTCCGGGCGCCGCCGCTCCCGACCGCCGGCGTCGCCGCGCCGGCGGGGGCTTCTGCGGACCACCAGACGCGCTCTGGTGGTCCGATTCGCCTGCGGTCTGCACCAGAGATCAACTTGGGAACCGCCCTTCACTGCAAAGCCTTCAAAATGCCTTCGCGTCTTCGTTTTTCATTTTTCGGCGCGGCGCAACGGCGACGTGGCTTGTTCATCTTCATCGGCGTGGCGCGACGTCGCTGTTCTTCTTAGCCCTTACTCATACATTCCACGCGGTGCAATTGCACTGCGCCGCCTTTCACGTGCCACTAAAAATTCAAACAACAATGGGGGAGGAGGGTCGGCCATGTTCGTGCGGTCCGACCTCCTCCTGTTATAATGATAGCATGTGTCCATCAAATAGAAGTCGACGTACGACAAAGAAATAATTCACGGACAAAAACAGTAATCCTCAACATCATTCCGCATGAACGAACGATCCGCGGATCAACCTGGAATTGGTTGTTCTGCGCTCATCATTCTTTTCTGAAAAGATAAAAGAACACAAAATAAATTCCCCTACAGTTTCTCCACAAACAAGAATTTCCCAACCCATAACATATTTTTCGCGGATCAACTTGATGTTTAGTTGATCCGCGTTCTTTGATTTAGAAGGAAGTTACATGGGGTTCATTAATATTCACAAAACAATTCCCTAACTCTTGTGATATTGAATGGAGGTTCGTCGAACGAGGATTCGTCGCGGGTAGAGATTTCGCGGAAGGAGACGTCGCAGAAGAACTGTCATGGTACACGGCGTCGCGTATTCGGTTTCCGAGAACTCGACGTTCTTCATGGGAGACCGATGTGTTCTTCGCGTTCTTCATCGAAGATGAAGAAGTTCCTCAATCCTTAGCCTTTTTCTCCCCAAGACTCCACCACAAGAAACTATCCCAAAATAAATTAAGCTCTCACTTAATTTATTAACTAGACATGAGTTTGAATTTCAAACCCACACACACATTACACTAGTGCAGAAAACATTTTTTACGTCGGTTATTTTTTATTATTTACATCTGTTTTTAGGCGACGTTAATACGGACGACGTTATAAATAACGTTTTTACGTCGGTTATTTAAAACCCGACGTAATATCCCTAACATCACGGTGGTTATCACGTCGGTTCATATAATAACCGACGTGATAAATATGCGCGGGGGGGCTTTATCACGTCGGTTATTCCCTAAACCGACGTGATAAAATGCCTGGGATATCGTTTAGCACGTCGGTTATGTCATAACCGACGTGATAAACCCTTCCCCTGGCCTTTTATCACGTCGTTTTCTTAAATAACCGACGTGATAAAAAGGCCTGGGAAACGTTTTAGCACGTCGGTTATCCTATAACCGACGTGGTAAATCGATTCCCAGGCCTTTTAGCACGTTGGTTATATTAAGAACCGAAGTGATAAAAGCCCCGGGAACGGTTTATCACGTCGGTTCTAGAAAAAACCGACCTGATAAACCCCTACCGATTTATTTACCACGTCGGTTATAAAATAACCGACGTGAAAGAAATTTTTTTTTTAAATAATTGCACTGCTCTCACCAAAAAGCAACCAGAAACCAAACAAAAATAACCATGCCAGCCCTCCCCCAAGCCCCAACTGAACCCCACCCTCATCTATACCCACCTAACAACCTGGCCAGCCCTCCCCCACCACATTGGAGCCCCACCACAACCCTTGGACACCCCCCCACCCATTGGACAGCCCCCCCACCCTCATTTACACCCCCACGACCCCTAGAACAGCCTCAAACACCCATTGGACACCCCTCCCATATCCCTTGGACACCCTCCACCCCTTGGACACCCCCACCCCTTGGACAGCCCCCCCACCCTCATTTACACCCCCACGACCCCTAGTACAGCCTCAAACACCCATTGGACACCCCTCCCATATCCCTTGGACACCCTCCACCCCTTGGACACCCCCCCACCCCTTGGACAGCCCCCCACCCTCATTTACACCCCCAAGACCCCTAGTACAGCCTCAAACACCCATTGGACACCCCCCCCCACACCTTGACAGCCCTCCCAGACCCCTTGGACACCCCCCCGACCCCTGGACACCCCCCCGAGCCCTTGGACAGCCCCAAACACCCCTTGGACACCCCTCCCATATCCCTTGGACAACCCCCCACACCTTGACAGCCCTCCCAGACCCCTTGGACACCCCCCCGAGCCCTTGGACAGCCCCAAACACCCCTTGGACACCCCTCCCATATCCCTTGGACACCCCCCACCCCTTGGACACCCCCACCCCTTGGACAGCCCCCCCCCACCCTCATTTACACCCAACCGGCCCCTTGGACAGAACTCCCACCTCATTTACACCCCCCGACCCCTAGGACAGCCCCAAACACACCTTTGACACCCCTCCCATATCCCTTGGACACCCCCCAAACACCCACCCACCCCCTTGGAACCTCTCCCCCCCATACCAAAATCCAGACCAGAAAAACCATCAACAGTAGACCAAAACAAGAAGCAGAGAAAAATTAAACATTCACATATATAACATTCAAAACTTACACTGTCAACTTCAAAAAAAACTAAATCCAACCTAAACGACTACGAAATACACAATTACATTGACAATATTCAAAATTACATTTTACATTACAAACAACTAAAAGTCAATCAAACCTGTAAAATAATTTGACCACTCCACTTGTAAGTGTTTGATATCTTCAGCAGTATAGGGTTGAGGGTCATCAAAAAGCTACAAAGGAAAAGGATAGTAGTCAACATGTATAATGAACAAATCAAATTGAAATATTATGAGAAAGAGGAAATCTTACCAGGTCAAAACTCAGAACTGTCCCAGTTGTTATTATTTCATACATAAATCTTAACATGTAATATCCGCATTCAATGATGCCTTGTTGCTCATGAAATTTCTGTTTGAATGAGTGTAAATTCAATATATTATTTTTATGTAATAAATCAAAATGTACAAATTATAAATGGATATTTACCTTCGCATGTACATATTTGATCTTGAAATTCCTTTTCTTTGCGCTTTTTCGAAAGTGGACCCATGCCCTGTTAGAAAATAATACGAATGTGGTAAATTTAAAATTCATTATAATATATAAAACTATTGTGAAATTGAAACTTACGTTTCCAATATATTCTTAAAACTTTCTCACACATCAGCATAGAGAGAGCATATCCAATAAAGTGTTTTCTCCCTAGGGAAAAAAACCCCTAACATCCAATGATCCCTGATAAAAGGAAATTTAACGTTAGTGGTTTTTTATGTTAAAAGATAATTAACTCTTTGAGAGGGATGTGTTTCATACCTCTCACAAAAAGGCATCATCCAACACTATGTGATTACATTCTTTTCAAATCTATCAGCAATATAAAGCATTCTTTGTTCCTCATCCAATGCACATGCTTCAGGGGAAATCAATTGTGGGTCCACGAATCCATATACATCTGTCAGCTCATTCCTCTCACAAATTTTATACAGATACCTAATACAAAGCAGACATAAGTATACATGTTTAATAAATATAACGCAAGGAAAAGGTGTTAAGACTTACATGATAAAAATTTCCACCACGTTGATGCCCAACTTATCTCCAGTGACAAACTCCATGATATCAGTTTTCATAATCCCCACACATAGTTCACGTCCACAGACATGAGCTTCCATTGTAAAGTCATAATGATCCGCCAACAAATTTGAATATCTTGACAATTTGTCAAGACTGCTAGTATCTGCATCTGATGTCATAGCTATCTGTCTTTGTTGTTGTCTATACAGTATTTCTTTACCTTTGAAGTATTCCTGTAAAAATAAATTGAAAAATATATTAGTTTTCCAATGATAAAACATTAATAAAAATATAAAATAAAAGATATAACATCCATACCTCTATGGTAATGAGTCGAAGAAGTCTGGATGGCCAAAGTAAAAAATGGCCGATACTATGTCCAACTGTCGTCACCTCATCTGTAGGTAATGGTATCCGAGCTGATCTATCTATAATATCCTGTACAGTGACCCTCTGATTCTCTACCTCTAACTGTTGATGATGAACTGTATCTCCTATACAATATACCATCCCATATGCAACTATATGATGTTGAGGATCATCAACATACAACTCACAATAAGTAGGTAGCTGCGGCGGAGGAGGAGGATCAAAAATGGGGTCCGCAGGCTGAGGTGGGGGAGTGGGAGCTACTGGGAGAGGTGGAGTGGGAGATGCACCCTGAAATTGTCTTTGCAAGTCTGCAAACATTAACTGCACCGATGCTCTAATCTTGTCCTCCATTGTCGCATTAATATTATGGACTTCATCCTCCAAGGATTCTATTTTTTTTATAAACTGCCTCAACGTTAGAAGTTGAGGAACGTGGCAACACTTTTCTTACCGATACACCTGCCGGATATCCTCATACACGGCCAGGATGTTCGGGCTTTCCCAATGCCACAGATAAAATATCTTCCCTCCCAGATGGTGTAAATGTCCCCTGTGAACTCTGCTCCTCAAGAGAGTCCTGTAATAATTAATTGAACATTTCTATAATTATTGGAAATATATGACGAAAATAGTAAACTCAAATAAATAAAATAGATATCTTACAATCCTCTCAACTATGATTCTCAATTCTTCCGAAAGATATTGTCCTTTTTTGCCCTTCCGAGCTCTTTTCCATTTCTCATGTCTAGATGGAGGGGATGGAGGGGCCACCTCTCCAGAGCTTGAAGACTCAGCTCTTAGTTGTTGAAATTTTTCTGCCATCATTTGTTCTTCCAATAATGCATACCCTCCCCGAGATAAACTATGAGGGTATACATTTTTAGATTGGATCTCTTGATGAGCTTTCCTTGTTTGCTGTAAATTAAGAATATGTAATCATTAACAAAACAATAATAAGATCATTTATATAAGAAAGCTTATAAAAGTTTACATTGCCCTTACCAAAAATGATTCTTTTCTTCTACTTTCAAAAAATTTTCTCCATGTGTCTTCATCTATAAAAGGATATATACGACATGGATTCTCATGACTCCTATGACCATAAATGAAATCAGATGAGAGGGTTGATTTGAAATCCCTCCATCTCCTAGAAGACAACGATAAGCATTTCTTCCTGACTCCTCCAGTGTCAGGAATATCAAATGTCATCTGATAAAAAAGAGGTTAAAAATATTATATATACTCGAAACATTTAAAGAACAGTCAAACAATAGCAAAAGATCTTACCAAAATGGTCTCCCACAGCTGAGAAATTATCGCCTTATCCACACTTCTCCAATCATCATAGAGAATTTTTACTTTGCTCTTAGCCTGAGTTGCTACAAAACCCTTAAAATCTTTAGCATTTGGACCTCTAGGAAGATCATCATCATCAAACTCCACGACTATCCTCTCCTCCTTCGTGCGGGCAAGTGATAATTTTGGTAAACGTGTGCACCCACGCTTACCAACCTTTGAACTCTTTTTCGTAATAGGAGCATGTGAATGTTCCTCCCCAGATGTATGACCAATATGCTCATCTCCAGAATCATGTGGCTGATCAACTGATTGATCTGTCATTTTCCTTCAAATCAAAAAAACAAACATTAGTTCACAAATAGAAAAGTGTACTAAATTACATAATAGTAAACATTGGTAATATGGTAAGCATGTTAAACAATGATAAACACGGTAAACACAGGCAAAAGGTTGCCAAGGAGTTGGCCCAAGAAAGCTGAAAAGTGGACTCACTGAGTTCACCAGTCCGCCGGTGCGAGCTCACCGGCCGGCCGAAGGACCCAGGCAGTAGACTTGCCCACTGCCTGGTGCCACCGGCCGGCCGCTGGCTCACCACCGGCCGACCGGTGGACCAGCCAGCCTTCCTCTGTCTGGACCACCGGCCGACCGGTGGACCAGACAGCCTTCCTCTGTCTGGACCATCGGCCGGCCGCTGGATCACCACCGGCTGGCCGCTGGCTCAGCACCGGCCGGCCACTGGTGATCCAGACAGAGAGGAAGGCTCTCTGTCTGGTCCACCGGCCGGCCGCTGGCTCAACACCGGCCGGCCGCTGGTGATCCAGACAGAGAGGAAGGCTCTCTGTCGGGTCCACCGGCCGGCCGCTGGATCACCACCGGCCGGCCAGTGGACCAAACAGAGCTTTGTTCTGGACCACCGGCCAACCGGTGATCCACCACCGGCCAGCCGGTGCGCCTAGAACTTCTCCTCTTTACGGTTTTTATTGTTTTGTTTGATACATGTTTTAATAAGTAAAAAATTTACAGTATCTAACATTATATGAAAAAACTAAATGTAAACAAGAAATAAACTTGTGTTACCTGTAATTTTAGGAATGTACAGTTGGATTGTTTTTCCAAATTCCTTCGTCGTGATCGTTCCTTATGGCACAAACCATGTCTTCAACATACTCATCATTATGTTCTGTTAATCTTTCCATGGAAGTAGGGATCTCACATAAATCAGCATCTTCATCAAATTCATCCTCACCAACATATTGGTTTTTCCCTTGTAAAACAACAGCCCACTGCATATCTGATTGATCTACTACATAGAAATTTTTTTTGGCATGTGTTGCCATTATAAAAGAATCAGCTGTGTCTTCCAATCTATTCAGATTAACAAGTGTCATTCCAAATTCATCGTGTCTGACACTGTTGTTTCCGATAAACCATTTACAGTTAAAAATGGGAACTTTAATTTTAAAGTAATCAGCCTCCCATATGTCTTCAATCACTCCATAATATGCACTTGATGCCGAAATTGGGTTTCTGTCCTTAGCACTCGAAAAATGCATTGCTTCTGCAAACACCAATACACCACTATTCTGAACTGCACTACTGTTGTCCTGAGTTTTCGTATGAAATGTATAGCCATTAATGTCATAAGCGGACCATGTTATCACATTTAAAGATGGACCACCCACTATCCATTTTAATGTCTCTGATACATATGATCTAACAAGCAAGGTCTTTTTAAACCATGGCAAAAAGTTTTGTTGTGCTCATTCAAAATCCACATTTCTTTCTTCTTTGGATGACATTGTTTCAACTCATTAATATGCAATGTGATATACGGTTGAACATCAGCTATGTTATTGAAGATGTATGATTCTAACTTCTTCATATGTTCAGCTGACAGTGATTTGACTTTCAAGCCACGAATCCCCTTTCCCTCATTATTAACCCGTTCATGGCGAGATGGAGGCAAACCTATGTGTTGCGCCGTAGCCAAGTAGCTCGTACAAAACTCTGCTACCTCCTCAGAAATATACTTTTCAATAATGGAGGCTTCAGGTCGATATGGATTTTTAACATATCCATTTAATATTTTCATATACCTTTCAAAAGGATACATCCAACAAACATATACAGGTCCACAAAGCCTTATTTCTCGAACCAGATGAATCATTAAATGCACCATCATATCAAAAAAAGTTGGAGGAAAATACATTTCCAAATGACAAATTATAAAAATTGCATCCTTTTCCAAAATGTTCAAAGCATTCACATCAATCGCCTTGTTGCAAATTGAATTGAAAAAATAACACAACCTCATTATAGTGTTTCTGACACGGATGGGAAATATTCCACGCAGTGAAACTGGTAGAATTTGTTGCATCATGACGTGACAATCATGTGATTTCATACCTATCAACTTCAAGTCTTTCAATGAGACAAAATTTTTTACATTTGAAGAATAACCTTGAGGCACTTTGATATCATGAAGACACTGACAGAAGCTACTTTTCTCCCTCTTCGATAATGTATGACAAGCCGGGGGAAGAAATGTTCGTCTTCCTTTAGGAGTGGGAGCTAACTCCAAACGTATTCCCATTGACAGTAGGTCTAACCTTGCATTCAACCCATCTTTTTTCTTTCCTTTAATATCTAGCAATGTTCCGATCAAAGAATCACATATATTCTTCTCCACGTGCATGACATCAATATTATGTTTGACCTCATGATACCTCCAATATGGTAGCTCAAAAAATATTGACCTTTTCTTCCAAATATGTCTATCATTACAAGATTTCTGTGTCTTTCCCAATGTCACATCAAGGTTTTTCACCCTCTCAAAATACAATTCTGGGGATAAAGGTTGAGGAGCAGTATCAAATTCTTGTGAGCCATTGAATGCCTTTTTTAGTCTTCTATAAGGGTGATCCATAGGCAAAAACTTTCGATGACCCATGTACACTGTTTTCCTCCCATGATGCAATTGACAATATGACGTCTGTTGTTCGCAAATTGTACATGCTTTATTCCCTTTAACACTGTATCCAGACAAATTTCCATATGCTGGGAAGTCATTTATAGTGAATAGAAGCACTGCATGCAGTTGAAAATATTCCATTTTATAAGAATCATACACCCTAATACCATCAGCCCATAAAAGTTTCAAATCATCAATTAGCGGTGACAAGTATACATCAATATCATTGTCGGGTTTCTTTGGACCAGAGATCATGATACTCAACATGACATATTTGCGCTTCATACAAACTTCAGGAGAGAGGTTGTAAATTACCAACAAAACAGGCCATGAACTATGTGTGCTACTGAGGGTTCGGTATGGATTCATTCCATCTGTGCACAAGCCTAGTCTCAGATTTCTAATTTCATTTCCAAATGTAGGGTACTGGGCATCAATTTTCTTCCATTGTGGACAATCAGCTGGATGACGTATTTTTCCATCACATACCCGCTCATCAGCATGCCATCTTAACCTTTTTGCATCATGTGAATTAGCAAATAAACGTTTGAAACGAGGAATTATAGAAAGATACCAAAATACCTTTGAAGGGAGCTTTGTAATCTCTACATCATCTTGTGATTTTTCTTTCACCTTATACCGTGATGTCCCTCATTTAGGACACTCTTTCAGAAATTCATATTCCTTCCTATATATAATGCAGTCATTCAGACAGGCATGTATTTTCCTGTATCCCAATCCCATCGGGCATAATATTTTTTTGGCCTTATAATGTGAATCTGGAAGATCGTTATCTTTTGGAAGAATGTCTTTCATCAATTGTAGCAGCTCTGTAAAACTTCTGTCACTCCATCCATGTTTCGCCTTCAGGTTAATCAATCTTAACACCGCCGACAAAACCGTAAAATCTGTACAACCAGGATATAATGGTTTTTCGGCATCACCATATAGACATGAAACTGTCGGTTCTATCTCAATTTGTTCTGCTACAATATCGCGAATCATTTCTTCAATTCCATCGGAGTTACCATCTTGCGATTCATTATCATCAGTGACATTCTGTCCAGTTTTTCCATGCCAAATCCAAGGGTTGTAACTCGGATTGAAAACATGACAAATCAGATGATCTTTTATCTCTCTACTTTTCAACTTCTTCATATTCAGACATTTCAGGCATGGACAGAAAAAAATGTCACTACTTGGAACATTTCGTTTAGCAAATTCCAAAAAGGCATCAACACCTTCCTCATATTCATTGCTCATTCGATGTGCCGTAATCCAACTTCGACTCATTATTACCTATAACAAATAGCAAAAATATATATATTTTTTAGATAAGACAAATATATGTTTATATGAAAAAAATCATAATTTGAATGTAAACAATTTTGAAATATAAAACAAATCGATGTGCAAACCCCCCTGGACACCCCCCGACCCCTCTGGACAGCCCCCCACCCCTCCTGGACACAACCCCCACCCCCGACCTGCTTGGACACCCCCCTGGACACCCCCCAACCCTCTGGACAGCCCCCCCCACCCCTCCTAAACACCACCCCCACCCCCTACCCCCTTGGACACCCCCATGGACACCCCCAACGCCCACCCACACCCTTGGACAGTCCCCACCCCTCCTGGACACCACCCCCACCCCCTACCTCCTTGGACACCCCCTGGACATCCCCCAACCCTCTGGGCAGCCCCCCCACCCACCCGGACAACCCCAAATACCCTCTGGAGAGGCCTCCACCCACTTGGACAGCCCCCCACACCCATCCACCCCCTTGGACATCCCCCCACACCCATCCACCCCCTTGGACACCCCCTGGACACCCCACCGACCCCTCTGGACAGGCCGCCACCCCCCTTGGACAGCCCCCACACCCACCCATCCCCTTGGACACCACCCTGGACACCCCCCGACCCCTCTGGACAGCCCCCAACCCCTCTAGAAAGCACCCCCACCCCTCCTGGACACAACCCCCCACCCCCGACCTGCTTGGACACCCCCCTGGACACCCCCAACCCTCTGGACAGCCCCCAACCCCTCTGGACAGCCCCCCACCCCTCCTGGACACCACCCCCCACCCCTACCCCCTTGGACACCCCCTGGACATCCCCCAACCCTCTGGGCAGCCCCCCCACCCACCCGGACAACCCCAAATACCCTCTGGAGAGGCCGCCACCCACTTGGACAGCCCCCCACACCCATCCACCCCCTTGGACACCCCCCTAGACACCCCACCGACCCCTCTGGACAGGCCACCACTCCCTTGGACAGCCCCCCACACCCACCCATCCCCTTGGACACCACCCTGGACACCCCCCGACCCCTCTGGACAGCCCCCGACCCCTCTGGAAAGCACCCCCACCCCTCCTGGACACAACCCCCCACCCCCGACCTGCTTGGACACCCCCCCTGGACACCCCCCAACCCTCTGGACAGCCCCCGACCCCTCTGGACAGCCCCCCACCCCTTCTGGACACCACCCCCCACCCCCTACCCCCTTGGACACCCCCCTGGACATCCCCCAACCCTCTGGGCAGCCCCCCCCACCCACCCGGACAACCCCAAATACCCTCTGGAGAGGCCGCCACCCACTTGGACAGCCCCCCACACCCATCCACCCCCTTGGACAGCCCCCCACACCCATCCACCCCCTTGGACACCCCCCTAGACACCCCACCGACCCCTCTGGACAGGCCGCCACTCCCTTGGACAGCCCCCCACACCCACCCATCCCCTTGGACACCACCCTGGACACCCCCTGACCCCTCTGGACAGCCCCCGACCCCTCTAGAAAGCACCCCCACCCCCTCCTGGACACAACCCCCCCCACCCCCGACCTGCTTGGACACCCCCCCTGGACACCCCCCAACCCTCTGGACAGCCCCCGACCCCTCTGGACATCCCCCCACCCCTCCTGGACACCACCCCCACCCCCTACCCCCTTGGACACCCCCCTGGACATCCCCCAACCCTCTGGGCAGCCCCCCCACCCACCCGGACAACCCCAAATACCCTCTGGAGAGGCCGCCACCCACTTGGACAGCCCCCCACACCCATCCACCCCCTAGGACAGCCCCCCACACCCATCCACCCCCTTGGACACCCACCTGGACACCCCAACGACCCCTCTAGACAGGCCGCCACTCCCTTGGACAGCCCCCCACACCCACCCATCCCCTTGGACACCACCCTGGACACCCCCCCGACCCCTCTGGACAGCCCCCGACCCCTCTAGAAAGCACCCCCCACCCCTCCTGGACACAACCCCCCACCCCCGACCTGCTTGGACACCTCCCTGGACACCCCCCAACCCTCTGGACAGCCCCCGACCCCTCTGGACAGCCCCCCACCCCTCCTGGACACCACCCCCCACCCCCCTACCCCCTTGGACACCCCCCTGGACATCCCCCAACCCTATGGGCAGCCCCCCCACCCACCCGGACAACCCCAAATACCCTCTGGAGAGGCCGCCACCCACTTGGACAGCCCCCCACACCCATTTACCCCCTTGGACAGCCCCCCACACCCATCCACCCCCTTGGACACCCCCCTGGACACCCCACCGACCCCTCTGGACAGGCCGCCACCCCCTTGGACAGCCCCCCACACCCACCCATCCCCTTGGACACCACCCTGGACACCCCCGACCCCTCTGGACAGCCCCCGACCCCTCTAGAAAGCACCCCCACCCCTCCTGGACACAACCCCCCACCCCCGACCTGCTTGGACACCCCCTGGACACCCCCCAACCCTCTAGACAGCCCCCCCACCCCTCCTAAACACCACCCCCACCCCCTACCCCCTTGGACACCCCCTGGACACCCCCCAACACCCACCCACACCCTTGGACAACCCCCCACACCCACCCACCCCCCTTGTAAACCCCCCTGGACTCCCCCCGACCCCAAATCCATGAACCTATGCAATGGTTGTGTGTGAATAAATTAGTAACAACTGTAAAAGGGCAACCCATCCAAATGGACACGCCCCAACCCTCTCGGGGATTTATAGAAAACGATGAAAAATTAGTGAAATCATAAAATTACTCAATATTGCAAGTCGAACAAATAGATCTAGGGATGATAAATAAGATTATGGTGCCAAAACGAGTTAAAAGGGTTCGCAATCGAAGAATCTTAGCTACTTTCAACAAAAAAATCACAACACATATATATATACTATCCGCGAAAAAAACGAACGAGTGGGAGGATTACCTGAGTGCTGCGAGTTTAGATGATTGATCCGAGGAGATTAAATATGAGAAACGATGATCGCAAAACGAATCTAAACCAACGAAATGGACGAGCCGATTCGGGTTTACGCGCGAGAGAGACGAGCCGCGACTGTCGAAGGTAAACTCGCGAATGACAATCCACGGGTCTGGGTAAATTTTTAAATGAGTTATCACATCGGTTATTCAATAACCGACGTGATAATTGTTTAAAAAACATTTATAACGTCGGTTATTTCAATAACCGACGTAAAAACCTTCCTCCGATTCATTTTTTACGTCGGTTATTTTATAACCGACGTTATAAAGGGCTCAAAATCCGCGTTTTTTTACGTCGGTTATTCCATAACCGACGTCAAAAACATATGCGGATTCTTTTTTTACGTCGGTTATTTTATAACCGATGTAAAAAAGCCTTCAAAAACCGCGTTTGTTACGTCGGTTATTGAATAACTGACGTAAAAAGGCCTTCGAAAACCGCGTTTTTTACGTCGGTTATAAAAATAACCGACGTAACAAACGAAGGCGCGCGATTAATAACGTCGGTTATTTTTATAACCAACGTTAAAGGTGTACCGAACACAGGTTTTTACGTCGGTTAAGAAATAACCGACATAAAAAACCTCGTTTTACATATTATGACGTCGGTTTTATATAACCGACGTAAAAAATGGTGACGTAAAAAACGTTTTCTGCACTAGTGTTAAACTCACCTCATTAATAACATAAGTTATAAATTATTATGTTATAAAATTTAAACAAGAGTCTAGGGAGTTAATGAATGTGAAGGGGTGGGGTTCGTGTGGGCCCCACCACCCTCATAACCTCCCTTGGGAATTTGGGTAGTTACCCAACTTCCACCCAAAGCCTTACACCACTAAAAGAAAATAAAAAAAATGTAGTTAATTTATAAATTAAACTTCCACAATTTTTTTATCATCTTCTCTCGTGAAGACGCAACTCCGGAAATGGAATTCCTATGTAATTTCCGGTGCTACGGTTCCATTGGTGCCCTCTAAATTCAATTCCGAGCACCAGTTCAAAAGATAGGGATTCACGCTCGTTCGTTCACAGAACGTACCCGAGCCAAACATCGGAAAATGATTCTGGGCACACCGGGCCTCGGAATCAGGCGCCGTTAGAAACTGCGTTCTTGTAAAATTCCACAGAAAATTAAGAAAAAATTTTCCTTGAAATTCTCAGGTCATTACATTACTCCAACCTCAGTGCTTTACGTCCCCGTAAATCTTCAACACAAACTAGTGTCACAGAAGCGGTATTGAGCACGCATCTCAGCCTTTGGCTCCCATGTGCTTACCTAGAGATTCCCGTACTGCCAAAGAAAGAGCATCCGAGGAATCGACCATCCTCGTAGGATCTTCTCTTGTCGATCCTCGATCCCCACTGGAACCTCCATTGATGTAACCCCATCACCATCTTCCTGCTTCCCATGGTCGATGTAATGCGAAGGGTCGAGCATGTATCTCCTCAGCCGAGGTACGTGGAAGATTTCATGCACCCGGTGCAACTGAGGTGCAAAGGTGAAGTGGTAAACCACCTCACCTACCCTGTTGGGGACCTATAAAGGTCCGTTGAACCTCGGAGATATCATTCCTCCTTGGCCACATATCCGTAAACCTCGTCGAGGTGAAACATGTATAAGGACGTGATCATCATCCTCAAACTCTAGTGGTCTCCAATTTCTGTCAGCATAAGGCTTCTGTTGGCCCTGTGCTGTCCAAATCCGCTCATGGATGACCTGGACCTTCTCTAGTCTCACAAGACCTGCTATGATTTCTTCTTTGCCAATAAGAGAAATTCGGTCTCATCCCCTGGATGAACCACATTCGTTGCCTAATACAGTCAATCCGGACATGAATGATGTATTCATGCCATGGACGACGTCGTAAGGCCTCGACGTTACTACCAAGAGATCCAACCATCACTCTCGCCTCTAAGGGTTGAGTCACAGTGTCAGCATTAGGGTGAGGTAACTGGGTCTCCTCCAGTACGAATCTCGAAAGTGAGGGTCAAGTCAACAGTTTAAACTAAAACCTCTTAGTACACAAAAAGGAAGGAAGAAAATGTCACAAAGGTAAGTGTCTTTATATTATTGCAGTTCATGGTACAAAGATACAAATGTAACATCAACAACATGGAACTAGATATACACTACTAGTTCCGCTCCTGTCCACTCGCTTCCGGAGCTCCGTAGTCGTAAGCTTCTACTGCCTGAAACCGAGCTCTCCCATGTCCTCTTGTCCCCTGCGGTCGGGGTGGACCTCCTAGTGGTGGTGGTGGCAACACCCCGAAGCGTCGTCCACCTCCAGTTGCACAGCCAGATCCTCTGCCATGGCCTCCTGCTCCCGGCGGTCTGCCCTGATCGAACCGCTGCCTCTGCCTGGGAGGTTCTTCATTTAATTGTTGTTCATCTTCATGGCATGTCGGACAGTCACGTGCCATGTGACCAATCCCGCTGTTGGAGTAACACTGTCCACTCTCGGCACGACTGGCTCTGAATCCACCCCAGTTCCCCCGCACAACTGAACCTGAGTCGTCCAGTCGGCCACTGGTAGGTCTGGTCCTCTTGGACCTCTGCATCATCTGTCTACTGCTTACTGCAGAAGACTCCGCCACAAGCCGGCTAGTGGTGGGTCCTGCTGCTGGAGACTGCTCAGCAAGGAAACTCTCCACTAAGAGGTCTCTCTCAAGAACCCCTATCTGCGTCGGAATGCTGTGAGAAACAACTGATGCTCTAATCTTTCACCTAATCCCCAACTCGAAGGTTCGGGCCCTGAAGAACGGGTCCCGTACCATATCTGTGGAGTAGCACGAGAGGTCTGTGAACCTCGCTGAATACTGCGCCACCATCATGCTACCCTGATGTAGATGTAGCATCTCCTGTATACGCACCGCTCGAAGGGTGGCTGGCACAATCTCTTCCCGGAACTGGCTCTCGAAGTCTTCCCACACAAGTGTCGCCTCGTCATGTATCTGAAGCATTAGGATCAACCATCTGCCTGCTCCTGCCTGAAGAAGGCTGGCAACAAATATCATCATGAAGTCTGCTGGCATCCCCACTAGCCTAAAGACTCTCACCATAGCCTCCAGTCAATCCTCAGCTGCCTGCGGGACCGTCTCTCCCCTGATCCTGGGTGGCCTCTGGCGCTGGAACTCATGCAGTGCGCTCAAGCGACGTGCACCCTCTACTGCTGGGGCTGGTGGAATCAGTGGCCCAACTGGTAGTAGTACCGCTGGTGCCTCCGCTGGTGCCTCAACTGGGATAGGGACCTGTACTGAGGCCACGTCGCTCGACGGGCTGTCAGTATGAACAACTCTCAGGGCTCAAGCTGGTTGTCCCCGGGGAGGCATCCTGAAAGAAACAAACATGACACGTTCAAACGATTTATACCTGGTGAGTTGAACTGGTTTGAGCTGACATTTAAAAACTTCTGGAAACACACATGCAATCAGTGTTTTCGTGCACAAAGTCATTAATCAGTTGTCAGGGTCCTGGTGCATAGATACGTCGGCCGCCCGCACCAACACTAGACTCCCTGAACTGAAAACCACACTCGGTACTCTTAACACTATTCTTTCACAGAAAGAAGATATCAGAGTTATATGTTCTGTGGTAGAACCGACTCCTTTGAAACCAATTTGTCACGACCCGTCCTCGGGGCCCGTGCCGTGACTACCCCAAGCCCGTCTTGCTTAGGCCTGGAGCTGGAGACTAGCACCAAAGGCGTAAATCCCGATAACTTGGAAGACATTTCTTTTATAAAAGTAAACAAAACACCACAGAGTACAAGAGGAAGTAAAACACTAAACACAAAAGAAAGTGCTGAAAAGTAAATGGGCCAGAATACAAACCCAACTGAAAGTATAGCTACAACTGAACGAAAGTACAACAGAAAAAGGCAAACAACTGGATGAAAGGAATAAGCTCCTGAGTCGTCCTCCTCGAATCCTACCTGAAAGGTAGGTATAGATAGCGCAGCTCCTGGATCGTCCACCACGGATCCTACCTGAAGGGTAGGTACAGATAGCGCATCTTCTCAATGTTCTCGCCCGTCAACACCCTCCAGGTGTCGTCTCGCCGTGAAGTCCACCTCCGGATACTAACTCGTCATGTGTTCCACCTCCGAGTACCGTCTTGTCCTCGAACACTCGGCCTCCGTCAGCTCTGCCCGTCATCTGCAACCAACACAACGAGGTGCGGTCATAGCTCGTGCAGCGGTGAGTATAACGATACTTAGTAGGGACCCCGAGACCCTCATGGTCTCACTAAAACCAACAAGGATAACTACAACGAATATCTCAACAGATAACCTCTACATAGGTATATACCCATTCATATAACTAAGTTATCCAGTAATGCATCTCAAACATGAGGTAACACAAATATTATGAAATCAACGGATAACCACTTCCCAGGTATATGCCCATACATATACCTAAGTTATCAAGTGACCTACCTCAATCACGAGGTAACACAATAGTCATAGACTCAGCTCAAACCAGGATTTTTATTATCGAAACAATAACTGCTGAAGAGCTCTGTCCCTGGGAGTACAGTGATCATGTCACGTCTCCGAGGTACTGCTCACAAACCTAAGTCTGCTGAGGTACTCCTCCTGTTGAGTACCGCGAGTCTGCTGCCAAATACTGGGCGCTCTGTCCGTTGTGGGTCTGCCGCCAAAGATCAGGCACTCCCCCTAATAGCCTACAGAGTTACTCCTCCGGTCGAGTATCACGGGTCTACTTCCAACTACCAGGTGCTCTGTCCGCCGTGGGTCTGCCGCGAAATACCAGGTGCTCCGTCCACTGGGCTAGTCGACTCACTCCAAGTCGAGTCAGTCAAGCAGTCATCAGGTCTCAGTCGTCTACACGGTCACCGAACTCCGTACGCTCGTCTCTGGGAGGGACCGATCCACGAGCTATTGGTCAACACTCCTTGTATCTCAAAGTCCCAAGATGAAGTATCTCAAAGGAAAACCTCTTCATAGGGGTCTCAATGCAATAGACGGTGCGTCAATCGGACGCCCGGTCTGTGAGTTATTAGCCTTTTCGTCTCAGGGGCCTGGTTGGTTTTGTGAGAAAACCAACACGGCTGTATCTCAACTGTACCCCGAACTATCATAGGGTATACTTATAAGGACAGTTTCTCAACGTGATTACTAACGCCGCTGACGGTTCGTCAAACGGACGTCTGGTCTGAAAGATATCAGCTTTTCTGTTCCAGGGGCCCGGTTGGATTTCGGGTACAATATAATCCGGCCACTATCCAACAACAACCAAAACTCAGGAAAAGTATGCCAAAAGTTCCATCTCATCAAGAGAAATCCATCAAAGTAGACGACACATCAATCGGACGTCCGGAGCTCAAGATATGAGCGTTTCCGCTCCGAGGTCCCGGTTAGTTTCGTATACGAACCAACTCAGCCAAACCCAATGTATTCTGAAACCTTGAGTGCGATATACTGAAACGCCCGTCTCAATCCAAGGATCGCATCACCGCTGACGGTGCGTCGATCAGAGGTCCACATCTCATGATATGGTCATTTGACCGAAAGTGATCCGAAAACATGGGATATGGGCCCGGACCGACCCGGCCCAACACCCCCCCTGCCCCGGGTCGGCCAGACCCGGGTCCAGGTCTGACCCGGATGGAATGACCCCGCAGGTCCTGGGCACGACCCGGCACTGCCGGTGCGTCGGCTCGGCCTGTTACTGCTGAGCGGAGAGGAGCGGGGCGCTGCCCCCGCGTGAAGAACCGCGACCCCACATGGGGCCACCCCGTGCCAGCAGACGCGGCAGCCAGCCACGTCCCGCCGCCCCCTCCAGTCCTGCGTGGTTGCGGGACCGCGCTCCACCACCGCGGCTTCAGCCGCGGTGGATTTCTCCCGGCGGCGCTCCGAGCGCCGCCTTTCCCGACCACCGGCGCCGCCGCGCCGGCGTGGCCCGCGGGCGGGGGCTTCTGCGGACCACCGGACGCGCTCCGGTGGTCCGATTCGCCTGGGTTCTTTTCCAGAGATCATATCGGGACCCGCCCTTCACTACAAAGCCTTCAAAATGCCTTTGCGGCTTCGTTTGTCATTTTCTGGCGTGGCGCAACGACGCCGTGGCTTGTTCGACTTCATCGTCGTGGCGTGACGGCGCTGCGCTTCTTAGCCCTTACTCATAATTTCCGCGCGGTGCATCGGCACCGCACCACCTTTCACGAGCCACTACAATTTCAAACAACAAGGGGAGAAGTGGGTCGGCCATATTCATTCGGTCCTACCTCCTCCTGTTATAATGATAGCATGTGGCCATCAAATAGAAGTCGACGTACGGCAAAGAAATAATTCACGGACAAAAACAGTAATCCTCAACATCATTCCGCATGAACGAAAGATCCGCGGATCAACCTGGAATTGGTTGGTCCGCGCTCGTCGTTATTTTCTCAAAAGATAAGAGAACACCAATTAAATTCCCTTAAAGTTTCTCCGAAAACAAGAATTTCCCAACCCGCAACGTATTTTCACGGATCAACTTGATGTTTAGTTGATCAGCATTCTTTGATTTAGAAAGATGTAACATGGGGTTCATTAATATTCAAAAAAAAATTCCCTACCTCGTGCGAGATTGAACGGAGGTTCATCGAACGAGGATTTTTCGTGGGTAGAGATGTCGCGGAAGGAGATATTGCGGATGAACCGCCGCGGTACATGGCATCGCGTATTCAGTTTCCGAGAACTCGGTGTTCTTCGTTGGAGACCGATGTGTTCTTCGCGTTCTTCGTCGAAGAGGAAGAGGTTCCTCAATCCTTAGCCTTCTTCTCCCCAAGACTCCACCACATGAAACTAACCCAAAATAAATTATCCTCTCACATAATTTATTAACTAGACATGTGTTTGAATTTTAAACCCACACACACATTAAACTCACCTCATTAATAACATAAGTTATAAATTCATAAGTTATCAAATTTAAACAAGAGTTGAGGGAGTTAAGGGATGTGAAGTGGTGGGGTTCGTGTAGACCCCACCACCCTCATAATCTCCCTTGGGAAGTTGGGTAGTTACCCAACTTCCACCCAAAGCATTAATCCACTAGAAGTAAATAGAAAAAAATTGTAGTTAAAAAATAAATTAAACTTCCACAATTTTTTTATCATCTTCTCTCGTGAAGACGCAAATCCAGAAATGGTGTTTCTAAGCAATTACCGGCGCTACGGTTCCATCGGTGCCCTCAGAATTAGATTCCGAGCACCGGTTCAACTGATAGGAATTCCCACACGTTCGTTCACTGAACGTACCCGAACCAATCTTCAGAAAATGATTCCGGGCACACCGGGCCTTGGAATCAGGCGCCGTCAAAAACTGTGTTCTTGTAAAATTTCAAAGAAAATTAAGAAAAACAATTCCTTGAAATTTCCTGGTATTTACATGATATTTATTATATTATTATATCTAAAAAGTTATAATACAAGGCATACCTTCTTACCTCCCAACCTATTGGAAAAAAATAATGCCACGCGTATGTACAACAGACTAGTGCCTCAAGAACCAATGTGAGGTGTTTTTCATTTCTATTTTACTTGGATTATAATAATAAAAAATTAAATCAATATATATTATATTTCTAGAATAATGTGTCATATATAATTCTTATATAACATTTACATTATTTTTTTTATTATATTAGGGATATGATATTGTTGTTCAGTTGTACGGTAGACTACCGCCTCATGAAGCAATTAGACCTATTTTGTAGTAACTCATTCCATGAAAGGGAATAAAGGTTAATATACTTAATATAGGTGATATATATGAAATAAAAACTATTATGGAATATATTAGTTAATATTACTTTATTTCATTTATTGATACCATTTATTCAACATTCATGTGTACATACGATATGTTGCCTTCATTAAGAGTGTATTTCATTTTTTATCTCTAGTATTTATGCATTAGAATAAATAAATATATACTGAATATATATTATATTTATATCATGTTTAAAACTTTTTATATGATGGAAACATGGTCATGGTAAGATAAACAAAAATAAAAAATCTTAACATACATGAAAAACAATGGAAAAAATTACCTAAAATGTGATTTCAACCATAAATTATTAATAAATGAGTAAAAAAGGTCATATATAAATATAATATGGAAATATATATTATTATGGTTTTTAATACATTTAAATTAATAATATATTTTTTATATAGGATTTTCAAATGTGTTTGAGGGAATTCAAATCTTACTGTATGGGATTTCCGTCTAACTTTTTTACTTTAGTGAGACACCTCATATATTCACAACTTATATCTTCTAGGTAGTGTATATAGTGAAAAGAAATTTATATTGTGAATCCTATAATGAATTTTTTTTTATTTTCTTATCTATTTAAGTATATCTATTTAATTGGTTTTATGATTTTAATGTTACTAAAATGGTATGGGATTCGTAACCCAAATTTCATTCTTTTGGAAAAAAGTTATGTAATGCACTTTTCATCATCTATGAGGCATATACACTGAAAAAATGACGTTTCTTTTTCATTAATAAGCTCATTTTAATAATATTAAAAATTTAATAAGATTTTATTATTTAGTAGTCCTATGATTCGAACGATACCAACGTGGTAATGGTTTGATGTTATAATCTCCCATTTTTTTAAGATTATTTCTTATCTTAATTTACATGAAGAAATATTATGATCTATATATTTGGAAAGAAATTAATATTTTTTCATATTGATATATATTTAGAATACATGTTTCCACTTTATTTTCATCTTTTTATTTTCTGAGGATTCAAAATGAGTGTTTTTAACGAAAATTGACATTATTTCTCTCTAGGGTCCAAAACCCAATTTCCTTATATATCTATTATTTATAATTTATTTTAAAATGATTTAATACAAATTTTTTATATTTTAATTTCTATCTAATCTTGTTTTATTTTTTTCGAAATATTATTAAATCATTAATCATGTCTTTTTCAAAACACATGTCATTTGGATTTTAATGAAAATGTGAAATGTATCTTTGTTCTTACATGTATAAAATTTTCCACTGCCAAGCTCATTAACTGTTTAAAATTTATTTTTAGAATATTAATATTTTTATTTCATTGAATTGGATTTCAAAAATAATTAATGAATTTTTATTTTTAATCAGTGAATTTCAATGAAATTTTATTTTCCTCCTTAAATTATTAGTTTATTTTAATGATTCCATTCTAATTTATCAAGGTATGTATAATAAAAAACTATTTCAAAATTATTTAATTAATTTATAGTTTTAATAAGGTGATTTTCATTTAATTATTTTTTCCTCAATAAATGATCTATGACATTTTCCTTTCAAAATAATTTTCAATCTAAGATAACTTCCATTGATGTAACATAATCTATATAGGGGATATGTTCCAATGATATGATATTTTTTATATGGATGTATTATGTTTATAATGTATTGGTATTTATAGAACTCATCTTTTTTCAATGGATATTCTATGATGAGCTGATGAGATAATTATGTGACCCATTTCCTTTATATGGGTTATGCTATTATGAAATGTTTTATGAATCCCATTTCAATTCATAGGGTTTGATGTGATGATTTTTTTATTATATTGTTTCACCCTAATATATAATTGTAATTATGTGACGTTTTTTATGTAAAACCTAGAATGGTTGTCATGTTATAACCAAATATAGGTGTGACTTATATCTCCTTCTAATGCATTGGGTAACAATTAATGATATAAAAACTTTAATTGTACTCATTAGGTTATCCCATGTCCCAAAGAGGGTATATAGAAGGTTATCCCAATCAAAAAATAATGTACATGGGAGGTTATCTTAAGAATTTAGTAGGTAAAAAGGTTTTTAGGCCCTTACTAAAATATTATGACTATCTTGTTGGATAACGAAGACATAAGATTTTATATACTTTTGTGTATGCCACATTTTTATGTCTTGGGCCAACATTAGGCTATCAAGGATCATTCTCTTTGATTAAAATTTTATTCATGTCTTATAAAATACCATTATTTATTCCATGACTCACATTCTTGATCTATGTTGTGAAAGTTATGGTTTGTTGATTTTATTCTCATCTTCCCATACCAATATGCTACAAAGATATTGGTATCTCCATCGTTTACCCTTACTAATCATATGATATCACCCTCTCATGTTTTTAATTTTACAGGTAAATAAAGAAATGTATTATATATGATATGTATAAGAAGGGTTATAGTTTTGAATAACATAGTGGGAGATGATGTATCTCACATATAGACCTGCTTCTTACATGTCCATGTTTCTAAAGGCAATAGACCTAAATGATTCTAGAATGGATTAGTATGATATGTAATCAATATTAATCTATTATGATTTAATATTAATGTATGATAATTGGGGGTATTTATAGTCAATTTCATGGAAAGTATTCTTCATAAAATTGGAAACTAGTATGATAACACTTTAGTGACAATCATAAGGATAGGTCAATGTGTAGGTAAATATCATATAATATTAGTTAGGGATAAAGTGAGTGGTTTCCAAAATATTAAATCATTTTACGGATACTTAAAGATTATTTTTTGGCACAAATTTACCTAGGGATAATAAAAACAAAAGATGTTTTTTATACATGACTTAATAACTAAATGCTATATGATAATGGGACTTCCTATATACCTTGTTTGAATCTCCGAGGGGACATTCTTTTGAAATTGACAATCTATTTACCATACATATGAAGGATTTGAAGGATGAAAATTAATTACATAGTTCAAGCCTACAATTTCATTTATTGAAAATAATGTTCCATGATTTAGACATATTATATGATATTTTTATGATTATATGGTTTTACACTAAGATTATTGTTAATATCACAATGTTTTTTGGTGCTAGTCCATGGTAGAAACCAAAATAAACTAGAATGAATGTGATAGATACCTTGTTAATGAGAAACAAAATGTGATGATGACTAGATTGATAGGTATTATTATAATTCCTAACTAGTTATCATGATATATTTTTAACACAGTAAACCTTAAACTACTCAATGAATCATTATATATGAGAATTATTGGGTTTTGTAAGATCACAGGTGCTGGTGACCATGGAGGAAAGAATATTTTATTTCTAATCTGCCATGATTTTAGGAATAAACTCCCATGTGAATGTATTGGAGGGATGAGAATATATTGTGTTTGTGTAAAATAAGTACATAAAATAAGTATCTTTTGTGGAAAATTTATTGTTTTATTAACATAATGAATGAGAATAATTGATTGCCTAATGAAACATCCATGGTGGGATGTTAAAATTTTTGATTGCAGGGTTAGTATAAAAATCAATTTCATAAATGGAACTATCATAAATTGAATGAGCAAGGTTGTATGTGTATTTTTAATAATTATGATGATGAAGAGACCATGAACCATAAAAAAGGAATGGATTGTTATAATAGTACATTTTATGTATTACATGATAATAATTATTAAATTGAGGCCTATGAATGTTCATAAACAATTTTTAATTAATATTACAGGAATATGTATTAAGGAATAAGATAATGAGAAATAGTTACTGGTTTAATAATTAAGTGAAATTAGTGATGTTTTGTTGTATGATAAATCAAATATTAGTTTATATGAATCATGAAATATATTAGGATACTTTTCAGATGTTTTAAATTAAATATTTTAAACAATATTTTGAATGGTAATGATGACTAGAAATGTTATTTAATGGAGAAGTGATATTTTAAAGAAAATACATAAAAAAAGGGAGGATAACCCCTAATATGTTCTTTATGATGAATCCAATTTTTTTTCTAGAAATGGTAATGAGATTATTGATAAGTATAATGTAATCTAGATAGTATTGGGGACCCTAAAAGGATTAATGAAATGTAAAAAATGAGGTATATGTTCGAATTGATGGATTAAATAACTATTATTGATTTATGGGATGTATTAAAAAATAAATGGATTTATTTAAGGACTGAAGAATAATGTAAGTTTTCATTGAATTTTTATTGTACATATGATTATTAATAGGATTTAAGAGATTATATGACCTAGGTATTCACATATTTTGTATGCGTCAAATAACTGTTACATAAAAATAATTGAGGGATTATCTTTAGGTTCACATTTAGAAAATTTGTTACCTTTATTACTAATTTGGATTTTTGGAAGGTCCATAAGGTTAACAATATATGGAATGTTTTAAGATAATGGAAGGAGTTTTAGTGGTTAATTTATTAAATTAATATATGATGATTTATACATATTGGATAACATGTCTGAAATTTTTTTTATGATGATAACTAAAGATAAATAGAGTGTCTTATCATTCTATTATTGATATTGTGATCAGTTAGTTATTCATGAAAAATATTCATCTTCATTTATCAGAGTAAGAGATGAATTTTAAATTGATAAAATAAAAACAAAGGATTAAACTTATCCGATACTAGAAAGGAAATGTAATCCAACAATATATAAGTCCCTTTGATGTTCATGATCCTATCTAGATGGAATCCTATTTATTGGTGCTTCCAATGAACCTCTCTTAAGTATTAGATGTGTTCTATGTATCTATTTTTATGAAGTAAATATATGGTATCTCATATGTACTAATCTCAAATGTCTTAACATTATTACATGATATTTTTAGTGAGGAATTTTTTTTGGAGATTCTTGATCATAGTGAGTATTATCAACAAAACCAAATGACTCAATGTATCTAAATATTGTGGTGAAATAGCTATGATGAGGCAGCTATGTTAGATCATGAGGATGTAATGTGGAATATGTATCCTCATTTTATTATATCAGAGTTATGATGTTAGAGGGTGAAATTCATTTTTAGGGATATATTATAACATACAAATGTTTTAGGATATATATGTATTCAAATAAATTTAATTTTCTTCGATAGATTGTGTCACACACAACATAGAGTTTTAATAAAACATGAAAATCTATAAAAAAAATTATATTATTTAACATGATTGGTATCACTATCCACTTGGAATGGAGTGTTTGAATATGATAAAATAAATTTTAAAAGTATTAGTTTTAAAAATATATATAAAATTATTTCTTTGGCAGCCAATTAATTATATATGAATGTAGAAACTCTTTGTAAGTAAAACAAATATTTTTCTTAAAAAATTTATATTCTGGAAAACATGTTTAATATCATTAATTAAAATAAATAACTATATTTTAATTATTTAAATTAAATTAAAATATTTGACGTTGAATACTTTTTGTAACATTAATATTATGTGTTTTCTATGTATGAGATAAGAATAAATCCAATTTTAATGCTTAAAATTTTATTTTTTCTAAATATTAGTTTGTTGCAGTTTGCATACTTATTTTTTACCTTTTAAAATATTTATTTGATAAAATTAGCTTAATTTTATAAATAATAATGTCTAAAATATCTTGGAGTGAGTTTATGACAATTAGAAAAAGATTAGTTTTTGAGTGAATACTGAAAAATACTAGGTGTTACTAAAAAATCATTTACATTCAAAGAAATTTCAAAGTTAAATATTATTTTAATATGGTTTTAAATGTTAAATTAGTTATTTCATATATATATTAATCTAATATATATCATTTTAATCAATTTTAAGTTAAATTTTTTTATGAAAACATTCTAAACCATTGAGACTGTTCAAATTGGAAAACAACTATTTTATTATGTTTGTAGGATATATTTAAAATTAAAAATGTTTAAATTATATGAATTGAATCTTGAAAAAATGATTCAATATATGGAATAAGAATAAATTATAATATATTAAAATTGAAACATAATTTTTTTCAAAATTAATATTACAAACAATAAATATTATTGACCTCGATTAATTTTAAAAACTGTTTAACATGTGTAAAAATAATAAGATAAGGGATAAATGACATTGAAACTTATCCAAATAAATTTTATCCTCATATATAGACCTTATAACTTATATGGATCGATAATGAACCATTTTTTAGCCTTTTATATTGTGAAATAATGTCGGTACACATTATCCTTATTAAAAATTCCAAGTGTGTCCTCTCCCCCACACATAAAAGGAACCACCTTTCCTCCATTACTAAGAAATACAAAAAAAAATTATTCATAAAATACATTAAAAATTTATTCCATAAATTTATCAACACATACAGTTATACTTTTTGAGAACATAAATGCAATGTTTGAAAACATTATTTTTAACCAAAAGCAGTTTTCCAAAGAAGAGGTAATAAATTTAGCAATGCGTTTTTGTTTTACTATTTATAATAACAAATTAAAATATTCTTAAAATATGATAATTTATTCAATACATAATATTAATTATATTTTAATTTTATTATATTAATTTAATAATCTATATCCTTCTCATGATCCATCAAATGTGAAACCAAAACCATCAATACATTGTATAGTGGACTAATACCTCATGAACTTATGTTTTTTATTATATAACCACCTATCAGAGATTGATATAATTATGAATTTAATTTATATATATGAGATTTATGATATTATGATATATTTATAATTATAATACTTCACAAAACTTCTTACCTGCAAACCTATTGGAAAACAATAATGTCGCTCATGTTTATGGAGGACTACCACCACATGAACTGATGTAATGTTTGTTTAATTGCTATATTATATGGATGGTAATATTGACAGAATAATATAATTTATATCATATTTTTAACATAATTATACTTATTTAATAATTATATCACATATACAGTAATATTCTAGGTATTTATAGAATATTACTTTTTTAAATCTATTAATATTTAGGAATAATATATTAATTTTATGTAAATGTGTATGCTTTTTTTTAAAGAATAATAGGCACAAAAATGAGTTGATCCTAAATCATATGTTTCACACAACATTTAGTTATATTAAAAAAATAATACAATATTATAATTATTTTTTTAAATGGTAGTTAACACCTGGCCATTGTATTGGAGGGAATGTACAGAACAAACTACAAAATTATTAATAATGTTTGGAAATTTTTTGACACAATCCAATAACTTTTAGAGGCTTAAAATGAGAATCAATCCCATTTTATGCATAAAATACACTAATATTTTTAAAGGGACATTTTACCACCTTTTGATGGAGAGCCTTTTTAATTCTAGTTTTTCTCACATTTAGATGTCCTATTTGAAAAGATAAACTTCTTCTTCAGAAGTGAGACACCAAAATTTACATTGTTTTAATTTATGTTATTTATAGTAGAATTAATTTATAATGAATAGGGAAAATACTTCATTTTAATTAGATAATACCTTTTCATATAATTTATTTATATAAATATATTGTTCTTTTGAGTGGTTTTAAAATTTAATTGGATTATGTTTCTTTCATGTAATCCAATTTTGGTTATTAGAAGTAATTTCAAATAGAATTTGGACATAAAAACATGTCAATCTATTGATAATTTTTACATTTTAAAAAAACACTTTATGGTTTTGACTATGGGAATTAAATTTAAATTAAATACTAAAATTTATATGTTTGGAATTTGTAAAAATAGATTCTATATTTGTAATCAAAATGTCCAAATTTTTTAAATAGGATCCGTTTATTTTTGGACATTGAGATTATTAACATCATTAATTTTTTTTATTTTCCATCATTAAATGGTAAATGAGGTAAATATATAAATACACAGAATTACGGTGGAATTTTTTTTCTAAAATAAATGGGAATTTTATGAGTCTGCAAAATCTGACAGTGCGTGATTCTGAGACCCGGTGTGCCTGGAATCAATTTTTAAAGTTTTGTTCGGGTACGTTCAAAAAATGTACGAGCGGGATTTTGTAACATTTGAACCAGTTCTTGGAACTGAAATCTGAGGGCACTATTGAACTTGCAGGGATGGTACTTGCATAAGAAGACTTTGACTTCGACGATAGTGAGTCATGAATGAAAGATATTATTTGGGTTTTTGTGGAAAGTAATAAAATAATGTGAGCTTCACATTATTTTATTTGAGCCACCATGTGGGAGATTGGTGGTTAAAACCTCCTCATAGATGTTGGAGGTGGGACCACCACACCTTAACCTCCCATGAAAGGTAATGTTGGTGGGTCCCACCCGAACATATCCTCCTGCGAGAGGTTACGACGTGGGGACCACACGGGCTTAACCCCCCTATTGAAGGAAGAGAGTAAAACATCTCAACTATAACTCACTAATAAGGGAGAGCCACTTGACCTTCCCATTAATTCAATTGTGCCCACTCCACTAATTAATTTGTGCCAACCCTTAACATTAATTAGGTGGAGCCAAGTAATTAATTCATTCTTTTTGAATTCTTTCCAACGAATTAATAGATTCTAAAATCTATTATTTGGCAAAACTTTGGAATTAGAGTGGATGTTGGGGAATTTGATAGATTGGGAGGATTAGAATTTTCCCAACAAATAATGAAAATTGAAGAATGTGTTCTTCTAATGAAGGACACCGGTGACGATCCTTATTCAACTTCCTCCCTCAGATCCTATTGACGTGGATCATCTTCCATAGCCGATGCAACTTGGGATTGGAAGCTTGGGGCGGACACAATTAACAACGAACTCCTTCGTGTTTTTTCCACAACATGATCGTCGACGACTGAAAATAAAAGGAATGGGTTTAATTTTATCTGAGTATGATCATTTCCATGTTCTTCCTTTCTCTCAGAACGAAGAATGAGGGTTGTTGTGCATCATACTTGTGAGCCTCTTGATACCATCCTAAATGCGAAGGGTACATGCCAATCCAACAGAGCATGACCCCTCTGTCGATCTTGTTTTTGTTGATCTTTCGGTGAAAAAGCGGCAATGAGGTGATGAAGGAGGAAACCACAAAGTTCGCGCTACCCTTGGGCTCCGCGAATCACGCCGCCCACGAGGCGCTCTGGTGATCCCGGCCGAACACCACCTGCCCACAGTGGCCCGAGTCGCGCCGAACGGGCCAGCTCGTTTGCCACTCGGCCACTGGAACACATTCTTGCAGCCTCATATGTGCACTTCCAGCGGCCTTCAAGGCACCCTGCCCGCCGGCCCGCACCCCGCACGTCTTGCCCACGGCCTCCCCGCGCCCGGCGCGCCCTGCCCGTGGCCTTCCCGGCGCCCTAACTGCCTGCCCCTACACTGCGCACCCTACCCGCGGCCTACCCTTTGCCATGTTCGTGCCCTGCATGGTGCCTCGCCAGCCTGCCTAGGCTGTGACCCGGCCTACCCGAACGCCTTCCGGCCGACCCTGACGCCCTCTTGGGTGACCTACTAGCCTCCCCGGTGCCCTACCCGGCCAAGTCGTGCTGGCCCCCAGATCCGGCCCGTGACGTCCCTCGTGGCATCGCAGGACGAATCGGTTAGGCCTCCCGGGCCGAGCCACCAAGCCCCGTCCCATGTTGTTCTGGCCAAACTGGCCCTAGCCTCCGGACTGAGCGACCTACGCGGCGACCTCCGGGCCGAACCGTCCTCACAGTCTGCTGGGCCGGGCCCAGCGGGCCGGGCCGAACCTAATAGGCTGTCACACCCAATGGGTCGGGCTAGACATAATAGGTATGACTGGGTCAACCCAGACAAGGTCGGCCCAGACATAGACGGGCCGAGTCGGTCTGACCAGGTCGGAACGGACCCGGGTCCACTGCCGAACTTTTCTTTCTTTTGGCCATATGATTGGCATCGGATGACCGTTTGAAGAGTTGTCAGTAGTGCGGGGTCTCTAGGTTCACGGAGGTCCTTTTGAGTATACCCCACTACTGTTTGGGGTATTGTTGACATACATTCAGGTTGGGTCGTACACGAATCCAACCGGGCCCCCGGGACTACAAAGCAAATAACTCACAGACCGAGCGTCTGATTGACATGTCGTCTAATGTGTTGTGACATCTATGATGAGGTGGAACATTGATATACTTCTACATGGGAATTATTGATAGTTGGAGTATCAAATAGTAGATTATGGGGCTGATCTTCCAGAGATGAGCAGGCATTTGTGCGTGAACCCAGTACCTGGATGAGACTTGACGACTGCTTATCGAGCAACATAGAGTGTCTCGTATGGCCCAGTGGAGAGCGCTTGGTTGTGGCGGCATACCCACAGTACTCTAAAGGAAAAGTACCACTGCAGGTTATGAGGGGGAGCACCTGGTTGTGGGGGTAGACCTATGGTGGGGAGAACCTCTTTCTGATTGCGGCAGACACACGATACTCGACAGGAGGAGTACCTCAGCAGTCCAAGTTAGTGGGAAGATCCTTTGTGTGTCATGGCATGCCAACTATTCTTGATAGAGGAGGAGTTCTTCAGCAGCGAAGGGTTCATATTGATAGTATCCCATGAATAAAATCATGGTTGATCTGAGTTAGTAACTTTTGTGTTTACCTCATGATTGAGATGGATTTCATGATAACTTATGTATATGTATGTGCATATACCTAAGTAAGGTTATTCGATGATTTCATTATTTATGGTTTATCCTTATTGGATTTTATGAGAACTTGAGGGTCTTGGGGTCCCTACAAAGTTTCTTTATACTCCACCCCTATATGGGCTATGTCTACACCTCATTATGTTGGTTGCAGACAACGAATTGCACTGACTGAGGATCAGAGTAGCAGGACTGGATGGTACCCGGAGGTGGACCATACGAAGAGATGGTACACGGATGAGACTGACGAGAGTGAAGTGTTGAGGAGGCTATCTATACCTACCCTTCAGGTAGTAATCCCCGGAGGATGATCCAGTAGCTGCTTTACCTTTTTTCAGTTGTACTTTTTTTCACTTGTACTTTACAGTTGGGCTTGTGTTTATAGCCCCTTTACTTTTAGAACTCCTTTGTATACAGTTTTTCATAGTTTTTTACTTCCAACTCGTACTCTATTGTGTGTTTTTACACTCTATAATGGAAATACCTTCCCATTTTTAGAGATTTTCACCATTGATGCTAGTTTCCACCCATGGCCTAGGGAAGGCGGGCTTGGGGTAGTCCCAAAATAGGCCCTAGGGGATGGGTCAGGAAAAAATGGTAACATAGGAATCAGTTGTACTGCAAATCTTAGGACTCTGATCTCTCTTTTCTGTGAAGCAATAATGTTAATGGGACGAAGTGTGGTTTTCAGATCAGGGAGTCCAGTGTTGGGGCGGCGGCTGATGTATCCATACACTAGGACCATGACTTCTGATCTTCGACTCAGTGCATGAAAACACTGATTGCATGTGAGTTTTTAAAAGTTATATTTAAGTCAGCTCAACCAGGTCATCTCACAAGGTATAATCTGTTTACATAGTCGCATCTATTTTTTTCAGGATGCCTCCCTGCAGATGACCGTTTAGATCCTTGAGAGTCATACACACAAATATCCTACCGAGCGGCGAGGCCTCGGTGGAGGGCCCTTTACCATTGGAGGCACCAGTGGTACCGCTACCCATTGGACCACTGATTCCCCAAGCCCCACAATAAACAATGCATGAATCTTGAGCGAGTTTCATGAGATCCAGTGCCAGAGGCCTCCCAGGTTCAGGGGAGAGTCGGACCCACAAGCATCTGAGGATTGGATGGAGGCTATGGTGAGAGTTTTATCACTAGTTGGGAAACCAGGCGACCTCGTGGTGAATCTTGCAACCAGCATTCAATAGAAATCCACAGGCAGATGGTGCATTCTGATGCTCTAGGATCATGACAATGCATCACTTCTTTGGGAAGACTTCAAGAGCCTGTTTAGGGAAGAGTTTGTCCCAGCGACCCTACGTGTTATGTGGATAAAAGATCTACTTCATCTACAACAGGGTAGCATGATGGTGGCACAGTACTCAGCAAGGTTCACCGACCTCTCTTGATACTACACAGATATAGTGCGAGACCCATTCTTCAGTGCCTGGACCTTCGAGTAGGAGCTCATGCGAGAGATCAGAGATTCAGTGATCTCTCTCCGCATCCCGACATAGGCGGGTGTGTTAGTGTGAGCCCTATTAGTGGAGAGATGATTTATTGAGTAGCCTCCAGAAGCGAGACCCAACACTAGTCGACATGCTGTGGATTCTTCTGCAGCTAGTAGTAGACAGATGATGCAGATATCCAAGAGGACTGACCTGCAGGTGGAAGACCACAAGAATCAGGATCAGTTGATCATGGCACCCAAAGTGGAGACTGTCCTGCAAAGATTGGGAGGTGTTACTCATACGGTGGGCATGAACACATGGCTCCCGACTGTACGTCCCACCATTAAGATGATCAACAGACAGTTGAGGGACCTCCCAGGTAGAGGCAGTGATTCTATTGAGGCAGTCTGCAGGGAGCAGGAAAATGTGGCAGAGGTGCTGGTCATGCAGGTGGCGGTGGATGACGTTACGAGGTGTTACCACCACCACCACCAGGAGGTCCACATCGACTGCAGGGACAAGGTGGATAGGGAATAGCTCAGCTCCATAAACTTGAGGTTTACAATCATGAAACACCGGAGATGATTCGAGGTATGATCTGTGTCTAATACACCATAGCCGCAGTTCCTATAGACACATGTGCTAGTAACTCTTTCATTGCCACTTCCCTTGTTCGGAGCTCATAGATTCTGACAGAGCTATTGGCTCGATCCTTACGGCAAGATACTCCTATGGGAGTAGACTCGATGATTAAACACTACTGCTGGTAGTGTGAGATTACTCTAAGAGGAGAGAGCTTCAGTTGGGATCTCCTCATAGAAGCATCAAGGCCTTACGATGTCATCTTGGGTATGTACTAGTTATCTATAGCCCATGTTCAGATTGAATGTATTAGGTGCAATGTGTAGTGTGTCTGCATGGATGGGACCAGGTTCACCTTCACTAAAGATAAGAGAGCCTTTTCATTTTAGGAGAGACTTACTTGGTGGAGGGTGTAGCCAATAACTCATCTGTTGGCCTCCATTACCCTCAAAGTAGTTGATGTGGAGTGTCCGAGCTATCATGTAGTGGTGGACCAGCACACTGATGTTTTCCCTGACGATGTTCTAGGATAACCTTTTCACAGAGAGTTAGACTTCTCCATTTATTTTTACAATGGGATGGCACCGATATCTACACCAGCATATCGGAAGGCTCTGGCTGAGTTTTGTGAGCTTCAGGTACAGCTAGAGGACTTGAATGATATGGGATTCATCTGGCCTAGTGTTTCTACTTGGGAAGCCCTGATTCTATTCGACATGGAGGATGGGAGCTTTAGGCTTTGTGTCAACTACAATCACCTAAACCAGGTGACTGTGAAGAACAAGTACCCAATCTTGTGGATTGACGACCACTTTGATCAGTTGAAGGGAGCACAATGTTTCTTAGCAGCTGAGACAACATGAGAAGAACTATGCTACCCATGACCTGGAGTTAGAAGCACTGGCCTTTTCCTTGAATATGCGGAGACACTATCTGATGGGAAATAATTTTATCATGTACTAAAATAACAAGAGTCTTAGGTATATCTTCTCAAAGAAGGAATTGAACCTGAGATAGTGGTGATGGATTGAGTTCCTCAAGGACAATGACTTCGTGATAGTCTATATTCCTGGTAAGCGGAATGTTGTAGCAGATGCACTCATCAGGAGATCTAGTATATAGCTACTAAGATAGGTGAAAGTGAAGCTGGCTACCTTACAGATATCCTTTGTGGATAGAGATAGAGCAACCTTTCTACAGTATCTTATAGTCACTCCCACACAAGTTCAGTGAGTCAGGGAGGCACAACGTGGAGACACAGATTGCGAGACACGATGTTCTTAGAGATCCATAGGGCAGGCACATGATTGATTTTTCGAAGGTGGGGATCACATCATCCTCTTCAGAGGAAATACTATGGTTTTAGTGTCACTTTAGGAGGAATTATTATAGTAGTTCCACACATCCCCTTTAGCAGTACGTAAAGGAGTGGCGAAGAAGTACCAGGACCTTTGACGACAGTAGTGGTGGCCAGGTATGAAGAAGACAGTAGTTGAGTTTGTCTCTCAATGCCTCACTTGTTAGAAAGTGAAGGCGGATCCCTAGGTACCAACTAGCTTGGTTCAGCCTCTAGAGGTCCTAGAGTGAAAGTCAGATCAGATATCCCTGGACTTCGTGGAAGGAATTCCACGTACATCGAAGGGTCATGACTCAATTTGGGTGAATGTTGACCGATTCACCATGTCCGACCACTTCCTACCGATCATAGAATATGGTTCATTAGAGACCTTTGGACGCCTATATGTGTAGGAGATTAAGTGGCTACATTGAGTACCTTCTTCTATTGTCTCTGATCATGACACATGGTTTACTTCTTGGGTATGGAAGGGGCTGTAGGAGGCTTTTTGGAGGCAGGTTCAATTGAGCACCGCCTTTAATCCTCATATGGATGTCCAAACTAAGAGGACCATTCAAACTCTCAATGACATGCCCCGTTCATGCGTCCTTGACTTTGGTCACAGTTGGGATGACCACTTACCATTGGTGGAGTTTTCATACAACAATAGATGTCACTCCACCATTGGGATGGAACCTTTTGGGGCGTTATATGGACGACCTTGCAGATCAACATTGTACTGGACTGACCCAGGGGAGTCAGCACTCGTGGGACCAGAGATGTTACGAGCTACCACATAGAAGGTGTAGATCATCCAGAAGTAGATGAAGATTTCACAGAGTAGGCGGAAGTCATATGCTGACAGGAGACGAATACCTCTAGAGTTTAAGGATGTTGACCACATCATTCTACAGGTCTCACCTCGATGAGGTCTAAGGAGATTTTTCCAAGGCGGCAAGTTATCTCTGAGATTCATCGGAGCATTTCAGGTCCTCTGCAGAGTTGGTGAGGTGGATTACCGCTTATCACTTCCACATCAGTTGCACCAGGTTCACGACGTCTTGCATGTATCTCAGCTAAGGAGATAGGTGCACGACCCTTCTCACGTCATAGTCCATGGAGAGTTGGACGTCGACAATGGGGAAACTTTTACGGAGGTTCCGATGGAGATTGAGGATCGACATGAGCAGGTCCTACGTGGATGGTCGATACCTTTTGTGCTCATTCATTGGTAGTACGAGAACCTCTAGGAGAGCACATGGGAGTGGGAGGATCAGATTCGTGCTCAATACCTCTACTTATTCCATTAGTTCGAGTTGTAGATTATGGGGACGTAAAGCCTTGAGTTGGGGAGAATGTAAAGACCTAGAATTCTTGTGTATTTTTTTTCTTAAATACACGGAATTTGTACGAGTCTGTGAAATCTGAAAGTGCATGATTCTGAGGCCCGGTGTGCCTGGAATCAATTTATGAAGTTTTGTTTGGGTAGGTTCAGTAAATGTATGAGTGATAGTTTATAAATTTGAACCGGTGCTCAGAACTAAAATCTAAGGGCCGCGTTGAACTTGAAGCACTGATATTCGCTTAATAATACTTTCACTTTGATAGTAGACTTTCACTTCGCTGGTTGAGAGTCGAGAATAAAAGATATTTTTTTGGGTTTTAGTGGAAAGTAATAAAATAAAGTGAGCTTCACTATATTTAATTTGAGCAAACATGTGGACGATTGGTGGTTAAAACATCCTCATGGAAGTTGGTTGTGGGACCACCACACCTTAACCTCCCATAAGAGGTAATGGTGATGGGGCCCACACAAACATAATCTCCTGTGAGAGGTTACGAGGTGGGGACCACACTGGGCTTAACCCCCTGTTGATGGAAGGGAGTAAAACCTCTCAACTCTCTCTCATTAACGATGGCGAGCCTCTTGACCTTACCTTTAATTCAATTGTGCCAACTCCCTGAATTAATTTGTGCCAACACTTCACATTGATTTGGTGGATACAATTAATTAATTCATTCTTTATGAATTCCTTCCAATGAATTAATAGATAGTCAAATCTATTATTTGGAACAACATTAGCATTTGGGTGGAAGATGTGGAAGAGGAGAGCTAGGGAGGATTAAAATTCTCCCTACAAAGAATGAAAAGTGAAGAATTTGTTCTTCTAATGAAGGGCACCGGTGACGATATTTCTTCAAATTCCTCCCTCATATCTTTACGACATTGAGCATCTTCCATAGCCGATGCAACTTGGGATTGGAAGCATGTGGAAAAAACAACGAACGATGAAATCCTTCGTCTTCTTCCTGCCACTTCAACATCAACGACCGATAATCAAAGGTAGGTTTTGAATTTTATCTAAGTATGATCTTTTCAAATGTTCATTATTTCCCTCAAAAATGATAAATGATGGTTGTTGTGCTTCATACTTGAGAGCCTCTATATACCTCCCTAAACGCAGAGTGTGTGGGAAAAACCAACATGGCCCGACCACTCTGGTGATCTTGTTTATGTTGAACTTTTAGCGATGAAGCGGCAACGAGGTGACGAAGGCAGCAAAGAAAATCGTCATGCTACCCACGAACTTCACGAATCGCACCACCCACGAGGTTCTCTGGTGCTCCAAGACAAACACCACCATCCCATGCCGACCTGAGCCATGCCGAACCGGCCTGCCCAGCCACCACCCGGCAGGCGACCCGCCTTCCCATGGACTCCTGCGCTCTCGGACCGGTGCCCTAACAGCCTGCCTGCGCCCTGTGCGGCCTGCCCGCAGCCTCCGCACACCCATCACACCCTTCATGCATCCTGCTCGATGTCGTACCGACCTGCCCACACCCCGCACGGCCTGCCCGCGCCCCGCGCGCCCGGCCTGCAGCCTGCCCAGTGCCCCACCGACCTACCAAGGCTGCCACCCAGCCTTCCCGCCCAACCACCGTCCTGCTCAGCACCCTCCCGGCCGACCTGCCGGCCTGCCCGGCGCCCTACCAAGCTGCGCCAACCTCCCAAGACGGCCCGCGGCGTCCCTCACGACATCGCTGACATAACTGGCTCAACCTCTCGGGTCGAGCATCCCAGGCCTTGCCCCACATGGTGCTGGTCAAACCAGCCCAGGCCTCCGGACCAAGCCACCTACGTGACGACCTCTGGGCCGAACCTCCATCACAGTTAGTTAGGTCGGGCCCTACGGACCATGCCGAACCTAACAAGATAGCCCACCCAGTGGGTTGGGCTAGACCCAACAGGTCTGATAGGGTTGACCAAGATGAGGTCGTCCTAGTCTAAGATGGGCCAAGTCGGTCTGACCGTGTCAGACTGGACCCCGGTCCACTACCAACCATTACTTTCTTTTGCCCATATTTTTGGCACCGGATGACCGTTTGACAAACTTTCAGCGGTGCTTGTTCTCTAGGAGGACGATGGTCACTTTGAGTATACCCCACTAGAGTTCGGGGTAATGCTGGGATACGGTCAGGATGGGTGGTACACGAATCCAACCGGGCCCCCAGGATGAAAAATCTAATCACTCATAGACTGGGAATCTGATTGACGCGCCGTCTGTTGAATTTATACCCATATGACGAGGCAGACCTTTGAGATACTTTTACATGGAAATTTGTGATAGTTGGAGTATCGACCAGTAGCTTGTGGAGCGGATATCCCAGAGACGAACATGCATTTGTGTGGGAACCTAGTAGCTAGCTGGCACTTGACGACTGTTGATCGAGGGACTAGGAGTGACTCGTATGGCCTAGTGGAGATCGCCTAGTTGTGGTGGCAGACCCATGATGGAGGAGCACCTGGTTGTTGAGACAGACCCACGGCAGAAGAGTGCCTAGTTGTGGCACCAGACACGCGGTACTTGAAAGGAGGAGTACCTATGCAGGCTCTGAGGGGGATCGCTTGGTTGTGGCGGAAGACCTAAGTTTGGGACCACCACTATTTATGTGTGGAAGACCGACTGTACTCAACAGGAGGAGTACCTCAGCAGTCCGAGTTAGTGGGATGCACCTCTGTGTGATCCGGCGGGCCCACTGTACTCGATAGAGGATGAGTTCTCTAGCATCCAAGGTTTCAGATTGATAATATCCCTAGAATAAAATCCTTGTTGAGCTATGTCAGTAACTACTATGTTTACCTCATGATTGAGGAAGATTACTTGATAAATTAGATATATTTATGGGCATATACCATTAGTAAGGTTATCCATTTATTTCATTATTTTTGGTTTATCCTTGTTGGATTTTGTTAGACCTTGAGGGTCTTGTGGTCCCTACTGAGTATCATTATACTCACCCCTATACGGGCTATGCTCGCACCTTGTGGTGTTGGTTGCAAACGATAGACAGCGCTGACTGAGAATCAGAGTAGTAGGACTGGACAGTACCCAGAGGGGGACCAAACAACAAGTGGGTACACGGAGGAGACCGTGGGACGTGGAGTGCTGAGGAGGCTATCTGTACATACCCTTTAGGTAGGAATCCCCAGAGGACGATCTAGTAGTTGAATTACCTTTTTTTAGTTGTACTTGTTTTTCAGTTTTACTTTACAGTTGGGCTTCTATTTCCGGCCCCTTTACTTTTCAGAATTCCTTTGTATACAGTATTGCTTAGTTTTTTTACTTCCATATCGTACTCTATTGCGCGTGTTTACACTTTTTAAAGGAAATTCCTTCCCAGTTTTAGGGATTTTCATCTTTGTTGCTAGTCGCTTGCCCTTGGCCTATGGAAGGCGGGGCCGTGGTAGTCACGGCATGGGCCCCAGGGGTTGCATCGTGGAAAAAAAGGTTAAAAAATAATATTATATTAATATAAACCTACACTAAAATTTTACCAATGGTATTGGATGAGATATGGCTGACCATGCACATCCTTAGGCTAAACTTTTTGCATTTTGGAGCCACTTGTTTGTGAAAATGGTATTTTATAATATTTAATTAAATGAAATGGGAAATATAAATAAACATATATCTCTTAACGAAAACAATTTTAATATGGTTTGTATAAATGATCTCTTTGAAGGAAATTATTCATTAGAAATCTATTTTTTTTAAATCATTGTATTTTATTAATTATTGTTACACATTATATAAATAAATTTATTTATGACACAATGATGATGCAATGATTACCTAATTAATGAAAGATTCAAATAAATAGTATTATAAACATTAACATAAATTTAATATGAACATTTTCAGGCCATCTACAAATTTTTTGTATCAATTTGTCATATTATATTGTATTTAATCCTTTTGGTTTTAAGGGAAAATGTTTTTATAACTTTAACTAAATTTTATTTTTAAATATTATCAAAATTGACATAAATATGTTTTTAAAACAAGTATTGTTTTATTAAATGATATAATAGTCCTAAAAAACTACGATTCTCCCATCACATTTTTCTAATGTTAGAAATTTCATTAATTATCCACTTTTTTTTATCTTCTAATTTTACAGTTACTATAGTAACCACATATTATGGTAATACAAGAAGACATGGTAATAATTATTGTTTTTAAGTCATGGTTAATACTAAATGATATGGTTAATTAAATGATGTAAACTTGTGTAAAACCAATTGGTTTAGGGGAATGTGACACATACTCGTCTTATCCTTGAAATATATCACCTTGAAACTATTATAATTCTCAAAATAATTTATAATAAAATAATATTTCAAGACATTCCATAATTTCCCCTCCTCCCTCATGTAAAAGGCCACCACCTATACCCTCTTACTCACATCTGTCAAGACCCCCAAATAATCAAACATATACTAAAATAATCTCCTAACATCCCTCTATTCCACATAGAGGGCACATTTGTTTTTGTAGAAATCTATTTTACATAGTCATTTTGTAAAAATCAAAAAACAAGATATTCGAAAAAGAGGTATTTGTTTTATCACATTTTTTAAAATTCTATTATTCTTATATTTCATCTTCATATGTTGTTTCCATAAAAGGTAATAAATATTGTTAATTATACATACTAATATTTTTTTATAGTATTTCGACAATCTTATATCTCATTTTATCCTTCCTACGAATAAAAATATCACCATGCATGTGTACGGAAGGCTTACCGTCCCCACGTCAAGGAGTAATTTGTTATTAAACAATAATTAATTTGGATTGGTATAATAATTAGTATAATGGATGTATGTACTGAATTAAACATGATAATTGTTATTTATGATTAATATACTATCCAATTCTATACCATTTTACCATTAAGTGAATGATATCATTGCTCATGTGTATGTACGACCAATCTTATCCATGATGTGATGTGATTCATTATGCATGATATTAATTAAACGATGATTATAAATTTGAATGGAATGAATAAAAATGATATATATTATATTTATATTATCTTTGTTCTTCTGTATTTTTTATTTACAACATATCTTTATGCTTTCCATAATGTGTAAATAACATAATTTCAATTGAGGAAATGTGGACTACCACCCAATCAATATGATATTACTCGTTCATTCCATATATGGAATGTATAAAGGATAGAGTTAATGAACTTATGTAACATATATAACATAGATATTATACTTTAATTACAATATACCTATGTATCATTTACTTTTCATTCATTTAATATGATAATGAAATCAATGTAGAGTTCATTCGTACGTATTGCCTACCGTCTCCATGTACGGTTCATTTCATTTCATATTCCCAAATGTTATAGAATTTTATAAATACATATATATATATATTATATATTATATTTAAATCATGAATAACATTCTATAGATGACTGTATTTTAAATACATGGACAAGTAACATAAAAAAAGTTCATTCTTGACTCAAGACCAGAATATAGACAAAACGATTGATATGAAATTAAATGATTAATTAATTTTATTAACATGATAATTTGTGATATAACATAAATAATAAAAATGAAAAAAGATATCACAAAATGGGAAATTAACCAATTTGTATTATTCAAGAAGATGAAAAATGAACAAGACAAGTTGGACTCAAGGTAAGGGACATCCTCTAACTCTCATTTCATTATGAAATATTTTGATATGACCTTCTTTTATATGGTGTATAATATATCCCTTTGAATATTAATTTAAATCAATTTTTTTAAAATATTTTTTATGAATATTTTAAAAAAATGAAAAAATAAATGTTTCTTTTTATTATATGCAGCAACAATGACCATTTTGCCGTAATAAACATTTTTTAATATTTGGATTCCTCTACAATCCATAATTTTTTTCAATGTTTAAAAAATACCATATTAGATTTTAGGTATTTTTTATTTAAAATGGATTTTAAGATGTGTTGATTATATCAATATCTTAATATGATGTCTTATTATTTCAATGTTGTAATGTTATTCTTCATTTATTCTTGTTCAAATATTCTGATAATGTTATGGTTCTTGGGAATTTCTTATGTATACGGGTGGTTCCAAGATAGATTGAGGGTCGGTGAGAATTTTATTTCTCTCCAATGAATTGGGTAATGTGACCGATGTCAATGTTAGGGTTTCTCCTTATAGATTTAGGGAATATGCTATGATGGATATTCCAATCGTAACTATGAAATTTACTCCCTATCTAGTTGTGAAAGGTACAATTAATGTATGATATGGATGCCACTAGATTCCATTACTCTTTATGATTTATATGATTTTTTATGAATATTATCATTACATGTTTTAAGATAAATATTTTTGTATTGTTGGTGAAAATTACATTTCTGTGAAAATGTTTTCAAGGGTTTATAATATTCACGGACTAACACTTTTATTCCTTATTTTATATTCATTATAGTGATTTTATGCTCATATAATGTTTTTGAATTGTTTTCCCCATGTTATTTTGTTTTTGGTAAGGGAATGAAATGAGTCAAGAATATTTTTATCAAGATAATTATGTCTTATCTTATTTAAAACAATTTCATTTTATGGGAAAAAAGATAGTCATTAGATTTGATTACTTTGTAATTTTTGAGTAGTCATGTAAATGTTATAGCCCCATTCTCTAAAAATTTATACCTGAAAAGATACTAAATGTAAATTTTTTAAATAAATAATTATTATGTAATATTTATGATTGGGGCCTTATAGTTTGTATCAATGGAATGGTTTAGAAAATGTTAGGGATTATGATTATTGGAAAAACACATGGTAATTCTCTATGTATATTCCTTCAGCTAAATCATAAATTTATAACTTTTTTGAGATCCAGAAATTTGCCTTTAAAATGGGAGGAGGATCTCAAAAAAATCTATCATATCTCTTCTTAATGGTATTATTTAAATAATTTTTGCAAATTCATGTGCAGGTGATTGTGAAAAAGTTTCTAACATACAACTTATTTATAAGAATTTGTTTGAGATATCAAACACATCCACTATACCATGATATCATTGTGCGTAATGGATTTTATTTTATAAAATTATATTTTCTAAATATTCCCATATTACCATGAAAGGTAAATATCATCTAGGAATTTAAAAATATTTTACCTTATCATAATATTTTGTTGAATATTATGATTTTGAAAAAGGTTCTCAATATGGAGACCCCAGTAGAACCTTTTCATGTATGCTTTTAAAAAATCTATTTTTTTACCACATACTAATGTTATTTTAAAAGGTCCTCTAATTGAATGTTTCAACTCAACCTTCACTGGACTTTTTTATAAAAATAACATTTTATCTGATGTTTTGAAATTATATGTCATACATGATTATTTTTATTTTTCATTGAAGACCCATATAACCCTAGTTATAATTGTTGTATTTATATATTATATGAAAATGATTTTGAAGAATCTATTAATCATTTTTTGAGGCATGTAAATTATAACCACTTGAACATGATGATAATTAATCTATGTCGACACCATGATAACAATATGCTATTATTTTTATTGGAAATTGTCTTATTTTATCATTCTCAGGTGAAAAAAATGTCAATATATATAAGACTTCATGTATTAAGTAATTGAGGTCATTATGAATTGGGATGAAAATGAGAGGTATAATTTTACCATTTATGTTAAAAAAATAAGGGATATTTCTGAGTTTTATAAAATAGACAACCTGGAAGATGGGTGAAAACACATCATGTCTGGAATGGTCATGTAAATCGAACCCACAACTAAAGGGGAGACAATGGTGTATCTCCTACCACTATCTGATGTGATGTCCATTGCTTTTATGACATATTATCATTAGTTACATGAATATAAGGATTAGTAATTAGTTTATTTTTGGAACTTCTGTTTTATCAAATGGATATCCTTAGTATAGTAAAATTATTTGGTGATTAAGTGATAAATAAAATTTTGGTAGCCGATTGATATTTTGGGAATACTATATGCCTAAGGAAAATAGTATAGTATTGGATTTTATTATAGGAGTAATTGTCGAATTTCAATTTGGATGAATCAATGTTTTTATCATGGACATATGAAAATTTGGGTGATTTATGGAAATGATTAACCTATCTTGGAGAATATGTGATTAGGTTAATTACTAATCAGTATGAGACTCAAAGAGTAGTCCATGTTTTTTGGAGATAAAATTTAGGATTTATGATGGTGTACTAAGTGATCAATTCCCAATGAATTTTTGTTTCAATATTATATTGGATTAATTTGAATAATTTTATGGATAATTGTTTATTGAATAGACTTTGTTGAAATTTGGGAATTGATTGTTGAATATTAGAGATTAAGAGTAGTATTTATTTTTATAGAGGATTATTCATTGTGGGGATTATCTAATCTTTTACTATAAACATTTTTTTTGGATAATTCTTAAAGATAGGGGAAATATAAAGTCCATGTTTTATGAATTATTTGTCTGTATAGATGTTGAATATAGTGTTTTAGGGGTAACAAAGTCATCTTGAATAATCATAATTTAGAGAAATGATGAGTTTCTGGTAGAAATTTATTAATGGATGAAACTATACATGACAAGTAAGTATGTTTCTATATGTTCTTAGTTAAGATCAAAAATAAATTCTCAACATTATGATATTGATTTTAAAAAAAAGTTTTCGGTTTACTTTTCTTACTGTGAATTCAAAGACTGTTTAATCCACCACAAGTTTTGGTTTTCTTGTTGTTAACATTCACCTACTCTTGTTTTCTATTGCTCTCCAAAGAACATAACACTTAGTTTTTCTTCGATATCCACGATTTCATAAATGGAACCCTAGAATATGTTAACTTTGGTGATCTGTGTACTTTTCTTTATTTATTTTAAAGAGGTAATTTTATTATCCTTTTTATGATGTGGCATTTTTAATGATGTTAGAATGCCAAATTTTACAAATTTGTGGTCACAATTTTCAAAATGGGGGAATGATATGACATTTCTGGTATTTGTAAAATAGTATTTCTTCCAATCCATTAATATTTATGAATAAGATATTATTTTTTGTCAATTAGATTCTTTTTATGATATCATACTCGATACGTAAAAATGAGTTTCTCAAAAATCTTACTTTACACGCAACATTGAGTTATACTAAAAAATAATACAATAATAAATATTCTTATTTTAAATGGTAATTAAGGCCTAGAAATTGTATTAGGGGGAATTAAAAGATCCAACTACAATATGATTATACATGGTTGATAAATTCTTTATATTATCCAAAAAAATATATGCTTATATTGAGAATGAATCTATGTTTAAGAATAAAATACTATAATATTTTTAATGGGTCATTTTACCACCTTTTGAAGGTGAAACATTTTTAATTCTTGTTTTTTCATATTTATATGTTATATTTAACAAAATATAAACTTCTTATTTAGAAGTTGGATATTAAAATTTACTTTGGATTAATTTTGGTATTTTTGAAAAAAAATAATTTTTAATGAATAATGAAAAATACTGCATTTTAATTCAAAACTGCCTTTTAATATAATTTATTTATATAGTTATATTTTACATTAAATTGGTTTTAAATTTTAAATTGATTTTGTTTTTATCTTGTCATAATTTTTTTTCATTGTCAATAATTTCTCAATGATGTTTGACATATACACATGTCAATCACTTGATTTTTTTAACTTTTTATATACATGCATTCAATTTTTGACAACGGGAATTAATATTAAATTAATTATGAAATTTTTTTTTTCTTTGAATTTTAATATACCATATTTGGAATATGAAGGCCCAAATTTTGAAAATAGGTACATCTTCTATTTTGACATTATGAATAGTATATTTAGAAATTATTATTATTTACCTTGGTTAAAGCGTAAATCAGGTAAATAAGGGTAAACGCATTATTATAAAAATATAAAACTAACCTAAAATGGGTCCTAATCCTATTGTATTAGATTTTTCTAATCAAGAGAATCCTCATGCTGAACTTTTGGAATTTGGGAGCTACTTCTATGTGAAAATGAAATTTTATAATATTTAATTTAAAGAAAAGAGAAATATAACATAATGTTGTATCTCCTAACTAAATTTTTTTAGTATTGTTTAGATAAATAATCTATTCAACAAAAAATAATTATTATAAATATAATATTATTTCATACATCATGGTATTTTATTTATAATTTTTTGACCATATATAAATAAATTTATTTATAAGATAATGATGATACATTGATTACCTTATTATTGAATGATTCAAATAAATTGTATTATAAATATAAAAATATATCTAATTTGAACATTTACTTTCCATAAAATAGTTTTATGTATTATTATTACAAATTATAGGCGATTTAATGATTTTGGTTCTATGGAATCAAGTTTTTATGACATTAAAAAAATCAATTACTAAAAAGTTTCAAAGTTGACAAAAATGAGTATTTTTAAAAATTAATCTTTTATTAAATGATATAACAGTCCTAAAAATCTATGATTTGTCTAACTAAAAAAATATAATGTTAAAAATTTCATTAAAGATCCACCTGTGGTTCTCATGGAATGTTATAGTAACTATAATAACTGTATATTATGAAAATACATGAAAAAATGGTAAGAGTTAATGTTTTTTACCAAGTGGTATAGCTAAATGAGATGATTAATTTTATGACCTAAACATTTATAAAACATATTTATTGAGAGGATTTTGACTCATGCTCATATTATTATGGAAATATATAACTTTGAAACTTATATAAATAAGAAATAAATTTAAAATAATTAATATTCTAAGACCTTCTGAAAGTCTCCCTCCTCCCTCTTCTAAAAGGCCGCCACCTCTACCAACTTACTCACACTTCTCGAGTATCATGAATTGTTAAAATTATTCTCAAATAATCTCCAAAAACCCATCTGTTACTCTTAGATGAGACAAATTGGGCATAAATCCATCCTAGAGAGTCCTTTTGTAAAAATAAAAACAAAATACTCGAAAGAGGTACATTTATCACCTCTTTAAAAATGAATTTATTTTTTCTACATACTATTATTTTTTCAGTTCTATACAAAATTAATAAATACAATATCTTCTACAAAATTAAATTCTATTATATTTATAGGAAAACCTTATACCTCATTTTACCAATCATACGAATAACAATATCACCATGCCTACTTACATACGGCTTAACGTCTCCACGCCATGGTGTAATTTGTTATTCAACAATAGAAAATTTTGATTCATATAACGATGATTATAATGGATTTAAATAATGACTATAAAATAATAATGATTCTTTATAAATAATATACCATCTAATTCTATACTATTTAACCATTATGTGAATGATATCTTCACTCATGCGTACGTTCAACCTATCGTCTCAACGATGTGATGTGATTCATTCTACATGATATTAATTAAACCAAAATTAAATATATATTAATGGAATGAATAAATATTTCATTTATTGTATTTATATTTTCTCTATTCATCGGCAATTTTTAATTATAATATACCTTTATACATTCCATACTGTGTAAATACAATAATTTCATTCGAGGATGTGCAGAATACTACCCCCTCAAAGTTGTATGACTCATTTATTCCATACATGTAAAATATAATGGATGGATTAAATGAACATATGAAACATATATAACATATATATTATAATGTAATTACATCATGCTAATGTATCATTTATTTTTCATTCCATTAATATGAAAAAAATGAATGCAGTGTTCATGTGTATGTACGGCCTACCATCTCCATGAATTGTACAGTTCATTTGTTACCTCCAAATGTTATGGAATATTCTAAATTCATATACTCTAGATATATACGATATTAAAATCAGGAATAATATTCTAGAGATAATGAAATTTTTACTTCATAGTCATGTTACATAAAAAGAAGTTCAATTTTATCTAAAATATCGAATATCGACAAAACGACGTATATGAACATAAATAATAATATAATATTTATAACATGGTAATTAGTGATACTAAAGGAATAAAAATATATTTAAAGGTACGCTAGAATTTATATATTATCCTATATTTTTTATTTAGCGATATAATTAATGAAAAAGACAAGTTGAACTCAATGTGTGGGACTTTGTCTCAATATCTGTTCATTGAGGCATATTTTGATACAACATTCCTTTATACGGTGTATAATCAACCCCTTTCACAATAATTTTAATTCAACAGTATTCAAGAGTAATATTTTTTATGAAGTGTTTAACTAAATGAGAAAAGCAATGTTTCTTTTTAATGTACATGGAGACAATGACCTTTCATCCACTACAAGCATTATTTGATATCTCTCTTCCTTAATAAGTTGTAATGTTTCTAAAAATAAATTTAAATACCATATTCTTTTTTAGGTATTTTGTTATTGAAAATGGTTTAGAGAATGGATTGATTATATTAATATCTTGATATGATGTCTTATTATTGAAATTTGAAACTGTTATTATTTCCTTCATGCATGTTCAAATGTTATAATAATGATATGGTTCTTGGGGATTTGTTTTGTATATGGGTGGTTCCATGATAATATTAGGGCAATTGTGCTCGTGATATTTGACCAATGAATTTGGTAATGTGATGGAGGTAAATTTTATGGTTTCTCCTATGAGAATTATAAAATATACTATGATGGGTATCCCAAATGTAACCATGATATTTACTCACTATGTTGCTATGAAAACTAAATTTTAAGTTAGATATGGATGCAACAATTTACATTTATGTTATAAAATTTCTATAATGTTATGTAGGAACATTATTATTACATGATTTAAGATAAAAAAATTTGAATCATTGGTTAAATGTATGATTTTTTGAAATTTTATTCTTGGGTTATAAATATTTAAGGACTAATGGTTTTATTCAATATTTTATCTTCCAGACTGAGCTACTTTTTCTCATACCATGTTTTATAAATGTTTTCCAATGTGTATATGCTTGGGTAATAGAATGGAATAAGTCAATAAAATTTTTATCATGAATAATATGTCATTTTTATTTTTAAATAGTTTCATTTTGGGAGAAAAATGGACGGTGATTAGATTTGACTACTTTTTAATTTTTGAGTTATTATTTAATAGTTATAGCCTAATTATCTGAAACTCTAAACATTAAAATATACTCAATGAAAATTCTAGACATAAATCAAAATTAGTTAATGTTGTAGTTTTTGGTCTTATATTTGGTATCAAAGGAATGGTTAAGATATCTTTAGGGGTTATGAGTTTTGGATAAACACATGGTATATTTCTATATCTATTCATTACGTTAAATCATTGTTTTACAACTTTTTATGATCAAGGAATTTCAGTTACAAATGAATGGAGGATGATCTCAAAAAACAATCTTCTCTCTTTTCTTAATGAATTTATTGCAATAATTATTGGAAATCCATGTTCATATGATTTTTAATCTTTTACTAAAATACAAGTCACTTGCAAGCAGTTGTTTGTGATATCAAACACCTCCAATATACCTCGATAACATAATGGATAATTGGTACTATTTAATCAAATACTATTTTCTCAATATTATAATATTTTTATGAAAGTTAAATATCATCATAGAATTTTCAAATATTTTACTCAATCAAAATATTTTAAAGAATATTATAATTTTGAAAAAGGATTTTATGAAGAATACCCTTGCACATCCTATTTATATTTTATTTAAAATATAGTCTTTCATGACATACATATGGTATTTTAAAAAGAATGTTGATTGAAATTTTCAACACAAACATTGTCTAACAGATTTTGAGTAATCAAAATTTATGAGATGTTTTGAAATTATATGTCTTACATCATTATTTTTCAAAAAAAAAATTTTATAAACACCCATATGACCCAAGTTTTACAACGTGTATTTGGATAGATGAAGAAAATTATTTTGAATAATCTCTAAATCATTATTACAATACAGGGATCCTTTACCTAATGAACAAGATGACAATGAAACCAGGTGAACACCATGATCAAGGAATGATCTTATTTTCATTGGGAAGTCTTGATTAACATATTCTCCACCTCGGTTTGAGCTGAGATTTTAAATCAACTTACCATGATTTTTATCATCTTCATTGTTTTATTCATTGAACTTATCAAAAGAATCTGATTTATACCTCATTAAGTAGATATATCCATATCAAATAAAATCATTAGTAATGGTTATGAAGTACCAGTACCTTCCCCCTAATTCAACTGGAAATGGTCCACAAACATCGACATGAAGCAATTAAAGAATTTATTTATCCCTTTAACCTTTCCCACTAAATAGGCATTTGGTCATTTTTCCTTGTATACATGCATGACATATTCCAAGTGGTTTTAGATTGAAAGAATCTAAATATCCATCTTAGTGTAACTTTGTCAATATTTTCTTGTTTACATGACCTAGCTGGTGACGCCAAATTTTGGCGTGGTATAAGTCATGTGATGTATCTTTGTAATAGATTTCCATTACTAGGGTTGTGTAATCCAACACGTAATGTACATTGTATAAATGTTCCCTACCATAACAAATGATATCTTAATAAAAGAGAAAAAATTCATTTCCAAACTAGAAAATAAATCCATCTATATCTAATATAGATATAGAAATAATTTTTTTAGTAACAAAAGACTCATATTAACAACCCTTTAACATCAACATCATCCCAATTTGAAACGTGAGGTGGTAGTCCTTGAAAACTACATCTTTAAGTCTGGCTACATTGGCTGCTCATTGATATACCTACCCTCAATAAATCTTCTTGAATCTGCTTTGTTACTTTATTTTGATATATATGTGATCACTACAACCAATATATAATTCCCAATTTGTAGAAACAGATAGATTTCATTCGATAACAAACACACCTGAATCTTCCCCTTGATTCTTAGGCTGGGTGTAGTTCTTTTCCTAGTGGACTTACATGCCACATGATATTCAAACAACCTCATGTTTTCTTGCCTCCCCTTTGATCTTCCTTTTCATGGAAGGCCGTGCAGATGGTTTGGTCTTAAATCTCTTCTCCTTACCTTTTCACATATTCCTTATAAGGACAAAAGGCTTTTTGCACTTCATATATTTGTACACTTGGTGAATGATGATAAGATGATCATATAGAGACATATAAATGTTGTTCATAGTGAAAATTACAACTAGGTGAGAGAAGATCCGAGGGACTGATGCGAGAATTATATCGGTGCCCAGTTCATCGGGGTGTTTAATCCCTAGAACATGCAAGCACTCAATGTTCTAATATGATTGACTACATGAGGCCTAGCTAGGGAACCTTCTCCAAGATTACTCTGAGAGAGTTTCTTAGATATCTCAATCCTTTCCTCTCCTTATCTATCCTAGTAAAAACCCTGGAGGTACTCGAGCATGCTATAAGAATCCATGTTTTCATGAGACATCATGATCTCACTAGACATTCATGATAGCATCAGACATTGAATTTTGATCACATCATTCATATGTTTCTTACAGACTAGGATATCCACTTCACTCACCTTTTTGGAAGGCAGCTCAGGTAATGCTGACTCAAGCATGTAAGACTTCCGTTCATGGCATAGGATAAACCAAAGGCGTATAAACAATTCATGGAAGTTACTACTGGTGAGGATGTTATATTTATCCAGAATTGATCATAGATATAGTGTGGATGAATATTTTTTCATTTTTCTTCTAAAATTAAAAAAGGAGATCATTAGTAATTTCTGGATTACATTTTATAAGATATAATAAATTTTATTAACTATCCCACTATTTTATCACATCCCAATATCCCTCAACATTGAACTCAAAATGTCTAGTTTCTATGATATTCTAGTGGAAAGGATCAATATTCCCCTTCACATAACCCAAAAAGGGGTTGGTCATTCTATTAGATGGTATTTAGGTAGGATGGTTTTTGCCAACTATAGGCTTGCAGCTCAATGATATGTTGGGCGGATTCCCCATTCCGGAAATAAAGACTTTGGGTTTCTTAAAATCTTGCCTCCAATATTACAGCATGTCTTGCAAGGGATACTCCTCTGGATGTAATATGGTAAAGTCAACTGAAACATTTCATAAGGGATTCCTATATATAATTATGTTTCCCAACATGGGTTTGTCAAACACGTAGTTTTATTGAGTTTTTTTCTTAATCAAGTAACGAAAGGCTTGTTATGACATAATATTTTATTTGAGGGATTTTTTGTCTCTTATCTGTGAATTTATTATTATAAATATCACACGCTTGATAATATTAATTGTAACTTAATTAAGTAATTAACCATGTCATGATAATATTTACATATAAGTCTTGTTTATTTTAGTTCCATCTTGCATTATTGTTTAACTCATTAATTATATGATCGTAACAACACATCCATAATGATAAACCATGAAACTGAAAATAAAATAATATAATGTAAATTGCATGATCATGTGATTTTCAAAGGGTTAGTTTATATATCGGTTGATAAATTAACACTAACCAAGGGGAGAAACACCTTGAACCTTTTGGGTTCGGGTTTTCAGCTTACACCTGTCATCCTCTGTATCTCCTCGGATTGGTTTCCTCTCAGATCTATCTTCAACATCCTCCACTAGCCTAGGTGTTAAATAAATTACATATACCTTTATTAACTCATATGTAGGTTAGGGGTAAAATGGGGTTTTACATAAAAGAAACCTTGGGCGTATAGGCCGAACATATTAATGAGGAGAATGATCGCATGCCCGCAAATTTAATTCAAATGAAAATAATTAAAAGAAACTCTCCACCTGAAAAGGTCCTGGTCTATCTCATGAGCATCCATACATTCAACAACATTTACACATAATTAAATCTAGAAACCCATTATTTAATAGTTATTTTTTAAAGATAGATCATTCTCGAATCAATTAATTATCATATTATATTAATCAATCCTTTTATCTTAAACACTTTTGTAAATTTCTTTGAGATTCTCATCCATCATAATTTAAAAAAAATAAATTATCTTTAAATTATCTTTGAACCTAACTTGTACCTTTGAGGAAACCCAGTGAATTATTATTCATAACTACCCAATGAGTATAAATGAATACTACGTAGATGATAAATTAAGCACATATAAATTACACACTTATCACCTATTAGGCCTCTGCATTATGCCTGCACGATGGTACACGTCTCTAGGTTTTGTATACTATAATAATAAATTTTAATAAATCTGTGTAATTTGTATGAGTACATGATATATTGATCCAACTACATGGTCTGTATTATTTTTCACCATCTATATAAAGTACATGCCCGGGGAAATGACATGTGAGTATAATTTGGAAATCATCGGAGTACACGGCCCGTCCAATGGCCACACACCGCATAGTTCCACATTACACGGTCTCCATCCGAGCAAGACGTGTACGGGGTACACTGTGCAACCCTAACCCATAGGGACTGCACACCGTGTCCATTAAGCCACATGACGTGTAATCTGGAAACTACATGCCACCTAATCTTGGTCAACACACGGAGTCATTTAAGACATATAAATACACTAACACACAACATGGTTTGGCGGACTCGTTCAGTGAATTGAATCTTGACTACCCGATGTGTACTGCCGAATGTACGCCATGTGTTCTGGTGTTGTTTGACTAGGATGCATTGGATCCTTTGGATGATATCCTATATTTCTTTAATTAAAATTAAAATAAAAGATCATTTTTGTATGGTGAACGAGAAACAAAATAGGAGGAATAGATCTCGAGATTCATGTTTGTAGAATAATTAACTTGAATTGAAACAACAACATTTTTAAATGCGTAATTAATCAACGAAGTATTTAAATTGTTATAAACTATGTTGTGACTTCTTTGATACCAATTGAAGGTTCCGGACACAATAGAGGTGTGGTTGGGACGGTACACAACTTTGACTTATACCATGATCAACGATTATTCTAGGATTTATATGACGACGAACTCATGTATCCATATAATATAAGATATGATTTAGATAAAGAAGATAGTGGCCTGAAACCTTAAAGAGGATCTTGCACATCATGTTTATAATTAATTAAAATAATTTCATACAGAAAAATAATACCAATGTCCTTGGTATTTTTATTTGTTGATGATTTTAGTCATGGAATGACCCTTCCAGATTATCTCATTGGGCTTGTAAAGATCCAGACCAGAATACCTCTAGTGGGGATTCACATGATCTCCTATGGCCTCTGACTGACACAACTCGTTCTCTGAGTGCTAGTGCGGTGAAGCGAGTGTCTTGTGTTTTTCATTATTGATCACTTGTTCTTTGTCCATGAAGAAAGTCTCATGTTATTGACATTGGAGAGAAGAGAATTCCAGAGAGAAATCGTTTGGCTCAAAAATTCTCAATGGACCAGGCATGTGGTGTGGTGTCTGGAATAATAAGAGTATTTAACTATTTATATACTTTGAGTTTTAGTTATAATATTTAATTGTATATAAAAAATTAAACAGATTTATGAACATAGAGAAAACCCATGCATTTAATAATAATACCGTGTCATTATTTATGGAGTGCCAACTTGCGCAAAATGTATTTGTAAATAAAATTGCGCATCATGAAATTATTGCTGCATTATTTTAATTTGGTCCAACTAGTTAAATAGTAATTTATGGTCTTGTTAATAATTATTTTAATACTAGACCGACCTTGGTCCACTCAAACTCCACATCCATTTTTTTGAACACTCTAATAAATAAAAAAATAATTTATTCTCTTAAATAAAGATTTTATTTATAAACTATAAATAAATAAATATATATTAATTGTTCAATAAAATAAGTTAATATATTTTATTTCATTTATAAGATCATTGTATTTTGAATAAAATTATTCCACGGTCTTGAGAATATTATTTATTTATTTAATTAAATTCCAAAAGAATTTCTCGAAGACCACCAAAAACACATCCTGTGTGACCCTCTGGGATTCTTTATTGTTTTCATTAGGTAGGCTTGCCTAATGTCCAAGATTACTTTCTTGAAATGGGTCAAGGCACCCAAGAGAAATAACTTAAAGTCACAACAATTAAATCCACATATGAACGCTCATGGTGTAATATAATCCCTTTATCGCAATATCATATCATGTAGATTTCATTTTTGTGTCATAAACTTTTATTCATGATACAACATTCTTTGAATACCTAAAATAAAATCTTTGTTACACCATGTACATGGAATTTAGTGTTACGGTTCTATTTCAATAAATGTGCCAAGATATCAAATTCCATTAATTAAACGGAAAAATACTTCCTTGACATACCAATTAATAACATGCCACTCGTGACAGACCCAACGTACCCTACATCCTGCCAACTGTTTGCATGACGGTTTTCATCAGTAAATGAACGTTCATAAATTGTGTCATGTATTAATGATAATCATAAAGTACTACTACAAATATAGATTTTATCTACACTAGAAAAGTACTTTAACAGTGCTAAAAAAGTGATTTTAATCTAGGTGAAGATAAGGGGGGTCACATTTATCAGCGCTCAGAAAAGCGCTGATAAATGGGGTCCTTTATCACCACTTTTTTAAGTGATGATAAAGGACACATTTTATCAGTGCTTTTTTTAAGCATAGATACCTTTATAAAAAACTAAAAAAAAATTAAAAAAATATATATTACCGGGGGGATCTTTTAACAGAACTTTACCCTCTATCAGCGCTAGGAAGACCCCCTGTGACTCCGCCATGTGCTTCCCTTGCCCGCACTATCCCCCACATGCTGACGCACCCCTCCTTGCTTCCACCCGAACTCGAACCCGCGTCCTCCCCCTTTTGGGCCTACACCCTTACCACTAAACTATTTTGTTTTTTTCTCTATTTAATTATATATATAGTTATATTTATTTTTATATTAATATAGATTCATATTAATATAAAAATATTTAGTTAAATTAATACATATATATTTATCCAGTTATTAATATATATATATAGTTATATTTATTCGTATATTAATATAGATTAATATTAATATAAATAAATTTATTTATATTAATACATATATATTTATTCATATATTAGTATATATATATTTATTCGTATATTAATGTATATTTATATTTATTTATATATATATTTTTAGTTATAATTTTTTATCCATAAAATTTATTTGTATATTAATAAATATTTATAAGATTAGTTTTAAATAAATTTATAAAATATGTTTTTTATGTGTGTTTATAAAAATAAAAATAAAAAAATAAATACACATATATATATATACAACACACATATATATATATATATATTTACGAAGAAATACAAATATTTGTGTATTTGAAATTCTATAGAATGTTAAAAGGACCATAATTTCTTATCCAGAAGTCCATTTCAACTCTACAACTTGTCAAATAGAATAAAATGAAACAATCTTCGATATGATTTGTGGTACAGACCTTGAAGACATCCATATCAGAAGTTATACTAGTTTGAAAGGTAAAAAATGTGGTATCCCAATTAAAAAACTTGTTTTAGAGACCCTATGGGCCTCTTTGTGCCTTGAAGATTGTGACTGAGTGATCCCTTTGCCACTAGTGCTTAGAGATCATTGGAAGTTTCGATTTGATATGTTGTAGAGCTCAAAAGGACACCTAGGTCAAAAGTTACGGTAGTTTTAAGTTTGAGTCACATTTTCAATTTATTTTAGATCTTTTATTCATTTTTTTTATTTTCGTGTCTTTTATTTGTTATTAAATTAAAATTAATTGATGATAATTATGAAATTTTTAATTAAAAATATTTTTATAATTATTTTAAAACCATTTTCACTAAATTTCATATATATTAAATGTAATAGCCTATTTATACTTCTCTAAAACGCATTTAAAAAATATATATTATATTTTTATCAATAAAAATATACTTAAATAACAATATATTATTTTTCAGGTTTTTTTAAATATAAATTTTATTAGTGCAAGGAAAAAGTGATGATAACGACCCCCTTTATAAACGTTACTAAAAAAAGCACTGATAATGGGTCCCCTTTATCAGCACTGATAAAGGGTGGCACTTCCCCTGCCCATTTTCGTAGTAGTGAAGTCTAAGGAAGATCTAACATGATCGCGGATAGAAAAATCTGATGACACCAAAACATGAAGAATTCTTACTAGCAGGTATGTTCACATAATATCATGTCTTGGAGATTACCAAGTGTGAAATTCATGAGAAGAAGTCTCATCTACTTATGAGTACTCGCACAAGAAAATATGCATGCAATGTGTTCCATCATAGATTGTAATCTAACCATAGAACTATATTTAAGAATATTGTTATAGCATTTCAATGTTCCCATCATAGCCGAGAAATGTCATGACATTATCAATGCAATAAATACTCTTTGACATTATTAAATTATAGTCATGAATAACAGTAAACAATATGTAATAATACATTAAATATCCATGTAATCTATGTAAAACTAGTTAGTTATAGGACACCAACTCTTACACACATACCATACACACCCAAAAGAACTAGAAACCATGACCTAGCCCTCTCTTTGATCACCATGGAATGTCAATTATACCACCACTCACAAACTAGATTAGTGTCATGAAATTTCTACTGGATCACTTTCTAATTCATACATATCAAAACCTAACCAAATCATTGTTCATGGGTGGAACCCCTACTCTCTAAATAAAAGACACTATTTCTAACGCATCCATGTATACATTTTTTTCTAGGGTTTACAACAAATATACCCTAACAAATACATCGGAAATATGATCCAGACCACCACTCTAGGGAACAAAACACCACTTGAATGATCAAAACCCATTAGGGTCAGCACATCCAAATTACCATACATCAACTCTTAACATAATTGAAAACTCCCTACAAAGGGTATAATAGTAAACTACCCAATATCCCTACATCAATCCCAATCAAGGCTTACCCGAAAAAAATTGTTTCCATCTAGGGTAATCTCACATCCCAAACAACCTATTCAAAATTTCCGATCACATAACTATGGATACCCAACTATTGGTTCCCTATAGTTTTAGTAATTTACCATTTAACTTTTTAACTATATATTACTATTTACACACAAGGTTACATATTTCAAAACATTTGATTGTTAACTCCATGATAAAAAATAAACTAATAGCATATGAACCAAAAGGAACTACTAATCACATGAAACATTCATATAAACTAGCACTCCTATGTTCCTAGCATTATCCATGATGTCATGACCCATGCCGTTTCATTTCGGGCCAAGACATAAATCCTAATTAATAAATAACATCAAATCCACGTGTCACACTTGAGGAGAAAATATTGAACAACCTGTAAAGTAGAAAATAGAAAATCAATTCAAACACAAAAAAATATGGCTTTTCCTTGTATGGGGTCTTCAAGAACCCTTCTAAGATCTTATTAACAATAACCAACTCGATCATGTCTAATGTCAATGATTCCACAAAATAGTATGAAAAAATAATGGCTTCTATTACCACACTATAACATCCCCATCCCAAGGGCCTCTGTATATGGTGCCTCGAGTCAGGTCGTCACATGTCCTTAGACATACATACCCTTAAAACCGAGGATGCTGACTAGAAGCGAAATTCAATGGAGGAATATTCGGGTGTCTATACCTACTTATCATAGTAATGTCAAAATAGAACTAATAAAAAATGTTATAATAACTATAAGGGTCAAATAAATAAATAGTATGAGAAACAAATCCATCTATATGAAATGATGACTTGAAAAAACAATTATTTGTATACTCTACATATCATGGAGATATACAAATGAAATCAAAAACCAAAACTAGCAACAACCCTAAACATGGACCAATTTCTCATCCTGTTCATATCATTTCATGGTTCTACTCATCCTTCTATGAAAAAAACAAAAAAAAGTTCAATATCGTGAAATCGTGTCAGGAAATATGTATCATATTCTTGGGTTCCTAAGTTTCATGTAATCTCTACAAGTTTGTGAGTATGGCTTCATTGGACAGAACTAATTATTTCTAAAAATATAGAATGTCAATTTTGTAGTTCATGTTGAAAACACAATTTCAAAGATATAAAATGTAAATAATTAACTATAAATGTTTCCCATGTTTAAGAAACTAATACGAAACCATTGAATAAGTATAATACTTGAGGGTAAACAACTAAAGGAACTATCTCTAGGAATGCCTAAAAGTTAATCCATGGGATGAGGTGTTATACACTTTTAACCAGAAGAGAATTATCTAATAAAAATTTATTAACTAATATTGGATCATTTGTTCAGTAATCTAGCCATTTCAATGTGGTTTGGAAGAATATTAAATTATTCCACCATCCCAAACCACACCAAGTCAATATGCCAAGAAGTGTAGAGCCTTAGTCTAACATCCAAATGAATCATTAAATAAAACATTTACTAAATCCTCAATCCATATTGTCTCATCATATGAATCCATTAGTTTAATAGAGCCTTAATCAGCCTCCCAAAGACACTCACTGTAGGGGTGAGCTTTGGAGCCTTAGTCCAACCTCACATGTGGGCATAACAACTCATTTTAATTCCCCACATAACAATAATATATGCACACATTATTCCATAACCATAAAACATTTACCAATATAAACCACAACTACTGAACACATATATCACTTAAAATATAAACTCATTATACATAACCCACATACAATGCATAAACCATTATTCCAAACACACTGTTATGTTTTGTCCTCTACTATTCACAGTCATCATTTAGTTTATTTCATTACCTTGTAAACATTTCTATGTAATCATCACATGTTCTATCTTAGTAATCCATATATAAATTCAATGGATATGGTCCCAATGGATAAATAAAACCAAATCCTGGAATAATTAAAATTTAAAAATAATAATGTGAAATCATTTTGAAAACAACATTTACAACAAAATCCATTTACCCAGAATAAAAAATAATACATTCCCCATGCATTTCATTTCCATTATCAAACAAACACTAAAATTTTTTATAATAATGCGTCTAAACCCCCATTTAGACACATCATTTGAAATACATTATGAAGATCACATTGTTAAATCATTTTGAAGTCAAAAAGATTATTTTCAATACATTCCTCATTTTGAAGACATTAATTTCATTCATTGAAATCCATATATGGGTCAAAACTATAATAAAATCATTTAAAACATTTCCAAACCACTTTGACACTAAAAAAAATAAATGTAATCATCATGTTAACCATATTAACAATGATCACAAACCCAAATTCAACTCTAAACCCATTAATTTCCCTAATTAACCTATCTTATTGTTACCAAACCATTACGACATTTTCAATGGTTTGGAATACGCCAAGGGTAGAACTATGTTTGGGCTCCCATCATCAAAGAACCAAATATGGAATGTGAAGGGTCTCGCACTACAATATAAGGACAAAATAAAAATAAATTGTTAAATATATTAAAATTCAACATATAAAAATATTGGAACCACCATATTCACATATAAAACATTGATATTATGGGATAATAATTATGAACAACTACATTATTATTATAGAAAACTGGTCACACAATCATAGGTTTTGATTTGAATAGAAATAACTGTCAATTCCCCAGAGAATAATTTTCTTTATAAATAGGTTTCAAAGGATTTGTAATGATAGGAAACCAAACACCATGACTATTTAGGAAAATGGATGGTAATTTAGTCTGAGACACACTGTGGGCATTGATTACAACCCAATGTCACTCAAAACACCAATGAATCTAAGGAGATTCACCCCTTGGAAATGTTGGAGGGTTTGGATAATAACCCAAGATAGTGGAGGAGGAAAATTTGAAACATTATAGTCATAACACATAAAGGTTGAGAAGCAAAAAATATGAATTCAGCACTTTTTAAGTGCCACACATTTTGGACACATTGGTGGCCAAATCATACAATAATAGATATGTATCCTCTATCTAATAGGGTTAATTTCATATGGGATCCTAGGAGTTGGCACACAGTCTAAAAAAATATTTTGTTCTAATTTTTTAAAATCTACAGATGATGAGGTATTGACACACGGTTCCCATAGATACAAGAATTGTGATTAGTAAACCTGTTCCCACTGTGCACTACACATTTTGTGGCCTCATTCATTTTTCTTTTGTGTCATGAGACCCCAAAAAAACCTCCAAAAATTAGCATACACCTAAAAACTGCATAATTACCCACAAAACGACACTTATCCAAAATGTTAACCAAGAAATAAATCATGTTAGGGTTGGGATCATAAATATCTCAACTCAAACAGTGATAATTACATTTATGAATGACATTTTTAATTAGTGATAATCAACTATGATTTCATTGAAAACCTATTTCAAATAAATTTAATTAGTTTAATGAATTCTAATTTAGACAATAATACATGATATAAGATTTTATTTATTGTATATGAATAATGTATTTAAATACATATATAGCACCATGAATTGAATAAAAACTAGATCAACATTCATCATTGGAATGGTGGTGATCATTATATTCAAGGAATGATTTTTTAAATTCCCATTTTACAATATCATTTTTCGTCATGCACAGTGAATTTTCTAACACTCTCAATGAATGAAAATCCAAAATATATATTCATAGATCTTATGGAAACATTAAAATCTTAGTGGAAATAATCCAATGTTTTATACTCTAATGATAATCATCATATTTAATCCATTGATACGGAGCCTTCATTAAATTTATAATGATACATTGTTTTCATTATCATCAAAGAACATTTCTTCTCTTAATTTTTTATTATTCATTTTCTTTTTTTTATATTACCATCATTGATATGATAAAAACAAAAAAAATCATTATTATATCCACCTATTTATATTTTCTATTACTTTTAATTGTATTTTTAAATATTTTATTGGATGTTTTTTGGGGTTTATCTTAGGTGAAGACTTTGAAAATATTTATTTTTATGTGCTAGTTCTAGGATGGCACATAGTTTTAAAAAACCGAATTCAATCATAGTTTAAACCGTGAAAACTCCGACAGTTGAGTTTTTCACGATGAACACACGGTTTGAAACGCTGTGATCCTAGTAAGTAGAGACTATGCACCATAAAATAGGTCCATATTATTAGGGAATATTGTATGATCTAACCATGAATTCCATCTAAGATAACCATGTGTTAGGTTTTTTAATCTAAAATTATGTTTTAAAATACCAAAACCATTTTTAAACCCTCATTTTGCTTGAATGACCCCAAGTGATTTCTCATTCCCTTAGAGATCCAAATATATACATTTAAAACTTATACATCCTTCCATAAGTGTATCAAATCTAGGAAAACAATGTTTTAACTTCTCCCTGTTATCTTTCTCTTCTATTCTCCTTATATTAATCTCTATATTTTCGACTCTCTATGTTTTGGTTGATATCTATTCTATTATAAGCTCTAATAAATTTTGGATCACAACACTAGATTTTATTATTTGATTCTCATTGTATATGATCTTTATTGGGGGATCTTGATTATGATTTCGAGTTTCAGGATATAGGGATCTGTAAGTAGGTTGTGTTTTTTTCATTGGACAATTTAATTTATAATAAACTGCTAGATTTTCATAAATTTATTTAATGTAATGTGTCTGATTTTATTCTTATTAAATTAATTTGTTAAAAAAATGATTATATTCGAGTGGGGGATTTATATTTGAAATTTAAATTTGGAATACAATTGGGTGAAACCCCAAATTCAATTGAATTGGGGACTTAATTTGAAATTGATAGATATTTATAAAATTTAAATAACTAAAGTGAATTGTGAATTTGAATTGTGAATATATTTCAAATTCCAATTTGAGACAAATGGATTCAAATTTTATTGATATAATACTTTGGGTTTTATCTTACGATAAATATGTTTTGATAAAAAATATTAATTTTGTTTTTAAATAGAAATTTGGAATTTGGGAATGGGATAATGTGATTAATTGTATTTTAACAATTTAAAAAAAATTCTTTATTATTGTAATTTTCTTATTGTAAATTAAAGACTATTTATTTGTTGGGTCATTTATGAAATTTGAATATGATTTTAAATGTTCTAAAATAGAAATATAGTATGTCACATCCCTAAAGGGATGGTGATTACATCTTATTAACTAGTTTCAAAATAGACATGTGAATACACAAATTTCACTATCTCCAAGAATGTGTGGAGTGAAATAGTTTTTACCTATCAACCCTTTGTCATATGAGAATGTTGATTACTTGTTTTTATTTGTGATTTAAATATATGCCAACATTTTTATATTATTTTAAATTAATTACGAATTTATTAAAACTATTTTATATATTAATATTAAATAAGAAAAAATTTTAATGTGTTTTAATCATTTGAAATGTTAGGCATGATTTTTTATATATGATTTTTAAATTACCAAAATAATTATTTAATGCTTAAGGATTTATTTGGTTAATTAAATGAAGGAATCTATTATGTAATATTTGGTGAGACCCTATTCGGATTTTATCTCACACTATTCCTATGGAATATAGTGTTTTTATAATATATCCTTCCTAGTTCGACCAGTTGTAAAACACAACATTACGTTGGTTATAACTATTCTTCCATAGACTTAGAGAGTTTAATCAATTGGGACATAGGTTATTTATAATTTATTATAATGTTTTTCTATAGTACAATTGGTTTTTAAAGAGTATTCAAATTATGGTACAGTTCTCATCATTATGATTATTTTTTATGCATGCTGGATTGTTTATCTTACTTCCACAATGATTGTGGAAAAATCATTTCGACATTAATTTTATAGGATTCTTGGTTCAATTTTCCAACCTATGGGGATAGAGACTTCCCCTTAGTCCATGTTATTGTCAGCTCTATTATCAGGTTACAAAGGTACTCATGATGGTTTATGAAAAAGTGGTATTAGAGCTCCATGTTGAGATTTTTTGGGGTAAGTATGTAGTTTATGAAAAAAAATTGAAATAAGAGCTACATATGAAAAAGTTCCTAGATATCTCCCATCAAAACAATCCTTAAGTCACTAGAGGTTTTTATGGAAATTCATCTTGAGGATTAAATCTATTCATTTCTATTTTTATGATTTGATTACATTGAAATCCATACATTATGTTCAAATCTATAAGGATTTAAATTTCTTTTGTTTCTCTATTTTAGTATTAAATATTATGTCAATAATGTTGTATGTTATTATTGTGTAGAATTATTCCTCTGAGAAGATGTTTGAGTTAGATCTGGGATAAGGATGTTAATGAATAATAATTATAAAATGGAACCATTGAAGAGATTCATTTTTAGGATATTTTGACTACTATCCCTTCTCATGGAAATGTAGTATCACCAATTCTTGATCTGGCCGAACAATAGAACATCATTGTAATTATCTCTAGAATCATTATGAGTATTTCCATTTCCAAAATCCACTTGTGTTCAAAGGGATTAAATGACCAACTAGAGGTTTAGGAATGGTTGAGTAGTATCGACCATCTTTGTGGTTTCTTGGATACACCAGATGAAATAATAGTGATGTGTGATACGTTCATGATGGCGGGTCCAAGGAGAAGATAGTGGGACTTGATGTCTAATATGAAGAATCATGATGGATTAGAGTGTAATGTATTCAACAGTCTTTTCATTTACCATTTCTATCCAATATCAATGTTGTTGGCAAGAATTATGAGTTTTTCATGCTGGAGAAGGGATAAATGACCATGAAATTGTTTGAAATCATTTTTTATGAGACTCTGTATTTTTTAACTTACAAAATATAAAATTATAAGATTAAGACTCAATAGTTTTATTTGGGACATCGATAATATAATCCCTCTCATGTTATCTTTCAAAATCCTCATTTTAGAATGATGTTCTTGATAGTGAATTGATAGTTGAGAGGACATGGATTTCAGGTCCATGTTGATGGGAGTTTCTACTCCCCATTTTGAAAGTGGGTTTTCCTCCCAGGGAAATTGGATGCATGATGGTTCTCATGGTTTTTTATATCATCAATGTTTTTCAAGACTTCTTGATGTTCCTAGAATAGGACATTTATTTTCTACTAGTGTGGAAATCCAAGGCATTCATATATGGTTTTTAATGATTCACCCAAGATATGTGGCCCATGTGGATGCTTGTGATATATACAATAGTTTTTCCATTTTAATTCCATTATGCATAATTGTTTTACATTATCTATACCTTCAAAAACTAAAATGCAATCAGATTCTTTAAATAAAAAGGTGTTTTATCCACATGCATCTTGAATGAATCTTCTTCTCATAATAGAAGATTCTCTAGATGAATATGAAATTGTACTAGTGACTTTGAGTGGTACAATCACTATAGCATCATCATTAGTGATTTTATTATTTGATAATGGTTCATCTCATTCTTTTATTTAAAATTGTATTGTTTAATTTCTAAATCATCGAGTTGAGGATTTATATTATATGACAGATAATACTACACCCCTTGTATTTAAGAGAGATAAGGGTATCAATAGATTTTATGGTGTTTTAACTCATTCAGATATTGAGCCTTCATGTATTTTTTGGGTTATCCAAATCATAACACTTAATTTCATCTTCAGGATGGATTGACTGATTACTAATAAATCCTTGTTTTATTGTTATATTTAAAATGTGCCCTTTACTAAAACTGATGATGTATGTCATATTTATGAAGATAAATGGGACCCAAGGATGAGTAGGGATGGACCTTCTTACATGAGTTATGGGGAATTTGATATATATTTTTCATTTGGAATTATGTGAGAATCATTAATTGTTGATCTCCCTCTCTTTGTCATCAATTTTAAAATATTTTCTCTAATTGACTTCTTTGATCTTACACTAGTAACGAAGGTAGATATTCTAATGAATTTAGTACTTTTAACTAAAACTATTTCAATTTTCCTTATAGAATGTCACTAGATGAAATTAATGATAGAATGACTCGAATTAATGATCATCTAGAGAAAATATTTATAAATCTATTTGTGTCATTTGGGGTAGAGTGGATTCTATTTTTTAATAAATACGATTCTTACAATCACCATTATTTTGATTACAAAAAACTAAATGGAGAAACATTAAATAAAAACAATTCATTTCCATGGATTTATGATTAGTTTGATCTATTGAAAAGAAAATTGTTGATTTGGTAGACTAACCTTTGATCTAGAAACCATTAGTTGAGGATACAAGAATATGGCATTTAGAAAACTACATTTAAGAGAATTTAAAACCATTATGAGTAATATTTACTATAATTTGGTCTTACCAATCATTCTAATGTTTTCATGGATTTAACAAACAATATTTTCCATGATCATGTTGATACATTTTCATTAGTATTTTTTTGATGACATAATGGTTTACTATATATGTGAGTATGATAATGTGTGTCATATGATTGTAGCTCTCCAATGTTTTAGAAATCATCTACTTTATTTTGATGCTCTGAAAATGTGATTTATGTATTCAGGATAAAAAATTATTTGGTCAAATGGTGTCATTACATGTTATTTTTGTTGATCCTGAAAATGTAAAGTCTATTGTGACATAAGAACTACCATGAAATGTTTTCATGATTCAGCACTTCTTAGGTATAGTAGGTTATTATCATACGATTTTAAGGAATTCTAATGTTTTACTTGTCGGATGAAATATCGACTCTAAATATTGTGAACATTTCGTGGGATGAGGAATGATAGATTCTTTAGTAGAGTTGAAATGTATTTTGACTGCTACACTAGTGTTGAATCTTTCAGAGGCAGGGAGCGGCTATGTGGCCTTTTGTGATGCATCCAATTCTAGTTTAGGATGCCTTCTTATACAAGGTGATCATGTTGTTTCTTATTTATCTCATAATCTTAGGCCACATGAGAAGAATTATTCTACCCATGACTTGAACATATAGTTAAGATGAGTGTTCTTAATTGGTGGGTTTATTTCCATTATGAATGATGCTTCTTCAGGTTTTTTGACCACAAGAGGTAGATTCACTTTTTTAACAGAAATATTTATATCTCAACCATAGGAGATTGGTGGAATACCTACAATATTTTTTCGTTGACATCACTTATACCTCAGGTAAATGGGAGGCCTTTATAGATTATTTGATGATGAAACATTCGACCTAGTCCATTAATGAATCTCGGATGATTCGATCGTGATTTCTGTTTTTTAATAGCCCCGTATCAGAGTCCAAGAATCACGGAGTAAGGTTTATTTTGAACTTGTTCAATTGGATTCCACTCATATCGATACGATTAATCCTGAATAATATCCATATGATGTGTTTCTAATAATTAGGGTCTCTCTTTATGGTAGAGACATAGTTTTTGGTATGTCATCTACACCAAGAGAATCCTTTGATATTGAAATCTATTTTTTTTGATGTTATCGGTATGGAATGAAGTTGTTGGGGGTATATATAACTCCTAGCTTGTTATGAACTCATGATCCATGAAGATAAACTATGAAATGCCATATATATTCCAGTGTCTATGTTTGAGATGGATCATTGTAGAAGTTTTCAATCAATATTATACATGATAACAGTTCAAGAAGGTGCACCATAAGACTTTTGGTATGATTCAACCACTTCTAATTGTAACCTAGATGTGGGATTAAATCATTATGGAAATTGTGGATAGGCTATCTCATACATAGAAAAAAACATTGTTCTATGAGTTTCAATGGATTATCAATGATAATCATTTCATTTTTTACCATTCATGATACAACCAATGTTGAAGAGTTTTGAAAGATCTATGTGAAATAGATTTTTCATTTTTCTGGAGATCCATATACTATATCCTTGAATAGGGATATTTGGTGAACTTATCATTATTTAGAGGACTTTAGGTGGTACATGAAACATAGGTCCATTTGAGGATGGTATACCATCCGTAGTTAGATAGTCAGATATAAAGAGATATATAGATTCTTATGGATATTTCTCATGCATTTTTTCAAAACTAAAGTAGTTATTTATATGAACATATCAGCTGTGATGATTTTTCTTATTACAATAGTTACTATTCAATTATCACAATTGATCTTTTTGAGTAATTTTATATCCATCCTTGCATATCTATATTGTGTTTGTTAGAGATTTTTTTATGTTCCTTAGTAAAAAAGAGTTTCGGTCAAGATACAAAATCAATGATTTACTTTGTTCAACATAGAAATTTGACAGCATATACCCAATATAAATCTTACCTTGACTGTCATTGTTGATCATTGGAATTCTAATTTTGTGACAACGAGTTCTAGAATGTACCACCTGGGTTGGGTTATCGATGTATTATTCAGAATGGAAAACATTCCCCAATTTTTTTTGGGAAATTTTGAGGTTATTAACAAGGAGGGAAAATTATATTACCATTTATCTCATCCACCATAACTGACATAGATACATAACATGTTCCATGTATCTTAGCTAATAAAGAATCTATTAGATCTATATAATGTTCTTTGTTGGAGTGATCATGTGGTTGAACCGGATTTATCAGTGACTAAACATCCGGTCAATATATTTTACTGTGAAACTGAGGTATATCAGTATAGGATGATACATTTGGTTTGAGATTTATGGATAAACAATTCTGATAATCATGAAATGTGATAGAGGGAGACACAGATGAGAGTCTAGTGGCCTCATCATTCTAGCATGGAAGTTTGTATGTGGGTTTTCTGCGGATAGATGTTCCTATTACAGTAGGTAATAAATAATTTTTATTTAATTCATGTATTCCTCAACACATATTACAATATTTATTTAGATGGGATTCTTTTGGAGTTGTTTTAGGGGGGGAGCTGGAAGCATTGAATTTTTTGGTCTACATCATGGTAGGAACACAATTTTCACAAATTATGTTCCATCTCAGTGGAAACCATGAAAACCCATACAATAATGTTTTTAAGGGACATATCAGGGTTTTAAAAATAATGAATCCACATATTATATACCATGCACCTTGATAAATTGGGTGTATTATTAGGGTTTATATTTTCCTCTAACTAAATGGCCCTGACCACCTAACCATAAGTATGTATTTTTTTAATATGGAATTAAGTATTCAAATATTTAAACTTCTTTTTTAAACACAGATAGGATTGTATGAACCCAAGAAATTTATTCTTCCTTTGGATCAAAGAAGAGATATATTTGGCCTATATAGACCCATCTAGAAGCGAATCGAATCTAGGAGAAAAATGTTTCATCTTTTATATGATTTCTTTCCCTTTATATTTTCCCTATCTTTCTCTCTATGGATTCTCTTCTAGAGGGTATTATGGATTCATATGCTATTGGATGATCTAATAACCTTTCTTTTAAATCTCAAATCTAGGTCAGATTGTTGCAAACCAATTTATTAGATTCTTCATTGGTGAATCTCGATTAGGGATTGGAGTTTCGAGATCCACTGATCCAGAGGTAGGTGGTTCAAATTTCATTGGCTAATTAAATTGAACCAAAACTACTTGATTAGACTAAATTGATTTAAATTGAATGTGTGTTATTTTCATCTTATGAAATAAAATTTTTTAAAACAGAATCTAATTGAATTAGTAGATTTTGATTTCAATTTGGATTTGGGAATAAAATTTGGTGGTAACCCTAATTCCATTAAATTTGTTATTTATTTTAAAATTTAAATTTTTTTAATTTAAAATGTGAATGTGAATATTAACATTGAATTGTGATTTGATTTCAAATTCTTAGATAAGAAAAATTGATTAAAATGGTTTTGATGGAATCCTATTCGTTTTATTTTAATAAGAGTGGTGTATTGATTAAAAATCTGGGTTATATTTAAAATCAAAATATTAACATTTCAAATGGTGTTATAGGTTGAATTGAATTTTCAACAATTATTAAAATAAATTACTGATCATTTTTTGATAATATGCAAGACTAGGTAGTTAGTGAGTAATTCAGGACAACACTGTCATATTTAAATGTTCCAAAAACCTAAATACATCATGTACCATCCTCAATGGGGTGGTGATGATGTCATATTAACTAGTGTTAGATAGGACATGTGTACACACATATTTTCGTGTCACCTTGAGTGTGTAGAGTACTATTTCTTATAATTATTGAACCTTTTATCTCAAGATCATGTTAATTAGTTGTTTCTATATGTTATTTTAATGTATTCTAATGATTGTAATGTCTTTTTTCTAGAATTTTTAATTTATAAAAAAAAATTTATAAAAAAAAATAAATCCATTTGTTTTAATTGTTTAAATACATTGAAATATAATGCAGGATATGATTAAATAAAAAAATTTATTCAAAATTTGTTTATTATACATTGAACGAAATTTTTGGTAAAATAAATACTATCATCTATTTTGGAATACATATTGAGTCCCTACTAGGATTTTATCTTACACCGTACATGTTCCTTTGGGTGTTTGTAGATTATCTTATTCTAGGTTCGGGTAGGGGTAATGTTCTTCTTGGAAGTGGTTCTAGTTCTTTATTTGTGTACATAGATAGTTGTGTCTATTGGGACATGGCCTTTCAATCCTATTTTTCTAGTACCTCACTGTAGTTGTTTTTTACCTATCATACATCTAGTGTAGTTATACCTATGGAGTTTTTCTCATATGCATTCCAAATATTTTATCACATTTTCACAATGTTTGTGGAAAATTCACCCACTATCATTTTATCCGATGTAAGGTGATAGTCACTGACCCCTGGGGATCATGAACACCCTTCAATCCATGTATGTGATGTAGTAATTTTCTTGTTACTAGGGTACGTCGTCTTGTTTTTGAAGATTATAATTATAATTGATGTAGATTTTATAATAATTTAGTTTTTGTTCCCATAAATAGGTAATTGAATTATAGTGTTCTATTTTATATTGTGGAATGTTAATTAGGTTGATAAGTTAAATGGGTCATCATTAGAGTAAAAAATTACAAGGGTAGAATAATGAAGAATTTTATTCATTTATAATTCACTGTTAATAATCTTACACTGGTGGATAAAATGGAGGATATTAGAAAACATTTTTATAGGTTGTATAGAAATAATTAAAAAGGGTTACGTATAGACAATTAATTATTTGAAATAGATTAAATATAAACCCAAAATAATGGATTATTTTGAATCATATTTTATTGAATCTCTCTATTTCTCCATTTGTGAACATGGTAACTCGATGTGAATTTTTTTAAATGATGAAAAATTAATTAAATTATAAATTATTTCAGAATATTTTATCTTACGTGATATAAAATTATTAAAGATAAATATTAGTAATTAATAACTCATCCTTTGATCTCTTGAAACCATTTTTATGATTTTTATCTCTTAAGATAACAATAAGGGGTTTATGACCATTGAAATAGATATGAGTCTAATAGAATGGGTGTCCAAATACTTTATTTAATCATCCTCCAACCCATAATATTCTACAGAACTAAAATATAGTTATGTAGGGATATGTGGATATCAAGGACTTCACTCCAGTCACAATTAGGTCTGTTCTATTAACCCGTGTCTCCAATGGGGAATGTGTTGTTCTATCATAGGCCAAGCCAATATATCATGTGTCTATGATAATTATTATCCAACCATGTAAATATCTAATAATTTTTAGGAATTTTTTTCAGTTTTAACAACCATTATTCGTTATAAACTAAGATTCCACGGTCCAAGGTTTTATTTTTTCTGGTCATTAGTATCTGATCCGGTGGATGATTCTGTGGAAAATATCTATGGTATATATATTTTATTCATTACCTTTTTTATTATGTTTACATTTCGTGTGATTTGTTTTCTTTTGAAATGAATTCTTCATAGTGATGTTTTCGAAAATAATTTATTTCAAAATTATGTGACAAATTATTGTTTATTATCGATTTACGTTTACTATATATTTGAAATTTTATAATAAAACCAAGCTTTTTTTGGATTTTCAAATCATGTAATTTACTTTGAAAATTATTATTTAAAAAAAATAGTATTGAATTTGAGATTTATAAAATTTATGGATTTCAAAAAAATTGTAAATCATTTGGACAGAAATTTATATAATTTTTTAAAACTGTAATGAATTATCTGAATGCTAGAAAGACCATGGTTGGAAATAAACACCTATAAGGGATGGAAATAAACATGACTTGAATTGAAATATTGTATATAAACATTTTGACGAGTGATGAATCATATGAATGTACAATAATAATAGCTGAGATAGATTTTTTGTGTTGGTACAATTTAATTACTTCCATATTTCTCACGATTTATTATATTTCTAATGTTTTGTTTGTTTTTATGACATACAATGACACAATTTGTTTCAAAATATTTGTTAATTGTTAGAAATTCATGAAATTCATTACCCTATGTTTTTATTATAAATTGAGAACTAAAAAATATTTTCAAAATCAAAATATTAACATTGTTTTAAATAAATATACTTGATATTTAATGGAAGATATTTAAATAAAATCTAATGAGTGAGTGTTACTTACTCCCACCATCATGTATATATGTGTTTGTATAGAATTAGTGTGATATGCTGAATGAAAAGAAAAAGATAAAATATTCATTAATGATATAATTATAATAATATGATCATGGTGGGTCGTGTATGGTATTGGTTAGGATTACATGAAGTGAATTGTTATCACTATGGGATAGGTTTCATTCACTTAGATTAGTCCCATATCATGGTTATTGGTATATTGTTTATTTAAATTTTCATTTTTTAGTTTTTTCAATATTAAAAGTTTAAATAAAATATCCATTTAGATATACATATTAATATTCATCATGGGAAAATAATTACCTAACAATTAAATGGTTTTACATTTATTTTGGTTCCTATATCAATAAATTTGGCGATGATTATTCGTACAATATGGTGATTCATTTTGGGTCCCAATATTTGAGTCCACTGGTTGGGTCATTAAATCTTAAATTTATTAATTGTTTTTTTTATATTTAACACATGGAAAATAATTATAATTATTATATCCTATCATTATAATACTTAGAGTTATCACTAACTACTTTTTTCATAGTCCATAATATGTTGTGATGAAATATAATGGATCACTTAGGATGAATTTCATATCACGATAAATAATATGATAATGAATAAGACAAAATTTTTATATTTTATATAACATATGATGTATAAAATAATATGATTTGAGCTCTATGTATTTTATATAATATTTTTTCTTGTATCATATTTTGATTTCTACATTTCTCAAGGAATAATAAGATACAAACCATGTGATTATGAATACATTGATAAATTTATTTTGAAACAATTATGGTTGAACTAATTAAGTGTGTTTATGTATGTTTCTAATAATTTTATTCCATGGTCTAATATGATACACATTTTTTAAAATGTGAAAATAGAAATAAATCCAAGACCTCAATTGAGATATTAAACATTATCCTATAACTAAACCTACATATGTAACATGTGATGTGATTATCATCAGGATAATTGTCATGTGATGCACTCATCAATGTAAGTGAGTTCAATTTCATGATTTTATCCACATGGTCAATATTTAAATGGATATTAAATATGTAATGAGTAAATATATAGTATTGACATAATCTAAGTTCAATTATTACTTTATATTATAAAAAAGGGGTAATATGAAAATGAATGATTGTAATTGATATACATGGTGGGAAATGGTGTTGGAAAACACTTTTTTGATTGGGATCATAAAATCTCCCACTATATATTTAATATGATTGAATATTTTATATAGTCATATTATTACATTAATATATTAAATTAAGACATCATATTTTTAGAAATACTATAGAGGACCAAGGTATAAGTATGTCTAGTTGACTTAATGGTTAAATAATTTTTTAAATGTGAGAGAGACAATTAACAAAAAATTGGGGTATATTCTAATAGTCATTTTGATAGATATTTACAATGTATTATATATGATTTTATATGGCATGAAGTTAATGATATAATTCCAAATGTGTTTTGAAAGAATAAAAAAGGATTGTTTTGATATATTTTGAAATATCATTCTATAATATATGATTTAAGGTGAAATTACATGATGCCTTTGATAAATTAGCAAAAGTGGGAAATTTATTGGGCAATTCATTAAGTTGTATATAATTCATATGATTTTTTTAGCAATACAATGATTCATAGTAATTATTTAGTGATAATTTATGACATGTAGGAAACCAAAGAATGTAATATTCCTTGGTATAATCATATAATAAGGAGTGGTATGTTTATATAGAACCACTTATATGGTCGTTCATAGTGCATAAAATATCCATACCATTATTAAATTATATGATTTAATCAAATAATATAAATAACATGGAATCGAAATTTTATAATTTACAATGTACTATTCTTACACATAAGGGAATATTTTATTATACAAATTCCATATAATGAATATTTTTTGAGAATATATAATTTATTTATATGATAAATTCTCCACTGATGTGGGGTATTTACATTATAATATAAAGTAATTTGATAAATGAAGTTTCATTTTTAATGATAAATAAATTAAAAGTATTACAATTATAAAAAACACATTCAATAATGTAGTTATATTATACAATCTATAAAATATACAATTTATAATTGAAAATATCATTAAACATTTTGAATATTTATAATATTTTAATCTCATAGTGACCAATAATATTCCTATATATTGAAGGTTATGATAATGGATAATTTCTTCGAATTGAAGGAGTGATGACAACTATTAGTGGGACCGTACCATATAAATCACATTTATCAATGATTATATGGGGTATAAAATAACATTGATTTTCCCCTAATCCAATTCTAAGATTAAATTAAAAAAAATTACGAAATATTTTTAAAGGAGGTGGTCGTGTGTATTAATATCACCTTCAAAACCATGCTTTTAGGACTACCCCACGAAATCCCCACTATCATACACCTTACCATAAGGGAATATGAATGTGTAATTAGGGGTCATATATCTAGACTGCAATAGTAAATTATTTTATATTTTCTGTATTTATAAAATATTGATTTTTATAACTTTTCACTACTAAAATGTTATAAGAATTAATGAATATTACATTTTTATATAATGAAACAAAAAATGAGGTTCTAAAAAATTTGTAGTATTTATTGAAACAATAATATTAATAGATTCAATCATGGTTAAATAAATAATAAGTTCATATAATATTGAAATTAAATAGTATTTACATAAAAATGATAAAATAATTTAATAAAGACCAATATTATCATTACAGGAAAACTTATATTAACATAAAACGAGTATTTTTCAATAAATGTTAATTTTGTTTTAATTATTTCAATTCCCATATTCAGAGAATTTTTTTATATAATAATTTATAATTTTGATACCATTAAATTTAAATTATCTAATGTTAAATTATTCATAATTTTCCTACATAATAATTTTTTTGGTAAAATATAAATAACAAATAAATATATGTTTCGAATTATCACATAAATATATAACAAAAGTGATATAATAAATAGTATAAATGAAATATATTTAGAATATTTTCCCACTTAAATATGTGTTTTAAATGTTATTTTGTTAATTTTATACTATAACATTCCATCATTCAAAAAGATATTAAATCTCAAGGTTTTATAAGCAATTCATTATAAGCATGGATCACTTCCAAATCTAAAAGGTGATTATTTTAATTATTTCAGATATTTATCATATAAAATAATTAAAACCACTCTTATTATCTAGAAACCATTGTATACAACCAGTTTAATGTTTTTTTCTATTTTTTCTTCAAGATTCCAAAAAATATGATCAGAAATTAATAATGAATTACCCCCCTCTATTTCAATATATACCCACCCATACCCAACTTATTTTTACTAAATTACATTGAACATAAAGGTATGATCTATATCCCACTCTAACACCCTCCCAAGGTGTTCTCAATATCTTAATAATAACCCCTTGAGGTTTTAGAATTACACAATAAATGTAATGTATTTTATCATTTTCATATTTATTCAAGTGAACTATTTGTATTGTTCCATTTTATTTAAATTATTTCATTTAATAATTTATTTTTAAAATGTAAATTTTTATAAATATTATTTCCATATAAAGTAATACAACAGTACACATTCATTTGAGCTCTTCCAGGAATCGTTATATATGCCTATTATGCTACCGAAATTATACTGCAAATTTTCCAAGCAATACGTTATTGTCTGGAATACCAATCCCCATTTACACTCAAGGGTATTAAACTAATTATTACAATATTTCATTTATTATTGACCTCAATTTATATAAATCACACTCATTAATTATGGGACTAAAAGTGATAAAGCTATTCTTAAGATGTATGATTTATGTCTTACAGTAACGTATGTGCATTTTATGAATGTGATCGATGGGAACAAAATTATATAAGAATATAATGCATTGTTTAATTTTTTGTCTCCTTATATTACATGTATAATGCATGTAAGGCTATCTTATGCTCACTATTTTGTTATCTCTAATTGGATATCCTTGATTTATTCATATGATTCCATTTTATATGTTATATATGTGTTCCTTTGTGGCCTTAATGTTATCATCATATAATAAATTTTTATGTTTGTATTTATGATTCTTAAACCTTCTATGTTACCTTATTAGTAAAATTTACTAACATGTTTTAATTAAATGATATTATGATTTGTTTTTTCCATTACATAGATTTATGGCTCAACCCTTCCCTATATACATACCATGGTTATCTAGTTTAGTTTTTAAAGGGGGATCTCTTTTTATGTGCATGCAAAAGAGTTTTAGAATAATTTTTTCTCACAGTCTTCCATGTTTTGGTAATTTTTATACAAATACCCAAAAAAACAAGGCCTTTAAAACTTATGGGATGTTATTATGTGTTCTTTTGTATAAAAATTAATTAATTAATCTTTATAAAATTTATTGGTTGTATTAGATGGAATCAAATTAGAGTATATTTATAACTATGTATTTGGATTAAAAATAATAATTAAGACATAAGGATAAGAATAAACATACTAAAAATTCCTAAATTTTGGTAAATAGTTCATTATGTTTATTCTAAAAAAAATACTTGATTGGATAGAACATATAGATGTGGCTCTATCATAACTGTACCTAGGGGCAATAATCTTGATAGAGAGTCGATCATCACCTTGTTCATGAAAAATAGTCTATTATCCACACAAGTAAGTCTACTCTAATGCAATATGCTTTGGGAAATTCATATGTACACTTTGAACCATTTTAAATGAATGATATACCATAAAACATTATAATTAGAATTTGAAAATTGATAACATAAATTGAAGCCTATAAATTCATATGTCATAGAATGTATGAAATTTATAAATTATCTCTTAAATTTTTAATGTTTTAATTTTATATACTAATTATTTTAATCATTATTATCCCTAATTTGTCATATATTTTAATTAAAATATGTAAATAATAGAAACCAATAAAATAACCATTGTTATGGGAAATACCCAAATGTGATTCCAAACCCAATCGGTTCAGGATTTGTGAAATTCATCACAAAATTTTATCAATTTACTCATGTTAAAGACATAATATATAATCAAGGTGATTTAAAAAACATCCCCACCAAAAAATGATAAAATTTTAATTGATAACATTATATTATAAATTCAAATGTCATTCAGAGATTATTCTGATCATTTATCCTTGGAACAATGGATCTAATCCATTTAAACAATCTTTTCCATAAATGAATTCATTTATAATGATATGGTAGTTATGTTTTTCATAATATAGAGTTACGAACTGATAAATGTTGAAATTTAATAAAAAATAATATTCCTAATGAGTAGATATATGTGATTTTGTAGAATGGATGATGAAAAAAGTTTTTTGAAAAAAAATTCCCTCACACTCCTTAGATAAAAAAGAGGGATTTTATAGGTCTCAATAAAAAGGATGATGAATCTATAATTTCAATTGACTTGAACATCACATGACTTCATTGAGATTCCACAACATTGACATTGCCCATGAAATTGATTTTTACAACTTCATTATTGGTCTATATATGAGTCAAAAATATGATTTGGTGAATTCAATACTGTGAAATCTATGTAAAGATTTCAGATATGCCTTATATTCAAAATGGGGATATTTGATTCACACATCTTTCAGGGGTCAATAGATTGATAGAGGAAGAATAATTTTATGTATTATAGTTATAGAAAAAATATAAAATACATTAATTATTTTAGAACAATTAATAGATCAGAAATTATATGATAAAATTTCCATTAACAATCTTAACTGTGGATATTAATGCTATTGTACTATGAAAAAGAAGATTAGTTTATATTATAGGTCTAGATCATGAATTTTTTACATATAAATAATGTGTGATGGACTTTAATAATAGTATCATAAACAAGGAGTATAATTTAATACATATTTTGAGGAATATGGAATAAATTTCCTTTTATCCCTACCAAATCACGCTGAAATTCCAAAATTGAAGCCTAAAAGAAAACATTTTTGGGATATGATCAGGATTTTCATGATCACTACTGAAACCATATTTTAATAAAAATCTATGAATCCCCACCATTGGAAAACATACCCTTAGTGCATATTCTATATGAACATAGGTTTATGCATCTAAAATCTAATTGTTGAAATTTGTATATTTTATTTAATAAAACAATTTTTTTATTAATCCCATTCATTCTTAAAAAATTTTATATGTTGGGGAATGATACATTTTTTTATTAGGCATCCAAATTTGTATTTTCATAAATTATTCAGTTATAATTACCCATTTTAAATAATTCATGATTTTTGGCATAATTATTTTCACATTATATTATTATTAAATAATATTTTTATCTAATTGATAATATGATTTTTTGAAGTCCAAAAAACACTTAATAAGAAAATAATTTTTTTTATAATATCATATTTTTTAAATAATTGAGAATGTTTGTTTAAAAATAATAATTCTCATATTTAGACAATTATTTTAATAAAATAAATATTATTTTTTCAATTACGTCATCAAAATTATATGATGATAATTTTTAATAATATTATAAGACCTTCATATTTTTGGGAGGAAATTAAATTCCATATAAGTATAAAATATGTATTATGAAAGAATAATAACCTAAAATAAATTTAATATATATTGTATATTGGGAATCCATGGAAAAATATATTTTTACCAATTGAAGTTATATTTATTTGTAGTTATTTGATAATTTTATATACAATTAATGTATCCTCATAGAATAATATTATATTTAATGGTTTAATTTTTTTTTTTAAAATAATTAATTCCCCATCACAAAGAATTATTATAAGAAGATATCATGTTAAATATATATAATAATTAAATGGACTACACATTGAAAGAACCAATGAAAAAAATTTGAGGGTTTTGTATTGTTTTGTCAGATATAATATAAAACCATAGTTTAGAATTCAATAAAAATTACCTTATCTTTGTCGATATATAAAAAACCATCATCCCCCCCTTAATGAAAAATCAATTTGTAATGAATTTTATATCTCAATACTTATCTAAATCATTACCAATATGTTTTTATTCACTTAATAAGATCCTACCAATATTATAGAAATATTATATTAGGGTTAGTGATTCTCTCATTGTCCTCTATATGAAATCTATTTTTTGTATTATAAATTCAAATTTGTAATGTTGAAATGTGTTTCTACAAATCCCCCTTATTTTTAATATGATTTCCAATTTTTTATAGACTAATTTTAACTCCTTGTAATCTATTCCATGAATTATTATGTACACCAGTTATGCAACCGAAATTATCCTATTATTTCTCAATGCCCAATATTTTGACTATGAATTCCTATCTCTATTTACACTCTACTCTATTAAACTGGATGCAATAATCCTTATTTTATTAGTGATATCAATTTATGTTGCCTACAATCCTTAATCCTGGTACTAAGACCACAAAAATTAATTTCTATGTTACTTAATCAATGTGGTACTCAATATCATGTACGTGTTCTTAATGTAATGGGTATCCCCAAAAAATTTCCATCCCCCAAATTATTGGGTTACATTTTAATCTAATGATTTCCTTTGTATGGTGTATAAATTGCTATCCTAAATTCACCGTGTTAATATCTATTAGCATTTTGACATGAATTATTCCTATTATTAAATGTTTTTTAATGTTTCCACCTTCCAATATTGTCTTTATGTCATCTTCTTATACTATGATTCCATGTCCATGTTTATGATTATCAACCCTTTTATGTCACCTTGATATGACTCTTTAGTAAGATGTATTATTTTCATCTTATTATTCACTGATTCTTCCCTCTCCATGCATTATATCTCACTGCTTTATTATGTATGTCACCCAACCATCTCATTCAATTTCATTAGAGTGATAGAACATTCATATCATTTAATGAATTTTTAAATAATTTGTATTCTCATAATTCCATGTTATTACTTCATGTATCTAACTAACCAATGATAATGGGATATTCAATACATAGGTATGGAATTATGTGTGTTTTTGGTAATGAATGATAATAATGGTTTATATAATATAAGGGTTGTCATATTAACAATACATTACCACATTATATTTTCTTTTATATTTTGAATATAAATCTAAATTAATCGAATAATAATGAAAATTGTTATAGAAAATATAAATAGGCTAATGTGTAAATTAAATTCATCTGGCCTTGATCACAGTTCACTATGATTCTCAAAAAAACACACATTATCCAATATTTTTTGTCTAAAATACTAGATTATCACAATTTAAAAGAATATACATCATAATAATTTAGTAATTTAGGTCATCCCATTGTTACAACATATTGGAAGGATCCCATTGGATAATTCACATGACTCTTAATTATACTCATTTTTTATGAAATTGGACTTATTAAAAATCTATTTATTGTAAAAAATCTATAATTTATAATTATCCTAGGTTATGTCATTATAGTAGGAAGATACCGATTCATGGTTTATTTATAACATTCACTAGTACAATTAATGTCATTCAATCATTGGAAACCCATCAAGGACATGTCATATAAGTGGAAATGTGATTATGATTTACGATTTATTATATTAATGTTAAATGATTGATTTGTCTGTAAAATAAGTTTGGTTTTCAAAAATAAGTTATTTTTAATTTATCCATAATAAAAATTAAAAGATAAAATTATATTGGTGTGGTGTGAATTTTTTTAATTTACAAATGATGTTCTGTTTTTATTTCTAAATTGGTGCTTAATGTGATTAGTTTCTGATCATTTCTCAAATTTTCACTAACTATGTTGTTAATTAATTTTAAAACATTGAATCAAAGAATAATATGGAAATTTCCTATTGATTAGAGGCCAAGCATAATCATTTTGATGAACATTATACGGATTTGGGAATTTATAATGTTCTTAAAGTGGGAGATGATGATACTCTATAGAGAATATTAATAATTAGATTCATGTTAAAGTGGTTCAAGACATATATTAGATCATATTTGAAAATAACATCATATTTTTATGAGTATATATGGTATAATATTGTTACTATTTAGATGTGTAAGAGAACCTAGAGATACATATAGATGTTGGGAGAGATTCCTTATGAAGTGTGAAAGTTTTTTATGTTGTGTTTAATAAGGGTGATAAATCATTGGTAGTTTTGGAGTTTTTATAATGGAATATATATCATATATAAGATAAAAATTCAATAAATAAAAATATTTCACTAGAAAATATAATATATTTTGTTTGTTTTATAAAACATATTCCCCAAGACATAACATATAATAGGTGATGTGTATGATTATTGATGATATGTAATGACATTTAGAATTCAAAAAAATAAAAATTAAATTGTTTAACAGGGATGAAAAATATATTTTGAATGATATGAAAGAAATTCTATGTGATGTAGAATATTCTAAAAATCATATATCAGATAATATATTATATTAAAATTATATTTGTTAAGAATCGGAATAAAATGTGGCAAAGTCATTGTTGAACTATAATATGTAATATAATCTGGAGAATAACAGATATATGTTTTGAATATCATATTGATATATAGAAAATAAATGACTATTCTATGATACATTATGTATATGATAGCATGCAAAATATATTCTAGATTATATAGATGATATTTTTTCTATCTAAATTGAAGCATATTATTTTACATCTATTATTCTATTTCTTGGTTTTAATAAAAATTTTATGTCCTTAGATATAAATGTGATTATGACGAGATATTACTAAAATACTAAATATCACTATATTTATGTAGATCCAATAATGATTCTTATTAATATTATTTTATAAAAGTAATGAAATATTAATGTTATTTTAATATTTTGGTTTGAATATTTGAAGTTAATTAATGAAGATAACATCGGAGAAATTTTCTAAAAAATGATCTTAACTAGTTTCAATGAGAAGACCATTGGTTAATTAAGAATAAACATTGATGATCATGGTAGGAAAATTCAATAGATCAGTTGATAGATTATGATGGATTAGTGAGCATGGGGTGTTAAATTATATGTTTAAATTAATAAATTGATGATTTTAAATTTTTTATCCATATCTATTAATTTATATTTCCTCGCATTAAATATTTTAACATATTGTGATTCTCATTTCAGAAGATAAGAGTGGGGATAATAAATATAGGGACTATTAGAAAAACTCTAATGAAAAAATAAGATAAGATAATATCCATGTTCGATTATTAAACAAGGATATATGGATGGATATCTTGATTAGGTACTCCATTGGTAGATTACAGTTACACAATTGAAAATTCATCAAATAAGGTTTCTATTATTTCATTGGTTGAATTGTAAGAGATTGGTATGAACATGTTGTTTCCATCAATTAAATATTTTTCTATGATATTCCTTTTCCTGTAGCTTCAAATTGATAATAAAATGGATGTACTCTGTGTGTGAGATAAAACAATGTATACAACGGGGACATAGTTGAAAATATTAGAGGATAACATCATTTATAAATATTTTATTTCAGGTAGTTTTTGTTAAATTATAAGTAATATATATTGTTTTGAATATGTTAGAGGGAATTGGTTATTTTAAAAAGGGTCACAATTTTGATTCTTCTGGTCTTAATGTCCATCACATCACTAATTGATCCTAAAAAATTATCATAAATTTTTTTATTATCAACATATATTGTGAAATAATAAGTTATTATAGTTAATCAATTAATAAAAATGGGGTTTATAATTTTTATTATAAATGATTTTATATATGGAAGGAATAAATAGAACCCTCTCTACTATCTCAGGGACTCGATAACATCAAATCAATTCAGACAATTTTTAAGGTACCATGTTATAATTATATATGATATCTACATATAAGAAATAACATTTTTTGTTCTATAAATATTTTAAATATATTTATTTTCACTTTATTTTTGGAGGAAAATAAAATAAAATATGGTTTCAAAGAATTTTGATATTTTTTTAAAAAAATTCGAAGTAAATATGAAGGAAATACAAAATTATAGGACGAAATTATAAATCTATTTTGGAGAAAAATTAATGACTTGATAATTCAAGGATATGGATATTTTTATGTGTTATTTATCAGTTCTAATTTTAATTTCATCAATATCATATGATATTTAAGAACTCATAAAGACTACATAATAGAAACATTATGGAATTACCTGTATGAATTGTAGATTTAAAAAAACATAACCACTTAAACAAAAATCATGAATAATTTATAATTTATTAAATAAGTTTCCAATTAAAATGGTAATAGATGAGAATACAATACGATCTCTAATCTAAGTGCAGTGTATAGAAAAAAATATCATCCAATTCCATAAATAATCTAATGATTGAATATTTTAACAATTTATCTAATAATGATACGAATATGGATGGTTTTGAGGAATTATATCTCAATTATTTTGAAACATAAAAATTTAAATTTAAATTATCAAGTCAAACCACCCTATTAGTGTTTTAATTATCATAAAATTGAACACATTATTAATAAATAAAAATATAGATGAAAAATAAAATTGAAGTTGTATATGAATCTAGGAGACACTTCAATAAAAAATATTCCTTCCCTATAAATAATTATTAATCAATTGATGAGTAGATGGTATAATCCATCACATTTAAATATAATTGTGTATCAGCATATGTATGTAATTTTTTTTTAAGGAAATATATAATGATGAGGGAACCTATAAGAATCATTTCATATATTTTGTAAAATTTAATATCATGAATAGAGTAACACCTCAATGGACTTCATCAGTTTTTTTTGTTTTTATATTCAAATAATTGGAAAATATAATTAAACACCATAATATTTTAGACCATTATTTAGAGAAAAAAACTTCGGGTAAGAGTATAAAATAGTCATCTCCAATTGATCGTGGATGGTAAACAAATTCATTTTGAGAAAGAAATATAGGATAATGATTTTGAGAAGTTATATCATGAGATGTTGAAGGAAGTAATATTATAAATGATATGAATTCCACGATAATTCATAAGGATTAAAATATTTAAATATTAAATATGATAATTGTTGAAGTTGTTAAGAAACTACATAAACTCATAAAACATTACAATGGATAAATAATAAGATTTACGGAAAGATGCTAGAAATTTAAGAAGATTATAAAATGTATTGTGTAGTTAAATAAGTGTTTAACAATAAAAACATGTTTATCAAAATGATAGAATTGATTTTTATGAATAAGGGAAATATGTTAATATAAATCATCACAAAATATTATGGTTTAATGTGAATGAGAAAACTATTGTTTTCATTAATTAAAAATTATAATGAACATTCTTATATCTAAAATGATAATATGTTTTTTAAAAAAACTCATACTATAAATAATGTAAAAAAGAAGAGATTATCTAAATGTTTTGGGCCAGTAATCTATTTATCTATTTAAAAAGTATTATAGATAGTGTAAAATAAAATAATTTTTTTTATCAATATTGAATATTTCAAAGATACAGATACTACAATGATGTGTTTGTCTATAAATAATATAAATTATGTTAAAAATATATTTACTATGATAATTATTGGAATGTAAACCAGGTTGGAGGTAACAAAAATTAGAAAAAATTAAACAAAAATAATATTACGAGAAGGAAAATTATTTGAAAATAATTTTGATTACATAAAAAAAGTTTGTAAAAAGTGTGATAATCATTGAAACATCTCAAATTAATGTCTTGAAGTTAAAATTACTCAATTAAATAAAGACATAAAACATATATTGTTTAAATAGGTTTAATTTCTAGTAATAGAATAATTTTAGTAAAGATTAATTGAATAATTTCAAATATAATAAGATTTTTATTATAGATAATGGGTAATCCTCCCACATGGTTTGAGATATAAATAATATGAATAATGTTTAAATATATAAATGGGGAGATATTTCTATATTAAAATACACTCTATTAAAAATAAAATTTATATCTATGGATTTGATTATGGGGAATTGGATAAACTGAATAAATTTTTAATTTATTGATGAGATGAAGAATACTTTTTCTAATGGACCATTATTCTATAGTGATGAAAATGTGTTATTTTTTATAAAATCACAGATTCAAGAAATGAATGAAGATAGATGTTGAACTAAAAATAATGATACAGGGATATTGTTCTTAGGTCGAAGGAGAAAAAAATTATTGCATAAAATGGGAGATCAAAAATAACCTATATGAGAAAGATAATGTTGCATGAAAAAATTCCTGAATTGTGTTCAAGGGGTACTCCCAAAAAGAACTAATGTAATTTTATGAATCATTTATATCATTTTTTACTATTATATCCATTTATCTTATTATAATAATTACAACTCAATGATTCAATAGTTTTATTAAAATGGATTTCTAATTCATCATTTATGAATAGTGACCTTAATGGAGTGGTATATATGGTTACACATGAGTGTTTTATAGTTTGTGAAGATGCAATTTTTTAAGGATTAAATATCACTATATATTAGATGATCCAAATCCAAATAATATTGTATTTGAAGCATTATGAGTACTTGTGACGTATGGAATATATAAATAACATAAATAATACAACTAGAATGTAAATAATACCAACACAACATTAGTTAACATAAATTTTTATAATAATAAAATTTCATTTTATAGTAAAGATAAGAATTTATTTGATGAATTTTCATAATTATAGAAAAATGAAAATTAAATGTTCTTATTGGTGGATATGAAAATTTTATTTTGTTTGGATGTTACCAAATTAGCCTACCACATTCCTATTTATAATAAACTATTTGAAATAATTTTAAAAACCTTTTCATATTTTGGAATCAATTATTGAAACACCCTAATATTGTGTGAAATATATATTTTTAAAATTGAATTAATCATTTTAATATTTTTAAATATGAATAACATTGAGTTTGTCTTGTGCTACACGTTCCGTTGAGTTCTAATGAATCATGATATATATTAATATTATATAAACATTATATATATAACATAATCATTAAATGTAGTAGTATGAATAATAATAAATACATTGTAAAAATTATTTATAGTGGTTTTACATAAAGATCAAATATTTACAATGAAGTTCATAATTTTTAGAAAATACATTATATGTTTTGAAATTATAGTTTTTTAAATAATTTTATTGAATTTAATGAAAAAATAATGAAAATTTTTTTTTCCAAAATTTTAAACATTAATTAAAAAAATAAACCTTATTTTATAAATATGTATTTTAAAATTATTTTACTAATTTTTTAAAATTTATCAAAAGATTATGTTTCAGGGAAAAGAGATAAATATTTGACTTCATTATGAATTATCATTTATTTTTACAAATTCAAAAATATAATTTTATTTAAGAAGGTTTTTAATTTAAAATTAGTGAAATTATATATATCTTAATAAAATATAGTTCATTTTAATCAATTTTAAATATATTTATGCAATAAAAAATTTATAAACCATCAAACATTTTCTCATTAAAACCCCGCTTTCTCATTCATATTAAAGATTAAATTATTCAACTTAATGTAATGGTCATTTAGAAATAATGGATTCCATAATTTGATAAATAAAAATGAATATTATATAATAATTTGAACTTAATTTTTTATGTTAATTAATAGAAAAAATTATAAAAATTACTACTATGGTTATGGTAAAATCGGTTTTAAAGGGGGTATAAAAAACAATATGAGTAAAAAATGGTTTAAAACCTATCAGAAACCCTTTAGAAGGAAATATATTGAAATTAAATATTATAAGAGAAAACTCCAATATAATTACCATATTTCATTTGAATAATGTTTGAACAACTTTTAATATAAAAAAATAAAATTTTACAACTCACCTAATTTATAAATGATCATCCCTTCTCCTCAATTATTAACTCATCCAAAATATATTAGTTGTGAAAATAAAGTAAAATTATAAATTCATTGATAATATTTTATCATTCTATAAACTATATATTGGTCTTAAATCCATCATATTATGGATTTTGTTGCGATAAAAAAATTCGGAAACAGATGTTATGTCCATAAAAGATATTCTTATTTTATTTTTTACTCTAGCACCTTCAATTATTATTAAACCATTTTGATATAATAATATCATTATATTACATAAAATTATATATTTAAATGATATTTTTTGGATCTATATTCATTTCCCCTTCCATCAAATGGGTTTCAAAATCATCGTTCTTGTTTATAGTAGACTACCGCATTACGAACAGATATTATTCATTTTCCATTAAAACCTAGTGTCATGACCCCGTCTTCATAAAGAGTACCCATCCACGGCCGGCAATGTGAGAAGGGAGATAATGACCCCGGACACCTACCTCCATTAGGCCCCAGGATGGAAACTAGCACCGAGGGTATAGAAAACACACAAATTAGAGGCATTACCCTCTAAAAGAACACATGTGGATGAGAGAGATAAGATAGACACCAACCAACCCCAACTCAACCAGTAAGATAAAATAAATCCCAAATACACGTATGAAACATAATGCAAAACTGCTACAACTGAAAGGTAAAAAATAGCATGTACCCAAAAGAAAGTAAAACAGTAACAACCACATGCTTGAATAGCTCCTGCAACCCCAAGCTAGTAAACACCAGCATGATCTCTAACCTGCTACAAGTGACCTAAAAACAGTTTGTATATACATAGGGTGAGTATAACTGTATACTCAGTAGGATCCTCCCCAAAGCCTCTCATGCAAATGTAAATAAAGTATGATAAAGCACAATGAACAACAAGTGAAACTGAATCATCAACTAAACTAGTATACTAAGTTCCCAGCCTCACCATGGATACTTCCACCAAGTAACACATACAAGAATATATCATATAATAAAGAATATCATGGGTTCCCCGCTACTACTTCCCCCCTGGTTTTCCGATTTTCCCCAATATTTCACATCTTTAGCATCTCCCTCAAAAAAGGCCTTCCTGCAGACACCTGGGAGAAGCACCACAACATGCATCTCGTGTAAAAAAACCACCATGTCCACATAAGAAAAGTAACCAGGTAGTTTCTAGGAGCCACCACATCTTTCATAATGTGTATCATACATCAGGTATTACACCTCAAGCCGTTACAACCCATACACCGATTAAGGATCCTTAATCAATCATAGCATATACACGTTACACCTATTGTAGTCTATAGAAATCAATATCCAGAATATATGTGTGTGAATAACCACAAGCCATTACAGCCCTCTACACACATATATGGGGATAACTAACCAATGTGACTGCTAGCACAAGTAACTACCACGATAAGAGAGTGGGCCAAACGGGGTAGTCATCCATCCATCCTCCCATAGGAATGTTGGGGAAAACACCCCCTAGGGATCAGAATCACCAAGGGGTCAGTTTTCCTTACAAATAGGGTGGAGTAGCGTATAGAAACACAAAAATTATAGGATATACTATATCTCACAACCACACTATGGGTACAACCCGGTCTTAGACACAACTGCAGCTAACGTATCTCAGACTCCGTGCTGCTACTTTTAAGACTATGTATCCTATAATCACACAAACACTTTAAGATATTTAATAAATTATTTCATTACAATTTTATTAGTTTCACTTTATGTTAATTAATTCTTTAAACATTAATTAACCAATGAAAATTCCACTTTAAATTTCATTAGCATTCCACCCAAAGCCCATTGTCCCATTAAAATTACAACTTCATCATTATGTTTTAGAAAACTCAAACCCCATGGGTTAATATCATTTCTTCAAATATTCATTATAGAATTACTTTCCCATATTCCCAAAAATTCTATAAAAGCATTCTGTAATACTAAACACAAGGGGGCTCAACACGGTGTGAAGATATACTACCCATGGAGTAATTCCACCTATAGCAAGAGCGTATACCCATCCTACATTGAGAAGCTAAACACCAAAAGCACATGGCATACCCCACTGGTCTTCACCTCTTTCAGAAGAATGGTAAGCAAGATCTATTCCCTTGAGAAATGGGGAAAAGTAAAGAAGATAATCAACCAATAAGAATTAGAAAGCATCCATCAATCAAATCTATCCCATTCTATCATCCATGGTGACCTCCCCAACACCCTCATGCATAAACTGATGCATCTCGCCATTTTAGGCATCATCTGCTGCCACAACCAAAAGGCCTCCATGACCCCACATATCATAACACCCATCCTGGATCACATCACAATACAAGCAGCAGGAAAAAATATATCATATCCATTAGGCTCCTGGCCCATTAATACGTAAGTGGGTAACTCATAACCCTACATGGAATCATCCTTTATCGAACAACCATTTCTTTAATCCATATTGGATTAAAAAATTTATTTTTCATCGGTTCCAAATTCGAGAAAACTAACCAGCAAGCTATCATAAATAAATAAACGTGATTTATGTGCCAATTTGATTAACATAAAATTAAAACAAGAAGAACCAAACTCATTTCAATATTCTTTATCATTTACCAAACAATTATCAATTTTTTCCTGGCTTTACGTTATTTACCAAATTCAACCAGGAACTAATAGCTTAAGGAAGAAAGCATGGATATCACACAATCTATAAAAATCAAGAGGCAGAAACATATGATCGATATACATTTATTTATCTAGTTCAAATATTTATTATGTCAATTCCATTTTCATCCAGTGGAATAAAACATGCAAACTATACAGTTGCACATATATGAAAAGAATATAAATGAATCCCCTGCCTCAAACAGTTCTTGATGTTATTTATACAGGAACAGTCCACACAACAGGTCGTGATCCTCCTCTCACAAAAACTACATCCTCCCTAGGATGCCACAGTATGACCGAACCAACAAAAACCCCAGAAAACTCCATTAGAATAATGCAGATCAATTTTTATAATACGGAAAGGAGAAACACGAGAAGACGAACCCCAAAAGAAGTACGATAAAAAATAATGTATAAAGATGATTGATCGAAATAGCTTGGTTTCTACAAGACAGAGCAGAACCATTGTGAGGAGGAATGTTTGATTGTGCAACTCTTACAAGAATTAATGGGATGTTTGAGTATCTCAAACCTGATAACAAGGAGGAAGAACAACGGAAGAAGATATATTGACCCTTTTAAAGATTTAACAGAGTGATTGTCTAAGATAATATTAATTACCCATTAAAAGTGGATCACATTAATCCTCACAGTTTGACCAAGTAAAAACATCCCAGCCTTAGGAACAATTAATATTGGTGTTATGGCCATTGAATAGGCCTTAGAGTCATTAAAACGAGGCCTTAAATGCCTTTTATGTCAAAAGAAAATGAAAAAGGGGTGAAACTGTAGGAACTTAGAAACAATGCTTAGGAACTAAAAATTTGGAAAAGGAAAAACATTATTCATGAACCTCAACATTAGACAATGTTCATGAACCTCACCAATAGACAATGTTCATGAACATCACTGTTATACTATTCATGAACCTCACATTTAGACACTGTTCCTGAACCTCCCTGTTAGACATTGTTCATGAACCTCACCGTTAGACACTGTTTCTTAACCTCACCATTTTACACTGTTCATTAACCTAACTGATAGACACGGTTCATAAACCTCACCATTAGAAACTTTTCATGAACCTCACTGTTAGATACTATTCATGAAACTCACTGTTAGACATTGTTCATGAACCTCACCAATAGACACTGTTCATGAACCTTACCATTAGACACTGTTCATGAACCTCACCGATAGACAATGTTCTTGAACCTCACAATTAGACATTGTTTTTGAACCTCACCATTGGACAATGTTCATGAACCTCACCATTAAAAATTGTTCAGGGACCACACCGATAAACATTGTTCATGAACCTCACCATTAGAACATTGTTTATGAACTTCACTGTTAGACACTGTTCAGGAACCTCCCCGATATACACTCTTCATGATCTCAAAATATGGAAACGGAAAGAAAATGTCACCATTGGAATTTCACCGTTCTAGAAACACTATTGAAAAATATTAAAATTTCTCAAAGGAAAGATAGGATACTGTTAAAGTTTACCGATAGAACTATTCAGTGATGGAACTGTTCATAGAATTAGAAAATTTTCAAAGGAAGGAGACGTTACTATTAGAGGTTACTGATTGAACTATTCACCAATGGAACTATTCAAAGAATTGGATATTTGGAAAAGGAAAGAGTGTTTACCATTAGAGGTTACCGATAGAACTGTTCACTGATGGAACTGTTCAGAAATGTTTGCTGACGACACTGTTCACCAAGGGTCACTGATGACACTATTCACATAAGGTTACACATGACACTGTTCAACTAAGGTCACCAATGCACTGTTCATAGAAGGTTACTGTTTCACTATTCCCAGATTTCTACTATTGGAACTATTCACCAAACTAGAAAATTGGAAAAGTGTTGGGGATTTGTCCCCTTGACCTCTCGAATTACCTCAATCAACATATTTTCATAATGGAATGGGTCAGAGAGGTATGAGCTATTACATTAGATTCCTCTTAAAAGATTCTTGACCCCATGAATACAAAACCCACCTAAAGTGAATACGAAACGAGGTTTCAACAACAACCCATCGAGATACCTCTCAAAAGAGAGAAATCCACAAAAGCAACAAAGGGATCCATCGTAAAACATGAAAGGTTCATAACCACATAAACTGCATCGATACATGAATATTCTTAGTCATCAAACAATTGTGGGTACTGAGCACGTATCAATGACTCACGTTCCCCGGTAATCTCTTATATTCCACCGTTTATCCACAAGAAATGATCCAAGGGGATAGAACACCCATGCAACAACTTATTCGTGCTGTATAGGATCTCCAATTGTAACTCCTCAATGTTTTCATCATCATCAACATCAATCTCTCCCTAATCGATGATGTGAGAGTCATCATAAAGATAACAACATAGCTGTGATACATGGAAAACATCATGTATCTGACTTACTAGTGGGGGAAGTGTTACTCGAAACGCCACAACTCCAACATGAGTTAACACCTCTAAAGGCCTAACAAACCATGGAGAAATATTACTCCCATGACCAAACCTTCACTGCCCATGATGGGGAGTCACCGCCAGAAACACATGATCCCCAACATTAAACTATAAGGGTCTCCTTCTTTGATCAACATATGATTTAAGACAATCTTCTGCGGTATTAATCCTCTCACAAATCACCTGAACCATCTCTGTTGTATTCTGCACTAGTTTCAGTCCGAGAATTGCTTATTCTCTGACCCCAGTCCAGCACAAGAGAAAAAGTCACGGTTTTCCATACAAGGCTTCAAAAGACCCCATTCCGATGGTGGAGTGAAAATTATTATTGTAAGTGATCTCCACTAAGGGTAACTTCTCCATCCACAAACTACAAAAATCAAGAACCCAAGACCATAACATGTATTGAAGATTCTGTATGGTTCGCTCTATCTGACATTCATTTGAGGATGAAAAGATGTGTTAAGGAATAGTTCAGAACCAAAAGCATGTTAGAGACCTCTCCACACCCTGGAGGTAAAATGAGGATCTCAATCAAAAATTATCATCCTTGGGAGTCCATGAAGTCTCACCTCATCCTTTTGATATTGCCTCGACAAAACATCCACTGAGCTCGACTCCTTGATAACTTTGAAGTGGGCCGATTTTGTTAAAGGATCCACAACCAAAAAAATAGCATAATGTACTCCCAGAGCTCTTGGTAAACCAGTAACAAATTCCATTGAGATTTCCTCCCACTTCCACTGAGGAATATCTAATGGCTTGAGTAGACCACCAGGGACACGGTGTTCGACCTTCACCTTCTGGAAGACCAAACACCGAGAGACAAACTCTGCAACTGTATGCCTCTGCCCAGGCCACCAAAACTGACTCCTCAAGGATTGAAAAATTTTGTTCATGCTAGGATGCACTGCTAAATGAGTACTATGAAACTATTTGAGAACCATCTCACACATTTTTAATGGAACAAAACCATTCTGTGATACAACGCTCGATGCTGTTCATCCTCCAACGAACCATCAGTGGAATGACCAAAAACATCTCTGTCTCTCTAAAGCTCCACCTCTAGATCACCCGACTGGGAATATTCTACTTACTTTATGAGAGTTTATTGCACCATTATCTGAAAAAACAACCTCTACCCACAACTTCTCCCATATCAATATGTAATGTTGAAATCTCTTCCATTACTCTCCAGGAATCACCATATTCACACACAGCATCACTACGTGACTTTCAAGTCAGCGAATCATGAACAACATTCCCTTTTCCAGGGGTATATGATATTAAGAAGTCTTATTCCTATAAGAACTCCATCCATAGATGTTGTTATATGTTCAAGTCACGCTGGGAGAAATGATACCTAAAACTCTTAGGATCGGTGAAAAACACAAAGTGCTCACCATTGAGGTAATGTATCCACAACTTAAGAGAAAACACCAAGGATTCCCACTCATGATTGTTAGTGGCATAGTTACGTTCATGAGGATGCAACTGCCGAGACCCATAAGAAACAACTGATTTCTTCTGCATCAGAACACAACCCAAACCTAGATGTGAAATGTCTTAGAAAATATCCAATTAAACTCCCTCAGTTGGAAGACAAGGAACTAGAGTACTTACTAACTTATCCTTTAGATACTCCAAAGCTATCTGACAATGATTTGTCTATATGTAAGCCAGATCCTTCTTAGTCAAATCTATCATAGGAGTCAAAAATTGGGAGAAATCTGTTATAAACATCATGTAGTAGCATGTGAGACCAAGGAAACATCACACCTCTGAAACTATCTTAAGGGTTTCTCAAGACACAACTACTTCTATCTTTGATGGATCCACATATTCTCTCTATTGTAAAACACCATGCCCTATGAAACAAACTTCTTGAGCCCAAAACTCACACATTGAAAACATCCCAAATAGTCGATGTTGACGAAGTAATCCCAAATTAGCATGTAGATGCTCTGCTTTCTCCTCCTCCAACGTGGAGTACAGAAGGATTTAAACGATGAAAACTACCATAAACATGTCCAAGAACTCATGCAACACAACATTCATCAATCCCATGAACACAACATGAGAATTCGTCATGCCGAAAATCATTACAATGAACTCATAATTCCCATGATGAAAACAGAAAGCAGTCTTCAGGATATCCTCACCATTTATATGCATATGATGATATCCTTAACAAAAGTAGATCTTTGAAAATAAACTTACACCCTTCAATTGGTCTAATAAATCAACAATCTGTGGAAGAGGATATCGATTCTTTATTGTCACTTTGTTTAAGCGACGATAATCGAGACACGACAGCAAAATGACACTGGCCTTCTTCACGACCCAAAATGGTGCACCACACGGTGACACACTTGGCCAAACAAAACTGCACTTTAACAGACCATCAAGATGTATACGCAGTTCTCATAACTCAGAAGGGCCCATCTTATATGGAGACATAGTTATTGGAGACGCTCCTGGTTGTATCTCAATCACAAAATCGATCTCTCGTCAAGGGGGTAATTCTACAACCTCTTCTAGAAAGACATTATGGTACTCTTCAACACACCAAGGAAAATCCAACTGCCTCCCCTCTAATGAACTAAACATCATCTCAGCCATCAGGGATGATAAAGACAGGACACACCTATGACCCATTTGAGTATCTCACTCTCCAATAAACACCACCGGCTCTCAATCTTCATCGAAGAACTTGACCTTCTTCATGAATCAATCCATGATATCCCGCACCGAAAATAACAAATCCATGTCGAGGATGACATCATATGTTTTTATTCGTAAACATAGGAAATCTCCACCAGTGTGGTGCTACCCAAACACTAGCTCATAGTTTCTACACACTTTAAACAAGTCAACTCGTCCTCTAACTGGCGTAGTAAATTCCAATGGAACGAGAAGCCTCTCTACCTAAAGTCCAAAAGCATGGAAAATGGTAGGTGATATGAAGGAGTGTGTCACACTTAAATCAAACTAGGTACACACCAAGGTAGAATATATGAAAAGGGTACCTCAAACGACATCTGGATCAGCTGGAGCTAGCAACGCTAGAGCAAAAAGCTGAACACGACCTCCTCCCTGGCCTCTCTGGCCGTGATAACAACCACCACCCCAGCCACACTCTACTCTCTTAGGATGGGGAGCATCATGGGGATGTCCTCTCCCTACCCCATATACCCTCTACGGATCTAAAGATAGTGAAACCTGGTGCTGCTTCCTAGGCTGGAACTACCTCAACGGAGGAACATGGATCATAGCACCTAGTGCATGATGACGACTATGAAAGGTCGGGCACTCCTGCTGTTGATGAACATGACCACCACAAGAAAAACAAGCACCTGATCCCTTGGAATATGCCTGAGAGTTGCTGCCTCTAGAGAAACAAGATGTGATGGGATGGGACCTACCTCTGACTGAACGAAATCTCTTCTTCCCTGAAAACTGGGAACCCCGGACCAAAGCTCTGCTTCATGAGGAATCCTGATTATTCGCCTCTCATGACGATCTGGTCCTATATAAATTCCTCTCAATAACCTCTTCGCTCACCAACACCTCAAAATATGTCATCAGCATAAATGGGGTGACTTGGTGATGGACCTCTGGACACAAAGCCTCCTTGAAATGACTCTCCTTGGCCTCCTCATTTGGTAACAAGTTCGAAGCATATCAAAAAAGGTTTTTCAAAGAGATTCCAAACTCTCAAACAGTGGAGGCCCTCTGTCGAAGGGAAAGAAGCTCTTGGTGACTGGACGACATTACAGTAGAAGAAGAAAACTTGAATCTAAACTTTTATCATAACTCCTCCCATGAAATAGCTGATTCTTCACGATCCCCAAGGAATAAGAACCAAAACTGCCTCACTGCTCTATGCAGAATCATCGCAACCATGGAAACCTTGTGCTCCTTTGAAGCACAAATCGAACTGAATCATATCTCGACCTCCTCCAACCAGTCATCTTTGACTAAATCTAAAATGGTTCCCTCATACTTCTACAAACTCTGGCGCTGAAACTCTCATAGTGTCTTCCTCCAAGTGTCATCATCATTAACCTCTACCCTATGGCGATCGGCTCGAATAGCCTACAGGACATTTTCTAGGAAAACCTGAAAAGGACGTCGACTTGGAGCCACGCCTATAAAATAAAAAAAACGTTAGAGCTCATAAACCTGGAATATACAAGACTCAACATTTATTAATTAATTTTTTTCTTTTATTCATTTTCAGTGAACCAATACCAAGGACTAACCATTCAAACATAGGCACAAAGAATAATGATGCATGATCTTTTCCTAGGTATCTACCCTGAAACTAGTATCCCCCTTTTTAGTAGCCATTTTGAACTAAAATATTTGTACATAAGATCATAGGGGGCCCTAAATGCCTATATCTCTGCCATTATCTTGTGTTAACCTCACTTGATAAACATGAATGACATTATTTCCCTACAAACCCATGAAACCTCACCTATACCTAACTCCCAAATCTATCTTATCCCTCAACCAGACCTCTGATACCACACTGTCATTACCCCATCCCCACAATGAGTACCTCTCCAGGGCCATAAATGTGAGAATATAGATAATGACCCCTGAGTCCCACCTCCAGCAGTCCCTGGGATGGTGACTAGCACCGAGGGTATAGAAAACACACAAATTGGAGGCATTACCCTTTAAGAGAACACATGTAGAAGAGATAGATAAGATAGACACCAACCAACTCCAATTCAACAAGTAAGATAAATGAAATCCCAAGTACACGTATGAAATTTCATGCAAAATTGCTATAACTAAAATGGAAAAAATTGCCAGTACCCAAAAGAAAGTAAAACAGTAGCAACCACAAGTCTGAACAGCTCATGCATCACCAAGCTAGTAAACACCAGCCTGATCTCCAACCAACTCCATGTGACCTGAAAAATAGTTTGTATATACATTGGGTGAGTATAAAAGTATACTCAAGGGATCCTCCCCAAATCCTCTCATGAAAAAGTAATGATAGCATGCTAAAGCATAGTGAACAACAAGTGAAACTAAATATTCACCTAAACAAGTATACTAAGTTCCAAAGCTCACCATGGATACTCTCACCATGTAATACATACCAGAATATATCATATAATAAATAATATCAAGGGTACACTGCTACTACCTCCCCACTGGTTTGCATCTTTTCCCCAACGTCGCACGTCCTGAGAATCCATCCCCAAAAAGGCCTACTTGCAGACACCTAGGTGAAGCAGCACAACATGTAACTCGTGGAACAAAACCACCATGTCCACATAAGAATATTAACATGGTAGTTTCTAGGAGCCATCACAGCTCAAATAATGTGTATCATACATTGGGTATTACACCTCATGACATTAAAACGCATACACTAAGTAAGGATCTTCAAGCATTCACAACCTATATATGTTACACCTATAGTATTCCATAGAAAACAATATCCAGAATATAATTATGTGAATAACCACAAGCCATTACATCCCTCTACAAACATATTGGGAAAACTAACCAATGTGCATGCCAACATAAGTAACTACCAAGAGGAGAGAGAGGGGCTAAAGGGGGTAGCAGCCATCCATCCTCCCACCATAATGTTGGGTAAAACACCCCCCATGGCTAAGAATCCACAGGGTGTCAGTTTCCCTTACTGACAGGGTGGAGTAGCATAATGAAACAAAAAAAGTTCAGGATATACTATATCTCCCAACCACACTATGGGCATAACATAGTATTAGACACAACTACAGCTAACGACTCTCAGACTCTGGGCTTCAACTTCTAAGACTAGGTATCCTATAATCACACAACCACTTTAAGAGATTTAATAAAATATTTCATTACCTTTTTATTATTTTCACTTTACGTTGGTAAATTCTTTAAACATTAATTAACCAATGACAATTCCACATTAAATTTAATAAAAATCATACCCAATGTCCATTGTCTAATTAAAATTACAACCTTATCATTATGTTCTAGAAAACATCAACTCCATTGGTTAACACCATATATTCAAATAGTCATTATTAAATTACATTCCCATTTTCCCAAGAATTCTATAGAAACATTTTATGCTCCTAAACACAAGGGGGCTCAACACGGTGTGTAGATATACTACCTGTTAAGTCTTTGCCGACTATAGCAAGAGAGTAGACCCATCATCCCTTGAGAAGCTAAACACAGAAAGCATGTGGCTTACCCCTCGTTTCTTCACCTCTTTCAGAAGAAGGGTAAGCAAGAACAACTGCCTTGATAAGTGGGGTAAAGTAAAGCCGATAATCAACCAATAAGAATCAGCAAGCATCCAACAATCACATCCATCCCATTCCACCATCCCTAGTGTCCTCCCCAACACCCACATGCATAAACTGATGAATCTCGCCACTCTAGGTGACATCTACTGCCACAACCAAAATGCCTCCAGGCCCCCACATATCACAACACCCATCCAGGATCACATCGCAACACAAGCAGCAGGAAGAAAACATCATAACAATTGGGATCTTGGACAATTAACAGGTAAGTGGGGAACTCAGAACCCTACAAGGAATCATCCTTTATCAAACAACCAGTTCTTTATTCCATATTGGTTTAACATATTTGTTATTCATAGGTTCCAAATTCTGGTAACCTAACTAGTAAGCTATCATAAATAAATAAACATTCTTACTAAGCCAATTTAAATAACATAAAATTACAACAACAAGATCCAAATCCATTTCATGTCTCTTTATCTTTAGTCAATCAATTATCAATTTATTCCCAGATTTACTTTCTTTATCAATTTCAATCAGGAATGAACAGCTTAATGAAGCAATCGTGGATATCACACTATCTATAAAAATCAAGAGGCAAAAACATATGATCGATATCAATTTATTTATCCGGTTAAAATATTTATTATGCCAATCCCATTATAATCCAGTGGAATAAAACTTGATAAATATAAATTTGAACATATAAGAAAATAAAATCAAGGAATCCCCTACCACAAATAGTTAATGATGTTCTTTATATGAGAAAAGTCCACACAAAGGGTAACGATCCTCCTCTCACGACAATTATATCCACCCGAGGATGGCACAGTATGATTACACCAACCAAAACCCATGAAAACTCTATTAGAAACATGGAGATCACATTTTATAACATGGAAAGGAGAAACAAGATAAGATAAACCCCAAAAGAAGGATGATAAGACATACCTTATATCAATGATTGATCTATACATATTGGTTGCATCAAGACAGAGCAGAACCAATCCGGGGAGGAAGGTTTGATTGTGAAACTCTTATGATAAGGAATGGGATGGTCGAGTATCTCACACCTGAGAACAAGAAGAATGAATAAGGGAGGAAGATATATTTTCCCTTTTGATGATTTAATGGAGTGATTGCTTAATATATGATTAATTCCCCATTAAAAGTGGATCGCATTACACCATGCAGTTTGACCAAATAAAAATATCACGAGCTTATGGAATAATTAATATAGGAGATATGGACTTTCAATCAGCCTTAAAGTCCTTTAAACTAGGCCTTAAATTCATTTTACATCAAAGGAAAATACTAAAGGGGCAAAACTGTAGGAAGCTGGAAACATTGTTAACGAACTCAAAATTTGGCAAAGGGAAAACACTATTCATGAACCGCACTGTTAGACACTATTCATGAACCTCATAGATAGTAAATATTCATGAACCTCACTGTTAGAAACTGTTCATGAACCTCACCATTACACACTATTCATGAACCTCACCGATAGACACAGTTCATGAACCTCACTGTTAGACACAGTTCAGGAACGCGACCATTAGATAATGTTCATGAACCTCATCGTTAGACACTGTTCATGAACCTCACTGATAGACACTATTCCTGAACCTCACTGTTAGACACTGTTCATAAACCTCACTGATATCCATTGTTCATGAACCTTTCCATTAGACACTGTTTATGAACCTCACTGATAGACACCGTTCATGAACCTCACCTTTTGAACACTATTTATGAACCTCACCGTTAGAATTTTTTCATGAACCTCACCGATAGTCACTGTTCGTGATTTCAAAATTTGGAAAAAAAAATGAAAAGGTCACCATTGGAACCCCACCGTTTTGGAAACACAATTAACAAAACTCAAAATTTGGTAAAGGAATGAAAGGGTACTATTAGAGGATACCGATAGAACTGTTCACCGATGGAACTGTTCAAAGAATTGGAAATTTGGCAAAAGAAAGCGAGGTTACCGTAGGAGGTTACTGATAAAACTGTTCATCGATGGAACTATTCATAGAATTGGAAATTTGGAAAAGGAAATAGAGGTTACAATTAGAGGTTACCGATAGAACTGTTCACTGGTGGAACTGTTCATAGAATGTTACCAATGACAAGGTCCACCAAGGGTCACCGATGACACAGCTCATCGAAGGTTACCGATGACACTGTTCACCTATGGTCATTAATGAACTATTCACAGAAGGTTACCGTTGCACTGTCCACAATAGTCTACCGTTGGAACTATTCACCGAATAGTAAAATTAGCATAGTGTTGGAGATAATCCCCTTGACCTCCTAAGTCACCTCAAGCAACATATTTTCACCAAGGAATAGGCCAGAGAGGTCTGGGCCATTACACCTACCATACCTAGAAATAATGAGGAATTTTTTATTTTTATATGATATTTATGATATTATTATCCTTATGGAATCATGATATCAGATATTCATTCTTGTATTCCATTCTGTGGGAATTAGATAAAATTGTTTGTGAGTACGAGGGACTACCGCCATGAAAAGCAATGTGATTCCTTCCTCAGACAAGATATAAATGGAAATTAATAAGGAAAAATTTTAAAAAATATGTAATATATAAGAAGATAAAATAATTTTGGCATGGTTAGATATTATTTAGTTTTATTTCATCAAGACTATCGAGTGAATGGTTAAAACATTAATGCATACATATGACATATTGTTACAATGAACAATATATTTCACTTTTTATGTGCTAATTTTGTTATAAAAAATAATTATATGTATATTATGTGTATATTAATATGGAATTTATATCAATTATAACATTATTGATATTATGTATCCCTTATCAATGTAATATAACCAAAAAATAAAAAATCTACACCAACAGGAAAAAAGCAGTTATTTATTAGAACATGGAATTTACATGGACTTATATATTAATGTATATAAAATTCAATAAGTAAATAATATATGGTATGGTATATATTTTTACGTTTATAAAACAATATGTAAAATAACCTTGAATTTTTTATATAGTATTTTCTAAAATGTATAAAGGGTATTAGAACACAATGTAAGTGACTAGGATCTAAATTTTTTCTCATATGAGTCACATGCAATATTCAGAACCTCTTTATTTTACATGGGGTATATGATACTTGAAATGTATTTAATAAAAAGAACACATAAAATTTTAGGGATTTCAATATCCATTTGATTATATCTCTATCATAGGGTTTATAGTAGAAAATTTACGGATGTGGTATGGGATATTTGTATACATCTTCTTTCTTTGAACCATATGTTATGTTATGAATGTTTCTTCATTAATTGGAATTATATATTTTCTCATTAAAATTGAATATCATTAATTTATATAATCTCATCATATTCTTTATTTTAAATATTTTTTCATTCATTGGTGAAATGATTCAATGACACAATCATGATAAGGGTTTTATGTTATAATATCATCTTTTAGGAATATTACACATGATTATACTTTCAATGATGAAATATTATGATATATATCTCAATAATATATTCTATTTTATTCACCTATTTTATTACAATAAATTTTTCCCATTCATTATCTTCTCTTTATGTATAATGGAGTTCTAATGAATGTTTGTATAAAAATAGGATTTCATTTTCTGCTTCCATTGAAAATGATATTTCTTCCAAAACAATGTTTTCTTACAATGTTTTTAAATAAGATTATAAAATTTTCAAAATAATTTATTAATTTTTTTAGCCATGATTTAACTTCTACAATTTTTTATATGGTCTATTCATGTCACTTTCCAAAACAAATTACATGTTTTTTATTTACCAACAACGTAAAATTTATTGAAAATCTTATCCATTATAAACATTCAGTGTTTTAAAGGATATCATGAAAGATTAATGGGTAATTAACAATGAAATTTATTTTTTAAAGGATTTATGTAATTAGTTTATTTCAATGTATAATGTATATTATCCTCTGGAAAATTTTAAATTATTTTTTAATATTTCTATATATGTATTCATTGTTTAGTTTCAGAGAAATTGATTTCGAAAGGATTTATTAATGTTTAGTTTTAAAGGTGATTTTCAATAAATGGTTATATTTCTCAAGAAATGATCCTTGCCATTATTCAAGATCATTTTTTCATCTAAGAGAAAATCATATGATGTAACATATGATTTCATAGGAAAATTATCCAAGGATACCATTCATAATCATTCTCTACATGGTTTATGATTTTGGTTACCATATACTTATTATAAACTTTCATATCCATGGGTTATATTTTGATAAGATGATTATGATATAAGATTCTATATCCATAGGTTATGGTTTAATTAAATGATGAAATTATTAAGAGACATGATTATGTTATACATTTTAAGATTGGATGAAATGTGTATGAAACCTATTAATTTTCATGGGATATGTTATGATGAATGTTTTATAATCTTGTAAGGAACATATATATTATAATAATAAATTGGTTTATGGGGCCTATATCACCATTCAGTGAAATGGGTAACGATTGGTGTTATATTATGTAAATTGATAAATGAGAGTTTATCCCATGGATGAAATTGGAATGATCTGTGGTTAGACCAAGGATAAAATTGGTTACACAGGAGGTTATCCTAGGAAAAAAGAGGGTATATAAAAGGTTATCGCAGTCCCAAAATATGGGGGATTATAGGTTATCCAAATCCTAAAAAATTGTATATAGAAGGTTATAAGAAGTGTGAAAGAGGGTACATGTAAGGTTATCAGAAGACCAAACTATGTTTGATGGTGGTTAACATGATCCTAACATTTATTAATTTTGTGATGGGTATCATTGACATAAAATTTTCTAAGATTATATATATGCAAATATATTTATATTATGAAAACATTAATATCATATGTATCCTCAATATTTGATAACATTATGATTCATGTATTATGAAATACCATGATTTATTCAATGACTCATGTTTACAATCTATGATTTTCCTGGAATGGCTTTCAAATTTAATTCTCTTTTTCTCTTACCCAGTTTCCTGTGACATTTTGGTATATTCCTTATTTACCCTTACTATGAATCCAATTCAACTTTTATTATGTTTCTTATCCACATGTTATAAAAAATGGTACTATTGATGTTATTTAAAAGAAGTGTTCTAGTTTTGATGATGATATATTGAGGTGTTTTAGGTCACTAATAGATCAGGGTTTATCTGGATAGGTTTCCAAGGACACTACACCTAAATGATTTTGGCATGGGTTATTCTATTATGAAATCAATATTAATCTATTATGAGGTAATATTTATAATTTATAGGTTAAGGTCTTTAAAGTTGTTATCAGGTCATGGTTTCATTATCATTTTGAAACATGCATGAGAAAATATTAATAATATCCCTAAGGATGCATATAAGGATAATTCAAAGGATGTGTCAAAGTGTAGGAATTTTTTTTGAATTCTGTGGAAGGATATAGTGAGTGGTTTCTAATCTTATATACATATTTATATACTACAAGTGGATATGGATACGAAATATAGGTTACTTGGGTAATAAATTTGAGAAGGGTGCATTGAGATACTCTCTATCATCACTTAGTGCATGAAAATAGGCCCCATTAGAAACCTAGTTTGAAGGTAAAGTGTTATATAATTTTTAAATTCACTAAATAATTATTAATCATCATGAAGTATTTGAATAATTACCATGAAATAATTTGGTTAAGAATAAGGTGCCATACATTGAAAACAAGGTCTGACATTTTTGACATCTTTTAAATGATTTTTAATGATTATGTGTATTAACCATCTGAACTATTATTCTCACACTATGTTTTTTGGTTAAAATCGATTCATGGTACCCAAAGTATCTATGTTAATGCTTAATTCTATATAAAATTAAATTATTTTCCTCCTACAAATCCAAAGGAAATATGATATTTAATGAATACCATAATTTTTATCTATATAAAAATATCATACACTATAAATCATAAAGACCATTCATATGAGAAAAACAGGTAAAAATTTTATGTTTAACCCTTCATAAGGAAATCCCCAACCTATTTTTTGGGTCCACTAATTAACAAGTAAATGATCGATGTAGAAATATTGTGGATGAAGGTACTTTCCATTCACTAGTGTTCAGAGAATACGCAATTCATTTTGGTTGCTAATAATTTAAATGGTGATGTAGATTAATGGTGGATCATTATTAAGAATATTATTAAATTTGAGTTAATTTAATCCCTCGAGATGGACATGTTTAAGAGGATATTTTTCAGTAAGTTTATCCCTCATATTTTAAGAACAATTATTGAAAGGGTATAACCTAATCTCAAACAAAATGATGTACAATTAATTGTTACCTACAAAACAAATAGTTGAATAAATTCAATGAATTTTTTTTGTATTAATAATTTTTATTTAAAAAAACAAGTTCTATTTATTTGTGTATTAATATCTTATGTTAAAAATGAAATGAATATAAGATACTTTAGTAGCTATAATAAAAATAATTCAATGCGTACAAATGGTATAAATAAAAAATTTATATTCCGAAAATTCCCATTGTATTGATTAGAAATGGGAATTCAGCTCTCAAGATAACACCAAAAATTCACATGGTGAATTGAAATATATGGGGAGGAGTTATTAAGATAAAACAAGAGAGGAATAAGAGGGTAAAATAAGAGTGGGAATCTTATAAATCATGAATAATAATATATATGTGATGTGACATTGAAATTAAATGAATTGAATGGAGAGGTGTCGAAAAAATTAACCACCCCGAGTTCAATGCTACATCGTCTAGTAGTTTTGTAATTAAGAGAATCAATTACCCAATCCAAGGGCTAATGTGAATCCTCTTCCATAATTAACTTTTACAATAAAGGAATAAGGGGAATATTATAAAATAAAAATGGCTTAAGTGTATATTTATGACTAAGGGACATTTTCGTACCCTACATATGAATTTTGAGGTTTGATTTATTATGAATGAGGCTTATTAAAATATTATCGTTCATTATTTAGGGTAATTTCGTGTGATTCTAAGAATTGATTACCTCCCACTACATGGATTTCGTATTATAAAATTCAAATTTTATATTCCATCATTATATTAATAAGCCCAATAATCGATAAATTTGTTTTATATTATTAATGATTATATAAATAATAATGGGTGAATTATTGATTTTAAGTGCATATTCTGCCATGTAATATTATTATAATATTTTTTGATACCATTATTGGTTTATGTGATTATGGTTGGCCATATATTAATTATCATTGAACCTTCATTTCAGGTTTTATGTTATTGGATTTAATAATGATTATTTAAATTTTAAGAAACATTTATTTAAATACAATACTTAAGGTTTTAGAAACCTTTATTTCAATACATTTATTTGAATTTTAATAAATATTTATTTCAATACATTTATTGGAGGAATAAAATTATTTACTAAAAATAAATAAATTAATACATGATTTATATACATATTTAATATTTCAAAACAATATATATAATCAATTATCTATTTTAAATTACACTATATATAAACTAATACTTTCATTAAAAATCTGAATGTGACAACAATGTCATTTATTTAAATAAAATATCATAAATATACCACCTTCTTCAAAGTCGTCTGGAAATCCAAAAAAATAATATATTGAGTGTATGATTATTATGATAAAAGTGGATACCAATATTAGTTCATTACAATACTTTTCCCTATTTGGACACATAATAGTTATTTAAGATAATGAATTTTACAATTCATCACTTTCTTTGGTTTTCAAAATATAAAATTCATTTTTAAGAAAAAATATCCATTAAATAACTCAAATTCTAACATTATGTTTCAACGGTAAAATATAAATCATCCTATTAAATTTGGGAATGTTTTATGGTAATTTTATAGTCCTTATCAAATTCTTTTAACCCTAAATTACATTATTTACTCTTAAATGTGCTTATAACGAATTACCAAAGTTACTATTCATAATGGCGTAAAATTAAATGACACTATTTACTATACTTGGAAATTATGATTCAAAATATGGTGTCCATATTTCCAAATTCAAAAAAAAAAGTTCAAAAATTGAATTTTATATTAAACATATAAAACAAAACAATAATAATTTCTCATGAAAATTCATTTTAAACAAAAATAATTACTTATACCAATATAATGATTGATTTTGAATAACATAAACTCAATTAGATTTTTAATAGTTAAATATTTTTTATGCTATATTTATATCAAATAAATATCCTAAATAGACTTTTAATAATACTAAATTTACTACTTTATAAAAATAGATATTTTTTCTTTTCACATGAAAATAAATATTTTCAAAAAAACCAAAAAAGTAACCTTATCGTAACATTGAATTTTTGATATTAATTTTTTTTATTTCGTTCAATATAATTTAATAATTTTTAAAAATTTAGTTTTTAAATATGTGTTCTATTTAAATGTGTAAAAGTGATTTAAAAAAATATAATTTTATGTGTAAAATAAGTTTTATTCTTATCCTATGCATATCAGATATATTGGATGAATGTAAAAAAATAACTTAATATATAAAATATTTTTGTTAATTTTATTCATTCTGTCCAATTTAAGGTCAATAAATAATAATAATAAAATTTTTATTAAATCTGGGTGTTGCATGAAATGTTTGATATCAAAGTGATTACATTTAAGAAGGTGCATACTAGAAAATATTGGGGTGTTATAGTATCTCCTCCCTCAAAAGAAAGTTTCCTCGTAATTTAAAATTTTTGTTCAAATATTTCTGTTATATACTTGAAATTTTATTTCTGTGCAACCCACATCGTAAATAAGGTAAATAAATAATCCGATTAATAATTGAGTGAAATGAAAATGATAATATCACCATAAAATTTATATTTTGAATATGAAAAATTTTGTTGTAAGTGAGTACATGAACATAGAAGTGAAATATAACTATCATTTTTTGATGGATAGTGATAGAAAACATGGTCATTATAAATTCAACCATAAAAAACCATATTTTTTTTATTAGTTAAAATATCAGTGATTATATAGAATGAAAAGTAAACATATAATATTTTAGTTCTGAAATAATTTTAACTGGTGATGAGGTATTCTTTTGATATTCAGATAAGAACTTGAGAAATTAAAATTACCTAATTAAATTACTTTTAATTATAATAATCTCATCCTATTATTATGATTCAAATTCTATTCACATCATCTATTTAACTAGGAAATAAATTTTCTTGATGATTTTTTTTATTCCTGAGGCACATTAACGATTCATAAGAGCCACACATCATTCTTTTAACATTTAAATGCTTACTAAAACCAAAATGGATTGAACCGGATTTCCAAAATACTAAATCATAGATTAAATACAAACAATAATATCCAATATCTATATAAATCCATTCCACACGTATTAATTTTAAAGACTCGTCTATAATAGGTCTTTACAAATTCAATTACAAATAAATTATAAGGAATATCACCAAATTTACAAAAGGAAATTAAAATTTTATTCCAACGAAACATATTATTTAGCCATTATTTTCACATTCCACATATATGAATACATTTTTGAACTAATAACTTAAAGAAAATATTCATACAATAAATTCATTAAAGAATAAATTAAAATGGAAAATCGTTATATAACTCCTGATTCTTATTACCGATGACTCATTTATAATATAATTCTTGATTCTAATTATAGAATACCTTTATTAATTCAACATCATTCAATTAACTAAGATTCATAATTTTTTCAATAATACCTCATTCCATTAATTGTTCATTTGTAGCATCTCTGTCATCATTAGTATACTCATTACTTATATAGCTATAATGATTCAAGTCCTATGTTTCCCCAATATGGATTTTGGTTTTAATAATGCCAATATTGTTTACAATAAAATTTTTTTCCATCGATAATAATTTTTAGAGATCATTATTCCAAAATTTTCATTTTTCCTTATAAATAACTTTCTATATAACCATTATTTCAATAGTGAAAACATATTCGTGTTCCTATAATACACTCACATGGGTTTTTCATCTCACATTATAAAAAATAAATGAAACTGAATATTATCTCTTTCAAAGTCTACTCCATCAGTGCTCTCAGTGAACTCTATCCATCTCTTCTTATGTGATTCTAAGATTTAGTCAATTTTCCAGTTATTAATCAAATATTATGATAGCTAATTATGAATAATCACAGTATCCTTAAATCTATTAATAATTATAATTGTTTTCTCATCAACACATTTTCTATCACGTTCAATGCAAATATAGTACCTTCTAATTCCCGACATTAACTAATCCAAAGAACAGTGTGATAAACACTTTTCATATTCATAATGTTATGAAAAAATAATCTATAAGATATCTAAATCCTGAAATAATCTTCTCAATATATGATTACATAGGTTTGAACATGGCAATCAAAGTCCATTACAAAATCTATAGGATTATATCATCTACTAAAAATTATGCTCAGATTTTGTCATGGGGTTTTGTTTTCTAATCAAAGATTTACTAAATCTAGTTCAAAATGTTTCTACAAAACATTATCAGATACCAACTATAATAGACTAGTCCCAGTTTTCTAGACCGAGGCCTAAAAATTATTTCATTTTCATAGGTAAAATATTTTTTCCCAAAATACCATCATTTTATCAATTTTTTAAAATATATTGAATACATTAAATCCATTTAACATTGTAAAAAAATAATACATTATACAATAACTTTTTAAAAAAAATTAATCCTTGAGAACCCAACAAAATATCTCTTCTACATAATATAGGGAATAAAAATATTATAAGGGTGTGATAATAATCCCAAAAGGGTTCATTTATAATAGAATATATGATGACTAAACAACAATAGTCATCATGGAATATCTATATACTAATTGATAATGATGAAATCCATTATGATTGATATCGAAAATATATCATCGTGGGTTCCTTAAAATAATAATATAATATCAATGTTTCAAAAAAATATTCTAATTATTCATTAGGCTATATCTAGTTTGTCTCATGAAACCTGCTAATGCCATGAGGGCCAATAGTGGTCCCTATCCTTCCTAAATGAAATCCATCGCATTCTTCAAATATCTAAATTATCGATCTAATTCAAGAATCAATATGCCTTTTGAAAAAAATTCAAATTGAATACATGAAACATATTTACCATCAATTCCCTATATATTTATATAATTTTCAAATAAAATACTTTTGTAAATATGGTGTATAACTTTGTAAGCAACCAAATGATATTGAAGTCTAACAAGATGAATGAAAATTGAGATAATAAAACCCTTTCAACTTTTATTTAGTCGAATCATATGCCCCATAAAAATTATAAATTTTATGTGAAAAAATTAACAACATGATTATAATTAGATTCATGATATTTCATATCAATGGTAAGATTATACACTACAAACAAGCGGTCTGTGGTGAATAAGGCATGTATCTCACAAATGAAAACATGAGATGATGAACCATAACCTTCATCATTCATTTAGTTGAATATGATATAAAATCATTTATATTTTCAATAATATTATTAAAAATATTAACCATAAAAAAAATTAAAATTTTTAATATCAACATTTATTCTCTTACATCATTCCATCTCAAGATTGTCTTTGGTATTTCATTGTCACCATTGTTTTGTGTGTTAGCTGATTCATTTTCCTGTGCATATTTTTTTCGAGAATCTCTTGTTTCATTTGTATAAGTTATGTTTAAATAAACTAAAGAATTATATTATTGAAATATATAACATATTTATTTATTATATATATTTTTATCACCATTATTGAATGTTGAGACCGAAAAATTAATTGCATCACATTATGGAGACGGTAAGTCGTTCGTACACACAATTGATGGTATCTTTCCCTTAATGATGAATGGATAAAAAATTATCTGGTATATTGAAATTTCTTAAATTAATATTTTATCATAACTATCACATATTTCTATAATTTCCAAACATATACCCATCCATGTCAAGTGGTGATGAAAAAAATACCCAACTGTGTGAAGATGATAAGCTGTACATATGCATGTATGGTGCTTTGGTTGTTTTAATGATTAAAAAATGTTTAATATGGTTGTCCCATAAACATAAAAACGTCATAGTATCTATATTATTCTAGAGTTTTTTTATTAGCATAGTAATCAAACAAGAAGAATAAATATAAAAAGAAAAAACTCCCAAGAGTGAGTAAGGATTATAACATCTTATTTTGATAACATCCTTTAGATATATTCTTAACAAACATATGGTTTGACTTTTTGAAGGAAAAACAATCTATAATGTGGATACATTTGTTGATAAAAGAAAAGGAAATAGTATGGATGAGCAAGTATGATAAAGGTTGTGAATTGAAGGGAAAGAATGATAACCCTTTTATAATTGAGGCGAGGAGAACCGTTGAAATCCCCAAAATAATAAATTATAGTTAATAAATTTCAATAAAAATTTCACTAAATGGAAATGTATTAGAATATAAGATTACATAAATTTTAATTTCATCGTATTATAAAATTTTTAAATGTTTCTATTTTATTTTAAACACTATATTTTTTATTTACCACAACAAATATTTTTTAATTTTAATTATTGTATAAATATAGTTAATTTTAAAAGGTGTTAAGATTTTATTTTAATAATGATAATTGGAGTGGAAATGAATAATTAAATAAATAATCAACAAAATCAGTACATCTTTTTACTTTTATAGTTTTTTATTTATTTTTAAATAATTTAAAAATATATAACTTTGATAAAATAACATTACTCATAATTTAGACATTATTCCTTAAATTTTCCTTAAGGAAAAAAATATTGTAATACAAATTCAAAAAAAAAACATTTTATACCCCCATAAAATCTCATAATCATCTATAAAATTCATTTATCCCTTTAATTAACTCAAATTATATTAATTTTAATATTTTTAATATCAATTATTGGAGTGTTTCACTAATTTAATAATTATTAGATCATAATTGAATAATTATTTAAAGAAAAAATTTCTATAGAAAAAAAAAATTCAATTTTATGATGTTAAAAATATATTATATTTCATGATAATATCTATAGTCTGTTATATCTTTTGAATTACACCACATTAAAAATAATATAGTTATTTCAATTATGAATGTGACATCTTTGTCTTTTATTAATATTATATATTACAAATATCATTATCTCATCCAAATGGTCCCCCATATCATAAATAATTTCATATAATGAAAAAAATCTATTATATTAAACTGGGTACAAATATTCTATAATAAATATCCTTTTTCACCATGTGGTCACATAAGTTATATTTAGGACAATAAAAGCGACATTTTCAAAAATCTTTTGGTTTTAATAATATAAATGTAATTTACAGGGAAGCGTGTCTATTAATGAAATAAAATTCACAAATTAGGATTTATTGTATAATAAAAATCATCCAATATACTTTTGGGATGTTTTACTGTAATTTTATAATTGATATCAAATTAATTTTACTCTAAATTAACCAATATACCATTAACTATGGTAATAAAAAAGTATCAAAGTTAAAACTCATAAGGACCAAAAATTAAAGGATAATATTAAGTAGAGGTTTATGATATGATTACATATATGGAATTAATTTTTCATATTTTAAACAATTAATTGAATGAATTAAATTGGTTAAAGGAAACTAAAAAAATTTTCTTTATAATTTATTTGTAAGCCCAAAAATGTACTTATACCAAAATAAGGTATAACGATAAAGAAAATTAAATGGATTTGATTATTTATAACTAAATAATTTTTAAATAATATAGTGTTCCAATTATAATAACAAGTATAATTTTTATATAACAAAATTAATAGTTTTATAAAATGGTTATTTTTTCTATTCACGAGAAAATATTAATTTTTAGAAAAATAGTAAAACTTACCCATAAGTTAATTTCAAGAAAACACATTTAAAATTAAATTGTATTTTTTCAATATAATTTATAAAAGTTTTAAAATTTATTTTTTTAATCTTTTTCCCAATAAATGGAATAAAAACTACATATAGAAAAATATATCTTTTTATCAGGGAAAATAGATTTATTATTATCTTATGCCAATAAAACATTTTTAATGAAAGATAAAAATATTATTGAATATACAATATATATATATATAATAATGTTGATAATACTATTCACTCTTTCCAACTTAATGGATTGGTTATAATAATATTTTATCATTTGTTTGATCTGGGTGTTCCATTTAATGTAAGCTATCAAAAAGATTAATTTCAAAATGAGGCATATAGTAGAATCCTGGTGTGTTACAAGGATAGTATATCAATTCCATTTACATACATAGTCAATTGTTATCCTACCACTATTAAATATAAACTGAATAGACTCATGAAAATTAACATAAATCACACATCAATAACCATATGACCACTCTCTTGTATCCATGCCCCAACATTCATTGTGGAATGAATCCATAAATAGGGTGATTGTTTCACCATAATCAATTATAAAAATGACACTTCAATCTCATCAAAACTTAACCCATACCCATCCTTCGATATGATAGCTAATATATTCCACCAGTATTTTCCATCTATAGAAGAAATCACTTATCACATGGGGATGAAATTCAAATTTTGTGTCCCTATATGTGCACATGACCCCAATGACATTATCCCATGGTGAGGTACATCACCATCATTCTATGAATACAACATGATAAATTTGTATTCCCTTTAGAAACCATGTTATTAATACCAAAATCAAATAAATTAAACTAAATTATTACATATACACATTGGTGGAACCCATCACATTCCCAATGATCCAAAAAAGAAACACATCACATTTAATATAACACTATTGAACATGATAACTCACCATGAAATCATTTTTTATGAACATATTAAATTATATTTTAATATAAAACCTATGGATAGCCCCTATGAAATAAACCATGTAAAAACTACTTTATCCACACAAAAAAATATCTTTGAATCCTAATCTCTCACATAACCCCTACTAATCATTAAAAATACCATAAATAACAATCAAACATATATACAATAAAATTTCCAGAAAATAATTATTAGGTTATAGTAGAATATAAATCATTCAATTCCACAACAATATTTGACAAGAGGAAAAATGAATAGAGATAACGTAGAAAAATATATAAAATTAGATTTCATTTTCAACATATCATAATTTTTATTAAAGCATAATTATATAGTAAAGGGTGTTGACAATCACTAAAAATTACATTATTTGGAAAATGTATTACATAACTAGAAAGAAATGTGTGTGATCTCCTAGGTAAAATAAATTATAATGAGAGGAAGAAGGAGCGAAATGTACTATGGAGTTAGAAGAAAATAATGCTAAATATAATTAAGTAAAAATAACTAAATTATCTAAATAATATTTTTTAAAACACCATATTTTCCAACTTTATACCGAGTCACCAACAACTATGTACCTGAAGACAATTAGTCATCCATATAATGTCTTTTAGGTGGCCACTAGACCTTATAAAACAACCAATGTTATGTTAGTCCATCGATAACTAAGTACTAGACCACTAGGTAGTAATTTCATTTAATCGTTAAGGAATAATTACTAACACTAAGACCATCTTCATGAGACCAACCCTCATACCTTCTCTAATCCGAATGAATACTCGAATATGAAAACTACACATAATATAACTAATGTTACACTTGATTTACCTAACCCATATACATAGGTCATCAAAATTATGAATTTAGATTCTTATTGGACAGGGTATATCATAAAACCAAATTATATGTAATGCTTATAAATCATTCTCAAGAAATTATTTCATTCAATTCTTAATCTAATATCATAGTAACACATTCTAAAAATCATATGTATTATAGTCACATTCAATGAACATCTGAAAATATGTGCATATAATAAATAAATTCCCTCTATTGTATCAAGAAACATCAAAATTAATTTCGTGATGAATCATAATATTCTATATAAGGAATTTTTTCCAGAGATAATAAAATAATCTGAGAATTTATCAACTTCTCCTTAATTTTTTTTAAATAATATTACTCCTCCATATAAGACAAATATAAATGTTCAAAATCAAATTCAAAAAGGTATTTTTGATCTAATAAATTATAGGTATGAAACTCCTATAATAAACAAAAAATTTCATGACACCATTTCATTGAAATACATTCTTCTTGGGGTACCATGTAACAACTGTAATAATATTTTTTGTGTTATCTATTATACCATGTAATGTTATATAAAGTAAAAAACAAAAAATTTAGTATAAATATATTATTTATAACATCCTAAGATAGTGAAATAAAATTAATTTTATATGAAAAATAAATGTAATTTAAATAATTATATTCATCATTATGGATTAACATTACATAAAAAATAAAATATTCAATAAAATATTTAAATAATCTTTTATATAACATAATTATGATAGCTCTAAGTTGAATACAATGATTAGTGGATAATTATCATTCTCATCATAAATAGTCATCCATGCAGTATCTCATTAAAATTATACATGAATGTATAATTGTTTAATTAATGAAAAATAATATAAATATTAAAAATAATTTAAAATGTTAATATGAGTATAGATTTCATAGAAGTGTGTGGGGTTTTATTTAGTAATGGAAATCACTAATGATATTATTTTATGTCCATTGATGGTCAATGTCATGTGGAAGCCATTAAATCACCATTTGTTTACGAATTATCTAATCATTAAAATAAGGGTAAATATTATAACTATATAATCAAATAGGTAATTGAAATATGATAAAATAGATATATTTTTTAATTTAAGAAAAATAATCATTCATCATGAAAATTTAAATGCAATTTTTTAACGAAAATTATAATTCATTATCATTATTTTTTAAACATTTGAATAATTTAATTAACTATTAGTAATTATTGTATATTTAATAATTTATTTTTATATTCATTATACATATTTATATTGTTACATATTTTTACATCTCATTTAATAATTTCATATATTTCTCATATCTTTCTTTTTGTCTCTGTCTTTGTCAGGGTGTGTTTTGGGACTTCTTTGGAAAGTGACTATGTGTGGGGATTAAGATCGAATGTATGGTGATGTATATTTGTTGGAATTGATACAGTTGAAGTATAAATTGGAAAATATTTTGGAGGATTTCCTTTTGGGACCTGGTTGACATAGGGTACTTTTTTAAATATTTCCACATAATCATCATTTTAGACATTTTCCTATCATAAACCGGTTACATGAAGTAAAATCTTTTCTCTAATGAATACCTGAATTGATAATAACAGCATAAATTTTGCACACCAGGAAGTTGGTTTTCCTCATCGAAATATTGTTCAGTGCTCTATTTAATTTATGGTGAATCCTATTTAAATGCATCATGTAAATCATTAAATTCAAATCATGAAAGGTTTTTGAAAAATTAATGTTTCTGAATTAGCAGTTTTCAACATGGTGCATGTAAGATTTTATTTTCATTTACTATACGTAATTTTCAATTATATGATAGGATTAATCCTGGAAATTTTTTTGGAACTCTCCAACTTTAAAATCACTTTATTAGTTATTAATCTTTATTTTTTCAATATTTTTTCTCTCTAGGTATGTTATCTTTCTTATGTTTATTTTAATATGACACATCAGTGTTGTTAAAATACATCTTTTGATCTGTTGGTCTTGTGGTGTTAATTATTATTGGTAATTTGTACATATATTTTATTTATCTTCATATGTAGGCCCATTGTTGTGTTTTTAGGGTCTATAATATGATTTTATTAAGTTATTTATGGTTTTATCTTCTCTTCCGACCATTTTTCATGTTGAATTGATTTTGAGATAGATAGATTGATTCTTGGGTCTCTATTTTTTATATCATTCCATGTTGGTGGATCCTATTGAAAATATGTAAGGAATATTTTTATGTAGGTGTTTATTTATATATATTATGTTGGTTGAAATTATTAATCATATATTTATAGGATTCTTTAGAAATTAATTGGCTTGATTGAATTGTGTGAATTAAAATGGGTTCCTGAGAAATTGTGGGTTTTCCATTATTTTGAAAATGTAAATAGATTTTTAGAGAACCAAGAAATTGATATATGAAATGGTTTTCAAAGATTTGTTTTGAGTAATTGGTTTGGAAAATGTACCTTGTGGGAATCCATGGGTTCATTTGTAGAAGGTGTTGTAATTGGACTAATCTGTTGATACAATTGGGGGGTTTAGTCGTGGGGTTTTCTTCTACAACGTGTGTCATTTATTCATGGGAATTGTTTTGAAGATTAAGTGTTAAAATTTATGTGGATTTTGTATGCTATCTATATTTGAATTAAATGTCCATATATAAGATACATGTCATTTTGTACATCTAGGTATGATGGTTTTAGGTAGCCAAACAATTAGTCATCCTTATTGGGATTTACTTATTCATTGGTTTGCACTACTTTTGATTTGATATGAAAATTGATATGTGAATTTATCCTCTTTTATATATTTGATATGATTTTATAATGTTTTTTGAGGATTTTAATAGAAATGTGGATAAGGGAATTTATTTTCTGTGTTTGTGATATAATTTTTTTAACATAAAATCATTCCTTTAATTATAAGGACAATAATGTTTGAATGGTAGAAAAAAGACATTATATGAAACACCTGGGTGGGATCCTAATGATCTTGTAAAGATCTAATAATGTCCACCCCATTGGAATTGCATCAACTTGTTATATAATTAGATTTATTAAATGGCATGTCATGATAGTGGGTGGAGAGGTTTATATCAACTCTGTCTAAGAGGATTGTCGTAGGATGTTTATAGGTTACCCACTATATCACATGGAGTATCTATTTTTGTTCCAATTTTCCATTTATACTAGAATTTTACATTTTATATTTTTAGCTATATTTCAGTTTTATTGCCTATGTTATTTCCACTTTTCTATGATATATATTTCTAATTTTTACTCTTCAACTCTTTATTCTTTTTATGTATACATATTTCATTTTTTGAATTTTAGTTAGGTAAAATTGATCCCTAGAGTTTTTTTATTTCTAATTACTAGTCTATGCCCCGTAGGGATTATAAATGCATGTAAGGACTGGTACGGTTTTTTAGGTAACAATTTTTTAGGTTATTGAGTTTAGGTTCATTGCAATTTTGAAACATAGGATGGTTTCGTTATGTTTTGGGACATTGATAGATAAGATATTGTATTTTTTTGGAATTGAGAGGTATGTTTTATTGAGCCCCAAATAGGATCATTATGGTATGAGACTCATGTCACCATGGGAGGTTGGGATGCATTTCTCGAATTTCAATTTTTGATGTAAATATCAATTTTTTATGGTTATATGGTTTGATCTAAGATTATCTTATTATATAATTATTTTTTCTATTTCAGTGTATGTATTATGACTTTGAGAATTCATCCATGGGATCCTAATGATGTAAAATCGATGCTACTCATAGGAATCATCACATATATTATAATATTATTAAGGAAACGATGTGGGTGGATTGTGTTAAAAAAATGAATCATAGTTCTTGGATACAATAATTGGGGAACATTCAATAGTTATAGGGGAAAGGGATCGATGATGAGAGTAATTACAAGAGAACCCACCATCCATTAAGTGTAACAATAAACATCAATTAGAATGTTATTGGATGGAAAAGAATAATCTCATTGTTGTGTTCCTCAATACACATGATCATACCATAGTTAAGTCTACGACATTTATACTCGAGGGTTCCAGGAAGCGATGGAGGAATTCTATTGTGGAGGGTGATAGTTAAATGTTCATGGATTGAAATACTATCAATACCCACCTCATTCATTTTTTTTCAAATTCACTTGTGATCGTGATGTCTATGTCATATCTCTCCTTACAATAAGGGGAGCGTTTTTTGTCATAATACACCAATCAACTTTTTAAGATGGTTTCTTTCTCTATAGAGGTAGTAAAGAATTAAAAAATGACAGATATGAAGTAACTATAGGGTTTGAAATAAGATATCTAATTAGTGTTATTTTTATTGAATATTTATACATATGAAGAGATAGAATTCACTAATATGATGATAATTATATATTAGAAGGAATGGTTGGTTATTCATCCCATTCACTTGCACTTAGTGCAATCAATAGTGTAACACATCAGTGGATGAGGGAATAACCTAATCTTCAATTCATATTTTTGGGTGTTTCTCCATAGCAGGAATCCTTTTCAACATTACATATAGCTAGTACCATGTACCTGAAATACTATCACTATGGTTACTTTGGGAACACATTAAATTCATGTTATGAAGCTACAAAGATCTGTAAAAATTGTTGGTATTTTGGACATCTATAATGATTCAATCTATATATGCATATAAATTGTTATAGTCAGTGATTTTCACATCCAAATGATAATATAGAACAATCAGCTTCATCAATTTATGTGGGGATCAAGAAATTTTTTTGGAGGGAATCACCATCACATATAGGGTGATTTTCCATTGAAGGTCGATATTGGTATTGAAAATGTGAGTGGTACAATATTTATTACATATCCTATTGTGGCTGAATTATTTGAACCATGTTCATCCCAATAATTAATATCAACTAGTGTTATGGATATCCATAAAAGTCTAAAAAATTCATGTCATTTTCTATAACGTTAGTGACACCTCTTGGAAAGATAAATGATTATGGGTCTCATTGTCCTTGTCTCATATTAATACTCACTATAGATATAGTATAAGATTTTCTCATTCTCTATCTATATCATTTTTGATTGTTCATATAGATGTATTTTCATATCTATCACCATGATAACTTATATATTTATTATCGGTGGGTCTCATTTCATACAGGTAAGCGTAGCACATGAGTGTTTCAGGGGGGGTGAGATCCCTAAACTAGTGGTTATAGATATTTACTCTTAGATAATGGGTTTTTTTCTGTAATGGTATTTAAGAATGATGAAATTTCTCTTTGGGGTAATCTTACCCTTGCTTTCTAGTTTTATACCAGTTTTTCTTAGATTATTTATCTTCTATTCCTCCAAAATTATAGGTGGGGTTTTTGATATATCTAATTCATGATATAAAATAAATTTTGAAAACCTATTATCATATGGGAGAAGAGGAGCTAATGTATCTTTATATTCATTTTAGTTATATGATGTAAAAAACATTCATTCTCCATGTTATTTCATACAGTGTATCACCTATTATCTTTCCCACAGAGGCAGATGGTTCACTTTGATTGTGTGTGGAATTTTGAATGTTTAATAAGTAAATAATTAAGAATAAGTTCAATTTTCCAATTTTGTTGATTTTTTTAACACATAAAAATGGTAAATTGGGTTTTGATGATCGATAGTAGATTAGGTTATTATCAAATCAGAGTTTTTGTGTCCGATATATTGAATATATATTTTAGGAACATGTATGTATCTGTGAATATCTTGTTATGTCATTTTTTATAGTAATGTTATTTATTTTTTCATGTCAAGGATGAACTAGATATTCCATGAGTATATTGATATTTTTTTGGTAGTGCTCATAGATGATATTTTGTTTTATTCATCATTTCTTCCTGAGAAACATTTGATTTTGTTCTAGATATCCAGAAGAGTTACTATTTATATAGAAATATTTCTAAATGTAATTTATGGATCTAAAAAGAAAAATTCATGGAGAACACAATTGAGGAGGATGTCTTATTTTCTAATCCTACAAATAAATAGGATGTCTTGACATAGGAAGATCAATAAAAAAAAGTCTATGAGATTCAAATATTCATTTTACTTATTGGGTACAACCAATGGTTCGTCAAGGAAATATCAATATTTTCACCTCTGTTAAATGATAGAATAATTAAATGGATAAAATTCATTTGGGATGTAAAATTCAGGTCTTCTAACCAGGAGCTCAAATGACATATGAAATCATAAATTCTTGTGATGTTACATAATCCTGGTAAGGGGTATGTGTTTTACTTTGATGAATCAGGTGCTGTGCTGGGATGTAACATTATATTAGACAATAATTTAGTGGATTTTTTATATCTATCGATTTGACAGCAGGAATTAAATTATCTCTCTAATGATTTAGATTTATACACATTTATTCTTGCACATAAATGTTGGATGCACTATATTTTGGGTAAGGATCAGAATACTTTCTTACGATAATCATATGAGCTAAGTCATTTCATAGAAATAATTGGATAGGGGTGGATAGATGAATACCATAATAAAATTAAATTAGATGTCACCTAAAACTCATGTAAGAGGGAATATCATTATAAAGGCACTCAGTTGTAATATACCATCATAGGCTATTCTAAATTAAATGGAGGAGTGGACCCTATTGGGGATCTACAATAGTTTCCCTTAACATCATAGGGGATGTTATAAAAATAATCCTAATAAGTGATCAAATATTATTATTTCAATTTGAGTTTATTCCATAGGATCTAAAGAAGGAATATTTTTTCATAGGAATTTGAGAAGCTCGGGGATACCATTTCTCAATGGTCTCATAGTTTGGATGAAATTTTATATATTTGGGGATAATAATTTCTTATCATCATCAGTGAGGTGATAATTTTTTTACTATTATAATTCCTCATAGGCACTTTATTTTTTCACTACGATGTTATATAGTGACATGATATATCGATTCTGGCGGCCAGGTATGGTGCATGACATTAAAAAATATATCATATTTTGTAACACCTATAAATAGGAAAAGGCAAAACATATGTAACCTTATTTGTTGTTCCGAATATTTGGTTTAATGTTTATAAATTTTTCAGCGAGTTTATGGACATTATTATCATAATACCCCCAAAACACCCAATGGAGGAATACTATATAAGTGGTGATTGATTGGTTGAAAACTTCAGATCACATTATTCCAATAAAAGACAACACTAATGTACATGAAATGGTCTATATATATATATAAAAGGATCTAAAGATATAATGGGTTGCCTATTCCAGTATTTTATATAGACGTTGAGGCTTAATAGACAATTATGGAAGAGACTCTAGGAGGAAATTAGAACATAGGGTAGGCTGAGTATAACATACCATACACATATAGACAACCATATAAAGAATGTTATTCATATCATGGGGGATATTCTCCATGTATGAAACATGGATTTGGGTGGATCATGGGATGTCTATTTAGTTATGGTTTATTTTTCTTTAGACAATAGTAAACATTCATTAATTAGTAAGGCTCCCTTAAATTATTTTTTAATCACTACTTCATGTCACCCCTTTGTTGGGAATAAGAGGGAAATACCTATTTTGAAGGAATAAATCTCATTATGGATACATGGGAAAGGGTTCATGATATACAAAAATGAATGGTTATTTATTAAATTTCATTGAAACCATATATGTATCATCATTGATTTTTTGGGAGGTTTTCATTTTTTAATGTGTTATTGTGAAATTTTCAACTCAGTTTAGTTATCATCAGCTTAGAAATATTTTGAGTCTAGCTCCAATATATGATGGATAGTTTGAGGTCATTGAGTAAGATGGGTATAATTAATTTAATTTGAAATTTATAGTATATTTTGTGGTTATTCATCATACATTCCATATATTTCAGCTCACTAATTACCATCCTGGGAAATCTCACATTTATAATTTGTACAAAATCATGTTGGAGTTATAATATTATATTTTAGAAAAACAAATAGATATCATTAATTTTTACGTGAATTACTTCTGTTAGAATAAAATTAATTTGATCAGAGCTTTATGGAGACATTGATAAGATTCTCATAAGACATGGGAGTGTGAGTCATCATTGGGTGAGAAATTCCCTCACCTCGATTCAAATATCATTCTCAACATGACTTCGTGGGGATATAAAGTCTTATGGTGTGATGGTTTTAGAATTGAATTTCCATGTTTCATGTATTTATGAACTCTAATTTCATTTACCTATTTATTTTGGTGTCAATAGGATTTATGAGGATAGAGTGAATTTTTGGGTTTAATGACGTTATTTTCCTATATTATTTTTTTTAGAATTAATCAAGTCGAGTAATAAATTTGAAAAAGGTATAAGAGGATGGATTTTGGGGTTTATGATTACCAAATATAATTTTATAAATTATTTTTTAGAATTTTCATGATGTAAATTTCAAAACATTATGGGGGTACACATTGTGAAATCATTGACAGAACGATGTGTTGAAATGGTATATAGCTTGAAAACATTATAATCCTTGAAATATATTCAAATCATGAAAAGGTCAATCCAAATTTTTTTAACATGAGGCGATTCATTTGTATGAGTATATTATAGATCATGGAATTCATATTAGGAAAGTTATTCATATCATGAATTATTTGGGGTTATCATTTTTAATAATGTTAAATATATGATTTTATTTTAATTTTGCATTATATATTTTCCATTGAAACCCCCTAAATATTGGGGTTCTAAATACCCTTTAGAACATCTTTATCGATGATTGATCATTATTGTGGTTCGGATGAATAACTCTAGTTTAGTGATCTGTATAATTATTAATGTACATTGGTCATAGTGGCGTCATTACACAATGTTTTAAAATCAGTTGGTGTTGTGGTGTTGATTCTTTTATATCTTTTCAAGATTATTTGTACCATTTTCCCATGCAATATAAACTAGTGTTTGTTGTGGTGTAGCATGAAAGTTTCATAAGGTGATTGTTATTTTATCTTCTCTACAAAAATAATTTCTTATTATATTAATTTTGAGATATATATGGATTGAATATAGGTACAACGTTGTTATCCTTATATCAATTGATATTGGTGGATCTCATTGTGGGACTGTGTGACACGAGTGTGAGGTGGGTGGTTTTATCTCTAGCCTATGTTTAACGACCATTTTTTTAATCCCTTTTTTAAATTATATTATACGTGAATTGAAATTATTAAATTAGATGTGTTGAAATGGGTTTTTCTAAAGATAATTTTCCCCGTATTATGGTATAGGAATAGATATTTTACAATAATTGTGATGTGGATTAATGAAAAGACTTTAAACAATGTATTAGAAGATTTTTTTTGAAAATTACATATATTGGATTATATATGTCCTTCTGGGGTAGGTGTGATAATTGGAATCAATTTTATATACTTCCAGATGATTCTTTGAGGGATTTTTTATATAGATTCAAGGTTCATTTTTATAGGGACTTTTTATACCTTTTAGGAGGTTAACTTGATGGGGTGTTCATGTGTCATCATGATTTAATTCATATTTATAAGGACTTGATGTGGGTGATTTTATATGACTGGGAATGACTGGTCTAGAAACTAACTTGTACTGATCCTTGGTGTGATTTAATTGTTATTATTTTTGTACAGATTTGGATTTGATATGATTAGAGATATATTATTGAATGTACATTGATATAAGTGTGATGATTTTAATATGTTTTAGGTGAATTATTTTTTAATGTGAGAAGATAAGATTTATTTACGATTCCATTGAAATAAAAATCTATTTAATTAATTATTAGGCCTTTTTTATTTAATGGTGGTTAATTAATATTTTTTTTCCAAATACAAGATATGAAAAACCTTACTTGGATATAACTGAGTCACATAGATGACACCATGTGGACACATTTGGAGTGGTTATACCTAGAGACATCTATCAATGTATGGAATGATAAGGTGATGCATGAGGTGATGTGTTTTCTATTAGCTATGTTAGTATATATGGTGGAGAGATGGTATGAGTTTTCTAATTCCATCACATGGAGTATCTATTTTAGTTATAGTTTACAAATCCTATTTGTCTTATATGATGGATATTATTTAGATACTATTGAGTTATATTGTTTCAATTTTTTCCATTTTGTTATAAAATATATTTTGGTTTTTCTCTTTTGTATTTTCATTTTTATCTTTCTATATGTGATCTTATATATTTATCATGTTTCTTACTTCCTTTTGGGTGAAACAATTCTAGTTTTTTTGATGCTTGGGTGCATGTTGTCAACCAATGGTGATTGAGAATTCCTGTATAATTTGTGATAGTTCTGCTTTGGTACCAATTTGAGAGGGTATCTGGGTTAGGTTTGTAACATTTATTTTTTATAATATTTTTAAAATAGTATTTCATTTTGTTACGGAAGAATAGATTTTTTATTTGAAAAAAAAAATTATACTAAAAAATTAATCTTTAATAAAATATTTTTTTATTTATAAACTAATTCTATGAAATTTCTAGGTTTATTTATATTATAATAATATCATTAAAATTTCATGTAAAAATTCAATGAACAATATTCTTTTAATTTTTTTTAAATAAATATATATGATATTAACTAGTAAAACTGATGTATAAATTCCCTTTTTGTTGTAGAATCTCAATAAAATAATTTAATTTATTATTTTCTAATATAATTTTTAAGGAATTATAAATTTTTCATTTTAAATTCATTATAAAATTTTAATTGAATTATACATTAGTGATATAATTCAACTTTAATTCCTTTTAAAATTAAGTGTTTATGTTAAAATTCCATTCCACGACCAATTTTTATACAAGTACCAAGAATATTATAAAACACATTAGTAACATATGAATCATTTTTTATGGAGTGAGATACCGAAAATAATTTGTAAATATTATTCTAATAATATAAATAACTACATCTATTCAGATAAACATTTATATACATTGGTGTTATTATTGTTATACTTATGTAACACAAGAATGAGAAAAACGTGTGTCTTCTAATTTGTGTCGTAATAAGGATTGAGGTAATGAATGTTTTGAATATTTAATAACTATTTTAATTACTCACTGTAATTTAATTTTATATAATGGGTAGATAAGAGATTATGTATAAAACATCAAAATAACCCAATTTTTCATATAAATGCCAACTTAATAATTTAGGAAAGTATGAAAGGTCATATATTGTTTATTAGTATTTGAGATAGAGGAAAATTGTAAAAATTATAAATAATTCATTTTTCTAAATAATGAGTTTATTAAAGTTAAATTATTTATATTGAAAGAATGATTTCATAAATTATATAGATTTTTTAAATCAAAATTACATGATCAACAATGAGAATGTTTATATAGTATGTAATGATAAATATTTTTTATTATTTAATAAAAAATATATCATTAAACATTTATGCATATGGAGTTGATGAAAAAATATATTCTATTACATTTTGGGGAAAATTTCCACTTACATTTTCATTCCATAAACATTAAGTAATGAGATATTAAAAAATTAAATAGAATGTTTTCTATAAATGGACTTGTCATATAGTCATTCCAAATCACAAGACATATTTTGTTTTATCACCACGTTGTATGAAAATTAATTCACCTATATATCATTATACTTTTTCAATCCTCAATTCATATGAAAAATATATTCAACCCTTTATTAAAATAATTTCTTTGTGGGACGATTATACACTTCAATGGAGTTTGAGAAAAATAATGAGATCCCAAAGATAAGGTAAGGTGTTCTACCTCAACACATCTTCTTTCAAGATATTATCCATTTCAAAAATTTATTAAATACATATATATTTACATTCCATTTAAATTACCTCATCAATTGTCTTCTATGAATATTTTTTAGTTATATTTATTTTCCCATTGATAGATTTTTAAATCATCAATTATGATTTCCTTAATTGAAAATAATTTTTTATCATTTAAAATAGACTATTATCCACTATATATATATATTACTTATATAATATATCAATTTTTTGACTAATTCAACAGCTTTATCTTTTAATATGTTTTTAATGATAGTTTCTATATATTTTGGTTTACATAAAATTTTGTAAATGGAATATTTCTCTTTTTACATTTACCCCTGTTTTTATTTCTTGGAATTAATTTCAGACATTATCTTTATATAGAATACATTGAATTTTATTTTTATTCTATATTATTATAAAATCTTTTATTACTTATAATCATTATTCTAAAACAATTTATTACTACTTTCCGTCATTTAAAAACCATAAATATTAAAAGATATTTCCTCCAAACATTCATATGATATATTCGCATCTCCTTATGGGTTTTTCATTTATTTCATTAAACAATAAATCAAACCATTTTTGTGTTACATATGTTATATTTCCACTCAATATAACATTTTATAATCTATTAATATAGAGACATTATTTTATTATTAAATAAAAAAATTATGTATCTATGGAAATTTAAATAGGAAGTCTCTTTGACTGTATTGACCTATTATTATATTTGTTTTGAATTATAATTTGAATTAAATAATGATAGACATTCCCCTATAAAATTACAATGTGAATTTCAAATATATTTTACAATTAATATATGTTCACCATGAAATACATACTGTACAATTTACTTGAGAAAGCCATTTTTATGTCAACATATCCTTTTATTCAATGTTACAATTTCTTTAATCAAATTATAGATTACTAATATAAATATATTACTTATTATATTTTTCTTATAATATAAATATTTAAGGATATATTTATACATGATGGGTGGGACCAAAATTTTATAACCCTCTAATGTATTGTGTTCTGCTTTATATATTATAAAGTGACAATTGTTTTCAATCTATGGAGTAAACCCAAACCTGAATGTTTATCAGGTAAGAGAAAAAACCCAATCCAAAATGGTTGTGGTACATGATAGTAAAACAAATAATCTATGTGGATATGTTATTATCAAATATCCTTTGATATTTTTTTAGATTTCATAATATTGAATATATAAACATTAATATTTTGACATCATAAAAAATTTCTATAATTATTATATAATTGTATGACATGTCACATTCATATGTTGTTGGTATTGTTTATATATTTATAAATGATATATAACTCAATTTTCATTCATTATTATTTTTTAGGAAACTTGATTATGTAGTTTCAACTAAATAATCATTATATCATAAATGAATCATGATATTCATTATGATTACCAATGTTTCGATGATATATATATCCTATGTTTTTCAAGGAACAAATAATTTAACAATTCTGTTTTCTAATTTTTCCCACATACCCATGATATCGTGTATATTGAAATTTTTTAATTAAATATAGTTTAATGTATTTCTAGGAGGAAATTTGTAGATTATTATTGAATATTACATATATAAAACTAATATTATATCACAACAATCCATTATATTATTGTTTAGTGTTTTTATTATGAGATATTATATATTTTAATGTAAAAATATTAAAATTAATGGCTTAATATAGATCATATCCAACAATTAGTGACATTTATTTCATTATTTCACATGATAATACATTTTTTCTCTCATGAGCATTATAGTATGACCTTGAATAATAAATTAAATTTCAATAAATGATTATTAGGAAGGTAATGAAATATATAATGTTTTGTAAGAAAATAAAACACCATGATGATGGAATTTTAATGATTCTCCTCTCCAATCAAACACAATATGACATAAAAAATATAGAATATAAAAAACGATCTTGAATATAGTTTTGAAATAACGTAAACATAATCCCTCATAATTTTATTTCCAAATATGAAACTGTATAATACATCCATAAAAAACTAAAAAATATATTATATCAAAAAAATACCTATTTTAAATGTCATTAACATTAAAACTTATATTTTGATATAAAAAACACAAATTTATCCAATATAAAAACAATTCCCCTTCAATTGGTCAATAAAAATGACCCATCTTTGAAAAAAGGTAACAAATTTTCACTATAAAAATGTTTAATAATTTCTAATATATATAAAAACACATGATTATATCATTTTTATATGAATAATCACTATATATTTATATAGGGAAAATATATTCTAAATAAACCTACTTTAAAACAATTTTACAACTAGAATATACCAATCTTAATGTTTTCCAATTTTATATGAAAATGTAATAATTTAATTAGAGAATCACCAAGATGTATCTCAATCCAAATCCAAATATCATTCATTATATAGCATTTTATAATATGGTTTGTGATTAAAATTTAATAATCACTCAATATTTAAAAAACCATTCATGTCCACAACACATAATAAGATTTCTATTCCCCATGAGAGATATTATAATTTATTATTAATCTACCACTTACCCAAATAAAAATATAACTCCAAAAAAATTCCCCATGATTACAAACAATGTAATATAAATAACAATATTATGATAGATAAATATATAATCATTTACATGAAATAATAAATATATACCTATAATAGCATCATATAGTGGCATATATAAAAGTATAAGGATATATAAAAATTAATCTCAATATAAAATATAATCATAGAAAAATATAAATAATAAAAAATATTATTACCTCCCACTATAGCTGTAATACAAAGTGAAATATAAATAACAACTATTATATTTATAACTTATATATTAGGGAAAGGATGATAAATAAATTTGAAGCATAATATTTATAATAATAGAATAATTTTTTGGATTAAATGAAATTTATACCATGATACTCTACTGGTCTATCTATTTCTCATTCATCTATAACATCATGTTTCTCTTTATCATGTCCTCCTCATTAAAATATGCAATATATTTATCCACCTATTATATAGTTACCAATCTATCAATTACTATGTTTATATCCTTTATGATATTGTATCCCAACACAAAATGATGTTGGTATTCCAAACACATGACATCTATATTATTAATATAGAATCTACTTAAAAGATGAATTAAGTGGAAGATAGGGTATTCCAACCCTCATAATATAGGTATATAACATTTATATGGACCAAATTACACTTGAGAGACATCATATTCATAATTTTCTTCTAGATGACAATGTATTTCATATATGAATAAAATAAGATCATACATGTATTCAAATCCCACGATTTTAGATGCCCAATAGTATAATTAAAAATAATGAAATTTCGTAGCTACATTATTTATAAAATAATTATCTAAGATTTCTAAATATAATATATCATCCCTATAAAAATATTTACTACCATCTTATCATTATTCAATATAAGAATTAATTATATCATATATATCATTCCAAATTCTGGGAATCAGTGTGCAAATCTGGAGCAGGCTGGAGTATGCAGAGTTGATGGCTTCATTTGGTTTCCCAAATTCTGGGAATCAGTGAGCTGTTTGGAGCTGGATGGAGGCTTAGTTGCTGGCTTCTTTTGGTGGAAGGAAGGCTTTTATGTTGCTGTTTTTTGGCTAATAAAGGCCAGGGCTGATGGAGATTCTTCTGTCGTGGTGATATCTTACTTGATCCGGCTTTGATCTTCATTGGCGGCATTGGTGGCCTCATCCCTTAGCCCACCCGTTTTTATTGGGTGTTTGTCGGATTTGGTTTCTTTCCTTTTCACCTTAACCATTTTTTATGGTTTTGGTGTTTTTTGTTTGTATTTTTCTTGTACTGTTTTCTTTTCTCTTTAATAAATTTCCATTATTTTATTATATTATCTTGGTTTTTTAGTCATATAAAAAATAGAATGACAATCATATGTCATAAAATAAAAATAATACTTAAACTATTTGATTCCCCTAGTGGATATCAAAAATCATCTACCTATACTCAATAATGAGAGCCTGAGATATTAATTTCTTATTAAATTGTTCTCAAAACATATTCAGTTTATTGGTTGGAACATCATGTCCTTGGAAGGATAAAATTTGATACTAATTATTCAATAATGAAAATACACTATTGGATAAATAGAAATGGTTCTCATTCCCCATCTTTTAAAACTAGACACAAATATATGCCTCTTCTAATGAGGGATTAGTCTCATGACACAAGATATGAATTTTATAAGTTGGTAATTTTTAATTTTCGATTTCACTCAATGTTATCCTCTCAAATTATACAACCTCTTGGTATAATCTCAAATATATAATCTTATGTTCTTATATAAATTTCACATGCTAACCCAAATAACGAATTTACAGAAATTATAGAATTACGCTTAAAAAATGACATCGACCTAAGGAAATATATTTCAGATTTTAAATAATAATATCATTGAATTTTCCCCTAATGAACCATCTACTCATAAAAAACAAAATAAATCCTCATAAAATGGAATAATACTATTTTTCAAAACACCACAATAATGATACCCCATTGTCTAAATTCAATTATATAGTATTGTTTTTTATCCTACATAGTCCCTTATTAGGTCATTATATACCTTATTTGTTTACCAATTTTCCTTGATCGATATTACATTAATGGTTCTTGACATTTTTATTCCTACTAACTCATGGAATTATATTCAGTTCATAATATATATTCCATCCAAAAGATTATCACTATGGTACCATTATTTCATGCATTTCCCTATATGGGCTTCCATAAGATCTTGATATGAGAATGCCTGCAACCCATAAAGCTCTCCATCATTAGTCCACAGTTTGGTAAAAAACCAATTATAAATAATCACACAAACATGTAACACCATGTGATTTTTGTACTAATATTTGTTTAAATAAAAAATATATTCAAAAAAAATTATTACTTGAACCACCAAATAAATTAATACACTTCATATTTTACGATACATGACAAACATGAATAAATCTAAAGAAAGGAATTTAAATATAAATAATAGAATTAAAACATACAAAATTGATGAATTAAATTAATATAATTATGTATCGGTTCTTATTATTGTTTTTTAAATATTTTTTTATTTTTTAATATAATTTGACTGATGAAATTTAATGGTTATATGTGGCTCAAATAATTTAGTGTTAGAACTCAATCATTTTGTAATAATTGTGCTCTTTTGTATGTTGCATATTTTTTATTAATAAATTAATCTGATTTTTTTATATTCAGAGTTACTTATTTAGGGAAAAAACTAATAAACAATCAATGATTCCAACAGTAATTATAATTAAAAATATATAAGGACATTTAATGATTTATAAGGCCTTGAGAAATTATTTTGATTATATTATATATTTTCATTATGAAAATAAATTCTTAAATTTTAACATTAGGTAAAAAGAAAAAAGTTTTGAATCCAATACATCGAAATCATGAAAAGATGAAATTTATTTGGTTTCGAATATAATTATTTTTGGGAGAAAAAGAAAAAAAAATTTATGAATACCATAAAATTTGTAAAATCATCATGAAATATTGATTATATAAAAAATTTTGAGGCATATTTTCTAATTTAAATGTAGTTATGGTATAATATATATTTTTTAAAAATATTATATTTAATATAGAATCATAGTTTTTACATTTTTTAAACGATATTATATGTAATCGTTGATTTTTCTATTGTTTTGTTTTATTGGGTGGTTGGTAGGTTCTATTTGGGTTTCAATTTTTGTAAATTTCAAATACCCATTCTTTTTCTGTAATATTCTTCCTAAATTGGCTGGTTAAATGAAATCCAATATTATTTGGGCCTAAATAACAAATATATCATGATTTTAACCCAAAAAATCAACATCATGATTTATACATTCCAATCCATTATCTAATCACTCTACACTAAAAAGAAATTGATCAGAAATTGCCTATAATTTTCACTCTCATGATTCTATATAAGTCATTTATAATGTTCTTAGATGTTCCATTCATGCTTTAAGACAACACATTGCATTTTATGCATTCCAGACCTTATTACCTCTTTTATTTTTTCAATCAATCGTTTTCATTTCTTTTTTGAGAAGAAATATTATTTTTGATCACTGGTAAAAATTATTTCATTTTTCTATTAATTATAAATCTAATTTATATCATTATAATACCTTCATAACAAGTTATATTGGACAAACATTGTCACATATAATGAATAACATATAATTTTGTCAATGTATATTATGTGTAGATTCCTAACCATGATGTACTTCTCTTATACCCATAAGAAGATACCTACACTTGGATATGATTAGACAAAGGGTGATAACCATAAACTATATGGTTGGGTATTGACTCTATCTACCCTTGATGCATGAAAATAAATATGGATAACACACTTGCCCAATCACTCATGGTTAATATACAACAGATAGTTTAGAAGGAAATTTTAAGCCATAATAATGGATTATTTCATACTGATACAACCTACATGGATTGATATTTTAGATAATTAAACAAGAATTTATTTTCATGCTTTCTAAATTTATAGGATAATTGTATAATATATAAAATAATTAAAAATTATCAAATTAATTAAATTAATTTAAAAGATTTTATTTTCAATGGAAACATTTCATTATGAAAAGTAATCTTCAAATGAAAAATGTAGCATTAAATGATTATAAATGATTAATAGTAAAAAACGTTATGATTAAATTATGGATAATTTTTATAATTTTTGAATTATATAGGTGGTGAAAAAAATAATGAAATATAATGGGAACTTGTAAAATGGTACTTTTTTTATATATAGAGTTCAGGTGGAATGATTTTTTATTATACACCAAATTACATTTAAATATTGTTAATATTTCAATATAGACATCTTATATCTTAAATCATTAGTTAGTTTTTTTGGTTAACAATTATGTAAGATCTCTCACTCCTATGTCATTCAATTTATACATTAAATAAGTTATACAGGTTATTAATAACATTATTTAAAATCATTAATTTATAAAAATTACTCTTGAACTACATCCTTCAAATATTTATCTCTTACACCATATTATTTTATTATATTCTATTATGCATTTTTTGAGTGGTTTACATGTCATAGTTATATTCTCTCTTTTCTTGATTCAAAATGAAACCACATTGTTTCTTGTATGTTCACACTACCATAACATTTATTTAAAATTAAAAATCATTTTCATGTCTATATTTTTAATATTCTATAATGTATTTTTTTCTATATAGCTAGAAAATATAATGTCAATTTTTGGGAATATATGGAAATTTATTAATGGATATAGAAGGAATAGTTTTTATGTTTTCCACACTGGAGATTTTTTAATTTCATTATGACAGTGTAAATGGAACATTATTTTTATATTTTACACATAAAAATGTATTCCCAATTTTGTGTGGGTTCTGCATTATCAATAATATTTTTCTAATTTCAATGATTTTATTTGAAAAACACAATTCTTTTATTATATGGACTTTATATTTCAAAATAAATAATTTTATTTTAAAAGAATAAAAGAATATATTCCATTCCTCTAATACATATTATTATATTTTACTTATTATATCACATTTATAACATCATTACATTTCAAGGGATTAATATTTTAAATTAATTTAAAATTTCTATTACATTTCCTCTTTTTATCCCTCTAAATTTTTTTTTAATGTCACTTAAATGTTTTTTAAAACCATATTACAAAAAAATTGTTAAATATAATTATATAATATATCTTTTATTTTCAATTGAAATTTGAAAATTTCTATTTCTGTTGTTGTTGTATTTCATGTGTTGTCCCCTTAATTCTCTTTTGAAATTATAGCTCATAACTCAACATGACCATAAGGGTTTGTTTTCTATCACTAGTCATTAATATCATACATTAAATTTACAATTCATATCTATATTTATTAATTTGATGGTGATACTCTAAATCACTTCCACAAATTAAATACTTCTCAATATATAAGTGACATAGTTAAATTCCAAGACTATATACAGAATCAGTTTTATGGTTGATTAATAATACATTTATTCCATTTATTCATAGTTAATGTATTGTATATCTATATAATTGTTACACAAATATGAATGATAATTTATTAACATAAATTTTTTTATTCATTGATATTAGGAATTATGTTAATATAACTAGTGATTTGTGGGTCCTGAAATTATATATCTCTTTTATATATTTTCTTATCTAATTCGATAATGTATCAAGTCTATTTGAAGTAAACCATACCTATTTATATGTGATGACATTGAACAAGAAAATTATGGTATGTTTATAGTATCTATTATTAGAAATTTCATCACCAAGAATTCAATTATTGTTTTCTATCTTATTAGATTCTTTGTAATGTTATCTTTGGAAATATTGTCTGCACATATTATCATTTTTATTGAATTATAATTTTTTTATTTCTAATATATTATTTATGTCTTCTTCTTTAAATGATTGATTCTATTGTATATTTTCTCATACAACGAATATGACCTATCATTTCATTAATTATATCATTTAATAGGTTATAAATAGAACTATAAATAATTATAGTTAACGATGTGTTTCATTTGTAGATTATTTGTTGGTAGATGATAATGATTTATTGTAAAATAAGGGATCATAGGTTATGAGGGTGATATGTCCATTTAATGTGAATGAAATGAAGTTTTTCATTGAAAGACTTTCCGAACTCTCTAAATAATTAAAAAAATGTTTTTATGGACATTAAGTGACAAAAAATTTTTATTGACATTATAATTTTGTAAGGTTTAGTTTGGATCACATTAGTTAGTTTCAATCCCAGTGTGTAAAAAACATTTACATGTGTTGGATAATACTTTATGAGTTTTTTGCATCATAATTTCACTCACAAAAGGTTTTAAGTAACAATTATGGTTAAGATGTTATCATATGAGGATATTTTAGGAGTTTTGGATTCTTTTATGAGTAAATAAGATGAGAAATAAACAAAAGTTGAATGACACAAAAACAAATTGAGCTGATCAATAATTATATTTCTAGGTGAACATTTATTGGGATTCAGAAATAATAGAATATTATGGTATTGATAGGCCCTATGGATAGAATGTAATTCCATTTCATGTAAATTTACGTTCTCTTGAAAATATATTCTTAATGAAATTAAATTTCCAAAAGAAAAATATATTTACTGTGGCATAATGTATGGACATAATTATTCAATATATTTTTTTCATTAAATAAATACTATATTTAATATATTGTTTCATATAAAAAACAATGATATATATCCTAATTAATTATAAACATTACTACATAATGAGAATAATATTTGTAATGTTAATAATATAATTGAAGGAACAGTAACAACAATAAATAAGTATAAAAGATAGTAAAAATGGCATATTTTAATTTCAATTATATTATTATTTTTATTTTAAGGTCTAATTTTATGTTTTTAATTTTGAATAAATTGAATAATTTTAGAGGTAATATTTTATTTAATTCATTTTCTTATTGAGACCATTTTTTAATTAAATTTTTATTTACTATCTATAATTTAATTTTTGACATCTCTAATTTAATTTTAATCCTTTATAGAATTATTTTAATTAATATTTCGATTATCTATTAATTTATTAATATTCATTTAATGAAACATAATGATTAAAATGAAATTTTTAAACAAAATTCAATATATTATATATTTTCATTTAAAATATTAATTCTTAAAATTTAGAAATTTAATTTGATGAACATGCCATAAATTTTTGGTTATCCGGATGAAATTTAATTAGGGGAGATATTATTTATTTTAATTAATAAGGTTATTAAATTTATTGAAAAATAAAAATATATAGTTTTCAAAAATATCGTAACTTGTACGATATTTCATTAAATAATAATATCATAATAATTTATTAAACCCATTTGAACTCAAAAATTTTATTTTATTGAGTGACAAATATTTTATTAATATTAATATTTTTTATAAACATATATATCATACATTCAAACCGAAATAACATTTTATCAATGTAATATTTTTATTCTTTTCATTCAATATAGGGGTTGGGATGTGATAGTAGATCTTGAGTTGTTTAAAATTTCAAATAAATGATGTGTTAATTGTTATATACTATCCAATTTGCAAAATATTATTTCCACACCAAATTTTTTATACTAAATTAAAAAATAATATGTTTTATAATGAAAAATACCCCTCATCAATTTTAAATATCCACCAATTCTAGAATTCCTCTATACTCTAAATCCAGTAATAAGAAATTACCAATATTATTTTCTATAATTATTTTCCCTATGTGTACTATATGGTTTTAATTTACTCCTCTCAATGATTAAGTAAATACTTTTAATATTGAGGTTTCTTAACTTCTTCATAATTTTATATATGGAATCCTTCAAATTATATTCATTGATAATTAATAATACATTTATATTTCATTGTTATAAATTATTTGTTATATGTAAATTTATATTTCACCATTCCATCTCAATATAATACCTTCATTAGATTTTATAATTCTCAAACATTCCCATATTCATCAAATATTATAAAATTTTGGTAATGTAATGATTGTGTGGTTTCATAGATTAAATCCCTATATGAATATTAAAAAAATTGATGTAGAATTTATATATAATTCACCTTGGTGAAAGAACCCTAAAATCATACATTGAACATTAACTATAACTTCTCATAGTACATTGTATGAGATCCAAACAATACACCCAGTTTGACACCACTAGAGGACATTCTTTAGATAATTCAAGAACTCATTAAAAATAATAATGATTGATTATTAATTATTGATACCACATACATTTATTCTTAGAATATATTATGTAATGTAAATTAATTTTAATAAAATATAATATCTAATAAATTTCTTTACAAAATAATAAAATAAAAAATTGTAAAAATACTAAAATTAAAAGAAAATGAGAAAATTTAACTAAAAACATATCTCCAAGCCATTATCTAATCAAAATAAATATTAATAAATTAATTCAAATGATTGTAACTAATTATGAATGAAATAAAACAACATAGTTCACTTAAATACTATTTTTTAGCAAAAATATTTTTATTATGTCATATGTATAACCATGAAGAAATAAATTGGGATAAATGCAGGGTTTCATTATTTATATAACAATTCTAGGAATCAAGATTATTATTAGTAATTTTTACATATTCGTTAAATGAAGATATACTCACATACTATTTGTTAATTTTTTTTATTCTTTGGTGTTTTTATTCCATTAAATATTTTCCACTTTTTTCCATTGATTCATACAATACCAATATTGAAAGGGTTGTTTCTAACATATATTAAATTGATTGAGTTATAACCTATATTCATGAACATTATCACTAAATATATTTTTTTATCTATCTTATGATTGGATTATATTGTATTTCTTCTTTATTTTTATTGGTTAACACGGAATAATTAAATTTTTTTCTCCCTTTCCTCAAAATTAAACCACAATATTTCCTAAATATGGACTAGATGTTATATTTTCTAAATAGATTCCAACATTTCTCTCCCATATAAATATTATTTATATTGTTTCAAAAATGACCCTTTATATATCCTAGAAATTTATTATTGTCATATTCTATTACATTTTATATTCATTGCATTTGTTTCAAAAGTAACATTTTAATGTTTTCTACTTGGTACATTTTTTGCATTGATTTAAAATATGTGAAAGGAATCATATATTTTTCATTTTTCACTAGAACATATTTATCTATAATTTTTAATAGTGTTAATTACGATATTTTTTGTACACCCATTTTTCATATAAACTCCAATTCATATACCTCTAGGAATTTTTTGTTTTATGAATAACAGTTAATATTATCGTTGAATAATTAAATTGATTTCATTCCAAATATGTATATTTTCATTTTCCAATACAAATTTACTATATCTAATATAATTAATTTTATAGGTTTCATTATATAGAATTATTTTGAAATTACGTCTTTCAATCCCAACATTTGATCCCATTAGAATTTAATTTTTATGTTGTTTATATTTTTTAAAAACCATATTGTAATAACATCAAGATATATTTTTTTACAATTCCACATTTATTTTCCAATATAATATTCAAATATTTATTTATTATGTATTTATACATCATTTATTATCCTATAATTTGTTTTGTGATTTTATTATTAATACTTCACATTGATTATATGGGTTTTGTTTCCTATCATTGTTTATCTGTCTCATAATATTATTTTTACCATTTTTTTCCATATTCATTAATTTCATAGTTTTATTAAATATACATTCATGTATTTATATGTTGTTATATCTAGTGTTTATTAAAAAAATACACCCATTAATCAATTTTTTAGGTTTGTTACAAATTAAATTATTCAATTTCTAAATTATGGAATATTAACAATATATATTTTTGTTAGTTCAATATAAATTTTTTTCATAACTAAGAAGTATTGAATATGTATTTTATAATCATTCATACATATTATGAATTAATTGGACATAATTAATGGTTGTTAGGAAATAATAATATATACTCTTGAAAAATAAATGATTACAACGATAAATACTAGTTTGGATATTTGTTTTAAGAATTAACCATTTATATCTATGACAATAAAATATGGCCTTGAATTTGGGATTATAATTTATAGATTTATGCATTCTATCACTATGAAAATATTCATTCTTATCAATGGGATAAAATAAATTGTTATTTTATCCACAAATATATTAAATATTTACAAAAAAATTTCTATGGAATGATTTGATAATTACCTATTCCTTTTATATTACTCATCCTTTTTCATTCAATGATATTATATATGTCATGATGACAACTAGTATGTGTGTGATCTCAACCATATTATTTTTCATGAATTATATGGGTGATGTTTTAGACATATTGTAAATTATTGAATCATCAGTTCAGTTGATACACATCCAATTAGATGAATAATAGATGGGGTGTGTTACTTATATTTCTCCTAAAATATATAAAACAAACAACCAAATTAGTCATGGGAATGATAATTAGTCAATATTTTTAATTGATATTGTAATTATAAATGATATTGTTTTGTCCACTTCATCCATTTTGAAATATTTTATAAAAATAATATGATATTCTCACCACATCCATGAGTACGGGTCACATTTGTAACAATATATAAATGTAATTTCCATTTTAAAATGAAAAATATTATTTAATATAAATAATTACTATGAATAAACCCTTTACAATACATTAAACATTTTGAATGTAAAATAATTTTAAAAAATAATGATAAGTCCAAAAATTATCTACCACCAATAGGGATTAATGAGAGACTCTATCATTATCAGTGCCCATTTAACTATAAGTATCTTCACCTGAAACCACCCCAAAATTTATCCAAAATATCAAAACAAAAATATAAATGTAAATTAATGCTATTATAAAGGATAATCATTTTACTATTCCACAAAAAAAATCTTTCAAATTGAATTAAATATTATAATTATTCAATAAATGATGTATATAATACCTAGAAATTAATCACATATCTCTAAGATCAAGCCTAAATAATTTCACACCATACCACAAATTCATCATTCCTTTAGAAGAATAAATCATTATATAGACTCCAGTATATAAATCCACCATGAATTTACATCCAAAAACATCATTTCTATCAATCCACAAAGACTCCATTATATGATGTTGAATATTTTTCCATTACATATGAAATTAATTATAATATATAACTATTTTTTCCTTTTAAATCATTTAAGACTTTAAATATTAATATCTCACAACTCTCGAGGAATCTACCTACCTATAGACACATCCATTGAATTATAATTGTGATATAACTGCCTAATTTTGTGGACTCTCACTATTTCTTGGAGTATGGTAACAAGGAATCAACCTACATCAAACTATATTAGTATCATTGTACCATAGAAACCACTGTAGGAGTTAGCCATATAAAAAATTTTGATATGATAAAAAATTATTACTAATTGACTAAGAGAAGTACTATCTATTTTATCTCACACCATGGAGAATCAATATATAAAAAGGTACTTTAAAATTAAACCTGATCACATAGATGTGACACACTCCCACTATAGTCCAAAACCTATTCACTATACATATTATATTAATATATACCATTAAAATTAATCATAACATCTACTAGACACTTTTAACATTCACAACTCAATATATTCAAAATATATAACTTTATTTAATGGTTTATCATATAATTTAAACAATGTTACAAATAATAACTTAGTCCACATGCACCATAATACACCTTGATAAGGAAATAATTTAATTTTTTAGAAAACATCTATATTTTATAACTATTTATTATTCATAAGATGATAAAAGTAGTATTTATGAATTATTCAAAATGTTGTTATTTAAATTTAAAAAAATATGGTTATATAATGTATTTTTTCAGGGATTTATAATTTTTTTTGAATTCTTGGGTTCTGAAAAATATAGAAAATGCATGCCATAGATAATGTTAAATAATAAATATAATTAAGTATATAAGAATCATTCCAGTAATACACAAGGAAAATATTTAATGAAGGGAATAAGAAATATTAACATACACTATATTTAAATGTAATGTTGGATCGTAACAAAATAATTAAAAAGAGAACAAAATATCGATTTGTAACTCAAAGGAGAATGATATATTAACTAATAAATCTATTGATGAAATTATATAATGTAAAAACTTATAGAATAACCATTGTGTCATTTTCTCATATATGAAAAATTCCCTATTATATTTATTATATTTGTAAATTCTTTATCAATTAAAAATGTTATATTGTAGATAAATAAAATTATATTACATTAATTTCATCTGAAAATGAAGATATTCAATATAATACATATGAAATTTTACTCATATGATAGTTATGTTTATCCTCAATTAATCAATAATAATTATTATTTATACTATTTATGATTCTGGTAATAGTATATTGTCTGAAGTCAAAAATAAGAGGTCTATGATTCAATAAAAAAATCAATACCATGAAACAATGTGATGATGAGTTGCATGAAAAAATCGATTTTTAATTTTAGATTATATCTTATTTTTATAAAAACATATCATTATATTGATTTATTAATTTAATGTCATGGGGAAGTTGTACATTCTGATAGTAATCCATGAATGAGTAATTTATTTTGGTTTTACAGATAAATTGGTTTCATTATTTGGAAATAAGAATCACACAATGAGTATTTTCAAAAATAATTAAAGTTGTTAATTATATTGAGACGTTTTTGATATTATGATGTTTTCAAAATTTTCGGAATCACATAAAGTTTAGTGTACAACCAGGAATTGTGAAAAATATTTCGTGGGAATTTTTTTATTGATTATTGAATAATTAAATTAGCGGGAAATCAATATTTCAAATATGATAGATGCAATATAATTTTTTTGTGAATATATAATAAAAAATAAGAATAAATAGGATTACAAATTTGATTATGTATTTTAATTTTAGTCTATTATTTTGATAAATTAATAAATATTGATATTGATAAGTTAATATAACTAAAATTCCACTTTTATTTTGAGGAAAATGGAACTAGTTGATAATATATATATATGAGTTTTGTTAACAAATGAAGGCTAATATTTTCCTACATGATGTCATGAATATGTTGACCATATTATAATCATGAAAAAAAATATTTTTCATGTGTAACAATTGATGATATTCTATATTAAGATAACATAAATTAATATGGGATATCATAAATTATGACACAAATACATCCTGATGTGTGATAAAGATATTGTACACAAATTGGATGTGGGATGATTACAAAAATAATGGATGATAAATCATATAATGAGTCATTGAAATAAATCATTGGTAATGGTTGATACCTAGTAATAGGTTAAGAATGATACCTATAACATCCTTCTAGGATCTAAGTAGTAGATGACTCCATCTCACCATTTTTTAATCATTGTATTTAATTAATCGTAATGTATTTATTATAACCAAGCTACACACCATATGGATTAGTAACCAACTAAGTGGAAAGACATAGAAACTCTGGATTCTATTCATTTTATTCATTTCAATTGTGGTTAGGAAAATGATAGAATTATATAGAGTGTAAAGACTTTTTCGGAAGTCAGATTTCGTGATTTCAAGGATAAATTGTAAAATTATTAGCATGGATTCAACCTCCCCTTATCATGGATACATCAACTTTGTCATGTGTATATAAAATTTAATTTGAGATGAAAAGGTTCCCTCTATAAGATCACATCCCGAATAAAGTTAAAATTAGAAAAATTTTATTTTTAAAATTGAAATGTCAACCTATATTTTAAGGGAATATTTTTTATAGGAAATGTATGATTATTCACATTTATGTTTTATAGGACCTATGTGTTCCTGATACCAATATAGTAAATTTAACACAACATTTGTGTGATGTACCAAAATAATTTTTGATAAAAGAAATCTATATGATGATGTAAATTGTAAAAAAATAATTTTAATGTCTTTATCTAATAAAAATTGATTAAAATTATTGAGACATATGAGTACAAAATACATATAAGATTAGCAAGATAATATTTTTTATGGAAATATAATGGTTAAAAAAAATAGATATAGGGATAAAAATATAAATATATTAGAATGATTGATAATGATTATATTGATGGATACAACACAAGGGGTAATGATACTATCATTCATCTTTGGGATATCCCAGTGGAACTGGAACAATAACCCATTATCAATATAGTAATGAGTAATTTTCATTATAGCATTAATGTTATTGTTTCTTGTTTATAAGATATAATGGAATTATATTTTGATAAGTTACCTGAAAACATTTAGAAAATGAGATAACAAAAGATCATTTGTTTATGTTGAATGCTACGAATGAATTTATATTTCAATATTTGAAAAGACTTTATCTAACGGTGGAATAAGTTGGTTCCTTTTGTGAATTAGAATATTATGAATAATGTAGTTATGATTATTTGGGGATCATTGATGTTATCTAAAATATATTACCAAAGGTTATGTATAATGTGAATATTCCACTTGAATTCATAAATTGGGATAAAATTTATCATTTACTATATAATTTTGAAAAATATAAATTAAATTAATTAATATGATTAACAAAGATATATTTATAATATTAAGAAATGGGAAAGATTTCTAAAAATTAAATCAAACCTTGTGGGAGAAATTAGATTCATTAAAAGGGAAAACTATTTTTTATATGATAAATAATTATTAAGATTTCTCAATTAATAACACTCAATATGAATAAAAAATTAATTGGTTTACAAATTTTAAAGATAATGTTTATAAACATGAAGGAAAACCACTTTTTTATGAATAATATGATGTAATTTACCTTGATCACCTGATGAATTCTGATATTTAAATTAGTATTTACTAAAGAACTCAACAGAAAAAAGAAATATAAAGGCTAAGGAAACAGTTTTTCAAAATAAGTAAATGTATTGTTAATATTTAGAAAAAAGTATAATAACTGATCATAGAAATTAAAGCATATAAATATAATATCATCCTATAATGATATCATGATCGTGGTGATTGGGAAAATGTTGTTTGAACGAAATTGAATTATACAATCACATTAAAGCAATCTTAAAAATAGTTAGGCATTGTAAATAAGGATATATTACTATATTAAGGACAATGCGGTACAAATTAAATCAAAATGATAAAAATCAATACATAATTGTTTCAGAATTTCTCAAATGAAATTTTTTACCTCTAAATAATTACATTGTTAAAATTTTCTTATATAGTAGTGTTGATATAATTCGAATATTTTCAATTTTTTTTGGTTGAAAAAATCATATAGTGACCATTTTAATATCAAGAGATATTTTAGAAATATTTATAATTATTGTACCCATAAAAAACCCAACAATGATTTCATAAAGATAATAATTATAATTTAATAGAGTGACTCATATATTTCAGGGATGATTAGGTATTATGGAAAACAATTTATATAATCATGTCTTTGGGAATTTATACTACTATTTCTCGTATAACATGGGATTTACATAGGGATAGAGAAATGAATAATTATAGGGAATCTATAAAATGAAATTCATGAAAATTTTAGCAATAAAGAAACCTATAAATTGAAATTAGGTACTATTTCATGTTCAATGTAGATATAAATTAATTGATCTAATTTGTGGAAGAGTGACAAATTGATCACTTTAAAAATTAATATATGATGTTTCTATTTAGAAAAACTCTTTAAGAGGCTAAACATAAGAATGTATAGTGAAAAGAAAAAACAATAACGTCACATTCTATTGAAGAGAATTTGAAATTGTGTAATAAAATTAAGACATTGATTATATATATTTTGTGTTTTTCTCACATGACATGAGGCAAAGATAGTCTATTATAACATTGAATATAATCAAGAAAGTGCTTTTAGTTTTTTAATTAATTCATCTAGAATTTGAAAATAATATTTATAACATATATTAAATCTAAAATGGTAAAATTTCATGTTGTACTATTCGTTAATGTTTATAAACATCACTTTTTTTGGTGTATGTCATATTTTTATGATATGGAAAATTTATTTTATGAAGATACTCTTGAATAAAAAGAATAATAATATAAGGAATAATGGTCATAAATACTTGAATAATATGGGGATATTTTTTCAATATTTATTATCATAGTAAATTCTATTATATTATTGAAAATGAAGAATGTGATATTTAGTACACAATAAATAATAATATTTTTCAAAAGTTTTTATAAAATTTCAACTAAAAATATAGTGTGACATGTACATTATCTAAATACGATGATTTATGTTTTTTGAGAGTCTTTATAGCGAGGGATAATGGTGTAGGGAAAACAAAAATGATTAAAAATTCCCATAAAGAAACATTAGATAATTAATCCATATTTTTGTGGGAAAATGATACATCATTAAATAAAGGTTGATTATAATTCATTTCATTTTTTAATGACTAAATAATAACATCTTATGTAATTTTCATGAAGTCAATATTTGAGGTTATGGTGATGATATTGATTTTTTCAGATGGAAGTTGAGAGATTGAATGTGATAAATATCAATAAGCTTATAGCTAATAATGTTAGTGAATACCTTGTAAATTCAATAAAAGTATACATTTCTATGAATGGGTTTTACCATTATTATTGTGATATTCACAATACCGAGAATAATGGTTTTTATGAATTAATGGATAGAATACTAGATAAAATAGGATGAATAAGGTTTTCTGTATTAAAATTATCACAATTATTCTTCATACAAGATGCAAACATAAGTATATGTATAAAAAATGATTTATACTATGATCAAAGACAAATATGAGTTCCTATTAGATGTGGTACAATAAAAAACAAGTATGATCCACTATTATATTATTTGATGTAAAATTTTGATGATGATGAAAAACTAAAATATTGAAATTCATTGTTTTTAGGTAGAGAAAAATATTTTTATAGTGTAAATATACAATAAAAATGGATCTTTTTATAAAATATTAGGATTCATAAGATATAATGAATATTAATATGAAAATTTACATGAAATTAAATCCCCTTCAGATCATCGAAATGATTTAAAATTTTAAATTTCTATTAAGTGATGCATGAATATATCTAATTAAAATATAAAATAACACGCTAAAAATAAACTTAATGATGGAGATTCTGATGCATAACTATCTCGTGATAATGAAGCTATTTTTATGTATAATAAATTTAAGTATTAGAAACTGAAGATACATGTTGAACAAAAAATAAAATTGTAAATCTAGATAATCATATTAGACTAAATAAATACTGATACTTGATAACCAAAATGAATATTTCCAAGTAGGAATAATGTATATTTTTGATAATTACATAGAATATTTATCACAAATTATTCCATATTCAATTGTTTTTGGATATTTAACATAGATATTTAATATATAAAATTAATGGGGAGATAAATCTAATTGAATGTGTTTTTACTAAGGATATTGTTCTATAACGGAAAGGATAGAATTTCAGTAGTAATTGTTGGCTATATCAAACAAGAATAATGATAAAAGAGTAATATAAAGAAACATAGATGTGATTTTTCTTTAAATTTAATAATAAAATTAAAGTATTTTTATTTCATGTCTTATTTACTCATATATCAAACTAGAATCTATAAGGACATTATGGGTTTTTATAGCTAACAGGTGCTACCAAATTTACAAAATGAATCGAAGGATATAATTTTTGAATGGATAACCTAAAGAAGAATAAAATATATGATAACTAGAAGTATATTTTATTTAAATTATTGGTTCTTTAGTTTTGATAATAAATAATGATCTGTATTGTTTGAAACTGGATCATAGATATAGTTATTCATAACTAAATAAATACATAAAATATATGAAATTCAATGATGGGAATATCGAAAACATCTTTTTTGTGATTGATATGAGATTCTTTATACTCATTATCATTATTCATGTTAATTACATTGATTTATATGTGATAAGGAGTGTTATTATGAGGAATGTTTAATATAAATGAATAAATAAATAGATATGTACATTCATAGTGAAATGAGTTTCATAATGGGATTATATTTTATGGAAATAATTTTTGTCATTTTTTATATAAATAAAAGTGTTCCAAAAAGATTTTAATATACATTTCTTTGGGATAATCCTTTATGATATTGATTTACTCTAGAATTATTTTTATATATTAATTGAAAAATTTAGAAGACAACGGCTAAGATGGCATGAGATTCCAAGGCGTCGTGTTGCTTGAACTACTTGATGAAAAATGTTACAATTTTAATAAATCACGTAGATAGTTTTCATTTAAATTGGGTATAATTGTAAACAAGAGCAATGATTAGTAATATGAGTGAGTTTTTATGTTCAGAGAAATGAATATACCTTATATGGGACCTAACATCGACCAGTGTAGCTCAAATATGAAAGAACTAATATGGACCAAACCATTATTAAAATATTGTAAAAAAATTATTTTCATGGACACAACAGATTTTAAATTTTTAGTGAACCCTTTTTCATGAATTTTGGGTTATCACAATAACATAGAAATTTCTCTGAGGTGTGGAAGGAATTTCTACCTATGACAAACAGTGGGCGATAGAGGATCAATAATGACCCGATCCTCCATTCTTTATCAACGAACAATCCCACCATTAGATAGGCTAATTAATATCATCATGATTTTCATTCAAATTAATATATTAAAATTATGAACATAGACCATCCCACGAACATGTTGATCTATGGTTTGTATGTTCTTGCGGGATAGATAACTGGTTGGAGGGTTTTTAATTGACATTGGATCTCTGTCTTGAATGGTTCTTTATAATCCTTATAACATTGACAGAAAAATCCAATAATGAAAAAGCAATGATTAGTTTCTTGGGTGTTCATGGGATTTATATCCTTTCCCCAAATCCCACATCATTCCTCATTTATCAAAAAATATGAACATAGGGTCATTCCCCCTTTCACTGGTGGTGCAATGATACATGACAGGGGATCCAAAACAGCAACAAAAATGCAAAAATTGCAAAGAAAAAGCCTTACATGAATCACCCAAGTTAGAGTGTTACGGTGGTGAAATGTGGTAGAACATAATGGTGCCCAAAGAAGCAGCTCTAGATGGGTCTAAGAGGAGGGCATATGGAATAGCAGGCCACCGACAGAGTGGCCAATGGAAGAGGTAGTAGTTGCCTAGTGGTGGGGGCCAAGCCAAGAAGAGAACTGTGTGGGATGTGGATTGGAGATGACCACATAGTAGCCTGCCATAGCAGAGGTTGGAGGTCATGACCGGGGTCCACGATAGGAGGCCGCGTGAGTTTTCAATGATGTGGCTTAGAGCCGCATCGTAGGGACCCATGATGATGATTCTCATGAGAACGTGGAGAAGGAAGACTAACCACATGAATATTTTCTCGGCACTATGTTTGATGGGTGACATGGGGGAGCCACGTGGTTAGGGGGGACCGTGTGGACCTGAGGGTATGGCTAGGTCATACGGCTTCCGGTTGAATAAACCAGACCGTACCACATGCCGGACTAGAGTAGTCAGTCTACTCTAGTGTCCCAACGGGCTAGAATAAGTAGACTGGTGGTCTAGACTAAGCATCCCATCAGTCTGGGGTCCAGCCAACCCCACAAGCTAGGCAGGTCCAGTCCAGATCGGGCCGGTTCGACCGGACCTGGGTCGCATCGTTTTATAAAAAAGGCTATATTTTTCAAACCATGTGTATGTTTAATGAACCATTAATAGAATTGGAAAACCTGTGAAAATACGCTCCTTTCAAGATAATCAATGTGAGTCTTTATGATAATTGGAATACAAACTATCATATTTAGAAGTAGGTTCTCCCAGTACAAGCGTCCATTGAGAAAAATCATGTGACTGGTTGTGACATGGTAAATACATGACTTGGGGGGATATATGAAATATCGATGCTATATGATGCATTGATACTCTATTATATATCGATGATAAATTCACCTTCTATGCTCCTAATGCCTTCGATGCTCAAGGATCCATCAATGATTTATGCTCCATCGACACTCCATGAGTCATCAACACAAGACAATTCATTGAAACTAACACATCTATGGAATACAACTAAAAACCATCCTCTTAATTATTTAGACTTGTAGTTGAGTGAGAGAAATATACCTCATGTGTTTCATTATTGGATTACTTAGTGTTTTTTATTCGTGTTGTACTTCATCTGTTTCCTTTAAGGTAAAATTTGTGTATTTGTATGTGGTATTTCATTTCTGATTTTGGGGTTTCCTTTGGGGTGTTGTCTTACTCACCCCTGCAATATCATTGACCAAAATAGTTTAGTCTTATACAAAAAATCATTGCATTAATGGAGTTTTAAGTAGACCGGGACCAGGTGGTTCTTATTGGTATTGAACAAATGTGTTGTTTTCTAATGTCTCTAGGTAGATGTTCTACACCTACACTTTAGGTATGGTTTTCTGCGAACGTGTTTCTTGAACTTATGCATTCAATCAACGTACTCTTTATTTGGTTGGGTTTGTATTCTGTGCCTATTTACATTACAGTTTACCTATAATCCAATGCTATGGTTTCTACTATAGTGCATGTATGATTTTTTACTTGGTGTTTTTTCATTTTAACATTTTGGCCTACAAGATGTGTGTGTGTGTGTAGGTATTTAGGAAAATGCCTTCCATTTATGGGATATTCCAATATGGTGCTAGTCTCTACCCTATGGCCTATAAGAGGATGGATTCGGGTGGTAATATAATGGGCCTCAATGGGACGGACTGTGAAAGAGTGGTATCAGAGTAGGTCTGTTCTACCTAATGAACCAAGAGTCGGTTGAATTGATTTGGGGAAATAGTGTTAAATGTATTGAGTTCAAATTTCAGACCAGGTACTCCAATGAGGATGTGGTGGACAACGTATCCATACACCAGGACTCTAAATTATTCTATTCAACTAAGTACATGAATCCACTAGTTTCTGTGAAAATAAATGATACATGAATCTTATAGGATGATAAGTCTATTATCATGTTCTTATTGTGATATCTCACTAGGTATACTCTATTTATTTTTGTATATATTGATCTATTTCATGATTCCTATATGTTGATTGCAATCTGGGATTATTATGTGTCATCACAATGATGATCCTCTAAGTAATGAGGCAACAGTTAATGGAAATGTAGAGGGTAATAAACCTATGGGTGTTGTACTAGTGATACCACAAACTAGAGAGCACTGGTTACTCCTAGTGCTACAGGTAGAGGATGAACATAGGATGAATGCATTACATGTGTTCCAGATAAAGAATCCTCTGGATTTAGGGGTGATTGAGACCCCCAGTTAGTTGAGGATTGGCTGGAAGAAGTTACACGTTTCTTCTACATTGTGAGGACTTCTTCCGACCTAATGGTAGTTCTACATGTGAGCCTTTTTCATGGCTTAGTAGACCAGTCTAGGACGACTAGGAATATCATAATTTGAATGTACCCCTCATTAAAATATTTTAATAAAAATATTTTATTTGAGGAATTAGTGTTTTCTTTTTAATGAAACCATTTTGAGGAATTCAAGGTTATCACCATAAACCTATAATACCTTAGAGGTGTGGAGGGAAACTCTCTCAATGATTAACGCTACTGGAAGAAGGATAGACAATTACACAGACACCAATTATTCATCAATGACAGATCCAACCAGGAGGTATAGAGTTTAATCACTTCATGATTTTCATCCATGTTCTAAGATTAAAATTAATAACATATAAAACAACTCAAACAAGTTTATCTGTAGTTCATTCATTATTTTAGGATGGATAACTTCTTTCATGGATTTGAATGGGGATTAGATATGGGTGTTGAATGGTTTATCATTGTGCTTATAAAATCAATGGATCGTGCCTGACAGGAAAATGTCCAAGATCCATTCTTTGTGGATTTATGGGATTTATATATTTTCCACAAATCACTATTCATTCCTAATTTTTTAGAAAATAAGAATTGGGGATCTGTGTGACTTCGAGTCATGGCCCTATGATCCATTACTAAGGATCAGACACCACAACGACATCGCAATGGTGAGATAGCGAAATGTGTTGCACGAATCACTCAAGGTAGTGGGTTATAGTGGCACAAGGTGGTAGTGCACATCAGTTCCCAGTGTAGTAATCCATCTAGTTCCAGGTAGAGGGAGTGATGAATAGAATGTCTATAGTAGGGTGGACAGTTGTAGAGGTTGTAGTTTCCTAACAGCGGTGGGTTGGGAATGGTGGAGCATGGAATAGGATGGGGCCTCAGACAGGGCAGCTATCTGCAGAGATGGAAAATGGTCAGGAAGGGAACTTGTGGGAGCCCGCGATAGTGGAGGCCAATTATAGTGATGAGAGACCATGATAGGATTCCGTATAGGGGATCTGGGATTCGAATCATAGTTGTGTCATAGGGACACACGACAACGATGATGTTAGTAGTATAGAGGTGGCATGATGGTTGTGTAAAACATGTATTGGGGCCACGTTGACTAGTTAACATGGTGGATGCATGCATTAATGGAATATTTTGTGGGCCAGAAGGTGGGCCTGGGCGATCTAGGTCTGGAAGAGTAAAAGATCCCACACCGTAGTCTGAACTGGAGTTGTCGAGTCGCTCTAGTGGCTCGGGTTCATCCAGCGTAGTAGGACATGACAGTTCATGCCGAACCAGATTGAACTATGTGAGGTCGGGTAAACCAAACCTAGGTCAGGCTATTATACAAAAATGGACATATCATTTAACCATTGAGTATTTTTATTGATTTGTTTTTTGTTTTGAGACACTTGTGACGAGACATTCATTTTTAGATACTCTATGGGGTCGTTTTGAATGTTATAATAAACCCTATTTTTTGAGGACTGGGTTATCTTAGTGAAACAGTGCTACAAGCCAAATCATATATTTGGCTATGAGTTGGTGACTACATGACTTGGGGGATGCACAACCCATTGATGATCCAGGCTCCATTGATACTCCAGGCTTCATCAATGCTCTCTGATCCATTGAATCTCCATGTATCATCGATGCTCAGGGCCACATCGATGCTCCTAGCACAATCGAAACTCAATAAACCATCAATGCTCGATGATCCATCAATTATCCTTGCATCATAGACACTCTGTGTGTCATGGAAATTGGGAGATATATTGACTAAAAATGAAAACTCATTATCTTCCTGATTTAGAATTTCAAGTGTGTGAGCGGGCTGTACGCCGTCTTTTTCCTTCATGATTTACATCGTATGATTTATTTGTGGTGTAATTTATGTGATTCATTTGTTTTAAACATCATATATATCATAGTTTAATTTCCTTTTTTGTTTTATGGTTTTCCCGTGATTATTGTTTTACTCATGCCTATATATACTTTTACAACATGTATCATGTATTGTGATAACGATCGATGCTTTAACGAAGTTCAAGGAGGACTAAGACCAAGTGGTTCTTCATTGGATTAGATAGATGTGAACTTCTCCTATGACATCAGGATGCTTTTTACACCAACTATTAAGGTAGGGTTTTCTACGGAAAAATTTTAGTAACATTTTCATTCACTTGATAGACTCTTTATTTTTGGGGGCTTGTATTCTGTTCATGTTTACTATCTAGTTTTCCTATAGTTGTAATATGAGGTTGGTGTCCTAGTTTATGCATGATTTGTTTACATAGTTTTTTTATGTTTCATAGTTTGGGATTGGAGATATGTGAATGTGTATAGGTACATAAAAATGCCTCCATGTTGTGGGATATGCCCACTAGATTCTAGTCGTCAGCCCCTATCTTAGAGGTTGAATTCTCAGGGTAGTCACAAAACAAGCCCTCTGGGATGGGTCATGACAAATTGAATGTGGATATAATAACAACTCTTATTGTGGTGATTTTTTACAAGGATAATGGGGGATAGAGAGTAAAAATGAATTAATTTTGATTAATGATGGGTAGTTTATTTTTCCTCCTTATATAAAGAAATAACATGGTATGTTCTTTGAATAATTGTGTAAGGTATCATAGTGATAAAAAAGAATAACCATTGATAGAATTTAAAAAGGTTATAAAATATATGGTAGGAACATTAAATTTTCGGTTGTTGTACTAAATAGAAAATAACTTATACATTTCATTATATACTATTCCCAATTATAATAACCGTGACCCTAGAATCATAGAGTTAGTGGTCACTATATCGCCCCAAACCCTACATGTCAGGAGTCAGTGACTTACTTTATTACATTAGTGTAGATACAGTGGGACAAATCCAGATGGAATGATTATTTTTGTAGTTTTGGAGAGCTAGATAAATAAATTATTCCCATTTTATATTGGAGAAGGAAAATAAAAAAAATACATAAAAACAACCAATAAACCGCATCCATGAAAACCCATTCCAATAATTATTTTTCTTATCCTAGGGAGAAAACACGCTATTGGTGGGATTAAATGATTTTAAATCGTTATATAAAATGAAATATAGCATGGATCATTAATTTATAATCACAAGGATAAGGTAAATAACTTAATACTCATTCCATTAAATGAATATATATATAATAAATTGTGTTCATATATAAAATCATTTCCAAATTATCATAGAGAATAATAATAAAAACTTTTTGAATCAATTAAATGATTAATTTTTGTACTTCATGTTTCCCTAGAACATGATAAATTTACAATAAATATTTATCCTTAAGATATTTTAAATATTATTGGGATAAACCCTACTGATTTGCAAAAATGACTGAACTCATGAGACTACTGATGCATCAACATGCATGCATTAACTATTCCACTACCTATGTATTTCATATGAAAATCATTTCTCATATATCAAATAATAATGTTAATTCACAAATAATGATCATTATCTTAAATTCTTATTGAGTAATGGATTCAATTTATCTAAATTTCCTCAGTAAATCAAATGAAATTCCATGAAAACACCATATTTAAAAATGTTATTCTATTTATAAAATTACCTTATACATCAAAAACTAATTTTTATTTATAGATAAATATAATATCCAATGAAAAACATTTAAAATAAAATAGGTTTTTGATGAGAATGATAATAATCACAAAAGGAAGTGGGGCTGGACAATAGCTCTTACAATTTATAAATTTTCAGGTTATATCCTCTTGAATTAAATAATTTATATTAACACATAAAATACCAAGAATAATTAAGTATTCATGATTCTAAATATATAACGTGTATTATATACAACACATAAAATTGAATTGGTTCATAATACCAAATAATTATTAATGGAATGTAAATTGAGTTGAAATCCCTTACCTCACACTTTCTTTTCATAGAATGGCAATTAACAACATGTATAGAGGTTTTAAACAAGATATTAACTTATAATTTATCCGTATTAATATTAATAATATCACATATGATCATTTTATTGAATTTTATCACATGTTACTTAATAATATTGTCTTCTTTTATTGATTCATGAGATTAATTACCTGTTTTCTTAATGTGTTTTTTTCATGAAATATCTAGTTCTTACTAATATTTTATATTTTAATCATATTTAGATCAATAATAAAAAAAGAAATTTCACAACAATAAATCAATTATTTTTTTATTGTAGATCATGAATGTTTTTTATAAAAATTGTAGTATGTTTTGATCATTTATATGGTAGGTCATATGTAGGCATGTGTAACATTGCAATTCATTAATTATCATTATGGAAAAGCGGTATGTAATATTTTATCATTAGAAACATTTCCTAATATCATATATATATATATATAATTATTTCATTAAACAAACTTATACATATCATCCATTTTTTATGGTTACTAAAATATATTTACATTGTTTCATGAAGGTGTTAGTCCACAAGTACAAAAAAAACATTATTATATTTCCTATTGTGAAAACGTATGAAAAATATTATCAAATATTATATTTAAATAATGATAAATATATCCGAATTGTCAAAAATATTTCATTTATATAACATATACTAATTATATTTTTTCATTATAAACATCCATGTGAATCATTTGGGAAATAAAAATCATATCACTTCCTCAGGCAGAAGTCCGCCATTCACATGAGGAAAATTATATTTCCTCATAAAAAATGGTAGGTTAATATATATTTATATCATATAATGACTCAAAGATTATGTATATCTTAAAAATATAACTTATATATATATATATTATAGCTATCATCAGACCCAACCATGAGTGTTGGTAATGGATCAATGAATGACATTGATTCGGAAGAAGGTATTCCTCCGTACACATGAAAAATGATTTTTTAACCCATTTAATGGAATTGGACATGGTTATAGGATTTTAATTTACTATAGAAACATCCCATAAAACTTAATATATGTTTGATATAATATCATCATCGTTTAATAATAAATTTTATGGGTTGATAAATAAATGAAATAAAAACACTCATTGAAGAACATTACCTCTTTTTCAGGTGTCTTTCAATTTTTTTTCACTGAAAGAAATCATATGTAGGGTTTTAAACAAAAATTAGGATTCTAGGATAAGGTAAGGGATGTTTTTGTTTCATATCGGTAGGAATTGAATGATCCAATATTCTTTGATGGTGTGAAGAAGGGAGGGCAGTGAGTTACTATTAATAGTTGATGAAGACCCTCAGGTCACGTTATCTATTAAGTCCAAGAAGTCTATTAGGGTTCACCCTTCTTCCCTTAAAAGTGGGTTTATCTTTATAATAAAAAAATTTAGGCCCTCGGTCCATTGGATAGATGTAAAGAGTTTCATTTTTGTAAATGTCCAAACATATTCACTATTGGCAGTTCAATCATACCAAATGTAGTTCCAAAAAATATTATGAAATATTTTTATGGATTATATAGTCAATTCAAACATCTAAAATAAAATAAAAAACTTTAAACATTTTTCCCTTACCTTTTTTGTCACATTATTTTTACCATTTTTGGTGTTGAGTATGGTATCTATATTTTTAATCCCACATAATTTATCCTTTAAGAAGAAAAATAAAATTATGAGTTCTAGATAATTTATAACAACTAATTAAAAATATGATATATCATTTATAAAATATAAATATTATGTTTTTTGGAAATTATATTTAATATAGGTTCTTGTAACATGAAAACACTATTTTATCGTTAATCACACTAACATTGTTTTTACTATTTTACGGGTCTGTATAGTCATTATAATAGTAGAATTTGATCATTAATGGGTCGTAATTCATAATTATTAACATTTATAATTAATTATCCTAAGATTGGGTTTATAGTAATTTTATATAATTTAATAAAATATATCTTACAATAAAATAAAATTAAGGATAATAATGACATTATTCATTTAATTTAAATTTAAATACGAAAATAAAATTACGTACTTCTAGTATATATAACTAATCAATTTTTATAAAGATAAATTCATGTAATATAATTACTTCATGAAAATAATTAATTCAATATATTAACTTTAAATATTTTAATTATCATATATTTCTTTTAATTTTAAACTAAATAACTATTGTGCAAGTGTTTCATAAGAAGTTAATGTAATTCATTCATATCAAATAATTAAAATAATTTAAAATTAAATAAAACTATATTATTGTTTCAAAATAATATTTATAACTAATTTTTTGTCTTTAGGTCCCTAAGTAATATCATTATAGATATTTAAATCAATGAAGGATAATTTTTTATTTTCATTACATATTATATAGGTATCATTCATAAAAAATATTCTTAAAAAGTAATTAAAATATATAATAATTAGATAAGGGTTGAATTATGGACATAAAAGTTGTGTTGAAAAATATTTTTGGTTATATTATCCCAATTTATCATAGTTAAACACCTCGGTAAATAATATTTTTACCATATCCAAAAGTAATTAATTATATATTAATTTCAGTATAAATTTTGGGAAAAAAATTATTTTAATTTTTTTAAAAATTATAATTTATTCTGATTAAAAATATGGAATTAATTATTCCAAATTCAATTCTCATAAATGGATATTTTAAATTTACAATTATTCTCATAGACACGATAACAAAACCAGTTTTAAAGGGAAAATTTTCATTCAATTACTATGTTTTAAAATTAAAATTTATTACAGAAATAATTCAAATGAACTAAATATGATTAACTGATACAAAGTTGATATAATTTTTATCTAAAAACAATTAAAAATATTATTTATTACTATATATTATTTGAATGAAAATGCGGTTGACAAATATAAGTTGGTATTTTTCAGTATTCATCAAAATATTATACTTTTCAGTTTATTAAAAAAAATCACCCTATGATAATATAAATTTGATGATTTCAAAAATTAAATTTATATTGTCAAAAAAAAATTATAATATTATAAAATTTAAATTTAAAATTTTTTGCATTGGGAGGCTAATCCATCATCTTGGAAAATGTAGTTTCTTTTAAAATATATATCTTTCACTTTAATTATTCATATTCTATTACAGAGAAATTGATAATTTATATATATGATTATAATATATTTTTGTACATTATATTTAATCTTATTCATATATTCTATTACAATTTCTAAGTAATAAATATCATATTTTTATTGATACTAATTTTATATTTTTTTCGGTGAAAATCAATCATGTATATAATGTAAGTTATTGAATGAACCCAATGTTTCGTGGAATAAAAGATAAAATTGGTGTTGAGTAAATAATAAGACCCAAAATAGATTGAATTTAAATAAAATATAATATTCAGAAAAAATTCATGGGATTTTATATTCCCTAAAACTCTTGGTGTTTCATTGAATATACTCAATCAGATACAATGTTATTATTTTAAAATATTGGGATGTTACATTCCCCTAGACCGAAATAAATCACATCCTAAAAATTGAAACATGATCTATTTACTAATGGATTTGTAATGAAAAATTCTTTTATTGAAAACCCCATACATAAATAGAGTTAATTAAACATTAAGATAAAGAGAGAGAAAACGAATTATAATGGTCTTCCGGAATAATCCCATTACTAGGTTTCCAGGTTGGGGGCATGTGTGGAAAATAAAATAATGGAAGTTGAAAGAGAATAATAACTTTGAAATATTGATGGGGCATGATAGATGTGATTTATTAACAGAATATGTGGGATACATATATGTTTAACGAAAACAAAATGATAAATATTGTAGGACTTTAAAAGGTAATTAGTATCATTATAAATGATGATAATAAAGATAAACATTCAATATCATTTTATAAATTGAGAGGAATTATTTTACTCTCTAAGAATTTAAATAAATAGACTTACAATATATATTTATATTAGATAACAAAAATTTTATTATTTGGTTGTTCCTCTATCAATTTCAAATTCATCATTTTCTCTGTGAAATGAATATCCAAATTTGAATTTTTTAGGTCGGAGGTAGTAAAATTAAATTTTAATGGATCGTATGATCCATAAAAGTGTTACAAGACATTCTATCTATCCCTAAATATATTATTAAACCAATATTGATAGAAAATTTTATTAAATTTAAACAATTAATCTCTAAACATTATCCAATGTCCCACATAATCCATTTCATAAATGGTTATCTATATGACAATTCCAAAAGATCAAGGCCAAAACATCAGAAAGAAGGTCACTAAATTTTAAAAAAACAACATACTATTAATTATATATGTGGTACTTTATACTATCTAATTTACAATATCTATATAAATTGTCTCTTTCTTACAACACTCGTATCTCAACATCAATAACATAAAAGGGGTATTTTTTCGTCAAACATGTTTTTTTAATGACATTAAACATTACACCTAAGAAATTTTCATATCCATTGGTTACATTCAAAATATTCTCTGAAACCCATAATTAAATATAATGTCATAAAAATTAATATCTATTTAAATAATATTATAACAAGGTTATTGTTGATAAAATAATAATATAAAATTATCCCTGACTAACAGCACACATACATTAATCGTTCTTCTTTATTAGTGATGTTATTATAATCTTGACTATGATCTATTAGCTTCTCTGGATTTATATTTCATTGACACCTGAGACATTTATTTTTGTAGTGTCCCATATCCTTATAGTTGAATAATTTCATATGGGAACTGGTTGCTTACCATTAAAATATAAGAAATGTTGGCCTTTCTCTCCACACTTGTACCAACTCGAAATAATTTTAATCTAGAACTAGGTTATTCCTTTACACAATTAAAACTTGTTGTAAAATAAATCTTTCCCATATAATTTCTATCCAAATTGTTCCTTCTAATCAACATATTCTTATGCTTCCCTTAAAATACATTATTCTTACATAATTATTTATTGATCCTATTCGAAATCGATATTATGCTTTCAGATGATGGGAATGATTAGGAGATTAGTTCCCATTAAAATATTATCTTAAGATCCTCAATTAAAATATTTTTCATAATATTTTGACCCTGTGGATTAGTGTGGTTCCAATTTCATATTTTAGAAACAGTTTCTAAATGATGGAAGAAACTATATTAGACCATATCATTTTTAAACATATTGTACAATCCAAAAAATAGTGAAATTCATAACATAAATTTAAAAATTAATACATAACTAATCACATAATCAATATTATAGTTTATTTTAGGGATATAATGTAATGATTGAGATGAAACTAAAATGGTTCTCCATGCTGGTTGGTTACTACTCTTCATGAGCAACTCCCTGTATTCTAGAGGATTCTTTCACGCAGTAAGGGCCTAAGGTGAGACACTAGGGAGAGAATTACCTCACAACATAGTGAGAAAACTAAAAAGGATATTTATCTCAAATTATTGTAAATCAAAAGTTTTTTTAAGTAGTAAATAAAATAAAATATAACATTTATTAATGATAAATTTGAATTGCATAAATGAACAGACTACTATGAATTTATACAACATTGTTCACTTATTGGGATGACCATACAGATAAATAAGTTCAAAAAAACTAAAATAAATGTTCATGTCTCTACTACTAAACCAATTCTAGACCACTTGACTAGTCTCAAGACACTATCTAATATCAACATCATTGTCCAAAGAACCACATAACCAACTCCACTCAAACAACAACTCAGGGCCTCAACCCTATCCCCCATGAAAATATACTCAACATTAAAAAAATAGTAGTTCTACACATTAAATGTGGTGCATGATTATCGGTGAGAAATAATATCAATTTTAAACCCTGATGACGAACCTGTATGTAATTTTTCAATAATTTTATGAAAAAAACAACTCATCTGTGCTAAGACACAACTAAAACGTTACGAAAAAATTGGCCATCCATAGTTGAACCATGGTTATATAATCCCTATCAATAGGGAATGCTCCACCATAGATGTATATATCTATATACACCCACATATATGTATATATAGTCCCATAAAAATTCATGTTTAGAAATATATGAATATTTATGAGTATGTTGATTGGAATAACATAAAACCAAACACCATTTAGTCCTTGGGTGCGTAAACTTGATGGTCAGGAAATCATGTGTAGGGAAATTGAGTTAGAAGTCATTCCACTCAAGTTGTGTATCATTAAGACATTATTTGGTCCTATAATAAAAATTGACATATAACATATTCATCCAGTGTTATAAAATATATCATAGAAAGCAACTTAACAATAGGGGACACTCTTTCTACACCTAGGATCCCATGTACTTGCCCATTATCATTGTAATAATGGCTTCCATGTAAGTAAATCTAGATATACTATATATAGTGAAATATTCTTGATATACATGGATTTTACATAATTTTACATTAATATTTAGTATATTACAATAATACCAGCATAATGACCATAATAGATTAGTGTCATAGGAAAATTGGAAAAAAATCATGTATCCAGGTGAATTATCTTATAAATCTCCCATAATGAACACCTCATTTTGTAAGTCTACATAAAACCATTCATCATAACCTGGGGAAAGGAAACATAAGAAATGGGTGAGCTCACATGACCAGTAAAGGTAAACATGAGAGATATGTATGCATAATCAGTAGTATAAAGGAATTAGAACACGATCATAAAAATATATGATAATACCCTCCATATCAAAGATAATATAAATAAATTATGGAATAAATAATGTTAGTTCATAAAACTTGAATAAAAAGTAAATATAGAACATAAGCAATGAATTCATAACATAGGAATAAATCATGGAATTGTTACAGACCCCTAAGAATATAATATGATTTCTATAGTATCCAACAAATTACATCCAAGACCATATTGGTAGTATGGGGTCACACCCAATACCATATTGGTAGTTATGGTTCACAGTAATTACCATATTTATAGCATGATTTAACTCATGATAGCATATTGGTAGTCACGGTTCACTCACATGGTCGTCATAGTAGTCAACTTTCATTCCCAAGGCCATCATAGTCAATATCATTATATATAAATACATACATAATCCATTGGAGATAAATTTATGTCGTTACTATCTCATAATGAAATCATACATACATGTTCCACATTATTATAAATAATCACATCCCCTGAAATTAAATATGTATCATAATCATGTATATATACCATACCCTATGGAAAAAGATATATTGTTCTTAATCATTTCATCAAAATAAGGACATATGATACATAAACCAATTATATAATCATATAACCTGTGAAAGATAAATGGGTTTTATAATGAACATGAAACTAATAAAATATATATATATATAAATGATATGAATGGGGCATATAGATTATTTCCTTGGAGAAAATGTGTAATGAAAATGAATATAATCATAGTCAGAAAGGGATTTTGAAATATCATTTAGAAGAGTTTATGGAGAAAAATGACATTTCATCTTTGAAAAAGGGGTTTCAATACATAAAATTATTTTCTAAAAAATTAACATGAAAACATATAAAGAATACTTTAATTCATTTTGAAAATGTTTTACCTATAAAACATATAAAGTAGAAATCAAAAAAAAACTAAAATTATTTTTCTTTGAAAAAACATTGAAAACATATGAAGAATGCTGTAAAATTATTTGTAAACCATTTCATATGAAAACATTAGAAAAAATAATGAAAATATTTTGAAAATGGTTTCCCATTAATATACATTGAAAACATAAAAATAATGATTGAAACTCTATTGAAACCCATTTCACTAAAATTATGTTGAAATCATATAAATAAATACTGAAAACATATTAAAAACTACTTATTTTAAAGTACTCAGAAAACTTATAAATAAATATTGAAAACTTTATGAATACTTTTTAATCCATATAACATTTTTTAAAATATTTTTCTCTAAAAAGACATAAAAAATAATTAAAATCCAAAATTTTAGGGGAAAATTTTCTTTTAAAAAGAATAAATATTTAATCTTCTAACTCAATATTTAAGGGATGCATGGTACAGATTAAAAAAAATGAATTTTTCAAAAAGGGATAAAGAGGTTTTTTTTTTGTAAAAAAAATATTATGAGACAAAAAAGTTAAAAATGACATTTAATTATCATATTATATTATTATAATATTCATGGAATCCCTTTTTAAAATAAAAGGTTTTGATGGAACGTATATTTCAGACGGAAGATATTATAAATTCGGGATTCCATAAAAATAAATCATAAATATCATATGTACCAAGGAATAGAAAAATGGTACCTATACATAAATATATTATGAATAAACATATGATATTGAATTTTATGATTTTTATCATGATATTTAATATATAGTTTCATCAAAGGAATCATAAACATAAACAATATCAATAAGCGATGAGATTGGTTCAATGAACTCATATCACATGGTAACATGGGATCATACAATACATTTAAAAGAATAAAATTAAATTAATAATTAAATATCATGAAAATATGGAGATACATTATATAAAATGTAAAATGAAAATATATACACATCAAAAAAGTGTTTAGGGACATAAAAAACAAGAGTCTCAAAGAAGGAAAATTGAGACAAAACATTTTTACCAAATCAGTATCTTTGGAAAAATTTACACCATCAAGGAAATTTCATTAAATAGATATGTTAAAACCAATAAATTTAAGTATATGATACATAAAATACATTCATGGTCAGTTCATACCCCACATAAAAGGAAACGGTGGAAAATATAGCATGTATCTAATGTTAAGAGAACCATTTACATAAAAAATAATATTATATTAAGTGTACTATTGTTTTCTCATATTATCACTCAATAAATAGTGTTTTAGCGGGTGGAGAATGAAAAATAAAAATAAAGTACTTGAGAGAGAATATATGGATGACCCTATGAGGTTTTAATGGTTTTAATTGGTGGAAGAGGTTTTGGTTTTTTCTATGGAAGAGAATGGAATCACATGGAATTTTTAGGAAAAAAATTAAGTGTACACATATTATTAACTAAAAATAATACAAAACAAGATTTTATGGTTTATGGGTGATATATGGATAGAAACTTGTTGTCCGAATAGTTCCTAGATCAGTTGGGCCCTTAATTTTATGGTTTATTAAATAATTAATCTTTATTAGTCGTTCATCGCTTTGATAAATTTTAATCACTTTTTCTAATAATTTTTGTAAAAAAAAAGTTTTATAAAATTATAAAATACATATTATAATTATTAATTTTTTTTACTTTGGATTTTTCATAAAGAAATTCATAGAAGTCAAAAAACTATGATTAATTCTAATCTCACAAAAGAGAAAAATTAGAGGGTTTTAACGTAGAAAAATGCTCAAAAGATTGTTATGTTTTTATATTCACTTCTAAAGTGGAATTTTTTATAATGAAATGAATTATATTAATTGTTATATAATTGATATAATTTTGTTCAAAAAATTTATGTATAATTTAAGATTAATAGTTATTTATAAAAAATTGAGTTTCTAAATAAATCGAAGCAGATTTCACTATTCATCAAAACTAAATGTTTATTCGAAAAATACAAAAAAAATACCCTAGGTTATTTTTGACACTATGAATTAAGAAATGAATATTTTTTTATCAAATTTAATTTCTAAATGGTTTTAAATTTATTTTTATTCTATTTTTACATAAGAACATTAAAAGTAGTTCATTTGAGAAAAAATTTATTTTCAAACATAAAAGGACATTACAAAAACTAACATCATTCATATAAATATGATATATTTATATAAAAATTTATAAAAATTATTTTTAAATAATTTATTACTATTCCTTTAACTTTGATTAATGGTAAGCATATAATTATCTCATTTAAATAATAATATAATATTAATATTTTATAGAAACTCAGTGTTGCATGAATAATGCACCACGTTTGTGTTGTGTTTAATGTAGTATATATGTGTTCCATGAGAATGGAATTCAGGACATATTTACTATTAAGAAATTAGTAAAAATATAATTTATTAGGGTAAAACATTTTTGTGACCAAAATAATATTTCGTTTTATTTTCAATCTATTTTCATATACATTTATAATTACTTAGTAACCTATGTATTCATATTATACTATATAAACCATATATGTTGATAATTTTGTTAATATAATTCATAAAATATTACTAAATTTCATGGTTTTATCTTATTAAATTATATAATAATATTTTAAAAATATATTATTGTTCAATAAAACCTCGTTCTTGTGTGTTACACAACTCCCCATGGAGATACATTATTGTGTATAACTCAAGTTGACCACAGTGTTTTGTGTAGAGTTGATCAAAGTTTATGTTGTGTGTAGTGAATGATTAAAATGATGATGCATATATTTAATGAAAAAAATAGTTCATTGACATAAAATAAATTATCTTTATTGTTGCAAGAAATGATAAATATCAAAAAGGTAAAATTAATTCCAAAACAAATTCACAAAATCTCCCCGTGTTACATTCTAATCCAGTTATAATGAATTTATCCCATGGAATTTATCTAGTTGATCAAAGGATTAATACTTGAAAGTTTCATTCATAAAAATTGACATCGTAAAAATTAATACTAACTCTACCTTTAAAATGGGAAAATTGGAATTCTAAAATTTAACCAATGTATCATATAACTAATTTTCCTCATATGAGAAATCGGGTTTGGAGAAAAGATTGAACATAGATTAAAAACATTAATATTTATAGGGAGTGATTGAGGTCATCAATCATAAAAAATTGAATAATCAATGAAATGTTTAGGGTCTCAATGTCATAAATTTTATATGATGTAAAAGACCATCGGTTCAAAAAAAATTAATGTATTAGGAAAACAAGTTTTTCTTTTCGGTTATACTTATATAATTGAGTAATTGTTTTGTTGACCAAGAATGAAATATTCATTATTTGGGTGTGCTTTAATATATTTTCAATTCATCCATTACATCAAGAAATTGATTTCCAAAAATTAATGATGATTCTGATGGCACTAAAATATTATTTTAGAAGATATTATGGCCCAAAAAATAATAAAATCTATCACTATTTATCTAAAAATATTCATAAAAATAAATTTGGATAAAAAAATAAGATCCAAACATAAATATTAATACTTATTTTCTTTATAAATAATTATTCATAAAAAATAATTATACATAAAATTGGAAATCATGTAGGCCAATGGTAGTTATAAAAACCTTATCATCCTTAGGTCATGGGTTTATGACCCATGGCATTGTCTGACATGAATTGTTTTCATCCAGAATACATGACTTACATTTCTAAAACTATAATAATAAAATTTACACAATAAATATTAATAACATCCTTGATGTAATGTATGTCACTAAATATTCTTTTATTAATGATTTTTGAAAAAACTTCTGTGGTGAAATATTGTATCTGATGTCAAACATAAATTTTCATGAATGGTTAACCACATAACCCTTCTAAAAGACTTAAATCCTAAACTTTAAATTGGAAATTCATTAAATCATCATAACATTGGTACCACATATATCACAAAGTACCACGTGTTTTTCACATTCCGAACTTGTGATAACTAATATCATATATTCCCTTAAAACATGGTAATATCCTTCCTTATCACGAATCATTTGGGAAATCTTGGATTATTACTTATGTCAATGTATACTGGATATATTCCCCAAATACAAAAAATGATGTAATCTTCTTCAATGTTAGCATAACCCACCTATAAAAAAGTCTTTACATATCTTCAAGGTAATCAGAATTGTCTAATTTACATATTCATAACAACATTATGATAACATAAAGATAATATTAAAGGTTGTTATACCATAGTCAAAATATCACATTGTCATTAAACCCCTCCACCAGTCCATTGAGAGTAGTAAACATAAACATTAAAATAATGAGTGAAAACATATGTAGAACAACCCTTGTATATTAAATCATTTATATAATTAATTTTTTATACAAATACATATAACTTTGATAATTCCAATACATATTTATGAAATTAACACGAATACATCATCCTATTACACAATACCTCTTTCATTTTATATTTCATCTTTTTTCTTCACATCATAAAAAATGTAACCATTAGTCGCACCACCATTCATATTTTGTTCAGGAACATTCCTCTTGGGAAATTGAGTTTCATAATGACTATTTTCTCTACACATAAAAAAATAACCTTTATTGATGTCTAAGGGAGGCCAATATTATCACCCATTTCATTTAACAATCGTATCATTTTTCCCTGATGTCTCTTTCTTTGTGTCTTTATTTTCCAAAGAAAAAACATCTTGTTACTCTAAGTCATTCACATTGGTGATTTGTTCCACATTCATTACAAAAAGGAATCCTAATATTCGTTATTCAATATTCTACATTACCCTAACACTCTGTGAACTCATTTTACCCTTACATGGTTAGTCTTCATTAAGGCACACATTATTAATTATGTTCCCTAAAAACAGATTAGTCATGATCACAACATCATCCACTCCAATGATAATCTAACTTGACTTCTCATCAGCAAATCATCCATGACCTTCAACATTAATTCAGCTCCTTATGATTCCTTCCATTGACAAAAACCAGTATCATACTGTAAGAATTACTTATCATAGATTAGCTCCATTGAAAAAAACTAGTATCATAGTGTAAGAATTACATATCATAGTAGAAAACAACATAGTTTTGATAATATTTAATTATATGTCAGGACCCATCCTGTAGGACCCATTCAAGGACTCCCCCAAGGCCACCCCTGGTGGCTTGGGGTTGGAAAATATCTTCAAATGTTTCAACCTGCATTTTGGATGAGTTTTCTTAAGTACCTATACACACTTACATACAACCACATCCCATGAAATCTAGAAAAGAGAAAATGCATACTGCTAAACAACCAGAGAGTGTAAATGTCCAACTGAATGTAAATGGGCTAAAAAAATACCAACTAAAGGAAAGAAAAAGACTAAAGTTTTAGAAACACTATGAAAATCCATCGGATTATAACCCCACCTAATGGGTATGTGTAGTGTATCATCCGGATGACATAAAAGCATGCCCCACCAACCTGATCTCACTAGGAATTATCTGGTCCTAGGACACTAATTACTTCGTCATAGCTATGATTTTATGCACCAGATACTACATGTTCAGACAAAGACCGTACATGGGTGAGTAAAAAATACTCAGTAGGGACACCAAACTACAAAATAAAGACAAAAAAGTAATCCAAAAGAAAACCAAAAAACATGATCACAATTTTAGACAACTCACAAAGGTATAATCTAAAGAATAGGATGAAAGACCATCAATAAAAACACTAAACACAATTCATTATTGATATACTAATCCATGATGAGTATTTTGTGTCTATTGGGACATAAAGAGTCACTTTTAGCTGATCCACACAAGGTCTCTTGGAGCTGATCCACACCGGGTCAGTTAGAGCTGATCCACATGGGGTCCCTATGAGATGATGCCCACATGGTCTCTAGGAGATAATCCACACTTGATATCGATGAGCTGATCCACATAAGGTCACAAGAAATAGATCCACACATGGTTTCTAGGAGCTAATACATATAGGGTCTCTAGGAGCTATCCACATGAAGTCTCTAAGAGATGATCTACACAATTTCTCTAGATGCTGATAAAAAATGGGTATGTAAGTGCTGATCCACAGAGGGTTGTGTGTTATCGATCTGCGCAGGGTTTCATGTAACTAATATGCATAGGGTCGCATGTTTCTTATCCACAAAGGGTCACTATCTTCTCCTCTTATCAAGTCATAATATTCTCACACGAATCACACTTGATTTTGGGAGAATCTACACCTAAATACAATATTTGTATTTCATCTTTTTGTATTGTCTGCTTATATCATTTAAAAATAATAACCACATCGTGAGGGTTATAACACTGTAAAAATCTTGTCAATTAGATACTCAGTTTGAATGATATGGCTGATTTTCCTTAGAGGGATCAGTTGGGTCTAACCGAACCCAGATCCGGCCTGACCTGGCCTATTGGTTATGGGCCTTTTGGGATGCAGGTCTGGCCCGGTGGGGTGGCCGACACCCTACCCGGCCCACCAAGGGTGGGACGACTCCTACCTGGACGTGGCGTGGATAGAATTCAGGTCCTCCCTTACGCTCAACAAGTCATTCATGGGGCCACCTCCTCTACCTGAGTGTCACATTTACAGTACCTCCGACGTGGCAGGGTGGCCGCATCCACCAACTTCCACGTGTCAGCAAGGAGGGTGGAGTCTCCTACCACACCGTCGTGGCCCAAGCCGGCCGCGGTGTTCCTTTAGGCACGCTACCATCCACCTACGCCTTACATGGTGGGCCACATCTGATGGACCACTGAGTCTGCTCCAGATGTTCGTTATTCACATTGTCTATGCCTTGGGCATCCATGGGGCTCCAACTTCCCTTCTACGGCCTTGAATCTTCATCCCCGAAAACATGTAGGTTTGGCCACAAAGAACACATATGTCGGCAGGGCTTGGGATTTTTTCATGTCGCCCACACCCTCCACATTAGTGTTTTAAATATGGCGAGGTTTGGGATCACAGTTCAATTAGATAATAACAAATATCAGTGAAAAACCCATGAAAAACACCCTCCCACAAGAACACATGATCCATAGATCAACCTGTTAGTGGGTTCATCCGATTTCGTTGTTTGGGAATGTAGAATGGGGAAATGTCTTTCACAATGCAGACCCCAACATGAGTAACTCATTCATTAGTGATGATTTATTCGAAGGGTAGAAGAAGAAAACGTATATCTTATGTCACTTCATTAACCTTTATTTGGCGATCAATGGTGTTCGTTGTTGTCACCCACTAGAGCTTCAGATCAGAACCAGGATTGTGACAAAAAAAATTCATTGTTTTCTCAACCATTAAAGGATGAAACATGAAACAACATTTCAGTTATGTTTTGATATGAATTTATTGCATAATTAAATTTAAGAAAAATAAATTTCAGTTTCATTCGTTTATAGATCGTTTCACTACAATGGTTTGAAAATTCTGAACAATAAAATAATTCATGTTTATTTTAATTTTATCTAAATTTTTAAAAATTCGCAGTATTATCTTTTTCTCTCTACCCACACCAGTCGAAGAAAAGGTCCATTCTATGTGAATCATATAATTATTTAGTTCAATGGTGCCCCTGGTTTTTTGATCTGAGAACCGGTTTAAATGATAGAAAATCATACTCACATTATTTTTTAAATGAAAAAAAAACATCAAAATTCTTTTCAGGGTACACCAGGCCTCAGATTTATGTGCCTTCATAATATCTGGTCTAGAAATAACTCCATATAATTTAAAAACAAATACCCGGAATTTTTAAGACATTACATTCTCCCCACCTTAGAGATTTACCTCCCAAAAATCCACAATAATGAATAAAAAACAATATGGGTACTGAGCAAGAAAATGGTTGTGATCCACACAAGGCTGTATGTTTCCATTCCACACATGATCCATATCGTCTCACCTCAACCAGCCACAAGATTCTCGAATGTAGAGCACTTGATTCTGGGAGAATCTACTCCTCAATCCAATATTCATATTTCAACTTCTATGAAAGTATCCATAGACCATGTTAAATGAACTTCCTCATCGTGAAGGTTCCAACAACGAAAATGGTTCATCAATGAGATCCTGGTTGAAAAATTTGGACGATTTAATGAAGAGGGGTTAGTCGAGTATAGGTCCTCTCTGACTCGGTCGTACCAACCCAATCATACCATGCATGAGGACCACTGACCCATCCTGGGTCCACTGACATGACCCTGATCCAGCCCAGCCCGTTGGGATGTGGGTCTGGCCATTTGGGATGTAGGTCCAGCCTGCTGGGGAATCCCTCACCCTGGTCGGCCCTACAAGGGAAAGCCAACTCCTACCTGGCTAGAACATGTCTAGAAGTCACGTCCACCATCCTACACCACGGGTTGTCCATGGGGATACATCCTTCATCACGGTCCATAGACCATGGACTTACCCCATCTGCGGTGCATCCGATGCAGATGGGTGTGTCAATTCTCCCACTGTCGGCCTCCTAGATGGAGAACAACACCTCCTACCACACCAATGTGACCCAAGATGACTGTAGATTTCCATCCTACATTCCACTCTGGTTCACTACCACCCAGTCGTGGTTGCCGTCGTGGGCTGACTGTTTCTTCCACGGACCACCAGATTCACCATGGGGGTGTTTTCCTCACACTGTTTGCACGTCTAGACTAAATGGGACACATCCTCTCCCACAACGTCCTTGACACCACTAATCAACCCACATAGAGGTTTGATCATGTTGAATGCACAAGGAGGAGGGTATTAGGCATTGTTTAGTTCAACCCGCGCCATACACATTAGAGTTTTAATATAGAGAGTATTGGGATTATAATTCTATCAAATACTAACCATTCATGATGAAAACCCTTCTAGATTAACACACTCCCAATATAATACATAATCCATAGATCATACTGTTTGTGGGTTGATCCGTGTTTGTTTTTATAGAATGTGGAACAGGGAAATCTCAAGCACAAAGAGAACTGTTTCCTACATAACTCATTCATTGAAAATGATATGTTTGAAGTGTGGAAAAAGATTGGGTCATCTGTTCGTCGCTCCCTGATTCATTCTTTGGTGGCCATAGGCATTTTTCATCATCACCCAAAAGTGAATTAGAGCAGAACCTAGTTTCCTCCAACAATCATATGTTTTCTAATCCACCATTAAAGGGAGAACCCACAAAATATAATTTTAGTTACATTGTGTTATGAAGTCATTAATCTGTTTCATTTGGGAAACAATGTTTTTTGTTTCATTATTTTATACTTAATTTCAATATAATGGATTCAAAATTCCCAAAAAATTAAAAAAATGATTATTTTATTTTTAAATTTTTATTTAAAAATTCCAAAAAATAACATCTTCCCTCAACCCATGACAATCGATGTTAGGTCCATTCTATTAAAATTCTATTTTTCTTAGTTCAAATGTGCCCTCTTATTTCAGATTCGCTCACATATTTAAAAGTTAGAGAAACTCGCACTCATGCTCATTTAAAAAAACATAAAATGTTCAAAATTCTATTCCTGGATCACATGGACTCAATATCAGGTGTTGTCAGATTGTCTAGTCTAGAAATATTTCCATATAATTTTAAAACAACTACATAGAATTTCCAAGACATTACATTTTGGTATTTCAAAATCATGACACAATTTTTAATATATGATACCATAAGTTCATCCCTGGTTATTCATTTGAAACTTATAACTATATCCATCATGATGGTTGGTGAATATTTTTTGAATTTCCAACGCATATCCCCATGGATTTTCAAACCATTTTTGCATCAAGGATCATTACCTTGTAATATATTACCACGAGTCATGCACAAAACATCTTTTCCGAGTTTTTACCACTATGTAAATATGTTTCAGACTCACGTCAATTTATAGTATACATAAAGGGATATATCACTACTTATTTACTCACTCTACCCTTTACAAAAATTCCATAACATTTTCTTAAATTTTGACTCATATTTATACTTATCCTTAGTGATATCCCTAGAAATATCATTAGAAACATTCATTGGGATGCCAATAAAATTTTCTCATAATAATTTCCAATGGATGAAGAAATGTTTGCTTTGATACCATCTATAGTGACTAAGGCTTAACATAAATATATATTATATCAGTTTAAAACAATATTCTGTGCATTATAATAATACATGCATGAGGACCATAATAGTTAATTGTCTTCGAACTCATAGAAACAAAGTCATTTATCATAGTGAATGATCTTCAACATCTACAATAATGATCTCTAGCTTTTGTACTTCTACCTAAAACCTTTCTTCCTAACCTGGGGAAGGAACCATAATAAATGGGTGATCTCAAATGGTCATTAAGGGTAAAAAATGGAGAAATCAAAGAATTATCATGAGCATATGGGTATGTTAATGTGATCAAGAAAGTATAAGATCATTCCATTCATATCCATCTTCATATACATGAGTCATGGAATAAATAATGGCAGTTCATAAGACATGAATCATAAGAAAAAAAAGAATATAATGCATGAATTCATAATATAATAATAAAATATGGAATTGTGGTAGACACATAAGAAAATAATATAATTTCCATTTAAGCAATGGAATTAATTCCTAACCATATTAGGGGTATGGGTTTACTCCCCATATCCTCTTGGTTGTAATGGTTCACTCCCATGGCCATCTTAGAAGCACATGTTCACTCCTCATACCATCTTTGTAGTTGTGGAAAACTCCCATGACCATCTTAGTAGTATTGGTTCATTACAAAGATCATCTAAGCCTATATCAGGACATTTATATCATTACCCAATGCATTTGAAGATGATATAGTTTCCACCCATCTCATAATGAAATTATACATAAATGTTCAACAAGATCATAAATAATAATACCATAACCCATAAAATGAAATGAGAATCATAAACATGTAAACACACCATTACCAGTAGAAAATGATATAGGATTCATAATCATTTCAACAAAATCGTACCAAGTGATAATGAAAATAATTTTATTAATACATTACATGTGAAAGAAAAACATGTTTCATAAAGATGAATATAACATGCATAAACCATTCATTGAAATAATAAAAATGGAACTTTTAGATCATTTACTAAAAGGGAATGAGTAATATAAATGAATTCCATCTCAAACAGAAAATAATTTTAAATATATTTTAGAAGAATTTATTGAGTAAAATAACATTTCACCTTTGGAAAATGATTTTTAATACATAAAATCATTTTCATATAAAAGTATTGAAAACATAAAAACATGACTTCAAATCATTTTGATAATATTTTTCCTAAAATACTTTTAAAATATGATTCAAAACATTATAAAAAACATTCATTGAAAACACATGGAAAACATATTAACAAGGTTGATTTTTTTTAAAAATCATTTTACAATAAAACATATGATCGAAGTATGAAAATATTTTGAAAACATTTTTCTATGAAAGTACTTAGAAAACATAAAACTGAGGAATCAAAATGTTTTGAAAACCATGTCATTGAAAATACATTGAAGACTTATAAATAAATATTGAAAATATTTGGAAAACAATTACATTGAAAATACATGTAAAACATATAAATTAGTATTTAGAAATATTGTAAAAAATATTTATGGTACTTTCAAAAAATATAAAAAAATCTTGACAATGTAATAAAAACTTTTAAAACAAAAAAAAATTTAAAATCATTTTCAATGAAAAACACATTATAAATAATTATTATATAGAATATTATGAGGAATTTTTCATTTAAAAATAGAAACTTTTTAATTTTTTAGTGGAAGCTTTATGGGAATGATGGAAAGTAAATCTGTACATATCATATGTGGAAAAAAGAACATAATTTTTCTTGGTACAAGGGTTAGAAAATACCACCTTTGGAAAGAGACTAGGATATTATATTTTTAACAATATTAAAAGAAAAACGGGTAAAAATTTCATTTCTGGATCATTGTATATTTTCTAAATATTTTTGGAAACCCTTTCAAGAAAACATGGTTTTTAAGGAACACTAATTTCAGACCAAGGAGAGGGTAATGTTGGGATTCTGTAAAAAAACATTATTAAATATAATATATACCAAATAACATGGTAATATTAAAAATACATGAATATATTATGAATAACTAAACGATATGAAAGTTTCTACATTTTTTTTGAGATATGGGTCATATGATTTCATAAAAGTGTCGAGAGACATAAACAATGTTGAAAATCTTTGAGATTGTTTCCATAAAATCTTATCACTTGATAAATTGTGATCATACTCTCCGTGTAAGAGACGAATATTAAATGATGATCAAAATATCATAAAATTTTGTAGATTTAGTATATAACATGTAAAATGAAAATATATACACCTCGAAAAAGGGTTTAGGAGCATAAAAAATATCAGTGTAAAAAAGGAAAATCGAGACAAAACATTTTTATCAATTTGGAATCTTTTGAAACCTAAACCCAGTGAATGAAAGAAAATAAAATAGATATTTTAATACCCATATATTTATGTACAGGATAAATATAATATAATAATGGTAAGTAAATACACCACATAAATGGAAAGGGTTTTGATCATATAATATGTCTCATGAAGATTAAAAGTGAGTTGAAATCCCCAACCTTGGGTCCTGAATCAGGTCGTACTCATTCAAACCACATGTATTATAAATATAAATTTATTATAAATATTTTACAGAATAATATTATTATATTTAATAAAAAATTGTTGTTTTTTATGAACTTATATTACCCTCATGTTGAAATTCATATGTTAAGGTTTCTCCTCGGGGAATATTCGCTTTATTGTTCCCATGTGTCTTATTTTATCCAATATTTTGTATTTTTAGTTTTTATAATGATTTAAAAATTTTAAATAACTATTGAAATATAATTTATATCCATTTTAATTTTGTTATAGTAAAATAAAATATCTATAAACAAGAAAAAGAAAACACCATTCATGGAGAAGGTACGCTGTACAAACACATGAATGTTATTTCCATTTAATTATTGTATTCAATGAAATAATGTAAATAGAATATATTTATATATATAATTATTAAATTAGATTTAATATACCATATATAACTTATTTATTAACTAAAACATCTTTAATACACTTCATGAAGTGTATGAATGAATCATATCACTTTGAGGGGGCAGTATTGCAAACTTCCTCAAACGAAATTAATGTGTTAACCAAACATGAAAAGTATATTGATGTGTAGTGTAATAACAATTAATTGTCATAAATAAAAAATAAATATAATATAATAAATATATTAATAGTTTTTCCATTGTAATGTCCACCATGGTAAGTGGTAAGGGAAAAATGAACAATCATCTTTTCATGAGCTAGTAGATGGACATACATAGAAAAACTATGTTTTTCATCCATTATATAGAGTTCTATGTTAGTTTAGATATTAAAATATTCATAAAAAAAATCATTGTATATTAAGGATACTGGTGTTTTTTCATAATCATAGAATAAAGTGAGTGGTATGGTTGGATATGGAAAACAAAGAAACGACTTGAGAAAAGATGTTACCTCCTAATCGGGTAACTACTTTTAGTTTTTACCAAAATGCTTCCTTGGATTTAATTTTTCCTAAGGGAATGCTTCTATGATTAAGGGAGTGATTTTTGGAAGTGGATTGGGAATGTTTTTTTGGAACATAAGTTATTTTATATGTGTTAAGAAGTGTCATAGGTGTTTTTCTTATAGATGGAATAGAAAATACCCACATGGAATTTTTTAGAAAAAGTAAGGTCTACACATGTTCATCCCAAAAAATGACATAAAATACCAAACACACTCAATATTTAGAGTTGTATGGATGAAAAGTGAATATTAAATTAGTGTTTCACAAGGTTCTATATCATTAGAGACCTTATTTTTTAGGTGGTGTCCCTAATTAAGGTTACTTTTTCATTACTCAATGTGATTAGTTTTAATCACAGTAACTAATAATTTTGGGAAAAATCAAAATGTTCTAATTAGGATCAAAATATTATATTAATTACAACAGTGTGTGTAAGTTTTAAAAAATTCAATTCATATAATTTGGAAATATATGATTAATTCCAATAATGCAGATAAGAAAAAATTAAATGGTTTTAAAGTAGAAAAATATTTAGATGGTTGTTATGTTTTTATATTCAATTTTAAAGTTATATTTATCAGAATGAGATAAATTGTATTAATAGTATTATAACTAATGTAATATTAACATTAAAAAAATTACATCTATAATTTGACCTTAATAATTATTTAAATAAAATTTATTATTTGTCTAAAACATTTTAGAATTTACTTTTCATCAAAAAAATAAAGCTTCATTGAAAAATAAAAAATCATTCCTCATGGATAATTTCAATGTGTAATATAAAAAATGAATATTATTCTATAAAATTAGATTTCTAAATGTGTCTAAAATTATTTTTATTAATTTTTATAGAAGGACATTAAAATCAATCCATTTGACATAATTCTATTTTTAAACATTAAATGACTTTACCAATAAAAATATATTTATTTATATATATCATTGATATAGATTAAAACTTATAAAAAATATCTGAAAATTAGTTATTACTATTCATATATCTATGTTTAATGTCGATGTTATAATTATGTCATGTAAATAGTTATATAAAAAAATATTTTTCGTTGAAAATTAGTGTTACGAGCATCATACCCCATATTTGTGTTTCATATATCATACACTAAGTCGGTTACTTGTGAAAGGAATGTTTGAATTAGTTCATTTGAGTACATAAATTAAATTTAAATTTATTAGTGTAAAACAACTTTGTAACCAAAATAATTTTTCCATTTATATTCAATTGATTTCATATTCATTTTTAATTAATTGGTAACAAATGAATTCATATTATATTATATTAACCATATATTTTTATGCATTAGTTGATATTATTCATAACCATTAATTTATTGTCAAAGTTCAATATAGTTAAATTAAATAATAGTGTTTTAATAATATACTATTGGTTGGTAAACCTCAGTCTTGTGTGTTATGCAAGTCATCGAGGAAATTCATTGTTGCGTATAAGACAATCCATCCTTGGTTTTCCATGTAGAGCATGCCAATGATTATGTTCCGTGTAGTGCACAATTAACATGTTTTTGTGTATAACATAAGGTAAAAATAGTTCATTAATATATAATGAAATATCTTCAACATTGAACGAAATGAAAAATATAAAAATGGTTAAATTTTTTCAAAAATAAATTCCTAAAATATCTGGATGTTGCACTATAAATGGTCACTACACTATATGCCATGCTCTTAGACCATGTAAATACAATCCAATGTCTGAGCCCTTAGTCATAGTCCAAATTCTGTCACAAATTTTGGATCTTGGATAATCCATAAGGGTATGACACTTATGCGATCTATAAGGAGAAGTCACCAGTGAAATGTCATGCCCACCCCTATAGTCTATAATAAGGGGGGAGGGAATCATCCCATTAATAGGAGAGAGTGTATTAATTCAAGGTATCCAACAATTTGAGATGCCATAATCAACATCATGATCATGTAACTAATCAGGGTGCTCATAATCATCCACATCCCTCTGGAAAGTGTAATCATATATATGTATAATCATATTGAGGAGTTCATAATCATCCTAATAAAATATCAACCAGATGATATCAGAATAATCCTAATCACATAGTGGCGAAGAATCATCCATGAGTACCATTACTAGTGATTCCATACTAGTATATCAAAGTGGAATGCTCAATTTTTGGATACCAGGAAGCTCTTCAAGACATCCCAAGAATATATTAATCAAATATACAAGATCATCAACTAGATCCTTGGTAATACCTCTGGTTCTATGAATTTATAACCAATACTAGTTCTTAGATATTGGATTCCATGTAAAATTTTTGGTCATCCCAAAGGGAATGAAATATTCTACGTGTGTGGCTAAACTACTTCTACTAGGGAGTCACATATTGTAATCACTAATAAATCATCAATAATTATGTGAAAGCATACAAAATGTGTTTTGTTGGCTGAACACCTGAGAACAATACATCCATTGCCCCCATTTGATTACAAATTCATCCAGGTTCTATGTTTTCACCCTCTACCATCTCTACCAAAATATGAGAAGCTAGACCATGGTCATTCAATCATAGGGAACCTTCTAGTTCTGTCAAATTAGAAAAATAGAGGCATATACACGGGATCATATAATAGTATGAAAAAAAGTAAGAATCCTATAAGGGATTTTCTAAACAATCATTAAGAAAAAGTCATCCTACACGGCACACTCAAGACAACATAAGATGTAGTGGCATCATACATGGGACATATATAATGGTACATGGGTAACGGGATCCTATAATAGACTCCCTAGATTAAATCATAATAATATTAATCCCTCTGAGTTCCTTAGTAAACATATAAGAGATAGAGACATCCGACATGGGATTCTCTAGGATGAAATATAAATATTGAAATCCCATAGTGGATCCTTATAACAAGTTATATATCGACCTTATAGGACAGAAGAGAACATATCACATTTGAGAAATACCGAGGGTGAATATCATTGAGGACACCAGTAAAGAGAGTTTTCTCCTGTATCATATCATAAAATTTCTCACTCTCAGTGGACACTGGATTCAATTAATTGAGTAAGAAATTCAAAATTCAATAAACACCAACACTGATTCCTCAAAACACCTCATGGGTTTTACAGTCATGATTTACATGAAAATATAGATGGAATGGAAAATTCATGTGTCCAAATATAAATCTTGGTTAAAAAGATAAGAAATCCCAAAAACGGTTTGAATGGGGTAGTAAATGGTGTCTCCGTGATTACATGGTGTATACTCCCAAAGACCCACATGGGAGTGAACACCCATTGTACATGGTGTTTATACACACATGTACATGCCACGTAATATTGGTACATGGAATGTACACCACATGGGGTACCTTACTATGTCCCTCACCTATCTTGGCCATGTACATTGGCCAAGCTGTGTACTTCTACATGGTGTGAAACCTATATGGGTTCTGTCCATGTACTCTACATGATGATGTGACGCTACACATGCAGTTTCACATGGGTACTCTACTACACAGACATGTACTAGTACACGTTGTATATAAACCAAACATGTAATGTGCATTTGAAAATTCATCTTCCCCATAATGGAAGAACAAAATGTTTGTATTTTCAAAACCACATGTCTGGTAATCGGGGTTTTCCAAAAGGAAATCCCATGAATCACCCTGAAACCCCCATTTCATCCCCAAAAACAACAGATCAGTCCAAAATGGGCCCTTATAATGAATATAAGGGTATTAAAACATAAAAATGGAAAATATACATGGATATATGGGGAGAACATAAAAGGTGTAACTTTTAGAGTAAATTTCTAATGTTTCTCCCACATTCGCGGTCTACATTTATCAAACTTCAATCTAATGCATCTCGATCTCCACAAAAGTACTTCCCTCTCTCCTATACCATTCTACCTTTTAATGTGTTAAAGAAGAAAAATAAAAGGGAATTATCAAGAATATAGGAGGAAAATAATAAAAGGAAAAAAACAAATGGAATAGAAAAATAAATAGAAAGGAAATAGGGGGTCCAATGGGCATTAGTGCCCAATATGAGTTAATGCCCCATCTAGAACAAAATACCCATTATATACTCAATCTATGAGAAAAATATCCATATTATCCACCATTCAAAAGTTATGTCAAGAAAAACATGCATGCATAAATTAATATTTATTTAGTTAGATATTAATTATTAATTATTCCGACAAACTTTTCACAGCTCTAAATTCAACTATGTTCTTTTCCTAGTATAATGCCGCTATTTTAGGACCAAGAGTTGGATGCAAAAAATATCTGAGAACATATTCTATGGGAAAATTTCGTTTTAACCCTTACTGTCATTTGTAGGAAGAAAATTAAAATTTATTCTAAAATACTCAATCCTAAAAAACTCATTCCCTTAAAATATCTCCACCATAACCCCTATAATCACTGAGAAGCCACAATGGTAAGGATGAAAGTCATTCTATCAACATGATCATCTAAAAATGGTCTCGATAGACTATCCAATGAACATACCCTTTTTATCAACAATCATCTTTTAAATTGAATAAGTTTAACTACAATCGATCTTGTACTCCATACCATATGAATAGAGTTATGGTTTTCTCAAAAACAATAAATGAGCTCAGCAACCCATGTAAACAATGAATATAAATGGAATCTGATATTCACCGCCAAAAAAAAATCCCATAGTGCACTCTCTTCCAAATTGTTTACCTTACACAACTCCTCAAGTGCATCATTAATAGGGTTCCTCATTCAACAATTGAAAACCTTTGATATGAAAAGAAAATCAGCAAAGGTTTGATTATGTCTCATCATACTAAAGATGAGTTCGAAATAGGGGATGATCATGTCTTATTCAGAGTACACTATGATTACATCGAAAGGCATGTACATATCCCTTTAATATTTTCTCACAATACTTTGAAAACATTATGAGGATATAGCCATTGGGATAACATCTTATATTAAATTGTTCCATTTCGATGTAACCTCTACCAGGGAGTAGAATTCTTCACATTAATATCAACTACTAAGAAACAATTTCCATGAATTTCTGTGAAATTATCAGTTCTCAGCTCGCACCCGACCACTCACCAATTTATGATTTAGCAACACCACAAACAAATAGATTATACCTTTATCACCTAACTCTGACCCCATAAAGTTAACCAGTTCAAAGATAAATGGATAGTGTTACATGGAACCTTAGTTTCACAAGATAAAACCTCCCTCAGAAATCATTTCAAAATCATGCACCTCACTTGTACTGCAATTTATTCAATTGAAGATACATCACCCACTATTGGAAAAATCAATATTTTCAAATGGATTTATTCCCGTCTCAAATAACCCGTTCTGGATGTTATTTGCAGTGGGGAAATTTCCCATCGCATATAACAAATTATTTGCGACGTGATTTCGCCTTCTGTCGCAAATAGTTTGGCGCGACTTGCGCACCAAACCGCGCGGATTGCGCGCCAAACCGCACAAGAGTATTTGTGCCAGTACCCATCACAAATACGCGGCGACGGCTAATAGATTTTTGCGACGAGATGTCATCCTGTCGCAAAAAGAGTGTCGGTAGGAACTATTTTCGATTGACCCCATCGCAAATACCCTTTTAACCGCCGACTGTAATTAATCTAGTTGAGAGTATTTATGATGGGTCTCGTCGCAAATACCACCATTAGCGATGGGAAACTGGTCGCAAATAACCCCGTCGCAACTAATCTAACCTATATATACCCTCATCCGTTTTTTAAAAATCACTCAGATGTTCCTCTCCCTCTCTTTACATTCTTTAGTTTTAAGGAAAAAATTCCTTTTAGTAAAATCTATTTATACGAGAACAATTGGAAGGCGCCAATACATTCAGAATATCAAAGTTTAAGGTATTTATATTTAATTTTTTTTCATATTTTTAAATTTTTTTTTGTTAATTTTAATTGTTGTTTATTAGTTGTATTTAAATTATATTTCAATTGATTTTTTTATTTATTTTTAGTAAGAAATTGATATTGTTAGTGATAATTATTAATAATTAGTGTTAATTTTCTATAATTAGATATAATTATATATAATTAGTAATAATTAGTAATAATTAGATATAATTAGTAATAATTAGTAATAATTATTAATAATTAGTAATAATAAGTAATAAATAGTAATAAATAGATATAATTAGTAATAATTAGTAATAATTAGATATAATTAGTAATAATTAGTAATAATTAGAGATAATTAGTTATAATTAGTAATAATTAGATATAATTAGTAATAATTAGATATAATTAGTAATAAATAGGTATAATTAGAATTAAATAGATATAAATAGCAATAAATAGATATAAATAGTAATAAATAGATATAAATATACATAATTATTAATAAATAGATATAATTAGAAATAAATAGATATATTTGGTAGTAATTAGATATAATTATTAATAATTAGATATAATTAGTCATAATTAGTAATAATTAGTAATAATTAGATATGATTAGTAATAATTACATATAATTAGTAATAATTAGATATAATTAGTAATAATTTGTAATAATTAGATATAATTAAATATAACTAGAAACAATTAGATATAATTAGATATAATTAGATATAATTAGTAATATTTAGATATAATTAGTAATAATTAGATATAATTAGTAATAATTTGTAATAATTTGTAATAATTAGAAATAATTTGTAATAATTATTAATAACTAGTAAGAATTAGTAGTAATTAGTAATAGTTGGTAATAATTAGTAATAATTAGTAATATTTAGTAATACTTAGTAATAAATATATATATTAGATATAATTAGATATAATTAGTAATAATTAGTATTAATTAGATATAATTAGTAATTATTAGATACAATTATTAATAATTAGATATAATTAGTAATAACTATATATAATTAGTAATAATTAGTAATAATTAGATATAATTAGTAATAATTAGTAATAATTAGATATAGTTAGTAATAATTAGATATAATTAGTAATAATTAGTAATAATTAGATATAATAAGTAATAATTAGTCATAATTAGATTTAATTAGATATAATTAGATATATATAGATATAATTAGATATAATTAGATATAATTAGATATAATTAGATATAATTAGATATAATTAGATATAAATAGTCATAATTAGATATAATTAGTAATAATTAGTAATAATTAGAAATAATTAGTAATAATTAGATATAATTTGATATAATTGGTAATAATTAGTAATAATTAGAAATAATTAGTAATAATTTGATTTAATTACTAATAATTAGTAATAATTAGATATAATTAGTAAAAATTACTTATAATTAGTAATAATTATATATAATTAGTAATAATTATTAATAATTAGTAATAATTAGTTATAATTAGTAATAATTTGTAATAATTAGATATAATTAGTAATAATTAGTAATAATTAGATATAATTAGTAATATTTTGTAATAATTAGAAATAATTGGTAATAATTAGTTATAATTAGTAATAATTAGTAATAATTAGTAATAATTAGTAATAATTTGATATAATTATTAACAATTAGTAATAATTAGATATAATTAGATATAAATAGATATAAACAGATATAAACAGATATTAATAGATATAATTAGATATAATTAGATATAATTAGATATAATTAGATATAATTAGATATAATTAGTAATAATTAGTAATAATTTGTAATAATTATTAATAAAAAATTATATAATCAATATTTATGAAAAAACAATATTAATGTTATTAAAATAATAAAAAATTTATAAAATATTAAAATTATCAATATTTGCAATACGCTTTTCTATATTCTTAAAATGTTTAAATCTTAAGGGGTCGCTAATTGCGAGTTCATGCACAATAAAAAGTTTGTTTCATCCATGTCCAATGTAAACCCCATAATTTTCCTTGCATGGTTGATAACCTCACAAGTAGTGTTGCAATAGGACAACCCAAGTCACGCCCTTCTCATTTATAAGAATTATCTCACATAACCCTTTACATAGACCATTCTTCCTTTGAAATTTAAGGGAAAGATACTGATATCCCCTAAAATTTTTAAAAAAGAATGATCTATGTAAAGGGAGCAAGATGATTCTTAGAGACGAGAATGACATTACTTTGGTTGTCCTATTGCAACACTACTTATGAGGTGATCAACTATGCAAGTACAATTATTGAGTTTACATTGGACATGACTGACATAAACTTTTTATTGTGCATGACCTGACATTTGGTGACCCATTGAGATTTAAAAATGTTAAGAATAAAGCAATGTCTGTTGCAATTATTGATAATTTTAATATTTTATAAATTTATTATTATTTAATTAATATTAATATTGTTTTTTCATAAATATTGATAATATAATTTGTTTTATTAGAAATAATTACTAAACGAAAACTGCTTGGATAATAAAGGGAAAATTTCTAATCATCTCCAAAACGATGATTACCAAATTTATTTTCAATATTCAAGCAGTTTTCATTTTCATATGTATTTCTAAGTATTGATAAATTAGTACTATATTTTAATAATTTGTAATAATTAGTAACAGATTGTAATAATTAGTAATAATTAGTAATAATTAGTAATAATTAGTAATAATTAGTAACAATTTTTAATAATTTGTAATAATTAGGAATAATTATAAATAATTAGAAATAATTAATAATAATTAGCAAGGAAGTCGGCATCAGTCATAATTTCCAATTAATGGTAATTATTAAGTGGTTGTAATTATTTATCTTCTTTTTAAGATATTGTTTTTATAATTTCAAATTATTCAAAAACATTGACGATTTTATATTTTATGTAGAAAAATATCGGACCTATAAGTCGAAATCATTCATTATTAGATGATCACACTTGGATAAATCAGCACAGATATCCAAATGGTTATATTTTAAATCGTGTATATATTGAGGGTGTTGAAGCTTTCTTAGCATTTGCATCACCAAAACTAGAATATGTTTCAGAAGGAACTATTATGTTTCATTGTAAAAAATGTTCTTTGAGAGTGTTTGACACATTTGACATGGTTGGGGGACATCTCTTGTTGTTTGGTTTTCATCCAGATTATGTTTTTTGGTATCAACACGGTGAATGCAGTTCCAGAGAAGATCCTAATAACTTGATTCTGGATCAATCACAGTTTCAAAATTTCGTACATGATTTTGCAGGTCCATCTGTTCAACAAACTAAAACTCACGATGATATTGATTTAACTCCTATGTTGGCACCATCCAAATTTTATGAGTTGTTGAGGTCTGCAGAGGATTCATTATATCCTGGTTGCAAGATAACCAAATTAAAAGTTGTTAAAAAATTCATGGATACTAAATTAGATAATACAATGTCAAACAACTATTTTGATCGGATATTTTCTTTGGTTAAAACACTGTTACTTGAAAGAAATGTGTTTCCTTCAATTTACTATGAGAGAAAGAGGCTGATTCATTATCTGGGCCTTAGTTATTGGAAGACTCATTTATGTACAAATGATTGCATCATATATTCTGGTGAAAATGAGTCATTGGATAGTTGTCCCATTTGTGGAAAATAGAGGTATAAAGAATCTCAACTAGCGAAGTCTAGATTGATTTTAGTAAAACAGTTGAGATATTTCCCCCTTAAACCAAGGTTGAAATTTTTATTTATGTCTAAGAACACAGCGTCAATGATTTCATGGCACAAAACCAATATTTCAACTGATAAAATCATGAATCACCCATCTGATGGTGTTTCATGGAAACATGTTTCCTGTCTGCATCCATTTTTTGCTATAAAATCCCGAAACATGTGATTGGGTCTTTCTCTTGATGGTTTCTATCCGTTAGGTTCTTATGGAAGTCAGTATTCATGTATTCATGTCTTTATAACTACATACAATTTTCGTCCATGGATGTTGATGAAAGAGCCTTATATCTTTTTGACTCTATTAATCCCAGGACTTCCGAAAAAGAATATTGATGTTTATTTGAAAACATTGATTGATGCGTTAAATGTATTGTGGAGTGATGGTGTTAGTACATATGATGTTGCTGCAAAACAAAATTTAATATTAAAACCTGGATTGATGTGGACGATTAGTGACTTTCTGGCATATGGAATGTTATTTGGTTGGAGTACACATGACCCAAAATCATGTCCTTACTGTATGAAATAAATAGAAATCCTTTAATCTTTTCAATGAAAAAAACCATGCTATTTTGACTGTCACCGTAGATTACTTCCAACCAGTCATCCTTTTCGGAGGAAAAAATCTCATCTCAGAAAAGTTACAATTGAAAGGGATGAACCTCCAAATATGATCTTCGGTACAGAGTAAAAATTAGTTGTATTTGCAGTACCCCCATCATATTTGGACCAATAGTAAACAAACAGAAAATTCATGGCTATGGGAAAAAACATAATTTGTTAAAATAGAGCATTTTTTTGGGATCTCTTATATTGGTCTGATTTGTTGGTCTGACCCATGTTGGATGTTATGAATATTGAGAAGAACTATTTTGATTATTTAATTCATATAGTTTTGGATACACCAGGTAAGATAAAAAATACTATAAAGGCACGATTATATCTTGCCCAAATTTATAGGCGACTAGAACATGAACTATTTGAAAGTGTCAGATCAGAGAGGTTAATGAAGCCAAAATAATATTATACACAATCCCAAGAGATTTGATTAATATTTTATTAGTGGATTTCATATTTGAGACTTCCAGATTCTTATGCATCTAATTTGGGCAGATGTGTTAAGAATGATTATATTATTTGATTAAAAACTCATGATTGTCATGTTATAATGGAAAGACTTATGCCAATTGGATTAATAGGATTATTGAATTCTATGATTTGGGATTCGATAACAGACCTATCTTATTTTTTTCGAGACATTTGTGCAGCAACAATAGACCACAATGTGCTAAGAAAACTGGAAGAAGCTGTTACTGTAATAACATGTAAACTGGGAAAAATCATTCCTCCGGCTTTCTTTGATTCAATGAAACATCTGATATTACATTTTACACATGAAGCTAAATGTGGAGCTCCAGTACAGTTTTGATGGATGTACCCATTTGAGAGATGCATGTAGAAATTGAATGAAAAAGTGCGTAACAAAGCATCATTTGAAGGCTCAATTACTGAAGCCTATTCTCAAGATGAAATTACCTTTTTATGCTCTCATTATTTTGAATCTCAATATCCCTCAAAACACAATCTCATGGGAAGAAACAAAGGGAATTTTAATGAAGAAATGAACAATAAATTAATAGTTTTTAATCAGCCAAATCTTAGTGTCGGTGGAGTTCATGAATGATGGATTTCAGATAATGAACATCACAGAGCTCATACATACGTTATGATCAACTGTGAAAAAATGACATCATTTGTCATGTGAGTGCTTTTATCACTTATTATATAATTTATGTTACAGTATTGAAAATTATTTTATTTGTAGGTTATATGATAATCATATCGAGAAACAACTTCCATAAATTACAGTAGCTTCTCATGAAGAATGCAGCCAAAAAAATTTCTCAATGGTTTCAAAAACTGGTAACATAAATAATTGATGGTTTAATATCAATTGTGTTTATTATTTGTTATATTTTTAATTGTTTTACAAATTTTCAGGTGTCCCAATATGCTGATATAATTGATAAGAGACTATGTATATTGAGTAACCCACCGTCCAAAATGGTTAAATCATATAATGCATATGTGGTGAATGGTTTTCGATTTCACACACATGCATACGGGGAATAAAAAAACAATGAACAATGGAGTTTTCTTGAGAGGATCACATCACAGAGAAACTAATTTTGTCTTTTATGGCATTTTGGAGGAGATTATTGAGCTCTGTTATCTTGGATAGAATTACATAACAATATATAAATGTCGGTGATTGCATACTGAGAGAGGCTTGCATGTTCATACGACTCATGGAATCGTCAATATTAAATATAAAAGTCTTCTTGTAGTAAATGAACCATTTTTACTCGCTCAATAGGCACATAAAATTTATTATGCAAAGTACTGTGCTACATCAAGAGACTTTAGCAATTGGTGGAGCCTAATAGAAATTAAGTCTTAGGAAATGTAGTTTACTCAAAATGAATGTGTTTCAGCTGAAGTGAAAGGAAATGAAATTTTCAAGAGACTACTCAAAATCCATCTAATTCACGAAGATATGTAAATATTGATGATGACCCCCCACAATTAAGGATCGATGGTGAGGAAGATGTTGATGATGTTACAAATGAATTTTAAATGACAAGAGATGCTGAAACTGAAACTCATATGGATATTGATGATGCTGAAGAGGAAGATGAAGACATTGACAATGACAACTATGGAGAAGAGGATGAATATGAACATTGAAACAATTAATTGTTGGTTATAATAATAACTAATATATATCTATATATAATAGTTATTTTCAACTATCTTATAACAAAAATCATTTTGTGTTTCAAATGGTCCCTGAGCTATATCTCGAGTTGCAAGAGGCTGAACTACAGTTTTATGAGGGGGATTTTGGATCATCTGACCCTCAGCCTACTGGCGGTTCAAGGGGTACACGGAGGGGGCATGGTCTTGCATGACTTATGATTCCTGACCCTATCCCCGAGTGATGTCCACTTCTTGGTTTCGACCCACGAAAACAGAGGTATGTTAACCTATATATTTAAGATAGATTTAATTAATTAATTTATATATATACTAATTGTTTGATTATTTATTCCTTTTTCATAGTTTTGAGAATGTATCTATTGGACAGGGGAGAGCTATCTTGCGTAATTATTTTTCTCATCCTTGGATCACATGGGAACAGATTCCTGTTGATGTGTGATGTGACATGTTCCATCATTGGCTAGTACGTAAATAAATAATATTTATTTTGAAATTTATTTTATTAACAACTTGATATTATAAATTATTTTTAGGTTTTATGGTATCCTATCGATGATAGCATGTGTGATGCTATCCACGCGGCATGGTAGGTTTCTATGCATGACTGTTTCCTTCAGGTTTTTCACAATTTGAGAAGGACATCCATTAAGAAAGCAGGAGTGGCAGAATTTTATGAGCTGGGTAGATCCCACCGACCTGAGTACACTTCATCCCACATTTGGCATGGATTATGTTTACACTGGTTGGGTGGTGGATTTCAGAGGATATCATCAGTGGGATGACAGAACCGGGGGAGACATGAGGTGATGCATCAAGCTGATAGTCTTACATTCAGCTCTCATAGTGAGTATCTAGTAAGTATATTATTTAAATATTTTAAATAACATTAAATATAAACAGTTTATTTTATATTTATGTAGGCAGTCGAGCATCTCAATATTACAGAGTACAAAATTTATTGGAGGTTGTACAATGATCCATCCACTGGAGAGATTAGAGGTCATTTCCAGCATCAGATTGTGGTTAGTTTAATTTTTTCAGTTTGAAACTTAACTATATATAACTTTTTCACAATTTTAATCTTAAATTTTAATTGAAGGTGTCATATGAGGTTGAGAACTCTCAGACACAGGCTGAGGGTCGGGACGAGACCACTGGGTAGACCAGTGCTCACCATTTCGATGAGGCGGCATGGATGCAGTCGACTCAGTATGGCTTTGAGAAGGGTATAATAGTTGGTATCTTCTCCCATTTGACTGCTGATACTTATTATGGTACTGCTGTGATGTCGGGTGTCTAGCTCAAGAGGAGCTCGTGGAGTGGCATCATCTCATGGCTCACAGTATCAGGAGCAGTTGCGAGCTTAGGCTGAGCTTATTGAGACTTTACAGAAGCACCAAGAAGAGATGTGTCGGTGGCAGCAGCAGCAGGAGCAGCATCACGAGGAGCAGATGCGTTGATGGCTGTATCATGAGGAGGAGATTCAACGATGGTAGCAAAATCATCACGATTAGATGGAGTACATGCACCATCTGACTCGTAGTTTATAGATGGAGTTTCCTCCACCATCTCCTTTAGCTCCTCCACCTCCACTAGGAGACGACCCCCATAATGATTTTTTATGTTAAAAACATTTAAATTTATCATTGTAATATAAATTATTGATAATTTATATCTTTTATATCGGTGCAAATAATACATAATTTAATTTTTAATATTTTTTTATTTTTTTATATTTTTTTGTGAATATTGTCAATTTTAATATTTTTAATATTTTTAATATTTTAATAAAATTAATATTATTTTATTAATAATATTTTTTTAGTAATATATTTTGTAATGTTTTTTTATTTAATAATGATAATAATAATAATATTTTATGAATTTTCTATTTTATTGTGAATATTTAGAATTTTTAGAATTTTTATTTTTTTAATATTAGTAATATTAATTTTGCATTAATCATATTTTTATTAAATTTATTTTTTATAAATTAATTTATTATTTGCGACGAGACCTTTTGCGACGTGACCCCATCACAAATAGTCTTAATAAATATTTTTAAAAATCTTATTTGCAACCAGACTACATACCTGTCGCAAATACTTTGTTGTGACGGGCCCGTCCCAGAACGTTATATATATATATATATATATTTGCGACTGGACGGCGGGTTCATCGCAAAAACTATTTTCCACGGGCCCGTCATGAAAATGTTTATTTATATATAATTCATATAATCAGAAACTTATTTTCGATGGTGATGTTATCCATCACAAATACCATTATCTGCGACAGGCCAATCGCAAATAATGATATTTGCGACTGTATTTTCTGCAACGGGCTATTTGTGAGGGGCCCCGTCGCGAAAGCTTATTTGCGACGGGAACCCGTCGCAAATACCAAGAATTCCAGTAGTGACCCAGTGTCATTCCACTCATGAACATCCACCCATTCTCTGAATACATCAGCAATATCTAAACCATTATTAACAAGGCCAAGGACCCCAACATTATATACCACCAAATATAATCTTGAATCTAATAAAACCAAGGTTCTTGTTAATATTATAAGGCATCAATAGTTCAGTAATGGAAACCAGAGAACCTTCCATGAATCTATTACAAAATAGGAGTAAAACCAATCTCATTACAAAAAATTGAATTTGTAAACCTGATCTACCAAAAATCACAGTCTTCTCGCAATCAAAATGGAAGTTCACCTATAGGGGATAAAGTCAAACAAAGATCCTCTAGCTATCCCACAAGTCCACATGAATCATTTCCCAAAACTAGGTCATGATGTCTAACCACATAGCCCCAATGAATAACCTCCCTAAAGATGGTAATGATAAAAATGACCTATGGGTATAACAATAATAAACACAGCCTGGAAGGGCGTAATGCTATCTGAGAATCCTCATAGGAACTGCTCCTTGGAGATTATGATACCAAACAATATGAGAGACTGAACTAATGCTAATCAGGTATCTCTATATTTTAATACCACATCAATGTCCAGTTCAAGAAAAAAATCATTGTATCCATCAACATCTTACTTAGTGATCTGAAAAGAAAACCATGACCTAAGAAACAACACCCAATGGAGGGTACAATAGAAGGGTTTCTCATTCCATATCTATATACTAGCTTTACGACACCTTCCATACACAAGGAATGAGTCATCAACCACAACACCAATGCATAAACATAAATCCACAAAAACATATAATAAAATGAAATATATATACATGAAATTAGTTACAATAGAATAGTCTTTAGTCGTCAATAAAAAAATACTAGATGTACTATATCATGTGAATACTATATTCTATATACAATTCAAGAGATGCCAATTTCCTTTTCTATACAGGAGTCAAAAATCCATTAATGACTTAATTTCATTGTACTAGATCAATAAATCTATAATAAATCACAAGATTGACATAAAATGTCCGTTTCTCCTGGAAAAAATCATATACAAATGTATCACCAAATATGAAGAAAAACTCACAACCTATAAACCATGCCGTATTAATAGAACATGTGTTCTCGATGCACTGGTCTGATATGCATCACTTGTTCTGACACATTCAGAAAACATATTTCTAAATTATTCCAAATAATAATCACCAGGAAAATAAAATATTTAATACAACATTATAATTTCCTGACCTTTATGCCTCTAAAATGGTTCCCTAATCAATTTAATTATTAGGCATCAACAGCACATCCCCATATGCGAGAGACTGCTGACTAATAGTGTAGGCCTACAGTGTGATAATAGTGAGAATATTTCATAATATCAAACTGAGAAAATAGATTAAATTGATATGTATCATATAAATCAGTGAATAAATAGAGTGTGAGAGATGTAAATAAACTGAAAAAGAGTATAAAGAAATAATAAATGAAAAATTTATAAAATCCAGAATAACTATGTCTTACACACAACACTGGAAACACACATATCGGGCTATAAAAAAATTCGAGTAAAAAAATAAATTGAAATAAAAGTATATAGATATAATACTAACATTGATCCATATCATATTCCTAATATCCAAACACTATCGAACTATACTAGCTCCATCAGAAGAACCACACAAGAAAATTTTCTTCAACATGACCGAGGGCCTCAACATAATCCACTACGAAACAATTTTCAGCCTGAATAGTAGACATAAGGTATACATGTACACCCATTTTATTATGAATTGACTAAAAATAATATCATTAGTCTAACCCAATAAATATTCGATATGGTATGATACTATAATTTTATGAAAAAAACCACACAGCCTAGCTGAGAATCAACTGAGAAGATATGTAAAAAAAATGTAAATCCATAGTTGAACCCTGGTTCTATAATCCAAATAAACTGGTCAAGTGCCACTATGGATATCCATATCATTATATATGTACATTTATATTCTCATACCTCATCATATATATATAAATATGAATATTCATGTGTTTGGGGAATCAAGTAACATGAAACTAATTAGTAGTTAATCCTTGAGTATATAATCACAGCCGCATGTACATCATAAGCAAGGACATTGAGATAGACATTGTTCCACTGAAGACCTGAATCATTAAATCAATATCTAGGCCCATAATCCCAATAAAAATATATACTTTATTTATTGAGTGATAGAAATATCTCCCAAAATTTTATGTGACCATTGATATATACTATTCATACACTTTTGAACACTCGTACATGCCTCCAAACTCTGTAAAAATACATTCTTGGGATGTATATACAGACATCCGGTAAATTGTAACAATGATAAAATATATTTCCCACATTCAATGTAAATATAGTACAATGTTTGATTCTTATATCTCAATCCATAGTTCGTCGCGACATTTAGGACTCAAAAAATTTCAAAGGGTATATCCTTTAGGAGGTCTCGAAGGAGAAATCACCGATGATATTTCATGACCACCCCTAGAAAATATATTGAGGGGGGAGGACTCATCCCTTTTATCTAGGATATCATAATATTTCCATGTATCCAAAAATCTGAGAATTCTTTCTCAACACTATGGTAAAGTAACTTATTAGGAAGGGAATAATTATTCATATCCCTCAAGAGATTGCAATCTTTTATCACTATAATCAGATCGAGGATAGTGTAATAACCCTTATCAAATATTAACCAGATGATAGAGGAATCATCCTCATCACTCGAGAGAGTGGAATCATAAATGTGTATCATTACAAGGGACTCCACACCCATATATCATAGTATACGGAACATCCAGATACCAGGGAACACCAACGGACATCCCAATAATATAATAATAAAATATAGAGGCATGAGAGACATATACTAGGTAATACCAATGAATATGTAAATAAATGACCAAATAAATGGTTCAAAATCTGGAACCCAAGAAGTATGTTTGGGCATCCCAAAGAGAAAAAAGTTTGATTTGTGTCAAGATCCACTACCTCTAATAAAGAATCAATTCTAGTAATCAACTATTCATTAACAATAACCTTGTAAATGAATAAAAAATGAGTGATGGTGGACGAAAACCTACACCTAAAACTACTACCACACCCCATTGGCTTATATGTTTGGCATGAATTCTAAGGCGACACTTGCTACCATGTCTACCGAAAATTAATTTTCTAACTCAGGATCAATCAAACATAAAGGCACCTAGTGGGTCCCTCAAGTGAAAAATGGAGATGTATCCTACATGGGATCCTCAAAGAATACAAATAATTTAAGAAATCATACATAGGATCGTTATCTCAAATGAAAGGGATGAATCCTACTGGGGATCCACTAACAACAAGAAAAAAGATTCATCCTACTTGGGATCCATAAAACAGTACTTTAGAAAAATAATTCTTACACATGACCTTTATGAAAACATAAGAAGGAGTGGAATCATTAATGGTATCATTGAAAATGTCCATGAGTAAATGTATCCTATAAAGGACTCCATTGATCAAGTCATAAGAAAATGAATCCATAAGGGGTACCTTAGTAAAAAAGTATATGTTAGAGTCACCCTAAACAAGGTCATCTATGATAAAATATAAATAGAGTAATCCTATAGGGGATCATCATGACAAATAATCTCTCAACCTCATAGGCTATATTGGTATATCTCGCAAGGGAGATGAACTCAAGGGAAAAATATAAAAAGAAATCACTCTAGAGAGATAGCACATGGATCATGTATAGATTCTCTCACTCTTGTGGGACAGATGTTTCAATTATTGGGGGAAGATCCTCTCTTTCATGAAATGAAACATAGGAGTCCTCACAAAACGTCATGGGTATTGCTATCCTGATATACATGAAATAATAAGCTAAATGAACTACTTGTGGGTCTAATTCACACTCATTTGGGGAAAATATATTAAAAATATATAAAGGGGATTGAAGGGGTAGTACATAGTGTGTCTCCATGAGAGCATGTCGCATAGTCGTAAATCCCCACAATGATGTGTTCTCCTACCGGACATGGTGTGTAAATTCCAATTTACATCATGTTTAAAAAGGGTACATGTTTTGATCCATACATGTGGAACCTTATTGTTTCCCTCACATGGAATGGCCAATTACATTGGTCTGGATGTATAGTTCAACATGACATGTGACCCACACGTGGTATGGCCTTATATTCAACATATCCATATTCTTCTACATGGGTAGCTTGGCATGTTACTCAGCTACAGAGAAGAGTAATAATACATGGAGTGTATTACCCATACACAGTATGTACTTCCAAAATGTCATCTTCCCCAAAATGAAAGAATACATGGCATGTGTTCCGTAAATCACTAGTCTTGTAATCAAGTTTTCCAAAATGAAAAAGGATTGAATCACCATGGATCCATTATATACTACAAAAAACAATATTTTAATCCATAGGGTGATATAAGAAATCATTCAATGGTTATAAATATAAAATGAAGATAAGGGGAGATATAGTGAAACACTAAAAAGGCATAACTTAGGGTTGAATCCCCCAATGCATCACCCATTTTTATGGTCCACAGTGTTGGAATATCGATATCGTTAGTCACAAGCCCCCTGAGGGTACCTCCCTTTATCCTTGGCTTCCTTACTCTATCATTCAACCTTCAACTGTGTGGTTTCTTTGAAGGAGATCCATCAGGGGAGTATTCTAGAATCTACTAGTAAATGAAAGAAAAGTAAAATAGATATATAGAATGAAGAAATAAACAAATAAAATAAATAATTGGGGTCTGACCATCTCCAACACCCAATATGATTCGATGAACAACCTAGGAAAAACTACATGTACCCGACTCAGCAACAGTGATGGAATCTCAATATAATTATTTTTTCATAATATATGACTTAACAAACATGCATGGATAGATTAATATTTAGTTTACTAAATATAAAATATCTATTAATCAACAAAAATTACAATATCTCAGAATTCCACTGAACTCCAGTACTATTGTGAAATCCCTATTTCTAAACCAATGGGCTGTTCTGGTTAATTATCCTAATTTTAAATGGGGGGATAATACTATTTTACCTCTTAATATTATTTGAAATAAAAAATTCAAATTATTTCCTAAAAATTCGGTCTGAATGAATATAGTTCCTCACATGGGACATATCTATCATCAAATCCGTCAAAATGTTTTTAAAGAAGATAAAAATTATAGAAATCATATAACCTATTAGTGTCAAAATAGGTTGGTAGTAAGGGCCATTATCATGTATCATGTGATGATGGTTTCATGACCAATATACCCTTTCCATAGGTATCAACCCTAGGTACCACTATGGTAGAACAAATACAACATGTAGTATCTATATACATATGTATTTTGATGAAAAAACACATTATATATCCCATACCCAAACATTAGTATCTTATTCTACACATAACCTTAAAATTATATCATATTTTTATGATCTACAATCTCCATTTCCAGAAATGTAGCTACCAAGGCTTATACTAATTTTATATACTATCAAAAATAATGACCATGTCCTATGAAACCCATATCTAATGCCCTAATTTATTACATTGATATATATAATCAATCCAATACCTAAGGAATTAAGAGATTATTAGTTTTGGTAAAATTCAAAGACACATGATTCAAATTTTACATAGGGAAAAGGAAATAATACATAATATATAATAATAAAATCAACTAAACTACATTCTTGAAAACTTATTCCATTAATTATTTTATAGATCATGGGTAAAGGAGAAAAACAAGGTTGTTTTAAATGATTATTAAGGGTTATGGACAATAGAATATATAATTTATTTACAATGAATAATCACTATGTCAATGTAAAGAACTAATTGAACATTCTATTAAATCAAAATAATAGGAAAGAAATTCATCTAGATATAGTGTTATTGTGTAAACATCATGAATAATAGTAATAAATGAATGATGAATAATTTATATTTTTAATTATTATATGTCGTGTTTCCCAAAAAAATGGAATATTTACCACCAAGATCAATCCTCAAGAGGAATCAAAAGATACTAGGTAAAAATGAATTTGATTTGTAAAACTAATTCTTCTCATGATACTACTGATGCATCCTGGGACTCCATTAATCTATCCTAAACTATTGTATTAAATGTCCAAAAAATTCCTCATATATCGAATAGTGGATTTAATTCATAAAAATGTTTCTTTATTAAATATCCTTATTGATATAGGAAACATGTTTATCTTTATTTCCCCAATCAATCAAATAACATTCATTGTAAACTATAAATTTAAAAAAGGGAATTTTTATTAAGAAATAATAAAATAAATTAGACAACAATTGGGTTACATAAATGAAATTTAATATCCAGTGAAAATTTGTACAATAATTTTATTGTTTCAACAGAAAGTAAACAATTAAAAAAGAAAGTGATATTGAAAAATAACTCTTACCATTATGTGATTTTGAAATCAAATCCTTTTGAATGAAATAATTGAAATTGAATAATAAAATAGCAGGAATAATTTTGTATTCATGAAATTACGTGTCAAACATGTAGTATTTGATCCATAAAAAATTGAATTGGTTCATATAAACTAATATGTGTACAGGGAATGAAAATTGAGATGAAATCCCTTACCCCATTTTCCCTTTTCATAGAACATTTTTTAAAACCATGTAATGTGGTTTTAAAAAATATTATAATTTATAATAGAAAAATATTAATATTTTTAATATCATATACGATTATTTTATGAAATTTTGTAACCATTTATTTAATAATACTTCATTATATGAATTTATTTGTGTTATAATTTCCATGTTTTCATCATGTGTGATTTGTTAGGAAAGATCTTGTTCTTGAGCACATCATATAGTTTCATCATCTCGAAAATAATATTGGTGAAATAATTATCAAATTAATATATGAACTAGTATTTTATTAAAAATAAGTAATGATTATTATGAAAAATGAAGCATGTTTCTATCATGGTGGCGATATACCATACCTATTCATGAGTAATGTTTTCATTTATCAGTGATCATTTTGAAAATGAGGTATATAATATATTATCATCATCAAGTTATCATAATATAATAAATAAATTATTATTCCATTAAAAATATTCTTATATATATCATCAAAGTGATGTGGTGATGAAAATTGGGTCACATCATTTAGTGAAGGTGGTTGTCCATATATACATGAACAACGTTATCATATTTCATTTAGTGAAATTATAAGAATGAAAAATATATTTATTACCCTTACAGAATGGAAAAAATATCATTAATACCATAAATATTTACTATATAAAAATATAATAATTTCCATTTATCATTATCACCTTTTGTGTGACGTGTTAGTGAAATAAAAATCAGATCACTTTGTGAGGCAATAGTCCTCCTTTGACATGAGTGGTGTAATCATATCTCCTACAAAATGGATGAAAAATGTTATTTAGGAAAAAATTAATCCTTGGGTGGAATTATTTTATAAATATCATATATATAGATATATATTTGATCCATCGTCATAACCAACATTGATATGTACTAATGAAAAAAATTAAAGACATCAGTTCGTGAAGTGTTAGTCAGGATAAGGACATCTCTTGGGGGTGCTAAAATTATAACTCCCATTCTATGATGGTGATTTCCAATATGATGATACCACCCCTTACGGTGGTGTAGGGACCTCTGTTGTCCTTCAATGTAGTGGAGTCCTTCTTTTCACCATTTTCCAACTCGGAACTTTTTCCCATGTTCCTTTAATGATCTATGTTCCCTAGGGTTCTCGATCAGTATTATGGGTGCCCTAACCATTCAATATCAATTGCAGAGTTTAATGAATATTCCTCCTACATAAACCTGAATTTTATCTCCATATTCTTGAAAATAAGGCCTTTAGTGGACTCACTGGAATAATTTTTTCTCGTCTCATCAGACATACATGATAAGGAAACTATGGGTTTTCTCGACAATATAGACATCATGATCTGCTTCTCTTTGGGAGGAATATTAGATTAGATTATGTTCTAGTGATCCCCATAGCTGCAATGGGACCCAATTCATCCTCTTTAGATGGAACTATGACTTCCACATAAATAATCGCTATCATTAATTTTTCGGTTTAGTTTCTTCTCCCAAGCCTACCATTTTCATTTCAGACCCCTTATATTTTTATGCTTCTTGGGAACATCATAGATATGAAATTTTTGTATGATATATGAACCAAATCACATTTTCATCCTATAAATCCTCATCTTTTTGTACAAGTATATTCCTCTAGAATACCTCATTATTATATTTGGATTACATGAGGATACAAGTTTTTTATAGAGAAGGTTGTTTATGAAACACTGGTTAATTTTTGTTTTGAAAGTAAGAAAATGGGTCACTCATCTGAGGCTTGTTGGCATGGTTCTAGATATTCAGATTAGGATAATTTATTTGGAATAGTCGGAAATGGAATGTCTCAAGTGACCTGGGTTTTGGATAGAACCTCTAGTAAGGGTGAAGTGAGTGTGGAGACCACGACATATATAGTATTGAGTGAATCATGGTAAGGAAATACCTAGGTGGTGGATATCTTCGTTAGGTCGATAATGGACCTAGATGATCCTCATCCTTTTATAAATGGCTCATTGAAAAAAATTATATCAGAGGTGGGAAAGAAGGATGGAGTTTTGTACCCTTCATCACATGACGGTCCACAGGGTTTTAGTGCTCTAAACTATAAAATGGAGACTCCAATGGTTGATAATAGAGGCATTAAGACCCACTTGTGTGCTTCATATGTTGAGGTGGTGTTGTCATAGACTAGTATTTGTGATAGTGGCTAAGAAATGGGTTATAAAGAACCTAGGGAGGATAATATTATAGTTTTTAAGAAAATTCTTTAATGGGACATTGTATACATGGTGCTGTGAAATCTCTTTAAACGATTTCCTAAGGATCATCCAGTTTAGGAGTCCGATAAAGATCTAACCAGACCCTCCATAAATGGGAATAATTTCATGAGGAATGATTCAGTTTGTTATTGTTCTTAATATTTTTAGGAGAAACATAGGATGAGGTAGAGGGTGTTAGGCCTCCATGCTCGGGGAGAAGTAGGCGCTAGAGGGGCATCTGTAAAGAGAGAAATGATTACACATATTTGCCGCTTCCAATAGAGACATGATCAGTGAAGAAGTTAAAATCCATCAAAAGGGATGGTGTTATCCACCATTCCTCCATGTATTCTATTTAGTAGTTTAATTAAGATGAATTTTTTGATCTGTCCTAGTAATGTATTTAAGCTCGAAATATGAAATGGTTGAATAGGATCTGTAATTTAATGATGTTTAATAAAAAGTATGCATAAGAATGGGTAGGTCGTTATGTGGGAATATGAAAGGATATTAGTACACCTGGATTGATAAGAAGGACCTAATTTTAGTTTGGGGATTAAAAAATGGGATGATCCTCAATATAAAGTACATCATGTCTAAGGATAAGCGATCATTTAATTATGATAGTCTATTAATAGATGAACCATCTAATTAGGTAAAAAAATATATTTGAAATTATTTTGGAAGATTAAATATTACATGATTAAATTTCCCTTTATTGGTTCTCTTATTTATTTTTTTAGTTAAACTCATGGTTTCCTAATTTTTCATTTAATGTGACTGAATAATACAGTTTTATTTTTCAGTCGGGAAGCGGTAGTTTGTCATGAACATGATCTATGATTTCATAACCCATTTGATGGATCTGGAGATTGTTATAGGTCATTCACTTATTTAAATATGTTTTCATCATATGGAGGATATTTATGTATTTGAATCACCAGGGATAAATATGATTGGATGGTGGTGGACAAATAAATAAAATAAAAACGCTTGTGGAAGAACATTACCTCCACTTCGGGTATCTTTTTTATCTTTGAACTAAAATAATTTTGTTTATTGATTTGTAAAAAAATAATGATTACATGATTAAAGGGGGGAAATTGTAAAGTTATTTTCGTAAGTATTTAAAAAAATTAATTTCATGTTGTGAATAATAAAGGGGACCGAGTTTCCATTTATAACTGAGGAGAAGGGAAATATTTTTAAATACCCAAATATGTTCACCATTGGGTTGTAAATATTACATCGAGTGGATCCAAAAGTGATATTTGGATGATTAAATGGATTATATGGTCGATCCACACCTGCACCATAAAATAAAAAATATTTTCAAACGTGTAGTTTATTAATATCAATGTTTCAAAAATTTTACTACTTTTTTCAATACGAAACTACTATTTTTAACCTTGGTAAATTATTCCTTAAGAATAAAATAAAATTTTATTTATTATATATTTTAAGAAACTATTTTTAAGTATTATATTTAATTTATAAAATCAAAATGTTATGTATGTTGAAAATTGATTTTAAGACAAGCACATGTAAATTTATAAATCTTAGTTTTTACATTAACCACTGTACTAGAGTTTTCACAATTTAAGGGTTGATATTGTCATCAAAATAGAAAAACAATTTCCAGTAATGGGTCATATTTTATATTTGTTAACATTTAAAAATTACATGTATTAATATAAGATTGTTAATAATGTTAAAGCATTTATTTGAATACCATTTTTTATAAAATGACTTTAATATCATTTTTACATTATTAATTTAATTAACAATTAAATATATATATATATATATATATTATAAATATAAATATATTATTCACATAATTTATTATAATGATATATTCATCTAAAAAATTATTTAAATTCGTTAATTTTTTTAATTTACATCACTTTTAATATACTTAGTTTAATATTTTTTTATAATTACTAACAAAATAAATATTGCGTTCATGTTTCTTAAGCTGCTAAAATAATTTTTTCATCATAAAAAAATTAAAATAAATTTTCCTAATAGAAATTTATTTTATTTTTTAAATGAATATTTTTAAATGATAAAATATAATTTTTTCCCTTATCTAAAAGATTTATAGATATTAAAATCACTAAAGGTTTCTTTTTTTATCTATCTTTAATGTATCTATTATATATTTAAAATTCATGGAATAATGTCCAGAAAACTCATAAAAATATACAATAAGTTCATAAGGGTACTAATATATCTATAAAATGGGTGTTGAAAATATTTGACGGTCATATTATCATATTTTTTCATATTTTAACCGCATGATAAATCTATTTCTACCATAATCGCAATAATTAATTTTTTTCCACCTTCACTAATCATTATTCTCAAAATCTAAGTTGATATTATAAGAAATTTTGATTTATTTTCACTAAAAATATTGAATACATTCTTACAAATGAAATTAATAATATTTGATATTCATTATATAAAATCAATTCAACATGCGCGATGAGAAATCATTTTTAATGAAAAAATGATCAAATGTTTACAACGATTTGATAAATAAAAAAATTTGAAAATGGCTGTACTAAAATTAATTTTTTTAATTGATCTCATAACACTATAATTATAAATCAAAAATTTTGAAATTAATATTTTTAATTAAAATTTCATTAAATTTAAATATAGCATTCAATTAAAATGTATTATTTTTCTCTATTCATAAAAAACGAAACATGTTATAAAAATAACAAAATATCACCCTAAGTTATATTTTATATTCAATATTTATAAAATGAAGTATGTTTTTACAAATTAAATTTTCAATAGTTTTAAAAGTAAATTTTAAACTATCTATAGAAAATGATACAATACAGTCTTAAAGAAAAATGTAGTTTTTTATATTACTTTTTTAATGTCATTCCATTTATATATATAATAATTTTATAACTAATATACATATTTAAACTATATATTTTAACAATTTAGTTAATAATATTAATACCCTCCATTCAATTGGCTATGAGATTAATACCACATTAAATATATGATTTATATTATACTGTTTCTAGGTTAAGCTAGATCATTAATGTAATATAATTTATATAAAAAGCTCATTGTTTCATGTGACATAAGAAAAAATTGGCATTGAATGTATTTTAATATATATAATAAATGTAATTTATTGAATATATTGAATATATTATCAGGTTGTTATATTCTTATATTAACATGGTGTTGTATATCATATGTGGAATTTGATACAATGTTTTTATTTTAAAATACCATGGCCTTACTGTATATTTATTGAATTGGAAATAGATCAGAGGTATAACAAAATAAGATGATAAATAGTTTATTAGTTTTGGTGAAATTGATATGTACTTTAATTTCACATATTTATAAATTCATTAACCGAAACAATGTGTTTTTGAGAACTCCATTATCCCCCTTAGCATATCACTTCATATCAATCTTAAATCACTTATTGGTATTCAATTGAAAATAAAACATAAGAATGTGGTGGTCTCATTTTATCAATATGGGTTTGTGTACTGTTTAAAAATCATGAATAAGTTACCCTAATCAATATGGAAGGATAAACAAATGAATGGTATTCCATTTAAACAATCACTTGAGAATAATACTAAAAGAAAAAACGATGATCAAATAAATGATAAAAATAATTTCATAAGATTAAAACTAATAAAGTGATATAAATACTAATTTAATAATAATATTTAATTCAATTAATATTCTTATAACGAGATAATCCATAATGCATGAAATCCAAAACACACTTTCAAGACCATTCATATAAATTTTTAAATATATGGATAAAAACCTATCTAATTTGGTAAACTGATTTATCTCATGATTCTTTTTGATGAATTGATGGGATATTAATGAACACGACCAAAACATCAAATAGAAAATTAAATTCACTTTTTTTGTGAATAGGGTGAAACATAATCAACATAAACATTCATATTGAATCGATATAATAGGAAATGTTAATACTGGCCACAATAAAATAGACATTTTTATTAACCATCCAAAGTAACTTGGGGAATGATAATACCATTTTACATCTTTAGTAAAACTGATCATTGACCATTGAAACAGACAATAATGATGATATCAATACAACATATCCCCATAAAATATTATTTATAATAAAGGGGTAATGTTGTTGTTGATTATAAATAACATAAAAAGTACACCTAAAATTTTCTAAAAAATTAACCATTTCTTATTGAAAATATATTTTTTTTAAAATGTTCAAAAAACATTAAAAAAATAATATTCTTTGAGAATAAGATTTTAAATAGTTTAAAATAGGTTTAAAAACATGTATTGGTCATTATGGTATTGAATTGTTCTCATTCCATACATGTTAGAACATATATTCATTTCAAATTTTCAGAGAAATCCAAAATGAAAATATTTAGAAATTTAATAAAAATTATTTTAAAAATATTAAGTTAAGAGATAAAGGAGTAAAAAAATAAAAAATAAAAAATATATATAATGTCAAAAAAATGGAAAAATATTTATATAACATATTTTTACATGAAATTTGATTTCTATCCTTTGTGAGAAAGGAAGTCATATTTTCTAAAAAACCAATTTCTCAATATTTTATGTATAAAAGAGAGTAAAAATGATAATCTTAAAAAAAGGTAAATTAATAACCATATAACTAGAAAATATATTTGTATCATGATAGAAACTGGAAAAATAATCCTCAGACGAAGATTTAAACATCAATAATCCCGAATAATTATGAGATAACTAAAAAACCATTAACACTTGAGTAAATATTGAATCATAATCGCCATGAAGGAATTAAATTAAAATCAAGAATTATATAGCATAAGGAGAAATACATTCATGATATAAAATATCAAAATGGTTCTTATATAAAAAAAAAGAAGGAATTTTTTTGAATATGATATACATCTATATTATGTAAAAGTCAGATGAAAAGCCATTGACTCATTTTTGACATCACCATTATGTTTCCGAACCTCTTATATAATAAATATTTTTTTATTATAATTATAATAATTTACCATAATATATATATATATATGATAATATATATGATCTTCATATATAATTTTCCAACCTTTTTATTGATAATATATCATTAATTTCATTATCTGTAGTGTTAATTTCATTATTTTCTCATCAATGTTTTGTCATGAAATTTATAGATGATGTGCATATGATATTGAATGACCATCACAAGAATTATATTACTATTATAAAAACATATTTATTAAATAGATACATCATTTAAACCATTCAAGAATATTGTACACCAAAAATGAATCGTAAAACTTAGTGGATACAACATGTCGTATGTATACATGATTGTTGATATGACTATATTATAGGGTCAAAGGTTAATAGATTGAATGATATTTTAAATTTACTTAATTGATATAATGAAATATATAAATATATATATATATATAACATATATTCATTAAAATTTTCTTTATTGTATTCCATGAAAAGCATAATTGAAAAATGAATCACATCAATTCAAGAGGTAGTACTCCACCATACACATCAATGATGTTATCATATAATAAATTGAATATAAATCATATATTTATATGTGATATTATAACTCTAGAAGTATAATTATATAATAATTATTATATATACATTAAATACGACTTTATATTTAATTTTGAGAATGGTTTATGGAGAAAAATAACCTAGGTTTGTGAGGTAGTAGTCCTCCACGCACTTGATTTTATTTTTTTTCCAAACTAATGGAAGTGGATATGGAAGAAAATTATTCCATTTACAAAAACAAATTATTGTATGATATATACTAGTGTTATAATTATGGATGTTTTTACACATTATTTATGGTATGAAAAGAATTAATTAAAATAATTAGATTAGTGAATAAAATTACCTTCATTTAGATAATACTCTTTTGGATCCCATCCTATAGAACCTGTTGTTTTTATTTTGGGAAGAAAAAAATATATTGAATGACTATACATTACAGATTAAGGTATTTTTTTAGTCTTTAATTTATTCAAATTATTTTTTAGGTGTGAATATTGTGGTGGAACTATGTTCCCTTTTCTAATTGAGGACGAGGCAAATTTTTTAAATACCTAAAACTATTAAAAAATTGGTAGTAAATGTGAAACCAAGTGGATAAAAAATTGATAATAAAGGGTTTGAGTGGTCATATGGTCATGAGAAACCACTAAAAAAACTCATATTATAATCATTTTGTTACTTAACTTCTAATTTTCCATATAATTAACATATTAGTTTTTTCACTACCGTAACAAGTATTTTTTACCAATGAAATAAATAATTGAAGCCTATAAAAAATGATTCTTAATAAAATCATTGGATTTAATAATTTTAAATTATAAATCTAATTTATCAAATAAAAATATGATTTTTAAAAATAATTAATTTTAAAATTTGAATATGTAACTTGCAAAAACGTTGTTTTATCATTAACTGTGGTAAAAAAAATTTCTCATTAAGCATCAAATATGGTTTAAATTAATGAATTGTTTTTCACTGAATGGAAAATATATGATATTAACAATATATAATTAAGTAATTCAGTATAATATATGATTTTTATAACTCTTATATAATTTAGTTGAATATATTTTATTATAATGTCAAATAAATATCAATTTTGACATAATTTATTTAATTTGAATTTAAAACATATCAGTGAAATTTTGTTATTATATTATATTATGTACAAGAATATATAAAATGACATATTTTTTTATAAAATTATTGAAAATAAAATCACAAATTTTATTTCCTTTCAATTATTTTGAATCCTCTATTTTATTTTTATCTTAATTAAATAATTACTAAATTGATGTTTCATATGAATTTACTATTATTATATGATTCCAAAAAGTTAAAAATAAATTAACCTTAAGAAATAAATTAAATCATTCTCAAGGTGAGTATCCATACTCTTCCACATATTTTTTCCCTCGCTGGAAACATAAAAGAAATTTAAAGAATATGGTTGACATTGTGTCATTTTAATTACATGGAATATAATATTGGTCACTTTCATAAATGATTTCCCAAAAAACTAATATAAATATATAATAAGTATATAATGGTAAAAATAAATTAACAAACTAGGAATTTTAGAACATTTTAATACATTTTAACCTCTATATTTGTATTTAAACCCTACAGTAAACTTGTTCTGAACATCAATGTGGTAAATAACATTTATATTTTAACATTTCATTAAATGAAATAATTAAGATGAAATAGATATATAACTTTCATTATGAATACTCCACGTATTTAATAATTTATATTATAGTAAAAGTAAATAATTAGAAAATATTAATATAAAATTGAAGTCTCTAACGTAATGAGAATATGGTTTTCCAAGGAGAAAACTCTCTTAAGTATAGAATTTTTTATATGAAAATTCAATATGAAATTTAATAAATTGGACCATACTGTATTAATAATAATAAAATTAAACTAATATTAAGTTATTATAAAATATAAAATTAACCTCCAAATGATTTCATCAACATGAAAATTTTCAATAAAACTAATTATTTTTCATTATTTCTAGAAAAATGAAATTTTTTATAAAAAACCAAAAAAATAAACCAAATATATATTTTAAATGATTATTTCAAAATTAAAGTAAATTTAATAAAATATATTTTGAATCATTTTATTATATTTTTTTTCAAATATGTTTGTGTAGTGTGATGAACCAACCATTTAGAAAAATATATTATTTCTATAAAAATTTATTTTAGTTAAAATAATTTTGATTTTCATTTCTAATAAACACATAACCAATTAACTTGTGAAAATAAAATATCATTAATTATTTAGATACATATATTCCAATATTCCAATTTAATAGATATTATATTATAAGAATCTGACATTAAACATTACATAATATAGTAAATTCCTCTAGAATTCACTTCTTTACATTCTAATACATCATTTCAGTTTATAATTTTTTAAAAATTTTCATGATTCATAAATATCAACCCCAAATAATAAAATGTGGGTAATACTAAAATAATATTCATTTCACCTATAAATTTTTTTAATAAAAACATGAAATATTTTAATGAAATGTATTCACACAATTCATCCTTACTTCATCTTTTCACTTAAAAATACATGGAGACTGTGAAAACATTTTTAAAAACAGGATGATAATAATAACATTACTAAGGATCCTAAAAATATGTATGCAAACTGATAATGCATTAATACTTAAAAACATATCAAATCATTTTCACAAAGATATAATTCTCACCCATAAAGTGTCAGTAACATACTTTGTGAAAATAAGAGATTTCCCTAAAACATAGAAAGCATAAATAATACCATAAAGGTAACATGTGTTATTGAATACAAAATATTTTACCCCTCATGGATACCATATTATTGGGGACCATCATTTCTACATTTAAATGAAACCCTTACAACTACCTTATGATATAACCCTCATAGCTACCTTATGGTGTAACCATCGTAGTTACATTTCAAGGAATCATTTGGTTGACCTCCATCATAAACATACCCAATGTGTTGGAGGAAGATATAGGTCACACAATTACACCTTAAAATAACAATGAACTATAAAATATTCTTAATATTAGAATACTTTTTTAAAAACAGTGATTTTGAATTTTGTAAAAAATAGAGATTTAAAATGAGATTTTAAAGAAAAGTACCTTAAAAATATGAATTAATTTAATTGATAATTGATAAAAATAATAGAATATGTTTATATAATTTTAATAAAAATAATTTAAAGTAATATTATCAAAATTAAATTGACAAATAATCTTAGTCCCACATAATCATTGATGTAGAATATCCACATAAAGAATTGAAATTGGGTTAAGAATTCCATTATCTCTAGTTTTCCATACATCAAACATGTTCAAACCTCATGTGTGATAATTTAAATATATAAATTAATATATCAAATGAACAATATTCTTATTTATAATTACTAATAATATAATCTATTAACTTCTTTCCATCTTTTATTAATAATATTTTCTTATTTTCTTTTTTTGGGGCAGTTATTTCAGGGATTCTATAGTTGGGTCATTTTGGATTTTCAGGGCATTTGAAATAAAAAATATTGAAGTGGAATGAAACATTATTAATATATATAAATCATTTTAAATTATTCTATTTATCATTTTATTTTCTAATACATGTATGAATAGATATATAAATTCTTATAGAGAACGATTGAATTTATTTAGGTGATTTTCATTATCACCATTAACATATTATACATTATTCAATATCATGTTTATATTTTGGATCCATAAAATTAAATAAAAATCAGTATGTATAATAAAAAATACATTGACCATAATAATATTTTTATTACCATCTAATAATTTGATAATGAAAAATGAATTTGTATCGTCCATGATAGAAGTAAATCGAAGCACCACAGGCGACGTTCTCACATTTGGAATAAAATAAAGAGGAGAATAATATTGGTGATTTATTTTTCCATAAAAATGATAAAACTCTATTATATATATGATTGAGGAGTATTCATTCATCTTGGATAAGGGGATGGTAAGATAGTATAAGAAAAAAATAGAAATGAAAAGAAAATAAAGGAAAATAAAATTGGTTTTTACATAAGGAATTCCACACATTTAGAACCATTTTAAGGACCTTGGTTTTATGCTTTTTGTGATACCATTATTTATTGGATGTAAGGATGTTGTTGGGAAGGTAATTGAAGTGAAATTAAACTAGTTACAAGGCTTATATTTGTGAAGAAAATAGATGGTGAGGGGTTCTATATTTAGTGGATAAGGGGGGTGTTTTCACATTATTATAGTCATTAGTTTAATATTTTATAAAAATAATATGAAATTTTTTAGAATTAGGACAAAAAATATTAAAATAATGAAGGAGAGTTTGTGAATTTTGGCTTACATTGTCATTACATAATCTATAAAATCAATAAATCGTGTATTTATATTATATCATACATTAATGTATTTCACTATTAACAAAAATACAAGTATTTCATAAATAAAATCCACCACAATTCTTTTACAATATTTATATTTAAATAAAAGACTACATTTTTTTAAGATTATTTTCTAATTATAAGAAATTTAATTTTCAATTAAAAGAATAATTTTATTCTAAAAATAGAAATTTTACTACTGTAATATAATTCTGAAAACCCTGAAAATTATTTATATTCATATAAAATTATATTTTAATCATAAGTATATAAAATAATAATAATTGAATATATTTTATGAAAATATATTTTCTTTTAAATCATTGATTTATTTATAAAAATAACTATACATAATTATACATTTAACTTTTTTTACTTATTCCATAATAAAAATATAACATATTTATAATTATATAATTCATAAACTTTATTGACACTATCATTTGTGAGGTTACTATTTTTTTTGGCTCTATTACTAGTCCAAATAGTCATGTTACTATTATGAAGGTAACATTACTATTTTATCAGTATAAATTTCATAAGTTTTATAAATACCACTTCTTTCATTATACATTTATAATGAATTTTTCTTTTTAATTCCAAAATGAAAATGAATTATCTTATGAGTACCTAGGTTGTTACACTAACCCCACTATTTTGAAATTGTGTACTTGAAATTTTCATTTACTTATTAAATAGTTATGGTTCCTTTCAATCAAAGAATTTTTAGATTTACATGTTTCTTCTTCAACCATGTAGTTTCTCAAAAAAATCCTTAACCTTATCAATTTGATTATTCCACAATACATGCTCTTTGTGATCAATAATCTAATCTAGTTTCTCTTTATATGAAGTATTCTAATCCATATGGCTTAAAATATGAGATGAATATGGCACACACTTTCTCAACATCAAAACACGAAAAAAATTGTATTCCTGTGATGGTGGAAAAGCTACTTAGTAGGCAACAAGTCCATCTTTCTCTAAGATTTTATAGGGTTAAATAAATCATAGAAATATTATCCCTTTATTAAAAAAGTCATATCACTTTTATGTGGTGCGATTCTTAGAAAAAATGTTCACCAACCTCGAAAAAAATAATTTCATCATGTGATATACATAACATTCCGACCTACTCTGAGCATTCTTTATGTGTCACTAGATCAGGATCGATTCCTCATCCACTTCCTCTACAAATTATGGTCCCACTAACTTCATTTCCCTATCATCATCACAAAATGTTTGAGTTTTAAACTATAATCCATATAATTCAACTAATTGTTCCATATCTATACAAAAATGAATAATGTTATTATAAGAAAACTCAACTAATGAAATATGATGATCTCCTCTTCCCTAAAAATCCATTGAACTAGATCGAAGAATATCCTGCAATTTTTTAATTGTTCACTCTGATTTTCCATCATAATGATGATGAACGGTTGTGATGAAATTTTGTTTTGATCCCATTGAATTATGATGTCATTTTTAGTTGATCAAAGAGAACCTAGGATAGTGGTAAGATAAAATGGATAGTGGAACTCCACAAAACATGAAAATATCTTTGAGGAATAGTCAATAAAGTTAATCCAAAGACCTAGTATTTCAAATAGCAAATAAATGTAAATATTTAGCTGGTCAGTCAATAAGAACCCAAGTTGCACCATTACAACATGAATTATTTTGATGTACTACCATGAAGTCCATAGATATATTTGCGCATTTCGACTTGGGCATTGATAAAGTCTAAAGCTTCCTTTATTTTAATAACTGCCTTTCTTTAACTAATTTAAAAGTCAAACATTTCATGGTAACATATGAAATATCTATTTTCTTTCCATCCCATCATTATTACTCCTGAAGGACTCTATACATCATTGTGCGACCCAAATAAGCTGAAAATAAAGATCTTTGAGATTCAATTAACAAAAACATATTGTAATCTAATTAAGAAATAACACATAATTTTTTCCCAAAGATTTAAAAAAATTATTATCAATATAATATTCTAGAAACATTTCTTTGTTCTCCAATTTTACCATTTCCTACAACTCTCTTTGTTTAAACTGCACTTGATTAATTCTGTCAGGCAGAGCTAACTATGCTAAATCCTAAAAAAACCAATGAATATTCTACACCAAAAACATCCAATACAAAATTTATCAAACCATTAGTCATGAATTATTGTACAAAATGTAACATGGATAATGAATCATGTTATTTTTTACACATGTAATCCACCTTAATTATTTATTTTCTAGGATGGTAATTTATTGTGAATTAATAATACTTTATTAGTTCAGACTAAATTCTATTCCCCGTGATTAATTCCTTCTATATGTATATATACGCCATACTTTTTTGGTCAGTATAACTTTTACATTTGGATCTATTTAAATTATGCTTCCAGGTTTTCAAATCAAAAACCAAATCTTCTAACTCTGAATCATGTGTGGGATTATTTTACTTATGAGGTTTTATATTCCTTGAATCATTATCAATAACCTAATCATTTTATATCAGAAATAATCCTAGTAACATCAATAAAGAATCATTATTGATTGAATATTACCTATTTCTAGAAGGTATGGATAAAATAGGAGCATTCATAATCCTCATTGTCATATATTGAAAAAACATCACATTCTTATATGCAAGTAAATTTATCCTTTTTTTATATAACATAGTTTGTGGGATATATAACCATGATATTTTTTTAAGAAACTATAATTAATAAAATTATAATCCAAGAAAACAAAAAAAAATCTATGTTTCATATGCAGTTCTTGGACCTTCATCAAAGACTTTTTTTTTGTGCAGGATCGACTATTTTAGAATATTTAGTTATAATGTTCCCATGAAAAAATATATTTTGAAAAAAATAAATCACCTTTTAAAAATTTTATTATAATATATTTTCTTTCCTTGTTTTCAAAAAAATCCTTAAGTTTTTTTCATGATCCTCATACTTTTTTTAAAATTCAAAAATTACATCAATATAAAAACAATGAACATAAAAAAATATTCACAAAATATTTTGTAAAAAAGATCTATAAATATTTGTAGGGCAGTTATCAATCAAAAGGATATAAAAATAAACTCATAATGACCATTTATAGTTAAAATTTATTTTTTAAAAAATTTCATCTTCATTCAAATTCAACTAATGGTACTCAAATATCATGATATCGATGGAAAAAATTTAATATCCCTTTATATGACCAAACAAGTGATCAATATGACGAAAATGATACTTATTTTTTAAAAAAAAATATTTGAAGCACTATAAACAATGTAAATTCTCGAAGAACCATATTAAAAAAAAGAGAAATATATGGTGAAGTAATAGGATTAATGTTTCCTTTATCATGAATCTCATGAAACATATATATCAAATAAAGAAGTTCCACCTGAGCCACTTGATAATGGTTTTTTAAAATTGGATTTGCATCAGGAATGACGTCAACAGTAACTTGAGCTTTTTAATCGGTTATCACACTAAGAGACTCATCAAGAAAAAAATATAGGTAATCATTTAACACCAGTATATCCTGATTATGGACGGTTCAATTTTTTTTAAAAATATGAACTAAATAACTTTCATTTTTATCTTATAATAGTTTCTCTTCTTCCTAATATGATATCATTTGTATGGGTTCATTCTTGTATAAAAAATGAAACCATTTGCGAAAAAAACTTCTTTAAATTTACAATCAATATTACAATGATAAACATAATTCCAGGAAATATCCAGAATAACAACAGACACTACTAAGGTGGAAAATATTTACAGTTAATGATATTATATATACATTAATGGGTGGATAATGATATGGCCTTTTTATTGTAATATTTCACCTGTTATTTTAACAATATGTTATAGCCTCATTTCATGAAGTCGAATTTATAATTTAGCAGAAATTATTTCATAAATTAATGAATATGTGGACCCTATATCAAAGAAGATATTAAAAAATATGGGTAAAAAATCAATGTACTGTATACCATTTCTTTAGATAGCCTGAAATCTTCAGACGTTGTCGAAAAAGATCTCACAACAGCTTTCTGCATATATTTTTACATATTCAATCATTTGGATCTTTCTTGGGGTATATATTTTCATAATGATACATCTTAACACATTCAAAACAGTTTATAGTTTTCATATCATAATGAATATTAGGATCATATTCATTATAATTTTTGGGCATATGTCCAAATATACCACATCAAATAAACATCATTATTGTGTAAAATAATTCCCTAATTTTCTTTTTACCACACTTTTCTCAAACACAAAACTAGACATTCATACCATCAGATTTCTTTTATTGATTTTTACCCATTAATATCCATTTGAATCTTTTATTATACCATTTTTAAAAGTACAAGTGTTCAATAGAAAATTCCATTTCTACCCTCTCAACACATTAGACAAGAATCTCATAACTTTTGAATTCATGTTTGGAAAATTCCATTCGATATCTTGGGATCAATCATGAGTAAATATCGTTTATTTTTCTATCAATATCATGAATAATATTTTTAGTGTATCATGCCAATTGAGTGATGTTAGTATCATACATGGCCACTAAATCCTCTTAATTCTATTTCAGAACATGGAATTGTTTTCCATCATATGTCAAACAACCACACGAAAATATTTTTCACAGAAAATATTTTTAAATTCATCCCATTGAAAGGATTATATATCCTCATTATCCTGGTATTCTTGACCATTGACCACCACGAGTCCTCTTATCCTTCAAAATGATAAAGGGAATAACAAAAAATTTTATTATATGAACATCAAATAACATCAAATATGTTTTCAAGCGAATTAATCCAATCTTCATTCACTAGCAGGTTTGAATACTAACTAAAAGAAAGAGGGGGTTACCTCATAAATTGTTCCACTATTGTCATATCCCATTGTGGTATATCTAGTTGTTATATTTCATTTAATCCTTCTAAATTTATTGCATGTATCAATTGATTCATTATTGTCACGAACTATTCTGTTCCAATTCCCACCAATCTGGGTTGCAGATTTTGAATGATATCATCCTCTAAGTGTCTGCCTACTACATCTGTCTTTTTTTTCCATGGAAAACCATTCTGAATAGACATAACTTATATGGAGAATCTTGGTAATATTCATATTATATATCATTTCAATATAAAAATTAGTTAAGTATCATTTATGTTATTTTATTAACATCCCCCAAACCACTATTTGTTTCTATACAGTTCTCTAATACCCACTATAAGTACCCAACCATAAAAATTACATGATCTTATAAATTACATTAGAATTCACTTATTTATGTTAACAAAGATATTTTATGTTTGGAGTTTAATAAAATTAGGAAATAATTCATCAATATCAACTCATTATCATATAAATTGGGTACTACAAAAATAGTATCCATTTATTCTCTAATAAAAAATTTAAATAAAAACATGAAATACTTTAATGAAATGTTTCATGACATTCATCTTGGCTTCTCCATTTCACTTATGCATCTTTATACCATATTAAAAACATTTTAAAACATGGGATTGGAAAAAAATTACAGAGAAGGGTCATAAAAAAACAAAATTTTATTAAAAAAATACTTATAAACTATAAAAAAAATTCAGCAATATATATTTCTCAACCAGACACTATCAAACACCTGCTTTGTGAAACAAGAATTTTTCATAATACATTTTAAAACTAAATAATACTATAAAAAGTAACTTGGGAAAATAAATACTTAATATTTTATCCCTCAAACCAACCATTTGAGGTTTTACCCTCATGAATCACTTAGAATATACCCTACACAAATTCTTTATGATGTAACCCTCGCATCTACCTAATAGTGTAACCCTTGTAGTTACACTTGGAGTAACCTTGTGTTTGACATCTAACAAAAACATTCCCAATTAATTTAAAGGAGATATAGGTACCAAACGTCATTATTATAAATTTCGAAGAACTATAAATATATTTAAATTAATAATACTACAAAAAAAATCATTTTTAATTTTGAAGAAAAAAAATTTTAAACAGGGTTTTAAAATAAAATTCCATTAAAAATATCATATAATTTTATGGAGAATTGATAAAAAATTATTTAATAATTGTAGTCATTGTAAATAAATGTAATAATTTTTATTACAAAAAAAATTTCCAAAAAAAATTATAGAACCACAAAATCAATGACGTAGAAAGTTAACCCTAAGAATGGAAATTAGGTTAGGAATTCGCTTACCTTGGGTTCATATTACATAAAACATGTTGAAAACTAATGTAAAATGGTTTAAAGAGTGTTATTAAAATATATATAAACTATATTAATATTTATAATGACTTTTAAAATAACCACATAACATCTTTCATTACTAATAATATATTGTTATTTTTAATGTTTCGGGTGCATTTATTTCATGGTTTCTATGGTTGGTTTATTATGAATTTTCATATAAAATTAAAGAAAACATCACTGGTATAATGAAATTGTGTTAATATTTTTACATAATTTTAAATTATACATTTTATTTTTTTCTCATATGAGGATTAATCTATAGATAAAATATTGAAGAGAACGATTTAATTTATTTTGGTTGTTTTTATGATCTTCTTGAACATATGTCACTTTACTCAATATCATGTTTATATATTTGTTCCAAAATATTAAATAACGTATAATACGTATACTAAAATATGTTTTACCTTTAATAATGGTGTTATGACCATCCTCAATAGTGATAATGGAAAATGAATGTGTTTCGTCCATGATTGTGTTATATTGACACATCACGAACAATGTCCACAATTTTAGAATAAAATAGACAGGATATGATGTCTGATGATTAAAATAACCACAACAACGAAAAAATTATAGAATATATAAGATACTATATTTTTTATGGCTCTTGGATAATGGTATTTCAATAGATTTCAAGAAATGAATTACAATTGAGAAGAAAATCAATGAGGATTTTCCCTCTTGAAATCTTCACATTGAGAACCTCTTTAAGGACCATGGTTACAAATTTATTGTGAGAACGGTATAAAATGGAATAGGTGAAGAGAATTGGGAATGTAATTGGGAAAAATATTAAAAAATATAAAAGGCTTCAAAATGTAAGGAGAATAGGTGGTGATGGGGTGGTATTTATAGTGGATGAGAAGTGTGTTTTCTGATTATTATATTCATTAATTTGTTATTTTGGCTCAGGAATATTAATATTTTGTAAATTATCACAAAATATATTAAAATAATGAAGGATAGTTCAACATTTTTGCCTTAAATAATCTATACATAATATATGACTCAAAAAATAATATATTTAACTTACATCATAAATTACAGTATTTCCCTAATGACAAAAAAATAATGTATTTCAGGAAAACCACTAAAATTAACCCTAACCTTATTTGGATTTTTAGAAATAAAAAATTTAATATTTTTTCAAAAAAAATCTAAATATGAGTAATTTAATTATTAAATATATCATAAATATTTTTAAAAATAAAATTTATAAAAATATAACTAAATTTGTAAGACATTGTAAAATTAATTAATTTCTTAAAAAATGTGTTAAAATCATAATATTGTAAAATATTAATTTAGGAATATATATTATTAATATAATAATTTTGTTAATGAATAAAATAAATTAAAAAAACACAAACACTAAATTCATCAATTTCAAAAAAAATATTTACTTATTCCATGATTAAAATATATCATGATTACACATATAAAATACAGAAGTTTTATTTATAATCTCATATGTGATATTAATATTATATTGGCCATATTACTATTCCTAATGGTCATGTAACTATTACTATAGTCATGTTACTATTACATTAGTATAATTTCATTAATTTATATAAATACTACTTATTTCAATAAACATTTATAATGAATTTGACTACATAATTGTAGAATAAAATAAAATCATTCTATAAGTACCTGGGTTATTACAAACACAATGGTCATTTTTAACTAATATAATATATCAAATTTCCATTAAAACTTCTGTTTTAGGTGTCAATATATATCATAGAGAAATAATTTATGTAGAAACAAATATATCACAAATTCTCTTGATGTTATATTATCTCCTAATTTAGTGTTTCATGTCGAACATGCAATCAAACATGATGTTCCTCTATTAAAATAAAATGGTGTTACGTTATATATTTTTATATAAACTTACCCCTCTCAATTTAATATTACTTCCAAAAATAAAAGACTTGAAATTTAAAAATACCTTTATTGGAAACCCATATTATAAAAAAAGGTTTCTTAAAATATTCCCTTGAAATCATAAAAAGGTAATTATGATGGACATAATAAATAAAATGTATCGGGTTTCTCAATACGATAACATTGTTGGGATTTGAAGATATGGACATGAAATAAAAACATAAATAGTTATTTAGGTTAATTGAGATCATTGATCACAAGCCTAAGAATAATTTAGAAAATTTTATGAGGGAAAATTGATAAATCACGGTTGAGTTAAGGGACCATTTGATTCATCAAAAAATGAATATTATTGGATACTATTTTCACATCACAATCATTTTCATATAGTTGTGGAATTAGTTACCATATATAATGAGAAAATAAAAATGATATATATACTTGATATCTTTCTATAGTATTCCCAAGATTTCACCCATTGGTTAATTGCTTATCAATTCTTATTTCATGTATTACTCCAAAAAATTAATATTCCTTTGGAATTTTCAATGTATAAAAGACTAAAAATACTATTTAACTAATCTTTAGATCAGTAAAACAATGAAAACACATTCTTTATGTCACTAGATATTTTACAAAAAATATTGTTAAAATGATTTATCCAATAAATTACATTAATCTATAATAGAAAAATTATAATTCCCAAAATATAATGTAATAAACATAATAAATGTTTATCCTTAACACATATCCAAAATTTGTATGGCCAAATTTGATATGAAAAAAGTTATAATAGAGGTCACTAAGTCAAAATTACATTCCATGGAAAATATAAGTTTTATCCAATTGTCACATTCCAAATATGTGTATAACCTTATCTGTGTAAATCCATAATGAATAAATTAATTATTTCCAAAATAAAATCCCACACTATAAAATTTATTATATAAAAAAATTGTAGTAATCTCTATAAAATATTTTAAAAACCATCAAATTTACAACAAATTTCATGTTCACTAATATTATCCCATAAACATCAATTTATTATAATTACCTCAATATTAAACACATATTAAGGTATTTCTTCCCCTAATAATGTATTTTCCAGATGTAAACCCATCCATTGAATAAATTTTCATTGACATTTGTACCATAAAACAGAAGATCTCAAATACATAATGTAAAATTACTAAATTACACAAAATATACATTTCATAATTCACTTAACTATAACATCATTGATAAAATAAAAAATATCATATTTATTTAGCCCAAATACACAATAATGCTAGTCATTCCTCTTTAGCCACATTAATTTAAAAATCATCACCTTGATCATGTATCAAATTCTAAGTTATATTCTATTGATTTTTATTGAATTAATTTTCATAGTGCTCCATATACATAATGTAGAAAAATGGAACTTAAAATGGTTATTTCTTAACATTTTAATCAAAATAATGATTGAATTTTTCTTTACCATTATATAAAAGTCTGAATTCCCTTCTAGAATATACCTGGTTGTATCAATCCCTCAGTATTACATAGGGAAACATCCTTCTTTGTATTATTCCCTTTATCCATATTTTCCTTTTCTATTCTCCTAATATATTGTTAATATTTTATTACATAATATCTAGAGTATCATTTATATGCCTTGAAATATCATGATATTTTTTCCTCATAAAGAGATAATAATTGGGGGATTATTTCCCTTTAATATATTTTCATAATCATATTAGATAAATAATCATGATTACTGTTTTTCTATGTTAACATTTATGGGTATGAATCTTTAAATGAGGTAACTTTTATAAACAATGGAAAGAAATATATTAGATCATAACATTTGGAAATAAAATGTCTTCTCCCAAAGCTAGTTAAATAATTATTTTAATTGAAATAATTATTCAGGGATAATATCATATTCATAAGCATGGTTTTATTAAGAAAAATTTTCACATTGTTAAATTCTTTTAAAACAATCATAATGATTTATAAATATAATGTTAATTAAGATAAGAATATTAAATCGAAGTTTCAAACTATGGTTTTGGTATGAATTATTGTCTGGTATTGGGTATCTCTTGAGTAATCATTGATTTATTTCCTTAGAGTTACTTCACCTAGGTACATCTATACCAGAACTACATCCTATTTTAGTATATATATTGAGATGAATTCTAAGTAAGACCACATAATACCTCCTTAACAAAACTATTGTATGGTTATATATACTAAGGCTTATCCTTAATTTCATACATATGGTTATATTCCCCAATTTCTGTTTTCATAAAATTATTTAAAAAAATTTCTACTAAACACCTTCTGATTCCAACTACAATGACCGCACCCCAAGTACCCCAGAGTTTATAGATACATTATTACACTAGAATGAGACACAATGTATGATATTTAAAATGATTGTATAGTTTATTAGTATTGGTAAAAAAAGATACTTATATTAATTTGACATAAATTTTAAAAATAAAATAAAAAAATTTCTAACGACACTGATGAAATAGAATGAAACTAGAATCTTAATTTATAAAATAAGATTTGATACATTTAAATACAGAAGGATCTATCAGTTTAGAATTTTTTAAAACTATATTACAAATATGATTCCCATTTTACATTGGAAATATAAAATAATAAATAATAAATAAATAGAGAGAAAAAATACATAAATGAAAACTCTTTCAATGATCTATTGATCATAACATGAGGAAAAGAAAAAAACGGTGAAATAAAATCTTTAGAAAGAGTTTTGAACATCGGAATCTGTTAGGAATTAATAATTAATAATCAACAAGTAACAGTTAATAAATGAAAACACATTGCATTTTAAAAACTAGATAATGCATAATCAATAAGGAAAGGTATTTAATTAAACAAACATGACATTTTTTCAATATGATGAGAATAAAATGAATCCATAGATTTTTTCATAGTGAAAATATCATAAATAATGAAAATATAAATACTAAAGTATTAAATTCTTAATTAATGGATTTCATGTTTTATTGGTACATGAAATATTTACTATTAATATCTATTCTCAAGATAGTTTCAAAAATTGAGGTGAAACCCCTTTGGATTTGGCCAAAGTATTATTATCATGATATTATCGATGAAATGATGGGCTATAATTAACTAGGACCACACATTTTTTCCCTCACAAATAATGAAATATTTAATAATGAATTTAATAATTTTCCTTATCATCAAATATCTATATTGAGTAAAGAATATAGATTTATCCACATTTCCATAGATATACAAAATAATTTATAAAATATATTCCATATGTAAAAATAGAGTATTGTTTATAAAGTAATCCTATAAATCATAAAATAATACAGATATTTATAATAAATTATATTACTAAGGACAAATTATTAAAAATAAGTTATTGTTTCAGGAGAAAGTTAACAATCATAGAAAAAAACTGATATTACACAGATAAATTTTAACATTTTCTATTTTTCAATCCAAAAACACATCAATAAGATTATTCAGAGTGAATCATAAAATAACATTAATGATGAATTAATAATGATATAAAATTAAATAGGCGAATTATATACTCCACATTAAAGTGAAGTGGATCATAATAAAAAACAAGTGTCAGTGGAAGGTAACTTGAGGAAAAATCCGATACCTTATACATAATTTTGATTGAATGTAATTTATCCTAATGGAATGTTGTTAAAAAAAAATTTATTGACTTTCAACAGAAACAAATTAATATTTATAATATTTCATATTACATTTTATATAATCTTATTAACTATTCATTAATAACCATTCATTATTTTAATTTTTTTGGGTGTTAAATAAATTTTTTCGAGTAAGTTTTGAATTTTTTGTTCCTCTTACATAGATCATGATTTTATCATATAAATTTTTTAAATAATGATATATAAATAATATATTTTCATGATATATTTTTTTAGATTAATCCTTATAATTTGGTTATATTAAATTAAGAGAACAATTCATAGAGAAGGTATGTCGTGCATAGAGATGGACATTTTTTCCATTTTATTATCATTTTGAAAGAAAGGAAATAAAATTATATGTATTAATATTATAAATTATATATCATAATTATTTCATATATATCACATATTTTTATTAAAATTATATTTAATACATTCCATGTAAATCTTGAACGAAACACACTACTTCACGAGGAGGTAGTTCTCCAAATACACAAGAGACATTATCATATTTCCATAACAATAGGAAAAAATAATTTTTGTGTTATATAATAATTAAATAAGAATTAATAAATTATAAATATCATATATGTCATATATAATCTATAACACATCATTATTCACATTCTTGAAATGTGTTAATAGAAGAATGAACAACATCGATTTGTGAGGCGATAGTCCACTGTGCACACAAATGGTAACTGTATATCACATTTTATGGATGTGTGGTATTTGTAATGTATTAACATAAAAATAATATGATATCTATATATTTGTTTTAATTATGATATTTTATAATTGTTATATAACAATTCATGAATGATTTGTTCAATTAAATTAAATAAAAACACTTTCAGGAAAACACTATATCTTCTTTGGGTATCCTCCTTGCGTTTTCATTAATTCAATAAGATGTTTTGTTTATTACAATGATAAGGATTCTATAATGAATTGATTAAAATTCGGTATTTAATTTGGAATGTTTTCAATGAGCCAAATGGTTTTTTATAGTGCATAAGTGATTGGAGTAAGTGTCAAATTATAATGGAGGAAAAGTGTCATTCTTGTAGATTTGAAAATTTTAAAAAAATTTGATGTATCCCTAATATATTATGAATAAAATAATGAAATAATTTATATAAATTATAGTATATTTTTATAATATATCCAGAAAATGGGATTTTAAATGTTTATAGGTAACTTTACCAGTTAAGATTATATTTTAGTCCTGTGATAGACTCAATTTTCTCAGAATCACTGTAATTAATTTTAACTAATTTCAGTAATAACTTATGTCAAAAAAAATTAGTTGTACTAATTAGTAATTATAAATTTACCATATTAAATTATTATTCCATTTTTCCAAATTAAAATAAAATAATTATAAGAACTTAATTTAAAAATTATCCAGAGATAGAATGAGAAAGCTGGTTTTTACTGTCATAATGGTCAAATGTTTACTATGTTTTTATATCTAAATTAAATTTAAAAATTAATTAATATTACCTAAAATATATTAATAGATTTATTTTTTAAATATTTTTTCTTTAAAAATAATTTGTAAATATAATTTTTTATTATAAATTACATAGATGGAATGTCAATTTCCAAAAAAAATATATTATTTTTAACTATTTATAAAAACATGAGTCCTCTTGGAAAAATATATCAAATTCACTCTAAGTAAATTTTAACATCATAATTTTAAAAAATAATTTATTTATTTCATATATAATTTATAATTTTTTTAAAATTGTGTTTTATAACATACAACCAACTAAAAGGTGACAATGGTTACTTTAGAAAAATTCAACTATTTTAAGTAATTAATATTATTTTTTCTAATCCTATTTATGTCAGATCTATTTAATCAATATAAAAAATTTAACTTCAATAAATATTATATGAATTTTTTATTATTATTAAATACTATTATTTAATTTAATTTATAAGTATAAAATTGTTATTGTGAATAAAAATAGTTTTTTATACTGAAATTTTCAATATATTCAATTTTGTTTTATATTCATTTCTAATTAATTGGTTATCAAATGATTTCAACCCTAAATTTTCATATGTTTTTAAATCCTATTAATAACCTCAAATTAATGAAATGGTGATAATTTTAATTTTCAATCTTAATAGTATATGGTAAAACATGGTCTTTTATGTAACACAAGCTATCGAAAAAAAGACATTGTTATGTGTTATTCAAGATAAATCTGTGTTGCGTGCATTATAATATATATGTTGATTTTATTTAAAACGTTAAATATATATTATTGTTTTTTTGATGTTTATATTCACTTTCATGTTTTTATGCGATAGAAGCTATTAAATATGGGGTTCATATTTTTAGGTTTCGGGTTGTTACATCCTCCCCACATATCATTAATTTAATCCTCGAAATTCAAACATTACCATGGAAATAAAGGGATTGATATTTAGAAATATCATTTTTGAAAACCCCACATCATAAAATTGTTAATAAAATAAACTCTTAATAAAATATTATGGTTTTTAGAAATAGAGGTTTGTGTAATTAAAAAACTAGGTATTCTGATAGATTAATATAGGTCGGAAATGAAAACACCGACATGGAAGTGAAAACTATGACTAAAATACTAATGGAGAGTGATTGAGGCTAATGATAAAAATAAACTGATTGATCAATGGAAATTTAAGGGGATAAAACCCATCAATAATTTATGAAATAAAACTTCATTAGTTAAATAAAAATTAAGGTATTATTCTAATTTTTTTATTTCAATACCTTTTTCAAAGAATATAATGAAATATACCTAACCGATACATTAAAATAAGTACAATATTTACCATTTTTATCCCTGAAATATTTAAACATCATCTACAAAATGTTACATCTTATGGTAAATTAATACATTAATCTATAAAACCATGTCCAAATTTCATCTTATACCGTTTAATAAATTGTTGACCTTATGTTCCTTACATAATATTAAGATCCAAATATTTTAAAGATCACTGAATTGGATAAATTAAATCTATATATTACTATAGATAGTTGTTCACTTATACATGTGTCACTGCCTCTTTATTACACATCACTACCAAGTGTTCCTCCCCCAAAATTTCATCCATTAGCCACCACTCCAACCCACATCTTTTGTCACCTCCATATAAGGTTCCTGCTATAAATATCTCCACATACAAGACACTAATCTCCTGGATGACTCCCTCTTCTAGTACATCCATTATTGACACCCTCTTAAACTATAATATCCTATTCCCCTCACTAAATACCATATCCCACATTCCTCCCAAATTTGTCTCTTCATACATGCCTCCACCAACGCCTATGCTTCCACCTCCAACCCACATATTCCTCTTCTCTTGTCGTTGTTCCTCGTACTCACACCACCATCATCTAGGACCTACAGTAACTAAGTGTCTTCTCTCCACCTCCATAACTCTGGTCCCCACTTCCACCTCCCTCCCTAGCTCCCCTGGCCTGGTTCCCTCTTTGACTACCCTCTACAAGACAGCCTCCACCTCCACTCCCTCCCATTAATACACCATAGATCTTAGTGTTTTTTCCTACAGATCCCTTAGTATAAGGATACATTCTTTTATATTTTGAGGAATTAATTCTCTCTATCTCCCCTCCATCAATTTTAACATTATAGATCCCTACTTTCACCTCACAAAACGAATATCTTCCCTCGGTCTCTCTTTGATTCCACTACTATTGTTCCTCAATTTCCCTCAATTAGTTACTACATTTAGTCAATAAACATTTATTTTCACCGATTCAAATTTTCAATATTGATTATTCATTATTATATTATACGATATTCATTTTTTTGTATAGGTAAATCTAACTAAAATTATGAAAAACTACTTATATAAAAAATTCTAATATTATTCAACTATTCCAGAAAACCATATCCACTTGTAGTATATGTAACAATTACTGATGTCTTCAACTCCAACCTATATTCAAGAAATTTTATGATTTCAGTATATGCATTTTAACTTCAACTAAATAGAAAAAATGATATTATCATTGAATTATTGATTTGATCATTTTACAGTTGAGGAACATGATTTTTCCACTAAATTCAACTCCATTGCCTGCTTATTCTTCAACATCCTGAAAGTTCCCGAAGTAGCTCATAATTATCATTATTTCATCTCAATAACTAAGACTACATCTATTTAGGGTCAAATATGGACAACTATATTCCCCTTAAAATATTAATTCTAATTCCCATTACTGTTTTTTAAAAAAATTATATCCAATGCATATATTCATTTCCATTGTATTTTATTTAATTTAATTCCATAGATTTTAGAATGGAGAACATAGTTTATGTGATCTCATGATTTAACTACCTATATTTTGTTTCATTTATCAAAAATGAGATTACATTAAAAAATTTATTTATAATTAACGTTATCAATATTTAATACATTTTTTCCAACCAATGATTTCCATTAATAAAATTTAACCCCCCAATTCCATTCCTTTTATTTTCTTTATATCATATTGTATGACAATATATTGTGAAATTTTTTTGGTTCATTTAATTTTTTCTCATTTAATATTATTATTCATTCATTTGATTGGATATTTCTAAAATATTTATTTCTATTCCATTAAATTATGAAAGAATTTTCTGTTAGATATCTATTGAATTTCACTTTTTTGAATGAAATATTTTAATTTTTTTTGTATTTCTCAATGTTCGTTTTTTATGATTATTAATAGTATGTCGATAATCTTATTAATGTGTTATCTACTATATTTATCTTATCAATATTTGTATTTCTTTTCAAATTTTTTTACCCATACAGAACTAATTCATCACATTAAACATGATCTATGAACACACACATATTCACAAAATACACACACAGAGACAACAATGTTGTCAGAATATATATATACTCTATAACTATACACAACATATCTGTAATATGAGGTGAATTGTTCCATTTATACTTGTGTATATACATAATAATATGTGGCAAATATTTCCATTTTTAATTGTGCCAATTTTATCCACAGTAGTTGAAAACATATTAAGAAAAATCTAAATTATTTTCATTCATTAGTTCGGATAGACAAAGAATAAATGTAACGTCCTAGTTCAGAAGCCTCCCAGAGGAACCCCGTACCCGGTTGGTCACATGTACTCAAGTGCATTTCCCCAAACACCGGAGGCTATCAACTAGCAGTGATTTCCATGGGTATAATAGTGGGGAAACTATGTCGTCATTAGTAGAGTGACACAACAGAAGATAAACAAATTACAATAGACGAAGAAGTATAAATTTCAAACAAAATTAAATAGTGGATGACTGTTAAAGAAACAACCAGAGCACATATATAAATGATACATGATACAAAAGTCTAGGAAAGAAACCAATCAAACCACAATGCTGGAATAAAATAGTACTAATCCAATGTCCAAATAAAAATATATAAAAAAACCTCAGCATTTCAAGCCTCAGCTTGGTACCATGCTCTCTAGCACCAAAGTTGTCAAGACATGAAGTAGAAGGGCGTTGAAGATATCTATACCAGTGAAAATAAAATCTGTTTGGGCCAAAAAGAAAGACCCAAACAAGGTCGGAGACAAGTCCCAGTAGACAACTCCCAAAATATCTATTCCTAATAGTCAATGAATATATATAAATATGGAAGGAAATAAGAAAAAGAGCAGTAAACAAGGAAGTACACAGCAGTAAACAATTCCACAGTTTCAGTGAATTCAATTCCATATATCATGTAAGAAACTAATCAAAGAAGGTAACCCTCTGGGAAGTACACATATCATATCCCCTCTTGTTCAGTTAAAGGGATATACAATGACTCTCTATGGAAGAACTCACAGTCAATTACCCTTGTAGTCAAATGTGATTAAATTCTCTCTCAGGAAGCTCCCACGGTTAATTCCCCTTATAGTCAAACGTGATTAAAGACTCTATGATGAATCACATAGAGTAAATTCTCCTTGTAGACATAATTGATTAGAGACTATTTGAGGAAGAACACAAGGTAAATTCCCCTTATAGACCAAGGTGATTAGAGACTCTCTGAGGAAGAACACAGGGCCAATTCCTCTTATAGTCTACTACACAAGATTTCACGGCCCTGAGTAAGTCAAATGATCATAGAAATGAAATATAGCCAAAGTAAACCTCAATGATTACTTGGATAAGCATTCTAACAGAAATCTAGTAGGTTAGATAAAAATATTCACTGTATTCTATAGTATTTGGCATGAAAAAACATCAAGGTAGCCAAACTGGCTAAACAGACCAAATGGTTGTAAATAAAAAATGCATGGGAAAACACAACCAATTCATATTAATCAATCATATTCATATCAAACTAACCTCTACTCACACATACCAGCATAGCAGGAAAATAACAAGGTTAAAACAAGATACACACAATACCCCATTCAAGGGTATTGGACAAACATGCACATGGAACTCAATTACATTCAATGGAAAGGCACAAATCACTTACCTCGGTGCTCAGATATCGCTATATGTGAACCTCATGCCTTGAATCACCCAAGAACACTGTAGATCTTTAAAAACATCTAAAACATTCAATGGAGTATAACTTGAGAAAGAGGTGAAACACGGAAACGAAGCTCACGAAGAAGGAAGAGATTACCGAGGCGATCCCAATGAAATCGACGGCGGTCGATGCAGATAACAGAGGCCCGATCGGGGACTCTGAGGAAGATCGCAGCCATAGGGGTTCTCTCAGGTAAACTAGGTTGAGAAGAAGGTATTTATAGTGATAAGATGAGATCCCGGTATGCTTAATAAAAATACGAAAATACATAGCGAGTACTTTAGAAGTACACTGCATGTACTTGCCTTCACTGGCCCGTGAATTGGGCAGTCTGTAGGTCACCACACATGGCTGTGTGCAAGGCCATTACACGGCCTGCACCTGGCTACCCGTGGTAACCGAGTACACAACATGTTCTCATAAAGTACACGACATGTACTCATAAAGTACACGTCACGTACTCAATTTTTTTTTCCAGAAAGTCGTCTTTTTTTCTCAAACACCAGAAAATGAAAAACATACCTTAAAAAAAGATTCACGTTCTTACCAAATTCACCCCTTAAAGAAATTCGTCACCAAATTTACATAGCATAGAGGCATAGAAGAAGAACCGTCGACCAACTCTGGCCACTGCAATCGTACTTTGGTCCCCCTCTTTTAAGTCTTGTCCTATACTCACATGTGCTGCCATTGCACTCATACAAGAAGAATAGACCAACCACAGAGAACCTTCGTACTTTGATCAACAATCCAAGGAAAATTCTCCTCGAATGATGCATCAACTTCCAACTCAACTTCCTCAGGTTGGAAGACATGATATGGGTCTGATAAGTATTGTCGAAGCTGAGAAACATGGAAGACGTTGTGCATAACCTGGTACCTCTGAGGTAACTTCAACCGATAGGCAACCATCCCTACTCTCTCCAAAACCTCAAATGGGCTGACGTACCTCGGTGAAAGAATACCCCGTCTTCTAATCCTTTTATTCCGCAACATCGGTGTGACACACAGAAAAACCTGATCCTTGACTTCGAACTCCAGAGGTCATCTCTGCTGATCAAATAATATTTTTGTCAAGACCTTATAGTAGCCATCCTTTTCTGAATCATCTCTATCTACATTGTGGTCTCCTGAACAAGACAAGGTCCCAGCATAGCTGCCTCTCCTACCTCCAGCCAATATAATGGTGATCGGCAAGACCTACCGTACAAAGCCTCATAAGCTTTCATCTAAATTGTTGTTTGAAAACTATTATTGTTAGAAAACTCTGCAAGAGGTATTTTTTTCTCCTAAGAACCACCAAAATCCGGAATGCATTCTCCTATCATGTCCTCAAGCACCAGAATTGTATGCTAGGACTGGCCATATGTCTGGAGATGGTAAGATGTACTCAAAAGTACCATGCACCCAAAGCCTTCTAAAGCCCTTTCCTGACCCAAGAAGTAAAATGGGAATCCCAATCTGAATCAATTGAGTGTGGAAAACCATATAGGCATACAATCTCACAGATATAAAACCGTCCCAACTCATCAACACTAAATGTCTCATTTATCGGCAAGAAGTGAAAAACCTTTGTGAGTATGTTAATGAAAACCCAGACTACATCATTCTTCAAGGAGACCTCAGAAATCCCGTCACAAAGTCCTTCAAAACATCATTCCACTTCCACTTGAGAATGTGTAACTGCTGCAAAAGCTCTGCTGGTCAATAATTATCCACCTTCACTGGAAGAGAGGTGGAACACCTCATGATGAAATCGGTAACATCTCTCTTCATAATTGTCCACTAATACTAACATTGTAGGTCACGATTCATCGTGGTGATACCAAGAAGAACTGTCCAAACCGAGGAATTAATGTCCCACATAAGATCCTCATGTATGTCTTCTGGCACCCTAAATTTCCTTTGGAAAAGAAATATCTCATCCTAGCCTATGGTCCATCCCAGAATAGGGTCCTATCCTGATGCACTTTCTCATAGTACAAGGCCTTGAGAATCTAATACCTGCCTCATTCACACTCGATCAAGTACAGTAGAGTAAACAGATATAGAAGAAAGAAAATTCTACCCCTGTCAAATGCATCTCAGAGAACAGATCCATAAGCTGCCACTCACTGTTGGCCTCCAGAACTACCTTTTTTTGACTACTCTTGCTCATGGCATCAACCACAGCTTTTCCGTTTCAAGGTGTGTAGGCAATCACGAAGTAAAAAGACTAAAGGTACTCAACCTACCTCTATTATCTCAAATTTAGATCTCGCTGAGTGAATATATACTTGAGAATCTAGTCCTCGGTGAAAAACAAAAAATTCTATCCTAGAAGATTATGTCTCCAACAGCATAAGGCATGAACAAATACCACCAACATGAGATCATGTGTTGGGTAATTTCTCTAATGTGGCATCATCTGCTGTGACCCGTACACAATGACTCTTTCCCCCTGTATATGCATAACTCTCAGCTCGATACCTGAAGCATAATAGTAAATATTATAGCTCTTTCCTGGATCTGGAAAGACTAGTATCAGTGCTAATGTCAATCTTCCTTTTAGCTCGTGAATGAATAACTCACAAGAATCTGTCCACAATAACCTTCCACCCATCTTAGATAAACCCGTCAGTGGTGCTGCTAAGCATGAAAAGTTATGTATGAAAATTCTATAGTAACAAGCCAATCCTTGAAAACATTGTACCTCAATGACGTTCTTCAGCTGCTCCTAGTAAAATAATGCTCTCACATTCTCATGGTCAATGGCTACTCCTGACTCTGGGATAACATAACCTAAGAAGTGAATCTTGTTCATAAAAAGTGGCATTTTGGGAGAATATCATATAACTGATTCTCTCTTAGTGTACTAAGAATGATCTTAAGATGGGGTGCATGTTCGTGTGGAGTGTGAGAGTACTCCAATATATCATCCATGAAGACGGCCATGAAAAAAATCCTAGTATGGATGGAACACTCAGTTTATCAGTTCCATGAAAAATACAGGCACATTAGTGAGGCCGAACAGTATAACCATATACTCGTATAGATCATACTTGATTCGAAACGTTGTAAGAGGTATATCACATGGTATAATGCACCACTGATGATAACTGGATCTCATGTCAATCTTCAAGAACACCTGTTCTCCTTGATTTTGATCAATGAGATCATCAATCCACGGTATGGGATATCAGTTCTTGACCATCAATGGGTTCAGCTTCTGATAATCCACACAAAGCCTGAGGGTACCATCTGACTTCTTCACAAACAAGATAGGCGAACAACAAGGAGAAGTACTGGGTGGAATAAAACCCCTTGCCTACAACTCCTCCAACCGCTTCTGGAGCTGCTATAACTCTGGTGAATCCATCCTATAAGGAGGAATGGACATCTGTGCCACTCATGGCACATGATGAATAGAAATTTATAACTCACACTCCAGAGGAAAACTAGAAAAGTCTTCTAGAAAGGCATCTCTTAAATGATCTACCGCGGGAGGAAAGTCCAACTGTGATGTCCCTTGGCCATCTGGGTATAGACTAGAAATCTGGACAGTAAGTTCTATGAACCCATTATCATCGGGTCCTACCCTTCTCCCCTGGACATCCCATTCTCCCTTATAACGAAATGATCCACATTCTGGTGATCTGAAACTTAGCCTATGGAGATAATAATCGACGACTACATGGAAAAGAACTAACCAGTCCATTCCTGGAATGAAATCATAGCTTATCATATCTAGGACATAAAGGTCCCATAATAGGTGACACCAACCCACATCAAGAGGAAAATCCTTTCAGTAACATATAATAGATGTTTAGGTCACCAAAATAGTGTATAATGTGAACGAATCAGCAGAAGTAAAGATACAAAGATCGAGGCTTTCCCCAAAAACAACATATATAAAGCTATGGGATACCCCTATATTGAAAATAGAAATTGCTAAGACTAAGAAAAATAATATCGTACCTCGAACTGTAGAGTTTCCGGGATCCTAATTCTTGTTGGGTTTGTTCCACTCCAATAGTCTGACCAATACCGTGGCCCCATGACCCTACCTGACCACCCTGAGTTGATCCGCCCTGTTGTTTCTAAAATCCTAGTGACTGACTACCATGATCCCAACCTCCACCTCGGCCTGAACAGCTGTAACAACTCCAGTTCCTAGACTGACGAGGAACTGGTGGCACTGATACAAAACATGGAGTCATAAATGAATCAATGTCACTATCAGCTAGTGAGAAGATCTGATAGAAATGCATAAGATTACCCATCTTGCCGCAAGACAACCACTATACTGGGACTCTTGGGCAATGTGTCCACGTATGACCACTCTTCCCGCACTGGTAGCACACCACCTGGCTATGAGAAGATGCATCCTGCCTACTCAGATCTTGATGTGCATTCTCTCTACGACGCTTCCTGCTATCAGCTGGCAGAGCACTAGCTCTGGATGCCGAACCACCATAGATCAGAGCTCCAGAATCCCACAGATTACGCTCAATGATCAACACATAGTTGACTATAGATGATATTGAAGTAAACATTAAGTTGTTCACATGAGATCGGATATCCTGCCTGTGACCATCCTCAAACTTCCATGTGAGGAAAACTCATCTCCCACTAGAAAGGGTGTAAAGTTTTGCAGCTCGGTGAAGTGAGAGGAATACTCTATAACAGAAAGATTACCCTACTCTAGACTCGTAAACTCTCAGGCTTGATCATCACTCAACATCTATGGTTAGAAGGAATCCTAGAAGATACGCAGAAACTAATCCCAAGCCATGACTTTCTGGAATCCCGCCTATGAGATAACATCCCACCACCACTTGGAGGAGTCTTGAAGTATGTACGTAGTAAATTTCAGCCTCCTCTCTGGATATATCTCTAGATGCTCAAAGATCATCAGCATGGCTTCTAGCCATGACTCTATAGCCCGAGGTCATCCTACCCCAAAGATGGTGGGTGGATAATGCCACTAGAAAACATGCATCAGCTCTCCCATAGACAGGTTCGGGTGCGACACTCCCTTGACAAAATGAATTAACCACAGAAATCCCTCTCGAAACTCTACATCAGCCCCTATGCCGGGAATGATGGCTGATGCCAATACTGGCACAACTAGAGGATCTACTCGTAGTTTTGGAATAGTTATGTACGGTGTCTGATCACTACCCTTTAACTAGAAGAAAACCAAAGGACGTCTCAGTGGCATGACTCTAAAAGGTCAAGCACACACCTTTGATTTAGATTAACATGGACTAAAACTTAGATGTTTAAGAAGAGAACATGAGATAAAAAACATTCATGTTTTTTAAAACATGGATACACAACGTGTATAATGCCTACATTTTTTGTTCCCTTAAACCTTTCTCATGGGCATGTAATTCTACCAGAACTGGTCATGTAACACCCCATACACGGCGTGTTGTCCTAACACATGACATGTACTTTAATACTTTTCCCCTTCCCATGTTCACATACAGGGATAAGCCGTACAGTTCTCAGAGAACGAGACAACACAATGTGTTTGTACAAGACACATCATGTACTAGATGAACATCACAGACCTGTGTTGTTATTGACATGGCCGGATACACGACTCACACTACACGGCGTGTTCTAGACAGATACGTCGTGTACCAAAGGATTTCCCAACCCCGGGGTTTTTCCCACACATCCAGTGACATGGTTAGATACTACATGGCGTGTACATGTAGTACAAGACGTCTACTTAAGAATAACAGATTCTTCCCGAATAGAAGAACACAAGGCATGCATTCATCATTACACGACATGTATTCTGGGTTTTCCCAATCAGTAAGCCTCTGAAACTACTCTGTAACCCAGAAAAACACAAAAAACTTTAAAGTTATAAATTACGACTTGTGAGGGCCCATACTCCCCACGAATCAATGTTTGGAATATTATACATGTCCTATAAAAACATAACATGTTAACGATCCACCAAATTCTTATCCATGAGGGACCATAACACCTCAAGAACAATAGTTTTCCAATCATTCAAACAAAACCTTACAAAATTCAATACCCTATCAAAATATAGTATTTTTTCAAGGCATCTATCACAACATCATGCATATTTATCACAACATCAATCACAACAACATACAATTGCTAATGCACAATAAATATCATGGCAAGAATTCATGACCTGTGATTTCTATAATGTGACTAAATGATGAATGAGATGGTATACCCTCATGTCATCGGGTTTCAACAAAAAATATAACATCAATAAGAACAAAAATAACAACACAAAACACCTAAATCACCCAATGGTGAAAATCAAATAAACTGTAATATTGAAAAACTAGAAAATTGAAATAAATGAGGTAAATTGGATTTTCCCTATACACGCGTTAGCTACTCCTGGCCACAACTTATTACTATGTACCAATTTGTATTTTATACCGGACTATAATCTCCAAAGAGTATGTCAAGAAGAAATGAATTCCACTGATACCACTTTGTAACGTCTTTATTCTAGAAGCCTTTTAGAGGCACCCAGTACCTGGTTGGTCACATGGCCTCAAGCGAATTTTCACTAATGCCAGAGGCTAGCGTCTAGTAGCGGAGGCCTTGGGTGTGATAGTGGGGAAACTATTCCCTCATTGATAGAGATACACAACTGAAGATAAACAGATAACTATACAAGAGGCAGTATAAATGCCAAACAATAGTAAACAATGGATGACTGATAAAAAAACAACTTAAGAACATATATAAATGATGCATGATAGATATGTCTAGGAAAGAATCCAAAAAATCCACAATTTTGGAATACAATAGTATTAAACCAAAGTATAAAAGAAAATAGAAAACCAACTCCTCATCATCGCAAGCCTCAGCTTGGTCCCATGCTCTATAGCTCCAATGTAGTCATGTACCTGAAGTAGAACGGTGTCTGCCCTTATCTATACCTAGCACAATATAATCTGTTTGGCCTCAAAATCATGACACAAACAAGGTGTGAGACTAATCCTAGTAGGCAACCACAAAATGATCTATGCCTAACAGTAAGTGAATATATATATATGGAAGGAAATAAGTAAAAGAGTCGTAAAAAAAGAATTACTCCGCAATAAACAATTCCACATATTCAATGCATTCAATTCCACATATCAAGTAAGAATCTAATCAAATAAGGTAACCCTCTTAGAAGTACACACAACCTATCCCCTCTGGTTTTGTTTAAAATATTACAAAGAATCCCTGAGAAAGCACTCATAGTCAATTCCTCATATAGAGAAAAGTGATTAATGACTCTCTAAGGAATCTGACACGGTCAATTTTCCTTATACTCAAAAGATTTTAAAGACTCTATGAGGAAGCCCACATGGTCAATTCCCCTTATAGTAAAAATTGATTAGAGACACATTGAGGTATCTCACACGGTCAATTCCCCTTATAGTCAAAAGTGATTAGAGACTCTCTGTGGAAGCTCACATGGTCAATTCCCTTTATAGTCTACTACACCAGGTTCTCATGGAACTGAGTAAGTCAAATAGGCATAACAATGCAATATAGCCAATGAAAACTTAAATTAATACTTGGATAAAAAGTCTACCACATATCAAGCATGTTAGATAAAAATAATCACACCATCCTATAGTACTAGGAATGGAAAAACATCAGAGAATCCTAACAGGCTAAACAGACCAAGCGGTCGTAAATAGAATATGCATGGGAAAACACATCCAAAGCAAAGCAATCAACCCTATTCACATCAAATTAACCTCTACTCATGCATACCGGCATAGAAGGAAAATAAAATGGATAAATGGTAAAGACACAATACCCCATTAAAGGGTATTGGACAAAATTTCCCATATAACTCAATGACTTTCAACAGAAAGGCACAAACCACATACCTCGGTTTTGGGAGATCGCTATAAGTGATCCTCAATCCTGGAATCTCCCAAGAACTCATAAGATCTACAAAAATGTCTAAAATGTTCAAAAAATGATAACTTGGGAAGGAGGAGGAATCAAGAAACAAAGATCAATAAGAAAGAAGATCTTACCAAGACGATCCCAACACAATCGACGGTGGTAGATTCGGATAACAGACGCTCAATACGGGGCTCGAAGGAAGATCATGACTGTAATGGTTCTCTAGGGAGAACTAAGTCAAGAATAAGGCCATTTTGGTTATTAGAAGCGACCCTGGTACGTTTAATGATAAAAAGAAAAATACACGGCGTGTACTTTAGAAGTACACGTCGTGTACATTCCTTTATCGGCCCCTACATTAGGCGGTCTCTACGTCACCACACACTGCCGTGTGCAGGGCCGTTACACATCCTGCACCAGGCTACCCGCGGTAACTGATTACTCGGTGTGTATTCATATTGTACGTGACGTGTACTTAGGAAATATCTTTAGGCTCTTCTTTATCTAAAAAACCACAGAAAAGGAAAAACATACCTGAATAAAAGATTCGTGTTTTTACAATAACTATTGACCAATAGATTATAAAATTGGTCCTCATATCCAATATTACAATAAATGGGATGTGATTCAGGTTATGGGTATAAAAATTTGAATCCTTTAGGTTATGTGGAGGCAAGACGAATCAATTGATCCTACTGTTAGTGTTCTAATGCTTTTGATTTCTATGAGAAATGTGTTTTCTATTGGGATGTTTCCCTTTGTTTTTTATTTTAAGTGATAGAGGATTTAAACAAGTAATATTTTCTACTATGTTATATTTTACCCAATAAATGGTTATCACCTATGATCATGATTGATTCCAATATTTGATTGTTCGTTAATAATCTTGAATGTTCATCAGTTGGGGAGTTTTTCATAGTATTTGTTATCTTATGTATTATTTCTTCATATCTCATCTGATTATACCATCCCTCTTCCATTAGTTTAAATGTAGATTTCTGAAATGATAATGATTTGGAACCCCAGAGTAATATATAAAATAAATAAATTATGGAGACGGGAGAGAATCTAAAAAGTTCTCTAGTGGATAATCAAGGGTTATGTAAGGGAGTTTCTAATGTGCACCATTATATTAATGATTTGATTCTAATTATAAAAAATTATCATGTTATATGGGTTAGATTTTTTGTGTTATCATTCAAATATGAAATTTTTTTTACCGAGGGAAAAAATTTGGAATTAGAAGAAATTAAGATATTTTGTTTTTTTGCACAGTTAATACATTGAAGTTTAACCCAATTTTATTTCAGTTGTTTTTTAATAGTTTCTTAGTTTGACATATATATTTCATATTAAATTCACACATTCCTATTTATAAAGCTTTTATTTCATATTTTTTTACATGAAACATAAAAATATTATATTGTGTATTTTTAGATACATGAATCACTATTTAATGCATGTATAAATAGTGTCACAGCTTCGAAACTGGATACATATTTTCATTGAGTTTACAAATTCGTAAAAAAATGAATAATATTATTAATTTAGCGTTATATTTTAGCACATGACCATTCATTAATTGATATGATAATATAAATTCACTTTACATAAACTGTGGTTCCTAGGGACCCATCAGTTTTCACTAGAAGTATTCATTGTTTCCTTTATTTTCTCACCATTCATTTAAATAGTATTCCATTAACATTATATATTTGATTAAAAGATATAATATTAGTTAGGAATTGAATGTAATATCTATAGTAGGTTTTCCATGAACTAAATTACATTTTTTATGTTTTGACTAAATTCATCTTCACCAAACAAGTTTCTCAATATCAAACTTCTTAGTGAATCCCCACATGCTTTGAAATACCTCGTTAGATTGCAATGAAAATATTCCATCATAATAAAAGATTGAGCATGACTATTTTATGTCAAATATTTTTAAATTCATACAGAATCTTTTCAGAAAACAAATAAACCATTGATTATGACTAGCTATTTTAGGTTTTATTCATTAGAATACCAATTACAACAAAATGGGATAGGTTTTAGGTCCACCATCGTCAATAATAATTATTTTATAATATGTGGTATAAAAAACAAGAAATTTTAATATGTTAAAGGTAGTTTTTAATATGATATATCAATAGTGCTACATTATGATTCATCACAATTAACAACAATATAATATTTTCTTAACAAGTGGTGAAATCAATTTATGAACTTCCATTTCTCATAAGAAAATCATTAACGTCTATCAATTAGAGTCGTCTATATTCATATTTTTTGCAACTATTATTATCATCTTTTTTCAATACATAATTTCAAAAAAATCCCTACACACTAATATTTAGTCACAAATAAAAAGTACAATAAACCAATTTCAATTTAATTGAACTTTTCTATATTGAATAAATAATTATGGTTCACTTGGTTCCTCCATGCATTCTTTTTATGTTGGTATGTTTTACCATTTTTGATTAGTACTTTTTTCCTCATATGGTTTATCCAGTGAAACTATTCATCTTTTGAATAAAATTTTGTGTGTGTGTCAAATTTGATCCATCCTATGATGGGGCCATTTTTATGTAGTATATAGGGTACTATCTTTTTGAAAAAATGTTCATGTATTTGTTTTATAAGGATTTTACATGATCATGTGAAATTTATTTGATGGCTATGTTTGAGTATTGAAATATTTTATTTCTTATTTCTCAATAACCCAAGGAATGAGAATGGGGTTCATATAAGGAGGACTGTTTGAGAGAGCTTAAGATTAAACTGGATAATATTATCTCTCTTTCAGTCCCTCTCATAATATAAATCATACATTGTCCCTATATGCACATATATTTAGTTTGTTTAATTTAATGATTTGAAATAACAAGATATATAAATGATCTATGAAGGGGGAAGGGATGATATAATTTTATTAGACTAATAGTTCTATCTGTATTTTAAATGGGTAATCACACAATATCCTTTTCAAAACATTTCATAATTCTCTGAAGACATGTTAGAGGCATGTAATTTTAAGGTAGTTTGGCATGGAATTTACAGGTGGTTATGGAGAAGCATCCTCTTGACATCTCATGAGGCATAGAAATGATGTTTCTCATGTCTTATATTGGATGATATGAGTTATATGATGGTGAACAGATTATGATACACTCTAAATAATAAATATTTTCATGTTATATCATTTTATTTAGTTACAATTGTCAAATGGTTGTCTGAAATTTCTGTGAGTGAAAGAAAAAATAGTTTATAAAAAATGTACATACAAAATATATCCAATAACATGTATATATTATATTTAGTTTCTTGAAAAAAAACTACCAAAACACATACACACACACATATATATATATATATATTAGATTTATAAATAATAGAATAAAAATAGATAAATACATTTACAATTCCAATATAAATTTTCCCAACATAAATCTATTTCTATATCATGGATTTATATTTCTTACTAATTAACTTTCATCAATTATTAAGTTTTATAACTACATAATTCATGAATTTCATACTCCCTTTGTGGTAACCTTGACAATATCCATATCGTTATGATCAATAATATTCTTCATTCATAGTATGATATTAATATATTTCAACTTTTATATGTTGATTTCGGAATGGAAGAAATATGTTTTCCAAACTCATCAAACTAAAACAAAATTAACATTGACTATATTTGGGACTATAAAAATAAAAATATTGACAATAAACATTTTCATGTAGTGTTCTAAAATTTATGATTATATTGAATGATGTTTTGTAGAAGGATAAATACATAGACCATATTTATTACATGAAAAATATGATTAATAAAGAATATGTTCTTTATCTATAGATTATAAAGTAAATCCAATCCACCATAAAAAATATGAAAAAAATATTTTTCTAGAGTGATGTAAATAATGATATTTTTCAATGGAAAGAGCTTCTTGAAATTTAATTATTGAGATTTTTTTATTATTTTGATAATTTTTTGTTGGAAAATCCATATATTTTTTCAATGAGTTTCCATGCTAACACTTCCAATATAAATTCAGTATCTTTTTCATCAATTAATAATTAGTAATGAAAATAATCCATCTATTTTTACTTGGAAAGTAGTTTTCTTTTACTTTTATTTCTCAAAATGGCACCACCAATGTGTATGAAAAAAAGCTTCAATTAGATAGTTTTCATGAAACAAGGACCATTTTTATGCATAGTCATATTTAATGACATTCCCTTATCATTAAATGTGGACCAAAATTATTCCTTATTTTAAACCTTATAATGTATTTTCATTTTATTTCAGGTATACTTTTTCCTCTCATATGATATCAAAATACTTTCTATTAACACAATTTTAATTCAATAAATGTATTTATAACAAACTAAATTAGAAGATTTATTATAATAGTAAATGTATTGATAAAACATGTATTGATTTTAATTTAATGAGAAATGAGGACAAATCAACAACTATTGAAATTTTGTATCATCATTTATTTTCTGACAATCTAATTTAACATATTTTCAAATAAATCATTGGTCATCACAAATAATGATGGTTTTTTGTCTCTAGCTAAATAGAATATGGTTTTTATTTATACTAGCAGAATATTTAATCAATAAAAGCGACATCTCACTTCTATATCTCTTGAAGGATAGTTGTATGAATCCTTCAGGTTCCATATGTTACAATGAATCCACAATGAACCAAGTCTACCACTTTGGGTGTGATGACTTCTCTAACATGAAGTATCATCATGAAATGATGTCCATGAAGCTATTAAACTATTTTAATTTTATGATTCAGTGTCCATGCCACATTAATGGAGACCAATGGGGATCTGGTGTTGTAGCCTTTGAGTTGGGATAATGCCACTTCATTCAAGGTGCTCGACTGATGGTCAAGGTGATGTCAAGACATTCACCTCTATTTACATTAACCTCACATAGATTTCTTATCTACAATTTTTAATTGTTTATTTTTAGTTACATGAAATCCATTTCATCATTAAATATTACAGTGATCAATTTTAAATTATCCATTGGAATAATTTTTTCTTTCTGGTAATTTATTTCATTATCAAGAATGCCTGATATAAATTTGCATTCATTATTAATTCAACAAAATATTTTCCTCTTTGTTTATGGTTTCTCAATAATTTATGTTACCTATATTCCATTATTATGTACCAATCAATTTCATTATAAATGTATTAAATATTAAAATGAATTATTATGTTTGAAAAATAGTAATCTATTACTACAAAAGAACAAATTTACAACATCATGTAAATGCACTTCTGGAGTAATAGATGAAAAAAATATTTTATTAAATATATTCCTTATTTCCAAAAATGTTTTAAACTTCATCAATGATGGATTAAACAACTTTTTCAAAAAATCATTTACCAATTCCGTGTCATTTAGAACTACCTAATTAAATATATCCATATAAATTTGAACTTTATCACAACATCATTATCTCAATAGCATAAACCAATTAATAGTTTTCATTTCTTTAATAATGTATTTTAAATGTAGATAAATATTCAAATGATATATTTTTATGGGTCACAAATATTGTAAAACATATTATTTCAATTTCTTAATGAAATTATATTGTTTTAAAACAAATAAATATATATATATATATATCATGAATCTTATAACATTTAAATCATTTTGAAATACTAAAATGAAAAAATTATTGAATCCAAACACATATACATTAATCATTACTCTTTTTTTGAATCAATATACCAAGCTTAACCATGTTCCCTTATATTATTCTAATATATATTACCATGTTTCTTAGAGAACTAATTCGTGTTGTGTCTCTTCTCTTTATAGTTGAGGAGTTTTATATTTGAGGCTTTTTATTTCCCGTGAAATTAATATCATGGTGGGATTTCTCTCAACCTATGAAGAAAACACCATATCCCTTTAAAAAATTACTAGGTTGTTTCTTTCTACAATTAACACGTGTGGGAAAATAACTCTTTTCCTTATTCTATATATCTTTTTACCCATTTTCACTTCTTCTCATTCTTCCCTCTGAATCCATAATACATAGAAAACTCTTACATTGTCTCGTTATAAATGCTTCTATTTCCTTATACAAGGAAAACGTTCATGATACAAGTTCCCTTCAAAAAAAATTATCTTAATACCAAAGAAAAAAATACTATTAATACTACTTGGATCCCAAGATTTGGTCACATTCACATTTATTTTACAAGGATCCATTTACAAATGACTGCAAAAACTATATTAGATAATATCATTATGATACAAAATTTATAATCCCTTGACTACTAAAAGACATCTTATAAATTGAAAAATATCTTTATATCTAACCACAAACTAATAAAAATGGTATCTTTGGTATTTTCTTATATACATAACATAAAGTTATATCATTGGGTTATGTTCTCAAGATTATATTTTTCTAAATATAATTTCTAGGGTTTTACTAAACTATCTCATATAAAAATTTTAATGGCCTCAATACTAGTAGCCCATAGTCAGTGTCTTACTTTATTACATGAGCATTAACATAGGATTACAATCCCAATAGGGAAATCTATTTTGAAAAATTTGAAAACTCATTACATAAAAGATACTCATTCTACTTAGGGAATAGAAAATAAAACATAATACTTAAAAAAGGGTAATAAAATTCTTCCTGAAAATCTCATTCATAGATCGCTTCTTTATAACTTGGGGAAAGGAAAAAAAACTGGTGAGATAAAATTATTAGTAAGGTTTATGTATAATGGGAGAAATTATGAATAAACAATGAATAATTATTATGGAAAGGTAAATAACTAGACACACATTCCATTTAAATAACTGGATAAGGATTAATCAATATGGAATGGTAAATAACAGAACAGACATTCCATTTATTCAATAATATGACAAAGAAATGAATCGATATATTTTGTCATAGTTAAAAAATATAATGGATAATAATAATTGAAATCTAAATATAAGAAATTATTAATTAATGGAATCAATGTTTCCAATTTACGTTGACCCTTTACCTTTATGATCTATTTACAAGACAATTTTACACTACTTGAAAAAAACCCTTTATATTTGGTTGACTAGTTCCCATCACGGGGTTACAGATGCATTGAGGGGATATAATTAACCAAACCCATCCATTTTTAGGTCCAATAATTCCAACAATATGGGCAATCAAATTAATATTTTTCCCGGTCATCAAATATCTATAGTGGGTAATGAATAAAATTTAATAAAAATTTCCCCAGATATATAAAATAAAATTAAAAATATACACCATACATAAAATTGGAATATTGTTCAGGTAATAATAAAATCCATAAAAATATAATAATTTAATTTAATTAAAATGAAATTTTTAATTAAAAATGATTACATGGATGTGATTGTTTCAAGAAAAAGTTATCATTCAAAATATAAAGTTAGTTTATAAAGACAACTCTATCAACGTGGTAAATTTCATGAATTTTTTTTCAACGATAATTCAATTTTATTAAAAAAATAAAATGATATAATAGTTAATCATGATATTAAATCACAAATTGGATATAAATAAACCAAATTTATGTTAATTGTGTTCTTAAAAAGAAAAAAATCTCAATGGAACTTAAATGGAGACAAAATCCATTATTGTACACTTCCTTTTTGTTGAACTATCATTAACCACTTTTATAGTTGTTTTTAACATTTTATTAACTTATTACAAAAACAAATTAATTTTAATAACATCCTATTTGATAATTTTATAACATATTATTACCAATTCATTATTAATAATTCATTATTTTCTTTATATCATGTGTTATATGACATGCCTTTCGAAAATGTTTTATGTTCTTATTATTCATTCCTCTTAACTAGATCATGTTTTTACCACCTACATAATTTGGAAACTAAAAGAAATATCATATATATTCATTATAAATTAATATATAGTTATCTATAACTTTTGGTGATATGAAATGAGATAAACCTTTAATCGAAGATGATAGGCCGTACACACACATGAACATTTTTTTCAGTTTAGTTTTTTTATTTAAATAAATTAAAGTAAATGATATATATATATATGTTATAATTATTGTGTAAAATATATTCCATATATATAACATATTTTTAATATTTCCAGCCTTCTTACATTCTATATAAGGCATGAAAAAATAATATCGCTTTGCGAGGGTGTAGTCTGTTGTGCACATGAGTGATGATATCATCTTTCTTCAATATGTATTGCATGATGTGATGTGTTTGATAATTATTTTAAAAAATATTAAATATAATATAAATATATAATATTTGATAAATAAATATTATATCCATCCTTATATCCTACCTTGAAATGTTGTAATTGAAGAATAAAATACATCGGTTAACAAGGCAGTAGTCTTCTGTACACAAAAATGATGATTGTGTATCCCATGTGATGGAAGTGAATGTGGTTTTAGGATGTACCATTAACATAGAAAACACTTAGTATATTTTATATACTTATTCAACTATATTCTTTTTATTTATAAATAATTAAGTAGGTGGATAAGAAAGTTAAATAATAAACATCTATAAAAATATAACCTCTTCTTTGGGTGTCCTCCTCATGTTTGAATTAATTTATTATTAAGATGGATTTATTATGGAGATATATATTTATAGATTATTTTAAGAAATATGGAGAGTAAAAGCATCATGTTATGGGTGTGAAAAATGGCTTGGGAGATGTGATTCATTTAGCATAGTATGTTCTCTTTTATAATGGAGGAGTCGAATTATTGTTAACATGAAAAAGTAAACAATATTGAGAGGTCTAACATACCATTTCTTCCAACAATAAAGAACAGTTTTAAAAAAAATAGTTTTTTAATTATATATATTTCAATAAATGTGTTTTTTATATATTTATAGATCATTTTAATCTTATGTTTATGCTTCAGTTCCTTTATAAATGTGTTTTTTCTTAACCACTATGATGAATATTCACTGCTTTCACAATAAATATTGATAAAAAAATTAATTTTATGTTATTAAATATTAAATATTATTATTATTAAAAATATTAAATCCATTTTTACAAATTAAAAATATATAAGTTGAAGAAATTAATTTATCCGTAATCCCATAGTCGTTATGGGAAATGAGGTTTTTAATGTTAAAATATTCAAGAGTTTCCATTATTTATATATATAAACTAAATATAAAAATGAATGAAATGTGATATATTATTTTAAATAATTTATAATAAAAATATTATGATGTTAATCACAATTAAAAATATTTTTTATCATAACATATTATTTTTATTCAAATTCAGTTTCAATTAAAATTTAGTAATTTCACATTTTAAAAAAATAAATCTTCTTAGAAAAATAATAAAGATTCACTATATAGTAATTATAAAATTATAATCAGAAAAAAAAATTATGTAAAATAATATTTATGAATTATTATATAATAATTTAAAATAGGTTCTCTATTTAATGGTGTCCAAACATCATTTAGAAAAATATAGCTATTTTAATGGTAAAAATGGATTTTTTCTCGTATAATTTCTATTAGATATATTTAATGAATGTAAAAAATATTTGATTGAATATATAATATATGAATTTCATTAATTTCGATCAATAATATTAGTTTTTTTATTTTATGAGTAATGAAAATAGTTGGAGTATATAAATAGTTTTTTCAAAAAATATTTCCTTTATATTCAATTTGTTATTATATATATTTCTAATTAAGTGGTTACCAAAGATAAAAAATATATTTTCATAATTTAGTTAATCCAATTAAAACCATATAATTAATTTCATAGATATATGTTTCATTTTAAATTTTAATAATATTTAGTAAAATTCATTCTTTAATGTTACACAATCTATAGAAGAAAGTTCGTGTTGTTTGTAAATCAAGATAGCTCGGTGTTGAGTGCATTACAAGAAATATATTGAATATATTTAATATAGTAAACATATATTAATGTTTTGGGATGTTTAATTCTATTCTAAAAATGGTTTATTTTCATAAAATATGCTGTTAAAATTATAAGCATTATTCATGTTATAAATAATTTCATTGAGAAAATCATTATTCCTTTGAACATATCCAATTTATCTATCATAAAAAAATTCATTGTTTCCTAGGAAAAAAAGTTTGTTTTCATATTCTTAGAAACAATATACCTACAATGTAAACTATCATGAGAAAATTTTTATAATAAATAAATAAAGGTAAAAAAATCACACATAGTCTATTTAAAAAATATCTTGAAAGTAATATGGAATGAATAAATGATGATCAAATATGTAAATATAAATAATAAAACTATCATGAAACAAATCCATGTATATTTTAACTGATAAAATAATCACATGGAAATAAATAAATAATTTCAAGATAAAAGAATTCTTAATTATAGGTATCTGAAAAATATTAACCAGGAATTTTAGAATACATTGTAAATCTACGAGTACACACCCATCTAATTTTCCCAAATGTTGGGTTTCATGAAACATATCAGTGTATTAAGGGGATATCTATAACCAATCCTACCAAATCACATAAACATTATTATTCATTTATAAAAGTAGTTAATGAAAATCAAAATAAACATTTATATTTAAAATAAAGCAAATTAATTGTTCATACTTACCACGGTGAAACAAATATAATCATAAAACATATAGATTAATATGGTGAATGGTAAAAAAGTTTACATCCTCATTAAAATTATTCATAAAACATACAAAAAATTAATATAAATTATATAAATATAACATATCCCCATTGGATTGTATGTAAAATAAAGTTTTAATGTCATTTATGTATGAATATACAATAATAATTTTATTAAAAACATTCTATAGTAAAATAACCATTTCACAATGAAATTTTTTTTATTCTATTATATGTATTTTGTTAAATAATTTTATTTTGAAATAAACATTGAATTTTGTAAAAATTTCTTTACAATATTTATTGGTCCTGAAAGTGAAAATTTATTTACATGTCGTACTTTTTTAAAGAATGACTTCATTCTCAATTTTTGGGAGAATCTAAATGACCATTATTTGGAAAATGACATGAAGATTACATTGATTTTTTTTGAAAACTGAAACATGGGGAAAATTTTCCTTATTTAATATTTGTAGAATTTCTTATGTATTTTTTAATACATTATTAGAAGGAAATGTTTTTGAATAATTAATAATTTCAAATGAAGAGAGAGATAATGTTTCATTTTTATTACTATATTTTCTCATTCATTTTATGTAACAAAAAGAGGATAAATGGTACAATTACACCAAATGGTCATTAAAAATCATATTTTATGTAAATATTGTTTTTAATAATTTGATACAAAATAATTCCTCCGTGTTATATTTAAACATGAAAAACATATATATTTATTATGTTATTAAATATCCCTTACTACATTACTCAATTGTGAATACAATGTTCGATGAAATATAAATCTTCCAATGAATCCTTAAAAAACATGAATAGAAATTTATTCATGATATAATATATAAAAATATGTAGTATTAATACCTTAAAAATGATTATTTAGTTAATATAGAATATGTCTTAGGAAATTAAAAGTCATATGAGAAACCCTTACCACCTTTTCAACTTCCTTTGAATGTGTTTGAACCTAAATTATAATAAAAATGGGATTTATATAAATTTATTAAATATTCAAAATAATATAAATCCTAACATATATTATACAATTATAATATTTTACCACTTGTGTATTAATAATATTACATTATTTTAATTGTTTTTTTGTTTTAATTGTATTGTTTTCTCATGCATTTTATCAAGAAATATTGGGATCATTTAAATTGGATATATTTAAATAATATGTGATGTGATAGTAATATTATAATTTTTTCATTAGATAAAATTTTACAAACATTACTGAATATTTGACATTGAAAAAATTTCATGCTCCCCCATGGAAACTATAGGCCACATGTATATGCAATAGATGAAAATATTCCCTTAAATGGTAAATGGGAAAGAAGGTTAATGAAATATTTAATTAAAAATTTATATATCATATCATATATATATCATATACTCATTATATTTATCATTAATACTTTTCTTGTATTGAATTAATGACACAAAAATTGCTACACTTCATGAGGTGGTATACTATCGTATGCATGAGTAACTTTATTGTATTTTATACATAGTAGAATGTACGAAGTTATACAAATATTATAACTACAGGATTAGAATTATATCATAAAAATTATTTATATACATTAAATACATCATGGTATAAAACCATGAGAATTGTTGATAGAAACTAAGTAATAGTAGTTATGGGGTGCTAGTCTTCCATATGCTATATTTGAAGACATTCCCCATTTTATGGATGTGTTTATGGATAAATATTATTCTTCTAACATAATAAAATATTAGTATATGGCATATAATAGTAATATTATATTTTATGTTTTAATAGATAATTGAGGATTGTAAAATAAGAAATAAAAATAATGATCTTAGTTGAGATAGTTACCTTTTGTTAGAAAACCCTCTTTTTTATCTCCTCTTATGGACCATAGGGCTCCTATTTTTTGAGTGACCTTGTTCCTAGTATATTAGAGACAGTTTCATAATACATTGCATTGGAGTTAGCTACATGGAATCTCATCCAAAAGTAAATAACAGTTTAAATGTTTTAGAAAACCTGATAGAGACGTGATAAAAAATTTTCATTGGTAAAAAAAATTATACATAGTAAAAAAATGAGCAGTATCCTAGAAATCACATTCAAGGTATTTATCATTATAAACTAGGGAATGTAAAAAATTTGTGATATCAAATGATCAGTAAGGGTTATATAAATTTTATGTTATCATTAAACAATAAGCATAAACTTCATTAAAATGTCAATAACTAAGCACACATGTCATTTATTTTGATGTATGAAAAACTAAAAAATTAAATTTAAATAAATTAAAACACAATCTATTTAATAAATATAATAAAAATTAAATGCATCCAAAGATAATTTAATATTGATAATATCTTTTATAAAAATTGAAAAAAAACTTGATGAAGGAAATTATTAATTATCATACATTATGTTTTCTAGGAGAATGACTCCTCTAATTTTAAGACAATTCAAAATATGTTTTAGATCATAAAACAATCAATAACTTTCAATTGTAATTTTTAAAAAATTATTTTTAAATACACATCGGGGTTTTCCAACAAAGTTTTCCACATGAGAACTAATAATTAATAAAGTGGATAACATTAGCAATCACCATCAAATTTAGTCATTTCAAAAAAAAATTATATATATGAAATAATAATTTTAATACAAAAACAATATTCCATATCAAATATCCATATCGAGTGAGCGATACAAAATTATAAATAATTACTTAGTTAATCAATCAACATTCATAGTAATAACTATATATAAAAATTGTATATAGTTTGGGAAATAATCTTATCCATCACATAAGAATATTTATATTTAATTGAAATTATATGTTTGATGAAAAATGATTAAAATAAGTGATTTTTTCTAGCGATATTTACGAATCAAAAAATGATAGATTTCATAATAGCTCTTACATTTTGATAATATTCATGTTAAATCCTTTTAAAAGAAATACATCAAATTTTTATTTAAAATATAAATAATTTTGATTAAATTATGGTACAACATATCAAATGTTAATTATATAATTTATTTAAAATTTAATTGGTTCATAATAATAATAATTTCTTAATGAAAATGATATTGAGATTAAATCCATTACATCATGATTTCTATTAATTTAATGTTAATTAAAATAATGTATTATTGTTTTAAGCATTTTATTATTTCATAATCAAACCATATTAATATTTATAAAATCATAAATTCCCCATTTATTATATTTTATCACCCATTCATTAATAATATTTCAATATTTTCATAGTTTTGAGTGATAATTGTATTTTTTCATTTATGTGTTCTTTTAAATAAGAACTAGAAATTGTAAATATTATATATATATATAATCTCCTAAATATTATTCATGAAAAACATATCATAATTTTTCTTCAATTTTACTTTTAATCCCAATCATGATTGGTGATTATGAAAAATGCAGTATGTTACATTCATGGAGATGGAAGGTCATAAGTTTGCATGAGTAACGTTTAAATTTTCAAATGATCATAAGTGAAAGGTGGTAAGTAATTTTTTACATTTACATAATAATAATACAATTAATATCATAAATTATAATTATATATATCATCCATGTCGTGTGGTGATAGAAAAGAGTCACATCACTTCATGAAGCAAGTAATCCATGCATACACCAATGATGATATCACCTTTCATTAAGTGAATAAGTATGAAAAGGAAATGAAATATAATCCTTAAAAAGTGATAAATATGTCATTATTTTAATAATTATTTCATTTATATACCATATACTCATTAAATATATCTTTATCACCATCTATGTGAACAGTTAGTGAAGGACAATTCATATCACTTCACAAGGTAGTGGTCCACTGTACACATTAGCGACATTAACATATCTCTGAAAGATTTGAATATAATAATACATATTTGATTTAATGTATCCATATGTATAAATATGTTATAAATATCATATATATATATATACATTATATACATCATCATACCCAATCGTGATATGTCGAAATGAAAAAATAAATGACATCAGTTCATGAGGCTGCAGTCTACCATTACCAAAATTCTTTTATCGATTCATATTTGGATGGACTGGATATAGTTTTTGATAAATAAATAATCATAAAAACATCTTAATATATGGAGGATTCAAATATTAATATATCAATATTTTTAATCATAAATTTGTATATGGAAAAATAAATTAAAAAAATTTCTCATTGAAGAACACTAAATATTCATCAAGTATCCTTCATGGGGTTTTAGTAAACCCTTCATTTGATGGATTTATTTTTAAAAATAATTATTCCAGGATTATGAAAGAATTTTTTTTCATGTTATTTTGACAATTTTGATCTATCAAACGTAGATTGATTTTGTAAGGATATAAGGGGAGTGAGTTCCCTTTTATAGTTAATGGGAGTGGATGTTTTGTAAATACCCGAAAGTATAAAATTTTGGGGGGTCAATGTATCACCACAAGACAAAACCATATTTATCTTTTATAATAAATTTATTTATGTTTTGATATCATTGCAATACACTCAACACTAAAATTAAACTAAATATTATTTCATCATGTTATTCACAATCAATAAAATTATTAAACTGTTATAGAGTATGTATAGTAAATTAAAATATTATATATTAAATAAAATATTTTTAACATTTATATAATATATTATATAGATATAATTTCAGTACAGGACAAAAATTACACATAAGAATAATATTTTGATAAATTTGTTTTAAACCCTCTGAATGGAGTACTTATTTAAATCCACATTTAGAATGTTAATAAATTTCATAGTTCCAAATAAACATCATTTTAAAAAAAATGCATAAAAATTATATTAGGGTGAATTTTTGGTATTTGTCTATGATGTTACATTTTTTGATGAAAAGTGAATTATAATTAATTTTAATCCCAAACATATTTTTCTTCTAATATATTTATAATGATAAATTATATATTTATAATATTTAAAACTATTAATCTAAATTTTTATTAATTAATAAAATTTATTTAGTTTTTAGAAATTTCACTTTGAAATTGAATGTAAAAACATATAAACCTTTTAAACGATTTCACTTTTAAAACCTATATCGTTTCCTCGACAGCACGATTAATTATAAAATAATACAAACAACTTATGTTATTTTAATTTAAAAAATGTATTATGTATTTGGAATCAAAATAATTTACAATGTATAATAAGCTAAAATATATGTTTACTAAAAAATTATTGATGTTAATTAAATTTATTTACAAATATTAAAATTAAAATACATTAGCAGGGGATTATACCTTAATACTAATAGTTAAAATGACATAAAATATTTTCTAAAATACATTTCATGGACTTATTTTTATCCTAACTTACAATTGATAATATTTTTAAATTTTGGGTATCACATTAAATGGTAAAAACATGGGTGGAATTCCCTTTTAAAAAATTACATGAATGCCACTCCACCTACACTATAAAAATGAACTAATCCCTCTCACATCCTCACTCTTCTCAAACCTTTTTCCTCCACAAATATCTACCCAAATATATTCTAAAAATACATCCCCTAGAACATATAATCCTCTACATTAGACAAAATCCATAAATTTAATTCCTTTGCGGTAAATGAAATTTAGTTACCCAAATAGGAGGTAACATCCTTCCTCATGTTATTTAGTTTTATTTTCATTATCCCCCCAGTAAAATATTTTATTTCAAAAATTATATAATTAAATTTGTTTTATAAATACTCTAGAAAATATTTATATTAATGTTTCTACCTTTAATTAAACACACTTCCAACTAATGGGTAACACACCTACTGTTTATATATACAGTGAAATACCGCATCACGAAGTGATGGTTTTTCTTTTTTTTCCATTACCTCCACTCATTGTGGGAATTTTGATGGAAATAGTATTAATATATGATATTTATTATTTCAATTTATTATTAATTTTTTTTAATAACTGCTTTTAGGATATCCATTTTCGTATATATGATAACATAATTTGTGGAAGTGTGGACTATCGACACTCAATGCGATGTGATTCATTCACTATATTCATAGAAGAAATAAAAGTTTTTTTATAAAATTATGCAATATATATGATAGAAATATGATACTAGAATTGTTATATTCCTATATATCATTTAATTTTCAATATATTAATATGAGAATGAAATAAAAGTTTCCTTCAGGTGTTTGTAGGACCAGGAATCTCCACAAATGATTCATTTCATTTAATATCAACAGATTTATAAATTACTATAAATACATATATAATGAATATATATTCTATTTAAATTATGGTTTAAATTCTATAGATGATTAAACCATTATCTAATTAATAATAACAACTTTTAACATGTTAAAACATACTTGGAAAACAAGGCAATTAAAACCTTGAATAGTGAAAAGAATGATTAATTATTGACAAGTGGGTAATAAGATATTTGTAAAAAGATAATATATGATATTTTAAATATGAATACGTTTCATTAACAAGTTAGTAAAATTCATAAAACCATTATACATGATTTTAAAGGTCATTCACACCAATGGAACAAAACGGTAAGGGATTTCATCTCAATTGACATTCAATTGAGACATACTTGTCATTATGCACCAATTCACATTAATATGGTGTATAAAATAACAATTTAAAAGTTATGTCCTGAATATAATTGTTCACATGACATTCAAATATAAATATATTTCACTTAGAATTATGATTAAAATGTAAGAAAGTGGTATGGGATGCTTTGGAATGTTTGATGTGTAGCATACCAAGGAATGTTCTTAATTATTATGTTTACAATCTCACATCCATTTCTGATTGTAAATATTCACATAAAAAAATCATATTATAGAAATCATTTATCATTCAAAATTTCCTTGACTATCTATAATCTCATACAATGGATAGTATTATTTCATAAATTGTATATCATTTTTATTGATGGTGTCCACTTTTATAGTTATTATCTTAAGTAGAAAATTATTGATAAATTCATATTCTTTATTCATGTGAAACCCATTTTTTATTTTTGACATCTTTTATGATTTATTTTTTGTTCTTGGGGTATTCACCCATGTTTTTTATGTGATAGGTTTAAATTTTTTGTTCAGGGCGTTCTTCTCTTGGAACACAGTCTGTGCACTATTTAGACAAACCATGTGGCATGATCTAGGAATTTGTGCAAGCATTGCCTTGAATTGGTTTTACAACACAGTACCCACACATCGTTATTGAAACCATGATTTAAAAGTGGTGGAATCCATTTTATCAATATATAACCACTCCACATGGTTGGGGAATGTTTTTAAAATGGTGTGTCATAACTGTGTAGGTGTCCAGGTGGGTCTAGTAAGGGGAAAAAATTTATCGCGTGTTTTTGTAAACCGTGTGACCAAACTGTGAGATCTTCCCAGATCTAAAAAATTATTAAATTTTATCCCTACCCCTGTAGTTATTTTAAACCAAGATACCTCCCATATTCTCCCTCATTTATGTTCATCTGTAAGGGGGCTCTCCCATTATTATTCAAGTATCCACCCCTCTCATGTGGTGTAGTTCTATGGTGTGTTTATGGTTTGGGGCTATATCTCTCACAAAATTATTCTATCCTCTTCTCCATGTTTATTTCCCTCCAAATTATATTGATATCATTTTCTCCAATAGTCACTAAGACCTAGGATTCATGGTTATCTTTTCTTATGTTTGGTTTTTTATTGTTATGTCTCCTCTTATTAGATATGATGTGCTATTACCTTCATGAAGTGTTTTCGGATATGCATTGCTAAAGAGAAATTAATTTGAGTTAGGTATCCCTTTGAACATGACTTTATTATTAAATATTTAGTAGTTTATTTCTTTTCCCACCTCCCTTGTATTTTTAATAGTGTTGTGCCATTAATTAAATCAATTTTTCATTGTGGAAAGTGATGTTTTATTCCTTATTATGTGACAAAAGGCCTTGTTTTGTAAAATATTACACACCAAGTGTTGGATTAAATGAATGGTTTGAATTTACATGTACTATGTGATAAATTTATTTTCTTTAATATAATTATGATTTATGGAAACATTATTTGGGTTCTTAAATTTGGATTCAACATAGTTTTAGATTTAAAGGAAATGTTTATTAGGTATTTATGAATGATTTTTCATGTGATGATGGGTGATGGACCATCTATAATTTTTATAAAAACATTTTTCACTTGCATGTATGATGAATGTGTTAAAAAGATATATGTAAATGATTATTACGTTGAAAAAGGTGTGTCTACACCACTTTAAAAAGGATGATTTTGTTTCATTTAATGTGATTGTTTTTTGAGAAGGTCTAAAGTGCCTTTTGGATTTTTTTTAAAAAATGGTGGAAGTACATAACAAGAAAACTCTCCTTGGATAATCATCTTGAAATTTTTTATCAAAATTAAATGGGGGGGGGGGGGATTTCCCCACTATGGAATCCATGTGATCCATTTACTTTTTTTTGTAATGGTAGATCCTCATCATGGACTCCCTTCTGACCTATGAGTCTGATTGCAATAGGTTATCCCTTCGGGTAACTTCAGTGATGCTCACAATTTGAGTTAATATATGTGGGAATGTCATTTTATTTTCTATTGGAATCATTTATCTCACCCTGTTCTTTCTACAACATGTAATGGGGTCCCTAAATAGTGAAATAATTTTATGAGATTAATTACTAATGTAGTTATATTATGCACTTGAAAGTGTCCCATTGTTGGGGGTATATTCTGATAATATTTTTGTGGGATTTCATTCCTTTTTCTGTACTAGGTTAGGTGTGTCTAGGTGTTTATATTTCCATTATATTATGATTGTTATACTTCTTGAAAATTGTGTCTTTATTCAAAAAATGGAGTAATGTTTTTATGTATTCAAGAAAAAGGCTCTAAAAATAGTTCACCCTCCTCCTCTCTTATTAATTCTATTATTAAATTTTTATGTATCATTATTAAAATTTAATTTTGTTTTAATGGTTAAAATAAAAATGGACACTGTTTGGTTTTTAAATGGAAAATGGTTGGGAAAATATGCTTTTATATATTTTATTTTATACATGATATTAATGATTCAATTCTATTAGTGGATGTGTATTGGAAAATAGATGGTTCGGGCATGCCTTATATGTTATAACAATTAGAAATATTGTTTCATCTTATTTTGAGTTGTAGTGAAGGTTCAATGGAGGTTTAGATCACTATGGGAAAAGTTTTGTAAAAGTATATTAATGTGATGATCAGGGATACAAGGAGATGTAGCGGTTGTCTTATTTATATTATATTTTATTTTACTATTTGTTTTATATTTCATATTATTGTATAAAGATGTTCAGTTTGGATATTAATATATATATATATATGGCTTATTAGTTATCATTCCACTATTTAGAATGTTTATTTAACATTATTTGGAAAAATATTTACCTTTGTTAGTCTATTGAAGTCAAGCACCCGTTTCACCCCTATGGGGATTAAGAATGCCCTTCGGGCTTTGCCATAGATCAAATTTGGTGACTAATTCATTGTTTATCATGTTCGGTTCAAGAAAGAAAATGGTATCAAAGGAATGTTATCTTTAGTGGAACATTCTTTTATAGCACCCTATATAATTTGTGGTTGTCAGTGTATATAGAGCATGACTATAGAAACATCTAGGTGTTTTTATTATAGAGTTTCTACCAAAACATTGTATTCCAAGCCTTGGGTTTTCTTGGGAAGCCCAATTTTATTTTTTATATCTAGTTATTATGGATATTATTCTGTTATGGATATGAAAATGGAGTTTGACCAGGGGTCTCGAAGATTTCACATTTCCTGGAAAGCCATGTGGAGATGGGGATGTGGTCTTATAATCCTTTTGGTGATATTGATGTTTTCGGAATATAGCTTCTAACCATACAACCATGTCATCCACCGACACTAGTTTCCCCAAGGGGTTTTTTTATTTCGTTTTCATTTATGGACCTATTTGGGAGCACATTATGTGTAATTGAGAAAAACGTATTTTAAAATGGAAAGGGATTGGTTTTCTGAAAAATATAAATGTGTTTTGAGTATTATTTTGAAAAAATCTTAAAAAGGTGGATTTTGTAAAAAAAATTCAAGGAAATGAAATTTTTTATGTTTCATAAAAAATCATTCAATGCGATGAAAATGATTTTTTGAAGTAAATTAATGGGATTTTATTTCTAAGCATGATGTAATGGTTTGTAATGTATAATATAAAAATTCTTTTTTTTTCTTACTGATTGGTCAACATCAATAATGTTTTTATGAATATTCAAATGGGAAGTGGATTAAATTTTTGAAAACATGGGTAGATGTTATGTTATTGAAATAAATTGAAATGATTTATTTTTATCATTGTTATAACCATGGGTGCTCACATGGAAGGATATGTGTGGATAGTGGTTGGATGATATGGGTATATGAGTGCCATGTATGGCATGAGTTGAATGTTCCAGGGGTACCACGGGAATGTGCATGTGAGTTAGAATCCATAGAATTCCATTGGTGAGTGTAAATCTGCCAAGATTGTTTTCTTATTAAATGTTTTTTCAAGAAATTTTTTTTTAGATTTTGATAGATAATGGTTGTGTGGCTTGTTTTCTCTATGTTTTCATAATGTTTCTCATTTAATGATTTGAGTTCCAGAACTCTTATTAGTGATTTGATTTTGATAAAGCTCTTTATTTTATTTTTTCCTAGAATCTTCCACCATAGATATTCGATGGATATTCATGGTGTAGTTTTGGGTGGTTCCTTATTAGCATGATTCCCAATTGACCATATGTAGTATTTTTTCTTTGATTTTAAAATTTTAGATCTAGAAACATTTTATGGTCAAGGATATCCTCTTGATGTGGAATATTGGATGTGGAATATAGAACGAAACAATATATTAATTTAGATTTTTAGATTTTAATAGTAAAGATACATATATTTATGATTGATGACTCCCATTGGAAGTGGAGGAAGTAGGACTCTCAAAACAAGCCTTGTGAATATCATACAAGGGATTTCTTCAAGGATTCGTTTATCTAACAGTAAATCTCTGAGACAGTGAGTATATAAAAGAGAATGGAAATTTTTTTTCTACAACAAGTTAATGGATTGATGGTTATTGGCTCATCTATAATCCGCCTTTTAGGAAATGGTATCCCTAGACACTATAGGTAGGTTTTGGTACTGTTGTGAGGACCAGGTTTCTGCAGGAGAGGTGTGCTTCCTAGGTGTCTTTGGGATGAGATACGTTTTATATTTTCTTGGTGCCTTCAGGATGAGGCTATCAGTTTGTGTCCCAGGTATCTACGGGCGGGACGGGATGTTGTGGTGTCCACTGTTTTTGTGGGTATGATGTCGTTTATATACTAGGTATGTGAGGGTAGGTTGTGATAGTAGGCTTTGTAGAAGAGTGTGGTAGTGAAAGGACGTTCATCATTTAGGGAGCACAGTTAACTAGAAGGAAGTTGTGAGGGGTACCAAAATATCAATGTTGTTACTAAATTACTTTACATGACTAGTGTTATTTGGTGATAATTCCTTGTTGAGGATGGGGGTGGTTATTATACCATGTAATGTTGTTTTGATTTTCATCTATTTCTCATAGGGTCATTAGTATGATCTTACCACTTCTACACTGGTGATTTTTTATTTTTCTACATAGAATACATGTATGATCACCATACGTGTATACAACTATTTTAAGTCTTCTAGGGAGATTACACATACCATGATGGATCATACTATATTGGATGTTGGAAAAATTGTCATTTTACTACTTAGATTTATTATTTTTTTATTTACATTGGATATTTCATGGTATTTTCTAGATGTTTTACTATAATCATGCTTGTGGGATGATTTTTGGAATCATTTATATATATATATTTCTAGTTATTTTATATATGATACATATTAACCCCTGAACATCCTTACAATATAAATTGTAATGCCTCCCATTTTTTTAGACTTGAATACCATGTGTGATGGAATCCACCCTTGGGCCTATTGGTGGTGAGACTCGGGGGGGCTCATTATCTATTTTTCATCTTAAAGAAAGAAGGCCGCAACAATTTTCCATCTGTTCGCTCAAATTGATGATGCGGGGTTGTGACAAAATGGTATCAGAGGATGATCGTTGATATATAGGTTAAAGTATGGGGTTTGGAACAGTTAGGATTTAAAGGGATGGTATGGAAACTGTGTAGGTTTATCTTGGTGCATGACATAAGACAGGGAATATTGGCTAGGAGATGATATTTTGCCCCCCCCCCTAGGATCTAACATAAGGACTCTGAGCTTACAGAATCTCCATGTTAGGATACATAGTTAGCTGGTTATGGATCCAAAGAAATCTCCATACATCATGATAACTTATGTTCTTGTTTTTGGGAGTTTTGGGAAATGTAAAATAAAAAATGACTTAAAATTAATCTTATATGGAAATTTCTTATTTCTAGGACTTATGAGTTCTTTGTTTACCTTTTTCAAATATGGAACATGGTTTTAATTTTTTTGTGGTACAGGTAGTGTAGGCTTAACGGGCTTACCAATTTGACTGATGGATGGTAGAATAAGTGGGGGAAAAGGTTCAATGGAAGAAGACCCTTCATGAATTATAGAAGCAAACTATAGGATATTAAAAAGGCATTTTAACAAAGATACAAGGATTTGATGTTGGGTGGAAGAGTTGGTGATCACTTTCTTCTTGATCCAGGAACTGACAGAGTACTCAGTTTTATTGATAGTTAGTGTGATGTGGGGAGTTAAACATCAGTGGTGTACATTGTACTAGGGAGAGAGGAAAGTGAGTGTTGTTCTATAGATCAAATTTTGGTAGAAATTCTAGGAAGAATTTGTTTCTTTGTCCATGAAGGCTGAGAAGCGAAAGGATCTAATCTTTTTCTAGTACAAAAGTATGTCGCTATGGTATTTGATGATCATTTTCAATGATCATATTATATTTTCACTATATATCATTCTCTATTAGGATACATAGGTTTCATTCTTATAGGTGGAACTCCATCCTTCTCTCCAGTATGCAGTTATTCCCTCCACCTTGGCAAGACACATAGTGTTTGAGAAGAAGGGTGAGGTAGTGGAAAGGATGAAATCATAAGGAAGTTCACCAAGAGAGGCGTCTCAGCCATGTTCTTCAAAGGGGGAGGCATTAAGAATTAGGTCTCTAGAGTCTGGACATTCCAGGATTCAGATAGTAGTGAGATGATCCTAATAGTTTCAGTCCCAAATTTCGAGTCCATGTCCTTTTACTATAGGATTGGGACCGAGTTGTTTCAACAGTAGAGTTCATGGGAACCTTCAATTTCAGTTCCAAATTCTATGTTTGTATAGTGGAGTTGGATAGGTTCCTATCCCACCTAAGCATCAATTTTCAGTAAGGCAACATCACCAAGTGGGACATCAATATCCTTCTACACTAAGTGGAGACAGGGCGAGAAAATGCCTACCACATGGTGTGCCTCCAGGACCTCAACGTGGATGTGTTCAAGGAGGCAGTTGACAGAAGATGTTCATAGAATATGGGTGTGGTAAGTTGCATGCCATAGAGGAAGCAGTTCTTTCAGGTCCAGATATCATTTGTCATACAAACATCTAGATTAGTACTCTTTTTGTGCATTGTATGATTCATGACAGTTGCTCTCCTTTTATTCACCTAGTCTATACCAAGCCCTTATGTATGAAATAGATTGACATTCTATTTCCCTAGTGTTTAATACACAATTTGAAGGTCATATTAGCTTGATTAATGTGTTCCAATGATGTAGATGGATGTTGGGGCCCCATCATTCTGGTTAGGGATCTCATTTTTTTACAAATGCAGCCATATGTTGTTATCCTTTGCATTGACTAGTTGTAATCTATTCATACTGTTATCAACTACATCAAGAGAATATTCATTTTCCAAAATAAGATGGAAATTGTGTGGATTTCATCTGTGAGAGTGGTTTTCCTATTAGAATTCAGTGTTTAGAGCATTTTTTCCTTATTGGCTGATCTATTTATTGAATCAATTGATTCTGAGATGGTGGAGGTTTAAAGAGTATTCAAGGAGTTTTGGGATGTTTTTCATGAAGAGGTTATCACTTTATCCCCACTATGTGATTTTGAGTTCAAGATATACTTGTAGCCCAACCCTTATTTTATTTTTATGGACCATTATTGGATTGTTTTTTATAAATGTGTTATTTTCAGATCTAGATTGACAATCTGATAATGAAGAGATTTATCAGGCCCAATGAGTTTCCAAGAGGGTCTCTCATGTTGTTCACAAAGAAGAAGGATGCTAGTCTGAGACTATGCATATGCTACTAATGGTTCAATATGGTGATGGTAAAAAACGGTTACCCTCTCCAAATGATAGATGATTTTTTCAATTAGATGAGGGGATAATGTAGGTTTTCTGTGATCGATCTGTGTTCTGGGTATCACTAACTAATGGTGAAGAATGATGAGATCCAAATACTAGTTTTGGATGAATGTTCTAGAACATCATATTTATGGTTATTCCATTTAGTGTTAAAAATGCACAGTATGTGTTCATGTGACTTAAGAACTTCATCATTCATGACTTCATTGATTGGTTCGTTTTAATTTTCCTTGATGATGTTCTGATCTACTCAAAGTTAGAGGATGAGCACACCATGAATCTCAAGACTATAATGGATGTTCCCTATTGCCACCACCTTTATGGAAATTTTTCCAATAGAATGTTTTGGACATGGAAGGTCCACTTCCTTGGACACATGTTGTCTCAGTAGTATTTATCAATGGATCCAATTAAGGGTAAATCAGTTGTTGATGGGGAAGAACCCAAGAATTTTCAACATGTTCTATGTTTTATCAATATGGAATTATATTAGCATATATTCATACCTCATTTCCCTTGAGTATCATCTCTGTTGATAGTTCAACCAAAAAGTCCAAACTTCTTGTGTAGACGGAGCAGTACCAAGCAATGTTCAGCTATATAAAGAGGAAGCTGGTCAGTGCTCCAGTGCTCTGGTTGCTAGAGGATGGCAGGATGTTCATGGTGTTTTGTAACTTTTCCTTCATAAGTATGTGAATTGTGTTGATGTAATAATAGTGACTGATCTAATATGGGTCTAGGATCTTATGTCCCCATTAACGTAACTATTCCACCCATGATATAGATCCAATAATATTCATATTTGCACTAAAGTTGTGGTGGAAATTCCTCATTGGGGAGCACTTTTTTGACATCACAGATCAAAAGAGCTTGTGGTATATCTTCTCTCAGCAAGATATTAACTTACAGTTGTGGAGGTGGATATAGATTCTTCAATACAATGATTTTGAGACCTCTACAACTCCGGAAAGGGGAATATTTGGTCGGTGATTTAAGAAGGATGTTGTGGAAAGATGTGGTTTGGGAATATATAGATTCTTGAAAAGAAATGGAAGATTTTTATTCCTTTCACATTGATGTAGGAATGGATGGTGTCAGAGGATGCCTATATTCGTTGATGGTGGAGTCATCTCTTAGGCAGCATGTCGAGGGGTGTTTCTACGGAGACTCGGAGGGAGAGGTGTTGTGTCATCTCATTAACCATGGTGATGTTTCATAGGTATGGTTGGAGTTGGGTGTTGTTCTGAGGGATGTTATTTGTTCCAGTGGCGACGAACGAGTGATTTATCAATGATTTTTAGATATCACCCTTTGAGGTACACCAAATAGTTTCCAAGATGTAACACGACCTAAGGAATCTGTTCTGGTGGCCTATGATGAATCAAGTAGTAGCAGAGTTTTTGGAAATGTTCCTTAGGTTCCAGTTGGTTAGTGCTGAAAACTCCAATGGATTTCATCATCGGATTACCTAGGTATTAGAGATGTTGTTATTTTAACTGGTTAGTAGTGGATTGGATGATGAAATCAGCTAAACTTCTTAGTGACTATAGAGTAGAGAGCATTGGATTCTTGGAGAGAAGGTATGTGGATGAGGTGGTGCGACATTATGGGGTCTTGAGATCAATTGTCTCGGGTCAGAATTTGTGTTTTACCTCATTAGTCTGGAGCGTATTTCACCATGATTTTGGCACTAAGTTAAACCAAATCCATTCATTCCACCCTCAAATAGATGGAAAGATAGAGAGGACGATCCAGACATTTGAGGACATGCTGCAAGGCTGAATCATGGAATTTGGTGGGTGTTGGGTGCGACATTTAACCTGGGTTTATTTTTCTATCAATAATTTCTTTCACTCTTGCATTAGTATGGATCCATTCAAAGCATTATATTGAAGGTTGTTTTGTTCAACCATGTTCTTGATAGACTTTTGGAGTCATATGTTCATGGTCTAAGCATGTAACAGAGTATGATAGAGATGTTTCAACTTTTCTATGAGAGGATGAAAGAAACACATGCTCGAAATAAGTCACAATCCAATCAGAGGATATATCCCTTGGAGTTCATGGTTGTGGACCATGTGTTCTTGATGGTTTCCCTATAAATGCACAACCGAGGTTTGGATGAAGGATAAATATTTCCCTCATGTTCGTTAGAACATTTATGGTGCTGTGGGAGATAGAGATTTGGAATAACAGTTAGCATTTCCACCGTAGTTGTAGAGGATCGATGACATATTTCATGCCTCTAAGCTTCATCGGTATCTTCATGATGACTCCCATGTTATTTACTAGGGAGAGTAGGATATAGAGGATGACCAAACATTTGGGAAGTAGACGATTGAGATCCATGATCATCAGGAGAAGGTGATGTGTGGGTAGAATATTAATTTGGTTTTGGTGGTGTGGAGGCATGGTGGCCCAGTAGAGAGTACATGGGAGAGGAGAAAACATATTATTTCCCAGTACCCAGGGTTGTATTTAGTTTTTTTTGTATTTCTTTTTGATTTATTTTTTGAACATAGAGTTCTATGAGAGGAGTTGTTTACTTTTTATGAAATGTGGGATGAAATCTTTCTCTGTGAAAGGGGGGATAACAGATTCATAATCGAGACACATTAATTGAGATGCGATTAATCCCATGTGGGTGAGTCAGTTCCTCCCATAATTGATAGTATCATGACATGGAGGCAGTACCTCCCTAATTCATGTGTCTGAATAGATGGTGCTTGAGTGTGGTATCTTGTGGATTTTTGGGCTAGAAGCTTTGCGAGGAGGGGTTCATGGATGTTGATTTTTCACTCTAGCATTCGAACAACAAAGGGAGGTTTTTTCCTTGAGAGGTATCTTACTTGGTGGTTGTTTAGGTCCCTCTTTCTTCTAGGGTATCTTTTGATATCTCGGGTGTGATAATAGTATAAGTGGTATATAATTTAATGTATCAGACCTTTGTGGTCAATTAATTGGTCCAAATCCATTATTTGGGGTATTATTAGAGAAAATGGTAGGTTATTTCATGTATTTTCCCATTTTCTAATTTATTCCATCGATGATCCTAGCATCAGTTAGTCACATCAGTAGCTTATCATCAATTGGTTGGAGTTAGTATCTCACATTGGAACCTCTCCATCAATGAATCTGGTCAGTGGATACTAATGGACTCGATAGGTCAGGTGTTGGTAGGTTGGGCTTTGGTGGGATGAGCAATTGTTAGTGGTGTCGGTGAGTGGCATCAATTAGTGGCATTGGTGAGTGTTGTCGGGCAGTGACATTGTTTAGTAGTGTGGGTGATTGTGATGGGTGATTCATTTTGGTGGTTCTCAATGGTGAATTCTGTTGGTGATTTGGGCATCAGAAACTCACTATTGGTGACTCGTGTCGATGACTCACCCATCAGTGAATCATTTACACTTTTTTCATATTTTTCCAATTTTCCCATCCTATATATTATTTGAATGAAATAGATTTTGAAGCCATATTTGAGTAATTATAATGTATATTCAATGAATAATAATTATATATTTATTATAATAATTCTCATGGGACTTTGAAATTGCAAATTGGGTGGTTGTGGCCATGATCTGATGTTAATGGACCTTGTAACCATTTCCATTCTATTGATTTAGGATTTGGATTTTATAAGATGATAAATTATCTCCTTTTTGTGTTTTTAATTCCTCTTGGTTCTCCTATAACCATTCATCGCTAAGGATTCATGCACATGTGCTATAGGGTTTTTTATTTTTCCCTGAGAGTTTCTCTTACTGCTAGCATGACCACTTGTTTTTGGAAAAAGAATGAATTTTTTAGCATCTATTATTTTGATTATGGATTCCTTTATCTATCTATCCATTGTATATCATGTAAAACCCCGAGATTTTATGAAAAATATTCTTTTTAATTTCATTAATGTCTTGTGTTGTATGCTACACCAAACAGAGCTTGCACAACAAGCATCCTTGACTTTCCTTGCATTACACGCAATCCTGACCTTCCTCGATAGCGTGTGTAGTACGCAATACTGAGTTTCACTAAACAACGATATGCTATTAAAATATTATTAAAACTAGCCGTTATGAATAGTAATAACCACTTTTTGAAATTTTGTAAATTTTATTTTCAAAATGGACTTCATTTTTGGATTCGTAATATTGAAATTAGCTTAGGGTGAAATTTTGGTACTTTTCGGATAACTTTCATTTTCTGATGAATATTGAAAATTACTAAATTTTAATTAAAAACAACCTTTTAAATTGAATTAATTAATAGTGATAAATTATTAATTTGAGTGGTTTTAAAGAATATTTAGAATATATTTTTACAATTTAATACAATGTTTGTCATTGGATGTAATTTCACATTTAAACCAGACATAAACAAGTGTCAATCTTTTGATAGTTATTATCTCTTAAGAACACGCTATATGTTTTGACGACGGGAATTTATTTTTAAATTAATTAATGCAATTGATATTTTTTGAATTTGTTAAAATAGACATCATTTTTGAGTTCATAATATCAATTATAGCATAGGCATAATTTTTGATATTTTTCTGGAAACTTTCATTTTTGGATGAATATTGAAACCTCTAAGTGGTAGTTAAAAAAATGAATTTTTCATAAAACATAATTTTACCACTTCTATGAGTGGAATTTCAAAAATCCGAGAGACACGGTTGATGTCATTAAGTAAAATGTGGTTCAATGAGATGAAAATAATTGTTGGTGAATAGTAACTTTTTACTTATTTTTACCACGGTTAAAAATAAATAGGGTAATTAAGGGTAAAAATGATATTATTATTACCCTAACACATGTCGTAATTCTATTGGATAAGTGTAATTACCCCAAAAATAACCTTAGGAATAAAATATGACCATTTAGGCCCACATGGATTAGATTAGGACATTTATTATTAATTTATTTAAAGAAGGGTTAAGATAATTAAAATCAAATTTTAATAAGTAAATCATTTTTAATATAGGTTTATACATAAGATAAATTCGACTATAAATATTAATTAGAAAACTAAAAATATTTCCTACATAATGATATTCTATTTTTAATTTTTAGACTTTAAATAAGTTAATTTATTTATGACACAAAGATGATGCAGTAATTATCTTATTTATGAAATATTGCCATAATTGATGTTATAAATACCCAAATAAATGTAATTTGAGACTTTTTAGGAATTACAATAATTTTATAGGTTAATATGACATGTTAGTATTAATTTAATTAACGTTTTTCGAACTAATCATTCTGTTATGATTTTCACAAAATAAACAATTACTAAATACTGCCAAAATTGACATAAAATAGTTTTTAAAACAAATATTATATTATTAATTGTTATTTTATTCATAAAAATCCATGGTTCGGCCAAGATACTTATATAATTATAGGTGTATCATTAATGGACCACTTGGGTGTCTCTTGGATGTATATGGTATGTTTATTAACTATATAATATAAAATACAAAGTGACATGGTAAATGTCAATCTAACTAACTAAGAGATAAAACTAATAGATAAGGTTAATATAATGACCTAAACTTGTCTAAATTCTATTGGATGAGATTATTACGACCCATCCCCACCTTATCTTCATAATATATCAATTTGGAGCTATTAGAAAACGAATTTGACTTTAGAATAAAATAATATTTTTAGTTATTCCAAAGGTGCCCCTCTCCTCCCTTATTAAAGGGAAACTCCTCCCTCTCTTCATCACACCACCTTGAGCCTTCAAGCTCGGCTAACCCCTGACAAATTATCTTCTCCACTTCCCTAGAAACATCTTAGAGGTCCTGCTCTTCTTCAAAGACCAATTTTAGTGCCATAAAAGGAGGTCTCAAAGAGGCTTTTCTAAGAAGAGGTAATGTCTGTTACCAATTCTTTCAACTTTATTTCTTCTTCCACTTCTTCTTATTTAGTTGTTTCATTATTAAGTAGTAACATCAGTATCACTCATATACTGATATGTTATTATAATTATGAAACAACCCTATTTCAACATATTTCCATCCTATGGAAAACAAAATCACCGCGCGTGCGTACGTACGAAATACCGTCTCTACGCCGTGGTGTAATCTATTTTTCCCAACCACCTTTCTTGGATGGGTATAATGATGTAAATAATTACTATATATGATTATTGTAAAGTGATATCGATTCTGAAATAGTATACATACACTCCAATACAATTCCAAGATCATGAGAACGATATCATCATTCATGCGTACATACGGACTACCGTCTCCACGACGCGATGAGATTCATTCTCCATGTTAACCATTCATGAATGATTATAAAATATATATAATAAGTAATCATGAAATATATGAAATAATAGTGATACTGGATTTATGTGTATATATATGTATGTCATCTACTTAATTCCATTCAACTCAATAAGGAAACGAAAATAGTGTTCATGCGTACGTACGACCTACCGTCTCCATGAACTGTTTCTTTCATTCCATTTACTGATCTATTATATATATGTATATTCTGAATATATATTATATATAAATCATGTTTTATATTCTGGAATTAAGTAATCATGATCTATGTAATCATATGAATAATTACAAGTCAAAACACGGATGACAAATGAAACGATTTTACCCAAAACGCTCTTTAACATGGAATTTACAAAAGAACGGGTAAAATAAAGTCATAGGTGAACCATATATGATATCATAACAATGAGTATGATTCTGTAATAAGTCAATGACATTATTTAATTCGTTATACAGGAGGTTTGGACACTTACGATGCAAATTGGACCTATGGTAAAGGAAATATCACAATCTCATTTTTATCCGAGATTGTTTATACTTTGGTATTTACTGTGATGTATTTTATCATCCACATCCATGTTTCCTCAATATGTAATATATATATCATTCTATAATAGTTTATATCAAATTTTACCCTTCGGTGAATTTTTAGCAAAAGATATGAAAGGAATCTTTTGTCGTTTTTCATACGAGGTACTTTTTGACTTTTCCGACAAAAGTACGAGAAGATTGTTTTCTTTTAACTTATACGACATGAATGGATTTTTAAAACATTATTTCCAAGGAGCTTCCTTACAAGTTTTCAAGTTTATTTTTAATCAACTTCTTTTAGTTTAAAATTGTATGACATGTTATGAAAGGAAAAATGTTTTTGAAGTAGAAAGGATATTTTCCTCAAGAATGGAGTTCAAGTGTTTTATCAAAAATTATTTTCCATCTAAGATAATATAGGATTCTGTTTCTATCCATATTATTACATTTATTTGATTATGTTGTGATGGAAATATTTTTATGAAACCCTTTGTCTTATATGAATTGTTTTATGATGTCATGATGTTTAAGATTCCCATTTTTATTACATGGGTTATGCTATGATGCATGGTTTATGATTTTGTGGCACACATAAGAATGGTATCATTATGAGATGGGTGGGACCTATATCTCCCTCCAATCCATTGGGTAACGATTTTATATCTCATGAGATAGACATGGCTGGAATGGCAGGTTAAACCGGTTCAGTGAAACAGGACTGAAACGAGGAATGAACTCAGTTCAGAAATGGACTTTTCCCTCTAAGATAGTTTTGGAAATTAGTCTTGACTAACAAGAAATGATTCTCTATGATTATGTGTGTATTCCACAAAGTTTCATGTTTTACGTTATGATTATTTGGATTACATTTCACTACTATTATTTATCCCATGTTATGAAATTATGATTTCTTTTGCAGGTTAAGATTTCAAAAAGTTGTGTTCTTATGTATATGATGTGATTGAAATTTCTTTTGTTTATCCTTACTGGGAATTTGTGCTCACCTTTTTATGTTTTCTTTTCCCCAGGATATAAAGAAAGGTTTTAGGTAAGAAAAAAAAGGGAAGATCATTATGGGAGATGTTGAAGATCTTTCACCACAATTAAGAGATTATATTCTAAGTTTCCAAAGACAATAAACTATTACGGTCCTTGTGTGTGTGTTTTTGTAATGTACAGAGTATTCCGCAAAAGTAGTGTAATGTCCATGTATGTTAAGCTTCTGGTCTCTACAGTTGGTATCAGAGGAAAGGTTTAGTCAACCTTTGGAAACTAGGATGTGAAAACGTTAGTGAGATCTCTAGAGATATTTCTAAGGTATGTCTAGTGATATCCCTAAGGATAAGTATACGTATAGGATATAGTCCTAGAACTACGGTAATGATCATATAATTTAACCTAAGATGTTAGATATTGATGGTAATCCCCCTTTACTGTGTTGTTTTCCCTAGCATGATTTTTGCCTCTCACACTATTCTCATTGGGTTTTAGACGATGGCTGGAACCAGAAGGAACCGTGTTGATCAATGTAATGGAAAATGCAATGATTGTCCTCCTAAAAAAACAAATGTTATGGGAGATGGAGTGCAAAATCATATTGTTATATTTACAAAAGCTATGAATCATTCTGGACTTCCAAATGAGCAATGAAGGGAACAATATTCTATTGAGTCCTTTATGAGGCAACGTCCACCTTCTTTCAGTGGGTCTTCTGATCCACTTGTTGCTGAACAATGGATCAGTACTACTGAAAAGATATATTGAGTTCTTCAATGTTCTGAACATGATAAAGTCATCTTATCAGTGTATCATTTGGAAGGTGATGCTGATCAATGGTGGAATCTTATCAAGAATATGAGGCCAAGAGATGAAATTGAGTCCATGGAATGGGACGCGTTCAAGAACTTATTTTTCAATAAGTACTTCCCTCGTATTCTTCGAACAGAGATAGAGAAAGAGTTTCTTGAACTAAAGCAAAAGGATGATGAATCTATTGGTGTATACGGAGCGAATTTTACAAGGATTTCAAGGTATACATCTGGATTTATCATCCAACCTGAAAGTAAAGTTGATCGATTCTTTAGTGGCTTAAAACCAAATCTTAGAAGGGCATTAGCTATAAGAGTCTTCCATAGATATGAAGAAATTGTGAGTTGTGCTATCAAGGTAGAAATGGATGTTGGTGTTACTTATCCATCTTATAGTTTTGACATGAAACGAAAGATGGAGTTCAAGGAGAAATCTCAGAATAATGGTGAAAAGAAGATGAATGTTTCCTTATGCTCAAAGTGTGGAAAGAAGCATGGTGGAGATTGCCTAAAAGGTACTAGAAAATGTTTTATGTGTGGAAAAGAAGGTCATCGAGAAGATGACTGTGAAAGTAATGGGAAAAGGGTTTCTAATGATGTGAATAAAGAAAAGACTGTAGAGAGAACACCACCAACACTTCAATGCTTCAAGTGCAATGAAATGGGGCATTATGCTAATAAATGCCCTAATCCAAGGGTTAGTGATGATCGACATGAGCAACCACTTAAGGAAAAGGACAAAGGGAATTCACATGCGATCACTATTGGCGATGTTGAATATGAAAACTATGTGGTTGAATGATTAAGTGTTTATGTAATGGGATTCCAAAATAATTTTTTATATAGTATCGTGGAATATTGCAATTTTTATGTATTGGTCTATTGTGGTTTTCAATAATTTTATGGTACCCGTAACCATGGAAAGTGATTGAGATATTTTTGGTAAGTAGATGATATGCGCATAATGAAGGGATAAGAAGATAATGAGGTGTTTGATTGTATTCATGAGCTCATGATTGATATAATGACTAAGTGATATCATGGTATAAGTATAATGAATTTTGAGGATTTTGGTTTGTGGAAAGTGTAAACTTTTAACTGCATTCCTGTTTTCACTAAGGTTCAATGGGTATTCAGTCTTCAAGAGAATACATGATTAAGGTATTCACATGTTTTTAATTTGACCAAAAAGATATATCTTATGATATGTGGGGGATAAATGATGGCATTCACGTGATTGTTATGTGACATTTCAAGTAATCACTTTCTTTATACTATGAGCTTGGACCGAAGTATTTTAGATATGCCTAAATATTGGAATGGATTATGTTGGACATAAGTTAGGATATAACTTCTTTCAATATTATTGATGGGATGTTATAGTAATATAGCTTTAGAAAAAGGAAATCCTGCAGGACGGGCGACAACCCATCACGTCGGAAAAGGCTGTGGGTATCGAACCCACAACCGAAGTGCAACTTGCCTTTATCGCCTACCACTGGCCTACAGGAAGTCCCTGTTTAGTAGAAACTAGTTTTATTATATTATGCAGTATGATATAATAAGTATAAGTCCATTTTAGGAACCATATATGAATAATCTCACTATAGATCGACTTATGTATATTTAATAACTTTGGCTAACCTTCTGTTTGAGACAGATGGAATGACCCGTCATTCTATCACATGATCTGCTAACACTTCATGAATAAAAAACTCAAATTCATTTCTTTAAGAGATGAAGTGGAAATTGTTCAAGGCACGAAAAATAGTGAGACTGTACCAAAATAAAGTAAGTATTTATTCTAAATCAAATTCTTCAACTTTAGGGAAATGATCTTGAAAACCAAAAATGTTGTCCTAGTGCTCTTATATATGATTAATCAGATGGTACCTTAGATCGTCACAAACTTATGGCTTTGTTGTTGTTGGATTTTCCATAGCCATGTTCTCTACCACTCTCCATCAGAACATGATGGTCGAATTTCTCTTCCATATCCATATTTTCACCTATGTGGAAACCCAGTGATTAGTTTATTTGGGTAACCGTTACATTTCATAATTTTGTTTTTTAAAGATTGGTTTTGGTATTCCTTTTTATGCTGTGGGGTTCGATTAAAGAAACTTTTGAGTAGTAAACCATTTATAACCCCGACGAATTTTGGGGGCGAAATTCATTTTAAGGGGGGTAAAATGTAACACCCCGAGATTTTATGAAAAATATTCTTTTTAATTTCATCAATGTCTTGTGTTGTACGCTACACCAAAAGGAGCATGCACAACATGCGTCCTTGACATTCCTTGCATTACACGCAATCACGACCTTCCTCGATAGAGTGTGTAGTACGCAATACTGAGTTTCACTAAACAATTATATGCTATTAAAATATTATTAAAACTAGCCGTTATGAATAGTAATAACCACTTTTTGAAATTTTTTAAATTTTATTTTCAAAATGGCCTTCATTTTTGGATTCGTAATATCGAAATTAGCTTAGGGTTAATTTTTTGTACTTTTCGGATAACTTTCATTTTCTGATGAATAGTGAAAATTGCTAAATTTTAATTAAAAACAACCTTTTTAATCGAAATAATTAATAGTGATAAATTGTTAATTTGAGTGGTTTTAAAGTATATTTAGAATATATTTTTACAATTTAATGAAATTTTGGTCATTGGATTTAATTTCACATTTAAACTAGACATAAATAAGTGTCAATCTTTTGATAGTTATTATCTCTTAAGAACGCGCTATATGTTTTGACGACGGTAATTAATTTTTAAATTAATTAATGCAACTGATATGTTTTGAATTTGTTAAAATAGACATCATTTTTGAGTTCATAATATCAAATATAGCTTAGGCCTAATTTTTGGTATTTTTCTGGAAACTTTCATTTTTTGATGAATAGTGAAACCACTAAGTGGTAGTTAAAAAAATGAAATTTTCATAGAACGTAATTTTACCGCTTCTGTGAGTGAAATTTCAAAAATCCGAGAGACACGGTTGATCTCAGTAAGTAAAATTTGGTTCAATGTGATGAAAATAATTTTTGGTGAATAGTAACTTTTTACATTTTTTTACCACGGTTAAAAGTAAATAGGGTAATTAAGGGTAAAAATGATATTATTATTACCCTAACACATGTCCTAATTCTATTGGATAAGTGTAATTCGACCAAAAACAATCTTAGAAATAAAATATGACCATTTAGGCCCACTTGGATTAGATTAGGACATTTATTAACAATTTATTTAAAGAAGGGTTAAAATAGTTAAAATCAAAGTTTAATAAGTAAATAATTTTAATATAGTGTTATACATAAGATAAATTAGACTATAAATATTAATTAGAAAGATAAAAATATTTCCTACATAATGATATTTTATTTGTAATTTTTAGACTTTATATAAGTTAATTTATTTACGACACAAAGATGATGTAGTAATTATCTTACTTATGAAATATTGACATAATTGATGTTATAAATACTCAAATAAATGTAATTTGAGACTTTTTATGAATTACACTAATTTACAAGGTTAATATGACATGTTGGTATTGATTTAATTAACTTTTTTCGAACTAATCATTCTATTATTATTTTCACAAAAATCAATTACTAAATAGTGTCAAAATTGACATAAAATAGTTTTTATAACAAATATTATATTATTAATTGTTATTTTATTCATAAAAATATATGGTTCGTCCAAGATACTTATATAATGATAGGTGTATCATTAATGGACTATTTGGTGGTCTCTTGGATGTATATGGTATGTCTATTAACTATATAATATAAAATACAAAGTGACATGGTAAATGTCAATCTAATTAACTAAGAGTTAAAACTAATAGATAAGGTTAATATAATTACCTAAACTTGTCTCAATTATATTGGTTCAGATGATTTCAACACATCCCCACTTTAGCTTCGAAATATATAAATTTGGAGCTATTAAAAACCGAATTTGAGTTTATAATAAAATAATATTTTTTGTTATTCCAAAGGTGCCCCTCTCCTCCCTTATAAAAGGGCACCTCCTCCCTCTCTTCCTCACACCACTTTGATCCTTCAAGCTCGGAAAAACCCTACTAAATTCTCTTATACACTTCCCTAGAAACATCCTAGAGGTCCCGGTCTTCTTTAAAGTCCAATTTAATTCCCTAAATGGAGGTCTCAAAGAGGCGTTTCAAAGAAGAGGTAATGTCTGTTACCAATTCATTCAACTTTATTTCTTCTTCCACTTCTTCTTCTTTAGTTGTTTCATTATGAAATAGTAACATAAGTATCACTCATATACTGATATTTTATTATAACTATGAAACAACCCAATTTCAACCTCTATCCATCCTATGGAAAACAAAATCACCACACGTGCGTACGTACGGAATACCGTCTCCACGCCGTGGTGTAATCTATTTCCCCCACCACCTTACTTGGATGGGTATAATGATGTAAATAATTAATATATATGATTATTGTAAAGTGATATTGATTCTGAAATATTATACATACACTCCAATACAATTCCACGATCATGAGAACGATATCATCGCTCGTGCGTACGTACGGACTACCCTCTCCACGACGCGATGAGATTCATTCTCCACGTTAACCATTCATGAATGATTATAAATTATATATAATAAGTAATCATGAAATATATGAAATAATAATGATACTAGATTTATGTGTATATATATGTATGTCATCTACTTATTTCCATTCAACTCAACAGGGAAACGAAAATAGCGTTCATGTGTACGTACGGCCTACGGTCTCCATGAACGGTGTATTTCCTTCCATTTACTGATCTATTATATATATGTATATTCTGAATATATATTATATATAAATAATGTTTTATATTCTGGAATTAATTAATCATGATCTAAGTAATCATATGAATAATTACAAGTCAAAACACGGACGACAAATGAAACGATTTTACCCAAAATGCTCTTTACCATGGAATTTACAAAAGAACGGGTAAAATAAAGTCATAAGTGAACCATATATGATATAATAACAATGAGTATGATTCTTTAATAAGTCAATGACATTATTTAAATCATTATAAAGGAGTTCGGACACTTACGAAGCAAATCGGACCTAAGGTAAGGGAAATATCACAATCTCATTTTTATCCGAGATTGTTTATACTTTGGTATTTACTAGGGTGTATTTTATCATCCACATCCATGTTTACTCAATATGTAATATTTATATCCTTATAAAATAGTTTATATCAAATTTTACCCTTCGGTGAGTTTTTAGTAAAAGATATGAAAGGAATCTTTTGTCGTTTTTTGTACGAGGTACTTTTTGACTTTTCCGACAAAAGTACGAGATGAATGTTTTCTTTTAACTTATACGGCATGAATGTATTTTTAAAAAATTATTTCCAAGAAGCTTCCCTTAAAAATTTTCAATTTTATTTTTAATCAACTTCTTTTAGTTTAAAATTGTATGACATGTTAAGAAAGGAAAAATGTTTTTGAAGTAGAAAGGATATTTTCCTCAAGAATGGAGTTCAAATGTTTTGTCAAAATTATTTTCCATCTAAGATAATATAGGATTATGTTTCTATACCTATTATTACATTGATTTGATTATGTTTTGATGGAATTATTTCTATGAAATCCTTTATCTTATATGAATTGTTTTATGATGTCATGATGTTTAAGATTCCCATTTTTATTACATGGGTTATGCTATGATGTATGGTTTATGATTTTGTGGCACACATATGAATAGTATCATTATGAAATGGTTGGGACCTATATCTCCCTCCAATGCATTGGTTAAAGATTTTATATCTCATGAGATAGACATGGCTGGAATGGCAGGTTAAACCGGTTCAATGAAACAGGACTGAAACGAGGAATGAACTCGGTTCAGAAATGGACTTTGTCCACTAAGATAGTCTTGGAAATGAGTCATGACTAACAAGAAATGATTATCTATGATTATATGTGTATTCCACAAAGCTTCATGTTTTATGTTATGAATATTGGGATTACATTTTACTACTATTAGTTATCCCATGTTATGAAATTATGATTTCTTTTGCAGGTTAAGATTTCCAAAAGTTATGTTCTTATGTATATGATGTGATTGATATTTCTTTTGTTTACCCTTACTGAGCATTTGAGCCCACCCTTTTATGTTTCCTTTTCACCAGGATATAAAGAAACGTTTTAGGTGAGAAAAAAAGGGAAGATCTTTATGGGAGATGTTGAAGATCTTTCACCATGATTAAGAGATTATATTCCTAGTTTCCAAAGACACTAAACTATTACGGTCCATGTGTGTGTGTTTTTTTATGTACTAATTATTCCGCAAAAGTAATGTAATGTCCATGTACGTTAAGCTTCGGGTCTCTACATATCATGTGGTGTTGGTATAGTTATTACTTCTTATGAATATGGATGGATCCCTTTAATTGAATAAATATATAAGTTAAAGGGATATGGCATTGATGTTTTTGTTCTTTAATTTGTAATCATTGATCCATGCTGCCAATTGTGTTGGTTGTATGCCTTTTGAAAATCTTTTCCATTGGTGGCCTATGTTTGATCACTAAAATCCTGAATAATTTTGGTTATTATTCTATTGAACAATTATGAAAAATAAAACATGATTAATCAAATATAGATAGTTAAATAAAACGATGCTCCCAGAATGAACTTATTCTCTAATCACCCCTATATAATGAATGTGGAATTACAGAAAGAGGGATTATAAATCTGAATAAACCTTTCTATTAGCTGTGTTTGTGTGATTTGAATAAATCTATTCGACAATGTTTTGGGTACTGGTCATGTGGTGAGGTGTCTAGGAGTGTGGTTGTGAGTATGGGGTTGTACGGGTTGTGTAATGGAATCTAAGTATGGGAGATTGTTTAATTGTGGAATTGATGAACTTTTTAAGTAGTCGAAATGCATCTGGGTAGTGTATGGGATGTGGGGATACCCGATTGGGTTATGTTATGTCAATGATTATGGGTGTTCTAGGTGTGGTGTTATTGTGTAGCAGGGATTCCTAGTTCGGTAATAATAAGTTTTTTTGCGGGAGTTCCTTATTTAATGGAAGGTCAATGCGACATTACATTGAAGAATGATGGTGGAAGTGGTTGAATGGGTGTCCATGAAAGGGGAGTGTTCAGTGGGAATGTAATCTGGTTCAATTTTTTTATGTTGAATTGGATTCTTTTCATACAATAAGGATGCCTAAGATGGTTTAGAAGGGATAATTATGAATAAGGATGGTGTTACTATGAATGGACCTTTCACCCGACATTTTTAAGGACATTGTGAAGGATGTTTGGGTTATGATGCTAATTGTGCTGTGTTGTTTTGGGTACTTTCCTGGGTGGGGATTTAGTTAATAAACAAAAAAAATTATAACGAAGAATGAAAACTGGTTAAATTAATTGACTAGGGTATATTTTGAGTTGTGTTCTGTAGTGAAGTGGCATAAATTTATCAACTAAAAGAAGTGACCATAATTTTTAGTGGTGTGTGCTTTTATGGTTGGAAGTAAAGGAATTTTTGGAGTGGGATGGATTTTGTTTTGAAAAACCGTATGTTGGCATGAGTTTGTGGAATATATATATTTATATACATGTAATTCCTTGTGTTTTCTATACGCACCCCACTTGTGTTCAACACTATATTCCAAACACCCCCATTATTTGGGGGGACAATTTCCTTTCCCAACTTCCCAATGAGAGGATGGATGGCTGGTTATCAGTTCTACTCTTCTACCACCTCTTGTCATCGGTAGCCCTAGACAATTTTGGAAGGTTTTGGTGTGGTTTTGAGGACCAGTTTTTTGTGGGAGATCTATGCTTCCCAACTGTCTTCGGGATGAGATATATGGTTCTTTCCATAGGAGTCTTCATGAGGAGGTTGTGGTTTTATGTCCTAGATTTATATAGGTGGGATGTGATTTTGTTTTATCCTTGGTGTTTACCTGTAGAATGTGGTATGTCACCCAAGTGTGTGTAGGTGGGTCATGACAATGGAGCTTGTGTAAGAGTTTGGTAGTGTCACGACGTTCACTATTAGGGATGAGTAATTAGCTAGTGGAAAGTGGTGTGGGGAACCCAAATTTCATTGTTCACACAACATTACTTTACTTGACATGGTTATTAGGTTCGTGTTACTTGGTGAGGTTTGGGGTGGATAGTATACTTTGTTAGTTGCTTTTCTGTTTTTTTTTATTTTCTCAAAGGATTATTAGTAACCTTCTCCCACTTGTGCACAAGTGACATGGAATTTTTCTAGCTGATTGTAATTTTATGCTCAACCAATGTGTATAAAACTATTTTTATGATTCTAGGGATATTATTTTTACAATTTTGTACCTCACTAGCTCCGACATTGGGAAAGGTTTTCTGTCAATTCTTAGCTTCCTTCTTTTGCTATTTACCGTAGACTTTTCTTTTTATTTTCAAGCAGTTTTACTTTATACAAAAATGTGAGACTGTTTTTGGATTTTTATATATATATGTATTGGAGTTGTTTTGATTATCATACATCTTATCTCCTGGTTATGGCTACAATAAAAGGGCAACACATACCATTTTATGAGATTGGAATACCCCTGGTGTTTTATTCCACCTCGGGATTATTGTATGCTATACTCAGGGATCATTATCTCCTTTTCATTTTGAAGAATAAAGTCTATGAATCATTTCCATTCATTCCCTCATCTTTGAGAAGGAGGGTAGTGACATTTTTAATGTCCCATATTATTGTAATGTTTCATTCTAATATGGTTGGTTTTCCCTATTTTTTATTTTATTCATGATGTGACGGGTGTTTTCAATCATCTTATTACTCCTATTATAATGAAAGTGTGTTCTTATTTTAGAAAATTAATGTTTTTATATTATCTAGATTCAGGTGACTCACATTTTTATATTTTTGAATTCTTGTCTTGGTGATTAGAGATATAAATAATATATCAGTCAGGTAAGAGATGCTTCATGACTCATGGCTCCAACTATTGTCCCTGGTGTGAAGTTCGAACATATAAAAAATCCATGGGGTTGTGAGGAACCGGGGTCTTGTTTTTTCATCAGTGTGGGAATTGATTCTATTTGAGGTTATTTATTGTGGTCTAATTGAAACATGGATTCAGTTTTTTTGACGATTCCCCCTTGTGGTGTGGGTTAGGGGAATGTGTTAGAATATTCATGTTTTTTCCTATGTTATAGTTTACTACTAGTTGGTTCTTAATGTCTAGAATACCCACCATGTGTTGCGTTATGGGTCTTCCAGGATTTCAAAACTGTTAGTTGACTCTTAATGGTGGGGATATTATTCTAAGCACAGATGATGATGATTAGGTTTTGTTCATGAATTTTTCTAGTTTTAAGTGTATTATTTAATATTTATTATTTTGAGATTTTTTGGTTTGGTAGAATGTTGGTATCTCTTTAAAGCATGCCATGAAACCATGTACACATAAAGGTTTTGGAGTTTGTGTCTATTTGTCCAATGTTTCCTGGGGAACTGGTTTTAGTTTGTGGTTTTGTTTTTTAAAAGAGGAATATGTTTTGTTTTTTGGTGGTTTAGATGTTTCGTTTTAGAGGTTGGATCATTAAAATTTGGAAACCATTATTATGTGGTTGATCAACTGAAATATTTTTGCACATTCTATGGAAAATGAGTTAATGGTGGGGGGGAATTGTCACATGCAATTTTTATTTTTTACCTCTATTCTGGTTTCTCTATTGGTATTTTGTTTTTTCTTTATGTATCAAGTGTGATGGGTTTAAAAGTTGAGTATTGGGGTGTTCTTCTCTTGGTTCACAGTTTGGAAATGGTTTAGGAAAACCATACAACATGCTCCAAAAAACTGTTCAATCTTTTTGGTGCTTCTGGTTGGGGGTTCATGACCCAAAAATAGTTAATAAAACTATTCATAAATAATGGGTTAAGACACTATCTCATGTCATAATAATTTCTCATTGATGGTGCATGGTTTTCAAATCGTTTTTCCAAAACGGGATGGTTCCTAGGTGTAATAATTAAGGGGTGCATGGTTGGTGGATGGTTTGGAATACAGTATTCCCAAACCATGTGTGCTTCCCAAAATTTGTGAATTACCAACCCTACCCATTATGTATCATTAACCCAAAATGAATCACATCTCCTCCCTATGGTTCTTGGTTACCTCAGGATCATCTCCCATTCTTCTCAAAGACTCCACCCGTCTCTCGTGTTGTTTGTCATGGATTTCATAATTTATGGGGCTAGATCTTTCAAGGTAATCTCATATCCTCTTCTCCAAGTTCCACTTCCCTCTATTTTATTTTGATATTTCTTTCACACATTGTCTCATGGACCTATGTATCTTATTTACCTTCACTTATGTTAGGGGTTAGGCTCTTTTAAGGATCTTCTTGGTAGATCTTGGGTTTTACAACCATCATAAAGTGCTTTTGGGAATGTGTTATTGATCTTCCATCGATTTAATGTAGGTATCTCTTTTAACATGCCTTTATAATTTAAGATTCACTAGATTCTGGATTTTGTTTTCACCTCCCATGAATGCTAAATATTTTTGTGTTATTTTTGAATTTTATTTTGGTGTGAAAAGTGGTTATTTATTCCATGTTATTTGCTAAATGGCCTTATTTTGTTAAATATTTCACACCAAGTGTTCAATTAAATTCTTGGTTGGATTTTTGATGTATTATGTGATATGTAAATAATAGTTTTGGATTTGGGAATAAAATAGTGATATTTTTAATTAGGATATGGGTTCCTCAAATGGGTTTTAACGTGGTTTTTTAATTACATTAAATGTGTATTTGGATTTTAAGAATGATTTTGCCTATGATAGTTGTTGATGGTCCATATGGAATTTTTATAAAAATGTATTTGGCTTTAATGTTTGTTTTGATTTATTGAAATAAATTTTTAAATTATTTTGAACTGGAAGTATTAGGGGTTTTCGCCATTTAAAAATGTGGATTTTGTTTCATTCAAATGGCCAGTTTTTTTAGAATTTTTAATGGGCTATTTGGAAATTTTGTACATAAATGGTAAATGATTTAACATGAAAAATCACCTTATAGAATCATCAATCCTTATTATATAAATACTTAATTGGAGTGACATCCTAACCATGGAATCCTTGTAACCCCTTTTTTTGTAATGGGAGATCCATTGTAATGAAACCTTTTAACCTATGAGTTATATGGAATTAGGTTAGTCATTGGGGTGAATAAGGTGATGCATTTTGTTTGAGTTAATATATTTTTTCAGGTGATTTGATTCTCAGTTGGCCTTAGTTGGCTCACCCTCTTCTTCATTCATCCTAACATGGGACCCAAGCATGGTAGTCAGATTTTGAGATAATGATTGATGCACTAGTCAGATTATGCAATATCTAGTGGCTTATAGTAAGGGGATATATCTTCTTATAATTGTTATGGGATTGTGACCCTTAGTCTGTATTGGGAAGTGTGTGGAATGGTACTTTGGAATTATTTATTTCATCGAGTGAGGAAAGTATTAAAGGATGAGTCAACATGTATAGTAAGTTCTATATTATTTACAAGATCATCAGTTTCACCCATTTTTATTGGGACTTAGTTGGTGGTTATGATTGACGATGATTCGTGATTGTTTGGTTACTTTTGGGTTATTATTTTTCATTTTTCTTTTTTGTATGATCAATTCACGTAATTATTCAGTAGTTTTCCATTATTCCAAAAATGATGTATTTTTTATGTTTTTCTGAAAAAGGTTTTTGAAATGATTCACCCACATCATATATAATTAAATATCCTTTATAATTACAATGTCTATATATTGAAATAAAATGGGGTTTTGCTAGTGAAATTGGAAATATATCACGTTTGGTTCTAAAATTGTTTTTTAATCACAATTATATATATATATTTTCATACTTGATGTTTGTGTTTCTTTTATTTTAATGGAATTGAATTGGAAAATAGATTATTCAATCACACATAATGAGTTTTAATACTCATACATATAGATTACACTTTTTTTAGTTGTGGTTGAGGTTTCATATTTGTTTATATTACTATGGGTGATGTATAGTTTTGGTATTAGAAATTTAACCTTGTAGGCACATGAAGAAATTATGTTTGTTAGGTTTAGTTTGGGGTTTATTTCGTAGTTTTTTGTCTTTTAAGATTCTTGTAGAGGGAATTTTATTTTGGATATTATATATATATATATTTATATATATTGGGATGCTTTGGTTATCTTTATACTATTTATATTCTTTGTTTATATTCATTGGGAGAAATAGTTCACTTGGTTACATTATGGAATCCTGACACTATTTACCAACCCATGTGGATAATGAATTTCCTTTCAGTGTTTCTATGAAACGACGTAGGAGACTGGTTCATGGTTTTCCTTAGATGGTTCACGACAACTCATTATGGATATTTTATATGGAATTTTATTTATTTAGATTATTCAATACAAGGAATACTATGGATTGGAAACAGTGGGTGGGTCCTATGATTTTAATATCCCATTGAGGTATTGATAGGTTATCATGAGACAAATAATTTTCCTAAATTATTTGGGTTTATATCAATAGATTTAAACCTTATTAAGAAATGTATTGTCAAATTAGGTTTTTAAGTGCCTCATACATGACATCAAATAATTATGTATTTCCTTCACAGATACTTCAATTATCACTATTATTATTCATGAGGTTTTCATGATATTAAATCTATAGATTCAGTTAATTTTCATTTTATTGGTTAAATGGAAGGTGTTTTCAGTTTCATACATTTCCATAGTAGTTATTCCTTATATAGTTATTCAAATATAATGTGTTATCAGTTGTTTACCATTCTATGTTGACTATTCTCTACAATAAATTATTTATTCTACTTTAGATACCTTTACCAAGCATTTGATATCAGCGTTATTTTTTTTCTTATCCCTAAGTTATAAAGATTAAAACATTTAATGATATACAAGGATGAGGTTTATTTCATTTTAATATGTTTCATATTTTCACATTATACATCCCAATGTGTTTGGGGTGTCCTATATGTAATATTGATTCAAAAAATATATAAAATCATTGGTCCTTCGATATTTGATTCCACTTAATCATGACAATGTTAAAAATAATAATGCGTTGAATGTAATATTTTCAGGGTGGGGCATTACAGTTTTTATAAAAGGTGGTTTAGTATCAACCCTGGAAAGTATATTTTTAATAAAATAAGTTATTCAATGTTAACCAAAGAGATAATTTGAATACTTTAATTGAGTAACATCCAACAATTAGAGAAAGGAAATAATTATGTTTGTATTCATTGAAATACTTGCTTTTATGGATACTAAAAGAGGAGGTGGTTATAGAACAACTATAATTTGGGTTAATAACTCAAACAAGGTGCATCAATCCTGACTGGGTGTAACCTAGTATAGCTCTATGAGAATTATAGTGACTTGACATGATACTCAAGGGGGGACACTCTTAGCATTATTCACATTACATTACAATCCATTATATAGAAATTTAATGAAATTATTTCCCAAAAGAAACAATGTTTATACAAATGAGATTAAATTCACATTTATCTTTAATATAATTTATGTATTTCACTAGTTCTGGTATTATATATTATGATGAATAATGAAATGATCTAATGTTTTGTATTTTATCATTTGGAAATGGATCCTATAAGAACTAATGTTAAATCCACCAATGCATGTGATGCAAATAGTAAGATGTATTTAATATTTTATGTTGTTAAAACAATATTTCAAAGGGAAATAGTCTCCCATGTATTATAATCATATGAGGAAATAGTTTTAGGGGACAATGAGATTTGTAAATAATTTTCCATTTCCTAGGGATTTGAACATATGTAAGAGAATAAAAGGATGGAATGGAAAAATAAAGATAAAGGAAATAAGGTAAATATGTACTTACCACATGTGAAAATTATAGAAATAAGCACCTTGGTACTTGATTAAATGATATTGGAGTTTTCTAACATGGTGGAAAGAATGATCACAATGTTTCAGATTGCATGTTTTGGAATATGGTTTCAATAGTAAAATTCTTCAACTACAAGGATATCGGTCACTATGAAAACCAATGTCAGGGGTGTCAAAAGAATCTAAAAATGATGATTCTATAGGGATATGTTAGTGCTTATGAAAACAAGAAAGTGGAGGTAAAAGTAAAAAATGAAATAATGGATGGTACATTAATATTATCTTACAAATTATCCACTGATTTATTTGATTATGCATTGTCATACTCTTTTATATCTACTCATTTTTTCTAATAAATAGACATTCGTTTTTTGATCAAATAAGGATGTTGTCAATCAAAACTCCAAAGTGAGATGTCATTTCCACAAAGATGTGTTATTCGGTCCCAATTTTCACACAAAAACATTATTTACCTAATAAAAACATTATAATACATATGGTTTAGATTGATATAGTCTTATGTATGGTAGGGCTATCACAATATGATGAAGGAATTTATTTCATGAAGAATGAAATTGTGATCTGTGAGGATGTTGTATAATGCCTCATCTTTAAAGAATTAGCTTTCTCGGATAAATATTATATAGATCGACCCTCAGTAGCTCTACTAAATGATATTTTTGGGAATAAGAATGAACAACATCAATCAAAAAATAATGAAATCTTAGCATTTAGGATGTACTTATTTGGTAGGAATGCATCGATATATTTATTAAGTAACTTCCTAGATATCCAATAGAATGTGATTTTTAATTTTAAATGATTTAATTCTCAATGAAAGGCCATTATGAAACAATTCACATAGAATGAACACTATGGATATTTTATAATTGAAGAAATAATGATAGGATTTGGGTAATGAGGGATTTATTCATCATAGTGTCTCATCATGTGGAGATAATGTTCTCATTGCTTATAATAAATATGGAACCATGAGTTTTTTCAATTATTATAGGGAAATAAAAGCTATTACAATAAAAAAAAGTATCATCATCCACACATTAATGATTATTTTGATATACGTCATTGAGGAAAATAATTTTCTATGATTCATCTTCATTTGGGATATCACCAATTATGATTAAGGATAGAATACATTCTAAAGATATTTTTTAGAGTAGGTATGGACATTAATAGTTTAAAATAATTCCATTTGGATAACAAAGATACCCTCTATTTTTATGGTCATAACGAATAGACGATTCAACAAATATCAGGATGATTTTGTGGTGTTATTAATTTAGAATATTCTTATGTATTGTAAAACCTATAAGGAAAATGATAATCACTTGTAGATCAATCTTAATACTGTAAGAAGGGATGGGTTATATGGGATAATTATAATGTTTGATTTATAGCATCAAAAAATATATTTTCTTTTCCATATTGTCTATATGAATGGAATATTAGTTGATCCTTTAAAGACTAAGGTACTAAAAAATGGCCTACACTAACAAACATAACATAACTACATAATTTCATTAGTTTGATATGAAAATATCATCGATCTATTGACAATTTTTCTGGATTTTTTATCCCATTATCAATTTTTACATGATAAGGGGTAAAGGATTTTTTGCACAATGTAATGTGAATAATTAATAGTTGAACATAAGAGAAGCATAGCCAATGGTTGGATTTTGTATCTACAATTTGGGAGTGATTGTAATGCCCCGAACACATAATTTTAGAGCTTTTGTATTATTTTAATACATTAGCATGATTATAAGGAATCAAATCCCAATGAACCGATCATTTTAGTTGTCCTGGAAAATAGATAACCTAAATGAACTCAATAATTAAAAAATTAAAAAATAAAATACATCATAGAAAATATATTGAGAAGACCATTATTCACATAGAATAACCCTGCATCTCCTTAATAATACACAACATGGAATCCAAGGAATTTAACGAATTTGAAAAGGGTGAGCTCTGATGCTCAGTAAGGGTATACAATATAGCATAGGTTATAATACGTAAAACATAAAATTTTAAAGAAAGGAGTAAAATTGATACCCATTCCTTTTAAAAAAACATTGAGCATTATATGGAAGTAATTAATCAAACAATTCCAATTAAACGTTCACATGGATATTATTCAAGATCAACAATCACATGTAATACGAATAATAAATCTCATAATGATGGAATTCATAAATCATGACATTATAATGACAATGTTAAGTCCACATGAAAAGACTATAAATAAATTATTAAGACGTTGAACTAGTTTGTATAATGCCCCCTACTGCTGAATTGAGATTCTATAGAGAGCCTCAACTATAGCATCCCTCTTTTTTATTACATAACTCGTCATAAAATTTTACAAACAGAGGATCTTTAAAGTCCAGTGTCTTAGAAATCATGATCATAATACATGAAAAAAACATAAACATTCTTCTAAACCACTTGAAAGGCTTCTTGATTTGTTCATCCTATATTGATTAATGCATCTCATAACTTGGGAGCATATATCAAAAGAAAGGGTGAGCAGAAAACCCAATAAGGAAAACAAGGGAAACATTTTACATTTGAACTTGAGATACATCAATACAGTCGTGATAAATAATTTTAAGGCTTAAAAAAGAGATCATGAGGCATATCATAATAAAAATAATGTGTTTCATAACTCAAATATTTCACTACAACATTTAAATTAGACAGTAATTTTTATATCACAAAGGTCTATCCCTAAGGTGTCATTAAAAAATTACTAAGGTTATTCACCAAGGTATCGTTAAAAGGGTCATCTCCAGAGATTAAGTCTTTACTGAATGCATTGGAGCACTATCAGGGCGCACCATTAATTTTTCTTTATTATCATGTGAGACACGTATATCATCATCAATCATTTCATAAATAACCCATATAGAATAAAAAATGGGTTTGATTTCATAATCATAACGTTTTAAAAACTACTTTTAAGACATGATCTTTATGTCACTTTTAACACATAGAAAAGGAAATTGTGTTTCATGTATGTAAATACTAGAATTTAAAATAGAACATTTTGATATATATATATATGTAAATATCCTTGTATAAGAATGATCTTTGAGTATACAATTAATAAAATAAAATAATTTGAGAAAAAGAGGGAGACATTTAGAAACAAAAATTCAGCAGCATAATGGCTATGTTGCAAGGTTTTAGAAAACATTAAAAAGAGAGGGTTCATGGTCACTGATTCATAAATGATACATAAAACTATATAGGTACAGAATATGAAAAATATATGAACATGGTAAGGAAATTTGAATGACATACCATATGAAATGAAAAACTTCAAAGGAAGACCAAAATAAGATTTCTCTTATGAAAATTCGACAGCCAAACGGCGTCACTTAAAAGTTCTAAAAAAAGAATTGATGAGATTAAATAGTGTATCTTGTCATATGAACATTGAATTACAGTGTGACGGGTATAGATATCATACTCCAACATAAGAAAAAGGAACATGAAATACTTGACATGAAAATAGAACTTCGAAAATGAGAAGGGTGAAAGAATCCCTTACAAAAAATTCGGTAGCCTAACGACGCCACATAAAAATTCAGAAAATGAAATGATGAGAGTAAAAGGGAGTCTATTATTATAAGAAAATAAAAATAACATTATGTTTAATAAAAAATAACATCCTCAAACATAATAAAAAGGAGTATAAAAGAAATGACATAAGAGAGATTACTTGAAAAGAAATAGAGAGGTAGGATCCCTTACCTTGAAGGGTAACTTAGAAAGCTTGATGGTCGGGACATTGGGAGGCATGAGGGAACCTTGGGAGTACTCCATGGGAGTTAATTATACCATAACTTGGTCGGGTAGGATTTGGAAATGAAATGAATGAGGTAAAGGCTTGGTATTTATAAGAGAAGTGAGGGGACAAATAATTAATCGCCATGGGACACCTCATCGGTGGTATTGGAAAAACCATGGGCTTTCCCATGGTATTTTCCCATGGTATAAGTGTAAATCCCTGAGATTTTATGAAAAATATTCTTTTTAATTTAATTAATGTCTTCTGTTGTGCGCTACACCAAAAGGAGCTTGCACAACACACATCTCTAACTTGGCTTGCATTACACGCAATCGCGACCTTCAACGATAGCGTGCGTTGTACGCAATACCGAGTTTTACTAAACAACGATATATTATTATAATATTATTATGAACTATAAATTATGAATATTATTAACTAAATTTTTAATTTTATTACATTATTATTCATCTTATACATTTTCTAGAACATGGTATAAGAACAAAATAAATTTTTCGTGAAAAATATGTATTTTTCAAAAAAATGCAGTTTTACCGCCTTTTGATGGCACACCCACATTAAATCTAGTTTTTGACATGTTTATAAGTTCAATTTTACAAAATAAAATTATTATTTGGAATAAGGATATATAATTTTACCTTGGATAAAATTTTCATATTATTCTGATAACTTTCATATTTTAATGAATAGTAAAAACACGCTATATTTTAATTAAAAACAAATTTTTTCATCGTAATAATTTATGTGGTTAAATTATAATATTTAATGGTTTAAATTTATAAATAGAATATATTTTTTTATCATTTAATACAATGTATGTCATTAGCATTGATTTTACCTTGAATTCGTAGGTTAAATAAATTCAATCATTTGCAATTTTTTAAACAAAAACCCGTTTTCTTTCGACAATGAGATTAATTTAATTTAATTTATACAACTTCTGTGTAATGAATTTAATAAAAAGGATTCCATATTTGGAATCAGTCGGTCAAATTATATTAATAGATTACTTTTTATTTTTGGGCTTTATGAATAGTAACAACGATAAATTTTATTTACGATAGTTAAAAGTAAATTGGGTAATTATGGGTAAATATAATATTATAAAATTACCCTAACACATGCCAAAATTCTATTGTATGGATAAAAGTAGACCCATATCACCTAAGTGTCGGATTTGATTCATTTTATGTAATTTTGACCATGAAAATAATTTAATTATTATTAAAACCAATGAAAGTAACAACATGTCACTCTCTTAAATCTTATAAGTATAATAATTTTAATTTAGTGATGAACATCATAAAACTTTGAAAATTAATAGTCTCCAGAAATATAATTAAAATATCTACATCATGATAATTTATTTAGAGTTTTTAGGGATTATATAATTGTCATTAATGGTGATACATTAATGATGTAGAAATTATTTATTAAGTGAAAATTCAGTAATATAGTTTTTATTGAAATAATAATACCCATTAAAAGGCCCAAAAACCTGACCAAAACTTTTTTTTAGTGTATATATATACCATAATCATCCAATGAACTAATACATAACCGTTTGGAGTCTTATAAATGTGATTATGACACTTACATTATTTTAATTTAAATGATGCAAAAGTTGTCACCTTCATAATTTAATAAATATAACAATTTAAATATTGCGATTTTAAGATGATAAATTAGAGTTAAAGTGTTATTGTGAAATATAATAGACTAATATTCATTATAGGATTTTTTTTTATTTTTATGCAACAAATAAGTATATTAAATTATTATAAAAAAAATGATGTAGTAATTATTTATTAAGAGATAATCAAAATAAATGGTTTTAAAAATAATAAAATAAAAATTATCTGAACTATATAATGTTCTCCACTAATTTTCTAGATACATATGACCTTTTATGAATCTATTAAAGCTTTTAGTTCGAACATATTTTCTGTATATAGTTTATTAAAATTCAAATAAATGAATAGTGTCAAAATTGACACTATTGTTATTTTATAAAAATTACATATTATTAAATTGTTTAAAAATCACAAAAATATTTACAAATTATAGATTTAAATTTATATGGTATAAAATGTTATAAAGTATCCAATTATGGACAATTCACAACAAATAAATAATTATTTGTGATAATTTAAAATTTATAATGTTATTACCACAAATAAAATTAAATTGATTAAATAAGGATAAATCAAGTTGATAATGTTGAAACTAAATTCCTAACTTGTCTAAATTTTATTAGTTGATGATATTACAACCCTATCTCATCTAATATTATAATATGAGTAATTTCTGGTGGTTTTTAAGTGGGGTTAGATTTATTATAAATTAATATTTTTAAGATTTCCAAAGGTCCCCTCTCCTCCCTTATAAAAGGGAACCTCCTCTCTCCCTTCCTCACACCAATATGAGCCTTCATGAACGGCCAAAACCTGAAAAATTCTCTTCTCCACTTCCCTGGAAACATCCTATAGGTCCTGGTATTTTTCAAAAACCAATTTTAGTTCCCTAAGAGGAGGTCTCAAAGAGGCGCTTCAAAGAAGAGGTAATGTCTGTTACCGATTCTTTCAACTTTATTTCTTCTTAAACTTATTCTTATTTAGTTGTTTAATTATGAAGTAATAACATAAGTATCACTCATATACTGATATGTTATTATAATTACGAAACAACCCAATTTCACCATCTATCCATCCTACGGAAAATGAAATCACCGTGCGTGCGTACGTACGGAATACCGTCTCCACGCCGTGGTGTAATCTGTTTTTCCAACACCACCTTACTTGGATGGGTATAATGGTGTAAATAATAACTATAAATAGTTATTATAACATAATCCTGATTCTAATAAATTGTATCATCCACTTCAGTTCAATTCAATAATTATGGAAACGTCATCATCGCTCGTGCGTACGTACGGACAACCGTCTCCACGACACAATGAGATTCATTCTCCATGTTAACCATTCATGAATGATTATAAAGTATATATAATAAGTAATCATGAAATATATGACATAATAATGACACTGGATTTATTTATTTATATATGTATGTCATCTACTTAATTCCATTCAAATCAATAAGGAAACGAAAACAACGTTCATGCGTACGTACGGCCTACCATCTCCATGAACGGTGTATTTCATTCCACTTATTGATCTATTATATATATGTAAATTCTTAATATATTGTATATATAAATCATGTTTTATATTCTGGAATTAAGTTATCATGATCTAAGTAATGATATGAATAATTACAAGTCAAAACACGGACGACAAATGAAACGATTTTACCCAAAACGCTCTTTAACATGGAATTTACAAAAGAATGGGTAATATAAAGTCATAAGTGAACCATATATGATATAATAACAATGAATATGATTATGTAATAAGTCAATAACATTATTTAAATCATTATACAGGAGGTTCAGATCTATACGAAGCATATCGGACCTAAAGTAAGGGATAATTTTGAAAATCTCATTTTTATCTGAGATTGCTTATTCGTCAGTATTTACTGGGGTTATTTCTATCATCCATGTCCATGTTTTATAAAAGTATTTTCATGTATGTTTAAAGTCCTTTTTACCCATTTTTGACTTTTATTACATGGTATGTATGGAATATTTCTATTACGAGGTACTTTTTGACTTTTCTGGTAAAAGTACGAGAAGAATTTTTTTAAAATTATACGGCACGAACAGATTTTTATAGTTTTATAAAGCCTTATTTTCATGAAGCATCCTACAAAACATTTCATGACTATTTTCAAAAAAATCTTTTTCTTTTAAAATTGCATGACGTTTTGTGAAAAGAAATTGATTTTGAAGAAGAAACGATATTTTTCTCAATAATTCATTTCAAGTATTTTATCAAAACCATTTTTCATCTAAGATGTAATTATTTCATATGTGTATGTTTCAAGTATAATGTCTCTATGGTTTACATGGTTTCACTTTTCCTATTATGAAATGATATCTATTTCTTTTATTTGGATTATGTGATGATGGGATGATATTTATGAAACCCATTTTATTCATTGGGTTATTATGAATGATGTATGTTTATTTTGTGTCACAAGTATGAATAATTTTATTATGAGATGGGTGGGACCTATATCTACCTCCAATGCATTGGGTAAAGATTTATATCTCATGAGATAGACATGGCTGGAATGGAACGTTAAATCGGTTCAGTAATACAGGACTGGAACGAGGAGTGAACTCGATTCAGAAAGTGACTTTGTCCACTAAGATGGTCATGGAAGTAATGCCTTGGCTACTATGGAAATCATTACATGAGCTTTATAGTTGCAACAATTACATGTTTTATTCCCATGATATTTTATCATTTTTAATGTTTCTTTATGATCTATGTCTTACGTACTTCCATGTTTTATATCATTGCTCAAGCTTTTGATGTTTAAACATTATGCTCTTGTTTTTAAGTTAAAATGAACATGATTTGTTTTATTTTATCCATGATTACCCTTATTAATTATTTGAGCTCACCCTTTTTATGTTTTCTTTTCCCCAGGATATAAAGAAAGGTTTTAGGTAAGGAAAAAAAGGGGAAGATCTTTATGGGAGATGTTGATGATCTTTCACCATGATTAGAAGATTTCGTTCCATGTTTCCAAAGATATTAAACTATTATGGTCCTTGTGTTTCTGTTTTTGTTATGTATTAATTATTCTGTAAAAGTAATTTAATTTCCATGTACATCATGCTTCAGGCCTCTACATTTGGTATCAGAGGAAAGGTTTAGTCAACCTTTGGAAACTAGGAGGCGAAAACGTTAGTGAGATCCCTAGAAATATTTCTAAGGTATGTCTAGGGATATCCCTAAGGATAAGTATACATATAGGATAATTGTCCTAGAACTACGGTAAGGATCATAGAATTTAACCTAAGATGTTATATATTGAGGGTACTTCCCCTTTACTATGTTGTTTTCCCTAGCCTGATTTTTTCCCCTCACACTATTCTTTTTGGGTTTTAGAAAATGGCTGGAAACTGGAAGATTCACGATAATGGAGGATATGGCGGACAATGGAATGATATTCTTCATGAGAAACCAAATAAAACGAGATCTGGAAGTCCAAACATTGTTATTATGCCTAATCAGCAATCTCATAATATGATCAATAATCTCAACTTTGGTAAGTTTCCGGTCTCAGATAATAAGAGAATGATGGAGTTTCATGATGATCATAGAGGAAAGAAAGTTCTATTTCCCTCATGTAAATCATGTGGGAAAAGGCATCGGGGAGATTGTTTCAAAGGATCTAGAAGATGCTTTGGTTGTGGAATAGAAGGACACAAATCCAATAAGTGAAAAGGAAAAGGTTCAGTTAACACCATGGAAAAGGATAATGGTATTGCTACGACATCAACAATGATTAGATGTTTTAAATGAGGAATGTATGGGCATTATGCAAACCAATGCCCTATGGGAAAATCCCATGAAGAGAATCAGCAGAGTCATATGAGTAGTATTTATGTGGATGATAATTAAGAGTCTACAAATGAAATATGAGATGAATGAAATGATGATGCTCAATTAGTGGTTTAAGAAGTTAGTGGAATGATTGTATGTTTATAAATAATGATGTATGGTAATATGGAATAAAGAATCATCTAAGTATTGTTACACTATTGTTTTTCTTAAAGTATTTGAATGTATATATTGAATGGTAACGGTAACCATGAAAAGTGATTGAAATATTTTGGAAAGCATATGAAATGCGCATAATGAAGGGATATGAAGATAATGAGATGTTTGATTGTATTCATGAGCTCATGATTGATATAAGGACTAAGTGATATCATGGTTTGAGTATATAGAATTTTGAGGATTTTGGTATGTGGAAAGTGTTAACTTTTAACTGCATTCATGTTTTCACTAAGGTTCAATGGGTATTCATTCTTCAAGAGAATATATGATTAAGGTATTCACATGTTTGTAATTTGACCAACAAGATATATTTTATGATATATTAGGGATAAATGATGGCATTCACGTGATTGCTATGTGATATTTCAAGTAATCATTTTATTTATACTATGAGCTTGGACCGAAGTATTTTAGATAATCCTAAAGATTGGAATGGATATTTTGGACATAAATTTGTATTTTTTTCAATATTATTGATGGGATGTTATAGTAATGTAGTTTTAGAAAAAGGACAACCTGCAGGACGGGCAACAACCCATCGCGTCAGACAAGGTTGTGGGAATCAAACCCACAACCGAAGTGCGACTGGCCTTTATCGCCTACCACTGGCCTACAGGAAGTCCCTGTTTTGTAGAAACTAGTTTTATTATATTAATTAGTATGATATATGAAGTATAAGTCCATTTTAGGAACCATATATGATTAATATCACTATATATGGACTTATGTATATTTGATAACTTTTATAATGTTTTGTTTGAGATAGATGGAATGACCCATCATTGTATCACATGATCTGCTAACACTTCATGAATGACAAATTCAACTTTATTTCATTAAGAGATGAAGAGGATATTGTCCAAAGAAAGACCAACGGTGAGACTGTACTAAAATCATGAAAGTATTTCTTCTAATTCCAATTTCATCAACTTTAGGGAAATGATCTTGAAAACCACAAATGTTCTCTTAGTGCCCTTATATCCGATGAATCAGATGTTACCTTAGATCATCACAAATCTATGGCTTTGTGATTGTTGGCTTTATCATAGCCATGTTCTCTACCATTCTCTGTCAGAACTTGATGTTTAGATTTCTCTTCTATATCCATATTTTCACCTATGTTCTCCTATATGGAAACCCAATGATGAGTTACTTTGGGTAATATTTATGTTTCATACTTTAGTTTTTAAAATTAAGTTATACTATTCCTTCTTACGATGTGGGTTTCTATGAATAGTAAATGATTGATAACCCCGACGAATTTCGAGGGCGAAATTCATTTTAAGGGGGGTAGAATGTAACACCCCGAGATTTTATGAAAAATATTCTTTTTAATTTCATTAATTTCTTGTGTTGTATGCTACACCAAAAGGATCTTTCACAACACACATCCCTGACTTGGCTTGCATTACACGCAATCACGACCTTCCACGATAGCATGTGTTGTACGCAATACTGGGTCTAACTAAACAACGATATATTAATATAATATTATTATGAACTAGCCGTTGTGAATAGTATTAAATAAATTTTGAATTTTATTACATTATTATTCATCTTACGCATTTTCTCGAACATGGTATAAGAACAAAATAAATTTTTCGGCAAAAATATGTATTTTTAATAAAATCCAGTTTTGCCACCTTTTGATGGTACACGCACATTAAATCTAGTTTTTTACATTTTTATATGTTCAATTTTACAAAATAAAATTATTCATTGGAATAATGATATAATATTTTACCTTGGATAAAATTTTCATATTATTCTGATAACTTTAATATTTTAATGAATAGTAAAAACACGCTATATTTTAATTAAAAACAACTTTTTTCATCGTAATAATTTATGTGGATAAATTATAATATTTAATGGTTTTAAAGTATAAATAGAATATATTTTTACCATTTAATACAATGTATGTCATTAGCATTGATTTTACCTTGAATTCGTAGGCTAAATAAATTCAATCTTTTGCAATGTTTTAAACAAAAACCCGTTTTCTTTCGACAACTGGATTCATTTTAATTTAATTTCTGCAACTTCTGTGTATTGAATTTATAAAAAAGGATTCTATATTTGGAATCAGTGGGTCCAAATTATATTAATAGACTACATTTATTTTGGGCTTTATGAATAGTAACAACGGTAAATTTTCTTTACCATAGTTAAAAGTAAATCGGGTAATTAAAGGTAAATATAATATTATAAAATTACCCTAAGACATTCCAAAATTCTATTTGATGGATAAAAGTAGACCCATATCACTTAAGGGTCGTATTAGATTTATTTTATGGACTTTTGACCATGAAAAGAATTTAATTATTATTAAAACCAAAGAAAGTGACAACATGTCACTCTCTTAAATCTTATAAGTATAATAAATTTAATTTAATGGTAAACGTCATAAAACTTCAAAAATGAATAGTCTCCAGAAAGATAATAAAATTATATACATCATTATAATTTATTTAGAATTTTTAGGGATTAAATAATTGCCATTAATGGTGATACATTATTAAGTTAAAAATCAGTAATATAGTTTTTATTGAAATAATAATACCCATTAAAAGGCCCACAAACCTGACCGAAACTTATGGGTAGTGTATATATATACCATAATCATCCAATTACCTAATACATAACCGTTTGGAGTCTTATAAAAGTGATTATGACACTTATATTATTTTATTTTAAATGATTCCAAAGTTGTCACCTTCATAATTTAATAAATATAACAATTTAAATATTGTGATTTTAAGATGATATATTCGATTAAAAGTATTATTGTGAAATATAATAGATTTATCTTCATAATATGATTTTATTTTTAATTTTAATGCAACAAATAATTATATTAAACAATAATACAAAAATGATGTAGTAATTATTTTATTCAGAGATAAACCAAATAAATGGTTTTAAAAATAATAAAATAAATATTATATGAACTATTTAATGTTCTCCACTAATTTTCTAGATAAATATGACCTCTTATTAATCTATTAAAGATTTTATTTTGAACATATATTCTTTATATCTTTTATTTAAATTCCACTAAATGAATAGTGTCAAAATTGACACTATTCGTTATTTTATAAAAATAACATATTATTATATTGATTAAAAATAACAAAAATATTTAAAAATTAAAAATTTAAATTTAAATGGTATAAAATGTTATAAAGTATCCAATTATGGACAATTCACAACAAATAAGTAATTATTTGTTATAATTTTAAATTTATAATGTTATTACCACAAATAAAATTAAATTGATTAAATAAGGATAAATCAAGTTGATAATGTTGAAAATAAATTCCTAAGATGTCTAAATTTTATTGGTTGATGAGATTACAACCCTATATCATCTAATATTCTAATATGGGTCATTTTTGAATGTTTTTAAGTCGGGTTTGATTTATTATAAATTAATATTTTTAAGATTTCCAAAGGTGCCACTCTCCTCCCTTATAAAAGGGCACCTACTCCCTCCCTTCCTCACACCAATTCGAGCCTTAAAGATGGCCCAACTCCTGAAAAATTATCTTATCCACTTCCCTAGAAACATCCTAGAGGCCCTGGTATTCTTAAAAGACCAATTTTAGTTCCCTAAGAGGAGGTCTCAAAGATGCACTTCAAAGAAGAGGTAATGTCTGTTACCGATTCTTTCAACTTTATATCTTTTTCTACTTCTTATTATTTAGTTGTTTCATTATGAAGTAATAACATAAGTATCAATAATATACTGATATGTTATTATAATTATGAAACAACCCTATTTCACCATCTATACAACCTACATAAAACGAAATCACCGCGCGTGCGTACGTACAGAATACCGTCTCCACGCCGTGGTGTAATCTATTTTTCCAAAACCACCTTACTTGGATGGGTATAATGGTGTAATTAATTACTATACATAGTTATTATAACATCATTCTGATTCTGATATATTGTATCATCCACTCCAATTAAATTCAATAATTATGGAAATGACATCATCGCTCGTGCGTACGTACGGACAACCGTCTCCACAACGCGATGAGATTCATTCTCCATGATAACCATTCATTAGTGATTATAAAGTATATATAATAAGTAATCATGAAATATATGACATAATAATGATACTAGATTTATTTATATATATATATGTATTTCATCTACTTAATTCCATTCAATTCAATAAGGAAAAGAAAACAGCGTTCATGCGTACGTACGGCCTACCGTCTCCATGAATGGTGTATTTCATTCCATTTATTGATCTATTATATATATGTATATTCTTAATATATAGTATATATAAATCATGTTTTATATTATGGAATTAATTAATCATGAACTAAGTAATCATATGAATAATTATAAGTCAAAACACGGATGACAAATGAAACGATTTTACCCAAAACGCTCTTTAACACGGAATTTACAAAAGAAGGGGTAATATAAAGTCATAAGTGAACCATATATGATATCATAAAAATGAATATGATTCCGTAATAAGACAATAACATTATTTAAATCATTATACAGGAGGTTCGGATCCATACGAAGCATATCGGACCTAAGGTAAGGGATAATTTTGCAAATCTCCTTTTTATCCGAGATTGCTTATTCGTCAGTATTTACTGGGGTTATTTCTATCCTCCATGTCCATGTTTTATAAAATTGTTTTCATGTATGTTTAAAGTCCTTATTACCCATTTTTGTCTTTTACTACATGGTATGTATGGATTCTTTCTATTACGAGGTAGTTTTTGACTTTTTCGACAAAAGTACGAGAAGAATGTTTTTTTAACATATATAGCACGAACGGTTTTTACAGTTTAATAAAGCCTTATTTTCATGAAGCTTCCTACAAAATATTTCATGACTATTTTCAACAAAATCTTTTTCATTTAAAATTGCAGGACATTTTGTGAATAGAAATTGATTTTGACGAAGAAAGGATATTTTTCTCAAGAATTCATTTTAATGTATTTTATCAAAACCATTTTTCATCTAAGATGACATTATTTCATATGTGTATGTTTAAAATATCATGTCTCTATGGTTTACATGGTTTCACTTTTCTTATTATGAAATGATATCCATTTCTTTTATATGGGTTATGTGATGATGAGATGATGTTTATGAAACCCATTTTATTCATTGGGTTATTATGAAATATGTATGTTTATTTTGTGGTACAAGTAAGAATGATTTCATTATGAGATGGATGGGACCTATATCTCCCTCCAATGAATTGGGTAAACATTTATATCTCATGAGATAGACATGGATTGAACGGAAAGATAAACCGGTTCCGTAATACAGGACTGGAATGAGGAGTGAACTTGATTCAGAAAGGGACTTTGTCTACTAAGATAGTCATGGAAGTAATGCCTTGGATACTATAGAAATCATTACATGAGCTTAATGGTTGACACAATTACATGTTTTATTCCCATTCTATTTTATCATTTTTAATGTTTCTTTATGATCTATGCCTTACGTACTTCCAAGTTTTATGTCATTGCTCAAGCTTTTGTTGTTTAAACATTATGTTCCTGTTTTTAAGTTCAAATGTATATGATTTGTTTTATTTTATCCATCCATACCCTTACTGAGAATTTGAGCTCACCCGTTTTATGTTTTCTTTTCCCCAGGATATAAAGAAAGGTTTTTGGTAAGAAAAAAAGGGGAAGATCTTTATGGGAGATGTTGAAGATCTTTCACCATGATTAGAATATTTCGTTCCATGTTTCCAAAGACACTAAACTATTACGGTCCTTGTGTGTCTGTTTTTGTTATGTATTAAGTATTACGCAAAAGTAATATAATGTCCATGTACATAAAGATTTGGGTCTCTACAATAGGCCACATGGGACACCTCAAACCTTATCTTACTATTCATAATTATACCAGAATTATTGCAAAATTATTTCATCCTTAATGATGTCATTAAACACCCTAAACTCCAAAACTGTATTTTCACTATTCACCTAAAATTCAACTTTCTCAGAAAAATCATGAAAATTTACCTTACCGAATATTGATTCTCTGATTTCCAAAATAAACTCCATTTTATGATAATAATTTTCTAAATATTTTTAATTTAATTTTTAAATAATAACACTATTCATTGAAAATTCAACTATTTCAAAAAAATCCCAAAAAATCACCTTAATAAAATATAGATGCTCTGATTTTGAAAAATGAACACCATTTTATGAAAATAACTTTCTAAATATTTTTAGTTTAATTTTTAAAATGAAAAAAACTATTCACCCGAAAAAACTAATACTTAACCAGTACTTTCTGGAATAGTTATTTACCTATTTTATTGAATCACATTACTTAATCAAGGTGCCTATATTATATTAAGACTTTATTAAGTGAGGTTACTTAATCCCTTCGATCACATTACTAATCATAAAAGTAAAATCACTATTCATAATTTACTATTCATAATCGATTATGTTGATATTATTAGACTCAATATTTCTTACTGAATATAACTGTAGAAGACCATTTTGTGAAAATCATTACACATTATTAATTATTTATGGTTTAAATAAATATTTTTAAAATATACTTTTTCTAAATTTCATCAATAATATGCATACTATATTTATCCAGACATTTTAAAATTCACAAACTTCACCATAAAAAGATATCACAATTTTTATTTAAATCAAAGGATTACACAAGGTAGTTATGGTCTCGTTACATAACCCCTTATAACACCAGCATAGGACCTAAGATTAAGGTGTGCTAGGGTGATAGAATCTTGTGGCGGCTCGGTCAACATTGACAGAGTAGTGATTTCTATTAGCTTGATCTTCTTGTGAAGGAGATTCTGATCCAGCTTCACACGATGAAGTTCGGTGTGGGTTTGGTCCAGTGCCAAGCCCGAAGGTGCTACCTCCTTTTCGAGTTCCATCAGATGGGCTTCGATCAGCCCGAGACTACTAGATGGGGCCAATGAATCTTCATTCTATATTAATTAACCAATTTCACTTGTATTTATAGGCAATAATCGCAACATTTAGTTTCAAATGGTCATATAACAATGGAAACCCAACGGTCTTATTTTAATTACAGTCATTTTTTTAAATGAAATAGTTTTGATGAGTATAAAATAAAATAGCACACAATGTTAGGAAACTAATCTTATTAAAAATTCCAGGCCGTTACAATCTTCCCCCACTAATAAATTGTGTCCTTGCAATTTTAAATTGGGCTTGAAAATTATGTTGAAAGTCCTACATCGGAAAAATAATTAGTAAAACTATTACTTTAAAAGAAAGAAAGGGAGGTTAAAAGGTCAGCCGTGTAAACCCATAAAAAGAGTCAATGTAGAAAAACATGTATATGGAAGAGAAAAAAAGGGTCAAGTTATGATGGAGAGTGATAGAAAACATGATTAGGAGAAAATTTATAACCATAGAGCCATAAATCTGTGATGATCTAAGGGACCATTTTATTTATCCGAAAAAATTACTAAGATAGTACTTTATTGTTATTATTATTATTATTATATTTTTTTCTAATATCTTTCACCTGGAGATAAAAACAAATTAAGTTACATTATAGACTAAGAACATAATGAAACATACTTAATTTCATAACATATAGAGTTTCCATCTTAAATAAATTCAACTACAAACTCATCTTTTCCTCCAAATGATGTGTGTTCAAGATGAATTTTGTTTTTTGTATCTAAACCACTAGAATCAACAACTATAAAACTTATATAGAATCACATAATCCACGAAATATTAAATATATATTTCTTCTATCTTTAAACATTATCCCAAAAATAGAAAGTGAAAGATAAAACAACTCTTCAAAAGGAATGAACCCCATAGGAAGGGAATCTACTTTTAATCTTCAAAATTCCATGGTACTACCCAAAGTTCATCATAGACCATTCCATAAATAATTGTCTTTAAAATTCCTCAAAATAAAGAAAACTAAAATTGAAACCCAAATATAAGAAAGATTTTATAACATATTCTTCTGAGATAAACATTATCATTCATCTCCAAACAACATCAACCACTCTTAATGTCTTATAACAAAAGTAACTTACCTAGTCACATTTTCCCTAAGATTAGTTAATCATTTCCATAAGTAACCTAAATTACAATAAGTTCACCTAAAATTTATCAATTCTTTATAATATAAGTCAACCTTTACTTCTCAATGAAAATAACGTAGTAATCTATTTAACATGATCATATAGGGTTCCCAAATTAGTGAACATCTTCCAAAATAATATTCATCTTTTAATCCCATAATAATTTTTTATGAAGAATATCTTCACAACATCAACATGTGATACATAACAATAGATTTTTTCCTTAATGATATTAAACCATCTTAGGTAGTGACTCGATGTTCTTAGAAAACATTAAAGATATTCTCATAGATCACGAACTAAAATACCACATGACATAGAAAATTATTATGATGAAGATACAAGTACTTCAGTCATCATTATCCATATCAGTATAACCCTAGCATTGTTCCCTTTTTCTTGAAGATTATTGTTGCTCATCATGCTTCTCATCCTTTCCAAAAAGAATTACCTTTGATAATGATGTTATTAATATTTTCATGACTTATTATATTCCCCTTTTACTTATTTTATATGAAATGTGCATAATTTGTGTGAAATATTAATGTTTTAATATTAAGTATAATATTTGAGCATTTTAGAAGTAGTCCAATTGAGTCAGTTTAATGTTTTAATTATAACTGTCCCTATACTGATCCAAATTGTGTGTTTCTTGTTTTGTAGGATTCTAATTTAAATATACAACATGTCATTAGAAGGAACCATGATCCAATTCTGCCATTTGAAGGGTCATATGGTCCTCACAAACAAGACCAAAGAATCTGTGAACAAACTGGACCAGCCTTGAAGATTGATTTACTGGGCTCAATACAGAAGTCCAAAAACATTAACTCTCCACCATAATTTTCGGGACACTACATTTCATTTGGATAAAAATTTCATGGCCCAAATCCAAGTACAAGGGGCCCAAATGAAGCTTTGAAGTCCAGCCCACCATTCTGTCCGAGAATTAAAATCAGTAAACTATTCATGACATATCTCATGATGTAAGCATCATATAGAGCTGAGATTTTTCAGTGGGAAAGAGGAGATATAGGTGGCCGTCATTGTTGAATAAGTCATTCGGATTTGAAGGCATCTTCCTGTTCAAAAATCCATTCACATGTTGGCCATCGAAAAAGCATGGATAGAAATGGACAGTTTACCTTTGTTTAATAAAACTGCCATAACTTTGGCTCCACCTGTCCAAATGCCTCCATATTTTGACAGTAGTCGGACAACTTTATTATCTACAACTTTGAAGAAGGAGATATTTTGATATTCGTCTGTCTGAATAGCCAAATTGGCGATGAAATTGGAGGGACAGATTAGGAATGCAAACAGTCCACTACTTGGGCTATAAATACTCTCCCCTTCTCTCCTTGAGAGGGGTTGGCATTTCAGAAGAGAGGAGATCATATTGGCATGACCAAAGTTTTTCAAAAGGATTGGGAGGACCTTCCATACTCACGTTTTCACTTGATAGACCTTTCCTCCTCTCTTTGTTTTCAATTACTTTTGTGTTTTTCATTTTTGTAATTTTGTAAGTCCTTTCTTTTGTAATTCTGTTTTAATAAAAGTTTCTTCTTCAATATCTCTTATTATCCACCACATTCTGTATTTTAATATTAATGTTATTAAAATAGTTTAAATTCAGTTGAATCCCCTTCCCTTCTTTTGCTTCCTCATTCTATCGAAAATCTGTTTTTAATTATCATCATTGTTCGTGTGTGTGTGTTCAACGTACCACTCTTTTCTAATACCTTTATTTTTCTTCTATTATTAATTTATCATCATAAGTATTATAACCAGAATATTAAACACCCAAATGTCTGAGTAAATATCTCATTGGGGTGAGCCAAAATTTAGGGATGTTAAGTGATTGAGAGTATTTGCTCGATGAGTATTCGTTAATTTAACATTGTGTATGTTGGACTTAATATGTCATGGATTAATGACATATTTTGTTTAGCATGTGGTTTCCATGGATTATTGGAACCATAAATACACTACCATAAACAAGTACTGATTGATTTTAGAATCCTAGTTATGTTAAGGATTGTATTAAAGCTTTAACACTTAGGAATTCTAATCGACATCAACTTGTGAAGTGGGTGTTAATTTAAATGCAATATAAAGCAAAGCTCAAGGATATCACAAGCTTAACTCCCTAATAATGAACTCACCCCAATATTTATCAATTTGTTAAATCAATTATAGACAATCAATCATTTCAATTAAGCTCTTCAACAAACCCCCCTAATCAAAATACAATCAACTAAAAACGAACAACTACTACAAAGTATCATCGCCGAGGATTCGACCTGAGTGCTGCTATACACATTAGCAGAGCACCGAAACTTTTTTCGGTCGATTGGTGACAATCGGCCGCGATTTCAAATGGCGCCATTGCCGGGGATGGTTCTTTAAGTAGTCATTAGTTTCTGATTATTGTAAAAAAACCAAAAATATCAAAATTTTTGAAAAAAATTGAAAAAAAAACACAAATAAAAACTCGTCTTCCTCTTAAAAATCATAAACTGAAAAAATAAAAAGGAAAACCTGTCTTCCTCATCCTTTCTAAATCTCTCTGAATGCCCCGCAGCCTCCCATACAATTCCTCGGATTTGTTTGACCCTGAAATTGATAGAACTCTTCGTCGACTTAGGAGGACCATTAGGGATAACCAAATCACCCAAGAACCAATCATTACCCTACCAATTGAATTATATATGGCCAATCCTAGGGAACAAACATTGAAAGAACTTGCTGCCCCTGATATGATTTACCAACCTCTTGGTATTCAATATCCAAACATCGAGGCTGATTTCGAACTCAAATCGGGTTTGATTCATCTTCTTCCTCATTTCCATGGGCTAGCTGGTGAGGATCTTCATCTTCACCTCAAAGAGTTCCAAGTGGTATGCTCAACCATGAAACCTCAAGGGGTTTCTGAAGAACAAATCAAGCTTAGAGATTTACCCTTTTCCCTAGCGGATTCTGCCAAGTCTTGGCTCTACTACCTCCCAACTGGTTCCATAAACTCATGGGTTGACATGAAGAGACTTTTCCTTGAGAAGTTCTTTCCCGCTTCCCGAATAGCTTCTATCCGAAAAGAAATAAGTGGTATCCGTCAATTCCCAAATGAATCACTCCATGAGTACTGGGAGAGGTCCAAAAAGCTTGTTGCAACCTACCCACATCATCAAATCCCGGACCAACTCTTGATCCAATACTTCTATGAGGGGTTATTGGATATGGAGATAACTATTATAGATGCTGCATGTGGTGGTGCTCTTGTTGATAAAACTCCTGCAGCTGCAAGAGATCTCAGAAGTAATATGGCTGCAAACACGCAGCAACTCCATACTCGAGCACATGCTCAAGTGAAACAAGCCCAAGAGAATCAATCCATAGAGCCCAACAAGATGACTGAGTGGATGAATGAACTTACAGGTCTTGTGCGTCAACTAGCGGTGGCTACCAAAGCCCAAACCTCATCTTCTCCACAGTCACTATTCCCTGGACCTATCAAGAATTGTGGAATCTGCCACTCTCCATCTCATCTGACTGACACATGTCCACAACTTCAAGATGATCGATCTGAGTCATCTAGTCCAATGGAGCTCAATGCGGCATATGCTCAGCGAAACTTCAACCCTCAACAATCAGGTCAGTTTGTTAGAAACATCAACCAACCCCACTCTGAGACCTTCTCTTCTACCTTTAACCCACCTCTGAGGTATGGTAATCCCATTTCTCATCCTCCTCAATTCCCTCATCAAAATCCAAACCAGTTCCAATATGGTCAAAGTGGTGGTAACATCTATCAACCTTATCTTTTTGTTCCTCAACCCCAAAGGAACAATCCGCCTCCTGGATTCCACTATCCTAACGAGCCTTCCCAATTCCCCACCCAATACAATCGCTTTCCCAAGAACCAAAATCAAGGCCAACCCAAATTGGGACAAGCCTCTTCTTCTAAACAACCATGGGAAAGTGATGTAGAGGATCTTGCTTCCTTCACCCATTCTAGCCTCAAGAACATTGAAACCCAAATAGGTCAACTTGTATCCCACCTTATCCAGCAACAACCATCCAATTCATCCCAACTCCCAGATCAACCATTACCCAACCCTAAGGGTAATGTAAGTGCAATTGCACTTAGATCGGGAAAACAAATTTCAATGCCCCATGCTGATTGCTCTACCACCCCTTTCGATGTTGATCTAGAAAATGAAAAGAACAAAAAGCTGGAAAAGGAACTTTAATCCACTCCTTCACCTCCTTCCATTCCTCTAAGGAACCCAATTCTTTTTCCTCAAGCCATCTCCAAGTCTAAGAAGTCCTTTGAACCTGATCCTGAAATGCGTGACATGTTTAGACGTGTTGAAGTGAACATCCCCCTCTTAGATGCCATCAAAAAAATCCCTAAGTATGCCAAGTTTATTAAGGAATTGTGCATCCATAAGAGGCAACTTAGTAACATTAAAAATGTTTCAACCCAACAGTCCATTCCCATGAAGTGCAAAGATCCCGGGACCTTCACGGTTCCATGTCAAATAGGGAGTTCCAACTTTGATGATGCACTCATAGACCATGGAGCCTCAATAAATGTCATGCCCAAATCCATTTTCTCCAACCTTGGTCTAGGTCCCTTGCACCTAACGGGTGTTGTCATTCAATTAGCTAATCGAAGCAATGCCAGTCCTGAGGGGATAATTGAGGATGTTCTTGTTCGGGTCAATGATCTTATCTTCCCAACTGATTTCTATGTCCTTGACATGGAAGGTGAGACGACCTCTTCTCGATCTCCCCTAATTCTAGGAAGACCATTCCTCATGACTGCTAGAACCAAGATCGATGTCCATTCAGGAATCTTATCCATGGAATTTGGAGACCAAGTGGTCAAGTTCAACATTTTTCAAGCCATGCGATACCCATCAGAGAATCACTTTGCATTCTCTATACATGCATCTGATGACACTTCTGAAAATCAACTCACCTCCATTTCTTCATGCTCATCATGTTCTAATGATAGTAGAGACTGTGAAATCTGCTCAATGATTAACCAAGTTATAAATGGAGAAGTTGATGTTGACCGTTCTTTCTTAGACTCCATCAATTAAAGTGAACTTGAAAACTCCCATGAATCCCACATCAACTCTGATCTCTACTTCTCCACCTTGTAAAATGTTGAGGAAAATGACCCAAACCCATCTGGAATCCATTCTCCTGCTCCTAACTTGTCTAGCTCTCAAATCAAGGCTGAAACTGATCTAAAACCACTTCCTTCACACCTCAAGTATGCATTCCTTTTCCATGATCCCTCCTACCCTGTCATTATCTCTGCTTTACTTTCTGAAACTGAGGAGTCCCAACTTGTTCAAGTGTTAGAGGAAAACAATAATTCCATAGGTTGGACCCTAGAGTATATTCTAGGAATCAACCCTGCCCTTTGCATGCATCACATCCATCTAGAGGAATCATCCAAACCAATTAGGCAACCTCAAAGAAGACTCAATCCACTCATACTTGAGGTAGTTAGGGAAGAGATTACCAAGCTTCTTTAAGCTGGTATTATATACCCAATTTCTAATAGTGAATGGGTTAGTCCAATTCAAGTCATATCTAAGAAGAAAGGGATAACAGTTGACACAAATGAACATGGAGAAGTGGTCACAACTTGAGTGAAAAACAAATGGCGTGTGTGCATCGATTATCGCAAATTGAATGCTGAAACACGAAAAGATCACTACCCACTTCCTTTCCTTGACCAAATTCTTGAGAGATTGGCCGGAAAGTCACACTATTGCTTTCTTGATGGTTACACCGGCTACTTCCAAATTCCAATCACACCTCAAGACCAAGAAAAGACCACATTCACTTGCCCCTTTGGAACCTATGCCTATAGGCGAATGCCTTTTGGCCTTTGTAATGCTCCTGCAACATTCCAGCGGTGTATGATGAGTATCTTTTCTGAATTCATTGAGAATTTCATGGAGGTCTTCATGGATGACTTTACCATTTATGGCGAGTTATTTGAATCTTGCTTACATTCACTCTCTTTGGTCCTTCAAAAGTGTGTCAAGTGCAACCTTGTGCTGAATTTTGAAAAATTTCACTTCATGGTTTTAAATGGGATTGTTCTAGGGCACATAATTTCTCAAGAGGGTTTCCAAGTTGATCCAGCCAAAATTGAGGTGATCCAATCACTTCTTGAACCCAAATCAGTTCGATACATTCGGTCCTTCCTTGGTCATGTCGGTTTCTATCGGCAATTCATTCAGAACATCAGCAAGATTTTCCTCCCACTCACTCGTTTACTTCAAAATGATGTCACATTCAATTTTGATGAGGCTTGCAAGAGAGCCTTCATTGAACTCAAATCTGCTCTCACATCTGCTCCAATAATCCAACCCCCAGATTGGTCCTTACCATTTGAATTGATGTGTGATGCTTCTGATAGGTCCATTGGAGCTGTTCTTGGTCAAAGAAGAGAAAACATTCCTCATGTCATCATTTATGCCTCAAAAACATTGGATGAAACTCAATCACACTACACTGTGACTGAAAAAGAACTTTTAGCTGTGGTTTTTTCCTTGGATAAATTCCGGCCCTATCTCTTAGGTGCCAAAATCATCATCTTCACGGACCACTCAACATTAAAGTTCTTACTTAAGAAAAGTGATTCCAAACCAAGGCTAATAAGATGGATTTTAATGCTCCATGAGTTTGACCTTGTGATAAAAGATAAACCTAGAAAAGAAAACGCTGTGGCTGACCACCTGAGTAGAATTTCTAAATCTTCTCATTCTGAAATAATTGATCCTGAATTTCCAATTGAACACCTCTCATCTCTCACTCCAAAGTTACCATGGTATGCCCCAATTGTCAATTACTTGGTTTCTGGTGTATTCCATGAATATTTTTCAAAGGAAAAAAAGATAATATGAAAAGTGATTCAAATAATTATTTTTGGGAAGATAATAAACTTTGGAAAACTGGGGCTGACATGGTAATTAGGAGATGTGTTGATGAAACTGAACAATCATCCATCTTGGAATTCTGCCACTCAATGCCTGGAGGTGGACACTTTGGACCACAAAGGACTTCTAGAAAGGAACTAGATTCTGGATTCTTTTGGCCTTCACTCTTCAAGGACTCACACAAGTTCTGTCAATCATGTCCCACTTACCAAAAGTTTGGCACAATTTCCAAAAGAAACGAAATGCCTCAAAAGCCATTAATCTTCTGTGAGATCTTCGATGTTTGGGGCATCGATTTCATTGGACCTTTTCCCCCTTCCAATGGATTATCCTACATTCTCCTTGCTGTTGACTATGTTTCTAGGTGGGTCGAGGCCAAACCCACTAGGAAAGATGATGCTCAAACTGTTAGTGAGTTCCTCAAAACCCATATCTTCCATCGATTCGGAACACCACGTGCTTTGATAAGTGACTTAGGAACTCATTTCTCTAATAGAACCATAGAGTCACTTTTGAAAAGGAATGGGGTTGTACATAAAACGTCCACTACATATCACTCTCAAACAAATGGAATGGCTGAACTTTCTAACAGAGAAGTGAAAAGAGTGCTTGAAAGAATTGTTAAGACCACAAGAAAAGACTGGCCCGATAGACTTGGTGAAGCACTTTGGGCCTATCGAACAACCTATAAGACAACCATTGGGATATCTCCATTTAGGCTAGTTTTTGGTAAAGCCTTCCATTTACCAGTTGAAATCCAACATAAGTCATTTTTGGCTGTCAAAACTTGTAATTTTGATTGTGAAAAATCTGGTGAAGAAAGATTGTTGCTGTTGACTGAATTGGTGGATCTTCGACTTGATTCGTATGAGAACTCCATTCTATACAAAGAAAAGGCAAAGTCACTCCATGACAAGCACATTGTTCGAATGGTATTTCATGAAGGTGAAAAGGTAATGCTCTTCAATTCTCAATTTCGACTTCACCCAGGTAAGCTTAATTCTCGTTGGGAAGGTCCTTTTGTTATTACTAACGTTTACCCATTTGGTGCAGTGCAAGTCCAAGACCCCTCTTCCAAAAGGAAATTCACGGTTAACGGACATCGGTTAAAGCATCACCATGAGAGGTCTCACAATCCTGGAAACACGTCGACTTCCATCGAAACCCCATCCACTTCAATAGAACCACCACCGGATGGAGACCCGCCAAATCCAAACCAGGGGGCACCTCTTTCCCTTTAACTCTCTCTCTATCTCTTCCTCTCTCTACCTCTTTCTTCTTCTTCCTCTCTCTTTCATTTTTTTACCACTCTATTCCTCAAAACCTTTCTTTTTATCTTTCTTGTGTGGGTGTGTATTTTTAGAAAAACCTTAAAAACTAAAAAAAACCAAAAAACACAATTTCTTAAAAAATTACAAAAAAAGAGTCATGCTTACTCACCATCGAGTTTTGAAATTTTGTCCAACAATTTTGGGGAGTTAACAGACATATTTTCATCTCAAAATTTATTTATTTTCATCATGCCTTTGGATAAAGAATTATATGTCAAAACCAACACATTTTGAATGCTCAATTTTTGATTTGGAAAATGATTTTCCCCTACCGTGAGGAATAACATTAGCCATCATGCCAAGGTCATCTATGGCCATCTTTTTCATTGTGTGTCTTCACCACTGATTGTGAGTCTTGAGTTTGTGGACCTTCGAGCTGAATTTCCATCTTTTGTGTGCATTAATATGATAGAGGCATTTTCTAAGCCACATGAGAATCAGAATAGCCAAATAGCCTCCCGTTACCCTTACATTGATCCTACTTTTGAAATCCCCTTTGAGCCTATGAAAACCTTTCTTTTGATAGTCACATTACAAGCCTAATACCTTGTCCCACCCAACATCTTCATGGATTTTCATTGTACAATTTATTGAAATTTAATTGTAGGGGGAATGGACTTCATTTTTGGGCGTACTTTCATTGATTTACAATGTGTCATCATATGCTTGAGGGAAAGAATCCATTCAAATGTGGGGGAGAGGTTGTAATTCTGTGAGCTTTGGGGTGTATATGTGTAATTTTCATTTGTACAAAAGTCATTGAAAAGTGTTCAAAAAAATGAAAAAAAATTATATTAAAAAAAATGAAAAAAAAAGGAATGGGTTGTGTCTTGGGTGGGTCAAAAATCATTCATCATCAACCTTTGATAGTGTTATAACTACTAAAATTAGTTCCATGAGAAGATCAAACATGGGTTGGGAGATGACTGTGAGACTTGTTTCAAGCACAACTTTCGAAAAAAAGAGCAAAAAGAGAAAAAAAAGAACACTTGAATCATCTTGTATTGTGTCATTATTGGAAGTCTTACATGTTGTACATATTCAATCATCTCACCCTATTCCATTTTCTATCTCCCACACTTTTCATTCATCACACAATCATGTCCTTGTAAATATTTGTTTCTATTTCCTTTCAAATCAAATTTCAAAAAAATGTGCATTGATTTTTCCATGTTGGTGTTTTTAACCCCTATTTTCCTTTGGACATTATATACCTACCGTCCCATAGCCACTGAAAAACCCCTGAAAAGACCTCTTGATTCTTGTACACATTATATTTGGGAATGGAAGCTGAGAGCTCTTACAAACTCTTGATTTTCACTTTTTGTTGGTGAATGAGTGAACCTCCTAAAATACATTTTTACCATCATGAGAGGAGTAAGTTTTGAGTGCCTACATTTTCCAATTCAAACCTTGAACATGAAAAAATGAATTGTTTCTGATGCATTATTGTGAACCAAATTTGTGATTAAATTCAATATAGATGAGTGAAATAGTCTAAACCTCCCCTGATTGGAGAAAACAAAATTTTAATATTTGTTGGTGAGTGAAAATGATTTTGTCATGTTTTTATATTTGTTGCACATGAGGACACGCGCAAATCTAAGTGTGGGGGAGTTGATGTTATTAATATTTTCATGACTTATTATATTCGCCTTTTACTTATTTTATATGAAATGTGCATAATTTGTGAGAAATATTAATGTTTTAATATTAAGTATAATATTTGAGCATTTTTAGAAGTAGTCCAATTGAGTCAGTTTAATGTTTTAATTATAACTGTCACTATACTGATCCAAATTGTGTGGTTATTGTTTTGTAGGATTCTCCTTTCAATATAAAACATTTTATTAGAAGGAACCATGATCCAATTCTGCAATTTGTAGGGTCATATGGTCCTCACAAACAAGACCAATGAATCTGTGAACAAACTGGACCAGCCTTGAAGATTGATTTACAGGGCTCAATACAGAAGTCCAAAAACATTAACTCTCCACCATAATTCGGGGGACACTACATGTCATCTTGGATAAAAATTTCATGGCCCAAATCCATGTACAAGGGGCCCAAATGAAGCTTTGAAGTCCATCCCACCATTCTGTCCAAGAATTAAAATCTGTATACTATTCATGACATATCTAATGATGTAAGCATCAAATCGAGCATAGATTTTTCAGTGGGAAAGAGGAGATATTGTCGGCCGACTTTGTTAAAGAAGTCATTCGTATTTAAAGGTATCTTCCTATTCAAAAATATATTCAAATTTTGGCCATCGAAAACGCATGGATAGAAATGGACAGTTTACCTTTGTTTAATAAAACCGCAATAACATTGGCTCCACATGTCCAAATGCCTCCATATGTTGACAGTAGTCGGAAAACTTTATTATCTACAACTTTTAAGAAGGAGATATTTAGAGATTCGGCTGTCTGAATATCCAAATTGGCGATGAAAGTGGAGGGACAGATTAGGAATGCAAACAGTCCACTCCTTGGGCTATAAATACTCTCCCCTTCTCTCCTTGAGAGGGGTTGGCATTTCAGAAGAGAGGAGATCATATTGGAACGACCAAAGATTTTCCAAAGGCTTGGGAGGACCTTCTATACTCATGTTTTCACTTGAGAGACCTTTCCTCCTCTCTTTGTTTTCACTTACTTTTATGTTTTTCATTTTTGTAAAATTGTAAGTCCTTTCTTTTGTAATTCTGTTTTAATGAAAGTTTCTTCTTCAATATCTCTTATTATCCTCCAACTTCTGTATTTTAATATTAATGTTATTAAAATAGTTTAAATTCAGTTGAATCCCCTTCCCTTCTTTTGCTTTCTCATTCAATCGAACATCTGTTTATAATTATCATTGTTCGTGTGTGTGTGTTCAACGTACCACACTTTTCTAATCCCTTTCTTTTTCTTCTATTATTAATTTATCATCATAAGTATTATAACCAGAATATTAAACACCCAAATTTCGGAGTAAATATCTCATTGGGGTGAGTCAAAATTTAGGGATGTTAAGTGATTGAGAGAATTTGCTCGATGAGTATTCGTTAATTTATCATTGTGTATGTTGGACTTAATATGTCATGGATTAATGACATATTTTGTTTAGCATGTGGTTTCCATGGATTATTGGAACCATAAATACACTACCATAAACATGTACTGATTGATTTTAGAATCCTAGTTAAGTTAAGGTTTGGATTAAAGCTTTACCACTTAGGAATTCTAATCGACGTCAACTTGTGAAGTGGGTGTTAATTTAAATGAAATATAAAGCAAAGCTCAAGGATATCACAAGCTTAACTCCCTAATAATAAACTCACCACAATATTTATCAATTTGTTAAATCAATTATTTTCAATCAATCATTTCAATTAAGCTCTGCAACAAACCCCCCCTAATAAAAATACAATCAACTAAAAACAAATAACTACTAAAAAGTATCATCGTCGAGGATTCAACCCGAGTGCTGCTATACACATTAGCAGAGCACCAGAACATTGACCTGTCGATTGGCGACAATCGGCCGTGCGTTTCAGATTATTTCCAACATCTCCACATTTACAACATTAAATAGTATAAGGTATATTAAATTGAACCTTATCTCCATTCATTACATTATCCATTTTTTAAAGTAATTAGCTACAATATACCCTGTCATCCCACACTTAATACATCTCTTGGTTCCATTGTGACATTTTCCTTGGTGCCTCCCTCCACAGTTTTTTCACAAAGGAAATTGGGTCTTCTTTCTCTTATCACCTTTATCAGATGAACATCCTTGAGACGTCATCTTCCTCTTCCTGGATGAATTGGGGCATTCAACTTGGTACCAATTATTAATTGTGATTTTTGATAGCTGGTTTGGCATAATCACAATATGTTCAACATGATCTCTCATCATCTCTGCCATATTAATTGGGCAATCATCATATTTCCAATCACATTAGTTTTTGGGACATGTGTTTCTATTTCCAGCAATTAACTAAGAAAAAATCATTAGGGAGCATAAATACTTACCCAATAATCATGAAAATGAAACTTTAAGAATAGAATGATAAATTTGTAGAAGAATAGTATATCCTAACTTGTGATCCCCTAGGTTCCAATCTTGGTTGTCTGTGATCTTATATTCTTATGTGAATATTCATTTTTTTTCATTGTTCATTTAATAATGGTTCTTACTAAGATTATGAATTTACCAAAGCATATCCCATGGTAGTGTCAAACCAAGAGCGCAGTAAGGACCATTGTTGTGCACTAGGTTACCCTGGGTCAGGCCCGAAACACCTTGTTAGAGTTTTCACTCCTAGGTACATTTGTGCTAGAGCAACCCCTAATTGTTTGTATCCAGAAGGGGATTTATTTGTTTAGAAACCACTTACTCAATACTTCACCAAAATCTCAGGATGTTTTCACATATTTAAAATTTTCATTAAGAAACCTTGTAAAGATTCAAATCCTAATTTTCACAAATAAAAAAACCATCCATTGATACCAACTATAGCATCACTTCTTTTAATACATAACACTTCATTAAATTTTACAAACAAATGATCTTTAAAGTCTAGTTTCTTGGAAATCACGATCATAATACATAAAAACAATATATAAAATCTTCTAAACCACTTGAAATTATTCTTCATTTGTTCACCCTATGTTCATTACTACATCTCATAACCTGGGAACATACATCAAAGGAAATGGTTAGCAGAAGTCCTAGTAAGGAAAAAGGGAAACATTTTACATGTGAACTTGATATACATCAATAAAGTCATGATAAATAACTTTAATGCTTGAGAAAGTGATCATGAGGAATATCATAATAACAATAACATGTTTCATAACTTTAAAGATTTTGATACAACAGTTAACTTAGAAAATCATTTCTGTATCACCACGGTCCATCCCCAATGTTTCATTAAAAAATTACAATGGTTATTCCCTAAGGTGTCGTTAAAATGGAGATCTCTAGAGATTAAGTCATACCCAATCCATTAAAGAGATATTAGGGTGCACCCTTAATTTTTATTTATTATCATTTGATACACATATATCATCATAAAACATTTCATAAATAACCCATATAGAAAAAATAAATGTCTTTTATTTCATAATCATAACATTTTAAAAATTGCTTTTAGGACATGATCTTTATGTCATTTTAAACCCACAGAAAAGGAAATCGGGTTTCATGTATGTAAATTCCAGAATTTAAAAAATTAAATTTTGATATATATGTGAATACCCCCGTATAATAATGATCCATGAGAATACACATAATAAAATAAAATAATTTGATAAAAAGAGAGAGCCATTTTTATACGAAAATTCGGCAGCATAACGGCTATGCTGCAGGGTTATAGAAAATATTGAAAAGAGAGGGTTCATGGTCACCCATTAATAAATGATCCATAAAAAAGTATAGGGACCGAATAAAAAGGATATAAAAACATGGTAATGAAATGTGAATGGAAAACCATATCAAATGAAAAACTTTAAAGGAAGACTAAAATAAGATTTCACTTATGAAAATTTGATAGCCTAACTACGTCACTTAAAACTTCTAAAAAATTAATTGATGAGATTAAATAGGGTATCTCATCATATGAAACTAAAAGGAATATATGATGGATATAAATATCATACCCCAGGATAAGAAAAATGAACTCGAAAGACTTGACCTGAAAATAGAACTTTGAAAATGAGAAGGGTGAATGAATCCCTTACAAAAAATTCGGCAGCCTAACAACGCCACTAAAAAATTCATAAAATGAAATGATGAGAGAAAAATGGAGTCTCTAATTATATGAACAGAAAAATTACCATAAGGTGAATATAAATGAACATCATCCTACATAATAACATGGAGCATAAAATAAATGACATAAGAGAAAGTAATTGAAAAGAAAGAGAGAGGTAGGATCCCTTACCTTGAAGAGTAACTTTGAAAGATTGAAGGTAGGGACATTGGGTGGATTGAAGGAACCTTTTTAAGACTCCTTGGGAGTTAAAGATACCAGAACATAATTGGTGGGGATTTGGAAGTGAAATGATTGAGGGAATGTCTTGATATTTATAGAAGAAGTGACGGGACAAAGCATTAATTGCCATGGGGCACCTCATCGGTTGTATTGGCAAAACCATGGGCTTGACCAAGGTATTTTCACATGGTATTGGCCACACGGGAAACCTCATACTTTATCATACTATTCATAAGTTGACCTGAATTATTTCATAATTATTTTATCCTTAATGATGTCATTAAACACCTGAAACTGAAAAACTGTATTTTCACTATTCACCGAAAAATCAACTTTCTCAGAAAAATCCAAAAACTTAACCTTAACCAGATATCAACGCTCTAATTTCAAAAATGAACTCCATTTTATGAAAATAATTTTATAAATATTCTTAATTTAAATTTTAAATAAAAACACTATTTACTAAAAATTAAACCATTTCAGAAAAATCCCAAATAATCACCTTAACCAAATTTCGATGCTCTGATTTCAAAAATGAACACCATTTTATGAAAATAATTTTCTATATATTTTGAATTTTATTTTTTAAAATAAAAAACAGTATTCACCCAAAAAAACTAACACTTAACGAGTACTTTCTGGAACAGTTATTTACCTATTTTATTGAATCACAATACTTAGTCATGGTTCCTAGATTATATTAATACTTTCTTATGTGAGGTTACTTAATCCCTTTAATTACATTACTAATCATAAGTGTAAAATCACTATTCATAATTTACAATTAAAAATTTTTTATGTTGATCTTATTAGACTCTATGTTTTTTACAGAACATAACTATAGAAGACCATTTTTTGAAAATCATTACACCTTTTTAATTATTTAAGGTTTAAATTAATATTTTTAAAATATCTTTTTCAAAAATTCATCAATAATAAGAATACTATATTTATCCAGACATTTGAAAATTCACAAACTTCACCATATGAAGACATCACAATTTTTATTTATATCAACGGATTACACAAGGCAGTTAATGTCTCGTTACATAACCCCTTATAACACCAGCATAGGACCTAAGAGTAAGATGTGCTACTGTGATAGAATATTGGGGTAGCTCAGCCAACATTGCATGAGTAGTGATTTCTATCAGCTTGAACTTCTCATGATGAAGATTTTGTTCCAGCTTCACACGATGTTGTTCTTCTTAGGTTTGGTCTAGAGGAAACACCAATGGTGTTACCTCCTTCTAGAGTTTCGTCAGATGGGCTTTGATCGGCCCGATACTACTGGATGGGGCCATATAATCTTCTTTCTATATTAATTAATCAAGATAACTTGTATTTATAGTCAATAATCTCAACATTTAGTTTCAAATGGTCATATTGACCAACAGTCATATAACAGTCGAAACACAACTGTCTTATTTTAATTATACTCATTTTATTAAATGAAATAGTTTTGTTGAGTATAAAATAAAATAACACACAAAGTTATGAAACTAAATTTATTCAAAATTTTAGGTCGTTACATCGACTATCACTTACAAAATCTTATATATTCATTATATGAAAATGATCAAACATAAACAACATTAAAATTCATATTAAACCATCCATTTGAAATTTTAACAAAATAACAATAAACCAAGAATGGTATCAAAACAGATCATCTATAATCAAAAATATCATAAACCCTTCAATATAATATGGTAGATTGTGTCATAATAAATAATATTAAGTTAAGCATAAAATTCAACAAAGGATTTGGACATACATGATATTAATATAATAAAACAATATAAAGCATCATGAGATAAATACACTTTTTTACATTGAATTATATATTCAAATGTTGTGCATTTATAAAATAATACATTTAAAAAAGATATTTGAATTAAAGTACCCCATACCACATTAAAATATTTGCGGTAAATTTTAAAATTTACATTTTAAAATATTCAGAACCTTATAAAAAAATCCATAAAAAACATTTTGAAACCCGGGATAGGAATGATAATGATTTAGAAAAATATATATTTAAATAATTTATTAATATGTTTTAGATAAATATTAAAACACATAAAACCTTATAAATTTTCCTATTGAAATTCTTTTTGAGAAACACGGACATGGATGTAAAATATGTGCCAGTAAATATTTATGTATAAAAAATCTCGAATAATAATGTGATCATGAAATTAACCCTTACCTATGGTCTATTTTCTTTGGCATATGTCTAAAACTCATTTATATTTGTTTAAAACATTTTATTAACCTCAAAATAAACATAATAATATTTATGATATCAAATATTATTCATTAATAGATTTAAATTACCCATACATTTTACAATTCTGTGTTTAAGAAATGCTTCAAGTGATAATTTCAGTGATTCTCATATGTGTTTTGAATTTTTTTATTGATCTTATTACATATATCATGATTTAATTACTTTGATAATTTAATACATGATTTATATATTATATAAATTTAGTATATATACATACCTATAAAAAATATTTCAATGAAATACCTGTCTATTGATACGGTAGGCCTTATGTACGCATGAATGTTGTTCCCATTTTCTTATAGAATTGAATTGAAGAAAGTAAATGATATATATATATATATTATTAGTTGAATTTTTATTTAATAAATTTATTACTTATTGATTATATATATTTTTATAATCATTTTTGAATGGTTAACGTGGAGGATGAATCTAATAGTGTCTTGGAGACGGGAAGTCGTACGTACATCTGATCGAAGATATAATTCACCTAATGGTTAAAATGTATGTAATTTAATTTTATATTAATTAGACAGAAACATTATCATGTAATATTCATTATTTATAACCCTTATAATCATCATTATAGCCATTAAAATAAAATAGTGAAGAAAAACCAATTACACCATAGCATAGAGATAGTAAGTTGTATGTACGCACCCATAGTGATATTATTTATCATAAGATGAGTAAAAATTTTGAATATGGTTGTCCAATAATAATAATAACATTTCATAATATATTATTATATTTATTTATTAATTTTTTATATAAAAAATATAGGAAAATATTGTATAATAAAAAAATAACTTTCAATGAGTCAATAAAACAATTACCCCATCCTCAGGTATCCCCTTTTGAAATGAATAAAATTAATCCTTAGAATGGATTACTATAAAATGTATGTGTTTTATGATGAATTGAGGGAATTTGGGTGGAGGAATTGGTATGGTTTGGGTGATTCAATTGGATTAGGATGTTTGACTAAAAGAGAAGGAGGGGTTCTATTTTATAAGAGATGGGATGGGCACTTTTGGAAATTCCAAAACAATTAATTAATTATAAATTTATTTTATATTCTAAAGACCTTTAAATAGATTTATTTACATTATAATAATATTATAGGTCAAGTTAATATCTAAAATAAAAATTTAAATTTGTATTGATTTTATTTTATTCCTTATCATTTTTATTTGTCCACAATTAAACAATTTATTTTTAATTGTAGTGATAAATATTATAAATATTAAAAGGATATAAATATTTACTTATGTAGTGTAATTTTTCCATAAATGGAAAATTTATTTCATTTTAGACCTTATAATTATCAATTTTTATTTTTTTAAGATATTTATGATTTTTCAACAACTCAATAAATTGTAATTTTTAAAAAATAACAATACAACCAATTTTGACAATATTCATTCATTGAATATAAAAAAAATCTAGAAAGAAAGATAAATTATAAATATAAATTTAAAATTCTCCTAAAATTTCATACTCAAATAAATTTTTTTCATCTAAATTAAGTCAATTTATATTTGTTTTATTATTTTTAATATCATTTTTTATATATCAATTAATAAAATAATTTTTTTCATCACAATTGTGTCATAAATAACGGTACTGATTTAATATATACAAATTAAAAATAAATTACAATGATTTATTTAATTATATTATCTATTAATATAGTATTTATTATCAAATTTATCTCCTGCTGATCTCTATATTAAAATTTTTATATTTACAAGAAATTAGAGTGTGACATTTTTTACATTCATTAAATTTAATAATATCTCTGTCATATTGGTTGAAAATTTCACATTAAATGATTTTATTTAGAACCATATATTATAAGGGTCTAATTTTTCCATCCAATGGAATTTTTAATCAATATGAGTTTATTTTATAATGATATTTTTTTCTTTAATTAAGTGATTTAACCTTAACTGGGGTAATAAAATTTTTACTAAATTTAATATTCATATAATTAATAAAATTATACCAATTTACATAATTTAGACCCAATGATTCCAAATATTTATTCCATTTTATAAAATTCGATAAAAAGATGTTGTAGTAATTAAATTTAAATTAATCTAATTTTTGGATTGAGAAGATTTGTTTTTTAAAAGTAAAAACCCCTCAAAAGATAAAAATGTGTTTATTGATAATTTTAATGTGAAAATAATTCTAATGAACTAATTTATATTAAATGATAAAAATATAATATAATTATTCTTTTTAACCTATCAAATGTATTATTTAACACTATAAATTTATTTAGGAAAAAATATATTTTTAATTAAAATTTATTATTTTTCCCTACTAATCAAAACATGAAACATATGAGAAAAAACAAATAAAATTGACCCAAAATAAAATATGACATTACAATTTAAAATAATAAGTTTATTTAGTTTAACTGAAAAATAATAACATCAAATATTAGATATAAAATTGGTTGTCCATTAACAGGTAGTAATTTTTTTTAGAAAAATATATTCTTATAATGCGTGAAATTTGATTAATTCATATGTAATACCAATAAAATAATTTGGATGGATTTAAATTTTTTTTTTAAATTATATAATATAAAATTGTCATAATTTGATTAATTATATTAATTAACGATAAATTAACATCAAGATTTTAATGGTCATGTTAAACTAACAATATTTAATTATATATCAATGTTCATTAAAACTAGATGTTGTGTGAAACGTAATATATCTAAGATATTAAATTTACAAAGAGACATAATGTAAAAGCCCAGGTTATTACAATTTTCTTTCTGGTAATGAAATATGTCCTCTTAATTTTTTAATTTGGGTTTAGTAACTAATGTATTACTATTCAAAATTCCATTATTGAAATTCACATCGGAACAAGGGTCGATAAAACATACACATTAAAATACAGAAAGGTAAGTATGAAGGTTACCAAAGATAACCCATAAAAAGGTTCTATGTAAGAAAACATGGACATCAATGGAAAATATAACCATTATGTTCATATGGAGAGTGATAGAAAACACTCTTAGGATAAATTTAACAATCAAAAATCTAAAAATATTCAATAATCCAAGAAGAAATTCGATTCATATAAAAATGTAAGAGGGTATAATTTTTCGTTTTATAAACCATTACCTAGGATTTAAGAATTAATTTACATAATAGTATAATAATAAAATGTAGGATACTTACTTTTCAAATATAGTTTCATCCTTTAAAAAATTTCTACCACAAACACATCTTTATCTCCAAAATATAATTACATTAAAAAATATTCTACTCATATTAAACATATAGGGTTAAAAACTGAAATTTTAATTCATCAATAATATTGTTTATATAAATAAAAATATTTTATAATATCTAGGAATTCACATAAGACATGGTAGGTGAAACACCCATCTCACATGAAATTTCTTGGACCATCCTCTTCCATTACATTGAAAAATTTATGGTGTTTGGGTTATCCTGGAGACCATCAGTGACTCATAAAGTAGTTTCCAAAATTCTGGGATGAACGAACACTGCAAGCAATGGGTGTTAGTGGAACCAAAGTGAATCGGTAGCATAGATTTCCATAAATGGCACCGCGGGGTGAATGGTGTCACTGATGGGTGCAGATGGCATCAATGAGCATAAGACGTACTGATCAGCATTTTCGGAACCAATGGGCATTGATGGCACCGATGGTAAATGGTGGCACTTATGGTGCTAGAGTGATGGTGTAGAGTGACAGTTACTCACCTAACAGTGACTCCTTCACTGTTTTTCTAGGATCTTCTAGTTTCTCCCCGATAACGTATCTTTTGACACAAAAGTGTTTTAATACCCTTTCCAAATCCATTTTAAGGTCATGGAAGATGTTTAAATCCCCAATAGTGGTGTGAACCTCAAAACATGGAAATTTGTGGCCATTTTTTTAGTGGCATACCCTTGTAATTTTTTACAGTTTTTCCCCTATTATACAATTTTCTCCTTTTAAAAGAAATCTATTAACTGATAGTCATTATCTCCACCATCTCCATAGGGACATATTAAATACCAATTAATCCCAACATGTGTAACTATCCAAATGCATGTTCAAGACACAATATGACTTTTAAGAACATTTAAATCGACTCAATGATTTTAGGATATGGCATTTTCTTAAGCTAAGAACATCCCTTCTTTTCATCTCCCTATCTCTTGGTGAATTTGGAGTCCCTATTCCATAGAATAATTATGCCCTCTACTAAATCATGTTCTACTCACCCTTGGATCCATGAAGTTTCCTACAAGTGGAGAATCCCATGTTCTTGGTGTGAGGAGAAAACTTCTATTGTTGATCATCCATGTAGGGTTTTACCTTTTATCTCCAATTGTGTATCAAGCTGCGTGGGTATGATAATGTTTCCTCGGGGCATGTATGAAACCAAATCATAACAAATGTAACAAAAAGACTTTATTAATGAAGGGGTGTGTTTGATGATTATGTTGGTTGACTATTTCTTCTTTTTTTATATGTTATGAATTATATTTCTTTATGTTCACTAAAAATGGTGTATATTGGTGGTCCTTTCCTGTGCACTGATGAACCTTTTTTTCTCTGTATAATATTGTGATTGAATGAACCTAACATAGAAACTAGTTAATCATGTAAACTCGTTTGATTAAATTTTTACCCAATGAATGAAATTGTTTTGTGATCAACCTAGTAAACCAAACTAATGGATGGAACATGATATATGGTTTGGTTAAAACTAAAAACTCCTTTATTTTGTTCTGGTAATAAGCACAAATTTTCTAATTGATGCTTATGGAGTGATGTGGTTAGGGATTGGATCCCCTATTGTTCTATTGTTGATTTGTGGATATAATATTGTTTGGCGATGTACATTGAGTCTTGGTTTGGTTCTAGTACTTAGAGGGATATTCCATATCCCTTTTATTGTGGTGACATTACTAGTGTTCTAAGTGTGAATGCTGAAATTCCAGTTTGGATGTCTTCTTCGGTCTATAGATGTTTTTACATGTTTGTGTGCATGTCAGTTTCCTGGTAGTAGAGAATTAATTTCTAATGAAACCAGTTGAACATGACAACAAAAATTGGGTAGTGCTCAATTTTGGCTATTTTTATTTTTACATGAATGAATAGTAACAAGGGTGTTTGTGTATCAGATGGTTTTGGTACCCTTAAGTTAGGATGATTGCTTTTTTACCAATATGTATAAAATTCATTTATTATATTTCTTATTCTCACCCCACCCAACTTGATCACATCATGACAAAAACAACCATTTCATGGGGTAGGGTTTTTTTCCAAAATCCTATTAGGTTGCAGGTTATTAGGTCAACTTTTTTCCATCTATTATGTAGCCCAATACACATCGGGAGGCTTTGATGGAATGTGGTCCATTATTGGAAAAAACAATTTAGGAAGGTTATGTTGTGGTGATTTTCCAAGCTGTGTGTGTGGGCATGTTTGTTTCCCAAGTATCTTCATGATTAGGACTTAGTGTATTTAGGCGTGATGGTTGTTCTAAACTGAGGTGTCTACGGGCATGGTTACATATGGTTTTGGTTGCCTAGGTGTCCATGGGTGGGATGTTTGGTTATGGTGGCCCAAGTGTCTGTGGGAGTTATATGTGGTTGAGGTGTCCCATAAGGTCGTTGTTGGGGATGCAGTGGGACAATAGTGAAAAGAGTGTTGGAGTCCTAATGCCTAGGATGTCTCCAATAACCGATGGGAAATTAGTGTGCAGTACCCAATTATCGCTGAAAAATGACAATTATTTAATTGACATGTTTTATTTTTAGAGTGTGACTTCATGATTCTAGGTTGATATTTTTACTACATGGTGTTTTGGATACCTCTACTTTCTCATGGGGTATTAGAATGCCTCCCCACATAGACATGAGATCTTTTGGTTTTCCCTCCTGAGTATCCTATATACTCACTCTAAGTATATAAAACTACTTTTAGGATTCATAGAGGACTTCGGGGACCATGTGATACTGTACTATCTATTATTTCGGGATATTTTTGTTTCTATTTTTTTTCTTTTTATACATTCTGTTTGGAGTTTTATTTTAATTTGTATGGGTTTATATTTGAGCATACATATGGGAATGGGTTTTGACATTACTTTTACATTCAAATTCGTAGTTTTTTGGATTTTTACCATTATATCTCCTGATCCAACTAAATCAAAAATATAATGTCATCCATATTATTTGTGATTATCTACCCTTGGTTCCAGTCACCACTCCGGGGCCTAATGAAGGCGGGACTCGGGGGTTATTATCTATCCTTCCACAGAAAGAAGGATGGTGTTGGATTTTTTTATCCCTTCCCTCATCTTGGTGATGGGGGTTCATGACATAATTCTACTAGAATAGGTTAATAGATATGATGGAGTTCAAAGTTATGCACAGTGAAGATTGAATGGGATGGCAGGGAGATAGTGTTAGACAATCTTGGTGTGTTAAATAGGTCAGGGGAGACCGGCTAGGAAACATGATTTTAGGGCCCCCATGATTTGATGCAAGGACTCTAAACCTACCGAACGACCATGTGGGGGTACCCTGATTTTAGGGTAGAGATCCTAAGAAATGTACATGCATCATAATTACCTGTTTTATTTTGTATTATGGGTCTTTGACGAGTTTAAAATGAATAACATGTTTGTGAACAATTTAAAATAAATCCTCTACACTACTCGAGCTTACGAATTATTCGTTTACCAAGTAGCTATGGAACCTGGATGATGACCATGAGTAGTGCGGGAGATCGAGGCCTGAGAGGCTGATTTGATAGATCACCAGAGGACTGATCAAGAGGCGGAGGTTGACTAGTGGAAGAAGAAGCTTCGTACATTTCTACGGTAGAACCTCGGGAAGTACAATGGTAGCATCTCAGACGTAGAGATAGAAAGATGGCATGAGTTGTTGGTGATAGCTTTCAGATTGATTCATGCAATGGAAGATTTCTGAGTGCCACTATCATTGATATAGATGCAGTGAGTGGTGTGTCAATGGTAGACTCTCTACCTCTTGGAGAAGTGGGAAGTTGTGGTTTCTTGGATAGAAATTGAGAAGGAGTTCTAGGTGTAATTCATTTCATCGGCAATGAAGTCTGAGAAAAGGCAATATATGCAATCCCTCTAGTAAAAGAGTATGATGGTGTGGAAATTGAGGATAAACTTCAAGGATCTCCATTTTTTTCTCTAGACCTCTTTCTAGATGAGGAGTCTTGGGTGAGACTTTTAGAGAAGGCACTTTGACCTTCTCTTCTGTATGTTGTTCTTCCCTTCACTCGGTCAACGTACCAGGAGGTTCAGAAAAAGGCTAAAGTGGTGGATTGGATGCATAGATGGGGAGGTCTTCTCTGTGAGGGGGGCTAGTTAATCTCATCAATAAAGAAAGAAATTAGCCATATACCTCCAGCATTAGGGCCATCCCGGTTTCGTTCAGTAGGGAGAAGGTCTCAAAAATTTCTGTTTCGATATCCTAGTCCTCACCCTTTCTCTATGAGCCTAGGATTATAGTGCTTCATTTGTGGTAGTTGTTTCCTCCATTAGAATCAGTGACCAAACTGAGTAGAGTACAGTAGAGTTGGGTAGGTTCAATTCCCACCTTAGTAGGAGAAATTTCTAGGAAGGCCCATTCAGCAGCCACAACATGGACCACATGCTCTACCTCATTTTAGAACAGATATTGCAGGGGGAGGTCAGCCTCAGTGTGCTCCTTAGGGAACTTGACGAGTGTGTGGTCGGGGAGGCGGCCAACAGCCGAGGGGATGAGGAGCTAGGTGTGGGAAGTTTCATGAAACAATGGAAGCATATCCAGTAGGGCCAGAAATCATTTGTGGTACGATCAGTTTTTTAGTACTCTTTTAAGTTCATTATTTGATTCATAAGATTCACACTCCTTTGTTGAACCTATTTTAGCTCATTTTCTTGGTCTAGACATATATAGGATTCTCATTCCACTGGTATTGAGTACGCTTGTCAGAGGTCAGACCTGCTTGTCTTATGTTTACCAGGGATGTTGGTTGATGGTAGTTCTACATCAGTCTAGTGGGGACTTTCTTTTTCTATAGATGCAGCCATATGATTTCATCATAGGAATCGACTAGCTATTATTTGTTTGTGTTGTTATCGAATGATTTTAAGGAAGGGTCATGATTTCAGATATGGGTAGATAACATGTGACTTTCTTCAGTAAGTGGGGTTTCTTGGAAGGAAGCTAGTGATTGGAGCCCCTTCATTCCTTTTTGGTTGAGCTGTCAGTGGAGTTGGCTGATACAGAGACGGTGGAAGTCCCTAGGGTCATCAGTGAGTTTCTATACATCTTTCCATGAGAGGAGGTGAATCTAACCCCTCGACGTGATGTTAAGTTCAAGAAATATTGGCAACCCGGTGCCCGTCCAATTTCGATGGCTCCCTATCAGATGGAACCTTCTAAGTTGTGGGAGTTATGAATTCAGATTGTTGATCAACTAAAGAAGGGTTTTATCTGATAGAGAACATCACTATGCGGTTCTTCGATATTGTTCGCATGGAAGGAAGATAGTGGTCTAAGGCTGTGTATAGACTATCGAAGGCTGAATCGGGTGACTCTTAAGAACCATTACTCCCTTCCCTGAATCAATTAGAATTCTGATAAATAGTAGGGTTCGGGATGGTTCTCTTTGATCGACCTGCGATTGGGATATCACATGTTGAGGGTGAAAGAGGGTGACATCTCATAGTCTACTTTCATGTGTAGATATGGGAACTTTGAGTTGGTGGCCATGCCATTCAACATTACTAACATACCTGTTGTGTTCATGGGGATCATGAACTCATTCATAAAAGAATATCCAGGCTGGTTAGTAGTCATTTTTATCAAAAAAATCTTGATGTACATAGGATCAGAGGAGGATCACGCTGAGTATCTAAGGACATTTTTATAGCTCCTACGACAACACCAGCTCTACTAGATGTTGTCCAAATGCAAGTGTTGTACATGGTTGGTGTACATACTAGTACACGTCGTGTCCTAGTAGAAAATAATAGTGAACCCATCGACTGTTGATGTGTATTTTTCTTTATAATAACCCAATAATGTAGTGGAGGTTCGTAGTATCATGGGACTAGCAGGTTACTACAAGAAGATTGTGACCAACTTCTCCCAAGTTGCAACACCTTTGATAGCCTGGACCAAGAAATACCAGTCTTTTGTATGGAGTAATAATTGTTAGGAAGCCTTCAGCTATCTGATGTGGATGATGGTCAGTTCACCAGTGTTGAGGTTTCCAGAAGAAGCAGTAGCATTTGAATTGAACTATGATGCTTCATGCCTAGGCTTGGGGTGTGTGTTCATGTAGCAGTGGAGAGTGATATCTTATGGGTCTAGTATGGTTTTCCTCATGAATGTATCTATACCACCAATGAACTAAAAATTTCAGTGGTAGTGTTCACGATGATGTATTGGTGGAACTTTCTCATTGAGGAATGCTTAATGATCTTCTTAGATCACAAAATCTTGGGTTATATCTTCACCCAGTGAAATCTGAACATCTCGTAGTAGAGGTGGATGGAGTTTCGTGAGGAATATTACATTGAAATATCTTATACCTAAGAAAAGGGGAACACATTTTCTGTTTCCTAGTGTATAAAGTCATCGAAAGATATGGTTCAAGAATCAACAGATGCTTGGATGGTGATGGGGGAGTTGGCTACCTTACACCTAGGGTACAAGTGTGGATGGTGGTACGGGTTGTCTGTTTTAGATGACTATGCATTCCACTCTATTGTTGTAGGTGGAGGAGTCTCATTAAGAGGCATTAGTGGATAATGTGATGAATGATCATGTTAGCCAGGGCAATGCTCTAGGAGGGTGGTCATAAGATGATCGAAATTAGATTCTATTTCATTAAAAGCTATTTTTTCAATTGGAAATACCTTAAATGGTTCTTGGTGACTTCCACAACTCACCCCTGGTGGTACAGCCTGTAAATTTCAATATGTATAGGGGCATGAGGGGACAATTTTTGTGTCCCGGGGTGAAGAGGGCAGTGGTGAAGCTTGATGTAAAGTGCATTGAGAGTCAGCAGTTGATGGATGAACACTACATCCTAAGAGGTCTGTTGCAGCCTGTATATGTCCTTGAGTAGAAATGGGATGCTGTATCGATGGATTACTTTATGGGACTACCCAGGGATATAGGAGGTTGTGATAAAATCTGGGTAGTGGTGGACCGGCTATCAAAATCATCTCACTTCTTAGCAATAAAGGGGTCACGTGTTGTGGATGCCTTAGACCAGTGATACATGGACGAGTTGGTGTAGTTGTATGATGTTTTGAGGTCTATAGCCTCATATTGGGATACACGGTTTACCTCAAGAGTATAGAAAGTCTTACAACAAGATTTTGGAACTAAGTTATTCCTCAATAGTGCAATCAACCCCCAGATAGATGGGATGATAGTTCAGACAATCCAAACATTAGGGGACATACTGGGGGCTTGTGTTCTTGACTTTGGAAGATTGTCGATACGCTAAGTGCCTCTGTTAGAGATTGCCCACAATAATAGATATCTCTTTACCATTGGCATTTCTATGTTCAATGACTTGTATGGAAGACCATTTCACTCACCCATGTGTTGCACACAGGTTAGGGAAATATGTTTTCTTGGCCTGGAGGTGGTGCAGAGCACGATGGAAACGGTTCATCATATACTAAACTGGATTAAGGTGGCTCTGGACAGAAAAAATTCATATGTCGGTCAATAGAGGAGGTCATTGGAGTTTGAGGTTGGGGCCACGTGTTCTTGAAGGTCTCCCCTTAGCGTGGGCAATGGAGGTTCGATAGGGGGAGTAAGATCTCACCCAGGTTCATCAGACCCGTCGAGGTGTTGCAATAGGTTGGTGAAGTGGCTTATCAGCAGGAGGTACCACCATCTCAATTGATGGTGCATGACATCTTCCATGTATCATAGAACCATCGGTATCTACACAATGATTCACATGTCCTCTACTAGGGAAAGCTAGATATTGGGGATGATGCAATGTTCGTAGAGCAACCCATAAAGATTTAAGATCATAAGGAGAAGGTTCATCATGGGAGAACCATTCACATGATTCATGTGTTTAGGATTCATGGTGGCCTCGAGGAGAATACCTGAAAACGGGGGGATAGATGTTCTCCCAGTACTGAGATCTATTTTGTGTTTTGTTCAGTTTTTTCTTGTACTTGATTTTGATGTAGTGCATGACCTTATCAACTGTGAGATGAGTTTTATCCCTTGTTCTCTAAATGGGTGTGAATAGCCTTGACTGTGGGAAGGGGAGAACCTGATCCCTAATAAAGATGCATTTTTTAGGATGTGATTAAACCCATGTTGTTGAGTCAGCTCTGTTTAATGAGGATAGTATCTTCACATGGAAGAACGGGCTGTGTAATCCATATGACTAGATGTTATAACATTTACATGTTTGTGTTATTGATTAACAGAGGGAGCGGTAGTTCCTTTATAGTTGATCATTTTGAGGGAGAGGTGTTCTTATATAATAAGAAGGTCTAGTTTTGGGTGGTATCTTACGAGGTGGTTGTTCATACCCCTGTCTTTTCTTCGGATTTACTCTTGAATTTTAGAGGACAAAATAGTTTGACTGGTATCCGATGTATTGGAATGTATCCTCCAATTCCATTACATTTCCAATTTTATTTTTCTGGGTATCATGGGGACCATAGATGAATCATTAATGATTTTCTAAAATTCAGGGTTGAATGGATGGTGGCACCAATGGGCATCGGTCGCACCGAAGTGCATCGATAGAACTAATCGACATCAGTGGCACCGTAGGGTGAACTATGGCACTGATGGGCATTGGTGGAACCGATGAGTGATGGTGGCAATAATTGGCATCAATGTCATAGATGAGGGTTAGTGGAACTGATGGGAATCAGTGGCAATGATGATGAACAGTGGCACTGACCGTTCCCAGGTGACTGAGCCAGGGCGACGGTGCCCGGGTGATGTAGCTAGGGCGACTTTGCTAGTGCAACGGTGCTAAGGCGATGGTGCTAGTGTGACAATGACTCAACTAATGGTGATTCCTTCTCTATTTTTCCAAGACCTTACAATTTTTCTCCGATGATGTATCTTTTGATGTAAATGTGTTTTAGTAACCTTTCCAAATCCATTTAAAGGCATTAAAAATGTTTTTAATAACCAATAGTTTGATGAACATTGAGACATGGAAACATGTGGCATTTTTCCTCGTTGTCACTACCATGTCGGGTTTTACAGTTTTTCCCCTATAATGAATTTTTATCTATTTAAAATAAATCTATTAACTCACAGCTATTATCACTACCATCTTCGATGGGAATTAATAAATATCAATTAATCCCAACATGTGGAACCACCCAACCACGTGGTCAATCCAGGATCTAACTATTAATTACTTTGAAATCATCTCCCTAATTTTAGTATCTCGCCTTTTCTGAAGCATACAAAATCTATCATTTTACTCTTTCTTTCTCTTGGTTCATTTGGAGTCCCTCTTCCATAGACAAATCATACCCTGTGCAAGAGACCTTTTTGCTCACCCATTGATCATTGGATTTTTTTGAATGTGGTGCATCCCCAGTTCTTGGTGTGAGGAGAAATCATCGAATGTTGATCATCTATGAAAGGTTTCATTCCTTCATCTCTCTTACTATGAACCTTGCGAGGTGGGTATGATAATTGTTCCTCATGTAGTATATTAAACCACATTTTAATAAAGATAATAAACAGAAGTTAATATTTAAGGGGTGTGTATGATGATAAAGTTGTGGTACTATTTAATAATATCCTATATGTTATGGAATATATGGTCTTATGTCCACTAAAAAGAGTGTTTGTTGGTGGTATTATCTTACAGATTAATGAACCCTTGATTCTCTATCTAAACATGTGATTAAATGGACGTAACATTGAAACTGGCTATTCACAAAAACTTAGTTGATTAAATGGAAACCCAATGAATAATTGTTACAACTGGGCCCCGATGACTGCACAGACACCCCACCATAACATGGCCATCGCGCCCTGGCCAACCAGGTACCACCAGTTGCCCCACAAACACATGGGGCCCACCCACATGCCTGAACAGGTCACTTGACTAATGAATGTCCCCACAAGCCAACACATGTCCTTTCCAGTGTGCTTTGTCCTCACTCACACACACCTTGAGAAACTTCTCAGAAGGTCACCCATCCTGATCACTACTCCAGGCCAAGCACGCTTAACTGTGGAGTTCTAATCAGACAGGCTCCCAAAATGGAAGGTGCACCATGTTGACATGAGTCATATAATTTAGTCATTTAACCCCTTATTATTCGAGGGTGTTACAATCACCCCACCTTTAGAGAACAACGCCCTCGTTGTGGGCCCTACATCTTAACCCAGGAAGTGCACCGCACTTAAGGCTGAGTACCACCTCTGATACCAAATGTAATGACTGGGCACCGATGACTGCACAGACACCCCGCCTTAACATGGTCGTCGGGTCCTGGCCTACCAGGTTCCACCAGTTGGCCCGTAAACACATGGGGCCCACCCCAGGGTCCACCCACGTGCCTGAACGGGTTACATTACTAATGACTGTCCCCACAGGCCAACACCTGTACTTTCCAATGTGATTTTTCCTCACTCACACACACCTTGGAAAACTTCCAGGAGGTCACCCATCATGATCACTACTCCAGGCCAAGAATGCCCAACTGTGGAGTTCTAATCAGACAGGCTCCCGAAAAGGAAGGTGCAACTTGTTGACATGAGTCATATAATTTAGTCATTTAACCCTTTATCATTCGGGGGTGTTACAACAATAATCCTTGTGTGATCACCACATTTAACCAAAACAATTCTAGAAACATGATAAATGATGTGGTTCAATCAGATAACACCCTTGTTATGTTATTTTAAAAACCTTAGATGTTCTGCATGATGCTTATGGGGTGTTGTGGTTGGTAATTGGATTACCTATTGTTCATTTGTTGGTTTGTGTATTTGAGGTTGAGTGGGGCCATACATTGAGGTTTGGTTTGGTAAAAATACTCTGTGAGATCTCAAAGATCCATTTTTCTATGGTGAATTAATAGGAGAACTGGTTGGGAGTGCTTAAATTTCCATTTGGATGTCTTCTTTAGACAAGAGTTGTTTTGACTTGTGTGTTTACCTATTAGTTGCTCGGTAATGGATAATTAATTTCTAATGAATCCACATGAACATGATAACAAACAATGGTGGTGCTCTAGTTGTGTTTGTTATGATTTGTGCATGAGTGAATAGTAATGAGGGTGTGCGAATATGGGGTGGTTTCAGGACTCTTAGGTTAGGATGAGTGCTTGTTTACCTATATGTAAAAATTCTGTTCTTATATTTTTTATTCGCATCCCACCCAAGATGAGCACTTCATGCAAAACACCCCCATTTCTATGGGTACGGTGTTTTTCTCAACATCTGATTGAGTGGACGGTAATTAGATCATTTCTACTCCCTCTCCAGAGTAGCCCAAGTCTCATCTGGCATGTTGGGATGGCTAGTGGTCCATTTTATCCCATGACTCTTCTGGAAGGTTATATTTTGGTGGTTTCTCTAAGTGTGTGTGTGTGGTAGGGATGTTGTTATAACAATTATCTTTTGGATGAGGCCCAGGTGTCTTAAGGCATGGAGGTAGTTGTTCAGACCTAGGTGTCTACTGGAGTGGTTATGTAGGGTTGTGGTGGCCCAGGTGACTGTGGGCTGGATGCATGTTTTTTGTGGCCCAGGTGTCTGCGGGCAAGAAATGTGGTTGAGGTATCCCATAAGGTTTTTGTTGGGTCGGCAGTGGGACTATAGTAAAATGGAAGGGGGGAATTCTAACGCATAAGATTCCTTAAATAACCAGTGGAAAAGCAGTGCATGGTACCAAAATATTGATGTGATATTTCTATTACCTACCTAACTTCAGTTATTTGGGGAGTGTGCCTTGGTGAGGCTTGGTGGACAGTTTCCCTGCTAGGGTTTTGGTTACCTCTAATTTCTCACAGTGAATTAGAACTCCTCCCCACTTGTGTATGAGAGATTTTGTTTTTCCCTACATTGTATACCTATATAATCACCCTACTTATATTAAAATTCTTCCATGATTGCATGAGGATTTTGGGGATTGTGCAGGACCGTACTAGCTCGGATGTTATGATAGTTTTTGTTGCTGTTTTCATTTTATTTAGTTACATTAGTTTTAGAGTTTTCATAAACATTATTCTGGTTTACCATTTAACACATATATGGGAATGGGTATTGGCTTTACATTTACCATTATAATAGTATTTTTTTCATTTTAACTATCTCATCTCCTGATGATATGAAATCAAATGGGTAATGCCTTCCTTATTTGTTGTGATTTTATACCCTTAGTGTTACTTGAAAATCTAGGGCCTATTGAAGATAGGACTCGTGGGTCATTATCCCTCTTTAAACTTGAATAAGGAAGGGTCATTTAGTTTTCTATCCATTTCCTCATCATGGTGAAGGCAGGTAATGACATCACCCTTCGGTTGTGGGTTCAAGCCTCACGGCCTAGCCGAATGCAACGGGTTGTCACATGACCTATAAATTGTTCTTTCTCTAAACCATTATTATAACAAAATTAAAAAACTTAATATATTGTTTAATCATAAAAAACAATATCCTATGTTCAAATTAATCCATACCATCCTTAATGATTATCCAAAATACTCATGTCTAATTTTACAGCCTAAAAAAAGACATTATATTTCCAAAATCAATTATAACATCAGATCCCCGGAACAACATAATATATCTCTTGTTGATAGGTACCAAATATTTAATCACCTTAAAAACACTAATGAAAATATTACTACCACTAAATACATAATAAAGATGAACTGTAGTACAATCCATATATATCACATTCTTATTATATGATTATTCTTGAACCCGAAAACACAAATACATTAATTATTACACATTAATTGTAGTGACAACATATTATTGAATATGATCCATGTAATTTTTAAAAGATATTTATCCTATATTATATGAATAATCATTTTCATAATATACAACCTCTTTACCATTTTATCATTTCACATTTACATATTCTTTCTTCCCCTTACAAACATGAGGCGGATGATCATTATTTTCCCAATTGTAACAAACTCCTATTCTTTTCAGGAATATACCAGGGTGTTTCATCCCACAATGATCACATATGGGAAAATCCAAATTTCCCTCTTTCCCGGGATTTTTCACTTTCTCCACCATTCACTTATTCTATTTCTCTACCTTATTGTACGAACAGAAAGAAAATTCATTCACATTCATGATACCACATGAGACCATCTATTAATATGATGAGAATATTTAGAAAAACAAAGCCTTTAAGAGAAATGGTTTTAACCCATTAATATAAAAAAAAAAATTGGGTTACATATGTAGTATTTATAATTTCTTGATATCCTTGCAAATTTGGCCTCATACATTATAAAACTTTCATCCCCCTTTTCCATCAAATTCAAGAATTTCCCTTTGTATCATCTCTTTATTCACAAGGGAAATAAATTAATAATAAAATTTCCATAAAATACATCCACAAAATAATTTTAATTTATTCAACAACTTTTTTTAAATCATTAATAAAAATTGATCTGAATCTCATAAGATATGATAAACTACCATGAAAACCCTCTCCCTTTCACTTTTTCCCAACTCAAAAATTATCTTCTCTATGGAACTAATCTGTCTTTCATAAATAAAATTGATTTGTAGTTCCATTGAATATTTGAGGTTTATTTCCCAAGAATTCGAATAATATTTTTTTATCCACGTTGTGGAATAGGATGCTCCATATGAGTAAGGTTATTGTTCAAAACCTAAGTAAGTCGTCCGAGTATAGTTATAATTTTCACGACACTAGTTGCATCTCTGAATAAAAAATAATTATCTTTTATTGGAGGTGAAACCCTATATAGATTACGTGTGTTAATATAGTTAAATTCATTCCTCTAAGAAATATTTATAAACAATAGAATATAATACATTAGAATAGATTATAATGTATAATAAAAAATTTGAAAAATGCTTAACATAAACTGAATATTTTTTTTCATATCTAATCTCACAATAATTGACATGGTTTTATTAGGGGAAGATTTACTCACAAATCCTTCATGAATGTTTTTAATGAAAATATGAATTATCTGAGGAATATTTTCCACAAGTTTCAAACTAGGTGCGTTGTAAGGTCCATTTTCGTATACCAAGTTACCCCGACTGAATCCTGGAACACATTGTATGAGTTATTACAACTAAGTAATCTATTCTAGAACCAAATCCATCTGTATAATCCAAATAGGTATGTAATTTGTTGAGATACCAAAATAATCTCATCATTGACAAAATAAATGTACTTTTTTCTACACTTATCCCCAACATCTGTCGTACGGTTATGTTCCCTAATCATTGTTTCCTAAATATAATTTCTATAGATGTTTCTAAACTTCATAGATATCAAATATAATTTTTGGACCCAGAATCATGGAGAAATTTCATTATTTAATACATTGTAATGATTATAAAGAATAATTTCTTGAAGGACCAATCAGTTTAGAATTATTGAAAAACATATCACATACATTGACTCAATATTACAATTCAAATCATAAAATTCAATATATAAAATCCTTTTAGAAGAAAATTATTCTCCTAACTTAACTAGGAATATCTATCGTAATACAGAACTTGGCATCCTAGGAAAGTAAATCATAAGAAAAGGGTGATCTTGGATAATCAGTAAGAGAAAAATATATAAAAAGTTTTCATAAATAAGAATAATATTTTAAGTCAAGTATTAAACATAATCTTAATAATACTATTAAATAAATTTATAAAATAATGAAATTTAAACATTCACATGGACATTGTTCATGATGAATAATCACATGTAAGGTCAATAACGAATATCATAATGAGGGTACGAATAATGTCGGTAATCATAACCATAATTTTATGGTATCATTCCAAATAAAATATATTAATGTATTAAAACCCATAATACATTATCTAAGGATACCTACGATTTCATCCAGAGGTTGTAGCAGGCCCCGCCATTCATATACTATTTCCAAGACATTTCTCATTAAAAAATTCTTAAAAATAATCAACATAAACATTTTTATTTAAATCACTATATGAAATGTTAATATAATAAAAAACAATGAAAGGTATAAATATAGAACATCCATAGTCAAACATATCATAAACCCCTAAATATAATATAATAGATTGGATCATAGAAAATAAACATTAGTTAAGTATAAAATCCAAAAATGGATGATGATATAGATGAAAATATTCTAAAAAATCATAAAAAACAACTGAGTGAAATACCCATTCTACATTGAAATTATTTATTCAAAAGTCATAAATTCATAAAAGAAGGAATTTTAAAAATTTATTTTTGAGTCAAAGAGTAACATAACCATTTGAGAAATTGAAGATATATTTGTAAATTAACATTTTCAAATAATCATTTCTTTAAAATAAATCCATCAAACCGATTTTGAAAATAATGACATTCTAACATCCCAACCCATCTCACCACTATAACGGTGGTCAGACCGGTCACCGCAAGACCTCAACTGCCTCTCCCCGTAAGCCAGAGGCTACCGACTAACAGGAAAGATCTATGGATAGACATTGGGGAGAATATACCCTTATATATGTGTTTAATAATAGAAAATGGAAATAAATAGCGGTATTAGTCTAATAAATGATAAAGTAGTGGATGATAAATAGTAATAATTTTATAAAAGTGGCATACGCCAATTATACAACAGATGAATGCATGACATGACACTGATACAAACTGGAAAATAATGAAAAAAACAGCATTCTTTACATTCCAATATAGAAATAGAAAAACTATGACTCAAAGCCCTGAGTGCTATCTCCTTGAGCATTCCGAGCTTCCGCTCAGACCTTTGCTCTTATCCCCCCAAGTATATAAAAATAGCACAATCCTACAACCAAATAGAATCAACTCCCGTACTCCAATGGAAATGCAGAAAGATTAAGGTGCGAGATATAAATATTATTAGGCTGGGACCACCGGTGTCTACCCCAAATCCAAAGATTTAGTAAATAAATTAAACTGTGTGAATTCATGCATAAATAAAGTAAGCAGTATAATGTGACTATATAACCATGTTCCTACTTCATCCCTCAACTGGTGTCTAAACCTGTATTTTACAATTTTGATGCATACATAATAGTCATTACACAAACATTTTCATTTACCAATTATAAAAACCTCATTAAATTATGAAAGTCTTGAGACTCGGACTAATCCTGACATCCCCCGTATAAGTCACTCACCAAAGATGTCTCAAAACAATATCTAAGTAATAAATATAAATACTGAGTACAATCATGTAGTTTTTCTTGGATAACACGTCATTAGATATTCAATTTAATATTTCATATACTATATCTGAGCTCGTCTATTATAAATATTGATTCGCACCTGGGTCCATCCACTAACATTGATTCAGCCAATTCATTGATAGGTCTAAAGCCTTTCTCATATAAAATTCACAAATCATAATGTCACAATAGTTTTCATTATCCAAATAATTCATTTCATGTATGCAAAATTGGAACCACAATCCAATGACAGTTAATGGGTGTAGATAATAATTTCTAGCACCCTCATGGGTATTTGGAGCATTAGTCCTTGTCTCAGAACCCATGGGTATATGAAGCATCAGTACCTATCACATAAAACAATGTTTCCATTCAAGATGGGTGTAGAACGCCATGTATAGATCATTGAATGTATTTTGATAATGAGTCTGTGTCTCCCAACCCATTAATCAATCATACATAATAACTACCATTGGATTATAACACCATGTCAGGCACCTCAAAACCATCCATTAATTAATTTATAAATTAATTGATCCAATCCAATCAAAAATTCATAAACTAATTAACAAAATAAAACTCCCATAAAATAATTCTAAAATAATTTAATTATTAAACATATCAATAGTTAATAAATAATTATCAATTAGGTATTATTAATTAACAATCCAAAATCATTAACAAGTCTGACCTTGTCCACTGAAACAGTTTTTCATCTAGGAATTTAACAATTAACAAGCATATTGTAAACATCTCAAGTCAAACATGCTAAACAAACCCAACTTATTTAGAAACAATCTCACATAGCATATCATATTTTTAAATAACAACACCCTAAACAACTTAAGGCATAGAAAATAGACACGAAACCAAAGTTATTATTGGCCAACAGTCATAACAATCCAATAAATTCACAATCATAAATTAATGAATGCAAATTAATTATTTCAATAATTAATTAATTAAATCATTTCATATTAACCATTTTATCAATTAATTAACCACTTATATTTTATCATGTAATAAATAATCCATCAATTAATTGTTACAATTTGAAATTTATATTTCAAACATGTAAAAATATTCTATATTCTCAATATTCAATAAAATCCACAATATTAATGGATAATGTCAAGATAATGAATTTTTCAATTAACTAACCTATTACGCAATATTCTATATTCAAATCATTTAACTATGTAATCTCATCACATTAACCCAATTTGAAATACATGCTTAAAAAAACACATGATAAAGCCCTTATTTATCTCACATGGTGGAATCATTTAATAACATCAAAAGTGTCATGCCTCGACATATCATATATCAACACCATTAAGAAGACTTATTAAAATCCAAACCATAGAGAGCATGATATGACATTACTAATAACCAAAAATTTATTATTAATCACCATTTATTGAAAATTTAGTACTTCCATAATCAAAGAAAACTCATACTATCAAATTATTTAAATAAGAAAATAGTTCATAAATATAGTCATGGTGATTTGAGACCCCACCACCGGGTGATGTCGTTTTAATTATGAAACACTTGAATGTGCTTGGCGGCAGTTAGTTGAAAATGGAACTCAGTTGCACACACACCACCTTTATATATATATATATGTGTGTGTGTGTGTATATATATATAAATATATTCATGTGAGTGTTCCCTACAACAAAAATCATCAAATCATCAAAATAATGTCAGAAGACCAAAACTAATGAAAAAATGTATACGCACCAAACGTTAGATACCAGGGACTCATATAAAATATTATACTCTTAGTTAGTTGGAGATAAACCAAACAACATTATAATTATTTAACTATGAATAATGTCGTTGAGTAGAATCATCATGGAAAGACTTACCTTCAGCGGTGGTTGACAGAATGTGGACCCAAGAATCTCGAGAACCTCGTTACACAACCCTATAACAAAGAACACCAAACAATCTTAGTATAACAAAAACCCTATATTCGGCCAAACCTAACTGGGTACTGAAATCACATCAAACCACCAAAGTGATGATAAAGAACATCATTTGAGATCATACCTTAGATAATCAGACTAAAACATAGGAAGAATTCAAAGGAAATTCTTGACGAAAATGTACCCAGGAAAGGGGGCATTGTGCCCAGTAGGGGAGGCTGGCCGGGGGGTTTTGCACTGCTGTAAGGGGTCGTCCAAGAATTTTGTTCTTTTGGAGGTCCACAAGAGGAGGGCTGTATAGATGAGAAAGACAGAGAAGCCACTGCATCACACCTCTTAGGAGAGAATATCCTAGTGTTGTTCGCGCCTCTTTGGAGAAGAAGAAGGTCATTTTCCCTCCCTTCAATTATAATACTAATAATACCAAAAAAATATTAAAAAAAATTAATAATTACAATAATAAACATAATAATACTAGTATCATTAATATTATTTTTATTATAACCTTCTATTTTAAAATAAGCTCATCATTAAAGATCAATAAAACGTTTCTTTGATTAATTCCAAACCCCACAATTAACAATTCTTAAAAGAAAACATTTCATTGGAAAATTCCAACTCCCCTTTACTCTTGAATTTAATTAGAATCTCTTTGAATTCAAAGTAATAAATAAAATTCTATTCCTATGATTAATTAAATTAATTTTCCTTGAATTTAAATAATTATCATAATAATAAAATAATGACATTATCATCATTATTATTATCAAAACATTCATTTTTTAAATTCAAACCAAAACACCCAGATTCCTTACTATTATATTTATTAAAATAATAACAACCATAATTAACAATAATTATAACACTAAAAAAGAAATAATAATAATAATAATAATATCATTACTATAACTCAAATCTTTTCTATAACCCAAAACCTCCATTTAATAATAATTCTTCCTTCATTAACTTTGTAACTCCTAAATTAATTAGAAGTTTCTAGTGACCCCAAAAATACTTATTAAATTTTTCATCTGTCATTTAATTAATTATTGAATATTCATTTAATTAAACACCCACTAAAATAAGAGTAATAATTTCATTATTAGTATTATTAAAACTATATTTTAATTAATCATTGCTTCCCATATAACCTTATTTAAATAAAAAAAATTATTTATTATTTACTGTAAACTACTCGTCTTGGACCATAACCGTGTGCAGCCCATGAGAATCCATTAAAGTAGAATTTTCCAGATCTAGTAATTTTGAGACTTATTAGGACACCCATGAATATTATTAGGTAATTATCCAAGTCTAAAAAAACCCTTTTGGTGTTCCAACAATCAGAATAATTTTGAAGCTTAGTTTAAAAATCGACCAATCGATTAATGGAGATAACTTCAAAAACCTTCATAATTTACACCTGATTAAAAAACACTTAACTTTACAATCTACCAATCATAAAAACTTCTCTTCCCCAAGAAGCCATCATGAACTAATACTAAAACAACCAACCTTCAAAATTAATTTAATCTCGTTAGAACTGATGCATTGCATTCCCAACACCAAAAAAAACCATTAACCTTTCACAACTATAATGTCAAAGCCTTTAAAAACTGAGCCAAAGCTCACTTTATTGCATAAACATATAAATTCATCTTAAATCTGAGGTAATTATAGGTACCTCATCAAAGAAAATGGTTTAATCTCACCTAACTTACTGGAAATGTTGTGTATGCTTCCCTCGAAAGACGTCATGGACCCAAAAACCACATTCACCCTTTAACTGATGACAGCCTTAAAACTATTCCAAAACAATTTGCATGTATATCGAAGTGAATACCCATCCTCCAGTGAAATATCCAAGTCATGGAATCATAGGGATATTTTAAAAACCATCATTACCCAAAACAAATAAATAAATAGACCAAAGAAACCATGCATTATGCGTACTATCATGATAACATCAAATCATCATGCCCAACAACAATTAAACTTTAGAACAGTGTAAGTCCAAATTTGTCTTCATATCTCCATGATGATGTCAATATAGGGGAAATTCTTGTCATATTCAGAAGATCTCACAAAGAGAAAAACCTGGGTCATTAGCAAGATAAGTCAAACTAATATCGGACAACTCTATTCTAAAATATTGGCATCTCTTGACGACAGGTTTACCGAAAATGATGCGACACATCCCAACATAGGATTGTCCATGACATCACAAGAAAATATAAGTTTCTCACCAGCTCTCTATTTTATAACACATTAACACATTCATGTGATGTTCCTCTAACCACAATCACCATTTCAAGCATTGATTATAAAATCCACAACAAAAACCTATCGGCATGCCATTCCATCTGAGTCTAATGAAGTCATCCCAGTTAGTGGGAAAAACTTAATTTAAGGGCCTACAACATTATAAGGGTTCTTCCTACCATGAGATATGTCCTTACTAAACATAAATGTCCACCCCCTCTCATAGTCAAACAAAACTGAAATCACAAGATTCAAAATCCCCTTTTCCATTTTAGCAATTTTAATTACATCATTTCAACCATTCAACATTGGAATGAATTTCAACAAACAAACAAGTAATTTTTTTATAGCATGTCACTTGGTTTTAAGAACAATGCCCTATGAAAAAAAAAGGAATTCTATCACAAAAATCCCCTTTAATCATTTAAAATTTAGTGTTATTCAAATTTAAACAGGAAATACATCGTCTATATTCCTTTTACCAAGAAGGAATCCTCGGAGGGTTCCATTTATTCAATCTGGGTTATTCAAAATGCAACCCAATAATAGTTCATTTCAATCAAAACTCAACAGTTTTACATTTATAACCATTTTCAAACATACCATGGTTATATAAGGTTCAATGTCATGCGTGGCCATCAACCAATCGATAAGGCACCCATAAACCTTATCACGGGAATTTAGATCGCATTTATCACAGCAAAACTCATTTAACATTTTATCATTAGTAGCCCTTCCATATATCAAAATATCTCTATCATGTTATTATAAGAAATAACACAACAACATGATGTAACACAAAGTCAGGGCACAACAACAAAACATGCTAATAACTGAGGAATTATGTCATATAATCACTCAAGCAAGTCATATATATCACTGATATATGCTATCTATAGAAGTAAGCTAAAGCAGATCAAAAGATGGAATTACACCCAAGGAAAACAATCCAAATTAGTTGGAATCCAACTAATGCAACTACAAGTCATGTTATATGCATGAGAAGTGAATCTCTAATTTCTTAAGATGATTAATGTATAAAACTTCCTTGAAATATATGGCGAAGGATTTTTTTTCTCAAAATTATCCAAATCAATAAGCAACAGAAAATACACCAGTCAGTCAAGGTGAAATCATATCAATTGTTACCTCTAATAGTACAAACATGTATACCCATCCCTGGCCACTTGGTAATTTCTCGTAAATGGGGTGGTCAGTCCGAAGAACATCTATTAACCCAAATGCATAAACATCGCTAGTCTCCTCTCTACCAACCCCAAAATAGTATGAAAAGGAAAATAAACCCTTTTGATACCAATTCGTAACATCCCGAACCATCTCAACACTAAACTAGTGGTCGGACAGGTCGTCACACAACCTCAAGCGCATCTCCCCATAAGTCAGAGGCTGCCGACTAGCAGTGAGGTCTATAGATAGTCAGTGGGGACACTATTCCCTCATAATAGAGTTCAATGATAGACTATGGAAATAAATTGCGGAAGTAGTCTAATAAATGATAATGTAGTGGGAGAGAGATAGTACTCATTTTATAAAAGTGGCCAATGCCAATTATACAACAGATGAATGCATTACAATACAATGATACAAAATGGAAATTAATGAACAAAAATACCCTGATTTACATTCCAATACATAAATAGATAAACAGTGACTCAAATCCCGGAAGGTGGAATCCTCGAGAATTTTGAGCTACCTCTCAGATCTCTTCTCGTAGCCCCAATGAATTTATAAACAGCACTATTGTGCAACCAAATAGAATCTACTTGGGTATGCCAAGGAAGTAGAGGCATGAGTATGGTGTGGGACAAAAATAATAGGAATTCAAGACCATCAGAGTCTACCCCAAATAAATAAAATAAATAAATTATTTAAACCATGCGATATCATGCAGAAATAATGTATTACAATGTAATTATATACCAAAGTACCTGCATCATCCCTCAATTTATGTTTGAACCTGTATTAAAAATTTTTCTTTCATACACAATAGTATTTAGCCAATACTTTTCATTTATAAATTATTCAAATCTCATTAAATTATCAATGTATCATGATTCAGCCTATGCCTGACATCTCCCATTTAAGTCACTCCCCATAGATATCTCAAAAGAACATCTATGTAATCAATGTTAAGACCGAGTCCAATATTATTCTTTTTTCTTGGATAACAAATCATATAATATTCAATATAATCTTTAATTTTCAATATCTGAGACCATCTGTTTCGCGCGGAATCCGGGGATGACCTCCTTGACGGGAGATTCAAACGTTCCGATCGGTTTCTAACGGGTTTGTTCGTAGAACCGGAAACATCCAATGATTCCACATCCGTTGGGACCTACTTTCCAAAGGCAGGCGCTCATTAGCTTGTGGGCTAATGAGGCTTAGGAATTTGCATTGGTCGAGAGGATGGGAGGTCGGACTCATCACACCTTTTTGAGGGGAATTATTGTCTACTCCGGGACTCTCTTTATAGATTTAAGTTAAGTTCGTGAATCCTTATTACATTACCAAGTATAAAATGAGCTTTCCTTTAGTTTTAACAATCAATGATTAAATATGCAAGAAATTTAGAGAATCTTTTATATGTATTCGAGGTTCTTCATCAATATAGAATCATCTATATTTGTTTAGAGATTCTTGGTCAATTGTATCCTTCAAAACATTTATATAAAAGTCTCTTGGTCATTTTGATGACCAGGCTGGTTTTAAAGCCACTCAGTGGGGCACTTGAAGTTTATCGTCATTCAGAAGGACAGAGATTATTTCAATGTTGGGATCGAACCCATGAATGGGCTACCTACGTATCCTTTGTTTTGAAAAAAGGAATCAGAATCCACGTAGTTCGAGGAAATGGGATATGATGTTTTATGATTGATGGCTCAAAGATGAATGTCATAATTACTTTTACACTCTAAGCTCACGTGAGTCATGCTCGGTGTGAGAAACAAGAGGTATTGGTAAAATTTAGACAATTGTGCCATAAAAGATGCAATCATAAGAATTTGTTTTGGGGCTTATGTATAGATGACTGCCCAGATAGGTGAAGGTTTAGGATTTACTTTTAGGAAGAAAATCCATGAACAGGGTCCACAAAGTTATATGTGCTTTATGGAGATTTGAATACTCTAATCTTGGGGCTTACTTCTAAGGAGGATGCCCAAATTAGGAGGGGACTTATGATTGGGTTTTATTCCTGAAAAGGAAACCCAAATCAAAGGGAATTTATGACTGGTTAAGAGAAATTTTAAGAGACTTGTGGCTTACTCTTAAGAAAGATGCCCAAGATTTATGACTAGGACTTATTCCTGAGAAGGAAGCCTAGGTTAGGGGACTTGGGGCTTACTCCTGAAAAGGAAGCCCAAGGTTATCACTGAGTCTTATTCCTGAAAAGGAGACCCCGGTTAGGGATTAAGGTTTGGGGCTTACTCCTGAGGAGGATACCCAAGATTAAAGGACTTTGATTGGGGCTTATTCTTAAGGAAGATGCCCAAGATTTATGACTAGGACTTATTCCTGAGAAGGAAGCCTAGGTTAGGGGACTTGGGGCTTACTCCTGAAAAGGAAGCCCAAGGTTATGACTGAGTCTTATTCCTGAAAAGGAGACCCAGGTTAGGGATTAAGGTTTGGGGCTTACTCCTGAGGAGGATGCCCAAGATTAAAGGACTTTGATTGGGGCTTATTCTTAAGGAAAATGCCCAAGATTTATGACTAGGACTTATTCCTGAGAAGGAAGCCTAGGTTAGGGGACTTGGGGCTTACTCCTGAAAAGGAAGCCCAAGGTTATGACTGAGTCTTTATTCCTGAAAAGGAGACCCAGGTTAGGGATTAAGGTTTGGGGCTTACTCCTGAGGAGGATGCCCAAGATTAAAGGACTTTGATTGGGGCTTATTCTTAAAGAAGATGCCCAAGATTTATGACTAGGACTTATTCCTGAGAAGGAAGCCTAGGTTAGGGGACTTGGGGCTTACTCCTGAAAAGGAAGCCCAAGGTTATGACTGAGTCTTATTCCTGAAAAGGAGACCCAGGTTAGGATTCTCTCATTTTAAAGGATGAGGTTGAATGAATGAACTCTCAATCTTTGATGACATAAAGATGTTTAAATCATTAGGTTTTGAGAGATATTTCACATAATTCCTTTCAGATAAGGATGTCAAATCAAGAAATCATGCCATAAATGGCTTTGAAGAGTATCTTGAAGACTGAATCTTGAATAGGAAGGGTGAAATGGCTTAAGAGGGGTGAAAAAGGGCAAGATGGGCACCCAAAAAGATAGGGGCGCGCAAGTATTGAAGGTCGCGCAAGTCCTGCGGCGGCGCGCAAGTATTGGTCGCGCAAGTATACTTGCGCGACATAAGGGATACTTGCGCGATTTTCAACCAGAGTTGAATTACTTGAGCGACTCTTTATTAAACCCTTTCCCATCCTCTTGAGGTTCTTCCAGAAGGGGGACGCGCAAGTTATATTGAAGGAATTAAGTCGGCGCGCAAGTGTTTGATAAGTTTCAACACTTAAGCCTTCCTTCCTCCCTTTAGATCTTCCATTCTAGGTAAGAAATTACCTTAGAAGTGTTCTGGAAGCTTTGAGAAGAGACTTGGGCGTCGGGAGCTTTGATCCGAGTTTCTGGGAACCGATCTCCTCAATGGGGGGCCCACAGGGTCTATTTATAGGCAACAGAAGACCCCGGGCGGTTACTGGGCGGTTACCATATCTGTCGCGCAAGTATCTTGCACGACCATGAGGGGTCGCACAAGTGTTAAGGCGGCGCGCAAGTAGACTTGCGCGACCAAGATGGAACTTGCGCGATACATGGGCAATGTTCTCCTTTTTCATCCCTTTGTCGATTTTTTGATGTTTCTTCAAAGGATTAATCACTTTGAGCTCAGATATTCCCTTTTCCGAACTTTAGATTCCGTGACGAAAGGAGCGTCAACAAAAGTCCCCCCTCAGAGTTGGATCCGGAGAGAAAATGAGGATTTGACTCTGAGGAAATCGAATCCCTCTAAAGGAAAAGGGAGGCGCGCAAGTCTTCAGTGCGCAGAGGGAGGCGCGCAAGTCTGCGTCACGCAGGCCTTAAACCCTCTGGGTGCGGCGCGCAGATAGGCCCTCTGGCCTATAAATATGCTGCTTCCAGCCGGAGATGGTATCTGACCCCGAATTTTCTCGAGCCCTCGCCGCGCAAGTCTTTGTCGCCGCGCAAGTCTCATATTTTCGCTGTTTCCTCGCTGCCGCGCTACTCTCAAGGTAATAAGGCTTGCGCGGCACACACTTGCGCGACAAATACTTGCGCGACATATGTACCACTTGCGCGACATCTCCATACTTGCGCGCCTTAATGCCTTAGCCATTTTTTCAGATTTTCTCACAAATTTTATGAAAAAATAAAACCCATTTAAGAGTTTAATTTATTCAACTCCTGTGCAGATTCAATGGCTCTTAGACCTGGATTCCTTGATGAACTGGCTAGCAAGCGGATAGATGATATGATGAATATCATTGGCCCTGATTACTATACTGTCAAAAACAGCACTCTTCCAGATTTGGCTAAGTATCTGAAGAAATATCATCACGACTTTCCTCACTGCACTTATCTACCTTTGTATGGTCATGGTCATCTGCAAGAAGTCATTATTCCAGAAGTAAAGAATTATCTTCCATTTTCTTGGTTTCAGAATTATACCAATTTTGCTTCAGCAAATATCTCAGGCGGAGGAGTATTTCAAACTGCTGGAACAGTAGAGAAGGCGTATGTGATGCATCATAGCCCTTGCACACCAGATCTGAAAAAACATACACCTAAGCTTCAACCACATTGCCATCCTTCAATCTTCCGAGATGCTCAGATGGATCAGTCCAAAGGCTGGAAGAAAAGTTGGGATTTCCGCCCTGGGGGAGGTGTGAAGCCAACTTGGATGTGGGCATACTGGGTGCGACAGACTTGCGCAGAGTTTATTGAGGATCTGAAGAGAGCTGCAATATATGAAGCTGTTTGGGTTGGGCAGACATATATTTACAGACATGATATCTTCGTGCCAGAGATACTCAGTCACTGGAGTCCAGCGACTAATTCTTTCCACTTGACTCATGGAGAAGTAGGTATCAGTTTGTGGGATGTCCACAAGATTTCCGGAGCTCCAATCTTGGGCGATATGTATGATGAATTCATTCCTCCCAAGGTGACTTGGAATGATCCAGAGAAGACTCCTGTTCTGGCTCGAGAATTATTCAAAATCTTTCATAAGCTCAAGAGTTCAGAGACCTCATTAACTCATTTCAGAAAAGATATCCATCCGGAAGAATGGATGAAGGTGTTTCTTACTGAGAAGAAAGGGATGGAGCCAAAGGAAAAAGGATCCAAGAAAAAGAAATCCAAGGATAACCGGCCCAGACGTCCTACCACTTGCCCAAAACCTGAGAAGAGAGGAGCTCCTGGCACATTCTGGCCAACTCTAGAAGCAGGAGAGTTTGAAAAATGGGGCTATGAAGTGAATCAAAGAATTCCAAAGAAAACTCGTCTGGCGGGTTTCTTGGCAATGTGGCTCAGTATTTACCTCTTGCCGGTCAGAGATTCGAAGGGAGGCGTTAGGCCAGGGACCTTCGTTATTGCGGCCAAGTTAGCTGAGGGAAAAATGGTTGGGTTAGCTACCCCCATTTTAGCAAAGATTCGCAGGAGTTTACTTCATATCTTCCAGGGTAAATCTCCTTTAAGAATAGTGGGACCATTCCAGGTTTTGTGGGGATGGATTGCCACTCACTTCAGGACTTACAATGTACAGAATGGGTTACAAATTCCTGGAAGCTCCTTCAGACCGTCAGTGCAAGCATTCTCTGGAATTGCTCCATTAGATGTCAATGGTTATGACATAAAAGTAAGACTAAGCATGTATAAGGAATTCAACTTCTTTCCTTATGGAAGTCCGCCATCTGGGCGGTTTGTTGATGATGGGAAATCCCCTTTGGATTTGAGGGCATACATGATAGCTTGCAGGGATGGCGTATTAGTAGCCAGGGTTGATGGAGAAATCATATGCGAGGCCTATGCTCCATATAGATTTGCACGCCAATTCAAATGTTTACAACAGATTGTTGTATCCCCTCCAGTACACGTCAGGTTAGAGCAACATCCGATGGTTGCTCGACAACTATGGTTGCTGACGTCAAGAGAGAAGACTGGAGCAGTATTTGATCTACCAGTTGAAAAAGCGGCACATTATCTGACTACTTTTTATGCCGAACACTGGATAGCATCATACCCTAAAGGGATATTGAATCACCCTGTATATCAAGTGGGAAAGAGGAAGAGGACTGTAGAGAAAGAAACTCTTCCTCATGAAGGTGCTGCTTCTCCTCCTGAAATAGGTTCAACAGACTCCTCCTCTAGAACTGATTCCTCGGATTATCATGATGGGGATGATGAGGCACAACCGGCAGCAAAGCGGTTTCGTGCCCGATATAATCCTCCGGCCAGAGTCAAAAGACCGACTCCATCAGCTCCTGGTGAGTTATTTGATTGTAATAACTTCAATCACTGATACTTTATAAAGTAATAAGTCTCACTTTCTTATTCTCTATCTGTAGTTGCAGGAGTTGGGAAGAAATTAAAATCAAAAATTGTAGGACCTTCCTCACAGCCTTTATATCTAAGACCAGAGGCTGTTCAGCTATGGCAGAGCTTATACTGTGATACTGAAACCGCCTGGCTGGATTTGTGTGAGGGTCTACAACTTCCTGGGATAGGATATCTTCTAGCCTCAAAAGACCTTCAATACGGAGATAACCCCAATGAAGTGCGGGCTTACATCAGAGAGCTGGAAATGCTCATATATGCCACCGATAATTCAACTCCTATCACCAGGCGGGTGAAGGAAATGATTGATCGTGGCACCACTAAGGGGGCTGGTGGTTCTGGAGATGAGGAGTGGCAAGAGTACGTGGCTCCTGAAGATGTAAGTTTTCTTTCCTTATTTGCAACTTGATTTCAGTTGAAGCTTTGTTTCTTAAGAAAGTTATTTTCTTCATCTTGCAGCTTGCAAAGAAAGGGACCGGGGTTCCTTCGCCACAATATAGCCCTGGTGGTACCGCTGTTGGGGCTGCTGCTGATTCTCCTCGCGAACCAGGTGAGATATCTCCAGGCCAGCAGGCCATGAATGAGGCACTGGACATAGCCTTTCATTCGCCAATCCAAGTGCCAATAAAGGAGACAGCTGAAACTCCAAAAAAGCAAAAGAAGCCAAGGCAACAAAGGAGGAAATCCTTAGCTAAACGTTTCATTAGCAGTGGTAAGTCCTTCGAACAATCATGAGTTTATACCCATAATCATATGGTTACTCATATTTCTGAGGATTACAGGGGCTTCTTCAATTTCCCCCTTGAGGGAAGGGACTGATCCTTCTTCAAAGGCCGTGGAGGGTGCTGTAGAACAACCACAAACTCAAGCTGACTTGGTAGCTCCTGGAGAAGAGCTGCCATCCATTCCCAGTATCCCTCCTACTACTGAAGATGCTGTCCAGGGTCAGGGGTTGCAGGACATAAGTCAGCAAGAAGACATAGCAAATGCTCCCACTGGTGAGACTAACCAAGATTCTGAAGTATCATTGGATGAAATGATGAATCAAGGAATGACTTTTGAAGAATTTTATGATCATGCTAGATTGTCATGTGATTTAGAAGACCTTGGGCGTGAGTGTTACCCTTCGCCCAAATTTTTCTTTTAAAAGAAAAATATTTCTAATCATGATGTAAAATAATATGCAGTTTCTTCCGTAGAAGCTGCTGAACTGCCAATGCCTGAAGAGGGTGTGGACACTGATGTCAACCCTATCATTGCAGAAACATTAGCTCAAGTAGAGCTAAATCCAATAAACTCTCCTGATACCCATCTTGAAAATCCTGTTGAAACCGGGAAAGATGGGGAGAAGTCTTCTCATGTTGCTGAACCACCATTGGGTAAGGGATAACAATATTTGTGATTGTACTTTATTTGCAAGACAATCCATTCTTTTGTTATTCTTTAAGATTCAACTAAAATCTTTCAATTGATCATGTAGGGCCATCAACTGTAATGGCTAGATCCGGAGATGAGGCTTCAGCCTCTGCCCCAATGGGAATTGAAAGTGAAGAAGCCCAAGTCAGAGGGGAAAGAGCAGAACGAGGCACTTCTTTAAGCATGTTAATTCCAGATTACATACCCCCTTCTGACGAAGATGTTGAATCAGATCCAGAGATGCTCAAAGCGTTCAGCTTTTCACGACGTAAGGCGTGGAACAATATATGGAACATCATATCGGGGGTGCCCTTAGAAGAGCTACCATCGAAAATTTCCCGATTGTCATCCCAATTTGTTATAATGGGACTTGGTGGTTTTGGGTATGAAAAGATCCATGCTACAGTAAAACAGATTATCTTCAGGAGGGAGCAAATGCAGACAAGTCGCGAAGATTTGACCAGAGTGAAATCGTCAGTCAACTTAGGCGAATTTGAGGCTGCGATATCCCAGGCTGAAGCTGATTATGTTGTCAAGATGAAGGATCTGAAACAAAAAATCAAAGAAAAGGTCGTCCAGCAGGTGCAACTCCAGCAACAGTTAGATGCTGTTACTGGGGAACTTGATCAGCTTAATGAATCATTGGATGAAACTCATATAAATTGCATGAAAGCCATTGCAGATGCTAAGAAGGCACTTCAGCAAGCTGAAAAGTGTGAAGCAGGTCAAGTGCACGAGCTTCAAGCAACTGTTGATAAGGCTCAGGATGCTATATATCAAATGAAGACTTTTGTTGACAATCTCCTGTAATTTCTTGAAAAAGAGAAGAGATTCCAATCTGTGGATGTCCTTCTAACTCTTGTGTATCAATGAAAAACACTTTTGTCTTCAATCATTTGTACTTGCATTCTTCCATTACCTGCTTCAAATTTACTTAAGCCAATGGGCTTAGTAAGCATAGTTTGATTTTTACTAGGATTATTACAAATAACCCTACAAACATTGAACCTTTTAACTGCTCAATATTACCTAAATGATACAAAAAAATGTATATTTAGTGAGCTGGAACTTGACTTTTATTCAGAGTTCCTTTGTCTTTTGTGTGGGCAGTTTAAAGTCATGCAAGCCGGACATAAAGAGGCTAATGTTTAAGGTCGAAATAGCTTTGACCGAAAAATGGATAAAAAATGGATTCAATTCCTTGATAATTTATCTGAAAACAAATTACCATACTCAAGTATGAGAGAAAATATGTAAACTATGACTTAAGAATATTTGAATCTGAGGAATGATATGAAAAAGAGCTAAATAGCATTAGAAGAAGTAGTTTCCAAGAATGAAGTTACTATTATTTAACAAAACCCGTTAGGGGGTTGAAATATGCAGGGCCACCTATGGGCATTGGCTGCATAGTCAAATAAAATAGCATCTTTTGGCTGACAAGTCTGTTATGTGGACTGTTTATGCAAGGCCACCTATGGGCACGTGCTGCATAGTTAGGCAAAAGAACTCTCAGAAATTTACTTTCCTAGTGCTAAAAGCCAGTGAAAGTTTATGGAGATTCAAATTTTCTAAAGCATAGAGTTTGTTGTTTGGAAAGAGGTACTTGAATATGGAGAAGATATTTTCAAACAAGAATATCGAAGAACTGGATGAATGTCACTCCTACGAAGGTCTGACCCAAACGTAGGGAAGAAGAATAAACCATAGACTTGAATACTTTCAGATCATGAAAAAGGATATGGGACAAATACGTTAAGGATGGCTATTTTTGCGGATCCCTACATACTGTCGTTTAAGACAAATAAGGACAAAAGAGGCATTCTTCCCAAGAATGAAGTTACTATTATTTAACAAACCCGTTAGGGGGTTGAAAACATGCAGGGCCACCTATGGGCATTGGCTGCATGGTCAAATAAATAGCATCTCTTGGCTGACAAGTCTGTTATGTGGACTGTTTATGCAAGGCCACCTATGGGCACGTGCTGCATAGTCAGGCAAAAGAATTCTCAGAAGTTTGACATTTTTGTGACCATAAGTCATGAAAAAGGGTTATGAAGATCTGAAAATATTTAAGGTTAGGATTATAATAAATAAAGATGGGTATTTTCCAATGTATATAGAGATACATAGGTCAATGAAAACCATAATCATGTCGTGGCTGGGTCCTGAATTGAAACTTGGACTTCACTACGTATCTCATAAGAATGAGAATCAAGCCATACGTAGTTCTTGAAATACAGTTTAACGTCGTGCAGGACGAAAGGATGAGTGATCTTAGTTTTTTGGGTCATAGAATTCGGACCATAATAATGAATACACAGTGTGTGTTTTCATGAGGATTTTTCAGCCAAGGGACTGAAAGTGAAATTTGGGGTTAGGCCCAAAAGACTTGGGACTGGATTCGAGGGACACTCGAATGTTCCTACGTATCCCATAAAGATGGGAATCAAGTCCACGTAGTTCTAGAAACTACCCTTTGTACAAATTTGGTTCGTACATGTGAAGGGTGAAAAAGGGACTTTAGTGCAATGATGGTTTTAACCTAAGATAAAAAGTTTAGGCATTACCATGTATGTACGTAGTCTTTTTGAAAATGAAAACCATGATTGAAAAAGAATCAATGTTAATAATGGTTCCTTCTCAAATGAGGAAATCAAAGAATATTGTAGTTTATTGTCGTACTGGACAAAAGTGTTGTATAGTTTAACGTCATATAACAAGGACGAAAGTAAATCAATGTAAAGATATTGATTCCAAGGGTGGTTTCACAAATCATCATCATATGAGATTGTGGTGAACCAATGTGAAGAGATTGTTTTTGGGCTTGAACCTTTGGGAGGTTGCCTACATACCCAGCCTGGAGGGCAAGGATCAAAGTCTGTGTAGTTCAATTAAAGAATGAATTAATGATCAAGTTGTTCTTGTGGACAATGATCTAAAAAAAATGTTGTTGGGACTTACACATGGTTAGTGGCCCAAAGGGAGTGTTATGGTTGATGTTCGCTCTAAGCTCACGTGAGTCATACTCGGTGTGAGAAATAAGAGGTAATAACAACCTTAACGATGCACAGTTTAATGTCATGTAGGACATATCAAGGATTTTCTGTACAGTTTAGCGTCATGTAGTTAGGACGATGGGGACAATACAGTTTAACGTCATATTGGACGAAAGGGGGATTGTGCAGTTTTAATGTCATGCTGGACTTTTGATGATTATATAGTTTAACGTCTTTCCGGACGTGAGAGACTTTTATACAGTTTAGCGTCATGTAGTTAGGACGTCACAATTTAACGTCTTGCTGGACATATTTGCAAATAGTTTATGGTCGTATACATGGACCAGGAATGATGCAGTTTTAAGGTCATGCTGGATTGTTTATGGAACTTTTTCACAGTTTAATGTCGTGTGGGACGAAGTTGCAGTTTAAAGTCATACTGGACCATTGCTGTATAGTTTTAGCGTCATATAGCAAGGACGAACTGATGCTGTACAGTTTAAAGTCATGTAGCTAAGACTAAGGTGAATCAATATGAGGATATCAGTTCTGATCTTTTTACAGTTTATCGTCATGCTGGACATTGGAAGTGCCACACAGTTTAATGTCATGTTGCTAGGACACAATATAGTTTAATGTCATCTCGGACAGAATACAGTTTAGTGTCATGTAGGACAATAAGGGACTTAACACAGTTTAACGTCATGCTGGACGATGAAAGTGCCACACAGTTTAATGTCATGTCGCTAGGACAAAATATAGTTTAATGTCATCTCGGACAAAATATAAGAACTTCTATACGATTTATTGTCATGTAGGACAAAATCAGGGACTATGCAGTTTAAAGTCTTGCAGTTAGGACTATTGGTGTTGCACAGTTTAGTGTCATGTTGCTGGGACATAAGTGCGAATAGTTTAAGGTCATATGCACGGACCATACAGTTTATCGTCATGCTGGACGTAGTTGTAGTTTAAGGTCATACTGGACCATTGCTGTATGAACCAATTGTAAGTCTTGGTTCTGGGGACCAACATTTTGTGTTTATACAAAATACTTCTTCAGAAATCTGGCATTAGTTGGAGTCGTGATGTGTTCTCCATCCATTGAAATCAGAGAATACGCTCCATTGGAGTAGACCTTATGTATTGAATAAGGTCCTTCCCATTTTGGTTCAAGCTTGGGAGGCTTCTTTCCTGGTATCATTGGTGTTCTGAGAACCAATACCAATTCTCCCTGAATGAATGAACGAAGACGAACTTTTTTGTTAAAATCTCGTGCTATTCGATTCTGATAGATTTCCAAGTGGTGCAAAGTGCACAATCTTTTCTCATCTAACTGTTCCAATTCATTCAACCGCTTTTGGGATTGCTCATCTGTTGATAACTGATCACAAATGGCTATTCTGAGTGAGGGCAATTGGACTTCAATTGGCAAGACTGCTTCTGTTCCATATACCAATGAATATGGAGTAGACCGCGTTGCATTGCGAGTGGTAGTCCGATAAGCCCATAAAGCATGATAGAGTTTATCAGGCCATGACCTCTTATCTTTATCCACCATCTTTTGCAGTATATTTGAAAGAGTCTTGTTGAAGGCCTCTATCTGGCCATTAGCCGCTGCATGATATCGAGATGAATGGTTGGACTTAATGTTGTATTCTTGATACAATCTCTTTACCTCAGAAGAGCAGAAGTTGGTGCCGTTGTCTGTCAATATGGTATGAGGGACACCAAATCTAGTAATGATGTTAGACTTGATGAAGCTAACAATGCATTTAGAACTGACTTCTTTGAGAGGTACTGCCTCTGCCCATTTGGAAAAGAAATCAGTAGCAGTAAGAATGTACTTAAACTGCTTGGCCGTAGCTGAAGGGTAAGGTCCCACCACATCCATTCCCCATGTGGAAAATGGCCATGAGTATTTAGCTGTATGAAGCAATTCTGGAGGTTGATGAATGAAATTGGCATATACTTGGCATGAATGACACTTCTTTGTGAAATTAACACAATCTTGTATCATTGAAGGCCAGAAGTATCCAAGTCTTCGAATTTGATCAGACAATCTATGTCCAGACTGATGGGCACCACAGACTCCTGCATGCACTTCTTTTATGACAGCCATTGTCTCTTCACCATCAATACATCTGAAGAGAACTCCATCAAAACCACGTTTGTAGAGAATTTTCTCGAGGTGGTTTGGACCATCATAAAGAGTAAAATTGACCACACGTCGCTGAATTTGTTCTCTCTTGGCTCTATCAGGTGGAAGTGTTCCATTTTGAAGGTATTCCCTGATAGGTGACATCCATCCTGTAGTATGACCATATGGTTCAGGAATTGGACTAATTTCATTAATTTCCTCTGTTCTGACTTGAACATAAGGTGAAATTGCACGACGGTGGGCAATACCGATGGTTGTCTCGTCCCGATTTGGATCTGCTAAAGCTGTGGCTATATTAGCCAGTGCATCAGCTTGAACATTTTGTGATCTTGGGACATAAGAAAATGTCGGTTCTGAAGGGAATTCCGACATTAACTCTCTGACGTAATCATACAAAGGGATTAATTCTTCTTTTCTGATGGCATAATCCCCATTGATTTGTTTGATTACCAGGTCTGAATCACCTTTTACCTTTAAGTGATTCACTTGTGCTTGAAGCGCTAACTCCAAGCCTGCAATGAGAGCTTGGTATTCAGCTTCATTATTGGTACCACCTTCCCACAACAAAAAAGAATAAGGTAACACTGCCTTATCTGGAGAAATGAGCACAATTCCTAAACCAACTTTGTTGAATTTAGGATTTTCCATTTTCTTCCCTGTTGGACTTCTAGAAGCACCATCAAAATACATTTCCCATGTTTGAGGATTCTCTTGAATAGAAAAAACTTCCTCATCAGGGAGTTCGATATCTGAATATGTGTCTTCCACTGAAGGGTGTTCAGCCAGGAAATCAGCCAGAGCTTGGCCCTTAATTGCCTTTTGAGACACATATTGAATGTCGAACTGCTGTAGAATAACCGCCCACCTTGCCAGACGTCCTGTAAGCATTGGACGACTAAGGATGAATTTGAGTGGATTATTACGAGATACCAATTGGACCTCGTGATGTTGCAGGTAGTGTCTCAGTTTCTGAACTGCAAAGATTAATGCTAGGCAGCATTTTTCAATACTCGAATACCGGGTTTCTGCTTCAAGCATAGTTCTACTGAGATAGTAGAGACTATTTTCATTCCCAGCATCATTCTTTTGAGCGAGAAAGGCACCCAATGATCGCTCTAAAGCTGTCACATAGAGGATAAGAGGTCTACCCTCAACAGGTGGCATGAGTACTGGTGGACTTAAGAGGTATTTCTTGAGAACATCAAATGCTTCTTGACATTCTTTAGTCCACTGGTAAGTGACTCCTTTCTTCAATAATTTGGTAAAAGGTAAACTTTTGCCTGCCAAATTGGCGATGAAACGCCGAATATAGGCTAAGTGTCCTTGAAGTCCTCTTAATTCTTTCAAATTCTGAGGAGGTGACATACCAAGGATTGATTTGGTCTTCTCAGGATCGACTTCAATACCACGATGGCGTACAACAAAGCCGAGGAATTTTCCTGAGGTTACCCCAAAAGCACATTTTATGGGGTTCATCTTCAAATTATGTTGTCGAAGCTTGTGGAATATGATTTCCAAATCAGCCAAGTGATCAAAACGTTGTTTGGATTTAACCACCAAATAATCTACATAGCATTCAACAAATTTCCCTAGAAAAGGTTTGAAGATATGATGCATGGCGCGTTGATATGTTGCACATGCATTCTTTAAACCAAAGGGCATCACCCGGTAACAAAACACACCTTGAGGAGCTCTGAAGGCTGTATATTCCTCATCTTCTGGGGCCATTCGGATCTGATTATATCCAGAATATCCATCCATGAAAGAAAGTACTTCATAGCCAGCCGTCGCATCAATTAAGAGTTCTGTAATTGGAACTGGAAAATCATCTTTGGGACAATACCGATTAAGAACTCTGAAATCGATGCAAACCCTAATTTGTCCGTTCTTTTTCTTTACTGGGACAATATTAGCCAACCACTTGGGATATTGAACTTCTCTGACGAAGTTAGCTTTGATAAGCTTATCCACTTCAGCCTCGATTTTGGAAGCATAGGTTGGGTGTGTTCTTCTCGCGGCTTGCTTGAATCCTCGATGTTCTTTTGGCAAACCCAAATGATGGGTGGCAACATCAGGATCAAGGCCAGGTATCTCTGTATAATTCCAAGCAAAGATATCTTTATTTTGCTTTAGAAAAGAAATATACATCTCTTGTTCTTCAAGGGTCATGGCCGCACTAATTAAAGTGGGGCGTGGATCTTTCTCTGTACCCAGATTTACTTCTCTGAGTTCATCCACAGTGGTAGAGATACCCTCTTCAAATGCTGGAGGAGCATCTCTAAGATCTTCTTCTTCCTCTTCATCATGTGTTATATCTTCCGTTTCTACTTGCAAAGTAGATGAAAAAACGAAATTCTCATGATCATAAGAGATGTCAAAATTTTCACATTTTGAAGAAGAAGCTTCCATTTCCGTCCCTATTGATGAACAAGGGTCTTCTTTGGGAAATAAAGAGGAGATGATGGATTGAGAATCGACATCAACATTCACCTCTGGTGTTGCTATAACTTCTTCTGGCCTGATTAGCGAAGTATAGACTTGTTGGATTTCAGCAGACGAAATGAAAACGTCACCACTTATGCTTTCATCATTGCTTGGTAAGTTACCAATTTCTCCCATGTTGTCTGGCTCGATTGCCGTAATTGACATTATGGATCTTTCCATAAGAGTATTTTGATTTGGGCCTATTTTGTCAATTTGACTGATAGGTAACACATAATCTGTACTCACATGTGAAAATGGATTTATTGGAATTTTTTCCAAACCATATGGAGCATTAACTTTGGTAATTTCCTTTATTGTTGATTTTTCTCTTCCCTTCATGTGATAAAATTCCGCCTCAATGTATTGAGACTCACATGTTTTGAACGGGGCCTTATCACCATATAATGTTCCAACTTGACCATCGAAACAGTATTTGAGACATTGATGGTATGATGACGGAATAGCTGCATGCTGATGTAACCAGGGTCTTCCAAGCAAGATATTGAAAGCTGAGTCTTGATCAACAATCATGAAATCTGAATTGGAAACAAGATCTCCAAACTGAGTTCTGAGCGTAACTTCTCCCAGTGGTTCTTGTTCATTTTTATCATATCCTTGCAACATCATGGTAGAAGGAGATAAATCAGATTCTGTGAGGCCCAATCGACGAAGTGTGCGAATGGGCATGAGGTTGACTCCTGAACCATTGTCAATGAAAGCTCTTCGAACATCTATACCATTGACTTTGCCGGATAAGTACAAAGGTTTTATGTGCCCATGCACAACATCATCCTCATCTTTATCAGTAAAAGATATCACTGCATGGCATTCTGCAGGATTATTCTCTATGTGATAAATTTCAGCTGCAGCAATCTCAGCTTCAAACTCTTGAGGACTTGACAAAGCTTCGATGAGTGCTTCCCGAAGATCTCTTGATAGATTCAAAGCATCCAAAATTGATAATTTGGCTGGTACTTGGGCCAAGTGTTTCAATATATCATACTTTTGATCTAGAGGCCTGCGTTTCCCAATAGGAATATGTGGTTTAGCAGGTATCTTGGAAGCAGATGCTTTGGAAGCTGATGCATCTTGTATTGAAGTTGGCAACATCTTTGGTTTTGGAAAATTAGACTGATTAGATCCATTTGCTTGCTGAGATAAAGAAGATGGAACCTTTAATCGGTCTTCCAAAATAATTGTGCCGAAGCTGAGTTGGCCATTAGCAGAAGAACTTGCTTGTTCATTTTGAGCTCGCTGAAGGGCTCTACCACGAGTTTCTGCTGCATATACAGTGCTAGCAGGGGTAGAATTAGAGTAGTGGCTTCGGAAAGATCCACGTCTTCCCCTATATCCTGAACCTCTAGAACTTCCTCGGGTTCCTTTATTTGATACAGGGAATTCAGGCTCATCAAGACTGGAATATGAATCTGTTAATTGAATCATATTAACAGAACCAAAGATCAATTCTTCGTCTGATAAAGACTCTGCCTGGTTGGCCTGTTTAGGCTGTGCCGTTTGGTGGGACGGTGCCCGTGACTTTGAAGTAGATGGCATGAAATCTGCCAGAGTCAAAGACAATTTAGGCTTTGATACATACTCATCTTCTTCTGATTCCTCTTTCTTCTTTGAATTACGCTGTCCTTTTGAGGATTTGTCCTTTGATGGAGGCTTTACTGCAGCTTTTGTAGGAGACACAATTGGTTTCTTCAATTGTGTTCGCAAAATGGAATGAGTCCGATTGATTGTCTTTCTGACCATCCAATCATCATATTTTTTCGCAGTTTTGCTTTTGACTTCCTACCACTCGCCTCCTTCCTCTGGATCTGTAGCGGTAATACACGCTACATGAGCTGAAGAACCCTTCAATTTGACTTGTCCCAAGTCAACCATCTTTTGTAGGAGGTCTTTAAAGACAAAACACTCCTGGATGGGATGTCCCAACATTTGATGAAAGGGACAATAATTGGGACGGTCTTCATCTCCTTCCTTGTTTGGTCTCTTCGGCACTGGTAATTGAACCAAATTATTTTCCAGAGCTGAAATGAAGTAACCAGGAACTTGCTCACTTCGGAAAGAGTATGTTTTACTCTTCATATCCTCAAATTGTTTTCGTCGTTGATCTTTTTGATCATTTGGACGAAACAGCCTTTGTTGTTGGCGTTCAGGAGGTGGAGCCCTTCGAGAAGATGAAGGTTTTGAAGTAGAAATAGGTACAGGTGCCTGTTTAAGCATAACTGTAGCAGTTTCTGCTTTACCCATTCTTCTTCCTGGAGCTGATGGAATTACACGAGATTTAACCTTAGCCTGCATAAGGGAATCTTCAATCTGTTGAGCGATTGAAGTAAGGTCTCGAAACCCTCCTGTGTATTTCACAGGGATTAATGGCGTGCGTAATTCGTCACGCAAATTTGCCACACAGATTGGAAATAATTCCTCCTGAGGGAGTGATAAACTCAAGGAATACGTTAATCCCTTCCAACGAGCAATGAAATCAGAGACTCTTTCATTCTCCCTTTGCTTGCAGTTTGTAAGATCGAAAACTGTCGTTTTTGGCAAAGTTGAGCTGAACTGAAGAAGGAATTTTTGACGAAGATCCTCCCATCCGATGACTGACCGGGATTTCAAGCTTGTATACCAGACAAAAGCTGGTCCTTGCAAGGTTCGCACGAAGCATCTGAGTTTCACTGCTTCTTGTTGTTCTGGAGTTCCCATCATAGGATCACAACAAGACACGTAATGCGTCAAATGTTGTTCAGGGTCGCCTGATCCATTGAAAGTAGGGAAAATAGGGTTTCCAAAACTGGATGGAGGAGAAATTGAATCTACCCATTCAGGGTAAACTTTCTTTTCAGGTTGAACTTGCGCCCGTTTCCCTTCCATAGTTTCTAACCGAGCTGTTAATGACTCAATAGTAGTTATTAACTTTTGAGAAACGTCAGGTTGAACTTGGTTTTGGGTAGGTGCAATGAATGGAGTTTGGACAGCCGTGGAGGTTGGTGCTGCAACTAATGGTAGTGCTGCCAACCGTTGTTGCGTTTGACCCGTAGGATTAGGCCTCTGTGGGTGTACTGATAAAGGAGGATATTCCTGATCTATCTCAGTAGTTACAACAAATTCCTTCGGCTGTCGGACTTCAGCATTCTTAAGAAGAAGACTACTCTGAAGTAGTTCTGCATTCAACCTTCTTAATTCTTTCATTTCTTCCTCCTGTTGTGCAAGCCTTTGCTCTAATGAGAGCGATTGACCTCCTTCAGAGGAAGGGTGAGAAGTAACCTGATTCTTTCCTTTCCCCTTATTGGATCCTTTTCGGAGAGGGGGAAGTGGGTTACTTGAAGGAATACCCAAATTTTGGGTAAGCCTTTGATTACGTGTGCGCACACCTTCTTCATTTAGGTCTGTGTGCGCAACTTCTTGAGCAGGAACCTCTTCATCTGATCCCTCTGATTGAGCCTCATCTGGTGAATCAGCAGCAACGGCAGTGATGACATTAATGGATGCATATTTCATGAAATCCTTTCTATCAGCATTTCTATGATATTGTCTCCTTTTATGTCCATGATAAGACATGGCATTCCGTTGACTTGACCCTTCAGGAATTTCTTTGTGAACCGTCACTTGGAGAGAATCTCCTGACATCTTGGCTCTTCGTTCCTCTTGAGGCTTATTCCCTAATCGAGAGAATACTGACTTTCTCTGAGGGAGGGATTGAAGATTTGAAAAAGTCCCCAGTCCGGTGGACTGGGGGTGTTCCTGTTGCTTCTGCTCAACTCCTCGAATCCCATTCGTTGATTCTGAGGGTTGGGTTAGAGAAGTCCCCAGTCTGGCAAGCTGGGGTGTCTCTTGACATGCTATGTCTGAGATCTTCTGGAAATCTCTCTTGATCTTGCGGATCTTAGTTCGGAAATTAGCTGGATGCATTAACCTGTATCCACTTTTATCACCTGGTTCAACAGACCGTTGGATGATTTCCGAAACTTCTGTCATTTGATGACGTGTTTGCTCCAGACGAGAGGCTTGCGCAATATTCTCGCCTGCTTGATGTAGGAGCAATTCAACAACCTGTTCTCTATATACTTGATTTTGAGAGGAACTAGTTGAAGCTTGATCTCGAGCAAGATTTTGATTATGAACAAAGCCCATTGACTGTGGCCGGCCATGGGCAATAACATTGCATGAGACCATTTTCGGCGGGCTTTGCTGACCGGAAAGCACTGTGAAATGTAGTGCTCCGTGAATACCCCATCCTCTGATATGAACATTAGATGGAGCATTGGAAATTAACTGACGCAATTTTCTCAGCGCGCCAAGGCATGAACGTTGAAGGGTTCTCTGTTGCTTTTCAGCCTTCGGATACCGAGAGACTGATAGAGATGCCAAATCAATCTGGCGTTGTAACCCTTCTATTATCTTAAGATGGTTTTCATATTCATCGTAAGATAATACCTTCTTCTTTAATTGACAAAGAGTTTTCCATATGTTAAGACGAATATCATGGATTCCATCATCCGTCAACATCTTTGAAATGTCATACTGTGAATCAGCCAAAGGCCAAAACATGACTGGTACTTCACCTTTTGCCAGTTTTTTCCTCATGTTCAGCATTTCCTCTTTATCATTAAATGAAGATTCTTCTACCTGTTTGGACCAGAGTTGGTGTTTCCTTGTTGCTTCATTAGATTCAACAAGATTGGTAGAGGAATCACTATTCATGCTGGAAGATGAATGACCTAGGGAAGGTTCGGAGAATAACCTGAACCCCAAGCTATCTTCTGATGGAGAAAGAGTTTCACCTGCCGATAGTAAAACTTCAGACATGACTGGTTTTACGTTTGCAAGTGCCTCGAGATAGGAGGGCTTTCTCGTCACTACATTGCCTTCTGAAGAATTTTCGAGACAATGTGAATCACTACTGCGGAGAGGACTTTCGCAGCGAAGTTCATCACCATGAGGAGGACCTTCATGATGGGTTACAGCAAAAGATGAAATCTCTTGCTCCTTGGTCTTCTGACCACACAGAGGGTTCCTGTGGTTCTCATCTGAAGAAGAAACTTCAAGATTGACCGAATTTTCATGAAGCAAGTCTTCATGAGGAAGTGTCTGTTGAAGACCTTCTGGATTAATGTTCCTGTTATTGGGAACTGAGGGAGTAGAATCTTGAATTCCGACAGATAAATGTCTGAGGGCTTCAAGAACTCCAGCATCGAGCAAGGCCTTGTTACAGATTGGCCTTTGATCTCCTGACTGTGCTGGGCGGATCTTTTTCTTAGATGCCTTCTTACTCGCTTTAGAAATCACTTGATGATGAAAGTGATTGCTCTGAGCAGGTGTATGTGCCTGATCAGGAAAGATGGTCAGGTTAGGCTGACGATCATCGCTCAAATCAGATGTATGTGCCTGACTTGGTTGTCCATATGATATGGGGGAGTAGGCCCCACAACCCTCTTGGACTGGAACAGATGTGTGTGTCTGTTCCGGAGTGAATTGTTGATGTGTCACTCCACTGCTAGGGATAGATTTATGTGTCTGTCCCTGAGATGATGCTGAAGATGTTATGATATCCTGGCAAGCATCCAGAATATGAGCAGGAATTTGCTTCTGCTCTTTCACCATTGATAAAATATGCTTGGTGACTTCAGCCGCCGGAACAGGGATATACGTCCATTCCGGGCTTGGAGTAGGTGTATGTGCCTGCTCCTGTCCTCCTTTTCCTGTCAGTGAACCCTGACAGTACTTAAGTGTGGAGGCAGAGAGTTTAGTCTGCCTCCTGTTTGTCGTCGGGGCTTTCCGACTGACTTCTCCGTGCGCTACCAAACGAGACTGTTGGTAGGCTTGATTAGTATGAGCAGGTGTATGTGCCTGCTGATTACACTTCGCCAAACGTTGTTGACGAGATCCATCATATGTAGTCAGACGAGCCTGCTGACTAACTGCTGATGTATAAGCAGGTGTATGTTCCTGCCTATGGTACTCCGCCGGAATTGCCTGGCGGGATCGGCTTGATGCTGCCAGACGAGTCTGCTGGACAGCGGGATTAAAACGGGCAGGTGTGTGTGCCTGCTCGTTGTTTGCCACCAAGTTAGGTTGGTGGATTTCTCCGGAGATGGCAGGGATGACAACCTGCCTATTATTAACCGGATTCCGTCTCTGGTGATTCATCTTGCCTGCTCGGGTTCGAGGAACCTGAGCTGAATGCCTGGAGCCGGTACCCTCATCATGTTGAGGGTGCACTACCGCACGAGTCTGGCGGCGATTGTTGATGGGAGCCCTTGAGAAGGACTCCTGTCTCTTTGAATTAAGGTCCCGCGGGACCTGCTCATTCACTTCCTCAGAATAAGGGAGTGAATGGAAATTGCGTTCCGGGGATAACGACCCGAAACGGTTGGAGACGGTAGTCAGCACCGCCTGCTTCTTGATTGCTGGTCGCCGTTGTCCGGACGACCAGGTAGAATTGTTAACTTGGAGGGCTTGACGAGCGGCCTCCAGAGTTGGGATAGTACCGTTACGACGGTACTCTTTAACCAGTGCATTTGAAACACAGCGTTGAAGACGCTGAGTTGGTGATGTCATCCTCAGAGCGGATGACGTTCCAGCAGGAGTAGCAGCATTGGTTTTCATGGCAGCAGACCTCACAGTAGAGGTGTTCTCAGCAGCAGTATTCACAGGGGTGAATTTAAGGAAAGCCATTTTTTGTAGGAGATCTTGAAAAAAGAGTGCCTGTTCCATATAACAGACATAATCAAGATGAATCCGGCTACTGCATCTTTTGGATGATCATATGTCAATGATTGCCTTGTTGTCCCAAGGGGCCTAACATCTAAGAAGAACATCACTTTAACTTGGTTAAGGATTCACGTCGGGTTCACCATTTTTTGTTTCGCGCGGAATCCGGGGATGACCTCCTTGACGGGAGATTCAAACGTTCCGATCGGTTTCTAACGGGTTTGTTCGTAGAACCGGAAACATCCAATGATTCCACATCCGTTGGGACCTACTTTCCAAAGGCAGGCGCTCATTAGCTTGTGGGCTAATGAGGCTTAGGAATTTGCATTGGTCGAGAGGATGGGAGGTCGGACTCATCACACCTTTTTGAGGGGAATTATTGTCTACTCCGGGACTCTCTTTATAGATTTAAGTTAAGTTCGTGAATCCTTATTACATTACCAAGTATAAAATGAGCTTTCCTTTAGTTTTAACAATCAATGATTAAATATGCACGAAATTTAGAGAATCTTTTATATGTATTCGAGGTTCTTCATCAATATAGAATCATCTATATTTGTTTAGAGATTCTTGGTCAATGGTATCCTTCAAAACATTTATATAAAAGTCTCTTGGTCATTTTGATGACCAGGCTGGTTTTAAAGCCACTCAGTGGGGCACTTGAAGTTTATCGTCATTCAGAAGGACAGAGATTATTTCAATGTTGGGATCGAACCCATGAATGGGCTACCTACGTATCCTTTGTTTTGAAAAAAGGAATCAGAATCCACGTAGTTCGAGGAAATGGGATATGATGATTTATGATTGATGGCTCAAAGATGAATGTCATAATTACTTTTACACTCTAAGCTCACGTGAGTCATGCTCGGTGTGAGAAACAAGAGGTATTGGTAAAATTTAGACAATTGTGCCATAAAAGATGCAATCATAAGAATTTGTTTTGGGGCTTATGTATAGATGACTGCCCAGATAGGTGAAGGTTTAGGATTTACTTTTAGGAAGAAAATCCATGAACAGGGTCCACAAAGTTATATGTGCTTTATGGAGATTTGAATACTCTAATCTTGGGGCTTACTTCTAAGGAGGATGCCCAAATTAGGAGGGGACTTATGATTGGGTTTTATTCCTGAAAAGGAAACCCAAATCAAAGGGAATTTATGACTGGTTAAGAGAAATTTTAAGAGACTTGTGGCTTACTCTTAAGAAAGATGCCCAAGATTTATGACTAGGACTTATTCCTGAGAAGGAAGCCTAGGTTAGGGGACTTGGGGCTTACTCCTGAAAAGGAAGCCCAAGGTTATGACTGAGTCTTATTCCTGAAAAGGAGACCCAGGTTAGGGATTAAGGTTTGGGGCTTACTCCTGAGGAGGATGCCCAAGATTAAAGGACTTTGATTGGGGCTTATTCTTAAGGAAGATGCCCAAGATTTATGACTAGGACTTATTCCTGAGAAGGAAGCCTAGGTTAGGGGACTTGGGGCTTACTCCTGAAAAGGAAGCCCAAGGTTATGACTGAGTCTTATTCCTGAAAAGGAGACCCAGGTTAGGGATTAAGGTTTGGGGCTTACTCCTGAGGAGGATGCCCAAGATTAAAGGACTTTGATTGGGGCTTATTCTTAAGGAAAATGCCCAAGATTTATGACTAGGACTTATTCCTGAGAAGGAAGCCTAGGTTAGGGGACTTGGGGCTTACTCCTGAAAAGGAAGCCCAAGGTTATGACTGAGTCTTTATTCCTGAAAAGGAGACCCAGGTTAGGGATTAAGGTTTGGGGCTTACTCCTGAGGAGGATGCCCAAGATTAAAGGACTTTGATTGGTGCTTATTCTTAAAGAAGATGCCCAAGATTTATGACTAGGACTTATTCCTGAGAAGGAAGCCTAGGTTAGGGGACTTGGGGCTTACTCCTGAAAAGGAAGCCCAAGGTTATGACTGAGTCTTATTCCTGAAAAGGAGACCCAGGTTAGGATTCTCTCATTTTAAAGGATGAGGTTGAATGAATGAACTCTCAATCTTTGATGACATAAAGATGTTTAAATCATTAGGTTTTGAGAGATATTTCACATAATTCCTTTCAGATAAGGATGTCAAATCAAGAAATCATGCCATAAATGGCTTTGAAGAGTATCTTGAAGACTGAATCTTGAATAGGAAGGGTGAAATGGCTTAAGAGGGGTGAAAAAGGGCAAGATGGGCACCCAAAAAGATAGGGGCGCGCAAGTATTGAAGGTCGCGCAAGTCCTGCGGCGGCGCGCAAGTATTGGTCGCGCAAGTATACTTGCGCGACATAAGGGATACTTGCGCGATTTTCAACCAGAGTTGAATTACTTGAGCGACTCTTTATTAAACCCTTTCCCATCCTCTTGAGGTTCTTCCAGAAGGGGGACGCGCAAGTTATATTGAAGGAATTAAGTCGGCGCGCAAGTGTTTGATAAGTTTCAACACTTAATCCTTCCTTCCTCCCTTTAGATCTTCCATTCTAGGTAAGAAATTACCTTAGAAGTGTTCTGGAAGCTTTGAGAAGAGACTTGGGCGTCGGGAGCTTTGATCCGAGTTTCTGGGAACCGATCTCCTCAATGGGGGGCCCACAGGGTCTATTTATAGGCAACAGAAGACCCCGGGCGGTTACTGGGCGGTTACCATATCTGTCGCGCAAGTATCTTGCACGACCATGAGGGGTCGCGCAAGTGTTAAGGCGGCGCGCAAGTAGACTTGCGCGACCAAGATGGAACTTGCGCGATACATGGGCAATGTTCTCCTTTTTCATCCCTTTGTCGATTTTTTGATGTTTCTTCAAAGGATTAATCACTTTGAGCTCAGATATTCCCTTTTCCGAACTTTAGATTCCGTGACGAAAGGAGCGTCAACACCATCAACTATAAATATTGATTTTATCTCGGTTCTGTCCATAAAAAGTGATTCACCCAATTCATTGATAAGTCCAAACCCTTTATCATATTCAATTCACAGATCATAATGTCACAATAGTTTTAATTTAACAATTATTCCTTTTCATGTACGAAAAATCGGACCCACGGTCCAATGTCAATTAATGAGTGTAGAACATCACGTCTATAACCCTCTTGATTATTTGGAGGGTCAGTCCACATCTCACAACCCATGGGTATTTGGAGCATCATTACCTATCCCATAAAAGAGTTTTTGTATGGAAGATGGGTGTAAAAATTGTCTAGAACCCTATGAGTATTTAAATCATCAATCCCTATATCTCATCCCATTTATCAATAATAAATAAATTTATTATTGGTTTAGAAGAACATGAATGACACCCCAAAACCATCCACTAATTAATTAATATATTAATTAATCGAATACATTAATTAATACTATAACTAATTATCAAAATAAAAGTCATGTAAAATAATTAATCAATCATTTAACCATTAATCATCTCCATAGTTAATAATTAATTATTAATAATTTATTCTAAATTAAAAATCCCAAATCATTAAAAATTCTGAACTCGTCCACTAAAACGGTGTTTTGTCCCAGACTTTAACAATTATCATGGATGTCGTAAACTTATCTAGTCAAACATGCTAAATAAGTCCCACTTATGTGGCAACAATCTCACATAGCATATCACATTTTAAACACCTACATCCTAAAAAACACAAGGCATGTATAATAAACATGCATCCAAAGGTATTATTGGCCAACAGTCATAGAAACCCAATCAATTCAAAATCATAAATTAATTACATTTAATTAATTAATTTAACAATTAATTTATTAAATCATTTCTCTTAAACTAGTTCATTAATTAAGTAACATTGATCATTTATCACATAATATGCAATCCATATATTAATTATTACAAATTTTATATTTAAATTCTGAACATGTAAAAATATTCTATATTCTTATTATTTAGTAAAAGAAACAATTTTTCTCACTCCTAACTAGATAATTAATTCTCCAATTAATTACTTTATTACTCAACCATCTCCATTCAAATTATTTAACTATTTAATAATATCCCTTTAATCCAATTAGCATTACAATCTTTGAACCAACAAATGATCAAGTCCTCATTTGTCTCACGTGGCAGAATCAATTAATAACATCAAGACTTTCCTTCTTTGGAATATCATATATCAGCAGCAGTAAAAATACATATGAAAATCCAAACCATAGCGAGCATGATATGACACTACTACTAACCATCCATTTATCTTTAATAATCATATAAATAAAATTTAGTAGTACCAAAATAAATTAAAATTATAATCTCAAATTATTTAATGAAGAAAATGGTTCTTAAATAATTTGATGGAGATTTGGGACCCTACCTCAGTGTGACGTCCATTTAATTACACGATACATTAATGTTCTTGGTGGTAATTAGATTCAAATGGAACACAGTCTCATGCACACCACCTTTATATATATGTATATATAGTTACATATGAAGATCTAAACATATATATTCTCATGCATGCATCGTGCAACAAAAATCAACCAATCACAAAAACAAATTCAGAATACCAAAACCAATGCACCATGGTCTATGCACATACCTCTAGATACCAGGGACTTAGATAAAATATTAGACTCCTATTTAGGTGGTGGAAAACCAAACAGTAGTATAATTAATTACGTCTAAACAATGTCAACAAACCAAATCATCCTAAACAGCATCACCATTGTTGGCGGTTTCCAGAACATGGACCATGGAATCTTGAGAATCTCTTTGCACAACCCTAGAACTGAGGAACACCAAAAATTCTGGTCACAACAAAAACCCTGAATTTGGCCAAAACTCAAGGGTAACAAAATGACAAGAAACCTAAAAAGTGGTTATTGTGAACATCATAAGAGATCCTAATTTTAATAATCCATCTAAATAAAAGGAATAATTCAAAGAAAATTCTCACGGATTGATGATCCAAGAAAGTGGGCATTTCCCACTGTAAGGGAGCCTGTCAGATGGTGTTTCACTTCTATAGGGGGTCGTTTAGGGGGTTTTATACTACTAGAGGTCTGGAAGAGGATGAAAGCATAGTGTATTTGGTGGGAGAAGCCTCTGAATCACATCTCTTAAGATAGAAGTTCCTTGTGGGGTTTACGCCTCTTGGGAGAAGAAGAAGGTCACACCCCTCACTTCATTTATAATACTAAAACGAACCATAGAATATTAATAAATAAACATTAATTGTTATAATAATAACCATATAAATACTATAATCATTATTATTGTTATTATAAAATTCTCTTTAGAAAAACATACTCATTAAATATCAATATAATATTTCTGGGATTAAATCCCTAACCCCCAATGAAACCTTCTTAAAAGAAAACGTTTCTTTGAGAAATTCAAAGTCCCCTTTACTCCTTAATAAAATTAAAATATATTTGACATAATAATAAAATTATTTTCCCAAAATTTAATTATTTAACATAATAATAATTATTATTGCATCTTCATCATTATTTTTGTTAAGATATTAATTTTTGTCAATTCCAACCAAAAATCCCAAATTAATTACTATTATTATTTATAAAAATTATAACAACCACAATTAAAAATATTTATAACACTAATAAAACCATAATAAAAACAATATATTTATTATTACTAAAACCTTTGATATAACACAAAACATCCATTTAATAATAATTCTTCCTTCCTTAACTTTGTAACTCCTCAATTTATTAAACGTTTTTTGTGAACCCAAAAACATTCATTGAATTCTTCAACCATCATTTAATTAATTTTGTAATATTCATTTAATTAAACAACCTCAAAAATAATAATAATAACTTAAATATTATTATTATTAGAATATTTTTTTAATTTATCACAAACTCTCATATAATCTTATTTAATTAAGATAAATATTTTATTAAGTAGTGTAAACTGCTCAGTTTGGACCACAACCATGTGAAACCCATGAAAATCCATTAATGTGGATTTTTTGGGATCCGACACCTCTAATACATATCGAGAAACCCACGAAAATAATCAGGTAATTACAGAAGTCCACAAATGACACATTTTGTCACTCCAATAATCGGAATAAATCTCTAGATCAATGTTTAAAAATCCAGAATTCGATAAACGGAATTTGTTTCCGAAAACCATTATAATTAAAACTCGGTTAAAAAATATATGAGTATTTACAAACATGAATGATAATTATTTAGAAGAATAAATCATTTAATATATTAAAATAGTGTTTTAGTTTAAGATCACATTATGTAAAACAATTAAAATATTCATTTTGAAAACCTTTATAATAAACAAGTACATGATTGGTAAACATTTCACTGTAAATACATACATATATAAAATCGTAGATTATAATGAGATTGTGTAATTAACTATTACCATAGGTCTTATTTTTTCATACATGTATGAAACTATTGTATAATGGTTTTATAATTATTATAATCTTTTCATATATTCATAATAATATTTGTGATGTCATATATGATTCATTTATGTGTTAATAATACTTATTTATAAGTATTCTATTATAATGAAACATTGCTGGTAATAATCGTTTTGTTTATCGTACGTGTTTCGAATTTTTATTCATGATAATAATACCTAGATCATGGTTTAAATATATATAGAATGTGAAACATGATTTATATATCATATATATTCAGTATTTATATATATTACATATGGTATGGAAGGCATTGTTCATGGAGACGGTAGGACGTGCATAAGAATGAATGATGTTTTTATTTTCTTATTTTATTGACTGAAATAAAGTAAAAGGCACAGAAATATATTATTCTAGTATAATTATTCTGTCATATATTTAACACTAATTCATTATATATATTTTTAATCAAATTTCAATGGTTAATGAGGAAGATGAATCTCATCGCGTCATGGATAAGGGAAGCCATACGTATGCCCAAGCAATGATATCATTTCATTAATGGTTAAATAACTTGTAATTGGTTGGTATATTGACTATAAAAAACATTATCTTTTCATATTATTTATTTATATCTATTATATTCATAATTATACCCATCCCAATAATGTAATGATGAAAAAAATTACACAACATCATGGAGACAGAAAGTCGTAGGTACACATGCATATTGATATTTTTTCCAATGTATGAGTTAAAAGAAGCAATATGATTTTCCCATTATCATAAAAAAATTTAATAGTATATTATATGTTGTATTTTCTACATTAGAATGGAATCAACTTATGAAAATGTGTTAAAAAAATAACTTTGAATGAGTTGATAAAATAATTACCTCTTCCTCGTGTATCTCCATTTGATTTCAATAAAATGTCATCTTATGTTGGATTTCATAATATATTATGGCCTCTAGAATTAGGTTAAAGACATTGGGATGAGAAATGCATAGGGATTGGAAAATCCAAATAGATTTATAGGTGTGAATAAAAAAATTTGATGGGTTCCATTTTATAATTGAGGGGAGGGGAAATTTATGAAATTCAAAAACCAATAAAATATTGTAAATTGATATTCGATTCCAAATAGCTCCAAACTGATTTATTTCCGATATAAGGTAAGTATGGGTTAAAATCATTTCAAAAAATCAAATTTATAAAAAAAATTTATACCTTCTCATTTTAATTTATCCTTAATTAATATATTTAATTTTATTATTATAATAATATTTTGAATAATAAAAGGTTATAAATATTTACTTATATAGTATGAATTTTCCATGAATAGAAACACTATAATATTTTCCACCATATATTATTCTTATTATTGTTTTTGAATATAATTATTATTTTCAAATAATTTAATTAACTGATATTTTTTAGAAATATCAATTGCTTTAATTTGGACCCTATTCATTTCATTCCAATTAAAAAAAATACAAAAATAAATATAACATATAATAAAACAACTAAAAATAATCCTAGTATATCATATTAAATTATGAAATTTAGGGAGGTTATTAATTAAATCAAATTACATTTATTTTAATATTTTCAATATCATTTATTTAATATTTATATAAATAAAATAATTCCTGCTACACAATTGTGTAATCAATAATGGTAAATATTTGATCCCTAAAATTTATTATTAAATTAATATGATGTAGATAATAATTTTTTATTTTCTAATACTATTTATGATCAATGATATCTCCTTGTGATATCTATATTGAAATTATTATACTTATAATTAATGAGAGTGTGGCATTTTTTCACTCTAATTGATTTTAATAACATCCATGAAATATTAATGGAAAAGTGTCCATTATATTATTACAATTAGAACTGTATATTTTATGGTATAATTTAGTCATCCAATAAGATTTTGATATTTTTTAGTGAATTTTATAATGTTATTTTTATCTTTAATTACCAGATTTACCCTCAACCACGGTGATAAAAAATTTAATAAAAATAATATTCATAGTGCCAAAAAAAGATACATATTTAAATTATTTAGAGCGAGTGATTTAAAATATGGAATCCATTTGTCAAAATTTGAATCAAATCTCTTCCATTAATTAAAATAAAATTATCTTCTTTAATGGAATGAAAAAAATTGAATTTTAAAGGTAAAAACATCAAAATACTGACATATATTTTTATTCAATATTAATGTAAAAATAATTCCAATTTCAAAAATTATATAAAATGAATAAAATATAATCTATTTATAATTTAAAACCAACCTGGTGTATAATTTGACAATGTAAATTTCTTCGATGAATTTTTTTTCCAATTTAAATGTATTATTTTTCACTACACATACAAACATGAAACATATAATAAAAATACCAAAAAAGTGAACCATTTTTTATATTAAAATTTTAATGAGAAATTTTAATTTTTTTCAATATAATAATTTAGTAGTATAATATATTTTTTATAAAATAGTGTCACCATTAATAGGTGGTAAATATTTATTTTAGAAAATACAGCCTTCTAATGTGTAAAATTGGATTAATTCTTATCATATGCCTGTAAAATAATTTGTAGGGTTTTAAAAACATTGGATTAAATATATAACTTATAATTTTGTTAATTTTATTAAAAATATTCATTAATTTTATTTTAATGGATTGGTTTTAATGGTTGTGTTAAATTAATGATACTTATTTATATATCTTTTTTCGTTTAAATATTCTGTGGTGTGAACCGTAAGCTATCGAAGAGATTAGATTTTAAAATATAGATAATTTTAAATCATGGTGTCTTACAATGATTGGTTTCTCATATATAGTGATTCATCAATGAAGTGATATGGTTGTTTCCTAATGAAAAATAATAAAAGTATTGCATATGATTCGGCGTAATTGAAGTATCACGAGTAGAAATATCCAAACCATGATATTAAGTAAGTGGATGTGATATTCACGTTGAATACATAGAGACATTATCTATATGGAGAATTATGTGAGAAATATATAGATAATAAAATCCTAAAAATACATATTCTCACAAAAAGATATCATTAAGATACAAAGGTGACGACAAAGCTACTCACAGATTTAGAGTGCTAAATACACTGCAACTCAAAGAATGAAAATAATTTAGTTGATGCATTGATCATGAAGGATCATAGATTTGTATCCCAAAAAGTTATTGATATGAATCATATGTTAATTAATCCAATAAAAATGGATGTGGTAATTTATATGGAAATTGAGCCATCAATCATTTTTTAAATGATTGAAAAACAATCTTCATTAGATAGGACAAATAATTGTTAATCTTGTGATGAGTACTTCCCAGAATAAATCACTATATCAAATGATGGAAAAGTAGTAGAAATTATTTGTAAAGTTGGTCTTCAAAAATTGTGAAAGTTTCTATTTATTTAATCTATATTTGAGATAAATAATTAATTTTCTAATGATTCTCATGGAACATATTTCCATATTAACCCTAGAAGCACAAGAATGTATAGGGACTTGAATGAACATATGTGGCAGGATAACATGAAGAGAGAAATTTCTGATTATGTGTCCACATGTTTGATTTTTCATAAAGTGAATGTTGTGAGGTATCATCCTAATGTATTTCTGAAACCACTTTATATTACTATGTAGAAGGGGTATGAAATTATTATGGTATTTTTCGTGGGACTACCAAAGGATCTTAAATAAAATGATTCTATATGGGTTATTTTTTAACTCCTAATAAAATATACACATTTTTTTACTTTAAGATAAAATGTGGATCTTGACTGAATCACAATACTATATATTAATGAAGTTGTAAGACATTATTTATCATATATATTAATTTTTTTGATCGATATCCCAGTTGAAATTGATATTGTAGAAAATTTCCTTGAAGCCTCTTGACATGTTGCTTTATTTTATCATTTTTTACCATCCTAAAACTGATGGAATGTTTAAAAGAAAAATTAACAAATATTAAGACATGTTGACTCTATTATAACTCGTTATTCTATGTATATGAGATTACTACATATCTTTGGTATAATTTTCCGATAACAATAGGTTATATTCTAGTATTAAAATGGGATCATATGAACTGTTAAATTGTATGAGATGTCATACTCCAAATTTTTGGGAAATGTTTTTTGAATAGAAACTCATAGGCCCATATGTATGTAATGAATCAAAAATAGAGGTAAATTCTATTCATTCCCCTATTTAAGTATCTTCATGTAGGAAAAAATGTTATTTTGATAATCAGAGGAAATATTTACAGATCTTTGGGTGAGAACATGTTTTCTAGAATGTATCACCATTTAATGGTGTTAAAAGTTTATCTATGGAAGGGAAATTGATTCCTTGGTACATTAAACACCTTGATATTCTTGTAAGGGTTAAAATTGTTGATTAACATTTGGAAATACCACCAAATAGATCAAAGCAACATGATGTGTTCCATATATATCTTTAAAGGAATGATAGACCTAACCTAATAAATGTACTACTATATAATGAAATTAAGCTATAAAATGTCTTTTAATACTCTAAAAACCCTTCCATATTCATAATAAGAATTATTGAGAAATCAAATTACTAATCTGGTAAAGTTACTTTGGAGAAATAAAAAAAATTAAGAAGGAACAATGGAAATAGGAGATTCAATAGAAGAAAACTACACACATATGTTTGAAGTTTAGAACCCTAAAATTTCGATTATGAATTTTTTTTTTCGAGGGAATAATTTATCACCCTAGGACATTACCATATTTTCCTTTTAGAATTGATTTTATTTTATTGATGGCATTGTAATACAGAAAAAACCTAGATTAAACAAAACACTATTTCATCATGTTTTTCATAATCAATCAAATTTTTATAATTGTAGAGATTTAATGTGGTAAAATTATATATTTTATATTCATTGTAATATTTTTCCAATTAATCCAATTTATTATATATTCATAAGATGATATCATACCCAATATTACACATCAAGACATATATTTATATAAAAGGTAGTTTTGTCGCCTTTTATTAGAGAACCTACTTTAAATCAAATATATCCTACTTTTATAAATTTTATATTTCAAATAAACTAATTATATCAAATAAAAACATATAATCTATATTGGGTTATTTTTTTTGTATTTTTCAATAATGATTCATTTTTTGATGAATACGTTAAACTACTGAATTTTAATTCAAAATTTAATTTTTGTTCAATTAATTTAAAATTTAAAATTTAAATTTAAATTGTTTTAAATATTAATAATATAAATTTTATATTAATTATTCCAATTTAAATCATTAGATTTAATTTTACTTTGAAATTGAATATAATAACATTGCCAAATTTTGGACGTTTTTTGCTATCAATCCCTACATTGTCATAATATATACAAGATTAATTTTAAATTAATTTCTACCAATTATATGATTTGAATTATAAAAAATGTATTAAATATATGGAATGAGAATAATTTATAATCTCATATAATGTCAACATATTTTTGCACAAAATATATTTGTAAATGTATTTAAAAATATTTACAACAAAAAAGAGTAAGGTTATCTTTACAAGGGATAAACCCTTAAACATAAGAGCCCAAATATACAAAAAAATGTAAAGAAAATTAGGTTCAATTTTAGAGTTAATATTACTTTGTTTGGAGTTTATAAAATTATTGTCTCCATATTCTATCGGAATAAATTTGTGTGGAACTCCCTTTATAGAAATTTACAAGAATACCACATGTCCTCCACTATAAAAAGGAACTCTCCCCTACCACTCCTATACTCCTCTCAATCCCATTGGATCAAACATTATTTTACCAAATATATATTCAACATCCCTCACCCCAACATATAATCCTCACCTTCAAAATAATTCCATCATAGAATCCTTTTAGTTGAAGCTAAAATGAGTTACCCAAAGAAGAGGTAACATCCTTAATTATTCTATTTAGATTTATTTTCATTATACACCCCATAAAATATTCATCATTTAGTTTTATATAATAAAATAAAGATCCATAGTATACATAATGTTTTCTTGTTAATGGTTTGTACTATAATTATACATAAATAAATCTTATGGGTAATGAACCTACCGTTTATGTGTATGGAAAACTACAACATGATGAAACAATGATAGTTTGTTTTTCCATTACAAACCCTCATGGTGGGATTTATTATGTACATGATATTTATATATGAAATATATGATATTTATAATTTCTTTATTATTTTGTGTTTTTTTAAAACACATAACCAAATGCTTTCAATTCTGTGTAGATATGATAGTTTGTGGAAGTGTGGACAATTATCCCCTCAAAGCGATGTGATTCGTTCACAATATAAGTGGAATGTAGAAAATATGTTTTTATTTAACATATATAATTTATATTAAATTAATATTATACTATAATTATAATATTATAATATATCATTTACTTTTTATTCAGTTAAAATAAAAATGAAATGTAATTAGCATTCATGTTTATATATGGCCTACCATCTCCATCGATGGAGCATTTCATTTTTATCTTCTAATATAATGATTTATTATAAATAAATATATACATTACACATATGATATTTATATCTTGTTTTATATTATATATTTTATGAAACCATGGTATAATTAATTTGTATAATAAGTAACAAGTTAAAACATACTCGAAAAACTAAAAAACTAAAAAAAGAAATAGTGAAAATAATTAAATATTGTTATGAAATGGGTAATAAGATATTATATGAAGATAATATGTGATATTATAAAAATTAATATGGTTCATTATTAATTAATTAATACTATTTACACAACTGTACATGATTTTAATGGGATTTTACACAAAAGGAAACACAAGGTAAAGGATTTGGTCTCAATTTACATTCAATTCAGACTTATTTGTTATTATGCACAAATTTTCATATATATGGTCTATATATAAGGAACAAAATTTTATATCATGAAACATCTAATTATCATGTTTTTATACATTTCATTTAATTCATGGGGAATTATGATTCAAATGTTTCAATGTGGTATGGGGCACATTAGAATGATTGATTATTACCTTTGAAAAGAACGTATCCAATTATTATCTTGGTAATATCACTTCATATTTTGAATTATAACATTCTATTGAAAAATCACTATATTGAAATTATTTTTTATAGTAAATTTCCTTGAATATCCATATTCTTATATGATGAATTTTCTTATTTCACAAACTGTATATCATTTTTAAAAAAGTTATTCACTTTGACAATTATTTTATTAATAGGTTAATTATTGATAAATTTATATTATTTATTAAATATGGATATTTGATATGGTGTATAATGTATTCTAATTACATTATTTGAGAAATTCATATCCTTGGTTATGATGGGTGGGTCCTGGACTTTATATATCTTTTTGATGCATTGGATAGTTCTCATGAGACAAATATATTGGACAAATGGAACAGGTTTCTTTCCATTTTATTAAATTGTTTTAAGAATGGTATCTAAAGTATAGGTTTTCATGTGAATCAAACATAACATCCAATAATTAATCATTTACTTCATGGATATTTATTTTATCATTGTTATTTTAATTGATTTTATCATCTGATTACATCTATGGATGCCTTTCATTTTCATATTATTGACTAAATGTACTGTGTTTTATGTTTCTTACATTTCCACTATGATTATTCCATAACTAGTTATTTGGATGGAATATGTTATAGGTTATATTCCTTTCTATGTTTTTATAGCATTCAATATATATTTTTTTAATTACTTTATTTTACTTGGAATTTGGGCTCACCCATATTATGTTTTCATTCCCCATGTAATGTATAAGAAAATATGGAATGAGATTCAATGATGATGATTATTTCATATTATTGTATATAGTGTTTTTAGTTCCAATTTCCTAATATATTATGGGTGTCATGTATGTAATCATACCTTCCAAAACTACTAAACATATCTGTCCTTTAGAATTAGATTCCTTGGAGTCATGCTATTGTAATTTAGTAATGCACTGACTTTGGTCTTTTCATGACCCATCCCTCAGGGCTAGTGTCATGACTACCCCAAGCCTACCTTCAATATCTAGAGAGTTAGTGAATAGAACCGAAAGCACGTATCCCTAAAACATGAAGGTGTTTCCTTTAATCATGTATAAACACATAGACTAGGATCACTGAAAATTAAACCACATAGTAAAATCGCAGAAGTAAAAGTGTGTACTAAAAGTTAAGGGGTTGAAGTACAATCCCAACTGAAAGTTACAATATAATAGAAAAATAGAAAACATCACCTAAGATCATCCATCATGGATCCTACCAAAAGGGTAGGTACATATCATATCTTTATCTATCTATGTCAACTGTCACTACCATCCACCGTCAGTTCCTAGCTCCCCGAGTCTCAGATAATGTTGTACGTCTTCTGTATAAGACATAACAATGTATAGGTAAAGCCCGGGTAGGGGTGTGTATAAAAATATCTAGTAGGGACCCCAAGACCCCTAATGATCTCTTAGAATTCTAGAATGGAAAACCACAAAGCATGATATCAATGATAATGTAAAAAGAAAAAGAATCCACTCAAACCTATTATAACTTAATTATATAAGCATAAAGTATTGGTCATAAGGAAAGATCATCAAATTTTGTTAAGTGGAAGTGCTCCTAACCCACCAATAAAAGATAAGTACTAACCCCTACTGACCCAAACAGGACATAAACTGCCTAGGATCGATAGATACTAAACCCCAATGACCAACACAGGATCTGACCCACTGAGGTTTGGTAGGTACTAACCCCTGCTGACCGGCACAGGATCTGACCCACATATGATCGGTATGAGTGGACCCACATAGGATCACTAATCACTGACCCACATAGGATTGTTTAGCACTGACCCACACAGGATTGGTGATGACCCACATAGGTTCACAATGTTTTGATTCACACAGGATCATTATTTAATCATCACATCTCAACCAGCCACTGGAATTGCATACATAGTATGATAGATTCTAGGAGGATCCTTTCCTCAAAAAATTGGTCATATTTAAAATGTCACAATGTCTCATGATGAAGTAAACTAATGATATATCATGTAATTAGGGTTCCAATGCAATAGATGGTGCGTCAATAGGATTCCTGGTCTGAGAGTTATATGCATTTTAGTGTTGAGGGCCTTATTGGATTTGGGTACGATCCAATCCAACCATACATAAAATTTCTCCAAAACTCTGGTAGTGTATCTCAAAATGACCGTCTCATTCAAAGGATTCCAGCACCGTAGACAGTTTGTCAGACAGACGTCTAATTTTCTAGATATGGTCTTTTAAGCGTATATGGGTTGAAAAGGGTCCGGGTCTGGGCTGACCCGGCCTGGGCCGTCCTGACACGGTTCGAGTCGACCTGAACTAGTCCGGGTTTGACCCAGCCCAGCCAGAACCTACAAGGATATAGACCGGCTTGGCCTGAACTGGATAGGCCTCATATCAGCACAACCTGATCTAGATGGGCTGGGCTAAGCCGGGTCGGCCCACTAGGCAACATACCAGCCTGACCTGACATCTTGCGCGACCTGTACGATGGGTCTTGCGGCCCATCAATCTAGAATGGCTCAAAGATCTATTCGTCTCATTATCCAGCGATTCCATAGGGAACTACCTCGGCTAGCATCAGGACTCGCAGGCTGTGGTTCCCCTTCACTACAGCTTCGAAGCTGCGACCACCTCATGTAGCGCATGACGGTGCACCACTCTTTACCAACCTAGCTTGATGAGGGTCGGTTGCCCATCTAGTCTACCCTGGAACCGAGTCGTGTTGTCATGCTAGTGATAGTCTGGTATCCCATTTCTTCTCCCATCTGCTCCTACGGGCCACCTGGGATGCTGTCATCGCTTCTTGTCCCTCTTATTCGCATTGCCGTCAAATTTTGAAATCCACCCCTGAAGAACGCAAAAATATACCAAAGAGACAGAGGGTTCGGGCCATGTTCGTTTGGCCCATGCCCTCCGCATTAGAATTATAATAAGCCAGATTATTTTTTTCAACATAGATAAATTATATTACTTCGGTGTTTCAAAAAAACATTCATGAATGAGGGAAAGAAAAAAATCACTTGAATTAAAAAAACCTATACCTCATAAATCGTTTAAGGTGTTGCAGTTTTGAAGGGAGGAGAGATCTTGTTGGATAATGTTTCCGACATTCATCGATCCTGGATAATTGTTTCACAAGCTTCCATCCTATACTAGTGTAAGTTGTCACAGTACTTTTCCAGAGGTACCTCCCTTGATAAATTCTTGTCAAAAATCCCAACTCGAGCTCCATTTAAATAGAGTGGGAGGGTGAGTAACAAATCGAAATAATTAAGGAGGATCATTAATCATTGAAAATATAAATTACCAATGTTTTTGTTATGCATCTGAAGAGTGAATGTATAAAATTTTTTGACAACCCGTCGATCCCACCACCACTGCTCCACAGGTGGTAGGGAAAAAATAAAATAACAATTCAGTTATTTTATTATTTTTTTAAAAGTTGCAAAAACTAAATTTTTCACCCAACCTACTATGTAGGAATTTAAGACTCCATTAAGAGAATCTTGGTTCTACTGATTCAATAGTGCCCTCAGATTTTTAATCTGAGCATCTGTTCAATTGATAGAAAATGTTGCATGCGTGTTACTGAACGTACATTTAAAAAAAATTAAAATTCTATTCATGGCACGCCAGTCATTTGAATCAAGCACCTTCAATTATTTAAGAGTTTAATTAATGAAAAATAATTTTAAACAAGTTATATGTTATTTTCATGTCATTACATTCTCCACACATAAGGGATTTTCATCCAGGAAAACTACAACAAAACTAGGGAATCCAAAGGGGGTATAGAGAACGTATCTGAGCCTCTTGCTCCCAATTTCTCTCCTAGAGGTTCCCATGATTCCAAAAAACTCACACCAGAGGAATGAACCACCCATGAAATAATCTCTCCTCTTGATCCTCTATATGCTCTGGGAACTCAACAAACATCACCCCATCGTCGATGTCCAAATCACCCCAATCAATATCGTGTGATGGATCAAGCACGTACCTCCTCAACTATGACACATGGAAAACATTATGTACCTGGTGCATCTGTGGGGGAAGTTCTAGATGGTATTCTTCCTCTCCTAATTTGTTATGGATCTTAAAATGTCCAATTAACCTCAGAGATAGCTTGCCGCCTCAGCCAAACCTCTGTATCCCTTGTCGGGGTGAGACCCGTAGGAAGATATGGTCTCCTTCCCCAAACACCAAGGGTCTCCATCTCCTATCAGCTTATGAAATCTGCATTTTCGATGTAGTCTTTATCTATTATTGGATTATCTACACCTTCTCTATGGTAAATTTTTCCAACTATGGACCTAGAAGTGCTGACTATTCGAGGTCTGTCCAACATAGCGGTGATCTGCAAGGTCAACCATACAAGGCATCTAACAGAGCCTTGCTGATGGTGGACTAATAATTGTTGTTGTATCTAAACTCCACCAATGGAAGGTGGTCCTCCCAACTGCGGCCCAAATAGAGGACACAAGCGTAAATAATTTCATTCTGTGTCTGTATGGTCTGCACCGTTTGATCATCATTCTGAGGGTGAAAGTTTGAGATCAAGTGTAACTGAGTCCTGAACTGCTACTGCAATTGCTTCCACAAACAGGATTAAAAAGGTATGTCACAATCTCAGAATATTGTCGATTACAACCCGTGAAGTCTTAAAATATCTTGTATTTAGTGGTGTCCCATGCTCTCTACTAATCCCTTCTCTCAGAAGGGTATAATGTGGTCTTACTTGGTGAGTTGATCAATGATCACCTAGATGGAATCTTAGTCCCTGGACGTATCTGGTAGCCCTGTCATGAATTCCATGGATATACATTCCCACATCCAGTTTGGTACTTCAAGTGGTTGAGGTAATCTTATCGGTACCAGATTCATGGAATTCACTTGCTAAATAGCGAGGAATCGCGATACAAACCCTACCACTTTTTTTCATACCTAACCACCAGTTTTGATGATGGAGGTTCTGGTACATCTTCACCACACTGATATTTCCACCAATGGGGATCTATATAACTTACTCAACACATCCTCTCGAAGCATCACTGGTACCATATTTCATCCTCTAAAGAGGATGAAGTGCTCCACACCTTTCGAAAATCCATCAGGAGCCTGTCCTCAGGATATCAGAGAACGCCAGGCCTCGTAGTCTGCGGGCCCACGTTATGCCACTCTGACTCACTAAAGGAGTGGGGGAGTAACTGTCATAGACGGAAGGTATGCTGCTCCATCACTATACATGAAGGATAACTACAACATGGCCAGCTGTTCTGCCACCTCACTCAGATACTATAGACCAGACATCCTGCTGAATACGTTTTCAACTACATTCTCCTTCTTAAGAGTATAAACTATCTCAAAGTGATATTCAAAGAGAAACTACATCCATCACCATTGTATTAAGTTCAATTCCATCTGTGAGAATATATACATGAGACTCTTGTGATCAGAATAAATAGTTAATCATTCACCAATCAAGTAGTTCCCCCACATCTTCAGTACAAAGACCATTGCTACTAACTCCATGTCATGGGTAGCATAGTTCTTCCCATGTTGTCTCAATTGAAATAATCTATATGCAATCACTTCATGATCCTACATTAGAACACAATTTATTCTGATCCCTGGTGTGTCACAGTAGACTGCATACCCAACACCCTCTTATGGTAGCCTCAAGATAGCGGCACTCGTCAGCCTCTAACTTAGCTCTTGAAAACAGTGACAACATCTCTTTATCCACATGAAGGCCTTTTCCTTTTTTGTCAAATATGGAGAGGGTTATTTATCTCTAGAAAAGTCAGGTTTGAATCTATTGTAATACCCAGCCATTTCAAAGGAAACCTTGTACCTCTGTCACACTCAAGGATGGCTCCCAAGAATGAACTTCCTCTATCTTCATTGGATCCACTGAAACTCCAGCCTCTAAGATAACATGCCCTAGGAAGTGGACTTCTCGTATCCAGAACTACCACTTTGAGATACTTCAATAAACATGGTGCTCTAGATGTGTATTCAGAACTATTTGTAGGTGTGTGGCATGCTCCACCTCCAACACCGACTATATCAAGATGTCATTAATGAAGACCACTTCAGAGATATCGACCTAAGGCTGGAAGATTATCTTCATGAGCCCCATGAACACTATCGGAGCATTGGTCACACATAAGGGAATAATCAAGAGCACATAATGGTTATATCAACATTATAATGTCTTATTAGGTGTTTTCTCGTCCCATACCCTAAGCTGGTGATAGCCTGATCTGAGGTCTATCTTTGAAAACAATCGACTTCCCTTTAGCTGATCGAAGAGATCATCAATCCTAGGGAGTGGATATTTGTTCTTCACGGGCACTTAGTTAAGGCGTCGATAATACACACAAAGGCTCAGACTCCCATACACCTTTTTGGCGAACAATATCAGGGATGGAAATGGATAAACATTAGGCCTTATGAACCCTTTCCCCTACAATTCCTCCAAATGTAATCCAAGATCATGAATCTCCGTGTGGGCCATCCAATATGCTAGTGTAAAAATCGGTGTCATTCTAGGGTACATGTCGATGTAGATTCTACCCATATATGGGTAGGTAGTCCCAGTACATCATTATGAAAGTCATTGTCATACTGGTTCCCCACTATAAGATAAATCAGACTCCTCACGTCAACTGATCTGAGGGTATCGCTAGCCAACTGAGGTGTGATTGGTTGCACCCTACTCGAAGTAATTCCATCCTCTATGGAAAAGGTTCCCTTATTTCCAATGATGGTAAATCTAATCCCATCCTCACAGAAAAACCATAATTTGCGCATAAAATAGTCGATTTGGGCATGGACTATGGATAGACATTCCATACCAAAGATGACTTCATATGGCCATAGCACTACTACTATGATATCCCAGCCGAAGATCTCACCTCCTAGAGTGAGCTCACAATATATACACCTTCATGTCATTGTTGAATCTTCTCCCGTATGAGGCTTTAAACATAATGATTAATCCAATGTATCCATTATAATATCCGAGCTCCGAATGAGAGTTGGGGAAATAAAAGTTACTGGCACTTGTGTCTATAAGAATTAGAGCTAGGGTGGAATAGACACAGATCAATCCTCTAATAATTTCTAGAATTTTGGTGTTATTAATATTATAAATACTTATTATATACCCCCTCTACTGATTTTATATTAAAAGTGCTTAATTTGTGTAAAATTTTAATGATTTAATACTTAATATAATTTTTGATCATTTTTAGGAATAGTCCATCTGAGTCTGTTTAATATTTTATTTATAACTATCAACCTACTGATTCCAATTGAATTGTTTTTTATGATTATACATCTTATAAACCACATTTAATTATATAGAATCTTGGATAATTATTCCATTTGAAGGGTTATGTGGATCACATAATAAGGCCCACAAAATCTTTGAAGAAACAGGACCATCAATAAAGAATGAATTACTGGGATGAATCCAAAATAAAAAATTCATTAATTCTCCTCAAATGATTCTGGGACAATGTAATTAGTGTTGGATAAGAATTTCAAGGCCCAATTCCAAAGAAAAGGGGCCCAACTGACTCATTTAAACCCATTTCACCATTCATGCCTGGAAATAAAATTAGTATAGTATTCTAAACATGTATCCTGAAATTTTCACCAAAAAAAGATGATATTTTTTAGTTTGGAAGAGGAGATATTTTCAACTGACATTTTGGAAGAAAGCCTTCAGATTTGAAGGCAACTTCTTATTCAAAAATCCATTCACATTCTGGCCATCGAAAAAGCATGGATAGAAATGGACAGTTTAACACTGTATATGAAAAATGTCATAACATTGGATACATAAGTCCAAATCCCTCCCACGATTTAGAGTAGTCATACAACATTATTATATACAACTTTTAAAAAAGATATATGTCATGATTCGCCTTTCTGGTTGTCCAAATTGTTGATCCAATGGAGGGGTAGTTTTGGAATGCAAACTGTCCACCACCTTGGGATATAAATACAACCCATCATCTCCATTAAAAAGGGTTGTAATTTCATATGATAAGATCATGAATTTTACCGACCAAAGCCTTTCCAATGTCTTGGTAGAACCTTCCATACTCTGGTCTTCACTTGAGATACCATTCCTCCACTATTCGTTTTCATTTACTTTTGGGTTCCTTTTTGTGGTAATCTTGTAAGTCATTGTTTTTGTAATTCTATTTTAATCAAAGATTCTATTTCTTCATATATTATTCTCATAAATCATATGTTAAGTAATATTAGTTGTCTTAAAATATTTTAAATCATTTTAAAACCCCTTCCCTTATTTTTCTTCCTCAATAAATCAAAATTCAGTTTCTAATTATCATTATCATTTGTGTGTGTGTGTTCGACATACAACTCTTTTCATATCCCTTTATTTTTCTTATATTTATAATTAATCATCATAAACATTACAACCAGATTATTAACAAAAACAATGGATGAGTAAATCTACCTTTGGGGTGAGTTATAATTTTGGGATGTTAAGTTATTGAGAGAATTTTCATTATGGTTAATCGTCAAATTAAAACTGGGTATGTTGAACATAGAATGTCGTGGATTAATGAAATGATTTGTTTAACGTGTGGTTTCCATGGATTATTTTAACTATAAATACACTACCATGAAAAATATCTGATTGATATTAGAACCCTAAGATATATTAATGCTAGTCATAAAGCATTAACCCACAAGAATTCCAATCTAAATTATCTTTTGTTGTTGGTGTTAATTTAAATGGAATATAAAGAATATTTCATGTATATCACAAGATTAACACCCTAACAATGAACTCACCCCAATATTTATCAATTTTTAAAATTAATATTAATCAATAAATCATTTCATATGATATGAAACCAAACCCCCCAATCAGAATACAATCTACTAAAAAAATAGACTATTAGAATGTATCATCGCCGAGGATTCGACCCAAGTGCTGCTATACACATTAGCAGAGCACAGAACCTTGATCAGTCACCACACTTTCAAATGGTGACACTGCTGGGGATGGTGCATTTAAATTTCTATTAGTATCAGGTTATTGTAAAAAACAAAAAAAAAATTAAAAAAAAAACAAAACAAAAAGAAAAACACATTATCCTCTTTCATCCAAAATATCCATGAATACATTGTTGCCTCCCACAAAATCCCTTGGATTTTTTTGACCCTAAAAAAGAGTGAACACTTTTCCAACATAGGAGGAACATAAGATATTATCAACTCATTCAGGAACCTATCCATGTCCATCAAATTGAATTAGATGCATCTAATCCTAGGGAACAAAAAATAAATGAACTTGCATCCCCTTATATAAATTAACAACCTCTCGGTATTCAATATCCTAATAAAAGGGATGAATTCGTACCCAAAACGAGTTTGATTCATCTTCTTTTTTATTTTCATGGGCTTTTGGTGAGGATCCACATCTCTACCTTAAGGAGATCCAAGTGTTGGGCTATACCACGAAGCCTCAAGGGGTTACTGAGGAACAAACCAAACATCAAGCATTCCCTTTCACCCTAGAGGAAAATACTAAGTCGTGGCTCTACTAACTTCCTTCAGGTTACATAAACACATGGAATAACATGAAGAAACTCTTCTTAGAGAAATTTTTCCCCCTTCTTGTACTTCTTCTATCCAAAATTAAATAAGTGAAATTCGTCAATTCCTAAATAAATCACTTAATTAGTACAGGGAGAGGTTCAAAAAGATTGTGGAAACCTAACCACATCAACCAATCCCTAAAAACCTCTTTATAGAATACTTCTATGAGGGGTTATTGGATATTAAGAGAACTCTAATTTATTCTATAAGTGGTGATGATATTTTTCATAAAACTTAGGTACCTAAAAAAGAACTCATAAGCTACATGGCAGAAACACATAACAATTACATACTCGAGCACATGATCAAGTCAATAAAGCCCAAAATAGTCAATAAATAGAGCCCAACAAAAAGACTGAGTGGATGAGTAAACATACATGTCTTTTGAGACAAGTAACTTTGGAATCAAAATCCAAATCCCCATCTTCTCCACAATCTCTATTCTATAGACCTATCAAGAACTGTGGAATATGTAGCTCCCTATTGCATCCAACTGACACATGTCTACAACCTCAAGTGAATCAGTCTGATTCAACCTGACCAATAAAGCTCAATAATGCATATGCTTAGTGGAACCCCAACCCTCAACAATCTTGTTAGTTTGTAAGAAACATCATCCTACCCCATTATGAGACCTTATCTTATACCTATAACCCTATCTAGAGATATTGGAATCCCATTTCTCATCCCTGTCAATACCCTCAGAAAAATCCAACCCAATTCTAATATGGTCAAGGTGGTGGTAACATCCTATAGCCTTATCCTTTTGTTCCTAGACCTCAATGGTACAATCCCTATCCTAGATTATACTATCCGAGTGAGCCTTCCCAATTCCAAAAACAATACAATCTCTTTCCCAAGAACCAAAAACAAGGTAATCCCAATCCAGGAGAAGCCTCTTCCTCTATGTAACCATGGGAAGTTGCAGTGGAAGATCTTTCCTCATTCACCCATTCCTGCCTCGAAAACATTGAAACAAAAATTGGTTATCTTGCATCCCACATGAGCTAGCAACAACAATCAAATTATTCATAACTACCAGCTCAACCATTACCCAACCTCACGGATAATGTATGTGCAATTTCACTTAGATTGGGGAAGAAAATTTCTATGCCTCAAGATAGGTCCTCTATCCCTCCTTCGAATATTGACCTAGAAAATTAAATGAAAAAGAAACATGAAAAGGAATATTGATGCCATTCCCTTGCCTCCTTCCATTCCACTTAGGAAGCCAATTCATTTTTCTCAAGCCATTTTTAAGGAAAATAAGTCCTTTGAACCTGATTATGAAATGCTCAATGTGTTTAGACGTGTTAAAGTCTACCTTCCCATATTAGATTCCATAAAACAAATCCTTATGTATACCAGTTTCTCAAGGAGTATTGGGCCCATAAAAGTCAGCGTAGGGCCTTCAAATATGTTTCCACCAAACATTCTATTACCATAATGTGCAATAATCCTGGTACCTTTACAGTTCCATTTCAAATTGAAAGTTCCATCTTTGATGATGCACTCATAGATCTAGAAGCCTCAATTAATGTCATGCCCAAATCCATATTATCCAACATTTTTCATAATCCCTTACATCCGATGGGTGTTTTCATTCAGTTAACCTATCAAAGCACTACTAGTCCTGAGGGTATAATCAAGGATGTCCTTGTTCGTGTTAATGATCTCATCTTCCCTTCTGATTTTTATGTCCTTGACATGGAAGGTGAGACGAACTCTTCTCAATCTCCACTAATTCAAGAAAGACCACTACTAATGACAATGAGAACCATGATTGATGTCCATTTAGTAATCTTGTCCATGGAATTTGGTGAACAACTAGTCAAGTTCCACATTTTCCATGCTATGTGATCCCCATCTGAGGATCACTCTGCATTCTCAATCCATGTTTCTGAAAAAACTTATGAGAGTAAATTGAACCACATTCCACCATGTTCATAATTTTATAATGATAAAAGATCTTGGGAAATATGGAAAATAATTATCCAAGTTTTATATGGAGAAGTTGATGTGGACCTCTCATTCAAAGACTCTATCAATCTAATGGAACATGAAAACTCTCTTGAATACCACATCAACTCTGATATCTAATCCTCCACCTTGGAAAATATTAGGAAAATGAATCTGAAGAATCTGAAATCACTTCCTCCCATCCTACATTGTCTATCCCCAAAATGAAAGATGAAACTGACCTGAAACCTCTTTCAGAACACTTGAAATATGATTTTCTTTTCCATGTTCACTATTATCCTCTCATTATATATTCTTCACTTACTGAAATCGAGGAATCCAAACTTGTACATGAGATAGTGTAAAACAAAAAGTACTTAGTTTGGAAATTATATTACATACCAGGAATCAACCCTAGTCTTTTCATGCATAACATCCATCTTGAGAAGTCATCTAAACTAGTTAGACAACTATAAAGAAGACTCAATCCACTCATACATGAGGTTGTTAGGGAAGAAATCACCAAGATTATTCAAGATGGTATTATCTACCCAATTAACGATAGTGAATAGGTTATTCCAATTCAAGTTTATCTTAATAATGGTGGGATAACTAGTGTAAAAAAAGAACATGTAGAGGTAGCCACAACTTGAGTGAAGAACAAATGGCGTGTGTTCCATGATTTCCAAAAATTGAATGATGAATCACATCACTTCCCTCTTCCAATCCTTGATAAAATTATAGAAATATTTTCCAAAAAGTCACACTATTGATTTCTTGATGGATACACCAGTTATTTCCAAATACCAATCGCTCCTCAGGACCAATAAAAGACAACATTCACATGCCCCTTTGAAATATATTCATATAAGAGAATGCGTTTTGGATTTTTCAATACTCCTACAACATTCTAGAGGTGTATGATGAGTATATTTTATGAATTCATTGAACAATGCATGCAAGTATTTATTAATAACTTTTTCATTTATGGTGAGTTATTTGAATCATGCTTGCATTCACTCCCTTTAGTCCTTAAAAAGTGTTTCATGTGTAACCTTGTGCTAAATTTTTATATATTTATTTTCCTGGTAGAAAATGAGAATGGTTTAGGGAACATCGTGTCAAAAGATGGTATTAATGTTGATCCTACAAAAATTGATGTGATCCAATCACATCCAGAACCCACATCTGTTCGAGACATCTGTTCCTTCCACCATCATGCCAGTTTATATCGGTGATTCATCCATAAATGCAGTAGGATTTCTCTCCCTCTCACTCTGTTGATCCAAAATTATGTCACATTTAATTTCAATGTGGTTTGAATGAGATCCTGCATTGAACTCAAAACTTATCAAACATATTATCTAATAATCCAACCCCCAGATTGGTCCTTAAACTTTGATTTGATGTGTGATGTTTCTGATAGGGACATTGGGGATGTTTTTGGTCAAACATGAGAAAAATTTATTCATATCATTTAAAATTCCTTAAAAACATTGGATGAAACTAAATCTCACTACACTGTCACTAAAAAAGAATTTTTAGTTTTGGTTTTTTTCTTACATAAATTTCGGCCCTATCTCTTAGGTGCCAAAATCGTCATCTTCACTGACCATTCTGCTATAAAGTTCTTACTCATGAAAAGGGATTCCAAACCGTTTATAATAAGAGAGATACTAATTCTCCAAGTGTTTTACATTGAAATAAAAGATTGACCATGAAATGAAAACAATTTGGTAGATCACCTGAGAGAATAATTTGTAATTCTTCTCATTCTAAAATAATTGATTCTAAATTTCAAATGGAGCACCATTCATCTCTCACTCCAAAAATATTATTGTATGCCCCAATTTTAAATTACATTTTTTCTAGTGTTTTTCATGAAATGTTTTCAAAAGAACAAAAAGTTAAGTGGAAAATTGATTCCAAATACTATTTTTGGAAGAAAATAAACATTGTAAAATTTGGGTAGACATGGTAATTAAGAGATTTGTTGATGAAAATGAACATTCTTATATCTTAGAAATCTATCAATCAATGCCTAGTGGTGTCCATTTTGGACTACAAAGGACATCCCAAAATGTACTAGACTCTGGATTCTTCTGGACATCACTATTCAAGGACACACATGAGTTCTTTCAGTCATGTCCGACATGCCCAAAGTTTGGAACAATTTCAAAGAGAATTGAAATGGTGAAAAATCCTTTAATATTAGAAAGATATCTTGGATGTTTGGGACATTGATTTCTTGGGACCATTCCCCATTCCAGAGGAATTTCATTCATTCTCATTATGGATGATTAAGTTTCTAGGTTGTTCAAGGCCACACCCACTTGAAATGATGATTCAGACACTATTAGTGAGTTCATAAAGACACACATCTTCTACTGATTTGGCACACCACGTGTCTTGATAAGTGACTTAGGAACCAATTTTTGTACTAAAACCATGAAATCTCTTTTAAAAAAGAGTTTTTTCGTACATAAAACATAAACTCCATATCACTTCCAAAAAATGGCATGGATGAACTTTCTAATAGATAAGTGAAAAGAGTGCATCAGAAAATTGTAAAACCCACTAAATAAAACTGGCCGAAAAGAATTGGTGAAGCACTTTGGGCTTATCAAAATACCTATGAAACACCCATTGTGATGTCTCCTTTTAGGATAGTTTTTAGAAAATCATGTCATTTGATAGTTGAAATCCTATATAAGTCATTTTGGGCAGTGAAAACCTATAATATTTTTTGTAAAAAATCTGGTGAATAAATATTTTTTCAATTGGCTGAAATGGAGGAGCTTCGACTTGAATCCTAAGAGAATTACAATATTTACAAAGAAATGGATAAGGTACTCAATGAAAAACACATCCTATGAAAGTTATTCCATAAATGTGAAAAGTTATTTCTTTTCAACTCTTTATTTTAGATTCACCCTGATAAGATTAATTCTCATTAGTAAGGACATTTTATTATTTCTCATGTTTACCAATTTGGTGCAGTGCATGTACAAGACTCATATTCCAAAAAGAAATTCATGGTTATTGGACATAAGTTAATGCATCACCATGAGAGGTTACAAAATCCTAGAACAACATAGACTTCCACTCGATCCCCAACATCAGTAGTTGACCCACCCCCGGATGGAGATGGAAACCCACCAAATCCAATGTAGGGTTACCCCTTTCCCATTAACTCCTCTTCCCTCTCTCTATATATCTCTCTATTTATTCTTCTTCCTACCTCATTATTATTTTTTTTACAACATTCCTCATAATTTATTAATATTTTTAGTTACTCTTTTACTTTTGTGTGGTTGTGTTATTTAAAAACACTAAAAAACTAAAAAAACTAAAAAAAACAAAATGAGTCATACTTACTCACCATCCAGTTTTGACTTTTTGTCCATCCATTTTGGGGAGTCAAAATACATGGTTTCATATAAAATATCATGTTCTTTTATCATATATTTTCATAAAGAATATTTTGTCAAACCTATCAAATTTTGAATGCTCAATTTTTTATTTGGAAACTGATTTTTCCCCACCCCTGAGGAACACCATTTGATTTCATGCCAAGGCCACCTATGGCCATCATTTCAAAATTTTTGTTTTTCACCCCCATTGGTGAGTCTTGATATTATGGACCTTTAAGATGAATTTCCTACTTTAGTGTGAATTAATATGATTGAGACATTTTCTGAACCACATGAGAATCACAATAACAAAATAGCATCCCATTTCACTTAAATTAATCCTCATTTTGAAATCCCCTTCAAGACTATGAAAAAAATTTCTTTGATAGCCGCATTACAAGTCCAATAACTTTTCCCACCCAATATCAACATGGATTTTCATTGCATAATTTTATGAAATTGAAATGTATGGGGAATTTATTTTCTTTTGGGTACCCTTTGTTTATTTCATCATGTTATCATTTTCTTGAGGGTAAGCATTCATTTAAGTGTAGGGGAGAGGTTGTCATTCAGTGTGTTTTAGGGAATGTAATGTACTTTAATTTTTGTAGTTTGGAAAATGTTATTAAAAAGTGTTGAAAAATAAAAAAAATGAAAATAATATTGTGTTGGGATTTTGGTGGATCAAAAATCGCTCTTCCTCAACCTCTAATATTGTTATAACTAAAAAAATTAGTTTTGTGAGGAGGTCAATCACGGGTTGGGAGGTGAGGGTGACATCTATTTCAAGATCAACTTTTAAAAAAATACAAATAATTGAACACTTACGTCATTGGGAAAGTAGCAAGGTTTTTTAATATTTCATCTTCTTATCAACATCAAAATTTATTTTCACTTTTGTGTCTTATTTTACATTTTCATTTCCTCATAAATATGTGTTTCTATTTCCTTCCATGTTACATTTCAAAAAAAATTGCTTATTTTTCCTTTGTTTGGGTTTTACCCCATTTTATTATCTTTTGGATATCACCTTCTACAGTCCCATAGCAACAATAAAAACCCCCTAAAAGTCCACTTAATTTTTGAGCACTTTAGGATAGGTAGTGGAATTTATGAGCTCTTACAAACTCTAAGATTTTCACTTTTGTTGGTGAATGAGTGAAGCACTGTAAATTATTTTTATCTTCTAGAGAGGAGTAAGTTTTGTGTGCCACCATTTTCCATTTCTAAATTTGAGCTTTAAAAAACAAATTAATTTTGGAAAATTATTTATGTACAACTTGTGGTGGAATTAAATATGGACGAGTGAAATTTTCTAAACCTCCCATGATTGGGGAAAACAAAATATTAATATTTTTCAGTGAGTTAAAATGATTTTATTATGTTTTTTTATATTTTTTTTTACATGAGGACATGCACAAGACTATGTGTGGGGGAGTTAATTTATTAATATTTCCTGACTTATTATATACTACCTTTACTGATTTTATATGAAATCTTTATATTTTTTGTGAGATATTAATGTTTTAATAATAAATATAATTTTTGAGAATTTTTAGAAGTAGTCTAATTGAGTCTGTTTACTATTTTATTTATAGCTATCATGCTACTAATCAAAATTAAATTGTTCCTGTTTTTTAGGATTCCACACTAAATATAAAACATTTCATTATAAGGATTTTTGGGCCAATTATAACCTTTTTAAGTGTTATATGGATCACACAAGAAGGCCCACCGAATCTTTGAAGAACTAGACTATCCATAAATATTGAATTATTGGGCTCAATCCAGAAGTGAAAATTCATTCATTCTCTTCTAACATTCAGGGGGAAATATAAGGAGTCTGGGAAAAAAATTTCAAGGCCCTACACTAATGAAAACGGGCCCAACTGACTCATTTAATCTCAACCCACTATTTTGGTTGGGAAATAAAATCATTACAATATTCCTAACATATATTCTGATATATTCATAAAATCATGATGGTATTTCTTAGTTAGAAAGTGGAGATATCTGTGGCTGAATTTTTTGAAGAAAACATTCATATTTGAAAGAATATTACTATTCAAAAATCCATTCTAATTGTTGTCATCGAAAAAGGAAGGATAGAAATGGAAAATTTAACATTGTTTTTGTAAACCACCATAACATTGGCTCTATAAGTCCAAATTCTTCCAAATATTGACAGTGGTCGACCAAAATTATTATGTAATTATTTTAAGAAAAGGATATATCAAGATTCAGTGGTATGGTTTTCCAAATAGTTGATCAAATTTGAGGGGTAGTTTTTGAATGAAAACAATCCACCAACTTGGGATATAAATTCAACCCCCTTCTATACTTTAAAATCGATTGGAATTTCAAAAAATAGGAGAATAAATTAGAATGATAAAATCCTTTTGAGTGGATTGGGAGGACCTTTCAGTCTCATGTTTTCTCTGGAGAGACCCTTCCTCCTATCTTTGCTTTCATTTATTTTTGTGTTCTTTTTGTTGTAATCATGTAAGTCTTTGTTTTTGAAATTTTATTTTAATGTCTGATTCTTCTTCATCATCTATTATTCTCATCCACCTTCTGTTAAAAAATAATTTTTGTCTTAAAATATTAAAAATAAGGTTAAAAGCCTTACCCTACTTTTTATTCCTCATTAAATTGAAAGTCTGTTTTTAATTCTCATTATTGTTTGTGTGTGTGTGTTCGACACACAACTCTTTTCTTATCCATTTATTTTTTTCGATTTATAATCCATCATCATAAAAATTCCAACAAGATTATTAACCAAAAAAATGGTTGAGTAAATCTACCATTTGCGTGCATTATAATTTGGAGATGTTAAGTGATTGAGATCATCTTCTCGATGGATATTCATTAAATTAAAATGGTGTATGTTAGACTTAGAATGTCATGGAATAGTGACATGATTTGTTTAACGTGTGGTTTCCATGGATTATTGGAAGAAAAATTACACAACCATCAAAACGATCTGATTGAGATTAGTACCCTAAGATATGTTAAGGCTTGGATTAAATCCTTAACACATAGGAATTCAATTCAACATTATCTTGTAAAGTGGGAGTTAATTTAAATGAAATATAAACCAAAGCCCAATAATATCACAAGATCAACTACCTAATAATTATCTCACTGAAATCATTATCAATTTTTTAAATCAATATTAATCAATCAATCATTTTATAAGCTCGGTAAACAAACCCACCAACCAGAATACAAATAACTAAAAATAGTCGACAATTAATAAGTATTGTCACCGAGGATTCGAACCTAGTGTTGTTATACACATTAATAGAACACTATATCTTTGACTGGCCCATAGAAGAAAATTGTAATAGCATTCAAGAACTGTGTTAATAGGCCTCTAACACCAGAAGCCGAGCCTGCCACTATCCATCTTCTCCCTATAATCTGGGTAGACCACCTGGGGGTGGGGGAGGATGAACCAAAAACCATCATCCACCACCTGTTATACAACCTGCTCCTCTGCCATGTGTACTGCATTGTGTTCCCACTCTCTAGGGCCTCATTTGTCCCGCCATCATATGTTGATCATCAGTATGGCGGGTCAGGAATTCGTGAGCCATGTGGCCCTACCTGCGGCACATGAAGCACAATATGGTCCTCTGATGTTCTACTCCACCTTGTGAGCTCCGCACCTCTGACACTACGTCATGGGTCATCCACCAGAAGGTCTGACCCTCTTGGACATCTGTTTCATCTGCCTACAGCCTACTATAGATGACTCGACAACCTGTCATCTTGTGGTGTCTCTCATCGTCGGTTCCTGATTAGCAATGAATATCTCAACCAATAATGTTCGCTCGAGTACCCCAGGATGTGCCCGGATATTAAGTGATATCATCGACACTCTGATCTCATGTCGGAGACCCTTTTCAAAGGTTCGGGCCATAATTAATGGGTCATGAACCATGTTAGTGGAGTACCATGAGAGGTCTGTGAATCTTGCTGAGTACTAGGCCACTAATAGGATTCTGTGCTGTATGTGCAACAACTCCTAGATACGCACTGATCATATAGTCACTCATATAAACACCTCCCTAAAGAGTGTATTGAAGTCCAACCATGCTAGTTTCTCCTCCACATGTGACTGGAGCATCAAAATCTACCATATCCCTATTGTGCCCTGGAATAGGATAGCAACACGGATCACCATATACTCTGTTGGTGTCTCAACTAGGCAGAAAACCCCTGCCAGAGCCTCCATCCCGTCCTCAGTTACCTGGGGATCTGTCTCGCCTCGAAACCTCTTAGGCCTCTATCTCTGAAACTCATGAAAACCGCTTAGTTTTCACCCACGGTCTGCCAGTGGGGATGGTGGTAACTTCTTCTATCTGAGTGGTGGTGCTGCTAGTATACCACCCGAAGGTGCCAACATAGAAAGAGGTCCCTACACCGATGTCTCATCGCTCGGTGGGCCATCATTGTGTACTCTCTCAAGAATCCTGAGATTTTGTCTACGCGGCATCCTCTTGAAAGAAATAGGTGTGCCACGATCAATATGTTATATAAGGGGAAATGAATCTAAATAAATAAAAGTAAATAAACATCCAAAACACTCAGAATCATAGTTTTCGTGCACCGAGTCGCAGATCATAATTCAGGGTTCTGTTGTATGTATACGTTGGTCACCGCCCCAACACTAGACTCCCCAAACTAAAAAGCACTCTCAAAACACGTAAAACTATTGCTACATTGTAATGGTCAGAATCCTAATTCTTCGGTATAACTGACTCCTCTGATACCACTTTGTCAAGACCTACCCCCCAGGGCTCGTGATGTGACCACCCCAATCCCACCTTCCAGAGACCTGGGGTTGGTGACTAGAACCAGAAAGGAATATACCTAATACAAGATGGCACTGTCTTTAAACCTGTACAAACACAACGACTACGTACACAAAAAAAATTAAACCACATAGAAAAATAGCTGAATTAAAGTGTGTTCTAAAAGTAAAGGGGTTGGAATACAAGACCAACTGATAGATACCTTACAATAGAAAAATAGAAAAGACATCCAAAGATCGTCCTCCAAGGATATTACCAAAATGGTAGGTATAGATCATCTCCATAGCTCTCCATGTCAACCGTCACTATCATCCACCATCAGGTCCTAGATCCCCGGGTCTCAGTCAAGGCTGTCTATCGTCTGCACAATACACAACAAGGTGTGGGCGAAGGCCATACAGAGGTGAGTATAACAATACTATGTAAAGGCCCTTAGACCCCTGAATGTATCTCAGAATTCCAAAAAGGAAAACCACAAATCATGATCTCAATCACAAAGCACAATGAAAAAGTGTCAGCTCAAACCAGGTATTACATAAGTATAGAGGTACAAATGATTAGTTGTAAGGCTAGTTCATCATAATCTGTTAAGTGGAAATGCTGCTGACCAACACATGATCGATATGTACTAACCCCCACTGACTGACATAGGATCCGACCCGCCCAAGATCAATAGGTACTAACCCCCACTGACCGACACATGATCTAACTCAGCAAGGATCGATAGGTACTGACCCCCTCTGGAACATATATGATCTAACCCAAACAGAATCGGTATGCGCTAACCCACACAGGATCACTGAGCACTGACCCACATAGGATATGAACCACGCAGGATCAGTATGCACTGACCCACATAAGATCATTGAGAACTAAGCCATAGAGGATTATGGGATGCTTATCCACAGAGGATCGCTCGGTGCTTATCAACAAAGGATCGCTCGGTGATGATCCGTATAGGATCTCTAGGTGTTGATCCATATAAGATCCCTAGTTACTGATCCCCACAAGTTCTCTATTCAATCGTCACGTTTCAATCAGCCACTAGATTTCCATACATAGTACTTTTAATTCTGGGAGAATCCACTCTTCAAGCCTTCAGTCATATCACAACCAGAAGGAAGTCTCACAATGAAGTTACCCAATGATCATTCATGTCATAAGGGTTTCAACACAACAGATAGTGGGTCAATCGAACACCCAGTCTAAGAGTTATAGGCATTTTAGTGCCGAGGGCCCAGTTGGATTCGGGTACGATCCGACCTGGCCATACTCCAACATTATCCAAAACTCAGGTGGAGTATCTCCAAAGGACTGTCTCATTCCAAGGATTCCAGAATCACATATGGTTCACCAAATATATGTTTTATTTCTGAGTTATGGTCTTTTAATTATATCTGGGCTGAATAGGATCGGGTCCAGCCCGACTCAGTCAGACTGAACCCACCTAGTCCGGGTCAGACCCAGCGCATCCTGAACAGGGTGGTTCGTGGTCGGATCAGCCCAATATGCTTTGGACCAGACCGACTTGAACTATCTGGGCTTGGCCTACTGGGTAGCGGACCGGCCTAGGCCCACCAGTTAGCTTCACCCATACGAGGGGTTGTGCAGCCCCTCGATCCTGAACGCCTCAAAGAGTAATTCGTCTCCTTAACCAACAGCGACACGTGGCATCTCCAAGGCTGGTATCGAGACCCGCGAGGCCCAGGACCGCTTCATAGTTGTTTCAAATCCATAGGAACCTCCCCTAGAGCATGACGGCACGCCTCTCCCCGCCAATGGGGCCATCTTTCCACCTGGTCCGTTGCAGCACTGTCTCCATTAGCGACCATGAGCACTGGGAGGTGACTTCACTGGCTGGCGCTGGCGCCGCTGCATCTCTTCATCCATGGGGCTCCAGCGATGCTCTGGAGCTCCATTTCCACTACCATCTATGCCTTCGGGCCTCTCGAGATGTCGTCGTCGCTGTGTGACCCTATCATTCACGTTGTAGTTAAATAGAGAAATCCACCCACTAAGAACACAACAAAATACCGAAATATTGGAGGGTTTGGGCCTTGTTCATTTGGATCATACCCTCTGCATTTGTATTAAAACAAGTGGTGTTATTTGATTCAACATATATGTACTATATTACTTGAGTTTTTCGACATTCCTATCAAGAACGAGGGAAAGAAACAATTCAATTGAATTAAACAAACCCCCTAACTCATAAATCATAGGAGGTGTCAGGGTTGTGGCGGGGGGATAGTCCTCATTGGATGAAGTCATCAGTGTTTATTGATCATAGATTGTTGTCGCCCAAGCCTCAGTCCTCCACCGATGGATGTTTCCAAAGAACATTGGTAGAGTTTCCTCTATTGATGAAGCCATGTAAAAAACCCCAACTTGAGCTCCATTTAAATAGAGGGGTAGGGTGAGTAATTCATCGATAGAATTAATGACGTTCATTAATCAATTAACCACTTAATTCCCAGCAGTGTGGTTACACAACTGAAGATTCGGGCCCTTAAATGGATTGATATTCCATTGGTCCCACCACCGCCACTCAACAAGTTGTTGGTAAAAATTAAAATAGCAATTTTTTTATTATATTATATTATTATAAGTCACAAAAACTAACATTTTCACCCAACCTAGTGCAGTCATTGTTATGCCTCCCTTAAGAAAATGATGGTGATGTAGATTCAATAGTGTCTTAAATTTTTAATCTGATCCCTATTTCAAATGTTAGAAAATATTGCCCAGCTTTTTACTAAATGTACCTTTAAAAAAAGTTCAACATTCCGTTCATGGAACACCAGGCCTCCGAATCAAGCACTGTCAATTTTTGCAGACTCGTAATAATCAAAAATAATTTAAAATATATATTTATAATTTCTAGGTCATTAGAGGGATTTTAAGATCAGTGCAGTACTGTCAATCATACCTCATGTGGATTTTAGATTCATAATAAATGTGATATAAGGAATATATGTTTGATCTACACATTGAGAAAAAAAATTAAAAAAAAATAAAACAACTTATTCTTAATCATATTTGTTTCAATTTTTTTCCATTTTGGGTTTTCACTACAGAAACTAGTTTCCGAAATATGTTAATTTATAAATTAAGACTAAATTAAAATGTTTGAAAATATATAATTTGTTCAAGATTATAATAAATATAAATTGTAATTTGTAAAATATAAAATCTAAATTTTTTTGTATATTAGATTAAACACAAACGCATGTAACTTGTAAAAATGCCACATTAGGATTAAATGATAGAACATTGTTTTTACTATTCAGTGGTCAATATAGACATTATAAAATAAAAATTAGTCCACTAATAGAGATTATATAAAATTTATAATCATTTAAAAACAATTTGAATAATATTGGTTTTTTTAATTTTATATGATTGAAGAAAATGCTATTTATCAGAGATTAATATTTTTTTCAATTTGGACATTATTTATTTAAATTAAATTCAATATTTTTAAGACAATGAAAAAATTAGAATCTATTACTTTCAAAATTATTTAAAATTTAATATTCATCTAAAGAATAATGTAACAGAATAAATAATTCAATTTACTTAACTTTTCTTATTTTTATTATTTTTTATTCTATATTTGGTTAACTAAATAACTACTATGTTTCTATTTCATATGCATATTAATTATCAAATTTATCTATTAAAATTTAATATAAATTTGTATGATAAAAAAACTAATTTAAATTAAAATATAATTTGTATAATAGAATTAATTTTTCTTTTCCCTGTCCCAAAGAATATAGACAATTAATGGGAAAAAGTATATTATTTCACTTTTTCATTACTTAACTTATTATATAGTCTATATTCAAAATAAAGTCCATAAGAATTCCCATATTTAATATAATTAAATGTGTAATGTTAATATATACTGATTAAAAATTTTGTATAATATTTCATGTCATTTTCAATATTCTAATTCTAATTTATCCCCTAAATAATCAATTTTTATCTTAATCAAGGAAACTACTTTTTATTATTTTAACTTTTCATTTGGAAAAAAATAAAGATTAATTTATTAAAAATTATAATTTATTATAATTCCATATATGGAATCCATTTTTCTCAATTGAATTCGTATAACTGTAAATATAAAAACTTATTATAATGTCGCACTCGTGATTAGAAATTGGGTTTTTAATGTGAAATTCCTCAACCAGTAACATAGACACTATATCCATATTAATTAGGAATGTGACAAAAATGACTGAAAATATATTAATTAATGTATAATTAACCTAATTGTTCATTGGAAAATCTTAATATAATATAAAATTATAAATAATTTAAATAATATATATGTTTTCAATTAAAATTTTGTATTTTTCATTTTTCATTTGAATAAGAAAAATTTTAAAAAAAATAGCCAAAATTCAACAATACCAATATTTGAAATTATTATTTGAAAAATGATTTTATGATTAAAATATATTTATATAAGTGTTAAAAATTAATATTAAATTAATTTCATAAAGCATGAAAAAATTGTTTTTTTAAATATATAGTTTTATTAAAAACATGTCTTTTATTTTCAATGATTTAAATTTATTATTTATCATTAGATAATTAATAAAAATTTGTAAACTATATATTTTCATAAGTTATTTCTTAATATTAATTCCCTAAATTCTAATGGTTAGGTGATAATTTTCATATTAAATAATAATATTCATAGCATATTGTTGTTCAAGAAAACACGGTCTTAAATCTAACACAAGCTAAAATTAGTGGTTCATTTAATATACATTATCAAATAATATTTAACTCTTTTATAATTTTGGGTTGTTACATTATATCCACTGTAATTAAATTATGTAATATAAATTTAAACATGATCTTGGTAATCAAGGATTTTACATTTGGGAATTATCTCCATGAAATAAATATCTAAAAATCATCTTTTTCGAAAAAAAACAAAAATTCACCTTTAACGAGTTGTAAAATCAATAAAAGAGTAAAGATTATTTCAATATTTCCTTAAATATTTACCAAAACAAATATATGTAGAACATTTTATAGTAAATTAATATCGTAAATGAAAATGTAACACCACTGGTGCATCCTTAATATTTATTTTTCTAATAGTTTAAAGATAACTTGTTATATATTAATAAAGAAATCATGTTGGCCAGTGGATGGTTATAAAACTATATCATCTTTTGGTCACATGTTTAATTCCCACAGTCTTTACAGATACAATGGGTTTTCACCAAGAATACATGATTTTTTAATCTAAAACCATACTTATTGAATTATTATAATCTAACCAAAAAAATATGATGAACTCCCTTGAAGTAAAATTATTCATTAAATAGCCATTTTTACTATGGTTTTGACTAAAAAATATATTTTTCAATAATTTATAATAATATTATTTCTATAAAATTGCAATGTCATTAAGAAACATATTTGACATAATGGATATCAATTACATTAAACATATATTTATATGAATTAATGTTATTATTCAAGAAATAAATTTTCCAATAAAACATATACATTCCACAAAATTTTCAAAAAAATTTCATCATCTTGGTTGATGCCCATATCATAAAACCTAAATATAGTGGGTTTAGACATTTCATCATATTATCATTATTAAATTCACAAAACCATAATGGTATTCATAACAATTATGTAAATGAAGAAACATGTTCTTTTATAATTTAACACAGTCTTTATATGTTTCATGATTTATATAACCGAAATACCATTGGAAAAATAATTCTATAATTTATTTATTGATTCCCAATAATTCATCCATTTTATTCCAACATATTTACTTCTTTAGTCAATAGTTATTATGAGGCCATTTAGTACCATTATTTTGTGAAATACCCAAATGATTTTTAAGAAAATGGGTGCTACGGTGTGTCAGGGTTTGTGGCTCGAGGCCCGAGCTCACAATTTGTAGGACATGGAAGTGCATCGCTTTTTTCATTTTGGTGAAGGGACGATGGGGATGACTACTAGTTTTTTGAATTTTTTGTGTATCACCATGGTGGACATGGGTGTCGAGATGATGATATTAAGTGTGATGATGTCGATGAAGTGGAATAGGATATGTTTCACACACCTGGTAGATCCTGATATTTTCAGTATTTTCTATGATATGGTATCTCTTTTGAATTCTGTAATAGGCAGCGTGTTTAGGGTTTTGGCGCGGTGATGCTAGTTATGGTTGAATGTATTTTAATTTGAATTCCGGAATGTTAAATGTGTTCTTTAGAGGTTGTGGTTGAACCATGGTTTCAATGTTTTTCCTTAAAAGTGTTTCAATATTAAAAAATTATTTTTGAGGTCATATTATTATCACACAGGAGTGTCAAACCATGAGTATAGTAAAGATTGTTTTCATGAACTAGGTTATTATCCGTTCATGTTACATGTTCTCATTTCAGATTTATTACCCATATGTACATTCATTCTACAATAATGTGTTCCTATTGTATCCAAAAATGGATTTATTTCACTAGAAACCATATGATCTGTACCTTAAAAAAATTAAGATGTTCTACAACACTTTTCCTTTGTGTCTATCATCGGGTTATTTTCCATATTAAATTATATCATAAATCTAATTATCAGGGTTTCTACTAAGCATTCTCTGATACTATCCATCGAGAACCAAAGTTCATTTTTTAGGATATGGTGTCTCAGAATATTAAATTGGTATAAAACATAAGTAATTTCATCTCAAATAAAAAAATTCATTAGAATATTTACAAAACCATGTATATACATGATACCCATTTAAAATTGGGACTCAAAAATAAAATATATTACCTTTTAAAATAAAATTCATATAATCATTGAAAACTCATTGAAAGGATTCATCTTCATAATGTGAGGAAATGATAATAAATAAGGTTGAGTTCAAATTCTCACCATGGTTAAGTACAATGAAAGCTATCATGAATGAAAAATAATTATCAACCTTGAGAGGTAAATAATGATAACACATTCCATTTAGATAATGTTATTATTATAAAAACATGTTAATGTAAATAATTAAAACCCCATGTCATTAACTCAATGAAATGAAAATGAAATGTATCCAGATATAATATCATACAGAAAATATCGTATATAATAATAAAACACTTCTTAATGAATGAAATTCTTAATTAGATAACATCACGTTTTCCAAGAACATGAAATATTTTCTATTAATATCTTTCATAAGATTTTTTAGAATATAATATAATCAATAACATTCACAATATAGTTTAAAACGTGCTATTTTCAAACTCAAAGGTTATGCCTATCTCTTTTTTCGCATGAGGTGCATTAATGAATTGAGGGGAATGTATTAACCAGTCACCGACCTATGTATTTAATTTATAATTCATTCCACACATATATGACAATTTTTATAATTAATATACAATGTACTTTATAAAATAACCATATTTATTAAAGGATAGGAATTTATAAATATATTCCCAGAAAATGAGAACATTAAAAGTAAACACTATTTTTAAAAATTTTACAGAGTTGAGGAAATATTTGTATACATCACTCAATAATTTGGATATTTAATATAAATTTAATATCAAATGAAATATGATTAAAATTATTTGATTGTGTCAAAATAATGTTTTCAATTTAAAACGGGAGTAACATTGCATAATCACTCATACCACATTGTATTTTTCGATTGAAAGCCCATCAGATAAAATAATTAAAATTAAATCATAAAATACAATTAATTATTTATGAATCATGATATTACATGTAAAATGGAATTAATATTCAAAAATTAATTGTGAATTGTTGTATAATAACAAATTATCCTAAAATACATGTAAATTGATATGAAATCTCATACCTCATGATTTCCTATAGATGAACATTCATTAACCTCATGAATAACAGTTCTAATCATGTTTCTAATTTATTATAAAAAAATATTCATACTTATAAAATTTTAAATGGTCCTTTAATTATATATTGTCACTTGGTAATTAATAATATTTTTTTATTTTTATTGTTTCAAGTGTTAACTACCTTGTTTCTTCATGAATGTTTTTTTCATGATTTATTTGTTTATTTCACATATTATTCTTATATTATATTTGGGAAAATAATAATGAAACAATTATCATATTTTTAAAACAATTTTACTAATGAAACCAGTCATTAATGATGTTTATGAAAAATTATGTATTTTACTATCATGAAAAAAGTAGGTCGAAAATATGCATAGGCAAAATTTTGATTTTGAATGGATTATTAAGGAATAGAGGTAACTAATAATTTAAAATTCTATAATTATCATAATTTATTTAATACCATATTATTTATATATATATATATATGAAATTCATGGGGTTTGGATATGTATATAGAGTCACATCACTTCATGAAGGTGGCAGTCCTTACATACCTGAATCATCTTATAGTCTTTTATTGGGAGATAAAGTTAAAAATAAAATGAAATATTATCTTTAAAAATTAATAAATATTTAATTAAAATAAAATTTAGATAGTTTATATCTCATTTAATAATTAAATTTATAGTTTTCAACTTCTATGTGATGCATTAATGAAAGATGAATCACATGCTTTGCAAGGAAGTAGTCTACCTTAAAACATGTGATGACATCATATCTCAACTGGAATGGAAGGTATCTTGATATATATGATACAATGACTCCATATTTATAAATATTTTATTAAATAACATATAAAATTTATATCCATCATCTTACCTAACAATGTGAGGTGGAAATAAAAATAATAATTGAATTGGTTTGCAAGGTGGTATTCCAAAATACACACGGACGATGATTTTCTAACCCATTTGAATGAAGTGGAGATGGTTTTAGATCATAAAAATATTATAAAAAAACTCGATATATTTGATATATTAATTTTATTATTTTATTTTGGTTTAATAAGAAATTCAGGAATTGGAGAAATAAATAAACTAAAAAATCTCTTTGAAAAACATTACAGCATTATTTGGAATCCATTGAGGATTTTCACAGAAGCCTTACTAGGATATATTTATACCGAAAAAATTTCTTCTCTGGTGAGGATTGTGAATTTAGGATGTTCTTTTGGAAGATTTTATATAATAAAAATAGTGTTGACAATTTGAAGGAGTTATGGGGGTGAGTTCCCATTTATAGTTGAGGAGGGGTGATAGTTTTGTAAATACCAAAAAGTATTCACTATTGGGAGGTCATTCCTACCCCAAGTAGATCAAGGATTGATATGTAATGGGGTGAAAGTATTATCTGATTGATCCAAACCTCCACCAAATAATATAACACATCTTATAATCATTTTTTTTACATATGTTTCAGGTTTTGTTATTCTTACTATTTTATTATTTCACTAGGGTAACGAGTTTTCAAAAATAGTCAAAATTTTCATTATGACTAAACTATTGTGATAAATAATAGATAATTTTCACACTTGTATTATACATATGATATAGAATTTATAAAATCTAAATCCTATGTTTTTTGGATGCTAACTTTAATAAAAGTTCATGTAATGTGAAAAAACATTACTTTAACCATAACCACACTTAAAGAGTTTTTACTATTTATGGGTCAATATAGTTATTATATTGGAAAATTTGATCCAATAATGGAAATTAATTAATATTTATTATCATTTTAGATTAATATTATACGTTATAGTATTTTTGTTAATTTTAATTCAATTAATAAAATAAAATTTATCATAAAATAACATTCATGTCAATGTTGACAATATTCATTTATATTGAATGTAAAAATATGAATAAAATGCTGGAATAAGAATATAATATATTGACACCTATGTAAAATTATATATTAATATAAATAAATAACGTAAAAATTCATTCAATTTAATTAAAAGTAATTATTTTTATAATTAATTATTTTTTATTAACAATATAATAACGATAGTTGAATCGATTAAACACTTCATGTTACTAAATATTCCCAAAATATTACATATAAATTATTATGATAAAAAATCATTTATACTTAACATTTATATGTGTAACAGAATATATTTTTTTCCTTTTCCCAAAACATTATAGATATTGAAAATAAAAAAGATATCTTTTTTGTCTTTTTTTACATAATATATTATATGGGTCATATTCAAAGGAACGTGGCGTGAAATTTCCATATTTTTGTAACATTATATAAAAGGTATTAATTAACTTTTTGAGTAAAAGTAAGATAATATTTCTGGTCATTTGACCTCTTATAATTCTAATTTACCCCTACAAATAATTATTTTTTCGCTTAACCGTGATAATAAATTTTTACATCATTCACTATTTGGTTTGATAAATAATAATGTTTAATTTATTATAAATTATAAATTATCAGGATTCCAGATATGAAATACTTTTTTCAAACTCAATTCAATAAATGGGAAATTTTAATTTATTGTTAATTCCACATGCATGATAGGAATGTGGGGGATTAAAGTAAAAATGTTCAACTGTTTACAATGTTATTATATCTAAAGTCAATATGAAATTAATTATAATGACCCAAATAAGATTAATATATATATATATATTACATGAGGATATATTAAAACCAATAAAATAAATAATTAAAAATTATAAATATTTTAAATGAAAAAGGTGTTTTCAATTAAAATTCCCAATTTTTACTATTAATCAAAAAATTAAAATTTTCATAAAAATCCCAAAAATTATCTAAGTGAAATTAATTTCTTATATAATAAATGATGTTTATTTTCTCAAATAAATTTTTGGAATAATTTTAAATTGATTAGGCAAACCTACACTAAAACTTCTGTTAGAAAAAAATCAATTTTTTGGAGAACATTCTATTTTTATTTTAATTATTCTTTTTTATTACTATTAAATTTAGAAATAAAAAAAATTGTAAACTGTATATTATAATACATTATGAAGTCATATTTGAGCATTTCATTTAAAATGGTTATACTGTAATTTTCATCCTACATAATAATAATAATTTTATATTATTGTTTGGTAAAACCCCGCATTGCGTAGAATAATAGCTTTTGAAGTAACTCATTATTTCATGTCATATAATATAAATATAATATTGAATGTAATATATGATTTCTACTACTATTAAATTATTTTATAGTTTATGGCAATTAAATTTTGAGAAATCTAGAAGCTATAAAATGTTCATATGGAATTAGTGTAGTTATTTTATTGTGGTTTGGTTAATAAAATAATATTGAGTGGTGTGGAAAAGTTACGGGAGTGAGTAAATTATTATAATTATGGAGTTTGATTTATCTAAAAACCCAGATCTATTCAACATTATGATTTTATTCTCCCCTAATGAGGATCCAATATTTATAATAAAAGTGGTGGATTTTTATATGGTCAACACACACCTCCACCATAACAAAAAACAATGTTTTTAACACGTATTTACTTAACACTTATGTTTCCTTGTTCCATTTTACGTTTTTATCTTCTGTAAGTAATCCTTTTAACCAAGATAATTTTTTAAGGATAAATTGCAGTGATTTTTATAAGATAATTTGATCCCCGTGATACTAAATATTAAATCCAATATTTCACATAAAAATCCCTTATTCACTAAATTGTATATCTCACACTAGAAAATGTAACATGAAAAACAATATTTTAACCTTAACGATGGTAATTTGTTTTATAATTTTATGGTCAATATATTCAATATAAAATCATTATTTGTCACATTATGGGATATATTATTTGTTTTAAAACATTTAAATCTATTTTTATGAATGTAGGATTTTTATAAATTATTATCTATTTAATAGAATATCATCAATTAAAAAAAATTAATATAAAATTTTCCATTATTATTATAATTTATATTTTAAAAAGATAAAACCAATGATGTAGTCTTCATATATTATTTGGGGGCCTATATAAAAGGAAATATTTTTCTAAAAAATTAATGAAATATAATAATTCAATAAATTAATTTTACTTTTAATATTTATATTATCAGTTAAATTTATTTTCTATTAAATAAATATTTATTGTGTTGGTGTTGCTGAAGAATTTAAAGTTGTTATATGATTACTATAAATTGGAAAAAAATTATCCTCATGAAATTAATTTCAATATTCTCATAATTTCAATCGATATTAATTCAAAACAGGATTTTACCCTCTTATAAATACATAATTTAAATTTAAAAGAAACTGGGTGAAAATTTAAATGTTTAATTACTTAAATTATTAGATAGGTAAATTTTAAGGATAAGTGTCCTAAAAAATCTAAAAAATCTATAATATGTTGATAATGGTATAATTAGGATCATAAAATATGATTTGGACATTTTTATGACTATTTAAATACTTAACATTTTTGTATAACCCCAAGATAAATTTGTTTTAACCTAAAATATGGTAATTAATTCTTACTATTTTAACACTTCATTAAGTGAAAAAATTATGTTCACATAGTTAAATAATATTAATTATTTTGATTCTAAATATGGAATCCTTCTTATCAAATTAAATTAACTAAAGTGGAAAACTTTTGTTTAAATATCAAACCGCATGTGCAATAAAAAGTGGTTTCCCCAGAGAAAATTCATATATGTAAATATATGTTTAAGATTAAAATTCTATATTAAATCTATTAAACGGATATGATTTTTATTTAATATGGTTTTTTCAGGTATGTTTTTCATAAAAACAATTTTAAATCAAAACTAACCTTTAATTGATCTTAACGTATGACTATTCTCAACATAAACCATTATTTTTCACCAAATTTATAAAAATGATACTTTGTAGAAAAATATCTATAATTCACCATAGATAATTCTGATATTAATTTTAAAATTTTAGATAAATTTATTGAATAAATGTTCAAAAAAAATTAATTTTTAATATGTGACCAAGAATTACAAAACCACTAATGTGAAAATATATTTTTTTAGTGGTCATTTATTTTTCATTAAAATGGTGATTATTTTTTAATATAAATAATATATTAAAAATTATCATGTTCAAGAAATATTTATCATAATTTCGTTCATCATTTCCTACCCTCCGATTTAATGTCTATGTTATATTTTTCCTCTCTAAATAATATTGAGTATCATGTTTTGTTCAATCCTAGTGTTATTCACATCACAAAATCTCCAAGAGATTTAATTTATTTTCAAATAAATATATTATAAAGTCTTGAGGTATTACATTCTACTATAATATATTTTTTGTTTTATACATGAAATCCAACACAATGTTTGTCTAATAAAATTTCAGGGTGTTACACTAGTTGGGATGAAGATTTTCATGATAAGAAATAAACAATAAGAGGAATATTATTTTTATAAGGATGTTATGTGAGTTATTTATAAATGATTTATTACGTATTAACCATAATAATAATTGATGTAAGATATATTTCTTCTACAACTGATTGTGTTTAGACACATGTTTTTTAGGTTTTCAAATTAAAGTATGAATATGAATATTTTATTTTTTGTGTTTTTGAGGGTTATAATCGTCATATTTAACATATAGGGAAATCCTAGATAGTTAATATTAATAGTTTATTAATCCCAGAATAGACAGTTTACCATCAGAGATGGGTTTTGTGAAAATATGGATGTTTGAATATTTTAAGAACATTTATTTTTTTATTTAAATTAATGTTAAATTATGCATGGTGTTTTGGGTGGTGATATTTTTTGATGGTGTATCTAATTGAGATTCTTACTCTATGGTGGAGTCCATAGTGGGGTAATTTTATAGATGAGTTATAATCCTACTTATGTTTTTGGGAATCGGGACGTGTGTCCCATCAGAATATAATTATTTAATTAAAATAATTAAATAACACCCTCCCCCACCCCCCACGCAATTTGGGGTTTTCAAGCATTGAAGTAAGAGTTTAGAACATACCTTACATACGAAATCCAAATCAAAAGTGGGAGGAGAATGATATGTTTCTGAAATTCATCTCTGGGGTGTATTAGGATTGGATCGAGGTGAATTGGCTTCCAGGAGTGGATATAGACCTAAAGATATTTTTTTTATTCCATGATGTTGGAATTTTTTTGAGTTTATTCCTCAATCCCCGTATATTATTGTTTTCCATTTTTTAGAGCCATAATATGATTTCTAAGGACCCATAGTGTTTGATATTTTCTTATTTGGGGGTAAAACATGGGTTTTTTGAGGTTCGTAGTAGTTTTTTGTTCGAAAAATCAGACTACATAGTTTGTGGTTTTTAGGAAAATTTTCATCTGTTCTTCTATTTTAGGGATGATTGAATTTTTTGGAAGTAGACACCATATACACTATGTTAACTACCTATTGCAGTACATGTCCATATATCTAACCATGTAGAATAATATATGATAATATAGAGTTTTGAAATGTACTAACCCTATAAATTAGGTACATTCCATGTAGGTGGACATGGATATGTAATTTGTAAGGCACCCCATGTGAAGAGTACATGGAAATGTAGTATTACACAGGTAGACACCATGTATGCTCGAACCATGTAGTGAAACATGGGAAGACCATATATTGATTTTGAAATTTATATGTATATGGGAATTTTTACATTTGAGATAGATGTTGTTTACATTGATGTATATGATTTGTACCCCGAAATATGCGTCGTATACATTTTTTTATTGATAGATTTGGATAATTGTGCACTAGAATCCAAATTATACTACAGATTAGTCAATTATGAGTGTTTTTCATGATTTTTTTTAATGTGGGAGCCTCTTGGTATATAGATATATTTTGGATGGTGATTGGACCAAATATTTTTTTAGAAAAATTATATCTTTATGGTTGGAATTTAGAATTTTCTAGTGGGTCGGGATGTGGGCTATGAGGTATGGGTGAGGGTTGTGAACATTAGGATTGGCCTAGATTGAGCATTCCATGGATATTTTTTTTTGATTTTACATGGAATTATCTCAGTAGGAGAGATAAAATGGTGTCTTTGGGCAGATATTCATTTGTCCTAGCACAACGTGATGAGTTTTCACAGGTTAGAGTAATTATGGCCTAGATCCTAAGTTTTAGGATTAGAGAGGTTAGGGCATTAGGTCTTTGTTAGGATATTAAGATGGAAGATTCTGATAGGAAACATTACGGTGTTGAGATGTGTCTGAGGTACTCATGAGGATTCTCATACTGGGATGGTTTTTAATCATGTTGTCATGGGTGGCATAGTCATCTATTGAGAATTCCCATGTGGAATGTTATTTCTCATAGTTACCATTATTGGAAAAACAATTTGATGATATTTTGGTGGCCACTGAGGGATTCCATAATATTTATCCATTTTTGGGGTTGTGCCCTATCATTGTATGAGATCGAGGAACCCCTCAGAGGGTATCATTTTCTTACTATACCCGTAGGACAATTAAGGATCTTTCTATGGTCCATATACTCTATTATGTTTTCTATTTTTTTATGTCGATACATGTTTTTCCCTATGGTCATTTTAATATATGAACGTATTTGAATGTTTTGGAAAAATATTTACTATAATGGGATGTGGTGGTTGAGATTACGATAGAGAAAATCCATAGATATGGTTTCAGATATCTAGAATTGATAATGTTGGACAAAAATATTTATTATAGGTACTAAATTTTTTTAGTTTCGTGTACTACGCCTATTTTTTTGGGAACTTTTTTTAATATGTTTTTTTGGTAAAGTTGTTTTTATATCACATATATGTGGTTAGATGTTCGACTGATGTTTTGCGTAGTTATAGTATACTATATATAATAGTTGTTGGAATGAGGATATTGATGTAGATAGTATACTTTATTGTTTATATGGATAACTGATTACCTTGGAAATATTTACCCAACTATAGAGATAAATATGGGATATATTATCTACATCCATGGTTGAGGATTTTTATTAATTCTCCACGCGTGGTTGATTTCATTTATTGTTTGGCTACTCGACATATGATGTACAAAATATTTGACATCTGGTTTTGGTGCAAGGATGATGTTCCATGCATGAATTTTTTGTTATTTTGTAGAGGCCACAGAATAATGATCCCCTGAATAATTTTTTATCATATGTGAGATAGGTTTTGGATTGATGGTCTACTCTTCATAGTACCATTGTGTGGTATCTGAGACAAATGTGTCGAGGTTCCAACTATTAGATATTTTTTTGGTTGTGAGGACATGATAGTGGATGACTCGGATTATTATCCAAAATGATAGGACAATAATAGGATAGATCTATAAAATTTTAAGGCTTAGTTGTGGTTTCCATAGATATGGGGCCCACAGATTAATTGGTATGCACAATCACTGAGACATTTTCATAGACACCCATGTGTTGGCTGAAGAAGATATGGTCTTCCAAGGTCATGTACATTAGGATTGATGATGGTTTTAATTGTATTCATTAATCAAGTTTTATCTAGGCTTATCATATTTCATGAGCATGTAATTATGGTATGAGAATACAGGTTCACTATTTCAGTTAACATACTGAGTTTTATTTCTCACCCATTGTACGTGAACATTGTTGTAAATATAGGCCAAATTTACACTTTCATGATGATCATTGATGCAAGATGGATAAGAAAATTGTTTGGGGGTTCATGGTTGAATGGGATGCACATGTGGAGTTGACAGGTTGGGATGAACTATCTTGAATTTGCACTAGAGACTAGGTATGTTGTATGGTAATGATTTGGATGTTGTTCAGGCTTTATATATCTTCTAGTTTTTGTTTTTTATTTATGATCAACCTAGTGGGTGATCGAGGTTGTATGTATGTACTGGTTGTTCAGGACTTAACTATATTTATTTTATTATATCATGTTTCAGTTTTCATTTATTTTTTATTTGTAATTATCTAATGCCTATGATATTTAATTATTTACATATTTTTTCACTCTAATAAAGGGTTATAGTCTCTAAAAAGTTACCCCTTAGTCCCTTAATATTAGTAATCTGTGTTTTCCATAGAATGAGGTGTGAATGGAGTCTTAGAGAAAACCAGTATGGTGAAGTAGTTTAATGAAATAGAGTTTGGGACAAAAAAAGTTGTATGACATGATTTTTCATTCATATTATTTTACTATTTTTTGGTTCAGTATACATGACATATAGGAATGTAATGGATCCGGATATAGATACCTAACTTGTGTATTAAGAACACATTTACTGGTAGGAGTTCCAAGTTATCATGGAATAAGATTGATGTTATTTATTTCCATTGTTTTGGGTTTATATGAATTTCTATTCAAGTGATGCACCTAATTTTTGTATTTTATGTTTTATCGTGGATTTTCCGCATCTGTACAACTGTTAATAGGGTTTTTATTTGGTTTTTACTCTTGTCCTAAAGAGGAAAGAGGCATATCATACATCATGTTAGGAAAGTAGTATTGATGAATTAAATTCTTACTTGTGTGTGAATTTTTATGGATTTCCCTTTGATGATAGGATCTATTGATCTAGGGTGACATGCATGAAAATAAGGATATTTGTGTAGTCATTGTGCATAATAGGTGCAATGAACTATGTAAATCTTAATGGTATTAATTTAGGATTATTGGACCCCATTTTTATGGTTTATATTTGTGTTCTATTTTATGTATGGGTCCTCTAGGTAGATTTATTATCTATACATTCTGGAAGAATATGAATTACCTAGTATTGGTATGTTGGTTTGTATATGATTTGAATTTTTTGAGACACTATAAAATGTGTTTTGACATGATGTTATTGTATGATGATGAGACAATATCATGTTTGAGGCCACATTAGTTATGTCCATATATGCATTGTTCAATAAACTAGGTGGATGGACATGGTGACTTGATGTGAGACTTGATCAGTAGGGTTGTGTGAGATACACTTTTTGGATTTTTTACATGACTCCGGATTGTCAACTTATAGTCGTTTTTCCTTCGCGATTTCTATAAGAGAGGGGTTGACTAAAAAACGAGTTCTTATGTGGTACATATGGAAGAAATGTATGTTTGGTAATTTTGAAAATAATACCCTATGGTGTACTTGGTGTTGAGGTTTATGATTGTTTTATCCCTTTTTTTATAAGGTGATCATTTGTTCTAGTGTTTCCTCTGTGTGTTTGGTTTCGATGGGGGATAGTTCATTCGTGACGGTGTCCTAGGAAATGGTTGGGAAATCAAGTAGAGAATTTTAGTTCTATTTTGGATTGAAAAATAAAAAGTTATTTGGTATCATGGTTATGACATTTGAGAAGTGTTTTCATGATATGTGATATTCAAGAGTCGAATCTAGTTTTTTGGTTGGGTTACACAAGAGTATGTAATGGTTATGTGATAGTGAAATCTTGTATAAAAGAGTTCTTGTGATTCAATGTGTCATTTTGATTTTTGATCAATTATTATGGAACTGTACATCTGATTTGCCTTAGATGGGAATGCTTCCATTAGGGGGATACGAATCTTTGTCTATGACATGAGAGGCTTGTGGTCATTGTAACCCAAGGTCCATGGGATGGAACATTGATGGTTTGGAATAGATGAAGTTATAGTGTTCTCTAGTGATTAAATCATAGAATAATATTATTTTATATATAAAAAATCCAAATATCATGATATCATCATTATTATTCTAAGATATAGCTGGATTTATTCTTTTCTACAGAGACTTCCTTGGGATGACATGGCGACTTCTTTGAAGTTTTTCTCTTCGAATGGTGTGGTTGAAGTCGTATAGTGGCGATCCAACCATTGTATTTGTATGAGTGAGGTCCCAATGATAGATCAAATGTGGAGGAAGAAACTAAGTTTCATTATTGGATTTTTGGAATGTGGGATTATAAATATCACATTATTATGATCTGATAGGAGTGATATTTCTATGTACAGTTTTGATGTTTTTCTTTTATTGGGGTTTGATCTATACAACATGTGTTTGGTAATGAAGATACACAAAAAAACCTCCTATGGTGGTGAGTTTATATTATATGTGGTAATATGAACATTGTGTATATAGGGCCATTTATTTACATGAAACCAGAATAAGCGGGTTAGAAAACTACTAAGGATGTGTTTTGGATGAAGTCTATATCTATGGGAATCAGCATGTATCAGAATAATCAGATGAGGGTTGAGTTCTGTGGTGAGTAGAATAATGATTATGATGAATATTATTAAATGATACTTTAATGTATTATAATAGACAAGTTTATTTTGAATATTTCTTAATGCATTGGTTATATAGGAATGTGGTGGAATGGCCTTTGATTCATTGTATGAGTTTTTTTAAGAATTATATGGATAAAATCAGTGGGAATACTTGAGTAGAATGTGATAGGATGGGTATGTGATGACATCAAAGGTTGGATGAGATGTTTGGCTTGAATAACACGTCTTTTTGGGGGTGAGAAGGTGTATGGTGGGGAAGATGTACAGACCATAGTTTATTAGTTTTTTAAATTTGATCAAAAAAATTTATTTTTACTTTTATGTGTTTTTGAGGGTAAATTTTCTACTTTCCCTAAATCAGATGATATTTGATAATATATTAGTCAACTCTTTGATAAAAAATAGGGAGTTTAACCTATGAAATGATTTTTGTGGAATTCTATACATTATGTGTTTCAGATGAATACTTATTAATTAATTAATTAAATATTTAATTACTCATGTGGGTTCGGGCTGTGATATCTTTTAAATAGAGTTTCAAATTTAAATTATGACTCTAGGGTTGAGTCCATAAGTTGGGTATTTACCTAGGAGAGCTAGAAATCCACTTTAGGTTCTGGAACATAGAATAGAGGTTATATGGTAATTTAATTGACTAATTAAAGTAATAGAACATCCCCCAACCAATTTGGTGTTCTTATACAAGGAAGGAGGTGGAGGGATCCAAACCTGTGTGCCATAGCTAAACTATGATGAGGAGGAGAAAGAGATCCACCAAACATTGACCATTGTGCAAATGAGGATCACAATGTGATTCAGTGGCTTTCTAGAGTATATTTAAACCCAAAGCATCAACATTTACACCATGAGGTAGGATGAGTTTTTAATATTATACACATATACTTTTATATTAGTTTTTTTTCATGTTTCAATGCCTTAATATGATTTCTAAGGACACCAGGGGGTCTATATATGCTTATTCTGGGGGAAATGATTTTAGTGGATTGATATGTGTTTCACAATCAGAAACCCAACCTACACATTATGTGGTTTTCAAAACAAAAACCCTATATTCTACCTATTTGTGGAAGGTTGAATGTTTAGATATACAGGATGTGTAATTTAATTACTTGACATGTAGTATTACATATTCATGTATCTATCCATGTGTTAACATATAAGGGAAGGAAATGTTTTCGAAATCAAATACTCAGTAATTAGGTAAAAACCATGTAGTTGGATATGGCCATGTACTTGGGAAGACACTATGTGTGGTAGGTAAATGGCCATGTTGTGGTACATGAGCAGACACCATGTATGACCTGACAATTTAGTGGGACATGGGTAGACCAAATGTAGAAATGGAAATATATTATTACATGTCTATGTGTATAGTTGATAATACACATCATGTACAAGTAAGTACATGTCAGGCACATTTTCATGCATGGAGGATTAGGGTTATTTTGTTCCATGGATTAATAATTGGACTTTTAATTTTTCTTTTTTGAGATTTTTACTCATGATATTATGATAGAAGATCCGTTCAGAAAATAGTGGTTATCCAGATGGATTTATGGGATAATATAGATCAACATGATCATTTAATTGACGTTTGGGTTCAAAAATCATCTATTGGGTTGGGTTGTTAGATTTGAGGCCTATAAAATTATTGTGAGCTCAGTTATCATCTTCATCTAATAATTCCATAGAAATATAGTATAAATTCATTTGATGGATCACAATATGAGATATTGATTTTTATATCTTTGGACATCATGGATTTTCACTGCACATTATGGCATATTTCTCAAGGATAGATATGTTGAGGTTAGAGCCTAGGATTAAGGATCAGATTTGTTGTAGCCATTGGGCTTGGTTGAAATCATAGGATGGAAGTTACAATTTTTTTTGTAGTGGTTTTGAGTTTAGCTTTAACGAATTGTGGTGGTTTCCCAAGTAGGATGGTTTTGATCAAGTGATCATTGGTGACATATTCAACTATTGAGAATTCTCATGCATAATTCTCATGATTTTGGATACCATTATTGGTGAAATTTTGATCGATTACATGTTTGATTCCACTAAGGTATGATTGATTATGTTTCAAATGATTGGATTGACCAATGTATATTTGTGAGATAAATGAACTACTAAAATTATGTCTAAATATTTTTGTGTACATTAGGCCATTTGAGGATCTTTTGATGGGTTTTGGTGTTCGAATAGACCATGTTATGTTTTATCTTGGTTGTGGGTATTAAGACTTTGTTTCCACGTGTGGGGATATTGTGATATGATTGTAATTCATTTTTTTAACCTGTATTACTTGAATGAGATGTAATGTATTATAGATCTGTAATGTTGATCCACATATACAGTTTACAATATCTATAATTATAAAATTTGGATATGAATATACATATTTGTACTGATAGCTTGTTTACTGTATGAGTTCTTGACCAATTTTCTGAGAAAGTTATGTAATATTCTTGATTATAATAGAAGTTATGTCACATATATGTGGTCATTTTATGGGCTGATTTTTTAGGAAATTATAGAATACTATATGGATTATGTGTTATACTAAGGCTATATACACAGACAATATACAATATTTTTTATATTTCAAACTGATGATTTTGGTAATGATGGCATACCAGCTGGTCTAGATGGTGGAATGATGCTCTACATCTATGGTTCATGTGATGGAATGTTTCCCCATAAAGAAATGATTTTATTTTTTTAGGCACTCTACTAATGTTCGATTAATGATTTGGTCGATGGAATAGGTGTTGTAGTTATTGTCCATATAAGTTTTTTTTGATATATGGTTTAGTTATTGGATGGATTATACAACAACAATTGATTATGATGCTTGATGTGGATGTCAGATAGATTAACTAGACTTGGTAGTACTTGTTTGTGGTATCATGGATAGTAGTGATGCGGTTCCAATTATGAGATAATGATTAGTTCAGGAGGACATTGTAGGGGATGAATTCGATTAGTACCATATAACACAAGGATAAAAAAATTTAGGTCTGCAGAAAAGTCAGGGTTTTTGCAGCTACCATGGATCTAAATACTCTAGGTTAACTTCGATCCACGTTCATTGAGACATGCTCAAATACACATTGATGTTGGATGATGTATGTATGGCTGGCCATGGGAATGTAATTGTGGATTGAAAATGATTTTATTTGTATTTATTTTTAGTTTTGTTTCAGTTAGTTTGAGATATTACATGAACATGCACCTCTAGTAATAGGTTGTAGGTTTACCAATTGTGATTTAATAGATAAATTTATTTCTCACCCACTATATGTGACTCTCCCTATAAATGACTAGCTTATTTTTTAATTTAGGTTGATCATAAATGTACGATAGATTGAGATTGGGAATCTAATTTCATAGTTAAGTAGGATTATCTTATGATGTTGATAAGAGAAGGTGTAGCAGCCTAACAATTAACTGGAAACATGGTATGTGATATAGGCTAGTGTTTGATGTATGGACTAATGTATTTATCTTTTAGTTGTTTTTTATTTGAGATCATCCTAGATGGTGATCAAGGTTTTTATGAGTGGAATATCTATTCATGTTTTAAATGTATTTCAAATTATTATAGTGTGTTTCAGTGTCACTTTATTTTTTTTCATTCTATGATGTGTATGATGTGTTTTTATGTACTTCTAATCATGTACCAAGGTACGTAGTTATATTCTACTCAGAGATCCACCATTCAACCCCGCTATTAGTCTCTAGCCTCTTGTTTACAAGGAGATACCCTAGGGGTCCTATGGTGAACCATATTAGGGTATCAGTTTTGTGGCATTATGCCCTGGACATTAAAACATGTACATAGATGATCTATATGAATGTCGAACTAAAATATTTAGTGGTGATGATTGATAATATATTGTTACATAGATGTGATAACCAAATTGAAATTAATTTTTCTGAAAATATTATAAAAACTCTATATATAAATGTAAAGACCCATAAATTTCAAGGAAATTTTTTTCTTAGTTTTCTTTGAAATTTTACAAGAGCACAGTTTCTGACGGCACCTGATTCCGAGGCCTGGTGTGCCCGAAATCATTTTCCGAAGTTTGGCTTGGGTACGTTCAGTGAACGGACGAGCGGGTTTTTCTAACATTTGAACTGGTGCCCGGAATCAAATTCTGAGGGCACCGATGAAATCGCAGCGCCGGTATTTTCTTAGAAACGCCCCTTCCGGAGTTTCGTTTGCTCGGTTGTGTTTTTTAATTTTCAGGCTTAAAGTTAAGAAATAAAATAATTTTACGACAAACTTTATTTTATTTCACTTAAGCCACTTGAAGCCACTTAAAAGCGGCTTAAGCTGAGTTGATTCGGTTAGAATGCTATCAAGAAATATCCTACCCTTTGGTAGGATATTTGTGAGGTGGGGCCCGCACGCGCCCCACCGTTTCTTTTCCGCTAAGTAACGCACCTGCGAAAACCCGTCATTATGAAAGTCAACTGACGCGTTTTATTAAATTCTTAACGCACCATTTTATTGGGAGATTTTTTTCGTGAATTAAATGGGAAGTTTCTTTTGTTGAATTAATTCTACGAATTAATTGGTCATTACTTACCTCTTTTTGGTTTTTTTGCATAATAATAAAATAAGACCAACACTACATTTGGAGGATTACACGTTGAGAGGCTTTGACAGAATTCTTGTGCCTTCACCCTTCTTCGCGAAGAACACGAAGAACGTGAAGAACGGGAAGAACGCCGACCCCCGACGAAGAACGCCGAACCCGCGGAAATCGACGACGCGACGTCGTGAGCCGCAACGCTGACGTTTCCACTCCCTCGACGTTCTTATGCGGCGTTCCTTCCTCTGCGATGAAATCTTCAATCGCTTGTTTGAGGTAAGAGATTTCGGTTTTCTTTTAAATTTCCTTTGTAGTTTTTAAACTCAAGAAGGATTTAATTAATATTAATTAAAACTTTTTGTTCTTGAACCTCGGAGTTCGTCGATGCGACACCCTTCCGCGACGACGCGACGCCGGATACCGCGACGACGCGACGATCCCCAATTCCGCGAAGAACCTACGGCGACGACTTGAAGAGGTAGGGGTTGTTGTGAATATTTTATATTCCCATGAACGTTTCATTAAAATTAAAGAACCGGATTCATATGAACAATTTTAATTTCTTAAAATTGTTGTTTCATGTGTTGAATAATTCTCCCGTTGATTTTATCTAACGCGGAGGGTGCGGGCCAAACGAACATGGACTGACAACCCTCCTCCGTTCTTTGTGGTTGTGCATAGTTGGCGGGCGACGACAAAACGCGACGCAAGGGCGTTTTGATGATCCCGCAGTGAAGAACGGAACCCGGGAGGAACAACGCCGCAGACGAGAAGGAAAATAGACCACCGGAGCGACTCTGGTGGCCTGCGGAAGCTGGGGGCGGCGCGCCGCCGTACAGGGCCTCCGCCGCCGCGCGGGTCCGGCTTGCACACATGGGACGCGGCAACATGCTGCGTCCGTTCATTCAGCGCGGCCCCACGCGGGGCCGCGACACCTCCAAACCGCGGGGGCGGCGCCCCGCGGCACCCGAGTGCTCGGCCGCGCCGAGCCAGGCCGGTCCTACCGGTTGGGCCGCGCCCTGGCCGGGCCGGACCGGGTCTGGTCGGGTTGGACCAGGTCGGGGCGACCCGGTGCGGCCGACCCAGGGGGGGTCGGGCCGGGTCGGCCCGGGCCCAGACCCCCCGTCTTCGGACCGTTTTCAGTCTTTTGCCCGTAACCTGAGCTACGGGCCTCCGAACGACGCGCCGTCAGCGGCAATGCGATCCTTGGATCGAGATAGTCATTTCGGTATATCGCACTCAAGGTTTCAGAATACTTTGGGTTTGGCCGGGTTTGTTCGTACACGAAACCAACCTTGCCCTCGGAGTGGAAACGCTCATATCTTGAGCTACAGACGTCCGATTGACATGCCGTCGACTTTGTTGAATTCCTATAAGTGAGACGGATCTTTTGGCATACTCCGCCTGAGGTTTGGACACAGGTGGAGTACGGTCGGGTTGGTTTTGACTTAAAAACCAACCGGGCCCCTGGGATGAAAAAGCCAATAACTCCCAGACCGGGCGTCCGATTGACACGTCGTCTGCGACGTTGAGTTCCTGTTGACGATACAGAACTTTTGGATACATCAACTTCGAACTTTGTGTCAGTTGATGTATCAGCCTCTCAGCTCATGGAGCGGAACCTCCCGAACGAGCTTGCATTGGCGGGACCCTAGTGCTGGCTGTGACTGCTACTTCGACAGCGACGACTGTGCATTGATCCTCAGTGGACTACGACGAATACAGCACTCAGCGATCCCTTGTGGGTCAGTGCTACAGGTCCTATGTGGGCCCAATCCTATGTGGGTCCGATCCTGTGTGGGTCAGCGCTCAGCGGTTCTGTGTGAACCAGCGCCTACAGGTCATGTGTGGGCCCAATCCTGTGTGGGTCTTTGCGGGGGTTAGTACCTATCGTTACGTTGTGGGTCCGACGACTTAGATGGATCAGTGATCATCTTTATCGTCATCCGAAGAAGTATACCTGTGTGAGCTGAATCTTGTGTTACTCTCTTTTGTGGATTGTGTTGAAGTATCCTGTGTGGATTTACTGTTTACTGTCCTTTGTGGATTGTGTTGTGTTATCCTGTGTGGGTATACGTTTTTCTTTCCTATGTGGACTGGGTTGTTCTTGGGCTCGGATGTTGGAGCCGAACGAGAATTGATGACTTAGGTATATGTATGGGCATATACCTAAGCAGTGTCGGTTGTTACTTCGTGATTATATCTTTCCTTATGGTTATCCTTTGAGGATTCTGGGAGACCTTCATGGGTCTTGGGGACCCTACTGAGTAGCTTATACTCACCCCTGCACGGGCTATGCCCGCACTTCGTTGTGTTGGTTGCAGACGACGGACATCACTGATCGTGATGGACGCCTGCGGAGCAGGACGGTACCTAGAGGTGGACCACTGGGTGGGACGTACTAGGAGCGGACGGCTGGACCGAGGAGCTGTGGAGGCTATCTGTACCCAACCTTCATGTGGGACCTTCAGAGGACGGCTAGACGTTGCGGCTTTTCTTTTCAGTTGCTGTTTTTCCCTTTCAGTTGTACTTTACAGTTGGGCTTAAATTTCCGGCCCCTTTTACTTTCAGCACAGCTTGTTAGAGTTTTTACTTAGTGTTTACTTTTCCTCTTGCTTACTCTGTGGTGCTTGTTTACTTTTCAAAGGCAATGCCTTCCCTTTTGTTGGGATTTACGCCTTGGTGCTAGTCGCCAGCCCCTGGCCTATGGAAGGCGGGCTTAGGGTAGTCACGACACGGGCCCCGATGAAGGGTCGTGACAAATTGGTATCAGAGGTGGTTGGTTCTACCACAGACTTTGATCTTTCTTCTATGTGAAGCAATAGTGTTTACCATATTGGGTGTGGTTAGTAGTCCAGGGAGTCCAGTGTTGGTGCAGCGGCTGACGTATCCGTACACCAGGACCCTGATTTCTGATTTCCGACTTAATGCACGAAAACATTGATTGCATGTGTGTTTCATGTTTTCTTTGTGATTACTTGTGTCAGCTCACCAGGTATACTATTCTGACTGTGTCACACTTGTTTCCTTTTTAGGATGGCCCCACGATGGCAGCCAGCTAGGTTTCCGAGTGTAATGCGCGATGATAGCCCGCCGAGCGACGATGCCTCGGTACAGGGCCCGTTGACAGTAGAGGCACCGACGATACCTTTACCCGCCGAGCCCCCGATTCTTTCAGCACTGACCGCTGAAGATGCACGTCGTTTTGGAGCTCTGCACGAGTTCCAGCGCCAGCGACCACCCAGGTTTCATGGGGAGACAGACCCCCAGGTAGCCGAGGACTGGCTGGAGGCGGTCGTTCGAGTTTTCAGGCTAGTGAGGACACCAGCAGACCTCATGGTGATCCTCGCGGCGAGCCTACTGCACACAGCAGTGGGCCGATGGTGGAGCTTGATGCTCCAGGTGCATGATGTGGCCTCTCTCATCTGGAAGGATTTCGAGAGCCTCTTCCACTCGGAGTTCGACCTGGCCACCCTCCATGAGGTGCGCATTCAGGAGCTTCTTCAGCTGTGGCAGGGCAGCTTCACGATCGCCCAGCACGCGGCGAGGTTCACCGATCTTTCTCGCTACTCGACTGACATGGTACGGGACCCCTTCTTCTGGGCCCGGACCTTCAAGAAGGGATTGAGACACGAGATCAGGGCATTGCTGATCTCCCTCAGTATCCCGACCCAGGCAGGAGTACTGGAGCGAGCCCTTCTGATCGAGAGCTTTCTGGCTGAGTCCACAGCGAGACCTACCGCAGGGCGGCAGGTAGCGGAGTCTTCGGCAGCAGGTAGCCGAAGGATGACTCAGGGTTCCAGGTAGACCAGACCCTCTCATAGACGACCTCAGGACACTGGCTCAGCAGTGCGGGGCACATAGCGCGGAGCCAGTCTTTTGAGAGGCAGGCAGTGCTACGCGTGTGGCTGGCAGGGCCACATGGCTCATGACTGCCCGTCCCGTCGTACCGAGGAGCAACCGACGGAGGAGGGGACACCTAGTCAGATGTAGAGGGTCGACAGTGGCGGTCCGCAGGGAGGAGGCGGACGAGGTAGAGGAGCTGGCCGAGTAGCAGGTGGTGGGCGACACTTTGAGGCTCTGCCACCACCACCACCAGAAGGTCCGCCCTGACCACAGGGAGCTGGCGGGCAGAGACAGGCACAGCTCCAGGCAGCGGAGGCCTATGACCACGGTGCGCCAGAGGTGATTCGAGGTACGATATGTGTCTATTCCATCCTTGCTTCAGTTCTTATAGTCACAGGAGCAAGTCACACTTTCATAGCCGCTGCCTTTGTTCGGAGCTCGGAGATTCCGACAGAGCCGTTGGCTCGATCCTTACGGCTAGAGACCCCTACGAGAGCAGACTCGACGATTACGCATTGGTGCCGGCAGTGTGAGCTTACACTAAGAGGCAAGAGCTTCGGCTGGGATCTTCTTGTAGCGGCGTCGAGGCCTTTGACGTCATCTTGGGCATGGATTGGTTATCCACAGTCCATGCTCAGATTGACTGTTTTAGGCGCAAGGTGCGATCTGTGCGCACCGAAGGGAGTAGGTTCACCTTCACCAGTGAGAAGGGAGCCTTTACAGCACAGGATGGACTCTCGTAGAGGAGGGGACAGCCCATCACTCATCAGTTGGCTAGCCTCATCCTTGAAGCAGTTGACGTGCGGAGTCCTAGTTTTCCTACAGTGGTGGATCTGTATGCGGACGTCTTCCCCGACGATGTTCTAGGACTACCTACTCGCAGAGAGGTAGACTTTTATATTGATCTATACCCCGGGACAGCCCCGATATCCACTCCAGCATATCGGATGGCCCCTGCTGAGCTTTGAGAGCTACGGGTACTGTTGGAGGACTTGTAGGGCAAGGGATTCATCCGACCCAGTGTTTCACCCTGGGCTTCCGCGATTTTGTTCGCCAAGAAGGCGGACGGGAGCTTGCGAATGTGTGTCGACTATCATCGCCTGAACCAGGTGAAAATGAGGAACAAGTATCCGCTACCGAGGATTGATGACCTCTTCTATCAGCTCAAGGGAGGGCGGTGGTTCTCGAAGATAGACCTCAGGTCAGGCTATCATCAGCTCAGAGTTCGAGATGAGGACGTGCAGAAGACGACCTTCAGGTGTCGGTATGGCCACTATGAGTTCTTGGTCATTCCATTTGGCGTAACCAATGCTCCAGCATTGTTCATGAGCCTCATGAACAGGATCTTCCAGCCATTCCTCGATTGATTTGTCGTGGTCTTCGTCGACGACATTTTGGTGTACTCGACCACGGAGGAGGATCATGCCTACCACTTGCGGGTTGTACTAGACACTCTCCGGGAGCACCAGCTTTATGGAAAGCTCTCGAAGTTCCAATTCTGGTTACGTGAGGTCCACTTCTTAGGGAACGTCATTTATGAGGCAGGAGTTGCAGTGGATCCCATGAAGATCGAGGCGGTGCTAGCTTGGGAGCCACCCTAGAGCGTGACGGAGGTACGGAGTTTCTTGGGTTTAGCCGGATACTATCGGAGATTTGTGCCGGACTTCTCCAGAGTTGCGGCGCCACTCTCAGCTTTGACGAAGAAGGGGAAATCATATGGGTGGTCAGACAGATGTCAGCAGAGCTTCCAGGAGCTGAGAGAGAGATTGACCAGCGCACCTATCTTGAGGTTGCCTGAGGAGGGAGTTGGATACGTAGTCAACTACGATGCATCAGGGACCGGACTCGGGTGTGTCCTGATGCAGGAGCGGGCCGTGATTGCCTATGGATCACGTCATTTGAGGACGCATGAGCAGAACTACACTACCCATGACCTTGAGTTAGCAGCAGTGGTCTTCCCTCTGAAGACATGACGACACTATCTGATTGGCGAGCGCTTTAAAGTCTTTTCTGACCACCAGTGTCTCAGGTACATATTCTCACAGAAGGACCTGAACCTGAGATAGCGGCGATGGCTCGAGTTCCTCTAGGACTATTACATTGATATATTCTATACTCTTGGGAAGGGGAATGTGGTAGCCGATGCCCTCAGCAGGAGGACGGGCATCCAGATACTTGAGGAGGCGACAGAGCAGCTAGCCGCTTTGCAGATATCCTTCGTGGATAAAGATGGAACAACCTTCCTTCAGTCTCTCAAAGTCACTCCTCCACTACTGCAGCGGGTTAGAGAGGCACAACGTGGGGATGCTGACTGTGAGATGCGGCGTGCACATATATCCTCGGGACATGCACCTGATGGTTTTTCCATTAGAGCAGAGCACGACGCCCTTTTCAGAGGACGTACCTTGGTACCAGTCGCTTTACGAGAGGAGGTGCTGAGAGAGTTTCACACTTCTCCTTTGGTAGTACATCCTGGAGTGGCGAAGATGTACCAGGATCTCAGATGACAGAACTGGTGGCCGGGCATGAAGAAGGATGTGGCAGAGTTCGTTTCACGGTGCCTCACCTACCAGCAGGTGAAGGCAGAGCATCAGGTACCAGCAGGCTTGGTACAGCCCTTGGAGGTCCCGGAGTGGAAGTGGGACAACATATCTATGGACTTTGTGACTGGACTTCCACGAACATCCAGAGGTCACGACTCCATTTGGGTGATTGTTGACCGACTCACCAAGTCGGCACACTTCTTACCCATTAGAGAGAAGGGCTTAGTGTAGAGCCTGGGGCGTCTCTACGTTCAGGAGAATGTACGGCTTCACGGTGTGCCATCGTCTATCATCTCCGATCGAGACGCTCGCTTTACTTCCCGGCTTTGGAAGGGGTTGCAGGAGGCGTTCGGGATGCGGCTACGTCTGAGCACCGCCTTTCACCCTCAGACGGATGGTCAGATGGAGAGGACCATGCAGACTCTCGAGGACATGCTCCGCGCATGTCTCCTCTACTTTGGTCGTAGCTGGGAGGACCACCTACCCTTGGTGGAGTTCGCGTACAACAACAGCTACCACTCCACCATCGGGATGGCACCATACAAGGCGTTGTACAGAAGACCTTGCAGATCTCCTTTGTGCTGGACATACCCTGGGGAGTCAGCACTTGTGGGACCAGAGATGGTCCGGGCCACGACAAAGAAGGTCCAGGTCATCCAGGAGCGGATGAGGACAGCTCAGAGCCGGCAGAAGTCTTATGCTGACAGGAGGTGGAGGCCACTAGAGTTCGAGGATGGCGACCACGTCTTCTTGCGTGTCTCACCTCGACGTGGATTACGGAGATTTGGACGAGGCGACATGTTGTCTCCACGCTTCATCGGACCTTTCCAGATCCTCCGCAGGATTGGCGAGGTGGCTTATCGCCTGGCTCTACCACCTCAGTTGCATCGGGTGCACGACGTCTTCCACGTATCTCAGCTGAGGAGGTACGTGCACGACCCAACACACATCATTGACTATGAGGAGCTAGACGTGGATGATGGAGCGACTTTTGAGGAGGTCCCAGTGGAGATCTAGGATCTACAGGAGCAGGTCCTACGTGGACGATCGATTCCTCTAGTGCGCATCAGATGGCAGCACGGGAACCTCCAGGAGAGCACATGGGAGCGGGAGGCTCAGATGTGTGCTCAGTACCCACATTTGTTTCCATAGTTTATGATGTATCTTTACGGGTACGTAAATCCCTGAGGTGGGAGTAATGTAAAGACCCGTAAATTTAAAGGAAACTTTTTTCTTAATTTTCTTTGGAATTTTACAAGAGCGCAGTTTCTGACGGCACCTGATTCCGAGGCCCGGTGTGCCCGGAATCATTTTCTGAACATTTGCTCGGGTACGTTCAGTGAACGGACGAGCGGGTTTTTCTAACTTTTTAACCGGTGCCCGGAATCAAATTCTGAGGGAACCGATGAAATTGCAGCGCCGGTATTTGCTTATAAACGCCTCTTCCAGAGTTGCGTTTTCTCGGTTTTGGTTTTTAATTTTCGGGCTTAAAGTTATGAAATAAAATAATTGTACGACAAACTTTATTTCATTTCACTTAAGCCACTTGGAAGCCACTTGAAGCCACTTAAAAGAAGCTTAAGCTGAGTTGATCCAGATAGGATGCTATCCAGAAATATCCTACCCTCTTGGTAGGATATTTGTGAGGTGGGGCCCGCACGAGCCCCATCGTTTCTTTTCCGCTAAGTAACGCACCCACGAAAACCCATCATTATGAAAGTCAACTGACGCTTTTTATTAAATTCTTAATGCACCATTTAATTGGGCGGTTTTATTCGTGAATTAAATGGGAAGTTTCTTTCGTTGAATTAATTATATGAATTAATGGTTTGTTACTTACCTCTTTTTCATTTGTTGGCGTAATAATAAAATAAGACCAACACGACATTTGGAGGATTACACGTTGAGAGACTTTGACAGAATTCTTGTGCCTTCACCCTTCTTCACGAAGAACGCGAAGAACGCGAAAAACGCGAAGAACGCCGGCCCCCGACGAAGAACGCCGAACCTGCAGAAATCGACGACGCAACGCCGTGCGCCGCAACGGCGACGTTTCCTCTCCCGCGACGTTCTTCTGTGGTGTTCCTTCCTCCGTGACGAAATCTTCGATCTTCTGTTTGAGGTAAGAGATTTTGGTTTTCTTTTAAATTTCCTTTGTAGTTTTTAAACTCACGAAGGATTTAATTATTATTAATTAAATATTTTTGTTCTTGAACCTTGGAGTTTGTCGACGCGACACCCTTCCTTGACGACGTGACGCCGGATACCACGACGACGTGACGATCCCCAATTTCGCGAAGAACCTGCGGCGACGACTTGACGAGGTAGGGGTTGTTGTGAATATTTTATATTCCCGTGAACGTTTCTTTAAAATTAAAGAACCGGATTCATATGAACAATTTTAATTTTTTAAAATTGTTGTTTCATGTGTTGAATAATTCTCCCGTTGTTTTTATCTAACGTGGAGGGTGCGGGCCAAACGAACACGGCCCGACAACCCTCCGCCGTTCTTCGTGGTTGTGCGGATTTGGCGGGCGACGAAGAAACGCGACGCAAGGGTGTTTTGATGATCCCGCAGTGAAGAACAGAACCCAGGAGGAACAACGGCACAGACGGGAAGGAAAACGGACCACCGGAGTGACTCCGGTGGCCCGCGGAAGCTGCCGTCGGCGCCCCGGCGCGCCCCCGGACAGGGCCGCCCAGGCTGAAGCGGCGGCGGCGGCGGCCAGCAGACCCGATGTCGCACGGGTCCGGATCACACACATGGCACGTGGCGACATGCCGCATCCGTTCATTCAGTGCGGCCCCACGCGGGGCCGCGACACCTCCAAACCGCGGGGGCGGCGCCCCGCGGCACCCGAGTGCTCGGCTGCTCGGCCGAGCCAAGCCAGGCCGGTCCGACCGGCTGGGCCGCGCCCTGGCCGGGCCGGACCGAGTCCGTCCGTGTCGGACCGGGTCCACCCGGTTCGGCCGACCCAGGGGGGTTCGGGCCGGGTTGGCCCGGGCCGAGACCCCCCGTCTTCGGACCATTTTCGGTCTTTTGCCCGTAACATGAGCTACGGGCCTCCGAATGACGCGCCGTCAGCAGCAACGCGATCTTTGGATCGAGGCGGTCATTTTGGTATATCGCACTCAAGGTTTCAGAATACTTTGTGTTATGCCGGATTGGTTCGTACACGAAACCAACCGGGCCCTCGGAGCGGAAACGCTCATATCTTGAGCTACGGACGTCCGATTGACGTGTCGTCGACTTTGTTGAATTCCTCTAAATGAGACGGATCTTTTGGCATACTCCGCCCGAGGTTTGGACATAGGTGGAGTACGGTCGGGTTGGTTTTGCCTTAAAAAACAACCGGGCCCCTGGGACGAAAAAGCCAATAACTCTCAGACCGGGCGTCCGATTCACACGCCGTCTGCGACTTTGAGTTCCTGTTGACGATACGGAACTTTTGGATACATCAACTTCGAACATTGTGTCAGTTGATGTATCAGCCTCTCGGCTCGTGGAGCGGACCCTCCCGAACTAGCTTGCTTTGGCGGGAACCCTAGTGCTGGCTACGACTGCTACTTCGATAGCGACGACTGTGCAGAGATCCTTAGTGGACTGCGACGACGACTATGCAGAGATCCTCAGTGGAGTGCGACGACCACAACACTCAGCTATCCCTTGTGGGTCAGTGCTACAGGTCATGTGTGTGCCCGATCCTGTGTGGGTCCGATCCTGTGTGGGTCAGCGCTCAGCGGTTCTGTGTGAGCCAGCGCCTACAGGTCCTGGGTGGGCCCAATCCTGTGTGGGTCTTTGCGGGGGTTAGTACCTATCGATCCTTTGTGGGTCCAACGACTTAGATGGATCAGTGATCATCTTTATCGTCATCCGAAGAAGTATACCAGTGTGAGCTGAATCTTGTGTTACTCTCCTTTGTGGATTGTGTTGAACTATCCTGTGTGGATTTACTGTTTACTCTCCTTTGTGGATTGCGTTGTGCTATCCTGTGTGGGTATACGTTTTTATTTCCTGTGTGGACTGGGTTGTGCTTGGGCTCGGATGTTGGAGCCGAACGGGAATTGATGACTTAGGTATATGTATGGGCATATAACTAAGCAGCGTCGGCTGTTACTTTGTGATTGTATCTTTCCTTGTGGTTATCCTTTGTGGATTCTGGGAGACCTTCGGGGGTCTCGGGGTCCCTACTGAGTAGCTTATACTCACCCCTACACGGGCTATGCCCGCACTTCGTTGTGTTGGTTGCAGATGATAGACAGCACTGATCATGGTGGAGGCTTGCGGAGTAGGACAGTACCTGGAGGTGGACCACTGGGCGGGACGTACTCGGAGCAGACGGCTGGACCGAGGAGCTGTGGAGGCTATCTGTACCCACCCTTCAGGTGGGACCTTCAGAGGACGGCTTGACGCTGCGGCTTTTCTTTTCAGTTGTTGTTTTTCCCTTTCAGTTGTACTTTACAGTTAGGCTTGTATTTCCGGCCCCTTTTACCTTCAGCACAGCTTGTTACAGTTTTTACTTAGTGTATACTTTTCCGCTTGCTTACTCTGTGGTGCTTGTTTACTTTTCAAAGGCAATGCCTTCCCTTTTGTTGGGATTTATGCCTTGGTGCTAGTTGCCAGCCCCTGGCCTATGGAAGGCGTGCTTGGGGTAGTCACGGCACGGGCCCCGAGGACGGGTCGTGACAATAAAAACACTAACATCATATATAACTTTATCAAGGGTAGTGTTTACAATAGTGTATCAGGCAAGAATTCAATACTAAAATGGATTAACATATCCATATCATTAGTAATTCCAAGACCAATAAAAAAAATAATTTAAGGGTAAACATGAATATTAATCCATTCTCTCATAGTCAATTATCTTTTGGTCTTCCCATATTTAATTGGATTATATTTTTATAAAAGATATCGGTACACTACTCATCGATATTACTTTTTTAGATCTAATTATATTATTATATAAGAAAGGTTTATTGGTGAGTTTATGTTTTCCTTGAGAGAGTCTAAAACATGACGTAAAAATTTATTTTTCTTTAAGAGATTAAATTCTATAGAAGACATTTCTCATCTACAAATATGGTTTTATGATCTCTCTTTTTGAGAACAGATATTATTGGATGTTATTAATTGTGGGTAATTATGGTAGAAAATAAATTAAAATGGGTATTTTTGAAGAACTATTGTGTTGTAAAGTGAAAAAAATTTCATACACTTATGAGGTTATTTTAAAGTTGTTATGATTGTTTATGAGGTTTTGATAATCCTTTATTTTTTAATAAATTTATTGATGATATATAATATATTTATGAGATTAATTGTTAATTTTGGAAGAATATTATATTTAGGAAGAAAATTTTAACAACTTTAAATTAATATGTAAAATGTTGAAAACTACGTGAGTTTGTATCATTCATTCAAATTTTAAAATGTGAAAACATTAAAAAGTTGTTAATGCATCTGAGTAACCTACTCTATACATTACTGTGGGCCTAAAGAATAATAGTATACTTATAAATGGAATTGGTAATGTTTTATTAACATGTATACATTCATAAGATTCATATATATGTGTGATGTTGAAATAAAAAAACTACACATTCAAAGTTACATTAGATTAATTTAATTTTATAATATGATTTTTATATGAATTTTTTATTTTTTATGAATTTATTTGTATACCTAAAGGTTATCAAAATTATATATACAAATATATTATCAAGGAAAATTTGTTATGATAATGTTGTAGTATAATATTTCTCTATAAGTTTACCGATATCTTTTTAACAAATTTCCAAAATTAAAATCATTGAAATTATTGAAATTGTTTATAATTAGAGATATGAAGATAATCATGGTATCATAAAGAATATATTGATTATATGAGGGGTGTATCAGGGAATGAGGAAGAAGGATATATCTGGAGACTATATGAGGTCAATTTATATTCAATATCAAGTTCTATAATTTAAAAAAATATCTTCTCAAGCGGATAATGTGATTCCATGATGCATTAGAGAGTGAGTATTATGGGGGATCTATGTAGCATGATGATTTGTTTTGAATGATATCATTAATATTGTTTTTTGTTGAAAGTGGAATGAACTTTTGGAGGGAATAATCATGTCACAAGTATTGACATAGATGTAGAAAAATTAAATTTTTATTGATACTATAGAGAATAAAAGGAAGTGTAAATTGTTGTTATAACATTAATGTTAAAATTAAATTGATTCATTAGGAAATATTGGAGGGATTTGATTAAATGATTCTTGAAAACCATAATTGAAGGATAGTAGAGTTTATTAAAATTATTGATATTAAAATGAGATGGTTTTTAATTTATTTAAGGTAATAAGGATAAAAATGTGATTTTTTATTTACAAGTTTATTCTAATTTTTACATTTTATATTGAGTAAATTGAAATATATGGAGTCCAACATGGGCCTTTAAATGATATTTATTTTATATGTTTAGGTACATGGAACCTATTTTGGATCAGCAATGGATTTTCATTTTAGAAGGAAGAAAGATAACAATTCCCTGTATGATTTCATGAATATGTTTAGCTTGACGTAATCTTTAGAGAATTAATTATATACATTTTCATTGGTAATTAATTTATATATTTAAAGTATATAAATTTAGATTAATTATCATATATTATGATGTGAAAACATAAAAATGAGCTAAAAATAAAGTTAATATAAGTGATAAAGAGGGATTACTGGAGGACTATTTGATGTCTAATGCAATAGTAATTAAAATAAAATAATGGGAAATGATGATAACTTCCCTTGATTTATGCATAATACCTAACTAATCCAATTTAGTGTCGAGTACCATATAGGAAATGATAGCACATTTCAAATCAGGTATACATTGTGTCTCATAATCTTACCAAACATACAAAAGAGTAATAAAAATATTTGGTGGAAAATTTTGAAATCACCTGGGGTGCATTAATTTTTTTCATTTCATCTGTATATATGTGGTTCGTATAATTAATAAAATTGGATGGAAATTTTAAAATTTCCTAACAGATTATCTAAAATGAAATACTATCATATTACTATAACTAATTCACCCCCAATTCTCAAGGATACAACACCATTATCATTTCTACCCCACTTTAGAATATTGGTAGAATGATATGGGTGGAACACCCCTTACTGGATATGTTATGATCATTTTTGTTTATGGGTTGACTAATAAAAACTATATGTATCCCCATATATCTAATTTTTTTAATTTTAATATTCACCAGTATTTTTAAATACCCCCATAATCTTCGAAATTTCCCTTAAATAAATCATTACAACTTTTATATTTTCTAATCGGTTATCAAGTCGTATGATCCCTTTATCAAATTTCCACTACCCAATCCAAATGTTGGAAAAGATTCCATGTACCTTTTTAGGATACACGAAAAACAATACAAAATTCCATATTCAAAATTATAAATAAAACATATCCAATAATTATGCATAAATAATTATAAATTATCACTTCTAATTTCATAATAATGAACATGTGACACAAATATAAATTAATGATTGATTTATACCTTATAACTTATTAACGTACATATCAATGAATAATAAAATAAATTTTAAAATAATAACTAAATTTATTGGTTGAATAGATATTCAAAATAAAGTCTTACATTTTTATATAGATAATAAAGGTAAGTAAAAAATATAATGTATCTACAAACTTTTATGCATAGATTTTCTAACCATGGAACCATACCACATAAATCTTTTAAATAAATGCATTTTAATTTTCAAAATGCTTTGTTATTGAAGAATATTTTACTTATGGATTAAAAATTCACCCATGTTTTTACTCCATGGTTCTCTACAATTTTTCTTATTTCTATTCAATAAGTAATCATCATCATTGGTCATTTAATCACGGTGTAAATTACCAAATACTATATTCTCTTCTTTTCTTTTCATATTTTCTCATGATAACTTCTTCAAACAACTATAATATATTAGGAATGTCATCTTTAATAGTATATGTTTTTATTCTTTTTTATGTGTTTGAATCTTCTTCTATTTCCTTCTATGAATACCTCTAAGTGGGAAAACATTATTTGACACTCATTAAATTGATTATGGCAATATTTTTCTATTTATCATTGTTTATCTATGAAAAAAAATTTGATTTTATATTTTTGTAATGACATTTTCTATATGAAAAATTCATTTTTAGTCTTTTGAATTATCTCTTGATGAATTTACAATAATTTATAAAGAATACCATATGACATGAAATGAATACTGTAAAAAAATAATTCTATTTTTGTATATATTTCAACCACAAAGATTGAAAGAATTTATAAATTACATTTATTTGAAATAATCATTTTTTACAATGATGTTTTATTAATTGTAATGATATTCCTGTATATTTTCACTCATGTTATGTCCTATTGTTCATTTAATATATTATATTTTATTGGATTTTTATTTCACACATAATATTTTTTCTTTAAGGTTATTCATTTCTAATAAATAATGTTATGATATCATGAGGAATGGAGAATGGTTGATAATTATTAGTAATAATATTTACATTAATGGTGTTTATAGGTAAGAACCTTGGTTAATATATGTTTATTTATTGTTATAATTATATAACATTTTAATTTATCTAGTTACCTCAATTTGAAGAAATTGAATGGATTTTTTCAGTTACTATGTGTGATTATAGAAATGATTGTTTCATTTTTTTATGAATACACTCATCATAGAGTCACTTAATTTATATTTTCACTATAATGTGACGGTTTGACACTTGATAAGGATAGTTTTGGTAATTCATGTTTATATATAGATATGATCATAACACCTCCAAGTATATTATTATTCATAAGAAACATCCATGATTTTAGCAATATAAACAAGGATAAATCTATATGATGTGTGTTATTTAACTGATAGATAAGAAAATCTTAATTTCATTATTCATTTATATTTATTTTTTTATTCTCTAATTTTTTTGTTGTCCATCATATTTTTAAATTTTTATAATGTTATTTATTTTTTAAAATGTTTTATATAGAATGATTTTCAAGTATTTTTATAAACAATATAGTCTTATATTTTATTAGAGTTATAATTGTAAAAAATTAGAATTTTCCCAATGTTTAATTTCAAGAAATTATAAATTTCATGTTGGAAATTATCATTTCTTAATAAATTTTCACCATTTTAATTTTTTTTTGGAAAAACCATGTTTTTAGAAGATCATATATTTATAGTTAATTTTTATATATTTTTTTATATAATTTTCGAAATTTCATTTACATAAATAGTTGTCAAATTATCATGTTATTGTTTTTTTAAATAAATTATTTATATATAGTGTTGGTTGTACCCTACAAGCATTCTTGTCCATGTCATATATACACACTATATATGTATATTTTCTTTTATTTATTTCATGTATGAATGAGTATTAATCTATTTTTCATATATCGGATGATGTTTATAAATTAATTTATTTTAAAGGTTGTTAAATGTGTATTGTGTTTTCTTATTACTTTGATATTCATTATTTTTTTTACTTTTGGATCATTTATTTATGAAATCCATTTTTTATGATTAGTTTTATTTGATTTATATCCCCTATTTTTTCATTGTATTTTTTTATGATTTTTTGGTACTGTATATTGAAATTCCCCTTAGGATCAGTTTATTCAACGTCCAAGAGTAAATCATATGTTTCCAATTTATGCTAAATTATAAAATTTTCAGAAAAATATTACCAACATAGAAATTTAACCTATTTCCATGTTAGATTAGATTGTAATTTTATATTTTAACTAATAAATTCTCATCCACATGTATGTGAGTAATGTTGATCAAAATGGAACAAAATATTAAAATTCTTCGGTCATTTATCATACTTTGATGCATGATTTGTTATTAACTATAATCATATATAATCTAATATAATAAAATATTAACTATAAACATTGTCGTTTTCCACACCTACATAGCAACTCACCATGAATAAACATTTCTTGCTTCTCACAAGACATCAACACATATCATCTCCTGAGATTTATAGGGTTTCACATAATTCTCCCTGAGCACCCTATGTTACCCATTTTTTTTATTTTAAAAAATAATTTATACGATTTACATATACTTATTAATGTATTTTGGTTATGATGTATGAACATGATTATTATGTAATAATAATTTGTATTTCCATCTTCTAAAAACAAGGTCATAAATTGAAAAAAAGTCCAACAGATTAATAAACGATTCTATGTTCTGATTCCATATTAGAATAATAGATCTTCAGTAGATAGTAATCTAATATATTATCAATTATCAGTCACAAAGTGTCTTGAAACTGAACACTTAGACCCATGCATAACAACACTCACTATAAGGCCCCAGCCTTAAACCTTACTTAATCTTGAGTTATTACAAGATTACACATTCAGGATCTTTTTAGGTTTTGAGTTTTATAGAATTAGATCATGAAACATTCATTACATTCCACATTTAAACAAAGTGGTTACACAAAAGACAATATTCATTCTTCCCATCAATGGAAACATATTTAAAATAAAACACAGATTCTTTCTTATCACATCCTTGACACTATCGTCACATCATGTACCTTTCCCTTGACCTGTGAAAAACATTTCAAAAACTTGGGATGAGCATAAAAAGCTCAGTAAGGGTTATAAAAATATGGAAAAGAAACATGAGTTCATATATACATAAGAAAGAAATCATACTTTACCCATAAAACATAGGCACTTTAACATACCTAATCAAACCATGAATAAATCATAGAAATCATAATACATAAAGGTAACTTGAGGCATTCATAACATTCTTACATAGGGAGTAACCCTCTTTGTTACGTTTTGAATACCCATCACAGTATATTCCCTAAATCTCTTTGGAGAAACCTTAATTTTTCACTCCTTCGCGTTACCCAATGCATTGGAGAGCTATATCGGGCTCACCCGCCCTTAGTTTATCACGGAACCGCCCGTTTTCATAACAATTCCCAAGAACCATAACATAAACATATCACATAAAACATTCATAAGGTAAACATATCATTTCCACATTTCAATCACAATATAACATTTTAGGATATTGAAATAATGAATCCATTCAAAAAGAAACCATTTCCAAAACCATTTAAATCATTTAATAAAGAGACTTTTGAATCAAAGTGTCCCATACCCCCTTGAAGATTTTAAAATTTCAAACCATTAATATCCATATAAATAAATCCTTAAAACCATTTTGTAAACATGGATATTAATAAGAACAAATATTTAAAAAATTTAAAGGGATATTCTGGTTAAAGGAGTTTTACCAAAATTAGAGACAATTCAATACAATAATTGAGGAATAACATTTAGTCAGAACTTTATAATATCATGAGAATAAATGGATTCATTATATAATATTACAAAGGACAGTATATACACCATATAAGAGTGAATTGGTGTATAACAACAATGAAGTCTCAATAGAAATATAAAATTAGATGAAATCCATTATAAAGAAGGTATCCTTAAATTAAGGATAAAACAATCTCATAATTATGTGTGAAAAATATAAATACACCCAATATAAGTGGATATTAAGTGTAAAACAATCAAAGGTAATTCACACAAATTCAAAGGATGACATATTCAAAAACTACATGTTGAACCCAAAGAAATCTAAATTGGGTTAAGAAGTTCCCTTGGTAAAATTCGACAGCCTAACGGCGTCACATAAAATTTTACAAAAAGGGTTTATGAGAGAGATAAAGGGGATCTCATCACTTGGACATAAAATTTAAATCAATAAAGATATAGAAGAACATATCCCAACATAATATTATGTGAATTAAAAGACATAAAAAAATAAGTCTTTTACAAAAAGAGGAGGGTGAAAGGTCCCCTTACCGAGTTGGGTAACTTACGAAACATACACCACATGGAAGAAGGGTAATTAAATGAAGATTTGAATACCCATAAATGAAATTATACTACACAAAGTGTATAATAATGGGCAGTACATACACCACTCAATGGAAATTGTGGAAAATGTAGCATAAATCTCACGGGAATAAAAGTGAGATGAAAAACCCCTTATGAAAACTCGCCAGCCTAACGGCGCCACTTAAAACTTCCAAAATGGATTGATGAGAGGAAATAGGGTATCTAATCATATTTCCATAAAATGTAGATAGAGAGTAATATAAATGAACATCCCCCATCATAACAAAGAGGAGCTTAAAAGAAGTGACATAAAGGAGAGTACATAAAAAGAAAGACAGAGGTTAGATCTCTTACGAAAATTCGGTAGCCTAACGGCGCCACTCAAAACTTCCAAAATGGATTGATGAGAGATAATAGGGTCTCTCATCATATGAACATAAAACTTACAGTAAGATTAATATAAAATAACATCCCAATAACAAGAAATATGAGCTTTAGAAGGAATGGCATAAAAGAGTGTACTTAAAAAGAAAGAGAGGAGTAAGATCCCTTACCTCGGGTCCGACTTGACACGGTCGTTCTTTAACGTCCTGAATAATAAACATGAGTTAATTTATACTTGAATAAGAACATTTTTCAATTTCATTATTCCTTTTATATCAATTATTGACATGTTATAAACATTATGTAATCATTTAAGTTAATAATGTTTGTTTTGTCGATATTTGGTTCTTAAGTCAAAAGTGGACTTCTTACAATTACATATTGTTCATGTGGTCAATGGTTAATTATATCCAGAATGATATTCATGATTTTGATATCATATATATCATATATATCCATCATATACATGTACTTATAATAGTACATTACATTTGGGGATAAAAAATGAAATGCACCGTTCATGGAGACGGTAAGCCGTATGTACGCATGAACGCTACTTTCATTTCTATCTCATACTTTAATGAAAAGAAATAATAATGATATAGAGGTATGTAATAATTCCAGTATAACATCATATATAATAACATTAAATCCATCCTTTATACGTCCCACGTATGGCATTAACGAATCACACCACTTTGAGGGGGCGATAGTCCGCACTTCCTAAAATAAAGATATCACGTATACCCATAATGGAAGCCATAAAGGTAAGCCACAAATGAAAAATACTGAAGCTTAAGTAAAACATAAACATTTATATATCATATATAAATATAGTGACATCTTAATTTCCACCTTTTAAAGTGTTATATGAGTGTTGAACAATCATCGTTCCGGGAGGCATAAATTCTCCATCCACGGAAACAGTATGTTCGTTAACTATTAGATGTAGGTGTGTGTAAGTGTAGCTCAAATCCTTTTTATAACTACATCCTAGAATATTGGGGATACTGGATTTGTTACAAAAGAAAGGAATAAAAAGAGTTTAGGGGGTTAGAGAAGCAAAATAAAACAAAAGGACTCAAAAGAAGTCATTACCTTAAAATCGGGTAACTCCCCTTGGTTTGATCTCAAAGGCTTCTTTGGGAAGACTTCTGCCCAAAGTGATGCTTCAAGGAGTAAGAGAGGGATGTGGAGAGACAAAATGGGCAGAGGTTGGCCGAGCCAATGGCTTTGGGAGTGTGGGTAAGGATGTAGAGGTGGGGGCCTTTTATAAGAGGAGAGGAGGGGCACTCTTGGAATGTAAAGAAAAGTCACTTTATTTCAAAATGGTATTCGGATTTAAGAGGTCCCACATTAATGTATTTCGAGGATAAGGTGATAAGGGTTCTAAATCCACTCATCCAATAGGTTTTGGACATGTGTAGGTTTTAGATAATACATTATCTTTCCATTTTATTTAAATCGTTTAATAATGAGGTCATCGCTGCATCATATTGATGTCATAAATAATTTACTTTATATAATGTCTTAAAATTATAAAAAAAATACTATGATGTAGGAAATATTTTTATATTTCCAATGAATATTTATAGTCAAAAATATTTTTTGTATAACCCCACGTAAAAATTGTTTTAGTAAAACATTTCATGTTTGTCTCATTTTTACTTTAACTTTAAATAAAAAGATATTAATGTCATTTTCCAACCAAAGTGGCTTCATGGGGTCCCCAAGTTGACCCATGGGTTTTCTTGGTCGTCCATGACACATACAATGAGATTAGTACATGTGTCAAGTTCATTTCATATTATTAAAACATTATTTTAACCTTAAACTACACTAATTACCTCTAATCGCGATTAAAAACTTAATAAGTTACTATTCACCAAAAAATTATTTTAATCCCATTGAACCAAATTTTACTTCGTAATGACAACCATGTATGTCGGATTTTTGAAGTTCAAAACACAAAGGTGGAAAAATTTCATTTAAACAGAAAAATCAGTTTTTATAAGTACCACTTAGTGGTTTCACTATTCATCAAAAATTGAAGTTTTTCAGAAAAATCCCAAAAATTCACCCTAAGCTATATTTGATATTCCGAATTCAAAAATGAAGTCTATTTTAAAAAATTAAAAACATATAAGTCACATTAATTAATTTAATAATTAATTCCCGCTGTCAGATCAAATAGCGTGTTTTTATGAAACAATAAGTATCAAAAGATTGACACTAGTTTACGTCTGATTTCAAGGAGAAATTTATTCCAACTACCACTATTGGATTTAATGGTAAAAATATATTCTAATTTCACTTTAAAACCAATTCAAAAGATAATCTAATCATATAAATAAATTAGATTAAAAAGAGGTTTTGAATTAAAATACAACATTTTACACTATTCATTAAAAAATTGAACTTTATCAGAAAGATACCAAAAATTTACACAAAGTAAATTTTGATTCCCCGATTCTAAAGAAGAGTTTTATTTGGTCCAATAGAATGTATAAGAGTGAAAAAAACTATATTTAATGACGGTTTTCCCTCAAAAGGCGATAAGTGATCCTTTAGTGAAAACTAGGGCATATACGCCTAAAATTGAATTCTTTCCGTATTTTAAGCCTTTATCATTTATTGGATAAATGTAAAAACATTTAAAAACATATATAATAATATTTTAGTTATTTCTATCCATTCCCGCCAATACAACGGCTACATGTTAACTGCCATTTAAAATAATATTATTTTATTATTAGAGTGCAACGTAAGATTACCAAGAAACACGTTGTTGCGTGTTGGGTGCGCCATCGAGCATAGTGTCCCCTTTAAAGATATATTAATATTTTATTCAAAAATATGGATATATATGAAAATTTCATATTCTTTATTTACCTGGGGTGTTACATCCTTCCCCCCTTATGGGAATTGCATCCTCGCAATTTTTAAAATTGAGCTTGGAAACATCCTTGAAAGTCCCACATCGAAAAAAGAGTCGGTAAAACAACAACTTTAAAATAAATAAAGATAAGTACAAAGGTCACCTGAGTTAACCCATAATAGGATTCCGTGTAGGAAAACATGGACATGGAAGAAAAAGAAAAGGGTCATGTTCTGATGGAGAGTGATAGAAAACATGTTTAGGAGAAAGGTATCCATGAGAAAATCACAAACTTATGATGGGTTAAACGAAATTCAATTCCCTAGTAGGAAAAGTTAATAGAAAACATTTTTGTTTTAAGTTACTTTTTATTGAGGAATTTATTCATAGGGAAACATATTCACTTATCATGTTGACTTTCAACTTTTATTAGATTCCATACGCAAACTCATATTTCCTCCAAAAGGCGAGTATTTAGGAAGACTTGTTCACATTAAGAGTACTATAATCAACTTTTAGAGAATCACCTAATCCACAAAAGAGAACTATATACTTCCCATGTCTTTAGAATTTAACCAAAACCAAAACCAAAAAGGCCAGTACAAGGTCAGATAATCCAGAAAAGGATAACCCTTTAAAAAGAAAATCTATGCTTAATCTCCAAAATTTTTCCAACAAAACCCAAAGTTCAACGAGGGCCATCCGATAAACAATTTGTCCATAAAATTCTTCAAAGTAAACCAATATAAGATTAAAACCCAAATATTTTACATATTTAGTCACATAGTCTTCCAAGTGAAATCGTAACATTTATCTCCAAACAACATCAGTTTCTCCTAAAGCCTCATATTGAAAACTAATTAACCTAATCACATATCCTGTATGATAGGTTAATCATTTTCATAAATAACCCAAAATCAACTTACTATTAATTCATAAAATCATATAACTAAAACGAATCAGTCAAACTAACCAGGGACTTCACGTAGTCCAGTTGTAGGCGATAAATACCAGTCGCACTTTGGTTGTGGGTTCGATACCCACAGCTTTGTCCGACGCGACGGGTTGTCACAAGGTCTGCGTGTTGTCCTTTTTCCAAAACTATATAATTCTTAAATCATTCCCCAAAAAGAGATAAAATCATCAAAAGTGATCATAACATATTTTAACCTCAAGTTTATCTCATCCCATTCATTTTCCAGCATATCATACAATAAACCATAATTACCTATAAAGTAAGGATCATATAAACTCTAATGGTTACCTTTATAATTATTACCTGAACTTCCATATCGATTGGTCATCTCGTACATGATGCATTACAGAACATACCAAGGTTCAAGTTGTTGATCATGACTCCCTGATATTTGGTTTAGAACAACCACGAGTTTCCTCATTGAATCCTACAATTTATCTAGTATCTTAATCAGAGAACCACCACAGTTTCCTTCAAACCTGATGTCTCTCTGGTGCCTACTAGATCCATCCATTCACTAAAAACAGAAATGTCAGTGTGAGTATATGAACAAAACCATCATGTACTAATGAGTAATGTAAACACTAAGATATACTTACACATTCACTTTATCTAAAACTAGGACTCTTTCTGAAATCCTAACCATTGTGGTAATGTCACTTATGCTTAAAGAATACCCTAGCCTCTAAAGTTATCTAAACCGAGCTTTGACACCAACTATAAGGCCCCAGACTTAAACCTTACTTAATCTTGAGTTATTACAAGATTACACATTGAGGATCTTTTTAGGTTTAGAGTTTTAGAGAATTAGATTATGAAAATTTCATTACATTCCACATTTAAACAATGTGGTTAAATAAAAGACAATATTCATTCTTCCCATCAACGGAAACATATTTAAAATAAAACACAGATTCTTTCTTGACACATCCTTGACACTATCGTCACATCATGTAACTGTCCCTTGACCTGTGAAAAACATTTCAAAAACTTGGGATGAGCATAAAAAGCTCAGTAAGGGTTATAAAAATATGGAAAGGAAACATGAGTTCATATATACATAAGAATGAAATCATTCATTACCCATAAAACATAGGCACTTTAACATACATAATCAAACCATGAATAAATCATAGAAATCATAAGACATAAAGGTAACTTGAGGCATTCATAACATTATTACATAGGGAGTAACCCTCTTGGTTATGTTTGGAATACCCATCACAGTATATTCCCTAAATCTCTTCAGAGAAACCTTAATGTTTCACTCCTTCGCGTTACCCAATGCATTGGAGAGCTATATCGGGCTCACCCGTCCTTAGTTTATCACGGAACCACCCGTTTTCATAACAATGCCCAAGAACCATAACATAAACGAATCACATAAAACATGCATAATGTAAACATAAAATTTCCACATTTCAATCACAATATAACATTTTAGGATATTAAAATAATGAATCCATTCAAAAAGAAACCATTTCCAAAACCATTTAAAACATTTAATAAAGAGACTTTTGAATCAAAGTGTCCCATACCAACTTGAAGATTTTAAAATTTTAAACCATTAATATCCCTATAAATAAATCCTTAAAACCATTTTGTAAACATGGATATTAAGAAGAACAAATATTTAAAACATTTAAAGCGATATTTTGGTTAAAGGGGTTTTACCAAAATTAGAGACACTTGAATACAATAATTGAGGAATAACATTTAGTCATAACATTATAATATCATGAGAATAAATGGATTCATGATATAATATTCCAAAGGATACTATATACACTATATAAGATTTAATTGGTGCATAACAACAATAAATTCTCAATAGAAATGTAAAATGAGATGAAATCCATTATAAAGAAGGTATCCTTAAATTAAGGATAAATCAATCTCATAATTATGTGTGACAAATATAAATACACCCAATATAAGTGGATATTAAGTGTAAAACAATAAAAGGTAATTCACACATATTCAAAGGATGACATATTCAATAACTACATGTTGAACCCAAAGAAATCGAAATTGGGTTAAGAAGTTCCCTTGGTAAAATTCTACAGCCTAACGGCGTCACATAAAATTTTACAAAAAGGATTTATGAGAGAGATAATGGGGATCTCATCACTTCGACATAAAATTTAAATCAATAAGGATATATAATAACATATCCCAACATAATATTATGTGAATTAAAAGACATAACAAAAGAAGTCTTTTACAAAAAGAGGAGGGTGAAAGGTCCCCATACCGAGTTGGGTAACTTACAAAACGTACACCCCATGGAAGAAGGGTAATTTAATGAAGATTTGAATACCCATAAATGAAATTATACTACACAAAGTGTATAATAATGGGCAGTACATACACCACTCAAAGGAAATTGTGGCAAATGTAGAATAAATCTCACGGGAATAAAAGTGAGATGAAAAATCCCTTATGAAAACTCAGCATCCTAACGGCGCCACATAAAACATCCAAAATGGATTGATGAGAGGAAATAGGGTATCTAATCATATTACCATAAAATGTAGAGCGAGAGTAATATAAAAGAGCATCCCCCATCATAACAAAGAGGAGCTTAAAAGAAGTTACATAAATGAGAGTACTTAAAAAGAAAGAGAGAGGTTAGATCTCTTACGAAAATTCGGCAGCCTAACGGCGCCACTCAAAACTCCCAAAATTGATTGATGAGATAGAATAGGGTCTCTCATCATATGAACATAAAAATTACAGTAATATTAATATAAAATAACATCCCAATAACAAGAAATATGATCTTTAGAAGGAATGGCATAAAAGAGTGTACTTAAAAAGAAACAGAGGAGTAAGATCCTTTACCTCGGGTCCGACTTGACTCGATCGTTCTTTAACGTCCTGAATAATAAAATTGAGTTAATTTATAATTTCTTAAGAACATTTTTCAAGTTCAATATTCCTTTTATATCAATTATTGACATGTTATAAAAATTATGTAATCATTTAAGTTAATAATGTTTGTTTTTTCGATATTTGGTTCTTAAGTCAAAAGTGGAATTCTTACAATTACATATTGTTCGTGTGGTCAATGGGTCATTATATCCAGAATGATATTCATGATTTGTATATCATATATATCATATATATCCATCATATACATTTACTTATAATAGTACATTACATTTGGGGATAAGAAATGAAATGCACCGTTCATGGAGACGGTAAGCCGTACGTACGCATGAACGCTACTTTCATTTCTATCTCATACTTTAATGGAAATAAATAATAATGATATATAGGTATATAATAATTCCAATATAACATCATATATAATAACATTAAATCCATCCTTTATACGTCCCACGTATGGCATTAATGAATCACATCACTTTGAGGGGGCGGTAGTCCGCACTTCCAAAAATGAAGATATCGTGTATACCCATAATGGAAGCCATAAAGGTAAGCCACAAATGAAAAATACAGAAGCATAAGTAAAACATAATCATATTATATATAATATATAAATATAGTTACATCTTAATGTATACCTTTGAAGGTGTTATATGAGTGTTGAACAATCATCGTTTCGGGAGGCATAAATTCGCCATCCACGGAAACAGTATGTTCGTTAACCATTAGATGTAGGTGTGTGTAAGTGTAGCTATAATAGTTATTATAAAAACATCCTAGTATGTTGAGGATACTGTATTTGTTACAAAAGAAAAGAATAAAAAGATTTTAGGGGGTTAGAGAAGCAAAATAAAACAAAAGGACTCAAAAGAAGACATTACCTTAAAATTGGGTAACTCCCCTTTGTTTGAGCTAAAAGGCTTCCTTGGGAAGACTTATTCCCAAAGTGAGGCTTCAAGGAGTAAGAGAGGGAAGTGGAGAGACAAAATGGGCAGAGGTTGGCCGAGCCAAAGGCTTTGGGAGTGTGGGTAAGGAGGTAGAGGTGGGGGCCTTTTATAAGAGGAGAGGAGGGGCACTCTTGGAATGTAAAGAAAAGTCACTTTATTTCAAAATGGTATTCGGATTTAAGAGGTCCCACATTGATGTATTTCGAGGTTAAGGTGATAAGGGTTCTAAATCCACTCATCCAATAGGTTTTGGACATTTTAGATCTTAGATATTACATTATCTTTCCAATTTATTTAAATAGTTAAATAATGAGTTCATCACTGCATCATATTTATGTCATGAATAATTTACTTTATATAATGTCTAAAAATTAAAAAAAACTACTATGATGTAGGATATCTTTTTATCTTTCCAATGAATATTTATAGTCAAAAATCTGATTTGTATAACCCCATGTAAAAATTGTTTTAGTAAAACTTTTCATGTTTGTCTCATTTTTACTTTAACTTTAAATAAAAAGATATTAATGTCATTTTCCTACCAAAGTGGCTTCATGGGGTCCCCATGTTGACCCATGGGTTGTATTGGTCGGCCATGACACATCCAATGAGGTTAGGACATGTGTCAAGTTCATTTCATATTATTAAAACATTATTTTTACCTTAAACTACATTAATTACCTCTAATCGCGATTAAAAACTTAATAAGTTACTATTCACAAAAAAATTTATTTCCATCCCATTGAACCACATTTTACTTCTTAATGACAACCATGTATGTCGGATTTTTGAAGTTCAAAACACAATGGTGGCAAAATTTCATTTAAATGGAAAAATCAGTTTTTATAAGTACCACTTAGTGGTTTCACTATTCATCAAAAATTGAAGTTTTTCAGAAAAACCCCAAAAATCTACCCTAAGATATATTTGATATTCTGAATTCAAAAATGAAGTCTATTTTACAAAATTCAAAACATATTAGTCACATTAATTAATTTAATAATTAATTTCCGTTGTCAGAGCAAATAGCGTGTTTTTATGAAACAATAAGTATCAAAAGATTGACACTTGTTTAAGTCTGATTTCAAAGTGAAATTAATTCCAACAACCACTATTGGATTTAATGATAAAAATATATTCTAATTTCACTTTAAAACCAATTACAATGATAATATAACCATATAAATAAATTAGATTAAAAAGAGGTTTTGAATTAAAATATAACATTTTACACTATTCATTAAAAAAATAAACTTTATCAGAAAGATACCAAAAATTTACACAAAGTAAATTTTGATGTCCCAATTATAAAGAAGAGTTTTATTTGGTCCAATAGAATGTATAAGAGTGAACAAAACTATATTTAATGACGGTTTTCCATCAAAAGGCGATAAGTGAACCTTTAGTGAAACCTAGGGCATATACGCCTAAAATTGAATTCTTTCCGTATTTTAAGCCTTTATCATTTATTGGATAAATGTAAAAACATTTAAAAACATATATAATCGTATATTAGTTATTTCTATCCATTCCCTCCAATACAACGGCTACATGTTAACTTCCATTTAAAATAATATTATTTTGTTATTAGAGTGCAACATAAGATTCCCAAGAAACTCGTTGTTGCGTGTTGGGTACGCCATCGAGCATAGCGTCCCCTTTAAAGATATATTAATATTTTATTCACAAATATGGATAAAAATGAAAATTTCATATTCTTTATTTACCTGGGGTGTTACACTGACTCTCCTAAACTAATATTTTTTGCTTCTAAAAGATTTAACAAATCTGGTTTGATTAGTAGAAGATAGAACCTATATCACTCTTAATAAATCTTTTATAACTCAGTGATAGAAATATTTATTTTAATATCTATTTTTTAACACCAAGAAATTTTATAAGATAATTTTTTTAAAAGTTTCAATTCTTTGATATCTTGTGTTACACGCAACATAGAGTTTTAACGGGCCACAAAAAAATTAGTTTATTATTTATAAATGACTATATTGACAATATATTAATGTAATTTTAATGATTAGAAATTTACCCACTATAAATATTATGTAATTTTTTTATATAAATAAAATATATTATAAAATAATACTTAATAGGTGGAAAAGTATTTCTATATTTTTAAATTACTATTTTCTTAGGAAAAATGTATTTTTTGTGGAAGAAAATTATAACTTACATTTTTTTAAAAACAAATTTGATTAAACAAAATTAATTTTTTTAATTTTCATTTCATAATTATATTATAGTGATTTTGTTTTATTTTTAGGAAAGGATTATTTTTTGATTAACCGTGACAACTATTGTTTTAATTGAAAACATGATTTTTATTTAAATATTTTATAGGATTTGTTATAATATTAATATGGGTATAAAAAGAGTTAAATTATATATAAATTAATCAATTTTATGTCAATTTAATTATTTTCATATTAAATATTTAAATAGAAACATTTTTTACTTTTGAATCTTTTCTACTTGGAAACACGGTTACTCTTCACATATGTTGGTTACAATTTAAATTAAATATTTCAACATCTATGAATGTAATTTGAAAAAATAGATCCCATATTTGGACTTAGAATAATTTATATTGTATTGTAAGGTCAACATAATTTTATAAGATAATGAATAGTAAATATGAAAAAATATTGTATTTAAGATAAAAATTGATTATCCAATAAGTTAAACTGAACATATGTTTGCTAAAAAAGACCCAAAACATGTCGAAAAACCCTTTATGGACATATATAGACATACAAATTTTTTATTTTTGCTAATGGTCTATTTTTTATAAATTGTGATTTTCAAAAATGTGGGTACACTATTTTATCTGCATAACGTAAAAGTTAGTCACTAACCTAACATACAAAAGGAGACCCTCTATCCTCTCCTTTTAACACAAGAAAAACCATTGGGATCAGCCAATACCAAAATTAGATTATTTAACACTTTAGTACATATATAATTGGGTATTTATTTTTTTCTGTATGCCCTGCTATGAATGATTTATCTTAAACCTAATGAGGCTATCAAAATACGAGTTAAATTCTTAAACATCCATTTTTTATATCTAATTACACCTATATAAAATATTCATCTAGTATAAATATTTTAAAAATATAAAATATACTATATACTGAGATGTTATTATATTAATATAAAATCTTATATTCATCCACACTTCCATTAAATGGGATGCAAAATCATTATTCAGGTGTACGGGGGTCTACAGCCTCATAAACTGATGTTATTCATTTTTCATCACCTCCTCTCACGTGTAGATTTAATAGTGGGATAAATGTTTATATGTGATATATATATATATATGTTATATAATTATTATTCTTGAATTATTATATCACATATAACTATTTACTTTCTATTCTATGGGAATAATATAACATCAGTCATCTGTACGGAGAACTACCGCCTCATGAAATGATATGATTTGTTCCCACATTACATGGAATGTAATAAGGTTTAAATTGATTTAAAAATGTGAAATAAATTAAATAAAAATAATTTTATAATAATGATATATTATTTTTATTCCATCCTTTCATTCCTTCTAGAATATGGAAGCAATTATCATGCATACGTACAACCTACATTCTCAATGAACTATTTATTTAATTTTCAACCACTATGTTTTATAGATGACTATAAATACATATATAATAAATATATATTGTATATATAATAACACATCTCTTTATTACACACTTAAACATGATTTATTACATAAACTCTTCACTAGATAAAACATAGATGATTGATAGGTCTAGTGTCTTTGGGGATTAGGATCATTACATAACAACATAAAACATGAAATACAATATCTTATTGAAAACATCCATTACATGAACACAATATTCCCTCATACTTAGTATTGTATAGGATAACAGAAGGACATGCTTAAGAAAATGGTGAGCTATAAATCCCAGTATAGGAATAAACATGGAATAAAATGAGGAATACAATACATGTTATACAATAGGTCTATCAATGGAGATCAAGAGAAACCTCAACATAAAGGCATGATAAACAATGATAATCATAACATGTAAATTTGGCAACAACACTTAACATGGAATTAGTATGAGCCTAGGCTCATTACACTTGAGGCATGAGTAAACCCACATTTCACATTAAGCACAAGTAACCCCTAGTTGCACTTGAATTATTATGAGTCAACACTCATTTCACATTATGTATCCCGATGATATACTTTACCCAATGCATTAGAGCACTATCAGGTCACACCCTTCTTAAACATTTCATTGCATTCATAACTGTGCAACATGGATCATATAACAAGGAATCAATAAACATATTTTATTACATGATAAAGGTATTTGGAATAATAAATGACTCTTTATAATAAATATGTTAATGTTCACAAAGGAGAATACCCTTGATTGAGAAATGGGAAAGGTATTCACTACATAATGATATTGTCTTGGAAAATCATAGTGCAATTTTGGCAGCATAACAATGTGAAATAAGAACTCATAAAAATGGATGAAGAGAATGAAAGGGGTGTCTCTTAATATTTAAATGAAATTGAAAGTAATGGGGTCATATAGATAAATGTACCCAACAAACGTAATGGAATTTATTTACATAATTTAAATTAATTACTTGGATGTAAAAGAGAAGAGAGAAATCCCTAACGGAATTTCGACATGGTAACGGGTGTACATGGGAGCCATTAATGAGAGAGAAAGGGGTCCCCTAGAATCCAAACATAAATAAAGAACTATGGGTTTGGTTCAAAATCATACACCAACATTTGTAATTGAAAACAAAAGGGCATACCAACTTGAAGAAAAATGGACAATAATGAGAAAGCACGAAATCCCTTACTTGGAAGTGTGATCCCAACGGCATGGGAGAGGCTTGAGAATGGATTATTGGGAGCATGGGGAACCTTGGGAAGATTCTAGAGAAATGAGGGTAGGGGTTGGTCAAAATCCAAAGGCTTTGATTGAAGAGGATGTGGGATCTTGGGTGGGTTTATATAGGAATGGAAAGGGAATTCTTTATTATTTAGGTTTGGGACAACAGACATTAAACTTATCAAAACCACAAACCAACCCATGGATTTTTCCCATAGTTTTTTATAAATGAGAGTAAAAAAAATATTTTATAAGGCCAATGTCCGAATGTTTTACAATAATAGGGTTTCTTATGTGGAGGTGAGTCACACTCTCAAGGAAATCAATTTAAAAACACAAAATGTTTTATAATCATTGATGGGTCCACTAAAGATTTGTAAAATAAATAAAATAAATATAAAATCACAATATTTTAATGATAAAACAAGTATTGGTAGAACATAATGTTTATAGTATTTTATTACAACTCTATTTGGTCATTATGATGTCATAAAACACATTGTATATTTATACAGTATTTAATTTTTACCAAAAAATTTGATTGTCTTAGAAAATTATGAAAAATTACCTTTGGGATAATTTCGACATCCTGATCCCAAAAATAATATTCAATTTATCTCAATAATTTTCTAAATATTTGAACTTTTACTTTTAAAATAAAAATAGGCATTTACTGAAAATTCATGGGTTTTGACAAAAATTGCTTTCATAACAAAAAAAAATTACAATTCCATACATAAAATTATAAGATAATTATTATCTTATAAAAAATTAATTTCTTAATAATAATGATAATATATTATTAGAATATTATTTAAAACAAATATCCATTAATTCATCATAACAAATTTCTTAGTTGAATATTAACTAAAAGTACTATTTGTTCTTTAAAAACTGTTTAGAATGTAACAATAAAATATGAATGCACATTCTTTATACAAAAATAAAGTACATAGTAATAATTATAGGGTCTTGCTAATAACACTTTATAACACCTGCATAAGAACAAAGGGTATGGTGAGTGATGGTGACAAACTCTTGGGGTTGCTTGGATGACATCGCTCGGGTTGTAATCTATATTAACATCACTTCTCCTATAATCAGTTCCGCTCAAGTTTAAGATGTTCATGATCGGCTTGGGATTGGTTAACAGCAATGCCTAATGATTCCACCTCCTTTTTGAGCTCTGACATATGGGATTCGTATAGGGTAAGTCTATGGGATGAGCCCATCAATTCCATTGTGTGAGTAAATTGGTTTTGTTAAAGACATATATTTATACTAATCATATGGTCACTGTTCAACGACTATATTAACAACGATCACAATTCTTAATAGTATTTTAAAATCCAGAAACATAAAACCAATGAAGTTCACATTTTATATAACTGTAATAAACATTTTATTAGATCAAGAGTAATTTCCATTAATGAATGTTTGGGTCGTTACAATATTCCCCCCTTAAAAAAATTTTGTCCTCGCAATTTGATTACATATGAAAAAATGATGACATTTAAACATTTCTTTAAGGTTCCTTACCCACCAACTTTATGCATTCCCTAACCCTCATTATCATGTCGGCCACGGAGATAGAGGGTATACCTAGTGCAATAATACCTTAATGTACTTTCAAAGTCTTACACTTCCTTAGTCCAGACATAGTCCATGAAACATTGATTGTACTGATGGAAAATATAATGCACTTTTAGAAAATAATTGTTTCTAATGTACATTTTTATAACATCACCATGTACCATGTTTTTGTAAAAGAGTCTGACAAAGACATCTTGGAAATTTTCAAAATATGGTTCTTCTAATTTATAGCCTATGTTTCCAATAAAATACAGAAATACAAGACTATATACATATAGGATGCCCGAAGGTCTCCCTCTTCAGCAGCTATCCTAAAATAAAATAGTGCATCATACTCTCTGGACATGGTGAAGTATTAGAAAATACATAGTTAATTCCTCCCTTGATGAGAAAGATAAGAGATTTGAGAGAATATGATTTGGTCACAAATGATCCATGATCCATGAAAATGAGCCTCGGCCCAGTTGGTGAGGAATCTTTAGTAAATCCAGGCGACCAAGGATCAAATACAGGCAGAGGCACAATTTCTGAGGTACTTTAGTTGTACTGTAGCAGTAATGTAGTAGTTACTGAACCAGTAACTATACAGTACTGTAGTAGGAATGTAGTGGTAACTGTATAAGGAACTGTTTGGGCCTTCGAGCAACAAATTTGGTCCTCATGTTCTTTAAGGCCTTCAGGCCAACCAGGACATTGGGCCAATAAGGCCTTCGGTCCACCTCAAGGCCTTCAGGCCACCTTAAGTGCTGATGCAATTCAAACAACCTACTAGGAACAAGCTCTATAAGGATGATGATCAAGGAGCTTTCAGCATAGCAAAATCTACACAAATTGAATGAATGAGAGGGTATGGCACATGCCATCGAGACAAGCCAGTGGATGCACATGATAGCCTAGCCGAACAGCCATGCGAAGGTGGAGAGTTGATTTCATGATGGAGATGATTCGGAGGAGTAGTTCCAATTTGTTAGTCTGGGATTTATGTAATGTTTGAATCCTACAACCAATTAATTCAATTACGACCTATAGTCCATTTAATACATATGCTTACAGGACTTCTAAGGGTTCCACCTCACCCATTAATAGGTGGATTATAAAAAATCTATAAAATAATGATGGCATTCAGGCAATTGGATGGGTGATCCTTGATGCCTATGGTGTATAGAGGGGGTGTTTGATATGTCATTGAGTTTCTTGCAAGAATGTTTGACATTAGAAATTGTTTCAATACTATACGATCTTGACTTCACAATAATTATAGCTAGAAAGTCTTCCGGAAGGGACAAGAGTGTTGTATGAGTTTCATCCCCTTCCATCTCAAAACTATCCTTTATCATATTGACGACACATATCAAATTTTGAGTTACCGTCTAGACATGATAAAATTGTTATATTAAATTACTTGAAGTCGAAAAATATATTATTCCTTAATGAAAAGAATGATAGTGGTAGCACGTAAAGGGTAATCCAAGGAAAACACAGATGAGTTATAAATAGATTTTATTTCCTTCACTTATGAATCCATATGCTTCAATCTATTCTATTGATGATCTATTTTCTACCATATATTCTTAGAGGCATTTTTCCATTTCCTTAATTAGGGTTTATACTATGTTTGTGAATTTACAAAAGCATATCCCCTATGAGTTTTGTAAAGAATAGTGCCTCAAGGCCCATTGTCGTGCATTAGTTCCCATTTGTTTATAGCTCAAAGTGGTGTTTTTGTGTTTTACCCCTAGGATACATCTATTCCAGAGCCGCCTCTACCTGCTCGTATAAAGATATGGATGTATTTTTTGATAAACCACTTACTCAATACTCACTAATACCTAGGGATATTTTTATATACTTATTCTTGTCTCTAATAGGTCACTATGGATTTCAAATCCTAATCCCAAAAATATCTAAACCAATCCTATAATTCCAATTATAACAACCCTTCTCTTTATTAGACACATAAATCATATTTATTATATAAACTATTTACATGATAAAACATGGAAGATCGACACATCTAGTGTCTTTGGGGCTTAGGATCATTATATAACAACATTAAACATGAAATACAAGATCTTATTGAAAACATCCTTTACATGACCACAAAATTCCCTCATACTTAGCATTTCATAGGATAACCTGAGGACATGCATAAGAAAAGTGTGAAATATAAATCCCAGTATGGGAATAATCATTGAAAAACATGAGAAATAAAATACAAGTTAGAAAATAGGAATATCAATGGAGCACAAGAGAAACCTGAACATAAAGGCATGATAATGCATGATAATCATATCAAGAAAATGTGGCAACAACAAATAAAATGGAATTGGAAAGATCCATGGTTCATTACACATGGAGCTTGAGTAAACCTTCATTGCACATGAATCATGAGTAAACCCTCGTTGCACTTGAATTAGCACAATTCAACACTCATTCCACATGATGAATCATGATACTATACTTTAACAAATGCATTAAAGCGCTATCAGGGGGCACCCTTCTTAAACATTTTATTTCACGGATAAGTGTGCCACATGGATCATAAAACATATAATAAATCAACATAATTTATTCCACGATAAAGGGATGCGAAATACATACATGAAGATTTATTATAAATAATTAAATGAGCATAAAGGCGAATACCCTTGAAAGTGAAATGGTTATGGTATTCACTACACAATGACATTGGCTGGGAAAATTATTCTGCAATTTTTGCAGCAAACCAGCGTGAATTAAGAACTCATAAAAATGGTCCAAGAGTGATAAAGGGGTGTCTCATCATATTTACATGAAATTGAAAGTAAGAGGGTAATATGGATCCATTTTCCTAGCAAACTTAATAGAATTTAGATTCATAATTCAATAGAATTAATTGGATGTAAAAGAGGAGAGAGAAATATCTCACGGTATTTCGGCATGATAATGGGTGTAGAAGAGAGAAATTAATGAAAGAGAAAGGGGTATCTCATCATCCAAACATAAAGAGGGAAGAATGGGGAGGTGTAAAATCATACCCCAACATTTGTAATTGAATACAAAAGGGCATAACAACTTAAATAAAATTAAACTAAAATGAGAAAGGAAGAAATCCTTTACTTGGAAGTGTGATCCAGAAGGCTTAGGAGAGGTTTCAGAGATGCTACATGGGATATTGGGGCACCTTGGAATGATTATAGAGAGAGGAGGGCAGGGGTTGGTTGAACTCCAAGGTCTTTGAGTGATGATAAAGTGGGTGGTTGGGTGGGTTTATATAGGAAAGGAGTGGGAATTATTTATTATTTAGGTTTGGGACACCTCACATTAAACTAATCAAAACCACAAGCCAACCCATGGTTTTTTTTCCAAAGGGGTGAGGAAAATGATATTTTATAAGTCCAATGGCAAAAAACATAAAATAATAGGGTTTATTATGTGGATGTGAGTCACACTCTCAAGGAAAATAATTTAAAAAGACAAAATGTTTTATTAGTCTTGAAGGGTCATCTAAACCATTGTAAAATAAATAATTAAATACAAATTACAATATTTTAATCCTAAAACATATATTGGCCAATCATAATGTCTATATTATTTTATTACATCACTATTTGTACATTATGATGTCATAAAACACATTATATATTTAAACAGTATTTAATTTTATGCCCAAAATCCGACTGCCTTAGAAAATAATGAAAAAATCACACTTGGATAATTCGGACATCCTAATTCCAAAAATAATATTCCTTTTATCTAAATAAATTTCCAAATATGTGAATCTTTACTTTTAAAATAAAAATCGACATTCATCGAAAATTCATGGGTTTCGAGAAAAGTAGATTTCAAACCATAATAAAAATTAAAAATGAATTCATAAAATTATAAGATAATTTATATATAATAAATATTAATTTAATAATAATAATAATAGTTTATTAAAATAATATTTATTTCAAAAATCCATTAATCAATCAAAATATATTTCTTAGTTGAATATTAACTAAAAATACTATTTGTGATTTCCAAACTATTACAATGTTAAAATAATAAAATGAATTCACATTCATTATACAAAAATAATGTACGTTGTAATAGTGCTTGGGTCATGTTACATAACCCCTTATAACACCCAAATAAGACCGAAGGGTAATGTGTGCGATGGTGATAGACTCTTTGGGTGGCTCAGATAACATCTCTCAGGTGGTAATCTCTATTAACATCCACTTCTCCTGTAGTCACTTCCGCTCAAGCATAACATGTTCAAGATCATCGTGGGCTTGGTCAAGAGAGAAGCCAAATGATTCCACCTCCATTCCGATCTCCAAAAAATGGGTTTTTTATAGGGCATGTCTACTGGATGAGGCCATCAATTCCTTTTTCTACGTAAATTGTATTTCTTAAATCCATATATTAATACTAATCGTGTGGTCGCTGTTCTACTACTATATTTGCAATAGTCACAATTTTTAATAGTATTTTAAAATCCAGAATAATAAAACCAATGAAGCCCACATTTTATATAACCATAATAAAAATTCAATTAGATCAAGAGGAATTTCCATTAATTAATGTATGTGTCATTACTGTATATATATATATTCATGATATTATTTGACTATTATCCAAAAAGGAACATAAAAAAAATAAAAACATACACAAAAAATGCTGTTATTACAATGAAATAATACCCTAACTTTGAATTATTAATAAAAGGGTAATAAAAGGACATATGTAAATCATATATGGTATTATATATATATTTATATACAGACCATTAATTGATTTATAATAATGTTATATTTTTTATTCTTTAGTTTTGAATTTGTTCAAATGACATTCTGACTTAACGTAATATATTTTTTCCCTACATTTCATTCATTGATATATGCATTCTTTTGTGAACCTATATTATTTTATGAGTTATATAAAAATCACATTTGACATGAAATATAATGAATATATTTATTGTCATGATAATCTTTTTTTCATATTATGTTATTAATTTATGGTTATAAAAATTCAATATTAAAAATGTGGTATGTTTTTTATAATAAAATACCATCGTTCATCTAGATTAATGATGATTATTCTTAAAATGATAAAATATTATGATTTACCTCTTACGAAACTCATTAATTTTTTCTTATATAATAAAATTTTCCCATTATTTTCCTTCTCTTTATGTACTCATTATTTCAAAATAATGTTTTTTGAAAAAATTTATCTTTATTTCCCTCTTAAAATGACCCCATGTTTTCATCCATATTTGAAATTTATAAAAACAAATTAATATATGTTATCAAATTTTAAATAAGATTAATTAAATGAAAATTTTAAATATGATGAAATTTTTAAAATTAATTTTATGTTGAATATTCATTATTTTCAAATAAGGACCAATTTGATATTACTAAAAATGATAAAAATATATTTGTTTTAACGTATATAAAATACATATAACTTCAAAAAATCATGACCACAACTTTTAATGAACATTAATTTAAATTTTATTCATTTTTATTTTCAATGAAAATTATTTCCATAATATTTTATGAATTAATAATTTTATAAAAGTGACATTTGATGTAATAATATTGTCCTCAAGAAACATTCCAAGTTATTTTTCATTAAAAATCATTTTCAATAGAAGATGAAATCCTTTTATGTTACATATGATTTACTAGGTAAATTCCTTGATATTAACAATTTGTTCCATTATCAAAATTTTGCATATTTATGATGAAATAATTATTATGAAACTGGTTTCATTTTCTGAGTGTTATATTTAGATGAAATTTTAAAACTAACACGAGATCTATTTCTTTTGTACAGGTTTTGTTATGTTGAAATTTTTATAAAACCCATTTCATTTTTTGAGTTTTGATATGACAATTATTTATGATCCTTTTGTACACATATTTATTATTTTCACTATTTTACGAGAAGGACCAATAACTCCCACAAATGTATTAGGTAATGATTGATAAATTATAAGATAATAAAGATTTTAATAGAGAGTGAACCTTATTCAGTAATGGATTCTATCCATTAGGAAAGTACTAGAAATAAACATTGACTAGTATGATCATTTGGAGAGTGGACCCATTCTAATATGGTGGTCTTGGAAATGAGACTTGAACTAGAAAGGAAATAATATTTCATGCTTATTTAAAGACAACCAAACTATTCCTTATACCAATATTATTTCTCATGGTTCATTTTTATTGATTATATTAGGAATATTTATTTGTTAAATCTGAATATTTAATATGTGGATGATGTTTATGATCTATGATTTGCAGGGTATCGTCATCAAATTGTACTTTCATATTCCAAAACCCATAATCTAATGATGTTTTTTATCTCTCTTGTTTAACCCAACTGAGTATATGACTGAAGACATTATTATATTTTCTTTCTGTAGGTTATGGTAAAAGATATTAAGTATTATATTTATAAAGAGGGTTATAGTTATGAAGAAAATAGTGGGAGATTATTTAGCTCACTTGTGAACTATTTTTTTAGATGTCTATGTTTAATAATGAACTATAGCTAAATGATTCTGGATTATATCATTATATTATGTAATTAATATTTATTGATTATGACATCATATTTATGTTTGATAATTTTAGATCATAATAATTGGTATAATAGAAAGATATATTTATCCTTGGTAAATATGTATTAAAGAAAATTATTTACATCACTAAGAATAAATCTATAGGTAAGTATTAGGATGAGTCAAAGAATAGAATAAATTGTTGGAATTTTGTTATTGGGTAGTGAGAGTGTTTTCAAAGAAGTTATATCCCTTTCTAAATAATAAATGTGTATGTTTATCTAGAACAGATTTACCTCATAATGAAAATACTAAAAGGGAATATTGATATGTATTTGATCATCACGTGGTACACAATAATGTGTATTTATTCAAATCTAGTTTGAAACTCTCCCGAGATATCCTTTGGATATTAAAAATCTCTATATGAAACATCATGAAGGATATAAATAATATATATATAATAATGATGTAGGATAATCAAATTAGATCATATATTTATAATAATTTATCCTGGTATAGATGGACTATATTAAAATTGTCATGATTTGGTGGTTCCACACTATATTGTTTTTTTGTAAAATATATTTTTTTGTTTTAGTTAAATGTCATGACCTGGAGAAAGCATGTTAATGATGATTGAAATATACTATGAAATAATTTTCATTATGAGTAGCTAAATATTATGGGAGATGTAAAGAAAAATATTTATAGTATACTCACACAACATTCTCATGGAATGAATCATGTTGAACACCCAAAAGAGAAAAGACTGGAATAATTATGTGTTGAGTTGTTTTTGAGGAAAATTACCCCATCCATCTATTGATACACATACCCACATGTTATAGGGACATGGATATGTAACATATAAAATATTTTTTCCATTCCCCGATTTTAAAAACCTTAAAAATTGATTTTGGTTTACTCTTTTTTGGAAGGTAAATCTAATCAATGAATGTGTGTCATCAATAATACAAGATAACTTTATAAAATTGAATTCATGTACTGGGATGTGATTACAATTTTTTTTTTAATAAGTAAATCGCAAGAATTCTTCATAAAAACTGAATATGGAAAAATCTAAGAAAAAGATGAAGGATGATGAATCAGTAGGTACCTGTGAGGAAAATTTTATATGATTTGTGATGTATGATTCAGTAATTATCATCAAACCAAAATTTAATGTTTTCCAATCTTCATTGGTATAAAACCAAGTCTCCAATGGTTGTAACAATATGTAAAATCAGTATCTATGAATGAATCATTTAACTTTCTATCAATGTTTAAATTGAGATATTAGTAACTCTTCAATCTCATGGTTTTAAGAGCAAAAGGAATATGGAGTTCAAGGGAAACTTTAAAACCCTTGATGAGAAGAAGATGATATTTTTTTAATTTAAATGTATGAATAAATTCATGGATGAGATCATATTAAGTGTAATATTAAATTCTTTATGTAATGAAAGGGAGGTCATAAGGAAATATAATTCTCATGTGATGGGATCGTGTAAGATAATGATAAAAATAGAGATAAGTCCCCACAGAATGTGTAAAACGCAATCTATTGTCTCAAATTCAAGGAGTATGGATATTATTCTAAACATTACCCAATTAAGATGCATAACTATGATGAATGATGTCAGGAAGCCCATATATTTTGAATAAAGGAAAATATCATGAAATAAAAATTTATACACAAAAATGTTGTAAGTATGTGATGAATGTTACATTATCAACCACTATATATCTATTAATATATTATTTCACTCTAGATATAGCCATTATTTAATACCTGATTAAATTTATAATAGTATAAACATTCCAATAAAATAATTAGATGCTTATTTAGTAGTGAAAATTACTATTTATAAAATTATCTAATATTAATTTAATGATTCTTCTCTAGTTGATGTTTGTGAGAATGTTCTTCCTTCAAATCATTTCATTTTTCCGATAATAAAATTTATTGTTTTCATAGGAATGGATTTTCATTATCCACATAAATCCCACATTAACATATATGGAAGGTATGTAAAGTTATATATTCTAAAAAAAACTTATGTTCATCTACTAGTTCAGTAATAAATATAAACTTTTAATTTAAATCACATCAATTGTATAAATTATTATTCCAATTTATAAGATATTTTAAATTATTTTTTTCGGTATAAAATAAATATTTATTATATAAATACTATGAAATAGTTTCTTTATATGTTTTCTATATATTTTCCCATAATTTAATTAATAATTAGTGTTGAATTATCAAACGAACTCATACTTGGTGTCACACCAATTTCAAATACTCCCTATAGCATGGTCTCGATGGAGTTGTAGATATTGAAGTGGTATCTCCAGGGGAACCAAGGAGAGGTATTCATCTGGGGAAGTTGATCACCTTAGAGTAAACTATTTTTAAAAAAAACATTTATGGATCAATGAAACTCTTCATTGATTATCAAAACTTGAATAATAACCCAATGAAGAATAATTATCCTCTACATCATATTGTTGACATATTTGATCGTCTATATGGATATAAATACACTTCCAATATTTAACTTCATTATGGACATCATCAATTGAGGTTCATAAATGAATATACACAAAAAAAAACCAATATTTAACTTCATTATGGACATCATCAATTGAGGTTCATAAATGAATATACACAAAAAAAACACTCCACAAATTGTACTAACACCATGAATAAATAGTGATGCAATTCAATCCAACTAATTATTATACTATCATCGTGGACTTAATCAACGATCATTCAATATTAAAATTATTAGTTTCTAGGGGCTTTTATAGATCATATTATTATCTATTAAATGTGAAAGTAATATTATGATTTACATTATATGATTTTATGAAATACCCACTGTAAGGTGAAAATATACATAGAATTTAAAATGAAACGAAATTTTTTCTAACACAAGATTCATTTTTTGTGTTATATAATCCCAATATAAGGTATTTCAATAGATCCATATAAGGAAGGGTCTATTTAATGATGGACTGGACAAACCGCGGTGATTGGAACCCTTATATTTCATAGTTTTTCAAGATATTATCAATTGTTTATTGGTAATTTTAAATGATTATCAAATCCACTAACCATCCATTATAGAAGAGATTCATGTACCACTCTATAGTGGAGTGTGAGGAAATTCTATAGTAAATTAAGAGAAAATTATTCAATGAATATGTTATTTCATTATCCCATATTAGAAAATAGTTTGTAATCTATAATTAATAATCTAAAAAGGGATTATGATGAGTTATTATTTATATATAATTTCTTCTAGCTTATGTCTCACTAAAATTCAATGTTAATAAGAAAAACTACCCATAACCGAATTTAATGTTATCTCCAATATTGTTTTCCTCATAGATACAGTCTCATTATTATTATAGAGAATTTTGTAACATATATTTTTTTAAAAAATATAAATTATATATTAACACAGAAGGATTTTAATATGGTCTTGATAATATAGTGAGTGCTTATTAAATATTTTGATTTCTCAACACATTACCTCCACATGAAAGTGATCATGGTGGCCAATTCACTGATTCGACAGGATCATGAAACCTAATTCATGATGTGGAAAAATATCTAATATTTATATACTTTTAGTGGATGGGTTCAAAAATCAAAATTTATCAAGATAAAACATATCTATCTTAATTTAATGTTCACAATAATTTCCACATAATGATTAATGATTTGAAAAATGGAGATTTAAAGATGAAAATGAAGGCTAGAAATTTTCATGAGTTTAAACATTCTCATGAAGGATACGTTTCATTTAATCATGCATGTGTTTCATCTATACCATATTCGATGAAGGATTTTTTTTAGAAATCCAACTTTTCTTTATTATATAATTATCCTTGAAGTAAAACGATATATAATTTTTAAAATATTAATTTTGGTGGAATGGAATTAAGATATATATCATATTGTTTATATATCAGTTCGTTGTATGACATATTTTTATCCCCTTTAAAAAACATCTAAGGGGATATCAGATCCATTACACACACTATAATGTGAATAGGAAATCATCGACACATAATTCTTCATCAGACTCCCCAAAACAACTGAAGGTCATAATGAAAAATGGGTTAAAGCAAATCACAAAAAAATTAAACATACTTTTCACTATTTGAGAATATTTCTATCTTGAAAGGTTTTCAAGGATATAAATTACCAAAGTGGTATCTTTGTATGTAGTACCACATTCAATTGCAGATAATTGAGATCTTAGAGTTTCATCTTTATTCCGGAGAAGACTTTATCATGATCTTAATATATAATTTAATTTTAAAACTACATATATTCCTCAATGAGAGGATCAATTCAAGAGTTCAATTAATATTGTATGAATTTTTTTGATATATTGTTCTATGTATTTTAATGATGTTTTGGATCAGTACCTTTCTCTAGGAGATACATCATGCAAAAATAGGTTTATGTAGAGTAGTAAGATGAATTTTTATGAAGCCCTCTATGTAATGTAGTGTACAACTCTATGGTACTTGAATTAGTTCCTAGTAAGAATGTTATTATTACATAATATGGATGAATAATATATATAAATGGTTTTATCTATTCCACAACACATAAAAAATATCATAGAATATAGAAAAGTCAAACTGTCAATTTCAGGTGTGATTTGGAATTTGATGTTGGTGACAAGGTGTTTCCAAAAACATATCCATGGAAGAATGGAATTTGATACATAACAAGGGGGAATAAATAACTAGTTATATTGACCCCTTTGCAATTATAGATTGTTTCAGGTAAATAGCATATAAGTCAGTGCAACCACTAAGCCACTCAAAAATATCATGTTGTATACTATGTATAACTCTTGAGTAAGTACACACATGGCCCTTTAAATGCACTGAAATATGATATAAAACCAATATAGAAATATATTTCTTACAATGAAAACTACTAGAGATTTTGGATCAAATACAAAATGATCTATGAAACAAGACCACAATCCTAGTAAATGGTTTATGATGAAACCATTAGAACAAGAATATTTGTGGAAACATGAGGATATTATGAGGTATATGTATCCTCGTCTGTTTGTATAGAAGATATATAATTTAATATGTAATTGTTTTATGGGGGGTGGGATCAGGGAGACACCAAAATATTTTACAAAATATAATTTTTTTTCAGCATAATTTAAAATGTTCTTATATCTTTCATTAGACCCAACCCAAAGTTTTAACAATATTGAATACAAAATAATATTATTATTTACACATGAATGTATTTATTTGTCCATTAATTATGATGGAATTAATAAGAAATAAAATTTTAAATTTTTTTGAACAATTGTTTTTTAAAAATGATAACATATTAATAAAAAAAAAATAATTTTCAGTAAATCGGTTATATGTTTAAAAATAATATTTTCTAAAAATTGGATTTTTATATCATATTATGAAAAATAATAAGATTGGTTATATTTTTTTCATAAAAAAATTATAAAATAAAACATTATATTAAAATCATCATGTCAAAATTATCTTATGGATAATTTTAGGTATTATTATAAAGAAGATATTTTTTCACTGAATAGTAAAAAATAATGTGTTTTATTAAAAAATACATATTTTTTTTAAGATTTAATAAGGTTAATGTTTTTTAAAATGGGTTGAATAAAAAACATGGGTCAATTTCATATCAATTATCCCAATTTATTTCATTAGAATAATTTCTATAGATAATTTTGATATAATCACTTTATAAACTTTTATACTCTTACCCTTTAGAAAAAATTTCTCTCATCGCATCTGTACGATTAATTATAAATTAAATATTTCTACTTACTTGAATTTTAATTTTAAAATTGTAATAAATCTTATAAATAATTATTCCTTATATTATATAATATGAAAATCTATTTTTTAATATATCATGAATACATAAAATAGTATGAAGTATTTACCATGGTTAGGTAAAAAATGGTTTATCTTGTTGGTTAAACAAAATGTTATGGGCTAAAAATGACCCAAAAATGAGAAGGAACATTTTAATGGACATATTTAGACCTTATATTGTCTAATTTTTTATATCGTTTAATTTTTGGGGCATTTTAGACTGTCAAAAAACATGGGTACAACTTTTTATTTTTAATAATTATAATTATGCCACTCACCTCTCTTATAAAAGGCCACTCCATATCCTCTCTTATTCAGATATTCATACCCATTAGGTTATAAAAAGTAGTTTAAAAATTTATTCCATAACTCCCTAATCAAATTCATGATTCCATATTTATATTTGGAATCTCACATAATAATCCATTATTTACAAACTAAAAGCATCTCCTAGAAGAAGAGGTAAATATGTGAAATTGTGTTTTTTATCTTGTTTAATCTTATACAATTATATGATATTCCTATACAATGATGATTCAATTTAAAAATTATATATAATATTCCTATTTTTTTCTTATGAAATTGAAAAAACATACATCTATCTCCTCTTCTATCAAATTAGATACAAAAATCATCAATCGTGTGTACAATAAAATACTTCCCCACGAACCGATGTTATTAATTTTCAATCACCACATCACAAGGATGGATATAATGAAAAAAATAATTAATATATATTATATTCATATAAATTTTGAATTATAATATCACATATAACTCTATACATTATATTCTTTTGGAATACTATAATGTCCCTGTTATGTACGATGGACTACCGCATCGGGAGGTGATTTAATTCCCCCATGATTTATATGTAATGTAGTAAGGTTTATTTAATGTAAAATATGTAATATATATGGAAATATGTTATTTTATAATGATAATTTATATGTTACCTTGATTAATATTTATCCATTGATAATATTGATATAATTATCCATTATATGACGACCTACCGGCTCTAAAAACAATATATTTTATTTTAAAACTATATATTTAATGGAATAATAAAAATACATAAATAATGAATATATATGATATTAATATCTGGTTATAAAATATATATATTATTTAAAAAATGATCAAATTATGTGTACAAAAAAAATCAAAACATATATGAAAAATTATGCAGTTTTTGCTCAAAACGTGGCATTAAAATAGAATTTTAAATCAACGTATAATAAAATGTAAAAATTAAATCATATATGATATGATATATATAAGTACATATTTTTTTATTATTTTTCTAAAAATAAGATATTTATTATAATATATTTTTTAATGTTTTAAAATTATTTCCACACTTAATGTAATACGTTTTCATAATATTCCTTCTTCTAAAAAAATTTTATGTTATAAAACTATCTTATTTGTTGATGTTTATATATAACCCTTTATAATTTAATATCTTTAATTTCATATTATCATGATTTGTATATTTTTTAACTTAATTTCATTCCATCAGGGTGTAATGGTTTAATGTTATCAATGTGGTATGTGTTTTAAGATACAATATCATTTATTTAGGATTGTTCATGATTATGATTCCAATTTCGAAATATTATGATATATCTCTCAAGAGACTCATAAATTTTATAATAGTCTGGTTATTTATGAACAATACATGTTTTAAAATTAGTTTCCTCTCATTATTTACTCAATAGTTTAAAATATATTTTTTGAAAAAAAACTATGTCATTGTTTATCTATTCATTACAAAACACATTTTCATTCATATTAGTGTTTTCCAAAAAAAATTACATAATTATTTAGAATGTAAAAAAATTGATTTACGAAAAGATATTATGATACATATTAATTTTTTTAATAGTGAGTTTTAAAATTAATTTCTATTTTGTATTCTAATCAGAACCAATTGGACTTTACTAATAATGTAAAACAAATATTTATTTCGATGTGTAGATAATGAATGAAATTTACAAAAATTATGAACACTATTTTTCTGGAACACTCTTTTATAAATATTCAATTTTATTTATAATGAGGACGAATTCCACAATATTTTATGAAATTTTATTTTTAAAATTGTGATTTCTAGAAAAAATGATATTTTCCAAAATAAACATGGTTAGTGATATTTATTTTAAAATAATTTTCTATTTAAGATATTATTCAAATATGTAAATTATTATCTAAAGGGGATATGGAAAAATTATACCATTCTTATGAAATCTTAGAACAGTTTATTTTTATAATCAAAAAATTAAGAAAGTTTCTTTTTCCCCACGGGTTATGTTTTGATAAAATTATTATGAAAGAAATTAAATTTACAAACCTTATGTTATGTTGAAATGATTATATAACCCATTTATTTGCAACATTTCTCATAAGGTGAATTTTTTTATTATATTCAGTAAAATATATATATATATATATTATTAACAATATGTGATAGTTGGGACCAATATGTCCCTCAAATTGATTTGGAAAATTTTTATATCTCATGAGATAATTTTTTTTAAATAGATATTGAAACTATTTTAATAAGTCACTATGTAAAAAAAAATTCCAGGGAGTAAACGATGAATATTATGATGGTATTTAGAGTGATCCCATTCTAATATTATAGTCATGTAAATTATCCTTGAACTAATATTGAAATTATTTTCTATTCATACATGTATGAAATAAATCAGTTCCTTATACAAATATTATATTTTCATTGTTCGTATAATTTTATTAAATTATTATTAATGTGTTATGAACTACATGGTTATATTCAATAAATCATGTTTAAGATCAATGATTTTAATTTCATGGTTTTCATATATTATTCTCATTTTCTCATACCCATAAGCTTGTGATATGTTAATAAATACCTTGATTACCCTTTCATACTATCTAACCTCTCCATTTAATATCATTAATATCCCATCGATATGATTAATGGTATTATGTATGATATGTTTGGGATGTGTGATATTTATGAAAAACATAATTTGGAATGGCATGGATCAATCACGGACAAGTGTTTTTTTTGTTTTCACAATTCCAATGTAACTCAACCCAAATGATTCTATCATGGATAATTGTTTTATGAAATGAATATACTTCTTATTAAGATGACATATTTATGTATAAGTCCTTTGAGAATTTATATTTGGTATTAATGAAGGGAACAATTATTATTTGGAAACTAGGATAACAAACTATAGTAATAATAGAAGCTATATTTCTATGTATAAGGCTATGGATGAGTCAATTCATAGAGAAAGTACCTTTATTTTTGGTAAAGGATAGAGTTTTTGGATTAAAAATAATTACAGACATTTATTGATTTTGTAGTTGGTTATGGTGATTTCACATATATACCTATGGGAAATAACACAAAAAATTCCACATTGTGCAGGACATAGTCATCTCATTATGCGTGATAAGGACACTTCCTGCACACCTAGTTTGATAATCTCAGTTTTTATACATTGAAAATTGAAAAAAACATTACAAACCATCATAAAGGATTTAATTAAAATATTATTGTGAATGAAATAACAAAAAAAATTATTTTACAGATTAAAAATAAAGTTACATGATTTATTCTTATGATAAATAATTTCAAAAACATTTATAGTTCCCCATAATGATTATATTTCTTGCACTAGGCTTTTTGGTTTTAACAAATCGGTGGAACCTGAAAGAACCGAGTTAATGTTGTGTGCAATAGACAATGAAATAAATTTACTATTGAGTAAGAAATCATTTATGGGATTTGGAATGGATAATCTCATTTCAATTACCACTATATAGTCTAAATCCATGAACCATAAGGAATTTCCAAAAGAAAAAATGGGGGACGAACATATATGTGTGTCCTTCTTGAAGTATCATCCACCTTCATTTAGTAGATCCATTGATCCGTAATTTTACATGTAAAATATTACTACAACTAAACATATATGTTTTAGTCTCTATAGTTCAGAACATTAAAAATATATTTATTCATTCTTTAATATGACAGGTGAAGCTGATCAGTTGTGGAATATCATCAACAATGAAATGGTGTATAATAAAATAAACTACATTGAGATGAAAGAATTTAAGTGGTAATTTTTCAATAGATTATTTTTTTTATATTTCATACAAAATGGATAAGGATTTCATTTATCTAAAAAATAAGTTTGATTAATTTGTTCGATCTTATAAGGAAAACTATACAAGGCACTCATGGTATGCCCATGGTATTATCATACAACATGAATATTAGGTTCATGTAATCTTCCATAGAATAAAAAAAGTATATTAAGTGGTCTATCAAGTGGTAGCTTCATTATATATTAATAAATCATTCGTTTTTCTCCCAAGAGGAAATGGATATAGTAGTTACCCATTATTCAACAAGTTTTGATAAGACAAGAAATATTAAGATCAATGAAAACCCAAAACCTAGAGATAAGAAGAAGAGATATCATTCTTGATCGAAGTGTGGAAGTAAAAATTTTAAGTAATTGTAATATTGGGACTAATGAATGTTATATTATTTTAATAATTTCATTGAAAAAATTAATTCAAAATTGTTGGGGAAAATATATCTAATTATATAAATAGAGGGAAATCTCAACAAAATTCACCAACCAAACTATTGTGTTTCGAATAAAAAGTGTATTTTAATTGTTCTTATAGTGTCCCTCTCTTGTGGTTTCTAAAGATTACATATTTTTTTGGAATACTTAAAACATTACACAAATTTACACACGGAGAAAGTTTTAGTTTAGTGCCTTTGGAATCATGGAAACCACTAAACTGGTACATAGGTGAGGTACATAATTTCATACTAGGTTATATAAGACTATCATATCTCTTAGACATATCATACATGAAATATATCATCACAATAGAGTGAATGAAACAAAAAATGGGTGAGTTCAGAATCTCGGTAAGGGTAAACATGGGAGACATGTAAGAATAAACATGAGAGTAGGGGTATGATATGTGATCATAACATTAGAAGATCAAACCCTGTAAATAAATGACCATAATCATGAATAATGGAATATACAATATATGTTTATAATACATAAATCATAAGAAAAAAAATAAAATAATCCATGAAATAATATCATCCAAATGAGACATGGAATTGTGGCATTCAAAGACATGTGATATAATTCACTATATATGAAGACTCATTGCTAGAACTTATCAAGGATATTCAAGGGATCCTCAACTATAAGGCCTGAAACACCACTATCCCTAGTCGTAGTTATTTACATGTAATGGATCAAGTTTCCCCATCTTAACATAAAGAATCAAGTTTTCCCATATTCCATGTTCATCTAAACTACACCTACTAGGCGGGAGACACCACCAACCCTAGCCACAGTCCATTCCTTGTAAGGCATCAGGTATCTGCATCTTCCCATACTAGATAAATTTTATATACTTGATTCACCTCTTTATTTCATGAGATATAAATATTTACCCATTGAATTTGTGGGAGATATAGGTCCCACCCATTTATCAATAAAATCATTCATACATGTTCCAAAAGATAATAAAACATTCATTAGATCATGACCCATAAAAATGTGGGTTTTATATACATTATATCATACTCACAAAAATGATATGAAAAAAGTATCTTTTCCCCACATCATAACTTATGGAAAAGATATAGGTTTCATAATCATTACATCAAATCCTAACCTGTGAAAATACATGGGTTTCATAATCTTATAACCCATGGATAAGAAGTAGGTTTCAGAATAATAATCCCACAAAAACATAATCCATTGAAGAAAAAATATTAATGTAATCATTGGATCATTTCATATAAGTGAATGAAAAACATCAATGAATTTCAATTATTTGGGATATATATTAGGAAATATATTTTGAAAACATCTACTGAGGAAAATATCCTTTCATCATTGACAAAGGATTTTTAAAACATAAATCATTATGAAAATAATTTCATTGAAAAAACATCCAAAATTATGATGATGTATTTTAAAATATTATTAAAACCTTTTTGTTTTAAGACATATAATAAGAGTTTAAAAAAATTTGAAAACCATTTTCCTTATGGACATATAATATATTTTGGAAAACATTTTCAAAAACCATTTATGTGAAAATACTATGAAAATTATCAAATGAATCTTGAAAATATTTTTCAAAAATAAAATTCTTGAAAATTATTTTAAAAAAATAACTTCAAAAGTATCATTTTTAAATTCAGAGGAAGCCACAATGAAATGATAATAGGTAAATCAATTCCTATCATATGTGGTAAAAATAATAGTCATATTGCATGGTAGAATGGTAAAAAAAATTCATGTTTGGAAAGTGACATGAATATTCTTTCGAGATAATTAATAGATGAAAAACGAGTATATACTTTTTTATTGAGTATATAAGAATATTATAATAGTCATGTAATTCCTTTTTTGAAAACATTGTTTTGAAGGAAAAATGATTTTTGACTAATGAGAGTGGTAAATTCAGACTTTTATAAAAATATTCATGATCTTATTAGGTAAAAAAGTTTTGAAAATTGATACTACTATTTTGATATAACATAAATGACCATAGTATATAGAAACTCATTAGGTTTCATGAGGTATGGATCATAATATTTCTTCAAAGGGAGCATAATCGAAAACAATCTCAAAAAATAGTGATATTATATCCCAAAACCGTTAACAATTTGGTTACAATGGATCATAAAAATGGAAATAATAATATTACAAGAATCCTAAAATATCATAAAAATAAGGAGATTTATTATATAACATGTTAACAGTGATATATGCATGTCATGGAAAAATATATTTCCATATTATGGCATGTGTATCAAAGAAGGAAAATATATAAATAAATCACTTCACTGGTTTGGTAACTTTTGAAACATAATCCTCATGAAAAAAATATCATAAAATAGATATGTAAAAAGCCATAAATTAAATTATAATAATCATAGAATAAATCTCTTATAATTATACACATAATAAAAATAAAATTAGTTATGATTAAGGCATGTATCTCCTTGAAAAAAAAGTGTTATGAAGTCCATGTACTTGGGGTCTTGACTCTCATTGTACATGTTCAAATATACTATAAAATAAATATATATTAATTATACACATTTTACATACCCATATTCTAATATATAATACCATATATGGTTCGATTTTGATTTTGTTACAGTCTTGTTAACAATTTCACTTTATGATTACCTCGTAAGTAATGTTCACATTGTTTTTTGCATCTGTACTAATTTGTTATATCTTTGGTCATTATAGTTATATCATGGTATAAAAAATATAAAACATGATATAATATTACTAATATTCAATATAATTGATTTATAATAATTAATTTAATATACATGTATGAAATTGAATACAATGATCATGTAGACGGTAGGTTGTACATAGGCGTGAACGTTGCTTCAGTTTTATTAATGTAATGAAATAATTAAATTAAATTAAATATATGTATATGAATATATGTATATAATTTCCTTAATATATAATTATTATTTCATATCTATCATATATTTTCACTATAAATATCCTTAATTCATTCTTTTTATTGTGTGAACGAATCACATCACTTTGAGGGGCGATAATCAACACTTTCTCAAACGAAATTTTCATACATACACAAAATGGAAAGAATAAGGGTATGTTCTAAATAAAAATTAAATAAAGAGAAATGCAATATTAATATAATATATATATTATAGAAATATAATTTCAATCATAATTTCCACCATGATAGGCAGTAAAAGGAGAAATGAACAATCATCATTTCGTCAGGCAGTAGTTCACCAAACACATAAACTGTTTGTTCGTTACCCATTATATGAATGTTTGTGTACATGTTGGGAGAAACATTATTTTTAAAAAATCATAAAATATTTCAGATACTGGTGCTTTTATACAATCATCGAATAAGAAGATTTTTGGTAGTAGATAATAGAAATAGTGGAATGGAGCATGATGGAGGGTGTTACCTCTTAAAAGGTTAATTCATTTTAGTTTTCACCGAAGGGATTACATGGAATACTTTATGAAAAAATGGTTGATGTAAGGAAGAATTTAGTGATTTTGGGAAGTGTATTGGGAATATCGTGGACGATCCTATGTGGCTTTAGTGGTGTGAGGAAATGGAATATGTGGTCGCATTTTATAGGGAAGGAAAAGAACACACTAGGCATATTTAAAACAAGTTAGGTTTACCCACATGTTTATCTAATAAAATTCATAAAAAACAAAACAAATAATAAGTAATAGATGTTTTATGGATAAAATACATCCATCATATGGGTTTTGGATAAGTAGATATCACAATTGGTCCCTTATGTTTAATGATTATTCCCTTCTTAAGCTTAATTTTAGCCTAATCACAATATTTAATTTTAACTACATTCACCATTCATTTATGAATAAAATTATGTTTTCTATATAAGAAATTATATATTATGATTATATCAAATTTTTAATCAAAATTTACAAATTATAATCACATTAGTTTCTGAAAATAATTTATGTGTAATCTCGCAGATGGGACAACAATGTGAGTTTTTAACGTAAAAATGTCCAAAAGATTATTAAGTTGTAATACCAAATTTCAAAGTTAAAGTGATTAAAATGATCAAAATTTTATTTTTTGATAATAATAAATACTTATTAAAATTATAAAAAAATTTAAATTCAATTTTACATTCATAATAAATTATATAAAAAATTATTTTGGATCTAAAAATCATTATTTTTTAATATCCATTATAAATTGATTCTTCATAGAAATTACAAAACAAAATCACCCAAAACTCATTATAATGTTAAAATTTCAGAGAAGATGTTTATTTTGAACTATTTTATCTGAAAAAGCTTTGAAAATTGTATTTAAAATGGTTTATCTATTAAAAGGGTTTATAAATACATTAATATATATATATATATATATATATATATATATTTAAACATAAAATTGTGTTTGATCATATCTTATGTCTATTAAATAATTTGAAAGATATATAATTGAATATATAAAATATCATTTACATTAATAACACTGTTTAATTGTAATTAATTTAATATATTATGGAAAAAATATCTCTTGGCATTAAAAATAATTATAACTTAGTTTTTATTCAATCATTTTTCATTTACTTTTCAAATTATTTAGTCACCCATGATTTCTTCTTATATTTTTCTAAATAATATATTTTCAGAAATTATTTAACACTATTAATAATCACTAACTTAACAGTTTGGTCATATCTTATTATATGAAATAATTCCATTTTAATAAAATATTATTGTTTGTTAAAATTCATTCTTGCATGTTACACAATCAATCGAGGAAAGTCATAATGACAATTAACTCAAGGTAACCTCAGTTTTACAATTAGATAAATCTATATTTTATGTTTTGTGTAGTGAATGGTTGACATGTTGTTTAGTATAAGGAAATTAAATCATAGTTCTTAAATATAAAATAATTTATTTCTAGTGTTGGGTAAAATTCAAAATATCAAAAATATTAAATTAATTTTAAAACATTATTTCACAAAATCATGGGGTCATAAATAATACCCCCATAAAATTATTATCTATTACATAATTCATCAATGATATCAATGGTTTAATCATTAAATGTTACTTTTATAGAAACACACATAAAAAAAATGGATGCTAAAGATTACATTAAAAATGAATGATAGAAACATTCAGGTTACCCAAAGTACTATATAAAACCATTTCAACATATGATAACCTAGGTGCAAAGTGAAAACATAGACATGAATGAAAAAGATAACTATAAAGTACGATAAATATTGATAGAAAACATGGTAGGAATAAAGTTATAAAAATTAAATCCATAAATCAATGATGATCGAAGGGGCTATTTGATTCATAAAAAATGAATGTACTAGGAAATATTTTTTTATTTCAATATCCTTTTCTTAAAGTTGAATATTTTTCATGAAAAGATATAGATTCTTCATTTTAGGATAACCTCACCCTTTTTTTCCTTTGATCCACTTTACATATTCCCCTAAAAAATGATGGTTAATTTCAAATTCCTGAAGTAATAAAAAAAATTTGATCTTTGATTGACCATCGTATTATTCCTCATTTATCATCAACACAAAGTCGTTAGAACAGGTTTTCCAATATTCATAAATCCTCATGTGGCCAGATAATACATTAATATCACAAAGTTCATCCAAAGTGTAAATTAATTCTTCCATAAGTGGATAACTCTATAAACATTCTAAAGGTTTAAAATTTGAAACATCAGAATGAAATTCACAAAATTATCTTAACATTAACCCCCATAAATCACAGAGTTCAATGTGGTTTTTATATTCCAAACATGTGAATATCCTCATTGTAATTCCTATTGAAATGTGGAAATATCATGAATTACTATTAATATTGTTAGAAGGCATGCATGTTTCATTATTCGAAAGGTTACTTGATATATTCCATGAATCCATGAAGTTGCTAACTTCATCCATGATTACAAAAAACAACTTTTAAATAAATCCAGATTTTGATCTATGGTCATTTATAAAATCCAAATTATATTATATAGATCAATCATGTCTTATTCCAAGTGAAACACAATTTTCTCAACATCCTAAACACATTAATGGTTACCTTACCTTAATCAAAATAACACTTTACTATTTTTTCATCCCCATTAAACATAACCATTTCAATCCATGATGAAAAACTTATACTGAAAGTACACATATATATTTGCTGATACTTAAAATATAATAAATTAATTCTATAACATATACACTTCAAAAATAGAAATTTATTCATAAACCATTAATCATGCTAAATCATCTTTTTCCATATTATCTATTTCCATGAATATAAAATAAAATTATGGTATTAATATTCATCAAAAACAATTTAATCATTCTTAAAATAATCTATTAATACAACAAATAACTTTCAAATTTTAATAGGTGTCTCTTCATGATCTATATAAAATCCATTAATGTTAATAATGTGCTGATTCTCTTCATGGTCCTTCCTTATTTGACATTGAAATTCACTATTCCCATAATAACCAAATTTAATTAAATAATCAATTGATAATAACTTAGGTAGGAAAACATTTTACTCCATTTCATTGACTGAAGTCTTCATTTTCCCTTTGCAATCACATTCTTTATTTCTTTATTTTCCTTAGTAAAAAACCATTTCTGTTCTGTAACAACATTCACATAAGCGATTCATTACAAATTCTTGACACAAAGAAAACCAGCTATTATTTCCTCCATGGTCTCAAATACCCGAACTCTCAATGAACTCTTTCATTCTCTTTTTGGTGAGTCTAACAGTTGATTATGGTACATATTTTTGTTCATGTTCCTTGAAAACTGATTAGCCATGATCACAACATCCTTCACTCCAGTGGCTATTCCATTGGATTTTTCATCAAAATATTTTCCATCAAATTCATCTTTAATATTTTTCCTTCAGATTCATTCCACATGAAGAAACTAGGATGCATTAAATAAGAAACTATTATCATAGTGGGGAACAACCTAATCAAGAAATGTAACCTATACAATGTCTATGTCACAAAAAAATCCTTAGTATATGAAAACATAAGTTCATCCCAGGTTATTAATAATAATATTCTATTAAAATATATAATAATGTTTTATGAAGAGTTTATGAATTTCCAAATCATATACCTTCAGAGTGTCAAACTAGGTGTATAAGAAGGCTCATTTTCATTTACCAAATTACACTATGTCAGGAGTGATACATCTTGTCAGAGTTGTTACCCCTTGGTACACTTGTTATAGATCCCCATACACATGTAATATAATGATATAGATGTATTTATATAACACCAATCAATATATCATTTACCAAAATTATAGGACATTATCTTAAACACTACCTCATACTTAGACATATCCTTAGTGACACCCATATATATGTCCTTACAAATATCCCCATGGATATCACTAAAGTTTTCTCATCCTAGATTCATAAAGATCACTAAACCTTCACTCTGATACCAACATTAAAGACCTTATCTTATCTTACATACTCTTTCCTCTGGAAATAGGGATGACCTTGTTTTTTTAATGTTCAAACATTCCAATCGGTTTCTAGTGGGTTTATTCTTAGAACTGGAAACATCCAATGATTCTACATCCATTTAGACCTACCATCCAAAGGTAGGTGCTCATTAGTTGTGGACCGATGAGGCTTAAGAATTTTCATTGGTTGAGAGGATGAGAGGTCGGACTCATCATACCTTTTTGGGAGGAATTATTGTCTACTCTGGGACTCCCTTTATAGATTTAAGTTATGTTCGTTGTCACGACCCATCCTCGGGGCCCGTGCCGTGACTACCCCAAGCATGCCTTCCATAGGCCAGGGGCTGGTGACTAGCACCAAAGGCGTACATCCTGATAACTGGGAAGGAATTGCACTTATAAAAGTAAACAAACACCACAGAGTACAAGTGGAAGTAAAACACTAAGTACAAAAGATAATGCTGAAAAGTAAATGGGCCAGAATACAAAACCAACTGAAAGTGCAGCTACAGCTGAATGAAAGTACAACAGAAAAAGACAAACATGTAGTAGAAAGGAAGCAGCTCCTATGTCTTCCACCTTGGATCTTACCTGAAGGGTAGGTACAGATTGCGCCTCTCCTGGATAGTTCACCACTGATCCTACCTGAAAGGTTGGTACAGATTGCGAAGCTCCTCAATGCTCTCACCCGTTAACCTCTTCCGAGTGTCTTCTCACCGTGATGTCCACCTCTGGATACTTACTCGTCGTGTAGTCGACCTCTGGGTACCGTCCAGTCCTTGAACACTCGACCTCTTTCAGCACTGCCCGTCGTCTGAAACCAACACAATGAGGTGCAGGTATAGCCCGGGTAGGGGTGAGTATAACGATACTCAGTAGGGACCCCGAGACACTCAAGGTCTCACTAAAACAAACAAGGATAACCACCAACAATATCACAACCGATAACCTCTACTTAGGTATATGCCCATACATATACCTAAGTTATCATGTAACCCATCTCAATCATGAGGAAACACCAAGATTACGAAATCAACGGATAACCACTACCTAGTTATATGACCATACATATACCTCGGTTATCTAGTGACCCATCTCAATTAAGAGGTATCACAAAGGTCATAGACTCAGCTCAACCAGGATCTTATTCATGACGTCGAAACCACGGCTGCTGGAGAACTCCTCCTCCATCGAGTACAGTGGGCCCGCCGCTACAACCATGCACACCGAACTCCTTGGAATGCTGTAGTACTCCACCTGTCGAGTAATGTGGGCCTGCTGCTTCTACCAAGCACTTCCCACCATGGGTCAGCCGCTATAACCAAGCGATCCCCCTCATAGGTTCCAGAGGTAATCCTTCTGTTGAGTACTGCGGGTCTTCCGCTACAACCAAGCACTCCTCCATCGTGGGTCTGCCGCTACAACCAAGCACTCCCCCTTATAGCCTCCAGAGGTACTCTTTCTGTTGAGTATTGCGGGTCTACCGCTACAACCAAGCACTCCTCTGCCGTGGGTCTGCCGCTACAACCAAGCACTCCCCCCTCAAATCCTCCAGAGGTACTCCTTCAGTTGAGTAATGCGGGTCTGCCGCTACTACCAAGCACTCCTCTGTCGTGGGTATGATGCTACAACCAAGCTCTCCCCACTGGGCTATCCAAAACACACCGAGTCGATAGATCAACAGTCGTCAAGTCTCAGCCAGCTACTAGGTCTCTACACTCTTCTAGCTCGTCACCGAGAGGGTCTACTCCACGAGCTATAGGTTTATACTCCAATTATCACAATGTTCCTCAAAGAAATATCTAAAAGTACTGCCTCTTCATAGGGGTCACAACACAACAGACGGCGCGTCAATCAGACGCCCGGTATGTGTGTTATTAGCATTTTCCTCCTAGGGGACCAGTTGGTTTCATGTGAAAACCATCCCGGCCATATCTCTACTATACCCCGAACTCTCATAGGGTATTCTCATAGGAACCATTTCTCAACGTGATCACCAACGCCGCTGACGGTTCGTTAAATGGACGTCTGGTCTAAAAGTTATCACTCTTTCCGTTCTCGGGGCCCGATTGGATTTCGGGTACAATCCAACCTGGCCATTATCCAACTACCTCCAAAACTCAGGCGAAGTATGAAAAAATTTCCATCTCATCAAAAGGAATTCAATGATATAGACGGCGCGTCAATCGGACGCCCGGTCTGTGAGTTATTTGATTTTTCGTTCTATGGGCCCGGTTGGTTTCGTGAGCGAACCAACCCGACCGCACTCTGACGGCATCCAAACCTCGAGAGGAGTAAGCTAAAATTTCAGAATCATCAAGAGGAATTCAATGAAGTTGACGTCACATCAATCATACGTCCGGAGCTCAAGATATAGGCATTTCCGCTCTGAGGGCCCGGTTGGTTTCGTATCCGAACCAAACCGGCCGAACCCAAAGTTCTCCAAAACATTGAGTGTAATATACTGAAATGACCGTCTCGATCCAAGGATCTCTACGCAACTGACGGTGCGTCGATCAGAGGTCCGTAGCCCAAGATATAGTCAACATAACTAAAGTGATCCGAAAATGGGGGGTCTAGGCCCGGTCTGACACGACCCACCCCCCCCCCCCCCCGGGTCGACCCGACCCGGGTCCGGGTCCTACCCGGCATGGCGCGGCCCGGCCCGGGCCAGCCCGGCTCAGCCGGGTCCCTCGCTGGTTCGGCCAGCGAGCTGGCGCTCTGCGGACGCAGTGCGCGCCGTGTCAACCTGGATCCCGCATTGCCGCGAGATCCGCACACTCGCCTCCGCGACTTCAGCCGCGGAGGTTTCTCCAGGCGGCGCACCGGGGTGCCGCCGCCTCCATCTGCCATGCCTCTGGTGGTGTCCGCGGGCCCTCAGAGTTGCTCCAGTGGCCCGTTTTCAATTCTACTTGCGCCGATGCTCATCTCGGGTCCTGTACATCTCTACGGGATCATCAAATCGTCTTTGTGGCTTGTTCCGTCAATGCCCGTCGATCCGCACGTCAAAAGAACAAACTGTGGAGTCTTTCGTTCACCTTCGCGGCCCCTATTATGACCACACATTTGTTCGGCCTCGACGGCGTGGCGCGATGGCGCCACCCATCCTTGCCACATCTCTCCAGGTTCCCGCGTGGTGCCGTCGCACCGTGCCGCTATCTTCCAAACCACAACATCACAACAACAAAGGGGGAGGAGGGTCGGCTGTGTTTGTGTGGTCCGACCTCCTCCCGTTAAGTTGATGTCAAGCATCCCAAAAAAAGAAAAGATGAGGAACGACAAAGGAAGTTTCACGAAAAAGAAGCAATAAACCCCTACCTCATTGTTGTCGTCGAATGTTAGTTCGTTGCGGAATAAACCATCACGGAAGAAGAGGATCGTCGCGTCATGGAAGGGGCATCGCTGTCGTCGCGGTGCACAGCGTTGCGTAGTCAATCTCAATTGGTTGTTGATCGAAGATTGTCACGGGGGAAGTAACATCGTTGAAGAAGCATCGCGGAAGAAGGATCGTCAGCGTCGCGGTACACAGCGTCGCGTCGTCGATCTCCGAGGGTTCAACTTTCTTCATTGCCCTTCGTCAGAGGTCGGCGTTCTTCGTCGGCGATGATGTTTTCTTCGCGTTCTTCGAGTTCTTCAACGAAGGAGGATGAAGATCCTCAAGCCATAGAGTTTTCCCCCAATCCTCTCAACAAGAAACCTTTCAATAAAATAAGTGTTGGCCTTATTTTATTCCCCATTCCAACATTTTGGAATCATAAAAATAATCCAACAATTAATTGAATTAATTGCAATGCTTAAACTGTTCAATTAATAGGGGCGTTTAATATTTAATTAAATGCACGAGTTGACTTTATGTAAAAAGAGGTTTTCGTGGGTGCGTTACGTAGAGGGAAAGAAACGGTGGGGCTCGTGCGGCCCCCACCTCACAAATATCCTACCAATGGGTAGGATATTATGGGTTCTACCTTATCCGCTAAACATACCTTAAGTGGATTTAAGTGAAATAAAATAATGTTTCGAACCACTTTTATTTTATTTCTTAACTTAACCCCCAAAAAATCCACACCCGAGCAAACGCTACTCTGGAAAAGGTGTTTCTAAGCAATTACCGGCGCTGTGATTCCATCAGTGCCTTCAGAATTTGATTCCGAGCAGCGGTTCAGAAGTCAGAGAAACTCGCTCGTCCATTCACTGAACATACCCGAGCCAAACATAGGAAAATGATTCGGGGCACACCGGGCCTCGGAATCAGGTGCCGTTAAAAACCGTGCTCTTGAAAAATTCCAAAGAAAATTAAGAAAAAAAATTTCCTTGAATTTTACGGGTCTTTACATCACTCCCACCTCAGGGTTTTACGTCCCCGTAAAGATACATCATAAACTAGGGAAACAAAAGTGAGTTTTGAGCACACATCTGAGCCTCCCACTCCCAAGTGCTCTCCTGGAGGTTCCCGTGCTGCCACCTGATGCGCACTAGAAGAATCGACTGTCCACGTATGACCCACTCCTGTCGATCCTCAACCACTATCAGAACCTCCACAAATGTCGCCCTATCATCAGAGTCTGACTCCCCATGGTCGATGACATGCTTCGGGTCGTGCTCGTATCTCCTAAGCTGAGATGCATGGAATACGTCGTGCACTCGGAGGAACCGAGGTGGATGGGTCAAGCGGTAAACCACCTCACCTTCCACGTTTAGGACCTAGAAGGGTCCAATTGAAGGGTGGAGACCACTTGCCGCCCTGGCCAAAACTCTGTAACTCGTGTAGAGGTGAGACCCATAGGAAAAATGTGGTCGCCATCCTCGAACTCTAGTGGCCTTCGCCTCCTGACAGCATAAGTCCTTTATCGGCTCTGAGCTGTCATTATCCACTCCAGGGTGACTTGGACCTATTTGGGCCCTACAAGAGCTGCCATGATTTATTATTTTCCAAAATGAGAAATCTGGTCTCATCCCCTAGATGAACCACGTTCTTCGCCTAATACAGTCAATCCCGTCATTGATAATACTAACCCATACCAAGGATGATGTCATAAGGCCTCGACGCTACTACAAAGAGATCCAACCGTTACTCTTGCCTACAAGGGTTGAGTCACACTATCAGCATCAGTGTGTGGTCACTGGGTCTCCTCCAGTAGGTATTTCAAAGTGAGGGTCAAGTCAACAGTTTTTAAACTAGAACCTCTTAGTAACAACATAAAGAAAGGACAGGAAGCTAAACGCAAAAAGAATGGTGTCTCTTATTACTGAATCTCAAAGTACAAAGAAAAAAATCATCTACAAACAAACATCAAAAATGCTAGAAGCAGCATAAACAAAAGTCTCCAGTACTAGAGCTTGTCCCGCTCCTGTCCATCTGCTCCCAGATCTACATGATCGTAGGCCTCAACTGCATGAAGCTGAGCTCTCCCTTGTCCATCATCCCCTTTGCGGTCGTGGTGGACCTCCTGTTGGTGGTGGTGGCAACACCTCGAAGCATCGTCCACCTCCAGCTGCATGGCCAGCTCTCCTGCCACGGTCTCCTACTCCATGCAGTCCGCCATGATCAAACCTATTCCTCTTCCTGTGAGGTCCTTCGTTCATCTGCTGTTCATCTTTATGGTGGGTCGGGCAGTCACGAGTCATGTGACCAACACCGCTGCATGAGGAACGCTGTCCACTCATGGTAAGTTGTTGTCCACCCCGTGTGCCTCGAAAAAATAATCATGTGTCATGTGGTTGACCACCTGTAGGTCTAGTCCTCTTGGACCCCTACATTATCTGTCTACTACCTGCTGCAGAAGACTCTGCCACATGCCGGCTAGTGGTGGGTCCTGCTGCTGGAGACTTCATAGCAGGGAAACTCTCCATTAAGAGGGCTCGCTCCAACACCCCAGCCTGTGTCGGAAAGCTGTGAGAAACAACTGAAGCTCTGATCTCTCGCCTGAGCCCCTGCTCGAAGGTTCGGGCCCTGAAGAATGGGTACCATACCATGTCCGTGGAATAGCGCGAGAGATCGGTAAACCTCGCCGCGTACTGGGCTACTGTCATGCTGGCCTGCCTCAGCTGTAGCAGCTCCTGGATGCGCACTCCTCGGAGGGTGGCTAGGAAAAACTCTGAGCGAAAATGTCTCTCAAAGTCCGTCCAAAGAAGAGATGCCTCGTCGTGCACCTGGAGCATCAAGCACCACCATCTGCCTGCTGCCGCATGCAGGAGGCTCACTGCAAGGACCACCATAAGGTAAGCTAGTGTCCCTACCAAACGAAAAAATCATACAATTGCCTCCATACAATCCTCGGCTGCCTGAGGGTCTATCTCCCCATGGAACCAGGGTAGTTTCTAATGCTGAAACCCGTGCAGTTCACTAATGCGACCTGCACCGTCAGCGGCTGGGGCTGGTAGCATCAGTGGCTCAGAGGGTAGAGATACCGCCAGTGCCTTTGCTGTCAAAGGGACCTATACCGAGGCCTCGTCGATCGGCATGCTGTCGTCACATACAACTCTCAGAACCCTAGCTGCCTACTGTCGTGGGGCCATCCTGAAAGATACAGGTGCGCCACCGATAAAAAAAATACCAGTGGAGCTAACAAAAGTAATCACAAAGAAAACTTGAAACATACAAGAAATCAATGTTTTCGTGCATTAAGTCGGAAATCAGAAGCCAGGGTCTTGGGGTACGGATACGTCGGCCACCGCACCAACACTGGACTCCCTGGAGTGATAACCACACTCAATAATCTTAACACTATTGATTAAAAAAGATCAGAGTCCTGAGTTCTGCAGTAGAACCGAACTCCCCTGATACCAATTTGTCACGACCTGTCCTTGGGGCCCGTGCCATGACGACCCCAAGCCCGCCTTCCATAGGCCAGGGGCTGGAAACTAGAACCAAAGGCGTAAATCCGGATAACTAGGAAGGCATTTCCTTTATAAAAGTAAACAAACACCACAGAGTACAAGCAGAAGTAAAAAACTAACTACAAAAGAAAATGATGAAAAGTAAATGGGCCAGAATACAAACCCAACTAAAATTGCAGCTACAACTGAATGAAAGTACAACATAAAAAGACAAACAGCTGGTAGAAAGGAAGCAGCTCATGTGTAATCCTCACCGGATCCTACCTGAAGGGTAGGTATAGATAGCACAGCTCCTGGATCATCCACCAAGGATCCTACCTGAAGGGTAGGTACAGATTGCGCAGCTCTTCAATGCTCTAGCCCGTCAACCTCCTCTGAGTGTCGTCTCGCCGTGAAGTCCACCTCCCGATACCGACTCGTCGTGTAGTCCACCTCCCGGTACCGTCCATTCCTCGAACACTCGGCCTCCGTCAGCACTGCCTGTCGTCTGCAACAAACACAACGAGGTGCTGGCATAGCCCGTGCAGGGGTCAGTATAACGATACTCAATAGGGACCCTGAGACCCTCAAGGTCTCACTAAAACCATCATGGATAACCACCAAGAAGATTACAACTGATAACCTCTACTTAGGTATATTCCCATACATATAACTATGTTATCAACTAACCCATATCAATCATGATGAAACACACAGATTACAAAATCAACAGATAACCACTACCCAGGTATACGCCCATACATATACCTAGGTTATCTAGTGACCCATCTCAATCAAGAGGTAACACAAAGGTCATAGACTCAGCTCAACCAGGATCTTATTCATGACGTCGAAACCACGACTGTTGGAGAACTCCTCCTCCGTCAAGTACAGTGGGCCCGCCGCTACAACCAAGCACGCCGAACTACTTGGAATGCTATAGTACTCCACCTTTCGAGTACTATGGGCATGCTGCTACAACCAAGCACTTCCCACCATGGGTCTGCTGCTACATCCAAGTGCTCCCCCTCATAGGTTCCAGAGGTACTCCTTCTGTTGAGTACCGCGGGTCTGCCGCTACTACCAAGCGCTCCTCTGCCGTGGGTCTGCCGCTACAACCAAGCGCTCCCCCTCATAGACTCCAGAGGTACTCCTTCTGTTGAGTACCACGGGTCTGCCGCTACAACCAAGCTCTCCTCCACCGTGGGTCTACCGCTACAACCAAGCGCTCTCCCCTCATAGCCTCAAGAGGTACTCCTTATATTGAGTACCACGAGTCTGCCACTACTACTAAGCGCTCCTCTGCCGTGGGTCTGCTGCTACAACCAAGTGCTCCCCACTGGGCTATCTGAAACACACCGAGTCGATAGGTCAACAGTCGTCAAGTCTCAGCTAGAAACTAGGTCTCAACACTCTTCTAGCTCGTCACCGAGAGGGTATTCTCCACGAGCTACTGGTCGATACTCCAATTATCACAAGGATCCTCACCGAAGTATCTAAAAGTACCGCCTCATCATAGGGGTCTCAATACAACAGACGACTCGTCAATCGGACACCCTTTCTGTGTGTTATTAGCCTTTTCCTCCCAGGGGGGACGGTTGGTTTCATGTGGGAACCAACCCGGCCGTATCTCTACTGTATCCCGAAATCTCATAGGTTATTTTCATAGGAACCGCTTCTCAACGTGATCACCAACGCCACTGATGGTTCGTTAAACAGACATCTGGTCTAAAAGTTATCAGCCTTTCCGTTCCAGGGGCCCGGTTGGATTTCGGGTACAATCCAACCCGGCCACTATCCAACTATATCCAAACCTCAGGTGAAGTATTCCAAAAGTTTTTTCTAATTAAGAGGAATTCAATGAGATAGACGGCGCGTCAATCAGACGCCCAGTCTGTGAGTTATTGGCTTTTTCGTTCTAGGGGCCCGGTTGGTTTCGTGAGCGAACCAACCCGACCGTACTCCGATGGCGTCCAAACCTCGAACGGAGTAAGCCAAAAGTTCCGTCTCATTAAGAGGAATTCAATGAAGTCGACGACACGTCAATCAGACATCCGGAGCTCAAGATATAGGAGTTTCCACTCCGAGGGCCCGGTTAGTTTCGTATCCGAACCAAATCGGCTGAACCCAAAGTTCCCCCGAAATATTTAGTGTAATATACCGAAACGACCGTCTCGATCCATGGATCACTACACAACTGACGGTGCGCCGATATGAGGTCCGTAGCCCAAGATATGGGCAAAATACCGAATGTGATCTGAAAATGGGGGGTCTGGGCCCGGTCTGACCCGGCCCAAACCCCCTGGGTCGGCCCGGCCCGGCTCAGCCGGGTGACTCGCTGGCTCGGCCCGGAAGCTGGCGCTCTGCCGACGTGGTGCACGCCGCATCCCCCTAGATCCCGTGCGGCCGCGGGATCCACACACTCACCATCGCGGATTTAGCCGCGGCAATTTTCCAGGCGGCGTGTCGGGGCGCCAGCGACCTGCACCGCCGGTGGTGTCCGCGAGCCACCGGAGTTGCTTCGGTGGTCCGTTTTCAATTCCGCTTGTGCCGATGCTCATCCTGGGTTCTGTACATCTCCGCGGGATCATCAAATCGACTATACTGCCCGTTCCGTCATTTCCCATCGATCCGCACGTCAAAAGAATATACTGCGGAGTCTTCCGTTCACCTTTGCTGCCCTAATTACGACCACACAATTGTTCGGCCTCGACGGCGTGACGCGATGGCAGGGCGTGACAGCGCCGCGCATCCTTGCCACATCTCTCCAGGTTCCAGCGCTGTGCCGTTGCACCGTGCTTCCATCTTCCGAACTGTAACAACACAACAACAAAGGGGGAGGTCGGTCGGCTGTGTTCATGCGGTCCGACCTCCTCCCGTTAAGTTGATAACAAGCGGCCCAAAAAAAGAAATGACGAAGAATGACAAAGGATGTTTCACGAACAAGAAGCCATAAACCCCTACCTCAACGTTGTCGTCGAATGTTATTTCGTCGTGGAATTAACCGTCGCAGAAGAAGATGATCGTCGCGTAGTGGATGGGGCGTCGCTGTCATCATGGTACACGACGTTGCGTAGTCAATCTCAATTGGTTGTTGATCGAAGATTGTCACGGGGGAAGGAACATCGTGGAAGAATCGTTGTGGAAGGAGGATCATTGGTGTCATGGTACACGGCATCGCGTCGTCGATCTCCGAGGGTTCGGCGTTCTTCGTCTCCCTTCGTCGGAGGACGGCGTTCATCGTCAGCGACGATGCTTTCTTCGCGTTCTTCAACGAAGGCGGATGAAGATCTTCAATCCATAGTGCTTTCCCCCAATCCCCTCAACAAAAACCCTTCAATAAAATAAGTGTTGGTCTTATTTTATTCCCCATGCCAACGTTTTGGAACTATAAAAAGAATCAAACAATTAATTGAATTAATTTCAATGCTTAAACAGTTCAATTAATAGGGGTGTTTAAAATTTAATTAAACGCACAGGTTGACTTTACTTAAAAAGGGGTTTTCACGGGTGCGTTACTTAGAGAGAAAGAAAGGGTGGGGCACGTGCGGGCCCCACCTCATAAATATACTACCCAAGGGTAGGATATTATGTGTTCCACCTTATCCGCTAAACATAGCTTAAGTGGATTTAAGTGAAATAAAATAAAGTGTCTCACCACATTTATTTCATTTCTTAACTTAACCCCAAAAAAAATTAAAAACCACACCCAAGCAAATGCAACACCGTAAAAGGTGTTTCTAAGCAATTATCGGCGCTGCGATTCCATCGTTGCCCTCGTAATTCGATTCTGAGCACCGATTCAAAAGTTAGAGAAACCCGCTCGTCCGTTCACTGAACGTACCCGAGCCAAACTTCGGAAAATGATTCCGGGCACGCCGGGCCTCGAAATCAGGTGCCGTCAGAAACCGCGCACTTCTAAAATTCCAAAGAAAATTAAGAAAAAAAATTCCTTGAATTTTATAGGTATTTACATTCGTGAATCCTTATTACATTACAAAGTATGAAAATGAGCCTTCCTTTAGATATAACAATCAATGATTAACATGTCTAAGATTTAGATAATATTTTATATGTATTTGAGGTTCTTCATTGATAGAGAATCATCGGTATTTTTTAGAGATTCTTAGTCAATGGTATCCATCAAAATGAATTTATAGAGATCTCTTGGTCATTATGATAACCATATTGGTTTTAAAGCCACTCAACCTGGCACTTGAAGTTTACTGTCATTCAGAAGGACATGGATTATTTTAGAGTTGAGATCATACCCGTGGATCGGATTCCAACGTATCCTTTTTTAGAAAAGGAATCAAAACCAACATAATTCGGGGATTAAGATATAGTTTAACGTCATATAGGACATATGATAATTAATGGGTGATAGGCCTGAACCTTAGAAAGCTTCCTAAGTACTCTACTTTTAAGGCTGAGATCAAAGTACACGTTGTCTGAGATAGAAATGAGAGATTTATGCATGATTAATGGATAAAAGAGAGATTTCAGAAATAATTTTACACTCTAATATCACATGAGTCATGCTCTATGTGAGAAAAAAGAGGTATCAGTAAAACCTGACAATTATGCCACGAAATATGCAATCCTAAGGAATGATGTGGGGCTTATGCATACATGACTACCAAATAGATAGAGATCAAGACTTATTTTAGAGAAGATGTCCGGGAACAGGGTCCGTAAAGGTATATGTGCTTCTATGGATATTTTCATACTCTGACATGGGGATTACTCAGGAAGAAGATGCCCAAATTAGGAGGGGACTTTGGGCTTTACTCCTAAGGAGGATGCTCGAATAAAAAAAATTATAACTGGTTAAGTGATATTAGAACTGGGGCTTACTATTGAGAAGGAGGCCCAGGTTAATGGAATTTGGAATTTGGGGCTTACTCATAAATAGGATTCCCATATTTGGGAGCATGGGGCTTACTCCTAAGGTGGATTCCCAAATTAGGGAAACATGGACTGAGGCTTACTCCTAAAAAGGAGGCCCAGGTGAGGTGACTATTGGCTTGGGCTTACTCCTAAATAGAAGGCCTAGGTTTAGAGAACATCAACTGGGGAATACTCCTAAAAAGAAGGCCCAGGTTAAAGAACATGAACTGGGGATTACTCTTGAAAAGAAGGCCCAGGTTAAAGATCTTCTCATCTTAAAGGATGCGGTTGAATGAATGAAATCTCTCACCTTAGTGACATTAATATATGTGAATCACTAGGTTTTGAGATATATTCCATAGAATCCTTTTTAGGTAAGGAATCCAACAAAGTAACCATGTCATAAATTACTTTGAAGAGGGTTTTGAAGGCTAAATCTTGAAGAGGAGAGGTGGATTTAAAGAAAAGAGATGAATGGACAGAAGGAGCACCAAAAGAAGGAAGGCAAGCAGGTCCTGTTTGGGTGCACAGGTCCTGGTCACACAGTTATACCTGGGCGACACATAGGTACCTGCGTGATGGTTAACCCATAGGGTAATACTTGGGTGAGGTTTCGCTCAATCCCTTACCATTTTTTCTAGAGGCTTCCAAAAGAGTGGCGCATAGGTTTTGTTGAGGGAATAAAGTGGCACACATGTGTCTTCATTTCACTTAAGGGTTAGACACTTAGGCATGCAGGTGTTGATGAATTTCAACACCTAGGCCTTGTTCCCCCTCTTTAGATTTTCAATTCTAGGTAAGAAATTACCTTAGAATTATTCGGAAGACTTCAAAAAGAGACTAGGGAGCCAAGAGATGAAATATGAGTTTTTGGATTTTTTGTTCCTGAAATGGGGGGCCCACAAGGAGTATTTATAGGATATTCAAGACCTTGGGAAAAAATAATTTAGGGCGGGCAGGTCACCTGCGTGCCCAAAATGTGGCGCGCAGGTATACTTGCGCGACCTTCTTGAAACTTGCGCGACCCATGATCAAAGCAATCCATGTTCATGCCTTTGTCGATTTTTGATTTTTCTTCAATGGATGAATCAATTGGTGTTCCAAGTATTACCCTTTTCATTCTTTTGACTTTGTGACAGAATGGAGCATAAACTAAAGTCCCCCACCTCAAAGTTGGATCTGAATGATAATAGGATGTGACTCTGAGTTAAAGAAGAAAAACAAGGAACTGTGGCGCGCAGGTGTTGAGCGCATAGATGGCGTCACGCAGGAGTGAGCCTTGCAGGCTTCGGCACACAGGGGTGCAGCCTTGCTGATAAATATGCAGCCATTCCTCATGGAAAACAGCCGGTTCTCAAAGATTCGCAAGTTTCCTTCGTCGCACAAGTGTCTAGTTTTCTGCTGGTTCTCTATGTCACGCTTCTGTAGAGGTATTTGGACTTGCGCGGTGATACCTGTGTGCCAAAAACTTGTGCGACACAACTATACTTATGTGCCAAAATTGGGCTTGTGTGCCTTAATTTCTTATCCATTTATTCACTTTTCTTCACAACTTTTATGAAAAATCAACTCACTTAAGAGTTCATTCTTTGACATTTAAGCAGATTCAATGGCTCCTAGAAGAATTATAACTGCTGGTGAACTGGACAACAAGAGAATTGATGATATGATTAACACTTTAGGCCATGATTACTATGATATCTATGAAAGCACTCTACCAGATTTAGACAAGTACTTGAAGAAGTATCATCATGACATTCCACAGAGCATCTACTTGCCTCTCTATGGGCATGGTCATCTACAAGACGTCAATATTCCAGAGGAAAAGAACTATCTCCCACTTTCTTGGTTTCAGAATTACACAAATTTTTCTTTAGAAAATATCTCATGTGGAGGATAATTTGTAAATACTGGAACAATGGAGAAGGCCTATATGATGCATCATAGCCCTTGTGCACCAGATCTAAAACCTCGCATGCCCGAGATTAAATAAGATTGTTATCTTTAAATATTCCGAAATTCTCAGATGGATCAATCCAAAGGCTGGAAGAAGAGTTGGGACTTCTGTCTTGGAGGAGGTTTGAAGCCAACTTAAATATGGTCATACTGGGTGCGACAAAAATGTGTAGATTTTGTTGAGGATTTGAAAGGATCTTTGATATATGAAGTTTTCTAGGCTGGGCAAACATATGTCTATAGAAATGATGTGTTTGTGCCGGAGCTAATCACCCGCTGGAGCCCAGAAACCTATTCTCTCCATCTAAATCATAGAGAAGTAGGCATGAGTTTGTGGGATGTCTACAAAATATCGGGGGCTCTTATTCAGGGCACATGTATGATGAATTCAACCCCCCAAGGCAACTTGTACTGATTCAAAGAAGACTCCATCTTTGTATCAGGAATTATTGAAAATTTTCCACAAGCTCAAGAGTTCAAAGACCTCCCTAAATCATTCAAGAAAGGATATTAATCCCTAGGAGTGGATGGATATGTTTCCTACCAAGGAGGAGAAGGATTCGATGGAGAAGGGCCCCACCAGTACTCGTCCTACTACCTACCCCAGAATAGAGAAGAGGGGTGCTCTTGGCACATTCTGGCTGACCCTAGAAGTGGGAGAATTTTAGAAATTGGGATATGAAGTAAATCAAGGAATCCCAAGAAAACACTCATCTGGAGAGCTTCTTAGCCTCGTGGCTCAGTGTTTATCTTCTTCCAGTCACATATTCGAAGGGAAGCGTCAGGCCAGGGACCTTCCTTGTGGCATCCAAGTTGGATGAAAAGAAAATGGTTGGGTTGGCCAACCCCATTTTGGAGAAGATTCATAAGAGATTACTCCATGTATTTAAGGGTAGTTCTCCATTGAGAATAGTGGGACCATTACAAGTTTTTTGGGGATGGATCACCACTCATTTTAAGACATATAATGTACAGAACAAAGTACATGTTCCTGGAAGTTCCTTCAGGCCATCAGTGCATGAATTTTCTGGATTTGCTCTATTAGCACTCAACATCTATGATATGAAGGTATGGCTAGGCATGTACAAGGAATTCATTTTCATTATTTATGGAAACCTGCCAACCAGGTTATTTTTCGATGATGAAACAGCCGATCTGGAATTGAGATCGCACATGCTGGCATGTGGAGATGGTGTACTAGCCACAAATATTGACGGAGAGATTATATGTGAGGCCTATGATCCATACAGATTTTCACACCAATTCAAGTGTCTGCAGTAGACTTTTGTATCCCCTCCTGTTCATGTCAGGTCAGAGTAGCATCCGATGGTTTCGTGACAATTATGATTGCTGAAATCTATGGAGAAAACCGGTGCAGTGTTTGATCTACCAGTTGATAAAGCGACAAGTAACTTGACTACATGGTAAGCTAATAACTAGATAGAATAATACATTGAAGGGGTGATGAATCGTCTGGTTTATCAGGTGGGAAAAAGTAAAAACTGTAGAGAAAGAAACCCTTCATTGAGAAGGGGACGCTTCCCCACCTGGAGCAAATTCACCAAGTTCCTCACCTAGGGCTGACTCACCAGATTCCCAAGATGGCGATGATGAGGCACAACATGCGGAAAAGTGGCCTCATGCCGGATATAATCCTCCAGTCAGAATCATGAGACCAACTCCATCAACTCATAGTGAGTTAATTCATTGGGGAAATTTAATCATCATTACTTTATAGAGCAACAAGTCTTATTTTCTTAACCTTTATCTGTAGTTGTAGGAGATGGGAAGGAGCTGATGTTTAAGATTGTAGGACCCTCATCACAGCCTTCTGGTACACATGCTGAATATTTATGACCAGAGGCTGTCCAGACATTGTAGAGTTTATATTACAAAACTAAAACCTCCTGGTTGGATCTGTGCGAGGGGCCAAACATCCCTAGAATAGGTAATCTTCAGGCTTCTTCTGAAATCTTTTTAGAGGATAATATCTATGAAGTGTAGGCTTAATTAATAGAGTCGGAGATGCTCAAATATTCCATCAACTATTCCATTCATATCAGCAAGCGGGTGAAGGAAATGATAGATCTTGGCGCCATTGAGGGGAATGGTGGTTGTAGAGATGAGGAGTGGCATGATTATGTGGCTCCTGAATATGTAAGTCTCTTTCCTTATTTTCTTTCAATCCGGATTTCATTAAAAGCTTTGTTACTCAAGGAAATTATTTTATTCATCCTGTAGCTTGCAAATAACGGAACTGCTGAGGTTCATTCCCCATAGTATATATCTGGTGGTACTGCCATCGGGGCTAATGAATCTCTTCATGAGCTGGGTGAGATATCTCCAGGCCAGCAGGCCATGGATGAAGTATTAGAAAGGTCTTTTCACTCTCCAATACCTGTATTTGGAGTGGAAATGTGAACACTCCCAAAAATCCAAAGAAACAAAAGCATCTAAGGAGGAAGTCCACAGATAAATGTTTCATAAATAGATGTATGTCCTTTAGATAGTCATGAGTCTTAACCAATTAAAAGGTTACTCATACTTATATGGATTGAAGGGGATTTTTCAGTTTCCCCTTTGAGGTAGAGGACTGACCCTCCTTTGAGGATGAAAGAGGGTACTGGTGAACAGTCAGTAGTTCATGCTGGCTAGGCTGCTCATGAAGAAGAGCCAATGTCTATTCCCAGTACCTCTCTTGCTACTACTGCAAGGAGAGAAGAACCTGCTTCTGGTAAATTAACAATGATTCATAAGATATTGAATGAAAACATCTACTGACTTCCATTCTATGATACTTTCGGTTCAACCCCTACACCAGAACAATTAGAGGCCACTGCAACTGAAGCTGTAATTTTATCTGAAGATGCTAGTTGGGATTAGAGGCTGCAAGATGTGGGTCTCCATTTAGATATATCGAATGTTCTCAATGGTGAGACTAACCAGGAATCTGATATATCATTACATGATATGATGAAACTTGGTGCATCTTTTGATGATATTTTAGATCAAGATAAATTACCATGTAATTTAGAGGATATTGTACATGAGTGTTATCCTTCTTCCTATTAAAATAACTTCTTATTACATCTTTGATCAGAATTGGTTCAAATGTGTGGTTCCATCTGAACAAACTTCTGAACTGCCAGTGCCTGAAGGGGGTACAGACATCCCTACTATTGCAGAGACATTGACTCAAGTAGAGCTAAACCCAGTAGAATATCCTCAAACTCATCTTAAAAATCGTGTTGAAGCTAGGAAATATGGGGAGGAGACTTCTCCTACTGTAAATATATCTTTGGGAAAGAGATAACATGATTTATGGATACACTTAATTTTCATGTCAACTTAATTAACATTTGTTATCCTTTGATACAAACAAAAACATTCAATTGAATTTACAGGGCCATCAATTTCATTGGCTAGATCTGGAGATGAAGCCTAGGCCTCCGCCCCAACGGGAATAGAAAGTGAAACAACAAGGGTCAGGGGGGAAGGAGTAGAATAGGGAACTTCTCTAAGTGCATTAATCCGGATTATATTCCCCCCTGTGACAGTGATGTTGAGTCAGAATCAGATGTACAAAAGGCGCTCCAATTTTCACGACGCAAAGCATGATAGAACATATATAAGATAATATCTGAATTTCCTCTTGAAGAGCTATCATGGAAGATCCCCCCGAATGTCATCCCTATTAGTTATATTGGGACTTGGCGGTTTCGGATAACAAGAGATCCATGCAATGGTGAAACAAGTCATCTTAAGAAGGGAGCAGGAGCAGAAGTACCGTCAAGAATTGACCAGAGTAAGGCAGTTAGCCAATAGCAGTGAATTTGAGGCTACAGTGTCTTGAGCTAAGGCTGATCAGGCTGCCAAGTTGAAGGAAATGAAGCATAAGATCAAGGAGAAAGATGTCTAGCAGATGTACCTTCAGCAAAAGTTAGATGTTGTTACTGTGGAACTTGAGAAGATTAACAATTAATTGGAAGGAGTTCAATCGAATGGTATGAAAGCCATTTTAGATGCCAATAAATCACTCCATCAAGCTAAAAAGAGTGAAGATGGTCGAGTGCATGAGCTTCAAGTGGTTGCTTATGAAGCTCGGGTTTCTGTAAATCAAATGAAGATTTATGTTGACAACCTTTTCTAATTCTTGGAAGAGAGAAGAGACTTTAGTCTGTGGACGTCCTTCTATCTCTAGTGCATCAATGAAATACACTATCAACTTCAATCGTTTGCGCCAACATTATTTTGATACCTTCCTTAAATTTTTACCTAATCCAATGGGCCTAGTAAGCATAGTTTTATTTTTTCTAGGATTATTATAAACAACCCTACAAACTTTGAATCTTTTTATTGCTCAATATTACCTAAATCATAAAAAATGTGCGTTTGGTGAGAAGGGACTTGACTTTTATTCAAAGTTCCCTTGTCTTTTGTGGGTAGTTTAAAGTCATGCATGTCGGACATAAAAAAGGATATTTTTTAAGGTTGAAATAGCTTTGACCGAATGGTTTAAATTTGACCCAATTCCTTGATAATTTTTCTAAAAACATATTACCACACTCTTGTATGGGGGAAAACAAGTGAACTATGACTTGATACATTATGAATCTAAATAATGATATGAAAAAGGGATAAAAGGCATTAGAAAAAGTATTTCCCAAGAATGATGTTACCACATTTAAACATACCCGTTAGGGGGTTTAATTTTGAAGGGTCACTTAAGGGCATTGGCTGCATAGTCAAATAATAGCATCTTCTGACTGATAGGTCCATTATGTAGACTACTTATGCAAGGCCTCCTAAGGGAACATGCTATATAGTCAGGAAAAAAACTCTCAGAAATTTATTTTTATATTTCTAAATCACCAGTGAAAGTTTATGGAGATTCAAATTTTCTGAAGCATAGAGTTTGCTGTATGGAGTGAGGTACTTGAATATGGATAAGATATTTCCAAACAAGATTGTCTAAGAAATAGATGAATGTCACTCCTACGAAGGTTTGACCCAACCATATGGAAGGGAAATATAAACTATAGACTTTAATACTTTTACATCATGAATACGAACATGGGACAAATATGTTAAAAATGGCTATTTTTTGCGGATCCCTACATATTGTCGTTAAGAAAAATAAGGACAAAAGAGGGTTTCTACCCATGAATGAAATTACCATTATTTAACAAACCTGTTAGGGGGTTGAAATATGTAGGGCCATGTAAGGGCATTGGATGTATAGTCAAATAATAGTATCTTTTGGCTGACAGGTCTGTTATGTGGACTGTTTATGCAAGGACACCTAAGGGCGCGTACTGCATAGTCAAGAAAAAGAACTCTCATGTATCATAATGTTTGTGACCAGAAGACAAGAAAAGGGTTATGGAGATCTGGAAATATTTAAGGTTAGGATTATAACACATAAAAATGGGCATTATTCAATGCATGGAGAGATACACAGACAAATGCTAACCATGATCATGTTGTGGTTGGGTCCTGAATTGAGATGTTAGACTTCACTACATATATCATTAGAATGAGAATAAATCCAAATGTAGTTCTTGAAATACAATTTAATGTCATATGGTATGAGAGTGTAGGATATCGTAGTTTAGGGTCATAGAACTCGGACAATTAATAAAAATACAGAGTGTGTGTTTGTTATAAACATGATATGAATGATGACCAGTGTTTTTATACCACATTCATGTTTTCACAAGGGGAATATTCATCCAAATGACTGAAAGTGGAATTTTCGATTAGGTACAAAGACATGTACAGATTTGGTTCGTACAAGTGAAGGGTGAAAGGGGACTTTAGTGCAATGATGGTTTGACCAATGATAAAAGGTTCAGGCATTGCCAAGTATGCACGTAGTCATTAGAATATAACATGATTGGAGATCAATGTAAATAATAATTCCCTCTCTGGTGAGGGTGTCAAAGAATGTTGTAGTTTATTGTCGTACAAGAAAAAAGTGCGAACAGTTTAACGTCATATATCAGGGATGATGGTGAACCAATGTAAAAAATATTGGTTTCGGGGGAAGTTTCATGAATCAACATCGTATGAGACGAAGGTGAACCGATGTGAATAGGTTGATTTTGGGCTTGAACATCTGGAGGATGCCTACTTACCCAACCTAGAAGGCAAGGATCAAATTCTGCATAGTTCGATTAAAGAATGAATTGGTAAACAAGTTGTTCTTAAGGACAACGACCTAAAATATAGTGGTGGGACTTACACATGGTTAGCAGCCTAGAGAGGGTGTTATAGTTGATGTTTACTATAATCTCACGTGATTCATACTCGGTGTGAGAAACAAGAGGTAGAAAAAACCGTAAGGATGCCTATTTTAATGTCATGTAGGACATATGAAGGGACAATGCAGTTTAATGTCTTACAGTGAAGACTTTTGGTGCTGCATAGTTTAGTGTCATGTAGCAGGGTAAAAATACAGTTTAATGTCATGTAGGACGTATTAAGGGACATTGTCCAGTTTTACGTCATTTAGTACGAATGAGCAGTACAACATAATGTCATGTATGACAAATATAGGGCCACAGTTTAACGTTGTGTTGAACTTGAACAAAGTTTTGCGTCGTGTTGGAAAATAAGGGTGTTTTATAGTTTAGCGTCCTGTAGCTAAGAAGATGGGGACAATACAGTTAAACATCATGTTGGATGAAAGGGGGATTTTGCAGTTTAATGTCATGAAGTAAGAACAAAAGAGGACACAGTTTAAAGTCTTGTTGGACATATTAGGGACTTTTTCACTGTTTAAGGTCATGTTGGACGATGAAAAAATTTAACGTCATGTTGGACGACTGTGTGAGTAGTTTAAGGTCATATGCATGGACCAACGATTATGCAGTTTAACGTCTTGCTGTACGTATTAGTAATTTTATTACACAAAATACTTCTTCATAAATCTAACATTAGTTGGAGTGGTGATCAGTTCTACATCAATTGAGAATAAAGAATAAGCTGCATTGGAGTATACCTTATGTATTGAATAAGGTCCTTTCCATTTGGGCTCTAGCTTGGGAGGTTTCTTTCTGGGTATCATTGGTGTTCTGAAAACCAATACTAATTCTCCCTGAATGAATGAACTAAGATGATCTTTTTTGTTGAAAACTCGTGCAATTCGATTTTGATAGACTTCCAAGTGGTGCAAGCTGCACAATCTTTTCTCATATAATCGTTCCAATTAATTCAATCGCATATGAGATTGTTCACCATTAGATGAATGATCACAAACAGCTACCCTGAGTGAGGGTAATTGAACCTCAATGGGAAATACTTCTTCAGTTCCATATACCAATGAATATGGAGTTGACCGCGTTGCAGTGCGGGTGGTGGTTCGATAAGCCCATACAGCCTGAATAAGTTTCTCAGGCCATGACTTTTTATCTTTATCCACCATATTTTGAACTATATTTGAAAGTGTCTGGTTGAAGGATTATATATTTCCATTGGTCACTGTATGATACCGATAGGAATGGTTGGAATTGATGATGTATTCTTGATACAACTTCCTTACCTCGGATGAATAGAAGATGGTGACATTGTCCGTCAGTATGGTATGAGGGACACCAAATCTAGTAATGATGTTAGACTTGATGAAGCTAACAATACTTTTAGAACTGACTTTTTTGAGAGGTATTGACTCTTCCCATTTGTAAAAGAAGTCAGTAGCAGTATGAATAAACTTAAACTACTTGGATGTAGCCGAAGGAAAAGGTCCTACAGCATCCATTCCCCATGTAGAAAATGGCCACGAGTATTTAGCTGTTTGAAGCAACTCTGGGGGTTGATGAATGAAGTTGGCATGTACAAGGAAAGAATGACACTTCTTTGTGAAATCAACACAATCTTGTATCATTGAAGGCCAAAAGTATCCAAGAATTTTAATTTGATCGGATAGTCTATGTCCGGATTGATGGGCACCACAGACTCTTGCAAGCACATCTTTCTTGACAGCCATTGTCTCTTCACCGTCAATGAATCTGAACAGAATTCCATCAAAACATATTTTGTATAGAATTTTATCTAGGTGATCTGGGCTTTCATAAAGACTGATGTAGACCACACGTCGCCGAATTTTTGCTTTCCCACCTCCATCAGGTGGAAGTATTCCATTTTGAAGGAATTCCCTGATAGGTGTGATCCATCCTGTAGTATGACCAAATGGTTCAGAAATGGGACTAATTTCATTGATTTCCTCTATTCTGATTTGAACATAAGGTGAAATTGTACAACAGTGGGCAATACTGATGATTGTCTCATCCCGAATTGGATCTACCAGAGATGTAGCTATATTAGCTAGTGCATCATCTTGGGAATTTGGTGATCGCGGGATATAAGAAAATGTTGGTTTCGAATGAAATTCCGCCATTATCTCTCTAATGTAATCATGCAAAGGGATTAAATATTCTTTTCTAATGGAATAATCCCCATTGACATGTTTGATTACCAGGTCTGAATAAACTTTCACTTTTAATTGATTCACTTGTGCCTGAAGCGCTTACTCTAATCCCTTGATAGGAGCATGGTATTCTGCTTCATTATTTGTCCTGCCTCCCAACGATGAGAAGGAATAGGGTAGCACTGCCTTTTCAAAAGAAATTAGAACAATTCCTAACCCAACATTGTTGAATTTAGGATCATCCATTTTCCTCCATGTTGGACTTTTGGAAGCACCATCAAAGTACATTACCAATGTTTAAAGACTATTGTGATTATAGAAGACTAGCTCATTAGGAAGTTCAATATCTGAAGATGTATCTTCTACTGAAGGATGTTTAGCAAGGAAATCAGTCATATCTTGGCCCTTTATTGCCTTTTGAGACACATACTAAATATCCCCACCTTGCTAGACATCTTGTAAGCATTAGACGACTAAGGATAAATTTGAACAGGTTATTTCAAGGTACCAATTAGACCTCATGATTTTGTAGGTAGTGTCTCAACTTCTGAACCGCAACGATTAATTCTAGGTAGCACTTTTCAATACTTGAATATCAGGTTGTTTCTTCAAGTGTAGTCCGACTAAGATAGAAAAGGATGTTTTCATTCCCAACATCATTATTTTGAGGAAGGAAGGCTCCCAATGATCGCTCTAAGGCTATTACATAAAGGATAAGTGGCCTTCCGTCAACAGGTGGCATTAATACAGGTGGAATCAAGAGATATTTCTAGAGAATATTGAATTCTTCTTAACATTCTTTAGTCCAATAGTAAGTGACTCCCTTGTTTATCAATTCGGGGAAGGGAAAACCTTTTCTTGCAAAATTGGCAATGAAACGCCGAATATAGGCCAACTGTCCTTGAATTCCTCTCAATTATTTAAAATTACGAGGAGGTGACATAATAAGGATTGAATTTGTCTTCTTAGGATCGACTTCGATACCATGATGGCGTACAACAAAGGCGAGAAATTTTCTTGAGGTTACCCCAAAAGCACATTTTAATGGGTTCATCTTCAAATTATGTTGCCAAAGTTTGAGGAATTTGACATCGAAATCTGAAAAGTGATTAAAACGTTGTTTGGATTTAACCACCAAATTGTCTACATAAAATCTAACAAACATCCCTAAAAAGGGTTTGAAGATACGATGCATGGAACACTAATATTTTTCCCCTGCATTCTTAAGGCCAAAGGGAATTACCTGATAGCAAAACACACCTTTGGAGGCTCCAAAAGCTGTAGATTCTTCATCTTCAAGATCCATTCAGATTTGATTATATCCAAAATATCAATCCATGAAGGAAAGAGATTCATAGCCAGTTGTTGCATCAATTAAGTGTTCTGTAATCGGAACTGGAAAATCATCCTTAGGAAAATTCCAATTAATATCTCTGAAATCAATGCAAACACTTATTTTTCCATTCTTATTTTCCACATAGACAATATTTTCCAACCATTTTGGATATTGAACTTCTCTTACGATGTTAGCTTTGATAAGTGTATCCACTTCTGCATCAATTTTTCAATCATTAGTTGGGTGTGTTCTCCTTGTAGTATGATTAAATACTCGATGTTCTTCTGGAAAACCCAAATGATGACTAGAAACATCAGGATCAAGCCCGGGCATCTCTGTATAGTTCCATGAAAATATATCTCGATTTTTCTACAAAAATGAAATATACATTTCCTACTCTTCAAGAGTCATGGCCGCACTAATTAAAGTGGGGTGTGGATATTCTTTTGTTCCTAGATTTATTTCTTTGAGTTCATCCATAGTGTTAGAGATATCCTCTTCAAATTCTGGAGGAGAATCCCTGATATCTTCATCTTCTTCTTCAACATGTGTTATCTCTTCTCCTTCTACCTTCATAGTAGATGATGAAGTAGAATTTCCATGATCAGGAGAGATGTTAAAATTTGATCATCTTAAATAAGAGGCTTCCATTTCTAACCATGTTGATGATGAAGGGTCTTCCTTGGTTAATAAAGAAGAGATTATGGATTGAGAATCGACATCATCATTCACCTCTGACATTGCGATAACTTCTTCTGGCTAGGTTGGCGAAGTATAAACTTGCTGGATTTCAGCAGATGAAATGAAGACATCTCTATTTGAGATTTCATCATTACTTGGTGAATCACCACATTCCTCCATGCTTCCTGGATTGATTACTATAATTGAAATTATGGATGTTTCCATAAGAGTAATTGGATTTGGGTCTATCCTGTCAATTTGACTGATAGGAAACACATAATCTATACTCACATGTGTGAATAGGTTTACTGGAATCTTTTCCAAACTATATGGAGCATTAACTTTGGTAATCTTTCTTATTATGGTTTTCTCCTTACCCTTCATGTGATAGAATTCTGCCTCAATGTATTGAGATTCACATGTTTTGAATGGGGACTTATCACCATAAAATGTCCCAATTTGACCATTGAAACAATATTAGAGACATTGATGGTATGATGAAGGGATAGTCACATGTTGATGTAGCCAAGGTCTTCCAAGCAAAACGGTGAAGGCTGTATCATGATCAACAACCACAAAATCTTAATTGGAAATAAGATCTCCAAACTGAGTTCTCAGTGTAATCTCACCCTGTTGTTCTTGTTCATTTTTATCATATCTTTGTAACATCAAAGTAAAAGGAGATAAATCATATTTTGTGAGGCCCAATCAAAGAAGTGTACGAATGGGGATGAGGTTGACTCATGAACCATTATAAATGATATCTCTTCAGATTTCTACACCATTGACCTTGCCAGATAAATACTAAGGTTTAATATGTCCATGCACAAAATCATCTTCATCATCATCTGTGAAAGATATCACTGCACAAAATTCTGCAGGATTATTCTCAACATGGTAGACTTCAGCCGCAACAATTTCAGTTTCAAATTCATGAAGACTTGAAAAAGCCTAGATGAGTGCCTCCCAAAGATCCGCTGATAGATTCAAGGCATCTATAAATGATATCTTGGACTGTACTTGCGCCAAATGTTTCAAGACATCATATTTTTTATCCAATGTTCTGCGTTTCCCAACAGGAATATGTGGTTTCACAGGTGCCTTAGAATTTGATGCTTTGGAAGTAGATGGATCTTGTATTGGGGTAGGAGTTTAAAATACTCCTACATTTTTAATATTAGATAGAATATGTCTATTTTATTGCTGAGAGTTTGAAGGTGTCACCTATAATCGATCCTCCAGAATAATTGTGCCAGGACTGAATCTGCTATTGGTGGAAGAGTTTTCTTATTATTGTTGAGCCCACTGAAGGGCTCTTCCATGATTTTCTACTGCATATACAGTTATAGAAGGGGTAGGATTGGAATAGTGGATTCTGGGATATCCACAGCTTCCTCTGTATCCCAAACCTCTGGAAGTCCCTCTAATTCCTCTGTTTGATAAAAGGAACTCAGGATCATCAAAATCAAAACTGTGGCTGGCAAAAGGATCTGATAAGTGAATCATCTTAATATAACTAAATATCAATTCTTCTTCTGAGGAAGACTCTTCCTGATTATCCAATTTAGGATGTGCCATTTGTTGGGACGGTGCCCATGGATTTGAAGTAGATGGCATAAAATCTTCCATAATCAAAGACAACTTAGAATTTGACACGATCTCATCTTCTTCTGATTGTTCCTCTTTCTAGAAATTATGCCACTTCTTTGAGGATTTTCCCTCTAATGGGTAGGGTTCTGCTGTGGGATTCATAACAGAAGACAGAATTGGTTTCTTAATTTTATTTCGAAAAATGGAATGATTTTAGTTGACCATTTTCCTGACCATCCAATCATCATATTTCTGCGCATTTTTGTTTTGGACTTCTTTCCACTCACCTTCTCCCTCTAGATTTGTAGCAGTAACACATGCTACCTGAGCTGAAGAACCTTTCAATTTGACTTGTCCTAAGTCCACCATCTTTTACAGGAGGTATTTGAAGACAAAACACTCTTGAATGGGATGCCCCAACATCTGATGAAATGGGAAATAATTCGGACGGTCATCATCTCCTTCCTTATTAGGCCTTTTGGGCCTTAGCAATTGAACCAAATTATTTTCCAGAGCTGAAATGAAGTAACCAGAAAAGTGTTCATTTTAGAAAGAATAAATTTTTCTCTTCAGATCCTCAAATTGTTTCCTTCATTGATCTCCTTGTTCATCTTGATGAAAAAACCTCTATTGTTGATGCTTAGGATGTGGAGCCCTTCGATAAGGTGGAGGTTTTGAAGTAGAAGCAGGTATAGGTTCTTTTTTAAGCATACCTGTAGCAGTCTCTACATTCCCATTCTCCTTCCTGGAGCTGATGAAATTACCCGAGTTTTTTCTTTAGTCTTCTTAAGAGAGTCTTCAATCTGTTGAGTGATCAAATTAAGGTCTCAAAACCCTCTGGTGTATTTCACAGGGATCAATGGTGTGCGTAATTCATCAAGCATATTTCCCACAAAAATTGGAAACAACTCCTCCTGAGGGAGTTCCAAGCTTAGGGAATATGTTAATCCTTCCCAGCGAGCAATGAAATCTAAAGCCCTTTCATTCCCCCTTTTCTTACAACTAGTAAGATCAAAAACTATTGACTTTGGTAATGTTGAGATGAATTGAATAAGGAATGGTTGACAGAGATCCTCCCACCCTGTAATTGACTGGGATTGCGAGCATGTATACCAGCCAAAATCAGGCCCTTGTAATGACTGTACAAAACACCTGAGCTTAACTGCTTCTTGTTGCTGAGGGGTTCCCATCATAGGATTGAAATAAGAAACAAAATGTGTTATGTATTTCTCTGGGACACTCAAACTATTAATTATTGGGAATGTGGAACTTACAAAATTTGATTGGGGGGGGGATTGCATCAAACCATTCAGGATAAACTCTCTTTTTTGGTTGAATTTGTGCATGATTTCTCTATATATCTTCCAACCGAGCTGTTAATGACTCAATAGTATTTATTATCATTTGAGAAACATCCAGTTGATTTTGGACCTTAGCAGTTGCAATAAATGGAGCTTGGACATGTGTGGTGGCTGGTATTATAACTGATGGTAGCACCACCTATTGTTGTTGCGCATGACCCATAGGACTAGACCTGTGAGGGTATACTTGTAAAGTAGGATCATCTTGATCCATCTCAGTATCCGCAACAAATTCCCTTGGCTGACTGACTCCAACACGCTTTGGAGGAATAATACCATGAAGTAGTTCTATATTGAACCTCCTTAATTCCTTCATTTCTTCCTCCTATTGTGCAAATCATTTCTCTAGTGAGAGTGATTGGCCTTTTCCAGAGGAAGGGTGGAATGTAGCCTGATTCTTTATTTTCCCCTTGTTGGATGCCTTTCAAAGAGGGGGAAGTTTATTATTTGAAGGAATACCTAGATTCTGGGTAAGCCTTTGGATTCATGTACGCACACCTTATTCATTGGCCTCTGTGTGCACAGCCTCTTGAGCATGAAATTCTTCATCTGATCCCTTTGAGTGAGCCTCATCTGGGGGATCAGCAACAACGACATTGATGACATTAATTAATGCATAACGCATTGCATCCCTTCTATCAGAATTTCTGCAATATTTTATTCTTCCATGTTCTTAATGAGACATTGCCTCTTCCTAATTTGATCCCTCACGAACTTCTTGAAGAACCGTAATTTGGATGGTATCTCTTGATATTTTGTCACCTCATTCATCTTGTGGCTTCTTCCCTAATTGAGAGAACACAGAATTTCTCTAAGGAAGATATTGAGGACTTCTAAAAGCCCCCGTCTAGTGGACTGGGTATGTTCTTGTGGTTCTGACTCAACTCCTCGAATCCTATTTTTTGATTCCGAGGGTTGAGCTAAAAGATTCCACCGTCTGGCAAGCTGGGGTTTCTCTTGAGTTGATATATCTGATACATTCATAAAATCTCTCCTGATCATGAGGGCTTTAGTCCAGAAATTGGCTGGATTATCAACCTACACCCACTCAAATCACCTGGTTCAAATGAACATTGCATGATTTCTGACACTTCTGTCACTTGATGATGTGCACGCTCTAAACGAGAAGCATGTTCGATATTATCCTTTTCATGATTCAAGAGTATTTCGAAAACTTTTTCTTTGTATTCCTAATTTTGAGAAGAACTAGTCGAGGCATGTTATTGAGCGTGCATTTGATTACAATGAAAGCCCATTGGTTGTGGCCGGCCATGGGCAATAACATTACATGAGACCATTTTTGGCTGGCTTTGATGCCTTGAGAGTACAGTGAAATGTAGTTCTCCATGAACAGACCATCCCCTGATATGAATACTAGATGGAGCATTGGAAATTAACTGGCACAATCTTTTAGTGTGCCATGGAATAAACATTGAAGGGATCTGTGATACTTTTCAGCCTTCAGATATCGAGAAACTGATAGAGATACCAAGTCAATTTGGAATTGTAACTCTTCTATTATCTTGACATGATTTTCATATTCATCATAAGATAATATTTTTGTTTTCAGTTGACAAAGAGTTTTCCACATGTTGAGACGAATATCTTGAATACAATATTCCATCAACTCCTCTAGAATGTCATACTGAGAGTCATCCAAAAGCCAAAACAAAACTGGCACTTCACCTTTCACCAGTTGTTTTCTCATATTCAGCACATCCTCTTTATCATTCAATGAATATTCTTCTACCTGATTAGACTAGTGCTAGTGCTTCCTTGTTGCTTCATCAGATTCAACAAGATCAGTAGAGAATTCACTTATCAAACAAGAAGATGAATGACCCAGTGGCGGTTCAGAGAATGACCTATACCCTGGTCTATCTTCTGATTGGGAAAGTATTTCACCTGCAATGGTAAAGCATCATACATGGATAGCTTCAAATTTTCAAGTTCCTAGAGATAAGTATGATTTCTCATTACTACATTGTCCACTAGAGAATTTTCCATGAAATGAGAATTAATACTGTGGAGAGGACTTTCACATATAAATTCAACATCATGGGGAGGACCACCATAGTGGGTTATAGCAAAAGATGAATCCTCTTTCTTTTTAGTCTTTTGGCTACACAGAGGGTTCTCATGGCTCTTATATGAAGATGACATTTCGAGATCAACCTAACTGTCATGAAAAAATCCTCCATGAGTAAGTGTCTAATGAAGAACTTCGGAATTAATGTTCCCACTATTGGGAACTGAGAGATTAGAATCATGATTTGTATAAAACAATTGTCCGAGTGCACCAAGAACTCCAGCATCGAGCAATGCCTTTTTATTTATTAGATCTTGATTTATTGACTGTTCTGGAAGACTCTTCTTCTTAGATTCCTTCTTACTCACATTGGGAACCATTTGTTGTTGAAAGTGTTTATTATGGGTAGTTTTATGTGCCTTCTCAGGAGAAATAGTCAATTTAGGCAGATTATGTCCACTAAAATCAGGTGTATGTGCCTTACTTGGTTGTTCGTATGATATCGAGGAGTATGCCCCACAACCCACTTGGACTGTAACAGAGGTGTGTGTATGTTCCAGAGTGAACTGTTGATGTGTCACTCCACTAGTAGGGATAGATTTTCATTTCTTTCCCTGTGATGCTTTTGAAGCTATTATAATATCCTAGTAGGCATCCAGAATATGAACAGGGATTTGCTTATGCTCTTTCACCATTGTTAAAATGAGTTTGGTGACTTCAGCTACCGGAATGAGAATATATGTTCATTCCATGCTTGGAGTAGTTGTGTGTTCCTGCTCCTATCCTAATTTTCCTATCAGTTAATTCTAACAGTACTCAAGTATGGGGACTGAGAGTTGAGTCTGCCTCCTGTTTGTCAGTGGGGCTTTCCAATTGACTTATCTCTGTGATACCAAACAAGACAATTGGTTAGAAAGATCAATACTAGAAGGTGTTTGTGCCTGGTAATTTCACTCCGCTAAACGTGGTTGATGAACTTCTTTCAATACTGGAAGATGAGGATGCTGACAAGATTGAGGAGTGAAAGCTGGTGTATGTGCATGTTTACCAGTTGTCAACACATTGGGTTGGTGGGATTCATCTTATGTAATCATACGATCCTTCTAACTAGCTGATGACTTATAAAAAGGTGTATGTTAGTGTGTATAGTACTCCTACGGAATTTCTTGGCGGGGATGGTGTCTTGCTGCCAGACAAATCTGCTGGGTAGTAACATCACAACGGATGGTAGTGTATCCCCGCTCGTTATTTTCCATCAAGTTGGTTTGATGGAATTCTGTGGAAATGGTAGAGATAATAACCTACTCACTGTTGACTGGTTTTCCCTTTTGGTGGTTTGTCTAGCCTGCTCGAGTTCGAGGAACCTGATTCGAATGCCTGGAGACAACACCCTCGTCATGTTGAGGGTGCACTGTCACACGAGTCTGGCGGCGATTGTCGATGGGATCCCTCGAGAAAGACTCATGATTGCTTGAATTAAGGCCTTGAGTGACATTATCATTCACCTCCCCAGAATATGGGAGGGAATAGTGATTGTGTTCCGAGGATAATGACCCGAAATGGTTGGAAACGATGGTTGGAACCACTATCTTCTTGATCGCTAGTCGTCGCTGACCGGACAACCAAGGTGAATAATTGACTTGGAGGGCTTGTCAAGCGGCCACCAGAGTCTGAATGGTACCGTGTCGATAGTATTCCTCAACCAATACATTTGATACCCAGCGTCTAAGCTGTTGAGTAGGTGATGTCATCCTCAGAGCAGACGATGATCCTGCAGGAGTAGCAGCAGAGGAATTCATAGGTGTGAACATTTGAGAAGCCATTTCTGTAACATAGAAGATCCTGGAAAAGAGTGAATTTTTGATATAACAGACATAATCATGATAATTTTGGCCACTACAACTTTTGGATGAGCACATATGGTATTGATTATTTTGTTGGCCCTCTTATTGAGTTTAAATAGGGGCCTAAAAAATAAGTAAAACATCATTTTAACTTGGTTAACGGTTCATGTCAGGTTCACCATTTTTTATTTTCTCTAGAAATGGGGATGACCTTTTTTGTTTAAGGTTCAAACATTTCAATCGGTTTCTAACAGGTTTATTCATAGAACAAGAAACATCCAGTGATTCGATATCCATTTGGACCTACTTTCCAAAGTTAGGTGCTCATTAGTTGAGGACAGATGAGGCTTAATTATATGTATTGGTCGAGAGGAATGGAGTTCGGACTCATCACACAATTTTGGGGGAAATTATTATCTACTCAGAGACTCTCTTTATAGATTTAAGTTATGTTTGTGAATCCTTATTACATTACCAAGCATGAAAATGATATTTCCTTTAGATCTGACAATAAATGGTTAGTATATATAAAATTTATATAATCTATTATATGTATTTGAGGTTCTTCATTGATAGGGAATAATCTTTATTTTTTACAGATTATTAGTCGATGGTTTCCTTCAATACATTATATAGTTATCTCTTGGCCATTATGATAACCATACTGGTTGTAATGCCACTCAGCGGGGCACTTGATGTTTTTTTTCGTTCATAAGGACATGTATTATTTCAGAGTTGGGATTGTACCCATGGAGGGGCTTCCTACGTATACTTGTTTAGAAAAGTAATCATAACCCACATAGTTTTGGAATTAAGATATAGTTTAACATCATATAGGACAGATGAGAATTAATGGGTGATAGGCTTGAACCTTAGAAAGGCTTCCTACATACTCTACTTTTAAGGCAGAGATCATAGTCCACATAGATTTAGATTGAAATGTGAGATTTATCCATGATTAATGGATCAAAGAGAGATGTTGTAATTTCTTTTACACTCTAATCTCACGTGAGTCATGCTCGATGTGAGAAACAAGAGGTATCAGTAAAACCTGACAATTATGCCACGAAAGATGCATTCATAAGGAATGATGTGGGGCTTATGTATACATGACTTCCCAAATAGATATAGATCGAAACTTATTTCATAGAAGATGTCTGAGAATAGGGTCCATAAAGGTATATGTTCTTTTATAGAGATTTGGATACTCTAACTTGGGGATTACTCTTGAGGAAGATGCCCAAATTATGACGGGACTTGGGGCTTTACTCTTAAAGAGGATGCCCAAATTAATAGAAATTAAGACTGGTTAAGAGAAATTAGAACTGTGGCTTACTCCTGAGAAGGAGGCCCCGGTTAAAGGGACTTGAGAACTGGGGCTTACTCTTGAGAAGGAGGCCCAAGTTAAGGGAATTTGGAATTTGGGGCTTACTTCTAAGAAGGATACCCATATTTTGGAACTTGAGGCTTACTCCTAAGAATGATTCCAAAATTAGGGAAATGTGGACTGGGGATTACTCTTGAAAAGGAGGCCCAGATTAGGGGACAATTGGTTGGGGATTACTCATTAAAATAATGCCCTGGGATAGAGAACATGAACTGGGGCTTACTCTTGAAAAAAAGGCTCGGGTTAAAGAACATGAATTGGGGCTTACTCTTAAAAAGAAGGCCCATGTTGAAGATCTTCGCATCTTAAAGGGTGAGGTTGAATGAATGAAATCTCTCACCTTAGTGACATGAAGATATGTAAATCACTAGGTTTTGAGAGATATTCCACAGAATCCCTTTCATGTAAGGAATCCAACAAAGGAACCATGTCATAAATGACATTGAAGAGGGTTTTGAAGGCAAAATATTTAAGAGTAGAGGTGGATTTGATGAAAAGAGATTAATAGATAGGAGGGGAACCCAAAAGAAGGTAGGTACGCATGTCCTGTTTGGGCGCACAGGTCCTAGTCGCGCAAGTATTCTTGGGAGACACATAGGTACCTGTGTGACGGTTTACCCATAGGGTAATACATGGGTGAGGCTTGGCTCAAGCCCTTAACATTATCTCTAGAGGCTTCCAAAAGAGTGGCGCGCATGTTTTGTTGATGGAATAAAGCGGTGTGCAAGTGTCTTCATTTCCCTTAAGGGTTAGACACTTTGGCACGCAAGTGTTGATGAATTTAAACACCTAGGACTTGTTTCCCCTCTTTAGATCTTCTATTCATGCTAAGAAATTACCTTAGAAGTGTTTGGAAGACTTAAAGAATAGACTAGGGTGCCGAGAGATAAAATATGAGTCTCTGGATTTTCTGTCCCCGAAATGGGGGGCCCACAAGGGGTATTTATAGGATGCTGAAGACCTTGGAAAAAATTATTATATGGCGCATAGGTCACTTGTGTGCCCAAAATGTGGTGTATAGGTATACCTGTGCGACCATCTTGAAACTTGCACGACCCATGCTAAAAGAAATCCATGTTCATGCCTTTGTCGATTTTTAATGTTTCTTCAAAGGATGAATCACTTTGTGTTCCACTTATTTCCCTTTTCATTCGTTAGAATCTATGATGGAAAGAAGCATCAACACATACACATTATATATTTTTGTGGAGAATACTTAGAACATTATACAAACAGACACCCAAATACTGTATTAGTATTATGCCTTTGGAATCATGGAAACATAAAAACTTGTACGAAATAGAGCTACATTATCTCCCATTAGTTTTTGCAAGAATAAAACCCCTCCTAGACATATTATACATGAAGTACATCCTCATAACCTATAGAAGGAAATATAAAAATGGGTGAGCTCGGTTGACAATTAAGGGTAAACAACAGAGACATGTAAGCATAAACATGATTATATGGGTATGATAATGTCCGCATAACATTAAAAGATCATACCATTCATATCAAAGATCATAAACATGAATGATAGAAAAAATCATGGAATATTATAACACATGAATAATTAATAAATAAATAATTTATTCCATGAATTCATATTAGAAGAATGAGACATGTAATTTTGGCATACATACTTATGTGATATCATTCCTTATAAGTCAAGACTCCATCAAGAACTTATCAATGATCTTTAGGGGAACCACGCCTTCTGGGAAGGACAAACCACTCTCCCTAGTCAAAATTCATTCCTTATAATGGATCATATTTCCCTATATTCTCATAGTGGATCATGATTCTGCATCATCCATATTCGTGGTGACTACTCTTATAGGAAGGGGAAAACCACCATCACTAGTAATAGTTCCTTCATTTTACCGGATCTGGATTCCCCATATTCATTTAGTGGATCTAGCACATTGATTTGATTCCCATAATTATATAATGAGAAACATATATTTACCCAATTCATTGAATGAATATATTGGTCCCACTCATATCATAAAAAAATCATTTATTCATGTTACACATGTTAATAAAACCTTCATCACATCATGACCCATAACAAGAGATGGATTTCATAGACATCAACGTAAAATCCCATGAAATTAAATGGGTAATAATAACAATTAATCACATAATAGTCGATGGTCCAAGAGGTATATTTGATAATAATTTTATCCATGTATAAACTATTAAAAGATGATTAATACAAAGGTATAAAACCAGTTAAAGTAAAATATGTTATATAAGAATTGTTACATAAAAACATAAACCATTCAAAGAGGAATAGTAATGGATCATTTAGATAATTTACATGAAGGTCATGAGTAACATCAAAAAATTAAATTAAGATGGCAAATAACATGAAATGATATATTGAACAAAATTATTGAAATTACCTTTCATTTTTTAAATGTTTTTTTATAACAAAAAACCATTTGAAAACTATTTTTAAGAAAATAAAAATTTAAATTTATAACGAAATAAAAAAAAATTGGAAACCTATTTCTATGAAAAAATATTAATAGAGTTTCAACTTGTTTTGAAATCCATTTTTCATAAAATCTTATAAAAGAAGCATCAAAACATTTTGAAACAGAAAATTATTTAAAATTCCTTGAAATTTTTTGTAGAATCATGAAAACAAATTGAAAACAAATTTCCTTGAAAATCACCTTAAAAAATTCATAAAAATGTCCTTTTAAAAAGAAGAGTAACATTCAATGAAATCACAGCAGGTAAATTCATTTATTCCTTTCTAGGAAAATAAATATTCATTTTCATGATAAAAATTTAACAAAAAGTACTTTTTCTATGAATTTCCATAATGAAACCATTGAAATAATTGGTAAATGATCAAAATGGTAAAATTTTAATTTAATTATTATAGGATATTACAAGAATATACATGCAAATACTTATTTTAAAACACAGTTTTAAAGGAATGGATAATTCTGACCAAATTAAGAGGTAATGTCTGCATTTATTAAAAAATCTTTCTTGGTAAAAATATGTACCAATGAAAAGAAAATGATACCATTACATGGTTATAACATGAATAACCAGAGGGTAAGAAAATTCATAATATTTATTGAGACATGGATCATAATATTTCATCAATGGGAGCGTAATCTTAAACAATCTCTAGAAATGGTGAGATTGTAGCCATAAACTATTACCAATATGGTATCATTGGATCATAAAAATTGTAAATAATAAAATTTAATGAAGATTAAAATATCACAAAAAAATAAGATTCAAGATATAATATTTCAATGGAATTATGTAAAACAAATTGAAAAATATAGGTGGATATCATGGAAAGTGTCTCGAAGATGGCACATTTTGATAAAAATTACATTACAAATTTGGTAACCATTGAAACATAAGCCTCATGAAATAAAGATCCCAATATAGATATGAAACTAATAATTAATTGAATTATAATAATCCTATATTACATCCAATTTTATTATACACACCACACAAATGAAATGATTGATTATTGAGGAATGTATCTCATGGAAATAAAAAGTGAGATGAAATTCCCTTAACTTATGCCTTGAATCTTTTTGAACTCATTGAAACCCTACAGTTTATCAAATGTAACATTATTATAAGACATTAATGAAACCATATTATTATTTATAATACCATATATTTTTTTATTATGACTTTATATTACCTTCTTGATAACAATTTTATGTTATGGTTACACTTTAAGTAATTTTTTCCTTGTTTTCCCCATATGTCCTAATTTGTTTTATATTTGGTCAAATACTTATTTTAGGATTTCCTGAATGAAATATATTATATAAATATAATTAATATTTCATATAAATTCATTATAAAAATATGTTTAATATATAATAGTGAAATGGAGTACACCATTCATAGAGTCGGTAGGTTATAGGTTTGCATAAATGTTTCCTTCATTTTATCGAATTCTTAAAAGAAAGTAAGTAAATGAAATATATGTATATGTTTGTATATATATAATATAATTAAATAATATTATTATGTCATATATATCATATTGTTTTACTAAACATATTCTTAATATATTCCATGTAGTGTGTGAATGAATCACATCTCATTGAGGAGTTGGTTGTCCACACTTCCTCAAATGAAATTATTGTATTTACACAAGACGATAATCATAAGGGTGTGTAGTAAATAAAAATTAAATAAAAATAAATTCATTATAAATATCATATATATTTCATAAACTAATTTATTTTTTATTCGTAATATGCACCATGATAGGTGATAATGGAAAAACAGACAATCCTCATTTCGTGAGGAGCTAGTTCAAAGTACATGTAAACAATATCTTTGTTTCCCATTAGATGGAAGTGTGTGTAAGTGTTAGAAAAACACCTTAATAAAAATAAATCATAATATATAAAGGATACTAGTATTTTTTTAAAAATTTAATAATAATATTTTAGCGGGTGAAGAATGTAAATAAAAAAAGGATCTTGAGGGAGGGTGTTACCTCTTAATTAGGTAACTCAGTGTGCTTTGCACCGAAGGGTTATCTTAGATATATTTTTTCACAATGTTTGGAATCTAGAATCAATTTATGGTTTTTGGGAAGTGTACTAGGAATATATTGGTGATCATTTTGTGGTTTGAGAGTTGTTATGAAGAGGTATATGCGTTGGCATTATAGGTAATTGAAAGGACACATTTTCAATTTTGAAAACAAGCTCTATGTACCCAAGTTTCCTCATAGAAAATACAAAAGAAACCAAAAAAAATTAATGATTATGTACGATATATGGAAATAAAATTGTGGTTTGAATTTTTTATAGGACATTTGGGTCCTTAGGTTTCAGGTTTATTCACATGTTAATCATAATTTTTTCTTAAACACTTTAATTAATTTTAACAGCATTCACTCATCATTTTGGTAAAAAATGGAGCTAAAATTATTAGAAAGTATTATTTATGATGATTATAAATATTTAATCCATTTTCACAATTACAATCACATATAAAGATTAAATTAATTTAATTGAAATATCATATATAGGATGACAAATTAAACGTTTAAAAATATTTAAATTATAATTTACCCTTATAAATATATAATATAAAAAATTAGTTTTGAACTATGATTTTCATATTTCACAATTCATTAAAAAAATAAAAAATCACATAAAAATACCAAAAAAATTACCATAACCTATTTCATATGTAATGATTTAAAAAATGATGTTTTTTTGACATATTTAATATATTAATGTTCGAAAAATTGGTTTTAAAATGTGTCACCCATTAAAAGTGGTATAAATGCCTTAATCAAAATATAGCTTTTTTGAATAAAAATAGGTTTGTTATTATATTATGTCTATAAGATTGATTATAAAATTATGTTTTAGAATATATAACATATATATTAAATTAATATCACTCAATAATCTGAAATAATTTAATTTATTATGTAAAAAATCATTTTCACCATGAAAATATCATTATTTTCAATTATATTCAATCGGTTCTCATATTCATTTCTAGTAAATTGGTAACCTATTAATTTTTATTATAACTGTTTAAACCTTATTTTTTGATAAATTAGTTAAAAATATTCATATATTCTAATTTTACATCAATATTATATCTTATTTTATTAAATAATAACATTTAAATCATATTATTATTGTTCTACAAAATTTAGTACTGCTTGTTATGAAAGCTATCTGGGAACATCATTGTTGTGTGTAATGCTGCTAACCTCAGTGATCCATATAGCTAAAGAAAAAATGTGCATTGAATTAAGTGCATGATTAAATTTTTGTTTCATGTAACATAATCTAATCTTAGTGGTTTAATATAAAGTAAACTACTTTTAGTGTTGCAAGAAATTGACAATATCAAAAATATTAAATTAATTCAAAAAAATTTAAAAAATATATCAGGGTGTTACGATTCTTACTATTTCCCAGACAATAATGTTAATGATGATAGATTCCAGCAACCTATCAAGATAATAGACATATGAAAATATAATTCGATCACAGTTTCTGAATATGATATGAATACTGACATGATGAAAGGTATAGTTACCATCCACACTAGAACTAAAAATGTAATTTTTTATAATAGATATACCCATTATTTCATAATAGAATAATTTTCTAAGGGTATTAATATTATACCTGAATAATTAGATTTATAACTAGTAGTGATAACCCTCCATGGAATGATGGTCTCATCTCATGTATATGATTACACTCAATATGATGTTTTCGATAAAGTGATTCATGTAAATCTAGTAATTAAAACTCCATATGAATTTTATGTTATCTTAGTAATGGATTAGATTTCACTATATAATTCCCAAATTAAGTCCCTCTATATAGAGAAGTCTATTTTCATATTCTCAAATAACATATGATAACATATTAGTGAAATGATAAATATGAAATTCCTATGGAAATAACATACATTGTATAAATTTTGATTCATATTAAATAGGGGCGTTTACAGTAAATGGTTTGGGAGAAACACAACATTAATGATATTTCTATTTATATAGTGTAATATAATGAATTTATAGAAGTGTTTCTTTTCCTTCACCAAAAAGTGACTTTGAGTTCAAAATAGAACTCATAACAATTGCCTTAGATATTTGAAGGAATCTATGTAGAATATCCATAATTGAGTTGCATTAATTGGTGAAGGAAATATAGGATTACCTTTAAAATAAATTCAATCAATTAATTTGGTCACCATAGGGCGCATCTTTAATTTTATTTAAAAAATTAGGTATTTTTGTAACTTTGTAATTATTATTTTGAGATGAACTTGATCAGAATCAAGAACAAGTATCCTCAACCCTATATTTATATTTGATTTGATCAACTACATATAGATGAATACTTTTCAATGATTGATAGTCATTATGTATATCATCAATTAAGGGTTGATAAAGATGATATTCTAATGAAAACATTTTTTTACAGTATGTACAGTATGAATATATAGTGATTCCATTGAGTCTTAAAAATGATCCCACTATATTAAAAGATTTATTGAATATATCATTTAGAGATTACCTTGATTAGTTTTATGTATTCTTTAAGATAATATACTTATACATTAAAATATAATGGAAGATTACGAATATAACTTTATAAAGGAACAATATACACTAAGGAAGGAGAAAATATATGAAAATTTAAAAACATAATATAAATTTTACATTCAAATGTTTTTTTGTTTTGGTAATATAATCTCAATAGATGGTATATCAATAGATCAAATGAAGAAATATTTTATTGAATGGTATACACGAACAGCCTCAACAGCTTAGTTGTGTAGTTTTCTTAGAATATCATGATATTATTGATGGTTTGAGGAAAATTTCACAATAATATCTAATATATTAACCATTTTAACACTAAAGGTCACCTTGATCCTCTGAATAGATGAATTTGAGTAACATTTAAATGAATTGATGAGAATAATAATCATTACACATGTTCTTAAAATAACCCATAGTGGAGGAGGGTTTATAATATATATTGATGAATCCATGATGGGTTTAGGTTTTTTTTATGATGAAGGAAATTTTTATATCTTATGAATCAATAAAATTGATGTTTCATGACACAAAATACATAACTCATGATTTGTTGTAAGATGTGATAATTATTTCAATAATGATATGCTATTAGTACCATTACATTGAAAATCATGCTATATATACTGATAAAAAATATTATTGTACATATTCACATTGAATGAGTTGAATATTTAGTGATCCAACATGGTATAATAATGTCAGAGAATGAATTATATTATCACATAATATAGATAAATAAATTTATGAAAAGGATGGATTCATTCTGCAACACATCAATTCATCACATATTTCATAGAAAATTTATAGTGACAATCCATACTATGATTTTGAATTTGATGCTGGTGACAGAGTGTTAGTAACAATTTCCCCACAATGAATGTAATAATATTTTAAATGAAGGGAAATAAAAATCCTATGTATATCTATCCTTTTTAAATTATTTATCATATCTTGATGGTATCCTATTAGTTTGTGCTTCCACAAAATCTATCACAAGTCAACAATGTGTTCCATCTACCTCTACTATAAAAGTACATACCTGAGGTTTTTCATGTATTGAAAATAGAGGTCACACTAATACACAAATATAATAATTATGAGTAGTGGTGACTAAGAAAAAAATAGATATGGTTCAATAAAATAGGTCCACTCAGGTGATCAATGTTTTATAGTGAAACCAGTAGTCTGAGGAAGCTAAATGGGAATTTGAGGATATGATGAACCAATATTATAATCATCTATTAGTTTCAATGTGACATAATTTAAAGGGAATAATTTGTTTTATGGGGATTAGAATGTAACGCCCCATGATTTTATGATATATATATTTATTCAAAATAAATTTAATTTTTTTGATTACTTCTGTTACGAATAACATCTATTTTTTTAAACCATGAATAACTATTAATATGATGGTTCAATCACAAATTTTATTAAAGATAAATTTATCTTTTTTTAATGAATTTAAATAATAATTGAAAAATATTTATTATATTTAGTTTATATAAATAAAAAAATAATACAAAATACTTAATTTTTATTAATGTCATTATATGTTTCCTAAAAGCTATTTTCTAAAAATTTATTTAATTTTTTTTGTAAAAAATAATAAGAATATTCAGTTAAAATTCCTGAAAATTAATTAAATAAAATATATATCATTTTTCCATTAATCGTTTCAAATTAATATGTGATTGAATTTTTTTGATTTTTTGGAAAATATTTTTTTCAGTGAATTAGAATATATGGTAGTTTTATTGAAAACAGTGTTTTCGTATAAAGAATTTAAATGGTTAATTTTTACAAAATATTGGTATAAAATTAAAATCATCACAACTAAATTTAAATTAATCTAAATTTGTTCATTATAATAATTTTAATATTTATATTTGATAAAAAACATTTAATCTTTTAAACATATTCTCTTTTGAAAATTTCTTTTTCATCCCATGTGCGGGTTAAAATTTAAATTATATATAGAATCATATTTGAATAAGATTATAAAAAATGGCTTCTAAAATTTCAAATATAAAAAATTATATTATATAATAAGCATAAATTAATTTTTTCCATAATAAATTCTAAAAATAGTACAAATTATTTATGATGACATAGGTAAAAATGGGTTTACCAGTGTATAAAAATAAAAAGATATTCGATAAAAATAACCCAAAATATAAACAAAAAGAAACTCATGAAACTATTTAGACATTAAAATGACAATTTATTGATAATTTTAAATTTTCATCCTTTATCGAGATCATTCTTCGGTGATTCCAAAGTGGAATGGGTTCTTGATACATTCTCATTATTTGTTAGGATTATTCATGATTAATCATTTAATGATGAAATAATATGATCTATCTCTCATGAAACACATTTATTTTCTTACAATATGTTTAATTTTGAAGAATAAATATTTTTCCTTCATTATCCTCTCTCATTGTAATATAGATTTCCAATGATTTTTTAAATAAATTTTTTATTTATTTACTTCTTTGGTCGATGAAATTTTATCTTCTATATCCATTTTGTCTAGATATGATTTTGATTTTTCTTATCATTCCTCAAAGTATATATTAAACTTAATATTTACACATGTTTATATTTTTAAATTTTGTAAGGTAAATTTCTTGTCATTTTCCCTAAAAGACACATTTATCTTTTACTAAAATTTTTAATGAATATGTGATTAACACTATGAAATAAATAATATTTCTGATCATCATGGGAATTATTTTAATTGAATATTATATTATAATATTTTAATTTTATATTCAAATTATATTATTTTTATAATACTTTATGAATTTTTTATTTTAATTCGATTATTTTCACATAATGAATATCTTCCTCAATATTTTTCCATGTGATTTTTATTTCAAACTCATTTTACAAATAATGAAACATACTATTATATTACATATAATTTAATGGATAAATTATCAAGGGTTAATATTCTTATTTTTTCACTGAATAGTTTATTTTGAGGTTGAAATAATTCTTATGAAAATCATTTATTTTTTTTGGGTTATGTTTTGATAAAATGATGAAATAATTATGAAACCTATCCATTTTCCAAAGGACATGTAATGAAATTATATTTATGATACCCATTTCATTTCACGGGTTCTGATATGACTAATGTTTTATGATCTTGTGGAACACATATATATGGTTTTTATTTTATGATAGTTGTGTGTAATATCTCCCTCAAACGCATTTATTATACATTTCCATCTCATGGGTGAATATGATTCTAAGGGAGAGTGAACCTTGTTTATTAAGGGACACATTCTACTTTGATAGACCTAGGATTGAACCATGACTATTTCAATTATTTGGGGAGTCAACCTATTCTACTATTGTTGTCATAATAGTGGTCCTTTAACTACTATTTAAATTAGTCTGTATTATTATGTTCATTCCAAAAATATCTACCTTATTCTAATGTTATGTTATCATTGTTAAGATTATTTGATTCAAGTATGATCTGTGTCTTGTGAACTAAACGGATTTATTCCATGAGTCATGTCATTGATCTATGGTAAGCAGAATATGATTATCAAATGTTATTCTCAAGATATCATATCCTTATTTTCATGATATGTTGATATCTCCACAATTTACCAACAATAAGAATACCGGATCACCCTTTTATATGTTACCATTAAATAGGTTATGATGAATGGTATTATGTATGATATATCTAAAAAGAGTTCTAGTTATGAAAAAAATTATTGGAGAGGACAAGGCTCACTTAAGAAGATTTTTTTATACTTACATGTTTCTAATGGAACTATACCTCAAAAATTATGTCATGAGAATTTATGTTATTTAATTAATATTTTTCTCCTAAAATATAATATTTATGTATAAGAAGTTTGGTCTTTATAAGATCTTCATTTGTCATCATCATTGACAATGTATCAATATTTTCACACATCAACACTTCTTTTTAGTACACTACACCTATCATCATGTTTTAAATTTATATATTGGTCACATGAATAATATATTATTTCTATATGAATTATAGAATATCATCTGATTATTCACATTTAAAATTCCTTATCACTTTTACCTCAGTATTTCATATATGGGTATTACCATGATTTATATATTATTTTGGTATCACAACCATTTTGTGATGGAAAATTCAAGGAGGGGCCCTGATTTTCTCTTCGTTCTCATATATATTTGACAAATATATATTCTTTACACTTCATAATTAGTGGCCTCAAAATATTTATTTGATCATCTTCTAAAAATAACTACACTATAATTGCAGTTTAATATTGACAAATGTATAGTTATTATACAGTACTAAGATATCTAGTCAAAATTATATTCATTTGGTATTTAAATATTTTGAATAATTTGTATATTATAGACTGGATAAATAATTTCAACACACCCCACTAAAATCAACCTCATCATCTTATTGAAGAATCTAAATCATATCTTCTTCCAAATTCTAATAAAGAAAATCATAAATTGAAATAAAAGTTACCCCCTAAGAAACATCATCACTATATGTATAATAATATTTCTTTTTAGAATATTTTAAACATTTAATAATATAGAAATCATTTTTTTATTTCAATTATTTAGAAATAATGAATTTATAAATATAGATTAATATTTTACCAACTTAATGTCACTCAAATCAAGATAAATCAATTTGTATGACATTGAATGTTAGAAGTTCATATAAAATATTTATCATTGAATTGCAATTCTTGATCTCAGTATTTTACAAATTATCATATTATTCAAATTCGCATACTAAATTTATTTTACGCATTCTCACAAATTCATATTACCCCATAAATTTCCATTTTTTTAACTACCATTAAAAAATATTCTATGAAATTTCCATTTTCTAGACACCACAAAATGGTGTTTTGAATCTCCATAAACACCACCCTTCAATAAATGAAACATTATAAATACATATTTTTTCATTCACCATGGAAAATTGATGTGTAGATTAATTTTTTATATATGGGTCTATTATGACCATCTCTATAAAAATTTTCTACTTCAAATATATCATACGTTGATAAATTTCATTAATTTTTTACTAAAATGTATTTATATAGGACATCAAACCCATTTACAAATATATCATAAAAATAAATAATTTTTTAAATTACCACGGTGACCAAAATATAAAATGATTATACACTATGTCATGATCAAAAAGTCATTTCACATAGTATTTACGAAAATCAAATTAATATATGGACACGTAAGTAATGATACTTATTCACACTATGGATTCCCCTTATGAATTACTAAAATATGGTATACATAGAAAAGGATTCAAGAATATATATCTAGACGATGTCTACAATGGGTCGGATGATGTTAAGATAATCTATTTCATTTCTATTTTACACACAAATTTAAAAAAATTATTTACGTAATTCATTATAATATTTTTACAAATTCCATTCCATGATAATTTCTAGGGGTAAATTTTTTAAAAACCAATTTAGGAATATTGAGATATAAAATTATAAGTATCATTATATACCATCAAAATTTCAAAAATCATAATTCTTAAAATTTTATCAAGGTCCTAATTTAGTTTTTTATGTTGTTTTTATACAAATAAATATTGAAAAAATTAATGTTATTCCTACACCATGCTATAATATTTGTAAAAATTTTTATATAATGATGTAATTGAGTTTCAAATATAAGATGTTTTATATATGAGCTCGAGATGATACAACTAGAATTCAGACATATATGTTTGAAAGCTATAAGAATTAGATGATTGAATCGTGAACAATGATTTTTATAGAATGGGTCCCTCAGAAACAAATAAGTCAAATAAGGAAATTATACATTAGTGAAAAAATAGGGGAATTCATTTAAAATAGATTAATAGTTATAAAAGTGTGACTAGAAATAAAATTATTTGATCTTTTAATTGTCACATTTACAGGTGGAATATGTATTTTAAGAAATTTTTAAGATGTTGAGTTTGTAGTAGAATCATATATTTCATTTTAATTGTCTTAGAGGAATATCATCATTATAACTGAACAATCTAGAGGCTCAAAATATCTTATTTTTTGGCTGAGTAAAAAAATTTACTTCGTTATAACCAAATTTATTTTGTTACGAGTTATTTATTCCAAAAATTACCTATTTTTCTATCATTGACAGATCTTATTGAAGAATATATGCCTTAGTTAAATCTAATAACAATAAGTAGTAGGTACACATATTAGTATTTAACCTTGTTAAACAATGTTTCTTGTATTATATCATTCTTATAATTCCATATCGGTGAGGTAGAGTTATATAGTTGATTAGATCATAACTCTAAAAAATCATAGAGGTTTATTAATAAATAAATGATATTGCAATTAATTACCAGTATTTCAATTTCCATTTTTATTAGTGGTATAATCCCTATCACTTTAATTATAATCATATGTAGGTTTTCTTGATAGATCCATTAAATGAATGACGTAAAATGTAAATTTATTTCGGAGTAGAGGAATTCCAGAATCTTATGCCAATAGCTATTATGGATAAAAATATGAGAATACCTTTTTTATTTTCTCTTAGTTTATATGTAGTGGATGAAATAATCAAGATATTTACACCATGGTAAAAATGACGTTTCAATGACATTTAGTGACATGAAAAGTATACGAGATTATGTTAGGGATCAAAAACAATTTATTATTTATATTTTGGGAATAATTTCAATGTTGGTTATGGGATTTGAAAAAGATGAAAATATTGGGTCAAATAATAAAAAATAAATAAAGGTGAAAAAAATGTAATGGAAGAAAACATCAAATATTGAGAAGTAAATTTGATGATCTCAAAATTTTATTAAAATTTATTATAGATGAATATTAATACGTGATAAATTAAATAGTAAATGACATTATCAGTTTTTGATAAACATTATTAGATGAAACTATATTGAAAACAATTGTTAAATAATTTTATAAATAAATTTTATCCCAAAAGAATGACATTCAAAGTTAAATAAAATATTTCAATTGAGGATATTTGAAAATTTATCATTACATGTAAAATAAAGAAGGTATCAGTCATTAAAAATAATTTAAATGGTGCAAATGAATTTTATGAAAATAAATAACTCAATATTTTCTATAAATAATATTTACCAAAAATATCAAGATATGAATCAACTGATGATGAAAGATATTTATGAGTAATTTAATTTGTATCAAAGAATCATTGAAAAGGGAAATTAAAGTTCAATGAAATCTATCAATTAAAATTTTATATGTATAGATAAATTTTCCATTTCTCCTTGGACACCCTATTATACAAAATTAGTGAATATGAATAAGATGTAAAAAATGAATAACAAATTGAGATAAAATATTATAAATAAAAAAAATATGATTATGAAGAAGAAATTATGAAATAATTATGAGGAGCATGATTCCTAATGAAAACAATAAATAGTAAAATAAATTTAATTAATAAAATAATTTAGTTCAAGATAACATAACAAAATTTATCGATCATGGTTAGAATATTAAGAAAAAATCTAATTGTGATGAATTGAAGGGGGAAGAACAAAATGGAGAATATGATTTATGATGTGAACGTGAATCATGTGTCAATAAAAACCCCAAAATTAATAAGGATTCCAAATTGCAAGGTAAAAATGATATAGTGAAATATTTACATTATAAAGGATAGAAATATATTAGGGAGATGAAATATATCAAATTAAATGTTGCAGATCAATACATGATATTAAAAGATAACAATGGGATTCTCAACATGATTGAAGAAGAATTGGGATAAATATAATCCATAAGCAATAGAGAATAAAATTTTAAAAAACCGAGGGATGATGGATTCATTAATTAATTTAAATTTAGATAATGATCAAAAAAATTATTATAAGACAGTTGTACAAATTATGTTCAAACCCAATATGATAATGAACATGTTTCTAATATTTTTTCAACATAAAATGATAGTTCAATGAAAATGGAATGAAATTAATGGATTAAATGGGATTGAAAAAAATATACATAATTTAAAAATAATTAATATTTGGTCGATTCTATACTAACTACATAAATTCTATAGTGTCTAAATAAGGAAGATTCAAACATCAATGAACCTAAACATAAATAAATAAATATCCTTTCTAATTACCATTGAAGGAAAAGTTTTAATTTTTAATGATGATTTTGTGGTTCTTTTTTCCATAAATAAAGTAATTTTTTGTTTAACATGAATCTTCCATTTAAAAGGATCAGTTGAAGTGTAAGAAATCTTGGAAGGATGTGATTCCCTTATGGAAGTAGATATATGGTTCGTAAGTGAAAGAAAACTGTTATGGGGAAATATTTGGATGATAAAATGTCCTTTCAGAAAAAAATTGATTATAGTGATATGATATTTATATGTTTTGATGAATAAAGTCATATTTTTTTTCAAAAAATAAGTACTGTTACAATAAATTTTACAAGTATTATGAATAAAAAAGATAATGGTAAAGGGAGGATTGAACAAAAATGATTTCAGGGTGAGGTTATGTAAAAAACACAGAAAAGGGGAATGTATTTGATTCATAATAATTAATGTTTTTCCTATTTTTGAAAAGATAATAAAATTGTAAAAATATTCATTAAACATGTTTTAGGTTGTTTTATATTTGGAAATTACTAGTTTGAATAAATTTAAGGGCCTGTAAATGGTGAAATTAAATCAAGACAGTTGTGGTCGAATGATGTTTTGTTTACTGATAGACATAAACATCATATAGTAAGTATTAGATATTAATGTGAAAATAGTAATAAATGTATATTCAAATTAAAATACTTTATTATAAACTGGATAATCTTTGGAATGATTATTACCAAGGGGACAAAACTCGCAGTGATGTTTTTTAAACTAGATATATATGTAATTATTTTTATTTGATTACTAATGATGTAAATGAAATGTTGAACCATAGAAATGGAACTCATAAAAACGTAAATATGAGTGAAATTAATTAGAAATAATATATGAGAGGCCTTACATATCATAATAATGAAAGGGATACAATTTTCGAATCTTCTAAAAATGATGAATGGTAAAACAATTCACTAGAAGGAGAAGATTCATTTTACTAGAGCTCCTCTTAAATACACTCACTCGGATCTCAATAATAAAATGTGACATCATTCCAAAAACGATGATATTGACTTCATATAGATAAATAATTAATTTATAGAGATATCACATGTAATATTTATTATCAAAAAATTAATAATGGTTAAATGTTCAATTTTTTTTTAATGCGATTGATAAGGAAAAAGGTGTAGATATTAGAATATTGATAATAAACAAAAGAATTAAAATAAAATGTTACTCATTTGAGTCATATTTACTATGTAATGGGATTATACATTGACATAACACTCCTTAAACCTGAAGATATTTGGTTCTAGAAAGGAATAATTAATGTCAACTTGAAATAGGATGATAAATGCCTATAGAGTATAAATTCTATGTATATTTTTATTTGGAATATTATTTTAAAATGGTACCTATTGAAAATATATAAATTATATAATTTTATGTAGAAGAAGATTCCATTGAAGAGTTATAAAAAACCTTTAGTAATATACATTAAGGTAATTAGATGTGCTTTCTTGATAATTATTAGAAACTCCATCTTTAGAAAATTTGATGAAAAAAATTCTAAAGTAATCTTTTTTAAGAACACAACCAATATAAAAATATAAGTTCATGAGAAAAAAAATCACAAAAACATGTGTAATATAGTGATTTTATGGTAACATAATATATGTTCAAAGATATCGAGGAAGGAAATAGATGTACTAAATTTATAAAAGAATATTTTAATGTTATAAAAAAATAATTTTAACAAGAATAATGAATGAAGGAGTCACATTAAATTCATTGTAATGTTTCTAGTAATGAAGAAGAAATTTGGGGATAAAATTTTAAATTTACGATGATAGAAAAACATATTTAACCAATCATCATAACTAAAAGAAGTGAATATACAGTTCAAAGGATAAGGAAAGTAATAATGTAAAATCAAATAGGAATAACTCATTAAATAAAACAATGATAAATTTGACTATAAATTGAACAGAAATAATGTTTAGAATATATGATTAAGGATATATATAAATTTGAGAAGAATTATACATAGGAATTATTTTCATGATCGATATAAAACAATGTTTTATAAAATATATTTGTTTTTTAAACAACCTAAATTAAATTGAAGAGGTGTCAAGAAACTATTCAAGGTTTTCACATAATGGGTATTCATTGGATAATGATTTTTATACTCATGAAACAATATCCTTTGTTTATAGAAATAAAATTATCTAAATGTTCTTTAAATTTACTCATCATCGATTAATCATTGTTTTTCAAAAGGATATTAAGTCATCTTTTTTAAATAGGGATGTTGAAGAATAACTTTATAATGATTAAGAAGATGATTAGACATTAAAAACAAGAAAATTAATCTTTATATGTTTGATAATGTATTGTATGGATTGAATTAATCTTCTATATTTTCCTATTGAAAATATAATAATTTCCTATCAATATTTTTTTCTAGAGGATAATTTGATAAAAATATTTATTTATAGGAAAATTTCCAAAAATAAATTTTTTATTATTTATGATAATGAAATAATAATTTCATATGAATAATATCTTATGTACAACATGTTTTCGGAATATATTGAAAGGTTCATTTAGAAGTCCATGATTGGGGAAATTTATTTCTTTTTAGGGGTATGGATCATGCATACTAAAATTTATATCATTCTATCATAATATATGTATTCCATAAAATTATTTATGATGTTTGGAAAAGAATACATAAATTATGTTTCTATAAAAAATTCATTTTTCAGGAATTTCATTAAAAATAATGCTGACCTAATTTTGAATCGAAAATACATTTAAAAGTTAATAAGATGTTTACCGTATCTTATAAAATCAAGTCCAGAAAATTTTAACGTAGTAACTCTATGTTATTGATATTGAAGTAACCCTAATGAATCTCACATGATTCCCACAAATTGAATTTTGAATTATGTTAAATGATGTGTAACTTATGGATTTATTTATATGAAAATGTAAAATTTAAACTTACTTTTGTTAACAGATAATAATTGGTCTTGTGATTCTGATGATCAATAATAAATATCTTGATGAAATGTTTTCTTTGGAGAAATATAGTCTTGATGGAATTGCAATAAAAAATGATTATTATAAATGATAATTTTGAAATAAACATCATTCCTTCTACACATTCAAGTACTCAAATGATGTGGACGAATGTGGATCATGATGATTTGAGGGTAAATATTGATAAACCAAAAAATTATTTTTGTGATAATTGAATAGAAATTGATATTTATTAAAATAAATTTTGGAATTTTAGATCTAAGAACATTGAAATTAAAAATAATTTTATCAAGGAAATATTTTACCATGTGTAGATATATCATGATTATAATTATAGACATGTCTATGATGATGATATTTCTAAAAAATATATTTCATGTGAAAGAGTTATGGTATTGAGGTTGAAAACATATGTACGAACACCCCACCTAAAATAATAAATTTCATGAGTTAGAAATACATTTATTCAGATAATGTTGTCAAAGTAGATGATTATTTACAACTATGTATTTAATATTTTAAATTTTAGTCTATTATTTTGATAAAAAGGGAGAGTTAAGATTTTATATGGTAGATATCAAGATAATGATATTTTGAGGGAGAGTATATCATCATCATGGGGAAAAGGTTCATGTTTTCTATGATGAAATTAGGTTAAAAACATTTATTTATATTATTGTGTGGTGTGTGGGAATTTTTCATTAACAAATTATATGGTCTGATAATCAGTTTCAAAAGGATTTATTTTAATTTTAGAAACAAATTCAATGGGGGAGTTTTAATCATGAATGTTTTTGGTGAATATAAGATTTTTTTGTTAATATGAATGATGGGTTTAAGATTCTATTTAATATATATAATGTTTTTTATTACACCACTTCATAAATAATATTTTAAAAATTAAAATTTGTTTAATAACATTTTTGGATGGTGTAAATATAATTCCATATAATTATTTACTGATCCAAAATGTTTTTAACAACATAATTACTAAAATGTTTTCTTAGGTGAGGATAATTTTTATCTTCATGTTTATAGATAATGATAGACTATACATCGTTGAGGTTAGACAAAGTTCAACAATAATTTCTATATATTATTTAATTTCACAATGTAATGATTTCATTTTATTACCCATTAATGAACCATTCTATGATAAAATTGCATTTTTGAGCGACAAAATCATCATTTTCATGTATGTTTTGGTTCGGAATTTTTTGTTGTTCTAATTTTATCATAGTACCATCATCTCCAGAATCATTACGATGAGTTAAGTATCAAATATATTAATGATATACAAATTTAATTTCCTCCATAAAATTTACAAATAAGAAAATGAATTACACAGTTCATGCAGATAGTATGCTATTTGTATACATAAATGTTGTTTATTTATAATAAACTGACAGAACCAAAAAAAGGTATATAATATATCATATTTATATAATCATCTAAATTTCATATATGTCTTGTATATTTATTTAATCTACAATTATTAACCTTAATTTCAAAATAAAAATAAAAATGAATCGTATCCCTTTGTTGAGGCAGTAGTCCATATGTATGCATGAGCTACATTGTAATTTTCTAAATGATTTAAAGGTAAGAATTTATATTTGGTATTTTAAATACATAAGTATAATTATTTTTGAAATATCATATATAATAATAAATCCAGCATCCTCTCTACCCGTAAGAGGTGGTGATGGAAAATGAATTACATTAGTTCGTGATGCATTAGTCATATATACAACCCATGGATAGTTTCATTTCCCATTTGGTATAGTTGGAGATAGATATAGTTTATTAAATATAAACAATAAAATATTATTGCATGGAATGTATTTTTTTTATAACAAAATAATTGAATAAAATTGGAAGTAGGTGGAAGAGGAAATAATAAAAATCGTACAGTTAAGAGTGATATGTCTTTATTGAACACACTCTATAGGATTGTGCTGAAATCCATATTTTTTGGGTTTAACACTAAAAAAATGGCCAAAATAATGTGGGGATGTTTTAAGATAATATGGTGGGGTTGGCTTAAACAAATGGAAATGAATGGTTGAAAAAGAGAGGATAGACACCACCGTTTTATATGTGATGGAGAGGACAAACATGGAATTGATGAAAAGAAAAAGGTATAAAAACGTTTTGAACTATAAAAATGTATTAAAATTGGATCACTATAGAACATTAGATGACATAAGGTCTAAAAATGGTCATAAAACACTAATATGAAATGTTTTTTGGAAATCATTACATTTTTTAAATTTATCTCTTAATAAACCCATTATAACCTTAATCATGATATTCGTTTTTTCCTGTTATTACATTTCATTAATACAAAAAAATATTTTTATATTTTTATTTAATAAAAAATATTAAAATTAAAAATACTAAATAAATTTTTACAAATTCAGTTCCTCTAATTGAGAAATTTTATTTTAAAATTAAATCTATATATGTATTGGACAATTAATTATCAAAATAAATTTTTTTAGAAGTATAAGGAGTTTTAAAAAAATAATATGAAATTTATTCAAATGAAATAAATTCTTTTAATAAGAAATGTAACTAATTATATTTTTAAATGAAATTTAAAATGTAATAGAGCTTTTTAAATGCTTTTGAAAACATAACTTTTTTATAAAAATCTATATTTTTATTATACATAATTGAAATTAATTTTTCACTAATATTATCAAAAATCAATTATAATATAATTTTCATATTTTCATTTAAAATAATAAGAATATTTTTTGAAATATTATTTTGAAATGGATAAAATTTAATGTCTTGATGTTTTTGATAAATAAATAATTTTTTTTTGAAAAATATTATTTTTGAAACATAAAATAATTAAGAATGTTTATGAGATTATTTTCATTATAAAAATAATTATAATTAAATTTTAAAACTATTCTATTACTATCAATAATTATATATTTAAAGTCTAGGTTATAAGAGTATTCTTATAAATAAATATAAATAATATATTATGATTCATTATAACTTAGTGTTGTTTGTAACACAAGAATAAAAATTAAATTTATTTTAACAAAATTCATTAAATATCTTGGTGCTATATTAAAATAAAATTGAAACTAATTTGCCCTCAAATTTATATGTCACTAAAATTGAAAAATGGAATTACTTATACCTCATCACTTCCATAGGTTCCCATTTGGAATCACCAAATTTGATATTTCACCACAAAACTATTAACATGTGACTGGTCATGTTTCACAGTAAATTTTTATTATGATATAAAATCTTTATTGATTTTCTTCATAAGAATGATAATTATCCATAGGTATGAACTCTTAGTTTCAAAAAATTAAAGGATTGGGTATGTACATACTTAAGATTGATACATAGAACATATTATGTAATTGAGATAGGTTCAATTGAAGCGCCATGTGATAAGAAACTATCCATAATAAATAAAGAATATTGAATTTTCCAATATACCAAGGGATATAAATTCCATTATTTCTAAATCACACTACATTATTCCATGGAAAAATAATCATAAAAGCATTTCACTAACATCAAACTCCAGAAAATATTATTGACTTTCAATATAATATTTATATAGACTTTGAGATTCTATGATTATTTATTCAATGGATTTGACAGAATATAACATTTATATAGATAGTATCAGCCCAAATAGATTTATTTATCCTTATATATCTTATAAAATCTTAGTTTTAAACGTTATTTTATATAGGAATTTACAATGATCTATCTAAATGATTGATTGTATATTATTGTTTCTGGAAAACTCATTTAGAAATGGAATTCATCCAAACAACATTTAAAATCCGTAGAAAAAGATATTAGTATATCATATAAGGTTTGAACTATTCTATCAATCCTAATATATATCATAGGATCATAGGAACTGTTGAAACACAACTCCATATCTTGATCCTATTAAATACATCACAATACCATTGAGGTAAAACCTATCATCTCATTCATATATATTAGATTATAGTACCCCATAAAACCTTACCACTTCTTTAATGTATAATTGAAAAATTATATTTTATGAAAAATATCTTATAAAATTGGTAATGTGTGTCAGATTATCATGGTAATTGACTACAACCCATATAACGTAGTTCTATTTCAACTTTTTGGGAATTCCAATGGAAAAAATCTATGTTGGTGTTTTCTTATATCCATTATAGAATGGGTGATGGTTGTAACATCCTCTCATAATTTTTTATATCAACCTTAATTTATTTGAATTATAATACCTGAGATTCAAAACACTATAATTTAAATATTTATATCATCCATCCTTAGATAATATTTCATATCTCATTATATCATTGAACATGTAGGATGAATAAATAATGGAGAACTATGAGCTTCGTATATCATTTCCATTATCAAATCAGGTATGAATGTTACAATGAAATGAATCCATAACCTCATCATTTCATCATGGTCATGGTTAAACTATGGAACATTTATACCTTCTTATTTATCTCTACATCTTCATTCAATGCCACTTCAGTCGACACTAGGATAGCTAGTTGAACACTCTATTGTGAAAGATAATATTATTACCCTTGATTCATGATTTCCATATACATATATTTTAAATATAAAAAGATGATTTCTTTTATTATCATAATTAACGATATGCTAGAATTATCCTTTCGACTCAATGGATTGGCCCCTGGGTCCATTTTCTAAGATTAGGAAAGTATTGAGAGTTCATATTCTTTAATCAGCTCCAACCATCTTCGCTGGAACATGTTCAAATATTTTGATGATAATATATACATTAAAATCATAATATATATAGATATATATCACTCCATTAACCCTAAATATAATCCCTTTATCTATTTAATGAATCGAAATACTATATATAGATACAAGTCTTGAGTATGTTTGTTTTTACCACAGGCCTTCAATTCCCATGAGGCACAAGATATAAATATATCTTTTTTAAATCCCATGGTTATCTATATGAATAAACATATGTTCCCCATATTAACATAATCTTTTTCAATAACATCATTTAAAAATATTTGATACCAACCAAGACATAATGTAGGCCTGTTGTATAATTTTCACTTTTATCGCCTTCATTTGTGTGTTAAAGCCCAACAACCATACTGTATTTCACATGTTTTATTTTATTAAAATTATGTTAATATAATTTTTAAAACATCATATTAAATATAATGATCGACCATAAATATAACAATAATCATCAAAGATCAAATAAACATAGGATGTTACCAATAACAATAACTTATCAAATGGCCATTCATCCAGAAAACATACTTCATGTTGAACCTAAGAGTTACATATACCTTATTCTAATAAAATTAATTCCAAAACCTCTATAAGGACATTTCAATACCATCACATAGAACCTAAATAGTAATGTGTAATACATTGAAATTATTATCAACCATAAACTAATAAACACAGGATGGATTCCATAACTCTTAAAATAATCTTATACGAAGTAAAATATGCTTACAGAATTAAAACCATCCATAGATGATTCATGAATATTATAACCAAAATAGAATTTGTAAACATTCTTCTAGAACTTAATCATTGATTCCCAATACATAAAAACAACAACTGTTTCACATCAATGATTTGTTATAATATTGGTCTATCTTTTTTCTTGGAGATAATGCTTTGTATTAAGAATTGAATCATATAATGCCCGATTTTCCAAGATATAAGGCATTTGATTCCTCATAAATTCAACTGTAGGTTACCATAATTTCCATATAGAAAGATATCTTCAATTCAATGTGAGATTCTATTCTAGGTGTCTCTTCACACAATTTTAACATATTTGATGTCAAATATTCATTCCATGATGTTTATAACCACACATTAATTCATAAAATTCAATATTCCTATTAATTAAAAAGTAATAAATGTCACCTACGTTCAAGTTGTTAATCATATTTCCTGATATCTGATTAGTAATAATCACAATATATTTCTATCTATTCATAATTGAAAATGGTTTCTCATCATCACTGCATTTTCAATCACTTTCAATTTTTAATTGTAAACACCCTCACCCTAATAGCCCAATGTTGGTGGTTACTTTATTCCATTGGAATATTAATTAATGAATCACATCCAAAAATACTGAATAGTTTAATAATAGTGGAAACTAGAAATATACTTAAATCTTACATTATAAATGTAAATATAAAGCTAAACATAGTAACTCCATTGAAAACACAACTATTCTCATAGATTAACTATGTATATCTATCACAATAAACATCAAGTTATCCTGCTGAATAATAAAACATAAAATAGGGGTGATATCATATAATCAATATGGGTGGGAATATTTTTGAATCTATCATAAATATTACTAAAAATTAAGGCATGGTAAATAACTGAAACATATTCCATTAAAAAATGTCTTGATCATAATATGAAATGAATAAATAAAAATCAAATAATATTGTAATAACATGATCTAAAACTTATTGATGGACATAAAAAATATTCAGATAATAACATGGGAACCAATAAGTAACAAAATAATGAGGGTGTTTATAATCTCTGACATCATAAACATTACTTCAAGGATTTAATCAATACACTATTCATATATTAGTACTACCTCAACCAATACCCAAACTAGTTTGTCTTATTATACCTACTAATGAATCAAGGGGTTATAGTGGGCCCTACTTGTGACATCTAATGTCTTGTAAATTCTTCATATAGAAAGGTTAAAAATAATAAATATATATATCCATATAATATCTATCATATGAAATGGTAATAACCTTCCCCAATTAATAAAAAATATCATAAATCATAAAAATTAATATGGTGATTGCTACAAAATTAGTATATTCCCAATCAAAATAATCATAAACCATTAATATAAATATCATTGATGGTATTTTAGAGACCCTGTTTTTCCTTGTAATACATTGAATATTTTGACATATATTTCTAGAGATATGTGTTAAGACTACATGCAATTCCGAGGACTGTTGTCCTTTGAATAAATTATAAAAAATATAAAGTGTTTTAGTACTATGAACATGTCAAAAATGGGATATCTACTAATTAGTAGCTCATATCACAAATCTAAGGTTACAGTTGTGTCTGGAATTTTCATTTTACCCTAGGCAGGCATAACCTATATCGGTGTGGGGCTTATGTGAAAAACACCACACAGGGGAAAAATGGTAATTAAAATAAATAAAATTAATTATTTTTATGAAAAAAACTGAATCAAATAACATTCAAACATGATTTTATATTGGAAAAAAAGGACCACCAATGAGTTTGTAATAGGGATTTTTTCTATGTGTGATATGAAATGAGGGGGTGTGGGAATTTTGGATTCTATGCTAAGAAGATCTCCTATAAATAAATTATTTGGAGTTTGGGATTTGCGATGACCTAATGCATTCTCTCCATAAAATCCCTCTCTCACTTTTCTCTCATGAACATTCTTCATTGTTCCTTTCTAGATCGAGGAGAGATATTTTCTAGAACCTCTGTGGATCGAAGAGGGATCGCAATGGCTGCATCACCAATAATGAATGATGATCGGATCATTCTCGTGGTAGTATTCTAGTTAAATTTTCACACCCCAATTCCAATTCATATTTATTTCTCGATATCATTATAATATCCATTCTCTTGAACTTCAAGGCGATGACCAAAAAAACAAGTCCATCTCTTGATCGCCATTTGAATTCATGGTTTTTTTTCGTTCTTCTATGTTCCTCACCTTAATTTCTCATTGTGTTGAAATGTCACCAAATCACCTTGAAAAGGATAGAGTCATAAATCCTCCAACAAAAAGATCCTGAAACCATCCTAGATTCAACATTTCATGCACTAGAGTGTTTCTGCTAGACTGTGAAATGTGATGACGACCGGTGACCAGAGAAAACATGAAGGAAAATGGGTGCTGAGGTGGTGACCGCATTCGGTGGTGGCCAATAGCTTTCGGCGTGTGGTGTGTCAAGGCAGTTTCTGGTAGGCTCGAAGCTAGGGGTGACTGCGTTGGATGGAAATACCATGACGACCTGATAGGGATAGTGAGGCAGCTAGCATTTGAGCTAGATGTAGGCGACATCAAAATGACGGAGGGGAACTGTGTTGTCAGTAGGTGGAGAAGCCATGGCCGACGGGGAGGTCGAGAAGGTGACATTGACCTGAGAGATGCAGAAATGCTGCATTGATGAGCCGATGGGTGGTGACTAAGGTGTCATAGGATCATGACTGAGGCTGGGATTCAATGTAGTCTGGTCAGCCACAGGCCGATGGTTCAAGCTGTGCTGGCCGGGGTGGACCAGACTGGTTTGTTTTGGGTGGTACGACTTAAGTGGATTTATCTATTAAACCGAACGTTTGTTTGACACACCATCTATGGATACTCATCCCTCTAATTGAGGAGGATATTTTAAGATCACTAAGGGACTTTTATGTCTTGATTTCAATTCTTGGTTTCATGATATAATTATGTTAAATAATAATAAAATAATTATTATTATTTGGAAGACTTATTTTGGACCTACCTTCTAAAAGGGAGGTCTATTTGACATGATGTTAGTGGAAGATAACCCTTATCCATGTGTGGAATTTTAATATCTACTTTCATGATTTAATCTAAAGTTGAGGTGTGGCCCCCATGGGGCCTTGTTCGCAGGCTTTATGGTGAAATACAACTTTTTTGCCAGTTATCCATCTTTGGTGAATGAGTAGTATTTTTTATGTATTTTTCTAGGAGTATCATAGTGGCATGATACAAATAATTTGTTTCAAGAATGAGGTGTGGGATCCATGGGACGTGCTTTGAGGCCAGTGAAATGGCTTCCAAATTTTCCATTGAATGTCTGTTTGGGGTGATTGAATAGTCTATCGTGATTGTATTTTGATATATATAATAATGGAATGAATCATTTGGATGTAGAAAGACTTATTCATGATCTCATTAAATGTGGAAACATGAAAAAGATATTGTTCAAAGATCCATTTTATTATTTTAAGAAAAAACAATAACATGGGTCATCTTCAACTCTTGTGAGAGTGGATAATATGTATGAGGAGATGTGGTAAAATGTTCTTGAGTTGTCTGAGGAGGTGTGCCAGTGTAATTACACTTTTGACCCAACATATCAATGGTGAGCATCGTGCGCTGGTCTTCCTTTTGACTAGGTGTTTCAAGTTCTCCTGGAGTCTGTTGTCAAGACCAGGAGTAATAGATCTCATTTTATTACCGGAGAATGGTTAGGTACATGGTTAGGTGATGAGGCGGGCGACAAGGAATGTGGGCCCCTCACACACCAGGTACCACATTAAGAATTCTTCTCCCGGTCATGTGTCTCTCTTTTCGACTTGGATTTTGATATGTGGGTAGCCTATCTTGATTTTTTTCAAATCCAATAAGATGATGCCCTTCGTTGGGGATTTTGAGTTACTATTTGAGATGTTTTAGGAATGACCCCTATACGAGGTGGTACCTGACGACTGAAGAATTTTTCCTTGGGGTTTCTCTAAGAGGTAACACTATGAAGGGATGACCGGTATTCCTTGAAATTGTTCTGGTAGGTACCATTTAGCAGGGATGAATAGTTTTTCTCATCATTCTTTTCCGAGAGGTACCATCCATCAGCGATGGCCAATGTTCCTAGGAATGCTTTTCCGAGAGGTACCATATTGCAGTATGGGCAATATATTTTCCATGTTTCCTCAAGTTGGGCAGAGAAGTGGTCTCTGATAGATGATCTTGGTTTACCTCTAGTAGGGAAGGGAAGTACTCACCAATTGAAGTTGTGGCCTACCCTACAGCTGGGATGCATAGTGGGTCCCATAGATGATTTTTTTCTTTGCATTACCCTCAAGTTGGGTTGGGATGTGGGTCCCCAATGACTATTAGAGTGGAATCCCCTGACAGGATAGGGCACGGGCATCCGCTATAACTAAAATTTGAGTGGAATCCCCCGAACACCGTGGGAGTGGGTATTCTAAAACGATTTTTTAATTCATTGGTTGTGCAACATAGTGATGATACATGTTTTACATTCCATTGGAATCTCAACGAATATAGATGATTTTCCCACCATGATGAGTCCTTGTGATGCAACCTGAAATCATGGGGGAGAGACAATACTGTCCAAAGTAGACAGTATCAGGATGTAGTGATTGAGTCCCTTTGACAAGTAGTTCAGAGTAGACGTGATGGATGCTAGACATCGATGGTTACATCTAGAACTCTTGGATAATCCCCTTCATAGGATGATCTATCGAGATGGAGAGCCCTTTACTATCACTTTTGGGTTTCTTGAATGTGAATATATATATATATTCTATTTTTCGTACCCACTTCTTCAGTTTTGGGTACTCTCATTCTAGGGATCCAATGATGTGCATGGTATGCCATTTTCTTTATGTGTCTAGCTTCCCATGGAAGAATGATTCTTCTATCCTATTATAAGTATCGAAGACTCGAAAAGGTGTCCTTATTCTCAATATTTATATCTTCTTGTATTTAGATGAGTCCATTTAACTCTCTTGTTGGGTTAGGTTGCACTCCGTTTATTATACATTTTCTATCTACTTCTGTACTCTTTGGTACTTCTATTGCACTCCCTTAAGCCTTCGGGGACTCCTAATGAGTTTTTTATACTCACCCCTACTAGGGTTTTCTCACACATGGGGTGCCCTTAAAGATGACATACAGGTTTATTGTGAATTTGGAGGAGCTTAGGGATACAAGAGATTGGACTAAGTGTGGTGGTCATACCATGAGATTCAGGATAAAGAATATATTAGTTGTTTTACATTTTACACTTTTTTGGGGTTTGGTTCTTTTCTAGTTGGGAGTGTATTCTTCTCCATTCACATTATTTTTTACATTACATTACTTGTAATTTTGAGAGGTCGCAAAAATTTTCCAGTTTATATATAGAAGTATTTTATCTTGTTTTCAATTCACTTTTCACTATTTTCATTGAGTTGTATGCGTGTTTGTGTACCAGTTCATAGGAATAGGCCTATGTTGTTTTGTTTTGTCATTGGAACTTGTCGCCAGCCCCGGGCCTATAGAGATGGGATTGGGGTAGTTGCAGCTCAAGCCCGATCCTGGGTTAGGTCCTAAGAGAGTGTCATTACTGGTGGTTTGACCCTTGGGATATTGTTCGGACATTTCCCTAAAAGGGAATTGGTTAGACATAGAGAATGTGTTTTGGATTGTCTCAAGAGCATATCTCAAGCTAGGGACTCATATGATGGACCATGTTGTCAATGTTTCCCTTCATACGGACTTTGATAACTCGCTAGATGACACATCAACCTAAGATAGATGTTGTAGGAAACGATGGTACATGTATCATATTGGATTGAGTCTTTGAAATTCCTTCTTAAGTAAAATCCACATTATTGTTGATATATATATATATATGCTAATATTTCCATGGTAATCCTAAATACAATTCATGATGACTTCCTGATGAGAGCCCTCTAGTATAATAGAACTTGTTAATAATGATGACCCTGTGAGAAAAGATTCCATAGTTTTGGGCCCATCATGCGATCCCCTTTATCTAGGTGGACAGGTAGCAGAACCTCCACTCTTTGTGCTACATGTATCCCCCACAGAGGGAGCTAAAGAGATGCACAGGTGGAGCACACTTCGAGATATATTGCACCAGAGACTAATGAGGGTTTGAAATGATCAAGACCTTCATATAGTTGAGGTTTATCAAGATTCATTGTTTCAACTCATCAGTCTTGTTTAGACACTAGTAGATTAGATGGTGCATTTGGAATCCAGCATTTCCATTAAGAATTTTTCTTTTGTGGATCTTGGTTACCCAGATATATGATGTGTCGGTGCTCTCGGAGGATGAATTCTAATAGAAATTTTTTGAGGACTTCTACCCCTCCATCATTCACTCCATTCGACTTCAAGGGCTTATTCAGCTAAAATAGGGATGAATGATAGTGACTGATTACATGTCTAGGATCAAAGACCTTGCACAATACTCTCTGGAAATGATCTTTAATGGCTAATCCTCATCGTACAAAAGTGAGACGGGACTCCATTGAGAGATTTTTGATATCATAGTTCCCTTGGGAATCGTGACCTATGTTAGGGTAATGTGGAAGGAACTAATGATATAGAACCTTCTTTAAGAGTTATTCTATACAGTTGATTTTGGAAGTTTGAACAATGGAGCTGAGATGGGTTCTACGAATAGTAGATGTGAGTTGGCGAGGCATTGATGTAGGAGGCTTTTCAAGGATAAGACTTGTACCATGATAGACCCTGGAGGGATAGTGTTATGTTTATGATGGGGAAAGGTCTAATGGAATGATACTACTCATCCAAATCTGTTGGGTCTTCCAGGCAGCAGGAAGATGTAACACCAGGGAAGAGGTAGTTTCATGATTAAGGATCAACCAGGTGGGGATAGAGTGGTCCCCAGGGAAATGATCCTTTCATGGTAGAAGTGTAACTATTGTTGGTGTATGATGTTTCAAGGTCATTACACCACCACTAGGTGACCCATTTCAGGCTAATGGAGATGGAGGCTGGGTCCCCAGGAAACTACATGCAATGAATGTCTACAATCCTATAGCACATGATATGATTATAGATACACTCTGTGTTTTTTTACTTTTTGTAGTATAACTTGTTATAAATTGTGTGAGGTGCAGTTTTATCCATGCATATAGCTTGAGGGTTTATAGGGTTGACATGGGGTGTTGGTGTAACCTTGTGTCAGTGTTGTTTGACGTAGATTTGAATTCATGTGATAGAGGGATTAATCCTCCAATGAGAAATGTTTTTTTTATTTGTGAAAAACCCATGAGAGAGAGTCAGTGCAACCCAAATAGGATAACATTGAGTTCTAGTGGAAGTTTCCCTCTGACATGTTCATTATGGGAGAACATGTAAAATGGAGGTTCAGGGACGGTACTAAAGTTTCTAGTGGATTTTTTCTACTTGACAACCTTTTCCATGGGATTCCAATAGTTGGATTAGAAGAGTACAAGTTTTATGGATTGAAAACCTTCCAAATGGGAAAAATATGTGCAGGGGTATGCCACAAGACTTCTGTGTCCAACCTTTTCGGGTTGGATGAGTTTACTCACCTACCCTATTCATTGGTACCTTTTTTCACAACGTCAAGTCATGATACTACGATTATCAAGTACAGGTTGAGGTGATAGGGAACCGATGAGAAGAATGAAGCAAATCACATCATGGTGTTGGTAGTAGTAGTATTTGACCTAGTAATGTCGAGACACTGCCTTCAGGGAGAAGTAATTGTGGTTTTCACCAAACACCAATGTCCCATGTCATCATCACCTAGTGATACTGAAACCTGATGTGACAACATTGGTTGAAATTCTTATACAACTAAGAGTTTGAAGTAGTCTATAATCCTGGAATGGGAAATGTGGTAGTTTATTCCCTTATAAGGTAGTACCAAACTAGCCTAGTTCGTGATGTTTCGAAGTAGTTAGCTTCCTCATAGTTGACACTAGTAGATCATGAGGGTACAATATTCCTTCAGTAGATGGTGTTGACACCTTTTCTTCTTGAGTGTGTAAGAAAATCATTTTTCATGAGGCATATACTTTGATGTATTCTATGAAAAGTTATCCTTGGGTGTTTCACGATAGGGTTATTCTGAAAGAGGGAATCACGAGATCCAATTCCATGGGAAATTGGTTATACTAGTTGTGACGTGAGATGTAGAGGTTTGGATAGGGAAGCAAACTATCCCCATAGTTTCTTTGGGAAATTTCAGATTGTTCAATTATATGGAGTGTTTTTCTACTGCCTTACCCTACCCCCAATAGCTAGAGTATGTGCATGATTTTTTCCTCATGTCTTAGATATGAAGGGTGCGCATGTTTCAACACATTTCATCCGCATTAAGAGACATTATAAGGAGGAACAATCCATTTGGATCACATGTTGTTGCAATCATAGAGATATATAGGTCTTTCTAAGAGCTGGATAACTATTTGTGAGCTCAGTTTCAGGAGTTGTTTTCCCTATTTTTCCTTTTCAGGAACAAAATGACTGAAGGAGCGACTGACATGGAGACCTGATTTTTTCCTTGTAAATAATTTGAATATTTCAACATATTTTTACTGAGCTAGACACTATGATAACATGAAATTATAAGGTTTGGTGAGCTGAAAATAATTTATACAAAAATATAAATTGTTTTTGTACTATGCACATTTTGTAACTATGATATCTCTTAAACACGATCATGGATCATAAATCTGATTCCATAGTTTAGTCCAAATCATTCTGTTTACCCGAGGTGGGTTATAACCATTTTTAGCACAAGAATTATGTGAAAAACACCATGTAGGGGAAAAATGGTAATTAAAATAATTGAAATTTATTATTTTATCATGAATTCTCAATCAAATATCATTCAAATAAGAGTTTTAATTTGAAAAATTATACCGTTTTTGAGTTTGGAATGGGGTGTTTTTCATAGGTATGTTATAATATTTCGGGGCACCCCAATTTGTATTTTGCCATGATCAGAGCTCCTATAAATAAAAAATTGGTATTTTGGGGTTAGGGGTTCCTCAATAAATTCTCTTTATATGATCTCTCTCTCTCTCCTCTCAAGAACATTCATTCCAATTCTCCACTAGATCAAGGAGCGATCTCTACCGAAACCTTAGCAGATCGAAGAAGGGTCACAAAAGATGCATCACCTACAAATAATGATGATTAGATCATTCATGAGGTAGAATTGTTGTTAAATTTACCTTAATATCTCATCATGAAAAAAAAACATCACTAAATCACCGGGTAGAGGATGACACTGTGATGCCTTCAACCCAAGGATCCTGAAACCATAATTTTTTAGAGATTTCAACTACCGAAGTGGTCCCCAAGGCCTTTATATAGTGATGGAGGCTGGTGACCGAAGAATAAAGAATAGAGGATCAATGTTGAGGTGGAGAAGAAAACTAGTGGAGGCTCAAGGCGGTCGGTATGCACTGTGGCGAGGTTGTAGTCAGCATGCAAAATAAGGTGTGTAGATGAGAGGGACGATGAGGCTAGGAAGGTGTGACTAGGAGAATGAGGTAGAAAGCATTCGAGCTGGCTGGATGCGGTGCCAATAGGTTGGGGGAGCTAAGACACTGACAAGTGGAGAATCAGATGCATATGGGGGTTCAAGGCTGCGACTGGGACCTGGGCGATACGACACTACCGTGTTGACCAGGCGACATTGTGGAGACCATGAAGTCAGTGGGGAGTGACTGGAGCTGGGATCTGAGGTATGACGTTTAATTGTGGACCAAATGTTTCAGCTGGTCCAGGTGGGGGGGGGGGGGGTGCTAGCCGGTGCGGGGAGGACCTTTCAGAGCAGTTCGACCAGAATGGGCCATAATGATTCATTTCAGACCGTACAAATTAAATGGTTGTATATCTTAAACCACATGCTCATTTTACATGTCGTATAAGACCAATCATCCCTTTAATCAACGATGACATTTAAAGATTAGTTTGGGACTTTTATGTATTTGTTTCATTTCTCGATTCCTCAAAACTACTATGTTTAAAAATAATAATTTAATTTTTTATATTCGAATAACTTGTTTTATCCCTATCTTCTAAATGGGAGGTCCATTTGATGTGCTGTTAGTGTTGGTGTAACCATTTTCATTATTCATAAATATTAAGTATTCTTTTGGTTTATTAATCTAATGTCGAAGAGCGGGCCCCATGGGGCCCGATTTGAATGCATTGCGGTGAAATGAAACTATTTCACTGGTTATCAATCTTGGGAAAATGGAGTACACATTTTCCTATGTATTTCCAATAGGATCACATTTAAGAGATCCATATAATATTTTTTTGGGACTGATACTTGGGCCCCATGGGAGGTCCTTTGAGCATAGTGTGTCTACAAAAAAAATTTCCATCAAATGTCTGTTTAGGGAAAATAAATAGACAATATTCCATGTTTTTCACAAGGATATAAATGGATTGATCTATTTGGATTTGTGAACCCTTATTCAGGATATTGTTAAATGTGGAAACATGAAACTTATATCAGTGGAAGAACCTTTTCACGTGTTTGAAGAGAACCCATTGCTTGGGTTGACATAAACTATTGTGAGAGTGGAGAAGATGTATGAAGAGATTTATTCAAATATTCTAGATCTGTTTAAGGAGGTGTGCCAGCATAATTATGATTTGGACCCTCTCGTTCAATGATGAGCATCGTGGGCTTGTCAAACTTTTGAATAGGTGTGTCACGTACTCTGAGATTAAGATTACACCCTTAATTGAACTAGTTCACATTTTAGTACCCAACAATGGTTAGATACCTGACTGGGTGATGAGGAGAGGCCACATGATTTCTAGGCTCCCCACACATCGTGTAACACTATAATAATTCTTCTACCTCTTGCATTTCATTCTTTTGAAATAATATTTTGGAATGCGTGTAGCCTATTATAGGTTTTTTTGTATAGAACACAATGGTTCCCTCCATAGTGGATTTCTAGTTATGATGTGAGATCTTACAGGAATGTATCATATTCAGATTGGTTCCTGATGAAGGCAATAGCGTTCCGTGGAATTATTTTGATAGGTACCATCTAGAGGGTTGTATTGTGTTTGACATTTTTCTTTTTAGAGGTACCATCTAGTAGGGATTATAGGTGTTCCTCAGTGTTCTTTACCAAGAGGTACCATCCAACTAGGATGGCCAGATCTGTTTTGGGTTTCCTTCTAGCTAGGTTGGGAAGTGGTCCCCCATGGAAGTTTGAGGTTTACCTCCAGCTATGCTGGGAAGTGGTCCTAGATGGCAGTTCTGGGCTACCCACTATCTGGGATCGGTAGTGGGTCCCGTTGATGACTTTTTCCTTATAGTAGCCTCCAGCTGGGCAGGGTAGTGGGTCCCCATCGACTATCAATGTGGAATCCCCTTCCATATCAGGGTGTGGGTGGCCTATACGACTACTATTAGAGTGGAATACCCATGAAACACTTAGGCGTGGGTCCTCTAATAGGAGTTTTGTATCCCTCTACTACGATGAATAGTGTTGAGATGAGTTTGATGTACCTTTGGACTCTCAATGAAGAGGGATGCCTTTCCCACAAAGACACATCCTTGCGATGAGAATTAAAACCATTAGGGAATAAAATTACCATCCATAGAGAATAGTATTAATGTGTGGTGATTGAGTCCCTTTGACCATCATTTTAGAGAAAACAGGAGGAATTCTAGACATCGATGGTTTCTTTTAAAACTGTTGGTCACCCCCTTTCTTGAGAAGATCTAGTGTGATAAAACCCCCTTAACGCTCACATTTGGGCTTCTTGACTGAGAATTTATATATATATATATATCCTATTTTTAGGAATAAAAAATTAGGTTTTGGTTACTCTACATCCATGATAGGTTAAGACATGTGAGGTATGCCATGTGCTTTCCATGTTTAGCTTCTCATGGTTGGACAAGCCTACACTTCTGATATAGTTAGTAAAGACTCAATGAGAAGTTAATATTCCCACTATTTATAGCTCCATGTGTTTAGACTAGTCTCGGGAACTCTCATATTGGGTTGAGCAACACTCCTTTTACTACACCTTATTCGATTTACTACTCCCATCTTCATTACATCTATTGCTAATTCAGTGACCCTTTGAGGGAATCCTACTGAGTGTTTTTTATACTCACCCCTACCTGGACATTACTCGCACAAGGTGTTCCCTTACATATGACATGCAGGTTGATTGTGACTTTATAAGAGCTAATAGATACATGAGCATTGACCATGTGTGGTGGTTGTATCTTGGGATTCTGGAGTGGGACTCTCCCAACAATTTTACATTTTCATCGCTTGCTGGGTTGTTGAACTTTTCAAGTAGGGTGGGAATTTTTCCCATTTCCCATTAAACATTAGGTTTCTATACATGTACTATTTAGAGGTCGATGCATGTTTTTGGTTTATATATAGCAGTATTGTATTTTTTTCTTCTCCCAGTGCACTTTTATAAAATTAGTTGGTTGTGTGTGTGTACAGGTTCTTATGAAAAGGCCTCCTCTAGTTTTTTGTGCCTTCGGCACTACTCGCAAGCCCCTAGCGTATGGAGGCGGGCTTGGGGTAGTTGCATCTTGTTCCTAGGAATGTGTTGAGTCATGATAGTTATAATAAGAAATCAACATCAATGAAATATAAAATTCAATAATTTATGTTCACATAGAAGAATATCTATATTGATATCATTGAAAACATTTATAGGAAAATACCATTTTTATGTTGAAATGGATTATCAATAAAATGAAGCCCAATAAAAAAAGAAAACAAATTTTAGAAAAAACCCTCTTAATAGTGTAAAATATGATTCATTTAATTTTGGAATCCTGAAGGATTGAAAATCCACCCATTCAAAATAATTTATAAACATTCCTTATGTATATTTTTCAAAATTTTTTTACAAAGAATATCATTTTGAAAATGACAAAAATGATTCCTTTAATACATTTTGTAAGAGTTATATCATGGGTAAAAATGGATGAAAATATTAATTATTTAATATTAAAAACATTTTTGAATATATTTTTAGTGAACATGGACATCTAAGAGAAATATTCCCTAGTATAGACTTAAAAATAAACAATCCCAAAAAATAATTAGATTGTGAAATAAACCCTCCCCATAGTGTCTGATTTCTTCTATACATTTCTAAAATATATAAATAGGGGGATTAAACATGTTATTAACAAATTTAAGAATTATATTAATTTTTATGATAGCATTTATTATCCACATAAAATATTTTAGCACTGATTTATTAATAGTATTTTCATCATTTCAGTATTTTTAGTATTAATTGTGTTGTTTCCTCATGCGTGTTCTATCATGAAATTCTTCCTAATTGTGTGTTTTATATAGTCCAATAATTTATAGAATTATATTGATGTTATTAATATAATATTTTCTTAATATATAAATTTTTTGGATCATTTTTTATTTTTGGATGTGGAAATATCATCACATTATGGAGACGATAGGTAATACATACTCACATGGGGTGATATATTTCCATTAATGATGAATGGGTTAGGAAATGAATGGTATTATAATTTTATTGAATAAAAATTACATCATGTTATATATATATATATTTCTAAAATCCATTATTATATCTATATATGTAAATTGATGATGTAAATCAAATTACACAAATACGTGGAGACAGTATGTCATATATATGATCGAGTGATGCTTTTTTTTTCATTGGATAGATAAATGGTGGAATATGGTTATCCCATAATCATAATATCATATTAGTATATTTAGTAAAATATAATTATTAAATTATAATTAAAACAATATATAAAGATGAATTATATGAATTACATAACTAGAATGAGTTATTAAAATTGATTACCACTTTATCAGTGTACCTCCATCAGATATCTTCATCATGGATCTAGGATTGGTATTTTTGGAAGAACAAGACCTAAAAAACATTTATAATATTTTGGTAAGATAATTTTGTAGGTTTTCATTAATATAGAAAGCTCAATGTTGTTTGAATAACTGAGGAAGAATGTGCCCTTTTATAATTGATATGAGGGGCACATTTGGAATTTTACAAAATATTATTTTATAATAAATTATTATGTCAAATTTTTTTTTGTCAAAATGAAAATTTATTTATAAAAAATATATTATATAGTTATAATATCATTAGGAAAAAGAATTTAGATAGTTTTTATCATTTTATTCCATATCCATTTACTTTATCCCAAGGTTTGTTATTATTGACCTTAATTGCGGTAACCATTATTTTAATCATAAAAGGATTATAATTTTAATTTAATTGAAAAAATAACTCACAAATTGAAAATAAATCATTTTTTAAATATATTACATTAAAAAGGACTGAGATAATATTTTTATTAGTTTTATTATAATTCTATAATGAATTATTTTGATTAATTATCATTATTGTCAATTCAGGACAATATCTAGTTAATTTGACATCAAATATATCAAACAATACTAGGAATTCAAATATAATTAATTAAAACAACCATATTTTGTCATATATATCTAGATAATTCATTTCACACATTAAATAAGTTTAATTACATCAAAAAAAAAAAATTTTCAATTTCATTTATTTTATATTATTTTTTGTCAATTAAATAATTAATGAATCAGTGTTGTATAATAATTTAATGTAATTTTTTCTACAATAAAATTTAAAAATAAATATCCATGATATTGATAAATCATTTATATTACAGAAGATTATTTATATTCAAATTTATATATTTGATAAATGCAAATATTAAATTGAAATAGTTATAAAAAACTTGAATGTGATATCATTGAGTTTATATAAAAGTAATCATTATAAAGGCAATAAAAAATTCATAATGGTGAAAAATAGCCATATAACAGAAGAATGGTTATTATGGAAGAATAATACTCATTAAAAAAATTGGAAAATATTTTTTTTATCATTTACAACCAATATCATATTATTTTTACCATTTACTACACACTTTCCCATATATAGTTGTAAATAAATTTAATAAGGATAATATTTATTTTCACTAAAAACAAAAGATACCAATTTAATAAATTTGGACCTCTAGAGTGATAATATGGAATCCAATTTATCAAATTCAATTCCTATAGAAGAATAAATAAATTTTAAAAATAGTTCAAAATATGTGATAAATATTTCGTCTTTTAAATTATTCTTTTTAACAATATAATTCGATTTATTAGTATATCATGCCCAATAAAAATATTTTTTTAATGATAAATCATTTTTTTAATATATAACATGTAAATTTCATAAAATATTTCAAAAATACTTACTGATTCAATATATAATTATATAACTATATTATATGAAAAGAATTGTTGTTCTGAAAAAAACTATTTTATTAACATTCTTTTTTTTAATCAATTTATATAAACTAAAATTTATATTGTAAATATAAAATCAACATATATATATATATATTCAGGTATATTTATTTTTAGTTATTATCTCCAAAAATAATGGCTTGGTAATAAGAGTCACTTAATAATAGCTCTCAGTCTATTTGAACTTGGTGTTGCATGCAATGTTATCTTTTTAAGATATTAAATCAATTTTAAAAAAGATATATATAATAAAATAATATGGTGTTGCATTATTTCTTCATTAAAAAATCAGTATCCTCAAAATGTATATAATTTTTCCTCATTGATGGATTTGTAAAATTCATTATCATAATTTCCTCTCGTTCCCAAGTGTCCTCTTCTATTTTTTGGATTTTTGGAATGTACCTTTTACAACTGATTCATCTGAGCCTCACCTATATTTCTCTATTTTCTATACTCTAGAGAGGCTCTTCAAAGTAAGATAAATTTAGTTCTAATTTGATTTCTTCAAAAGTGGGAGCATGCAGTGGTAATGGAATGTAATTGCATAATAGAATCATGTAGAAGACATAATGTTCTTTAGAAAGGCTAGGTGAAATTTCAAAAAAGTAAGCAATACTTAATATTATTTCCTTAATTTAAAAGTGTAAAATATACCAAGAACACAATTTCCCTTTCTTACTGAATATTATAGTACACTCCCATGGAGAAATAATAATGAAAATGGAATCTCCCAATTTAAATTGTAAATCATTGTTCCTCATATCGATATAGCTCTTTTGACAATATCTAGATGCTTTGATATGCGTTTAAATAGATGATAATTTTTTTAGTTAATCGGAAACTTCAAGGCCTATAAGATTAATTTTATAATCGTTATCCCAACATGTTTTTTAAATACATCTTTTTGTATATATCTCTTTATATAACTCCTTTTGAACACATCAATGGTATATATTTTAATATAAAAATTATAACAATGGTAAATAATGATCTCAAAATACCTTGAAAGTAAAGTGAGTTGAAATTCAAAATATCATATATTGTTTGGATAGTCCTTATTAAGTTATAATTATTTTTAGGTTTTTAAACAATGCTCAAATGAATCTCGATATCAAGATCCATCATTATAAGTTTCAACAATATTGATGTAAATCATGGATCACTATAAGAAACAATTGAAAGAGGTTCACCCCAAAGTATTACAACATCATTAATATATATTATTGCAAATCCTAAAAAGGAAATTATTCCCTTATAGTGTGATGATGCGTTGATTTTCTATGTGAGTCAACAATTAATCATATTGTGTCATTACTTCTTGTAATTTTTTTAATCTTGTGACAATGCCCAAAATAAGGTCATCTCATTTCCATGAAGGAATAAGTTGATGTTTGATGAATCCTATGTGAAGTTGTATCCCATATTATATATATAGAAAAACAAAACATCATGAGAAACAATCAATAATTTTCCACATCATATTACCCCACAAAAAATATTTTATCATATCTCTAAACATCTTGGTGTGACCATAGTTTATAGAAAAATTTATGCTTTGAGCATAATCCAACAATCCCCTTTTTATCTTAGTTATATAGGGAATATAAATCCTCTTCTCAAATATCATAAGACCACCATCATAAACAAAATTGGGAAATTTTATATCTTTAATTGAATTCATTTTTTTAGAATCCTCGTCATCATATTGATAACTTATTTATCTTTTCCAATAAGGATGGCCTGACAGTTTTTATAAAAAAATTATATATAATCTTATTTAATAATTATCATATCCATCATTACTATATCAATGAACACTGGATTCTTATAAATACATAATTTTTTTGAAACCCATGATCCTTTTGGCCCAAATATTCTACTACATTATTTTTCTTTCATCGATTGTGTGGTATTGAACAATCATAATCCTTCAACAACATGAGCCATCTTCTTTGAATCATTTTGAGTTCCTTATATGAGAAAATATTTTTCAAACTCTTTTGATCAATATATATCCCATATCGTTCACCAATGAAATTTTGTATCTATATATTCATATAATATATTACAGTTATTAACTCAAGATAATGAGTGGGATATTTCGGTTAATTTGTTTATTAATACCTTGATTCATAGGAAATAATTCTGACATTCAGCATGAAGACACAACCGTGTCCCTTCCACAATGTGTCACTATATGTCAAAAAATACACCATTTCAAGATTATATTGTCGATAATAAGGAATTATACAATATCCTCTTCAATTCATCAAAACATTTTTCACATTATATTTAAAAACACATGACCTCATTATGGATAAAATTTGTTAACAGGTTGGTAGTTCCGGCATAATTTTGATCAAATCATCAGTTGTAACCTTCCAAAACAACAAAACTACATTCCATGGTTACATTTTTTGGTGTAGTCCATAAATAGAATACCATGGCCTCCATAGGATAAACTCAGATTCCATAATTATGGAAAAAGTGTCTAGAAAAAAATTGAGACATAATTCATAGTAGCTAGGTTTCCAATATAACTCATTTATTAGAATATTATAAAGAAATAATTTCATTTGGTTCTCTTGTTCCTCATTGTTCTTGGAGTATATCAGTATATTATCAATAAAAACTAGATCAAGATTATCAATATATTCCTTCAATATTATATTCATTATATATGTAAAAATAAAGGATCCATTAGTCAGTCCAAATGGAATTATGATAAATATATAATGTCCATACCTTTTCTGAAACACTATCTTTGGAATAACTTCTTTATTTTAATGAAATTGTTGACATCTATAATGTATATTAAACGATGAGATATATTAAAATCCTGGAATTTTCTAAAATATGTCATCAATGTGACATACAGGATACTTTTTCATTAATTTAATAGGAATAATTTCTTTCTAATCAATGAAAAAAATCATTGATAAATCTTTCTTATTAATTATAATAATATGGTCCCCCAACAGTAAAACACTGGGGAGTATAAATCCCTTACCAATAAAATCAACTAGTTATTTCTTCAACTCTATTAACGCTACAGTTGACATTTTATAGGTATTATTTGTTATATGTCTTTCACCAAGGATTTAATTCACAAAAACTCAACATCCCACCCATTCGAATATCCAGTTAATGCATTAGTAAAATCAAAATTCTATTCATGTACAATAAATATATCTGAAATTTTTAGGACCCATTTTTATAAGTAGTTTTTTCTTTTATTATTTTTAATGAATCCCATTTAGAAGACATACAAGTGGAGGATCGTGATATGAATCTGATAATGAATTATCCCCTCTAAAGTTATGAAATTTCATATATTTATCCCCTCAAATTATTCCCACTTCCTCTTCATCATCCTTACCATTGAAATAAATTTTCAAAATAAATTTTTGAAATAAATTTTGAATTCTAGTTCAAACTATGGATTATATCAAAACAATCGATAGATATGAAAATAAAACAAGACAATATATCAAATTTTTGGGTCAAAATCGGAATTCCATGACACATCTTTGATGGAATGATATTTCCACTATGATTTTAGAGTGAAAACTCCATTATTATGATAAATAGGAAATGTATAATTTTATTGAATACTATGAAGATATTAATGGATGTGATGATCTAGAATAAAATAATGCATTACATATATTTGAGGAGATTACTAAATTACCATTAACTATATCATTAGAATCATTGAACTCACAATTTTTAACCACATTAATTGGCTATTATAAGTTGAAATTTTCGAGTGAAACATCCCTTCAAATCTCGGACAATCATGTGAATAGTTATCCATATCCTTAAAAATAAATCCGTCCACATTGAAATATTATTTAATGGGCCTTGTAGCTATTTTCTCCACAAATGTAATAAAATCTAATTCCCATTAGGCATGTTCTATGATTTTTATTTACACAATTATTTCATGATGGAAATTAAACTCTTATATTCTCTCTTTTTTCTTTAATTACTTATCTAGAGTACTAAACAATCCTCTATATATTTTTTCCCATTAAATACACACAAAACATAAAATTACTTTTCTTTCTTTATGGAACATGTTACTATATCCTCGTGTTGAAAAAATTGGTTCAGATACTTATTCCCTTGGAATTATTGGATTAATAATATGAATTATAAATTAATTCATAGATTTTAAATTGAAAATATATTCTAGGGAATGCCCTAATAAATTTTTTAAGGTAGCTTAATTCATTGTAATATTCACATTAGCCTTCTATCAAAGACTCAATAATTGTTTATCCACAAGTGATCATTATTTACAAGGAAAAATATTTCCCATGAAAGGAAACTTTAAATATTTCCATTACTTATTTTCAATTTCATCACCCTATTTATTGCTTTGAACATTAACAATCATTAATCCACATATTTTTAGAGATGATAAAGACCAACAAACTCATTCTCCCTTTCATTACATCCTAATGTGATAAATATATTTTCTATGGAACTTATAAATATCACTACTATAAATTTATTTTTTAGTCCCATTTAATGATTGATATTGTTTTCTAACAATTAATAATCACATTTTTACACCACATTGTGGAAAAGGATGGTCCATGTGTGTAATGGTGTTTCACAAAAAATGATCCAGTTGTCCCTATAGAGTTTTATATAGTTCAAATCCAATTGTTTCTCTAGATCGATCATCACTATCTTACATATGAGTGAAAATACCCACATTTATTACATGAACTGATATAGTTTTTATCCACTCTCCTAGTATCCATTTATAAAAAATGGGATTGACTATATATGATTATGAATGATTTAAAATTTCTAACATACTGGAACACATAATATCAATTGATTTTTTTGTATATCTAATCTCAAAATCTTTAATGTGGTTACATTGGTAATATTCTCAATATATGTTTTAGTTTTATGTTTCCATAATCCATGTTATTATAAATCATCTTCCTAAAGAATCTATTAAACTTACTCTAGGAAAGACTATTAAGACCCCACCACTAGAATCATAGAGTCTGTGGTTGCATTATTTCATTGACAGAATAAGAGGTAATATAATCCCAATTGACCAAATAGATTAGTAGTTTGGAAAAATAAGATACACAATTGAATCGTAAGTAGTATGTACGAATGAGAAGTAAGTTCGTTATTCATTGGATGGATAAATGTTGGAATATGGATATCTCATAATCATGAGATAATTTTAGTTTATTTATTAATATATATTATTTATAATTGAAACTACATTTAAAGGAAAATAATAATAAGAAATGATCTTGAATGATTTACTATAAATAAAAAACTCTTCTTCGAAGGACTTCATGTAGATAACGTTTTTACAGATATAGGTCATTTATTTTATAAAATAACACGACCACTATAATTTGAATAAATTTTTTTGGTAATATTAATGGTCAAGGATGGTTGATCTAGAACTCTCAATGTGTTTTGATGAAGTGAGGGAGGAGGGTCCCATTTATAAAAGAGGTGATGGGAACTATTAGAAATTTTCAATATATAATATAATTTAAAACAAATTTTTCATTCCAAATGCCTCCAAATAGAATGGTTTTACAATATATGAATAGACTGGGGTGTTATACCATCAAAAAACATAATATAGACATTGTTTCAATCATTTTGAACATTATACTTATGATTAACACAAATGGTTAATTATTTTTGACCTTATCCATGGTAAGAAATATTTTAATCATATTGGCTTAAAAATATTAAAATATATGAAAAAAAAATCAAAAATGGATAATTTATGATTTTTAAACTATAATCCAATAAAATGGATAAATATAATATATATATATATATTTCATAAATAAATAAATAATAATTTTAAAAAATTATTATTAACATACTTTTTTACACAATTCATTTAATTTGATATCAAATATGGCATGTCATATAGATAATTCTATTATAATTATATAAATACAAAATATTATTTCACATATATCTATAAAAACATTTTCATAGATTAAATTCTACAAATTATTTCAAAAATAAAATTTTTAAATTAAATTATTTTATTTTTATGTTAATTATAAAATTACTATATCAGTGATCTGTAAGAATTTATAGTAATTATTACTTCAAAAAAGTATATATGAAATTTAATGATGAATATAAATTTTTAATATTTCAAATTAATATTAATATTCAAACATATTCTCTAGATAAACACATTAAAAAAATTTATTTTTTAAAACATGAATGGGATCTCATTGAGTTTTATTAATATAAATATTATAAAGTTCATAATAATATCCTAATAAAGATAATTGGGATATATCTAAATATTTAATGATTATTGATTCATATTATTAATCCAATAATTTTTGGGCAAGTGTTAGGGTCATTTAACAATCTTTATCACACTATTTCTACCCTTAAATATATTATTTACCCATTACAGTGGTAACAATAATTATTTTGGTAACAATTCATTTTCAAAAAATGTAACTATTTATGAAATTCAGACCTCCTAATTACTAATATAGAATCTATTTTATGGATTTTAATACCTATATGTGGTATAGATTAATTTTAAAATAATTTTTCAAAATACGATAAAAACCACATTTTAGAAAATGATGTTTTTATGAATAAAGATTGAAATTATTGTTATCCAAAGAAATGAAAAATATTATATTAATTTAAAAACATTTAATTTAATATTACATATATAAATTTTTTTAATATCATTTAAAAATTGTCAAAAACTGTATTTATTATGATATAACTATACTGGGCTCAAATAAAGGTTTTCTATTAAAATTATTTTATTATTATTATTATTTTATCTAATCAATCATTTAAAAATGAATTATATTATATTCATATATAAACCATATAAATTTTTTATAATTTAGTTAGTCATATTTATTCTTTGAAAGTTAATGAAAAGGTAATAATGATCATATAATAGTAGATCATGGTCTATTTGAACTCGATGTTTCATGAAATATAAGAACATAAAGAGATTAAATTTATTTAAAACTAAATGTACCATAAAATATTGTGGGGTTGCAAACTCAATTCCCCCTAGATCTATCCATGGAATAAAGAACATACAATGAACAACATTAATCATAATAGGAAACCATGTAATCCTTGATAGGATGTTTGAGGAATTACACCATATTTTCATCAAATGACACCTTAGGATCATCCTAGGTAATTCATGATCATCATCTATTTCAATCCATTATGATGGTGTGTACTGTATTTTGTATACACAAAACATATCCCTTGAGAAAGAATACCCGAGTGTGAAACTTATCCCATTTTCATTCACCAAGTGATGATCGATTCAAATCCTAATGGTCCATTTTAGTATTATTTCCCCTAGGTAAAGCTATACCAGAGCCACATCTGCATGTAATATCCAGACATCGATGCAATTTCATGGAAACCACTTTCTCAATCCTTTACCAAAATTCTAGGATATTTTCCTACACTAAGACATACCATTATATACAACTCTAATGGTTCCTCGTGTGAGTTTCCAAATGTTAAATAAACCTTTTTATGAAACAATCTATATCAAACATTTCTTTTCATACCCAAATAACACATCATTGTAGAAAAATATTCACTACATTATATAATGGACCCTGCCTGAATCAATAGGTCTATTTACATTGGAAATATGGATACATGGACAGCTAGTTCAAAAGAGAACTACATTATCACCCACTGAATTCATCATATCTAGTAAAATTCTAAGACATATCAAAAATAGTAAATATCTTCAAAACTGATGGAATGTAAATATAATAATGATATGTCTGAGTATCATAATAAGGGTACGAAAAAGAGATATTGATGACCATATAATTATAACATGAGTACAAGATTTTGAGAAAATGAGAATAAATTTTGAAAACCATAGAATTGATATCAAACATCATACTCTTGATTCATGGAATATGTTTTCATAGTTTAAAAATAATGAATCATAATTGGATCAACTAACATGATCCCCAACATCATAAAATAGGCATAAGATATGGATTTGTAGAATACACATAAGCATAAAAAATAAATTTCTTATCAGTCAAGGCTTACTTACAAGGTTGTCATAGTGGAACAAGTTCACTAACCAAACCATCATTGTAGTTATTATTCATCTCCTAGATTTCAAATTGAATTAACTCCTATACTAAACTGGGTTGAATCCCCATTCCAGTCTTATTTGTCTCATAAGATATCAATCTAAACCTAATTCATTGGATAGAGATATAGGTTCTTCCCACTATAAATGAGTTTCATAATATTTTCATCAAAACCTTTCCGATGTATGAGAAACATGTTTAAAAAATATTTCACTATTTCAGTATTGAATAACCCATTAAAATGAGTTCCATAAATATTAACCATGTAAATGAACTTATCAACCATCTTATCATTGTATTCATATACCATACATATTAAGGAAAATGTTGGTATCATTAAATAATATCATTTTAAAATATTATGTAACATTTAATTAGGTCATCATATATTGAAAAATATTTTCAAATATCAATTCTATCATTTTTTAAAATATCTATTTCGTTCTAATATAAAATTTTTCAAATGTAAAAATTTACAAAATATTATAGGAAATGTTTTCATTTATAATATCATTAAAAATATTTAATGGATAATGAAAATCATTGATTATTTATGATAGCATAAAATAATTTTCATGTAGTCCAAGTGAAAATATATATTCCCGTCTCATTTTTAGTAAAAAATCAAAATTACCACTTTTGTAAAGTGATAATTTAAAATCTGGGATATTCATAGAGGTATGGATGCTATAAAATTTCTTGATCCATTGTTATGTTTTTTTGTTGGTATTAAATCATAGTAAACATGAAATTAAAATGGTTTTTTCAATTTCTTAGAAGTAAGGTAGCATGTGGGCTGGGGATGTTTTCCTGAAAAATTCATGAAGTGAAATGGATTCCGGAAGTGAAAGAAATTTATGATGTGGATAAAATTAAGGAAATGAATTTCATGGGAATTAACCAGTAATTTCATATATCACATGAATTGAAAATATTTTTTGAATTCAATTTGTGACATGAAATGGTTTTCCACAATAAAAAAATGAAAACCAATGAATTCATGATGTCAATTCCTATAACATAATCAACTTTATTTGTGGTTATTTTTTAAATGGCATAGACCCCATATTTTATCTATTATACAGCTATATTATGTAGTAGAAACCTTTGAGAGATCATATTTTCCTCCTACCTAGGTTCACCTAGTTTGAGAAGTTTTTTGTCTTGTTGGATCCCCTTGTGTAAGAGATTTGTTCCTCTACAACCATTTATTGGGATATCTCTTAATATTTCGTACTTTTGTGGAATTTACTAATATCCCATATTTTCAATGCATTCACCTATTTTGATGATTTATGCAATTATACGTTAATTGAAGGTCAAAAAGATTATGAAGGGTAGTCTATTAACCTATTACCAGTGGTTTCGTAATTTTTACTTAAAACTGAGTCATTTAATAAAATGCACTATCATGTTGAACAACAAAATTTCTAGGAATTTCTTCAAATTAATATTTTACTTATTTTCAATTTTATTGAATTCCAATGGTTTCCAATATTTTTTTCTCTATGGTCAATGGATTCCCACCTCAACTACTGACTCCCCATAGTGTGTTCTCATGTGATTTATTTTAATTATTGAATCTTATAAACCCATTGCATTTCATATTCAGTTTTGAATGAAACCTAGTTGGATGTTCCTTTATAACTAAAGGTTATGTGAGTAGAAAAACCAATTCACCTGCCTTCCCAATAGCTAAGGATAGTCCCCTTGGTTAATATGGCATGATAAATGATTTTTAACCCATCCATTAGATTATCATAAATTATTATTGTCTTTATAAAAATATGATACTTGAACATGGTTTCCCTTCTATTTATGATATGAAGTCACATATTCTCTTATATTTTGATACATGGGCATGGAGACCCATTGGTTTTTGATACTCGATAACGGAATCCCTTAACTCTGTGACACATAGGCATGGAATCCCGTATATTTGTCATAAATGGTAATGGGAACCCATAAAAATGTGAATATATGAAATGGTATCCCAACTAAGATGTCATAATAGAGAATGGTTTCCCAAATGAAATATTATATGTAGGCATAGAATCCCTTGACATTATATGATATTTAAAATACAAACCATGGATGCGTGAGTAATTTCACATTTCTTAGATAGTAGCAGTATCAATATATATATATATGTCTAAAAATGTCACAACATGTTTAGACCAAATATATGTTTACATATTGTTACCTATTTTGTGATCTTCCCTATGTGGAAAAATTTGTTAGTGTATGAATTGTTTTCATTGATATCTAGATCCCACATGTTTACATATTATATTCTTTTTTACATTTTCATATCTGCACACTATTGAATTCATATGCACCTACCATATTTCAATAGTAACTAATGTTGGAGGAATATTGAGTAAATATCACACCCTTTTTTATCGACCAACTGGTACAAAAAAAATTCTAATCGATGTAGGTAGAGACAAAGGAATGTTTCCTGATGTGTATGTTTGATTATCTTCTTATGATAAAGTATAAGAGAAGAGGACTTACACTTTTCTCACAATTTTAGTGGAGATAGACTATTGGATTTTTTAGTTTTTCTAAACCATGATATATATGAATGTATCTATTTTTTGTATATCACATGAAATAGCATCATTTTCTAAAAGGAATTGATTTTTTTCTTCATATAGGTTATGTTTGTATGATTTATTATTTTTAAGATACTAGTTACATATTTTTTTCTTATACTTATTATTATTATATACAATTATTATACACTCTAATTATTGGTTATAGTATCTCCACATAACTACTATATAATTGTATAGCTGTTTTGTAGCCTCTAGCATTTCGGTAGGTGTGGTTGAGGTCATTTGGCTAACCGAGTTCAGTTATTAATGAATAAACTAGGTATGGGGCACTACAAATTGGTATTAGAGGGTTTCTTTTTTCCCTTTGTCGTATAATTTTGGAATTATATAGGAGATAATGAATTTTTTTAAATTTTTGTAAAGAGTATGTGCCTATAGTAGCGAACACACATAAATGGGATAACCAAATTACATATGATGGGATAATTCCTGTCAAGTTTGTTACTATTAAAATTGAATTGATTTCATTGTTTGTTAAATCACTTCATTTGTGAGTTTATTATTATTATTATTATTTATGTATTTTAACTTACCTTTGTTCTATGAGGAAATAATGTATTATCTCAGGAATCATTATTGGAAATGAAGGGTTCAAATGTCATTCATTATTCCATTCAATTTTTTAATTACTGTGAGTATCTATTGTATTTCATATAAAATTTGTGTGTACCATGACTAATACATATTTATTTTTTTCTAACATTTCCTATAGTGACTGAATTATTGAATTAATTAATTTATCTGAATCAATAAAAATTATGTTTTCCCACATAGACTGATAAAGACACACTAATTAATCAAATATTCCATGTTTGAGTCATGGTCCAATGGTTCCATGGGATTCGAAGTTAGTTGATATGAATACATGAATGGTAATTAGAATTTATGATTTTTTACTTCTATAAAATTGGAATCTCTATTCCTCTAATAAAATCATTTTATATGGAATGTTAAATTTGAATACTAGTTTAAGGGTCGTGTCACAATTAAATGATGTGCTGATTTCAATTTATAATGGATGTGGGATTTTATAAATTGGTAATGGTGTCACAACTAATTGTAGATTGGTAATTTTATATTTAAAAATATAAAACCGTTTAAACTCAAATGAATATAAAATAATAAATGAAATGGTTTCAATTAAATGGGGATGCCAATTTAATTTTAATGGTTTATTTCCTCTATATCGTTCCATTTACATTATGTATACCGAAAAACATATAGTTTTATATGGGACCATAACCCTAAATGGACAAAGTTTTTGGTTGTTGGTAGTGTCTCTGATTACATCTATGACCATTCTTATCTTCAATACCTATATTTAGGATCCTAAAAAGGGGTTTCACTCATTTATAGAAAATATTGATCCTTCCGTTTTCTAATATTAGTTATTTAATTTATTTTTAAATATTATATAAAGAATTCATTAGGAATTTGTAGAGATATTCACCCAAGGAGTACTCGAGTCATGTTTTGGGAGAGTGGATATGGTGTCACATCAACTTTAGTAAGATGGGTGATGTGACTTCTCATGCTCTCCTCTAATAGACTAGTGGTTAGAAACTAGTGTTGATAAGGCATATCACTAACATGGGAGGCCTTATACTAAGTTCATGTGCACACTAACAAATCTCTATGCCTATAAAGTACCAAAATGTAAAAAATAAAAAATATCCATGCATATATACATCTAAATAATGAAACCAGAGGAAGATAGGAAGTAAATGAATGAAAAAATGGCCAAATATATGCCCACTGTGAAGAGACTTAAAATAGAAGTCCAAGCTGGATGTAAGTAATGCGATTGAAATTAGGTATATGTTTGAACACACCTAGAAATTTCTGGTATCACTATGCACTATCTATTAATTGTTCTCCTGGTACTCTATAAAAACGTCGATCTTCTAAACAAGACAGAATACATGCCGGAAATTCCAATGCATGGGTGAGTATAAAAATACTAACTAAGAAACTCCCAAACCACAAATAATAAAAAATGAAATAAATTAATCTATAAATAGATATATGTCTAAATCACATATAAAAATAATATATATAAAATCAACAAAGACACATTATCTAATGGTATGCCATAACTATAGTATACTATACTAAGATCCTAGCACAAATATTCCACAAAGCACTTGTCTGGGAGAATACACTCTTGTGTCTAATATCAGTGATGATGTACATCCAAGAGGTACTACTGATTCGGTCTCGCCCTGAGAAAGAGAACACTGATATAGTTAATAAAATAAAATACACAAATGAGGATCACTTCTAAGTCCATGGAGTGATACCAATAACACATTATAAATTAATCCTAAAATTTGAGTATCAACGCCTGTGTAGTGTTGGTCACGATGATTCCATAAACATCATCCTGGGTATGAAGAATAATAGTGGATCTCACTATGGTCCTCTTAGAGGGATTCCAAAAAATCTATCCATAATGTCCTGTAGAATGAATCATAGTCCAGGTAGTTGGATACAATACCATAAAAATATTTAGTGAAGGGATAATGAGGAAAATTCATAATGAATCTTGTATATGATACCAAGGACATGGGCTCCAGTCTATGTATAATAGAGTACATTACATGTAGTAGGGGTCACCCACCATGTCCCCTTACCCTGAGTCATACCCATGTAAAAAACCAATGTCTTCATGTTGTGCATGTGTAGTACCACATGGCATGTTGGTTGCATGTGTATCCTACACGTGTTATAGTACACAGTTATAGTCTGGGTACGTCAGACAGTGTCTCAGTACATGTATTATTACATGTACCTAGTCTAGGTCATGTCGTTTTGGGGGAGTACACTATGTGCTCCAACCCATTTAGTCCAACCCATGTTCATGTACATATCAATTACATTTCAGGACATCTGGGAGAGACCCCAATCCATGTGATAGGGGTCACATTCTATGTGATATTTTAAGTGTTATGGAAACCCTAGCAACCACTCATGGGGACCCACATGGTTTTTTGATCTAGATTACAAGCCTTGTTGTTTTTTATTTTGTATAATCCCATGTCTACTCCCGTATTTCATCAAGAACCTCAAGCCTTAGATCTGAATATTGATTCAAAATGAGATTGAAGATCCCAAATCATGCAAGACCAACGATCACCAAATGACATGTTTATTCATCAAACCACTCCAAAAATGGATCAAATTATTGTTATCCATTATGCATAAAATAATGGTAAAGAACGTGCAATTGATTATCCATCATCCTATGAATTTATTGGTCTTCATTATCATAACTCTATCACATCATGCATATCCAATTTCAATGATTTCATATCATTTATCCATGAAATATTTTCACAGTCTTAGATTAATTGGTATTTGTAGAGTCGTTGTCCAAACGAATAACGCCCATCAAAAATGTAGATCCAGGGGGATTGAGAATGAATAAATATAAAGAACCTAACACAACACTTTCTTGTGCCAATATTGATTTTTTTTTCATTTAAACGACTGTTGAAATAAATCAAATCACAAAAAAATCTCTTGAAAAACAACACAAAATAACCCATCTTGCATGATGATTGAACCAAAGATCAACATGTTCATTGATTAATTCACATTAATTTTATAAACCAAGAATGGAGAATAATAAAAACCAAAAACATGACATTCCATGATTTTTATTGACCGCCGATGAAGAACAGGGTTACATTGTTTTATTGGTGTGGTCATTTGAATTTGAGGGTCCTTGAGTATTCATCCACAGTCTTGTCACTCATCTCCTAAGAGAAATCTCCAATGGTCTCTATAAGAGTTATCAAATGTTTCTAGTTAATGAATCTAACCCTGTAATTATGACTTTATTGTAGATTGAAATACTAACAATTCACTATGTCAACACAAATGAAATAAAATAATTTTATTCAATAATGTTATTAATTTATGAACTCATGATGATTTTTCCACAAATGAAATGTTCTAAATACAGATAATTTAGGCTAGTGGTAAAGAATATGTTTAAAATTTAATTATTCCCTAATATATCTGATATAGGAACCCATTTATAATTTATTCCACATTTTCTAGAAAACAATTAGTTCACGATATTCAATATATTTTATATATTTGAAAAAATTATTCGAGGCACACTGGGCCTCATAATCAGTTTCAATCCTAGTGGATTTTTTGGAAAATAATCCATCTAATGTTCAAAAATATTAAATGGAAAATAAGAGGAAATATAATATCCCCACCATAGAAATTTATGTACCTAAATAGAAAAAAATGGATACACAAACTGATGTGGGCACTAATTATGAATAAGAGCCTCCCGCTCCCATGTCCTCTCCCGGAGATTCCATTGCTCCCACCCAATACACAGTAAGAGAATAAATCTCCCAGGAAGGATCCTCCCATGCTATTCATGAATCACCATTGGGGACTCATCAAAGTTCTCTCAACCCTTAATGAGAAGATCACCCTAGTTGATAATGTGTAATGGGTCATGCATGTATCTGCTCAACTAAAACACATGGAAGTCATCATGCACCCACTCTAACTATAGGGGTAGTTCTTAGTGGTACACCACCAAGATAACTCAATGTTGTATTTGTAAAGGGACTATGAACCTAAGAGATATCATGTCCCCCCATCCAAATATACATAATTCATGTCAATTAAAACCCCATAGAAACACATGGTATCTTTCTTAAAACTCTAAAGTCCTTAGTTCCCCCTTTGAATAAGTCATATTATGTCTATGTGTATCTTTTATATTATCCTATTTTACATTCACATTTTCTTTTGTAGCTCATACCAACTATGGGACCATGAGAGAAAACTCTCATAGGTTATTCTAGAAATGTGGGGACCTATTGGGTAACTCATAAAAAGTCTTCAAGGATTCATAATCGTTGGGGGAGTGGTAATTGTTGTTGTATACAAACTCCACTAGTGGTAGGTGATCCTCCCAACATATACAAAGTTCCAACATGCATGCTCTTATTAATTTCTTACAAACCTGAATGGTTCGCTCATTCTTACAATCAGTTTGTTGGTGGAAAACTATACTTAAGTGGAATTGATTCTCATATTACGATTTCAATCCCTTCCACAATTGGGATGTAAAGTGAGTATCATGGTTATGAATGATCGGTGATGTAACTTTATGTTGATAGACTATCTCAGGAACATAGTGGAGTCCCAAGATCTGTACTAAACTCTTCTATCATATAGAGATGAAGTGTGTTTACATAGTGACTCAGTATATGCTTACACATATAACAACGTGTAACATGGGCGTATCAAGTAAGCCTGTCATGAATTCCATATATATCCAATCCCATTTAAGGTATAGAACATCAACTGGTTAAGACAATCCCTCTAGAACGTGGTGATAATACATAACATGATGAAAATTAAGGCATATAGAGTCGGACGAGGAAACTCATTTCTTCATACATAGCCTCCAAAACTGATGTTAGAGGTCATGTTATGTCACGAACACACCAAGATTTACCACCAAACGAAACATATGAAACTATCTCAAAACCTCCTCTAGGAACATCACTTCTTCCATAATGTGTCCTCTAGAAAGAACAACATGCTCCCAATCAATATAATCCACATTTGTATTATTCCATATGGATATTTGAGTGCATAGGGTCTCACAGTCAACATCACCAATTTGTTCCTCCTTGACTCATTTCAAGAGAGGAGGGGTAATGATCATATACAATAGGTAAGATTTTCTATATTCATCAATAATGGATATTCATAATGAGGCCAACTACTCAGACACTCCACTCAGCAACTGTGAACAAGATCATTTACTGAGAGTATCTCCTACCGTATTCCCCTTCAAATGTGTATAGTCATTTTTAATTTCATAATACTTGAAGAACTGTATCCATCACCTATATCTCAATTAGAGAACCTTATGAGATAATATATAATTGGGAATCATGCGATTGGAGAAGATGATAAACCACTCACCCATAAGGTAGACTCACCACATATTCATAGAGAACAGTACTGGTGCTAGCTCAAGATTGTGGGTTTCATAGTTGTGATTGTGTGGTATCACCTAGTATGAACTATTGGAAATCACCACCTTCCTCTACATTATAACCCTAAATAGACTAGTTCATAATATATGATAGAACACTATGTACATGAAACCCTCCTTCGATAATTTGATGAAGGTATAACTTTTCAAACCCTTCATCGTCTACTGAAAATCATGCTTGAAATTTTCTGTCCATACAAATGGATTCCCATTCTGAGTCAATGCTTTCATGGTTGATGATATTTTTTGAGAAATTACTAATTAATCTTATGTAATAGCATGCCAAACTATGGAAGCTCTGCACCTATGTCACATCCTTGGGTCGATACCCAGCTAACATATCCTAGACAATGGATAGTTCCGCGACTAGTCCATCCGCAAAGATAACATGTCCCAGAATGAGGAACAACATAATACATAATTGGAACTTTGTGATCATTCTATAGAGATAGTGATTTAGGGTGATGTCTAGAACATTCCCCACGTGTCTCGTGTGATCCTCATCATATTCCTAGAAAACACGGATATATATGTTAAAGACTACTATGAATCAGTCTATGTAAGGACGAAATATATGTTTCCTAATTCCCCTGACCACTGATGGGGTATTCATTGCACAAAATGGAATAAAAAATTACTCATAGTGACTATAACAGCATCTAAAGGCTGTCTTCGGTATATCCTTTCCCTATACTCAGAAATGGTGATATCCTGACATGACGTCATGATTATTGAAAAATCATGTCCATCTCAACTGAAGAATGTGTTCATCGATCTTTGTTAGAGGATAATTTTTCTTAATAGTCACTTGTCTTATGTTCTGGTAGTCCACACACAACTTCAATCTCCTATCACCCTTCAACAAAAAAGTTGTGGCATTCCCTGGTGAATCAATTGGTCAAAATAATCCCTTCTTTTTCAAGTCCTCCAACTTCATCCTTAGTTTTGGATGCAATTTGAATGTCATCCAATGTACTAGTGTACATATCTAGGTCATCCAAAGGTGTAGATCAATGAAAAATTCTATCTCTCAGTGGAGATGTAATCCTGGAACATAATTTTGGAATACATCCTCATACATTTCAACCACTGTAGGAAACTAGAAACTCAAAAAATCCACTACACCATGGGTCATGCTATCTAACAGATGTGTATTTTAATTCACCCTCATATGAATGTGTCCATCCTACACTTCCCGAGTATAATTTTCCCCAACAATAGAGACTCTAGATACATCATTGCAGACACACAAAACCATTCCCATAATATAGTCATTCTGGGAATGTGATGCTGATAACGAATCCATATCGAGAATGATGTCGTATAGCCTCAATGCTATAAAACACATTCCAATAGAAATACTCAACTCCAATTGTTTTTTCAAAATATCTTCACAAGTGCCTAATAAGATATTCTCCTCCAGTAGATGTCTTTGAGAGTAAGCTCCAAGACAATGGTTTTACCGAAATCCCTATTTCTAGAACAAGGTATGTGGAAGGACATGAATGACAAGAAAATTTGTATTTTAGTAGTGAATTTAAGGTATAAAAGACAGAGATTTTACCTTGTATCATTTTGAGGGCATTTGGGTCATAAAATTATACTTCTTATAGATGTCCATTCATGTTTCCTCTAGCCCTCTAATTCAGGAACAGACAACCTAATGGTGGGGCTGGTATGATGTCAAAAGATTGAAACCCACCTTACACTATCCAAGATCCATTAAAACATATTCCTCCTTTAATATCTACATACTACTAACATTTATTTTGCCTTAGTGACTCATCCATTGTCAATATTTCAGCGATACAGTGGGTTAGAAAATATCATGCAAGATGTCATTGGTTGTCACATGAAGATCAGTGCATATAGCTAGGATTATTGGACTAAACCTAAGATAAATGACATATAGATTTTAAATCCAACGAAATCCAAATAAAATGTCCCACATGTCCGGTTCCCTACGACTAATATTTTCTCCCGGGTGACAAGGTATTGAATGCATCATTCCCCCTTATGACAACCACCAGCGGTATCAACTCATCTAGGAAACACTTTACCACCAATGTCACTCTATCACCCGATCGTAAGTAGGAAGGTATAGAGAGATATCACAAGATCATATTTATGTACACAGACCTTTCTAGAGGGATTGATAATTGAAGAACTGATCAAGAACCATATACAAAGAGTACCTAGAGATGTTGTTAATCCTAGATGAATAATTAGATGTTGTCATGTTTCCATGTTGTAAATACAAAATATCTTGTATATATACAACCCTCAGCATAGATACTGAGAAGGCTTCACTGAGAAGGCTCTCTAAATCTGTGTAAAAAAGAGTCTTCTCATCATAAGAATGGGTCATCAAACCACACCATCCCTTTGTCGAGCCATGATGAAGGCTCACTGCTAGGACCACTATATGGTGTACTGGTTTCCTAACTGTATGGAAAACACAGGACACTATTTCCAGTTAGTCCTTAACTACCCATGGTACAATATTTCCCTGGAACCAAAGGGGTATATGTTTCTAAAAATAAAAAATCACACTAATATCGCACTCCTCATTTTCTAGTATTGCAGGTACTATGTGTTGTTATATGAGTGGTATGGCTAGTGCATCAGCCATAAAAAACATATCAGGAACTAGTCCATATATTGATGCCTCATCGATAAGGGGATCATCCTCATGATCCAAATTCTGAATCCTTACCAGAATACAATGTGGATGTATCATGAAATAGAAAAGATTTACCACGTTCAATGTGTATTTATAGAGATCTAACTCATGATGAATATTGAAACAACCAATCATTACGACATGATTTATGTGACATTGTTTTTCCTAAAACGGTTGTTATTATGTATCAAGGTGAAAAGAAGGTGATAAGAGTCTTTGTGTGTGGATATGTTGACCATACCAACAACACCGTAGTTCCAGTAATAAAATATAAACTCAAATAACATAACATTATTACCCCAAACAAATATCATATACTCCTAGTCTTAAAGTAGGACTGACCCCTCTAATACCACTATGTCACGACCTGTCCCAATGAGTCTTGTGAGGTGACTCCCCAATCTTTCCATCAATAGTCTAGGTACGAGATGCTAGCACCGATAAGGGATATACCAGAAATGGGAGGCCTTAGCTTAAGTACATGTAAAAAAAATACATCCCCATGCCTATTGAATGATGAAATGTATAAAATATTGAAAAAACATGCATTCATAATTCTAAATCACATAACTATAGTATTACAGGATGTAAAAGAATGTAAACAAGACCAAATAAAATCCAACCACATAGAGTCAATGAACACAAGTCCAACCTGAAGTATGTACTAGGATTACTATCAGAAACTTTGGGAACATGACCCGGTATGTCTTATCTCACTAAGCACCTTGTGGTCCTAGTAAACATAGGACTCTGTCAAAATTACAATAATCTTCACAAGATATGACACATGCAAGAAAAAACTATGTATGGGTGAGTATAACAACACTCTGTAGGAAACCCCAAAAACACCAGAAATACAACAATGAAAATATTGTCACCTAAACCCAAATAAATTTCTACATCACATGTTGTAAAAATATCATGATAAACTCAAAAAATTCACGTAGTCTAATGTTATTTCACAACCATAGTATACCTTCCTATAATTCCTACTCAAATATTCTATAAATAACTCATTCAGGGAACACACATATGATTCTGATAGCAATGATGATGTTTGTTCGAGACATATTGGCTATCGTATATCATCATTACAATGAACACACTAATAGTCTGAATTGAATATGATAAATAGATGAGGATCACTACCATGGAATGGAAGTGATACTAATAACAAAATCTGGATTAACCCATTAAGTATAGTATAGACACTCACATAGTTTTGATCATGATGATACTATGAACTCCACCTATGGTATGAAGATGAATAGAAGATCTCACTCTAGACCACTCAGAGGGATTCCAATGACATAATAAAAGAAGTCATGTTGATAGGATTATAGTCCTAGGAGTATGAGATTATTCCATACCAAGCATCAGGTAAGGGATAAGGGGGGAATACCCTAATGAAAGATGTATAAGATATGATGTACAATGGAAAAAATATATGTATAAAATATTACACTACGTATAGTAGGGGTCACACATTTCCCACTATACTCTATGTCTTTCCCATGTAAACATAATGTGTCATCAAGATATGTTCCTATTGTGCCACATGATATATAGGCTGCTCGAGTAGTTTATTTATTTTCTAATATTTGGCTCCAGGCTAGGTACATTTTCCACTATAATAGTATACGACATGGCCCATGTACCTAGTCTAGGACCTAACTACATGGGGAAGTACATGGAATGCTCCAACCCATGTGGTGCACCCTATTTCTACATACTTCCTAAGTACACACTGAGTCATCCATGAAAGACCACATGTCATGTGATAGGGTTCACATTCGTCGTGATATTTAACATTCTCTAAAAACCGGAGCCACAACTCATGGTTCCCCATGTGGCATGTAGATCCAAATTAAATTCTATGTTCTTCATGATTTTTTAAAATTCCATGTCTTGTATAGATTTTTATATGGTGCCTCTATCATTCGATCTGGTGATGATTTCACTATAAGATAGAAGATCCCGACACTACCAAAACCTTATGTTTTTAAACAATATGGTTCATCATCTTATCTTATAAAAAAATGCATCTAATCATCATTATTTAATATGCACTAATGAATATAAAAAAACACGAAATTGGGTATCAACAATTGTCTGAATCACTTTCTCTCCAACATCAAACATCTATTATACTATGAGTATCATAGACATAAAATTTCAAATAAATGTGAAAAGAAGTGGTGGCACAAATACAGATTGATTGGGATATTACGATACATGTTCCTAATGAATAATTACCACAAAGAATGCTAAATTAGGGGAGAAAATAACAAGGACATATAGGAGGAACTTGCCTCAATTGATTTTCATGTCGATATTGGTTTTTTTTGTTAGAATTAAAATCAAAATAAATCAAATCACATAGATATTATCCTAACAAAACCCCCACAAAAAACTATCTAGCATGATGATCGAACTGTAGATCAGTCTATAAGTTGGTTGATTTGTGTTCATCATAGTAATAATGAATGGGGAATAATCAAATCAAATCACACACCCTACCAGGATTTGGATCAATAAATAATGAATAAAATTGTTTTTTTATTATCATTGGTTATATCCATTGAATATTATATACATATATCATTAATATATGATCCTATCATAGATCTCCTGATAGAATTCTTCAATAGTCTCTCCAACAGTTCTCTAATATCTCCGGGATTATGTTTCTAATACTAGAATTATTATAGAATAGTATTTTTAAGGACTATCTATTATTTGTATCAAAAGAAATTAAATAAAATATTTTTATTAAATTAATTTAGTAATTTCTACACCCATGATGAATATTCCCAAAAAGATTTGTTCCAACTCATGTTATGTCATTCCCCATGTAATACATATATTCTAAACACAACAGTTCCATTTGATTTCAAATCTTATCACAAAATTATATTTTATTCTAATTTTTTTTGTGAAAAATCATCTGTTTTATAATTAATATATTTCAAAAATTTCTTTCACAAAAATTAGGGATCAAAATCACACACTCTCTCAGTTTATGGTCTGAAAATATTTTCCGTATAATATCCAAAAATAATATAAAAAAAATTATGTGACATAAGTTATGATCATATTCCACTGGTGGTTATAATTGATCCACAAAAATTATTATAGTTCTAATAGAGTCGCATACTATTATTCCTAATATAAGAATCAATTCAATGTTTTTTGGGAGTTTCCAACTTTTTAAAAAGTGTTTACATGGGGTTCTATAACCTTCCCCTTCCATGGTATAGTTTACATGGAAATTATAGTAGTAGTATTATCCCACCATCATATGGGATATTAGTCATCATGCTTCTATTTCATGGATAGATTCCTTATTATCAATATTAAAGCATATAGAGATTCCTTCATAGTGGAGGTTGAAGCTCGGAACTTATATGTTTTGTAACTCTACAAAGAGTTGATGAGAAGTTGTCACAAAGGCACATAAAAATTAGGTTATGGTATGGGAGGACATCTTGTCATCATTCAATGAAAAAATATTTTCAGAATAAAAATATGTAATATTAATTATGGAATTTATACACATATAAGTGTTGTTATGATAATGATTAAGAATACGTCTTGTTTCACATTTCTTTATCACATCGCTATGAATCACACTACTGGAAAGATGCAGATTTTTTGAATTATTTCAGGATGGAATTATATACATCATCTGATCACATTGGAGTAATTTCTTATTGAAATAAACTTAAAAACAATTCGAATAATTTTTATAACCTTTTTTGGAAAATATATTATGAGGGAACACATATTTCTTGACATGAGGGAGAAACAAAGTTTGATTTTCATAAAAACAATATATCAAAAATTTAGATATAAAGGGTGTAAATTGTTATTATTACATATAATTATCTTGAATAATTATATTAGATGAATATTAATGATAATTATATGATTTAATAATTAGATACTTAATCATATAGAATCATGATAAATGATTATATTGTACCATAAGACACATACCTATTTTGTATCATTGATTTATTATCCTCATAAAGGAATAGAATTATAGGATGCATATAATATAATAAAAAATAAGGATATTTTTTATATAATTTTTTATAGGGGAATTATATACACCTCATAAATAAATATAAATATATAACATGACAAATTTCTCAAAAAAAAAATCAAATTAGAAAATTAAAATGTCATGTCACTTTTGTTACTCTGAAACTATAATCCTCATGAATTTGGGATCATAAAATTGATATGTAAATCCACTAATTATGACATTAGGATAAATTTTCTATTTAAAACACTGAATACTTGGATGAATAGGGTGGAAAACCAATGGATAATATTAGGGTTCTATCATCTTACTTCTGTACCTCCACATTTTCTGTGTTTATATATGCACTATCCATCAATTGGTTAATTATACAATGGACCTATTAAGTTCAGTGAAATTCTTGAGCTTTGAGCTGTTGAGTACGGTCTGGGGTCATCTCCATAGTAGAGTGAAAAGAGCATTAATTAAATCAAATTCTTCCCAATGATCGGGATTTCATATAAGATATTTTTTGGTTTTAAAACACCTGTCAGTATAGTTTTGGTTTTTATGAAAAATGATTGAACGTTTTCACTTAAGGTGACCATGATATGGCATGATTACGGGTTGATATTCTAACCCTTATTCATCAATATGGAAAATCCTAATGTTTGGAGTGTTGCGTCAGTTCATGTGAATATGAATCATACCAAGTATAGGGAGCATAACCAACGAGGACCATTTGAAAATGGATGATATTTCTATATTGAAATGGAGGATTGCATGCTAGAAATTGTTTTTTTCATTTCTTGGCAGTATGATGTTGAAATGGTTTTTAGTTTATACATACCTTGAATAACATCATTGGTTTTAGATGTAAATCGGTGAATAATATTGAATGATCATAGAATTCATCAACTTCTAAAGGCATCAAACCAGTTAATAGTGATGTGATAGAAATTGAGGTCGAGCATCAATTAAGAAGTTGACCAGTAGTGGTTCCACTACTATTATTTTAGTGTTCTTGGTTTCCATCATAGTATACTCTTTTAAGAGAGAGGAATGTGTCCCCTATTATGACGTTATCTTTGATTCACTAGGGAATCATTTGACTGACCCCACACTAATTTTATAAATGTTGTTGGTCTTGATTAGTAATATCACTAAGTTTTTCACATTTTATTTTTGGTTGTCTTCATGGATTTGTTAGTCTGGAGTGATTCTTGGGATCCCATGTTGTAACTCCATATATGAACTCAAGGAAACTATCCTTTTTTTCAATAACATGAATGTTAATTAAAAAACGTTATGGGAATAGTCAACGATTGGATGTGGATGTATTGGGTTTCTTCTAATGACTATTTTGTGAACATGAAGTATGGATTGTATTTGGTTAGTTCTTTAAACTCTTGTTTAATTAATATGGGTTTATTCTAAGATTAATATTAGGCTTAGATGGGTTTTTTAAAATGGTAATGACTCTAGTGGGTTGGATCTATGTTACACCCTTGATCATGCTGAGGCATGATAGTTTAAATTCTTTGGTGATGGCTTGATCGGGGAATGTCATCAAAAGTTGGGTATGGATTTTGGTGAATGTTATCATTGTAAATGAAAATTTACATTGAAAAATGAGTTGAAATTATATTTTAATATGATGATCATATAATCCATTAAATTTATAGATAATTTAGTCTGATATGGATTGATGTATTATCCTCCTTGTTATATCTAAATAGTTGAATAGAACTTTTTTGAAGCACGCTGGCTTGTTCGGGTGGCTGTGGTGCAGGGATCAACTATGAAATTTTAGGAAAAATTGTATGGTTGGTTTTCATTAGCTTTGTCGATACATGATTATATCATTCCAAATAGGAACATTATATTACATCAGGTGTAATTTGGTATACTACGTTAATCATATAGTACGTTGAGAATTTCTAGATCTCTTAGAGGTGTTCATTTTATGGAAATTCATATGGTTGAGGTATAATGGCTCGAAAATGGATTCTTTATATGTTAAATCCTATGGTAGGGAGAACCTTTGACCAAATGTTTAATTAGACAACAATGTAACTGTTTCTCAAAATAAATTGGATTGGGAAAGATATTTTTAGTGTTTCTCTAGAGAGACAAGAATTAGACCGGGTTTTCAAGGTTTAAGTATAGTATTTATAGAGTTGTGTTTGGAGGTGCATTGGGCATTTTGAAATGGAATGTTAAAATTTTAGCAAGGATTCATGACCCTTATAGGTTGGGATATTTTTTTCTCCTGAAGGATTTTAGGGGATGATGAGTTCTAAGGTGTGGAGGCTGTAATGACTTCATTTTTGAGCTATGGTAAAATTCTAAGGGAATTTGAATTTATGGTATCTACTGTACAGGTTGTTCTAAAAACCATGTTTCGAAATTTTATTTTGGGAGTTTGAATTATTCAATGTTTATTTCAAATTGAGGAAAGTATGGAGGGGTACCATGGAGGTCTCGATGATTTTTGGGAGTGCTAGGCCCCAAAATGAAAAACGTTGGAAGGTTCACATAAGGTGCATGGTTTTGTCGAAAACTATGTAGTCCACTATAGTAAATTTTATGGCCTTAAAGGTGTCTCATTGGCTAAAATGGTTTACCCAAACCACGATTCTAGTAGGCTTGGTTAGTACCACATATGTAATACATATACAGTATTTACTACACAGTTTTTGCAGGGTTAGAATAGAGAGTGGAACACCATGAAATGTAGGTTTTATAGGTAGAGGGTGTCAAACAGTTTTTTTTACAATTTAAAAAATTTGTGTGAAAAACTATGTGACACAGTTTTGAGTGCAAAATTACCCTTTTTCCCTCAATAATATATCAAAATATTTATTCATAACGTCTTCTTCTTCTCTAGCTGTGAGATCCTCCTCTTATGCACTATGGATTGTTACTATAACCATATTCTAGGTGTTGATGTATATCCTCCATCTATTATCGGATTCAATCACTTCCAGTCTCTATGAATCATAATCATTAATCTATATATTCTGTTTGAATACTTCTCAAATTAATTATTTCTTGATAATATAATTTTGGTGATAGATCAATTTCCAAATTTGTAGGGAGGATTCTTATTTCATAGATTTCTTCTATACCATACCAAATTAGAGCTTTATATTTGATGAGTGATCATACTATGTATGATGTAGTTGGTCCGTAAATTTTTCTCAAATTTTAATCATTTTTTGGAAAAGTGGGTTTCTGCCACATGCCATCATTTTCCATCCATTCCGTTAAAATTTAGTTCATCATTTTGATTTTCATATGAACCTTATCATAGTCCCTTTGACTTTTTTTATTTGAATTGAGGATTTTAACCTCAATTACAGACACCCCTTGGGTGTGAGAACTCAAATAATCACTATTTAATTAAATGATTAATAACCCCGAATTTATTCTAATCATTAACCCTAAGATAAAAATGGAATTTCCACTTATAGGTAATTTTCATGTGATGTTAGCACCTTCTATGATCCATGTTAAATAATTTGTAATTTATTGGATTTGATTGATAGATTCTAAAATTCATCTTTAATGTTAAATGAGTATTGATTCTTATATTTCATTCCTAATTTTTTAAATGCATTTTTTATAAACAACATCAATCTTTTAAAATAAAACCCCTCAAATGAGGTGGGTTGTCTTAATAATTTAAAAAATGATGAATAATTATATAAATCATGCATGAATTACTATTTATATGTTTATCTATTCTTTGATTTCGTTGTGTGATATATATAATTTTTAGTACATTGCCAATGATTATATAATAAATATTTTTTCCCTCTTATTAATATAAATGTTCACAGAACTATCGTACCTTATATGTAATTTATTGAACCATGAAATTGAATATTTATGTTTCTATAGACTCAATGGTAATTAAATGTGGAATATTTTATTCATTGGGTATTTTTTTTAGTTTTTTGATATAAATAAAATTTCATGTTCAGGATAGGTTTCCATCCATGGATGAAAATAATGCATTAAATGAATTTCAAAGGGTGGAAGGTTGACACCATTCATCTCAGGATGAGAACATTCTATAATAAAAAATTGTATCCCTTAATATGAATTTGTCTTAATAAATGTAAAACATGAGAGGTAATTCCTCGTGGATATTTTTTATAAATATTAATAATCCTTGACATAGTATGTGTAGAAATGATAAGCGTTCTGATGAGCATGGTTTTATCACACTCTCTTACATTTTGTGTTTAGTTACAGAATATTACACCATTGAAATCATTTGGATGGTGGTAATGACACATCACATCCCCTGTATAGTCGTTCTATGGAAACACACTCACTAGAATTTCTAGTATCAATATTTTGGTGCACTCACTATCAGATGTGATGACCACAGAGTCATGAACTCATTATGAGATATAGGCAATGTACCCTTTTGTTTTTGCTTATATACTCATTCATACTGATTATGGGTGTCTAAGGTACACCCCAATTCATCCACCATATAGTATTCTATGTATATGCACACTTATGTCCATACATACATGGTTTATATAGGTGGATGAAATATATAAATCAAATATATATATATATATATATATGGTTGCTGGTTAGAAATTTCTTTCTAGTAATGAGCCGAAGTAGGTAGAGCCTCTAAGAGTCCCTTAGGAACATAAAGGGGATTTTTTATTTATTGTATTTTCTATTATTCATACTACCTGAACATTGTGTCACATTATATTCATGTACTATATAGAACATTATAGACCACAGATTGTAACCTATTGGTATTTATATCCCACAGCCTACTTAGGCTACCATTTCACTAGGGTACCCTGGTAGACCATATATTCATATGCCTATGGGTTTCTGATTTTATTATTTTTCATGCACTCAGGACATAGGAATACTGGACAGAGTTAAATATTATGATTCTCAGGGAGATTCCCTTGGGGATTTTTTTATTCGTGTCCTATATTGTATCACTTCATGTTGAATGTATTCTCTTTTAGTTATGGAACATAATTTTGACATGCATGCATTGTTGAATTCATTGGTGTTGTGTGTCCTTTATATTCTATTTTATATTAATCTTTTATTATTATGCCTTTCATGTATTAATTATTCTATATTTTATGGTATTTATTTTTTATATTCTTTAGTGAATCTTTGATTGTGAGGGTATTATATCCTTACTTTCTCCCCTTTAGACCCTCAAAGCTAGTCGGAAGCCTCTAGTGTATGGGGAGGCGTGCCTAAGGCCATATAACCCACTAATCTGTCAACCAGCTTAGTGTTCCATCAGGTCAGTATGTCACAATGCACTAGTTCTCGATCAAGTGAATCACTATAAATTTCTTTAGGTACTTTTCACCCATATGTGCTACTTTTCTAGACCAAAACACACTTGTAGTATCCAAATATGTTTGTATTACATGGAAACTACTCTATCTATATTTTAATAAGATTTCTTGAAATTTTTATATACATTAAAATATAATTATAAGTATTCATAGGCATGTCCTTAGGGAACTCACTGTGGTTTTCTCAGCCTATTTTCCAACAATTAACTAAACCTATTATTTGAAACGAATTATAATAGCTGAGAAACCACCCTCACAGTTCCCATGATGAAATCATGAACAATACTTTTCAGATTTGATTAAGAAAACAATGAAAAAAATTTCCCTCTTAACCATACAACATCAATAGTAAAAATTGGATCTCTTATAACCTTGAAAAAATATTTGGTTTAGTGTTTTAGTAATTTAGGAAAACTCCTACATAAATAATTCACATGGATTTAAATAGACATTTATCCCAGTTAAACTCTCATTCCATTTTTATATTAATAGATCATCAACATCCCTTGTAAATACCTTATTGACATAAATTGGTAAAAATAAATCTTTAAAATTGAATTCAACTGAAATTAAGTATAATGATCTCAAAATCTCCATAAGTGATTTCACAGTCATTATCAAATGAATTTCATCAGTGTGCATAAGAAGTGCATAAGTTTATGATGAAATATTCAAATTTAATTTTTTTTGAAAAAAGAAAATTCATTCCCATCAATACCATGATAATAAAACATGAAAGCATAGAATGATGTGTTCAAAAAGGAAAATTTTATATGAAGCACCAATCATGTTCGTACTGATATCAATCGAGATCAAATAAAAAATCATAAACCCATAGAAATCATAGATAAAAATTATTTGATTCGTGTAACATCTATTCATATAACCCTTTTAGAAACCTTATAAAACCCTTAGAGAAAGCATAAAAATTGGAATAAATGTTAAAAAATAACCATTATTATTCATCGAAAAACAAGAACGATTTCCCAATGTATTAGAGCACTATCTTTTTACACCCATTATATAAGATATAATGGGCTCACCTGACACTATATAGGAACAAAAGTCGCATATAATTTTAATGTACCATATAAATAATCAATCACATTGATAATTCAATTCATTATGACTCATTAAATTAAATTTTTTTTCAGAACATTGTTAACCCATAGAAATGAAATGTGTTTCATAATAATCTGATTGAAATAATCTTAGTCCATCTGGAGAAATAATGATGATGGTAAAATATCCTCATTATATAATAGGTAAAAACAGGAGTTTTTGAATTTAATAAATGGGGATATGTTTAAAAAATCATTAAAAATATTTTCAGTAAAATACTATTTTCATTTTTTAAATATCTTTTTAAAATATAAAATATATTAAAATCCATTTTATTTGTACAGAATCCTTGTGAAATTATATAGGATTCTTTTAAAATAATTCAAAAAACAATTAAAAAATTTAAATTTTTTGAATAATTTCTTATTAAAACGATCTATAATACAATTGGAGAATTTTTAAATCATTTCTGGAAAATATTTTTTGATTGAACCCATTTTTCTGACAGAAGTGAGAAATAAAGTATGATTTTCAAAAAAAATAATATATATAAAAAATTAGTAATAAATAGTGAAAAATGTTATTATAAATTAGTATAATCTTGAATAATTATAGTATAAGATAATTAATCATAATTATAGGATTAATCATTATATAAATTATCATATAGAATCATATAAAATCTTGATAAAAGATAAGATTGTAACAAAAGACACATACCACTTTTGTAACATTGAATTGTAATCCCCAAAAAGGAAAAGTATTATATGAAGAATAGAATATAATGAAAAATAAAGAAAATTGGTGACATAAAATATTAAAAGGGTAATTATATAAACTTCATAAATTAATATAAATATATTATAAACAAATGTCTCAAATAATGAAATTTTATAAATAAATTGTCTTACCAATTTGGTAACATTGAAACTATAAGCCCCATGAATTGGTGATCATAAAATTGATATGTAAATAACCTAAAATTTAAATATTAAAATCATAAAATATATTTATAGCTATTATATACACCAAACAATAATAATATATTGTTAATTTGACACGTATCTCCTAAAATAAAAATAAGATGAGAAAGCCCCTTAACTTGAGTCTAAATTTTCATGACTTTTCTTAATCTTCCATAATAAAAATATTATCATAGCTATATAAAAGCGTCAGAAAAATTTTCATGATTATTAATGTTTTTATTTAACATATAAACATGTTTTATATAATAACTTAATAAATAATGTTTAAGTCCTATATTTTTACCATAATTGGCTTATTTGTCAAAACTATCATTGTTACGTCAACTAAAATCAATGAGGTTATTACATAAAAATGTACAGAATATTAACCATGACATAATTATCATATTTAGATATCGGTTAAACTATTAAAATTTATCATGAAATATTTATATGAAAAATAATCTTACATTACAATCATTGATAAGGTTTGTTGTACATAGGCATAATTAGCAATCCCATTTTACAATTTTCCTCATGGAAAGAAGGTACGTAACATTTATCATTATATATTACTATTAATATAATAAATACAATATTACCTACTTATATATACTTATATATATAATTTTTTTATTGGTGATGAAAAAATGAATCAGATCTCTTTAAAGAGGTGGTAGTCCACATATCCACAAATGATGTTAATATTTTTTCAGTGCGGGAAATTGTATAAATAAAAAGAAATATTACACTTTGGAAAAAATAATTATTCCAAAAAAATATTATTTATATTATTTATATCACATATATTCATCATAATTACCCTTATTCCCTTCCATGTATCATGCTAGATAAAATTGTTTCACATCACTTTGTTAGTCGGTAGTCTGCTATACACTCAAGCAATGTAAAAATATCCCCTACAATATGAGATCTAATAGTGGTGTATATTATATAAGGTCACAGCAAGGAAGAATATTTTATAATTATCATATATTAATAGTATTTATACAATTAATACAAACCATGAGAGGTGGAAATTTAAAAAAATGACATCGTTTCGTTAGGCAGTAATCCGTTATACACACGAATGATGATTTTGTTACCCATTTGATGAAATTTTGGTTTTTTTGTCATAAAATTAACATAAAAACTACTTATTATATTCTGGATAATGATTGTATTATATTAAAATGGTTTAATCAGAATTTTATGTTATGAGAAAAAGATAAAATAAAATGGATTTTTGAAGAACATTACTAATTTATTGTGAATCTTCATTAGGTTTATACTAAAACCATTTAAGGTTTTTTAATAAAATATGTCTTATAGGTTATGAGGAGATAATTTGAGAATTTAATTTTTATTTTTTGGAAGAGGTAAGTATTGAAAAGAGTGAATATGTGGGGAGAGTGTGTGTAGTTTTATAGTTGAAGAAAAGTTGCATTCTTGTAAATACTCAAAATTACGTATAATTATGAGGTAAATTTTATCTAAAGTGTCTATAATATTGAAAAATAATGTGTTTTCTAGAATATATTTTCTACAAACACCTCTATATCACATTTGAAGACAATTTTTAATCATTTTCTTCCTTAACTTCTAACTTTCCCCAATTGTTACAATTTTAGATCTTCATTAAGGAAACTAGTTATCTAACCTAATTAATTTATCCATTAATATAAAATTAGTGTGATAATTTCTATTTAATTTAAAACACATATAATTATAAATAAATCCTCATTTATGATATAAAAATATTATTATTTTTTAAATTAAATTTTAATATAAGAGTATGTAATATGGGAAAACACTTTAGTAAAGTTATTTATGCGGACATTGATTTTACTATATGGGGGGATAATATATTCATAATGAAAGAATAATTGGTTAATAAATTTATAATAGAAGATATTTATTATTATCTTAAAATAAATTAATGAAATATATTATATTTAGTAATTTTAAATTAATTAATAAATTTATTATAAAACATCATTTTTGATAAAATAATAGTTCTGTCATTATTGTAAATATTCATTTAAATTGAATGTATAAAATATAAAAACAATAATGGAATTAAAATAAATTATTTTTTCATAATTTTATAATGATATATTAATAAAAAATATATTATGTAATAATTCATTCTATTTACTTCTCTATTGTTGTTTTTATTATCATATATTTTATCAAATTATAAACTAAATTAACAAAGTGGTAGTGTTTTATAAGAATTTAATGTTATAATATAATTTATTAAAATTAAAGACAAATTAATATAATAACATTAATTAATTTATATTCCATAATAATATTTATAACCATACCTATGCAATTTTGTCCCTATACCCAATGATTTCTTGAAATTAAAAAGAAGAAATGTACATATTTGTCTTTTTATTTATATTACATATTATATGGGTCACATTCAAGGATAAGAGTCCAAAAACACATAAATTATTATAATATTGTCATAACGGTCTGAATAGTTCCATAAAATAGTCATGGAATATTTTTTGGGTCATTGTTGAACCATATATTATAATTTTAACTCGTTAGTAAACTAGTTTTTAATTAAATCGGTGTAATTAATTTTATAAGTTTGCACTAATCCCTTTGGTTAAAAATTATTATGACAGTATTAGATAACATAATGTTTTCTTTTTCATATTCAAAATCCACATTTCAAAATTCATCTCATAGAAATATAAGAATATAAATAATAAAGAATCATACAGATTCGATGAGAAAGGATATTTTTAATATAAAAATACTTAAACGGTTAATATGTTTTGATATCTAAATTTAATATGATAAATGTTCCAATGAACCAATATTTTTTAATAAAAATAAAATATAACTAAATTTACTTTAAAACCACTTTAAAATATTATTTATCGTTCTATTTAATTAAAGGTAAAACAAGCTTTTCAATTAAAATTCATTATTATTCATTATGAATTAGAAAATGAATCATTTTAGAAAAACCATAAAAAATAACAATAATTTTTTTTAAATTATGAATTAGAAAATATATTTTATATAATAAAATTTTATTCCTAAAATTATCAATAAATTATTTTATTAATGTTCACAAAAGGCATAATAAGATGTTTTCGAGAAAATAGTTTTTCCAAACCAAATAAAAACATTACCAAAAATTATGTTTTTCATTTCAAATATTTTTTTTATAGAAAATAATTATATTTAAAATTTATTCATTACTATTCAGATTACTATTTTTACATATTTTTTATAAATATTGTTCTTAAATAACTATATTAATAATATATAATTATTTCACAAAAAATTGGTGTCACATGTAATACAAGATAAGTTATCTTTGCTTATAGAGCATGCATAAAATTGAATTTTTTAAAATAAAATCATTATTCAATGTATCATGAAATAGAATAAAATAAATAAATTTAATTTTTTTAAAATAAATTTAATAAAAACCCATGGTGCTATAGATATAGTTACTACTGCATTAATTTTTTATTCTAATGATTATTTTTTTACTTCATACATTTATTTCTGAATGAATATAAAAAATTATTAACAAAATCCTTAATGTGACTATTTTATTGCTGGGATTTATGAATGGTAGTTGTGGAAATTATAGTTAATTAAATACACATTATAAATTTAATTTATTAATATATTGAATCATGTAGCAAAAAATGATAAACATGAATCTTCTTTACTCATTCATGATGCATGTTTCACAACTGAGTCCCAATTATTCATTATTAATTTGATTTCATTGTTTGTTACATAAGATTCAGTATTTCATAATCTTAATAGCTCAGGAACTATCAAATCCCAATTATCTCACCTTCATCAACAAAAATTCACTTAGATATATTTTGTTATATTTTAATTTGGTTGTAACTTTTTGTATTGTATATTTTTACATGGTACTTCTTGCACACATTTATTCTACCATTTAAAATGGTATGATTGGGGGTTATTATATTCCCTTAAGATATTGTTCTCTTTTTTCCCCATAGAGGACTAGGTTCTTCTTATCCTAAAAAAATCATGGAGGATGCATCTCTAGTAAGAGTCCTAGTTTAGTCTGTTCTTTTAGAATACAAGGTTCACCATGGACCATAACATGTAAGAGCTAATAAAATGGATTTGGAAATTATTGGTATGGTTTACACCATTAAGAATTTTTCATTTTTAGTTTTTTTCATAGATTCTTCTAAATTTATTTCCGAGGTGTACTACTATAATATATACTATTTTTTTGGAATTTCACATTTTATCTGAGTTCAAAACAATAATATAGAAATGATTATTTTCTATGATGGATGTATTGATGAATAAAATTGTTTCTATCTTAAAATGAAACCACATTTCCGTTGTAGCAATTATATGAAATGGAAGATCAACATTGATGATTATCTAAAGAGTATTGATATATATTTTTATAAATTTTAATTAAATATTTTTTCATACCTAAATATAATATTAATGATTTTAATAGAGAAAAAACTATCAAATATGAAGTTAATTATAATTTCATTGATACCCATATTTATTATTTTTATAGAATTATTAATTTGAAAAAAAATTAACACTTCTCATGAAATTTTAGTAAATAATAATAAAAAATAACTTTGAAGAAGTACATTTGAATAAATATAAAATCCTTAATTATAGAATGGATAGAGACATGAAAATGGGGTTTACACTAAGTATATAATAACAAGTGAACATTGTTTATTGATATGACATTAAATGATATTAACATTGGAAATTAGGTTCGTCAAAAATTATTTTTAATGGTTGTAGAAAATAATTACAAATTAATCATAATATTACAATGATAATGAAAAAGAAAGAGTTCCCAAATATTTAAATTAAATATTTTAATACCTGGAGTGATTCATAAATCTCACGTAATATGGATGATAATAAAAAAACAGGTAATGTTTTAATTTTTGAAAAATATTTGAAGGTAACACATTCACATCTACAGTTTTGTTTATAATATATTGGTTATTATACTAGAAAATATGGAAATATATTTTTGAAATGCATAAATATTGATAGTGATTTATTTATGATTCTGATCATTCTATCTATTTTTTAAAATTAAGGGCCATTTATAGATGATTTGAATTATATGTGTAAATCATTTACATATAAAATAAAAGAAATGACTTTTTAAATGAATCACTAGAAGGAAAATATACAGGGGTGTATTAAAAGAAAAAATATGTATCCCTTATTTTATGGGTGATGATTCAAATATTTTGAATCATAAGGTTGATACTGAGATGTTAATGAAAATAATAGAGATTGAGAATCTTCCACATATGGAAAGACTTTTAATGATTTGAAAAACGATAAAAATAAACACAAAAGGATAAAATTTCATATAGATGATGTTTGAAATGATAAAAATATTTTGATGGTGATTATTTATAACAAATACGATCAGAATATCAATTTTAGAGACTTATTTCATATTTTGAAATAATATTACTTCCAGAAAAATGATTTTTTATCATTATTTTGATACATCAATTACTAGGAAATTTTTTTATAGAAATTAAACTAAAGTTTATTTGGTTAAATATTCAAAATGAGGATTATATGATCATTATTCTAGTGACTATCCTTTTATGTGAAGTCAATAGTTTGGATAATAATGGAATTTATTCATAATATATGATTTATGGACTAAATCATAACATATCGACATAGATTACACTAAACTAGTTCTCCATTCCAATTCACCACAATGGCATAAGAATCCCTCCCTATACAACATTGAATTTAAATTTGAAATGAGGCCATATAGTGTGATAGTGGATAAAATATTCTCTTACATCAGATTAGAAAATAGTATAAATAACTAGATATCATCCAAATCTGAAAATAAATATATTATATAAGAATTAAAAACAAGTAAAATGTTTTAATAATTTATTAAATTATATAAAATATTTAAAATACTAATCATACAGACAATACAGGTAGACCATTGGCCCAACCATCCATATAGAAGTACAGAAAAGAAGCTGAAATAAAATTTCAGGGACCCCGCACTAACTTTTAACCACTCTATATAAAAATTATATGAATGTTATCAAATTAAACCAATTCAAACATAATAATCCAAAATAACTAGATCCTCTCATTCATGTGACCCTAGTCCTCATACCTATCTATCAAATAATTATGTTCCAAACATGGAAAGAACACTTAATGTTAGCAAACACATTGAGGTACATTTATAAGGGTGAGATCTTATATAATTAGGTGACCCATTTAATGAATCAACAAATCATATTCCATATTTTTATGCTCATAAAATATTACCATCCTTGCTGAGAAAAAACTAGAAAAAAACAAAAGAAAAAAACAACATGAAACCACAGCCGATGATTGGGTCAATGATCCTAATCAACTCAGAAATGTTACATTATATATATATATAAATATCTCTGTGTGTGTGTTTATATATATGTTCCTATATATATATTCATATATATGTATACAAATGAGTAACGTGGAAATAAAATAAATAAATAGTAGTTGATCATTGGTTATGTAATCTTGATCATCTAGACATCTAAGGAAAAGGGCATTGAGTTTGATGTCATACCTCACAATCCATATCTACTGTTTTCAATACCAAGGAACATAATCCCAATCCACTATACAATATTCATCAATTGTCAATATTTTCTCTAATCAATCTATTTTACTATAGTATGATACATTTTCTATCCAAGGTATTTCATGTACTGACATAAAATCACTATAATGAGGGATTCCAAGTAATATCCAGAAATTTGAAAAATGGTAACGAAGATGGATTCATTACCAATGAATCTATGAATATATATTCAGATTCCCTCTTCCTATGTCCCATTTTGAATGAAGTCACGCCATTTTAACTACAATTATCCAGAAGGGATTGACCCATAGGTTATCCACAAAATAATTTCTCTTAGGATCAATGAACATTCTCAGTATAAATTCATATATTAATCTCAATAGCCCACTCGAAGTCAATTCTAGATAGTTCAGTAATTATGTATCAACCCAAAACTAGGGGAATCCTTGGATTTTTCTGTGTGAGTGTAAACATAAAACAGTTTATGTCAAATAAAAAGTGAGTATCTTTATTTCCAATACCATGGTAATCGATTCAAGAGGAAAGAATCATTCAATTACCAAAATATTACAATTATTATAGATTCTAGGCCTGAACATAATAATTATAGAGACACTAATAAAGAGTACCATAATCCTAGGGATATCATCCCATAATATCATAATGAATATTTATTAAAGTAAATATCATATGATATAAATATGGTAATCCCAACGATATAAATAAATAGTTTTATAAGATGGATTCTCGTAAATACATATTGGAATATCCATAATTATAGTCACATCAACTTAGTATCATCAGTCAATACTATGAAGAACCTTTGGTAATTGTCTCTACATTATCAATAAAAATGTAATTTATAATCATTAAAATGTTGTGTATTAATTACTAAACCTACTAATATCGAATCTATGTCATGGGATCACTTGTTTGGAATGGGTTCTTAGGTGATACACACTAAAATATCTAACCAAACAAAAAATAATATCATAGGGTTGGTAAAATATCAGGCTACCCACTAGGTCCCTTATATCAATACAAAGTTGATTCATTCTAATTAGGATCCCTTGAGTCCTCATATAAACAAATTCATCCCCCATGAAACCCTCTTTGGTTAAATAGTAGGGAATATGTCCTAAATTGGATCATCATCAGTGATGGTAGAAGGAGAATCTTACATTGGTTCCTTGAATGGTTTACATATGAAGTGGAATCCTTCATGTTTTCTATAGAATGTTTAAATAGGTATATGGATCCTACAATTGATTCCCTATATTAACATATAATCTATAGCATCTCATATTGATCCTTGAGTAATAGTAATAAGGTAGATGCATCCTACACATAATCCTTTAGGTGGAAAAGTATTTAGAATTTCCCTATAGTGGATCCTCATAAACAAATAATCTCATTTAATATTACCTATAGTTGAACATATCACAAGTTTTACTTCCTCAACATAAGAGAAAAGAATGAATTAAACATGATTGATAACTCATCTCCCATATCAAATCAATAGTTAAACACTCATGAGATAGATGGATATAAATATAGGAGTATGAACATAGGAATTAAGTAAAAAATTGGAAACACTTCAATATATTCCTCAAGACACCTCAAATACTTTATCATAATTATCTTTGTATAATGAAACTGAAAATGTACTAGTCATGTTTTTAATTCCAACTATTTATTATAGGAATGGAAAGGAACTAAAAGGCCATCAAGGGAAGAGTACTCATTATTTAGATCTAAGTACATTTCAGGTACCATCAATGAATCACATTGTAAAGTACATAATCAATAAATTACATGTGGAGACCATTTATACATTTTGTATAAAATTTACACAGAATTTAACAGACATGGAGAACCTTCCCATGTACAAAACATGGCCTAACCATGTATTCTATAAGTCAGTGTACTTCTACAGGTTGTGCACCCCTCTCAATGTCTGGTCGTGTACTTCACACATCCATTCTCCCATAGAAATGGTTTTTATCCATGTAGTTGTCTATATTTCTATGTACAATTCAAAAATGACTACATAATTTGCATAAAATATATATATATGAAAATATAATCTTCTTAATATTGGAAAACATATGATGTGTGTTATTTCACTACATGTCTTGTGATCTGGATTTAGGAATGGGAAACCACTCAAATCACCAACCCCTTTTTTATTAAAATTTACAGATCAACCCACTTTATTTCCTATATAGTGGTAATATATCCTTAAAATTAGAAATTAGTAAATCTAAAATGATCCACAAACAAACATAAAAACTACATTATTTTTGGTAGAGTCCACTAAAGCTTCACCTTTTTTTCACATTCCACTAATACTGCATGATGAACCAACATCTCCATATCTATTTGGTAGAACCTACCACCCGTTATCCCCATTTATATCTTTCTACAGGTCCATATCATCTCCCTTTTACGTAGTAAGGAATAATCTCGTTGGATAATGCAGGATAATCTCAAGGAGAAAATAGACAATAAAAAACAGAAATAAAAGAAGAAAAATAAAAATGGGTTTGGGCTGGGGACTCATTCCATACATGAATTTTTACCTTTACTAAGAAAAATGTCATATTCTAGAAACAATGAAAGGAAAAAATTTGAATACCAGTCACCATTATAATGATACATTCTAATGAACTTGTACGATTAAATTAGAAATTAATTTTTCATATTAAATATAAAATATTCCATGAAAATATTAATAGCTCATAATTATACCATATTCCATTCAAAGTGTAAAATAATAATATTCGGGACAATGGAGTGGTCATAAAGAATCATGAAGGTAATACCTAGTGGAAAAAATATTCATGTATCAAAATAGATATCAGGACAACTATGTTATCATGACCTACTAATGAAAATTCCTTTAGAGTTAACAACTCTTCCATCTTAGACGTCATTTAAAAATGACGTATCTGATACTCCCCACCATAGTTGTATCCTTTTTGTTTTCTCAATAAATCACCAATTCCTCCTTACAGATAATGGTTTATTGGGAAATAATAATTTTCAACTGAAAAATAGGGTTACCATCCTTAGTTACGAAAAGGTGAACTCCCCACTATATGGATTACCATATAATTATTTTGAAGATAAAAATTAACATCTTTTTTAGTTAAAATAGAAAATATAATTTAAATAAAATAATAGTGTCAAATAATATATGATTTCTTAGAAAACTCATGATCATGTAGGGATATAGATCTTGATCACATCAGGAATTGAGGTACACTAAAATTCAATCATTATTCATGTATAGATATCTTCAATACAAGGCCACAGAGACACCGGATATAATCTTCATTAACTTACTCGAGACAATGCATTTTTTGACTGTGCATATCAATGGAAATCCATAGGTCAAATTCCTTTCAACACCTGAATTATTTCTAATTTCTCCTCTTCTATAGAGTGTAATTTATCCATTTATCTAAATACTAGTGAAAATTTACTAAGGTATTTAATTTTAATATCATTCCACATCTTGTACATGGACACTAACCACATTAGCATTTAATTGGTACCAAACTTAATCAACACATACCATCACCGCCCGACTCATTCTATCAGGATTCATTTATCAGAAGAAAAATATAAAAATTCACCACAATATGTCAGTCTAATTAATATATAATCTTCGATGACAATCCTCTTGAAAATCATGAACCTAACTATTTCCATAATTTATTCAATCAAAATTAGTTACATGGAATCATTTCTATCATGAGATTCCACCCATGCTATAACCAATTGTGAATAATGGAAACATCAAACGACTCAGTCAGATACCAAAACACTCTAACCTAAGGAACTCGATCTCAAAACACAAGCAACCATTTGGATTTATCAAAATCTAAATGGATTATTTTCATATTATAAACAAATTATGAACCAACCTTGAATCCGACTCAGAATAAGAATACAACCAACCACACTTCCTATAAGGAATTCATAAACCTAGGGTGAATTCTCTCACATGTACCACTCTATGAAAACGAAATATAATCCTATAAGGGTATATGATAAAACTAATGGCCTATATATATCCCACATCTCAGTAATGATCAACTCTAAAAAATGTACACTTTCTCCTTCCTCATGAACTAAAGATAAAACCTATCAAATGTCACATATTAAGGGGCATCATTTATGCCCCAGTCTCAGCATAAAAAATACAACCAACATATCCACTCTTTTTTTCTCTCTCTAAAATTGGTAAATAAATTGACAACCTAGATGGGTAAAATCTGTCAATATGTCATATAAGTTCCTAACCCTCTTTGAACATCTTCATACTAAATTACCCATGTAGGTTATGGAATCAATTTTTAATAGATATTGAACTGAAACTCATCTGGTACATGCCTATAGAGACACACCCTGGAGGTCCACTACACTATATCTATTTCTATGTCCTTAAGATTCATCTATAGTAACTAAACTAGAGAAAAATAAATGAATGTCTCATATACCTTTGATAACATATGAGGTTTATAGTATTAGTTCATCATCATCTAAATCATCATGTCATATCAAAAGAAAATAGTATGATTATGTACAATGTCATTCTAGGTTATGCATAAAAACACGATATATGATGTTACTAACAAATTGAATAAAAAACTATGAGAATATGTCCTATTAGTGGTTCATCACTAGGTAATCATATTTCCAATCAATATACTAGGTTCACCACCCATTTCTTGTAGGAGGACTGAGTTTTTATTCTCACTATCGAATGTATCATCGTGGATCAACATGGCCTTCCTTCAAAATGAAATATATGAATATTCAGACAATTAGGGGTTACAGAACCAAAACCATATAATGGAAAACACCATTTTGGATTCTATTGAACCTTTAAATAATTTTCCTAAAATATCAGTGAAATGACATACTAGAAGGTCAATAAAATATAAATTATACATTCCAAACATGATGCAAGATGCACCTCTAGAGATTTCCAAAATAGACTCAAAATATATCACTATACTCTTGTCGATGGACAGGAGCTAGAAATCCAACATGAATTCATAAAATCCACATAACAAGTGCATTTCATAAAGTGAAAATTGTATAAATACCTAACCTAATAAATCTGAATAGTAATCCCATAACTTTTGAAACATAGACTTCATACCAATTTTTTTTTCTTCATGCATAAGTCTGGTATTCATCACTAATTCTAACACATTTCTAATACTCTTGTCCAACATATCCAAAATTGTATTAAAAAATAAAACAAACAATTCAGAAACCAATTTATTTTCATATAAACTTAGATACCATCATATTAGTGAGCTATGATGGTTCACCAGAACACCTCAAGCATGTCCCTATGTATGTTAGTGGCTTCTAACATGTATCAAGGTCTTATGGAATTAAATGAGGGATAATTTCCCCTCCTATTAGAAATATATATAGATATACTATGTTTTTATCATCCAAATTAGTATAAAAATTATAAAAATTTAGTAAATAAATAGATATATAAGGATGTTATAATAATAAATGAAATGATATGAAATACCAAAAACCATTTCACACTCACAATAGTGGTAAACCACTCCCCCAACCATAAATATCATATTTCATCAATAAAACTAAATTTAAAATTTATTGAACCACTAATAACTCTGAGCTAGAGCCCATACCTAGCCTTGAGATGCTATCGAACTTCACCAACTCGATCAGAATAATAAAAATTCATATCTTCACACATTCAAACAACTCTAAGCCTCAAATGTATCCATGGTGACATCTGTGATCAATATGAGATGAAGATATATGTTCCACACACACACACACACAAAGAAAAGTGCTTATTCATGGATGATAAATAATATCATTAGGACACCCCAATGATGAACATATTAATCTTATACTATATGTTCATGATCATATAATTTTTCCATTCTAGCTAAAATGAAATTTGAAAAGACAAATAAAACAAATAATATGAAACCATAGTCGACCCATGGGTCTGTGATCCCAATAAAATGTTAATTTTTAATAATTTATATTTAAATTTATATGAGTATATATAATTATATACCCATTAATATATATATATATATATGCTTATTTATATACATGTGTCCGGTGAACAACAACATTATTCAATAAAAATCACTCCTTGTGTCCAAAATACTAATCATCATGACATTTAATGAAAATTTCATTGATATGGATGATATACCACCTGATATGTGTATAATTATGTTGATACCTAGGTATACAATCCCAATCATCAATACATGCTTCAAACAGTGTCCAAAATTTCTCAGAGATTGATACCTTACCAAAGGAGGATACATGTTATAATCCTAGGATCACCTGTACACAAATCCAATCCCAATAAAGAATGATTCTAGATTACAAATAACCATTTTGGAAATAGTCACTGATCTGGATGGCATACCACTATAGAAATGTAAATCCAATCTGATGTCTGAATCCTAGGTCTCAGTCCACCTAAAATCATAACATTACTACTCTAATAATCCCTAAGGGTTGTCCTTAAGGATATTTCAAATTATAATACACTCTATATCCTAGTATGTGTTTGGTATCCATTCATATAAATATTAATATATACCAATCCCGATCAATTCCTACGAGTTTAGTAATAGTGTTTCCACCCAACCATATTTAGTATCCTATGAATCTCTCAAGACAACATAATTATCCATGAGTGTATGTCAATTAAATATAGAGGAGATCCATGTCAAGAACTATGTTCATGTAATCGACTAGGGAGATTTTAATCATACCCATTAATCAGGTATCTAAATAAGTAGGGACCTTGTACACAAACATCATAATCATAGGGACACAATAAATGCGAATAATCGTAATAGGGACACTATTCCAAGGTATCCTAATCTAGTGAGCTGAAAATGCACATCCTCAGAAGTACATATGTGAATCCCAATGATATAATAAAGATGTACAAGAAGTTTTTCCCTTGGATGTATATTTGGGCATCCAAAAAATATAAATTTAAAGCACATCATGATCATCAAAAAATACTAGAAATCAAATGTAGTAAATATTTCTACATGAGTAGTAAATAATTAAATTCCTAAACAACAGAGTGTGGATGGGAGAATGCCTAATACCACCACTACTTCTCTTTCATATCTATCTCAAAATATTGGTATGACTTATAAGGTGACACTTCATACCATCTATACCCAAAACCCAATGTACTATCTTAGTGTTGTTCAAACACCACATAACGCAATTGGTTACTTATGTTAGTACACTTGAGAGAAAAAATACTTCATATCCATTAATTCCACCAATAAATGGTGGAATAACACCATAGATTCTCTATGAAAAAACACAGGTTAATAAATCATACTCAGGATTCTCAATTATGAAGGTAAACTGAGGAGTCCAACATCGGATCATTGAATGGTATGTATAGGATAATGCCGAATTAACTGTATTTATATAAAGAGAAAATAGTTAGTGTGATTTTAAAAGGAATTTTTTAGGTATATATATAATCAGTGTCATCATTTAGGGGACCCTTCATAATAGTTTCAATGTGGAAGCATCTTACTAGGAATACCTTAGGTTGAATTATAAGAAGAGTAATCATACATGGGATCTATGTAAATAACTAATATCAATACATCCTAGTCCATAAGGGAACATCCCTCAATCGATATGTCCCTAGTGGAAGAGATAAGAAAGAATCAGTCAGGAGAAATATCTCATGGCTTATCTAAGATTAATTTTCCAACTATCTTGTGATATATAGATTTATTTACTGAATGAAGAATCAATGTACATAGTAAAATACCCAAAACACATTCTAGGAGTCTGAAAATAACCTAAAAGGTTTTACCATCATGATATATTCCTAAATACACTAAAAATAGTCTACTCATATGTCTAATTCAGACTCTGGGGAATAAAGTCAGAAAGACCCTAGAAAGGGATGAAAAGGAATAGTACACGACTTGTTCCCTCAATTCCCCACTTGGTTGTGTACTCTAGTTGGACATGGTGCATAGAGCCTATGTATATTGTGTGTATACCATTTATATAGAATGTACACTATTTGGGGTACCTACCATATACCTCACATGGACTGGAAATTAATTCTTATTGGACATGTACTTCTACACATTGTGCAACCCACCTGGGGACTTGTTGTGTACTATACACGGCCATGTTATCCTACATGGGATGATTGGATAAATACTCTGCTACATAGATGAGTAATAGTTCATGGATTTAAAAACATGAACATGGATTTTAAAAATTGAAATATAATATTCCCTAAAAAATAAGAACACATGATGTGTGTTGTAGAAATATATATTGTGGGATCAGGATTTCCAAAAGAAAAATCTACAAATTTCCAAGAAACCCCAATTTTATCAGAATAAGTTTAGGTCAACCCACTAGGGGTCCAATAAAGTTGTAACATGGCCATAATACTAGAAAAATTTAAATATCTTGTTATATATGGGGAAATATTAAAACTTCCTACAACTTTCAAGAATCCATCAATGATTCACCTGTATTTTCATTTTTGTATTACTACACGATGTTCTGGATCCTCCTCTACTCTGAAGACGCATCTCCCTTTTTGCCTCCCTCCCTCTCTCTCTCTCTTCAATTGTATCTCTCACTACACCTATCCTCTGGTGGTCTCAATAATGGTCATCCCCCTGGGTTATTCATGAGAATCATAAGGATAATAGAGAAAAGAAAAGATGAAAAATAATAGTTTAATGAATAATAAAATGAAATAAATCCAAAAAGGGGTGGGAACCCCACTCTAGTGGCCAAAATTAGTTTGTGTATCAGATCGGAAAAATATCCCATTGTAGAATAAACAATTAGGATGTAATATAAATCAAATTATTCCTTAATAATATTCAGTTAATCAAACATGTGAAGATAAATTAATATTTAATTAATTATATAAAATATTAATTATTCTCTTAAAATTTAAATAGATTGAAATTTTAACAAAATATTTTTCTAGGGAAAAACACTACTCTGTGCCCACCATTGTGGTCATTAAAATCAGTTGATCTTTTTTTCTAGGTTAGAATGGTCATTTTAGTCAAAATGAGATTCTAGAAGAAAAAATTAAAATTTCTACTAAAATTTACATTCTAAAAAACATGTTTCCTTAGAATATATATCATACTCATCAAATTGATGGGTACCTAGTGTTGTTTATTAAAAATAATGTAAAATTAAAACATTCGGTTTAACGATGTAACATGTATTTTTTTATTCATGTGTTCAACAATCATATCAATTTAATTTATCCTATAGCTATTGGGATAAGAATTATCAGATATAGTATTTCATTTTAGCTATGCATGAACACCTTTCATAATTTTGGGAGAATACTACAATATTGAATATCTAAATTTTTTTTGGGTAAACATGTAAAAAATTATATTTATATTTCATTCTCTTAATTATAGGTAAACATTAATGTGATTGTCAATTTTTTACCTTCACGTATCATTGAATATCTTATATAATGTTTCATGGATCATAATGATATTAATATCTTTTAATGACTAATCACTAGTATGAATAATATTTTATTTATATTTTTTTCCTAGGGTCATTTTTGAAATGAAAGAATGATTTTGTGGGGATTAGACATGTTTTTAAATAAAAATTCATATTGGATATTTTTTTATTGAAAAATTATTTACATAGTTTTGTATGTGTTTTTATTTTAAAATAAAATCTTTTTTAACTACCAATTATTTCAAAATATATATATTTTTTAATTTTAAAATATATATGTATTAAGTTTCTATTTTTTTCCTTTTTTTAAATTATATGTTTATATATTTTCATAGATAGGAAAATTATAATTTTTATCTTATTGATTCATTTTTATTTGTTTACAGCAATAGAGAATCATATTTAATGCTCATGTTTTGGGAGAGTTTGAAAGTGTTTATATGTTGAAATTTTAAAATTTTAATGAAATCAATAGTGATCAAGAGTAATTATTTTTTTGTTTATTTGTCACGACCTGTCCTCAGGACCCATGTCGTGACTACCTCAAGAAATCCTTCCATAGGCCAGGGGCTGGTGACTAGCACCAAAAGTGTAAATCCATAAAATTGGGAATGCATTGCCTTTATAAAGTTTAAACACACACAACAGAGCACGAGTTGGAAGTAAAACACTAAACAAAACTGTATATAAAAAAGTGCTGAAAAGTAAAAGGGCCTGAAATACAAGCACAACAGGAATGTATAAGTATAAATAGAAAACAAGTACAACTGACGAAAAGGTAAAGCAGCAATAGGGTCCTCTTCTAAGAATTCCTACCTAAAGGGTAGGTACAGAAAGCCTCCTCAGCACACCACGACTGTTAGTATCCTCTGTGTACTGACTCGCAATAAGGTCCACTAATGGGTACCGTCCAGTCCTGCTACTCTGATCTTCAATTAGCAGTGTCCTTTGTCTACAACCAACACAATGAGGTGCGGGCCTAGCCCATGTAGGGGTGAGTATAACGATACTCAGTAGGGACCCTAAGACCCTCAATGTCTCACAAAATTTAACAAGGATAAACCACAAAGTATTTATTCTATAGATAACCACACTTAGTTATATGCCAATACATATACCTAAGTTATGAAGTAATCAATCTCAATCATGGGAAAAACACAAAGTTACTAACTCAGCTCAACCAGGATTTTATTCTAGGGATAGTATCGATATAAACCCTCGGTTGCTATAGAACTCCTCATCTATCGAGTACATTGGGCCGTTCGCATCACACAAAAGCGCTTCCCACTAACGTGGTCTTCTGAGGTACTCCTCCTGTCGAGTATCATGGGTATATCACCCTCCAAAAGAGGCACTCCCCACCATGGGTATGCTGGCATAACCATGCACTACCCCTCTTAGCCTATAGAGGTACTTCTCCTGTCGAGTACCGTGGGTCTACCACCATAACCATGAACTCCTCTCCTGTGGGTTTTCCACCACAACCAGGAACTCCCCACTGAGCCAAAGGAGTCAATCTTATTCGCTCGATCAGCAGTCATCAATTCTCATCCAGCTACTAGTTTCCCGCACAAATGTCTACTCGTCTCTGGAATACCCGCTCCACAATATACTGGTTGATACTCCAACTGTCACGAAGTTCCATGTAGAGGTATCTCAAATTTCTTCCTCTCATCAAAGGTCTCAACGCAACAGATGGCGCGTCAATCGGGCGCCCAGTAAGTGAGTTATTAGCCTTTTAGTCCCGAACGCTCGATTGGATTCGTGCACGATCCAACGTGACTGTATCTCAAATATACCACAAACTCCAGTGGGGTACTCTCAATGGGACCATCGCGTTCCAAGAACACATGCACCACAGACAGTTCATCAAACAGACGTCTGGTGTCAATGATATGTCCAAATAAAGTAAAGGGTCGGTAGTGGGCCGAGGTTCGGTCCGACCCAGTCGGACTGACTCGGCTTAACCCATTCTTGGCCGACCCGGTCTGGGTCACCCCAGTCATCCCGCTAGGTTCGGCCCGGTCCGCTAGGCCTACCCCATCGGACTACGGGGGTGGTACGGCCCGGAGGTCGCCGAGTAGGCGGCTCGGGCCAGAGACTGGGGCCGGTTAGGCCAGTGCCGCGAGGGGCACGACTCTGGTGACTCGGCCTAGAAGGTTGATCCGGTTCGGCCAGCAACTCTGTGATGGACACCGTGGGCCGGTTCGGATGACCGGAATGGCTCAGTCGGTTCTACTGGAAGCATGGGTGCGGCCCAGGTAGGCTGGCGGGGTGGCGAGGCAGGCCGACGAGCATGCCGGAGGCCACAGGAAAGCTGGCGGTGTCTGTGAGAGGCTGCAAGCACGCCGGGAAGGGTGTGTGGGAGGCCTCGAGCAAGCGTGGGGGAGGGGGAGTGCGTGCTGGAGGCCGCGGGCAGGCTGGGTAGGGCACGCAAGAGGCTGTGTGCAGGCTGACAGGGCGCGCAGGAGGCCCCAAACAGGCTGGGCAGGGCCCGCGGGAGGTCTCATGCTGGCAGACGAGGCGCGATGGAGGTCCCAGGTAGGTCGGGCTGGGCGCAAGGGAGGACGGGCTGTCCAGTTCGAAGCTGGTCGGCGGTGTTCAACCGAGAGCACTGGTTCACCGCCGGGACAGCGCGGTTCATGGAGGCCACAGGTAGTGCTGCCGTTGTCATCGCCACCATTTTCAATCTGTTGCATCATTAACATGCTGAGGATCATCTCAAACAAGAACGGTGGAGGGGTTAGGCCACGTTGGTTTGCCCCGCACCCTCCATGTTTAGGATTATATGAAGAGGCTCGCAAGAATGATACACAAAAACACTTTTTCTTTTTTTTTTAAGAGAAAGGAAGAACATGGGAAAATATCATACATTGATAAAATTAAACCCCTACCTTTGATTCGTCATTCATCATTTGTTGACAGAGTCGCAGATGTTGGTCGTTAATGATGTCTCACGATGGTGGAATCTTTGAGGAAGAAGTCAAAGAAGGATCGGCTTCCTTAGTTCTTCATTCATCATTGGTAGGGGAATTTTTCATTGTGGCCTTCTCCCAATAATCATCTTTCCAAAACACTCTAGGTTTCCACTGAATGAACAATGCTAATAATAATAATTTTCTTATTATTTTAGATGTTGGCACAAATTCAAATTTGTAATTTAAATTAAAGGCTCCACCAAAATAATGCATGAATGTTTTTCAAATATTAATTAGAGGATATCAAGAGGCTATACCTCATTAATGATGGAGATTTGAGTGGTTATACACTTCTCCCATTAATAGGGGTCAGGTGGTCCCCACCCCTATTAATCAAATAGGAGGTTATGTGGTCTCGGGTGGTCCCCATGTCATAACCTCTCACAGGAGGTTAGGTTTGGGTGGTCCCCACCACCATAACCTCTCATGGGAGGTTAAGGTGTGTTGGTCCCACCTCCAATTCCCATGAGTAGGTTTTAACCACCAACACAAACATGGAGACTCAATAAAATAATGTGTAGCTCACTTTATTTTATTTTTTTAGAAAACTCAAAATCTATCTTGTATTTTCGACCAACTTTTATCAAGGTGAACATATACTAAATTGAATACTGATGCTGTGATTTCAACGATGCCCTCAGATTTCAATTTGGAGCACCGGTTCAAAAGTTATAAAATCCGGACCATACGTTTACTGAATGTACCGAAACAAAACATCAGAAATTGATTTCAGACACACCGAGCCATGGAATCACGCGCCCATCTTTTTCACGATCTCATAAAATTCCCACGTATTTATGAAAAAAAAATCCACATAAATTCCAGGTCTTTACATTTTCCCCACCCTAGGGATTTACGTCCTCGTAAGCTACAACTCGAACTAAGGAAAAAAATGGGGGTACTGAGCACGCAACTGAGCCTCCCACTCCCATGTTCTCTCTTAGAGGTTCTCATGGTGACAACGAATGTGCACCAGAGTTATCAACTGTCCACGAAGGACCCGCTCATGCCGATCCTCAATCTTCAATGGAACCTCCATAAAAGTCACCCTATCGTCGATGTCCAGCTTCACATGGTCGATGATGTGAGAAGGGTCGTGCTTGTATTCACTCAACTGGGATACATGGAAGACATCGTGCACCCAATGTAACTAAGGCGAAAGAGCCAGGCGGTAAGCCACCTCACCTACTCTATAGATGAACCTGGAAAGGTCATTTGAAACGTAGAGATAACATGTTTCCTCCGCAAAATCTCTGTATTCCTCGTCAAGGTGAGACCCGTTGGAAGACGTGGTGGCCATCTTCAAACTCCCGAGGTACCTATCTCTTGTCATTATATGACTATTTCCTACTTTATACAGTCTTCATCCACTCCTGGATGATCTTCACATTCTCTGTGGTCACCCATACCATATCTGGTCCCACTAGTGCTAACTTCTCTAGGTCTGTCCAGCACAGTGGTGATCTGCAAGGTCGACCATACAAGGCCTCAATAGGATCCATCCCAATGGTGGAGTAATAGTTGTTGTTGTATGCAAACTCCACCAAGGGTATGTGGTCCTCCCAGCTATGACCAAAGTTGAGGACGCACGCACGGAGCATGTCCTTGAGTGTATGAATGGTTCTCTCAGTCTGTCCATCCGTCTGAGGATGGAAGGCGGTGCTCAGACGAAGCTGCATCCCGAATTACTTATGAAACCCCTTCCATAGCCAGGAAGTAAACCATGCATCATGATCTGATACAATAGAAAAAGTTACTCTATGTAGCTGCATTATCTCATGTACATTGAGTCAACCCAAGCCCTATACTGGACCCTTCTCTCTAATCGGTAAAAAGTGGGCCGACTTGGTGAGTCGGTCGGCGATCACCCAGATAGAGTCATGTCCCCTGGACGTACGTGGAAGTGTAGTCATGAATCCCACGGATATCCCATCCCACTTCCACTCTGGGACATCTAAATGCTGAAGCAAGCATGCTGGTACCTGGTGCTCATCCATCACTTGCTGACAAGTGAGGCATCAAGAGACAAAATCCACTACTTCCTTCATTATACCTGGCCACCAGTGTTATCATCTGAGGTCCTGAAACATCTTCACCACTCTTGGATGTACCGTTAAAGGGGATGTGTGGTACTCCCTCAACACTTCCTCATGAAGTGACATTGGAACCATAGTACGTCTTCTGATGAGAATGATGTGCTCCCCACCTTCAGAAAATCCATCAAGTGCATGCCTTATATATATCTAAGCATGTCGTGTCTTGTAGTCAGAGTCCCCATGTTGTGCCTCTCTGACACACTAATTAAGTGGGGAGTGACTGTAAGAGACTGTAGAATGGTTGGTCTGTCTCTATGCACAAATGATATTTGTAAGGTAGTAAACTGCTCTATCACCTCATCTAGCAGTTGTATAACAGATCTCCTTCTTAGGGAATCTGCTACTACGATCCCCTTTCTAGGAGTATAGAATATCATGAAGTCATAGTCTTTGATGAACTCAATAAATCACCATTGTCTCAGGATCAGGTTCTTCTGAGGGAAGATATACCTGAGACAGTTGTGATCAGAGTACATGGTAAAATGTTCATCCATCAGATAGTGTCGCCACATCTTCAAGACAAATACTACTACTACTAAATCCAGGTCATGGGTAGGATAGTTTTTCTCAGGCTGTCTCAGATTCCAAGAACCATGCGCAATCCCTTCTCGCTTCTGCATCAGGACACACCCGAATCGAGTCCCTGATGCATCACAGTAGACTACATACCCTACACCTTCCACTGGAAGTCTCAAGATAGGGGCACTAGTCAGCCTCTTCCTCTGCACCTGATAGATCTGCTGGTATCTCTCCGACCATATGAAGGGAGTCCCCTTCTTCGTAAAGGCCTATGGTGGTGCTATAACTGTAGAGAAGTCTGGAAAAAACATCTAGTTGTAACCAGCCAATCCCAGGAAACTCCGTACCTCCAGCACACTCCCAGGTGGATACCAAGCAAGTACTGCCTAAATATTAATTGGATCCATTGAAACTCCAGCCTCTGAGATGACATGACCTAGAAAGTGAACTTCACGGATCTAGAACTAGCACTCTTAGAGTTTACTATAAAGTTAGTGCTCTTAGAGTGTGTCCAGTACTACCCGTAAATGGTATGCATGCTCTTCCTAAGGAGACGAGTAGATCAGAATGTTATCGATGAAGACTACAAAAAAGTGATCGAGGTATGGCTGGAAGATCATGTTCATGAGTCCCATGAACACTGCTTGAGCATTTGTTACACCGAATGAGAAAACCAAGAACTCTTAGTGGTCGTACCGACACCGGAAGTCCATCTTATGCACATCATCATCTCGAACTCCGATCTGGTGATAGACTGACCTGGGGTCTATCTTTGAGAACCACCGTGCTCCCTTCAGCTGATAAAAGAGGTCATAAATCCTTGAGAGTTAGAATTTTTCTTCACATTTACCTGGTTTAGGAAATAGTATCCAACAGAAAGCCTCAAGCTTCCATCTTACATCTTGGCGAACAGAATTGTGGCTGCCTAGGGAGAAACACTAGGCCGGATGAATCCCTTCCTCTGTAAGTTCTCCAGCTAAACCCGCAGCTCACAAAGATTAGCGGGATCCATCCTATATGATGTTGTAGATATCAGTGTTGCCCTGGGGTACATGTCAATGTATAAGTCCACCTCTCAATGGGGAGGCAGTCCTGGAACATCGTCATAGAAAATATCATCATACTGGTCCACAACTACAGGATACCTCAGACTCTCCACATCAACTACTCCGAGGGTAAGGCTTGACAAATGATGTGTCTTAGGCTCCACCCTCCTCCGATTAAGTTTTAAATTTTCTTAAAAGGCTTGCCTCTCGCCGATGAAGGTGAACTTGGTCCCATCCGTGTGGAGACACCGCACATTGTGCCTAATACAATCAATCAGAGCATGGACTGTAAATAAGCATTCCATACCCATGTTGATGTCGTAAGGCCTCGACACTGCTATGAGGAGATCCCATCCGACGATCTCACCTCCTAGAGTAAGCTCACACTACTGGAACTGGTGCGTAATTGAAGTGTCTACTCCCGTAGGAGTCTCTAGCCATAATGATTGAGGCGACGGCTCCGTCGGAATCCCCGAGCTCCAAATGAGGGTAGTGGAAATTAAAGAGTGACATGAACCTTTCTCTATAAGAACCTCAGCTTTAGTGGAGAGAGACACAGATCATACATTGAATCATATCTGGAGTGTCGTGATCATAGGACTTAGCTACCTTGAACTGAGCTCTCCCCTGTCAACCTACTCCCTCAGGTCATGGTGGACTTCCTAGTGGTGGTGGTGGTAACACCTCGAATCATTTCCCACCACCAACTACACGAATAGATCCTCTGCCACATCCAGTAGTTCGCTACGAGCCACCTCAATCGAATCTCTATCTCTGCCTCAGTGGTCCTTCGACCATCAGCTGATCATCCGAGTGGCGGGTCAGATATTCACGAGCCATGTGACTATGCCCGCTGCATGAGTAACACTACCCGATCGTGGCAGGTCTGTCTCCACTTTAGGTGCCCCGCACAACCAATCCGGAGTTGTTCGATCATACACCTATTTTTTCGGTCCTCTTGGACCTCTACCTCATCTGTCTACATCTTGTTTTAGAAGACTCCCCTGCATGATGACTAGTGGTTGGTCTCGCTGCTGGAGGCTTCTCAGTAAGGAAACTCTCCACTAAGAGGGCTCGCTCCAACATCCCTGCCTGCGTCGGGATGCTTAGCAAGATCACTGAAGCTCTGATCTCTCACCTGAGCCCCTTCTCGAAGGGTTGGACCATGAAGAATGGGTCACACACCATATATTTGGTGAAGTGCGAGAGGTCTGTAAACCTCGCTGAGTACTTATCTACCCTCATGCTACCCATATGTAGATGTTTTAGCTCCTATATCTGGACCACACAAATTGTGGATGGGACAAACTCTAACTAAATTAGGCTCTAGATATCTACCCAGAGTTTTGTAATCTCGTCATGCACTTGAAGCATTAGGATCCACCATCTGCCTGCTGCTTCCTGAAGAAGACTGGAAGTAATAATCAACATAAAGTCGGTTGGTGTCCCTACCATTTTGAAGACTCTCACCACAGTCTCCAACCAATCCTCACCTTCCTGTGGGTCCGTCTCTCCCCTGAACCTTGGTGGCCTGCGGAGCTAGAAATCGTGAAATGTGCTCATATGGCGTGAATCGTCTGCTATTAGGGATGGGGGCATAGGTGGCCCAACGGGTAATGGTACTGCTGGTGCCTCTACTATAAGACGGCCCTGTACCAAGGCCACGTCGCTCAGTGGGCTATCTACGTATACAACTATCAGGGCTTTAGATGGTCGCTCGAGGGGAGGAATCTTGAAATAAATAGATGTGACACGATCAAAGATTATACCTAGTGAGCTGACCTAGTTGAACTGAATTAATGAAAAACTTTTAAAAAAACGCATGCAATTAGTGTTTTTGTGCACTGAGTCGGAAATCAGAAGTCAGGGTCCTGGTGTGTGGATACATCGGCCGCCGCACCAACACTGGACTCCCTGAACTGAAAACCACACTCAGTACCCTTAACACTATTGCTTCACAGAAAAGAAATATCAGAGTCTTATGTTCCGCGGTAGAACCAACTCCTCTGATACCAATTTGTCACGACCCATCCTTAGGACCCATGTTGTGACTTCCCCAAGACCACCATCCATAGGACAAGGGATGGTGACTATCACCAAAGGAGTAAATCCCTATGAATGGGAAATAATTTCCTTTATAATGTGTAAAACACACAACAGAGAATTAGATGAAAGTAAAACACTAAAAAACTGTATACAAAGGCGTGTTGAAACGTAAAAGGCCAGAAAATACTAGCCCAATAGGAAAGTATATGTACAACTGGAAAACAAGTTCAAATGAAGAAAAGGTAAAGTAGATACTGGGTCATCCTCTATGAATTCATACCTAATGGGTAGGTATAGATAGCCTCTTCAGCACACCTTGTCTGCCAGTCTCCTCCATGTACCGACTCACCGTAAGGTCCACCTCTGGGTACCATCCATTCCTGCTACTCTGATCCTCAGTTAGCATTATCCTTCATCTGAAACCAACCCAATGAGGTATGGGCATAGCCCGTGTAGGGGAGAGTATAACGATACTCAGTAGAGACCCCAGGACCCTTAAGGTCTCAAAAAATCTAATAAGGATAAACCCCAAAAAATGAATTCAAAAGATAACCTCACTTAGTTATATGCCCATAAATATACCTATGTTATAATGTAATCCATATCAATCATGAGAAAAAACCCAAAGTTACCGACTCAGCTCAACAAGGACTTTATTCTAGGAATAGTATCAATCTAAACCCTCGCCTGATAGAGAAATCCTCCACTATCGAGTACAGTGGGCTTTCCATGTCACATAGAAGATCTTCCCACTAACTTGGAATGTTGAGGTACTCCTCCTCTCGAGTATTGTGGGTATGTAACGCTCAAACAGAGGGGCTCCCCACCATGGGTATGCTGCCACAACCAGGCACTCCCCCTCATAGCCCATAGAGGTACTCCTCCTTTCGAGTATCGTGGGTATTCCGCCACCACCAGCTGCTCCTCCACTGTGGGTCTACTGCCAAAACCAGGCGCTCCCCACTAGGCCAAATGAGTCACTCTGAGTTGCTCGATGAACATTCGTCATGTCTCATACAGCTGCTAGTTTCTCGCACAAATGGTCGCATGTCTCTGGAAGATCCACTCCACAAGCTACTTGTCAATACTCCAACTATCATGAAGTACCACTTAGATGTGTCTCAAATTTCTACATCGCCATATGGGTCTCAAAAAAATAGACGACGCGTCAATCAGATGCTCAGTCTGTGAGTTATTAGCCTTTTAGTCATAAGGGCCCGGTTGGATTCATTCACGATCCAACCTGACCGTTTCTCAAATATACGCCGAAATCTAGTGGGATATTCTAAAAGTGACCATTGCGTTCCATGAATACCAGTGCCTCTAACGATTCGTCAAACGGACGTCCGTTGTCAAAGATATGATCACAGAAAGTAAAGGGTCAGTAGTGGGCCCGGATCCGGTCCGACCCAGTCGCCCCGACGTGCCCCAACCCAGTCTTGGCCGACCCGGTCTGGGGTGACCCGGTCAGACCCATTGGGTATGACCCGAACCATTGGGAGGGTCATCCCGCCAGGTTCGGTCCGGTCCGCTGGGCCCGACCAAGCAGACAACGGCGGCGGTTCGGCACGGAGGTCGCCGTGTCGGTGGCTCGGCTAGGAGACCGGGGCTGGTTCAGCCAGCGCCGCGAGGGGAACGACTCAGGAGACTCTGCCTGGAAGGCCAAGCTGGTTCGACCAGCGACACTGTGAAGGATTTTGCGGGTAGGCTTGAGAGGCCAGCGTGGCTAGACCGATTCAGCCGGGAGCCGGGGTGCGGCCCGGGTAGGCCGGCGGGGCGGCTAGGCAGGCCGACGGGGGCACTGGAGGCCGCAGTCATGCTGCGAAGGGCCCTCAGGAGGTCACTGACAGGTGGGCGGGGTACGCTGCAGGCCGCGGGCAGGCCAGGCAGGGCGCGTCGGAGGCTGTGGGCAGGCCGGCGGGGAGCGCCGGAGGCCAAGGGCAGGCCGGGCAGGGTGCACGGGAGGTCGTGGGCAGGGCGGCAGGGCATGTTGGAGGTCGTAGGAAGGCCTGGCAGGGCGCGCGGGAGGCCGGGAAGGCCGGTTCGGTGTTGCTCGGGTTGTTGTCGGCCTGCGGTGTTCGTCCAAGAGCATCGATGCACCACGGGGGTGGTGCGGTTTGTGGAGGCCGTAGGTAGCGCAACCTTTTTCATCGCCACCTTCCTCATTTTGTCACCTCATCGCCATGATGAGGATCATCTCAAACAAGAACGACAGAGGGGTCGGGCCATGTTGGATTGACCTACACCCTTCGTGTTTAGGTTGATATCAAGAGGCTCGCAAGTATGAAGCACAAAAACGCTCGTTTATTTTTTATGTGAAAGAACGAACATGGGAAAATATCATACTTAGATAAAATTAAAACCCTACCATCGATTCGTCTTTCGTCGTTTGTTGATGAATTCACAGAAGTTGGTCATCAAATGACGTCTCACAAAGGTTGTAGCTTTGAGGAAGATGTCGAAGAATAATTGGCTTCCTTCATTATTTATTCTTTATTGGATGTGGTGTTCTTCATTGGGGCCTTTTTTTAATAATCATCCTTTAAAAACACTCTAGGTTTCCACTGAATGAACAATTTCAATAATAAAAAGTTTCCTATCATTTTAGATGTTGGCACAAATTCAAATTGTTGAATTAAATTAAAGGATCCGCCAAATTAATGCATGAGAGTTGTCAAAAATTTATTAGGGGATGCCAAGAGGCTCTCCCTCATTAATGAGGGAGAGTTGAGAGGTTATACACTCCTCCCATTAATACGGGTCGGGTGGTCCTCACACTATTATTCCAATGGGTGGTTATGTGGTCTCGGGTGGTCCCCACGTAGTAACATCCCGCGGGAGGTTATATTCAAGTGGGCCACACCACCATAACCTCTCATTGGAGGTTAAGGTGTTTTGGTCCGTCCTCTAACTCCCATGAGGAGGTTTTAACCACAAAAACTCACATGGCAGCTCAATAAAATAAAGTGTAGCTCACTTTATTTTATAATTTTTTTTTGAAAACTCAAAATCTAACTTTTATTATCGACCAACTATTGTGGAGGTGAAATTCTCCATAAGAGAATAACGGCACCCCGAGTTCAACAGTGCCCTCAGATTTCAATTCCGAACACCAGTTCAAAGGTTATTAAATCCCACTCATACGTTTACAAAACGTACTGAAACAAAAATTTATAAATTGATTTTGGGCACCCCGGGCCTCAGAATCATGCGTCGTCAGCTTTTGCAGACTCGAAAAATTCTCGTGTATTGAAGAAAAAAAATTTCCATGGAAATTTTGTGTCTTAACATTATTATTTTAAATTTATGTACATATTAAAATATTATCTTATTATTTCAAAACATCCAATCTTTACAATTCAATTTCTACATATTGATTAAAAATATATTATATATTAATTATTATTTTATAATGGGTTGTCACTTTATTTTTTATAAATATTTATTGATATTAAACCAATTATATAAATGTCAATGGTCTAAGAGAAAATGAACTTACAGTGCTCCTTAGGTGATGTGTTGAAATATTTGTTTAGGTGATACATTTATAGTTTATTTATATTTGTTTATAAGTCATTTTATCTTGATAAATTTTCATTAAAAATATATTATGTTTACATTCTTTTTAAAACTTTTTTTTATAATTTAAAAAAGGGTAGAGTTTTTTTAATTTTTAATGGGGTTTTAAATATCAAAAAGGTTTATAAATTTCAGTGGATCCTTGAACTAATTCATGTTTTTATAATTAAAAATCATGGGTCATATTATTCACTTTAATATAATTAATATCATATTTATAAGTGTACTTGTTTTTTAAACTTTATTAATATTATTCATAATTTAAAAATATTTTCGATTTTATTCTCTTTTACATATGTTGTAATAAATTGAAAACATTAATTTTTTAATTACTATTTATATATGTCTTAATACATTAATTTGTGTTATAGTAATTTCTCAAAGGTTAATTATTTTTTATCATGAGTTTTTTATCTTATAAATTTCATATTTGTGTAATAGTAATTTCTCAATGGTTTATTTTTTTGTTCTGATTGATCATAACATGTTCTATAAGTTTTATAATGTGTTCGTACACATAATAAGTCAATTTTGAAATTTAAATGATGTGTATGTGTGTGTGGGTGGGTGGTTGTGAGTGTGTGTGTGAGCTTGTGTGTGTTTGGGAGGGTGGGTGTGTCAGTGGTAGGGTGTGTACGTGTTTTAATACCCTCCAAAATTTTATGTGTTGTTATCACATATCCAAATTAAAAATCTATACAACCAAATAAAATCCACGTATTTAAATTGTGAACTATGTGGCTGAATTTCTAGATGTACAATCATTATGTATTCCAATCAAAACATGGGAGAAATTACTCCCATTTTAGTGGTTCATGTTGATACGGGTAGTATATAAATGTTTATAACATAAATAATAAGAAATAATATTATATATCAATCATTATCATGTCAAGAATTATGTTATAATTTACCAAAAAATAGATTTAGTTATATAGTTATTTACAAATAGTTTTAAATTGTATTTTTTAAGAATACATTAGATGTAAATATATTATCGGTGTTATCAATAACAATTTGAAATGATATTATATTTTTTTAAAATATAAGTGTAATTGATGAAAATGTTATTATGATATTTGTAATGTCTTAGTTAGCTCAGAGTTTTTATAAGTTATGTTATTTGTGGATATCATAATTTTGGATTCCTGAAATTCATTACATGAAAATTGGATACATGAATTCAATTATGTTGAATATTGGATATGTTAATTCAGATATATAAAATTTAGGATATGTGATTTTTCTATTCAAATTTAGTTATATTAATTTTATTATGAAAATTTTCTTTGTGAATTCACACATGTGAATTGAAAACAAAAATTTACTTATGTGAATCAGCTACAGGATGTCTATTATGAGAATTATCCTTGCAAAATCACATATGTGAATTCTGATAAGTAAATTGTCTTATGTGGGTTTTAGGGACTCCATAAGCTATTTTAAATAAAAAATATATAGTCTTCTTTAAGTAATGATTGGTAGTTCAATTTTCTTCAAGTTCATTTTAATATTCTAAACTTATTATTTATTCTAAAATAACTATTATTTATCTAGAATCAGTGGTGGATTTTTTATTATTATTTTTTGTGTATAAGTGGGATTCACATGGGATTAATCATGTATGTATATTGACACTAATATTTTTAAAAATATAATATTCAAAATTAAACATCGTGATGTTTAGAAGTAATTCAAAAATATTGTTCGGGGTTATTTTAATTTAAATTAATAACATTTATGCAAATAGTTACTATTTTATTAAATTGTTTTTCTAAATAAAATACACGTAAATTATGTAATTAATTTTTTATAATATATCATTGACAATTAGAAGATTATTCCATGTGAAGATTTATTACTAGAATTTATTAATGGAAATCATGAACTTCAGAGTGAAGGAAATAACCATTTTAATTTTGGTTTATATTTAGACTAAAGATTACATTGAATAATGCAATGTGACTCCTCTTTACTCATATATGATTCATAGTTTGAAGCATAGTAAGGGAGCATCATTTTTAATCTTCTTCTTGAAAGAAACAGTTAGTTTCTTGATATTTATTTTTTCACAATTTATAAGTGTTTTCTAGCATCTTAATCTAAATTACACCACCTTCATAAAAATTACTTCATTATTGTAATTTTTTAATTAATTATTTACGTAGTAACAATATGGGTTTTCATGACATTTAATGAATCTAGAATGAGGATATGCTACCCATAACAATGGAATATATGGGTTATGTATTGCCCCTTTAAAGATGGGGGTTGGTATATCCCCTTAGATAATTTTTTTACTAAATATATACACAAAAGTGAAAAGATACTCCTATAAGGTTATACGATTAGTGTATACCATTATATGTCTGGGTATCTCTTGACTAGTAACATAAAAGAGGCTTGGAATTAACTTATTAATGTTTATGATGGTTCTACACCAGTAAAAGTACATGACTATTTTACACTATTAATTATTGGGATCCGCCTAAACCCAACAAGGAAAAAGTTTAGTATTGTGCATATCAAATTTTAGGTAGGTTGCTATCATATAAAAGGGTTTGTTTATTTCAAAATCCGTAAATGTTTATTGAATTTTTTTAATCTTATAGTTTTATTAAATGAGGATGTAAAAGTATCCAGTCACCTCTAAAAGTGATATACTATAGAGAGTAAAAGAAATTATGTTTGGTGTGTGAATAGTTTATTATTATCATTTAGATCTGAATCAATAAAACATTCTTGTGTTCATATTTTTCATTATTTTTTTACCTATCTCTATTTTATAACTCTAATGTGGTTATAATTTTGATTATTTGAATTCATAACTTTTAAAATTTTGTGTTTAAACAAATTTTAATTTTTATTGAAAGAAAACTCACACAAATCATGTTCTTTTCCATCACGCCTTTAATACAAAACATTAATGTAGGGACACAAAACTTCTAAGTCAGTCACATGACCGTGTAATATTTAACTCCCATGGAAATAAATGTTTCCCCATCTAAGAGACACCTGACCAATGATCTTCCAAACAACATTCAGTATCAAAAATAATGTTTATGATTGATAGCTTCGAGTTGTGACTTCAATTTTCATTTTCTCATTCATTGATTCCTCTTTGAATTACACCCATAATTCCCGAAATTGATTTGACCATCATTTGTCCTCCACAGAAGTAAATTTAAAAAAATGTCTCTTCATCTCCTCTCAAATAATCTATTCACCAATTAATGTTAAAATATGATCATATGTTTTATCATGTATCCATTTTGTCTTCATCCATTTTGAGAAACCCAAAATTTCAATTCATAGAACCATTGATCAATTTTTTCTCAAATTGGGTGTGGAAGGTTATTTTTTTCACTATGAAATTGAATACCAATGATTAATGTATATAGAAAAAAAAGAATAAATGAAATAAACACATTGGTGAGCTCAAGCGGGGCACATGTATTGTTTGGACACTATTTTTCAAGGAAATTATAAGAGGATGGATGAAATGATTATTCCAAAATGTATTTTTATCAATTATATTAAACGAAAAAAAATCAATAGTATACTGATCATAAGTCATGGGTCAGTTTATTTGGGGTCAATCCATAATTTCATTTAATTCATGAATACTGATCAAATTATTTATAAATAATAGAAAACATAAGAATAGATATATCATTGATAGAGATCATTTTTTATTAGTTATTTTTTAAAATAATCCATTATGTTCTTTGTACCCAAATAAAATATTCACGATTGATAGATACATAAGAGAAATTCAGTGTTTCCACTAGTGATTCCTCATTCCTAATATCTCCACCAACATCGATGCCCATTGAATCTATCCGTTTCCCTATATTTCATAATCTTATGGATGATGAGGATAAAAATAAATGTCATCCATATTGATAATTAAAAAAATAATAACGGTTAATGATAAATTTTATAAAATAATTTAATATATAAATTATAAGTTTTATTCTCTCCCACAACTGCACACCATCCTATTTCCAATCTAAATAAATATTATTTCAAGACTATGACAACACCAATGTTTATGACACAATAAAATACATAGTTTACACATATATGGCCCCAATCAAAGGATATGGAATAATTTATCTGTGATTATAATAAATTCATAAATAAATAATCTACACCAATGTTGACATGGACCCCCCGTTAATATTCCATTAATATATAAAAATTGAAGGGAATTAATAAAACAATTTTAAAGGGTTAAAAATGGAAAACTGTGGCTGTTATATATTCTCTCATAAACCATGTAATTTCTAATTATTGATTATTATTTCATGTGGACCATTCCCTGGTATTAGAATATAATCCTACGGTATCCATCATAGAGAAAACATATTTTGGGGTTTTACATTTCTAGAGGTTATATTCAACTATTAATGAAACCACTTTTTTATCTAGTAGAAGAATTATAATTCTTCTGTAATTACATTAATTATTTGAATTTTTTTAAATGAAAATATATATTTCAATGGAATGATGGATGATATATTAATTAATATTATATTTTATTTCTTATATAATTCATATTTATTCCTTACTAATGTCTCTTGAAAGATTTTCATTATTTTCATTTTAATTTCATTTGATAAAAATGGATTTATATATAAAGGTTTAAATTTAGTTATTATGTAAATATTTTAGGGACAATTTTTACTAAAATTTCCACTTCATATTTTACTAAAATAATAATTTTTTTTCAAAATTATAATTTTGATTTATAAATATGGTATATTTAGTTTTAATTGATATATTTAAAAGTTAAGGGAATGTTTGACATGGAATATAGTTTGTTTTTTTCATTTCATTCTCTATTAATGTTTTAAAATTATTGGAATATATTGAAAATGGGGATTTATATATTTATATAGATTAATGAATGAATGAAATATGTGTACGGGTATTATTTAAGTGTGTCTGAAGGTTTTATGTTATTATATTCAACATTCTATATATAAATTTTATTCAAATTGAATAATAAATATTTTACTCACCATTATTTTGAAAACATCATAAGAAACCCTGTGTTGAAAAGTGGGAAATCTATGAAAGAATTCTACATTATTTTATAATTTCACAATGTCTAGTATCCCCTAGTTTTTTATTATCAAATAATTAGGATTTTGTGTCCCAATAAGGATAGTTTTTTATTGATTTGGTTATGTGTATATGAGATCACATAATGTGATAGTAGATGAATCCATCATAGAAAAGTCCAATGCTATCTCTAAAGAATCTCTTATACTAACCCATGATTTATTTCCTTTGATGAATAATTATTATTATTGAAATTTATTTATTACATAATATTTATTTTATATTAATTTAAGCATTCTTGTTAAAAAAATGAATTTCTAAATGTTTCCCAATTGATTCTATTTACAAAAGGTGTTTCAAAAATGTTTTTAATGTATTAAATCAATAAAATATAGACGCTATATCTTATTGAATGTTAATTTATAATTATATAAAAATAATATTAATCACTTCTTGAAGATTTTAAATCCATTATCATTTTATTTTAAAAAGAGATTTTATTCATAAATATATATTCTTGGTGAATCATATTTGGATGATTCGTTCTTAAATGAATGGAAAATTATAAAATATTTTAAATTTTCTATGATAAAAATAAAAAATTATATTAATATATTTAACTGAAAGTTAAATTTTTGGGTTTGTGATAAAATATAATTTAGTAATGCATTAGAGGTTTCTTATTATTCATTTAACACATATCCTATTTCAAAACCATTTTATTAAATCACATTGAATTTATTTCATGTTGAAGAATGATTGGTTCCATTATAATCTAGTGGATGATCCTTTTAACATGATTTTTTTGGAGGAGGTTACAGGTGGAATTTAATTTTTTTCATAATTATATGTGTAGTATTTTGTTTATTTTGTATTATGTTCTTTTATTATAACCACTATTATATAAATCAATGTTATCCTCTATCACCTATTTTCCTCGTATGTTTTTTATTTTAGGTATTGATTAAAAATTTGGGATATATATCTAGAAAAATGTTTCTATTTATATTAAATGTGTTTTAATCTGTGGTTTTTTTAATAATTATAGGGTATAATTTATATAATAAACTATTTCAAATTTTTTAATTTGATTAAATGAAATACCAATTATATTTATTGATCATCCCATATTTCATTGTCAATTGTTCAATTTTTTTGTTTATAAATGGGTGAAATACATCTTCAATGAAAAACAAATTACTACATCACTTGTTTCTAGACTATGGTTATTGTTAAGTTATTTTAATCTATGGGGATGTCTAGATGAGGTATTGGTATGGGTAAAAGTAAAAATTGGTTGATTCTTTATAAAATATATATATAAAATGAATCTTTTTAATATATTTTCATAAGTGTTTAATATATAATAAAATATCAACACTAATTTTTAATAATTAAATTAAAAATTAATTTTAAAATTCTTCAAATACATTAATTAATTTTCAATAATATTTTCCCACAAAATAACAATTACTTTTAATTATTCACCATCTAATATAATAGTAATTTTAAATATTTATTTTCCAATATCACACATCAATATCATATATATAATAAAATATTTTCAATTTACTCTCATAATAAGTAATTATGTTATCGTAAATTATTAAAATAATAATGATAAAAATAATCACGATAAATTCATATAGATTCTAAAAATACATAATTATTAATCCACATACCATAATATCCATGATGATTTTATGTCCTAAATTATTATTTTTAATTTATCTATCCTTTTACTTCATTTACACACATCCCAGCTCTATTGATCCTCAATTCCACCCATATTACATTTTTTTATTTCTAGAGAATATATATAAAATACTAAAATGGATTTTATATAAAATATGTAACGATGAGTGTACAAATGTTTCCCAATTAAAAATAATTATATGATTATGCATTAAAAAATTCCATAATGATTTTTATATTTACATTTTCCTAACCTCAAATTAATTAAATGAAAAGAACTCTAGTAATCTTATCTACTAATAAAATGATATTCCCCTAATTCCACAAATATTTCACAAATAAATAATATCATGAAATATTAACATATTTATTTATAAAAATAATATGATTAAAATGAATTACATTGAAAATGAAATTTTCTAACTCCCATAACACCCACGATTTATAAAATACTCCATTCACCTAATCAAACTATGAATATTTATTCTAAATAAAAGTATATTGTGACAAATCTAATGGTTTTCTTATAATATAATTTCAAGAATTATAAAACTTTCCAAACCGCCCCACTATACTCAAAACACCAATTTATCATCATTAATATAAAAAACCCACGAATATAATTTTTTTTGATTCCAGAAAAATTAACGTATTGTTGGATAGAGGAACTAAATTATTTTTTTAAAATTATTTATTATTTTTTACGGAATATATATCTATATAAATTAATTTAAACTATTTTTTATAACTTTTTTATCCTAGAAAGAATATGAGTATTGAAATCTTATTAATGGGAGACTAATGATATTATTCAAGTATTAAATAATTGTAATACTGACCAAATATCATAAAATTAATTCGATGTTGTCGATGTTTGGCTTTAGGTGTTGTGTATCAGAATAATTGTAGTTATTATATATGGTTCACAATCATTATTTTTATTTATATAACAACTTTTTAATTTTCTCATTTGAAACCATGAATTTATATTATTTGAAGCCATAATTATTTTTCTACGATGTATGAAATGATATTTAGTTTATAATTTGAGATAATTTGTCAGATAACCACTTATGATTAGAAATTTTCTCAAGAGCTGGAATAATACGATCAAATATATGAGTACTTGATATGACTTGTCGCGGTTCATTGATGATATTCCATATACCATATCCGTATGACATTTGTGTTAAACTGTTACTGTTGATGACAAAATCAAACATTTATTCTTATATAAGTAACTATTTCTTATGATTTAATATGTAATATATGTTAAAAAAATAATATATATTTTTTAAGATAAATTTTTTACAGATTTTTCATGTCAAAATGTATACTAGATAGTAGTAAAATTTCTATTAAATCCAATAGAAAAAGATATGTGACATTTAATATTTATACTATATAAAATATACTTCGATAAGTGAGGGATAAATACATTTTACCAAAAAACAAACATGTCGACTAATTTTTCAATAATTGCTGGAAACAATCACAAATGTCATTTATATATCATAAATCGTCAAATGATCATCCTAATAAAGATAAATATATTTATTTATGTATATTAATATATATATCATTGTAATAATGCTTGAAATTTTTATTTTTTAGTGGTTTGTTCTAAGATTAGTGAACTACTAATTTATAATGATCTTAAACAATTTATTACTCAATTGGTGAATATGTTCTAATTTTCTAGTGATATATGTAATACTACTCCACCCCTTATTCACATAAATATATTTACCATCTATATAATGGGATAAAAATTAATAAATATGTTTAAGAAAATAAAATCAATAATAAGAAGGAAAATGTCAATAAATTGATTCAAATTATAGATGAACACTAATAATACCAATATAAATTTAATGAAAAAGCATTAACACAAACTAAATAACATGTATAAATTAAAATAAGGGAAAAATAATACCATGTAATTTATTCTTGGAATTATAATTTTTCTCCTCTATATTTTATTTTATGTTTTTATAGCTTCATCCCTTACACATAGTGGCTCCTATCATCTCATATCTATATGCTCCTAATGTACATGAATGTTTTATGTTTTATCTCTACCATTTCCAGGTCTTGATCTCTTTATTCCAATTTTTTTTATCATTAAATGACTTCATAAAATTATTCCATAATTTACCACCATAAGATCCACATAAAATTTTCAACCATATTGAAATATTTAATTTTTTATTGATCATTCTATAAGGATGTTGACCTGTTATTAGGTTTAATATATTATATACACTCAATATATATAAAATTATTATATTAATACATATAAATTCCCCTAATGATAATTACCATTGTCTACATTTTAGTTAATTTTTATGATTTTACTATGTAGTTATTAAAAAATAAAAATATCATTTCTTTCACTAATAGGATTTTTATGTTACCCACATATCCCATTGACATGATAAATAACTAGGATTTAATTTTATATCATATTTAATATCTATATAATTTTTATTCAAATATCGATTTTTGGATTATTAAATAAATAGTTTTTTAATTAAACTTTTTATGATTTTATATATTTAATTTGAAAATATGTTTCATGTTTACTTCAAAAACAAAGTCAAAATAGGAAAATTCTATAATTGTAATGGGAGATTTCAATTTCTTATATATCAATGAGATTTTTATAAAAGGTTATAGTTTCATTATAACATTAAAACAATACTATAACATTTCATAGGTGTTTTTTATATTTAGGTTCATTCCCATATCTTTAGTGGAGACAACATAGATTACTCATGTGAATTTAAATATTATTTTAATTTTTACTTACTATGTCATATTTGATTATATCCCCATTATTCCATAATAATTTTTCTTTGAAACTACACATAAAAATTTATTCTAGAATCAAAATTAATAAATTGATTTAAAATCTAGGATTTTATGGTCAAATCAATCTCCCATTCCTAATAATCATTTTTTTCATAATAACTCTACTATCCCTAAATGATCAAATTCGAGTATTCATTACTACTCAATTAATAGTTAATTTTCAATGATTTTCTATTTATAAAAAAAACATCCATTTCACCTTAAAAATTATTCAAATAATGTTTAATCATTTCAAATAAACCACACAATTAAACATTAAGAAATTTAAATCCAAAAAATTATCCAATTTCTCAAATATTATAAAAAATATTAATTTTATCCAAATTATATAACAAACTTATTTCAAATTTATTTTACCATAAACAACTACAAAAAAATTTAAAAAAACATCATCTGCTTTATTTAAATAAAATATTTCATTACTTTTTCTGAATAATAATATAAATATTAAAAATATGGAATAAAACTCTATGACAAGCTAAAAAATATTTATTATTAATATATTATTAATATATTATTATTTAATGAAATATTAATATTAATATATTATTATTTTATTATTTTGTTTCTAAGTATTAATTTTATAAAATTATTTCAATTTTCCCCACAAAAAACAAAACTAAAATTAAAATTTCATATTAATATATTCAATAATTCTATAACGAAACAGAAAATTTATGTTATGATTCATTATTACCCATTTAGAAAATAAAAAAACCTTTATTTGAAATACATTTTTATATCATTTTATAGATAAAACCAACATTTATCATGTTTTATAGGGAACACTTAAATGAACTAAACTACATAGAATACATGGCCCAATGGACGAGGGGAATAATTTCCATTTGATGTGGCTTAATGTAAACAATTATCAACATCCCTTCCCACTATTATATTATCCAAAAATAATTCTAATACCCCAAAGTCTCATCCATTTCCACCCATCACCACCCTACACTAATAGTTTTGAGGAATTACCTAAATTTTTAAATACATACATGTTTATTGTTGCGCATAATCGGTCACCTGTCTCTAATGATCATCATGTATCCCACCAATTTCAGAGGATGCATCCCATGAACCATCCTTCACTCCAGTAGTTAAAATTCTATTGACTACATATAATAATGTTTTATCATTTTAAAACACAATAGGCTTATCGTAGATAACAAAATTTCATTCCTTGAAGGGCCTTTTGGGAAGAATAATATTGTTATAATAGGAAATCACTATAGTATCAAGGCTAATACCTGAACCAGTATAGTTCAATGATACATGATAATATTGAAAAAATAAGAAAAAAACATCTTTTATTTTTATAATTACAATATAGTTAATTATTTTTTAATATAAATTATTTGTGATATTGTATTAAACCCAATAAAAAATCAATATTCAAATAGTCAATTACCCTATAACATTTTATTGTTCTATTCAAGGAACATAGAGGAGTGGAAGAGCACTATTTGTTTAATCCAAATAATATACATATCTTTCTTTCTCCAAGGAAATTCATATAAAAACACCCCCTTTGAATAATTTAAATTTTCAAATAATGAATATATTATGAATTCACATTTCTTAGTAAAAATTTTGACATTAGTTTTTATTATTTTATGCATTCGGTTTTTCTATGGTTGTGTTTCCCATATTGAAATTGGAAATTTGAAATTGGGTTAAATATATATATAAATTATATTTTTATTTTTCATATTAGCATAACAATTTATCTGAAATTATTAAATATTTTTGTTTTAAACATTATTATCTCACTATAAGTTAATGTTTCATAATAAATTACACCACATATTAAAAGTAATTCATGCATATTAATTTAATTTAGACAATTAAAAAATTATATTTAATATAATTCTTTTTTTAATTAAAAATGATCCATGTAAGCTATTTAAAAAAATTGTTACAACTGTTCAACATTTCTTATTCCCCACATATATGCGATATTCCAAATACGATTACAATACCAAATAAATTTAGAACATAATGTATTCATGAATGAAATATAATAATGTATAATTGAATAAAAATAATCATTTCATGTTATGTATCCCTACCTCACTAATTATTAGCATTAAAACCTAATTTAAAATGCCATCAATGATTATAATTGAGAATATGGACCAAAGACACGCAGACGCCGCACCCTGATGTGAGAGACACCAGCAGAAGCAACCTGATAGGTCCAGACGTGCATGACATTCCACCAACATTGATATAATGGATCCTAATCCATTGTTAATTTAAATATGTATATTAAGGAAAATTGAGATCTAGGTCATACAGTCCTAATGGAATGAAACAGAATGATGTTTCTTGGTGAATTTTCTCCAAGTAAGCAAAATCAATGGCACGCTACAGAAATGAACTCAAGGAAAGGATGATATATATTGTTTGTGTTATTGGTACCACACTACCATAGTAAACCAAATACACATATAAGTGATAAAAGAAGACATGGTTTGTAGTTCTTAAGAAAGGGAGACATCTTGACTAAGAAGTAGGCGATAAAGTGAAACACTATGCATGTACTGGTTGGGAGGTCCACCCAAATGTGATATTATAAATGATGTGATAAATTGTCAAATTTTGTAGTTTATTATTTATTAAAATATAAAAAAAATATAAAATATTGGTAAAAAATATATATTAATAAAATATATAATGGGATGAAAAAACCATTTATTTCATGGGTTTCATCTTATGATGTTTTAGTTTTGATTATTTATGTATAATTTACCCAAATGATAACATTCTTTGAATATGTGTCTATATCAGTAGGAACCCTCATATTTTGGCTTCCCTATTACTCATTGTTATAATAAATTATACTTATGAAATCCAAAATATATCATTAATTATTTTACATGATAATTGTTATCCACTATTGTGTTTTTATGATCTCTAACACTAAAAGGGGTTCTGACAATTGTTTTTAATTGTATTTTATCCTATTTATTTTAGTATGAAAAATTGTGTTTTAGACTAATAACAGAATCAAATAAATGTTATTGGACTTACTTAGATACATTTCTGGTCTTATCGAATTAGATACCTAGTATAGAGAAAACAACCTACTATTTGTGAAAGACAGAACCGTCATGAATCTAGAAATCCTAGTGGCTAAGAGATAGAAAAAAAATATTCTTAGTTGATTCTAAATCATCATTGTGTCAAAAATATAGTCACATTCTTTAGCTAGTGGGATCATATATCCAATGGGTGGCTTAAACTAGATCTATTAATTTAAATTAATTATTGTTCTTAAATACCCTCAATATTCCCTTTAATGCCTAAAATATACCCAAGAGATTTCCAGATCGTATGAATGCCTTAAATAGACATCAAATGAGTCTTTTATATCACCTACAAACATCTATGATAAGCACTTTCTCTTGAATTATTCCTCATTAATCAATGATAAGCAATTTGAATTTTTCTCCATTTTAACAACCAACTATCAAAAGCATACCAGGATTCAACAACATCAATAAAGTTTCATATTTTATTTTCCAAAGATCCATCTTTTCAATTATCATAAATCCTATTTTACTTGTATCTTGGTTTTGGTGATCATAATAGTTAAAAGTATGATCTCTTGGTGTATGGGTTCCATTAAAACCAAGGGTATTCTATTTATCTATTTTATCTTTTAAAATACTGGGTTCCATTTTTATTTTGGTTCTTCATTTCCATTAAAACAAATGGGGATATACAACTACCTCAATCCATCCTGAGTTAAGGAGAAATAAGGGATCATTTTTGGATTATTTCCATGCTCCTTTATCAATGAGTTCCAATTTAAAAACCCTAATTTTTTATGCGATGATTAATGTATTAATTTTTTCTATTAATTCTTATAAGTTTATTTTTAATAAAAAAACATAATAATTTAGTTATAATATGTTTTATTTTATAGGATCCCTTTAAAATTATTTTTATTAGGAAATTAACCACCCCTATCTTATCATTTTATCTTTAAAATTTATTTTCCTTCATAGGGAATCATTTAGTTTTTCAAATATTACAATTTTTCAGGCTTTTTTATTCACATATCATAACAAATTCTAATGAATAATATTATTATGTTGGATCCATTTTAAGACAACCATGGTTCCCCCAAAGGGAAATCTATTGTTTGTAGACCTTATATGCATTTTGAAGGTTCTAATTATTATTATTGAAATAATTTTATTTGAAATTATATATATATATTATTATTTCATATGAAAATTATAATTCATGGTTTTATTATTTATTGTGAGAAATAATATAAATAAACATAATATTATTTTTATGCATTTAAATTACATATTAAATCATTAAAAACGTTTATTATTGTTTTTAAACATGAAACATTTATCTAATTTATTCTTGAAAAACTACTCACGAAATATGGAAACACGTGGAGGTTTATCAAGATTGAACAAAAAATATTAATATAGTACACATGGTATTTATTAAAATTATTTTAAAAGTTTTTTATGAATCAAAATTAATATATTACATATATTTCTACACACTTTACCGAAATTTGGAGTAAGAGGGAGTCACTTGATGATAAAATTACTTATAAAATATTTATATGAAAATACTTTGTGTTTATCCCTTAAATTAAGAACCTCTTGTTTGGAAAATCCATAACGAAAAGGGAATAAAAAAATTTTAGTTGATAAAAAATTCCAATATATATTGACTTATGAGATAAAAACAACGGGACAAGACAAGATATTTACTGTTTTACTAAATTTGGACAAGATATTTCAAGTTGAAAATTTCCATATATTATCATCTTTTTCAAGAAAACATGTTATTTAAAAGATGTAGTTGCTCATTAAAAGTAACATTCATATCTACAACATAGTCACTATTAACACTAATATATAACCTTATACTCAGTAAGAATTATTTTTAAAATGTTCGATGAGAAAAAAAATACTCATCAAGGGACATATTAAAAATTAATATAAACCCATTCATCCATTTCGAATCCATTATATTATAAGGTTTATTTTTTAATTAACATAATAGAAAACGAGATCAAATAATACATTACATTCACGTGGGAAATGATTTATTATCTATTGTTTCACAAAAAAAATTATAATAAAACACAAATGGAAATGAATTGTCATCATCGTTTCCTAAAAAACCTTATAACCCTAAAATTCATTTTCTTGAAATCATTAATATTTTACCTAAAGTGAATTATAATTCTTTGTTGTAAAATATCATTATCTTACCTTATAAATTCATTATATTTATAAGAAACCCCATAAATTGGATAGATAGATCATATAGGTACTCTGTGATATATTTTTTATATAACTCATACAGTCGCTATAAAAAATGGAACAAGAAAATTGGTAAATTAAAATAATATATTAGGAGAAACATATTACTATATAATAATACCCCATAATTCAATGCATTGAAGAGAAATATGATGCTCACCCATTATCTTGAGATATATCGGGATCACCCATCACCATGAGCTATATCAAGATTTCTTTTCATCGTAATCAACTCCCTATAACCATTACATGTACATAATATTTTAGAGTTTTAATTTCCATTATTACTGTCATAAAAATTGGTCTTTATTCCATAATAAAAATACATTTATAGATATTGAAATATATATTCCTTTTTAATAGAAATTCTAAAAAATAAATACCAAGAATAAAGGGAATAAAGGTTTCTATTTTTATATTATATGATTTATTTTAATGGAATCCAAATTGAAAATAAGTGTTTAGTAGTTGGAAACATTGTTTTTGCAATAGACATTAAAAAAGCACACCTTTTGTACATTGATAAAAAAATCTATTTGAAAGGTGAAAAAATAATTTCATTCAAAGAAATTTATATGACTGTAAATGGGGTGGGAAATTTCTCATTATAATTAGTTAATTTAATGATTTAAAAATCTATATAACTATATTGGTAAATGTTTAGCATTAAATCATTAAACTATTTAAAAAATGGTTTTGAGGTATAATATATCTTATGACATGATAAAATTTAACCAAATATATATTGAATGAATATTCCCAAAATGTATTTTTAAGACAATTTATTATAGAAAATAATAATAATATTATTATAAAATTGAATTTATACACCCTGAAATTGAAATATCTTGTGGGAAAAAATTATGAAATGTCAATGAAAGGGAAATGACACTAGAAATATCTTACATATAGTTGGAATTTCCCTGACCATTCCTTATCTCATGTATAATAATAATATATTTACTATTTTATTTAATTTTAAACATTTATGGTTTTGTTACCTCAAAATTATTCAATATATTTTCTTTATTTCAATGGAAATATTTTTACTTTATCGGTTATGTCCTCATTATGTGTTTTATGATGATCAGATTATAAATTAAAATTTTCTTCTGTATGTTTACCCTAGTAAATATTAATAATCAGAAAATAATGTTAATTTTTATATATTATTTATGCATTTATAACTGTATTTTTATGGAGGATATTTAAAATGAATAATGTCACAACATGAGGATAGTAGGCTGTACAAACACATGAGTAATGTTCCCATTTATCATTGAACATTATAGAATGATGATAAGTACCATTTTTGGATTCCATAATTATTATTATATCATAATTATCATATTACATCATTAAATAAAATTATATATACTATCAAAGAGGGGATGTGATGAAAAACTAATAACATCACTTTATAGAGGTTGAAATCAGCAGACATGAAAGAATGATGTTAAAATTTTCAAATGGATGAAATGGTAATAAAATACATAATATAATATCATTAAAAATTATATTTCTTTCAAAAATATTATAATATTTTTTTAAATACATTATAATAACCATCTGCTAGAGTCAGCATGGGAGAAAGGATAACATAGGTTTGTGAAGCGGTAGTATGCCATCCACACGAACAATGGATTCATTTCACATTAGATAAATGAGAATATAGAATAAATCCAATAAAATCACATTATTATATATTATAAAAAATGATAAAATGTTGTTATATATACCAATTATTATAAGAGTTTTCTATGATGTGGATGAAAAAATGTGATCATTTTAGTTAAAATCTATTAAACTTATTTGTAAAACCTCATTCTCTTTAAATCTTAAGACCTATAAGGTTGATAGTCATCCCAAACAAAGACCACTGGGACATCTGTACGTATTTTAGAAATGTTTTTGGGAATTTATTTTAGTAAAAAAATGTCTCATTATTTTTAGAGATGATAGTATAGGGGGATCCCTTTTATAAGTCAGGGGGGACAAACTTTTCATTTACCAAATATAAAAAAAATTAATATCATTGTCAAGAAATATGTCAACAAAATGGACAATTTATGAACAAGAGATGATATAGGGTAGATATATGGACATAAATTTTTATTTTTACCAGTATTTTTTTTAATTTAATGCCTAGCCATTTAGTTTACCCACCTATTAATATTTCTTAATTATAACCATTATAATAGATTATGATAATATTCACTATTATTTATGAAAATAATTAAGGGGAACATATTACCTAAAGTTAATTATGTTGATTGAAAATAAGAATACAATTTTATTAAAATCAATTCATAGAAATGGATAAAATTAATATAAAATTAAACCTTCAATATGCGAAGAAAGTCAGTCTTTTTGAAAACATTCATCTTAAAACCAAAAGGATTTGATACCAAAAATATGCAAAAAAGTTATTCAGATTATTATAATTATATTAATCACAAATAAATATATTTATGATACAGTAAAATATTTCTAAAACATAATATGTCATTGCTAATTCTCTAATGGAGAACAAAATTTTCAATAATCATCAATATTTTTCTATATTTATTTAAAAAATGACAAAATTCTGAATTCAAAAAATTTATCCACAAGATAATTTGAATTATATAATTTAAAAATTAATATCCATTTCACTAAATATAATTTCCATAATTAGTAAATATAGTCACAATATTAATTCACAAAAAAACTATTTTTGGTTTAAATGTATTTTTTAATTATAAAAATATATTACTAATTTATTTGGATCACTTTATAAGTAATAATATAAAAAATCCAATTTTGTAGTAACCTTATATATATATTTTATAAGTTAGTTAAACAATTAATATAATCCATTTAGATGGCTAAATATTAAAATATTATTATTTTTTGGTTTGATTAAATTTTTTTTCTGTATCTTTTGAAAAACATGATATTTTATTATAAGACATTGTTTGGTATCATATACAACATGAAACACTGAGTTTAATTAAAAATTATATATTATTATTTATATTTGACAATTATAACTTAGCTGTTGAATTGGATGGAATGAATGAGATTAACCATATTATCTAAATATATATAACGGGCCAACTCAAAAAAACGTATTTTGAAAAATTATTTAGAGATGAGCAATATATTTTTAGTATATATATTTTATATTTTAAAATAATTTTTCATTGAAAATAGTTTTTATTTTTTTCTTCTAGATAATTTTATAAAAAAATTTATGTTAATTTTTCAAAGAAAGTTGAAAAATTAATATTAATTTAAAAACTAGTATATAAAAAATAACAAGGCATAATTTTTTGGGATATTTATGATAAGATTATTTTCATGTGAAATTTCAAAAATAATGATTTTTAATGAAAACTATATGTTTAAATAAACATTTTTTAAATGATAATTTTTCTAACATGGTTTCAATGTAAAAGTGGTTATATTATGTTATTAATTTTAGAATTATGTTCATTTTAATGAATAATATAGTGGAATTTGGTATAATGGCATTTATAAACAAAAAAAGTTATTTAACAGAAAATAATTTTTTTCATTATATTTTTTCTACTAAAATTAATTTAATTTTCTCCAATTATATTAATTGAATCCTAAAAAATGGATTCAATATATTTAATAATGGGGAATAAATTTTTTATGTATGACCCCTTTCTTCATTATGAATAGTATATTTGTTAAATATTTTTCTTCTTTTAAAATGTATTAAAGGTGAAATATGGTTAAAAACAATGAGATAAGGTCTCAAAATCATTCCAACACATGAATATATTATAATATACTGTTTATAAATTTCCATAAAATTTTAAAATATTTATCATTTTGGATTCATTTTCTGATGATAATTAAATTTATATTATTTTATTTGAAAAAAATCCAAAATTTCACTCTCATTACCTTAATGTCACTATATTATTTTTGAATGGATTATAAGAGGATATTTTAATTATTATATATTTTACTGAAATATTAATTAATTATTTTTAGGGTAAATTATATATAATTTTTATTAATTGAATAATTTCCAAAAAAATTAGACAATTGAGATATAATATTTATTCAAAAAATAGATATATATTATAAATTATTATAAAAATATTAAAAGAAAGAAATTGTTGATTATTTTGTAACAAGATATTTTCAAACAAATAAAACATTTATGGTTGATTTAGTGGTTTATATTTTAATTTCAAATAAAAAATATAAAATGATTTATGGACAAACCATTTACCCCTTTTTCATTTAATGTACAATTTTTTTACATATATATAAAATTGAATCCTTTTTTATTTAAAATGTTGTTTTTGTGATTAAGAATAAAATTTTCTAACAAATGGATTAAACCAAATGATATTGTTTAAAATTAATCCATATCCTATTTGTATCTCTTTTTATTATTATATTTCTACCCGGTAAAACTTTTATTCAAATATGTGACAATATGGAATTCTTTTAGAATTATAAATGTATATTTTAATATTTTTTGAAATTACAAGTCAATCATTTCTCTCCTTTATAAAAGGAAACCCCTTTATCTCAATTAATCACTCTTCATTGATCCATTTATCAAGAAACATACAAACACATAGTTATTATAAACATCCATTTTCAAAATGTATATTTTACGGTCTTATAAAAAATGTAAAGAACTAGAAAATCCAATGTAATTTTTATAAAATTATATGGAATTGTTTTGAGTCCGCAGTTTCTGGAAGCGCGTGATTCTGAGGCCCGGAGTGCTCAAAATGTTTTTTCGAATTTTCTAAGTGCATTCAGTGTGTTTTGGAGTGGGTTTTGGTAACATCTGAACCAGTTCTCTGAATCAAATTCCGAGGGCACCATTGAACTCGCAACACCGATGATTTTTTAGTGAGACCTTCTCCTTAGTTGTGTTCTGGCTAGAGCATTGGTTGATTTTTCACCCGTGATGTTGGTTTTTTCTAAAAGAGAAGAAGTAAAATAAAAATAAAATACATGACAAGTATTTTATTTTTATTCAAATTTATTTGAATTAATGTGGGGTTTGAAACCCAACATTAATTCAAGTAACTCCTCCCTTAATTAATTAATGTAGGAGACTTCTTAGTTGGAAAGGAGGATCCGCTAGAGAACGATCTCCTTCTTTATCATTTATCCACCACCTTCCACCTTCTTATTCTACCTTTCTGGATAAATGTGAGGAACCAACTTTGGAGGGAAGAACATCCACCACCGAAGACATACGATCTTATTCCGCATCGAAGGAGGAAAAGCCGCCTGGGTAGAATTTTTCCAACGACGATGCCATCTTCCATCATCAACGAATGACAAACGATGTAGGGGTCGTTTTAATTTATTTCAATCTTTGTTCTTTATTTTTCTTGTGCTTCGATAATAGTTATTTCTTATCACCCTAACGAGGAGGGTGAGGGGTGAAAAAACACGGCCCGACAACCCTTCATTGGTTCTCATTCATTAATGGCGGTGGGGGCGCAACGGCGCCGCCAGACGAATGGGCCGCGGACGATGGGCCGCGACTGTACAAGGGGTGATAGGAAAAGAGCTGGTCGTAGAAGAGGCCGATGGCTCTAGGGTCGCTGGGTCGCTAGAGGGGCGTGGTATCATCGCCCTGCGCGGAGAACCGGGCGGCGGCCAGGCGGTCCACAACGGTGCTGCAGAAGCACGATGTTGTCGCACCGCGTCGAAGGAAGGTGTCGCTGCCACGTATGTTGCGACAGTCAGATGGGCTAGGCATGGCGTCATTGCGCCACAACAGAGAAGAATTGCGGCCATGGGGCATGGCTGACAGGGGAGGGTGGAGGGATGTGCCTGCCGCTGGCGGGCATGCTATAGGTGGGACCCGTGGGGTCCCACAGTTACCAGGTCGAGTCGCCGTGTAGACTGGACCGCCGTGCAGGGCTGGGCTGCCGCCATTGGGCCGAGTCTGTTCCGGCGGGCCGGGTCAGACCCACTAACCGGGTCGGACCCTAGTCCGGATCCGGACCTGGGTCGGGTCGAGTCGGTTCTTCTAATCCAGACCTCACCCGAACCCAGTTCTGACCAATTTGACCTTTTTACCCATATCTTAGGCTACAGGGGTCCAATTGACAAACAGTATGCACTGAAGGAAATCTTGGAACAAGAAGGTTCTTTTCAAATACCCTACTCGAGGTTTGGACGCAGTTGGGTTATGGTCATGTTGGATTGAGCATAAATCCAATCGGTCCCTTTGAGTGGAAACACCAATAAATCTCAGACCGTGCGTCCAATAGACGTGCCACCTATCGCGATAGATTTCTTAGGAAGATATGGAACTACGAGATACATCAACATCGGACTACATGGTTGTTTTTGTATCAAAACATGGATTTAGGAGCAGACCCTCCCATAATCAAGCATGCTTTGTGCAGGGACCATGTGTCTGGCTGTTTTGAGATGATTTAGGATCCTACATGGGTTCGACAGTGACAACTACTATTCCATGATCATACTTGGGTTCGATAGTGATAAGTGTTGTTTAGGGATCCTATTTGGGTTCGACAATGACGCCTCCTATTCCAGGATCCTACGTGAGTTCTACAGCGATGATTACTGTTCTAGGATCCTATGTGGGTTCTAAAGAGGAGATGATTAAGTTGATACATCTAATCATCTCTACTGCTCTATATGAGTTGTATACCCATGTGAGCTGAGTCTAGACTATGTGATGTTATCATCAAGATGATTTTATTTCTTCCTTTGTGGAACGATATGTATTTGAGATCAAGAGTTGGAGCCGGATGTGATTGGTAACTTAGGTATATATATGGTCATATACCTAAGTAGGGAAGGTTGATACTCTTTGTTGGTATCTAGATATTATGGTTTATCTATGGTGGACTCTGGGAGATCTTTGGGGGTCTCGGGGTCTCTACTGAGTATTGTCATACTCTCCCATGGAAGGGCTTCACGCGCACCTTATTGTGTTCTCTGCAGATGACGGTCAGCGGTGACCGAGGCTGAGGGAGGCGGATGGGAGGCTGCTCAAAGTTGTACTAGATGGGACGTATCTCAAGGACGATTAGCTTGATATCGTTACCTAGACTTCAGGTAGGATTCCCCGATGGACGATCTTGGAGATGTTTTACCTTTTTAATTATACTTTTACATCAGTTGGGTTTGTATACTAACCCTTTTACATTCAGTACATTTCCTATACCAGTATTGTTTTTACTACTGCTTGTGTTTCAGACTATGTGTGTTGCAGGTTTAAAGGCAATGCCTTCCCATTTTAGGGATTTACGCTATTGCTGCTAGTTGCCAACCCATGTCCGTTGGAAGGCGGGCTTGGGGTAGTCACGATTCGGGCCTCGGGGTTTGGGTCGTGACAAATTGGTATCAGAGGAGTCAGTTCTACCGTAGAACATGGCCTCTCATTATTTTAAAATAAATAGTTTTAAGTGTTTTGGGTGTGGGTATTAGTTTAGGAAAATGGGTGTTGGTGCGGCGGTTAACGTATCCATACAATAGGACTCTTACTTCTGATTTTCGACTTAGTGCATAAAAACACTGATTCCATGTGTGTTTCCTTTGAAAAAATTTCTTTGTGATTACTTTGAGTCTGATCATCCGGTATATCTTATTGAACATAGCACACCTGTTTCTTTTCAGGATGGACTCACACAGGCACCCAGCCGTGTTTCTGGGTTTTGTAGGAGATGGTAGCCCACCAAGCGACAAGGCCTTGGTGCAGGGCCCCATCACAACGGAGGCACCAGTGGTACCACTACCCACTGGGCCACAAAAACAAACAGCTCCAATAGTATTGAGTGCACGCCATCTGAGTTTTTTTGTAAGAGTTACATCGCCATAGGCTGCTTAGGTTGAGTTGTGATAGGGACCCATAGGTAGATGAGGATTGTCTAGAGGCTATTGTGAAAGTTTTCCGATTGGTAGGGACACCAGCCGACCTCATGGTGATCCTTGCCGCTAATCTCCTACAGGCAGTAACATGCAGATGGTGGAGCCTGATGCTTCACGGGCATAATGAGGTGACACTTCTCTGGGATGACTTCTAGACCCTCGTCTGGTTAGAGTTTTTTCCATCCACCATTCATGCTGTGTGGATTCAAGAGCTTCTTTATCTACAGCAGGGCAGCATGACAGTGGCACATTACTGAGTGAGGTTCACCGACCTCTCACGATACTCCACAAAATATGGTGCGGGACCCATTCTTTAGGGATCAGACCTTTGAGCGGGGACTCAAGAATGAGATTAGGGCTTCAGTGATCTCCCTCAGCATCCCAACGCTGGCGGGGGTGCTGGGGAGAGCCCTTATTATGGAGAGTTTTAATGATGAGTAGTCACCAGCAGTGAGACCCACACCTGTGCAACGCGTAGTGGAGTATTCTACAGCCGGTAGTAGACAGATGTCGCAAAGGTCCAAGCAGACCAGTCCATTAGGTGGGAGACCCCATGATACAGGTTCAGTTATGTGGGGCACACAAGATAAAGCCACTCATATAAGGAGTAGGCAGTGTTATGCATTCGGCAGGAAGAGTCACATGAGTCGGGACTGCCCGACCCACCATGAAGATGAGCCGAAGATAGTAGAGGGACCTCTCAGGAAGAGGTAGAGGGTTGACCATGGTGGTCCACCAAGAGCAGGCGGACGCGGTAGAGGATTCGGAAGAGCAGCAGGTGGTGGATGACGATTCGAGGTCCTACCGCCACCACCACCAGGAGGTCCACCCCGACCATTGGTAGCTGGCAGACAAGGGAGGGATCAGCTCCAGGAAGTCGAGGCCTATGACCGCGGCGCACCTGAGATTATTCGAGGTACTATCTATATCTACTCCACTCTTCCCGCAGTGCTTATAGACATAGGTGCGAGCCATTATTTTATTGTCTCTTCCTTTGTTCGGAGCACGTATATTCTGATGGGGGCATTGGCTCGATCCATATAGCTAGAGACCACTATGGGAGGAGACCTGATGATTACCCACTGGTGATGGTAGTGTGAGCTTACTCTAGGAGGCGAGAGCATCGGCTGGGATCTCCTCATAGAGGCATCGAGGCCTTACGATGTTATCTTGGGTATGTACTAGTTATCTACATTCCATGCTCAGATATACTATATTAGGTGCAAAGTGCGGTGTGTCTTCACCGATGGGACCAGGTTTACCTTCACCAGCGAGAAGGGAGCCTTTGCAGCACAAGACGAACTTTCTCGGAGGAGGGTGCTACCGATAACTCATCAATTAGAATGCCCTACCCTCAGAGAAGTAGATGTTCAGAGTCCGAGTTTTCCTATTGTGGTGGATCAGTAATGGATATCTTCCCTAATGACATTCTAATACTACCTCCTCGCAGAGAGGAATAATTTTACATTTACATGTCCCTAGGGACATCACCGATATCAACACCAATATATTGGATGGATCTCGTGGAGCATCATGAGCTGCAGGTTAAACTGGAGGACTTACTGGGGAAGGGATTCATCCGACCCAGGGTTTCACTCTGGGCATCCTTGATTTTGTTCCCCAAGAAGGTAGATGGGAGTTTGTGACTGTGTGTTGATTATCGGCGCCTGAACAAGGTGATCGTGAAGAACGTGTACCCCCTCCCTAGGATTGACGACCTCTTTGATCAGCGGAAGGGAGCACATTGGTTCTCGAAGATAGATCTACGATCGAGCTATCACCAGCTCAGAGTATGGGATGATGATGTACAAAATATGGTTTTCAGATGCCGGTATGTCCACTAAGAGTGCTGGGTTATGCCATTCGGTGTTGTCAATGCACCATTTGTGTTCCTAGGACTCGTGAACATGATCTTCCAGCCATACCTGGATCACTTTGTGAGTGTCTTCATCGATGAAATTTTAATCTACTCAGCTATTGAGGAGAAGAACACCAACCATTTGTGGGTAGTACTGGACACACTCCAAGAGAACCAGCTTTATGGTAAGCTCTTGAAGTGCTAGTTCTGGATCTTAGAGGTAGAATTTTTGAGACATGTCATCTTAGAGGCTGGAGTTGCAATGTATATAGTGAAGATCAGGGCAAAACATTCTTGGGATCCACCTAGGAGTGTGTCGGAGGTACGATGTTTTCTGGGACTGGCTAGGTACTATCAGAGATTTGTACCAAAATTCACCAGACTTGCAGCACCACTTTCAGCATTGACGATGAAAGGGAAACGCTTCGTGTGGTTAGAGAGATTCCAATAGAGTTTCCAGGAGCTGAGGTAGAGGCGGACTAGTGCACCCATCTTGAGGCTACCAGAGGAGGCCGTTGGGTACGTAGTCTATTGTGATACATTAGAGACTGGTCTCAGTTGCATCCTGATCCAGGAGTGAGCAGTGATAGCCTATAGTTCTCATTAGCGGAGAGAGAATGACCAGAACTACGCCACTCATGAACTAGAGTTAGCAGGAGTGTTTTTCACCATGAAAATGTGGCAACACTATCTGATGGGTGGGTGTTTTACAGTCTACTATGACCACCAGAGTCTCATGTACATCTTATCTCATAAGGACGTGAACCTGAGATAGCAGCATTGGCTTGAGTTCCTCCTGGACTATGACTTCAAGATAGTCTATACTCTTGGGAAGGGGAACGTTGTAGCAGATGCTCTTAGAAGAAGATTAGTCATTCAGCTACTAGGAGAGGTGACAGAGCAATTGGACGCATTGTAGATATCTTTTGCGGATATAGATGGAGCAGACGTTATGAATTCTCTTATAGTCACATCTCAACTTCTTCAGACAGTAAGGGAGGCGTAGTGTTGGGATGTTTACTGTGAGGCTCGATGTGCACAGATATCCATAGGGCAGGCACCAGATGGATATTCTGTAGGTGGGGAGCATTCCATTCTCTTTAGAGGAAGTACCATGGTACCAGTGTCACTTTGGGAGGAAGTTTTGAGGGAGTTTCACATGTCGCCTCTAGCAGTAAATCCATGTGTGGCAAAGGTATACCAGTACCTCCGATGACAACACTGGTGGCAAGGTATGAAGAATGCAGTAGTAGAGTATGTCTCTCGATGCCTCACTTTTCTGCCAGTGAAGGCATAGCACCAGGTTCTAGCAGGTGTAGTTCAGCCCTTAGAGGTCTGAGAGTGGAAGTTGGACAAGATATCCATGGATTTCGTGACGAGACTTCCACGTACATCTAGAGGTAACAACGTTATCGGGGTGGATGTCGACCGACTCACCTTGTCGGCCCACATCCTAACCATCAAAGAGCAGGGTTCAGTAGAGAGCCTGGGATGCCTCTATATATAGGTGATTGTACGACTTCATGGTGTGCCATCGATGATATTCTCTGATTGAGATGCTCGTTTAATTTCCGGGCTATGGAAGGGGTTAAAGGAGGCTTTTGGGACGCAGCTTTGCTTTAGCCCCGCTTTCCATCCTCAGATGGATGGCCAGACTGAGAGGACCATTTAGAATCTTGAGGACATGCTCTATGCATGCATCCTTGACTTCGGTCATAGCTGGGAGAATCACTTACCCTTGGAAGAGTTTACGTACAACAATAGCTACCACTCCACACATAGGATGGCACCTTTCTAGGCACTATTCGACCGACCATGAAGATCACCTTTGTGCTAGACTGAGCCAGGGGAGTCAGCACTCATTGGACTAGTGATGGTGGAGGCTACGACAGAGAAGGTTCTGGTCATCCAGGAGTGGATAAAGACTGCACATACCAGGAAGAAGTCCCATGCTGATAGGAGACAGTGAACTTTGGAGTTCGAGGATGGTGACTACTTCTTCCTATGAGTCTCACCTCGACGAGGTTTACAGAGATTTGGCTGGGGTTGAAAGTTGTCTCTGAGGTTCATTGGACCCTTCCATGTCCTCAGTAGAGTAGGCGAGGTGGCTTGACTCTTGGCTCTTCAACATCAGTTGCGCCGGGTGCACAACGTTTTCCATGTTTCACAGGTGAGGAGATACGTGCATGACCCAACTCACATCAAAGACTGGGGCGAGCTGGACATCAATGATGGGGTAAATTTCTCGGAGGATCCAGTGGAGATCAAGGATTGACATGAGAGAGTCCTTTGTGGGCAGTAGATACAACTTGTGCGTGTACGATGGCAGCACGAGAACCTCCAGGATAGAGTATGAGAGCAGGAGGATTAGATCCATGCTCAGTACCGCCATTTGTTTCCCTAGTATTGAGTTGTGGCTTTCGGGGATGCAAATACTTGAAATGGGGAAACTCTAAAGACCCATAAAATCCCAATTAATTTTTTTTAAATTATTTGGAATTGTTCTGAGTCCACAGTTTCTGATGGCACGTGATTCTGAGGCCCTAAGTACTCAGAATGTTTTTCCAAAGTTTCTAAGTGTGTTCATTGTGTTTTTGAACTAGTTTTGGTAAAATATGAACTGGTTTTTGGAATAGAATTCTGAGATCACCATTGAACTCACTGCACCGATGATTGCTTAGTGTGACCTTCACCTTAGTTGTGCTCGGGCTAGAGTGTTATTTGATTTTTCACCCAAGCAGTTGGTTTTTTTAAAAAGAGAAGAAGTAAAATAAAAATAAAATACATGAAAATTATTTTATATTTATTCAAATTTATTTCAATTAATGTGGGATCTGCAACCCCACATTAATTAAAGTAACTCCTCCCTTGATTAATTAAGGGAAGATCCTTCTTAGTTGGAACGGAGGATCCGCTGGAGAAAGATATCCTTCCTTCTCCTTTCTCCACCGCCTTCCACATTCTTCTTCTAACATGTTGGAGAAGAGAGAGGATCCGACTTTGTAGGGAAGAACGTCCACCACCGACGACGTACGATCTTCTTCCGCATCAAAGGAGGAGAAACTACCCTGGCAGAATGCCACCAATGACGACACCATCTTCTATTGTCAATGAACGAAAAATGAGGTAGGGGTCATTTAGATTGATTTCGAACTACATTATTCATCGTTCTTGAGCTTCGATAATAGATATTTTTATCCCTCTAATGTGGAGGGCATGTGCCGAACAATCAAGGCCCGACAACCCTCCCTTGTTTCTCGTTCATTGATGGCGGTGGCAGAGCAACGATTCCGCCAAAGGAATGGGTCGCGGCCGATGGGCCGCGGCTATACACGCGGCGACTGGCAAAGAGCAGGTGGGGGAAGAAGCTGACGGTGCTTGGGCCTCCTGGCCAATGGAGGGGTGCGGTGCCGTCGCGCTGTGTGGAGAACCGGGTCATGGCTAGGCGGGCTGCAGGGATGCCTGAGGGGCGTAGTATTGTCGCACCGCACCGGAGGAAGGATCCATAGCCAGGCATGAAACAGTGGTTAGACGGGTTGGGTGTGGCGTCGTTGCACCACACAGGAGAGGAACCGCGACCGGGGGTCGCGGTGGACGGAGGAGGGTGGTAGCTAAGCCGGCCGCCGGCGGGCGCGCTACTGGCCGGACATGAAGGGTCCCATGGTTACAGGGTCAACTCCATGCGCCGGCTATTGCTGAAGATAGGGGGTGTAACCCCCCCCCCCCCCCCTTTGATTTCTAGGGCAGGCCCCGCAGGGAGCTGCCCCTGGCTGGCACCCCCACTGGCCGAGCGGGCCAGCTGGGAAGGGCCTCTGCAACCCCCCATGAGCTAGGCCTCAGGCTGGGCCACCACACCCCCTTAAGTCGGTCCATCGGCGTGGGACACACAGGTCGCGCCACCCGCGGGTTTGGCCGCCATACGGACCGTGACGCACACGCTGGGCCGCGCCGCCGCACCGGGTCGGGACGCAGCCGCTGGGCTGGGCCGGTTCCGATGGGCGGGGACGGTTCTGGTGATCCGGGTCGAACCCGCGGACCAGGTCGGAGCCTGGACCGAATTAGGACTCAGGTCGGGTCGGCCCAGACTGGTTTGGGTAGTGTCGGGTTGGCCCAGATCGGCCGGACCGGACGCAGACCCTGTTCCGATCCATTTAAACTTTTTCCCATATCATGGGCTACATGTATTTGATTGACAAACCGTTAGTGCCGTTGAGAATCTTGGAACAAGATGGTTCTTTTGGCATACCTCACCCATGTATTGGACATAGTTGGGGTTCTACTGTGTTGGATTGAACCTAAATCCAACCGGGCCCTCAGAGCAGAAACACCAATAACATTCAGACCAGGCGTCCAATTGACGCGCTGTCAGTAGCGATGGGTTTCTTATGATGAGATGGAACAGTGGGATACAAAAAATTGGGCCTAAGTGGTAGTTGATGTATTGACACTTGGTTTGAGGAGCAGAACCTCCCAGAATCAAGCATGCATTGTGTGGGGACCCTATGGCTGGTTGTTTTGAGATCATTTAGAATCGTATGTGGGTTTGACAGTAACGACTACTGTTCCGAGATCCTGCGTGGGTTTGACAGTGATGAATACTATTCCGGGATCCTACGTGGGTTCGATAGTGACGAGTACTGTTCCCAGATCCTACGTGGGTTCAACAGCTATGATTACTGTTCCAGGATCCTATGTGGGTTCGACAGAGGAGATGATTCAGTGGTTACATATAATCATCTCTACCTCTCTACATGATTTGTATTCCTGTGTGAGCTGAGTCTTGACTATGTGATTTTATCATCAAGATGATTTTCTATCTTCCTTTGTGGAACCGTATGTTCTTGAGCTCCAGAGTTTGAAGCGGTTGTGATTGTTATCTTAGGTATATGTATGTGCATATACCTAAGTAGGATTGATTGATACTCTTTGATTGTATGTTGCTATTGTGGTTTATCCATTGTGGATTTTGGGAGACCGTTGGGGGTCTTGGTGTCTCTACTGATTATCTTTATACTCACCAATGTATGGTATTCACCCGCACCATGTTGTGTTCTGTGTAGACGACGATCAGCAGTGATCGAGGCTGAGAGAGATGGACGGGAGACTACTCGAAGTTAGACTAGATGGGACATACCTCATGGATGAGTTGTTCGAGATCTTTACCTAACCTTCATATAGGATTCCCAGGAGGGAGATCCAAGATCTTTTTTTCCCTTTTTTACTTGTACTTATAGTTCAATTGGGATTTTATACTGGCCCTTTTACATTCAGCACTCTTCCTATACCATTATTGTTTTTAGTACTGCTTGTGTTTCAGAAAGTGTGTGTTGCAGGTTTAAAGGAAATTCCTTCCCAGTTTAGGGATTTATGCCTTTGGTGCTAGTCTCTAGCCCTTGGCCTATGGAAGGCGGGTTGGGGTAGTCACGATAGAGGCCCTGGGGGTCGGGTTGTGAAAAAAATATCATTCCAAGGATTCAGAAGAAGGAATCTAATGGATGTATAGAAAAAAGATACAATCATATTTAACTACTATTTCAAATCATATTCTACATATTATTATCCAAATTTAATGTACCCATACTGAAATAATGACTATTGTATCATAAATATAATTATATTAAATTTTCATTAGGTGGAAATCAATTTCTATATTCTTTTACATCCTATGAAAAGAGAATATATTGGTATTGCATACGTGCCACTTATCTTCAACACGTAATAGTGTAATTAATCATTTATCACAAATTTTCATTGATGGTTATGATGATGGAAATAATTAATAAAAAATACATTTCATTAATAATTATACTTATATAATTATTACATCATTTCAACATAAAACTCCATCAATACACACATTGAGTATATCCAAAGGATCATCTTCTCATAAGGGTCCTTATGCCATAGACGTCACGTCATTTGGACGCCTGACAGTTAGTTACAACACATTCCTTGAAACAAGGGTGATCGCACCTCAGCTCGGACTAGCACCATCGAGCCTGTCAAAATATGCCAAATTGACTGCTTCCCAAAATAAGGGGTCCCAATGCCACTAATAACATGTCAAACCGAAATGAGGATGGTCAGTTACTGGCATTTATTTGTTCGGGAGCCAGTTCGGTTTGGGCCCGATCTGACTCGGTCAGGCCTGCATGACACAATTGGTAACAGAGTCTACCAGACCCCGCCCTGGTCCAGCCTGTAAAGGGCCATCCAGGTTCACACGGTTCGGCCTATCGGGTTCTTCCCAGCTGGTTCATGGGCCTGGGTTGTGGATTACCCAGCCCACCGGGTGGGGCTCGACCCACCCGTGTTGGACTGCTGGGTCGGGCGTCCGTCCCAGTCTTCCTAATGGCGGATCATTTCTATAGCTGGCCCTGTGGAGGCAGGGCCATTTCATCCATCCAGTGGGCTGCTAACCCACCATGTGAAACGTTCAGCCAGTAGGCCGACTAGTTTCTAACTAACATGGCACGGTGCAAGGCCATACCTCCACCCCCTACTGTGGCCTGCTGGTCGCAGTTGCTGCCACCGGTGGTGCCTATAGGCACTGCCCTCCTCCCACACAGCCGGCTTGGTTCGGCTGCCTATGGCCACCGTAGAGGGTGACGGAAATTCCCCTTCCACCCACTAGCAGCCTATTTTCGCGGGCCTCCTTCGGCCACCACTGGCCGCTGGCGGCATAGTGCACCAGCAGTTCTTTCCACTGGCCATTGGATGTGCATCTGTGGTCCATTCAAGGTGTCATTTGTGCCTAAAATCCTCTTGTGTTACCGCCACCACTGCATGACTCCTATCTCTGCATTGATATCACATTACCCGACCTCTCATGGGATACACAATAACGACATGATCAACGAATAGTCCAGGGCATGTTTGGATTAGCCTGCGCCCTCCATGATAGTGTTTTAACAGGGGGTGTTATCAAGAAATAGGGAATTAAGAAATCACTCCTGACATGTAACCCGACATCGACCTCTCATATTTAATGGATGATATACGGATCAACCTGTTGGTCAGTTGATCCGTGTTTTTCATATAAATCAAGAACGGGGAAGGAGATATTTTATAATATCAAAAACAAAAACCCCCACTTGGATGAGACGTCCGCTGATGACGATCGACGAAACCTCCTTTTCCATTATCATCGGTTCATGATTTGGTGGTGCTCATCATCACTTGCTGAATTCGGTCTCATCGTCCATGTGGATGTTGTTGTAGGAAATTTCCATTGTTCTTTACTTGACGAATTCGGGACAAAACCCCATCCCGAGCTCCATTTAAATAGGAGCAGGAAAAGGTGAGTAACCTGTTGAGGAATTAACGTGGTTCAATGAATGAATTAATGAACCTATTTTGATTAAAAATTGGTGGAGTAACATAGTTTATGATTCAATCCATTTTTTGGTTCGACAAGTAACCAGTCCCACCACTAACACTCACCCATTGGAGAAAAAACAATTACATGTTATTTTACTTTTCATTAACAAATTCTAAAAACTAACATTTTCTCCCAACTAACTACGATTGAAGTGATTCTCTCCTTTAAGAGAATCTTAGCGCTATGAATTCAATAGTTCCCTCAGATTTATAATTCATGCACTAGTTCAATAGATAGAATGTGTCACCAATACGTTTACAAAATGTACCTTAAAAGAGTCTCATAAATTCATTTCGGGCACACCATGCCTCAGAATAACGCGTCGTCAATTTTTGAAGACTCATAATAATCCCAAATTAATATGTAAAATTACATGAAATTTTATGATAATTACATTCTCACCACCTTGGGGATTTATGTTCCCGAAAGATAAACAAGTATAAAAAACGAAGTGGGGTACTGGGCACACATATGAGCCTCTCCCTCCCATGTTCTATCCTAGAGATTATTGTGTTTACACAGAGCGCATACTAGAGGTATCAACCACCCATGAAATATCATCTCTTATCAATCCTCTATCTTCATTGGGTACTCCACAAAAATCTCCTCAACATTAATCTCCAGCTCACTAGGGTCGATGGCGTGAGATGGGTCATACACGTATCTCCTCAGCTGGGATAAATTGAATGTGTCATGCACCCACTGCAACTATGGTGGCAGTTCCAAGTTGTACGATACCTTATAAATCCTTTAATGTATCTGGAATGGTATGATAATCCTCGATGAGGGTTTGACACCTTGGAAAAATCTCTATAGTCCCTGTCGAGTGGAGACTCACAAGAAAACATTGACCACCTCCTGTAACACTAGTGTTCTCTAACTCCTATCAGCATAGGATGTATGTCAGCATTGTGTATTGTTATTCTAATCTCGGATAACCTACACCTTCTTAGTTGTAGCATGTACCATCTCTGGGCCCATGAGTACTGGATCTCTTAGATCTTCCCAACACAAGGGCGATCTGCATGGTCATCCATACAATGCATCAAAACGGGCTACATCAAAGGTGGATTTATAGATGTTGTTGTTCGCGAACTCCACCAAGGCCAGGTGTTCCTCCCAACTATGACCAAAATCTAGGACACATGCACGAAGCATGTCCTTCATGGTCGGGATGGTCTACTAATTCTAACTATCAGTCTATTCGTGAAAAGCTATGCTCAAGCGAAGCTGAGTCTTGAATGCCTCCTACCATCATTTCCACAACCGGGATGTGAAGTGTTATTTACAGTCTCAGACTATCATCAAATGCACCCTATGATGTCGTATGATCTCTTGAACGTATAGATGTCCCATTCCCCCTACCAAACCCATCTCTCGAATAGAAAGAAAGTGGGCCGACTTGGCGAGTCAGTCAACAATCACCTATATCGTATTGTGCCCTCTGGACATATGTGGTAACCCCATCACAAAGTCCATTGATATCCCTTCCAAATTCCACTCTAGTATATTGAGGGGTTGGGTTATCTTGCTGCTACTTGTTGATGGGTCATCACTTGCTGGAATGTGAGGTATCTAAAAACAAAATCTACTAGCACATTCTTCATCCCTAGACACCAATAATGACATTGAAGGTCCTGATACATCTCCATCATGCTTTTATGTGCTACCAAGGGGGTGTATGGAAATACCTCATCACATCCTCCTATAGAACCATCAGTATAATCGTACTTCCTCTGAAGAAGATAGTGTGCTCCCCACATTCATAATATCCACCAGGTGCATGGCATGAGGATATCAGAGCATGTGTAGTCTCATAGCTACCATCTTTGAGTTGTGCCTCCCATACTAGCTGAAGGAGTGGAGGGGAAACTACCATTGAATAGAGGTATAATTTCTCATCTCTATCTAAGTTTGATATCTAAATAGAGGATAACTTCTCTGAAGCCTCGTTCAGTAGTTGCGAAGTTGATCTCAAGCTAAGTGCATCTCCCACTGTGTTCCCCTTCCCTGGAGTATAGACTATCTCAAAGTCATAATCCTTGGGAAAATATATCCAACCTCATTATCTCAGATTCGAATCATTTTTTGTGAATATATTTATGATATTCTTGTGGTCTTAGTTAACAATGAACCTCTCTCCCATCAGGTAGTGTCTCCACAACATCAGCGTGAAGACTACTGCTACCAATTCCAAGTCATGAGCAGCATAGTTCTGCTCATGAGGAATCTACTATCGTGATCCATAAGTAATCACTACATCATCCTATATCAGAACACAACTGTGTCTGATCCCTGATGCATCACAAAAATCCATGTAGTCAGTGCCCTCTTCCAGCTACCTCAGGATGGGAACAGGAGCCAAGCACTACTCCATCCATTGAATGCTCTGTTGGGATGTATCTAACCACAATAATGGATTCCCCTTATTCATCAATTCAGTCATAGGTGCTTCTATGTTGGAGAAATCGGGTACGAACCTCTGATAGTAATTGAATAATCCACGGAAGCTTCGAACCTCAATAACACTCCTGTGTGGCTCTCAAGCAAGTATTTCACTGATCATTACTGAATCTACTACAACTCAAGCCTCTGAGTTGTTGTGTACCCAGAAGTGGACCTTCCATATTAAGAACTCACACTTTGGGATGTTCTCATTTAACTGGCGCTGTGCATCTAGAACTTTTCTCATGTGTACAACTTTCTCTTCCTTGGACACTGTGTACACCAAGATGTCATCGATGAAGACCACCATGAAGTGATTGAGGTTTTTCTGGAAGATCCTATTCATGAGCCCGATGAACACTGTTGGAGTTTTGGTCACACCGAAAGGCATCACCCTGAATTTGTAATGGCCATTCTGACACCTTAATCCTGTCCTCGGTACGTCCTCATCTCGTACCATAACCTAGTGATATCCGTATACGAGGTCTATCTTGCAAAACAAAGGAGCTCTCATTACCAGTTCAAAGAGATCATCGATCCTTAGAAGATGATACATGTTCTTCAGAGTCACCAGGTTTAGGTACCAGAATTACACGCATAGCCTCAAACATCGGTATGCCTTAATAGAAAACAATAACAGGGATTCTCCCAGATAATCAATGGGCCTTACGAATCCCTTAATCTATAAGTCCTCCAACAATACCCTCAGCTCCCAGAGCTCTGCAAAGGCCATCCAATATGTTGGTGTAGATATCGATGTTGTTCCTAGTTACTAATAAATGCAAAAGTCAATCTCTCTACAAATAAGTAGTTCTAGGAAATCTTCTAGAAATATGTCCTCATACTTTTCCACCACCGATTGGAACTGTAGACTTGTCTCATCCATCGTATCGAAGGTCATGCAATCCAAAAAATATGTAATTGTCTGCACCTTCCTATGTGCAAGTCAATCAAGTGCTGCTCTGTTTTCCTTCTCACCAACAAAAGAAAAACTGGCATCCATCTCGGGGCGTGAATCGAATTATACGACTCAAGTTGTCAATCTATGCATGAACTTATAATAGCTAGTCTATGCGTACAATGACGTCATAGGGCTTGAACGCCACTACATGATTATCTCATCTGAATCTCCCTCCTCCAAGAGTAAGATCACACTGTCGAAACCATTGTGTGACCACCGATCTCCTCTCATAGATGTATCCAAATTAAAAGGAATGGCAAAAAGCTCATTCAGAATCTTAGAGTCCCAAATTATGATTGTCGAATAGAATGAATGGAAAGAACCTGTGTTGATAAACACAGCTTCTATTGTAGATAACATACAGATCGTACCTCGTATCATCTATAGGACATCCAGATCGCGAGCCTCTACTGCCTATAACATGGCATGTCCCCATCCACCTGATCCTTGAGCTCATTGTGGACTGCCTGGGGGTAGTGGTGGTAGTTCCTGGTGATCCCGACCACCTCTCGCTACATGTCCTGCTCCCCTACCTTGTCTATCGCATGGCTGATGCTCACGCTCCTACCACTGTCACTATCTCAGTGGACCCTCCACCGTCTGTCGATCATTCATGTGAGGATTTAGTCAATCATGAGCTCTGTAACCATGTCTCTCATAAGAAAAACATATCACGCCTCACTGGTGGATCCCTCAGCATCTCGAGCATTTCACCTCTCACCAAGCATCCTCGTATCTCCCCCTAGAAGGATTTTTCCATTTGAGCTTCTCCACCATCTATCTACTTCATGAAGCAGATGAATCTGCTACAAGACATCTTGTAGGGGATCTCAACTATCAGTGCCTTCTTGGCAAAGAAGCTCTCCAATAGTAAAGCTTGCTCTAGCACCCCAGCCTACGTCACAATGCTGAGAGAAATTATCACAGCTCTAATCTCTCATTAGATACCCTGCTCAAAGGTATGGGACCTGCAGTAAGGGTCTCATATCATGTTGGTTGAGTATTGGGAAAGTTCAGTAAATCTCACCGATACTAATCCATGGTCTTGATGCCCTACTGCAGATGCAGTAGCTCTTTAATACGCAATGATCATAGTGTCACTGGAATGAAATCTGACCTGAAAAGCTCTAAAAGTCTTGTCATGTGATTTTCGTCTCCTCATGCACCTGGAGCATCAAGATCCACCATATTCTAGTAAATCCCTAAAGAAGTCTAGTATCCAATATCACCATCAGCTCGTCGGGTGACTCTACTAAGTGAAAGACCCATGAAACCACCTCAAGAAAATCTTATGTTGCCTAGGGGTCCATCTCACCTCAAAACATCAGATGCCTCTATCTCTGGAACTCATGAAACGCACTCTAGATGGCATTAATGATCCACTTGTATCCTCTGCTTCTCAATAGGTAGTTTTTTTCCTGGTACACCACCAAAAGGTGCCACAAATATGAGTGGTCCCTGTACCAACTCCTCATCACTCGGTGGGGTGACACCATAATCTCTAACTGAAATCCTAGTTGGTTGTCTTCGTGGAGGCATCCTATAAAAAATAGATGTTCTATAGTCAATAAGTTATACCTGGTGAGAAGACTCTAGAAAGATCCTGAAAACCATTCAGAACACTATCAACTGATGATTTCATGCACCAAGTTGGAAAAAAATTCAGGGCCCTAGTGTATGGACATGTCGGACACCTCACCAACACCTAAATCCCTGTACCAAAAACCAAACTTAGGACACATTAAACTAGTGACTCATTAAAATAATACTATTTGTTCTTTTGGTAGAATCTACCACACTTTAATACCACTTTTCCTCGACCTGTCCCATGAGGCCCAAATGTTCCTACCACAATCCCTCCTTCCATAAGCGATGGGTTTGTGACTAGCACCTGAATGCTTTTCCTGAACACGAAAGGCATTGGCTTAGAGATCTGTACACTCCCAAAAAGTTAAAATGAAGTAAATAAACAACAAAAGTAGTGTATAACAACAAAAGTGATATACAACCACCAGTACAACTGTAAACTGAAAAAGTGTCCCAGAATACAAGCCCATGAATCTATAAAGAAATTAAACAACTATCACATCTTCCCTAGAGGTCTACCTATGGTATAGTAGATGTAAGTTTGAATTCTATAAAGAGTATCTTGACTAATTTCATTGCACCAAGCTCCACCAAGTCCCAAAACTCGCATGTCTGCCTCGTAGCATCAATAGTCTGCACCAAACACACACATGTAGGAGGAGCCCATGCAGGAGTGAGTATAACTACACAGTAGGGGACCCTGAGACCCACAAAGGTCTCTCAATAATCTAAAAAAGAAAACATCACCAGAAAAACCACAAAGGTAATATCACAAGCATGATCTAAATCATGATGTAAAAAGAATATGAGACTGCTCAATCTAACGGTATAACTTCAAACGTACTAGGATAGGGATGACTAGTCATAAAGCCAGATCATCATATCTGTAGTATCTCTATTAATGACCTATATAGGTCACTATATGCTGACCCATATTGGTCACTAGATACCGACCCTTATTGGTCGATGGTGCTGACCCATATTGGTCACTAGTGCTGACCAGTATTGGTCACTGGTGAAGATTTAGGGATGATTAGTCTTACAGATAGATTATCCCACTCAACATTTTCTGTTGCTAACCTGTATTGGTCGCTCTTCTTCTTCGTGTCAAAGCCAGCCTCTAGATTTTCCTACGAATCACACTGCATATCTGGAAGATTCTAATCCTAATTCCAACATTTATATTTAAACTGGTACTAAGTTCTACAAAAATCAAACACAAGGAACTGCCCCATCATAGGGGTCCAAACCTGAGAGACGATCCGTCGATCAAATGTCTAGTCTGTGAGATATGAACAATTTTGTAAAAAGGGCCCTATTGGATTCCAGTCTGATGAAACCCAGGTCACACATCAAAATCCATTAAAACTAACTTAGGTTATATCCAAATCACCACATTGTAACAAGGTTCCTTATTCCCTAGATATTGGGTCGATCAGACGCCCAGACTGTTAGTTAACCCCCTTTCTGTGAAATAGGGGTGATCACACCTTAGTCCGACCGGGCTTGGTTGGTCTCGCCGGAATATGCCAGAGGGACCACTTCTCAATAATAGTCCCAAGGACACCGAAATAATTTCAAATGGACACTAGGTTCATCAGTTACATGCATTTTTATATTCAGAGGCCGGTTGGGTCTGCACCCGGTCCCACTCGATCTAGCTGACCCGACTCAATGGGTCCCGGGGTCTACCAGACCCCACCCATGTCCAGCCTATTAAGGGTCGTCCATATTCACTAGGTCTGGTCAGTTGATGTCTACCTGGGTGGTTCGCGGGCCCGGGATGTGGTTGGCCCGACCCACCAAGTAGGGCCTCAACCATCCATGCAGGCCCTAAGGGACATGGTTCCGGCCTGTTCGGTCATCACTCATCCGGCCCAGTCCACCTGATGGTGGACCGTTTCTACAGTTGGACGCACAGACATGGGGCCCTTTAGTCCAGCTAGTATGGCGCTACCCCACCGCGTGCAACCATTGGCCATATGGCCGACCAGTTTCTAGATGACGCGGCACGACACGACGTCATGCCACACCCTCTTGTTGCAGCCCGTTGGTCACAACGGCTAATATTGGCGGAACTTATGGGCATCACCTTCTCCCACCATGCCGTCTTGGGCTGGCCACCTCTGGCAACCACACTGCGCGATGGCGTACAACCTTCCCATCGCCTGCAGCTGGTTGTCACGGGCCTCCTCCTGCCATCGCCAAAATGGTGCACCAGTGTTTTTTTGTGGGCCACCGGACGTGCTTAGGTGGTACGTTCTTTGAGTCGTATGTTCCTATGAGCCTCTTGGGTAACCACCTCCACTACGTGATCCCTATCTCTACATTGGTATAACATTATCCGGCCGCGCACGGGAATCAAAAGAACAACAAGATCGACGGTGGGCCCAACTATTGTTTCAAGTGGTTTGCGCCCTCCACGTTAATGTTCTACAAGGGTTGTTAACTATAAATAGATAATTTAGAAATAACTCACCACTTTTAACCCCACATAATGCTATCATGTTTTAAAAATGATCTGTGGATCAACTAGTTGGTCAGCTGATAACCATCAATCGTATAAATCAAGAATGGGGAACGATGAATTTTATAGTATAAAAAACAAAAACTGCTCCCTTGATGAGACGTCCACTAACAAAGATCGATGGAACCTCCTTCATCATTGTTATCAGTTCCTAATTCGGTGGCACTCGTCAAAACCTACTAAATCTGACCCCATCCTCTATATGGATGTTGTCGCATGACTTTTCCAGAGTTCCCTCACTAGAAAAAGTCATGAAAAACCCACCTTGAGATAGATTTTTATTGGATGGGGAAAAGTTGAGTAACGTGTTGAGGAATTAACGAGGTTCATTAAATTAATTAATTAACCTCTTTTAATTCACCATGGTGGATTTACACAGTTGATGAGCCAAGCCATTAATGGGATTGATAAGTCACCGGTCCTATTGGGGCTGCTCACCCAGTGAGAGAAAATGAAAATAAAATAACAATTACATGTTATTTTAATTTTTCCTAAAAAATCCAAAAATAAACATTTTCTCTTGACCTACTTTGGTCGATGAGAAGCTTCCTTTAAGCGAATCCCAACACTGCGGACTGACAGGTGCCCTCATTTTTTTAATCCAATTATAGGTTCCAAAGATATAAAATGCCGCTCGGACATTAACTAAATATACCTTAATAAAAATTTCATAAATTCAATCCAGGCACACCAGGCCTTGGAATCACGCTCCATCAATTTTTGGACACTCGTAATAATCCTAAATAATTAAAAACAATGTATTTAATTTTCCGGGTCTTTAAAGTTAACACATTGAAAAGAAAACTTTAATATGGATTTATTAATAAATGGGTGTTAAATTATTATAACTGGACTACATATGATAATATAAATATTAAAAATATTGTATTGTAGTTTTAAAATAAATTTTATTTTATTATATAGTATGCCAAAAATAGTAATGATGAATGTCTTTCCTGAGACAAGGGTTTCTCAACTCACATTTATTTCCAGGAGGAATATGCCATATTCACCACTTTTTTCTATCATGTGGTGTATATTTATCCCCTGGGATATGATATATGATGATTAAATTTAAATTAATTTTATTAACAAATTCATTTGAAATTAATTCTTTCATGGGGGTTCTGATATAGTTGATAAAAAATCAGTATGGGATTTTAGTTTCCATTTCATTATAATTTCTATTTTATATACATGGAATTTCATGTACGGATTTGTAGTTATACATTCTTGATAAATCCATTTAATCTTCTCCCACTATATTTAATAAATTTATATATAATTGAAAGTAATATTTTTCTTCTCTTGGGCACTTAAAAGATAAATAAATTTTTTTAAGAAAAACATACATTTTTTCATCTTTAGAAAAGATTATTTTTCTAACATATCTATGATTTATAAAAAATTCATGACTATTTTAATAATCCCTATTAGATTTATTAATATAATTTTTTCACCTGATTGAATTTTTAGAATATTATTTTAATAGAATATTTTATTATCTAAATGATGAATTGTTTTGGATTTTAACTAAAAATCTGAATGGAAAATTTGTTTCATCATACTCTAAATGAATGAGATTTCCCACCATCCGGAGCACACAATTCATTGAATCTTACTTTAAATTATTCATGTTAAATCATAGAAAAAAATATTTTTCTATATACTTTCTAATATTTAGACATCAAAATAAGTGATTTCAAAATGTTAATGTTATTTTTCATAAGAAATTAGATACAAATAACTTTTTTGTATTTATATATATTTCATAATTAAATGGTGAATATTATAATTTCAAATGGACATAATATTTTGACTGAATTAACCATATTTCACTCGATGGATTATGATATATTTAGTGTTTATATAAAATATTATCATTCCTGATGATACTTTTTCAATTTGAATGAAAACATTGATTATTTTTCAGAAATTTCATTGGATTAATTATTTTAAATTATTATATTATAATCGGGGCCTTTTATAACACCTCAATGAATGGTAGTGTCTCATTTTACAACTATTTTTTTTATTTCTTGTACAACAGAACTATTTGTGTATATTTCTGTAGAAGAAGGATGTGATGGTAATATAAATATGTATAAGATTATGTATTCCATCATAATGAAATCAATTAGTGATTTTATGTGATTATTTGAATAGTTATAATATCCATTGATATGTTTTATGTTCAAGTGCTTATTTATATTGGATTATTTTCATCATTTATTCATTCAATATTATTTTTTGTACTCATGTAAGAGATTAAATGTAATGATTTTTACTTTTTATCCTTCCATATTTATTATTCCATATTTAATTATGTTATTGTACACTATAGGTAACCCTTACAGGGAAACATAGGTATCACATTATTTTTTTCCTTTTACCATGATATGAAGAATGATATTTGTGAACAATATTTTTTAAGTGAGAATATATATTATTATATGTTTTTATATTTCAAATGTAATATTGGAGTAATGAATTTTTCTATTTTAACAAGATAAAATTTTTTTTATTTGGGATGCGATCAATTGAGTATATTACCAATGTAATTAGGTGATGATGGGATCTGTTATATTTGGGTTTGGTTCCATATAGTTAATATGAGAAAATTGCTAATATTTTTAATAACTTCTAATTTAATGGTGATATGATATCTTATTATTTTAATTGATAATCTTATTATTTTATATTATTTCCCAATGAAACTCGGTCTTATGCAAAACAGAAGGAAACTCATTATTTCATGCATTCCAACATATATAATATAATAATATTAAATATACCATAATTTATCTATAGGTTATCTTCCATTATAATTTTTTTGGTGTGTGTTAAACATGTTACACTTATAGAATTTTTAGTGTGTTACAGTATTCCCACATTAATTTAATGGCATCCAGAACATTTAAACTTTATCTCAGTAATCAATGCATTTTTATTTAAAATATATATATTTTGAAAAACCCACATTGTAAAATATTTTATAAAATATTCTATCAATAACAGGGAATGAGAAGTAAAATGGTGACATGTGATAACATATAACTAGGTTTCCAAAAAAGATAACTTTATTTGAAAATGATAATATGAACATAGATGAAAATAATACATATTAATAGGGATTGATAATGTTCATTGACCACAAAAAGGGATTGACGAGTGGAAATTTGAGACCCTGAAATCCATAAATATGTGATGATTTATAAGACCACTAGTTCAATAAAAATAATTGTTTTTGGATTAAATTTTTTTATGATACTTTACCTAATGTTGTTGATTTTTTTAATGAACAAGAATATAAGGTAATATTTTTATGTGATTCATTTTTATTTAATATGAACATTTCCATATTTTGGTTGTGATCTGATAAAATTCCAACTCATAGCATTCTCAATTAAATGGATATACTTTAATAAACACTTTTTAAGAACAAAAAATTAATTTTATTGTATCATAATACCCAAAAAACATGTTATTGTTCTTGTCTCTAACTACATTCTATAACCAATTTGAACAAGACATTAATCTATAAAAGTTAAACCAATGGTTCATCATTAAAATTTATTCATCAAATGATTAAACTAACGATAATTCCACATTATCCAGGACATCACATAGTACAACAGTAGGCATAGACCCCTTATAATCCTTTGGTTTTGTCATCACTCCCAACCACCTTTTCAGAATTTATGGGTTTTCACCTACCACACATGTTTTCATTTTAAAAAAAATATTTTAATAAAATTTCCTAAATAACTATGATTGAAATACTACTAATTTTCCAAATAAATACCATTTTATTAAGGGATTTCAATACAACATACATTTTGTTTTCAATTCCTAATAATCAATTTTTACTATTACTATATTATCATTAATGATTAATATAAAACTAAAGGATATAAATACATATATCAATTATCATTAAAATTTAAGGAAATTATTTTTAAAATAACTTTTCCACTAAATAAATTATTAAAATAATGAGTTTTACTGCCCAAAAATTATTCAAAAATATCTCTAATATTGGAAGAATCACATTACATAAAACCTGAAAAGAGTTTTTTAATACCTATATCATATGGTCAATGATAATCTCAGAAAACTGTGATGGAATCCATAACAATTAAGTTAAATAATAATTATGTTCTTCTATAAATGTTCTCAATGTTTATCTTAGGGTTATGATACATAAACTATGCTTTTCAAAATCTAGTTCAAAATGTTTCTTCTAAACTTCCTCAAATACCTACTATATAAACCTGACTCAAAAATCCTGGAACTAGTGTCTATAACCATAATATTGACATGACTACATGGAATCAAATAATAAAGGACCAAATAGTTTAGTAGTATTTTTTAACCACATATATACACGATTCAGGTAATAAAAATGAATACAATAATTAAAAAAAATTATGAGAATAAATTCATTCCCACATAGAATGCCCTTTCATATAATTCTTATTACATATTTGGATTCCATGGGAAATTAAACAAATTAAGGGAGATCTTAAATGATCATTAATGGAAAAGTACCCTAGAAGAAATAATAAAGAAATGTGAAAAATAAATATATAATGGTAATAACTATACATACATTCTTTATAATGAATAAACATAGAATAAAGTGAATAAACAATATGGTAAGGTAAATATCTAAAAATAAATGCCATTTTATATTACCGGATAAGTAATACATAATATGGCCAAGTAAATAAATGAACACAGATTCCATTAAATCTGTAAAAATATAATGAAAATGAATCCATAGATAAAATATAAGGATAAATATGTTGATTAATAATAATAACTGAATTATCAATAATGAATATTATTAATTATTTAACATCATGTTTCTTAGAAACATGATACCTTTACCTCCAAGATATATTATCAATACAATTTCAATCTATGGTAGGAACACATCTATTCTTCTTGGAAAAAATCTTGAAGGGTTTTCTTCGACTGATTTAATTCATTAGACTACTGATGCTCTATGTAGATTTCATTAACTGGTCACTAACCTATCTCGTTTATCTCCAAATCATTCATCATATACCATATAATGTATTTAAATCCTAAAAATTGTTCACTATCATATATGTTTATTGAATAAATTTTATAGATTTATCAATATTTTAAAAAATAATTAAATAAATCTCAATGAAAATAAAATAATTAAAAATTGAATGTATCATAGGCACAAACAATATCCACAATAAATAGTACATATATTTATGGGTAATTTAATGATTAATGATCATAGAAAATCGAATATTTCAAGGTGAGTATAAATATGAATCAAAGAACTAATTGTCAATAATATCCCTATCTATATCAAACATAGATCATCCAAGGGAATAATAAGGATGGTATTCCTATATGATATCCCATGTGTAGTAAAATAAATATATTTTTCATTTATAAATGGGCATACAAAAAAACCATCTTAAAATTTTTTTTTAGGACAATATAATATTTATATTGAATTTTTATATATATATTCTTATTTAAAATCAATTTAAAACAAAATTATCCATATAAAAATTATCCTTTTAAACATTCAAAGGATAATTCATGTAAAAAACATTTGGCAATTCTATACATGTCAAACAATGTAAAAATAATACTCATTTTGCGATGTAAAAGGTTATTGAAGTTCTATGATATGAAAGGGACAAGAAGTTTATGTTAAAAATATTTATAAAAAATGGTTAAAAAATTATATTATAATTTTTTATTTAAAGGTTAAAATAATTTTTGAAAAAATATTTATAAAATAGTTTTTAAATGAAAATAGGTTCTCCGACTAAAGAGATAAATGATGACTGATTTTCTTAAAATCATTTTCAAAAACCTTTTATGTTCTAAAGAGTGGGAAAATAGTACTTTTACATGCAAAGGAAAAAAATAAATAGGGAGAAAAAATGAAATAGTTTCATTGAATATTTATCATAAAATTTCATTTAATTTAAATTAATGTGTAAATAATACTAAACAATATCAGATTATGATGTTAACCACTAAAAATAACATAATGACGAAGTGAGAGTCAATCAATGAATAATTTATGTGTGTAAAATTTAAATACATATAAAAAATTTATATTAAAATATATCAAAATGTTATTAAACACATAATAATAGAATATTAATGACAACTAGGATGTAATATAACCCATTTAAAATGGAATTGAGTTATGAAATTTCATTACCACTTGGTAATATTATGCTCAAATACCCTTATATGAAAATATAAAACATGAGACTAAAAATACCATGAATAATAATGTATTCATGATATTTGATGTTAAATTTCTAGTATGTACACCATATATAATGAATTAGGTGCACAATGATTAAGTATGCTTCAATGGATGGATATTCAGATGATGTACCTAACTTTGCATTTACTTTTGGGTAAACGTATTTTATCCCCATGTAGAATGGTTTTAAATTTTTTAATTTATAATAATTTGAGAATAATCAAATAGATAATATAATATATGATATTATTATGTCTAATTACTCATTTGTAAACAGTTTTTCATTATTTTCTCTATTTGATTTGTTAAGTGATTATTTTTCGAGTATGTTATGACTTGTAATTTTTTTCAGCATATTTATATAAAGATTTAATAATATGATTTATGTAATCCATTATATAAATATATGTTATATAAACTATACATGTGTATATAATTAACCATAATATTTGGATATAAGAAATAAAATACAATGTTCATAGAGACGATTGGTCATACAGACACATGAACACTATATCCATTTCTTTGTCAAATTTAAATGAATGTAAAGTTAATGAAATGTGTGTGTGTGTGTTTTTGAATTATAATTAAATTATCATATTTATTTCATACATGTCACATATATTTATTAAATCATACTTTTATACATTAAATGTATGGTTTTAATAAATCACATCACTTTGAGGATTCAGAACTCCCCATGAACACAAACGATGTTATCATATTCCCAAAAAAATAGAAATAATGAAGGAGCATATTATATGAATAATATACATAAGAAATAGTAAGATATAAATATTCTATACATATATTATATAAAATATATATCCATAATTTTTATCATCCTTTAATTGTGGTAATTTAAGAATAAACAACATTATTTCTTGAGGTAGTAGTCCACTATATACAAGAACAATGACTTTGTATCCCATTTTATGGATTTTTGCGAAAGAGTCGGTAGAAATCATATAATAACAACACCTTAGTACATTAATTATTCTATTTCCATTGTAAAATAATTTTTTAATAATATTTTTAGTTTTTTGGTAGTAAATGAAACAAAAGTGATTGTTGAAGGACATCACCTCTTATTCATGTAACTACTTCTGGTTTATTCCAAAATTCATCCTTCGTTTGATTTAGTCCCAAAGAAAGGATTATTATATTATGATAGAGATTTTTTGAGCTTATTATTTTATATTTTAGGAAGTATAATGGGATCTATATGTTTGAAAATGTGGGAGGGATGAGTTCCTTTTTTCTGTGGATAAGGAGTGGAATACATGTAAAATTTTAAAATAGGGAATTACTCCATGTTTTTTTCATTTTATTTTTCACCAATAATTATAAAAATTAAATATATTGGAGGATATTATTTATATATAGCATGAAAATTTGTTTTTTAAATTTGTTTATGTATTATTGGAACATATATTGATGGTTTATTCTGTTATTATGTTCATTTTTTATGAATCATACTACTTAATTATAATTAGATTCACTAATATTTTGAGTAAAAATATAATTTTACCACATTAGAAATTATAAATAATAATTATAATAAATATGAAATCCATTTTAAATTTTTTTAATAAAATAATTAGTTTAAATTAATTTAAAATTAATATGGAAGACGAGAGGACATTGTGGGGTTTTAATGTAAATAATTCAAATGTTCGAAATTGTTTTTATCCAATATCAATGTGAAATTGATTTAAAAGAAATAGTTTTTATTAATTCATGTATTATATATTTAATGTGACATTAAAACCAAATAATAATATAATCTAATACTATTAGTTACTTTGATTTAAAAATGTGTTGAATTAAAATTCAGTATTTTACACTATAAATAAAAAATAAAACTTTACATAATACATAAATAAATAAACCTATGATAATTTTTTACATTAAAATTTTAAAAACGAAGTTTATTTTGAAAAATATTTTTTATACATGTGACAAAATTTTGTACTAAAACTAGTACACCCATAATAGGAGGAAAATTGGCCTTTTGAAAAATATTAGTTTTTATGCCCCAAATTGGGTTTGTTTATATGTTATAATAACCAATATATTGAAATAATGTAAAAAATATTTAATTGAACATATAATATAATAATTTAATTAATACACAAATTTATTATTAATTAATTTAACTTATTAAGATGAATTGCCTTTATGAAGACAATGATTTTTCCTTTAATGTCAATTGGTTTTTATATTAATTTCTAATAAATTTGTAACCAATGAATGAATTTTAAATTTTTTTAAACCTAATATATTCATTTTTTGGTTTCATATAATAAGAACTAATAATTTAATGTCTATGATATATATTATTATATAAAATTATAATATTTTAATGATATCTTTTTTTTTATTAAAACATTTTCTTACATGCAATGTAAGCTAACATAGTATTTAATTTGTTGAAATATATTGAATATATTAATATTAAATATAATATAATGTCATGAAAGGTTGTATTTAAATCTACATTTGGGGTTTCTTTTATTATAATATATCGATGAAAAAGTCAATATTTTATAATTTTTGGTGTGTTACAATTTTTTCCTTCTAGAACATAAGGCTTAAAAATAGAAAAACAGGATTACTTATATACCAAATGAACATTTTTTATGATAGTTTTATAAGATTAAAAAAATGAATACAATGATTAAAATTATACCTGGTATCCATTTTTCAAAAAAAAAATTTCATTATAAATAAGCACTTATTTCATTCGAGGTAAAATCCATATTTGGGCCTTGGACATTAATAACATTTCTACTCATCTGTAAGGCCCATTATTTTTTTTGAAAACATGGGATGAGAGAAGAAAATTCCAGTAAAAAATATATATACAAATAAAATAAACTCATTAGTCAATTACATTACTATATGATTATATAATATATTTTTGCTAAATTTTTTAAAATTTAAACAGAAATAATATATTACTTATACACGAAATTAGCTTTAATACATTCTTTTTTTCATAAAACACTTTATACGAAAATATTAAAGAAAAACCGTAATCATGAGGGATTCTTAGAAAACATGAGATAACACAAAATTCATTTTCATCAAAACATTCTTCTTTACCATTAAATGTAACACCCCAACCCCAGTTGCTTGGAGCCGGTGCATTATTTTAATACATTATCCGGATTATACGGAACAAAATCCCAAAGGAATAAACAGTTTAGTAGTATTTAAAAATATAGTACATACCTGAACTTTACATTACATATTATAACATAAAATAAAACATAAAGAATGCTTTTAGAACACTATTATTCCCCAAACATAACCCTACATATCAGTCATAAAATAGTTCTGTGCATCCTAGGAAAATGAAACATAAGAAAGTGGTGAGCTCAGATGATGATTATGGATATGAAATATACCATAATCAATCATAACTAAGAATAAAAATTTAATTAAATATGTATAATAATAATAGTATCCTTTTAAACATAAACATGAACATAATTTATAATGAATAAACTGAAATTTACCATATAAACATGCACATGGATATTCTACTAGTCGAATAATCACATATAATATCTGACATTATAAAGAGGAATACAAAATGTATGACATCTTTAAAACACCATCAAGGATTCTTCCATGACATTACATATAATTTTGTAAGACATTATCCAAAACCCAATCATAATTGTCTCATTTGACCTATAGATGAATTCCCCTTATGAAAGGGTTAAAATAGAACCAACGTAAACAATAATATTAAAACTATTATATAAAATGTCAACACTAAATCCATAATCTGTGAATGGAATCAGAATAGATCATACATATTCAAACTCTTCCTAAAACATTCAATACATCATGGAAGATTTTATCATAAAATATTATCATTAATTAAGCTTAAATTTTAGTAAAGGATGTAGACATAGATGAATGTGATCTAAAAAATCATTAAAACTCTTTTTAGAAATATCCCATTTTACATTGAAATCATTTCAAATACTGTGTAATTATATAATCAGACATTTCCGTTAAAAATAACCTAGTAAGATTATTCAAAAATCATCAAAATATTAAGGTTTTAAAATGGAAAAAATAGATGCTCAAGACATATAAGTTTAAAAACATTCTTTGCCTATTTTGTCAAAAAGGTCATATGGTACCTTGTTTGGAAATAGACAGAAAGTTTCCTCTCAAAATGATTTACCAAAAGTCAAAAATGGGTATAAATGAATTTAAACAATAGTACTGGAATATAAATATTATTTTTAAATACATGTATATGAAACATGGATGTCGATGGTAAATATTTCCCAATTGATACTTATGTACAAACAATCATGGATAATAATGAGATTGAATAATTAACCCTTACCTTAAGTCTGATACACAATGTAGGTGTTTAAAATTCATGTATATTGGTTTTTAACATATTATTAACTTTTTACAGGATCATAATAAAATTTATGATATCATATATGATTTTTTATGACTTTATATTACCAGTTTATTAACAATTACATGTTAATGCAATGTTTTGGGTAATAATCATTTTCTTAATATCATGTGTTCTGACTTGTTATTCTTCCTCGTATTACTTAGATCATGATAAAAATATTTTTATATCTTATATATTATGAATATTAAAATATATAATATATAGATATATTTAATGTAATAAACTGTTCATGGAGATAGTAGGATGTTTGAACATGTGAGTGTTGTTTATATTTTCCTATCCTATTGAGTGGATGTAAGTGAATGACATATATTCAAATATATATATATATATATATATTACATTGGTGTTATTATTTCACTTTTTCATTCTAATTCATAATATATATTTATATATAACCATTCTTGAATATTGAATGGGGAAGAAGAATCTAATCCAGTTATTGAGACGGTAAGCTGTATGTATGTAAGAGTGACAATATCATTTACTTAATGGTTAAATTATATGGAATTGAAATGAATATGAATTTTTAAGAAAAAAAATGACGTGACATTTATTATTTACATCATTTAAATTTATTATTATACCCACACAAATAATGTGTACAAGAAAAACAGTTTACACCATGACGTGGAGACAATAAGCCCTATGCACGCACGCATGGTGGTATTGTTTTTTGTAAGATGGGTAAAAGTGGTATATGAATCTATCATAATTATAATAACATATAAGAATTTACAATATTCTGTGGTTATTATTTTAAAATGGAAACAACAGAGAAAGAGGATGTAGAAGAAAAAAAGAACTTTGAAAGAAGAGATAAAACGATTACCTCTTATTCAGGTGTGTCCTTTGGATTTTCACAAAACGATAATTTAGGTCTGGTTTATGACCAACGGGTGGAATCTTGGATGAATTTGTTGAATTTGGGAGAATTAGTTTGTAGGGTTTGGCCGAACAAAAGTTCTTCAGTTGGGCGGATAACAAAAAAGGAGAATTACCCTTCTATATGAAAGGTGAGGGGCACTTTTGGGAGATTAAAAAATATTTGATTGTTATAATTTTTTTTTCAATTTATAATGACCCTAAAGTGATTTATTTCAATGATAACATATTTATTGATATAAATCTTATCATTAAATTTGTTTTAGTCATTTTTCTGTCACAAATATAACCTTTTCTTTTGTCTTAAACCCAAAGTTAAATTAGATAACTCTTATCACGGATTCAGGTATTTTTATACTATATGGTTATTATTGTTTCTAAAAAACACCAAGAAAACCTAAAATGGATTATTAATGAATTTTTTAACACTAAATATGTCAGTTGGAAGAATTATATATTTTTATGAAATTTATATCATTTAATAATATAGCATTTTTTAAAACTCATTTTTGTCAATTTTGACACAATTTATTAATTGATTTTTGATAAACTCACAAAAACTTTATTACGTATAAAAACATTATATCATAACTAACAAGTCTATTTTATACAAAAAATTCATGCATGGAATCAAAAATCTCAAATTACAATTATTTAAATATTTATAATATCATTTATTTCAATCATTCAGTAATAACGAAACCAATGCATCGTTATTGTGTCACAAATAAATTTATTTATTTTATTTCAAGAAATTAAAAATAAATTACCATGTTCTGGATAAATTTCAGTTTTGGAAAATGTATTTTTATAGTTGAATTTATCTTATGTATAACACTATATTAAAAATTAATTAATTATTAAAATTTTAATATTACACTTTTAACTCTTATTAAAATAAAATATAATAATTTTTTTAATCTGAAACAAGTGGCACAAAAGGATAATATTTTATACCTACATTTTATTTTGGTATAAATATACTGATCAAATGATATTAGGACAAGTGTTATTGCAATTTTATATTATCATAATCTTATTCTTACCTCTAATTACTATATATACCTTTAAACATGGTAAATAATATTCATAAGTTACTATTCGCAATAATTTCATATATCATATTATACCAAATTTTTTCATCTTGATTATAACCATCTATGTCATATTTTCTAAATTAAATTCATAATACTATAAATTTACCTTTAATGCTAATCTTCTAATTTGCATCGAAGGTATGTAAAAAGATATTAAAAATGGTCAATGAATTTTTATATTTAATTATATTATAAAAATGATTCGAATGATCTAAATTTGGTTAATTAATGTATTATTTACCTATTTTGACTTTAAAACCAATATAAAGTGAAATAATTTATTAAATGAAAAATTCATCTTTTATAATAATGCATTGTTTTTCACTATTCATAAAAAAATTAATGTTTTCATAAAAATACCAAAAATTCACCCATTGTTAATTTTAATGTTTCGAATTTAAAATGAAGCCTTTTTTACCAAATTAAATTAATATGAGTGTATAAAATTAATATTATTATATTACCCAAATGGGAAAAAATTATTCTTCCATTACGAAAATAGTATATCTAAACATAAAACTATTTTAATGAACCTATACATTTCATTATAAATATGTTTTATTTATGTAAAACTGTAATAAATAACATCAATTTTTTTTACTATTCATATTACATATTAAATGGATGTGTTATAAAAATATTATTTAAACAATGGCTACACTAAAGTGTTGTTGTGTACAAAATCAATCTTGTTTGTTACACAAGCCGTGTCAATGTTGTGTGCAATAAAAACTATTCATAATATAGTATCGTGAAATATAGGTGTTTTAAATTCTCCCCACATTCAATAAATTGCAGCCCCACAATTTAAGATCGAAAACAAAAAATTTGGGATGATATTTTCAAAATATCTTTACTGAAATTCCACATTAGAAAATGGATTAATGATACCACCATCATAAAATATATATAAGGAAGTATGAAGGTCACAAGAGATAACACATATCGTGGTTACTTGTAGGAAAACATAGAGATGATGGATAATTTAACATTCACGCTCTAAAGGAGGGTGATAGAGAATTATATTAGGATAAAGTTAAAACTAGAAAGCTATAAATCTACAATGATTCAAGGGAACATTTGATTTATCATAAATGAAAGTACTATGATTTTTTTTGGGTTTCATGAACTTTCTCCTAGAGTAGAATAATTTATTAAATTCATAGATTATGAATACAAGTAAGTATACTTAATAATCATTTAGTGTTTGACCCTGTAACTAATTTCTTTCACAAACACATCTTTTTCTCTAAAATATAATATATTTAAAAAATATTATATTTATCTCAATCATCAGGGGTTTGAAAAATGAACCTAGATTTTATATTCCATACAATTAAAAAAACTACGTTGTACAAACCTAGACATCATGTAGCTTAGTGGTAGGTGATGCACCCTTATCGCCTTTCGGTCACGGGTTCAAGTCTCCCAACCATTTCTAGAAGCGACTGGTTGTTGTATGACATATGGGTTGTCCCTTTCATAAACTAATATTGTTATAAAATACAAAAAAATGACCTTAAGAAATGTTTAATTCTCAAATAATACTATAAAAAGAATTAATTAATCCATTCTATCCTTTATGCTAATCCAAAATACTTCAGTCCAAATTCACATGCCCAAAAATTATAATGAATTTCTCATAAAATAATGTAGATCATTTTTTTCACATTAAAAATTATGGATACCATTATCATTTACTATCTTAAAACATGAAAACACCCAAAATTACCATAAAACCATATTTGAGTATGACCATTATTCATTATTCCTTACGTAAAACATAAAATAATGGATATAATCCTTATATCCAAAAATGTTGTAAACTACTACAGTAATGGAATAAATAAACTATTAATCAATTCCAAGGTAGTCAATAATATCCAATATACATTATCCAAATCAATCATCTCTTTTTTACAACATCATTATTCAGACATATGAAGGGTTATCATTCCCTCAACCATATATTTTCGAAAAAAATTAACTTGAAACTATGTCACATTACATGGTACCATACAATTTCAAATCTTTAATAAAATAGTATGGAAATACAATCCTTAAATTTTTCATAATTCATATAACCAAAAAAACATTGATATAATACTCAAGTTAATTTATTAATCAAGATAAAAAAATCACATTAATCATTCCTCTTCATCTGTGGCAGTGTTATAACATAATTACTATCCAATAACATCATCTAGGGTGTACTATGAATTTTGGGAAATTGTTTCACATAGTGTCTCATCTTCATGAGGTTGAAGAATTTTACATTGGAAACCTTTTTATTAACCTTGAAATCATAAGCATGGTGTCATTTATTTCCACACTTATAACAAAATATCATTTCCTTTAGGAATTTAGATGGTTGATTCTTTCCACAGTTATCGCATGTTGGAAAATCCAACTTTCCCTTCATCCCATTATCCTTATTTTTCTCTTCCATCCTCCTATTCTATTACTTCCATTAAAATCCATAGGACTCAAATAATTATTTACTTATCTTACTAACACATGATTCAATTTATTAATACGATGAGAATATGTGGGAGACTGTTTCCCTTTGAAATTTTGGCTTAAGAAATTTAATGATATGATCCTTCTTACTATTTGGATCATTTGTATTGATGGAGTTATCATTCCTTCTACTAGGAAACTTTTATATATGATGACATACACTATGATAGAACATAACATAATGTATAATCCAATAACTAAAAAAATGATAAGAATTAATGGAATATTTACGCAAATATAGTCTCATAATCATAAAAATTCTCTCATTGGATACATATTTACTCATCAATCCTTGATAAATATTTTTAAAGAAAATTTGAATTATAATAAGAATATCCCTCCAAAGATTCAAAGAAAGTGTGGAGTAAGGACCATTGTCGTATACTAGGTTACCCCGAGTATAGCTCAAAACACCTTATCAAGGTTATTACTCTTATGTACATTGGTTCTAGAACCACATCCACATATAATATCCCAAAATGGTTGTATTTTTTTGAATCCCCAGAAAGTCTCTATTTTACCAAAATTCTATGTTATTCTGCTATACATTTCCTCAATGTTTGTCTTGGAGTTATGATCCATAATCTATTTTTTATAAATATATTTCCAAGGTAGTTAGTATACAACCTCTGATACCAACTATAATGCCCCAAACCCAGTTTTATAGAGCCATTTAATTATTAAAATACATTTTCATTTTTAAAGGAATCGAATCCCGAAGGACCAATCAGTTTATTAGTCTTGTAAAACATAATACATACAATAACCTTACATTAAATCATCTATAATAAAATAAAACATAGATAAGCCTATTATAAATCTATTATTCCCCTATATTAACCTTGAATATCAATCATAAAACACTTCTTCGAATCCAATGGATTTAAAACATAAGAAAGGGGTGAGATCATATCCTGATTAAGGATAAAAAATATAGTGAAATCTCTCATAAATTGGCATAATCTTCTAAAGAAAAATATATAATAAAAACAACAACCTTTAAAAAATAAAAATAAAAATAATATAGAAATAACAAATCAAACATTACCATATAAACATTTAGATGGATATTATACTAGTTGAATAGTGACATGTATTACTATCCCTATAAATATGCAATACATAATGTGGGACATCTTATACACACCATCTAGTCTATTTCCAACACACCATTCATGATTGGGTATAAATTTGACAAAACCAAAACATAACTATCTCATGATACCTACATATGCATCGAGGTACTATAGGGGGCCCTGCCTAAAACTTATAATGTCCAATGCATTCTTCTTATCAAATCATCAAAACATAACTAACATAAACATTCATATTAAAACTATCTTATGATATGTCAATACGTAAGACATAACCTATTAATGATTTCAAAATAGAACAACCATAGTAAAATGTAACATAAAACATTCAATACAATATGGAAGACTGTATTATAATATATTAACCTCAATTAAACATAAACTCTAACAATGGATGTTGACTTAGATGAATCTGAAATAAAAAATGCATCAAAACTCTTTTAGAAATATTCTTTTTTATCTAGAAATCATTTGAAATACTTATTTATTATAAAAGACAAATTTTCCTTTTAAAATATCATATTGATCTTATAAGGGAAGCTTTAAAATTTAATGGTGTCCTAACAATGAGAAAATAGTAGCTCGTTATGTATAAGTTAAAAATACATTTTTCCTTATTTTGTCGAAAAGGTCGTATAATACCTCATTTTGATAATGAAAAAATGATTCCATTCAAAACATTTTATAAAAAGTCAAACATAGTTATAAATGAATTTCAAAATCAGTTTAAGAATATAAATATTATTTTGAAATAAGTTCATAAGAATCATGTATGTGGATGATAAATATGTCACAGTTGATACTTATGTATAAGCAACCGTGGATAATAATGGGATTGTGAATTGAACCCTTACCTTAAGTATGATACTCTCTGTTTGGGTGAAAATATCAAGTATAGTGGCTTCGAACACCTTATTAAATTGTACTAAAATCATAATATTATTTATGATATCATATATGACTAGTTTTTTACTTTATATTACATGTTTATTAACAATTCCATGTTAATTCAACGTTTTTTGAAATAATTTCTTCCTTTACCGCATGTGTTTTGACTAATTATTCATGATTGTATCACATATATTATGATATATTGATTTATATATCATATATTTTCATAATATAAAAAATTATAAAATATTGTTATTTTAAATAGAATATGTTGTTCATGGAGATGGTAGGTTGTACGTACACATGAACGTTGTTTCCATTTTCTTATCATACTGAGAGAAAGTAAGTGATTGACATATATGTAATATATATACATATATATATAGATATTATTCCAGTATTATTATTATTTCATTTATTGTATACTACATCAAAATATATATAATTGTTTAGAGTCGATTTTTTATTGTGAATGTGGAAGATGAATATCATTGCACCATGGAGATTGTAAGACATACATACTCGAGAGAAATGATATCATTTTATTAATTGTAATACTGTATTGAATTGGAAGGAATATAAATTTTAAATAACACTATAATTTAATATTTAATATTTAAATAATTTATATTCATCTTTATATCCATATAAATAATGTGTACAATAAAAATAGATAACACAACGACGTGGATATGGTAAGTCGTATCTATGCATGCATGGTGATATTTTATTTAGTAGGATGTCTAACAGGAGGAATATAGTTGTAAAAATATTATAAAAAAATATCAGAATGTATAAGATACTTGATTTGTTATTTTAATATTTAAACAACATAGAGAGATGATGTAGAAGAAGAAAAGAACTTTAATAGTAGAGATAAATAAATTACCTCTTCTTTGGGTGTCTCCTTTTGATTTTAAAAAAATGAATCATTATGTTCTCTTTAATCCAAAATGAAGACCACGAGGATGAAGTTAGAAAATATGGTAGAAGAAATGGATATTGGTTGGACAAACCAAATGGCTGTGGAGCTGTGAATTAAAAAGAATAAAAAGTGTCCTTTTATAAGAGAGCTAAGGGGCACTTTTTGATGATCTTAAAATATTAGTTTATTATAAATTTAATTTTGGTTTAAAATGACTCCAAAGTGATTTATTTAAAGGAAAATATTAGGATGGTTCTAAATACTCTCAACAAATATGTTTTAGACACATTTATGTTACAAATTTAACCTTATTAATTGACTTTAACTCTTTGTTTAATAAGTTAACTTTTACCATGTCTTCTTATATGTTTATTATATATGATTAATATAGTTACAATAAAATGATAAGAGAAAATCAAGTGCACCATATATTTAATTTATAACACTATAATAGTAATTTGGCCTATTATTATATTTTTATGACTATTATATCATTTACTAAAATATCATTTGTTTTAAAAAACTTATTTATGTCAATTTTGAAACTATTTCGTAATTTATTTTTGTTAAAGTCATAAATACATTATTCCATAGAAATAAAACAATTAAATCTTATCTAAGATGTTAATTTTATCCAAATAATTCGTGTATGGATTCAAAAATCTCAAATTTAATTTATTTTAATATTTATGACATCATATATTTCAATCATTTATTAATAAGGTAATCACTGCATTATTTTTGTGTCATAAAAAAATTTATTTATTTTATGTCTAAACATTATAAATAAATTATAATTATATAGATATGTTTCTTATATTTCCAATTAGTAATTGAAGTAATATTTATCTTATGTAAAACCTAATATTAAAAATAATTTAGTTATTAAAATTTTAATATGACAATTTTAACTCATCTTTAAATAAAATATAATAACTATGTTAATCTAACCATGTTTTCCTAAAAAGGATAATAAATTTTAACTGATGTTTATTTTGTTTTTATATACATATTTAGTGAATTTAGGACATGTTTTAGAGTAATTGTATATAATTTTCAATTTTTTAATTACCCTATTACCCTTTAACTATTGTAAATAAAATTCATAAAATACTATTCACCAAAAAACTACTCTGATCCTATTATACCACATTTTTCGTCTTGATTACAACCAAGTCTTTCATATTTTCTAAATTCAATTCAAAAAATATTTATAAATATGTTTATTTCTTATCGTTTAATGTGGCTAGAAGGCGGGAAAAAGGCATTAAAAATGATCAAGGAATTTTTATATCTGATTATATTATAAAAATTATTATGATGATCTACATTGGGTTAATAAAAGTATCATTTAACTATTTTGACAATAAAACCAATATAAAGTGAACTAATTATTTAAATGAAAAAGTTTATTTTGAACAATTATGGAGGGTTTTAAATTATTGCTAAAAAATTTAATGTTTTCAAAAATATACCAAAAAATCACCCTAAGCTAATTTTTATGTTCCAAATTCAAAAAATAAGTATATTTTACTAAATTAAATTTATATGAGTGTCTAAAATTAAGATTATTATTTTTCGCAAATTGAAATAAAAAATTTATTCCATTATGAAAATGTTATTTCTAAACTTATAACTACTTTACTAAATCTTATACATTTCATTATAAATATGTTTTTTATATGAAAACATTATAAATACAATTTAATATGTATTTATTAATTTTCATATTAGTATATTTAATTGATATAAATAATTTACACACTAAAGAGCTGTTTCGTAGAAACTCAATCTTGATTGTTATGCTAGCCAAGTCAGTGTTTCGTGCAACACAAACCATTTAAGATAATATACCGTGAAATATTTGGGTGTTAAATTAAATGTCATAAAAATTCCATTAAAAAATACAAGTAGCATAATATATGAAATAATAATATTCCTGTAAAATCCCATATAATGAATATATAACTAATATATCTAACTTTTGAAAAAAGTTTCATATCACACCTAAAATCAATCTTAAGAATCCAAAAACCATCCTTGTAAAATATAATAATCTATTTGGAAAACCAATTAATGGTAAAGTCCATTCCATTACTCAATGAATTAAAGAGCTATGTCAAGCCCAATCCTTAACACAATCTATATTTCGATCACTATTCATCAAGTGGTTTGTTGGGATAACTAAACATCATAAAAAATTCCCAATAACCGTAAATTTTATATGAAAGATGAATTTATTCATTTTCATCATTAAATTTATAAAAATATTACTTTTATATATAATAAAAAAATCATGATATTGAAATAACAATACCATCTTCAATGATATTTTGATAAATAAATTTATGGGAAAAAAGGAATAATCATTCTAACTATTAAAAAAAATTAAATATTAAAATTTAATAAAAATAAAAATATTAAAATTATGGTGTTGGGGAAATTTGTTGATTCTCTAAATTATTATACATTATTTGTGTACATTGAAAAACATTTAATTTTAAATAAAAAACCTTTATTCTAAATAACATAATAATATATACAAATGGGGGAAAATGTTTTATTATAGACCATTAATTAATATATTTAAACATCACTTGAAAAATATTATGTTTTTTAAATCATTTAATCATTTAAAATTGGGTTTGAAGTAAAAACATACCTTGTTATGTGATAACCCTTGAAATAATGAAACATTGATGGAAATAACATGGAATAGATTTTTAAATCCATTAATTTCAAATTGGAATGATTAAATTCATCCATAAATATGTTTATATAGTACAAAAAATAAATACATGCGAATAGATTATCATAATGATCGACGTAAGGGAATTCAGAGTAGAAATCCCTTACCATGAATTAGATAATGAAAGAGAAAAAATGTATTACATATAATTATATATTATATACTATTATTAATATATAAAATTGTTGAGATTTGTTTTTAAAGTGGTAGAAGAAGAATATAACTAAAACACTTGGTTAAAAGCAATTACACTGCTTCAGACAACCTCTTTTTCATTAAATCATAGGAACAATATGATTTGTTTTATTAAAAAAAATAAGGCCTAAAATATCTGATTATGGTTGATAGTAATACATTATTCCATGTATTTTCTGATCATAATGGATCTTTAAATGTAGAGAGAAGTTTATAGGCAGTTTCCATTTACCATTTGTGGAGACGACATGCTTGGAATTTATTAAAACCATTAAATATGTTAATGTCCCACTAATGAAACATAGATCCTAAATAGAACATTTCATAATATGAGAAGATAGAGGGTAGAAATATAAAACAAATAGTTCTATTTATAATTTTTTTGTTTATTATAACATATATCTCTTTAGAGTAAACCCTAAGGGACCTTTTTTTATCCTTGACCAATATATTATTGTTTTAATCCTTTTAAAATTCCTCATGATTAAAAAATAATTTGACCATATTACCAAATATTAGATATTATTACTAAAAATAATGAATATATTCTATGAGATAAATTTCATAGAATTAGAATAATTTAATTTTAATCTGACCCAAAAAAACATGATGAAAATTTGGGGCTAGAATAAATCTCTTCTTAAGTATAATTATTTTGTATACCAAAACGATGCATTAAAATTTTTCCACTAAAATTAATTAAATTATGAATAATATAAAAAAACTAATTTAAATTTTAAATTGTTTAAAAACAAAATGGATTATTTTATATTTTTAAAACCAAAAGAAAATTAAAAACAAAATTTTTTTACTTTCCATTATTTATTAAAAAAATTAAACATTTCAGACAAATGTTATAATATCTCCCTAAGATAATTTTAATATTATTATTTTCAAAAAAATTATAATTTTTATTAAATAAAATATATAATTTTTAGGTATTTATTATAATATATTATCATAATAATTAGTAAAATCATTTTATGAAAGAAAAATATTTTTTTGAAGTGTAAAATTTCTTCTATAAATTAAGTTTTAATTTCATAGAAATTATTCAAAAAAATTATAATTATTAAAAACTATTTATATAAATTATAATATTTACCCAATTACATATACAACAATTAAAAATTTAGTTTTACTTTTTATATTTGAAAAATAATTTTTAATAGTTCTTTTATGATCAATGTTGTTGGTCATATACACTATCAAACAAATTTTTTTTAAATATATTGTTATTTGAAATTATGCTTATCTCACTTCATCTTTGAAATTATTATTCATTAATGTTGTAAAATTAAATTATGATAACATTTAACAACTTTTTTTAACTATCTTCAATCTGTAAAAATATAGAACATATATATAACCATGTTCATAAAGAAAATTATCCACTCTGTATAAAAAAGAATTATTTCCAACAAAATTCAATGATAAATAAATTTTTTTGACTTATAAAAGAAAAATAATTAGATAAAAAATTCTATCTCTATATAAAATGTTTGTTAAATTTCTAATAATGCAATTTTTGGTTCTCAACAAAATGTAGAAGCTCATTTTTTTCTATTTGTCGCATAATTTTAGTTCTCCCAGAGAATTTAATTTTTTAAATGTGTGCTCTCAAGATTTGTTTTGAAATTTTTCTCATGCATTATTATTTTAATTTTTTAATTAAATTTATAAAATAATTTATATGGTAGAATACAATTTTTCTAACTTTAATTCCATATGTCATCTTATAAATCATTTTCTAAAATATTTGGGTTTCAAAATATCAATTAGGTAACATATGTGGACCCAAAAAATAAGTACAATATCGTATATTCATAATTTTGTTTTAAAAATGTATTAATAGTAAATTCCAAAAAGAAACAAGTTACATGAATTTATGATTATCTCAATACATGTGTAGTTTATTTTATAAATTTAATCAATAAGAAAAACAAAGTTTAGTATTCAATACATTTCGTTGAAATTGACGAATTAAAATCACTTGTATATGTGAAATTGGTTCTTTAATTATGTGGTAATAAGATATGTATTGTTCATTGAGGGTTTAAAATAAAAATTTCAATTAATTATACAATTGTGTGATAATTATTTAAGAAAACCATTATTAAATTATTTTTAGAATTTTTTTAATCTTAATGGATATATTTTTTTTATCACTTTTATGTTTAAAAGTGATTATATTATAGATTTAAAATCTCTTTATTCTAAAAAAATGTAATTTTTTTAGAATGGAATATAATGATTACCTTATTTTCCATATATTCCTCAGTCACATAAGCACACATAAAAAAACACACCTGGTACGATCAACCAATATAATCTCTTATATGATTATTCAAAATGAAATTTTAAGGATAAAATTGTTTGTAAAAATTTGAAACGTAGTATGAATAAAAATAATCATTTAAACCTAAGTTAATTTGTATCAATATATATATAAATTGAGATTTTTCACTATTATATATTAGGATTGAAATAAGTAGAAATTATCGTAGGCAAATCAAACTCTTTTTCGATTGATGATGGTTATACAATATTCCATTGGCGCCATATTTGAGCACACAAAAATGAGTCTTATAAATTATTCACATGATTCATTAAAGAGGGAAAAATAAAAAAAGGAAAGTGGTTTCTATTCAATGTGATCATGGGAGAGATATTGATAATAATGAGTTTGATGAAAATTTTACTCCTTATTTATTAAATAATAAATATTCAATGCATAGAACACCATAAAAAAATTGGGTAGTCAATATATTAAGGTGAACAATTAATGAAATCTCAATAAACATCATGAATGATTTAAAACTCTGTAAATAATTTTGTCCAATAGAGTTTAACATCCCTTGTTTCCTCATAATATCTATTCTCATAAGAATCTTACCCAAAAATACCCCTTATATACTTCAAAAAAATAAAATTCTATATTTGGGTGTTTCACATTGTGTAGAAATAATTTATATATTTTAATAGTAAATATGTCCAAGGAAAATTTTATCCAAAATAAAAAATAATGAATCCTTATTTTGTAATAAAACTCAATTAAATTCGATTACATTTTTTAAAAAAGAACAAATACTATTAAAGAATACACTAACATCAAATACGGTGAAAGTCATCAAAAGTTCTATTCCAAATAAAAATATTTTTTATATAACATTGATCTATTTGGTTTGAAGGATATATAATTTTTAAAAATATATCTATGATGAATATAATAATTCTTTATCGAAAAAATTTAAAAAATCATATGATTATCCCTTAGAAAATATTTTCAGAGATTTTTTAGCTGCAACTAATATTATGGGTGAGATAATATTCATTAATGGTTTTAAAATATCATAATCCAATGATGGACCATTTCTAACCCAAAGAATATATATTATTGATCTATTATAAATTTGTTTCTTAGATCATGATATTGAGATTAATACGCCTTGTATTTATTCTTGTAAGCTAATGTTTGATGATTCCGATAAAGTAGTTGATAGCTTTTCTTGTAAGAGTATGATGGATGTATTAAAAACATACTATAATCCAACTAGATATTATGCATAGTTCTTATCTTTAAACATGTTTTCATACATATCCTAAAGAATAATATTTAAAATCGAAAAGATTGAATTTATTTTTTTCATTAAAATATTCCTTAAATAAGGGCTTATAATATCTTAAAGATGACATTTTTCATATTTTTACATCGACTAATGTTGAGTACCTCAACAAAAATATATATTAAACATAAAATTGAGTGTTGTCAACTTATTTAAAATTCCACATTCTTATGGATTAATAAAACTCAACCATAAGTTTCAATTTTAGAGGTGAATCAAAATATATAGAATGATGTAGATGGCAACCCAAAATTATATAGATGATACAACCTCTCATATATTTTGGGAATATATTCAAATATATTCTAACTAAATTTTAAAATTATTATTATATAACCATCTCTATAAACCATATTAAACATGTGCACACTATGAAGAATAATATTTTCATCAATTATTTAAAGATCACATTCAGAAAGGATATATCAATTTAGAATATATTCAGATAGATCTTCAATAGTATAAAATCTTAAAAATTCCCATAACCATGTAATATTGTAATTTAAGTAAGGAGGTGTTTGCAGTTTACTGCATTAATTTTAATTTATTTCTCATTTTAAATATTTTATTACATCAAAAATATTAACTTCTCTTTTTATTAAAACAACTTTTTCAAATTTCTAAAATGATTTTTGTATGATCACATTGATTATATTATGATGGCTCTCTTGTATATAAACCCATTTTTAGATTATATGAATTTTTTCAGACTATAAAGGTGTATAAAGTTTTAATTTTTAGAGGGATATACATATTGTATATGGGTATCTTAGTTTTAAATTAGAGGGTTATATCTCTTTTTGAACATAATTTTTTCAATATAAGATATGGATCTTGTTTCAAGTGTGAGAAATATGCTTCAATGGAAATTTAATTTTTAAATCATCTTCCTTTTCCCACAATTTGTTTTCTTTATACATTAGACAACTAATTTTTCTATAGTATAAATTTTTTTTTTAATAGATAGATGAAATTACTGAAATATAAAGAAGTTTAGTTTTTAGAAACCTGGTATGAATCAATAGCAGGATGCAAGGCTTCCAAAATGACCATGATTGTATTCACCCACAACCCAACAGTTACATTAATTCTGAACAACTATTCATGAAACATTAAAACACCATACCTCAAAATAGAACACAAGCTATTGGATTGGGTTATACCAAATATAGACAAGAGGGGGTGAATTGTGTCTTTCACAAATTTTCAGGAGATCGTGTTCTATCATTTAACTTTAATCAGATAGATTAATGAGGCAGAAATTAAAATAGCAGGGACACATGATGTAAGGTGGTTCGGGGAACAGAAGTCCCCTAGTCCACTCCACCAACACTTGACTCCACGAGCTTGATGATTTACAATATCTGGTCTTCTTATCAAGAGACCATTTCACAACTGATTACAGGTAGTTTACACCTTTACAATCTAAGGAAAAATAGATCCTTTTCGTTCAATCACAGAACCTACATAGCTTATGACGAGAAGTCGGTCACCCAAGATAAATAAAAGTATTTGTACTTTGAAAATACTTTCTCATTGTTATTCAAAATTGAAACAGAATGAAATTGATAGTAGATGGATCATTGTCTTCAGAAATAATGATCTTCACGTAAGAGTCATTCTAAATCGATCCGATTGCAGTACATATTGAAAAATAAATTGCAACTCCAACAGCAGTAAATTCAAAATAAATCATTAATGTCAAATGAGTGAATATTCAATCTTGTTTCTTCTTCTTCAATAAATAGAGTTTTTTTGCTGTCCATAAAAACGAATATGAATGTCTTGATTATCTCAATTGTCTCAACATTATTGTGCAACAGGTTTTTTATATCATAAGAGTATTTACTCACGTGTCATTGTTTATGACCTTGTACGTTGTATATATTGAATTTCAAAATAGCACAAATATATTGAGCACTTTCTATGCAATGTCTGGTCCTAAAAAGTCTCCTTCTGTCTCACGATATTCAAAATTTGAAATAACCTAGCATTCGTAACTCCCCTGAAAATTTAGCATGAAAATCCCCTTTTAAATTGATTCTTTGAATCATAGATAAACTGCTTTGAATCAGTCAAAAACGTGCTATAAAATTAGCTTTTAATCCGGATTGAAATTATCATAATAATTCACTTGTAGACCGTTACATAATAATATCCTCCTTAATTCTCCGATGCCGAACGTAAGGTCCAATTATATAGCATGCATCTTCTGAACGTGAGGTAGATCACAAACACAAGGTTGATGACGCATCCTTCAAACATAAGGATTAATATAAACATATGGTTGATAAAAAACATAGGGTTGATCGTCCATACTTTTCTTTCCAAAATTCTAACGTATGATAAATGATTCATACATTTATAAGCTTCCAAAATAAAGGTACATGTCCCATACTTTTTTATGAAACATAAGGTTGTTCACAAAAGTAAGGTTGATGAACCATACTTTTGAGAAACAAACGTAACATTTAAAACTTACGTACGGTTCATCTTTTATACTTATCCAATATCCCAGACATAGGTTTCCTTCCTAAAGTAGGTTTCTTCCTCCATAATTTTCTGATAACGTATGGTTTTTTAACAATACGTTTATGATATCTCATAAATTATAAACTGCATTCCATCCATACTCTATGCTTCTCTACGTAGGGTATGAACAGTTTTTCCAGAACATGTTTAAGCAATTATTGAATTTTTAGAGCATGAACATAGTTTTTAGAACACACTAATGTGAATAATTTAGAAATTAAATCTCATTGTTCAAGAACGTAAATATTTCATCCAGTAATAAAAATATAATGAATATTAAATTCTTGAAATACACTTAAAATAAAATAATTAGGGAACAATTAAGGGTATTTGTAAACATCAAAATCTTTATAAAGAGATAGAGTATCATTCTCCACAATCTCCCCATTTTTAATAAAAATATTATGTATTGTTGATAACAAAACATGCTCAACAATGTCCTCTTTTTTCATGATCATAAAACCCATAAAAAATCAATGAATTTAACTTCCAAAATTAATTACATATAGTTCATAATTTTTCATAGATAAAACATTATTTAATTTAAACAAGATTATATAAAAAAATAAACATTGAGTAGTCCATAATCATAAAAATAAATATCTCCACCTTTTTCAAAAGTGAAAAATATTTCAAAAAATAAAATAAATAAAAATGTTTATCCAATTTTATCCCTCAATAAAAAAGAGTTAAAAACTATTCTCCAAAAAATTTAAAATAAATATTTTGAAAAAATAATGTATAATATGAAATAGTTAAAATAAAATGTTTTGTTTATCCAAATTCCTCAAAAATTTTGTGATATCAAAAGAAATGATAGAATATGGAAGATAATGAAAGTTAATGTCACATTAAATTTAAGAAAATGCCACTATTAACTATTTGGAAATAAGTGAATCTAGATAACTAGAATATCAAAATAAAGATAGTAAAACTAATAGAAACATACAAATATATAATGAAACAAAATTTCATTGAAAATATGTAACAGTGACAGTCATTATGAACACAGGAAGCAAGGTGTGGTAAGTGTATGGGATAGGGTCTATCTCATTAGAACGACAACCTTCATTTCTGTCAACTACTCCCTTACAATTCTCATTATGTCATCTCCCAGTTTATTAATTAGATCTATATTCTCCGGATATATATGAACAAATTCTATCATATTTACTCTGAAAAACTCATGGAGCCTTTCTTCGTTCTACATAAATAGAGACAACATCATTGTGAAGTGAGTCAGTATAGTTTTAATACTTGGTTCACATGAGGTCAACTGGTTAAATAAAAACTTTTGATTATCTAATAGAACAGACAAAGGGGCACTATGGCATTGATGGTCATGCAATATGTCATTCATATTGCTCATTGCAACTGTAATATCCTCAAATCTTCTGATTAAATTAGGTGAAGTACCAAATGCACTAGCCTCACATTGTCTGATAGATGCAAATTGTTGATCCATGAAAGATATAAATTCCATTAAATCTATCTTCAAAACCATATCAGATTTCTACTTTACAACATCATTTAACATTTCATTCTTAAACACTTAAACTTCCTACATTGAAACTGAACTATCTTTCAGGTTTTGAAATTTTTTACTCTCCCCTTCTAATTCACTTCGCAAAGATACATTATCACCATGAAAATTATCAAATATTCTGATCAATTCATCCACATAATCATTATCAGAATCAGAGGCTCTTTGTTATTGATTCATTAATTCATCTTCATTATGATGCAACAAAAATATAGGTAATGATTCTACATCCGATTTATTCTTATCTACCTCTTGAGAAAGTTTTTCCACTGACTTTTCTTGAGAGACATTCCCAGACTCTTCCACAAAAAAATCCTCATTCACCACCTCTATATGTACTTCAGTAACATTTTCATCCGGAATTTCAACATTTGATGGAGGTTTCTTTTCATGAGCATCGTCTGCATCCATTTCTCCATGGTTTTTTCTAAAAAAATCCTCTTGAATTATATATGGACTTGCAACTTCTACTTCACTAGGCATGACTTCCTTTTCTTTTTCAGTTTTAGTTTCTACTGCAGCCTCTACAATAGGTTCAACATCAACTGCAACTAGGACCTCTTCTTGAGCCTCTGCTCCTTTTTCAACTTGAGGAGTCATCTCAATCTGAGAAGCTATTGTTTGAGCAATGTCTTGTATTGCAGAGTCTCTAATGAATTTATAGCTCAAAATCAGTTCAGTTTCATCTAGGAGTGCTTGAGTAGTTTGTTCAACAGCTTCAGTCACTCGATTTCATGAACTCTGAAGTTTGTTTTTACTTTCCTTATCAGCTGATGGATGAACTGCTTCAAACCGTACCTTCCGTGATAATTCACTTGTTCTTGATTCAGTCACTCCTTCATTTTATTTTGCTGGTTGGGCCTGAGCACTTTCTTCATCCTCTTTTTCTCCAACAGTCAGCAGTTTTCCTTTGATAGTGCTCCAAAAATATCTAATTGTTCTCAAAGTACAAGCATTAATGATAATAATATGGTGCCATCTCACTTGAGAATCCACTGATCTTATCATATATATCTAAAATATAATATTTGAGATAAATCATCCAAAAGGATAAAAACTCATTCTTGACTCTGGTTGGAAACAGAATCTGAGATACCTCACCATGTATCTCCGAATGATTAATTTATTATAACTCATCAGCCGGAAAATTAAATACCAATCTCGATAAAGAATCTTTTCTATTTTAGACATCTTGGGTGTAATCCCAGTTTGAACAAAATTATCCAATATCTTTTGGTCCGGTTCCAAGTGTTTTACAAACAATTTTCTTATATTTTTTGATCCAAAAAGAAACGACATAATATCCCTAGATTTATGTACACTATCCCAAATATTTTTCAAATCGAAATGATAAACTCCCTCAAAAGGGTAGTTTATAATCTAATATATCTATACAGAAGAGAAGGAAACATCTTTTTCTTCTATTTCCGCTATCTTAGAATCTTCATCTTCCCCAAGACAAAAATAAACCGATTTAAAGAAATAAAGAAGCTCCAACTCATATAAAAACTCATTTTTCTCACAATTAAATGTCTGTTCGAGTTTTTGAAAAGAAATGGTCGGCTTCAACAATAGGTTAATATGATATAACCATTCCAGATCTATGACCTTTCCATGCAAAATTTTCCTTCCTTTGGAGCGTTGCCTCTTGGAAGTGCTCGTCTCAACATCAGCAGTACTCTTGGTCTTTTCCATTTCTATCATAAATCTCTGATGGTTCGAAAAATGATTAGGTTTTTGAAGGTTTAGGTTTGGATTGAAAAAAAGCGGTAATGCTTCACGGGCTCGAATGGTTTTTTGTTTGAAATTAATCGATTCAGAATTCAAACGGGCTCTGATAGCCTTGATTCCCATGTCATCAATAATCATTACATAAATTTTAAAAACAAATAAAATTGTATGCGAACATATAAAAAAATAAATCTAATAAAAATAAAAAATTATTCTATTAAAAAAATTAACTAATTTATTTTACAAAAACATAATCAAATGAATAAATTAAAACATTATTAAAAAATAATTAATCTTATATCCCCCTTAATAAAATCAAACCTTGACATGGGATGTTGTTTAGTAAAAATATCATCTAATTAAATTTATGTACTTACAAATTCTATGAATAAATCCTTTTTAAGAACACGGTCTCTTAGAAAATGATGTCTGATATCAATATTCTTAGTCCTAGAATGATTAATATGATTTTTTGAAAAATTGATTTCACTTGTATAATCACATAAAATAGGCGTACTCTTAAAATTTATTCCAAAATTCATAAGTGTGTTTTTCATCCACAAGACTTGTGCAAAACAACTGCTAGTAGACACATATTCTGCCTCAGCTGTTGACAGGGCAACTGAATGTTGTTTCTTACTAGACCATGATACTAAGGATTTTCTTAACTAGTGACAGGTATATGAAGTGCTTTTTCAATCTAATCTACAACTCCGAAAGTCTGCATCTGATTATGAAATTAAATTAAAATCAGACATTTTTTGATAGAGAAGATATTGACAAATAGTTCCTTTTAAATATCTAAAAATTATTTTAACCATAGTTAAATGATATTCTTTATGATTTTATTGAAATATTGAACAAAGACATACTGAAAACATTATATCTAGATTTCTAGCAGTAAGATATAATAAACTACCAATCATACCTCTATATAACTTGTTGTCAACTGATTTCCTAGTTTTATCCAAATCATGTTTTATATTATTACACATATGAGATTTATATGTATTGTCGTTTTCAAGTCCAAATTTATTTAATAAATTAGGAATTTATTTTATTTGATTTAAATCATTTCGAAAATATTTTTTTAAAATTCGAAGACCTTAAAAGAAATTTAATTATCCCATCACACTCAGTTCAAATTATTTTTTCATTAGATTTGAAAACTCATGACAAAAATATTTATTAGTTGATCCAAAGATTACATCATTAACATTAATTGGAACTAATAAAATATTATAGTTAATAGTATTTTTAAATAGGATTGGATTTTCCATTCCAATAGTAAAATTATTTTTCAAAAGAAAAGAGCTTAATCTTTTATACCAAGCTCTAGGTGCTTGTTTAAGGTCATAAAGAGCTCTAGTAAGTTTAAAAACAGAATCTGGTTTTTGTGAATTTTCAAAACCAGGAGGTTTCTCAACATAAACTTCCTCCATTATATAACCTTTTAAAAAGGAAGACTTAACATCCATCTGAAATAATTATAAGTTCATATGAGATGCATAGGCAAAATGGATTTCAATGGCTTCCAATATAGCTACTGGTTTAAAAGTCTAATTATAATCTATACCTTCTTTCTGATTATATCCTTTAGCTAATATTCTTACTTTATTCAAAGTTATTATTCCTTGATCATATTTTTTATTTATAAATGATCATTTTGTTCGTATAACTGGATAATTTTTTGGTCTTTCAACTAATTTCCAGACTTTATTTCTATTGAATGGTTTTAGTTCTTCTTGCATTGCTATCATCTATCTTTCATCATCTACAGCATCTTCTATAGACATGGGTTTTAATTGGGATAGAATTATAGAAAACTTAGCCAGAATTCCTATGTTTCTTCTAGTTTTTATTCATGTTTCTAAGTTTCCTATTACAGTTTTTAAAGGGTGATTCTTTAGGGTCCTTGACTGTCCAGGTAGTCCGCTTATTGGTTCTTTAGTGTCATGTTTTTCTGGACTGGACTAAATTTTATTTATATCATGTTCAAAATCATCTATCAGGTCCTCAATTCTCATGTTATCCTTAGAATCAAGTTCATATATTTGATCTGTCATTTTCTCAAAGAGAGCAGATTCATCAAATTTCACAAGAACTGATTCTACAACAATCCTTGAATTTTTATTAAAAACTCTATAAACATTGGAAGTAGCATAATAACCTAAGAAAATTCCTTCACCAAATTTTGTATCAAACTTACCATTATTGTAATTGGTGTTTATGGTGTATACCTTTCTTCCATAAACTATGAATTAATTTCCATTAGTTTTTTTGTTATTCCAGAGTTCATATAGTGTCTTTTTCAAACATTGGTCTAATTAAAACTCTATTCATTATATAGTAGGTTGTACATACATCTTCTTCCCTAAAATAGGTTGGAATAATTTATTCATTTAGCATAGTCATAGCCATTTCGTGAATAGTCCTATTTATTACTTCAACAATAGACTTTTTTTGAGGTGTTTATGGTGCAGAGAAGGTGTGTTTAATACCCATATTTGAGAAAGAGGAAATGAATTCCTGATTCTAAAATTTTCCATCATGATCACATCTTAATGAAATTATTTTAAAACCTTTTTCATTTTGAACAACTTTTCAAAAACATTCAAATATTATAAAAGCTTCACTTTTAAATTTTAACAAGAAAATTCATGTAAATCTAGAATATTCGTCAACTAAAACATATACATATAATTTACCAGCTAAGCTTTCTACTATTGAATGTCCAAACAAATCCATATGGATATTTTCTAGAAGTTTAGATTTAGAAATTTTGTGAATAGATTTGAAGGATGATTTCTGATGCTGGCCAAGTTGACATGCATCACAAAATCTATCACTTTCTTGTCTTTTTTCTCATAATCATGCCTTTTGAAGAACATTTATCTTTGTCTTATTTAAACATAGGGTCGTTAGGTCTGATATGCCCCATTTTCTTTAAATCATAACATTTGACTTCCTTTTCATCATTTTTAAAAGTTTCTTTGAAGCCTTTCTTCATTCTGGGTAATCTACTAAACTTTATAGCTATTTGATCCAGTCCTACATCAGAATTTTATAAATAAGAACTTTCTAATTTAACCTTTACATAATTTTTTTTATCTTTATGCTTTTACTTTGTGATGAAACTTTTAATGAAGTGTCATATTTCTTGATAAAAACCGTATGTTCATTTTCTTCATCTTGCATCTCGGCATCCTACATCATAAGTTTTCCCATCAACTCTCTCATTGTTATGTCATTGACAGATGTTGACTTTCTGATTGGAGCAGAGATTCTGTTCCATTTAGAAGGTAGTACTCTCGGTCTTTTAAAGCATGATATTCTTGTTTGATTGGTTCTCCCAATGTAGTTATGTTGTGGACAATTTCTATGAATCTTCCATTCATTTGAGTAATGATTTCACCTTCAAACATTCTGAATGTATCAAATTTAAGCTTTGAAGTAGCATATCTCATTTTCCTGACATAGTCAGTTCCTTCATAAGAAACAAAAATAGTTTTCCACATCTCATATATTTTCGGGCATTGAGATACTCTGTTGAATTCATCAGGTCCTAGACCACATATAATTTCATTAATTGCCTTCAAGTTCATATCATATTCTATTTGAGTAGTTTCACTCCATGTCTTATTAATTTTAGGTATTTTATATGGATTTAGAATCTTAGAATATATTCGGTATCCATGGATTTTCAGATAAATTATCATTCTTGACATTCAGCATCCATAATTTTCTACCCTGAAGTACGATGCTCTCACCATAGACATTCTCTCTCTTGTATCAGTCATCTTTCTCTGTGTCTAATCTTTAATCACTTTCGTCTTGTTAAGGATTTATCAAAAATCTCATCATCTAATACCAATTGTTGGATTAGGATATACCAAATATACACAATATGGGGGTGAATAGTGTCTTTCCAAAATTATTTATGAGATTTTGTCCTGTCCTTTAACATTAATCCGATAGTATAATGTAGTAGAAATTAATATATCCAGGACACATGATATATAGTGATTCGTGGAACATAAGGCCCCTAGTCCACTCCACCAATGCTCTACTCCACGATCTTGGTGATGTTCACTATTTGTTCATCTTATCAACTGACCATTCCACAACTGCGTACATGTAGTTGACACCTTTACAATTTAAGGCAAAACAAAGCCTTCTGGTTTAATCGCAAAACCTACAAAGCTTAGTATGAGAAGCTAGTCACTCAAGATAAAAATAAGTATTTGGTTCTTGGAAAATTCATTCCTATTAATCTTTATAATTGCAACTGAATGCAATTGATAGTAGATAGATCGTCATCTTTAAAAATAATGATATTCAAGTAAGAGTCGTTCCAAGTCAATCCCTTTGCAGTAGATATATTAAAATAATTCGCAACTTTAGTAGTAGTAGATTAACAATAGATCTTCGATGTTGAATGAGTGAATCATCTGTCATGTTTCTTCTTCGTAAATAAATAGAACAGTTTCTCTCTTCATAATAGCATATCTGTAAGTCTCGATTATCTCAATTGTCTCGACGTTGTCGTGCGGTAGATTTTTTATATCGTAGGAGTATCTGCTCTCATGTTATTTTTTTACCTTATACATTGTATATATTGAATTTCAAAATATCACAAATATATCGAGCACTTTCCCTGCAATGTCAGATCCAAAAAAGTCACCTTCTAACTCGATATATTCAAAAATTCAAAATAATAGAGCAGTCATAACTCCCCTGAAAATTCAGTATGAAATGATCCTTTTAAATTGATTATTTGAATCATAGATAAATGATTTTTAATTGGTCAAAGATTCTCTTTATAATCATCTTTTTAATTCGGATTGAAATCAGCCTAATAATTCACTTGTATGCCATTGCATAAAAATATTGTCTTTGATACTACGACTCCAAAATTAAAGTTCAACTGTATAGCATACATCTTCTCAACGCAAGGTAGATCAAAAACGTAAGGTTGATGACGCATCCTTCAAGCATAAGGTTTAATATAAGCATATGGTTGATCAAAATGTAGGGTTGATCATCCATACTTTTCCTTCCAACATTAAAACGTATGATAAATGATCCATACTTTTATAAGCTTCCAAAGGAATGGTACATGATCCATAATTTTTGATGAAATCTAATGTTGTTCATAAAAGTAAGGTTGATGAACCATAATTTTGAGAAACAAATGTAGAGGTTAAAACTTACGTATGGTTCTTCTTCCATAATTTTCCAATATCCCAAACGTAAGGTTCCTTCCAAACGTATGGTTCTTCTTCCATAATTTTCCAATAACGTATGGTTGTTTAACCATACTTATTTTAATATCTTATAAAGTATACACTGCATTCCAGCCTTACGCTATGCTTCTCCACATAGGGTATGAACAGTGTTTCCAGAACACACTTATGAAATTACAAAATATGTAGAGAATGAATAGTGTTTCATGAACATGCTAATGTGAAAATTTTTGCAATTAATTCTCACTGTTCAAAATCTTAAACATTTCTTCCAATAATAATAATATAATGAATAATAAATTCCTGAAATATACATAAAATAAAATCATTATAAAACAATTAAATGTATTTGTGATCATCATAGTCATCATAAAGTGATAGAGTATTGTTCTCAATAATATCCCCCTTTTTAGTAAAAATATTATATATTTTTGAAAGCAACACTTATTAAACACAATCTACCTCTATGATATCAATAGTTATATAGAAAAAAATTTACCATTTTTCAATATAATAGTATCACCATCTTCTTGGTGGGAAGACCATGTTACCTAGTGTTTTTTTTTCAAATTCTATCAATGTTTTTAAATTACATTTCTTAATTTACATGTCTTGTCTCTTTAATTCCATCACTGAAAAACAAATACCCCCCAACAACTATGAATTTAATTAATAGACTCATATTTTTTTTGGATCACAATTGAGAACATATACGACAACATATTTTCAATAAAATAATTTTATTGATATAGGATAACAAAATTTCATGTGATATCCAAGAGGGGATTCAATTATTAAAAGTAAATCTGGTTTCAACGGAATCAATATAATAGGTTTTTGATTTTCTCATTGATAAATTAATATCCCTTATTATAAATCGTCAAATTAATTAGTATAATTTATTTCTCCCACTCTTTCCCTATATCTCCATCCACAGTTTTTTTCTAAATATTATACAAAAAATTATCTGGCATTTAAAATAACCATACTCTTAACTATGTTATTTAGTTTGTGGTTACCTCTATTAAAGTGAGCGATGTTGGTTATTTCTTTTCCATAAAACCATGGTTCCTCGATTTAGTGAATAGTTTCTATTAAACGTAACATATAACTCTATTATTATTGTTTATGGTTTTCATCTAAAAAAAGAATAAATATGACCCTCTCAATATTTCTTAATGGAATGATACATAATGCATTATTTTTTGAGCTAATATAGAACTCAGTTGTCAATGTGTTCCATTTCAATTTTCACAATTTACATTCCTTTACACTAAAAAAGCAAATCGCTGCTAAAATCACATATAATTTACCTATATATATATATTTAAATCGAATACATTAAAGGTAATTTCATTTATTTTTTCACCCATTGTTTTAAATGTTATTCTCACCCCAATTGAATTTTTTTCTATAATGTGTAGATTATACACTATAAATTATGTATCAAACACACACCCTGAAAAAAGCATTTAAGATTGTTTTATATTTACTATATTTTAATCATGTCCCACTAAATAAGTATTAACTATTCTTCAAAATTCCCTACCAAAAAACCCTATTATAGATATCAATATATAAGAACCCATTAATAGATTTATAAAGAAAGTGAATGGTGTGGAAAAAAATTAACAATGAAAATAATTAAGGGTACAAATTAGTGTAACATGGATGATCATTTTGAGTTTCAAAATTTTTTCTTAATAAAAAACATAAAAGGATATTATTATCAATATTACATTTAACATAGGATTAAAAATATTATAACTAAAAAATGATGACAAGTGGAAACATAAACATGAAATTTTACATAGAAATATGACACATACATAATTAAGGGATAAATTAAAGAAAATCTAAGGCAATCCATCATCATAAAAAAATATAAGAGACTAATATTACAACCCATTCACTATATATAATGATCTTATGATATATAATAATTTCCCAATGCATTATAGGGATATATAATTATGTTACTACCTATAATATAATAAAATATTTATATATAAATCTCCTTGTGTTTATGAGAGTTTTTTTATATATGGGGTTTCAATATAAATATATAAATACACATATATCAAGACTATATCATATCAAAATTTTTCATTTTAAATACAAAGGATTGCATAAAAGTTTTTTGAAGACATAATTTTTTTTCAATAGATAATGTCTATGATAACGAGAATGTAAATCAACTATGATTGAAATAAATAAAATATATGTACTTTTCATTCCAAAAATCAAATAATAGGATTTCAATATATTAATAAAAAATTATAATACGGTAAAAAAATGTTACAACATTATGGTCGAATATAATTAGAATTTTCATTTTAATGAAGATAATGATAAAGAGATGAGTTATCTAAAAATTATCTTCAATATATTAGATGAATATATTAAATTTTTTCAAATAATATTAAAAAATATCCTTAATATATTAGATTTTCTAGGAAACATAATTATAAAAAAACTAATATTTTAATGTTTTTATAAAAAATTAAACAAAAAATTAATGGAATTTAATGTAATATGGAAAAAAATAACATGGAAATAATACGCTATAAATTCTATTTAAATAATTCTACATAATGAAAAAAATTAAAGGATTCAGTTATATGAAAATAAATAGATGGATAGGTCTATTTTTCGAAATCATAATTCGAGTTGTAATAACAAAATATATTACTAATAAATAATTTTAAACAATATAATATAAAAAATAATTTAACCTTAAAAAGAGATAAAAAATAATATCGATATGGTATAGGAAGATCAACTCAAAAGAGACGGTAAAAAGGTTTCCCATTAAAAATTGAAAAAACAGAAAAATTAGGAATCAACCATAGGAGATTTATTAAATGAAACATATAAAAATTACATAGTATAATGAATATAAAATTATAAAAATGGATGTACACATATATAATTAATATTAATATTTCATTTACAAAACCCTAAATAAGATTATATATTATGAGAAAACACCATAAAAAATTTTTACATTACAAAGTAAGAAATAATCAAAGACATAATATTAAGAGAATAAGGTGAACGATTAAATAATATTTAATGTTTTTAATAAATGAGTTTTTTTAAAATAAGAACATGTTATTATTAAGAAGAATACGTGAAATCTTATATAAACATAGAGAAAATTGATAAAAACAACTGGGAGATTTGGTTTCATAATATTTAGTGAGTTAAATTAACAATATATATTTGGAAGTAATGAATTATATAATATTGTTCATAAAATAATAAAATCATTATACAATTGGAATTATAGTAGGAAAAAATACATTGACATAAAAAATCCAAAAAGGGAGTGAATTATATTAAATAAGTATGAAATATTTGTTAAAAAAATCATAAAAAATTATTTACTATTTAAATGGATATATATCATAAAATAATAGTATGGTTGATTAATATATATCCAATGTAAATGAGGAATAATTCAGTTTTTTAATTATAAATAAAATCAATCAAAAGTATAAATATTGATATAGAAAGAAACATATTCTGTTTGTAAAATGTATGGTATGAGTAAAGGGTATATAATTGATAAAACAAAAAATAATTACATAAATCCCTAATAAAACATGGTAAAATATAATAAAAAACATTCATTATGTTGTATATAAATACCATAGAAAAATGATGTCAATGCATTGAGAACATGACGAACAAGTGAAGAGTGGGAAGCAGAATGAGGCATTGACTTATAATTATTGATGAAACAAAAATAAATTACTTAGAGAAAAAAATAGATATTTAAATATGTATAAATAAAGAAAATGAATAAAATGATTATTCCATATGACCTAGTATTTTGGTCATAAAATAATAAAGATAATTACTGGGAAACTCTTATTAAACAAATGATATTGAGACCCACTGCCCTTATCACATTCACAAATCAGTATATAAGAATAAATATGGAGATAAGAGGATTGAAATTTATACCGACAATGGAATTAATAAGATATATGATCATAAAAAATATATGTAAATAATAAAATTATATCATTATAAAAGTGAAGTATAAAATCAAATGATTGACTTTCAATATTTCCACTTCCCTTATATTTTTATTCTCATGAATTCTCTCTAAATTAATGTATATTTCGATTAGACTAATTAATAAAATATTTTAAATCCATATTTATAATTATTGAAAATAACCTTTATTATAATATACAATTATATATATTTTTAGTTACTTATTATTCATATTTGTCATCATAATTTTCCATGATTTTGGCATTTTGTGGGTTTCACCACTATTTAATGTTCATGAGTTCATCACCACTACAACTTTCATTGTAATAGGTTCATAATTTCATAATGTGTATTTATTTTCTACATTCATTCTATGTTATGTTCATGCTTAATATTTAGTGAACATTTAAAGGTGCATTCTTTTAATGTGATTATATTAATTATATATAGTTCTTTTAATTAAGATTTTCATTAGTATAAAATCATTGAAAATAGTAAAATATAATTTAATATAATAATAAATTTCATATATTATAATAAATTATGTTTTTATAGCCCAAATTAAGGATAATGTTGAATATAAAGTTACATCAGTCATTATGATGTTTAAATCATATCAAAATTTGATGTAAAATTTGACTAGATTATCATACCATTGTTACATATGAATAATTAATTGAATAACTTATTATGAAATTTACTAATACTTTTAATGAATTGTTATAATTATAATAATAAATATCTAAATTTAAAATTTATCTTCATCTTCTTAGAGGAAATGGAATCTACTAAATCAATATTTATTTTTTATTAATGATTTGGGAGTTTTTTTAGATAGTCTAAATTTTTTAAAAGAGCTGAATTTAATAAATTTTTGGGGTATTTTTGTTATAATATAAGTCGTAAGGAGTGGTATAGTAGGTTTAGAAGAAATATATTATTATAAATGGTATTTAGGAAATTTTTTAAAACACAATTCTATAATAAATAGAAAATATTATTTTTATAATGAATGTGACTCATAAATGGAAAAATACTTAAGTGGGATTATCCATTAATATATACACCCAATCATTACTACATTTATTATTTTATTAAAAAATTAAATTATTTCTACTATATTCTACTTTTACTACAAAAACCATTTAACATAAATTTTTATTATTCATCCCTGTCAAATAATTTTTTTAATGAAAATGAAATAGAACAAAAAACTAATTTGTATGTAATGATTCTTAATATTTATTATTTTAATAAAATTAAACTCTAAAAATGGAAAATAAAAATTTATAATAAAAATAAACAAATTTGGATATTTTTTTCTCAAATAAATACTACTTAATTATCATTGAATAAATATAATATAATTTTTTATATTTTTTTAATTATTAAAATAATATAAATTTTTTTTAACTATATAAATTATAAAATATATTGTACATTTTTAATTTTCACATGATGATTTCATTCCTACTATAGTAAAATTAAATTACCAATCGATTGTATGTGTACATAATGACTATATATACCCAATTAATATATTGTGATAATTTAATTATTTTAAAATGTGATATGATTCCTCCCACATATATTTTTAAAATCATTCATAAAAATATATTTTTCTGGCCTCTAAAATTTGAATCATTTTTCAATTTTTTTATTTTTTTAAAATTTTTTAAAATTTATTTATTATGATATTTTTTAAAAATATATATTACATATATGTTTATTATATTAATATTATCAATTTCCTATGATGGTTTTATACTCATCCTTAATGAAAAATTTATTACCCATTATATAATTTTATAGTGTGTGATTTGTTTTAGTATTATTATAAATTCATTCGGATGATAAATGAAATAAATTTAATTATTTTCACACCCTAATATTATTATTCCATTAATTTTATTTATTTAATTGGATATTATCATTTTTTCATCATTGATATGAATTATTTTTAAAATTTAATGTTTTTTAGTTTTTCAGTTTTTTGTTAGTCATTGTCTTTTTGCACGGTTATTATCCTCAGTTTATGGGAAACTGTGCGACGACATGTTAAAAGGGGTTTTTTATGTTAATTTTCACCTTCCATTATTTTGATCACATGTGAAGTGTATGGTTGAGTCCAAACCATTTCATTCTAAGGTGAAATTATGTGGGATGTTAAGGTGTCTTAGAGTTGGTACATGACTTGTGCATAGTTTTAGGAAACCATACAACACACATGAAAGTGTGTTTACAATTCAATCAAATGTGTTTTGAATGAATGTATCAATGTTTCCAAATAGTGTTTTCGATAAATATGCCAATGGTTATCATTTCATTATTGGATTATGGTGTTGTGTACAGCTTGATAAATTCTGAATCTAAACTGTTCATATTTCATATAATTCTCAAATCAGGAATTTTTGATTCCACCCTCCAAAAAAGAGAACCCCATTTGAGCCCCCAACTACCCCATTCCGTTTTGAAAAATAAACAGGTCCCCAATCCCTCTCACTTTTGAACTTCTCCATGCTTTAATGATTCTCTGATGATTCTTTGTACGTTCTTCATTAATTTGGATTACTTTATACTATTCTATTCTCTCCCAATTATTTATCTCTTTTATTCTTAGATTTATTCCATCATTAATTAACCCAAGGGAGCGAGTTGGTTTATGTGCAGTATTTTGTATTGATGTTGGGGTTTCATGATTATCTCTTGAACCTAGTTCATCCTAATTTCAAATGTTTCATCAAAATTTTACATTATTTATGTTGTCGTTTATATCATTTTATTTTTTGGAACATTTTATGTGATTATTGTTCCATTCTAAATCCATTAATAATTAGATTATTAAGGATTTTTATTATAAATTTAATAATAAAATATTATCAGGTTTCTGGATTGTTTAGAAAATTGGGGATCTGAGGATTTTGATAATTATTTACATATGGTTAATATATATGGAAACTATTGGTTCAATAAAATATTAGTGTTTGTTTATTTAATTAGTATTTTGTAATTTGGGAAATTAATTAACTATATTTAATATTACAAAGTGTGAGATGTTGTTTTAATTGTTATTTGTCTTTGGTTAGTTCCATGTTGAGGGTATGTGTGATTTTATTTTAAGAAAAAATGTGTTATGCATGATATTTTATTTTTTTTCTTCATTACAAACCATTTATATTTCTATGGATGTTTAATTTTATATGAGTGTGGTAATTACATTTTTATATTTTCAATGATATGAATATATAACATTTAACATTAATAAAAACAAAAATTTCATGGGATACCTTATTCAGAATTTTTTTCCCCAATGGTTTCAAGGTAATTAACTATTTCTGAAAAGTACATTAAGGTCACGTTTTCTAGAATCACTTTTTAGTAGAAATTTTTTCATGTTGAGAAGTAATATGGAATATCAATTGGTTTTGAAAAAAAAATTAAATTGTTAGGTATTTTTATAAAATTTTATATTAATGTAAAAATATAATTAATTATTGGTATCATTAAATAATTTTGTATAGATGTATATGACTCGATTAAGTCCTCTAGTTTTAGGGAGGGTGATTGCATGGGTGTGTGTTAGGAATTGGGTTAGGAAATTCTGATTTGTCAATGTGGGTTCATTATAGAGATATTTTATTGGAAGACCACCTCACCTCACACTATTATTATTATTATCAGTTCTCATACACTTTTTTGAGTAATTGGAGATGATTATATCTAAAAAATTATTAGATGGAATTTTTCCCACATAGATGGGAAATTCCATGGAAAGCTATGCTACTAGTGGGGATAGATGAAAGAAGCTGGTTATGAAATTGTATTAGGAATGCATCGATAGAACAATATATGGTCAAAACATATAATGTTTTGGGACACCTTATAGAATTTATAATAATTTCCGATGAAAAATCACATTTTATTATTGTTTATTTTCACTATAATTGTCATTAAGATTCACACAAACTATTGGTTAAGATTCTTACATATCATCTATTGTATAATTCTATTAAAACTTTTAACCTATATATATTTTTGATCTCCTATTACTTTTTATTTTATACGGATGGCTATCTATATTCTTATGGGGTTACATTCGTTGGTTTGGTTTTCAATATTTGATATTAACTCTAAAATAGTTATAAAGGAACATTTGAAAATATGATTCAAATAAAATTTTAAATGTGTTCTTTTCTTCATAAAAAAGTAAAATAAATTTCTTAATTCATATTTAGGCTGGTGTTTATTGTAAATTTACTGAATTTAAATAAATTGATTCTATAGTGCATATATACTGAGATATTTTATGATTACACCCACCTTGTGTCACCCAACATTGGTAGACCCAAGGTATTCTGTAGGTTCAGGTTTCATTTTATCTTCCCTCATAGGGCGTGGTATGTTTTGTTTATAGATTACTACAATGTGGTCAAAAATATATATTTCTGGGTATTTTGTTCTTCAATTTTATATATCACCTATATCGACATATTTGCTGTCACGACCCGTCCTCAGGGCCTGTGTCTTGACTACCCCAAGCCCGCCTTCTATAGGCTAGGGGCTGGCGACTAGCACCAAAGGCGTAAATCCCTAAGGTGGGAAGGCATTGCCTTTATGAAAGTAAACAAACACAACATAGTATGCATCATGAAGTAAAAACTAAGTAAAACTGAATAAAAAATAGTGTGCTGGAAAGTAAATGGCCCAGTATACAAACCAAACTGAAAAACAAGTACAAGTAAAGGAAAAAATAGCTGAATGTAAAGAGAAGCTCAAGGATCGTCCTCTGGGATTCCTACCTGAAGGGTAGGTATAGATGGCCACCTCAGCACCCATGTCTGTCAGTCTCCATCGTGTGTCTACTCGTCGCAAGTTCCACCTCCGAGTATTATCATGTCGTGGCGCTCTTGGCCACCGTCAGCGATGTACATCGTCGGCATCCAACAAAATGAGGTGCGGGCATCGCCCGTGCAGGGGTGAGTATAAAGATACTTAGTAGGGACCCCGAGACCCATGTGGTCTCACAATATTCACTAAGGATAAGAAAAATAAGAAATATACAACCACAAAGTATCAACCAACCCTACTTAGGTATATGCTCAGACATATACCTAAGATACCAAACTCGGTCCGGATCCAACTCACGAGCCCAAGAACAAACAAATTATATAATGGATGTAATTTCAATCACCATTATGATAATGGTTGAAAGACATGTATTAGCTCACATAGGTATGTCACAATTGTAGAGAGGTATAGATGATCAGATGTAGTCACTTGATCATCTAAGCTATCAGACCCACACATGATACAGTCCAGCTAAGCTGTTGGAGCCACACAAAATATAGTCCAGGTATCTCGTCTAAGATGTCGGACCCACACAGGATATAGTCCATCTATCTCATCTAAGCAGTCGGACCCCCACAGGATGCATGCCAGCTATTCTAGAGTAATATAGATGATCATATGTAGTCACTAATTTATCAAAGTTGTCGGTCCCACACATGATACAGGACCAGCTACTCTGTCAGAACTGTCAAACCCACATAGGATTCTGGTACAGTTGTCGTCACCGTTGAACCCACGAAGGATTCTAGTACGGTATTCATCGCTGTTGAACCCACACAGGATTCCGGTACAAAATTTGACGTAGTCGCAGCCAGCTCTAGGGTTCCCTCATAGAGCACACTTGATTACAGGAGGGTCTGATCCTCTAGCAAAGGGTTCGATACATCAACTATCACAAAGTCCTAAGTTTATGTATCCAAAAGATCCATCTCATAAAAAGAAACCCAACACAATTGACGGCGTGTCAATCGGACGTCCGGTCTGTGAGGTATTTGCTTTTCCGTTCTAGGGGCTCGGTTGGATTTACGCTCGATCCAAACCTGGCCATTTTTCCAAAGTCGTCCAAAACTCACTTAGAGTATCTAAAAAGGACCGCCTCATCACAAGGGTCTCATTTCAGTATACGGCGAGTTGTTTGTACGCGTGACCTTGAAGAGATTCGCTTTTAAGCGAAGTCAGGCCCGGCCCGTCAAGCCCAGTGGGTAGGCAAGGTCGGCCCGACCCAGTTTAGCGGGTCCAACCCATATGGGGGGTCAGCTTGGCCCGGTGGGGTTCAGACCCCTTGAAGACCCAGCCTGGATAGCAGGCTTGTTCGATTCGCCCGGAGGGGCTGAGCGGCGCCGCCCCTCCTCTGCCCGGTCGGCCGAAGCCGGTTGGTTTTGTCTGGTGCGAGTGGCCCGAACTGCAGGCTGTTGTCTCTCCCAAGAGGCACCATGGTTCCCTTCATCCCGGCCGACATGCGGGTGGTTGGTTCTCCCACCATGTGGCCCGCAAGAAGCGGGCCGAGGTTCCTCTACAGCGCGGCGCCAAGAGGCCCCACGGTCTTCTGCTCGGCGGGCCGTAGCCTACCGGTTCATCTAGCAAGCGGCCCACACATTGTGGGCCCCTGTCTACCCTCCGCACAGCTCCCAATTCTGTGGTCCTCTAGCGGTCTAGCAGGTCATCCGGTCGGTTCTTCAGCACAAGAGGCCCGCGGTTTGCGGGCCGCAGTTTTCCTCCAAGCAGTCGGTGCGCAACCTCCATTGCTGCTACCGCCTCTGGTCTTCACCGTCCCTTTTATCTCGTGGCCTCCTTCTTCCAGTGCGGCACGACGGCACCATTCCCTCTCGGCTCCACCTCCATCGTCAAATAGCAGAAACCAAATGAGGGACATCAGGTCATGGTTGTTTGGCATGTGCCCTATGCGTTATATGAAATCAAAAGGCCATCACCACATAAAGTTAACTTCGAAGAATCAAGGATGTAAATTTTATTCAGTTAAAACTAAACAAATTTCCCTACCATGAAATTTTTTGTTGAACATTGACGAGCCGCGGAAGATGAGCGTCATGGATGTCGGGCGTCACATGAGACGTCGTCGCGAGAGAGGGATGTCATTCCATCAACGTCGAAGGAAAAAGTCGTTAGTCGTTGGCGATGTTCCTTGCGGGCGGCGTCTACTCCATTAACGTGGAAGGAGGTCTATGAAAGGAATGAATAACGTCGTCTTTATTCAGTGGAAATGGAGTTCTTCATCGAGAGAACGTCGTTCTTCGTTGGAGATGGTGATATCCTCCAAATTCTCTCAAGTTCCACCCAAAGCGAGATTATGCCAACCCATGTAAAAGAATGCCATCTCTTCTTTTAATATTGGCAAAGTAAATTCAAATTAATTCAAAAGTATTAATTAAATGTGGAATTTAATTAAAGTTAGGTATTGGATTTTAATTAAACTTAGGTGTAGGCATTAAATGTGAGAAGGTGGAGGGTTTAAAATTTAAAAGAAGGGAGGTGTCCTCATTTAATTTGAAGGGGAGTTTAAACGGAGTTGAGGGGAGGTGAAAAGTTTTTGTTCATGTGGGCCCCACCAGATATTATCCTCTCATGAGAGCTTATGTGGGGTGGGCCCCACCACCAACCTCCCATTAGAGATAAAAACAACCAACTAAATAAAAATGTGTTTCTACAAATTTTTATTCAATTTCTAACTTTTATGTAGAAACTCTAAAATATAACATCCATCCTGTATAAAAAGAAACTACGGTAAAGGTCCCCTTATGAGAATATCAGTACTGCAAGTTCATCGGTGTCCACAGATTTCAATTTCGAGCACCGGTTCAAAAGATAGAAAAACCCGCACGTACGTTTACTAAACGTACCAGAAAACACATCAGAAATTGATTCCGGGCACACCGGCCCTCAGAATCAGGCACAAATATAAACTGTGGACTCGTAAAACTCCAAAGAACATAAGAAAATATTTTACATGAAATTTGAGGGACATTAAATTACCCCCACCTTAGGGAATTATGTCCCGGTAAAGCTACAACACACACTAGGGAAACAAATGATGCTACTGAGCACGAATCTTAGCCTCTCGCTCCCTTGTGCTCTTCTGGAGGTTCCCTTACTACCAAAAAACATGCACCATAGGAATCAACCATCCACATAGGACCCACATGATAGGCTGATATGTGACTGAGTATGATATACTCTATAATATCAAACACAGGATCAAAATAGGAATCATATTCTCAGATACAAGAGGGGGGGGGGTGAATTGTACCTTTTAAAAATCATTTTAGGAAATTTTGAGGAAGGTTATGTTTAATATGGTTAAAAAAGATAATTCACAAGACCTCTATAAGTTCTAATAGTTTCCTTGATTACAAAAAAGTGATTCCGATAAAGGAACTTTACTAAAGTTACAAAGATTATGATTCTACCTTAAAGTGTATAGAATCTAACTATAACAAAGTAAAAGGATGAGAAAGTATAAGAATGTATAATTTCCTCAACTATTCCAAATGCAGTGGAAAACGTGAAACAAGAACAAGTAACAAGTAATAAGTCTTTTAACCCAAAGAGAAGGCTATCCAACAACCTTGGATAAAGGTCCCTTGATTTATACTTTCATGAATGTCTGTCTTACCCACACCAGGGTAAGCCCTTGATATGGAGATAGGAGTCAGTAATGTTATCTTTGCTAGCCCTAAACTATCAGGTAGTCGGTACATCTGTCTTCTTCATAAATGATTCTCTCAGCTACAAGGTGTTAGAACATTTGTCTTCCTATCCCTGGAAGTCATCGATTGTACACAGCAACAATCAGAGTCGCATGAAGAAAATGTGCACAAGGCAAAGTTTGAACAAGCTGTTCAAACTTTCTACATGAATATTGAGAGTTGAGAAGAGCCTCTCTCTCTAGAAATCACTTCATGAAGTTTTAATCACAAAAAAATTCAAAAGTTCCAAATGTTCTGAGCACGTTCAAATGAGCTCCTATATAGAGGCGAAGCTCCAACTGTCGACTCCCTCCTCCAACATTCATATTATTCCTTGAATTTGGGAGGAACCTGTACATGTGTCACTCAAACAACAGTTAGTTAATAACTGAAATCACAACATCATTTTGTAATAGAAAAAGTATAAGCATAACTAATCTAATATTCATAATAGAGTTGAAAATGAATGTTCAGAATAGAAAAGGTTAATGTTCGGAATGGAAGTTAAAATAAATTTGGAGTCTATAGACATAAGAATATTCAGTTTCTTTTTTTTAGGAATTTGGAACCTGAATTCTGTAGAAATATGAAGTCTCTATTTCATAGTAATTCGGAGTTTGATTTCAATAGAATTCGGATCCTGAACATACAATGTTCGGTGTCTAAGTTCATGAGAATTTGGCGTTATACCTTATCAGAGTTCGGAGTCTAAATTCAGAGAACTCAGACTCAGAACTTAAGGATGTTCGTAATAAGAATTCCGAGTAGAACTTAAGGAGAGTTCATATCCCAAATTCAGAGTGGAACTTCATGAGTGATCGTATCAAGAATTCGGAGTGGAACTTCATGAGAGTTCGTATCCGGAATTCGGACTGGAACTTCATGAGAGTTCATATCTGGAATTCGGAGTGGAACTTCATGAGAGTTCGTATCCAGAATTTGTAGTGTTAAATAGAATACCTCATATCTAGGTATTATAAAATTCGGTGTTTTTAGATATGAATCCGATTTTTTTACATAAAAAAATATTGATAAGAGAAATGAAAACAAGGTAGGGGTAAATTTCATTTGGGATGTAAATTTTACATATGGAAGTAAAAAGGGGGTAAAATGAAATTATCCTTAAGAAAATGGGTTTGTGATTTTTAAAAGAAGAATAATGGTAAAGTCATAAAGAAACCTTGATGACTTATCAATCTCCCCCATGAATGAAGGAATGGAAATATTTATAAGGAAAACCATATTGACTCAAAAATATCCCCCTTTTGGGAATGCACAAACATCCTTACGAAAAAGAATATAAATACTTAAAATAAATTTATAGACATGTAATTAAAGCTTATATCCCTTTGTTTATGATGAATGATGAATACGACTAACTTCCCCTTAGGTATTTAAACTCTAAGGATCGTATTCTAGATTTCCAAAATGAGAGATTTCATTTGAATGAAGAACTCATAATTAGAACTCCCCCTTACTTATGGATAGTTATTCTTACCATATAAATTTTTCTTCTCCCTTTTGGATTTTTCCTTCTCCCTTTGCGTTTTTTTACTTCTCCCCCTTTGTGATTTTCCAACAGAACTTCAGGGAATGGAAAAACAATAAAGTACCTGAAGAATTAGTAAGACATACAAACAATACAAGCCACCAAAGTTTTCATTAAGATTGAATGGATTTTTACAAGGAAGGAAATTACAACAAATGATCGGATTTGTCTATTTTTCTTCTTTTTCTTTGGGGATTAGCTTATTTTGAAGGATTTTTAGCTTCTTTAACTCTTTGTGGTCCTCCTCAGCTTTATTTTATAAGTCATTAATGCAGTCATCTTTCTCCTTCAGAGCCTCAGACTGAACCTCAATAGATTCATCCTGCTTTTCTAGCTTCTCTTCGATCTCAATCTGAAGATCTCTTTCCCATTTCCAGCTTTGAGCAATAGATTTAAGCTTTCCATTCAGATCCTTCACCTATGGATTCTGAGTATTTTTTTCAAGGTTCATCTTTTCCTGAAGATTCTTCATCTTAGCATCCTCGTTATCAAAATCTTCCTTTACATCATTCTAAAAGGTGTCAAGCTCTGTCAAATCCTCATCAATTTTATTTGACCATAAAGTCAATTTTCTATAATATTTATTGGGGACCTCATAATTTATAAAGAATTTTTTATGATCTAACTCAATCTTCACACATTTATCCATCACCAGGGATATGGATTCTGACTTCTGATTTAAGCTATGCTAAAGTATCTGGCACCTGGAGTCTTTTGTAGGAAAGATCGGAATTGTTTCCACCAATTTCTTCAGATACTCAACAACAAAATTGTGTCCCAGTGCAGATGACTCGAAAACCAACATCTTTCTAGGTGAATGTTATTCTTCAATTTCCAAAATATTTCTTGTATAATATCCTCCAGATTTCTTTTTCCTTATGATATCATTCTTTGGGGTGTCCATAAGCACTTGCTTACCATTATTAACTTTCGGAATGGTTCCCTCAGCAGGAGATTCCTCCTCACTTTCAGATAGTTCAACTATCTGGTCTTCATCAGGTTTTCCCTTCTCTGCCCCTTCCTCAACAAAGTTCATTTCACAACATTCTTCCTCAGATAATTCATTATCTTTCTATTCTTCCATGTCTTCATATTTTTTACCATCTATCTCATCTCCTTTTCCTAAAGAGACATGCTTTGAGAGCTCAGCCTCAGAAGTTCGGAGTGGTAATTTTTCTGATGTATTTGCTTTTTCTTGATAATATTCGACATGTTTAATCATATTATCTAAATCACCAGTTTCTTCTTCTACTTATTTTTCTTCTTCTACTTCCTCTTCTTCTTCGATTTCTTCAACAACTTCTTCTTCTACTTCTTCAATAAATTCTTTCTCTTTATATTTTTCCGGAGTCAAGAAATTAATCCCCGGAGTCTCAGGTAAAGGCTCGACATGGAATATTTATAGTACTGGAATATTCTCAGAAGATACTTATGTGGATTTCAAAAGGTGTTGTACAAATTCGGTCTCAGATATTATCTTCTTCGTATTATTCTCTTTTTCTATATTCTCAAGGTATTCAACAGTCTTCTTTCTTAAAGACTTGGCTTCAGTAGGGTTCAATCCGAACTGAGGTTCCCCTTCTTTCTTCTTTTCCTTGTTTTCCCTCCACTTTGAAACCACATCATTCAGATACGCTTTTAGTTTCTGTAGTTTGGTAGGTGTAGATAGGGCTTCATTTTTTAGGGGTTTTATATGTATCCCCCACTTCCTTCATCTTTATCTTCTTCCCGGCTTTCTTAGATGGCTCAGTTTTTTCAATATTTTCCAGATTGTCTTCTACCTCTTCCTCTGGAAGATCATAAAACTATTTTTTATCTTTGGAATAAGACATATTTATTCATTTCAGAGTGTCATCTCTAAAAAGAATAACTTTTCATTTCCGAGACTTGGATTTGCATGAAATCCTAAATGATTCGAAACACCGAACTGTCATCTTTTAAAGTAAGGCAGGAAACATGATATTTTGGGCTCTAATATTTCCATCCATGATGTTCTTGATTGTAACAAGTACATGCCTCATTAAATTTATTTTCTATTGGTTTACCAGGAAGTCTAAAAAATATATATTACTTTTCTTGAGGGTATCTTTATCACCTTTTCTCAGTACAATGAAACCTTGTACCCATAGCTGAAGGATCTGGGTGTTAGAAGATAGGTGAGAAATTTTGGTTATCTTGACATCAGAAAGTCCAAGAAATTGTAAGGACTGTACCTTAACAAAAATACCTTGAGCATTTGAGAGTTTGTGTGAGAAAAATTCAGCTTCTTCTTTGTATGAAAGCCCCACCTAGTTCGCATCCTTGGTGTAAGAAAGTTTGTAGGTCTTCCCATAACTCTTAAAAGAAATTTTTTCTCTACCCCCATCCTCGAAGAAGAAAACTGATTCATAGAACTCCATGAGCAATTCCGGATATACCATGTCTTGAACACCGGTCTTAGATATGCATACATCTTCCCAACTATTTTACTTAATATTCTTAGAAATGATATAATCATACTTGAAAAAGTTTGGATGGACCAACCATTCCTTGTATAATTTATATTTTGAGATTGGATTCATGGTAAACATTTCTTGAGAAGTGGCTTCTACAGACTTTCGAATTTGAGGAATTTTGAGAGATTCAGAATGGGCATTAAGAACTGAGGAAGAGCTTTGAGACGTGAGAGCTTGTAAATCGATATGTGATAGCATTAGGGGTCCCCTTTATATAGGCGATGGTGGTGACCTTCCAACATCCAAAAACAATCGGTTGGTTGAATAAAAAACTCTCTAATATGGTATGACTGTTGAAAACATGCACGAAAGGAAACCATGAATCCGATCTTTTGAGGTTTTTAAGAAAAACATTCATATTTATGAATAAATCAATCCAATATATTTTCAATGAAAAAGAAACTACCAGAAACAAGAAACAATTAATAAAACATATGTAAAGAAGTCATACCTTTCATATTTTCTAGGAGGTTTATTCGTAATAGGGGATATTATACTTGAAGAAAATTTGACTACGAAAAACTCACTACAAAAAACTTATGATCAAAAATTATTTTATTGCAAAAAAATAGAGAATCAAATCTTAATTACAAAAAATTATGTATATGAAAATTTCCATTATGAAAAATCTCATTACAAAAATTTTCAGTACGAAAATTTCTGTTATTAAAATTTCCCTTACAAAAACTTCCATTACGAAAATTTTATTACGAATATTTTCAGTACAAAAATTTCTATTATGAAAATTTAATATCTGAAAAATTCCTATTGCGAATGATTTAGTTCCGAATATCTCATTATAAAATTTTTCTATTCTGAAAATTCCATTATAAAAAATATGAAAACATCATTATAAAAATATGAAAACATCATTATGAAAAATATGAAAACTTCATTACATAAAATATGAAACCATGATTATAAAAAATATGAAAACATCATTACGAAAAATATGAAACCATGATTACGAAAAATATGAAAACCTCATTACGAAAAATATGAAACCATAATTACGAAAAATATGAAACCCTGATTACAAAAAATATGAAACCCTAATTACGAAAAATATAAAACCCTGATTACGAAAAATAATGAAAAACTTATAAAAATATGTACTCCCCCTATGAAAAGGAGTTTATTACTATAATGAGAATGGTTCAACGAGAAGTTAATGAATGATGATTTCCTCATGGTTATCATTCCTAGCTTCCATTTGATGTATTCAAATCTATTGGAGGTTAATGATTTTGGGAAAATATTAGCAAGTTGATCTTGTGTTCTGATAAATTGAAGAATGGTATCTATTTTTTGTGTTTGATCCCTAAGAAAGTGATGTCTAATATCTATGTTCTTTGCATGAGAGTGATGTGCAAGGATTTTACTATGGGAAATGGAACTTGTGTTATCACAAAAAATTTGAGTCTTAGTAAAACTCAAGCCATAATCTGTGAGTGTGTATTACATCCACAAAACTTGAGAACAACAAATTCAGATGCAACATATTCAGCTTCAGCAGTGGAGAGTTCTACTGAGTGTTGCTTCTTGCAAGACCAAGAAACCAATGAATCTTCTATGAATTGAAATGTTCGGGATGTACACTTTCTATCCATTCTACATCTACCAAAGTCAGCATCTAAAAATCTCTTTAAATCAAAATCATTTCTAGAATTATAAAAGAGTCCTAAATCCATGGTTCCTTTTAAGTAGCGAAAAATTATTTTCACTGCCTTTAAATGAGATTCCATAGGATTGGATTTATATATTGCACATAAGAATATTAAAAACATCATGTTTGGTCGACTAGTAGTCATGTAAAGTAGAATTCATATCATACCTCTGAAAGATGTTTAATCTACTTGTTTCCCAGCTTCATCAAGATCAATTGTGTTTGAGGTGCCAATAGGAGTACTTATACTTTTAGTTTTGTCATATCCATATTTTTTAAGAAGATATTTATTATACATATGATGGGTTGTGTAGATTCCTTCTGGATTTTGGGAAATTCGAAAACCAAGGGAAAATGTTAACTCGCCCATCATACTCATTTCAAACTCATATTTCATTAGATCCGCCAAGTAATCATTAAAAGATTGCTAAGATCAACCACATATAATGTCGAAAACAAAAATTTGAACAATCAGAAAATTTTTCATATCTTTATTTATGAAAAGAGTATGGTCAGAATTTCCCTTAACATAGTTATTTTGAAGAAGAAATCCTTTATGTCTATCATACCAAGCTCTACGGGCTTTTTTAAGGCCATAAAAAGATTTGGTAAGTCTAAAAACATAATGAGGATGTTTTGTATCTTCAAATCCAGGAGGTTGTTCAACAAAACATCCTCTTGAACATAACCATTAATGAAAGAACATTTTACATCTATTTGAAAAATCATGAAATTGATGAATGCTGCAAAGGAAAGTAAAATACGAATAGATTCAATTCTTCTACTAGAGAATAGTTTTTTTCGTAGTCTATTCCTTCTTGTTGATTATAGAATTTAGCAAAAAATCTATCTTTATTTCTTATGATGATTCCATTTTCATCACACTTATTTATAAAGACCCATTTTAATCTAATAACAGAATATTCCTTTTGTCTTTCAACTAAGTTCCAGACTTTATTCCTTTCGAATTAATTTAGTTCATCTTGCATGGCTTTAATCCAATCATCATCACATAAAGATTTATCAGTGCTTTTTGGTTCCAATTGGGAAAGGAATGCAATATGATCTACTTCATTTCTTAAGGAAATTTTGGTCCTTACAGGTTGAGTTACATCACCAATGATACTATCACTAGGATGATTCTTAAGAAATGACTGGTTTGGGATTTGTAAAATTGGTTCATCAATAGGGTAAGAAATCTTCTAGGGTAAATGTTTCAGAAGTATCTTCTTGAACATTTTATTTATCAGAAGAATTTTCTACCAAAGGATGATGATCAGTTTTTGAAAAAACATCTAAATTTGTAGGTAGGGGTTGTTTAAAAACAATCGGATCAGTTTCATCAAATTTGACATGTACTGTCTCTTCAACAGTACAACTATTGTTGTTAAAAACTCTATAAGCCATAGAAGTTGTGGAGTAGCCTAAGAAGATTCTTTCATTAGATTTTGGTGAGAATTTGTGTAAGTTATCTTCATTATTCCGAATGAATACCTTCCATCCAAAAAACCTTAATGCAGAAAAGTCTAGGTTTTCTACCATTCCATAAATCATCTGAAGTTTTATTAAGAAAAGGTCTAATCAAAACTTGATTTATAGTATAACAAGAAGTAATTATAGCTTCATTACAAAAAACATTGACAACAAAATACTCACTCAACATGGTTCTTGTTATCTCTTGAAGAATTCTATTTCTTCTTTCGACAACATCATTTTGTTGAGGTGTTCTTGGTGCTCAGAAGATGTGAGTAATTCCTTTTCTACTACAAAAAGTTTCAAAATCAGAATTTTGATATTCTCCTCCATGATCACTATGAATAGTTTCCAAGGGAAGGTTTTTACCCTTATTAACTTGGGCGCTAAAACTTTTGAAATAAGATATAGCCTCAGACTTCTTTGCAAGAAAATAGACCCATGTAAATATAGTGTAATCATCAACCAAAACAAACAAATAGTACTTTCCCCCAATGCTTCCAGTTTGTGTTGGACCAAAATGATCCGTATGCACTAACTATAATGCATTAGTATTTGAGACTTAAATGACTGATTTAAAACATGATTTATGTGGCTTTCAATATTGACAAGGGTCACAAACATTTGAAGAATCAAATCTATGCTCCAGTAGATCCTTACATAAACCATTCTTAGAAAGTTTACGTAAGTTCCTAAGGTTATAGTGTCCAAACATTCTATGCCATAACCAAGAATGATCTTCCATTTCCCAAAGGCAAGGTATGTCTTGGTTTTTAAGGTCTTCTATCTTTAGTGTGTAAACATTATTTTGCCTATGGACAGAAATAGTAAACTCTTCCTTGGAATTGTGTACTAGGCACTTATCATTCCTAAAATTCACAAGGTAGCCTTCATCACAAAATTGACTTATATTGATGAGGATGTGCTTAAAGACATTAACAAATAAAACATTTTAAATCAACGTTTTTCCAAGAAGAACGATATTACCTATACCAATAATTTTTTCCTGAGCATTATCTTCGAAAGTCACTTTTCCTCCTTTTGTTTTGATAATATTTTCAAAATATTATTTTTTACCAGTCATATGCCAGGAAAATCCATTATCCATGTACCATGTATTTTTGTTGGTACATTCCCTATTCTCTTGAAAATAATAAAATGTTTGGTTTTTGTAATCCATACTTGTTTGGATTTGGAAATCTCAGAAAGTAAATTTTTGGGCACCCACATATTCTTAGAAAAATAAGCCTTATGAAATACTAAAGATTGGGTTTTGTTTAGGTAACAATTATTTTCCCAGTGACCACCACATTGACACGTTGTTTAGAATGGGGCACTTTGAGGAAGAATGTAGTTGTTACTAAAAATCAGTTTTGAAATTTTGTAACCAAAACCAGAAATATTCCTTCATGGTCGGATTTGTGAATACATTTTATCAAAATTTTATTTACCTATGGTAATGTTCGACAAACACTTCCTCAAGGAAAATATTTTGGATTTGATTTTAAAAACTAACTTCTTGTCTTCAAAACCATTTGAACTAGATCTAGGCGGGAAAACATTTTTCTTAGAAATTACATTTTTAAGTTCTTAAGAAAGTTTATTCTTTTCAGAACATACTTCCTCAGGATTTTTTGAACTACTTTCAAAATAAGAATTTTTCTTATCAAGATCTTTAGAAAGATCTGATATTTCCTTAGTAAGAATAATATTTATAGAATTTTCCTGATCATGTTTCTTCATGAGTTTTGAATTCTTATTTTCAAGGAGTTTGGAAAACCTAGAAACTTCATCAGTAGTAGGTTTAGTATTATCTTCGTCAAAAGAGTATTTTTCATCAGAAGAGTTATAATATTTACTATCATTAGAATTCAAAGAAAAATTGGTCATTGATTCAGAATTTTGTACCTTATCCATCAAACTGTGATTATCAATAGGTATCATGGATAAAAGACCAAGATTCTTCTGATAGAAGAGTCATAATTCTGAGATTCATCTGAAGAGTCTCCACCACTATCACTCCATGTGTGATTAGCTTTCAAAACATTATTAGCATTGGACTTATAATATTTCTTTCTATTCTTTTTAGAATGCATCTCCTTTCTTTCTTTTATTTTGAGCATAGGGAAATCAGGTCTTATGTGTCCAGCTCTCTTACATTCATAGAATGTGACTTCTGAATCTTTCTTATATTTCCTTTCCTTCTTCTTGTATTTAGATTGAAAGTTCCTTTGTCCAGCTATCTTGTTCATCCTTCGAGCAAGATTTTCTAATTTATTTTCTGAGGACTCACTTTCACTAGATTTGGAATGGATAACATCTTTCTGAGATTTAGATCTGGTCACTCTTTCAGGAGTCTTGGCTTTCCTATGATTTGAAGTGGTAGTAAAATCTACACTGCCATTTTTATTCTTCTTCTTCACAATATCAGCATCTCTCTTCACTCTAGCCTCATGATGAAGAATAGTTCCAAATACCTCATCAAGGGTAATCTGAGTAACCTTTCTATTCCCATCAATTGCAGTCCTTTTAGATTCCCACTCATTCACCATGATGTCAATAATCTGGTCAACAAGAGATTCTTCATCCAAACTTCTTCACCCATTGATTGTAAACTATTACCTATAGTCATTAATCTCTATTGCACCTTTTTATGGGTTCACCATAAGGAAAACTAAAACCATGATATTCGGCTCTAAGCTTGGCTCTTCTTGTCTCAATTACTTTGGATGTACCAAAATGAGTAACATCGAGTTTCTTCCATATAGAATTTTCAGCTTCACAAGATGAAATTTTTCTATATATATTTCTAGTCATTGAACAATGTAAAGTATTTCATAACCACACCCGAAACACTAAACACTATTGTCATTTAAAGAATAAGAGTCTAAGTTCTAGGGTATAACCAACTTCTCTAATACCAATTTTTCATGACCCTTCCTCGGGTCTCGTGCCGTGACTACCCGAAGCCCGCCTACCAAAGGCTAGGGGATGGCGAATTGCACCAAAGTCGTAAATCCCTAAGCTGGGAAGGAATTTCCTTTATGAACGTAAACAAACACAATAGCTTACACCACATGAAGTAAACACTATGTAAAACTGAATACAAAATAGTGTGCTGGAATGTAAATGGGCCAGTATACAAACCCAAGTAAACAATAAGTAAAAGTAAAGGGACAAACAACTGAATGTAAAGAGCAGCTTCGGGATCATCCTCCGGGGATTATTGCCGGAAGGGTTGGTACAGATGGCCACCTCAGCCCCCACGTCTGTCAGTCTCCACTATGTGCCGACACGTCGCAAGGTCCACCTCCGTGTACCGTCCAGTCGTAGCGCTCTCGGCCTCCGTCAGCGTTGTCTGTCGTCTGCATCCAATGAAACGAGGTGCGGGCATAGCCCATGCAGGGGTGACTATAACAATATTATGTAGGGATCACGACATTCACGTGGTCTCACAATATCCACTAAGGATAAGCAAAAGAAGAAAGATACAACCACAATGTATCAACCAACCCTACTTAGGTATATGCCCATACATATACCTAAGTTACCAAACATAGTTCGGGTCCAACTCATGAGACCAAGAACAAACCAATTCCCCAAAGGATGTAAATTCAATCACTATGATGATAATGTTTAAAAGACATGTATCATCTCACACATTTATGCCACAATTGTAGAGAGATATAGATGATCAGATGTAGCAACTAGATCATCTAAGCTGTCAGACCCACATAGGATACAGTCCAGCTAAGCTGTTGGACCCACACAGGATACAATCTAGCTATCTCATCTAAGTTGTCGGACCCACATAGGATATAGTCCAGCTATATTGTCTAAGATGTTGGACTCAAACAGGATACATGACAACTATTCTAGAGTAATTGAGATGATCAGATGTAGTCATTAATTGATCTAAGCTGTTGAACCCAAACAGGATACATGACCAACTACTCTATCAGAACTATCGAACCCATATGGGATTCTGATATATTTGTCATCGTCATCGAACCCACGAAGGATTTCAGTATGGTAGTCATTGTTGTTGAACCACCACAAGATTCTGGTACAGAAGTCGAAGCAGTCGCAGCCAGCTTAAGGTTTCCTGCACACATCACAATCAATTCCGGGAGGGTCCGCTCCTAGAGCAAAGGGTTCGATACATCAACTGTCAAAAATTCATGATTTGAGGTTTCCCGAAGTTCTATCTCATCAAAAGAAACCCAACGCAACAGATGGCATGTCAATCGGACGGTCGAACTGAGAGTTATTGGCTTTTCTGTTCCAAGGGCCCGGTTGGATTTACCCTCGATCCAAACAGGACCATTTTTCCAAAGTCATCCAAAACTCACATAGAGTATCTCAAAAGGACCAACTCATCACAAGGGTCCCAGTTTCGCAGACGGTGCGTCGTTCGGACGTGCGGTCCTGATGATATTCTCTTTTAAGCGAGGTTGGGCTCGGCCCGTCAAGTCCAGTGGGTAGGCTGGTCGTCCCAACCCGGTATTGTGGGTCCGTCCTGGATGGGGGGTCGGCTCGGACCAGTGGGGGGTGACCCACTCATGGAACCAGCCCGGATAGCAGGCCGGTTCAGTTCGCCCGGCGGCATCGAGCGGCGCCGTCCCTCCTCCGACTTGCCGGTCGAAGCCGACCATTTTTGTCCGGCACGAGTGGCCCTCACAGCGGGCCGCTATCTCTCCCATGCAACACCAAGTGGCACCGTAGTTTCCTTCAGCCTGGACAATAGTAGGCAGGCCCGTTCGTCTACCGAGCAGCCCAAGGCAGCGAGCTGCGGTTCCTTCGCAGAACGGCACCTAGAGGCGCTGCAGTCTTCTGCCTCACCGGCCATAGCAGGCCAGTTCATCTAGCGAGCAGCCAGCACTTTGTGGGCCGCGATCTCCCCTCTGTGCAGCACCCAGTGCTGAGGTCTTCCACTGGGCTGGCTAGTCGGCCTACCAGTTCTACAGCCCATGCGTCCCACGTTTCGCAGGTCATGGTTTTCCTCCAAGAAGCCGTCACGTGGATGCCGTTGCTGCCACCGCCTCTGGTCGTCGTCGCCCCTTCAGTCTCATGGCCTCCTTCCTTAGATGCGATTCAACGACACCATGCCCTCTCAGCTCTTCCTCCATCATCAAACAACATAAACCAATAGAGTGACGTCGGGCTGTGTTTGTTCGGCCCGCGCCCTCCGCGTTACATGATAACAGACGGCCATCGTCGCACAAAGTAAACTTCGAAGAATCGAGGATGTAAATTTTATTTATTTAAAAATAAATAAATTTCCCTACCACGAAACTTATTATTGAATGTCTATGCGCCACAGAATATGAGTGTCACGGAAGTCAGGCGTCGTAGAAGACGACATCGCGAATGACAGATGTTGTTCCGTCAACGTCGAAGGAAAAAGTCGTTAATTGTTGGCGATGTTCCTTATGGGTGGAAGCTACTCCTTTAATGCTGAAGGAGGTTCAGTAAAAAAATAAAAAATGTCATCATTCTTCGGTGGAAATGGTGTTCTTCATCAAGCGGATGTCATTATTCATTGGAGATGGTGATATCTAACAAATTATTTCATGTTCCACCCAAAGCGATATTTTACCAACCCAAGTGAAAGAATTCCATCTCTTCTTTTAATATTGGGAAATTAAATTCAAATGAATTCAAAAAAATTAATTAACATTGGAATTTAATTAATCATAAGTGTTGGCATTTATGTAAACTTAGGTGGAGGCATTAAATGTGAGAAGGTGGAGGGTTTAAAATTTAAAATAAGGGAGGTGGCCTCATTTAATTCGAAGGGCAGTTTAATGGCAGTTGAGGGGTGGTGAAAAGTATGAGTTCGTGTGGGCCCCACCACACTTTATCCTCTCATTAGAGGTTATGTGGGGGTGAGCCCCACCACCAACCTCCCTTTGCAGGTAAAAACCTCCAACTAATTAAAAATGTGTTACAACACATTTTTATTTAGTTTCTAACTTTTAAGTAGAAACCCCGAAATATAACATCCTTCCTGTATAAAAGGCAAGTGCGGTAAAGGTCCCCTTAAGTGAATACCAGCACTACGAGTTCATCGATGTCCTCAGATTTCAATTCTAAGCACCGGTTCAAAAGATAGAAAAACTCACACGTATGTTTACCTAACGTACCCAAACAAAACATAAAAAATTCATTCCGAGCACACCGGGCCTCAGAATCAGACGCCGTTAGAAACTAAGGACTCGTAAAATTCCAATTAACTTAAGAAAAAATTTTCCTTTCATTCGTCGGGTCTTTAAATTTGGAGTCCATGTTTCTTGATCAAATTTTATATTTTTTCTATAATTTAGTTTTTTATTAGGTTATAATCTGTTTTTATTATATTCAAAAAAATTTCTGATTATGTTTATGGAAATATAATTTGATATACAAGTTAAAAAATCTTATCTTTGTGGTGGATGCCAATGTTATTTGATTATTTATTTCTTTAAACCATCTCTAATGATTAACTCATTATTCTCTTGACACTTAATTTTAGGCCATATGGATTAGGGAAACCCCTATGTTATGTCATGGTCCAATTCAGCTATTTAGATCAGGGAAGATAAGGGTTGGTTCCGAAAAAATGGTTTTAAATCACTATTTTTGTGTTTTTTTGTTAGTTAAATAGGTTATTTTGATATATAGATCATTTATATTAGGAAACAGAAGTTAATTATGAACTCTTACTGACCCAAATTCAGGAGATAATTTGGCTTGGTGAGTTTTGAGTCTTAAATTTTGATGTGGGGATTTATATTTATATTTTTATTTTTTAAATTGGTTTTCTTGTATTGTTGGATGAAAATATGATTGAACTAGAATCTCCTTTTGAGAACTCATGTCCTTGAAAACTGTATAAAGCATGAATAAACTATTTGATATGGATCATAGTGGTTGATTCATGATTGAAACATGGTCTGTTAAACAATTTGATAACATTATTCATAAACCTTAGTTTTTTAAAGAGTCAATGGTTTATATGATTTTATGTCAATGAATTTTATTATCATTGGTTCATTTAAATAATAATTATTTATAGGGTTCAAATAGAAAAAATGGGTTTTCCATTGGATTCATGTAATTTTTTTAAATGAATATCTAGAATTATAGTTTTGAGATTATATTGGTTTAATTAAAAATAGATTCATTTTTATAATGTTGTTTGAACCGAAAATTTATATTTCAAATACTATTTTTGCTTCTAAAAAGAGAAATTTTATTATATTTTATGTTATATTTATCACTGTGAACTATTTTTCTTTCTATGAAGTATTTTTTGATCTGATTTTCTTGGGATTCTGTTCGATAACGATTTATTTTCGTGATATCATGTGGTTTATTGTATGACTCCTATAACGGTTCCCATGGTTTTGAAGAAGTATCTCTCAAATGTTTACTATTAATAGACTCATACTGGAGTATGTGATCTAATATATTTTCAACTGTTTATAGTCATCCATGTTAACTAACTCCCACTTGATTATTTATTGTGCATTGAAGAATTTGAAGTGATATCGTCTAACGCCAATGATATATAGTAAGGTGTGATCAAAATACCTTGTAGGATACCAACACAGAGTCTATTAAATGTATAATATCATGAATAAAACAATAATTGATTTTTTTTAAAATAAAAATTAACAACCTAATTCATTTGAAAATCATTTTGTTCTTTCGTTTTAATATAATCATTTCATATTCTTAGACCCGAAATATGAAAAGCTGATGTGATAAAAAAGGGAATGAATATACATACATTAAGAGGTAATAATTTTAAAACATATACCTTAAATAACATATCATGTGATGCTATGTGACACAAACTCAAATAAAAACCTTTGGGAAACAACCCATAACAAAAATAGTCATGTAATAAACAACCAAAAAGGAAAAATAACTTCATATTGGTCTAATTCTTCTGGAAAAATTCATATTAAAAATCACAATCATAAACATGAAAAAAAATTGGGACTAACTAATATTGATTCCTTCCACATTCCATTGATATCAGAAAAGATTGCCTCATAGTGGTTCCACACACAATAAGGATACCCATGCCAATTTCCAAAGGCACGCAAGGTTCTCTATGTGCCAAAAATAAAAATAAATTTCAAAACCATGCCCAAAATTTTATTAAAAAACTCAATGACAATTTAATCCTCTTTGGTATTTGATGTTGCATTTCCAAATCATGAAAATCCATTTTCAATGAAAACCCCATTTTGAAAAAAAAATCATTTCGAAGAAAACCTTTTATAACTTATATCACTTTAAATAAAAGAAAATAATGTAAATTTACAAAAAGATTATAAATTAATGTAATTACCCATTTCAAAGAAACACCTTCCTTATACTAGTACAAACTTGGATGCTTACGACAACGATTATTAGAAACCATGTGAATGGCCTTTGACAATCAATGCATTCCAAGGAGCTGAAGGATAAAGAAAAAAAATTCGTTCACAAATTTGAACCATACAAATATCTAAAATAGTATCTAAGAAAAAAGGATAGAATAATATGAAATATTAAAATCCCAGAGAGGTGAACCATGTTAAACCAAATGATTGATCACCAAATGATTCAATCCAAAATGGAGGGAATGTCTAACAATTTCCTTATGTGAGCTTTGGTTTTAGATATGGAGGCTACACAAATGAATGAAATGAAAATCATTCATACATAATATAATGACCCAATAATTTCTAACATTGAAATTACATTATATTAAGTAAATATTCTTTTCATTAAACAAATACATGATTGGGGATCAAAATAATTTAGTTCCTTGGGAAATGTGAAACATGTTCTTATAATTATTTGAATGTCCATTAACATCTCACATAATGATATTCCCTTTTAGTATGCTTTCTTAAAACCATTATTTATAACATATGGAAAGGAAACATAAGAATGGGTTATATCAGATGCTCTGTAAGGGTAATAAAAGGAGATATGTAAGCATAATTATAATCTTATGGGTATGAGAACATGATCTTAACATTATAAAATTATACACTGGATATAGAAGATCATATACATGATTCATGATTTAATGACCCGTAAATTTCAAGGAAATTTTTTTCTTAATTTTCATTGAAATTTTACAAGAACGCAGTTTCTGACGGCACCAGATTCTGAGGCCCGGTGTGCCCGGAATCATTTTACGAAGTTTGGCTCTGGTACGTTCAGTAAACGAACGAGCAGGTTTTTCTAACTTTTTAATAGGGGCTTGGAATCACATTTTGAGGGCACCGATGGAATCGCAGCGCCTGTATTTTCATAGAAAGGCCACTTCCGGAGTTGGGTTTTCTTGGATGTGGTTTTAATTTTTGGGGTTAAAAGAAAAAAATAAAATAATGTGGTGCGACATCTTTATTTTATTTCACTTAAAGCCACTTAATGTTTCTTAAGTTGAGTTGAAGCGGATAGGGTGGAACCCAAAATATCCTACCCTCTTGGTAGTATATTTGTGAGGTGGGGCTCGCACGAGCCCCACCGTTTCTTTTTCGCTAAGTAACACACCCGCAAAAACCCCTTTTTAATGAAGGTCAACTGGGGCGTTTTCTTAAACAATTAAATGGTTCTATTAATTGGGAGGTTAATTCATTGAAATTAATTCTATGAATTAATTTGTTCGTTTCTTAACCTATTTTTCGTTTGTCGGCATGTAATAAAATAAGACCAACACTTTTCTTCTTGAGTGTTTTTCATTGAGAGGATTTGATAGAAACCTTAAGTCCTTCATCCTCCTTCGCGAAGAATGCGAAGAACGCGAAGAACGTGAAGAACGCGTAGAACGCCGACCTTCGACGAAAGGCGAAGAAGAACACCGATCCCTCGGAGATCGACGACGCGATGCCATGTTCCGCACAACCAATGATTCTCCTCCTGCGACGTTCTTCTGTGACATTCCTTCTTCCGCGACAATACTTCGAACATCCGTTTGAGGTAGGAGTTTACGAATCTTTTAAATTATTTTGTGGATTTTATACTTGACATGGATTTAATTCATGTAAATTAAATCAGTGTGTTTTCATTACCCCTCGAAGATCGTCGACGCGACGTTGTATCCCGTGACGACACGACGCCCTTCCGCGACGTGACGATCCTCTTCTTCCGCGACGATCAATTCCACGAAGAACACATGTTCGACAACTTCGACGAGGTAGGGGTTTGATTCTTAAAAATCTTTGTGATTTATACCCGCGATGATTGTTAAAATTTTGTTGTGTAATATTTTAAAACCTCTAACGCGGTTGGTGCGGACTAACGAACAAGTCCGAACCCACCGCAATTTTTCGTTCTTGGTGCGTGAAATGACGGACGATGACAAACGGGGCCGCAATGGCGATTTGGGGGCCTGGCATTGAAGAATGGGACCCGAGAGGAGCTACGGCACAAACGGAAGTGGAATCGGACCACCAGAGCAACTCTGGTGGCCCGCGCAATCCACCGGAGGGGCCGGCCGACCAGACCCGCAACCGTGCGGGTGGGGCGACAAACAGGACGCGGCAAAGCCGCGTCCGCTGACCAAGCGCAGCCCCACACGGGGCCGCGGCACCTCATCCCGCGGGGGTAGCGCACCCCGCGGTTCCTCCACTCGGGTGCTCAGCTGAGCTGAGCCGGGCCGACCCACCGGGCCGGGTCGCGCCCAACTGGGTCAGACCTGGACCCTGGTTAGGCCGGGTCGGACCGGGCCCAGACCCCACATTTCCAGACCTTTTCGATCTTTTTCTCATAACTTGAGCTACGAGCCTCCGAACGACGCGCCGTCAGCGGCGATGCGATCCTTGGATCGAGCTGGCCGTTTCGGTATATCACACTCAAGGTTTAAGAATACCTTATGTTCGGACGGGTTGGTTCGTACACGAAACCAACCGGGCCCTCTGGGCGGAAACACTCATATTTTGAGCTTCGGACGTCCGATTGATGTACCGTCGACTTTGATGAATTCCTATAAGTGAGACGGATCATTTGGCTTACTCCGCCCAAGGTTTGGATGCAGGTAGAGTATGGTCATGTTGGTTTTTCCTTAAAATACAATCGGGCCCGTGAGACGAAAAGGCCAATAACTCTCAGACCGGGCGTCCGATTGACGTTTCGTCTGCGACGTTGAGTTCCTGTTGACGATACGGAACTTTTGGATACATAAACTTTGGACTATGTGTTATTTGATGTATCAGCCTCTCGACTCGTGGAGCAGACCCTCCCGAACGAGCTTGCTGTGTGCAGGAACCCTAGAGCTGGCTGCGACTGCTACTGTGACGATGCCGACTGTACAGAGATCCTCAGTGGATTCGACGGCGATGACTACAACACTCAGCGACCCTTTGTGGGTCAGTGCTACCGATCCTGTGTGGGTCCAATCCTGTGTGCGTCAGCGCTCAGCGGTCCTGTGTGGAACAGCGCCTACAGGTCATGTGTGCGCCCGATCCTGTGTGGGTCTTTGCAGGGGTTAGCTACCTATCGATCATTCGTGGGTCATATCCTTTGTGGGTCATTGCGGGGGCTAGTACCTATCAATCCTTTGTGGGTCCGATGACTTAGATGGATCAATGATCATCTCTATCATCATTTGAATAAGTATACCTGTGTGAGATGAAACCCTTTTTTCTTTCCTTTGTAGATTGTGTTGTGTTATCCTGTGTGGATTTACGTTTTGCTTTCCTGTGTGGACTGGGTTATACTTGAGCTTGGATGTTGGAGCCAAGTGAGAATTGATTACTTAGGTATATGTATGGGAATATACCTAAGCAGTGTCGAATGTTATTTCGTGAGTGTATCTTTCCATTGTGGATTATCCTTTGTGGATTTTGGGAGAACTTCGGGGGTCTCGGGGTCCCTACTGAGTAGCTTATACTCACCCCTGCACGGGCTATGCCCGCACTACGTTGTGTTGGTTGCAGACGACGGACAGCGCTGATCGTGGTGGAGGCTTGTGGAGCAGGACGGTACCTGGAGGTGGACCACTGGGTGAGACGTACTCGGAGCGGTCGGCTGGACCCGGGGTACAGTGGAGAATTCTGTACCCACCCTTCAGGTGGGACTTCCAGTGGACGGCTCGACGTTGTGGTTTTACTTTTCAGTTGTTGTTTTCCCTTTCGATTTGTACATTACTCTCAGTTTGGGTTTGTATTCTGGCCCACTTACTTTTCCGCACTTATTGTTGTACCAGTTTTTTCATAGTGGTTACTTTTTCCGCTTTCTTACTCTGTGGTGATTGTTTACTTTACCAAGGAAATGCCTTCCCTTTACCGGGATTTACGCCTTGGTGCTAGTCGCCAGCCCCTGGCCTATGGAAGGCGGTCTTGGGGTAGTCACGACACGGGCCCCGAGGACGGGTCGTGACACATGATATAAATAAAGATAGTTCATAAGAATGAAATCATGAAGAAATCAAGAGCATAATCCATGAAGTCATATCATAAGAATGAGACATGGAATATTCAGTTGAAACATATATGTGTAATATAATTCCCTATAATTAAATGTTCACTTCCAAAAAAAATATGTTGTGATCCCAACTTACATCACGTGCAAAATAAAAGTGAGAGAGAAATTCATTACCTTATATCATGTCTCTCATCAAACACATTAAAAACTCCTATATAAAAAATATAATAATTTATTATTCTATTATATAACTATATTAATATATATGATACCATATTGGATTTTAATATGACTTTATGTTTCTATCTTATTAATAATCCTATGTTAATGTTTTGTTTCAATAAATAAATACATTTTTTCAAAAAAATGTTCTGATTTTTTATTCTTGGTCTTCAATCCTTGAACATTATTTTATTATATATATAATTAAATCAATGATATAAATATCATATATATTCATTAAATATTCATTTATGGTTAGTGATAAAATATAATAATTTATTGTCAAATATATCGCTCATGGAGATGGTAGGTCGTATGTACGCAGGAGAACTGCTTCCATTTCATGTGATATTGAAATAATGAATGAAAATGACATATAATTCTATACATGATATAATTATAACATAATTATTATGTTATATATAAAATATAATTTTATTAAAACCATATTTAAAACATTTTATGTAATGTGTGAACAAATCACACCTCTTTGAGAAAGTGGAGGTTCACATCATTCTCACATCATAAACACATCATTATTTAAGAAACATAAACATGTAATAAATATAATAAATATTATATTAAACTAAAATTAAATCATTATTTCAATAAATGAAATGTAAAAATAGAAGAATGTGAAAGGCCAGTTCATGAGGTCGTAGTCCATTGTTCACACGAAAGATGATTGTGTATCCTATTTGATGGTAGTGTTTCTGATTCTGGGTATGAACTTTTATATTAAAACATATAATTATATTGAGGATATTTAATATATTAAAAAAAATGAAATAGAACAAATTTAATTGGTTTAAGGAATAAATAAAACAATAGCGCTTGTTGATGTATGTTGCCTATTCTATGGGTATCTTCTTTTGATTTGCAGAAGGAGACTCAATTTATTTAATTTATTCCCAATGTAAGGATTCTAGGATACACATAGGGATATTGGGAGGATATTTAGATAGATTTATTCTATTAGAAATTGGATTTTATATGTCAATAAAAGATAATAAAAGGTTCCCTTTTATAAGAGATGGGATAGTCACTTTTGAAAATTTTCAAAATATTAAATTATAATAAAATGAAAATTAATGAAAACACCTAATAATAAATTTTTTCCCTTATAAGATATTATATGGTGGAAATGACCTCCTTAAATATATTTTATCAAAGTTTTTGTGTCATTTTACACATTATCATTATGCTTAACACTTATTAATTAATTTTAATTTTAACTATGTTAATTATGTTTTTAATATTAGGAGGATGCGATTTTTAAATATAATGAGGTTGATATAACATAAATGCCTAATTTAGGATATTTATTACCATATCATGTTCACATTTTCTTATTTAATTATTTTTTTTAGAATAAAATACAGTTTTGATGAAATGTCATAAGAGCCAATTCTTACACTATTCAAAACATTACCATTATGAAAATCAATATGGAAAGTCTATTTTGAAACAATTCATTCAATACACCCCTAATATTTTATAACTAATGATAAAATTCGTGGATAACACTAATCAATTGAAATAATATTTATTTTAATATTTATAATTTCATTTATCATAATGTTTCATTATTTGAGTAATTATTTCAACGTCATTTAGTAATTATTTATGAAAGTTATTTCCTCACTAAAAGTTTAATGTAAATTTCTATAATGTATATAAACATTTAATGTCTAAAAATACTATATATATTATACAATATCTTCCACTCAACCATATCATAAATATATAAAACATATTGAAATTAATATTGCGACATTTTGTCACTTTCTTTGAGTATAAAAATATTTAATTCAAATTCATGGAATTGTGTACATTAAAATTTCAATTGTGATCTGTATGTGTTAATGGTAGAATTAACTTAATCCAATATCATGTGGTAAATATTTTTGGATAGTTTCGTAATATTTATTATGTTATTTTTAACATTAATTGTCAAATTTACCCTTAACCATGGAAATTAAAATTAACAATGTTATTATTCATATTATTCTGAAATAAAAGGTATATAATTACTAAATATGGTCGTCATTATTACAAAAATTGAATCCATTTTTTCAAAATTCTAAATAAAAAATTGTTAGAAATTATTTTTAAATTAATCTCACTGACAGAACATGAAAACGTCTTTCTAATGTGAAAATTTTCAAAATATTGTAATAATTTTAAATCTCAAATCAATGATAAATTGATTCCAATTAACATCATAAGATTTATTGAAAAATAAATTATTTATACTTTCAAATAAACTAAAAAATTAATATAACTATATAGAAAATTTTTTTATAAATTAAAACATAAAAATGTGAAAAAACTATATTTTAAAAAATTTATCCATTAAATTGTGGGAAAACTACATTTTATAAAAAATACTTCATTTATATTTAAAATTAGACTCATTATTATGTCATGTCTAGAAATCACATAAGATTATTGTTAAAAATTAGATTAAACAATAGATATATATATAATTATTATAATCCAACATATGATTTTGGTTAATTTATTAGTATAAAAGACACTTTTACACATTTAATTAATTATTTAGAAAAACTATTCATTTAATAAAATGGGTTAACCTTATTTTATAATTAATTTGTCAATTAATTATGAGTTAAAAATAATTTCATAATATATATAATGAACTTTGTAAATACCATTCTAATTATATGGTTATAATTGTATATAATATATAATTATAATAAAAAAATCATGATTCATAGAAACACATTGTTGTGTGTAATGAATGTCAAGATGATGTTGTGGGTAGTGAAATCATAACATGGGTTAGTGTATAAACCATGAGATCAAAATAAATTTAATTTATTATTAAAAAAATGTTTAGAAAAACTCAGTGTGTTACATTCTACCACCCATAAAATGAATTTCTCCCTAAAATTTTTATTATTCTAATATAATCAATAAAGGATACTTCTATCTATTCAAATCCTCATGATACAATGTCACTTATTCAAAATAGTGGTTTTATCCCCAAAATGTTCACTAAGTTAGTAATATTTTATTGTGTAAAATTATCTCTATAATCCAACTGTTTTAGTAGTTTCTCTCCATAAGAGGGATATTTCTCCAATTGTAAGACCTCAACATTTAGTAAATGTGAATGATCATGTATAAAATTCCTCAGAAGAGATACATGGAAATATTTATGAACATAAAAGAGATTTTATGGAAGTTAAAATTGATAGGATACCATACCAATTCAAACAAGAATTTATAAATGAAATCACATCCTTGTAATTTAAGCTTACAATTTGAAAATCAAAGCTGGATATTTGAGAATTTGTTTATATGAATTCCACATTTTAAAAGGTTTCATACATAATTCCCCTTAAATAGAGGCAATGTAAAAGATTAACATCACCACATTACTAGGATTATCATGAAGTGAATATTGGGGCATGGAATACAATTAAAAATATATTTTGTTTTGACAGTATTGATTGACAACATGGTCATTATAATGCTAATCACCAGAGAATGATAAAATTGTGAGGATCAAAAGGATAATTTGATTAATATAAAATAAATGTACCAAGATAATATTTTAGTTTGAAGATACTTTATCCTATGATCGGTAATTTTCACAATAATATATAATTTCTTTATTACATAACATTTATAATCCTGATATGATCTATTGGTTGTTATCTAATCAATTTCATCATCATCTATTACTCTATGAAATGGGCTTTTAATTTTACTACCTTAATAAATTATTGATCAAAAGGTCCATAATTATATGGTTTTTCATTCCTTCTATATCTTGATATCATCAAAAAAATATTCATCATAATTGTTCCAATTATAATCAATAGGACCACTAATCTCTAACACCTCAATGAAATTTCAATATAAAGAATTTCATAAATAGTAATACTTATGAACCTTCCGAGAGAATAAAATCCATAATTCTGAAATATGGTTACTAAACATGGAATTTATAACTAAAAAATGATATACATAAAAATTTTCACATACGAAACCTATGAATTTAATTATTATGTTTTCACTTAAAATATTTTAATAACCTAAATTACTATAAAACCATAGGGAAATCATCCATGATTTAAAACATTAATACTTTCCTCATTACAGAAATCAGAAAATTCTATTATATAATCCCATGATATCCTTAAACGGGTTTTAACATATTAGTCAACAGGATTCAATTGTATCCTATTTATAATCAAAGAAAACATCATTTTATCAACATTAATATCATACTGAGGGTAACCTTTAATTAATCAGACATTTTTCATACTATATAACCTTTATATTTACTCAAATTTCTTATTCATAAGTACCATTCATCATATTCTTTCAAATCATTATTGAAATCCATATATTTTTCAATCCTTATTTATTTTAAAATTCATAATTCTAGAATAGAAAAACAAAAAATACTTCAATCCATCCACTTAAATGGTTTTAATAGAATATGGCCTTCTTTGGTCTAGAATTAAATTCGTGAGTTATGGAATTGATTTGATAATTCAAATGTTCCCCACAAATAATAAATGGAATTTCCAATAAGATTTTCACTATATGACCTCATTTTCTGCATAGAGAACATATTCCCCTAATGTTGAGATAGTATTCTAGGTTCTTCATTCCACCATCTTGACTTACTAAATGCTGAAACTAATTTCTTCTATGATATAACCACATAAAGATTCATAAAATTCCATATTCATATTCTTTTATATATTAGGAATCTCACCGATATTCAAATTGTTAATAACTTAATTTGATAGATGATTAGGGATAATCACAATATCTTTCTAAATATTCATCATCCTATTTTGTTTAAAATAGTCACCAATCACTCCATTCGATTCAAAGCTATCCTTATTACTTCTGGTTCCATCCATCAACTAAAACCAAGGACTAAATATAGAAACACTAATTATAATGGGAAAACCACACAATCTTGTGAAATTACATATAATGATTCAATCTATGACACCATAGGTTCAATATTATGTTATTAATGATTATTATGGAAAGTCTTGGCTTAAAACACATACTTAGACGTATCCTTAGATAAATCCCAATACATATCTTTAGAAATATTTATTGGTATCAAAATATATTATTCTCCTCATATATTCCAATGTTTGGTTATCCATTTTCTCTAATAATAACTATAATGACCCATGATTTTTTTTACTTCAGAATAACACCTTTTTATGTGATTATTAATTTTATTAAACAAAAAACATGCATAAAGACCATAATAGAATAGTTATTTCAGAAACTAAGGAGAAATTATTCTAACTTTTTGAATGTTATTAATAAATATACCGTACATATCATCAACTTTATTAATTCTACAAAATAATTTTCTTTATAACATGATGAAAAGAAACATAATAATGGGTGAGCTTAGATTATTATTAAGGGTAAGCAAGGGATATATGTAAGCATAATAATGATCATTTTAGATAGATAACATGATATTGTAATTAGAAAATCATACCATAAATATCAATGATAATATACAGGATTCATTGAAAAAATGATTTTAATTTTTAAGACATAAATCATGCATGAAATAAAGTGCATATTCTATGAAATCATAATATAAGAAAAAAGATAGAATTTATAGGGGACTCATAAACATGGATTATTATTCCTTATAATTCACAGATCATTTACCAAACATAACATGTAACATTATAAGGATAAAAATATAGTGTAGAAAACTCCACAATCCCTAGTTGTAGTCTATTATATGTTAGATATTGGCAATCCTCATATTCCCAGAGTGGGTCATGTTTCCCCAACATCCAATAGTAGAACTCATTTCCATATCTTCCCATAGTGGACAAGGTTTCACCGTATTCAATTATCTCACGAGATAAAAATATTTAACCAATTAATTATAGGGATATATAGGTCTCACCAATAACATAATGAAAACAATACATATGTGTTCCATAGAAAGATAAATCATATATCATATCAGAAATTATTGAAAGAATCAACTTTCATAAATATTTATTCATACAATAACCCATAAAAAATATATTTTTTTCATAAATATAAACATAAAACAACCATAAAATAATATGCATAACATCCCATAATTATATCCTATGTAAATAATAAGTAACATCAAATAATATTTGGTTATATAGAAAATGATTTTGAAATATCACATGGAATAATTCTTGATTAAAATATCCTTTAAATTTGGAAAATCAAACACTTTTTAAATCATAACATATTTGGAAAAACATATTATTTGAAAAAAATATTAAAAAAATATTATGAAAACTCTCAAAACACTTTTATGGATATTTTAAGAAATTTTAATATAATAATTCTTAAAATTTCATTTAAAACACATTTGAAATGTTTTTTTAAACATTGTTTTGATAGAATTAAAGAGAGAATAAAATTACATGCGAAAAAGAGATCATGTAAATAATTACATTCAGGATAAAACATTTGAAATGGAATAATATAAACCATATAAAATAATATAGTTACATAACTTTAGATATGACTCAAAGAATGAAAAAATGAGAAAAAACTAATAGTAATGGTTTGAAAAATTTTATTGTCAACCCCATGAAATGGAGATCATAAAATGGATATATAAATAACAAAAAATTTAAAGATAAATGATGATAAAATAAATTAATTGGATTTATATACACCATAAAATATAAATTGTGGGTGAAATTGGGTAATATATCAATGAAAATAAAAGTGAGATGGAAATCGCTTACCTTATTTCGTTACTCTCATCGTACTCATGAAATCCGAATGTATGATAAATATAAGTTTATTATAAATATGTCAAAGAACCATATAGTTTTATATAAGTGCATATTGGATTAAATATTGATTTTTATTACCTTCATGTTGACAACAAAATTCTTATGTTATGTTTGGGTTAATAACTGATTCGTTTCTTATAAATGTTTTGACTTGTTATTCTTGGCACTCATACCTGGACAATGATTTTATATTCTCTAAAATGAAATAAATTATATAAATATCATATAAATTAATTTTATATATTAATGGTTATCTATAAAACATATAAAATGAAAATGAAAAACACTTTTTATGGAGATGGTAGTCCATACATACACATGAACAATGCTTTCATTTCTCTTGTATTGAATGAAAAAAAGTAAATGAAATTCATATATATATATATAATATAATAGCTGTTGAATTATTTTATGATATATATTATATAATTTCACTAATAATTTCCTTAATACATTTCATGAAATGTGTGAAATAATCATATCTCTTTGAAGAGGAGGTAGACCTTACTTATAAAAATTATGTTATTATATTTCCAAAAAAGGAAATTTATAAGGTTATGTGTTATATAATTGATCAAAAATCATAAATAAACACTAAATATCATATATAACATATACAAATTTAATTATATCATCATTAATACCCATTAAAGGTCGAAATGGTTGTATGGGTGACATTAGTTTGTGAGGTGGTAGTTGTCCGTACACTTGAATGATTATTTTATACCCAATTTTATGGAAGTGTTTGTGAGCTTAGGTAAAACCCTTAATATAAAAAATAGTAGTATATTCATAATAATTTTTATTATATAATCATGAAATAAAAATAATTTAATGGTTTTAAGGAATAAATTAAATAACATAATTACTTGAATAATGTTGTCGCTTAATTGGGTATCTCCTTGGATTTGCACAAAATGACTCCATTGGTTTTATTTATGACCAATGTAGGAATTATTGGATTTATGTGGGTGTGTTTGGAGGATATTGGGACATATTTTAGCTGATTAAAATAGGGTATGGGGTGTGAATAAAAGTGAATAAGTGGTTCCCATTTAGATGAGATATGACTGACAATTTTTGATTTCTCAACATATTAAATTTTAATAAAATATAAATAAATATAAATACCTAAAAAATGAAATTAATATGAATATAAGATATATTATGGATTTAATATCATAAAAAAAATATTTTATTCATGTTTTATTATAATTTTGATCCTTATCATTTTGAGTAACCCTTATTTATGTTTTTTAAAATTATTATCTATGGTAACCGTGTTTTTATAATTCAAAAGATGTAATTTTCAAATATTATGTTTCAATTTTGAACATAAATATATAATTTATGATATTTTATATCATATTTATTCCCCCTATCCTTATATAAAATTTTTATCATAATAAAATATTATTTTCTTAAAATATCAAAAATGTCTATTTTAAAAAATTCTTAATTTTGACATTAAGAAAATTATTCCAACAATATGACTTCCAAACTATTCAATTAGTACCACTAAAATATATCATATTCACCGTTAAAATTAATTGATGAACCTAATTATGTCAAATTATATTTAATTTAAAATTTCTAATTTCATTTAATAGATTGTCACATTAATTTAGTAATTACTCCATCATAATTTTATAATTGTTTATGATAAGTATTTATTCAAGAAAAAATAAAAATAAATTTCTATGATGTAGTTAAACATTTAATCTTCTAGTAGAATATATAAGTTGGTGATATCTTCAAATCATCCTTACATTAAAAATATTATTCATATTAAAAGTATGAGTGTGACTTTTTTTTCACATTCTTTGTGTTCTATAAAATTTAAGTCACTTTCATGTACAAGAGTCCATTATAATATTAAATTAAAATTAATATGTGTTAATGGCGGAATTTAACATATAAAATACCATTTTGGAAAGTGTTATGGAATTTTTAAAATATTTATTATTTTAATTATACCATAAATTATCATATTTTCCATAAAATTGGTAAAAAATAACTATATTTCCAGTTCATATTATCTAAATAGGGTTATTAAAACTAAATTTAGACCATATTATTCAAATAATGAAATTTAATTTCCTAAATTCAAAACACATAATTAGCATAAATTGATTTAAAATTAATCCAGTTGATGGAACATGAAAACAGGTTTTTAAAGTTAAAACCTTCAAAATATTGAAATGTTTTTATATCCAAATTCAATTTTAATTTAATTCCAATGATGTAAATTGAATTAAATTAAAAACTTATTTAATTATACTTTCTTATTAATTCAAAAGATAATTTAACCTTATAAATAAGTTATAATAGTTGGTATTTATTAATTAAAATTAATTATTTTTCATTATTTATCACAACACAAACCTCCTATAAAAATAGAAAATAGTGTACCATAGAGAATTTTTATATCTCTGTTTCATAGAAAAAATTACTTTTTTAAAATAGAACTTATTATATTGTGAAATACTTGACTTTAAACAAGTTCACCATCTAAAAGTAGAAAAAGATCATTTTAAGAAATATAATTCTTTTATTCATAAAATTGGATTTGTTTTTATATCAAGTCTATAAAACACATAAGATTAATGTTAAAAACTATATTAAATATATGTATATATATATATTTTAAAATTATAATCTAGTACAGGTTATTTTTTATTTATTGGAAGAAATCAAATTATTTCACATTTAATCATTTTTTTAGAAAAACATTTCAGTTTATTTTAAAAATTGGATTAACATATTTTATAATTAATTAGTCAAATAATAATTTGTAAACCATAATTTCATAATTCATTTATTCATTTATGTGACATTAAATTATGAATATGAGGTTAAAGTTGTCTCTGTTAAGTAACTATAATAATAAAATGATATTTTGTTAAACCTCAATGTTGTGCATAAAGATATATATATCATTGTCGATTATAAGGAAGAAATTACATGGTGAAGTTTATAATTCATGAAATCAAATGAATTTAATTTATTTGAGAAAATGGTTTATAAAAACATGGGATGTAATACATGACCCTAAAAATAAAAAATCACACCATTTACATGGAGTTTAATACTATTACCCATTGTGTAATCCACACAGGCAGATTTTATTTGAAAATGTGTCCCCTTTTTAATAAAATCCAATTTTGATTTTACATTATTTTAACTCTTTTAATGGTGTGTATACCTATCATTCCAGAAAACAGATTTACAGAATCTTCTAGGAAATGAATACATGTCATGTCACAACCTTAAAACACATATAAATCCCTATAAGTCTATAGAAACTATAAGTCTTTTATTAAACACTAAAATACCATTATCCGAGTGTTATGTTAAAAATGGTAGAACCCCAATAACACATTGAAACGTTTATACCAAGATTAAATTTATTCAAATAAACATACGTCCAAAAATTTTATGATTATTTTACCCAATAAAGGATCTCCATCCCTAAGAATCCCACAAATACATCCAAATAAGAAAAAAACAAATCACAAATAGAGGAGTATATAAATAGAATAATGGGGTGTTGAAATTTCTCCACCATAAATTCCCTTTTCACCCAACAGGTCCATATATTCCTAGATTTGGAAATGTGATGTGAACTGGTACCTCATCAAAATTACCCTCTCCCTTGTGTCGTGGATATCCCATATGAACTACCACATTACATGTACCATAAAAATAGTGTTACCACACTGTAACATCTCTCAGAGTCCATAATTTTATCCAACTACTCAACCAATAGGTTTTAGTGTCAATATAAACATCCCCCAATCCAATAACTTCGTAAATTCATGGCATACAACCCGTTATATAAGATTCTTGAAACACTTCATGGATATAAGTCAAACAATATTGAAATCTAAATTGGTAGGCTAACTTTCTAAGTCATCCAATGATAACATTGGGTCCCAAAAACCATAGTTCCAAAATACCATTACTACAAAACCTAATATGTAAGAAGCGAGGTGACACTCTTAGAAAAAATTTATCATTATCATCATACTATGGAGGTTTTTGAGGAATGTATGTAGAATATTTATGATGTCTATGTTCAGTGATCAATCTCCTCCTAATCAACTACACCATCTCAATAATCATCAAAACATGTCTTGTCCTAATGAAAGACTACTCTCACCACACTACCTATTATAAGGTAGATATAAGTGTCAACCCAAAAAAATCCTTAAAGAGAACCATCTGAATCAAGGCTTGGAAACAACATTAATAAGAATACTCAACTAGAGGAAAATATTATTCCAAATATCAACCAAAATCAAGCACACAATACGTGAACATATAAAAAAGAACCATTATCTTCCTCTATGTATATCTATCCATATAAAGATAATAATATTTTTTCAATCTAAACTGGGAACACATCACCTCATATAATACTTTCCAAACACGGAGGTTAACCATGGGTACCTATTAGACACAATCTCCTAGGGGATCTAATCAATTTAACAGATATATCATAAATAATAGTCCACAATATATTTCAACTTCGTCGTCACCTTTATTGAGAGTAAAGGATTTGTTTTCAATCATCGATCAACGATCAAAAAAATCACATCCTCCCCACTAGGGTTTTTTTGGAAAACCAATGACATGACCAATGAAAATATCTTCCCAATTCCTTACTAGAATGGGTAATGGTTGAAAAAAAGTGGGTGGTCTATAGTGTTCCACCTTAATTAACTTATTAGAAAGGAACCACAATAAAAAACACGAAATTTAAAGCCTCATCCCATACCACCAATACCAATGTATCCAGTTGTGATACATCTTCATAGATCATGGGTAAAAAATACATGTTCCCTCTATTAATCAACATCAGTATCGGATAAAATGGAACAATGAACCTACCATAGAAACAAAACAAAACTACTGGGAGACATATACCACTCAAAATAGGTCTCCACAATATAAAGGATTTCAATAATGTGTGGGAAATTGGTTTCTATCACATGATAAAGTTGAAATCAATCATCCCAAGATAATTCATCCTTTAACAATTAATATAACACCTACCACAAACCAATTCCACCCCTAATATCATCCTAGTAAACAAACACCATAGAAACTACTCATCAACCAATTTTTTCCCATCTTTCGTTTGTAATGTTTTTTGTACACATCGGAAACCACATTACCTTCTCAGGTTTTTATGAAATATTAACATCAATAGTCGAAAGATATATTGAACATCATATATTTCACATGTTTATAACACCCTGAGTAAAAATATATTTCATACTCTTGTTGAAAGAATTCCATATAATTTTGCATCTGAAAGAGATAGTGACCCGACTTTTTGAGTGCCAGGATGATCATTTAGAACTCAAGATCACAGGTGGGGTAGTTATTTTAATGATGGAATAATTTTTTTGAGCCATATTTCACCCCTTATGTCCCCTTCCTCAATACACGTACTAAACCCATAATATAAGCATCAATGAAAACCTCATAACCTGAAACTGTTTTCGTAGGAATCAATATTGGTTCTCAAGTTGACAACATATTTATATCCTAAAAATATCACTAATAGTTATCATTACATTAAAACTGTACACCATTATGAGTTAATATAGTGATTTTAGATGTTCCCATAAATAAATCCTAATAAAACTGCTTAATTCTACAAGAAAAACCCATGAAGATTCAGTTTTGACACACATTTCTAATCTTTCCCCAAGAAATATCTGCATGTAACATTCCATGATCCACTTATATTACCCTATCATATATCACATTCAATGTATATTTCACTTCCTTGATAAAAAAACACTTTTGTAAAGTCTACAATAAAGACGATGTTACTTAAAGGTTCAAATAATGGTATCCAGATAGCCTTTATGCTATCCCTATGACATGGAGTAAACAAATATATCCTCCAAAAATAGAACAAAAAAGAGACCAAGAACCTATGAATGATCTGGTACATGGAATCCAAATAAACAATTGGAGCATTAGTCATACCAAATGGCACATCCATGAATTCATAATGCACATATAGACACATAAACATGTTACTTTGTAGTTTTTATTCTTAGACTCTCTATTGGTGGTACCCTAACATATTTTATATCTTTTAATACAAACATCCCCCAATTTGATAATAAAAAAAATCATCAATCCTAGTAAAGAAGTTATTTTTTTAATGATAATCTTATTTAACTAATGATCCCAAATACAAATCTCGAGGCTCCGATCATCCTTATTTTTAAAGGCGACAGGTGTAGGTCCTGCGGAAACACTAGGGTGATTAAATCCTTAACCACTAAGTCCACAAAATTCACCTTAAACTCCACCAACATAGTAGGTGTCATACAATAATATGGTAATGAAATTGACTACATACATGGGAGTATATTAATTGTATACTTGACCTCTCTCTAAGGCCTTAATCTAAAATATAATCCATTAATTTCATGGGGTATACACACACCACTATAAGAAGTTGATCCCTAAAAAAACGGTCCACTACATTAAAAAAAACATAGACAACTAACACAATATTACCCTAGAAAAAGGAAAAATACACACTACCCTTCCTTGTTTATAGTCCCACTCAACACAAAAGAAATTGGGGACCCCATCAGTACATAAACACAATACATGTCGGATATAATACTCTATCTAGACCTTGACACTGATCTTACATTCCATGTGGATAATCAAGTCAAATATGTAAATATAAAGCACTAAGAAGTCCCACTCTACATCAATGTTGAATATCATCACCCAACACATGATGCACTTAAAACCATATTTATAACCAATTACAAGATGCATAGAAAAATACAATAAGAATGGAAAAGTTTCAAAACATAATCCCAACACATCAAATATAATTGATGATAGTTTTGAATGATTATAACCTTTATCAATCAAATATATCAAAAAAAAGATAAAATAAAAACAATAAATCGAATAGTAATGGGTCATGCATCAGATTCCTATTGTGCATATGCAGTTTTATAAGTATGTTTGATCATAGCCACATGCACATTTCCATTAGCCTAAGTATTTAACCCACCCCCCTCAAAGGCATCAATATAAACTAGAATACCCTTAAATAGTGTGGATCCTTACTAAAATCCCTAAAACTTTTATTCAAATATTTTCTTCATATTACCCAATAATCTCCAATGATGACAATTATTATTATCCAATATACTGTTAATCCTAATATGATCATACCACCCATATAGATATGAAAAAATATGCTACAATATCAAGGAATCCCCTAAAATGGTATTCAGGATAACTCATCCCCCTTAAAAGTCATTTTCTATGCTGAAGATACACTCTGGCTAACAACCACACCCACTAATGATCAAATGAAACATGTCGTCCAAATTATATCTACCTTATCAAAATATTATTTTAAATAAATCGTCAAATCTACTTCCAGATGCACCAAATGTTCCAGAAAACCAATAAAAAAGTGGTATCGGCTCCTGCATGACATCCAAAATACAACTTATGATATTATGGGGATTAATTTCATAATACTATATAATTAGTGAAAAAGTAAATATAGTAGGCACCATGATGTATTATAGAATCAATAACAATTCATTCGATTTTTCCCCTCGGGGAACCAATTTTGGGCAACAAGTAGTAGGGTCTTGATGGATCCAATGTCTTTGAGCCAAAATGATTTTGGGACACCTAAAAGGCCTCCAATCCAAAGGTCCTTCAATCCACAATATTCCTTTTGGCCACCAGGCCTCTGGGCCTTAATGGAAAAATAAACTGCTTGAGCAGACCACATTGGTTCAGAAAGTGTTGTAAGGTCATGAGCCTCCAATGGTTTTTTACAAACCCTAATACCTCTTTGACTTTTTTTAATGTACGTGTATTTTCCCTCTTTTCCAGTGGGTATTTAAGGGTTTTCCCTCAACCCTTTAAAAGGGGGATAATAAACAAAAAAATAAAAATATAAGGCCATTAGGCGTTCAGAGTTAATGAACCAAATGGAAAAAATGAGTAGAAAACATTATCATGGTATACTCCCCCTTATTTAATGTCAGAATCTCAAGGAGAATTTCTACACATAATATCTCAATTTATAATTTGTAATTAAATATTTTGGTGAGATAAACCCAACTGGGATCCTTATGAAACATTTGATTCACAATATATACCCACAATATCTTTCCTTATCTCTCAAGCACATATGTGGGAAAACCAAAATTCTAGTCATTTGGAGTCTTGGAGAAATTCAAGGTCCTATAAATTTTTTCAAGACACTCCTCAAATTTTTTCCTTTTAATACGTTGAATATGGGGGTATGATGCATTATAAACACAGATCCATGATCGACCACATCACATTGGTTCCCAAAACCCACTTAACCAAGATTTTTAATGGTTTTGGTTACTACTTCTACCATGGAGGGTACAGTAGAAGATTACCTAGTATAACATATCTAACAAAATCCTCTCTTAGATTTGTAAGATCTATTTTAGAGGTCTTTTCTAAAAAACATAATAGAATAACCAATTAAATCATGATCATATTTAAAAAATCATAGTACCACTTTTACAACCCAATTCTATCCTTTAAAACATCAATAATTTAATGCATAATGAATTATATTTAGTGAACGAAATTACCAAATGGAATTGGTCAAATTAAATGAAATTATTATATAGTTCATTAAAATATCTTCCAAAGCCACGTCTCAAACATGGTAAAAGTTTCTGACTGCCGATGGTAAATTGTGTTCATTCATAGACGTGAGCCTGCCAAGAACCCTTTCCACATCTGCTATCCAATAATTGATGTCCCTAACTTCTATCTAACCAAAACATTGAACCAAACCATGTAGTTCTAACACATGTTAGGATGTGGCCTCCCTCCTATAAAATTTTTTAACAGACTATCCTAGGATAAACAAACCATATTCAAAAGTCAGTGTCACATGGTGGGGTGAAACAATAAAATAGGAAAATTTTCATTAATATACCAAATAATACATACAGCAAGAGTAAAATAAAAAAGAAAAAGATTCTAAATGATATATTCATTCCAATAAAAAAAATATAAAATTGATATATTTAAAAAATAAAAAACCAACAAGTCTCCATGTTTCTAAAACACACCTCCATACCACCCCACTATGATGGTAAAGACCAAAGGAGAAGACAATATTATACCAGATGTCGTACCGTTTTTCTATACCCTACAAAACAACATATACCACTAACTATGTAGAAAAGTTGGGTGTGATCAAAAATACCAATATAATACCACAATTGAATCTATGAATTCGTTAATATTAAGAATGAAATATTTCTAGCTCATAAAAAATAGTTTTAAAAACCATTTTCATAAATTGAATTTATTATCCAATAATTTCACCCTTTGGTTTTCATAATAAAAGATTATATTATTAAACTAAAAATACAAAAATATGAAGTGATAAAATAGTAAAACATATCCATGCATAAAAAGGTTAACATGTAAAAAAAATCCATGAAATAACCCATCATTCTTTTCTATATGCTACAAACTCATGAAAAAACATGTTAGAAACCATCTATGGTAAAAACAAATCATTTTATAAATAACCAAAAAAGAAAATTCACCTCATATTAGGCCCTGTACTATGGAATAATTTTTACAATTCAGTCAAAATAAAAAAACAATAAATAACATTTCAACAACCATTATTGAGTCCTAACGCATTCCATTGATATCTAAATTGATTCCCTCCTTATAGTTCCACACACAATAAGGGTAAACGTGTCTCCATCCCAACCCACCAAAGCATCCAAATGTTAACACGGTCGAAATTAATTTCGAAACATATCTAAATATATTATAACACATTTTAAAATCCAATATTATTGATATTAGTGTTTAAAAATTGATTTATAAAATCATGAAATCTGATTTCAAATAAATAACACTTTATAAAACATTTAATTCCCTAGACAAACATTAAAACCCCAAATAACTTCAAATCAATGAATGATCCATTTTAAAATTACAATCCTTTTATCAAAATCATCAAATTTACCCATTAAAAATAAACACCTACATCAAACGGTATCATTCCTAGCCGCCTTTGACCAATGTGGTTGAAACCCACAAGAAGGGCCTTTTAAATACAAGGCACGCCATGAAAAAAAGGGATCAATTGAATACCCAATATTTTCACAAATCCCATCCATAAATATAGAAAATGATGTTGATATGACCAACGGAATGATGAATATGATGTATTAAATACTCAAAGAAGTTCATTATAATAACCCAAATGATTGAATGCTAAGCCAAGTGATCTAGATTGGAGGGAATTTCCCAAAATCACTTAGTGTGAGATCTGGGATGAGATTGGGATGTTTCAATAATTAAAAAATTAATATACTCACTAATATCCCCCCAAGAACCACAACTCATTACTTTTACATGGCATGAAATCCCATTATACACATAGTAATCCAAAAAGACATGAATTACTAGAAAATGCAGGGAATTTTTATTAAAATACGATATTATATTTACATGATCTAAACTCTTTACATGTTGGTGATCCTCTTAGGCCATGAACCGGACACATGGAATCTATCATGTACAGGATAAACATCATGTGACACACATTCTTGACATGAAAATCCCATTTAAAATACCTAAACTACATGTTTAATAAGTGAACCAAAAAAACATTCTACTAGGATTCATAAATAATAGTGAGAACCATAATTATTCATTGACACGTTTATAAATTGTTTATGTTAATTAAAATAAACCTAAATCCCTAATATTTTGGCCATTTTCCTTATCAAATCCTCCGCATCCTCGATAAGCATATTGTTTCTCCCAAACATAAGAAAAAAGCACAAACGAGGGTGTACATGAAAATCATAATAGAATGTTACTGGATGACCACTCCTTCCTCCACTCACGGCTCTGAGAATAACATGACCTTTTTCACATATAGTAATTTTATTACTTCACCAAAGTTTTACATGGGTTAGTGTAGGATAACCATTTCATTACTCATTCACATCCTGGTTTGGAAATCACAATATTAGTTTTTCACTTTCAAGGATAAATTAGTATTCGAAGAATATAAAATTTCTATGGAATGGTCTTAAATCAGTTAATTTTTTTTACTACTTATTGATTTTAATTTCATAAAATAAATATCATATAAATAATCACTATTCTATAAAACTAATGTACCTTCACACAACTCAATTATTTTCACATCAAATTCATTTTTTCATGAAACTTTACATTATTTAGAAACATTGAATTTTACATGAAACTCAAAAAATAACAATAGTTTCAATCATTCAAAATTATCCCTTCATCTATATAGTCAAATGTTATATTCATTGTAAAACTCGTGTTATGAATACTAATTCACAAGAGAATGTATTTTCATGTGAATTATGCCTATATGAATTCATTCATGAATTTTTCTTCATAAAATATGGACCAATACATTATTTTACCACTATTTTTATATGAATTATTTGTTCATATATTTCATGAATTCAGGTAACAAGGATCATTATTTAGAGTTTTTGGCTCAACTGATTAGGGTATCTACCTATTTATAGGTGTTATTAAAAGTTTATTCAGCAGTTGTACAAGTCAGAAATGTTACATATAAATAAAATGATTTCAAAAAAATATACAATTTTTCATATCTTCTATTGTGAAACACTTTTACTTGGAATTAAACTCAATTTTATGTTTATGGGATGATGTATGATTCCTATTTCACATAAGTCTATATTTTTTTCGACCCCACCTTCATGAAATCTCTAAAAATTAATATATCAAACTAATATGAACAAGGAAACATTATCATAGTACTTCTATAAAATAGTGCATTAGTTCACGTAATGATTTCAATTTAGAAAACTCTTGAGAAAACTCTATGTATTTTTCAAATTTAAATGTTTATATATCAAATAATCTAATTTTCACAACATCAAAAAACTATTAACTAAATTTCAACAACTTTCAAAATTATAAAAAAAATGCTTCGTTTTCCTTTTTTCTTGAGAGGGATTTTAATCATCGTGTTTGTACAACATTTGATTTCTATTAGAGTTCTAATTTTATTATTTTTCTCTTCCAAATTTTCACAACATCCAAAAGAGTTACAAAAAATTTCTTTTGGAAATATATCATGTTGTTCACTGATTTATAACTTCCCTGTGAACATTTCATGATGATTCCCTCTCTAGAGGCTCCCATTTCATTGAAATTTTCACTTTTTTTCTCTATATTATCATAATCCACATTCTGGTCTCATACATTTCTCCATGGAATCCTCCTCGTTCCCTTTAACAATACCCCCATCTTCTCTTGTAATTTTCACCTCATTTCCTAAATTGACAAGGATTTATGTGATATTCCACTCACTATTTATTAGGAAAACCATCTTCTCTTGAATTTATTGACATTGTGAACAAAAAATCAAGCATGCTCCACGACACTATGTCAATGGCAGAACTATATAGAACTCAAAAACACACCAAGGCTGATAGTTATAGGTTTGAAAACATATATATCACCCATATCAAATGTGCTCCACCACACAATGTCACTGGAAAAATTGAATACAATAAACTAACACACCAGGGATAAAAGTGATATGCTTAATAAGATATCTTACCCACAATGAATGGAAGCACCAATTCCCATTGGATTAAAATGATATACAATAATAGATATATTTGACACACTTTATGTGTCATTTTCATCTTTCTATGTTCCACCTAATTATCCTTTTTTGAAACCATATTTCAAGGAATACAGATGCCAATTATTAATGGATGTTGGTGATTGATATCATTTGTTTCACAATTAATGGAACATAAGATGCCTATCACATCAACTAGATTTGGAAATAATTTCGTCATTCTCTTTATTACAGACATATCATTATTAAATGAGATGATTATATATTCTAAAATTTCCATTCATCACACCCAAATCCCCCAACAAATGGAATGGGGGTAAAACACATAGATTCATGATCCTTTATTTTTCAAATTAGAAAATCTCATAAAATCATGATCTATACCCCCTAAACATCAAATAAAACATACCCAAGGTAAATATGAATAGATATGGTATCGTGAGAGATATGTTACAATGGAAAACATGTATAAAACTTAAACAATCATATTATTATTCTCTTATTTTCTCCATGTCATAAAACATATTCTTTAGTCTTTTTAGACCCATTTGGGCCATATGTTACATCATTATACGTCATATCCATTATCAGTGATGTGTAAATGGGTATTAAATATTCTCTCCTTTGTTAATTATAGTCCCTTCGTATGATAAAGAGATACAATACTCCCCACATAATAAACTACTCGTCTAATTATGAATTCCAAGTGTTATACACATATATTTTTTTCTTCTCCTACATATTCTCATCACATGTGAATACATAATTATGTGACCTCTCCATCCAAAAACATACTTATGAGGCCATTCTAATGACAATGATTTTTAGTGGAAATTTTCAACTGATAATAGATCCAAGAATAAAACTATTAAGCCTACTTTATAAATACATAGAGAAGAAAATATGTGAAATATTTTATAGAGCCATAACTATCCATTGAACTCACCAACTTCTATAAACCTCATGATACTATTAGAAAATAGAATACATCTATGAATTAATGAAAATTTTGTTATTACCTATAGATAGTAATCCATTACCAATTGTGGAAACTAATCACTGTTATCGTAGATACCCACATGATGGATGATTTCATGTACTTAATCAGATACATTTTCTGAAATTGATACCAATTTATAATATTTTGACTATGATTTTAAGCTAGTGGGATTACTTAAGGGACATTTATTGGAATCTAATATATTATTTCATATAAAGGGTGTCCCCCCTTATCTAATTTTTATACAAACAATCACATATTATTTTAAAAAAACATTTTACCTTCCCAGATTCATCACCTAATATAAATTTGATATTCATCTCCCAACTCCAATCATTGATACACCTCGTCACAAAATTCATTCTTCTGATTTTATCATTCAATGAAATTACAAATATAGAATAATTTCATCTTATACTTATTTAAATTTGTTTGATCTCATGAGAATGTGACCACATCACATTGATTCATTTGATAAAACCTCAAAATGGAATGTATCTACCATGATTCCTGAAAAACATGAAGAAATTGTAAAATGTTTTTTACCACTTATTGAGAAAAGAATTTTGTCTTCCTAAAGTTTAGGATTTTCTATTTATATAGAAAAATAAACCCATATACATCACATATTCAGTTCCCCATTTTCTTCATTCTAATCATTCTTAATAGTAAAATTATTTTATAACCTTTATGTAGATCTCTGTAGAGGTATTTCACTTCCAAAAATCTCATATTGAATGTTTCATTTTTACATTTACTTCCTCACCTTGATAATTTCATTTTATTTACACCCCAGACAAAAAATATTATTTTGTGAGTACTCATACCAATAAGGATCTCCTCACATTTTAATATTTTGATCCTTCTTCTTCATGTCTTCTTATAGTTAAATTTATCCCTTATATGATTTATTATCTTCTATGACCAGTGTTTTATTTCATGGTTTCTCTTCCACACAAGCATCTTCTATATTTTTTTATTTTACTAAATAATTTTAATTTATTTCAAAGAAAAATTTATTTCAAATAATGATTTATATATTTTCATTATATTGAAATTTTTTTCTTATGTTGGGAACTCAAATGGTTTTACTCATCTCTTTACAAACATTCAATTTTAAAAAACTGCACAGGCGTGCCTTGTTTCTTATCTACATTATATCTAATAAGGCCACATTATATGATATTATTCCTTATGGACCTTTATTTTTAATCACCTCAATTGTTCCTATAGATAGGGAAATTTCCTTTATTTTTTAATTAGATTTATTTTCTTTATTTATAGGATGGATATTTTCAGTAATCTAACGGTGGTGGGTCAAGAACCTTTTATTGAGATCCATTGTTTTCTTCAATATTGATAACCTTGTTATTAAGATTTTTAGAGCTTATATCATTTAAATATTTATTATATATATTCACATGAAATGATGATTTCTTTCAAACTCTTTTAATTCCCTTTTTTGTACAATTATTATCAATATGACCATAGTTATAAAAAATAAATAATATCTGATAAAAACAAAAATATGTATAGTCATAACATTGTTGAGATATTTTTTTATTTTATTTTCTACATCCTTTAAGAATTATTTATTCCTAAAATTAACTCATTGAATGTCACTTGATTTCATAGTAGTTAGTCATAGTAGGTATCTTCCACTAGAAGCCATCTATTTCATGTTTGGAATGATGTTTTTGATTAAAATATGACCTCAATTATCCAAATTTTTTTATTTCAATTATTTATTCTCTCAATTTAGGAATCATATCATAACTAACTATGGTTTATTGATTTATATCATGATCCATGATCTTAAAATACACCTCCATTAGTTTGGATGTCATATCCATTTCGTTTATGTTCTCTTCCATTAATCTATCATTACATGATTGAAATTTTGAAGGCGTATCTTTGAAATCAATGAATTGAGTATTAGTATGACCTCAAAGTTATATAATGTATTTAATTTTTATTTTATTATGAAGTACTTTTATCACCTCAATTTTTTATATTTAAACATTTTTACCAAGAGAAATATTCTACTTTCTCACCTTCATGTCTTCTTATTTTATCCCTATATCAAGAGTCGTTGATATGTGTATATATTAAAACATTGAATACCATTACATATCATCTTGTTCTATGTTCTCAAAATATCATGGAATATTAGACTCCTCATATATTTTTTTAAAAATCACTATATTAACATGTAGATAATAAAATCCGATTCAACCATAACTTATGTTTGTGACCTGCTAGAATAATTTATATTAACAATAAAAATCTAAAAAATAATTCAATTATATGGAATTAATTTTCATATTTATTTATTCCTAAAACGTATTCTTTTCACCATATTTAATTGGTTTAGTAGATTTCACCTCCAATAACCGATCAAAAAAATGGAGAGCAAATAAAATCCAACAATATAATCCTTTTCTATGATACAAATTTTTAGACACACAATTGAATTTTTTGATATATTCCTTGGGGTTTAATTAGGGTATAAATCACATTAATTTTTATCTATAAATCCTTATCACTCAAACTAAATTGAATTATAATGACCCCACTTATTAGTAGGGTTACCCTTATATACACACATTTAGTTATAATTTGATCTATAAGTGTTCTTAACTTAGAATAATTTGGATGAGTTTTATGATAACTCAGTACACATACCCTAATTGTCATCATAGAACTTGTAAGACAATAATGAACTTAGTAAATAATAATTTCACATTATTCACCCAAATTGGGATACATCAATGGAACACAGATAGGCATTGCGGTGGTGTGGTAAAATTTACTAATCATCACTAATATTGTGGTAGCACAATATAATCTATGTTCACAATGTGGAAGGATTACCACCATGACATGATTTATTTTTCCGATAACTTCCACCTAAGGTTTCATCTTTCTTCTCCCTCCTTTTCTGAATGAACTATGGTAAGACTCCATGAGGTAACTACTCTTTCTAACGATCTTTACACTGGAAAAAACATCTTCAAAACGCATGAAAATTTATGAATTCACATTTTCATTGTTTCTCCATGGAATAGTTAAAAATGATATCTACACCTCTATCTTACAACATCATTTAGAATATACAGTTTGTTGGATATTCAACTTCCAATTTGATCTATTCTTCATAGAATAACCACTTCCTTTAGAAATGATTGTAATGAGTCCTTAACACTCTCCATAATTATTGCTAATAGAAACTCTTGATACACTCTTAAACATAACTAACCACTATTTCACAAAACTATTTCACTTTATCTCAACCCCTTAATTTGTGTGAAAAATTATATGTTTCGTAAAACTCAACACATTCACCCAACTTTAACATTTTCACCAAACTCCCGACCTTTTTCATTTGTCACTAATGTACCAAGTACTACATTTATACATGTTAAATTCATAATTAAATTTCATGTTATCATTAATTATTTATGTAATAATCTATTTTTAAGAAATTTATATCCATAAGAATGATTAAGTGAAACAGACATGGTCCATTTTTTAAAGTACTTTATTCTAAGAATTTATATTTACATGAATTCCTCATGTATGAAATAAATTTGTGTAATTTTTTTTATGAATTCAGATCCTCTAAATCCTAGTTGAGTCTTCTTGAATCATATTATTTTTATTTAATCATATTTATAGACATGGATGACCCATTTTGAAACTTCCTTTTTCACCCCTGAACAATCACTCAACATTCCTTGTTATTTGAATTATAATTATTTGATGTGTCCTTTATCGCACAATACATTACTATTGTAAAACTCTCATCAGTATTACCCTAAATTGGGAAACTCAACCTCATTTAAGAAATTATTATTTTAAATAACCATTAACTTGGTGAAATCTCCACTAATTCTTCAAATGATTACATTTTAAAAATATTATCATAGAAACATGAAAATAAAAATTTCATGAATATTTTCACATGTGGATGTAAATTTTCACCATAATGAAACTATTTTTAAAGCTCCATAAAATTTAAATTTTTATCGGAGTCCAAATTAAATTTAAAATTTCAAAAAATAACATGAAAATCATTATTTATTTTTTAAAACTTCTTCACATGTATGAAAATCCATCCATTTATATTTTTTATGAGGTGGATTGGAATCTCATTGTTTACACATATTCATATTTTAATGTGTCAAATTTATTTTCACCATTTTCTGTTTCCATATCACTACATAAATCTAATAACATCCTAACATATTACTTTTTTCATATATCTTGGTTTTAATGAACATATAACTTCTCCATTAACATTTCATGATACAAGATTATCTTGGTTCAAAATTTTCTTTGAATGGTTCTTCCAATCTCTCATAATTATCATGATTGAAATTCCCAGATTACTCATTACTTTATTCAATCCCTCACAATATCTTTATTAGTAACACTTGGTTCTTATTAAATTTTTCCATGTTCCCTTTATTTACTTTTATTACTACAATCTGTACCTTTCAATTTATTTTTAGCACCATAATCTGAAAAAAATATTGACACAGTGATAAAAAATACAATGTGGTATACCACACCATGTCAATAGAATAAATATATCAAGAAAATTGAAGGTTAATAGCAATAAATTTTAAAATTAATCCAACACAAAATGAATTGAAAGTCTATTCCCAACTAGTGTCTATAGAAATCAATAATCATATCAGTTTTCCCACCGATATTATGATGTAACCTTAAAATTTTTCCTTCTTTTGTTCTTATCCCTTAGTTACATAGTTTTCAATTATATTTAAGTTGTTTTCGGTGATTTAATATCTCAATCATAATTGCATAATATGTTTTCTTACATAATTAGAAATTTTTGTTTGATCTATTTTTCTACTTTATTTTTCTTTGTTGATACTTTCTAAGGTCAAATTTGGGTTTTGTGGGTTTTTATGGATTTTTAAACAATTGTGAGAGTAAATTCATAAATAGAGGGTCTAAAAATATAACATGGTTATTTCATCTTGATCCAGTTGAGTGTGACTTTTTCAATTTAGTTATCTCTCTTTATTTGGTGATTTTTTTTATTTTTGGTTCAATTTAAATATTATGTTCCAAGGGTTCATTTTTTCCATTATTGGGGATCTTTTTCTATATACATTATGTAAAATGATTTTATTATTGGGAAATAAAATTTAATTTTTTTGATATTTATGAGACAAAAAAATTAACTTTCATATTATTTTAGTAACTTCTTGGTTTCTGATATTATAATCAATCTTTATGTTGAATTATATATAAAATTTGATGTTTATGAATATTTCTGTAGTTATTAGCTCTATTCAGGTTTGATACATATTGTTTTTGGGAAGCTCTGAAGCCTCCTAATAAAAGTAGATATTTATATTTCATCTTATCCGTACATTATTTATCTCATTTGGGAAACACTTGATTAAGTCCATAAATTTGGAGTCCATGAGGAACTATGAGGGATTTTTCAATATTTTTGGGCATATAATTGGTTTGCGCATGGATTTAGGAACTAATAAATGAATCAATTGAGGGTGTAAACATTTATTACAACATTGTTTTTCAGTTTTGTCTCATGGTTTCAAATATCTACATCCATACATGTGATTTAGGTTGTCCTTCTAGTGGTGGGTGAATGGTTGGAGAGTGGTTTGGAAAACCAAGTGGCCTAACCATGTGACATTACCAGAATTTCATAATATTTAATTTCAAATTATACCATCCTAAATAATAAATCCCCATTTGATTCAACATATCCCTGGTTTTTTTTCCTAAAGGTGTCCCCAAACATTAACCTATTATCTCTTAATTCATACTTTGAAGATTCATAATCAATTCCTAGTTAGTGCTTCATTATTTTTTCTTCTAATTCTGAAATAGCACATGCCACGACCCTATGATGGGGGATGGATTATGTGGGGGATTTAATTTAATGTTAACGTGTTAATTTACTCACTTGTACCTAGGAATTCATGATTTTAGAGGATTTAATTCATTTACAAAGTATTAATGTATTTATATCCTTCGAATTCCTTTATAGAAATACATGTGATTCATGGGATTTTTTTAAAAAAAATTAACTGTATATGTAATGTTTTTTTAAAATAAACTGAATTAAAAAATGTTTTCATTTAGTTTTATAATTATAATTGTATTTTTATATGTATTTCAATAATTATGTCTATGTGTTTAATGATTATGCACAATCTTTATATACCAAAATGAATACGTGTCTCTTTTGAAATATTTTTTATTATTGATGATTATAACAAAAATTATTTAATTGTTGTTTTAAATGTGAATTATTTTGGGTTATTATATTTTTTATTGTATTAGGTTTCATTATTTGGAAAAATAAATTTCCATGCCATTCCATGGATTTATCGTCATTCGTATAAACAATTTATATTTCTATATACATTATTTTATATTTTTCTATGATATATAGAATTTCTTTTCATTGATGTAAATATTTAAATGTTTACATGTATATAAATGGAAATTGATGGAAATTTCTTGATTAAAAATAATCATCTCCCCAAATGGTTTCCTATTACATAAATATTTCTAAAGATACATTTATGACTATGTTTAATATAAAAATTCTTTAAAGGGAAATTTGGAATATTGTATAATGATTTTGTGTCTCTCATCAGTGTCTAAATAAATATTAAATTAATATGGACTTTCATATAAATTTATATTTAATCCCTATTTTTGTGGCCCATTTGGAACATTTAAATGTTTATAAATAAATTATATACCTACATGGAACCCTTAAATAATTTGGGATGGTCTTTTCCTTGGTCTGTATAGGGAGGCGGGATATATTTTCTTTTGTTTATCAGTTTTTAATATTGATATATATATATGTGTGAATACCACATTACCACCCAATTTTAATATTATAATGGGATCTTATACATTTTAATGAATAATGAGTTGAAAATCTATCTATTTTCATATTAGATGAAATATATTCCCCCATTAAAATGAAAGGAAATAGTGGTATATTCCATAGGTGAGGCCAGTTGGGAGAATCTATGTTTTTTAAAGATATATGAAATTGTTGATAGGATGATAGATGATATTTAATTGAGTATATCAAGTGCCATATCACAAAATGTTTAATATTTTCCCATGATTACATGTTTTATGTTTCTTAAAATTTCATAAAACAATATTTTTATGTTCATCATCAATTATACATTTTATTGTATCTTCCTATGTATATTTTATTTTCTAAACTTTTTTAACAATATTTTTATATTTAGTTTTGATCTCATACAGAATGTTGAGTTATTAGGTTGGGTCTCAATTTTTTGGTTTCATTCCATTATTTGTTTTGGTTCTTCATGGAGGATTTGGAAACAAAAATTATCTTAAATCAATGTTTCAAAATAATTATAAAGGATCTTTTTTGAAAGAGGTGTGTATTTTTTGTATAATTATATTATAATGTTTCTGAATTGTATATAAAACAAATTTTTATGGACTATTTTGAGAAATAAAATTTATATATTATATTGTTCTTATCAGATGAACTTTTATATTCTCACATCCAACTATTAAAACATAGAGTCAATAGAACTTAGCTATTGTGTAGGTTTAGGATTCATTTATGGTTCACTCAAAGAGAAGGGTTGGGTTTTCATATGGATTTTGACCGTGAGGTGAAAAATAATTGTTTTTTTATTATTATGTAATTTAATTTTATCTATGAGTTGGATAAACCAATTCCCCCCCCCATTTATTTAGATCTTATTTTCAATATGGTTTGTTTTTTGTGGTTGGTTTTTTATTTTGGTTATGTAAAGATTTCTTGTTTTTTATATTTGATCCTAGTTAGGTTTCTCTTATTTGGAACTAATAATACTGTTGTAATTTTTGATATTAACAATGGAATTAATGGTTTTTTGTATATTGATTTAGTGAAATCATACCAAACTACTATCTCATGATTCCAATGAAACTTTACATTGGCCCATGGGGATTAGGGATGCTCCTTGAGTGTGTCACAGAAAAATACAAGTGTCTAGTTCAATGAATATCCTCCATAGTTCATGAAAATTAGAATACGAATATATATTTGTTAAATAATATGAAATACTGATTTTGGTACGTTATACTCCTTATTCATTCAATAATGTTTCAAATGAAAAATGTCTAACAATAGTAGTTATACACCATATGAGTCCATTATTCTTTTAGTACAACACCAATTTATCTACATCCCTAATTAGTTTAATCAATATCACAATGTAATAAATGGAATGAAATAATATATAAGTAGATAATAAAATATAATATTATTTCATTAATAGTTAACCAACCATATTATTATTATATTCTTACTGATATTCATTATTAACATCTATATTAATGTTATTTTTTGGAGGTATGGGTAGTGTAAAATTTAAAAATGACTCGCCCTTAATTCCCCTTACCTCTAAATCCAAATAAATAACAAAAAATTATATTATATATTAAATAATATGTGTCGGTGTTTTTTCATCTTTTTTATCTTGTTTATATTACTTTTATTTTGTAATATTTCAATCATGAGATTTTTTGTTTTTATTTTTTCCTTCATATATTAAACTATATAATATAGTCTTACACTTATCCATGGTTGTTTAAAAATGATAATATGTAGAATTTAATATTTCAAAGAACCACTTGTTACATTATTTCCATTTATCTATTCTAATTTTTGTAGAATATATATGAATTAATTTTCAAAATAATATTCATTGTTTTGTAGCTCTTGTTGTGGATTTTTATCATATTTAGGAGGTCCAAGTAGAGATCACATAACATTTACTAAGAGGGGGGGGGGGTCAAATCATGGAGTATTTTTTCTTAGATTATTTTTTTAACCAAATGTTAAACTATATTTATTTATTAGATTATGATTCTAATAATTTTATTATATTGTAAAAATTATAATAATTAAAATGTAGAAGTAAAAATGATCATTTACATAGTTCAATGATCACATAATAATGACTAAATTCTTAGAAAGTCATTGAAACACCTATTGGCACATCCTTCAGTATAAAAATATTTTAAATAAAATTTTAAGAAGAATAATATTTGACCCATTATATATTGATTCTCTAGAATAGTATAATGGGAATAAAAAAATATATGAAAGAATTAAAAAATTTATTCAATATGGATAATCCTTTCTGTTCAGTTCTTCTCACTAAACCTTATACTATTAAATGATTCATCACTACAATCATTGAACTAATTGTATTACATACATGAATTTACTATAAAAAATATAGAATATATTTTCACAATAAAAAATAACTCTTATTTTTTTAATGTAGAATTAGTGGCCGCAAACATGAAATTAACAGTCATTTCAATTTTATAATATAATGGTCCAACATTATGCATATTATCTTAAATTATATGTTTCATTTCTTACACCAAAAAACATCACTCTCAGTATAATATAACTCTATTAAAACTTATGTTCAACTCTTTTCTTCATTTTCCAAAAAATTATCATGTATGTATTGATATAAATAAATATCATCATTTAATAACCTTTATTGTGTCCCGATTTTAGTGATTATAAAAAGATAAAATCTTCATATTTGAAAACCAACTCAATCATGAAATCCATTACACCGAAACCTATTCAAAAATGATATCATTCGATCATCAGCCTCATTACATAATGACAGGAAAGACATATTCTTTTTCACTTAGGGAACATACAATCCCGAAATGTCATTGTGCTATAGAATTATATAAAAACCTCAAATTGTAATTAAAATTCAACATCAATTTAAAATTATTATATTCTATTCATACAATCAAAATGTTTTTATATACAATATTATGTGATATTTAATTAAAACGTACTATATTCATCACACAAAAATATTAAAATTTAATATATATATTTATAAAAATGGATTGATTTTTAATATAGCTTAAACACTCAATTAAACACATCATCAATACATCTAATCATTTCCAAAATTAAATGGACATGAAAATTCATTCTATTAAAAAATATGACCATTTTGGTTATTTTTTGAGTGAAACACCTTAATAAAGTAGATTCAAGACCTTATATTCAACCCAAAACAATAATAAATCAATCAAATTATTCTTTTTTCCCGCTATAAATTAATTTGACATTATTAATAATGGTATTCAATAATATCCAGCATTTAAATTAACTGGAAAAAAATTAACTATATTTCAATCACAGTTCCACCTCATTCCAAACATCCAATTTCTTTAGTTAAATGATACCTAGGGAATATTGGAGTATTTTCATAAAATATTTTTATCCTAACTATACCACTTGGTTCCAAACATAACTCTTCCACCTTCTAAAAAATAGCATGAGTAACTAAAAAACTATCTTAGTCATATAAATAATATTTTAATTTTTAAATTCGATTCCCTTATTAGTAAACATTGAATAAAAAATAAGAATTTATAAAATAAAATTACTATTTTTATTATATAAAATAAATCAAATAACCCACTATATGATATTATATAAAAATTATTATATATTAAATATGATCTATAGAGAGAACATATTTTAAAAAGTTTGGTGAGAACTCCCCATGTATATATATTTAATAAATTTCCTTAAGAAATAAGAACCACATCAAAATAGCTTATTTTTCATCAATAAAAAATTTGAACTATCATATTCACACCAACACATATAAACACACACACAATTTTCACTATGAATTCATAATGTGAAATTCACATAACCAAGTACATCATAAAATAAAATCCTCACACACACAGAATACCATAAAAATTTTAAATTTTAAATTTTATCTACATTCTTCTCTATATAAATATATTAATTCCTTTATAAAAAACACATAATTTTTATTCATTACTATTATCACTATTATTAAAAGTAAAAGAACAAATGATAATAAAGAAGGGAGTTGAATAAATACTTCAATAATATGATATTTGAGGATAATAACATATCATCAACCACATATTCATTAACATGTATTTATGATTTTTTTCCAATACATCTACATTGTTCCACAATATAGAGAAAAACACTAGATTAATGATGAATTGTTTCTTAATTTCATTTATAATAGGGAAATTTATGTAAATATTATTTTATAGAGTGTTAAAATTTATTCATTGGATGATTCTTAAAATAATGATTGTTACGACCTACTAAAAATGCTAACTTCTCATTCTTCATAATTAATATTAATTGATTCATAATATAATTTTACTTCCTTATTGTCTATGTTTTAACACTTCATTTTCTTACACTACACATAGTGTGAATTGTTTTTTTAAATTTTCATGTAAATATAATTTTTTATCCATGTAGGATTACTCCTCTTAATATGGACTTCTAATCATCAATGCATCTAGATGGACCAAAATATGTAAATTTACAATTATATATATATAAAATATAATATTTCATTCTAATACTGTTATATCATTTATTTATATTTTAAGGAGTATATTTTATAAAATAATATGGTATTATTTTGGTGTACATTGGTATTTTATATATAGTTATATAGCATATACGATTACCAATCATGAGGTATCTAAGTATGAAAAACTCTTAAAATGTGTTTTAAACTCTTTTTAATATATTTAGATCCCACTATTATGCTTGTAATGATCTTTGCAAAAAATAATCTATTGGAAATTTCCTCAAAATAGTTTTTTCAAACTTTATTCAGTAGTTACAATGAATATCACTCCTAGGAAATAAAAATATCTTCAATTTGTTGTGTTATTTAGAAATCAATGAAATTTAAATTGTTTTAGGAATATACATCTCAAAATTATTCCTCAAATGAATAGACAAAACATTGTAAATATAATAATTATTTATAGTAAAAATAGTCTCATCATATAGTCAATGATGATGATTCATTTATATTATCTCACTACTATTTAAACATTTCTCAAATTTCAATTTTTTAATTCTAGTGACACCAAATATGAATCTATCATAAGAACTCTAGGAATTATTAAATGCAAAAAATCTATTGATAAATTAAACACATGTAAAAATAATAAATATGTATAAACCCACAATTTAATTTAATACTAGCATCCTCTTCAATATTTCCATTCAGAAATTCAGATTTAAACTACATTTTAAATATATTATTTTTCCAATTAGTGATGATTGAGATGAATAATATTTTTCTTTCATTAATTTTTTAAAGAGATATTTTTTTCATTAAACATACTCTATTGGATAAGGAATACTCATTATAAGCCATTGTAAACTTATTATTTCAACTTTAACTCCCCTAATATGATTATTGTAAAATACCCAATGTATCCCTGTAATATTTTTAACTATTGAAATTCCAATCAATAAGAATGTGATATTATTTTTTGAATATTATAAATATTAATTTATTTACTACATCTAAAAATTATTATTCAAATGTTCATTGACATTTTTTATCATGTTTAAGAATCATGGAGTTATGTGATTCTATAATAAAATGTCTCCACGTCAAAATCACTAAATTTTGTTAATCAATGCAATTACAAGAAATACCTTATTGGATAAACCATTGATTAATTTATGTATTTCTCTCTTATATGCAAGTAAAAACTATGTACATATTCTTAAACATATATTTTCCAAAACTGAATCATTACTAGAAATTGAAATCATTATCGATTCATAAATAAAATATATGAAAACCTATCCCATTTGGTGGATATCTGTGGAATATTCCATCAACTCATCACCTCAAAAACATTACTCAATTTTAGAAAATTCAGTTTGATGATAAATTGACTTCAGAACACTATAAATTAAATTAATCATAAGGTTTTGTTATGATTTATATCATATTGAAATAAATATGTATTTTTATGAAACTTGTATCTTTTTTTCTGAAAAACACTTCAATATTTTTTATATCTATAAAAACTAGACATCCCATTATAAAAATTTTGTTTGATCTATCTCTCCTGAGAATTTATAAATTTTCAAAGAAACAACAATTTTTTAAGGTATATTGTGAACTATATTCCTGTAAAATTTTTCTCTTCTTTAAATAATCATTAAAAATTCAATTTCTATACTCATTCATATTATTTTTTATGATTTTTTTATAAGATAACCAAATTATTATTTTTAACTTAATCTAAATATTATAGTTGTCTTCATGGAATAATTCTTGTCTTAGTTAAACAAAGTACATGTTATATGAGGGAAATAATAAATAAATGCAGTAATATATATATCATGATTTGTCATTTTTTACTTTATTGGTCAATATATGTTAGTGTGAATTATATACAAGGGTTAAGATATTTAAATCTCAACATTCCAATCTAGATATTTATCTGCCCTCTATATATTATATGAAGAACACATGAAATATTTTTATAATGTTATAAATATAACATCTTTAACAAATTTTCCATATGTTTACATGTTCATTATTATTTATAGAATCTAAAAAATTCTTCATTTCCACATATAAATTTCCTCTTCTAAACTCAAAATTCATATTTTTTAGAAAATAACACATCAACTGATTTTCCATTAGATTATTATCCATTTTTTAATATAATTAGAAATTATTTATCATGACTTTATTATTCCCAAGGATCAATTTTTTAATAATATAAATTTTTGATACAGTAAGTTTTACGTTACAGAATTAGAAAACAAGTAATAATTTATTTCAATTTTTTATTTTCAATATCCATTTATCAAATACCATATATTTTGAGAGATTAATCATACACAACTATGAAATAAGTATATGTTAACAATAATACACTCTTAAGATGAATTATTTAATCTTTCATGGGTGAAAACCCATTCTATAGTATCCATGATACATTATTCCACGAAACACATAATATAACATCAATAATAGTAAATAATTAATTTCTTATCTTATCCTTTTAGAAAAATATTTATTATTTAATTATATTTAGTAATGCACATAAAATAACAACTAAATTGATCACAACCTTCAAAAAGGACAATAAAAAGTTATACATTGTTCTTAAATTTTAATTGTGTTATTTCATGAAGATTATATGATTATTTTCAATGAGAGGGTTTCCTTCCCTTAATCTTTATAAATCTATGTCATGATGATTCAAAATAAAATTCCCATTCTTTTATAAATTCATTTCCTTATTTTGGAAACCACCATAACGAATTTATTTCTATTAAAAAATTCTGAAATTCTCTTCTTTTTTTGTAAAGTAGTTATTATTTTCAATTTTGTGGCTTTTATTTATTATTCTACTAATAAAACAAGATGTTTTTTATATTCTAAAAAATTTATAAATCTTTGTTGAAATAAATTGGTATACCTAACCTATAAATAATAATGACATAGATAATAGAAATAATCACATAGTTTTCATGGAAAATAATCCATGTTATTAAATATATTCTTAATAAAAATGATCATCTGTATAAGGTCTCTGAAAATAATAACATAGATACGCTTAGTTCTCTAATTAAAGGAATATGTGTTTCTATTACTTCTTTTTTCTTAATTCTCACTCCATGTTTGACCTGTATTTATTTTACTATTTACTTAATTATACTTCCATTATAACTGCATCATTTCTTCAATTATATATGACATACATTTTTTATTTACCATATTTACTGTTTTAAATTTTTATATAAATAAATATTATTGCAACTCTCAATCCCAAGAAGGTGATATTCGCCAATTAAAATTTTTATCTACATTTTTTCTTAGATGCCACACTATTCATAAAAAACGGTGCCATACTTCTAGTGAATGTTCCAAAAATAATATTATCTACTTATCTTCCATAGATGTATCACTGTTTACTCAGTGTGTAGAATTTAATCCTTTGATTTGACTACTTGAATAAACTTTTAATGCATAAAAACTTTTCTATATGAATTTTCCTTTGATGATAAATATCATTTCCAACTCTAACATTAAATTATACACACCCAGTTACACTCTAGGATTTCATATATTAATAATGACATCAACCTTAATCCCCCATATTTTTTCCATATACACATACAATAAGGTTTAATTTTAGTGCAAGACACGAGAATCCTTGTTTTTTAATTTCCATTAATTTTTTAGACAATGAAAATAATCACTTAAGATATAAATATTTTAAAAAATATTTTCCTATTAAAAATAAACATGAGAATTTATAATTTAAACTATAAATATAGTTAAAATTTTCTTAAAAAATTTTTCAATAATTTTTTATTCCAACACTAAATGAAAAAAACAATTATTATAAATATATTTTAACATTAACATGCACTATAAATTTTGGCCAGATTAAATGAAACATTTTTTTCAAACATCATCTAATAGGATATCTTTTTTTAATCAATATTATATTTATATAATATATTATTGTTATGGATAATTTGAATATCATGGTAACACCATTTAATTTTGATGATCCATCACTAATTTCAACAGTTGACAAGTGGTTTTGTGGGGAAATTTTTTTAGGATTAATGATTCAGACATATTATGATTCATTGGATATAATCCATTAGAATATATATTAAATAGAATTTTTGAATAGTTTATACATTTTATGTATAAAAAAATTTACATTTCAAATATTGATTCATTTTCCTGTCTGCTCCACACAATGATATTTTAATGTGGGGAGAGATATGGTGACTACTCGAGTCCTGCCTCCAACAGGCCCCAGGTTGGAGACTAGAACAATGGTATAATAAATACGATTATGGGAGGCATTTCCCTAAAAAAGAAATACGAATAAGAGAGAGATATGAAGAATAAAAAAACCAAAACCTTTTCATATATATATATATAATATAACCCATGTGAAACCACAAAATGTCATATAGTACTGAATAATTGATTAGAAAACTACATGTACCATAATTGCAATGATGATAATGACTATGAATCCAAAACATCTCCAGTTAAAAACCATGATTTTAATATCCATCACAATCACCAACCTACTATGGATAACCATAAATAATTATATGTGGGGAGTGATCATATTAGTATACTATATGGGATCCCCCTAGATTCTCTCACAGAAAAGATAATAAAAATATACTAAAGTAATAAGAAGAACTATGAAACTAGTCCATCCAAAAAACTGGTATACTATGATCCAAGACTACATGGATAATTCCCACTATGAATAGAATAAAAGTGAGCATATAATATAATGAATCATTAAGGGTAACCCCTTCCCTCTCCCCAAATGATTTTTCTCTCTACTCCAACATCGCATATCCTGAGTATCTATCTCAAAAAGAAGGTCACCCTGAAAACACATGGGCAGGGAACCACCACACACACCTCATGCATCACAAAACCAAACCATCCCATATCATAAAAATATTAACCATGTAGTATCAGGAATCCAAAATTTCATGTATGACATATATCAAACATCAGGTATTATAAGTCGGTCTATTAAAAACCATACACTAAGCATGTTCCTAAATCCATCAAAAATTATACAAATCATACCTATAATATTTATTTATTTAATAAATTTGGTAATACATGTGTGTGAAATAAATAAAATCCATCAAATCCATTTAAACACATATATGGGACAACTAACCTCCTAGAATACCAGAACATATTACTACAATGATAATAGAGTAGGCCTAGAGGGGGTAGTCTATAATATGTACTCCCGCTAGGATGTTAGGGAAAACACCCAACCATATTCCACTTGGTATAAGTTTCTCTAACCATCATCGTTGGGGAAGATTATGAAATCAAAAAAATTGAAAAGATATAATATTTCTCACAACCACACAGTTAAAAAAACCATGTTTAGAATGAATTGGGGATAATGATTTTTAGACCCCCACTACCACTGTTTATAGAAGATATCTTATAAGAAAACAAGTATATAAAATATCTACATTAATTTATAGATTCATTAATCACTTCACTATTTGAAAATTAATTAATTATCCATCAGTTAATCATTAATATAATTCCACATCAAATTTTAATTCATTACATCACATTATCAATCAAAATAAAGGAAATTCACTCCATGAATAACCAATCAAATAAAATAGTTTATTGAGATTAATATACTTTAATCATTCACATTCAAAAAAAACCAATCCCATAGGTTAAACATTTAAATATTCATTACTAGAATTATTATGTATCCAGTTCATATAGGAAATCCATATTAAGCTACCAATATGATAAAATATTCAATCAAGAACCATTATATTCCTCAAATAATGGGGAATGTAATGCAGATAAAATAAAAAAACTAAGAATCAATCCTTTTAAAAAAATTCAACATTGAGTTACTAGCTCTCAGCGTGCCATCAATGCATAAGACCGGATTTAACATGTTCCATCACCTCAAGTTACATCCTTGACACCCACATAAATATATCCATTCATCTATTGATCACATTAATTATCAAATTCCTTGTTATCCTAGCCACCACACCTACATATCAAAGTAGGTACCCCAGGCTCACATCACTTTCGGTCATCCCAGACCCATTCAATACATCATCCCTTCAGGATCATCCATATCATTCTCATATCACAAGTATTATATCTAGATAAAATCCTAAAAAATTGTACAAAACAATCGATGAACATGAAAACTAGTCCCTCAAAACAAGACATTAATCCATCTCAAGAGAATGTAATATGAGGGCTTAAAAAAGTCACTCAGACTTCTGATCATAATGGGTAACTTGTGCCCCACCAGAAATCATTATCACACAACCTGTTCTTCTTCCATCGGTAATTAATAGAATCATTTTTAACAGGTTCAAACTACGAGTATCATAAAACATTTGGCTATATAGGATATCAAGTGAAAAACACTCTAAGAAACTTTTTTGGATTCAAAAATCAAACAGAAGTATCATTCTAAATTAACATGAAATTAATTCAATATCAAAACAAAATCATGGTTTTGGTTCATTAAACAATTTTATCAATTTCATTAATCACATTGCTGATCAATTCAATTAAACTTCAATATTTCATTAATTTGATTAACATAAAATTACATTAACCATCAGATTAAAAAAATATCTATTTAATTATTTATAAGACGATAAATTTCAATTTAATTTCATTTTGAAATAATTTAACAGCTTCCATCCTCTATAAAATGTTATCAAGAAAATACATTGATATCTAAAAAATTATCAAGTGAAGAGTTAAACTATTATAATGGTTGTAGAGACTCGTATCCTGACGTACATGGACATTACATTACTTTTGCGGAATACTTAGTATATAACAAAAATACACACACAAGGATCGTAATAGTTTAGTGTCTTTGGAAACTCGGAGTATAATCTTCTAATCGTGGGGAAAGCTCTTCAACATCTCCCATAAAGATCTTCTTTTTTTTTACCTAAAACCTTTCTTTATATCCTGGGGAAAAGAAAACATAAAAGGGTGAGCTCAAATGCTCAGTAAGGGTAAACAAAGGAAATATCAATCACATAATTTTCATAAGAACATAACATTTTTGGAAATCTTAACCTGCAAAAGAGAGAATAATTTCATAACATGGGATAAATCATAGTAGTGAAATGAAATCATAACATTAAACATTACTCATTGTGGCATACACACATAATCATAGAGAATCATTTCTTGTTAGTCAAGACTCATTGCCAAGACTATCTTAGTGGACAAAGTCCCTTTCTGAATTGAGTAATCCTCGTTTCAGTCCTGTTTCACTGAACCGGTATAACCTACCATTCCAGCCATGTCTATCTCATGAGATATAAAATCTTTACCCAATGCATTGGAGGGAGATATAGGTCCCACCCATCTCTTAATGAATCCTTTCTTATGTGTGCCACCAAATCATAAATCATACATCATTGCATAACCCATGTAATAAAAATGGGATTCTTAAACAACATGACATCATAAAACCATTCATATAAGATAAAGGAATTCATAAACATAATTCCATCACAACATAGTCAAATCATTGTAAAAATATGGATAGAAACAGAACCCTTTATTATCTTAGATGAAAAATAATTTTGATAAAACACTTGAATTGAATTCTTGAGGAAAATATCCTTTTTCTTCAAAATCAATTTCTTTTCACAAAACATCATGCAATTTTAAAAGAAAAAGATTTTATTGAAAATAGTCATGAAATATTTTGGAGGAAGGTTCATGAAAATAAGGCTTTATAAAACCGTAAAAATCCGTTCGTGCCGTATAAGTTAAAAAAAACATTCTTCGTACTTTTGTCGGAAAAGTCAAAAAGTACCTCGTACGAAAAAAGACAAAAGATTCCTTTCATACATATTACTAAAAACTCACCAAAGGGTAAAAATGGATTTAAACAATTTTAGGTGGATGGAAATAATATTACATATTGATGAAACATGGATGTGGATGATAAAATACACCCCAGTAAATACTTACGAATAAACAATCTCGGATAAAAATGAGATTGTGATATTTCCCTTACCTTAGGTCCAATTTGCTTCGTATGTGTCCGAACCTCCTGTATAATGATTTAAATAATGTCATTGACTTATTAAAGAATCATATTCATTGTTATGATATCATATATGGTTCACTTATGACATTATATTACCCGTTCTTTTGTAATTTCCATGTTAAAGAAGCGTTTTGGGTAAAATCGTTTCATTTATCGTAGGTGTTTTGACTTGTTGTTCTTGACATCATTATTACTTATATCATGATTTACTTACTTCCAGAATATAAAATATGATTTATATATCATATATATTCAGTATATATATATATATAATAGGTAGATAAATAAAATGAAAAACACCGTTCCTGGAGACGGTAGTCCGTACGTACGCATGAACGCTGTTTTCCTTTCCTTATTGTCTTGAAATGGAAGTAAGTAGATGACATACATATGTATATATATACATAAATCCAGTAGCTTTATAATGTCATATATTTCATTATTATTTCTTATATATACATTATAATCATTCTTAAATGGTTAACATGGAGAATGAATCTCATCGCGTCGTGGAGACGGTAGTCCGTACGTACGCACGAGCGATGATATCATTTCTATAAATATTGAATTGAATTGGAGTGGATTATACAATATATCAGAATCAATATGATGTTGTAATAACTATGTATAGTTATTCTTTACACCATTATACCCATCCATGTAAGGTGGTGGTGGAAAATAGATTACACCACGGCGTGGAGACGGTATTCCGTACGTACGCACGCGCGGTGATTTCTTTTTCCGTAGGATGGATAGATGGTGAAATAGGGTTGTTTCATACTTATAATAACATATCAGTATATGAGTGATACTGATGTTATTACTTCATAATGAAACAACCTAAGAAGAAGAAGTGGAAGAATAAATAAAGATGAAAGAATTGGTAACGGTAATTACCTCTTCTTTGAAGTGCCTCTTGGAGACCTCCTCTTAGGGAACTAAAATTGGTCTTTGAGGAAGACCAGAACCTCTAGGATGTTGCTAGGGAAGTGGAGAATAGATTTTGGCAGGGGTTGGCCGAGCTTGAGTGCTCAAATTGGTGTGAGGAGGAGGGGGAGGAGGTGTCCTTTTATAGGGGAGGAGAGGGGCACCTTAGGAATTCTTAAAAATATTAATTTATAATAAATCTAACCCCACTTAAAAACCTCCAAAAATGACTCATATTCGAAGATTAGATGAGATAGGGTTGTAATCTCATCAACCAATCAAATTTAGACATGTTTGGATATTATTTTAAACCTTATCAATTAGATTTAACTCTAAGTTAAATAATTTAACTTTTACCGTGTCTTTTTGTTTTCTTTCACTATATGGTTAATACACTTACTATAACATGCCAAAAGAACCCCAAATTGTTTATTATTAATATATATATCCCTATCTAAGTCATTTGGCCGAACCTTAGATTTTTAGGAATAAAATAACAATTAGTAATATAATATTTGATTTAAAAACTATTTTGTGTCAATTTTGACACTATTTGATATATGATTTTTGTGAAAGTCATAATAGAATTAAATGTTCGAACCAAGTTGATTAAATCAACATTAATATATCATAGTAACCTATAAAATTAGTGGAATTCATAAAAAATCTCAAATTACATTTATTTTGGTGCTTATAACATCAATTATGTCAATATTTCATTAAAAAGATAATTACTGCATCATCGTTGTGTCATAAATAAATTAAATTATTTGATGTCTAAAAATTACAAATAAAATACAATCATGTAGGAAATCTTTTTATCTTTCTAATGAATATTTACAATAGAATTTATCTTATGTATAACCCCATATTAAAAATGATTTACTTATTAAACTTTGATTTTAACTATTTTAACCCTTCTTTAAATAAATTAATAATAAATGTCCTAATCTAATCCAAGTGGTCCTAAATGGTAATATTTTATTCCTAAGTTTGTTTTTGGTCGAAATACACTTGTCCAATAGAATTAGGACATGTGTTAGGGTAATAATAATATCATCTTTACCCTTAATTACCCTATTTACTTTTAACCGTGGTAAAAAAAGTAAAAAGTTACTATTCACCAAAAATTATTTTCATCTCATTGAACCACATTTTAGTCCTTGATATTAACCGTGTCTCTCGGATTTTCGAAATTCCATTCACAGAAGCGGTAAAATTAAGTTTTATGCAAAATTCAGTTTTTAACCTACCACTTAGTGGTTTCACTATTCATCAAAAATTGAAGGTTTTCAGAAAAATGCCAAAATTTCATCCTAAGCTATATTTCATATTCCGAATTCAAAAATGAAATCTATTTAACCAAATTCATAACATAGAAGTTGCATTAATTAATTTTATAATTAAATCCTGCTGTTAAAACAAATAGCGTGTTTTTAAGAAACAATATCTATCAAAAGATTGACACTTGATTATGTCTGGTTTAAATGTGAAATTACATTCAATGACCAAAATTGTATTAAATTGTAAAAATATATTCTAAATATACTTTAAAATCACTCAAATTAATAATTTATCATTATTAATTATTTCGATTAAAAAAGTTGTTTTTAATTAAAATTTAGTCATTTTCACTATTCATCAAAATATGAAAGTTATCCGAAAAGTACCAAAATTTCACCTTAGGCTAAATTCGATACTCCGAATCCAAAAATAAAGTTCATTTTGAAAAATAAGATTTACTGGATTTCAAAAAGTGGTTATTACTATTCATAACGGCTAGTTTTAATAATATTTTTATAGCATATCGTTGTTTAGTGAAACTCGGTATTGCGTACTACACACGCTATCGAGGAAGGTCGCGATTGCGTGTAATGCAAGGCAAGTCAAGGATGTGTGTTGTGCAAGCTCCTTTTGGTGTAGCGTACAACACAAGACATTAGTGAAATAAAAAAGAATATTTTTCATAAAATCTCGGGCTGTTACATTCTACCCCCCTTAAAATGAATTTCGCCCTCGAAATTCGTCGGGGTTATAAATGGTTTACTATTCGAAAGTTTCTTTAATAGAAACCCACATCGTAAAAGGGAATACCAAAACTTGGCTTTAAAAACTAAAGTATGAAATGTAAAGATTACCCAAATAAACTAATCACTGGGTTTCCACATAGGTGAAAATATGGATATGGAAGAGAAATCTAACCATCATGTTCTGATGGAGAGTGGTAGAGAACATGGCTATGAAAAAGCCAGTAATCACAAATCCATAGATTTGTGGTGATATAAGGTACCATCTGATTCATCAGGTATAAGATCACTAGGACAACATTTTTGGTTTTCAAGATCATTTCCCTAAAGTTGAAAATTTGTTTAGAATAAATACTTACTTTATTTTGGTACAATCTCACTTTTGTTCGTGTCTTGAACAATTTCTACTTCATCTCTTAAATAAATGAAGTTGAATTTGTTATTCGTGAAGTGTTAGCAGATCATGTGATAGAATGACGGGTCATTCCATCTGTCTCAAAAGATTAGCAAAATTTATATACATAAGTCGATCTATAGTGGGATTAATCATATATGGTTCCTAAAATGAACTTATACATCACATATCATACTGCTTAATATAATAAAACTAGTTTCTACTAAACAGGGACTTCCTGTAGGTCAGTGGTAGGCGATAAAGGCCAGTCGCACTTCGGTTGTGGGTTCGATTCCTACAGCCTTGTCCGAAGCGATGGGCTGTCGCCCGTCCTGCAGGTTGTCCTTTTTATAAAACTATATTACTATAACATCCCATCAATAATATCGAAAAAAAAACTTCTATCCTTAAACAATACTAACTTATGTCCAACATAATCCAGTCTAATCTTTAGGCTTATACATAATACTGCAGTCCACTCTCATAATATAGTGACAACGATTACCAAAGATTTAATACTGTCGTTGATCCCCACATATCATAAGATATGTCTTGTTGGTCACATTCCAAACACTCAAAGTCCTTAATCGTGTATTCTCTTGAATACCTTAGTGAAAAAAGTTAACACTTTCCACATACCAAAATCCTCAAAATTCTATATACTCAAACCATGATATCACTTAGTCCTTATATTAATCATGAGCTCATGAATACTGTAAAACATTTCATTTTCCCCTTATCCCTTCATTATGCGCATATCATCTTCATTCCAAAAATATCTGAATAACCTTTCATGGATACTGGTAACATTAATCAGACAACAATGTTACAATCCTTACATGTCTCTTTATTCCATAGTACCATGAGATTACTTATACAACATTACACATGATAAACATGTAATCATTCCACTACATTCTTAAACCATTGACCGAGCTTCAACAATTCTTTCATCTCACATACCATTGGTAGTCTCTTCATCATCATCCACATAAATACTTCCCATATGACCATACTGATTCTCTTCATGAGTCTTTCCCTTAGGGAATTTGTTTGCATAATGCCCATACATTCCACATTTAAAACACTTAACCATTTTTGATGTCGTAGCAATACCATTATCCTCATCCCTGGTATTAACTGAACCTTTTCCTTTGCACTTACTGGCTTTATGTCCTTCTTTTCCACACCCAAAGCATCTTCCAGTTCCTTTGAAACATTCTCCTTGATGCCTCTTCCCACATGATTTACATAGGGGAAATTGAACTTTCTTTCCTCTATGATCATCATGAAACTCCATCTTTCTCTTATTAGCCGAGTCAGGAAACTTACCAAATTTTACTTTATTGATCATATTATGAGATTGCTGATTCGTCATAATAATGATGTTTGGACTTCCAAATCCCATTTCATTTGGTTTCTCATAAAGAATATCATTCCATTGTCCATCATTTCCTCCATTATCGTGAATCACCTTGTTTCCAGCCATTTTCTAAAACCCAAAAAGAATAGCGTGAGAGGCAAAAATCATGCTAGGGAAAACAACATAATAAAGGGGGATTACCTTGAACATCTAACATCTTAGGTTTAATTCAATGATCGTTAGCGTAGTTCTAGTACTATAACCTATACGTATACTTAACCTTAGGGACATCCCTAGACATACCTTAGAAATACCTCTAGGGATCTCACTAACGTTTTCGCATCCTAGTTTCCAAAGGTTGACTAAACCTTTACTCTGATACCAACTGTAGAGACCCGTATCCTGACGTACATGGACATTACATTACTTTTGCGGAATACTTAGTATATAACAAAAATACACACACAAGGATCGTAATAGTTTAGTGTCTTTGGAAACTCGGAGTATAATCTTCTAATCGTGGGGAAAGATCTTCAACATCTCCCATAAAGATCTTCTTCTTTTTTACCTAAAACCTTTCTTTATATCCTGGGGAAAAGAAAACATAAAAGGGTGAGCTAAAATGCTCAGTAAGGGTAAACAAAGGAAATATCAATCACATAATTTTCATAAGAACATAACATTTTTGGAAATCTTAACCTGCAAAAGAGAGCATAATTTCATAACATGGGATAAATCATAGTAGTGAAATGAAATCATAACATTAAACATTACTCATTGTGGCATACACACATAATCATATAGAATCATTTCTTGTTAGTCAAGACTCATTGCCAAGACTATCTTAGTGGACAAAGTCCCTTTCTGAATCGAGTAATCCTCGTTTCAGTCCTGTTTCACTGAACCGGTATAACCTACCATTCCAGCCATGTCTATCTCATGAGATATAAAATCTTTACCCAATGTATTAGAGGGAGATATAGGTCCCACCCATCTCTTAATGAATCCTTTCTTATGTGTGCCACCAAATCATAAATCATACATCATTGCATAACCCATGTAATAAAAATGGGATTCTTAAACAACATGACATCATAAAACCATTCATATAAGATAAAGGAATTCATAAACATAATTCCATCACAACATAGTCAAATCATTGTAAAAATATGGATAGAAACAGAACCCTTTATTATCTTAGATGAAAAATAATTTTGATAAAACACTTGAATTGAATTCTTGAGGAAAATATCATTTTTTCTTCAAAATCAATTTCTTTTCACAAAACATCATGCAATTTTAAAAGAAAAAGATTTTATTGAAAATAGTCATGAAATATTTTGGAGGAAGGTTCATGAAAATAAGGCTTTATAAAACCGTAAAAATCCGTTCGTTCCGTATAAGTTAAAAAAAAACATTCTTCGTACTTTTGTCGGAAAAGTCAAAAAGTACCTCGTACGAAAAACGACAAAAGATTCCTTTCATACATATTACTAAAAACTCACCAAAGGGTAAAAATGGATTTAAACAATTTTAGGTGGATGGAAATAATATTACATATTGATGAAACATGGATGTGGATGATAAAATACACCCCAGTAAATACTTACGAATAAACAATCTCGGATAAAAATGAGATTGTGATATTTCCCTTACCTTAGGTCCAATTTGCTTCGTATGTGTCCGAACCTCCTGTATAATGATTTAAATAATGTCATTGACTTATTACAGAATCATATTCATTGTTATTATATCATATATGGTTCACTTATGACATTATATTACCCGTTCTTTTGTAATTTCCATGTTAAAGAAGCGTTTTGGGTAAAATCGTTTCATTTATCGTAGGTGTTTTGACTTGTTGTTCTTGACATCATTATTACTTATATCATGATTTAATTACTTCCAGAATATAAAATATGATTTATATATCATATATATTCAGTATATATATATATATAATAGGTAGATAAATAAAATGAAAAACACCGTTCATGGAGACGGTAGTCCGTACGTACGCATGAACGCTGTTTTCCTTTCCTTATTGTCTTGAAATGGAAGTAAGTAGATGACATAAATATGTATATATATACATAAATCCAGTAGCTTTATAATGTCATATATTTCATTATTATTTCTTATATATACATTATAATCATTCTTAAATGGTTAACATGGAGAATGAATCTCATCGCGTCGTGGAGACGGTAGTCCGTACGTACGCACGAGCGATGATATCATTTCTATAAATATTGAATTGAATTGGAGTGGATTATACAATATATCAGAATCAATATGATGTTGTAATAACTATGTATAGTTATTCTTTACACCATTATACCCATCCATGTAAGGTGGTGGTGGAAAATAGATTACACCACGGCGTGGAGACGGTATTCCGTACGTACGCACGCGCGGTGATTTCTTTTTCCGTAGGATGGATAGATGGTGAAATAGGGTTGTTTCATACTTATAATAACATATCAGTATATGAGTGATACTGATGTTATTACTTCATAATGAAACAACCTAAGAAGAAGAAGTGGAAGAAGAAATAAAGATGAAAGAATTGGTAACGGTAATTACCTCTTCTTTGAAGTGCCTCTTGGAGACCTCCTCTTAGGGAACTAAAATTGGTCTTTGAGGAAGACCAGAACCTCTAGGATGTTGCTAGGGAAGTGGAGAAGAGATTTTGGCAGGGGTTGGCCGAGCTTGAGTGCTCAAATTGGTGTGAGGAGGAGGGGGAGGAGGTGTCCTTTTATAGGGGAGGAGAGGGGCACCTTAGGAATTCTTAAAAATATTAATTTATAATAAATCTAACCCCACTTAAAAACCACCAAAAATGACTCATATTCGAAGATTAGATGAGATAGGGTTGTAATCTCATCAACCAATTAAATTTAGACATGTTTGGATATTATTTTAAACCTTATCAATTAGATTTAACTCTAAGTTAAATAATTTAACTTTTACCGTGTCTTTTTGTTTTCTTTCACTATATGGTTAATACACTATCTATAACATGCCAAACTAACCCCAAATTGTTTATTATTAATATATATATCCTTATCTAAGTCATTTGGCCGAACCTTAGATTTTTAGGAATAAAATAACAATTAGTAATATAATATTTGATTTAAAAACTATTTTGTGTCAATTTTGACACTATTTGATATATGATTTTTGTTAAAGTCATAACAGAATTAAATGTTCGAACCAAGTTGATTAAATCAACATTAATATATCATAGTAACCTATAAAATTAGTGGAATTCATAAAAAATCTCAAATTACATTTATTTTGGTTCTTATAACATCAATTATGTCAATATTTCATTAAAAAGATAATTACTGCATCATCGTTGTGTCATAAATAAATTAAATTATTTGATGTCTAAAAATTACAAATAAAATACAATCATGTAGGAAATCTTTTTAGCTTTCTAATGAATATTTACAATAGAATTTATCGTATGTAGAACCCCATATTAAAAATGATTTACTTATTAAACTTTGATTTTAACTATTTTAACCCTTCTTTAAATAAATTAATAATAAATGTCCTAATCTAATCCAAGTGGGCCTAAATGGTAATATTTTATTCCTAAGTTTGTTTTTGGTCGAAATACACTTGTCCAATAGAATTAGGACATGTGTTAGGGTAATAATAATATCATCTTTACCCTTAATTACCCTATTTACTTTTAACCGTGGTAAAAAAAGTAAAAAGTTACTATTCACCAAAAATTATTTTCATCTCATTGAACCACATTTTAGACCTTGATATTAACCGTGTCTCTCGGATTTTCGAAATTCCATTCACAGAAGCGGTAAAATTAAGTTTTATGCAAAATTCAGTTTTTAACCTACCACTTAGTGGTTTCACTATTCATCAAAAATTGAAGGTTTTCAGAAAAATTCCAAAATTTCATCCTAAGCTATATTTCATATTCCGAATTCAAAAATGAAATCTATTTAACCAAATTCATAACATAGAAGTTGCATTAATTAATTTTATAATTAAATCCCGCTGTTAAAACAAATAGCGTGTTTTTAAGAAACAATATCTATCAAAAGATTGACACTTGATTATGTCTGGTTTAAATGTGAAATTACATTCAATGACCAAAATTGTATTAAATTGTAAAAATATATTCTAAATATACTTTAAAATCACTCAAATTAATAATTTATCATTATTAATTATTTCGATTAAAAAAGTTGTTTTTAATTAAAATTTAGTCATTTTCACTATTCATCAAAATATGAAAGTTATCCGAAAAGTACCAAAATTTCACCTTAGGCTAAATTCGATACTCCGAATCCAAAAATAAAGTTCATTTTGAAAAATAAGATTTACTGGATTTCAAAAAGTGGTTATTACTATTCATAACGGCTAGTTTTAATAATATTTTTATAGCATATCGTTGTTTAGTGAAACTCGGTATTGCGTACTACACACGCTATCGAGGAAGGTCGCGATTGCGTGTAATGCAAGGAAAGTCAAGGATGTGTGTTGTGCAAGCTCCTTTTGGTGTAGCGTACAACACAATAAATTAGTGAAATAAAAAAGAATATTTTTCATAAAATCTCGGGCTGTTACAATGGTACTCATAAAAAACATCACAAATGTGTGATCTCAAGAAACTTCAAATCTGATTGAATGGCTACTAGGTTAATAATATTTCTATCATAAAAGCAATAGTTTGGTCAATTTATGAGTAAATATATATAAAAAATTGAATAAATTAGTCCCATACCTCAAAATCCATAAACATTCGTCACATGAGAAGGGACTAAGTTGTAGATATTCAATCACCTCCCCCATAATATCTACATCCATCTAAGGACGTGTGTGGCACAACTGCACCAAAAAAACCCAGACAAACCCCATTATAAACATGTGATATAAATCTTCATATCATAGTGAGATGATGTATGATAAAATGATAAAAAATTAGAAGAAACTATAGGATGTAGAGGGAGAAATTACATTGGATAACCACAGATCGAATGTAGAAGGATATGGATTGACCCCATCGAAGGAATCTACAAATCCAAAGGAAAGGAGCTATTATTTTCCTGGGATTGGTTGCATCGAAAAGGTTTTTGAATCTCGAGTGGATGAAATCATTTATAAAAATTCTTCATAGGAGGAATACATAGTTTGTAAACAATTTACTCATTATGTAAATATTTGGGTCATAAAAGTCTAAAAAATGTTAATCCTGTTAGTTATTTTACCCAGAAATTATATACATGATGAACCATCCCTTCACATGTTGTGAAGCTCACATGCAAGACATGAAAGGATTATAAGATCAATAATCTACCTTCTTCTATAATTTCAATAACCAACACCTACGTACATATTTCAAGCTACCTCCAAGATCACCTTTCCTCATAAATACACAAAGGGTTAAAATATGAAAAACATGGCACATACAATAGATACCTCTTAATCAATTTCATCCTTTAGAATTACAAATAAAACATTAAGAGAAATGAATTTTTTTCATCTGAACAGCCACCTAGTGATATAATGATCAATGGTCTCACCATAATTAGTGGTCAACCACCTCACCATAGGAACAAGTGAAAAACTATTTAACAACAATAACATTATAGAAGACACTTTCTCAGAGGGGATACATTTCAAAAGAGGGTAAATAAATAACATAAATAATAGGAAACCATCTCATTAACCAAAGGATCATGATCCAAAAATGAACATCATTACAAGAGAGACATAATCCTAAAAAATATTGGGGTACTATGTCTGCATATACGACTCACGTTCCAAGGTACTCTCTACCAAGCCATTGTTCCTATATATGAAGAAAACAAGAGGAATAGAATGCCAAAACAATAGAATATCTTATACATATTATATCACCATAGGCATCTCCATTAAGGTCACATCTTCTACATCGATATCATCCCAATTGATGCTTTTAGAATCATCGTGGAGACAACGACGGATCTATGACATGTGAAAAACATTGGGTATCTATATCATCAATGGGGGAAGTGGTATGTGATAGGCCATAGATCCAACACTAGAAGGCACTTCAAAATACATAACAGACCTAGGTGAAATCATTCTCCAATGACTAGGCCTTCAACTCTCATTATGTGGAGAAACTATTAGGAACACATTATCACTAATGTCGAAGAAAATTGGTCTCCTCTTATGATCACCATAGGATTTATATTGACCATTCTTTGATTTTAACTTCACATGAATCTCCCCAAATATCTATATCATATACTATACCAATTGTCGAACAAGAATAGCTATCTCGCATGTCCAAATCCATTATAATGGATAATGATATGGTCGGAAGTGAATGTATTTAAATGTCACCAAACGAATGGTGGAGTGAAAACTATTTTTTAAAGAAAACCCATCCAAGGAAAGGTGCCTCATCAAATAGTTTTTTTAATCAAGGTCACTAGGGAACAACATGGATTCAGTATTCATGATGGTCTATTTGGTCTGAACATCCTTCTACTGATGAAAATAAGATCTAAGGTCAAACTGAGAACCAAAAGAATGTTGGAGACCTCTCCACACACATGAGGTAAAAGGTGTATCTAGATCTTAAATGATCACCTTCCAGACTCTGAAGAGTCACACCAACTCCTCCAAATACTATTATGAAAAAACTACCAATAATCATGACTAACTGATATATATAATGTGGTATGATTTCATCAAATAATATACCATCACTATTCTAGAATCATATCATCCCAGATCTAGAGGTAATTTTGTAACAAATTCTATCAAATTGACCTCCCACATCCAATGGGGAACATCCAAAATATGGAGTGCCCCTCCAAGAACATATTACATGGCTTTCACCTTTTTGGATACCAAACATTACAACTTCATGCTTCAACCTAGGACATAATCTAACCACTCAATGATCTGTATGAATAGGTCAAATTATGATGTAATGCTGAAGGAGAACTCTAAAACTCATGGAGAACGATTTCAATAATCACTTATGAAAGGAAAAAATCTCCCTTTAAATAACACTAGGTGATATCCATAATTATAACAACCATCCATGGAATTCAAAAAAACAACTTAGGGTCTATAGACCTCCACCTCAAAATCCCCCAATTGGGATTCCTCAACCTTCTACACCAAAGATGATTGCACTATCATCTGGGAAGGACAAACACTATCTCTATACACTCTTATATAAATATTTATCACTAATATTTCTTATTTTACTCTCCTAGAAACATGGGATTCACACAAGTTATCACTTTGTTACTTCCCACTAAGAGCATTAGCTACAAAAATACCCTTTCCATGAATTTATGATGTATGAATGTTATAATCATATCAGGACTCAATCCACCATCAACGATGAATGTATAAGTCACAAGAAAAAAATACACAACTCATGCTGTTGTGGTCAGTACAAACCACAAAAATATCATCGATAGGGTAATGTCTCCATGAAATCAAATCAGGCACTACTAATACCCAGTCAATATCATGGTTGTAATATTTATTCTCATGAGGACATAACATTAGAGAATCATAGGAAAAAACTGATATATTCTACATTTGAATGTTGAAAATATAATATTTGAAGAACAACAATAAAAATAAATTGAACTCTCTCGACTAAAGAACACCAGACTTGAAATATTACCAACCAATCCTTCAGGTAATCAAAATCTATCTAACATTGGACACAGCCCATGAATGTTCAACCATTTATAGATAAATCTATCAAAGGTTTCGCAACCCAATTGATGACATCTATGAACAAATTATAACATCCCAGAAGAGCATGGAAAATTTCCACCACTACAACTGTCTTAAGGGATTCCAAATACAAAACATCATATACCTTTAAAGGATCCCTGGAGAATCCCTTCTTGGAAAACAAATTCTTCACGAAATATATTTAACGAGCCTAAAATTAACACTTTGAAACATCCGAAAAAGATACTAAAGAACAAGAAGTCCTAAAATAGCCAAAATATGCTATGAATGATCCTCCTCTAATTTTAATTATAGTAGTATTTTGTTGATGAATACCTCCTTGAATATATCTAAGAACACTCTAAAAATTATTTCCATTGACCTCATGAAAATAGCTAGAGCATTCATCACACTGAAAAAAATCATAAGGAACATGTGATGATTAGGAAGACAATGAGAAAACGTAATTTTAATATCCTCAATCTTCACCCACATATGATGATTTTCAGACAATAAATCAAATTTAAAGAACAAACTTGATTGATTAACATGACCAAATAATTCATAAATCTGAAGAAGAGGATAGTTATTATTCCCTATCACATGGTGTGACTGGTGATAACTGATATAAATATAAAATCTTACATTATCTTTCACCACTTACAAAATTGTTATAACCCTTGGTGACAAACCTATCTGAACACAACCTTGCTGAAATAGATCATTGAGTAGCACTCACATCTCTGACAACAAGGAAGAAGTAGTCATATACAGAGACATTTAGATATAAGACATATGTGGATGTTGCCTAATCTCATTCTCGATCTCCCATAGAGGGGTAATTCCAAAACCTCTTTTAGAATAAAATCAGTGAAATATTCTATATCACTGGGGAAAAATAACTTCTAAAACACATAAAAACTTTGTATCATGTCAACCATCATACATGATAGGGAAAAACATGTCTCTAACCCATCTAAGGGTCTCACTCACTAAATAACACCACTGGCTCTCCATCATCATCATAACAAACCACCTACCTCTTGAATAAATCCTTGATATCCTTCAGTAAAGAAAACTAATCCATGATTTGGATGATTTCATATGAAAATATCCAAAATCATAAGAAATATACCAATGATTTGTTCTTCTCCAACTCTATATCATAGTCTCTATATACTTCATACATTTTATCTCATCCTCCAACTAGTATAATCTACTCCAAGGGTGATGGATGCCTCTATACCTCATATCCCAATATATGGAACTGGGTAAATAATATTTAGTAGTGCATCACTTAGGAATCAAGAAAATAATTTACCTAAGTAGAGTAAAAGAAATATGGTACCTCAAACAACACCTACCTCTCATGGTGTTGGAAATTATAATGCATGAAGATGACTATGACTAACTCTATGACCTATCTAAACCATCTAATGACCACTCCATCGTCATTTCAGGCACTATATTGATGAGGAGAATCTCGAGGTTCTCCTCTTCTAGTAACACATCCACTTTGTTGATCCCAAACTGGACTACCCTACTGTAGAACCTCAGATGAAACTTCCCCAACATGGGAACCCAAACTCGGACAACTAGAAAACCCTAACATCATAAATTTGTCAAGAACTCTAGTTTTTGAAGAACCTGGGATCTATAATAAATACATAGATATAATCTATTGGAATATATCTGAGTGCTGCTACCCCAAGTGAAATGAAATGACAGGGGCTGAGACATACTTCTGGATAATCGAAAACTCTTCTTTGATGACATCCTAGAAACCCATTATACAAATTAATTATGCAAGGAGTCCTAACAACAACCGTATTATAACAATGTTGTTCTGGCCAAATTTCTCTCGATTACCCATTCTTTCACCGTCAATTTCAGTTACACTATCAACAAAAACAAAGTGATTGTGTCATTGATCTATGGAAGAAAATATTTAAAAATTTCCTCACTTTGTTCTACTCAACTAAAAAAAGTTAGGATTCATATCATAGAAATGTCCAAAAATGGATCTCAAACTCTCAAACACTAGAGATCCTCTACTGATGGATTACATGCTCCCGGTGACTAACTGCCTTTGCATTCGAAGAAAGAAACTATTATCTAAACATGTATTATAACATACCCCATGAGCCTTATGACTCCTCATTATCCCCATGGAAAGTGAACCACCACTACATCACTTCTCCACACAACATCCCCAAACCCATGAAAAGCCAATGCCCCTTCAGAGCATGGAATAAACATAATGCTACCCAAACCTCCTCAAGACAGTCCTCTATGACAAAATATGAAATGGAGATCTAATTATTCTATATACCATGAAAATATAGCTCCCATGCTATCCTCTTCCATGTTTTCCAGCCACTTAGCCATGGGATTGCGAGATTTGTAATGGGTCTCTCTCTATCCAGTCTGAAGAGGTCTTTGCTTTAAATAATAAAAAGTGTCTTCGACCACACCCTTTAAAAAATATATCTCTTACTGTCCTCCTCCAGGTTTCTTCTCCATATACCTATACTCAATGGAGATATACATCCACTTCTTTCTGATCATCTTTGATTTTAACATGATAAGGTCGTAAAACTAAAACCATGCCTTTAAAAAGGAAAACATTTTATATCTCCTAAAAAGGAATATGAAATATTTGAAAATAATTATATAATTATTAAATAATATTTTTAATGTTGTAACCTATCCCAATTTCAACCCATTTTAATTATAGGTGAAAAGAAGAATGATGCATGATTCTTTCCAGGGTCTCTACCATAGAAATAGTATAACATAGTTTACAAAAACTGATAATCGTTTGTGTTTGTGTATCAGATCATAGGGGGGAAAATATAAATGTCTCTACTGGTATCCCATGTCTATGTCACTTACTAATCATTATTGAAATAGTTTCCCAACCCACCCATGAAACCTCACTTGTTCTAAACTCCTCCTCCAACATATCCCTTAACTAGAAACATTGATACTACTATATCATGACTCATTACACATAAATATACATCAGTGAGGGGAGATCAATGGTGAATTTAAAATTCCAACCTCCAATAGCCACATGGATGGAAACTAGCACTGAGAGTATCATAAACATGCATATGGGGCCTATTATCCTGTAAGAGAAACATGTTTAAGAGAGAGATAATAAGGATAAAATTTCCAACACATGGTCAAATATATATATATATATATTAATAAAATTCAATTGTATCGATGAATCTTTATATAGTAATATCAAACTGAATAAAAAACTAAATGTAAAAAAGGTTAATATGGCATTGACCGAAAATCCAAAATTTCTCCTGCTAAAATATGATCTAGTAATATCTATCCTGACCCCAATCCTTCTCCAGTTGGCCTAAATAAAATTTTAAATATATGGATAGCGTTATAATAATAGTATACTCGATAGGATTCAACTATTATCCTATTGTGAAATATATAAAGAAGACATGATAAAGAATAGTGAAGAATAGTGAAACTAGGTCGTCACCTAAAAATGTATACTATGTTTCCATCCTCACCCTATCCAACTACCAAAAAGTATCTCATACATGAGAGAATAAAATATAATAAAACATATAGTTTTTTCACTCCCTCTTCACAAATGATTTTCCCCACATACCCAACATCAATAACATCTCTAAAAAAGTTTTTTTTCGCAAAAAAATGGACACGGAACCTCCACATGATCCTAGGGACACGAATAACCAAACAACCACATATAAAAAACAAAATTGAAACCATGTAGTTTTTGGAATATACTATAGATTGTATGGAATATAACAAACATAAGATAGTATACCTCATGAAATTATATCTCATACACCTTTCACATACCTCAAGACATCACATCCTATACACATCATAACTAAAATAATCCATTGGATACTATATCTGGTAATACATGTTTGTAAAAGAACTAGAATACATCACATACCATAACAAACATATACCAAAAAATTAACCACAGTGCATACCATCACATGTATTTTCCAAGAAAAAATATTGTGGCCAGATGGAGTAGTCATCCATCCATCCTCCAACTTGGATGTTTGGGAAAACACCCTTTTAGAGTCAACTAGGATTCAGTTTCCCTAACCATCATAGGTGGGGTAGAATATAAAATCAAAAAATATTCATGATATAATGTATCTCAAGAGCATATTATTTCCATGTACTAATATTGGAGCCAACTACAACTAACACCACTCAAACACCCTTCTTCCACTACTATGAACATATAACTTATAAGTACCCAATAATTTAAAAGAGCTTTAGTAAATAAATATTTCATTAATATATTCACCTTATGGTAAATAATTTAATTTCAATTAATTGTAAATTTAAATTATTAAAAATTAAAATTTATTTCCTTATGTTACATTAAACATCAATTTATCGTCCATTCCCTCCAGGCATGACCAAACCAAGGACTTGGATAATCGAGATTAACATATTTTAAGCATTTTAATTCAAATATAAAATAACCTCATCAGTTAAACATTAACATAATCCTTACTATTTTTACACCATATCTATGTACTCTAGGAAAACCATCCTCATCTACAACCTTTAGAAAATATTAAATCAATAACCTTCAGAAATCATAACAAGTAGGGAATGGAATGGAGGTAAATAAAAAAACCATGCCATTAATCATTTTACAATTTTGATTGAGGGAATAACATCTCTCATCATCTCAGTAATGGGTAATCCCAATTTTAACCCATTCGATAACCACTGATTCCATCCCTGACAAACATATGCATATAATAATGCATCTCACCATCACATGTTTCATATGATTCCATTTCATCGAAGCCTCCATGTCTGTATATCACAACAACCATCAAATTAACACATCACATTCGGGCCTCTCTACCCCATACCACACACCAACCCCATAAGATAAAACATATCATGATCAAGTCAAAAGGATTGTTTTGAGAGAAAATAACAAGAAACATTACCAATAAAAAATGTAATAAGGAATCTACTACCTCAAAACAATAACTTAAAACTCCTCATTGAAACAAGCTCCCACGGATCAAAAAATTAGCACTAGGACTCCTCTAAAAAATGGGAACTCGTTCCACATTGAACATCATTATCGCACGACTAGTTATTAATAAATATTTAATTAACTAATTCATTTATTAATAGGTTTCAACAAATAGAAAACTAATTATTCCATCTTTAAAATATATAAATTTGAAAATGAGTCTGTTATTATTTGTTCTTGTTTCAAAAAACCAATTGACCTAATATTCTCAATTAACATTTCTTATTTCATAATCAACAAGACTTAACGTTATTCATGTTAATTAAACAATTTAATTATTTAATTAATAATGTGGAAGATTAATTCAATTAAACATTCACATTTTATCAATTTATTTATCATCAAATTACATGAAACACCATATTACAAACATTTATATTTAGTTATTATTAAGAGGATTAATTGTCAGCTAATTCCGACTTAATATTCATTACCAATTAAAATCAATAAAAATATTCTAAAAAAACTGGAAATTAAGTAATACCATCAAGAAAATCAAGATGTGAACTTCTATCACCATACAAAGAAATAAAATCCCTTACATAAAATCAAAACCAATTCTTTAATTCTATGAAATTATTATTATATTATTTTCATTAACATCCAAAGTGATAAATCATGATAAATTTTCAATTTCATATATATAAAATTGATGAAAAAATATTATACCTCAAAATCTGTAAATTTTCATCACAAGATAATGAACTATGAAGTATAGCATTGATCCCCTCCACTTTAATAACTATATCCATATGAGGAAACACAACAAAATTTCAGAAAAAAAATAAGAGAACCCCCATTTTAAACATTGGAGATCAATCACATAGCATGTATATAATATATTAGAGTAAATGTGATAAAAATAGAAGATACTATATGAAATTGAGGTATCCCCACTAGTCAAAGGAGCAAGGCTAAGGATCAATCCTCTTCAATGGGATTTCTAAAATCCCTGGAAGGGAGCCACTGGTCACCTAGAATCACGTGTAACTATAGGGTATGTGAATTCCAATTAGCAATTTTTTATTAAAAACACCCCCTAGAATATTTTTATAGTGTGTAAACCATTTAGAAATTTTCTAATTGTCAATTTTCAATAATCAATGAATAATATGTTTCATTTTTAATATTTTACATTGGAATTATATACATTGTGAATCATCCCTTTACAATCCATGAACCTAACATACAGGGTTTGTATCATACCTTATACTATCATTTTAGCTGCCACAAACATAGGACTAATTTAAAACCTCTGGTAAGCACTAGTACCCTTTGTAACTAACAAAATGTTGGACTACACAAATCTAGGACCATACATTTTATACCTCTGAAACAATGCTTATCCCCGAGAATCCTAGACCTAACCCAAATACAAATGAAAAGAGTTTTCACAAAAATTTACTCATCGAAATACCTATCAGAGGTACATCCATCATAGAAACTCAAAAATAACAATATATGAATAATTGAATAACAACACAACAAAAAAACAAGCACTTAATCACTCTTCCTAGGGATACACCTCTCCATGGAGAGTAAAGATGAAATTATAAATAAGAGGAAAACATCTTCCAAATAGAGAATCAATACACAAAACAAAATTTCATAAAAAGAGAGATATAACCATGAAATTCCCCAGCTTACTAAGTGTGAATGTATAATTCGTGTTCCTAGGTTCTCTCTACCATTCCACTGTTGTACCACAAGATATAAACCAAGGGACTAACGTGATCATTAAACACCTTCATCTGGTAGTGCAAGCACTCTATAGACAATTCCTCGATGGTTGAATCATCATCAACCTCGATCTCAACCAAATTGATGATGTGAGGTACATCATGAAGACGATGAGGATGTTCCGATAGGTGAAAAACATCATGTGTCTAGATAATATATAGGGTAATTGATATTTGAAACACCCTAAATCTAACACAACAAAATACATCAAAAGGTCCAACAAACTATGGGGATGATTATATTCAAAACATACTCTTCACTACCCATGATAATGAGTCACCATCTGAAACACTTAATCCCCAATGTCTAACTCTAGAGTCCTCCTTATATAATAATCATAGGATTCATGGTGATACTACATTTCATTTTTCCTCTCTCAAATCACTTAATCCATCTATGGTGTATTATATACCAATTCTATGAAGAGAATTGCTACATCTCCGAACCTACTCCATCATATGAATAAATGTAAAGGGATTACATACAATGTTTCAAATATAATTAGAAAAATAATAGAGTGTAAACTATTATTGTAAGAAAAATCAAACATGGGTAGATGAGTCATACAATAACCAATAATATCCAAGAAACTAGAGTTCAAGATGACATCTATATTCTGTATGGTACTCTCTATCTGAAAATCCACATTTAAATAAAAATTAGTGTTATGGTGTTGATGATAAATAAAAAATACTAGAGACATATCACCACATTGGATATAAAATGAGGATCTCGACAAGAAGTGATCATCTTTATGACACTGTGGAGTCGTACCACATCCTCTTTATACTACATTGAATAAACCAACACTGATCTCAACTCTATATTCATTATATAGATGGATTATTTCATGAAACAACCTACTATCACCCAAGTTGATTCAAAGACACCCTATGATCAAGGTATACTATTAATAATGTCCATCAGGATGTCCTCTCACTTCCGATAGGGAACATGAAATGGTAGGAGAAATCCACAGGGAAGATGCTTCTTGGAATTACCCATGTTGTAGATCAAAAACTACGAAATAAACTATGAAACGGTATTCTTTAACCCATGCCTGCTAAATTATCCTCTCAAGGATCAGAGAATATTGGTAATGTCAATATGTACTTCCATTGTAGAACTATGTAAATCATGTAGAAAAATCCCATGCATAATTAAAGGAACAAAAAGTACATAAACAATCTACACTTTTTGTTATCTATCCTCAAACCGACCATCAGGGAATCTCCAAAAACTACTCGGCGCTTCAAATCCACATCCTCGAAATCCCTCAACAAGTACTCCTCCTTTTTCTGAAAAAAAATTAAACCATTCTATCATCTAGGAAACACATTATATACCTCCAATCTCTCCTATATAAAAATTAATCCATGAGAGTTCTTCCATTCATATTCACCCAGGATATCTCTATAGGGATTGCATATAATCTCATCAACCGAAAAATTTAACTTTCTAAGTTTATCTCAAATATCAATGTTGTAATCTAGTATGATCTCCAACCACCATCACTGACGCATGTTCATATCATTCTAGGGGTAGACATACCCCAAAATCTTGTGATGAGTAAAAACCATGAAAATCTAACTGATGTGGTAATGTATCCACAATTTCAAAGAGAACACCACTACTTCCATGTTGATATCATGGGTGGAAAAGATAATATCATGATGAAGTTACTAATGAGACCAATAAAATAAATAGATCTATGTTTCATCATAATGAATCCCAAGACATGAAGGGAAGCATCACATAAAACCTCAAACTAAAGTCCATATTCTATATAACAATAGAATGGAGTGCTAAAAATCATGTCCTTTAGGTATTAATAATCATCCTAAGACTGCTTTTTCAATATGATTATTTATCAATTGTAGTGAAATATTTAAGAGGAAACAAAACCCAAGATAAATCACATACGAACCTCTAATAATATGATTAAAAACTAAGGAAACTATATACATTGTCCACAATCTTGCAAGATTTTCAAGACATGAATTCCTCTAGTTTCAAAGTATCAACAATTAACACCTTTTAGAACAACACATTCCCAAAGAAATATACATTATGAGCCCTTAACACACACTTTGAAAACTTCCCAAATATTTAAACATAATGAAGAACATCCTAAATGGCATGAAAATTCTCTACATGATCTTCCATAGACATAGAGATTAAAATGATTTCAGTGATTAAAACCATTACATTATTATCAAGGAATTTTTTTTTTCAACCACATGAACATAGATTGAGAATTCATCACACCGAATAGAATCACATTGAACTTTTATTTCCCTTAATAACCACATGATGTATCCCTCTAAATATCATCGTCCTACACAATCATCTAATGATTTCCAGACCACAAATCAATCATTTTGAAGAAAAATCATCCCTTTAGGTGATAGAATAAGTCATCAATCCATGGAAGATGATAATTTTGATTCATTTTCACAAGGATCAAAAGATTACAATCGATACAGTGCTGAAAGAATCCTTTAGAATTAGTCATGAAAATAATTGTTCAACCCCAATGTTACACAATCAGATGAACAAAATATTATTGCAACAGTTCATCAACATGTACTTGAGGCTAAAAACCCCATTAGGTTTTATCTTATACATTTTCATATAGATAAATGAAGCACATAGTTATAGCTCATTACCAAACTGAAACTATTGTTAATGGGGTAATTCTAGACGATCCTCTTGAATGACATCAGGGTACACATACACAACCCTGGGAAACACGAACTGATGATCTTGAAGCCAAATCAGAATCAACACAATCATAAATGATGGCAATGATGGAACCCACTTATGACCCACTTGAGGGTCTTAATAACTAAAAAACACCATTGGGTTACTATCTATAACGCAATACATCACTTTCCATCTTAAAAAATCCATAATACCATAAACTAAATACAAATAATCTAGAACATTAATGATGTCATATGGATGCATCCATAAACATAGAAAATCTCTTCTATATCAGTTCACCCTAACACTAGCTCATAGTATCTACCTATATCATACAAATTAAAACTACCTCCAAATGGAGTAGAAAACTCTAAGGGAACTATAATCCTATCATCCCCAACTCCCAAGGAATTTTTAGGAGTAGGTAATAAAATAGGGTTTGTATCTTTTAAAGCACACAATTAATGAACCCATGAAGGAAATAAAAAAAGGTTTTTTTTAATGACATTTGTCTCACATGGAGCTAAAAATGATAAAGAAGTAAGTTATCCATGACCAACCCTATAACCTATATAGCACTACTAACTACCACCTCCATGATCGTGGAATGCTCTATTATGACTAGGATAATCTTAGGTATATCATATTAATTCATCGAAACCTCTACACTGATCCCAAACTCAACCACACTTCGACTTCAACCTCAGGTGAAACTACCTAAATAGAAAAACCTGAAGCTAGAAAATGTGCACTCGACAACTACACATAATTATCTAGGACTTTCATTGATAAATTAGTTGGCCTATAAAAGAAATACATTCCTCAGATAATTTGAAAAAGAATGAGATTCACTTCCCTCATAGAAATGAGATAATGAGGGATGGGACATACGCGTTGCTGACAGAAAAATCATATCTCATGAAAACATGGATGCCTAGAACACATATCTCATCCATGATTAAAAATAATGACTCCCATATCATGATTAACTCATACTATCCTATGTAATATATTAACTTCTTCCCTCAGAAACCACTCATGATACGTCTTCCACATAAACAAGTAGGCCATGCAAAGAGATTTGGACGAAAAACATCCTAAAAGTTCCTCTCCCTAGTCTGCTCATCTGAAAAAATGTCAGAATTATTTTTAATAATATTCTCGAAAATGATAAAAACACTCACATATTTGAGATTCTCTAACCAAGTGTATATAACAGTCGGTATCCAGCTGCCTTCAGGGTCAAAAAATAAAATCTACATTGAACTGCACTTGAAACACCTCCAATAAGACTGCTAATTTCTCATGATCCCTATATAATAAGAACCATCACATCCAAATAACTCAAAACAAAATCATCACATCCAATGAAATATTTTTCTCCAATAATGTATGGAATGAACTGAAATCTATCTCAACCTTCCTCAATTAGTACTCTATCACTGCATATGAAACGAATCCCTCCTACTTATGTAGACACTAGCAATTAAAATCATGGAGTCTCCTCCTCGATGTGTAATCGTCTGCAACCTCTACCCTAGGGGGATCTTATGGATAATCCTTTTGAATAACATATTCATGAACCTGAAGAGGACATCTAATTGAATCCATGCCTAAAAATTAATAGCATTTTGGGGCTCCTAGACATGGAATATAGAAAATTTTAACATTATTTAATTAAATATTATATTATATTTTGAAGGTTTTAACATATCACCATTTCTACCCATTTATAACATAGGGGAAAAAATAATGATGAATGGTAATTTTCAACATCTCCACCTTCCATCTAGTTTCCATTAATTTAGTAGAATCAATAAAAATAAAGTTACATGAATCAGATCATAGTGGGACAAAAATACCCATGTCTCAACGAGTATACTAGGGTTACATCGCTTAATAAACATAATTGACATTGTTACCCTACCATCGATTAGAAACTCACATATTCCTAACTCCAACCATCATCTTATTCCTCAACCTAAACTTTTGATACAAATTTTTTAGGATTCCCTCCCTAAAAAGATATTGCAATGTGGGGAGATAGATGGTGACTTATTGAGTCATGTCTCCTATAGGCCTTGGTATGGTTACTAGAACTTGGGTGTAGTAAACATTCATATGAGAGTCGTTACAGTTTAATGAAAATAGACATAAGAGACATATAAGAGGTATTATAAAACCAAAACCTCCTCATACATTCATTCATACATATATATATATATAAAGATAAACCATGCATAACCATGAAATGTCATACATAGCTAATCGAATAATGGAAAACTACATGTATCAAAAAGAAAAATAAGACAATGACCACAAAGCCTTAACATATCTTGGTAATCCCTGATCTAGTAATTTCACTCTCAATCAACAACATGCTATGAATGACTTGAAAAAAAATTTATATATATACCTAAGGATAGCATATCAGGATACTAAGTTGGATCCTCCCTAGATCCCCTCATGAAATTTTTTAACAAATAATGCTAAATCATAGTGAACAATAGTGAAAATAACACATCACCTAAATAGCTATACAACATTCCCAAATTCATCATGAAAAACATTCAATGTATATTGCATATAAGAGTGTATATAATATAATATGACATCAAGGTTACTATTATCCCACATTCCCATTAGTTTTCTGCTCAACCCCAACATCATATATTATTGAAATCTCTCTCCCAAAGTACCATACCTTGAAAAAACATGGGAAGTATGACACCACATATGCCTCATCTATCACATAACTACAACATCCCATATCACATTCCAACTAGTATCCAAGTAGTTTTTGGGAACCACAACAACCTAAATGAAATTTATTAAAATTTAGTTATTATACCTCAAACCATCACATACCTTGCACCGAGAAAGTACCTCAAGCCATCAAAACATATACACATCACACCTATAAAAATCCTTTGATTAAAATATCTAGATATACATGTGTGTGAAAATAATTAAAAATATCACATCCCTATACATAAACATGATGGAAAACAACAATGTTTGTATACAAACACATGTAAAATGAATTGAATAAATTAGGGCCAGATGTGGTAGTTATCCACCCATCATCACACAAGGATTTTTGGGAAAACAACATCTCAAGGCCTACTGGGTGCCAGTTTCGCAAACCGACATGGGTAGGGAAGTATAAGAAATCAAATAATATAAATGATATAATATAAGGCACAACCAAAATACGGGAATAACCTAGTCTTAGACTCAACTATGTCTAAAGTTAATTATACTATGTGTATCCACTACTAAGAGAATGTATTCTGTAATCCCACAACCATATAAAAGAGAAACATTAATTACTTCTATCATTACGTAATTCACTTTTCACTAATAAATTCATTATCCATTAATCACCAATTAAAATTACTCCACATCAAATTGTATTTCATTACATTACGTAACACATCAATCTAAATTCATTTTCATCTAGATATAACCAATCATTGGACTTAGATTAACAAGTTTGAAATCGTTTATGAATTTTCATTTCTATTGTACGTTAACCCATGGGATAAACATTTTATTATTCTTTACTACCATTATTCCATAACCATGTATTTTAGGAAAACAATACTAATATAACACCATGAGAAAACATGGAACAAAAAAACTCTAACTACCTCAAGAGGTGGGTAAAAAAATTCAAAATAACCAAGAAACCCATCTAAAAAACTATTAACATATTAAAAAGTGCTAATACCATCTCTAAACCTCTCATCAATGTGTAGTCCCAGATATAACACATTCTATGTCCTCTAATTATATCTCTGATGCCCACATGCATATACCATTGAAGATTTATATTATAGAAATCATATTCTACTATGTTATATGAGAATTCTCATCTATATATCACAACATGCATCATTATATCAACCATCCTAAGCTCACATCCAATCCATGACTCCCTACCCCATTCCACAAATCATCTCTCTAGGATTATCCATATCATGCTCATATCAAATGTCTTGTATCTAGATCACATCTCAATCAATATAAATAAACAATAAAGAAATAAGGAAATTGATCCCTCAAAACAATTCATGCAACCATTTCATGCAAACGAGCTCTCACGACTCCAAAAAAAGACACTCAGAACAATCAACCAAATAGGTAACTCTTTACCTCGTAAACATGTTTATCAAAAAGTGGTTCTTATTTCATCATTAATTAAACAAATTATTTATTTATAGGTTTCAACTACATAAAAAATAAAAAATCATTATATAAAGTCTATCAAAGGGAAACATCCTCTTAGGATTTCTTCTAGTCTTGACAAACTAGGAGAAGTAAAATAAGCAATTAATGTTCCTTTTATTATTTATCAAAAAAACTTTTTCTGGATTTAGGTTCATTAACCATTTTATTCAATTCCATTATTCACATGGATGATCAAATTAATTAAACAATCATAATGCATAAATTTTATTAACATCTAATCATAGTAATAACTATATTAAAAATATGAATCCTGAATTATTTTGGAGACAATTAATTTTAATTTAATTATGGATTTACATTCATTAAATTTTTTTATCAAGAACGACATGTTAACAAGCCAGGGTATTGATTTCTATCTCTTTAGAAAATCAAGAGGCACACCGTTGTTGTAGTACCAACCAAAAAACATAGCTAAATTTTTATCACCACTAATTATTACATCGGGATCAATAATTATTCGGTTAATTTTATTTCAATACAAAGTGATAAATAATGATCAATTTATAATTTCATGTATATAAAAATAAGAAATTAATCATATACCTAAACAAATATCATCATTGTTTGCACAAGAATGAACCATGTTGTGAATCTCTGATCACCACCCCCACAAGAACTGCATCCATCCAAAGATGTCATGGAACAACCACAAAATCAACCAAAAGAAACCCCATTATAAAAATGGTAGATCGGTCTCTAGATCATGACAAGAAGATATGGTAGGAAATGAGATCAAACCGGAATAAATAGCAAGAAATTAAGGTAGAAATTACATTGGATTACCAATGTTTGAAGGTGGAAATATAAGGATCGATCCCCATTAGTGGAATCTACAATTTTTCTAGATATGATGCACAACCCTCCATGAATATGGTGCATCTATAGTTTTTTGAAGCCTGAGTGGTTATAAACCTTTATAAATAAACCTGATATGATATTTACACAATTTTTAATACATTTACTTATTATGTAAATGTCATGGGATGGAAGACATTGAAAAATGTATTACCTTTTTTATTATTTTACCTTGAAATTCAACACAATTTTAACCATATTTGTATAATACATGAACCTCATTTACATGGAGTGCAATGATTACATAGTTTGTAATCACCATGCTTACAATATTTCATTATCCAGAACCTTTAGATATTCAAAGCCTTTATCAACCTCCACTAGCCTCAGAAACTCACAAAGGGTTGGAGAAAAAGTATTTGTTCCCTTAAATTTATATTTGAATTAAATATGTTTATCTTTTTGTAAATTTCATGGTTTTATAATAATTGTGAAATATATATGATACAAAAAACATAATTTATTTATTAGTAAAAAAGCATTTATTGTAATAAAAAAACATAAAAATTTATTTTTTACATTTTTGAAGTGTTAAATATATATATATATATATTCCATGTAGTATATTTTGAGGACAAATTAGTAGTTTATATGTGAAGGTAATTTTTTTATAGATATTTCACAATTTATGATATGTGTATGTATATGTGTGTATGGGCATTTTAGTGTTTATATATTATAAAAAAAGTAACATGTTTCACTAATAAAAATTTCTCATCAATTAATTGTATATGATCAAATGTTTGGTAATCAATTTCAATGATTGAAATAAAAAAGGAGAAAAAAGTTGTATTATTTCGCTAAAAAGAAGATGAAAATAAAATTCTATCAAATAAAGTAACCAAAGCACAATTTATTTCTTTGAAACATATCATATATATTTAATGTAAATTGAAGGTCATTCATGGGGAGACTATGACGATATTCTGCACTACATATAATAAAAATACAAAAAGTACATATTCAATAATCTATATATAATCTAGTAAACAAGTTGATGAATTCACAATATAGGTATGTGATTTAAATTCCAATAAAAATATTATTAGTGAATAAGTGAGATGAAAACCAATTACATTGACCTCAAAAACCCAAAACCACTAATTTCAATTGGATATATATGACTATATGTGAAAAAATATAAAAAAAATTGTTGACCTAATATGTTGTGTATATATTTGAAATAATTTCATTATATTGAAGACTATAAGATCTGGACTTTAGATTAAATCTAATAAGATTAGATACCAATAAATAATATTTGAATTTCTATAAGGGTATTTAGGATACACTTATTTCTCCCTCCATTTAATGTATTGTTCCATTTAATGTTTTTTCAGAATATTTCATATTACTCTTATACCCTTAATAGAAATTATATTTTCAACTCAAAATAATTTTTGTTTCCTCCCCGAATGGTTTCCAGTCTGGGATTGCATGGGTAGAGACTCAACCAGGGATGCTCTTGGGTGATATAGGCTTTGACCTCGGGCGAAACAACATCCTCAGGTTGGAGACAATGACCTCAGGATGGGGAAGATGGTGACCATAGGTGACAAAGACAGTGACCTTGCATGGTAGTGACCTTGGAAATGTATGCCTTCATGACAAGATTCAACCGAGGATGACCTTGGGTGAAGCAAACATGGATAGTTTCCGACACACATCATTAATATGCAGTAGACATTACTCAAAAACAGCCCAATAACATTGGAAGGAGATCGAACCAGTGACATATTTTGCCCAATATTTGAAAATAATGTAACACCTGAACAATGGTGCAACAAATATAATGCGTTAAATTATTTTCACTTATAAATAGTGATGAAAATGGAACATGGTTTGAGTATATTCACTGTGTAAATTTATCATTTTCATGCTAAAATATCGTGAGTTGGAGATGGTCCCTAGTCGTGGGTCTCTCATAGAAATGCGATGTTGATGGTTGGGATGGGAGTCGTTGGACTTTTTTAGTAATAAATTTGGACCAAGCGTAATTTTTGGGATTATGTTTTGGGTGTTCATGTTTTATGTTAAGCTGGCTCTTGGTTCCATGTTATGTATTCGTTTTAATTTAATTTTATAATAAATTTTTAGGCCTAGGTTAACGCGGTTCCAGAACATTCCTTCTAAAAAATAGAAATAATAATGATTCATTGGACTACCCACGAGTTTGAGAAGTTGATAAGATGTATTTTCATCATGTATCTGAATGTGACCCCAAATATTCACATTCACTTTAGGGTAAATTAAAAATAATTCCCTAGGAAATTGATGAAATTTATATCATAAGATATGGATAAAATAGAGAATAAAGATTTATTCTCCAAAGAAATATGAATTCTCTATTATATGTGGGGAACTATGTTACTGCTTATATGATTATAAATAATGTAATAATTCCCTAAACAAAATTTAAATTTGATAATTTAGAATTTATAAATATAGTATTGTAACTAAATAAATTGCTAAAAAAATACAAATATCACCAAAATATTGTGAAAAAATTTATTTCGTATTTTGTGATATTTCTAATGTATCTTAAACAAACATTTTATAAAATTATGGAGATTCTCTAACAAGAAATCATAGAACAAGAAATGATTTTTGCAACATTAATCCCTAGATGGGTACCATATATACTATATTAATGTAGGACATGATGTATCATACTAAAATGTTCGAATCCTTTAGTTATGATTCTAATTTCTATGAGGACTATAGAGCTTGAAACATGCTTTATTATGATGCATGATCTAGAATTTTTTTAACCACATTGAATTTATAATTTTATTTTTTATTATCAGGAATGAAATATCTGGTTTCCTGACCCCATTCATCCCCAGATTCTATTTCTCTTTTCATTAACAAAGGGTCTCTTACTATATCTTGTTATGACTATATTGATAGTCAATGTACTTTCTCAACCTTTTTATTTTATTATATAATATTGGGATAATAACAAAAGATTCATTTAAATATTCTACTAAACACATATAAAATATATTTTATAAATACTTCTTAGATTCTAAAATTCTAAAATATTTTTAATGAAATTAATTTTTTAATAATAAGAGGTGTCATTTATGTCTGATTTGCGAGAATATTTTTATGAAATAGTGTCATATTTTTCCAATCATTGAATATAAAATGACTTATAAAATCATTTTGTATATTTAATGATAAAATATAGTATTTGAACTAATTTATATTTAATGTTAATTAAATTATTTCAGAAAAAAAATGGAGAAATATTTTATATTTCAATATATATGACACAAAACCCCTCCAAAGATATAAAAACAACGTGAAGATATCCCGTGATATGTTCATTAGGTAGTATGATACACAGTGCCTGCATAATTAGCATAGGAACCTAAAATTAATATTTAGGATCTTTAATCCATTAGGGATGCCAATGAAACATTGATATTTCATACAAAACCTTCATTGACAAGTAAACTTTTTGATGTCCAAAACACCATAAATAATTTTTAATGGTTATTAATAAAGGGAATCTTGAATGGTTCAAATTTTTGTGTTTTATGATGAATCCCAAAGTTTTCATATTTTTTTGATTGTTTTAGTTAAAATATAAATATGGAATTACCTATAATTATCAAAAAATATTATTTATATTGTTTTATAAGATGCATGAATGATATGAATGTTCTTAATATTGAAAAGGGAAATAAAAATAAAAAAGGATTTATAATAGAAATATGTGTATGATGACATATAAAATCATTATAAATCCTTGGAAAAATCATTGATTAAATAAAAGGAGAAAGAAAAAATATTTAATGTGATAAAATATAGTAATGGATAAACTGAAGACTACGTTGACTTGATAGAACAATCAATTAGTTATAATTCCAATGTATTATTAACTATATATAATTACTATATACATTCAAGATAGAATTACCATCATCCACAACCATAAATATATCTAGAGATAGAAGATAGTATAAATTTAAAATATCACTGAGGATTTAATTTACAAAAAGATAATGATCTACGTAAGAACTAGTTTTTTAATACTGTATAAAGTATCTAATCATCATACATGTAATTATTGAGGAACAAATTGTTGACACAAAGGATTTAATTATATCGAAAACGATGTGAAATGGATAAATTGATGAATTTATATCAAACATTATTCCTTAACGTGAATATAGTAAAAAAATTAGAGAAAATTGTAAATATAATAATATATTATATTAAAATTCAGAATAATTAAAAAAATATTATGGATTATTATTCCATGGTTACTAAACTAAAAGGGACATGTTGTATTTCTTCCAATCAATTCCACATTGTACAAATTATTTTTTACATATTATGTACATAAGTCCTTTTATATTTTTCCATATAGAATATTTAAATAGTTTTAAAATATATGTTTAATGAATATAAAAAACCAGTGTAGCAAAATCAAATTGATAAATGATTCTAATTTTCTATACATGTAACAAATCTAAAGTATATCATTTTCTTTTTAGTGTCTAAATATGAAATTGCAGAGATTATCCAATAGAATAAATGAAAATAAATATGAGATAAATAATATTAAATTTCAATGATTAATAATAAGATGAATGAATTTCAAAAAAAAATTAGAGAATGAATTATCCATATAACATGTGAAAATAAGATTATAAAATATTTAACATTGATACATAAAAAACTATATCTTATTATGTTACATTATTATTTAGATTACCAAACACATTTATAATTCTATAAGTATTTATGTACTATATAAAATCTAAATATTTGAATTGAAAAGATGGAACTTTTGTCTATCTCGTGGAAAATTTTATAATAATGAGTGTCATCAATTTTTAAATGTAATATTAATTTTTTGAATTACAAAATATAGAAATCAATTTTTCACTATGAATATTTTTTTCATTGATGAATGGATCAAATTTTGACATTATTTACTCTATTTATAATGTATCAAATCTATTAACAACATTGATTCCCAATCTATGGAGTATGAAATGAGATCCTGACCACCCAACCCCATGACTACAGGAAGATACAAAATTATGGTTGATGGGTATAAGGATAACAAAATATGATCATGGGGGATGGAATAGATTTTGATTGAAGGATATATATATTGTTGGGAGAGAGAATCTACTTTTATAGTATAAATATATATATGTGATAATTGAGGAATAAGATACTAGTGATAAAGAAATATTCTCTTAATATTTGGTGAATGTATTGAATAGTAATTGGATAAGGTAATTGTGGCTTTCATAAAAAATGATCCCGTTACATTTCACGTTAAAAATTATAAATATATATCATCGAGAGGGGAATAATATACATCATTCAAGTAGATATATTTCTCTTCCCCTAATTTCTAAATTTGAAATGTTTCTTTATAGATGACGAGTATATCCTAAGTCACAATAAATTTCTTATATTCTAGAGACTATGTAATTATTTAATTATAATTTATTCATGTTATTATTTGGTTTACTTTTTATTAACCTATTCAGTAGATACTGAGCACAGTTAATATTTTCATATTGACAATCTATTATCAAGATAATTTATATTTGAAAACATATTTATACCTTGTGAATTTTAGAGGTAATTCCTTTCTATTATATAAATGGCTATCAATGAACTATTCTAGGTTATAGAGAATTACATTTTTCAATTAGTGATTTAAAAATATTTCATGAGTTCTGATCAGAGGCCATTGAATTGAAATAGTTTAAAATATGAATTCATGTATTTAATGGAATGAATTTGGGTTTACATAAGACAATGATATTGGAATATATTTATCATATAAATTCGAATGAGTCAATATATTAAGTTAAGATACCAAAAATCAAAAATGTTAATGGGTAAAGATTAATTGGGAGGAACTATTAGTTATTTAGATATTATTAGAATAATATGATTCATTTAATATTTGTGTAATGAAAAAAAAACTTTTAAACTAATGTTGGTATTGTACAACATGTAGGAGATGTATTGAACTATTGAAAATATTATTTTTAAATAAAGTCTCATTTTTAAGATGATAATGTAAGATCCATAATATTAAGATCATATCAATGAGTTTAGTGTGATTTGAATTCAATTATATTCTATAAATATAAAACTAAGAAATAATATTTATGAATTAATATTATTGTTATAATTAAACTAATTATAGGTTGTTATCCTTACTATTGCGAGTTGTTTGAGTATAATTAATATACTAGTTCTTGAAGATATTAATGATCTAATTATTAAGAATGTATCTTATATAAAATGGCCAAAACGTGTACCAGAATAATATATAGTTCATTGGGTAAATGATGATTATCTAAATGAAAATTTTAGAAATTGAATTATTAATATATTGTAATGAATTGTAAAAAATTTATTGGTTTGGAATATTTATTATAAAATTATAAAAATGATATTAATATAATGAAATATTTTCAAGGAAGTTGAATTCTAGATTCTTATATTAAAATACCATTGGTGAGATATAATATAATAGCTTTTACTACATGTGAATTATACATTGGAGTTCGGAATCATTTATTTCAAACCATCGTATCAATTAATATTATAGAAAATATTCATAGAAATATATATGTTCAAATTTTCATCCAATCATATTTTACAAGAAATGAATTTATTAGTATTATAATGAATGGTAATTCTGATGTTCATATAAAAAAATACAATCTTACTAATACTTTAGTGGTATGATACATATAGATATAATGGAATAATTTTATATTCATAATTAAAAATGATAATGTGGGATTATTTTAGAATTTTTATAATTGAGGGTTGAAAACTAAACATAGACGCATGGTGGTAGGAAAATAATTGTAAGAAAAATCATTATATTTGATATTGTTTCATATTAAAATGTGGTAATTACATATGTTAGAGATATACAGTAATCTGATTACTATCATGGTTACATGAGTGTGAGAACATAATGACTCCAAAATACTAAAGGAATTATAATTCTCTATTGTAAAAAATTTTGGTCTTAAAATTAGAGCCTCTAAAGTATATAGAAATTTATACCTTTTTAAATTGAACAATAGATAGATATTTCATAGAAGAAATAACTTGTAAATACTAATGAATAGTGAATAAACTATGTATGTTCTTAAGGAGGATAATTATTATATGGTTTTATCTATAATTTCCCACATCTAATTTATTTGTTGAATTTGTTAAGAACATGTTATATTTATACAAATGTTTCATCAGATTGAGATCTATGGTGGAAATTTAGACTTGTATAATGATAAAACACATGATAAAAGATAATTTAAGTTATTATATTAATAAATAGATAAAGAATTATTGTATGAATAATGGGATTATATTTGTGAAAATAGTACATAGAAATGAAAAATGAAATTATAACTTTAAATGCATGAATATTATATTCATTAAGAGATCTAAAATTATGAAATTATAAATGAGTTTTAAAAAGAATAATTTTATGTTGTACTGAGTATCATATTATAATCAGTAAAGAATCATCAAACTATGTATTTTGGGACATGGAAATCTACGGACCTATGAATAGGTATAAAATAATTTAAATATAAAATTTTATAATTTTTTGAAGTGTCGCATAGATCTATTTTAATGGAAATCCAATGTTGAAGCTAGAATCTGGGAACTAACTTATTTTTCTTTTTAAGGATCTAGAAACATTATTTTGTTATTTTATTTGAGAAAATACTCAATGGATATTAGGTAAAATTCAAAAAGTCAACTCTAGTCATGGTATACATTTTGAGGATCACCTCATTGTTGAAGAATTAGTTTTGAAAAATTAATAATGGTTTAATGATAATTTATTGTTTAACATATAATATATTTAAAGTCTTTTACATGATCTTAAAGTATATAGAATCAAATGTTTTTTATACACTATAAATTATTTTTAATTCATAGTTAACCTAATGATATGATATATAAGAGTGTTAAAAATATATTAATGAACGGATCAAATTACTTGAATTTGTTGTTAATATTCATTTTTATTTGATGAAGGTTACGATTATTAAATTAAAAGTTAATAGGTTCAAATGAAACTCCAAAAAAATCCATTAGATGATGGGAAACATAAAATCATTGAATATTGTTCAATGTATATGTGAATAAAAAATATTGGTAATTCACAATGAATATATAAATGAATTCGTTTTTTGTTAATATAATGTGATTGCATATATATATATAACCTTGGGTAAACCTGATATTTAAAAATATTTTATTTAATTGAATAAACAAAGAAGTACATAGTTGGGAATGGTATATAGAAAATTTAGTTTTGAATTTTTTTAAAATAATTAATGTGTTTATTTTAATAAATTCATATATGTACAAATTTATAATACAATTATCTCGAGAAAAATATGAATAGTTGTATATGATGGTATTAATCATGAAATTTTTTAAAAAATCATTCTATCTATATATTTTAATGATAAAATTTAAAATTTAATATAAAATGATTCAATGATTATATAATGGGGTATTGGGTATGTAAACTCCAATATTGTTCTAATGGGTTAAAATATGAACTTGGCATATGGATTAAGAGGTTTGATTCCTTTAAAAAATATAAATTATTTACTAAACAAAATGTAGAATATTAGTGGGAATGAATAAGTTTTATTAATAAGTTTACATCATATAAATATTGAATAAATATAATATTCTATTATTAGGTCCAGAGATTTATGAAATACTTTTTTCAATTTATTAATTTTCCATAACATTTTAGTGGAATGATCTTGGTGAAGGAAAGTGTATTTTTAGGATGATAATACACAAAAAGAAGATAGAAAAATTAATGTTTCCACAATCTCACTACATTGAAAACATATTATAAGGGAATATATAATAAATATAAAACCTGTTTCCATGAAATTTTCTCATAACGTCATACCATATAAAGATAATTCACCATGTATTGAATATGAGGATATATAAGATGTAAGATTTCTATATGCACTTATGGAATGGAATATGACGTGTTTTATTTCAGGTAAATTATTAGGAACTACTCATGTTGTAGGAGTATTCAATAAGTTCATATCTAATATAGAGAAGTAACATATGTAGTTTGTGAGTTGGAAACTATGATATCTCAAACAGAGGATAAAACCATTTATTTTAATTCAGAAAAATATAAATGTTACAAGGACCTGAATATATAAAAATTTGAGTAGATGTTGATAGAGATAAGTAACTCTATTATATGTTTCAATTAATGAAGGGACAATATCCATCTAGTGTCATAACTATAACTCATAGTAATTCTTTTAACAATTTACGTAGAGTATGATGGGGGAATAATGGATGGGAAATAGATTATTTGGTTTTAGGTTTTTTATGGGATCATTGAAGAAGTAATAAAATATAATTTTATACTATTATAGTTAGAGTAGAATCATTCATGATTTTAATTTGGTATTTCATCTATGAAAAAAAGTTAAAGAATAAATTTATTTGTAATCTTAAACAACATGAAATTTTGGAACAATAAAATTTTAATGGATGTGAAAATTCCATATATTTATTGAAAAATGTTATACTGTAAGAATGTACAAGGTGTTACTTTGTATCATTATGAATTAAATGATGCGAGCGTCTTAGATCCCTATGATTTTTATTATTGTGTATGTAAAGTATGAATAGTGGTGGAATTTCATGTCATTCAATTAGTATTCATGAATGAGATTGTTTAGGTTTTCATCTAGTTCCTCTTAAGTGAAATATTTAGTGGAGTCTTTAATAAATATATAGAATAAAATGCTTTTATTATTTATAAGATCAATTATTGGGATATTTTGGGATATGGAAAATTTTCTAATTATTACGTTGATGATTTTATATTATTGAGTACCAAAATCAATAATATGTATAAGAATTTTATTTTTATACAATCCAACATTAACTACAGAGAACATAATATTCTTTACCAAATTGATTTATATATTGAAGTTTTATTATCTTATTGATATATGGTTTTTAAATAAAAAGTTATCCTCTACTAAGGATATTTAAAATCATAAAAGTTTTATTAAATTTTTTATTAAAGATTCATTTATAAATTATATGTAACTTTCACACATATCATTATGAATTATAGAGATTCATTATAGATTTTGGGTACATCATTAACATAATATAATTTTGTATGTTTCATTGAGTGTATTCATGTTTTCTTCCTTTTTTCTACCATATAATATTTGTTATTGGTTGTTAATATATTATCTGAATATGTAATGTGGGGTGGTACCCCCTATTACACTCCATTAACATGTACTTTGGTATATTAAATTTTTTTACTACCTCAATGTTTTTAATTGGAAATTTTTGTGCGAGAACAATTTTATGATCCTAAATTGTTTTTAAAAAAATATTTCACTTTACATTTATCATAACATATATCACCTATAAAAAATTGAGGTATGCATTTATGGGTGAGTAAATTATACTCAATAATAATTCCATGAATTAATTTTATATTTTCCCATATATGATACTTAAAATTTTATAAATTCATAACATTTTTTAACTTTTTTTTCATTTTAATAATTGAAAATTTTTAAATCCTTTTTTTGAAGGAAACATTGTATAAATTTATATATACCAACTATTTCCTAACCCAATATTTCCTTACACTATTTTCCAATAAGTTAGTCAAAATATTCCTTAATATTTTAAATTCCATAATATGGAAGATTATTAAAAAGTTCTTAATAATTTATCAATCTTTTGGAATCCTAGTAAATAAATAATAGTACATCATATACACCTATTATCATAGTATCAAATTTAATCCACATTCACCTAGACTATTGTTTATATCATTGAGTAATATTACTTATTTCATGATTTTTTCTCTCCATCAACATTTAAAATGGTGTTTTTTACATATTTATTGTATAATGTGTCTCTTTAATGTTATATTAATTAATTATATTTCTCATGACCAATATCTAATTATTTCTTCACATAACCAATTTAATTATAAAAAAGTGTATAAAAAATTATTTAAAATTATTATTTTTTAATATATAAAATATATAAAATAAAATCCATATTTTTAATTCCACCTTCTCAAGAATATATCAATTATTAAATATAAAACCAAATATTATTCTTTTAAAAAATAATATCATTTTCCATCCAATAATTCTTTTGATTTTCCAAATCGAGTGTGATGATTTTTATCATTATCCAAATACATTTTTTTAGAAAGTATCAAAGCTAATTATATAATGCATAAAAATTCCTATAGAAAATAAACATCAAAACTCATGAATTTGTTAACTGAATGAATATGACACCAAATGATTACAACAATAAACCAAAATTAATCAATTTCATATAGACTAGAAAATATTTCAATAAAATCATATATTTTAATTCAATGTTGAAATTTTTTTATTCACTAATTAAAAACCAATAAAAATGAAGTGTAAACGATGATATTTCAATTAATGAGAGAATAAATAAAATAATTTAGTTTATGATTGTATTACCATTAAATTAATTCACAACATAGATATTATACAGACAAATAGTGATCTAAATGAATAAAATATATCAATGATATATTAACATCATTATGAATTATATTCACTGATCTATAAATAGGATGCCATTTTAAAATAATTAAGATCTTGATAAATAATACATTGGAATCACTGAAGATGGAGAAAATAATTTTAGACACATAATTAGGACAATCATATAAGGATATGTATTTTTTTTAAAAATGAACATATATTTTACTAAATAAATGACATTTATCAATATTTATTTAATTATACATCAATTATTCATTCCAAACAAGAAAATATTTTTCAAAATTTTGGGATGTGAAGAATTTTTTTTTAATAATTCACCTATCATTTAAATAGTTGAAATTTAAAAAAAAATTATTGGTCAATGAAATCTTATTTAACCGTTCACTTCTATACATTTTTCCAAAATAGTCTCTACCCTCAGTTCAAATTGATGTAATTTAAAAACCAATAAATAATTACTTATTTGTTTACAGGAATCATAATTCAACAGTCAATGGTAAATTCTATATTTCAAAATCCTACAATATCTTCATTTGAAAACCAACTAAATTCATTGATCTCACATTTGGTTTCTTATCACTAAATAATGTTCTTAAACTCTACCATATTACCGAAAACTCCAAAAAAGGATGATTCATACCTACAATACATTATCTATAATATAATTTTATAAAATTGGATTCTTGGTAATAGATAAATACAGTTAATTATCATACAATAACTATTTTTACACATTTAACAAATCCAATTGATTCCTTCTCATACAAAAATCATGAGAAAATATCTATTTATCAAACAGTTTACTAGAAATGAATTTTTTTCTAATTATCTAATATATTATATACCCGCATAAGGAAAAACATATTAAATAGATAATTTCATTTCTATTTTGATTTATAAATTTCCTAATGATGATGAGACTGAAAATAATATGTGATCTATATTCAGGAATAAGAAAGGTAATTTTTGGCATTAATTCATCCTAATTTTTTCAATATGGAGTTGTAATCATTATTATAATAAACTATATAACATAATTATTCATCCTTAATATACGAATCAATTCTTGGAGGGGCCATTCTACAATCTATGTCATACTAATCAATTATTAACATTTTTTTCATTTAATAAATTAATATAATCTACAAAAATCATTGGGTTATTACTATCTTTATAGTCTAAATACACAAAACTATAATAATCATACAATAATCTCATTAAATTTAATAAAAAATCCTTACTCTTATATTTAAGATGATATATGTTTTATTCCAATTCCACAGCAATATAAGGATGATACTTTTTAATAATGTTTAACAATATACCTTGATCATTATAAATACCCCTCTAAAACCTTTCTCTAAAACATGGATACTAACTATAAATAATATTGATATAATATCATTTAATTTTAATCAATTACATCATATAAATCATTCATAAATCTTAAATTAGATTAATTTGAAATATTTCAATGATGAATAATTATTTTACAAGAAAATAATTAATTAATCCAATTGAATAAATGCTTTCAGGGTTATCTCGATATACCAATCATGAAATCCATTAATATAGTTTCAAATTTTCTTGCTAAAACAGATAAATTATGAAAAGAACTCTTTGGTCTTTGAAGGCATATATTTTACTATTGATAAGTCAAACATCATGAAATAAAATATGTAATTTTATTCTTTATAGAATGACACTAGAACACAGGATTGGCATCATATCACATCCATAATTCTCCATAATGAAAAAAATACCTTTGATAATATTCACATATAACATCTTCCATTTATTAGGGGATAAAAACAATTCATCCTCTAAAATTAATCATGGAATATACAACTTGCATCTACACCTCTATAGTCCTCCAACCAATTGAACTATCATCATAACTCTTATATTTTAAATTTTAATAGTGAAACTAATCATAATAAACACTTTTTTTTACTTTTATAGATTATCCATATAAAAAATGACCATCATGCTCATTTTATTGAATTTTTCCCTAAATTACATTAAATATAAAGCTTGAATCATCTGGGTCAGATATCCTTCCTCCATATTATCATTAAAAAACTATAAAAAACTCAAAATTTAATGTATAACGATACTATATTTATATATTTTTACTAAAAATAATCATTATAATTAAAAATATATATACTTTAGATAATTATGATAATAATATATACGTAATCTCTCGCTAAATATTGAATGTCTGGAACTTTTTAATGTATGAGAAAAAGAAATTATATATTACTCATTAGTATGAAAATTAATATTACATGATTGTGGATTTCTCAATACATTGCAAATAATATTTTAATTCGGTATTTATAGTTATCCCTAAGGTTCACTACATGTATCAAATTATTTACTGTTCTCCTAACCTAACATAAGATATATCTCTATAGGACTCTAAACTAATAAATAATTTTATACATATAAATCTACATCGAAAATCTCAACCAAATAGAACTTCATGACATTTTTTGTCAATTATTTCATTAATTAATTCAACATTAATAAATCCTATATAATTTATTGGTAATGTTTGATCAACCGATGTTGGATTGAAATCAAATAAAACAACCTCTCTATTTCTCTAAATAATGAACCACTAAAATATTGTTATTTAAAAAAACCTCATTTAGAATGAAATTAATTGGGAAGATTATCTTTTATATCCATAACTCTTATACATAAATAATTATATTTAAATATTAACTGTATAATATATCATGAAAAATATTTATATGGTTCTTATACTCCTACAACCCCATACAAAACCTAATATCATCCAATGAGATATTGAAAATTTATTGAATGTATTATTTTAATATTCAATTCATTAAATACATGAAAAGCTTATGTGAATGGGTAAATATATTTCATATTGAACTAATTCACTATATCGGTAACCAAAATGGGGTTCCACAGACCTTAGGTGGGCCACCTCATACACTATAGGCTATCGTCTTATTAAATGTGTATAAGATGTGACAATGGAAATAAAATAATCTGAAATATTATGCCTAACACAATGTAAAATATATGGAAGATAAAAAAGAAACATCAATATTAAAATTCTTTTTCTAGGAAATTCTTAAATATAATGTAATATGATTTATGTGATAATAATCATTATTGATCATAGGATAATCCTATTAAAACACATTGAAAAAGAAAAATGAGAACACCATACCAACACCAAGGGTCCACCTGTATAATCTCCATGATCACCATCAACCTATAAAGTATAATAGTCACATTTTAACCAATTTAATCTACCTATTTGAATTATAATCTCTTCCAAAAGGTCCCATGAATGGTATATAAGAAAATGTTATTGATTATAAATTCGATATATCTGGAAACTATTTTTTATATTACTTTATTTTGATTATTTACCCATGTTTTGTTGCAAAATAATTTTACTTGGTCTTTTGACCAAAATAACAATAAATGATGATACAACCACAATTATATCTCACAAAATTTTACATTAACATTAATAATGATTCTGTAAAGGGATATCTACATAACATTACTCATTTCATATATTTAATATATCCCAATTTAAACTACTCATCCAAAATTTCATAAAAACTATCATGATAAATAGACACACACCACCATCTAGAAATTTTAATCAAACCGACATTCCATGACATTCATTATGATGTAAATGTCTTTATAATTGACATTTAAAATCATTAAAACTATGATACACATATGTATATAGAAGAACCTTGAATCCAATGGTCACCAACAGATATTGGGCCTTATTTTCTTTGTACGTAACCCCAACACCCTTAGTTACATGGTGATTGACATCACCTTCAACCTAAAGAAAAACTCTTCAAATTAACATTGTTAAGTCCTCGAGGACAAAAAAACACCTAAATAATACCATTTCAATCCACACCATGATATCCAAATTACATTTCAATTATATTTTGGTTTAACTATTTCAAGATGCATTATTATGACTTCTTATTAAAATAATCGACTCAATGATAACTATGCAACATCTATATAACATTACGTGGCCCTCAAAACACTAAAACATTGTATACTACCATATGAATACCTTTAGAATACCAAGAATTCAAAAAAATTTAATAAATAATATAATATGATTATTCAGAACATGCAACTAATTCACACATGAGGATCAAACTAGTTTAGAGTGGTTGGAAACATTAATAAATAAAATATTTGTTTATAAGTGAACTATATGACATACAAGTAAATTTTAAATAACATGTACGCTTATTATACATATCAAAATTAAGAAATTTTCTTATAACCAAGGTAATGGAAACATAATAATGTGGGAGATAAGACTATTATTAAGGGTAAATAATGGATATATCAACATTATATAAGTATACAGGGTGGAAAATATGATAATAACATTAGAAAACCATACCCTTCTTGTCATAGTTTGTAAACAAGATTCCTAAAATAATATTTTTCAGTTCAAAAGATATGAATTATAATGGAATAAAATAATATAATCCAAGAGGTAATATCCTTGAAATAGTACATATAATTATGGATCACAAATAATATTACAACATTATAAATATATTTAGATAGAGAAAATTTCAGTCGAAAAGTTAAGGACTTTAAATCAAGATCACACATAATCCTATAGAAAAATAATAATTTTTGTACATTATATTATTTAAATGAAATAAAGTCCATACATAACCTTATGTTCATAAAAACAGTATCACTCATGAACTTATGGACATGAAAGAAGGTCTACGAATATCATTTTGAACATGAAATGAACATCACAAATAATATTACATACTCATTAGTTATACATAATTACCAAATTCATTGGAAGGATGTACATGTCCCAAAAATATAATTTTTAAAATAGTACATATGTGTTCTTCTATATTATAAAACACTCATAATATTATAACCCATGAAAAAATGGTATTCATATTCATTTAATCGAATAATTACTGATGAAGAAGGAACAAATTTCATTAAAATTTTATAAAAATAATAACAGAACATTAAAATAAGAAATAGGTATGGTATCCTTGGATCTTATCAGTTTTAAATAAAAATTAATAACAATTTATGTCATCATATAATGAAAATGATTTTGAAATATTACTTGGAACATTTCTTGAAAAAAGTAAAAATTTTTAGATTGAAAATCACTTTTAATAGTTTTTTTATAGATGTTTAAAATCATTTTAATAGAAAATAACCTTTTAAAATTATAATAGAGTCGTCAATGAAATTATCTGTCATTTATGTGGTCTATTTCAATAATTATTTACATTTAATAACAATGAATCTTTTAACATTTTTTAAAAAAGATAGAATATCTATTTTCAATATATTAAAACAATATACCTTTATAAATTTCTATTGAAATTACTAAAACACGGGTAAAATTGTTATGTAAAGAATAATTTTATATTATTAATTAATATATATAATAAATTAATAGAAAAATTTATATGGAAGGAAAATTACTTTCGACTAGAGAGATAAATAAATTTGAGTTTACAAAATAAAATATTTTTGATTTACTTAGTACATCAAGAAATGAAAAGTAATTGAACACTAATATTATAAATTAATAAATATATAATGAATTTTTGTTTGAGTTTTATGAGAGATATTTCATAATACATTAACATTTTAAACTTAATCATAAATAATCTTGTTAACTGATGAAATTTAAATCATAAAACCATTAACAGTTCATTAAATTGTGAATCATATACCTGAGGAAAAAAATAAATTTATATGATTATCTAAATACAATAAATATTATAATAATAAACATTAAATTATTTCTTATTATATTATGTAAACAATTAAAAGAAACAAGTGGTGTATAATCCATGTGTCCCACAAAAATAAAATCATGATGGAAATCCTTTACCGGAAGTCTTAACATCCAGAATACATGGTAGAAACCCATGTAAATAAAATATTGGTTTATTATAATTCTATTATAGAACCATATTTATATATATCATAATATATAATATTTACTTATGTCTTTTTATTACTCAGTGTTAATAATTTTTTGGTTAATATCGAGTTTCGGGTGATGGCTGCTTTTATTTTCATTTATGTTTTGATTATTTATTTTCAATCATTTTACATTGATCATGGTTAAATAATATATGTATTTATAACCATAATTAAAATATCATATATATTATGAATTTTTTTGAGTAATGTGTAAATTATAGAGGTATAAAATTAGATACACCATTCATATATAATTTCAGTCATAAAAACACAAGAATATTATTTCAATTTTTTGATGGATTGATCAAAAGGTAGTTAATATGTCACATTTAATAATATATTATGATTTCATATATATCAAATATTTTAACTAAATATATTATGATTAATTTTTATGTAAATTAAAAGTGAAAAATGATTTACAATGCTTCATCAAGTGGGAGTCCACTATACACACATGTGACGTTATTATATCCTCATGGAATGAAATGTAAGAAAGTTAATGTGATATTATAATCCATGAACTATAGTAATATCATGATTATAATATATAAATATTTTATAAATAATAATATATATCTATGATATGCATTTTTTTTTAAAACACAACATTGGTTTATTAGGTGATAGTTCATCGTACTTACCTTTGATGGTTTCATTCCACATTTTTTGGAATAATATATGGATATATATTATTCCATAAACATAATGACATATCAATATATTATAGATATATTTATTTTAATATTTTAATTATTAGGTTACAAATTATTTTGATAAGCGGAGTAAAATGAAAGAGTTTAGTGGATGTAATTACAATATCCTAGGACAACCTATATTAGATATCTTATTAAGGACACTCAAAATGGTGATTTGGGAGGAACAAAATTACCATAATCTCTAAAATAAATTTTTTGATATATTTTTTCAAGGGATGGTTATGCAAAATTTTAAGATATCTGTGAAGATATTATGGGATGAGGTTAAATTTTATAATTGAGGAGTTTCATTTTTAATATATCAAAAATTATTCAATAATGGGATGTCAATACAAAACAAATGTCTCCAAAGTTGATAAATAATGGTTTTGAGGGAGTATATTATTGAACCACATATCCAAAAAAAATTAATGTTTTAACCATTTTTTCCTTAACATCTATGATGAATATCTTGAACCTTTTTAATTTATACTGTGATAACCAGAATTTTTATTTGGGTAATTAATCCTTACGACTATAAATAAAATGGTTTTCATAGATTATTTTTCCCCTGTGGTTTTAAATATTAAATCCAATTTATAAAATTAATATCACATGTTTGTATATAATTAACTTTAACAAAAGTTCATAAAACATGAAAACCCTATTTTACCCTTTATCACGGTATTAAAGTGTATAGTATTTGGGGTCAGTATAATTATTTTAAAAAGACCAGTGGTATATGAATAGAATATGGTAGATATTTTTAAACATATATCAATAAAATTATGGAGTATTGTTTTTTTATGAAATTTTAAATCATGTGGAAAAATATTATTTATTATAAAATAATTTTAAAGTTAGGTTTTCCACTGTTTGTGTAATTTTACATTAAAACATCTTGAAAAAGGTCTAATTAGAATAAATAATTTTATTAATGGTACATAATATCATATTTATCTAAAAAATAATTAACAACAACAATTATTTAAAATTTTATTAGTAATAATTTATTTTGGATAATTTATTTTATTTTTCTGTTAAATATATAAATATTTGGTTGGTGTTTCTTAATCATTTAATGAAATTTTATAAATAAAAAAATTTAAAAATAAATTAATATGAAATTAATTTCATTTTGAAAAAATGATATATATATTATTTCAAATCATTTTTCTCTATAGGAACACAAAATTGAAATTTAGAAGCAATAGGATGATGTTTTGTTTTTGTCTTTATTAAAAATATTATATTTTTCACATTCGAGGAAATTATTTCTATAAGAACATAAATATATAGATTAAGGAAATAGGTGTGCAAATATTTCTATAAAATAGTGATTTGACAATTTTTTTTAGGTCATTTTAATGCTTATCATTACTGTTAAACCCTCTTGAAACCGTGTTTTATCTTGAACCGCGATAATTAAAATTTTAATATTTTTAATATTAATTTTCATAAAAAACAATGTTGACCATATTATGTAATATTAATTATGAAGATACCAAATAATGAAGAAATGTTTAATAATTTCCTTAATATATTTGTACAATTTTAATTTAATATTAAAATAGTATACATGATGAAAAAACGGTTTACCAAATTTTATGTTCTCATATGTGTAGAAAGTTTTAATATCAAAATTCACAGATCCTAATAATATAAATTGAATTTATTTATATATAATTGAAATAATTTTACTTTTAAATTATTTTTAAACCAATATGTATCCTTGTTTTGGCTTTATATGTAATGGGTGTTTTAAATAAATATTAGTATGTTTCACTATTCATAAAAAACTTCTACATTTTAGAAAATTATTAAAATGTAACCCTATGATAATATTGAGATGTTTATTCAAAAAATGATGTTATTTTTTAAAAAAGTAATTAAAATTTTCAAAAATAATTTCAGTATTTGTCCACAATAACAAATAAAAATCATTTAAAAAAACTATTTCCAATGCATATAATAGATTACTAAAAATTATATACTAATTTATAAATATATTTTATTTTTATAAATTATTGATAAATAAATTTATATGTTACATTATTATTACTGATACAACCAAATTTATTGGTTATGTTATAAAGATCACAAATATCATGATTTTTTAAAACTCAATGTTGCGTGTTACTAAAGCTATTGAATAAATTAAAACTTATTGATTTTTTTCTAAAATCATAGGGTGTTAAATTTTAACCCTATTAAATAAACTACACAACTGTAATTTTAAATTGTTATCATGAATTAAGGGATTGAAATTTGAAAATAACATTTTTTAAATATCAAAAAATAAATATGGTTAATAATTTTTTTCATAATAAAATATAATGGGATGTATGAAGGTTATCTTGAATATAACTGTAATAGGATTCAAAGTGGTAAAAAATACTAGGGCATGAATATATGGACATAAAAGAAAAAACTCACAACTATGTATTAATATAGATTGATAGATAAAATGGACAGGATACAGTTAACAACCATAATATAACAAATCTGTGAGGAGTTAAAAGACTATTGATTCAACATAAATGAATGTAACATGACAATTGTTTTGTCTCAAGGCGGTTTTTCATAAATGTGATGGAATTTTTATTATCATGATAAAGAATATGAGAAAAAAATTACTTGATGTATTTCAATTTCATAATCACAATAACATCATTCAATGATGTTTTGGTCAATTTCAACTTCACCTCTTAATCCCTGAAATAATATAAAATTTTTCATTCCTAAAGAACTAATGGATCCCAAGATCCATAATATAATGACAATTCATTCATTTTATATACAAATATCATAATTTTTTTTGAAAAAGTTATCTAATATGAATAATTATTCATATGGTGAAATACTACATTAATAGTTAAAGTCGCATATAAATTTCAACATAATCGATTCCCAAAATGTTAACTAGAAAACCAATCTAAAAATAAAAAATTAATAAAAAATTATTCTAATATCCTAAAATTAACTATAATATAATCCCCCTTGTATCAAAATTTAAATATTAATAGTAACATACCAAATATATGAATACCACTAGAATTTATTTATTTGAATATTAGAAATAAAAAAATTATCATAAAACATCAACGAAAACTTACAGTCTTCTTTATTCCATAAATAAAACAAACTTTATTGGACATAATCCACAAATCAAAAAAATAATGTAAAATCCATCATATTTTTCTCATCAACTCATTTATCATATAAAAGGGAATCAATACTCACAAATTTTTTTAATCTATATCAATAATATATTTATCTCAATATCAAGATCATATTAATGGTTATCCTTCACCTAATCAAGTGTTTTCTAATAAAATATCACCCTACCTTTAAATCATTTTTCTAGGTCATTAATTACATATGGAATAATATTAAATTTTATTTAATGGTAAAATTCTATAAAATTATCCTCATACCTTTTTAATTCTTCAATTCCAATATAAAAACAATTCATTTTTAAAACATTAATTAATCTTCATCCTAAAATTACCTAATTACTCTTTCTTTTCATATATAATTTCTAGTCTATTCATAATGAACAAAACAACCATTACTCGTAAAAAAATAATGATATTCTTCAGTATCTTTCCCCCTTGGTCATTGCATTCAATAATTCCTATACATTTAGATTTAAAAAATTCATTCCTTAATGATTCACTAGGGAAACAATTATTATCATCCATTATTCTAACAAAAGATTTTATATTTATATAACATCTAAACACTTATTAAAATTTTCTCCACACATAAATCAACCTATAATTACTTAATAGCATTCCATTGAGTACATGTTCCCACATTCTCATCATATAGAAAACCTAATCATCTTTCTTACATGCTCTCCACTGCCCAAACTCTCAATAATCTCTATCATCATATTCACTGGTTAGTCCAAGAGTTGGTTAAGCTAGAATATTATAATCATATATCATGACTACTAATTAGTCATAATCACAATATCCTTCACTGAATTCACCACCCCATGTGGTTACTCATAAACATATTTTATATTAAATAAAATGTCAATCTCATTCATTTTGGTTATTATCAATGACTAAAACCAAAAGAGTAGCACGAATGAAAATATTTATAGCATAAAACCACATAATCATGGAAAATAATTTATCGGAGGACTGAATCATGAAACCATATTCCCATTATATAACACCTTATGATTAACCTACGTCATCGATGTTCATAATCTATTAAAATATTTTATTATGGTTTGTAAATTGAATATTGATAAACTAAATCATATCACGTGGGAGTGTCAATTACTTTTCATTGAATTGGAACCCTAACTAATCATCAAAATGATGTCCGATATTTAATTGTATAACTATTTTTAGGGATGTTTCTACTGGATACATCTATATAAAAATGATGTTCACTATTATTATCCACACCATGGATTATTTTTATGAATACCATGCAATCTCATCCTTACGAAAACATTATGATGTTTCCATATAATTATTATTATCCAATGTTTTCTTCATGATGTTTTTTCATTATAGTATCTAAAGGATAAATAAACATATACTTAAATTCAAACTACACAGACACATGAAATCAAATATAGATATTATGTCTTTTTTAATGAATATTCATTATATTTTAAAAATTCATACATGATGATCATAAGGGTTTAGTGACTATAGAAACATTGATACATGAAGAACTAGTATATAAGTGAACTATATCATATCCCATATAATTATTCATAAATAAAACCCTTTATAGAGAAATCATCCTTCATATATTTCTTCATAACCTGGGGAAATGTGATATAAGAATGAGTTAGCATAGATTCTATGTAAGGTTAAAAAACGTAGATATCAACATAATATAAGAACAAGGGTATGGGGATATTATCATAATATCTAAAAACTATACCATTCAAGTCATATATAATAAAATTGAATCATGTAATAAATGTAGGTTCAACATAATAATGAATCATAAAATAATCAAAGAACATAATCCATGTGATCATTTCATTTTAATAAGACATAGTATTGTGGCACACTCAAAATCATAAAACATTGGAACATTTTTAAATAAGGATAGGTTCACTAATTAAGTTAAAGATATAAAATATTCCCCTCACATAAACTTATGGACATGAAATAAGGTACATGAATGACATTATAGACACGGATTCTGGTCCATGAATTACCTTATGAACATGAATATATGCCCACTAATTATCTTTTGAACATTATATTACTTCTACACATAACATAACAATCATAAAATCTTGTTCATATATTTTATAATTAACACATGAGTTATCTAAAATTATCTAATGTATTGGAGGTAGATATAGGTAATGGACATCACATAATTAAAATCATATAAATTTGTTCCATATGTTTTAAAAAAAACATCATATCAAAACCCATGAATAGAAATTGATTTCATAATTATTTCATCATTGTATAACCCATTAAAAAGGACAAGGTTTAATAAATATTATTTCAACATAATGATAAAAAAATTTAAATAAAGAAAAATTATTTTATTTTTTATCATACCCCTTGTAAATACTATTTAATATCAAATTATTTCTTGTTATATTGAAAATTATTTTTTAAATATTACTAAGAACATTTAATTAGGCAAACAACCCTTCCAATTTAAAAATCACTTCATTAAATTAAAAAATTATAAAGTTATTTTAAAATTATTAGCTTTCAAATTAAAAATGTAATATTATAAATGAATAATCAATTTAAATAAAATTATTTATAGGCGACATTTTCTCCCATATAATATATGTTAAAAAAAAGAAAAACATGTTTTTCGTAAACCTCAAAATTATGTTGTTTGAAAAATGATGATAAGATTAATATTTAAACCATTTTATAAAATGTAAAACATGGTTAAATATTTATTTGAAATTTAATTGTATAATGTTAAAAACATTCATTAATAAAAATAAATAAATCATTGATAATTAAGAAAAAAAATTCAAAACTAATGAAGCAATTAAAGATGATTTCTCCTTAAAATAGCTTGTTTCATCTCTTAAGTACATAAAGGTGGTAAAATGAAATGAATATGTATAATTTTACAAAATTTACATATAATAATAAGATTTTATTATTTTTATAGATATATATTTTAGTATTTAAACATTAGAATCATAACCATAAGAAATATTGTAAATGATTTAATTGAAATTGTAAAACCCTCACAACTTTGGTAATTTTTGAATAGTAATCCCCATGAAAAAATGAAGTGTAGATTTATATTTATATCAAAAAAAATTCATGATTTGGATAAATAAATTAGTTCATGGTAATAATTTCAACCATCAAAAAGAAACAAGTTGTGTATAAGGCATGTTTCTCACAGAAATACGAGTATGATGAAATTTCAATACCTTAAGTCTTCCCTTCCATCATACCCATTTGAACATCCAGTATAATAAATTTATGTGTATTATAAACATATTAAATAACCATAAAAATTAATATTTTATCACATATTATTTACATAGTATATTTTATTAACTATTTATTACCAATGCCTTGTTAAAATCATGTTTTATGTGATAACTTCTTTTCCTTTCATGTCTATTCTGATTTCTAAATTTCATTCCTTTTAATTTTATCATGGTTAAATCATCTGTATATTTTTTAACATGATATAAATATCATATATATTCAGTATATAAGTTTTCATATTAATCATAAAAATTATATAAATAGAAAAATAAATACACTATTCATGGAGATAGTGGGTTGGTCATACTCCAGATGTCAATTTCAATTTCCTTGAAATATGGAATGAAATAAATGTAATAAATATATAAACTCTATAAATTCATTGAAATTTATGTAATATTAAATATATTGATTAAATTTATCCTTGTTACCTTCTATGTAATGTTCATTTCAAATAATAATCATAATGCTTCACGAGGAGACAATCAGACGTATACATGAGCGACAATATTGTATTCCCACATAGTATAATATTAAAAGGTATATGTTCTTTAATATTTAAAATAATATAATAATATATTATTTATAGTATATAATCATTAAATAAAATTTTATATATTTCCATGATAGTATGTGATGGATTTTTTTTTCATTTTATGTAGTGGTAATCCGCCATACACTCAGTCAACAGTTTTGTTCCCCATTTGATGGAAGAGTATATTGATATTGGTTATAAAATATACAATATAAAATCTCATTATATTTCAATACTAGGGTATTTATATTTTAATTATTTGGAGATGAATTAATGTTGTAACAGGTAGTCTAAAACAACATCATTTGGATCTCTTAATAAGAACCACATGGATGAACTTTTTTGGATGAAAAATATATCAATAATAGGTAAAAATTATTTTGAGGAAGATTTTATTTTGTGTTTGTTGAGCCAAATGACTTTTTATGTGTGAATAAGAGATGGGAGGAGGTGTAATTTTAAAACTAGGATGTGGAATATTTAAAAATATCAAAAATACTTCAATAATGGATGTCACTACAAACCAAAATGACTCCAAAAATAATTAATAATGGATAAAAATGATTAAATTTGTTATCAAAACCTATACTACAAGAAAAAAGAAACATTATTTAAATATTTGTTTCTACAAATACTATGTTTCATTACATTTACCATTGTAGTTTCCACTTGGTTGCTGGCATTTTTTTATATGTAATTTATCATATAAGACGAGAAATAAAATCATACATATTAGATAAATTTTTACCACTATCTATAAATGTGAAATAGTATTTATAAAATAAAAAACCTATTTTCATGGATAAGTATTTTTAACATGAGTGCATTAAAAGTGAAAACCCATGTTTTAGGCTTTACCATGGAAATAATATTTTACTATTCATGGGTCAATATAAATGCTTTAAAAATATATTTTTTTTAATGTTATATGATTTTTGTTTTAAAATATATACCAAAAAATAGAATTGGATAAGAATTTTTATTATTTAATATTTTTTAATAAAATATTATAGATAATAAAATAATAAAACTGTAAATTTTTACATTTGTCATTTAATTTGACATTCAAAACATCAAGACAACATTGGATTTTGAATCATTCATTTTTACAACAATGTATAAATATATATTATTAAATTTTGAAATACAATAGTTAAGTAAATTTATAGTACTTTTATTATTTTTAATATCTTTTACTTTATTTCCCTTTTAATTGAATATTTACTACACTGTTGTGTCATAATAATATAAATTAATAATGTGTATACTAGAAAAATGTAAATAAATTACCATAAATTAATTAAATTAATAATTCTAATAATTACCATTATTATTCATTGACATCTTTTTTTGTCTCTATCCAAATACATAAATAAAATTTAAAACCAAGAGTGTCAATTTTTTTATATTTACAGTTAAATTATTGGATTGGTAAATTTTATATAATAGTGACCCAAAAAACATAAAAATTATAATGTAAGGAAATAATGGCCACAATAAGTCTAGTAAATTCAAACATGAGAAGCCTTTAATTTAATATACCCATAGTCCTTTTAGTTTATCCATGTTATGACCCCATATTGTCTTTTATAATGATAATTACGCTTTTAATGTTTTTTTAAATTCATTTAAAAAATTACGATGGCCTTATTATATAATATTAATTATTATTATTCAAAATATGGAATGTATTTTTTGAAAATTCCACTCACATAAATGTAAATTTTTAATATTATCTTAAACCCATGAGCATTATTAAAAATTGTTTTCCAATTAGAAAATGTCGTTATGTTTAGATAGTTTTAATTTCTAAATTAAATGTGTAATTAATTAGAATGATATAAATGGTATTAAAAAATATATAATTTGACAAATGGTATATTTAATTTATTTATAAAATATGAAACTTGTAAAATTATCTAAATAAAATGACATTTTTAGTTAAAATCGGGGATTTTCACTATTCTATGAAAAAATTACCTCTTCAAAATTCACAAAAAATCCCCATTAGATATTTATTAAATGTTTATTAAAAAATTATTTTATTTTTGAAATATAATATTTAAATTATTTTAAAAATAATATTCAGTTTTTTCATATAAAATATATAAAAATTATTTTTTGACAAAAAAGTACTTTTACAGCATATAATGATATCAATAATAATAGAGTAATTATTTACATAACTATTTTACATAAAAAATATGTATTTAATTTTAAAAATGTGTGTATTCCTTTTCACACCTCCAAATTTAATGGGAATGTTATGAAGTACATATATGTATTGAATGGTTAAAATTTGATGATTCATCTAACCCAAGTTATCAAATAAATTACATCAATTTGATAATTTTTTCCCATAAAATCTTAGGTTGTTACACTACCATTGGTTATCTAGTTAATTTTACTATATTTTTACCTAGTTATTAATTGAACATAAATATTATAAAAATCACATAAAAAATTATATAACAATAGAAGTAACCTTAGGAAATAACTAAAATTTATAATGGGATACAACAAAACAAATACCTAACCGGATCTACATCAATGACCAAATCAAATTCCAGAACAAAACATGAAGGAATATTGTTATATATAATGAATAAATTAGCATGTGTGAATTATTCCAAACTAAAATAATAATAAAAAATATGTAGTAGAAGCAACTATAAATTTTCCAAGGTACAATAAAACATTTGGCTACCAAACATATTAAAAAATAAATATAAATGAACAAAAAATAAAAAACATTATTTATATATAATAAAAAAATTAGATATAACTATTATTATGAATTTATATTATATTTAAATATAAAATATTATAAATACCTAAAAACCCAAAATAGATAATAATGGAATACCCCTTGGAGTTGGATGAGTATTATTATAGAAATCGACCTATTAATATATCAAATCTCAAGAAACAGATCAGTACTCTCCATGTGAACCATTATAACTAGCCACATCTATAATGACCATCAACATACTAATTATTTTTAACAAAACCATAATCAGTACCTCAGAACCAATAAAAAATAATTATAGAAGCCTATGTGTATGTAGGGGTATATGATATGTGTGATATTAACAATATTGTAAGGAATTAGCCAACACTACAACAAAAATTTGGTTTATCCATCACTATGGATTTAAATACACTAGACAAAAATGTTTTTAATAACCCCTTTTCTCAGTGCTTGAAAACATTCTTGATAAAGGTCCCCCTTTATTTAACTTTTTTAGCACCATTAGTAAAGGTTATTAACAGCACTGAAAAGGAATTGATAAAGGGGGAATTAATCAGCACTTGTAAAATATAATTGAGGGGGGGGGGGGTGCCCTGATCAACAATTTTTAGAATCCCTAAAAAAGATCCCCTTTATTAGTTTTTTAAAGCACTGCTATAGTCTATATTTCAAAAAAATCATAAAATAAAATATATTATTATACAAATTAATTTTTATTGATATAATTATTTTATATATTTTTAAAAAATATTTTAGTTAAGGGAAATAGTCATTAATAATTAATATAAAAATATTTGCTAAAAATGGATTGATTTTTTTAAAAAATAGTTGTATTAAACAATTTTCAAATAATTATCAAGTAATAATCATCTAATATAAATTGGATGATAAAAAACAAAATAAAATTTAAAAGATCAAATATATGTTTAAAATTTATCTCAATATTCAAACGGTCCTAAATTTTGATCCAATTGCACATTTAGAATCTACAACATAAAAAATCAAATCCTACGATGAGCTTTACAACCCTATTGATAGTGGAAAACCTCTGTTATGTTTTCTAATGTCCAAAATGTCATAAAAGGCCACAAAATCGAGTTTTTAGTATAGTTACCAAATTTTTAACCATTTGATTAAAATTTTGTGTCACTTAAGCGGGTATTTGTGACCATTTTCAATGGGGATTGAATTTATATCCAAGGATTAAATTTATATTGGAATTATTGTTTTATATTTTATCACTAATCAAAATTTATTTTTATTTATAATTGAATTTACACATATTTTTTATTTTAATTATAATAAATCAGTTGTATAAATTCATATATCAACATATTTATACGGAAATTTATTTCTAAATTTTTTTTAAAAATATTTTAATTATTCACATAATCTTATATCGAAAACTATCTATTTTATTTACCTTATGAAAATTAATTTATATGTATATATATCTTTTATATATACCGTTTTGTGTGTATTAATAAACATATAGGAACAAAAACACACAAAAAATATATATATCTATATATATTATATTCTAATATATAATAATTAATATTAGTATATAATATATTGAAATAAATATAATTTTGTATATATACATCATGAATTAATACATAAATAAAGATTCATAGAAAATTAATAAATTAGAAAACAATATAGACATTTCATATTGGTAAAGAGAATGCATTCACCTAAGAGATGTTTTGGGATCAAATCCTAAAACGTGCTATTATTCGGTGAAGACTTCTAGTGCTAAAAAAGGGACTTGGGTTCCAATATGGAGGATGGATAGTGAAAAATGCTGAGAATGGGGGTTGTAGGCCATAAGAAAGGGGTCGGGGGGGGGGGGGGGGGTTCATGGAAAAAAAGTAAATTTTTTGAATAGATCTTTTTTGAAATGTTAAAAGTAATCCTTAATATATCATAGAAAGGAACTATTAAATTCACCCTTTAATAACACTGAAAATACATTATTAAGTCAAAATTTTATAGTGCTAACAAAGCAATGATAATTGGTGCACTTAACATCATCTTCCATATATCTGTAAATTACCCCCTAACATCGCTCACAATATGTGCATTTTTTTCAATGATAAAACCCTTTAATAAAGCTATTAATGCCCGTATATATAGTACTGATAAGAGTTTATGTAATTACTTTAGCAAAAAAATCATAAATTTTATATTGAATATCACTTATAAACATATTTTTTTTCAAATTTAAGTGGTAGAGAATATAAATATTATTAATTTACCCTTTTTTCCAAAACCAATTATTATCCCATTTTGGGAAATAATCACTAACCGGTTTAATAAACCAGGATTTCACTCTGAGGAAAAAATTCCAAACATTACCATAAAGAATATAATTCAAATTTCAAAATTTCCAAACACAAATGGTTACCTTATCTAAAATATAAAGCAAATTAATGAATTTGATAATGTACACTTTTATGTGTAAAAATACAATAAAAATAATTTTTCTTCAATTATATTATTTCACAAATACTCATTTCTAATAAACATAAAAAAATTAATATAAAATTAAAAAAATGAAATAATCAATGATTATTGTCATGTCCAAAATTCATTATATAAATCATCAATAATAGTGAATGATTTTTCATTGAATGAAGATAGTTTTATAGGGATAAAATCAAAATATATGTGGGATACACTAAATGAATCATTAACTCTATCTAGTTATAATTTGGTACACATTGTGTTCGAGTAAAAACAATTATGGTCTTATGCCTCAAAACAATGATCCGAATTAGAATCTAACAGTGAAAATAAATAACACTATATCACTCAGTTTTACATGCAGTGACCCCATTCCCGTAAAAAAAAGCAAAATATATTAGAACACATTGAGATATTCTAAATAGTCACCCTGGGTTCCCCTGATATAATTCATTTTATGTAAAGAAAAAATGGAATAAAAACATTAGATAAATAAATAAAAAATAGATGAACGGAATTAAACCCCACCTCACCTCTAACACCCTCTAAAAAAATACCCTCTTTTAAAGTCATTCATTAATTATGTAATTATAATAATAATTTCACACCTTATAATGGGGGATCATAAATTGGTCACAAAAAAATTAAAACAATATAGGCTGAAAATTCAAAAACAAACTGACGTTATTAAATTAAAATTGATCCTTTAAAACTCTAGAATCAAAATGTTACAATGTTATCAAAAAAATACATTCAAATCCATTTATGAAATCAATCATTTTAATAACATTCATTTCATTGATTATGATTCATTTTCAAATAATTCATCTCTTCAATTGAAAATCGACAATAAAATATAGGACACATACATTGAAAATTAATAGGGAAATACCACATCATTTTTACAGCAAACTAATTTAGAAATTCCTCTTAGTAATTTAAACTAATAGTTGGTATAAAAATATTTTGTTGTTAATGTCACGAACCAACCCGGGTCGACCCTGAACCGGTCACCCGAGCAGGTCCGCGACATGGCCCGAGAGGCGTTCCCGATCCTCCCGGGCTGGCGACAAGCGCCAGGGCATCAACAGAGGCTATGGGAACGATTTCTCCCAAAGAAAATAATTAGAGCAGTGGAAAGAAAATAGAACAACACAAATAAAATAAACAACACGAAAAAAAAACGACCAACACAACAACTAACCTGACCACAACCAAAATTCCTTGCGACTTCGAGAGTGGATCACCGGTCCACAATCAAATCTAGCCCACAACGAGAGAGCTCAAGTCAACCTACAACAAAAACTACAAACAGGAAAACACTATAGGCGTGAGTATTAAAACTCAGTAGGTAAGCCCGGCTAATTCTATTCCCAATGCACATACCCTTAAATAAAGAATTTATAAATTCCAGGTTTGAACTAAATTATAAAATATTGGTTTTCACACACACTTTCATTTTTAAAACAAGTAACAGTCCACTGCCCCTTTTAATTTAGAACAAGTTTATTGTTAAAAGAAACAGGTGAATTGCATTTTAAAACATTTTGCGAACAATTTTGAAATCTCAAACTTTAGTTGTTAGTCAAAAGGAAAAATCACACACAACACACACTAAGGGCAGTGAGAAAAAGTGGCACACAAGGGTCAGCATCCAAACTCGACCTCTCAATCGCCTGCCACATACGAATAAACACTAAAAGAGACATGGGTCGAACCTAGGAAATCGTGAACAATCCAGAACATACTATACATGTGACTCATCCCGAAAGCATGCTCTAACTCGACGACGTCATAACGCCCTAATGCCCGGCATAGCCCTGTATGGCCTAACCGAGGGGCCCAATCCCCATAGCAGCAATAACACAGTATTCCCCTACTATGGGGCCACTAGCCAGTGCGTAATCTAAACTAGTGCAGCAATCGTTCTCAGACATTCACTCAATATGCCAGGTTCCCATGTCAACACAAGTAATAAAAGAGGGGTGTGTCCACAATGTAAATCAAGGAGTCACAATTCACTAACATCACATACAGCTCATGCAATCAACGCACATAAAAGATCACCCCTGAATGGGTTTTCCAAAATAATTTATTCTATTAAAGTGCCAAACGGGCCTTCACAAATTTTAAAACAAAACCTCATTTCTCGAGAAAACCCAAAACACTTGTTCAGAAGAAATCATTTATCTTTAAAACTATAAGTACGTTTGAAACTCCGTGAATTATGTTTAAAGGCCAAATGGCCACTCTTTCAAAATTGGGTGTCCACCCGTCAAGAAAATGTTCCAGGTGTTCGGTATAAAATAAACGGTTCTTTTCATAATAAATAATCATTTAAAATTTAATTATCTAATATTATTTATCATTCATTAAAATTTACAAAAACATCAAGAAATTAATAAATTCTAAATTTAAAGGTGAGTGCAATGGGGGACCTACCTCGACACGCAGTGGAAGCATGATGACGCGACATTCCTCGCAAAGGTACGCAACCACGCAAGCCGATGACCGCAGTATCATGATTTTCATCACTGGCACGCTGAAACCACCGCATAAGAATTAAAAACACATAACCAGTGACCTAAAACAATTCAAACGAACAAACGGAGAAAAGACCATTTCTACATGCTTTCAAAACACACTGTGCACCATCCGCACTGTTTAATAAACCCCTATAAAATTTATTAAACTATTCCAAAGACACCAACCACCTTACACACCCAAAGCCCTTTCAAAACCTTTGTTATGATCAGCGGCATAGCCTCAACATGCCAGAATAAAAAAACGGACGACATTCATTTCCGAAAAAAAATACTAAATGCACATTTTATTGAAAATACAAACACAAAATAAATTCTTTTAAAAAAGAAAAACAATTTTTCACTAAGCTAATCAATCACAAAAAAAATGCCAAATTAATTAACTGAATGAAACAACTATCCAAACAAGGGAGAACCAACAATTTCAACATGATATCATCAATTTAACAACAACAACGAATACCTAGAAACCCGAGATATGAAAACCTCAAGTAAACAAAATAAACTTAATTTAAAGAGGCATAAGCAATGCGATTCAACCTCAAGAAGGAAGAAACTTTCGGAATTCCGAAGCGAAACTTCAACCGCACATTGTTCGCACCCCAATACACACCACAAGTGAACCGAAAACAGTCCTAAACCAGAATTTGAACCAAAAAGTGATTAAACAATGACCCTAACAAACCTTATACCTGCTGAAGGCCCAAAAACTCAAAGGATATGAGGAGAGACCTTCTCGGAGGTCTTGCGCCGGTGGTCGCGGGTCATGGCCAGAGGAAAGATGCTGGACGCAAGTCACGTTGGAAGGGAGAGGACAGTATGTAGGGCTTCTGGATGGAAGGAAGGGTCGCTCGGGAGATAAATGGTCTCCAAACAGGTTGGCCGATGGGGGTTTGCTGCTGGAAGCAGGACTGTGCTGGTCGTCCGAGGCGTGCGCAGGAGGATGCGCGGACAGGGAGGTGGAGGTAGGCGCGAACCAGGTGGGGGGTGACCAGTGGGGAAGAGGAGAGGGAGAGGTAGGGCGGCCGGGCTTCAACGCATAGGGCAGCGCGGATAGAGGCGGGGGCGGAACACTCTGGGCATAAGGGTTACGGCACGATGAAGAAATAATAACAGGAGGAGAGGAAGAGTTCCAGTGGTTGGTGGGGAGGGCGGCGCGACGCGGAGAGCAAGCAGGGTGGAGGGTCGCCGAAGAGCAGTGAGCAGGAGGTCGAGGGGTGCAGGAAGATGATAAAGGGTGGTCGGCCGGTCATGCGGGATCGATGGGAAAGAGAGGGGACTGGTGGCGGCGCGGAAGTAGGGTTACAGGGAGGGGCTCCCCGCGATGGGAAGGGAGTGAAGGGGATGGTGGCGGGAGAGGGAAAAAAGAGGGTGGAAAAGAATAGAAAAAAAAGAAGAAACATAAATGAAAATAAAATAAAATTAATAAAAATGAATAAATAAATAAATAAAGAATTAATCTATAATAAATATACCTCCATAAATCTCAATAAATCTAATTGTAATAATAAAAATTTAGTAATATTATTAATAACAATTATCATTATTATAAACCTCGTGAAAAACAATAATGATAATAAAACTTATGTAATAAAAATTTGTGTCAAACTTTAATAATAATAATAATAATAATAATAACAACAGTAACCACTAATAATAAAATGATAATAATAAGACGAATTCATATCATTTTAATAATAAAAAAATTAATGAAGGGGCCATGCAGTTGCATGGGTGAAGCCGCGCGATGTTGCACTCCACCCGTGTGTCCAACGACGTCGAAACCAAAACGCAAACTCTTTATCCTAAGCTCAAAATTTTCGTTCGCGACTCAAACCGAACCCCCAAAAAAGAATTTAAAGCCAAAAAAAATAATAAAATAAATTAAACACCTTGGTCGGGGTGCGACAATTCTCCCCACCATAACGCTTTCCGCCCCCGGAAAGCCACAACACTATCCAATCGATCGATCAACACCTAAGGATTCCAGACAACACGATCCAACCTCTTATCCCAAAGACATCACACTGGCTACCTGTGGGATTGAACCTTATTTGCCCGAAAAAAAATCACCAACAGAGCGGAGGCCTGGATATGCTCCCCACCATAAGAACTAAACTAGCATTCCATAATGACTTAAGAGAAAACCCGAAGAGACTCACGGTGGGTCTCCCCACCATAAAGGACCGACCTATTAGAGACCAACCAGAAATACAACTTAGGCAAGAACTGGGCCTTACGCAAGCTATAAAAAACACAGAAAAAAATATTTAAACTAGTCACTCCTGTCTGAAAGGGATAGGAGTTGATCCAACAAGTCTGCGCAAACCAAAAACCCCTTACCCCAAGGGCGGGGAGGGAGGGCCCAAGGATCGGATCCCTGAAACCTCAACGGACGACTACTCACGACCCATCACTTCGTGATAAACACAAACCAAAGCTGTAGCCGATTTACATCAGTGGTCCATGCAAGGCCACTAATCGGTGACTGGAATTCCAAAAAAACACCATTACTGACATTGCGTGAGGGATAAGTCTATCACACCGCTTTTGTGACAAGAGGTGAATTACAACGACAATGAATCCAGAGCAACTACACCAAAATTGTCTCACCACACAGTAGAGGCACAACTTTAACCAGACTCCTTAAAAATTCCCTTGGAGGTTCCTGACTACGCGTTGGCTTCACTCTGAGACCTTTTGGCTGGAGCTCTTATGGATGAAGCATCTTCTGCCTCACAGTCAGGTTCTGATAATCCCAAAAAGAAACATACATCTTTTGATTTGACAAAGGAAAGGACCAAATTTTAAAATTTAAAAACATACCAGCATTTAAAGTCGGAGTTCATCAAAAGTCCCATGACATTCCCATACATTTCAAACCCCAAAACACCATAAGTACAACTACAACGATAAAATATCCCTTAAACTGAAAGGAAACTTACACCAGAAACTTTGAACAAAGACCCAACAACACATTACTTCCGAGAACTTCCTCTGCGACGCTTTCTTGCAACGCCCCGACAAAATCGTCGCAATTGACCCAGGCGTCCACATGCCTGGCAGGGCTTCAGAGTGCTTGGGCACAATGACTTCTTGTGACCCCAATTGCCACACTGATAACACACAAGGATCTCTCGCTCTGAAGAGGTTGACGAAAGATCCCGAGGCCTCTTGATTCCACGAACCGCTCCATCCACTTTCATTTGCTTACTCATCTCCTTTCCAGAACCTTCACCACTGCTCATAGGGATCGAATGAGGGAGAACTACTTCGAGCACTCCATCCATTGCTGCTTCGACATGAAAAGCTTGTCTTGACACATCAACAAAAGAAATTAGGTTGGACTCCGAACCCTTCGACTATAGATCAGGGCGGAGACCCACCTCGAAGCGTCGAGCCTTCATGGGCTCATTCATGGAATACTCTGAATCATAAGGTACTAGCTCCACAAAGCGCTGGAAATATTCCAACACGGGTCTATCGCCCTGCTGCAGACAACACATCTCCATCCCCTTTCTCAGCCTTTCTTCCTCAGAGAAATACTGACGAATGAACAAATCCTTGAAGAACTCCCAAGTAATCTCTTGACGGGGCTTGTTCCGAGACACTGACTTCCAACACAGCCACGGAGAACCTTCAAGCATGAAGGTCGCAAACTTGACCTTCAACGACTCGTGCAACTCAATGAAGCTAAAGTCCCTCTCAATCTTCCACATCCACTCCTCTGCCATGGAAGTTTTTGTTTGACCATAAAAGAGAGGTGGATCCAACTTCCGAAACTCAAGCATAAAATCCTTAGGTTGATCAACCGCACTATGATCACCCATCAAAGCTTCAAAAGGATAACCACTGGACAAGGAAAAGTCGAAAACACAATCAAGGTCAACTCAATAAATAAAAATCCTCAAAAACCAACAGCACATATATGAAAGGCTCTAAACACAAGAAAAAGAGCCATCATAAAATCAAAACATTTCTTTTGAAAACATCTTTAATTTAAAAAGTGCTTTATGGGTTAAACCCTCGCCATTGTTATTCATTACAGTCTCTCTCACATGCATGTATTTGTGCCACCCTGGGCATCCGTCCACCATACCAGAAATCCATCCACATTTCCAACATACCACTATGCATGTGATCACTCATAGGAACACCAAGTCTAAAACAAAGAAACTTTATTTTTTCCAAAAACCAAACATGTCATTACAAACAACCATTTTTTTTTTTCAAAACTAATTTTTGTCTTCTGATTCTAACCACTTTCAGAAGTCACAGCAGACCCAAAACATCTCAAATAGGGAACTAGTGTCAGTGGGTGACTTGACCATATGGTTGGTGGCCATATGTCAAACACGTCACTGACATAGAGAGCCTTCTTGGACCATGCCCCTAGCTCTGCATGGCTTGCCAGGTCGTGCGGGTTAGGAGGACTAGTGGCCTAAACTCCCTTTGTCGTATCCCAATCACAAAAAATTTCCATAAAAACCCAAACAAACCAATTAAACTGGACTTCCCATGGAAACCTGAGGATCAGTACGGGCAAGAGTTCACGACGCTCTTCTCGCACCTACCCCTCAAGTCCCGACAATCCTACTCCATCTACCTTGACATCCCAAATAAATAAGGGCGCTCTGAATAGTGAGGTCTGCTAAGAGCAAACCTCCTCTGATACCATTTTGTCACGAACCAACCCGGGTCGACCCTGAACCGGTCACCCGAGCCGGTCCGCGACATGGCCCGAGAGGCGTTCCCGATCCTCCCGGGCTGGCGACAAGCGCCAGGGCATCAACAGAGGCTATGGGAACGATTTCGCCCAAAGAAAATAAATAGAGCAGCGGAAAGAAAATAGAACAACACAAATAAAATAAACAACACGAAAAAAAACGACCAACACAACCACTAACCTGACCACAACCAAAATTTCTTGCGACTTCGAGAGTGGATCACCGGTCCACAATCAAATCTAGCCCACAACGAGAGAGCTCAAGTCAACCTGCAACAAAAACTAAAAACAGGAAAACACTATAGGCGTGAGTATTAAAACTCAGTAGGTAAGCCCGGCTAATTCTATTCCCAATGCACATACCCTTAAATAAAGAATTTATAAATTCCAGGTTTGAACTAAATTATAAAATATTGGTTTTCACACACACTTTCATTTTTAAAACAAGTAATAGTCCACTGCCCCTTTTAATTTAGAACAAGTTTAATGTTAAAAGAAACAGGTGAATTGCATTTTAAAACATTTTGCGAACAATTTTGAAATCTCAAACTTTAGTTGTTAGTCAAAAGGAAAATCACACACAACACACACTAAGGGCAGTGAGAAAAAGTGGCACACAAGGGTCAGCATCCAAACTCGACCTCTCAATCGCCTGCCACATACGAATAAACACTAAAAGAGACATGGGTCGAACCTAGGAAATCGTGAACAATCCAGAACATACTATACATGTGACTCATCCCGAAATCATGCTCTAACTCGACGACGTCATAACGCCCTAACGCCCGGCATAGCCCTGTATGGCCTAACCGAGGGGCCCAATCCCCATAGCAGCAATAACTCAGTATTCCCCTACTATGGGGCCACTAGCCAGTGCGTAATCTAAACTAGTGCAGCAATCGTTCTCAGAAAATTCACTCAATATGCCAGGTTCCCATGTCAACACAAGTAATAAAAGATGGGTGCGTCCACAATGTAAATCAAGCAGTCACAATGCACTAACATCACATACAGCTCATGCAATCAACGTACATAAAAGATCACCCCTGAATGGGTTTTCCAAAATAATTTATTCTATTAAAGTGCCAAACGGGCCTTCACAAATTTTAAAACAAAACCTCATTTCTCGAGAAAACCCAAAACACTTGTTCAGAAGAAATCATTTATCTTTAAAACTAGAAGTACGTTTGAAACTCCGTGAATTATGTTTAAAGTCCAAATGGCCACTCTTTCAAAATTGGGTGTCTGCCCATCAAGAAAATGTTCCAGGTGTTCGGTATAAAATAAACGGTTATTTTCATAATAAATAATCATTTAAAATTTAATTATCTAATATTATTTATCATTCATTAAAATTAACAAAAACATCAAGAAATTAATATTTTCTAAATTTAAAGGTGAGTGCAATGGGGGACCTACCTCGACACGCAGTGGAAACATGATGACGCGACATTCCTCGCAAAGGTGCGCAACCACGCAAGCCGATGACCGCAGTATCACAATTTTCATCACTGGCACGCTGAAACCACCGCATAAGAATTAAAAACACATAACCAGTGACCTAAAACAATTCAAACGAACAAACGAAGAAAAGACCATTTCGACATGCTTTCAAAACACACTGTGCACCATCCGCACTGTTTAATAAACCCCTATAAAATTTATTAAACTATTCCAAAGACACCAACCACCTTACACACCCAAAGACCCTTCAAAACCTTTGTTATGATCAGCCGCATAGCCTCAACATGCCAGAATAAAAAAAAACGCACGACTTTCATTTCCGAAAAAAAAACTAAATGCACATTTTATTGAAAATACAAACACAAACTAAATTCTTTTAAAAAAGAAAAACAATTTTTCACTAAGCTAATCAATCACAAAAAAAAATGCCAAAATAATTTAAATGAATGAAACAACTATCCAAACAAGGGAGAACCAACAATTTCAACATGATATCATCAATTTAACAACAACAACGAATACCTAGCAACTCGAGAGATGCAAACCTCAAGTAAACAAAATAAACTTAATTTAAAGAGGCATAAGCAATGAGATTCAACCTCAAGAAGGAAGAAACGTTCGGAATTCCGAAGCGAAACTTCAACCGCACATTGTTCACACCCCAATACACACCACAAGTGAACCGAAAACAGTCCTAAACCAGAATTTGAACCAAAAAGTGATTAAACAATGACCCTAACAAACCTTATACCTGCTGAAGGCCCAAAAAATCAAAGGATATGAGGAGAGACCTTCTCGGAGGTCTTGCGCCGGTGGTCGCGGGTCATGGCCAGAGGAAAGATGCTGGACGCAAGTCACGTTGGAAGGGAGAGGACGGCATGTAGGGCTTCTGGATGGAAGGAAGGGTCGCTCGGGAGATAAATGGTCTCCAAACAGGTTGGCCGAAGGGGGTTTGCTGCTGGAAGCAGGACTGTGCTGGTCGTCCGAGGCGTGCGCAGGAGGATGCGCGGACAGGGAGGTGGAGGTAGGCGTGAACCAGGTGGGGGGTGACCAGTGGGGAAGAGAAGAGGGAGAGGTAGGGCGGCCGGGCTTCAGCGCACAGGGAAGTGCGGATAGAGGCGGGGGCGGAACACTCTGGGCATAAGGGTTACGGCACGATGAAGAAATAATAACAGGAGGAGAGGAAGAGTTCCAGCGGTTGGTGGGGAGGGCGGCGCGATGCGGAGAGCAAGCAGGGTGGAGGGTCGCCGAAGAGCAGTGAGCAGGAGGTAGAGGGGTGCAGGAAGATGATAAAGGGTGGTCGACCGGTCATGCAGGATCGATGGGAAAGAGAGGGGACTGGTGGCGGCGCAGAAGTAGGGTTACACGGAGGGGCTCCCTGCGATGGGAAGAGAGTGAAGGGGATGGTGGCGGGAGAGGGAAAAAAAGAGGGGGGAAAAGAATAGAAAAAAAAGAAGAAACATAAATGATAATAAAATAAAAATAATAAAAATGAATAAATAAATAAATAAGGAATTAATCTATAATAAATATACCTCCATAAATCTCAATAATTCTAATTGTAATAATAAAAATTTAGTAATATTATTAATAACAATTATCATTATTATAAACCTCATGAAAAACAATAATAATAATAAAACTTATGTAATAAAAATTTGTGTCAAACTTTAACAATAATAATAATAATAATAATAACAAAAGTAACCACTAATAATAAAATGATAATAATAAGACGAATTCATATCATTTTAATAATAAAAAAAATTAATGAAGGGGCCATGAAGTTGCATGGGTGAAGCCGCGCGATGTTGCACTCCACCCGTGTGTCCAACGACGTCGAAACCAAAACGCGCACTCTTTATCCTAAGCTCAAAATTTTCGTTCGCGACTCAAACCGAACCCCCAAAAAAGAATTTAAGGCCAAAAAAAATAATAAAATAAATTAAACACCTTGGTCGGGGTGTGACAGTTAATATAATATTATAAACTCATTTAAATCAACTATTATTTGAAAAGAACCCCATTGAATCATGTAATAAAACCTTCATAAGAATTTTTAATACATTTAACCAAACAAGAATATGTTTTACAATAGAAATAAAAATTTCAATACTTGTAAAATAATTGATTTTTCTAGATACACCTAACATTTTTAAAGACAAAATCACTTGATAATGAAGTTGGATGAAAAATATGATAGGAAATGACCACTCTATTATATAACAGATAAATTACCCTGATTAGACTAATTGAAAACTATATATAATTGAAATTGTGTATTAGGTTATATTATATAATTAATACAAGATAGAATAGAGGAATAGAAAAAATTAATTGAATTATGAAGGTAAAAATGAGAGATTTATATTCAAAACTACATGATTCAATGTGAGAATGCAAAAAATTAAATATAATGTTGGGAGAGTTTCTCCCCATGCTCTATAAAATGGGAAATATAAAAAGTGGAAAATATAATCATTTAATGAAATTAAATTGATAATATTCTAAGTGAGAATTAAAAATTTTAAAATATTGAAATATATAGGTTTCAGAAAAAATCTTATTTCACTTCACAACTAACCTCCATAAAAAAGATACAAAAATATTATCCAATGTTATGTTGAGACATGACATAAACTCCCTGGAATGAAAAAATAATTTCAATGAACCACTTTGATTCTATATTCTTCAAAAAAAACTCTAAATTGTTCCAAGTCCTTACAATAATATACGCACAAAAATATTATCCCAAGACTATGTTATAGTGAAACATTAAATTAACTATGTGATTCTCTTCTTGAAAATTTTTTAATGGAAAACATCTTATGAATTAGGAATCATGAACTTGTTGCGATATGAATTCCATAGTCTTAGTGTGACCTTATACTCCATATAATATCACAAAAAACTCTAATATCAAAAATAATGTTCATGGCAATCATGCCCTTAAGACAAAACATGACATTATCATACTTATGTTATTTAAGATACAATATGGTTATACCCCATGTGTTGTGTCATGAACCTAAAAATAATAAAAATGTAAAAATGTAAATTACCTTATCCATTTTGATTAATAACCTTACATATTGGTTATAACCAAATTCCATCTCAATACACGGTTGTGGTGCACCACACTACAACAAGGAGAATCTAATTGAAGATATAATAGAATTTCCAAAAAAACACTAATACCCATACCATACATAAAAACACTAATAATTTTAAAATATAATACATTTGTTTTATAATATAATTTGAATGTGATGTCAGTTTCTTTTTACCCACCATTCCACATTGTAGAACAAAAAAGTCATAAAAAGGATAAGAAATTGAAATCAAAACCTAAAGACCAACAATATGATGTGGGGTTGTTGGTGAAAAAACAATGACATTAAATTATAGGTGAACAAAAAAAAATATAACTCTTCCAGGTAAACATAATTAATACTGAATCACCTCATACTTTTACACGAATAATATGATCTAGAATCTATATTCACAAAGCATAGTGATCATAGAGACCCACAATAGGTCCCCAAAAAATAATTTATTATAAATGTATTTTTTGGGATAAAAATTCTAAGAGAATTTATCTCCCAAAAAAACTATTTCATAAAAAATAATCAATAGAAAATATTATTCCCTGTTGACCAAGAATGAATATAAATGAAGTTGTTGATGTTAAATAAGGATGTAAAAGCAAAATATGACTACACTACCCAAATAAATGCCAAAAAATTCAATATAATTTCATAAACTGGGAATAATATATATATATATATATAGATATTAACATAGATATGTATTTAAAATGAACAATTAGGTATTTAACTTGGGATCATCAACATAAAAGAGAAAATGAATAGTGATCTATGTTCTGAGGCAAACTAAAATGGTAAAACTAATGAAAAACCAAAATATAAAATAATAGAAATTCAAATATCATCTGATTAAGAATATATAAAAGTACAAAACTCATCTATATTACCCAAGAATAGTCCCAAGGATTCCCCTAAGTAACTCCTCAGATTACAAGGCTCCACATTTTTTAATCAACTCGTAAAAATATTGAGTGAAATTATTAAACAACAATTCAATGACAAAACCACAAATAATCACACAAATTCCATGATAAAATAGAATCATGAACATATCCAAAATAATTCAAAATCTCTATCTTCTAGAAAATAAATGGGAAAAAAATAAAATTAGTTGATACCTGATTCTTGACAACATCTGACACTACCTCTCAAAAATTTTATGAAAAAACTACAATCTGGACTCTAATATTGTATATCTAATGTCTAGGGAGATACTAATTTTAATGAATTTATCCTTCAAAAAGTCATCTAAAACTATCATAGAATAATTGAATGATGAGATCAATGAATATTTTTATGTCTCCTATATAAAAATATTCAATTCCTTTTCAGTGTCATTAATAGAAAGAGATACATAAAAATGAATAGAGTAATTACCATAAGGGAAATTATTTGAAGTAGATATTCCACACACTATCATAGAAATTCTTGAAGGAAATATTTAAAATATCATGAAATAGGAATGTAACACATTAATTACTATTTATCTCAATATAAAAACCCCATTAATAGTAAGAATTTAATCCAGAATATCAATTCTTAAAAATATTATAAAACTCTAAAATTTATTCCATTAAAAATTAAGACATTTTAAGAAAGTCTAAAATATCATTTTAAAAAATCACTCATATTTTCCAAACATTTAACTTCATTTATAAAACTAATTAAAATTATATTAGAAAATAATAAAATCATTTTTCTCTACTATGTATTTTTAAAAAATTCATATTATATTTTAAAACCATCATCTACCTGAATATTATAATCCCATTAGAACATTAAGATGGTCTCTTTCTTTTCAAAATACACCATTTAATTCTTTTCAAAAATTAAAATAGTCCATGAAACATAATTATTTATCAAATTAGTTTTATATAAAACCACATTTATTTTCATAAACATTGAATTAATGTTTTCAAAAAACTTATTAATTCTATTATGTACTTATCCGTGTTTGAAACATATCATTGTAGTTTAAATTTTGTTACAAAAAGACCATAACTCTCAATTTTATAAACCAAAGAATTTCATGAAGTTATTTATTCAAATATACCATCAAAATGAATTAAAATACATTTTATGGAATTAAATTTATCCCAAGAAAACAATTAATAAACAGAAATTTAACAATTACACAACATGAAACATTAATGATACAACCTTCAACATCGTTAAGAAATCCTCCGAAATTCACATTGATACATTCTCAAAAAAATGGAAGCCACTTTTTTAGCCATAATAAATCAAAAAATGACTATAAAAAAGACAAACAGGGTGAAGAGTAATACAAATCTATAATCATGATTTTTGTAGACATACACTGATCATTAAGAGCCAATGAAATTTTTTTATAGCCACGTTCAATATATCATCATAGTTCTTTAAACCATGTGAGCTAATAGGGAGACTCTGGGTCAATTTAGAATTAACCTGAAAGCATATGGGACCCCAAATGAATCTAATATAACTCACTGGGGTTCAAAATTTTATCAAGAATATAATTAATAAATCATATCATATAAATCAACAATTTAATAAAAATTGATAATAAATATTCAACATGAATATTTGTGAAAAAATACAGAGTCCAAGCCTACATCATGGTCTCTAATAGTCATATTATATACAAATCCAAGATAGAGCAAAAAACATGAAGCTACATTGATTCCATTTTATAATGAATGATCCCAACAATCCACTAATTCAATTTTTTAATTAACCCTCCCTAAAATCCCTACATTAAACTTGCAAGAATTTCAATGTATATTTTAGGACATGATGATCATGATGGAGGGTAAATCCATACATACCAATGACTCCATTTGTAACATAATATTATTAGAGAACTACCATGATTTGATAATTACGAAAATAATCCATAAAAATTTAAAATGGTAAAACATTGGTATAATTTTTCATTAAAACCCATTTTATACTCTTAGAACATTTATAATACATTTTTAGAAAATGTGGTTTTGGGGGAAAACATATTTTCAAATGAAGGCCTAAATAAAGTTGGATTTCCTAAAATAAATCATTAATTATCTTAATCATCAATGGGTGATAAAATGGTACCATTAAGTGAATAGAGAATTACTTACAAGAGAAGAATAAAATTCATGGGTATTAATAATTGATGGATCATACTATATCAAAAAATGTATACATAATCATATACAATTTAGATAAACATGAAAAATGTGTTTCACATCCATGCGAGGTAGGCCACATGTTTAGTTTTAACCGTGTGAGGATAAACAATGAGTAGTAGGAGGGTTTATGGTTTAGTATAAACATGAAAATTGTGTTGCACATCCATGTGAGAATTTCTAAAACATTGAAAGTGGATTTTTCAATAGTTGGCACATGGTTTACCTAACTGTGCCTCATAACAGTGTGGATTCGACCTTCCTACAGTAGGGAGGGCACAATTTTCCCTTGTTTTGGATAAAATTGTGTCAATCCCATGTGAGGTCTAAAATTGGGAAAATTTATCAAAATACCTATAAATGTTCTTTTTAAAAAAATTCTTCATTCCTCCATCATTTTCAGTTGACAAACCCCCATTTTCTCATCCTTTGAGACATTTTAAAATATATTTTATGAATTTATATCTAATACCCATCTAGAGTTTGAATGAACCATTATTCATCTCATTTGATATGTTGCTTTAAGTTCTTTATTTTCTTTTAATATTTATCACTTCTCTTGCCATAAACAATGCTATTTAGGTGTAGGTTCATATGAACTATTTTTATGATTTTGGTCCTTTCATCATTTTCTTCTAATCCAAGAAAAACTGGAGTCTTATACTACATGAGGAGAGTTTTCTGAGCCTAAAATAGGTGGTCTATAACTCGTACATTGTGTCTCATCATTTTTGAAAAATGTTATCGGCCTACACTAATTTCATTGCACATTGTGAGTTAAATTTTTATTTATTTCTTCTTGTTATTGGAACCATGTGCTCGGAATCCATCCAAATATGTAATTCATTGTTTGTGGTTATATTCACAACACTGTCCACCCTATGTCAGCTACCATTCCATAATTGGGTTTTAGTGTTTGACAAGTTCATTTGAGCCACCATTTGGATGTTCCTTATCTGGACCCTCTTAAAGAAAATTCTTTCTCTCGTTATATTACATGAAAATTCTGAATTTGTCATAAAATGAACCAGGAATGATAAAAACATGACGAGCCAAATTTAAGAGCATTATCACGATGAGTAAATTATAAATGTAATTTGAAACTATATTGTATATAAATTAATTAGACTAATTGAATAAAATGAATGTTTGGTTTCATGTGGTAGCACCCCATTCAACATATGATGTAAGGTAGTGGAATAAACCACGTGATTTGATGATGAAATATATGAATTAATTAAATGGTTTCATGATTAATAGGTAGTGTCACACTAATGAAAGGAAATGGATTAAATTATATGAAGTATTAAATATATAGAGTATTAAATTGTCAAGTTAATGAAATGAAATATATGTAGGTTGACTAATTACATATGAATCTTAACATCACTATAGGATTGGTCAGACTCAAGTTAGTTGTTTTATTCCTAAAGGAATTCCTTGAAATCTCCTGGATGCCATTTTGATTCATGCGTGTCGATTTCCTTGGTTGAAAACCACCATGGAACATGAAATTTTTCTACTTGTAGGTTCTTGGTGTGAAACCATAATATCCATTTTATGCCTTTATTATATTTCGTGGATACACTCCATGTATCCAACATATATTCTACACACACTATATTCCTTTGCTAGATCCTTGGGACTATCCATTACTTATCACATTTTACTTTAGATGTTTTATTGGACTCAATTAGATCATTTATTTGTGGAATTCCTTGGACTACAATCCATCGATTACACTCATACCCTTTATCCAGGATGTATTTACTATTGAGTTGGTTACCCTTGAGGTCTAGGATTATATGGTCATTACCATGGAAACCCATTATTATTATCATCACCAGAATGTCTTGTTATATATTGGAACCTTTAAAATTACATTCAGGTTGTTCTTTTAGGGCTTATTATGCCTCAACTTATAGAATTATATAAATTTGACTCAGATAATTAACAAACTTGTTACATGTCCACACACTAACTGAGGAATTAAACAAGTACTTAGGTATTTACATTACTATATTTCATTACTTTTATATATCAATTCTTTCACACTATTTTAATTTATATTTCATGGAGAGGATCTGATCAACACCATTGGTGGTATCCTACTGATATTTATCTCACATTACATTGGTGTCCTTATTGGTAATCATGAAGATTACATGTTTGAAGGTGTTTATAATTGTATGTGTGTCACTTCAGACACATTAGTACTTGTTGAATTAGGATAAATCCACTAAAAGGTGACTCTAATGGATCTTGGTAGTGGGGATATATTGTGGTTACATTCTTTAACTTTTTTATAGAATAATTATATGTATATTTGCATCTATTTTATTAGATTTATAGTGACATTACATATCATTATCAAATTATGTATATTTATATCAATTGCATCTGATGTTTACAATTCAAACATGATTCTATTGTGCTACCAATTTAATTATGTTGCTTGTACAATTTACTATTTGTTTCATATTGATGAACTATTCTACACTCTCATAATGAGGGAATAGTCTACCAGTAGACACCCAATGTCCTTGTGTATAGTTAGTAGCCTCTTATTTTTAGGAATATGTGCTTGAGTCTATGTGGACAACCTAGCTCGGGGCACCTTTGAGTGGAATTTGGGTTTGTGATGTCATAAAGAGATATCATAGGGGTTCAATTATTGTTTCACTTTTTGGAGACACTATTAAGGATATTAATAATGAATTGAATGTTGTTATAAGTCATGGAAAGGTTTCATGAACCCATTATTGGGGAAAAATCTAGGTTTCCAAAATTACAATTATTTTTATGCTTTTAGAAATTATTGATGACATCATTTCACTATTGGGTGAATCACATTATATATGGTGTTGTTGATTATTATTATGATTAGGGATCATACTTTATCCTCTCCCAGTGATATGAGGGATGTAAAATTGTTACCTGCATCATCAAAGGAAGATATAATTCCCATTTCACGCACATTTCAATTAATATTAGTCCATTTAGCTCTTTGAATTTCTTAATATTCCTATGGTTGTTGATTGATGTTGGGGTAGTTATCTTATACATGTGATATTCCATAGCCATTCTTGAGTGATTTTTTGTTTCTATTTATGAGGTGTTATGGGATATAATGGGTTGCAATTGGTAATTTTTCTTATTGATCCATTAGATTAAAATCAAATAGGTTACATTTTAAATGAAAAGGATTATGGGACCTGATTCACTGGGAATGGAAAATCATATCAAATGAATTTTTATATAAGTTATTAGAAAATTAAAATTTTAACTATGAATTTTTTTTCTACATTGTAATTCTTTCACGTCCTTATCTAACCTTCTCATATTAATGAATTGTAAAAGAGTGAACCTAGAAATTAAAGATAAAATTAATGAAACAAATATCTAGTTAATTATGAGGAATGGTTTAGTTTACCAATCATCTACTAAAACCGTTCTAACATATATACATGGGAATATACAAATACCTTGCACTCTATGCTGGTATGTGGGGTAGTATACCAAGGGTAGTGACCCCTTATTACATTAAACTTTCTCTAGTGTCTCTATGAATCTATTTCAAGATTATTATATAGTGACTTCATCGAATTTCTAGAAAAAATTATGCAATGAATTCTTATTTTTGGGAACTAGGAAGTTAGTGATGACTTTTCTCTAGACATGGTGGGCCTTGAGCGTCAAGTCTTACCTACATGAGTGCCACTTGAGGTAAAACCTATTTTACCTTATATGGGAACTAATTCTCATGTTTGAGGTAGTTTTCTTCATATGATGAATTCCATGAATGGTCTTATTTGAGATACACCTATGATGGATGATCTAACACATGATTACCTAGGAAATCCTCATCCTTCCATCTTAGGGGATGGTGTTTCCTAGGATGATGAATCTTGTCCAGATGCCACCATGTCTACCTTTTAACATTGTGAGACAAATCTAGAGAGGAGGGTCATTCCTGCGGTGTACATAATGTGTTATTCGGCCAAACATTGGTTTGATGTAGTTACCGAGTCTCATCTACATGAGGGAAATGTGTGAGTTTATATCTAGAATGATTTCTATGGTCAGTTTATTCCTCATCCATTGAGGGAAGATTGATTCAGAGATTTCGTGGATATCGAGTAGTGATCTATGTGAGTTATGAAATATTCAGTGTATTTCACTGAGTTGTAGTTCTTCACTCCAATTATAGACAGTGATGATCTTTTACATGGTACATGCATAGAGAATCAGTTCATGTATTCCATCCATCCTTAGGTGAATTTTTTCTTCCTACCTACTTTTTAAGAAATAGTTAATCACCATCTTATCACTGATCTCAACCATAGAGATGGAGATAGCACTATGCATTTTGGAACAATGTCTTGGTGTGCTAGTAGTTTCTCCTATAGTATAAAGTGATCCATAAATGATTCTCAATTGGTAAGTAGAAGATAGATTACTCTTGATAGTTGTCCCATGATTTATCATTCAAGTGGAAAACAGGGGAACCTAATGCATCAATGTGATAGAGATCCTCTAGAGTGATGGGGTTGAGATAGTATAGGGAATCATTATATATTCTCTTAGACATTACCATAAAATTATAGTTTAAGAGATTTATCACTAGCTCCACTTTTAGGTAATGGTTCTTTTCTGTTGTGTAAGGAAGGAAGTTAGAGTTCCACCAGAAAGACTCGCTGAGGAAGAGGTCATGGCTATGGTATCAAACTCTTGATCACTAGCAACAACAACATTTTAGTCATGATCGTGGTAATCCAGTTATATCAGAGAGCTATAGATTATGTTTTTTGTATACTTGGCATCAATTACCTATGAATCTGGTTGTGGGACAATCTTTTCAAGGTACTATTCTAGTAGCCTCTACTATAATATAGCCTTATTTGATATAGGTTACTCACACTCTTTCAACTTTGTATATATCGTGGAAATCCATGGCATGGAAATAAATTATTACATTGTTGTAATGGCCCTAGATACACTATTGGGAGTATGGTTAGAGGGAATATGCCAGTGTAGGGACTATCCCCTTGTGGTAGGAATTTACAATTTCATATGGTACATCATTGTTCCCAAGATGACGGTACATGATGTCATCATCAGGATGGTTTGGTTTGTGCCACAACACACCTCTTAACACTGATATTGTGTCACATTATTGTTTAATTCACTAGAGTGCAATAGTTGTCTACCCACTAAGGAGTGGTATTTCAATGATATTAGAGATATTTTAGAGCTTCATGAGCTATATAGAGTTACCTCCTATATTTACAATATATCTATGGAGGATTAGATTTTATATCAGGATAAATTCCATCCCATAGTAGATCATTTCATAGATGTATTTACCAAAATTTTTTCTAACTTATCTCATGAGAGAGAGGTAGAGTTTACAATTGAGCTCATTATTGAATCATCTCTAGTGTCCATTCCATCATACAGGATATCACCTACTGAGATCTAGGTGATCAAGAAGAAGTTATAGGATCTAGAGGTCAATGGTGTTACACTTACTAGTACATCCTCTTTGGGTTCTCCCATTCTTTTCTCCAAGAGGTTTTATGGGACCCACAATCTACAAACAGACTATAGATGGTTTAACTAACATACATTCATTGTAACACCCCGAGATTTTATGAAAAATATTCTTTTTAATTTCATTAATGTATTCTGTTGTACGCTACACCAAAAGAATCTTGCACAACGCGCATCCTTGACTTGCCTTGCATTACAAGCGATCACGCCCTTCCTCGATAGCATGTGTAGTATGCAATACCGAGTTTCACTAAGCAACGATATGCTATTAAAATATTATTACAACTAGCCGTTATGAGTAGAAATAACCACTTTTTGAAACTTTGTAAATTTTATATTTCAAAATGGGCTTCATTTTTGGATTCGGAATATCGAAATTAGCTTAGGGTAAAATTTTGGTACTTTTCAGATAACTTTCATTTTCTGATGAATAGTGAAAATTACTAAATTTTAATTAAAAACAACATTTTTAATAGAAATAATTAATAGTGAAAAATTATTAATTTGATTGTTTTTAATTTATATTTAGAATTTATTTTTACAATTTAATACAATGTTGGTTATTGGATGTAATTTCACATTTAAACCAGACATAAACAACTGTCAATCTTTTGATAGTTATTATCTCTTAAGAACATGCTATTTGTTTTGACGACGGGAATTAATTTTTAAATTAGTTAATGCAACTGATATGTTTTGAATTTGGTAAAATAGATATCATTTTTGAATTCATAATATCAAATATAGCTTAGGCCTAATTTTTGGTATTTTTCTGGAAACATTCATTTTTTGATGAATAGTGAAACCACTAAGTGGTAGTTAAAAAAAATGAATTTTTCATAAAACTTAATTTTACCGCTTCTGTGAGTGGAATATCAAAAATCCAAGAGACACGGTTGATGTCAGTAAGTAAAATGTGGTTCAATGAGATGAAAATAATTTTTGGTGAATAGTAACTTTTTACTTTTTTTACCACGGTTAAAAGTATATATGGTAATTAAGGGTAAAAGTGATATTACAATTACCCTAACACATGTCTTAATTCTATTGGACAACTGTAATTCGACCAAAAACAACCTTAGGAATAGAATATGACCATTTAGTCCCACTTGGATTAGATTAGGACATTTATTATTAATTTATTTAAAGAAGGGTCAAAATAGTTAAAATCAAAGTTTAATAAGTAAATCAATTTTAATATCTTGTCATACATAAGATCAATTCGACTATAAATATTCATTAAAAATCTAAAACGATTTCCTACATAATGGTATTTTATTTGTAATTTTTAGATATTAAATAATTTAATTTATTTATGAGACAACGATGATGCAGTAATTATCTTATTAATGTAATATTGACATAATTGATGTTATAAATACCCAAATAAATGTAATTTGAGACTTTTTATGAATTACACTAATTTTATAGGTTACTATGACATGTTAATATTGATTTAATTATCTTTTTTAGAGCTAATCATCTGTTATGTTTTTTCACAAAAATCAATTACTAAATAGTGTCAAAATTGACATAAAATAGTGTTTAAAACAAATATTATATTATTAATTGTTATTTTATTCCTAAAAATCTAAGGTTCGGCCAAATGACTTAGATAAGGTTATATATATTAATAGTAAACAAATTGGGGTTCTTTTGTATTGATATAGAATGTTTATTAACCATATAGTGTAGGAAAACAAGAAGACACGGTGAAAGTTAAAATATCTAACTTAAAGTTAAATCTAAATGATAAGGTTAAAATTGATACCTAAACATGTCTAAATTCTATTGGATGAGAGGATTTCAACCCCTACCCACCTTATCTTATAAATATATCAATTTGGAGCTATTAAAAACCGAATTTGACTTTATAATAAAATAATATTTTTAGTTATTCCAAAGGTGCCCCTCTCCTCCCTTATAAAAGGGCACCTCCTCGCCCTCTTCCTCACACCAATTGAGCCTTCAAACTCGGCCAAAACCTTCCTATTTCTCCTCTCCAATTACCTAGAAACATCCTAGAGGTTCTGTTCTTCTTCAAAGACCTATTTTAGTGCCCTAAAAGGAGGTCTCAAAGAAGCACTTCAAAGAAGAGGTAATGTCTGTTACCGATTCTTTCATCTTTTTTTATTCTTACACTTATTCTTCTTTAGTTGTTCCGCTATGAAGTAATAACATCAGTATAACTCATATACTGATATGTTATTATAAGTATGAAACAACCCTATTTCACCATCTATCTATCCTATGGAAAACGAAATCACCGTGCGTGCGTACGTACGGAATACCGTCTCCACGCCGCGGTGTAATCTATTTTCCACCACCACCTTACTTGGATGGGTATAATGGTGTACATAATAACTATATATGATTATTTTAAAGTTATATTTATTCTGAAATATTATACATACACTCCAATACAATTCCATGATCATTAGAATGATATCATCGCTCGTGCGTACGTACGGACTACCGTCTCCATGTCGCGATTAGATTCATTCTCCACGTTAACCATTCATGAATGATTATAAAGTATATATAATAAGTAATCATTAAATATATGAAATAATAATGATACTGGATTTATTTGTATATATATGTATGTCATCTACTTAATTCAATAAGGAAACGAAAACAGCGTTCATGCGTACTTACGGCCTACCGTCTCAATGAACGGTGTATTTCATTCCCTTTACTGATCTATTATATATATATGTATATTATGAATATATATTATATATAAATCGTGTTTTATATTCTGGAATTAAGTAATCGTGATTTAAGTAATCATATGAATAATTACAAGTCAAAACACGGATGAAAAATGAAACGATTTTACCCAAAACACTCTTTAACATGAAATTTACAAAAGAACGGGTAATATAAAGTAATAAGTGAACCATATATGATATCATAATAATTATTATGATTCTGGAATAAGTCAATGACATTATTTAAATCATTATATAGGAGGTTCAGACACTTACGAAGCAAATCAGACCAAAGGTAAGGGAAATATCACAATATCATTTTTATCCGAGATTGTTTATACTTTGGTATTTACTGGGATGTATTTTATCATCCACATCCATGTTTCCTCAATATGTAATATTTATATCCTTATACAATAGTTTATATCCAATTTGTCTCTTCGTTGAGTTTTTAGTAAAAGATATGAAAGGAATCTTATGTCGTTTTTCGTATGAGGTACTTTTTTGACTTTTCCGACAAAAGTACGAGAAGAATGTTTTTTTAACTTATACGACATGAATGGATTTTGAAAACATTATTTCCAAGGAAGTTCCTTTACAATTTTTCAAGTTTATTTTTAATCAACATCTTTTAGTTTAGAATTTTATGACATGTTAAGAAAGGAAAAGTGTTTTTGAAGTAGAAAAGATATTTTCCTTAAGAATGGAGTTCAAGTGTTTTATCAAATTTATTTTCCATCTAAGATAATAAAGGGTTTTGTTTCTATCCCTATTATTACATTGATTTGATTATGTTGTGATGGAATTATTTTTATGAATTCCTTTATCTTATATGAATTGTTTTATGATGTCATGATGTTTAAGATTCCCATTTTTATTACATGGGTTATGCTATAATGTATGGTTTATGATTTTGTGGCACACATAAGAATGGTATCATTATGAGATGGGTGGGACCTATATCTCTCTCCAATGCATTGGGTAAAGATTTTATATCTCACGAGAAAGACATGGCTAGAATGGTAGGTTATACCGGTTCAGTGAAACAGGACTGAAACAAGGAGTGAACTCGGTTCAGAAAGGGACTTTGTCCACTAAGATAGTCTTGGCAATGAGTCTTGACTAATAAGAAATGATTATCTATGATTATGTTTGTATGCCACAAAGTTTCATGGTTTAATTTATGATTATTGGGATTACATTTCACTACTATGATTTATCCCATGTTATTAAATTATGATCACTTTTGCAGGTTAAGATTTCCAAAAGATATGTTCTTATGAATATGACGTGGTTGATATTTCTTTTTTTTACCCTTATTGAGCATTTGAGATCACCCTTTTATGTTTTCTTTTCCCCAGGACATAAAGAAAGGTTTTAGGTTTAGAAAAAAAGAAGATCTTTAGGGGAGATGTTGAAGATCTTTCACCACGATTAGAAGATTATATTCTGAGTTTCCAAAGACATTAAACTATTACGGTCCATGTGTGTGTGTTTTTGTTATGTACTATGTATTTCACAAAAGTAATGTATTGTCCATGTTCATCAAGCTTCGGGTCTCTACAGTTGGTATCAGAGGGAGTTTTAGTCAACCTTTGGAAACTAGGATGCGAAAAGGTTAGTGAGATCCCTTGAGATATTTCTAAGGTATGTCTAGGGATGTCCCTAAGGATAAGTATACGTATAGGATATAGTCCTAGAACTACGGTAGCGATCATAGAATTTAACCTAAGATGTTAGATAATGAGGGAACTCCCCCTTTACTATGTTTTTTTCCCTAGCATGATTTTTTCCTCTCACAATATTCTTTTTGGGTTTTAGAAAATGCCTGGAAACATGAAGATTCATGATAATGGAGGATATGACAGACAATGGAATGATATTCTTCATGAGAAACCAAATGAAACGGGATCTGGAAATCCAAACATCATTATTATTCCTAATCATAAATCTCATAATATGATCAATAATCTCAACTTTGGTAAGTTTCCTGACTCAGATAATAAGAGAAAGATGGAGTTTCATGATGATCATAGAGGAAAGAAAGTTCAATTTCCCTCATGTAAATCATGTGGGAAGAGGCATCCGGGAGATTGTTTCAAAGGAACTAGATGATTCTTTGGGTGTGGAAAAGAAGGACACAAAGCCAGTAAGTGCAAAGGAAAAGTTTCAGTTAACACCAGTGATGAGGATAACGGTATTGCTATGACATCAACAATGGTTAAATGTTTTAAATGTGGAATGTACGGGCATTATGCAAACCAATACCCTAATGGAAAGTCTCATGAAGAGAATCAATATGGTCGTATGGGTAGTATTTATGTGGATGATGATGAAGAGACTACAAATGATATGTGAGATGAAAGAATTGTTGAAGCTCGGTCAATGGTTTAAGAATGTAGTGGAATGATTACATGTTTATCATGTGTAATGTTGTATAAGTAATCTCATTGGACTATGGAATACAGAGACATCTAAGGATTGTTACACTATTGTCTTTCCTTGAGTTTTGAAAGTGTATGATTAATGTTACTAGTATATATAAAAGGTAATTCAGATATTTTTGGAATGTAGGTGATATGCGCATAATGAAGGGATAAGCAGAAAATTAAATGTTTGATAGTATTCATGAGCTCATGACTAATATAAGGAGAAGGTTATATCATGGATTGAGTATATAGAATTTTTGGATTTTGGTATGTGGAAAGAGTTAACTTTTGACAGCATTTATGTTTTCACTAAGGTTTAATGGGTATTCATTTTTCAAGAGAATACATCATTAAGGTATTCACATGATTGGAATGTGACCAACAAGATATATGGGGGATAAATGATGGTATTCACATGCTTGGTTGACGACATTTCAAGTAATCATTTTCTTTATACTATGAGCTTGGACTGAAGTATTTTAGATAAGCCTAAAGATTGGAATGGATTATGTTAACCATAAGTTAGTATTGTTTAAGGATATAACTTTTTTTGATATTATTTATGTGATTTTATAGTAATGTAGTTTTAGAAAAAGGACAACCTGCAGGACGGGTGACAGCCCATCGCGTCGGACAAGGCTGTGGGAATCGAACCCACAACCGAAGTGCGACTGGCCTTTATCACCTACCACTGGCCTACAAGAAGTCCCTGTTTAGTAGAAACTAGTTTTATTATATTAAGCAGTATGATATATGAAGTATAAGTCCATTTTAGGAACTATATATGATTAATCTCCCTATAGACGGACTTATGTATTTTTTTGATAACTTTTCTAACATTTTGTATGAGACAGATGGAATGACCCATCATTCTATCACATGATCTTCTAACACATCACGAATGACAAATTCAATATTATTTCTTTAAGAGATGAAGTGTAAATTGTCCAAATAATGACAAACGGTGAGACTATACCAAAATCACGAAATTATTTCTTCTAATTCCAACTTCAACAACATTAGAAAAATGATCTTGAAAACCAAAAATGTTGTCCTAGTGCTCTTATATCTGATGAATCAGACGGTACCTTAGATCGTCACAAATTTATGGCATTGTGATTCCTGGCTTTTCCATAGCCATGTTCTCTACCACTCTCTATCAGAACATGATGGTTAGATTTCTCTTCCATATCCATATTTTCACCTATGTGGAAACCCAGTGATATGTTTATTTGGGTAACCGTTACATTTCATACTTTTGTTTTTAAAGATTGGTTTTGGTATTCCTTTTTATGATGTGGGACTCTATTAAAGAAACTTTCAAATAGTATACCATTTATAACCCCGACGAATTTCGAGGGCGAAATTCCTTTTAAGGGGGGTAGAATGTAACACCCCGAGATTTTATGAAAAATATTCTTTTTAATTTCATTAATGTCTTGTGTTGTACGCTGCACCAAAAGGATCTTTCACAACACGCATCCTTGACTTGCCTTGCATTACATGCAATCACGACCTTCCTCGATAGCATGTGTAGTATGCAATACCGAGTTTCACTAAACAACGATATGCTATTAAAATATTATTAAAACTAGCCGTTATGAATACAAATAACCACTTTTTGAAATTTTGTAAATTTTATTTTTCAAAATGGACTTCATTTCTGGATTCGGAATATCGAAATTAGCTTAGGGTGAAATTTTGGTACTTTTCAGATAACTTTCATTTTCTGATGAATAGTGAAAATTACTAAATTTTAATTAAAAACATCCTTTTTAATAGAAATAATTAATAGTGATAAATTATTAATTTGATTGGTTTTAAAGTATATTTAGAATATATTTTTACAATTTAATACAATGTTGGTTATTGGATGTAATTTCACATTTAAACCAGACATAAACAACTGTCAATCTTTTGATAGTTATTATCTTTTAAGAACACGCTATTTGTTTTGACGATGGGAATTAATTTTTAAATTAATTAATGCAACTGATATGTTTTGAATTTGGTAAAATAGACATCATTTTTGAATTCATAATATCAAATATAGCTTAGGCCTAATTTTTGGTATTTTTCTGGAAACTTTCATTTTTTGATGAATAGTGAAACCACTAAGTGATAGTTAAAAAAATGAATTTTTCCAAAAACTTAATTTTACCTCTTCTGTGAGTGGAATTTAAAAAATCCTAGAGACACAGTTTATTTCAGTAAGTAAAATTTGGTTCAATGAGATGAAAATATTTTTTGGTGAATAGTAACTTTATACTTTTTTTACCACGGTTAAAAGTAAATAGGGTAATTAAGGGTAAAAATGATATTACTATTACCCTAACACGTGTCCTAATTCTATTGGACAAGTGTAATTCGACCAAAAACAACCTTAGGAATAAAATATGACCATTTAGGCCCACTTGGATTAGATTAGGACATTTATTATTAATTTATTTTAAGAAGGGATAAAATAGTTACAATCAATGTTTAATAAGTAAATAAATTATAATATGGGGTTATAAATAAGATAAATTCGACTATAAATATTCATTAGAAAGATAAATAAATTTCCTACATAATGGTATTTTATTTGTAATTTTTAGACATTAAATAATGTAATTTATTTATGACACAACAATGATGCAGTAATTATCTTATTAATGAAATATTGACATAATTGATGTTATAAATACCCAAATAAATGTAACTTGAGACTTTTTATGAATTACACTAATTTTATAGGTTAATATGACATGTTGTTATTTATTTAATTAATTTTTTTCGAGCTAATCATTCTTTTATTATTTTCACAGAAATCAATTACTAAATAGTGTCAAAATTGACATAAGATAGTTTTTTAAAAAAATATTATATTATTAACTGTTATTTTATTCCTAAAAATCTATGGTTCGGCCAAATGACTTAGATAAGGTTATATATATTAATATTAAACAACTTGGGGTTCGTTTGGCTTGATATAGTAAGTTCATTAACCTTATAGTGTAAGAAAACAAGAAGACACGGTGAAAGTTAAATTATCTAACTTAAAGATAAATCTAAATGATAAGGTTACAATAGATACCTAAACTTGTCTAAATTATATTAGATGAGAGTATTTAGACCCCTACCCACCTTAGATTAGAGATATATCAATTTGGAGCTATTAAAAACGGAATTTTACTTTATAATAAAATAATATTTTTTGTTATTCCAAAGGTGCCCCTCTCCTCCCTTATAAAAGGGCACCTCCTCCCCCTCTTCCTCACACCGCATTGAGACTTCAAGCATGGCGAACCCCTGATTATTTTTCCTATCAACTTCCCTAGAAACATCCTAGAGGTTCTGGTCTTCTTCAAAGACCTATTTTAGTGCCCTAAAAGGAGGTCTCAAAGAAGCACTTCGAAGAAGAGGTAATGTCTGTTACAGATTCTTTCATCTTTATTTCTTCTTCCACTTCTTCTTCATTAGTTGTTTCATTATGAAGTAATAACATCAGTATCACTCATATACTGATATGTTATTATAATTATGAAACAACCCTATTTCACCATCTATCCATCCCACGTAAAATGAAATCACCGCGCGTGCGTACGTACGGAATACCGTCTCCACGCCGTGGTGTAATCTAATTTCAACCACCAACTTACATGGATGGGTATAATGGTGTACATAATAACTATATATGATTATTGTAAAGTGATATTGATTCTGAAATATTATACCTACACTCCAATACAATTACACGATCATGAGAACGATATCATCACTCGTGCATACGTACGGACTACCGTCTCCACGACGTGATGAGATTCATTCTCCACGTTAACCATTCATGAATGATTATAGAGTATATATAATAAGTAATCATGAAATATATGACATAATAATGATACTGTATTTATGTGTATATATATTTATGTCATCTACTTAATTCCATTCAACTCAATAAGGAAACGAAAACAGCGTTCATGCGTACGTACGGCCTACCGTCTCCATGAACAGTGTATTTCTTTCCATTTACTAAACTATTATATATATATATGTGTATATTCTGAATATATATTATATATAAATAATGTTTTATATTCTTGAATTAAGTAATCATGATCTAAGTAATCATATGAATAATTACAAGTCAAAACACAGATGAAAAATGAAACGATTTTACCCAAAACACTCTTTAACATGGAATTTACAAAAGAACGGGTAATATAAAGTCATAAGTGAAACATATATGATATCATAAAAATGATTATGATTCTGTAATAAGTCAATGACATTATTTAAATCATTATACAGGAGGTTCGGACACTTACGAAACAACTCGGACCTAAGGTAAGGGAAATATCACAATCTCATTTTTATCCGAGATTGTTTATACTTTGGTATTTACTGGCATGTATTTTATCATCCACATCCATGTTTACTCAATATTTAATATTTATATCCTTATAAAATAGTTTATATCCAATTTTACCCTTCGTTGAGTTTTTAGTAAAAGATATGAAAGGAATATTTTGTCGTTTTTCGTACGAGGTACTTTTTTGACTTTTCCGACAAAAGTACGAGAAGAATGTTTTTTTACCTTATACGGAATGAATGGATTTTCAAAACATTATTTCCAAGAAGAATCCATTACAAATTTTCAAGTTTATTTTTAATCAGATTCTTTTAGTTTAGAATTTTATGACATGTTAAGAAAGGAAAAGTGTTTTTGAAGTAGAAAGGATATTTTCCTCAAGAATGGAGTTCAAGTGTTTTATCAAAATTATTTTCCATCTAAGATAATAAAGGTTTCTGTTTCTATCCCTATTATTACATTGATTTGATTATGTTGTGATGGAATTTTTTTATGAATTCCTTTATCTTATATGAATTGTTTTATGATGTCACGATGTTTAAGATTCCCATTTTTATTACATGGGTTATGCTATGATGTATGGTTTATGATTTTGTGGAACACATAATAATAGTATCATTATGAGATGGGTGGGACCTATATCTCCCTCCAATTCATTTGGTAAATATTTTATATCTCATGAGATAGACATGGCTGGAACGGTAGGTTATACCGGTTCAGTGAAACAGGACTGAAACGTGGAGTGAACTCAGTTCAGAAAGGGACTTTTTCCACTAAGATAGTCTTGAAAATGAGTCTTGACTAATAAGAAATGATTCTCTATGATTATGTGTGTATGCCACAAAGTTTCATGTTTTATATTATGATTATTGGGATTACATTTCACTACTATGATTTATCCCATGTTATGAAATTATGATCTCTTTTATAGGTTAAGATTTCAAAAAGATATGTTCTTATGAATATGATGTGATTGATATTTCTTTTGTTTACAAATACTGAGCATTTTATCTCACCCTTTTATGTTTTCTTTTCCCCAGGACATAAAGAATGGTTTTAGGTTTAGAAAAAAAATAAGATCTTTATGGGAGATGTTGAAGATCTTTCTCCACGATTAGAAGATTATATTCTGAGTTTCTAAAGACACTAAACTATTACGGTCCTTGTGTGTGTGTTTTTGTTATGTACTAAGTATTCCGCAAAAGTACTGTATTGTCCATGTACATCAAGATTCGGGTCTCTACATTCATGAACTAGTATTTAGTGCTTCAAATATATGATTTATTTGACCATATCCAAGGAGTCATTGTGTTTTCAAAACGGACATGGGATTGAGTTATCATCATGTACGAGTTAGGTCATCTGATCTAAATTTTACTGCTTCCTGTAGTTGGTATGGTTAGTATCTATACATTGTTCTTTCATTCAGTATTATAAACAAACCTTCCATTACATAGATCTAAAAAATAAGGTGTTCCACCCTATATCTATATTATGTTGTTCTAGTATTTGTGGAGGACTTCTCCGAGTACTCTCATAGTCATAGTCACTATGTTGTACACCTAGAGATTGTTCTAAGTACATTGATAGAACATCATCTTAATTACATTCTTTCTAAGTGCCACATATGGATATAAAATTTTCATTTACTGTGTGACATCAACTAACAATTAGGAGCCTCTCATGAACTAGAGAAGGTTATTGTGTTGGTTTCCTAGGAGAATCCCAGGAATGTGTTTGATATACAAAGATTCTTAGGGGTTAATGGATATTATAGTAATTCGATATAGAAAATTTCATTACATTATTAAACTCTTAAAGGTGTTACAAATAATGGAGTCATATTCCCATGGTTAGAAATGTGTTAGAATTTTTTTTGGGAGCGAAACGAGTGGCTTGTCTCGAAAACTATTATGATTCATCTAAAGAGAAGAAGAGTTTATTCTATGTTCTATGATAAATTATCCATTGTCAGTAGAGTGTATTTGATGTATGAGGGTAAATTCATTATGTGTGGAACATAGTGGTTGAGGTCCCAAGAAAAAATCACCATGACGCATGACCTTGATCTAGTAGCAGTTTTACATGTTGTATGTTTCTGGAAGCATTATTTGTTTGGTGAGAGATTTATGTTGTATATAGACCAAAAAGCCTAAATTATATATATACACATAGTTACGTGAATCTCATATAGAAATGATGGGTTTAAATTCTTTTGTACATCGATTACGAGCTTTCATATATGGCGGGAAAGGCCACTATCATAGAAGATGTGATCAGTTGGAAAAAGAAGGCATATATTGTATGGGGGGCCATTGAAGAATGAAAATCTATAACCTTATTTTATGGGTTGTATATGGACTTTAATGATAGTCATGTTAATTCCAATATCCTTGGGTTGAATGTTATGTCTTACCTCTAATATGAGCTAAAGAGGAGGCAATTTTCATATCCTGAGTGCATGGTTCTCCAAGAATGTATTTTAGATAATGACCCACCTCTCAATTGGTATGTGAATAGAGATGACATGATTTGTATAAATTAATTTTTATCAGTTACTAAATTTATGAGAGTAGTATCATTCTTTACAGTGGTTAGTTCATCTAGAAATCAATATGATGTATCAAGATATGTGACAGTATTATTGGTGTTCTGGGATGAATCATCAGATAGAATGATTTATCCATAGGTTTTCCACCTATGATTAGGTGAATGAGTAACACAAAAGAACCATTGGATTCTTATATCCTCTTACATTCAAAGAATATTAATGGTAAAATGTTTCCATGAACTTTGTAGGCATCTTACCTAGGTCTCCAAGGTGTTGGGGCATCTTATGGGTTTTTATCGACAATATTAGGGAGGCAGCCCACAACACTCATATCTGGGAGAATTTCTTATTTTAAAATCATGGATGTTTTTATATATTTGTGAACATTCGACTACATGGGGTCACTCAGTAGATCATTTTAGGTAGGGATGCTTACATCACACAATTGTTCAAGAAGGGGTTCTAGAAAGCTATGAGTACGGAGGGGATTTTTTGAGCACCACTTTTCAACATCATACCATTGGAATGTCGAATAGATGATAAAATTTCTAGAGGATATACACCTATCATGAATCCTTGATTTTTTATGTTATTTTTGAGAAGAATATCCCTCTCATTTAGATTTCATAAAATAACAATTAAATTAAACAATTCAGATAGATCATTTTGAAACCTTATATGGTAGGCCATGTCATATACCCAAGTTATACCTACATTCCAAAGTGGAATCCCTACTACGTCCCCATATCATACAGGAGACTTTCAAGAATTTTCAGATCCTCTGGATGCATATGGATACTACTTAATCAGGAATGGAATAATATAGTGATTATTTTTTATGACCTCAAGAGTTCAAGGTTGGTGATCATATTTTCCTATAAGAATCACCCAATGTATTTAATTGATAGATATAGAGGCAAGGGAAGTTTTAAATATGATTTTTGGGCCATTTGATATCTTAGAGAGATTCATTCCAGTAGCATATCATTTTCTATTACCTCATAGGTATCATTCCAAGCTTGATATCTTACACATTTTATAGCTTCAATGGTATCATGCTGACCAATATCATGACTTTGATCATGTGGAAGTTGAGGTACAAGATCGTGATTTATTTGAAGGGTATCCTATGTGAATCATTGATCAGAGTACTATAAAGACCCATAGATTCCATATGAAAATTTTAAAAAATTAAATGGAATTATTAACTGATGTAGAAATTTGATGCCACGTGATTCCAATGATGGAAGTTCCCATAACAGTGTTTTGAACAACTTTTAAGGTATATTCAGTAGACATGAGATCATGTTTTCATATAATTTAAATCAGTGCTCGGATTGAAAATCTGAGGGCACCGTTGAATTTTCAGCACTAGGACTCCCTTAGGCGATGCATAACGTTTACCCACAAGAGTCATATCAAAAAGTTAAATATTAGAATTTATGGTAAAAATATTAAAATAACTATTTATGTTACTCTATTTATCACTTAAACCATTGAGATATGGTTAGAGAAACCATAGTGTAACAACAAACTTTAAAATAGGGCCTTTTCATAAATTGATTCTTTATTTGTGTAACGTTAATGTCAGTTTAATTAATGGTTCATTACATAATGTTCATTAATGTGCGACATTAATGAACTCAACAATAATGTGGTGTTTTATTTTTATTTAAAAACATTGGATATTAGAATATAGGATGTGGGGAAAACTCTGACAAACATGTCGGTGAAATCCCTCTCCAACAAAGAATGGAGAACAAACATCGATCTTTGGAGGATCTGATCCTAAGATAGACCAGTAGTGATGAATGCCAACAAATGTGGAATGCCAATGAATGTGGAATCCCTCCCGCATCTACAATAGAATCAACTGAATATAGGTAAGGGATTTCATTGATCTAAGTGTTTAATGATTCCACTTACCTCATTCTTCAAAAAAAAACAATGAACACGGATCAACTGACTAACAAAAAGATTTAGGACTCATTCAATCTTGTGGGAGGTTGTTGTGGGGATTTGATTTAAGGTTATTCATAATCGATCTGATGATAACTGTCTTCCCCATGATAAAGCGCTAACGGGGAGGGAACGTGTTGATCCGAACAAGTGTCGGACCCTCCGATGATCTTGGATGTTGTGTGTTCTTGATGGGTGACCGTGAAATGTGGTGTAAAGGCACTTCCATGGGCTTCATAGTGATGGTGGTAGCCTGAGAAGACCATAGGCACAGACGAGATAGAAAACAGACCAACTGAGCATCTTCGGTGGCCTGTGGAAGGGGCCGATAGTGCGGCGGTGCTGGGGACCAGTGGAGGCTAACAGACATTGATGGTCGGGTGGAGGAGGTCATTCCCATAGTTACCGCAGTGGCAGGAAGCCGCATCCGGATGTTCGTGGTGATGGTGAAGGTGCAATGCCCGTCAATGCTGCATGGTGATGGGGAGACCTTCTCGAGCTGCTCGGTTGGAGCACAAACAGTTGAAATCTTCTGGTCCTTACATGGAGAGGGGGTGAACCTACTGGGGACTTCAGGCACCACTATCTAGACAAATTAGATTCCCCATGACTGGTCCTGCAAACTGACCCACACCACGCTGGTCGGGTTCCTCAATTGTGTCGCGCCCACTAGGTGAGTTGGGCCATCCTCGGGTCGGGCCACCACCGGGCCGGACCCGTGGGACCAACAAGCTAGTTGGGCTTGACCTTTACCAATCCTATTCTAGAGCCTTGTTTTGGGTCAGGTTGGTCTGATAGGTTCAGACCCTACCCAAACCCGACCAGTCCTGTTTCTTTAAAACAACATTAACTTGTAGACCGAGCATCTGATTTATGTACCACTTCTAGAATGAGGAACCTTTAAAGGTTCTAGAACTTTTGGCATACTCTACTTGAGTTTTGTCAAGAATATGGAGTATGGCTGTGTTGGATCAGACTCGAATCCAACCGGGCCCTATTTAACTTTTTTGCCTATATCTTACAAACTGGGCATCTGATTAACATGTCGTCTGTCATATTGGAACACTTATAACAATTTTTAACTTTGGGATACATATATGTGAGACTTTTTTGTGGTTGAGATATGACGAGTGGCTTGAGGAAAGGATCCTCTGTAAACAAGTGTTCTATATGAGGGAATCCAGTGGATGGTTGTGACATGATGAAAGAATAGCGATCTGTTGTGGGTCAGCACATAGTGATCCCTTGTGGGTCAACACATAGTGATCCTCTATGGGTCATCACATAGATATCCTCTATTGGTCATTACCTATAGATCCCATGTGGGTTAGCGTTTAAGGATCCTCCATGGGTCAGTACCAAGTGATCCTCTGTGGGTCAGTAACTTGCGATCCACTGGGGGTCATCACGTAACGACCCTATGCGGACTAGCAGTGAAGCCTCTTCACAGAGTAAGATTATCTAGCTTTATGAATAATCATCCATATTCCCATTATTTAATTTTTATAACTGTTTTAAGCTTTCTTTTACTTTATGCTACGTGAATGCGATCATGCTTTGTTTTTATTCCTTTGTAGAATTCTGAGAGACCTTCACGGGTCTCGAGGTCCCTATTGAGTATTTTTATAGTCACCCACGCATGGGATTCTCACACAACTTAATGTGTCTTATGCAGAAGATAGATAGATTAACTGATACTTTCGAAAGTCAGGGCTAGATAGTGCACAAAAGTGACCAATTGACTTGGGGAGCAACGATGACAAACTAAACCTACCCTTCAGGTAGGATCCTTGGCTGGGAATATTTGTAGCTTATTTTACCTTCTTCTATAATAATCTTTCTATTGGTCTTGTATACTGGCCCCTTTTACATTTAGTATTTACATTTACTCTCAATGGTGGTTTTTAGTGGTGGTTTTACTACTCCTTTTCTATTGTAATTTTCATGTGTTTAATGTGCCATGTTTGTTAGTGTGTTCAGGTTTAAAAGAAATGCCTTTACTTTTCAGGTATTGCCTTTCGGGTGCTAGTGACTGGACACTGGCCTATGGTAGGCGGGCTTGGGGTAGTCACTACATGGGCCTCAGGGGATGGTTTGTGACAAATTGGCATCAGAGGGTAGTTAGTTAACCAGAAGAACTAAGAGTCTTTATTTTCAATGGGGAAATAATTTTAAGTGTCTTGAATTTGAATTTCAGTTCGTGGAGTGTAGTGTTGGTGCGATGGCCAAAGTATCCATACAGAAGGACCCTGAATTCTGTTTCTGAGTCGGTATACGAAAACAGTGATAGCATTTGTTTTTGGAAATATTTTTATTTAGATCTCTTTTGAGTTAGCTCACCAGGTATAACTTATTGACTATGGCACATCTGTTTCTCTATAGGATGCCTCCACAAAGACCCCCTGTTATGATTCCAATGAGAGATCACGATGAAGTACCACCGAGTGATGATGAGTCGGTGTAGGGCCCTCATGTCGTCATATCACAATCGAGTGGTGTACTGGAAGCACCACTACCCATAGGGAAGATGTTTCCACCTACCTCACCAGCATAAAATGCATACCGACTGAGAACATTGCAGAAGTTACAAATATAGAGGCCACCATTGGTTTCAAGATGAGATATATTTTCATGCAGTTTAGAACTAGTAGGAGGATGTGGCATGAGAATTATTTTTGGTTGAGACACCATCAGACAAGATGCTGATCCTTTCAACTAATCTCTTTTAGGGAACAATAGTGAGATGGTGAATCTTGACACTCCATACACATGAGGAGATAACTCTTTCCTAGTTGGACTTTGAGACCCTCTTCAGGGTGGAGTCATTACAAGAAGATCTATGCTCTGCGCATATTCAAGAGTTACTGCACTTAAAGCAGGGCAGCCTGACAGTGGCCCAGTACTCAGAGAGATTAACTATCCTATCCCACTGTTCAACTAACATGTTATGAGACCCTTTATTTAGGGCTTGAACTATTGAGAAGGGTCTTCGATGGGAGATCAGAGCATTGATTATTTCACTCCACATTCTAACACAGTCTGGTGTGCAAGAGCGAGCACTACTAGTGGAGAGTTTCTTTTATGAGATGGCACTAACAGCATGAGCTACCACCAAATGACATGTGGCCGAGTCATCTGCAATAAGTAGTAGGAAGATGATGCAGAGTTCCGAATAGGCCAGACCTTAGGGATTATGACCCTAGGATGTAGGGTCGGAGTTTCAGAGCTCGTGTGGTAGAGGAGGTCATCTGACATATACAGTTTGTTACTCTTGAAGCGGATAAGGGCACATGGCTAGTGACTGTCTCACTCCCTATGTGGATGACCTATAGGTGGTCGATGGACCGTCGAGTTAACAAGAGTGGTTCGAGTGAGGAGGACTGCAGGGCGGCAGACGTAGAAATGGAGTAGGTTGTGAAGCAGATGGGGGGTGACAGTTTGTGGTGTGGCCACCACCACCTCTAGGTGGCCCACTCAAACCTCCGGGAGAATGTGGGAAAGGATGAGATCAGCTTCAAGAAGCAGATTCCTATGACCACGGTACTCCGGAGATGATTCAAGGTATAATCTATGTCTACTCCACCATTGTTGTAGTTCGTATAAACATAGGTTCTAGTCACTCTTTCATTTCCACGGCTCGCATTCATTGCTCGGTAATTATGGTGGAGTCATTGGCTCAATCCTTACTCATAGATACTCCTAAAAGATAGGATTCAATGATTAAAAACTGGTGCTGGTAGTGTGTTATTACTCTTGGAGGTGGGAGCGTTGGATGTGATCTCTTAGTCGCAGTGTTGTGGACTTACAATGCCATCTTGAGTATGTACTAGTTATCCAAGGTCCATGGTCAGATCGACTATTTTAGGTGCAATGTGCAGTGTGTCCACAATGATGGGACTAGGTTTTTCTTTCATTTCCTAGAAGTGAACCATTATAGTAATGTATATACTATCTCAGAGTAGGATGAAGATGATCTATCATCAATTGGCTAGCCTCACCCTCAAAGTAGTGGATGAGAGAAGTTCGGGATATCCTGTAGTGTTGTAGTGGTGGACCGGTATGATGATTTATTTCCTGAAGAAGTTCCAGGACTACCACCTCATAGAGAGGTAGACTTCTACATCAACATGTACACTAGGAAGATACCAATATCTACAACAGATTATAAGATGGATCCAATAGAGATTCATGATTTGAGGGTACAAGTGGTGACTTGTAGAGGATTGGGTTAGTAAGTCCATCTGTTTCTCCATGGGCAGCTCCGGTGTTGTTCTCCAAGAATGTGGATGGGAGCATAAGGCTTTGTATAGACTATCGGCACCTGAATCTGGTGACCGTGAAGAACAAGTATCATCTTCCAAGGATTCATTATCTCTTCGATCACCTGAACGTAGATTAGTGGATTTCAATGATATACCTCGGATCAGTCTATCATTAGCTTTAGGTGAAAGATGAGGATGTATTGAAGACAACCTTAAAATGTCGGTATAGACACAATGAGTTCTTGTTTATGACTTTCTGTGTGATGAACTACATAGAAGTGTTAATGGGACACAAGAACATGATCTTCCAACCTTACCTTGATCGTTATGTGGTGGTTTTCATAGACGCCATCTTGGGGTACTCAGTATCAGAGGCGGATCATGCCAAACATCAATAGATAGATCTGAATATACTCTAATTTCCTACACTTTATGGTATGCTCTCGTAGTGTCTCTTCAGTATAAAAGAGGTCCATTTTCTAGGAAATTCATCTTAGAGGAAGGAGTTGCAGTGTATCTAGTTATGATAGAGGTAGTGCTTTCATTAGATCCACCGAAGAGCATGAATGAGGTGCTAAATTTCTTTGGGTTGGAGGGGTACTACTAAATATTTTCAACCCACTATTCAAGAGTAGAAGCACCCTTTTCATCTTTGTAAAATAATGTATATCACTTCATATGGACAGAGATGTGTCATCTATATTTCCAGGAGCTAAGGCAGAGACTCATTAGTGCCCCCATCTTGAGGAAACTAGAAGAGGGTGTTGGGTATGTAGTCTAATGTCACTCATCAGGTACTTGACTGGGATGTGCCCTGATGCAAGAGCAGTCGATGATCACTTATGGCTCACAAAAACTAAGGAAACATTAGAAGAACTATGAAACCCATGACCTGGAGTTAGTAGCAGGGGTATTTTCATTGAAGATGTTGTAGAACTACAAGATGGATGAATGATTTAATGTTTTCTATGATCATAAGTCTCTCAGGTATATATTCTCACAAAAGGACCTGATACCGAGATAATAGTGATGGATGGTATTCTTCTTGGTATATGACTTTGAGATAGTCTTCACTCTAGAGAAGGGGAATGTAGTTGCAGACACACTCTGTATGTGGTCGGGTCTTCAACTACTAAATGAGGCAATAAAGAAGCTAGCTGCGTCGCAAATATCCTTCAAAGATAATGATGGATAAACCTAACTCTAGTCCATAGTTGTCACTCCCCCACTCCTTTAGTGGGTTTGGGAGGCATAGCTAGGGGATGTTGACTGTGAGCCCTGATGTGCTCAAATATCATTAGAATAAGTTCCAGATAGATATTTGATATATGGGGAGAACATTATCCTTTTTTGAGGACGAAATGTGCTGCATGTGACATTATGGGATGAGGTGTTTAGGTAGTTCCATACATCCCCTTTGGCGGTACATCTTATGGAGGAAAAGACGTACCAGGACCATCGACATCTATACTGGTGGTTAGGAATGAAGAAATTAGTGTCAAAGTTTGTTTCACGATGCCTCACATGTCAACCAGTGAAGATTGAGCATCAGTTCCCAATATGATTGAAAAAACCACTAGAGGTACTAGAATTCAATTCAGATGGTATCCCCATGGACATCATGACTGGTTTACCATGCACATCTAAGGTCCACAACTCTATCAGTGTGATCATTGACTGACTCCCCATGTTAGCCCATTTTCTACCCATCCATGTGTTGATATCAGTAGAGGGATTGGGATGCCTTTATGTTATGGATATAGTACAACTTCATGAGATACCATCGATGATCATTTCAGATCATGATGGTAGTTTTACATCCAGGATGAGGAAGGGATTACAGGAGGCATACGGGACTCAACTACACTTGAGCACTGCCTTTCAACCATAGAAAGGTGGTCAGATGGAATGGACCTTATAAACACTAGAGGAAATGCATCATGATTGTGTCCTTGATTATGGCTGCATTATGGAGGACCAGCTGCCACTAGTGGAGTTCTCAGAAAACAATAGTAATCACTCCACCATCGTCCTGGAACCATTCGAGGCCTTTTACGGGAGGCCATATAGATCCCCTCTATACTGGAAAGACTAAGGGGAGTTATTACTTATGGGTTCAGAGTTGGTATGAGGGAACACTGAGAAGGTTCAGATCAACCCGAAGGAGATAAAGATTGCACAAAGTAGGCAGGATTCTAATGCCAACAGGAGACATAGACCTTTGAAGTTCAAGGATGGGGACCATGTCTTCAAAAAAGTCTAATCCCGATAAGTATTATAAAGAATTTTCTAGGGTGGAATGTTGTATTCGAGGATAATTGGACCATTCCAGATTCTCAGCAGAGTTAGAGAGGTGGTGCACCACCAAGATCTTCCCACTTAGATGCACTGAGTGCATGATGTTTTCCACATGTTGCAGTTAAGGAGAACCATGAATGACCCATCACATGTCATCGACTAGGGCAAGCTGGACATTGACGATGGGGAGAATTTGGAAGAGTTCTCAGTGGAGATAGAGGATCTATAGGTGTAGGTCCTATTTGGATGGTCGATTCTTCTTATGAGATTTTGGTGGAAGTATGAGAACCTCTATAAGAGAACATGGGAGTGGGAGGCTCAGATTCATGATGATTACCCCAATTTTTTTCTTAATTTTTTTATGGGATTCGGGGATGTAAATCCCTAAGGTGGGGAGAATGTAAATACCCATAAATTCGGTATTATTTCTTTTAATTATATGGCATTATTATGAGACTGATAAATTTGACGACACATGATTCTGAGACCTAGAGTGTCTGGAATGGTGTTTTGTACATTTTTTAGGTACTTTTAGTAAATATGAATGCGAGGTTCTCTATCTTTTAAACAGGATATCAGATTGAAAATCAGAGGAACCATTAAATTAGCAATGTCGGGATTCACGTAAGAAATGATTAACTTGAATTGGAAAAATTCTGATAGAAATGTTAAATTGTAGAATTGTTGGAAAAAATATTAAAATAACTATTTATGTTATTTTATTTCTCACTTCAATCATTGAGAGATGGTGGTGGAATCTCAGTGTAACGAAAATAATTAAAATAGGATCATTTAATGAATCATTTCATTTATTGTTTAATCAAAACAATTGTCTAATTAATGGTAAATTAATTATGTTTCATTAATGCGTGATATTAATGAACTCAAAAATGATATGGTTCTTTTTTATTCAAATACATTAGAGAATGAATGATGGGACACAAGGAAAACTATGATGAACAAGCTAGGGAAATCCATCTACAATGATGAATAGAGAACGAATGTCAATTGTTGGAGGATCAGATCTAGAGATCGAACAGTTGTGACGAATGGAAATGAACATGAAACTTCAACGAACATGGAATGCCTCCCTTGTCCGCAATAGATTCAACCAAATCTAGGTAGGGGATTTCATTGATCTATTTATTTAATGATTCCTCTTACCTTTTTCTTTAAAAATAATACAATGAATGAAGATCCAACAAATAACGGGTTGATCCGTTACTCATTCGATCTTGCGGGGGGGTTGTCATGGGGATTTTATTTGGGTTTATTCTTAATTTATGTGATTATTACTATCTTCCCCATGATAAAACACTAATGCGGAGGGAGCCAGCCATTCCGAACAAGACCTGAACCCTCCATCGATCTTGGATGTTGGGTGTTCTTTATGGGAGACTGAGGAACATGGAGAAAAGGTGATTCCGTAGGCTTCAAAATGAAGGTGGAAACTCGATAGACATGTATGCGTAGATGGAATGTAAAATAGACCACCAGATAATCTTCGAAAGCCTATGAAAGGTGACTCCATCGTGGAAGTGTCGATGATGGGTGGTGGTGGCTGGCCCCTGCTGGCTACATCAAAGAGGTAGCACCTGAAGGCATCACAGTGGTAGGAAGCCGCAGAAGGATATTAATGCCTCTGGTGAAGGTGTGGCGCCCTGTGTGAGCTGCATGGAGATGGATCAGTCAGCTTGGTTTGTTGGGATAGCGCAGAAATGGTCGGCTCATGCAAATCGTAATAGGAAGATGGGCTGGTGCCTACTTTAAAAACTAGATACACCGTATTCGGTCCAACAAACTGGCCCACACCACACGGTTCGGGTTCCTCAGGTGGGTCGTGCCCCACCAAGTGGGTCGGGGCCACCCACCGGCCTGTCCCGCCAGCTGGGCTGGAGCCACACCGGCCGTCCCGAAACATCCACCGGGAAATATGTGTGGGATTAATGGTATGGTTGGCCCTAACCCTTATATGAATCATGGAGGGGCCTTGGGTCGGGTCAGGTTGGTCCGACTAGATCGACCCGACCAAGACATGGCCAACCATATTTCACTAAAATATCTATATCTTCTAGACCAGGCGTCTGATTGACTCGACGCCTACAACATGAGGACCCTTGCAATGAGGTGGACCTTTTGAGATACTCCACATGGGCTTGGTAGATGATGGAGTATGATCAGGTTGAATCAGATTCAAATCCCATGAGGCCATATTTACCTTTTTTCCTATATCATACAGACTGTGTATCCGATTGAGGTCCCATCGGTCGCATTGGAACCCTTATGAAAATACAGTATATTGTGTTCCTTATAAGTGGGACTTCATGGAGGTTTCGATAAGTCTAGTGGCTTGAGTAGAGGATAATTCGAAATCAAGAATTCTATGTGAGTGAATCCAATAGAAATCTGTGACATGATGAAAAAATAACAATAATCTGTGGGTCATCAATTAAAATCCTTCGTGGGTTAGCACATAGTGTTCCTCTATGGGTCAGTATATAGCTATACTATGTGGGTCAACACCTAGTGATCCTTTGATGATCAGCACTTAGTGATCCTCTATGAGTCAGCCCCTAGTGATCCTCTATAAGTCAGTGCTTAGAGATCCTCTGTGGGTCAGCACCTAGCGATCCTTTGTGGGTCTTCACCTAATGATCCAATGCGGGTCAGAACCTAGAGATCCTCTATGGGTCATCACCTTGTAACCTTGAGTAGGTAAACATCATATACTTTTGACAGAATAACATGATATAGATTTATGACTAATCATCCCTATTCATGTTCTTTAATTTGTATATATGGTGTGAGCTCTCTTTTACTTTGTGCTCTTTGATTGAGATAATGATTTGTGGTTTTTCCATTGTGAAATTCTGAGATACTGTTGGGGGTATCAAGGTCCTTAATGAGTATTGATATCCTCACCCCTACATGGCCATTGTCCGCACCTTGTTGTGTCTTGTGCTGACGATGGACAGATTGATAGAGACTTTGGAGAGCTAGGGCTAGACGGTGCATGGAGGTGACTGATTGACGTTGTTAACAACAGTGATGAGTTGTACATACCCTTAAGGTAGGATCCTTGGATAATGATCTCTACAAAATGTTTTTCCTTTTACTATCCTACTATTTATGTCGAGATTTATATACAGGACCCTTGTATGTTTTGTACTTATTTTTACTCTCTGTGGTGGTTGTAATACTCCTTTTCCTTTGCATTTTTCATGTGTGTGGTGTGCCCTATTTGTGTGTCTACCGGTTTAATGTAAATGCCTTCCCTTTTTAGATTGTGCCTTTCTAGGGATAGTCACAATCCCCTGGCCTATGGTAGGCAGGCATGGGATAGTCACACCACATTCCCTAGGGGACGGGTCGTGTCTAGAATGAAGGATCTCCAAGGATAGTCTATCTCTCTAGTGTGGGATTTAATGAAGAGAAGAAGGCAGTAATAACCCATTTTTTCACTCATATATGGATCCTTTAAATATTTTACAAATTATTTTATTTTTACCTAATGTGGATGAAAAATGAGTTAGTAATGATTTCTTTGGTGTCCATTGCGTGATCAATGTTGAAACCCCAGCTAGTGGAGGTTTTTGGCTAAACACACAGATAGTGTAAACTGTGTAAGGAAGCTGCATGTTTAGTTATAATCATGTGAGTATGGACAGTGAGAATCATGAGGGTGAATTTTTTTCTCTCTAAAAATACAAAATGGGTCACATTAGTGTGTGATAATTCCATCAATTTTGATAGTACCATGTCGCATAGTTTGGGCAGAGTTTCCCTACCTGTGGATCCTTACCCTGTGGGTTCCCCTTCCTATAGTATACTATACATGGTTTTATCTTTGTTTAACAAACCATGTGGCCAACCCATGCTATGTCTAAAATTCGGAAAAATTTTCAAAATTCCATTAAATAGCCTTTTTAAACAAATATATCTTTCCTCGTATATTTCTATTGGATTTCCCCTCTTATTTCTCCTCCGTTAAGATGTTTTGAAGCGTATCAAATTAATTGTAATTTAGCACATATCCAGAGTCTAAAATGACTATTTTTCATCTTATTGTATCAACATTAGTTAATTCATGATTATTATTTATTCTTCATGGTTCTTCATAAAATCAAATATTTTCATTAGATGAAGGATAATATGCCCTATTTTCGGGTCGATGGTTCAGTATTTAGATCAATAACAAACTAGGAAAAATTAATGGCTGATACTAGATGAGGAGAGTTATATGAGCCTAAGTTATGTGGAATATAACTCATACTTTTAGTTTCTTCATTTTAAAAAATTCTGCGGATGCACATTGATTTCAAAATGTATCATCAGTTAGGTTTATATGTTTTTTTATTTTAATTATAACCATGTACTGTGACCCATTTCATATATGTAATTAATCATTAGTTTTTACATCCACCATTCCTACCACCCCATGTATTTTATGGTGTTATTCCATTATTTTTTTGGAGTTTTAAATTTTCATCTGAGTGATTGTTTGGGTGTACCTCATCTTGACCATAATAATGGTAATCCTATCCATCATTAAATGATTTTTTAATTGTGAATTGATAATGTAAAGTAATATATATATAAAACACCTAAACCATGAATGATAAGTGATTCACCTTGATGAATAAATTAAAATATAATTGAAATGTATAATATACAGGCCTGAATTTCACTAATTTAATAGATATTGATGTTATCTTTCATGTCACAACACCCCATTCCAATTATGATGTATGGTAGTGGAATGAAAACGGTGATTTTATTAAGATATAAATTGAATAATTATATAGTTTCAGTTTGAATTGGACTTGTCACACTAAGGAAAAGAAACAACATGAACATTATAAAATATTAAACATCTAGAGTATTAAATGGCATAATTAAAGAAATGAATCAAATTTGAAGTTCCAAATTACCCATAGAACATGAAATCACTATAGGATTGGTTATACAATAGTTAGTTCTTTGATTCTGGAGGAAATTCCTTCATCACTCACAGACACCATTACAATTCAAGGATGTCAGTTTCATTATTAATTATTATAACCTCTACTATCAGTATAATGAGGGGATTTCTTTGTCAGATATTCCTCATGTGACATAATTATAATTAATTAACTAATTAATTAATTAATTTTTTAATAGTTTAGATATTGGTCTAGTGATAATGAATATACTTTGGTATTTAAATTATTGTACTACATTCCTTTTATATATGAATTCTATCACACTATTTTAGTTTATATTGCACAAACATGATGTTATAAGAACCTTTTGTGGTTGAAAATTGAGATTTATTTCACACAATATCAGATCATCCTTTGGTAATTTGTTACATTACATGTATGTCGTTGTTGATAAAGGGATATGTATCACTTCATTCAATTGATTTCTTGTTGTATTGGATAGGGCTGGTAACAGATAACCAAGCTAGAGATCGGGATGATGGGGATAGTTTGTGGTCAATTTTATATAATTTTATATAGAATGTTTTCTTGATTATTTTTAACCATGGTTTTAAAGATTTATATGGATATGAGATATCATCATCATCTTTTGTAAATTTATATCAGTTATATTAGTTGTTTAATCTTCTTAACTACTTCTATTATGCAATGAGTGTAATTATATTTCTTCTTATATTTACTAAATATTTCATATTGATATATTGGGATAAAATCTATTAATAAAGGAATATTATCCCCATGGACACACCATATTCCCTCAATTCTATTCAATACCCTCTAACATTTGGGCAGATGATCATGAGACCATGTGGCCAAACATGCTTAGGGCACCACTATGTGGCATCTAGGTCTACGATGTCACATGTATATATATATACCATCCTTCTGATATAATATTTTTGTAATATATAACTGATATTTTTGTTAACCCATATGTAATACATTCCATGTTATGGTTTAATGAATCACAATAATTTTAGGAAGCAGTAGTCCGCATGACAACAAATGACTTTATCGTATTCTTAGAAAAGTAAATAATTAATCTATGTGTTGTATTGAAATTTTAGATAAATAGATAAATCTTAAATATCCTAAATTTAAAATAAACTTATTAATTCAATCATTCTTCACAACGTCGAAAGGTGGTAATGGAAGAATGAATGACATCGATTCATGAGGCAGTAGACCACCATACAAACAAATGATGATTGCATTTCCAATTAGATGTAACATTGTGATGGTGTTGGTAGTAACCATAACATAAATACAACCTAGTATATTTTGGATAATTATTTTATTATAAAACCATGAAATAATTTTAATTTCATGTATGTATAATTAAATATATAAAAACACCGTTAATGAATGTTACCACTTCTTCATGTAAGTCTTTTTTGTTTAAAAAAAAGGAAATAATTGGTTTGATTTATTAAAAAATATAGGATTATAGGGTGATAGGATGGATTTGGAGAGATTATTTGGTTCGGTGTTTCATTAAAGAAAAGACTCAAGAGGTTTGAATATGTGAGGGTGGGGAGTTCCATTTTATAGTGAAGTCAGGGTGACATTCAAGAAACTTCAAATAAGTGAACAATATTGGGAGGTATTACATACATTATTTTCCACCTATATTGAACCAAATTCAATAATTTTTTTATGTGTTTTAACTATATCCATAAAATATTTTTTTAATTGTTTATAGGTCATTTTTCCTCTTAAGATTAATGTTTAACTACTATGTAAACTCGTTTTTCCTTAAATGTTTCAATGATTTTTAATTACTTTTACCAATAATTTTTTATAATTTTTTTGAGCATAATATAATTTATAATTTATTATAATTATAAAAATTTGATCCATTTTTACAAATTTTGATCATAGATATGATAGAAATAAATTTAAAATTAATCTCATGAAAGAGATGAAACAACAAGTTTTTAATGTAAAAATGTTCAAAATATTAAATTTTATTTATACAATTTCATCGTGTAATTAATTCCAATGAACAAAATTTGATTGAATAATTTATAATTGTAGTAATTAAACGTTAAAAAAATTAAGATATAATTAATCAATATAAATATATTATACCAAAATTATGTTTTCCATTAAATTATAGTAGTAACTAATATTTAAAAAAATTAAACTTCTTTTAAAAATACCAAAATTTCACCCAAAGCTAATTTTGACCTTACAAAATTTAAAATTAGATTATTTTTATCAAATAAAATTTATATGACTATTTTTTAAAATTATTTGATTCATTAAAATGTGGTGGAATCAGTTCTTAGAAAACATATCTTTTTATTTATATAATTGGATTTATTATTATCTAATGACTATTAAATTTATTATATGAGTGAAAAAATAATTTAATTGGATATATAATATATAAATTTTTTTTTAAAATTCATCAAAAGTGGTTTGTTTATTTAGGTGTGATTAAAAGTTATTGTTAATAAAAAAATATTTTTCTTAGAAAATGAATTTTATTTAATATGAACTTGTTCTTACAATAATTTCTAACTAATTGAATAAAAAGGAATCACTATATATGTCTTTATAAAACATATTTCCACATTTTAGATTATATTGTTTTTAAATTTCATTCTAATAGATATGGGTTAACTATAACAATATTTTAGTAGAAATATTAAAAGTATATTGTAGTTCAATAAAAATAAATCTTGCCTATAACGCAAGCTATTGATTGAACATTGTGTTGTGTGTAACACAATTCAACTTGTTGTTCTATGTACCTAAAGATAATCTAAGTGTTTCTTAGGGTGAAATATTAAATAGGAGTTTCAAATAATGAAGTGATAACTCATTGTAGCATGCAATGAAAGCCATCAATGAAATTTACTTCATTCGAAAAAAACTAATTCATAAAAACATAGGGTGTTGCATCCTACCCCCATAAAATGATAATATCCTACAAAATTTATCCAGGAAATCAACAGTTTAATAAATTAAAATTTCATTCATTATAATCCACCTCATAATAAAATTAATTATAAAACATCAATTAAAATAGAAATTTGAAAAATAACGATTACCCAATGTAACTCATAACTAGGTTTCCTCATATAAAAACATATATGTAATGTGAAAACATAGGCATATAAGAAAAAATATGACTATCAGGTTTTGATAGGTAGTGATACAGAACAATGTTAATATAATTTTACTGATAAGAAATAATTAAACCAATGAGGCATGACAAATGTCCTTGATATTATCAATAATGATGATAAGTAGAAATAATTTTATTTCATGATGCTTTTTTTAAAGTAAATATCATTCAAAAGAATATATAATTTCTGGATTTAGTTACCTTTCATAAGAACAATCTCACTATTTGGTTATGCCTCATTCAATTTCCACTTCATCTATTACTTCAAATAAATTATGTTGAATTTATTATACCTAAATAACTAATGGACCATAATACCCAAAGAAAGACTAATAACTAATTCCATCTATTTTTAGTTATCAGAAAAAAAAAATGGACAACATATGTTATAGAATTTTTAGAAAAAAGTATATGTTTATGTCATGTGTTATTCTCTAAAAAATACTCTAATCATAAACTCAAACCATTCCATGGATGGTTGTCTATATAACACTTCTAGAAAATGATTGTTCAAAGAATTATGAATATTGTCACTAAACTTCTCAAAATCATCTCATCCTTGATCCCCCCATATTTCAGAATCTATCTCTTATTTTCCATATACGTAACATGTGAACACCTTCATAATGTATTCTATTGAAACATGGTAATAAGTAAACTAACCATAAAACAATATTTAAAATATACATGGGTATTCATTAATTATATAAAACAAAGATTGTTTGATATATTCCTTAAATCCAAAAGCAGTATAATATCCACTACTCAAAACAAAAAAAACATTTAAAAAAAATACATTATCATTTTTGAGGTCATAAATATAATCCATATAAATAATCTATTTATCCAAGATAAGCACAATTTTCATAATATTTGGAACACATTATGGGTAACATTACATTAACCATAAAATAAAATTTCTATTAAGTAACATATCTTGTTCATCTTCCCCAAAAAATATATATTTTTCAAATCCATTATTAATACCTTAACTTCATGATTCATATAACATAATTGTTGAATACCAATACATTTTCACTTCAGTCATCCATCTTCATTCCCAAACCATTAATTATGAGTCATTATATTATTATTTAATACAAATATCCTAAATTATAAAATATGAATCATCTTTATAAAACCATCAAAACCAATTTAATCATGAGTATAAATAATACTGTTAAAACATCACAAAGCTCTCATATGCCTCATATGGTATCTTCACTATCAGAAAAAATACTCTTTCTCTTACAACATTACTAATTACCTTCATCATTATTTTAATACATTACAAACTTAAAAAATACATATATTGATAATACCATTGGGATTACAATATTCACATCCGTTTACTTTACTAAACTCTTCATTTTACTGGGTGACTACATATTTTTTGGCTTTCTTCACCACACATAATTCATATTCTCATTCCTTTGAAACATTTAATTGAATTATTCTTCCAAAACTTTTGACATAAAGGATACTACATATTCATTCCTCCAACGTAACCATCTCATGATGTCGTAGGTAACTCATTCCTTATCTTATTTTCTAAGTCGAAGAGTTAGTTATAGTACATATTGTTAACAATGTTCTAGGAAAACTGATTAGGAATTATCAAAACATCCTTCAATCTAGTGATCATACCATTTGACTACTCATTTGTATATTTTCTATCACATTAAACATTAACCCAATTTCTTCTAGTTTCATCCACTGACAATAACAAGAATGAGTAGTGTGAAAAACATATATCATTTTGGAATAATCAATAATAATTAGTAGTTACTTATTGTATGTCTAAATCATCACACCTAATTTTTAATCTATAACAACATCAGATTATTCACAGAGGCATCCAGAGAAATATGCTTAAAAATATCCCTAGGGACCTAAGTAATTTTTCCTTATCTGAGATTCCAATTGTTGACTAAAAAATTCCTTTGATTCCTAGTTTAGAAACCTATGCATAACATACAAGGATATAAAATCATTTTACATGAATTTTCATCAAATAAGAAAAGTAAATGCCCAAAAACCATAATAGTTTAGTTTTTTTTAATCCTTAATTTTTTTTAAAATTTCTTAAAAGATCATAATTATATAATTTATTGATCCTCGCATTTAGTACTACTACTAAAAACCTTTCTTCATAACCAAGGGAAATGAAACAGTATAATTGGTGAGAAAAATTTTTATTGTGGGTAAAAATAAAGGACATTTTATTTATAACATGTACACCGGAATAAGTCCAGAATGTGTGGGATACAATTCAACTTATTAAACTAGGAACAGTTGTTAATAGAAACAAATTCATCAATAAATTTTACGGACAACAAATCAGGCCCACACATAAACTTATGGACATTCCACCAAGTCCACACATAACACTGTGAAAATTTAATTTGGATCATGAATAAAACATTGATCTTTAAATTAGGTTCACACATAACATTGTGAACATGTAACAGGGCTGGCACATAACATTTTGAACATGTAATAAGTTTCACCCATAACATTGTGAACATGTTATCAGGTTCATGCAATACACTATGATTATTTATTCAAGTTCACACATAACATTGTGAAAGTGTAATCAGTTTCACCCATAGGATACTATTCTTCCTGGGAAGGACACACCGCCAACCCCAGTAGAATCTATTTATTCATAGTTGGTCAAGATACACCTTATTCCCATAGTGGACCAAGCTCATTGACATTTCCCATCATTTTCTTGTAACACAAAAATATTTAACAATTTCTTTCGAGTAATATTTAGATCCAACCCATAAAATAATGAATTTATACATATGTTTGACATTATGTAATAAAACATAAATTCTATCATTATCCATAATGGGAGATGGTTTTCATTGAAATCATTTCATAACTGATTCATTTAAATGGGAATTTAAAAATTTTACGATATCATAAAATGTTAAAAATTCATGGGTTTTTTAGTCATTTCATCGTATAATAACATATGAATGGAAACATGTTTCACAAGAATTTTATCATGGTATAACCCATTAAATAAAAATATATTTCATAAGAAACATATTAATTCCAATATAAACCATTCAATGAATCAATAATAATGGTGTCCTTGGATCACATCCCCAATAAAGCATATAATATAAAAATGGATTTCATATTTGCTAGAAATTTATTTATAAAAATCACATGGAACATTTCAATGTTAAATACACTATCATTGAAAATCCCTTCAATAAAAAATTTTCAATAATAAATTTCTAATAAAAAATAATTGAAATTTCATTTAAAACATTTCTTCAAGAATATATTCTTAATGGAAAATGATTTTTAAATCGTACAACATTTGGAAAACCATTTTCATTGAAGATATATTTAAATTATTATAAATGTGGTTTTGAAAATAATTCTAAAAAGTTATTAAAATATAAAATATTATTGAAAATTTTTTTCTTATAAAACCATGTTAAAAAATTAAAGTCCCAATATGTAAGGGACAAGATTATTTAAAAATAACATTGTAAACATTCAGATGAATCTTGAAGGAAATTATGGCCACGATAGTAGGTAAATCCCTATATTCTGAACATTCCTTTTAAACTATAAAATTATTAGAAAGGTTCCATTATTAGAAAATGACAAGAAGATTAATATTAAAAACCATTTTTTAAACAGGAAAATCATTAAAAAATTTACCTTTTAAAAATAGTTGAATACCAAATATAACTTTTTGGAAACCATTTTTAGATAAAAATGTTTTGGAGAAAAATGTATTTCTATTTGAATAGAGAAATAAAATTAGGTATTCTTAAAACCATTTTCATTAATTGTCTTATGTACCAATGATTGTAAAAATTGTAAAATTACATGGAAATACCATGAATAGACATATGAGAAAAAATTCATGACAATTATTAATATATGTGTCAGAATATTTGATCAATTTTAGAATAATCATAATAAATTATAGTAATGATGAGATAGAAGCATTACACTTTTAACAATTTGGTAAAATTGACCCATACTCCCTATTAGAGAATAAAATTAATGATTCTTAAAATATCATTAAAATAATTATATTCATAATAAATCATGTCAAAGTTCATTATATATACGATTTAAATGAATATTAGTTCAAAACCTGACATGTGTCTGAGAGCCGTCCATTTGATAAAAATTTACCTTACAGATTTGTTCACTTCTCAGTTGTAAAAGACCATGGAAGAGAGATAATAAAATTGATATGTAAATAATAATATATTTATCTATAGTCATAATATATTACATTCATGTGACGTATATATACCACACAAAATAAATGTGTGTTGAATAAGGCATAAGTATCGTATAAATAAAAGTGAGATTATAAATCTTGTTACCTAACATCTTGACTCTCAGTGTATATATTAAAATTTAATGTATAATAAATATAAGTTTATTATAAATCTATGAAATAACTATATTCATATATATAAAACCATTTATTATTTTTTTTATTAATTAATATTACGTTTTTTATCACTTTCATGGTAATGATATGTTTCGGTAAAAACCGATTCATTTTTTATATATGTTTTGAATTGTTATTCTTGATCTTTTCACATAGATCAAGATAAAATTAATTAAAAAATTAATCAAATGATATAAATATAATATTTATTTATTTATTTATAAAAATCATTAAAATATTTAATTAGGAAATGAAATGCACTATTCATGGAGACTGTAAGAGGCGTTCATCCACACGTCCATATAGAATGAAATTGTATTATCAAAAAATGGAATACATGAAGGCATGTGTAATAAAATAGTTTTAAAAGAGTATAAAAATACTAAATATCATATATATCAAATAAAACCAGTACTTCCATCATTTTTCATAGCCACGAAAGGTTGAAATGGAAAAACGAACGACATTGGTTCCTGAGCTGGTAGTCCACCATACATATGACCGTTGATTGTGTATCACGTTTTATTAATGTGTCTAAAGGTTTAGGTCATTCACTTAACATAACAATATATCAGTATATATATTATAATAATGTTATATTATAAGAAAGTAATAAGAATAAATTAAGCAGTGGAGAATGAAATAACACAAAATTGCTCGTTCAAGAAGCTCACCTCTTCCTCAGGTAACAACTTTTGGTTTGAAAAAATGGACATCATTGGTTTCATTTCAATCCAAGGTCAGGATTTTAGGTTGAGATAATAGAATTTGGGTGCTTATTTGGGCTGGTTTTGGATTATCCAAATGAAATAAGAGGATTAAATAAGTGGTGGGGGTGAGTTCCCTTTTATAGTGGAGGAGGAGGGATGTTATTTTAAATAAAAAATGTCAAACACTATTTGGGGTATTCCATACATCATGTGACTAAATTAATAATCCAATTTCATGACTTTTCCTAGGGGGGCACATGTCGTGACTCCATATGCCCACCTGCATTAGGCTAGGGGCTAGTGACTATCCCTGAGTAGGCATATCACCCAAATGGGAAGCATTGCCTAAGTAATTATACGCACACAAATTACTCTAAGCCCAAAATGATGAAATGTAAATAACCAAAATGGAAAAAATGCATGCATATAACTAAACCCAATAAATAGAGTTCAACAGGAATGAAATGTGTAGTAAAGTAAATAGGTCCATAGTACCAGAACACCAAAATAAATAGATTGAAAACTATGATGTTCATCCTATAAACAAGTTAGATACTAGGAATGATACTCAAAGATGTACGAACACCTTGGCATGTCTTGAACTCATAATACTCTGTCTATTCCTGGTCCACCCTAGAATTCATCAACAGGTTGTTCATCTCTAGAAGACAAGAAAAGTGCTGGACAATCCTATGCAGGGGTGAGTATAACAGTACTCAGTAGGATACATGAAAATACATAAAATAATACACAACATAAAGGTACTGTCAACTCTACATAGAATATATCTACAATTTATATAAAAATAACATTTCCAGATTTACTCAAAACCATATTTTTATCCTAAAGGTAAGTAATAATTATCTGCATACCCATTCCAGGGATTCAATCAAAAGATTCACTGAAACACTCATTCAGTAGTACCAACTCATAAGATTGATAGGCAAATTGATGTCCATCTGAAAAGTAATATTCATTAGGAACTATCATGAGAGGGAGATACACTGATAGATAAAAAGATATAAAATGATTCAATTGTTCTAGGATAACCAACTAAATGAGTGAGGATGACTATGATACATGGATGATGATCACTGTGAGGGCCTCGGCATATATAACGATTCATACATTTTCACCTACTAACTAGTTGACTCAAGTACTTTAGGATTGTCAGTGTTGATTAAATGACTCTACCTAGAGCCTCGAATAGACTGGAGATCTGGAATTGAGGCTCTCTAAGGGGACTCCCAACTATATCTAGAAATTCTTGCTGAATAGGGTCATACTCTTATAGATAGGAAATAACACCGTTGACCTTCAGGGGAAAGAGAAAGGGGAACCAGCCTAAATGAATCATGTCCAAGATACAATGCATAATAAGGTATGTTGATGTATAAGAGAGTACACGATGTGAAGAAGCGTCACACACTATGTCTCTTGAACCATGGTACTACCCATGTACAACAACTTGTGTTAGAAGAACATGTCGTGTAGGGAAAGGTATACACAGAATGTAAAAAGGCTAGAAATTCCGTGTACATCCATCTAGAGAACTCTAATGTACCTCGACCCTATGCCAGTACACAGTGTCAACCTATGTGCTTATAACCATGCACCAGTATGCGGGTTATCCAAATAATGTGGGTGGGGTCTGGCCGTGTGGTGGATGATTTATCATGTACTCCACATTGTGTTCGTGTATACATTGCAATACATGCCAAATATTAGGGAATGTACCACACAATGCGTGACATATTTCAGACTCCGTGTGATTATTCTATGTATTTTGAATCCTTATGCACCGCTGAACTGGTCCCACATGCCTTGTATCCCAATATAGATGTTGTGTTTTTCACAATTTTCCAAAATCCATGTTCTTCTTAAAGTGATTCAGTTGATTTTATGTTGCTTTATATGATGGTTTGTTTTCTCCAAAAATAAAAATCTATTGTCTCCTCACCCTTAATAAACCAATTCAGTAAGTTTAAGGCCTTTTATCAGATCCTAAAACCTGATTCTGATCATCTTCATGATGAATGATCAAAGAATGATATATTCTGAAATATGTTGATACATCCATTTCCACCACCATTGCACCTATTCTAGGTCATCATGATGGCAGATCTAATATTTTTTAGTTGAGTGGAGAATTGAATGTGAAACGATCCTTTATTCATTATATCGCAATGAATGAAGAACATGATGGGGGAAAGGGGGAATACATCACATAGAAAACATGAGGAATGAACATCAGCCATTATTTTTTATGGATTTGATGCTCTCCCTTTATATATGTGAATATAAAATATCGAAATTGGAATAATCCCCTGAATCAAACCATCAATCTCTATTCTTGAAAGAATGAATGAACCATGGGTCAACCTCTTCGGGGGTCAATCTGCATTCGTTGTTGAACTGATATATAGGAAAGAAGTAAATGAAATAAGATTCCCTACATTTACGTTTGAATAGATCATTTAATAAAAATTATTTCACATCCATCATCTATTATATCCTCCAAAACACTGGTTCAATAATCAAAAATTGAATTTATCATTGTCATTCTTTGCGATGATTCTCTAAGGGTCATCCTTCAAATATATCTACGGATTCAATGAGGTTTATCAATTCTAACCCTAGGTCCCTTCAACATTGCTTATTGAAAATGGAAAATGCATCATTGTTTCTCCATAATATATAATAAAATAATATCATAATTTAATTTATTTCTATAAAATATCCAAAAATTAACTTTCGTAACTGACCCACTCTGTCAGATGTTAAGCCTCACCTTAGGTAAATTCGCAATGCTGGACGTAAAGGTACTCTGAAATTTCTGATCAGGGTACCCATTGAGATGCTATTCCAATCTTTCAGGAAAACATCTTCTGCATGATATATAAGGTTTAATTTACATTAAACAATTATTCTGGGAACCCTGGTTCTCAGAATTTCCCTCCATCGCAATGCATGGTCTCAAATTAATTCCATATATTGTTTAAAAATAATAATTATAATCATCTGAGAAATTACATTCCCTCTACCTAAGGGATTTACATCCCCAATAAACCATAAAAATGGAAATAAAAAAGATGTGTGTACTACACATGAATCAGAGCCTCCCTCTCCAACAATCTATCTTGGAGATTATTGTGCTTCCACTAGACACTCACTAAGGGAATCACTCTCTCATCAAGGATTCTCTCCCACCGATCCTCAATATCTACTATGTACTCAGTGATGGTCTCTCCATCATCAATGTACAACTCATCCTAGTAGATGTCATGTGATGGGTCATTCACATACCACCTCTTCAACAACATGTGGATTAAATTATATACCCAGTTAAAATACAATGTTTAAGATAGGTAGTACACCACCTATCCAAATCTAAAAAGAATCTGAAAAGGTTCGATGAACTTCAGAGATAACTTACAGCCATGGCCACATCACTGCAACCCTCATTGATGTGATACCCAAAAGAATACATGTTATCCTACATTAAATTCTAATGTCATCCCCCTTCCATTAGAATAAGACTTAAGCCAGCTCAGTGCTATCTTCATCCACTACATGATGATTTGCACCTACTCGGAAGTAGCATGCACCAACTTGGGGCCCATATGTGATAAATCTTCTAGGTTAGTATATCAAAGTGATGACCTATATGGTTTCTTATACAATTCCTCTAACAGATACAAACCAATGGTGTAGTGGTAGATATTGTTTTACACGAAATCCACCTATGGTATGTGGTCCTCCAAACTATGAACAAGTTTCATGATACAAGCCAAATTCATATCCTCCAGATCCTGAATGGTCCTCTCCATTTGGACATCTATCTAGGGATGAAATGATGTTCTTATGTGTATCTGAGTCTCAAACCCTGCATGTAATCCCTTGCACAACCAGGATGTGAAATGACCATCACGATCAGATATTGGTATCCCAAGTTATCTTCTGTGCTCCTCTCTTGGATAACTAGAATGTCAACTGACTTGGTGATTTGTTAAATGATCACCCATATGGTATCATTCATGCTATACATACATGGTAAACCCATCATGAATTTCATCAATATTCCATCCCACATCCATTTTGGCACCTCTAAGGGGAGAGATAACCCCACTGTAACATGGTGGTCAGCCATCACCTTCTGGAATTTAAGTCATATAGAAAAAACTATGCAACTGCTTCCATTATCCCTATCCAGTAGAACTAACATTGGAGGTCCTGGTACATTTTCATCACTCTAGGATGTACCATCAAGTGGGATGTTTGAAACTCCCACAAAACATCCTCCCGTAATTATAATGTTACACTTGTTCAACCTATGAAAAGAACAGAGTGATCCCCACCTTGAGAATATCCATTAGAGTTATGAACTATATACATCAAACTGTGTAAGGTCTCACAGTTAGTATCACCAATCTATCCCTCCCTGAATTTTTGTAACTGTGTATGGCCAACAAACATCAACTAGAGGTATGCCACATCATTTGTATCTAGAAATTTTATCTATATTGAGGACACCTAATATAATTTATCATTTAGAAATTGTGTACTAGATATCCAACTATAGGAATTGGCCACTGTGTTACCCTTACAAAAAGTATAGATAATCTCAAAATCTTTTTCCTAGAGGATCTTTAGATGTTTACTCTATCTCATGTTTAAATCCTTCTTATGGAAGATATAATATAGACTCTTATTATCAGAGTAGATGATAAACCGATCAGCCATCAAGTAGTGTAGCCATATCTTTAATCTGCAGACTACCACTGCCAACTCAAGATTTTGGGTTGTATAGTTGTTCTCATTTGGCTTCAAATCGTTAAAACCATAGGTAATCTCCACTTTTCCTCAGTATCAGGACACAACCAAATTTGGTAACTAATTCACCATAGAATACTATGTACCCAACTCCCTCCTCCAATAATCTCAAGATCAGGGTTCTTATCAAACTCTTCCTCAAATACTAAAAATCAATCAAATACTTTTCCATCCATACAAAAGGCTACCCTTTCTAGTCAAAGATGTCATTGGTTCTAATATATCGATGAAAATAGGTTTGAATCATTGCTAATATCTTAACATCAAAAATAATCATCGCACCTCCATTATGATCCTTGGTGGATCCCTTGATAACACTGCTTTCACCCACGAATGTTCCACTGCTACCCAATCTGCTGAGATAAGAAGTCCTAGAATGTGGACATCTTTAATCCAGAACTGGCACTTTGAGAGCTTCCCATAAATCTTGGGCTCTTGGCGTATGTCCAGAACCATCCATGGGTGTCTCGCATGTTCCTCCTCAGACAACGAGTACAAAAGGAAGTCGTCTATGAAGACCACCACAAACAGGTCTATGAAGGGTTGTAAAATCTGTTGCATGGGTCCCGTGAACACTATACTGGAGTACGTTACACTGAAGGGAATCACCAAGTACTCATAGTGTGCATAGCGGCATCTGAAAGCCATATTTGGTATATCCTCATCATGTACTCATGGTTGGTGATATCCTAATTGAAGGTCAATCATTGAGAACCATCATTCCCCTTTAAAATAATCAAAGTAATCATTGTTCCTCAAAAGTGGATACATGTTCTTCACCATCACAATGTTCAAACATAGGTAATATATACACAACCTCAAAATCCCATCCCCCTTTTTGGAAAACAATATTGGGCCCACATAGGGTAACAAGCTGTGTCTCAGGAAGCCCTTCCCATGTATGTACTCCAAAAACACCCTCAGATTGTGAAGTTCAGCAGGAACCATCCAATATGATGGTGAGGATATGAGTTCCATCATGGGGTGTAAGTTGATTCATAAGTCAATCTTCTTATGGAGAGTTAATACTACAACATCTTCCAGAAAGTATCACTAATACTTTCCCACTACTTTTGGGAAATGATATCTCATAACATCTACTATTCGTAGTGTTAGAACAACAAACATATGAGTGATCAAATGCACCCTCCTATGTATTATCTCCTCTTGTGCTACCTGATTTTCATTTTCACCAACAAAAAAAAACCTAGTCCCATTATTGTGGACACACTACACCTTTTGCCTAAAACAACGAATCTGCGCAAGTATTAAAGATAGCTAATCCATACTGAGAATGATGTCACAAGGCCTAGACACTTCCACAAGGAGGTTCCAACAAAAAAAAAACACATCCAAGGCTATGATAAAACATTAGGCAACAGTGTTTGAACATCTAGTAGCCTTCTGTAGTTTTCTCTAAACATAAGGGTTGCGTCGATGGTTCTACCAGAATCTCAAGGTCCTATAAATGGTACGTGGAGTGGATGGAATGACTAGAACCTTTTTATATATGTATGGAATCTATGGTAGAAAAGACAAAGATCATACCATGGATCATACCTAGAGTCCCTTGGTTGTATGCTTTAACTAAATGTTGTTTTCCATTCCATTATCCTTCAACTCTATGAGTATGGAATCCACCTCCTAGAGGTAGTAGTAGAAACATGTAAAATGCCATCAACCTCCTACAGCTCCCACTACTCCTCTACAAAATCTGCCACCTGTAGGGTCTTCATAATCAATTCATTTCCATTCCTTGACAGTCTATCCATTAACTCCCTATCAGCAGCATTACTCGTTAGATAGTCTCAAGCAAGATGTCCTCAACCATTGAATGTATATCATCGACACCCCTTAGGATTACTAAATCTTGACTTGGATCCTTGTAATAAAGATCCCATATCCCAGGACCTCCTTTTATGTCTCCTATGTCCTAATCCATATGTCGGATATTGGCTTCCCTCTACTAAAGATTATGCACCTATCTACTGTTAGCTGACTGTTACTGACTGCTTATTCTCCTATAAGAAGCTCTATAACACCACAACTCACTCGCGGAATCCAACATAATTTGGAATGAATATAGGTATAAGCTTTCACAGATATCCCAATATAGACCTCAGTCAATGTTCTATGTCCTAGAGTAATGACCCCTAACCATGATCACCATGTACTTGGGGAATTTGGTAAACCTTGATGAATATTCATCTACTGTCAAGATTCCATACTATTGCAAAAGAAACTCATGTATATGCACATCTTTCACCATAACCAAATTGAACTTATCTCTTTTGAAATGCTCGATCTCCATCCATGAAATAGTCTCCTCATAATAAGAGTATTTGGTCAAACTCCACCATTTCCCTCCACAACCCGGAAGAAGGTTTATTTCTAGGATCACCATCTTTTCTTCTAGTGTCTTCTCAAGATGGAAAACTCTTATCACCACCTCAAGCTAGTTTGTAACCTCCTGAGGGTCGGTCTTGCCTCCGAAGCAGAGGGGTATCTAAATCTGAAATAAATGGAGCATGATCATTCTATGCTCCTCATCTTGTGGTACAGTAGGTACCATGTGATTCTCCACTTATGGTGGTATAGCTGGTGCACAACCTCTTGGTAACATCTGGGGAACTAATCCATGTATCAAATCCTTTTCAATGAGGGGTTCATCCTATTGATCGATCTACTGAATCCAAGATGGTATGCATCGCATAGGCATCCTGTAAGAAAATATGATTTACCATGACCAATGAGTATATATGCATAGTTGATTCATCAAAGACATGGAAACCACAAACTAATCTTATATGATGCATGTACCATTATACTTTCCCAAAAACTATTGTTCTTGTGTACTGAGCTAAAATTATGTTTTCAGAGTCTTGGTGTATGGATACATTAGCCACCCCCACAACACCTGAGTTTTTGGCTTGAATGTCGAACTCAAAACACTTTACACGATTTCCCAAAACCAATATCATATACTCTCGGTCCTATGGTAGAACCAAACACCTATGATACCACTCTATCATGAAGATTTCTAGTGGGGCTCCTATTGTGTCTCTATAAGCCCATCTCCAATAGGCTTGTTGATGGTGACTAGCACTGATTATTCATATCACTCATGTAGAAGGAATTGCCTAATTATTTGTTCGCACACTCACAACTCCAAACTGACAATGCTGAAATGTAAAAATTGAAAAAGGAAAAAAATACATGGATACAAAAAAACCCAACCAATTGAGTACAATAGGAAAGCAATGTCCCGTAAAGTAAACCGATCCATAATAAAAGACCAGTAAAATAAAGAGTCTGCAATATACGAATTCGAACATATAAACAAGATAGCTATTGGGAATGGTACTCAAATCTATAGGAACACATTTTCAATTATATATATCACAAATCTCAATCTAATATTGGTCCACCATAGAATCCTAGAAAATATGTCTCATTTGAAAATGACACAACCTGTGTGGGAAAAGACCATTGAGGGCTGAGTATAACAATACACGGTAGGACAACCTAAAAACCACAATGAAATACACAATATAATGTTACAGTCATCTCTACAAAGTATACATCTACAATGAATAAAAAGATAACATATTCAGATATACTCAATCCCAGACCCATATCCTAAAGGTAATTCATGGAAATTTTCATACCCACAATAGGGATTCTGTCCGAAGATTTCACGAAGCACTCATTTGGGAGAACCAACTCCTAATTTTGATATCACCTATGACATCCGTCCGAGAAGTATTGTTCATCGTGAAACATCATAAGAGATATATTTGTTGGTAGATCCGAATAGAGAAAATTATACACTCATTCTATGAAAACCTACTAAACTAATGAGGAAAATCATTATACATGAATGAGGATCACTTTTGGAGCCTTTGTGTATACCACAACTCATCTTGATTCACCTACTAAGTAGAGATCCAACCTCTGGTGGGATTGGTCATGTTGATGACCTAAATCAACCTAGGACCTTGAACGGATAGAGGATTTGGCTTTGGGCATTTTGGTGGTGAATCCCAACTCTATCCAAAATGTTTATTTGAATGGGTTAGTACTCCTATAAATAAGAAATTATACCACTAAGCTTCAGCGGACCGACCAAGGGGAACCAACCGAAATGAATCTTTTCCATGATACCGAGGACCCGGAGATCAATCCATCTTGAAGAGGGTACATAGTGTGTAGGAGGGTCACACGCCGTGTCCCATGAACCAGGTTACTTCCCGTGTACAATGGACCATGATAAAATAAAATGTTGGGTATTGAAAGGTATATATAGTATGTATAAAGGCTTACACATCATGTCAATCCATCCAGCATCCACCTGTGTACCTCAACTGTGTCCTGGTACATGGTGTCATCCTATGTCTTCCTACCCATGAACCATAACATAGGTTATCCCATGTATATGGTTGGGATATAGCCATGTGGTAGAGTACAAGCTGTGTTCTCCACACCGTGTCAATGTATCCTCTAAGATACACACCGAGTCTTAGGGAATGCCCCCATGCTGTGTGACAAGTGTCAGATGCCATATAATGCTTCTCTATTTATTAAAACCCAAGATGTTGTTGAACTAGTCCCACATGCCATGTATCCCAAGGTACACTATGTGTTCTTCACAAATTTCTAGATTCATTGTTCTTCATCCAGCACTTCAGTTGATCCTCTGGTGCTCTATCCAATTTTTTGTTCTCCTTGAAACTGTAGATCCATGTTCGCCTCTAAATACAACATTGATCAATAGGTTTTGGGCCTTTGATCTGCTCCAAAATCCAATTTCAATCATCTGATCCCATTAGAAGGATGATGAAACTACATCAAAACAAAAATAGTCCCCCAAATCAAACCCGTAGTCACCCATTCTGCAAGAACAATTGAACTACGAGTCAACCAACTCTGGGGTTGATTCATGATCATCACTGAATCTAAGAATAAGAAATATGTAAATGAAATTTCACGCCTTAAATCTAGGTTTTTATTTATTGTTAATGATGTATAATGACATTTTAGTTTTTAATGAGATCCTTCAACCAACTGAAGTAATGATCTAAAATCTGATCTGGTGTCAGCATTCCTTGACAGGTTTCTCCAAGGGGTCTCCTCTCCAAAGTATCATGGGATTTCTATATTGTTATGAATTCTAACCCTTGGTCCATGACACACTACTTATTAAAATGGGAAAATGAAACATTACATCTACATAATATGAAATAAAAATAATTCATAGTTTATTTTATTTCGTTAAAATGTTTTAAAATTATCTTTCGTAGCAAACCTACCCCAACCAATGTTAAGCTTCACCGAAGAAAAAGTCATTGTCTCAGACACAACTGTACTCTCGGATTATGGATTCAGGAACCCATTTATATATTATTATGCTTTTTTTGGAAAACTACTTGTGTATTCTATTTAATGTTTAATTTCTTTCAAAAATTTATTCTGGCCACCTGAGCCTCAGAATCGCAGGTTGTCTCAATGCCCAAACTAGATTTAATTCCATATAATATCCACAAATAATAAATTGAAAATTCTTGAAAATTACATCCAATTAAATAAAATATGGTCTATAATTGAATTATGGATATACAATGTATTTTGGATAAGTTTCTAGGACCCTTGGCTCATTAATATTAATGTGTTACCACTATGTAAACTCATTTTCACCTATGTCAATGTAATTAATTATAATTAAATTCATGAATATTTTTGGTCATAAACTAAGTAGTCCTTAGTTGAAATTATTAATTAATCCAATTCCATATATCGAATCTAGTTTTTCAAATTGAAAACACATAATTGGAAGAAATTAATTTAAAATTAATCCCACATATGGGACAAGACATTGTGTTTTTAAAGTAAAAAAGTCTAAAGGTTTGAAATATCTTATATCCAATTTCAATGTGTAACTGATTCCAATTACCTAAACATGATAGATTCATGTAATTTCATGAATTATTAGTGATTGATTTCGCGGCCTGTTTGGCCCTATCGAAGACAGAAATGAAAAAAAATTAAATATATTATATTTTGTGTAAGAAATTTATCCAAAAATAATATGATAAATCCTAAAAACTAAAAAATATGGGAAATATTAGTCCACTATTATGTCCATGACATTGAATCTAGCCTTTTAGGTCTATAAAATTTGTGAGTGTCATATGTTTGTTTAGGACACTCCTGAGAATATTTTATTTAAATTTTATATTATGTTATATTTTGAAAATAAAATAATATCCCCAAAATAGTATGTTGATTGAAAAATATGAAACCATTATTATATCTAGAGCATGGTATTTACACTATTTTTTGTGTAACTTTAATGCATGGGGTGTGTTTGGATACATCGAACCCGATAAAATTGCTTCTTTTAATTTATGTTTTTAATTATTACTTTTCTTAATAAATTAATGTTAAATTTCACTAAAACATTCTATTTTAAGAGAAATAGTATACCACTGTTACATAAAAAATTTGTGGTTTACCCCATGAGGGGCATAACATTCATACAAAAATTTAATTTTGTTAGGTTACAAATTAAATTAACATATTTTATAATTGGGTTAAATGTTTTAATTTGTTAATTTGAAGTATGAAACAAAAACCTTGTATATCTTCCCAAATTAATGCTCAAAATCTACATTGATGCATGAATAACCCTTTAAAACCCTCAATTTCAAATTCTTATTGACTGTGAAAATTCATTAAATCATAAAAAGTGGGTTGTTTAGGGATTCACATCAAAATTTATTTTAAATGATGAATTGAAATGGGCTATTGATTTCTCTAGGTTAAGAATGTGAGGCATATGAAAATGGGATTCATATACATATTTAATCTCTTTCACAGTGGATCTAGTTATGTATGATTGAGCTTGAAATCATTATCACACATGGTTTGGTGTCCGATGATCTACAATTTTGTCAAGAAGGACGTGATGGGTTCTACCCTCTGTATGGTGTGGATGGTTATTTCCTCATTATTTAACTTATTATAATTTTTATTCTTATATCTTTCGTCATAAATGAATTCAGAAATATTGATCAAACTAATGTCTTGTGGGTGTCATGGGGTTTATCCAATGAGAATGAGATCGATACTTTCTTTGATTTTAAAGGTAGTGATGTATTTTTAATATTATATTTTCACATTTTTAATGTATAGTTAAATGTATTTTCCAAAGGATATCCCAAAAAAATTCCATCATGGTTTTTTTTAATTTATGAAAGGATAATTATTATAATTATGGAATGATAATTTTCCCAAACTATAAATGATAATGAAATGAGAATATAATATAATAATTATACATAAAATTACCAATGGATGAATCATTATAATTACCAATAGATTTATCCTATAAACTACGTAATGATAATAATGAAGAATTATCAAGCGATTATTACAACGACTTATCAAAGAATTATTTCATGATTTTATCAAAGATATTATTATTAAAATTATTAAATGATAATTATATGGTAATTATCACCTTCCAAAATCTATGAATTTATCAATTTATAATTACAATATTCACAATGGACAATTTACAAAACAAATTATCAATGAATAATCACAAGGACTTATCAGTGTATAATTTATGAGAAATTTTCAACAAATAATTATAACATGATAATTTATTGGAAATTATAAAAATATAATTGTAAAAGGGTTAATTTTTGAGATATTATCAAAATAAAATTATAAAAGTATAATTTATTAAAAAAATTAGAATATAATTATTAATGGTTAGTATATGGGTAAAAAAAATATAGTTATATATGGATTATTTATGAAAAATTATCAATATAAAATTATAAAAGGATAATATGTGAGAAATTATCAAAATATAGTTAAAATAGGTTAATTTATGAAAAATTACCAAAATATAATTATAAATAGATAATTTCTGAGAAATTATTAAAATGTAATTTTAAAAATTAAATTATAAATTTTTTTTAAAGATAATTGGAAGAGATAATTATATAGGATATTTGTAATAAATTTGAAAAAATATATTTATTTTAGAGTATAACATATCGAGATAATGTAGTGACCTAAACGATAAATTGGATGTTATCTATGAGATAAAAATTATCATTAGATATGATATTGTATTTAATTTAAAATATAATATTATTTTTTGGTTTTTAGGACCCCTGATGAACCTCGGGCATTAAAATCATGATGTTTTTTATAATAATGTTGTGAAGAGGGATCTTGAAAAGCTATTCCCACCTTTTTAAATTGATGAATTTTGAGGTTGTAAGTTCCTTTCCATTTTGGCTTCGTAACATATGTTTCCTTAATTTTATTTTTGTGTAGACATATTTTATGATCTTGAAAGACTATGTTACCATGTGGCTTTGGGTGTAGCCATGATAACCTTATGTGATACTTATTTCATGGAATAAATTACACCTTATTATTCACAATTAATTTTGATCACATGTATTGTTGCGCTACATTAATTATGATGATGTGCAATATGTGTGTATCTCATGATATGGTATGATTTGACTCCATGAGATTTGTTTGATAGCTTGTTTATGTTATGATATATGATTCACATGTGGTTGTTCATTATGATGTTATATTTCTCATGATGTGTTCTATTATCATTATTTTGCTATGAATTTTATTATTTTCTTTTGGATGTTTAGTATGTGTATACATGACAAGTCACAATTATGCTATGATTACTCATTTTGGGGTTTGTGCATGATGTGCAGTGATGATAAAGGTGCAGTTTGTTAACAATGTAACCTAGAATATACCTGATGCCTTGTGGATCCTAAGAATATGGATGAAACTTTATGCCTTGTGTATATTGAGTGCTACCTGAAGCATTAAAGATTCCAAATAGGTTATAATAACTTGATGAATTTTGGGTTCTGATTATTTCCAGATGCCCTTTAGATTCTTTGTAAGATGTTTTCACTTGATTCCTTGTGGATTCTGAGTGACCCTCTAATATATTTGGGTCTAGTTTTGGATACTTATCGATATATAGTACATTTTCGGCATGGATTTGAATCCAGTACAGTTAGGGGTTTGTGGCAGCATCGGTAGAGAACAACCACTCATTCTTCAATTGTTTGTTATTATAATTGTTAAAAATTTATTATTATTACGAAATAAAAGTTTATATGTGATAACATATGGTTAATGATTAATTATTGGAATCCCAAGGAGTGTTTTTCTAATACCCTACTTATGAATTTCGTTGCAATTGTAGATTTCATGACTTATCTAGTGAAGTGGAAGGGCTCTATGGAAGAATACTGAGTTGATGAGCATAGAGCTAGTGATGGGATTAAGATATAAAAATAATATACCTATATTATATTGGTCATTTGTTATCATCATTACATTCCACTTTTTCCTATATATATATATATTTCATGTATTCCATCATTACCTTTACAAATGAAAAATCAGATTAATTATTATATTTTTTGTTGTTTATTATTGATCTAATTGAATCATATTGAATGTATAGTATCTACACTATTGAATTAGAACCCTTGATTCTAGTTTGTAGCCTCATCTATATAGGGAGGTGAGCAGGAGGTCATGTGGCATTCTGTCTCAGACAAGGTGGTTCAATTTGGGATGCTACAAAATGTTATCAAAACATCAGGTTATAGAATAATTTGTTCCTTTCATTCATTAGGTTGTGGAATGTTAAATAAGATATAGGATAGTTCTGACTGTGGAAAGGGATCTATGTTAGTATCTATCTAGCAAATCATTTTGGACCTCTGAGATTCCATAAATTTGAAATTATGTTTTCTTTCAACCATTAATTAAATTTATCTTGGGTGATTCACATGATGTTAATATGTGATTTATGGAATTGTGGTTGCAAAAATTCATCATTACTTTGAACATAGATTCATTTCCATATATATACATGTTTTTGTGATGTATAGTAGTTCATTAATTTAATTTATTCATTTATATTATATAGTTTGGATTGTTTCTTCTTGTGTGTTATATTTGTTCCAAGATATTGTGATATGTCTTTATTGTCATTAATTCATTTAATGGAACATGATATTGTATTAATATATATAAGATTATTGTGACTAATGTTCACGGATGTTATCAAGTGTTAGTTCTAAGAGGGTAATACCTTGGGAAATCCTTTTTTATTTCATAGACTGTCTATGAGAAACAATGTGTAATCCCATAGACTGATTAGTGTTTATCACCAACATTTTTCTTCATTTTTTATTTGTGTTCTTTCACATTAGAAAATATATTTCCTCGCTGTAGTCTTATGAATAAAATTTGGAAGAATTTCAAATTTATTTTTTAGGGAATGATGTGTTAACATTACCACTAGATGTGTTAGATAATGTAGATGTTCTTTCTATTATTGATCCAATGATGTATTGGTTGCTAGGGAGCATTAGTCGGAATATTTTCTCTTAGTGACATTCATATGCATATGAGTTAAACACTATGATAATATATTACCATATATCTACACCATCATTCTTCATATTTTAGTGGCACTGGAGGCCCTCAGGATGTTGAGTAATGGATAGAAATTTTTAGGGCTCTTTTGACATAGACGAAACTATGAAAAATTAGTGGGTTATGTTAAAAGGAGATCATGTCAGGTGTGAAACCATTTTTATACCCTATATCGTATGAAACTAATCGAGCTAATGGAACCGAAATTTATGTTTTATATCTTGGAGATAAAAGGATTAAAAAATCTACTTACTTCGCCATGGTTTCACTTATTTATTCAAGAGGGTGGATATTAGACTTCAGTTATGTGTTGATTTCTGAAAGGTAAACTTGGTGAAAATTTAGCACCGATTTTTATTTCCCACAATAGATGAAATGTTGATCACTTATAGGTAACCTAGTGTTTTAAAATAATGATTATTTATCATCCTATGAAAAGATGTGAGTTATGGAGGAGCACATTATGATGACTGTGTTTTGGTACAGATATGGACGATATTATTATATGACGATGTTTTTTAGGATGAAAATGCACCAAAAATAATCATGAAACTCGTGAAAAAGTTCATTAATGCAGTATTAAACTCTCTCAATGTTGTTTTTTCCATTAATATCATCATTCACTCATCAAAACAAGATTAACATGTTATGCACCTATAGATAGTCCTGAGTACACTTCGATAACATTGGCTTTACGCCATGTTTCCAAAATGTCAATTTTAGATTTAAGGGGTGGTGTTCATGTGGAATGTGTTGTCTAAGACCTGTATTTCAGAAAACATGAAAATGGTTGAGGAATCCATGTTTGGAAAAATCCCCCGAAATTTGTTTGAGATTAAAATCATTCTATGATTTCCAAGATGCATGTATTTTAGCCAAGACATTTGTTGATTATTATCACCCTTAATAGAAATGAAAATATGGGATTGAGGATCTAGTGGTTAGAATAGTTTGAAAATGATTTTTTTGAGCCAACTGGGTGGTTAATGAAATCTCTAGTGAAAACAATCCATGACACTGGTATTGGTTATGATGTGTAACATGATGCATCAGGTGTTGGTTTGGGAGTGGAGATAATGCAAAAATAGTAGGCAGTTTCCTATTAGTCTCATAATCAATGAACCCAAAAGAAAAAATACCCTACACGCAACATAAAACTGTAAATGGGGTTCCATTATTTCATGTATTGGATACACTCTCTCATTGGTGAGTGATTTACAATTTTGAATGACCCTAACAGCCTTTAATATATCTTAACATATAGGGACCTACACCTGGTACAAGGGCAATGAGTTGAGTATATTCTGAAGGTAGAATATAAGATGATTTATTCATGTGGAAAAAGCTAAAGTCATTTGAGATGCTCTGATCTATAACATTCATATTTATTGGGAGCTTCGTAAGAAACATTAACATGAGTAGTGATTCTTGGTGAGATTATTGTATGATAGATGGATATTCCTTCATCTTGTTTAAAATACCTTACTAGAGCATGGGATGATAAAATATTCTTAATTGGGCTTTTATAAAATAATAGGTTTTATTCATAGATTCATATGGTAAATTATGAAGATATTTATGGGAGGTCGTTCCCCTCAATGTTGTCTTGGCATGAGGTGGGTGAGGTAGTAGTTTTTAGAGCTGTTATGGTATATGAGACCTTTGAGAGATTTTAGTCGATAAAAAATATATTGATCACCGCTTAGAGGATAAAAATATATTATTTTGACAATAGGAGGAGATCCTTGGAGTTCTTTGGGGGAGATTTGAATTTCTTGTTAGTGACTCTTTAACTGGGGCACAAAATTACTAGGTAAGTGGGGAATAATGGAAACATGTTTTTTTGGAAAATTTTATATCACCTATTAGATTGTGTAAGTGGTGTATTGTCTAGAATTACCATCTCTCTATTGAGTTATGTGTGACATGTTCCATACGTCACAAATACGGAAAAACAATCCCGATAATTGGCATGTTATTGATTAGGAGGACGTTGAGCTAGATACAGAATCATATTATAAAGATCATATAGTATGGTTCATAGAATTTAGATAGAAGGTGATATAAGAAAATGCAGTACCGGTAGTTCAAATTTAGTTGTAGCATGGACTGATCTGGGAAGAGATGTGGGAGTGTGAGTATGATGTTCGAGCTTAGTGGTTTATGTAGTTCAACAAAGACAGATAGAGATACTTCTCAAATATGAGAAGTCGATAGAAGGAGAAATTTTTAATATCCTAATTTTTTAGGATAATAAACCACTCTTTTTTCTAATTTATAAATATTCTTATATAAAAATGTAAATTTTCAAAATAAATAAGATAACAAATATTTTCAGATCACTATGTAAGTAAAAAATCCTAGTTAACCCCTTGAAATATTCTATGTAATATTATGTTAGTTAGACACTAAGTTAGTGTAATATTTTGAGGCTCATAGATCCTTAATACAAACAGAACTAAAAAAATATTAAATATATTATAGTACAGAAATTTCATTTATCCAAAATAATTTGATAAATCCCATATGGTGTGTTATAAGAGAAATCTTAGTCCCATGTTATGTATGAGACACGATGTTTAGCTTAGGTGGGTGATAAGATTTAGGAGTTTCGAAAATTTGGTTAGGTTTCCCCTGAGAATATGTTATTTTATATTTTTGTTATATTATTTTATAAAAATAAATTATTACATTTAAAATGGTGTGTCATATGAGAAATTTGAGAAAATAATTAGGTCTGCAAAGTTTTTTTAACATATATAGGATATATACCTTATGTGTGTCGGGCATTTGGAAAAATCACGCGTGGTAAAAACCATTTTTATATTTAATTATTTAATTACTCAATATTTTAATTAATAATTTTTTTTCACCCATATGGAATGAGATATGATAATTATGAGACAACCATTATTTTCAGAATGCATGGTTTATCCTAAAATAGGAATAACTTTCATAATAAATGGATGTATGGTCAGGTTTTCAATTAATTCAATATTTTTTATAATTTAGTTAGATATTTGAATTTCATAATTTAAAATAATAAAAGAAAACACTATATATCATCCAAAAATAACTCATGAATCCTTCGTTTATTCATACACAAACCATTAAGAACCATAGTTTTAAAAGTGTATTGACCCATAAAATTAATCAACTCAATAAATGGGAAGAATTAATGACTCTATATCATGATTCAGTTGAAACAATATATTAAAGAGGGGTATTTTTTTACTCTAGTTTTAGAACATGAAATGCATATGCAAATAATTTTTATATATGGATCTAATCCAATTCATGGTGGATTTATTTAAGACCTAGTGATCCTGAAATCCTTCACACATGTGCTTGGGGTTAAAAAAATCCAATATTTTTTCTATAGGGGACTGATGGGTTCTCCGCTATGCGTGGGGTGTGTGGTGAGTCTCTATTTATTTAAATTAATTTATTATTATTATTATTATTATTATTATTTTATCATATATATTCAATAACTTATCTATAATTGAACTTAATGGACCATCTTTGGTGCCATTAGGTTAATCATAATGAAGTGAAGCACAATAAAATCTTCGTTTTTAAAGGAAGTGAGGTGCTATAAATCTTTTATATTGTCATTTGAAAGGAATAAATTAAGGTAAATTTTCAAAGGGTATTTTTAAATTTTTTTCGATGATAATGTTTTTAAATTTCATAGAGGAAAATTATAAAAATTATTCATTAATAATTTTAATGAATTATCAATTAAAATGAAAATGTAATTTCTAATGATAATTTTAAATTAAATTATAATGAATAACATATTATAATTAAAAAATATAATTCCACAGAATTATAAAATGAAAATAATGAGTAATTACAATGAAATAATTTTTAAAAAAATTCAATGAATAATATCATGAGTTTACCGAAGATAAAATTATTCAATTTAATAAAAGATAATTCTATGGTAACTATTATTTTTGAAATCACAAATAATTATCAAATTATAATAACTAGATTATATAGGGATAATTTGTGGAATAAAAACTACCAAAGGATAAATGCAGGGACTTATCAATGAATAATTTATGATAAATAATGAAAAATATAATTATAAAATTATAATTTATGAGAGGTTATCAGAATATAATTGTAAAAGGATAATTTATAATAAATTAATGAAATATAACTATAAATTTATAATTTAATAATAATAATAATAAATATAATTAAAAAATATTAATTAATAAGAAATTAACAAAATAGATTTATAAAACGGTACTTTAAGGGAAACAAAATAAAGTATAATTATAAAACGATAATTAATGAGAAATTATCATAATATAGTTATAAAATGTTAATTTACAGAAAAACTTTCAAAATATATTTATATGAGGATAATTTATGAGAAAGTGTAAAAAGATAATTTAAAAAGTTAATTTATAATAAATTATAAAAAGATAAATATAAAGGACAATTTATAAAAATTTATGGGATGATATATATTCTAGAGAAGAACATAGTGAGCACATGTCATGACTAAAAAAATAATTTTGAGATTATCCAGGAGGGAAAAAATATTATCACATGTAATATTTTTTTGAAATAATATATTAGGATTTATTTATAGGGACTCGTGATGATCCTAAAGCATTAACATGTTAATGTTTTTAAAATTGTTTTTGTGAAGTGGGATCTTAACTAGTTATTTTGGCCTTTTTACGTAAATGAAGTTTGAGGTAGGATTTTTTTACATTCTTGGGATTTTATTCATATGATTACATAATATGATATATGTGAAAACAAATTTGATGACCATGCCAGATTATGATACCATGTGTGTGTGGGTGTAGACTTGAAAACCATATATGATACAAGTTTCCATGAATAATTTGAAGCTTATTATACATGTTCGATATTGATAACATGTATTGATGTTATCATACTTATGATTATGTGCCATGTGTGTATCACAGAAAATGGTTTATTTTATTCCATTTGATTGATGTGATATCATTATTCTATGATGATTTTTGTTTCAAATGTTTTTTTATATGATCATTCTATATTTATCATGATGTTTGATATGCTTGTTATCATTCAATGAAATTTCATGTTTTCCTTTAGAGGATTGTAATTTTAAAACTTGACCGGTGATCACTGTATGATTACTCATTGTTGGGTGCGTACATTATGGGAGACTATGATGATAGTGAAAAATGATAACCTTGTATCATGGAATCTACTTGTTACTTTTTGGATTATGAGTAAATGCTTGAAACTGGACGCCTTGTGGATTCTTAGTGGTACTTATTACCATGTAGATTCTCAGTTGGTACCATATAATTGATTCCATGTGGATTCTGAGCATTACTTGATGCCTTATGGATTCCTGGTAGGTTTTTTCTCTCGGGGAACTATAGATTCCGTGTAAACTTCTAATTTCCTTATGTCTAGTTTTTTATACTTATCAATGTACAATAAATTTTTGGAACGGATATGATGAATGTACAGTATGTGTTTGTGGTGTCTTGGTTAGAGCACAACCACTACTTTTAATATTATGTTTTATTATACATATTATTAATTTATTATTATTGAGGAATAAAATTTTACACATGAGCACACTAGGTTATGCATGCATGGGTGGTTTCATAATGGGTATTGTACCCACACCCTACTCAATAATTTCGATGCCCTTGTATATTTCACGGTGAATAAAATGATGGGAAAGGGCCCTGTGGAGGAAGATTGAGCTAAAGGGCATGGAGATTGTGATAGGCTAGGATAGGCATCATCAATACCTATAGTTTATCATTTTTTTCAACTAATTTATTCACACTAGTTTTTCTTCCCACTTTGGGAGATACATTATTTGTAGGACATGTGTTCCATCATTATATTTCCACATGTTTACTCTGATTATTTATTATATTCTTTATTATTGATTATAACTCATATTAAATTATATTGAGGTTATATTCTCCCAACTAATGAAATCATACCCTCAATACTTTTCAGCAGCCTCTTAAGTATGAGGAGGCGTGTATTTGGTCATATAGAATTCCGAAACAGAATCAGTTTGTTTGGGACAAGATGTTACAATTCATGTATAGTGAACTAAATTAAAATTAAAAACAAATAAAAATATATTTTAACAAATCTTAATAAATTATATGATATTTTGGTTTCTAATTAAATTTTAGTATTAATCATTATTATTCAAAATATGAAACATCTTATAAAAATTCCAAATTTTCAACCTAACATAATTTTGACAAGTGACTTTAAAAAATGAATTTTATTTTTTCAAATAGAATTAATTATAAATTCCATATTCAGTTTTAGAATAGGTCCTCTATTAAAAGCTGTTAAAATTAGCTATTAGAAAAATCCAACTTTTTATTCATATATTTTTACTTATTCTTATATTATTCCTATAAAATAAATTGGAATAGTGTCAAAAAATTTCTAAATATATAATATATAAATTTTATTAAAAACCTTCCTCAAAATTTTATTATTTAATTTATTGGGATAAAAATGCTTGTACATTGAAAAAAAAATTTCATAGAAAATAAATTTATTTATTTTTAAATAATTATTCAAATCATTTATAACTAATTTATATCCAAATGATTCATTTTATATATATTTGGCTTCCATTTTTTTAAAACATAGATAATAATATTCGTAAATTCCATTCCAATGGCTTTGTGGTAATTACTATAATATCTTAATGGTAGTATTTTTTAAATAGTGTAGTTCTGTAAAAATTGTTCATCTGTCAAATGAATGTTGTCGAAGGAAACTGGTATTATGTGTAATAAAATCAGTACCAATGGTTGTGTATACCAAACAATAATATAATTGTTTCATTTAGATCAAGTTTAACCTAGTGTTTCATATTATTCAATCATAAGATAGTGTATCATGCAATTCATTCCATTAAATAGATCAAATTTATAATAAAAAATTAAAACATAAAAAATATGGGTGTTACATTCTACCCCCCTTAAAATTAATTTCATCCTTGAAATGCATCTAGGTTGTCAGATGTTTAATAATTGAATATTATATTAATTGAAACTGAAATCCTAAAAAATAAATTATAAAATATCATTAATGAAGGAATGTTGAGAACATAATGGTTACCAAAAGTAACTCAAAACATGGTTTACACATCGGTGAGCATATATGGATAGAGAAAAAACTCACATAGAAGAGAATTATAACTCTCATGTCCTGATCATAAATAAAATAGTACATTTTCCCAATAATGTTAATGATCACAAATACATAAACCAATTAGGGATTAAAAAGTTCATTAATAACATAAAATACAATGATAATGTAATTAACTTTTATTTCTAGACATTATTCCTAAAATGAATTATTTTTTACGAGATGATATAATTTTGTTTTAACCCCATTTAATAATCACAATCTCTCTTTTTTTATAATACATTGATCAATTTCCAATTAATCTATAACTCCAATTAATGAACGTGAATATGTGATCATTGAAGAAATAATGGATTATAAGGCACATAGATAGACTGATAAGTCATTACATACATATTTAGGTATGTTCAATACAAAAATGGATAGTACAAGTTAATCAGTATGAAAAATATTAATTTGGTGAGTTAATGTTTCAATCTCCAAAACCCCATCCAAAGTTAAACTCAAAGCATTCCCTAAATGGTTATCCATATAACCATTTGGAAAGTTTACAGTTCAAAACATTATAAATAGGGTCACCAAGATTTCTCAAAATTAGATTAACATTGATCCCCTTTATATCATAAACTATCTCTTGGTTTTCACATATAAAACGTGTGAATTAATTTATCATGAATTACCAAAAAACAAGAAAGTAACATGAATTACCCAGAAACCATATTTAAAACATATATGATACTTCATTACTTACACAGATAAACATAGGAACCCCTTATCCCACTCATGTATAGATCCTTTAAATTTCATTCTAATTTTTTAGTTTCTACCTAACATAGATTCCATGCGAGTTAGAAGGTCCAAAGTGTGTCAAGGGGTTATTTTTAGCCCGAAATCCATATTTTTTCTAAAAACTGTGTATGTTGGATGGTAAGAGAAAACAATATAGGTAGGCCATATGGTTAGAAATAACCATGCATATGGTATACATTTTCGAGTAGAGCAGTATCAAATGGTTGGTGCATGGTTTACCAAACCATGCATCCTAACCATGTGGCACACCCCTTTTCCCAAGTACCCATGTAGGGTTTTCCCATGGTTTTCCAATGTGTGCAGAAAAACTATGCACAAGCTGAATTTCATGTAATTTTAAAATTTTACCCTTAATTATATAATAATTCTCCTCTTTCATCCCTGTTATGATTTCTAGCATGATGGTCCACATTTCCTCTAATTTTAGAGAATTTTTTCATCCTAAGGTAGAGATCAAGATATCTCCTACATCTGGGATCCATTTGAGTTGTTGTTCATCATGCTGGACATACAACAGTATGTACTAGTCATTGTGTATCATTTTTCATCTCCCTTTTCCTCAACATTGTTATCTAGGACGAATCATTTTTATATTTTCCTTCATCTACTTCTATTAAATCCAATTCAAGGGCCAATATATAGGCAGTATAGCCTTAAAATCTACCGGTTGGAGGTCTATAACACATACATCAGGTTCATTGATTTTGGAATTGTCATGTGGGGCCCACCGATTTCATCATGTGTTTATTAAATTTATATAAAATTATTATAATAATTATAACTTTATGGTTATTCTTTGTCCAAATATTTGATTAATTTTTATTGTTTATTCCCATAATTCCTTCTATCCCATGTTGGATGTTATGTCAGAATTGTCTTTTTAGTGTTTTGAGATGTTTAATCTGCGATTTGGGTGTTCCTAGGCATGAACTTCCTAAGGATAACATTATATATTTTAAATGAATCGATTTATATTACGGATTTAATAATAGAAAGTACCATGAATTCTCACTACTTGACCAGCATATGGTAGGTGCTTCAGTTAATAAACTTATATGAAATGGAAAATGGAAATTATAAGAAGTACATGATTTCCACTTTTTGAATATGATTAAATAATATGTTGTATGTCTGTATCACCCCTCACCATGTTCATAGATGGTATATGAGTGAACCATGACATTTAAAATTCATTCAATGGATTAAATGAATGGTTTCATAGTACATTTCCTTGTCATACTAACAAAAGGTAAGGCTTGAACTAAAATGAATTATTGATTAATTAATACTTGATTAAATTGTTGCACCCGTATTTATCCATGTCACACTAATGAAATATAATCGATTAAATCTTATTAAATATTATTTGACATCATTATCAAATAAGAGTGGCTTCACTCGATACTTCTTTGGATTTTCGAGGGAATTTTTTAAGCACTCAATGAACCCAAACCAAATTCAAGGATACAACATTCTTAGGAAGAGACCCACCACGATTCAAAAATTTGAATAACTTTGGATGAATGATATGACACAGTAGGATCCATCTTGTAGTAATAAAATATTCCATGGATACACACCGTGGATCCTGAATTTTTAAGTATGTGACATGGTTAAAGTGTATGGGTCAAAGTCATTTCATAGACATATTTTACATTGGATGAACTCCTTCGACTTGGTAGGTGTCGTATTGTGGAATTCCTTGTACTATTCTTCATGGATTACAATCTTACCCATATCCCATCTATAGTCATTACTCATTTGGAATCCCTTGAGGTTAATGTTTCCTTGGTTATTACATTGTAACTTCACTATTAAATTTCATTTCAGGATTCCTTGATACATATTGGATGATTTCCTATTGTCATCATGTTACTTATTTATAAATTGGTAGTAATACAATAATGCACTAGTTACATATTTATACTCTAGTAGAGGGATGAAACACGTATGTGGTAATTTAGTTACATATTACAACTTCACATAAATATGATTTCTTGCATGCTGTTACATTTCAATAACATGGGCTAGAAGTTATAGACACCATTGGTGGTGGCCCAATGTGATTTTTCTCAAACTATATTTGAGTACAATTTGGAATCTGGGATAGATTATATAAATGTAATTGTTGATAAAGGTATTAATATGGGTTTTTTACAGTTGTTTTCTTGTTGTTTACAGTGGATCAAGATATCATATGTCCAATATGGAGGTCAAGATGCATGGGATAATCTTTTAATATATGTTATAATATGTGGTAACATGTTATTCATGTGGTATTATATCAAGATTTCCAGTTTTCTAGTGACATGAAATATCATCATTAGTTTTTGTATTCTTCTCTGTTATTCCATTTATTTCAGTTATTATTGTTATTGCCTCTACTTTCAGCCTTTCCATTTTTTACTTATATTTCATCTTCAATTTACCTATATTTGTATTTATCTATTGTTCTACACTTTGGTAATTAGTGGATAGTCTCCCCATAGACACACCTTAGTCCCTTATATACCATGCATAATTCCATGTCACATAGGCGAATTTCCCTGCATTTCTTTGCTTGAATTGATTATGATTGTTGATTGATGCTATGATAGTTAGCTTATGCTTGTATTCTTTTTTATAGTGGTTGCCTGATTTCAAGATTCAATTCATGATGTATTATGGGCCTTCAAGTGTTCAGATGAGTAATTTACAAAGCTAATCAGTTGTGCTATAAATAAATGCGTGTATTTTTCACTGATGAGGTGAATGGGAACATATTGAAGGAGAATGTATATCCATTATAATGTAAAACATGAAATCTAAAATAAAATGGTTGTACATTCATATACCATCTTATCATGTCTATGAATGGTAATGGAGTGAACCTGGTAATTAAATGTAAATCAAAATGAATCTTATACATGAGAACATACCCATACCTGGATTTCTATGAAGTTAGTTGGGGTAGTATACCTTGGGTAGTGATTTTTCCTGGTTTATCATTCATAAGGGTTGATATCCTTCACCATAAATTTATTTATGATGTGCTTTTTTTGAATTTTTAGAAATATTATACCAAGATATCCTTGTATTGTATTCCCGGTAGGTGGTGATGATCATGTTCGAGATGTGGTGGGCCATATGCCTCCAGTCATATATCTTGGAGTGCCACTTGAAGTACCACATGATATACCTATGTTTGGAAATGATGGAAATGTTCATGATAGTTTCTTATGTTTTATGTGGTCCATGAATTTTTCTTGAAAAGTTACACATATAACGGTAGGTCTCACTCTTCAGTTCCCGTAGTAGCATCCTCCTACTTTATCAAGTGATGGTGGTCCATTGGGTGTTGAGTATTGGACAGAATCAATTTTTTCAACCCTTGTGCATCTAGTAATGCCTTTGGAGATGAGTATCAAGCATGTCTTGAAAATGCTTCATTATTCATCCAAGAATTGTTGGGAAGTGATAAACCATTCTGGTCATCATCAATACATGTTAACAGTTGATTTATAGGCAACCCTCTATGACCATCTCTTTCCTCAACCACTAATAGATAATAGAGGCATAGATTTCATGCATCTTGAGTAAACATCTATGTTAGTTTTGGAGTATTCAATGTGTTTCACTAAGTTTCAACATAGTTCACTAATTCTATTGGGTGATGAACTTTCACATGCTAGACAATAAGAGGATGTGGTTGTATACCCTATCCATTCACATGAGAATGTTTGTTCCTGCCTAATTTTTCAGAAATAGTCATTTAGTATCTTATCACTGGGTACAACCTGTGGGATTGATATAGTACTAGACATAGAGTATTATTATCATGGTAGCCCAGTATTTCTCCCCTTGGGTAGGAAATGTTCCCTATAGATTTCTCATCAGGGTAGTAACAACTACAGTACCGGTTTTTATAACTCTATGATGTGTTATCAGTGTGGACAATGGGGGAATTTGAAGCCTCAGTGGGGTAAGGAACCACTTGTGTGTTAGGCCTTCAGTTTTATACATAATCTTATGAGATTATATAGTATATTTCCACCAGCATTGAGAGGAAAATTATCTGTGCCAACTCCACCATTAAGAATGAGTTTTCTTGTGCCTCATCAGGTGAGTATTTGGAAGATCACTCGTAGGTCAGACCAAGGAGGAGTTCATGGGGATGGTAGTTAGACCCCTAAATAGCTGAACTACCAAAAATATAATTTTGATCATGGTGGTCCACCTATTTAACATGTCCATGGATTAGGCCAGTAGCATGCACTATAGATGATACCCGAGGACCAGGCTATAGGGACATCTACTTTACAAGGTACTATAATAGTAGAATCTACCATAGTATCTTATTTATTTGATTCAATTAATTTGATGAATTTTACATCGGTATCTATCATGGAATATTTTGTACTTTATATATACAATTAATGTTGTGTAATGACCCTAGAAAAACCATAAGGAGTGTGGTCTTAGGGTGTACAACAATGTAGAGATTTTCCCCTTGAGGTAGGTTGTTACCCTTTCTTATGAATCCTCTTTATTCTTAATATGAATGGATTCAATGTCATTATTAGGATGTATTGGCTGGTTTGACATCATGATTTTGTATAATACTATCATCATGGGGTATGTTTTAAATCACCATATTTTATTAGTTATCTATGTAAGGGTTATTTTGATGTCCAGGATGGTAGAGAGGGACCATAAATTAATGGGGTAGGTGGAGTGACCTCTTAAATTTCAAATCTCTTCCTGTTGGACAAGGGAGTGCATCAATATGATTTCCCTCTAGTAGTACATAATTTCATGGATGTCTTTCCCATTAAATTTCCAAGATTACCTCCTATGAGGAGGGTAGAGTTTAGGATCTATATTTTTCTAGGTGTATCTCCAGTGTCCATAACTATTTACAGGATGGTACCTACATAACATCAGAAGCTCAGGTAGCAGTTAGATAACATAGAGGCAAAAGGATTTATATGGACTAGTACATCATCTTGGGTTTCACTCGTTCCTTTATAAATATGGTGGATGGAATGATACATCAATGTGTTGATTATAAAAGGTTGAAATAATCCATGATGAAGAACTGGTACCCACTACCTCTAATAGATGATCTCTTCGACAAACTCTAAGGTTTTAGGGTCTCCTCTAATATCAACCTGAGATCAAGTTATCATCGGGTGTGAGTTGTGACATCAAGAATAACTCGTAAATCTTTTCATAGATGTTATGATCAATATGAGTACCATGTTATGTTTTTTGTCTTACAAAGACACCCATGATTTTCATGGATCTAATGAATATCTTTGTCCATCTCAATCTCGATTCTTTTGTTGTGGTATTTATAGAATTTATCTTAGTGTATTATCATACTTGTGAAGACTAGGACAATCATCTTGAGATTATTATGAGTACACTTACACAAAATCATTGGTATTCTAATTGGAATGAATTCTACTTCGGGATCAACAAAGTTCACATCATGGGTCATATTATCTCAGAATCAGGTATATCTATTTACATTGAAGAGGATAGTTCTAATGTTTACTAGGATCCTTACATGAATGATTTTAATATATGGAGATTCTTGGGGATGTTAGGATATTTCATGTGTTTAATAAAAAACGTCTCATGACTTTCCAGACCACATAATGGCCTTACAATTATGGGTATTATGTTCTTTTGGACAGAAGCATGTGAGAAATCATTTCAAGATCTGAATAGGAGGCTTGTCTCCGAAACTATTCTGACTCATCCAGAGAAAATAATAGGTTATAGTGACTTCTATGATTCATTAGGCATTGACCTAAGAGTAATGTTGATGCAGGGGGAAATTTTGTTTCACATGGATCTCAGCAGGTGAGGCCTCATTAGTGAAACAACCTGACTCACAAACTTGAGCTACTAGCAGTTGTCCATGCCTTACATTTTTTGAGACATTATCTATTGGGTGAGATATTTTTGGGGTACATGGACTACAAGAGCATCAAATATATCTTTTAAAAATGTGACATTAACCGTAGATAATGAATATTGGTCAAGTATGTACAATCCTTTGATTTTTATCATGAAAATATTATTGGGAATGGAAATGTGGCTGCAGATCCACTGAGTTATAAAAATAAATCATGGCTCATAAGGAAATAGATTAATGAATGTATGTTAATGGACCTAATATATGAGGTGTATCTAGGGAGTCATGATATTAATAATTAGTATTAACTCTCATCTTTTCTAGTTACCTCTTCCCTACAGGAGAAGGTGAAGGTTCAATGATTTTCAGATACTGAGCGATTTGTTCTCCATGAGAGTATATCAGAAGATAAATCACCTACTATTTTTTCTCTAAATAGATATGACATATTTCATATTCTTGGACACTTCTAGGATCCTAAAGACATTATATAGGACTTTAATCTAGAGTCCCACACTTCTTAGTGGGTAGTTTATCAAGAAATATCTAATATGTACTCAGATATGTGACGCTAGTATTTGTGTCCTCGAATGAAAGGTCTTATTGCATGCTTTATCACCAGGTCTTCCACATGTCAATAAGTTTTTATGAAGCCCCATAGACCAGTAGTCTTGTTACATTAGCTTCCATCCCCATAAAGGAAATGGGAATATGTTTCTATGGACGTTGTAATCTTCTTACCTAGGTCGTCAAGGTGTAGCGATGCTCTTTGGGTTGTTGTTGAGTGACTAAAAATTATATCCCACTTCATTCCTATATTGGAGAATTAATTAGTTGATAATATTGTATGAATTTATATTCGAGATATCATATGATTACAATGATCCCCTCGAAACATCTTCTATGGTAGGTACACTCGATTCACAGAAGGTTCTGGTAGGCATTGTAGGAATATTTTAGAAGATGGGTTATTCTAAGAAATACATTCCCCCCATAGACTAAAGGAAAATCAGAATCGACAATATTGGCTCTAGAAGATTTTATCTGATAATGTGTCCTTGATTTTAGTGGTTTAGAGGATTAGAATAATTTTCTCATTGATTTCTCTTATAATAATACCTTACAAGTAATGATTCTGATGTCTCCTTTTGAGACCTTATATGATATGTTGTTCCGTTCACCCATGTACTAGATGGAGGTAGGTAATGAAACACTAGTAGCTATTCATCTCATTAAAATGGCCTCAGAGTTGGTTTAGATGATCATAAAGAGTATGACTACTACTCAGTCTAGAGAGAAATCCTATGTTGATATCGAAAGAAGACCTATAGTGTTTGAGATCGAGGGTTGCGTTTTCCTTCAGGTATCACCCAGAAAATGGCATAGACGGTTATAGAAACAAAGGATGTTTTCCCCTAATTACATAGTTATGTTTGAGGATCTAAAGAGATTCATTCTGGTAGCCCATTAGTTGATACTACCTTAGAGTTACAATGCCATAAACAATGTCTCCCATGTTTCACAGCTTCACAAATATCATGAAAACCCATATCATACCGTTGATACCAAGTAAGTTGAGTAAGATGTTGATGCTTCCATTTTAGAGTATCTAGAATTCATAATTGACTAGAGAACAAATGATCTCTATGACTGATCTCTCCCTCTAGTATGGGAGCTATAATAGCATGAATGCATGCCGGGGGAGAGTTGGGAGTGGGAGGCTGACATAAGTGCTTAGTGTCCTAGGTTATTCTTAGAGAAAATTTCATCACCCATGGATTGTAAACTCAAGGATGAGTTCATTTATGTGGGGAAGACTATAAAAACCAAGTTTTCGACACATGTATAGATCCTTTAAATTTTAGTCTAATTCATTATTTTGGACCTAACGTAGATTCCTAGTGAGTTAGTTAATGTCACAATGATATATGGGGAATTTTCTAAGACTGAAACCCAATTTTTTTGGGAAAAATAGTCATTCACATTCTTATATAAAGCCATACAGGTTGGCTGCAAAGTTAGATCTAACTGGGTAGATGGCCTATATTTTCATGTAGATCCATCTCACATTACTGGTTCATGGTTTCCCTATCTGTGTAGTGAAACCATGTGGTAAGCCTCTTTTCCCAAGAACCCAATCTAGGATTGTGCACTGTTTTTCATACCATGCAGACAAATAGTGCACTAGATAAATTTTGGGTATTTTTACCATTTTACCCTTAATTAATTAATTATGCTCCTCCTTTCTCTACAATAATTTTTACAGTGATATTGTCCTCATTTCCTATCATTTTGGATCATTTCGATGGCCTAATATTGGGATCAAAAGATCTCCATCATTCAGGATTTGTTTGAGGTTCTGTTTGTCACATTGGATGTGAAATATTTAGTACTCAAGTTACTTTTAAGATGTTTTCATCTCCCTTTCCCCCGACCTAGTTATTAAGGTTTGATCATTTTCCAATTTTTATTGGTCTACTCTGATCCAAGATTAATAAAGTTTTGATATTAGAGAATGAGTGTTATACATGCCTAATGTGGGTGGTCTATTACCCTTCCCTCATGTTCGTTGATTTTGGAATTGTGATTTAGGGACTTCCAATTTTAATGGGTGACATTTAATAAACTTATATTCCATGATTAAAATAATAAGAACATAATGGTTATTCTCTTTCAGAACATGTGATTATTTGTAAGTTGTTCTTATCAAAACTCCATCCATACCAGGTAGGATGCAATGCCATAATTTTCATTTTAGTGCTTTGAAACATTTGATCCACTGTTTGGGTGTGCCTTTTTATTACATTCTTAAGTGTAAGATTTTCTATATTAAATTTCTTGATTTATATTTTGAGTTGAATAATGGAAATTTCATTGTATGATCACCACTTAGCCCACCTAAGGTAGTTGTTTCAACTAAAAAAATTATGTGAAATTGAAATTGGCATGTATAATACTTATTTAAAACTCCCTTTTAAATGTAATTGAATAATAGGTTTCAAGTCCATAGCATCCCTTACCATGTTGATGGAATTTTGTAGATTGAATGGTGATTATTAAAATTCATAAAATTGATTAAATGAATGGTTTTATTCTACATGGCCTTGGAACAAAAATGAAAGGAAAGGAATGAACCAAATAGACATATTGATTGATTATTAATTGATTAAATGGTTGCATGCTCTTTTAGACATTTCCCTGTAGTAAAAGGAATTGGCTTGAACCTTACAAAATATTATATGATATCAATGTCAAATAGGAGTTTCTTGACTCGAGACGACCTTTGATTCGCGAGGGAATTCCTTAAGCACCTGAGGACCCAATTCTAAATTCTAGGATATGGTTTCATTGGTTGAGCACCATATAGAACCTGTTATTTATATAACTTTGTATGACTTGTATGACACCATAGGATCACTCACATAGTACAAAAACATTCCATGTATACACTCCTAGGATCGATTATAAACATATTGGTTCCATGGTTAATTACTCTTGGTCCTAGTCATTGAATAACAATGTTTTACTTAAGATAAACTCTTTGGACTTAGTAGGCATCTTACTATAGAATGCCTTAGACTATACGCCTTGGATTAAACTCTTACCCCTATCCATGATACAATTATTACTAGGTTTGAGACCATTGAGTTATATATTTCCTTGGTACTTAACATAGAACTTCATTGTTAAATATCACTATAGGATTCCTTGTTACAGCTTGTAACATTCACTATTGTCAACATGTGACATATATATAAATTGGTAATTATAAAATAATGAACTGGTTATATGTTAAGACACCAGTTGGGGACGATGTAGGTAAATGGGTATTTAGTTACACTATATTTCATTACATTATATATGCATTCTTTCATATTTTTACATTTCAATGACACATGACCGATGTTATAGACACTATTGATGGTGTCCCACTGAGATTTATCTCACACCCTCTTTGGGCCCAATTTGGTGCCTGTGGAAGATTACATAAATGAAAGTGCAAATAAAGTGAACCATAATATCGAGAACGCTTGATTCCTTACTATTTATTAGGGACCTTGATACAAGATGACTGATCCAGAGCTCAAGATTCTTGGGATAGTCTTTTGATTTGTGTTATACATTGGTGGTACAAGTTTTTTGTGTTGTCTTGTATCCATTTTTACAGTTTTTAAATGTCATGAAATATCATTATCAATATTTATATTCTTGTATGTTATTAATTTTGTTTAAGTTATTGTTTTTATTTTCTCTAATTTACATTGTGCCTTTTTCACATATATTTCTTTCTTTGTTTACCTCTATTAATATTAATCCATAGTTCTACACCTTAGTAATGAGGTCATAGTCTTTCCAAATACACCGCTATTCCCTCCAGGCTAGATGGAATCATCATACATTTGGGGTTATGTTCTTGAGGCCATGTGAACCACCCAGCTTGGGACAACTAATAAGTGTCATCTGGGTCCTGGATTTCACAATAATAGATTATCGTTTATACTCCTAAATTCAAAAAAGCATGTAATCTCCATTAATGATAACATTTACCACTTTTTCTAAAAATCCGTTATTAGTTATGAGGTCATCAACACTATAGAATTTACATTATCAATATCAATCATCCCATTAGTCAAGATAATGATATTTCTCAACATAAAAACCATTGTAGGGGTTACTATACATTGGTAAAAATATAACCTTTCCATTAAATAAAAATTATATGTCAACAACACAATTAAAAATAGTTTTTGTAATCCCAAAATGAAATCATGTACTTCAGTATTCATAAACCATATTTCATGAATTCGAATGTATTTTCGCATCAACCATGCCTCTTATTTTTCTAACCATCAACTTGGATTCATCATATAATTCATTAATACCCCATTACTAATATATTAAATACGAATCATTTATTAACATTTATCAAAATAAATTTAATCATGGTCATAAACATTCCTATTTATGTGAAACATACCTCTCATATATTTCTCATGGTCTCTTCATCATTAGTAGTAAGATAATTATTATAATAGCCTTTCCTGTTTCCTTCATCATAATGGACCTTATTTAAACACATAAAACATTCAACTTTTTATAATACAGTTGAAAGATTAATTTTCAAATCAATTGAATAAACTAAAATATTAATTTTTCCTCCGAAATTACATGTTTTGTGTCCTTCTTTACCATACATAAGACATCTTCTAATTCAATTAAAAAGTACCATTATGTGTTTCTTCCCATGTTTTTGACATATAAATTTCTGAATCTTTATTCTTTTAAGGTTACCATCACCCAATCTCTTGGATAACTCTTTCCTTTTCTTATTTGTTGAGTCTGAGAGTTCGTTAAGGTACACATTCTGAGTCATATTTTATGAAAACTAATTAGGCATGAAATATCCTTCTCTGTAGTGATCGTCCCATATTACTAGTCATCAAGAGATTGTCAGTCATATTCAATACTAACCCAATTCTTTCTGGTTCCCTCTATTGACTAAAATGAGATAAAAAAATGTGAGAAACACTTATCATAGCATAAAACCACTAATCATTGAAATTTAATTATACGAGATCTAAGTTAGCACACATTAATATAAATCTAGGATAACTTGGTTTTATCCATATATACATGCCAGAAGATGTCCTTATAAATATCTATAGGGACCTCACTAATGTTTTCTCATTCTAGATTACAAATGTTGACAAAACCTTTCCTTTAATAAAAACTATAGCGACCCAGGCGTAACAAATATGGGTATTGAATCATTTAAGATGAATATTTAGTACATTACATAAGGTAATGTTTGATAACATTAAAAGAAGAGTGTCTTTGGAATCGTGGAACACATTATTCTAATTTCATGAATGATCTTCAACTTTCCCTGTATTTATATTCCCCTTTAGTACTCCTACATTAAACTTTTCATCCTAACACAGGGAAAGTAAAAATAATAAAGGGTGGTCTCATATTCACAGTAATATTAAAAATAACAGACATACATTATCATAACATGGAAATAAAGGTATGAGAAAATGAAAATAACATTTTACAATCATACAATGTGTATCAATGATCATAATCATGAGTCGTGGAATAATGATTGTAAATTCATTAATATGTGATCCATAAAGAAATAAAAATCATAATCCCTAAAATTATAATATTGTAATAAGACACATAATTTTGGAATAAAAATCAACTTATAACATTGTGAAGACATATAAATAAAAATTGGTTCATTTATTAATTTATATAAAAATAAATGAGGACCATACATGAACATATAAAAATTAAACTAGTTCTAAACATATCACTGGGAACATATAATAAAGATAATGAAATTTTTTTTGAATATGTAATCAGGTTCAAGCATAAAAATGTGAACATGTTATTAGGCTCAAAGAAAACTTTGTGAACATGTAATATGGGTCACACATATGATTTTTTACATTTTATCAAGTTCATGAATATCATTGTGAACTATTAATTAGGTCTAAAAAATAATTATGAACATGTAATCAGGTTCACACATAGGTGACTATAGCTGTTGGGTGGACACCTCAAATTCCCCAATAGTGGCCACTTCATTATAATGAATCTGGTTACACCTTCTTCCCATAGTATATCATGTAAACTAACATGTTCCAATCATTAAATAATGAGTTATAAATATTATCCCAATAAATTGGTGGGAGATATAAGACCCACAAATAAAAAAAAGAAATCGTACAAATATATTCCACACGACAAAAAAATTATATATCATGGACCATTAAAATATATTGGTTTTATAAACATTGTATCATAACAGATGAAATGAAATGGTTATTATAAAAATTTAATAATATCACTACCTATGTAAAAGATAAAATATTGTTAATAATTGCATCATATAATAACATGTAGAATGAAGTGGGTTTGACAAACATTTTATCATGGTATAACCAATGGAAGAGAAATAGGAAACATAAAAAACATCTTAATTTAAGCATCACCCACTAAAATAAAGAATATGTTTGGTATCATTTTATAATATTCTCATTAAATCAAAATTAATATAATAATGTGTCATATTATATGTATAAGAATTTTTAATGACCACTTGGATCATTTCATAATAAAAATATCATTTCAGCGAAAATATATTTCATAAAAAAAATCAACAAAAAATTTGTTATAAATAATTATTTTTAATTTTATTTAAAACTTTTCATGAGAAAAATATCCATTCATATTTGAAAAAAATAATTCTAAATCTTAACACATTTATAAAAACGTTTTTATTTAAGATAACTATCGAAACATATAGAGGACGCTTTGAAAACCATTTATTCATTTTTTAAAATAAAGAATATTTTTTTAAAAAAATCATTTAAATATAATATAACAATGAATTTAGATATTATTAAGAAAAAATATTATTAAAAAATAAACTTTACAATATTTAAAGGAATCATGAATGAAATTATGATCCTGATGGCGAGTGAATTTCTATACAGGGAGAATTATTTCTGAACCATAAAATTTTTAGAAACAAGTCTTGATAAAAAATTATCAAGAATATTACATAAAAATTTACCTTTATAAACTTAATTAATGTGTAAAATGGAAATTTATAAAGATTGGATACCAATGAAAAACATATTTATTTTATTTTTTGAAATCATGTTTTTGGGAGAGAAGATATTATATACTAAAGTGTTAAATAATGTTTTATATTTTTGAAAACATTTCATTTGATTATCTTAAGTACCGTAGAGTGATGAAATCGATCCTTTAAATGAATATATATTGAATAACTATATGATAATAAAATTCATGAGAATTATTGAGATAAGGAACATAATATTTCTTTAATGGTAGCAGAATAAAAAACAATCTCAATAAAATATGTGATTGTAGCAATAGACTATTGACATATTTATAAAATTGATCCATAATACCCATTAGATAATAAAATTACATGAAGCATAAGATATCATAAAAAATGATATTTATGACAAATATTTTCAACATGAAGTATATAAGAATCATAAAATAATATAGGTTCATAGCATAACATTTGTCTTAAAGGAGATTTGAAACCAAATTACATTACTTATTTGGTAACTTTTGAACATTAATGCACCATTAAAGGGAGATCATAAAGTAGAATTTTAAATTCCCATAATTCTAAAGATAATAATAACAGAATAAATTTTAGTTTGGTATATAAAACAAAAAAATATAATAAGTGGTGAATAATGCATAATACTTTCATGGATATAAATGAGACTATAAATCCCATATCCATAAGTCTTGACTCTCACCAAACATGATAAAAAATCCTATAGAATAAATATATGTTTATTTTAAATCAATCCTAAAACCATATTAATTTATTTAACACTTTATATGTTGTTTTTATGATTTAATATAACTTATTTATTTTCAATTTTATTTCAAAATTACATTTCATGTAATAACCACTTAGTTTTCATATATTTTTAAACATGTTATTCATGATGTTCGTACATAGTGAATGATTTTATTATTTAAATAGTTTAAAACATGAAATTAATATCATTTATATTCATTAGATATATATTTATAATATTAAATAAAACATAGAAGTATAAACTGAAATAAACCTATCATGGAGATGGTAGGCCATATGTGTGCATGAACATTGTTTCCATTTTATTATTATATTGATATAAATAATGTAAATGACATATATGTATAAATATATATAATATATTATCTTTAAATTATAATTATTATTTTATATATATAACATATGTTTATTATAACCATTCTTAATACACTAAATGTAATAATTTAGTGAATCACATTTCTTTTAAGAGGCCGTAGTCCACACATCCACAGACATTGTTATCATATTCTCAAAAAATGAATGGAGTTAAAGGTACATGTTGTATAAAAATTTCAAAAGAATAAAGACATGATAAATTCCATATATATCCAATAAAAATAGTAATATCAACATTATTTTAAACCTTCAATTTGGTAATTTAAGAACAAAGGACATTGGTTCATGAGTCAGCTGTCTACCATACAAACGAAAGATGATTTCACGTCCTATCTGACTTGTGTTTATGATAGTGTAGGTCATTAAATTAAAATAAAAAATATTAGTATATTTAAAATGTTTAGGTTATTATATAATCATGTAATACTACTAATTTAAGTGGTGATGAGAAAGAAATAAATAAAAAGTTATCATAGAAGAATGTTCCCTCTTCTTTGGGTAACTCTTTTTGGTTTCAACCACAAGACTTCATTGGTTATCCATCATTTAAAGTTCCGTCTTATAGAATAATAGGTGGGATGTTGGGAGATTATTTTTCCAAGGGTTTCATGATCAAAATTTCTTGATAATTGTGATGAATTTTGGGGGTGATTTTCCTTTTATAGAGGGGGAGGAGTTTCACTCTTATAAATACAAAAAGGTAAACACTATTTGGGGGTCTTCCTTACATTAGGTACCTCCAGAAATTAACCTTACTATGTAAAAAAGGTAAATGGTGTAAATATGTCAACAAATTTATTTTTTAAATAGTTTATAAGACATTTTTATTCTAATGATTAAATCATAGCAATAAAGTAAACTCATTTTTATATTAGTCAATCCAATTAATTTAAATTACTTTTACTAGTATTTTTTGTAAAAAAAAATCTAACATACTATAAATTCCAAATTATGATGATTCCTTATATTTAATGAATTTTATCAAATTCCAAACATAGAAGGGGAAATTTTAATTTAAAATTAATTTCACACACTCGATGAAATAACATGTTTTTAAAGAAAAAATTCAAAAGATTAAATTGTTTTTAATGCCAATTTCAAAGAGAATAGATTAAAATTAACTAAAATTTATTCCTTCAAATATTATTAAACTAATTAAAATATAAAACATAATTAAATTATAATTTATCTATATAAATAAATTTGATGAATAGTCAGTATTCATGTAAAATTCAGTATTATTCATTATTCATCAAAATATGAAACCTCTTAGGAAAATAAAAAAATGGAACCTAAACTATATTTTTCATTAAATTTTCATAAATAAAATTTATTTTATCAAGTAATAATTTATATATGTTCCAAAATTTATTTTTAAAACAGGCGCTTCATTAAAAAGCAAAGAATTACCTTTTAGAAGAATACATCTATTTATTTATATAATTTATTTTTTTATAATCTCGTTTCAATAATTTTTATTGGATACGTATTAAAAATATTTACTTAATATATAATATATATAATTTTTTTTGAAACCCTCATCAAAAGTGGTTTTTATAATTTACTCCGATAAAACGTGTCTGTAAATAGAAAAATATTTTTCTCTAAAAAGATATTTCATTATATTCAAATAGTTATTACATTCAATTTAAAATAACTGATATCCAAAGGATTCATCTTATATAAATATATAAATTTTATGTTCAAAATTTAAGCTATATTACCCATAACATATATTTGAACAATTAAGTGGAATCATTATTCATTTTTTAATTACACTATTAATAGTATATAGTAACATGATAGTTCTCGGTAATGCATGTAATGAATGATATCGAATAAACAGAGTAATATGGGTAACCCAAGACAAACCTAGTGTTTTGTGTACCATGAGATATTATAATTTTTTTATAGTGAAAAATTGTAATGTCCCTGACCTCTCTAGTCCATTACTTTGTGGGAAATCTGGTGTTTGCGGTATCCTAGGAAGTCATGGTGACTCAATTCAACTATTAGAAAAACTACTAGTTTTTCAATGGTTTCACAGTTAGTGGTATCTCACCCTAGTGTGGATCACTAGTGGGGTCACACCCTATAGGTAGATAACTTAGGTAGTGGCTTGTTGGCGGTGTCTCACCCAGGAGGTGGCCCACCCTGGCAGCGGCTCGCTAGCGGTGACTCACCCTAGTGGTGAATTGCCTACGGTGTATCACTCTGGTAGTAGCTGACCCTTGTAGTAGATCAACATGGTAGTGTATCAACCTACAAGTTTTTCACTAATTATGGATCCTTGTTGGTCACGTACAACAGTTCCTTATCTAGAAATGTCTCGCCTAGCAGTGGGTCTCCGAGCGGCTACTCAGTGATGGTGAGAATTGGTTCATCCTAATGGATGCTCGTCTAGTCATGCCTCATCCAACACTACCTTATACAGTGATACCTCATCCAGTGGTAGTTATCTGGATGTTCCTTGTGAATTGTTTCTCTAGCTCATCTATTTTTCCATTTTGACACCTTCTATGACATAAAATGGGTTTAACTATTTATTTTAAAGTTCATATGACCAATTAAAAGACTATAAATTATATCTTAAATTGCCCATGATTTATGAGGGTTTTAATTGGTCAAAAAGTGTGATCTTGTTCAAATATTCCTTTAATGGGAAATTAAAAACATTATCTAGTCCTTGACTAGGATCAGATCATCCAAAATAAGATATATCATTCCCCTTGTATATTCCTTATTGATTCAATTACTGAGGGATACTTTGAATCCAAATTCTCCATAGGATCCAAGTAAACTATTGTAGCAGTTGGTTTGTGATTTCCCTGTATAATTTTCTACAGAATGTGTGACACTATTTCTGTGAAACTACATAGTGATGATCGTATTTCATCCATGTGGGGTTTTCCATTGTATTTCATAAATTTTTATCATGTAGGGAGGGTATATATATTTTTTACTTTTTGAATATATTCATGTCCATATTAATAAAGACAATTAAAAAATTTTAAATCAATAAAAAATGGGTTGGTAAAAAGGGACTCATATTTATGCTGTGTTATTATTTTGATGACATAATGACATATATGGGCTAACTACCCATTCAAAATCAGGGCCATTGGGGGTCCTTGTTTTCACATATAATGGTATATATATTTCATGTTGTTTTGTTTTATTGGATTATTATATATAAAATATGTTTCAAAAACATATATATGGCTAACAAATGGATTCCCTATGATCATAAAATTTCTATGATAACCCCTAAATGAAAAAGTGGAATTAAATAAGGGACACATTATTAAATAAGTAAATTGTTTTTACCATTGTTCACATGGTCATTTAATGTGTTTAATTTTAATGGTTTTTTTTGTTGGGGAAATATATGTCATGTGGTCATACTGTGGGATTGTGATGGGTGTGGTATGATTTTACTGCAGGGCTACGAAGCTCTGTGTTTTGTAATGTGTTGCTAGACGGGATTGTAATTTGGGGTTAGTTCTCTTGATATGGTATTCAAAGAAGATAAGTTTAAAAAGGGAATGAGTGATTGGTATTTTTTTCTCCATTAATAAATTCCATAAAGCTTCACCTCATATTTATAGGTCATGGTATGATGTTTATTTAATGCGAACTACATTAATTTACAATGACTTTTACTATGTTTCGTAGTTTTTCATGTCATTATAGAATGAATAAATAAATTTTTAATGTGTTTGGGAATGGTTTGGGTTTTATTAGTTAATGTAATTGACTAGGTTCAAATGAAATTTGTGGAAATGTGAAATGGGTTTTCTGGCTTGATGTGTGGTGTTGTTCATTTAGAGTTAGCAACAAATTTTGGTAGCCATGAGCTATTTAGTGATTTTGTTTGTGCATCCATATATTGGGATTGATTGTTTTGTATTATTTATACACACTTTTATTTTATTGTGATTTCAATATGCACCCCACCCTATTTGGTAACTATGTGTCAAACACCCCCATCATCACGAGGGAGGGTTTATTTACCAACATCCCGGGGGCAGGTTGGATGGTTGGACACTAACTCTTCCTTGATCCCTCTTCTAGGTGATGATGGTTCATTTTTATTTGGGTTGGATGTGTTGTGATTTTGTTTCACATGTTTCTTCATGATGAGTAGTGACCCGGTATCCCAGATGTCTTGGAAATGAGTTGTGACATGGTGTCCCATGTGTCTTTGGGATGAGTTGTGATGTGCTTCCCAGGCCTCTTCGGGATGTGGAGGGATTCAATATGAGGCCTAGGTGTGCATGGGAGGGATGTGTTTTGATTCCTAGGTGTGTGAGGGTGGTATGTGTTGTGAGGCCTAAGTGTGTTAGTGTGAAATTTAATATGGTATATTCAAAATATGTGGGAGTGACATTATGTTTTTTGTTGGGGTGTGATAGAAAATAGTCGGTGGAAAAGTGGTGAATGTACCCTATCATCGATGTGATTTATAATAAGTTATATTAAATGGCCTGGGATATTTGGTGTGAGTTGATTAGATAGGTTGGGGTTATGGTTAGTCTACCTATTTGGTACTATATTGGTTCTGTTGTTTTCTCATGGATGCAATAGAATGATATACCCACCTGTGCACAAGAAACGTTTTTTAATCTAAGTATACATGTATGATAAACAAATATATATATATATATAACAATTTTCAAGTTTACCAAAATAATACATTATCTTTTTTTGATTTTATTTGCTCGTACCTTGGGACAGTTATTGGGTTATTGTGCTATTCTTTTTGGGGTACATACATTGGATACATTTATTTGTATTAGTTATATTTACCCCATATTTATAGAATGGATTGTGGAATATATATATATATATATCATGGTTTTTGATTTGATTGATAAATATTATATCTCAGTTTCATTTATTATACAGGGTATTGTATCCCATATTGTGACATTTGTACACCTGTGGTGCTAGTTGCTAACTCGGGCCCTACTGGAGGTGAGGCTTGGGGTCATTATCTCGTATTCTTCATTTTCATCCCAAGAGGGGTATCCTTAGAAGTAGGGGGACATGATGCAGTGTAATTAAAGGAAATTTTTGAGGGATAGGATCAATTTTTGATTTTGAAACAGTGAAGATTTCATGGGGTAGTAAGGAAATTTTTCCAGTTGACCTTGTTGTATGACATAGGATAGGGAGACCAGCTAGGAAACAGGATTTTTGAGTCCCTCATGATCAAGATAATGTCTAATAAGATTATTGAATGAACAAGTTATATAGACTTGATTTTCATGTAGTTACCTAGGAAAGGTACATTCATCATAATGACTAGAGTTATTTTTTGAATTGGGTTGTTTCGGGAAGGTTGAAATGGATAAAATGAAGGAAATGAATTAAACAAAATCATAAAAAAATCCATGATAATTGGGTGTCATAAATCTGTTCTTACATTTTATATATTTATGTTATTTACTATCCATGTGTTCCTCAGGATGTATAAGTTCATCAGGATGATCTATTTGATCATTGTAGGGTTGATCTAGTTAAGAATGACTATCAAGAGAGAATGTTGTGCACTTTCTATCAGTGGGATTTGGGTAATTATAAGTGATGTTTTTTAGAAGTGGATATATATAGTTGGATAGAGGATCCAAATATTTCCTTCAGTATTATCATTTACCCGACAAATTTTAGGTTCCATTTAAAAGTTAGTTAGATATGGGGTGATGCACATTAGTGGTGGATGTTGTATCAAGTTGACCCAAAGGTGGAAAATTTTTTGGGGTTTGACTTCTAGAAGGAGTTTTGAGAATAGTTCCTTTCATTTACTATCAAGGATATGATAAGAAAGGTTATAATCTCAATTCAATATAGGAGTACGTTAGTGAGGGAGCTTGGAATCAAGTTTAAGGATTTTCTTCTCTTTTCCCATGATCTTTTTTTGAATGAAGTGTCTCATGTGAGATGTCTTGAGGAGGCAGTCTACCATTCTACCAAGAGAGAAGTAAATCCTTTTACAATACCTACATATCTAAAGGTTTAGAATAATTCATTCATGATTGAGTTGATTCACTCATAAAGTGGATTACCATGAGAGGGGGCCAATAGATTTCATCAAGAGGAAGTGTTTTTTGTGGAATATATAAGGTGCAATAACCTTTTAGGGTTTTACCACCTGGGAGATAACATCGACGACTTCAATTTCTACCTTTTGGTATCCATGAAATTCTTGTGGTCTTTAGGATATTGTGTTTATTCACTGGGGTTTGCAAAAATATTCAAAAATAGTGCCCAGTTGAAGACTGAACTCAGTTTGGAAGAGGTGGTTTGGCTCAGCGTCAGCCTCAGTAGTAGTTTCCGTTGAGGGTATTTTAGCTGCAGCTATAGTGTAATTTTTGTCCACTTAGTGGGCATATGGAATTTAGTGACCGACCTCAAGCTTTTTCTTCTGTTCCAGTACCACGACGGATCATGTCCAATTAAGTGGTGATTAGTAGATTTTTATTGGATATGGTAATGGTTTGTTTTATGTAGTGGAGGTAGCTATTCCAAACATGGCTAAAACTATTCAATGGAATGATCGGTTGGTTTAGTGCAATTATTGTTATCATGTTTAATTATAGAGATTCACACTCCTTTGTTGCACACTCTCCATTCCATCCTATTGGACTATAAGTAGAGAGGCCTCCCATGACCCTAGTGATGAGTACACATTTCAAAAACCGAACCATCTTGTTTGATGTGTTCTAGGGGCATAGACAGATGATGGGACCACATCAATCCCATGTGGATATCTTCATTCTACAGATGAATCCATTAAATTTTCTCCATGGAATTTACTAGTTGTATTCCGTAAATACTATTATCGACTTATTTCAAAGTATAGAAGGGTTTTCATATAGGGATGGCCAAAATGTGTTTTTAATTGGCGATCGAGGTTGTCAGGTGCTCAGTCAGCATGTGGGGTCCCTTTATTCCCTGTTGACTAAACTGTTAATTCAATTAGGGGATGATGAAATGGTAGAGGTTCTCAGGGGTTTTTGGGAGTTTCGAGATACTTTCAATGAGGTGGTTGTGATGCTACCCCATCGAAATGATGTTGTGTTTGGGAACAACTTGAAGACGATTGCTCTAAATTTGAGGGATACTTATCGGATGAAACCTTATCAGTTTCATGTGTTGATTATTTACATATATGATTTGATAAATAAGGGTTTTATCTACCATAGTGTGTCACTATTTGGCGATCGAGAGATTTTTTTCCAATAAGGGGATTGTATTTTGAGGTTTTTTATAAACTACCGAAGGTTAAATCAGGTGAGGCTCAAGAACCGATACCCACTTCCAAGGATATACGATATTTATGAAATGTTTTGGGGTGAATTTTAGGTTTATAAGATTGATATATAGTCTAGATATCACCATTTGAGGGTGAAGGAGGGTGATATCTTGAAGATTGCCTTCAGATGTCAGTATGGGAACCTTCAGTTTGTAGTCATGTCGTTTGGTGTAACAAATGCACTAGCCATGTTCATGGGGATTATGAACTCTATATTTTTTTGGTTCCTAGATTAGTTCTTCATCATATTCATCGATAATATGTTGATCTACTATAATCAATATTATGATCATGATGACCATCTAATTATTTTTTTGTGTGTCCCTCAAAGACAACAACTCTATGGAAAAATTTCCAATTGTATTTTTTTGTATGAGCTATTCATTTTCATTATAATTTTGGGTCTCATCAGGGTGTGGTGGTAGATGTGTCGAATGATGATGAAGTTGTTTCTTGGGAATTAACAAAGAACATGGTTGAGTTTCAAAATTACCTTTCTCTTAAGGATATTATCTGAGATAGTTGCATGTTTTTGCCCAATTTATAGCCACATTGATGGATTTGACAAGGAAATAACAATATTTTGTGTGGAAGAATAAATGTTAATTATCATTTGATTAACAGATGGGGATATTTGTTAGTACTATAGTGCATTGGTTTCAAGTGGAAGGGGTGATGTTTGAGGTGTTTTTTGAATCTTTCTATTTGGTATTGGGATGTGTGATGATTGAATAGTAAGCAATGATATCCTATTGATTAATGTAGTTTCTTCCCCAAGAGTGTAAATATTACACCCATGAAATGTAGATATAAATGGTTGTGTTTAAGATAAATTTTTGGTGACATCACCTCATTGGGGTGCGATTTGTGGTCTTCAAAAATCACCAAAGTTTGAGATATTTATTTTCACAATGTGACCAGTATATATGATAAAATAGGTGGATTGAGATTCTTTATAAATATCATATTAAGATCATAAAATCCTATGAAAAGGGAAATGTAATGGGAAATGACATGAGTAGATAGTCACAAAATGAGGTTTTTTTGGAAATCTTTGGATGCTTGGTGAGAAAAGGGGGAGTTGACCGCCGTACACATAGATGAAATAGTGAATAGTGGTAAAGGGTGATTTTTTAGATAGTGATAATGTATTTTATGATGAAACATGTGGGGAATTCTCAAGGAGAGACGTAGAGGCAGAGGTGGTGCATGTCCGTGCTATCCTTGGTGATTCTTCAAAAGGGTGGTGGGAGGATGGTTAGAACCGGATGTTGTTTCATGGATTGTTCTTTCTTCTGGTATACATGAATGATGTCGTACCTCATGAGTTTTATAAATCATGTTTATAGGTATACCCATGAGTTGAAAATATCTTCCATGGATTGAATATGTAGTTTTTATGGTCCATGGATGAAAAGGGTAGTGGAAGAGTTTGTGGAAAGGTTCGTGGATTCTCATTAGGTAAAGTTAGAGCATTATGTTCATGGTTTATTTTTAAAACCCTGGTATTTTACCAAGTCAAAATGAAATGAATTATCAATGTATTTTTTTATATATTAAACCAAAGGTCATGGAGGCTATGATGCTATTTGGTTGACAGTGGATTGTATGATGAAATCAGCCCACTACATAATGATTATGGAGTTGTGCATTTTGGATGAATTGGATAGAAGGTACATAGATGAAGTGGTTCAGGTTCATGGAGTTATGAGGTTTATTATCTCATACTGGGATGCAATGATTACCTCATGAGCCTGGAGGGGATTTTAGTATGCTTTTGGCACTCTGTTATGTCTCAATAGTTCTTTCAATCCATACAAATATGGGAAGACATAACGAACTATCTGTACATTGGAGGATAAGGTGGGAGCCTGTGTCATGGAATTTGGTGGGTCTTGTGTATGAAACATGCATCTGGATGAGTTTTCCAATAATAATTGGTATCACCCTTCCATTGGAATGACCCCAATTGTGGATTTGTATGGATGGACATGTCATTATCCATTATATTGGATGGTGGTAGGGGAGACATCTATTCTAGTTACAAATGTGGTGTAATGAATGAAAAAAGGGATAGATTCTAATAAAATGTTGAAAACTGTGTAGAACAACTAGAATTCATATTCCAATCAATAAAGGTATCCCTTAGAGTTTGATGTTTGGGACCACATGTTCTTAGGGGCTTCCCCTTGACGTGGTAAATAGAGGCTTGAAATAAACAGTATGATATCTCCCAAGTTCATTGAACCCTTTGAGGTTTTGGGGAAATTCGTAATAGTGGTGTATTTTTTGGCACTACCACCTAGGTTATATTGGATCTGCGTTGTCTACAATGAATCGTTGCTTCATCGATATCTTCACGATGACCCACATGTAATTGACTAGCGATAGTTGGATATCGAGGAAGACGTGAGAGTTGTGGATTGTCCATTATAGATCTTGGATCATTATTAGAAATCATTTTTTAGGTGGACTATTCCTTTTTTTCATATATTTTATAGAAATGGTGGCCCATAAGAGTGTACTTGGGAGTGAGAAACACAAATGCATTCCTAGTACCCAGAGTTTCTTTGGAGTTTTTCCATGTTCTTTTTTCCCTATATGATGTAATGATTTAACCTTATTGATTTTAGGATGAGATATTTTCCTTGGTTTGTTATATTTGTATCACGATATGTGAAAAATACCTATATATGGAACATGGGTGACCTAATTAATAATTAGATCTAATTAACTTTTATGTTATTAAACCCATATGGGTGAGTTTGTGCTGCCGGGAACAGATAGTATATTGACATAGAGGAATACATTACCAAGTTTGTCTGTTCAGGATGGTGTGTTTTGTTGTTCTTTTGTAGTGTGTTTTGTAGTTTTTTGGGTTTGCGTGTCAATGACAATGATGATAAGGCCTAGTTAGCATATTTCAGAGGAGGTTTTCCTATATGTAGAGGTTCTCACTCTTTCTTTCAAACACATAATGTGGTCTAATGTTGAAGTGTTTAGTTTGTAGTAGTGTTTAAAGTGTAATGAGATCATTGAGGTATTTCAAGTGAAGGTGGTTCGGACCCTTACTCTCTTACCATCCAAATCAATTTTGAATTATAGAGGGTAAGAATAATTTGATATGTATCTAGTGTATGGTTTTGTACCTCCCTGATCCATTATATTGTGAAAAATATGCGGTTTGATTTACCTTGGGAAGTCACAGTGACTTATTCCAACAATTTGGAAATTATTTAGTATTCCAACAGTGTCCACCATATTGGTAGATTTCCCTGGTGGGGGATCACATGTGTTATATCACCCTGGTGGTATCTCAGCTTAGCGGTGGCTCATTGGAGGTGCAACATCATTCTGGTAGATCACCCTATCATTATCTCACCCTGGTAGTTACTCAATGGCGGTCACTCATAAGTGGTCACTCATCCAATGGTGCCTCGTCTGGTGGTGTCTCGCTTGGATGAGACTTAATAATGGTGGAAGGAAGTTCATCCTAACTATGACTCTTCCAGCGGTGCCTAATAAAATGGTTCCACATCCAGTGGTAGCTCTTCCATTGGTCCATGTCCAGCGGTGCCTCATCTGGCATTTCCTCATGAACAGTGTTTCCAGTTCTTACAGTTTTTCTCTTTTGATATCTTATCTTATGTTAAATGAGATTAATGCCCTATTTTAAGTCCTTGTTTAAAATTTAAATTCTAAAAATAATTTCTTCAATTAACAAAGACTTATGAGGCTTTAAATTTTTCAAAATACATGGTCATGGTTGGATCGTCCTTTAATGGAAAATTAAAAACGGTATCTAATCCATGACTCTGATCATATCATCCTAAAGAATATTTATCATTCCCCTTTTTAATTTATTCTTGATTCTCTTTCAACGAGAAAATACAAATCCATCTATACATAAGAGCTAAGGAAACTACTGTAGTAGTTGGTTTATGATTTCCCTATATAATTTACTGCTGCATGTGTGCCCCTATTTCAGTACAACCAAGAAGCGCTGATCGTATTTCTTCCAGGTAGTTTACTCTTTTCCATTCATAATATTTCATCATACTATATGGTTATATATATTTATTACCTCTTTCAAATAGTTTCCTCCAAATTAATAAATATAATTGAACCATTTTAAATCAATAAACTGGTGGATGGGAAAAGTGACACACGTTTTTGTTATGTTATTATTTTTTTATTGTGATATATATGGGCTTACTACCCACTGAAAATAATGGCCATTGGGGGTATTTTTTCAGATAATGGTTTAAATATTTATTTTTATAGTTCTATTAGAATATTATATATAAAATTTAGTAAACTAAGTATATTTATCTAATAAATTGATTCCCCACGAGAATAAAATTTCTATGATAACCCCTAAATTATCATGTGGAGTTAAATAACGTCTTATTTATTAAATATGAAACTGATTTTTACCATGGTATGCATGGTCATGTGATGCATGGGATTGTTGAGGTTTTTGTGTCCTGGTGATGTGGATTACATGTCGTTATACAATGGGGTTGAGTTGGGTGTTGTATGATTTTGCATTAGGGGTGTGAGGACAGGAGTGTAGTAATGTGTTTTTGGATGGGTTTGTGAGTTGGGGGTTGGTTCTATTTATATGGTATGTTTAGAGGATAATTATGAAGGAAGGAAGTAGTTATTGTTATTATTTGTTTCTCTATTAAGAACATAAATGTTTTTTACCCTATATCTAGATGTCTTGTAAAATGTATCTTTAATGTGAAGAGTGTATATTTACTATGGTTATTACTGTATAGATTAGTTACCCTAGTAGTGAAGGAATGAATAAAAAATTGTTTAATAAGGATTGGATGTAGTTTGGGTTTGTATTATTAATGTAACAGAATTGGTTAAAAGAAATTATTGGAAATGTGAAATGGGGTTTTTAACTGGATGTGTGGTGTCGTTCATTTTTAGGTAACATAAATGTGGGAAAGTCATGAGATGGTTAGAGATTTTTTTGTAATAAATTTGGTTGGTATTGAGTACATGATATTATTTATATACTCCAAATATTTATTTCTATTTTTATATACAACTCAACACTGTTGAGAACTATGTTTCGAACACCCTCATCTTCATGGGGGAGTGTCTCCCCCAACATCCTTGTGGGAGGATGGATGGATTTTAACCTTCTCTTCCCCACTACCTCTTTTGAGAAATAATGACCCAATATTAATCATGATGTATATGATGATATGTGGTATCAAAATTTTATTTAGGATAAGTTGTGACATTGTATCCCATGTGTCTTTGTGAGGAGTTGTGACATGGTTTCCTAGGTGTCTTCAGGATGAGTTATGTTGTGTTTTCCTTAGTTTCTTCTGGATGAAAGGGGATGTTTTGTGAGACATAGTTGTGTCATGGTGTGATGTGTTCTGAGTCCAAGGTGTGTGCATGAAGAATTTGTTGTGATTCCTAGGTGTTTGAGGACCATATACGAGGTGATTCCATGGTGTGTACAGGAGGTATTTGAGGTGGTATGTTTATAAGCGGTGGGAGAATCAGGAAATTTTATATTGGGATGTGAGAATAGATAAATAAGGGGAAAGTGGTGCGGGGTACCAAATAATCGATTCTCATTATATTATGTGATATTACATGGTTTCTGAGATTTAGTTAGTGTTCCAGGGTTAGTTTGGGGTTATACATAGTCTATCTGTTTGGTGTTTTTGGGTTATGTTGTTTTTTCATAGGTGAATTACTATTCTCCTTCCACTTTTTCATGAGATACATTGGTTTTTCTACTAAGTATTCTTATATACTCACCCTACATATATAAAAATATTTTTAGGAGTCTAGGAAGATTATGTGGACCATACTAGACATTACTACCCTGGAACATGGGATGGTTGAAATGTTTCTGCTATACTTTTACATTTGGGTACTTCATTTGGAGAAATTTATTTGTATCAGTTCAATTTACACATGAATTATCGAATGGATTTTGGATTTATTTTATAAATATTTCATAGGTATTGTTTTTTTAGATACATTCCATCTCCTGGCCATGTTTCTTATAAGGGGTGATACCTCATATATTGTGAGATTTTGTACACCCTTAGTGCAAGTCAGCAAACCTTGGCTAACTGGAGGTGGGACATGGGGGTCATTATCACCCTTCTATTCCAGCCCAGGAGGTGTTTCCTTGGAATAATGGGGTCCTGAAAAAGATTAATTTATTCATATGAGTAATGAATTAAATGGTGTAGAGTGAAATTCATACCATCATATATTTTTAATTTATTCAAAAAATAAAATTCATTAAAACTCAGGGTGATAGACACCAGGAGCTGCATGGTATACATAAACATTTTGCAGGTAGTTGAGTGGTCATGAAAAATTATATAGTTTTTAGCATTATAATTTTTCATGGTTTTCATATGGTTAGGTTAATTGAGTGCACCAACATTGTGACAATGTACCTTTTTGAAAAAAAAACCTATCCCATCCAAACTTGTAAAAAAAAACAAAATTTCATTCTCCCTTCATTGGATAGTGGCTCGCCATGAAGATATCCTTTAAAGGATAAATCATATCATTTTCCCCCATTCCTCAATATGAACGTGGATTTAAGAGTAGTTCATCTCTTTGGATATTTGATAATGATTAAATCGATGATATTGTGTCATTAATCATTTATCTTAATATGGATGGAGTTGTTTTGGTTGAAGACAATTTTCTCTAGTATCATTTTCTTAATCCAATCATTGTTTTTCTTCTAATCATGATTGAATCACAACATGAAGTAAATTTGATTTTTTGTAGGATTTTTTCCCAACCCATGACACATATGGGGTGGCCCATTATATTATCTCGGTTTCATATGACCCCACTGGATAAGTGAGTGCTACCCTAGTTAGTGGAATTCTTTATCATTTGAATTTTAATGAATTTTTTTGAATAAGACAATATGGGTAAGGTGATAATTCGTTTTCCATTATTTTTTAAGGTGAATTGATTTTTTAATTAAATTTTTATCTGAGTTAGAGGTACTCTCAAGGCATCTAAATTATATGAATATAATGAATGATTACCTAGGAATACATGGTTGTGCAATACCATGGGCCCGAATAGTGGAAATGGGTTACATGGACCTCTATTCTCCTTGGATAATGATTATGTGGGTTCCTTTGGGCCCTCCTACCCCTTAGCTCTAGATTTTGTGGGCTCATATATGACATAATAATTTGAAATGCTCCATATGTCAAATAATTTTTAACAGCACATCCATCTAGATAATCAAGGGACTTGAAATGAATTCCATTGTCTTTTATAAATTGGATCCAACATTGTTGGGTAGGAAAAATCTAGATATATGGCTTAGCCATGGATTATATGATATATTTTTTATAAATCTTGTACCATGATGATATTTTAACCATGTTATACGACCTAAACATGGTTGATATGTTACTTATGAGAATATAGTGTAATTGTGGTAGTTATTTCCTTCTTTTATTACTAATGCCTTATTATAGGATCTTGAAATTTGTTCTTGGGAGCCTTGATTGACTATACTGTGTCAAAAAAATTTCTACATCTGTCGTGGGAATCATACTCTAATTATTTATTACCATTGATATATTTATTGAAATAATTATCAAGTCGTTACATATAATGAACATGTTATAGACCCCATTAGTCATGGCTTACTAGGATTTTATCTCACACCCTATTTGGGTAATTATTGGGTACCTAAAGAGACTATATGGATGCATGTCAGGATCAGGGAAAGAACTTATAGTACTATTCATGATTTGTGAAACTCTTAAGAGTTGATGTGTATAGGACTGATTTGGTGCATGTTATTATACATGGGTATTGATATTTTGTTTTTTTAGTATTGTGATAAATTCGGTGTACTGATTCTTGTGAAATTTTTTCGAAGCATTGTAGAAACACAAAATGAAATTTAATTCTACAATAGAGTTTAAAATGGCCATTTTTTATATATATTTGTCTATATTTGTTTATCTAATGTTCATTAATTATCATGCTTCCTCAATGGTAGGTTACTTGTCCGGTGTTATAGAATCTTCTCCTACTACTTATTAATTTTTATAAATATTATTCAATTTAGATTTTATATAATATATTATGTTACACTCTTACATGAGGGAACAGTTTCTGAAAAGACATAATCTTGGTCGTAACTACAAGTTGGAATCCTGTGGAATTTGGTGACATGCACTTGAGCCCATATGCCTAATCGTATTGGGCCACCTTTTAGTGGAATCTGGTTTGGGATGTTATATTATTACACACTACAAACACTAGATTTTACCAAAAATAATTATTGTTCCCAGTAGAATAAAAACTGGGGGGAATGGAAGAATTGAAAAAAATGAGAGGAAGAATAGAAAAAATGAGATATTTACCTAAATGATCATCTAATATTTATAGATAGAAGTAAAAGTAGATAAGGATTAGGGAGAGATGGTCTCTTTCCATTCTCCCCAAGTCATAAAATAAGAATATGGTTAATGAGAAGTTTTATAAGGACTTTACTCAACAATGGTAAACCAGAATATTAATTAAAATAAAATATAGAAACAATCAGGTCAGAGTATGACTCACATATCAAGGAATGAATTAGATTACTCTAAGCTAGATAGAGAAACAACATTGCTATTAAGATAATATTTCAAACACTATTGAACCTATGTGACATGATTTTTTGGCATAAGCCAATATTTTTTTCCTAAGAGTAGACCATGACACCACCAATATGTTGTCATGCACCCAAAAAATTATTGAAAAAATGAAATCCATTTTAGGAATTCTATGTTGTTACATGATCCTAATTTCATGTAAATACTCAATTCTATGGTGATGCTAAAAAATATAATATCTTAAACAACAGGGCCCGGTCACTGATTGGGTTGAGATGGCCTGTGTAACAGCAGAACCAAGTCCCTAAAATGAAATTAATATAAAATCTTATATTTTTTCATGTCCTTGATCATTATTCCATTATAATATAATAAAACATTTTCATATCTATGATACTTAAGACACTTCATGGAATGATTCAACCTCTCACGATGTGACCCTTCTCTTGAACAAAAATTTTTAATTGATACTATATTTTTTGGAATTGAATGAAAAGCATAATGTAATTAATGAATCCAAAATCCAACCCATCAAATAGTCATGATATAAACCAAATAATCACGAAATGATGAAAAACATCATGAAATGACCAATAATAGAAAGAATTAGGAAACTAGAAACACAAAAAAACACCTTTTATTCCTTAAAACATAAAAAATATAAACAAAAAATATATATCATAATTTAACAAAATATTTTTATATGGGTGTAACACCACATACCAAATATTATGATTTTCCTACATATCTAATATTGAATCATTATTTGAATTAAGAGTGAAGTAATTATAAAAAATATGAAAATATTTATAAAATGTACAATTTTTTGATAACTAACCATTATACTAGAAAAACCGTAAATAAAAGACAATGTCATATTAACCTTACCCACAATGAATCATATATAATGATTTATTTAATAATAATAACTTGATGTCTCATATCCCCTCTTGGGATTAAGATAATGGAGGGGAGATAAAAAAGTAAATCACCAAATTATAATTGATATTAAACTAATTTTACTATTTTAAATGAAATAAAATATATTTAGTAGTTAAATTATTATTTTTAAAATTAGATAAAAATATAACTAGGTGTTTATATAATTTTTTATTTTTATTTGTTCTCAAGATATTATTTTCAATGAATGTCGATTTTTTATGAATATGAAGTATCATGGATATTGAATTATGATGGTAATGAAAAATTTATTATTATGAATCTAATATTGATAACAAAGGCATCCAATGTGTGGTGAAAAATCATGTTATTTGATTATATATACAACACATTTAGAATATATTATTTATAAGGACCCATTCTTACACCATTACGCTTTCTTGAATTAATTGAATAATTCACATTGAGGATATTTTTAGGTTTAGAGTTTTAGAGAATTATGCCATAACTATAACATTACATATCAAAAATTACAATGTATACACTTCTAATTAGTATCCATTTTTTAGAATATTAAAACTATTGAAAAAAAGATTCATGTCTAGTTCTATGTTTTAGACCACATGAATTTTACTAGATCGCATCCTTGACCCTATTCATCGTTATGTCTAGTGAAAAACATTTCTAAAACTTGGGATGAGCATAAAAAAGATCAGTAAGGGTTATAAAATAATGAATAAAATCATTAGTACATCAATACATAAAAAACATAAGCTCTTTTTCTTACCTCATGAAATAATAAGATTTATGAATAACAAATAGTCATCAAAATTCATAATGGTAATTTGTGGAATCCATAACATACATACGTTAAAGCATTAACATATACATAGGGAGTTACATTTGAAATACCCATCGTATTATATTCCCTAAATCACTTAGAAGAAATATTCATGTTTACCTCTGTCATGTTACCCAATGCATGGGAGGGCTATCTTTGGCTCACTCACCCTAGTATTATCACTTAACCACCCGTATACATAATCAATGCCCAATAAACATAACATATTAATAACACATAAAACAAGCATACATGAAAGATAAAATTTCCACATTGTAATCACAATATATCTTTTCAAGATATTTATATAATCAATGCTTAATCAAACAATTTTTAAAACCATTTAAAACCTTTAATAAAGAGATTTTTGTATCAAACCGTCCCATACCACTTAGATTCTTATAAATGGAATAAAATTTTAAAACATTATTTTCCAAATAATTAAATACTTAAAACCATTTAGATAACATAGACATTAATAGGAAATATTTATAAGATTAACTCATTAAAACATTTAAAAACATGATTTAGTTAAAGAGTCAGTTACCACATAGAAAATACTTAAATAATAATAATTAATGAATTTAATTAAACAAAACATATAATATCATGAGAATAATTAGATTCCTGATATTATAAGTCAAAGGGTAGTATATACACCATATAAAAGTGAATTTTTGTACGATAACAAATATGTCTAAGTGGAATTTAAATTGATACAAAGTCCCTTACCAAGATCATATCCTTAGATTATCGAAAAATAAATGACATAATTATGTGTGAAAAATAATAATACACACAATATATGTGGATATTATGTTTAAAACAATCAGGGTTTTTTCACACATATTCATTGCACGACATATTAAAGATGTATATGTTTAACCCAAATAATTGAAATTGGGTTAGGTTCTCTTACCGAAATTCGACTACCTAACGACGTCACATAAAAATTCAAGAAAATGAGTTGATGAAATAGAAAAGGGTCTCTCATTTCATGGAAATAAAATTTATATCAATAAGGATATATAATAACATATCCCAATATATGAAAAAGGAAATTAAAAGACATGATATAAGAGATGTCTTTGACTAAAAGAGTATGATGAAAGGTGCCCTTACCGATTCGGTAACATGCAAAAAATACCCCCCATGAAGGATCATACAATGAAGATGTAAATAACAACAAGGTAATGAATATTACAGAAAATATACAATCATGGACAGTACATAAACCTCACAAAAGGAAATAGTGACAAATATAGAATGAATCTCACAAGAATAAAAACTCAGATGAACACCCCTTACCTCGTGTCTGACATGACTTTTTAATTCTTTAATCTCCTAAAAAATAAATTAAAGTTAATTTATAATTTCTTAAGAACCTTTTTCAAGTTCATTATTCATATTTTATAATTTATTACCATTTAAAACATTATGTAATCATATATGTTAATAACGGTCGTTTTGTGGGTATTTGGTACTTTAGTCAAAAATAAACTTCTTAAAATTAAAATTTGTTCATGTAGTCAAAATTATATTATCTAGAGAATTATATTCATGATTTAGATATCATATATATCATATATATCCAATATATATATGTATTAATAATATTAAATAACATTTGTAGATAAGAAATGAAATACACCTTTAATGGAGACGGTAATCCGTACGTACGCTTGAACGCTACTTTAATTTATATTTCATATTTAATGGAATAAAAAATTAAAGATAAATAGGTATATTATAATTCTAGTATAATATCATACATTATTTCATTAACTCCATCCTTTATACCATCCATGTATTTCATGAATCAGTCATATCACTTTTAGGGCGCGGTAGTCCGAACTTCCTTAAATGAAATTATCACGTTTACCCATTATGAAAAGAATAAAGTTATTCAACAAATAAAAAATGAAGAAGTATAAGGACAATATAATTATAATATATATCACATATAAATATAGTTCCATCATAATATCCACCATAAGAGGTGGTAGGAGAAGATTGAACAATCATCGTTTCGTGAGGTAGTAGTTCACCGTCCGCAGAAACAGTATGTTCTTTACCAATCAGATGGATGTGTGTGTAAGTGTAGTTTGAAAAATTCTCATAAAACCAAAATAATATATTTATTATAATTTTTTTATAAAATAATGTAATAAAAAGAGTTTATGGGTTTTGAGAAGTAAAATATCAGGAATCATCTTAAGAGAAGACATTAACTTTAAATCTGGTAACTCCCTCTAATTTTAAACAAATGTATTTATTGAAGTGCCTTTTGCCTATGTCAAGGCTTATAAATAGAATTGAGTGGTCTTGAGATCTTATATGGTCATATTTTGGACGAGCCAAGGGGCTTTAGAGATGTGTGTAATGGGTTAGAGGTGGGGACTTTTTGTAAGGGGAGGATGGATCTTTAAGAAACTTTAAAAATATTATTTTATTATATAATGAATTTCGGTTTCTAATGGATGAAAATATATTAAAGTCAATCATAAGATGACTATTGTTCTAAATAAAATCATCCAATAATAATTGGTTAATCTTTGGATATTTTTTTAATTTGTATAATTTTATTTATTTAAATCATTCGTTAATGACGTAAACACTACATCATTATTGTGTCATTAATAATTTTAATTATATGATTTATAAAAATTATAAGTAACATAACATGATGTAGGAAATAATTTTAGATTTCTAATTAATATTTATAGTCAAATATAAAAACTATATAACCCCAAATTAAATTATTTTTTCCAAATAATTCATGTTTATGATATTTTTATTTTTACGTTAAATAAAATTTTTTAAATGTCATTATCTTACATAGATGAATTTAAAATGCCGAAAAATATCACCCAAGGATTGAATTGGTCAACCATTACTGATCCAATAAGGTTAGGAAAAGTTTTAAGGTAATTTTATATAATTATAATTTTATTTTTTCCTTTAATTACCCTATTTACAATTAACCGCAGTAAATAAATGTCAATGTTTACTATTCACAAAAAAATTATTTACATCTTATTGCCCCACATATTACTTATTTATAAATCCATATATGTAGGATATTCAAAATTCAAGTCACAAATGTGGTAAAATATAATTTAAATGATAATGTCAGGTTTTTTAACTACTACTCAGTGTTTCCACTATTCTTAAAAAAATAGAAGGTTTTTAGGAAAATAACAAAACATCATCCTAAGATATATTTTATATTTCCAATTAAATATTTATTTTTATTTTACCAATTTAAAAACATTGAATTTGAATTAATTAATTTAAAATTAATTCTTGTTGTCAAAATAAAAAACGTGTTTTTATGAAATAATAACTATTATAAGATTGACACATGTTTATATCAGTTTTTTAAGATAAATTATATCCAATAAATAACATTGGATTAAATGTTAATAAAATAATATTATAACACTTTTAAAGCAATTAAAAATATAATCTATCAATATAAATAAATTAGATTAAAAGGTAGTTTTGAATTAAAATACAGTATTTTTCACTATTCATTATAAATTGAATTTTATCATAAAAATTCAAAAAATTTCCCCAAAGTAAATATTGATGTCCCTATTCTAAAGAATAATTTTATATTTTGAAATAAAACATATAAAAGTGACCAATACTATATTTAAAGGGGGTTCTCAATCAACACGTGGTAAATCGACCATTTAAAGAATATTAGAATATTTATACATAAAATTAGATTCATTCACATTTTAAGCCACTAACATTTAATGGATTAATGTACACACATTGAACAAACATAAATAATCATTTTGTAGTTAATTTTATTCATTCTCACCAATACAATGGATGGGTGTTAACTACCATTTAATATAATATTATATTATTATTTTTCAGTATGAATCAGCATTGTGTGCCACATAAGATTTCAATAAAACTCATTGTTCTATATTAGGTACGCCGTCAAACATAGAATCCCCTTTAAAATAAAATGAATATTCAATTCAAAAATGTTAATAAATATGAAAATTTTATTTTTTTTATTTACCTGGGATGTTACATCCTTATTCCTTTTGGGAATTGTGTCCACACAATTTTATAATTGGGCTCAAAAACATCATTTAAAGTCCCACATTGGAAAAAGAATCAATAAAAATATCATATTAAAACAAAGAAATAGAAGTAAAAAGGTCACCCAAGATAACCCATACTAGGATTCCTTGTAATAAAACATGGATATAGAAGAGAAAATAACTCTCGTAGATTAATATTGAGTGATAGAGAACATGATCATAGAATGTTATCCACCACAATACCATATATTTGTGGTTGGGTAAAAGTCTTATGATAAAAGATACCTTATAACATTTTTTCATCAAGAAAAGTTTCCTAGATTTTATTAATTTTATTAATAACTAGACTATGATCATAAGTAAATATACTTTCATGTCATGTAAAGTGTCATCCTTTAATAAAATTTTACCACAAAATCATATTTTCACCAAAAGGTAAGTATTCAAGATGACTTGGTCACACCTAATGTTATCGAATCAACTTCTAGAGGATAACATTTTCTACAAAAGGTGAACTATATGTTTCCTCTATCTTTAGACATCAACCAAAACCAAAATGGTTAGAACAATATTAGAGAAATCCCAAAAAAGGATAATCCTTTATAAAAATAAATACCACTCTTAATGTCAAAAATTCATCAAATATTACCAAATGTTCAACAAAGACCATGCAATACAAAATTTCACATAAAAAATTTATCAAAATAATCAAACTAATATTGGAACCCAAAACTCAAAAGGATTTGATCACATAGTCTCCAAATAACATCAATTACTCTTAAAGTATCATACTTAAATTTAATTAACCTAATAACATATTCTCTATAATAGGATAATCATTTCCATAAATAACCTAAATCACCATATGTCCAGAATAAAAACATAGATTCTTCCAAAATAAAATTTCAAACATTACACCACAAATGAAATCCCAAAGAAGCCTATTTCTTTTAAGAATATAGTATTCCAAAAAGAGAAAATGTCTTCCAAAATAACATTGGTCACTTAATTTCCAAATCATTTTCTTATACCAAGGAAATATATTTGATAAAACATAATATCCCAAATCAACTTATCATCAATCAATAAAAACATTTATCTAAAAATAATAAGTCATACTTACTAGGGACTAGACATAGTCTCATGGTAGGTGATAAATTCTAATTTCACTTTGGTTGTAGGTTCGATTCTTACTGCTTTGTTCGATGCAACGGGTTGTCCCATAGTCTATGTGTTGTCCTTTTTGAAAAACAATATTATTTTATAACATTCCCAAAAATGTGAAAAATCTCATAAAAATATTTATAACATATTTAACGCCAAATTTTATATCATACCTCGCATTTTCATCCCATAAAGAAATAACTTGTAACTGGATCAAAAACAAAATATCATATGAACCACTAAGCGTATCCATTATTTCCACACAAGAAAATATAACAATTTCTTGAATTAAAATTCACATATCAAACAAAATTTTTACACATATTAGAAAAATTCTTCAAAATTAATCCCATTATCAATATATCCGAAATACTTTTAAGCATTACACCATCCTAAAATGTACCATAACTATGGAGTCCCATATATGTAGAATTTTTACTCATTCATCATTCTTCATGAACCATTATCCATTCTTTTCCAACATATTCCATAATACTTAATTCCTTAAAATATAATCATTAATCAAATCCTATGATTCAATATGTCAAAACACCAGATAAGAAATAATTCATAACTTTTATTGATCATTGTCAATTTCTTCTTATTCAATAGGAATGGAATTATAAATTGGTAAAGATATATTTGTATGGTCCTACAGATCTCATTCCTGATTCTTCATTGTGGGACATCACTTTGTACAATGACCATGAACACCACATTTATAACATTCAATTGATCATTCGGAATGAACTTTTGTCCCTTTCCCGGAGTCAACTATACATTTCCTTTTTCCATGGCAGGTTCTTGCTTTATGTCCTTCATTTCCACATCTATAGCATCTTCCAATCCCTTTGAAATATTTTCCTAAGTGTTTATTTCCCTATCCTTGACACATAGGTTTTTGAATATACTTTTCAATATGATTATTACATGTACATTTGTAGGGATTTGTTTCTTGCATGTATGATGCCTTATAAAAATCTCTAAGGTTCTGGTGGTCAATCATGACTCTAGATAGGTGGTTGAGAATAACCACAAGTGTTATCATTGAAGCTACAATTTCATTCAGTTACATATTCTGAAAACTATCATAGTTTTCTTCAAATCCATTTTTACTATGGTGCCTACTAGATCCATCCATTGACTAAAACCAAATTGTCCTCTATGAGTATATTAGTAAAATCATCATATACAATCTTATGATGAAGTTAAACACTAAAACATACTTGTTCATGTTATCTTAATCTCAATCTATTTATCTAAAAAAATATGACTCTGTTCAATTTGCTAACCATTATGGTTATGTAATTTATAATTAAATAACACCCTAACATCTAAAGTTATCTAAATAGACCACTAATACAAACTATAATGACTCAGCCTTAAAACATTAAATAATCCTGAATTAAATTAATAATTCACATTGAGGATCTTTTTAGAATTATAGTTTTAATGAATTAGGCCATAACTATTACATTATATCGCAAAAATTACAAATTACATCAATCAACTAAGTTTAAAATTTTTTATAAAATAAAAAAGGTTGAAAAAAGGATTCATGTCTAGCTCCATGTTTTAGACATCATGACTTTTCCATGATCCCATCCTTGACCATGTTCATCTTTAAGACCTGGGAAAAACATTAAAAAACTAAGGATGAGCATAAAAAAGCTTTGTAAGGGTTATAAAATAAAGAAATAAATAATTATTCCATCAATTCATATAAAACATAAGCTCTTTTACTTACCTAATAAAATCAAAAGATTTATGGATAAAACATAGTAATAAAAAATCATAAAGGTAACTTGTGGCATCCATAACATACTTACGTTGTTTCTTTCTTAGCTTTGTGGGGAGTTAAATTTGGAATACCCATCATAGTATATTCCCTAAATATCTTAGGGGAAACATTCATGTTTACCTCTTTCACGTTACCCAATTCATTGGAGAGCTATCTCGGGCTCACCCACCCTAGGTTTATCACGGAACTACCCTAATACCTAAAAAATTCCAAATAAATATTACTTAATAAAAACACATAAAACAAGATTAATGGAAAGATAATATTTCCACATTGTGATCACAATATATATTTTCAAGATATTGACAAAATCAATGCTTTATAAAACCATTTTCAAAACAATTTTAAACATTTAAAAAAGTTATTTTTGACTCAAAGTGTCATCTACAACATTGAATATTTTAAAGGGATTAACATTTTAAAGAATTAATGTCCATATAATTTTATTATTAACAACATTTTGAAAAAAATATATATTAATGAGAAATATTTAGAAGATTAAATCTTTAAAACATTGAAAATAATGTTTTAGTTAAAGAGCCTGTTACCACGTAGAAAATACTTGAATAAAAATAATTAAAGAATTACATTAAACAGAACATATAATATCATGAAAATAAATAGATTCATGATATAATATGTCAAATGGCTGTATATACACCATATAAAAGTGAATTGGTGTATAAATACAAATAAGTCTCAATGGAATGTAAATTGATACAATATCCCTTGCAATGATCATATACTTAGATTAAGGAAAAATCAATGACATTATTATATGTGGAAAATAATAATACACCAATTATAAGAGTATATTAAGTGTAAAACAATCAGAGTTCATTCACACATATTAATATCACAACATAATCAAGAAGTATAAGTTTAACCTAATGAATAGAAATTGGGTTAAGAAGTTCTCTTACAAAAATCTGACAGCCTAACGACGTCGCATTAAAATCCAGAAAATTAGTTGATGAGTGAGAAAAGGGTATCTCATCAAATGGAAATAAAATTTACAGAAATAAGTATATAAAATAACATATACCAATATAAGAAAAAGGACATTAAAATACAAGACACAAGAGAAGTCTTGGAGTAAGAGAGTACAACGAAATTTTCCCTTACCGATTTGGTAACATACAAAAAAAATAACCCATGAAGGAAGTATCATACAATGAAGATGTAAATACACATAAATTATAGTATATTACATAAATTATTCAATAATGGGTAGTACATACACTACACAAAATGAAATAGTGGAAAATATAGAATGAATCTCACATGAATAAAAAGTGAGATGAAAACCCCTTACCTTATGTCCGACATGACATGTTCATTATTTAATCTCATGAATAATAAACTAAAGTTAATTTTTACTTTATTAAGTAATTTTTCAAGTTTATTATTCCTTTTTGTATCACTTATTATGATGTTATAAACATTATGTAATCATTTAAGTTAATAACATTCGTTCTATTGATATTTGGTACTTAAGTCCAAAATGATATTCTTATAATTAATATTTGATCATGTTCCCAAAATTACATTATATATTGAATCATATTAATTATTTAGATATCATATATATCATATATATCCAGTATATATATATTTTTTATAATATTACATGACATATGGAGATAAGAAATGAAATGCACCTTTCATAGAGACGGTGAGCCGTACGTATGCATGAACACTGCTTTCATTTCTATTTCATATTTAATAATGAAAAAATTATGATAAATAGGTATATTATAATTCAAATATAATATAATATTTTTTTTCATTATCTCCATCCTTTATACATTCCACATATGGCATGAACTTTTCATATCACATTGAGATGGCGGTAGTCTGCACTTCCCCAAATGAAATTATCGCATTTACACATTATGGAAACCATAAAACTATGCTATAAATGAAAAATACATAAGAATAGAAGAAATATAAATATAATATATATCACATATAAATATTGTGCCATCATAATGGACAACATAATAGTTTTTAGGAGAATATTTAACAATCATTAATTTGCGAGGAAGTAGTTCGTCCTCCATAGAAACTGTTTGTTCTTTACCCATTAGACGAAGGTGTGTGTAAGTGTAGATCGAATCTACGTCATAAAAAAACATAGTATATGGAGTATACTGGTTTTTTATAAAATAAAGTAATAATAAGACTTTAGGGGGTTGGAGAAGTAAAATAAAAGAAAAGAACTTAAGAGAAGAAGTTGCCTTTAAATTGGGTAACTCCCTTTGGGTTGATCCAAAAGGATTTTAAGCAGTTCTTTCTGCCAAAGGTACGGCTTATAGGTGGAAGATATGGATCTTGAAATATTATTTGGATAGAGTTTGGATGAGACAAGTGGATTGAGATGTGTGGGTAATGGGTTAGAGTCGAGGTCCTTTTATAAGAGGGAGGATGGTCTTTTTTGGAATGTTTGAAAATATTATTTTATTATATAATTATTTTTGGTTCCTATAGGTCCAAAACATATTAAAGTAGAAGATAAGATGAATATATTTTTAAATAAAATCATCCAAAATTAATTGGATCAGTTACGGATATTTTTTTATTTTTTGTAATCTTATTTATTTAAATCATTCGTTAATGAGGTAAACACTACATCATTATTGTGTCACAAATAATTTTATTTATTTTATGTCTAAAAATTATAAGTAAAATACCATGATGTAGGAAATATTTCTATATTTCTATTTAATATTTATAGTCAAATATTTCAATTATATAACCCCACATAAAATTTTTTTGAGCAAAACATTACATGTTTTTGATATTTTTATTTTTACTTTATATTAAAATTTATTAATGTCTTTATCTTACCCAAATGGATTTCAATGGCCAAAAACTCTTACCCAAGGATTTTATTGGTCAGAAATGACTGAACCAATATGGTTAGGACATGTGTTAAGGTAAATTTATATTATTATAATATTATTTTTTCCCCTGAATTAACCTATTTACCTTTAACTACGGTAAATAAAACTCAGAAGTTACTATCCACCAAAAATTATTTTCATCTTATTGAACACCATTTTACTTATTTAAAAAAACAATTTATGTTGGATTTTCGTAATTCCATTCACAAAATTGGTATAATTTCATTTAAATGAAAAAGTCGGGTTTTTAACTACTATTCTGTGTTTTGACTATTCATAAAAAAATTGAAGGATTTCTGAAAAATACAAAAAATTTATCCTAAGATATATTTGATATTTATAATTCAAAAATGATGTATATTTTTTCAAATTCCAAACATTGATGTTTCATTAATTAATTTAAAATTAATTCCCTTTGTTAAAACAAAATAGCGTGTTTTTATGAAATAATAACTATCATAAAATTAACACTTGTTTATGTCCAATTTTGTGTGAAATTACTTCCAATGACCAAAATTGGATTAAATATTAAAATAATAATATAATTACACTTTAAAACCAATTAAAAAGATTATTTAACCATATAAATAAATTAGATTAAAAGGCAGTTTGGAATTAAAATACAATATTTTTAACTATTCCTTAAAAATGAATTTTATCAGAAAAATACTAATTTTTTTTGCCAAAGTTAATTTTGATTTCCCGATCTAAAGAATATTATCAATTTTTCAAATATAACATATAATAGTGATCAATACAATATTTAAATAGGGTTCACCATCAAATGGTGGTAAATCGACCTTTTAAAGAATATTAGAGTATTTATTCTTAAAATCAGATTCATTCATATTTTATGCCTCTAAATTTTATTGGATAAATGTAAAAACATTTTACAAACATTTATAATTATATTTTTGTTAGTATTATTAATTCCCTATGATACAAAGTCATGGTGTTAACTACCATTTAAAATAATATTATATTATTGTTTTTAATTATGAATCATCATTGTGTGCAACATAAGATATCAATGCAACTCATTTTTGCGTATCGAGTATTCCATCATCCATAGTATCACCTTTAAATTAAAATTAATATTTAATTCCCAAATTTTAATATATATGATAATTTTATATTTTATATTTACCTGGGATGCTACATCCTTAGATTTTTTAAAATCTCACTTGCAAGAATATAATTCTTCCAATTTATTATATTGAGCAGGAAAATATATTTTTGTATGATTTAAGGAGATTTTATTGATATGAGATTATATATATAAGAGCTTATGTGTAAATAATAATATGTGGTTCCACGGAATAGAGTAACCTTATTTTAAAAGGATCTTTCATCGATAGAATAATATATTAAAAGGATCTCCAATGGTAATATTATCTATATAATTAATAAATATTTCCTGAAATTAGCTAAGTTAGAATGGATTTTCCATGGAATAGATCTTACCTAAAATTGATCCTCTATGGAATAATCTTCCAATGATAGGATCTCCCAAATATCAAACTCTTTATGATAGGATTGATAAACCTATATGTTTATTGACTACTTACACAAATGGAAGGTAAGAACCATGAATGTAAATTCCTATATATTCTCCTCAAATTAAAATATCTAGGTACATGTTTTGTTCCATAGGAAAAAATCAACATTTGAATCTATATATGTTTGAAAACTTATGTTTTAATAATATTTTAATGATCACAAATCTCTTTAATTATCACATATCTTATTAATGATCACAAATCTCATTCAACCTAGTTCAATCCTATAAATTATATTCAATCATGTGTATTTATGTTTCAGATTAACTCATTCTTTATAATGGTTATGATCAATCCATTTCATGCATATTACTATTTATGTCTGAATACAGTTATATTCCTAAGTACAAGACACCGTGAGCAAAGACACCATGTAGCCAGACATCTTGAACAAGACACAGTAAGCCAGACACCATGCAAAAAGACACAGTTAGCTAGACACCGTGAAGCAAGACATCGTGATTGAGACACCGTGACTGAGACACCGTGATCGAGACACCCTGACCGAGAAACCATGACCGAGACACCATGACCGAGACACCGTGACTGGGACACCGTGACCGAGACACCATACTCCAAGACACCGTGAGGATCAGACACCATGATACTCAGACTGTGACACACAGACACCGTGAAAGAGAAGCCATTTTCTCTACTTACAGTGACACCATTTCTTAAACTATTTTTTGTCTATCAATTTAATGATTAACAGTCATAATTGATGCCTTTAATCCACTAAAATAATTAACGTTTCTTTATATACATAGTACGAGATATGAGGTACGAATCATATGGAACATGTCAGATAAATCTCATACATATTCGAAGATAATGATTGGAGAGTGCCCAATGACAACAGTGCACGATACTGAACAAAAAACAAGTGTGTGATCACGTCCACGAAGAACACTTTTCATGATTTCCAAATAAATAATTTTCATATTTGTACAATCCGACTCTGCTGAAGAACATATAATGTACACTGGAATCGAGAGAACATCTTCACATTGTCAAATCTCATGGAGAACACAAGATGAATTACAACAGTCTTTTTTTCAAGACAAAAACCAGAGGACTCAGAAGAAATTTTTCTAAATCAATAGAGTCCGGAGCTTCACCTCAAATCACTAGAGCGTTTCTAAACTCACATCTACTATATCTTAGTGATTCTTTTACTTATCTTTTGTGCAGTGTGTGTACTCTGTATATTCTAGACACACACACACACACTGAATCTTGTGCTAAACTGAAGGATTTCAAAATCCTTACACAAAACACTATATTTATTTTTACCCACGAAAATTGTGGAAGAGGTCCCTGTGTGGGCTGGTTATTGTTTTTATCTACCCTAAGAAACTGTGGAAGAGGTCCCTGTGTGGCCTGGACAGTCTGTGTATTGTTGTTAAACCCGATTCATGGTGTGGATCAATGTTTATTTATATAAACTTCTTGGTGTCAGGTGATCACCAAGTGGAGTGTATTAGGTCTCGGCTTGAGACTGAACCACTTGTTTTATATCTGCTGTGCTGTTTAAATTAGTCTTCTCTATTTTACTGCTTTATTGCATAATCCAGAAAACTCTAATTTCACTTTTCTAGTTAGTCTTGGAAACAAGTTATAACTGATTTTTCTTACTAGAATAACATCAAAATTAATATTAATAATACTCATTAATATTACTGAGAATTAATCAATATTCTAAGAAGTTTTTTAAACAGTAAAACTCTTATAACAGTATAACATTGATTAACTGGGTGGTATTTGTTTTTGTAAAAACCTTTTCTTTTAAAATAATAATTTTTTTAATAGATATTTTTGTAGTCACTCAATTCACCCCTCCCCTCTTGAGTGAACTACTCCAACCAACATTTGGTATCAGAGGATGTTTTATTAGAACTCTGTGTAATCTTATTCAACTGTGATTGTAGTTGTACTTTAAAGATCTGTAAATTTCTGTCAATTCAAAATTTCTAGCCCTTTTAAAGTAATTTGTTAGTATGGACAATATATTGGAAGGTGCTACAACCAAAAAACCACCATTCATTAATGGAACCAACTATGCTCAATGGAAAATTAAAATTAAAATGCATCTAGAGAGTATGAGCTTTGAAATTTGGACATCCATTATAGATGAATACACTTCCCGTGACTGATAGAATTACATGGGATGAACCTACAAAACTCTCTTATAATAAAAATTAAAAAGCCATGAATACTTTATAATATTCCATAGGAGATGAAGAATTCAATAGGACTTCTGCTTGTAAAACCACCCATGAAATTTGGGATACCTTGTCTATCTCACATGAAGGTGCATCGAGTGTAAAGGAAATGAGATTTAATACTTATACTATAAAATATGATAATTTTAAGATGAAACCTGATGATCCTATTTCTGACATGTATCTCAGGTTCAATGAGATTGTCAACACCATGATCTCTCTTGGAAGAGAAGTCACTGCCAAAGAAGAGTTCATGAGAATCCTTAGACGTCTACCTGATAGATGGAGGGGAACCCCTATCTCTATTAGAGAGTTGTGAGACATCCGCAAGCTACCTATAAAGGAACTCATTGGAAAAATTATGATGTATGAGGAAGAGCTAAAAGTTAACAAAGAAGAGGAGGATGAACCAAAGAGAAAATCTGTAGCATTTAAGACAACCTTCTCAAAGCATAGAGACAATGGGTAATAGGATGCTCCTGTAGAAAGCTCTAACACTGAACAATCATCACCTGGCAGTGATGAGTAGATGGCTCAATAGGCCAGAATATTCAAATGATTTTACAAAAACAAGAACATCTTCAGAAAGCCTAACTTCTAGGGAAAGTATGATAAAAAAGGAAACTGAAAAAAAGTACTGGAAAAGAAGTGATAAAACTGATGAAATTTTATGCTATGAATGTAAGCCCAAAGGACATATAAAGGTTGAATGTCTAAAGCTCAAGTATAAGAAGAAGTATGAGGATAAGGACAAGAAGTACAAAAACGCAATGAAGGAAACCTAGAGTTCCTTTTAGGATAGTTCAAGCGACTCAGATATATCACGTGATGAACAGGCTAACAAATCCAATATGTGTTTTATGATGAACACGGCTGAGGTAAAGCTGAACTCTTCTATGCATAATTAATACAATTCAAGAGAGGAAATTGACTCTGAAAATTTAACTAATGAAGAAATGTTTGAATATTGAAATATTCTTGAAGAGACATGAAATGAATTAAAATATAAATATAAATCATTGAAGAAAAATAATTCTCTCACTACAAATGTTAAATCTATTCTTACTACTGAAAAGAAGAAAAATTCTCAACTTCTCAATGAAAACAATGAATTAAAAATGACTAATAAGCAATTAAAAAGTGATTTAGAGAAGTTTACTAATGGGAAGAATACCCTTACCCAAATGCTAGGAAAACAAATTGTCCCTAAATACAGTAATAGAATTGGTTATCAACCTGGTAAAAGAAACCTTGGTAGAATGGATTTTATTTCAAAGTCTAGGACATATAATTTTTTCCCAGTTCAGGACACAAATCATCTAGCTCGAGTCATGATACATACTCTAATGTGTCATGTTTTTGTGGACCAAATACAGTTTATTTTTCAAAAAAATTACATAATTCTTATAGGAAACTGATGAGACAAATATGGGTTCCCAATGCACTTATTACTAAAGGTACTAGACCCAATCAATTATGGGTACCAAAATCTGTCTTTGCTTGATCATGTGATAGGAAAGATGCTTAAAGAGATCCTACAAGAATCTATGGTACATGGACAGTGGGTGTTCAAGGCACATGACCGGTGACTACTCATGTTCCAAGAATCTAATAAAAGTGGATTGAGTACATGTCACATTTGGTGACAATTCCAAAGGGAATATCATTGGCTTAGTCCAAATTGGTAACTCTAATTTGATTTTAATTTCTAAAGTTTTATTTGTTAATGGATTAAAATATAATTTTCATAGTATCTCACAATTATGTAATGATAGATATCATGTTAAATTTGAAAATGATGCTTTTATTGTCTTTAATTCTAAATATGAATTAGTATTTTCTTCATCAAGGAATGATAATGTGTATTCTATTAATTTATATTCCTTAACAATTCAAAAAGATTCATGTTTAATTATATATCATAAAGAATCTTGGCTCTGGAATATGATACTAGGACACTATAATGTTCAATCCCTTAGAAATATAACTAGAAAAGGCTGAGTTATAGACTAACCCAAACTTGTGTTTCCAAATTACAAAGTGTGTAATCCTTGTCAAAAGGAAAAACAACAAAAAATATCTTTCAAATCAATGAAATAAGTCCCTACTTCTCAACCTATCAAGTTGGTTCACATGGATTTGTTTGGCCCAACTACAGTTTCTAGTTTAATTGGGAAGCACTATGTTTATGTTCTAGTAGATGATTACTCTAGATATACCTGGACCTTTTTCAGGGATCACAAAAGTGAGGCATGTTCCTATTTTAATAAATATCCCAAGTCTATAGAAAACCATAGTGGTCTTATAATTAAATCATTAAGAAGTGACCATGGTTGTGTGTTTGAAAATCTAGAATTTGAATCCTTTTGCTCACAGAATGGATATACTCACAATTTCTCTACTCCTAGAACACCTCAGCAGAATGGTGTTGTAGAAAGAAGAAATAGAACCCTGCAAGAAATTTCTAGAGCAATGCTTAGTGAATACCACATACCTATTTACTTTTGGGCTGAAGCTGTTAACACAGCATTCTATATAATTAATAGAGTCTTAATTAGACCTATTCTGAAAAAGACCTCATATGAACTCTGGAACAATAGGAATCCTAAGTTTAATTACTTTAGAGTTTTTGGTTGTAATGTCTTTATTCTCAACACTAAGGATAATCTTGAAAAAATTTCTTCCAAAAGTGATGAAGGAATTTTCCTAGGTTACTCAATGTTAAGTAAAGCTTATAGAGTAATCAATAAAAGAACTAAATGTGTGGAAGAATCTGTTCATGTCAATTTTGATGAAACAGATCCACATTAGCCTAGACCCATCCTATAAAATTTGGAGGGGGATGTATCAAATTTGAACATCAACTCAAAATCCTAATATTCTTCTGTGAAAGAATCTATGAAAAGATCCAATTATGGAAATTCTCTTCAATTGAATCATAATGAACCAGAATCTGTTGATGAACCTGAAATCACTTGTCTCTCTTTTTCCATAAAGGTTAGAACTCTTAGAAACCACCCCTTAGATGCTGCTGTAGGAGACTTAGAGAAAGGAACACAAACTAGACATTCTCTTAGAAATCAGGTTGAACATCAAGCCTTCTTGTCACAACATGAACCTAAAAACATTGATGATACCAACAACAATGATTTTTGGGTAATGTCTATGAAAGAAGAACTAAACCAATTTTAAAGAAATAAAGTTTGGAAACATGTTGAAAAACCCAAGGACACTTTCATCATAGGCACTAAATGGGTGTTTAGAAATAAAGTAGATGAATATGGAAATATAGATAGAAACAAGGCTAGATTAGTTGCACAAGGCTATAGTCAATAAGAAGGAATAGACTATGAGGAGACCTTTTCTCCAGTATCCATACTTGAAGCCATCACAATCCTACTTGCCTATGCTGCACATCTGTATTTTAAACTATATCAAATATATGTTAAGAGTGCATTCTTAAATGGGTATATAGCTGAGGATGTCTTTGTTGAACAACACCCTGGATTCACAAATCCTCATTTTCCCAATCATATTTTCAAACTATCAAAGGAATTATATGGTTTAAAACATGCTCCATGAAATTGGTATGACAAATTGAGTACTTTTCTTATTTAAAAAGTTTTTACAAAAGGAATAGCTGATCTTACCCTCTTTATAAAATGAATTTCTAATGATGTTTTAGTTTTTCAAATCTATGTTGACGATATTATTTTTGGATCTTCAAAAAATTCATTATGTATTGATTTTTATAAAATAAATCAAAATGAATTTGAAATGAGTTTAATGGGTGAACAAAAATTCTTTTTTGGATTTAAAATCTTTCAAAATAATGATGGAATTTTTTTAAATCAATGAAAATACACTAGAGATCTTATAAAACGTTTTGGATTTGATAGAACTAAATGTAGTGACACTCCCATGAGTACCACCTTTAAGTTGGATCTTGATTAAGATTGAAAATCTATTGATCAAACCACTTATCAATGAATGATTGGTAGTTTATTCTACATAATTGATAGCCATCTTGACATTATGATTAGTGTGTGTATGTGTGCTCGTTTTCATGAAATTCCAAAAAAATCACATTTAAATGCTTTATAGAGAATTTTCAAATACCTCAATCATACACCCAATTTAGGACTGTTCTATCCTAATCATTCGAACTATTTATCTATTCTGATGAAAATTTCAGTGGCTCTAAGTTAGTTATAAAAAGAACATTTGGAACATGTCACCTTTTAGAAAAGTCACTAGTATCATGGTATAGTAAGAAACAAAATTCTGATGCATTATCTACTACAGAAGCAGAATACATAGCTGCTGGCAGTTGTTGTGCACACATTTTGTTGATGAAACACACATTACTAGACTATGGATATCAATTCAGACATGTAACAATAAATTATGACAACAAAAGTGCTATTAATATCTCAAAAAATCCTATTTCACATTCTAGGACAAAACATATTGATGTAAGACATCACTTTTTGAGAGATCATTATCAAAAAGGTGATATTACCATGGAATTTATTGGAACTGAATATCTAATTGCTGATATATTCACTTAACCATTATATTCTGAGAGAAAAGACTACATCATACGTGATCTTGGCATGATAAATTTCAAATAAATATCTTACTTGCCTTACTGTTCAATATTCTAACTATGTTTTACATTACTGTTTCATGATTACAATTTCTAAGTTATTGTCTCACATGTTTACAGTCTCACCATTAGCACCTTGCATTCACGGTCTTACATTGACTGTCTCACCGTAACTCGCACTGACTGTCTCACTGTAACTCACAGTGGCTTTCACTTACGGTCTCACTGTGATGTTCTCTGACTGTCTCACCTTGATGACAGCTCACTGTCTCACAGTAACAATCACTCATGGTCTGACCGTGAAAATTCCTTATAATTTTCTTTAAAACTTGTATAACGCTAATTTTTATTTTCACCTTTTTTACATTCCCACATTTTTATTTTTGTTACGTTTGACATTCTCAAATGATAAAACAAAAAGTTTCACTCGGTTCTTCACCCGGACTTTTCCCTACTCACCTGATTCGATCCCTTTAAACCTTGAGACCCTCTTTCTCTCTTGTGTCCTTCAGTGGTTTCCAAGAATGAAGTGACCATCATTATCCACACCTGAGAAGCACCGACCGAAGAAGAAGAAGACAACACCCAAGATGACACCTGAAGGGCCTCTGAATCTGAACCTGGTAAGTCACAGTGTCTTACCTGAAAAATAAATCTTCCCTGAATGGGAGTTATCTAGAAAATCTCTAGTCCTGAAAGTGTTAAGATAACAAGGCAGGTTAGAATGGTTCTCACGGGAGAATATACCAATTTATCCGAGGTTAGTTGTTATGTTCTACCAATACGCTCAGTTTTCTTTTGATTCTTGTGAATGCTTTTTTGTGAGGAGCTGGATTAATGGCCAAAGATGTTCCTTCTCGTTGAGGTTATGGGCTTCATTCCTTAGGATACCTCACGAAGGAATTTGTGATGATTATCAAAGAGAACCCCCACCAACAACCGATTCCTTTGACCTTGAAGATGCTTTGAAAACCCTAACCAGAAATGGCACCAAGAGAAGGGGCATAGCTACTGAACTTTATGGAGAAACAAGGCTTCTGATTAAATTTTTTCAAAATCATGATAGCCCGAGGAAAGGGGACTTTGTTGTATTAAAGTATCAAGATGTGTTTCTGATTCATCTTATGAAGAAGGGATAAAAAACTTGTGCATGTAAATCATTCACCATATATGTGAGTTGATCAAGGTCACATCCAAATCCACCTCTTTGTTATACTCTCGGCTGATTTCAGCCATTCTTTTAGCCAAAGGAGTAGTTGGACCCAATGAAGAAGTGTCTGTGGATTGCGAGTACTGTCTTTCTAAACCCATCATCGGGAGAATGATGATTAAATGAAACCCTTGGAAAAGGGACTGGGAGGAAGACAATGATAAGATTTATGATAATTTTATTCCTTTGGATTATCCTTCAAGGATGACGGACATTTCTGATCCGGGTTTGCAACTAGATGAAGTTGCATAGTATTTAAAAGAAGTAGAAGAAGAAGTTGAAGTACCCCATAGGAAAGAATTTGTTGTCAAGGAAGAAATTCCAATTATTCCTCCTGTTGTTCATTAAGAAGAACCTCATGTACCTATAGTTGATATCAGTTTAAAAATCCAACCCGAGGCTAGAAAAGAATCAGGTGTGATAGAATCTGACCAACAAGTCATATAAGAACCTGTTCTGGAAGAACCTGTTATATAATGGGCTATAGTAGAAGAACTCCATGTTATTGAAGATGTTGTAGTAGAATAACTCCCTATTATGCAAGAAACAAATATAGATGAACCTGTTATAGAAGAAGCTAATATAGAAGAACTCCTAGAGGAACAACCTATTCCTGAGATAATCCCCTCTGTTGAAGAGAGGATGGAGTTAGCCTTTCAGTTATCTAGACAACAAATGAATGTGGAATATAGAGATGAATATGTGAATTTAAAACTAGTTCATGAGCCTCAAGATCCTGAAAAGGATGCATCTGTTGAGGGGGAGGAAACCCAAAATCATAAGACTGATGAAGCATCCCATCCAAATGAGTCTACTCCTGTGGAAACTTAGTAAAAATTCCCTATATTTAATTATGTGAGTGAATCTCAGCAAGTTACTGCCACTGGGCTAGATCTTTCCTCACTGTTTCAGTTGAAGTCAGTTTCTATATTTGTCCCTGAGAAAGAACCTGAACCTGAACCTACCCTTGTACCGATTCCTTCACCTGAACCTGCACCTGAACACTACCTGAATAGATATCCTTTCTCTGTATGGATGATTTGAAGGATTTTGGAGACACTATCTTCTCTACAGTTGAGAAGCTTTTGAATTCCCAACCTCATGCAGTGACACATCTAAGTGAGAGAGATGCCTCACTACTATTGGAGAAAATTATCTGGAAGATCCAACACAAAATAATCCATGAAATTAAATAAGTTGGAGTTGAAAATAAGTTTCTGTGTAATGAAGTCTCAACCCTAAAAAGAATGGTTGAGGATATGTAAAAAGAGCTACATTCCAGATCAGAACCTATCGCTGCCTTTCTAGAACCTTCTGTGTGTCAAATTTCTCGAGATGTTGTGTCTCAGATTCTCCCATACCTATTATCCTTTGATGAAAAGATTATATAAAGGCACAAATATTTTTACATTTAAATGAGAGATCTTGTGGTGAACCTTAATAAAATCACTGATGAATACACTTGTTGTCTTAAAAAAAGTACTGAATCAGCTCAAGTCTCTAACCACAGTAGTCAAAGCTTCTCATACCTCTGGTGAATCCTCTACACCTGCCTCATATATTTCTTAGCTCAGAATGATAGTCCAAGAAGAGCCTCAGAATGCTTTAAGTGGTTTCAATGTGACTTCTTTATCTGAAGTTTTCAAGAACAGTGATAGAGTTCTTGACCTTGTGCAAATCCATTCCACGATTTCCAATGATACCCAGCAGGATATTGCTAAGCAATTAGATTTCTATTTCTACTGGATTTTCTCCGAGACTAATATGACCAATCACTTCAAATACCTTATAGAGAATCTGATAATTCCTCCTACCACCAAAGCCGTTAAATTACATGTCCAAAAGCTAACCGAGTTTACCATATTGTTGGACATGTTCATGGAAAACAAATATGATTTTTAAAAGGCCATGCAGTATGGATGAGTTATTATTGTAGACTTCATTAAACTTCTGAGATCGTGTATTTATGTTCAAAGTATAGTTATTGTTGCTCCAGCGGCTGCTCCTCTCAGACCTGTATTGCCTACTTTCACTTTTGACTTAGCTTCATCAACCATGTCTGTTGGTCGGGCTCTTAGTCAGATCAGGCCTATCATCCTTGATCAGATACTGCCGAGATCTTCTGCTACTTCGACTTCGGCTCCCTCAGTCTTCAAAGGTCTCCCTTTACCGTCAATATCTACAACCTCTCTGCCTTCTTCCACATCAGCCACTGCACATATGGCTTCATCTTCTACTACTAATAAATGCAAATAGAAGGCCAATCCTTGAAGAAGACCAGTGCTTACTACTGTTTTATGTGGATGTCATTGATTTTTGTATTTCTACTTTATGTTGTACTATAATCGGATTACTTTTAATGGAATGTGGACATATTACCCTCTCTCTTTTTTAACATTTTGATAATCCCAAAAGGGGGAGAAAAGATAATCTATGTTATATTCTCTATAGTTTCATCTAATTTACACTCTTACTATACATGATTTCTAATCATCAAAAGGGGGAGATTGTTGGACTCCTCATTTATTACTCATGTTTTAATGATCACAAATCCTTTTAATTATCACATATCTTATTAATGATCACTAATATCATTCAACCTCTTTCAATCATATAAATTGTATTCAATAATGTGTATTTTTGATTCAAATTCACTCATTCATTATAATGATTAAGCTCAATCCATTTCATGCATATTACTGTTTAAGTCTGAATATAGTTATTTGCCTACGTACAAGACACCGTGAGCAAAGACACCATGTAGCCAGACACTGTGAAGCAAGAAACAGTTAGCCAGACATCGTGAAGCAAGACGCAGTTAGCCAGACACCATGAAGCAAGACATAGTTAGCCAGACACCGTGAAGCAAGACACAGTTACCCAGACACCGTGAAGTAAGACATTGTGATTGAGACCCCATGACCGAGACACTGTGACTGAGACACCGTGATCAAGACACCGTGACCGAGACACTGTGAATGAGACACTGTGACCAAAACACCGTAACCCAAGACACCATAAAGCTCAGACACTGTGATACTCATACCATGACACTCAGACACCGTGAATGAGACACTGTTTTCTCAACTTACTGTGACACCATTTCGTAATCTACTTTGTCGTCTTTCAATTTAATGTTTAACTGTCATATTTGATGCCTTTAACGCACTGACATAATTAATGATTCTTTGTAGACATAGTACAATGTACAAGGTACGAAACATATGACACCTATCACCTAAATCTCATACATTTTCGAAGATAAAGATTAGAGAGTGCCCAACGACAACAGCGTGTAATACTAAATAGAAAACAAGCATGTGAGCACGACCACGAAGAACACATTGCAATATTTTCCAAGAAAGCATTTTCGCATGCATACAATCCGACTCTGCTGAAGAACATACTATGTACAATGGAATCCACAGAACATATTCACATTGTCAAAGCTCGTGGAGAACACAAACTGTATCGGACACTCTATTTTTCAAGACAAAAACCAGAGGAGGACTTAGAAGAATTTTTGCTAAATCAAAGGAGTCCAGAGCTGCACCTCAAATACCTAGAGCCTTTCTAAACTCACATATACTATCTATTATTGATTCTTTTACTTATATTTCTAGAGGTGTGTGGACTCTGTATATTCTAAACACAGACACTGAATCTTGTTCTAAACTGAAGGATTTACAAATCCTTATAGCAAACTCTCTATTTCTATTTACCCATAACAACTATGGAATAGGTCCCTGTGTGGCCTGGTTATTGTTTTTATCTACCCATGAAAGCAGTGGAAGAGGTACCTGTTTGACCTGGACAGTCTATGTACTGTTGATAAATCAAATCCAGGGTGTGGATCAATGTTTATTTATATAAACTGCTTGGTGGAAGGTTATCACCATGTGGTGTGTATTAGGTCTTGGCTTGATACTAAACCACTTGATTTATATCCGTTGTGTTGTTTAATTTAGTCTTCTCTATTTTACTTCTTTATTGTATAATCCAAAAAAACCCTAATTTCACTTTGATTGTTAGACTTTTAATGATGTTATAACTGATTTGTCTTACTAGGATAACTTTAAAAGTTATATTAATAATACACATGAAGATTGCTGAGAATTAAACAATCTTATAAGAAGTTGTTTAAATAGTCAAACACTTATAACAATATAACCTTGATTAACTGGGCTGTATTTCTTTTTGGGAAGACCATTTCTTTTAAAATAATAACTTTTGTAACAGAAATTTTTCTAGTCACTCAATTCACCCCTCCCCTATTGAATGAACTACTCTGACCAACAATATAACACAATCGTTTGGTAAAAACTGAATATATACTTATATTCCTTGTTCTTTATATTAATTAATCATTGTGTGATAATGGTTTATCTTTATAAATATATACATGGAGTAATTAATGAGTGATTATTAATTAGGATTATAATTTAAGAGATTCCGAATAATATGACTTTCATTGAAATGATAATCATGAGGCATCTCATTATTTAGTGACTGAGTAAGATATAATGATCACAAAAATTTATGATACATAAATTATAATTGAATCTGGAGAAGTTCTATAAATTATGTCTTCCAATAGAGTTTCCATGATTGAAGTAATTTCATTAATTTATTTATACATTCCATTAAATATGATCTTTATTTAATTACGAGATAAATGAAAAATATATGGTGAGAATTTGATTTTAATAATTAATGAAGGAATCCCTGAATGTATAAATTTTTTAGGTATATATTGATATATTCCTAATGATCATAAATAAATTAATATTTTTATAGATGAATGAGGAGGTGAATATCATGTTAGTTACTATATGTTCATCTATTTACTAGTAATATAAATATTGGTAGTTTTTATGGTAAATATATTAGGTTGAGAATTGAAAATCTATTATATTGAATAGGGAGATGATCTAGGAGGATTTTAACTATCACAAGACATCATAATTTTAACCATTCAATTATAAGGTTCGATATATACTTGAATGAATAAAAGACAGTGGAGAAAAAATAATATTGTTATAGTTATTCTTCTACAACTATATATTTTAGGATGCAAAATATAAATAGAATTTTTTGAATATTTCATATAGAAAATAAAAAATATATTTAATTTTTATAAAATAATAGATAAAGAGATATATAAGAATTTAAAATTTACCAAGGGATGTCCATTTTTTCAAAAAAATAAAAAATAAATAAGAAGTTAGTATAAGTAAAGATTGTTTTAGAGTACGATTTCATAGGAATATGAAAAATTAAACTACTAAGAATTTACTATATTGTTTAGAAGAAATTTAAGGATTTGTAAAGATCAGTTTATCCAGTGAATGAAGGATCTTGAAATCATTACATGTGAATAAAATGAAATGAATTAGATATACCATTTATAATAAATATATTATTCAAGTAGTATTTTATGAAGTAGAATATGGTTTTGTGAACTACACTTCATATTGGGGAATAAGTGAAGAAGTGTCTATCATGATGCAATGTAATTTAGAGAAGTGAAACATGTTAATATATAACTATAAAATTTCACAGAATCTGAACGGGTGGAGGATTTTTATTGTGTTGAAATATAAATGATGAATTTGATTATTTTAAACATGAGATGTATCATTATCAAGAAGGATCAACATTTAAACTAGATTATAACTAGTCTAATGATTCTAGATTTATTTCTATCCCCATATTAAAATGTATTGACCACATATTTTTTTCAATATTGTTTCCATGAAAAACCATCGTAATTGTTTTCTCTTTATATTAGAAAATACATGTTTTTTCATAACCATAGATAACATGGACTAGATACTCTTATTGATAATTTATCATTTTTAATAAAAAATGTCTGATCATTTAACTAGCTTCATATATATGTATACATAATTGAAAATATACTAAAGGAACCAAGATCCTAACATGTTTAGAAGGAAAAAGGGTAACATATATCTATTGGATTAACAAATCTTAAATATTGACTCATCCCCCATCTACAAGTATTTTTAGTATCAAAAAATCAATCCTATCAATTTTTATTATAGCCTAGATCAAATCTTTTAGATTCTATATTTTTAATGTTTTTCTATTTTTATGGTTTTATTTTTTATTCCCAAATGAACATTGAGTAGAAGTTTTATTGAATAATTCACTATCATGTATTGATATTTAATCACCAACAAGACCATTATTAATGAGATAAAATAAAATTTAATATAATTTTGAAGAATATGTCACTCTTGATTGAATAAGAATGATATTTAGTTTATACACCCAATAAAAATATTGAAAATATCTTTGTTTTGGAATATTATTAATAATTGATTAATATACATCCTAGGAGAAGAAAATACTCATTCCTCAAGTGGTTTGTGAATGTCAAGTGATAAAGAGGTATATGAAAATTGATGTAAAAACATTCCACCACAAGAAGAAAAAGTATTGGTGATCATAAATCTTACGATGAAAATTTTATATATTATTATACATTAAAATATATATTATACACTATTTCATAATAAATAGTTTCATTAATTTGAAGGATTTACGAAAGTCTCTAGGAAGTGATCACCTGTCTCAAAGGTTAAAATTATTACATGTGGAGGATATGTGTACATTGGTTATAGAATATATAAAGCTCCAAAATTATTTTGGATCCATTTAGATAATAAATTTAATGCTTTAAATAAGTTCCCCAATAATACAATAATTAATGGATCAAAAAATAACAACCAGAAGATGAAGTTTGGAGGAATAATCAAGCGAATATATAAATATATCTGATTAAATTCATAAAACAAAATTGATTTCAATGATGAAAAAATGGATTTAAAATAAATTAAAATCAAGGATATCTGGATAATGTTCCATAATAAGTTAAATTGATTGAATATAAATCCAAATGGATGAGGTTAAATTTCGATGATATATTGGAATTCATTGAAGATAAAAATAGTTTTATCATATGAAATTTCTTTAATTTTTATTAAATAATATAATCTTTAAAAGAAAATTATTGAGGCATTTTAATAAATTATTGTGGATATATGACCATTGGTTGTTCTAAATTGGATAAATAATTGAAAATAAATTAATAAAGTGGAATGAATTTTTTTACATCATTATAAGATCATTATCAAGTAGGTACAAATTTGGATATACCATTTATTCATTTAGGTAACAAAAAATTCTAAATCTATTTTGAGGAACAGTGATGGTTTGAAAAAAATATAATTTTTTAGATGATGAAAAATAAATAGAAACCTAAAAATATTTCTATAGTGGATTGAAGAAAAAAAGTAGAACCAGATTCTTCCTGAAACTCCTATATAATGGAAAATAATACCCAAAACATGGGGATCAAGAATTCTGATAGTTACTATTACATACAAAAAAGAGTAATATTTCTATATAACTGTTGGATATGCAATTTATTTAGGCACTATAAAAATGATTTTTTATTCGATTAAATTTTTATGTATAATGGAATTATATTTGAAAGTGTTTGAAGGCTTAGATAAATATATAACAAACATTGATTAAGAAAAATCTATATAGCTAAAATATATTTTCAATTTTTTTAAATTATATATTATGTATGATATAGTGGTGGTCACATGAATAATATAACCTCATCAATAAATTTATAAATAACATGGGGGAAAATAATATCACTGACTTTTGTGAGGAAATAAAAAATGACATCCGGATTAAACTAGAAGAATAGGTCAAACAATAATTCCATGAATAATATATAAAAAAATTACTTGAGAGATCCTTAAAAAAATTAGAAAAGAATCATACAAAAAAAACATCATGTACCATGGGAGGTGTTCATATTATAAAAGGGATTTGGAGATAAAAATATCCTATAATAAGTTTTGAGGAAAATTCAAACATGTCTCCAAAATAAGTAATGATATTTTAGTAATTTTGGCATCCAACATTAATGATGCAATAAAATTAGATGGACATATTAAAATAATTGTGCTAAAATAAAACACAAGATTCTACAAAAAATTCCCTAAAACCATCATATTTTTTTCACAAAATACACAATTTATGTATTGAAGTTAAATGTGTGGGATAAAATACTGATTGACACAATATAAATTTTATTTCTATAATAATTCTATCATAACAAGTGTTGTTAATAATGATTTTCATGTAAAATGATGGTATAAGTTTTGTTAAAGTATTTTAAGAGGATAATTTTAATACATAATGAAATTGAGGTAGTGGTGAGACCCATGATTCTAGATGTTAAAATAAATTTGAAGAAATTATGTCCAACATTTATAATAGAGAAAAATTATTGACAAATTCATCTCAACCCTTCAGTTCACAATGAGGGATAAGGGAGATCGACCATGTTATTCAGTTTTTTATGTGATGTATTTATACTTATAACGAATGGAATTTAATTTGAAGCATTGATTTATGGGGGTCATATGAGTAATGTCTTCTATCTTGCGTTGATAAACGAAATAATATAATTCAATCATGAATTGTTCCTTCATATAGAATTGTAGACAAAATTGTTATGAATAAATTTTTTTATAGGAAGCTAAATAGTAAGCTATTATTACTAGATTTCAATGTCATATATATTTATTAGTGGTTTGTTATAGAAAATAACACATAGAAGATTAATTTTTTTTAGACTGAACATGAAACATCATGTGATTTAGATTTAAAATAGATCAACCATTTTAAAGATCAAAAATATTTTATCATTGAGGGGGAGCAAGGGAAGAATGACATTGAAACTTATAATATTATTGAACTATTATGTATTTAAATATTATAAAATTTTCTCTTTGAAACCCCATGAATGTTTAATATATTATTTCATTTAGATAAGTTATTGTGTTTAATAGCTTTATCGACATGAAATGCTAAACATTATTGAAACCCTCATATATTGAAATGAAAAATAAATATTTATGCATAACCAATAAAAATTGTCTGTTGAATGTGACAAAATATTTAAAAGTAAACATGTTTTGGAATATATGAATAATGAATATACAGGCTATGTTAAGTTGAATTATATTCAATTAGTTATATTTAAATTATTAATAAGGCAATTTATTATTGAGTTAATTATTTTTCTCAAGAAGAGCTAATTATCTGTTACACATTTCAATTTCAAGAATCATTTTATATTGAGAAATTATTTTGAAAATTATTAATTAGTTAAGTCCAGTCTTATTATTAATCATATGATTTTATAACAATAATTCTAAAAAATTTAAAATGTCATGTTCTACCTAAAACATCATTTCATAAAATTTTATAATTTTTTTAAAATTTTTTTTAATAATGTATGAATCTTTAATTAATAAAATTTAATTTATATTTTAATTCCTCAAAAGATAATTTACATTGTATTAATTTTTTTAGTTTCTTTCTAAAAGGACGGGGTTTAGTTAAAAAAATGTATTTTTCATGAGACTTGTAATTTTTCTGTCTTTCACATCATATAATTAATAGTTATAATACAAAAAATGCCTTCTATGAGATAAAATATGAATATATAATATAAATTTATTAATATTATTCTTTTCTTAGTTATTATAAATCTTATGGAAAATATATATAACTAATTGAAATGTTTCTTTATGAAGAAAAAAGTACTACTTTCAGACTAATCATTAAATCTATTATTTTCTAGTGAGATCCTATTTTTTCGTGCCATGGAATTATCGTATAATTATTTTTTATATAATAAATAATTTCTTTCATTAAAATAAGAATCATTGAAATATTTATCTTGTATATAAATATAAATAAAAAAATTATAAAAAATTATTTTTAAGATATTTTATTTATTTATTTTAAAAATACCATTTCAAACCTATAAAAAATTAAGATGATAACATGATTTGCATATTTTTTATTATAAGTATCATGTTCGTGATAAAAATTAATCCTAATATTTTTAATTTAAATTAATAACTATTGGTGAAAATTAATTACTGAGGAAAAATGAAAACAGTGTAAAATATTAAAAGTTAAATAAAAATGTACTAAAACACACAATTATTTCTCAAAATGGAATGGATGAGGTGTGTTTCAACCCAAAATAATTTTCCTTTACTCATTTTTTATTTTTTTATCATTTTTACTTGAATCTCAGCCTTAAATAATTGAAAATGTAAGGATTACACCCAAAATTAACCTTCTACTCCTTTCAAAATGGTTATCATCTTCACTACTTCAAGACTCACCTATAATTCAAATATATCATTGAAAATATTTCCCCATTATCATTATATATCCATCTCCAAAATTAAAAAATGTTTATCAAAAATCATTTACTATATCACCTCCATTTTTTTAGAGATTTCCAGGCTTGACTTCTCTCCATAATTATATTCATTAAAATTTATTTAACCCACGATAATATAATTATATTAGATTATTTGTATTCATTAATGTTTCTATATTATGTTTATTATCAATTATTATTCATATATCTAATCCACTATGAGAAATAAAGCCTTTGTGTGTGTATTGTGTAGAATACCAGGTCCACGACGCAACATGTTTCATTTTCCATCACTAAAATATGTGGCTATATATAATAATATTATTAAATGATAAATATTATTATATGAATATCTCTATATTTATTTTACTAATAATTATAGGTTTTATTAATAATGTGATAAAAAATCATCATAATTAATTTTTCCATTTTAAATAAGAATACTATGAGGATGTCCATTTCTTTTGAAATTATTTTATAATTTCATTTCCATTAATTACTCTATATCTTTATTCTAATTATTATATATAACATTCATAAACACTGAATTAAGTAATTTTTATTATGGTATAATTATATAATAAGAAAACCACATCATAATAACTCATTATATTTGGGTATGTTCATCTTTGTGTCTATTAAACTACTCACATGAATAATATTATAAATTTATATTAGGAAGGACTATGAGAACATATATAATGTTATAATATGATATAAACATGAAAATATATAATTTTTTAATTTTTGAGATGTTATATCAATTTTTAAATACTAAATTTAGAAAACACCCTTCAATTATAAATAATCACAAAAATATGTTTACTCATGATTTAATGTTCAATGATTAACAACAAAACACTCATGAATTTAGTTGTAAATAAAATATATAGGTATAAATAATAACTGTAATTTATTTAATGTATATAAAAATTAATACCATTTATTGACTAATAAACACTTACGGTAATATTTTGATACTCGCTCAAATGATAGTCATTATAAACAATTGATGTCAAAAATAAATTAAATTATTATATAGAATTACTATTAATCAAGATAATAAATGAAATTTAATTTTGAGATACAGGAGGTAAACATAAAATTTCTGAAGTTAGGAATAAGGGGAAATAATTTTCGCTAAAAAATACTCTCTTTAAAACAAGGTATGTATTATGAAAATAAAATTATTAGTGTGTTGTATATAATTACTATATGACATATCAAATAATGAATTATATTTTTTCTATTGTAATTGATGTTAAATCACAATCCATCTCATTCAAATGGTTTTGAGTACAATGTTATGCAATTAACTAGGGGTTTCTTAGTCTCAAATCATATTATTTGAGACATGATACATGATGAAAATGAACTTTTATTTGTATGGTTTTCTATTTATTCAAAATCCAACTAAAATTTTTAAAAAATATTTCCTTAAATTAATTGAAAAAAAACCATATTAATTTAGTTTCTTGAAAATTTCTTTTATCCTAGTATTACCACAGTCGTAATATCGATATCCCACTTACAATTCTTATAGAAATTATCATTATGTAGAATATATTTATTATATTAATGGTGAATTATACCTTTTGGTTTTATTATGTGGTATTCTCCATTTATATATATTTTATCTTTATAAACTCAATTTGAAATGTTTTAGGATTCAACATGTATGATTCCCCTAAGTGATATTGATAATTGATATCTTCTTTATTTGAGTTATAACGATTTCTTTTGAACTTTTAATTTTCATGTATTAAATCTCCAACTATAATAATATTATGATTTATTTTATAATTATTATTTAGAAACTAAATTTATTTTAAAAATTAATGCCTTCTTATAGTTTGAGTTTCAAATGAAATAATTTTCAAAATAATAAAAAAACATTTTTCACTTTCACTATGACATGTTTTGTATTTTCCTCCCCATTTCTCCAAGGAATAAATTAAGTCTTTTCATAGCCCTATTATTGGTTTTTTTAAATTTTAGTGCTTTTAAAAGTATAATGTCACCATTTCCAATGCTAACATTGAAAGTCAAGTGTACATTTTAATTTTATGATATTGATTAAAATGTTATCAATTAATTATTTTAATGATTTATCTTCGATTTCCCTTATTATTTTTAAAAGGATTTACTATAATGATGTTTTAGTTTTGAGATATATATAGGTTATCAATTAGGGGATGAACAATTGGTATTAATGAAATTGACTCTTTTGATACCATTTGAATCTGAGGTTTTTTTCATTTATGTCTACACATTTATATGTTTCATTATTTCAGTAGAGTTATGTTCTCTTGAAATAACGTCCCTTATTTTATTAGATTTATTATTATAAATTTGTTATATTTTTGTAATTATTTTATAAAGATTTATATAAATGGTGTACAAGTCACATTTAAATGATATTCGATTGAATTATGTTAACTTCATATTTATGTTGTTATATTAACAAGGAGTATTTTATTCGAATTACATATATTGTTAGTATCATTTGGAATATTTTTTTTATTGTTGAATATATATTTTTTAACAATAAAATTCCACTTTTTGATGGGTTTTGGTAATTTTATCACTTATATAAACATGAAAAAGGTATTTCTAATATGTATATTTTTATTCCAATGCTAAATAGTGTTGAATTGTTGGCTATGTATTGTTTGTATATCCCCTTTATATCTCTAGATGGGTTATGATCGGGAAATCCATTTTATTAACCTAATAAAAAGTATTCATGTTCTATTTTTTATTTTGAAATTTTTATTATTCATATGTTTACTATGTACTGTATGACCATACACCTTATTTCACTGTATGTTTTATGGCCATGATATCAATTTTTTGGCAAGAGTAAATGTAATGGATTTCTTGAAAAATTTTGGTAAATAACATTGGATACATTGTATTGATTTTTGTAATCCACATTATATTGATATCACTGTATTATAATAAAAAGGAATTTATGGGGAAAACTGTTTTTCATCCCATATTTAGTTTTAATATTAAATTATTTATATCCAATTATGGAAATTAAATAAGAAAAAAAAAACGATTCCATATTTTTAATAATAAGGTCCATATTATATATATATATTGATTTATTTTTAAATATTTAATTGTATCCATTTTAAATGATTTTCACCATAGTAAGGGACACATTACTTTAAAAACCATCTTTTAAATGTTATTAATTGTTTTTCTCTAAATTTATTCATATGTGTACATATTATTTAAAATATAATTTTTATGTTTTTAATAAGGAATTAATAAATTTTTAGTTAAATTTTATATCACTTTTTAGTTTTCATTCAATGGTTCTAAGAAGGTATTATTATACATATTTTATACTGAATATTTTAAAAAAATGATAAATTAAATGTTTTATTGTAACCACAACGATGATGATGCTTTTTAATATACGATAAAAGTTATACGATAATTGGATTCCTTTAAAAGAATTAATTTTTTTAATAAATGAAAATCCATATTTTATTTTATTCTATATATTTTGAGGAATTATTTTAAATGGAATTGATATTTTGAAATCTGGAAAATTATTAATGATGTTTTTAAGGAGTATTTATATAATTATACAATAAATAATGTCTAATTATTATGGTATGGTTTCTGGGAATTGTTATAATGATGATGGTTCTATTATACTCTAAGGATGACTTGTACTATAATAAACCATGGATGGGTTTTCTGTTATAAACTAGGTACGTGTGGTTAAATTATAGAACACCAAAGAAATGGGTAATTTTTTAACACGAGTCATTAGTTATGCAAATAGTTATTAAAACAATTACACAATGGGACCCCTTTAACCATGTGATGTTATCATGGAATTTATCACTAACTTATGTTTTTTTGTTTCTTCCACATTTTTTCCATGATCGTATGATACCATGTTATTAACATATGTATCACATGTGATTACTCACCAGCCTTCAATTTGATGATACCATTTTATACCATTGAATCACACATTATGCATCTCTTTCATGTTTGTTACCATAGTATGGTTTTTAGCTCATACTTGTTGTCTTTTGTTATCCAAGCTATCCCATGATGTTTTTGGAACTCAAAAAGATTTATATGATTTTTTTAGATATTAAAATAATGTTCTTTTTCTATTATATGGATGTTTTATGTACCCGATATTGCTAATACACTGAGAATTTGGATCCTTATTTTGTATTTAATGAATTATTGTGATATAAATTAGGTAATTGTATGTATAAAATGGTCATGGTCACTAGAGTTTGTAAAATAGGATTGATTATTTATTTTTTGGGTTTGAAATTTTAATAATTATGTGTGATCACTATGTATACTTATACATGTTGGAAAATATCTTGGAATTTTTTTATGTATATGACTAGTTGCTTCCAAAAATATACATCAATGTATAGGTAATAAAAATGGATATCGATCAGGAAAAGTTTTACTTATGGGTAACGACCATAAAATTGAATCATTTCTTATTAAATCAATCATAACCTATTAGATGAAAAAAGATTCATTGAAGAACACATAGTCTGTCGATGTTTGGGAATATGGCTTTTAAAAAAGAACAATTTCATTATAATCCTTTTTGAATGACATGACTAGATTATAGGGTCAAAAACATCATTGGAAATTTAAAATGGATAAACGATATTATAAAATAAATACACATAGGTTCGGTTATACTCATCATTTATAATTTATTCATTCTATTTTAATAATGTTACTTATGTTAAGTATAGTAGTTAGAAAGTTATCACTTATTTTTTATGATTTTTATTCACAACCAGATATATGAGAAAATTTTCCAAAAAACAATGTGATATACAATTTGATAATGAATTTTATGATTTGACTAACCTAATTGGAGATTGAACTGGGAACATCCTGGTAGTACTCTTTGATCTGTCTCATGCTATATATAATAACATGAATACGGTGGAACACTCTTCCTCTCCTATGAAGGAGAATGTTTGGGTTCAGTCATTTATTTGGAAAAAACCTACTATCTTTACTAGATCATTTGATCCCCTCATCATGGGAAAATTGATTGAATCTAATGAGATTATATCTTTCTTCCAGCAATTATCATAAGAGGATAAATATATTTTGGCTATTTTTTACATGGAAAGGGAATATAATTAGTGGTGTATAATGATCAAGAACTAGAAGTCAAAATATGATATTGATTTTATGGAATTAGAAGAATTCAATAAAATTATTTCAATAAATTCTTTCACAAAATCATAGAAATTAAATAAATATAGTGTTCTATATATTGATAGAATGTGAAGATATATTTATTAGTGTTTATGAGGGAAACATTAAATGGCTTTCACTCTACACCAATACCTTTATAAACAATAATGAATTATAGAAAGAATACTTCATTAGGTGAATAAATTTTATAATGAAAAAATACTTGTTAATTAATGTGTGTGAATGCTATTTAGGGATTTTACATTTTGTACTCATGGTTGAGAGGGATATTATAGAATAATATTAGTCTATTGGTCTTGAATATAAAAAGTGTATAATGAAGTTTTTATAGGGTGTATCAATAGATAAATGTCATGGAGGAATGAAAACCCAACATTCAATATGTATAATGTGTGAGAAGAAGTATCCTTAAACTGTTATTAAGGGAACCAATAGATGCTACATGTTTTGAAAATAACTGAAATATGTTATCAAATTCTAAATAGGGATGAAGAAACTCTTCAATTCAATGGAGGAAAAGAATGATCATTTCAACACTAATCCTATACAACGTTTTAAATTCAAGGAAAAGAGTAATCATTGATCCCATGTCCTAAGCCATTGGTTGTTATATACAATCAAGGACTACAACGATTAATTACTATAGATTAGGGAAGGTTATATGTCATAATAATAGAGGCGTTTTCCTCAAAAATGATGTTGGGATATATACATTAGTTATTAATTCATCAATAGTGAATATACATTTTGACACTATTTCTACACATTCATTTATATTAATGGTGTTTATAATAAATGTTGAATCACCACCTCAAAACAGGATGTTTTAGATATCTTTGAGATATAATGTTGAGAAATTGTAGCATCCTAAGAATATAACTCATCCCTAAACATTGTGTGTGTATTTAATCCTTCAAAAAAACACATATTACATCAATTAGTGAATTATGATGAGGTATTGTGTATCTATTTAAGGTCATTATATCAATCCAACATCATCTGTGGAGAGCGGGTTATACCTTTTCACATTCCGTGTTATCATCTAACATTGTAAAATTTTACGGAAGAGGATGAAATACTATGGTAATCTCTAGCTCAATTATAGATATTATTTCGTTATGGTCAATAATATCTAGCTAAAATTATTCAGAAAAATGAGAGAATAATTTTTTAAGACATATCAAATTTTTGGGATTAAAATATTGTATTCTATGAAGTGTTGACTTCTGCTTCATTATGTGGTTCAGTTCAAAATCATAAATATACTAGTATCTCTAAAAATATCCAATACTCCCTACATAATAGACACTATAGAGTTATAGGAACTGAAAAATTAATTATAAGTAAAATTGGAATGGTGTTTTATAAATCTGAGTGCTTCCCCATTGAGTGTTTCAGTCATCATCACCAAGAATATTGATGGTCAAATATTCCTCTATATTAATTACCAGAAACTAAAAAATATCATAGTATAGAATATTTATTTCATAATATATCTATAAGATATGTTTGATCAATCAAAAGAGTCCTAATATTTATCTATGGGGGACCTTTAGTTGACATATCACCAATTAAGGATAAAGAAGGAAGATATTTCTAGAATCCCCTTTTAGAATAATGTATATTCCCTAAGATTTCATAGTGATTCCATTTTGACTCATAAATTCACTAAAATTTTTTATAAACATAATCAATAGAGTCTTTTTAGATTTCCTCATCACAATATTAATAGTCTCCATTGATAAAGTTATGATATACTCTAAAATAATGGTGGAGCTTGAAAAACATTATAATACAATGATTAATACATTGGGATAGGTGTTGATATATGTAATGTACAATAAAATGCGGGTACTATGTGATAGTACTATCTTTATTTGGTCCATTATACACTAGAAAATTTATACTTTTGGACCCTTCAATGTCAAATGTAATTAATGACTGGCCGACACTATCATTTTTTGAAAAATATACATAGATTCCATGTATTACATAGATATTATCAATAATTTGTTAGAAACATCTCTATATTTTAAAACACACTAACCAAGAAAAATCAAAATTATATTAAGTTTCTATAGGGTAGTGAATGTTAATAGATCAATATTTAATTGAAATTGATTCTTACCACTTCACCACTAATCACACTACCACTGAGTGGTATAACTATCATTGTGTATAGAGATACTTCATAGAATAGTTTGGGATTAGTACAAATGAATAAAGAAAATGTAATAGCCTACTCATTAATGAAGATGAATGTTCATTAGAAGGACTATTCAACACATGATTTGTAGCTGGTAGTAGTGATCATTGTATTGAACATTAGGATGAATTATATCTTTAGAGACAATTTTCAAATATATAAATATGAAAAAAAATCCTTAAAAATATATTCACACTGTATAAAATTAATAATTTCTAGTGACGATTGTCCATGATAATCATGGACCATCTACAGAATCCATTAAAATCCATGGAAATCAGAAAATTTGGATGATTCTGTATGTTTAAAGGTTCCAAAAATATTAACCATGATAAGAATTGAGAAGGATCCAAACATTATAGTCTTGATGAGGATTAACATGGGAATAATAAAGGAAGGAATATCATCAATACTCTCTCAAGTGATTTATTCAGAATTCTTTCTAGTGAAGAAAAATAATCATCAATTAGATTATTTGTAAATTTAGATGATGGTTTAATCTATATAAAAATATAAATAATCAATGTTTAAAACTAATTAATCGAGAAATGTAAGATTTTTTTTCATGAAAATTTTTACCATAATATCCTAATAAAATTAATGTTCCATTTAATGTGGCACAAATATCAACATTATCCATCTACCTAGGGACCATGAATATGTATTGAGATCACTAATATCATTTTTTGGAAAATATGAAGATTAAGATTGCAGAATATTCATAAATGTGACTCGTATCTCACAATTTGAAGGGTAAAATGGAAATTCTTATGAGGATGATGCAATCATTAAATAAACATATATTGAAATTGAAAAATATAAACAGGGCCATTCTCATTAGGTTCCCAAAGGAATCCATGGTATATAATTAATTATGAGCTATGGTAGATCATCTAACTATAAATTGATAAGACATCTAACTCTATCAACTTTTAAGGATAAATATCATTAAATAAGTGAGGCATAATGGAACAAAATTTCCGATTTTAACCTATCATGATATCATGTTTAAGTATATGTTTTGGAAATGTATTAAATGTTTTCTAAACACTATTTTAAAATTCAATAAATCTTATTACCCCAACTCTAATAGATAATTGGGGTGGAAAATCCTTAAAGCGGAAGATATGTTTTGATCATGCTCGAGGGACTCCAAAGGATGATGGGATAACTATCTTACTCTGGTTGGTTTCTTGTACAATTATATATTTTAATCATGAATCCAAATGGAACATTATGAATACCATTATGTTAATTAATGTATAACACCAATGTATTGAGATGAAGAAGGTGAACGTATGTTTTTTTTGCTTCAATGGGTTGAGGAAATGGTAGAAATGTTCAGGTGAATTTAGCTACACATCATGGATACTTAAAAGTCAACAAAAATTTCTATGTGAACAACCATTGATGAGCCCAAGAGTTTCAGGGTAGAAATAAATGTTTCAACACAGACACACATATTTATATAATCATACCATGAGATTTGGGAATAATGGAAAAAAAATTCTATGTACATCATCCACTTTGATATTCTCGATCACATTGGAGTTGTGTAATTTCAACTAACACTCTGATAAACCCCTTATAATTTACATGCTTTATTCCATTTATTCCTCATATTAAATTACTAGATATATCCCTCACTTATACTAAAATTCATTCTTGTGTATTTGGATAATGTTCTCTCTTATGTGGACCAACTAGTAAAGAACTATGACTGTTGAGATAATGATTTATGTAGCCATACAACTCACTTAGTTAATTTACTATGATGAAAAAATAAATTCATGGATGAAACATGGGAATTAGAGGAACCCATGAATAAAACGTACCCCCGTAAATCTTCACATTATTTCGTAATTGGAAATTTTTTGGTTTAAATTTCTTATTGTGGGAATAATGTGACAATCCTTGATTTTTAAATAACTATATGTTCGATATAGTATACAACAAGAAAAAATGATAATAAACAGACCATGAAATACTATTATATAATAACCTATATATTAATTTTTCTTTTTATAAATAGAATAAAACACATTATATAAATTAAATATATATACTCAACATATTCAATTTTCTTTTAATGGATATTTAATAAGAATTAATCATGAAATATTTAGTAATGATGTTTTATTTAACAATCAAATTTTTACCTCACATAATATTTTATAACTTTTTTTAATAAAATATTATAATTAATTTATACAGAATATATAAACTATATATTACAAAAATAACATTCTTTTTTTCATCATATTACAAATATCTTGTGGATTTTTTTTCGGTTTCTCTAAAAAAATTCCTTCAATGAATTGTGAAAACCTGTATTTTTATTCAGATGTATATTTTCTTTTGCTGTGTTCATAGAGTCAAATTTTATTTATCATTATATTAAAAATTTGGTTACTTCTTATTGATTAATCATAATAAAATTGTGGTCTTTAAAATCAATTTTAAACATAAATTTTGTGTGTATATATATATACTTAAAATGAATTACTATGAAAACCTTGTTTTCGTTTTTTTTAAATTGAATGAGACATAAAGCCCCCCCCCCCCCTCTTCAATTCATTCCCCTAGGAAATTTATTAGATAAAATAAGTGTTACAATTCAATAATGATGGGTATTGATCTTACATCATTGAGAATTAATGAATGTTCAACCATTATTGATATATTGTAAAATAATGTTATATACTAATTAAAAAAGTGTGATGAAAACTCTTAAGTGTTAATCCAATAGCCTCCAAAAGGCATAAAAACAAAAGTGAATAGTACTATCATCCAAATTGAAAAAAAAACCATATGATATTTTTTGAGACACAACCCAATCTCAAAAAAATTCCAAGTATTTTAGATACTCATATGCATTGGAAGTACCACTATTATGATAGTTTAGACAATGAGTGATGAAGCACATAAAATTTTGTTTTAACCAAATCCAAAAAAGAAATGAAAATATTAATATTGAATCTATAAAAACAATTATCACTGTAAATATCCCATCAATGTGTTAAACTCAAAATATCACTCTAAGCCACATAATACATCAAAAAAAGAAAATTAAAAATCATTTCCATGTACAGAAAGTACATCAAGATGAATGGAAAAGAATAAATCCTTGAACAAAATTTTTGTTCTAAAGAATCTAAAATCAACTGATATAGGTGGTTGTATCACTTGTTCACTTTTTATACATTTCAAATGTTATAGAAAATTAACTTCTATATCCAATTAATATTTAATTCATTTGAATATTTTAATAAATACTCATGTATAAAAAAACTATGAGATCATGTAAATAATATAGGATTTACAAGGTTCTTCCAATGTGTGAGAACCTATAACCTTGACATAAACACTCTCATAGATATCTGGAAATTAACTTTTAGGAAGAATTGAATTCAACTTTTTTCAACTCTCGCCAAACATCTTCTATCTTCTAATAGGAAACATTATAAGAGATCTCATTAGTTTAAAGTATTTTAAAATACATATTTTGTGTTAAAAATGTATACTACTTTTTTAAAATTGATCCACAAATGTTCCTATGTCTGAGAACTAGGAATCTGATAGCATTCATTCAGATGAACTCATTCAGATTTACTCAATATGGTTGACTCAAAACAATCATACCTTTATCAATATGAAATTCTAAATCTCTACTCAAAAACAATGTCTGATCTTCCTCTGTCTGATGAAATAAATATTATCATCTCAATATGAAAACCTCCATAATCTAGTTGATATCCTAATATGGCCATCCTCATTACAATAAATAAACATCTAGTAGTCCAACCGTCTTTTGAGACCTCATTCATAAAGTAACGTCCAACTTAATTTATTAATTTATCTTTTTTTCTTCTTATAATAAATTTAAAATGAATGAATAAACTAAGCCACAATGTATAGGAAATCCAGAATAGACGAGGAATAGTAATAGAAATGTTTACCCGATTACAAAAAATTCAAATCATAAAAAAACACTCCTAATTCCAACTTAAACATTGAATTCATCAAATATTCATAATAGTACACAATGATTTATGATTAATTAAAAATCAGGGTTTACCACTTAAACTATTCGAATTTATCTTCTATAATTAGACTTCATTACATTCATGTTTTTTTCATTTTGAAGAAACCACCTCATCTCATTACGATGAAAGGTACATGTCATCATCTTCCTCTTCTCATTAGGATCTTAATTTCATTCTCACCACATTACGATCTAACTAAACTTATTTGTGTTAACCAAATAGAATATACTTATTAGAGTTTGACTGATTAACTTTCATTCTCAAAGCCAGTCTAATGGAACATCATCAACATCAGTCTGATGGTATCCTCACTTTTATGTAATTCTCATTATGATGGATTTATACTTATGATGGATTTTCCCATAACGATGGATTTTAATTTTGTAATGGAAATTACATTATCATAATTTTCCCATAATCATGGATTTTACCATTACATTCAAAAACTTATTATGATGATTTTACAATAATGATGGAATGTATTATTTGGTAACTCCACTTAGAAAAATTTGGATTCTTCAGACTATATCTGTTATAAATCATTTAGACTTCTAACTAATTTTGTGTATGATATATCTTGATTTAATGGGCACTTTTTCAGGATCTCAGGAACCGATTTAATCATTACATTTATACTATTTCTTAAAAATAATTAATCATGAATATTTTTCCTAATTTATGATTATTTCATAATCAAAAAATGTCATGTAACTAAAATTATAATGTATTATAAATTTCTAAAACCTTCCTTCTCTCTCTTCAACAAACCACTTCAGAAACATTCAAACATTCATTCTCAGGGACATAATTATTTTTCTGATTGTGACTAAGAAAAATTTCCAGTGAACAACAATTTCTAACTCTCTTACAAACCCAATTTTTGATGTATATTGATCTTCATACCGATGGACACAAGATCGATAGAGCAACTAATCCACAACTACATATTTCTGATGTCATCTACATTGGATGTTGTTCAAACCTATCTGTGGGGTCAATTACTTTATAGTCCAATCCAATGATTCTAGAAAACATAATTCATAATGAAAATAATCCCCCCTTCATATTTTGGTTTCAAAGATACATTAGTTTTCATCATTCTTACAATGATTATTACGATGGACTAGTTATGATCCTGAATAAAAAACATATTATTATAAAAAGGTACAAATTGTTTTTAAAAATAATCACCAAGGATCTCTAATATCCCCCCTTTTTATTTTTTGAAAAAACTCAATAACAAAATTTCAAAAAAAATTAAATTTTTAACAAGTCATTTTTTTATAAACAACTAAAATTATTCTATCTCTTACCATAATGAATCATTTATAAAAATATTATATCCTGACACCAACCATTCATCTTTTCTTCTCACTTTTATCATTTCATCTCACTTTTATTTTTCCCTCCACCATTTTTTGGTGACCACAACTTCATATTCATAAAATAAAGATAAGTAATGCTACTTACAATGTACAATTTCATAAATTCTCTCCTACTTTTTCAACATAATCATATAAATGGTGGGGGAGAGCTTCCTTAAATGGATTAGGACATAATTGGAGGGGGATGAACATAATGATACAACTCAACAAAACAAATTATTATTTCTCAATTTAATTTTTGAAAATAGATATAATTTTATACTTCGTAGAGATATATTCTAGACAAACATATCCTATAGTAACATACTATTTGTAAACTGAAACAGTATATCTATTTTTTTATCATGAATTTTAAAAAAAAATTAGATTGTTCATTTGAACTCTGATTATCGTAATGTATCTTCAATGGTTTAGATACTTTTACATTCATTCCTTAAAATTTAACTTTTATTTAATCATTTTAGTATAGGCCTATATAGCTACAACATAAACATATTCATTTTTTCTTATGGTTACTAAAAATTGTATCTTACTTCGCCAACTCATAAAAAATTCAACCAAGAAAAACGTTGATCCAGATGTGGATTTTATATCACTAAAATCTCTTACCCAATCAGCATCAATTTAACCCTAAAACATCATTTCACAATTTCTTTTATATAACAATCCCTGATATGTTTTTCCTTTGACATATATACTAATAATATTTTCTGTGATTGATGTATTTTCATTCAGATTAAATTGATACATAGAACAAATTTTACAATATAAACAATAATAAGACTTGTGGCTGGAAGGTAAAGTAGACTTCATATCCTCTTTAGAATGTCTATGTAATTAACACTTTCCCTAATATAATTATCCTCATTATTTTTCTTAGAGATATATGATGAGTAACATCATTAAATTCATCCATCACAATCTTCTATTACAGTTCTCGAGAATACATTTTTTTGTATGATAATCAATATTTTGTTTGAACATGTATGCAATGGAGGAATATTTATTATTCCAAAATATGCATTTAAAATTTTTTCTTAATTTCTTTATAAATAGTCTTAGAAACATATTCTCTATCCTCTAAATAAGTATATAATCCATATAAAAAATTAAAATTAGAGTTCCAGAGTAAAAATATTTCACATATATATTGATATTAACATATTCTTTAGAAAAAAATTAACATGTTCAATAAATTTACATGATTTTAATACTAATCATGTGGGACTTATTTCAAACCATAAAAATGTTTCATCAGTCTATCAACCTATTTTTCATTATTTTCAAGTTAAAAACCAAATTCTATTCCAATGTAGAATTCTTCCATAATATCACCATTTTAGAAAATGCATTTACATTTATCCGATGAAAATGTTTATCTCAATGTGTGGATACTAATAAAAATATTATACTAGTATCTAAGCATGAAATTGGGTAAAACATTTCTTCGAAATCCACACTATCAACCAATGAATATTCTTTACAAACATTTATTTCATTGTTGCATGAAAATTATCCTTGTTCATTTAATTTGATTCTATTAAAAAAAATTCTTATACCATATGTATTTTATGGGCATGGAAATGGTTCCCATGTTTCATTTTTTCTCAATATGATCCAACTCTTCATTTATAGAATCCACCCATTATTATTGTCGAATATCTTTTAAAATTGATTCTATTTCATCTTTTTAGATAAATGAGTTTGATTTTCCTGTCCCAACATTCCAATAGTCTGAACTAGAAACATGTAATTTCTAATAAATTTTTCATACACAATATGTTATTTTAAGGTTTGAATTTTCAATGTTTTTATATCTATTGAACATTCCTCATCATATGTTTGTCTTAAATCATGGTTAGAATTTTTTTCTTACATTAACCATAATTGGAATTCTCTAGTTTATCCTCCTCATAATTCTCAACAATGTTTGTTTAGGTATTTTTATTTTTTGTTAATTTCACTACTTATGTGTCAACCTACCATTTTATGTGTTTTTTTTATAAAAAATGTATCATAATCTGCTGTGTGAATAGTAGATAAATATTCCTTCCTTATATTTCTCATTAAACTATCTTTGATTCATATCATTAATTTTCAGTAAACAAGAACTTCTGAAAACTTGTATTTATTTTAATGAAGGGTTATTGTTATACCAAATTTCATTGGAAGAATTTTTGGATTCTGGTCTCCACAAACATATATTATGAATAATTACAAAAGTACTAATAGCTTCTCTCCAATGGAATAATAATGGTTTGTATTTTATTAAAATGCTTTATACTATTCCCTCCAAAATTCTACTCTTTATTTCTTTTACTCCATTTTTATAAGGTATATGGAGCACTATACTAATTTTTCATTCAATGATATTTTCAGATAATATTCAAAACTATTATATGTGAAATATATTTTATTATTATTTCCCAGCTTCTTTATAAAAACTCTCCTTCATTTCTCAACATATTTTATAAAGAATATATACATTTAAGTAGACTTTGACTTTTGTTTCATAAAAAAGATGTTTTATATCGGAGTCAATTCATTAATTAAAGTAACGAAGTGTATATATATCCTTTTATTGGTTGATGGAACATATATCCACATAAATCGGCATTAACATGCTCAAGAGGTCTAGTAGATTGAATATCAACTCCATTATGAATTTTTTTAGTTATATTTCCCTTTTGACATATAACCTGGACATCATCATCTATTCTTTTAAATTATGGAAAATTTATAACTTCGTCAACCATAGAATGTTTTTTCATGCTTTTCTGCCTTAGGTAGCCATGCCTTCAATTCCACAATATTTTTTCATCTTCAGAACGTAAGTTAAAGATGTTATTGAATAATTATATTTAGAAGGGATTCCAACTGATTCTTTCTCCATTTGTAATATGTATTACTTATTTTACAAATTTGATAACACAATAACCTTTTAATAAGATAAAGCCTTTTCCATGATCAAAATGATTACATACTGAAATTATGTTATGTTTTATCCCATCAATAAATAAAACTTCCTTAGATTTTACATTTCTACATTAATCTCATCCATTTTAAATCACTTAATTATTAAGGAACTATCATTCCCAAAAGTAAAAACACCTCTTTCATGATTTTCAACATATTTCATGATTTTTAAATAATGTTTCATATATTAAGAACCAATAATATCGTGTATTCATGTTTTGTTCTTTATATATTACTTTTAGGAAAGTCTCAATAATAAAGTGAATTTTGTCAACATTATTATTTCTAGCTTCCTTTTCCTTCCACCCATAGAAAACATGTTCTAGAAGTGGGGGTCATACATATTTCAACATGAAGAATAGACTGATCACATCATCCATAGACTTCTTCCAGAAATTCAAATTGATTTTATGTTGGAATTTTTTAACACAATGTGTTTTTCAATTTCAAAATTATTCTGGGTTAGGAATGTTACTCGTCATTCTTCAACCATTTCTTTCTCTTTGTTTCGAACTCCTTCCATGAAGTGAAATATTATTCCAAAAATTGTAATCTCAGTGCCAATAGATTAAATAAAATCATAAATTGACATTAAATATTTATTTTAAACTAAATAAATAACTTTCTCTGTTGAGAAATTTTTTAGGTTGTTTTCTTCTTACTTATCTATCATATTCAGGGCATGGACCATATTTCCTTCAAAATGGGTTTGAAATGTTTGTAGATGTGATATGTTTCTCACATCCATTCTCAAACCAATATTTCATAGTAATTTTTATGAAACCCTAAATTTTAAAAATATAAGATGATATATTATTTGAGGGTGAGGATTTCACCTGATTCTTGAATTGAGATTCTTTAGCAACATTAGAAGTCTCATCATTTAATTTCAAATATTTTCTAGAGTTTTAATACATCTTTATCAAGCTACTTTTAGACCCAACATGTTCTGATGGAATATTATTACCTTATTCTTTCTTAACATCCAATTTCTCACTATAATATTAAACCACCATTCAATATTCACAAATTTTATAATTGTAACATAAGATCTATTTAATGTATTATTAATATATAATTATTACATCTATTCTTCCTTTAGAAACTTCTTCACAATAATTATTCATTACTTTGAATTATTTCCTCAATGTTTTGTTTTTATCCAGGAAAGGAATAAGTTTTTTGTTGTATTGATACCCTCTATATGATTCATCACCACATTATTCAAAATCTGAGGATTTGTTTTCAACTTATGCAGTGAGTGTTAGGAATTTTCTAGAACATTCATCTTCCCAATTAATGTTTTTAGGGGATTCTGATTCAACTTTCTTACACAATATTCTTGTTTTTTTCTTCAATAATCTTGTTCTTATATTTTTTGGATGAAATTATTTATTTATAAATTTTGTTCCACTTATTCTATAATGGATTTTTATCAGATTAATATTGATAACCACCAAAGTTAATATTTGTATAATTAATAGCAATGTGTTTGATTCCAACAAAATAAAAATAAAAAATTGTGAGATGTTTACTTACATACATTCTTGTTTCTCTTTGACATTTCTATAAATCATGGGGGTATGATTTTGTTATTCAACTCATAATCCTCTTTAGAATTAGAGTTTAAATGATTAACATCTTCATTCTATTTTATTTTCATTTTTCTCGTGGACTCAAAATCCATTTCATCATTCATATTATTCATGATCATTTTATATTTCTTTATTTCAAAAGAAAAATAATAATATTTAATTTATCAATAGATAAATCATCATTATCTTAAAAAGTGGAAATTTTAGAATGAATCCATTCCATTATTTTTCTCATATGTTTCTTCACAAATGTAGAATAGACTAAGACATCAATGAATCCTCAGATGTTTCAAACAATTTCATTTACTATGGTGAAGTATTAGTGACTAGTTTCTTTATCCCTCATCATTATTTCTCCATAATCACTACTCTAGTTTTTTTAGTTTTTATTCATTCAATTCAATATTTCTTTTGAAAATGCCTTCTATGTTTTCTAATAAACTTTTCGAATTATTGAGACCCATTAACATCATATAAACATTTTTTTATAAAGACATAGGGATTTAATTTATATATTTTACATCAACATTTATATTTATGTTATTAGAAAAATTAATTGAGGAATTATTCTCAATAAGTGGAAAAACATTGTTGCAACATCAACACTCTCTAGTAAAATATATAGGAGAAAAATAATAATTCTATATTTCCATACACAATAATTTCTTCCATAAAATTTGAATTCCAATACTATTTATATAAAATATATTTCTTACAATAAGGATTATAAAAATAACATTACATATGATACAAATTGATGTTTAAATGGATTAAAAAACAATAGACCTATGGGTAAATTTATTGATAACTTTTTATGAGTTTCAGAACTTTTAGATAATTAACCCCTTAGACCTATTAAGATTTATTTCTCTATATAATCTTTTTTTAATTACACATCATTGAATAAGTATGAATGAACATAAAGAACAAAATATTTACATGGTTTGACCTCATTTTGTAAACCTACATCATTGCAATAGCCACTCATGTGGGTCTATAAAAATTCAATATTTTTATGAAGTGAATATACCTTTTTACCAACTCCCCTTAGACAACTTCTATATTCATAGAGGAAAAATTACACTGACTCCTATAAGTTTACAGGGTTTTCAATAAAATAATTGATCCAAAAAAATGTAAAAGAATTTTTCAAATTTTCTCCCTAAATAATCTTGAGTTAAATGACACTATACTTGATGGACTTAAGTCCAATGAAATCATTTTTATTAACTCCATACAATTGACACAATATAATCTTCCCTATCTCAGTATGTATGTCTGTAATACTTATTAAAAACTCAATCATATATTCCAATTCCTGATAGACTCAATATGAAAAAATCTAACTATTCATGAATTCTCAATACGATCCTCCCTATTTTAGTAAACGAAACATTTAAGAGTCCAACATTTCTCTTAGATCATCATTCAGAATTAACTTCTCAATTGATCTCATCAGTGCTCCACATTTTCTTCTTATTTAAATGATTCAATGAATGAATATTCTGAGTTTGTATTTAACGGAAACCCATAATAGAAAATCAAAGAATCTTGAGAACATTCCCAACTTACATAAATTTCAAATGTCCAAAAAACCCACCTATTTTAATCTTCAATAATAAATTATTCAAACCATGTCTAGAATACACCGAGATTTACATTGAAATATATATTCGCTTTAACCAGTTCAACTCTTCGCATTTATTCTATATAATATTTTTTCCTGAACTTCCTTCATTATTTCAGTATAGATATTCATCTAGAACTCACTCTGATGAAGCTCTATCAACTTTGGCTTCCACTTCTCATAAATAACTTCTTATCATTTTCATATCATTACAATCTGAAAATCCTCATCATGGTTAGTCTGACTGACTTTCCTCCTCAGAGCTAGTCTGATTAAAATTCTTTCTCAATGTTAATATGATTGAACATTCTCAGCTTTAGTCTGATGGAATCCTCATAATGATTAAATTATCATAATGAATGAATTTACAATATGATGGATTTTCCAACAATGAAGGATTTTATAATTATGTTGTATATATGATTACATTTATTTTCCCATAGAAATGCAATATATTCAATAGTGCATTCATGTAGAAAAATTGAGATTCTTCGAACATTTTTAGCTATAACACATTCAATCATCAGAATATTTCTATATCTGGTACATCTGGATCAGATGAAAACATTGTCATGATATCAAAAACCAATTTTATCATTATTAATCTTTTATTTCAAAAAATCCATTTATCATGACTATGTTTCATTATTTATGATAACATCCTTATTAGAAAATAATCAACATACATTTATTATAATGTATTAGAACATTATATCTCATGACATCACATTCTTAAAAAAATCTTCCGAAATTTAATGCCCTTAATTATTAGGAACATATTTTTTTGTTACTAAAATACATATATCTAGTAAAAAACATTTGAATTTATAAAAAAAGCTATTTCTTATGTATCATGAAATTCATAATGATGGACCTAAGACCAATGGTGCATCTTATTAATGACATCATCATTTGGACTAACACAAAAACTAGTGTTTCTTGGTCTAATCCTATGAGACAAGTGCTTATATGTTTGATCCTCTTCAACATGAAAACATTTTCTTAAAGATATATAATTTCTCTCCCTATATGTTTGGTTTTGATCTTTTAGAATCATTCAACATTCTTACAAAGATCATTAGGATAAATAAAATCTAATACTGAATTACTAAGACACTATTTTATAAATTTGTTGGTTGTCAAAAAAAAAACAAAATAATATTTTAAAAAAAATTATCAAAGTTGATCTTTACTAATTAAGAGACAAATAATTAGAGTCCAATAAAGAGAAAAAAATCATTCAAGATAGAACTAGTTACACAATAATCATGTATAATTTCGTGAATTCATAGGTAGTTGGTCTTGACCAATCAACACCTCAATGAATATCATTAAGCATAATATAGAGGTGCCCATCATACCTCACATAACAACCAGATATCCCAAACATTTTATGAAGTTCAATATAAAAAAATAATTTGAATTTATAGGCCAAAAACAATTCCCAGATTCATCTATAAGCGAGATATGAAAAAATAATAATATTGACTTCATTAATGGATTATAAATTCGTATAGAAGGAATCACATGGAAATCAATAAAATAAAACTATTGTAAAAATGTCTTCATAGAATATAAAATATGAACCTTTACAAAATTTTCAATGTATTAGCAAGATACACGGATACCATATCAAGATAACATACCTCTAGATTGTTATCGAAATATGAAAGATTAAAAACATGAGAGTAGTAAAAAAGTGAACCAAATCTGGAAATTAAATAACCAAATTCAAATACCATTATATAATCCAAAAACATGAACCTACCAATCATATCTATAATTTTATAGGTATCAAAAAACCTTCTCTATTTAATATTCAATAACATCAAGTGAAGAAGAATACTAGAAATGAAAATACGGGATTCAACTAGGCCAACAACCTGAAAAAATTATCATAGATAGGCAAAAAGGTAATCGTTTCTACAGAGTTTCCTTGAAATTAGAATCTATATATTGATTAAATAAAATCATCATATTAATGAACTTTTACATTTGTTATTTAAAGGTAGGTATCCGATGAAATTCCACCCTTCGTGTATCTTTTAAATACTATGACATCTTTCTATTCTAACTAATATTCCAAAAAATATTACATTCTCATCATTATATTTATATGAATACCTCATAGTAAGTTCATCTTGATCATTATTTTTAATGTCATTAAAATTATATTTGACATGGTGTCTATAGCATGGTTATCTCGTACTCGATGTGGAGGAATAATAGATTTTTCTTTCTTAGATGCCTCTATGGATCATAATACCATTGTTCTATCAAGGTTAAATTAGTCCCTATATATTTTTTAATTTCTAGGAATTCAATTATGAAATCCATTAAAATTAATCATAAGGTTTTTAACCTTTCTAGAACATGATGTTAGTAAGTATTCATCAATTTTACATGCTTTCTCATGGACATCCGGGATGGAGTCAGTAGAATTAAAGGTGAGATTCCCCACGATTCTTTTTATTTTGAATTTCTTTGTAAATTATTTTTTTTGAAACAATTTCATTGTAATTTTTATCATTGTAAATAGTTTTTATAGTGAATAATTATCTCTATGGTGAGGGAAACTTTACTATAAAAACTCATTTTAAATGTTTTAAATATTTATCCTCTATATATATTCCTTCAATTTAAATATTCAGAAAAATATATATATTATGTATTTATATAGAGATAAAATAATTATTAATGATGTTTTTTAAACAATTTACCTTCATTCAAATATTTTAAAAAGATATATTTTTATGTATTTCATAAGGATCAATTACAAAAAAATAAAAAAGTAATGTTCTATTTTAATGTATATAGAAACAATGAATTTTACAATCACTATAAATATTACATGATGATTTACATACATTACAATCTTGTATTTTATCTTAAATAAAAACCCATCATTTATTTTTTAATATTAATTCCCAAAAGGGGGTTTTAATTGGAGGGATATTTAAACACCATGAATTATTTTTCTTATGGGTGTATGGAATATTTTTACCAGTATGGAATCATTCTATTGATTTGATCATGTTATGGATCATGTGAATTTTCTATGAAAAGTGGGTGTTCTATTATAATACATGTATGGGTAGTTATATTATGAAACAATAACTGGTGGTTATGTTATAAAAAATGGATGATTGGTTCTATTATAAATCAAATATGGGTTGTATCATTATAAACCATCGATGGTTGGTCACATTATAAAAAAATATTTCTGGGTTTATTATAACCCTCCAATGGTTTGGATAATGGTCCTGTATCAAGAGATGTTATGTAAGGAATGAGGAAGTAAACATAATCCCTTATGGGACTCTATACAAAATTTGACATTATCATGTAGGTTATCCTTGAAATATTCTTATTTCATGTTTTTAGTGGATTCATCATTAAATATGATTCCATGATTATATGGTACCATGTTCATTATGTCATTCTAGGATGTAATTAATCATGAAACATATATTTTATCATATTATTTTATTCTTTTGACTTAAAAATTATGCTTCCTTGATATTTTAATTCCCTTATTAGGTTTTTATATTTCCCCTTTTTGTCAACATATAACCTAGGTAGTGCCATATAGTTCAGGAGTAGAAAACATTTTAATATCACATTATAGTGTTTAAAATAATGATATTTTAATTTCATGTTGACGTTTCAGGTAGATAAACATCAAAATTCATTATGAATATTGATCAATGGATTCTATTTGAAGGATAATTATATGGAAAATCATGTAATAAATTGGGAAAAAGAATTTTTTATCTAGAAAATAGTAGATAGAATTTGACAGTAATTATTTATCTTTTAATTAATGATGATTATTTCAATGGAACTACAACTTGTATTAAATTGAATATGTAAATAATTTTTCGATAAGAATAAGATCCAGGAGTGTAGGTACAAGGTGGCATAGTTGGTATAAATGTAATGGTTTATATAAGTTTGGATATTTTTATTTTTCTTATGATAATTAATTGTTTGACCTAATACGGATTATCATCATAGATAACCCTTTATAATTAATGAATATTTCTTCAAAATAAATAATGAACAATTTTTTTTGATAGAGATGATAAAACATTATTTGAAGCCTGTAAGAACATGTATCAGTATTAGATAATATCCACATATTGTGATAAAGTATATATTATATGGATTTCTTAAAAATAAATCTAAATATGAGTACTGGAAAGTGAATATGATTGTGGTTTACATAGATAGATATAATCATTGTGAATAGGGTTAGATGATAATTGACTTTTTCATCACATTAATTAATGGTTAGTGGGCCTAAGAGGTCAAAAACTGTTGAGACACTCCATTGGGATATTAATTAGATAATATCATTATATTTTCATATCATTATGATAGATTTAATAACAATGATAACTTATTGGGTTGATGAACCTAATGGAAATATTTCAATGGATGAAAAAGGATTGAACAAAAGGATACATATAATTATCCAAAATTTTAATTTTTTTAAAAAATATATCATGAGGTAATTCTTATTTAGATTGATAGTCTCATATATATTGGATATTTTCATTAAAAAATTATTATAGTATTAAGTTGAAAAAGGATCGTGATAATGAAACTAAGAAACATATTTATTCAAAAAAATAACTATTATTTATAACTGAATATGGGATCCTATAAAAATAGTTTATAATTGGATTATATGATTATTAAAATCTAAAATGGCATGCATTTACAACTTACAAAAAGTAAAGAGACTAATATTTTAATATAGACTATTCATTAAAACATGTATCATTAATCATTAGTTAAGGGATATTTATCAATTCCATTTTAGTATATTCTTAAATAATATTGAGGATTATGTGGAACATCTTAGAATTATATTTCAAATGAATTATATAATATTATTTAAAAAATATAGAAAATTATTATAATAACTTTGAAAGGTTATTTTATTAAAACATTATATGTTTTACTATAATTTTTTGGGAAAAAATAAGTGAGGTTTTAATAACTATAATTTTTAATATACTCATAATGATGATGCAATGAACGGTAATATGTTTATGAAGACAAAAAATTTAAAGTAATTTGTAACTAAGGTATTGATAATTGATTCACGCTGAATTGTGATTAGTTTATCTCATTGTGTGATTATAATATATATTGATTAGAGTGAGAAAATATGAACAAATGGATACTTCCATTTTAGGTACAAAAACATAGTTATTTTTTAAGAATGTATATTCTCATTATTGTTTAATTCCTATTAGATTAAAATTAAATGTTGGAAAGATATTTTATTGAGTGCATAATTTTAGGTTTTTAAAAAATAGTTATATGATTGTAGGTATGATTAATTTTGTTTTAGAAATAATCAATTTCAATTTCATAAAATATATTACAATAATTTCTGGTCTTATCATATTTTAATAATTTCTATAGTAATTTTGGATCACTATTTTAAGGATTATATTGAAATGTTTTATAGATCCCATCTCAAGGAAATATAGGTTTATAAATAAATGATATATATGGGATTGAGAGATGGGATTAGATGTTATCTATGTGGATAAAAAGATCATTAAAATTACATGTGTAACAGAATGTGAGAATATATAAAAATCCATTGATTCATTTTAAATTGTGTTGTGCATTATGATGCTGAATATACTGATGTAGGGGCTATCAACGGAGATATTCACTTACAACCATGCTACAATGAAAAGACTATGAAACGAATTATAATTTATAAGATAAGGAGTTTTCACTCCTTCCATTATAATACTCTATGTTTTGTATGTTTTCAACAACTACTAGATATTGAGATATAAAACCCACATTTCTATGATTATATTTTAATTAATTTATCATGGATTAATTAAACTAATTATTTATGGGTCATGATTGATAACCCATAATAAAATTCTACATAAAATTAGGAATGGGTTATATCTCCTTATGAAGGGATTATAACTATTTTCCCTGTAGATAAATCTCATTCCAATTCCTAGATAAAATCATGAAAATCTATAGGTTTATGGTTAATAAATATTTTTCTATAGAAAATAATTTTATATATTGACCAAAATAGTGATTATGAAAATTTTTAAATGTGGTATAATGTAACACCTTTAAACTTTAATAATTTATTACCTATAAAAAAGTAAATGTGTTATCTAGCTTTCTAAACAAGCAAAAAAACATAAAAATTATTTATGCATTTTAGAAAAATATAAATATATTTTTATGATCATTAATAACAATACATTGAAATAGAGGAAATGGATATGAGTTTTATTTTAATAAAATATATGTATAATAAAATGATCCCACATTCATCTGATTGAAATTCAATTTGTTTTCCTTAAATGAATAATAATACCATTTTTTATTAAGAAATGCATCGTTCATAAAAAATTCTTATATGTAATAGTTTTATATATTTCATGAAACATTGGATTGATAAAAAATTAAAATAAAGTATAATATCTATTAAGAAATTTGTTTAGAAAATCATATTAAATTTCAACAAATATATTTCAGAGTTGAAAATTTTATTTTTCAATGAATATTTATTTTCATGATATTTTGAGTATTAACTCAAAATGTAAATCTATAAATATCGATATTTGAAATTTATATAAATGGAAATAATTTTTTATTTAAAAATATTTAAAATTTATATGTAGGAATTTATTATCTTATTCTTGATGTATTTTTAGTGGAAAATAGACTTTTCATGAAACATATAGTTTTTTTGACTTTATCAACAAATAAGAATGATCAATTTGATTAAAAAACAATTTATGTGAACCAATGTGAATTTATGAAAAGAAAATTCATTTTAAAATATTATTTGACCCTATTAATCATATTCCTAACATTTTTTGAACTAATTAAAATGTTACATTAAAAATAAAACTTTCAGACTGTACTTAAATCAGTTATTTTCATGAGGGATTTAGGTATGACATTCCATGGACCCCTCATATAATTTTTTTACAAATAATTAATTTATGTCAAAAAAATCATTATACAAGAAAATTTTATCATATATTTAAATTTAATTCTTGAAAAAAATATTTCTCTAAAAAACATTTTTACATGAGTGAGTGTATTTATTTTGACTATCATTTTACATCGTCTGAAATATTATTTTATGGAATTATTTTCAAAATTTGGACTAATTAATATTAAATTGGTTATAAAGTCAAAATGATAACTGTAATAATAAAATTTATCAATATTTATAGAAACTAATTTCCAAGGTAAAGCCTAATTTGAGTTAAATTTAAAATAATAAAACCCAATTCCCAAAAATCCTCCATATTTTGTAAAAAATCAGTGTTTTTTGTGTGTTCATACCCAAAAATGTTCTTTTCAACCTTTTTTCAATTTTATTCTCTCCATATTTAATATTAGTAATAAATTAATGAAAATTTAATAGTTACTTCTGAAAATACACTTCCCTAACATACAAAATGGTTACATATTAACCACTTCCAGACTCACATTTCATTATAATTGATCCTTTAAAGTTACCCAATTTTGTACATATAAAACCCTATCACATATATATAAGATATTTTTCACCACTATTTATAATAATTCCTCAATTTCAATTGATATTTACAAGGAATATTCAAGTCTCCAACATGAGTGTTAACAATGACTCAAATTTTATCATTATTTGTCTTCTAAAAAATTTATCTTATACATAGTAAGATAATTATTTTAGTATCATTTATATTATATTTTTTAAATATATTAAGTTTATCTTCATTGTTTTTTCATATACCTTGTTCATGAAGTAAACATAAATTGTTGTTTTAATTTTATGTAGATTACCAACTCCAGGATGCAATGTGTATAATATTCCATCATTGCAAAATAAGGATGGATATAATGCAATCATTAATTGATAAATATGATCCATATTATAACATTATGTTTCTATTATTAGTAAATTTTAAAACTAATTATGATATGATTAATATATAGTTATGTTTATTCTTTACAATTAAAATAACTATACTAAGAAGATAACCATTTTTTGAAATTGTGTAATATTTATATATAAATTAATTCTCTGTAGTTGGGGTTTGCCTCAGTGGTAAGCTCCCCATAATCCTACAAGAAAATGGTGGTTTAAAACCTATTGGGTGAAGGTATTATAGAAGTACTGTAGCGGTATTGTTTCAGTAGAAGGAATTGTTGCAATAGTGGGAACTGTAGTGATGGGAGGAACTGTAGTGGCGGTAGGACACAGTAGCAGTAGGGGGTGTCATGCGGTATTGTAGCAGGCAGGTACTATAGTAGTATAATTCACAGAATGGGCCTTGGGCCAAATATTTTGGCCTATGGTCCATGTAATGGGCTATATGTCCACTAGGCCTTTGGGCTATGTAATTGGTCTCCCTCTACATAGTTTAATACAGAAATTTCTTTACTTTAATAATAAAATGAGGCTTCATCCCCAAAATTTTATAAAAAAATATCAATTAATTTTAATTTTACATTGTTCCAATTAATTTATTTCAAAATAATAATAAATAAATAATATCATTATTATTCTGGGAAAATTATATAAATAAACCACCCAATAGTAATCCATTAAACTAAGTTATGCATATTTTATAGTCGATTTAGGTACCTACATGAATGATACTATGAATATGTATCATGAATGAATATGGGAAGATAATTATTGGTAAAATTTAAAATAAATACATAAATAATAATTTGATTCTAATTCTGATGATTTTATATTACATTTTAAATTATAAATTAGGAAAACATGCTATGATAGTCAAGAATTACAAAAAGATAGCTATTATCAATTTCATCTTTAGGGATAAAGACTAAAACATTCATGAAAAAAATTCAAAAAATACTAAATAACTATAAACCATAAATTTTTGTAATTTTTTTTGTTAATGTCATATAGAGTTTGAAATAATATTAATCACTATAGAAAAACATTGAATTTTATTTGAAAAATATGCTTGATAGTGTATTCAAAACCCTTCTCTGAGTATAAACGAACCTTAATAAAACATTAAAATATTAATATTTAAACATTATTGATATAAACTATCTATTAAATTGGAAGATATGAATAGTATTAACTTCTTGATGTAATATATATATATACATATATATCCTAATCAATAAAAATTAAAGTACAAATTTTAATGAATAATAATATAATTTATCTAAGATATTTTATTCTATGAAAATATATTTTTCCTTCATAAATTATTTTTTATTAATTAATATAAGAATATATTATATTTAAATTTTAGAGAATTGTGAAATTAGATTTAATAAAAAAGTGTAGTTTTTTTGAACTTTTAATTTCATGATTAATGTAGGTTGATGTTTTCAGATCATTCAAATTTTTTATTTATGTAAATATTGAATAATAATGATTATTTATTAATCGATTAGATCCTTTGAAAAACATAATCCATTTTATTGTATACAAATTAATTTAATACAATTCAAAACAAAATTAAATTTATTATATTGTGTTTTCATCCAATTAATATTAGTTGAATAATCATGATAATGGATTTAAATGTTAATTTATTTTTTGGCTTTAAAACAAAATTTTCAGAAAACATTTTTAATGTGCTTAATGTTTCTACATTTTAACTAATTAAAATATCCCATAATAAGGAATAATTTAAATTACATTTATATATTACATATCCCAAAATAGTAATTGAAATTAATTTATTTATTATTACTCTTTATAGTTATTATAAAATTACCTTTGGCATAATAATGATATTTCTTGTAAAATATTTTAAAAAAAATAAGTTTAATGATAATGAATATTTATCAAATTATGTCGATTGAAATGAAAAAAAATTTAATCAAATTTTATAATCATAATAATTTATATTTTATAATAATTTATACATAAGATTTTTCCAGAGGAATAATAAAAATAATTATTATATTGTTACTGTGGTAAAACATTATTTGTGGTAAAGCGAGTAACCTTAAAGATAAAGAAAATAACATTTTTTAACATATAACATCATTAATGTTATAGTTATTTGTTAGAGTTTAATATTCCTCCGAAACATTATTTTTAAAATTCACATGCACTTAGCTTCATAGTAACTTCTAGTTATTGAATAGTGTTTGGTATTTATATGAATGACACTTATCCTCCCTTTCAAGTGGGATTTCCATTGTCTCCATTACACACTTCCAAAAACCATAGGTATGTAAAATACATACACAAATTACTTCCATAATTACATTATATCATCCAAGAAGTTTTTATCATACATCCATTCTTATAATGATTGAGGTACAATCCTAATGTGATTTTCCTAAGACTAAGTAATTTTCTTAACCGAACAAATGTTTTTTATTTCTTCATGTCACGACCCATCCCCCTAGGGTCGTGTCGTGACTACCCCATTCTAGCCTTACATAGGCCGGGGACAGGCGACTCGCACCAAAGGTGTAATTCACTAAAACTAGGAAGCCATTTCCTTTTTAACCTGAAAATGCACACAATAGAATATAAGCTATAATTAAAACACATAGTAAAACTATATACAAGAGAGTGCTGAATGTAGAGGGGACGGAATACAAGACCAACATGAAAGTACAAGTACAACTGAAAAACAAGTACAACAGAAGAAAGGTAAAACATCCGATGGGTCACCCTCAGGGATTCCTACCTGAAGGGTAGGTACATATATCCTCCAAAGCACTTCACGTATGTCCATCTACTCTTTGTACCGTCATGCGGTGTGGTCCACCTCCGGGTACCATCTAGTACTAGAACACTCAGCCTCGGTCAACGCTATCCATCATCCATATCCAACACAATGAGGTGCGGGCATAGCCTATCTAGGGGTGAGTATAAAGACACTCTATAGGGACCCCGAGACCCTCAAGGTCTCACAAAATCCAACAAGGATAAACAAAAATGTATGAAATCAATAGATAACCTTACTTACGAATATGCCCATACATATACCTAAGTTATTATGTAATCTAACTCAATCATGCGGTAAAAAAACTTACTAACTCAGCTCAACCGGGATATTTATTCACATGATCGAAACCACAGCTGATGGAGAACTCATCCTCTATCGAGTATAGTGGTCCTTCTACAACACCAAGGCACTACCCACTAACCTTAGACTGCTGAGGTACTCCTCCTGTCGAGTACAGTGGGTCTACTCTGTCTCCAAGGAACTCCCCACCATGGGTCTGCCGCGACACCTAGTCACTCCCCAATGTGGGTCTACCACGATACCAAGACACTCCCCACTATGCAAGTCGAGTCTCTCTGTGCCAAAATGGTCAGTAGTCGTCAGGTCTCAGCCAGCTACTAGGTCTCTACACTCTGCTCTCTTGTCTCTGGGTGGATCTTCTCCATTATCTAGTAGTAAATAATCCACCTATCACAAGGTCCCATGTAAAAGTATCTCAATGGTCTACCACATCATAGGCCACCTACAACACATCAATCGGATACCCGGTCTGTGAGTTATTTTCCTTTTAGTCCCGAGGGCCCGGTTGGATTTGTGCACAATCCAAACTGACTGTATCTCAACTATACCCTGAACTCCCATGGGGTATACTCAAAGGTACCCCCGCACTCGAAGAAAACTAGCAACGCTGATGGTTTTTCAATTGATCGCCTGGTGCCAAAGATGGCATCAAAGAATGTAAAGGTGTCGGTAGTGGTTTCTGGTCCGGTCTGACCCATTCAGACATACCTATTCCTACCATGTCTGGGCCAAACCGTTCTGGGTTGACCCAATTAGACCTATTGGGTCTGGTCCGGCCCGTTGGGTTAGCCATCCTGTTAGGCACGGCCAGGGCGCCTTTTCAGTTGGGTGGTGGCTTGGGTGGCCAGGAGTCGGGAGGCGGCCGAGAGTCGGGATGCGGCTGAGAGTCGGGTGGCGGCCGGGCAGGCCGGAAGGTGGGCCAGCGGGCGGCCAGGAGGTGGCCGGGCAGGCCGGTAGGCATGTCGGAGGGCAGCTTGGAGGCGGTCAGGCAGGCATGCAGGTGGGCCGGTTAGGTCGGGAGGTGGTCGGGCAGGTCAGCGGGCGAGTCGGTGGGGTTCGGTCAGGGCGTGCGGAAGACCGGCGGTGGTGCGTGCTGGGGTGGCTCGACCGGAGGGCCACGTTTTGGCTTGGAGTGCAACGTGTCTAGGGTGTGGCACAACTCACTGAGGCCACGGGATGTGTGGCATTGGCTATTTTCCTTCGTCACCTTGATCTCTTCTTCGTTGTTACGTCGCCATCTGAAGATCATCACAAACAAGAACTGTGGAGGGGTTGATCCATGTTGGTTCGGCCCGCACCCTCCGTGTTTAGGGTGGTAACACCTGGCTTAATCAAGAAGTAAGAAAGATGAACATCAATTGTTATACATACTATGCAATTATTCCATTCCAACCAAAGAAGATAATAAAGAAAGGGAAGAAGTAAAACACAAATTAACCCTCTACCTTGGTTCATGTTCATCGATGGAGTCGCGGGGTAGAAGACGGTGTTGTCACCATTCGTCATGTCTGCGACACACATCCAATACTGATCTTGCACGTCGGATGTTGAAGACGCTCCATATCAGTAGGTGTCCGGGGAATATGTTTGAAGAATATCGTCGCAGACATTCTTTGGTGGAAGAAGGCATTATTCGTTCTTCGTTTGAAGTTTTCTCCCAAGCTCTCCTCTTCCCAAAGCTTCCACCAAATTAAAAATTCCAACCTAAAAGTGATATGATTTCCCAAATTTAATTGTTGAAACAATATTAAAAATAGGTAAATTAATCACATAGGTTGGAATATTAAGGATGGTGTGTTGGAAACATTAATGTTAGAGGAGTCAAGAGGCTCTACCTCATTATTGAGGGAGAGTGGAGAGGTTTTCCTCTCCTCCCATTAATAGAGGGGTTTAGTCTTGTGTGGTCCCCTTGTCGTAACCTCTTGCGGGAGGTCTAGATTCATGTTGTCCCCACCACCATAACCTCTCATGGGAGGTTAATGTGTGTTGTCCCCACCTCCATCTTCCATGGGGATGTTTTAACCAACAAATAAAATTTAATGCACCCACTTTATTTTTATTTAAATTCATTAAAACACCAAAACTAACTTTTATTCTTGACACACTTTCTTTGAAGTGAGAGTCTCTTTTAGAAAATACCAGCACTGCGAGTTCAACGGTGCCCTCAGATTTTAATTCTGATCACCGGTTCAAAAGTTATAAATACCACGCTCGTACGTTTTCTGAACATACCCGAAAAAAACATTGGAAATTGATTTTGGGAACACCGGGCCTCGAAATCTTGCGCCGTCAAATTTTATGGACTCGTAAAATTCCAATGTATATAAGAAAAAATAATTCCACATAATTTTACGGTCATTACATTCTACCCACCTCAAGACATTACATCCCCATAACCTAATACTCGAACTAAAAGAACAAGTGGGGGTACTGATCATGTCTTTGAGTCTCCCACTCCCATATGCTCTACTAGAGGTTCATGTGCTGCCTGCGAATGCTCAACAGAGGTATCAACCGTACATGTAGGACCCGCCTCTATCGATCCTAAATCTCCACTAGAACCTCCATGAATGTACCCCCATCATCAACATCCAGCACTACATGTTCAATGATGTAAGAAGGATCGTGCACGTATCTTCTCAAATGAGATATGTGGAAGAGGTCGTGCACCTGGTGCAACTGAGGTGGAAGATCTAAGTGATAAGCCACCTTGCCAACTCTGCAGAGGACCTGAAAAGTTCCATAACAATGTTCTTGAATATATGTTCTATGGTTGGAAGATATTATTTGAGGGACACAAATAATACAGGCCATTAGGGGTGAGGACTCATAAAACATTGAGGCAACATCTCATGGTGTGCACCCTTGGTAACATCCAGGAGGATATTATCAAAACGAGACCCGCCAGTAGGAAATCCAAATTTCATAGTTTCATTGGATGTTCCTATCTGCGGATTTGTGTATTGTTCCTTATACTTTAAGATTATAATTAATGGGTATTACAACTCTCTCACTTAGATGTATTGAAAAAAACTGTGACGACACACAGTTCACAGCGAGGTAGAATAAGTTGGGTGCATCACGAGTAATACATCATTACTAGATAATGTGAGAAAGGATTTGTCCCTTCTGTTCCATAACTGAAGTAGATATCTCAGGCCCTTTGATGGAATTTATATAGCCTAAATAATTCCATGGCTATGGTATGGTATGATAGAGTTTGATTCCGGAAAGTCAAAGAAAGAATAATCGATCACGTGGGTTGATGACACTAGCATGCAACCCTCTTGATTCGAGATATCGTGACAAAGAAATTATATTACACAGTAAGTGTTCGTAGGAGGTGACATGTCATTTCGGCGTTAACTTCTTTCTCTATGGGTGCTTTGGCATGTTTCTAGATGCTAACATTTGACTTTTGGCAGGCTCCGCCAAATACCACCGAGAAAGAGGCCCACAGGGTCACACACTAAGTGTGTCCTTGTATCTTAGTTAAATATTAATTTAACAAGTTAAATAAAGATTATTCCCGACTGTGGTTTAATAATAATTTATGGATTCCTGATCGCATATATTTTGACACTAGTTATTCGAGAGAATATATTTTGGACAAAATAATATTTATTAGAGAGTGATGAATTTATGTTTATTTAAGAAATAAATAGCCTTTACCGAAGGTATAATAAATGTGGTGGAGGAAATAAAGGATAGTGGAAAATAAAAGTACACAAGTTGTATATTAAATATACACGCCGTGTAGTTTTATGGAAAATGAGTACACGCCATGTATTAATGATTACACGCTATGATGTTTTTCCAGTCAGGATTTTGAGGACATAATATTGTTTTATAAAATGATATTTTTTATAACCAGCGTGGGAGAATTTCAAGGAATTAATAATTAGACATGGTGGTTTTCAATAAGAGATATTGAAATAAATAAAACACGTAATGTGTTCATTTATTTTCATAACTCTATAACCTCAAACCAGATGAAAAATATCCTCACAACCCCAAAACTTTTTCACAAGAGATTCATTGTGCACAACAATTCTAAAGAATTATATCAAGACCGAAATAACTCCTTCCTCCAAAAACACTATCAAAACCGAGAGATCAAGGCGATCAAAGGTGGACATCGCAAGCAAAGGTTCTTCTTCACTAGCACCCGGAGATCCCTTCCATGACGTCCGGAGATACTTGGCACATGTGTGGATCACCTCTAGAGGAATCCTACACATGGATTCTATGACGCAACGATAGATAAACGAATCGTGACCTGACACATCAACGAAGAACGAATTCCACCGAGGTATTTCCTGTGAATTCATTTAATTAATTATAAAAATCCAATGATGATCTTATCTCAATGGTTCTGGGACTCTTATTATCAATTTCATTCTTTGTTCTATTCCAAAGATTTTTCCTTTTATATCATGATGGATCTCGGATTGAATGTTGTTTAACACTAAAATTAAATTTGATCAAACCCACCAATGTGCTTCCGTTGTGCCATGTACCTACAAGTTGTATCAGAGCAGTCATATTGATGATTATAATTATTTAGTTTTTCGTTCATTTTTTACACATTTAATAATTTACTTGTTTCAATTCAAGTATAATCATTCTAGAAATATGAATCTTGAGATCATTTCTTCCTACATCGTTTCTCATTCACCTCAAAGAAATGAATTTTTTCTTTTAATTTTGATTGAAATAAAATAGATGAACTCATCAGGAGGAGCCAAACGTTTATGGCCGTACAACACCAAAATATACAGCATGTATTTGGAAGTACACGTTGTGTAGTATAGGTTCATGCATTAGACTGGTCTTCCAAATCAGGAAGTGTATTGATCCTATCTAAGTCATTTATGACATCGTGTGTTGACCAAGAACAGGTGGCACGTGGTTTATGGATTAGACGTCGTGTGGTCCAACAGAAGACAGTGTGTAGTCCCTTTGGGATAGGGTTAGACCGTGTACCCCATACATGGCTTGGCCGGCTAGAAACCATGTAACGCAGAAACTACACAGCGTGTGTCCCACTGTACGTGTCGTGTACTTCGAAAATATCAGAAGTACGTTAACACGCCCTTTCCCCAGGCATGTACTTCGGATGGACAGTGAAGAAAAGTACACGCCGTGTAGTCGGAACTACATGTCGTGTACTCACCCAAATTACACAAGTTTATTAAAATTTATTATTATATTATACAAACCCTTGAGACAGGTACCAAGGTGTAGGCGTAATGATGAGGCACAACACGTGATAGGGGTTTTATATATATGTGTTTAATTTATCATCTTCATAATGAACATGAATTCACCGGGTAGCCTCCAAGGTACAAGTTACGGACAAGGATAATTATAAATGAATTTATCTGCTTAAAATTATGATGGATGAGAATCTCAAGGAATTTCAGAAATGGTTTAATATAAAAGGATTGATTAATTAAAGATAATTAATTTAATCAAGTGTGCTTTATCTTAAACAAGAACGATTAAATAATTGAATTCTAGTTTTAGATATGAATATATATCATTGCTTGTGTGGACAATCATGAGCTAGACTGAGACATTTGTATTTGAATGGTTTCTTTTAATTTATTTATTTAAATTAAATTTGTTGGCCTGCGAGCCATCTCCTCATTAATATGTGGGTCATGCGCACCCAAGGATTATTTTCTATAAAAATCTATTTCTACCCCTCACCTGCATGAGAGATAAATGCATATGTAATGGAAAAATATCCCAAGATAGTGGAGGCGTCTCAAGTCAGGATCCAAGGTGAAACCAATCCAAGGAGATACAAAGGTGGACAGGTGGAAAGTTGTAAACACGTACACGAAAGGTTCAAGGTTTTTCTCGCTTAGGTCATGGGTCAGTTAATCAACTACTAGATAAGCTAACCAATAGAAAAATCTCATCATCATACCATTTATTTTATTTCTATTAGTTTCATGGTTTATTTATTATGGGTGTGTTTTCACGATCACAAGATTAATGAAATAAACAAGCATGCAAGATAGAACTAAAATAAAACTGGCTTAAACATAAATATTTTCTTAGACATAGTTAAACACTTAAGTATATACCACTTGATATTACCAAGCTGTAATAAAAAAAATTAATTTTTAAATTTACGTATACAGATAAAACCCCTCAAAATAAATATTAAGTCGTTATAGCCTTCCATAATCTCGGTTAGAATCGAACCATAGTTCCTAGTGCTTGACCAACCCTAGTTGGGTTGATTTCAATTATCGGGGAATTCAAATTCAACGTTTTGGGTTGACTTGACTTGGTTTGAATTAATGGTTGACTTCCACAACAGGACTTGGTGTGACCTAGAGGCAAAGTTTAAGGAAATCGAAAATAAAATGATTTCAGGATTGGGGAGTCCACTCAGCGGATCAAGGAGCTACGAGTTAATGCAGTTGGCATTTAAAATTACTACCTAAAACCCTTCAAGTTTCTTGAACAACCCTAGTTGGTGTAATGCAAAGGGAAATATGGATCCTTTCCACTAGAATATTCCTGAAACAGAATATTCCAAAGTCAGTGGTGAGGGCTATTGGATTTCAATAAAATAATGGTAGACTAATAAGTATTAATTTATTTATTTGTCTTAGTTTTATAATAAGGTACTAAACCTTTTGTCATCTTAATTTGTATAAACGACAAGAAAATGAATTCCAACATATCATTGCGAACCATACTTGAGAAGGAAAACCTTCTCACAGGAACCAAATTTCAAGAGTGGTAGATGCGTTTACGCGTCATCCTTCGCCACGAAAGGAAATTGTATGTGTTGGAAGAACCTATTCTAGTTGCACTTGGGAAAGAGGCCAATGATGATTAATTATCTCTCTATATGAAACACATGGATGATTCCATTGATTTCCATTGGTTCATGCTATCGGCCATGTCCAATGAGCTCTTGAAGCAACATGAAAACATGGACGCGTATCACATCGTGTCTCACCTTAAGGATCTCTACCAAGAGAAGGTGAGACATGAGAGGTATGAGATCTCCAATGCTTTGTTTACAACTAACTTTGGAGATTCTATGCTAGCTAGACCTCATGTAGTCAAACTTATTGGCTATATTGAACGCCTGGAAAACTTAGGGATTAAATTCCCGGATGAGTTGCGTACAGATCTCATCCTATCATCACAGCCCAAAACCTTCTCTAGCTTCATTTTCAATTATAACTTGAGCAGCAATGAGAAAAGTCTATTAGAGCTTCTGACCTTGATTCGCCAGGTTGAGAAGGACATGGGGCATGAAAAACCCACAGTACATATGGTGAACAAGAAAAGGAAGGACAAGGCAAGGGGGAAAAGACTTATAAATGGTCTGAAGCCCCTGAGCACCGTCCTTCCAAGAAGGGGAAGATCCATGGGCAAGGAACGGAATGGGAGGCGGTGTGTTTTGCATGTGGAAAAAAAGGCTACTTGAAGAGGAACTGCACCCAGAAGCGTTTGGATGCTAAAGTGAATACGTTATCAAGTGTAATATTTCTATTTCTACACATTGGATATTAGACACAGCTTGTGGGGCTCACATATGTATTCAAATTCAGTAACCAAGTAGATTTAAAAAGATTGCCAGAGGAGAGGTGGATCGGTGAGCTACCAATGGCGCAAAGCTGGCTGTGTTGGCTATTGGTGATTACCACCTATCACTTCCAACTGGGATGATTCTGGTTTTACATAATTGTTATTATGTGAAAAGTGTTACCAAGAACATAATTTCTATATCTTGTTTGGATATGGATGGATTTATTTTCAGGTTTTGAAATAAGGGTTGTCTCTTTTATAAGATCAACATATGTTATAGTATGGAACATTTAAATAACGGTTTATATGTATTAAATTATGAAAACCAAGTGTTGGAAATCGACAAATAAACAAACTCACATGACTCATACATCACCCAGTTGTGGCATCACCGTCTCAGTCATGTGAATGAGAAGCGCTTGAAAAAGATCTTCCAAGATGGATATTTAGAATCTACTGACCTAAAACCACTTGATATATGTCACACTTGTTTACAAAGAAAAATGACCAATCCACCTTTTGTTGGACAGGGTGAAAGGGCCACAAAGATTCTAGGATTGGTACACAAAGATAGGTGTAGACCATTTACAATAGAAGCTAGAGGTGGATATTCCTACATCAGTACAATTACTGATGATTTGATTAGATATGGCTATGTCTACTTAATGAGGTATATGTCAGAGGCCTTAGAGAAATTTATGGAATTCAAGAATGAAGAAGAGAATCATCTTGGTAAGAAGATAAACATGCTTCGATTGGATCTAGGTGGATAATATATGAACCAAGAGTTCATCAATCTTCTACAGGAGTCTGGGATTCTATCTCATCTCAATCCACCTTATACACCATAGTGGAATGGTGTTAGTGAAAGGAGGAACCACACCTTGTTGGACATGGTGAGGTCGACGATGAGTCATGAGAATCTTTGATTATCCTTTTGAGGATATGCATTACAAACTGCAGCCTACACATTAAACTGAGTACCAACTAAGGCAGAAAATGGAATTCCCTTTGAGCTACAGAATGGAAAGAAACCCATTTTGCCGCATACACGTGTATGGGGATGCGAGACATTTGTTAAGGCCTCCTATGGAAACAAACTAGCACCCCGGGGCATGAGGTGTATCTTTATATGATATCCCAAGGAAACGAAAGGATATTACCTACATAACCCCCAAGAAAAGAAAGTGATTGTCTCTAGAAAATTCTTCTTTCTTGAGAGGCATCACATCCTCAAAAAGGATAGTGGGAGAAAGATTTATTTTGATGAAGTTAATGCTCAAGATACACAATATTTGTTACAGGAACTAGTTATATAGGTCCCTAAGGAAGAGGTTCCAGAAACACAAGTACTGCGTAAGAGCTCAAGAGAGGTAAGGGAACCAGAGATATTTGGTTTCCTAGTCACCGAGGATGGTGAATCATTATTTTTGGACAATGATGAACCTATCTCCGATAAGGAAGAAGTAGAAAGCTCAGAAGCTGCAAGAAGTCTAGAAGCTATGAATTATAAGATGGATTCCATGTATCAGAACCAAGTATGGGTTCTGGTCAATGATCCAATTGATGTAAATATTGTTGGATGCAAATGGGTATTAAAGAAAAAGTTGGACATGGAATGTCAAGATTGAACCCATAAAGCAAGGCTAGTGGCTAAAGGGTTCAGACAGCGTCAAATAATTGACTGTGATGAAACCTTTTCGCCAGTTTCCATGTTTAAATCCAATAAATCCATAAGAATCATACATTCCATTGCAACTTACCATGACAGCGAGGTTTGGAAAAGGGATTTCAATACAACATTCCTTAATGGGAACCTTCAGGAAGATTTCTATATGACACAACCAGAAGGGTTTGTGACATCAGGTGAAGCCAAGGGGGTTTGCAAGTTGCAGAAATCCATTTATGGATTAAAGAAAGCATCCAGGTCATGGAACATTTGATTTGATGAATCCATAATGTAATTTGGGTTCATTAATAATGAATGTGAGCCATGTGTTTATAAGTGGTTTAACGAGAATGCGATCATTTTCCTAATATTATATATTGATGACATATTACTTATTGGAAATGATGTACCAGTCTTACAGACAGTTAAGGACCGGTTGAACAAGTGTTTCTCCATGAAGGACTTATGAGAAGCATCCTACATTCTAGGGATCAAGATCATTCGTGATAGTTCCAAAAGGCTACTTGGACTATGTTAGAGTACATACATTGAACAGGTACTAAAAAGATTTACTATAGAACAATCCATGATGGGACTAATTCCAATGTCACATGGCCTACATATTTCTAAGAAAATGTGTCCTTAGACACAACAAGAGAAATATTGAATGATTAAGATCCCATACGCTTCGGCTATTGGATTCATCATGTATGTCATGTTATATACCAGGTTTGATGTTGCATATGCACTGAGCATGGTAACCATATATCAAGCAGATTCAGGATAACAACACTGGAGTGATATTAAGACTATCCTTAACTATCTGATAAAAATAATGACATGTTCCTGGTGTATGGAGGAGACGGGGAGCTTGTCAACATAGGGTATGCTGATGCTGGTTTTCAGACAGATCAGAATGATCTGAAGTCGCAATCTAGATATTTTTGTTGTCTTAATGGAGGAGCTGTGAGTTGGAAGAGTTCAAAGCAGCGAGTTGTTGCCGATTCAACAATGTAGTCTGAATATATAGAATCTTATGATGCAGCCATGGAAGCTATATAGATTCGGAACATTGTACAAGAGTTTGATGTGGTGCCTAGCAGTAAAGATCCCATTACATTGTATTGTGATAATACTACAGCGGCGGCTCTTGCTTAAAACCCATGGTCACACCAACGGACAAAGGACATACTCCGGAGGTATCAACTCTAGAAGGATTTCTATCAAAGGGGTGAATTTATAGTGAGAATAGGGTCCATGGAAGAGAGCATGGCGGACCCCATGACTAAAGGCATATCGCAGAAGAAGCATGAATATCATGTGAGAGCTACCGGGTTAATGGTTGTTAGCATTTGGATCTAGTCCAAGTGGGAGTCTATTGGAGTTGGTGGCCTAGAATAGACTACTTTGTACATTATTCATTAATAAAAGCCTCATCGCATCTTGATTATTATTCTACGTTACAATGCATGTGATAATGTCCTAAGGATAGTTGTTGCATCAAAGGGTCATAACTGATCCCTTCTATGATGATAACCTGGAAGTTCCCTAACACTATTCTTGGATATATGTTCTATGGCCGGATAATATTATTTGTGGGACACAAATAATACAGGCCATTAGGGATGAGGACTCATAAAACATTGAGGCACCATCTCATGGTGTGCACTCTTGGTAATATCCAGGGGGATATTATGAGAACGAGACCCACCAGTAAGAAATCCACATTTCATAATTTCATTGGATGTTCCTATCTGCAGAGATGTGTATTGGTCCTTAGAATTTATGATTATTATTAATGGGTATTAGAACTCACGCACTTAGAAATATTGATGAAAACTGTGATGACACACTATTCACAGCGAGGTAGGATATTTTTGGTGCATCACGAGTAATACTGCATTAATAGTAATGCAAGGAAGGATTTATCCCTTCTGTTCCATTACTGAATTAGATATCTCAGGACCTTTGATGGAATTGATATAGCCTAGATAATTCCATAGTCGTGGTAAGGTATGGGAGTGTTCGATTCCCGAAATTCAGAGAAATAATAATCGAGGACATGAGTTGATGACACTATCATGCAACCCACTTGATTCGAGATATCATGACAAAGAGATTATATTACACAGTATCCATTCGTAGGAGGTGAAATGTCATTGCGGTGTTATCTTCTTTCTCTATGGGTTCCTTGGCGTGTTTCTAGACGTTAACCTTAGATTTTAGGAAGGCTCTGCCTAATGACACTGAGAAAGAGGCCTAGAGGGTCACACACTAAGTGTGTCCATGTGTCTCGGTTAAATATTAATATAACATGTTAAATAAATATTATTCTCGACTGGGGTTTAATAATTATTTAAGGATGCCTGATCGCATTTATTTCGACAATAGTTTCTCAATAGAATATATTGTGGACGAAATACTGTTTATTAGTGAGTGATGCAATTATATTTATTTAAGAAATAAATAGCCATTACTCAAGTTCTAATAAATGTGGTGGAGGAAATTAAGAAAAGTGGAAAATAAAAGTACACACCGTGTATATTAAATATACACGCCGTGTAGTTTTATGGAAAACGAGTACATGCCATGTATTACTGATTACACGCTGTGTAGTTTTTCCAGTCAGGATTTTGAGGATATAATATTTTTTTATTAAATGATATTTATTATAATCAGTGTGGGAAAATGTCATGTAATTAATAATTTGACAAGGGGGTTTTCAATAAGAGTTAATGAAATAAATAAAATATGTAACGTGTTTATTTATTGTCATAACTCTATAACCTCAAACCCGATTATAAATATCCTCACAACCCCAACACTTTTTTCACAAGAGAATCGTTGTGCACAACAATTCTAAAGAATTATTTCAATCCCAAAAGAACTCCATCCTCCAAAAATGATCTCAATACCGAGTGATCAAGGCGATTGAAGGCGGACATCGCAAGCAAGGTTTCTGCCATGCTAGAACCCAGAGATCCCTTCGGTGACGTCTGGAGATACGTGGCACACATGTGGATCACCACTACAGGAATCCTACACATGGATTCTACGACGCAACGATAGATCATCGAATCATGACCGGACACATCAACGAAGAAAGAATTCCACCGAGGTAATTCTTGTGAATTAATTAAATTAATTATAACAAACATATGATGATCCTATCTCAATGGTTCCAGGAATCTACTTTTCTTTTTCGTTCTTTATTCTATTCCGAAGATCTTGCATTTTATATCATGATGGATCTCAGATTGAACGTTTCTTAACACTAAAAATAATGTTGGGAAAACCCTCCAACGTTCTTCTACTTTACCCAGAACCTGAAATCTCTTTTGTCCTCATCGAGGTGATACCCGTAGAAAGACGTGGTCGCCATCCTAGAACTCCAGAGGTCTCTATCTCCTGCCAGCATATGGCTTCTGTCTTCTCTGTGAAGTCTTCATCCACACCTAGATGATCTGCACCTTCTCCGTGATAGCTCATTCAATCTCTGGTCCCATTAGTGGTGACTCCCCAGGGTCATTCCAACAAAGGGTGATCTGTAGAGTCTCATATATAACACCTCAAAAGCTGTCATCACTATGGTGGAGTGATAGATGTTGTTGAATGAAAACTCTATGAAAGGTAAGTGATCCTCTCAACTATGACTGAAGATGAGGACACTAGGAAGAAGCATTTACTTTTGGGTTTGAATGGTCTACATAGTCTGGCAATCCGTCTGAGGATGGAAGGTGGGGATCAGACGAAGTTGCGTCCCAAAAGCCTCCTGAAACCCCTTCCATAGCGAGGAAGTAAACCGTGCATCACGATCAGAGACAATAGATGAAGTTAATACATGTAGCCTCACAATCTCCTAATCATAGAGGCATCCCAAGCTCTCTACTGAACCCTTCTCTCGGATTAATAGGATGTGGTCTGGGTTGGTTAGTCGGTCAAAGATTACACAAATCGGGTCGTGACACCTGGATGTACGTGGAATTCATGTCATGAAGTCCATGGATATCTCATTCCACTCCAACTTTGTGACCACTAACGGCTACACTAAGCCTGCTAGTACCTGGTGCTCTGCCTTCACTTACTGAAAAGTGAAGCATCGAGAGACAAACTCTACTACTTCCATCATCTTACCTGGCCACCAGTATTTTCATCGATGGTCCTGGTACATCTTCACCACTCATGGATGTACCACTAAATGAGATGTGTGGAAATCCCTCAAAACTTCCTCCTGAAGTGAGACTGGTACCATAGTATGTCCTCTGAAGAGGATGACTTGCTCCCCACCTTCAAAAAATCCATCAGGTGCCTGTCTTGTGGATATCTGAGCATGTTGTGTCTCGTAGTTAGCATCCCCATGATGTGCCTCCCTGAATCCCTGAAGAAGTGGGGGAATGATTGTAAGGGACTAATGGAAAGCTGCTATGTCTTTATCCACAAAGGATTTCTACAAAGTAGCCAGATGCTCTGTCGCCTCACCAAGCAGCTGCATACCTGATCTCCTGCTGAGTGTATCTGTAACAACGTTCCACTTTACTAGAGTATAGACTATCCTGAAGTCATAGTCCTAGAGGAACTCAATCCATCGCCACTGTCTCAGGTTTAGGTCATTCTGATAGAAGATACACCAGAGACTCTTGTTATTATATTACACGGTAATACGTTCTACGATCAGATAGTGTTACCAGATCTTCAAGGAGAAGACCACAACTACTAACTCCACGTCATGGGTAGCATAGTTCTTCTCGTGCTATCTCAGCTGCTGAGAACCATATGCGATCACAACTCGCTTCTGCATTAGGACACACTTGAGTTCGGTCCCTAATGTGTCGTTGTCAATTACATACCATACGCCTTCCTCAGGAAGCCTCAAGATGGGGGAACTAGTCAGCCTCTACCTCAGCACCTGAAAGCACTACTATCATCTCTCCGACCACACGAAGGGTTTCCCCTTCTTCGTTAAGGCTGATAGTGGTGCTACAACTATGGAGAAGTCTGGAACAAATCTCCGGCAGTAACCATCCAAACCAAGGAAATATCGTACCTCCATCACACTCTTGTGTGGCTCCCAAGAAAGTATCTCCTCAATCTTTACCAGATCCACTGCAAATCTATCCTCCGAGATGACTTTTCCCTAAAATTGAACCTATTGGATCCAAAACTGGCACTTCGAGAGCTTACCATAAAGCTGGTGCTCTCAGAGTGTGTCCAATACTACTTGTAAATGGTAGGCATGCTCCTCCTCAGTAGTCGAGTTGATCAGAATATCATCGATGAAGACTATGACAAAGAGGTCGAGGTGAGGATGTAAAATCATGTTCATGAGTCCCAAGGACACTACTGGAGTGTTGGTTATTCCAAAAGTCATAACCAAGAACTCATAGTGGACGTACCGACATCTGAAAGTCGTCTTCTTCACATCATCGTCTCGCACTCAAAGCTACTGATAGCCTAATCTGAGGTCTATCTTCGAGAACCACCGTGCTCCCTTAACCTGATCCAAGAATTCGTCAATCCTCGGGAGTGGGTACTTGTTCTTCATGGTCACCTAATTTAGGAGATGGTAGTAGAAACAAAGCCTCAAGATCCCATCCTCCTTTATGGAGAACAGAATGGGGGCTGCCTAGGGAGAGACACTGGGCTAGATGAATCCCATCTCCTGCAAGTCCTATAGCTATACCCACAGCTCATGAGGCTCTGCAGGAGCCATCTGATACACTGGTTTAGATATCAGTGTCATACTAGGGTACAAGTCATTGTAGAGGTCCACCTCTCTGCGAGGAGGTAGTCCTGGAACATCATCAGGGAAAACATCCATATACTGGTCCACCACTATAGGATAGCTCGGAATCTCCACATAAACTACTCCGAGGGTAAGGCCGACCAACTAATGAGTGATCGGTTAAACCATCCTCCGATTATCTTTGTCATGTGCTGTAAAGGCTCCCTTTTCACCGGTGAAGGTAAACCTGGTCCCATCCGTGCAGACACACCGCACTTTGCGCCTAATATAGTCGATCTGAGCATGGACTGTAGATAAGCAGTCCATCCACAAGATGACGTCGTTTGGCCTCGAGGACACTACTAGGAGATTCTAGCCAAAGATCTCATCTCCTAGAGTTATATCACACCATTGGCACCAGTGCGTAATCATCGAGTATGCTCCCATAAGAGTCTCTATCTATAAGGATCGAGCCAACGGCTCCGCCGGAATCTCTGAGCTCTGGACGAGGGTAGTGGCAATGAAAGAGTGACTAGAACATATGTCTATAATTACTAAAGCTATGGTGGATTAGACATGGATCATTCCTCGAATCATCTCTGGAGCACCACGATCATAAATCTCAGCTACCTAGAGTTGAGCTCTCAGTTATCCACTTGCTCCTTGCAGTCGAGAAGCACCTCCTGGTGGTGATGGCAGTAACACCTCGAAATGTATCCAACCACCAGCTGCATAACCAGCTCCTCTACCACGTCTTCCTATGCCCTGTGGACTGCCTCGATCGAATCTATGTCCCTTCCTGGGTGGTCCTTTGACACTCTGCTGATCATTCGAACGACGGGTCGGACAGTCACGAGCCATGTGACCCTGCCCGTCGCATGAGTAACACTGCCCGCTCCTAGCATGTATGGATCTTCTCTGGGTGCCCCGCACAACCAATCCTGAGTCATGCTGTCATACACCCTATGGGTATAGTCCTCGTGGACCACTGAGGGATCTGTCTACTGCTAGCTACTGAAGAATCCGATGTATGTCGACTAGTGGTGGGTCTCGCTGCAGGAGACAACTCGGCAAGGAAACTCTCCACTAAGAGGGCTCACTCCAACACTTCTATCTGCATCGGGATGCTGAGGGAGATCACCAAAGGCCTAATATCTTGCTTGAGTCTCTAATATATGGTCCGGGACTAGAATAATGGGTCTCGTACTATATTGGTTGGGTAGCATGGGAGGTCTGTGGACCTCACTGAGTACTGAGATACAGTCATGCTGCCCTGCGGCGGATGAAGTAACATCTGAATACTCACTACGCAGAGATTCGCTGGAACAAACTATTCCAGAAACATGCTCTGAAATTCGGCCCAGAGAAGTGTCATCTCGTCGTGCACATGAAGCATTAGGCTCCACCATCTGACCACTACTTTCTAGAGATGGCTGGCACCAAGAATCACCATGAAGTTGGTCGGTGTCACTGTTAGTGGTAAAACTCTTACCCCAACCTCTAGCCTATCCTCAGTCGCCTGTGGGTCCATCTCTCCCCAGAACCAGGGTGGCCTCTGGTACTGGAACTCGTCAAACACGATCATGTGACGTAAATCGTCTGCTGCTTGGGCTGGGGGCATCGGTGTCCCAATGGGAAGTAGTACCACTGGTGCCTCCACAAGAAAAGGGTCATGCAGTGAGGCCTCATCACTCGGTGGGCTATTTGTTAGTACAACTATTGAGACTCTAGCTTGTCGTCCGCGAGGAGGCATCCAAAAGAAATAGATGCGACACAGTCAAAAGAATAAACTAGCTGAGCGGACTTGGTTGAGCTAACATAAAGAATACTTTTGAAAACACACATGCAATCAGTCTTTTCGTGTACTGAGTCAGAAATCAGAAGTCAGGGTCATTGTGTATGGATGCATCGGCTGCAACACCAACACTGGACTCCATTAACTGAAAACCACACTCAGTACCCTTAACACTATTGCATCACAAAAAATATTAGAGTCCTAATTTCTACAGTAGAAACGACTCCTCTGATACAAATTTATCATGACCCATCCCCTAGGGCCCGTGCCGTTACTACCCCAAGCCTGCCTTCCATAGGCCAGGTGATGGTGACTAGCACCAAAGGTATAATTCACTAAAACCGTAAAGGCGTTACCTTTATAACCTGAAAATGCACAAAATAGATTATGAGATGGAATCAAAACACGTAGTAAAACTGTATACAAAATAGTGTTGAATGTAGAGGGGCCCGAATACAATCCCAATAGGAATGTACAAGTACAACTGAAATACATTACAATAGAAGAAATGTAAAACTATAGATGGGTCGTCCTAAAGGATTCCTACCAGAAGGGTATGTACAGATAGCCTCCACAGCACTCCACATCTTTCTGTCTCATTTATGTACCGTCACGCCCTTATGGTCCACCTCCAGGTACCATCCAGTCCTGGAATACTTGGCCGAGGTCAGCACTGTCCGTCATCTGTATCCAACACAATGAGGTGCGGGCATAGCCCGTGCAGGGGTGAGTATAAAGAAACTCAGTAGGGATCCTAAGACCCTCAAGGTCTCACAAAATCCAACAATGATAAACCACAAAGAATAAAATCAACAGATAACATTACATAGGATTATGCCCATACATAATCCTACGTTATTATGTAATCTATCTGAATCATGAGATAAACACAAAAGTTACTAACTCAGCACAACCAGGATTTTTATTCACATTATCGAAACCATGACTGCTGGTGAACTCCTCCTCTGTCGAGTATAGTGGGCTTGCCGCAACACCAAGGCGCTTCCCACTAACCTTGGACTGCTGAGGTAATCCTCCTGTTGAGTACCATGGGTTTGTTGCGTCACCAAGGCACTCCCCACCATGGGTCTGCCACGTCACCAAGGCTCTCCCCCTTGTATCCTTATAAGGTACTCCTCTTGTCATGTAACGTGGGTCTAATGTGACACGAAGGTGCTCCCCACTATTGGTCTGCCATGACACCAAGGCACTCCCCACTTGCCTAGTCGAGTCACTCCGAGTCGAAACGGTCATCAGTCATTAGGTCTCAGCCAGCTACTAGGTCTCCACACTCTTCTCACTCGTCTCCATAAGGATCTAATCCACCAGCAAATGGTCGATACTCCAACTCTTACGAATTCCCATGTAGAAGTATCTCAAAGTTCCACCACGTCATAAGAAATAGACGACGCGTGAATCAGATACCATGTCTGTGATTTGTTATCCTTTTAGTCCTAGGGGCCCAGTTGGATTCTTGCACAATCTAACCTAAGTATATCTCAACTTTACCCAGAAATCCAGTGGGGTATACTCAGAGGGACCATCGCTCTCGAAGAAAACTAGCACCTCTGACGGTTCATCAAACGGTCCTCTGGTGCCAATGTTATGGCCAAAGAATGTTAAGGGGTCGGTAGTGGGCCCGGGTCTGGTCCGACCCAGTCTGGGTCGACCTAGTCAGACCTGTTGGATCCGGCCCGACCCGCTGGGCCCCGCCCAGCAGGTTGCGTGGGCAGTTCGACCCGGGCGCGGGGACGGTTCGGCACGGATCGCCGTGACGGTGCGGCCCGGTGTGGCTCAGCTCTGAGGGTACGACCTGGCCGATTCGTCGAGGGCGTAATGATGTGGGGATCGGGTCGAGAGACTGGCATAGCCATGACGCCAGTTTGGTCGGGTGGCGGCTCGAGTGGCCAGGTGGTCGGGAGTCAGGAGGCGGCTGGGAAAACCGGTAGGTGGACCAGTGGGAAGCCGGGAGGTGGCCGGTCAGGCCAACAAGTGGGCCTGTGGGGGGCCCAGAGGTGGTCAGGAAAGCCGGCAGGCAGACCAGCGGGGTTCGGCTGGGGCGCGCAGAAGGCTGGCGGTGGTATGAGCCAGGGTGGCTCGACCAGAGGGTCATGGTTCATCCGAGAGTGAAGTGCGTCCGGGGAAGGGCACGGCTCACGGAGGCCGTGGGAAGCATGAACTTTTCCTATTTCCTTCTTCTCCTACAACTCCGATTCATCGTTACATCGCCATCTGAAGATCATCACAAACAAGAATGATGGAGGGGTGAGGCCATGTAGGTTTGGACCATACCCTCCGTGTTTAAGGTGGCTACACATGGATCAATAAATAAGTAAGAAAGATGAACTTCAGTTGTTATACATCCTCTACAATGATTCCTTTCCAACCGAATAAGAGAATAAAGAAAGGGAAGAAGTAAAACACAAATTAACCCCTACATTTGTTCGTCGTTCATCGACAGAGTCGTGGGGAAGAAGAAGGTGTTGTCACCGTTCGCCATGTCCGCCACACACATCCATTCTTGAGCTCGCACGTTAGTTGTGGAAGATGCACCACGTCAGTAGGGGTATAAGGAATATGTTCAAAGAAGATTGTTGCTGGTGTTCTTCATTGGAAGAACGTGTTATTCATTCTTCATTGGTAGCTTTCTCCCAAGCTCTCCTCTTCCCAAATATTCCACCAAATTGAAAATGCCAAGCCAAAAGTGAAATTATTTCCCCAATTTAATTATTGATAGAATATTCATGTTGGGAAAATTAATCACGTAGGTTGGAGTATTAAGGATGGTGCGTTGGCAACATTAATGTTAGAGGAGTCAAGAGGCTCTCCGTCATTAATGAGGGAGAGTTGAGAGGTTTTCCTCTCCCATTAATAGGGGGATTTAGTCACGTGTGGTCCCCATGTCGTAACCTCTCGAGGGAGGTTAGATTCAGGTGGGCCCCACCACAATAACCATTCATGGGAGGTTAAGCTGTGGTGGTCCTACCTCCAACATCCATGAGGAGGTTTTAACCAACAAATAGAAATTAATCCACACAATTTAATTTTATTTAAATTCAATAAAACCCCCCAAAACTATTTTTTTCTCAACTCACTGTCGTCGATGTGATAGTCTCCTTAAGAAAATACTGGTGCTATGAGTTCAACGGTGCCCTCGAATTTCTATTCTAAGAACTGGTTCAAAATTTATAAAAAACCCGATTGTACATTTACTGAACGTCCCCAAACAAAACTTCAGAAATTGATTCTGGGCAAACTGGGCCTCAGAATCTTGTGCCGTCAAATTTCACAGACTCGTAAAATTCCCATGTATTTAAGAAGAAAAAAAATTCCAATGAATTTTTGGGTCATTAAACTCCATCCACGTCCTTACAATATTTTTCAATATTAATCAAACAATAAAAAAATTACTTATAATATACTAATGTTTTTTATATAGATTTACTAACCAAAATTTGTCTCCAATTCCATCAAATGTGAAATGAAACCATAATTTTTCTGTATGAGGATGTATGACCTTTTAAACTGATGTGTGTCAATTTCCATAATCACATATCATTGGTATTCATGATGATGGATTTAATGTTTTTATATTATTATAATTATGTATTAATAATTCTGTGAAATTTATATATCATACACTTTATTTCCATACAATCAATTGAATGTGATAATGTTGTTTGTGTGTACGATGGACAACCTCATTTCATGGCTATGTGATTTGTTGTTAATTAACACTTTCCATGTCTAGTTTATGTCAGTGAATTTAAATAAACAATAATTTATTTATGATATTATTTTCATTTTTTAATGATAAAATTCCACAAATCATCATTCCATAATGATCAAAAAATGGAAACGTTACACATGCATATGTACTACCTAACATCTCCAGGATTGTAACATAGTTTATTTTTGATAACCACAATTATTGGTTATTTTTGAAAATATAATTTATGAATAAAATTTATAATTATGTCATTATTATTATTATTATTATTAATCAATTATCCCTTTAACTATAATCTCCATATTTAGGCCATATAAGAATTATGAACTGAGGCTCCCCAAAACATCTGATGTAGATATAATTGAATAAGTAAATAAATATTCTTTTAAAATAAATCAATTAAATTTTTTAATAATGAGATATTAATCCTAGAAATGAATTTTTAGAAAAAATAATATTTATATGTTTATTTAATAAGACATAAAAGACATACACTATAGAGTCTGGACTCTATGTAAAGGTTTCATCTAATTTTTTTTCATTCAGAAACATGTTCTTTTATAAACCTAATATCCATTAAATAGATTATATACTACCAAATTACAAATTATATCATTAATTATTTTTAATTACCCGACCGCAGTTACCCAGAGTCAGTGCATTATTACATAACATTGGCATGATCACAAAAGATCAAGTCTCGAAAGACCGATTAGTTTAGTAGGCTTTGAATAACTAGATACATTCATAAAGTTTACATTATATCATAAAATGAAAAACTACAATAACAAATTGTCTCTATAGGACACACTCATATCCCCTTATACTATCCCTAAAGTTCATTCATAAAATACTTCTTCACATCCTGGGAAAAATAAAACATAGAAAGGGGTGAGCTCAGATGCCCAGTAAAGATAACAATATAGTAGAAACTTTCATAAATAAGAATAAACATTTAAGGCAATGTATAACTAAAATGAAAGCCTCTTATACTTGAACATCAGCATAATATGGCATAGATAAAATGAAATAATTCCATTTAATTATTCACATGGATATTGTACTAATAGAATAATCACATGAAATATCAATAACGACTTTCATAATTAGGGAATGCATAATTCTAGACTATCATAACCACATAGTCAAGGCCTTGTGCCAAGACTACAAATAAGATTTTGCAAAGGGATTGTGCCTAGACACTAGTTTGTCTCATGAGACCTACCGATGCATCTAGGATCTATAGTGGGCTCTACCCATCACTTACTAAGTCCAATGCATTCCTCATATGAACAGGTTTAAACATAACATTAACATTAATATTAAAACTAGCATATGAAATGTCAATAATTTCCCCATAAACCATGAATGTTATAAAAATAACACATCTACACTCAAACATATCACAAATACATCAATACAATATGTAATTTTTTTTATCATAATAAATCAACTTCAAATTATATTAAAATCCATCAAAAGTTGTTGACATAGATGAAATCAAATCTATTTGAGAGAAATATCTCCTTCTTTTGAAATTATTTAAATGTCACATAATTATAAAAGAGAAAATTTACTTTGAAAATATTCTTATAATCTTGTATGGGAATCTTCGATGATTTTATAATGGTGGAAAATAGCCGCACACGCCATATAAGTAAAAAAATGCATTCTTACCATAATTCTGTCGAAAAGGTTAAAAGGGACTTTCTTTGGAAAATGATGGAAAGATTCTTTTATAAACATCATATAAAAAGTAAAAAACGTGTATAAATTAATTTCAATCATTGTTTTTAAAATAGTAAGAATGATTTGAAATACATTTTTAAGAAACATTGATGTCGATGATAAAGGGGTCCTAGTAGATAATTACGTATAAACAACCTCCGATAATGAAGAGATTGTGAAATAAACCCCTACCTTGTACTTTTCCTTGGTCGAGGGTAGGTTAAAATCACGTATAATGGTGAAATAATTGTTATTAAAATATAAAAGAATCATATACATTTATATGATATCATATATTCTCTTTTAACATTTCATTGTTAATAATATCTTAGTATTATCGTCGTTTTGGGTGTTAACTTACTCATTTTCTTTAATATGTTTTTTACATAAGCCACGTTTGTTATGGATAGGTTGTGTATTATTCATATCTATAATGATATAAAGTCCCTAAACATTATTTTTAATCATCAAATAAGAATTATATTTGAATAGATACGATGGGGATGAATCTCATCGCGTTCGTGGAGACGGTAGTCCGTACGTACGCACGAGCGACAACATCATTATTTTGACATTGAAATCATATATAATTGGATGGTATATCAAATATAAAAAATCATAATAATGCTATATTTATTATTAACTTCAATTACACATCATTATCATACCCATTCAAATAATAATGTTTTGAATAACAATTACACCACGACGTGGAGACTGTAAGTCATATGTACGCACGTATGGTGACATGGCATTCAAAGGACGGATAGGGTACTAAATATGGTTGTAACATATTTATAATAGCATGAAAGTATATAGAATATATGAGAGTTATTATTTTATAATGGAAATAACAAAGAAAGAAGAAGTGGAAGATGAAATGAACTTGAAAGAGGTAGTGAGATTTTTACCTTTACTTCAGGTTCTTCCTTTTGATTTTATCAAAAGGGCTCCATAGGATGGATTTCTGATCAAACTAAGGAATCTAGGTTGAAGTGAGGGATGTTGGGAGGATAGTTGGGTAGTGGGTACCCAACCCAAAAGTCTTTGATGGTATTAAATTGAGATAAGGGGGAGTTCCCTTTTATAAGAGTGGTGATGGGAACCTTAGAAAAAACTTAAAATATTATTTTATAATAAATTCATATTCGGTTTATAATGGCTCCGATGTGACTTATTTAGAGGCTAAGGTGGGTATGGGTCGAAATACATTCAACCAATATATTTTAGATATGTTCGGGTCACTATATTAACATTATCATTTATATTTAACTCTTAGTTAAATAGTTTGACATTAACCATGTCTCGTTGTATTTTTATATTATATGGTTAATAAACTTACTATATACTTCAAAGATAACCCTAAGTGGTACATTAATGATACACCTATCATTATATAAGTCCTTTGGCCGAACCATAGATTTTTATGAATAGAATATGAATTAATTATATAATATTTGTGTAAAAAAATCTTTTATGTCAATTTTGACACTATTTGGTATTTTGTTCTTGCTAAATTCATAACAGCATTATTTCTTCAAAAAAAATTAATAAAACCTACTCTAATATGTTATATTAACCTATAAAGTTATTTTAATTCATAAAAAGTCTCAAATTTTATTTATTTTGATATTAATAATATCAATTATTTTAATATTTCATTAATTTGATCATTACTGCATCACCATTGAGTCATAAATAAAATAATTTATTTAATGTCTAAAAATTATAAATAAAATATAAATATGTATGAAATATTTTTATATTTCTACGGAATATTTATAATATAATTTATCTTATGTATAACCCTATATTAAAAATTTTTTAGTTATTTAACCTTGATTTTATCTCTTTTAACTCTTCTTTGAATTAAATAATAATAAGTGTCCTAATCTAATCCAAGTCGACCAAAGAGGTTCATATTTTATTCCTAAGGTTGTTTTTGGTCGAATTATACTTAGCCAATAGAATTAGGACATGTGTTAGGGTAATAATAATAATATTTTTACCCTTAATTACCCTATTTACCTTTAACCGTGGTAAATAAACGTAAAAACTTACTATTCTCCAAAAAATATGTTTATCTTATTGAACCACATTTGAATCCTTGATATTGACTGTGTATCTCGAATTTTTGAAATTCCACTCACAGAAGTGATAAAATTATGTTTTATGTGAATTTACAAATTCTCCTAGGAGATGGGTAAAAGACTGTGAAAAGCTCAATAAAATTTATATATATCTAAAATTATTATAAACTGACTCCTACTAATTAATATTAACTTATATAAGTAGTATATATCTATTTTGAAACGAAATAAATTTAAATAAAATAAATAATTATATAAATAAAAATTCTGTTTTTATACTATAATACAGTGTTTTTCACTATTCATCAATAATTGAATGTTTTCAGAAAAATACAAAAAATTCACCCTAAGCTAATTTTGATATTCCAAATCCAAAAATGAAGTCCATTTTGAAAGATAAAATGTATAAAATTTCAAAAGGTGGGTATTAAGATCTCTAAAGGCTAGTTTGATTGGTTGTGGTGTGTTAGAACTCGAAGTTGCGTACAACACACGCTACTGTATTATTCAAAGAGAAGCGTACTGTGGAAGCTTGGGGTGTTACATTCTACCCTACTTCAATAAAGAGCATCCTATCAATTTCAAATTGTTCTTCGAAAATATAAGGTTGATAATAGAAAATATATTTGTGGGAAAACCCACATCACAAATTGGGTTAATAAATTGTAGTCTTAATAAGTGGAAAAGAGAAATCAAAGGGTCGCCACCAAATTATGATCTCTATTAAGAGAACATTAGTGGAAATTAAAGACATATAATTGGAGGGAAAACGTAAATATTTATAGGTAGTGATTGAGGTCATCAATCACAATCAAATGTAAAATTGAGGGCCTTAAATTCATCAATCTATGATGATTTAAAATACAATCGGTTCAACAGAACATATGGTATTTGGATAACACATTTTCTGTTTTAGTATCCCTTACCTAATGATTAAGAATTAATTTCTTTATAGAATAAGAGAAGAAAAAAATATATTGACATGTAGAGTTCCATCCATTAACTAATTTCTACCAAAAACTCATCTCTCACTCTAAAAGATATTAGAACGTAAAAAAATATATTACATTTATCTTATTCGTATATGGTTTTAAAAAAATGTATTTATAATTTATCTAACAGACCTTTTAAAAAAACTACATTATTTAATCTAGGACATCATGTGAGCCAGTGGTATGTGATACACCCTTTTCACCGTTCGGTTGCGGGTTCAAGTCTCGCGACCTTTTCAGATGTGACGGGTTGCCGCACGACCTCCGAGTTGTCCTTTTATAGAAATAAAAAAATTAATCTCAAACTAGAATTATCCCAAATATTTCTATCAAAACTCACTGTCCAAAATTTATAATAATGTTAAACACAATGAAGATCATTTTTCCCGTGTAATAAAATGTGAACGCCTTCATCATGTCTTCTTTTAAAACACTGCATCATACTGAATTACCATAAAACCTTATTGGTTACATTCATGATACCTTATTGATTATAGAATACTTGTTATACTCCTTCAATCATAATGTGTTGTAAACTCTAACAATGATGTAAAATACAAATCATTAATCAGTTTCAAGGAATAAAAGGATATCCAATATAATTTATCCAAATCAATCACGTATTATTCCAAAATCACTACCTCGGTATCAGAACCATATTATGGTTTATCTTTCTATCAGCCATATATTTTCCAAATATTTATCATGCTACTGATTACTTTTCTTGGTTCCACACTATCTAAAGACCTTAATGAAATAGTACTGCTGTACAATCCCTATATACTCCATAATTATTATAACCAGTACAGCATTGGTACAACACTCAAATGACATAATTATTTAATAACAACATAATAACTCTAATCATTCCTCCTCATCTGTGGTAGTATCATAACCTAATTATTATCCAATAGAATCATTTTGGGTATACTCTGATGATTTGGACATTAGATTGCGTAGTGTCTTAACTCCTTGCAGATGAAGCATTGTAGATTTGATACCTTTATCTTACCATTGCAGTCACGTACTTGGTGTCCTTTTTCTCAAAACTTATAACAAACTCCCAATCCCTTCCGGCATGTTCCAGGGTGTTTCTTCCAACACTTGTCACATATGGGAAAATTCTTCTTTTCCCTCTTCCTTTTATCCATCTTTCCCTCTTCCATCCTTTTCATCTCTTGCTTCTCTTCAAATCCATAGGACTCTGTAAATTCTTTTTCTGTCTTGATAGCACATGAGACAATATCTTCATATGATGAGAAGGACTTTGATACTAATTCTTGATAGAGAAATGGTATTAAAACATCAAATAAATGATCAATCTTACTCCTTGGGTTACAATTATAATCTGCTACATGCCTCACTAACTTTGTATAGTTAGCCTCATACTTTGCAGCATTCTCATCTTTCTTTTGTCTCAGACTCAGAAATTACCTTTCCTTATCTGCTCAATGGTCACGAGGAAAGTATTTTTCTACGAAAAGCTCTTTAAACTCCCTCCATTCCATATTTTATACTTCCTAATCATCCTTGGTGTTTTGAATCAATTACCACCATTGATCAGCATCTCTAGTAAGGTGGGAAACTACAATGACAACTTTTTCCCTTTTGCTAATCCCCAAAGCGTGAAATATTTTCTCTAATGAATTAATCCATTTCTCAACCACTAATGGATTTGTACACCCATTTAATGTCAGTGGTTGTTTCCTCATGAAGCGATCTAAAAATGATCCTCCACGCTACAGATCATGGTGCTCCATATGGGTAAGGTTAATTTTCATAACCTGATCGAGTTGTCCCAGTATGGTGATATGCTGATCAGCACCAGTTGTATCCCCAGCTCCACTATAATTATCTTGAGCAGGAGGGAAATCCATACATGGAGTGTGTGCATTGGTACGGTTTCCATTCCTTCCACTAGGCACCATTTCTAAACAATGTAATAAACTAGATCAGTTTATAAATCAAAATTCATAATTCCAAACTTGTAAAACACATAACATAAATTGAACTATTTATTAATATAATCTGTAATCATAATTTTTTTTGAGGAAGTATATACTCAAAAACCATTCTTAATGGTTTGTAATGAAAATGAGAATTATCCTAAGAATATCCTTCGGGGGGTTGTAATGAAGAGTGCAACAAGTCCCATTGTCGTGCACTGGTTCCCATTTGAGTCTAGCTCAAAGTGGTGTTTTTGGGTTTTACCCATAGGTACATCTGTGGAAGAGCCGCCTCTACCTACTCGTATCTATACATGGATGTATTTCTCATAAAACTCAAAAAATCTCTACAATACCAAAATTTTAGGAAGTTCTTATATACTAATCATCAAAGACCATCTTAGGTTTATGTGCTCTAATCAGAGTTTATTTAAACCTAGATTCCATGGTTGGTACTAAACATCCTCTGAAGCCATCTATAACACCCTGACCCCATTTACACAGAGTTGTTGCATTATTTCATAATGTTGGCATGATCACAAAATATCACGACTCGAAATACCTATTAGTTTAGTAGCCTTGGAATCACTAGATACATTCATAAAGTTTACATTAGATCACAAAATGAAAAACTATAATGACATATTTTCTCCATAGACCCCACTCATATCCCCTTATACTATCCCTGCAGGTCATTCATAAAATACTTCTTCACATCCTGGGAAAAATAAAACATAGAAAGGAGTGAGCTCAGATACCCATTAAGGATAACAATATAGCAGAAACATTCCTAAATAAGCATTAACATTTAAGAAAATGTATAACTAAAAGGAATTCCTTTAAAACATAAACATCAGCATAAAATTGTAGAAATAAAATGAAATAATGTTATTTAATTATTCACATGGATATTCTACTAATCAAATAATCACATTTAATATCAATAACCTATTTCATAATGATGGAATGAATAATGCCAGACTATCATTACAACATAGTCAAGGCCTTGTTCGAAGACTACAAATAATATTTTGTCCAGGCCTTATGCCAAGACCCTAGTTTGTCTCATGATACATATCGATGCATCGAGGAGCTATAGCAGGCCCCACCCATCACTTACTAAGTCCAATGCATTCCTCATATGAAAATATTTAAACATAACATAAACATTCGTATTAAAACTAACATACGAAATGTAAATAATTTCTCTATAAACCATGTATGGTATTAAAATAACACATCCATAGTCCAAAATATCACAAAAACATCAATACAATATGTATGTTTTGTATCATAATAAATCAACATCAAATAATCTTAAAATCCATCAAAGGATGTTGGCATATATGAAATCAAAACTATTTGAAAGAAATTACACTTTTTTTGAAATTATTTAAATGTCACATAATTATAAATGTAAAAAAATACTTTGAAAATATTCATATAACCTTGTAAGGGAAGATTCGATGATTTTATAATGGCGGAAAATAGTCGCACGCGCCGTATAAATTAAAAGAGACATTTATACCTTAATTCTGTCAAAAAGGTTAAAAGGGACCTTGTTTGAAAAACGACGGAAAGATTACTTTATAAAATTCTTATAAAATGTAAAAAAACAATATAAAAGAATTTAAAACAATGTTTTTAAAATAGTAATAATGATTTGAAATACATTTTTAAGAAACATGTATGTGGATGATAAAGGGTTCCTAGTAGATAAATACGTAAAAAAACCTCGAATAATGAAGAGATTGTAAAATAAACCCTTACCTTGTACTTTTCCTTGGTTGAGGTTAGGTTAAACTCTTTTATAATTGTGAAATAAATGTTATATAATTATACAAGAATAATATTAATTTATATTATATCATATATGATCTTTTAATGTTGCTTTGTTAATAATATCTTAGTATTATCGTCGTTTCGGGTGTTAACTTAATCGCTTTCTATTATATGTTTTGTCACATAAGCCATGTTTGTTATGGAGAGGTTGTATCTTATTCATATAAAGAATGATATCAAGTCCTTAAACATTATTTTGAATCATCAAATGATAATTAGTCTTGAATGGATACGATGGGGAATGAATCTCATCGTGTTCGTGGAGACGGTAGTCCGTACGTACGCACAAGCGACAATATCATTTTTTTTATATTAAAATAGTATATGATTGGATGTTATATCATATATAAATAATCATTATAATGTTTTATTTATTATTTACTTAAATTACACATCATTATCATACCCATCCGAATAATAATGTTTTGAATAACAATTACACCACGATGTGGTGACGGTAAGTCGTACGTACTCACGTATGGTGACATGTCATTCAAAGGATGGATAGAATACTAAAAATGGTTGTACCATATTTATAATAACATGAAAGTATATATATGATACTGGAGTTATTATTTTGGAATTGAAAATAACAAATAAAGAAGAAGTGGAAGAAGATAGTAACTTGAAAGAGGTGGTGAGATTTTTACCTCTTCTTTGGGTTCTTCCTTTGATTTGATCAAAATGGATCATTAGGATAGATTTATCATAAAACTAATGCCTCTAGGTTGAATTGAGGGACATTGGGAGGATATTTGGGTAGGTTTTTCCCTACCAAATGGATTTTATGGTATGAATTTGGGAGAAGGAGGTGTTCCCTTTTATAAGAGGGGTGAAGGGCACCTTATGAAAAGCAAATAATATTATTTTATAATAAATTTATATTTGGATTATAATGGCACTAAAGTGACTTATTTAGAGACTATGGTGGAGATGGGTCGAAATAATTTCAACCAATAGATTTTAGATAGTTTTGAGTCACTATATTAACCTTATCATTTATATTTAACTCTTAGTTAAATAGTTTGACATTTACCTTGTCTCTTTGTATTTTTATATTATATGGTTAATAAACTTACTATATACTTCCAAAAAACCCCCAAGTGGTTAATTAATGATACAACTATCATTATATAAGTCTTCTGGCTGATACTTAGATTTTTTGGAATAGAATAAAAATTAATAATATAATATTTGTTTTAAAAACTCTTTTATGTCAATTTTGACCCTATTTGGTATTTTGTTTTGTTTAAATTCATAACTGCATTATTACTTCAAAAAAAATCCTATAAAAAACCCTAATATGTTATATTAACGCATAAAATTAGTGTAATTAATTAAAAGTCTCAAATTACATTTATTTTGATATTTATAATATCAATTATTTTAATATTTCATTGACTAGGCAATTACTGCATCACCATTGTTTCATAAATAAATTAAAATATTTAATGTCTAAAAATTATAATTAAAATATAATTATTTAGGAAATATTTTTATATTTCTAATGAATATTTATAATCGAATGTATCTTATTTATAACAGTATGTTAAAAATAATTTATTTATTTAACTTTTATTTTATCTCTTTTAACTCATCTTTCATTTAAATAATAATATTTGTCTTAATCTAATCAATGTGGAAAAAAAAGGTTCATATTTTATTCCTATGATTTTTTTTTTCAAATTTTACTTATCCAATAGAATTAAGACATGTGTTAGGGTAAAAATAATATCAATTTTACCCTTAATTACCCTATTTTCTTTTAACCGTGGTAAATAAACGTAAAAAGTTACTATTCACTAAAAAATATTTTTATCCTTTTGAACCACATTTTACTCCTTGATATTAACTATGTCTCTCTGATTTTTGAAATTCCACTCACAGATGTGGTAAAATTATGTTTTATGTGAATTTGCACATTCTCCTAGGAGATGGCTAAAAGACAGTGAAAATTTCAGTAAAATTTTTATACATCTAAAATTATTATAAACTAACTCGAATTAATTACATTGAACTTATATAGGTATTATGTATATATTTTCACCAAAAATAAATTTAAATAAAATAAATATTTATTTAGATAAAAATTTGGTTTTAAACCATAACTTAGTGTTTTTCACTATTCATCAAAAATTGAAAATTTTCAGAAAAATACATAAAATTAACCCTATACTAATTTCGATAGTTTGAATCCAAAAATGAAGTCCATCTTAAAAGATAAAATGTATAAAATTTAAAAAATTGGATATTACTATTCATAATGGCTAGTTTGATTGGTTGTAGTGTGTTAGAACTCGATGTTGCGTACAACACATACTACTATATTAGTTAATGATAAGCGTATCGAGGAAGCTTGGGGTGTTTAATTATTCATATTAAAAGTTTTTTTTTATTTTCAATTATTTTTCATCATTTTTGAAAGTTATGATTCAAAATTTACTAATGTCATAAGGTTCAATGTTTAACTCTCATTTAAAGTAGGATATTTATGCTGGAATTTATATTTTATGAAATTATTTGATAATTATCTAACAAAACCATTTTAAAATTTTAAAATATAGTTATTCATGGAATTTAAATATAATACTACAGTTATCCCATGTTTGATAATTAATATTATTGAATATATGTTTCTAATAAAATGTGACTCCATCTCTCACATCGGGGAAAATTATTTTCTTCAAAATTAATGTTTTTTAATAAAATAAAAAATGATTTTTACAATCTAATATGATTGTTTAAAATAAATTTTACCATTATCGGAATTCATAAATGTTTATTAAAATTGTATTTCCATGAAATGTACAAACATGGTTCTCTTCGACATTCCATACAATAATTTTAAAACTAATATTTTTATAATGTGCTCAAAAATAAAAAAAAATCCTACATTAGGACCACTCATTCTATTTAATAATACATAAAATATTTACAAGGTTATTCTCAAAGAAAATTGTTCACTAATATTCTGTAAATTTATTGTTTTAAAAATTATATTCTATTTAAAAAAAGTGTACATTTATCAACATGTATTACATGTAAATTTTTAAAGACAGTCTTTGAAATTTAAAAACCATTGATGTTATAGATTCCTTCAATATTATATATGTTTTACTCACACATATATATTGAGATTATTATTATTTACTTTGATTTTGTAATAAATGCCTCATTCTCATCTCATAAATTTATTCACTAATAAATTTCCTTTTATTTAGATGTCTTATAAGATTATGCATCACATTTTACTTTCATTGGTTATTATTATAAATAATAATATCAATGAATTAGTTTTTTTTTGCATAAATAATTCATGACATAATTATAATAGGTGAATTAATATTTCACCAGGTGAGCTTCATACAGATTATGTCATGGGTTCCCCATGAAAATTATCTAGTATATTGAGAAATTTTTTTTACGATGATGAGATGTCATGAAAGGTATTACAGAGTAATCCTAATCCATTATGGGACATTTCCATCAATGAGGTTTGTTACATGTATCCCTCCATAAATCATGATTATGTCTTTTTTTATTTATTCAACATTTCTTCTGTCACAAATATCATATGATACATTTTTCATTATCCTATTTGTCCATATGATTAATCATGATACTTATATTTTATTATATCATGTTATACCTTTGACTCTAATGTTTGGTTTTCTTTTCTTATTTATTCTTTAAATATGATTTTATATAATTCCTTTTTAAGGTATTCCCTTGATTATCATATTATGTTTTTAGAGATTAAAAAATCTAAGAGGTCATGAAATAAAATAAAATAAAAAAGATCTATTTTATTAATATATTTATATATTGTGAACCTATTAATACAATGAAACTATGAGTTATGATATATGAGTTTTAGTTAATAGATATTTCTGTTAAAAATAATACAATAATATGTGAACAGATACTAGGTTTCTATCGTTGGTACTTGATAAAATTTTTCCCTTTACCTTTTGAATCTAGGATCTGAAAACATTAGTGAGAACCATAGTGATAAGTCCAAGGAGAATTTTCTATACACTAAATTATATTGGAATTTTGGTGATTTATAGAGAGAGTGGATTATGAGATAATAAACCCTTCTATGGATACTATGAGTGGATGTGGATCTAGTTTTGTTTTTTGTTTCTATAATAACTCTGAATAGAGATTATTGAGCTGGACTCAATCATAAATGTGTGGAAGACAATGGCCCTTATAGAACACATGATATGAAAATATTAGGGGAAATGCTTCTGAAATCCTCAAAGTCTTTTGGATACATTTTGACGTACTTGAAAAAAAATTCTAGTAAGATTGCATAATTTGAAACTCTACCATGGATAAAATATATTGAATCTTATAGAGTCAATATATAGTATTTACATATCATTTATATGTTATTTATCACATTTTTGTATCTTTATCTTTTATACATTTATTATTTAATGTATGATCATATTGTATGTTATTTTAATGTTTAATGGTGAAAAATATAAAACATAATGCCATCAACCGATGTGACAGATTGTGTAGTGATTTTTCTAATATGAACCTTAACATAATGTGAAGTACATTAAATAATAATGTGATCTTTAAAAATGGTCATTATCAATTTACAATTAAAAACAATAACATAATTTCTTTTATAAACGCATCAATAATGACAAATAGTGGAACCAAATTCTTTTTCAAGTGTTAAATATCATAATGAAAAGAACATTAAATTTTATAAAAGTAAAATATGTTGGAATCTGAACCACATAAAATGAATTAATGGAACATAATTATTCTTTTCATGTGTAAGTGGGGGAAAAAGAATCTAATTTCTAATGAAAAATTATGATTATTCAAAATAAGAGGTATTTAAAGAAATTTAAATTAAGCAACCATTAATAGATTATTTTCATAGATGTGTATTACCTTTAAATTATCTTACCCAATAATCTAATCCAAGGATTAATTTCTAATGGGCTATGTGAGGTTAATCATTTAAGTGGATTGATTTAAGTTTTTATGTTTGGAAATTTGAAATTCATTTCATTGTTGTATTTTTTTAATGGTTTAATGGTTTTGAGAATCATAAATCATCAATGGGTTGTTCTGTATTAGTTTTTATTTAATGATATTTAAGACTATGTTGAATATTATAAATGATCAAGAAATGAGATTTTAAGGTACTGTGATATTTTATTGAAAATTCAATATTGAGAAAAATATATTCTTTGATATTATCTGATGTTTATTTAATTATAGATATTTTATTATTTTTTTGAAAAACATAAGATTTATAAAAGACATAAGTTGTTTTAAAATTATTTGAATTTTAGTTTTATTTGGATGAGGTTAATTATAATTATTGAAAATTTTATAGAAATTATAATTATATATTTTTAGAAATAGGACAACCAAACTTCCATGAAAAAACTCAATGTATTTAGAAATTCCATAGGTACACAACCAAAGGGTATTAATTTTATAGCACCCACAACTGACTGATGTGTTGTACATGCTTTTATAACAAGGTTTTTACATAAATGATTTTGTGGATAAATCTTATATTTATTTTTTCAATATTATTAGAAGATAAATTATTTTCTAATTACTATGATTTTGAGGTGGTTAATAATGTTATGGGGAAAAAATTAGGTTGATATATGAATAACCATTTGGTTTAACATAAAGGATTCGTTTTGGGAAGAATGAATATATATGTTTCTAGATGTAACGTGAAGGGTGTGAAATAATTCTTAATGTTATAACCTTCTTTTATACTATGGACATTATATTTATATGGGATATATTGTTATTTATTTATGTAATGATATGTGTAAATTTTTTTTGTTTTATTTTATAATTTTTGTGATTTATATATTTCTATTAATTTTGGGTATTTACAAACATTAATCTAAAAATTTCCATATTAATAAATAAATGAGGAATATTTTATTACTCGTTTATGGATCATATGATCTGTTAACTATTGATTATAGTACATTAGTCGAAAATTTTTTATAATTGACATTCATTCCCTAGAGGAAGAGGAAATATAGAAATTGATATAAGCACAATGAATCGATGAAATTGTGTTTATTAAATAAAAATATATCTAAAAAGTATATTTGGGGGTGTTCTCTAGGTTTATACATTATGAATCCCTTAATTATGGTAAAAGGATCATAAAAAATTTATCAATTACTTTTGAATCTAATCAATCAATAGTGTTTAATTCATCATAGATTTATTGTTTTTTGGTTGTTACAATTATATTGGCTATTCAGATTCATTTGATCAATAATATATATCACTCTCCATAACTATTTATAATTTTTATTCCATGTCCATATTTTCACAACACACAAATGTTCTCCTATGTGAAAAAATAGGCATTTATTATTGTAAATGAACATCAAATTTCCCGTTCTGTTTTTTATGAAGAATGTATATTAACTCTTTTTATTATAGGAGTTTTCAAAAAAATAATTTTACAAATTCAATCCCTTATTTATAGAGAAAAAGTGAAAATTTATTGAATAAAATTTATTTAATGGTTTTATGATGTAACACTATGTGATTTTAAAAGAACAATATTTTTGATACCATATTTAATGTGAAATTTTGACATTAAAAGAACTGGAATATATTATTATTATATTATTATTTAAACATGACCAATATAACATAATCATTAAATTAAAATGTATGAATATTAATAATTATCATATAAAATATATATAGAGTACCTAATAAATATAAATGTATTTAAAAATTCATTATAAAGTAGAAATAAAATTTAAAAGTGTTATTTGTTTCTAAGAAAATAAATTTCATTCAAAAATGCTTTTGTATTAATTTTTGGGAATTAATATTTTAAATAATTTTTGTATAATTTATAAAATAAATTTTAAAAATTAAAAAAAAATCTATATTGATAATAAGTTTTTCTAAATTTCAATTTTTTTAAAAAAATATGTTGTTTTAGTGAATAGTTAAAAACACCGATATATGGTGAAAAAAATTCTTTATAATTAATTAATTAACTAGTATTTAGTATAATTGTTTTAACATGATTTAAATGTATCATAAGTTTTATGCAGTTTGATTCAATCTAATAAATAACATTTAAATCATATTTATACTATATTTTAATATATGTTTACTTTTATAATTTAAAACATAAATTTCTAAACATAGTTTAATAGTGTATAATTTTTTTCCACTTTAAAAAAATAACCCCAAATAATGAATTATTTAATTGAAAATTATATTATATAAATTTAAAATATTTATATGAACTTATTAATTTATATTACTTCTTATATAGTTATTATAAAATCATTTTATTCTTTAATAATGCATTTCATTGAAAAATGTTTTCACACACATTTGTGGGTATAATTAAAAATTTAATAAATCCACATCTGTGATATAAAATTTATGAAGTTGATTTAATATGTGGAATCATTATAATTTTTATTTTATAATAATTTCAACTTAATTTTGGTTCATAGTTAATATTAAAAATAGCCCAAAATATTTACTATGGTAAAAAAATTAAAATGGTAAATGTTATAAAGATTGCAGATAAAGAGGATAAAATGTTTTAAACATAATTCCTATGAAAAAATTATAATTTTTTTTATCTATATTATACTACTTTGTATTTTAATTTTTTAGGAACTTTTGTTGCGAGGGGCTACCCATTATTGAATATTTTTTGGTATTTACAAGAACACCACTCCTCATCTCTTATAAAATGGAAAACCCTCTATTATATATTCCACACATTCAAAACCCATTGGATTTTAAAATACTATCCAATGTCACATACATACTTACCTCACCTCATATTATATGTTATTTTTAATCATAATCTTTCATTATAGTCCTAAAAAGATGGTGTGAAGAAGATCTAATGTCCCCAAACTAACATCTTAGTTTTATTAATTCATCCAACATTGTAAAATCATAATAAATCTGGAACAAATAACAACATCGTTATCTTAATTATACTTCTATATTATTATTTTATGGAATAACCTAAATTTATATCCTCTTCGATCAAATTGGAAATGAAACCATCGATATGTGTTAGGAGGACTACTGCGTCATGAACATATGTAATTCATTTTATATGAATAAATAACATGTATTATCATTATAATGTATTTATTGTTTATATATTATAATAATAAAAAATATATCATTCTGAAATAATAATATATCATATAATTTCATTTTTTATAATCCATTGCAAATGATAGCATCGTTTGTGTGTATGGAAGAATACTGCCACATTAAGTAATGTGATTAGTTTTTAATTACCACAACATATGGATGGTATATGTCTATTTATTTTAAGTAGCTATTTGATATTAATGATATTATGATAATTAATGATTGATAAAATTAATCATACTTCCATTTACTTTATTTTATTTCAAAATGGAAATGTTACATTGGAGTATGTATGGTTAACCGTATCAATGATTATAACCTAGATTTCTTTTCGTAACCTTAATTAATTATATTTTTAAATAATTATTTATGTGTAAAAATAATAAGTATTTCATCATGGTTTTACTTAATATTATGGAAAAAAATTCCCCTTTGAACATGTTCAACACACCAATAATGTTTTGAAATTATGAACTGAGTATCCAATTAACACCTCACATGGACATAACTAATTGTGAAATTAAATACATCCTTAAAATATATGAGGTAAATTTAATGTGAATAAAATTTTAAACAAGGATAATTATCATATGAAAAATTAATATATATAATTTTATTGGAAAGGTGATAAAATACATACACAATAGATTCTGAACTCAAGGTACGAGTTTGTCTCAAAACATCCTTATATAAGGAACATCTTTTTAAGATCCATTTTTTAAAATGTGTATTCATTATTCCTTTAGATATTATATATTTAAATTTTTATATTAAATTTTTTTCTAAATAAAAATTCTTCTACTTTATTCATGGTAGTTATGATAAAATTGTTACCAAAGAGTTAAAGATTTATGTCTAAAAGTCATTTCAATATAGGTTTCTTATTCTTAAATTACCTGGTAAGATATGATTTTAATATTTTTAATAAAACAATTTACTTATTTTATGCACTAGTTATTCATTAAATTCTCAAAAATTTGTACCAAATTACTCTTGTTGGTATATAATATGTTTGAGAAAATTATTTTAAGAAATGAGGACTTTATTTATCTCTTCGATCATATCCTTTTTTTATCAAATTTTTTATTTTATTAAATTAATTAAGTGAATATGTTTAAAATTATATTATTATTGAAAAAATTATTTTAAAAATGATTTTATTTTCAGTTTATGTTTCAATTATGGAATAATACTCTCATTTTCCAGGTAATATTCATTATTCATTTCCTTAATAAAATGTGAATATAATATTTGTTATAACATACATAGCATGAATGGAATTCCCCAGTCATTAGAACCACTAATATATTTGATGATTCCATTACATTTATAGATTATTTTATACAAATAAAATATATTTCCTAATATTCTTTAATTTTTTTCGTTTTCTATGTGATATTTAATGAAAAATGATATTTTCCCAAGAAATTTTCCACATAATCTTTCAATAACATTTTCATAAAAACATAAAACCTTTTATGTTATGGATTTCAGCCAAATTATATATATTTTAATATAATATATATACCTATATTATTCATCCTTACCTTTATGGGGTAAACAAATCCATATAATCGTCTCTAACATTCTATTATTATGAAATTTATTTTGTTTATGATGTGATACAAGATTATGAAACCAATTTTTTTCCATGGGTAAATATTATTGTATTCATTATGATTGAATTCATTTTCCTAACAGAAATACATCATGTAAATTTTATGATTGGTGTTATGAGATTATGCTTGATGAGGCTGATATTTATTATATGATGGGTTCTCCAAAATAGTTCTCCAATTCATTGGGTAATGTCATTAGTCTCATGAGACATAATGTATGAGATTATATAGCAATAAAAATTCTATATATGAATTTTTATACCATGATATTTTATATAGGTAGTTATCATTGACTAATGTTTACGAAATATTTTCTATTCCTTCCACAATTCCTAATTTACCCAGATCTTGTGCTAATTTTTTCGTATATTATTATTCTATGTGACTACTCATGGGCCTTATAATTTACGATATCAATTTATACCATTAACAAAAAATTTATTATTCTTTTTAACATATATTCAATTTATTTTAAAATAGGATACCACTTTTTATGTATTCCCTTGTGGATCTAAGGAATTTTCATGAGCTCGAAACGATTTTGGATCTTATTATGGAAAATATAATAATAATGTTTTATTTTATCCTCAATTTTATATATTAAGATCGCAATATTACAATAGATATATGTCTTATGAAATTTGGTTTTAATAAATATATGTTCATGATAAATATAACATAGTAATATGTGTAAATTTCTTTGGTCATTATACATGGAAAACAGTATTATGAAACTCGTACAAGCGATATAAACAATATAAACCCAGTGTTGAAAATCAATAGAGGTCATATAGGGAAGAAATATTTATGATTTTGATAAATAAAAATGGATATTATTAATTTTTTTTATTAATTTATTAATATATATATATATGATTATAATATAATTTATTAATGTATACTAATGGAATTCAAGAACAATTGGTAAAGGATTTCATCTCCAATTCCACTCACTTATACATGATTTATACCTTAAACCAATTTATGTATTTAGAGTGTATAAAAAAAATATATTTAATATCATATCAGGAATTTAAATTTAATTATTTAATTTTATGTTCATAATTATGATATACCTTTAATTTGGTTTTCATTAATGTGATACTCAAGCCTCATGGGTTCTTTAATCTCAATTTTGATTCATTGTGTTGTGATGAAATTCATGAGCCATGTATCCTTTGAGTGGCGTTCTATTTGTTGAAAATTCCACTAATGTAAATAAGTTATTTAATTTTAATACATGATTCAAAATAATAAATAGAATATTATTTTATTCAAATTTACTTTTACTCTGGTGTTACCCCTAACATAAGAGTTGTTGGAAAAATAATTATCATTTATTAAGATGTTATTATCCACTTGAACCTGCTTCAGATAAAATAGATACATTATTCACATTGATTTTATTATTTTTTATTATCTCATTGAATCCATGTATACACATAAAATAATTTTTAAATGTTTCAATATTTAGGTAGTATATTTCCCTTAAGGGAATTTCATAAATCAAATCTGTTTTCTCGAAGATATAATGAATATTTATGAAATTTTCATTCAATGATTTTGATTCATCAACCCATAAATTTTATTATACATTATTTTATAATCCTATTTAGTGACATAATGTTTCTTTATTAGTGAATAATTAATTAGAATTTTTTAATAAGTGTTTCAAAGAAATGTACCTTGAAGGTAATAAAAATTATTTTTTCCTTTCACATTGTCATTTATTGTCCTCATCTCATCATTTCTCTGAGATAAACATTATTTCATTTTAGGGGTCCATTATTAGTCTTCAATTTTTAATTATAGTTTCCAATGAATTTTCCCATAACTAATAGAAAACCATGATTCAATAACTAATGAACAAGTGAAACCATTTATTAGTGAAGATCAAGCTTATATTGTTTATGAACCAAACCATGATTACTAAACCGGCACAAAAGTTTTCCCCATAATATACCATACCCTTATGGCATACACTATTTTAATAAGAGAATATATATATCTAGATCATTATATAACGAATTCAAATATTTTTTTTATAAAATAATGAACAAATTTACCATTTTTATTGTTATATTATAAATGTTCAAATAAACTATTTGATAAAAAACTGTATTTTGATATGATGAACATGGAATTTGTTTTTCTAAATACATAGTATCTATCATTGTAAAACCACAAAAATCTAACATAATTACATTTTGTTTAATAACATATGATAAACAAAATTATCTTCCATTACAAGGAACAATTTTTTTATCTTATGTTTCATGAAACAATGTGATTATTAAAAATCTTGTGTTGCACACAATGTTGTGTTTTACCGAAAAAATATATTATTATTATTTAATATAAAAATTTTCACATAAAAAATGAATTAATGTTTTTAATAGGATTATATAACTTAAAAAACTTATATTTTAATTATATTTATTTCATATATATGTATTATAAATAAAATAAAAAACATTTGAATGAAAAATTATTGTTTTCTAAAAATATTATTTTTTTCTAAATGATGTTTTTATATCACATTGAACACTTAATTAAACATAAATCATTAACAGTATTAGAAAATATAAATTACCAAATAAGAATCATTTTTTAAAATATAATAACTAAAATGGCATTGGTTGATGTTTTTTGATTTTTCTGAAATTTATCATTTTTCGATGAATAGTGAAAAAATACATTACATTATTTAAAAACTGCCATTTTGTTTAAATAAGTTATATTTTTAAGTTATATTTTTTATTTGTTTACAAATAAAATAATATAAATTTTTTATACAAAAATCAAATTTATTTCATTGGAATCATTTTCATCGATAATTTAGTTATAAAAACACTGTAATCTTTTTAACATTTTCCCTTTAAAAGTGGATGTCTCATCAAGTGTGTGAGAATATTTAAATATTAATATTTTCCACTTCTGTGAGAATATTGTGAAAAAAATAAACTCCATATTTTTAATTAGAATAAAATATATCTACTAATATTTTAAACATATTTTTTGCCAAAAATTAATAGTGATTACAGTAAAAATAAATTAATATATTTATTGTAAAAATTTATTTTACGAGGTGTTAAAAGAGAAGGATAAGAGTGAAAATGACTTAAAATATTATCTTCATTTTGTTGACTTAGTTTATATCAAACAAGTCCATAATATTCATTGATATATATATATATATTATTTACTTCTTTCCTTTCAATTTTTCCCATATTGTAATTTATGTAAAAAAGACATAAAATATACATTTTTTTACTTTTAATATATATAATGACATGGGATAAGGAAAAACATAATCTATTTGTTTATATATATTACTTAGAAAGATAAATCAGTTTTTTACATCATAATAATTTATCATTAAGTTTTAGTGATGTATAAATTACTTTAAATGCTTAATAAACGCCAAAATAATATTATTTAGTTAAAAATAAAAAAAATTCTAATAATATAAAAAATAAAATAAATAAAACAAATTATATGAATTATTATGTTCCATTATTTTTTATATAAATATATAATGATAATTAGTTGCGAAAATAATATATTCTAATTCCATAACTGTCTTGATTTTTTGAAAATAATCCATTTTAATAAATAAGGTCAAAATTTAAGGTAATGTTATTTTAGGAGAAGTTATATTTCATTAAATGATTCAAAATTGATTAAAAATAAAAATTAATAAAATTGGTTTCTAAATTATAATTAATATAAATTCTTTTTCAATGATGGACCAGTTTTTTATTATAATGGTCAAATTGATCCCTAAATAGAAAAAACCTTATTAACATAGTTAAGGTCAACGTCGTGTTACTACGTGTTACATGCGGTTGCGTTAGGATTAATTTTCATCAATCACATAATTATTATTTTATAAAATATATATATATTTTATAAAAAAATTTTGTAACATTTATAATATTTCTTACTATAATTTATTCTTAATGGATAAATTATAGAGGTTTTAAATTTTTTTATCCAAGTGAAAAACCCAAACTAGTAAAAATAGGGAAACTCATATTTTAGGGAAAAATGTTTAATTTTTTCATTTTTTTTAGCGGTGTTTTTATAAAATATAATCCCTAAACACATTTATTTATCAATGTTTCATCCAATTTAGATAATACTGACCTACCTATATTGAATAATTTTGAATATTCATAAGAATGAAACTCCTCCTCAACTATAAATGGGAACCCATGGTCCTCCACTTTTCACACATTCAATTAAAATTGGATCATAGAAAACCTACCCAATTCACTTATCAATATCTGTAACAAAATTCTATATGTATTTGTGTTGTAATTATCCATTATATGAAGCATTTAGCGAAACCAAAGGAATATATCAAATGAATAGGTAGTGTTCTTCAATAAGCGTCTTTATTTCACTTCATTCTATAACTCCATCAATTATTGTTAAACTATGTTGATTTAATAAAATAAGTTTATTATATATACTATGATATTTTAATAATAATTTAATGACCTAAAGCTATCTCCACTCCCGCAAATGGGTTTTGAAATCATCATTCATGTGTACGGCGTACTACCTCCTTACGAACTGATGTAAATAATTTATCTATTACTACCTCTCCAGGATGTGTATTAATATGTATATTAAGTATATATCTGACATATATATATAATTATTATATATAATTATTAATTATATCATATATAACTTTTTACATTATATTTTATATGAGACATGATATCGTTTCTAATGTGTATAGTGGACTACCACCTATTGATGCATTGTCATTCATCTTTCTATAAGGCTTTACGTGGAAGGTGATACGAAATAATGTTAATTATTATTTGTTATATACATTAAAAATATGTGATTTTCTAGAAATATTTATCATTCTATAATGTAATATATTATTTTCTTTTCTTAATTTCTCACACTATGAAAGATGATAACGTCGTTCCTGTTGATATGGACTACTACCTTCACAAAGCAGTGTAACTCCCTTTTCATCACCCAAAAACATGAATTATATATAAATAAATGTGTATAATAGGTAATTAATGATATTATTATAATTATTTAGAGGAAAAATATTACACACCACATTTCCATAATGACCATTGAAAAATGAAAAATATTACTACTGCGTACGTACAACCAACTGTCTCAATGATCATAATAAACATCATTTTTCATATCCGTTATTATTGATTGGTTTTAATGTATAATTTACATTTGAAATCAATAATTATTTCATGAATTTTATTCTATATTTTATAAACTTATATTATATGTTCTAGAAAATGATCATTACTGACAAAACATGCATTAGAAAATAATGCAATTACCACATGAAAAAAGAAAATAATGAATTATTATTACATATTTCATCTCAATTTACATTCAATTGAGACTTATTTTTTTTACGAACCAATTAAATTTTGGGTAGTGTATATACATCCCCTTTTATATTTAATATCATGAATATTTCAATTTTTGTGATATTTAATTTTTAATTTGATTTATATCATCCATGGGAATTTGGCATGAATATTAACAAGGGGTAATAGTTTTTGTGAAAACTTACATTCTATTAATATTATTTAGTTTATCTTAGTGTAATCACTTTAATGTTATAAATATTCAATTGAAACTAAATTTATAATAAATATAGATATTATTTTTTAATTTATATGGTTATTTCCATGAATATATACCATTTATATATATATATTGTATAATAAAAATGTTATTTATTTAACTTAGGAAATATTGTTAAATATATATACTTCAATCAATAAATATGTTTAATAATGAACTTTTTAATGAAATAATCAATTATTTAATATATGAAGAATGATTTGGACTATTAACACATAGTTTGGGTACCATTTTATATAATACCTTCAAGGAATCAATAGTTAAATGAGAAAAAAATCAATAGACAAACCAAATACTTTTATAACCAGTGTGTTTCAATATTTTTCGAAATGGTTATAAGAGTAGTATATAATGGACTGTCTTGTAACCTATGTTGATGGTGAAGGTATCCTACTCTATGGAAGAATGACGTCCAATAATTAATTATTTCGTTTATTATAATTTCTTGTTTTTATTGTCTATGATATTTTTACAATTATATTATATATTTATGAATTTGATTTTCATTTTACTGATTATATAAAATGTGTTTTTATTTATTTAACATTCCTTATTGATTATGCATTATCAGGTTATTTAAATATAATGGGTTCCCATTTTGTTACCTAAAATTATAATTATGTTTACTAATTATTAATAGATTATGTTTTACATAACCCCTAATTATCATTTGAGGAGACCCTTATTTTTATTCCCTTTTCAATAATTCATGAAGTGTACTTGGTTTAATATGAAGGTATATGCAATATGGAAAATTTTATTAGAAAAAATAACATTTACATTGTTTTACTCAAATGTAATATGGGAATCTTGTATGTTTTTTTAGACTATATAAAAATTATGTACTTCAGGATGTGATTCATTTTATATAATGAAAATTTAATAATGAATCCATCAACATCAAAAAACTAGGGTCTAGGACTCTATACATTTTATTAGAGTATGATTAGTAGAAAAATTGGGAACCATATTTAAGAATTACATATATGAGTCCCTATTATAGACTTTGATGATAATTATTAAAGAACATGGTAATGTTTCTTGGAGTTAGATATTATGTGGTTTTTTCTTGAAATACATCCATGTCAGGATACGAGAAGAGTGTGTAGTTCTGGAATAGGGGTTTCAGAGAGTAATAACTCCCAAAAAAATAGTTGTGATATTGGCTTGAGTGTTACCTAGTTTCTAACAAATGTCTTTACTGTGCACCTGTAATTAGAATATATAGGGAAATGATTAGGAGAAATAAAAAATTATTAACAAAACATTATGAATGAATCAAATTTAATGATATCCCCAAGGAAGCCATAATTATTATTATGAGATTTTATATGCATAAATTTTGTAATTTATGTTATGTGATAATCCATATTCATAATTATAAAAAGATACATAATTTAATGAGATAATATAGTATATGTCATTGATTGATAATATTTATGATAAGATTGATAGATCCCGATAATCATTGAAAATATAGTGATTTCCCTACAGAGAAAGTCAATATAATTGATATTGGAACTGAGTATGTTATTGATATATTAGGGTATCTAAATAATCTTATGGAAAATAATATTTCCCATATTGATCTTCCTATTCAATAATGAGTTTCTCCTTTGTTGGATTTCAATATATGATAGAGGCCCCTTCATTTAGTGGTACTACTAATCCAATGACAGCTGAGTGATAGATTAAGTATATAGAGAATAAATTTATGGTAGTGTGATTTGGTGAAAAGTAAAATGTTCAAATTTTATTTCATTTTTTAAAAGGTGATAATGATCAATACTGGTCATTGTTTTAAAATACTATGGAGGAAGAGAAAAAATAACAAATTCAATAGAAATATTTTAAGGATACATTATTTTGAAAATATTTCCCTCATGAGTAACCCACTGAAATAAAGTGAATGTTTCTTTGATAAAATAAAATGGAAGAAAAATGAGTTTCTAAGTATATCAGTACCTTTACAAGGATGGATATGTGTTTAAAATATTACATAAAAATATCAGAGTTCGTAAATAACCATTTATTTTATTGTCCTAATCCATGTCTTATATGGGTGATAATCTCACATTATTTTTCATCATAGGATGTAATAGAATTATATGCTATCAAGACTATGACATTATTATTTTTTGACTATATCATGACTGTGAAATAATTAACTTTGTATTATGACTTTAATGTGAATCCATATAAGGACATGACAATTGATTAAAAAATAGATATAGGGATAATAGAATAGAGTATCTTCTTTGATGTTATAATTTTGCAAATAAACATATTTTTACCTGATTGATGGGAATGAGAGTTTTCTATAAGTATAGAGAAAAATTCCATAAAATATTGATTTCAAGGTAATGAATGGAATTAAACACTTTAGTTCTTACAATATAAAGATATGGGGAAACTATTTGAGTTAATTCCCCATGTGTCAAGGGAATACACTATAAATGAAGCTATGGGATGAATGTCGTTATTATTATATTGAGACAAAGGTAGTGGAATGATTACTATTTCTTTATATATTTTTACCCATGAAATATGATGTAAAAGTATTATATTGAAGGTATTATCATCTTTGTTAATTGAAATATGTGTGGTTTGAACTACTGGGCTCTTTTCAATAAGGATCTTACACACCAAGTTCCCTAGTACTGATGACCATGACAAATAATTCAATTTAAAGTTAATCTTAATGGAAAACAATTGACTAATAGAAATATAACCCTTCATATTGTTATAATTTCGAGATAAATATTTTAATATAAAGAGATTATTTATATTGATAGTTTAAATTTTTTAGTTCTAACTACCTTCAAAATGATTAATGATTAGTATATTTTGTAAATTTATTGGCCTTCATTCTATATTTTTAAACCTTAATCATTTCGATGGAGCATAAGGTATACCATTTATAAAATATATTATGTAAAACATTGGATGATTTTTTGAGATAAATTTGTTATATTGGATAACTTTGTATAACCATATTGATGTTTGAAAATTTCTATAGTCAAATAGAAATAATTTTTGATCTTTTTTGAACCATACGATCCATTAAAATTGAATTTTACTACTTCATGAATAAAAAATGCATTTATGGATATTTAATTTTTCCAAGTAAGTGATCAAATGGAAATCTATAGAAGAAATAAAAGAATGATATTGAACTTTTGAAATATAAGCACATTTAGTAAGTATATTTCCATGTAAAAATAGATAGTAAATAAAGTATTCAACAATAGTAAAATTATTTTGAAAGAAAAATGTTATCAAATTACCTTCATATCTTATAAATGAGATATCATATTAAATCATCATATATTTATGGTTTTGATTCCATTAATTATTGAATTTTTTGTGATCAATTACCAAAATCACAACATATAATTATTTATACATTTCATCAATGTTAATATCATAATTTTCCACCGATGATCTCCTAACTACAAATATAGTAATGTGTTATCCCATATGGTCATGGTATATTAAATTCAATATTATTAAGAGGTTGTTTTATTATCCATTTTATAGTGTGGAATTTTCAAAAAAGGTATACTCATATGTAAATCCCTCGATTGCTAATATCAAAATTAAATTGATAGGATTTGATTTATTTATCATGGGGAGAATATAAAATAAATAAATTATAAAGGAATGGTGTTTTATTCAATAGAGTATGTGAAACAAAAAAATGATTTTTATTTAATTTCATGATTCTCTACTCATATATGGTGTTAAATACAATACTATGTATAATTTGCTTTAAAATAAACATTGAGTTTCTTCAAATTCTTTTGTTACATGCAAGGTTGGGTTTTACCAAACCCAAATATATTATTAATATTATTATTTAACATGAAGACAATCACTTTGAAATTGTAATGGACGGTAAGAATAGAATTAGATATATTATGAAGATATATATTTAACAAATCCTTATTATCTATGTATTGATTATAAACAAGGTTAAAATCATTTATAAGAAAATGAATTGTTTTCTAGAAAACATTCATTTTTTAGAAGACTTTTTAACCTAGATTTTCACAGTAAATTTAAAATAACTTTTTAAAAAAATTTAAAAAATAATTTTTAAAAATAAATATAATATTTAAAATAAAATTTCCATTATTATTTTAGGGTGAATTTTTTTGAGTTTTCTTGGATGATTCAATTTTTTATGAATAGTAAAAAACACTAAATTTTAGTTGAGAACTACATTTTCAATTAATTAATTAATAATGGTAAGATATATTTTTAGATGATTTATAGTAATATTATATCGGTATTATAAAAATAAATGAATTTTTTATATTATAATAAATTTATTGTAAATTTACTTTTAAAAATTATAATCTTTTTAACCTTTTTACTATAACCCCCACTTTCTCATCACGTTTAGAGGATTATTTTTAAATTGATTGTTTTCCAATTTAGTGATTTTTATAGATAAATGGATACATTATTCTGAAACATAATAATTTTCAATATTTAATATAGTTATAATTTATTCTGAACAAAATTAATTGCGAATGTAGTAAAAATAAATTAATACAGTTAAGGTAAAAATTGATTTACATAAGGTATAAAACTGATTTCTAAATGTGATAATAACCTAAATTATTATCATAATTTTATTTAATGGGTTTATTTAGAACATATACATCAAATTATATCAAAAATTTCAATTTCTTGACACTTTACATGGAATATGACCCCTATAAAATTTTAATTGAAGAAAAAAGATAAAAAAGTTAAGATTATTACTTTTAATATATATAAATATTTTAGTTAGGGAAAAAATCTTTTGTTAGGTCATATTTGTTTTTTTGAAATAAATTTTTTTCACTATAACAATTTATCTCCAATTTTTTTATCAATTAGTTAATTTAAATGAATAAAAACTCCAAAACATTAATAATTTTAATTAGAAATTTAATGACATAAATAATACTAAAAATATTAATAGTGAGGTAAATTGTGTGAATTATTATGTTCCATTTTTTCTTGATAAATATATCATGTCCCATAAGGTTGAAAATAATATATTTAAATTCCATCATTGTCTTGATATTTTTTGAAAATTCAATTTAAATGAATAATGGACACATTTACATTAATATACTATTATGATAGTGTAAAATATATTGAATGATGTAAAATTACTAAATATCCTATATTCAGTATAGTTTTTTTTATAAAAAAGTAAATATAAACTATGTTCCTTTATTAGAAATATTGTTCTTTTATATTTAATATATTGTCCCATAAATAGTAAAACATTTACTACTACTATTATTGTTAAAGTCGTGTTTTTTAAATTACATGTAATAGTGTTAAAATTAATTTTCAACCCAAATGTGATTTTCAGGTCATAAATTACATTTAATATTTGGAATCAGTTGGACTATGATTTCTAATATTCTAACATTAATTTAGTCTTAATTGATAAATTACATAAGGTATAAAATTTGTTAGCATTGTGAGAAAACATAAATTTAAAAATAGGGAAAATTGAATTTAACTCATAAAATGTTTAAAACATGTGTTTCTATAGCAACTTAAGATTAACATACATGGATATTTTGTAATTTTATATTAATATTCAACACATTAATAATTTATATTCTTGAGGACCATAATAATAAATTGTGTTTGGAATCATGGAACATATCTTTCAATTTTCTAAAATATATTCAATATCCACAAAAAAAATCACAATTAGTAATATTAATAAAAACAATACTCATAACCCGTGGAAATGAAACATAAGTAAGGGTGTTCTCATAATCTCTGTAATGGTAAAAATTAAATAGATATGTAATGATAATATGTACAGAAGGGTATAATAACATGAGAATAACATTTTGGAGATCATACCATGCATAAATATGATCGTAACCCTAAATCATGAAATAATGACTGATTGTTCATAATATATGTAACATAATTAAGTAAAACATAATATGTTTTAAAATCATAACATAAGAATAAATATAAAATTTTCATAAAACATAAAATATAATATTTTGAACTTGAAATGAGGTTAAGGAAAAACTTTATGAACATTAAATATTGTCAACCCATAACGATAGAGTAGTTATGGTTAACAACCAAGACCATATTAGAAGTTAAAGAACTATACTAAACTGGGATAACTCCCCATTCTAGCCATCTCTACGTCATGAAATAGGAATACTTACCCATTGCATTGGAGCACTATCTGGGAAACCACATCATGCAAGTTGTTTTAGGGTCATAAAACTCTATTTAGGAGACCCCATCAAATAATCTATAATATTATGGAAAAAAATTATTTTGTACATACTATAGTATACGTTGTAATGAATTTACCCAACACTACATAGTTCATCCCACCATATAAGCTGTTATGTGATTTCCCATCGCTATTTGGCCACCCCATCATAAAAGATTTAATGTGATTACCAAGTGGAATCTGGAGCACAACATTATATAAGAAATTACCATCAAAACTACATGAATATAGTAAGAAGTGCTTGAATATCATCACAAAAATTCAAATTAAATTTATTCATTCAAAACATAATTAACCCATGTGAAGGAAATACGATTTATGGCAGTCTCCAAGAAAAATTTTTACCCCATGGAAAACAAACAGGTTCTATAAATATCATTCCATCAAAGCATAAACCATTCCATCAAATTACATTAATGGTGCACTTAGATTTAATCCCCATTAAATATTGAGTAACAATAATTAATTTCATAATAGAAGGAAAATAAATTTTTAAACATCATTCAAAAAATATTTGTATAAAATATCCATTCCTCTTAAAAAATCATTCTAAATCATTTTTGAAATCCTTGTTTATTGAAAATTATTTTAACGACACTACTTTTCCAAAATATTTTTAAAAACATTTTTTTAATTTATTATTGAAACCAAGTAAATGAAGATTCAATGAATGGATTATTATGGTTGAGTAAAATATAAACATGTCGAATATTCCTTTTTCATCATAAATGTTTTAGAATAGTTCCATGATCAGAAAATGAAAAGAATATTCACTTTAAGACCATTTTGTTCAATGGAAAAACTTGGGTAAGAATTTATTCTAAAAATCTGAGAAGAATATTAGAACATTTTTTATTTTTTTATAATATAAGATTTGGAAAGAATAATGGTCACCAACCAAAGATATAAATAATGTTGTATTTTTATAAATACATTTTGTTAATTATATTATGTAAATAATAGAAGAAAATTGAACCATTTCATTGATATAACATTCTTAACCATATGAGAATAAAATTAATGAAAATTATTAAGATATGATTATAGCATTTTATTAATGTAAATACTCAACATAACAATCTCAATAAATAATGAGATTATAGACATATACTCCTACAACTTTTATTACATTGGAAAAGAATCCCCATTATATAGAAACATAAGATAATGCTTAAAAATCATGAATATATTTATATTCATGGTATAAAATGATATTGTTTCTGCATATAATCCTCATAAAAGAAAATATGGTCATATCGTTACGTACATATCAAAGAAGGCAAATTGAGAAAATTTTGTTTTTGATTTGTAACTTTTGATGTATAAACACTACGAAAGGTAAAACATAAACATTATATGTAAATAACAATAAATTTATTCATAATAATAAATTCATATATTAATGGGAATTATATACACCACCCAAAAGTAACAAGTGGAGAATATGATATAAGACTCCCTGAAATTAAAATTACACTACAAATCCCTTATCTACTTGAGTAACTATCGAATCATGAGATCTATGAAAGAATAACATAAATTGAAATATTTAATATAATTAAAATAATAAAATTAAAGAATTTTTTTTTCATATTTCATTATATACACCCCATTATAAGATTATGTGATGAATATAGCATATATCATTTAAATATAAATCTGAGATATGAAAACAGAAACCATATTTCATGATTATCGTCATACATACTAAAAACATGAATAATAAATTTATATTTAATATACATATAACAATAAATCATATTAATGTATATAATACAATATATGATTTATATATCATATTATATTACATTTTTATTAACAATTCGATGGCGAAGTTACGTTTTACGTTATAAGTTCTATATATTAATACATATTTTGACATCTTATTCTTGGTTCTCTTACTTAGATAATGATTTATTTACTTTCATAATTTAATAAATGATATAAATATCATATATATTCATTATATATATATATATATATCAGAAAAAAATAATAGTAAATGCAATACACCATTCATGGATATGATGGCAGAATGGATAAATGAACACCTTTTCCATTCTCATGTCGTATTAAATGAATCAAATTTGTAATATGTTTATAAAAATTTTATATTGTAAATATATTATAACTATTATTTCATATATAACACAAATTTTTATTAAATTCATCCTTGATATATATTTTTTAAAATGTGAACAATTCTCATCGCTTTGAGGAGGTGGTCGTCCACACGTCCACAAACGATGTTTTTGTATTCCTACAAAATGGAAATCATGAAGGTACGTGTCATATAAAAATTACATAAGAATAAATAAACCATAGATATCATATATATCATTTAAAAATAGTAATCAAATCATTATATTCAACCATGAGAGTTAGTAATGGAATAATGGGTGACATCAGTTCGTGAGGCTGTAGTATGATATACCCACGAATGATGATTACATATCCCATTTTATTGTTTCATGTGAAGTTTTACATCATGAAAATATAATAAAACATCAAAATATATTTAGGATACTATGTATATTGGATAATATTGATATAAGAATAATTTAAGGGGGTAGTATAAATGAATATAACTAAAGTGTTTGATGAAGAACATTACATCTTCTTTGGGAAACTCCTTTTAGTTTTCACCAAAGGAATTCCTTGGATATATTAATTCCCAATGAGGAGATTTTAATTTTTTAGTATGGATGTTGGGGGACTATGTGGGCATCTTAGGGAATAGAAAAAGGTCTTCATAATTTTAAATACATGAGGGTGTGAGTGAACTTTTATAATGATGGAGGAGTGGCATTCTAGTAAATACAAATGTGTAAACACTATTTAGAGGTATCCCTAATATCATGTGCCCCCAATTATAGTCTATTTTTAAAAAAATGGATAATATAGTCTATATATTAATAGAAAATGTATTTTGGACAAGTTTATAGGTCATTTTAATCCTTAATATTACGGTTTAACCACTATGTGAACTCATTTTTCAATAATATTTTTGGCCAGAAATTAATTAGACAATGTAAGAAATTATAATTTATTTTTATTGCAAATTTGGAATCCATTTTTTCAAATAATATTAAAAATATTTGTAGAAATTAATTTAAAATAAATCTTCTATATAAGATGAAAGAATGAGTTATTATTGTAAAAAGTTATAATGTTTGAAATGTTTTTATACCCACTTCCAATGTAATGTTTATTTAAATTAATAGAATTTGATTTATTGACAAAAAATTTAAACAATTATATTTTAAACATAATTAATAAAATAATTTAGCAAAATAATTAAATTATATGGAAAAGAAGTTTTCAATTAGATTTTAGTGATTTTCACCATTCCTAATAAAATAAAACCTTTCTAAAAATTAACAAAAACTCCCCAAAAGTAAATTTTGATATTTACCTTAAAAAACTATGTTTATTTTTTCACTAATAAATTACAAAGGATTCATTAATTTGATTAAATAAATTTATTTTACTAAAATGATGTAAAACTTCCATTAAGAGTAATACAACTTTTTATCCTTAAAACTAGATTTGTTCTTATTTTATGCCTATAAAACATTTTGAATGAATGTAATAAAATTTGGATTAATTTATAAAATATAAATTTCATTATGATATATCAGTAATAGTTATTAATTTAATTTATATAGAAAAAATTCTTTGGTAACATACTGAGTTTTTTAAAAGGAAATAATATTTTTCATAGCGTACATGATACAACACAACGATCTTAAATAAAAAACTACATTTTATTATTTAAATTTGAACATTATAACCAAGTAATTAGAATGATAGGTATGAAAAAGATTATCTAAAATAATAAAATATGGTTTCAACATGTATATATTAATAATTATTTGGTAACCAATTAATTATAAATGAAAATAAAACACTTTTTGAAAATAAATGGAAGTATATTTTCTGGAAAATATTTTAAATCCTCAAAAGTTTGTTTTTTAAGAATAAAATTAAAATAAATATTTAAAAAAATTTTTATTGTAGAAATATATGAATAAAATATATTAAATAAAATGATAAACATTCATTCTATGTTTTTTCTAGAAATGGTATAATAATAAATCGAGTATTTCACTTTAAAAAAATTTTAATTAAAAAAACATTTGATCACCTTTTGTTGGAAAACATATTGTAAATATAGTTTTTGAAATATTAATAAATTATATTGGATAAAATAATATTTTTTTGGAATTTGGAGTATAAAAAGTTTGAGTTTTTTTAATTTGTGGTATGTTTATAATAAGTTTAATGTTTTGATGTATAGTGAAAAATACTGCATTTTAACTGAAAACAACATTTCCGTCTAAAGAATTAATAGTGGAAAATTATATTTTTGATCCTTTTTCCAGTATAATTATATAAAATAAATATAATTTAATACAATTTAGTTCATTGGAGTAAATTTCAGATTGAATTTGGATGTACATACATTTAAAAATTTTGAATGTTTCACTTTAATAACTCGTATCTTATTCTCTAAATGGGATTAATTTTATATTATTTTAACCATTTATGTGTTTTCAATTTTTTAAACTAAAATACATGTTTTGAATCATAATTTAAAATTTTAGTAAATACATTCTTATTATTTATTACAATTTAACCACCCATGTACTTATAAAATAATTTATTTTCATTCAGGAATTAAATATTCAATTTCATTATTTATTTGTAATGAAATAAGTGGTATTTATAGCAATTATGGAATTTATAAGAATGGAATAGTAATATTATCTTATTAATAATAACACGAACATTATGAATAGTTATATATACAATAGAATACTATCCTAACCTATAAGAGTGTAAATAAAATATTTGTATCATATATGTTTAGTTATGATATATTTATATCACTGAAGAACTAAATAATTTTTTTTCAAAATCTAGAATTACGTGTTGGTATTTTTGTAATTAATTTAATGGTTTAAATTAAAATAAATTAAAATAAATTCACAAATTTATATTTTATTGTCTTATGATTCTAAGAAATATTTAAGAGACCATAATAAATTTTTCAAAGTGTTAAATTTTCAGGTATTGTTTTAAAATTTTTGATTTAAAATAAATTATTATTTTAATTACAATTAAATTTATCATTTTTGAAAACTAAATTTTAAATCCCTTAGTAAATTTTTTAAATATATTTGTTGAAAAATGTTTGGGATGAATTTTTTTGATTTTTCTGAAGCATTTTTTGAATAGGTAATTATTATCATTTACAATATAAGTTAAATACATGTTTTATTGAATCATGGAAGATATAAGGATGTGGTGCTAAAAAATTCTCAAACTCTACATCATTATAATAATATATTTTGTGATAGTTCTCAAACTATTCATTGACTTTAACCAAAATAATAAACTAATGAATATACTAATGAGAAAACATGCCACTCCTCCACAATAAATACCACCCATCAACACATCTTATCATCATAATTCAAATCCTTGTACATTATTTAATATCTACCCAATTACCTTTCCAAGCATCTTTCTCTCGTCCCTGACTTACTATCCTCACATGAGACTAAAACTATTGGCCTTAGAGAGGTTCACAAGTTGAATAATTATTGATGCAAAATATTTTTTCATTTTCTTTTCTTTTATTTTCATTTATTTTTATTTTCTTATAATATCTTCATCTACCCTTAAATAAGATGAATGAAAACTCCAATTTCATATATATATACTATAATTTAATATTTTTTAGGAAAAAATAATCATCAAACATTTTCTCTTCTCATTTTTATTATAAAACAGAGAACATATGAACTGTTGTGTCTATTTAGAGTTATCATTGCAGAAGATTATTGGAGCTACTGTCTCACTAATCTCTCTTACTATGTATCGTTTTAGAATATGAAATTGCAACGCATTTTGTGTACCCCCTCTCATCTTTTGTATTCTAATGATATCCTTCTTTTTTGGAGAGCGGATAAAAGTACCATCTCTTGTATCAAGGGAACTTTTTCACATTATGAGGAGGTTTCTGGACTAGTTATTAATTGGGTGAAATCATCAGTTATGTATGGTGAAGGTATTCCCACATCGAGGCAATGTAGAGTGGCTCGGCAGATTAGTGTCAAGAAAGCGGTGTTTCCCTTCATTTATCTTGTTGTAACTCTTCTCTGGGGTAAGATCAAGAGATTTTATCTGGAGAATATTGCACTAAAAATCATGAATCACCTATCTAACTGGAAGGGAAAGCATTTTTCTCAAGAAGGAAGAATATATTGAGTCAATTTGGTGATTAATTAGATGTTTGTTTATTCTTTCTCTTTATATAGATGGACCAGAAATTTGATTACAGAGTTTGCTAGTAGAATCAGAAACATTATTTGGACCGGTTCTATTCATGAAAGAAAGCTGGTCACCGTTGCATGGAAGGACTACATCAATCCAACTCAAATGGGTGGACTGGGTGTCAAAGATATATGTCTTTTTAATGACACTTTTATTAATCAGTTCTCATGGAATTTAATCTCTTTATCTAATAACTCCATGGATTTCCTTCGAATTAGGGTCATTGACAATCTCCATAAAGGGTACTCCAGCTATCTGTGCTCATCCATTTTGCATATAATCAATAAGGCTTATGTTGATCTCGTGATCTCATAGAAATGGATTGTGTGAAAAAGTTTCTTCCATCAATTTGTGGACCACCCTTGGCTATCTCAACCCATTTGAGATGATATTTACATCCCGACATCGTCAAGGGAATTGACCATTGCATAATTTCAGAAAAATAATTCCATAATTTACAGTCTATCGAGCCATGTTGATTATGAAATTTCATGATACTAATTTAATTATAGTGATTCGCTTATTTCGATGACAAATCTTAATTGATGTTTTACCATAAGAGATTTCTACAGAGCCCTATGTGGTGCTTCCTTGCATCCTCCATAATGGGTTACAGTTTTTTATAAGCCGTTTATTCCCACATCCTCTTCCTTGCTCATATGGAGAATATGGAAAAGGAGGTTTCCTTTATAGTATATTTTTCAACGGATTGGTTTCAACATGGTCGTGGCCTGCATGTTCTGCCTATAGGAAGATGAATCTATTGAGCACATTTTTTTATCCTGCAACTTTGTTTCCAAAATTTGGAAATATCTGCAGGGAATTTTTCATAGCATCCTTCCTCTAAACTCATTTGAAGAAAAGTTTTGTTCATTAGTTTGTGCTAATTGTAGTGAGAGGGTGCATACGCTGTTATTTTCACCTATGTCCAGCCTACTATCTTTCATCAAGAAGTCTAGAAATGACATCATCTTCAATAATAATATTCCCTCTTTTCATGGTGGAGTGCTAGTGATCCATTCTGCAGTTCGGGCAGTCTCGAATATACAAACCGAGACTATAAAAAATGATGTTGCATACATAATTTGGTTATGGTCTATTGGTTTTAATGGAAGGGTGAAGAAACCGTTGATGCTGAAGCATGTCATATGGATACCACACATTTCCCGCTGGATGAAGGTTAATGTTGATGGTGATGCGTCTGGATCGCCAGGTCCTTCTGGATGTGGAGTTGTCTTCTGTAGTCATAAGGGATTTTTAAAAGGATGTTTTTTTTCACTACATTGGTAATTCATTGGATATCAAGGCTGAGCTATGGTCTATGATAAAAGTAATCAGGTATGTCATTCTTTATGGATGACATGACTTATGGCTTGAATCAGATTCATCTACTGCTATCCAAATTCTTAGAGACCAGTCATGAAATGTTCCACGGTGGATTCATTTAGAGTGGGTGGAGTGCCTTCGGCTTGTGGACTCTATATCACTTAAAGTGCTTCATGTTTATCGTGAGGTAAATCATGTTATGGATGTTCTCTCCAATCAGGCGATTAAAGAGGTGAGTTCTTGTTGATCCTTTATTGCACCTGATTTCTGTAATATCTTTGTTCAATCAGATTCCTATGGAAATGTTTATACTTATCTTTGTAAATCATCTTTCTGACTCTATTTGTAATTTATGACTTTTATTTTTATTAAATTTCAAAGGATCAGGCTCGCCTGCGACACGATTTTCTGGGTAAAAACCAACAAATTAAATTAAATAATTTTCATTATTTTTCTATATGTTTATTCATCCTAATATCATAAAAATGAATGATAAATTTTTTAATTTAAATTAATGAAAAAATTTTAACAAAATTTATTTCCAATTTATTATTTTTTCATTCATTCGACATGAATATCCATAATGAACCAATGGTGGAAACCATGAAATAAATACACCCAAAACAATGAAAATAGAAAATATATTATAAAAAATTATTGGAAAGATTTTATAATAATGTTGAAAATGTAATTATAAATATTAATATTGTTATGTAATATATTTAAAACACTCAAAGAACCATTATAAAGGTGGTCTGATGTGTTTTGAAGTAATAAAAACTGGTTGTTATGAAATTCTTAACCCAATTTTCATTCTTTGGTTTAACATTATACCTAATTGATTATGTGGTACTAAGATTATTTGTGGAATTAATTTTGATTGTATTATATTTTATTATGTTTATGTGAAATTTATACACATATTCCATTATTTTTGTCCATTCTTACATCAATTATATGATATTTATAAGGGATTGGTTTTTAAAGATATTTTTTTAAATTCATATTTTTCTATAAAATCTAAAAATAATATTTTTATGAAATTATTTTTATTTTATGAATATTTTATGGTTTTTGGTAATTTTTTAGGATTATGGGTTTGAAAATTTTCTCCCTCTAATACATTGGGTTTTAATGTTGGAGGATGATCATATGGTTACTCCATGTGTAACTTTGATGGTTACACCATAAGGTAGTTCTGAGTGTTACATCGTAAGGTATCACTTATCCATTGTAAGATACATGTGAGGGTTAAAAATATTATGGTACTCATATGGGTTACAATATTAAATATTTAATTACCTTATTTAACTTTATAGATGTATTTATTCTTTCAATGTTTTATGGAAATAATTTTATTTCAAAAAGTTAGTATATGATAATTTATGTGTGAGAAGAATTTCTTGGTGAAAATGATTGCATATGTATATAAGTATTCACATAATAAGAGTTTCCCTCCTTCATTTTTTGATCATTACTATGATTTTTATGGTTATACTATGATTAAAAAAATCACTAGGTTTATGTATGGGTAATAGAAAAAGAGAATCTATGATAAATGATGTGAATACATTTCATTAAAATATTTAATGTTTTTATTTTAAAACAAATGGATTATAAATAAGTGGAAATTGTTTGAGTAGTACCCAATTTGTATTATTGTGGGTTGATATGTAACAATTATTTCAAAATTTTATATGAATTTATATCTAATATAACATTGGAAAAGTAAAGTAGTGAATTCTAAAAGAATTTACTCTATTATCTAATGTGTAAGGTTGGGTCCTTATAGTTGGTATAAGGGAACTGTTTAGATAACAATCAGGGTTAGGATGATGTTAATAAAATATAGAAAAATATTTTTAGCTTATATTTCTGTTGAAAGTATATATGATTTAAATATTAACATGTTTCTCTATCTAGGATATGTCCGTTCAAAGTGGACTTCCATAGAAGAAACCGAGAAGCTAAAGTAGAAAGGCACGATGATTATGATATCTTTCCAAATCTGCAACCTAGAATGTTGGGAATTTTAACTGAAAAGGAAATAATAGTCGTGGATTCATGTTATAAATGGTTTTTTATTCTATGAAGTAGAAATACTAGATCTATCATAATGTAACATGAAGATATTGTAACATTTGGGGTCAAAAAAATATTTTTTCTCATAAAAAAACATTGTTAATATTCCATTGTTTTTTTCATTTATAATTAATTGATAATTATTAAATTCATTTTTTGGACATTTATAAATCAAATTTTTTTAATTTAATTAATATTATTCATATATACCATTCAAATGGTTATGTGATAACCATAACAATATTTTTATTATAATACTATTGTTCAGAAAACCATTATCTTCATTGTAATACAAGTTATCAAAGGAATTTATAATTGTGTGTAACACAAGAAAAATAGAGAGTTCTTTGTATCTAAATATAATCTAATTTCACTATATTGTGAAATATAGAGTGGGAGTTTTCTGTATTGAAATAATAACATTGTGTAGTGTGTAATCAAAGCTATAAATAAAATTTAACTTATCCCAAAAAATATATTCATAAATACATGGTGTGTAAACTTCCACAATGTGGTGGTGGTGTTTCTTGACCATATAATCCCTCATAAAAATATTTATTAGTTTTTGAGAAACATTAGGTAATTTTATCCACATAATTGAGAATAATTTTGAGTATTTACAAGAATGACACTCCTTTTTAACTATAAAAGTGAAGTCACTCTAATCCATTATTTAAAACATAAATGCACATTGGATTGTAAAATACATTCCAAAATCACATCCCATCATCCATCCACCCATCCTTGAATCCATATTTAAGGAATAAATCTTTCATAATAAAGGTTTAGTATAAACAGAAAGAAAATATCCAACAAAGACTTGATGTTTTTCTTCAAGCGTCTGTATTTTAATTCTTTCTCTACATCATTAAATAATTATAAAATTTATTTTATAATAAAATCAGTATATTAAATATATTGGGATGATTTTTATATAATTTTTTGGACCTACACCAATTTTCACAACCATAAAATGGGTTACTAAATCATCGATTGTGTGTACGGCGGTCAACCTTCTCATGAACTGATATCATTCATTTTTTCATTAAGACCTCTCATGTTTCGGTGATATGGTAGATAAAATTTATATATATATAATATAATTAATTATTACACCTATTATGTTATTATATAATATATAAATTAGTACTTTATATTGCATAGGACCCATAATAATGTCAATAAATGGTACGATAGACTGCATTCTCTAGTTGCGATGTGATTCTTCTTTCTCAAATGGTTTACATGGAAGGTGATAAAATAGAATGTAAATGATTTTATGTGATATTAATGAAATAATTATTATACTAATATCATATTTATCATTGCAAAAAATATAATATATCATTTTATTTTCTAACATATTTAATAAATGAAAGATAATAATGCATTTGTGTAAGTGTGGAATTCCACATTAATGAAGTGATATGATCCTATTTTTATCACCACGCCACATTAATTATATATATTTATGTACATTCTATGTTGTTAATGATATTTTTATCTTTTTTAAATGGTAATTTATTACTTACCTCTCTTCCATAATAATCATATAAAATTGTAAAAGGTTACTCAAGCATACATATGACTTATATTTTTCATGATCATAACGTAATTCATTTTTGATTACTATATTTCAGTAATAATTTTAATGGTATAATTTTTGTATAAAAAATAATTATTTAATTATTAAAATTATTCCATTTATTAAAATATAAAATATTATAAATATCTGGATATTAGGTGACAAAACACGCATGAGAAAACAAGATAATTAACACCCAAAACAATAAAAATAATGACTGATTATTAATGAATGAATAAGAAGAAGATATAAATTGATCATATATGATATTATAAATATTAAAAAGTTTTTTAATAATTTAATAATATTTTCCATCCCCTTTTTAAGAGCTTGAATCATTCTCAATAAAAAATATAGCGTAAGGTAAGGTATTTCATCCCAATTTACATTCCACCAAGAGAAATTTGTTATTATAAATAAATTCACTTTTGTTGTTTATATACTTCTACATGGACATTAAATATAATGAATACATAATTATTCATGGAATTTTTATTTCATATTTTTGTTATCACATTTAAGGTGATTTGACATGAAAATTACCATGTGGTAAATCTTTTTACATAATCTCACTTTTTTTTTCTAATGTTTATCTTTCTATTAAAATAATCACATTATTTTGAGAGTTTTTCTTTGTAAATTACATTTATTTTAAATATCCATATTCTTGTGTAATTTATGTTGTTATTTCCTAAACCATATAACATTTTAACAGATATTGTTTTATTTGAAATATATTTTATTTACTAGGGAAATATTGATAAATCTATATCATTTTCACAATAAGAAAATTTGATAAGAAACATTATATAGGAATTAAAACAATTATTTGATATATTATAAATGATTTGGAAAGGTATTATATAGGTTGGGGACTATTAAATGTTATATCATAAATACATCTGTAGTCTATTGTGATAAAATTAGATAGACAAACCCCATACTTTTGTAACCCTAATGTTTTAAATTATCTTATAAAAGGGCTTGATAATAGAATTTTTAAAACCATCTCTTGAAAGGTAATTCTAATAAGGGTATCATGCTCATGGGAAATAGGTTGTTAATTAATTAATTAATTCCACAATTATGGTTTTATTTATTTTTATGCAAGATATTTTCAATATGATATTACATATGAAATCATTTCATTTTCAGTTAATTGATAAAATTGAATGTGTTTTCAGTAATTTACCATGATATATTGATTATGAATTATCCATTATTTTAAATTGAATGTGTTATAAGTTAATTATCACTCCATATTAAAATTATTTTTTATTTTTGATAGATTCCTTTGTTATTAACCATTATTTAGCATCTTCCAACCCTTATTTTGTTTCACATCTTAGGAATTATGAATTGTATTGTATTCGATGTGAAATAATTCTATATAGGTAATAATGTAATTCCAAAAACAATATGTTGAATGTTTTGGATTCTAATGTCTTGTGGGAATCATATAAGATTCTATTTTTCTAATACTACTAAACTATTTGATCCATTAAGATGTTATTACTTGTATATTATATCATTGTAATAAAGTTCGAACCCACTTCATTCTACTGGGAATGGGGTCTCAAAAATAAAGGAAATTTTTTAATGAATTAAATAATTTTGGATATGAATTGTATATAAATAAAATATTATTATTAAATAATATTAATTTAATATTAGATTATTATATTTTCCTAGGAATTCAAAATGTATTTTTTCTAATTGAACGAAACTCTTATCATCATAAAAAATTTATTTTTCCATTACAAGGGGTGTTTGGATTAAAATGTGTAAATATTCATGTTAAAAAAATTGGTAAAATAATTTCTTTTGAAATCATCGTATCCAAATTCCCAAATGAGGAATTTTTAATAATTTGAAGAGACTGTAAAATATTTATTAAAAAAATTAAATACCTCATAAATATAAAATAAATATTATGACTTCATAAAAGCAAAAAAGTGATGTAATAAATACACTAAAGATTATACGTGATAAAAATTATGGTTCCCCTTTAAAATGACATGTATTAAAGTCATTTGATTAATTAAAAAAAATTCAAATGAATCATCGAAAACCTATATTATATTTTAAGGTCTTAAAATTATTTCTTTATAAACATAGAAAACATATACAAAAATAAAGGAATTAATTTTATGATATTAATTCTTAAAATAATAAATTATTTTAAAGAACACTAATTTTGTAGAAACCATTAGAAGAAATACATAAGTGTTTTATGTTTTCAATTAATTTATCATATAGAGTCTGAAACCATTGTTCATAAATTAAAAACTCATTCCCTTATATTTTCCTTAAAACCTCACCAAAACACCAATTCAAAATTACTTAAAACCAATTTATTATTATTTTTTCTTCCCATCCCTCCCTATATGTTTACTAAGGTGTTACAAAACTTTAATGGAGCTCTTCAAATAATTTTAGAAGCACCCTTTCAAGTTAAGGAATCGTGTACTTTTACACTTTATTCATGAAAATTATTTTTATTATTCCTTTTTTATTTAAAATTGATTATATCAGGAATCATTTTCACACATCCCCTATATATACTTAAGGATTTAAAATTGATGAGAGTCCCCTTTCACTCTCTCTAAACCCTTGCATTACTCTATATATAAACCCTTAATATGAAACAATTATGCTATGATTTTCCATCCCAATCATTTGGGGTTTGAATAACCATTACCATTTCTATAGATAAGGTATTATAGAGGAAGTTCCCACCAATAATCGATTTGTACATCCATGTATTTATCCCATACTCTATGATCAATGGATTAACAGGGATGGAGGACGTCATTGTGTTTTATGATCATTGTGGAAAAAATATGCATGAGCGTGATATGAATGTGATAGGTCGGCCATGAATTATATATCCACAAAACACATTAGGTTTTTTCAATCTTATAATATTCCATTTTTAATTTTACACCCATTCTCATCGTATGGGGAGGGCGGTGAGACATTAATTGTCTTTAAGAAATGTCCCAAAATACCAAATGCTTAAAATTGATGTTGAATTGATTCAATAGTTATAGGGGGTGATTAACTATTTTAGAAACAAAAAACGAACCAAAAAATTATATAACCAAACAAACCACTATATGATTAATAATAACATTGAATGACATCTCAACATTTATTTTTTCAAAATAATACTAATTCAAGTACCAGAGCTGAAGGGTACAAATGGATGTAAAAAATAAGAAGAAAAACTTTTAAAACTCTAGTACAATCACAAGAATAAAATTTTCAACAATCCTTATGCTCCATCATCACCAAAAAACACAAGTGTCATGACTTAGTACTAATTATTTTTGATACATTAATTTTTCCCATGTATTAATAGATAACATCGGCAAAAGTGCCAAAGTGCCAAAGAATAGGTGATTACTAAAACTCGGTACGTTTTTTCCAATGACTTCCCTACTCACGCCACTAGGATAAAAAATTAAACAAAATTTATATAAACCAATTTATATAAAACTATTCATAATATAATTTATCAAAAAATACAAAATACGGTTTATATCAACCAATTTTTAGAAAAATCTATTTTTCAATGAAATCAATCAAACAATGCTTTAAAACAATTTCAAACATTCTATTTAGAATAAAAGTTCCATTCTACATATCCATCCATTATTTCTTCATTATTACAGTTCTATACTAATGAGTGGTTTCTCATTGATATACCAAATCATCACAAGTTAGTTTAATCCCATATTCCATTTCACCATTGGCACTGAGCACAAGGTTATATTTCTCTGTAAAAGTATTTGAATACATTTCAGCAGGAGTATTAGCAGAGGACTGAGACATATAGGAGAAGCCTCTTGATGGATCGTATGATGCCTTAAATCAGTAGAGCAGGGCTTCGCCACAAATCCTGAAAAACTGGTGTGGGTTTGGGGGGGAGTCTATTTATAGACAGAAAAAGAGTGACCGTTTATCTTCTACGGTTGAGATTATAAGAGAGGAAATCAACAGTTAAAAATAAATGAATTTTTTTAAAAAAAATGGAAAGTACCTTCCAGAGAACGTAAGGTAACTGTTGGTTTTAGATAATTTTAAAGAAAAACAGAAGCGTAAGAAGTAAAAGAATACAATCAACTATCAAGTCGATGGAAAACAAATTCGTTACCATGAACTGACAAGCCGATGGAAAACAAAGTCGTTACCATTAAATGAAAAGACGATGGAAAACAAATTTGTTGCCATTAACTGACAGGACGATGTAAAAAAACTCGTTACCATGAACTGACAAGTCGATGGAAAACAAATTAGTTACTATTAACTGACAAGATGATGGAAAACAAACTCGTTACCATGGACTGATAAGCCGATGGAAAACAAAGTCGTTACCATGAACTGAAAAGCCGATGGAAAACAATCTTGTTACCATGATCGTTTCATACGATAGAAAAGAAATCCATTACCATGATCGGTCTATACGATGGAAAAGAAATTCATTACCTTGATCGGTCGATACGATGGAAAAGAACTTCATTACCATGATCGGTCGATACGATGGAAAAGAAATTCATTACCATGATCGGTCGATATGATGGAAAAGATATTCATTACTATGATATGACAATAAGATGGAAATGAAATTCGTTACCATGATCTGATGATAAGATGGAAAAGAAATTCATTACCATGATCTGACGATACGATGGAAATGAAATTCATTACCATGATCTGACGATATGATAAAAATGACAAAATAGAAAAGTAAATGATATGATAAAAATGTCATTACGATAAACGAAAATCACATACCAAGAGAATAAATAATTAAAGATCATAAGATAAGCAGAAACATAGGAAGAAACATAGAAAAAAAATTCTCCCCCTTTCTAGAGGAGTTGTTTGATATAAAGAGAAATGTAAAACAGGAAGTGGATATGAATGATTATTTTAATGTATTCATTCCTAGATTCTATTTTATAAACTCAAATATATCAGAAGGTAGTGGATTAGTAAAAATGTCAGCAAGTTTTTCTTGCGTTCCGATGAATTGTAAAATAATATCTCATTTTTGTGTGTGATCCCTAAGAAAATGATGCCTAACATCTATGTGTTTTTCACAAGAGTGATGTGACGGGTTCTTACTCAGAGCTATGGAACTGGTATTATCACATAGAATTTGAGATTGTGCCTAAGACCTTTAACAAACAAAACATTTGAGATAAGAAATTTTCCAAGAAAAACAATAATACATATACCAACAATCTTTCCTTAAGCATTATATCCGAAGGTAACCTTTCCAGCTTTTGTTTTGATAACCTTTTCAACGAAATCTTTGTTACCCATCTTGTGTTGATAACAACCACTATCCATGTACCAAATATTTTTTATGGCACACTTCTCTTTTTCCTGAAAAAGGAACAATTAATTTTTCATAATCCAAACATGTTTGGATCCAGAATGGCTAGATAACAAAATATTAGAAATCCACATTTGTTTTGCAAAATGAGCTTTATGAAATCCAAAAGATTGAGTTCTGTTAAGTGAACAATTTCTTTTCCAGTGTCCACCATATTGGCACTTAGAACAAAAAGAGGGTTTTGTGGAAGAAAATAGTTATTACTAAAAACAGGTTTGGAATGAGTATAACCAAGTCCAGATTGATTTCTCAATGGCCGGATTTGGGAATACATTTTGTTAGAATTTTCTTTTCCATAAGTAAAGTTTGAAAAAAATTTATTTAAAGAGAATATTTCTGACTTTAATTTCGTAACCAAGTTTTTTTCCACCAAAACAACTGATTTTCAGCTAGAGTTATACTCTAAAACATTTTTCTTAAAAAGTTCATTTCCTAGATCCTTAGAAAGTTTTTCCTTATCTGATTTGACTCTCTCAAGGTTTATTAAAATAATTTCAAAATCAGAAGTTTGTATATTAATATCATTAAAAAGATCTAATACTTCTTTAGTTAAAACTGATATTCTAGAGTTTGATTTCTCAAGCTTCTTCTTGAGTTTAGAATTTTCATTTTCAAGTAATTTTGCAAATCTAGATACTTCTTCAAAAGATGGAAATGTATCATCTTCTAATGATGAAGATTCATCATTTGATGATTCATAATACTTATTATCAGAAAAATTTTCATGTAAAGAGAAATTATTAATAGCTTTAGCATTGTGTACCGTTTCCATAAGACAATGATCTTCAATTAGTAATCTGGATATAAGTCCAATATTTCATTGTCCTGAGGACTGATATTCGGAAGAATTGTCTGATGAATCAATAACACTTATACTCCAAGTATCATTTTCCTTCAAGACTTTCTATGTCTTATAATACTTTTTCCTATTTCTTTTAGAATGTTTCTCCTTTCTATCTTTTCTCTTCAGTATAGGAAGATGAGGCCTTATATGACCTACATTCTTACATTCATAGCAAGTAACCTCAAAATATTTTTTGTCTTTCCTATATTTCTTTTTCAATCTATATTGGAAATCATTCTTTCCCACAATCTTTTTCATCCTTCAAGCAAGATTGGATAACTCATTATCCGAAAGATCACAATCACTTGATTCAGATATAACTACTTTCTTGACTTTGGATCTTGTTATCCTTTCCGGTGTTTTAGCTTTAGATGTAAAAGCTACACTACCATTTCCATTCTTCTTCTTGTTGAAATCAGCATCTCTCTTCATTCTTATCTCGTGTTGTAAAAGAGTTCCAAATAGTTCATCAAGAGAAATCTGGTAAATATTTCTATTCTCATCAATAACTTTTCTTTTTGACTCTCATTCATTCAGAATTATATCAATAATCTTATCTTCTAGAGCTTCATAATCAAGACCTTTTTCTCCTATAGATTGTAAACTGTTGACAATTGTCATAAATCTTTGTTGCACTTTACATACTGGCACTCCATAAGGAAAAACAAATCCATGATACTCTGCTCAAAGCACTGCTCTTCTGGTTTCTATAACCTTGTAATTTAGTTGATATTCTTGCTTCTCTGGGTTAGTGAAAGTACTGACTTCTTTGTCAGGAATTTTATAACCTCCAGTAAGAATTATAATATTTTCTACACCAGTATTGATCAAAAAAGTCTTCATACGATCTATCCAGTTCTCATAATCATTCCCATCAAAGATAGGTGGTCTAGAAGGATTTAGATTGTCTCCTGATCCAATATTTATTCCTTCCATCTAACAAAACAAAAATCTTTTCCACTCCACACGTTAGTGTAGTAAGTAGTTAAAATAGTAATATGAAAAAAAAAATGGAACAAGTAATACAAATCAATGGAAACCTCCTCTAAAACCAATTGTTGGATCCAATATGTAGATGTATTTGTATATTAGATGGAACAATACAAGGGGGGGTGGGGATGAATAGTTGGTTTAAAAACATTGAGTTTAAACACTTAAAGAGATTAGTTTAAAATATCTTAAACTAATACAATTCAAACAACCACAATTGTATTGAATATAAAGGTATGAAGTAATGTAACACTATTAAAAAAGTAAAGTAATTGTATTCAAGATGAATACAATAATCAGAGTGATACAAGTGAGAGAGATTCTACCATAAAGCGTATAGAATCTATTAATAAATAAAGTAATAGAATAATTGTAATTGAAACAATTACAATAGAAAGTTTAATGAAGAAAGTAAAAAATACAAATTCCATTCTAATACAAGCAGCAGCGGAAATGTTAATGTATTAAAATTCTTTTGACCCAAAGAGAAGGGATATCCTTTCACCTAGGATAAGAGGTCTGTCTTACCACCACCTTGGTAAGCCCTCGATACGATGATCGGTTCGTCTGTCTGCCTATCCCCGGCAGCCCTCGATACGATGATCGGACCGTCTGTCTGCCTATCCTCGGTAGCCCTCGATTTTGTAGGCAATCAGCACCTGTGTCTTTCAATCATTTGAAATCCCTCGATACGATGATCAGACGCACAAAGCACAAAGCATGAGAAAAGTCACAACGTCTCTCTCTAGAACTTGATAGAAGAAAAGTATCACAGTTGTATCAGCCATTTCTCTCTTGGATTCAAATGACCTCCTATTTATAGGCCTCAGGTTCCAATGGTCACATATCCTCCAACGGTCATATTTCTCTGAAAAACTAAGAGGTACTTGGACACATGGAATTATAACGGTCATATTGAAACCGAAATCACGACATCATTTGGATTAGTTTGTAATTAACTCAACGGCATCGTATTGGTTAAAACAAAATACATATGAAGGAGATAAACATGAGTACGATTAATATGAAACATGTGTTTTTGAAAAAGTACCAAACCAACCAAGTAATGAAATTATGAATAGCAGAGTCAGTACGATTCAATTGACATAGTCAGTACGATACAACTGACAGAGTTAGTACGATACGATTGACAGAGTTAGTATGATACGATTGATAGAGTCAGTACGATATGATTGACAGAGTCAATACGATATTATTTATAGAGTCAGTACGATACAGGATAAAATACATTTGTGATTTCCAAAACAAGATATAGAAGATAAAAGAGAACTTTTGACTAAACCTAAATATCCACAAATACAACATAGATCTCCCAATATCATCAACAAGGAAAAAATAGTCATATTTTTCATCCACAACATTATACCTACCCACAGAAGGCATTGTTCTATTAAAACGATTGAGAGATAGGGGAAAGTAGATCTATGGAGAACACCATGAACGACCAAGAACAATCACTTACCATGGGGAATCAACATATAATCACAAAAAAAATCCTTTAGATCACCTCCGGATCTACTATTAAACCTTCCTCAACCTCTGGGAGATAAAAATATCGAGTTAGGGCTGTTTTGGGGAAAAAGAAGAATTAAAACAAAAGTTAGATCTAGATCCACATATGTAGGTAATAGTTTATATTTCATGCAAGGATTACTTTTACAGTTAGGGAAACCTTCCACTATACATGTACCATCCTATACCTTATGGATTAAACTCAAATGGTTTTCCCGCACGGTCTCTAAACCCTATTCCATCCATGCCGAAGACAGTAACTCAAAAATACCAAAACCACATTTCAGAGAGCATGGTTTTAAATAGGCAACCACATGGTTTAGACCAATAGTGTTACTCTTTGTTCCTTTCATTCCTCCATTGTCTCACTATGAAAAGTATAATGTTAGGATTTTATGGTTTTCCCAAACTATTCACTAACCATGTACCTGTAGAAAATCCCCATAAAACACTCCAAATTTATCCAAATTCTTCAAAACATCACTCATATAATTTATATACATAAAAATCATACTTAAATTATTACATAACTAAAAAAAGGGGTGCTACATTCTCCCCACCATTGTTCTTTCCATCCACAAATTATAGAAAACCATTTTTTTCTTGAAATAGTTCTAGTTATTTCACTATTATTTACTTATCATGTTCCCAAGTATTTCCTAAATCATGACATGTTTCCAAAAAAACATACACTAGACCATTGAATTTTCCAAATAATACACTATAATTGTTATCCCCAATCCACATTGGGATATGTACCAAATAATCATTCAGATCATGGGTCCTAAAATCCCATCAAATCAAATGGATAGGTTCAGGATGATACTTTTTAAACTAAGATACATAAAACAGATTATGTATCGCACTGAACTGTGGTGGAAATGCTAATGGATATTCTAGATCACCATCCCTCTCAAATAACTAAAAGATGAATATATTTATAGGATATAAATTTCCATGTATCATAAAATGAAAATGTCCAATCCTTATAGAGATCATCAAGATCACATGATCACTCACTACGAATGACAATGACCATCGACAATGATCTCCATAAGATTTCAGATGACTCTGGGTCATCTCCATATTTTTTTCAATATAATGAATATTATATATTATTTCACAGACATGGATCGGTCTAACTAGTTATGCATAACCTATTTACACCCTACAGAGTGGATAATGACATGGATTCCTATACAATGATTCGGAATGAGTCATATCTACTGAGTCCTAAAATATATTTTTGTATGATAACTCTTCTAATGGATTATTTTTTAACCATGAGCAACTAAAATCCATTACACTATCATACATCATATCTTTTAATGGTTTTATATTCCATTTAGATTGGATACCTATCTGAGGATGATACATCATACTCACTGTCAACTGAATCCCAAGGGATTTTTATAAGGATTTTTAGAAATGTGATTTAAACCTTGGATATATATCTAATATGATTCAAAATTTTATATCGTGTCTCTTTACCACTTCTCAGATAAAGATTATTGAATTTTTAACACATTATGAGATTCATGAATTTCGATGAAATGGGATGACTTGTTTAGTCGATTCACTATCACCCATACTGAATTGAGATTCTGAAATTATCATGGTTGTCTTATTACCACAGATATATATATCTATTAACATTTCTGAACTAGAATTGGTAAGGACAAAAATATACCATCTCATCACTAATGTTTTTCCTTAACATTCTGACAATTTAAGCATTCAAAAACAAACTCATCCACCTCTCTTATCATGCCAACCAAAAAAATATGCTTTAAATTATTTATACATATTCTCTATTTCTAAATTACCAGCACATCATGAATGGTGGTTTTCATGAAGATGATTCTCTTTAAAATCCATAGGTGCTATCATCAAATTTTTGGACCACAACACTAAAATCTCACCCAGTGTCCATCCCCCAATGGTCTCTCCACAAATGAATTATAAAATCATTGTATGACATTCTGAATCGGACCTATGTGCCTCTTTAATAGTCTTCACAAAATCAGGAATAAGAAAAACTAGAAATAAAACCACCACAACACCTTAGTATTCACATTCCACAAGAATTTCATCAAGGTCTGACATCTGCTTCCACTCATAGGAAGCCTCTTTTTTCTAACTGATCATATAACATTCTAAATTATGAAACTACAACCGAATTTTCTTTTTATATAGTACACATCAATTCAATGTCGAACATTTGTAGATAATCCATACATAATATTCATCTCATATTCAAATATTTTTGTGTGAACATATGTTCAATTATCTTATTATATGTTAATAGAGTAAATCTCTCACCAAAGAGATAATGATGCCAAGTCTTCCAATCATAGACTACAAAATCCAACTCCAAATAATGTGTTGGACAATTATTCTCATTAACTTATAACTACCATGAGACATAAAAAACAACATGATCTAATTTTATGAGAACATATCCCAACCCCAATCATGAAGCATCACAATATGACATGTACCCTTGTCCTGATTCGAGAAAATCAACATTGGTGCTGATGTAAGGTGAATGTTTAGCTCTTGAAAATATTTTTTTCATTTCTTAGTCCATTATAAAGGATCGTTATACTTTATCAAATCTATAATAGGTGATGAAAATCATGTGATTTCACGAAAGAAGAATCAGTAATAACCATCTATACCAAGATAACATAAAATATGAATCAGATTCATTGGTGTTTTCCAAGAGATAACTACTTATATATTCTCCAGATCCAATAAACCAATCCTATCATAAATAACTTTGACAAGAAAGAATACATTTTATAATCGAAAAATTGTAATTTGATATCTTTTCATAAAATTGGTGGTATCTAAAGATTTACATCATTTTACCACCTCTTTCTCATACTCTGCCCATGTCCAAGAATACACAAATGTTTCGTCCACATACACCACAAAAAAATAATCCAGATGATGCTAAAATATCCAATTCATCAATTCTATAAATACCAATGGTGAATTTTTAAGACCAAAACAAATTACTACATATTTATAATGGGCATATCTTCATATGAAATATGTCATCAAAATATCCTCTTTCTAAACTCTGAATTGGTGATATCCTGATCACAATTATTTTTTTGAGAACGACTGATCTCCAATCAGTTGATCAAATATATCATCAATCCATGAAATTGGTTATGGATTCATTTTCGTATGTTAAATAATTTAATGATAATATACACACTGAATTATAGTTCCATCTACTATCTTTAAGAAAAAGGCTGGTGATACCCATTGAAATGTTATATACCAAATCAAACCCTTTCATTCTAGATATTACATCTTCACATTAAACTCCATTTATTTTATTGGTTCAATTATATATGATGGAAGTGATATAGGACTGGTCCCTGAAAATAAATCAATTAACAACTCCACTTCTCGTACTAATTGTAACCTATAGAAATAATTAGTAAACACATTATGAAACTATTCCAAAGCTTGTAGAAAAATCCATTCTCATTCTATTTCACTGATACCAAATTCAAAACCAGTAACTTTTATTATATTTTTTCCATATATGTTTCCAAAAAACATATTAATGTTGTTTTTAAATGCCCTTCTCTTCTAAAGAGATTCTCGACACCATCTTCATTCATAAAACTTTGTTCTTATATAACATTTTATGTTATTCTTGAACATTTTCAACCAATACATACCTAGGATTACACCATAGACATCCATCTCTAGCATCACGAAATCCCATTTTCGATCAAATCTATCAATAGTTACAGAACATTCAGTACATATAAAGGATTGGAATTCTCTTTGACTGAGAAGATTTTGTTGTTTTATCGTAGAGTGAATCATATAACGTTATATAATTATAAAATGAACACCATGATATTTAATAAAGGAATGAAATACACCAGTATCAAACAGCACTTACTTACTCAAATAATTCAAAATAATCATACATTTCTCCATAGATGGTACATCCTGATCATCCTCAATCACCAACTCAACTCCGTATAATTTATTTTTCACTGTAATTTTTTCTTATTTTCCTGCAAGTATTTCCCTTACTAATGAGTTATGTTATTCCTATAATCAACATTGAATGATATATTCTGCTGATGAGATTGATTCTGCTACCCTCATCCCATCGAATCTTATGACAACCATGATACCTAATTTGTTTCTTGAGCACCTTACATCAAAGAAGTACAAAAATAGCACTGAAGATGTCCCATTTTTTTCAATTTTGTAATTATATTGGATTTATTGTATACTCACTTTTTATGTGGTTGATGAAACCACATTAGAATCATTCCACTTTAGTTGTGGGTCTTTGAGTATGATTCACCGACCTAACCATTTAATTTTGATTCATGATTCTACCATGGATGTAGGATTCCATCTTTTGACTTCCCTTAGCATTAGATTTCACAACATTTTTCATGGTTTTCAACATACTTACTACTACAATAGTTCCTGAGATGTCCCGTTCATCCACTATTTCTCAGTTGAGCACCTCTACATGAACTATAATACAGATAACAGATATCTGTAGGAGAATCTTCTACATTATTTCCAATTCAAATATAAATGCCTAGAAGGATGTACTCACAATAAAATCGATTGAAAAGTGAAATAAATTATTGAATTTATCTGTATACTCTATGACAGACATATTTTATTACTTTGAGATAAAATACATTGTCCATCTTTGGATATTTAAAGTGTGAGGATAGAATTTTTTGTTGAATAATTCCTCATAATCGTCCATACCAAGGCCTTGATCCACTTTAGCCTACATTTCTTGATCCCACCATAGTCAGGGAAGATCCTCTAACATATACATCATCGGCTTGACTTTCAGCACTACTAATATGATGATGAATTTAATGATACGATTCATCCTATTTAGCCAAAACTCTACCCATATTGTTTCAAAATTACCATAGGGGATGTGGGGATTCTACATTTCAAAATTGACATAATGATCCACATGGCTTCAATCCACCCTCTAGTTCCTTGTGTACACAACCTAAAATGGTTGGATGATACTCTGAACTAGCAGTTGGTTCACCTAGGGCTTAGGTGCAACAACATTCTCCAATGATTCTACCAGTTTATTTAAATGTTGACTATCGAGTTCCATTTTATGGAGAAACAATAATCACATAAGTCTTACTATGTAGAATCTGTGTGATTAAAATTTCAAATTACATCACATCATATATCAAAAAAATTCTTTCCACAATCGTCAGTTTCCATGTCCAACCATTTTTTAGAAATTTCAACTTTCTTTTTTATATTAAACCATTTTCAAAATATCACATCAGTGCTCTTTTTCATAATCATTAATTTGAAACAATATCAAAATTTTCAAAAATCAAAACTTTTCCCAAAAATCATAAATAATTACAAAACATTTTGTATGAAATCATAGTGGGAATTCATTCCTCTAGTTCATGTCATGCTCATATCATCGACTAAAGCCATGATAATGAGATTCCATGCCCTATAAGATTCATGAAAACACATATGTTACCAACACTTTGGTAACATGTAAATCATTATAAATTTTTTTTCTATGTTTATTTATGTTATAGAAATAAATTAATAACAATCATACTTCTTTCTATGATCCCAACTCTAAGTATACACCTGATTCAATAACGAAAATGATTACCAAATGAAAAACCAACCAAGAATTATATCACTTTTCACACAAAGGAAGGACCAAGTGGATACCACTAGTCTCAAATAGATATTTGGATAAAACAAAACATATATCAATTTTCTCAATAATTCTTTTAGATTTAACAAAATTGATACCATTTGTATTATCCCTCCCCTTCTTATTGTCTTGAGAGGAGATGAGATGTTACTAGGCCGTAAGTGAAATCCCCAAGATGCCAAAGGCAGGAAATAAATGCGAAAGGGATTCAATAAATATGGAGAATGTTTATCCCTTTTTGAATAATGAAACTAACCAACAAATACATAACCAATCAAACAAGTTTATGATGCATGAAAACAAAGCAAGAAAACTCAACATTTCATTGATCAAAATCATATGAAATTCATGTACCACAGCGAAAGGATGCAATATCTATGTAAACCACATATGTAAAACTATTATAACAATAAGAAAAATAGAAGACAACAAATATCTACAATCTCCATGTAGTAAATTCAAAAAAAATGTTACATGAGGTAGTTCTAAATACATGTGGTACTTTTCCTTTTCTCGTGTCTTAGTAGATGAAATCTGCAATATTTCAAGTGTTCCAAAGTTGGGATAATTGATAAAACTCAATAGGTATATCCAAATTACTTCCATACTCATTCCACTATTATATAAATTATAGAAACATTTATATAAAAAAATTTATTTGAAAAATTATAATATAGTTTCTAACTATATAAAAACAAGAATCATGTCAAATAGTTTCCAAAAAATCCATTTTCAATGAATGAAACAATGCATTTCTTTAAAATCACTTCAGAAGTACCATTTGGAATAACCATTCCATTATGAAAATCCAATCGTCCATGATTCTTTATGAATTTTCCGAACTCATGAAAAAATACTCATAGATATACCAATTTATCCCTAGTTAATTAAATCCAATGTTCCAATACACAATTTTCACCATAAACAGGGTAATATTTCAATAAAGTCTCATAAATGAAATATGAGAAGAAACACAATTTATGCTGAAAAACCATCCAAATATAATATTACCAAAACAATTTCAATAAAACATTCTTTTTATTGAAATTAATTTTCAATGAATCCATTTCTAAAATCTAGTTGAGCCATATTTTAAAATAAACATGTTAAAATCAAGAAACCAAAGTTATTTCTGTAATAAATTACAACGATTCGCCAATGTCCCCAAAAACTAAAATTGTCGCTAAAGAAGATTTATATCACCCTTTTCACTACAATTTGAAATTAAAAATCAAGATATTTGAAAAATTAAAACTAAAAAAAATTATAGTATGAGGAGTCAAGAGTGAAGCCACCTACCTCGAGAATTCTAGTAAAAATAATAAATAAAAGAATGTCATAAAACCAGGTTAAATCTACATGAACCTACATTTGATATCCTCCCCTATCATAGAAAGGACTAAAAAAAATCATATTTGGCATCCAAAACCTTAGATCTTTCCATAGAAGTAATAAATATAAGAAAATTAGAGAGAGAAAGAGAAAGGTTGAAGTAGATCTATGAAAAACATAAAGAATGACCAATAATAATCACTTTCAATGAGGGATCCACTTCTCATTACTAACGGAACCCGTTAAATCGATTTGGGATTGGTAGGGTAACCTTACATGACAATTGTGAGTGGAAAATATTGAGTTAGGTCCATTTGGGGGGAAACGGGGCATTAAAACATAAGGCTAACCCAGATCCACTTTTGTAAGAACTAGTTTCTTTTTCAGGCATGGTTTTTTTGCATGGTTAAGAAAACAATGTGCTTACCGTGTGCTATAAAATTTTATAAGGATGATCCTCGAATGGTTTCCTCACATAAACTGTAAATTGTGTTCCATATTTTCCAGATCTACAACTTCAAAAATTCATAATCCAATTTTCAAAGAGAACTGTTTCTAAAAGGTAGCCCAATGGTTTAGAAAAACCATATGATGCACGTGTATATTATCTTTTTCCCATGTCTCAATTTTCATGGTTTTTTGTGGGTGTTGTAAGGTTTTCTCAAAACATGAACCAAATGTGAACCTATATAAATGTCCCAAAAACAGTCCAAAAGTACTCCAAACACTCAAAAATTTCACCCATATAATTCATATACCAAAAAATAATAGTTAATGGTTTACTTACAAGAATCTGATGGTGAAACACATTTTTTGGTGCATGGGAGTTTGTCCTTCAAAAAATATTTTATAATGACATGGATTTTAGACTTTTTACATTCTTATAAATGTATGTTTTATGTTTCTGTTTCATTATTATGTTTCCTTGATGTTATCATATTAAATCATGATTCAATATCCATTATTATTATTCTCACTCATTTTATGCCACCTTAATATTCCTTACGAGTAAAATTTTATTTGCATAATGTCATGATTTTATAATTCTATTTACTAAGCATTATATATCATTCCTTTATTCTATACATCACCATGATATCTTTTTTAGTTTTTTAAAAGTCTATAAAATTTAAGGGATTTTAATTTATATTTAGTTTATGTATTTTTTATAAGGACATGGCCTTAAAACAATACATAATTTTGAATTAAATGAATATTCCACATTGAAGATTTTTTCAGGTATAGAGTTTTAGAGAATTGGGTCATAACTATTTCATATCAACTATAAAATTACACGTAGACACTACTATTGAGTATCCAATTTTTAATTAACTAAAAACTCTCAAAAAGAAACATTCCTAGTTCCATGTTTTAGATAGCATGACTTTTACATGATCTCATCCTTGACCCTATTCATATTTATGTCCAGTGGAAACATTTCAAAAACATGGGATGAGTATAAAAATCTTAGTAAGGGTTATAGAATAAGGAAACAAATCATTTTCCCATCTATAAATACAATTCCATGAAACCATAGTTTTTAATCATAACAAAATTTATTAAATCCTAAGATTTATGAATAAAAAACAGAAATCATAAATAAAAAAGGTAAGGTGTGGTAGAAAAAATATAATTATATTTTATTAATCATAGCTACATAGGGAGGTATGTTGGAATAACCATCACAATATATTCCTTAAATCTCGTAGAAGAAACATTAACGGTTACCTCCATCATGTTACCCAATGCATTGGAGAGCTATCTCAGGCTCACCGTCCATAGGTTTAGGATAGAACCACCTGTATATGTAAAAAATGCCCAATAACCATGACATATTCATAATACCTAAAACAAGAAAAAAGGAAAGATAATACTTCCACATTGAAATCATAATATATTATTTCAACATATTTACCTAATCAATGCTTTATAAAACCATTTTCAAAACCATTTAAAACATTTAATAATGATATTTTTAAATCAATGTTTCACATACCACATTGAAGATTTTGAATGAAATTTTAATTTCAAAACATTCTTTTCCACACAAATAATTAATTGAAACCATTTTGAAAACATGGATACTAATGAGAATGATTTAGAAGAATAAATGATTAAAGCTTTTAAAACTATATTTTAGTTAAAGAGTTTCTAACCAAAAGAGAGATGCTTGAATACAAATAACTAAGGATTAACATTAATCAAATATTATAATATTATGATAATAATGAGATTAGTGATATAATACCTCAATGTGCAGTATATATACCATATATATGTGAATTGGTGTATAACAACAATGAAGTATCAATAGAATGTAAATTTAGACGAAATACCTTATAAAGACGGTATCCTTATATTAAGGATAAATCAATGACATAATTATGTGTGAAAAATATAAATACACCCAATATAAGTGAATATTATGTGTAAAACAATCAGACATTATTCAAACATATTCATTGCACGACATAATCAGGATGTAGATGTTTATCCCAAAGAATTGAAATTGTGTAAAGAAGTTCCCTTACATAAATTTGACATTCTAACGACGTCACATTAAATTTGATAAAATGACTTGATGAGAAAGAAAAGGGTATATCATCACTTGGAAATACAACTTACATCAATAAGGATATAGAATATCATATCCCAACATAAGGAGATGTAAATTATAAGGCATAAAAAACGAAATATTTTAAAAAGAAGAGGATGAAATGTCCCCTTACTGATTTTGTAACTTTCAAATCATTCCCCACATGAAAGAAGGATCATACAATGAAAATTTAGAAACCCATAAATTAATGTTTATTACACAATGAGTACAATCATGGGTAGTATATACACCACACAAAAGTAAATAGTGGAAAATATAGCATGAACCTCATGGGAATAAAAAATGGGATGAAAACCTCTTACCACATTGTAACTGATCGAGTCATATGAAAAAAAAGTTAATAACCACAAATTTAAACATAGAATACCATGAATATAATTGTAATCATGATAATATATATCAAATGGAATTATAAAATACACCACATGCAATAAATAAGTGGTGAACAATGGAAATCTCACAGAATTAAAAGTGTGATAAGAAACCCCATACCGCATGTCTGACTTGGCTCGATCATTCATTAATCTCCTGAATTATAAACTAAAGTTAATTTATATTGTCTTAATAACCTTTTTCATTTTTATTATTTCTTTTATATAAATTTTTAAATTGATTTAATTATTAGTTATTTATTTGAGTTCATATCAGACATTTTGTCAATGTTCGGAACTTGAGTTAAAAATGAACTAATTATAAATATAAATTCTCCATTTGGTTTAAATTAAATTATCTACATAAATATATTCATGATTTAGATACCATATATATCATATATATCCAGTATATTTATTTATTTATAAAATTACATAACATTTGGAGATAACAAATGAAATGCACTGTTCATGGAGACAGTAAACCATACGTACGCATGAACGCTACTTTCATTTCTATTTCATATTTAATGGAATGAAAATGCATATATAAATAGTTATATTCTAATTCTAGTATAATATAATATATAATTTAATTATCCCTATCCTTTATACGTTCCACGTATGGTATGAACATGTCGTATCACTTTGAGGGGGAAATAGTCTACACTTCCTCAAATGAAATTATCGCCTTTAACCATTATGGAAACCATAAAGGTATGATATAAATGGGAAATACATAATTATAGAAAAAATATAAAGATATTATATATCACATAGAAATATAGTTTCATCGTAATTTCCACCATGACAAGTGGTAAGAGATAATTGAACAATCATCGTTTCGTGAGGAAGTAGTTCGTCGTCCAGAGAAACAGTATGTTCATTAACCATTAGATGGATATGTTAGTAAGTTTAGATTGAATCCTTCTCATAAAACACCCTATTATATTTATGATATTGTTTTTTTATAAAATAAAGTAATAAAATAAGTTAAGGGGTTTGGAGAAGTAAAATAAAAGAAAAGAACATAAAAAAAGATGTTACCTTTAATTCGTTTATCAAACTTTGGTTTGAACCAAAAAGTTTAATTGAATTTTATTTTGACTAGGGTAAGGATTCTAGGATGAGGATCATGATTTTGAAAGCTTAATTTTTCCAAGTTTGGATGGGCCAAGGGGCATAAGAGGTTTGAGGAAGGGGTTAGAAGAGAGGGATTTTTATAAGGGGGTGGGGCTCTTTAGGAAAGCTTGAAAATATTATTTTATTATATAATGATTTAAAGTTTTTAAAGGTCAAAAACTCATTAAATTATAAGATAAGATAAGTAATTTTAGAAATAAAATCATCCAATAAAAATTGGACATATTTTGTATATTGTTTTAATCATTATAATCTTATGTATTTAAATCATTCATTAATGAGGTAACCACTGTATCATAATTGTGTCATTAATATTTTTATTTTTTTGAACCCTAAAAATTATAAAAAAATCTCATGATGTTGGAAATATTCTTATATTTCCAAGGAATATTTGTAGTCGGATAGATAACTTATATAACCCCATGTAAGAATTGATTTACTAAAAGATATATGTTCGGGTTAATTTTGTCTTTACTTTAAATTAATTAAAATAATGTGTCATTATCACTCCCAGGTGGCTCCATGGGGTCCCAAAATAGACCAAAGGATTCCCATGGCCGGACATGTATCAACCAATATGATTAGGAAAAATGTTAGTGTAATTTAATATTAATATAATATTATTTATTTACCCTTATTTACCAGATTTAACGTTTTACCATGGAAAATAAAATTTTTACTGATGTAAATATTCGTAATTTATGAAAATAAAAGTTACCTATTTAAAACATATCTACATCCTAATTCCAAATATGGAATCCATTTTTCAAAATTCTAAACATAGAAGTGGATTAAATTAATTTAAAATTAATTCCCACTTTCAAAACAAAAATCGTGTTTTTAAGAAATAATAACTATCAAAAGAATAAGGCATATTTATGTCCAATTTCAAATTGAAATTACATCCAATGACCAAAATTGGATTAAATAGTAAAAATATTATATAATTACAATTTGAAACAAATTATAAAGATATTATATCCTTATAAATAAATTATATTAAAAGGTAGTTTTGAATTAAATATAGTATTTTTCACTATTCATTAAAAAATGAATTTTATCAAAAAAAAATACAAAAAATTTACCAAAATTAAATTTTGATATCCCGATTCTAAAGAAGAAGATTATTTTCTAAAATTGAACATATAAAATTAACCAAATGTATATTTAATGAGGTTTCTCCATTAAAATGTGGTAAATCGACATTTCAAGGAATATTAGAGTATTTATGCTTAAAATCAGATTCTTTTTTATTTTATGCCTCTAAAATTTATTGGATAAACATAAAAACATTTAGCAAACTTGTATATTCATGTTTTAGTTAGTTATGTCCATTCACACCAATAAAAATTCTAGGCATTAACTACCATTTTAAATAATAATATCGTATTACTATTTTTCATTATAACTCAACGTTGTCTGCCACATAAGTATTCAATGAAACCAGTTGGTGCGTATCAGAAATTTCATCAAACATAAATCTAATTTTAAGTAAAATTAATGTTTAATTCACAAATTTTATTATATATAAAAAATTTATATTCATTATTTACCTGGGTTGTTACATTCATCTCACCTTTTGGGAATTGCGTCCTCAAAATTTTATAATTGGGCTAGGAAACTTCACTGAAAGATCCAAATCGGAAAAAGAGTCAATAAAAATATAACATTAAAAGAAAGAAACAGAAATGAAAAGGTCCCATGAGACAACAGATTCTAGGATTCCATGAAGACATGGATATGGAAGAGAAACTAACTCCCATAGATTAATATATAGTGATAGATAACTTGACCATGAAAAGTTAAGCACACCAATACCATAAATTTGTTGTTGGGTAAAAGTTTGATTATAAAAGAGAGCTTATAAAATTTTATTTCAAGATCCTTTTCATAGAGTTGAAGAATTTTATCAATAAATAGACTAATATTTTAAAGAAATATACTTACTTATCATGTAGAGTGTTATCCTTCAATAACATTTTACCACAAACACATCTTTCCTCTAAATGATACGTATTAAAATGACATGGTCACACCTGAATTTCTAGAATTGACATCTAGAGAATCACACAATCAACAAAATATGAACTACATTTTTCCCATGTCTTTATACATTAACCAAAAAAAATGGTTAGTACAAGATCAGATAATCCCCAAAAATATTAATCTTTTACAAAATAAAAAAATACAATTAATCTCCAAATTTTTACCAACAATACCCAAAGTTCAACAAAGACCACTCAATAAACAATTTTCCATCAAATTATTCAAAGTAATCCAAACTAAGATTGAAATCCAAATCCTAGAAGGATTTAATCACATATTATTTCAAGATAAATCTTAATATTTATATCTAAATAACATCAGTTACTCTAAAATTCTTATACTGAAATGTAATTAACCCAATCACGTATTCTCTCTAAGAGATTAATCATTTCCATAGATAATCCAAATATTCATATGTCCACAATACAAACATAGATTCTTCCAAAATAAAACTTCAACCATTACTCCACCAATGGGATAACATTGTATTCTATTTCTATTAAGCCTATAATGTTTCCAAATGAGAAAATGTCTTGTAAAATAACTTTTATCACAAAATCACCAAATTATTTTCCAATATTAAGGATATACATTGGATAACGTATGTTCCCAAAATCAAATTATTATTAATAAATAAAACCATTTAACGTAAAATATTTTGTCATACTAACCAGGGGCTTCATGTAGGATAGTGGTAGGTGGTCCGCCCTTGTCACTATTTTGTTGAGGGATTGATTCCTTCAGCCTTTTCAGATGTGACAGGTTGTCACCAATCTTATAGGTTGTCCTTTTTATAAAACAAAAAAACCTATCATGTTTTAACCTCAATGTTTTCTTATACATTTATGTTTCATCCCAATACATTAAGTCCTCAACAACATAAATATTATCAATTTTTTCACCTCCATATGATAAAATAAAACTATTTAAAATAGAAATAACATCATACCTCGATCTTGGTGTCCACATGATTTCATTTCCATCTTTTTCACGTATGTATAAGGTCCATCCACTACAACAATGATTTATATATCCTTCAAAATAATTTCCTTCCTTCATCAAAATACACCTTGTACAACTTGCGTCATATGGGTGTTTGTACAAAAACAGTTTATGAAAATAATCATGTATGACATATAATTTCAAAACCATGGATAAACCATGATTTTTATAAAATATACAGACTAAGTTTGAGTTGAAACATTCAATTAATAGTCCTTTTAAAATACCCTAATTATGTTCTGAGAGACTATATTGTAAAATAAAATATAAATAGGTTTTGCAAGGGTCTCTTTCTTGAGTACCTTTTTCAAAATCATAATATGCTACAAAATCTTATGATAAGGTAAAATATTTGAATAATCCGTGATAATATTTACATTTCATGAAAAATGAGAATATTGAGAAAATAAGGTTTGATTATATACAACCCATGATCCAGGATGATATCAAGGTATAGTAGAGGTGTTTGATATCTTAATAAATGCTTTCTAGTGATTCTTATGCTAGAAAAATTTTCACAATCATCTGAACATGAAATTGCAATATTTATTGCCAGCATGTCATCATAAAGAGATATGAATGTCGTTCAAGATCCTCCTCCTTACATTTTTAACTGATTTTACATGATCCAAAAAATTTATAAAACAAGGATTTAATATAAATAATAGGCATAGGGACTAACCATGTGTTTAACAGAAACTCGTATTCCCTAAATTTTTCAAAACTGAACTATGATACAAACTATAAGGACATGTACTTAAAATATTACATAATTTTTAATTAAATGAATACTTCACATGGAGGATCTTTTCAATTTATAGTTTTATAGAATTAGGTCATAACTATTACATATCGACTTGAAAATTACTTGTAGACAATACTACTCAGTATCCATTTTCTCATAAAATAAAAACTCATAAAAAGAAACATATCTAGTTCCATGTTTTAGACAACATGACTTTTCCTTGATCTTGAATTTGACCCTATTCACCTTTAATTCATTTGGAAAACATTTAAAAAACATGGGATGAGCATAAAAAGCACATTAAGGGTTATACAATAAGGAATGAATGCTTTAGCCCATCTATAAATACCATTAAATGAAACCATACATTTAAATCATAACATACCTTATGAAATCATATGATTTATGAATAACAAACAAAAATCCTGAAGAATAAAGGTAACTTGTGGCATACAAAACATACATACATTGTAGCTATCACTGATACATAGGATGTTACGTTGGAATACCCATCATAGTATAATCCCGCAATATATAAGAAGAAACAGTAATGTTTACGTCCACCATGTTACCCAATGCATTGGAGAGCTATCTCGGGCGCACCAACCCTCAGTTTATCATGGAACCACCCATATATGTAAAGAGTGCACAATAACCATAACATATTCATAACACCTAAATCAAACATAATGTAAAGTTAATACTTCCACATTGCAATCACAATATATCATATCAAGATATTGACATAATCAATGCTTTATCAAACCATTTTCAAAACCATTTAAAACATTTAATAAAGATATTTTTTAATCGAAGTGTCCCATACCACTATGAATATTTTGAAAGAAATTTCAATTTCAAAAAATTCATGTCCATATAAATAAATCAATAAAAACATTTTTAAAATATATACATTAATGTGAAATATTTTGAAGAATAAAACATTAAACCTTTTAAAATGATATTTTAGTTAAAGAGTTCTTAACCAAATGAGAGACACTTGAATATAAATAATTGAGGATTAACATTAATCAAATATTATAATATCATGAGAATAAATATATTAGTCATATAATACATCAAAGGGTAGTATATACACCATATAAAAGTGAATTGGTGTATTACAACATTGAAGTATCAATGGAATTTAAATTGAGACGAAATCCCTTATAAATACGGTATCATAAGATTAATAATAAGTCAATGACATAAATATGTGTGAAAAATATAAATACAACCAATATTAGAGGTTAGTAAATGTAAAATAATCAGAGTTTGTTCAATCATATTCATATCATGACATAATCAAGAAGTAGAAGTTTAACCCAAATAATTGATATTGGGTGAAGAAGTTCCCTTAAAGAAATTCAACAACCTAACGGTGTCACATTAAAATATATTATATGATTTGATGAGAAAAAAATGGTATCTCAGAAAATTTAAATAAAATTTACATCAATATGGATATAGAAGATCATATCTCAACATAAAAATATGTAAATTAAAAGACGTAACAGAAAATAAGTCCATTAAAAACAGGAGGGAGAAAGGTTCTCATATCGATTTGGTAACTTAAAAATCATACACCAAATAAAATAAGGATCAAACAATGAATATGAAAATACGCATAAATTAAAGTGTATTACACAATTAATACATTCATGGGAAGTACATACACCACACAAAAGGAAATAGTGGAAAATATAGCGTGATTCTCAATGGAATAAAAAGTGAGATAAAAGCATATTACCACATTGTAATCAATTGATTCATAAAAAAAAGTAAATAAACATAAAATGAATCAAAAAATACCTTGAATATAAATATTATAATGATAATATATATCAGATGGCAGTACAAAATACACCACATGCAATAAATAAGTGGTGAGCATTGGAAATCTCACGGAATTAAAAGTGAGATAAGAAACCCCTAACCTCGTGTCTGACTTGACTCGATCATTAATTAATCTCCTAAATAATAGAAAAAAAGTTAATTTCTACTTGATTAAGAACCTTTTTCATTTTTATTCCTCCTATATAAATTATTACCTTTCAATAAAAATTAGTTAATTATTTGATTTCATATCAGACATTTTTTCGATGTTTATAACATGAGTTAAAAATGAACTTGTTATAATTATAAACTATCCTTATGGTAGAAAATAAATTTCTCCATAATGAAATTAATGATTTAGATATAATATATATAATATATATCCAGTATATATATGTATTTATAGTAGTACATAACATTAGAATAAAATAAATGAAATGCACCGTTCATGGAGACGGTAAGCTGTGCGTACGTACAAATGCTACATTCATTTCTATTTCATATTTAATGGAATGAAAATGTAATTATAAATAGATATATTATAATTCCAGTATAATATATTATATAATTTATTTATGTCCATCCTTTATACATTCTATGTATGGTATGAACGAGTCATATCACTTTGAGGGGGCGGTAGTCCGCACTTCCTGAAATGAAATTATAACATTTACTAATTATGGAAACCATAATCGTATGATATAAATAGAAAATACAGAATCATAAAAACAATATAAATATAATATATATCACATATAAATATATTTCCATCATAATGGACACCATGAGAGGCAGTAGGAGATATTTGAACAATCAACATTTCGTGAGGCAGTAGTTCGCCGTCCACATAAACAGTATGTTATTTAAACATTAGATGGTGGTTTTTTTAAGCGTAGTTATATTAATTCTCATAAAAACAGCCTAAAATATTGGGGATACATTTTTTGTTATAAAATAAAGTAATAAAATTATTTTAGATGGTTGGATAAGTTAAATAAAAGAAAAGAACATAAGAGAAGATGTTACTATTAAATCAGGTATCTTCTTTTGGTTTGAACCAAAAGAATTAATTGAATTGCCTTTTTCCTAAAGGATGGCTTCTAAGAGTGGGATAGGGGTGTTTTGAGCTTAAATGTGAAGAGGTTGGATAGGCCAAGGGGATTGAGAAGAGTAAGGAATTGGTAATAAGTGAGCAATTTTTATAAGAGGGAGGAGGGGATCATTAGGAAAGCTTGAAAAAATTATTTCATTATATACTGATTTTATGTTTCCAAAGGTCCAAAACTCATAAAATTCTAACATAATATAACTCATGTATGAAATAAAATCATATAATAAGAATTGGACAGGTTTTTGATATTTTTTTAATCTTTATAATCTTATTTTTGTAATTCATCCATTAATGAGGTAAACACTGCATAATTATTGTGTCATAAATATTTTTATTTATTTGATGTATAAAAATTAAAAAAAAATCATGATATAGAAAATATTTTTATCTTTACAATTATTATTTATATTAGAATAGATAACTTATATAACCTAGTATAGAAATCGATTTACTAAAATATAAATTTTTATGTCATTTTTGTCTTTACTTTAAATTAATTAACATAAAGTGTCATTATCACTCCAAAGTGGCTCAATGGGGTCCCCAAATTGACCCCAGGATTTCCATGGTTTGAAATGTATCCACCAATTGGATTAGGACACATGTTAGGGTGATTTAATATTGTCATAATATTATTTTTTTACCCTTACTTTCCAAAATTACCATTTATCCATGGTAAATAAATCTTTTACTAAAGTAAATATTCATAATGACTAAAAAGAAAAGTCAACTATTTGAAAAATTGGTACATACTAATTCCAAATATTGAATACATTTTTCCAAATTCAAAACACTGAATTGGAAAAAATTAATTTAAAATTAATGCCCGCTATCAAAACAAAAAGCATGTGTTTTAAGAAATAATAACTATCAGAAGATTGACACTTATTTATGTCCAATTTCAAAGTGAAATTACTTCCAATAAAAAAAATTGGATAAAATAGTGAAAAAATAATATAATTACACTATAAAACCAATTAAAAAGATAACATAACCTTATAAATAAATATTATTAAAAGGTAGTTTTGAATTTAATATAGTATTATTCACTATTCATTAAAAAATGAATTTTATCAGAAAAATATCAAAAATTTACCCAAAGTAAATTTTGAAGTCTTAATTATAAAGAAGAATATTATTTTTTCAAATAGAACATATAAAAGTGACTAAAACTAGATTTAAATAGAGTATTCCATCAAAAGGTACTAAATCGACCATTTAATGAATATTAGTGTATTTATGCCTTAAATTAGACTCTTTCTTATTTTAAGCCTCTAGAATTTATTATATAAATGTAAAAACATTTAACAAACATGTATATACATTATCTAGTTATTTTTGTCCATTCCAACCAATACAACATCTAGGCGTTATCTACCATTTAAAATAATAATATTATATTAATTTTTTTCAGTATAACTCAACATTGTGTGCAACATAAGTTTTCAATGAAACCTATTATTTTGTATCAGGTAAGCCATAGAACATAAAATCCTTTTTAAAGTAAAATAATTATTAAATTCACAAATTTTAATAAATGTAAAACCATTATATTCTTTATTTACATGGCATGTTACATTTGAATTGTTTTTGAACTTTATTATTATATATTCCAAATTAACTGGTGATAATAGGCCTTACAATCATATGAGTTTTTCCTAATTGTACATATATCTAAAAAATAAATAATTATGGTGTATTAATTATATGTGTTGTTGTATAATGATAAAAAAATCTTCGGTTATATGATGTATGCCTTCTTAATTCAAAAATATGTCATGATTGGGGTGGAAATAATATGTAAATTCCCTTTGAAGAATGATTTTAGAATATTCTATTTTTATAAATAGAATTATGAATTCCATCATTATTTTATCATGATTTATTATATTAATTAATTCATTTATTTATAGCTATATAGAATTCTTTTAGTATCATGTTGATTATGGATTCATGTCGTTTTCATATTCCAATTATATTTTTTGTTCCATGTTAATTCCATTATTACATTGAATATTTGTTTCAATTATTTGAATTTATGATGAATAATTATTTTGTTTTCATTTCCCTTGGATATAAAGAAAATTTGTATATTTCACATGTTTGGATGGTTATAATGTGTGAAACAATTTCTGGGAGATTCTAAAGAGGCATTTTTTGTTAAGTATATTCATTTATAATAAAAAAATATTCTATATAAAGAATATGAGATTTTATATGTATTTTATTATAATTCATTAAGATATAAACCTGAAATGATCTTTACAATATTTGATATCAATAATTATTATTGATTTTTTAATTATGGACAGTTATATCTTTGGTATTACAGTTGGTACCAAATTTAGTTACCAATGTATGTTTCTATAAGAACTAGAATTTAGAGAGTGGGTCTCGGGTGTCTGAAATGTTGTAAATTTATTGATAATATATGTTTTATATCTCTTTTATTCATAGAATGATGAATAATATCCTAATATTAATTGTGATAATTAAATTTTACATCAATGACATAAAAGTGAATGATTGAATGATATTTCCATGTATGTGACAATTACAACTATTTTTATGTGATTGATTTTGTCTTTTTAATTTAACTAAGTATAAGAGCTTTAGGATGATTTATTCTATAATATATTTTTATGAAAATTAGTATAAAAAAGGAAGGTAGTTGTATAGATTACATGAAACATAAAGAGTTTCCAAATTAATTTTGTTTCATGGTAAATTTATTATTGTAATCATTGATGTATAAATAAAATTATCTTGTTTTATACACCAAACATGGATAAAATAAAGTAATATTTATATTTTTTATAAAATTTTTATTAACAATGAATTGAAACATTTATTCCAAGTACCATCTACTTCATTTCAATAATTTGGATAAAAATGTATATGAATTATTAATATGAAATGGTGAGAGTATTAATAATGAAATGACATATTTCCAACTTATATAAAAGTTATTTTAAAAAAATGAAATTGGGATATTTGTGTTCTTTGTGTGTGTGAGTTTTATTAGTTTTCATGGAATGATTTCCAACAAAAACGAATATTTATATATGATGTAAAATGATGAAAATCATGATAACGAGTTGATTATGAAACCAAGAATATTAAGGTAAATATCCCTTGAATTTTTCAAATCATATTAAGTGGTGAAATATTATCCACATAATGGAAGAATAGTTTATAGTTGATTGGAAAATATCTTCTAAAATAAAGGAGTTATATCCAAGGATTATTTGGTGATGGAAAATGTTATAGTATAAGATTTGATGTTATATCTTAAAGATGGTCTTCTATGGAGATGATCTTCTATTTATAGAATACACGATTGAAAGGGGTTTCTGTGGATGGAGCATTAATCTAATTAAGAAGACATCCATAGAGAATCCTACTCATTGAGACGAGGTTCTATGGAAATGTTATTCCATGGAAATAGATTTTTAGAATACATAATGCTTCTATAAAATAATATTACATGATATAGATATTATGTGTAATGAAGCATTACTAAAATGAGTTATAGATGGAATAAAATTCCATAGAGAGGATGTTCTTGAATCAAACTAGTCATGGATGACTGAATTCATTCATATGAGGGGAGATCATTGATATTAATATAATGTCAAAAACAACTATGTGACTATAGAAACATGTTCCATATAAGGAAATGTCCTTTTTTATTTTTTTTTGTATATGAAGATCTACATAAGTGAATCGAGGTAGGTGAATCTATATAAATGAATGGATTGTATTCCAGAATGCTCTTCTACATATATAAACCAATCAATAGAGTCAAATGGTTCATATATATCAATCTTTACCAATTTGAATCCATCTATTAATACCAATAATGATAACGATTATTGATATTCCATGCAATATAACAATAATTGAAAAGATAATCAATAGGCTATTGTTGAAGATGTTATCTAGGGTGTAAAAAATCAATGTAATTATTGAGTTGTTTCCCATACATGAATTTAGAGGATAATAGTTCTATTTTTTATATGATAGTGGTTTCAAATATATATAATGCGAATAAATTAATGATTCGTGATAATGAATCTGAAGAGGATCTAATGGAGTGACAAATGACGAATTTTCATAGAGTATTTTACATGTAAAATGATTAAAGTAATCCATGAACACATCATAGTTTCATACATATATTGTTGTATCAAAATTTATCTTAAATGAACTCATATTTATCAGAGAGTTATAAGGAGTGGTTATTGTGATAGTTACTTCATTTTAATGATGTTATACATAATTTAATTATTTAATATTTCTATTATAGTATGATGAGGACATGAATTAGAGATATCCTAGATGGAAAATGCCAATTATGATATAGTATTTTATTTAGCATAAGACTTGGTAATTAAAATGAATTATTTACATAGTAATGTTAATATTTGATTAAAAATAGATAGGGGGAATAATAATTACTGTTTTAGTTATTATTCTTCTTACATCTGTTTATTACATGCTATCAAAGATAAATTGTGTCAATGTGGATCCAATTTAATGCTGAAGAAAATATTTTATTAGTATCAAAGAATATATATATATATATATGAATTTATTCATTTATATAAATAATAAATAGTATAATAGTTTCGATGTGATTTAGTGAAGTATATTTTTTACTAATGAAGAACAAATTAAAAAAAGGATGATAATAGATGAGTGATGTGTAGTTTTGTTAAAAATGAAGAGGAATTAAAATAATCAGATGAGTTTTTCATGATTTTTATAGGTAGATGAAGGATAGTACTAGTCAAATTTCTACAAAGAAAGAAGGTTCTTGAAATCATTATAATATAAGAACAAGAAAATATGTAGTTAACACTAGTGTAAGAAAAGTACTCTTATATTCTCATCTTAAGACGTGGAAGAAGGTTGTTGGAATTATTTATCATATTAGTGAATAATAAGTGGAGTTTCTTTCAAGATATTGTGAACATAAGAAAAGAATAATTGATTATGGAATCATTAAAAAATTTAATGAAAGTATCAAATGGTGGAGTACATTACGGTTATTGGAATATAATTGAATAATTTCAATATTTTCATTATATGTAGCATAGATATCTATAATGGGATGCATGTGGACTAGGTTACTGCCTGAAAAAGTCATATGGATTATTTTATAATCATACAATTGAATTTTAGGAAACTAAACTTCATATTATTATTATTTTTGGTAAAAACAATAATTTTTCCCTCATTATAATAGTGAATCTATATATTGGTCATCACCATCCGTACAAAGGACAATCTACCCTTATATCATATAAAACCATTTAAAAATATGGAATTTCACCCTCTATTTGATGGAATATCCAATCACACAAAATGGATGATATAACAAAAGAAAAATGATCTTAAACAGCCTAACATGTAACAAGATATAATGTACAAAATGAAATAAAAACACCTCAGAATATGTTCAACCACACCATATCTCAGTGTCTAGCATATCCGAATGTGGTCCCACTACAAGTAACCTAGTCAACTACCACTGGGAACCCACCCTGGGTTCCCCATATTCCTAGTTCAACATAGTGTTTTCTTTCTCCTCTTCTTAAATCACTAGTTTTGGTGTACAAGGATATATTATGGATTGTATTATTTTCCTTTATGAAAAGATGACATGTATCACATACTATGACCCAAAAAAAATGTGATGGCCTTCCCATAACCGACAAACACCTATAATACCCCTATTAACTATTTTTTTTATAAATATACTCAATTTACCATTACCAATTACCATATCTATTAAAACCCCACTAAATGAAATCTCGTCATAGCAATATATCAGATAATGACATTGACTAGACATAATTAAAACCCAAGCATCCCAATTATCTAATTCATGAAACATTAAGATGATGATAAAAACATTCATATATACAATGTCACCCTAATATACCATATCAATCATAATGATTCCATTTTTGTTCATTCATCCTAATAAGAATAACCTACCTTGTCCCACCTCAACTAGTTATATTATATATGGAGTATATAAAACCAACCCTAATCTAAGAAGACAAACATTCAAATAATCAGAATATTATCATCTCATAATAGACAAATACTAAATATTCATTCATTATAAAGACAATCACATACATATACTACAAATCATTTATCATAACAAATATGTAATCTGAAATTCCATATAGATATTTTTATAGTTTACTGGTAATGAATAAAACAATTATTTGAAAGAGTCCTCCCAATCATGGGAATTTAAATTGAAGAAGTCCATCAAGATTATTTTCCACCCTAAAACGATACAATTGGTATCACCCCCTTACACCATTAATAGTTTCCCTATCAACTTCCAAAACACGACCATGTAAATAAATATTATATATCCTCTCCTATAACTACACCTAAGCCTGCCTAAAAATGATTAATTATATAAATATCTCATACATCCTTGTTATAATAAAACCATATAGAAATAACTATCCTAGTAACATTTCTATCCATGAACTTCAAAAACATTAGGTTATTAATCACACATGGTCTAATCATTCCCCATCTGTCCACACTAGTGACTAACCCTCGATAAACCAGTCTATGATGGAATTCTCAATCCACTACCCTGTTTTCTCACTAGGTATCCTCATATTCCAACATACACCTATAAAAATCTATGCTACAAATCCTAGTGCACATTATTTCATGAATGTGGGTTTCGCATTAGAAATTAAAATAATTAGTATGAGGATATGGACCACCTTTAAAAATATTTTTTCAACTTCAGAAGAAAGATACTTAATTGGATTAGCATTAAAAACAATATACACACACACACATATATATATAACTATATATACTTAGATATATATACATATATATATAAGTCTAGACGCATAAAAATCACTCACTAGATTAGATTTATGGTCGAACTGAGGTCTATTTCAATTAGAGAAGGAATTGTGGAATGTATTTTGGTAGCTATTAGATAAACCAAATTTATTTTTAATTTAATTATGGGAATTGTGAAATTTGAAATATTGGTATTATGAATTGAAATAATTAGTTATTGAATTAATTATGGATTTTTTGATATTAATGAACTTGAAAAACTAATTTTTTAATTAATTAATGGGAATGGTTGGGGTTTTGAAATTTACTAATGTGAATTAAATAATTTTTTAATTAATTGTAGAGATATTTTGATTATTTTAATTGTTTAATTGAATTTTTAATTAATTATTTTTGTAGTGAGATTATTGGATGATAAAAATTAACTTTTTAATTAATTATTAGAGATTTTTGTGATTATGAAATTGATTGAGATGAATAATTAATTTTTTAATTAATTAATAGGGTAAATATGATTAATTAATTTTTGAATTAATTAATGGAATTGATGTGATTAACTTAATATTGAGTTAATTAATTTAATGATGAGTATATAATTTTCATAATTTCATAAATTAATTTGAAAATTAATTAATGTGATAATAATGTGTGGGAAAATTTATACAACATCAAAATCCAAAGGATTGATAAGAAATGATGAATTGTAATAATGGAATTCACATGTAATAATTATGTGTCTGACATGGTTTTCTGCATCAAAATTACATAGTGTGATAAGAAATTATGAATGGTAATAGTGCCATTCACATGTGATAATCATGTTTCGTACATGGTCTGCTACATCGAAATACCATAGTGTGAATTTAAATGATGAATGGTATCAATGGAATTCATATGTGATTTGAGAAAATGAATGGTAATAGTGACATTAATATGTGAATTGTGATGAATATTGGTAATAAGGGAATTCTGAGATATATGAAATCACTTGGGGATTTTTCAGAATTTAACACGAGATGATGTAGGAATTGAGGGTTCGGGTTTCGTCAAGAACCCTGACATTATGTGGTTAAGTAAAGAATAATTGAATAAGCATAAAATGTTTACTTCATTTCATTTATTTATTATTTGTAGAATTTTATACACTATTTTTATGTATATTATTTAAGATAATGTTGTTGGTGGCCTAATGGTTTGTACTCACACTCTATTTAGGCTACATGATCAGTACCTGAATAGATTTCATTGTTGTAGGGCGGGATAATGGAACAGGTCATGTGTTACATGGCTGAGTTTGGATGGAGCATTGATGAGTTAACCAGAAATGGTTCAGAACTCACATTAGAGTTGCCAGTGACTATATTTATTATGTGTTTTTTATATTAACCCATAAATTTAACATTGGAATGGAATATTTAATGATCTGTTTTGATATTTTATTTCCTATTTTGGTTATCTTGTGATTCTTATATTGTTCTGGTAATGTTAACATAATTTGGTTATTGTTTATTTATTTCTGTTTTGGATATTACTCGGATGAAGAGGTTACAGTCTCCCCGTGACTGATATTTGTCCCTCACTGCAATTCAGCATCCTTTGGGATACATGGAGGTGCACCAAGCTCATATAACCCACCGGTTTGGGGCCTCGGTGTGTGTAACCCAGTTTGGGATTTCACAATATAGAACAAAATGACATTTCTTCTCTTTTATTTTATCTTTCTATTTTGGGAATGATATAAAGGACACTAGGAAGAGTCTTTATATGGTCATGTGCTCATGCATGTCAGTTACAAACCCATGTATGATGGAAAAACCATGTACCAAGTGTGGGATTGCTGTTACTAATGTGTGTTCTTATAGTTGGATGTTATTTCACCATCGGCGATGCACTTATTGTGTGATGGGATTATTATTTTTTAACTTTTCTACTAATTGACTCATTGCCAAGCAAGTAAAATCTTTTCAATAATCATGCATCATTCTAGGAACACAATTTTATTGTAGAATTGCATCAATTTTAGGCATGCACAGTAAATCAAGGTATGGGTATGTAGTTGAACTTTAACTAATTTTCCATGCTTAATTAATTGAATTGAAATGGTATATAATTTGAAATTGGAGGTGGTAAATCAATGAAATATGATAATAAATGGGTTTCTAATGTGTATATGGAATAATGAGAATGAGTTTACCATTTTATTAATCATGACCTAAATGTAGGTTGGTTAAGGGTAGTGATAGAACCTTAGTTTTGACAATGTGGTGGTGGTTGGGGGGGAAAATACCTTTTGGGACTTGTTGTATTTTCCTTATTCATAAATGTGATAAAGTGGTGTTATGTGTCTTGAGATGTTTGTTTTTGGAAATTGTAGTGATATTTCTCCAAGAGGATGCTCATTGAGAGGATGACATGAGGACAAGTCTGGATATACACCTCTTGTAGGGGACCCTAAGGAACCAATAGTACCAGGTTAGGAAGAAAGAGAGTAGTTTCAGGAGAACATTACTCACTTCATGTAGTTTATGGAAAGATACCCAGTTCAATTTAGAAAAATCAGTTTTAATATGATGAGGGAGTTTCAATTGCATCTCTCTCTGACTGTTACTATAAAGGGTGGGCATGAGGGAACCGAGTTCTTTTTAGAGTTCATAAAGTCTATACATGACCATTTAGAGACTCTTATTTAGAAGATGATCAAAATGGATACATATATGGTATAGGGATAAATTAATTGATGGTTGGACATTCATGCATGAATTGGAGAGGGTAAGGGTATGTTATGGAAAAACTTCTAATATAATTCCCTAGAGAAAATATATGTAGACACACTGATGTAGTATATTTATGTTGATTTTATGTGGTTGAATCAAGGGAGCATGTCTATGATGGATTATTCTGGTCACTTTATAGATTTTCATTAAATTGCACCAACGTAGGCCGGGGAGGAGGCAACTATAGTAATACATTTCCGGGATGGACTCAAATCTATGATTATGTCCAATGTTAATCTATTTCTATTAAATAAGTATGATGAGGTGGTGGATCAGGCACTCAAAGAAGAGGGGGACCTAAGTGAGGCTTCAAATGTAGGATAGTTGGTTCTGAGAAGACAGTTAAGAGAATGTATTATTAAGGATGGAAGTATCATTGCAATAGTGTTAGTTGGGGAAATGGGAAAAAGAGTACCTAAAAATTTGGATCAGTTTCTGAGAATCATACTCGAGTGATCTTTCACCAGGATGGAAGGTCATCACACCTCTGGAGATAGTTCCCCCAACCACTGGTAGAGTTCTAGGGATGCAAGAAAATGGTAAATCTATAGAGGTTCTATTGGAACCTGTGATAGATGAGTTTTGATGGAGTAGTTAGATAGAGCTATATTGTAGGAAATAGATATTCTATACATTATAATTCTGAAAATTGGAGTTTTTCTGGATATGTTGGATGATGTAGTGGATGTAGAGTTTCTCGGAAAGATCACCTATATCTGTAATGTGGTGTAGCTCAAGGAGTTCATGTTGTATCATAGGAATGATAAATAGGACCTTTACATGCCATCCAACCAACACTTTTTGGATAGCAATGATGGACTGTTAATGGTTAAAGGAGATATTCTTGTAACTTCTATGATAGCTAGTTCTCTATTTCATATAGTCACCTCCTATTATTTTATTTCTACAAAACTATTGGATGGATTGAACATGGAAATGGTGTTCATGAGTAGGGTGTTGTTGACAGATAACCCTTTTTATGTATAATCATGAGATTTCTATTAGTGCTAGGGGATTTCTCTTAATGGTTAAGAGTATACTTTTCTTCGGGGATCTTTAAATCCTATAAATGTCTAGAGTTTACATAATAATGGGATTGACTAGTTAGTAGCATACCGAGGCCACATAGATTATTACCACGTGAGATTGAAATTTATGTCTCCTAATGGTGAAAAGTATATTCAATGTGCATAATGGGATATCAAGGTGGGTAGAGTAGGGCCAGTTCCCCAGGTACTTGGGTAGTGTAATTATTAGGTTTCCTAGTTTTATCCTACATGATGGAGGTTTAAATAAAGATTTTGTTCCACCTGTAGTGGAATGATTTCAAGATGTGTTTACCGAATACTTCCTAGAGATGCCACCGGAAAGCGATGTGGAATTTAATGTTGTGCTAATTCTAGGGGATGATCCTGTTTTTATTAAAACATATAGAATGGAACCAATAGATATTCAAGAGATAAATAATTAGATATAATATTTAGAGGATAAGGGGTTTATTCATCTCAGTACATCAACATGGGATTCACCAATTTTGTTTTCTAAGAAGACTGATAGAACTCTACACCAGTGTGATGATTATCGAAATTTTAACTTTGTGGTAGTGAAGAACTAGTATTCTCTTCTTGTTATCAATGATCTATTTTACCATTTGATAGGAGCATGTGTTTTCCCCATGAACGACTCGAGACCATTGTATCATCAGTTTAGAGTTCGTCTTTATGATAGACTGAGTACTGTTTTCATAAGATGATATGCCCTATATGAGTTTTTTTATTTCTGTTTGGGTTGACCGATTCCCTAGTAGTGTTTATATATATTATAAAGAGAATCATCCATCTATATCTGGATCAATTTGTGGTTCTGTTTTAAGATGGAATCTTGGTGTACATAAATATTCATAATGGTCATTCCCAACCCCTAAAAATCATCCAGAGTACACTAAGAGTGAATTGAAAATACACCATGCTACAAAAGATTCATTTATGGATTGATCAGTTACACATATTGGGTCACATAATCTTAGAGAAAGGTGTTTTGTGGACACAAATAATGTTCAATATGTTCTATCTTCAGAGAATCCTAAGATCATATTTTTTATGAATATATTTTTGGGATTATTTGGATATTATTAGAGGTTCATTCTGGACTTCTCTCATTTGGAAGCACCACTTTCGATCTTGCCCAAGTATGGGGAAACTTTTGAACGGTCTGGACCATGTGATAATTCTTTATAGGAGCTGAATAATACATTTAAATTGACTATGATCTTGATCCTACCTGATACAAGTTAGGTGTATACAGAGCTTTGTGATTCTTGTAATATAGGTCGTGGATCAGTGTTGATATAGGGAGATTTATGTGTGCATATGGGTCTCAGTAGTTGGGGACCCATGAATGGAACTACCATACTCATGACCTTGAGTTGGCAGTAGTGGTTTATGATTTGAAGTGCTGGTGGAATTATATTTCAGGATAAATGTTTATTGAATATGTGGATCATAAGAGAATAAAGAATATATTTTCATAGAATGATTTGAATATTTAGCTACAGATATGGGTTGAGTATATGCAGTCATTTTATTTTAAGCTTGCATATATTCTCAGGATAGGAATTGTTGTGGCTCGTGATTTGAGTAATAATAATCTATCTTAGGCTATTCATGAGTCTAGTGCTTACTATAAAATGAGGAATATGCAATATGGGGTTCTTCTTATAGTTCAGAAGTGTCAGGAGAAGATGTCTCTCATATCAATTTTCTTGAAGTCTACACTATTGAGATGGATCAAAGACAGAAATTATGAGGATCCAACGATATTGAACTTGCGAGAAAGTATTAAAGGTGCAAAGTCACCATCTAATTGGAACATTGATGAAGATGAGACCATCTATGTTAGTAATTAGGTTGTTGTGTCTGGGAGTATACTGGGGGAGCTAATGCATGAATTTCATGCCTCTAAGTGGATGATACATCCAGGGGCATCCAAAATGTAAGAAGAACTATGAAGAACATTTTGTCCAGGCATGAAAAAATATATATTATGGTTCATGACATGATGATACACCTCCCAATAGTTAATGGTTGATAATAAATTATTCAGTGGTTTACTTTAGCAATTTATCATTCTAGAATAAAAGTTGGTTGACGTTACTAAGGATTTTTTTGGGTTACCAAAGGATGCCTTTTATGAATAATGTTATTTGGGTTATTTTTTTCCTTGTGACGCAGGTAGATCATTTCGTAATAGTGTTAGCGACTTTCTCGGTGGATATAATGGGATAGTTATTTGGTCAGTAGACAGTTTGTATACATGGGGTAAAATAAAATATAGTTTTACATCATGATTCATGTTTTACTTAATTCTTCTGAATGGGATTTCAGAAGGCACTTGGTAAGTGAGATTTTTTTACTATGGATCTCCACACTCCTATATATTGGAAGTCACAGTATACTATATTGGTGAATTAGGATATGTAATGAATTTGTGTTCTATAAATTGGTGGGTTTTGGGAGAAGTTCCTAGATCTAGTATATTTTTTATATAATAATAGTTATCTGGAAATTATTTAGATGGAGCCATATGAGGCCATTAATGGTAGGTTATTAAGATCACCTCTATGTAGGGTTAAGGTAGATGGGAAAGAGTTATTGAGAGTAAGTCATGTAATGGAGATTTCAGATAAGGTATTGATGCTTCAAAAGCAGATGGATACAACTCAATATAGACATATGTCATATGATGAATGACATAGATGACCCCTAAAGTTTATATAGGGTGATTGTGTATTCCTTGATGTGATTTCTAGGATGGGACATCGAATGATACAGAGAAAGGGTAAGCTGCATCCCAGGAACAATGGATGGTTTGAGGTAGTGGATCGAATAAAACTGGTAGCATATCGATTGAATATTCCATATTAATATAGTATTATGCATGATGTTTTCCATGAGTCACAACATTGGTGGTATCACCCCAGCCTCTCTCATATGATCATTGAGGTTGACTTTCATCTCAAGATAGATGTTTCCTTTGAGGATCATATGATATGAATGCTGGATCATAATGAGTAAGTGTTTTGGTGAAAGATAGTCCTCGTAGTTCATGTATTGTGGAAACATGGGTGTTTTTATTTGGAAACATGGGTAGGGATGCATATATGAAGGATTGGTGGCCTAATAGTTTTGACTAGGAATCTAAGAGATACTTGAGAGTATAGATATTGGACTATTGGATATAAAGAGGGGATATTGTAAAACCCAAACCTTTTTAATGATGTCACATGCTCATTTATTGAAAATCATTTTCCTTGGGTTGATGATTTTTTTTTGGGTTTTACCATGGGTTGATTTTTGGTTGAATGTTTGGGAAAAGTTGAAGGAAGAGGTAAATGTATGATGGGGACATGGTTTACCATAATCATGTTCCCTGGCCCAACAAAACTGTGAAACCCTGTATAGAATGATTTTTAATGGATGGAAGACAATTTTTTCAAATTTTACGCCCTGTTATGAGAAACTTTTCACCCAAATAAAAGGTGCACGGTTATGGCACACAGTTTGGAAAACGTTTCCCCTCTTTCTACTATATCGTTTGTGGCTTATTAAATAACCTACAAAAATAATTTTAAAATTTCATGAACCCTCCATATTATCCAATAATCTAATCAAGGTTGAGACTAATCTCTCTTTTATGATTTTGGACACTCCGTAACAGATTCCAAACCTTCATGATATCTGTTCCTGGTGAATCGAAGTGTGGAATGAATATCTACACCACTTGGGTATATTTTTTCTTCCCGTTTAGATCTCTATATATATCTTTATCTTATGCTCCACATCCTAGATAAAAAAGATATTTTTATCCACTTTTGGGTATAGATCTAGATCTTGGTTTATAAGATCATGATTTATTCAATATTAGATTTAGAATTTGGCTCCAAATCTCTTTCTTCGTGGCATTGTTTATTGATCTACTTCAATTTGGAAATATCCACTGGAAATCATTCTTATTTAATTCTAAGGGAGGTGGTCTATAATCAAAATATCAAAGTCTAGATTTAATTTACATGCTTTTAAATGTATAATTTATTTTAGATGATTAGAAATTTATTTTTCTTAAATTCAATTAATTAATTTTTAGAATTATTTAATTTAGGAAATTTTGAAATTTGGCTTATTGGGATTATTAAATGAAATAATTAATTTTTCAACTTGTTATGTAGTTATTGATATTATCGAACATGAATAATTTATTGTTTAATTAATTAATGGTAATGTTAGGGATTATGAAATTTATTATATTGGAATAATAATTTATTGAATTAATTATAGGGAGATTGAGGTTATTGATTTGTATAATTAAAAATGGTTATGAGGAAAAAATTTAATGGGAATAATTAAATATTGAATTAATTATCGGATATTTTTTATTAAGAAATTGATTAAGATGATTAATTAATTTTTTAATTAATTAATAGGGTAGACAAGCTTAATTTATAATTTAATAAATTAATTGAAATGATGGGATTAACTAATTGTTGAATTAATTAATGGAACATTGGGCATATGAAAATTTTGAATTTTATTAATTAATGTGTGAATTAATTAATGTAATAATAAATTGAGGTACATGGTTTTTTGAATCAAAATCTTATAGTTTGATAAGACACATTGAAGGGAAACAATGGAATTCATATGTGATGATCATTTGAGGGACATGGTCAACTATATCAATAGCCCATTGTTTTATAAGAAATGATGATTTGAAAGAATGGAATTTTCATGTGATAATCATGTGTGGGACATGGTTTACTGCATCAAAATCCCATAGAATGAATTGAAATGTTGAGTGGTAATAAGGGAATTCATATGTGATTGGGATGATGAATGTTCATAATGAAATTCACATGATAATTGAGATGAAGAAAGGTAACAATTGAATTTTGAGAAATATGATATCCCTTAGGGATAATTCAGAATCTGGCATAGTCCAGAGTAGTTATTGAGAGTTTGGGTGTCCTTGGGAACACATGTATTATATGGCTTAATAAAGAATAATTTAATATGTGTAAAATGTTTACTTCTTTGATTTTATTTATTTTTTATAAAACTGCATAATTTTTTTGATTGGATATTATTTTAGACATCGTTGATGGTGTCCTACTTAGTTGTTCTCACTCCATATTAAAGATACCCTATCAGTACATGAATAGATTTAATTTTTGAAGGATATGATAAGGGGAAAGCCCATGTGTAACATGGATTAGTCGGTATGGAGTATGGATGAGAGAACCAAACATGGTTTATAAGCCATATGGGAGTATTCAGTGCCAATTTATTTTCAGTTTTGCAAATTGACACCTAACTTGTGATTTGGCCTGGCATATCTACTATCCAATTTCTATATTTTATTCCCTATTTTGTTTATCTTGTAATTCTAGTATTTCTTTGGTTATTATAACATCATTTGGTTATTTTTTGTTTATTTAAGTTTTGATATTACACTTCTAAAGATGTTATAGTCTCCATATGATTGATATCAGACCCTCGCCTCCATTCGGTACCCTCTATAGTACATGGAGGCACGCCTAAGATCATTTTTTCCACTGGTTTGGGGCGCCGATGTGTGGAACCTGGGCCAGGACGTCAACATTTCACTATAACAATGGATTTAATTTCATTGAACATCCATTATAAGTCTATTTGGGTTTTATCTATTTAGTTGGTTTAATTATTTTGTTGACCAGATATCGTAGTGTATAATTTCAGTTTTACATTGGTGGGAAAAAGTTTTGTTGGTCTAAAAGAATGATCATGTTCGTGTTCAGAAAATCTATATTCATGAAAAGACATTAAAGGCTTAAACATTGTGGAACGTTCTCAACTTTTCTGTTAATTCTAGGATATCAGAGAGAGTATGATAAATGAAGAAAGTTATTTTTCAGAATATGTACTTGATTAATATTATGATTAAAAATATAAATCTCAACCTGCCAAGATACATGGGGAATTTTATACAGCACTAATTTATAAGGAAAGGTAACCTAAATACATAAAAATATGGTATGTGTATCTCCCTAGTTTTAAAGAAGAAACCAGTCGAGTTGAATGAGGTAGACGAAGTAAAATATTATAAAAGTAAAACATTATATGTCGTTATTTTAAAGAATTTTGGGTACATCTATGGCTATATTTCTAATTCATTGATGATATTTTTTCAAAATAGTGTGGCTTAGTGGATGTCATCCCAATCGTCAACACCAATGGATAAAATACATGTTGATATAGTGTGTATTTGGGAGGATCATGATTCATAAGTATCCAAGATAGAGCCTTAGTTTCTAGTTTATAGTCCTGTAGTGGATGTGGTTATCCCAAGATGAGTTTTTGATATTGTAGAAACTGTACAACATGTGTAACCAATTGTTGAGATAATTGTTCTTGGTCTTAAGGTAAAGCTGGTTGTGCATGTTCTAAAAATTTCAATGAATAAAGGGTTAGCTGAAAGGGATAAGGATAAAATTTTGGTAGATCCAATTATTTTAGATCACCTACTAATGGAGATTGATTTGGATATGTGGTTATTGAGTTTTCAATGAATTATGATTCACCGTATATAATATCACCACCTTCTATTGTTTAGAAATTTGCATCCTCAATTACCAAAACATCTGAAAGCCTTCATATGAAATATTTTTATTCTATTGTAATGATTGTGTTTGATAATATCATGGTATATTTTAATGATTTCAATGAGGATTTGAAATCCTATATGGATGATATCAGATAAATTTAAGAGTCTTATAATTCCAAATCTTATTTTAAAATTTTGGTTGGGTTAATGGATATCGAAATACATATGACTAAGAATCACTAATAAGTCCCTCGTATGAAAAAATATATTTCTTGCATAAGATAAATAGTTATTCAAGAGATGAAATCTATATTAATAGATCAAAAATATGATTTTACTACTAAAATAGAGGTTAATGAACTTAGTTTTGTGGGTTCATCTCAATGATACATGGTATAGAATCATCTTATGGGTAAATCATTCATGTCTCAAGATGTTCATTATGAGATTAAATCATTCATGACTAAAATTATGGAAATACTAAAAACATTATGAATTATTACATTAAGATAATTAATGGTCATCCCAATGTTTCAGATCTCTAAACCAGCAAACTCAGAAAGATCAGTTGATCCATATTTCCTTAGTGAAGTTGATAAATTTCTCTCAGACATGAATTATTTTTCCTAAAAAATTATATCCATAATGTGTGATATGTTCACACAATTTATAATGAAATATTTCTAGAGTGATATTATCATTGAGTTCCATGATAGAAGAGAAGCTATCAATAATATTTAAATCATAAATAATAGGTTCTTAAATGATATAGATTAATTTTATGATGATACTAATGGGATGTTTAAGGAGACACTAAATATATATATATATATATAATGATACATAATTTATTGCTCTTAGATCCCTTGGTCCAATTTCTGGAAAGAATATTAATTTTTTATATAGTGTAAAATGGTCCAAATAGAAGTTCATGGGTTTTATTAAGACTTTCAAATGACGAATCAAGTTCAAAATTGGCAAATGATCTAGATATAAAAGTTTCTATTACAATAAATGAGTTCATTGTCTATAGACATCAAATGATTACCCCATCAATTCAAAAATAACTTATTCTAGATACCTTTGTTCATTAATTGGAAATTGTACCTATTATTTCTATACCTGCTGTTGTTACTACTAAAATTTCACATCCTCAGTTTAGTTCTCTTTAAGAATTTTTTAAAATTTACATAGATAAAGTTTCTAGTATGCAAGGAAACCAAAAATTTGTGAATGAAATAAGGATTGGTTTTCAATATTCTGTTGACCAAATCCTAAATACGTTATTAATATGGAATCCTTATATTAAATATGCAGCTAACCCTACTCCATTTCTCAGTTCCCTTTCATGTCTTTCCTTTGTTCAAGATTATTCCTTTAATGGGATCTAGAGAAATGGACTAATCTATATAGCTAAAATTATTAGACAATAATCAATTGTTATTAGTTAGTTTATTAATTCATATATTCTTTAAATAATTGATATATTTATATGTGATTTTTTTAATTTAAGAGGTAGAATAACCATAGGAACTTCTTCTCCAGAAAACTATATATGTGTTAGAAAGAAAGTGGGATATTTTTTATTATTCATCCTCATTCTATTAGAAATTGAAAAAAATGTGGATACTACCCATGTTGCTGATAATTATAAAGATGGAACCATAACCACTATCCCTCTAAAGAATGTACCTTTTTATACTAGCAGTTTTTATTTTGATACAACTCAATGTAATCTTTAATAAACTGTTGGTCGACTAGTTTAGAGGCTTCCAAACTAGATAATAATTGGTAGTAAATATTTTTTTCATATATCTTATAATAGTTATTTGACCATCTGCAATGGAATTTTTTCTGAACCAGACCTTCCATCATGTTACCTCATCCTAAACACCTTATCAGTTTTACCTAATTAATTATCCAATTTTATAAAACTAATGTGTTTTTTGTGGTTTTTTAGATGAAATTTGATAGAACATATTACCAATTTCTGAAATACGTCTTTATTAATTTATTTCTTCTTATTTTTTTTTTAAATTTCATCGTTTATGTTATTTATTCATTTCATATGTATTTTATGTTATTTTATTCATTTATTATATTTAACCTCGTTATATCGTAACTGAATTCCATTTTCCCCTAATTTCAAATATAGTTTCATAAATATCGTTAAATAGGACATTACACGAATTCCTACATTAAAAGTGATTCCATTCTCATCATCATTTGTATTTAATGACCCAAAAGGGCGGGGGAGTTATAATTGCATATACAATGTTTAATAAAAGGGGATAAGTGTCAAAATATGGGGTAGAAATAGTACATATTAAATTAAATATGTGTTGTTTGGAGTGGGTCAATCAAGATGGGGGTGAGTTGAGTTCCTATAGAAAAAATATTAACAAGGTTTATTTAAAATATTCCACAAATATGAAACTTATCAGGGGAGTTAATCAATGTCGTGAATTTATAATAGTTTTATTATTCAACAAATTTCTCAAAATATTGATTATTTATCAGTTGTAACAATATTAGATATTGATATACCTTTTGAAACTAGTCTAATATGAAAAAAGAGTTATAAACACTAGCCAAGAATAACTATCAAAGTGAAATTTAGTTTTATGAAATAAATGTAAAAATAGAGAAAACTAAATTTGAAAACACAATGGATATAAAATAAGAGGTTCAGTCTCAATACGAGACTTGGTCCTCTCCACATTGTGATCACCTGCCACCAAGCACTCTATATAGATATATGTTTGGATCCACATCCTGGATCCAGGTTTACAGAATAGTTAACAGATGTCCAGGTCACCTGAACCCTATCACAGTTCTATGTGGGAACAAAATACAACCAGGTTATAGAGTATCTATACCATAGTTCCGTGTGGGATAAATATGTTTAAAAATAAATTTTTGTAAGTATATCTAGAATCCTCTAGTTTAGTGCCGAATAATGATTGTGTTTTATAGACATATGCACATAGTGCTCAAAAATTTAATAAAAAGGAACACCACAGTGAAATAAATATTAGATAGGGTTTTGAAGGCTCTTTGTGTTATGAAATTCAATTATGGACTCATTGATGTATGAGAGTTGATGATGGAGTCTACTTCCGGAGGTAAACAATGAAACAGAGTGTCCTAGAGAATTGTGTTCAGCCTTCCATGAATAAGAGATGGTCTTCTCCTTATATTTAGTTAAATGCTTCAGAGATGTTGGATCTTTAGTGGAAAATAGATCCAAGGATCGCAGCATGTTGGAGTGAAGAGTTTCTTGTGCATTCCTCCTTTATTTATGTTCCTCGTCTGGGTCTTATACTATTTCTATAAGTATTATTGTATTTCTCGTTCTTTTTCCTCTTCTTTAAGATCAAGTCCTTTTCATTTATATTCTTGCAGACCAAAAATGAGCATGTTTTTGGTACATATTATGCCCTATATTTCTAAAACCCTATTTATAGATGTTATCAAGAAGAATTAAATTAATCAGTCATATTAAACACTCAAAATGTGAATGTAAGAAATAGTATTATGTAAATTAGAATTTTGAAAATTATATCAGAGACTCCTTTTTTAATGAATATTTCATCTGTGACTCATTCCATTAGTGAGTCCTTTTATCGGTATTAGTGTCTCATTCTATCAGGGTATCCACTTGTCAGAATTTCCATGCATCAGTAGAACCATTCGTCTATAGCACCATGTATTGGTAGGTCAACCCTTATATAGGTGAGAGAATTGAACTATCAGTGACTCATTTGAACAATCAGTGATACATTCTATTTTCAGTATCGATGATTAATTTGGGTTTTTGAAATTGATGAGTTAGAATTATTCTGAATCCAACAGTGACTCAATTGTCTATCAGTGTCAGCTTTTCAAACATAGCAAATAGCTATATTTAGACTACATTACTACAAATATTTTATCAGAATGTGTTAAATATTTATTTTATCATAAATAATCATAACTGTATATATTTAAGGTATAATAACCATGATTGAAATGAGTAGTCCTGATTAATATGATTTGACGTGATTATTGAATTATTAAAATTGGAGAGGTCAACCAACCACATCCTATGGGACAACAATCTTTCCCTTTTTAATGATCACAAATCATGGAAAAAAATGCACAATAATTGGATTTGTAATATAATCATTTTACTTATCATCCACCATTACTGATGGATTTTCTCAATATATAGATAAGGTTCATAGATAAAATAAATAGTAATGGTATCAAAGGAATAAAAAATAATGGTTTCAAAGAATAATTCATTTTTCCCATATATAATCAGAGGTAGGGAAAATAAAATACATTAGAGTGGTATCAAAGGTAAAATAAATAAGGATTATTCAAATTTTTTCTTCCCTTTTGGGATTATCAAAAAGAGAAATGGTAACAAAGGATAAAATTAATAATGAAATGGAATCAATGGAATAATCAATATGGAAACAAGTATCAAATGAATAAGATGTATAATAGAATAATAGATATTTAAAATATAGATGAAAGGAAAGGGCATTGAATTACATTAAAAAGTGAAGTAAAAGTATTAAAATTTTCCCATGAAAGAAAAAAGAAACCAATCATCTCTATCAAAGAGTAATCCACAGTACTTATTTGAATCAAGAGGTTCCTTCCCTTTCTCAAAGAGATCAATCGAAGGTCCAGCATAAGGTGGTGGATGAGAGGTAGGAGGGTCAGACGAAATCCACAAAGCAGGTAGGATCACTCATTTTGGAATGTGAGGGGAATGCTAGGCTTCTGAGGTGACAACACCTGAGATCGAATGTTCTCTTGGACCACTATTCTGATCCAAGTAAAATCTTGAGCAACTATCATCTAAGGTGGAGGCACTAATCATGCATGTCTAATTAGGTGCAGTAGCAGGAACCCCAAATACTTCACTAATAACATGAAGGCATGGCTCTAAAATCTTGATTAAATCCTCATTGATTTCACCACCGTACTTCATATCATTCTCAAAATCATCTTTATTCTCTATGAATATGTCCAAAATTGGGGTGAAGTCCTTCAATTTTAGTACTTTTTATTTGAAGGATCTGGTCACTAGAGGCAAGGTCAAATTCCTTATCAAATCGTTAAAACTTCTTATCAACTAATTCTTGTTAATAGTTTTCTTTAAATAATAATCCACCTTCTTATTAATATGAGAATTGGATGTCTCAACACTCTAGTAATAGAGCCTGGCCATATCTTGAACATGGTAACTAGTTTTCTCAAATTTTTCACGGCTTTCCACTCCAAAAGATACAAACAGATATTGATTCACTTTCTTAACAACATTTCTAACTGCCTCAATTTCCAAGACCTGATATGCATTACCAGTGGTCAAAGTAACACTAGGAGATGAGGTATATTTCTAATGATATTTATGCACTGTCTCTAGATAGACTTTATATTTAGATGTCAGATGATTTATTGAAGAGAAAATCCCACTCATTTCATTTCTCAAATTGGTGGTGTTTGAAACAATTTTTTCAGCAATTATGATTATTTTTGGTTATATATCAACTATAAACTTTTCAGAAACATTAACTGCATTGACCTAATTTAGAAAAACTATCCAAACTGGAATAGAAGTAGATTTCATAGGCTTCATTTTCAATTAAATTTATGATTTTATAGAGTGTAATTCATTACTCTGCTTCTACTCACTGTTTTCCATTATAGCTTTTTTAATCTCATGGAACCTATGAGATTGAACTGATACTCCAACATAATAACAAATTTCATCCATTACCTTCTCAAAAAATTATCTAGTGGAAAAGTCACTGGGAACTAAAACAATATAAAGAGTAGGACATAAGAATATTCCACTACCCGATGTGTCTCAAAAAGAACATGCTCTTCAATTGGTGGTCTTTATGGAACTGCTACACTACCCTCAACATCAGAGTCAAAATAACCTATGTTAAGGAAAATATACCCAGGATTCATCTTCCATTCTGATAGCACATGGGGTTCCAAATGAGTGAGTTTGTTAACTGTCACTCAGCTGGCTCGATGTTCAATACAATATAAAAAGACTTTTTCGGTGGTTTTTTGGGATCAGTTGACTAAACCGTCGCTAAATTGTTTTTTTACAGCCCAGACCCTTATACCAAAGACCCATGGAAGACCCCATTCTCCCCCAAACCCTAAGGAAACCCTCTTCTAGCGACCCTAAAGACCTTGCTCACTACCCCTTAGCATGCCTCGCCGCCCCTCATTGTGGATTGTCGCCTCACCGCCCCTCAGTGTGGATCATTGCTCGTCTAAAATGACCCCTTGAAGCCCTATCTCACCTCCCCACTGCATGTCCTGACCCATCCCGTCGCTTAACGCTTCTCGTATCCCCTTAGTATTCCTTGCAGGGTATAGACATTGTTTTTGTTAGATAAATGCATTGTGAGTTTTAGTATAATATCTCAGAGAAGTATGAGGATAATATCCCCAATATGGATATAGAAAGTTGTTTGGAGGATTTTGATATTTCTTTTAGATTTATTCATGAATGAATGTAAAATTTGATTCCACTAGATAATTGTATATTGAATGGAGTAATTCATCTGTGGTAGATATTATTCTTGGGTGAGTGTAAGGAGAATACAATATCATAGGATGAATTATGGAATTATGTTTATAATGAGTTCCTCCCTTTAAAACAATTGGTGTTAATATAAAAGGATTTTATCTCTTCAATATAAATTTTTTAACATGTGAGAGCTCGGATTTTGATTTCATAAACATATTTATTTTTCTTATGATGTTCTTCTATATGAAAATGATATAATGTGACATTTTTAAGAGACATTATGTTCATCTTTTTAAATTCAGGTCACTTTATTTACACAATCGATTTATCATTTTGTTCTTGTGAAGGTAAAAGTGACAATGAATATGTGTTAGTTGACTAAATAATCTTTAGAGGGGATTAATTTGGACTTCCAATGGATTTAGTTGGTATATAGAGGCTCTTTTCTTTCGAGGATGTCAAGGTTCTAATGAACCAGGAGTTAGTATCATCCTTCTTCTCCTTATTTATTTAGAGTTATAAATTCTCAAAATTCTATCAGAATATCCATTCTAGTGTTGTTTTATATTCAAGATTGTTGTCATAGATTGTTCAAAATTTCGGAACACTTTTAGTTTTAGTGTGGTTTTGGTTATTATTTCCTTGAACAACCTCAATATATATTGATTACAATGCCATATCCACTCATGAAAATTGATCAAACACTAATAGATAATGACTCCCCACATCACAGTTATGACACTCACTTTTCCACATAGAAATATAAACTCGATGCTCTAATTTTCTATATCTCATTTCTCGACCATAAATATTAAATCCTTTAAAAACCCCAATTTATTACCATGATCTATCTGTATTAATATTTTTTATTTCAATTTTTATTATAATTATATTTTATATTTCATTTTTATTTGAAATTATTAATATATTGCTGTTTTTAGGTTATAATATAATGGTATATCTTAATGTTTATGGAGAAAAGTCTAAATTACTTCAAAAATTATTTTATGAGTTTTTTTCTTATTAAAAATATTATCAATAATTCTATAGGGACCCAAAATTTCCATTCATTAAATTTAGGATTATTAAGGGGAATTTAATTAACAATGTAAACCTAAGGAATGAAATATATAATTTTAATTATCTAAAAAGTGAATTTTGAGTTTACCATTAGATTTAGAATGGTTGGTTTACCTTGGAGTACCTGTTTGTTTAGAATCTAAGTAGTTTATAGATGTTGGGATTGGTTTTTATTCATGGTATGGTTTTCATTCATAGTTAAATTGCAATAAATGGTCATGGATATTTAGGTAATTACTAATGAACAATTTATACATGGTTGTGAAACTAAACCACTAATTTGAAATATTTTTGGTAAATAATTGTTTTACAGTTCATTCACACTTAAATAACCCTATAATGAAACTATATGAATCAATTCATCTTATGAGAGTACTTATGCTGACAAATTTGTATTAGTTTTTATTAATATTTTCATTAAACCCTTTGGAATCTATGTGTGATTTTCCTAACAAGGATCCTACATATGAGGCATCTATAATTTTTCTTTTAATTTTTAGTAGGTATTTTTATAAGAAGACAATGAAATGGTTCTGTTAAACAATTTTATGAGGATAACTGGTACACATCATTTTTGAACATTTCTCAATACTTATAGAGAGTCTCTCTAGATTCCTTCTGATATGATATTTGAAATTTTTTATTTTTATAATCATGATCATGGGAAATTATATTTACATGAATCATCTATGAAGATCTTCCCAATCATTTCATTTTAAAAGTTTTAGGTTATAGATACCTATCTACATATATACTAAAAGGAAACATCCCAAGGCCAACTATAATTTCTTTCCGACGGAGGTCCACATTATGTTTCAACCACCATTGATGTTCCGTGATCCACCCCAGATCTGAATAAATTAATCACACACTGTGTCACAACATGTTTCTACCCAAAACAGTTCACCATGATACCTCACATGGTCTAATATTCTCAACCCCAGACCATACCCAACTCTTTTAATCCTAATTTGAGGCAACCAATAACATATAAAGTACCCAAAAATTATTAACATACACTATATTTAATACTCCCTCTATTTTCTATTTCATGTTGATTGAATATTTTATATGAATTACATGAGACTATGGATTTAATAGGTTCTCTTACTCTATAATTGAAACAAAATTAAATAGAAATTGAAAAGGTATATTTAATATGTTATCCCACTTTTTATAAGACTGGGATTCATTGACCCTAGCCAAAAATCATTTCACCTGATGATTCATGACATGTTCTACATCACGGTTACCCATGTATTTTCTAATGTATTGAGTCATGCTTAAGGAAAGAGTTTGTTTCCATTCCATATTCCTAACTTTTATTCATTTACTTGGCAATATTTTAGGCTAGCAGGCCGCAGAGCCCATTTTCCATCCAATTTCATACGATGATTAGAGGCATATGACTACATGTTAAAAAATGATGTTTTAATTCCAAAACAAATGTAATTTTAATAAATTATGGTGTAATTCAATGTCATGTTACAAATATTTTAAAAATGAATTTATGTGTACAAATGTTTTTCCACTTTACGGTACCTGATGTTATAGCACAGAAGTGGAAATTCAAAAATCTAGGTAAAAATGGAAGGAATTTAAATAGATATTGTGGGGGGGGGGATGTCAACGACACATTGTTGACAACGGAACATATATTTGAAAAGCAACATAATGGGGTACCCAAAGTGCAATGGAATGTTTTTGTTGACAGACATCATGATGAGTAGCTCATGGTATTTAAATATAGATTACTATTTTATTCTCATATTACATTTATACATGTATATGAATAGGATATGAAATTGAATACATTACTATTTAATTTTATTTTATTTATTTCTAGATCATTCAAGAAATAATTCATCAATATGGGATAAGCAACTCATCCCTCACACTGTGGTGTCAAAGAGTTTTTCTAGAAGCCGATGTACTATGATAATCTTTTCACTGGTTTAAATATTTATCAGACAAGATTTTTTGTTCATTATATTAAATTTTATATTTATTTTTTTAGTGGAGTCATATAGTTTAGGGAATGAATCACCTCAAAAAGATGTGTGGTTTAATGTTTACCAAAAATATGATGGATGTTCTGTTAATGAGCCAGCCGAAGAAGTTGGGTTATGAACCAATTTTTCATTATAATAACTTATTATCAATTGTTAAAATGTTAATATATATTGCTTCTAATATGATTGGTATTTTATTTATTGGGAAAAATTAATGAACTTTGGGATTCCAATCCTGTGAAGTCCTACTCAGTCTCCTATGATGACCCGGTTGTTAATGTTCTTAAGAAAGAGCGTCCTGGTAGAGTGTGCAGGATGGGTTTGCGAATCGTACAATCTGAGGTCTTTGGCAAGCCACTAGGGATTGCAGCTATATCTTTTCTTGGTTGTAGTTAGTCCATACCCCGAAATACTAATAGAGATATTGTTTCTCTATGTAACATAGTTCAAGATGAGGGGGCTCAATTATCCTCCATGGAGAAAGTTTCGATTGATTTATATCAAAAGATGACCAGATCTTCCCCCGGTGTTATTGCATCAACTGGTGGTGAGCAGGTAAATAAACAAAAATCAAAATCGGTTAGTTTTCAAGCATTTATTGGTTTTATGACAAAATATAAATATGTAAAAATATTTAGTTTCCAATATAATGTTCTTATAGGTGGTAGCTGGAAGAAGAGATGGAGGTAGAGAGGGTGACGATCTGTGTTCATCATCAGCTCGTGAATAGTTGTTTTGTTGATATGTTGGATATATGTGGTAATAGTTGATTTTTATATGTATCATTTGTGGCATATAGATTCCCCAACATATTTTCATGACCTAAAATTTTCTTGATTTCCCACGTTTCATTTTTTGAATTTTATTTATTTCTGATTTTTCCTTTAATGACTTGATTTCTCTAGTGTTGTATGCACCATATATGTCAATTATTTATTGTCATGAATCATTTTTTATTATTCATTTTTCCTAAATTAATTAGATTTTTTACCAAAGGATTAACAATCATTCTTCTTATTTATTTTCATGAGAATATCTAATTTTTTAACTCCCTTAAACTAGTTTTAGTAGATAACCCTTATTTCATTAAATTTTATAGTATTCTCTTCTCATGTTTAATAGTTGGAATGTGATCACTCTCAAATATTCATTCCCATTATTCAAAATATTTTAGATAAGAATTTAAAAATATCTATTGAACACTTTAGTGTCTTGATCATGTCATGGTAGAGGGACTATTAACTTCATTATTAGTAGAAATTATAAATATCTGTTGAACACTTGAGTGTCTTACACTACCAGAATTTGTATCCCCCCCAAGAGATGAATCTGGTAGCTAAAATCTATAATACAATCCAAAATCTTGTCCAATATTATTTGGATCATCCTTACAGACTGCTCATCAATTTAAGGATAAATGTTCATACACAACGTCAAGTATCAAATCATAGAGTTATATTTTTATTACCTAAACTATGAGGAAAAATAGATAAGCCCTAAGTGAACATACCACTTCAACTATCAACTCAGATACTTGCTGATAAATTTTGGACAAGTCAATTAATGGAAAACAAATCTTTCAATGATTGTTAATATAGAGGGCCACCAGAACATCCACTTTTCATTATTATAAATCAGGGTCGGCCCTTCGTGAACATCTCAATTAAAATCATTATAGGATCTCATAAACTCATATATCTTGAAATATGTGACCATTACCATGATACTAACTATAATCACTCTATGTATATCAAAATTTAATCCTAAAACAGTTTCACATTCTTCCAACCTGTCACACATCATGATAAATTTCTGAAAAATATTCTTACTTGTTTTACATGGTAAACCAATAATGACATTATATCTAAGGATACCCACATTACTTCACATTAACCCTGAACTACTCCCACCAACTAGTCTTATATTGAAGATAAGAACTTCTATTCAGCTTATGAAATCGGTTATCCCATCTTATATGTTTTCTAATCCATTTCATTTAGCACAACATTTCCATTTCTTGATGATTACTATTTATCAATGTCAAACATATACAAGTACTATTTGAAATTCAACATATTATGATTATTCCCATGTAGTCAGAAAATTTTATATGCACTCTCGGTGCCAAATTACTCAACCAATATCTCTCCCAAGAGGTTATATCTTGATCATTTCAATGAAAGGACCACAACTACAAACTAAAATACAAGATTAGACTATTTAATATTGTGGTTTAAAATCCTATGAAACCAAAAGTGACTAATTTATCACTCTACATAATAACATATCCTATGACAGAACCAGAAGCATCACTATTCACTACTTTTCCAATGCCAGGCTCAAGAATTCATAGTATCAGAGCTGACAATAACCACTTCTTCAAAACTATGGAATCTTCCTCACACTAGTATGTACAGTCAAATGTGAATCCATTCATGGTAATTATGGTCATTGAAAATACTATGTGAGAGATCTCCAAAATTATTCTACTTTAATAACCTTACAATCTAATATAAAATAATCTATTGATTATATTCCTTAGTTATGAAAGATTTAAAAATACATCCATGTACTCGGGATCAACTGATATCCCTGATTGTGAAACCACTATATCCAAAATTGAGACTTCATGTACATAGAATAACTCTTATGTAACCAAATCATACTAAACCTATTATTCAATTATCCCTCTTGGGATTCTTATGAAAATATTGGTCTCCTAATATTCTTTTGGATGTGGGATATATGTGCATGTGAAATTGGAATGGTTTTTTTCAGGGCAATGGAACTGGTGCTGCAGAATCAGCTACCTTTATTTGTAATTCTAGATTTACCGGCAGTTTTAATCGCCACTAAAAAAATGTAATATATTTTTCATCAGTTTTAACCGCCACTATAATTTCGGTATTTTTCATTCGTTGGCAGTTAAATCAGCTACTACTTCCAATAATTTATTGTTGGTTAAGACTGTCACTACACAATTTTCATATTTCTATATTATTTTGTGGAAGTTATCTTTATTTTAGCAGCGATTTTATCAAAAAAAATGGTTTTTATATCGCGGTGGTTTGAACCTCCCCTAAAAAAATAATTTTCACCGGTAAAATCTCTTCTCAAACCATGAAAAACAATTTCTAAATTCATCCACTATTATGGTTACAATAAAATACCACTAAATCAAGGAAACTATCACATATTGTATGTTGACACACAATTTAATGGTGGTTTTTTAAAACCGCCGTAGAAACAAATGGCAACGGTTTAAACCGCCACCATATCAAAAAATAACCGCTATAAAATGGTCATTTTCCTCTAGTGGTTCCTCCTCAAAATGAGATCTTCTATCTTGAAGCTCCTCCTTAATCTGTTATCCCCTCACTAGTGTCTTACCCTTAACTTCAGGTCTTATTCTTCCAAACACTCATAGAGGAAGATGGATAACTTGAGCATCAACGTCTCATTGAGTTTCAATTACTCTTTATTCTTCAATAACAACTGTAGAAGGTTCTACAAAAACATTCTAGACCGAAGCATAAACCACCTCTACATCTCAACCTTGGTTATCCTCAGGATGGTCACTATCACTTTCATCACCTTCACTATTACCTTCAATACCTTCATCATCATTTTCTCCATGCCCTTCACTACAACTTCCACTAGCATTTTCATCGTCACCTCTTTCACTTCCTGAATGAGAACCACATTCACTTCCACTATTTCATTCATTACCGCTAGCATGTTCTTCTCTCTCATCTTATTCTTCTAATTTTGATTCATCTTTATAGAAACCAGACATGATAATATACTCTATAGTTCCTTAGACTTTTTTATCCTCATCTCCATTAGTGCTAAGAATGTGTTCATCTAAGGGTAGAGAATGTGGTGGTCTTGGAGGCCTAAAAACCGTTTGGTGCTCCTGTTTTTTCAGGAATACTCATATCATCAAAAGGTGACCCTTGATCTCTGACTGATGTGGAGGACTCTTCTCCAACATCAAAATAATAAACAACTAGATCATCTTGTCCAAGGCATGGATCCACCATATTCCTTGGCCTAATATGGTTGTCCACTGGGTTGAACTTATCATATAATTTCTCCTCATCCCTAACCAATTATTTCTTATATGGGTTCTAATTGATTTTTAGCCTTTTATAGATTTATTTTCTTAGAAAGATCCCACTACGGTTAGAAACAATCTCATCAACATCAGTAACACTTCCCAACTCTTTCAACATGGTTGAGATCATCCAAGGGTAAAACAAAGAGTTTGTCTTCCAATAAGTCTTAATAATCTCACTGATATGAACCATGAGATATATACCATGGTTTTACATAATTACCTTATTTATTAGGTACACCACATATATATCTTGATATTTTAATGAATAAAATTTCTCTTTCCTAGGATAGATTTGGTGCAGAATGAATTTGTACACAATTCTTCACTCCCCATCTTATTCTGTAGAAATAGGCCCCCTATTCCCATCATTGTTAGTAGGCTCCTTCATAGTTATCTCAGAGCAGAAAAATTCATTCTTGGGTGGAGAAAAACCTTGATAGTCATCAAAAATTTCTCATGGAGTAACATAAGACATTCATCCAACTGTCAAGATGAAAAATATATCCTCTTTGTTTTAACATCTATCTTGATCCATGAAACTTCACAAACTTCAAGAAAAAACTCCACATTCATGTCAAACTCGTGAATTTACATTGGGTAGAATGGTCCTTTGTTTCCTAAAAAACACTAAACCCATCATTGATCCTACAACAGCTTCAACATTAATGATTTTCATTCCAACAACCACTCATCCAACACTTCCTTTTCTGGTGTAACTGCTTGACAAGAAATTGCAATATTCACAGGACCTGAGGAACCCCATTTCTATTTCTTAGCGTCGTGAGACATGTTTCTAGAACCACCTTCCAGAATGCGCTTCACACACACCATTCTTACTATTCGGTTGATCATAATGGGGTTAATAGTTGAATGTAAGATGTGAGAAAAAGCTGGAGAGTGTGAGGGTTAATGTCTGAGGGTAAGTAGTAGAGTGGATAAACCTAGTTTATATCATTTAGGGAATTTGGGATCCCAAAATCATGAAATCATGAACCTGGTTCAACAAAATCACTAAAATAGTGTAATTTTGGTAAAAACATAAATCAGATAAAAAATGATTCATTAGTGTCGACCTGATAGATTTTTCATAACAATTATAGTGTCAACATGACAATGTATAAGTGTCAGAAATGAAACTATCTCGACATAACAATTGTGTGAGCATGGCATAGAATAGGTAGAAAAAAGTTATTGGTTTCGGTATTACATTTTCAGATTCATACTATCAGTGTCAGCATGGAACTATCTATTTGACTTTCCCAGTGTCGATATGAAAATTTCACTAAAAATTATCAAAGTAATAACAACATGAGGTCCAATAGACTACTCATTCCTAACTCATGTCTGATGTAGTTCATTATTTTAGTGTTCAATGGCTTCATGAAAATGTAATCAATCTAATGTTTAATTCCAATGAATTATAAAGTTAAATCACCTTTTTAATAATGATCTTTAGAAATGTAATTTCATAACTCAATGTGTTTTTTCCTAGAATCAGAAATAATATTCATAAAAATATTAATAGAACTTGCGTTATCACATTTTATAGGGGTATATCTGAATTTATAACCATATTATAGTAATGTGAGTAACATCCACAAAACTTTTGGAAAACAACTCTAGGTAGCTATGTATTCATCTTATTTAGTAGATAATGAAAAATGAATTTCGTTTCTTACTACACCATGAAACTATAAACTTCCCCAAAATTAACATGTGTCAGAGGTGATCTTTTTTCTAAAAAATAGCCACCAAATTCCGCATCTAAAAAATTCACGAAATCTAAATGTTTTTTTTAGTATAGAAAATTCCCACATTGGTTATTTTTTTGATTTATTTAAAATCCTTTTAATAAAATTTAAATGATATTCTTTTTTTATTTTCATAAAAATGTTCAAACATGCACACACTAATCATAATATCTGGCCTACTAGAACTAAAGTAGAGTAAGCTCCCAATCATTCCTATTTAAGTGGTTATATCCATGTATTTAACATCTTCAACACAGTCCAACATACATGTGGTGCTCATTGGAGTGTCAATAAACATAGTTCTTTTGAAGAAAACTACTTTTAAAATGTCTTTAGTATATTAATTTTTATTGAAAAAAATACCTTATTTATTTTAAAATATTTGAAATTGATGAAATAATTTGAGTTCCCCCATCAAAATCATCTAAAATTAGCTTTTCATCAACATTGAAAAATCAACACATAAAGAATTTTAAAAGGATCCATGAATAATACCATCTATATTGATTTGTACTACTAAAAAATATTTGGAAATTTGATTTATAATAAGGTAAGGATAAGTAATACATTTTTTAAAACCATTAGAAATAATAAAAGTTTTTATCCTATCTTGCCAAGCACTTGGAGCATGATTTTAACAATACAAAGAATTAGTTAATTTAAAAAATATTATTTAGAAAGTGGGGATTTTTAAAACTAGTGGGTTGTTCGACCAAAACTAATTCAATTGTATATCAGTTTATGAATGCACTGTCTATATCAATTTGATAATGTTTGAAATTTTGATGTGATATAGAGGAAAGTAGTCTTATAATTTCCTCATGTATAGGTACCCATTCCAAGGTTTCATCATATTCAAGCACTTCTTCATGACTATAACCTAGTTCAACCAATCTAGATTTGTCTCTAACTATATTACTATATTTATCTTCTTTTTTCCTAAACACCCATTTAGTACCTGTAGTCAAGGTGTCTTTGGGTCTGTCTACAAATTTCTAGGCATTGTTTCTTTCAATAATATTTCACATTTATTACATAGAAATCAACTAAAATTCACCATTAATTGCATCATTGATGTTATTAGGTTCAATATATGTAAAGAGTTTTGATGTTCAACCTGATTTATTAGAGAATCTATATTCTGGGTTCTATTGACTAAATCCCCAAAGATAGAATCTAAAGGATGGATATTTAGAGTTCTAAAAGGACTATAAAAATATGTTCTTGTCACTTCAGGTTCTTCTACAAGTTCAGGTTCATCATGACTAGAGTATAGATAATTTCTAGAACTAGTAGTTTTAACAGATTCATTTACAAGATTGTTAGTGGATTTAGTATTCATGACCAGATTTGACCTCTTATCCTCAAGATCTTCTAGATATGTATTGGAATCATGTGGATCTATCTCATCACACCTGACATGTACAAATTCTTCCACACATTTTTTTATCTAATTAAAGACTCTAGAGGATTTAATATAAATATAGTATCCTAGGAAAATTCTTTTTTTAATCTTGGAGGTAGGTTTTTTCAGATTATCTATAGTGTTAAAAATAGATTTTTCAACCAAAAACATTGATGTAGTTAACCTTAGTCTTTCTATTGTTTAACAACTCATAATTTGTGTGCAAAAGGATAGAAATATTTAAATATATATTGATTATATTGCATGTTCTGTTGAATTATTCTCCCCAAAAGTATATAGTTAGGTTACACTCACAAAGCATGGTTCGAGTAATTTCTTGTAGGGTTATATTTCATCTTTCTATAACTCCATTTTGATGCGGTGTCCTAAGAGAAGAGAAGTTATGACCTAGCCATTTTTTGAGCCAAATGATTCAAACTCTAGGTTCTTAAACTCACAGTCATGGTAACCTCTTTGGGATTTAATTCTAATCCTACTAAGATTTTCGATAGAGCTAGTATACTTGGTAAAATGAGAGTAATCATCACTTTTGTGTTCTATGAAGAAGGTTCAATTAAATTGTTCAAACTCCGAGGTGGTGCATTTATAGTAAATGTGTATATAGCACAACGAGGATCATCACATGTCCCTTTTTTCATAGGGAATAAATCTCTTCAAATTTACCATTCCTTTGTTTCAACTGGTTCAACTTCATTATACTTTAAAGATGGGTGAAATAACCCTGTGGGGAACCGTTGGTCCTAATAGGTGGTTGTGTGGGGGTCAAGCACTCAGGAAATCGGTCCTTCTAGGATATAACATCCCCAGATGGTCTCCAACTAGTTCATTTGTAGAGCCATGAATTCCCAACGACCCTGGTATCCATGATTTGTGGACCTTCCTTCCAAAAGGCACACACTCGTTCACTGAAAATCTGTCCAATGACACTTGAGGACTCCATTGGTCTAGAGGATGGGAGGTCAGGCTCACCACACCCTTTTGGTGGGGATTGTTGCAAGTTCTGGGACTCTCTTATAGATTTAATTATCGTTCTAATGATCATGAATCCTTTTTTCATTTATGAAGAGTGTGTACCCGGGAAACCCATGGGTTTCAAGATCATTATGGGCACACATATGTTTGATGACATGGAGGTGATGCTGAATTTGCCGTATTGTATGACACTCTAGTGTTTATTGGGATCTAGGGTGAAATAAGGTGTCTAGATGTTCAGATTGGGCCCATGAGTAGAGGATCCTACATATCAATGGAAGAGTAATTAGAACCCATGTAGTTTGGGTTGTGTGGGGATTATGCATGGAAGCTGTCCATTTGAGGGGACATGATTGAGAGGAACCTATATGGATGGGAACCCTTTTGACCTCGAGCCTTCTGGAAGGCGTCCTACATGTCTTGATTTGATCAGGAATCATATTTCTCATAGTTCAAATCTTGTGGGGATTACGTGTGGGTGATGACCATTTGAGAGACATGATGGGGTGGACCCTTTGTTGGATGGGCACCCTATTGAGCTCGGTCCTTCAAGAAGGCGTCCTATGTGGCCTAATTTTTTTTAGGAATCAGAGTTATTGTAGTTTAGATTGTGTGGGGCTTACACATGGAATCTTCCCATTTGAGGGACATGATTGGGAGGACCCTTTTGGGGATGGGCACCTTATTGTTCTTGGGCCTTCTGGAAGCCATCCTACGTATCCTGATATTTTCATGAATAAGATTTATCGCAGTTCCTATTTCGTACTGATGTTGTAATCCTCACAAACCTCTAAGCCCATGTGAGTCATGGTCAGTGTAAGAAACCATTGGATTTGAATGATTCAACAATGCACATGCCCCTCCCCTATTTTTGGCTGTGGGAGAGCTTGTAGAGGAAGAGGTTGGGGTGACTGTGGGTGAGGGAACCGAGTGATGAACCCTTCAACATAAAATGACATTGATGTTCAGGTGACCCAGGCTTAGAGGATTGGGAACATACCTCAGTGGGAGGGTCTCGGATCATCATATGAGGTATATAAATGATTAATGTCATATAGCTTGGATAATGATTAACTGGAGGATAATCATGTTTGGTTGTTCTGACATGCCTCCAGTATGAGAGGTAAATAATGTGAAAACCTTGATTCTGGAGGATCCCGAATAATGTTATATGATATGAGTCATGGAAGCCATTGAGACATACAAAGGTAGTAAAGGAAACTCCTGATGATTAATTTTCCTTTATTTGATGGCCATTTTTGTAGGATTTATATATAGAGCCACCAGGGCATGATGTACATAGTCAAACAATGGTGTCTGCAGAACACTGGCCTTCTGTTTCTGATGTCCATAGAGGTTTATGAGGATCCATAATCACTAGTAAACTATAGTTCAAACTCATATAACTTGGACAAATACCATATAGTTTACATTCATGTGGTTAGGATGAAGACTCATAGTTTAAGGTCATAGATATTGGTCCATGTTGGGAAGGATCCATTATTAATTGAAGGATAATTAGGATGGGATGTTTTTACATTCCTCGAACATGAGAGGGATAGAATATGTAAACTGTTACATTAGGGATTCTCAGATTTGGATAAATGATATGGGGAATGAAAGCCATTGAGGTGTACAGTGGTAGGAAAGGACTCTGCTGAGGATAATTTTCCACTGATTGATAGTTGTCTTTAGGCTTCAAATGCAGAGCCATCAGTGCATGATGTGTATAGTCCAATAAATGTGTCTATAGGACACTGGACTTTTTCTTCTAATAGCCATGGATGTTTATGAGAATCTAGAATCACCAGAGACACCGAGTTTGATAGATGTAAAGGTTGTGGCTAGGAATTTAAGAAACACTCGAGCTGTGATTATCCTTGGATTACTAGGTCAACCTGGAATAAGAGGTAGGGGATAGGGATTTTTAGGAGGTGCTTGAGGAATTTCTCTTCTCATTGTATTTAAGGGGAGGATATTGGGGATGAATAAGGGCTCAATGGAAAATTACATCGACTCAGACCAAAAAGTTCATAGTGCGACTCTCCATTTTTCATGAGGTTCAGTGATTGGAGTGAAGGGACCATCCCAAAGGGCTAGGACTACAGCCTAGAAGTGATCTCTAGTTGGTTCGGGGGGGGGGGGGGCACATCCTTCATGGTATGGATTGGTGGGTGTGAATTGTTTTCTTCATAGAGCATCTGTGTCCGAGTTGGATGTGTAGGAGCTAGCTGCTTAGGATGATATGCCGAGGAGTTATCCACGTATAATGGAGTGCGGAGGATATTTCCACGAACTATCTTACACATAATGGTTCTCGCTTACTGTATTCCCAAAATGGGCATCTATGAACCATCTTTTTCACAAAATCATTCACAAACCATATTCTTCATTTTGACATCGCTGAACCATTTTTATTATAATTTTTATCGGTTTGCTGGTTGGTTGTGGAGGATCTTTTGAATACGTTTCATGGGCATGACTTCTGTGAACTGCATTCCTCTTATGGTTTTCAGGATGGATTCCATGAACTATTTATTGTTTGAGGGATAGAATATGTGAACTTCTTCAGGTGCAGGAGAAATTTTTTCCATACCATTGACATTATTTGTCCACTTTTCACCCATCCCCTAGATCTCTCCTCACCTTTGTCTTCACCCCCCTCTTCTTTGAATCCTCTGGTAGTCCTTTAATAGAGTACAAGGGAAGCTCTATCTGTGGTTCACGCGACACATTCTCTAGAAGCCCAGGGAGAGATATCATTACCCGTGGAAGACTTGTTAAATTGGGGTTTTCGGAGGTTGTGGTACACTGTCGACTTTTACTCATCCACGAACCACATTAGTTCGAGGGGATGGATTGCGGGCTGCACATCCACTACATTTTTTCCAATGAAAATGGTTCACGCCTGCTTCATTTCATGGGTGGAAATTCATTTTGTACAGTCTCATTCATTGTCCAATGCCATGTAGTTCAATGTGGAGTATTCACTCAGTGTACCAGTGGTACATGTTTTATTCCTTTCATGAACCTTTCTCAGTGATAGTACGTGACCCGGCCATATTCCCTTGAAAAATTTTATTTCTTCACATTCCCTTTCTCAAATTAGAAATCCAATTTGTATCCATCTTCTTTACCAAACATGTGGGAGGATTTTCATTCCGTTTTCTAATTTATCAGGACCCTAAAAATTTCCCCAATCGAAATGGGATCTGATCAGGATGTGGAGGATGCTATTTGGATGTAGAAGAAGTCTTGGCATGAATAGTAAGATAACGCTCCAATTTTTGACGTAGCCAATGGACTCAGCGAGTGTAGTTCGTCTATTGCTATGATTTTATGGAACACCTCAAGATCATTTGTTTCATATTCATTATTAACCTATATTTTGTTTAATCATTCCTCATATGGGCTTAGTAGGTATAACTTGGATTTTTTGTAGGCTGCCCTTTTTGGGGTTTTGTCCTAATAAGCATTGCATCTTTTTTGATGGCTCAATGTGTTTTTTTAGCGAACCGATAAATGAATTTTATGCAGAGGTTCCTTATGATAATTTTCCCTTTTTTGATCATAATGTCTTTTTTTCATACTGTTAGTTAAGAGTCCTGTTATTCAATCTTTTTAAGGATACATTAGTTCGAACATATTTGACCAAATTTAACGGGGTAATGCCCCGACATGGGATCATTAGTTGGGTATATTATAGTATCCTTCAGACATGGGTTAAGGATTTTTTCATGACACTAGATTTGTTGATTTTGGAGATGCATGATGATCAGGTGCCACTTTAGACGTACTGAGGTAGGAAATGACTCTCTTAGATGTGAATTTTCAGTTGATTGACAACCATTATTGTGGGAGACAAATGCAGACCCACCAGGGCATGATTTTCATAGTCAATCAAAGGTTCCCCCAAGACACTGGCCTTCTACCTCCGATGTCCAAGTGGGATTTGCCACATTTTTTATTTATCATGATGTTGGGAGCCACACTAGGTATCTGGATTGAGTAGTGTTGTCTAAGAACATTAGAAACATTCATATCGGCCTTGAGTGGGCAATTGTTCCTGCACATTTATTTCTTGTGTGAGGGAGAGCTTGCAGGTGGTAAGATAAGTTAAGAGTCCTTATTCTGTTAGGGGAACTTGGGAAGAAGGAGGTACATAAGCTATCATCCACGATTTTTCCGAATCTAGGGGAGTAAAAAGAAAAAATTGTAATTTGAGCATATAGAGGCTGGAAAGAACACTCCTAGGGACGAATATTCCTTCGATTGATGGACATTTTTTGGGAAATGTATAAAGATCCACTACATCCTAATATCCATATCCAAGAAAGGTATCCCCATGACATTGGACTTCTTCCTCTGATGCCTGTTGAGGATCATAGATATTGGGAACATTCGTAATACGGTGTGTGACCTTCAACCAGGGGTGCCTTTAATCAAAAGAGGAGGATTTTTTACAGAAATTCTTGGGGGGAACTCAAAAATGAGAGGGGCCACTATTACATTACATTAGGATCAACTTCATTCTAGAGGATAGGATAACTTTTAGAAACCTTAAAAAAGACGAAAGGTGAATCATGCCTATATGTTTCCATATATGTAGGATGTGTGGAAGGGGAAAAACCATGTCAATGAGGGCCATTGAATCAGGAGAGGATGAATGAGTCTTGGAATCCATTGGGAGTGATGAGGTTGGAGAGGACTCTCCTGGGAATTAATGTTCCTTTGATTGATAGCCATTTTTGTAGGCGACATATGTAGAGCCACCGAGGCATGATATTCATAGTCAATAAATGGTGTCTACATGGCACTGGCCTTCTATCCCAGATGGCCATGTATGATTATGAGGATTAAAGATCCTTTAAAGAACAATGTTTGGAATATTAAAGGTGTATACTAGGACATAATGGGGATATTTGGGTTATGATTCATTCATGGAATGGTATCCATTACGTTGATTAGACCCATATATAGGGTCAGTTATTCATTCTATCTTTGAGATTCTCGATTGTTTGACATCACATGGCCAGGACACAGGGATCCTCTTCGGCGAGGGAACTATAAAAATCTTTTTATGGTCATTCTACTAAGACCAAATTCATGTGTTATTTTTCCATAATGTCACAATGGATCTCTTTCTAAGATCTCTATGCTCACGTGAGCTATGCTTGGTGTGAGAAAAAAGGGATCACAAGGGTTTCATGTCATTATATAAGAATAGTGAATTCAATATTATGGGGAATTTTTAGGCTAAATCTATTGTTTTAAAGCTTAACGTCATGAGGTGAGGGAAATTTTGTCATTGCATTTTAGCGTCGTGTGGTGAGGATGATTTTATCCTTGATATTTAGCATCAGGATGTGAGGATGATTTTCCCATGTAGTTTAGCGTCGTGTGGTGTGGAAGATTTTGGCCTTGTAGTTTAGCATCGTGCGGTGAGGAAGATTTTGTCCTTATAGAGGTCTTCAAAAGTTTTTGGATAATTTCAGTTAGGGTGTTCTATCGTTCCTTAGATGTGAGTGATGATAGAAGGTGTAAACCATAGTCCTGTGGAAGACATGAATATGAAGGGATGACATGGGGCTTGAAATCTGTTGGGCATACTGAGGTAGGAGAGGACTCCCCTGGGGAAAAAGTTTCCTTTTATTGATGGCCACTTTTGTTGGCGACGTATGTAGAGGCACTGAGATATGATATGCATAGTCAATCAATTGTGTCTGCAAGACAATGGCCTTCCATCTCAGATGCCCATGGATGATTGTGGGATCCATGTTTTACCATGGTTTAGAGTTTGACCAAAAGGAAAGGAATTATTGGCAATGTGAGAATACCCAGACCTTGACTAACCGTGACATTCTTGGAACTTCCACATAGTTCTAACACATGAATTTGGGAAATGGTTTTTTTGTTGGTGGGTGGGCCAGGATTCTAAATTCGATTATCACTATATATCCTGCGAGAGCAAGAATCAAGCCACATGTAGTTCTCTATGTTCCTTACAAACGTTTGTTTGATGAGTTACAGACACTTGAGGGAATTTTTTATTTACTTGATATGTGTTCCAAGCATTCTGTACTCTTTTATGGTTTACATTAATATGAAAATCCATACAACTGATCCTATGCTCACGTGACTTATACTCAATGTATGAATGAAGGAGTGGTTATAGAGTGTCCTTTGCAAGTGTGAGGTGATAGAGAATATGATGGGGGCCTTTTCATAATCTTTCCTGGTGGGGCTGGGATAGGATCAATGATCGAGGAATCACTACATATCCTATGAGGGTAGGAATCAAGCTGTGCATAGTTTTGGGAATGATCAAGTAGTTTATTTTCAGACAATCAGGATGTTTTATGTAATGAAGGTTAACTTCTAATAGTAAGGACATGTTCCTTATAGTTTAATGTCTTGTGGAACGGACCATGACTCATAGTTTAAGGTCTTAATGTTTCGACCACGACATGGGGGCATTTTTATGACTCATTGTTTAGGGTCGAATAGTTTGGACCTTATCATGGGGGCATCCTTCATGACTCATAGTTTAGGGTCATAGTGTTTGGACCAGAGGACATTTTTAACTCATATTTTTAGGTCATGGAGTTTGGACCTTATCATGGGGGTTTCCCGTTACTCATAGTTTATGGTATTAGAGTTCGAACCATGATGTGAGACACCCCCTTTTTTATGACTCATTGTTTATTGTCGTAGAGCATGGACTTTATCATTTGGTCATTTTTATGAGAAGTATTTCTTCAATAACTTCACCTTCGTGGGAGCTATGATGAGATTTATGTCCATTGATATCAGGGCATACGCTCCATTGGAATAGACCTGATGTATGACCAATGGTCTTTCCCACTTTGGTTTAAGTTGTAGGGGCTTCTTTGTCATGACCCTTACCCCATAAGACTGAAATAGGTGCCTGAAACATGGTGTAAAATTTTTTTTGTTATAAAAAATGTTTACAAAAGAAGGAAATTTTCACAACTTGTCCCAATACAGAGGATCATCTCGGTTTAAGATCTAGTATAATCAAATTCCACTAAAGTACTCCTTCTGAGAACATGGCAGGGTTAAGCCTCTACATGGTGTCATTACAAAAAGTACATAGGGCTTGAGCACAACTACTAAAAACCTGAAAAAATTAAATTTAAACATAGGGTGATCACAAACATAACTAGTAAGGGGTTTTAAAACATTTAGAGAAAATTCAAAATTCAAAACAACCACCATGAAAACAAACATAAAACAATTCCTGAGAGAGATCACAACATCAATATTTTTCTGAGGTTACTTGAAGACATTTTTCCAAAAGACCGTTTTCATAAAAGTTAGTTGTGCCTTCTACAAAACATGAATCATAGTGCGCATGTGTAAGAGATTTTCATAATGTATAACATTATCAATCCAATTTCGAAATCTTTGTTAAGAGTCTAAGCATTCATATCATGATTCTTTAAAACATAAAAAGTGATTCATATGAATTTATAATTAGAAACTCTTCCCTTGTATAAAATTCCATTTGAACACTTGATAATCCTTATGATAAAAAAATATTCTTAAGTAAGGATACACAATCCCTTGATTTATTATTTATCATACCATAGTGAAGAAATGTATAATGTTGGACATTATCAAGGCCTTGCACCATGACCGTATGGGTAAAAACCCAACATAATTGTGGGTAACAACCACACATGGTTGTGAACAAAGCTAGCATCATGTCCATGCATCATTTCACTTAACTCATGAGACTTCATCACTTTACCTGATGCATTTGAGTGCTGTATAATTACCGGTGCACATGTCACATCATTTTAAGTCCAATACATTCCTCATATATCTTTATCATGATCTCATATTCATAGTTATCATGTTATATAGAACATACATTATTAGTCCATAATTCCCCTTTTTACACATGATCATACTAAAAAGGATTATGTCGAAGATTTAGACTTTTTGGCTTCATATTATGTGGTTACATGTATAAAAAAACAAATAATATTCTTATGCACATTTATAAGAACTCGTATACATATAATAATGGGTTATCACTTGAAATAATAACTCTTGCATTTAAAACCTTAAGAACATGGCCTTTTCCAAACCATGTTGATACTTTTTAACTTTTGTGTCTTCATTTAATCTATGAAACATTTATTTATAAAATATTAATGTATAAACTTAAAGGTCCAAAGGCATTTATTTTGAAACATTTAAAATAAAAAAATGGTTTATTGCCTATGAAGTGTTTAAGCATAAAAGAAATATTTACACACGTGAGATCATGCATAAATGTACACTTCTATATGATCATAAAAACAACCATCATACCCATTTACATGAGAGAACAAATTTGAAATACATACGTGTTATGGTAAAGTTGATAATTATAAAAAATGTTTTTGTACACTTAGAGTGTGTGTTTGGGATCTGCACACCCAAAAACAATATTTATTAAATTCTTTCAACTGTGGAATGACTTAATTTAATATGAAATGGTTTAGTGAAACCATAATTTTAACATATTTATATATCCATACATATATGGATTACATATAAGGGTATACAAAAAACATGAGGGGTAGACCCCTTTCATGTGGTTTATGTTCTGAAAACAATACTCAAAAACGAAAGATCACCCTTCAATGATCATAACCCAAAGTGGGTTCTTGTATATATATATATATATATATATATGAACATATAAATATTTTTAATTTGAAATTATAAAACGGATTTAAGGAGAAATTATATACATATATATATAAGGAAAAGAAATTTCTGGAGAAGGGTTCGCATGTAATATTGGAAGGACCAACCCTATTGTATGTATTACATACTTAAATAGAAAACTCAACATGAGTTTTTTTAATGTGATATGAAACCACACATATATATGTATGGACCCATATATACATAAGACCTAAATAGTTCTACAAAAAGGATGAAAACCAAAAAAAGTTGGATCCCTTACCAATCTTCGGATGTGAAAGGAGGATGGGCAGTCACCATTTTCACATCAAGAGAAGGAAACCGGTGATTTTGAGTGCAAGAAACCAGGTTTATATATATGCGGTGTATCACATATTTCATATATATAACATATCATATAATAAAACCAATGACCTGACTGAATGAACAAAACCAGCAAGTCTATTATGAGAGAGCACAAAGAAGACAATCAGTGATTATAATCCATATATATATATATATAAAGCATAAAAAACTATAACCGAAAAAAAAGAAAACTAAAGAAAATAAATAAAATGAAACAAAAGATATCAGGGAAGATCCTGTAGGTAGAAGTAAAAGTCATGGGCCCTTAAAATAATGAGGAAAGCAAGATGGAGGAGGAGATAAAAAGAGAATAAGAAAAAAACAAGGGGTGTACACTGGTTTGAGTGCGATGAGGAAGACAATTGGAAAGAGAAACTGGGGAGAAGATGGACGGTTGAGATCACTAGGATCCTGATCGAATAACTAGGGAAAAGAGTGGGATTTATTTCTATGTTAACGGGTTCGATTTACTCTCATGCAGATCGAACGGTCGATGAGGAGCACTGTAGCGCTCCGAGGTCTTGTGGGATATGAAGCGAGATCAGATCAATGGCCTGGATCACGCGCGACGCGATGAAATGGACCAGATCGTGTTTCGCCCAAAACACCACTTCCCACATCGAAACGGAGCGAGGTGAGGGGATTCATTATAACCTCTAAGCTCTGCTACATCGCTTAGAAATTACAGCACATACAAAATAGGGGACTTACACACAGGCTCCTGCACCCCCCTCGTACCCCCGTATGCCTCAGCCTACCTGTGCTCTGTCACAACTTCATGCCTGTGGTGGCGCACGCTCTTACTCTCTCATGTGCCATTCGGGGTGCCCATTCTTGGACGTCCATAGCTTGGGCTGAGGGAGAGGATCATCAACCCCGTGTGTGCCACCTCCCTCGGCCCAGCTTGTAAGGGTTGGCCAAATGGGTTAATTGTTTATTAACCCAAAACTCCAAAATGACCAACTAAAAACAGAATATTTTATTTCCATAAAATTTTACCTATTTATTTATTTTCGTAAATCAAAATATGTAACTTTTTCTTATCAAAGGAAAAATTGTTTTCAAATTTTCAAAACATTATACACACTTTTATTTGAATTAATGTGGATGAATATACCAAAACATTAGGATTTTCAAATTCCATGTCTTTGTAAGATTAGTTCAATTTAAAAATGTTCAACAATATTATTTTAAATCAATCAATTTCATAAAACATTTCAAGGTGATTTTATATATAGTGGAATAATTTTTCAATTATGTTCAAAAGAATGAAATATTTTTAATTTGTCATATAAATGATCAATTTACAAAACCATAATGTATAAATATTTTTGAAAAATAAAAGAAGTATTCTTGAACTAAGTTTTGATACCATAAATCATAAATAAGAGTTAATGACATAAACTTATATTTTAAATAATTCAAAATCGTTAATATTCATAGTATATTAATCCACAATACCAGATGACTATAATTATAGCCGTTGTAAACTCAACGGTTACTTAAATGGAAAAGGTCAAATTCTAGGCCATATAAAACACGATTGGCATATTCTAACTCCAAACATCAGGACACAGAAGATGGTTATCTTCATCCCCTTGACGCTTAGAATAATTATTGTGGTTCTGGTTATGGTGTTCTTGGTTATGGTAGATCTGAAGGAAATCCACTTCTTCCTTGGCATGTTCGTGGTGATGTGGGGGTGTACCAGTGATTGTGATTAGCCTTCTTATAGGAATATTTGATTATTTATGGTCCTTATACCCATGTTTCCTTGTATCTATTTCTAATGTTTTGAATAAATGACAAGTTTTGTGTTCTTATTTTGCGGGCATTTTCGAAATATAAAAGAAATTATGAAAAAAGTAATAAATAAAATTATTATTATTAAAGAAATTAAGTTCGGGGCATTACATTCTCCCCTAGTATCATTGTGGTCCTAAGGAATAACACTATTTCCCTTTCAAGGAATGATCAAAGGTGAACATTTTTGTTTAAGACTCATACAATTTGGATTTTGTAGATTTCCAAATGTTATAGAGTGTGCACCCTTTTTCCATCTAACTACTCTAATTCATCAAACCATCTAAGGGATTTCTCGTCCTTGGGAAGTTGGTCTCAAATGGCCGCATGACGTATTGAAACATGGATTTTTATAGTTAACACCACCTCAACCTTGTATACTAGTGAGTATGGGGTTTCGTGAGTGGCGAAGTGGTTTTTGGTCCGGTAAGCCCAAGAAGCATGATGAAACTTGTCTGGCCACAATTTCTTATCATTGTCGACCATCTTTTGAGTATTTTGGATGGTGTCTTGTTGAAAGCTTATATCTGCCTATTGTACACCTCGTGGTAGTGGGGTGACCACTTGTCCATGATTCTCTATTCCTTGTACAACTTATCCAGGTCAGCAGAGAAGAACTTGGTGTCTTTGTCTTTTAGTATTGTATGAAGGACACCAAATATGGCGATGATGTTGGCATTCACTAAAAAGACGTCATTTTTCTCCCTGAAATCCTTTAGGGGTATGGCTTCATCTCATTTAGAATAAAATTCGGTCGTTGTGAGTATGAACTTGAATTCTCAGGCAATAGTGGGAGGATAAGGTCCCACAACATCCATCCCCCCAGCGACGAATGGATCGAAGTATTTAGCTTCATGAAGGAACTCTAGGGGGAGGTGTATGAAATTACCATGAATGTGGAAGGAATGAAAACTCTTTTTGAATATGTAACATTCCTTTATCATGGTGGGGCTGTAATATTAAAGCCTCCAAATTTGGTGAGAGAGCTTGGTTGATGACGGGTGTGCTCCACAAGCTCTGACGTGCACTTCTTTCATGACAGTCGCAGTCTCTTCTCCATCAATAAACCTCATATGGACTTCGTCAAGGCCTCATTTGTAGATGAATTTTCTTGGTTCACCCCATTTTAGAGGGTAAAATTTCTTTCCTGCCTTCAGACCTACTCCCTTTCAGCCCTAACTGGTGGGAGTTTCCCATTTCAAAGGTAATTCGTAATGGGTGTCATCCAACTAGTGGTATGACTGAAGGGATCAAGAATGGGGATAATTTCATCAATATACACTTCATTTCTCTGGATTAATGGAAATACCATCAGATGATGAGAAATTAAAATGAATTTTTCATCCTGTTCGAGATTGGCCAAGGTTGTGGATGCATTCGCCAAAGCGTCTGCTAGAGCATTTAGTGAGAGGGGTACAAGAGTCAATGTTGGTTCTGATGGAAATTCTTCCATTAGTGATCAAACATGGATCATCAAGGGAACCAATACTATTTTTGTGATAGCATATTCACTGTTTACCTGTTTGATGACTAGCTTAGAATCACCCTTCATTTTTTGGTGTTTGGCTTGCACCAGGAGTCCCAACTCCATGCCTACGATCAGGGCCTGATACACCACCTCATTTTCTGTACACCCTTATGAAAGAAAGAAATAATAAGGAAATATATCATTTTCAGGATATGTGAGTACAACTCCCAGCCTCACATTTTTGAGCTTGGGATCCACCATCATTTTTGCTGTTGGGATTCGGGAAACACCGTCGAAGTACATCTCCCACATCTGGGGGGTTCTCCTAGACAAAAAACACTTATTAATCTATAATTTAGATATCCAATGGTGTCACCTATTTTGAGGGGCGCTCGGTCATGATGTTTCCTAATGCATAACCATTGATGGCCTTCTATGCCACATACTATAAGTCAAATTTTTGCAAGATGACCACCCATTGTGACAAGTGCCCATTTTTCATGGGACGGTTGAGGGTATACTTAAGTGGGTTGCAGCGGGAGACCAAGTGAATTTCATGGTTCTGCAGGTTATGCTTGAGTGTCTAAACAGAGAAGATTAGGGCTAGGTAGTTCTTTTCAATCTTCGAATACCGAGTTTCGACATCGATCATTGTCTGTGAAAGATAGTGTAACACCCCATGCTTCAACGATATGCTTCTCTTTGAATAATACAGTAGCGTGTGTTGTACGCAACTTCGAGTTATAACACACCACAACCAATCAAACTAGCTGTTAGGAATAGTAATAACAACCTTTTGAAATTTCATAAATTTTATCTTTTAAAATGGAATTCATTTTTGGATTCGGAATATCGAAATTATCTTAGGGTGAATTTTTGGTATTTTTCTTAAAACATTCAATTTTTGATGAATTGTGAAAAAACATTGCCTTATAGTTTAAAACCGAATTTTTATTTAAATAATTATTATTTTTATTTAAATTTAATTAAGGTCAAAATATATAAATAATACCTATATAAGTTCAAATTAATTCATTGTAGTTAGTTTAGAATATTTTTACATATATAAACATTTTATGGAACATTTCACCCTCTTTTACCCACCTCCTAGAAAAATTTAGAAATTCACCAAAAACATAATTTTACTACTTCTGTGAGAGGAATTTCAAAAATCTGAGAGACACGGTTAATGTCAAGGAGTAAAATGTGGTTCAATAAGATAAAAATATTTTTTGGTGAATGGTAACTTTTTACTTTTATTTACCACAGTTAAAAGTAAATAGGGAAATTAAGGGTAAAAATGATATTAATATTACCCTAACACAAGTCCTAATTCTATTGGACAAGTTTATATCGACCAAAAACAACCTTAGGAATAAAATATTATCATTTAGGCCCACTTTTATTAGATTAGGAAATTTATTATTATTTAATTCAAAGAAGAGTTAAAAGAGTTAAAATCAATGTTTATTAACAAAAACATTTTCAATATTGGGATATACATAAGATAAATTGAATTATAAATATTCATTAGAAAGATAAAAATATTTCCAACATAATTGTATTTTATTTATAATTTTTAGACACTAAATAATTAAATTTATTAATGACACAATGAGGATGCAATAATTACCTAATTAATGAAATATTAAAATAATTGATATTATAAATATCAAAATAAATTTAATTTGAGACTTTATATCAATTACACTCATTTTATAAGTTAATATATCATATTATGACTGTTTAGGTAAATTTTATTCGAATTAGTAATGTTGTTATAAAATAATCAAAAACAAAATACCCAATAGTGTCAAAATTTACATAAAAGTGTTTTTAAAACAAATATTATATTATTAATTGATATTCTATTCCTAAAAATCTAATGTTCATAAAATGGACATATATAATGATAGGTGTAGAGACCCAAAGCTTGATGTACATGGACATTACATTACTTTTGCGGAATAATTAATACATAAAAAAAGGCACACAAGGACCGTAATAGTTTAGTGTCTTTGGAAACTCGGAATATAAATTTCTAATCATGTTGAAATATCTTCAACAACTCCCATAATGATCTTACCATCTTTTTTCCTTACCTAAAAAATTTCTTTATTTCCGGGGGCAAATAAAACATAAAGAAGGGTGAGCTCAAATGCTCTGTAAGGGAAAACATAGGTAACATAAAACAATCCATAAACATTAGGAAGCAAAAAATTGATCATTAAAATTTAAAAATCAATATCATGAGCAAAGACATAAATCGTGGAATTATGTAAGACATATATCATAATAGAACATTAACCGTGATAAAATATAATGGGAACAAAACATGTAATTGTGGCAACCATTTAGCACATGTTATGATTTCCATAGTAGCCATGGCATTGCTGCCAAGACAATCATAGTGGACAAAGTCCGTTTCTAAATAGAGTTCGCTCCTCGTTTCAGTCCTGTAACACTGAATCAGATTAACTTACCATTCCATCCATGTCTATCTCATGAGATATAAATCTTTACCCAATGCATTGGAGGGAGATATAGGTCCCACCCATCTCATAGTGAAATCATTCTTACTTGTGCCACAAAATAAACATACATCATTCACAATAACCAAATAAATAAAATGGGTTTCATAAACATCATCCCATCATCACATAATCCATATAAAAGAAATGGATATCATTTCATCATAAGAAAAGTGAAACCATGTAAATCATAGAGACATTATACTTGAAACATACACATATGAAATAATGTCATCTTAGATGAAAAAATGGTTTTCATAAAACACTTGAAATGAATTCTTGAGGAAAATATCCTTTCATCTTCAAAATCAATTTCATTTAAAAAAACATCATGCAATTTAAAAGAAAGAGATTTTGTTTAAAATAGTCATGAAATCATTTGGAACAAGCTTCATGAAAATACGTCATTATAAAACCATTAAAATCCTTTCATGCCGTATAAGTTAAAAAAACATTCTCCTCGTATATTTGTCAGAAAAGTCAAAAAGTACGTCGTGAAAGAACGATTACATACATAACATGTAGTAAAAGTAAAAATTGGGTAAAAAATAGTTTAAACATACATGAAAACACTTTTATAAAACATGGACATGGATGGTAGATATAACCCCAGTAAATACATACGAATAAGCAATCTCGGATAAAAATTATATTTGAAAAATTATCCCATACCTTAGGTCCGATAAGCTTCGTACGTTTCCGAACTTCCTGTATAATGATTTAAATAATATCATTGAATTATTACAGAATAATATTTGTTGTTATGTTATCATATATGTTTCACTTATGACTTTATATTACCCGTTCTTTTGTAAGTTCCATGTTAAAGTAGTGTTTTGGGTTAAATCATTTTGTTTATTGTACGTGTTTGGACTTTTTGTTCTTGATATTATTACTTATATCCTGATTTACTTAATTGAAGAATGTAAAGCATGATTATAATATATATTTCAGTATATACATATATATGATAGATCGAATAAATGAAATGAAATACACCGTTCATGAAGATGGTAGGCCGTACGTACGCATGAACACTGTTTTCATTTCCTTATTGAATTGAATGATATTAAGTAGATGAAATATATAAAAATAAATCCAGTATCATTATTATGTCATATTTTTCATGATTACTTATTATATATACTTTATAATCATTCATGAATGGTTAACATGGAGAATGAATCTTATTGCGTCGTGGAGACGGTAGTCCGTACGTACGCACGAGCGGTGATATCATTCCCCTGATCATGGAATTGTATTGGAGTGTATGTATACTATTTTCGAATCAATATCACTTTACAATAATCATATATAGTTATTATTTACACTATTATACCCATCCAAGTAAGGTGGTGGTGGAAAATAGATTACACCACAGCGTGGAGATGGTATTCTGTACGTACGTACGTGCGGTGATTTCGTTTTCCGTAGGATGGATAGATAGTGAAATAGGGTTCTTTAATACTTATAATAACATGTCAGTATATGAGTGATACTGATGTTATTACTTAATAATTAAACAACTAAAGAAGAATAAGTGGAAGAAGAAATAAACTTGAAATAATCAGTAACAAACATTTCCTCTTCTTTGAAGTGCCTCTTTGACACCTACTCTTAGGGCACAAAAATTGGTATTTTAAGAAGACCTGGACCTCTAGGATGTTTCTAGGGAAGTGGAGAAGAGAATTTTGCAGGGATTTTCCGAGCTTGAAGGCTCAAAGTGGTGTGAGGAAGAGAGGGAGGAGGTGCCCTTTTATAAGGGAGGAGAGGGGTACCATTGGAATAACTAAAAATATTATTTTATTATAAAGTCATTCTATTATTAATAGTTCCAAATTCAGTTATTTCTAAGATAAGGTGGGGATGGGTCTAAATCCTCTCATCCAATAGAATTTAGACAAGTTTAGGTTTCTATTTTTACATTATCATTTAGATTTAACTTTAAGTTAAATAATTTTTCTTTTACCGTGTCTTCTTGTTTTCTTACACTATAATGTTAATAAACTTACTATAACAAGCCAAAAGAACCCAAATTTGTTTATTATTAATATATATAACCTTATATAAGTCATTTGGCCGAACCTTATATTTTTTAGGAATAAAATAAAAAGTAATATTATAATATTTGTTTTAAAAACTATTTTATGTCAATTTTGACACTTTTTGGTAATTGAATTTTGTGAAAATCATAACAGAAAGATTAGTTCGAACAAAGTTACTTAAATCAATAATAACATGTCATATTAACATATATAATTATTTTAATTTATAAAAATTCTAAATTTACATTTATTTGTGTATTTATAACATTAATTATGTCAATATTTCATTAATAATATAATTACCGCATCATCATTGTGTCATAAATAAATTAAATTATTTGAAGTCTAAAATTTTCAAATAAAATACCATTATCTAAGAAATATTTTGACGTTTCTAATGAATATTTATAGTCTAATTTATCTTTTGTATAACCCTATATTAAAAATGATTCATTTATTAAACTTTGATTATAACTATTTTAACCCTTCTTTAAATACATTAATAATAAATGTCCTAATCTAATCTATGTGGGCCTAAATGGTCATATTTTATTCCTAAGGTTCTTTTTGGTCGAATTACACTTATCCAATATAATTAGGACATGTTTTAGGGTAATAATAATATCATTTTTTCCCTTAATTACTTTATTTACTTTTAACCGTGGTAAAAAAAAGTAAAAATTTACTATTCACCAAAAATTATTTTCATCTCATTGAACCACATTTTACATACTGACATCAACCGTGTCTCTTGGATTTTTGAAATCCCACTCACAGAAGTGGTAAAATTATGTTTTATGTGAATTTGGAAATTCTCCTAGGAGGTGCGTAAAAGACGGTCAAAAGTTCAATAAAATTTTTATATATCTAAAATTATTATAAAATGACTCTAATGAATACATTGAACTTATATAGGTATTATGTGTAAATTTTGACCTAAAATAAATTTAAATAGAATAAATAATTATTTAAATAAAAAGTCGATTTTTAAATAGTAACCCAGTTTTTTCACTATTCATCAAAAATTGAAAGTTTTCAGAAATATACCAAAATTTCACCTTAGGCTAATTTTGATATTCTGAATCCAAAAATGAATTCTATTTTGAATGATGAAATTTACAAAATTTCAAAAAGTGGTTATTACTATTCATAACGGCTAGTTTTAATAATATTTTAATAGCATATCGTTGTTTAGTGAAACTCGGTATTGCGTACAACACACGCTATCGAGGTAGGTCACGATTGAGTGTATAATAGCCAAGTTAGGGTTTCATTTTGTGCACGTCTCCATTGTTGTCACGTACAACACAAGACATCAATAAAATTAAAAAGAATATTTTTCATAAAATCTCGGCGTGTTACATTCTACCCCCCTTAAAATGAATTTCTCCCTCGAAATTCGTCGGGGTTATAAATGGTTTACTACTAGAAATTTTCTTTAATAGAAACCCACATAGTAAAAAGGAATACCAAAACCAATATTTAAAAACTAAAGTATGAAAAATAACGGTTACCCAAATTAACTAATCACTGGGTTTCCACATTGGTGAACATAGTTGAAAATAAGGATATGGAAGAGAAACCTAAGCATCATGTTCTGATGGAGAGTGGTAGAGAACATGGCTATGAAAAAGACAAAAATCACAAAGCCATATATTTGTGATGATCTAAGGAACCATCTGATTCATCGGATATAAGGGAACTAGGACAACATTATTGGTTTTCAATATCATTTCCCTAAACTTGATTAATTAAAAGAAATACTTACATGATGTTGGTAAAATTTCACTATTGTTCGTGAATTGAACAATTTCCACTTCATCCCTTAAAGAAATGAATTTGAATTTTTTATTCGTAATGTGTTAGCAAATCATGTGATAGAATGATGGTTCATTCCATCTGTTTCAAACAAAAGGTTAGCAAAAGATATAAGTCTATCTTATGGTTAGATTATTCTTATATGGTTCCAAAAATGAACTTATACTTTATATATCATACCTCTTAATAAAGTAAAACTAGTTTCTACTAACCAGTGACTTCCTGTAGGCTAGTGGTAGGCGATAAAGGCCCATCGCACTTCGGTTGTGGGTTCAATTCCCACAGCCTTGTCCGACGCGATGGGCTGTCACCTGTCTGGCAGGTTGTCCTTTCTTCTAAAACTACATTACTATAACATCCCATCATTAATATCGAAAAAACTTTTATCCCTAAATAATACTAACTTATGTCCAACATAATCCATTCCAATCTTTAGGCTTATCCATAATACTCTTGTCCACTCTCATAACATAGTGAAGAAGGTTATCAAAGATTTCATATAACAAATCATGTTAATACAATCGTTGATCCCCATACATCATAAGATATGTCTTGTTGGTCACATTCCAAATATTCTAACGCCTTAATCTTGTATTCTCTTGAAAAATGAATACCCATTGAATCTTAGTGAAAACATGAGTGCTGTCAAAAGTTAACTCTTTCCACATACCAAAAACCCAAAATTCTATATACTCAAACCATGATATAACTATTTCCTTATATCAGTCATGAGCTCATGAATACTGTCAAACATTTCATTTTCTCCTTATCCCTTCATTATGCGCATATCATCTTCTTTCCAGAAATATCTCAATCACTTTCCATGGTTACCGGTACCATAAAATTATTGAAGACCACAATAGACCAATACATAAATATTCCAATATTGCATGATATTATATCCAACATTATTTTGGAATCTTATTACATAAACAATTAATCATTCCACCACATCACTATTATATTCAACATCACCAACAGTTATCGCATGTGACTTCCCTTTTTCCTTTTCCTTAAGTGGTTGCTCATGTCGATCATCATTAACCCTTGGATTAGGGCATTGATTAACATAATGCCCCATTTCATTGCACTTGAAGCATTGAAGTGTTGGTGGTGCGTTCTCTGCTGTGTTTTCTTTTTTCACACCATTATAAACCCTTTTTCCATTACTTCGACACTTAGCTGCTCGATGACCTTCTTTTCCACACTTAAAACATTTTCTAGTCCCTTTAAGACAATCTACGCCGTGCTTCTTTCCACACTTTGAGCATAATGAAACATTCCTATTCTTTTCACCATTATTCAGAGATTTCTCCTTGAACTCCATCTTTCGTTTCTTGTCAAAACCATGAGATGGATATGTATCACCAACATCTATTTCTACCTTAATAGCACAACACACAATTTCTTCATAGCTACTGAAGTCTTTTATAGCTAATGCCCTTCGAATATTTTGTTTTAAGCCACTGAAGAATTGATCGACTTTACTTTCAGGTTGGATGATAAAGCCAGATGCATACCTTTCAATCCTTGTAAAATTCACTTCGTATATACCAACAGATTCATCATCCTTTTTCTTTAGTTCAAGAAACTACTTCTCCATCTCTTTTCGAAGAATACGAGGGAAGTACTTATTGAAAAATAAGTTCTTGAACTCATCCCATTCCATGGACTCAATTTCATCTCTTGGCCTCATATTCTTGATAAGATTCCACCATTGATCAGCTTCACCTTCCAAACGATATACTGGTAAGATGACTTTATCATGTTCAGAACAATTATGAACTGAAAATATCTATACAGTGGTACTGATCCATTGTTCAGCAATAAGTGGATCGGAAGACCCACTAAAAGAAGGTGGGTGTTGCCTCATGAAGGACTCAATAGAATATTGTTCCCTTTTCTTCTCATTTGGAATTCCTGAATGACTCATAGCTTGTGTAAGTATAGAAATAAGATTTTTCACTCCATCTCCCATAACATTGGTTTTTTCATGAGGACAATCATTGCATTGTCCATTACATTGATCAACATGGTTCCTTCGGGTTCCAGCAATCATCTAAAACCCAAAATGAATAGTGTGAGAGGCAAAAATCATGCTAGGGAAAACAACAAAATAAAGGGGGAGTACCATCAATATCTAATATCTTTGGTTAAATTATAAGATTTTTACCATAGTTATAGGACTATATCCTATATGTATACTTATCCTTAGGGACATCCCTAGACATACCTTAGAAATATCTCTAGGGATCTCACTAACGTTTTCACATCCTAGTTTCCAAAGGTTGACTAAACCTTTCCTTTGATTGTAACATCCCAATTAAGTAATGAATAATAGATATTTTTATCTATGACTATTAATGAATTAGATAGTTTTTTAGAGGCTTAAAAGGAGAATAAATCCAATCTTAAGCATGGAATACACAAATATTTTTATCAGATTGTTTTACTGCCTTTTGATGGAAAACCATCTTTTAAATATATCTTTTGACAATTTTATAAGATATATTTGTCAAAATAAACTTCTTCTTTATGATTGGGACATCAAATTTTACTTTGTGTAAATTTTTGGTATTTTCTGATAATGTTCATTTTTTAATGAATAGTAAAAAATGCTGCATTTTACATCAAAACTGCTTTTTCATCTAATTCATTTATATGATTAGATTATATTTTGAATTGGTTTTAAAGTTAAATTAGAATATATTTTTACCATTTAATCCAATAGTGGTCGTTGGAATTAATTTCACTTTGAAATTGGACTTAAACTATTGTCAATCTTTTGATACATATTGTTTCATAAAAACACGCTATTTTCTCTGACAGCGGGAATTAATTATTAAATTAATTAATGTAACTTATAGGTTTTGAATTTTGTAAAATAGACATCATTTTTGAACTCAGAATATCAAATATAGATTAGGGTGAAGTTTTGGTATTTTTCAAAAAAACTTCAATTTTTGATGAATAGTGAAACCACTAAGTGGTACTTAAAAAACTAATTTTTTGTTTAAATGAAATTTTACCACCTCTCTGTTTTGAATTTCAAAAATCCGACATACATGGTTGCCATTAAGAAGTAAAATTTGATTCAATGGGATTAAAATAATTTTTGGTGAATAGTAACTTATTAAGTTTTTAATCGCGATTAGAGGTAATTAGTGTAGTTTAAGGTAAAAATAAAGTTTTTATAATATTAAATGACCTAGACACATGTCCTAACCTCATTGGATGAGTCATGGACGACCAGGAAAATCCATGGGTCAACTTGGGGACCCCATGGAGCCACTTTGGTTGGAAAATGACATAAATAACTTTTTATTTAATGTTAAAATTAAAATGTCACAAACAAGAGTTATTTCACTAAAACAATTTTTACATGGGGTTATACAAGTCAGAATTTTGACTATAAATAGTCATTGGTAATCTAAAAAGATTTCCTACATCATAGTATTTTTTTATAATTTTTAGACATTAAATAAATTAAATTATTTATGACATCATGTTGATGGAGCAATTACCTCATTATTTAACGATTTAAGTAAAATGGAAAGATAATGTAAACTCTAAGACCTAAACATGTCCAAAACCTATTGTATGGGTGGATTTAGAACCCTTAACACCTTATCCTCGAAAAAAATCAATGTGGGACCATTAAAATCCGAAAATAATTCTAAAATAAAGTAACATTTCTTTACCTTCCAACAGTGCCCCTCCTCTCCTCTTATAAAAGGCACCCACCTCTACCTCTTTACCCACACTCCCGAAGCCTTTGGCTCGGCCAACCCCTGCCCATTTTGTCTCTCCACATCCCTATTTTACTTCTTGAAGCCTCACATTGGGCAGAAGTCTTCCCAAGGAAGCCTTTGATCTCAAACCAAATGGAGATACCCAATTTTAAGGTAATGTCTTCACTTGAGTCCTTTTGTTTTATTTTGCTTCTCCAACCCCCTAAACTCTTATTATTATTTTCTTTTGTAACAAAAATAGTATATTCCATATACTAGGATGTTTTTATAAGAAGTATTCGAGCTACACTTACACACACCTACATCTAATGGTTAAAGAACATACAGTTTCCGTGGATGGCGAATTTCTGCCTCCTGAAACGATGATTGTTCAAAATTCTTTTAACACCTTCAAAGGTGGCAATTAAGATGAAACTATATTTATATATGATATATAATATTTTTTTGTTTTCCTTAATCTTATGTAGTTTTCATTTTGGGCATACCTTTTTGGTTTCCATTATGGGTAAACGCGATATCTTCATTTAAGGAAGTGCGGACTACCGCCCCCTCAAATTGATTTGATTCATTAATGCCATATGTGGGACATATAAAGGATGGAGTTATGATATTATATATGATATTACACTGGAATTATAATATACCTTTATATCATTATGATTCAATTCTATAAAATACAAAATAGAAATGAAAGTAGCGTTCATGCGTATGTACGACTTACTGTCTCCATGAACGGTGCATTTGATTTCTTACCTCTAAATGATTATGTTATATGATAAATGCATGTATATACTGGATATATATGATATATATGATATATACATCATGATTATAACTCTGGATAAAATGGATACATGAACAACTTGTAATTATAAAGATCATATTTTGACTCAAGTACCAATGATCGTTAAAACGACCGTTATTAACTAAAATAATTACATAGAGTTCATGACATAGTAATAAGTGATATAAAAGGAATAATGAACTTGAAGAAGGTTCTTAAGAAAGTATAAATTAACTCAAGTTTATTATTCTTGACATTAAAGAACGATCTAGTCAAGTCGGACCCGAGGTATGGGACTTCGTCTCAATCTCCTTTCATTGAGGCATATTTTATTTTATACACAACCATCTTTTATACGGTGTATAAACCCCTTTGAATTTTACATTTATCCAAAACCAATCTTTTTTATACGAAGAATTTTACTAAATTACAAAAGGGAATGTTTATGTCATACGTAAGCAGCGACAACGACTTCTCCACCGCCGTGACCATTATTTGAGTTTTGGCTTCCTCTACAAGCCATGCTTTTTTAAAAGAAAAATAAATACCATGTTTTACTTTTCTTTTCTTTTGATATTGAAAATGGTTTTCATAATGTTTTTATATCAATGTGATGTATTGATATCTTGTGATTGAAAGGTGGAAATGTTATGTTTCCTTTATGCATGTTTTATGTGATGCGATTATGTTGTGGTTCATGGGAATTATTATGAAGACGGGTGGTTCCGTGATAAACTAAGGGTGGGTGAGCCTGGTATAGCTCTCCAATGCATTCGGTAACGTGAAGGAGTTAAATGTTAAGGTTTCTCTGAAGAGATTTATGGAATATACTGTGATGGGTATTCCAAACGTAACCAAGAGGGTTACTCCCTACGTAAGAATGTTATGAATGCCTCAAGTTACCTTTATGTCGTATGATTTCTATGATTTATTCATGATTTGATGAGGTATGTTAAAGTGATTATGTTTTTTGGGTAAAGTATGATTTAATTCTTATGTATATATGAACTCATGTTTCGTTTCCATATTTTTATAACCCATACTGAACTTTTTATGCTCATCCAATGCTTTTTTGAAATGTATTCACAGGTCAAGGGAAAGGTACATGATAAGATGATATTTTCAAGGAAGTGTTAAGAAAGAATCCATGTTTTATTTTAAATATGATTCCGTTGATGGGGAAAATGAATACTATCTTTATGTAACCACTATGTTTAAATGTGGAATGTAAGGCAAGTTTTATGATCTAATTCTCTAAAACTCTAAACCTGAAAAGATCCTCAATGTGTAATCTTGTAATAACTCAAGATTAAATAAGGTTTAAGGCTGGGGCCTTATAATTGGTATTAGAGGCCGGTTTAAATAACTTTAGGAGTTAGAATTCTATTAAATGATTATCCAAAAATAGTTTTTTATGCTCAAATTCATTTGATATAGCATTTGAAGATTACCATGTTGCTTCATCTAACACGTGTTTGTTCAGAATGGTTTTCCACAGAGGAAAAAGGGAATCAGTGGTAGCAAGGCATATAGAAGGAGATAACCTTCCGAATCAGCATCCTGAGATGGTTGGAATTAGAACTGAACAGTTTTTTGCAGTAATGGTGTAGTTGACTCAAGCGATAAATGGTGGTGGTATCCATGCACGAGATCAGCCAGATCAACCGCAGAGGAACTTGTCAGTGGTTGAACATTTCATGAGGCAACATCCCCCATCATTCAGAGGATCATCTGACCTTGTGCTAGCTGAAGGGTGTATTAAAGCACTGGAGAAGATTTTCAATTTCATGGGGTGTTCAGAAAATCAAAAGGTTAGTCTTGCTATTTACCATTTGGAGGGTGAAGCAGATTAGTGCTGGTCGATGGTTAAAAATATCAGGGATGCTAATGAGATTGATGCTCTCTACTGGGATGAATTCAAATGTATGTTTCTTGATAAGTATTTTAATAAGGCTGTTCGAATTAGTATGGAAAAACAATTCCTGGAATTGAGGAAAGAGGAAGACTCAGTGGCTGCCTATGAAAAAAAGTTCACTCGATTGGCAAGGTATGCTCTAAATTTTATCAGAGACCTTGATAGTAAAATCAATCATTTTTACTCAGGACTAAAGCCAAAATATCAAATTGCATTAGCTTCTCGTGAGTTTAAAAGTTAGGAAAATCTTGTTTGATGTGCTGAGAAGGTGGAAATGGAGTTTTCCGATGATCGAGTGTTCTATAACAACCAGCAGAAGAAGAGACCGAGGTGGCAGGATAGAGGAAATAATTCTTCAAAAAGATCTGACAGTAAGAAAACTAAGTTTCCAGTTTGTGATAAATGTGGTAAAAGGCATGATGGGGAATGTCTTTTGAATTATGGAAAGTGCTACCGATGCGGTAAGATGGGACATAAGGCTTGTGAGTGCACTGAAAAAGATCAGGTTGATGGTAAGACCAAATTTGATTTATAGATAGTGAAATGTTTTAAGTGCAATGAGATGGGTCACTATGAAAAGAGGTGTCCGACAAAGAGCTCGAGTGATGGGAAGCAGTTAGACTACAAGCAGAATGGGGTGGTGAAATCCTTTGAAACTACTTCAGCAGATGTCGGGCCATCAAATGAAGTTGTATCAGGTACCTTGTTTGTTTTTTCAAATTATTCTAGTGTGTTGTTTGAATCGGGGTCTACACATTCTTTCATCTCTGAAACTTTTTCTAGTAAAATGGGAATACCATCTCAACAAATGACTCCTGAACTGGTGGTAAAAACACATGGGGGAAATGTTGAGGCAAAAAGAATTTATAAGAATCTTCCTATCCTTATCCGTGGAAAGAACCTACTTGAAAACCTTATTGTTTTAACTCTAATAGAGTTTGATGTTATCCTGGGTTTGGATTGGCTCTATATTTACCATGCTAAGATTGACTGTAGAGCTAAAGAAGTTTCTTTTCAGAAAGACTTTCAATTTGTGTAAAAGAATGAACCCTTACTGTTGATAACATATCAAGAGGCCGAGAACCTTATAAAAGATGGAAATGAATGTTACCTAACACACATCATTGAAAATAAAGGAACTGTTCATATTAATGATGTGCCAGTGGTAAATGAGTATCCTAATGTTTTTCCTCATAAGTTTCCTGGAATAATACTAGATCAGGAAGTTGAGTTTACTGTTGACTTATTTCCCGATGCTAAGCCAATTTCAAAACCCCCTTATCGAATGCTTGAAATTGAACTTTTAGAGTTGAAGGAGAAATTACAAGATTTATTATAGAAAGGTTTCATTCGACCTAGCACATCACCATGGGGTGCTCCTGTTTTATTTGTTAAAAACAAAGATGGTTCTATGAGACTTTTCATTGATTATAGAGCCTTTAATAACATTACTGTTAAGAACAAATATCCTTTGCCTCATATTGATGATTTGTTTGATCAGCTCCAGGGAGCTCAGTATTTTTCAAAGATTGACCTGAGATCGGGGTACCATCAGCTGAAGGTAAAGGAAGTAGATGTTCCGAAGACTGCGTTTCGTACAAGATATGGCCATTATGAATTTGTAGTAATGCATTTTGGGATAACCAATGCACCTGCTGTATTCACGGACATAATGAATAGAATTTTCCATGAGTTCTTGGATAAGTTTGTGGTTGTTTTCATTAATGATATTTTGGTGTTTTCTAAAAGTAAAGAAGAGCGTGAAAGACATTTAAGGGTTATTTTTCAAACCTTTAAAGAAAAGAAATTGTATGGGAAATTCAGCAAGTGTGAGTTTTGGTTGCAAAAAATTTCTTTCCTTGGTCATATTGTTTCTAAAGATGGGATAACTGTTGATCCTGCAAAAACAAAGGTTGTTGAATAATGGCCAAGACCCACAAATGTAACTGATATTCGTAGTTTCCTTGGTTTGGCAGGATATTACCGAAGGTTTGTTAGAAATTTTTCACGGTTATCTAGTCCAATGACTAAGCTAACTCATAAGGGTGTTATGTTTATCTGGAAAAAATAATGTGATGATTGTTTTCAGGAGTTGAAAAGAAGATTGGTGAATGCTCCAGTTTTGGCACTTCCATCCAGGAATGATGAGTTTGTTATCTACAGTGATGCTTCATTGAAAGGAGTTGGTTGTGTCCTTATGCAGAATGATTAGGTAATTGCTTATGCTTCACGTCAGATGAAAACTCATGAGGTAAATTACCCAACACATTATTTGGAATTAGCTGCTGTTGTTTTTGCTTTAAAAATTTGGAGGCATCATTTGTATGGAGTAAAGTGTGAAATATATACCGATCACAAAATTTTATAGTATATATTCACTCAAAAAGAATTGAACATGAGACAAAGGTGATGGCTAGAATTAATCAAGGATTATGATTGTACAATTGATTACCATCTGGGAAAAGCAAATAAAGTGGTCGATGCTTTGAGTCAAAAAAGTAATGCTTCATTAACAATGTTGCATTTGGAACGTGATCCTTTGGTTAAATATTTGATGAACTTTAGCATAGAAGTTGTTGGTGCAAGAAGTTCTTCTATTTTGTTTCAGGTATCAGTGAAATCTTCTCTATCAGACAAAATCAAGCAAGTATAGAAGCAAGATAGTGAGTTGCAGAAAAAGGTAGAGCAGGTTCAGAAGGGTAAGTTACCTGAATTCAACATTGATAGTGATTGTGTTTTGAGATTTGGGAAGAGATTGTGTGTGCCTTATGATTCACAGTTGAAGAGAGAGTTGTTATGTGAAGCTCATAGTTCTCCTTTTTCAGTTCATCCTGGAAGTACTAAGATGTACAGAGATCTGTGGAAGTATTACTGGTGGGATGGAATGAAAAGAGATATTGCTGATTTTACTGTGAAGTGTTTGACTTGTCAGTAGGTTAAAGCAGAGGGTAGTTACCGAAAGGGATGCTTCAGCCTCTACCAGTGCCAGAGTGGAAATTAGAGAATATATCCATGGACTTTTTTGTGGGATTAACGAAGACATCTCAAGGTAATAATGCAATCTGGGTTGTTGTTGATCGCTTGACTAAGTCTGCTCATTTCCTTCCTATTCGAGATACTTTCTCTCTTGATCAAATTTCTCGATTGTACCTTAAAGATATAGTCAGGTTGCATGGAGTTCCTCTATCCATTGTATCCGATCGTGATCCCAGTTTTACTTCTAACTTTTGGAAGGGCCTTAAAAAGTCATTGGGTACTGAATTAAATTTCAGTACAGCTTTTCATCCTCAATCAGATGCGTAGTTGGAACAAACAATTCCGACTTTTGAGGATATGCTAAGAGCTTTCTCGATGGATTTTCCGGGAAGTTGGGACCAACATCTTTCTTTGGTTGAGTTTTCATATAATAACAGTTTCCATTCCAGTATATAGATGGCACCATTTGAGGCATTATATGGGAAGCATTGTCGAACTCCAGTTTTCTGGGATAAAGTGGGTGAAAGGAAGTTGATGGGACCAGAATTGATAGAAGAGTTGGAAGAAAAAGTTCAGCTGATATAGAAACACATGAGAACATCTCAGAGTAGGTAGAAGAGTTATGTAGACAATAGGAGGAAGGATCTCTCTTTTGAGGTAGGAGATCATGTTTTTCTCAAAGTATCACCATGGAAAAGTGTGATGCGATTTGGTAAGAAAGGAAAGTTGAGTCCAAGGTTCATTGGATCATATGAAATCCTGGAGAGAGTTGGATCAGTTGCTTACCGAGTGGATTTACCTCCATGTTTATCTCAGGTACACAATTTTTTTCACGTTTCGATGTTGAGAAAGATATGCTAGATCCATATCATGTCTTGAGTCTAGAGGTAGTTCAGCTGGAAGAGAATCTATCTTATGAGGAACAACTGGTCCAGATTCTTGACCACAAGGAGCAAGTGTTATAGAATAATGTTATTCATCTGGTAAAGGTTTTGTGGAAAAACCACATGATTGAAGAGGCAACATGGGAATCTGAAAATGCAATGAGGGCTAAATACCCCCACTTATTCGATAAGTAAATAAATTGTGGAGACGCAATTTTATAAAGGGGGAAGTATGTAACATCCCAAGTAAGTAATGAATAATAGATATTTTTATCTATGTCTATTAATTAATTAGATAATGTTTTAGAGGCTTAGAAAGAGAATAAATCCAATCTTAAGCATGGAATACACTAATATTTTTAAAAGATTGTTTTACTGCCTTTTGATGGAAAACCATCTTTCAAATCTATATTTTGACAATTTTATAAGCTCTATTTGTCAAAATAAACTTCTTCTTTATGATTGGGACTTCAATATTTACTTTGTGTAAATATTTGGTATTTTTTTGACAATGTTCATTTTTAATGAATAGTGAAAAATAATGCATTTTACATCAAAACTGCTTTTTCATCTAATTCATTTATATGATTAGATAATATTTTGAATTGGTTTTAAAGGTCAATTAGAATATATTTTTACCATTTAATCCAATAGTGGTTGTTGGAATTAATTTCACTTTGAAATTGGACTTAAACTAGTGTCAATCTTTTGATACTTATTGTTTCATAAAAACACGCTATTTGCTCTAACAGCGGGAATTAATTATTAAATTAATTAATGTAACTTATATGTTTTGAATTTTTCAAAATATACATCATTTTTTAATTCGGAATATCAAATATATCTTAGAGTGATGTTTTGGTATTTTTCTAAAAAACTTAAATTTTTGATTAATAGTGAAACCACTAAGTGGTACGTAAAAAACTGATTTTTCGTTTAAATGAAATTTTACCACCTCTGTGTTTTGAATTACAAAAATCAGACATACATGATTGTCATTATGAAGTAAAATGTTGTTCAATGGGATTAAAATAATTTTTGGTGAATAGTAACTTATTATGTTTTTAATCGCGATTAGAGATAATTAGTGTAGTTTAAGGTAAAAATAATGTTTTAATAATATAAAATGACCTAGACACATGTCCTACACTCATTGGATGGGTCATGGCCGACCAATACGATCCATGGGTCAACTTGGCGACCCCATGGAGCCACTTTGGTTGGAAAATGACATAAAATTCCTTTTTATTTAATGTTAAAATTAAAATGTCACAAACATGAGTTGTTTAATTAAAACAATTTTTACATGTGGTTATACAAGTCATAATTTTGACTATAAATAGTCATTCGAAAGCTAAAAAGATTTCCTAAATAATAGTAGTTTTTATAATATTTAGACATTAAATAAATTAAATTATTCATGACATCATGATGATGCAGCGATGACCTCATTATTTAACGATTTAAGTAAAATGGAAAGATAATGTAAAATCTAAGACCTACACATGTCCAAAACTTATTGAATGGGTGTATTTAGAACCCTTATCACCTTAGCCTCGAAACACATCAATTTTGGACCATTAAAATTCGAAAATCATTCTAAAATAAAGTAACATTTCTTTACTTTCCAAAAGTTCCCCTCCTCTACTCTTATAAAAGGCCCCCACCTCTACCTCTTTACCCACTCTCCCAAAGCCTTTGGCTCAGCCAACCCCTACCCATTTTTCCTATCCACATCCCTATATGACTCCTTGAAGCCTCACTTTGGGCAGAAGTTTTCCCAAGGAAGCCTTTGAGCTCAAATCAAAGGGAGTTACACGATTTTAAGGTAATGTGTTCACTTGAGACCTTTTGTTTTATTTTGCTTATCCAACCCCCTAAAATATTTTTATTCTTTTCTTTTGTAACAACACCAGTATCTTACATATACTAGGATGTTGTTATAAGAAGTATTTGCGCTACACTTACACACACCTATATCTAATGGTTAAAGAACATACTGTTTCTGTGGATGGCAAATGTCTGGCTCCCGAAACAATGATTGTTCATCATTCATTTAACACCTTCAAAGGTGGCCATTAAGATGACACTATATTTATATATGATATATAATTTGTTTTTTGTTTCCTTAAGCTTTTGTATTTTTCATTTTGGGCATACCTTTATGGTTTCCATTATGGGTAAACGCGATATCTTCATTTAAGAAGTGCGGACTACCGCCCCCTCAAAGTGATTTGATTCATTAATGCCATATGTGGGACGTATAATGGAAGGAGTTATGATATTATATATGATATTACACTAGAATTATAATATACCTTTATATCATTATGATTCCATTCTATAAAATACGAAATAGAAATGAAAGTAGCGGTCATGCGTACATACGGCTTACCGTCTCCATGAACGGTGCATTTCATTTTTTACCTATAAATGATTATGTAATATTATAAATGCATGTATATACTGGATATATATGATATATATGATATATAAATCATGATTTTAACTCTGTATATAATGGATACATGAACAACTTGTAATTATAAAGAGCGTATTTTGACTCAAGTACCAATGATCGTTAAAATGACCGTTAATAACTAAAATAATTACATAGTGTTCATGACAGGGTAATAAGTGATATAAAAGGAATAATGAACTTGAAGAAGGTTCTTATGCAAGTATAAATTAACTCAAGTTTATTATTCAGGACATTAAAGAATGATCGATTCAAGTCGGACCCGAGGTATGGGACTTCGTCTCAATCTCCTTTCATTGAGGCATATTTTATTTTATACACAACCTTCTTTTATACGGTGTATAAACCCCTTGGTCTTTTACGTTTTTCCGAAAGGAATATTTTTTATACAAATCATTTTACTAAATGACAAAAAGGAATGTTTTTTTCATACGTATGCGGCGACAACGACTCTCCGACGCCGTGACCATTATTTGAGTTTCGGCATCCTCAAAAGCCATACTTTTTTAAAAGAAAAATAAATACCATGTTTTACTTTTCTTTTATTTTGGTATTGAAAATAGTTTTCATAATGTTTTTATATCAATGTGTTGTATTGATATTTTGTGATTGAAAGGTGGAAATGTTATATTTCCTTTATGCATGTTTTATGTGATGCGATTATGTTGTGGTTCTTGGGCATTATTATGAAGACGGGCGCTTCCGTGATAAACTAAGGGTGGGTGAGCCCGATATAGCTCTCCAATGCATTGGGTAACGCGAAGGAGTGAAACGTTAAGGTTTCTCCGAAGATATTTAGGTAATATACTGTGATGGGTATTCCAAACGTAACCAAGAGGGTTACTCCCTACGTAAGAATGTTATGAATGCCTCAAGTTACCTTTATGTCGTATGATTTCTATGATTTATTCATGATTTGATGAGGTATGTTAAAGTGCTTATGTTTTATGGGTAAAGTATGATTTCATTCTTATGTATATATGAACACATGTTTCCTTTCCATATTTTTATAACCCATACTGAGCTTTTTATGCTCATCCCATGTTTTTTTGAAATGTTTTCACAGGTCAAGGGAAAGGTACATGATAAGATGATAGTGTCAAGGAAGTGTCAAGAAAGAATCCATGTTTTATTTTAAATATGTTTCTGTTGATGGGGAAAATTAATACTATCTTTATGTAACCACTTTGTTTAAATGTGGAATTTAAGGAAAGTTTTATGATCTAATTCTCTAAAACTCTAAACCTGATAATTTCCTCAATGTTTAATCTTGTAATAACTCAAGATTAAGTAAGGTTTAAGGCTGGGGTCTTATACTAAAACCAACTTTAGAGACCCAAATATTGACATACATGGACATTACATTACTTTTGTGGAATACTTAATACATAACAAAAAAAAGACAGACAAGGACCGTAATAGTTTAGTGTCTTTTGAAACTCGGAATATAAACTTCTAATCATGTTGAAATATCTTCAACAACTCCCATAACGATCATCTCCTTTTTGTTTCCTTACCTAAAACATTTCTTTATTTCTTGGGGAAAATAAAACATAAAAAATTGTGAGCTCAAATGCTCAATAAGAGAAAACATAGATAACATAAAACAGTCCATAAACATTTGGAAGAAAAAACATGCTCATGAAATTTAAACATCAAAATCTTGAGCAAAGTCATAAATCGTGGAAGTACGTAAGGAATATATCATAATAGAACATTATCCATGATAAAATATAATGGGAATAAAACATGTAATTGTGGCAACCATTCAGCATATGTTATGATTTCTATAGTAGCCAAGGCATTGCTGCCAAGACCATCTTAGTGGACAAAGTCCCTTTCTGAAATGAGTTCACTCCTCGTTTCAGTCCTGTAACACTGAACCAGATTAACTTACCGTTCTAACCATGTAAATATCATGAGATATAAATCTTTACCCAATGCATTGGAGGGAGATATAGGTCCCACCCATCTCACAGTGAAATCATTCTTACTTGTGCCACAAAATAAACATACATCATTCATAATAACACAATAAATAAAATGGGTTTCATAAAAATCATCCCATCATCACATAATCCATATAAAATAAATGGATATTATTTCATCATAATTAATGTGAAACCATGTAAATCATAGAGACGTTATACTTGAAACATACACATATGAAATAATGTCATCTTAGATGAAAAAATGGTTTTGATAAAACACTTGAAATGAATTCTTGATGAAAATATCCTTTCTTCTTCAAAATCAATTTCTTTTAACAAAAAGTCATGCAATTTAAAAAAATAGATTTTGTTCAAAATAGACATGAAATCTTTTGGATGAATCTTCATGAAAATATGCCTTTATAAAAGCGTAAAAATCATTTCATTCTATATAAGTTAAAAAAACATTCTCCTCGTACTTTTGTCGGAAAAGTCAAAAAGTACCTCGTAAAAGAAAGATTCCATACAAACCATGTAGTAAAAGTCAAAAATGGGTAAAAATGACTTTAAACATACATGAAAACACTTTTAGAAAACGAGGACATGGATGATAGAAATAACCCCAGTAAATACTTACAAATAAGCAATCTCGGATAAAAATGAGATTTGCAAAATTATCCCTTACCTTAGGTCCACTATGCTCTGTATGTTTCCGAACCTCTTGTATAATGATTTAAATAATGTCATTGACATATTACAAAATCATATTCATTGTTATGATATCATATATGGTTCACTTATGACTTTATATTACACATTCTTTTGTAAGTTCCATGTTAAAACAACGTTTTGGGTTAAATCGTTATTATTTATCATACGTGTTTGGACTTATTGTTCTTGATATTATTACGTATATCCTGATTTACTCAATTAAAAAATCTAATACATGATTATAATATATATTTCATTATATACATATATATATAATAGATCGATTAAATGAAATGAAATACACCGTTCATGGATACGGTAGGTCGTACGTACGCATGAATGTTGTTTTCGTTTCCTTATTGAATTGAACGAAATTAAGTAGATGACATACATACACATAAATATAGTATCATTATTATGTCGTATTTTTCATGATTACTTCTTATATATACTTTATAATCATGCATGAATGGTTAACATGGAGAATGAATCTCATCGCATCATGGAGACGGTAGTCCATACGTATGCACAAGCGATGATATCATTCCCATGATCGTGGAATTGTATTGGAGTGTATGTATACTATTTCAGAATCAATATGATTTTACAATAATCATATATAGTTATTATTTACACCATTATACCCATCCAAGTAATGTGGTGGTGGAAAATAGATTACACCACGGAGTGGAGACGGTATTCCGTACGTACGCACGTGCGGTGATTTCGTTTTCCGTAGGATGGATAGATGGTGAAATAGGGTTGTTTAATACTTATAATAGCATATCAGTATATGAGTGATAATTATGTTATTACTTAATAATTAAACAACTAAAGAAGATGAAGTGGAAGAAGAAATAAAGTTGAAAGAATCGGTAACGGAAATTACCTCTTCTTTGAAGCGCCTCTTTGAGACCTCCTCTTAGGGCACCAAAATTGGTCTTTTAAGTAGAACAGGACGTTTAGGAAGTTTCTAGGGAAGTTTAGAATACAATTTATCAGGGTTTGGCCGATCTTGAAGTCTCAAAGTGGTGTGAGGAAGAGAAGGAGGAGGTGCCCTTTTATAAGGGAGGAGAGGGACACCATTGGAATAACAAAACATATTATTTTATTATAAAGTCATATTCGGTTTTTAACAGCTCCAAATTATTTTCATTCAAAAATAATGAGGGGAGTTTTCTAAATACTCTCATCCAATATAATTTAGACATGTTTAGGTATCTATTTTAACCTTATCATTTAGATATAACTTTAAGTTAAATAATTTTTCTTTTACCGTGTCTTCTTGTTTTCTTACGCTATAAGGTTAATAAACTTAGTATAACAAGCCAAACTAATCCCAAGTAGTTTATTATTAATATATATAACCTTATATAATTCATTTTTCCAAACCATAGATTTTTAAGAATAAAATAACAATTAATAATATAATATTTGTTTTAAAACTATTTTATGTCAATTTTGAAACTATTTGGTAATTGATTTTTTTGAAAATCATAACAGAAATATTAGTTCTAAAAAAGTTAATTAAATCAATAATAGAATTTCATATTAACATAGAAAATTATTGTAATTTATTAAAAGCTTTAAATTACATTTATTTGGGTATTTATAACATCAATTATATCAATATTTCATTAATAATATAATTACTGCATCATCATTGTGTCATAAATAAATAAATTTATTTAAAGTCTAAAAATTAAAAATAAAATACCATTATGTAGTAAATCATGTTATCTTTTTAATGAATATTTATAGTCGAATTTATCTTTTGTATAACCCTTTATTAAAAATGATTTACTTATTAAACATTGAATTTAACTATTTTAACCCTTCTTTAAATAAATTAATAATAAATGTCCTAATCTAATCCAAGTGGGCCTAAATGGTCATATATTATTCATAAAGTTTTTTAGGTCGAATTAAACTTATAAAATAGAATTAGGACATGTTTTAGGGTAATAATAATATCATTTTTACCCTCAATTACCTTATTTACTTTTAACCGTGGTAAAAAAAGTAAAATGTTACTATTCACTAAAAATTATTTTCATCTCATTGAACCATATTTTACTTACTGACATCAATCGTGTCTCTCGGATTTTTGAAATTCCACTCACAGAAGCGGTAAAATTATGTTTTATGTGAATTTGGAAATTCTCTTAGGAGGTGGGTAAAAGGCGGTCAAAAGTTCAATAAAATTTTTATATATCTAAAATTTTTATAAAATGACTCTAATGAATTAAATTGATCTTATATAGGTATTATGTGTAAATTTTGACCTAAAATAAATTTAAATAGAATAAATACTTATTTAAATAAAAATTCCGTTTTTAAATAGTAACCCAATGTTTTCACTATTCATCCAAAATTGAAAGTTTTCAGAAAAATACCAAAATTTCACCCTAGGCTAATTTCAATATTATGAATCCAAAAATGAAGTCCATTTTGAATGATGAAATTTAAAATAATTAAAAAGTGGTTATTACTATTCATAACAGCTAGTTTTAATAATATTTTAATAGCATATCGTTGTTTAGTGAAACTCGGTATTGCGTACAACACATGCTATTGAGGAAGGTCTTGATTGCGTGTAATGCATCCAAGTTAGGGTTGCATTTTGTGCAAGACTTTTTTGTTGTAGCGTACAACACAAGACATCAATAAAATTAAAAATAATATTTTTCATAAAATCATAGCGTGTTACAATATGTATATCACTAATGGACAACTTGGGGGTCTCTTATATTTATATAGTATGTTTATTAACAATATTATATAAAAATACAAAGAGCCATGGTAAATGTCAAACTATTTTATTAAGAGTTAAATATAAATGATAAGGTTAATATAGTGAACCAAACCTATCTAAAATCTATTGGATGAAATTATTTCGACCCATACCCATCTTAAACTTTATATAATCCACTTTGGAGCCATTAGAAACCGAATATGAATTTATTATAAAATAATATTTCTAGCTTTTACAAAGGTGCCCCTCACCCCTCTTGTAATAGGGAACTCCCCCTTCTCCCTAATCTACACCTTCAAAGCCTTTGTCTCGGCCAACCCCTGCCAAAATATTCTCTCAACATCCCTCAATTTGACCTAGAGGCCTTAGTTTGATCATAAAGCCATCCTAAGGAGCCCTTTTGATCAAATAAAAAAAGAAGCACCCGATTAAGAGGTATTGTTTTCACCACCTTCTTTCAAGTTCCTTTCTTATTCAACCTCTTCTTTCCTTGTTATTTCCATTCTAAAATAATAAATACAGTATCTTCTATATACATTGATGTTATTATTAATATGTAACAACCAAATTCATTATTCTATCCATCCCTTGAATGACATGTCAACATACGTGCGTACCTACAACCTACCGTCTCCACGTCGTGGTGAAATTGTTATTCAATATATTATTATTTATATGGGTATAATAATGATGTATCATTCATGTAAATAATAAATATAACATGATAATGATTTTTTATATATGATATACCATCCAATTTTATATTATTTTAATATCAGAATAATGATATTATCGCTCGTGCGTAGGTACGGACTACCGTCTCCACGAACGCGATGAGATTCATTCCACATCGTATCCATTCAAGACTAAATTTCATTTGATGATTGAAAATAATTTTGAGAGATATTATATCATTATTTATATGAATAATATAAATCCCATCCATAACTAATATGGCTCACATAATAAAGAATATAAAGGAAAACGAATCAGTTAACAACCGGAACGATGATAATACTAAGATATTATTAACAAATCAATGTTAAGAGATCATATATGATATAATATTAATGTATATGATTCTTGTATAATTTAACAACAATTATTTCCCCATTATATAGGAGTTTAATCTTCCCTAAACCAAGGAAAGGTACAAGATAAAGGTTTATTTCACAATCTCTTCATTATCCGAGGTTGTTTATACGTAGATATATACTGGGAACTCTTTATCATCCACATACATGTTTGTTAAAAATGTATTTCAAATAATTCTTACTATTTTATAGAATATGTGTTAAGGTCATTTATTCCCCTGTTGACTTTTTCTAAGATGTTTATAAAGGAATCTTTCTGTCTCCTTCTAAACAATGTCTTATTTAACCTTTAAAAAAATTAAGGTAAGAATGTTTTTTAACTTATACGGTGGGTGCGGCTGTTTTCCACCATTATAAAATTGTCGAAGCATCCCTTAAGAGATTATAATAATATTTTCAAAGTAACTGTTTTATTTTATAATTATGTGACTTATAAGCGATTTCAAAAAAAGATATATTTCTCTCAAATAGTTTTGATTTCATCTATGTCAACATCCTTTGATGGATTTTAAGATTATATGAAGTTGATTTATTATGATAATAAACTTCCTTATTGTGTTGAAGGTTTTGTGATATGTTTGACTTTCGATGTTTTATTTTTATACCATTAATAGTTTATGGAGAAATTATTGACATTTCATATGATAGTTTTAATACGAATGTTTATGTAATGTTTTAAGCTGTTTATATGAGAAATGCATTGGACTTAATAAGTGATGGGTAGAGCCCGCTATATCTCCCAGATGCATCGATAGGTATCGTGAGACAAACTAGTATATTGGAAAAGGGCCTTGAAAAAATATTATTTGTAGTCTTGGAACAAGGCCTCGATTATGTGGTTATGATAGTCTGGCATTATGCAATCCATCATTATGAAAGTGGTTATTGATATTGCATGTGATTTTTTGACTACTAGAATATCCATGTGAATAAGTAAATGAATTATTTCATTTTATTTCTTCCATATTATGATGATGTTCAAGTTTAAAAGGCTTTTATTTTAGTTATACATTGCCTTAAATGTTTATTCTTATTTATGAATGTTTCCGCTATATTGTTATCCTTACTGGGCAATTGAGCTCACCTCTTTCTATGTTTTATTTTTTACAGGATGTGAAGAAGTATTTTATGAATGACCTGAATGGATTTTATGAGGGGATATGAGTGTGGACTATGGAGACTATGTTGTTGTAGTTTTCATTTAATGATGTAATGTAAACATTATGAATGTATCTAGTGATTATAAGGCTACAAAACTAATCGGTCTTTTGATACATGATATTTTATTGATCATGCCAATGTTATGTAACAATGCACCCACTCTGGGTAATTAGGTTCGGGGCGTTACAGTTGGTATCAAAGGAAGTTTAGTAAAATCCTTGGAAGCTAGATTTAGATAAACTCTTATTAGAGAACATAGATCTAAGATGGACTTTAAGGATTAGTATAGAAGAACTTCCCAGAATTTTGGTATTGTAGAGATTTTTTGAGTTTTCTGAGAAATAAATCTCTGTCTGCATATGAGCTGGTAGAGGCAGATCTGGGACATATGTACCTAGGAGTAAAACCCAAAAACACCACTTTGAGCTCGACTCGAATGGGAACTGGTGCACGACAATAGGCATTGCTGCACTGTTGGTTACGACACTCCCCGCGGATAAGTTTAGGATAATTATTATTTTCTTTTCAAATCATTATGAAGGTTTTATGAGTATATACTTCCTAAAAGAAAACATTTTTTTATTATTATGGATTATATCCATAAATAGTTCAATTTTTTTAGTGTTTTACAAGTATAAAATTATGTATTTTGATTCATAAAATGATCTAGTTTATGACATTGTTTAGAAATGACACCTAGTGGATGAAATGGAAACCGTATAAATGTACACACTCCATGTAGAGATTTCCCTCTTGGTCAAGATAATTATAGTGGAGCTGGTGATGCAACTGGTGCTGATCAGCTAATCACCATACTGGGACAACACACTCAGGTTATGAATAATAACCTTACCCATATGGAGCACCCTGATCCGCAGCGTGGAGGATCAATGTTAGACCGCTTCATGAGGAAACAACCACCAACATTCAATGGGAGTACAAATCCCTTAGTAACTGATCAATGGATAAATTCCTTATAGAAAATATTCCATGCCTTGGGGAGTAGTGAAAGGGAAAGAGTTATCATGGCAGTTTACCGCTTCACTGGAAATGCTTATAAATGGTGGTCATTGATTCAAAATACAATGGAAGATGATAAAGTACAAAATATGGAATGGACGGTCATAAAAGAGCTTTTCTTAGAAAAATACTTTCCTGGTGACCATCGGGCAGATATTGAATGGAAATTTCTGAGTCTGAGACAAAAGGAGGTTGAGAATGTCGCAAAGGATGAGGCTAAATTTACAAGGATAGAAAGGTATGCTAGAGATTATATACGTAACTCAAGAAGTAAGATTGATCGTTTCTTTGATGGGTTCAAACCATTTTTTCATCAAGCATTAGTGTCACAATCCTTCTCGTCGTAAAAAGATATTGTCTCATGTGCTATCAAGAAAGAAAAATAATTCTCTATGTCTTACGACATTAAAGAAAAGTAAGTGAAGAATATATCTGCTGATCACTGTGGAAATAGAAATAAAGCAAAGAATGGAAATGTTGACTATCCATCCTGTAGTAAATGTGGGAATGAAGACCGTGGTACTTTCTTGAAAGGAATGGGATTCTGTTACAAGTGTGGTGAAAAAGGCCACTGAGCTTGTGATTGCAAGGGGAAGAAAGAAGATACCGATGTTCAATCCTACAACTGCAGGGAGATAGGACATTATGCAAATGAATTTCCTAAGCGTCAGGGGAACATACCTTAGAAAAGTCCAAGGGATCAAGGCCAAGCTTATGATATCACTACTACTGAGGTAGAATCTCCGAAAGACTTGGTGGAAGGTAATTTAATGGTTTCATCAAGTTTAGAAAATGGATTATTTGATTCTGTATCATCGCATTGTTTCATATTTTCCGAGTTTGATAATAAAATTAGATATTTCAAATTTGATTTATCAAGGGACTTGTCAGTCAAAACTCCTAACGGAAGTATCATTGCAACAATGTTTTTTGAATCAGTCCCCATTAGAGCACATAAATGTTCTTTATCTGTGGATCTCATTGTCATACATTTGATTAAATTTGATATAATCCTCAATATGGATTGGCTTTTGGAACATGATGCAAAAATTTGTTGTAAGAAGAAGGAGGTCACTATATTTGATGATGATGATAAATAACACCTTATCGTTATAGGAGAATCGTCACCACCATATTTTTATCAAGATCCACCCCCAGTAGCTCAACTAAATTCAATTATTGGGGAGGAAGTATAAGGCCCCAGCCTTAAACCTTACTTAATCTTGAGTTAATACAAGATTACACATTGAGGATCTTTTAAAACATGCATTACATTCCACATATAAACAAAGTGGTTACATAAATATAGTATTCTTCATTCCCATCAATGGAAAACACATTTGAAATAAAACATGGATTATTTCTTGACACTTCCTTGACACTATCATCATATCATGTACCTTTCCCTTGACCTGTGAAAAACATTTCAAAAAAACTTCGGATGAGCATAAAAAGCTCAGTATGGGTTATAAAAAAACATGGAAAGGAAACATGAGTTCATATATACATAAGAATGAAATCATACTTTACCCACAAAACATAGGCACTTTAACATACCTCATAAAATCATGAATAAATCATAGAAATCATAAGACATAAAGGTAACTTGAGGCATTCATAACATTCTTACGTAGGGAGTAGCCCTCTTGGTTACGTTTGGAATACCCATCAGAGTATATTCCCTAAAATCTCTTCGGAGAAACCTTAACGTTTCACTCCTTCGCGTTACCCAATGCATTGGAGAGCTATAACGGGCTCACCCGCCATTAGTTTATCACGGAACCACCCGTCTTCATAATAATGCCCAAGAACCATAACATAATCATATCACATAAAACATGCATAAAGGAAACATAAAATTTCCACATTTCAATCACGAGATATCAATACAACACATTGATATAAAAACATTATGAAAACCATTTTCAATACTAAAATAAAAGAAATGTAAATCATGGTATTTATTTTTCTTTTAAAAAGAAGGTATGGCTTGTAGAGGAAGCCGAAACTCAAATAACGGTCACGACGGCGGAGAAGTCGTTGTCGCCGCATACGTACGACAAAAACATTCCCTTTTTTCGTTTAGTAAACGGTTCGTATAAAAATGATTCCTTTTGAATAAACGTAAAAGTCAAAGGGGTTTATACACCGTATAAAAGAAAGTTGTGTATAAAATAAAATATGCCTCAACGAAAGGAGATTGAGACGAAGTCCCATACCTCGTATTCGACTTGACCCGACCGTTTTTTAATCTCCAGAATAATAAACTTGAGTTAATCTCTACTTTATTATGAATATTTTCCAAGTTCATTATTCCTTTTATACCATGTTATGAACATCATGTAATCAGTTAAGTTGATAATGTTCATTTTGTCGGTATTTGGTTCTTAAGTCAAAAATAGACTTCTTACACTTACATGTTGTTAATTTGGTCAAAGGTTCATTATATCCAGAATGGTATTCATGATGTAGATATCATATATGTCATATATATCCACTACATACATGCATTTATAATATTACATCACATTTAGAGGTAAGAAATGAAATGCACCATTCATGGAGACGGTAAGCCGTACGTACGCATGAACGCTACTTCCATTTCTATTTCATATTTTCTGGAATGGAATCATAATGATATAAGAGTATATTATAATTCCAGTATAATAACATATATAAAATCATTAACTTTATCCTTTACACATCCCACATATGGTATTAACGAATCAAATCACTTTTAGGGAGCGGTAGTCCGCACTTCCTAAAATGAAGATATCGTGTTTACCCATAATGGAAACCATAAAGTTATGACCAAAATGAAAAAAACAGAAGCTTAAGGAAAACATAAACATATTATATATCATATATAAAAATAGTGACATCATAATGGCTACCTTTGAAGGTGTTAAATGAGTATTGAACAATCATCGTTTCAGGAGGCAGAATTTCGCCATCCACGGAAACCATATGTTCTTTAACCATTTGATGTAGTTGTGTGAGAGTGTAGCTCAAATATATCTTATAACAACATCCTAGTATATTGAAGATACTGTTGTTGTTACAAAATATGTAAATAAAAAGAGTTTAGGGGGTTGGAGAATCAAAATAAAACAAATGAACATGAGAGAATGAATTACCTTAAAAAGTGTAACTCCTTTTGATTTGAGCCTAAAGGCTTCCTTTGAAAGGATTCTGCCCAAAGGGAATCCTCTAGGATGAGGAGAGGGATGTGGAGAGAGTAAATGGGCAGGGGTTGGCCGAGCCAAAGGCTTGAGAAGTGTGTGAAATGAGGTAGAGGTGGGGGCCTTTTATAAGAGAAGAGGAGGGGCACTTTTGGAAAGTAAAGAAATATTACTTTATTTGAAAATGTGTTTCGGTTTCAGAAGGTCCCACATTGATATAATTCGTGGATAAGGTGATAACGGTTCGAAATCCACTCATCCAATTGGTTTTGGACATGTGTAGTTCATAGATTTTATATTGTCTTTCCATTTAATTTAAATCGTCAAATAATGATGTCATCGTTGCATCATTATTATGTCATAAATAATTTAATTTATTTAATGTCTAAAAATTATAAAAAAAATACTATGATGTAGGAAATAGTTTTATATTTCCAATTACTATTTATAATAAAAAATCTGATCTTTATAACCCCATGTAAAAATTGTTTTCTTAAAACATTTCTTGTTTGTGTCATTTTTACTTTAATATTTAATAAAAAGTTATTTATGTCATTTCCCAACCAAAATGTCTCCATGGGGTCCCCAAGTTGACCCATGGGTTTTCTTGGTCGGAAATGACACAACCAATAAGGTTGGGACATGTGTCTAGGTCATTTCATATTATTAAATCATTATTTATACCTTAAACTACACTAATTACCACTAATCGCGATTAAAAACTTAATAAGTTACTATTCACCAATAAATTATTTTAATCTCATTGAATCACAGTTTACTTATTAATGACAACCATGTATGTCGGATTTTCAAAATTCAATACACATTAGTGGTAAACTTTCATTTAACTGAAAAATCAGTTTGATTGATTACCACTTAGTGGTTTCACTATTCATCAAAAATTGAAGTTTTTCAGAAAATTACCAAAAATTCACCCTAAGCTATATTTGATATTCCGAATTCAAAAATGAAGTCTATTTTACAAAATTCAAATCATATAAGTCACATTAATTAATTTAATAATTAATTCCCGCTGCCAGAGCAAATAGCGTGTTTTTACAAAACAATAAGTATCAAAAGATTGACACCAGTTTAAGTCTAATTTAAAGTGAAATTGATTCCAATGACCACCATTGGATAAAATGGTAAAAATATATTCTAATTTCACTTCAAAACCAATTCAAAACATAATATAATCATATAAATAAATTAGATTAAAAAGCAGTTTTGATGTAAAATGCAGTATTTTTCACTATTCATTAAAAATGAACATTGTCAGAAAAATACCAAAAATTCACACAAGGTAAATTGTGATGTCCCAATCATAAAGAATAAGTTTATTTTTACAAACATATTTTATAAAATTGTCAAAAGATATATTCAAAAATGGTTTTCCATCAAAAGGCAGTAAAACAATCTTTTAAGAATATTAGTGTATTCCATGCATAAGATTGTATTTACTTTCATTTTAAGCCTCTATAACACTATCTTAATCATTAATAGACATAGATAAAAATATCTATTATTCATTACATAATTGGGATGTTACATCCTTCCCCCCTTTAGAAAATTGCGTCCCCGCAATTTATTTACTTATCAAATAAATGGGGGTACTTATCCCTCATTGCATTTTCAGATTCCCATGTTGCCTCTTCAATCATGTGGTTTTTCCACAAAACCTTTACCTGGTGAATCACCTTATTCCGTAACACTTGCTCCCTGTGGTCAAGAATCTGGACCAGTTGTTCCTCATAAGATAGGTTCTCTTCCAGCTGAACTACCTCTGGACTCAAAACATGAGATGGATCTGGCATATACTTTCTCAACATTGAAACGTGAAAAACATTGTGTACCTGAGATAAAATCGGAGGTAAAGCCACTCGGTATGCAACTGATCCAACTCTCTCCAGAATTTCGTATGGTCCAACAAACCTTGGACTCAACTTTCCTTTCTTACCAAATCTCATCACGCTTTTCCAAGGAGAAACCTTGAGAAAAACATGATCACCTACCTCGAAAGATAGATCCTTCCTTCAGTTATCCGCATAACTCTTCTGCCTGCTCTGAGCTGTTCTCATGTGTTTCTGAATCAGCTGAACTTTTTCTGCCATCTCTTCTACCAATTCTGGTCCCATCAACTTTCTTTCACCCACTTCATCCCAGAAAGCTGGAGTTCGACACTGCTTCCCATATAATACCTGAAATGGTGCCATTTGTATACTGGAATGAAAACTGTTATTATATGAAAACTCAACCAAAGAAAGATGTTGGTCCCAACTTCCCTGATAATCCATAGAACAAGCTCGTAGCATATCCTCTAATGTCTGAATTGTTCGTTCTGACTGCCCATCTGATTGAGGATGAAAAGCTGTACTAAAATTTAATTCAGTACCCAACGACTTCTGAAGGCCTTTCCAAAAGTTAGAAGTAAACCTGGGATCACGATCCGATACAATGGAGAGAGGAACTCCATTTAACCTGACTATCTCTTTAAGATACAAACGGGAAAGTTGATCAAGAGAGAAAGTATCTCGTATAGCAAGGAAATGAGTAGATTTGGTCATGCGATCAACAATAACCCAGATTGCATTATTACCTCGAGATGTCTTTGGTAATCCAACAACAAAGTCCATCGATATATTCTCCCATTTCCACTCTGGCACTGGTAAAGGCTGAAGCATCCCTTTCGGTAACTATCGCTCGGCTTTAACCAGCTGACAAGTCAAACACTTCACAGTAAAATCAGCAATTTCTCTTTTCATTCCATCCCACCAGTAATACTCCCGCAGATCTCTATACATCTTAGTACTTCCTGGATGAACTGAAAACGGAGAACTATGAGTTTCACATAACAACTCTCTCTTCAACTGTGAATCACAAGGCACACACAATCTCTTCCCAAATCTCAAAACAAAATCATTATCAATGTTGAATTCAGGCAACTTACCTTTCTGAACCAGCTCTACCTTTTTCTGCAACTCACTATCTTGCTCATGTGCTTGCTTGATTCTATCCGATAGAGATGATCTCACTGATACCTGAAACAAAACAGAAGGACTTCATGCACCAACAACTTCTATGCCAAAGTTCATCAAATCCTTAACCAAAGGATCACGTTCCAAACGCAACATTGTTAATAAAGCATTACTTTTTTCGACTCAAAGCATCAGCCACTTTATTTGATTTTCCCGGATGGTAATGAATTGTACAATAATAATCCTTGATTAATTCCAGCCATCTCCTTTGTCTCATGTTTAGCTCTTCTTGAGTGAATATATACTTTAAACTTTTGTGATCGGTATATATTTCACACTTTACTCCATACAAATGATGCCTCCAAATTTTTAAAGCAAAAACAACAGCAGCTAATTCCAAATCATGTGTAGGGTAATTTACCTCATGAGTTTTCAACTGTCATGAAGCATAAGCAATTACCTGATCATTCTGCATTAGGACGCAACCAAGTCCTTTCAATGAAGCATCACTGTATATAACAAACTCACCATTCCTGGAAGGTAGTGCCAAAACTGGAGCATTCACCAATCTTCTTTTCAATTCCTGAAAACAATCATCACATTCTTTTGTCCAGATAAACTTAACACCCTTACGAGTTAGCTTAGTCATTGGACTAGATAACCGTGAAAAATTTCTTACAAACCTTCGGTAATAGCCCGCCAAACCAAGGAAGCTACGAATCTCGGTTACATTTGTTGGTCTTGGCCATTCTTCCACAACTTTTGTTTTTGCAGGATCAACAGTTATTCCATCTTTAGAAACAATGTGACCAAGGAAAGAAATTTCTTGCATCCAAAACTCACACTTGCTGATTTTCCCATACAGTTTCTTTTCTTTTAAGGTTTGCAAGATAACCCTTAAATGTTTTTCATGCTCCTCTTTACTTTTAGAAAACACCAAAATATCATCAATGAAAACCACCACAAACTTATCCAAGAACTCATGGAAAATTCTATTCATTAAGTCCATGAATACAGCAGGTGCATTGGTTAGCCCAAAAGGCATTACTACAAATTCATAATGGCCATATCTCGTACGGAACGCGGTCTTCAGAATATATGCCTCCTGTACCTTCATTTGATGGTACCCCGATCTCAAGTCAATCTTTGAAAAAAACTGAGCTCCCTGGAGCTGATCAAACAAATAATCGATATGAGGCAAAGGATATTTGTTCTTAACCGTGATATTATTCAAGGCTCTATAATCAATGCAAAGTCTCATAGAACCATCTTTCTTTTTAACAAATAAAACATGATCACCCCATGGCGATGTGCTATGTCTAATGAAACCTTTCTCTAATAAATCTTGCAATTGCTCCTTCAACTCTAAAAGTTAAATTTGTGCCATTCAATAAGGGGGTTTTGAAATTGGCTTAGCATCAGGAACTAAGTCAACAGTAAACTCAACTTCCCAATCTGGTATTATTCCAGGCAACTCATCAGGAAAAACATCAGGATACTCATTTACCACTGGCACGTCATTAATCTGAACAGTTCCTTTATTTTCAACGACGTGTGCAAGGTAACATTCATTTCCATCTTTTACAAGTTTCTCAGCCTCTTGATATGTTATCAAAATTAAGGGTTCATTCTTGTAAACAAACTGAAATTCTTTCTGAAAAGAAACTTCTTTAGCTCTACAGTCAATCTTAGCATGGTAAATAGAGAGCAAATCCATACCCAGGATAACATCAAACTCTACTAGAGGTAGAACAATAAGGTTTGCAAGTAGGTACTTTCCACAGATAAGGATAGGAAGATTCTTATAAATTCTTTTTGCCTCAACATTTCCCCCAGGTGTTTTTACCAAATGTTTAGGAGTCATTTCTTGAGATGGTATTCCCATTTTACTAGAAAAGGTTCCAGAGATGAATGAATGTGTAGACCCCGAATCAAACAACACATTGGCATAATCTGAAAAAACAAACAAAGTACCTGATACAACTTCATTTGATGGCCCGACATCTACTGAAGTAGTTGCAAAGGATTTCACCACCCCTTTCTGCTTGTAGTCTAACTGCTTCCCATCACTCAAGCTCCTTGTCGGACACTCGTTTGCATAGTGACCCATCTCATTGCACTTATAACATTTCACTAACTATAAATCAAATTTGTTCTTACCTTCACCTTGATCCTTTTCAGTGCAATCACGAGCCTTATGTCTCATCTTACCACATCGGTAGCACTTCCCAGAATTCAGAAGACATTCCCCAGCATGCCTTTTGCCACATTTATCACAAACTGGAAACTTAGTTCTCTTACCATCAGACTTTTTTGAAAAATTCTTACCTTTCTCCTGCCACCTCGGTCTCTTCTTTTGCTGGTTGTTATAGAAAACTTGGTCATCGGCAAACTCCATTTCCACCTTCTCAGCACATCGAACAAGCTTTTCATAACTTTTAAACTCACGAGAAGCTAATGCCCTTCGATATTTTGGCTTTAATCCTGAGTAAAAACGATTTATTTTACTATCAAGGTCCCGGATAAAATTTGGAGCATACCTTCCCAATCGAGTGAACCTTTCTTCATAGGCAGCCACTGAGTCTTCCTCTTGCCTCAATTCCAAGAATTGCTTTTCCATCCTAAGTCGAACAGCCTTAGGAAAATACTTCTCAAGAAACATACCTTTGAATTCATCCCAGTCAAGAGCATCAATCTCATCGGCGTCCCTGATATTTTTAACCATAGACCACCACTGATCTGCTTCACCCTCCAAACGGTAAATAGCAGGACTAACCTTTTGATTGTCTGAACTTCCCATGACATCAAAAATCTTCTCCAGTGATTTAATCCACCCTTCAGCTAGCACAGGGTCAGATGATCCTCTGAATGATGGTGGATGTTTCCTCATGAAATGTTCCACCACTGACATGTTCCTTTGCGGTTGATTTGGCTGATCTCGTGCATGGATACCACCGCCATTTATCGCTTGAGTCAACTGCACCATTACTGCTACAAACTGTTCAGTTCCAATACCGACCATCTCAGGATGCTGATTCGGAAGGTTATTTCCTTCTGTATGCCTTCCTAGCACTGCTTCCATGTTTCCTCTGCGGAAAACCATTCTGAACAAACATGTCTTAGATGAAGCAACATGGTAATCTTTAAATGCTATATCATTTCGAAAAAAAATATTTTTGGATAATCATTTAATAGAATTCTAACTCCTAAAGTTATCTAAACCGACCTCTGATACCAACTATAAGGCCCCAGCCTTAAACATTACTTAATCTTGAGTTAATACAAGATTACACATTGAGGATCTTTTCGGGTTTAGAGTTTTAGAGAATTAGATCATAAAACTTGCATTACATTCCACATATAAACAAAGTGGTTACATAAAGATAGTATTCTTCATTTCCATCAATGGAAAACACATTTGAAATAAAACATGGATTATTTATTGACACTTCCTTGACACTATCATCATATCATGTACCTTTCCCTTGACCTGTGAAAAACATTTCAAAAAAACTTGGGATGAGCATAAAAAGCTCTGTATGGGTTATAAAAAACATGGAAACGAAACATGAGTTCATATATACATAAGAATGAAATCATACTTTACCCATAAAACATAGGCACTTTAACATACCTCATAAAATCATGAATAAATCATAGAAATCATAAGACATAAAGGTAACTTGAGGCATTCATAACATTCTTACGTAGGGAGTAACCCTCTTGGTTACGTTTGGAATACCCATCACAGTATATTCCATAAAATCTCTTCAGAGAAACCTTAACGTTTCACTCCTTCGTGTTACCCAATGCATTGGAGAGCTATAACGGGCTCACCCGCCCTTAGTTTATCACGGAACCACCCGTCTTCATAATAATGCCCAAGAACCATAACATAATCATATCACATAAAGCATGCATAAAGGAAACATAAAATTTCCACATTTCAATCACGAGATATCAATACAACACATTGATATAAAAACATTATGAAAACCATTTTCAATACTAAAATAAAAGAAAAGTAAAACATGGTATTTATTTTTCTTTTAAAAAGAAGGTATGGCTTGTAGAGGAAGTCGAAACTCAAATAACGGTCACGACGACGGAGAAGTCGTTGTCGCCGCATACGTACGACAAAAACATTCCCTTTTGTCGTTTAGTAAACGCTTCGTATAAAATAGATTCCTTTTGAATAAACGTAAAATTCAAAGGTGTTTATACACCTTATAAAAGAAAGTTGTGTATAAAATAAAATATGCCTCAACGAAAGGTGATTGAGACGAAGTCCCATACCTCGTATCCGACTTGACCCGACCGTTCTTTAATCTCCTGAATAATAAACTTGAGTTAATCTCTACTTTATTATAAATCTTTTTCAAGTTCATTATTCCTTTTATACCATGTTATGAACATCATGTAATCAGTTAAGTTGATAATGTTCATTTTGTCGGTATTTGGTTCTTAAGTAAAAAATAGACTTCTTACACTTACATGTTGTTAATTTGGTCAAAGGTTCATTATATCCAGAATGGTATTCATGATGTAGATATCATATATGTCATATATATCCAGTACATACACGCATTTATAATATTACATCACATTTAGAGGTAAGAAATGAAATGCACCGTTCATGGAGACGGTAAGCCGTACGTACGCATGAACGCTACTTCCATTTCTATTTCATATTTTCTGGAATGGATTCATAATGATATAAGAGTATATTATAATTCCAGTATAATAACATATATAACATCATTAACTTTATCCTTTACACATCCCACATATGGTATTAATGAATCAAATCACTTTTAGGGGGCGGTAGTCCGCACTTCCTAAAATGAAGATATCGTGTTTACCCATAATGGAAACCATAAAGGTATGCCCAAAATGAAAAAAACAGAAGCTTAAGGAAAACATAAACATATTATATATCATATATAAAAATAGTGACATCACAATGGCCACCTTTGAAGGTGTTAAATGAGTATTGAACAGTCATCGTTTCGGGAGGTAGAATTTCGCCATCCACGGAAACCGTATGTTCTTTAACGATTTGATGTAGTTGTGTGAGAGTGTAGATCAAATATATCTTATAACAACATCCTAGTATATTGAATATACTGGCGTTGATACAAAATATGTAAATAAAAAGAGTTTAGGGGGTTGGAGAAGCAAAATAAAACAAATGAACATGAGAGAATGAATTACCTTAAAAAGTGTAACTCCTTTTGATTTGAGCTTAAAGGCTTCCTTTGAAAGGATTCTGCCCAAAGGGAATCCTCTAGGATGAGGAGATGGATGTGTAGGGAGTAAATGGGAAGGGTTTGGCCGAGCCAAAGGCTTGATAAGTGTGTGAAATGAGGTAGAGGTGGGGGCCTTTTATAAGAGGAGAGGAGGGGCACTTTTGGAAAGTAAAGAAATATTACTTTATTTGAAAATGTGTTTCGGTTTCAAAAGGTCCCACATTGGTATAATTCGTGGATAAGGTGATAAGGGTTATAAATCCACTCATACAATTGGTTTTGGACATGTGTAGTTCATAGATTTTATATTATCTTTCCATTTTATTTAAATCATCAAATAATGATGTCATCGCTGCATCATTATTATGTCATAAATAATTTAATATATTTAATGTCTAAAAATTATAAAAAAAATACTATGATGTAGGAAGTCTTTCTAGATTTCCAATGACTATTTATAATCAAAAATATGATCTTTATAACCCCATGTAAAAATTGTTTTCGTAAAACATTTCTTGTTTGTGTCATTTTTACATTAACATTTAATAAAAAGTTATTTATGTCATTTCCCAACCAAAATGTCTCCATGGGGTCCCCAAGATGACCCATGGCTTGTCTTGGTCGGCCATGACACAACCAATAAGGTTGGGACATGTTTCTTGGTCATTTCATATTATTAAAGCATTATTTATACCTTAAACTATACTAATTACCACTAATCGCGATTAAAAACTTAATAAGTTACTATTCACCAAAAAATTATTTTAATCTCATTGAGCCACAGTTTACTTCATAATGACAACCATGTATGTCGGATTTTCAAAATTCAATACACATTAGTGGTAAACTTTCATTTAACTGAAAAATCAGTTTTCTTGATTACCACTTAGTGGTTTCACTATTCATCAAAAATTGAAGTTTTTCAGAAAATTACCAAAAATTAACCCTAAGCTATATTTGATATTCCGAATTCAAAAATGAAGTATATTTTACAAAATTAAAATCATATAAGTCAAATTAATTAATTTAATAATTAATTCCCGTTGCCAGAGCAAATAGCGTGTTTTTACAAAACAATAAGTATCAAAAGATTGACACCAGTTTAAGTCTAATTTAATGTGAAATTGATTCCAATGACCACCATTGGATAAAATGGTAAAAATATATTCTAATTTCACTTCAAAACCAATTAAAAACATAATATAATCATATAAATAAATTAGATTAAAAAGCAGTTTTGATGTAAAATGCAATATTTTTCACTATTCATTAAAAAAATGAACATTGTCAGAAAAATACCAAAAATTCACACAAGGTAAATTTTGATGTCCCAATAATAAATAATAAGTTTATTTTGACAAACATATTTTATAAAATTGTCAAAAGATAGATTCAAAAATGGTTTTCCATCAAAAGGCAGTAAAACAATCTTTTAAGAATATTAGTGTATTCCATGCATAAGATTGTATTTACTTTCATTTTAAGCCTCTATAACACTATCTTAATCATTAATAGACATAGATAAAAATATCTATTATTCATTAATTACTTGGGATGTTACAGGAAGAGAATGAAATAACTATGGGTAAGTAAAGGAATGTTCAAATAGGTTATGTACCTATTGTGAAAGAATATGTAGATGTGTTTCTGTAAGATTTACCTGGAAAACATATCGAATGGGAAATTGAGTATTCCATTGATTTAATTCGGGGATCAAGGCCTATATCGAAGACCCCTTATATAATGGACACTATGGAATTAGATGAACTAAAAAATTAACTAGAGGAATTGAGTAATAAGTGATTTATTCGACCTAGTGTTTCTCCATGGGGAGCCCCTATCCTTTTTGTTAAGAAGAATGACAGATCCATGAGGTTATGTATCGACTACAGGGAAATCAATGCTATAACAATAAAGAACAAGTATCACCTACCTCATATTGATGATTTATTAGACCAACTACATGGAGCTCAATAATTTTCTATGATTGAACTTCGATCTGGATACCATCAGTTGTGTGTGAAGAAGGAAGACATTCCGAAAACAGCATTTCGAACCAGGTATGGCCATTACGAGTTTACAGTAATGCCTTTTGGATTGACTAATGCACCCTATGTATTCATGAATCTATTTAATTGATTTTTCAAGGAATATCTCGATGATTTTGTGGTGGTATTTATTGATAATGTCTTGGTATATTCCAAATGCTACAAAGATCATGAAAATCACTTGTGAATTACCTGAAGACTCTTAGGAGACATGAATTATATGGGATGTTTATCAAGTGTGAATTCTGGATTTATGAGATCTCTTTTCTTGGCCATATTGTCTCTAAGGATGAAATCTCTGTTGATCATTCTAAGACCAAGGCAATCCAAGAATGGCCAGTACAAACGAGTATAATTGAGTTATGAAGTTGTATTCTTTTATATGGTTATTTTTGATGTTTCGTTCAGAACATTTCTCGATTGTCTAACCCATTAACAAAGCTCACATGTAAAGTAGTTAAATTTGTTTGGACAAAAGCATGTGAAGAATGTTTTGAAAAACTGAAGATAAGATTAGTCAATTCTCATATTTCTTCTCTACCATCGGGAAATGATAGGTTTTTTATTTATAGTGATGCATCGAAGAAAGGACTATGTTGTGTCCTTATGCAGAATGATAGAGTTATTGCCTATTCATCACAACAACTTAAACTTTATGATCAAAAATATCCTACTCATGATCTTGAGTTTGCTGCTATAATCTTTTCTTTGATGATTTGGAGACACTATATCTATGGTGAAAAATGTGAGATTTATATTGATCACAAGATTTTGAAGTATATTTTCTCACAGAAATAACTCAACATGGGGAAAAGGATATGGATTGAACTACTCAAGTATTATGATTGCATGATAAACTACCATCCAGGAAAGGAAAATAATGTGGTAGATGCTTTGAGTAGAAAAGATCATGGAGTTTCAAACATGATGAGAATTTAAAGAGATACTATATACATGGATCTAGTAAAGATGGATATGGGAATCACCATGGAAGGTGAAACCTCAATAATTTTTCAAATTGTTGTCGAACCATCTTTACTAGAAAGGAAAAAGAGTTCTTAGACCAGTGATGAAGAGTTTCAAAGGAGGATTAAAGTTGTGAATGATGGGAGATTGAGTGACATTGTGTATGAAGATGGAATTTTGAAATTTGGGAAGAGTCTTTGTGTTCCCAATATACCTGATCGAAAAAGGGAGTTGTTGGATGATGCTCATAGTTCCAATTTTTATATACACCCTGGGAACCCCAAAATGTATAGATATTTGAAGGAACATTTTTGGTGGGGCAACATGAAGAGGGAGATTGCTGATTTTGTGTCAAGATGTATGTTTTGTCAACAAGTGAAAGCGGGAAGGCAACAGCCTGGAGTAGTCATGCAACCTCTTCCCATACCGAAGTGGAAAAGGGATAATATTACGATGTACTTTGTTATGGGACTACCAAAGACTCATAGAAAGAATGATGCAATATGGGTCATTTTTGATCATCTTACAAAGTCAACACATTTTCTTACTATATGAGAAGATCTATCATGTGAACGTCTATAAATAATATATATTAATGAAGTTTTGAGACTTCATGGAGTACCCCTATCGAAGGTTTCTGATCGTGATCCCCATTTTACATCAAGATTCTGGAAAAGTCTTCAAAAATCCTTGGATAATGATCTTAGTTTGAGCACTGCCTACCACCCTCAAACAGAAAGACAATCAGAAGAGACTATTCAAACCTTAGATGACATGTTGATATCATGCTCACTTGACTTTCAGGGTATGTGGGATCAATATTTACCTCTGGTATAATTTTCCTATAACAATAGCTTCCATTCAAGTATTCAGATGGACCCATATGAAGAATTATATGGAAAGAGATGTCCCACACAAATCTGTTGGGATGAAATTGGTGAAAGAAAACTTGTAGGCCCATAATTGGGGGAGGAAACAATAGAAAAGGTAAAGGAAATCCAAAACCACATCAAAGCATCTAAAAGTAGGCAGAAGAGCTATGCCGATAACCGAAGGAAGGATTTGGAATTTCAGGTAGGAGATAATGCTTTCCTGAAGGTATCTCCATGGAAGGGAGTTATACGTATCAATACGAGGGGTAAATTGAGTCCCAGGTACATCGGACCTTTTGAAATTCTAGAATGAATTGGTGTTGTAGCTTACCATTTGTCAATGCTGCCAAACCTATCTAAAGTTCACGATGTGTTCCACATATCACTGTTGAGAAAATAAATGCCTAACCCACCGCATTTACTCACTTTTGAGAAATTATAACTGGAACCTGATCTATCTTATTGGAAGAGCCCATCAGGATTCTTGATACAAGAGAACAAGTGCTGAGAAACCAGACGACTCATCTGGTAAAAGTTCTTTGGAGAAACCAAAAAATGGAAGAGGAAACGTGGGAACCCGAGGAACTTATGATGAAGAATCACCCGAGTATTTTCATGCGATAGTATTCTAGAAATTTCGATGACAAAATTATTTGAAGGAGGGGAGAATGTATCTCCCCAATCTTCTACGACACGCTTCTCTTTGAATAATACATTAGTGTGTGTTGTACGTAACTTCGAGTTCTAACACACAACACAACCAATAAAACTAGCCATTATGAATAGTAATACCCAATTTTTGAAATTTTATAAATTTCATTTTTCAAAATGGACTTTATTTTTGGATTTGTAATATCAAAATTATCTTAGGGTAAATTTTGGTATTTTTCTGAAAACATTCAATTTTTGATGAATAGTGAAAAACACTGAGTTATAGTTTAAATCAGAATTTTTATTTAAATAATTATTTATTTTATATAAATTTAATTAAGGTCAAAATAGATATATAATACCTATATAAGTTCAATGTAATTCATTGGAGTCAGTTTCGAATAATTTTAGATATATAAACATTTTATGGAACATTTCACCGTCTTTTTCCCACCTCCTAAAAGAATTTCGAAACTCACATGAAACTTAATTTTACCACTTATGTGGGAGAAATTTCAAAACATTGAGAGACACAGTTAATATCAAGGAGTAAAATGTGGTTCAATAAGATCAAAATAATTTTTGTTGAATAGTAATCTTTTACTTTTATTTACCACGGTTAAAAGTAAATAGGGTAATTATGGGTAAAAATGATATTAATATTACCCTAACACATGTCCTAATTCTATTGGAAAAGTGTATCTCAACCAAAAAAACCTTAGGAATAAAATATTATCATTTAGTTCCACTTGGATTAGATTAGGACATTTATTATTATTTAATTCAAAGAAGAGTTAAAAGAGTTAAAATCAAAGTTTATTAACTAAAACATTTTTAATATAGAGTTATACATAAGATAAATTTGATTACAAATATTCATTATAAATATTATAATCTATCTTACATAATAGTATTTTATTTATAATTTTTGGACATTAAATAATTTAATTTATTTATGACATAATGATGATGTAGTAATTACCTAATTAATGAAATAATAAAATAATTGATATTATAAATATCAAAATAAATTTAATTAGAAATATTTTATGTATTCCACTAATTTTAATGATTAACATGACATATTAGGATTGGTTATATAGATTTTATTCGAAGTAATAATGTTTTTATGAAATTATCAAAAACACAATACCCAATAGTATCAAAATTGACATGAAATATTTTTTAAAACAAATATTATATTATAAATTGATATTCTATTCCTACAAATCTAAGGTTCCGAAAAAGAACTTATATCATTATAGGTGTATCATTAATGGACCACTTGGGGGTCTTTTTGATGTATATAATAAGTTTATTAACTATATAATATAAAAATACAAATAGACATGGTAAATGTCAAACTATTTAAATAAGAGTTGAATATAAATTATATGGTTAATATAGTGACCCAAACCTATCTAAAATCTATTGGTTGAAAGGATTTCGACCCATTCCTACCATAACTTTTAAATAATCCAATTTGGAGCCATTATAATCCGAATATTAATTTATTATAAAATAATATTTCTAGGTTTTCCAAAGGTTCCCCTCACCCATCTTATAAAAGGGAACTATCCCTTCTCTCTCATTTACACCTTCAATGCATTTTCCCTCAGCCAACCCCTGCCCAAATATTCTCTAAACATCCTTAACATTGACCTAGATGCCTTATTTTGATCAGAAAGCCAACCTATGGAGCCCTTTTGATCAAATTAAAAGGAATAATTTGATTAAGAGGTAATGTTTTCACCACCCTCTTTCAAGTTCCTTTCTTCTTCAACTTCTTCTTTCCTTGTTATTTCCATTCTAAAATAATAACTCCAGTATCCTATATATACTGTGATGTTATTATAAATATGTAACAACCAAATTCATAATTCTATCCATCCCTTGAAGGACATGTCACCATACGTGAGTACGTATGACCTACCATCTCCACGTCGATGTGTTATTGTTATTCAATATATTATTATTTAGATGGGTATAATAATGATGTATAATTCATGTAAATAATAAATATAACATGATAATTATTCTATAAATATTATATACCATCCAATTATATATTATTTTAATATCAAATGAATGATATTGTCGCTCGTGCGTAGGTATGGGCTACCATCTCCACGAACGCGATGAGATTCATTCCCCACCGTATCCATTCAAGACGAAATTTCATTTGATGATTAAAAATAATTTTTAGAGACATGATATAATTTTAGATATGAATAATATACATCCCATCAATAAAAAATATGGCTCACATAAGAAAGAATATAAAGTAAAATGAACCCGTTAACACCCCAAACTATGATAATACTAAGATATTGTTAACAAATCAATGTTAAAAGATCATATATGATATCATATTAATGTATATGATTATTGTATAATTTAATAACAATAATTTCCCCATTATATAGGAATTAAATCAACCCTCAACCAAGGAAAAGTAAAAGTTAAGCGGTTATTTTACAATCACTTCATTATCCGAGGTTGTTTATACGTAATTATCTACTAGGACTTCTTTATCATCCACATCCATGTTTCTTAAAAATTTATTTCAAATCATTCTTACTATTTTATAGACTATGGGTTGAAGCTATTTATACCCTTGTTGACTTTTTATAAGATGTTTATAAAGGAATATTTCTGTCGCTTTCCAAACAAGGTCCTTTTTTACCATTTCGACAAAATTAAGGTAAGAATGACTTTTTTTAACTTATACGGTGGGTGCGGCTATTTTCTGCCATTATAAATTTTTCAAAGATTACCTTAAAATATTATAAGAATATTTTAAATGTAAATTTTTTATTTTATAATTATGTGACATTTAAATGATTTCAAAAAAAGATCTATTTCTCTCAAATAGTTTTAATTTCATCTATGTCAACATCCTTTGATGGATTTTAAGCTTATTTTAAGTTGATTTATTATGATACAAAACTTCCATATTGTATTGAAGGTTTTGTGATAAGTTTGACTATCGATGTGTTATTTTTATACCATTCATGGTTTATGGATAATTTTTTCACATTTCGTATGCAAGTTTTAATACGAATGTTTATGTTATGTTTAATCCTATTCATATAAAGAATGAAATGGACTTAATAAGTGATGGGTGGATCCCGCTATAGCTCCTCAATGCATTGGTAGGTCTCATGAAACAAACTAGTGTCTTGGAAGAAAGCCTTAACAAAATCATATTTCCAGTCTTCATACATGGACTCGACTATGTGGTTATGATAGTCTGGCATTATGCATTCCATCATTATGAAAGCGGTTATTGATATTGCATGTGATAATTCACCAACTCTGGGTAACTGGGGTTGGGGCGTAATAGATTGTACAAATTTTTCTCACTACCTTCATCATTATTCTATGTGATGAAGGCTCCTAATGACCGTTCTAGGGTAGTTATGTAAAGAATGAGTGGTATTCCCTCAACTGGTTTCATGAGCATTGATAGTATTAGGATATATCTTTTTTTTGATCATGCCAATGTTATGTAATGATTCACTAACTCTGGGTAACTTGGGTAGGGGTGTAACATATAGTAGAAGTTTTTCTCACTACCTTCATCATTCTTCTGTGTGAGGAAGGCTTCTAACGACCGTTCTAGGGTAGTTTTGTATAGAATGAGTGGTCTCTCCTCAACTGGTTTCATGAGCACCGATAGTATTAGGATATAACTTTTTTAAGTTGTCAAATTCTTGTTGACAATCGTTATCTCATTCATATGTAACCCATTTCTTCATTAGCTTGGGGAAAGATAAAAATCTACCTGCTAGGTTGGCTATGAAGCACCAAATGTAGGCGAGGTGCCCCCAGATACCTCTCAACTCGGTGAGGTTCTTTGGTGGTGACATTCCAAGAATAGGTTTCATCTTCTTAGGGCTTAATTCAATCCCATGATAGCGTACGACGAAGCCAAAAAAATTTCCCAAGGTAACACCAATGGCACATTTCAAGGGATTCATCATTAAACTGTGTTGTCTAAATTTATTGAAGGTATTTTCGAGGCTGTCCATTTGGTTCGAACGCTGTCGTGACATAACCACCAGGTCTTCCACATAACACTTGATGGATATTCCCAAAATGTCTTGATGATTTGATGCAAGGCACACTGATATGTGGCAATAACATTATTTTTACGGAAAGGTGTCACTTTATAACTAGACACTCCCTAAGGGGCCCTAAAAATGGTAGCTTCTCCATCTCCCCAAGCCATTCAGATTTGATTTTATCTAGAATAGCCATCCATTAAAGAGAGGGATTCATATCCGGATAATGCATCAAAAAATATTATGTGACCGGGAACCAGAAGTCATCTTTTGGGAAATACTGATTAAGGTCCATGATGTCGATGAAGATTATAATATATTCATTCTTCTATTTGATTGGGACTATGTTGGCCAGCCAGCTCAGATATTGGACCTCCCATATGAAGTTGGATCTGATATGTTTGTCGACTTCAGATTTTATTTTCAAAGCATGTGTTGGGTGGGTCTATCTAGATCCATGTTTATATCCCTAGTAATTATATGGTAAGCCCAGATTATGTGTAGAGACTTCAGGATCGAGGCCTAGCATCTCTCTATATTTATAGACAAACACATCTCAATTCTTCTTTGGGAATGAGGTATATTCCTCATGTTCTTCAACAACCATGGATATACTGATTAATGTGGGATATGGGTCATTTTCTGTGCCATGATTTATCCCTATAAGTTCATTGATAGTGGTGGAAACACCTTCTTCAAATGCAGGAGGGGATTCTTTAATGTCTTATTCCTCTTCTTCTTCATCATCTTGATCTTATTCCGCTTTCTATGGGGAAAATATTTTTCAGATAACATCAACAAGATTGGGGATGATATCATCTTTTGCATTGGTGTGTGAGGCAAGGGCAGTTTGATGTCCCAAGGACGGGTTGAAAGCATCTTTGACAGGGCTTTTGCAAACAACAATGGAGTAGGCCCGTTCTTCTATGTCTCTAGAGTTGGTGGTCCTAGCAGAGATCATGCAGACAACTGAGTCTGAATCTGATCATGGGCTTATGTATTCATCTTGGTTGACAGGTAGTATGTTCTCCTCCCCAAGCACTATAATGGGTTAGCAGAAGCCTTCTCCAATCCATTCAGGGCACTGATCCAATCAACATTTTTGACCAAATCATGTTTTTCATTCAACTCATATAACCCCCCGTCGATGTAATGAAACTCAAAGAACTCCAACAGGGATTTATCGACATGCACCATCTGGTTTTTCCCATAAGTTCAATATTTGATGAACTGGTGTTATGTGGACAGAATTGCAGCATGCTGATGCAGCGAAGGCCACCCTGACAAAACATTAAAGGTCATACGTTCTCGCACCACTTGGAACTAAGAATCTGATATGAGTTACATGAGCCATATTTAATGCTTGATTCTTCCCAAGGGCTTCTGCTTGCTTTTTTTGTATCCCAACAGAGCTATAGTGCAGGGTGTCAAACTATCTTTATCCTATCCCAGTCAACGAAGCGTTCTTAGCCAGAGGAGGTTGACTCTTGAGCCTTTGTCGATGAAAATCATCTGAATATTAGTTCCATTTATCTTATTGAACACATATAAGGTTTTTATGTGCCCTTTCAGGATTGCATCTTCATCCCTATCTAGGAATGAGATGAAAACATGAAATTATTTGGGAGCAATCTCTATTTGGTATACATCGAGCGCTACTACTCCAACCTAAAACTCAAGGGGAATTTGAAAAGATTCAACGAGTTTCTCCCTATGATCTATAGACAAACTCAATTCATCTAGGATTTAAAGCTTTGCTGGTACTGAATCCACATTCTTTAAAATTTAATACTTATTCTCTAATATTCGGTGCTTCCCGGCTCAAGGTTTTTGTTTCACATACACTTTAGTAGATTGAGCTGTTGAAGTAGATGGTTTGACCTCTGTAGTAGGAGTATGCGGTGTTGTAGTCCTTCCCACATTTGGCCGGTCTGGTCTTCTTGTATTCCTTGGATGGATTGTCACCTGTTCTTCTCATTATGAACATTCCATGATTACCTGGCTTGGGTTTCCTCTAATGTGGGTGAAGGATCATTCATGTTCCTGTTGAGTCTACCGGAGGGACCTTCCATGGGTTTCCACGATGTTAACGGTTTGACTCATGGTGTGGCCAGAAATTTGACTCCTTTCATGATCATGCCTTCCATGAAACATGTGGCCTCTATGGTCTCTTCCTCTATATCTCAAGTTGGGTGAGGGGAATTCAGGCTCATGGTTGTGTTCTATAGTAGTAAAAAGGTCCATCAATTTGAATGGAATTTATGGAGATGAAGATTAGTAATCGATCTTATATTGTATCTATATGACTGCCTCCTTTTGATGGCATCGTTTTGTGGGGTGGTGCCCATTTTACCAAGTCTATTGGAATGAATTCTGAATGTTTCAATATTGTCTTCGTCTTTTGTACCTTCTCATCTTCTTGTTCTTTCTTTCTTCCCATCTGGACATCAGAGGACCACAGGGCTCAGTAGAATGGTTGTGCTGTATTTGGATCTTCTGGGGGCACAGTAGGTTGTTTCAACTGTGCCTAGTGGACTCTGTGGAATCGGTTTATGGTCTTCTGGGTCATCGAATTTTCAAAAATATTGTCCTTTTTGTTGTTTATTATTTTCCACTCATCTTCCTCTCTTGAGTCGGAGGTGGAAACAAACGCCACTTGCGCTGGTTCCAGGTCCAACATTACTTTCCCGGAATCCACCTAATTTTGTAGAAGATCCTTGAAAAAAATGCATTCCTAGGTGGTGTGTCCTAGTATCCAGTGATACGAACAACAATTTGGATGGTCTATGGGACCCATATCATCGTCTCTCTTTGGCTATGGTAGCCAGAGAAGATTACAATTCATAGCTGCTATGATGTAGTTTCCAACCTGGTCATCTCGGAACGAATAATCTCAATTTCATGGGTTTTAGAACTGATTTCATTTCACACCCCATTGCTCTTCTTGTTGATGTGGGGTGAATGTTGGTGTCCAGTGGGTTCTGCATGGTTTGTTGGGGGCCTCACAACTGGGGCTGGTTTTGGGGGTGGCTTAAGTGGGACATAAGCCAATTCATCTTTTCCTATTCTTTTCCAAGGGGATGATGTGGCCATTTAGGTATTACGGTTTGTACTTTCCATGGAGTCTTCTATCCATTGAAAAATGGAACAAGATTATCTAAACCCAATAGTGCACGTCACTAGGATGAGTGGCGTTCGTAATCCATCGCAAAGGTTATTGATGCACATGGAGAGCATCTCATCCTAGGAGTGCAGCCAGTTCAGGAAATATGTCATGCCATTCCATCTGAAAATGAGGTTTCAAACTCACTCGTTCTCTAGCTACTTGTAGTTTATGATATCATTGACCATCGTCTTAGGAGCATCGAACTGAAATGAAAGAGAAACTATCACTGGATGTCCTCCCAACCCGTAACTGAATTAGCTGACAGGCTATTATACCATACGAAAGTTGATACTTGCAAGGTTCAAACAAAACACCTGAGTTTTATGGCCTCTTTCTACTCTGGAGTTCCCATAATGGTGTCACATTAAGATGCATTGTGCATTAAATTCTATTATGGGTCCACCGAGCCATTGAATACTAGGAATACAGGGTTCTCGATGTGTTGTGGCAGCAACAAATTACTCACCCTATCGACATAGGGTTTCCGCTCGGGTTGTATCAGAGCGTGCCACCCCTCCATGGCTTCTAGTTGGGCTATTACCTACTCAACAATAATTAAAATCCCTTGATGAATATCCTTCCATTCTTGAGCTTGAGATTGTGCGGTAGGGGCCAAAAAGGTGTGTACCCATGTATATTCTGGTTACCTTCGCAATGAGGGGAAGTCTTGATGTCCTTCTAGGGTCGGATTGAGTGGCATTCCGAGCTTGGATACATTCACCGGGGTGAGTGCCTATGGTATGGGAACCTCTTATAGGAGCACGTGCTGACGTTCCGCAGAGGGAAAAAATTTGGAGAGATAACTCCCTTGACGTAGCATAACATTAATTCATTTGAACTCATTCATTTCTGCATCCTGCTTGGTGAGGCTATCCTCATGGTTGATGGATGCACTCTCATGGGGAGGAGGAGGTGGGTCATAGAAGACCTTGGATTTATTTTTCTCTTTTTGGGGTTTTTTGAGGGAGGTAATGTCGGATCGACTGAGGGGGAATCCAAATTAAGGGCCACACTCTGGATCCGAGTATGTACACCATCAGGCTTGGGGTGGAATTCCTCAGGGAGGGAACCATCTTCCATTGTGTCTTATCCCCCAACGTCATTTCCTATGGGATCATTGTGGTTGACACTCACCATGTCCATTGAGGAATACCTCATTAGGGGTGGTGTGCTCAGTGTCGAATCGTAGGAAGACTTATTTCACCATTTAGTGGACCTTATCCTTCCATTATGCGGTATTATTCTTGTTTCGTGGTGAATTTTGTCCCAATGTGAGCCCCCTAGTATAACCACATAACGAACCTTTCTCTAGGATGGTATGACCCATGAGAAGTGGTAGAACGGGTAAATCCTTTGTCCATCTATCTTTCTAGATGGTCGAAGACAAACACCCACCGTGTGGGGATTTGAGGTAAAAATGACCCTAGCCCTGCAGGTAGGGATTTTTCCTATTCTCTTGTAGATGCACTATGTCTTTAATTGGATGGTCTTATGGGGGGTATTTTGATTTAATAATTCCCCCAGCCCTGTGGGTTTGGGTTGTTTCTGTATTGCGGCAGTACCCACCTCTATTGCCACTATATCAATTTCACGTACTCCCACACACGTGTAAGCCAATTGTGGCATTGGGCCTACATGGGGTCTATGGTCTTTTAAATATATTATACATGCTTCCTAGTTTTCTTACCTTAGGCATAAAGCCTTTGGGATGTTCTTGGTCTCCTGACTCTGATGTTTTTCGATGGCTTTATCTCTTCGGCCCTGATACTTTTGACACTTACTCTAGGTCGGTTTTTGTTGAGTTCCCCACCTTTCCTGAGAAGGGGTTTCATTTGATTGTTGCCTCTAGGTGATGACATTGTAGGATTACATTTCCATTGGGGCCTTTTTTACTAGATGTTGGGTGAATTGTAATGCTCCATGTTCTCTCCATCCTTGAATGTTAACTCCAGCCAGGGTGTTGCCAATGAGGTGACAAATTTCTGCAGTGCATGGAGGCGATCCAGTTCATGGTTCATTGTTTTACTTTTTGATTGTGGATACCATGTGGACGGGAGGTCTTTGATGTCAATAAGATGGAGAAGATCCCCTATTGTGCTGACATAGTCCGCCTACCCTTCTTAGGGTAGGAATTTTTCATTGATATTTTGAAGAGTTGTTAATATACTGAGGCGAATGCCATGAGTACAATCCCCAGATAATTCTCCTGGTATGTCAAAGTGATAAGTGTCTGTAGTCCAATACATCACTATTATATTATCACTAGATGTTCATCTTCTAACAAGAAAAATATCATGTTGTTGTTCTTTCGGAGGCTCATATACTTTATATGTCCATCTCGACTGTTTCTTGATGATTTTGTTCCAAGTAACCAGGCTGGTGGGGGCCTTACCAATTTATAAACACCATGGGGGTGGCTCAAAAGATGAGTGTTTCCCCATACCATCCTCTTGTTGTGAAATAATATCACTCATTTTAGACAGAGTTCCTGATGTGTCTGACTCCTTTCTGAGTGCCTCGGCAGAGGATGGATTTTTCAAATCTATTCCGGTGAGGGGAGGACATTCTTTTTTAGAATGAATTTTGACTAAGAGTTGGACCTTCGCATGTGGTGCTGCGATGGTGAGGACTACCATAGAATCTTGATTATCGACCGTGGGAATTTTCCTGACGGCATGTGCCCTAAGGAGAACCTTCAGGGTGGGCTTTAGAAAGTGAAGGACCTTCTTTATACTCGATGTCATTGTGGGGAGGACCTTCACAACAACATTCATTGTATGTATGACCTTTGTAATGATTGTTATAATGGTGTGGACTACCATCAGGAATTGATATCTAGATGTAGCGAGAATTTCTACAGTGTACATCCTAGGGAGGGCCTTCAGGATACACTGCAATGAGTGGAGGACCATTTCGTTGCTCAGGGTTAGTTTTTGGAGGACCTTCTCAACAACTACAATTTCTGAGAGGGAATTCACAATGATCGTCATTATGGAATGGACTACCAAAATGAATTGATGTCCTGCTACACGGAGAAGCATATTTGTAGGGTATACCCTAGGGAAGACCATCAGGGTAGATGATAGCAAGTGGAATACTTTCGTGTTGTTTGATCTTCCAGTCGAGGAGAGGGATACCCAAACCCGCATTAAGAGATAGGCTCTCATGATCATTCATTTATGATCCAGGGAGTAAGCCCCTATGGGTTCTCTGTGGAGGACCTTCAAATCTACTGGTAGAGACATTGTGAGGAGGACCTTCAATACTGCTACTTCAACTTCCATAATTTGGTAATGGAATGATAGGGTGTTGAGAGTTTACTGATATCTGTTTGAGGGAATTGAATACCCCATCTTCTAGCAGAGCAGGGTCAAGTGTTTGCTCTTCACTTCCCAGTTTCCATTGGCTCTTTTCATTTTTTGACGTACTTTAATGAGTAATCGGGGCCATCTACTGTTGGTAATGGCTTTCATATATATGTTCCCATCTTTTTGGGTCTCGGGATGTCATTGGGATATGAGGACGAGAATCGTGAGTTTTGTAAGGGATATATGCCTTACCTAGAGCGGCCAACGCACTGGATATTTCAAAGACCAAATTAGATATATTGGATGTAGTGATACCGGAACTACGACCACCCATGGGGTGTAACCTCCATTAGAAAATGTAATATTTTTAGTGTTATATTTTTAAAAATAATATGAGGTCATTGAGAAGGTTAAATGTATTGCTTATTGATTTATTTGGTTTCTCCATCCTAGGATGGGTAACTTGGTTTTCAAAAGTGAAATGGTTTCGAAATGGTGGGTCGACCTCAAGGATATTCTAATGGGGTTGGAAATGGATTTCAAATGTTGATTGAATTGAGGTGTTTCCCCCTATGAAGAAAAAGTTTTAATGGATTTTTTAATGGGCTAGGGTGGAAATTGACGGTCATTGAACTTTATGAATGTCATTAAAGAAAATACCCATGTTTGAAAAGGAAGGTTTTGAAACATGAAATGATCATGTATGGTTTTTTATGAGATATCAAAAGGGTTCCATTTTTTATGGTAGTTTTTAGTTTTAAGGGTCCACTCAATCCATGATAAATGTTGTGATTAAGAAAGGACATGGAATTTGTTAAAATGGGGTATGATTAACTGATAAATATTTGGAGGAAAATATAATTAAAATGTATTTTTTTAAAGGATGAAATTGTATAATTGGGAATTTTTCATTACAAGATTAATGTATTGTACTATGGAAATGTTGAATGAAATGGTACTAATTGACAGTGAAATTGTATGTTATAGTCGGAAAATACATGGTGAATCTTTGATGGATTCATGGACTCATGCTCCACATTTTATAACCTATGAAAAATATGATCTACTAAACCTCCACTCCGCTATTTTGGGTAGACCAAACTATCTTTAACAACCCAGATCATTATAAAATATATTCTTTTCATTATGTAATTAAATAGTTAAATTCTTCATAAATGTATAATAAAATTATTGGTATTTAACAAAATTAAGTAATCCATACTAATTGAATAGTATCCTCACCTATAATAGTATATATTTTTTATCTTATAAGTGAAAATATGATATATTTATATCATGGAATAAAAAAATAATTATTTATAAAATTATAAATTAACTATTGGTATTTTTTGAAACATGAATGTTTATTTTAAAAATTATAATTAATGCTATGAATTAAAAGAAAATTTATATTCAAAATTAAATACTTCATTATGTTATGATTAAAATATGATATTAAGAGATTTTAATTAATTTTACAATGTTTTATAAAACTAGTTATAATTTTAAAATGGTATTTTGCAAATAAATCATGATTTTAATTAAAAATTAAATTTATCATATTTTGAAAATAATTTTCATGGAATGTTGATCATTTTTTAATTCTAATATTTAATAAATGGACAGGGTTATTTTATTTGGGATTTTTCTGAAAGAAATGAATTTTTTTGAATTGTAAAATATGGTAATTTATGATATATATATATACATTATTTGTTCCCTACACTACTACTTGAGTCATTTTTGATGCAATCACCATAATCTCAAACTACCCTTCATTATTTTAATTTATATAATGATAATGATTAACCTATTCATAGTATGAATTCAAAATAATAAACTAATTAATAAAATAATCCAAAAACACCCCTCTTCTACATTATAAATGAAACCCCTTACAACTTCTTCTCATCACACCTCCAAATCCTTGAAGCTTGTGCAAATTATTCCTAATGCTCATCTCAAACCACTCTTCCATGTCCTGGAGTCTTTTCTCTCAACAAAGGACCAAATCCAATTTCCCTACGGTGGTTATCAAGAATGATAATTCATGAGGTAAAATCCTTTCTCACATAATTTTATTTTCTTTTAAATTTATTTTTTTTATTATCCTCTCCCCACCACCCATGTATATAGTGAAATGATTACTGAAGTATCTAACATATACAGTAACATTACTATGTTAACTCAATATTCATAATTATTCCTCTCCCCTTTTCTAATTATTCTAGAAAATGATAACATCTTTTGTGACATGTCGATTCACTACCTCCATGGATGATGAGTTTTTATTTTTCATTATGCCCTTCATGGTCGATCATAGAATAATTATTATGTATAAAAAATATTGTAATATGTATATTTTAACCTGATTAATGTTTTTAACTATTTATATAAATAAAATTATATAAAAAAAACTAATTTGTGATGGTTGGGAAAACTACTGAAAAATAGACCAAGCCATTATCATTAGTGTTTTTACAAATAAATCATCCTCATATCAGAAAAAATGGTATATTTAATGATTCAAAATTAAGGAAACATATTAATACTATTTATTTAATTTTATTTAGTTTTTTCCATTGGAAAATAAAATCCTTAAGAACTAAACATATAAATCATGAAATAAGGGCACCTAAAACAATGAAAATAACAAAATATATTTATTAAATGGGTTGAAAGATTTTATAATGGGATTATAAAAGGTATTATAAATATAAATATAGTTCTATAATAAATTAATAACACTCTTTAAACCATTAGGGAGTATTTTTTAACATTTTTTAAGGAAATCAAACATGAGGTATTAGATTTTTCTACAAAAATACTCTTTTGAATTTTAATTTTTTTTAAAATTCAGAAGAAATATTTTTATGATGCAAGTATTCAGGTTTTATGATTATGTTCTAGGTATTGGTAATTTTTTACGATGATAGGTTGGTCCTTGATATCCCTCCAATTTATTAGGTATGTTTATGTTAGAATTTGACCGTAATGGTGATTTCAAGTGTAATTATGATGGTTACATCATAACATAGACACGAGGGTAACATTGTATGGTATCTATAAGGGTTAAAAATCATAATTCCGACATATGGTTCACAACCATATGTATGTATGATAATAAAATTACTCCTCATGTATCCTAAATTTTTCATATATGTTTTCTATTTTTTATTGAAACCTCATTTTTATACAGTGTAAGTATATATTACTTTTAAGGGTGAGAATGTTATCCGTCATGTGTATGTAAGTATTCGTGGAATATTGGTTTTCTTTCATTATTTTTATTTCCCTTACTACAATTTTTTCTCTCACCCCATGATTAAAAAAGTTTTTCATTGGTTCTAAATATTGTTAAGAGAAAATATTAATCCATGATGAATTTTGTGAATATTTTTCATGAGAATAATTCTAGTATTATTAAAAAAATAATATTATGGATGAAAAGGATATTATTTTAGTTGTATCCAATATGAATTATTGTGGGTTTTTATTTATGAATTATTTCCAAATTCAATAAAAATCATAACTAAAAATACATATGGCGAATTAAAATGTGTATTATTGTTGAATTTACTAGATTATTTAATAAATAAGTTTAGGTCCTTATAGTTGGTATCAAATCATGGTTTAGATAAAATTTGGAATTAAGATGATACTAATAGAATACCATAAAATATTTTTACCTCATGGTTGTGTTGAGATGATATAACATTTGAATACTACGAATCGCTTCATCTATGATATGTTTGTTCAGAATGGTTTTATGTTGAAGAAACAGTGAATCTAATGTTGGAAGTCAAAGAGAGGATGATATCATTCAAAATCCATAACTTGGAATGGTGGGAATTGGAATTGAGCAGTTTGGAATATTAATGAATCAGTTGAAGCATCCCAAAATGGTGGTGGAATACATGTAAGAGAACATCTAGAGATACCACAGGGAGGCATGATGATAGTGGACCATTTTTTGGGGAAACAACCTCTTTAATTCAGTGGATCATCTGACCTAGTTATACATAATGGGTGTATTAAATCTCATGAAAATATATTTTTTTCATTGGGTGTACAGATAGTCAAATGGGTTGTCTTTCTACTTATCATTTTGATGTTGAAGATGACAAGTGGTAGGCAATGGTCAAGAATATCATAGAAAGATTAGATATTGATTCCCTGGAATGGGAAGAATTTATGAATATTTTCTAGGAAAAATATTTTCCTAAGGGGTTTTGACATATGTTAGAAAATAAATTTCCTTCAATTGAAAAATAGTGGAATTTTTTTTGGCCATATATGAAGAAAAATTCACTCGATTAGTAAGGTATTCTCTATATATTATATGATATCTTGATTGTTTAGTCAATTATTTTTATGGAGGATTCAACATATTATTCTGAAGAGAGATGGCTTCACATGAATTAAAAATTAATGAAAAACTTTTTTGATGTGATTAGAGGGAAGAAATGGATCTTCTAAAGATCATGTTTACTCTTACAACAAGAAGAATAAAATATCTAGATTGAATGGAATGGTTAAGAATGAATCAAATAAATCTCAATATAGGATTTTCCAGTTTCCATTCTGTGGAATGCATAGAAAAAGTACCTTAGTGAATGCCTAGGAAAATATGGGAAGTGTTTCTATTGTGTTAGGAGTTGATATATTTCTTGAGTTTTCAATGAAAATTATCCTATTTTAAAATATGATTAGAAAACAGTAATGTGATTTAAATGTGGTGAGATGGTTAATTATGCCCTTATCTACCCAAAGAAGGACCTAAATGGTTGGAATTTGAAAAAATTTAATAATAAAAGTGTAGAGAAATACCTTAAAACAAACTTAGCAGATTATGGGTCATCCAATGAAGTGTTATTGGGTACATTTTTTTTACGCATATTTTTCTAATTTATTATTTGATACAGGGTCTATAAATTCTTTTATTTCAAAAAAATTCCAAGGACAATTTTAAATTTTACCTTATGAAATGAAATTTTAACTTATTGTAAAAACATCAGGAGAATATTAATGAAAAAAAGAATTATAATAATCTACCACTTGTTTCATGTGGAATAAAATTACATAGAACCCTTTTTTCCCTTGAAAGAATTTTACATTATTCTGGGAAAATATTGGATTTATTTTTATCATGATGAGATAGATTATATAGATAATGAAGTTGATTTTCTGAATGTTTTTCATTTTGAATACAATAATTAACCCATAAAATTAATAAAATATCATGAACATGAGAAATTATTAAAAGATAGAAATGAATTTTATTTTATAGATATTGTTTTAAATATGGGAATGGTTCAGATTAATGATGTTCTAGTGGTAAATGGATACCTGGATTTCTCTTCTGATCAGTTTTTATGTTTTATTCTTTATTGGGATGTTTAATTTGAAATTGAATTTTTTATAATGTTGAGAAATTTTCAAAACCACCTTATCTAATGGCTCAAGTGTAACTTTTATAATTAAAAAATATGTTTCATGAGTTACTTAATAAAGGATTCATTCATCATAGACCATCATAATGGGGTCCCCCTATTTTTTCTTTATAAAGAAATATGGTTTCATGAGTCTTATGAATTTATTTTATAGCATTTAATAAAATTAAATTTAAGAATAATTATCCATTACCTCATATCGATGAATTTTCAAATCAGTTATATGGACCTCAATATTTTTCCATGGTTTACATGAGATCAGGGTTCCATCAGTTGAAAGTGAAGGATGATGAAATTCAAAATACAATGTTCTGAAATGGATCAATGAATTATGAATTTGTTGGTATGACCTTTGTTATAGAAAATTATCCTACTGTATTTATGGAATATATGAATAGAATATTCATTGAAAATTTAGATAAGTTTTTTTCTGTTTTTATTGATGATATTTTGGTTTATTCAAAAACATGTGAGGATCATGAAAAACATTTAAAAATTCATCTAAAAACTCTTATTGAAAATAAAATATACTGGAAATTTATAAAATGTAATTTTTTGGTTTAATTGGACTTTTCTTCTTGGGAAAAATATAAATAAGGATGGAATAATAGTTGATCCCATGAAATAATTTTTTTTGATGAATTGAAAAGACCTAAAAATGTTATTGGGATTTTTAATTTTCTTTGATTAGTAGGCTATTATAAATGGTTTGTTAAAAATATTACATGGTTACTTGGACCACTATCAAAGTTACCACAATAATGGTTTACATTTATTTTATTAGAACACTGCGATGTTTTTTTTTCGTAACAAAAAATATGATTGGTGAATGATCCAGTTTTAGATCTGACTTCCAAAAATTGAGAGTTTGTTATCTACAATGATTCTCTATTAAAGGTACATAGTTGTATTCTGATGCAGAATGATCAGGTAATTGCTTATGTTTCATGATAACTGAAACCTCCTGGGTAAAATTATCCCACACATGATATGGAATTAGTATTTATGGGTTTTTATTTAAAAATATTGATACATCATTTATATTGATAATAATATTAAATATATATAGACTATAAATGATTAAAGTATATATTGAATTATAAATAATTTAATATGTGGTAGATAAGATGGCTTGAACTAAAAAAGGATTATGATTGCATTATCAATTGTTATCCAGGAAAAGTGAACAAAGTTGAATATTCCATAAGTCTAAAACATCATGCTTCATTAACCATGCATCGTATGAAACTTAACCCCCTGGTTAATGATTTGATGAATTTTTTATTTGATGATTTTGGTTTTGGAAATTTCTATGTTTTTATTTATTTGTCCAAATTGTGGAATCTATCATGAAAAATTAAGAAAGGGTTGATGGAAGACTGCAAGTTGTAGAAAAACGTATATTTTTTTAAAAAATGGTAATTTTCATGAATTTGACATAAATAATTAATTTTTTTTGAGATATGGGAATATATTATGTTTGCCTTATTATTCCCAGCTAAAGAATGAATTGTTTTGTGAAACTTATAGTTCTTTGTTTTTAATTCATCCTGGAATCACTATGATGTATAAAAACCTTTTAGTGTATTACTGGCGGGATGGAAATAAAATGGATAGTGTTTATTTTACCATTAAATCTTTGACATGTCAAAGAGTTGAAGTATAGTGACTACTTTCAAAGGGAACGATTCATCCTTTTCCAGTACCGATGTGGAAATGGGAAAATATATCCATGGATTTTGTAGTGGGACTACAAAAAACATCCCAAGGTAATAATATTATTTGGTTATTATAGATCGATTGTCTAAATCAGCACATTTTGTTCATATTAGACATACTATGGCATTGAATTAGTTTTCTCATCTATACCTAAAAGTTATTTTTATTTTACATGGATTTCCTTTCTCCATTATATATATCCTTGATTCGAAGTCAACTTATAATATTTTTAAAGGACTTTAAAAGTGGTTGGGAATCTAATTAAATTTTAGAACATCCTTTCATACATAATCTGATGGATAGATTATGTGAACAATTTTTCCATTGGAATACATGCTATGTGCATATTCAATAGATTTCCAAGGAATTTTGGATCTAAATCTTTCTTGAATTGAGTATTCTTATAATAATATTTTCATTCTAGTATAAAGTTGTCACCTTAGGAGGAATTATATGGAATGTGGGGTTGAACTCCATCATTTGGCGATGACATTAGGGAATAGACGTCGATGGGGCCATAATTATTAGAGATTGTTGCTGAGAATGTAAATATGACCCCACAATATATGAGGATGGCCCAGAGCAGCCATAATATTTAAGTAGACAACTAGCGGAAGGATCTTTCTTTCATGGTAGGTGAACATGTCTTTCTTAATGATTCTCTATGGAATAGTGTGATATATTTGGGTAAGAAAGGTAAGCTGAGTCTATAGTTCTTTAGACCTTTTGAAACCCTAGAGAAAGTAAGTTCAGTTTCTAACAGAGTGGATTTTCCTCCATGTTTTCCCAAGTACAAATATTTTTTAGTGTTTCGATGTAAAGAAATTATGTTCTAGATTTATCTCTTGTTTTGAGCCCTGATATTTTTCAGTTTCAATATAACCTTTCATATGTGGAAAATCCTGTTTAGATTTTTGACCAGAGAGAACATGTATTGTGGAAAATGGTAATTCACTATGTTATGGTTTTGTGGAGAAACCACATGGTTGAAGAAGAAACATGGGAATCTGAAAATGAAATATGGGAATGGTAAACTCAAATTTTTAATAAGTAAATAAAAATTTTAAGGATGCAATTTATAGATGATTGGAAGAATGTAACAACCCATTTACTTCTAAAATAATATGTTTTCATTCTAGAATTAAATAGTTAAATTCATAATAAATGTATATTTAAATAAGTGGTATCAAGAAAATTGAAAGAATCTATAAAATTATTATATAAAACTCACCTATGAGAGTATAAAAAAATTTATATCTCTTAAAATTTAAAATTATATATATATATTATGTAATAAATAAATAAATGTTATCAAAATGATAAATTTGGTTTCTGTGGTTTTGTGGAACATAATTGTTTTTTTAAAATTTTAATATTAATATAATGAAAGAAAATAAAATTTTCCATCATAAAATAGATTCATCAATTAATGTTTTTTTTCTTATGATTGTACTATAATTTTAATAATCCTAAATTAATTTTTCAACGTGACATAAAATCTATTTTAATTTTAAAATCATTATTTTTCAAATAAATGATTATTTTAATTAAAAATTAAAATTTCCACATTTGGAAAATTATTATCATATAATTTATTTCATTTTTGAATACTTCATTTTGGAAAATTATTAGGTTTAATTTAAATTACTTTTCAAAAATAATTTAATTTTCATTGAATGGTAAAATGTGATAATTTACTGTACACATACATTATAATTTAAATACACCATTACATGATTCATATATGATGTAATAACCATAATATATAACTCATATTCATTATTTTAATATATTTTCATATAATTCTTTTAATATTCATATATTTGTTCTAAAATAATAAACTAATGAATAAAATAATCAAAATCATCTCTCCCCTCCACTATAAATACAACCCCTCACCACCTCTTATCCTCACATATACAAATCCTTAAATCATGTCAAAATTCATCCCAATACTCTTCCAATAACTCACCCCCATTTCCATGATCATTTGATCTCAAAAAAAGACCGAATCCAATTTCTATTAGGAGGATCTCAAGAAGGAGAATTCAAGAGGTAAAATCCCCTTTTATTTTATTTTCTTTTAGTTTTATTTTCTATTCATTTCTTATCCTCTCCTCGAATCCCCTATACAAAGTGATATGACAACTCATTTATCTTATATATAATATAATATTATTTTTTAATGAAATATCCATCATTAAACATCTCATCTTCTCTTCATAATCTAGAAAATGAAAATATCATCGGTGATGTATCGATTCACCGCCTTCGTGGATGATGAGTTTCCATTTTCTTTTATTTCATTCAATAATGGTCATAAATACATTATCATGGTTAGAAAATATTTTTATATGTATATTACAACTTATTTAATGTTCTATGACTAATTTATATACATAAAAATAAAATAACGAAACAAGTTTGTGATTGTGTCGAAAACCCAGAAAAAATTAACCAAACCATTAAAATTAATATTTTTTCTAATTAATCATCCTCATATTAGAAAAAATGATATATAGTATCATTTAGAATTTTTGAAACATATTAACACCATTTATTTCCACTTATATGTACTTTATTCTATTTAATATGAAAATCCACGATGAACTAACAATGAGAACCACGAAATAAACACACCTGAAACAATGAAAATAATGAAATATTATTAATACATGGGTTGGGAAATGTTATAAAAGGAACATATAATGTGGTATATATATGAATATTTTTCTTTAATAAATTAGTAACACCCTTTATTCCATTATACAAGAGGATTTAACATGTTTCAGGGAAGTAAAACCAGAGGTAAAAGACTTTCCTATAAAAACCCACTTCTAAATTTCTATTTTTAAAAAATTAAAAAGGAATGTTTTTTATGAATGTATCAATGTTTAATGATTATTTTAGAGTTCACTAAAATTCTTAGGATGATCGGTGGGTCTGTGATGACCCTGCAATTCATTTGGTACGTTTATGGTTTAATTTGACTGTAATGGTTATCTCAAGTGTAAGTGTTATGGTTACATCATATGGTAGCCTTGAGGGTTACCTTGTAATGTATCCGTGATCATTAAAAACCATAAGGTGTCCATGAAGGTTTCAATAATATGTAATTATAGTAATAAAATGATTCCCAAAGTTACCTATGTTATTTATTTATGCTTTGTATGTTTTATGGAAATCTCATGTTTTCACAAAGTATATGTTACTTTTAAGGATGAGATTCTTATCCATCATTTGTTTGTATGTATTTAGGGACTAATGGTTCAATTTATTTATTTTTATGTCTTGTACTAATATTTTTCTACTCATACCATGTTTAAAAATATTTTTCATAGGGTTTTATGATTGTCAAGAGAAAATAATAAGTCGAGATGAATGTAGTGAAAACTTGTTCATAAAAATAATTCATGTTTTGATGAAATTATTTGTCTTATGGAAGAAATGGGAAATTATTCAGTATAATCCACTTTTTATTTGTAACTCCCTAGTTCGGGAAGCCACCCAGAGGTGCCCCGTACTCGGTTGGTCACAAGGCCACAAGCGCATTTCCCCAAACGGCAGAGGGTGACGAGTAGCAGCGAGAGCCTTGGATGTGATAGTGGGAAAACTATTCCCTCATTGGTAGATTACTCAGCGGATGTAAACAACACATACAATAGCAGAAGCAGTAAATATCCGACAATAGAAAACACTGGAAGACTAAAACAATAAACAACTGGAGCACACACACACACACACACACACATATATATATATATATATGAAATTATGCATGATACATGTATGTCTAGGAAAAAATCCAAACAAGTCACAATGTTGTAAATACAATTGTGATAACCAAAGTACAAAAGAAAAGAAAATAAATAACTCCTCAGCATCGAAATCCAAAGCTTGGTCACATTCTCTCTAGCTCCACAGAAAGTCATGTACCTGAAGTAGAAGGGAACATTCCTTTATCTATACTAGCAATAATATAATATGTTTGGGCCAAAAAGAATGACCAAAATAGGGTGTGAGACTCAATCCCAGTATGCAACCACCCGAAGATCTATGCCTAACAGTCAGTGAGTATATGGCAGGTAATAGTACAGTAAATAGTAAACAGTAAGCAGTAAACAGGATGATACACAACAATAAACAATCCACAGATCAACCAAGCAACAGTGAAGCAAAAAAGCTAACCACAAATAGGTGGCCCTCTTGGAAGTACTCACTGCCGACCCCTCTAGTTCTATCCAAGAAGTACCAACAAACCCCTTGTCAGTACACTCGGCCTAACTAATCTGGTTTGGTCATACAAAATTATAAGACTCTCTGAGGAAGCACGCTTAGTCAATTCCCCTTATAGTCCAGGGTAGTCAGGGACTCTCTGATGAAGATCATGCGGTCAATTCCCCTTATTGCCCCAAGGTTTAGAGACACTCTGAGGAAGTTCACATGGTCAATTCCTCTTATAGACTTAAGTCTATCACGGACTCTCTAAGGAAGCTCACTTGTACAATTCCTCCTATAGCCTGGAGTGGTTTAAGGAAATTCAAGTAAATCACAGACTCTCTGAGGAAGCTCAGTTGGTCTATCCTCATGTAGTCTATAATATCCAATACTCTCTATGAAGCTCACTTGGCCTATCCCCTATACTCTATAATGTCCAAGACTCTCTGGGAAGCTCGCTCAGTCTATCCCCTCTAGTCTATAATATCTATGACTCTCTGAGGAAGCTCACTCGGTCTATCCTCTTATAGAATATAGCACTAGGTTTTCATGGCCTCGTGCAAGTCTGTTCATTATAATGCTATATGGCCAAAGTGAACCTACATAGCTACTTGGCTAGCCAGTCTATAGCATAACAAGTATGTCCGGGAACATCACTCCATCCTACGGTCAGAAGGCATGGAAAACAGGTATAACAGCCAGAGGCTGAACAAGACCAAAAGGTCATAAACAGATAATCATGGGAAAAAAATCCAAGCATAGTGATTATCTCTATACATTACCAAATTACCTCTACACTAGCATACATGCAAGTCAGGAAAACAACAAGGGTAAAACGGTAAACACGTAATACCCCATTCACGGTTATTGGTGGGTTTTGCACATAATACTCAACGACATTGAACGGAAAGGCACAAACCATCTACCTTAATGCTAGGAGATCAATATACATGAACCACAAGGCTTGAATATCCTTAGAACGTCATAGATCTATAAAAATGAACAAAATGTTCAACTCTAGATAACTTTAAAAAGATGAGGAATTGGTAAAATGATTCTTTCGAAGAAGGAACAGCTTACCACTGTAGTTCCAACACAATCAACGACAGTCGATTCTGTGTCCATATGGAGGTTCAGGGGCTCTGAGAAGTTCTGTGGTCGTACGGCATCTATCGGTCGAATGAGACCTAGAAGAAGACATTTATGGCAATCGGACAAGAGCACGGTCCGTTTAATGAAAAAGAAAGAAAGTACATGGCATGTACGTTTGGATTACATGACATGTACTTGTATTATCTGTACTCTGCATTAAGAGGCCTCAACATCACCCCTATATGGTCGTGTGTGTGTCCCAGACATGGCTAGCACACAACCTCACAGTAACACCCCGAGATTTTATGAAAAATATTCTTTTTAATTTCATTAATGTCTTGTGTTTTACGCTACACCAAAAGGAGCTTGCACAGCATTCATCCTTGACATTCCTTGCATTACACGCAATCACGACCTTCCCCGATAGCGTGTGTATTACGCAATACTGAGTTTCACTAAACAACGATATGCTATTAAAATATTATTAAAACTAACCGATATGAATAGTAATAACCACTTTTTGAAATTTTGTAAATTTTATTTTCAAAATGGACTTCATTTTTGGATTCTTAAAATCTAAATTAGCTTAGGGTGAAATTTTGGTACTTTTCGGATAACTTTCATTTTCTGATGAATAGTGAAAATTACTAAATTTTAATTAAAAACAACCTTTTTAATCGAAATTATTAATAGTGATAAATTATTAATTTGAGTGGTTTTAAGGTATATTTAGAATATATTTTTACAATTTAATACAATGTTGGTCATTGGATGTAATTTCACATTTAAACCAGACATAAACAAGTGTCAATCTTTTGATAGTTATTATCTCTTAAAAACATGCTATATGTTTTGATGACGGGAATTAATTTTTAAATAAATCAATGAAAATAATATGTTTTTAATTTTTTAAAATTGAAATCATTTTTGAGTTCATAATATCAAATATATCTTAGGCCTAATTTTTGGTATTTTTCGGGAAACTTTCATTTTTTGATGAATAGTGAAACCACTAAGTGGTAGTTAAAAAAATGAATTTTTCATAAAACATAATTTTACCGCTTCTGTGAGTGGAATTTCAAAAATCCGAGAGACACGGTTGATTTCAGTAAATAAAATGTGGTTCAATAAGATGAAAATATTTTTTGGTGAATAGTAACTTTTTACTTTTTTTTTACCACAGTTAAAAGTAAATAGGGTAATTAAGGGTAAAAATGATATTATTATTACCCTAACACATGTCATAATTCTATTGGATAAGTTTAATTAGACCAAAAACAACCTTAGTAATATAATATGACTATTTAGGCCCACTTGGATTAGATTAGGACATTTATTATTAATTTATTTAAAGAAGGGTTAAAATATTTAAAATCAATGTTTAATAAGTCAATCATTTTTAATATATGGTTATACATAAGATAAATTCGACTATAAATATTAATTAGAAATCTAAAGATATTTCATACATAATGATATTTTATTTGTAATTTTCAGACTTTAAATAAGTTAATTTATTTATGACACAAAGATGATGCAGTAATTATCTTATTTATGAAATATTGATATAATTGATATTATAAATACCCAAATAAATGAAATTTGAGACTTTTTATGAATTAAACTAATTTTATAGGTTAATATGACATGTTAGTATTGATTTAATTAACTCATTTTGAACTAATCATTCTGTTATGATTTTCACAAAAATCAATTACTAAATAGTGTGAAAATTGACATAAAATAGTTTTTAAAACAAATATTATATTATTAATTGTTATTTTATTCATAAAAATCTATGGTTCGGCCAAATGACATAGATAAGGTTATATATATTAATAATAAACAACTTGGGGTTCTTTTGGCTTCTTATAGTATGTTTATTAACCTTATAGTGTAAGAACACAAAAAGACACGGTAAAATTAAAATTATCTAACTAAAAGTTAAATATAAATGATAAGGTTAAAATATGAACCTAAACCTGTCTAAATTATATTGGATGAGATTATTTCAACCCATACCCACCTTAGCGTAGAAATAAATCAATATGGAGCTATTTAAAACTGAATTTGGTTTTATAATAAAATAATATATTTAGTTTTTCCAAAGGAGCCCCTCTCCTCCCTTATAAAAGGGCACCTACTCCCTCTTTTCCTCACAATACATTGAGCCTTTAAGCTCGGCCAACCCCTGAAAAATTCCCTTCTACAATTTCCTAGAAACATCCTAGAGGTTCTGGTATTCTTCAAAGACCAATTTTAGTGTCCTAATAGGAGATCTCAAAGAGGTGCTTCATATAATAGGAGGTTCGAACACTTACGAAGAAAATCGGACCTAAGGTAAGGGAAATATCACAATCTCATTTTAATCTGATATTGTTTATAATTTGGTATTTACTGGGGTGTATTTTATCATCCACATCCATGTTTCCTCAATATGTAATATTTATATCCTTCTAAAATAGTTTATATCAAATTTTACCCTTCGGTGAGTTTTTAGTAAAAGATATGAATGGAATCTTTTGTCGTTTTTCGTACGAGGTACTTTTTGACTTTTCCGACAAAAGTACGAGAAGAATGTTTTCTTTTAATTTATACGGAATGAATGGATTTTTAAAACATTATTTCCAAGAAGCTTCCCTTACAAGTTTTCAAGTTTATTTTTAATCAACTTCATTCAGTTTAAAATTGTATGACATGTTAAGAAAGGAAAAAAAAAATTGAAGTAGAAAGGATATTTTCCTCAAGAATGGAGTTCAAGTGTTTTATCAAAATTATTTTCCATCTAATATAATATAGGACTTTGTTTCTATTCCTATTATTACATTCATTTGATTTTGTTGTGATGGAAATATTTTTATGAAATCCTTTATCTTATATGAATTGTTTTATGATGTTATGATGTTTAAGATTCCCATTTTTATTACATGGGTTATGCTATGATGTATGGTTTATGATTTTGTGGCACACATAAGAATGGTATCATTATGAGATGGTTGGGACCTATATCTCCCTCCAATTCATTGGGTAAAGATTTTATATCTCATGAGATAGCCATGGATGGAACGACAGGTTAAACCGGTTCAGTGAAATAGGACTGAAACAAAAAATGAACTCGGTTCAGAAATGGACTTCGTCCCCTAAGATAGTCTTGGAAATGAGTCTTTAATAATAAGAAATGATTCACTGTGATTATGTGTGTATGACACAATGTTTTATGTTTTAGGTTATGATTATTGGGATTACATTTCACCACTATGATTTATCGTATGTTATGAAATTATGATTTCTTTTGCAGGTTAAGATTTCCAAAAGTTATGTTATTATGTATATGATGTGATTGATATTTATTTTGTTTACCCTTACTGAGCATTTAAGCTCACCCTTTTATGTTTTCTTTTCCCCAGGATATAAAGTGGGGTTTTAGGTATGAAAAAAAAGGGAAGATCTTTATGGGAGATGTTGAAGATCTTTCACCACGATTAAGAGATTATATTCCGAGTTTCCAAAGACACTAAAATATTACGGTCCTTGTGTGTGTGTTTTTTTAATGTACTAAGTATTCCGCAAAAGTAATGTAATGTCCATCTACATTAAGTTTCGGGTCTCTACAGCTGGTATCAGAGGAAAGGATTAGTCAAACTTTGGAAACTAGGATGTGAAAACGTTAGTGAGATCCCTAGAGATATTTCTAAGGTATGTCTAGGGATATCCCTAAGGATAAGTATACGTATAGGATAGAGTCCTAGAACTACGGTAACAATCATATAATTTAACATAAGATGTTAGATATTGATGGTACTACCCCTTTACTATGTTGTTTTCCCTAGCATGATTATTTCCTCTCACACTATTATTTTTGGAGTTTAGACGATGGCTGGAACCCGAAGAAACTGTGTAGATAAATGTAATGGACAATGCAATGATTTTCCTCCTGAACAAACAAATGTTATGGGAGATAGAGTGAAAAATCTTATTGCTATACTTACACAAGCTATGAATCATTCTGGACTTCCAAATGAGGAAAGAAGGGAACAATATTCTATTGAGTCCTTCATGAGGCAACGTCCACCTTCATTAAGTGGGTCTTCTGATCCACTTGTTGCTGAACAATGGATCAGTACTACTAAAAAGATATTTTTAGTTCTTCAATGTTCTGAACTTGATAAATTCCTCTTATCAGTGTATCTTTTGGAAGGTAGTGCTGATCAATGGTAGAATCTTATCAAGAATACGAGGCCAAGAGATGAAATTGAGTCCATGGAATGGGACGAGTTCAAGAAATTATTTTTCAATAAGTACTTCCCTCGTATTCTTCGAAAAAAGATGGACAAAGAGTTTCTTAAACTAGAGCAAATGGATGATGAATCTGTTGGTATATATGAAGCGAATTTTACAAGGCTTGCAAGGTTTTCATCTGGATTTATCATCCAACCTGAAAGTAAAGTTGATCGATTCTTTAGTGGCTTAAAACCAAATCTTTGAAGGGCATTAACTATAACAGACATCAGTATCTATGAAGAAATTGTGTGTTGTTCTATCAAGGTAGAAATGGAAATTGGTGTTACTTATCCATCTTGTAGTTTTGACAAGAAACAAAAGATAGATATGGGTTAATGGCCATGTATGGTAATCCTTTTATTATTAAATATAGATATATGATTATAAGGTACAATGTTTTTTTAATTAAATACATTCTTCTAAACATAAAAAATTATTTGGACTAGTATTATATGGGTTAATGGCCATGTATGGTAATCCTTTTAATGAATCTATAGTTTTATGAGACGAAAAAGTTGGCCAAATCAGATGGGTTTTAAACCATATGTTACAACATATTGTGAAAGGTATTGATGGTAAAGGTACCATATTACTTCAAATCTTGGATTCCTATAAATAAGAATTTAATTTATTGATAATTTGGTTATTATTATTATTATCCAAGAAATTTTTTCTTTGACATTATATATGTTTGTGTTTCATTATCAGTTCATTGATTAAATGGAATCTGTCTTTAGTAATTTACCATTACATATTGTTTAATGTTATTTATTCATGATTACTTCCACTGTATGATTAACCTTACTAAGAATTTTAAAAAACCCTTTCTTTTTCACATCCCTAGGTTATGAATATTAATTTTTTGAATGAGTTTCAATTGTGTAGTTTCTTAGTTTTTGTCATTAATTATGTTTTATTTTCTATTTCAAAATGTAATATGGGTAACTATTATGTGATATTGTTTTCCCAAACTCTTAAAATGATCCGTCCTTCGGGAATTGATTCCTTTTAATCATGCTAATGTAATAAAGAAAGGCACCGACTCCCGGATTATAGGTTTCATTTGTTGTAGTTGGTATCATATTATTTTTAGAAGAATCCTTGGAAACTATATTTAGGGAAACAGAGATTAGAGAGCATAATTATATGATATAAATTGAGGATAATTATAGAAGAAAATTTTAGAAAACCATTCTTATGATTATGAAATTATCTATATATAAAATTTTCAATTTATGTTATGAATTTCACTAGTTTTTGGGTTATAGATGAAAATATTAAATCTATTCAATGCCATCACATGGAAATGGATCCTAGTAGATAAAACGTGAACCACAACCATTCACATGGCCCAAAGTGTATGAATGGTAATTTCTTTTGTGGTTTTAGATAAATCATTCAAATGGAACTAGTCTCCCAAATATTATCATCATATGGATATATAGTTACATGTGCTAACGAGAGAGTGAAAGAATTATATATGTCTTATATAATCAAATGGATTGCAAGAGAAGAAGAAAAAGACAGAGAAAATGATGGATAATTAGAAGAAAGGAAATAAGGATTTTCCCACAAGTGATAATTGTGGAAAAAACACACTGGTTCTTAATTAAAAGGATTTGTAGTTTCTTACATATGTGTAGGGAAATTCCATCATTCTCGTGTTTGAAAGGATATTAAAATAGATTCCAATCCACAATACTTCAACAGTAAAGATATGTGACACTATATAAATCAATATCTCAGGTTTCAAAGGAGTATACCCCAAAAGTGGATAATGTATCATTGTAAATACTTGGCTACCACCATAGATAATGAGTAATTATTATTATTCTATTATTTAGATTCAATAATTACTTCATTTGACTGTTTTATCAGTAAGGTACTAGTTATAAGAATTATGAGATATGTAAGGATTGTACTATGGTTCTTTTTTATTACATATTTGAAAAAATGTGACGTATAGTTTCGATGATTAAGAGAAATTATTCAATTATAAGTTGAACTTATTGGGAAACACATGGTTGAGGTTAGAATAACCCATAATTTATTCCAGATATTGAGATAATTACTTAAAATTAAAAATTTAGTGATATGGTTAATGTAAATTTGATTATAAAAAATTAATTAGAAATCATTATAAATTATTTGATTACAGTATTTTGGAAAAGTTACCCATTTATTAAATGATATCATATTATCATTGGACATTGTTATAAATGTTAATATATTACTTCAATATATGATGCAACATGTGTTAATAGACAATGTAGAAATAGTTTAATGTATAACCAAAAGATATGATTGTATTTATAGAAACATAAATTTACATATATTAATGAAGATTAAAAGAATTTATAAACTCATGGAAAAATGATCATGAAACAAAATAAATAATAATGTCATTTTTTATTATATAAATTCCATTTATTACAGATCTAGTTTTTGGATTTGGGGTCAACAACTTTTGTCATTTACATATTCTTTAACACTCTCCATCAGAACCTGATAGTTAGATTTTTCTTCCTTGTTCATGATTTCACTAATTTTATTCTACTCTAAATCATCATTTTTGTGTGACCTTCAAATTGAATTTTCCCTCTTATTAAGAATATCAATTATTATCCATATTTATGATATGGGTTTTTTCAACAATAGTATTTTTTAATATCAATCCCTACATTACCGAGATCAAGTTTAAATTACAAGGATGTAATTAATTTATGGTGGTGAAAATGTAACACCCCAATATGTTACAATATAATTCTATTAGAATACATTTAAATTTTGTTTCTTGGTTACATTACACTCATCTCTTTGTCAGTTTGTGTTACACACAATACTGAGTTCCTTCAATAGCATATAATACCTAATAGAGAAGAATACATGTTCATATAAAATACCTAGACAAAATGTTATATTTATTTCTATATTATATATTCAATAAATTATTTGACATTTATACAAATGATTTTATCAGCATATATAAAAACTGTATATTTTTCTGGGCAGTTTTGTCACCTTTAATTTTATGGCTATTTTAAAATTAAACATTGAACATTGTATAAAATATATTTTTTAAAATAAAATTATATTTTTAAATCATATTTCAATATTATCTTAAGGTGAATTTTTTTAATTTTTCCGAGAAGATTCATTTTTTATGAATGGTGAAAAATGTTTCATTTAAATTGTAAATTACATTTTCGTATATATACATATTAACGTTCAATTAAATTTCATATTGGTTTTAAATTAATAATAGATAAATTATACGTATATTAATACAATTTTTGTCATTTGGATAATTGTTATACTAAATTAAGATATTAAAACATAATTTTCTTTTGAACACATCAAATTTAAAAAACCTTTTTTCTAGATAAGTTTACAGGATTAGCATTAAATATAATTATTCCAGTTATGTGAATTGGGTTTCTGAAAAATTGATATACATTGGTGTAATTATTATAATATTTATATTATAAGAAGAAAATTTGTTTTTTTATGAAATATATTTGTGAAATTAATTAAAATTATTTATATAAATTATTGGAGAAAATTGTTTTCTTTGTTGTTAATCATTAATCTTAAGGGGAAATGGCATAGAAACTTTTTCAAATTCCATTTCATGAACACAATTTTACCATATAGCCCTTGGTTTATACGTTTATGAGTTATTGGGACACATTATCATGAAATTTAACCATATAATAAGATAACTAAGGATAAAGAAAAAATATTGAACCTTCCTTTCTTTTAATTCCAATAAAAAGTTGGAGAAAGAAATAAGCTACATTATTCGATTACAAAAATTATTTTTAATTTTAAGTACTTTTTTGTATGAATAATTTCAATTTAATTTTAAGAGATGATATAATTACATTAAACTCTTAATAAATGCAAATACATTGATTATTTAATCAATAATTAAATAAAATAAATGATACGAGAAATAGTAAAAGCAAGAAAATTGAATGAATTATTTTGGTCCCTTTTTATTTTAGATAAATATTTCATGTTACATAGATTTTAACTAAATCTAGTTTATTTCCATAATTTCCTTGATATTTGTAAATTTAAATTAATTATATAAATGTCAAAATTGATATTATTGTTATTTTATAATAAGTGATATTTCTTTACAGATTTAAAATTTCCTACAAATAATTTATTTTTTCAATTTAGTTTTAAATGTTAATAAATATCATATATGGACTATTAATGGGCCAATTTATGTTTTATGATGATCATATTTAACACTAAATAGTAAGAACATTGTCAGTAGAGTTCAGTTTAAAGTTGTGTTTTTACGCACTACATGCATTTGTTTTAATATTAATTTCCAATGCACATGGTATTTTATGTAAATAATATATAATATTTATATTTAGTTGGTTATATAATTTATAATAAAAATAACTTTAATTTAGTCTTAATTGTTAAAATACTTTGGTTATAAAAATGGATACAATAATAAAAACCAAATTGGAAAAAGTAGGGAAACATAGAAGGTAAAGAACAAAAATTCTACAAATTCACTTATTTCTGTGTATTTTAAGTGTATATAGAGAATAATTTTCCTTTAATCCATTATGATTTCATTTTTAAGAACATCTGGTAACGAAGAACTTCCAATAGTGTGTACCTTTGGGTATTTGAAAAGAATATCACTCCTACTCCATAATAAAAAGGCACAAAGCCCTTCCATTTATCCACACCTCTAGAGACATTTAGATCGTCCAATCCCTGAAACAATAATATCCCAAAATCCCTACCTTTTTTTACATCCTCAATTTTGACGGAAATCTATCCGAGTATGTCTTTTTTATAAACCAAACTGAGTTATCCAAATAAGAGGTAACTTTCTTTAATGATATTTTTTGTTTCATTTACATCCCCACCCCTTCAATTATTTTATCTTCATGATATTATAAAACCCTCAATATATTAAATATATTTATATTTTATTATGAAATTATTTCAATATACACTTTCACCCACATCAATCAAATGGGGCACACAATCATAGTTCCGGTGTATGGTGGACTAACGCCTCATGGACCGATGTCATTAGTTCTTCGAATTACAACATTCAAGGTTGTAATAATAAAGGATTTATAGTTTATATATGATTTTTATGACATTTATTTTGTATTAACAATTCCTTAATTGTTATATAACACATAACTTCATGCTTTCCATTTTTTGTAAATATGATAACATCTTTTTTGGATGTCTGGACTACTGCCACCTCAAAGTGATATGATACATTCACATGTCACATGGAATGTATTGAGGATGGTTATAATTTTAAAATATATTCTCTAAATGAAATATATATTATTATAATGAAATAATAAAACTTATGGAAATATATTATATCACATTCCTTATTTACCCTTCTCACTTGATGAAAAAGTGATAATGTCGTTCATGGACATGTAGACTACGACCTCCTCGATGTGATATGATTCATTTTACATGGAAATAATTATATATATAAATGTATATGATTAAATAATATGGTATTATGATATATGTATCATTATTTAAATATAAAATATTACATAACTTCATTCCATTACAGTCATTGAAAAATTGGAGCGTTACCCATCCATATGTACAGAAAACCAAATCCATGATTGTAACGTTAGCTTATTTTTTATAACCATGTTTAATAATTGGTTTTAAAAATATAATTTATGAATAAATAGGATAACTATTTAATATATTTTTATATAATATCTTTTTTACCATATTCGTCCAATAAAAGTTGTTTTTGACACATGAAGCTGATTTGCTAAAAACACTCAACGTAAAAATAATTTATTAAGTGGTTGTACACAACATTTTAATAAGTGAAATAAATGTAATACTAATGTTTAAAAAGGTTCTCATGAAATTAAATAATTAACATTTGTTTATAATTCATGAATACAAAGACACACATGACAAGTCGAAATCAATTTAAGGGATTTTCATCTCACTTTTTACATATAAGAGTTAAATTTAATATTCATCGCTTACTTATTTTTTGTGGTGTATAAACATTACCATTGTAATTTAGTATCATGATTCACTCATATGTCTTGTTATTTTAATTTTCACATTAAATTATCTCATACATGGGGTTTTGAATTACAAATTACAAAGTGGTAAATGTTATCTTTGTAGTCTAACTCTCTTTTGTGATTGAAAACTTTATTTAGAAACAACCACTTCCTTAGAAGAATTTTTCTTATTTTACATTTAATTTATATAAAATATCCATATTATTATGTTATGTATATTTATATTTCCATTAATATATTTTATTTTTTACATATGGTTTTTACTATGGAATTTAATTTATTATGTGGATACATTTAGATAAATTTGTACCCTTTATTGAATATTTATATTTTATGATAAGACTTTAGTCATTTATCACACATTAAGAGTTGATATAATGGAGCCACAGAGCGAAGGGTGGGGTAATAAACAGAACACAGGTAAACACATTCCATGTTTGAAAATTTATGATTATGGGAAGCATATTGAGGATGATTCAGTTGATTATTGGCCTGATCTCATTGGTCATAATGTCATATTTCATCTCTATGCAAAAAAATAATGATAATCGATCAGATCAGGGAATGTTCAAAGGATATGAATCAATGATCAATTTTGTAGATGTTGTCAAATTTTTTGGTAACATTTAATTCGTAGATTATAACCCCCCCCCCCCCTTGAGGGATGAATTATTAAGTAGGTTTTAATTACACATGTGTCGGCTAAACATACTATTGTAGAGGAACATGTAATTATCTAAAAATTTTCAATTATCATGAAGGTAATAATTCGAAAATTGTATAATCCATGGAAATTTCATGAGAATATCTATAGTAATAGTTGAGTTATGGTAGTTAGATGACTATAATATGGATGAAATGGGCCATTGAATTTAACATATTATCTTCACTTTAGAAGAGTGAAAAAGGCAATCATGGAGTTTTGGATTAGTGCATTTGAAACCTTTATTTCCCTGGATCCATGAATGGGATTGTAATATTGATCCCAAAAATGTTAATAACATGCATGCTTTGGTTTGGATTCGTGTCAGCAAGATGAACTACATTTATTACAGCCAAAAAATACTACGGGATATTACATCTTTTTTGGGTAATCTGATACGGTTGGACAGGAAAAGAGAAAATCCATGCTTTAGTCATTATAATAGGATTATTATTGATGTTAATATTATTTAAACACTTGTTGAAGGGGTAGTTTTAACCACCATGAATGAAAGCATTAATCATTAAATAATTTATTAGAGAAACCAATATTCTACTTGAATTTCCATTTCATTAGACAAATGATTACTGAATGTAATTGGAATAGAAAATAAAAATTTGAAAGGTTAGAGGTCATGATGACTCCACCTATATGAGGAAGAATAGTAAGGAAGTTGAATCATCCTCTCATGGTAAGTTCACTAATGCAGGCCCACCAAATGAATATGCATTTTTACATGACGATGTAGTTATGGATGATCTGAATGTTATTTTTGGTACCTCAGGACTAAATGTTATAAAGGTTGTGAATATGTAGAGCACAACTACGATGGCAGTTGATTTATCTTTGGGTTAATCTGGAAAACATTGTACTGATCATTTGTAAATTCTAGAGATGTGAAACTTGTTACAGACTCTGTTTCCAATGTACATCCTACTACTTCATCACCAGACACAATTTTACATACTAATCATTTTTTTGTTGGGAATATCAACCATCATATTTCACATGGCCTACCCACTAATATATTCAATGTCTCCGCTATATAGGTTGAAATCCCAACTGATGTCTTGGAATCTGAGCAGATCATTCCTCCAACTTCTGATTAGGCTAATAAATTTTCTTCTGATCTAGAGTCTAATCATGTTCCTATACAATTATTGAAGTCATATTTTGGTTTTTAATCCAACATATGATATGAAGACTTCCTCAGATCAGACTATTAATTTTTCATTGGTGTCTGCTTCAAAATATACAATGAAAAAGTTAACAGATAGCATTAATATGACATTAGAATCAATGAACTAATTTAATTCTTTGACAATTGAGACATTTAATAATGGTGTAAGTGTTCTGTCCACATTTGAAAAATGCATGATTTAATCCCCCTTTCATGATTTAGGGGCATGAAAATTTGAGAGCGTCATGGACCCAACTATTCTTGAGAAAATTGGACACAAATTCATGATTATCAAAGTACTAGGATAAGGTATTCTAAGAAACAAATGTCCTCTTCTGGAATTTCCATGGGCTTGGGAACTCTCCCACGGTCAAAGACCATAGGCATTTTATTATTACAAAAAAAAACATTTTATTTATTGGCCTTGATAAGCCCATAATGAAATTAGAGAAATGGATGACACTCAAGTGGAGTTCATTAGGTCCATATTGTTTCGATAATAATAAGTTTCATAATTCCATAGATCCCTTGTGCATCCTCATGCATGATAATGTGATCATTAACTCCTTTTTTCTGATTATCAATCTATGATCATCTCATGGAGTATCAGTAGTTACATTACATCTATGTATTTTTATATTCATTCAAATTTGAAATAATAATAAGAGATCTTTTTAGAAATCATACATCTTATTTATGAATGTTTGTGTAATAATTGGATCTTTCTTGGTGATTTTAACACAATTTTGAGGATAGATAAAAAATAGGAAGCAAATTATGTAGAATTTCATCCAATGAATATTTTTCTTGTATTGATACATTTTTCTTAGTGGAGGATCCCATATCTAGAGATGAATATGTGTGGAGAATTTATACATTAAATGTGAGGTAGGCAAGAAAATTGGATTGATTCGTTCTGACTGTTGACGAAATGAAAAATGTATTGTAAAAATATCCTCTCAACATTCCAAAATTTCACTTTGATCATAATACACTATATATTGATCATTATGTGATCCAAAGTAATTTTTCTCCCATGCCTATCAAGTTTAATAATGATTTTATTATTGTTCTAGGATATGATGAAATGGTTCTGGATTCATAGAAGGTTGTATGCTCAGGTATCCCCCTACAAAGTTTAGCAAGAAAGTTGAATAATGTTAAATCCAAACTAAAATAATGGATTAAGGTGTCCTTATCATGTCATGTAAGTGATATTAAGGTGGATGAATCTCACCTCAGTATTTTCCAACATAATAATATGACTCAGTATATGCCCTCTCAGGGGAAGGAACAAGATTCATCTAAAAAGGATAGACTGTTGACTATCATGTAGAATCATTCCCAAAATTAATTTAAAATTATATGGTTATAACAGGGTGATAGAAATTCATGGTTGAATCATTGAATTCATATAGAGAATATTGAAAGAAAAAGTCACACTGATAATTGAATTGAGGGGACCTTATTTAGTTCTAAAAATTATATTTCGACTACTATGACAATCTATTTTGAGAGTCATTACTCAGATAATAGGGAGGATAAAACTGGGAAAATGATCAAATTCTTTGACCCTATAATTGATTTCAGTCAATATAAACGGCTTTTTAAAGTTCCCACTATAAGAGATTCATGATCCTTTCTTCTTTATAAATATGTATATTGTTGTTGTCCTTGATGGATTCCCCAAAAATAATTATTCATGTTCTACTGAAACATTGTTCATCTTGGTGTGGTACATACAGTGAATGAATAATTTAATCGTTCATTGATTCCTTATATTGTGATCTAAAATTTTATTTCTTTAATTATAAAAAAAATATAATCCCTTATATATAAATAAACTTTATAGCTTTTTTCCTTTGGTAACTAGATACAAAATTTCATCAGAAAGATTATGACACACATTCTGGGTGATATAGAAAATGGGTTTATTACACCAAATAAGTTTGGATTTGTCACTGCGAGGAACATTTAGAACTTTATATACATTTCTTCCGTGTGTGTGGATGTCATGAATAGAATGGTAAATAATAGTAATATAGAATTGAAAATTGATATTTTTAAATCTTATGATATAATGAAATAGAGATTTGTTTTTTCTATATTACGAATTCAAAAAATTTCACAAAGATTTATTGGATTCATTTTCTATATTCTGAAAAGTATAAGGTTTTCCATTCATTTTAATGGGTCATCAAGGTGTTTCATTCAGTGAAAAAGTGGGGTTTAGTAAGGTTATCCTTTATTTAGGCTGTTATTTTCTATTATTGAGGATTATCTGAGTAGGTGCCTTACAAATTTGGTTAATCTTGGTATTTATTTAAAAATGAGGATTGGTAGGGACTTCTTTACACAGTATCATTATTATATACTAATGATATTTTTCATTTTTGCGATGTGGATAGAGTTACAATCTCTTATATCAAGGGAATTTTTCACATTATGAAGACTTTTTGGGTCAATTTATTAGTTAGAGAAAATATTCTTTTATGTTGGGAGAATGAGTTCGTATTTATAAGAATAATAGTGTGGCCTAATGTCTTGGTGTGAAGAGAGGATCTATGATTTTTATTTATGTTAGACTTCCCACTTTTTAGGTTGCGTGAAAATATGTCACATGGAAAATATTCCCCTCAAAATTGATAATCAATTGGATACTTTTAAGGGGACGATGATGTCTTAGGTCAATAGAATTTTTTTTGGTCACCTCTATTATCACATCAATGTTTTTTCTTATTTCTCTTCATATAGAGAGCCCAAAATCCTCACTAAGGAGTTATAATACATGATTGTCAATTTAATTCTGGTTTTTTCGATTCATGAACAGAATTTATTCATGGTTTCCTAGAAATAATATGTCAATACTATTAACATGGGGGGAATTGGAATCAAATACCTTAGCATTTTTAATGAAAATTTGTTTAATCATTTCACATGGAGTTATTAATATACTTCTTATATCTCATTGAGGTTTTTGTCACCATGTTTGTTGATAAATTTCATAGTGGATATTCCATGTCTGTTCCCTCATCTGTTGGGAAAGAAGTAATGTAGGCATATGGTGACATCATGAAATGCTCGAAATGGGTCGTTTGTAGGTACTCTCAGTTGAATTTTTGGACCACTCCCGAGATTTCAATACACATAAAGAATTATTTTTATATCCATGTTCTTGTGAAGAGTTGTAACATTTATTAGATATAGAGTAGCCGAGCTTCATATAATATGTTTACTTCTAATATTTCTACAGAATTTTCCAGGTACGCCTATTTTGATTGTGAAATTTTGGTTTGGATGTCTAACATGGATTGTCAATTAAATACTATGGACTTTTATATTCTATTGTGTGGTTTCTCAAGCACACTTCCAATTAAGGATTTGTCCTTCAAGAAATATTTCATCTCCCCTTCTAATACTCTGCTGATCTAGAATATTTGGAAACATAGATTACCCATTAAATCCATTGTATAGTGAATTGGACTACAATTAGTGTGTTCCTGTTATTTATTCCTTAATGCAGATGAATCCAAGGATCACTAATTTTTGTGTTTCAGCCTGCCTCCCATGTTATATAATTATGTACAAGTGTTGTTTTGACATATCCTGAAAAATCATAGTGTTGAGTTTTTGTTACTTTCTATATGACATGCATATTATAGTGAAATGGTTGAAGCTATTATAATGGAATATCTAGTTTGTATAAACTCATATATCTTGATGGCTAGGAATGATACGGTAATCCATATTGATGCACATTACTTTTATGCTGGCATATTTTTTGTTCAACATGGGATCATGATTGCATCTAAATTATATACAGGGTCAATGAAAAATTATTTTCTTGATCTTACTACCCTGATATCTCTTGGGGTCATTGGAAGGGAAAATAATCTACTAATAGTTAAATACATCATGTGGATGTTTCCAATTTGAAGATGGTGAAATGTCAATGTTGATGGGGTGGCTTCAGGTGCAAGAGGGACCTTTATTTATGGTGGAATCTTTTTCACCCATTGGGGCTTCGGTAAGGGCTATTTCTATCATTTCATTTGAAATAGGTATGTAATTGAAGTTTATTTGCTGGATAATATAAAGGCGATAAGGTATGTTGTACATTATGGTTGGAATTATTTACTGTTTTAAAATTCCATTGTTACCGGTAAAATTCTCAAATTTCACTCTAGAAATGTACAGTGGAATATGTGGGAATTTTTGTTTGATTGTATCCACCTTTTAGAATTGATTTCTCTTGGGGAAGCAGATGTCTTAGAGGAGGAGAACTAGTTTTCTGATTCTCTTTCTAAGAGGGAAGTTTTGGAGATCAGTTCGAACTGGTCATTTTTTATGAGATTGTTGTTCTTGACTGGTTGAGGCAGTCTATTATGGTTATTTTTATTCTTTCCTTTATAATTCTTATTTGTAATTTTTTTAGTACTTTACGTTCTCAATATATCTTTTTAGGAGAAATTTTCTTAACACAATAACCTTCTATCTATACTTTGTGATAATCTCTATTTATTATTAAATAAATCAATTATTTGATATATAAGGAATTATTTTATAGTTACAAAATGGTTTAAGGACCGTTTAAAGTAAACCCATGGATGCATCAATAGTTTCAGGAGACAAATTAGTTGGCCAAATAAGATGGGTTATACGTTATATGAAATACCATCTTGTGAAAGGGCATAATGGTAATGGTACCATGAACATAGGAAATGTGGGATCTGATAAATAATCATGTCCATTTTTTAAAATTAAGTTGTTATTATTATTATTATCTATTTTAATTTTTAATTGAAATTACCTATGAATGATTTTTATTCTGAGCTAGTTGATTAAATGTCTTGGGAATTCTATTATTTATCTTTCTATTTTGTTTATTCTTATTGATTCATTATTACTTTTGTTGTATTCTTAAAATTACCAAGCATTTGATCTCTCCCTTATTTTTCCCTTCCCCAATATATGAAGATGAATTCATGAAATGAGTTTCCATGTTGAATTTAATTATTATTTGATATTTATTATTTTTTATTACTTATTTCTCAATATAATATGTGTATCATGTATGTAAAATGGTTTATAAAACTACTAAATCAATTGGTCATATGGGATTTTATTCCTGGTAATTATGCTAATGTAATAAAGGAACTGGATTTAGGATTTTGAGGTTAGGGTGTTACATCTACTCTAAATCCTTCATAGGGTATTTAAGTGGTCCAATATATGTCTCTGTTTTATAATGTTTTTTATGGATAATCTTTTTTTAATTTTTTTGGTATTAAGGCCAAAATTCTATGTAAAGGGAGGGACAAACACGGAATTTCATATAATATTCCAATTATACAGTGTCACCTCTAAGTGAAGGTGGATCCAAATGACTAAAAATTAAAAAATAGGATAATAAAACGTTGAAAGTTTCTTAACCTAAAGTTAATTTAATATTTTTGGTTCAAATATTACCCTTATCTTTGGGTATAACCCACCAAATACCGAATTTAATCATAACTGTGGTCATAATTTTCTTTTAGATTTTATAGTTAATGAGGATAAATAATTAAGTTGATCTAACTAAATTATATTAATTATAATGATTTATAATATGAAATCCATTTTAACAGATTAAATTTATTTAAATTTTAGAATTTAATGTTAAATAATCATTCAAAATGCCTTTAAAATTCATTTTTGAAAAAAGAAATTTTATGGATTAAACATAATTTTCTTCCTCTCCATACCTTGTAAAAACCATACCAAAATGATAAATTACTATAGTTAATATATAATATATAAATATCAATAAAAATATTAATCAAAATATATTAATATAGTTCAATAAGATTGAAATAATCTGTGTGCATTAATATAGATTTTAGATAAATGTGTTTTCAATAAAAAAAGTGACTTTTACCAAAATCAAGTATATTAAAGATTTTTATATAAATAATTATATAATTTATAACCAAATTCCAAATGGGTTAATTTAAAATAATGTTATAAACATAATGATACTTATACATGAAATTAATTGATATTTATCATTCAGAAAACCATTATTTTTTCACTATACACTGAAATTAAATCTCTTTAGAAAATAATAAATAATTACACAAAGATAATAGAGACAAGATAATTTAAAAAATGATATTAATTTCCTTAAAAATAAAAATATGGAGAAAATTAATTATATTTTGTACCTGAAAAATGTGACAAAAACATTTATGAATAAAATGTATCATTGAATCATTGAATGACTTTACTTAAAATTTTGTACTTATTGATAATAAATTAATCAAAAAAATTATTATTTATAATCCTTATAAGTATTTGACAAAATGTGTTTATTACCTTTAATACCTTCATATTTTATATCCATGTTATAACAATTTATAATATCCTGGTTCATATATTCTCGTAGATGCTTTCTAGGAAATAAATTAAATTATTTTATTTTATTTACATTTAAATGCATATAAAATCATGGGGTTACATAATAATTATGTTATATTTTGACTATTAAACTAAAAAATTGAATTATACAAGTATTTAAGGATTATTTTATGTCGGATAGTATCATAGGTAGGTTTAGTTAGTCATTATAGATTTGATTTAAAAAACATTTGTGAAAACCAAGGGATATACTTAAGTAGAGAATAAAATCCTAAATATCTAGTAAGCTATAAATTATATATATTTACTATTAATACATCCCTATTTGGATACTAAAAGTGGAAGTGGTTTTGTAAAAAAATCATCATAGGGTAACAAACCCAAAAAGAGCTGGTCAAGCATATCTTCACAATCATTCTGGATTACAGTGTATAATCCCTTACTATGGACCTAGTTTGACACTCATAAGGGATATTATTTTGTTAATTCATAGTTTCATTGTGAAACCTTATTAATAATTTGAATAGATGAAAACCTTGAATATTATTGGTTAAAATTATGTAATCATAGATTGAGAAAATGGTGTCCTGATTTAGACATCATATGAATTATTTTTCCTTATTTAATGTTTACTCGCTATGATGATTGTTTCTCCAATTTTCCATTTTTTTAGAAAGGGAAATATGGTTGAATTATAAAGTTTATATAGTGTTAGGATTGCTCGAATATTTAACAAAATTATATGATACTAGTCGTATATATTTCTTTATACTATAAAATATTACTTGTTAGGTCAACTCATATTCTCAATGATTCGATGTCGGTTAAAAGTAAAAACTCTTAATGGATTTTTGATCTCATAATAAGTTTCTAAATTCAATATCATCAAATTGTTTGGTAATTTATTTTTGAAAAATATTTTTTCTCCTTATATTTTAATGTTATGTGATTTTGGGATGGTATTGATTCTATCAATATAGAGAAGACATCAATTATTGAGGAAGGGAAGTCACGTTTGATATTCTTAATCAACTTATCATCATATTTTTATATGAGGATGAATATGAAAATGCAATGGATGTTCATACCTTTTATAGGTATTATTGAATATACATGATGAGATATATATCTAATATTTTATAAGATAAACTCAACATCAATTATATATCTTTTTTTTGAGATTATGTTGATGTATTTTCTGAATATTTTTTTAGTATTCTCTGAAATCGTGAAGTTTATTTTTAAATTGATCTCATGCCCGGTGTTATACATACTTCAAATACTCCTTATAGAATAACCCCAATTTATTTTTATTAATTGAATAATAATATCTAGATGAGTCTTATAATAGATTCCAACTCACTAGTTTATTATCATGGGGTGCACCTATCATTTTTTAATGAAGCAATACGGGTCAATAGGCCTTTATAATGGTTCTTAAGAAATTAAAAGTTCAATATCCAGAACATATAAACATTACCACATATTAATGATCTTCTTGATGATTTATGTGGATTTAAATAATATTTAATGTTTAATATTTATTATGGATATCATCAATTGAGATTCATAAAATAAGATATGCACAAGGTAGACTTCTCTATGAGGTGTGGACACTATGAATTTATAGCAATAACATTTTATCAAACTAATTCCCCCAAAATATTGAAAAATTTATTAAATATACACTCTAATGATTAACTTGATCATTCTTGGTTGTTTTATATATGAAATTATAAAAAATTAAAATGGGATGGAAGGTCTTAAATAACATTTTATCATTTTTCTGAAGACAATGATGATATAGATTTAATATTATAAATTTCTCCACTATGAAATTAGGCTATAGGTAGTCAAATTATATAGAAATATAATCTCATGTAAGAGAATCTAATTTTATACTATAGAGATATAAACTAACTAATAATTGAATAGACCAACAACATAGACTGATATCCATAATTTTCTTAGGTTGGAAGGATGCTACCAATGCATTGCGATGCATTTTCCTAATCTATAAATTCAGTTTAACATGTTTACTAATAAAGGATCCAGATTCCTATGGATAGATGATTGTGAAAAAAAGGTAATGAAAAACTTTATATGTCAAATATTACTACTTAGACCATCAGATTAAGCATCAACACCATTTTCAATAGCTGATCAAGCACAATGACTCAATTCCCATAATAAATCAAGCACTTTGTGTAGTTTACAATAACTTTATCATCAGATATAATACATTGCCAAATTAATTGGAAGGATATATAGTTCCAAACAATCATTTAATGAAATCCATATATGTGTGTCCCATAATATTCTAAAACATCTATCATCATATCCTAACCCATGCAAACAAAACAGGTTCTATATTTCATGAAATCATGGCATAATCCAAGAAAAAATGTTTAATAAACATTTGATCACAATAAAAAAACAAACATAAAAGGTATTTATAGGGTATTAATGGATCACATCACCATTAAAAAATAAGTAACACAAAAATGTGTTCCATTGATGAAAAGAAACACTATTAAAATATTTTTAAAATCATAACTGAGGAATATACCTTTTTCATTTGCAAAATATCTTTTAAAAATAATATCCCTAAAATAATACGGAAAATATTTAATATGAAAATATTATTGGAAACAAGTAAATGAATCATGAAATTATGGTGTATTAATAATTGTTGTAAATTCCATTCATTTTGAACATGTTAAATAATTATTCTGTTCATTGTTTTTTAAAATGTAAAAAGGTACCTCATTTTTAGAATGACAAGAAGATTCCTTATAAAAAATTTGTAAAAAAATTTACCAATGGTAAAAATGAAATTAAAAACATAAGGGATAATAGTAAAATAATTAAAATAAATTTTAAAAAATATGGATATGTATGAAAAATAATTTTATTCTGAAGAGATAAATAATTTTTATTTTCATTAAAAACACTCTTTTAATAGCTTAAATAATTAAATTGTGGAAAATTAGAGTAAAACATACATCATCTATGAATAATTCTATGATAATAAAATTAAATGGATTCATTATATAACAATAATAATAATATTTAATCAATGAAATTTTGAGTAAAAACAATAACTATAAAAATTGAATTGAAACATAAATCCCTTACCTCAAGTATTACCCTTAATTGTTCATGTTCAAAAATCATGTATAATAAATGTGAATTATTTAAAAATATATTGCAATAACAAAATAATATCACGAATTCCATATATAATTTATTTATGGATTCCTATCACAAATTTATGAGTAAATTTTTTATTAAAATCGTTGTTATGGGTGGTATGGGGTTCATTTTCCAAGAATGTTTTGGTTTGATGGTGTCAGTCCATCTACTTTGATCTTAGTTGCATAATTTTACAAAAGTAAGTAATGGTATATAGAATATATATATTCCTTATATACATAATTTTTATCTATAATAAATATTAGAGATATAAATATGAATTACACAATTCATAGAGGCAGTAGTTCATACATATGCACCAAAACTATTTTCATTTTTGGATGGATGGAATGAAACAAAGGTAAATATTAATTCACCATTATAGAATCAATATTATTTCATATATATCATATAAAATCATTAAATCTGTCATTTTTTATAATCCATGTATAATTGATGTGAAAACAAAACATTTTCCATCGTGGAGGTGGTAGTCTACATGCATGCACGAGGAACGTTATGAGTTTCCATCTTTTTGGAAGGTAAGAATTTTGATTTGATATTCTGATTCTAGATGTATAATTATTTCATTAAGATGATATATAATATTTATTCCCATAATATTAATCAAACATAAAAAATATTTATGTAAAATGAACTGTATCTATAGATGAAGGCGGTATGTCGTACGTACGCACTAGCAATAGTTTTGCTTTCCATTTAATGGGAAGGATGAAGGATAATGGTGAATTTTTAATAATAAAATTTCATTAAATTCTGGAAAAATACTTTATTATATTATGATAAATATAATATAATTATAGGACATAAATAATAATTAAAAATAAAGTGATTGGTTAAGGTGATTACCTCTTCTTTTAAAAAACATATTTAAATCTCTTCTTCAGGGTCCTTGGATTCATAGTTTGGGAAGTCTAGAACCAATAAAATTTTTTATTAAAGATGTTTAGAAGGTGTTTTTATGGGATGCTGTAGATCTAAAGCATAATATGATGTAAAAATGTGAGGGAGGAGGTTCTCTTTTATTATTAATGTGCATGGAAATTTTGGAATTTTAAAAAAGATAAAATTATAATAGACATTATCTTTCCCAATTTCCACAAAATTGAAAGATATTTTAATATAAGACATAATAGTTTTTTAATACTATCAAAAAAATAATATTTTGAAATTTTTAGCCTCATTGTAATCATCATAGATTTTATTAACCACTTGGTTAAAAAAATTTCACTTCTACAGTGTTAATGTATTTTTAACACCACAACTGTAGAAATTTTACAAATCAGGTAAAAATTGTCTCCTAAAGTGATACGAAATGAAATTTTTTACCATAAATTATTTTTCTTTTCCTCTTACAATATTTTTATGATTTTTATATAATTTAATATTATTTTATTTTTATAAAATATTATTAATTTCCATTTTGAAACTATTCATTTAATTTGAATTAAAATATGTAAATACAAAGTATAAATTTGAATATAATAATTAAACATAGAAATATTGTTTATTCATCAATAAAAATCATTTCATGTACTACTTCAGAATAATTATATCTCTTTTATTATTTTTAATATCATTTATTTAATTTTTTCATTAATGAAATGAATACAATTACAACATTTTTTAATCATTTAAGGTAATTATATGATACCTAAAACATAAAAATAAAATACCATATAAAAAATTAGTTTAATATTTAAAAATTCATTATTATATTATTTTTTAATAATATACTTTTTTTCTAATTTTGAAACATAATATATGTTAAAAACCAAGATAATGACATTTTTTTCTTTTTTGAATTAAAAAATTTATTCACAATTTATTTGAATAGTGTCAATTAAAATTACAAAATCCAATAACAAGTAGATAATTATTGAAATACCTTCACACAATAAGATATAGATTGAATAATTATATCCTTATCACATAGTTGTAACCTATATTAACATAATTTAACCTTTACTGAGGTGATAAATTTTACCCCATTTACTATTAATGTTGTCATAAAATAAAATGGTAATATTCCCCCACATTGAACCTCCGGATTATACATATAGTCCAACTTATCAATTTCAATACCTAAAAGTGGAATAAATAAATTTAAAAAATATTTGGGCACATAATGTGACAAAAAATACTTCTTTGAAAAAGGCAGTTTTTTAGAATAATGATTGGTTTATTCTAATGCCATGGCCAGAAAAATATTAGATGAACCTTAAACAATTATTTAATACATAATATATACATTTCATTAAAATAATTTTGAAATAGTGATTAATTTAATTTATTATTATAAAGATTCATTCCATGCATAAAAAAATTTATTTAAAAAAATTACATTTATTTTATAATAATTTTTATTTTCAATTCTAATCATCCAATTATCATTGAATTAATTTTATAAATGTGCATACCATAAATTTTCCACAATTTATTTATTACCATTAACGCCTAAAAAAATTTCTAGGTTATCTTCATTACATAATATTATTTTAATAGTGTATTGTAGTTCATTTAAACAATGTGTTGTGTGCTACACAAGATATCATGGAAATAAAAAAATTAAAGGGAAATATTTTTAAAAAAAATTCTACGTGTCACACAATACCCCACCTAAAATTAATTTCCATCTATAAATTTTCCACTCCAATATAGATAAATGAAGAAATCTTTGTTTCATTACATCCTCTCATTACTAAGACGCTTCTTTGAATTTATGGTTTCTATTTTTGAAATTTATTCTGCTAATTATTTGGGTTTCATAGTAACTGATCATTGTGATAATATATTTATAATTTATTTTAATCATAAAAATTATCAATTTCTAATGTTATGGCTTCTATGTTCATTATTTATGATGTATTGAGTATGTACTTCCTTGGGATAGATACACGGAACACATCATGGACTTGAGAGAGGTTCGGTTGAAGTGATTAGAGAGAAGATACTATCCTTAATTGATTAGGAATCTGGAAGGGTCCAATATACCTGGTGATCATCCTCCATTTATTTATAAATCTTATAACATTCATCTATAGAGAAATTATCATAAAAATATTCTCACCAACTTCAAATTCTTGATCACATTGTCGATTTTCATCATAACACTTCTACAGACTATATTCTCCCTTGATATGCTACTGAATAATTTTTAATTTATATTCAATTTTTTAAATATATTATTTACCAATTTTATTCATTCTCTACATTAATCATAGAATATTAGACTTCTATACTTCATTCTATATAGGCCTTTGTAAAGATCCATCTAAATTCTTGAGTGAAATCGATTACTCTATTGAAATTAAACTAGATGAAGATGTTAATACCAACCTCCTTTGAAATCCATAAAACAAGATCTCTATATATCAAATATGGTATTAATAGTTTTATCAGATTTACCACTAATTTTAGGATGATATAATGTACTAAAACTAACCTCTATATCCAAACCATGATAAAGACATCACTATAACAATAAGAAAATCCTCAGATCCCGATCAAATATGTTGGAAATAGATTCTCAATGAAATATTAACACATTCAAAATATATATTATTGAAGGATGATCAAAAGAGAATTATGATCTCATATAAATGAAGTGTTTTGTCATCATAATCTAATCAAATCTTACCTTTATAGAATTATATACATTAGATGTTTTGTGTAGTCTGAGGAAAAACATCCATGGGGGTTTTTCATTTTTTTTCTTATATGGGTAATGTGTGTATCATCCTCATATAATTCTATCTCACACATGTAAATTACTTACATAATAAAAACTATGATAAAAATTCTTAAAAATCACTCTACATTTGTCCCACCAAAAATACTCTTTCATGTCTCTGTATATCATTTTACTTCCAGGATGAATTGTGAATGATGAACTATGAGTCTCATTCATCATCACCTTTTAAAAATATATTATTAGTGGGACACAAATTTGGATCTTGGACCTTATTATCCCTTCACAGTAATGTTTTGACTATCGAAAATTTCTCATCATCTTTTTTAGCTATATATTTCCATTTTTTCCTCCTAATTCTTCACATGGATAGATGGCTTATCATTTTTTTGAGACAGATAAAATTTCTCCACTGCAATAAAGATTTCTAAAGCTATTCCTTTCAAATCCAGAAAATGGATATTTTTAAATCATCATCATAGATATACTAGCATGGTATTTTAAACTAAATTCATATTCTAGCTTATTCACATTCCCACGGTGGTAATGTTTTTGGATGTCATAATCACTAATGATCTCCAATTATCTTTTCTAGCGCACATTCGATACATTTTGAGTGAATATATACGCTAACATTTTATGATCTGTATATATATATCATTCCTCTCACCATAAATATTATTCCTCTATATCTTTAATGCAAAAATTACAACATCTAACTCTAATTTATGAGTTAGGAAATTTATTTAAGGAGACATAAACTAGCTTGAGGAATATATAATCACTATATAATATTATATGAGAACATATTATATTCCCCTCTTCGATGCATCAATATAGATCATAACTGTTTCCCCACTATAGTGTAGTATTGGAAAAGGTTCACTAACCAACCTTCTTTTAAGATCCTCAAAATTATACTCAAATTCTTCAATCTTCATCAACATGACCCCTTTTCGAGTCGATTTGGAGAGTGGATTATAAAATTGTGTGGAATCATGTAGAAAACAATTATAATATTCATCCAATATAAGAAAACGATAGATTATGGTTATAGTGGTTAGTCTAGTCCATTTTTCAAAAACTTTATTCTTTAATTTTGTTTCTGATATACCCTCACATGTGATTATATGAACCAATAATGAAACATTATGAATCCAAAATTCATACTTGGTAAATTTTGTATAATGATTCTCTTTCATCAGTGTCTTCAGCAAAATCCTTCTGTAATATTCATGGCCTACCATACTCATTGAAAATAAAAACATTTTTCTTTTTAATTTTACCACAAACATATCATGGAAATCTCTAAAACCCTATTCATTAATTACTTGAATATAGAGGGGGTTCTGTATAACCAAAAATAATATCTAAAAATTCATAATTTACATACATTATTAGGATGGTCATCATGGGTATACCCCCTTTCATAACCCCCAAATTAGGAAATCCCAAATGAAGATCAGTCTTGGAAATCTATTATGGTCAATATAGTTAATCAAATAAGTCATCAATACAAGGGAGGGTATACATGTTCTTGTTAGTGATGTTGTTAAGTTATGGATAACCTTGTAATGATGCACTAACCTATATTTCTTCTTAACAAACTAAAAAAGTGCAAACTATAGTTACACACATGGGAATATTAATCCCTTATTAATATTATCCTAGATTTTCTTATTCAAATCTTGCAACTCAATTGGGTCCATTCTATATGGATTCCTTGAAATTGGACTATCACTAGGTATGAGTTCTACTAAAAAATAAAATTCTAGATTTCTCGGTTGACTAGGTTATTATTCAGGAAATACCTCAACAAATTCCCATACAATATTTGTATCTTTAACGTTGAGTTTCTCAACAACCATATAAGATATATAACCTTGATAGATAGGAATTAGCCCAAATAAGATGGAAATAATTTTCATTTTATGTTCATGTTATTACTCACATCGTTAAAGGATCCTAGGTAAATTTGGTATATAAAATATTATTTCCCTTCTTAGATAATTTATATGGGATCTGTATAAAGAAATCCAATCCATTAATGGAATCACATCATGATACAACAAAAGGAGAATAAAAAAATATTTTTATCAATAAATTTACCACAAACCTTAATCAGAGAGAAACTATAAACTTTATATTCATCTATCATATTGTTTGGATTTTTTAAATCTAGGTCCACAGCTAATTTTTGAGTTGATAATGGGATACCCTTATCAAATTCCTTATATATAAAATAATTTTTACGTCCATATTCAAATAATATATTAGTTATTCTATATTTCATGATAGGATTTATTTTCACGATGTCATTCCCATATCCCACTTCCATTGTCTTAGTCACAAAATATTTCTTATTGTCTTTGGTCGTAAGAGGTTATTAATTATGATCATCGAAAACCATCAGATTCATGTACTAGATATCATAATTCACTTATTTCATACATTTATGAATTATAGTATGTTTGGTTCATTAGATAGAATCATCATTTCCATTATTTTATTGACTGAAATGTTTTCACCTTTTGACATTCAAAACATTACTACCGTCCATTCCAAATTTAAAAAATGTCCAAGTCAAACTAAAGTAAATCCCATGATGTTATTTATCATGTTTCTAACAAGTTTATTGATTTAATTTATTTTCAATGTGGTATTTGTTTGAGTTTTCAAGGGACTCGATATTCCTTTTAATTTTGAACCCATAATAATGGTTGGGATCTGTAATTTCTAACTCTACCTTGAGTTCACATTAAACAATTTCTTCATACCCATAGAAATAATTTATATATAATTCCATTAGGGTACATTTTTTAAAGACAACATAGAGTAGATAATTTTTTGTCCAGGGGTGATAATTCAAACAAATCTACACCATGAAAGTCTTGTAATTTTTTCCTCACATGTACAAATAGATTAATAATCTATTTTATTCCACTCAAATAATTCTTTCACTGTAATTGTATGTTGAATACGAAAAAATTAGGTTCTAAAAAATATCACCTTAAACTAATAACATTGTAAGTATTAAGTTTATTATAATTTCAAACTATTGTAAATATGATTCCTTTATTGAACTTCTTCTCCTTCTTAATGCCTAATAGAGAGAAAAGTTTTCTCATGTCCCTAACATTGAGGAATAGAAAATATTTTTTCAATGGTCTTGATCAATCACTCTGTCACTAGTAGATCAAATTATCAAATAAAAGAAGTTTTATGATCCCTCATGAATAATTAAATAGTATGTTATACCCTCCAATGATCATTTGGAATCTCAACATGACTCATTTCATAATAAATATTCATGAGAATAGTAGAAATATTGTTCGTTGCAACTCCCATGACATTTCGATAGTGAGGTGTAAAGTCGTTGCATTTCCAAATACATTCAGAATTAACATGATTCTTTTAGGTTTTAGACATTGAATAAGATAAAAATAATAGTGCGGGAAAAATAATCATATTATAAAAATATATATTCATGAAAAATAATTTATATATTGTCTAAATCCTAACCCCTGTTTATTTTAGACCTTATGATTTACATAATTCATTCCCAAATAGTACAATGACATAATTATTATATACTATACTTTGAAATATCACTATGGTTCTAGATAATGTTTTTAACCCAATTATTCAAAGATTGATTAAACCCTACTCTTTATAAACATAACCTACATAAAAATATATTCATAACCTCTGAAAACAAAACGTATAAATGGGTGAGATTGTATTGTCACTAATGATATGAATGAGATATATCAATCGATTGTCTTATAAAATAATTGAATAATCATAATGTTATCCAATCATTCACATAACATCAAAATTTCATACCTAATCCGAGAAAGATCAGATTCATGAGTTATGGCATAAAACAATATCATTTCAATAGAAATAGATCATAATAATGAGAAATCCTCATAACTCAATCATGAAGCTTATGTTTATATAATAAATTTGTGGCACAATTACATGTTTACAAATCAAATCATTTTTTGTGGTAAACTATTAATACCATTAGATCATTCTTTAACTATCTTCCCATATTTGATTAACAATATGACTTGTTTTCCATAATAGATCAAGAACATAGATTTGTTCCCCCGAACAATCTCATGAAATATAATATGAATTGGATGGTGATATAAGACCATCCAATAACAAAATTAAAATCACATATATGTGTTCGATAATTTCATAAATCATCCATGATCATATCAAAACCTGTGAAAGGAAAATATGTTCAATATTTCGTCAACTCATAACATAATCCATGAAAATGGCTTTTATAAACATCCCATCTTCATAAAAATAATATATGCAGAGATATCATTGAAAATAGATTTTTGTATCATACCCCAAGTTAAACATAAGCCCCACTAATTGTTTTTTCATCAATGAATACATATACTCTTAAAAGGCCATTAAAAACATTGTTGTTGTAAATACAATTTTCATTTGAAAATATCATTTCAGAAAAAATTAGAAATTTCCCAAAACAATAATTGATATTATTCATTGAAACATATAAAATAATATTTAAAATATTTAATGATCATGAAAATTTGAAATTCTATTCATGTCATATATTTTTAAAAAATACTTTCTTATTTTTTTAAAAATTATAATGCTACCTCATTCAAGAAATGAAAATAAGATTCCATATAAAAAAATTTGTTAAAAATTAAACAAAGAGTAAAAATGTATTTTTAAAAATCATTGTAAAATATTTAAATAATTATTAAATACATATTTAAAAAATAACAATTTTTGAGAAGAAAAGTTATTTTAGACCGAAGGGATATATAAATATGATTTTCTTTAAAACACTCTTTCAATAACATAAATAATTAAAATGAGGAAAATTAATGGGAAAATATATTCTGAATAAAAAATTAGAAGATAAGAAAATGAAATATATTAATCAAATAAGGATAATATAATTTCCTTAATGGAAATTCAAGAATAATTTTTTTTGATGAAAATATGATTGAAACATAAATCCCATACCTCAAGTATCACACTTCCTAATTGTTGTTTAAAACACATGTATAATAATTATGTATTTATTATACATGTATTCCATAACCTTATTGATATCAATCATATTATTTATTATTTATTTATGGAATCTTATTACCGATTTGTTAAAAAAAATCTTAAAATTGGTGTTCTTAGTAGTAACTACATTGTTTTACAAGCTTGTTTCTGTATGAAAGTCCTAGTATTTATACATAGATAATGGTTTAATTATTTTTATAATTTTAATCATTGTATAAACTTCATATATATTAATTATATAAATTTTTATAATCCTTTATTAAATGTAGATATACAAAATTGAAATATGTCGTTCTGGGGGTAGTAGTTTGTATGTTCTCATTTGCGTTGCTTGCATTTTCTGAAAGATCAAATAAAAGAAAAAAACGAACGAATAACATTTAAAGGGTAAATATTATATTATATATATAATATAAAATCATTAAATATATCTTTACTATAATCTAAATACTATAAAAATAAAAAAATCAACTCGCTCTATGGGGGTGGTAGTCCACACGTACGCACAAGCGACGTTATCATTTTCCAAACAACGACAAGGTTAGAATTTTTATATGATATAATTATTCCAAAAGTATAATTATTTAATAAATAACATATATAATATTTAAAATAATCATAATATCTATTTATTAAATTTTGTGATATTAAATGAATTTTATAGCTACGTGGAGATGGTAAGTAGAGCGTATGCCCAAGTGATATATTCACATCCCTTTTGATGGGAAATAGGGTAGTTAGTGGTGGATTAATAATTATAACATTTTATTTTATTTAATATATGTAATATATTATTTAATGATTAATACCATGGATTTATAAGAGAAAAAAAAGGGAAAAATAAATTGATGTGTTAATGGGGTTACCACTTCTTTGAATAAACTCCTATAAATATCTAATTATGGATCCAATGATAATATATTGTGAATATGAAGACATATATAATGTGGATAAGTATGTTTAGAAGTTATTTTGGTAAGGATGCGCTATCTAAAATTCTCAAAATGTTGTTATGTGAATGAGTAGGTTCCCATTTATAATTCAGGTGAGCGACATTTGTTGAATTTATTAATAGATTAAATTTTAATAAATTAATTATCAATACCAAATGTCTCTAAAATGATATTTATTAAACTATAATATATGATATATTTTTATTCCCTACATGTTTTCATGCCATTTTAAATTTTATCATTCTTAATAACCACTTAGTTAACCAATTGATTCATATAGCGTTATAATTGTCACGTATAAGGTGAAACTTATTTCATAGCGATAAGGGTGAAATTTTTTAACATATATTTTCCTCCTTTTCGTATTTAAATATTTTTATGATTTATAAATAATTTAATTAAATATTTTTTTGATAAAATGTTGTTAATGTAAATTTTGACACTATCAATTTAATTTGACTTAAAAGGCATAGAGAAAAAGATGGAATTAGAATAAAATTATTCAAAAAAACCCCAATATACCATATCAAACAATATTATTTTTTAAACTAATTAAACTATTCATATTATATAACTTTTAAAAAATTTATTATCATTAATTTATGTTCTCAATAAATTAAATAAATAATATATCAACATTTTATAATAATTTAATGAAATCATTCAACAACTAATAATTATAAATATGTCACCATAATGGAAATAATTTTAATATATTCTTAATATACATTTTTATTCTTTTATATCTTACTTTTGTCCCTACGTTGACACATAATACTTATTTTTAAACCAAGAGAGTGAAAATTTGAAACATTATTTAATTGAAATATTATATTGGAAATTTTCTAGGAAATGTGTTCACTAAACAAATAAAATTAAATCCTTAGTTGATAAAGGTTTAAAACAATTAGTCGAATAAAAATTATGATTAATACATATAGCCTTATCACATAGATTAAATTGAGATTATCTCTATTTACCCTTTATTAAAGTGATAAATTTTATCATGATTCCTATTTATATTGAACAAAACATAAGAGGCCTATTTTCCAATTTTTATCCTCTTCATAATAAAAATGGATTAAATTTTGACAAATTAATCCCCTATAAGTGGTATAAAATAATTTTTTTAAAAATAATTGTGCAAAATGATACAAATTTTTTTAAGAAAAATGGTTTTAAAGAATAAAAATTGGTTTATTGTTATCTCATGGATTGAGAAATTTTAAATGAATGATAAAACAATCTATTGATTATATTGTAGATAAATTTAATTAAAATAATCCACTAGTAGTGATTAATTTAATTTATTAGTTGAAAAATACATTGTGTATAGCGACCCAGCCTTTTCATTCATTACTATTACATCATTTCAAAGATAAACAACATAATAGTATTACACATATAGGATCCATAGGATTAGTGTCTTGGAAAAACTATGACCACACATAACAAATACAACATTGAGCATAAACATTCATTTAATTTCTTCTTCTATAACTTATTATTGGAACTTGTCTTCTCCTTAGTACATGTATCCACCTGAGGATATACATCAAAAGTGGTGAGATAAAATCCCAGTAAGAGGATACATAAGAACAATATAGCATGGGGTGAGCATAATCATGACATAGGAAAAATATCATTAACATGAGAGGAGCCTAAATAAAAAACTTGAAATGTGGCAATGCATAAAAATGAAAAATCATGTCTTAGTGGTTAACTACCACACATATTTGTGAACCAAGATAGCATTTTTTTCACGCATCATTTCACTTTTACTCATGAGATTCGTCACTTTACCCAATGCATTGGAGCGCTATATAATTATGGGCGCACCAGTCACATCATAAAATTACCATTTATCAGGAAGGACACAATGAACATATAACATAAATGAAAATAAGTAACCCATGAAAATGAATGGTTTTCATCTCATAATAACACATTCATAAACATTGGATTCCCAAAAGAAATAGGGAACAACATACTTGATACAAGAATCATCAACCTTGAATGAGAGGTAAAAGTTGAGTTCTTAAGAGAAGAGTTCGTTCGGAAAACAAATGGATTGACATAAACATCAGTATAAAACATTTATATCCCAGAAACGAAAATACAATGATGGAAAAATTATCTTTAAGGTGTGACCATATCAAAAATGGAGTGAAAGAGGTTGAACCCGAAGGATGAAAGTTGGGTTCAAGAATTTCCCCTTACCTTGTACTCGAATGCCTCCTTCTCTTTAATGACAAGTATAATGACATTATATTCAGTAATTAGAAATTATAGACCCTTTTATACATTAATAGGGTTCATTCTGGTTTCATTATTTCCTATTATGTTCCTTAGGATGACTTATAGAGTTTAAAAACATTGTTCGAGAATGTTTGTTTTCATGGTTTTCTTGAGTGGTTCACTTGTATTCTTAAATTGATGTTTGGGTAGATCATGGTTAAACATAAAGAACTAATATTACATGTTATTAGTGCTATTACAGAATCATGAATGATTTTATAATGAATTATATTAGATCCGTGTGGGTGAATCATTAGATAAGAATTAAATGATGATTATTTGGGTTAATTTGAGCAGTTTTTGGATCACAATGAACTTGTATTAACTTTTCACTTAGTAATATAGCCATAGGTTTTTTCCAGAACATTAAATATAACATAATACATTTAAAATATTCTGGTTCAACCATAAAAATGGTATCATGACCATATATGAAGGTACAAATGGAAGAAGAGAGCATGTCGTTTTTGAAGGTGATAAAGTAACACCTTATAAACAACGTTCTCTTTAATAAAATATAATTAAGAGGGAAAGGGTGTGGGGTGATATAATATCCCATTAGAATCATAAAATTACATTATATGTGTAATAATGGTGTTACAAAACATTTTGGATGAATATAGGTGGGGAGATATCATGAAAGGAACTTGAACTTGAAAGGAAATTAAAGGAGAAGTGGGAGAAAAATTACCTCTGCAATCTTCCTCTTGAGAACCTCCTTAAGGGCCTACGCTGGGTATTTTGATGAGACCATCAGCTTTTGGACGTGGGGTAGGGGCTAGGTAAGGTGTTTGGGTAGAGTTTAGAGAAGGCTCGGAGCTTTAGAGGTGTGAGGAAAAGAGGGTGTGAAGGGTGACTTTTATAGTGGAGGGGAGAGGGGTTTCCTTAATATAAAATTGATTAGTTTATTAATATCACCAAATACAGGGAATAGTGAATCTTGAATGACCAAGAATAGTAATTTTATAATGTAATCACGAAACAAGAGGGCTTACATCATCAGAACATCATCGATGACTCAAATAATACATTATTTAGCATTTATTGTGAATTATCGGATTCTACTATTCATAAAAAATTCAAGTATCTCAGAAAAATCCCAAAACTTTACCCCAACCATTTTTCAACGTGTAGAATCCAAAAATGGACTCAATTTTTCAAAAATAATTATGTAAATATTATTAATTTAATATTTAATTGAAAATCATAATTTACCTTAAAAATAGTTTTTATGATTAAAAGTGATTTTATAATGCTTTCAAAAATTACATAGGGTCTTATAAAATTATCTAAAAAATATTAGACATTGATTCCATCATTTATGAGTACATTTAAGGGAAATAAATATTATATTAAATTAATTAATAAATTGTAATTAATTATTTATGACTTATAGAATACCAAAAATGTTTACTAAGGTCAAATTGTCTCTTTCTAAGATGTCAAAATTTTATTTTATTACTCATAGGTAATGTTACTGTTATTCACTATTCATAAGGGTCATATTACTATTCAAAAGGGTAGGTTACTATTCATAAGGGTAGGTTACTATTCATCATAAATTATTTTTGTTTCAGTAGACTCGAAAAAACCATCTTGAACACAACCGTGTATATCAGATTTTTAAAATTCCAAACATAGGGGTGACAAAATTATGTTTAAAGGTCAATTATCACTTAGTAGTTCATTATTTTGTGTTTTAATGACATAAATATAAGAAGGTAATTTTCTATTGAAAAACTTTGGGTCATTACATTCTTCCCCCTTAATAAATTTCGCCACCGAAATTTCACTTTACACAAAAAGGTGTGGATTCTTCTCCTTCATTGACTCTTCTAGTTCCCAAGTTTCTTCCTGAAACTTCTTGTTTCTCCACAACACTTTGACAAGATGTGTTTTCTTGTTGCGTAGAACCTTATCACTTTAGTCCAAAAATTTTACCAGCTGATCCTCATAGGAGATATCATCTTTCAACTGCACCACCTCTGAGTTTATTACATGTGAGGGGTCTGGTATGTAATTCCTCAGTAGTGCTACATGAAACAAATCGTGGACTTGATCCATATTTTGTGGAAGTTCAAGATAATAGGCCACATCTCCTATGTGGTCAATGATATCAAAAGGCCAATATACCATGGTCTTAGCTTCCCTTTCTTTTTGAATCGCATGAATCTCTTCCATGGAGATATTTAAAGGAAGACTTTGTCTCCAACGTTGAACTCCAAGTCCCTTCAACGGTTGTCAGCATAGCTCTTTTTCTGAAATTGAGCATCTTTGATGTGTCTCTGGATGACTTGAACCTTCTTTGTCATCTCTTGAACAATATTGGGTCCAAGTAGCTTTCTTTCTCCAACTTCATCCCAACAGGTTGGAGTTCTACATCGCTTCCCATAAAGAGCTTCATACGGAGCCATCTGAATACTTGAGTGGAAGATATTGTTGTATGAGAACTCAACCAATGGGATATGTTGATCCCAACCCCCTTTGAATTCAATAGAGGCGGCTCTTAAAATATCTTCAACCATATGAATAGTCCTTTCAGACTGGACATCGGTTTAGGGTGATAGGTCATGCTGATATTTAATTTAGTACTCAAAGCATGTTTAAGGCTCCTCCAGAACATAGATGTGATCCTTGGATCACGGTCAGAGACAATTGACAGTGGAACACTGTGCAGTCTCACCACTTCCTTCACATATATCTTGACAAGTTGTTCAAGAGAGAGGTCTTCCCGAATAGCGATAAAATGGTCAGTCCTGGCGAGTCGGTCAACCACAACACATATCGCATTATTTCCCTTGGACGTCTTAGGGAGACCTATGGCAAAGTCCATAGTAACATTTTCCCATTACCACATGGGTATAGCCAATGGCTTTATTATACCTTTGGACTTTTGTCGCTCATCTTTAACTTGCTGACATACCAAGAACCATGATATATATTCCACAATCTCCTTCTTTATGTAATCCCACTAGAAGTGTTCTCGGAGATCACAGTACATCTTGGTAATCCCAGGATGGATAGAGAAAGATGAGCTATGTTCATTATCCAATAGCTCCTTCTTTATCCTGGGTGATGAAGGCACACAAAGCCGTGTTTCAAACCGAATCACACCATAATCGTCGATATGGAACTCTAACAGCATCCCTTTCTTTACTACATTCACCCTCTTTTGTATCTCCACATCATCCCTTTGTTCTTTTTTAATATTCTCTTAGATGGATGGTTGCGCAATCATTTGGGAATGTTATGATGTATCCCCTACCCTTATGATTTCCAAATCCATCCTTTTCATATCCAAGAAGATAGGGTCTTTGTCAATCCGCAACATGGAAAGAGTAGCATGTTCTTTTCTACTTAGAGCATCAGCTACCTTGTTCGCATTTCCAGGATGACGGTGAATAGAGAAATCATAATCCTTGATTAGCTCTAAACATCACCTTTGATGCATGTTGAGCTCCCTTTGTTTGAATATATACTTTAGGCTCTTGTGGTCAGTGTATATGTCACACTTCTCACCATAATGGTAGTTCCGCCTGATTTTCAAGGCATAAATCACGGCTGCCAGCTCTAGATCATGTGTCAGGTAGTTCTACTCATGGATCTTCAACTATCGTGAGGCATAGGCTATCACATTATCATTTTGCATGAGTACACAACCCACGCCTTTCTTTGAAGAATCACTGTATATCACAGAACTTTCTCCACTTTTTGATAGTGTGAGTACAGGTGCAGTGATTAGCATTCTCTTTAGCTCCATGAAGCTTCCCTCAAATTTTTCCATCCAGGCATACTTCACCCCTTTCCTTGTTAACTTAGTTAGTGGGCTTGAAAGTCATGAGAAGTTTCTCACAAAACCTTGGAAGAACGTAGCTAATCCAAGAAAACTACGGATTTCTCTGACACTAGAGGGCCTGGGCCATTCCTCAATTGCCTTTGTCTTTAAAGGGTCCACAGAAATTCCCTCACTTGTGATCACATGTCCCATGAACGTGACATGATTCATCCAAATTTCACTTACTGAACTTGGCGTACAACATATCCTTTCTCAATATCGCCAACACAATTCTTAGATGTTCTTCATGTTCATCCTTGCTCTTGGAGTAGATGGGAATATCATCAATAAACACAACCTCAAATTTGTCGAGGTAATGTATAAAGAGTCTATTCATTAAATACATGAAGATTTTAAGGGAATTAGTACGACCGAATGGCATCATCAAAAACTCATAGTGCCCATACCTTGTATGGAAGGCAGTCATCGGAATATCTTCCTTCTTCACCTTTACTTGATGATATCCAGAACGAAGATCCACCATTGAGAAGTATTGAGCTCCTCTTAACTGGTCAAAAAAGTCATCAATTCTTGGGAGAGGATACTTGTTCTTTATGGTGATCTTGTTCAGTTCCCAATAATGGATACACAGCCACATGGTTCCACCCTTATTATTTACAAAGAGCATTGGTGCACCCCAAGGTGATGCACTAGGGTATATGAACCCTTTGTCCAGATGCTCTTGCAGCTGCTTATTTAACTCCTCTAGTTCGATAGGAGCCATCCTATAGGGACACTTCGAGATAGGAGTAGCTCCAGGTATGAGTTCAATTGAGAACTCTACCTCATGATCTGGGGGAATTCCGGGTAACTCTTCGGGAAATACATCACTGTATTCCCTCAAGATGGGCATTTCCTCAAGGTTGGAACATTCTTTCGACTCAACCATTTGGGCGAGGTATGCTTTTTCATAGGGAATCAACACCAAAACCATTGAAGGATTTCTCAAAGGAGATTAATGATCTTCCTTTCATTTGTAGAGGAGCCTGGGATGGTTCGGAATATGAAAATATATTTCCTTTTCCCAACAGTTGATATGTGCTCTATATAACGAGAGCTAATCCATTAGCAGTATTGCATCGAATTCCACCAATGGAAGTATTACAAGATTTTCCGGAATAAACTTCCCACATACGTCAATAGGAGAAGATTAAAACACTTGGGTTGCAATGATTTCACAACTTGGTGTTTTTACAGATAACTATACTTCATGGTTTCGGGGCTTCGATTTTGTAGTTCTAGAAAACTTGCAAGATATAAAAGAATTCATACAACCAAAATCTAATAAGACTTTTTCCATTCTTGAGTGAATAGGAAGTGTACCTTGTACGAGTTCATTATCTTACTCCACCTTTGCAGTAGTGATGGTATAAACCTTCCCTTGTTCCTTTGGATTTGGTGGTTACTGGAGCTGATTACCCTCGAGAGCTTGAGGTTTAGTGCATTGGATTGAATAGTTTCGCTAGCTCCCTACAGTTGTAGCATTGAACCACGAGTGGTTATCTCCTTTCATCAGCTACATTATTCTTCCTTTTAATGTCTTTTCGACACTCTTGAGCATGGTGTCCTTCTTTCGCACACTTTAATCATTTCCCCGTCCCTTTGAGGAAGTTCCTATTGTGCAACATCCCACATTTTTGGCATGTGGGTCAATAATTTTCCTCCCACATTTATCATTAGATCCACCAGCTTGAAACTCCATCTTTCTTTTCATATCCCCAGAGCCATGCGACCATTATCCAAACTCCATCTCCACTTTGAGAGAACACCGAACAACTTCTTCATAACTCCCAAAGTCTCAAATCTCAAGAGCCTTACGAAGGTGTGGTTTTAATCCACCAAATAATCCATCAATTTTTCTATCATTGTTGATAACAAAACCCGAAGCATACCTTGCAAGCCTTATGAAATTAGCTTCATCGGTTGTGATATATTCTCCTTCTTTTTTCTTGAGCTCTATAAATTCCCTCTCCATCTTTGTGCAAAGATTTCATGGGAAATACATATTAAGAAACATTTTCTTAAAGTCTTCCCATTCCATCTCTTCAATTTCCACCCTTGGCTTGGTGTTCTTAATCAAAGACCACCATTGATTAGCTTCTCCATCTAGAAGATAGACGGCTAGTGTCACCTTCTCCATCTCAGAACAGTGAAGTACCGAAAAAATCTTCCCCATGGAGTTGTCCCAATGTTCCACAACTAGTGGATCAGAAGATCCACAAAACGTCGGTGTTCGTTGCCCCATAAAACATTCAATACCTAGTTTCTCCCTCTTCAGTGAAGGAGGAAGTTCCCCAATATTATGGTTATTATTCATAACCTGAGATAATTGGGTAAGCATCGCTATGAAGTTCTGAAATTCACCCCCCAAATCATTGGGGATGTCGTTCGGGCAATCGTTGCATTGGCCCTCGCACGAGTTGTTGGCCGGATTTCTCCTGGTTCCCACCATTTTCTAAAATAGAAAAGGTTAGAACAAAACATAAGTAGACAATTCATGAATAACATATTCATTTAAAAAATTATACCAAAAACATAACATATGGAATCCCTAGGTAAATATTCTTGTGTGAATTTTTGTACTTAATCTCATACTATAAGTTTTCTCTAGGGTTCACTAATCCTAATTCCCAAATTAACTGAACCTTTCCTTTGATACCAACTATAGAATCCCAGCCTTTTCTTTCATTACTATTACATCATTTCAATGATAAAAACATAATAGTATTACACATAGAGGATCCAGAGGTTTAGTGTCTTGGGAAAACTAGGACCACAGATAACAAATACAATATCGAGCATAAACATTCATTTAATTTCTTCTTATATAGCTTCTTATTGGCACTTGTCCTCTCCTTAGTACATGTAGCCACCTGAGGATATACATGAAAAGTGGTGAGCTAAAATACCAGTAATATAACGCCCTGACCCCAGCTACCCAGAGTCGGTGCATTACTTCGTAACATTGGCATGATCACAAAAGATCAAGTCTCGAAAGACCGATTAGTTTAGTAGCCTTGGAAACACTAGATACATTCATAAGACTTTCATTACATCAAAAAGTAAACAAACTACAAAAACATGGTCTTCATAGTCCACACTCATATCCTCACTGACTATTCTTGCAAGTCAGTCATAATACACTTCTTCACATCCTGGAAAATATTAAAACATTGAAAGGGGTGAGCTCAGATGCTCAGTAAGGATAACAATATTACGGAAGGTTTTATAAGAAAACATAAGCATTTAAGGAAATGTATAACTAAAACAAAAGCCTTATTGAACTTGAACATCAGCATAATATGGAAAAAGTAAAATAAAATAATGCCATTACATGCTCACATGGATATTCTACTAGACGAACAATCACATGAAATATCAATAACCACTTTCATAATGAGGGAATATATAATGCCAGACATTCTGAAACACTTTGTCAAGGCCTCGGCCAAGATGTCTAAAATGATTAAGGCCTCGGCCAAAACCATAAATCAAATTGGGAAAGGGCCTCGGCCAATTCCACGTCTAGTTGTCTCATGAGACCTACCGATGCATCGAGGAGCTATAGCAGGCTCCACCCGTCACATATTAAGTCCAATACATTCCTCATATGAATAGGTTTAAACATAACATAAATATTCGTATTAAAACTAGCATACGAAATGTCAAAAATTTCTCCATAAGCTATGGATGGTATAAAAATAACACATCCACAGTCAAATATTTCACAAATTGTTCAATGGAAGTTTTGTATCATAAATCAATTTCAATTAAACTTAAAACCCATCAAAGGATGTTGACATGGATGAAATCAAAGCTATTTGAGAGTAATATCTCTCCTTTTTGAAATCATTTAAAAGTCCCATAAAAATAATACATTTACTTTGAAGATATTCTTATAATCTTGTTAGGGAAGCTTCGACGAAGTTATAATGGCGGAAAATAGCCGCACCCACCGTATAAGTTAAAAAAAACATTCTTACCTTAAATTTGTCAAAGAGGTCAAAAAGTACATTGTTTGGAAAACGACGGTAAGATTCCTTTCAAAAACGTATAAGGGTGTAAATGACTTTAACACATTTTCCATTTAATAGTAAAAATGTTTTGAAAGACATTTTTAAGAAACATGGATGTGGATGATAACGAGGTCCCAGTAGATAATTATGTATAAACAACCTTGGATAATGAAGAGGTTGTGAAGTAAACCCTTACCTTGTACTTTTCCTTGGTTGGGGTAGGTTAACCTCCTGTATAATGGTGAAATAATTGTTATTAAATTATACAAGAATCATATACATTCATATGATATCATATATGATCTTTTAACATTTCTTTGTTAACAATATCTTAGATTTATCGTTGTTTCGGGTGTTAACTTACTCATTTTCTTTTATATGTTTTGTTACGTAAGTCGTGTTTTTCATGGATAGGTTGTATCATATTCATATCCAGAATGATATCATGTCCTTAAACATTATTTTTAAATCATCAAATGATAATTATACTTGAATGGATACGACGGAGAATGAATCTCATCGCGTTCGTGGAGACGGTAGTCCGTACGTACGCACGCGCGACAATATCATTATTTTGATATTAAAATAATATATAATTGGATAGTATATCATATATACAGAATCATTATCATGTTATATTTATTATTTACATGAATTACATATCATTATTATACCCATCTAAATAATAATATATTGAATAACAATTACACCACGACGTGGAGACGGTAAGCCGTACGTACGCACGTATGGTGACATGTCACTCAAATGATGGGTAGAATACTGAATATGGTTGTTCCATATTTATAATAACATCACAGTATATAGAAGATACTGGAGTTATAATTTTAGAATTGAAATAATAAACAAAGAGGGAGTGGAAGAAGAAAGAAACTTGAAAGAGGGTGATGAAAATGTTACCTCTTCTTCGGGTTCTTCCTTTTGATTTGATCAAAAGGACTCCATAGGATGGCTTTCTGACTAAAGTAAAGCATCTAGGATGAAGGGAGAGAAGTTGGGAGAGTATTTGGGCAGAGCTTGGCCGAACCAAAAGGCTTGGAAGTGTGAATAAGGTGGTAGAGGTGGGGGCCTTTTATAAGAGGAGAGGAGGGTCTCTTTTGGCAAGATTGAAATGTTACATTATTATAAAATGATTTTCGGATTCTAAAGGTCCCACACTTATATAATTCGTGGTTAAGGTGATAAGGGTTATAAATATCATCATCCAATAGGCATTGGACAAGTGTAAGCCTTGGATTTTGCATTATCTTCTCATTTTATTTAAATCGTTAAATAATGATGTCATCGCTGCATCATAATGATGTCATAAATAATTTAATTTTTTTAATGTCTAAAAATTCTAAATAAAATACTATGATGTAGGAAATCTTTTTATCTTTCTAATTAATATTTATAGTCAACATTTGGATCTGTGTAACCCCACTTAAAAACCGTTTTAGTAAAACAACTCATGTTTGTGTCAATTTAATTTTAACATTAAATAAATATATATTAATGTAATTTTCCAACTAAAGTGGCTCCATGGGGTCCCCAAGTTGACCCATGGGTTTTCTTGGTCGGCCATGACTCATCCAATAGAAGTAGGACAAGTGTCAAGCTCATCTCATATTATTAAAACATTATTTTTACCTTAAACTACACTAATCACCTCTAATCGCGATTAAGAACTTAAAAGTTACTATTCAACAAAAAATTATTTTAATCTCATTGAACCACATTTTACTTCTTAATGACAACCATGTATGTCGGATTTTTGAAAATCAAAACACAGAAGTGGTAATATTTTATTTTAAAGAAAAATCAGTTTTTAACAACCACTTAGTGGTTTCACTATTCATCAAAAATTGAAGTTTTTCAGAATAAGGCCAAAATTTCACCCTAAGCTATAATTGATATTCCAAATTCAAAAATGATGTCTATTTTACAAAATTCCAAACATATAAGTTGTATTAATTAATTTTATAATTAATTCCCGCTGTTACAACAAATAGCGTGTTTTTAAGAAACAATTTATATCAAAAGATTGGCAATTGTTTATGTCCAATTTCAATGTTAAATTAATTCTAATGACCACCATTGGATAAAATGGTAAAAATATATTCTAATTATACTTTAAAACCACTAAATATTATAATTTATCACTATAAATTATTTTGATTAAAAAAGTTGTTTTTAAGTATTTTTCACTATTCATAAAAATTTAGAAGTTCTCAGAAAAATACCAAAAATTCAACATAGGCTAATTTCAATATTCCGAATCCAAAAATGAAGTCCATTTTGATAAATAAAATTTATAAAATTTCAAAAGGTAGGTATTACTATTCACAACGTCTAGTTTTGTTAGTTGTGGTGTGTGTTAGAGCTCGAGGTTGCGTACAACACACGCTATTGCATTATTCGAAGGGAAACGTACAGTGGAAGCTTGGGGTGTTACATTATCCCCTCCTTCAAATAATTGCGTCCTCGCAATTTCTAGGGTATTACTGCATAAAAAGACTCGGGTGGTTTTTCATCATAAATTTCTCAGGTTCCCACGTTGCCTCTTCCATTTTATGATTTCTCCACAAAACCTTCACCAGACGAGTCGTCCGGTTTCTCAGCACCTGCTCCCTCAAATCAAGAATCCTGACGGGCTCTTCACAATAGGAAAGATCGGGTTCGAGTTCTAATTCCTCATAGGTGAGTACATGCATTGGGTCAGGCATGTATTTCCTCAACAGAGATACGTGGAACACATTGTGAACTTTGGAGAGACTTGGAGGCATTGCCAATCGGTAAGCTACAGCCCCAATTCGTTCTAGAATTTCGAAAGGTCCGATGTACCTGAGACTCAATTTACCTTTCTTACAAAAACGTATGACTCCCTTCCATGGAGATACCTTCAGGAAAACATGATCACCGACTTGAAATTCCAAATCCTTCCTTCGATTATCGGCATAGCTCTTCTGCCTACATTGAGCTGCTTTGATGTGATTTTGGATTACTTTCACCTTTTCCACCGTTTCCTCCACCAGTTCTGGGCCTACAAGTTTTCTTTCACCAACGTCATCCCAACAGGTTGGTGTACGACATCTCTTTCCATATAACGCTTCATATGGTGCCATCTGAATACTCGAATGGAAGCTATTGTTATAGGAAAATTCTACCAGTGGTAAATATTGATCCCACATACCCTGAAAGTCAAGAGAGAATGATCTCAACATGTCTTCTAAGGTTTGAATAGTCCGTTCTGATTGTCCATCTATTTGAGGGTTATAGGCAGTGCTCAAACGAAGTTCAGTATCCAAGGCCTTTTGAAGACTTTTCGAGAATCTTGAAGTAAAACGAGAATCACGATCAGAAACAATCGATAGGGGTACTCCATGAAGTCTTACAACTTCATTAATATATAGTCTTGCTAGACGTTCAAGTGGTAGATCCTCCCGTATAGCCAGAAAATGTGCTGACTTAGTAAGTCGATAAACAATGACCCATATTTCATCATTCCTTCTAGGAGTCTTTGGTAGTCCCATGACAAAGTTCATCGTAATATTATCCCATTTCCACTCAGGTATGGGAAGAGGTTGCAATACTCCACCAGGATGTTGCCTTCCAGCTTTCACTTGTTGACAAACCATACACCTCTACACAAAATCAGCAATCTCCCTCTTCATATTGTCCCACCAAAAATGTTCCTTCAAATCTCTATACATTTTGGTGCTCCCAGGGTGTATAGAGAAGTTGGAACTATGAGCATCATCCAGCAATTCCCTTTTTAGATCAGGTATATCGGGAACACAAAGTCTCTTCCCGAATTTCAAAATTCCTTCCTTATACACAAAGTCCCTCAATCTTCCATCATTCACACCTTTAATCTTCTTCTGAAATTCTTCATCATTGGTCTGAGAACTCTTAATCCTTTCTAGTAATGATGGTTTGGAAACCATTTGAAAAAGCATTGATGTTTCACCTTCCCTATTTATTCCCATGTCCATCTTCACTAGATCCAAGAAAATTGGATCCCTTTCAATTCTCATCACATTCAAAACTCCATGGTCTTTTCTACTCAAAGCATCTGCCACCTTGTTTGCCTTCCCCGGGTGGTAATGTATCGTGCAATCATAATCCTTGAGTAGTTCAAGCCATCACCTTTGCCTCATGTTGAATTCTTTTTGTGTGAAAATATACTTCAAACTCTTGTGATCAGTATAAATCTCACATTTTTCACCATAGAGGTAATGTCTCCATATCTTTAAAGCAAAGATCACAGCTGCTAACTCAAGATCATGAGTAGGATAGTTTTGCTCATGAATTTTTAGCTGTCGTGATGCATAGGCAATGACCTTATCATTCTGCATAAGGACACAACCGAGTCCTTTCTTCGATGCATCACTATAAATAACAAACCCATCATTCCCCGATGATAGAGTCAATACAGGGGCATTGACTAATCTTCTCTTTAGTTCTTCAAAACATTCTTCACACTCTTTTGTCCAGACAAATTTAATCCCTTTACGTGTGAGCTTTGTCAATGGGTTAGCCAATCTGGCAAAATTCTGAAAGAAACGTCGATAATAACCTGCTAAACCAATAAAACTGCATACCTCAGTTATACTTGTCGGTGCTGGCCATTTTTGGATTGCCATGGTTTTAGAAGGATCAACGAAAATTCCATCCTAAGAGACAATATGGCCAAGAAAAGAAATCTCATGAAGCCAGAATTCACACTTGCTAAATTTCCCATATAATTCATGTCTTCTAAGAGTCTTCAGGATAATGTGTAAGTGATTTTCATGATCTTCGTGGCTTTTGGAGTATACCAAGATATCATCAATAAATACCACTACAAAGTCATCAAGATATTCCTTGAAAACTCTATTCATTAGATCCATGAAAACAGAGGGTGCATTAGTCAATCCAAAAGGCATTACTGTAATCTCGTAATGCCCATACCTTGTTCGAAATGCTATCTTTGGAACGTCTTCCTTCTTCACACACAACTGATGGTATCCAGACCGAAGTTCAATCTTTGAAAAGTATTGAGCTCCATGCAGTTGGTCAAAAAAAATATCAATGCGAGGTAGGGGATACTTGTTCTTTATTTTTATAGCATTGATCTCCCTATAGTCAATGCACAACCTCATAGATCCATCTTTCTTCTTAACAAAAAGAACAATGGCTCCCCAAGGAGAAACACTAGGGCGAATAAATCCCTTATTACTCAATTCCTCTAGTTGTTTCTTTAGTTCAACTAATTCCACAGTGGCCATTCTATAAGGGGTCTTCGATATGGGCCTTGATCCAGGAATTAAATCAATGGAAAACTCAACTTCTCGTTCTGGAGGATGTCCAGGTAAATCTTCCGGAAACACATCAACATATTCTCTCACAATAGGTACATCCTCTATTTGAATATTCCTTTCCTCACCCTCAGTAATTTACTTCTCTTTCTCCCCAATAATTGAATTCAGTTGAGCTACTGGGGGTGTATCTAGATAAGAATTATGTGGCGATGATTCGGCTCTAAAGATAAGGTGTTCCTTATCATCATCATCAAGAATCATAACCTCATTCTTCTTACAATAAATTTTTTCATCATGGTCCGAAAGCCAATCCATACCGTGGATTATATCAAATTCAATCATGGGTATGACGATGAGATCAGCAGGTAAAGAACATTTAGGTGCTCTAATGGGAACTAATCGACAAAACGTTGTTGCAACAATACTTCCCTTAGGGGTTTTGACCGACAACTCCCTTGTTAAATAAAATTGGAAATATCTAATTTTCTTAGAAAACTGGGAAGATATGAAACAATGCGATGATCCAGAATCAAATAATGCATTTTCTAAATTTGAGGAAACCATTAAATTACCTGCCACCACGTCTTTCGGAGCTTCCACCTCAACAGTAGTGATAGCATAAACCTGGCCATGATCCCTTGGCCTCTTCTGAGGTAAGTTCCCCTGACGCTTAGGACATTCATTTGCATAATGTCCCTTCTCTCTACAATTATAGCATTCCACGTTGACAGCCGCTTTCTTTCCCATGCATTCATGAGCTTGGTGGCCTTTTTCACCACACTTGTAACATACTCCTTTTCCTTTTAGACAGGCACCAGGGTGCTTCCTACCGCAATTATCACAGGGTGGAAATTCATTTCTACCCTTCTTCCATGTTTCCTTATTTCCTTTCCCAGAGTTTTCAGCGGATCTCTTCTTATCTTGCTTTGATTTAAAGTCATAAGACTTAGAGAATTCCTTTTCCGTCTTGATAGCGCATGAGACAATACCTTCGTATGAAGAGAAGGTTTTTGATACTAAACTCGGCGGAGAAATGGTTTCAACCCATCAAAGAAACGATCAGTCTTACTTCTTGGGTTACGTATGTAATCTGCAGCATACCTTGCTAACCTTGTAAAGTTAGCCTCATACTTTGCGACATTCTCATCCTCCTTCTGCCTCAGACTCAGAAATTGCCTTTCCATATCCGCTCGATGGTCTCGAGGAAAGTATTTTTCTAAGAACAACTCATTGAACTCCTGCCATTCCATGTTTGTTAATTCATCATCTTCCTTTGTGTTTTGAATTAGTGACCACCATTGATCGACATCTCCAGTGAGGCGGTAAACTGCCATGACAACCTTCTCCCTTTCACTACTCCCCAAGGCATGGAATATTTTCTCTAAGGAATTTATCCATTGCTCAGCTACTATAGGATTTGTACTCCCATTTAAGGTTGGCGGTTGTTGCCTCATGAAACGGTCTAGCATTGATCCTCCACGTTGCGGATCAGGGTGCTCCATACGAGTAAGGTTGTTATTCATAACCTGCGTGAGTTGTCCCAGTACGGTGAGAAGCTGATCGGCACCAGTTGTATCACTATCTCCACCATAATTATCCTGAGCAGGAGGGAAATCCCTACACGGAGTGCATGCATTTATACGGTTTCCATTCCTTCCACTAGGCGCCATTTCTAAATAATGGCATAAACTAGATTAGTTCATGAATCAAAATACATAATTCTATACTTGTAAAACACTTAACATAAATTGAACTAATTATGGATATAATCCGTAATTATAAAAATGTTTTCTTTGAGGAAGTATATACTCGTAACCCTTCATAGTGGTTTGTAAATAAAATGGGAATTATCCAAAGCATATCCCCCGGGAGTGTCGTAACCAAGAGTGCAGCAAGGCCCATTGTCGTGCACCAGTTCCCGTTCGAGTCTAGCTCAAAGCGGTGTTTTCGGGTTTTACCCCTAGGTACATCTGTGCCAGAGCCGCCTCTACCTGCTCGTATCCAGACCGGGATGTATTGCTCGGAAAACTCACAACATCTCTACAATACCAAAATTCTAGGAAGTTCTTCTATACTAATCCTCAAAGTCTATCTTCGGGATATGTGCTCTAATCAGAGTTTATCTAAATCTAGCTTCCAAGGTTAGTACTAAACTGCCTCTGATACCAACTGTAATGCCCCGACCCCAGCTACCCAGAGTCGGTGCATTACTTCGTAACATTGGCATGATCACAAAAGATCATGTCTCGAAAGACCGATTAGTTTAGTAGCCTTGGAAACACTAGATACATTCATAAGACATTCATTACATCAAAAAGTAAACAAACTAAAAAAACATGGTCTTCATAGTCCACACTCATATCCTCACTGACTATTCTTGCAAGTCAGTCATAATACACTTCTTCACATCCTGGAAAATATTAAAACATTGAAAGGGGTGAGCTCAGATGCTCAGTAAGGATAACAATATTGCGGAAGCTTTTATAAGAAAACATAAGCATTTAAGGCAATGTATAACTAAAACAAAAGCCTTATTGAACTTGAACTTCAGCATAATATGGAAAAAGTAAAATAAAATAATGACATTACTTGCTCACATGGATATTCTACTAGAAGAATAATCACATGAAATATCAATAACCACTTTCATAATGAGGGAATGTATAATGCCAGACATTCTGAAACACTTTGTCAAGGCCTCAGCCAAGACGTCTAAAATGATTAAGGCCTCAGCCAAAACCATAAATCAAATTGGGAAAGGGCATCGGCCAATTCCACGTCTAGTTGTCTCATGAGACCTACCGATGCATCGAGGAGATATAGCGGGCTCCACCCGTCACATATTAAGTCCAATAAATTCCTCATATGAATAGGTTTAAACATAACATAAATATTCGTATTAAAACTAGCATACGAAATGTCAACAATTTCTCTATAAGATATGGATGGTATAAAAATAACACATCCACAGTCAAATATTTCACAAAATGTTCAATGGAAGTTTTGTATCATAAATCAATTTCAATTAAACTTAAAACCCATCAAAGGATGTTGACATGGATGAAATCAAAGCTATTTGAGAGTAATATATCTCCTTTTTGAAATCATTTAAAAGTCCCATAAAAATAATACATTTACTTTGAAGATATTCTTATAAGCTTGTTAGGGAAGCTTCGATGAAGTTATAATGGCGGAAAATAGCCGCACCCGCCGTATAAGTTAAAAAAAACATTCTTACCTTAAATTTGTCAAAGAGGTCAAAAAGTACATTGTTTGGAAAACGACGGTAAGATTCTTTTAAAAAATGTATAAGGGTGTAAATGACTTTAACACATTTTCCATTTAATAGTAAAAATGTTTTGAAAGACATTTTTAAGAAACATGGATGTGGACGATAACGAGGTCCCAGTAGATAATTATGTATAAACAACCTTGGATAATGAAGAGGTTGTAAAGTAAACCCTTACCTTGTACTTTTCCTTGGTTGTGGTAGGTTAACCTCCTGTATAATGGTGAAATAATTATTATTAAATTATACAAGAATCATATACATTCATATGATATCATATATGATCTTTTAACATTGCTTTGATAACATATCTTAAATTTATCGTTGTTTCAGGTGTTAACTTACTCGTTTTCTTTTATATGTTTTGTTACGTAAGTCGTGTTTTTCATGGATATGTTGTATCTTATTCATATCCAGAATGATATCATGTCCTTAAAAATTATTTTTAAATCATAAAATGATAATTATACTTGAATGGATACGACGGAGAATGAATCTCATCGCGTTCGTGGAGACGGTAGTCCGTACGTACGCACGAGCGACAATATCATTATTTTGATATTAAAATAATATATAATTGGATAGTATATCATATATACAGAATCATTATCATGTTATATTTATTATTTACATGAATTACATATCATTATTATACCCATCTAAATAATAATATATTGAATAACAATTACACCACGACGTGGAGACGGTAAGCCGTACGTACGCACGTATGGTGACATGTCACTCAAATGATGGGTAGAATACTGAATATGGTTGTTCCATATTTATAATAACATCACAGTATATAGAAGATACTGGAGTTATAATTTTATAATTGAAATAATAAACAAAGAGGGAGTTGAAGAAGAAAGAAACTTGAAAGAGGGTGATGAAAATGTTACCTCTTCTTCAGGTTCTTCCTTTTGATTTGATCAAAAGGACTCCTTAGGATGGCTTTCTGACTAAAGTAAAGATTCTAGGATGAAGGGAGAGAAGTTGGGAGAGTATTTGAGCAGAGGTTGGCCGAACCAAAAGGCTTGGAAGTGTGAATAAGGTGGTAGAGGTGGGGGCCTTTTATAAGAGGAGAGGAGGGGCTCTTTTGGAAAGATTGAAATGTTACATTATTATACAATGCTTTTCGGATTCTAAAGGTCCCACACTTATATAATTCGTGGCTAAGGTGATAAGGGTTCGAAATCTCCTCATCCAATAGGCCTTGGACAAGTGTAAGCCTTGGATTTTGCATTATCTTCTCATTTTATTTAAATCGTTAAATAATGAGGTCATCGCTGCATTATAATGATGTCATAAATAATTTAATTTATTTAATGTATAAAAATTATAAAAAAAATACTATGATGTAGGAAATATTTTTATCTTTCTAATGAATATTTATAGTCAATATTTGGATCTTTGTAACCCCACTTAAAAACTGTTTTAGTAAAACAACTCATGTTTGTGTCAATTTAATTTTAACATTAAATAAATATATATTAATGTCATTTTCCAACTAAAGTGGCTCCATGGGGTCCCCAAGTTGACCCCTGGGTTGTCTTGGTCGACCATGACTCATCCAATAGGAGTAGGACAAGTGTCAAGCTCATCTCATATTATTAAAACATTATTTTTACCTTAAACTACACTAATCACCTCTAATCGCGATTAAGAACTTAAAAGTTACTATTCACCAAAAAATTATTTTAATCTCATTGAACCACATTTTAATTCTTAATGACAACCATGTTTGTCAGATTTTTGAAAATCAAAACACAGAAGTGGTAATATTTCATTTTAACGAAAAATCAGTTTTTAACAACCACTTAGTGGTTTCACTATTCATCAAAAATTGAAGTTTTTTAGAATAAGGCCAAAATTTCACCCTAAGCTATAATTGATATTCCGAATTCAAAAATGATGTCTATTTTACAAAATTCCAAACATATATGTTGTCTTAATTAATTTTATAATTGATTCCCGCTGTTACAACAAATAGCGTGTTTTTAAGAAACAATTTATATCAAAATATTGGCAATTGTTTATGTCCAATTTCAATGTTAAATTAATTCTAATGACCACCATTGGATAAAATGGTAAAAATATATTCTAATTATACTTTAAAACCAATAAATATTATAATTTATCACTATAAATTATTTTGATTAAAAAAGTTGTTTTTAAGTATTTTTCACTATTCATAAAAATTTAGAAGTTCTCAGAAAAATACCAAAAATTCAACATAGGCTAATTTCAATATTTCAAATCCAAAAATGAAGTCCATTTTTATAAATAAAATTTATAAAATTTCAAAAGGTAGGTATTACTATTCACAACGGCTAGTTTAGTTAGTTGTGGTGTGTGTTAGAGCTCGAGGTTGCGTACAACACAAGCTATTGCATTATTCGAAGGGAAACATACAGTGGAAGCTTGGGGTGTTACAAGTAAGTGGATAGATAAGAACAATATAGCATGGGGTGAGCATAATCATGACATAGGAAAAAGATCATGAACAAGAGAGGAGCATAAATAAAAGACTTGAAGTGTGGAAATGCATAAAAATGAAATATCATGTCTTAGTGGTTAACTACCACACAGATTTGTGAACCAAGCTAGAATCTTGTTCACACATCATTTCACATTTAATCAAGATATTCATCACTTTACCCAATTCATTTGAGCGATATATAATCTCGGGCGCACCAGTCACATTTAAACCTTCATATTGCGCTATATAATTCCGGGCGCACCCGTCACATCATAACATTATCATTTATCTTGCATTCCACAATGAACATATAACATAAATGAACATAACTAACCCATGAAAAGGAATGGGTTTCATCTCATAATAACACATTCATAAACTTTGGATTCCGAAAAGAAAAAGTGAACAACATACTTGATACAAGAATAATCAACCTTGAATGAGAGGTAAAAGTTGAGTTCTTAAGGGAAGAGTTCTTTCAGAAAACACTTGGATTGACATAAACTTCAGTATAAAACATGTATATCCCAGAAAAGAAAAGACAAATATTGAAAAATTATCATTATGGAGTGACCATATCAAAAATTGAGTGAAAGCGGTAGAACCCGAAGGATGAAAATTGGGTTCGAGAATTTCCCCTTACCTTGTACTTGAATGCCTCCTTCTCTTTAATGTCCTGTATAATGACATTATATTCATTAATTATAAATTCAAGAACCTTTTATACATTACTAGGGTTAATTCTGGTTTCATTGTGTCATATTATGTTCCTTTTTATGACTTATAGTGTTTAAAAACATTGTTCGAGGATGTTCGTTTTCTTGGTTTTCTTGAGTGGTTCACTTGTATTCTTAAATTGATGTTTGGGTAGATCATGGGTAAATATCCAGAACTGATATAACATGTTATTAGTGATATTATATGGGATTTATTTATTTTATAATGAATTATATTAGATCTATGTGGGTGAATCATTAGATAAGAATTAAATGATGATTATTTGGGTTAATTTGAGCAGTTTCTGGATCACAATGAACTTGTTTTAACATTTTCACTTAGTAATATGGCCATAGGTTATTTCCAGAACATAATATTGAACATAATACATTTCAAATATTCTGGTCAACCATAAAAATGGTTTCATGAGCATATCTGAAAGAAGAAATGGAAGAAGAGAGCATGTCGTTTTTGAAGGTGATAAATTAACACCTCATGAGCAACGTTCTCTTTAATAAAATAAAATTATGAGGGAAAGGGGGTGGGGTGATATAATATCCCATTAGAATCATATAATTTAAGTATATGTATAATAATGGAGTTAAAAAACAATTTTGATGAATATAGGTGGGGAGAGATCAGGAAATGTACTTGAATTTGAAAGGAAATTAAAGGAGAAGTGGGAGAGAAATTACCTCTAGAATCTTCCTCTTGAGAACCTCCTTATGGGCCAAAGCTTGGTCTTTTGATGAGACCCTCAGATTTTGGACGTGGGGGAGGGGATAGGGAAGGGTTTTGGGCAGAGTTTAGAGAAGTCTTGGAGCTTGAGAGGTGTGAGGAAAAGAGAGAGTGAAGGGTGGCTTTTATAGTAGAGGGGAGAGGGGTGTCCGTAAAATAAAATTGAGTAGTTTATTAATTTCACCAAAACAAGGTATATTGAGTCTTGAACGACCAAGAATAGTAATTCTACAATGTAATCCCGAACCAAGTTGGTTTACATCTGTAGAACATCATCGATGACTCAATTAATACATTATTTAGCCTTTATTGTGAATTATCAGATTCTACTATTCATAAAAAATTCAAGTATCTCAAAAAAATCCCAAAAAATCTACCCAACCACTTTTCGACGTGTAGAATCCAAAAATGAATTTAATTTTTCATAAATAATTTTATAAATATTATTAATTTAATATTTAAATAAAAATCATAATTTACTTTAAAAACTGTATTGAATAATAAAACGGATTTTATAGTGCTTTCAGAAATTAAGTAGGGTCTTATAAAATTATCTAAAAACTATTAGACATTTATTCCATAATTTATGAATATATTTCAAGGAAATAAATATTATTTTAAATTAATTAATAAATTATAATTAATTATTTATGACTTATAGAATACCAAAAACGTTTACTAAGGTCAAATTGTCACTTTCTAAGAGATCTGAATTTTATTTTATTACTCATAGGTAATGTTACTGTTATTCACTATTCATAAGGGTCATATTACTATTCATAAGGGTAGGTTACTATTCATAATGGTAGGTTACTATTCATCAAAAAATTATTTTTGATTCAGTAGACTCCAAAAACCACCTTGAACACAACCATGTATGTCGGATTTTTAAAATTCTAAACATAGGGGTGAAAAAATTGTGTTTAAAGGTCACTTATCACTTAGTAGTTCATTATTTTGTGTTTTTATGACATAAATATAAGAAGGGAATTTTCTATTGAAAAACATTAGGCCGTTACATTGTGTGCCTAAAAAAATATTTAAAAAAGATCTCATTTATTTCTAAATAATTTTTATTATAAATTATAATTATTTTATGGCCAATTAATTAATTTTATAAATACGTAGGAAATTTATTTTTAATAATATATTTATTATTATCTATCATCAAATTCAATAACTATGAAATTACTATCACATAACAATATTTTAACTGTATATCACGGTTCGTTTAAACTCAATGTTTTCAATAACACAAGATATGAGGGACACTACATTACATAAAGGAAATATTTTAAACAATCTCAGGGTGATAAATTTATTACAAATAATAAACTAGAGAAGTAAATATCTATACAAAAATATTTCAATATGAGGAAAAAGAGATCACTGGAATTGATTAAATATTAGGCTTGTTTAATACATTGCTACTCTATGAAGGGAAACAACATTGTTGATACTATGCGTTGGAAAGAACATTCTAGTTTATCAAACAATTGGATTTAATGAGATCAAATAATTATATATTTTTAGAATATTAATCTTGAAATCATAATGAATAGTTACATACCATATCATTCTCAGTTGAATGTTTAACTATCCAATAATGTGAGGACTAAAGATACACATTTGGAGGATGTTGAATTACAAAATAAGGTGAGAAATGTTCCTGAGTTTAACAATTATTATGATGGAATAATATTTTTCACAAACATAGTTTGTTGTACACCAATATAAAACAGTAATAATAAAATATTGGATAAAAATCATAGTTCAACATTGTCTATGTACTTTAGATATACCATGATATATCAAGATTTTAATTAGTATTTCTAGTTATAGAACATTAAAATGGAAATTTTTGTGTTTTTATATTGATTCTAGATATATCAAAATTTTAATGTTGAGATAAAAACTATTTTGGTAATATTTAAACCATTACCTATACAATATTTTAAATGGGAAAATATTAACTAGGATTTCTCCATTGAAAAACCCAAAATAACAAAACCAAAAAAATACTATATTGGTTGTAGTTTATGTTCTTATGAAATTTTTTAGTTCATTATAATCATATAAGATTAATCTCTTAGTATCCGTACCTAGCTATAAATTGAGAGAGTTGAAAGATTTCATGGAGTACCTCATTCTATTATTTCTAATTGTATTCGAGGTATACCTTGATATTTTTGTGAAGTCTTAAACATGATAAATATATAAACATTATTTTCATTACTCTCAATCATCCTCAGATAGATGGTTAGTCTAAGAGGATACAAGAAGAACTCAAATAAATATTCAGATATTTTTCTATGTATTTTAGCGGTTTGTGTGATCAATAAGTTATTTTGGTATAATTATTTCACAACAATTCATTTTAATCCGGCATGAAGATTTCTCTTCGTGAAGCACACTACAGAAGAAATTTCAAAACACTAATTTGATATAATAATTTTGTAGAATGAAATATATTAGAACAAAATATAGATAAGGGATTATAAGAAAAATCCAGATCAATTCTGTAGAAAATCAATGCATCAAAGAGTCAACATAAATGTTTGTCTGAAAGTGAACGGTGACATCTAGATAGCAATGTTGGTGAAAAGGTATTCTTATAAATATCTCCTCAGAAGAAGGTTGTGATATTTCAAAATAAGGGATGATTGTGACATATATATATATATATTATACAAAATTACTAATCATATCAGGATTGTTTATTATTTCTCATTACTTCCACTAAATCACACTAATGTCCATGATGTGTTCCATGTATCTCTCCTAAGAACTTATATACCTAATACTTAAAAATTACTAAACTTAGAGGTTGTACCATTATGTCATGATATATCTTATGAGGAGAAATAACTTTAATTTCCTCGTTTAATTGATAATTTTTTGTCTAACAACACCACTTACCTAGTGGGAGTTCAATGGTGAATCCAAAAATTTGGGGAAGCTACTTAGGAACCCAAATATTTGATAAGGTGAAATTAACCTTAGTTTTTTATATCTGAGTGATGAAATTTCAATTAAAATTTATTACAAAATTTTATAATTAAACTCACAGATATTTTATGATATGTTTCATTTTAAATAATTTTTTTCATTTGATACTTTTCATTAATGAAACACATACTTTTAACGGATGAACATATACTATAAAAATATTATTTTTTAAAACATTACCATTATAAGAAATCCATTAAATTAGATACATTAATATGAATAACCATATTATAAAAAATGTTAAAACTTATCGATTCTAATATAATAAATAATTAGTTTATTTTCTGTAATATCCTTTTATGTTTCAAAAAAATATTTTCATCAAATATGGTTTTAATTTATTATTATACATGTATATTATAATTAAATTTATACTAATTCTTTTAAATTTCTTTTCTAAAAATTATATCAATTTTTAAATAATTATTTAAAATTTATATTAAGGTTAAATTTTATGAATTTTCTAAAAATATTTATTTTTAAGTGAATAATAAAAATTACAATGTCATAAAAAATTGTCTTTTTCATTCCAATATTTAAAAATTCCTATTTTACTTAGAAATAATTATAAAATTTCCTTATATTATATTTATGAAAGATAATCCAATTAATTTATTTAGAATAAATTTAATTAAAAAAATTGTATAATCAATGTTTTATGCATAAAAATGAATTTCCTAGAAAACTATTTATTGAAATTTTTTATTGGTTTATCATTAAATTAATTTAATTACTTATAGAAAATGGTTTTTATAAAATAAATTTTATATTTCTAAGTATTATTTCAATATTTGGTTATGGTATGATTTCATTTTCATCACATGGAATAGCAATAATAATAATAATAATACATCACTTTAGGTTAAATGGTTTTATAGGGGGTAGTGGCGCTAAACTAAGAGATAAGGCTAATATTTTCATATAAAATTTTATAAATTCTATTTATAGACATATTTAGATTATATATCATCTAATTTTAAAACTATATTCATTTGTAAACAGTAACATGGAGTATGGAATTATTATATATTAATCTTCTAAAAATTCTATGTGTGTCCTCTCCTTACCTTATGAATGGAGTCTGCCTCAATTATCTCCCTCATACTTATTGACCATTATATATCACCAAAGACATATCCTAATATATTCAATACACCCCTAACTATATCCTATATGGCATAGTTTGATTATAATACCATCCCATTAATGAAAACATTATAAGGAAAACAAGTTTCTCCACGATTACGTAAATATCCTAGTCATGTAGTTTTAGTTTTCTTTATTAATATACCTCCTCTAAATATATGATATCATTTATTGATTTATTTTATAAGTGAATTCATGATTTAAGAAACTAATACCATTCATTTTTATGAATGTATCTAAGAGCCCAAAATTTTATTTGTATTATATTCATCCTATTGATTCTCAATGATTATCGATAAATATTCTTTTCATTGAAAAGTTTTTCTCTCTTTTTTAATTTTTTGGTTTTAAATACATTAGTATAATTATTATAATGTTCCTTGTATAAATAATCTTTCATGAAAACAATTTTTTATTTGATCACAGGAGTATTTAATGTATTTATAATTATAGTGTCTTGAAGAGAAATAAGATGAATAATAAGGGTAAGAGTTAATATAATTAAGGGAATAGAAGAAATTAGGATGTGGGAATCTATCATTGATGTCATCGTCATCATATTCCATTAGTCACTGATCACTTTACTCACTTAAATAGGTTGATGATATTGAGTTCATAGAGTCATGAATTTCACCCTGGGTTGTAAATTTGAGAGCCTTCTTACCATGATTCCATTCTTTAACATTCTTTCTATAGATTGATCATTAAAACAAGATGTGACCCTTTTTCTTACATTCATATCATGCAACTCCTAGTTCAACATTTTTATGAACTTTCATGGTTCGATTGAAAGCATTCATTTTTTATATAATTTTCTTTTGTTCTTGATTAGTTTAGAAAATTCATGAACTAAACCCATGAATCAGTCGCCTTTGGAAATATTAAATGCAGTAATTTTTTTACATATTTGGCATTATTATATTCCACATAATATTTTATTCATTTTAATTGCATATTTCATTAGGGATTTGATATTTTTTTGACTTCTAGTTCCATTAATCAATTTTTTAATTTTATGGTCATCACCTTTGGGGGCCAGTTTATTAGAAGGAGGATATTCATTATTACCTTTTCCCAGACATGGTAACTTATGCAACTATGAAAATTTGACATTAAAATTTCCTAATAGAAATAGTATTTTCCATTAAAAACATGAGCATGTGAATAAGAGTTAGATTACACTATCAAAAGATAAAACATTATAGTTGATTAAGATTTAAAAACAATATTTATAAAAAAACATATAACACAACTTTGAACACAATTATATTTTTTTTAAACCCAAATAACCATTTAATACTAATTATTGTTAAGATGATATTTTAATTGTAGGGGTTTAATTAACCTTTTAAAAATAAATCAAATTCCAAATATGAAGTTAAAACTAAAATATTTCAATACAACAAAGAATAATTTTTTATCAAAAAATAATGTTAATTTTGATTAAGTGATTATACACAGTGAAAAATTAATTTTCGAATTTATGAAATTAGGTGTATCAAGTTTGAATGATTCTAAGAATAAATTGAAAGATGTAATAAACACTATTTGAAAAAGGAGTTCAATAATATATATACGTGATCCCATGAATCTCTTCATCCAAGGTTGAGAGTCTTCTACTATTAAACCCTTTACATTGGTGGTGATTAATAAAACATTCCCTGAAAATTATATTTCTGAGAACACTCTTGAACTTCATTGGTTTCTGGGGAACCCATCCATCACTTTTTCAGTTATGAATACTCATTATTGAAGGGGATATGTAGAAGAGAGGTTTTTTTGGCATAAACCCATTACTATTTTTTTCTTCTTATAACACATAATGATTTTTAAAATTTATATGATAGATATGGAGATGATTTAATAAGATATAATTATATATTAATGAAAAATTTATAAGCATCATTGAGAGAATTTTTAGAGGAACTTCTAGATATTCATATTTAGGTGGTAAAAAACATGATCAAGGATTAAAGGAATTTTCATTTACTATTGTGTTTAAGATAGTCCTATTATATCTTAAAATACAACCGTGATTCATATTTATATACTCAAATAGGTCTATAAATATTCTTAAATTCTTCTGAGTCATTAAGAATATTTTACAGCAATTTAAGAGAAATGTGGACAACCAAATTAAAGAATTTGAAATTGTTGGATCTAATCCCTAGAGTAGCTAGTGAGACATTTAGGATCTTCTTTATTCTACCTCATTCCATCAACAAGTTAGTTCTCCTACACAAGCTAAATAGTGGAATTTTCATATAAATCTATTTTTTTCTATCACTATTGATGGTCCAGTGGATCTACAATGGCTTTTTGTTACTACCTATAGTACTCTATTCACATATTTTGTACTAAATGATTATTCTATGGCCTTTGAAATAACATCCAACTTGCTTCCCTGATCTTCTGACATTGAAAAATACATTTATATTCCCTTAATAAGATCATCACAATTTTTTTGAATAGACATTAATATCTTCATTTAATTTATCAGTAACATGACTAAAGGATAAAAGGATGATATTTCAATTCACTGAAATGATAATGTTAGAAACAAAAAAATAGGGTTTGTGATAAAAAAACACAGAGATAGTGAGAAGGTTACAGTAGGTCATAGAAAACCTAGGATGGAGAAAGATTATCTCAAACGGGAGTTGAGCATGTGAGTGTCCATATAATCTAAAGAAGACAAAGAAAAGGGGAGGTTCGTACCATTATTTAATGCTAATTAGGTCATAGAATCATCTTTAAATCATTTCCTGAATAATAAGAACATTGATGTAGGATGTGTTCTATGTTGGTACTATTCCCTACTTATAAAAATAGAATCGTTCCATATTTCCCCAACGTCACCCTCCTCTAATACAATCATCCCACTTCTATTCACACACTCCTAAGACTCAAAATCATTAGACCACCATATCTAGATGCTGAAAATTACCATTACATCAAATAATAATCTTGTTCCTAATCTATTTAGCCTCCTTAAAGGAAAATAATGCCCTGGATGGACTCTTAGATCATGAATGACCAATTTGATAACAAAAATAGATAATTTAATATATAATATGATCATACACATGGAATGTGATTCACAATTGTGATGATGTTCTGTAACATAGAGATATTTATAAGATAAAATAAAAAGTAAAATTTCTTATGTATCATGTTTTAGTCTATGGTTGATGTGAAATAGCATTAAGAATTGTTCTATATTATAGAGGGTATGTCATGCCTAAGATTTGAATTCATGTTGAATGGATAATAAAATATCCAAGGAAACATCATGTTCTGATCCAATGGTCTATAGTAATATTGAGAATATATCACAACCACCAAAATGGGATGAACAATATGCATTGATGATGAAGTAGAAAATAGGGGAAGAAAGTGTTTTAAAAGGACTATGAAATAGTGTGGGATTCATCAAGGTATTTCCTTCCTAGAAGGAATGGTAAATAATCTATGGAAAAAAATATTAAAAATACTTTCTAAAATACCATAATGTTATGATTTCTTTTTTTTAAAATAGATATAAATATGAACATATATGTCCATTAAATGTCACATTGGATTTAATAGGAAATACAAATATAAATACATCCAAGTTTTATTCAAAAATATCATTCAATTTTAGAAGGATAATTGGTTGAGATGCTAAAAAGAATTTTTAGGAAGGTTAATAACATGTGGATGGATATATTTTTCCATGATACAAGGTGGATTTAAAAGGGAATCTTTGATTTATTTAAAATGTTAAATATAAATATATTTGAACATTGTTTTTTGATATTCAAAGATGTTTAACCTTTCAGACTCATTCCTTCAAATAAATATATAGGAATTACAGCCTTCTATGGGTTATTTATAGATATGATTTAGAGACTCTGCTGTTAAATATCCACCGTTAATTATATCTCTCATTCTCTCTGTCTCTGTATCTCTCTCTTTCTCACTATTTCTTATAAATATTATTCCCACTCATGGATATTAATAGGGAAAATTATGTTTGAGTCATGTAATGTAATGGGAGGGGATTGTGTGAGTGGAATTGACTTAATTTTTTCATTATTAGGATATGAAATCATGCATAATTTTATAATCTCACCATTTTCTTTTCATTCATGAACATTTAAGAAGAATTGTCTGGAACATTAAATTGAATTTGAATCCTTGTAATGTATTTTAGGTTGATTATATTTAAATATTCTATTGAGACATCTAACTGAATTATGACCCAGGCCTTCGGGTAAGTAAGGCCTCCGGGCTACCTTGAGGCCTTCTGGCCAACTTAAGTGCAGATGAAAACGAGACAACCTACAAAGGAACAAACATCAGAAAGAGGAGGTGAAAGGAGCTTTCAAAATAGCAGAAGCTAAATAGATTCCAAGAATTAGAGGGTATGGAACCTTCCAAAGGGACAAGCATGTGCGTGCACGGGAAGGCCTTGCCGAATTGACATGCAAATTTGTAGTGATGATTTCATGATGAAGATGCTGGGGAGGAGCAGTTCCATGTAGTTAGTTTGGATTGTATGTAATGTTTGAGGCCTACGAGCAATGAATTCTTATAAGGCATACGATCCATGTAATACTTATGCTTACGGTCCTTGTAATGCTTCCACCTCACCCCCTGAAATGAGGAATATCAAAAATCAATAAAAATGAAGGCCTCTGTTCCATTGGATGAGGTATAGTTAATTAGTATCAATATTTTTATTATTTTATAAATTTAAAAATATGATTATACCCAATGGAATTATTGGAAGCCTAGAAGTAGATAAAATTTTTGGCTGTGTTATTGGGGTTGGTTTTCAAGTATGAATATATTAATTAGGAATTGATTTAGGGGTTTTATTTCAATTCCATGTTTTACACTTGGATTTATAATTTTTTGGTTATAGATAATACCTCAACACATGACTATTAAATTTAAGGTAAAAAAGAGTTAACTTTCATATGATCTCGAGTAATATAGGGCCATCATAAAGAAAATTAATTTGATGTGGAAGAAGAAAGCATGGATGGTGCTGATAAAAATCGAGGAGTTGGAGGAATGACACAAAGACATCTAGGGATGAAAAATCCAATGGATTATGGTAAATAACAAAATATGGGGGTCCAAAAAATAGATATAGTACCTAAGGTTTACATAGAAAAATTCAAAATAAATCATGAAATAATCCAAATGATTTCAAATTATGTTTAATTCAGTAGGATAACACAGGAATATCCAACCATTCCCTTTGAAGATTTATTTATCTATAAGATACATTCTACTTTAAAATTTTCCCTTTTGATGTTTTAAGGCAAAAATATTTTTGATATCTCTAAAATACAAATGACATGATTAGATCCACAGTTTACCATCTCACTCCATCACCACATGGGAAGACTTGGTATGAAAATTCTTTACTAGTTTCCTCCCACCTACAAAATATAAGGATTTTCAAGTAAATATTTTAATTTTCAATAAATTAAATGATGATGAATCATTATGTTATGATTTGTAGGTATTAAATGAGTTGATTATAATGTTTCCCCACTATGTGATACATATGTAGTTTTTAATTAAAAATCTTAATATGGGTTCTTCATAGGGTAATAGGTCAATCATTATTGCTTCAGATAGAGGATACATAATGTAAAAGTCACTAGAATAAATCTATAAACTATTGAATTTCATGAAAATAAATAGTATTTAATGGAATAAGTATGACTATTAAAGGAGAAGAATGAACATGGTTATCAATCAGTGAGGCTGTATGGCCCAAATAGAGGACATAACAAAGAATATGGATGCAATGATGCCTCTCTAAACCTCCAAGGTACGCACAATATATCATTTAATTTCATTGATTATAAGAGGAAAATTAATTTTTAAGGATGGAGGCTACAACAACCATAACCTCAGGGTACCCAATAGAGATAAAACAATTTAAAAAATAATGATACTAAGGACCCACTCTTCAAGACCAAATTCACACATTATAGGAGTCACAATAAATGTTAATGACCAAAAGTGGGGATACTATCAAGGAATTGATAGTTTATTACAAGGATTAAGGAGTAGAAATAACGTAATAAAATGAAATTTAAAAAGATTAAAAAAATTTATCTATGAAACCAAGATTTATATATCATCAAAATATTAGAAAAACATTAAGAGAGGCAATTAGGAATTTAGTAGGGAAATACAAATTAAATCGAAGATGATAATTAAATTACATCTCCTTGAGAATTAAAAAACCATAAAATATCCTTGAATCAAGTAAAAAATTTTCTGATAAAGAAACTGATAAATGAGACTAAAATTATGGGATGGAGATGAAGAATGAAAGGTAGATATAAAAGAAGTAAAATAAGAACAAAAACCACCCTATAAGCCTTTTTTTCGTGTCATGGAAGATTTAAGTAAAGGAGAATGGGTAAAAATGAGGTATTTTTTGACCAATTTTAAAAAAATTATATTAATATTCATTTTCAATATATTTATTGAGAATACCCACTTATGTCCTAGTTTATGAAATAATTTGTGTCAAATTAGAATAATATTGAAGAGATGGGAAAAATTAAAATAACTAGGGAATTCTCCTATATGATTTTAAAAGTCTACCAAAGAAGAAAAAAGGCACGTGTAACTTATAAATTCTAGTTACTGTTTGGGGATTACGAGTTTAGGGAATATCATTGTGATTTAGTAAAATGTTTGGAAATGATTTCCTACACAATTTTCAAAATCATTGGATATTCAGTGGAGGATCTAAACACAAAATGAGAGGAACGTCAATTGAGTAATAAAAAAATGATACGTATATTTTATCTGGAATATGTGATAGTTTAAGTGAGAATGTTTTACGTTCTAATTGATTTAATATTTTTGACATTTATGAAGAGAGGGAATTCCTGATTTTGTGTACTCCATTCTTTAAAATTGGAAGATATTTGACTGATGTACAAAATAGTGACCTGATCTTGATATTTTTAATTAAATAAGTTTGTTTCAACTTATATCGATCTATGATTTAAAAAAAATTAAACAATAAGTTTTCCTCAAATCAAACATCACTTTAGCATAAAAAATATAATTTTATGCACTTTATCGAGGAAAACCAATTGTTTTACTATTCTCTTTATTAGGAATTAATAATTTTGGATGATGAAATACTTAACCCATTATATTTTTTAGATTAAAATTCCATATACCTTATTTTAGCATCATTTATTTCATATTTTATGTTTATAATGATGATAGAATAAGGAGGAGAGGATAAAAAGGATGTGAAGAACCTGATGTTAAAATTGGATTACATTCAATGATATATCATTTTGTATCACCACATTTCCATTATTTTAATTTATTTCAAATTTAACAGAATTACATACCTCAAATTTATAGTTTTACGTCATTTTTTATCCGGGAGACATTATTACATTGGAATCCCATTATTAATTGTTTTCCATTTAAATGATAATAATATTCATTGAGTATGGTGGTATATTGAATGATTAGAGTTAATAATATGTTTTTTTTATTTTATAAAACATTATTTGGGGGTGGCTAGTTGATTCATGTAGATGAAATTTCCCTATCATTTACATGATTTTAATTTATAAAGTTCATGTTAATTTATTTATTAGTATTTTTTTTTCTTATCTATGGTGACTATATTTTTTATTATATATTTACCATTCCTAAGAGGATTCTAAACTAAATTTTATAATCTTTTCTTGAGTATATATTTATGGGAAATTGGGCTATTTTATTTTCTAGAACTCAATTGTAATCTTGTCAGATCTATGATTGATCAAAATTATATATAACATGATTTAATAATTTTAATTTATAATCCATTGTACTTGAGACTCAACATGACTTATCTTACTTTTAGATCATAGATTATATGGAAATAATTGTTAGGTAAGAGACAACTTTCAGTCTAATTTTATCATTTATTATACTTCTCTTTGTTTTTTTTCACGATATTCAAGGATCAATTGGTCGGGATAGGTTGTTCGTGGTGGAATGTGAAATTATATATTGAGGATAGATATTGATGATTTTCAATTGATATTGGGAAATTATTTTCCATCATTCATTATACCCCATTGATTATACCCCCTTGAAAAAATGAAAATCATGGGTTGTGTCATAGGATGATCAAAAATAAAAATTTATTGACCATTGATTTGACATTTGGGGTTTCTAGGTGGATGTGATATTTACCCCAAGAAAAAAATTCTAAAAATGGCCAACAAAAAAAATTAAATAACTAATAATAATGAAGAAAGTTATGGGTATTAATTATTTTCTTATTTTATAACTTTTTATTTGAGTTTTTTTTTGGAGAGGGTGATGAATTTTAGAATATGATGCCTTAAATGAGTTTTATTTTGAATATAATGTATTATAATATAGATATTAACAATTTTTTAGACTAATTTTTTTTCATATCGTAATCTAACAACCTAATACCTCAAAGACATTTGAAACCTAATGCTAATTACTCACAGTTAGTTGTTATATTTTTCCTTGTGTGGTAGAGAATATAGGTCCTTTATAAGAATTTGAGGGGATCATGTACTCATGTTCTGAGCATACTCTTCTTAAAATTGTTTCCTTGAATGTTGAAATAAAATATTAACTTTTCAGTAAATAATGATATGTGTGCGTGGTAATATTAATTCATAATGCAATGAATAAAGGGAAAGAGAATACCCATCAATTATCTATGGTAGAAAGTAAAATATATGATTGATTGTTTTATTTTAAAATTTTTAATTTGAATTGATAATTCTTGTGTGAAACTTTAATATTTTAATCCCCATTTACATTTTATTATGTTTTTTTCATTGTTATTTAAATATTGGAGGCATGATGTTTCTTTGTGATTATTTTTTAGCTTCTTTGTCTGAGGAAAATCATTGGTTCATTTGTGGGGAATTTTATATCTTATTTTTAAACCTACCCTTTTTAAAAATTAATTTTATTAATTTTAATTTATTTTATTTTAGGCAATAACATTATTTAAATTATTCATTTTAAGGGTTATTGAAATTATATATTGAATTATTGAAAACAAATATATGTTTTTTAGAGTTATTTTTTAAATAATAAAAATGTGTTTATGTTTAAGTTATTTTGACAGAGTGTTATTATTTATTTATGTGAAAAAGAATCCACTTATAGCCAGTAAGAGGGAAACTCTCAACCAAGGGACACTAGGACCCACTTTATAAATGTGTTCACATGTGAGAGAGAGAAAAATATATCCAAGGGTCTGAGCGAGAATAGGGTGGGAAAAATAACATCTTGAGGAGAAGATGGTCCCACTCAGGTTATCACGGGTTGAAGAGGACATGGAATGGAGAAGGCCTATGTTAGTTATTTGATATGATTATGTCCTATAATCATTGATAAAGCACTACATAGATAATAATAACACGAATGTGTAATTCCCAATATGTTGGTATTATTCTAGTATTTGAAAATTTTCATTGTTACGCACTATACTCATGTCACCCACCTCGCATACAACCTCACCAATGCTTCTCAGAACTAGTTTCCATTGGGACTCCCTAAATCATAGTAACTAGAAGTAAAAAATTTTCATTTTATTCAAATGGAATCTAAATCTCATTTCACTAAGCCTCTATGAAGCAAGATAACACCATGTATAGAATCATGGAGATTTAAGGGCCACTATAATCACAGAATGAAAATGAAATATACCAACATAAAAATTGTAAGCAACATGGTCTATTCTATACTATAGAGATGATGTCATGTTCAATAGGAGTAGCTCAAATATAAAATAGTTTATAATAAGGATTACTGATCATGTTTCATTGTATGGACAAGGAAAAATATTATCACAGATTTCATTACCTATTAGAGGGTAATTCATTCTCATGATTTACATGAATATGAATAGATGATGAAACATCCATGATAATGTTATGGTCTGATCTACGGTTTAACGGGAACTCTATGATGCTGACATGCCCACCAAAATGGGATGGTCTCAATGTGTTGACAATGTCCAGGGAAATAAGTGAATAATGAGTTTAAAATGGCGTTTGAAATATTATGGACTTCATCTAGGTACTACATGGAAAACAACATACAAAACACATACTAAAATATTGAAATGCCACGATGATGAGATTTTAAAATGGATATGAAGTCAATATTCTCCATCACATGTAAGTCATTATTGATTTAATAAGAAAAATAAATATAAATATTATTCATTAGGGTGTAAAAATATCATATAAAATTTGTATTATAATTTTCCAAGTTATTCAAAGTACGATTTAATAAGGGTTATCACTTGTTTATGGATATCATTTCAGAAGATATGAGGTGGATTAAGAAATGAAGAATTGAACAATTTAAAATGAGAAATATTTATAGATTTAAAGAAGATATCTTGAGATTCAAAGTGGTGAACCACTTAAAACATATATTTTCCTATAAAAATAGAGGAACCAGGACCTGTTATGGAGGTGATATCTGAATATCATCAAGAGATTCTACTCTAGAATATATGTACGCTCTATGTATTAATTATTTATTCCCTCTCTTAAATCTCATAAGGGGTAATTTCCTTTGTATCAAGCAATTTAATTGAATGGGGAGTGTGTTAGTGGGATTTCATTTTATTAGTTTTGGTTCATTATTTTGATAAGAAATTGTACTTTATTTTTTAATCTCATTATTTTACTTGTTTTATGTACATTGAGCTCTAATTTTGAGGAACTTTAAATTAAAGTTCTAATTATGTTTAATTTCAAATGACCATTGTGTATTTTTGTTTGATTATGTTTAAATATGGTATTGAGACACATATCTCAATTATGACCCAATGTATTTGATCATAAAAAACGTTGAATTATTGAATTAAATATTGAGCACCATGACCAAGGGTTTTCTAGTCATAACTCTATCAGGAACCAGACCAAATGAAATATAAATCCATTCCCATATCACAAAAATCATGATATTAAGAATTTTTACATTTTCCATTATTATGATATCATTAATTTATAAAAAAACCCATTTATCATTCCTAAAAATATATGAAACTGTCTCATGGGATTTTCCTCAAACATTCTCTATATTGCGTTTAGTTAGTATGTAGCATTATTGTAGCATCTCATTAAAAATATATTAGTATAGTGGAAAATTTCACTCCATGTAACTAGGTTAGACAACAATTAAGAGTTGTTAGATGTACGTTGTGTAGGGATTCATAATTGGAATGGTTACATGCCATTAAGATATGTTTCCCATCGTGAATGTTTTATCATACAGATTTTTAATCAGAGGTGAAGGATTTCTCAACATATATAAACAATGTGAACTTCATGGCTTGTAAAGGAATTGAACATTGTAGAATTTATAAATTAGGGAAGTTTTGGGGAATCATATGTGTTTTTTGTGACCTTTTGGCTACCACTTTTCCATTTATCTCGAACCATAGCTTCTCTCTAATGGTTTTGGGGTAAAAAATCCTTATAGATTAATATGTTCATTGTTAGATATATTTTTTGGTTGTTGTGTGCCTCTATGGGTAAGTTATATTTTCACCTCATCATTTTCCTTGATCATTGTAGTGCCTTTGGGTTACGTTATCTGATATTTTGGTTTATGTTTGTGTTTTCTCCTATCTTCTCCCCAGATCAGTTGTGTGATCTCATACTAAAGGCCATTCCTTTGTTGGCTATGGTGTGATGGGAATTTGTTCATATGGTTTGTGGGTTTCATAAATTCCACCAACCTCTTTTTTTCTATGTTCTATCGATATTGTGATTTAGATTTTATTACAGGTCCATCATAGATGTTATTGGGATTTCATTGTTGGTGGATCCCATTACGGGCGTGTGGGACCTGAGTTTGAGGTAAGAGGTTTTTTCTCTAACCTATGTTGTTGAACCTTATTGTTCCTACTTTATAAACTAATCAATATAATGAATTTTCATTAATAATTTGTGTCTTGAAAATTTTATTTCAATAAAATTGGTGTTTCATCGATTTCTACAAATTTGAAATAAAATTTGAAATTTTCAATGAATTGAAAATGGTTTTGTTAGATGGTTTTTAAATAATTTTCAAAACATTGAAATGATTTGAAAAATGAGAACATGGGTTACATAGGGTAATATGTGGAAGTTTTAGCTTTAGTCCATCATCCATTGTGGAGTTCCAATTTTAGTGAGTTCCTCTTATCCTAGAGTATAGATCATTGTATCTAGGAACATATATGATGTTGGGTCTCATTTTCATGGATGCCTTCCTAGTACTGGAATGTATACCATTGGTTTCAGGTACCACATGTCATTTTTCATAGATTAATGGTTATGATTAGTCTTATGCCTATCCTTTTTAATTAGTTAGTATTGTAATTCCTATGCTCATACTTTTGTTTTTTTATTTCTGGTATTTTTACTCCGTTATACTTGATATGAACGTTGATGCCTGTAAAAGATGATATGGAAAAATATGAATCCAATTTGATATAAATAGTTTTTTTGAACTGCGAAAAATGAGAAAGGCTTACCATGATTTATATGAAACTATTTTAAGTATTATCATGTCATGTTTTATTTTAAAATTAGAACATAGGAGTTATTATATAGAGAATAGTTATAGAACATCCATGAAGGGTCCTACGGAGTCTATCATCTCACAATCTGCACACCTACTCAGTGTTGCATAATCATTTGTATGTATTCTATTGCCGGAAAAAGAAATGAGACACAATGAGGATGCCATGTTTCATTTTATCTAGGTTTGGTATTTAGTTGTAGTATGGGAGGAGTTTATCAATTCTATGTCTTGGAGTTACTATTTTATTTTTCTACCACATAGTTAGACTTTTCATTTGGATTTTTAGCCACATTTGCATTTTTTTCACCATCTTCTTATAACCTGAACCTGAAAATTACTTTTTTAATATTAAACACTTTTAAAGGGAAGTGAGAACACATGTCGGTAAAAAATACAGAGCATTAAACAACAAAAGAGATATACGAATCATTGAAACCAAGATTAAGTCAATTTGACACATTATTCCTAGAAAGTTTCTATAGAAGTTCGTTTACCTAAAAATCCATATCGTCTTTGGTAAGTTCCTAGAACCAAATCCAAACTTTTCCCATGTCTGTATTAATTCTTCCATATTTAACTTCCCTGCATTAAATACTCTTCCCATGATACAATCTTGCTTGTCGATCCACTCTAACTGCACCTGGTTAGTGGCCACATAAACTGATCTCTCAGAAATCTTATCAGCATCCTCTTTCAAGGCATTGAATGGAATCGATTTCTACAACATTTCTTCCTCATAATAGACAATATGTTCCCATATCTCTACTTCAAACTACAATACAGGAGGGTGTGCGGCCTCCTTCACCAGCACCACGTCCTCGAAAAGCTAAGGTGTGTCCCAGAACCGAACCTCCAACCACTAATCTGCATCAACCAAAGGGTTTGCCAAAACATCCCCACTGTCTCTTGCCTTTGAAACCTCTATTCCATTATTTGGAGACCCAGATTCAACCTATTGGACCTCCTCTCCGTCAATAGTATGGAATTCATTTTCTTTAGATTTTTCACCTTTCTTTGCAGATCGTGTCTCCATTGTCCAAGGAAGATGGGAGTATTCTTTGCGAACCTTTGGTTTCTACTTCATGGATACAATGCATCCCCCAAATCCCTGTTTTCATTACTACCCTTCTTTCTCCTTGGATTGTGAAGGCCTTTATTGATCTCTCCTATAACATTTTCATTTTACATATATATTCCATGTGTTTGTACATTTTGGGGAAAATCATTCCCTATGGTTTGTTGATTGGTTCCTAAATGCTTTTCACCATCATGTGGGGGTCAATAATTCCCTTTGGGTATGTGATGAATCTAGTAGGGTTCCATTTTTGAGGGTAACAAGATTTGATCATTACAATTTGGTATGAGTGGAGGTATTTCCTCAAAATTCCTTGTCTTGGGATGTGTGATAGATTGCAGATAGGATTACCAGGACTTGATAGGTACATTACAATATGTTCCTAGCCAACCCATATTGTGATGAGACTCAAGTTACCATGGGAAGTTTTGTTATGTGTCTCTAGTGTTGGGTTTTGTTTTAAATATTAGTTATGTTTATGGGTTTTCTTGTTTAAACTGAGATTTACTCTATTATATATCATTCCTTCAGTTTTTTGTGCAATTGTATGCCTCTGATACATCTTCCACGACTTCCTCAGGAAGGTTTAGTTGATTCCCCATAAGGAAAACTTCTAAAGGTTTTAAATATCATTGAAACTATTATATAGGTAGTTTTTAATACAAATCCATATGTTACATGAGCTTAGGACATGGTTGTTGAGGAACAATAAAGAGATGGAGGAGATAGAGATCGATCACATGAATTTTTTCATTATAAGACACAATCATTTAATGTAACGAATAAACCTCACGAGGCAGAATACTGGATGGATATGATTGATCGAATCTTCAACTTCTTAGAGAAACCTAAAAATATCATTTTAATGTGTATAACATTCAGGCTCGAGGGTTCCTGCAAGTGATGGAGGATTTATATGATTTAAGAATACAAAGACACAAACATGGATTGGAAGTATTTTGAAACCCTATTCATCTAGTAGTTTTACCTAGATTCACGGATGTTGGAAAAGTATCTTGAATTCCTATCTTTGTAGTATGGATACTATTGGGTTTCGATGTACACCAATTGGTTTTTTGATATTGTCTATTTTTATCTAGTCATGGTGAATAATGACCAGCTGAAGGGTCAAAAGTACCTATAGGGTTTGCAACCAAATTTCATACCATAGGTATTTATGTTGAAACATTCTACCTATGTGGAGAAAGTAGACGGATCTATGATGGTATATATAGATATGGAAGGAAATGTTTGTTTTTCCAAAAATGCTCTTCCATCTAGTGGCAATGTATGTGGTATGAATGGGAAGAACATGATGTCTATGTATCATCGTAGAAGGGGTGGTGGTGGGTCTCAATATCAATCCTCTTCTACACCTCATGCTACATCTAGTAGTGTGGCCTCTGACTTGATATCAATGTGGATGTTTTGGACAGACCAGAATTTATCATCATATTCCTATGAATATTTGAATGAGTTGTGGAAGTTTTGGTCATATACAATGCTTTTATTGGGCTATTAATACACCTCGTTATGGTCAGGGTTCTTCAGCTCCAAAGGAAACAGCGATGTAGTGAGAAGATTTAAAAAATATAGGGCTCCATCCACATGCCTCCGGAGGGAAGTTATATCTTGTATTAGTTGAGTTTCTAGCAGATTTCGATGCATGTATTGTGATAGTGAGAGTTACTATAATTATTTCATCATCAGTAGAAATTTATTTACTTGATAATGGTGCCTACCACTCTAATATATATTCAAATTTTGTTAATATTCATAAACATGAAATATAACATTTTTCTATTATAATGGAGATAGTGACACCTCTTGGAAATTTGAGAGAGCAGGGGTTTCAGTGTCCTTATTGTTTATAAATGGTTGTTCATATGATGTTTGTCTGGGATTTTCTTATTCTTGATGAGGATCTATTTGACATCATTATCTGTATGGATTGCATTGTCTCTCATCATGATATAGTTTATTATTATTATCAACATGCTTCTTTTCTTTCAACTGATGGGATCTTTGGTGCGTTTAATGGGGAGTGTGATCCAAGATTAGGATGTGCATGGCCTTCTCTCCCAGATCATAGGTGTTTTTTGAATATATTAACCTTTGAGACTGATAAATTATCCCATATTTTTGTTCCTCCCATTATTGTTCGAGACTTTCCTAACATTTCCCAAGATGACGTCTTTGGTCTTCTGCTGGAGAGAGGTAGAATTTATTGTTGATCTAATTCCATGTAAAAATTTGATATCAATACCACCTTATTTAATGACACCAGTAGAGATGAAAGAGATAAAAAATTAGTAAGATGATATGATGGAAAAACTTTTTTTCACCCTAGGGTTTTGACTTGGGAATCCCTTACGCTCATTTCCAAGAAAGAAGATTGTTCACTTTGGTTGTGGGTGGACTACTAGATAATGAACCGAGTAACAGTTAAGAAAAAATGTAATTGTCATCCTGTGAATGATTTGTATGATAAGTTAAATGGGTAAAAGTTGTTCTCAAATATTCATAATCATTCAAAGTATTATGAGATCATGGATTGGGAGTCTAATGTAACAAAGATATATTTTAAGATAAGGTATGTCCATTATGTATATCTTTTAATTCCATTTGGTCTGACTAACACTCCTGTAGTTTTCATGGCTTTTAGTAATTGAGTATTCCATTAATATCTTGAAACTTTTGTGTAGTGTTCATGGATGATATTATGGTCTATTTGAAATCTGAGCATGAGTACTATCACCATATATGTTTTGTTATGTAAATCTTGAAAAGTCATCACTTTTATAAAAGTATTTTTGAAATGTAGTTTCTGGATTCAATAATTGAAGTTATTAGGACACAAAATTTCTAATAATGTCTTGTTATTTGATCCTAATAAGGTGAAGTATGTTTCATCATGGAAGGAACCGCAAAATGTCATTGTAATTTCATGCTTCCTTGGTCTTGATGGATATTACCAAAGGTTTGTTAATGATATCTCTATTTTGGTGTCACCTTTGACTTCTCTTACTAGAAAAGTGGCAATATTCACCTAGGACTTGATGTTTCAATCTTCATTCGATTAACTGAAATGATTTATGGAATCATCTCCTAGTATGATCTTACCTGTTCCTGGTAAGGGGTATGTATTATTAGTTATGGTTTTTGTGATGGTTTGTGATGTATTATTATATAAGATGACTGTCTGGTAGCTTATGTCTCTCTCCAGCTCTAACCGCATGCGAATAATTACCCCACTCATGATTTAGATCTTTTTGTAGTTATGCATGTGCTTAAATAATTGTGACAATATCTTTTTGGGGATACGATCACAGATTTCTAGAATAATATGATTTTGAGTTATATCTTTTCTCACAAAGAAATGAATCTCAAACAGAGAAAATGGGTAGAATACCTTCACATGTTTTCCTTTGAGATCACCTACACCCATGGAAAGGGGAATGTCCTTGCAGATTCTCTTAGTAGGAAAGTTCCATCACAGGTTGGTCTAGAATTGAAGGAGGGGTGTAATCATATGGGGATTTTCTTTCTCTATTTCACCTAGATGCTCAGGAAGATGTTTTAGGTATGGTACTAACCAGGGTTTAGTTATTATCAAATCTACTATAGTCTATCTAGTAGATTCACCAGCAGGATGTTGAGTTTAGAAAGTATGAGAAAGCATTTATGGTGGGGAGACCACTTCTGGTTGGTCTCTCTCTTAAAATGGTATACACCACTTTGGGAAGAGGATTGTCATCCCAATATCCAGGATAATTTTTCTCTTGATTAATTTTCACAATTATTTGTGGTCCATCCATATATGTGATAAAAATATGTATTATGACACAGGATGATTATTCTAGTGGCTGGAAATGTAGTGTGACATTTCATATTATATGTCTCATTGTTACACCTATCAACGGATAAAATCATAGAACATAAAAACCTATGGATCCTCTTTTGGCGTGGATTTAGAAATGGGATGAGTTATACATGGATTTTTTATTGTATTACCATGGAATCCCCATTGGAGGAATTCTTTCAAGGTGGTTATTGATTGGTTGAAAAAGTCTTCTCATTTTGTTCTGATCAAGGATACCACTAAGGTAGTAGATCTATGTAAGATGTATGTGTGTGAGATTGTGAGGTTAGACAGGAGTCCTACAACTATTCTGGATAGGGAACCAAGGTTTACCTCAATGTTTTGGAGGAGACATAAAGTGGCAATGTGAACTCAAGTAAAGTTGGGTATAACTTATTGTCCACATACATATGGTCAGATGAAGCAAGTAATTCAGATCCAGGAAGATATACTTCATGCATGTGTCTGAGACTTCCGTGGATCATTGGATATCTATCTAGGACTAGATGAGATTATTTAAAAAAAAAATTTATCAGTCATCAATAATAATGGATCCCTTATAGGTGTGGTATGGTCACATGTGAATATTACCTCTTTGTTGGGAGGAGGTGGGAGATGTAACATTGGTTAGACCATGATTGGTCTAGGAGACACCATAAAATATTAAAGAGGTAACTCGATGATTGGTTATAGAATAGGGTCCATAGAAATCTTTTATTTATCGATGATGTAATCCTCTAGAGTTTTACATTGGTGAATGATTTTTCTCAATATTTTCTCTTGAGTTGGTGGGATATTGACTTTGAAAATTAGTAAAGTTGGCTCTGATATATGTTAGATAGTTTAAAGTAACTGAGTATCTCAGTCGGGTTTCTTTTCAGTTTTAATCGTCTATTAATTTGACATGTATTCCTAATGTTTTCCACATATCATGGCTTAAAAATTTCCATCTTGATCTCACTCAAATTCTATGTTGGGAGGAAATTGAGTTTGATCCAAATGATTCAAATTTAGGCAGCTAGTTGATATTGTTGACTCCTAAAAGAAATTCTTGTATGGGAGGTTGATTTGGATGGTCATAATAGAGTATAAACATGGTTTAGACTTCAATTAGACTTGGATACATGATTCGATGATGAGGTAGCAGTTTCCTTGTCTTTTTTCAAGGATTACATCTTCCACATGACTTTTCGAGGATAGAAAGTCTTTATGGTGGGGATTTGGTAACATCTCATTACCAAAATATCAAGCTGCAAGAGGATTTCATGACATGTAACTAGGTTACATGATGTGTATGATTTTATGAATACAAGTCATAAAGGTCTTGACGCTGTGAAAGGATACATGCCATGAAGATATATTTCACGTCGTGAATGTTTTAAGTAACATATTTTTAATCCAAAGAGATGGATTTCACGGATACATAGACAAAAAATTCTTCATGGGGTATAAAGGAATTACACGCCATATAATTCATTGATTAGGTAAGTTTTAGCGAATTTTATGGGTTTTTAGTCCATATTTAGATTCCAATGTTCCCTTTCTCTCGAACCATTTCTTATCTCAAATGATTTTGGGATACTACAATCCTTATAAAGAAATCCATTCAGAGTTCTATATTCATTTAATTTATGGTACACCTCTCTAAGTAAGTTATCTTTCCACTTCATTATTTCACTTGATAACAGTGATGCCTTTGGGTTACATTATCTGATTTGTTAGTCTATGTTTGTGTGTTCTCTTGTCTTATCACAAGATCCATTGTGTGGTCTCATTCTAGAGGCCATTCATTTGTTTTTCATGGTGTAGAGAGCATTTATTCAAGAGGAATGTGGGTTTCCTCCTTTCCATCAACACCTTTTTTTCTAAATTCGATCAATCTTATGATGTGGATTTGATTCTAGGGCCCTCTTAGACATCGTTTTGTTTTCATTATTATTGGATCACATTGTGGGAATGTGAAAACCAATTTTGTGTTAGGTGGTTCTATCTCTAGACTATGTTGATCGACCATGTTATTCATAATTTACAAACTAATTTATAAAAGGAATTTTATGTTTTGATTTTTGGGTGGTGAAAATATTCAGTATAGAAAAATCCTTTTTCCCTGATTTTTGTAAATTGAAATAAAATGGGTAATTTCAAAGAATTGAAAATGTTTCCATGAAATGGTTTTGAAATAATTTTCAAAACATTGAAATGATTGTGAAAATTGGAACATGGGTTACCTTTGGTATCTGGTGTAAGGTTTAGCTTAAGCATATCGTCCATTGGGAAGTCACTATATGATGTGTTCCTCTATTCCAAGATGGTAGAATATTGGATCTATGAAATTTTGTGTTTTGGGGGTTTCACATTGTGGGATTCACATTTTGGGGTGTCTCTTGGGTCCTGGCATGTATATCATGGGATTCAGGTACTACATTGTACCATTTATAGATTAATTGTTTTGAGTAGTCTATTGTATGTCTATTTTTATTCATTGGTGTTGTGATGCCTAATATGCTACTATTTTTTTCTTGCCTTTGTACTCTTTTGTCATTGATATGCATGATGATTCTTATGAAAGATGATATTGAAAAATGTTATTTGAAATTGAAATTCCTACTTTTGGTTTAGAACTATCAAAAAAGTAAAAAGTTAACTATAATTTATATAAAATATTTTTAATACATATCATTCAATGTTTTAACTAAAAATGAACACATAAGATTTTTACACAGATATTAGTTTTGGAACATCTAGTTGGGATCCTACTGAGTATGTTATCCCATACCTTTCTCACCACTCTAGTTGTGTGTAGACCTTTGTATATATTCTATTACAGGAAAATAAAATGTTCCGCAGTGAGGTAGTGAGGTTTCATGTGAGTTATTTTGGGTAGATGGTGGTGAGATGGTGGGATTTCATCCATGACATCACTTAGAGGTCATGCTTTTTTTGGTCACTTGTTTTTTGACTTGTCATTTGGAGTTTTAGCCACTTTTATAGTTATTTGATTATGTTATCTTCTTATAGTTAAGGAATATGTTTATTATCCTTCTAAGTTACCTTTATATTCTATGCAAATATATATGACATGGGTTTGTACATGTTAGGGAAAATTATTTCCTCTGGTTTTTTGATCGATTCTCAGGTGCTTTTCGCTAGCCCATGGGGATCGAGAATTTCCTTTGGGTATGTGACGGATCTGGTCGGTGCCAGTTTTGAGGGAAACCTAGATAGGTTTTTCATGATTTTTTTTAGTTTTTTTTAATTTCAAAATTTTATTACCCCATTGGAATTAATTAATTCCAACTGGTAGTTTAGTAGTATTTTTTAACTATGCTATTTAATCCTTTATTGAATAGGTTTTCTTTATGATTATGTGGATATTTTATGCAAGAGGACAAGTAAGTGATTAAGTGTGCGTGTGGGGGGGTTGATAGTTAGAATTTTATATATAATACTGATTTTTAATTTAATTATTTTTTAATATTAATCAATTATTCTTTCCTAGTTTTTAATAGTTTAATGTTTTTATGGATGAAAAAAATTATTTTGGATCAGAATAATTTTTTAGGCATTTAGGTGGTTTTGGAAGAAAATAACTCAGAGTATGAAACCATACAAATGGATTTTCCCATGAATAAAAATTTGTGAATTTATACTAGAAGATGTGGTTCAATTTAAATATTATTACGTCGCTAATGTTATATATAGTATCCATTAGATGAAATGTATTATTTATGTATTTTTTGTGAGGAGTAATCTTGTATAATTAGAGAAGTGTTTGGAAGAATAATATTTTTGAAGTGATTTGTAAGAAACCTCAATCGGCCATCAAATGTTATGAATAATATCTTTGTATGAGTCATACGTAATTTTCCATATCCATTTTAGGAGAATTTTCAAGATTTAGTACGATGTTTCTTATTATTTTCTCTTACAGAAGATTTTTTCAGTGATACTAATGATAATTAGAAGTTGAAGGGGGATACATATTATTTTTTACTTAACTAAAGTTTGATTATGTCATAAAAATAATTACATATTATTTGTATATTGGAGAATAAATGACTTTTACATAGAAGTGAATTGCTTAATACTTAAGAGACATTCCTTTTACACTGGGATGAATGATCTGTTTGATCTTAAACACACAACTATCATAATCTATCTATACACATGGGAAGCTATCAAAAGTTACGATTTTTTTTTTCAATGATGAAGGAATCTCACACTATGATATAAAATCAGTGGTGTGTGACATCCTCTGAGTCACTGGTATGTATAATTTTTTATTTTAGTTGTACTTTGGTTTTTTTAGAGTTCTTGGGTTTTAGGAGTTTCAAATTTGAATTTTGGGAAGATGAAGACCCAGAAACGCCATTTTATCAAGGTTTTCCAAAACCATGTATCTACCTAGGTCTAATTATGGAAGGGGTGGAAGATTTTTCATGGTTTGGCCATGGTTTTCTAAACCATGAGATACCAAGCAGTAATTATGCATCCTATCATGGGGGGATATTAGATCCACATGGATTGATCCTAGTTTTCCCAACTATGTGAAGTCCCAAAGAAAATTATGTAGTCTTTATTTTGGATGGACAGTGTCACAAGCATGGTTGTTAGAGGATTTTATTGACCATACATCCATACCATAAAACATTATCTAGATTATTAAAAACGTAAAATTATCAAAATTCCACTATCATGCTTTTCAGAAATTCTCTATTTTCCCTTACCCCATAATTTGAATCCCTCCACCCACGGATGCAAGATTCTTTTTTTCTTCCTATGTGTATTTATCATGAAGATATTGGTAATTTTTCTTCAGATAATTTGATTTATTTTTGTTTCCTTCTTCCTTCCCCATCCTCAAGCCTTATTATTCCTCTTTCATAGTGATTTGTAACCCTATAAGGGGGTTTTCACCAAACCTAGGGTTTTAATAGGGGAAATTATTCTTGCCACATTTCTTAGGTGTCTGAGGCCTAATTTTACCTCTTCTAAGTGGCCATCATCATAGGAAGTGATATTTAGACCCAATTCGAGGATAGTCTCTCTATTTAATTTCATTTTCCATATAAAACCATTAAATTTATAATCACATTGGGTTTTTTCATTAAATTAAAATTTCAGGGATTTATGGTTGGTGTGAATTCCATGATTCATTTATTTCATATATTAGTTTGTAAATTTGGATGTTTAATGTGGGCTCTTCCAAACGAGTGTGGTTTTTTTACACCAAGTGTTTGTTAAAATGGATCTAAGGGTTTATATGGGTTTCAAAGGATTTATAATGTGTTTTTAGAAAATAATTTAGCATTTAATTTTTCATCATAAAAAGGTATTTTTTGTGAAATGGATTCTATTATAGCTTGATTGATATGGGAACATATTTTTTGATGTGATATCATAAATTAGTTCATGGGTTGACAGGGTTTTGATTGACGATTTTGTTCAAGGGACCATGTGATCCTCCAGATAAAATACTATGTGATATTCAATTATGGATTTTTCATGTGTCCATGTGATCCATTGTTGGAAAAACTATGTGATCCTCCAATATTGTTACCAAGGGACAATAAAATCCTTTCAGTAGGAAGACTGTGTGAGCTGTCATGTTGGGCCCAAAAAAATGGGTTTCATAGGGACTGGATCATGTAGAGTTGTTTTTGGTATCATTTTCCCATTGTATTGTATGATTCAGTTGGATTTGGATTGGTACCCCCTTATTCATTATGGGTTAGTTTTTGAGATACCATGTATATGTATATGTCATGATATGGCATGTTTGTATTGTATTTTATGTTCAGGTATATGGTATCTACATATCTTTTATTTTTCAATCTAATTTCATTAGTGTGGACATCCCATTTTATGGATGGGTTATGTGTGTTTACTTATAGTGAAATATTCCCCAACGGATGTTGGTTATGCCTGGTTATTATCGTCACCCAGTGGAGATCAAAAACATGCTTCGGGCCCTGTACCATGCTAGATTGAGTAAAAAGTTGGTTAAACATAGGTTGGTTCATTATAAGGTGTGAATAGTATTGAATTTAAGATTTACAAGGTCATTTTAAACCATGGTAGGGTTTTATATTTCATATTATAATGGTTGTATCATGATTTTCGAATCATAATGAAGAAATATTTCTATGTCTGATATATGGAGGGTTGTAGTGGTGTGGTTTATTTTTTTTGTCATGGATAAAGTTTGATATCATTGATTCTATTTCTATATAAGATATATATAAGTTAAATATTTTATATCCTTTGGTATTACACAAAACATATTTGGGGATGATGGATATGTTATTCCACACCGTTTTTCATACTTATCTAAGTAGATATAGAGTTAGAGTTAAATTAGGATATATATATATTTGTTTGTGTGTAAATACATCTATATATATTGAGGTACATAGGGGGTTTTATTATAAATAATGGATTGGGTTTCACACTAAAAATTAACCTTTTGGAGGATCTCATCGTGGGTCATTTTCTTCTATAGTTCATCTGTTGCTGAGTCTAGAATCTCTTTTGTAGAATCTCCCAATACTAGAATGAGTGGTTGTTTTTTAGTACAACACTATTTAATTAATGTGTATTGTTCTTAGGGAATTTATTCTTTTTTATTAGTCTATTATTGGTTTTTTCATTCATTTTCTTTCTATATCTTATCTTCTTCTTCATGAATGACCATTATATTCTGACAGATGATATTTTTTTAATGCATTGACTAATTTTTTTGATTCATGCATGAACATTGTGTCAATTTTAGTAATTATGTTTATATATGGTACTGGTTTACCTATATCATAAATAAATTAAAGTAATTTACCATAATAAAAGTGGTGTTTATGAGCTAGAGGTTCAATTCCAAGACAGTGGATTTTCATAGACCCAATTCCTGCACCATCTTGGCTAATCGATTATATTTTAGGATTCCCTAATGCATGATCCTAGACATACTAATCTTGGTGCAGTTTCATTAACTTGAATTTTCATGTTATATTCTTTATTCAAATTTCTCTAAGTTGTTTACTAAATAACATCTTTTTGGGTTCGACCTTAGACTGCCAACATTCTATACCCATTTAGTTAGTAGATAAGAAGAGTAATTTCTAAATTCTAAATGTGAGAACTCATCAAATATAATGCCACCCAACATGAATTCAATTTTTTAAATGTTTTTATACAAGTTAAAATTTATGATACCTTTCCAAAAGTTTTTTTTGAAATATTTGAAAGGATTTTTATGTATGACTTCACAAGTTATTGTATTAGATATTTTTTTAAACAATTATGCCTTGGTCAAAGGACCAACTCATTAAAATATATAAAGTTTAAAATTAAAATTACAAAAGTTTTAAGGAAGGTTATTTATTATGATCCTTTTCATGAAATAGGATTATATCAGTAGGAAGGATATCCATCCACGTATTTTCATTATCAACTACATTATTTCCAATATAATCTTCCACCCTATTCACCTCTAGATAAGAATGATTGATTATATGACTATGTTTGGACAGTTGATCTATGCACGTTATCCAAATAATATTGAGATCCCACGCAAGGTGAACCACTCTCTATCAAAGGGCCTACATGATGGTATTTTAGACTCATTCGATCCAAACATTATATTGTATATTTTTTTCTTGATTAAACCAACTAAAATAGTTATCTTTTATATCCATCCTTATTGGGAGGAAGAAAAACCACACTTAACATTGAAAAATCCTAGAATATAACCATTGTGATTTCCTCCCATGATTCCATATCTCGCTGGTCTAGGGATTCCCTTCAAGGAACCATCCATTTTAATTTTTATCCAGTCAGGGAGGGGTTTTTATAATACATATAGAATACCATTTAGAAAGATATATATTTATTTGATTCTGATCTGATGAAGGATAATAAATTACATGATGGAATTGTGGGAGGTTCCTTTTTGCATAATTCTGGCTTCTTTGATCACAATGCATATTTTTATTTGGGATACATGACGATTGAAATAGATATTATTATGATAGATTTAATTTATTTCTTACAAAATAATACGAATCAGTTTTCCTACAGTAAAAATGAATAGCTGATCAATTTGAGGAGAGGAATCCATGATAGTGAATCTCAATAGATGTATTAGGATGGAGTCCAAACCTATCCACATGTGATTAAAAAATTACAAAATATAATTCCATAATGAAAAGGAAGTATCACAAGTCAGCAATAGATGATCATAATCCTCTCTTTTTTATTACACATATGACATATAAAACAAATTTCAATAAAAAATAATATGATATTTCTATCAGTGGGAACTCTATTATAGGAAATTTTCCAAATCAAGGTGAATCTGGAGGTTCTAAACCATTATTTTTTAAATCTCCTTAACTAAGAAAAATCCTATATGGTATTTTTGAAATTATGTTTTTAGTAATTTTTATATCTTAACATAACATTATAATATTTTTCCCAATCTAAAATATCATTAATGTTGAAAATGGGGTAGTTGTTAATCATAGTAGCGATTTCATTAGGTAAATCTATATCTATAGAACGCCTATAGTCATTTATGAAGATTTTAATATCCATCGTTAGATTCATGGGGTCTATCATAGAGCAAAGAGGGTAGCCATTCTTGTTATCTGCCAAAAGATTCTTAGAATCTTACTTTTCAACTATCCCTTGAGAGTGAGTCAAGATTTTTGAGAAACTATGTTTGAAAGAATGCTAGACATAAGAGTCCATATATATAAAATACCTTTTTTTATTTTTGTTTTATATTTTTCTATAAGGAAATCGACATCTGATAAGCTATTGTATAAAATATTCCACGTAATTGTAGCTTGGAGGGCTTCATTAAATAGTTAGCGGTTCTTAATACTAAGGCTGCCTTTTTAAAGGGGAGTGCAATAATTATTCTATAGAACTGTTATAATTTTCCAATCTAGAAATCTTCCTCTCGAAAATATATATTTGTATGTTTCGATTTTTTAACAACTCAAATGGTCATTTATAAACCATGAATGATTAAACAATTTTAGAAATAATTGTGTATTTGACAACAAAAATATTTCCTTCCATCAATAATGTTTTTCCCTTCCTAAAGGATAGTTTATTATTAATCTAGTCTACAACATTGTAAAAAATGTTCTTTTTATCTTCCCACCGAAAATGGATACTCCATGGTATGTGAAGGGGAAGGATCCCTCTTTTATTCCATGTTCATTCAAAATACTAGCTTTCCTAGATGAAGGGAGGAGTTTCCTAAAGAAAATGAAATATTTTTTCTAGTTTCTGGACTGAAAAAATACATATTCATAGTGTGGTATGCCGCCTTTATGATTTTCTATGTCCTTTTTGTCTAATTTAATGAATAAAAAATATCTTCTGAACACAAAATATGTGAGGGAACATTTAGGTTTATAGAGACATTTATTGTATTAATTATATCATGATTAATTGAAGTAGTGATAAGCCTACTAAGTTAGTCAACGATAATAAAAAGAGGTTGGTGGAGAGGGGGTCACCCTATCAAAATCCTTTGGAGTAGTTGAAATATCCCTTAGTGAACCATTAATCGAAACAAAAATGTCATTATATAAAACATCGTTTTAATTTTGGTCACAAATGTGTCATTAAAACCAAAACTATTGGAAAAATTGAAAATAAAACTCTAGGAAATTGTGTCAAAATCTTTTCAGATATCAATATTTATGGAAAACCATCACACGTTTTCAGTCCTTTTTAAAATGTATGTATTTTCATAGGCATGGAATATGCAATCTTGGATATTTCATTCTTTAAGGAAGCCAAATTTGTTTTAAGAGACAATTTTATAAGCAATAGTGGATATTCTAAAAGCAATCAATTTTGATATAAATTTATAAATACTATTAATAAAAGAAATTTTCTTCAAGAGATGAATTTCGAAGTTATTATCCACTATGGTAATTAGTGAGATAAATTGGGAAGGTATCCATTATAGACAAATGATTTTACCATGTGAAAAACATCCTTGTAGATAGTCTCCCAATAGTTCTAAAAAACAGAATTAGTGAAACCATGGGACAGGGGGCACTATCAGTTTTCAAGCTGATGATAGCTTATTTAATCTCATGATAAAGAGGAACACTAATCAACAAAATTATCACTATCTCTAACTCTGAGGGTAATTATATCAGTATTTATTTCCTTATTAAGATCGGGACCATTAAATATTTTGTTAAAATATGAGACAACATGGTTAACCAAACCTTACGCATTATCCATGATGTTATACCCAACTTTAATAAAGGTAATATAACTTCTAGATATTGTGTAAAAAATATATATAAGATTAAATGGCATAATGACATTCTGGATTTAGTGAAGGTTGTTTATTGATATAGATATTCACTAGATGATTTATATATATGTTGTATTTTGGATTATGTCATACTATATTATACAGTTATGTCATTTAGTATGACATACTTTTAACAATGGAATATTGTATTCTTTGATTTAGGACTATCATAAAGGCTGATTAGGTATTTTACTCAACATACATAGACATACCTTACAATATTATGTGATGATATTGTATTTTGTGACATGTATCATAAATTATGTATGATGGATAATGTTGTTTAAAGTTATGTGTTAATATACAACTATCCCTATCCAAATAATTTATTATTTATGATTAACATTTAAAATGATGAAATTTATGGGAGTACTGAATGATGAATTTATATGATAAATTCATGCATGGAAATGATTAAATGTCTCAAAATTATTATAACTAAATTAATTTACTAAAAAAATCATAAAATTTGATTAAATACATTAAATTCTTAAGGAGAATCCATAGGAAATATATAATGTGGCTGAAAACACTAATATGGTCAGTTGGGATCTATGATATTGGTATTGCATACACCAGAACCTCTCTTATCCTTCTTATTTTACTTCATGTGGTAATAATATATCCTTTAAAAATTATGTTCCAACATAAAAATTGAGTAATTCATTAATCTATGGACACTCCTAAGAGAAAATGACATATTTGTTTCTTCTCAATGATCTTCATTAAACTCATGGTTTAAGATATGTGTTTTGTCCAACATCTGTGTAAAGTTAATATGTTCTTATTTTATATTATCCATGGTTTTTGGATTCATAGAATGGATGTATTATTTATTGGTTTCTTGTTATTTCTTATTTGTATAATATGTTTTATTTCATCCTAGTAAATATTATAGTGGTATCAGTGCCTTCTCAAGATTCATTGATTCCTTAAATCATGTTGAAATTGAAGAAGAAGCGAATATTTTATTTTTAATCATAATAAATGATATAGATTTTATGTTGTAGAATCTATTATTCCATGGGATATCATAAATAGTGATAGGATAATTCCATATGATAAAAAATATTATATTCTGAGATATGATATAAATAATTTGTTTTATTATATATCATAACATAATATATAGTAGATCATATTTGATAATAGTGTCATTTAATGATGTTTAATAGAAGTAAAATATAGAATTGTATCACCTTAGTAATATCTATAGACATCATAAAATATGATTCACCAGCACTGAAGGTGACATAACATCCCACCTAGTACCTTTATTAATGCATAATATTAGTTCTTAATTATATCACGATATAAGACTAATTATTTAATCTTAAAATATATTGATAGCACTAAAGGGAGAATCACATGATGCAACTCACCTATATGAAAACATGGTATAGCCAATGAACTAAACCAAAACCTTTAATATATATTATTTCGTTTAATACAATATATGGGGAAATATTTTTAATATTTTTTAATTATGAAATGAATTAAATAATTTATCAATTATTTATAAATTATAGAATTGGATATTTTATAATATTTACTCAATTTTTATTGTTTAATAATTAACTAATTATAAAGTATATATAATTAATAATTAAAATTTTTAATCATTTAATAAATAAATTATCGAAAATATAAATTATTAATATTTAAATATATTTCATTAAGATGGAATGACTTATAAATTATAAAGAATGTGTTTATATTAAAATTCAAATCAAAAATATATAATGCCTATAAATTACTAGAAAATGCACAATATAAATTATTTTGTATCGATATTATGAAATGTTCGTGGTATTTTATTTGAAATAGTTAAAATTTCATTCAATATTTGATAAACTATTTTTACTATATAAAAAGGAGAATAGATTTTTGATATGAAAAAGGATTAAATAATGCCAAATATGCAATATTTGGATTATATAAAATGATTTAATAATTTATTAATTGTTCATAAATAATATAAAATGTTGTATTTCAGTTAAAATTATATATTTGAATTTGTTCCATATATATTGATAATAAAAAAGTGATCATATCAGAAATAAATAAAAAGTGATTATATTTATCTTATTATGAAATTTCCATAAAACATGGTAAATTATTAAGAGTTTATAATTAATTTAATTATTAATTGTATATAAATTTTTTTCTATTGTATAAATTTAAGAATTATTCATTTATTTTGTATTATTCTTAAATTTAATCTTGAATATAGATAGTATATTATGAATGGATTGATTCTTTAGTTTAATGTTTTACACTACTTCTATGAATTATAATACATTCATTTAAGGAGTTACATACATGGTTTGATAATTGAAAATTTATTTAGTATTTTTATTCATTGAATTTGGATTATTTATGAGTTATGATCTTGAATTTAAAAGGTTAATTAAACTATATTCATATTATGTTTTAGTATCGTGATACAATTGTAGTGTATTCATTTATTTTGTATTATTCTCAGATATAATCTATAATATAGTTATTATATTACGAATGGATGGATTGTTTAGTTTAATGTTTTACACTAATTCTACGAATTATAATACATTCATTTAAGGAGTTACATACATGGTTTGACAATTGATAATAATTTTAGTATTTTTCTTCATTGAATTTGGATTATTTATGAGTTATGATCTTGAATTTAAAAGGTTAATTAAATTATTTACATACTATGTTTTTGTATCATGATAAAATTGTAGTATCTATTGATTATTAAATAATGTATATTGGGAATTTTGGTGAGACAACTCACCCATCAATGGAGCATAGGATCTGACTAGAAAAGTAGGGGTTTCCTACATGTTATACAATGATTAATATTTTGGTGATTTTTTATTTCATCTGATTACAATAATTTACATGAAAGTGTTTCATATAATTTATGTATTGGGTGAATTCTAATTTTTGTATAAATAGTGGAATTTTAATTTAGTTTAGTATCAAATGTTATGAGTTTTTTCAAGAGTTCAACATCAATTGGATTTGAATGTGTTGATTGGGTGGAAGAAACATTGATTTAAAACTAAAACATTATAACTATTATGAATACATGTAATGGGATTTCATGTATAATATGGTGAGATATAAAACCTCATGAAAAATAAAATGTTTCCTATTCTTTTCCAAGAAAACACTTTTCAAAGTCTCGATTAGTTTATTCAGGTGACCTTAACTATAAAGTGCTCATGATTTTCTTGGGTAAGAAAATAAGATTATAGTTTACCCTAAATATTAGGTCTCTATATCTATTTTGAAATTTGTCTTACACCTATCTAGGAAACTCTAATGATTAGATATAAGAGGAACAAATTTTACTGAATTAATATATTGTATTAAGATAGCAGTTTATCCACTCAACTGTCAATGATTCTTAAATTATATGATTGAATTAACTTTCTACCATATATAGCAATTAATTTTTTAATGATATTATATGGGATGATTCATGATTATATATTATTAAAACATGGTAAAATCCTTTATTAATTGATTATAAAAATGATACTCATTTGAAAAATATATTTTCAGGAAAAAAATGGAATCATAATCATTAATTATAAATTTGAGATCAGTCTTAGAGAAAATAACTAGTAATGGAAGGTAAATTCTAATCTAGTATATAAATTTAATAATAATTGATAAGAAATAATGAAAATACTTTTAGTTAAAGAAACTCATTCCAAAAATTATAAAAATTAAAGCTATTCATCAAATGGATATAGACTCTTATGATAATATTTGGAAATATTCATTGGATGAATCCACTATCATACAATTATTTGTAGTTCCTAAGATACAAAATAAACATTATCCCATAGACATGGACAAGAAAATAGATAACCTGAAAATATTCAACCAATAAAATATTGGGCATGATAGGTATGAGATTTCAAAGGAATTTTTCAGATGAAAGAATTATAAACTAATTTTAATCTTCAATCATGTACTCAATATGAGTGGGTATGTTAATTAATTGTAGATTCTAGGGTCTCAATTTAGACTTTATCTTACTAAAGATTCATTATAAAATACCTATTATAAATAATTATAAATGTTATTGTGAATCAAAATATGAATGAGTTTAATAAAATTTTACTCATTCTTCTCAATATGTTTTTGATAGATGTGTAAGACATGGTAGGTATAGCCTCATGTGTTTTATTGATTATTACATTATTAAAAAACATAAAGTAGAATAAGAAAAAAATGGATAATATAGTGTAGGTGGTTTCAATATTCAGTTAAATTATTTGAATCCTAAGGGTAGAATCACAAATATGGCTCAGTTATTCCATTATAGAAAGACTAGTCACTGGAGTAAGAATTAAATAGAATGCATAAAAGGTCAAAAAACCATTTAGAGATTCCACAACAAGTATTAATGTAATAAAAATAAATTCAATTATTTTTAGTGTATTCAATATCTAAAATACATTAAAATTTATTATGAATATTTATAGAAGTTCAAAATTGATGAAGTGTTGATTATTTAATCTTGGAGTATGAATTTAGTTAATAGAGTAAGAGTTTTTACATCAGGGAGTTGGATTCAATGGATTCATTTTAAAATTTAGATGGAACAAAATAAAGATTTTATATTTTCTTCATGTTATCCATTATGTGATACATTTTATTTATAGAAATTGGTTGTTTGATAAAAAAATAAAAGTTTATTGGTTTAATAAAAATAGTTATGATTTAATCCATCTCAATTACATGTCTAAAAATTGTAGTAGGTTTATATGTGATAAAAGATGTTATTTGATGTATTTCTTTAAAAATGATGGAAGAGTTCTCACCAACCATTATTGAAATATTTTAATGAATAAAATATTATTTTTTGTATATTACTCCTAAAACCTAATGTAACATATAATATATGGTTTCTAATAGTTTATTTTTTAAATATTATCTCTATAGAAAATAAGTTTTATTTTTCAATGAAAATGGGTTTTTTTGCCTTATCATTGTATTCTAGAGAGAATTGATTTTCTAAAATGATAGTGGAAGTATGTTTGGACATAGAGAAATTTAAAGTATAATAGTTAAATATTATAACAACAAATTTCAATGTGAATGTAGCTTAATACAGTAAATAAATGTAGAGTATATTGGTAAAAAATATTTACATTTAGCTTACAACATGATCTCAATGATAGGTTAAATATAAAATTTAAAATAAACATAATATTGAATAAAATAGAAAGTGTTCAATGTTTTTAATAGAATATATTAACATCATAAATTAGGATTTTTTGAAGAAAATAATTTTGAATAGTTATTCAAACAGGTGAATATTGTTAATATTATTCATTTTCTAACCATTATTCAAGATATACCTATTCATAGATGGTACCCATTAATAGTGTCAACTAAGAGGATTTTATTATATGGTTATATAGATTTGTGTAATGAATCACATTAAGATATAATGAGTTTAAAAAACCTAAAAGTGAAGAAAAAATATGGATTCACTAGTAATAAATCATATAATCTATAATTAGATAAGTGATTATATATGGTTTCGTCAATATTACAAAAGGAGTTTAAGATTATGAAATTTTTAATGTTATAAGAATAAAATATTTACTTTGTTATTCATTCATATTAGATGCATACAGAACAAGAATATTAATGATAATTAACTTTTCAAAGTATGATTTTGAGGTATCCTTCTAAATTTTCCATAATGTAATGTTATAGGTTATGATGAAATTTTAAGGTTAGTGTTGGTAGGATTTTTTATCCCGATAAGGAATATTCCAATAATATAAAAAATGCGTTTTGTGTATGGGATTACCCTTCAAATTTATCACATCAGGTTTCATATACCATGTATTTAGTATAATAAGGGTGAATTTTTCCCATTTGTATTTATCTATGTTAGAAAAGCTGTTTATCATGAGAATTGTAACACCCTGAGCTTCCACGATACGCTTCTCATTCAATAATGCAATAGCTTGCATTGTACGCAACTTTGAGTTCTAAACACACACCACAACCAATCAATGTAGCTGTTATGAATAGTAATACCTAATTTTTGAAATTTTATAAATTTTATCTTGCCAAATGGCCTTCGTTTTTGGATTTGGAATATCGAAATTAGCCTATGTTTAATTTTTGGTATTTTTCTGAGAACTTCCAATTTTTTTATGAATAGTGAAAAATACATAAAAACAACTTTTTATATCAAAATAATTTATAGTGATAAATTATAATATTGAGTGGTTTTAAAGTATAATTAGAATATAATTTTACCATTTTATCCAATGGTGGTCATTAGAATTAATTTCACTTTGAAATTGGACTTAAACAATTGTCAATCTTTTGATATATATTATTTCTCAATAACACGCTATTTGTTGTGACAGTGGGAATTAATTATGAAATTGATTAATGCAACATATATGTTAGAAATTTTGTAAAATAGACATCATTTTTGAATTCGGAATATCTATTATACCTAAGGGAGAAATTTTGTCATTGTTCTGAAAAACATCAATTTTTTATGAATAGTGAAACCACTAAGTGGTAGTTAAAAACTGATTTTTCGTTTAAATAAAACATTACCACTTCTGTGTTTTTATTTTCAAAAATCCTACATACATGGTTTTCATTAGTAAATAAAATGGGGTTCAATTGGTTAAAAATATTTTTTGGTGAATAGTAACTTTTAAGTTTAATTTATTGCGATTGAAGGTAATTAGTGAAATTTAAGGTAAAACTTATATTATAAAAATAATAAAATACCATTACACTTGTCCTACCCCTATTGGATGAGTCATGGACGACCAATACAATCCATGGGTCAACTTGGAGACCCCATGGAGCCACTTTGGTAGGAAAATGACATTAAAAACCTTTTATTTATTGTTAAAATATAAATGTCACAAACAAGAGTTATTTTACTAAAACAATTTTTAAATGGGGGTAAACAAGTAATATTTTTGACTATAAATATTCATTATAAAGATAAAAAGATTTTATACATCATGATTGTTTTTTTATAATTTTTAGACATTAAATAAATTAAATTATTTATGACACCATGATGATACATCGATTACCTCATCTATTAACGATTTCAATAAAATGAAAATATAATGTAAAATCTAAGGCTTACACTTGTAAAAACCCTATTTTATGAGTCTATTTTGAACCCTTGTCACCTTAGACTCGAAATATATCATTGTGGGACCTTTAGAATATGAAAAGCCTTTCATAATAATGTACCATTTCAATCTTTCCCAGAGTGCCCCTCCTCTCCTCTTATAAAAGGCCCCCACCTCTACCACCTTATTCACACCATAAAGCCTTTTGTCTCAGCCTACCTCTGCCCAAATACTCTCTATACTTCCCTATTTTACTCCAAGAAGACTCACTTTGGGAAGAACTCTTCCCAAGGAATCCATTGACTCAAATCAAAAAGAGTTACCCGATTTTAAGGTAATGTCTTCTCTTGTGTTATTTTATTTTATTTTTCTTCTCCAACCCCCTAAACTCTTTTTATTAATTTCTTTTGTAACAAAACCCGTATCCTCAATATACTAGGATGTTTTTATAAGAATTATTCTAGCTACACATACACACCCCAACATCTAATGGTTAAAGAACATATTGTTTCTGTGGATGGCGAATTTTTGCCTCACGAAACGATGATTGTTCAACACTCATATAACACCTCTAATGGTGGCCATTTTGATGATACTATTTTCATATATGATATATATATTATTTTTATGTTTTCCTTATGCTTCTTTATTTCTCATTTATGTCATACTTTATGATTTCCATTATGGTTAAACGCGATAATTTCATTTTAGGAAGTGCGGACTACCGCCCCCTCAAAGTGATTTGAATCGTTAAGGCCATATATGGGATGTATAAAGGATGGAGTAAATGATATTATACATTATATTATACTGGAATTATAATACACCTTTATAAAATTATTATTTCATTCCATTAAATACGAAATAGAAATGAAAGTAGCATTCATGCGTACGTACGGCTTACCGTCTCCATGAACGGTGCATTTCATTTCTTACCTATAAATGTTATTTAATATTATAAATGAATGAATATACTATATATATATGATATATATGATATCTACATCATGAATATAATTCTGGATATAATGGATATTACACCACATGAACAACTTGTAATTATATGAAGTTTATTTTTGACTCAAGTACCAAAGATCGACAAAACGACCGTTATTAACTTAAATAATTACATAATGTTCATAACATGGTAATAAGTGATATAAAAGGAATAATGAACTTGAAAAAGGTTCTTAAGCAGTTAGATATTATCTCTAGTTTATTATTTAGGAGGTTAAATATCGGTCGAGTCTAGTCGGACACGAGGTAAGGAAACTTCTTAACCCAATTTCCGTTCTTTGGGTTAATCTCCTACTTTCAAATTATGTCATGATATTATTGTGTCCTATCTTGTATTTTTACTTTCTTTATGTGTACTTATGGTTAATACACATAATAGATCTATTTTATTTAAAAAAATGATCTTTATAAGGGACATCATCTCAATCTTCTTTCATTGAGGCATATTCTGTTTTATACACAAATTTCTTTTATATGGTTTATAAACCCCTTTGACTTTTACGTTTATTCAAAAGGAATATTTTTTTACGAATCGTTTTACTAAATGACAAAAAGGAATGTTTTCTTGTCGTATGTATGCGGCGACAATGACTTCTCTGCCGTCGTGACCATTATTTGAGTTTCGGCTTCCTCTACAAGCCATAACTTTTTTAAAATGAAAAATAAATACCACGTTTTAATTTTCTTTTATATTGGTATTGAAAATGGTTTTGAATGTGTTTTTATTACATCAATGTGTTGTATTGATATCTTGTGATTGAAATGTGGAAATTTTATGTTTCCTTTATGCATGTTTTATGTGAATCTATTATGTTATGGTTTATGATATGTTTAAACTTATTCATATGAGGGATGCATTGGACTTAATAAGTGATGGGTGGAGCCCGCTATAGCTCCTCGATGCATCGGCAGGTTTCATGAGACAAACTAGTGTCTTGGCACGAGGCCTGGAAAAAATCTTATTTCTAGTCTTGGCACGAGGCCTTGGCTATGTGGTTATGATAGTCTTGCATTATGCAATCCATCATTATGAAAGTCATTAATGATATTGCATGTGATTATTCGACCAGTAGAATATCAATGTGAAACAAGTAAATGGCATTATCTCATTTTACTTTTTCCATATTATGTTGAAGTTCATGTTTAAAAGGCTTTGGTTTTAGTTATACATTGCCTAAAATGTTTATGTTTATTTATAAATTATTCCGCTATATTTTTATCCTTATTGAGCATATGAGCTCACCCCTTCCAATGTTTTAATTTTTCCAGGATGTGAAGAAGTATATTATGAATGACCTACTTGGATAGTATGAGGGGATATGAAGACAAGATGTTGTTGTAGTTTTTTTTCCACTTTATGATGTAATGTAGAACTTATGAATGTATCTAGTGTTTCCAAGGCTACTAAACTAATCGGTCTTTCAAGACCTGATCTTTTGTGATCATGCCAATGTTACGCAATAATTCACCGACTCTGGGTAGCTGGGGTCGGGGCGTTACAATTGGTATCAGAGGCAGTTTATTACTAACCTTGGAAGCTATATTTAGATAAACTCTTATTGGATCCCATAGACCTAAGATAGACTTTGAGGATTAGTATAGAAGAACTTCCAAGAATTTTGGTATTATAGAGATTTTTTGAGTTTTCCGAGCAATACCTCCCCGTCTGGATACGAGCAGGTAGAGGCTGCTCTAGCACAGATGTGCCTAGGGGTAAAACCTGAAAACACCACTTTGAGCTGGACTCGAACGGGAACTGGTGCATGACAATGGTCCTTGCTGCACTCTTGGTTACGACACTCCAGGGGGATATGCTTAGGATAATTCTCATTTTCTTTATAGACCATTATGAAGGGTTTATGAGTATATACTTCCTCAAAGAAAACATTTCTTTTTATGATTATGGATTATATCAATAAATAGTTCAATTTATGTTAAGTATTTAACAAGTACGGAATTATGTATTTTGATTCATAAACTAATCTAGTTTATGCCATTATTTAGAAATGGTGCCTAGTGGAATTAATGGATATCGTATCGATGCATGCAATCCGTGTAGGGATTTACCTCCTGTTCAAGATAATTATTGTTGGTCTAGAGATACAACTAGTGCTGATCAACTTATTACCATACTGGGACAACTCACTCAGGTTATGAATAATAACCATACTCGTAGAGAGCTCCCTGATCCGCAACGTGGAGGATCAATGTTAGACCGCTTCATGAGGCAACAACCGCCAATATTTAATGGGGGTACAAATTCATTATTATCTGAGCAATGGATAAACTCCTTAGAGATAATATTCCACACCTTGGGGAGTAGCGAAAGGGAGAAGGTTATCTTGACAGTTTAACGCCTCACTGGAGATGCCGATCAATGGAGGTCATTGATTCAAAATAAAAAGGAAGATGAAGAAGTATCAAGTATGGAATGGAGAGAATTCAAATATCTTTTCTTAGAAAAATACTTTCCACATGACCATCGAGCAGATATGGAAAGGAAATTTCTGAGTCTGAGATAAAAGGAGGATGAGAATGTCGCAAAGTATGAACCTAACTTTACAAGGTTAGCGAGGCATGCTGCAGATTATATACGTAACCCAAGAAGTAAGATCGATCGTTTCATTGATGGGTTAAAACCGTTTCTTCGTTGACCACTAGTATCATAATCTTTCTCAATGTACGAAGATATAGTCACGTGATCTATCAAGACAGAAAAGGAATTCTCTATGTCTTATGATAACAAAGTAAAGAAAGAGAAGAAGATAATGGTGGAACAAGAGACAGATAAATGGAAAAGGGAAAGAAGAATTTTCCATTATGCAATAGTTGTGGGAAGAATCACCCTGGTACCTGCCTAAAAGGAATGGGAGTTTGTTATAAATGTGGATAAAAAGGTCACCAGGCTCGTGATTACAAGGGAAAGAAAGAGGCTATCAATGTTGAATGCTACAATTGTAGGGAAATTGGGCATCATCCAAATGAATGTCCAAAGTGTCAGGGAAACATGCCTCAGAAAAGGCCAAGGGATCAAGGCCAATCTTATGCTATTACTACAGTTGAAGTGGAATAATTAATGTATTGGTGCTTTTGGACTCAAGGATTATATTCTTGTTATAAGAATAATGTGATATATAAGGATTGTACTACAGTACTTGTTGTTTTCATTAAGGTTTTAATATGATGAACGTCATCATATTTTAGTATGTGACAATAAGAGGAACTTTACTTTGTTTGAGGAATATGATGATACAATTGATTTTAGAATTTAGAGACCTTTTAGAGAAATTCTGGACAGAGGTATTTTGGATAACTAGAACGGTTGGAATGAATTAAGTTGAACATTGGATAGTATTGTTTAAGGTTAAACCATTTCTGAAGATTATTTTTGGAATATTATAATACTATAGTTTTAGGAAAAGGACAACCTGCAGGGTAGGGCATAACCCATCGTGTCGGACAAAGCTGCAGGAATCGAACCCACAACCATAGTGTGATAGGCCATTATTACCTACCACTAGCCTACGGGAAGACCCTGATTATTACAAAATAGTTTTCCTAATCTAAATGGTATGTGGTAATATTTAGAACCTTATAAAATTAGGATAAATATAATATTTTTTAGTTCTGTTACCATTTGGAGTGAAAGATGGGTTTGTGGTAAATATTTATGAAACTCTACACGACAAGTAAGTATATTTCCTTATACTATTTGTAAATATCTTAAACAAATTCCTCAACTTTATGAAAGGTAACATAAAACAAAAACTTTTCCGGTTAACTTTTCCAACTGGGGATTCAATGATCGTTTAACCAATCACAAGTTTGTGATTTACTAATTCTTAACTTTCTCCTAATCCGGTTTTCTACAACTCTCAATCATACCTTGATGGTTTGTTTTTCTTCCATATCAATTTTTTCATACAATCCTAGTATGGGCTATCTCGGGTGACCTTTGTACCTCTCTTTCTTTATTTTAATGTCATATTTTTATTAACCTTATTTCCGATGTGGGTTTTCCACAATGGTATTTTCTATTTTCAAGCTTTTATTTTCAAAGAAAAATTTCAAATTTCGAGGATGAAATTTATTTAAGGAGGGGAGAATGTAACTCCCCAAGCTTCCACGATACATTTCTTATTCAATAATGCAATAGCATGCATTGTATGCAACTTCGAGTTCTAAACACACACCACAACCAATCAAAGTAGCCGTTATGAATAGTAATACCTATTTTTTGAAATTTTATAAATTATATCTTGCCAAATGGACTTCATTTTTGGATTTGGAATATCGAAATTAGCCTATGTTGAATTTTTGGTACTTTTCTAAGAACTTCCAATTGTTTTTATGAATAGTGAAAAATACTTAAAAACAACTTTTTTAATCAAAATAATTTATAGTGAAAATTTATACTATTGATTGGTTTTAAAGTATAATTAGAATATATTTTTACCATTTTATCCAATGGTGGTCATTAGAATTAATTTCACTTTGAAATTGGACATAAAAAATTGTCAATCTTTTGATATATATTGTTTCTCAAAAACACGCTATTTGTTGTGACAACGAGAATTAATTATGAAATTAATTAATGCAACTTATATTTTTGGAATTTTTTAAAGTAGACATCATTATTGAATTCAGAATATCAATTATAGCTAAGGGTGAAATTTTTGCATTGTTATGAAAAACTTCAATTTTTGATGAATAGTGAAACCACTAAGTGGTAGTTAAAAAACTGATTTTTCATTTAAATGAAACATTACCAATTCTGTGTTTTAATTTTCAAAAATCCGACATACATGGTTTTTATTATTAAGTAAAATTTGGTTCAATTGGATAAAAATAATTTCAGGTGAATAGTAACTTTTAAGTTTAATTAATCGTGATTCAAGGTAATTAGTGAAATTTAAGGTAAAACTGATATTATAAAAATATGAAAATACCTTTACACTTGTCCTACCCCTATTGGATGAGTCATGGCCGACCATTTAAATCCATGGGTCATCTTGGGGACCCCATGGAGCAATTTTTTATGAAAATGATATTATAAACCTTTTATTTAATGTTAAAATAAAAATGTCACAAACATGAGTTGTTTTACTAAAAGAACTTTTAAATGGGTTTATACACGTCATATTTTTGACTATAAATATTCATTAGAAAGATACAAAGATTTCCTACATCATGATATTTTTTTTATAATTTTTAGACATTAAATAAATTAAATTATTTATGACACCATGATGATGTAGCGATTACCTCATTAATTAACGATTTAAATAAAATGAAAAGATAATTTACAATCTACAGCTTAAACTTGTCAAAAACCTATTGTATGAGTATATTTCTAACCCTTATCACCTTATCCTTGAAATATTTCATTGTGGGACCTTTAGAATCCGAAAATCATTTCATAATAATGTAACATTTTAATCTTTCCAAGAGTTCCCCTCTTCTCCTCTTATAAAAGGCCCCCACCACTACCACCTTATTCACACCTTCAAGCATTTTGGCTCGGCCAACCTCTTCCCAAATACTCTGTAAATGTCCCTCTCGTACTCCTAGAAGACTCACTTTGGGCAGAACCCTCCCAAGGAATCATTTGGCTCAAATCAAAATGAGTTACCCGATTTTAATGTAATATCTTCTCTTGTGTTATTTTATTTTATTTTTCTTCTCCAACCACCCAACCTCTTTTTATTAATTTCTTTTCTAACAAAACCAGTATCCTCTATATACTAGTATGTTTTTATAAGATTTATGATAGCTACACTTATAGACATCTACATCTAATTGTTAAAGAACATACTATTTCTGTGGATGACGAATTTCTGCCTCACAAAACGATGATTGTTCAACACTCATATAATACCTCTAATGGTGGCCATTTTGATGACACTATTTTCATATATGATATATATATTATGTTTATGTTTTTCTTATACTTCTGTATGTCTCATTTATTTCATAATTTATGATTTTCATTATGGGTAAACGTGATATTTTCATTTTAGGAAGTGCGGACTACCGCCCCCTCAAAGTGATTTGAATCGTTAATGCCATATGTTGGATGTATAAAGGATGGAGTAAATGTTATTATACATTATATTATACTGGATTTATAATACAACTTTATACTATTATTATTTCATTCCATTAAATAAAAAATAGAAATGAAAGTAGCGTTCATGCGTACGTACGGCTTACCGTCTCCATGAACGGTGCATTTCCTTGCTTACCTCTAAATGTTATGTAATATTATAAATGAATGTATATACTGGATATATATTATATATATGATATCTACATCCTGAATATAATTCTGGATATAATGGATATTTCACCACATGATCAACTTGTAATTATAAGAAGTTTATTTTTGACTCAAGTACCAAAGATCGACAAAACGACCGGTATTAACTTAAATAATTACATAATGTTCATAACATGGTAATAAGTGATATAAAAGCAATAATGAACCTGAAAAAGGTTCTTAAGCAGGTAGATATTAACTCTAGTTTATTATTCAGAAGGTTAAAGAGCGGTCGAGTCAAGTCGGACACGTGGTAAGGGAACTTCTTAACCCAATTTCCGTTCTTTGGGTTAATCTCCTACTTTCAAATTATGTCATGATATTATTATGTCCTATATTGTATTTGTACTTTCGTTATTTGTACTTATGGTTAATATACATAATTGATCTATTTTATTTAAAATAATTATCTTTATAAGAGACATCGTCTCAATCTTCTTTCATTGATGCATATTTTGTTTTATACACAAATTTCTTTTATAAGGTGTATAAAAACCTTTGACTTTTACGTTTATCCAAAAGGAATATTTTTATATAAATCATTTTACTAAATGACAAAAAGGAATGATTTCTTGTCGTACATATGCGGTGACAATGACTTCTCCACTACCATGACCATTATTTGAGTTTCGGCTTCCCCTACAAGCCATAACCTTTTTAAAACGAAAAATAAATACCGAGTTTTAATTTTCTTTTATATTGGTATTGAAAATGGTTTTGAAAGTGTTTTTATTATATCAATGTGTTGTATTGATATCTTGTGATTGAAATGTTGAAATGTTATGTTTCCTTTATGCATGTTTTATGTGAATCGATTATGTTATGGTTTATGATATGTTTAAACCTATTCATATGAGGAATGCATTGGACTTAATAAGTGACGGGTGGAGCCCGCTATAACTCCTCGATGCATCGGCAGGTCTCATGAGACAAACTAGTGTCTTTTCACGAGGCCTTGTCAAAATCTTATTTGTGTTCTTGGAATGAGGCCTTGGCTACGTGGTTATGGTAGTCTGGAATTATGCATTCCATCATTATGATAGTGGTTATTGATATTGCATGTGATTATTCGACCAGTAGAATATTCATGTGAATAATTAAATGGCATTATCTCATTTTACTTTTTCCATATTATGTTGAGTTCATGTTTAAAAGGATTTTGTTTTAGTTATAAATTTCCTTAAATGTTTATATTTATTTATAAAAGCTTCCGCTATATTGTTATCTTTACTGATCATCTGAGCTAACCCCTTCTAATGTTTTAATTTTCCTAGGATGTGAAGAAGTATATTATGAATGACCTGCAGGGATAGTATGAGGGGATATGAATACAAGATGTTGTTGTAGTTTTGTTTTCACTTTATGATGTAATGTATGACTTATGAATGTATCTAGTGTTTCCAAGGCTACTAAACTAATCGGTCTTTCGAGACATGATCTTTTGTGATCATGCCAATGTTACGCAATAATGCACCGACTCTGGGTAGCTGGGGTCAGGGCGTTACAAGAATAATCATACATTGATACCTCTATTACACTATACATGAGGTTGATCTTATCCTGGGTGGTTTCATATATTATTGATCCTTTCACCCATTGAGTTTAAATAATATTGGATTTTCATCGCTTATAATGAGTATGAATTATGGGCCCCTGATTGAGATAGAGTGAAGGAATGTATAATTGCACCTAGAAAACTGACATGTGATGTTCATATCTATTGTATGGTTATACTTTGATATTATCTTTCAATATTGTGAATGATAAGAAATATTTCATCCTTATGCCTATTTTGTACTTGGATAATCGATAACATATGAGTTGATATATGGGATTAACATACACCATGTTTGTTGGCTACTAATCTTCTTTGGTAAAGGAATTATAAAATCATGTATGCTTGTATATGATGTAAATGTGGAAAAAAATATAATAGATACATCTTTCTAATAAATTTAATTCCAAATTTCGTTATAAATTGAGTAGTGATGAATACTTTTAGAGGAAAATCTTTAAATTAATTTATGTGTTTAGGAATTCATATTTTTTTCAATTTTATAATGTATCATGGGGGCACACATTATGTTTTAAGAAATGAATATTATTTTTTTAAAATAATAGATAACTTATTTAAAGTATTTTTAGATTTTAACCAAAATGAGTTTGGGATGGATTTTTACAAGGTATTACATATGTTGTCTTAAATGATAAAATTGATAATAGATTTCCAAATTTGTGTTAGAAATATCTAAAATTTTTATTAGATTTAATTTAATTTTTAATTGTGAATGATTTTATATAAGGTGAAATGACAAAAAGTTAATTAAGATTTTGTACAAGGGGATAATAATGGATATATATCATTAATTTCTTATATATATGATATATTTTGGATTATATTATAAGGTATTAAAAATTTATGTCAAATGATATGACATACTTGAACCAAAGGCATATCATATGCTTTTGGTTTAGGTATACCATATAAGGCAATTTGGGGATATCAGACCACTCCCTTAACTATGTTATACAATATGATATGTGAGACCATAGGATATGATATGGATCAGTTATAATTTATGATTTATAAGGAAATAAAATTTAAGTATGAATATTTGGGTATTTTATTTCATGTAAGATATCCTTTACAAAAATTTTATTATAAAATAAAACATATTAGAGAATAAAAAATGTATTTAAACATTAATTAACATATACACTCGATCGATGGGTAAAAGTGTTTTTAAAAAAATTTATTTTTTCAATTCTTACGTAAAAGTATGGTAAATGAAAGGAAGTATTTTGAAACAACCTTATAGCCAATATAAAGTGGAGGAAATAATTAATGTAGTTTTTGAGGAACATTCATATTGATTCTCCCTTTGATCGAAGCTCATTTCTTCTTCCTCCTTATATAGAGAGGTTATATTATACCATGGAAAAATGGAGTGTTGCACATAAATATTTATTAATTCATTAACCCAATTATACACTTTAGATCATTGAACCAATTTTTTTCTTCAGGGTGTTCTTTATCAATCTCATGATTGTAAACATGAAATTTATCCCAAATCATTATCAGTTACAGATTCTTTTCGTTTCAGATAATGAATGATTTTGGTAACATCATTTGAACATATTTTTTTATTTTTTCTTATTACTATCCATTTATTGAAAAAGTGTTATTTGATGAAATGAATCATTACACGCATCACCCCCAGATTATAATAGAGGAATTGGGTGTAGGGGAATATGAGTTTAAATTTTAGCACTAAAAGTTACATTAGACTACTCTCGACATTTTAAACCTAGTAAAGTTAAATAAAATACATATACATACACATTTAAGTAATGAATTCATGGAATAAAATTAATTTTTTTAAAGGGGGTTAATTATAAATTATTATTACTGATAACTAGTGACATAATCCAATTAAGAGAAATGAAATAGTGATCATATCACTAATAAAATATAGTTCTATTTAATTTGGAAATATTATCAATAAATAATTAGAATTACTTAATGAATATCCTATTATTTATTTATAACCAATAAAGATGGTTTAACATATAATAATAATAGTTGTAGATTTATTTAAATAATAATATATTAAATCTATGAGAACGTTTTTAAATTTTGTGACAAAGACTTATATCACATTTGATAACATAAAAAACTTGAACGCAGAGTTTTATGTGAAATTCCTTGTTATGTGGTTGTAAAATTAAATAAATTAAATTTAATATTAATGAATTATTATTATTATTATTATATTTCTATGAGTTGGGTTAGGGTAAATCCATTGAGGATGATATAATAAATTTAGGCTATTATTCAGAAGATATTGTGTGGTTGATAAGTGGTTTCTTGATTTTTGTGTTGAGACTGCTTTGTGAATTTATCTAATTTGAGAGGTGATACATCCCAACTATGGATAGATATTGATGGTGATGTGATAACATTGTGACTACCCTTACCCTTACTCTTGAATAGGGTTATAGTGGTGTGACGATGACCCTTACACTTTTCGATAACTTAAAAGGGTAGAGACCGGTGGTAACTTGTTCATGTGTCCATTACTATCAATCAAAAACATAATGTTAATGAAAAATAGCTATTATCTTAGATATTGGAATAGATATATAATTCCATTAGAATCTATAGAATAGGATATGTGGAGATTGGTTATCATCCTATAATCCCTTACATGAAAATACGATGGATGATAAGTCACGTGAGTGTTTATGCCCTTACTCTCCCAAAACTATAAGATCAAGGTGGAAAAGGATGTAACATATATTATAACATCTCTTTCCTACAAATTTGGGATTAATACAACTATATATTCTATTTTATCTCTAATTTTGTATATTTCTTTAATTATTAATATATAAAATTATAGGTTAAGAGATGCGTTATTTGTAGAAAATTTGGTCATATAAAAACTGATATATATATATATATCTGTCTGTGTCTGTGTGTGTGTGTGTGTGTTTATTATAGAATCTCATGGATATATAGATACATTTATTTCTTTTAGTGTCCATAATGGTGCATTCATGTGATTTTTTGGATGGGAATACTATGAAATGGTCTAAAACGATATCATTATTTTCTGATGTTATTTATATTTCATGAATGCCATATACATATAGGGTCGACGGGTTCTGAATTTTTCGATATTGTGGGGATAGATTGATAGGGTTGTACCCATGACTTACTCTTTGATGAGAGGGATACTTGTTTATGATATGAGATCTAGGTGAACCCCTATTTTGATATATCCCTTGGGGGGAATTTCTATCCTTTCATATAGAATCATAGATACATTATAGATGTAAACATTTTGACTTAGTGAGTGTGATGAAAGTGAGTTATGGGTATCCTGATAGGAATTGATTATGAATATTTTAATAAAAAATGATGATGTCTTGTGATGTTGGTTTGTATACACTTTTTCATCATTGATGAATGTAGACAACTGACGTAAAAACATGGATTTTCAAAAATGTAAGACTCAGTTTTTTGGTTTAAATCTATTTTATCCTTGGTAAATGTACCCTATGGTCTAATGAATGTTTCAGGAGAATCTGAGTCTTATCCGGTGCTAGGAGTTACAGAAATTGGATAAACAGAATGGTCTACATGGTTAGAACATAGTTAGTGCTAACCATAAGACTCAACCTTGTAGTGAACTTGTTGTATAGGAGTGACCACATGGTTTGTATGAAACTATGAGAGTCCGGACGCATGACCATGTGGAATTGCAGACATTTTTTGCAGAGGCATTTCACATAGATTGTTCATGGTTATGAAAGTTCTCCTCCAAGCATGTACTAGTGGGGTTCAAGGGAAGTGTCTTGCGCACTGTTGGGACATGGTTTGGCCAACAGTGTGACCAAACCTTATTACCCTTATTTTAATGGGTAATGTTTCCATTTTTTCCTTAATTCATTAAATCCACATACTACCTCTTTCTTTTTTCCATTTCTAGTGAGAAACACCTCTTTCCTCGTTTCTATGATTTATATCACTTCCTCACATAGGGATTAAGATATCTCTTAGATTCGATCTCCATTTTAAATTTCATTTCTCGCATTAGATCCATAGTTGTAATATATCCTATTTCTTCGTATTATAGATAAACATTCCATCACTTAGGCTATTTTAGTGTGAGCTCACAGGCCCAATTTTAAGGGTGTTGGTTTGTTCATCAGTTTTCTTCTGTTTTTCATCGAATCAAAGTCTGACACTAGATTAGTGGACATCTAAGAACCTAACGTAGCTATTCTAGTGATCTTTTACCATATTTTAAGTTATTTCATTGATTTTTCTGATGTTCACCATACTAGACCAATCCATGTGATTCTTTAAATCTCATTCTTCTTTATTTAATTAATTAAACCATGAATTGATACTCCCATAGAGTACTTTTAATTTATTAGGGGATGACATCTTATTGATTTCCACCCCTTTGGGTGGTCCAAATACAATACACATCTTACGTATATGTTTGAAGGATCAAACACCTTTTACATGTTTATTGTTACACAGAATTCATATCTTCATTTACTTATAAATTGAATATCTTAATTTCAATGAATGAAAATGGGTGGAAAGGTCGTGTCACATGTTCTACAAATATGAACATGAATCACGTGAATTATACACTATGGAATATTGTTTCTAAATGGATATAAATTCATTAGAGGTGATCCATCTTGTTTAATTCAATTATTATGAGTTTTCCATTAATATTTGATTTTGAACAATGCTTAAGGTTCTTATTGAGCATGAAGTTTCATGTTTCCTTTCATTGGGTGTTGTGAATGATGATTCACACCATTATTAATTTATTTGGATGATGGTAATGATGCTCCTCATTTTTTTTCTTCGATTGTTGGGGATGATGACTCACCCCACAATCTCTAGTGAAGGGTTATACATCTCGCACTCATATGAGATTATGGGCTTTTACCCTAATGGATCCATTGGCCTGTTACCCTAGTTATAGAAGCATGAGTTACACCCCCAGTCTAGCTAGCACCTATAATCCAAATATATGCCTAAATATGTACTCAAGTATCTAGTACGTATACATGTATACAATATAATTCTTTATATATAATTACTTATATATATTTGTGTATGGTATATTATTCAAACTCACACACTGGCCTATTTTTAAGTAGGTAGATCCAACCAAGTGTCATATAGAAAAATGAGCCATAGGGTTATTATTCTTCATCTTTGATTAGTATAAAATTATATATTCACACTGCTATGTCATGTACTCCGAATAGATTATTTCTGGACATAATTTTTGATGACCTACTGTGTTTATCTTACAACTTACGCAGGACCCCTTTCAAACCATTATTGACATCATTTCTATCGATGTGGATAATGGAAATTTCCCTTCTACAGATTCTTAATAAATTTTACTTACATCCTGGAGCTTTTGAGTAGAAAACCAAGCATATTCTCATGATTCTAGTAGCACAATCATTTATTCCTTTTGTATTTTTGTATATAATATTGTATTTTACTATCCCATGTTTCCATTTTTATATATTATAATTCCATTAAATCATATTGTATATGAATCCACCTATTCAATTTTGATAATACTATATCTTCTTAGTTATTAACACTTCCATAGTTCATTGTTGTATTATTTTCACTATTCCATCAATTTTTTATGATTTTTCCCTTTTTATTTATTATATCTGATGTGATGCTCTGATATGGGTGTATAGTCTCCCCATTATACCACCTTAGATACTTGCTACTAGTCATCAACCTCTGCCTCACTAGACCCGCTGGATTGGGTCACCATTTTAGTGGATCCTAGTTCAGGACATTATAAAAGTCGTATCATAGTTCTTTATCATTTTTTAATACTTTTTGGGTATTACATAAGAGACTAGGATGTAATAGAACTTGTTAATGATCTAGTTATGGGGATTAACTAACCCATATATAAGGGAAACCCAAATTACCTAGAATAAGTTATTGCTATTAATGTATTATACTTATTACAATTTTTATAATTTCACAATTGGGTAATGTGAATCTATTTTTTTATTATCATTGAATTTTTTGATATATAAATTGTTACATGGCCTCATATAAAAAGGATTTAACTTCTCATGTATCATTATAGGAACACTAGGACTAATATTTCATGTATTTTTCCATCCCAGTACTTCCTAAATAAATATTCTTGTCTCATAATGTTTTGTACATTGATTTTTATACACAAAAATGTGTAAATATTTTTTAAAGGGTAAATAATATTATTACAAAGAGTTCCTACATAATTATAAATGGTTTCTCCCATATGGATTGGTGATGACGCATTAATTATCTAATTATTCCATGATGTGGCTTATGAACTTATAGGTTTTGTGGACAAGAACAATATTACTTGATTGGGTTACTTGAATGAAAAAGATAATTTATTGAATAAGAAATTATATAAATCCTTAAGTTGATTCAGGAAAGAAAATCCTTTCCTATGACCTATTATGTATAGATAATAGATGTAAATTTTAGGTTAAAGTAAAATGATGTGCCAATTTCAATTTATATGACGAGTTAATTTTATTGATTTTCAATGGAGATGCATCTAACTAGGAAATGATATATATATATATATATATATTTCTGTGTGTTTGTTTATATAAATAATGTACAACCTTGAATGAATTTAAACATTTAAAGGATAAATGGTTATAGCTAAATGGGATGACATGTTCAAATTAATGGGATTTTCCCTCTATATCACGCAATTGAAACTCCATATATTGGAACCCCAATTGTGTGAAACAATACCTGCACCAAAACTCGACCATTGTAGTAGATAGTAGGGGGTGTAACTTATATTTAAATGGATTAAAATGGATTTTCATTATCACCTTGTCCTGGATCTGAGAGAATGAAGAGTGGTGTGACCTTTTATAGGAAGGCATGAACATTTATTTCTTGTTGATTTATGTTCCTTTCAGCTACTTCTGTGGCATGCATTTGGAATTATAGAATCTGTCAACCATGAAATCCTCATGTCATGCACTAGGAAAGCGTTGGTGACCATGTACTAGAGGTTCCAAGCTCTAATTCTCTAGTGATACCTTATATGGTACCACCAAGGGCAACTCTCAAAATTCAAGATATGGGAACCTATGCCCATTTTTGAGAGGTTTTTTTGTATGATTTAGAATATGAAAGGGATTTCCCATCCTTCCCCCAATAATGGCATAGTTGACTCTGGATTCCCAGTATCATCATCCCAACCCATTTTCATGGGATAGAAGGCCCCATGTTGCAGAGCCATGGATTTAGGCCACACATTTTATCTTTGATCACCTAGAGAAACCACCAGAGTGGAGGTTCAGTCTCACTACACATATGATATGTAGTTATTCCAAGTGATGGTAGGATTTCATTATCTTGGCAGACTGAAATCAAGATATGATATGGAAAGTCATCCAAATGATATTTCATAATTACTTATTTCCTCATACATTGAGGGGTGACTGGGCTAGAGTGTTTATGAACCTGAAATATGGAGTCATGTCTAACATGGAATATTCTTCTTATTTTACTAATCTTCAATGGTTTTAAACAACATTATCGATTAATGATATTATGACTATAAGGTGATTTTAGGATGGTATGGAATATACAACCGAATCATAGGTCAATTTCTTCTATTTGACCACTATTTATAACATAGTCATCCAAGCCCTCATTACTGATTGAAATATAATGGATGTTGATGGTGGGAACTTGGTCAGTTCATCATCCAGAATTGGTAATGGTACTTCTAGAATAATTCTGTGATTTTTCAAGGATTCCCATTAGAGTAACAACAATAAAAAATATCATATTGATATATTTATTATAAGTCACCAAAGTGGAAAATCAGAAATCCCAAAACCTCTGTGTATGGAATATCCAAAAGAGTATAGAAGATGTTGTTGGATTGGACATGTCCAGTGCTTCTACCAGACCTTTCCACATGTTCCTAGTTGGAGGGGATATACAATGAATCCATGATCTAGTGAAGTAACAATAGTATCTCACTTGGAAAGCGGCTAGAATAACATTGACCTCTCAGGATGAGGTTGTAGTTGAGGCAAAGTGAATCAAACTCAGGAAATTCACTTCTAGAAGAGTATGCCTGCTCAGGGCATTTAGGTGGTGACATTGGATTGTGTTATGGGCCAGTTACATGCAATACATCCTATACTGAAGGGTAAATGAACTGAACCATCTATAATTTTATATATTGTCCTAGTGGCCTATATATTATTCTCTTCCTTATGTGACACAGGTTTAGCACACTCTGTTATATCTATGAAAATTGTGGTGAGACTATGAATTGATATAGAATACATTGTTGCATGATTATATGGCTCATGCCTTAAGCATTACGTAATATTCAATGAAGTAAAGAATTAACCTTGAAGGTCTTTTTAGGTTTTGAGTTTTATAGAATAAGGCCATAACATTTACATAATAGTCCCATACATTACATGTTGACAGATACACTCAGTATCCACTTTTTCCACCAAAGGAATCCCTTTATACAAAGCATTATTTATTTTATTGATAAAAATATTATTTCCTTCTTCGTTTCTCTAACCCATCCTTATATCCTATGGAAAAAATTTCAAAAACTTGGTATGAGCATTAAAAGTTCAGTAAGGAATATAAAACATGGAATAAAACAAATATTCCCAAAATATTTAAAACCCATGAAAATATTTTCAAGAAATCATACTCCACACCCCTAAAACATAAACTATTTAGCTTATATCATGTAATCATAATATTCTTACAAAATTTTATATAAATAGTAAAAAATAAAGGTAAATTGTGGCATCCACGTAATACTTACATTGTATAATTTTCAAATAAATATGTATTAACCTTCATGGTTACATTTGGAATACCCATCATAGTATATTCCCTAAATCTCTTAGTAGAAACCTTAAGGTTTAATTCTTTCTCGTTACCCAATGCATTGAAGAGCTATCATGGGCTCACCCACCCATAGTTTATCATGGAACCCCCTATATAAATAAATTATTCCCAAGAACCACAGCATAATCATAAAACATAAAACTAGCTTATTGGAAAAATAACATTTCCACATTTTTATTCCCAGTATATCATTTCAAGATATTTACATAATCAATCCAAACAAACACATTTAAAGTATTTAAAAAGAATTTTTTGAATAAAAGTTCCCCATACCACTTTTAAACATTTAAAGTAATTAATATTTTTGAACATTAATTTTTATATGAATAAATCCTCAAATCCATTTTGAAAACATGGATATTAATGACAAATATTTAAAAGAATAATTATTTAAAATATTTAAAATGATGTATTAATTAAATATTCCCTTACCTCTTGAGAAATACTTGAATAAAAATATTTACAGAATATTATTAAAAAAGATTAAAATATTATGGGAATAAGGAGAATCATGAAATAATATTCCAAAGGAAACATATACACCCTCTAAATGTGAATTGGTGCAGAACAACAAATAGGTCTCAATGAAATTTAAACTGAGACAAACCCCGTACAAAGATCATATCTATAGATCAAGGATAAATCAAGGGCATATTTATGTATAAAAAATATAAATACCCCCAATATAAATGTATATTTAGTGTTAAAAAATCATAGTTCATTCACACATATTCATGTCAATACAAACCAATGACTTTGATATTTAACTAAATGAAATGAGGGTGTGATAAGATCTCCCTTACAAAGATCATCTTCTTAATAAAATTGATTGATTAAGTGTATTCAATATAAATACACATAAATCATGAATAAATACATAATAGAATATCAAAATTTATTTCTCACATAATAATAGCATGACATAATCTAGAATTTGAATATTAACTCCAATAATGGAAATTGGGTTAAGAAGTTCCCATACAATGATCATATAAATGATGTAAGAATTTAAAAATGGAGTGATTATGTTTAGAAAGATTATATCCAAAAAAATTAAGATTTAATTACAAAATAAATAAATAAAAATTTATTCCACACATTATCATGGAATAATATAGTCTATGAAGTATGTGTAAAACCCAATTTATGGATATTGAGTTTAGAAATTTACTTATCTTGAGTCTGACTTTTCACGTACAATCATTGTGTTCTTGAATAATAAACCTAGAATAAATTGTACATGATTAAGAACATTGTTTTAGTGTATTATTCCTTTTATATCACTTATTACCATGTTATAAAAATTACATAATTATTTAACTTCATATCAGGGTCATTTTGTCGATATTTGATACATTAGTTGAAAAGGAACCTGTTTTGATGTAAATTGTCCATGTGGTAAACATTAAATAACCTCTAAAATATTATCCCTGATTTAAATATCAAATATATCAAGTATATATGTATTTATAATAGTCCATAACATTTGGATATAAGAAATTAAATGCAACATTCAAGGAGATAGAAGGTCATACGTACGCATGAACGCTACTTTTATTTATTTTTCCTATTAAAGGAATGAAAACTAAATGATACCTAGGTATAATGTAATTGAAATATAATATATATGTTATATATGTTACATATTTTTATTAATTACATTCTTTATACAGACATTTTATTGTATGAATGAGTCATATCACATTCAGGGAGCGGTAGTCCACACTTCCTCAAATGAAATTATCGTATTTACACATTATAAAAATCATAAAGGAATGTTGTAGATAAAATGTAATGAATAATGGAGAAAATATAAATATAATATATTTCATATATAAATATAGTTCAATCATAATGGCAGCCATGATAGGTGGTAGGATAAAATTGAACAATCATAGATTCATGAAGCAGTAGTTCACCATACACAGAAACAGTTTGTTCTATATCCCTCAGATAGATGTGAGTGTAAGTGTAGGTAGAACCCTTAAAATAAAAAATCATAGTATTTTTAGGATACTTGTGTTTTTATAAAATATTGTAATAAATATAGGTTATGGGATGGAGAAAGAAAATAGATGAAAGGTGATTGAGAGAAGGCGTTGCCTCTAAATTGGGTAACTCTTTTTCATTTTAGTCTAAAGGATTCCTTGAGTTGACTTATTCCAAAGGTAAGGCTTCTAAGATAAATTTAGTGATCTTGGGAGCTTATTTTATAGTAATTTAGGATATCCAAGGGGCTTGATAGGTGTGAGTTAGTGGGTAGATGTGGTGGTCTTTTATAAGAGGGGGGAGGGGCATATTAAGAATGTCTTGAAATATTATTTTATTATAAATTGATTTTTGAATTATAATATCTAAAAATATATATATTTATAGGATAATATGAGTATGGTTCTAAATAATCTCATAAAATTGGTTTTATATACATTTATATCAACAAATTTAGCCTTATCTTATTTCTTTTACCTGTAGATAAATATATTAACCCTTAACATTTGTTTCTTGTATTTCAACACTATATGGTTATTATAGTTACTAGAAAATAAAAAAAGAACCTCAAGTGGGTCATTTATGTCATTTTTAACATTATATGATTTAGGCATAATATAATATTTTTGTGACTATTAATACATTTTTAAAATAGTATTTGTTTTAAAAACTCATTTATGTCAATTTTGTCCCCATTTAGTCACTGATTTTTGTTAGTCATAAAAAATATATTCATTTGGAAAAAATAAAATAAATCATATATAAAATTTAATAATAGTCCATAAAATTCATGCATGGAATAAAAATTTTAAATTTTAATTTATTTTAACATTAATAATATCATTTTTTTGACTCATTTGTTAATAAGGTTAGCATGTCATCATCATTATGTCACAAATAAATATAATTATTTAATGTAGAAAAGTTATAATTAAAATAATATGAACTATGAAATATTTGTATATTTCTAATTAATATCTATATTCAAGGATATTAATTATATATCCCAACATTCAAATTGTTTTACTAAAATGATACATGTTTATGTTATATTTCCCTTTATATTAAATTAATTATTATAACATGTCAATTCCCCACCCAAGTGGCCCCATGGGGTCCTAAAATAGACCCAAGTATGACCATGGTCAGACATATCTTATCTAATAGGATTATTACATGTGTTAGGGTAGTTTTGTATTATGATAATATTATTTTCACCCTTATTTACATAATTTTCCATTTAACCATGGTAAATAAAATTAATTATTGAAATTACAATCCATAATGTCCAAAAATTAAAGTACCTATTTACTACATTTTGAACTTATGGTTCCAAATTTTTAATCTATTTTTCTAAATTCAAAACATAGAAGTTGTAGTAATTAATATAAAATTAAATCTTATTGTCAAAATTAAAAAACAGGTTTTAAAAAGTAAAAAAAACAATCAAAATATTTACACGTGTTTATATCAAATTTCAATGTGAAATAACATCTAATGACCATAATTTTATTACATTATAAAATGATAAACCAATTTCACTTTAAAATGAATTAAAAAGATAATATAACTTTATAAATAAATTATATGAAAAGGCAGTTTTGAATTAAAATTCAATATTTTTCAGGATTCATTATTATGTGAATTTCATCATAAAAATACCAAAATTTCAACCAAAGTAAATTTTTATGTCCATCTACAAAATAAGAAGTTTATTTTGTCAAATATAACATATAAATTTGTAAAAAATAAAATTTAAAAAGTCTTCTCTATCAAAAGGAGGTAAAACTGTATTTTTTCATAAAATACTTCTTTTATCAGAAAAAATGAATTTGTCTTGTATCATATCTAGAAAACATATAAGTTGAATTAAAAAAAATTAATTGTATATATAACATATATTTTAATTAATTAAAAATACATATAGAGTTATATTATTTTATAAACATAATTATTCACTTTTAAATAGTTTTTCATAAAAACACATCCTTTATATTTGGTTGGTTTTTATTTTCATTTCAAATAAATTTTGTAACCAATGAATCATTATTTAAACATGTTCGAACCTCATTTTCATAATTTAGTTGGTACTACTCATTTATGACATTCCATCGGTTAGGTTATATTTGTATCTTTTAGATAATATTATTTAGTTGTTCTTTTATGATTAATGCGGCATATAATATAGACTATTGATCATAGTGTTTCTTTCTTAAAAATCAGGATGATACATTGATTGAACCCGATATCCCATTGGGAATCCAATTATATAGAATTCATTGATAAAATTTCTTTCCATTCGTGATATGTGGATATCAATTTAAGTCAAATCATTATATCATGAATATGAAAAAGTTTAATGTAATTATTGGGATAGACTAGTTAGTTCCCCATCAATCCTATATTGATTATTATCACCAGTGGGTGATGATTACATCACTATAGGGTGGAGAACTTGTACAAAAGGCAGAATGGTATTCCTATGCATCTCAATCATGACCTGAGTATCAAGGGTTGGGCAAATTGAAAGCTCTGATTGCTAGTATTTTCATGGATGATTCGTGGTTATGAACTACTATTTTCCCTCATATAAAGGATTGTTTTAGGGACATATTCACTAATGAATTTTCTGGGATATGTCTATTGATATAGGTTTCATTCAACATTGATCTAGTTCTAGTAGTGGTACATGTGTATATTCCTTCTTATAGGATGACACCGATAGACCCACTGGAGAATAAAAAATAGTTGGATGATCTATAGGCTAAGGGTTTTATAATACCCAACACTTCTTCTCCAGGATCAATGGTACTTTTTCCCAAGAATTAAGATCATACCCTCAGGAATTTCTTGGATTAATGATGTCTAAACTATATTATAGTTAATAACTGATATCTATGGTCTCAAATAAAGGATATATTTGATCAAATATGAAGGGAATGTTGATTTAAAGTCGATCTTGATTCATCCAGAGGAATTCGGGAGTTATACTATTTACATTGATTCATCATGTATGGGGATGGGGGTAGTTTTGATGTAGGAAAAGAAATTTTTAGTGTATAGGTCTCGTAAGTTGTGGTCTCATGAGAGGAATTACCCAAAGAAAAACCTAAACATTGAATTTTTCATGCATTCTCTATTTTTTTGGAGGAATTACTTACTTGTGCAGTATTTTTAGTTTTTACTTAAAAATATAATAGACCATGACCTTTACATCTGAATCCTGTCTTGAAATAAATAACATTACACTTCCAGCTATGATTTTCAATAATTGGGACCCAATTTTTTCTAACAAAACATTAAAAAATCAAATGGAAGACTTTTATCACCTAAATTATAATTTACCTTTTATGTTTATAATTTTTATGAATTATGACAAACTTAATATAAACAATTCACGTAAAAATGGACTCTTAAACAACTAATTTATAATGTTAAATGTTATTTCATGTTATACATGTCATTTATTATTTCACAACAGGTCATAAAGATCATCTATTTAAAATTCATTATAGATATAAATTATTCAACAAAATTCCTTATAACCTCGGTAAAAGGAATCATAAGAAAGGTGTTATCAAATAATCAGTAAGGGTAAATATAAGAATTAACAATTGAATGAAATCAATGAGGAAAATAGTGCATAAAGTTATGATGACATAATAAAACTTCAAGACTAGTTCATAAAAGAACTGATACTCATCAAAAAGGGATCATCATATATAAAAACATGGAAAATGATGGAGTCTCTAGAATCAATAATCATGATCCATGTGATATAAATCTCAAACATTAGATACATTATAAACTCATAGACATCGTAGATAACACATAAAGGTATCTTGGGATATAATTATACATTTCATTATTATAAATGAAATAATCATGTGGTCTTATTTCATTCATATCACTCTTATAAATGGAATAACTATATGGTAAACTTCCATACCCAATGCATTACAGGGTATCACAGATTCAACCAACCTTGGTATATCACAAAACCATCCTTCATTAGTTTATCACATAATAACCCATAAAATGTACAAGTATCATTGAAAAATCATCACACATAAAATATTTTATAAACTCAGTACTGAAATGGATAACCCATTTCATAACATGATTAAATCGTGGAAAAAATGGGTTTTATAACAATTTCGTTGAAATATGATTAACTCTTGAAGAAGAAGCTGGTAAAATAAAAAACTCTCAATATCATGATTAATACATGGAAAGGAAGTGGGTTCCATAACTATATCTTTGAAACATGATTTACACGTGAAAAAGAAACAGATTTCATAAAAACTTATTTAGAAGATGATTAACCCATGGAAAAAGAATTGGTTCCAAAAATATATATATTTAAACATGATTAAACCATGTAAAATAAATGGTTTCCACAAAAAACACTTTTCAACTTGATTACCCCTTGGGAAAGTAATGGGTTCCATAAATATATCTTTAGATGTCATTATCCCATGGAAAGGAAATGGGTTCAATAACAGTCTCTTAGAAACATGATTAACCCATAGAAAAATGTAGGTTTTGTAATAGTCTATTTATAAAATTATTAATCTCATTAAAATAAATGAATTCTATAAAAATATATTTGAAACATGATTCACCCATGGAAATGAAATGGGTTCTATAAAAATCTCTTTAGGGAATAATTAACGTGTTGGAAATAAATAGGTTTCCTAGCAGTCTATTTGTAACAATCATAATCCATACCAAGAAAGAATGTGGATGGTATCAATAAAAAATATATAATTTTTAGGGTAGTAAAAAACAACGGTTTTTTACACTAATTAATTTAAATTCAGTAAAATGTTCATTAAAAACATTCATGATGAAAATAAACTTTAAACATTCCAAAGTGTATCATACCACATTGAAGCATTTGAATCATAATCCCCAAGAAGGAATAATATTAACTGAAACAGAAATTATCATGAGAATAATAAAATTCATTACATATCATGTCAATATATAGGTATATACACGACATTTATGGAGATATGTGTATAACATAACAAACTCTTCAAAGAAGGTAAACTATGACAAAAGTCGAGTACCGCTTTGGTACAATTAAAACCATAACCCCCATGAAAGAGATATCATAAAGTGGATACAAAAATACCAATAAATTCATGTAATAGAATAATAAAATACATTCATGGGCATTAAATAAACCACACAGCAAAAATAAGTGGGAAATATGGAATAAGTCTAATATAAAAACAAAAGTGAGACTGGAAATCCCATTACAACTATGGTAACATTTGAATCAAAAACCCCAAAATAAATAATAAAAAATTAAATATTTAAATACCATGAAGTAAAAATATATTCTTGAATAATATATAAATATATTTAGTATATACACAACAAAAAATAAGTAAGTGGAGAATCTGACATTTTATCACAGATGTAAAATGTCAGGTGAAAATACCAAAAAAAAGTTTTTATCATTGGAGTGAGAATTAATCAATGAATTAATTATGTGTGGAAAATATAAATTCACAAAATAAAAGTGGAAATACATTATAAAAATATTTTTCTAATTTTCATATATATTATTTTAATAACATAACCAATGACATAAAAGATCAACCCAATGAACAAAAATTATGTTATGAAATCCATTACTTTGAGTCTGATTTGTCATGATTATTCTCTATATTCATGGATAATAAATTTATGTTAATTATTTAATTGATTAAAAAACTTTTAAAATGTTTATGATAATTTTTATTTCACTTATAAACAAGTTATATACAATTACATATTCAATAATTTTTATGTTAGATGTTTTGAAAATATTTATCTTATGTCTCAAAACTGACATTAATATGTATACTATAGTCAACGTGAAAATTATTTAAATATATCTAGAATAATAAAAAATAATAATTTTCACATTATTACATCAATTTTAATTTTAAAATAATAGATTAAATATTTTCACGAAAAATGAACCAACGTTATGGTCATGGAGATGGTATATCATATGTATGCATTTGTAATGTTCCCATTTTTCATTGATCATTATTAACATAAGGTAAGAAAATTTTATATTTCTATAATTAAAATTATATCATAAATATCATATTATTTTATTATGTAATATTATATATATCATTATTGTGATGTGTGAGTGAATAAGGTAGAATCACATCGCTTCGAGGAGGCAGTAGTCCACACGTCAGCAAACAATATTATTACCTTTTTAGTGTGTGTAATGGAAAGAATAAATGATATGTTATATATGAATATTTATTTTTATATTATAAATATTTCTTTTATATCATATTTTTTTCATTCCATCCTTAATGAATTCCAAATAATGGGTGAACAAATCACGTCACTTTGAGGAGGTGGTAGCCCACATGTCCACAAACAATGTTATCATATTCCCACAAAATGGAAAGCATGAAAGTATGTGTTATGTTAAAAATACATAAGTATGAAGAAATATTAAATATAATATATATAATATAATAATATCATGTCCATTATAATTTCAAACTATGATATTTGGTAAACAAAAAACTAATAAAATATTTATGTGAGGCGGTAGTTCGTCATACTCAGAACAGTGATTTCATTAGTCATTTGATGGAAGTGTGTGTATGTGTTGGTACAACCCTTAACATAAAAACATATTAGTATATTTCTGATAATAATTTTATTATATAATAATTTAATAAGAATAATTTAATGTGTGGTGAAAGAAATAAAACAAAAGTGATCGTTGAAGAATGTTACCTCTTTTTCAGGTAACTACTTTTGGTTTACACCAAAGGATATCCTTTGATTTCATTATACCCAAATTGTGGTTTCTATTATTATAGGAGGGACGTTTTGAGTATAATTTTTAATGGATTTGATGATCCAAAAGAGCTTGATATGTACTAAGGTAATTGGAGAAGATGAGGCCTATTATAAGTGGGGAAAAGGATACATTGTGTATTCTTACAAAATTTTGAGTTCTCCCTACATTTTTCTTGTACCAAAATGGTCCAAAAAGAAATATTATAGATACTTATATGTTTAATGGAAAATATGTTTCCATAAAACATTATAAATGTTTACGGTCATTTATACACCTTATATTCTATGTTTAATAATTAATTAAGCTCATTTTAACCTTAAAGAATGTAATTAATTTTAATTAACTTCACAAATATTTATGGTCCGAAAGTAATTCTTCATTACTAAAAATTATACATTATGATTATTAAAAATATTTATTAATTTTATCCAAATTCCAATCACATATGTGCCCGAAATATAGATAAAATTGATCCCATATACAAGACGCAATTACAGGTTTTTCAAAAGAAAATATCAAATACTTCAAATGTTTATATAACCCATATCAATATAAAATTGATTCCTATTATATAAATTTTTTTAAATGATATTAAACCGATCTAATTATACTTTAAACCAAATAAAAATTATAATTTAATACTATAAATTATTTAGAAGAAAATAACGTTTTCAATTATAAATTAGGATCTTTAACTATTCATCAAATTATAAAAGTTCTCAGAAAAATACCAAAAAATAAAGCAAAGTTAAATATGATATTAAAATTTAAAAAATTATATTTTTCAAATATTAATTATAAAATTGTAAAAATATATTTTTTAAACAAGACTTCCATTAAAAAGTGGTAAAACTGCATTTTAAAAATATACCACATTTTTTGCTTAAAATTGGTTTTATTCTTATTTAAATCCTATAAAACTTATTGGATGAATTTAAAAAAATTTATTAAATATATAACTTATAAATTTAGTTAATATATTTTAAAAATATTGATTAATTTATTTTATTATGTTAAAATTCCATTCTAGTCATAAAAATTGTTTTTTCATAAAAACTCATTTTTTATATTCAATAGGTTTTTATTTTCATTTGTAAATAAATAGTCACAAAATTTCTCACTATATAAAAATGTGTAATCCATATATTCATAATCTAGGTATTAATACTCATTCATGTCATTTCAATGTTTATATTACTAGCATGGTGTTAAATAACTAATTTTAATAGCATATTGTTTTCTGGTAAGATTCATCAATATGTGTAATACAAGTTATCAAAGGAAATAAATTTTAAGTAAAACTAATGATAAACTTGATGTTGTATACCATTATAGCTAAAATTATCATTGTGTGTAACATAATATGTAAAAGAATTTAATCTAATTTTAGAGATTTGTTTTTAAGTCTCAGGATGTTACATCAAACCCCCCTTAAAATGAATTTCTCCTATGAAATTAATCTTATTTATAAAATGATTAATAATTTTAGAAATAATTTATTGAAACCAAAATTGTAATAATGGTTAATAAAACATCCTCTAAAAATTGGAATGTGGGATACATAAAGTTCACCAGAATTTACTCATATCTAGGATTCTACAAATTGGTAACGTAAGTGGAAAATTAAAATGATGGATTTGGAAGGGAAGACAAATTCTCATGGACTAATAAAGAGTGGTAGAAAAAAATTAAATAGTAAGTAAACTAATAGAAAAGATAATTATAAATTGGTTTGGAAAAGGACATTGAAATCATTAGAAAATGTTGTAATATGATAATATTTTATTTTAAGATCATTTTTCTAGAGATTAAGGATTCCTTTACTATTTATACTAAGTGCATAAGAAAATATACTCACTTTATTAATATAGATTAAGAATTTTGAAAATTTATACTAATATCTCATCTTTTCTCTAAATGATGAGTATTAAAGATTTATTTTTAATTCCAGAAGTAGTAAAAACATATTTCAAATACCACATTACCATAAAATGTTTAGCTATTCTCATCCACCTATCATTAGACTTTAACCAACACAAAAATGGTTTGAAATTAGAAAGAAAAATCCTTAAGTGAGTGAACCTTAAAATGATACACGCATATTTGAAATTCAATAGTAATAACCAAATTTCGAACTAAATAATTCCATCAATTACAATCCTTACAATTATTCAAATATTTAATGATAAAGTTCAAACACCAAATATTAGAATGATTCGATTGTACATTCTTTCAAGATAAATAAACCATTATTCTTCAAAAAAAATCACATAGGTTTCTATAATAAAGTTAACATTTAACAATAAAAAATTCATTCTAACTGGGGCATCGCATAGGCCAATGGTAGGAGCAAAACCCTTATCGTGCTTCTATCATGGGTTTAAGCTCCTCCACTTCACTGGATAGGACATGTAGTCCCCAAATAATACCATTTTTCAATTTTATTCTTTATTAATGAAAAATATATCCTCCCAAAAAACACATCAGGTTAATCATAAAGGTTACAAATATATCAACCCAAAAAACATCTTTTAAAATGTCATTAATAACAGTAATAATTTTTTTACTTAAAACCATTAAATTTTGTGTTCAATACTATAAAAATATGATAAAACGTATGCATATATTACTATTATGGTATCCATTAATCTTAATATATCTTCATATGAAAATATTGAGTGGACCGGTTTTAGATAAACCTAACCCTGAGAGGGGGGGTGAATGAGTGTTGGGGAATTTTTTAAACCAATTCCAACTTTTATTTATGTACCTCTTGACCTGTTAGGATATGATTATCTTATTCTCTTTTCATTGTTGCATGAAATAATAGAAAGAAGTAAAAATATGCAGATGATATTTTTACAAGGTTCACTACTCCATAAGAGTAGTTATGTCCTGGCCATGCTTGGATATGACCAGTGCATGGATTATCCACTATGATGTGATATGAAATTATAGTGGAGTGGCTAGGTAAACAATCCACTTGCCAGTGTGATTCCCTACACATTAGAGGGTGTGGGAAACAATCATCTTCCCTGGACTGGTGATAGCCTAGTCCAACTTGCAACTTCTAGATGGTTCTTTATACTGCCTATGGAGACAGTCTTCTTCATTCTTGATAAGTTAGGTTCTGCTCTTGGTCTTTCTTAGTGCTATTCACTTGATTAGTTGCAAAGAAGTAGGCAAGAAATTATTCCTTCTCCCCTTTTCTTCTTTTATAATGCAACACCAACTGCACTAGACTTCTTCTTTCTTCTTCTTAGTGCAGCAACCAACTGCACTAAAACGTCTTCTATCTTATTAGATGGATTCACATACACCGATGTGATTATCCATACACTGAGTATTCGCTCACATAGCATCATTTGAATTTAACTTCCCTAAATAATTTTCATCCTTCATTTGGGCATACTCTGTTCTTTTTCATCTTCTTTTCTTTCTCTTTGACACAGTATAATTGTAGTGTCTTAATATCCTTCTTCAATTCTCAATACCAACACAGGAGTGTATCAGTATAATAACTTTTTCTTTTGTGTAGAAAGGAATTCAGTTGCACATCTATTTCTTCGGCACTTTGAAAAGCACAACGATAGAGTTAAGCACCAATCATGTGAGTGTAGATCTAATTCTCTTTGTGATACTGAATGGTTCATGGTACTTTCTTCTTCGCAAAGTCACTTCAAGAGTGATATGCACCAGTCGAAGGCCAGCGGAACCCTCAAATTTCTCGCGCACCCTTCTAGGTGACTTGCATGTAAAATTCAAACCATGCATGTAAAAAAACACCTTTTTCCCTAGAAAACCCCTTTTTACGCAAATCTTCTTTTTTGCATTGAACTTCCCTTTTTTGTGCAGCACATCATTTTTCACGCTGCACTTCATCATCCCGCGCATTACTATATACTTAAATTTTTCCACGTGTCAGTGCTCTAGATTTTTCTATTTGTCGGGTCACTACAAATGAGAGGCGTTCACCTCATATTTATAGGCATTTTGACCCTGCGCGTAAAACCCCATCTTTCGAGTAAAACTACCTCTCAGTTATTTAGATTACGGGAACCCTCCTGGATTTTTCGCGCACCTCATTAATTTGCTATTTTTCATCATTCTAAGTATGATGCCACTATTGAGCATAAAACATAAAACCCACATTTTGCACACAACCATTTTTTTCTTGCACAAGTCTAATGTTCAGTGCACCTTGCACAAACATCTCACATTTTTCACAAAATTATTGCCTTTTCCATTTTTCAACTTTCTAATCACAATGAACTAATTGAGTGAAAAATTCCACACCGCATTCCACATTGCATGCAAAAACATGATTTCGCGCAACCTCTTTTTCATGAACTCAAACCAATTTATCACACATTCCACGCCATTTCTATATTTTCCTGTCCCGGACATGGAACTCCACATGCACACTAAATTCTAAACCACGTTCCATATTGCGTGAAAAATCACCTATCGCACAACCTCATTTTCCATGCACTTTTCCCAATCTTTTGCGCATAGAATGGCTTTCCCAAATTTTGATTTTTTGATCTCAAAAAACCTTTTGCGCGAAAAACTTCAATCTTCTATTTTGCGCCCCATGCCAATATTTCAAGCATCCTTCATTTTTTGGGCAACACGTTGATATTTCACGCACAACTATATTTTTCGTGTATCCCACATATATTTCACGCATCCCACTGATATTTTGTGCATCCCGCTGATATTTCATGCATCCCGATGATATTTCACCAACCACTTTATTTATTCACGCATCATGCCTAAATTTTCGCGCACTCCATTTATTTTTCATTTTTCGATGTTTGGTCCTTGAATAATGCCTTGCACACAGAAATATAAACCATATTCAATCTTGTGCGCAAAATTCATTATCAAAAACACATTCCTTTGACATTTCTTTGTTCAATTCTTCCCATAACCATGCTTCATCTCTTATCGTGAATTCCACTATCGTGATATATATCTGTTGATATACCAGATTTAGCATCATCAAGATTACAATGGAATGTACTGAAACATCCCTATCTTCTAGCAGCATCATTCCTTCCAATCAAAATAGTATATGATTGGGATCATCATTTCCCCCCCTTTCCATCATAAGTCTTGCATCACAATTTCTCGTAACTTATGATATTTTTGAAACACATGTCAGTAAATCATCATCTGGTTTTATAAAATGTGAAATTAATGATTGTCTTAGAATACCAAACCCTTCCACATTCTCTCTTCTTCTTAATCTATCATTCCACACTTCATGAAAAAAATTTGATTCTATTCTCCAATGTTGATCTTTCATGTATTTTATTCAATAATGAAGAATTTCATGGCCTTCTTCAAATCCTCATTCTTCATCAATCACCCTTAGATGGATGATACATTGCTATTCTTAATTTTTATAAACAATGTGTCACCTTTGAAACCAGTTCTTTGAACTTAGGATCACTTCAAAAATCGTCTGAATTTACTTTATGGAGAATTTCCCAAGCATAAAATTCAATGATCTGAATTTATAACAATTCTACAGGAATTTGTAATTCTACCGATCTCCATTAACTTTGGAGTCCTTCTTCATCATCTTATTCATTTTGACTAATATTGACAACTATTGACAACAAATACAATCTTCAAACACACATTGGTCCCAAAAAATATCATAATATCCATAGTTATCTAAACCAACCCTTGATACCTACTTTAATAGTCCAAGACCATAAATCTTGAGTCCTGTGCTGAAATCTGTACCATTACATTTCTGTCATAATGCTGATAATTAATACCCAATTTTTCCATCAAAAATAGGAAACATCAAATGTGAAGCATGGATAACTTAATTTATAAACGAAATTTTATGTTTAGAGTATTGTAGAATTAGGAGAAACTATTACATAAAAAATTCACATCAAATTGGACTCATAAAAAGCTGGTTCAAAAATTTTAACAACATATACCATTATACCCATATTTTTTATTTGATATTAGGTTATAAACATCATCCATTTGAAATAATTTATAGACATAAATTGTTCAACATCATTCATTAACACTTGTGGAGATGGAAACCTAATAATGGTGTGATCAAAGATCAGTAAGGGTAAACATAAGCATTAACAATTAGATGTCATATACGAGCATAAGATTTAAAAACAATTGGATGTAATGTATGAGCATAATATTTCATATGGGTGTGATGAAATAATCAAAGTGAATGAGGGATTCATAAAGGAAATCATACCCATCAAAACCTAGATTTGAAAATATGAAAACATCGAAAATTAAATATTCATTACAATAAATATTCATGAGGCATGTGATATCAATATCAATCATTTTTAATCATTATAAACCCATTGAAAGTATTGATAACACATAAAGGTACCTTGGGACATAATTATAATTTTCAATGTTATAAATGGAATAATCACACATTTCAATTCCATACAGTTCACTCTTACAAAGGGAATAAACATACAGTTGACTTCTATACCCAATTCATTGGAGGGATATCACGGACCCACCTGTACATGATCTATCATGGAACCACCTTTTATTAGAGTATCACATATCCACCATTAAAATTTCCATGTTCCATTAAAAAATAATCATACATAAAATTTTCAATAAAATCATTGGACAACCCAATAACCCCTTTATTAACATTATTTACTTTTGGAAAAATAATGGGTTATATAAAAATCTCTTTGAAACATGTTTAACAAAATAAATGAAATGGGTTAAATAAAAATATCATTGAAACATGATTAACCCATGGAAAGGAAATTGTTTCTATAAAAATATCCTTAAAACATTAACAAAACATGGTAAATAAATGGGTTCCATAACAACATCTTTGAAACATGATCAACCAATGGAAAAGAAATTTTTATCATAACAAAATATTTAGAAGTTGATAAAAATGTGTAAAATAAATGTGTTCCAAAACATTCTCAATCATATATGATTAACCCATGTTAAATAATTTGGTTACCTAAAAATATATTCCAAACATGATTAACCAAAATAAAATAAACGGGTAACATAAAAATGACATTAAAACATGATTAACCCATATAAATTAAATGGGTTCAACAAAAATATTTTTGAAATGTGATTAAATTAGGGAAAAGAAATGGGTTCCATAAAAAATATTTTTAACATTATTAACTCATTGAAAAAGACCATGTCAATAAAAATCTATTTAAACATGATTAAACTATGTAAAATAAATTGGTTCAATTAAAATAATATTAGGAAATAATCAACCAATGGAAGAGGAAAGGGTTTCATAAAAATCTCTTTGAATGAATAATAATCCATCCAAAGAAAAAATGAGGATGGTAAAAATTAAAAATATACCCATTTGAGTTATAATACCCATGAAGGAATAACAATAAATAAAACTCATAATGTCATGAGAGTAAGGATATTAATTTTATATAACTTCAATGTATAAATATATACACCTCATTGAAGGAGATAGGTGTATAAAATAACAAACTTCTCAAAGAAGGTAAAATGGGACAAAGTCCATTACTGCATTAGTAACTTTGAAACTATAATCCACATGAATAAGAGGTAATTAAATGGATATTTAAATCCACATAAAATCATTTATTATAATCATACAATACATTTCTGAGAATTATATACACCACATAAAAAAATAATTCATGAATATCTAATAAGTCTCATAGAAAAAAAGAGACTACAAATCCTCTTATAATTGTGGTAACATCAGAATCGGAATCCAAAAAATTAATAATAATCAAATAAAAATTTTAAATAACATTATGAAAAAATATAATATGATATAATATGAAAATGGATTGTTGATACACCACATATAATAAGTAAATGGTGAATATTACTTGTATCTCACAGATATAGAAAGTGAGATTAAAATCCCTAACAATGATCATATCATTAATGTGAGAATAAATATTTGAAATAATTATGTGTGAACATTTTGAATCCAAAAATCAAATGTTTAAATATTGTATAAAACAATCATAGTTAATTTCACACATATTCTTGGAATAACATAACTAATAACTTGGCAGTTTAACCCAATGAATAGAAAACAAGTTAATAAATCCCTTACCTTGAGTCACATTTGTCGTGCATGTTCTCTCTATTAACTATTAACAAACATATGTTCATTATTTTTTTTATTAATAAACTTATCCATGTTAATTATTAATTTTAGTTCACATATGATGATTTATGTACATTTACTAAACCTTTAATGTTTAAGTCGAATGTATTGACCATATATGGATTATGTGTCAAAACTTGCATCTATAGATCAACTATCGTTAATGTGGTAATTATTTGAATAACTAAAAATTAATAGAAAATTAATAATTATCACATTCTGAAATCATTTATACTTTTAAATTCATTCAATAATATGGTTATGAAAAATGAACCAACATTTCAATCATGGAGATGGTAGCTCACACATACGCATGAGTTACATTTCTATTTTTTAGTGATCATTATCAAATTATGGTAAGTAAAATTTATTTTCCATAATGAAAATTATATCATAAATAAAATTTTACCTAAATATATATATTATATATATCATTATTGTGATTTGGGGATGAAAAATAAATAATCAAATCGCTTCGAGGAGGAGATAGTCCACAAATGATGTTATCACCTTTTTAGTGAGTTAAATAGAAAGAATACAATTATATGTTATATTTAGAGATAGATAATTATGTCATTATTATCATAAATATTTAATTTATATAATATATGTTTATTAAAACAATACTTAACACATTCCATGTAAAGGGTGAATGTATCACATCGCTTTGAGGAGGCGGTCGTGTACACGTCCAGAAAAAATGTTATCATATTCCCACCAAATGAAAAGAATGAAGGTGTGTTTTATATAATAATGAAATAAGTATTAATAACATATAAATATCATATATATATATATATCAGAAAAAGTATTCCTATCAAAATTCCCAACCATAAGATGTGGTAAAGTAAAAACGTGCGACATCATTATGTGAGGCCGTAGTTTATCGTACACAAAATTGTTGATTTCAATACCCATTTGATGGAAGTGTGTGTAGGTGTATGTCTAACATTAACCAAAAAAATATTAGTATTTTTTGTATACTATTTTTTATATAATTTTTAAATAATAATAATTTAATATGAGTATATTGAAATAAAAAAAATACCATTGAAGAATGTTATCCCTTTTTGGGTAACTCATTGTGGTTAACACCAAATGACTTACATTAATTGATTTCTATCCAATGTGAGGAGTATGAGATGAGAGGAGGAATTTTAAGAGTTTATTTGGGAGGGTTTCGGTCGAGCCAAAAGGTCTTGTGAAATGTGATGATAGGGGGATAGGGTTCCTTTTATAAGTGAGGAAAATGACATATTGGGTATTCTTGAAAATATTTGAGTGCACTATGTGGTTCACTCAACCCCCAATTGTTAAAATAGGCCATTATATATCCCTATGTTTAAGGGTCCAAATATGGCCACAAAATTTTTTTTTGACAAGTGTAGCGTCATTTTTACACCTTGTATTTTATGTTTAATCATTAATAAACCTCGTATTACCTTAATCACTATAATTAATTTTATTTACTTTCACTGATATTTTTAATCCATTTGACCAAATTATAATAAAAAAATTGAAAAAATATTATGTTAAAATTAATCCCACCGACGGGACGACAAAATGGGTTTTTCAAGAGATAAGTTATAATGTTTAAAAAAGTTATGTACAATTTAAATGTGAAATTGATTCAAATGGACTAATTTTATTTAAATTTGATTAAATAATTTCTAATTATGCTTTAATAAAACTAAAAATATTAACACTGTAAATTATTTATATAAAAAAGAAATTTTAAATTAAAATTTGGTCTCTTTTACTATTCCTCAAAATATGAGAGTTATCATGAAAATAAAAAAGAAAACATAAGAAAATTTTTATATTTAAATTTCAAAAAGAGTGTTTATTTTATAAAATTAAAATTACAAGCGTCAAAATATTGTTTTAAATCAATTCTACCATTAAAAGTAGCTAAAACCTCCTTTTAAAAATATACAAATTTTTATGCTTAAAATTTGTTTTATCCTTAACTTAATCTTACAAAACTTATTGGATGAATTTAAAGAATTATTAAATATATAAAATATAAATTTCATTAATATGTTTCACTAAAATGGATTAATTTAATTAAATATTATAAAACATCATTTTGGTCATAAAAATGGGTTTTCATAAAAACTGGTCCATTATATTCAATTGGTTTTTATTTTCATATATAATTAATTGGTCACTAAATTATTAGTCATATAAATGTGTGTGAATAATATATTCACAATCTAGTTAATAATATTTATTCCTACCATTCCAATTTCAATGTAGCAACTATAATGTTAAATAAATAATATTAATTGTATATTGTGGTCTGATAACACACGACCTTTCATGTATCACATGTTATCAAATAAAATCAATGTTATGTGATATTCTAGTTAACCTTGGTGTGGAAAATAAATCAATCTAAGCTAATGATTTTTTTTAAAAAAATCTATCAAATAATTTATATTAATTTCATATAAAATCTTTCATAAAATTTCAGGATGTTACACTAAATATCAGGTAGCACAGATTAGTTATATGCATATAATCCTTCAATTTTAGCTTTCCATCATGATTTGAAATCACAATGTTATATCCAATGATCTAACCTAAAATACTCTGACACGGGAGGTTCAAGAGGCATGTGGTGAGTGGTGACAAGTGGCATTTTTTTCGAATATTCACATTGTAATAATGGTGGAACACTAGAAGACTATCATCAGGGATTTAGAGGTGACCTATAACCTTAATGAATGGGTGATAATTAGAAAACACTAATATCCTATGGCCCTAGTCCATAAGGAAGGTATCTCCTATGATGATCCGTCTTCTGGTTGTACCATGAAATAGGATGAGATCTTACACTATTTTAGGCATGTTTGGGTCCCAGAAGACAAATGATCGGAGCTCATGTGGGAATTTTATGCTTTGGATTGGATATTACATACCATTTTCACCATTATGTATTGATACTTATGTCCTTGTTATTGGTGTCCTTGTAAGAAATGGGAGATATTTGGCATCGTCACTTGGTCATCCACTTTTCAGAATATGGAGGATGAACATTAGTGACTAGTATGACTCTTAGATCCCTTACCCATTCCTGAGTGGAAATGAGTCAATGGCTCAATAGACTTTATTACATGTTTGACTAGATAACATAATGTAAATTACATAGTGTGGGAATTTGTTTATTGTTTTATAAAAGTTTCAAATTTATTACTAATCCAGGAGACCTTCTCGATAGATAAGCTTTATGGGATAGATATCAATAAGTTCATACATCTTCAAAGAGATCCTTATTGTAACATATATAAAAGGTATTTCACTTCATGTATCAATTGTGTAAGGGGTTGTAGAACGATTTGGGTACACCATTTTTTCTATTCATGACCTATCTCCCTCGGATTAATGAAAAAATAGAGAAGATGATTTTGATCTTAAAGGATATTATCCTTTCATGTTTCCTTAAACCTGGTGGTTACTAGGAGAAATATGTAATTTTTTTTAGTTTTCATATAATAAAAATTTTTATACTATCAACTATATGGATCCTTACAAGGACTTATATTGTAGTTTATGTAGGTCAACCCTATGATGGTTAGAGGTAGTGTAATATCCTAGGTAAATAAAGAATACAAAATTTTCATATTTATTAGTATTTGTGAATTAAATATTAATATTTCTTTAAAGGGGAGGATATTTTAGATGGCATACTCGATACGAAATAATAGGTTTCTTTGAAATCTTACATTCCACAAAACATTAAGTTACACTGAAAAATAATATAAAATTATTATTATTTAAAATGGTAGGTAAGACATAGTTGTTATATTAACGGGTTGAATATAAGTAACTAAAATATGATTTTATATGTATGTTAAATTTTTTTACATGTATCCAATAATAGATAGAGGATTAAAATTTGAATGAATCAAATTTTAAGCATAAATAATCTATTATTCGTTAAAAGGTCGATTTACCGCATTTTGATGGTGAACCCTCTATAAATATAGTTTTGAAAACTTTTATATTTTCTATTTTAAAAAATAAAATTCTTGTTTAGAATCAGGACATCAAAATTTACTTTGGGTAAAGTTTTGGTATTTTTATGATAAAATTAATTTTTTAATGAATAGTGAAGAATATTGTATTTTAAATTCAAAATAGTCTTTTAATATAATATATTTATAAGGTTAGATTATATTTTTAATTGGTTTTATAGTGTAATTATAATCTTTTTTTACTATTTATCCAATGTTCTTCATTAGAAATAATTTCATTTTGAAATGGGACTAAAATAAGTGTCAATATTTTGATAGGTATTATTTCTTAAAAACACGCTTTTTATTTTGACAGTGGGAATTAATTTTAAATTAATTTATTCCACTAATATGTTTTGAATTTGTAAAAATGGATTCCATATTTGGAATCAGGAGTTCCAAATTTTGTAAATATATAACTTTTATTTTTAGACATTATGAATATTTACTTCAGTAAAAATTTTATTTACCATTGTTAAATGGTAAATCTTGTAAATAAAGGTAACAAAATATTTTTATAATAATATTAAATTACCGTAAAATGTGTCCTAATCATATAGGTTCATACATTTCAGACCATGGGAATCCTTGGGTCAATTTTTGGACCCCATGGAGCCACTTGAGAGTGATAATGAAACTTTATATTAATTAATTTAAAGTAAGGACAAAAATGACACAAACATTTAACTTTGGGTTAAAAAATTTTTATATAATGTTATATAAGTTATCTATTTGATGATAAATATTTATTTGAAAGCTAAAATGATTTCTTACATCAACATTTTTTTAAAAAAAAATTCATCAAATAAATTAAAATATTTATGACCCAATAATGATGCAGTGTTTACCTCATTAATGAATGATAAATATAAATATGATTATAATGATTAAAAAATAACCTAAACCGGTAAAATTATTATTTTATGATTTTATTTCAAACATGAGTCATCGTATCTTTGACTTTGATGAGTTTTGGACCTTTAGAAACTGAAAATCATTATATCATAAAATAATAATTTCAAGCATTCTTAAAGAGCCTATCCTCCCCTTTATAAAAATCCCCCAATTCTAACTCCTTCATAACACTTCTCTAGCCCATTGTCTCATCTAAACTCTGCACAATTAATCTCCCTACATCTCTATCCTCCTCCTATAATCCATCCCCAAGGCAAATGGAAATTCAAGTAAACCTTTTGTTTGTAACCAATGGGAGATACCCGATTTAAATTCAACGTCTTCTCTTAAGTTCTTTTATTTTATTATACTTCACCAACCCCATAAACCCTTTTAATTAATTTAATTTACAAAAAAAATTATCCTAAATATAATATGTTGTTATGATAAGTATTCTAACTATACTTACAGACACCTCCATCTAAAGGGTAAAGAACATACTGTTTCTGTGGACGTCGAACTACTGCCTCAGGAAACGATGATTGTTCATTCTTCTCCAACCACCTCTCATGGTGGCCATTATTATAGAACTATATTTATATATGATATATATTATGTTATTTTTTCTCTATTATTCTGTAATTTTTATTTACAAACATACATTTATCCTTTCTAATATGTGTAAATATGATAATTTCATTTGAGGAAGTGGAGAACACCGCCCCATCAAGGTGATATGATTAGTTCGTGACATGCATGGAATTTATAAAATAAGGAGTTAATGAAATTGTGTTACTTATATATCATATGATATTATACTAGAATTATAATATACCTTTTTATCATTATGTTTTCATTCGGTTAAATATGAAATAGAAATGAAAGTAGTGTTCATGCATACTGAGGACTTACCATCTCCATGAATGGTGCATTTCATTTTTATCTCCAAATATTATGTAATATTATAAATACATAAATATATTGGATATATATTATATATATGATATTTAAATCATTAATACAATTCTTTAGTTATTGTAATTTTTACCACGTGCACAATTTATAATTACAACAATTTCATTTTTTACTCAACTTCCAAAAAATGAAAAAATGTCCGATATGAACACAAATAATTAGATAATTGTTATGGAAATGTAAAAATTAATATAAAAGGAATAATAAACTTGAAAAATATTATTAATAAATTATAAATTATATTTTTATTATTATTCCAGAGATTAAATAATGATCGAGTCAAGTCAGACAAGAGGTAAAGAGTTTCTTATCTCAATTTTAATTTTGTGAGATTTCCATTGTTCGCCACATATTTTTTGCATATGGTGTATTTTTTACTAACATTTGATATATATTATCGCAATTATCTTTATATTTATGGTATTATGTGATTAATTTGGTCGTTATTAACTTTTGGTCATACGACTCGATTGGTTACGATGTGTTAAGGGGTTTCTTATCTCACTTTTAATTCTGTGAGATTTTCATTTTTCAACACATATTTCTTGCATGTGGTGTATTGTGTACTACTATTTGATATATATTATCATCATTATATTTATATTCCTATTATTATTTGATTCATTTGGTTGTTATTAACTTTTTTCATATGACTCGATTGATTTCAATGTGGTAAGAGGTTTTCATCTCACTTTTTATTTCCATGAGATTCATGCTATATTTTCCACTATTTCCTTTTATGTGGTGCATGTACATACCATGATTATATTATTTTTTAATATACTTAAATTTATGGGTATCTACATATTCATTGTATGATCCTTCTTTCATGGGGTGTATGATTCGTAATTTACCAAATCGGTAAGGGAACCATTCACCCTCATTTTTTTAAAAGAATTCATTTTGTTATGTCTTTTAATTTACATTTCCTTATGTTGGGATATGTTATTCTACATCCTTATGGCTTAAAATTTTATGTGCATGTGATGAGATACCCATTTCTCTCTAATCAAATATTTTTCTTAATTTTAACATGTCGTCGTTAGGCTGTCAAATTTTTTATAAGGGATCTTTTTAGCCCAATTTCAATTCAATGGGTTAAACTTATACTTGTTGATTATGTCATGATATGAAGTGTGTGAGTGACCTCTGATTTTTTTAAAATAAATATAAAAAAATATTTTGTGTATTATATTTGTCACACATAATTATATAATTTATTTATCCTCAATCTAAGAGTACCATCATTATAAGGGATTTCGTCTCAATTTGCACTCTATTGATACTTCATTGTTGTTATGCAGCAATTCACATTTATATGTTGTATATACTGTATTTTATCATATTATATCATGACTAACTTTATTATAATGATATTATATTGTTTTTATTAAATTTTATTCCTCAATTATTTGTTTTCAAGCATATATCATTTGGTTAGGTACTCCTTAACTAAAATATCGTTTTAATGATTTAATCTTCAAAATCTTTCTAATTAATTTACATGTTTTCAATATGGTTTTAAGGATTTATGTATATAGACATTAATGATTGAAAATGAAAATTCCTTTAAAAGCTTCAATGTTGTATGAGACACTTCGATTAAAAAATCTCTTTATAAATTTTTTTAAATGGATTTGAAAATGGTTTGATAAAGCATGGATTATGTCATTATAAGGAAATGATATATTGTGATTGCAATGTGAAAATGTTATATTTTCTTTATTCTTGTTTTATTTGTTATGAATATGTTATAGTTATATGGAATTGTTTATGTATATGGGTGGTTCCTTGATAAACCTTTGGTGGGTGAGCCTGAGTGAGCTCTCCAATGCATTAAGTAACATGAGAGAGGTAAATGTTAATGTTTCTCCAAAGTGATTTAGAGAATATACAGTGATTGGTATTCCAACATAACTCCCTACAAAGTTGTGATAGCTACAATTTAAATATGTTTTGTATGCCACAATTTACCTTTATGATTTATGATTTCTATTTGTTATTAATAAATCTTATGATTTCATGAGGTATGTTATGATTAAAATGTATTGTTTTATTGATTTGTATTTATTGATGTATTGAGGTTTCCAGCCCTCATTTTATAACCCTTACTGTGATTTTTATGCTCATCCCGTGTTTTTGAAGTATTTTCCACAAGAATTAAAGATGAATTGGATCAAGGATGGGATCGAGGAAAAGGCATGTTATCTAAAACATGGAACTAGACATATATCTTTTTAGAGTTTTTATTTTATGGAAAAAATGGATATTGATTAGAAGTGTCTACATGTAATTTACAAGTTGATATGTAAAAGTTGTGGCCTAATTCTCTAAAACTCTAAACTTGAAAAGATCCTCAATGTGAATTATTCATTTAATTCATGTTTATGTATTATTTTAAGGCAGAGTCCTAATATTTGGTATTAAAGTTCAGTTTAGAAAACATTAGGGATTATGAGTTTTAGATAAACACATGGTTAGTCCCTATGTCTATTATTTCAGTTAAATCCTTGTTTTATAAATTTTTCAGATCAAGGAATGTTGGTTACAAATTGAAGGAGGAGGATCTCAGACAACATTATTATCTATTACTGATGACATACTTGCAATAATTATTGAAAAGTCATGTTCAGATGATTGTGAAACATTTTCTAGCATACAACTCACTTGAAAACCATAGTTTGAGATTTCAAACACCATCATTATACATCGATATCATCGTGGACCATGGGTTATATTTAGTCAAATTCTATATTCACAATATTCTCTTATATTCAAGAAAGGTAAATATTATCAAGGAATTTTTAAATATTTTACCTTATCATAGTATTTTAAGGCATATTATGATTTTAAAAAAGGTGCTGAAGAAGGAGACCCTTGCGCAATATATTTATATTTTATTTTACAATATAGACTCTCAGCACCTACTTATGGTATTTTAAAAAGACCATTGATTGATAGTTTCAAATAAAATGTGGTCCGACTGTTTTATAAATTTCATTTTTTATCAGAGGTTTTGAAATTATATGTCATACATAATTATTTTCCAAAACTATTTTTCTGCGAACACCTATATGACCCAAGTTGTATAAGGTATATTTGGATTAATGAATAAAATGATATTGGAGGATCTATAAATCTTTGTTGCAATGCATGGACCTTCTACCTACATGAACAATATATTGATGAAACTATATGGACACCATGATCAAGGTATGATGTTCATTATATTGGGAATAGTTTTATTTTATCATATAGAATTGAGAAAAATGAAAATATATAAGATGTTGAGGTCTTAATGTATTGGGATGAAAATAAAGGGTATAAGAAAACCCATTAAGGTTAAAACCTGATAGGGATATTTTTGAGTTTAATAAAAAGGAAAACCTATAAGATGGGTGATGACCTGTCACGTCCGGCAAGGCCACAAGAATAGAACCCACGACCGAAGGGCAACAAGGGTGCATCGCCTACCATGGTCCTACGTGAATTACCCGGTTAGTATGACTTATTATTTTTTGTTAAATGATTTTATGGATCAATAATAAGTTTATTTGGGATCATATATTTTATCATATGTACACCCTTAGTATAGGAAAAGGATTTGGTGATTATGTAATAAAGGTTATTTTGGAAGACATTTTCTCTTTTGGGAACACTATATTCTTATGGAATATAAAATATATTGGGATTTAATTTGTGGAGTAGTGGTTGAAATATTATTTTGGAAGAATCTATGTTTTTATTGTGGACATAAGGTGATTTGGGTTATTTATGGAAACAATTAATCTATCATAATGAATATGTTGTTAGGTTAATTACACTTTGATATTAGACATTAAGAGTAATCGATGTTTTTGGAGATAAATCTTAAGATTTAATGTGGTAGAAAATTTGATTATATCCTTCTAAGTATCGGGTTTCAATATTAGTTTGGATTATTTTAGAGAAGTTTAAGGACAATTGTATAATGAATAGTATTTATGGAACTTTGTGTTCTTTTTGTTGAATTTTAATGATTTAGAGTAGAATTTTTTTGAATGACCTAGACCTCTCCAGTCCATTACATGTGGAAATGTGGTGTTACAGGTGTTATAGGAGGTTAAGGTGACTAGGGGGCGTGTTTGGGTGGACTTTTAAGGAAGACTAAAGTGTAGTATCTTTCGCACGGGTTGCTCACAATTTGTCTAAACTGTGCGGCCAAACCGTGCAAGGTTGGTGCTGGAGGTAGTAGGTAACGCACAATTTGTCTAACCGTGCGGCCTAACCATGCGAGGAGTGTTTCACGATGCAGTAGTGACCGCACGGTTAGCGCACGACTTATCTAACTATGTGAGAAAACCATGCAGGGACTTAAATTAGATCCTAAAATTGTGGATCTCAACTGCTTTGTATTTAACTTGCACGTTTAAGCTCTTAAGAATCCACTACATGGTATTACCCTCCCTTGAAGGTAGGAGAACCTCTCCCATGAATTTTGGAAGCGATCTAAAGGCTTCTCTTGGAGAATCGAAGCCGGTTTCTTGAGGTATGTGATCTTTCTTGATTGTTCTTGTTTGGTTTCTAATATCCACTTGGATCTACTCCTCCTCTTCCCTCGGTTTCTTAGATCTACTCCAGTTATGGGTAGATCTAAGTCTGTGGATGCCAAATATGACAATATTTGGTCTTGACCTTGCTAGGAGAAGAGATCTAAGTAGGGTTTTAGAGAATCGTCCCAGGTTTCTTGAGTGTTCTTCGACCATCATGGTTTTCATCAAAAACCCTTGAGGTAGGGGATTCGTTGCTTCTATTTCTTTAATGTGAAATTTTACTGTTAGCATGTTTAATCCCCCTAGATGAAAAATGGAATTGACTTAATAAATATTTTAACTGGATAAAGAAATTGTTATCGATCGTATGTTATTGCCTCTTGTTTTGTTAGACAGTGTGATATATATGCTTGCTTTGTTTAGTTGTTTTCCTTGATGGAAATAGGTAATGAACGTAAACTGGGACTAATTGATATTTGATTGGATAATGATAAAGAGGCATGTTAAGGAATCTTGTTTTTGTCGTAATTTGAATGTTTGATAATTCCTTGAAGGGTTTTGAGTTACCCTCTTGATTGTTAAAGGGCCAAGAGACCCATTTGATGTGATAGTTGATTTCCTGCTGCTTGTGTTGTGATGTGATCCTGGATGGTTGTTGTGATATGTGGGGTATTGAGGCCTTTTTGTTGTGGCATCAGATGACGCCTAGAGTGGCGAGATGCATCGGTTTATGCATGCGGGTGTCGGGGAGGACACCGGGGTTGATGGAATGGGGTGGATGTGATTGTTAGTTGCTTGTTGGTTATTTGGTTGTTTATCTGCTTTACTTTTCCCCACTGCACAAGGCAGCTGGTCTTTCGTACCCTTCTCCTAAAAGTGGCAAAGACTCATGGGGTATGCCATGTGCTTTCCATGTTTAGCTTCTCAAGGGGGAATGGGTCTATGCTCATACTATAGGTGGAAAAGACTCGATGGGTAGTACATCTACTCACCGTGTTAAGCCCCCTTGTTTTTAGTAACATAGAATGATTTTCTAGAATTTTTAGGAATATGGGAATGTAATTCTGTAATGAATAATTGAATAAATGGTGTTAACCCATGGGGTTGGAGTTTGCTGGAACATAATGATGAGGTTTTACTTTTGAAGGGACAGTGGATTTTGGGTGTGATGCTAATGGAATATTTAATGTGGAATTGGTCATGGTTTATTAATTTTTAATGAATTAATTAACAAAAAGTGAAACCGATAAAAAGGGAATGAAGTAATCTAATAAAGTTCAATAAATGGTTGTGTGTTTATAGGATACCTAGTCTTAGCAGTGGTAGCCCAGAGTCCAAGAGACATTAGCCACAGTTATGTCTAAGACTAGATTATGCCCATAGTGAGGTTTTGAGATATAGTATATTTTTGTGCTTCTTGTGTTTTTATACGATAATCCACCCATTCAGTAAGGGAAACTGACACCTAGGGGATTCGGAGCCCTGGGGGTGTTTTCCCCACCATTCTGATGGGAGGATGAATGGATGAATACCACCTTTGACCTCGCTCTCTCCTCTTGGTAGATAATTGTTCCATTAGGAACAATAGTTATATTTTCCCATATATGTGTGTAGAGGGCTGTAATGGCTTTTGGTTATTCAGAGACATATATTCTGGATATAGTATCCTACGGACTACTATAGGTGTAATGTGTATAGGCTGTGATGGATTGAGAATCCTTACTCAGTGTATGGGTTGTAATGGCTTGAGGTATAGTACCCGACATATGATACACGTTATCCGAGCTGTGGTGGATCTTGGAATCTACCTGGTTACTTTTGGTTGTGAGGACGCTGTGGTTTTTTGCCCAGGTGTTTGTGGGAAAACCTTTGTGGTGCATGAGTGCAGATTGTGGTGCTTTGTCTAGGTGTCTGCAGGCAAGCCTTTTCAGAGTGAGATGCTTAAGAAGTGCGAAATTGGGAAAAAGTGTCAAACCAATGGGGAAGTTGTAGCAGGGTACCATTGATATTCATTATTATATGCTATATTCTTGTATGCATTACTTGGTGAGAGTAGCCATGGTGAGGTTGGGAACATGGTATACATGTTTAGGTGATGAGTTAGTTTCACTTGTTGTTCACTGTGCTTTATCATGTTTTCTTTACTTTTGCACGAGAGTCTTTTGGGAGGATCCTACTGAGTATACTGTTATACTCACCCTATGTATATATAAACTATTTTTCTGGTTACTTGGAATAGGTTGGAGATCAGGATGGTTACTACTAGCTTGTGGTTGCAGGAGTTGTTCGGGCTTGTGGTCACGGTTATTTTTACATTCTTTTTGGTACATGCAATTTTCTTCCCTTCTAGTTGTAGTAGCTTTGCATGAAATTTCATATATTTACATGGGTTTATTTTATATTCTAGTTCTGAGTTGGATTTGATTGGTGTTTATCTTATATCTCTCTTCTGTATGTGTTCTCTTAGAGGGTAATCCCTCACATTCGTGTGTTTACTATACCCTTGGTGCTAGTCTCCAACCCGGGGCCTACTGGAGGCGGGAATCGGGGGTCATTATCTCCCTCCTCACATTGCTGGCCCAGGAGGCATGCACTTTTTGGGGAGGGGGTCATGACAGAGTGGTATCAATGTTCAGGTTGAGGGATATGATGGATTTTGGAGTTAGGCACAGGTGAGTTTTCATGGGTTGTTAGGGAAACGGTGTCATTCATGTTTACGAAGTGAGGTAAACACTAGAGACCACATGATACATAGGCGTTTAGGGACCCTTATTATTTTATGTACGGACCATTAAGTTTACAATGGATACTAAACAAGGTGATATTGGTTGTAGGGTAGAGACCTAGGAAAGGATCATGCATCATTCTTTTTTGTGCATGTGTTTGAATGGGTAGACCTTGGGATAGGTTAACCTAAAATTAATAAATGAATAAAAGAAAATAATTAAGTAATAATGATGATTCTTCCATATTTTAGGTTTAGGAACTCTGTCGTTTATTATTTTACAGGTATGGCTCTAGGTCGACGTCCTTGTCAGGTTTTCGCAAAAAATGTCTAGCAGGCTATTCTAACAGATCACCACAGGGTAGAGGTTGACGATGAAATCACTTGGGGGAAGACACTCTAAGATTTTCAAAACTAGAGTCTGCAAAAGTATGAGGGCTCCGTCTCAGATATAGTCATAGAAGACTAGTTGGATGAGGTCGAGATATGCTTCAGTTCGATCCATGCTTGGAAAGAGAACTGGGTGTCATTAGTTGTGATGATACTATATGGAGCAGCGAGGTAGCGGTGATTCTTGTTCCTCAGGGACCGTGAGGAGTCAACGATCTCATGGGATGAGTTCAAAGACAAGTTTAGAGTTGAATTCCTTTCATCGACAACGAAGGCGACCAGTCTCCTGGAGCTTCTTACCCTTCGATAGGGGAGCTCTACTGTTCAAGAGTTTGGAATCTGTTTTAGGAACTTTTTACGATATGCTTCGGACCTGTTACCAGATGAGGAGGCCAGGGCGAGGCATGTTGAGGAGGCTTTGCGTCTAGAGATCCAATGTCAGGTCACCCCATTTATGCTGAAGACATATACTGAGGTGTTGGTGAGGGAAGATGTTGTCTAGAGGAATTTGACCATGACTAGGTCATCACGAGAGGGGGATCGTCATGATCCCTCACGAAGTAGAGCTGTAGTCCGGGGTTCCACATTTTTGGGGCAGAAGAGTTTCCGTTCAGCCGGGGGTAGAGCCCAGCCCTTCTCATCTTGTTTCTCCAGAGGCAGCAACTCTCATACTTATGCCAAGGGATCGGGTGCTTGTTTGTCTTGTGGTGATCTTGTCCATTAGCAGCAGGAGTGCCCGAACATTCAGAGTGGTCATTGTGCACCGGGCGCTATGCTTCAGGTTCCTCTATTGAGGCAGTTCCAGCCGTGGCAGTAGCAGCCAGTTGCACCAGCTATAGCTCAGCAGAGGGTAGATAGGGCAAGCAAAAGACAGCCATGGGATGCTCCCCATCCTCATAGAGTAGAGCGCGGCTGTGGTGGTGGTCCTCATCATGTCCAGAGAGTCCATGGAGGAGGTCGTGGTTAGCTTCATGCTCTAGCGTTGCCAGCCCCAGAAGAGCTAGATATCATTCTAGGTACCCTTTTCTTGTTTTCTACCTTTGGGTATTCCTTGTTTTACTTATAAGTGACACACTCCTTCATATCACCTACCCTTGTCCATTCTTTGGGACATTAGGTAGAAAGGCGTCCAGTACCCTTGGCATTGACTATGCCAGTTGGAGGTCGAGCTGACATGTGTGAAGTATATAGAGATTGTGAGCTAGTGTTAGGGAAACACCGCTCTTGGGAAGATTTCCTATGTTTATGAATACAACCATATGATTTCATCCTCAGCATGGATTGATTTTATTCGATTCAGGATATCATTGATTGCTTCAAAAAGAAGGTTGTCTACCTTGGTACGGTTCGAGAATAAGTGGTGTTTTGTTGGTGAGAAAGATCCTCAGATGGGTCATAGGTGCGTTCCATCCTTATCATCCATGATGGATGAGATGATGTTGTGTTCTTCAGAGGTTCAACAGTTGGAGTTTCCTAGGGTCTTAGAGGAGTACCTTGATGTATTTCCATAAGAGGTTGTAGCATTACCCCCTCGAAGAGAGATCGTGTTTGGGATTGACCTAGAGCCAGGAGTGTCTCCTATCTCTATGTTTCTATATATGATGTCCCCTTCTGAGTTGTGAGAGCTGCATATATAGCTTGATGGTCTATTATAGTGCGGTTTTTTTCGGCCAAGTTTTCACCGTGGGGTGCTCCAGTATGTTCGTGAAGAAGTCTAACGACAGTTTTTGGTTGTGTGTCGATTATCGTCTCTTGAACAAAGTGACAATTAAGAATCGATATCATTTTCCATAGACTGATGACTTTTTCAGTCAACTGAAGGGTGCGAGTTGTTTCTCAATGATTGACTTGTGGTCAGGATATCATTAGTTGCGTGTGAAGGACGAGGATATACCAAAGACTCCTTTATGTTGTCGTCACAGGCATTATGAGTTCGTTGTAAAGCCGTTCGTCCTAACGAATGATCCAGCTGTGTTCATGGGATTGATGAATGTTGTGTTCCATGAGTTCTTAGATAGGTTTGTGGTGGTTTTCATTGATGACATCCTTGTGTACTCCACATCGGAAGAGGAGCTTGCAGAGCATCTACATGCTATTTTGGGAGTTCTTTGTAAACATCGGCTATTTGGGAAGTTGTCAAAGTGTGAGTTTTGGGCTCTATAAGTCTGTTTCTTGGGGCATGTTGTGTCCCAGCAGGGAGTATCTATCGATCCCTCGAAGATAGAAGTAGTTGTGTGTTGGGCAGCCCCCAAGATAGTTTCAGAGGTGCGAAGTATCCTTGGTCTCGCAAGTTACTACAAGAGTTTCATAGCCAATTTCTTCCTAGTTGTGACTCCTCTAATAGCTTTGACGAGGAAGGATCAAGTGTTCATATGGACTGATCAGTGTCAGGAATCTTTTGAGTATCTAAAGGAGATGTTAGTAATTGCTCCAGTTCATCGTTTCCAACTGAGGGAGTTTAGTTTGAGGTTTTCTGTGATGCTTCACATAAGGGGTTAGGTTGTGTTCTCATGCAGCAGATGTCAGTTGTTTCTTATGGTTCTTAGCTTTTGGGTTCCCATGAACAAAACTATTCCACCCATGATCTTGAGTTGGCATCCATGGTGTTTACTCTGATGTTGTGGAGACATTACCTCATTTGTGAGCGCTTTGTGGTTTTCACCGACAATAAGAGTTTGAGGTATGTTTTCTCCCAGTGTGACATGAACTTACAATAGTTTCGGTGGATGGAGTTCTTACAAGAATACGACATCGAAATATCTTATACACATGGAAAAGGGAATGTTGTAGCTCATGCGCTGACCTGAAAGTCACACAGTGATGCTGTGCGTGAATCCAATAATTAATGGTGAGTAATGGAAGAACTGTTAGAGTTACATCTTGATATGGGAGAAGTTGGGGTTATAGGATATCTTTTTCAGATAACGGTACAATCATACATTGTCCAGATGGTGGAAGAGTCCGAGTTGGGGGATCTTGAGGTGGAGGTCTGGAGAGACCGAGTTGTTTGTGGTGAGGCCCCTGATGGTTGGTCTTAGGATGAACAACACAGAGTGTTGTATCACAGAAGGGTTTTTGTTCCTTTGATGATGCGTGATATGATCCTCAGAGAGTTCCATAGTTCACCTTCAGCAGTACATCCTGGCATGACAAAGATGTACTGATCCTTGAGGATTTATTTTTGGTGGCCTCGGCTGATGTGGGCGGTTGCAGAGTCTGTGTCTCAATATTTAGTCTGGCAGAATGTGAAGGTTGAACACCGTGTTCCTGGAGGTCTTCTCTAGACATTAGAGATTCCTCAGTGGATGTGGGAGGACAACTCAATGGACTTCGTTACTGGTTTACCTCGAGCTCTGGGAGTACATGATGCTATTTTTGTGGTAGTGGATCACTTAACAAAATCATCCCACTTCATAGCGATCAAGGAGTTGAGCTTAGTGGAAGTCTTGTCAAGGCAGTATCTAGGGAAGGTGGTGAGACTTCATGGAGACCGTAGGAAAATCATTTCAGATCGAGACCCTCATTTTACCTCCAGGGTGTGGAGAGGTCTCCAACATTCTTTTGGTTCTAAACTATGCCTTAGCACTGCTTTTCATACTCAAATAGATTGTCAGATAGAGCGATCCATCCAAACTTTTGAAGACATCTTATGATCGTCTGTTCTTGATTTTGAAGGTTCATGGATGAGGTACTTACCCTTTATGGAGTTCGCTTAGAATAATAGTTTTTACTCCAACATCGGTATGGTGTTGTTTGAAGCCTTGTATGTCTAGCCTTGCCGTTCTCTGTTGTGATGGAATGGGGTTAGAGAGTCAGAAATTATTGGACTGGAACTAGTGAAGAATAAAATAGAGATGGTCCAGGTTATTCGAGAGAGGATGAAGATAGTGAAAGATCGTCATAAATCATATGCTGATCAAAGGAGGAGACCCTTGGAGTTTAATGTTGGGGATCATGTGTTTCTGAAGGTGACTCCCCATCCTGGGAAGTGATTGTTTGGACATGGAAGTAAGATTTATCCCCAGTTTGTAAGGCCTTTCAAGGGGTTATCTTGTGTTGGAGTAGTGGCGTATTGAGTATCACTTCCCCCATAGATGATTCGTACATGATGTTTTCCATGTATCATAGCTCCGCCATTATCTTCATGATGACTCTTACATCATCGATTTTTGAGAGATCGATGTTGATAATGATGCAACCTTTGAGGAGTGACATGTGGAGATCCAAGACCGGAAGGATAAGTTGTTGTGCGGGCATTCAATCCCCTTAGTTCATGTCTTGTGGTGACACGGTGGCTTGGAGGAGAGTACCTGCGAACCTGAGTAACAGATACGTTCTCAGTACCCAGAGTTGATGGATGTTTAACACTTTCCATGTATCGATGTAGCTTTTGTGGTTATGAAACATTCATGTTTAAGATATGGCTTCCTTTTGTTGCTTTGGTGGCTGGCTCTCTTTTGAGAGTTATTTCGATGGGTGGTTGTCCAAACCCTATTTCATTTTCTCTTTAATAGGGGTTTGGATTGTCGAGGACAAGAATGGTTTGAGAGGTATCTAATGTAATGGCCCAAAACTATTCAGTACATTACTTGTGGAAATGTGGTGTTAGAGGTGTTTTGTTAGGTTAAGGTGACTAGGGGTGAATTTGGGTGGACATTCAATAAAGAATACAGGGCAGTATCTTTCACACGGGTTATGCACGGTTTGTCTAAACTGTATGGCCAAACTGTGTGTGGTTGGTGTTGTAGGAAGGGGCTAATGCATGGTTGATGCACGGTTTGTCTAACTATGCGGCCTAACCGTGTGAGGAGTGTTTGGTAAGGCAGTAGTGACTGCTCGGTTAGCGCACAGTTTATCTAACTGCACAATCAAACCATGCGGGGACATAAATTAGATCCTAAAATTGTGGATCTCAACCATTTCGCCTCTAATGTTCCCATTTATGCTCATAAGAAGCCATAACTCGGGATTACCCTCCCTTGAAGGTAGGAGAACCTCTCCCAAGCTTTTTGGAAGCCAAATGATGGATTCTCATGGCGAATCAAAGCTGATTTTTTGAGGTATGTGACCTTTCTTGATCATTCTTGTTCGGTTTCTTAGATCCACTTGGATCTACTCCACCTCTTCCCTCAGTTTCTTATATTTACGCCTGTTATGGGTAGATCTAAGTGTGTGGATGCCAAAAATAATGAGCTTTGGTCTTGACCTTGCGAGGAGAAGAGATCTAAGGCGGGTTTTGGAGAATCGATCCGGGTTTCTTGAGTGTTCTTCGACCGTCATGGTTTTCGTTAAAAACCCTTGTGGTAGGGGATTCGTTGCTTCTCTTTCTTTTACGTGTAATTGTATTATTAGCATGTTTAATTCCCCTAGATGAAAAATGGAATTGACTTAATAAATATTTTAACCGTATAAAGAAATTGTTATCGATCATATGTTATTGCCTATTGTTTTGATAGATAGTGTGATATCTATGCTTGCTTTGTTTAGCTGTTGTCCTTGATGGAAATCGATAAAGAAACCAAACCAGGACTAATTGATATTTGTTTGTCTAAAGATATAGAGTCATGTGAACGAATCAGTTTCTTGTCCTAATTTGAATGTTTGATAATTCTTTTAAGGGTTTTGAGTTACCCTCATGATTGTTAAAGGGCCTAGAGCCCCATTTGATGTGATGGTTTCTTTCCTAGTACTTGTGCTATGATGTGATCCTAGATGGTTGTTGTGATATGTAGGGAATATATGCCTTTTGGTTGTGGCAGAAAATGGCGCCAAGAATGGAGAGATGCATCGGTTTATGTATGCAGGTGTCAGGGAGGACATCGGGGTTGATGGAATATGATGGATGTGATTGTTAGTTGCTTTCTGGTTCTTTGGTTGTTTATCTGCTTTAATTTTACCCACTAATAAAGGAAGATGGTCTTGCTTACCCTTCTCCTGAAAGAGGCGAAAACACACGGGGTATGCCACGTGCATTCCTTGTTTATCTTCTCAGGGGGGGAATGGGTCTATGCTCTTTCTATAGGCAGAAAAGACTCGACGGGTAGTACATCTACTCACCGTGTTGAGCCCCCTTTTTTTTAGTAGAATATAATGCTTTTCTAGAATGCCTGGGAATATGGGAACGTAATTCTGTAATGAATAATTGAATAAATGGTGTTAACCCATGGTGTTGGAGTTTTCTGGAACATAATGATGAGGTTGTACTTTTGAAGGGATAGCGGATTTTGGGTGTGATGCAAATGGAATCTTTAATGTGGAATTGTTTATGGTTAATTAATGTTTAATGAATTAATTAACGAAAAGTGAAACTGATAAAAAGGGAATGAAGTAATCTAATAAATTTCCTTAAATGGTTGTGTTCTTATAGGATACCTAGTCTTAGAAGTGGCAGCCCAGAGTCCGAGAGACATTAGCTGCAGTTATGTCTAAGACTAGGTTATGCCCATAGTGTGGTTTTTAGATATTTTTTTTACATTTTGTGTTTTTATACACTACTCCACTCGATCAGTAAGGGAAACTAACACCCCAGGGATTTTGAGCCCTAGGGGGTGTTTTCCCCAACATTTTGGTGGGAGGATGAATGACTGACTACCCCCTATGGCCCTACTCTCATCTCTCAGTAGATACTTATTCCATTAGGCACAATGGTTAGTTTTCCCCATATATGTGTGTAGATGGATGTATTGGCTTGTGGTTATTCACACACATATATTTTGGTTATAGTATCCTATGAAATACTATAGGTGTAATGTTTATAGGCTATGATGGCTTGAGGATCCTTACTCAGTGTATGGGCTGTAATGTCTTGAGGTATAATACATGATGTAAGATACACATTATGCGAGCTGTGGTGGCTCCTAGAAACTACCTGGTTTCTTTTGGTTGTGAGGACGGTATGGTGCTTCGCCCAGGTGTCTGTGGGCAAGACTTTGTGGTGCATGAGGTGCAGATTGTGGTGCTTCACCTAGGTGTCTACGGGCAAGCCTTTTTGGAGAGAGATGCTTAAGACGTGCGATGTTGGGGAAAAGAGGCAAACCACTGGGGAAGTAGTAGTGGGTTACCCTTGATATTATTTATTATATGATATATTCTTCTATGCATTACTTGGGGAGAGTATCCATGGTGAGGTTGGGAACATAGTATACTTTTTTAGGTGATGAGTTAGTTCCACTTGTTGTTCATTGTGCTTTAGCATGATTTCTTTAATTTTTCACGAGAGGATTCAGGGAGGATCCTAATGACTATACTGTTATACTCACCCTATGTATTTAAAAATTATTTTTCAGGTCACATGGAGAAGTTTGGAGATCAGGCTTGTTACTACTAACTTGTGGTTGCAGGAGCTGTTCGGGCATGTGGTCGCTGCTATTTTTACTTTCTTTTGGGTCCTTGTGATTTTCCCCTTCCAATTATTGTACTTTTTCATGACATTTCATATATACACCTGTGTTTCATTTGTATTCCAGTTCTGAGTTGGATTTTATTGGTGTTTATCTTATCTATCTCTTTCGCATGTGTTCTCTTAGAGGGTAATGCCTCCCATCTGTGGGTTTACTATACCCTCTGTGGTAGTCGCCATCCTAGGGCCTACTGGAGGCGGGACTCAGGGGTCATTATCTCCCTTCTCACATTTCCGGCCCTTGAGGGGTACACATTGTGGGGAGGGGGTTGTGACATTTATTTTTATAAAGGATTATCCTTTTGGGTATTATCTGATCTTGTACTAACAAATTTTTGTTTTGGTTGATGTCAAAATATAGGGGAAATATATAGTTCATCCTTTATAGATTATGTGATACTCTCAAAGTTTATTCTAGCACTTCAGGCACGATCATGTAATCTTGAATACAAACCATTTGGAGAAAAGGTGAGTTAGTTGTAGAATTTTATGGACAGATGACACTCTACATGACAAAGAAGTATATTTAATTACGATCTCAGTCTAGTTATTAGTAAAATTCTTCAACTCTATGAAATGGATCTTGAAGAAAAAATGTTATAATCTCAATTTTATCATCAAACTTTTACCCAACCATAAATTTTTGGTATTGTGGTGGTTAACATTCCACGATCAAGTTCTACATCACTCTCTATTAATCTATGAGAGTTAGTTTCTCTTCCATATCCATGTTTTCATGGAATCCTGGTATCTGTTGTCTCGGGTGACCTTTGTACTTCTCTCCCTTTATTTTAAAGTGATATTTTTAATGACCCTTTTTCTAATGTGGGACATTCAATGATGTTTCTATATCCAATTTGAAAATTATGAGGATGTAATTCTCAAAAGGTTGGAAGGATGTAACATCCCATGAAAATAAAGAATACAAAATTTTTAAATTTACTAATATTTTTTGAATTAAATATTAATTTTAATTTAAGGGGTATCCTATGTTCGATGGCATACCTGATACGCCACAACATGTTTCTTTGAAATCTTACATTTCACATAACTTTGAGTTATACTGAAAAATAAAATAATATTATTATTATTTTAAATTGTACCTAACACATAGTCGATGCATTGGTGAGAATGAATAAAATTAACTATAATATGATTATATATGTTTTTCAATTTTTTTACATTTATCCAATAAATTATAAAGTCTAAAAATGTGAATGAATCGAACTTTAAGCAAAAATACTCTAATATTCATTAGAAGGTTGATTTAACACCTTTTGAGGGAGAACCCTCTTTAAATCTTGTTTTGGTCACATTTATATGTCCTATTTGACAAAATACAATTCTTCATTAGAATAAGGACATCAAAAATTACTTTGCGTAAATTTTTGGTATTTTTTTGATAAATTTTTTTTATGAACAGTGAAAAATACTGTATTTTCAATTCAAAACTACCTTTCAATCTATAATATTAATAATGATAGATTATAATTTTAATTGGGTTTAATGTGTAATTTTATTATGTTTTTACCATTTAATACAATTGTGGTCATTGGAATTAATATCACATTGAAATTGGACATAAACAAGTGACAATCTTTTGATATTTATTATATCTTAAAAACGCGCTTTTTGTTTTGACAGCGAGAATGAATTTTAAATTAATATATGCCACTTATCTGTTTTGAATTTGAAAAAATAGATTCCATATTTTGAATCAGGATGTCCAAATGTTTAAATAGGTTACTTTTATTTTTAGACATTATTAATATTTACTTGAGTAAAAATTTTATTTACCATGGTTAAAGGGTAAATCTGATAAACAAGGGTAAGAAAATATTATTATAATAATATTAAATTACACAAACATGTGTCGTAATCCTATTTCTTGATACATTTCCGACCATGGGAATCTTGGGGTCTATTTTGGTACCCCATGGAGCCACTTGGGAGTGATAATGACTCTTTATACTAATTAATATAAAGTAAAGACAAAAATGACACAAACCTATATCTTTTAGTAAATCAATTATTACATGGGGTTATATAAGTTATCGCTTAGACTATAAATATTAATTTTTTATATAAATATATTTCATACATCATGATATTTTTTTTTAAATTTTATTCATCATTAAAATAAAAATATTTATCACACAATAATGATGGAGTGTAAAACTCATTAATGAATGATTGAAATAAGAAAGTTTATAATGATTAAAACAATATCCAAAACCTGTCCAATTATTATTGGATGACTTTATTTCTAACATAATACATTATATCTTCTACTTTAATAATTTTTCGATGTTTATAAACCTAAAATCATTATATAACAAAATAATACTTTCAAGTATTCCTTAAGAACCTCTCCTCCCACTTATAAAAAGCCCTCACTTCTAACCCATTCCTCACACATTTAAAGCCCCTTTTATCATCAAATATTTTACCAATTAAGCTCCATAAATCCCTCTCCTCCTGAGAGATTCCTTCCCATAGGTAAAAGGAATTTCATGTAATCCATTTTTGTTCAAACCAAAGGGAGATACCTGATTTAAAGGTATCGTCTTCTCTTATGTTCATTGGTTTTATTTTACTTTTACAACCACATAAACTCTTTTTAATACTTTATTTTATATTAAAAATAATATCCTCAATATACTAGGTTGTTGTTATAATATTTATTAGAACTAAACATACACACACCTCCATCTAATGGGTAAAGAACATACTATTTCTATGGATGGCGAACTACTGCCTCACGAAACGATGATTGTTCAATATTCTCCTACAACCTCTCATGGTGGCCATTATTATAGAACTGTATTTATATATGATATATATTATATTTATTTTTTCTCTGTGATTTTGGAATTTTTATTTATAAATATACCGTTATTCTTTATAACATGTGTAAATATGATATTTTCATTTGAGGAAGTGCGGACTATCGCCCCCTCAAACTGTTATGATTTGTTCATGACATACATGGAATATATAAAGGATGGATTTAATGAAATTATGTAATATATATATCATATGATATTATAATTTAATTATAATACACCTAAATATCATTCATTTTTCATTCCATTGTGTAGGAAATAGAACTGAAAATATCATTCATGTGTACGTATGACTTATCATCTCTATGAACGATGCATTTAATTTTGTAGCTAAAAATGTAATGTAATGTTATAAATACATACATATAATAGATATATATGATATATATGATATATAAATCTTGAATAATATTCTGGAGATAATGGAATTTTGACCAAATGGACAATTTATAATTATAACATGTTCATTTTTAACTCAAGTTCGTAACATCGGCAAAATGTCCCATATGAACTTAAGTAATTATCTAATTGTTATATCAATGAAATAATTGATATAGAAACAATAATAAACATGAAAAAGGTTCTAAATCAAGTATAAATTAACATTAGTATATTATTCAGGATATTAAATAATGATCGAGTCAAGTCGGACACGGGGTATGGGGTTTCTTATCTCACTTTTAATTCGGTGAGATTTCCATTGTTCGCCACTTATTTTTTGCAAGTGGTGTATCTTGTACAGACATTTGATATATATTATCATTATTGTATTTATATTAATGGTTTTATATGATTCATTTGGTGGTTATTTACTTTTGTCCACATGACTCGATTGATAACAATGTGGTAAGGGGTTTCTTATCTCACTTTTAATTCCATGAGATTTCTATGGTTCACCACTTATTTCTTGCATGTGTTGATTTTTGAAATTACATTTGATATATATTATCATGATTATATTGACATTCATCGTATTCTGTGATTCGTTTGGTGGTTCTTAACTTTTGTTCATACGACTCGATTGATTACAATTTGGAATGAGCTTTTCTGCTCACTTTTTATTCTCGTGAGATTCATGCTATATTTGCCATTATTTAATTTTGTGTCATGTATATACAGCCCATTGTTATATTATTTTTGTATTATACTTAAATTTTTGGGTATTTACATATTGATGGTATGATCCTTCTTTCATAGGGTGTATGTTTCGTAAGTTACCAAATCGGTAAAGGAACCTTTAACCCTATTCTTTTTTAAAAGACTTCTTTTGGTTATGGATTTTAATTTACATCGTATTATCTTGTAATATATTATTCTATATTATTATTGATGAAAATTTTATTTCCTTGTGATTTATACTATTTACTTTCGCATAAAATCATTTTCTGAATTTTAAAGTGACGTTGTTAGGCTGTTGAATTTCTTTAAGGGAACTTTTTAACCCAATTTCAATTATTTGGGTTAAACTTCTAATTGTTGAATATGTCCTGACCTGAAGATGTTAGAATGACCAATGATAGTTTTACACTGAATATGAAATCATATTTTTTGTATTTATATTTTTCAAACATAAATATTTAATTGATTTATCCTTAATCTAAAGATACCATCTTTATAAGGGAATTCATCTCAGTTTACACTCCATTGAATCTTCATTGACATTATGTGCCAATTCATATTTATATGGTTTATATAATGTTATTTGACATATTATATCATGAATACTTTTATTCCCATGATATTATAAAGTTTTTATTAAATTTTATTCCCCAATTATTTGTTTTCAAGCATCACTCATATGGATAGGAACTCATTAACTAAAATAACATTTTAATGATTTAATCTTCTAAATATTTCTCATTAATTTAAATGTTTTCAAAATGGTTTTAAGGATTAATTTATATAGACATTAATGTTTTAAAATTCCAATTCCTTTAAAAGAATCAATTTGGTATGGGAAAATTTTATTCAAAAATAACTTTATTAAATGTTTCAAATAGTTTTGAAAATGGTTTGATAAAGCATTGATTATGTCAATATATTGAAATGATATATTTTGATTACAATGTGGAAATGATATCTCTCATTTATGCTAGTATTATGTGTTATGAATAGGTTATGGTTATTGGGCATTGTTTACGTATATGGGTGGTTCTGTGATAATCCTAGGGTGGATGAGCCTATGATAGCTCTCCAATGCATTGTCTAACATGATGGAGGTAAACATTAATGTTTCTCCTAAGAGATTTAGAGAATATACGGCGATGGGTATTCCAATGCAACTCCTTACATATCTGTGATAGATACCATGTAAGTATGTTTTGTATGCCACAAGATTCCTTTTTCATTTATGATTTCTACATGTTATTCATAAACCATATGATTTCATGAGGTATGTTATGATTGAAAAGTATGGTTTCATTGATTAGTATTTATTGATGGGTTAATGTTTTTTTCATTATTTTATAACAATTATTGAGATTTTTTGGCTCATCCCATGTTTTTTAAATGATTTCCATAGGACATAAATATGTATAGGTTCAATGATGGAATCATGGAAAAGTCATGTTTTCTAAAACATGGAACTAGACATGTTTCTTTTTAAGAGTTTTTATTATATGATAAAAATAGATACTATGTAGTAGTGTCTACATGTAATTTTGAAGTTGATATGTAATATTTATGGACTAATTATCTTAAACTCTAAACATAAAAGTATTCTCAACGTGAATTATTCATTTAATTCAAGATTATGTAATTTTTTGAGATCGTATCCTTAGAGGTTGGGGAGCATGTTTTTTATAAACCATGTCTCATCAAAGAGACTGCAAAGTAGGCACAACTAACCAGAATGTAAATGATTATAGAATAGAACAAACCAAGTTATGGGGTCAGTTATTAGGTTTTATAGTGTGTTTTCCTTGGTTGGATCATCGGTTTATTCAAAGGTAGGGCAATCTTTCACCTTGTTTCATTGGACCCCTTGATATTTTGAAGTGAATTAGACCAGTGGCATACTAGATATCACTTCATTAGAGATATTATTATATTAATGATGTCTTCCACATATCATTACTCCAACAATTTTATCTATACCCATCACATAGTCTATAACCTCATGATTTTGAGTTTAATGTGGACACTTCCTTTTAGGAGTATCCAATGCGTATTTTGGATCAAAGTATGATGACACTCTGAGGTAGGTAATTCTCTTTAGTATGGGTACTATAGTAGCACGAATGAGTACATGATGAGATCTAGGAGCATAATGTTCTTGTCCAAGACTAATGGCTAGAGCTTCCCTCAAATGGTCCCTCTTTAGCCTCATAAGGCTAACTCAAGTAATAATTTATTTATTGATGCGATGTTGTAATGACCCAACATTAAAAAGAAGTTCAAATCATTCTTTTTTTGTTTAAATTATTTTCATAACCTTGGTAATGTTTTCCTAGGGCCTATGGAATTTTTTGGGAGTATTGGAAGTCTGTTTGGATCTCAATGTTCCAGAAATTGGATAAATATAGTTGGATACACAGTTAATAATAACCACGAAACTCAACTATGTGGGAAACTTATTTCATAGGAGAAACTAGATGGATTTTATTCAACCATTATATATAGGACTCATTCCCATGTGAAATTGTAAAAGAGGAATTTCACAAAGCATATGCACATTTTGGAAAATTGTGTGCCTTGTTTGTGTGAGGTGGAGTTCATGGGAAGTGTCTTGTACACATTTGGAACATGGTTTTTCCAACCGTGCAACCTAGTTTTTGAGGTTATATTTTACAATTTTCACCATAATTCATCATATCCCCAACCCACCTCTTTATTTCCCCATTTACAGCATGCATAACGTCCTTCCTCCTCCATGGGCTCTCCCTCTCCCACACGTAGTGATTAATATAACTCCCCAATATGACCTTCATTTGAACTTTAGTTTGTCTAATTGGATCTATAATCTTATGTTCCTAAACCCTCATTATTCCTAATACAGTTCATCTTCCTATATATATTACTATTTATGTGCAAGATCATATGTCCTATTTTCTTGGTGTTAGTCCATTTTTTTTGGTTTTCTTCCATTCTTATTAAAATCAAAGGAGAACACTAAGCAAGTGTTCATCTACGGACCTAAGTTAGGTGATTTAGAAAAATTTTCCAAATATTTAATTGTTTTAATAGTTTTTTATGATGTTACACATGATGAAAAATTATATGCTATGCTATAAATTTTTTTCTACCTTATTGAAATAATTTTACCATGAAGTGACACTCCCATAGACCCCTATTAATTTATTTTAGGATTTTAACCTCTTTATGGACACCCATTTGGGTGTTCCAAAGTGAGTTTCATACATATGTATATGTATAAATGACCAGATGCCTTCTATGTGTTTGGATTGACCTGGAATTGGTATCTACCTTTCCTTGTAAATTGAATTTCATATTTTAAATGAATTGAAATGGTAGGAAAGACCGTGTTACATTCTTTAAAAATATGAACATGAATTATGTGAATTGCACATCCTTAGATATTTTTTCATAAAGGACAAAAATGAAATAAATTTGATCCATCAGGTTTATTATTTTTATTATTAGTATTCCATTAATATTATATATTGTATAACATTTAAGGTTTCTATTGAGCATGAACTTCCTTGCTGATCTCTGATGGGTGTTGGGCTTGATGTCTCACACCATTACACATTTATTTCTAAGATGGGAATGATTCTCCACATTCATGTGCATTGGGTGTTGGGCATGATGAACCACCCCACTATCTCAAGTGATGGGAATGATGTCTCATTCTCATATATGTAATGAGAATATACCCTTTATGGATCTATTGACTTGTTTGACTAGTTATGGATGCCTGAGCTATGCCATAGGTTAAGCTAACACCAAGTATTCAATTATAAGCCTATATTTTTTTTCAATTATCTAGTGGATATATATGTATAAAATATATATTTATTTATATATGATTAATTATATATATATGGTATACTATTCATACTCATACACCATCCTATACTGAAGCAGTTTGTCTATCTAGGTGTCCTATATAAACCTGAGTTAGTTGGTAATTATTCATCATCTTTGTTGTTATTCATTTATGCATGTACAATGTTTTGATATGTTTACTAGATGGATTATTTCTAGACACTTTTGGTGGTAGAATACTATGCTAATATCACACCATAATCAGGCCACTTTTTATACCACAGTAGACTTAATGTATAATGGAATAGATATAGGAAGGCATTCTACTATAGATTCTTGATCTATTTTATTTATGGCATGGATCACAGGAGTAGAGGACCGAGCATATTCTTGTGATTCTAGTAGAGCATCATTTGGTCCTTTGTTATTTTTTAAATCATATTTTATATGTATTTACCATATTACCATTTTGGCCTATCATCATTCCATGAAATAAAACTATATGGGAATCACCCAATTATAATTTGATATTACTTCAGTTTCTTGATTAGTTATATTTCCACAATTCATTCTTGTATTATTTCCACTATTATATCTTTATTATAATGCTTATTAGTGTCTAGTTAAATATTCTTCCTATTTTGGTTCTTTAATATAAGGGCATTGTCTCCCAACTATACCACCATAGTCCCTCATTAATATTTATTAGCCTCTATCTTATGTAGAATCACACTTGAGGCCATGTGACCCATTGGCTCAGGGATTATTTTTAGTGGATCCCATATCAGTATATTACACTATATTTTCTTAGGGTCATCTAACTACATGGGAAAAGGGACTATGTTTTATTTTTCACCCTCATAAATGAACATATAGGGTTTTCACCTATGTCCATGTATATCAAAAGAAGTTGATAGAATATGGTCTTGGAGGATCAGTATGAGTGTCTGTTTTAGTGGTTTATGCTATGGATTTCTCATTCTTGAACCAACCTCATATCATTTTTATTTAGAATTGTATATTTTTTTGATATATTGTCATATCCAATTTAAAATTTGATTTTATTACTTTATATTATAGAGTTGTTATTATATTTCATTTGATTTATAGCATTGTTGTTGATTCATTTTTTTCTGGGTGGGTGATGTACCGTGTTAATAGGTGATAGTTTTTATTTATATTTAATACCTCCAATAATTTAATTGAATACCTTAGTAATAGTCTCTAGTAAATGGATAACTAATGGTAGGCTTGGGATGTTATCATACTAGTATAGCGAGATGTGACATTGTATGACATCATCCATAAATTTGGATTTTTATATAATTATCTTTCTAATGTCGCCCCAAGAAACACTCACTAAAAAATAAATCCAATGAACATACACATATCAAAATAGTGACATAAAATAAACCACACCCTCTACTATGATGAATAACCAATCATCATGAACCCCAAAAAATTATTATCTTGACATACGTTCTAATGTGTGTATGGACCAATGAGATAAATTTATCAGTTAATTAAATTTCTAACCTTACAAATGTAGGACCCATAAAACATTAATTAATAAGTGATCAAAGATATATCTAACCCCATATATAATGTATTGGATGTTCACGACTTCAACGAAACTGTCATATGGGGGATACTTACCTCCTCTCTATTATGGAGGAAATGTAACCCACTATAGAAGATATTTTTTAAGGAGAAAAAATTCACAAATGTATACCCAAGTACCAACTCATGGAAAATCATACCCTCATATTAATGTTAGATTCATATTGTGAATAAATTTTTATGAAGTTGTCTAATATGGAAGTATTGCTAAAATAATATGAAACCATTTAGAATTTGACACCAATCTATTCGAAAAATCATAAATAGATGATACAAATTCACAATATAAGCATCAATCATCTATGACTTAAGTTAATTATCCTTCTAATAATAACATCATAATATCCAAGAAAATTTCAATATACATCATGTTATTGAAAATCTTGCTGGTAAGTAGGATAAATGTTTATCACAAGTAATGTCTTAAGATATCACACTCAATTGGTCATCTCCTACAATCAAGAAATTTTATCAATTTAATTACACATCGAATCAATGTCATTATCAAATAATTATCTTATATATATTTTTTGAGAACCAATGGCTAACACTAACCAAGTGTAAATGATAACAGGTATCACAGAAACCAACTATATCAAAGCATGTGAGAGAAGTGAGCATTATAACTTCTGATGTCACATCTAATCACACACTAACATGTTAACCATTACATCAAATCATGTTGTCACACCCAAAAAATCCAAATTTATTAATTATAATATCATTCCACTCATAAGGTTTGATGGGTATTATGGGTCATATTTATTCTCATGTTCAATTAAAAACATAAAAACCCTTACCAATATCGACTGAGAGTGGAATCGGTAAGATAAAATAACAAAACCATAAATTATACATACCTCGTTATCCTTGATTTTTATTTTCCATCACATTGAGTTTTATTTAGTTATCTTAGATACAACCAATTGGTTCCTACCAATTATGGTATACACCATTCACTGAATTCACCAAACATTCTAGTGATACCTCTTTTCCAAAAAAGTGTGTTAAAACCTCCTCTTTAAAAAAACAATAGAGAAAAGTGACTGAAATAATATCATCCTATAAAGAAATATCTCTGGTATTTCAAGTATGGTTCAAGAATCATAATTTTATATATATATTTCATTGTATGGAGGACCCTATTATATTTATAAAATTTCATATGTTATGAAATAGTCGAACCATTAAACATCAAAATCATTTATTTATCTAATTATTATTCTCATTTAACTATACATATTTTTCTACACATAATTAAATTATATGTTTGTATCTGAAAAAACATGATAACAAAATGAGAATATTTTGTTTAATGATATCATGTGTCATTCCACATGAGAACCTTGGCATGACATAAAATACCACAAGATGAAACAGCCCATGACATGATGGTTTTCACCATGTTTTTTTGTGTGTAGTCTATAATATTTAGAAATCTCCCCCATGCACTAAATACTCAAAAACATTATGAAAAATTTTCAACACATTTTTAATCCATCTAAAATCATTTTTACATGATTATAAAAATCTATATTAATACTCTTTAATAAAATATATCCATTTTATAGGACTTTATGTGTGACCCTATGATCCTTTATAGTATTGAAAAAAATTATGAATTCCATATTCTATAATTGTATGAGAATAAAATAATTTATTAAAATAGAATTAATAATCTATATATATAGTTGTTTAGCATGATCTTGATAAATCCTGATCATATCCCCATATGAATATGTTTTCCATAATTTATATCTCTATAAATTTTATGCATGCTTATATAACCATTTTTAATAACACATTTAGTAACCACTATACATAGAATAACTCAATATATTATACGGTATATCATATGTTCATGATTATAATAAATAAAAAAACTAGTTTGAATTAATACATCACATTTCAATGATCGGATTCATTGAACACATACCATGTAACTCATTTAAAAATTTTAACAAATTTCCTCAGTTTAACTCAATCATGGACCCATATGTCATAATTTTCATATAATAGAATGGATATTATAATGTTTAAACACATTTTATTATATGATTAGAAGAATATCCAGCATCGCCCTGGTTGTATCATCCTCACGGACGACTAATGAATGGTATAAAAGTATTAAGGTTCACATGATAAGTATATTTTCATCCTCAACTTATGGGAATTCATAATCATAATACACCCCAATCTATAACAATAATTGTATGAAATTCGAAAAAAAAATAATTGAGTAGGTTAAAAAAGATAATAATTATTTACTTATTATCTTACAAGTCTAATTTATATTGTTTATAAGATTCAACTTTTATTAAACTTAACATATCATCATAACCCAGAATATGTTGTGGAGATATTCAGTTAAGTAAAAATCAATTGTTTACTTTGATGGATTTTTATCATCTGACAGTAAAAAATTAATAAATATATCATATATAAATGAGTTATAAAAAATTATTTCCTTTATTATAAAACCATGATACATTTTAAAACCATTACATTTAATCACTCATATATGTTATACATAGAGATTCAATATAAACCTCCTGATTTTATTTAATTAATAGTTTTTTCAAATGTGTTTAGTAGACCATTGACACTTTATTTATATTTTCATAATTACAAAATTCTCATTTTTGCATATTTTATCTAATATGAGTTTCAAAAAGAAACAATGGATTTTCATTATTTTATTATTGGACATCTTATAGAATAAAATAATTATTTGTAATTTATGTTGTTTATTTTTATTGTTTATTCATTAATTTATTTTTATTTAATTATCTACTTTTTATTATGGTTATCATTATGTGTTTTTAAATATTATTTGTGTTTATCATGTTTCCTATGAATTTATTTTCTAGAAAAATAAACATCATTATGAGTTGAGAAATGACTCTTACACTGATGAAAGTCAGACAAGTTATTTTAAAATTATTATTCTCTACTTTTAATTCCATTGTTTTGATGATTCCATGAATTACATAAAGTTAAAAAGAAAAAAACCTATGGTAAATTCATTGACATTGAGTTTGAAAGAATTATGTATAAATATAGTCTTATTTGATTTTGACAAGTATTCATAAATGATTTTTTAGAAAAGTAAAAATTATTTCTTGGGATTCAAAGTCATATGAGAAAAAAAATACTTATGAAATCAAAAATTTTATGAAACATACATTATTACATGGGAACTAAAAGTCTAACATTCTAGAAAATATTGATGTAAATTTTTCTTTGGGAAATGTAAAATTTCTTATGAAAAATAAAAGGTCTTATCATAAGAATGATTGTATTAAAATAATGTAAATAATTATGAAATAAGAGTCTTATGTGACATACTATTACAGACTTGCATTTTTTACTTTGAGGAGATTTATTTTTGAATTGTTTTTAGTTTAAAAACTTCTTATATTGATTATTTAGTTGTTTTGACTGTTATATGGGATTCAAAAATTTTATAAAAAGGGATATTCTAGGGATAGTCTAATTTTATTTAGATTATGAGGAATATTATACATGATTTAAATCTCGTTAGTGGGTTTATTTATTATTATTTTAAATTTGTATTTATTTATTATTCTAATGAGAATATGTTTGCATATTTTCAATGATTTACATAGTATCAAGGAATTATAAGGTAGCATCCACATAATCAAATTTTTTTTGAAAATATATATTGCTGGATCATCTAATAAGAAGAAAAAATGGACATTAAAAATTTCTATATATAAATTCTGAATCAATCACATATATCATATTTCAATTGACTTTATTTCGTTAAAAAATAGGCTTCATATTTGACTAAGTGTTATGGTGGTTCATCCTTAAATTTTTTATGTTATATGTGGATATCATAAACATCATCATTTTATCATTCCTGAAGGTAAGAGAAGAAAATGCATATTCCACTAAATATGTTCACAAATACCAAGTGGGTTTCTAATTTTCATTATTTTCTAGGATTTTATTTCACTTAATTGTATTTATTTACAGGATATGACACCCTTAAATAAACTGACATGTTTGTCCCACCTAACAAAAAATATGTGATATCGGTTGTGATTTTCTTCTTAAAATCAATAGGTTATGGTTACTCATATAGAAAATATTGAGTTTTTTCTTCTTCTACATAAATGGATTTGTTAGGTTCTGGGATAATCATTTTTAAAGTAATAGGTTAGTTCAATTTTTTTATTTGGGTTTCTCCATTTATAAATGTCTAGGTTTGGCTTGAACCTATAAAATACCTTTGTCTATAGTGGATATACAGACCCCTAGGATGGAGTGTGAATAGTATATTAGATTTTTTTTGGATAGACACTACTAAAAAATCCAACTAATATCTCTTTTATATTTTCTATGTTCACCTTTAACACTAAAGAAATGCTAAATTAGTTTTTTTGAATTGTAAAATAATATTAATATACCAAATTACCTAATTAATTGTATGTGACTTTGATATTTACGATTGAAAATTCACCCCCATATTATCATCACTCTGGGCGGGAGTTAACTATTTATATCAAAGTGGAATATTTTTTGTGATAATTATTAATTGATTACTTTAATTTATTATATATTTTTTGTTACTAACATGTATCTTATTCCTTAACAAAACAATGGGAATGATCTATTTCCATTCATGAAAATTCAAGAGTCTGAACTATTTAATTCTTTGAGTCCACATCTTTTCAATGGATGTGATTATGGTTTTTAGAACGATATAATAGAGTTATATAATAATAATAGGGGTACAAAATTTGTAGTTGTCATGTATATACCTTATAAAATACAAATTTTTTATATTTATGCTTTGGTCATTAAAAATGCAGCTAAATTTATTTTGAATTACAATGTTATGAATTTACATTATTATTCACTTATTTTAAATGTCTACCCTTAAATTTTTTATTTCAAAACAATATTCTAAAAATTATATGACTTTAAATTTCACTTATTATGACATTGAAAATGTATTGAAAACTAAAAATGGTGCTTATATATCAAAATTTTAAAAATTCAAGTTGTTTTGTCATGAAATTCTTATTGATATTTATAAAACGTTTACTGAGGTTGTGAATAACATGTAAGTGTTAGGATCAATTTTAGATAACAAAAATTATATGGGGGGAATTAGTGTGGAATTAATTTTAATCCCTTTAAAACCTTTGTCTATTTTTATACGTCTGTCACTTATTTATGAAATAGCTACCTTTTTTCCCCACCTGTAGTTATCAATAATACACATAAAAAAATAAATCACAAAGAACACTATTATGTTTAATAATTTTCACCTCTGGTGTGGATTACTACATCCTTGATTTATAGTATATATTATCCCACACACACACTTCTTCCTTATAACCATCAAATAAAGAACAGGAAAGTGAATGACCAAGAACCCGCTCTCTTATCACTAACTAAGATCAATAAAATATTTATATTTGAAGCAGAATGTTATATAATGTTAATATATCCCTCCTAAATTGATCAACCATGTATAAAAATTTTAATTCAATAAACAATAAGGAAATTTATTCATCTTTCTCAAACAATCGAATTAAAAATGGATTCAATGAATTCATAAATCAGTGGGTTATCTCAAATATACCATAATTATCTAGGATAACTATTTATTTTATTCAATCCTAATAATATGAATATGAAGTATACAATATATATCAAAATTCTCTAACCAATATAATAATTTGAAAATAAAAACTCAATGATATTTTTTTCTTATTATTCTCAAGATGTTCAATATTATTCCATGTGAGTCTTCTCAACACATTTAAATATTGATGGTTATCTCAATATAAGAAAATTATCTTTATTGTTTCATGAAATTTATATTTAATAAACTATTTATGCTAGTGTTTATATGAACAATGGTTTTATTCATTGAAACAAAATTTTGTACACAGTTCACTCTTAATTATTTAAACAAAGAACAAAGTATCTAAGGACTTCTTATTTTCATTGATAGATTACATGGTAACTTCTTTCCCTTGGAATAAAAAAATGATTTTTTTTGGTTTCTTTTGTATGGTTCTCAAATCACTTCCCATTAGCATGAAAATATTTAAAAGATATCTAGATACAAGAAATTATATATAAAAATGATATATCCTTCATTTTTTGAGTAATTTAGTTAAGGATTGTGGGATATTTCTCTTTTTCATTGTGATATCCATGGTCTTCATGGTTTCTCTCATTCTCAAAAATGAGTGCCTTAAACTCCTCCTTCACATGAATTCTTATTGGAACTGATGTGGTGTTTTTATATTCAAATAAATCTTGAAAATATTTTAATGGAAGAAGAATCTCTTGGCCTCAGGTACCTTGGTAGTTATAGGCATGGTTCCACCATATTACTTCAGTTATTCACTGAGATGAATTCCACAAAAATAAAGATATTGTTCTAATAAACTATTTTGAATTATCTATGATCTCAACATTGAAAAAACCATAGAAAACGTTAGATTCATTATCATGACTCCAAACAAAATTTCACACCTTCTTTTGTGAGATTGAATTATTATTTCATTAGAAAGCACTTAAGCTCATCTAGGTTGATAACTTGCATCATCTCATGCACCCAAACTACCACAAATGATTTAAACATCGTCATATTAATTTGGATGTGATATTTTCTTTTAAAAAATTTTTGTAAACACATTAAAACATTAATTCATGGTGATCTGTATCGTTATTGTTTTGTGTATTCATGAGAATTATCACAGTAATATTTTATATATTGTGGCATATAGTTTTTTCTAGAAACAAATTATCAACATTGAACTGGGGTTCTCATTATAATTTCGAACAGTGAAGAATTATCACGTTAGCAACTAGCTACGGTAGAAATAGGGTAAACATCTAGTAATGTTACTCACACAATCCCATCACAAGACACACCAGATAATTTTATTTTCTACCATAGAACTATTTGTTCACGACCTATGTTTATTCAATTTAACTCACATTCACACTCTTTGGAATCTATGGTCTCCCACTCAAACATTGAACATGGTTAGCTTTACTATTAAGTTATCGCATGTGGTTGATCCTAATCCCACATTAGTGGAATTTATATGGTCTAGTATTCAATATTTGTTGGAAATGATCTTAGTTAAGTCTTAAAATCTACTTGGAGATTAGAAAGTATAAAAATTACAATCAAACTAAATGCCTTCTTAAAAAATAAATCATACAAAAAAACAAATTCATTTTCATTCTTGAATTTCCCTTAATAATATTCCACAAATAAATTTTATTTAATCAAACTATTCATGTAAAATTTGGTATCTTTTATACCTTTATTTGAAAATTTCATCATGAAAATTAATATTTTTATGGTCTACACCATTTTTTAAATGTTTTATAAAATTTTCACCCTCCCGGTGCAATTAGAACATTCTATTAGACTTTAAGTATATTTCAAAAATTATCACACGTATATTAACTTCATTTAAAATAAAATATATAACCATTGATATGTCATAGATGGAACTCATAGTTAAAAACATGGTTCTGATATCCACTAGAATTATAATGTCTACTTATTTTCTAATACATATTGACATCAAGTGATTCATCACATAAAAATCATTGAAAACACATACAACACAACCCCAAAGTATCATCATCTGTCACCACCTTTTTATTTTTTGGAAATGATAATATAAAAAATTATATTTTAATATGTTCGAATTCATTTATTTTTTCGTTTTTGTTCTATTATATAATCCTTAATGATAAAAAAATATAGTCCATATGGGAGAGGATGGTATCATTTTTTTCTTAATAAATGTATAATAAATTATTTCACTCTATGTTTACATAGGAAACCCAGATGTAGAAAATAATAGGGTCTAATGTTTACATCAATGTTGAACATGAAAAATTAATAATATGGTACAAATAATATATTATAGCTTGTTTTATTCTTAAGATATTGTTTAACTATTTTGGGGTTGATATTGATAGGTTGATATCAATTGATAAAATTCATGTCGAAATTTTTTGATATAACATGTAATTAAAATTCTCAAGATAGATTAAAACTGAATTTCATGCACTCACCTCAACACACTAATTAAAAACATTCAAATATAATATGCAGGTAATTTTAGTGAAATCAATCCTATAAATACTTCAAGATTCTTTTGTTCATGTCATTTATTAATTTATATTATCCCCCGTAATATTATAATTCATTTCCTCTTTTTTAATAAGAAAAATAATGTATTCCCACATACCTTATCAATAAGATCTAGAAAAATTACTTACCAAAGACATAATATTTTCATGAAATGTAATTTTTTGGGAATTCATTCAGATGCTCCCACTCCCGGGATGATCTCCACTTTCACTTCATCAATATGGATATTACCATCAATTTTCCTTATTTATTCCAATTGAGGTGAGTATTATTTATTCTGATCACAGCTATGATACTGGGTTCAAATTTGATGATCAATTTTGGTAACTTGATCATATTTGTAAAGGTTGATATTTAAAATTTTATAACAAATAGTATTCAATATAATTTATTATATATCAAACTAGGATGATTACATCCATTAATATTTTAATGAATATTCCATCTTGAATATATGGAAATTTGATTTCTTCAACTTTGTTCCCATGAATATATTTATCTCATTCAATTCTGTAACACTACACATTTTATGAGCTTTTATAAGAATAAGGTAAATTTCATTGATGGATTGATTTTAACTCTATACAATGTTAATCTTTCTTCATAAACCACAACAATTTAATCTCATATTACCCGCACCACCAATGTGGCTTGTGTTACATGCAACACTATGTTTCTATGAAACACCATTTTAATATTTTAATTATTTAAGTAAGATAGCAATTACATATCCATTAAACATAGTAATATGAATACCAATTACAAATTTTTAATGATTTATAGTGCTTTCATATAAAAAAATAGAATATTTAATTTTTGGTAAAGTCAATATGTTTTGAAAAATTCTATTTTCTCAAAAGAAATTCTTTTTTTCCATTATATGAGCAATAATAAAATTAATTTTAGAAAATTTTAGAAATTTATTTTGATAAAATAAAATTTATTTTTGAGTTCATAATTTCAAAATTCTCATAGGGTAAATTTTTCAGATATTTCATGAATTCTTATTTTTTTGAATAGTGAAAAATAATAAATTTTAATTGCAGATGGATTCTTTGTATTATATTTTTGTTTTGATAAATTTTATTTTCTATATTCTTTAAAGTATAATTAGATAAAATATACATAAATTAATCTAATTTAGGTCCTTAGGAAAAATTTCACATTGATATTGGATATAAAAACATTTCAATCTTTTGAACCCTATCACTTTAAAAACTATTTGTTTCATCCCGTATATGGAATTATATTTATATTAATTTCTTCCACTTCTATGATTATAATTTGTAAAAATTTATTGTAAATTCTGAATCATAATAATTTATGATTTTTAATAATTTCAATGTATTTTTTTTAAAAAAATATATTAAGGAAAGTTATTAATATTAATTATAGTGAATAAGGTAAAAACAAGATTACATAAAGGTTGACCTAAAACATATTGTCTTAAAAGAACCCTATACTTGTCCAAAACAAATTTTTTGTAAAATTAGACCATATACCCTCTTGGATAAAAAATTTACCATTATTGGAAGCACATGATGTAAGGGATTGCTCTAAAAATTGTTTACCATTTTTGATTTACAATAATGTTACTCCTAAACAATAAAATAGAACTCCCCCCCATCACTTTTTCACACCTCTAAATACTTTTGGTTCAAAAAAACCTATCCATATATCCTCAAGAATTCCCTCAATTTATCCTTGAATCTTTCCTTCGGGTAGAAAGCTAACCATGTAATTCCTTTTGTGCAAACTAAAACAAGTTACCAAAAGAAGTAAGATCCTTCAACAATAACTTTTGTTTTATTTGTTTCTCTGACCCAAAAATTATTAATATTACATGGATATATAGTGACCTTAGTATCCAAAATATACCTAGTTTTTGTTCTTGTATGGTTATTATCTACACTCACATACATGTCTATCAAACAAGATAAACAATTTTTATTTGTGTGTACAGTGGACTACCGCCTCACGAACGTATATCATTCATTCTTCCATTACCACCTCTCAAGGTTGGGAATAATAATGAAAATTATATTTTTATATAATATATATGATACTTATGATGTATTTATGATTATTTATTTATTATAAATCAAAAAACATCATGATTTATATTTTTTTATAATACTATAACATTGTTTGTGGACATGTGCACTATTTCCTCCTCAAAGCGATGTGATTCATTCACCCTTCACCTGGAATATATTAAGGATGATTTTAATAAACATATGTGGTATATATAAAACAATAATTATACTTATATTATAATATATATATATATATCATTTACTTTTCTTTATTTTAATATGTCTAGAAAATGAAAATGGTGTTCATGTATACATATGCCATGCCGTCTCCATGAACAATATATATCATTTAATATTACTATATTATATAGATTATATTAAATTTATATTTTTATAATATAGATGATATTTATATATTGTTTTACATTCTTGATATGATGAAATCATTATATAAGTGAGAGAATCAAAAATATAAATAATCAAAACATATGCAAAAACAAAGAGGTTATTACCTACCATGTGTCTTTGACGTGGAATTGTAAATAAATAGCTAATAAAAGGTCATAAAAATAATATGGGGTTTTAAATAAATTAATATGGTTCTTTAATATATCTATAATAAACTTGTATTAATTATGAATGAGTTTTGAATGAGTATGATGAGATTCAAGACATAAGGTAAGGGTATTTCTAGCTTCACTTTTATTTCATTGAGACTTAATCCATATTCACCAATCATTTATTTGGTGTGGTGTATGTAAAATCCATTATTTTATTATATGATTCGTATAATAACATTTATGTTTATTTAAATTTCTATATTATTATATCACTTTTGTGGTGTTTATTGTTCAAAAGCTACCAAATTTGTTAGGTAATTTTGTCTCACATTGTCTTATTTGTGACAAAGGTTATGTTATGCACCTAAATTATTTTGTAAGGTGTATATAATACTCTTTGACAAGTTATATCATGAATATCCTTATTTTAGTGATATTTTAGGCTTCATTTAATTTTATCTTCTCATGGGGATTATGATTCAAAGTTCTCTAAGTGTTAAGAGTCTATTTCTGCAATCTCATTGTTTATCAAGATTCTTTATGATTATACATCCATTGAGGAAATATTAGAACCCATATATCATGAGCTCTAATGAATTTACATATATGTTTTTAATTCATGATATATTTATGTAATTTTTCCATTTTTAACTCATGGTTATGTAATATAACTAATAAAAAATAATAAAATCAGACTTCATTTCTCTCTTCAGTCATAAATTTGTTTTGTTCCAAAACCATTCCCTCTAAAAATCTTTTTAAAAATGTTTTTAAATTATATTTTAATATTATTTTCAATGAAAAAGTATTCCAAAGAGTTTTAAATATTTATTTATATTTATTAACATCTATTTTAAAAGAACTTTTTTCCCAAAAATTGATATCTTTTAAAAATTGTTATTGAATGAAGAAATGATATTTTCCTCAAGAAATGTTTTTAAAAGATCATTAAAATTTATTTTCTATCTAGGATGGAATCCATGGGTGTTAATGATTCATTTATAGAAATATTATCTATGTGTACAATTCATATTGTTTCTTCGAATGGTTTATGTTATGATGGAATAATGTCAATGACACTAATTTCTCTTCCACAAGTTATATACTTGTGAAACCCACATATTTTCATGGGTTATGATTTGATGAAATAATTATGTAACCTATCTATTTTCCATAGATTATGGTATGATTAAATTTTTATGATACCCATTTCATTTCATGGGTTATGATATTATGAATGTTTATGATCTTGTGGCACGACTATGTATAGTTTCATTATTAGACAGGTGGGACCTATATCTTTTTCCAATGTATATGGTAAAGATTTATATATCATGATATAATCATGGTTGGAAAATAGATTGACCTCAGTTGAGTAATGTATTGTGTTCTCTAAGATGGTGTTGGGGGTGAACATTGATTACTATTATGGTTTGGGCGTGAACCCATTCTACTAATATACCCTTGTAAATTATCCTTAACTACTATGGAAATTTTTTTGGTGTTTATGAGTCTATCATAATTCCATGTCTTATTCCTATGATACTATTTCAGGTTTTATGAATTTTATCTTCTAATGATTCATTTCCTATGAACTTTTAATATTTATTCCATGAGTCTTGATTATGGCCATTGATATACATGGTATGATATTCTAATGTCATGATCACATTCTCATACCTTTATGTTCATGATTATGATTACATAACACTCTTATTTTCCCTTACTAATCATTTGATATGTCCCTTTATTTTGTTTCATTTCCCGAGGTTACTATGATATGTATTATTTATGATGTCTCCAAGAAGTTTTCTACTCCTGGAGAAAGTAATTGGAGATATAGTATCTCACTTATATACAAGATTTATGTTTCCATGTATCCAATGTCACTAAACAAATATGTTATTTGGATTTATGTTTGTATAATGTATTTAGTATTCAAAAAAATGATGTAATTTCTATGTATGAGAATCAAAAGTCAATATAATTTCCTTGAATGTAATTAAAAGACACAAAACATATATAAAAAGGGTGGATCTCTATTTTTTGTGAGAGTAATAAGGCTAAGATTTTTTCACAAATATGAAACTCCATTATTTTCTCTCCCATGTAATGGTAAAATCTCAATAATGACTTCCCAGAATTTATTTGATGTTTTGGGAATCATAAAATTCCTATTTTCTTCAAAATAAACTTTGTGTAGAATTTTATTCTTAATGTTGTTAATAAATACACATTCATCATTTTATACTTTATGATTCTTATTTTACAATATTATTTTGATAGTGTAATAAATAAATGATTTTCTGATATATGTATAGAAGTCTTACACCTTTTTCATGGATCTTCCTTAAGCCTTGACTAGTCAATAGTTTAAACTTCCAATGACCATTGACTTTTTATTCATTTAAAATATTTTCCTTTTCATTGGAATATTTTTTATCCTACTCTTCTTGAATTTATATTTCACTTTCAACATTAGCTATATATATTATGTGTATAACATTTGGAGTTTACACAACATTCTTACTATTTATACATGGCACTTTAGGTTTTTTTTCCACCACATCGGGATCTTTATACTTCTCTTAGACTATTTATTTCCATTGTTTGTTAAAATTGCCTCATTTCACTTTGATATTAATAGACTATTTACAGTGATCTATGGTGAATCTAATTTTCCCATAAAATAAGAATCTTATCCCTTTAGTTTTAAAAATACTTTTTAACTTCTTCCATTTATTTTGAACATCATTCTCTTTTTTTATTACCCAAGGTATACTTACATGTATTCTTACTTATATTCAGGGGACTATTCTATTTACCATATTTCATTGTTTTCACATGGTTGGATTCTCTATATTCTTATGATCCAATGGTCGTTTCTTATGATCTAATTTTGTTTCATGCTTGAATGATTTATACTTTCATGACTTCTCACTATGTCCACTTCCATTAAAAATACCACATAGGTCCTTCATGATTTCAAATCTTTTTTAAATTTTAAGAATATTCCCTTTCAAGTGTTGACATTATTTTATCAATTATTTGACCCCAATTGGTGTAGAAAGGATTTTATTTTTATATAAAATAATATAATGTTAATAATAATAATCTCTATACCTGAATCATTTACAACCCAAAAAATCCAACAAATATTCAACTCTACTTTAGAATAACAGCCTAGCTAGATTTACATGCTTACTGTTTCAATTTATTCTCATTTTTTAATAGTCTTGTTTTGGGAAAATTTCATTCAACTCTTATCTTTTATCACTATATATGTAGTTGTAACCACTCCATCACGTAACTTCATACACCTTTTTGTATGTTTTTATTTTAAACCTACACTATTTAGTGAACCAAAATTAGCATGAAAATTATTAACATAGATAGATGGTATAATTTTTATAAATAATATTCAAGATTGATAATTATATAATTATAATATATTCTTTCAACCAAAAAAATCTTATAATGAGAAGAATCATCCTTTGAAATTTGTGTGGTTTTCGCTCTTTTGGTAACACCACTTCTTTCATCTTATTGTGAAGACTCAACTTCAGTATTTATAGAAGTAACAAATTTGCATTCCAAACAAAGAAACTTCATATTCAATAGGTTATTTTCATCCTCTACTAACTTTATTCTATATTCACATTCATTATTCAATATTATAACTCCATCTCCATGCATTGTTTTCTTATCTCTGCATCAAAGTGTCAGACTCTTTGATCTTATATTATTTCATTCCATGTTATGAATTATTAACATCAATGATATTCTACTGATTTTATTCTGATGAGTGGAACTTATATTTAATCCTTTTAATGTATTTATATATCTTATATATAGATTAAAATAAATCCTTCTTAACTTTAGAATAGTATTATATAAGCTCAATGATTCTTACACTTTTGGAATTTAAATGTTTAGTGATATCCACACATCTCAACACCTTTTGTGTTTGTGAACTCTCTGTCTTCTTAGATTTTTTTAAGATAAGATATATTATCTTTAAAAGTATTCAAAATATCAATACAATCATCATATTCTGAGTAATGATCTTGGCCACTTTTTCTTGGTCATTTTCATTGAATATCATTGGAAAATATATCTGATACCTCTTCATCATCATCTAAGGTAGAAATATTGTCCATTCCTTTGAAGTAGATTAAAATACTATATCATAAAATTATATTTAAGAGTTTTATTTATATGAATTAAAACATGGGTGGACTAATGCATCATTTTCAATTTATAAATTTATGTCATTTTTATATTTCTAAATTATTTCATTTTTTTTGTGTTCTTAAAGGTTTGTATTTGTTAGAATTTTAATTTTTAAAAGATATAAATCCTTCAAGTTTTCCCTCCATTATTAATTGACAAAATATACATAAAATCTTTAACAAGATTCCAAATATAAAATCCAATCAACTTTTTGACCCACTCTGATACCAACTGTTGGGATAACTTTTGGAAGACCACATAGATAGGGGATGTGAATCAGCAGGGGAAGAATGTTTTTCACTTTAAAACTTATATCCCTATTTATATATCTCCCACTTAATAAACTAAATGTTCTCTTTTATTTTTAACTGTTAGTTTGTAATCATGCACACAAAATAATAAATCAAAATGAAAATTATAATTTTTAATGAGGATTACCTCAAATGTAGAAGACTACACCCTCTGTATATGTTTGTTATGATACCACATACACATTACATGCTTCTTATTATCAACTAAATAAAGGGTAAGGTAATGACCTTGGACCTTCTCTCTTGGATCCATCAAAGTACAATGAAATATTTATCTATAAATAAAAAAATATAAGAGGTCACAGTGTCCCTCCTGAAGTGATTAGTAGTTTATAATAAGTCTTCTTCAATATAAACCAATGATCTCTTCTCAAATTTTTCAAACTGTAGAAATCAAAAGGGTTTCATTGAATTCAACAATAAATTTGTTTTCTAAAATGACAAATAATAAAATATTCTTCCTCTTATTTTAATTTAGTCTGAATAATATGAAAATGTTTTATAAAAAATAACATAGAATCATAGAACATAAATAATAATCATAAAATTACACCTCAGTTATAATTTCTTATTCTAGAACTCAATTTGGTCAATGAACATCCTTGGGAATTTTCTAAACACAATTTTATATTGGTGAGAATATCAATATGTATATATATGTTTCATGGGTTCATTCATGTTCTATTTTTGTGAACTATTTATACAAGTGTGTGTATAACAGTGTATACATAGGGCACTCTTTTGCATGTGAACAAATTATATGGTATCTAAGAAAATATTATTCACATAGAAATACTACATACCATATTATTTTTAATGAAACAAAAAACAAGTGTTTATGTTTCTTTCTTATGTGTAGTTATCAAATCACATTTCATGATCATTAAAAGCGTCACAAAATCTCATATATTTTCTCACCTTTTTATAAGTGTGAGAACTCATTATTCAGAGAAATACAAGTAACTATAATAAGATATATCTATTTTTTTATGTTAGTTGTGAGATTCATAATTTCTCTCAGTCATGAAAATTTGTTCCTGGAACTCTCCCTTCATATGAATTTTTTTTCAATGGAACTAAGGTGGAGTTTCATTTTTAGATAACTCTTGAAAATATTTAAATGGTAGTAGCATCTCTTTACCATGGGTGATTTTTTATTTATTGGAGAGGTTTCACCACCATTGCTCCATGTATTAACCTTCCAAAATACACTAAAAAATATGTCATTTCAATCAACTATTTTTACTTATTGTAGATCTTGGATTTTAAAAAAAACATTAAGTGTCTTTAGTTTCCATATTACGTCATGGAAAAACACATCACCTCTTCTTACATGAAATAATGTTATTATTTCCTTATGAAGAATTTACATGTACATAGGAAGATCACATGAATCATATCACACACCCACTCAACAATTAATGACAAACACATCATCATATTTATTTATAATTTATATTTTCTTTGAGAAAATGCTTTCAAACTCAATGAAAAATACATGCATAATGATCCATATATTTCTTATTTATATTTATAATGAGATTCATCTTGGTTAGATATATGAATATTTTGGTATATAGTTTATTTTCAATGATAATAAACTGTGACACTGAACTTGGGTTCTCTAATGCTGAAAATGAATGAAGACTTCGCACATCAGCAACCACTTGAGTTGGCACCACGTTTGAAACCAAGAAAAACTACTCACACGTAACCATTATAGGCGACCCCAGACCATTGTGTGGTCTCAAATTTACCATCCAATTCATTTCTTATTGTCTTGATATGCACCTCTTATGTGCACTATGTGGGTGTTATGGTCACCCACTCTTGTGTGCCACCATATTTAATAGTCCTATATGGCTCTCCCACATGGTTGACCATCGTCCCATATGTATGGGATGGAGTTGGAATAGAAATCCAATTTATTGGATAATTTTTTTTAGTTAAGGGTAAAAATATAATTGGAAATTACTATGTATTAAAATTAAAATTCAAACAAATACCATCTTTAAAAATTAATCTTCATGCTAAAATATAAATGAATTTTTCTTTTTTTGCATAGAATTTAAAAAAATTCCACACCAATGAGTTTTAATTTATACTCATCATGATATAATAGGAATACACCATGCCTTCATCTTAAAATTTATTCTCAAAAATTATTATTTTTAAGTTATTCACCTTTTTAAAATGTTTATAAAATCTGTACACTCTTAGTGAAATTGGTACATTCCATTGGACTTTAAGAACAGTTCATCAACACAATAATATTCACATTATATAAAATATAATATATGACAATTTATATACCATATATGAAACTCATATTCATAAACATGCTTGAAATATCCTGTAGTCTTCCAATTATTTCTTATTCTTTGTAATGACACGGGTTTTTGAACGGTTAACTTTTCACGGTAAATTTGAATTTTACGTTTAATGGACTTTCCATCATTCATTTTTTGCCTCAAGACATAAACCTAAGAGTTTGGAGGACATTTTATGTAACTGTTAATGTGTTTTAAGTCATAATATCTTTTTATAATTTTAATGGTTTTTGGAATTTTCTAACTCTGGAAACCCAATTTTGGGAAACACTGAGAGAGGTGGATGATTAGTGCATATTTTTTCTAACCCTATAGCCTAAACCATGCATCCTATTTTATTAAGGGTCATTGTTTTCTGAAATACTATGTAACCTTATAATAAACACTATGCTGGAGGGTAATTGTGTTTAGTAACCCTCATATTTGGTGAAAGGTTTTTCAAACTCTTCATCCACGCCATGTGTGGTTTTTTTCCTTTGGATACTGGGCATCATATAGTATGTTCATGGTTTTTCAAAACAAGTCATAACAATCTAGATTTTTAATGAAACCAAAATTCCCTTTTTAACCCTTATTATTTAAGAGGATTCCTCCTCTTTTCTTCCTCCCACACGTAGCACCTCTCTCCAACATGATTTGTGTTCCTCCTTCCCTCCACCCAGGCTTTGGCCTCCTGTCTTCGTTTGAGGTCTAATTCCACCTCCATTGGTTTTTTTGGATTCCTCTTAGAAAGACCTTAATTTCAATTATGTATATTCCTCATTTATATCTACATAATGTATTTTATATAGAATTATATGTAAAAATTCAAAGATCAAACACTTGAAATTAAAAGGTAGGTGGTGCTAAGATTTCTCCATAAATATACTAGTGTTATGGGGTGTGTTATTAAATACACTAATGTGGGCTGTCTAAGAGAAACCCCTAATTAATTACTGCATGTTTTATGTTATATGTAATATTGTGAGATTATTAGGGGAATGATCTTGCTTCTTTAAAAATATATTATTCCATGTATGGGGATTTGTACCAATTTGATAAGTTTGGATAATTATTTAATTTAATTAATTAAATTTGTTATGACTAAATTGGTTCCATGAGATCATGATATAAAGAACCATGGTATTGGTGTGATGTTGATCATTGGGAGTGAGATGATGAGGTTTGTTGGGATAAGGGTGTGGCTCAAGAAAAATGGGGTGATGTTGATCACCAGGTTGAGGTGGAATGGTTTGTTGGAATTGAGTAGATGAGGGTGCCATGCTGAGGTCAATTCCCACAAAACATTTGATTGTGTTGACCATATAGATTTGGAAAACATGGTTCTCATTGGGCAATGAGGATTATCAATGGTTTTGATTATGAAATGTTCGTGATTTTCGTACACCATTATTGATTGACATTCTCATTAGAGTCAGATACACACAACTAGGACTCAGTTATAGTGGTATTGACCACTCATTGTGGGTGATGGATTTTTTAGTTATAGTGACTTAGGGAATGGTGATTACAATAAGTTATGGAGGAGGTTACCACCGTATAAATCCAATGAAGAGGGTATTTGAGAGCATCTATTAGGGGTTTAGGAACATAGTTTTTTAGGCTAATCGGCTCGGATTATGGGAGGACAAATATCATCTTCCCATGGGACATTGGGTTGTGGAGCCGATGGTGTTTTATTATTCATTAGATGATAGATATATTTCTTCCTTGGACAGTAGGATATTTAGTAGATGATGATTTTATAATGAAGGTATGATGGACATTTTATGTATTGATGGGCATGATGATGAGAATCCAATTACTAGATTGGGGGAACATGAGGTGTTAGATTGCATGAGGTGTTGGGTGACATGTTTTTGTATGATATACTTAGGTACTTTTGGTATGTATGAAAATGGGTATGTCATTATATTTCATCATTTTCTGAATACGGAATGACTCTCACTTGTGTCTATTGAGAACATGTGGAGGATATTCTTTATTATTATGTGTAAATTTCCACTATTTATTTATGTACGAATACATTGTATAATTATGGATGTAATAGAGGAACATGTTGTTTGTGGCCATTGAGTTCATAAGCACACCCTACAAAGTCCCCTTGTCATGCATGTAGACATTATAGTTTTGACATTAGGAGAGTATTTTTTATTTAGATAATTATATACTCAATGGATAGGAAAAGTACTTGTGGGATGTACGGGTACAAACTATTAGTCATGAGGATCTACCTTAGAATGATTTCAAGGATTGGTTTTTAGAAAATTTCTTCCTAGATACCTTGATGGTATATCGATCACTTGAGTTCCCTAACATGAAATAGGGTGATAAATCTATCATGGATTATGCAGCTAATTTCACAGGGCAGTCAGGTTTTACACCTTCTATAGTGGTTGATGACATTGTTATGGTGTGGATATTAATTGATGGATTATGGAACACCATTAGTGATCAGGTGAATATTGTAAGACTAAATTCATTTTTAGTTGTAGTTAATAAGGATTTGATATCTGAAGGGAATCTAATGGCCTAGACATATTCGAGTGATTTGATGGAATTAGGTGTGCTTTGAGGTTATACTTTAAGTAGCCATAAGTGAGTCCAGGATGAGTCTCAATAGGGTAGTCAAGCCAAATATTTGGGTAGACCAATGAGGATTGGGTTTTTGAAAATGTACTTTCAATGTTGGTAGAATTGTCATGTTCATACCCAGTGTGAGTGTTCACTGAAGGAGTGTCATACATATAGCCAGATGGGGCACTTGGATAGGTTCTATATGAAAAATTCATGAGAATTCATGGGTTATGGATCATGTTAGACCTGGGGATATAAGGTATGATGGGGAATAGTACCATGTGCTACTACCTGAGACTATAATGCATGATTATGTCAAAAAAAGAGATACCCAATCATCATGTTAATGGATAGTAGTTGGTCCAACTCCCCAGGATGGTCAGGCCTATGGTAGTTGGACTGTAGGCTGGATGCATGTTGTTGAGATGGCATGATCAGAGCAGGTTGAGAGGTAGATGAGGGCTAGAGTTACTCCTTAATGGTGTCATGTCCTTCCTTTTCTCATGATGAATATGGGTCACATAGTGCATGTGTTGTAAATTAGACTAAACAAGTGTTGGTTAGTATGTAGGAATCAGGTGCAATGTCTGTTTTGTTTCAGTTGAATAGGAATTAAGACTATGATGGTAATTAATATATATATATATATAATGTCAAATTATTTATTAGCATCATTGTTAATACAGAACCTACGAGCATCCATGGAATGCAGGTTTTTATGGGTTTTGTGTATGAAATGGGTACTAATGAGCATCAATGAGATGTAGGTTTTGATGGGTGTCAGATACAACATGGGTACATATTATAATCTGATGAGACGCATGATTTGATGGGTGATTGTATGACTAGGTTTTAATTGTGTTCTTGATGAGGTTCAATAATGATAATATTTCATGGGTGGACTTTTATGTCTAGGGATTGTTAGAGGAACCATCATAATGTTAAATGATGGTTTGAGTTGGGAAGCGATCAGGTTGGTAATTCCTAATGTGGGGAGATCCATGAGGGGAATTGACCATGACTAAGTAACCAAAGAAAATTGGGTTAATTTAAATGAAATGGGTATGTTTTGTAACTCAGTATAAATCTAAATAGATATACGATGAGCAATAATATGGTTGGGAGATTATATCATCTTTGTTTTTTTACATGTTAGTTTCCTGGTTTAAATTGAATTTTATGTTTTTTGGATTGGAAAATTTTCATTTTGGGATTAAGAACATAGAAATAAGAGTTTGAGTGCATTTTAGATTCATATTTAGATGATATTAAATCAACAGTGTGGGTCTATATAGTTTTAATGCATTTTAAAAGCATTGGGATCTAATAACATGGTTTTACGAAAGATAGATAGAGTTTCATTGTTGGTACACAATATTTTAACCGTGTGGCCTAAACTATGAGGCATGTTTTGGTAAAAGGTGTGGTTTTATTAAACTATATGTCCCCTTCTATAAAACTATGAACATGAGTTCAGGTCTGTAGAATCACCCACACATTTGGTTCATGGTTTTTCAAACAGTTCTGCTAGACCATGCGAGGTATTTGTCCTTTGGGTAGTGAGCACAGCTCAGTAGGAGAATTGTTTTAAAAAAAATTAGATAACCATGAATAATTTAAAATAGGAAAAAAATAACTTTTCCCCCATCCTAATTAAGTGTCTCCCCCTTATTTTCTTCCTCCCATAAGCAGTGCCTCCCTAGGTAAGGCTTAGATCTCATCTTTCCCTCTTCCTAGGCATTGGCCTCCCATCATCGTTTGAGCTCTTATTCATGCGTTTTTAGTGGAATTGGGTTTCTTTTGGGGATTCCATCAATCCCCTTTCGTATATTACATGTTTATCTCACCGTATATAATTAAAAATATATGTGAGAAGATTTTCTGTAACACCCCTAGTAAGTAATGAATAATATATATTTTTATCTATGCCTATTAATGATTAAGATAGTGTTGTAGAGGCTTAAAATGAAAATAAATACAATCTTATGCATGGAATACACTAATATTCTTAAAAGATTGTTTTACTGCCTTTTGATAGCAAACCATTTTGAATCTATCTTTTGACAATTTTATAAAATATGTTTGTCAAAATAAACTTATTCTTTATGATTGGGACATCAAAATTTACCTTGTGTGAATTTTTAGTATTTTTCTGACAATGTTCATTTTTTTAATGAATAGTGAAAAATACTGCATTTTACATCAAAACTGCTTTTTAATATAATTTATTTATATGATTAGATTATGTTTTGAATTGGTTTTGAAGTTAAATTAGAATATATTTTTACCATTTTATCCAATGGTGGTCATTGGAATCAATTTCACTTTGAAATTATACTTAAACTGGTGTCAATCTTTTGATACTTATTGTTTTGTAAAAACACGCTATTTGCTCTGGCAGCGGGAATTAATTATTGAATTAATTAATGTGACTTATATGATTTGAATTTTGTAAAATGGACTTCATTTTTGAATTCGGAATATCAAATATAGCTTAGGGTGAATTTTTGGTAATTTTCTGAAAAACTTCAATTTTTGATGAATAGTGAAACCACTAAGTGGTAATCAAGAAAACTGATTTTTCAGTTAAATGAAAGTTTACCACTAATGTGTACTGAATTTTGAAAATCCGACATACATGTTTGTCATTAAGAAGTAAAATGTGGTTCAATGAGATTAAAATAATTTTTTGGTGAATAGTAACTTATTAAGTTCTTAATCGCGATTAGTGGTAATTAGTGTAGTTTAAGGTATAAATAATGCTTTAATAATATGAAATGACCTAGACACATGTCCCAACCTTATTGGTTGTGTCATGGCCGACCAAGACAAACCATGGGTCAACTTGGGGACCCCATGGAGACACTTTGGTTTGGAAATGACATAAATAACTTTTTATTAAATGTTAAAGTAAAAATGACACAAACAAGAGATGTTTTACGAAAAAAATTTTACATGGGGTTATAAAGATCCGATTTTTGATAATAAATAGTCATTGGAAAGCTAAAAAGATTTCCTACAACATAGTATTTTTTTATGATTTTTAGACATTAAATAAATTAAATTATATATGACATAATAATGATGCAGCGATGACATCATTATTTGACGATTTAAATAAAATGGAAAGATAATATAAAATATATGAACTAAACATGTCCAAAACCAATTGTATGAGTGGATTTAGAACTCTTATCACCTTATCCACGAATTATATTAATGTGGGACCTTTTGAAACCGAAAAACATTTTCAAATAAAGTAATATTTCTTTACTTTCCAAAAGTGCCCCTCCTCTCCTCTTATAAAAGGCCCCCACCTCTACCTCATTTCACACACTCCTCAAGCCTTTGGCTCGGCCAACCCCTGCCCATTTACTCTCTCCACATCCCTCTCCTCATCCTAGAGTATTCCCTTTTGGCATAATCCTTTCAAAGGAAGCCTTTAGACTCAAATCAAAAGGAGTTACACTTTTAAAGGTAATTCATTCTCTCATGTTCATTTGTTTTATTTTGCTTCTCCAACCCCCTAAACTCTTTTTATTTACTTATTTTGTAACAACAACAGTATATTCAATATACTAGGATGTTTTTATAAGATTTATTTGAGCTACACTCTCACACAACTACATCAATTGGTTAAAGAACATACGGTTTCCATGGATGGCGAAATTCTGCCTCCCGAAACGATGATTGTTCAACACTCATTTAACACCTTCAAAGGTGGCCATTATGATGTCACTATTTTTATATATGATATATAATATGTTTATGTTTTCCTTAAGCTTCTGTTTTTTTTTCATTTTGGGCGTACCTTTATGGTTTCCATTATGGGTAAACACGATATCTTCATTTTAGGAAGTGCGGACTACCGCCCCCTCAAAGTAATTTGATTCGTTAAATACCATATGTGGGACATATAAATGATGGAACTATGATATTATATATGATATTATACTGGAATTATAATATACCTTTATATCATTATGATTCCATTCTATAAAATACGAAATAGAAATGAAAGTAGTGTTCATGCGTACGTACGGCTTACCGTCTCCATGAACGGTGCATTTCATTTCTTACCTCTAAATGATTATGTAATATTATAAATGCATGTATGTACTGGATATATATGACATATATGATATCTACATCATGAATAAAATTCTGGATATAATGAACCTTTGACCAAATTAACAACATGTAAGTGTAAGAAGTCTATTTTTGACTTAAGAACCAAATACCGACAAAATGAACATTATTAACTTAACTGATTACATGATGTTCATAACATGGTATAAAAGGAATAATGAACTTGAAAAAGATTCATAATCAAGTAGAGATTAACTCAAGTTTATTATTCAGGAGATTAAAGAACGGTCGGGTCAAGTTGGATACGAGGTATGGGACTTCGTCTCAATCTCCTTTCGTTGAGGCATATTTTATTTTATACACAACTTTCTTTTATACGGTGTATAAACCCCTTTGACTTTTACGTTTATTCAAAAGGAATCTTTTTTTATACGAAGCGTTTACTAAACGACAAAAGGGAATGTTTTTGTCGTATGTATGCGGCGACAACGACTTCTCCGCCATCGTGACCGTTATTTGAGTTTCGGCTTCCTCTACAAGCCATACCTTCTTTTAAAAAAAAATAAATACCATGTTTTACTTTTATTTTATTTTAGTATTGAAAATGGTTTTCATAATGTTTTTATATCAATGTGTTGTATTGATATCTTGTGATTGAAATGTGGAAATTTTATGTTTCCTTTATGCATGTTTTATGTGATATGATTATGTTATGGTTCTTGGGCATTATTATGAAGACGGGTGGTTCCGTGATAAACTAAGGGCGGGTGAGCCCGTTATAGCTCTCCAATGCATTGGGTAACGCGAAGGAGTGAAACGTTAAGGTTTCTCCGAAGAGATTTTAGGGAATATACTGTGATGGGTATTCCAAACGTAACCAAGAGGGTTACTCCCTACGTAAGAATGTTATGAATGCCTCAAGTTACCTTTATGTCTTATGATTTCTATGATTTATTCATGATTTTATGAGGTATGTTAAAGTGCCTATGTTTTATGGGTAAAGTATGATTTCATTCTTATGTATATATGAACTCATGTTTCCTTTCCATGTTTTTATAACCCATACTGAGCTTTTTATGCTCATCCCAAGTTTTTTTGAAATGTTTTTCACAGGTCAAGGGAAAGGTACATGATAAGATGATAGAGTCAAGGATGTGTCAAGAAATAATCCATGTTTTATTTTAAATGTGTTTCCATTGATGGGAATGAATAATACTATCTTTATGTAACCACTTTGATTATATGTGGAATGTAATGCAAGTTTTATGATCTAATTCTCTAAAACTCTAAACCCGAAAAGATCCTCAATGTGCAATCTTGTAATAACTCAAGATTAAGCAAGGTTTAAGGCTGGGGCCTTATAGTTGGTATCAAAGGTCGGTTTAGATAACTTTAGGAGTTAGAATTCTATTAAATGATTATCCAAAAATATTTTTTTTTCGAAATGATATAGAATTTAAAGATTACCATGTTGCTTCATCTAAGACATGTTTGTTCAGAATGGTTATCCGTAGAGGAAACAGGGAAGCAGTGCTAGGAAGGCATACAGAAGGAAATAACCTTCCAAATCAGCATCCAGAAATGGTCGGAATTGGAACTGAACAGTTTGCTGCAGTAATGGCGCAGTTGACTCAAGCGATAAATGGAGGTGGTATCCATGCACGAGATCAGCCAGATCAACCGCAGAGGAACATGTTAGTGGTGGAACATTTCATGAGGCAACATCCACCATCATTCAGAGGATCATCTGACCCTGTGCTAGCTGAAGGGTGGATTAAAGCACTGGAGAAGATTTTTGATGTCATGGGGTGTTCAGACAATCAAAAGGTTAGTCTTGCTATTTACCGTTTGGAGGGTGAAGCAGATCAGTGGTGGTCTATGGTTAAAAATATCAGGGACGCCGATTAGATTGATGCTCTTGACTAGGATGAATTCAAAGGTATGTTTCTTGAGAAGTATTTTCCTAAGGCTGTTCGACTTAGGATAGAAAAGCAATTCTTGGAATTGAGGCAAGAGGAAGACTCAGTGGCTGCCTATGAAGAAAGGTTCACTCGATTGGCAAGGTATGCTCCAAATTTTATCCGGGACCTTGATAGTAAAATAAATCGTTTTTACTCAGAATTAAAGCCAAAGTATCGAAGGGCATTAGCTTCTCGTGAGTTTAAAAGTTATGAAAAGCTTGTTCTATGTGCTGAGAAGGTGGAAATGGAGTTTGATGATGACCAAGTTTTCTATAACAACCAGCAGAAGAAGAGACCGAGGTGGCAGGAGAAAGGTAAGAATTCTTCAAAAAAGTCTGATGGTAAGAGAACTAAGTTTCCAATTTGTGATAAATGTGGCAAAAGGCATGCTGGGGAATGTCTTCTGAATTCTGGGAAGTGCTACCGATGTGGTAAGATGGGACATAAGGCTCATGATTGCACTGAAAAGGATCAAGGTGAAGGTAAGAACAAATTTGATTTACAGTTAGTGAAATGTTATAAGTGCAATGAGATGGGTCACTATGCAAACGAGTGTCCGACAATGAGCTTGAGTGATGGGAAGCAGTTACACTACAAGCAGAAAGGGGTGGTGAAATCCTTTGCAACTACTTCAGCAGATGTCGGGCCATCAAATAAAGTGGTATCGGGTACTTTGTTTGTTTTTTCAGATTATGACAGTGTGTTGTTTGATTCGGGGTCTACACATTCTTTCATCTCTGAAACCTTTTCTAGTAAAATGAGAATACCATCTCAAGAAATGACTCCTGAACTTTTGGTAAAAACACCTGGGGGAAATGTTGAGGCAAAAAGAATTTACAAGAATCTTCCTATCCTTATCTGTGGAAAGAACCTACTTGCAAACCTTATTGTTCTACCTCTAGTAGAGTTTGATGTTATCCTGGGTATGGATTGGATCTCTATATACCATGCTAAGATTGACTGTAGAGCTAAAGAAGTTTCTTTTCAGAAAGACTCTCAGTTTGTTTACAAGAATGAACCCTTACTTTTGATAACATATCAAGAGGCCGAGAAACTTGTAAAAGATGGAAATGAATGTTACCTTGCACACGTCGTTGAAAATAAAGGAACTGTTCAGATTAATGACGTGCCAGTGGTAAATGAGTATCCTGATGTTTTTCCTGATAAGTTGCCTGGAATAATACCAGATCGGGAAGTTGAGTTTACTGTTGACTTAGTTCCTGATGCTAAGACAATTTCAAAACCCCCTTATCGAATAGCACAAATTGAACTTTTAGAGTTGAAGGAGCAATTGCAAGATTTATTAGAGAAAGGTTTCATTAGACCTAGCACATCACTATGGGGTGCTCCTGTTTTATTTGTTAAAAAGAAAGATGGTTCTATGAGACTTTTCATTGATTATAGAGCCTTGAATAATATCACTATTAAGAACAAATATCCTTTTCCTCGTATCGATGATTTGTTTGATCAGGTCCAGGGAGCTCAGTTTTTTTCAAAGATTGACCTGAGATCAGGGTACCATCAGCTGAAGGTAAAGGAGGCAGATATTCTGAAGACCGCGTTCCGTACGAGATATGGCCATTATGAATTTGTAGTAATGCCTTTTGGGCTAACCAATTCACCTGCTGTATTCATGGACTTAATGAATAGAATTTTCCATGAGTTCTTGGATAAGTTTGTGGTGGTTTTCATTGATGATATTTTGGTGTTTTCTAAAAGTAAAGAGGAGCATGAAAAACATTTAAGGGTTATCTTGCAAACCTTAAAAGAAAAGAAACTGTATGGGAAATTCAGAAAGTGTGAGTTTTGGTTGCAACAAATTTCTTTCCTTGGTCACATTGTTTCTAAAGATGGAATAACTATTGATCCTGCAAAAACAAAAGTTGTGGAAGAATGGCCAAGACCAACAAATGTAACCGAGATTCGTAGCTTCCTTGGTTTGGCGGGCTATTACCAAAGGTTTTTTAGAAACTTTTCACGGTTATCTAGTCCAATGACTAAGCTAACTCAAAAGGGTGTTAAGTTTATCTGGACAAAAGAATGTGATGATTGTTTTTAGGAATTGAAAAGAAGATTGGTGAATGCTCCAGTTTTGACACTACCTTCCAGGAATGGTGAGTTTGTTATATACAGTGATGCTTCATTGAAAGGCCTTGGTTGCGTCCTAATGCAGAATGATCAGGTAATTGCTTATGCTTCACGACAATTGAAAACTCATGAGGTAAATTACCCTACACATGATTTGGAACTAGCTGATGTTGTTTTTGCTTTAAAAATTTGGAGGCATCATTTGTATGGAGTAAAGTGTGAAATATATACCGATCACAAAAGTTTAAAGTATATATTCACTCAGAAAGAGTTAAACATGAGACAAAGGAGATGGCTGGAATTAATCAAGGATTATGATTGTACAATTCATTACCATCCGGGAAAAGCAAATAAAGTGGCTGCTGCTTTGAGTCGAAAAAGTGATGCTTCATTAACAATGTTGCGTTTGGAACGTGATACTTTGGTTAACGATTTGATGAAATTTGGCATAGAAGTTGTTAGTGCAGGAATTCCTTCTGTTTTGTTTCAGGTATCAGTGAGATCATCTCTATCAGATAGAATCAAGCAAGCACAGAAGCAAGACAGTGAGTTGCAGAAAAAGGTAGAGCTGGTTCAGAAAGGTAAGTTGCCTGAATTCAACATTGATAATGATTGCGTTTTGAGATTTGGGAAGAGATTGTGTGTGCCTTGTGATTCACAGTTGAAGAGAGAGTTGTTATGTGAAGCTCATAGTTCTCCATTTTCTGTTCATCCGGGTAGTACTAAGATGTATAGAGATCTGCGGGAGTATTACTGGTGGGATGGAATGAAAGGAGATATTGCTAATTTTACTGTGAAGTGTTTGACTTGTCAGCAGGTTAAAGCAGAGCGACAGTTACCGAAAGGGATGCTTCAGCCTTTACCAGTTCCATAGTGGAAATGGGAGAATATATCCATGGACTTTGTTGTTGGATTACCGAAGACATCTCGCGGTAATAATGCAATCTGGGTTATGGTTGATCGCTTGACCAAATCTGCTCATTTCCTTGCTATACGAGATACTTTCTCTCTTGATCAACTTTCCTGTTTGTATCTTGAAGAGATAGTCAGGTTACATGGAGTTCCTCTCTCCATTGTATCGGATCGTGATCCCAGGTTTACTTCTAACTTTTGGAAAGGCCTTCAGAAGTCGTTGGGTACTGAATTAAATTTTAGTACAGCTTTTCATCCTCAATCAGATGGGCAGTCAGAACGAACAATTCAGACCTTGGAGGATATTCTACGAGCTTGTTCTATGGATTATCAGGGAAGTTGGGACCAACATCTTTCTTTGGTTGAATTTTCATATAATAAAAGTTTCCATTCCAGTATACAGATGGCACCATTTCAGGAATTATATGGGAAGCGGTGTCGAAGTCCAGATTTCTGGGATGAAGTGGGTGAAAGGAAGTTGATGGGACCAGAATTGGTAGAAGAGATGGCAGAAAAAGTTCAGCTGATTCAGAAACACATGAGAATAGCTCAGAGCAGGCAGAAGAGTTATGCGGATTACCGGAGGAAGGATCTATCTTTCGAGGTAGGTGATCATGTTTTTCTCAAAGTTTCTCCTTGGAAAAGTGTGATGAGATTTGGTAAGAAAGGAAAGCTGAGTCCAAGGTTTATTGGACCATATGAAATTCTGGAGAGAGTTGGATCAGTTGCATACCGAGTGGCTTTACCTCCGAGTTTATCTCAGGTACACAATGTTTTTCACGTTTCGATGTTGAGAAAGTATATGCCAGATCCATCTCATGTTTTGAGTCCAGAGGTAGTTCAGCTGGAAGAGAACCTATATTATGAGGAACAACCGGTCCAGATTCTTGACCACAGGGAGCAAGTGTTACGGAATAAGGTGATTAAGCAGGTAAAGGTTTTGTGGAAAAACCACATGATTGAAGAGGCTACATGGGAATCTGAAAATGCAATGAGGGATAAGTACCCCCATTTATTCGATAAGTAAATAAATTACGGGGACACAATTTTCTAAAGGGGTGAAGGATGTAACACCCCAAGTAAGTAATGAATAATAGATATTTTTATCTATGTCCATTAATGATAAAGATAGTGTTGTAGAGGCTTAAAATGAAAATAAATACAATCTTATGCATGGAATACACTAATATTCTTAAAAGATTGTTTTACTGCCTTTTGATGGCAAAACATTTTTGAATCTATCTTTTGACAATTTTATAAAATATTTTTTTCAAAATAAACTTATTCTTTATGATTGGGACATCAAAATTTACCTTGTGTGAATTTTTGGTATTTTTCTGACAATGTTCATTTTTTTAATGAATAGTGAAAAATACTGCATTTTACATCAAAACTGCTTTTTAATATAATTTATTTATATGATTAGATTATGTTTTGAATTGGTTTTGAAGTGAAATTAGAATATATTTTTACCATTTTATCCAATGGTGGTCATTGGAATCAATTTCACTTTGAAATTAGACTTAAACTGGTGTCAATCTTTTGATACTTATTGTTTTGTAAAAACACGATATTTGCTCTGGCAGCGGGATTTAATTATTGAATTAATTAATGTGACTTATATGATTTTAATTTTGTAAAATGGACTTCATTTTTGAATTCGGAATATCAAATATAGCTTAGGGTGGATTTTTGATAATTTTCTGAAAAACATCAATTTTTGATGAATAGTGAAACCACTAAGTTGTAATCAAGAAAACTGATTTTTCAGTTAAATGAAAGTTTACCACTAATGTGTACTGAATTTTGAAAATCCGACATACATGGTTGTCATTATGAAGTAAAATGTGGTTCAATGAGATTAAAATAATTTTTTGGTGAATAGTAACTTATTAAGTTCTTAATCGCGATTAGTGGTAATTAGTGTAGTTTAAGGTATAAATAATGCTTTAATAATATGAAATGACCTAGACACATGTCCCAACCTTATTGGTTGTGTCATGGCCGACCAAGAAAAGCCATCGGTCAACTTGGGGACCCCATGGAGACACTTTGGTTTGGAAATGACATAAATAACTTTTTATTAAATGTTAAAGTAAAAATGACACAAACAAGAGATGTTTTACGAAAACAATTTTTACATGGGGTTATAAAGATCAGATTTTTGATTATAAATAGTCATTGGAAATCTAAAAAGATTTCCTACATCATAGTATTTTTTTATGATTTTTAGACATTACATAAATTAAATTATTTATGACATAATAATGATGCAGTGATGACATCATTATTTGACGATTTAAATAAAATGGAAAGATAATATAAAATCTATGAACTACACATGTCCAAAACCAATTGGATGAGTGGATTTCGAACCCTAATCACCTTATCCACGAATTATATCTATGTGGGACCTTTTGAAACCGAAACACATTTTCAAATAAGGTAATATTTCTTTACTTTCCAAAAGTGCCCCTCCTCTCCTCTTATAAAAGGCCCCCACCTCTACCTCATTTCACACACTCCTCAAGCCTTTGTCTCTACCAACCCCTGCCCATTTACTCTCTCCACATCCCAATCCTCATCCTAGAGTATTCCCTTTGAGAATAATCCTTTCAAAGGAATCCTTTAGACTCAAATCAAAAGGAGTTACACTTTTAAAGATAATTCATTCTCTCATGTTCATTTGTTTTATTTTGCTTCTCCAACCCCCTAAAATCTTTTTATTTACTTCTTTTGTAACAACACCAGTATCTTAAATATACTAGGATGTTGTTATAAGATTTATTTGAGCTACACTCTCACACAACTAAATCAAATGGTTAAAGAACATACGGTTTCCGTGGATGGCGAAATTCTGCCTCCCGAAACGATGATTGTTCAACACTCATTAAACACCTTCAAAGGTGGCCATTATGATGTCACTATTTTTATATATGATATATAATATGTTTATGTTTTCCTTAAGCTTCTGTTTTTTTCATTTTGGGCATACCTTTATGGTTTCCATTATGGGTAAACACGATATCTTCATTTTAGGAAGTGCGGACTACCGCCCCCTCAAAGTGATTTGATTCGTTAAATACCATATGTGGGACATATAAAGGATGGAACTATGATATTATATATGATATTATACTGGAATTATAATATACCTTTATATAATTATGATTCCTTTCTATAAAATGTGAAATAGAAATGAAAGTAGCGTTCATGCGTACGTACGGCTTACCGTCTCCATGAACGGTGTATTTCATTTCTTACCTCTAAATGATTATGTAATATTATAAATGCATGTATGTACTGGATATATATGACATATATGATATCTACATCATGAATACCATTCTGGATATAATGAACCTTTGACCAAATTAACAACATGTAAGTGTAAGAAGTCTATTTTTGACTTAAGAACCAAATACCGACAAAATGAACATTATTAACTTAACTGATTACATGATGTTCATAACATGGTATAAAAGGAATAATGAACTTGAAAAATATTCATAAGCAAGTAGAGATTAACTCAAGTTTATTATTCAGGAGATTAAAGAACGGTCGGGTCAAGTCGGATACGAGGTATGGGACTTCGTCTCAATCTCCTTTCGTTGAGGCATATTTTATTTTATACACAACTTTCTTTTATACGGTGTATAAACCGCTTTGACTTTTACGTTTATTCAAAAGGAATCTTTTTTTATACGAAGCGTTTACTAAACGACAAAAGAGAATTTTTTTTGTCGTACGTATGCGGCGACAACGACTTCTCCACCGTCATGACCGTTATTTGAGTTTCGGCTTCCTCTACAAGCCATACCTTCTTTTTAAAAGAAAAATAAATACCATGTTTTACTTTTCTTTTATTTTAGTATTGAAAATGGTTTTCATAATGTTTTTATATCAATGTGTTGTATTGATATCTCGTGATTGAAATGTGGAAATTTTATGTTTCCTTTATGCATGTTTTATGTAATATGATTATGTTATGGTTCTTGGGCATTATTATGAAGACGGGTGGTTCCGTGATAAACTAAGGGCGGGTGAGCCTGTTATAGCTCTCCAATGCATTGGGTAACGTGAAGGAGTGAAACGTTAAGGTTTATCTGAATAGATTTTAGGGAATATACTGTGATGGGTATTCCAAACGTAACCAAGAGGGTTACTCCCTACGTAAGAATGTTATGAATGCCTCAAGTTACCTTTATGTCTTATGATTTCTATGATTTATTCATGATTTTATGAGGTATGTTAAAGTGCCTATGTTTTATGGGTGAAGTATGATTTCATTCTTATGAATATATGAACTCATGTTTCCTTTCCATGTTTTTATAACCCATACTGAGCTTTTTATGCTCATCCCATGTTTTTTTGAAATGTTTTTCACAGGTCAAGGGAAAGGTACATGATAAGATGATAGAGTCAAGGATGTGTCAAGAAATAATCCATGTTTAATTTTAATTGTGTTTCCATTGATGGGAATAAAGAATACTATCTTTATGTAACCACTTTGTTTATATGTGGAATGTAATGCAAGTTTTATGATCTAATTCTCTAAAACTCTAAACCCGAAAAGATCCTCAGTGTGTAATCTAGTAATAACTCAAGATTAAGCAAGGTTTAAGGCTGGGGCCTTATATTTTCCCTATTATCATTCAATTTTTCTAAATTCTTATTTTCTTTCCTTTTGTCTCAAATTAGAGGCATTCTATCAATGAGTGAGGGCCTACCAGTATCAGGTTGGTAGTTCCTATATTCATCCTTAAATATACAGGTGTTATGGGTTGTGTTATTAGATATGAACATGTGGGTTTTCCAAGAGAAAATTTTAGTTAATTGGTATGATCATGGTGAGACCATGAATTATTATGACTTAATTTAAAGAATTAATCAATATTTACCACAAAATATCATTAAAATAAGGATTTTATTAAATAAATAAAATACATTTCTTAATATACCAAGGATTATATTTTTGGATAATTACTTCAATATGATATTGAGTTAAATAATATTGATAGTGAAATTAATAAAAAAAAGTAAATTTATAAAATTTTATTAAATTTGTTTCTTATAATTATTCTATTGAAGGTATAACTGTTTTAAGTTCTAAGAAACATGGATATTAGAGTCAACTAGAAACATTTTTACATGGACTCATGAAAAAAAATGAAATGTGACAAGTATAAATGGATTATTAATTTTATAAATAATGTTTACTCAAATTACATTAGAAGTTCTGAATGTAATAAGTTGGGACACACTAAATATGAATGTTCAATTTGGAAAAATGACGAGGAAGAGAAGAAATACAATAAGAAGAAAATCAAAAAACCTTTAGCTATAAATTAGAATTTTATAGAAAAATAATATTCTATTGAAGAATATTTAAGTGAAAAGGAAATAGGTAATGTTTATTTAATGGACATATATTTTAATGTTTCATTCACTCTTTCCCAATCAAGTGATTTATGTGAAGCTGCTGTAAAATCAAGAAATATTTTTTTCATGGGTATCAGGGATAAAGAAAATAGTTATTGTTTTGATTCTGATTCCACATATAATTAAAAAAATAACATACTTTATATTGTGAAACTTGATGAAATTTGAGATAAAGAACATTAATAAATTTAAAAAACCTAATAAATATAAAAAATTGTCTTAGGGTCATAAGAAAATTACTGAAGAAGATAAGAATATCTATATTAAAGTTAAATAGTTAATCAATTGTGATTCTAAAATTTATAATCATAAGGGGAGAATTAGAAATTAAAGGACTCTATTTCAAATAATAATGAGGTACAATAATGGAAATTTATTTCTTTGTTTCCCGATTTATAATGACACAAACTTTTATAAATGAAATTTCCCTTATGATTTAATTTAATATCTTATTATGTTATATGGTTATAGAAAACACAAGAACGTTGTTGGTTTTATTATATCCTATAAAATTTAAATGACCATTAGAATATTTACCATTTATATTATCGGCATCGAACATTGATCACATGATTAATATAAATATAGGGTTTTAACAACTTCAATTGACACAAACAAAGGAAGTGATGGCCATAACCAGTAGGATCGATCCCTATGAAGCCCACATATCATATCATCCAAAGGTGATATAATCTAATGTTTTTCCCATTATCTATCTCAACTTTAGATCTAATGAATTATGCCTGATATAAATCATTTACCTGATAATTTCAAGCTCATCAAGATCATCGCCCAAACAATATTCATAGAACCACCCCATGAATGTATCACCATCACACACCTTACTCTTAGTGTGATTAATGGATTATTAAAGGAATATGTATCAATTACCTACCAATAAGATTATTTACATATACTAATTAAATTATTTTCACCCTATTAATTTTTACTTTATAAATGATATTTATTTAGATATAGTAAAACACAAATAGTATTTTTCGGTAATATTCATGTTTAATAAAAGAATTTATTTGGATGCATTGATGTATTTTTTTAAAATATAATACTAAAAATTATTATTATTAAAAATTATTAAATAAAAATTATGGTAAAATTTTTATGAATTTCAATGTAATATTTAGAAAGGTTTGAAATTTTTTTTTTCAAAAAACCAAGAACTTCTTAAGAAATTTATATTTTATTTTAAAAGTGAAAATTCACCTATTTAGAAAAATATTTAGATAAAATTACTATTATTTTTGTAATCAGATTGTAAAAGTTTTATAGTAGTGAATTATTCATAATTTTCTTGGAAGTTCAAATTTTTAGGAAAAAAATAAATATCGTATTAATATATTTTGGGTATTATGACATCATAATTACCCAAACGTGATGTAAATAAAACAAGAAATGGGACACAAGAAAAAATATATATTTTACATTTATAATAATGATATTTTATGTCTATTTTTTAAATTTTATAAAGCCTTTATGAATCCTCCATAACCATTAATATATTGTAAGGCTTTAAAATCATTTCACTAAAAGAATGACTTACTTCCACATAATAAGTGGAATTATTTTATTCATTTCAGAAGTAGGACATATAAAATATTGGAAACCAATCCCATATTGTAGAAACAGTGTGTAGAAACTTTTCAATGGTTTATAGTTTTGGTTATCTTATTATATAGAGTGTAAAATTGAATTTTACGAAATAATAAATAAATCTCCACTCATTTCCTATATAAACTCATCCAAGCTCCCATTTCCCTTCACTAACAATGCATAGAGTATATCCTAAATCTTCTCTATGGTATATATAGTACAGAAAATCATACCTCAATCTCTAAGGAAACTCCTCCCAAATATTTGGAGTGACAAACTCAAGTAAGGGAACATCACCTTCTCTTCCTTATTCTCGTTTTTTATCATTTTGTGCCTTCTATTTACAATTCCTATTATTGGTACATGTATTTTAATTTCCCTATTACTTCCAATTTTATTTAAAAATTATATAAAACCCCTTTCGCTCTCATAAACCTATATTATGAATTTTTATGTGATGTCCTTATGCTTTCGAAATTTCACCATGATTTTCAATTAGAAAACAATTATGTAGTAAATACTACACCCATTTTCTATCAAGGGTACTCAAATTTTTACACTTTTACCTATTTGAAAAGGGAATTTAATATATATATTCAACACTCCATTTTCATGTAATAAAATGTGATTATAAATTATTCCATGTTTTATGATCAATGTGGAACACTTAATCCTGAGAATAAAATGAAAGTGTTAGTTGCACATGAAATTATATAGCACTCCAATTAATTGGGTAATGTCTAGTCTCTGGATAAATTATACTGGGATATGGAATGAACCAAATTCATTTATAGTAAATCTTTCATCATCATGTATTTGATGTTTTCCTTGACCATTGTTTATAATATAGTGTTATACGTTGTTCCCACAATTCCCATGTTTCCTTTATGATTTTCATTCTATATCATTCCTTATTATTGATGTTTACGATTCTAATTTATTTTCTCCTCATTTATATATCTATATTATAACATATATTACATTATTCATCTTATTAAATGTTTATTCCATTACTTTTCATTAAATATCACTCCTTTCTTATTTATACCCCGAGGTTATCCCATATAGTTTTAAATATAATCATGTTAAAGAATTTTTAAATAAAGATGGTGTAATCCCTATTTTATATTATTATGTGATACACCTAATTCAAAAATACACAATACTTTTTTATATTCTGGGTTGTTTTAAGTGTAACATTATCTAATAAATCTTGTATTAATGGGTAATAAAGAGTAGTGTTTTTATACGATTTATTGAAATACGACTATGAATATAATAGTTTGAATGTATATAATAAAAAAATTGCGATGATTTGGAAGTTATTTAAAATAAAAATGGGAAAATAAAAACCTATATTAAAAGTTAATAATAAATATTATATAATTTTTTTGTTATTAGACAAACTTTAGAGGAGTTTAGGAGACTTTCGAAAATGTAAAAAATAATGAAAAATAAAATTTCCCTTAGTTATCATAGGAGAATACAATAGATTTATATGAATCGATTTTTTAAAAGAAAATAAAGGTTTTTATTTTGTTAATTGTTTTACAATTTTTTATGTGATAATTATACTAATGACTATTATTTGAAGACTATTCATTCTATTGGCCAAAAAAATCATGTCTTTATAAATCTATTTTTTGATATTGAATCATTAATCCTTCTATTAAATGTGGTTTTAAATGTAATTTTCAAATACCATTGGCCCTATGTTTTCATAGATACCAAAGGAAGTATATTTATTATTACTAATATTAATACACTTTATCTTCTATAAATTTGGTTAATTATAATGAAATGGAATATTATTATTATTTATAATAATTGGTGATGATGAAAAATCTATTTTAAATACAGATTATTGGTATGTGAAATCATGGTTAGTTACTTTTAATTCATTGAAAATTCATATTATAATTCTATTAAAATCAGAAGTTTTTTGTGTGGCCCCTTATAGCTTGTATTGTTTTATTCTTGATGATCATTAATTGTTTTGTGAAAGCTATAATTTTTTAATCTGCATAAACATATTTTATTATTCACGGGAAGGAAGCTAAAATTAGGGGGATTTACTATTTTTTTTATTCTTTTCCATTTTTAATTACTAATTTCAAATAGTATTCATATTTAAATTCAAGAATCTTAAGTATTTTATTCTTTTAAAAATAATTTTTTTTTGAAATATGTTTTAAGCACGTTAAAATATGTCAATTTTATGTATTCTTGAACATTCTAACGTATATCTGTTGATTATAAAAAAAATTCAATATCTTTCACATGAATTTTTCCTAATTTAGACTATTTACTTTAGAGAGAATGTGTATATGTTTTATAAAACTATTTTTAATATTTTAAAATGTTCAATATTTTGAAAATTAACTATTTTAACCATTTTCATTATTCCAATAAGGTGGAGAATTTTTCATGGTTTTATGACTAAAAAATAAAGGATATTATTGATTATATCCTGGAAACATAATTTATTCTTTGATAATTATAAAATTATTATTTATATTTATTCCATATAACATGAGTTTTGATAAAAACAAAAGATTTTCCTTTTTTAAATATTTTACTACATGTTAAAGGAAACAATGATGTAGAATCGATGTTTAGTTTTTATTCATTTGTTAATTGATCTTTATTTTTCAAGTTTTTATCCAAGTAAAAATTTTATATTATCATAATTTGTTCATGTTTCACAAGTCTCATGAAAACTAATTTTGGAGAAAAAAATAACTTTAGTATGAGTTGAGAAATGAATATTATACGTAGAAAAGTGTTATGAAGTACAAAAAAATTATTACACTCTATGTTAAAGACATACAATTTGAAATATTCATAATGTTCAAAAATTATAAATTCATACATAGGTAGTAATGTCTTACAAGACGGATTTTAATGTATTATTAAAATGTATAAATACATAAACACATTTGAAAATTATTAAAAAAATGGTTTTTCAGAAACATAGAAAGACTTATACGGGTTTTAAAGTCTTACAAGAAATAAAGCCTTACTAAATTAAAACTCTAATGTCATATAAAGACTTATATAAGAATTAAAAATATTATATTCATGATAAAAGTGTTATGTAGTTCTATTTTGGTAATGTAAAATTTTTTGTTAAATATAAAAATTCTTATGAGAAGAGTAAAAACAAACCAGAATGTTAAGTATTATAAAATACGATACTTATGGGACTCAATAGATAAGTATTATAGTAAGTGATTAGAATTTGTTAGGTGATTGGATTTCAAATTATTATTTGTTTTATTTAAATAATTATTTATACTAACTATTTAGATATTTCAACCACTACATGGGATTCAAAAAAATTAAATTCAAAATGGATATAACTTGGAAATTCAAATTTTTTATAGATTATGGGGAATATTAGATATGATTTAAAGATGATATTTGGGATTATATATTATTATTTTTAATTATTATTTATTTATTGTTATTATGATAAAATGGGTAAAGGATGTTTATGATTTATAGATTATTGATGATGTTTATGGTATCATCCATGTGAACAAGTTATTATTGATAATTTGTGGAGGTGGATTATCGACGTTGAAGAGAAAAATATTCTATAATATTTTATCTATTTAATGGTCAATGAAAATGAAAGTAGAATATATGTCATGACACTATTTTGTTAAAAAACCATTATTTATTTTTCATTTAATATTCTTGTAAGTTCGTCATTCGTTCATAATCAAGGAATAGTTAGATCGTATAAGCTTCATTATTAGATCATTCTTGAAGGTTAGAGTGAAAAATTCATATGCCAAAAAAAATTCTCACAAAAACCTTCATGTTTCTAATATTTATTTTTATCTAGAATATTATTCTCAATACACTGTATTTATTAATCAGTTATACCACCCATAAAAGCTATGGACAATTTTTTCCTACATGATCAAAAGGTAGTGATAATGGTTTGGATTTATCCTGTTAAAAATCAAGATCATAGAGATTCTCTTATTGAAATCTTGAGTTATATCTACTTTTACATAAAAGGATATGTTAGGTTTGGGGTTTCTCCATTTAAAAAGTAAGGGTTTTTTTGGAAAACTAGAAAAATATTCGGTTACATCTACTCCATTTATAAAATATTGGTTTTGAATAAACCAATAAAAGACCGTTGTCTATAGTGGATACCCATACACCTAAGGTGTAGTGTTAGGATTGGAACTAGGATCATTGGGATATGAACTAATATATAATATTTATTCCATTTCTTTTAACTTTCATACATTCACTTTTCACACTTCCACTATGCTGAATTTATTTAGGCTAAATTTTTAATATTATTAATTAACCAAATTCAATAATTAATTTTAAGTAAATATGATTTTTATGATTGAGAATACACCCCTTCTTGTTTTGTCACCACTCTGGGTGGGACCTGATGAAGAATCCTTTAAATTGTCAACTATATCTACCAAATTAATCTTTACATCACAAATATGAATGATTTTCGAATTAGATGGTGTTTTTAAAGGATATATTTACTCCTTTGTTAAGAATAGGGTTCATTTTCCTAAAAACGATCAATTATTTCAAAGTAAATCACAATTACTCCCATAATGATAAGAACCAACCCATGTTTAGTAATGAACGTCTTTATCCAATCATATTCTTTCATATCATATAATTAAATGATTTAATTACCTCTATTATTGAGTTCATGGTGGTGTCATTTTTTGAACTCACATAAAAAATATTTCCACTATTGTTGTAAAATACAAAACTAGATTGAAATATTATATCATCTTTATCAGTTTGGAAACAATCATTAGCGTAACCACAGACAATGTGCTCATCTTCACCTATAAATACCAACAACATATTCTTACTTCTTCACAAGTACTTACTGATGGCCTTAAAATAATTTCCATGAATCTCACTTGGATTTTGTTTTTATATACTTTCTATGCCCAAATCATATATGATATCATATATATTAAATAACTTAGCATAAAAGATAGATCCTATAAAGGATACATTAGGAATATTATCCATCCATTCTAACTATTTATATGTATTTTGTATCTTCCTAAGATTCATTCCATAAAATACTAGTAAATACCTTTTCCTAGGGTTCTCCATATAAAACTCATGATCACTTTTCCATTATAAGTATTTTGACTCTGTCTAATCAAAATTATAAATTAGTCTTTTAAGGGCGATAGAAATTTAATTTTTCATCTTTAAAAAATAGCTACTGATTTAAGAAACTTAAAAAGCTAGTATATTTCTCATTACTAAAAATCATTAACTAAGATAGCCTTTATCAGGACATTTTTTCGTTGATAAAAAAGTATCTTTATCAGTTTATTTAGCTATAATAAACGTTACAATTACCCGCACTAAAATATGAACCTTAAAAAACATAAAAAATATTTTTTAAATATTTCAGGAACCTGTAAGACACTATAGAGATCAGACATCTTCTTTAATCAATGAAATCCCAATTGTTAATCAATGTTATCATCACTTTCTCAGCCCGAATTTTATCAGTACATGCAACCCCCCCCCCCAATCAGTATTATTTCTTCCCTTATACGCCCTAACCCAGACCCCTTTATCTTTGTTATTTCACCCATGTTTAGCCCTGCTCATGCATGGATTCGAACTTGGGACCTCTTTATTCATGCCTAACTCCAATAACACTACACAATCCTGATTTCTTCAATATATTTTTATATATACTTATTTATATATACCCATAATTATTTGTTTTTATATATATTTTTATCAATATAATTATATATTCTGATATTATTATTTTTAAATACATTTACATATATGTTTATATATATATATATATATGATTGTATATTTATATATTAATATTTATATTTTATTTATATAAAATTATAATTTATTATAAATATTTTTACATACTATATTTATTGAATATGATTAAATGCATTTATCTTATATAAGTTTATATACATTTATATACATTTATAATATATATTTAATGACGTATGTATATAAATACATTTATATGATGTATTTACACAACATAGATAGACACATACTTGCACATATTTACACAAACGCTCACATATATTTATATTTCCAACACAAATGAACACATATTTATATTTCTATTTCTATTTCTATTCATATTTATATTTATATTTATAGTCATATTAATATTAATATTTATATTAATATTAATATTTATATTTATATTTATATTTATATTTATATTTATATTTATATTTATATTTATATTTATATTTATATTTATATTTATATTTATATTTATATTTATATTTATATTTATATTTATATGTATATTTATATTTATGTTTATATTTATATTTATATTTATATTTATATTTATATTTATATTTATATTTATATTTATCTTTATCTTTATCTTTATCATTATCTTTATCTTTATCTTTATCATTATGTTTATGTTTATCTGTATGTTTATGTTTATGTTTTTGTTTATATTTATATTTATATTTCACAAACACACACACACAAATATTTATATTTATATTTATATTAATAGTTACATTATTATTTCTATTTCTATTTCTATTTGTATTATTATTTATATTTATATTTATATTTGTATTTGTATTTGTATTTATATTTAGATTTGTATTTATATTTGTATTTATATTTATATTTATATTTATATTTATATATCCTACAAACTCAAACACATGTATTTATACATATTTTTATATTTACATATTAATAAATTTACATATTTATATATATTCTTATTTATATATTTACAAATTTATATTTTTATATATTTATATATTTTCATATTTATATATTTACATATTTATATATTTACATTTTTATATATTTATATATTTATATATTTATATATTTATATATTTATATATTTATATATTTATATATTTATATATTTATATATTTATATACTTGTATAGTTATATATTTATATAATTTTATATTTATATATTTATATACTTATATATTTATATATTTATATATATATTTTTATTTATGTAGTTCATATCACTATAGTTTGGAATACTTATATATAATTAATATTATATATATAATTATAAATAATTGTAAAGGAATAAAAAATTATAAATGATTACAAATATATATAAAGTATATTTGTAAAAATATATAATAATTCTTACATAAATCATATTTCAGAATATATGAATATGTATATATAAAATATTGATGAAAGGTAATCATATTGTGTGTGTTTATTTATATATATTTTAATATAAACATAAATATATATTTGTTTATTGAAACACGCACACATATATTTATATATGAATATAATATATTCTATTTTATATGTAAACATATATTCATGCATTTTGTAAGGTAAATAACATGGATAAATTTAAATTTAATATAAAAAATTATTAAAAATTTATTTCCATATTCTTAATAAATTTAAAAAAAAATTAAATGTAAAAATATTTAAATATGTATTTTAATTAAATTTTAATTTTTAAATATATAAAAATGTGTGTGTCTGTGTTTGTTAATTTATAAATAAAAATGCAATATGAAAAATGGTAAAATTTCAACTCCCAAATATCATAATGAATGCAAGCTTGTCGAATAAATTCATTTTACAATGAAAAAAAATAAAACAAGACCATCTTAAACAAAGTATAGATTCTACAGAATGTTGAAAATTCAAGGTATCCTAACTGAAAACTCAATTTTATATGCCTTATGGACCATTTTTTATTGATAAAAATGGAAACAAAGTCCTCCAAGGATTATAGTTCATAGATATCCTCACAGGTTTCGATATGACATCTCATGGACACTGAATAGACATCTTGATCAAATGTTATGGTTGTTTGAAGTTCAATATTTTTCCAATTTATCTTAAGACATTAATAAATTTAATAGTTTTTTATATCACCCTTTTTTAATTAAATGTTTATTAACCAATATTTATTAGTAAATTTTTTAATTATTTTATAAAAATATTTCACTAAATCAATTATATATTATGATTAAAAAAATATTTGGTATTGCATAAACTTTATTTAAGAAAATATTATATATATATATATACATATCAATATAAATATATTTACATACTAAAATATACAATTGAATAGTAAATGATTTTTTTTTCAAATATATATTTTATCAATGTTAAGAACAGTGATGATAAATTTTGTTTTTTTAGTGCTAAAAAGAACCAACAAAGGATGCATTTTATCTGGTATTTTCTAAGTGATCGTAAATGGAAATATTTATCTAAACATATTTTATGGTTGATAAACTGTAAATATTAATATAGAAAATCAGTATTATTGAATAATCTAAAACCTCTATGATCTATCATGAAAAATCATAAAAACTATTATATATGCTAATTTGCTAAATTATTTCATTGGGAAACACTTTCCCAGTCACATATTTACATAATGTAAAGTTAGGATATCATTTATAATGACTACAATTTCATCCACATGAAATATCATAAATAAAACAATAATCAAACTAAATGTATTTAACACACAATAATCATATTCATTCTTGATAAAACTGGACCCATTGATCATATCATAAAGCTAAATTTTCCAACTCTGAGAATCTTATTTTAATCCATAAATGGATTGTTACAACTTTTGAACATGAAGACTCATTTGAAACGTCAAAACATTTGGTTTTTGTTATATAGAAATCATTGAAATAAAATTTGTAATGAAAGAGGTTTTGAAATCCATTAGATATATTTCATAATCATAATGAACTATTATGGAAGGAAAATTTTTTATTTCCTCTTACATTATAAATAGAAAAAAAATGTTTCTTCATATTCAATACCATTATTTTTGTGTGAATTCTTCCATAAGTGGAGCTTTATTGGTAGACACTATACCATATATATCATTTTTCTTAAATAAAATCCACTTGCATCATATTGGTTTCACACTATTGGGTGAATTCACCATGTTCCATACTATATTAGGGTGCATAGAGTTTATAAAAGATTCCCTAGCCTCTATCCATTTCTTAGAATTAGAAATCTCAATAGAAACATGGTAAGTATTAGGTTAATCAATAATAGAACTTATTTAATCATTAAAATTATATAAGAAATACATATCTCATACGATTCTAATGAATCCTACTGAAGCTTTTTAGTTCTTATGTAATATGATTTCCTTCTTCTTTTACAGTATTTTTTGAAACCAAATAATTTAAAATATATTAATAATTTATTTTTTAATCATAAAATTCTTTAATTTTCCTCAAATCAACACCTCAATTGATGAGTCACTTTTCAATGAAAAAACCATATCGGGACCAAAACTCTTTTTCTCTTATTATGATTATAAAAAAATATCCCCTAGTTTCCCTGGGATAACCAATAAATACATGTTTTTTATTTAGGTTTATGTTTTTTTCGAATACTAACATCATTTTTATGCTTCGCTTTTTGAAATACTCTAAGAAGAATAATTGTTTAACTTCGCATTCAATATATAATATGACGTATTAGTGACAACTTTAGATAAAATTATGTTAATTATTAATGAATTAGTTTCACGAATAATACATAATGATGTTGTTTCTCAGTTTTTGGGGTGTTATGTTTGTTGTAAATGTTGGTTGAAATTGAACCTGTGTTTTCCTTGAATATGCTTGGAAGTTCGTGGCCCAGTTCCAGTGTGTTTGCTATATTTTTTGATGTTGAAATTCCTGGAAAAGTAATTTTTCCATTATGACAGAATGCAGACCGTGTGGTTACATTCCAAACCAATATATCTAGTATGTGCATCATGGTTTTTTTTCATAATGAAATGATATGTTCGTGTATTGTGAACAATGAGGTCAACCATGTAGACTGTGAGTTCATGTTCACAGAAACAGCGAAGGACGATCATAGTGGGTGAACCATAAAGTCAAGTTCAGAGTGAATCAAGGTGAGTTATATATTTTTACGAGGAATATTTTAGATGATCAAAGAGTTTATTTATATTCCATGATGTCAAGTGTGTGGGATGTCATAAAAATGGTTGAGGTAGTTCAGGGTGTGGAGTTTTCTGAAATGGAATATATGTTATTCGGTTTATCGGGTTTTATATAATTCTTTCCCTATATAAAGAACTATTATTCACATCATTAATAAATATAGAGACAGAAATAGGAATAAAATATTATCACTATAGGAATTATTCTATATCTAAAATGGTTTCTATAATGTGAAAATTAATAAATGTGAGTTTACTATGGATTTATCCATGATACTAGAGCATGTGGTGGATAGAACTCTACAAAGATGAAGTATACAGTGTAGCTCATAATTTTGTGAAATATTATTTCATGAAAGAGATATTTTGGTAATCATTTAGATGTAAATGGGATCTTTCATCCATGATTTTATATTGAATGGTGATTTCACAACATTAATTAGAGTATGTGATGAGTTTACACCATGATATTGGCGATCATGGTGAATAGTGTTCTGTAATATTATGTTCATTGAAGAAAACTTCTTGAAGAATGAGGTTTCCATGAATTAAAATATGTGGTACATTAAATTTCATATTTCATGTGAAACTAGAGATTCATGAAACACTAATATATGTGTGAATTAAATCTTAACTATTTCAAAATAATGGAAGAATAATTTGAGAGATCATTGCATTAAATTCATTTGAGAGATCTGTGAGTTCTAAATTGTAAATGGCTGTAAACTAGTGGCTAGTGAGGCCTTTATGATCATTATTATATAGGTTTTTATTGTGTATTCAAGTGTATCGGAACATCACATTTATATTCTCTTTATACTCTCCCTATTGGGGTGAACCACGTAAAAATTATGGGTAACATAAACTCATTAAATTATTTATACATATGTTTCAATAAAAATACTTGATAAATGGGGTTTTTTTACAATGAAACAATATTATAGTGGGATCTTTTTTAATCATCATACCCTAATTCACACCCCACCCCCACTCAATAGAATTTATATTAGTAGGGTTTATAATTGGTGTCAAACCTAAAGGCTAAAGTGACTAAATATCTATCTATTTACTCTATGGTATTATTCAATCGCAAAAGGGTTTAATCATTAAGGAAAATTATTTTCATCTGTGGTAGAATCAGATGAAGCACTACTACAGATCTTAAGGAATGGATGTATATGGAACTATTATGCATGGGACCTTGGTCAGTATTAGCAGTGAGTCTTTATCAAATATAGGCTTACGATTATTAGATGGTGATTTTAGAGCTATTAATGCCCTAGGGAAGATTTATCCATCACAATCTACAAGAAGGTGATGTTTTTTAAATCCACAAATTCTTTATGCGAAAAGATAATGAATATCAATAAAGGATTTTCAAAATTTTGGGAATAAAAATTACAGGTTCTATAGAAAAAATATGATTACTTTAGGATTCACTCAAATTAATAGGTTGATGTGTTTTTTTATTGGTTAAATATAATTTTCGATGAAACATATTATCGAATAGAAACCTATCATAGTGTTAAGATGTTCAAGGAAATCCTAATAATATTTTCACATATAATCTATATGAAAGCCACTTTACAAGATGATAAAGATCCAAATGAACTGGAATTGAATAGTTTTCATAGTATTAATTTCATGTATAAGAAGACAAATTATGATAATGGGTTTATTTATAAGGTGAATTTGTAAAGAGGTGTAATTAAAGGAAATGTAGAAGCTCACAATGGAGGATAGATAAAAAAATTAGTGGATAAAATCATTTAATTCCTTTTATCAAATATGAAGCTGTGAAAATGAAATTTTAATAGAAAATGTTCACTCATTAATTTTTTATTGGAAAATTTTGGGATTATTTCAACCAAGTGTCCCATGAAAATATAATATGGAAATAAGAATGGTGAAATTCTTATAAATAAGTATTCATTCAGTGTGAATAGAAATAAAAGTTCAAAACTTAAATTACTCAAGAATAGTATCATTTTCCAAAGAAAATGGGTTTTTAGATGAAATTGAGGTATAAGAAATAGAATACTAAAAAGGTCACAAACAAAATGACATGGTAGTGGTTTGTGAAGTTATCATATAAGGAATGAGAGAAAGGATAATTAATTATAAGTGGATTGAAGAATTGATCTCCATGTTGAATTAATGGTTTCTCTTGAAGTGAAAGATGTTTGGAGCTCCAAAAAACAAAAAATGTGTTTTTTGATACCAAAAATTCTAATATATGGTAAAAAAAAGTGAAATATTTTTTAAAATTAGAAATTGAAAATCTCAAATCAACAAATCCAAAAAACTCAGATGATATTGTTGTGTAGAATCTAAAATATGAATAACTAGATTGGGTTATCGCTGCTTTGACTAAGATAGTGAAAGGTGAGATCAAATTTATCAATGATATTGAGGATGAAGCTTTAATCATTTGATGAAAAGTATAAGATCAATATAGATTCATGGTTCTCAATATAACATTACAAAATCATATCACATAGGTGATAATAAAAGTGAAATAAAGCATGAAGGCCTGATAAAATAAATGAATGGCCATAAATTGAAGTAGAACTCATATCTGAATGACAAGGCTTATATGATTATTGATCAAAAAAAATGTTGTGATGGTAAATGTTATAAAAAAATAAACCCTTCTAATTTTTAAGGTTGATTTGGTAATGCCTTGGAATCAGAATACTAAGAGAACCCATGGGAAAATTGTTGATATAATAATAAAACACAAAAATATACATTGTTCCAAGTGTTATTATTTTTTGACATATGGGACGTTATCAAAATGTTTATTCTATAAAAAATGAGTTATCTAAGAGTAAAATTTTAATAAATGTGTCCAAGAAGATTTAAATATTCTTGGGATTATATATATGGTCACAATTTCTTGTTTGGAGGATTTAGACATATGGCCAGATATTTCTCATCCAGAACATAGAGGGTTGTTCCAAGGAAGACCCATAGGTTTACACAACAGAATAAGGTATGATCAAGTGAGATGATACCAAAAATAAAAATTTGGACCACTATAATATAAATATTTTCCATCATACTCTAGAAAATAACAATCATTTCAATCGAAAATGAGTGTGATGCCAAAAACATATACCATTAAAAAAGAGATGAGCATGCATTGGTTGGAGAGAATTCCCTAAATGAATAGATCGAGTTTGTGTATGGATAATTTAATGTTTATACAAATTCCACATGATGCGAAATATGTATCTCATAATAGGAATTAAGTGTAACATCTATAAATTTTTTAAAAAGACCAATTTCATCGATAACATATATAGCATGCAACGTTGTTCTTAAAAGAACCCTAAAATATTGATATTTAAATATGATCATTATGGCCTAGAAATTTAATTTGGGGGTACAATCAAGATTAACCAGATAATAATATATATATATATATATTATGGACCTACATAAAAAAATTTATTGATTAATTATTAAGAAATAAGCACTCAATTTTTAGTAATGTCATTTAATTCTTTAAAAATATGTTTTCCTCGAAAATGATTTTAATTTTTTTTGTGATAGATATTATAATTAATTTTCATAAGTTTAAGAAATTATATTTAATTAATATGATATCATTTTTGTAGTCAACATATAAAAATTATCATAGATATATTTTTAAAGGATCTTATGAAAATATGGATTTTTCAATGAATGGAGAAAATTAATTATTTATATTGAAAAATATATATTTTTAAATAATTTATAAAGTACCATTTTTTAAGTGGTATAAATGTAAAATTGGTTCTACTATTTCATTAATGATCTAAATCAGATTATTGGTATCCTTTTTATTATTTATTTTTGTATAAAAACATTTTCAAAAATAAAAATGATTTTTTTGAAAGAAAACAATTTTTCATTACATTTTACATTTAAATATAAAATTAATATCTTACCCATCTAAAAACTAGATTTTGAAAAATTTATTTCATATTTTGAATTAGAAGGATCAAATTTGGTAAATAACTCTCCTTTATTTTATCATTATAATTATTAATCATATTAATTATTTATTACCGTGATAAAGGTATATCAAGTAATAAAGGTTAAAAATATGATAAGGTCTCAAATTCAACGCAAAACCTTCCAATAATTCATTGGATTTATATATTTCATCCATAATAATCCAAAATATTTCTTTTATAATAATCCAAAATTATAAAAATAAGAACTTTTTTAACAATTTTTATTTAATTTTCAGGAATATATGAATTTACTGAAAGATAAAGTCAAAATTGTTACATTCCTAATTTTGATATCAATAGAACATTTTAAAAGGATAAAAAAACATATATTCCATTATAAGTGGTTATTTGAAATATTAAATAATTTTTTTATCATGCTAATTTATTTTTTATTTATAATGAATTAATAATTAACATAAATGCTTTTGCAACGTCGATGCCCTACTTATGTAGGCAATAAAAAAATAAAATAATTGATTATAAAAGCTCTAAAATTAATTTTTTTTGGGTTATTTAAAGTATCCCAATAAATTTTAAGATAAATGTTGAATATTAGATTTTTTCAAATGGTTTATATTATAATTCAGAACCATTCATGTTTTTTAAAGTCAAATTGTGTGAACAGATCTTCAAATGACATTAATGGAATTTTATGTCAGATTTACTTAATTAAATTACTTATATAACATAAAAATTCAACAGGTTAATTAGGTTTATAAATGGTATTAAATTTCATCACATTATATTTTATTATTAATTTTAATCTTATAATTAAAACTATAACCCTTTTATATAAAAAAACATTAACATTATTATGTTAAAAAAAATTTAACCTAGGGGTTAGGCCAAGAGTCTATGATTTAAAATGTTATCTAAACCTATAAAAATTTATTTTTATTATTATATTAATACCATATATTCATTATATTATTATTCATGTCATTTTCTAACCATTATCCTTGAGTTATACACATAATAAATTATAATATCTCATATATTTCTAAAAATGACATTCATTATATTTTATAATAAAAAATATTTTATTAAATGATTTAAAATTCATAAAAACTTGATATTAAGAATATTGAATGTTATATGGTTTAAAATATCAACCATGATACATTTATTTTTTACTTTTATTTTTATGGTAACATTAATGATACCTAAAGAAGAAGAAAATTGATATAATGGCAATTGTCAAAAGGGATAACGAAGGGTTAAAACAAAGAGATGAATGTAAAAACATAACCTAAATTTGTATAAATTTTGTTTTGTGAGATCATTTTTACCAATAGTAAAATTATATTCTAATTATATCCATTTTTATAAATTTTCATATGAAATTAAATTTATAATACTTTAATTATTTAAGAAACATATAGAGTTCCCCTCCCCTCACTTAAAAAAAGGAACATACTCTCCTATTTTATTCACACGTAAATAACCATTAGGATCAGTAAAACCCTACCCAAATACCTCCCTAAAATAAATTCCCATATTCAAGATCCCTTACTTTGGGAATAATACCATCCTTTGTAGGGATAAAGGAGTGAATAAAAGGAGTTATTTCGAAGAAGATGTATTACTTTAAACTGAATGTTTTAGTTTTATTTGTTCTTCTACATCATAAAAAGTTTATTAAAAAATTATTGAATAATAACAAAAATATATTATATAAACATTTATGTTGTTTTGATAATTTCATATCCTATATAAATTTATTCCTTACATCAAATGAGAAATCAATTCATCATTCATGTGTACGGTGGGTTTCTGCCTCACAAATTCATGTAATTCATTTTTCATCACTAACTCTCATAGTTGATTATAATGATATATTTAATTTATATATATTACTATCACAACATAATTATATTTCTTTAAATGTAATATATCATCAAATTTTTAACCATTTCATCCATTGAAAATTATATTATCGTTGGTGCATGCGTGTGAATTACCACCTCCATGTAGTGATGTGATCCATTTTCTATCCCTCTATTACGTTGAAGATTTATATAATGTATTCAGAGAAATAATATTATAATTATTAAATAATCCTAATTATATAATGTTTTAATAATTCTTATTTTTTCTCTCAAGTTTTTCGAAAATTGGTGACATTACTCATTTGTACGCACGACGTACTTCTACATGATTGTAATGTAATTTGTTTTTCATAACCATATTTCATAGTTGTTTTTAAAAGTATAATTAATGTATAAAAATAATGATTATTTCATTATTTTTTTTCTATATATTATATAACAATTAAATATTACACCAAGATTGACATTCCAGAGTAATTTTTAAAATTTTGAATTGAACGTCCACAAAATACCTAATGGGTACATAACTGATTAAGTAGCTAAATATGTCATTGATATAAATGAAAAAATTGATTTCATGATAAAGTTATAAACCTATAAAATTTTACAATAAATTAAATAATTGATATAATTTTATCACACGTGAGTTTAGATGGAAATCTTGAATAGCATTATGGGATTTAATCTCGACCTTCCTTCATTGAGGCATGTTTTAATATTGTACACCTAATTTCATTTATATGGTGTGTATAAGATATTTTTACACATTTTATAATAAATCTTATATAATTCATATTATTTTAATTTATATTTCATCTTACATTATCCAATTAGTTTTTATTGGGAAGTTACCAATGTGGTAAGAGGTTTATTAAATCAATTTCCATTAATTGGGTTACACTTCTACTTTATTGAATCTTTTATTCCATGATTTTGTGTGAATTGATATAAAAAATATTTTTATTTTTAATTTTAATTTTTTTGGTCTTACACATTTTACACATAAACACTCCATTTATTTATTCTTAATTCAATGATTTGAACTTTATATGGGTTATTCATATCAAATTATCCTTCTTTGGGACATAAGTTTATGTTATGCACCTATATTTTCTTATGAGGTGTATATAATATAACTTTGACACCTTATACATGAACCTCAATAGGTTAATTATATTTTAAATTTCTTTTGAGGTTATTCCTTCATGGTTCTTACAAATCAAAAGTTACAAAATCATTAAGGAATTTATGTATCAATCCCATTTTAACAGAGATTGTTTAGGTTTAAATTTACCTTGAGCAATTATATGATCCTTATTTTATAAAGTTAATTATTTTATCTTATAATCTATTTATTTATTGAATTACGAGGTTTTAAACTTATTTTGACACACATTGGTCCTTTAAATTGTTGAAAAAATATTTTTTAAACATTTCCATCTTATCTCTCCTCCTTTAGTCGAAAAACCTTTTTCTTCCATAATGATTTTATATAAAATGTTTTCAAAATAATATTTATTATTCAGTTATTTCTAAAATTCATTTTTATCGATGTTTTAATTTTTACAAAATGTTTAAAAAATAATAATCTTTTTAATTTTTTAAAAATTTACTTTTTACGGAAGGTGTGAATAGAATCATTATTTTATTGATTTTCGTATGAACATAATTTCCAACAATAATAACCCCACAAGGATTCCAAAATTCTTAAAAAAATTTCTAATATTGTTTTCAAGGAAATTATTATCCCTAATATTTTGGAAATATTTCGTTTTAAAAAGTTATTTTCCATGTGGAAATGGTATTTTCCTCAAGATTTTTTGTAATTGTATTCAATTCATCATCAACAACAACTTTTAATGTTACTTATGTTCCAGTACAAATATTTTGTGATGATATCATCTTAATTCATTTTCTTGGTGGATTAATATTTCTTTAAAACTATTTTCATGGATCCCATTTTTTCCATGAGGCAATCAAGTTATAAATGGAATAATGTCTATTTCTATGTGTTTTGTGATAAAAATAAATCTCCATGTACTTTATTAATGTTAATGTTATTAGAAACTATTTATGATAATTTTTGATTCTATTTTAAAACAGAAAAGGGTCATTCCATTCTAAACCAAGGATGGGTTGTTACGTTATAACCCTAGGATAGGTGGTTTTGTTATGGTCCTCCAATTCATTTGGTAATGACTATTTACATCAAATAATTTTTTCGTAGTTGAACAATATTTGTTATTAAACATGTAATACTGATTGTAAGAGTGATATAAAGATGATTTATCAAGACACCAACATGACTATTCAATTTATTCTAATGTGTTTTCAGGGAAATTATTTGTTTTATGATCTAGTTTTTAAAGGGTATTAATTCTATTATGTTATGCTCCTGAACATTGATTATTTCATCACACTCATTTGAACATATTATAATCACTAATGAAATTTAGTTTTTAATTCTTATGTTTACCCTTAATAAGTGTTTGGGATCTCCCTTATTATGTTTATCTTTCCCTAGGTTTTAAATAATCTTTTTATTTATGTTACACCTATGAAGGTTAAAAGTTATGAATAACTTAGTTGGAGAAGATCTAAATCTTTATAAACTAATTGTTCATGTATGCATGTTGTTATATTAGAGTATTTCAAAATTATATTATCCTCTAAACCTAATAGTTACTTGTTTATTTAAATAATCCATCATTTACTTTTGATTTTGTAAGTTTTGGATGGTTTGAATTGGGTCACATTTATTGGTAACAAATCCCAAAATGTAACAATTTTGTTTTTAGAACTACATTTGAGAGTGATGGTCTAGTGTTATTATATTTGGTATCATAATAGTGTTTATAACAAATTTAATATTAGTAAAATTTCATGTGAGGTTAACTTAAGAATTGTGGACACCATCATGGGTTTATAAATTTAAGGTTGATCTTATGTTCCAAGTCATACACTCCCCTTTATAAATTTTAATTGATGGTATTTTGAGGTGATTTGAAACTTATTCTAGGTTTAGAAATAATACTCAATTGAGTTTTAAACAACCCTTTCGTTTAGTATATGATTTTATTTATTTTAATTATTGTTCATTGGATTATGGGATATAGATAATATTGATTGTTGAAAAGTGATTCTTTTACATGGTGATATTTTTAGAGATATTTATCACCAAGCTAAGGATTTCATTTCAAGTTAGTATCTAAATTTTATTCATGATATTTTGGTGAATTTTACTAAATTATAAGATTATATAGTTATTTAACATGTTGATTAGTGATATTTTGGAAGATGTTACATTAGATAGAGTTTTATGTAACCCTTAAGTTTATCATGATGGATTATTTAGGAAGAGTGCTATTAAATTTTTAGGATGTAATTAGAAAGTTATGATATATTATTTTAGTTAAAAACTATTTTTAATGGTTATGTTATTGGAAACTTAGTGTTTTTATTTATGGAATCATCTATGTTGAACCTTTATAGTTATTGTTTTTTTAGATTAATGTATTATATATTCATATGATCGTTTATTCGTTTTTAATATTACCATACCTTGTGATAACATTATGAGTTGATTTAAGTACTTTAGGTGTGAAAAAATAATCATGAAAACACATCCATTGATTAAAAAAATGTGATCATGCTTGAAATTGAATAATGTGTGAAATTATTCTTGTAATGTAAGTAGATTTCTTTATTTTCTTATTCTAGATGGAAAATAAATTCCTCAATACTGGGAAAAGGATCATGGAGAAAAAAATATAATACTATTAACTTCATTTATGATAAATTGATAGTCGTTTTCACAATTCATTGATTTATGGTTTTTTGGTCACTACCTATATCATGATCACTCACTGTCTTGTGATCAATGTTCTCTGTTGGCACATCCTTATATGGATTATGTTTTATACTCTCGTATTTTGATGATAAAAAACCATGATTATTTTACTAATAATGAACAAAATGTTTTATGATATAATTTCATATGGTTAGAATATTTTTATGATAATTCAACTAATTGTTTTGGAAATCCACCATTTTCTAAGAGTCACCACCAACAATTGCAACCATAAATGAATATTTAACATCGAAGTGAGTCACCGCTAAACAGGAGTCACAGCTAAGGATAATCTATTGCTAGTGGAGTCACTTCCAACCTTTTCACCTCCATGTTTGTGACCGGTAGAGGATATCCCACCAAGATGAGATACTTCCAGGATTATTACCATTAGACTATAAGTCACCACCAGACACTAGGTCACCATCTACTTGAGGTACCTCCAGTCTAAGAAACCAGTGAATGATGCATCACCACCACCTTCTTACGACAATATTTTTTGAGACTTATTCATGAATGGATCAATAACTAATTATATTAAAGAATTATTTGACCAAGTCTTAATTACATAGTAAAATCCTATATGAGGATTGGGGATATCCTATAAGGGATGCTTCTATATAATCATGAAAGACAGATCTATTTAAAATATAATGATATGTACAATGCATAGAATGATTTACTAAATGATAAGTCTTCATAAAATAGTGAAATAAAATATGTGAATCTATATAATCTCACTGATTCATCTGTTGTGGTGATCAATGACAAAAAATCACAAATTCCATTACAAAAATAAGTTAAGATACCGATAGAAATAAACTAAAACACCTACAGATTCCTACAATCCTTTATTTCACTATAATATTTTAGAATGAAGCACGATATCCTCACCAAAACTGGACTATGTGCTTTGAACATTCTGAGCTTACCAATTTGAGCATTACTATATTCATTATTTCTCTTTTTTTCATTGTTTTTATTTTGAGTAGGGTGTAGTTACTCCATTATCAAACAAACACTATCTATTTCAGCTAACTATAGAATACTTGTTCTTTTCTCCTTCCTTTTCATATGTATTCTAATTTTGTTTGTGGAATAGGTATTTGTGTGGTATGTACTATCTTTACCTCCCACATATAGCTTCGGGAGTGGCTCTCTAGCCTAGACACCATGTAGAAATTTATTTTTACCTGATCTGGGTTATGGATTTGTTTTATTATTTTTATAATATTTTTGGAAACAAGTGATTTAAAATTATAGGGGAATAAGTCTCATCTTGAGATGGAAGCACTTGTTTATTCCCCTTTATTATTGTGTTTTGTTTTATTATCCTATCCTATATTGTTTTTAATTTATAAAAAAACTATTACATTAATAATTAATCTTAAATATTATTTATATTTTATTTATTAAAATAGATTGATTTCAAAATTTAATGGAATTATAAGCATTACTTTAACTAAGATATAATCACTCTTAGAGAAATCTTTTAAATTAAAAGATATTATATAAATCTGTTATTTTGGTTAAATGGGAAAAAATTATTATTGTGATTTTTTAACTTCATCTTTAATAGAAATGTTTATTTAGAAATCAATTAACCCCCTCTTGAGTTACTCACTCTTACAAACATTTGGTATCAATGGATTTTTTTAATTTCCAACATTGATTTTAGTCGTATTATAAAGATATCAAATTCCATTCCATTCTAAATTTCATTTCTTCATGGATAATAGAAAAGAAGGATCTGTTCCAAAACAACTCATTTTAATGGTAAAAATTATGCTCAATAGAAAATCAAAATTAAAATTTATTCAGAAAATATGGGTTTTGAAATTTTGAGTGTAATAGAATATCGGTATGGAATAACAAAAACTTCTAGAATTACATGGAGTGAAGTAGCAAATTTTTTTTGAAAGAATAATTATAAATCAATGAATGCTTTGTTATGTTCCATCAGTGATGATGAATTTAATAGAGTATATAATTTAAAATATTCATTTGAAATAAGAAATACCTTATCTTTTTTTCATGAATGGGTGTAAAATTTCGAATAAATGATACTAAATAGATATAAAATTAATTATGATATGTTTAAAATGAAATTTGATTAACCTATTTCGGATTTGTAACTTAGGTTCAATGAAATAATGAATACCATGAACTAAAATGGAAAATATGTGATAGAAAAATATTATTTCATGATATTTCAATGATGATTACCAAAAAGATGGAGGAGAACACCTATGTCAATTAGAAAATATTGTGTTTTGAGTAAATTAATTATCAAGGAATTGATAGGAATATTAATAATGACTCAAGAAGAGATTAATGTCCACAAATAGATCAATGAGGGTCTTTCAAAAATAAAATCTGTAACCTTAAATTCTACTACCTCCTAATAAAGAGTAGTGGTATAAGCTAAAAATACAAGTGAATAAGAATCTCTTGATGATAGTGATGAAGATAAGGCCTATTTTTCAAGTACATTCCAAAAATTCTATAGAAAAAATCAGTTCTTTAAGAAATATAATTTCAAAGGAAATTATGTCAATAAGAGATAGTGTAAAAGTGGTTGGAAAATGAATGACACTCAAAATGAAATAACCTATTGTGAATATATGAGGAAGTGACATAACAATGCTGACTGTCCAAAATATAAATATATAAAGAAGTATGAGCACAAGGAATAAATATTCAAAACGTACATCAATGAAACACGGAGTTCCTCGAAAGATATCTTGAGTGATTTAGACACTAATCAAGAAGATAATTATAATAGGTAAAATAAATTCTTCTTTGGTGAGCACATTAGAGGTACAAAATATTATTCCCAGTTATACTAATATTATACCAAAAATTTCTAAAAATGAAGAAAATGATGATATTTATGAAATATTGAGTTATTAATATCTTCATGATTACTGTATCGTGCTATAAAATAGAAATCATGAGATGAAAGATAAATATAATTCACTTAAGAAATTTCTTGATTTGATAGTAAATATTAAAACCAGCCATACTTTTGAAAAAAATGATCAAATTTTTAAAGAGGATAATGAATTAAAATCATCAAATGAAGTGAAAAATTAGTAAAAAGAAAGGTTTACCAGTGGTTTGAAAACTTTAACTCAAATATTGGGAAATAATGTTTCTCCCATGTATATAACTGGGATAGGTTATCAACCAAGATAGAGATTAATCGAAAGAACTAGATTTACGTCCATTATATGGTCTAAAAATTTATAAACTGCCAAAACCTACTCAACTAGACCAAATAAAGTATTTATTTATAGAAGCTTACTATATATTTATAAGAAACCCATTAGGAAATTATATGGTCCAAAATATCTTATTACTTACCTAACTAGACCCATGAATATTGGGGTACCAAAATCATTTTTGACATAAACTTTGTTTTGTAGGAAACTTGTTTGAAAACCTCCAGCAAAAGCATACAGTATTTGGATAATGTATGTTCCACATATATTTCTGGTGAGTATTCAAACATCAAGAATTTAATCAAACTTGATGGTGGTCATAAAAATTTTGGTGACAATGCAAAGGGGAAAATCATCAGCCTTGGCCAAATCAGTAATGAAAATTCAGTATTAATTTATAAATTTATATATATATATATATATATGGATTAAAATATAATCTACTTTCTATTTCTCAATTATTTGATGATCAATTTTATGTAAAATTTGAAAATAATTCCAATAATTTTATAATGGTAATGGTGTTTTTATTTTTACTTCATTAAGAGATGTTAATATTGATTATTTTCATTAAAAAATTCATCTTCTAAAAATATTTCTTATTTAAGTTACATTCACATTGAATCCATGATTTGGTATTGGATGGAAGTAAATTACAATATTTATTCACATAGAAATATAACTAGAAAGGGGATAGTTAAAGATCTATCAAATCTTGAATTCTCAAATGATATAGTTTTTTATCCTTTACAAAAAGGAAAGCATTATAAGATTTCTTTAAAATAAAAGAAATAATTTTTATGTGATTATCCTCAAGGGTTAGTTCATATGGACCTATTTAAACTGTCTTCAGTTTCTAGTCTAAATGGAAAACCATATATCTATGACCTTGTAGATGAATTCACTGGATATAATTTGGTATTATAATTATCTCACAAAAGTTAATCTTATTCTTACTTCACTTATTATGTTAAATCCATAGAAAATCATAGTGTAATTTGGATTAAGACCTTAAGAAGTGATCATGTCAAGTAATTTAAAAATCATGACTTTCAATATTTTTTCTCTAAAAATGATTATAATCACAATTTTTTTAATCGTATTCACCATACCAAAATGGTTTTGTATAAATAATAAATAAATCTCTTCAAGAGATATCCCAAAATATTCTAAATGAGTATGAATTACCTATCAACATTGGGAAGAGGTGGTCGATACAACATGTCAAACTACAAGTAGAGTATTAATTAGGTTTCTCATAAAAGAACACCTTATGAGTTAAAGAATAATAGAAAATCAAAGGTTAATTATTTCAATGTTTTTGGTTGCAAAGCGATTATTCTTAATAAAAATGATATTCATGAAAATTTACTTTCAAAAGTAATGAATGAATTTTCCATGGATATTAAACATATAGTAAATTATATAGAGTGATTAATAAGAAAACCAAACTAGTTGAAGATTGTTTTCAAATTTAATTTGATGAAATTTACCACAATGAACCTAAAACTATCTTTGAGAACCTTGAGGATGATCTTTAAACTCCGAATCTCAATTTTAAAACTTCTAAAAGTTCTTCTAAATAATAAGAATGTTTACCTAGTGAAATGATAAAATTTGAACCTGAAGAGGACCTTGAGACAACCATCCCCTCTTTTCAAATAACTGTTAGGACTCATAGAAACCACCATTTAGATTTTTAAATAGGAAACCTAGATAATTGTACAAAAACTATTGCATCCCATAGAAATCAAATTGAACACCAATTCATCTTATCACAAATTAAACCTAATAACATTAATGAACCCATCAATAATTAATTCATGGTATTATCTATTCAAGAAGAACTTAATCAATTTGATAGAAATAATGTTTGGGAAAATTTTCATCGACCTAAAAGAACATTAACTATTATCACTAATTGGCTGTTTAGAAACATGGATGATGAGTTTGAAACAATAATAAGAAATAAGGCTAGATTACATTCATATGTTTATAATTAAGAAGAATTTATAGATTATGAAGATGATTTTTCATCGATATACAGACATGATTCCACTAGTATGCTACTTTCTCATGCAACAAATTGGGATTTAAAATTCTATAAAATAAAAGTTAAAACTTCATTCTGAAATGGATTTATAATTTTGGATATTTTTCTACAAACAACCCCATTGTATTTAATATCCACTTTTTCTAAATCATGTTTTTAAATTAACAAAAGCATTATATGCTTTCAAATAGGATCCTAGAGCTTGGTGTCATACGCTTACCAATTTTTTTATTTTAAAATGTTTTTAAAAAGGTATATTTGATTCAAATGTTTTTATAAAAAAATTTCAAATGATTTTTAAATAGTAAAAATATATCTTGATGTATGTATTTTTTAAAACCAATTAAAATTTAATTTTAAATGTGTTTAAAGGGTTAACTCAAATTCTGTCTTAGATTTCAGATCTTTCAAAATAAATAAGGAATTTTTATATAAATATAAATATACTAAATATCTTTTAAAACTTTTTGTTTTAGATTTCATGTAAAGTACTAATACTCCCATGAGAACCACCTATAAACTAGATTTCGATGAAGCTGGGAAATTAGTCGATCAAACTAGTTATAGAGGTATGATTGGAAGTCTATTGTTTTTAACTTCTACTTTTCCAAATATTATGTTTAATGTGTGTCTTTGTACTCAATTTCAATAAAATCGAAATGATTCACAGGTGTTGGATGTCGAAAATAATTATTAAATACCTAAAATATAATACAAATGTAATAATTGTCAATCCAAGAGGAAATGATTATGATTTATTAAGTTATTAATATTATTATATTGGTGGATATAAGTTAGATAACAAAAACACATTAAGAACATGTCATATTTTAGAAAAATATCTAGTATCTTGGTGTAGTAAGAAACAAAAATGTCTTGTACTATCTACTCCTAAAGCTGAATACATAGATATAGGCATCTTCTAGGAAAAAAACTTGTGGAATAGACTTTGGATACCAATTTTGATATGTGCCTATAAATTTTTATAGCTCTAGTGTGATAAAAATTTCCAAAAATCCAGTATCACATTCTAGAATGGCGCACATTGATGAAATACACCACTTTTTGAGATACCATTATCAAAAAAGAGATATAACTTTAGAATTTGTAGAAAATCAACATAATATTGAATATATATTTACAAATACATTAAATTATTATAGATTAAACTATATAAAACAAGAATTTTTAATGATAAGTTTTTTTATGATCGGTCACCAGTGTCGTGTAACCGTTGATGAGTCACCGTTGATGAGTCCTCATTGGTAAGTAATCATCACAAAGTCAGCATTGCAGAGTCATAGACGATGAGTCACCATTAATAAGTCACCATTGGAAATTCACCATTTATAGGTCATCATTGATAATTTACTACTAGAAAGCCACTATAGGTGAGTTATCATTCATGAGTCAGTAGGTATGTTTCACCTTTGATGACTCACCATTGAATGAATTACTGTTACTCTTTGTTACCATTGTTTTATTAACTTTTATATTCTTTTCCTGATTAATTTTTTTTAAATTATTATTATTTATTATTTGGATTCCCTAATTGATAAATCTCTCAGGATAAATCAAATCTATTCATTATCCCTTAAATCCATAAACTCTAGAACCTTTTCCTTCCTCTGGGGTCTATAATCATTTCTTCCTCCCTTAATCCTTCAACCGATTCGAATGGCCCGTGTGAAGTAAGTTGCAGATTCATATCTAGATGAGATGATGAAATCTATGAAATGAAAAGTGTCTTCCCGGAGTTAGGATATTGTTTCATAGAACCCGCATCTAGAAAAATTGGTTGTCGAAGAAGAAAAAGAAATTGATTCACAATGACTCCTATCTAGAAATATGCCAGTATTGAAAGTTATTGAAGATAAAAAATGGATGAAATGGATCATATAAAAGCATTACGTGTATTATCTGAGGATAGTATATGATTATTATCAAAATAATGAGTTTGTTTTCTAAAATAAAAAGGATGTGATAATAAGTCACATTGATGGAGAAGTGATTACTTACTATTCAAATGAATTTTAAAAGAGCTTAAAAGTACCTCATAAAGGGGTATATGAGGATTTTCAAGGAACTATTCATTGTTCAAGTGAAATGTTCAAATACAAAGATTCTCTCATATAGTTAACTATAGATAGTACCATAAAGAAACCTAAAGATGCTAAACTCGGTGGTGAATGTAAGTTGTTATTCATGTTTTTACAACATGTTTTATGTACAATCATGGGATATTTCAATACCATGCAATATTATGATTTTTACTTCCACTTTTTGTTGAAACAATGGAAAAGGGTCAATCTTTGTAAACTTTTGATGATTCATATGTATGATATGTTCACATAGAGATCAATATCAAAATCCCTTGTATATCCTAATATGATTTATGTTATCTTAGATGCTATGGGATTTGTCAAAGAAGGATAAGAAGGTGAAGATAAGTATGTTGGTTTTTTCTTATCAAATATAATTTCAAAAATGGTTAAAGTGAGATGGAATCTTTATAAGAAATATTGGGTAAGATAAAATGATAAATTGCATGATGAATTCTACCCTATTGATCATTAAACCTGGCCTAAGGACATGGTGTATCCTATACTTGATCCCAATGAGTTAGTTGATTACCCAAATGGTGATGATTGTGAAAAGGTTGAGAAATCATTGGATAGAGAAGAGGATGAAAATTAGTGGAAGTGAGGAGTGATCTAGGGATTTATAAATCTCCTACTAATGTTTTTGTTAGATCTTTCAGTCCACCAGGTTCTTTGCCTCCTTGGGAATCTGTTTTAGATTAAAATTATGATGAAGAAATCGATTTATCAGAAGAATCATAGTTTAAGAAATATTCTTCCGAAAAATAAAGTGACGAGAATGATAATGGAAATTTCAGTGATCAAAATGATTCTATGGAAGAAGATGATGATCCAAATCATGATGAAATCAGATGGAAATGAAAATAAAGAATATGAGGATCATGATGATATAAAGAATGAATATATATTTGATCATGGTGATAATGAAAATTATCTAATAATAGAGATCATCATAATTATGAAGGTGTTATTGATCAGGTTGATAATCATGGAAATGTTCATAATAATGGAAGTGATAAGAATAAAGAAGATCATCTTGATCATGATCAAGAGATGGATTAACTATATCGTTCATCACTACTGAAATCATGTACTCGTAGATATGATAATCAATCTAAAGATAGTTAGATGGAAAATTTACCATAGATTACTTTAAAAGATGCCAAAGCTGCTAGTAAGGGGAAGAAGGTGCCCAATCTGGCTGATAATTCAGAACTATAGATCAATTAGATCCATTAGATAACATATAGATTGAACATATAGATATATTACCTTCCTTACCTAATATTAGTGAATCTTCTTATGTTCCCATAGAATCTCCAATTCATCCTTATACAAGAACTGATGTTAGTTCTTTTGAATAATAGGAAAAGTATCCTAGTTTTTTAGAATTGTTTTAGATTGTAGTGGTTTGGATGATGAGAAAGAAAATCCTGTTAGAGGAGAAGGATCCTTAATGGATTAAATTGACCAATTTTGGATGTTACAGCCTTTTACTCTCATGGAAACATTTTTATTAGGTGAGGATGGAGTGTCTTCTGAGAAAATAGATCATCCTTATGCTCTGTTTTCATAACTCATCATATTTTGACACAAGATGATTCAGAATATTTTCAAAAGAATGTGAATTATTATTTTGACTCGTTAAGATAGATTTTATTTTATGATTTTAGAAATCTCTTCATCTCTCAACCCTCTCAAATTTCCGGAATCAGTGAAGAAAGCACTCAATATTTGGTTGAGTTGTTTATATACCATTTACAACAAAAATTTAGATTTAATATTCAAGAAATATAGGTGGAGAATATAATATTTTTAGAAGAAGTATAAAGTTTGAATGCTTCAAAAGAGGGTCTGATATCCTCTTGTTCAAAATGTTTGAATTATATTTAGCATAAGTTAGAAACCATGGCTATTGTTTTCTCTAAATCTTATGTACCTCCTACTGCTCTAGTAAAAATTGAATGAGATCTAGTTATTAATATTATCAGAGAAGATATCATTAATTCTTTGTATAATTTGACCACCCATTATGAAAAATTAAAGAAAATACACGATCATGGATAACAAGTATTTATGATGATATGGGAGTATTATATTAATCATAGGACTGATAAAGACATCATTAAGAATGAAATAAATTATTATTTTTCAATAATTTATAAAAAGAATGAGATTCTTGATAACATAAATTTTTTTGAAAATAATTTGAGGTTACCACCAGTGACAATGGATTTCAGAAAACAAGTGAGTCAATTAAAGGTTCTCACACCATTTTTTCATATATTAATTGAAGAGAAAAATGATTTATCTAGTTAAATAGAAATGGGGAAAATATAATTAGGAATTTTATTAATCTCATGAGTCCATTTTTACATTCCATTTGTATAGCTTTTACTACACGAGAGGAAATTAATATGACAATAGTTCTTTCAACAACAACCATAGAGCCAGTTCAATATAAACCTATAGTGATTAATCAATCAGATGGTCTTCTTCCTCCATAATTTTAGCTTATGAGTTTTTCACCAGCTTATGAAATTAGGCACCTGAGGCCAGTTCTTATGTCTGGTCCACTTCCTCCTTCCACAAAAATCCATTCCATTACCACATATGCTTCATGTTTCACAACTACTTAAACATATTAGAACGGCTAAAAGGAAAAATATAATCCCAAAGGGAATGAAAATTTTTATCATTCACCAACCACTAAACAATGGATCTGATTGGAAGAAGCATGTTGATAGGGATCATGTCTTTTTACTTTGTATCAATATAATTATTGTACTAAATAACTTTTTTTATTCTATTAAATTAAATATCTTGGTGTTATTCTCATTTCATTGTTGTTTCTATTTTACCATTATTTTATTTTTGATAATCTCAATGGGGGAGATAAAATGGGAATTTATTTTAATACAGGGTATTCTGTAACATCATCAGTTATATTAAGACTTTTTATCTAAGATATTCATATCACACAAATATCATATAAATTGATAATAGGATTTTCGTTAAACTAAATACATCACTAATTATCTATGTTTAGTTGTTGAGTATATATATTATAAAATTACATGTTTTACGATCATAAAAAATGGGGAGAATATCGGAACCGCTTTGTGTAGAGTGTGTTTTACAATCTTATTTTAATGATCACAAACTATGATTCTTTTACTTATATTGACCTACATGTTGTTTGATAACATTTCATATAGTCAAAAAAAATTATATTAATTTGGATAAGTGTTATGGAAAGTCACTATTTGCTGGGACTCAGCATCAAAGCTTCATATTGTCATCCAATATCTACGGTTGAGGTGAGTAACCACTAAATAAGACTCATCTGTAAGGATGTGAAATTTCCAGTGGAGTCATCAGTAGCCTTGTCACTATAAGGCAGGTTACAGCTGGAGGAGTTACCACCAGGTTGATGTCACGACCTGTCCTCGGGGGGGGGGGGGGGGGGTGTATCGTGACTACCCCATGCCCGCCTTCCATAGGCCAGGGGTTGGTGACTTGCACCAAAGGCGTAATTCCCTAAAACTGGGAAGGCATTGCCTTTATAAATCGTAATCACACACTACCAAAGAACAAAAGGAATAAAACACTAAGAAAAAGCTATATAACAAGTGTATTGAATGTAAAAGGGGCCTGAAATACAATCCCAACGGTAAAGTACAAGGAAAAGACAAACAGGTACAACTAAAAATACAAACAGCTGGAAGGTGTCTAGCAGCTCCTAGATCATCCACCACAGACCCTACCTAAAGGGTAAGTATAGTTAGCCTCCTCAGTGTTCCACGTACGTCTTTCCCCTCTGGGTACCAACTCGTCATGAGGTCCACCTCCAGGTATTGTCCAGTCCTCGTACACTCAGCCTCGGTCAGCGTTGTTTTTCATCTGCATCCAACACAAATAGGTGCTGGCATAACCCGTGTAGGGGTGAGTATAACGATACTTATTAAGGACCTCGAGACCCTCAAGATCTCACAAAATTCAATAAGGATAAGCCACAAAGTATTATTTCAATGTAAAACCCTTACAAAGGTATATTCCCATACATATAACTTAGTTATCAAATAAGGCATCTCAATAATGAGTAAAAAACAATGGTCATTGACTCACCTCAAACTAGGATTTTTTTTGTCGATCTCAAAACCACGGATACTGGAGGACTCCTCCTCTGTCGAGTACAGTGGGTCTACCACTACAACCAAGCACTTCCCACTAACCTTGGACTGCTGAAGTACTCCACCTGTCGAGTACTATGGGCCTGCTGCTACAACCAAGCGCTTCCCACCATGGGTATACTGCTACAACCAAGTGCTCCAACTCAGAGCCTACATAGGTACTCCTTCTGTCGAGTATCATTGGTCTGCCGCTACAACCAAGCGCTCCTCTCCTGTGGATCTGCTGCTACAACCAAGCACACCCCACAAGGCCTTCCAAATCACACTCTGTCGATCGATCAGCAGTCGTCTAGTCTCATCCAGCTACTAGGTCTCTAAAATTTTCTCGCTTATCACAGAGAGGGTCTGAACCATGTTCCACAAGCCGATAATCCATGTGTCATGAAGTCTCACATAGAAGTATCACAAGAACCGCCACATCATAGGGGTATTAACACAATAGACGACACGCCAATCGGATGCCCGATCTTTGAGTTATTAGCCTTTTAGTCCCAGGGGCCCAGTTGGTTTCTTGTATGAACCAACCCAACAATATCTTAACTATACCTCGAACTCCCATGGGGTATTTTCAAAGGGGCGGTTTCTCAATGAGATTACCAGCACCGCTGACAGTTCATCAAATGGATGTTCGTTGCCAAAGATATGGCCCAAGAAGGTAAAGGGTCAATAATGGGCCCGAGTCCGGTCCGACCCGGTCTGGGTCATCCCGGTCAGACTCACTGGGTCTGACCCAGCGCATTGGGTGGGTCAGCCCGCTAATTATTGACATCGTCCGCTGGGCCCATCCCAGCGGACCCCGAGGGCAGTTCGGCCCGATATTCTTCACGTAGGAGGCTCGGTAACTCGGCCTGGAAGACTTGTCCAGTTCGGCCAGCGACATCGTGAGGGACACCACAGGTCGTCTCGGGAGGCGGGTCACCAGGAGGCCAGCAGGCTGGCCGTACAGGGTGCTGGCCGGCTGACTAGTCTCTGGCAGGCTACGGGCACACCAGGAAAGCCGTGGCAAGAGACGGGTAGGTGAGAAGTGCACCAGCAGGGGAACTGTGCACCAGGAGGGCAATGATAGGGGAAAGGGGCACCGGGCGGCACGCCGGCAGGGGTGCGGGTCACCGGGAGGGCGCCGGCAGAGGCGCAGGGCTTCGGGCGGCGCACCGGGTAGGGGCGCCGGGAGGGCGCCGGCAGGGGCGCGGGGCGCCGGCAGGGGTGTGGGGCACCGATAGCATTCTGGCAGGGGCCCGGGGTGCCGGGAGCGCGCCGGTAGGGGCTCGGGCCGACGGGAGCATGCCTGCAGGGGTGTACGGCACCGGGAGCGCGCCGGCAGGGGAGGGGGTGCCATGAGTGCTCCGGCAGGGGTGCGGGGCGCCGGGAGCATGCCAGCAGGGGAGCGGGGTGCCGATAGCGCACCGGCAGGGGACCAGGATTGCGGGTAGCGCACCAGGGCGTCGCAGGGGAGGCACTGTTCATTGAGGCCACAGGTGGTGCGGCCTTTATCATTGTCGCCTTTATCGCCTCGTTGCAACTTCATTCTTCTAAAGAACATAACAACAAGATCGACAGAGGAGCCGGTCCATGTTTGTTTGGCCCGCACCCTCCACCTTTATTGTGGTAACAATTGTCTCAAGGAAGGGGATTATCATCAATTGTTTTTAACCACGCAATGATTCCTTTCAATTTTGAAGAATAGTAAAAGAAAAGGGATATTACATCAACACGAAGTAAGCCCCCTACCTTTTGATTTGTCGCATGACGCTTTTCTTTTGTTGACGGAGTTGTGAAAGGATTAGGAGGAGATCTTCGTTTATCGCGTCTTTCACACGTCCTCAATTCCGAGCTACGTCGGTTTGTTGACGACATTGATCGATAGGTGGATGGGGAATAATTCAAAGGAGAAAGAGTGTTGCCGGCAGTCTTCGCGTTCTTCATGTTCTTCATTGAGCGTACTTTTCTCCCATGCTTCTCTCAATTCCCCCAAAAGAGAAATGCCAACAAAATAATATTAGAGTTTCTGTCTAATATTATATTGTCACACCAATTCAAAAAGGAGGAATTAAATAACCCGGATCCACCAAATTAATTGGTTGAAAGGTTGGCACAGTTAATTTGGAAGGTCAAGAGGCTCCCCATAAATGTTTGGAAAAACATAAAGTGGAGGAATTGAGGATTTTCTCCCCATTTAATGTGAATTTTGGAGGGTTTATCATCCTCCATTGATAGGGGGTCGGGTGGTCCACACCCCTATCATTAATAGGGAGGTTATACGGCTTGGGTGGTCTCCACCTCAATTATCCTCCCTTGTGAGGTTAGGGTGTGGCGGTCCCACCACTAACTCCCAAGGGGAGGTTTTAACCAACAAACTCAACATATGGCAGCATAAAAATAAAATAATGTGTTGTTGTTTATTTTATTATTTTTTTATAAAAAGCCAAAAACTAACTTTTTTTGGTGGCCTACGCCGGCCAAAGTTAGTATCTTCTTAAATAAAGCATTCCCTCATGAGTTCAGTGGTGGTCTCAGATTTTTAATCTGAGCTACTGTTTGTGAGTTATAAACATTTGAAAAATTAAATAATTTATTTTATTATTTTATTCACGGTTAAGCCATTTTTGGGATTTTTCACAGGAGGCCTGTGCCGACTAAACTTAAGTTGGGCCTAGGGTAAACCCACCATCCTGAGCGCAATGGTGCCCTTGTATTTCCGATCTGAGTAACTGTTTAATATTTATTCTAATTTTTCTGGAAAACTACTTACGTGCATTGAGTTAAGCATAACAAAACTTTAGAAATTGATTCCTGGCACCCCGGGCCTCAGAATCGAGCACCATCAAAAACTACAGACTTGTAAAATTCCCATTTAAATAAAACTAAATTAAATGGAAATCTTGGGTCATTAAATTCTCCCCACCTCAGGTCTCTACGTTTCCGTAAGCCAAAACTCACACTTGGGGAACAAAAGGGGGTAATGAGCATGCATTTGAGCCTCCCTCTCCCATGTGCACTCCTGGCGGTTCCCATGCTACCAGCGAATGCGCACCCAAATAATCGACCATCCATGCAAGACCCGCTCCTGTAAATCCTCAATCTCCTTTGGAACCTCCATGAAAGTCACCCTGTCATCGATGTCCAGCTCCCTGTGGTCAATGATGTGATTAGGGTTGTGCACGTATCTCCTCAGCTGAGATACATGGAAGGCGTCGTGCACCCGGTGCAACTGAGGTGGAAGAGCTAAGTGGTAATCCACCTCACTTACTCAGCTGAGGACCGGGAAAGGTTATATGAACCGCTGAGATAACTTGCCTCCTCGGCCAAATATCTGCAATCCTCATCGAGGTGAGACCCATAGAAAGACGTTGTTGCTATCCTCGAATTCTAGAGGTCCCCACATCCTGTCAGCATACGACTTCTGTCTACACTATGCAATCTTCATCTTCTCGTGGATGACTTGCACCTTCTCGGTGGAAGCCCGTACCATCTCTGGTCCCACTAGTGCTGACTCCCATGGGTCTATCCAGCACAGTGGCGATCTGAAATATTGAACATAAAAGGACTCAAAAGGTTCTATACCGATGGTGGGGTGATGGATGTTGTTGTAGGAAAACTCCACCAAAGGTAGGAGACCCTCCCATCTATGACCGAAGTTGAGGACATATGCACAGAGCATATCCTCAAGGGTCTGGATTGTCCTCTTGGTCTGACCATCTGTCTGAGGAAGGAAGGCAGTGCTCAATAGAAGTTTTGTCCCGAAATCATCCTACAACCCCTTTCATAGTAGGGAAGTAAATCATGTGTCACAGTTGGAGACAATAGAAGAAGGTACTCTATGAAAATGCACTATCTACTTCACATAGTGGCATCCCAAGTTCTCTACTGATCCCTAATCAATGATTGGTAGGAAGTGGGCCGTCTTGGTGGGTCGGTCAATGATCACCCATATCGAGTCATGTCTCATGGATGTACGTGGAAGACCCGTCATGAAGTCCCTGGATATCACATCCCACTTCCACTCTGGGACCTCTAAAGGATATACCAAGCCTTCTGGTACCTGGTGCTCTGCCTTCACTTTCTAACAAGTGAGGCACTGTGAGGAAAACTCTGCTAGTGCCTTCTTCATAACTGGTCACCAATGATGTTGTCGATGGTCCGGATACATCTTTTCCACTCTTGGATGTACCGTTAGAGTGGAAGTTTGGAACTACCTCAACATTTCCTCCTGAAGGGAAACTGGTACCATGGTATGTCCTTTGAAAAGGATGACATGATCCCCACCTTCAGAAAATCCATCAGGTTCCTGCCCTGTGGATATCTGAGCACATCGCGTCTCACAGTCAGCATCTCCACGTTGTGCCTCCCTGACTCACTGATAAAGTGGAGAAGTGAGTGTAGAACGGCTACTCCATCCCTATCCACAAAGGATATCTCTAAGGTAGCCAGCTGATCTGTCGCCTCGCCTAGAATCTGTATACCCGTCCTCCTGTTGAGCGCATCTGCAACAACATTCCCCTTCCTTGGAGTATAGACTATCTCGAAGTCGTAGTCCATGAGGAAATGAAAACTCAAAACTCCTGCTGCCACGAGGGTAAGGCTGGCCAAATCAAGAGTGAACGACTTCACCCTCCTATGCATGAGTTTAACCTTTGCTTCCTGGGTTTCCTTTTTTTCACCGACTAAGGAATACCTCATCTCAACATTGTTTATAAACCACAACCTTTTTTCCAAATAAAATCAATCTGTTTATGAAATGTTGTTTCTCATTCCATACCCAAACTAATGTCGTAAGGCCTCGACGCTACCACCAAGTGGTTCCAACCAAAAATCTCACCTCAAGGGTCAGATCACACCATCGGCGTAAGTGTGATTATCATGTATCCTCCCAAAGGTATCTCAAGATATGAGGGTCCATCCAACAGTTTAACCGGAAACTCTAGTTCTGGGATAAGATTTGTGGAATGAAGGAATGATTGGTACCTATGTCTATTGATACGGTAGCAAGCAGTAGACACAGTCTGTACCTCAAATCTTTCGTAGAGCCCTTGGGTAACACACTTTGACCACATGCAGCTATCTTCTTATACCCTCTATCTCCCTGATCCTGGTGGGGACTACAAAGTTTTGTGGTTGTATCATGTCAAAATGTACACCACCTCATGTTGCTCTCCTAGATCTGCTTCTATGTCTGCTGCCCTGCAGATTCATATGTCCCTGTTACATCCTATTTCTCAAATAGTTTACATGCCTAAACCTCAAATACTGGTGCTATTTTCTTGTTTTCCCCACTACTAACATTCACTATCTACATCTGCTAAGACAAAGAACATTCAAACACAAAGGATCACTATAGCATCCTGACATAAGTAGGAATGTGTAGAGGAATTGTTTTGGCTCGGATGTCCTTTAAACACACCTCGCTTGGATGTTCCAGTCCTGGAGAACTGATTGTACCATATTCATCAATTATCAGGAATGATCGTTATGCCTCGATGAAAAATCAGCTACTGACACGTCGTCATGTCGAAGTTGTATAAGCTCTAGAAAACACTTAGTCACCTCCTCAACCCAGTCCTCAGCCACCTGTTAGTCACGCTCACCTCAGAACGTGAGGGGTATCTTATTTTGAAACACATTTAAGGCACTAAGCCTACAAGGGTCCTTTACCAATACCGCCAATAGTGTCTGTTGACCAACGGGCAGTGCTATAGCTGGCACACTGCCCGAAGGTAACACCTCAGAAAACGATCCAAGTACCAAAGCCTCATCACTATGCGGACCATACTCATGGTCACTCACTGAAAAAGACTAGTAGCTAAGATCACCATCTTCTATTCATGTGTCTCAACAAGGCAGAAAACTCTAGCTATCACCTCCATACTTTTCTCTATTGCCTAAAAATCTGTCTCACCTCATAACCTTGGAGGCCTCTGCTGCTAGAACTGGTGCTACGTGCTCTTTCGGTGTGCATCATCCGCTAGTATGGCTGGTGGAATATGCTGCCCAACGAGTGGTGGTGATACTGGTACACCACTCAAAGGTACCTACATAGTAAAAGGTCCCTACACTGGAGCCTCGTCTCTCGGTGGTCCATCATCCTGTACTCTCTCGGAACTCTAACTGGTTTTCTGTGTGGAGGCATCCTGAACAGATGTGACATGGTCAAAAGATTATTCCCGGTGAGTTGACTTGGTTTGAGTTGACTTAAATAAAATCTTTGGAATCACACATGCAATTAGTGTTTTCATGCACCAAGTTGGAAATCATTAGTTAGGGTCCTGTTGTATGTATACGTCGGCCTCCACACCAACACTAGACTCCCTGAACTGAAAACCACACTTGGTACCCTTAACACTATGGATTCACAGAAAAGAAATATCAGAGCCCTATGTTCTGCGGTAGAACCGACTCCTCTGATACCAATTGGTCCCGAACTGTCCCCCAGGGCCCATATCGTGACGACCCCAAGCCTGCCATCCATAGGCCAGGGGATGGCGACTAGTACCAAAGGTTTGATTCCCTAAAACTGGTCAGGCATTGCCTTTATAAATCGTAAACACACACAACCAGAGAACAAGAAGAAGAAAACACTATGAAAAAGCTGTATAACAAGTGTACTAAATGTAAAAGGGGCTATAAATACAAGCACAACATGAAAGTACAAGGAAAAGACAAACAGGTACAACTAAAAAGACAAACATCTGAAAGGCTTCTAGAAGATCCTAGATCGTCCACCATGGATCCTACCTAAAGGGTAGGTACAGTTAGCCTCCTCAGTGCTCCACGTCCGTCTGTCTCCTCCGGGTACCGACTCATCGTGAGGTCCACCTACAGGTACCGTCCAGTCATCGTATACTCCGCCTTGGTCAGCGCTGTCTGTCATCACCATCAAACACAATGAGGTGCAGGTATAGCTCATACAGGGGTGAGTATAATTATACTCATTAGGGACCCTGATACCCTCATGGTCTCACCAAATTCAATAAGGATAAACCACAAATTATGATTTCAACAGATAACCCTTACTTATTTATATGCCCATTCATATACCTAAGTTATTAAGTAACCCATCTCAATCATGAGGAAAACCCAAAGGTCATTGAGTCAGCTCAAACCAGGATTTTTATTCACGATTTCAAAACCACGGCTGCTAGAGAACTCCTCCTCAGTCAAGTACAATGGGCATGTCGCTACAACCAAGCGCTTCATACTAACCTTGTACTACTGATGTACTGCACATGTCGAGTACTGTGGTCCTGCTACTACAACCAAGTGCTTCCCAACATGGGTTTGCCACTATAACCAACCGGGCCCCCAGGACTAAAAGGCTAAAAACTCACAGACCGGGGATCTGATTGACACTCCATCTGTTGTTTTGAGACCCCTATGATTTGGCAATCCTTGTGGTACTTTTACGTGACACTTCCTGACACTTGGAGTATCGGCTGGTGGCACCTGGAACAGACCCTCCTGGTGACGATCGAGTAGATTGCAGGGACCTAGTAGTTGGCAGAGACTTGACGACTTCTGATCGATCAACTCAGAGTGATTCAGATGGCCCAGTGGGGAGAACATGGTTGTAGCAGCAGACCCATGGCGGAGAAGCGCTTGGTTGTAGCATCAGACCCATGGTACTCAACAGAAGGAGTGCCTATATAGGCTATGAGTGGGAGCACTTGGTTGTAGTGGAAGACCCATGGTGGGGAGCGCTTGGTTGTAGCAGCAGGACCACGGTACTCGACAGGTGGAGTACATCAGCAGTCCAAGGTATGTGGGAAGCACTTGGTTGTAGCGGCATGCCCACTATACTCGACAGAGGAGGAGTTCTCCAGCAGTCGCGGTTTCAACATCGTGAATAAAAATCCTGGTTTGTGCTGAGTCAATGACCATTTTTGTTTTCCTCGTGATTGAGATGGGTATCTTGAGAACATATGTTTATATATATATGGGCATATACCTATGTAAGTGTTATCTGTTGAAATCATACTTTTTGGTTTATCTTTGTTGAATTTTTTGCTACCTTGAGGGTCTCGGGGTCCCTACTGAGTATCTTTATACTCACCCCTGGATGGGCTATGCCTGAACCTCGTTGTGTTGGATCCAAATGATAGATAACGCTGACTGAGGCAGAGTGTACGAGAACTGTACGGTACCAAGAGGTGGACCTCACGATGAGTCGGTACCCAGAGGAGACAGTCAGACATGGAGCGCTGAGGAGGCTAACTACACCTACCCTTCAGGTAGGATCCGTGTTGGATGATCCAGGAGCTGCTAGACACCTTCCAGCTATTTGCCTTTTAAGTTTTACCTGTTTGTATTTTCCTTGTACTTTACTATTGGTATTGTATTTCTAGCCCCTTTCATATTTAGTACACTTTTTATACGACTTTTTCTTAGTGTTTTCTTCTGCTTGTTCTCTGGTTGTGCTTGTTTATGATTAATAAAGGCAATGTCTTCCCAGTTTTATGGAATTACGCCTTTGGTGATAGTCGTCAGCCCCTGGCCTATGGAAGGCGGCCTTGGGCTTGTCATGATACGGGCCCCGAGGGACGATTCTTGACAAATGTGATACCCCCAGAATTATTACCCTCACAATCTGAGTCACTACCAGACTCTGAGTAACCATCTATATAAGGCCCCACCATTAAACATTACTTACTCTTGAGATATGTTAATAATTTGAAATTAATTAGCATCGAGGATCTTTTCAGGTTTATATATTTAGATAATTTGGTCATAACTTATACATAGCATCTTGAATATTACAACTTGACACTTCTACTCAATATCTATTTTTTTCATAAAACAAAAAAATCCTTTCAAAGAAACATGACATCATTTCATGTTTTAACATTATAACTTTTCCTTGATCCCATACTTAACCCAATTATTCTTTATGTCCCATGAAAAACATTTCAATACATGGGATGAGGATAAAAAGTTCAGTAAGGGATACAAAATGAAAGAAACTGTAAGTATTAGGATAATATGAAAACCATGAATACTTTATAATAAAGTTATACTTTTCACCATTAATAAGTAGAAAATATACTTCACTGAATATAAGCTCAAGGCTTACCCTTTTTTAAACCAAATATTACACAATCCCATAGAAAGAAACAAATAACATATAAAGGTAACTTGGTACATAAACATACTTAAATGGAATAACCATACGGTCTACTTCCACTCATATCACTAAATGGAATAGTCATATGGTTGACATCCATACCCAATGCATTGGGGGTTATAACAAAACCACCTGTCCTTGGTATATCTTGGAACCACCCATCATTTGGATTATCATGTAACCACCTATCATTGGATTATCACATAACTAATCGTAAAATGTCCAAGTACCATTATATAATCATAGCACAGACAATATTGAAAATATCATCATTTCATTAATAACATTTCATTTTCAATCACCAGAAATCATTTCAAAATATTAAAATACTCAATACATTTCAAAAAAAATTAAACAAAAACACCCAAAATTTAATAAGGGATTTCTTTTCCTTTCAAAAACATTAAGTCTTATAGAGGAAGCCAAATATTATATAATTATTACAGCGGCGGAATGGTTGTTTTCACTAATTACATTAAAAATATTCCTTTTATCATTTTGTGAAATGATTCATAGATGAGAGACTTCCATTGATTGAAATTAAAATTAAAATAGGATTATTATACACCGAATAAAAGAATGAGGTGTATATTTTCAAAATATGTCTCAGTGAAATGAGATTGAGACAAAGTCCCTTATAATGAAAATTTGGTAAATATAATAGATTGAATATGTGTATTCACTATAAATACACATAAAAAAGTATAAATGTAATATAGGACATAAAAATTAATTTCTCACATATTCATAGTAGGACATAATCAAGAAATAGAATATTCACCCAAAGAATGGAAATTGGATTAAAAAATACCATTATGAAAATTCAGCAGCCTAACGGCATCACTTAAAAATTAAAAAAAATGGTTGAGGAGTGGGAAATGATGTTATCATCACATGTACATAAAATTTATAGCTATAAGGATATATAAGAACATATCAGAACATAAGAAAATTTAAATTAAAATACATAACATAAAAAAGAAGTCTTTTATTAAAAGAGGAGGGTGAATGTTTCCCTTTCCTTCTGTCTGATTAATCACGTATGTTCCTTGTTCTTCTAGAATAATAAACTTATGTTAATTTATATTTTCTTAGGAATCTTTTTCAATTTTATTATTCCATTTATATAACTTATTTACATTTTATAAACATTACATATTTAATTAAGTTAATATTGGTCATTTTGTCGATATTGGGTACTCGAGTCAAAAATAATCTTGTTATAATTACAAATTGTCCATGTGGTCAAAAGTACATTATCTCCAAAATAGTATTCATGATATAAATATCATATACATCCAGTATATATGTATTTATAATATTCAATAACATTGGATGATAATAAATGAAATTCATCATTCATAGAGATTGAAAGTCGTACGTACGCATGAATGATACTTTCATTTCATTGTCATATTAACAAAATGAAAACTAAATGATACATATGTATATTATAATTCTATTATAATATAATGTGGTATATATTTTAAATAATTTCATTAACTTTATCCTGTATATGTTCCATGTATGTCATGAATGACTCATATTACTTTGTGTGGGCAGTAGTCCGCACTTCCTCAAATAAAATTATCATATTTACACATCATGAAAAGCATGAAGATATGTTTGTCAATAAAAATTATAGTATCCTAAATACAATATAAATATAATATATATCATATATAAATACATTTTCATCATTATGGACACTCTAAGAGGTGGTAGGTTAAAATCAAACAATCATCGTTTCGTGAGGCAGTTGTTCACCATACACCGAAATAGTATGTTCGTATCCATTAGATGGAGGAGTATGTAAGTGTAGTTTGAATCCTTATTATAAAAAAACTCTAGAATATTTAATATACTAGTTTTGTTATGTTATCAAATAATTATAATATAATAGATACTGAAGAAGTAAAATAATGGAACCGAACTTTAGAGAAGACACTGCCTCTAAAATGTGTAACTCCCTTTGATTCGAGCCAAAAGGATTACTTGAAATTCATTTTTCCTAAGGTAAGGTGTCTAGGAGGAAGAAAGGGATGTTGGGAGCTTATTTGGCCTGATCATGGATGAGACAAGGGGCTTGAGAGGTATGATTAAATGGGTAGAGGGGATTCCCATTTATAAGAGATAGAAGGGTCACTTTAGGAAGGTATTGAAATATTATTTTATTATAAAATGATTTCGGTTTAAAATGGTCCCAAAGTAATTTATTTCAATGATAAATTTCTTTTGGGTCTAAAACCTGTCATCCAATAGGTTTTAGACATGTCTAGGTCCCAAATTTAACCTTATCTTTTAGCTTTAACCCTTAACTAACTAATTTAACTCTTATTATGTCACCTCACATATTAATACTCTATGGTTAATATAGTTACTATAAAATTACAATCACTCCTCAAGTGGTTCAGTAATGAAATTTTCTACATTATCGAAGTCATTTGGCCAAATATTAAATTTTTGGTACTGTTATATCATTTAATAAAATAGTGTTTGTTTTTAAAAAACATTTAGGTCAATTTTTAAACTCTTTATATCATAACTTTTAAACAGATTCATAACAACCTGATATTTTCGAAAAAAACATCATTAATTCAATGATAACAAGTCACACTCATCCCTAAAATTCGTGGATGGAATAAAAAGTTTTCAAATAAATTTATTTTAATAATAATGCTCCCATTTGTTTAAATCATTCATTAACCCAAAAAGTCCAGGATCCAGTCAGAACCGGTCCTAAGAGAAATTTTTTAAGAAAATGAAAAATGAGTTATAAAAACAATAGATTATTACAAAACCGAGAGTACATGACACCACACATATCTTCCTTCATCAGCAAGGAGCATTAATCAGCCGTCGTATAAGACCTTGTCGTATCCCACACTAGGATTTCTTTCTTGTACAAAGAATTTTCCACCTTATTGGCCTCCCAATAAATATGTGAGACTATCAAATTAAAATGAGTTACTTGATTCAGGTAATCAACCCATTCAGGGAGTAATTTCCAAGGAATATTCGATGTTATTATTTCCATGGATTGGACTACATGTTGAAAGTCTGATTCAATCCATAACAGAATCCAATTATAATAAATAGCATACCCGATTGTAAGAATTATTACCCAAAACTCAGCTTCAAAAGATACTCCAATACCAGTAAAATGGTAAAAAAATCCTTTCACAAAACCAAAATAAGTGCAAAAAATGACACCCTGTCCTGATGGTCCAGGTGCACCAGAAGCAGCTCAATCCACATTGACATTGATCCATAGACAGATCGGGGTTATCCAATGAATGTACATAAGAATCCAAGGCTTCTGTGGCTACCCATACTGACCAAGTATCCAAATAATATGCACGTCCGAGACACTGTTGTGCATTTCACATGATTGGAACTTCGAAGAAACATTAACCTATAGGTGAATCTCTATCATTCTACATTAGATATGGACTTTCGTGTTGTCAGAGAGTGCAGCATTTCGAGTATCCCATATGGCTACAATCACAGCCGCAGTAGACACAATTAGGAGGTTACAAACTCGTTCGCTACATATATAACTGGTCAACCCTTCCAACAAGTCAATAATCCGCATATTTTAATTCAATTAAAGCCTGAATTGGATCCCAATATAATCCCACAACTTATTATCTTAGGCACCATCCATAAACAGGTGCTTGAAATTATCCTCGACGCACATATATAACTGAGTGGATGATGCGAATTGAAAACCAGACCACTTGAGATGATCATCAGTGGGTACATGGTTTTTCTAGATTATTTTCATTAATGAAAAATAACATAGCTTAATGAACAAAGAACTGTAGTGCATGAGCTAGATAGGTGAACGAAAGGATCCCCCACAAACCATCTCATAGTAATCCCTGTTATTAAATTAACCATTCTTGTTATGCTTCCATATCAGTGTATCACAGTCCATGAAATTATAGGATTGTATTTCCATCTCTACTTGAGAGGGTACTATGACTTCCAATAGATGAATGTGAGATAAAAAATCAGCAATGGAAATATGTCTTGCACCAGAATGAATATCCATGCTATCCTGAAGAGGTTGCTCAAGCCAGGTCGTGCTCTAACAGTTTAGGTGAGATTCCCTACAAACTAGCCACTGTGTATCATTAATGATTCTCATGAAATAATACTTGATAGATTCCTAGAAAGATGATGCAAGATAGTATTTTTATCCATTATGTAACCTTCCATTAAAACTTTAAATTAAAAAATCACCAGATTTTTCCTTGGAAATCAAACCCCATGTAAACATCCCAAAAAGGCCATCATTAAAAGTTATGAGGTCTTTGACTCCAATACCCCAAAGTTCAACCATCTTGATACATTACATCTAGGAAATAGTGATAATCTTGACCTCATGGATTGAACCTCTCCCAATAAACTTTTGTACCATGTTTCGAAGCTCCTTGATAAGTCCACTAGGACACTGATAAATGGAAAAGGAATAAAAAAACTTTGATGTTTTCACTGTATTAACAAGGCACACCCTCCCATCCATGGACATTTCCTTCACTTTCCAACTAAAAGATGATTTATGATACCAATGTAAATTCCCTCTAAGTATTGCGTCTTCACCTCTCCCCATAATAATGGAACACCATGGTATTGAATGGGAAAAGATCCCTTTTTACCCCAAGGTATCTTGTCATCCTGTTATGTTTACGAGTCAGTACTCTAGTTACAAAGACAATTGCATACTTATCCCAACTTATTTCTTGATCATCCACCTCTTTATAATGTTTAAAGAGGGCCTTAATAGATGATATATTTCTCTTTAAAGCTTTCCCAAACAAGATTATGTCATCAACATATAATAAATGAGATGGTGCAAAATCATTCTTACCAGCCCTAATTTTCTTATAAATACCCATGTGTGCAAGGTCGGTTATACATCTGATAAAATAATCTTAAAAAATAGAAAATAAAATTCAAGAGAGTGGATCACCTTGTCACTCACCTCTGTTAAAAGGGAAAAATCCTCTGGGTGTACCATTAATGAGAATGGATAACCTTGATGAACAAAGAATAGTACTAATCCGCTTGATGAAAATTTTGGAAAATCCATATCTGTAAAGGAAATCAAAAAGAAATCTATATTTCCATGTGTTAAAGGCCTTTGAGATTTCAATTTTTAGTGAAATGTTTCCCTCCTTCATCCGTCTTCTCTTGAGATTAACACTATCCGAGCCAGTAAAGAGACAATCCTAAATATTCCTTCCAAGAACAAATCCAAATTGATATGTAGTAATCATATCACCAACCATCTATCCCAATCTATTCATGAGAATCTTATAAATCATATTAGGAATAGTATTCCCCAGGGCCACCAGCCTAATATACTTTATATCAAGAGCATTTCCTTTCTTGGGTAAGTGGGAAATGAAGCAGGACTTCATCACATACAATAAGTAAGAGTGTGTAAACCAGAATTTTATTGATAAGGTAAGATCATCCTACAAAACATCCCAATAAGACATAAAAATTTTACTACTAAATATATATGGAACCAGAGAACTCTCTACATTGAGGGATAATAGAGCTATTTGAATTTCCTCTTTGAGAGGAGAGGTGACGAGAGATTTATTATCATGGTCCTCAATGCATGAAGTGATGTTCCCAACAATTATATCTGTATTGATCTACCTGTCATCAGAATATAATCCTTGAAAATGCTCAACAACCGTCACTAAAATCTCATTTTTAGTAGTATATAATTGACCATTAATGATGATTGTTTTATTCCTTTCCTGTGTTATTTTCTCGTTATGCAATCTATTGAAAAACATGGAATTCCTATCTATATCTTTTAACCATCTAACATTCAGTTGATTTCTAACCAACCTATCTTTGATCATTATTAAGTCAGCCAACTTATTATGGGCTATTACTTCCACTCGGGATGGGATATCTTAGTGCTGATTTTGGATCTGAACATATGATAGCTCCTCCTAAACAGGATGAATGTCACAATCAATTTTAAAAATTGAATTTCTCCCCCATTACTTAAGAAGTTCCTTGAGATATTTCAATTTCTCAGCAAACCTCTCAAGATGGCCTCCAATTGGTTCGATTGTCTAAGCTTTCATCACCATTTCCTTGCATCCAGGATCCATAATCTATCCATTATTATGGTAGTTTAATATTTTTATAATATTATTTTTTACCCTTATTTTACAGATTTACACTTTAAACATGGTAAATAAAATAATTAATGAAGCTAGTAATCATAATGTCTAAAAATAAAGTGTTCTTATTTAGAAAATAAGGACCTCCTGATTCCAAATATGAAATCCATTTTTCATAATTCAAAACATAGAATTAAAAGAAATTAATTTCAAATTAATTCTCATTTTTAATATAAAAAAATCGATTTTTTAAGAGGTAATACCTATCAAAATATTGACATGTGTTTATTTTTTATTTAAAATTGAAATTACATAAAATTGTTATAATTGGATTAAATTATAAAAATGTAATCCCATTAAACTTTAAAACCTATTAAAATCATAATCAAACTATATAAATAAATTAGATGAAAAGGCAGTTTTGAATTAAAATGTAGTATTTTTCAAAATTCATTTGAAAATGAACATTAGGAAAAAAAGACCAAAATTTAATCAAAAGTAAATTTTATGTCCCAATAATAAAATAAAATTTTATTTAGTTAGATAAAACATATTAAAGATTCAAAACTAGATTTAAAAACTGTTCCCCATCAAAAGGCGGTAAAACCAAATTTTTAAAAAAATGCCTCTTTTATTCGAAAATTTGAATTTATTCAAATATAATATATAGAAATCATATAAGATGAATTTAAAACATTACATTGAATATATATCATATTTTTTTAATTAAATAAAAATCCATAAAGAGTGATATGAAAACAAAATTATTCTCTTCTAAATAGGTTTTCTTATAAACACAACCTTTATATTCAATTGGTTTTTATTTACATTTCTAAAAAATTTGTTGACCAATGAATAATTATTTAAACATATGTAAACCATATTTAAAAATTCAGTTGATATTATTCATTCCCAAAATTCCAATGCCTAGAGGTTAATAACCATTTAGAATAATAATATTATTATTGTATTATATTTCAGTATAACTCAAATTTAATGCAATGTATGATTTCAGAGAAACAAATTTTTGTTTGTTGAGTAAGCTATCACAAGAAGTGTACCCTTTAGTATAAAATAGTATATTATTCATAAATAATAATAGATATGAAAATGTATCATTCAATAATTACCTGGGATGTTACATTCTTCCCCCCGTTTTCGAATTATTCCCTTACATTTTCAAATTGGACTCTGTAATTTCAATGAAATCCCAGAAGCGAAAAAGAGTCAATAAAACCTCCACTTTAAAATAAAGAATATAAAGTACAATGGTCACCCAAGATAACAAATACTAGTATTCAATGTCAGAATACAAGGATATGAACAAGGACATAAACCGTCATGTTCTGAGGGAGAGTCATAGAAAATATGATCAGGGGAAAGATAACTACAAGAAAACCATAAACTTGTGATGGGTTAAACAGACTTTGATTACCTAGTAAGAAAAGTAAATAGACAAAGTTTTTTTATGTTCCATCTCATAAATTTTCAGAATTTATTTATGATATTGACTAAGAACAAAAGGAAATATACTTACCTTTCAAGTAGAGTATCATCCTTTAATAAATTTCTACCACAAACACATCTTTTCTCCAAATAATGAGTATTAAAGATGACTTGGTCAAATATAATATACTAGAATAAAATTATAGAGAATAAAATAATCCACAAAAGATGAACCATATATTTACCTTGTCTTTATATATTAACCAAATCCAAAATAGTTAGTACAACATCAGATAATCTCCAAAAAGGATAATCCTTTATAGAAAGAAATACTGCTCTTAATCTACAAAATTCAACAAACAATAACCAAAGTTCAATAAAGACCATTTAATAAAAAATTGGCCTTAAAATTCTTTAGAATAATCCAAACTGAGTTTGAAACTCAAAATTTAGAAGGATTTGACCTTTATCACTTAATCACAAAATAATTTTCATATACTAAGGATAATAATATGTTCCCAAAATAAACTTATTCTTGATCCATAAACTAATTTAACTAAAAAGAATAAGCCATACTGACAAGGTACTTCTTGTAGGCCAGTGCTAGGCAATGCATCCTTGTATCCATTCGGTTGGGGGATAGATTCATGTAGCCTTTCCAGATGTGACAATTTGTCACCCATCCTATGGATTTTAATTTTTATAAAACTATATAATTTTATAACATTTTAAAAAATGAGATAAATTCCTTAAAAATAATCATAACATATTTCAACCTCCAATGTTATCTCATTACTCGCATTTGTATCCCAAAAAGTAATAACCTCTAATTTCCTCAATTTCATGGTTAATATAAACCTAAATGGTTATTTACGACTATGAATATTTATAATATGCTAACAAATATGGTTATATCACTTATTCTTAAATAATACCCTATCCTCTAATGTTAGCTAAACCGACCTTTGATACCAACTATAAGTCCCCAGCCTTAAACATTACTTATTCTTGAGATAAGTCAATAATTTGACATTAATTCACATTGAGGATATTTTTAGGTTTTGAGATTTAGATAATTAGTTCATAACTTATACATAACATCTTTAATATTACAAGTACACAATTCTATTCAGTATCAATTTTTTTTCATAAAACAGAAACTCTTTTAAAAGAAACATGACATCATTTCATGTTTTAACATGATAACATTTTCTTTATCCCATCCTTTACTATATTATTTTTTATGTCATGTGAAAAACATTTCAAAACATGGGATTAGCATAAAAATATCAGTAAGGGATACATAATGTATGAAAACTATTAGTCTTGGGATAACATGAAAACCATGAATACATTATCATAAAGAAATAATTTTCACCCTTAAGAAGTAGTAAATATACTTCACTAAATATAATCTCATTGGTTACCCTTTTATAACCAAATTATTACCACAAGCCTATAGAAAGAAAAATATAACATATAAAGGTAACTTGGGACATAAACATACTTAAATGGAATAATCATGTGGTCGACTTCCACACATACCACCAATTGGAATAGACATTCGGCTGACTTCCATACCTGAATCATTTGATATTATAACAAAACCACTCGTCCTTGGTTTTCCACGGAACAACCCATCATTTGGTTTATCATGTAACCACCCATCATTGGTTTATCACGTAACCACCAATAAAATTTCCAAGCACCATTATATAATCCTAGAACAAACAATATTCCAAATATAGACATTTCACTAATAACATTTCATTTTCAATCACAAGAAATCCTTTCAAAATATGAAAACACTCAATCCATTTCAAAAACCATTTTAAATATGAGAACACGCAAAAAGGGAATAAGGGATTTCTTTTACTTTCAAAAACATTAAATCTTATAGAGGAATCCAAATATTTAATAACCATTACAGCGGTGGAGAGGTCATCATCGCCATATACATTAAAAATATTCCTTTTGACGTTTAGTAAAACGGTTTGCAGAAAAAATATTCCCTTTGAATGAAATTACAAATAATAGGTTTTTATTATACACCGTATAAAATAAGGTGTATATTATCAAAATATTCATCAATGAAAGGAGATTGAGACGAAGTCCCTTACAACGATCATTTTTTAAATATAATAGATCGAATATGTGTATTCACTATAAATAACAATATATCAATTATAAATGTAAGATACGACATAAAAAGTAATTTCTCACTTAGTCATATTAGGATATAATCATGAAAAATAAAATTCACCCAAAGAATTGAAATAGGGATAAGAAGTTCCCTTATGAAATTTTGGCAGCCTCACGACGTCCATTAAAAATTCAGAAAATCATTTGATGAGAGAGAAAAGGGTCTCTTATCACATGGACATAAAATGTACAAAAATAAGGATATAGAATAAAATATCCCAACATAAGAAAATATATATTAAAAGACATAACATAAAAAAATTGATTAAAAGATGACGGTGAAAGGTTCCCTTACCTTGAATATAATTTGTCATGTTTGTTCCATGTTCCTCCTGAATAATAAAAATAAGTTAATTTATACTTTATTAAGAACCTTTTTCAAGTTTATTATTCATTTTATACCAGTTATTACCATTTTTTAAAAATTACATAATTATTTAGGTTAATATCGGTCATTTTTTTGATATTGGGTACTTGAGTCGAAAATGATCTTGTTATAATTACAAATTTTCCATGTGGTCAAAAGTACATTATCTCTAGAATAGTAATAATTATTCAAATATCATATATATCTACTATATATGTATTTATAATAGTCTATAAAATTTGGAAATAATAAATGATATGCACCATTCATAGATATAGTAAGTCGTACGTACGCGTTAACACTATTTTCATTTATTTGTCATATTAATAAAATGAAAACTAAATGATACATAGGCATTTTATAATTCGAGTATAATATCATATGATATATAAGTTTCCATAAGTTCATTAATTTCATCCTTTATACATTCCATTTATGGAAAGAACAAGTCATATCACTTTCATTGGGAATTAGTCCATAGTTCCAAAATTGAAATTATAGTATTTACACATCATGAAAAGCCTAAAGGTATGTTTGTAAATAAAAATTATACTATCATATAGAGAATATAGATATAATAAAAATCATATATATATAGTGTATGAAAACTCTGATTTTATTAAAAACTTAAACATGATTTATTATATAAACTATTCACTTGATACAACATGGAAGATCGACCGGTCTAGTGTCTTTGGGTCTTAGGATAATTACATAACAACTTAAAACATGAAATAAAACATATTTATGGAAACCGTCCTTTACATGAGCACTACATTCCCTCGTACTTAGTATTTTATTGGATAACCTGAGGACATGCATAAGAAAAGGGTGAGCTATAAAGCCCAGTAAAGGAAAAAACACAGAATACATGAGGAGTACAATACATGTTAGACAATAAGCATATCAATAGATCACAAGAGAAACATGAACATAAAATAATGATAATACATGATAATCATAACATGGAAATGTGGCAACAACACTTAACATGGAATTAGCATGAGCCAAGGCTCGTTGCACATAGAGCATGAGTAAATCCTCAAAGCACATGAAGCACGAGTAAACCCTTGTTTCACTTGAATTAGCATCAGTCAACACTCGTTTCACATGAATTATCATGATACTATAATTTACCCAATGCATTAGAGCGCTATAAGGGTGCACTCTTCTTAAACATTTCATTTCATGCAAAAGTGTGCCACATGGATCATATAACATGGATTCATAAAGCATAATAATTTATTCCACGACAAAGGAATATGGAATGAAAAATTATAATTAATAAGTAAATGTGAATAATGGTGAATACCCTTGATGGAGAAATGGTCATGGTATTCACTAAAAAATGGCATTGGCATAGAAAATTGGTGCAATTTCGGCAGTGTAATGGCGTGATATAAGAATTCATAAAAATGGTTGACGGGAGAGAAATGGGTGTCTCATCAAATCTACATGAAATGGACAGTAAGGGGTCCATATAGATACATGTCCCAACAATTATAATGGAATTTATATTCATGATACAAAAGTATTTCTTGAATGTAAATGAGGAGAGGGAAGTTCCTTTCGGAATTTTGGCATAGTAACAGGTGTACATGGGAGGCTTTTAATGAGAGAGAAACGGGTCTCCCATAATTAAAAAAATAATAGGGCAGTATGGGGGAGGTGAAAAACCATTCCCTATAATTTATAATTGAAATTAAAAGGTAATATCAATATTAAGAAAATTGGACAAAAAAGTGAAAGGAAGAAAACCCTTACATAGAAGTGTGATACCAAAGGCTTGAGAGAGGCTTATTGGGAGCTTGGGGCACATTGGGAGGATTATAGAGAGAGTAGGGAAGGGGTTGAACGAATTACAAAGGCTTTGAGTGAGGAGTAAGTTGGAGCTTGTGTGGGTTTATATAGGAAAGGTTAGTGAATTATTTATTATTTAGGTTTGGGACCCCTTACGTTAAACTAATCCAAACCACAAATCGGATCAATTTTTTTGCCCACAGTTTTTAGAAAAGGAATGGGGAAACCAAAATTTTATAAGGCCAAAGTCCAAACTTCTTAAAATAATGGGGTTGCTTATGCGGAGGTGAGTCACACTCCCATGGAAAATAATTTAAAAAGACAAGATGTTTAATAAGTTTTGAGGTGTCCATTAATGCTTTGTAAAATAAGTCAAACAAACCCAAAATCACATTATTTTAATGGTGAAACATATATTGGCCGAAAATAAAGCTTATAGTATTTTATTACATCCCTATTCGGTCATTATTATGTCATAAAACACATTATATATTAAAACAATATTTAATTTATACCCTAAAAAATTGACTCTCTCCAAAAATTTTGAAAAATTCACTATTGGATAATTTTGACATCCACATTCTAGAAATGAAATTTATTTTACCTAAATAATTTTCGAAATATGTTAATTTTAACTTTTAAAATAAAAACAGTCATTTATAAAAAATTCACGGGTTTTGAAAAAAATCTCTTTCAAACCTTAATAAAAATTACAATTGCATTCATAAAATTATATGATCATTTATATATAATAAAATTTATTTAATAAAAATAAAAATAATAATAATAATTTATTAAAATATTATTTAATTCATAAATCCCTTCATTTAATAAAATATATTTCTTAATAAAATAATAACTAAAAATACTATTTTCACTTTAAAAACTATTTACAATGTATCAATAATGACAAGAAGGTATATTCATTATTATATACAAAAAATATATAATATAAATGAACATAATACTAGAGATTTGTTACATAACCCCTTAAAACAGCTGCATAAGACCTAAGGGTAAGGTGTGTGATGGTGACAGACTCTAGGGGTGGCTTGGATAACATCACTCTAGTGGTAATCTCTATCAACATCCACTTTTCCCGTAGACGGTCTCGTTCGAGGTTGACATGATGAAGCTCAGCTATGGCTTGGTCATGATCGAAGCCCGAAGACGCCACATCTTTTCTGAGCTCCAACAAATGGGATTCGTATGGGGCCATTCTACTAGATGATGCCATCACTTCTTTTGTTTGAGTAAATTAGATTTTCTAAATCCCTATATTTATACTAATCATGTGATCACTGTTCAACGGCTATATTACCAATGGTCAAAATTCTTAACATAAATCCAAAGAAGTTGAAATTTTATATAAACATTTTACATAAAGAAGAATTTAATTAGATCAAGAGGGATTTCCATTCATGAAACATTGGGTCATTATGATATTCCCCCCTTAAGAAATTTCGCCCTTGAAATTCCATTTTCCCACACTAAAACAGATGTGGGTAACTCAGCTTCATCATTTCCTCCTATTCACAAGTCGCTTCTTCAAACTTGTGGCTTCACCACAACCCCTTGACGAGGGGCATCGTCTTATTTCATAGAACTTTTGCACTACGATCTACAATCTTCACTGGTTTCTCCTCATAAGAAAGATCATCCTCCAACTGTACAACCTCAGAAGAGAGTACATGTGAAGGGTCAAGTATGTACTTCCTTAAGAGGGATACATGAAAAACATCATGTACTTTGGTCATGGTTGGTGGAAGTGCTATTTGATAGGCAACAGCCCTAACATGATCATGAATCTGGGAGGGGCCGATGGACCTTGGACTTAACTTCCCTTTCTTTCCAAACCTCATGACCTTCTTCCACAGAGATATGCGTAGAAAAACCATGTCTCTAACATTAAACTCAAGGTCTCATCAACGATTATATGCATAACTCTTTTTTCGACTCTGGGCTGCCTTGATATGATGCTGAATGGTTTTCACCTTCTCCAGCATTTCCTCGACCATTTCTTGTCCATGCAGCTTATGTTCACCGACCTCATCCCAACATGCTGATGTTCTATACCATTTCCCATACAGGGCTTCATATGGTTCCATTTGGATACTCGAGTGGAAACTGTTATTATAAGAGAACTCAACTAGAGGAAGATGTTTATCCCATCCTCCTTTAATGTCCATTTATCACTCTCTCACCATGTCCTCAAGTGTTTGGATAGTCCGCTTGGATTGGCCATCAGTTTGAGGATGATAGGACATACTTAAGTTTAGTTCAGTATTCAGATATTTTTGAAGACTCTTTCAAAACATAGAGGTGAATATTGGATCTCATTCAGACACAATAGATAGTGGAACTCCATGCAGCCTTACCACTTCCCTGATATATATATGTGCCAATTGACCCAATGGGATATCCTCCCGAATAGCAAAGAAGTGTGCAGTCTTTGTAAGATGATCCACAATAACCTAGATTTCATTGTTGCCTTTGGATGTCCTTGGAAGTTTGGTGAAAAATTCCATGGTGATGTTCTCTCATTTCCATTCTAGTATGGCAAATGGTTTCATCATCCCCTTAGACTTCTGCCTCTCTTCCTTCACTTGCTATCACACCAGGCACATTGATGTATATTCAGCGATCTCCTTCTTCATATTATCCCACCAAAAAATTTCTCAGAGATCTCAATTCATCATTGTGCTCCCTAAGTGAATAGAGAAATTTAAACTATGTGCATCATCCAAAAGTTCCTTCTTCAACTCCAGACTTGATGGAACACATAGGTTTTTTTCAAATCGCACAATTCCTTCTTCATTAACATTAAACTCTGAGGATTTCCCTTTTTTGATGGCTTCCACTTTTCCCAAAATTCCCACATCATCCTTTTGAGCATCCTTTAACCTTTCTAAAAGGGACGGTTGAGAAATCCTTTGTGAAACGATTGATGATGTTCCCTTCTTTATGATTCCCATGTCCATCTTCATTAAGTCTAATAATATTGGATCATTCTCAATTCTCATCATTGATAGAATCGATGGGTTATTTCTACTTTGGGCATCTACCACCTTGTTTGCTTTCCCAAGGTGGTAATGTATTGAACAGTTATAATCCTAGATGAGATCTATCCATCTTATATGTCACATATTAAGCTCTTTCTATTTGAATATATATTTAAGACTCTTCTGGTTAGTATATATCTCAAATTTCTCCCCATAGAGATAATTATTCCAGATTTTCAAGGCAAAGATCACCGCCACCAACTAAAGATCATGCATTGGATAGTTTCTCTCATTGATTTTCAACTACCTTGAGGTATAGGATATCACTTTATCATTCTGCATCAGCACACAGCCTAAGACTTTCTTCAAAGCATCACTGAATACCACAAACATTTCCCCACTTGTGGGTAAACTGAGAATGGGCGCAGTGATAAGACTTATTTTCAACTCCTTGAAGCTTTCTTCACATTCATCACTCCAAGAAAACATTACTCTTTTTTGAGTCATCTTGGTAAGAGGGTTGGACAATCATGTGAAACTTCTCACAAATCATCGATAATATCCAACTAACCCCAGGAAGCTACGTATATCCGTTACCGATGTTGGCCTCAGCCATCCCTCAATTCCATCTGTTTAGGAGGGATCCATAGATATCCCATTGCTTGTGATGATATAGACCAAGAATGAGACCTCCTTCAACCATAACTCACACTTGCTGTACTTTTCATAGAGCTTCTCCTTGTGCAAAGTCTCTAGTACAGTTCTTAAATGCTCCCCAGGATCCTCCTTGGTTTTGGAGTATATTATAATATCATCTATAAAGACTACCACAAATTTGTCGAGGTAATCTATAAAGACTATATTCATCAAGTCCATTAAGATTTCTGGAGCATTAGTGAGTCCTAAAGGAAATACTATGAATTCATAGTTCCCGTATCTTATATGAAAAGCAGTCTTGGGGACATCTTCCTTCATCACCCTTACTTGATAATATCCCGACCACAAATATAACATGAAGAAGTATTGTTCTCCACGCAGCTGATCGAACAAGTCATCGATCTATGGAAGAGGATACTTTTTCTTTACCATGATTTTTTTGAGCTCACGATAATCGATGAAAAGGCACGTTGAACCATCCTTCTTATTGATGAAGAGGACTTGTGCACCCCATGGTGAAGCACTTGGGTATATAAACCCTTTATCCAGATTCTATTATAGTTGTTTCTTCATCTCGTCAAGCACCATGATAGCCATTCTATATGGAGTCTTGGATATTGGTAGTGCCCCTGGTATAAGTTCAATTGATAATTCAACATCTCTTCTAGGAGGAAGACTAGGCAGTTCCTCAGGAAACACTTCAGCGAATTCCCTCACAATAGGAATTTCTTCAAGGATGGTTTCTTCCTTGGACTCAATCATTTGATCCAAATACGTGTGCTCATAGGGTAGTAATATATATGCTTGAGATGATGGAGCTAATGGAGATTCATCTTCCACCTTACACTTGTAAAGAATCAGGGGTCCATTCTCCATATGGAGTGTGATTTCTCTCTCCTGACAATTTATGTTGGCTCTATATAAGGAAAGCCAATCCATGCCAAAAATTTCATCAAATTCCACCAGAGAGAGTATGACAAGGTTCACCAGGAAATTTAATCCACATATTATAATAGGGGAGGACTTATATTCATGGGATGCAATGATTGCCCCATTTTTCATACTCACTGACATCTTCACTTCCACGATTTGTGGTGGTGTTGGGATTGTTCTACTAAACATTCAAGATATAAAAGAATGCATAGAACCTGAATCAAAAAGTATGTTCTCTATTCATGAATGAATAACTACCGTACATGTCACCACTTCATTTTTGGGGTTCATTTCAGTAGATGGGATTGCAAAAACTCTTCCTTGCTGCCTTGGAGGTTGTTAGTTGCCTCCGAAAACATTTGGATTCGGGCAGTTATTTTCAATATGCTTCGGTTCTTTGAATTTGTAGCAATGAACAATGCGTTGAGGTTTGAACAGAGCCTTCCTCTCCTCTGTCATAGCTGTGGGTCTTTCTTGCCAACATTTAACAGCTAGGTTCCCTACTATTACACACCTAAAGCATTTCTTTGTCCCCTTGAGGAAATTTCTAGGGTGCTTATTTCTGCACTTTTGGCAAGTGGGGTGCTAGATCTTCATAGCACTGTTGGATTTATCCACCGGACCTCCAGCATTGAAGTCCACCTTACGCTTCTTCTAACCGTGATACCCCTGTGATTCCCCAATCTCTATTTCTGCATTGAAGGCACATTGGACAATTTCCTCTTTGCTGTCAAAGTCATGGATCGCTAATGCATTCCGCAGGCTAGGCTTCAGCCCACCAATGAAGCGGTCAACCTTGCATTCGAGGGTAACGACAAAGCCGGAAGTCTATCGTGCAAGACTTGTGAAGTTTTCCTCATACGCTCCAATAGATTCTTTGTCTTTTTTATTGAGGTAATGGAAGTCCCTTTCCATCATAAGTTGGAGGGTGTGCGGAAAATATTTAACGAAAAACATCTTCCAGAAATCCTTCCATTCCAACACCTCAATCTCCTACCTCAGGCTTCGTATTTTTTATAAAAGTGCACCATTGATCTGCTTCACCCACCATACGATAAGCCTCCAAGATAACCTTCTCTTGTTCAGAACATTTATGGATGGATATGATCTTTTCAATGGAGTTGATCCATTGTTCAGCGATTGTGGGATCAGATGATCCACTAAAAGTAGGAGGCTTTTGTCTCATGAAGATCTCGATAGTGACTTGTTCCTTCTTAGGGGGGTTTGTATGTTCCTCTTGACACATGTTTCTATTCAAATCTTGATTTAGCTGAGATATAAGCATGACAAATTTCATGATTCCCACTCCCATTTGATTGGGAATCTCATTAGTACAGTCATCACACTGATCATTACACCGGTTGTTAGCCCAAGTCCTCCTATTACCGGCCATTGGCTGGAATAAAAGGAAACTTAGGGGGTAACACATAAAGGGTAATCCAAAGGAAAAAGTTTATGACTTAAAAATAAACTTTTATTTCCTTAACTCATGAGCCTATAGGCTTCAATCTAGGTTTTTCATGATCTACTTTCTAACATATATTCTTAGGGGAATTTTTTTAATTCCCTTAATAAGGGTTCTTACTAAGCTTGTGAATTTATCAAAATTTATCCCCCGGGAGTGTCTTAACCAAGAGTGCAGCAAGGCCTGCTTTCGTGCACCAGTTCCCGTTCGAGTCTAGCTCAAAGTGGTGTTTTCGGGTTTTACCCCTAGGATACATATGTACCAGAGCCGCCTCTACCTGCATGTATCCAGACAGGGATGTATTTGTTTGATAAACCACTAACGTAGTACTTAACAAAACATAGGGATCTTCTTATTATACTTAGTCTTGTATTTAAGGCTTTACTAGGGTTTTTTAATCCTAATCCAAAAAATAACTAAACCTATCCTTTGATAACAACTATGAAAACCTTGATTTTATTATAAACATAAACATGATTTATTACATAAACTATTCACTTGATACAACAAGGAATATCAAAGGCTCTAGTGTCTTTGGGGCTTAGGATCATTACATAACAACTTAAAACTTGAAATACAACATCTTTATTGAAAACGTTCTTTACATGACCACTGCATTCCCTCATAATTAGCATTGCATGGGATAACCTAATGACATGCATAAAAAAAGAGTGAGCTATAAATCCCAGTAAGTGAATAAACACGGAATACATGAAGAGTACAATACATTTTAAAAAATAGGCATATCAAGATATAACAAGAGAAACATGAACATAAAGGCGTGATAAAGAATGATAATCATTACATGGAAATGTGGCAACAACACTTAACATGGAATTAGCATGAGCCAAGGCTCATTGCACATAGAGCATGAGTAAATACTCATTGCACATGAAGAACTAGTAAACCCTCATTGTACTTGAATTAACATGAGTAATCACTCATTGCACATGACATATCATGATACTATACATTACCAAATGCATTAGAGCGCTATAAGGGCACACACTTCTTAAACAATTCATTTCACGCATAATTGTGCCACATGAATCATAAAACATGGATTCATAAAACATAATAATTTCATCCATGAAAAAGGAATGTGGAATGAAACTTTATAATTAATATGTAAATGTGCATGAAGTTGAATACCTTTGATGGAGAAATGGGTATGGTATTCACTACACAATCGCATTGGTTTTGAAAATTGGGGCAATTTCGGCAGCGTAACAGCGTGATATAAGAATTCATAAAAATGGTTGATGAGAGAGAAAGGGGTGTCTCATTATATCTACATTAAATGGACAGTAAGTGGGTCATATAGATACATGTACTAACTATTTTAATGGAATTTAGATTCATGAGACAAAAGTATTGCTTGAATGTAAATGAGGAGAGAGAAGTTCCTTTTGGAATTTCGGCATAGTAACAGGTTTACATGGGAAGAATTTAATGAAAGAGAAAGGGGTCTCCATCATTCAAAAAATAAGATGTCAGTATGTGGGAGGTGTGAAACCATACCCCAAAATTTATAATTTCAATTAAAAGGGAATAACAATATTATGAAAATTGGACAAATAAGTGAAATGAAGAAAACCCTTACTTGGATGTGTGCTTCCAAAAGGCTTGAGAGAGGCTTCAGAGAGGCTTCTTTTGAGCTTAGGGAACTATGGGAGGATTCTAGAGAAAGTAGGGAAAGTTTTGGACGAAATACAAAAGCTTTTAATGAGGAAGAAGTGGGAACTTGGGTGGGTTTATATAGGAAAGGTGAGTGAATTATTTATTATTTTGGTTTGGGACCCCTTACATTAAACTAATCCAAACCACAAATCAGCTCATGGTTTTTGACCATGGTTTTTAAAAAAGGGAAGAGGGAAACAAAATTTTATAGGGTCAAAGTCCAAAAATCTTAAAATAATGGGGTTGCTTATGTGAAGGTGAGTCACACTCCCAGGGAAAATAATTTAAAAGACAAGATGTTTAATAAGTCTTGAGGGGTCCATTAATGCTTTTTAAAATAAGTAAAACAAACCCAAAATCACATTATTTTAATGGTAAAACATATATTGGCCGAAAATTAAGCTTATAGTATTTTATTACATCACTATTGGGTCATTATTATGTCATAAAACACATATTATATTTAAATAGTATTTAATTTTTACCCAAACAATTCATTGTCTCAGAAAATTATGAAAAATTCACCATTGGATAATTTCTATGTCCTGATTCCAGAAATAATATTTATTTTATCTAAATAATTTTCTAAATATTTTAATTTTCACATTTAAAATAAAAACCGACATTTATCAAAAATTTACGAGTTTTGACAAAAATGGCTTTCAAACCTTAATAAAAATGACAATTGCATTCATAAAATTATATGATAATTTATATATAATAAAATTAATTTATTAATAATAGTAATAATATTTTATTAAAATATTATTTAATTCCAAAATCCATTAATTTATTAAAATATAAGTCTTAATTAAATAATAACTAAAATCACTTTTTTCACTTTAAAAACTATTTACAATGTATCAATAATGACAAGAAGGAATATTCATTATTATATAAAAAATATATATAATATACATGAACAAATTACTAGAGATTTGTTACGTAACCACTTAAAACAGCCGCATAATACCTAAGGGTAAGGTGTGCGATGGTGACAGACTCGTGGGGTGGCTCGGATAACATTGCTCGAGTGGTAATCTCTATCAACTTCTACTTTTCCCGTAGAAGGTCTTGTTTGAGCCTGACATGATGAATCTCAGCTTGGGCTTGGTCAAGAGCGAAGCCCAAAGACACCACCTCTTTTCCGAGATCCGATAAATGGGCTTCGTATAGAGTAATTCTACTGGATGAGGCCATCGCTTCTTTATTCTGAGTAAATTGGATCTGTTAAAGCCCTATATTTATTCTAATCGTGTGATCAATGTTCAATGGCTATATTTGTTACGGTCAAAATTCTTAACATAAAACCAAAGAAGTTGAAACATTATTTAAACATTTTGCATAAAAAGAAATTTAATTAGATTAAGAGGGATTTACATTAATGAATCTTTGGGTTGTTACATAGTTCCATCATAATGTCCACCATGAGAGGGGGTAGGGGAAAATCGAACAATCATCATTTCATGAGGTAGCATTTCTTCGTACTTATAAACAGTATATTCGTATCTATTAGATGGTGGTGTGGGTAACTGTAGCTAGAATCATTCTCCCCAAAAAATTCATGAATTTTTAATATAATGTTGTTTTATGTAATCAAATAATAATAATATAATAGAGATTGCTTAAGAAAAATAATGGAATGGAACTTTAGAGAAGATTCTACCTCTAAAATGTGTAAGTCCCTTTGATTTGAGCCAAAAGGCATTCTGGAATTTTTTTCTGCCTAAGTAAATGCTTATAGAAGTAAGAGAGGTATTTTGGGGGATTATTTGAGTAGAGTTTGGATGATCCAAGGGGTTGTAGATGTGTGATTAAATGGGTATAGGTGATGCCCTTTTATAAGATGGAGGATGGGCACTTTAGGATGGTATTGAAATACTATTTTATTATAAAATTATATTCAGCTTCAAATGGTCACAAAGTCATTTATTTCTAAGATAATTTTTTTTTGGGTTGAAAAACTCCCATAAAATATGTTTTAAACAAATCTATGTCCCAAATGAAGCCTTGTATTTTTCCTTTAACCCTTAGTTAACTAAGTTTACTCTTACCATGTCTTCTTGTATATTCATACTATATGGTTAATATATTTACTATAAAATGCCAATAGAACCTCAAGTTGTTTATTAATGGAATGTTAAACATTATCCATGTAATTAGGCCAAATCATTGACTGTTAGGATTTTTATATCATTTAAAGTATTTGTTTTGAAAACTAATTTATGTCATATTTTATACTATTCATATCATAACTTTTGAAAAAAATACATAACAACTTGATTATTTCAAAAAACCACCATTAATTCAATTATAAAAAGTCATCTGCATCTTAAAAAATTCTATTATAGCATAAAAACTTTCAAAATTAATTTATTTTAATATTTATAATTTAATTTATTAAATCATTCATTAATAAGGTAATCACTACATCATCATTGTGGCATAAAAAATTATTTCCTTGATGTCTAAAAATTATAAATAAAATTCCATAATGTAGGAAATATTTTTATCATTTTAATTCTTATTTATAGTTGAAAATATCACATGTATATCATTATATAAAAATTGTTTTACAAAAAGATATATGTTTATGTTACTTTTTTCTTTACTTTAAATTAATTCATATAAAATCTCATTTTCTCATCCAAGTGGCTCCATGGGGTCCCAAAATCGACACAAGGATACCCAAGATCGGAAATATCTCATTAAATAGAATTATTATATATATTATTGTATTTTAATATTATTATAATCTTATTTCTTATCCTTATATACCAGATTTACCCATTAACCATGCTAAATAAAATAATTACTGATGTTATAAATCATAATGTTTATAAATAAATGGTAACTTATAAAAAAATTTGGACATACTAATTTCAAATATGGAAACAATTTTTCCCAATTTAAAATAAATAATTTGAACAAATTAATTTAAAATTATTTTCCATTGTCAAAACCAAAAGGCTGGTTTTTAAGAGGTAATAACTATCAAAAGATTGACATTTGTTTATGTCCACTTTAAAAGTGAAATTACTTCTAGTTACCATAATTGGATTAAATTATAAAAAAATTATCTAATTAAACATTAAAAACAATTAAAATAATAATATAACTATATAAATAAATTAGATGAAAAGGCAATTTTGAAAAAAAAATGCAGTATAATTCACTATTCATTAAAAAATGAACTATCTCAAAAAAATACCAAAATTTCAACCAACGTAAATTTTGATGTCCTTATTATAAATAATAATTAAATTTTTTCAAATTGATTATATAAAATATACAAAAACTATATTCAAATAGGGTTCTCCATCAAAAGGCGGTGAAACTGCATTTTAAGAAAAATACTTCTTTTATCCCGAAAATTGAATTTGTTCATATGTCATGTCTAGAAAACATATAAGATGAATTTGAAACATTTAATTTAATTTATATAATATATATTTTTTAAATAAAAAACCATAATGTGTGATATGAAAACACAATTATCCTCTTTTAAAAATATTTTCATAAAAACCCAACCTTTATATTCGAGTGGTTCTTATTTCCATTTATAATAAATTTGGTAACCAATAAATCATTATTTAAACATCTTTAAATCATATTTCAAAATTAAGTTGATACAATTCATTCCCACTATTCCAATGGATATGTGTGAACTACCATTTAAAAAAATAATATTGTTATTGTATTATATTTCAGTATAACTCAAGGTTGTGTGCAAGGTAAGATTTCAGAAAAAACCCATTGTTGCGTATCGAGTACGCTATCAGAAGAAGCATTCCCTGTAACATAAAATAGTATATTATTCATTAATATTAAAATATATGAAAGTTTATTATTCTATAATTACTTGGGATGTTACAATCAACCTAAGGTACCACCAGTATGAGATACCATCATATGCTGACTCACCTCCAGCTTCTTGCTACTATTTCTGTCTGAGGACTTTGTCATGAATGGATAAATGGATATTTATATTAAATGTTAATTTGACTGGGTCTTATCAACATAGTCAACCTTGATTTTCGGATTTTGGATTTCTACTAACTGATTATACTATATATTCTTGAAGGACATCTCTCTCAAAAGTACAACAATATGTATGATACATATATTTATTTACTGAATAATAAGTCTATGAAAAATTGAACAATCAAATCTGTTAATCTGTATAATCCCACTGATTCTTCTATTGTGAAAATCCACAACACATAAGCATAACTTCATTTACATTTATTGGTCAAGATACCAATAACAATCAACTAGAATAGCTACAGATTCCTACGATCCATTGTTCTGCTAAAATTTACAAGAATAGAGCTCAAACCCATCACCAATTTTGATATTAGGAATTTGAACATGTTATGCATAAAAGACTGTGTATTACGATATTCTTTCGTTCTCTTGCAATTTATTCTTTTTCTTTTGAGTAGTCTGTACATACTCTATTATCAAACACACTTTGAATCCTGCACCTAACTGGAGAATACTTATTATTCTATCCTTCATTTACATATGTTTTCCCATGGTGTTTTTGGAAGAGGAATTTTTTTCGCGTGTGCTACCTTTATATAACACTTATAATTGTGGGAGAGTCTCTTTAGCTTGGATAGATTTTACCAGTTTTTTTACCTAATCTATGTTGTGGATTTGTTTGATTATTATTATAATCTTTTTTTTCAGTAGGTTATTTCCAAGTTGATGAGATTATGTCTCATCTTGATAAAAATACCACCTTTCTATTCCATTATATTATTATGTTTTTTATTATTATCATATCCTAGATTGTTTTTAATATATAAGAAATGGTTACATTCATAATTAATATTAAATAGTGTTTGTATTTGTTTTTTATAATTATATTGATTTTACAATTTAATGTAATTATAAAAATTGTTTTAATTGATATATAATGACTCTTTGAGAAATATATTAAAATAATAGATCTTATTTAAAAATGATATATCTTAATATTTGACATGAATTTTTATTAGGAATACAATTCACCCCCTTAATTTACTCACTCTGAACAACATTCTCTACCACTCTCCATCGTTATTTGTACATTTTTTCCCTCTAGGTCCATTTTTTCACATCCCACTAATGTAATCCTATTTGAAAACCTAGTTATGTGTTGTTCAAGAGATCATTTATATTTATATATCTATATTTTCAAGAGGGAGTTTTATTAACCCTTTTTATGATGTGATTTTTCAACATAGGTTTTTTCAATTTTCATACCCTTTATTAATGAGATCATGTTAAAATTAAAAAGAAAACGTATTATGATGTGATAATATGACGCTATGTGATTTTTTTTAAAATAATCCTTTTTGATAACTTATGCAACATACAACACTAAGATTAAACAAACCATGAAATATTAGTGTTTAAATATAACCATAATAACATAGACGTTGAATTTGAAGGTAGGAAGAGAATTAACCGCATTATAAAATATAAATAAAGGATTCACAAAACAAAATTTTATTTATTAAATCTTATTAAATAAGTACTCAAATTTTAGTTATGTAATTTTATACTTAAAAATAACTTTTCTTCAAAAAAAAATTTATTTCTTTTTTATGACTTAATGTTATAATTAATTTATTGAAAATTTAAAAACTACATTGTATAAAAATTATAATTTTTCCAAAATAATCATTTCAAAATATATTAGAGATAATTTGTTGTTAGTTTCTAGAAATTTTTATTTTTCAATGAATATTGAAAAAATGCTTATTTTTATTAAAAACTATTTTTTAGTTCAAAGAATTTATAAATTACCAATTTGTTTAAAAAGGTATTAAAGGTAAAATTAGTTCTATTATATTATAAGTAATCCAATTATGTTCCTTGGAAGCAATTTAATGGTTGAATTTGGTATAAAAATATTCTATACATAAAAATGTATTTTTATGAAAACGGGTTTTCATTTGATTTTTCATATTTATATTAAATTAATTTCAAACACTTATAAAAAATAAATCTTGGAAAATTTATTAAATATTTTTAATCATGGATTTAGTATTTTTTAAATTATTTCTTTTATTTTTTCATTATAAATAATAATCATAGAAAATTTTTGTTACCACAATAAATGTAAATCGGGTAATTATGGTTGAAAATAATATGATAAAGTATCAAAATCAACTGAAAAGTTTCCTATAATCCATTTTATGATTATATTTTCTATATATTCATAAAAAAATCTAAAATATGAACTTTTTATTCTATTTATATTGGATTTTTTATAATATTTGTTTAAAAGAAAAATCCAAAAATGTCACTTTCCTGCTCTTAAAATATATAATATTATTATGACATTAGTAAAAACAAATTATGTTCATTTATAAAATCCTATTTGAAATTCTAATGAATGTTTTTCATGATAAGCTATTTAAATTTTTTTGGGATGAGATAATAACCATAAATTCTTATGAAAGGCCGACACAGAGTTTGTGTAAGTAGTTATAAAATCAAGTAAATGAATTTTAAAACTATAAAAATAATATTTTTGGGTGAGTTAAAGTGTCTGATGAAATTTTTTTATAAATATAAAATATTTTAGATATTTTTAAGGTTTATATTACAATTCCATTGGTGTCATGTAGTTTTCCAAATCCAATTATGTGAATTTTACTTAAAAATACATTAATGGTTTTTTATTTTAAAAAAAATTACCAAATTATTTGAAACCATAAAAATATTGAATGGGGATAATCAGAATTAGAAATGGCCCAAAATTCCATCCCTTGGGAATTTATGAACACATTTTTAACTTAATGTAAAATTATATCACTTAAATAATAATAAAAAAGGCATTACCATGGTAGATGTTAAAATTTATTTAATAGGGAGTTGGACCGAAGGATAATATATCTAGAATCAGAATTAAAGAAAATTTATAATAAACAATATTTTGTTAAATCATTTAAAATTAAAGAAATTATATATTTATCCAATTTAATGTGATTTTTGTTGAAAATTTAAACCATGGTTCATTTATTTATAACTTGTCTTATTATGGTAAATTCATAACCCTTAATGATTAAAAAACATTAATATAATGGTAATTTTCAAAAGGGGTAATAGAGGGTTAAAAAAGAGATAAAGGTGATGAAATCCCCTAACCTTGTCCATAATTTATTTTATGAGGTGATTTAGATTCATAATAGTTTCATATTATATGTACATAAATTTGGGTCTATTTTACTATAAAAATTAATTTATATAAATTTAGCACTTTATGAAATACCATGAGTTCCCCTCACCTAACATATTAATTTTAACCTACTATCCTATTTTATACATGCTTTAAGAAACAAAGGTCAGATAATCCTTCACAAATACCTTTCTAAAATCAATAACCATGTTCTAGAGGTCTTATTTTGTGTATAATACCATCCTTATAGAGATTATGTTTTATGGTAAAGGGGTTTTTTAAAGAATCTGCATAGATTTTAAAACAATGTTTTAGTTTTATATCTTCTTCTACCCCCTTAAAATATTTTTAAATCATGCATTAATTATAAATCCATCATCTTACAAATATGAATATTTTTTAATGTTGATTGAATAACATAAATAAATCTCCTCTTTCTAACAATTTAGAAATGAGTCTATCATTTGTGTGTATGGCGGACTACCGCCTTGCGAACTAATGTATTTTTTTGCATCATTTATTCTAATGGATAAATAAAATTATGAATTTAATGTTTATATATGATATTCATGACATAATTATAATTTCTTGATGATAATATATTTTCTATTTCCATCAATTTATAAAACTATAATTTTGTTCATGAGTACGTGTGAATTATCACCTCCATGAAGAGATGTGATTCATTTATCCTCCTTGAGACACATGGATAGTATTTATAGAGTATTTAAAGATATAATATGTAATTTATGGTATAATAATTATTTTTTAATTATAAAAAAATCATTCCTTCTTTCTCGAAATGGAGATAATCCTCAGCCATTTGTATAATATATCATCTCCATGATTGTAATGTAATTCTTTTTTTTAAATCATAATTGGTTTTAAAATTATAATTAAAATATTATGATGATAATTATTTAAATTTTATTATTTGGTATATGATATAACAATTACCTTTTTTCCACCAACAATATACCAAAGTCATTATGAAATTGTGAACTAATTGTACTCAAAATTCCTGATGTGGATATAACCGATTAAGTAACTAAATATGTCATTGAATAAATGAAAAAAATGATTTAATAAAAATTTAATAAATCTGTCAAATGATCCTAAAAAATTAAATAAATTATAATTTTTTTAAAAAACTATTTAAAATAAATACATGGAAAATCAATACAAGAGGTAAAGGAATCCATTTTGATTTTCCTTCATTGAGGCATGTTTTATTATCGTACACCTAATTTAATTTATATGATGTATATATTTCTATTAAAAAAAATTATATCAATAATATTTCAATATTCATGGAATTCTATATTACAATTCATGTAAATTTATCCAAGGGGTTCTGATAGGGAAGTTACCAAAGCGATAAGATTTTTCTTAACTCAATTTATATTTGTTGGGTTATACATCTATATCATTGACATAGTAATTCAATGATTATTTGTTAATTTATATCTAAATTATTTCATTATATATTTACACTTTTTTATTTACATTTACTACACACAATCTCTCCATTTATTTATGTTAAATTCAAGGATATGATCTTTATATGGTTTATTCGTCTCAAATTGGCTTACCTTGTGACATACATTAATGTTATGAAGTAATATTTTTTTAGGATGTGTATATAGAACCAATTTTACATGTTATATATTTAATTAACAGAGCTTCATGATAATTAGAATTTGATTTGAATTTATTCCTTCATGGTGCTTATTATTCTAATGTTACCAATGTTGTAATGAATTTATGATTCAATCCCATTTTAAAAATCATTTTTTATGATTAAAAATCAATTGATAAATTTTATGATAATAAATTTATAAAACCATTTAATTTTTCTTATACTCTAATTAGTTCTATAATATAGATGCTTTATAACAATTATTATCTCTTTCGTACACAAAATGGTTCGGAAAATATTTTTCAGAAAATGTTATCTTATTTCTTCCCTTTCAATGGAAAAACATGTTTGTTCCAAGTCCATTTTTTTAAAAACTATTTATCATATTTTATTTTTTCCTATGTAATAATTTTTATAAAAAATTAAATATAATTTTCATGTAATGTAATTAAGAATTTTTTTTTATTAAACGTGTGAAAATAATCATTGTTTTCATTATTACGATATGAATGAAATTTCCCATTCACATGACCACTCAATGTTTTTAAGCATCCTTTAAAATTTTACAAGGTTAATTTAAAAAAAACCTAATATTCGTAAAAATTTTATTTTCTATATGTATTTTTCAAATTGGAAATATTATTTTTTTGAAGAATTTTTTTAACAGTTTTTTAATGGTATTTCTATTCATCAATGACATCAACACTTGATGTTACTTATGTTCCACTAGGGAAATTTTTTATTGATACCACAAAAATTATTTCTCTATCTGGATTATGATTATCTCAACGATATAATCTTGGAAAGTATTTATTTTCTATGGATTAAGGATGTTATAAAACGAATCCTGGTTCTTTGTTTGATTCTTATGATGAAATAAAATATTTATATACATTATTCAGGTTTTTGTTGTTGGAAATTTTTTATGATATTGTAAGATTCTGTTATAAATCTTTTATGGGTGGTTCAATTATAAACCATGTATAGGTGGATATGATAGAAACCAAGGATGGGTGGGTCTATTATTTCCCTATAATGCATTCAGTAATGATAATTTTCCCCATGTAATTATGTTGTATGTTGACTGTACTGGTTATTACAACTATTATAGTGATTGTATGAGTGATATAAATATGATGTCCCAAAGAACCTATGTGACTACTATATTATTTCTTATGAGATTTCATGGAAATAATTTACTTTATGATCTTTATTTTATTGGGTATGAATTATCTTATGTTATGTTCATGAACATTGATTATGTCATCATACCCATATACTCATCTTATTATCACTACTAAAATTAAATTTTTAATTCCTATGTTTAACCTTATAAGGAGTTTGGTCTTACCCTTATTTTGTTTCATTTTCCCCATGTTTTGATGAAATTTTTTAATAATGTTTTCTTAGAAAATGTTTCTAAAAGTGATGAAATTGGATAATGAAGTTATAAATCCTTATGAACCAATTGTTTTTGTATCTAAGTAGTTATATAAGAGTTTTTATTAATCCCTTAAAACTATAAACCTAAAACATCCTTGGGTTCTAAGTGATCAAAAATTTCCTTTTGATGTTGTATGTTTTGGATGGTTTAAATTGGGTCACATTTACTATTATCAATGTTTTAATTGTAATTATTATGTTATTAGAACCATGTTTGGGAGTGAAGGATTTGGGTTATTATTATTTCTATTGGTGTAGGGTTTAGATAATATTGTAGATTATGATGTTTTTATGCGAGGTAAAAATAATATTTATGCATATAACCATGGTTTTATAAATTTATGGTTTATCATATGTTCGAAGGAACATCTACCCCTTCTGATGTTTTAAGTGATTTGATTTTGAGGTGATTTAAACTTTTACTATATTTAGGAATAAAACTTTATTAAAGTTTAAATAACACTTTTGGAAAGTATATAACTAGATTTTATGTCTATTTTTATATATTTTATAGTGGGATATAGATAAGTTGGATGGTTAAAAAGTGATTCACTGATATGGTGATATTTTTAAAGATATTTATCGTCAAGGAATGGATAACCTTTCAAGTTAGTATCTAAATTTGATTCATGAAATTTTGGTGAAGATCATAAAATTATAATATTATTACGATGACCTTTTTAAATGTGGCCCATGACGAAAATCCTCAAACCTTCCTTCAATATTTAAGGGGCTGGTGAATAGAACCATGTAAGAATATCACTAACATGGGAGGAATTTCCTATGTACTTTTACACATGAACAAATTTCCAAACAAAAAATGTTCTAAAATATAAAAACAATTGAATATCCAATGTATGTATACATCTATATCCCACAACTATAGTATGATATGAAGTAAAGGAATTTAAATAGGGAAAAATAACAAGATCCCCAGAAAGAGTCTATAACAGATGCCCAACCAAGAAGTAATTGTACAAAGACTGTTGTCTAAAAGCTTTTTAAATAAACCTTAGTCTATCCAGTCTCACTATGCACTGTATGGACCTTTTCCACCTAGGTCTCTGTCAAAATTTTGACAGTCTACACAAGACACAACATGTGTAGGCAAATCCAATGAATGAGTGAGTATAACAATACTTAGTAAGACACCCCAAAACCACAAAGCATTCCACAATGTAATATACCATCATATCTAAATAGATATATGTATACAATACATATAACTAGAATATTTTTATATGCACAATACAATAAAAACTATCTATAGCTAAACCAAAACCACAGTATACCTTCCCGAGTATTCTAGTTCAAAGTATCTATGAAGAAATCACTATAGGGAACAAACTCCTGAGTTTGATAAAACTGATGAAGTTTGTCTGGTAGGTATAGCCTGTTGGGTCTCATCATGACATAAACACAATGATATTACAAAGAGATACGTTACATAGATGATAATCACTACCAAGGTCATGGTGTGATACCCAAAAAATCAATTTAGATTAACCCATAATGTAGAGGATCGGCTCTAATGTATTGTTGGTCGCTTCGATTCCATGTACTTCACATAGGGAATATAGATGAGTAGAGGATCTTTCTCTCGGTATCCTAAAGGTATTCGAACAACTCTATCCAGAAAGTCCCATTGAAGGGATAATAGTCATGTGAGTTGGAAACAATTTATACCTTCCTTTAAGGAAAGGATAATGGGAATGGACCCTAACGAAACTTGTCTAAGTAACTGAGGACAAGGGATCTAAGCCACGTAAGAAATAGTACACAACATGTAGAAGGGTTAAAAATGATGTACCTTGACCCCAGTTCCCGCCTTTATAAATAGAACATGTCATTCAAATATCATCTATGTAGAGGAAGAGTACATCGCGTGTAGAGGGGTTACACATTATGTCCCCGTATCTGGAGTCCCGTCTGTGTATTTTGGTCGTGTGCAAGTACGTAGAATTATATCATCTATCTATTTCTATATACCAGTATATGAGGTTTCCCATTTACATGATCTAGGCCTTTCCATGTGAGGGAAAACTTTCCTTGTACCCACCCCATCAATTTTACCCCATGTTTGTGTACTTCCCCAAGTATACGCTGAGTCATCCAAATGGGGGTTACACAGCATGTAGTCAAGGATTACGCACTGTGTGTATCAGATTTTTTCATAAAATATTCTTCTTTTTCCCGATCCCACTCACACTGTCATCACCTTGAAATCTAACTCCAATATTTTTGGGATTCGTGGATCTACCTCATCTGATAATCATTGTCGATGAAAAAATGCACTCTGGCTATCGAATATGATTGAAAAAAATAGTTCACCTGAATCTTCTTCCATGTATTTCACTCAAAAATCAGGTGTTTCCAAACTCATCCAATTTATTCACCTTTAGGGTAATTTCACCTTTGTTGCATCATACTGATCCCATATCTAAAATAATAAATCGTTGCACCATGAAAATCATGAACAATGATGGATTCGTCAATAAATGATCGAACCACCAGTGAAAAAAATAACAATCATGATGAATGATGATAAGGGGGAGAAAATAACAGTAAATAGATATAAACAATACGTGATCAATATTCATGTCGATCAAGATTTATTTCTATCATAACAACAATAAAAATAATCAACAATTAATCATATAGATAAAATATACCAACAAAACCCCACAAAGTAAACCCATCCAATAAAGAGATCAATCTATAAATATATCCATTCATCGATTGAGTTGTGTACATAATAGAAATTAATAATAGTGAAGAAATACAATTTATAACACATGACCAACCTTGATTCAGTTTGACCACTGATAAAGAATGATATGTCGCTATTTTTTTGCAAGATCTATCGAATCTGAGGTTCGTTAATCATAGATCCATGATATGTCATCATTTTTCACCATAGAGGATTTACCATATCATTCTCAAATGTTCCCACAAAGGCCCCAAGGTTATGCAGATCACCCGAGAAATTATCCATAATCATCTATTTAAAGATGTGTCCATCATTACATTTACAATTCAAAATAAAAAATTTTTATTTATTTGTTTTACACATTTCAATGTCTACGATGACAATTCTGAAAAACGCATGTGCATACTAATGTTAAGTCACACCTAGGGTAAAAATGCCTTTTTAAACTCAATGGTACCCTTATATTTTAAATCAAGGATCCTTTTTATGAGTTATTCCAATTTTTAGGAAACTTAGGCATGTGTCCTATTTAATATTTGAAATATATTTTAATAATTTATTCCGAGCACAAAAGAACTCAAAATTGTATTTTATCTTATAGACTAGTCCCAAAAATAATCCATATAATATTTAAATAGAGTACACATAAAATCTGATACATTACATTCTCCTCACATTATGGATTTACATCCATAAAAATCCAAAATAAGGTATCCTCAAAAAGTTGTTTGTACCGAACTCGAATCTGTGCCTCTCACTCCCATGTGCTCCCTAAATATTCTCATACTACCATCTAACACATACCAAAGGAATCAATCACCCTCCAAGGATCCTAAATATCTACTGTGTACTCATCAAAGGTCATTCCATCCTCGACATCTATCTTTTTCCATTCGATAACCTGTGATGGCCATGCACGTACCGCCCTAGTTGAAACATGTCAAAAATTTAGTGTACCCATTCTAACTACATAGGTATAGCTAAGTGTTACCCCACCTCACCAACTCTATGTAGTATCTAAAAAGTTCTAATGAACATCAGATATTGCTTTCCACCTGATCCAAATCTCTACAACGCAGTTCATGGTGATAGCTATTGGAACACATGGTCTCCTACCTCGAACACCAAAGGTCTCGGTCTCCTCTCAACATAAGACTTCTTATAATTGAGGTTCTCAACAACTATCCATAATTATTTGGACAATAATTTATCCTCCATTCTATATATTCTTTTCCCAATAATGTTCTCATATTTGGAAACACATTTATGTGTTATTCTATATGACCATTATATTTCCCTTTAACACTTTCCTTGAGGAGGTTTTACTAACACTTTTTATACTGTGGGTTTTCAACATAGTTATTTTCAAATATCTGACCCATAATTATCGAGATCAAGTTAAAATTTTTAGGACACAATTTATTAAATGGGGGATTATTTAAAACCCCAATATATTTTAAAAATAACACTTTGTTTGATAGTGTATCGAAAATTTAACATAGAGACTAAATGAACTATAAAATATTAATATTAAAATATTATTATGATAACCTAGTCATTGAATAGGTAGGTATTAATAGGATTGAACACATTATGAGATATATATAAGTTATTACTTAAAACAAATTTATTAATTAATTCTTAATAATTAAGAACTGAATTTATTGTAAAGTCATTATATTCGTAAAAAATGTACTTTCTTCAAATATTGTTTGCCATTATTTTTGTGAGTGGATATTATAATTAATCCTTAAAAATTTTATAAATTATATTTTATTCAAACGATATAATTTTTTAAACCATCTGGTAAAAATTATCTAACATTCTATGTTTTATAATTTTCTAAAAATTTAGAATTTTCAATGAATTGTGAGAAAATACTGATTTTAATTGAAAAATATAATTTGTTTCAATCATTTATAAAGTACCATTTAGCATTAAAATGGTTTAAATGTAATATTAGTTCCATTACATTATCAATAATACAAATAAGTTTAATTGAATCATTTTTTTGGTAGAACATCGTATAAAAATTTTTTTATACCTAAAAAGGAATTTTTATGAAGAAAAAAAATTCATCTCATTTATGTTTTTATATAAAATTAATTTATACCACTTCGATAAATTAAATATTAAAAAATTATTTCATATTTGGAATCAATAAGTAATTTTTTTTATATTAGTCTATTTTTTTTAAATAGTGACCAATGTAAAATAAATTCATAGTGAAGCTAAATTAGGTAATTAGTGTGAAATTTCATTTGTATTTCATTTGGAGCTTTATAATTTATATCTAAAAGATAAACAAAAAATTTAAATTTCTTACTTTTAACATCTTTAATATTTTTTTATCAGGATAAGAAAAAAATATGTTCGATTATAAATGGTTATTTAAAATAGTATTGATTTTTTATCATGTTGATTTATTTTTATTTTTTATTTTTTAAATACTTACATTAAATTTTTTTGCAAAATTGACACAATGTTTTTGAAACTAGTAAAAAATCAATTTAAATATATTAGAAAAAAAATTAATATTTTATGGGTTATTTAGAATATCCCACAAATATTGATGATAAATATAATATATTTGAGATGTTTTCCTGGTTTATAACAGAATAAAATTTATAACATGTTTTTAATGTCAGATTATGTGAACAGTTATTAAAATGAAATTAATAGTATTTTATGTTAAAAATATTTTATTTAATTATATAAAATTTTTAAAATGTAGGAAGAGGAAAATTATAATGATAAATAGTCTAAAATTACATCCACTGTTCATATATAAACCATTTGTTAACTTATAAGAAAAATTATATCCCGTTATTATTAAAAAAAATCATTACCACGGTTAAGGTTAAAATTGGATAACCAAGAAGTTAGACAGAAAGATAAGGTTTAAAATTTTATCTGAACCAATAAAAAATTATTTTTCAATTTCATTAAGACCATATATTCCTTAAAATTTAAAAAATTATATTTTGAGAACATTTTACATGATTTAGACACATATTTTATTTTAATATTTCATTTATTTCTAAAAATGATATTAATGATATTTTATAATAAATAATATTTTATTAAATGTATCAAAATTATAAAAAAAATTAATCCTAAAATGGAATAATATATGATTCAAAATATCAACCACATTCCATTTATTGGTCGCCTATCTTTTTAAGGAAACATTCATGACCCCTTAAGAGTAAAAAATATTAAAAACCCAAAATTTTAAAAATGGTTAACAGGGGAAAAAAGAAAGAGATGCGGATTAAAACATCACCTAAAATTATGATAATTTAAATTTTTTTATAGTATTTTGACTCATTGAATCTTATATTATAATTATACCATTTTATATCCATATTTTCTTGAAAATTAATTTATATAAATTTAATACATCAAGGAATTCCAAGAGTTCCCCTCCCATAACTTATAAAAGGGAAACTCCTCTCCACTTTTATTCAAACTTCAAGAACAATTATTTTTGTCCAATACCTACTAAAATATCTTACTATAATCCTTTCCCAATATATTGAGGTACTATTTGTGGAAAACTACAAACCTTATAGGTATTAAGTTATAACAAAATTGAGGATGTTTGAAGAAGAGGTATAGCTTTAAAAGAATTGTTTTCATTTATTATTATACCTCTTTAAAATATTTTTCAAACAATAAGGAATTAGAATACAAGTATAATCAATATACTGGGATATTTATATTTTTATTTAATAACATATATGCATCATCTTCTTCCATCAAATGGAATGTGAATCCATTGTTCGTTTGTACAGTGGATGACAACCTCATCAACTAATGTAATTTATTTTCCATTACCGCTTTTCATGAATGACTATAAAGATGGATTTAAATTATATATATTAAATTCATGAAATTATTATAATATTTATATATAATATTTCTTTAATTTTCTTACTATTCCATCCATTGAAATATGAAAACACCATTCATGAATATGTGAAAATTGCCATATCTATGAATCTATGTTATTTTCATTATAATCACATCACATGAATGGAATATATAAACCAATAAAAATAGATAGTATGATATTTATAAAATAAAAAAAAATTATAAAGTTAAAATAATACTTACCTTCTTTTTATCAGGTTCATTGCAAAATGGAAAATTTATTCATGTGTATGTACAACCGACCTTCTCAATAATTATAATAAAATCATTTTTCATAACCATATTTCATATTTTTCATTATATTATAATTTATTTATTAATATTATAATTATGTGATGATTATTAATCAGAATATAATTGAAAAATTCCCTCTCACACCATATTAAACATACCAAATTGGTTTTAGGAATTTTGAGTTGAACATCCTAAAAATACACAATGTGAAATAAACTGATTAAGTAACTAAATATATCACTAATATAAATAAAAAAATTATTTAATGTTAAATTAATAAACCAATAAAGGGTTCTTAAAATGTAAATAATTGATATATGTTTATTATATAGGATTTTAATGACATTCATGGAAGGTCTTGACTCAAGGTAGTGGATTTTGTCTTAATTTTCCTTTATTGAGGCATGTCTTTATATCGAACAAAAAAATTATTTTATATGGGGTATATACAAACTTTTTACATATTATATCACAAATTATTAAAACATCATGTTATTTTTGTTACAATTTATGTTACTTTATTGAAAGGCATTTTTATTAGAAGGTTACCAAACTGGTAAGAGGTTTCTAAAATCAATTATCGTTCATTGGGTAATAATTACAATAAATTTACTTCGTTATGCCATGATTTTGAGTGAATTTATCTCTAAATTACATTATTATGTATTTTAAAAAAATCTATGGATTTATTTTTTTTACAAATAATCTCTCCATTAATTAATTATCAAGGATATGACATGATATTTATATGGGTCAGTCGTCTCAAATTCTCTTTCATTGGGAGATATGTTTATGTTAGGAAACTATCTTATTTTTATAGGTTTATATATATACCCTTTGACATGATATATCATGAATTTACTTATTTATATAATATTTAAATTTTTATTTTATCTTATTCTTTCATGTGGCTTGTTATTCAATGTTTCTAAAGTGGTAAGGGATTTATGTTTCTATTTGATTTTATTTTGGATTTTTTAATCTAGAATTTCCATTTAGAAATTATATGATCCTTATTTTATAATCTCATTTATCTTTTATTCTCCACTATTTATTTAGAAATTCTTAAAAATTTAGATCCATATTCCTCATTTTCATTCTCTAAATGCTTTCAAAAACATTTTTAAAAAATTTAATTTTATTACTTATTTTTGTCAAAAAACCGTTTTCTTCTATATATATGTTTTCTAAAATTTGTTTAAAATGTTTTTACTATTATTAAATTATTTTTTATGTAAATTTTCACCCATGTTTGGTATTTCACAATAAGGTTTAAAAATAATCTTTTTGTCTTTTTTGAATGTGGTATTTTTTAACGAAGGTGTGAAGGGAATATTTTTTTAACAATTGTGAAATAAATTAAATTTTCGATCATCATAACCACACAATTTTCTAATTTTTAATTTATAATTTTCCATAGTTATTTTAAAATAAAATTTATTTCCAAAAATTTTATAATTTTTTACATTTTAAAAGTTTTTTCAAAGCGTTAAGGTATTTTCATCAAGAATGTTTTTAATGGTATTTTTATTCATGTTATGGTTCTTGTACATTACTTATGATGATGGGTGGTTTCATTAAAAATGAAGGAAATTAGGTTCCATTATAAATCATAGATGGTTGGTTACATTATAAACCTAGGATGTGTGGGTCTATTAAACCCCTCCAATGCTTTGGGTAATGATTATGATCTCTGGATAATTATATTGTAAGTTGGTCGTATTGGTTACTCCACCTGTAAGATTGATTTTAAGAGTGATAGGAGAATGGTGTCCCCATGAACTAACATTACTATTATATTCGTTGCCAATGAACTTTCATGGAAATATTTTTCTTTATAGTCTATGTTTTAATGTGTATGAATTATCTTAGGTAATTCTCATGAACTTTAATTATGTTAATATACCTATTTATGTATCTGATTATCACTAAGAAAATTCAATTATTAATTTTTATGTAAACTCTTATTGAGTGTTTTATCTCATCCTTCTAGTGTTTTCTTTTCTCTGGGTTGTGAGAAATGTTTAAAGGGAAGTCATTCTTAATAATGTTACTATATTTGAAAAACGTAGTAGAAGATGATCCAATTATTTGTAATGAAGTTTTTCATGCATCCATGTTATTATGTTATAGTTTATCCTAATTATTTCAAATCATAAACCTAAAATTTTTTAGGGTATCTAAATGATCAATCATTTATTTTTTATGTTATAAGTTTTATATTTTTTAAATTGGTTCACATTTATTTTTATCAAATCCAAAAATGTAATGATTTTTCTTTTAGCACTGGATCTGGGGGTGCTCATTCGGGTATAGTTTTGTTGGTATTTGTGTAGTAATTAGATAAAATCAAATATTTTTATGTTTTCATGTGATGTTAAATAAATATTTATAGACATAATCATGGGTTTATAAATTTAAGATTAATAATAAGTTTAAAGGGATAGACCCCCCTTTTGAGGTTTTAAATATGGGATTTTGAGGGGTTTTTAAAACTTTTACAAAATTTAGGAATAATACACTATTGAGGCTTCAATAAACTTTGGGGTTAGTAAATTACGTTATGTTAAGTTAATTGTGGAATATTTTATAGTGGGATATAGATAATCTTAATGGTTGAAAATTTATTAATTGACATTGTGATATTTTTAGTAATATTTATTGTCAACCTAAGGATTACTTTCAAGTTAGTATCTAAATTTGATTCATGATAATTTGGTGAACATTACTAAATTATAATATTATGTATTGATTTATCATGGTGATTAATGATATTTTGTTTGATTTCACATTGTATTGAGGTATATGTAAACCATACCTTTAACATGATGAATTATTTTTAAGGAACATTATTAGAATTTATGTGATCTAATATGAAAGGTATTAGATGACCTTTGATGTTAAACCATTATTTAGTATTGGGTTTGTTTATTTATTTATGAAATAATCTATATAGATCCTTTTGTTTTATTATTGAATTTTGTAGATTAATTTATTATTTCGTTATGTAATGTTTTATAAATTTTGGATATTATCATACCTTTCAATAACCAATTCAGTTTTTGTTAATATTTGAAGACCAGAGGAATATATTATTATAATTTGGAAGATTATTTTATCAATTAGATGTTAATTTTAGTTATTTAGGAATGAAAAATTAATCTTGAATACACATCATTTGGAAAAAATTATTAGATTTTGTAGGAAGTTTATTAATTTATGAAATTATACTACCTTCATTTCTAATGAATCGATGTACCTTTTCACACCTCATTGATTTATGGTCTTTTTGATATTACCGATCTCATTATTATTCAATTTTTGATGAACAATATTATCGATCACAATATATAATTGTTTAGAAATTAATTTTTCCTATATGTCCATATTTTCACTTCCTAAAAATGTTATCCTATTTGAAAACCTAGTTATTATTTATTCCATATAACTTTCATATTTTTCTTTCTCGATTTTCGAAATGATGTTTTATTAACCCTTTTTATGATGTGGTTGTAAACATTGGTATTTTGTAATTTGATATCAATGATTATCAGGTTCAATTTTAAATTGTGAGAGTGTAGTTTTTAAATGGGTATCTAATAACCTGATATTTTTTAAATGAATTCTTATTTTGATAGTATATAAAACACACAACACCGAACTTAAACAAACCATAAAATATTAATATTTAAAAATTATAATCATAACCAATTCATTGAAATGGAGGATATAAATAGTATTAACCATATTATTAAATACTTATCAATTAACTAGTTAAAAGTAAAATATTAATTAACTCTTTGCAAATAAGAACTCAATTTTTATAAATTTTATTTTATAATATAAATATAATCATTTTTAAAAATTTATGTTTATTTCTTTATTTGAGTGATTGTTATAAATAATTTATAAAATTTTTTGAAATGATATTTTATAAAAATGATATAATTTTTGAAATCAATATGAAAAAATTATGTTAGATCAATTTTTTAAAAATGTTATGAAAAAATTTATTTTTCATTGAATTATGAAAAGATAATGATTTTTATTAAAAATTGTATTATTGTTTAAATCATTTATAAAGATCAATTTTGGTTTAATATTTTTTTAAAGTAAAATTACATCTATTATATTATTAATAATTCAATTAGTGTAATTGGAATCAATTTGTTTGTTGAATTTGGTATAAAAACATTTTTATACAAAAAATTAATGTTTTTGAAATACACTTTTTCATTGCACTTTGAGTTTTTTCCTTAAATTTACTTCTTCCACTTATAGAAATAAATTTTTGAAAATTAGACTCCATATATTGAAAATGATGTTAAAATTTATTAAATAATTCATTTTATTGATCATTATAAATATTAACCAAAGTAATTTTTGTTATTATATTAAAGGTAAATTGGGTAATTACAGTTAGAAATAAAATTAAAATTCCAAAAAATCATTACAATATGTTAATATTTTTAATTTTATGAGTATATTTCATTCATAATAATTCAAAATTTGTAAAATATTACATTTTTCGCTTCTGGATTTTATTTTCACCATTAAAATATTTAATAGATAATGTTAAAAATGTCACTTTCTTTCATTTAATATATATAAGATTTTTTCATAGGGATAAAAATAAATTACTTTTTATTCTATATGGTTTTTTTAATATGAATTATTTTTATCATGTAAATTTTTTTTAATTTTTATTGATGAATAAATTTCCATAAATGCATAAAAAACATTGACATAATGCTTGTGTGAATAGGAAAAAATATAGTAAAAGATTTTAGAAAATCAAACAAAAATAATTATTAGGTGATTTAAATATAAAATGAATTTTCAGCATAAATATTACATATTATAGCATTTTTAAAGTTTTATATTGAAATTAAATTGTTGTCAATTTTTTTCAAAGTTATATTATGTGATTAGTTCTTAAAATGGAATTTATGGTATTTTATGTTAATCATATTTATTAAATTATATAAAAGTAATAATATATTTCAAGAGAAAAATTGGGATAATAAATGGACTAAAATGTAAAACATTTTACATTTGTGATCCAATTTTTTTTCTAATAAGTAATATTATAGCCCTTTAATATTAAAAGAATCATTACTATTTTTAAGGTCAAAATTAATTAAACAAGGGGTTAAACCAAAAGTTAATGTTTAAAATGATATATAAACCTATAAAATTTTGTTTTTATGATAATATTACGTCCAAATATTACTTATATTCTAATAAATATTATTTTTAACCATTTAAATGAGTTATAAACATATTATATTACAACATTTCATGTATTTCCTAAAAAATGACATTAATGATAATATATAATAAACAATATTTTATTAATTGATTTAAATTTAATAAAGATACAATATTATATAATTTAATGGGATATGATTTTAAATTTCAATAATGGTATATTTATTGGTCAATTTATTGGGAAATGTTCTTTTTATGGTAACTTTCGTAACCCATAATGAGTAAAAAACATTGATATAACAATAATTCTCAAAATGCTTAATAGAGGGTAAAAAAAAGAGATAATGGTCAAAATATCACCTAAACTATAAAACATAAGGATTTTCCAATAAATTTAATATTGAATGCATGAAATATTATGTATCTACAAAACAAAACATGGTCATAACTACGCCAATAAAAAATTTTCTACTTCTAGGATTTGAATTTTGAATATCTAACATTCACAGTTTCGTTCAGGGTGATTTTTGAATCCTGATAGAACAAACATAAATTTTGATGATTAGTAACATATCCTTATGAATAGTAACCTACCCTTCTGAATAGTAATATACCCTTATGAACAGTAATGTCACACTTATGAATAGTAAAATGACCCTTATGAATAGTAACCTCACCCATGAAAGTATAAATAAAATTTAGGCACCTTATAAATGAAGTCGAATATTTTATAAATTATTAATTAGGTATTCATATTTTTGAGAGTGATAAATATTATTTACAATTTAATATTAATATGTTAATTGATTTTCATAAAATGGGTTCCTAAATAAATATTTTTTTCTTATGATTTTAGAACAATTTTTTGAGACCATAGTTATTTTTTTAAAGAATTATAAAATTAGTTTTAAATATATAAACATTATTTTTCAAGGAAAAATCATTTTTTTAAAATAAAATTTAAAATATTTAGAAAACTATTTTGATAAAATGGCTCTTAGTTTTTCAATCTACATGTTCAAAAATCATTATAGTGGATTTTTGGAGTTTTTCTAAAACACTTCAATTTTAGGTGAATAGTAAAATATAATAATTTATGATAAATAAAAAATCCATGACATATTGTGTCATAGGTTATATAAGGATTATTTAACACCACTTAGTCTAAAATCACATGAAAATATTACTATTCTAGGTCAGAATAATTGATATTATTGCTGGTCTTGAGAAAAAATAATAAAATAATGTTTAAAATATTCAAAAAATACTCCTCCCCTCCGCTATAAAAACACCTCACTCCTTCTTCACTTCACACCTCTAAAGCCTTTTGAGTTCTCTAAATTCTACCCAAATCGATACCCAATATCCTCCCCTATGACAAGAATCCATGTGTCTCATAAAAAAACCAAATCTTCTCCCCTATAAAGGCTCTCATAAAAGAATAATTCAAGAGGTAAATTCCTCTTTTCAATTCTCTTACTTCTTTTCTATGTTCTTCTATTTTATTTTATATACTCAACTGTACTCATCCAAATGCAACGAAAAATATAGTGCTTAAATTTAAAATAGTTTTTTATGATTATGGTATGATTTATTATCATATCTCTATTACTCTTCATTTATTCTAGAAGTAAAAAACACCATCTGAGATGTGCTAATTTACCACATTCAAGGACGATGGGTTTTCAGTTTCTTTATCCATCTTCAATTCTAGTCATGTAGCCACTATTTTCTTTGAACCAGGCTATAATATATGTATTATGTCTCATATATGGTGTTTTAATCCTTTTTTTCAATTTTTTTTGATTTATAATGTAAAACGACTTTGTTGTGTTCAAAAACTGCTAATTAACCCCAACCGTTATCATTAAATAATTTCTATAATTATTTATCTTCATTACAAGAAAAAAATGTAATTTAAAACCATTTAACCTTATATATGTTCACTAATAACATATATTATCAATTTTGTATGATCATCAGCATTTTACACGATTCTTGGTTCATGTATATAAGTATATCGATCGTGAAACAAACAGACCTAAATAGTGAAATTGAAGCGCTTAACCCATCAAAAAGAACATGAATGAACTTAATAAGGTTATACTAAATAAATTACATGAATAGGATGTTATGTAATTATTAATTAATGAACCTAATTTTTGTTTATTCAGGTCATTAAGAACAAGTGGAGAACACATTCAGGCTTAATGTGTCATTTTCTTCATCTTACTTCCAATTTTGTGAGATATACCATATTCACTACTATTAATTGTGTATGGTGTATATGTACTTAGAAATGATGAATAATATCATTAATATGGTGGTTTTTATGATATTTAATGTATCATTTCATGATTATTAACTTTTGGTAATACAATTTAATTAGTTAGAATGTTATAAGTATTTTCTACCTAAACCCATATTTGCATTCAAGTAACTCTTATTCTCTACACACCTCTATGAAATTTTTATTTACTCTTATATAATCCTCATAAATTATTTTTTAATTTCATATATATGTATAATGATCGTAATACATCTTTATTTTATGGGGAGTAACATATTTTAAAATGATCAATTCAAATTTCATCTCGATAAACAAACCTGATTCTGGGGAATTTCAAAAATTCTTACCCATTTTAAAGTGCACTCTATAATATTTTTAATCCAACATTTTTTATAAAATTACTCATTTAATCATGAAAATTTATCTTGGTTCAGTTCTATTTATAATAAATTGAGTTTTCTTATCCACTTTAAAATTCTATTTAATATTTTCTTTAAAATGCTCTAAAATGTTTCGTTTCTAAATACTCTTAAGAACTATTTCTATATAAGGACATCATTTATGCATAAAATATAATTTCAATGTCATTACCTTTTTTTTCTATGATATAAATGATTATAATATGATTTTAGGAAAAAATACAAATGATTATCCAAAAGAACTCTTCTTTCCAAAGTAAAAGATGTTTTTTCTCCTCTCACATTAACTTCATTGAAGTATATGGCTTGTTCACCAATTATATCATGCGAGTGATGTATGTAATTTCCTTTGGTATGACATATCAAGAGCCTCAATATTCTTATTATATTATAAAGGATTGTTATTTTAATGTTTCAAGGTGGTATGAGACACTTTGGAATGTTTGAAGATTATTTCCCCATGAATTTTTCAATGGTATAATTTAAAAGTATATTAATCAAAGCCCAAATGCCTTTTAGAAACTAGTACATCATTGAAATTTATATCTTCTGATATCATCTATAATATTCTTTTCGAGGGTTTCTGATTTTTTTGACTCTAGAGGTTCTATCTGGATACCATTCACTAAATTACTCTGAATGGTTAGTGTTTATGTTAAATTATTCAGGAATGTTTTGTACATTTCATATATTAGATTCAATATGAATTTTTATTTTGATTATGTTCACCCATTTCATATGAGAAATTCATTAGATTTAGTATGTGATGGGAGGGGCTTTCTATATTCACTCGATGCATTGGTAGGTCTAATGTGACAAATAGATACGAACATAGTTGAGGCCGCACCCATTTTCAGATATGGTTTTTTCCGAGGCCATAATCATTTTTAGATTTATTGGTCGATGGCTTGATGGTATGTTCGAGAATGTCCAGCATATGAATTTCCCTCATTATGTATCTAGTAAATGAAATATCATCTGTTTTTTCAATAGGTATAATACCAATGATTATGTTTTATTATGGAATTATTTATTCATCTCTTATTCCTACTATATTATGTTTAATTTGTTTTTAGAGGCATTTGTTTTTATTTATTAACTATGCCTAATGATTATGTTTAGGATATATTCCATTACAATTATTACCCTTACCAGAATTTTGAGCTCACCCCTTCCTAATGTTTTATTTTTCCCAAGAAGTGAAGAAGTATATTATGAATTAACTACAGTGATAACCTATGAAATATATATGTGTTCAAAGTAATTTCTATCTTGTATTTATTTTCATGTTGTAATGTTGAACTTATTAAATTTATCTTGTTTCCAAATCTACTAAAATACTCGGTCAATCTGGATATGACTTCTATGTAATCATGCCAAAGTAATGAAATAATGCACTAACTCTGGGATTCTAGGGTCATGTCATTACAATTAGTATCAGATGAATTTTAATATAAAACATGGAAAAAAGATTTAGAAAATGTAGATTCAAGGGGAAACCCTTATATAGACATGGAAATACACATAACTAAAATCCACGAATTTTGGTAAGGAATAGATTATCTAGATCTTCGTAGAAAGTAAATCACTATCGAGATACTAAAAGTGGACATGGTTATTGAACTTATGTACCTAGGAATAAATACTCTCAAAATGTGTTTTTGGCTTGACCAATGGTAACCCGGTTTATGACAATATGCCTTACTATGCACCGAGTTTGACATTCCCAGGGGATATGCTTAGGATAATTCACATTTTCGTTACAAGCAATTATGAAGGATTTATAAAGTATCCAAAATATATGGTTCTAGGATTTTTGAGGCCTTAATTTATATTATATACTATAACATGTTTAGGGTTATATTGAGTTTATAATTTTATGATCTAATTTTGGATATGGAATTGATTGAAAGTGGAACCTAGTAGAAGTAATGAGAACATCACCAATTCACGTGATGCAAAGAGTAAAAAGGATCGTATCTCTTATGGTCTCAATCCAACATTTAGAAAGAATATAGTCTTCAAAGTGTCCTCATAATAAGAGAAGATAATATCATGTTATAACAAGGTATAAAAATAATTCTCTAAGTCTAATGGATTTGAATGGAAACAATAGAAAAAGTTGGTGGAAGAGGAAAGAATGGATAAAGAGAAAAATAAAAAGGGTAGTTTACCAAAATGTGGTACTTGTGGAAGGAATCAATCTAGAGCCTTCTTAAAAGTAAAATGAGTGTATTAAAAGTGTGGATAAAGGGTCCATAATGTTTATGATAGTAGGGGTAATAAAATGGTTTACAATGTACAATTCTTCAATTGCAAGTAAATGGGACACTATGCCAATCAATATTCCAGGTGTCAATATAATATTCCCCAAATGATGTTACTAGATAATGATAAAGTCGTGATACTACTACAGATGAAGTGGAATGAGTAATATTCTTCATCGAGAATAATTTCATTTGAATATTTTATCATCAATGTACTCATTATAAGAATTATGGAATATATGAGGATTGTATTATAGTACCATTTCATTAATAATTTTAGGTCATATGATGAATTTGTACCAATGATAAGTGAATGAGAAGAAATTTAATATCTTGGGAGAGTATATGGATGAGAAAAATACCACCCTATATATATTCTAGATGATTAAGATAATGTTGAAGAAATTATTTATTTGGATAAGTACTCAATACCTCAAAACTGATTATTGACTTGTCTATAAGTGGTTTATACTATCATTGATGGAGTTTACAACATGTAGGGATATAAATAGTATATCCAATAGCATGTCCAAGGATGATTTCATGTTTCCAATAAGGTTTTATGGTAATTTTATTAATTACCATATCTCAAGAGGATACATGTTGAATATATTATAATTTTTGAAATGTAAAAATTTAGGGCCGGTTCATTTTGATTAAAATTAAATAAGGTAGCATATGCATTGAGTCAGATGGATCATGGGCTTCTAAACCAAATGAGGATTTCCAAGGACCCTGTGTACATGGATCTAGTAATGATGGATATGACAATGACTCTAAAGTGTTGGATTGTGATATATTAGAAAGATAAAAAAATTTAAATGGCATAAGTTAATCATTGGATGAGGATTTAGAGTTTAATGTAACCAAATGATGCAACATGTGCTAAAAGATGAAGTATAGAATGTTCAAGGCACAAATAAAGTAAAAGATTGTGTTTATGAAATAAAAATGTATATTTATACTCTTATAGAGTGGAATAATTCCACAACTCTAAGAAAATAATATTAAACCCAAAATTTTTCCTTTTATAATTTTTTTCATAACATTATTTTATGGTTTTCGGTAATGATCTTTCATCTAAGCATGTTCACTTCACATTAAATCAGAACATGATGGTTTGATTACTCTTCTATGACCATCTTATCTGATTAGAAAGTGTAGTTTTGCAGTAATCGATGCATTTCCCTTTCCCAGTTATTAAGTGGATATTTTAACTATATTTCTCATGTGGTTTTCCCACAAGTTAATTTTCAAGTATCAACCACTAACATTCAAAATTGAATTTTAAAATTTCAAGGATGAAATTTTTGTAAGGAGGTAAGATTGTAACACCCAAAGGATTTAAAAATAAATTTAATATCAAATGCATGAAACACTAAGTCTATACAATACAAAACTTTGTTATAAGTGATCCAATAAACATAATTTTTCCACTTCCAGTATTTTAATTTAAAAAACTTTTCATACACAGTTGTGTTCAGGGTGATTTTTGGAGTTTCATAGAACAAACATAATTTTTTTTGAATTGTAACCTGCCATTTTGAATAGTAACCTACCCTTATGAATAGTACTATACCATTATGAATAGTAATTTTACCTTTATGAATATTAATATGACTTTTATGTATAGTAACCTCACCCATGAATGTGTAAATAAAATTTAATCACCTTATTAATGAAGTCGAATATTTTATAAATTATTAATAAACTATTATTATTTTTGTGGGGGATAAATATTTAACTAAAATTTCAAATTAATTAATTAATTAATTTTCATAAAATGGGTTCCTAAATAAATATTTTGTTTTCAAATGAATTTAAGAAAATTTTATAAGACCGTAGTTAATTTATGAAAGAATTATAAAAGTAGTTTTAAATATAAAATATGAATTTTTCAAGTAAATAATAGTATTATATTATAAAAAAATTTCAAATATTTAGAAAATTATTTTGATAAAATGGAGTTCATTTTTGGATTCTACAAGTCAAAAAAATGTTTATAGTTAATTTTTTGGTTTTTTCTAAAAGACTTCAAATTACTTGAATAGTAAAATACGATAATTTATGATAAATAATAAATTCCTGCATTATTGAGTCCTAATTTATGTAATTTTGATTTAAGACCACTTGCTTCTAACACACATGACAATATTACTATTAATGGTCACAATAATCAATACTATTGTAGGTATTGAGCAAAATAATAAAATAATAATTAAGATATTGAAAAATTACTCCTCTCCTCCACTATAACCCCCCCCCCCCCCCCCGCCCTCTCTTCTCTTCACTCCTCTCGAGCAATTTTACATGTATAAATTAAGACAAAATCTCCTCCCAATATCCTCCCCCATTTCCAAATGCCCTTGGTATCATATAAAGAACAAATTCACTCCCCTAATGTGGCTCTCAAAAAATAATAATTCAGGAGGTAAATTCCACTTTCCAATTCTCTTACTACCTTTTTAAGTTCATTTGTTTTCTTTTCTATACTCTCTTTTACTCATCCAAATGTTATGAAAACTATAGTACATTAAATTTAATTTTATATTTTTATTATTATTTAATAATTTATTATCATATATCTTTTGCCCTTATTTTATGCTAGTAGTAAAAAACACCATCTGAGATGTTCTAATTTACCAAATTCAACGATGATGGGTTTTCAATTTATTTTACCATATTCAATTCTGGTCATGAATCCACTATAATGTTTGAGATAGACTATAATATATGTATTATGACTCATATATGGTTCTATAATCATTGGGAACCTAGGATTTTTGAATTATTAAGAAAAATTACTTCATTGTGTTCAAAAACAGCTAATTAACCCGAATGGTTATCATTAAATAATTTATATAATTATTAATCTTCATTCCACGTAACCAAATAAAAGTTACAACCATTTAACCTTACATATGTTCACAAATAACTTATAACTTCAATTTTATACAACCGTCATCATTTTAAACGATTCTCCATTCATGTATATAAGTATGTCGATCATGAAACAAACCGACACGAATAATGAAATTGAACCTCTTAACCAATCAAAAATGAAATAAATGAACATAATAAGGTTATAATAAATAAATTAAATGAATATTATTTTATTTAAATTTTAATTAAAGAACCTAAATTTGATTATTCAAGTCATTAATATTAAGTGGACAACACCTACGAAGTTAAGGTAAGGGTTTCTTTATCTAACTTCCATTTTTGTGAGATATTTCATATTCACTACTATTAATTATGAATGGTGTATATATACTGCCCATTTTTGAATAATATCATGAATATATTTATTTTTATTATATTAAAATTATCATTTTACTATTATTAATTTTTGGGAATACAAAACATTTGGTTAGAAAGAGACAAGTATTTTCTACCCGAACATCTATTTTCATTCGATTCTCTCTTATTCTATAATCACATCAATGAAATTATTATTTATTATTATTTAATCCTCATAAATTAATTTTTAATGTTCTATATATGTGTACCAATCATAATGGTTCATTATTCTATTAGGAGTTACTTTTTTTAAAATAATCATTCAAAATTTCATCTTGATAAACACACCTGATTCAAGGGACCTTATCGAATTCTTACACATTTTCAAGTGAAATACATAATATATTTTAATATATCATTATTTTTATAAAATACCACATATTATCATGAAAAATTATCTTGGTTCATTTATGGTTATAAGAAAACAAACATTTCTCTACACTTTAAAATTTTCTTTAATATTTTCCTTAAAATGACCTAAAATGTTTCATTTCTAAATATTCTTATGAACTCTTTTTACATGATATAACTTTAAGGGGAAATAATTTATGCCTAAAATATAATTTAAATTCACTTAAATTTAGTTTTCTAGGATATAAATTTTTAAAATCTAATTTCATGGACAATAAAAATAATTTTCCAAAAGAACTCGTCTTTCAAAAGTAAAAAAGGATTTTCCCATCTCACATTAACTTTTTTGAAGTATATGACTTGGTTACCGATTATTCCTAGAAATTGGTGTATGTATATACCTTTATTATATCATATCCAGAGTCTAAATATTCTCTTTATATTCTAATGTTTTATGATTTGAATGTTTCGTGGTGGTATGTGACACTTTGGAATGTTTAAAGATTATTCGTCAATAATTTTAAATGGTCTCATATAAAAGTATTTTTGTCAAAGACAACATCTATAGTTGAATATTTTCCTTCATTGAGATTTATCTCTTATGATATCATCTACAATATGTTGTTGATGGGTTTTTTATTAGTTTGATTATGGATGCGCTATCTTGATACCACTCAACATATTACTCTGAATGGTTAGTGTTTATATTAAATGATTGGGGGAAGTTATTTACATTTGATATTTTATCTTCAATATGAATGAATTTGTTAATTATGTTCACCCCTTTCATATTTGGAATGCATTGAAATTAGTAAATGATGGGTGGGACCCACTATATCCCCTCGATGCAATAGTATGTCTTTTGAGAGATGTAGATATGGACTTGGTGGAGGCCTTTCCCATTTTTAGATATGATTTGGGTTGAGGACTTAATCATTTTTAGATTTTTGGTCTGATTCCTTGATTGTAGGTTTCAGAATTCCTGAAATATGAATTTCCCTCATTATGAAGATAGTAATTAAATGGTCATGTGGTCATTGGACCTGTATAATACCTGTGATTATGTTTTATTATGGAATTATTTTTTTAGATCTTATTTCTGCCATATTATGTTCATGTTTTTTTATAGGCATGTGTTTTTATTTATTCACCATGCATAATTTTTATCTTTATGATATCTTCAACTGTATTGTTACCCTTACTGAGCATTTTAGCTCACCCATTTCTTATGTTTTATTTTTTCCAAGATGTGTATATTATGAAGGAACTACAATGATAACCTAGGATATATAGATGTTATAAAAGTAATTTATAACTTTTATTTATTTTCTAGTTTTAATTTTGAAAATATGAATGTATCTTTTTTCAAAGATACTAAACTACTTGGTCCTTCAGGATATGACTTCCTTATGATCATGCCATTTTAATGAAATAATGCAATGACTCCAGGATTCTTGGTTCAGGGCATTATATAAAAATATAAAATTTTATTTTATGGGATTATTTAGAATAATAATCACCTTATATTATAATTATATAAATTGGGAGTAAGTTTCCATTAAATTTCATTTATATTAACTTTTTTACTTTAAGAATCTCTGGAGTGTGTCTCCCCTCTCTTATAAAAGGGCACCTCCAATCCTCTATTCTTAACACATTAATAAAAAATAGAACCAATACCTACACAAATACATTTATAAAATTATTTAACATGTTATATAATTCTTATTTTGGTCATAATACAAACCTTATAGAGATTGAGGTGTAAAGAAAATGAGGATGTCTGAGAAAGAGCTATAGTTATTAACCAAATGTTTTGGTTTCATTTATTCCTGTGACTCCATCAAATATTATTAAAATTGATTTAATAATAACATAAGTATCTTAAATATAATCATATTTTTTATATTAATTAAAGTTATTATATCTATCTCCTCCTACCTTAGAATGGGAAATGATTCCATCATTCATGTGTATGGAGGACTACCGTCTCACGAGATGATGAAATTAATTTAACATCATTGCATCTCATGGTTTATTATAATGATGGATTTAATAAATAAATATGATATTAATGACTTAATTATTTTTCTATAAAGACAATATATCATCTATTTTCTTACGATTATATCCATTGAAAATTTCAAATGTCATTTATGTGTATATGTGGATTACCACCTCTACAAAGTGATGTGATTGATTTTTCATCACCAAAAAATAAAGATGGTATATATAAGTACTATAAATTGTAAATATTTCATTTATTATATAATAAAATTTTTATAAATATAAAATAATACTTAAAATCTTTCTTAAATGTTCTTTGAAAATGGAAACATTACTCAAGCGTATGTACGATCTATCATGTCTATAATTATAACATAATTAATTTTTCATAACAATAATTCATATTTATTTTCAAAATAATAATTAATGTAATAAAAGGAAATTTTTATCATTATTGATATTTTTTATACAATGAAATAATTATCTCTTTTACCATCTTCAACATACAGATGTTGTCTGGAAATTATTAACCAAATGTCCTCAAAATACCTATGGTGGGATTAACCAATTAATTAACTCAATATGTCTCTAAAATAAATGAAACACAAGATTTAATAATAAATTTATATGAATATATAATTTTAAAAAAAAATAATACACCTATTTAATTATATAATAAGTATGTTAAAGGAAATAAATAGAAAATATAGGCTTAAGGTAAGAGATTTCATCTCAATTTTCCTTCATTTAGTCTTATTTTAATATTTTACACCTATGTAATTTTATATGGAGTATATAATACCCTTTTACATTTTATAGCCTTAATAATTAAATAATAATGGTATTTTAATATACAATTCATGTTACTTCATCCATGGAGTTTTGATTTGGAAGTTACCAAAGTGTTAAGCGGTTTCTTAACTCAATTTCAATTCATTAGGTTATAATTCAACTTCATTGAATTTATAAGTCCATGATTATCTATTAATTGGTAACTAAAATTTTATATTCCATATTTTCAATTTTGTCTTCTAAATTTAAATTTGGTAAATCAAAATATTTCCACTAATTAATTCTAAATTCATTGATATGATCTTTATATGGTTTATTCATCTCAAATTCACTTTATTTGGTAAATAAATTAATGTTATGCACCTAAATAATTTAATAAGGTGTATGTAAAATCCATTTGGCATGACATATGATGAATAACGTTATTCTATTGATATTTAAATTTTCATTTGAAGTAATTATTTCCTGGGGCTTACGATTCATAAGTTACCAATGTTGTAGTGGATTTTTGTTTCAACCCCATTTTAGTCAAGATTATTTATGCTTTAATTTGCATTAGGAAATTATATGATCCATATTTAATAAAATCATTTCATTTCCCCTCTATTTATTTCTAAAATTTTAAATTTTTATTCCCATTTTCCACTATTCTTTTCATTAAATTGTTTGGAAAATATTTTTGAAAAAAGTTTATTTTATTGCTCATTTTGTTTTCAAGAAAGCTGTTTTCTCATATCCATGATTTCTATAAAGTTTTCAAATATAATTTCAGTACTATTTAATTATTATTTAATTTCATTTAAACAATTTTTGATCTTTTACAAAAAAAAATTAAAAATATGCATATTTATATTATCTAAACAAAGCACTTTTTAAAAAATGTTTGAACATAATATTAGTTTTAAAAATTATGGAATGAACGGAGTTTCCCATTTTGATGACCACTAAATGTTTTGATGCTTACATTACATGTTTAAATGGTTGTTTTAAAAGAAAATTATTTTCCTTATATTATAGAATCCTTTAGATTTTAAAATTTACACTCAAATAGGAAAGCTTATTTTCCTCAAGATTTTTTTTAATGATATTTTAATGGTATTTCTATTGATGAACAAAAAAACACTTTGTGTTACTTATACTCTAATGGGTATATTTTATAATGATACCATCCAAATTATTTTCCTAGATGGATTTTTACTATTACAAAGATATTTTCATGGAACCCTTTTATTTTCCATGGATTAATCATGTTAATACAGGAATAATGGTTGTTTCTTTGTGTTTTAGGGGAAAATACCATATCTATGTACTTAATTTGTGTTACAGATCATAGAAACTATTTATAATGATATATGGTTCCATTGTAATCCAAGGATGGTTGGTTCCGTTATTTACCAAGGATGCGTGATTATGTTATAAACGAAGCATTGGTGGGTCTACTATGGATCTCCAAAACATTGGGTAATGATTACGTTATTTGGAAAATTATTTTGTAAGTTTACTAAATTGGTTATTCAGGTTATAAGAGTGATTGTAAGTGTGATTATAAGAGTGATATGAAGATGATTTCACAAGGAATCTATATGAATATTCACTAATTTTTAATGAGTTATCAAATAAATAATTTTTTTATCTACGTTTTAATTTGAATGAATTATATTATGTTTTTCACATGAAAATTGATTATTTCATCATACTCGTATATTTATCATATTCTCACTAAAGACATTGATTTGTGTATTATTATTCTCACCCTTACTAGGTGTCTGTTCTCACCCTAATTTTTTTTTCATTTTACCTAGGTTTTTAAGAAATTGTTTATGTATGTCATGCATAATAACTTTACAAGATGTGGAGAAATTATTTGGAAATTATCTAAATATTTACAATCTATTTATTCATGTATCCAAGATATTATGTAACAGTTTACCCTAATTCTCTAAAAAATTAAACCTAAAAGTACCATGGGTATGTAAGTGATGAAAAATTTCCATTTGATGTTTTTAGTTTTTTATGGAGTCAATTGGGTCACATTTATTTTTATCAAACCCTAAAATGTAAAGATTACTTTTTTTGAATTGAATTTGTGAGTGAGGGTCTATGAATATTGTGTTTGGTGTCAAATATGGGTTTATATAACTTTTTAGATTATTATATTATTATTTTAAGGTTAGTTTAAGTGTCATGGATACCATCAGGGATTTATAAATTTAATGGTGGTCGTATGTTAAACGGCATAGACACTCCTTTTGAGGTTTTAAGTTATGGAATGTTTAGGTGATTTAAAAGTTTTATAGGGATTCAAAATATTACTATATTGAGATTTAAATAACACTTTATGTCAGTATATTATCTGATGCAAATTTAATTATAGTCTAATGGGTAATGTTATATTGATAATCTTGATGGTTGAAAAGTTATTCATTGATAAGGTGATATTTTCATAGAGTGTCGCTTCGGCGGTGGTACAGTGGTGCAAGGTCGAGGGCCATAGCAATGACATTCAATGTGGTATGGGGTTCAATTCTTGGGGTCCCTCCCTTGGATAATTTGCACATCCCATGCTCTTCCCATCTTCCCCGATCACTCAGTGTCTCACCGGGTGGGTAGAAGGGCATAGACCACCTAGCTGACATATTTCTAGGTTGAACCATCACTGATCGGACTATAACCTCGTGGTCCACTCTTCCATCTTGACTAGAAATGGTTCTTTTATGAATGGATCTTCTCTATATGACCACTTTATAGAAAGGGGGTTCCTGGGTGTGGAGAATTTGAAAAGGCCACTCTTGGGGATTCCCTTTCTAATAGGATATTTTCATAGATATTTATGGTCACGATAAGAATTACCTTTTTCATTTGTATCAAAATTTGATTCATGATATTTTCGTGAATTTCACTACATTATAAGATTATGTAGTGATTTATCATGGTTATTTATGATATTTTTGGAGATTTTACTCTGGTTTGAGTTATATATAACCCTTAGTTTTAAGATTATGGGTTATTTTGAAAGAATACTATTATATTTTTGGTTTTTAAGTTGAAAGGTATGAGGTAATCTTTGAGGTTAAAAGTTTATTTAATGTTGATGTTATTTAGCATCTTGGTTTATTCATTTATGGAGTGATCTATGTTGAACTGTTGTTTTTATTGTTTAATTTTGGAGAATGTATTATTTCATCGTATGAAGGTTTATATATTTTTTACATTATCTTACCGTATGTCATCAATTTTAGTTTTGGTTAATATTAAAATATTAGCGGAATTTTTTTTATAATTTGTAAATTATATGATCAATTATAAGTTAATTTTAGTTCTTTTTATATGAAAAATTCATCTTAAATACTCATCATTTGGACAAACATACGATATTGTGGTGGAAATTGATTAAAGTTAGAAATTATACATTCAGTGTAAGTATATTTTCTTATTTTCATAGTCTATATGGTAAATAAATTACATCAAAATATAAATAATATCATAAAGAATAAAATTTTATCATATTACCTTCATCTCTATTGAATACATAGTCATTTACACACATCATTGATTTATATTTTTTTGGTCATTAGTTATTCCATGATCATTCACTTTATTGTGGCCAGTGTTCTCTATCACTCCCCATCCTTATTTAAAAATTAATTTTTCATAAATTTATATATTTTAACATCGTACTGATATTCTTCTATTTTTAAACCTAGAAGCGTGTTATTCTATATGACTTTCATATTTCCCTTTCCCTAATTCAAGAGGATGTTTTATTAACCCTTTTTATGATGTGGGTTTTCAACCAAGGTATTTTAAAATATGAAATCATTGATTACTGAGATAGAGTTCATATTTTTATGATTAACATTATTAAATGGGATAAAATGTAACACTTAAAGTGTTTGGAAAAACAAACATTGTTTCATATAATATAAAACACATGACATCTTACTTAAACAAACCATATAATATTAATATTTAAATATGACTATTATAACATAGTCATTAAATTGGGGGGGTATGAATAGGATTAAATGAATGTTTAAATATATATATATATATAAAGGGTAAACACAATAAAAATTTACTGATTAATTCCTAATAAAAAATCACCCAATTTATTGTAATTTCATTCCATACATGAAAAATATGTTTTCTTTAAAAATATATTCTATTGATTTTTTTACTGAACATTATAATTAGTTTATGGAAATTAAATATATTATATTTGATGAAAATTATATAATTTGTGAAATAATAAGGTCAAAATAACCATATAGTGGATTTGTAAATTGTTTTCAAATTATTTATTTTTCTATTAATTCTAAAAAATTACAGATTTTTACTAAAAATTATATTTTTTTTCAATAATATAAAATGTAACATTCGGTTTTAAAATGGTTTTATAGTTAAATTATATATTTTATATTACTAATAATTTTATTAATTTCACTGTAATCAATTATATGGTTTCATTTTGTATAAAAACATTTTTATACTTAATAGGAATTTTTTAAAAAACTATTTTTCATTGTGTTTTGTGTTTTTATCTGAAATTAATTTCTACCAATTATAGAAATAAAATAATTGAAATCCATTCTGTGTTTTGAATCTGGAGTGTGAAAATTTTTATTTAAAAACTTTTTATTTCTGATCATTTTAAATATTAAACATTGATAATTTTTGTTACCATGGAAAAGGTAAATCAGGTAAGTAGGGATAAAAATAATATGATAAGGTAACCAAAACAATCCAAAACATTAATAAATTTAACTGCATGAGTATATTTTATCCATAACCATAAAAAATAAGAAAATATGATCTATTTTGGTATTTGAATTTTATTTTTACCAATACAACATTTAAATAAAAGATAAAGTACAAAATGTCACCTTCTTATTTTTATGATCATTAATATTTTGTGGCTGGGATAAAAGAAAAATTTATTTTTATATATGTGTTTATTTTATAAATTACCAATAAAATTACCATTTTAATTTATTAACAATTTTTAGTTAGGTAATAATAACCTTAACTTCATATGAAATATCGATAGAGTGATTGTGTCAATAGTAAAAAAAATAACGAATTGATTTAAAAACCTCTAAAATTAACATTTTTGGGTTATTTATAGTATAAAACGAATTTTTATGATAAATATAACATATTATAAATATATTAAAGTATTATATTCCAACTAAATTACTATAAGTTTGTTCTCAAAGTCAATTTTGTGAATAGTTCATAAAAGGACATTAATAGTATTTTATGTTAAATATATTTAATTAATTTTTTAAAAAAACATCAAAATATTGTGGGAGTAAAATTATAATGATAAATGTTCAAAAATTTCATCTTTTTCCCTTTTATGATCTAATTTATATCTTATAAGTAAAATTATAATCCTTAATAATAAAAAATTCATTACCACGACTATGGTTAAAATAGATTAACCAATGGGTTAGACCAAAATCTATGTTTTAAAATGATATATAAACCAATAAAAATTTGATTGTATGATTATTTAAGACCATTTATTCTTTATATCATAATCCATGTCATTTGGGATCCATTTTACATGAGTTAGACACATATTATATTTTAATATTTCTTGTATTTCAAAAAAATGATGTTGATGATATTTCATAATAAAAAATATTTTATTAAATGATTAATAATTCATAAAAATTCTATACTCATCAATTTAATTATATATTTCTAAAAATATCAACCATGTTTCTTATATGGACCAGTAATATTTTTATGGTAACTTTCTTGACTCATAAAGAGTAAGAAACATTAGTATAATGGTAATTGTGAAAAGGGTTAATGGAGTGTTAAAACAAAGAGTTAAGATTAAAACATCATCTAAACTAATCCAAACACTATTGGATGAGTTTATTTTGATTAATACACATCTTAAATTATAATTATATTAATTTTGATCCATTTTTACCTTAAAATTAATTTATATTAATTTAATTCTTTAAGACGTTCCAAGAGTGGCCCTCCCCTCACTTTTAAAAGTGAACCACCTCTCATCATAAATTCACACTAAAAAAATTAATTTAGCCAATACCTACAAAAAAATTCCTAAAAAACCATACCAAATTATATAGATTTTATTATTTGAATAATACCAACCTTAGTGGGATTAAAGTGTAAAGAAAAAGAGATTGTTCTAAGAGGCGGTATAGATTTTAACTGAATGTTTTAGATTTATTTCTTCTTCTGACTCCTTAAAATATTATTCAATTATGACAATATATTACCAACAATATATTAAATATAATTATTTTTTGTTAATTTAATAACCTATTTCTGTCTCCCCCTTGCATCAAATGTAAAATGATTCAAATTTGTCATGTGTACGACGGACTACCACATCACGAACTGATGTAATCCAGTTTACATCACCACCTCTAATTGATTATTATAATGATTTATATAATTTATAAATATAATATTTTTTAAATAATTAACATTTTTATAAGATAGTATATAACATCTTGGGTTTTTGAGTTGGTCTTCTTTCGGGTAAATTTTAACTTTTCTATTTAGCAATCGAACCAACCCCTTTTCTTGATCTTTGGAACCTCATTCTTGGGGTTTTTATACTCAAAAGTTTATTTTAGGTTTGGTATATATTTATGATGATGAAATGGGTGTTTGGGATAACACTATAGGAATGTTATAGGGATTGGTCTATTTAAAATAACCCTATATATAAATACATGATTTGTAACATGGTAACATCTCGGGAACCCAATACACGTCGTTTATAATTTAAACAGCATGTAAGTTATGTAAAGTGTTTTTTAATAGAGAAAATGGTTTTATCAGCCCCGTAATATTTATCTAGATAGAAGATTTAGTTCCCAGGATCTCACACACCTCTCCCTATCTTCCATAGGACTATTGATATCTCTATCATTTGAGATATGATCTTAAATTGATTGTTGGATATGGATTCATCTTGTTAAGGCCTTTAATCATATATCCACTTTTCTTCTTTTATCTTTCCATATTGTGTTCTATATCCATGAAATATATTTTACTTTATTTTTATGGTATTTTTCTAAAATACAGATTCCTTTCAATTCTGATCGAGGAAGAGGCTGATATCATACGAGTGAGAGCCTACAAATACAATGTAAGTGGTTCCTATATTCCACCTTGAATTTATGGGTATTTTGGGGTGTGTTCAGAAACATTATTATAGGTTAATAGTGTGAAAAACTAATAAATTGGATGATTTTTTTAATTAATTAAATTATTCCATGGGATTTCATCTGGTATGACCTATAAATTTTATGCGTGATAATCCTCGTGAGAGGCTTTGAACAACATGTTCACTATAGGTCGGATGTGTATTTTATTTAAATTGAATTGTTTATTTATATATTGATGTATTGGTTCTGAGGTAATGTGATGAGATAGGACTAAGGATTGATCTGATGATGATTATCTGGATTGAGGTGGTGTTGTTTTTCAGGATAGGATTGGTCTAGGATACTTAGATATTGTTGGTCCTAGGTTGGGAGACTTGGTCATCAGTTTGAGGCGGCAAGGTCATCCAAAAGATTTCATAGCCCATGTGACATGAGATGGCGATGACCATTGAGATTGGGTGACATGGTCACATGGGTATGATGTGTATGATGGTGTTTATTAGGTAATGTTTTTGTGATTTTAGCTCACTGTTTTTTTACTAAAATTTTATTTTAGTCATGTGAACATAGATATGACTCGTATCGAGGTTGTTTTAACCAATCATGGGGTGATTATCCCATATATTATGTGTCGTAGGTGATGGTATTGACCATCAGGTTTGATGGGGGTTCTCACCATTGAATTCCAAGTGAATCGTGATGTACTATCAGTTAATGATGATGAGATCATCGATTGGAGGATAAGGCTCTCTAAGATACTTGAGCTTGTTGGGCCAGGACAATGACGGGAAGTATATCTTCATGTATTGATACAAAAGGTGTTGAGATGACAGTGTTTATTATTTGGCGGAAAGATTTCTATGTTCCTCATTACGTTGGGATTCAATTAGATGGGGTTTTTCTGAGCTAATTTATGAGGGTCTGGGTACTAGATAGGGCATGCCTTATAAGAACAGATTATGAGATTGATGGAATGAGATCCCAAGTTATTTTTTCAGAGGTAGAACCCGAGGGTTCACCTATGATTCAGTTTTTTCATTGGATTCCTTGAGCTTTATTCCATAGATCCTCACCTCTATAGATATATATATATATATACAGATGTTTTGTATTATATATATAATGGGGGTAACATGTTTAAATTATTGGAGATGGCTGAAGTAGGTAGAATGATTCCTTGTGTCTGTAGAGTATAAGGGAAGCAGATATTCTATTTATATGAGGTGTGTGTTCATTCCTTTTTAATATATTAGAATACATGCAAAATCATGGATGTAAGATAGGCACACATTGGTGGTGGTCTACTAGGATTTATTCTCACAAACTACTTGGGCCCCTCCGGATGCATATAGACATTATATCTATATGATCAGGTAAGGTACCAAGATTTGACCTAAACCATAGTGGTCAATTTATACATAATCATGGGATTAATGGAAAGGGACCTTGTAGTTTCTTACATCATTTATAGTTACCTTTTACTTTATTCTTGTTTTTCAAGCTCAATATGTGTATGTACTAATGTTTGGACATGGGGGACCTTGTTTGTATGTTGTTTTTTATGATTTGTTATGGATTTTATTCTATATGTGGTATTATTTCATTGGAATTGGTTTATTATTCCTCTTCTCTTGTATTATGATTTACCCATTTCTTATGTTGTTGATTTTGATGTTCTATGGTCTTTCCTCTACCTTTTTATATACATATACCATTATTATTATTACCATTTTTAGGTATAGTCTCCCCACCTTCACGTATTTTCACCCAAGCGGATAGTCAGTAGACATTGGCATACAGGGAGGCACACCTAAGGTCCCAAGGCCAACTGGTCTAGATCATTATTTGAAGTGAAATCTGTATCAAGGTTCTAAATAATATATCAACTATTTACTTACAATTCAATCACTTGAAAAATGATCTCATCATTTATGCATACGTGTGGATTACCACCTCTACAAAGAAATATAATTCTTTTCTTTCACCGCATCACATGTATTGTATATATAAAGTATTTAAAGAGAAAATATGATATTTATATTCTAATAAAAATTATGTAAATTTTAAATAATACTTACCTTATGTCTATCATGTTTGTTGAGAAATGGATATGGTACTCATGCAAACGTATGCCATGTCATCTCCCTGATTGTAGCGTAATTAATATTTCATAACCATATATCATATTTGGTTTTAAAAGTAAAATACCTTATAAAAATTAGAATTATTTCTTTATTATTATTCTAGAGATTATGTAACATTTACATATTCAATGATGATCAACACACTAATTTTATTTTTAAATTATGAATTAAACATCCTCAAAATACTGTATGTGGACTTAACCGACTAAGTAACTAAATATGTAACTGAAATAAAATAAAAAACCAATTTAATAAAAAATTAATAAACATATAAAATATTCTTAAATAATTAAATGAGTTATATAATTTAATGATATATTAATTAAAGGACGTGCATGGAATTTCTGGACTCTAGGAAATGGATTTCATATAATTGTCCTTCACTGATCCTTGTTTTAATATTATACATTTAATTTCCATAATATAGAATATATAATACCATTTTAAATATTATATCAGGAATAATTAATACTTCATGTTATTTTATGTTACATTTCATGTTAATTCATCAATGTTGTTTTGATTGGGAAGTTACCAAAGTCGTAAAAAGGCTTCTTAACTTGATTTCCATTTATTATGTTACACTTATACTTAAATAACATTATTATGGAATTATTATGTGGCAATTGATCTATAAATTATTATATTCTTTATTTACACTTTTTTATATTCATTTAAATTTTTTACACATAATCTCTCCATTGATTAATTCTTAATTCAATGATATGATCTTTATAAGGGTTATTCATCTCAAATTTTCTTTCTTTGGGACATTTTTCTATGTTATGAATATGTTTTATTTTATGAGGAGTATATACTTCCACTTAATTATACACATAGTTTCATTTCAATTTATTCCTTCATGTTTCATACAATTCAAAATTTTACAAAGCGGTAAGGGATTTATGTTTCAATTTCATTTTATTAGGGATTGTTTATACTTGAATTTCAATTGAAAATTTATAAAATTATTATTTGATAAACTCGATTCATTTTTCTTACCATATAGTAATTACTATAACATTTATGGTTTAGTCTCATTTTCCTCTCTTTGGTACACTAAATGGTTCTGAATATATTTTTATGGAAACTCAATCTTATTTCTCATCATTCAGTCTGAAAACCTTTTCATTCAATATTTATGATTTCTAAAAAGATTTCAAAAAAATATCTGTTATATAATTATTGGATAAATTAATTTTTAACCATATTTAATTTTTACAAAAAACATAGAAATAAGTTTCCCAAAAAAATTAAAAAGGTAATTTTTTCCAACAATGGGAACAAAATATTTATTTTAATGATTACAATATCGATGGAATTTCCTGATATCCTTCCAACTCAATGTTTTGAAGATTCCATTAAAATTTTCCATGGTTCCTTTTGAGGAAAATGTTTTTCCTAATATTATAGAAATTATTATTTTAAAAAAATAATATTCAATGGCGAAATAATTTTTTACTCATTATTTTTTAAAAATAATCTTTCAATATTATTTCTTTTCATCAATGATAATAACCCATGATATCACTTATGCTCCATTGGGGATATTTTTTAATGATACCATCCTAATTATTTCTCTTTATGTAGTATAATTATTTCAATGATATTTTCATGTAACCCATTGATTTTCTATAGTTTAGTCTTGTTATAGAAGGATTAATGGTTGTTTTTAAGTGCTTTATAATGAAATGAAATATCTATGTATTTTATTCATATTTTGGTTCTTAGAAATTGATTATAATGATTTTTAGTTACTTTAAAAACCAAGGATATGTGGTTCCACTATAAAAAAAAGTATAGGTTATTACATTATCAACCAAGAAAGGGGGATCTATTATAGATCTCAAATTCATTAGTTAATAATTATGTTCTCCAGAGAATTATATTAGAAGTTGATTGCATTGGTTATTCCACATGTAAGAGTAAGTGTATGAGTGATATGATGATTATATCCCAAGGAATTAATATAACTATACTATAGTTGCTAATGAGTTTACATAGAAATAATTTATTTTATGATTTGGGTTTTAATGGGTATAAATTAGATAATTTTATACTCAAGAACATCAATTACATCATTATACCCATATTTTATTCTTATGTTCACTGATGACATTGATTTTTTATTTATTTATTTTACCCTTACTGATAATTTTTTCTTACCCTTCTTATGTTTTATTTTCCCCAAGTTATGAAGAATCCTTTAAATTGTGTTATGTCTAAGAAGGTTACAAGATATGAAGATCTTGGTTGGAGATTATGAAAAATATTTTTTAACTGCTTGTTCATGTATCCAAGTGGTTATATGAGAGTATTTATTAATTCTGTAAAACTGTAAACCTAAAACATCCATAGTAATATAATTCACCCAATACTTTGTTTTGAATTTTTAAGTTTTTGATGTTTTATATCAAGTCACATTTATTGGTTTCAATGATATAAAAGTAAATATTATATTTTTAGAATTGTATAAAGGAGTGTCAGTCTGGGGATATTATATTATTTACAACAAGGAAGGTTTTTTAGGATTTATAATTAATGAAGGCATTGATATTATTGAATAGGTAAAAGTACCTTTTTTGGGAATAGATGTGTGATATAAAGATTTATTTCTCATTTAAGGACTTGGTAACAACTTATTAAGTATTAGTTAACTGTGTGACTCTAGTAAAACTATACTCTGCAACAAAAACACTTGTTTCATTAAGTTAAAAGAAGATACTATTTTTTGTAGGGGAAGTGCAAAAAGGGGAATCTAAAATTTACTAGTGGAGAAGAATATATGATATTTGTATCCATAAAAGAAGAGAAAAGGTTGTCATATAAACGACTTGGATATTTGATCAAACTGACCTTAGATTATCTAGTGAAATTTGATTTAGATTGAGATCTCTCTAATATATCTTGTGATCTTACTCACGTGTTAGATGCTTTCCAATAAGGGAATAATACTCAAAATATATAGAAGGAAAGAAAATAGAAGTCAACAAGAGTTTTTAAACTGTAATATAATGATATGTATTGACATATCTCACCATGAACCATTAATGGGAAGATATATTATTTTCTTTTCATTGATGATTTGATCAATATTTCATGGATTGTGGTCAACACATGCAAATATTATGTTTTCTATTTAATAGAATGTTATTGAAGGTAAGTTAAAAAGATTATTGGATAGAAAATTCTCAAATTTAAAACTAATAATGGCATTTATTTCACCAGCCTTCAGTTAGAGGATTATCTCAAGAAACATGTTAGGAGGCACCAAGTCTCTATAGTGAGAACTCTATAGAAAAATTATGTTTTTTATTAGATAAATTGAATCATGAAAAACATGGACAAAATGATGATAATTTAAAAATACATAAAAGATATTTTTTGGATCGAAGTATTCTTGACATTAGTCTATATCCCTAATAGATATTTTTTTGAACAAAATAAAAATGGACTAAATATGAGATATAGTATAAAAAGAAGTGGATATTAAATTATTTTGGAATCTTCATAATTAAGTGTTTTCTAATCAATAAGAAGAAACTGGAAGTTGGAATCCTTAATAGATGAAAGGATATTTATTTTCTAATCATGAAAAAAATGTGTATAGATTCTTAAATAATCAGTTATGAAATGTTTTTAGAGAACTGATATCAATGTGGTGGTGATTTAAAAGAATTATCAAGAAGTCATTGATCAGTTCCAAAAGGATAGTTATTGATAGTTCACTAGCTAAGGGGGAGAAAAACCACATAATATAAATTCTTAATAATGATTAGATGGTGATCTAGATGAATTAATACCTATATATATATGTTGAATATATGAGTTGAAATATATTGAAAAAATATGATCAATGACCAGAAAACAATAGTATAATTGAGAAGAGTAAAGTATTTATAGAAAAGATATTTCCCATTATAGGTTGAGCCAAATGTTTTGAAAAATATACAATAGGTGATAATTAAATTCTAGAGAATAGTAAGTAGATTTATGATATTAATAAAAATTTTAATTTCGCGATTATTTTTTAGATGAAAAATAACAATGTCACCAAGAATAAATGGGTCTTCCATAACAAGTTTAATGAATAAGGTATGTAGATTCTAAAAAAGAGAATCACTAGTTTATAAAGGGTACACCTAGATAAAGGGAATTGAACTTGATGTGACACTTACAATTTTGGAATGTCTATAAACAATTCAGTGAATCTTATCCATAATAGTGAAAAGTAAATTCAACGTTTTTTAAATGAATTTTAGGTTGGTATTTAAAAATTGAATTTTTGGAGAAGAGGTTTATATCCATCAACAAGTTCGTTTTGATACCCATGAAAATGAGAAAAAAAAATTCATATAAAGAACTATTTTTATGGGTTGAAATAGGCACCAATAGCATGGTATCTATGACTTGGTAAAAAATTGAAGAATATTTGTTTGCAGTGTGGTGGAGTTGATTAAAATATCTATGTCAATAATGAGAGTGATAAAATAATTATTTTGTTGGTGTATATTGAGGAAATGTTTTTTAAATCAAAAATTTTTAGGGAAAATAGATTTTTGAGTTTATGAACTGTGGTTTTGATATGTCAATGATTGAAAAAAATATTTTTTTTCACCTTATTTTTATGGTGATGTATTAAATATAAGGAAATATTATTTCCTAATCTAAATATGCGAAGGAGGTTCTATTAAGATTTTAAATAGGGGATTTTATGAATATTAGAACTCTAGTAGCTACCTGAATAAAATTTCCAAGGGAAGAAGAAGTCAATGTGGTCAATATTGTAGAATATAGGTAAATCATTAGGATCATTATATAATTAATAGTGACATAACTAGTATTTTTTCCACATATCATGTCGAAAAGTATCAAATTTGTCTCAACGAAATATTAGTATTTTTTATAAACAAAATATTATTATGTATCAAAGGCATGGTGGATTTTTTCTTGTTTTATAATGAAACATCAAAACAGAGTAAAATATTCAGGGGTTCATTTTCTTTTGGTGGATTTTTTAATTCATAGTTGATCAAGAAAATATTCATTTTTTAACAATGTAAACCTAAATATAATGCATCCACTCAAGAATGCATGTAATTAGAGAGTATAAATCAGCATCTTGAATACATGGGAGTTGATGTGATGTCTTCGATCAGAATATATTTTGATAATTTATATTCTATAAATATTATTAAAATTTATGTCCATCACTCAATGACAAATAAGATTGAAATTCAATATCACTTTATCGAGGTGAAATTTGAACATGAGTCGGTGAGACTAGATTTTATTCCAAATGAATATTAAGTCACTGATATTCTGATAATGTTCTTACCCACGAAAGGTTTCCAAAGTCATTAGCTGAATATTGGTCTCTTGTGACTCTCCAAACAGTAATAGTATGGATGTGGGACCCCCACTCCCAATGGTATGTTTTTTTCTCTATGTTCTGATCTTTTTTTCTTTTTTATATTACAGGAAGCAATAGAGTTACCTTTGGGTTTGTTGAAAAATGATGAGAATTATTTTTATTAAGGGGGTAAATTTTATAATAGGGTGAGTTATTTTATAATGAATTGGGGGGGAAAATAAATTGGGGACTTTCAAATATAGTTATGCTGAATCATTTCATTTAATAAATTCATATCAATAAAGGATCTTCTATTGGTTCGTCATGAGATTCGTTTTGATATAGTTGAGGAAGTGGTCTCTTTATTTTGACATTTTAAAAAATTGTAATTAATATCCATCAAAATTTGGTATTGAATATCAATATCAATTATTAGAAATTCAGTAGCTGGTATAAAAATGTTTCAATAGATGGTACCCCAGAAAAGTGTTTCACTGATAAACATTTCATGTCATTGTTTTTTCCCATTCTGCGATTTTTCAATGTGGGCTTATAGTATATAATGAGTTAGTATATGATCATTATCTGGTGTTCTAGAGTTAGAATGGTGTTTTTTGAAAAAAAAATAATGTCCATGGTTTGGTTAGAATATATTTATGTACTACCAACAAACCCATAGGGGATATAATTGTAAAAAAATCTCTCTTGTTTAAGTTTCATATTTTTTTAGGTTGTTTCCATTTTTGAAATTTTCTGTTTCGAAATGTTTCATTGTTTTATCAAAAGAAAAGTTGAAGAGAGTGAAAAAACAACCTTACATTTTCCATGTTTATTTAGATTAAAATCAGGGGAAAAGGATGTTTTCCATGAATATATAATATGGACCACATGGTCATGTTCATAGACTATGAGGTCAGGTTGATGGAAGGATAAAGGAAACTTATGGATAATGTACCAAAAGGTAAACACATAGACTATGAGGTCAATTTCATTAAAGAATAAAAGTAATATTCTGGTAGGTGTACCATCAAGTCATGTTCATGGAGTGCTGATAGGAGTTCTTGGTTGTAAGGTAGAATATTTTTTATGATCTAAGGTTGATGTAGTAACGGTGTGTATTTTTTGTGAAGGGATGACTAGTGATTGTGTTTAGTGGAATTTTTGGAGATTTTTCGGAATATAAAGGACAATTAATAACTTAATTAAGAGAGAGAGAAATATACCAGTATAATGTTATATCTGGATGAATTTTTCTAATTGTGAAAGGGTGTCTAAGAAGTTTATGATTACATAATAGTGTTTATAGAGGATTTATCTGTGAAGTGAGAGATCACAGTGAAAAGGAGTGACCTTAGTTAAAGTGTATGGATTATCTCATGTTTTCATGAATGAGGAGTTCAAAAAGGATATCTTATGGTGATATATCTACCATGAATGGGAGTGTGAATACATGAGGTTGTAGTGCATGATGAGTGTGTACCATGCAATTGATTATGAGGTGAGTGCACACCACGGGATTGGATTCCATATTGAATAGTTTTCTATGAATAAAATTTAATATAAGAACATTTCATTAAGAATAATATTTCAGTGAATTCAAGTATTTGGTAAAGTATATTTCATCTATTTTGTTAAAAATGAGATTCATTACACACTTATATATGAGTGAACTAAATCTAAAAAAATAGAACAATAAAATAATATTTTGGAGGATGAGTCTGTTTAAATCAGTTTAGAGTTAAATGATTTATCATGTGTGAATGGTTTTAAACCAGGGGAAAGTGGTTTCACTCTATGCATTGTATCATTAGTACACTATATTTTATTTTGGAACATTGAAATATAACATTTGTTTCCTCCTTGTACTAGACTTCTTAGGGTGAACCAAGTAAAATTCTTGTATGTCTTTCATGATTTTATTTTTGTATAAATATATTTTTAAGATCATAATAATTTTTTGTTCAATGAAAAAATAATATCAAGGGGGATATTGATTTAGTTTTTCATAGCCTGATTCACCCCCCATCCCACCCTTACTTGGTATTTAATATAGTGGGTCCAACAAGTGGTTTCCAAAGAATAGTCAGATAATGATATGGGAAGGTCACACAAACTCATCATCGACTAAACTAGGATAAAAAGGTTATGATTAATCCTCTTAGATACTCTATTCCATTGTAGAGTTATATGAGGATTCAGTTTTGAAACAATTTTAAAATCTATGAGGTGAATACTAAATTCATGGAATAAGTATTCACCACCCCAATTAGATCAGAGAATCTTAATAATATTACCAATATATTATATATATATTTTTAATAATTTTAAATTTTCTATGGTTTCAAACTTATATCTCATATAAAAAATGGAACCATACCAACCTAAATCATTAGTAATGATTACCAAGTACCTATACTCATACTTTCTTAAGTACTCAAAAATCCACTTACATCACTATATATAATATCCAATAGTGAATTATCCCTCTATTGTTTTCTATTAAAGGTTGTTTTTTTTCATTTTACCTATTAAAAAATATTCACAAGTATTAAATGATTCATAATATAATGGATGTAATAATCCATCTATGATGAGTAAATATATGAATTTATCATTTTTATGTCCAAGGTGACAATGAAAAATATAAGAAGTCTCAGAATCAACCTTGACTTTCTTATCATTAATTTTATAGACTGGATTATTCATTTCTATAATATATAAACCATTCATTATATTCTCAATTCCATAAAAAAATTTAGTTCTTATATATATAATAACACTTGTTTTTATTAATTAATAAAAAAATCATATTTCCCAAATAGAATATAGAAATAATATTTTCATTTATGGTTAGAAGATAGTAAATGTTTTCTAATTCTAAAGTTACTCAACATGGTTGAAATAGATCATTATTTACAACCTCCAATGCAACAACCCTTTCCCGCATTCCCAATATGTATCAGAATGTGTTTACCAACACAATTGTATGATGAACTATTTGTATCCAATAACTATGAGATAAAATAAGCTAAATTAATTTCTATGACATTCGTATCTATACGATCATAATTATTCTATTCAAAAAACACTTCTCAACCTTATATACTAATATTAGTTTACTTTATAGGTCATATATATAATAAATCTCCAAATAATAATAATTATGTAAAATATATTATATAACAAAAGAATATTATGGGCGAGTATCATATTTTATATCTTTTCATCAAGGAATTTTAATAAAATTAATCCCACTAAAATTATTTCCTCATATATTATCACCTTTAGTAATATATTATCCATATTTCACTACATTTTGAGTTAATATCAGTGTTACTCTGAAATAATAACTATCTTCATTAGTTATCATTTCAATAATATCACATATTACTCTTAGATAGTAGAGTGCAAAACCCTTTTATCAAATTCATTATATGGATAAAAATCATCATTGTTCCTTTGGTATCCAATCTCACAGGGTTTCTCTTCTATGAGAAACTCAAATATCTTAGTGGGATTTAGATACCTAACTCTTTTTATTACCCATATCCACTATTACATTAACAAAATAATCCATGAACCCACAACTATAGCATTAACATAACTATTTTTAAAATTTATTTCATTAAATGTTATTTCATTGGAAGGAATGTCACACATAGTATTTGCGGGGTGTTCTTAGTCTCACCATATATATATACATCATATTTGAATCACACACAACTATTGAATCACATGAAATATTTACAAATTATGTTATCCATAAATTAAATCATTCTTATTGTGATGTACTATTGAAATCATTATTCCTTCAACTAATTTAATATATATATGGAGTATATTATTTTGTTACTCTTTATATAGCACATAATTTGTTTTAATATCCTAAAAAATCCAAATATATCCAAACATATTCAAATTTGTCACATTTATTTGGTAAATAAAATCATTTCTTGTAAAATCATATAATTATTTGAAATTAATAATCACCACAAGATTAATCGTAAAGTGTTAGGATGCAAACCATTACATTCCTAGAAAAGGAATAAGTCTCTAGTCAGTGAGTAGTTAGACACAAAGTCTATCTACCGACTATTCTTTACTCAATAGAGATCTAAATTTCACTATAACTCTAACACCTAATATATATATAATATAGTTAACTTCTATATTCAATCTCATAAATTTATAAAAATCTGAATACAGGGAAGAATAAAACTAAATCATATGTTTTAAGACAAAATAGGTAACTCTTATGTGCCTGGTGTGAGAATTTATAAGAAGATGTTTGAATAATTTAAACATAATAATACAATATAAATATCATATAATCATATTATATATAATAATATCTAAATATTTATATATTAAATAAATGAAATAGTAAATTATTTAACATGATATTTTAAAAATTATGATAATAATAATAATCAAAACCACTCTTGATATGGTCTAAACCATGACTATGTCAGCAATGTTTTTAAAGGAAAAAATTATTAGTTTTTCAAATGGAAATGGCTAGCTATCACTATGTGTCCACATTTCCAAAAACATTTTGTACCATAGAATAATGTAATGGTAAAATTTATTTAAGTCTATTGGCCTCTAAAATTCCCCATGAGATTCATAAATATGTGATTGTATTTATTTTCAATATGAATTAAATTCAATGTGTGTTTAATTTGAGTGATGAAGTGAATATCTATCCAATCAATAAACTGATGGTGTTGACTATATATTTATGGGATAAGGTTACTAGACAATAATCACAATTTGAAATAAATAAATGTGCTTCCCTTGAAGAGTTGGCTAGAAAAATTTAAGTTAGAATCCCTAAAAAATGAGTTTATGGATAGAGTTGGTACTAATTTTGAATAAAAGAAATTCATGACTTATAAGGATCCTTTATAAAAATAGTTTACAATGAATTGGAGAATTTCATTTATGTTGAACCAGAATTTGATGGATAGATAGTAAATATAAAATAAAAATTACTAGAACTGGTTCAAATCATTGAGATACGATAGATTAAATTTATAGAAACCATCTATTGAGTGTTGATATTGAAAGATGTTAAATCAGTGAAGAAATGAATTTTAATTGGGGAAACCCAAGCATAACATACATTCAAAAACAATTATTTTATATGACTATTCATTATATATCTTTATAATAGACACTCCGTAAATGTAAAGGTTTTTTTCTTTGGGGACTAGAAACAAAATAAACTTATTTAAGATTAATATTTTATATCCCCCACAATATCTTATCATGTAGTACATTTCCTATCCAAATTCTACAAAAATGCCTTTATTAATAACCTAGTAAATGAAAACATAAGATAGGGTGAGTTTATAAGATTAATAAATGTGAACATAGAGTATACTAATTAATAATCATAAGTGATTATAAGATAAACATAAGTGATTATAAGATAATCATAAGTGTAACATCCCAGGTAAATAAAGAATATGAAATTTTCATATTTATCCATATTTTTGAATAAAATATTAATATTACTTTAAAGGGAATGCTATGCTCGAGGGCGTACCCAATACGCAACAACGAGTTTCATTGAAATCTTATGTTGCACTCTAATAATAATATAATATTATTTTAAAAGGTAGTTAACGCCTAGCCATTGTAATGGACGGAATGAACGGAACTAACTAAAAAATAACTATATATGTTTGTCACATATTTTAACTTTTATCCAATAAATGTTGGAGGCTTAAAATGCAAATGAATCCAATTTTAAGCATAAATCTTCTGATATTATTTAAAAGGTCGATTAACCGCCTTTTGATGGAGAACCCTTTTTAAATACACTTTTGACAATTTTATATATTTTTTTGACAAAATAAAATCCTTCTTTATAATCTGGACATCAAAATTTACTTTGTGTAAAATTTTGTTATTTTTCCGATAAAGATCATATTTATTGAAAATATTGCATTTTAATTCAAAAACTCCTTTTAATATGATTTACATATATGGATAGATTATATTTTTAATTTATATTAGAGTGTATTTAGAATATATTTTTACCATTTAATCTAATGGTGGTAATTGGAATTAATTTCACTTTGAAATTGGACTTCAACTAGTGTCAATCTTTTAATAGATATTGTTTCTTAAAAACACGCTATTTGTTTTGACAGCAGGAATTAATTATTAAATTAATTAATGAAACATATATGTTTTGAATTTGGTAAAATAGACATCATTTTTTAATTCGGAATATCAAATATAGCTTAGGGTGAATTTTTGGTATTTTTCTGAAAAACATCAATTTTTGATGAATACTGAAACCACTATGTGGTAGTATAAAAACTGATTTTTTGTTTAAATGAAACTTTACCACTTCTGTGATTTGAATTTCAAAATTCCAACATACGCGGTTATCATTAGGATGTAAAATGTGGTTCAATGGGATTAAAATAATTTTTTGGTGAATAGTAACTTTTAAGTTTTTAATCACGATTAGAGGTAATTAGTGTAATTTAAGGTAAAAATAATGTTTCAATAATATGAAATTACCTAGACACATGTCCTACCCTAATTGGATGTGTCATGGCCGACCAATAAAATCCATGGGTCACCTTGGGGACCCCATGGAGCCACTTTTGTTGGAAAATGACATAAATAACTTTTTATTTAATGTTAAAATAAAAATGTCACAAACATGAGTTGTTTTTCTAAAACAATTTTTAAATGGGGTTATACAAGTCATATTTTTGACTATAAATATTCATTTGGGAGATAAAAAGATTTCCTACATCATGTTTTTGTTTTTAATTTTTAGACATTAAATAAATTAAATTATTTATGACATCATGATGATGCAGCGATTACCACATTAATAGAGGATTTAAATAAAATGAAAATATAATGTTAAAACTTTAACATAAACTTGTCAAATATCTATTTGATGAGTATATTTCGAACCCTTACAACCTTATCCTCGAAATAAATCAATATGGGACCTTTAAAATACGAAAATAATTTGAAAATAAAGTAAAATTTTGTAACTTTCCAAGAGTGCCCCTCCTCTCCTCTTATAAAAGGCCCCCACCACTACCACCTTACTCACACCACTCAAGCCTTTGGCTCGGCCAACCCCGGCACATTTTTTCTCTCCACATCCCTCTATTACTCCTAGAAGCCTCACTTTCGGTATAAGACCTCCCAAGGAAGCCTTTGAGCTCAAATCAAAGAAAGATACTCGATTTTAAGGTAATGTCATCACTTGTGTTCTTTTGTTTTATTTTTCTTCTCCAACCCCCTAAAATCTTTTTATTCATTTCTTTTGTAACAAATCTAGTATATTCAATATATTAGGATGTTTTTATAATAATTATTAGATCTAAACTTACACACACCAACATCTAATGGTTAAAGAACATATAGTTTCTGTGGATGGTGAATTTCTGCCTCACGAAACGATGATTGTTCAATATTATTTGAACACCCTCAAAGGTGGCCATTAAGATGTCAATATATTTATATATGATATATAATATGTTTATTTTTTTACTTAAGCTTCTGTATTTTTCATTTATGGCATACCTTTATGGTTTACATTATGGTTAAACGTGATATCTTCATTTTAGGAAGTGCGGACTATCGCACCCTCAAAGTGATTTGATTCGTTAATACCATATGTGTTACATATAAAGGATAGATTTAATGATATTATATATGATACCATATTTTAATTAAAATACTATTATTTATAAATATGTTTTAATTCCATTAAATAAGAAATAGAAATGGAAGTAGCATTCATGCGTACGTACGGCTTACCGTCTCCATGAACGGTGCATTTCATTTCTTACCTCTAAATGTTATGTAATATTATAAATGCATGTATATAATAAATATATATGATATATATGATATATAAATAATGAATATAATTCTGGATATAATATATATTTTACCACATGAACAACTTGTAATTATAAATTGTTTATTTTTGACACAAGTAGCAATGATCTACAAAATGACCATTATTAACTTAAATAATTACATAGTGTTCATAGCATGGTAGTAAGTGATATAAAAGGAATAATGAACTTGAAAAGGGTTCTTAAGCATGTATAAATTAATTCAAGTTTATTATTCAGGATGTTAAAGAATGATCGAGTCAAGTCGGACCCAAGGTAAGGGATCCTACCCCTCTCTTTCTATTTAAGTACACTATTTTATGTCATTCCTTTTAAGATCAAATTTCTTATGATTGAGATGTTCTTTTATATTAATATTACTGTAATTATTATGTTAATATGATGAGATACCGTATTTTCTCTCATCAACCCATTTGGGAAGTTTTAATTGGTGCTGTTAGGCTGCCGACATTTCATATGGGGCTTTTTATCTCACTTTGTGTTTTCATGAGATTCATGCTACATTTTGCCAATATTTCCATTTGAGTGGTGTATGTAATGTCCATTATTCTACTCTTTCTGTAACATAATTTCGTTCATGAGTATTTACATCAATGTTTTATAGTCTTTCTTTCATGGGGAGTACGTTTCGAAAGTTACCCAAATCGGTAAGGGAACCTTTCACCCTCCTCTTTTTAAAAGACTTCTTTTGTTACATCTTTTAATTTTTGTCTTATTATGTGGGGATATGTTCTTATATATACTTATTACTATAAATTTCATGTCCATGTGATGTGATTCCTTTTATCTCTCTCATCACCCTTTTTCTAAAATTTGATGTGACGCCGTTAGGATGTCAAGGGAACTTCTTAACCCAATTTCGATTTCCTTGGGTTCAACATGTAGTTATTGAATATGTCATACTTTGAATATGTGTGAATGACTTTTGATTATTTTACACTTATTATTAAATTATATTGGGTGTATTTATATTTTTCGCACATAATTATGTGATTGATTTATCCTTAATTTAAGGATACCATCTTTATAATGGATTTCATCTCAATTTACATTTCCATTGTGACTTCACTGTTGTTATGCACAAATTCACTCTTATATGGTGTATATACTGTCATTTGGAATATTATATCATGAATCCCTTTATTATCATGATATTATGAAATTTTTTTTAAATGTTATTCCTCAAGTATTGTATTCAAGTGTCTCTCATTTTGTTAAAAACCCTTTAACTAAAATATCGTTTTAAATGTTTTAATGATTTAATCTTATAAATATTTCTCAATAATATACATGTTTTAAAAATGGTTTTAAGAATTTATTTATATAGATATTAATGTTTTAAAATGTTAAAAGCTTCAATGTGGTATGGGGCACTTTGATTTAAAAATCTCTTTATTAAATGTTTTAAATGGTTTTGAAAATGGTTTTTAGAATGGATTCATTATTTCAATATCTTAAAATGTTATATTGTTTTTGCAATGTGGGAATTTTATCTTTCCTTTATGCTTATGTTATGTACTATGATTATGTTATGGTTTTTGGGCATTATTATGAAGACGGGTGGTTCCGTGATAAACTAATGGCAGGTGAGCCCGATATAGATCTCCAATGCATTGGGTAATGCGAAGGAGTTAACACTTAAGGTTTCTACGATGAGATTTAGGGAATATACTGTTTTAGGTAATCCAAACGTAACCAAGAGGGTTACTCCCAATGTAAGAATGTTATGAATGCCTCAAGTTACCTTTATGTCTTATGATTTCTATGATTTATTCATGATTTTATGAGTTATGTTAAAGTGCTTATGTTTAATGGGTAAAGTATGATTTCATTCTTATGTATATATGTACTCATGTTTCCTTTCCGTACTTTTTATAACCCTTACTGAGATTTTTATGCTCATCCCATGTTTTTGAAATGTTTTTCACAGGTCAAGGGAATGTTACATGATATGATGGTAGTGTCAAGGAAGTGTCAAGAAAGAATACATGTTTTGTTTTAAATATGTTTCCATTGATGGGAAAAATGAATACTATCTTTTATGTAACCACTTTGTTTAAATGTGGAATGTAATGCAAGTTTTATGATCTAATTCTCTAAAACCCTAAACCTGAAAAGATCCTCAATGTGTAATCTTGTAATAACTTAATATTATGTATGTTTTAAGGCAGGGGCCCTATATTTGGTATCAGAGGTCAGTTTAGACAACTTTAGAGGTTAGAGTGTTGTTTAAGAAAAAGTGAAAAGTTGTGTATAACCACAATGGTTAGTATATTGGATGGAGTCATCGTTTTTTTTTTGAAAGTTAGAATGAGTTTGAGATAACTTGGATAAGTATATCTTGGTGTTTATCTTCCTGTTTTTTATTTGATGATTTTACTGATATACTCAAACAGACCTTTTTGGTTTTAGTAAATGGCTGGATCTAGCAGGCACCAAACTAACAGTGGATTTGAAGAAAACTGTGACGGTTTTATGAAAGAACAACTAAATGATATGGGAGATGCAATGAGAACTCATGTGGTTATCCTCAACCAACTATCTGGAGTCATGATTGACCACCTGAACCTTAGTGATTTTTATAAGGCATCGTGTATGCGAGAAACAAATCCCTATGGACGTTCCGGTAATAATCATAAAGGTATGTATGTTCAAAAACCTATGTGTCAAATATGTGGAATGAAACACACAGGAAAATGATTCAAAGGGACAGAAAGATTCTATAGATGTGGAAATGAAGGTCATAAAGAAAGAACATTCCATGGAAAAAGGAAGCATCTAGTTTACTCTAAGAAAGGGAAAGAAGTTCTTTATGAAGGATCAATTGAATGTATTAAATATGGTGTGCATGGTCCTTATGAAAACACTTTTCCTACGAAGACGTTTCGGGAATGGGGTCACCATGATCGTACAAATATTAATTTACCAATACCTAATGCCATTCCGATTGAGGATGAAGAAACTGACAATGAAGAATGAAAGGTATGGATTATTTCTTAACATATGTTTTCCTATTATTGGAATCGTAGGATATGATTCATGATTTTGTTTGTAGGAAAGAAGTATTTTAGAATAAGTTGAAAAGGACTATCTAATGGATCAGCAAGAATGTTGAATGAGTAAGAATTCATCATATAATGGATTCAAGGGTTTTTGTAGATTTTAGGATGGTGAAATTCTTAGAAGTATTAAGTCTTTTTTGATAATGGGGTTATATTAGAAGACTTTTTATAGTAACCCTGATGTTTTATATACAAAATGATTATTCAAGGAATAATTATCCTTTCTTTTGTGGATATAGTTATAAAGAACCATTTGGGTTTATATGATCCTGGAATTTGAGGCAATTACTGGTTAATACATTTTGGGTTGCAAAATGGAAGTTATCAGATAAACTTTGTGGTTAAAATATGTTATGGTTATTTTTGATGAATTTATCTCTTTTTGAGGAATGTTATAAAATTATATAGTATTTGAAAAGTGACAACACGCAGACCGTGTGACAACCCTTCGTGTCGGACGAAGCTGGGGGAATCGAACCCACAACCAAAGTGCAACTGGTATTTATCTCCTACCACTAGACTACGTGAAGTCTTTGGTTAGTTTCATTGATTCTTTTTTAGTTAGATGATTTTATGAATTAAGAGTAAGTTGATTTTTTTTGTTATCAATGTAAATGATTATACTATCATGGAGGATATGTGATTAGGTTAATTAATTTTCAGTATGAGACTGTAAGAGTAACTGATGTTATTTTGGAGAAAAATGATAAAATTTATCTTAGGATACAATGTGATTAAATCCTTCAGAGAATTGGGTTTCAATATTAGTTTGGTTTACTTTGTAGAATTTTATGGATCGATGTTTATTGAATGGTCTTTGTTGAACTTTGGGTTTTAGTTTTGTTTAAGGTCTAAAGACATGGGAAGTATATAGTTATCTTTTGTGGATTAGGAGATTCTCTAGAAGTTGATTATAGCTCTCTTAATGTGAAAAAGTCATCCTAAATTCTTGTCTTTTGGAGAAAATATGAGTTCGTGTAAGAAATATAGTTAAATTTGAAAGTCAGCATGACAATTAAGTATGCTTCATTATGTTTTAGTTAAGAGCATAAATAAATTCCTCAGTGAAAAGTAACTTAAAAGAAAAATGTTTTTTGTTAATTTTTCCAACTGGGGAATGAAATACTGTTTAACCCATCACAAGTTTGTGATTTTCTTGTTGTTAAGTTTCTGCTAGACATGTTTACTATCACTCTCCATCAGAACATGACCCTTATTTTTCCTCCATATCCATATTTTCATACTTGTAATCCTAGTATGTGTTAACTCGGGTGACATTTGTACTTCTCTACCAATCTTTTAATGTGATAGTTTTACTTACACTTGTTCCGATGTCGGATTTTCAATGAAGCTTCCAAGCCCAATATTAAAATTGCGAGGACGCAATTCCCAAAAGGGGGGAAGGATGTAACATCCTAGGTAAATAAATAATATTACATTTTCATATTTATCCATATTTTTAAATAAAATATTAATATTACTTTAAAGGGAATTCTATGCTCGAGGGCATACCCAATACGCAAAAACGAGTTTCTTTGAAATCTTACGTTGCACTCTGATAATAAAATAATTTTATTTTAAAAGGTAGTTAATGCCTTGCCATTGTAATGGCGGGAATGAACGGATCTAACTAAAAAATTAGTATATATGTTTGTCAAATATTTTTACTTTTATCCAATAAACGTTGGAGGCTTAAAATGCAAGTGAATCCAATTTTAAGCATAAATATTCTAATATTATCTAAAAGGTCAATTAATTGCCTTTTGATGGAGAACCCTTTTTAAATATACTTTTTGACAATTTTATATGTGTTATTTGACAAAATAAAATCCTTCTTTAGAATCTGTACGTCAAAATTTACTTTGTGTAAAATTTTGTTATTTTTCTGATAAAGATCATTTTTATTGAAAATGATCCATTTTAATTCAAAAACTCATTATAATATTATTTATTTATATGGAAAGATTATATTTTTAATTTATATTAGAGTGTATTTAGAATATATTTTTACCATTTAATCTAATTGTGGTAATTGGAATTAATTTCACTTTGAAGTTGGACTTAAAGTAGTGTCAATCTTTTAATAGATATTGTTTCTTAAAAACAGGTTATTTGTTTTGACAGCGGAAATTAGTTATTAAATAAATTAATGCAACATATATGTTTTGAATTTTGTAAAATAGACATCATCTTTTAATTCATAATATCAAATATAGCTTAGGGTGAATTTTTGGTATTTTTCTGAAAAACTACAATTTTTTATGAATAGTGAAACCACTATGTGGTAGTTTAAAAACTGTTTTTTCATTTAAATGAAACATTACCACTTCTTTGATTTGAATTCCAAAAATCCGACATACATTGTTATCATTAGGATGTAAAATTTTGTTCAATGGGTTTAAAATAATTTTTTGTTGAATAGTAACTTTTATGTTTTTAATCGCGATTAGAGGTAATTAGTGTAATTTAAGGTAAAAATTATGTTTTAATAATATGATATTACCTAGACACATGTCCTACCCTCATTGGATGTTTCATGTCCGACCAAGACAATCCATGGGTCAACTTGGGGACCCCATGGAGCCACTTTGGTTGGAAAATGACATAAATAACTTTTTATTTAAAGTTAAAATAAAAATTTCACAAGCATGAGTTGTTTTACTAAAACAAATTTTAAATGGGGTTATACAAGTCATATTTTTGACTATAAATATTAATAAGAAAGATAAAAAGATTTTGTACATCATGATAGTTTTTTTATAATTTTTGTACATTAAACAAATTAAATTATTTATGACATCATAATGATGCAGCGATTACCTCATTAATAAAAGATTTAAATAAAATGAAACGATAATATTAAAACATTAACATACCCTTGTCAAAGACCTATTGTATGAGTATATTTCGAACCCTTACCACCTTATCTTCGAAATAAGTCAATTTGGGGCCTTTAAAATCCAAAACGCATTTGAAAATAATGTAAAATTTTGTAACTTTCCAAGAGTGCCCCTCCTCTCCTCTTATAAAAGGATCCCACCTCTACCACCTTACCCACAATTCTCAAGCCTTTGGCTCGGCTAACCCCTAATAATTTTGTCTCTACACATCCCTCTATTACTCCTAGAAGCCTCACTATGGGAAGAATTCTTCCTAAGTAAGCCTTTGTGCCCAAATCAAAGAGAGATACCTTATTTTAAGGTAATGTCTTCACTTGTGTTCTTTTGTTTTATTTTTCTTCTCCAACCCCCATAAATAATTTTATTCATTTATTTTGTATCAAATACAGTATCTTTAATATATTAGGATGTTTTTATAAGAATTATTAGATCTACACTTACACACACCTAAATCTAATGGTTAAAGGACATATTGTTTTGGTGGATGGTGAATTTCGGCCTCACGAAACGATGATTGTTCAATATTATTTTAACACCTTAAAAGGTGGCCATTAAGATGTCACTATATTTATATATGATATATGATATGTTTATTTTTTACTTAAGCTTCTGTATTTTTAATTTATGGAATACCTTTATGGTTTCCATTATGGTTAAACGTGATATCTTCATTTTAGGAAGTGCGAACTACCGCCCCCTCAAAGTGATTTGATTCGTTAATACCATATGTGGTACGTATAAAGGATATATTTAATGATATTATATATGATACCATACTGGAATTATAATACTATTTTTTATCATTATGTTTTAATTCCATTAAATAAGAAATAGAAATGGAAGTAGCGTTCATGCGTACGTACGGCTTACCGTCTCCATGAACGGTGCTTTTCATTTCTTACATCTAAATGTTATGTAATATTATAAATGCATTTATATAATGGATATATATTATATATATGATATCTACATAATTAATATAATTCTGGATATAATATATATTTTACCACATGAACAACTTGTAATTATAAAGATTTTATTTTTCACTCAAGTAGCAATGATCTACAAAATGACCATTATTAACTTAAATAATTACATAGTGTTCATAGCATGGTAGTAAGTGATATAAAAGTAATAATGAACATGAAAAATGTTCTTAAGAACGTATAAATTAACTCATGTTAATTATTCAGGAGGTTAAAGAACGATCGAGTCAAGTCGGACCTGAGGTAAGGGATCCTACCCCTCTCTTTCTTTTTAAGTACACTCTTTTATGTCATTCCTTTTAAGCTCATATATCTTATGATTGGGATGTTATTTTATATTAATCATACTGTACTTTTTATTTTCATATGATGAGAGACTCTATTTTCTCTCATCAACCCATTTTGGATGTTTTAATTGGTGTCGTTAGGCTGCCGAAATTTCGTAAGGGGCTTTTTATCTCACTTTGTGTTTTCGTGAGATTCATGCTACATTTGCCAATATTTCCTTTTGAGTGGTGTATGTATTTTCCATTATTCTACTCTTTGGGTAACATACTTTCATTTATGATTATTTACATCAATGTCGTATATTCTTTCTTTCATGTGGAGTACGTTTCGAAAGTTACCCAAATCGGTAAGGGAACCTTTCACCCTTCTCTTTTTAAAAGACTTCTTTTGTTATGTCTTTTAATTTTCATCTTATTATGTGGGGATATGTTGTTATATATCCTTATTACCATAAATTTTATTTCCAAGTGATGAGATACCCTTTATCTCTATCATCAACCCTTTTTCTAAAATTTGATGTGACGCCGTTAGGATGTCAAGGGAACTTCTTAACCCAATTTCGATTTCTTTGGGTTCAACATGTAGTTATTGAATATGTCATCCTTTGAATATGTTTGAATGACTTTTGATTATTTTACACTTAATATCCACTTTTATTTGGTGTATTTATATTTGTTACACATAATTATGTGACTGATTTATCCTTAATTTAAGGATACCATCTTTATAATGGATTTCATCTCAATTTACATTTAAATTGATATTTCATTGTTGTTATGTTCCAATTCACTCTTATATAGTGAATATACTGTCATTTGGAATATTATATCATGAATCCATTTATTCTCATGATATTATAAAGTTTTTATTAAATGTTATTCTTCATGTATTGTATTCAAGTGACTCTCATTTTGTTAAAAACCCTTTAACTAAAATATCGTTTTAAATGTTTTAATGATTTAATCTTATAAATATTTCTCATTAATATAAATGTTTTCAAAATGGTTTTAAGGATTTATTTATATGGATATTAATGGTTTAAAATGATAAAATTTTCAATGTGTTATGGGACACTTTCATTTAAAAATCTCTTTATTAAATTTTTTAAATGGTTTTGAAAGTGGTTTTTAGAATGGATTCATTATTTCAATATCATAAAATGTTATATTGTTATTGCAATGTGGGAATTCTATCTTTCCTTTATGAATTAGTTATGTGCTATGATTATGTTATGGTTCTTGGGCATTGTTATGAAGACGGGTGGTTCCGTGATAATCTAAGGGCGGGTGAGCCTGATATAGCTCTCCAATGCATTGGGTAACGCGAAGGAGTTAAATGTTAAGGTTTCTCTGAAGAGATTTAGGGAATACACTGTGATGGGTATTCCAAACGTAACTAAGAGGGTTACTCCCTACGTAAGAATGTTATGAATGCCTCAAGATACTTATATGTCTTATGATTTCTATGATTTATTCATGATTTTATGAGTTATGTTAAAGTTTTTATGTTTTATGGGTAAAGTATGATTTCATTCTTATGTATATATGTACTCATGTTTCCTTTCCATACTTTTTATAACCCTTACTGAGCTTTTTATGCTCATCCAATGTTTTTGAAATGTTTTTCACAGGTCAAGGGAATGGTACATGATATGATGATAGAGTCAAGGAAGTGTCAAGAAAACATCCATGTTTTATTTTAAATATGTTTCTGTTGATGGAAAAAATGAATACTATCTTTTATGTAAGTAATTTTTTTACATGTGAAATGTAATGCATGTTTTATGATCTAATTCTCTAAAACTCTAAACCAGAAAATATCCTCATTGTGTAATCTTGTAATAACTCAAGATTAAATAAGGTTTAAGGCTGGGGCCTTATAATAAGGGTATGATAACATGATCATAACTTACAAAAAACATACATAAAAATTTGTAGACCATAATACATGAGTCCAGGAATAAGAATTTTTCATAATAAAAGATGAAAAGAATATAAATTTTGAATCATCTATAATCAATCACGATTCATGAGAACATATAATAAGAAAGATAAATAATCTTGTGGAATAAAAAAAGTATAAAAATAATTTCCATAGTTAAGGATAACTGTTAGGACCATCATATCAAAATAGAAAGAGTCCCAGAGTGGATTTAGTTCACTCTCCATTCCCATAAACGTGGTGTATAGAGTCCCATAGTTGATTAAGTTCATCTATAATTCACTTTTATGTTATCTCATGGTATATAATACTTTAACCAATTCATTATAGTGATATATAATTCTTTACCCACCCATCACAAAATGAAAACCATGCATATTTTTTCATGAGAATACAAAATCATTAATATTTCAATATCACCTAATTACCTAGTGGAAAATATTTGGGTTTCATGAAAATGTTTATTTAACATTTCCTAATCCATCCATATAAATACATTGGATAGTATTATAAGAACTTATCCCTTGTTTAATATAAGTAACAGTAGAGGATGTTTACATATCTGAGAAACACTATTTTATAATTGTTAGAAATATCACTTTGAAAAGAAATTTAAATATAAATATTCTTTTCAAAATAATTAAAAATTAAAATAATTTGTAAAATACACTCAAAAACATTGAAATGAGTCTTCTTAAAGAATAATTATCATAATAGTAAAATAATTTATTCACATATAAAGGAATAAAATGAATACCTTTATCAAAATGATACATGTGTAAAATATAATAACATTATTACAAAAAAACATTTAAATGAAATTTAAAATAGATAAAATTACCTTTATTAGATATTGAATCATGTAAAATAAAGTCCATTAAATGAATGTGGTGATAGAGAAGTAATATTCCTGGTTGAATAGTTTATTTGGGGTTAATTTCACTTACAATCACCACATTGGGTAAATTATTTACCAAGGGAAATTATATTGAGATAAGACCATAAAAACCTCATAATATTTAGATGAGAAGAATTTTTATTTGGTTTTAGAAAAAAATTTCACAAAATTTTTAGTTTTATATAAATACATTTAGATCAATCTCAATTTGGAAATGAGATTTGAATGAAACCCTTAAAATTTCATTTCCTTTCAAATCGAAAACCCAAGAAAGGTGGAACACAAGATTGATTGTTAAATCCATTGGATTTTAGGATAAATTTATTGAAAATAAATACATGGGTATTATACACACCATAAAATAAATTAATTGTTTAATGCAATTTATATCTCAATAAAGTAAAATCGAGATTCAGAAACCATTACCTTTCTCTCCCAACATTCACAAAATCTATTTAATCTCTTGTATAATAAACATAAAAATATTAATAAATTATTTAAGTACACTATTGTTAAAAATTACCATTAGTATTCTTAGATAAATGTTTTTACTACATATGTAGTATTTAATTATTGTTAATTTTCTTTAACGGGTGTTTGAAAATTTGATTGTTTCATGCATGTTTTGTAAAAGCAATGTTGGAAAATATTTTTTATACCATGTTCAACATTATCATATTATAAAAATATTTAAATCTATATGATTAAATTATTTATGAATCCCCATATTCACCAAATGGAAACTATGGGCATGGTTCGTGGTAACATGATACATGATTAACATGTTTCAGTTAAATTGTTGATATTATCATAATACTTTATAATGATCAAAACTCTTTTGTAATAATTTTAGAATAAAATTAATGGTAAATATTAATCCATAGAATTATATTTGTTCATAAAATATATTTTTTAACCATACATGTATTTTAGTGATGGAAAATAGAACACATCACTCCCTAGAGGCAGTAGTTTTCATTTACACTCAGATGATGTTTTCATTTTCCATAGAATAGAAAGATGGTAGAAATTAGTTTATATTATCAAAATATTAATAATTTTATAAATATAATATTTATAACGTAAATACAACCTTTTAACCATTCATGTATGATGGTTATGAAAAATTAAACATGTCACTTCGTGGAGGTGGTAGTCTGTATATATGTACAAATAATGTTCAAATTTAATTCTATAGGGAAAGAGAATATAATATCTATTCCATTAACATCATAAAATTACAGTATATTAATAAAAACAATTTCATTATATATTTTATTTTAAATAGATTCATTGTTGAAACATAGTTAAGAAAAATATTATAGGTAATTTGTTTGCACATTGACAGTTTGAAACTTCTCTTGGAATACCTCTTGAACATGGTTGATTTAAAGAATTTATTAAGATTCAGGGGATCCAAAATATGCTAAATGAAATTAAGGGAAATAAAAAGGGGTTAAATTATCATGATTAGTTCAAATTTTAGAGTGTATGTAAATCGGTTTTGAAGTCCCCCTTTCTAAGTGAAAGGAGTGGAGCTTTTATAGTAATATAAAAGACAGGTATTTATTTAAATAAAATGGATCCAAAATTTAAAAATAATAGAGATAGAATAAGATAGGATTAAGACTATATTAAAACACTCATTTTTACAATGAGACTTGACTCATTTATGGATTTTTATCCTTTTTTTTTACTTTTACCAAAAAAACAAATTTTACCCTGGTATCTCTTTCTTTAACCATTTATAAATTATTTTTATAACAAAAAATAAAATTACACTTATTAGATAATTTGGATATTATGATTTAAAATATGAAAATAGTTTCATAATATTAAATTTATATAAGTGATAAGAATTAATTCTTAAATAATAAGAGCTTATTGCATAAAAATAATTTTTATAAATACATAACTTTAGGTTCTAAGATGTAAAATATTGGTTTCTATATTAAACATAATATTTTAAAATGTATAATTGTACTTATTAAATTAATATTTAATTAATTAGAAGGCTTTATAAATTTTCTTAATTCATGGTTATACCCTATTTATTCCATGAAATTAATTTTCTTTATAAAAATAATATTTTACATTATTCACTATAAAGACAATCTTTTCTGGAAAATTTTTAAAATTAATCCTATGAAAATATTATTATGATGAATTAAAAAATGAAGATTTTTCCAATTAAATATCAAAATTTTTATAAATTTATTTTTAAAATAAATATATAATGTACAACAAAAGGAAATATTTTAAACAAAACATTTTTATTTATGCATTACTAATAAAACTAATACTTCTTATAATTACTAAATTGAGATTACAAATTACATTCCAAACTATTATATTGTAATATATTTCATTTTTTAACATAATAAATCATTATTTACTTATATTTTGTGTCTCATGCATCACAAGTTATTGTACGCACTAAATTTATGAAAGATAAATATATTCTATATACTAGAGTCATTACATTCTACCCCTTTATAATAATTTATCTTTTAATATTTTGTTTTTTTAATAGAAAAAATGAGGATACTTATACCTTATTACATTCTAGGGATCTTATGTAACTTTCTTAAATTTATGGTTTTTTCATAAAACATTTACTAGGTGAATAGTCCTATTTCACCGCACTTTATCTTTTTGATTCATAATCTCCACCAGTTATTCCTTATACGAAATTTCATCCCCTAGATGTATATAATTTGAGTTCAAAACATGGGGAGGATCAGTTATCTACTCCGCCCATAAGAGACACATGGAACACATTGTGATCTTGGCATATGTTTAGTGGAAGTTCCAAATAATAAGTTATCATCCCGATATGGTCAAGAGTATCAAAGGAACATATATATCTAGGGATAAACTCCCAATTATTTCTAAATGTCATAAATCTCATCCAAGTAGATGTTCATAGGAATACCTTTCCAGTAACATTAAAATCTAGATCTCACTGATGTTTATTAGAATAAAGTTTTTCTAAACTCTTAGAAACCCTGATGTACAGATGAATGTCTCTAATATTCTCATTCATTTACTTAGTTATCCCAATACCAATAGATTGTGGTCCCAAACTTCATCCCAACATCTTTATGTTTAATACTTATTATCAAAGAGTACTTTATAAGGATACATTTGAATGCTTGAGTGAAAAAAATCATTGTAAGAAAAGTTTACAAGAAGATGGTATTGATATCAAACACCATTAAAATCCATATAGAAAGATCTCAAATTATCTTATAGCTTTTGAATGGTACTCTCATACTAACCATTTTTTGAAGATTATATTCAATTCTATATTCCTACTTGGTGTCAAATTATTCTTGAATACCTATCTAAATCTTCAAGATATTACCCAAATATTAATCAGATAAAATTGAATGTGGTACTCTATGTAGCCTTAAAATGTCTCAAATGTATACCCTATAATATTTTTCAAAAGAGAAATATTCGATAATAGTAATTAATTGTAAGAAATTCATAAAGAGACTGACTACATCCCAAATTGAATTATAGCCTTTGGATTTATTAGGGGGTCTTATGATGAAATCCATTACGATGTTTTCCTATTCCCATATATTTATGGGTAATGGTTTCATGGTACCTTTTGACATCTAATTTTTTACCTTAACATGTTGAAATATCATACATTGTGATAAAGACTCCAAAATATTCCTCTACATTTTTTTCCATGAATGTTATCTAATGTCTCTATACATATTTAAAATTCTAATAGGTATTGAGAATGATATTTTAACCAAAATATCCTTCAATTATGGAATAATTGAGACACATATATGGTTCCTAAATATAATCACTCTATTATGGTTAAGGACGAACTATGGAATATTTTTTATATTCTTTTCCAGTTTAAAATCCTATTTCTATGCTTCTTTAATTGTCCCATGGATGGATGATTTTATATTCATTTTTAAAAATTTATAATTTCTATCAATCCCTCGACATTTCAAGGTTTATCCCTCTTAAATACCTATGTTTTGGATAACTTTAAATCCTCATTATGGTCAATCTAGCATATATATTCTCACTTACTGCATTGATCACTTGTTATTCCTTCCATTTATGGTTATGTATTGAGCATTTATAATATTTAATCAAATCCAAAAATCTAATTTGGCTCATATTCCAACTCTTCATATGTGAATATATTCTATAAGAATTTATAAATTATATATATATATCACACATCTCACTATAGAGATAATGCCTCTATATTCTCAAAGAAAATAAAATTTCACCATAAGCTTCACGTCATGATTCAAGTAATTTTTTTAAGAATGTAAGATATAGGCCTTAAACCTAGCATATTTTTGTGTTTTTTAACTGTAATTAACTTTCTTAAAATTCTGATGATATTTTTAATTTAAATTTTTAGAGTATTTGGACAAGCTATAAAAATTTAAACACATACATTACAAGTGGACACATATACTCAGTACACATGTTTTCCACCAAATAAATTTTTTAAAAATTTATCGTGGTTTCTTTTAAGGATAAATCTTCACAATATTCATATTCTCTTCATCATTGTCCCTACTCATCCATAAACCACAGGAAAAATATTAAAAACATGGGAGGAGAAAAAATTCCCATTATGGGATATAATCACATATAACCCTTATAATTCCTTAAAAAACCCTTATAGACTAGAATAAACATTAGGACAACATCTAATATAATAATCTAGAGAAACAAATTGTGTCCCAATGCATTGGAGCATTATTGGGGAATACCCAATTCTATAACGGGAAAACTAGTGAGTAATAATAGGGATAAACCCTTATTAAATAATTTTTAATGAAAAAATCATGAACAAAAACATTGATAGATTTTTTAAACCCAATTCTAAACACTTTTTGATATCACAATACCATTTTATTATAAAAAATTACTTTAAAATCTAAATACCATTTACATAATAATGAAACATGTTCTTTGAAAATAACTAAGATAGCATATAATTCAAACAATAAATATTTAAATGATAATGAAATTGGGAAATTAAATTCATTTTTTATAAGTATAAAAAATTACTTTATATTTTTTTTAAAATACTCAAAGAGGAAATTTAAATTAATGATAAAAATAAATTCCATTACATATATCATATTTTTTATCAAAAAGAATAAATAATGAGTATTTAAAATAAATAAATAAAATATAGTAAAAATAAAATGTAAGATAGTAAAATATCATTTTACATATATTTTTAACATGATACAGTCAATAAAGTAGAATCATAACTCAAAGAAAAGAAATTGAGTTAAGAATACACTTACCTTTAGTCTGATTCATCACATAACATATTTATATTATTGAATAAAAGAATTGGTTAAGTTGTTTATTTTCTTTATAAAAAATTTCATGTCTATTTATCCTCTTATATAACTTATTAGCAAGTTATAACAATTACTTAACTATTTATGTTCACATCAGATGTTTTGATGATATTCAGTACTATAGTCCAAAATGAATTTGGTATGATGTATATTTCCAATGTGGTAATTAGTCCATCATCTATAGAATGATAATAATGTAAAAATTAACATTTTAATACCAAAATTATACTTTTAAATCCATCCATTAAATATTTATATGAAAAAAGAACTATGATAAAATCAAGGAGACGATAAGCCGTACATGCACATGAGTAATGATTCCCTTTCTTAATGGTCAAAATGAAAAGAAGGTAAGTATAATTTTATCTTCCCATAATCATAATAATAATATTATTTTAACATTAATCATTTAAATATACTTATATATATTATCCATGTGATTTTTATATTAAAAAAATCGCATCACTTCATGGAGTTAATAATTCACAAGTACGCACTGACGACGTTATAATTTTTTGTATATGGAAAGGTAAGAACATAAATGATATATCAAATTTTAATAACTATAAATATTACATTAATATCATATATATAAACATATAATTCCATCATTATAACCATTATTGAGATATGGTGATGTAAAACAAATTTCATCATTTCACAAGGCGGTGGTTCACTGTGCACACGAACGATGAATCTGTTTCCCATTTGATGGAAAAGGAGATGGATATGTGTAATTACAAAAAAATATTAACATATAAGTTTATTTAGGATACTTTAGTTATTATTTCATAATATTTGAATAATATTTTACGGAAGTGGAAGAGAAATAAAATATAAACGCTTGATTAAAAATACTACCACTTCCTCGGACAATATCATTTTCTTAACACCTTAATACCAATAAGAGTGGTGTTCTTCCAAAAATAAGAGATCTATAATGTGGATATGGATTATATTAATTTATTTGGATAGTAATTTTCTGAAGAAAATATTGTTTTTATGTGTGATTAAAATATAATAATTGGTACCCTTTTATAAGAGTGGGGAGGTGCGCTCTTTGAATTTCACAAAATATTAAATTAATATAAATTAATTTTCTATTCCAAATGGATTCAAAATTATATATTTAAAATATCTAAATATTATGGGTCTAAATAAATTCATCCAATTAAAATTTTATATATTTAAACTATTTTTTTAATCTTTATCATTTGGTTTTAAGCCTTATTTAACACCTTCAATTCTTACCGTGACAACATGAATTCTTACTATTTCATGGTTAATATAGTTACAATAAAATTCCCAAAGAACCATAAATAGATCATGGATTAAATTTAAAACCTTATACAAATGTTATTTTACTAATGTTATATTTTTAATAATTTAATATCATTTAATAAATTATTTTTTAATTTAAATTATCATAAAATTAATTTCGAAACTATTTGTTAACTTAGTTTTTAACAATATCAATACAACAAGATAAATTAAAAAAATATTATAATACTTCATTAACCTGTCAAATAAACCAATAAAAATCTTAAATCACATTAACTATATAAAATTATATTTTCTTTAATATTTTTAATAACATTTATTTTATATTTCAATTAATTTAATTATCACTACATCACTATTATGCAAGCATTTAAGGTAATTATTTCTTAACTAAAAATTAAAAATAAATTTTCCTGACGGATATAAATATTTTATATTTATAAATACTATTTATTATGAAATATATCTTTCTAATGACCACATATTGAAAATGTAATACTAATTAAAAACATTAGTGTCACAAGCTTGACAATTCATTAGAAAAAATATAATATGGGTATTAAAGTCATAAAAGTGACTACAAGATGTCATAAATTCTTAACAACGATCAATTTTTTGAAAATCACTAATAAAATAAAATAATGATAATATTAAGGTTAATTTAATAATATTTATAATATTATTTTTTCTCTTAATTGCCCGATTTAGTTTAACTATGATAATAAATTGACGTTGTTTACTATTCATATTATAAATAAATAAAATATAAATATCTAATAAATTTGGAACTTATAATTCCAAATATTTTATCTATTTTTTCAAAATTCAAAACACACAAATTGATAAAATTAATTTAGAACTAATCCTACAGACATTGTGAGAAAGTGGGGTTTGAATGTTAAAATGTTTAAATGCTTGAAAAGTTTTTATATCCAAATTTTACATGAAAAGATTAAAATTACATAAACTGGAATAATATACATATAATTGGACTAATTATACATTAAAACATATTAAAATATAATTTAATATTATAGATTAATTTGATGAAAAGTCTGTTTTCAATTAAAATGTAACATTTTTTTCTCTATTCATCAAAAAATCAAAATTGCGAGAAACATAAAAGAAAATGAAACTAACATAATATTTACATTAATAATTCAAAAATTATGTTTTTTTCAAATAAAATTTATAAAAGTGTCAACATTTAAAATTTGAATAAATTTCTCCAACAAAAGTTTCCAAAACAGCCTTTAGAAAGATAAAGCTTTTTTATATGTAAAATTGGATTTATTTTTATATCATATCAAGAAAACACACAATATGAAAGTAAAAAAAAATATTTTATATATTATATATATTTAATTAATATAATCTAGTGGTAGCGATTTGTTTATTTGTTGGTATAAAACACACTTGTGAATATTTAAATAGTTATTTAGAAAAATATTTCCATTTATTTTTTGAAAGGGTTTTATTTTCATTTATAAATAATTAGCTATCATTTAATTAATAATATATAAATGTTTCAACCATATTTTCATAATTTATTTAATCATTTTCACACCCTCTTTTATTATTGATAGGTCATAATAATGACTTTTAAACAATAATATTTAGTTGTTCGTCTAAGATTGATGTAGTGTTGATACACACTGTCAAGAATATTGTTTCATTATTAAAATATCATGATTTGAAAATATCTCTCCCCCCACATTAAAAAAAATCCTCACAGTTTTAACTCACTAATGGTAACCAATGTTTGACTATTCAAAACATATATTTTTCAAATCCCACATTGGAATAAGGTTCAATAAAACTACCATTTGAAAAGATAGAAAGGAACGTTTTAAGTTTACCATAGATAACAAAAACTTGGATTCCATGTATAAAAATTTAGAAATGGAATAGAAAAATAAATTTCATGTTTTTATGGAGAGTTATAGGGAACATGGTAATGATAAATTAAATAATAAAAAACTGTAACTTGCTAATGGGTTAAAAGGTCATTAATTTCTTAGTAATAATTTTAAATGGATAATTTTTTCTTTTAAAGATAATTCTCATAGATTTGAGGAATTATTTTATTAAATGGAATAATTACATAAGTAAATATACTTACTTGAGAAGAATATTTTTATTCGTTAATCAATTTCCATTATAAACTCATATTTTTCTCCAAACGGTAAGTATGAATTTTTCATGCATGAATAACTAGACTTAACTTATAGATTATAACTTAATTCACATAAAGATAATAATATATTCTACATGTATATAAGAATTAACCAAACCAAAATGGTTAGAACAGGGTAAAATAAATCCCCAAAATGATTAAACATTTATATGATGAAAAACTATTTTAATCACCAAAATTCAACAGTGACACCAAAAGTTCAACATAGAAAAATTATTATCTTTCAAATTACTCAAAAAATATTCTAGGCTTTGATTGAAACCTAATAATCAGATGGATTTTTTCAAATAGTCTTCTAAGATAAATTTAAAAAATGTCTCCCAAAATAACAATCACTCTTAATGTCTCGTTCCAAAAAAATGTAATTTCTGGAATCACATAATCTTCAAGTATGCTAACCATATCCATAAAAAACATGAATCGCCATAATTCTGCAAATAAAATTATATAAAACTAAAAATATAATTCAATAATTATTAATCAAATGAAATCCCTTGATCATATAAACTTTAAAGTCTTCCAATACCATTAAACATATTTCTACCAACAGTAATCGAATTATTCCTCAATTAATTTTTTTAATATCATAAAAATAAGGGCCATATGTAGCTCAAAAATTTATCAAAACCAAAAAAATATCTCCCAAAAATATCACATTTTCACTAATCCACTTTTCATAAATATTTATTTAATCTGACATATGTTTCTATATTTTGAAAACAAAAATCTAATAGATAATATTCCTTAGGTATTTCAGGATTATCACAATATTTATGAAATACCACTATATCATATTTATTTTTTGAAAATAAATATATATATAAATGCCTCATTTTTCTTATTCCATAATACATTATTCCAACAAATCAACAAATAGAATATTTCCTTATTAGTTGAAAATATCACTCAATCATGATTCATACTTAGATCACAATAAAAAACTCATACCTTAAATCTATTAATCAAGGTCTACCTTTATATTTTTTATTTACTTTTTATATTCTAATAGGTAGTACAAATATCCAAAAATTAAATAGTCAAGTCCTTGATTGTATTTATCTTGTCGAATTAAAAGGATGACTCTTTTATTAAAAATAAAATAATTGATATACCATGATCTATATAAATTTTGTAGAAATGAAAAAGTGATTGGCATAACAAATAGTTTCTTAAATGTGATTTGGATGCTCAAAATACATTCAAGATCATATGATAATCTTTTTCCATGATAGTGATGATTAAATCATCTATAATGGATATAAAGGTTGTGTGATATCATTCTTCTTATATATTGATAATAGATCTTTAATCTATAGAGAAGAACAAAATTAAAAACTGAAAAGAATTATTTCATGTTAAAATGAAGACAATTCCAATTTAATTTATATAATACTTTGTCCTCAAAATATTTTATAACTAAGTCGGATACCCTATAAAATGAAATATCCAAAAATATCATTACTGAAAATAAAATCCATCACATAATATATCAAATGTGGTTTCTAATACCATGAAATTATAATAAATCCTAAAATTATAAATCCATGATGAAATCCTAAACTCCTAATAAAACTTCACAAGAAAAAATCCATTTCTCCAAAGTTATCTAAGCCCTCCTTTTATAACAACTCTAAGGACCCAACCTTCTGTTAGTGTTGGTTCCCTAGATCCAACTTATTTTTGCTTTATGATAAAAATGTATTCACAATTTTTGAATATTAATAATGTCTATATCACATAATGATTTTTCTTCTGAAGAAAATAGTATTTGATAATGTTCTATGAGTATTTTTCACACTAAAAGATCATAAAAGTTACCCACTATGATGAGAAAATATAAGTGTTATGGAACTATTTTTAATATATGTTTTACATCTAGATGATATCATTTGAGGGAATCAAATGATACATGCTATTAGGGGTGGAAACTTATAGGGTTTGAGACACCTTCTCATGGTGTACTTCCTAGGTAATATCTTGTAGGATATTATGAGAACGAGACTGGCCAGTAAGAAATCCAAATTCATCGGTGTCATTAGATTTTCCTATACGTGGAAATGTTTATTTTTCCTTAGACTTTAGGATTATTATAAACAGTTATTATGAGTCATTCACATAGATGTATTTAAGAAAACACTGAATATAAATATTCATGGTGAGGTAGGATACGTTTAGTGAGTCATGAGTAATATTGTATTAATGAATAATGCGAGAAAGGATTTATCACTTCTGTTATTTAATGTTTGTTAATATCTCAAAACCCTTTATGGAAATGATATATCATAAATAAATAAATGGCCATGGTAATCAATATTCAAGTTCTATTTTTGGAAATTCAAAGAAAGAGATAATTGAGCACACTGGTTGATAGAACTGTCATTCAACCAACTCGAATTGAGATATTCTGATAAACCTATTATGATACAAAGTAAGTGTTTGTATGAGGTAAAATGTTGTTGAGGCATTAACTTCTTTATCTATGGGTGCTTTGGCCTGATTTAAGATGTTAACCTTGGACTTCTGGCTGATTCACCTAATTCCACTCAGAAAGAGACCTAAAGGGTCACACAATAAGTGTATCCAGAAACTTAGTTAAATAATATATTATTATTTATTATTTAACAAGTTGAATAAATATTATTCTTTTACGTGATTTAAAAATTATTCATGTATTCTTGATCACATTTATTCTATCACTATTTATTCTAGAGATTATTTTATGAGAAGAATATTTAATAAATATTTATTTCCAATTTTGTGAATATAATATTTATTTATTTATTAGAGAATAAAGAAATGATATTTATTAAATAAATAAATACAATTTTTTCATGTCCCAATATATATTTTGGAGGAATGGTAGACTGAGTTTAATGGTCTAGTGAGAAAAGATAATATTGAATATAATTTAATTATATAATATTTAATTTTTTTTCACAAATTCATCTCATATCAAGAAGTAATAAAATTTCTATTGTTATTTGACATGGTTTTTTGATTGGATTAAATAAATAATAAGGGCACTTGTTCAATTATTTCATTTTTCCCTAGCATTACAAATCCCTAATTATGCTATTTTCTCATTAGTTTGTCCACAACATTTTTGGAGAAAACCTCTCAGGACAAGAGAGCTCTATTCTCTAAGAATGTTATCAATAATTTAGAGCAATCCTCCTCCATAGAATCAAGGAGAATGCTTTGGAACCAGTTCTATAGGTGATCAAAGGCGGATGACAGAAGCACAAGAATCTTTTGTGCTAGCATATGAGACTCCTTCGGCAACATCCTGAGATTCATGGAACATAACAGGGTCACTGCAAGAGGAAATATATTCTTGGTTTCTACAATAGAACGATGGTTCACTATATACTTATCATTGTACACATCAACTAATAAAGATTAATTTGAATTATTTCTTTATCTAATTAAATTAATTATAAACTACATGTGTTGATCAGTCTCTATCACTTTTGGGACAAGTATTATTTGCCTATTTCATTGAATCAATTCTGTGGATCCTGGAATTCATCATCATATAGAACTTGAATTGATCATTGATTATGGAAAAATTAATGTTGGGCACCACCCATCACACAATTCTGATGTTCTAGTAACCAACAAGTGGTGTGAAAGGGACACAAAATTGTATATCATTATTTAAGATCATTGGTGATATATGCATTTATAATTTAGTTTTTCAATTCAATATTAATCATTATTTTAATATAAATTGAGAGATCATATTATTACACATTATTTATTTATATATCTAATAAATATGTTTAATTTTTGTGATAAAACTAAAATCAAGGAACTCATCTTGATGAGCCTAATATTATTCTGCGATTACACAGAAGCACACATTGTGTAACTGAAGTTACACACTATGTAGTTGTGTTCAATTCACCAGGAGTTAATTCGGAAATTACTCAATGAATTTTCATTAATGAAACACAATGTAGATCATTCTTACACCACATATTGACCAGGATAGACTGGCGCAAGGTCAGTTAGACTACATGTCGTGTGACCCCTTGGACACGGCATGTGGTCTCTTTGCATTAGAGATATGCATTTAATTAAATAAACGGTCTACCTAACTGGTGATTGTGTAACATAGAATCAACATAGTGTGTGGCCCATTGAACATACAATATTCTCCAAATTTTTTAAGGCACATACTACATGATATTTCCCTAGGCATGTATCTCGGATAAACGGTGAGAGGTGTACACACCGTGTAGATCAAATCTACACACCATGTACTTATAGCCTGAAACATAGATTTAAAATTTATTTATTTTACTCTAAAAACCTTGAGACATGTTCTTGTGTGTGGTAATAAATATAGGAAATTCCATGTTATAGTTTTTAATATACATAAATATTTAAATTTTCGATTAATATCTACATAATTTTTAAGTCATGCATATCATGTATGATTCGTATTATATGTTGTTACTCTATGTACATTAAATTATAAGAGGTTCTTGAAAAATCATGTAATTTTTGTAATCCTCCGTGATGTATAAGTTTTTAAAGTATGTGATAACTCATTTATGACATATTTCACAATAGTAAAACATTATATGAGTATAATACATGTTGGGTAGATTTGGGCAGGTATTCACCCTGTTTCCTCCCCGGTATATTTTGTAAAAATTATTTTTAAATGAACTTATTTGATTATTTTAAAATAATAATGTATGTGAATCTCAATGAAATTAAAATAAGAATTGAGATAAAAGTACTGATTAATTAAAGATAATAATATCTCGATTTGAGAATGATTTATCATAAAAAAGAATGATTAAAGAATTTAATTATTGTTTTATTTAGTTTATAATATGTTTCATGAATGTGGATGATAATGATCTAGACTTGAAATTATTTATGTGATGGGTTTCAATTAATTTATTATTAAATCATATTTTTGGTTTACTTTCCCTCTATCATCATTATTATGTAGGGTATGTGTTTCCATGGTTTCTTTTATGTAAATAACATTTCCCCCACACTTGTCCATGAGTAAAAGGAATATTTAATGGATGAAACTCCCATGCAAGTGGAGGAAGTTCATGTTAGGAGATGAGAGGAAATCAATCCAAGGATATACAAAGGTGGAAAATTGTAAAGTTGTAAACATGAACATCAATTAGTTCAATGTTTTTCTCCCCTAGGTAAATGGTTAGTTTACAAACAACATGATAAACTAACAATTAATATAATTTCGTGATCATACCATTTTTTTTAGTTTCTTGGTTATTTCATTTTTTAAGTATTTTAGTGATCACATAATAAATGAATTAACAAGAATGCAATATGGAACTAAAATAAATGAGATTATGTGTTAATATTATCTAAGATGTGGTTAATCACTTAATTAATCCCTCTTAATATTAATAATCATGTCATAAAGATAATAATTGGCACATTACAAATAAATTATAGAATTCCACAATAAAATAGTATGTCTATATAGACTTCAATTACTTTGATTAGAATCGAACCATACTTCAAAGTGAATGAACATCCAATGTTTGGGTGCTTTCAATTATTAGTGAATTCTAACAAGATGTTTTGGGTTGACACAACTTGGTTCACATAAAGGGTTGACTGCCAAAGCAGGACTTAGTGTAACTGAGAGGCAAAGATTGATGAAATTTAAATTAATGATTTTAGGATTTGGGAGTCCACTTGGAAGATCAAGGAACTGTGAGTTATTTTGGATGACACGTATGATCCTATAGAAACCCACCATAATTTTAATATTTTCAAGTATATCCTAGTAATATTTCCACCTCCAATCCATATGAAAGCCTCTATATATAATGATAAAGATCTAAAGTAACTCGCATTGAATAGTTTGTATAGTATTATTTTCATATATATGAAAAAAAAAATTATAATAATGGGTCTATTTATAAGGATAATTTTTATATAGGTGTAATTCAAGGTAATAGATAAGCTCACAATAGAAGATGGATATGAATAAAAATTGTTGGATAAAATTATTTCATTCCTTTTATCAAATTTGAAAAGTTGTAAAATAATATTTAATACAAAATTTTCACTCATAGGTTTTTTATGCGGAAAGGTAGGGATTATTTCAACCAAGTGTCCGATGAAATTATAATAAGAAAATAAGGGTGGTGATCTTCCTATAAATAGCGATTCATCTAAATAGAAGTGAAATAAAAGATCCAAACATAAATTCCTCAAGAAGAGTATCTTTCTTTCATAATAAAACAATTTTTTAGATGAAAGTGATGAAGAACAAATAGAACAATACAAAGATCACAAAACAAATGATATGGTAGTGGTTTTGGGAAGATAGTATATATGGAATGAGAGAAAGGATAATTAAGTAGAAGTGGATAGAATAATTGATCTTCATATATAATTAATTGTTTCCCATCAAGTAATAGATGTTTGGAGATCCGAAAAATACAAAAATGTGGATTTTGATAGAAAACATTTTAATCTATGGTTAAAAGAAGGGAAATATTAGCTAAAATTAGAAATTGAAAATCTCAAATCTATAAATCCAAAAATCATATATATTGTTGTGTACAATCTCAATGTTGAATAACTAGATTGGGTTATCACTGGTCAGACTATGATAGTAAAAGGCCGAATAAAATTTATCAATGTTCTTGAGGTTGAATTTTTCATCCTAGGATGAGATTTATAAGATAAATATAGATTCTTGATTCTCAATATAACATCAAGAAATCATATCACATTTGTGATAAAAATTGAATGTAAAGAATGAAGGTCTATTAAAATACATAAAGGACTATCAATGGAAGTGGAATCCATATTTGAATAACCAGGATCATATGGGGATTGATCATAAACCAAATGTCACGATGGAAAATGTTATACCACAATAAATCCCTCTAAATATTAAGGTTGATTAAGGAATGAATTGAAATTAGAATAATAAGAGAACCCAAGGGACAACTATTGGTGTAACAATGACAGAAAAAAAATACACATTGTACAAGGTGTTATTATTTTTAAAAATATGTGACATTCCAAATATGTTTATTCTATATCCAAGAGTTATATAATGGTAAAATGGTAATAAATTCATCCAATAAGATTAAAATATTCCTATAATTATATTTATGGTCACAATTTTTTGTTTGGAAGATTTGTACATGTGGACATATATTTCTCATCCACTACACAGAGGTGTGTTCCAATGAAGACCCATAGTATGTGTACACAATAGATCAAGTTATCATCAAATGAGATGAAAAAAATTTACATGGAACACTTTAATAGGAAGATATTCCTTAATACTCTAAAAAAGATCAATCATTTTAATCAAAAATGGGTGTGATGCCAAAAACCTGGACCAATAAGAATAGAGATGTGCACGAATTGGTTGGAGAGATTTCCCTTAAATCATCAATAATGTTGATATATGGGTAATTGAAAGTGGATTCACTTACCAAATGATGAGGAATAAGGATATCATAATAGGAATTAAGTGTAACATCAGGATATTTGTTAAAAAGGCCAATTTCATCGATAGCATATGCATCCAGCAATGTTGTTCTTAAACGAACTATAAAATATTGATATTTAAATATGATCAATATAACCTAGAAATTTAATTTGGGAGTAAAAATAGGATTAACCATATTATCAAATATGTATATATGGCTTACTTAAAAAAATAATTGATTAATTATTTGTAAATAAGCACTCAATTTTTAATAAATTTGTTTAATTCTACAAAAATATGGTTTCCTCAAAAATTATTTTAATTCGTTTTGTGACTAGATATTATAATTAATTTTTATAGGTTTAAGAAAATATATTTTATTAATAGGATATCATTTTTGAAATCAACATAACAAAATTATCAAATAGATATTGTATATTGATTTTATTAAAAGGTGGATTATTCAATGCTTGGAGAAAAATAATTTTTTTTTATTGAAAAATATAATTTTATTTAACTAATTTATAAAGATACATTTTTTAAAATTGTATAAAAGTAAAATTTGTTCTATTATGTTATTAATTATCCAATTCAGTTTATTGGATTCAATTTTATTATTGAATTTCATATAAAAACATTTCTATACATAAAAATGAATTTTTCTTAAAAAACAATTTTTCATTGCATTTTACAATTTTATCTAAAATTAATTTCTACCACATATATAAACTAAATTTTGAAAAATGATTCCATATTTAGAATTAGGATTTTCAAATTTGGTAAATAATTTCTCTTTATTTTCTCATTATATATAATAATCGTAGTAAAATTTTATTACCATTGTAAATGTATATCAGGTAATAATGTTTAAAAAATATGATAAGGTCTCAAATTAGACCCAGAACATTCCAATATTTCTTTGGACTTATATATTTCATTTATAATAGTCAAAATTCTTAAAATTAAGAAATTTTTTAGCCATTTTTATTTGATTTTCACTAATATAGTAATTAATTGAAATATGATGTCAAAAATGTTACTTTCTTAATTTCAATATCTATATTATTTATTACATGGATAAATACAACTTATCTTACGTTATAAATGGCTATTTGTAATATTTATTAATTTTTTGTCATTATAATATGTTTTTAATTTTTGTTGAATCAATAATTACCATAAATTCTATTTGAACGTCGATACGCTACTTTTTTAAGTTGTAAAAAGTCAAATAAATAATAATAAAACCTATAAAAGTAATATTTGTTAGGTTATTTAAAGTTTCCCATGTTTTTTTAAGATAAATATTGAATATTATATATTTTTCAAAAGTTTTATATTTGAATTATGTACTAGTCATTTTTTTCAAAGTCAAATTATGTGAACAGATCTTAAAATCTCATTAATGGAATTTTAGGTTAAATATATTTTGTAAAATTATTTAAAAATAATGAAATATCAAGAGGAAAATTAGGTGTATATCTTGTCTTAAATTTCATCACATTATCAATTATTATTAATAGTAATCTTATAATTAAAACTATAACCCTTTAATATTAAAAAAATGCATTACCACTACTATGGTTAAAATTGGTTAACCAAGGGGTTAAACCAAGAGGTGAGATTTGAAATGATATCTAAACCAATAAAAATTTAATTTTATTATTTTATATAAACCATATCTTTATTATATTATAATTAATTTCATTTTATAACCATTCTACTTGAGTTATACACATATTAAATTATAATATATCATATATTTGTACAAATGTCCTTGATTATATTTTATTATAAACAATATTTTATTAAATGAACTAAAATTATTAAAAAACTAATATTCAGAATATTGATTGGTATATGGTTTAAAATATAAACCATGGTCAATTTATGGTTCACTTATTTTTAGGGTCACTTTCTTGATACCTAAAGAGTAAAAGACATTGATATAACCGCAATTTTCAAAAGGGTTAATGAATGGTTAAAACAAAGAGATGAGGGTAAAAACATAACCCAGATTTGTATAAATATTGTTTTGTGAGATCTTTTTTACTCATAATCAAATTATATTTTAATTATGCCCATTTTATCCATTTTTCTATGAAACATAATTTATAATAATTTAATTATTTTAGAATATTCAAGAGTTCCCCTACCCTCACATAAAAAAGAGCACCTACACTCATATTTTATTCACACCTAAATAACCATTTGGTTCAGTAAAAACCCACCCAAATCCCCCCCAAATACATTATGATATTCTAGATCCCTTATTTTTTGAATAATACCAACTTTATGTGGATTAAGGTGTGAATAAAAGGTGGTTGTCATAAGAAGATGTATTGATTTTAACTGAATGTTTTAGTTTTATATATTGTTATACCTCCACCAAATTTTATTAAAAAATGATTGAATAATGAAACTAATATATTATATAAACATGGAAGTTTTTATGTTAATTTCATAACCTATATACATATATTATTTCCATCAAATGATAAATCAATTCGTTGTTCTAGTGTACGGTGGGCTACCGCCTCACGAGTTGATGTAATTCATTTTCTATCACTGACTCTCATAGTTGATTATAATTATATATTTAATATATATATATATATATATATTACATTCATTACAAAATTATAATTTATTAAATATAATATATCATCAAATATTTTACAATTTCATCCATTGAAAATTGATATTATCGGTGCATATGTGTAGTTTACCACCTCCATGAAGTGATGTGATTCATTTTTCATCACTCTTTTACATGGATGACCAATATAAATTATTAAAATATATAATATTATATTTATTATGTAATCATAATTATATAATGTTTTACTAATACTTCTTTTATTTCTCTCATGTTTGTTGAAAATTGGTGACATTACTCATTCATATGCACGACCTACTTCTAATTGATTGTAATATAATTCATTTTTCATAACCATATTTCATAGTTGGTTTTAAAAGTATAATTAATGTATAATAAAAATAATTATGTAATTTTTCTTATTATATATATTATTTAATAATTAAATATTCCACCAAGATTGATATATAAATGTCATATTTGAAATTTGGAATTGAACGTCAACAAAACACATAAAGTGTACTTAAATGATTAAGTAGCTAAATATTTCATTGAAATAAATGAAAAAAATAATTTCATGATAAAATAATAAACCTATAATTGTTTACTAAAAATTTAAATAATTGATATAATTTTACCACACGTGAGTTAAATGACATACATGGAAAGTCTGGACTGGCATTAAGTGATTTCATCTCAACCTTCCTTCATTGAGGAATGTTTTAATATTGTACACCTAATTTATTTTATTTGGTGCGTCTAAGTCATTTTTATAGGTTATATATTTAATCCTATATAATTCATGGTATTTGACGTTATAATTCATCTTACCTTATCCAAGGAGTTATGATTGGGAAGTTACCAAAGTGGTAAGAGCATTCTTAAATCAATTTCCATTCATTTTGTTATACTAATACTTCATTTAATTTTTTATTCCATGATTTTGTGTGAATTTATAGATAATTTATTTTCTTTTTTCTTTTTTCTTTTTTTATTGGACTTGCATTTTTTATACATAAAAACTCCATTTATTATTCTTAATTCAATGATTTTTTCTTTATTAGGGTTTTTCATCTCAAATTCTACTTCTTTGGGAAATATGTTTATGTTATGCACCTATATTGTCTTAAGAGGTGTATATAATACCACATTGACATGTTATACATGATCCTCATTATGTTAATTATATTTAATGTTTTTTTTGAGGTTATTCCTTCATGGTTATTATGATTCATAAGTAAAAAAATCATTAAGGGATTTTTGTTTCAATCCCATTATAACAAGGATTGTTTATATTTAAATTTACATTGTGTAATTATATGATCCTTATTTTAAGAAATCGTTTATTTTGTCTTATAATCTATTTATTTCAATAATTTTCAATTTTTAAATTATTTTTCACTGTTTGGTCCTATAAATGGTTTCGAAAATATTTTTTATAAAATTATATCTTATCATTCCTCCTTCATTGGATAGTGGGATATAGATAGTCTTGATTGTTGAAATTTGATTCTTTAACAAGGTGAAATTTTCAGACATATTTATTTCCAAGCTAAGGATTTACTTTCATGTTATTATCTAGATTTTATTCATTATATTTTGGTGAAGTTCAACAAATTATAAGATTATATAGTTATTTACCATGGTGATTAATGATAATTTAGAAGATGTTACGTTGGATTGGGGTATATGTAACCCTTATGTTTATCATGATAGATTATGTAGGAAGAATAGTATTACATTCTATTGGATGTTATCAAAAAGCTATGATATAATATTTGATGGGAAAAATATCTTTAATGGTGAGGTTATTGAGAATGTAGGGTTTTTATTTATTGAATTATCTATGTTCTACCTTTAGAGTTATTGTTTTTTTAATTAATGTATTATTTATTCATATGATGGTTAATAAATTTTGAATGTGATCGTACCTTGTGATAACCACTTATTTTATCGTTAATATCTAAAGATAGTAATAATATATTTATAACCTTTTGTGGATTTTTTTATCCATTAGTATTGAATTTAATTACTTTAGGTGTGAAAATATAATCATGAATATTGATCCATTGATGAAAAATTTTGATTAAAATATAAATTGATTAATATATGAAATTATACTTGTAATGTAAGTAGATTTCCTTATTTTCTTATTCTATATGGAAAATAAATTCCTCAACACTAGAAAAAGGATCCTCGAGAAAACAATTTTATCATATTACCTTTATTTATGATTAATTGACAGTCGTTTTCACAACTCGTTTGATTTATGGTTTATTAGTCACTATATATCTCATGATCACTCACTTTTTTTGTGATAAATTTTCTATGTTGGCACCTCCTTAAGTTGATTGTGTTTGACACTCTCTTATTTTAATGATCGAAAACCATGATTATTTTAGTACTAATGATCTAAATATTTTAGGATATCATTTAATATTGTTGGAAATAATTTATGATAATTTGGCTATGTTTAAAGGTGATTCACCGTTTTCTGGGAGTCAGTACTAGGAATTACTACCATAAACCAATAATTACTATTAAGTCAAGTCACCGCTAAATAAGAGTCACCGCTAAGGATGATCTATTGCTACTGGAAGCACTGTCAACCTTGTCACCAAAAATTTTGTTACCACTAGATGAGCTACCGCTCGGATGAGCTACCAACAGGCTTATTACCTTCAGACTATGAGTCGACACCAGACTTCGAGTCACCGTCAGCCAGGGGTACCTTAATTTTGAGATACCATCGAATGATGGGTCACGACAAGCTTCTTACTAATATTGTTTTTTAGGGAATTTTTCATTAATTGATCAACAAATACTTCTATTCAAGGATTATTTTAGCAATTCTTAATGACATATTAAAATTCTATCTGATGATTGTGTATATCCTACAATATATGCTTCTATATAATCATGAAGGAAATATCTCTCAAAAATAAAACTAGGTGTACAACATATTCAATAATTTATTGAATGATAAGTAATCACAAAATAGTGAAATAAAATATGTGAATCAATACAATCTCACTGATTTATCCATTGTGATGATCAATGGCACATAAACACAAATTGCATTACAAATATTTATTAAGATACTAAGAGATATCAACTAGAACACCCGGAGATTCCTACAATCTTCTATTTCACTATAATTTTTTAGAACGAAGATCTAAATCCTCACCAACACTGATCTATGGACTTAGAATATTCTGACCACACCAGACTAAGCATTACTATATTCTTTATGGCTCTTGTTTTTTATTATTTTTCTTTTGAGTAGTGTGTAGTTACTCACCTATCAAACTCATATTATCTCCTTCACCTAACTATAGAATACTTGTTATTCTCTCATTCCTTTTTATCTGTATTTTCATGGTGTTTGTGTAAGAGGTATTTTTATGGCATTTTCTATCATTGCATCCAACATATACCTTTGGAAGAGTCTCTCCAAACTAGAAACCATGTAGAAATTTATTTTTTAACTGATCTAAGTTGTGGATTTGTTATGTTATTATTATAATATGCTTGGAAATAATTTATTTTCAAGTAGAGGGGATTAAGTCTCATCTTGATATGGAACCACTTGTATATTCCTCTATGTTATTGTGTTTTTTAGTTATCATATATTATATTGTTACTAATCCATAAAAAAACAATTACATGGATAATTAATATTAAATATTGGTTATATTTTTTAAAATATATTTATTTCAAAATATAAGGAAATTCTAAACATTATTTTAACTGAGATATAATCACTCTTTGAGAAATATTTTAAGAGGAAATATATTTTATCAATTTGTTATTTTGATTAGATGGAAAATTTGTTTTATTATGGGTATTTTTTCACATATTCTTTAATAAAAAATTTATTGGGAACTCAATTCACTCCCTCTTGAGTTACTCACTTTGACCAACATTTGTTATCAAGGGATTTTTTTATTTACAACTATTATTTTAGTTGTATTCTAAAGATCTCAAATTCCTTTTAATTATAAATTTCAGTTCTTTATAGATAATATACAAGAAGGATCTTCTCCCAAAAAATCCTTATTTTAATGGTACAAATTATGCTCAATAGAAAATAAAAATGAAAATTCATTTAGAAAATATGGGTTTTGAAATTTGGATTTTAATAGAAGATTAGTATGAAATAAAAAAATTAGAATTACATGGATTTATGCTAAAAAAATTTATAAAATAATAATTATAAATCTATTAATTATTTGTTATCTTACATAGGTGATGATGAATTTAAAAGAATATATACATTCAAATATTTATTGGAAATATGGGATATCATATCTGTTTTTCATGAATGGGTATAAAATGTAAAATAAATGAGACTGAAAATATATAAAATCAATTATGATACTTTTAAAATGTAATCTGATGAACCTATTTCAGATATGTAACTTAGGGTCAATGAAATAGTAAATACCAAGAACTCAAATGGAAAATAAGTGACAATAAAATATCAAGTGATGAGATTTATCAGATTCTTACCAAACAGGTGGAGAGGAACAACTATTTCAATTAGAAAATCATGTGATTTGAGTTAATTAGTTGTAAAGGAATTTAAAGGAATGGTGATGATGAAAAAATAATAGATTAAAGTCAAAAAGGAGATCAATGAAGATCATCAAACAATAAACTCAGTAAACATCAATCCTACTACCTCCTAACAAAGAGGAAATGTATAAGATGAAAATACCATTGAATAATAATCTCTTGATGACCATGATGAAGATATTTCCCATTTTGTAAGCATATTCAAAAAATTATATATGAAAAATAAGTTCTTTGAGAAATCTAATTTGAGAGTCAATTATGTTAATAAGGGAAAGTGTAAAATGGATTTGAAAAAAAATGACATTAAAATTAAATCACCTGTTATGAATGTATGATTAAGGGACATAACAATGTTGACTTTCCAAAATTGAAATATAAAAAGAATTATAAGGTCAAGGGAAACATGTTCAATAAGTATATCATAGAAAAATGGAGTTTCTCAAAATATATATTCAGTGATTCATACACTAATTAAGAAGATAATTCTAATAAAGAAAATATATTTTCTTGGAGCTCACATTAGAGGTACAAAATATTCTTCCTACATCTCCTAATATTATACAAAACATTTATCAAAATGAAGATAATTAGGAAATTGATGAATTATTGACTGATTAATATCTACACGATTATTTTAATGTGCTGGAAGATAACCTTCATGATATGAAAGATAAATATAATTCACTTAAGAAACATACTTATTTGATAGTAAATGTTAAAACCAACCATTCTTTTGAAAAAGAAAAAAAAATCAATTTTTGAAAGAGGATAATGAATTAAAATATTCAAATAAAGAGATAAATAAATACATATAAAGGATTAACAATGGTAATAAAACATTAATTAAAATATTGGGAAACCATGTTTCTCTCATATATATAACTGGCATAGTTTATCAACCACGATAGAGAATAATTGAAGGAACTATATTTACTTCTATTATAGGTTCTGAAAATTCCAAAACATTAAATTCCTACTCAACTAGTCCTAATAAAGTATTTATTTATTGAAGCTTACAATTTTTCTATAATAAACCCATATGAAAATTAAGGGGGCCAAAATATATTATTACTAACATAACTAGACCCAAGAATATTTTGGTACCAAAATCATTTTTGGAATAAACGTTATTATGTAGGAAACCATTTTTGAAAACCTCTAAAAAATCATATGGTATTTGGATAGAGGATGTTCCAGACAAATGTCTGGAGAGTATTAAAACATTAATAATTTAATCAAACTTGATGGTGTTCATGACAATTTTAGTGACAATTCTAAAGGAAAAATCATCAACCTTGACCAGATCAATAATTAAATTTCAGTATTAATTTATAAAGTTATATATATATATGGATTGAAATATAATCTACTTAGAATTTATCAATTATGTGATGATAAATTTCAAGTTCCTCTAACAATGAATCTTGGATTTTACATAGGCTACTAGGCCATTGTAATATTTATTCACATAGAAAGCTAACTTGAAAGGGGCTAGCTGGAGATCTACAAAATCTTGAATTCACAATTGATAGAGTTTTTGATCCCTAACAAAAAGGGAAACTTCATAAGATTTCATTCAAATAAAAGAAATATGTTTCAACCGATCGGCCTCTACAGTTAGTTCAGGTGGACCTATTTAAACCTTTTAGAGTTTCTAGTTTTAATGGAAAACAATATATCTATGTCTTTGTAGATGACTCTTCTAGATATAATTTGGTATTATATTTCTCAAAAAATTTATTCTTGTTATTACTTAATTATGTATGCGGAATCCATATAAAATATTAGTGTAATTAGGATTAATACATTAAGAAGTGATCATGTTCATAAATTTGAAAATCAAGACTTTAAACTTTTTTTTTCTCAAAATGATTATAATCACATTTTTTTTATTCGTGGAAACCATTGAAAAATATTGTGGTAGAAATAATAAATAAAACGCTTCAATAGATATCCCAAAATATGCTAAATGAGTATGAATTACCTATCTACTTTTGGAATATGTGGTCAATACAGCATGTCATACTATAAACAGAGTATTAATTAGACCTCTCTTAAAAATAACAACTTATGAGTTATGTAATAATAGAAAATCGAAGGATAATTATTTCAATATTTTTGGTTGCAAATTATTTATCTTAAATAAAAATTATAATCATGAAAATTTACTTACATCAGTGATGAAGGAATTTTCCATGGATATTCAATATCCATTTAATCATATAGAGTTTTAATCAAAGAACCAAAATAGTTGAAGAGTATTTTCACATTAAATTTGTTGAAATTGACCCAATGATCCTAATACTATCTTAAAGAACCTTGATAATGATCTTTAAACTCTGAATCTCAATTCTATAACCTCTAAAAGTTCTGTTAAACAAGTATAATGTTTACCTAGTAAACTGTTATAACCTGATTCTGAAGAGTATCTTCATACAACTATCCCCTCTTTTCAAATAACTATTAGGACTCATAGAAACCACCATTTAGATGTTGTAATATGAAACTTAGATAAAGGAACAAAAAACTACTTCTTCCCTTTAGAAATGAAATTGAACGCCCATACTTCTTATCACATATTGAGCCTAAGAACATTAATGATCCCATAAATGATGAATTATAGTTATTATTTATGCAAGAAGAACTTAATAAATTTGACAGAAATAATATTTGGGAACTTGTTGATAGTCTTGAAGAAACATTAACAATTTTCAGCAACTAGATATTCAGAATCAAGGTAGATGAGTTATGGACTATAGTAAGAAACAAGTATAGATTAGTTTATTATGGTTATAATAGAGATGCAGGTGCTGATTATGAAGAAAATTTTTCATTGGTAGCCAGAATTGAAGCCATTAGGATACTACTTTCCCATGTAGCACATTTAGATTTAAAATTTTATGAAATAGATATTAAAATTCCATTCGTAAATGGATTTATAGTTGAGGATTTTTTTTCCAACAACCCCCTTGAATTCAAAATCCACATTTTCCGAATGATGTTTTTAAATCAACAAAATAATTATATGGTTTAAAATAGGCCCCTAGAGCTTGGTATGATAGGATTACATATTTTTCTATTTTAAAAAGATTTTAAAAAGGTATATTTTATTAAAAAAAATTATAAAAATAAATTCAAAAGTTGTTTTAATAGTAAAAATATATGTTAATGGTATTATTTTTGGATATAAAAAATATTCCTTATGTATGTATTTTTTAAAACAAATGAAAAATTAATTTTAAATGAGTTTAATCGGTGAACTCAAATACTTTCTAGGATTTCAGATCATTTAAAATAAATAAGTAATTTTCTTAAATAAATGTAATTAAACAAAATATATTCTAAAAAATTTTATTTTAGATAGCATGAAAAGTACTAATACTCCCATGAGCACCACCTATAAACTAGATCTTGATGAAGCTTGGAAATTAGTAGATCAAACTAGTTAGATAGGTATGATTGGAAGTCTATTGTATTTAAATTCTAGTACGCTTGATTTTATGTTTATTGTGTGTATGTGTACTTGAATTCAATAAAATTTAAAACATTCAAATCTATTTGATGTCAAAATAATTTTAAAAAACATAAAATATAAAATTAGGACTTTTTATCCATGATGACTTTTTTTTAATTTATTAATTTATTAAGATGCTCAATTAGGTGGTTGTAAGTTATATAGGAAAAAAAATTTGGAGCATGTCATCTTTTATAAAAATCTATAGTATCATGGTATAGAAAGAAACAAAATTCCATTTCACTATCCACTCTTGAAGCTGAATACATAGATGTAGGCATTTTCTGTGCAAAACTCTTGTGGTTGAAACATTGGTAACCAATTTAGAAATGTGCCTATAAATTGTAGTAGTACAAGTGCGATAAAAATTTCCAAAAATTCAATATCTCATTCTAAAACCATACACATTGATGTAAGACATCACTTTTTGGGATACCATTATCAAAAGGGGATATAACATTAGAATTTGTTGAAACTGAACGTCATATTGATGAAATATTCATAAATCCTTTGAATTCTGAAAGATTAAAATATATAAAACATGAATTATAAATGATATGTTTTGAATGATAAGTCACAAGTGTCAGGTCACCTTCGATGAGTCAATATTGATGAGTCACCACTGATAAGTCCTCAACCGAAAGTCCCCATTGATGTGTCACCATTGATGAGTCACCATTTATAAGTCACTATTGTAATGTCACAATTGATAGGTCATCATTGATAAGTCACCATTAGAAATTATCTATTAATGAGTTATCATTGATAAGTCACTATTTAGGTGTCTCCTTTGATGAGTCACCATTGAATGAGTCGTCGTTCCTTTTTGTTACCATTTTTATATTAACTTCTCAATTCTTTTCTTGAATAAGTATTTTTTTTACAATTTATTATTATTTATTATTAGGAATCCCTAAATGATAAATCTCTCAGGATAGATCAAATTGATTCACTACCCCTTAAACCCTTAAACTCCTAAACCTTTTCCTTCCTCTGAGATCGATAATATTTTATTTCTCCCTTAATCCTTATACCTATTCGAACGGCCCATGTGAAACAAGTTATGGATTCATATCTGAAAGAGATGAGGAAATATAAGAAATGGAATGTGTCTTCCAGTAGTTTGGATATTTTTTCACTGAACCCATATCTAGAAAAATGGGTTGTTGAAGAAGAAAATTTAATTTATGTGCAATGGATCCTATCTAGAAATATGCTAGTATTGAAAGTAATTGAAAATCAGAAATGGATGAAATGGTTCACATAAAATCATTGTGTGTATTGTCTGAGATTTGTATATGAATTTTATCATATTGGGCACTTTGTTTTAGAAAAGAAAAAGGATATCATAAGAAGTCGCATTGATGGAGAAGATATTTCTTACTCTTAAAATTAATTTTAAAAGTTCCTATAAGTACCTCATAAATGGGTATATGTGGATTTTCAAGGAAGTATTCCAAGTTCCAGTGAAATCTTCAAATACAAAGAAGCTCTCCTACAGTTGACTAGAGATAGTACCTTAAAGAGACCTGTAGATTCTAAAATCAATGGTGAATATAAGTTGTTATTCATATTTTTACATCATTTTTTATGTACTAGAAAGGGGTATTTCAAAACCATGCTATATCATGATGTTTACATCCACTTTATGAAAAAACAAGGGAAAAGTATCAATTTTTGGAGATTCTTTATGATTTGTATCTATGATATGTGCATGAAGAGATCAATTTAAGTCCCCCCTATATCCTAAGATGATATTTTTCATCTTGGATGCTATGGGATTTTCAAAGGCAGAGATTAAGATGAAGAAAAGTATGGTGTTTTTTATTAAAGATAATTTGAAAAATGGTTAACGAGAGATAGAATCTCTAGAAGAAACATTGGGTAAGAGAAAATGAAAAACAAAATTGATGAATTCAACCCTATTGATCATCCAACCATGCTTAAGGACGTGGTGGATCCTCGTCTTGAGCCCAGTGATTTTGTTGATTACTCATATGATGATGATAGTGAAAAGGTTGAGAAATCAGTGGATGAAGAAGAAGAAGAAAAAATTATCGGAAGTGGAGAGTGATCTAGATATTACTAAATCTCCATCTAATGTTTCTATTATACCTGTCAGTCCACCAAGTTCTCTTCCTCCATGGGAATCTCTTTTAGATTAAAATTATGATGAGGAAACTGATGTATGGTAAGAATTACAGTTTAGTACATCTCCCTCCAAAAATTCAAGTGACCAAAATGATAATAGAAATCGTAGGGATGAAAATGATTCTATGTAAGAAGTGGATGATCTGGATCATTATGAAATCATATAGAAATGAAAGTAAAGAAAGTGAGGATCATGATTATGGAAATAATGAATAGAGATTTAATCATGGAGATAATAAAAATGATTTGATCAGGGAGATGATCCAAATTATGAAGGTGGTATTATTGAGGGTGGTAATCATAGAAATGGTCAAAATGATGGCAATGATTAGAATGAAGACGACCATGTTGATCATGATCATGAGATGGTTCAAATACATCATTTACCACCAGTGGAATCAAGTACTCATAGATATGAGAATCAATATAAAGATAATGTGATGGAAAATTTACCAATGGTTGTTATAGAAGATGTGGAAGCTACATGTAAGGGGGAGAAGACTCTGAATCCTATTGATAATTCAAAACATATGTATCAAATAGAACTATTAGATAACATATATGCAGCTTATACAAATCTAGTACCTTACTTACCTAAAACTAGTGAATCATCTCATGTTCCTAGAGAATCTCCCATTACTCCTTATACAAGAACTGAATTTAGTTTTTTTGGATAATGGAAAAAGTATCCTTATTTTTTTAGAATTGCTTTGGATTTTAGTGAGTTGGATGATGAGAATGGAAATATTTTCATAGGAGAAGGATCATTAGTGGATCAAATTGATAATGATTTGGAGTTTCGACCTTTTTCTCCCATGGAATTAGTTTGATCAGCTGATAATAGAGTGTCTCATAAGAAAAGAGATCATATTTATGGTCAAGTTTTTATAACTCATGATGTGGTGACACAAAATGATTTATAATATTTTCAAAAGAATTTGATTTCTAATTTGGACTCCTTGAGAAGGAATTTAGTTAATGATTTTAAAAATGAATTCTCTCTTAACCATCTCAATTTTCTAGACTCAATGAATAAATCACTTGATATTTGGTTGATTTGTTTATAACCCATTTACAACCAAGAGTTAGATTTCCTTATCAAGAAATGGAAGTGGATAATAGAAGATTTTTAAAAGAAGTATAAAGTTTGAAAGATTGAGTAGAGGGTCTGATATCCTCTTTTTCAAAAATCTTGAATTCTATTTATCATATGTTAAAATTCATGACTATTGTTTCCTCTACATCATCGCTACCAACTACTACTCCAATAAAAATTGCACGAGATATACATAGTCCTATTATCAGAGAAGATATCATTAATTATTTGGGTAATCTGACCACTCATTAATAACAAATAATAAAAATAAACCATCATGGATAACATGTATATAAGATGATGAGGGAGCATTCTATTGATCATATGACCTATAAAGACATCATTAAGAAAGAAACAATGTATTATTTGTTATGGATTTATATAGAGAAATATAATTCTGATAACTTCAACTTTTTTGTAAAGAATTTTATGTTACCAGTAGTGATAAGGGATTTAAGAGAAGAAGTGAGTCGATTAAAAGTTCTCACACCTGTTTTGCAGAGATTTTGGGAAGATAAAAATGATTTCTCTAGATCAATAGATTGGGGGAAATATAATTATGGATTTTATTAATCTCATGAATCCCTTATTACATGTCCTTAGTATATTTGTCACTATAAGAGTGGAAATTACTATGAAAAAAGTTCTTTCAACCTCAACTATAGATCCAGTTTGATATAAACCTACAGTTATTAATCAATCAGATGGTCTTCTGAATCCATTATTTCGGCCTACGAGTTTGTCACCAGCAGATGCAATAAGACACCTAAGTGTAGTTCTTATGATTCATCCACTTCCACTTCCCACAAAAATACCTTCCATTACCACTTATGATCCAAATTTCACTACTATAACCTCTTAGGACAGACACAAGGACAAATACAAGTTTGAAGGGAAAGAAATATTTGATCACTCACCAACCACTAACGAATGAATCTGATTGGATGCAGCTTTTTGATAGGGATCATGTTCTTTTAATTTGTATCATTATAATTTTTTTACTTAATTATTTTTTTTGAATTATCTAAAATTTTATATCTTTTTGTTCTTCTAATTTCATTGTTCGTTTTAATTTATTCTTCTTTCATTTTTGATAATATCCAAGGGGGATAAAAAATGAGAATTTATTTTAATATAGGTTATTATGTGACATATTTCGTTATATTTATTATTTTTGTCTAAGTTGTTTATACCATACATATATCTTATAAAATGATAATAATATTTTCCTTAAACGAAATACATCTTTGGTTATATATGATTAATTATAGAGTATATATCTTACAAAATGCCATGTTTTGATATCATAAAAAATGGGGATAATGTTAGAACCTCCTTTTGTTGATTGTGTTTGACGCTCTCTTTTTTTAATGATCAAAAACCACGATTCATTTAGTAATAATGATATACATGTTCTACGATATAATTTTATATAGTCAGAATGTTTTTATAATAATTTGGATAAGTGTTATGGTAATTCACCATTGGCTAGGACTCGCCACCAAGACATTCTACCATCATCCAATATCTACCATTTAGGTGAGGCACGACTAACTAAGATTCATCGCTAGGGATGAGAAATTTCTAGTGGGGTAATCCCAAGACTTGTCACTACTAGGCTTGTTACTCAATGGAGTTACCACTTGGATGAGTTATCTCCAAGGTTATTACCATCAGAATATGATTCCTTTCTAGACTCGGAGTCATTATTAATTTATGGCCCTGTCCTTAAACATTACTTATTTTTGATATACATCAATAATTTGACCTTAATTCACATTGAGGATCATTTTAGGTTTAGAGATTTAGAGATTTAGTTCATAACATATACATAACATCTTCAATATTACATTTAGACACTTCTACTCACTATTTATTTTTTCATAAAACAAAAACTCTTTTAAATGAAACATGATTTCGTTTCATGATTTTAAAGTATAAATTTCCCTTGATCCCATACTTGTATCTATTATTATTTATGTCCTATGAAAAACATTTCAAAACTTAGTATGAGAATAAAAAACTCAGTAAGGGATACGTAATTAATGAAAACTATTAGTCTTGGAATAACATGAAATCCCTGAAAACTTTATCAAAAAGTATTAATTTTCACCTTTAAGAAATAGTAAATATACTTCCCTAAATATAAGATCACAGATAAACCATTTGTAACCAAAATATTACCAAAATACCTTAAAAATAAACATATAACACATAAAGGTATCTTGGGACATAAACATACTTAAATGGAATAATCATACGGTCTACTTCCACACGTATCACTAAATGGAATTGCCATACAGCCGACTTCTATACCCAATTCATTGGAGGTTATAAAATAACCCCCCATCATTGGTTTAGCATAGAACTATCCGTAATTTGGTTTATCACATAACCACCTATCATTAGTTTATCACATAACCACTAGTCAAATGTCCAAGTACCATTATAAAATCATAGCACATGAAATATTGTAAATATCAACATTTCACTAATAACATTTCATTTGCAATCATAAGAAATAATTTTGAAATATTTAAATACTCAAACTATTTCAAAAACCATTTTAAATATGAAAACACCCAAAAAGGTAATAAGGGATTTATTTTCCTTTCAAAAACATTAAGGCTAATAGAGGATTTCAAATATTAAATAACAATTACAGCAGTAGAGAGGTTGTTGTCATCAAATATGTTAAAAATATTTATTTTGTTGTTTAGTAAAACGCTTTATAGAAAAAAGAATCTATTTTAATGAAATTAAATGTAAAAGGGTTTCATTATACATCGTATAAAATAAAGAAGTGTATATTATGAAGTTATGTCTCAAGGAAATGAGATTGAGATGAAGTCCCTTGTAAAGATCAGTTTTTAAATATAATAGATTGAATATGTGTATTCACTATAAATACACATAAAGAAAGTATAAATATAATATAGGACATAAAAAAAGTCATTTCTCACATAGTAATAGCAAGACATAATCAATAAATTGGATATTCACCAAAAGAATGGAAATTGGGTTAAGAAGTTTCCTTACAAAAATTCGGCAACATAACGATGTCACTTAAAAATTCAGAAAATTGGTTAATGAGGGAGAAAAGTGTATCTCATACCATTGACATAAAATTTATAGAAATAAGGATATATAATAACATATCCCAAAAAAATTAAACATAAATTAAAATACATAACATAAAATAAGTCTTTTATTAAAAGAGGAGGTGTGAAAGGCTCCCTTACCTTGAGTCTGATTCATCATGTATGTTCCTTATTCTTCATGAATAATAAAATTAAGTTAATTTATACATTCCTTTGAATATATTTAAATTTTATTATTCCTTTGGTATCACTTATTACAATGTTAAATAAATTACACAATTATTTAATTCAATATCGGTCATATTGTCGATATTGGGTATTGAGTCGAAAATGATCTTATTATAATTAGAAATTGTCCATGTGGTCAAAAGTACATTATATCCAGAATATTATTCATTATTTAAATATCATATATATCTATTATTTATTTATTTATGATAGTTCATAACATTTGGAGAATATAAATTAAATGCACCATACATGGAGACAGTAAGTCGTACATACGCATGAATGCTTCGTTCATTTATTTGTCGAATTAATGAAATGAAAACTAAATGATACATAGTTATATTTTAATTCTAGTATAGAATAATATTATTTATATGTTTCATTATTTTATTAATTTCATCCTTTATACTTTCCATGTATGGCATGAATGAGTCGTATCACTTTGAGGGGGTGGTAGATCGTACTTCCTCAAATAAAATTATCATATTTACATTCATGAAAAGAAAAAAGGTCTATTTCAAAATTAAAATTACATTATCAAATAGACAATATAAATATCATATATATCATATATAAATATAGTGTTGTAATAATGGACACCATGAGAGGTGGTAGGGAAAAATCAAACAATCATCATTTCGTGAGGCAATAGTTCGCGGTACATGAAAACTGTATGTTTGTATCCATTTGATGTATGAGTGTGTCAGTGTAGTTAGAATACATATCATAAAACCATCCTAGTATATTGAATATACTATTGTTGTTGTGTAATCAATTAACTATAATATAATTGATAGTGATGATGTAAAATAATGGAATGGAACTTTAGAGAAGATGTTGCCTCTAAAACGTGTAACTCCCTTTAATTTGAGCCAAAAGGCTCTCTGGAATTTTTTTCTGCCTAATATAAGGGTTCTAGGATGAGTATAGGAATGTTGAGATATTATTTTTTTGAGTTTGGATGATAAAATTTTCTTTAGATGTGTGATTAAGTGGGTAGAGTTGATGCCCTTTTATAAGAGGGAGGAGGGGCACTTTAGGAATGTATGGAAGTATTATTTTTTATAAAATTAATTTTTGTTTAAAATGGTCTCAATGTCATTAATGTAAAATATAAGATGTTTTGGGTCAGACACCTTCTATTAAAGAGGATCAAAAAATTTCTAGCTCAAAAATTTAACGTTATCTTTTAGCTTTATGACTTAGTTAACTAATTTAATTCTTATGATGTATTCTTCTATATTCATACTATATGGTTAATAAAGTTATTATAAAATGTCAATAGAACCTCATGAGGTCCATTAATGACATTTTAAACATTATCTATGTCATTTAAAAGAATATTATATTTTTAAGACTATTATTTCATTTAATAAAATAGTATTTTTTTTAAACACATTTATGCCAATTTTTATACTACTCATTTCATGAATTTTAAAAAAATACATAAAAAATTTATTATTTATAAAATACATCAAAAACTAAAATATAACAATTCATGCACATCCCAAAAATTCTTTTATTCCATAAAAATCTTAAAAACGCATTTATTTTATTATTTATAATCTTATTTATTTAAATCTTTCATTAATAAGGTAATCACTACATCATCATTGTGTCATAAACAAAATTTATTTGATGTATAAAAATTATAATTAAAATACCATGATGAATGAAATATTTTTCTCTTTCAAATAACTTTTTGTAGTTCAAACGATCACTTATATATCCTCATATATAAATTGTTTTACTAAAAGATACATGTTAATGTTACATTTTTCTTTACTTTAAATTAATTATTATAAAATATAATTTTCTATTCCAAGTGGCTTCATGGGGTCCCAAAATAGATACAAGGATTCCCATGGTCGTAAATATCTCATAAAATAGGATGAGGATACATGATTGTGTATTTTAGTATTATTATAATATTATTTTTTACCCTTATTTACTATATTTACCCTTTAACAATGAAAAAATAATAATTACTGAAGTTAATATTCATAATGTATAAAATTAGTTGTTAACATTTTACAGTATTTTGACCTCCTGATTACAAATATGTAATCCATATTTTCAAATTCAAAACATAGAATTGGAAGAAATTAATTAAAAATTAATTCTAGTTGTCAAAACTGAAAAGTGGGTTTTTAAGAGTATTGGCTATCAAAAGATTGACATGGGTTTTTGACCAATTTAAAATTCAAATTACATCTATTGGCCAATATTATATTAAATGATAAAAAATTAATCCAATTACACATTAAATCTAATTAAAATAATAATCTATCTAAACAAATAAATTAGATGGAAAGGCAGTTTTGAATTAAAGGGCAGTCTTTTTCACTATTCATTAAAAAAATTAACTTTATCTGAAAAAATACCAAAATATAAAACAAAATAAATTTTGTTGTCCTTATTCTAAATAAGAATTATATTTTTTCAAATATAACATATAAAAGTTAAAAAACTATATTTAAAAGGGGTTCTCTATTAAAAGGCAGTAAAACTACATTTTTAGAAAAATACTTATTTTATTTGAAAATTTGAATTTGTTCATATATCATATCTAGAAAACATATAAGATGAATTTAAAACATTAAATTGAATATATATCATATAATTTTCATTAAATAAAAATCCATGAAGAGTGATAGAAAACACAATTATTCTCTTTTAAATATGTTTTCATAAAAACACATCCTTTATATTCAATTGGTTTTTAATTCCATTTCTAATAAATTTGGTAAAAAATGAATAATTATTTAAACATGTTTAAACCATATTTTAAAATTTAGTTGATACTATTCATTCCTACCATTCTTCTATTCATTAACTACCATTTAAAACAATAATATTATTATTTTATTATATTTCTGTATAACTCAATGTTGTGTGCAACGTAATATTTTAGAGAAACCTGTTGTTGTAGTTCAAGTATGCTATCGGAATAAGAGACCCCTTTAACGTAAAAATAGTATCTTATTTATAAATACTAATAGATTTGAAAATTTATTATTCTATAATTACCTAGGATGTTACAATCAACTAGAGGTTCCACTTGTCTGAGATACCATTGGATGATGACTCACCTCCAGCTTCTTGTCACTATTTCTGTCTGAGGACTTTGTCATGAATTGATCAACGAAGATTTCTATTCAAGGGTAATTTGACCAAGTCTTAGTTACATATTCAAATATGATTTGAGTATTTTTGACCTCCTCTAACTAATGCTTCAATATATTCATGAAGGGCATCTCTCTCAACATTACAACAATATGTATGATACATATAGTGATTTACTAACTAATAACTCTATGAAAAAAATTTGAAATCAAATATGTTAATCTTTATAATCCCACTAATTCTTCTATTGTGACAATCAAAAAAATAGATGCACAACTTCCTTTATAAATTTTGATCAAGATTATAACACCCCGACCCCAGTTACCTAATGTCAGTTCATTATTACATAAGATTGGCATGATCACAAGAGATCAAGTCCTGAAATACCGATCTGTTTGGTAGCCTTGTAAGTTCAAGATACATTCATAAGTTTTACATTACATTATGACATAAAAAAAGGAACATTGAGTCTCCATTGACCACACTCATATCACTTAGCATATCCCTATAGGTTAGTCATAATATACTTCTTTACAACCTAGGAAAAATAAAACATAAGAAAGGGGTGATCTCATATGCTCAGTAAGGATAACAATATAGTAGAAACTATCATAAATAAGAATAAACATTTAAGTCAATGTATAGGACTAAAAAACAATCCTTTTAATCATAAACATCAGAATAATCTGGAAAAGATAAATCAAATAATCCCATTTACTAATTCATAGTATATTCTACTAGTAGAATAATCACATTTCATAGCAAAAGATAATCTCATAATGATGGATTGCATAATGTTGGACATCATAAACACTTAGTCAAGGCCTTGTGCCAAGACTATAATTAAAAATATTCTTAAGGACTTTTACCAAGACCCTAGTTTGGCTCATGAGACATAACGATGCATCGAGGGGCTATAACGGGCCCCGCCCATCACTTACCACATCCAATGCATTCCTCTTATTAAAATAGTGAAATATAACATAATAATTCATATTAAACTAACATATGTAATGTTAATACATTAACCATAAACTGTGAGTGACAAATAAATTGCACATCTACAGTCAAAAAAATCATAAAAGTATCAATACATTATGGAATATGGTATCATAATAAATCAATATCATTTAAATACAAAATACAACAATAGATGTTGCCAAAGATGAAATCAATCCAAAAAATATTTGCGAGAAATTTCTCATTCTACATTGAAATCATTTAATACTAACATAATTATAAAAGAAAACATTTATTTTTAAAATATTCCTATATACATGTAAGGGAATATTAAAAGGTGTTATAATGGTGTAAAAATATCCACACCCGCCGCATAAGTTAAAAAACATTCTTTTAATAATTTGTGTAAAATGTCATAAACAACCTTATTTGAAAAACGAACGAAATATTCCCTTCAAAACATTTTATAAAAAGTAAAACAATGGTATAAATGAATTTAACCCATATTCTTGAAAATAGTAAAAATATTTTGAAATAAATTTTTAAGTTACATGGATGTGGATTATAAAGAAGTATCGGTAGGTTCTTACGTATAAACATCCTCTGATAATAAAGATATTGGTAAATTAACCCTTACATTGTACTTTTCCTTTGTCGAGGGTACGTTAACCACTTTTATAATGGTTAAATAATTGTTATTAAATTATAGAATAACCACATACATAAATATGATATCATATATGATCCTTTAATGGTTCTTTGTTAATAATATTTCAGTATTATCATTGTAATGTGTGTTAACTAGTTCATTTTCCTTTAAATGTTTTGTTAAGTAAGTCGTGTTTGTTATGGATAGAATTTATTTGATTCATATCCATAAATATATTATGTTCTTAAATATTATTTTTAATCATCAAGTAAAAATTATTCTTGAATGGTTATGATGGGGAACGAAAACTCATAGCGTCGTGGAGATGGTAGGTCGTACATACATATGAGAAACAATATCATTATATAGATGGAGAATTAGTATGTAATTGGATTGTATATAATATATAAATAATCATTAACATGTTATCTTTTTTATTTACATCAATTAAACTCATTATTATACCCATCAAAATAATGAAGTATTTAATGGAAAACTACACCACGACATGGAGACAGTAAGTTGTATATATGCAGGTATGGTGACTTTGTCATTTATAGGATAGATAGAATAAATAATATGGTTATAAAATATTTATAATAACATCTCAATATGTAGAAGTTACTGGAGTTATTATATTAGTATGGAAAACACAAAGAAAAAAAAGTAGAGAAAGAAAAGAACTTTGAAATAGGTTATAATATATATACATCCTCTTTAACTGATTCCTTTTGATTTAATAAAATGGTAGGTTGGATTTATTTTAAATTACCAAAAATTCCATATAATTTTTTTTAAATTATATGGGATTATTACAAGACTCCAAAAATTTAGGACACATGATTCCGAGGCTAGGAGGCCGAGAACAAAATTTTGATTTTTTTTCAGGGTACATTCAACAAATGTGCAGATGAAATTTTCTATCTTCTAAACCGGTGTTTGGATTAGAAATCCAAGAGCACCGTTGAATTTTTAGTGCTAGGATTTTCTTAGGAAAACCATAACTTTGTCTGGAAAGGGTCGGACGGAAAAGATAATTTTCATACTATTGAAAAAGAAACGATAAAATAACTAACAGTTATTTTATTCTTTTTACAACCACTATGAAAAGGTTGGCAATACCACAAATTCAGTTTTTCATTAAATGAACTATTACACAGGTTGTGTAATCACAATGCACGGTTAATAAATGGGTTTCTTAATGAACCATGTTGATGAACCTAATGTGAAACACATTAACTCTAAGAATTAATCAATCTGTTAGTGAAGGGAATTTGAAAACAATGGGAGATATCATTGATGAAGCGCCGATGACAACATCCTCTAATGAAGAATGGATTTTTAATGATTATCATTGAGGAATCGATCCATAGGTCGATAAGTGACGATGAACTTCAAACGAAAATGCACTTAGATCTTCTTCTTCTTCTGCAATAGTTTCCAACAAAATCAAGGTATGGGGTTTAATTATTCATACGTTTAAAATAATTATCTTCCCCATTCATGAATTATATGAATAATTCTGATTAACATAATAATGGTTCGATCCATGATTCATTCGTTCTTAAGGTTGGTTTTTTTGAAAAATTGATTTCGGTTCATCATTATCTTAGGTTGAATGCTTCCTTCCATGTTATAATGCTAACATGTAGGGTGCGAACCGAACCAAACAAGGCTTAGTCCCTCTTCCAAAGCTTTTCTGGGTGATTTCTTCGACACAGATCAACGAACATATCGACAATGTGATTTTGAGGGCCACACGGTGAAGACTGTGTCCCGAGAGGCCCGAAGAAATAGACGGTAATGAAAACAGACCACCAGAGCATCACCAGTGGACTGTGGAAGCACCCGTCAGCGCGGCGGCACCTGCAGGTGCTGAGGGAGTGTGAGCCATGGTATGATAGGCCATAGTAGGTAAAACAAAATTATTTCAATGCACCATGCAGGGATATGAGTGGCCCGAGAGGGCCTCTTGGATGGAGAGTAATGGCCATCTCCAGCCAGCTGTTTCAGAAGACCGGACGGTGCCCTGCTAGCACCGCCATCTGGGAGAACCAGCCCGCATGTGAGCTGGGTTTCCAGGATGGTCGGACTGGCTGGCTGGGCCAGACCTGCCAGTTATGCCAAACCTTCCAGTCAAGCTAGACACATCAATCGGTCAGACCCGCAAGTCGGGCTAGACCCCTACCAGACCCGACCTGTCCCGTTACACTAAATCAGGCATATCTCGCAAATTAGAAGTCCAATTGAAGCATTGTCAGTGGTGTTTGGAACCTTGGTACGAGACTATCCTTTTGAGATAATCCACTTGGGTTTTGCAGAAAGCTGATGTATGGCTTGGTTGGATGGAACTCTAATCCAATAGGGCCCCTAGTATAAAAATTCCTATAACATACAGACCTACAATCTGATTTACGTGTCGTCTGTTGAGTTGGTACCCTTTTGACATAGCAGTTCTTCGGGTTACTTTTTTGTGGCACTTTTTGGAATTTGAGATTTTATTGATGGTATGAAGACCATAGTCTCGGGAACTCAAGCACACCAAGTTCGGGAATCCAATGGCTAGCTATCAAGTGAAGAGTGAACCTTTGTGGATCGGCATTTGAGTGACCCTATGTGGGTCAGCAGTAGCACAAACCAAAGAGGGCCAGGCTTAGAGAGGCCCATTTTGAATTATTTACTTACAACAATTTGTGGATTGATGACTTATGAGCCTATGTGGATCATCGACTTACAACCCTATGTGGATCAACGACGTATGACCCCGAGTGGATCAATGACTTATGAAAATGTTTAGATCGACGAACTACATCTATGTGTCAATTGGTGACATACGATCATGTGTGGATCAGCATTATAATGAATTCTTCATGGTTTAGTAGTGGAAATTCTCAACCGAAGAAGATGATTTATCTTTAAAAATAATCATCTTTATTCATATTCTTTAAGTTATGTACCTGGTTTGAGTTGCCTTTTACTTTGTACTTTGTGATTGAGATCATGCATTGTGGTTTTTACTTTGTGGAATTCTGTGAGACCATTGGGGGTCTCGGGTTCCGTAATGGGTATTATTATACTCACCCTTGCATGGGCTTCACCCACACCACATTTCTTATTATGCAGAAGACAAACAGCTTTGACCGAGATTTGGAAGCCCAGACAAGATGGTGTACGGAGTTGACCAGTTGACATGGAGAGCCGTAATGATGAGTTGTACCTACCCTTCAATTAGGATCCTTGGTGAATGAGCTCAGATTATATTATTCCTTTTTTTTGTACTTTATTTTACTTGGGTTTGTATATTGGCTCATTCTATTTCAGTTCACACATTTACTTTCTGCATTTGTACTACAAGGTTTTCTCTTGATGTGTACCTAGTTTGTGTGTTTGCATGGTTAAAGGAAATGCCTTCCCATTTTAGGTATATTCCGTTCTGTTGCTACTAACTAACCATAGGCATATGAAAAGTGGGATTGGGTATGTCATGACACAGGCCTCGGGGGACGGGTCGCGACAAAGTGGTATCATGGTAGTCAGTTCTACTAAAGAATTATGACTCTAATATTTTCAATGGGGCAATAGTATTAAGTTTTTTTAGTATGGTTTCTAGTTCGGGGTGTCCAAGGTTGTTGTGGTGGTCAACGTATCCATACACCAGGACCCTAAATTCTGATTTCTGACTTGGTATACGAAAACACTGATTGGGTATGTTTTTAAAATGTCTTTCTTTTGATTTATTTTGGGTCAGCACACGAGGTATAAACTATTGATCATGGTGCATCAATTTATTTTCATGATGCCTCCACATAGACAGAAAGCTAGGATTCAAGTGAGAGATCATGATGATGGACCACCGAGCGATGAGGCATTGGTGTAGGGTCCTCTTATAGAAATTACACTTCTGGGTGGTGTAACAGCAGCACCACCACCCATAGGGCAGCAGTTTCCACTAGTCCCACAAGCAGACTATTCATGTTGACTGAGCACGTTGCATGAGTTCCAGAGATAGTGGAATCTGAGGTTTTGAGGTGAGATTGATCCTCAGGCATCTGGAGAGTAGATGGAGGTTGTGGCATGAGTTTTCCACTAGGTTGAGTCACCAGCAGAACTGATGATGATCCAAGCTACTAGTCTCTTTCAGGGAACAAGAAGAAGATGGTGGATCTTGATGCTCCAAAAACAAGAGGAACAGCTATTTCTTCATTGGAATTAGAGATCCTCTTCAGGGAGATGTTCATTCCAGTGACATTACGCTCGGTACGTATTCAAGAGCTACTACACTTATAGCAGGGCATCCTAACAGTGGCCTAGTACTCAGCGAGATTCACTGAACTCTCTCTTTACTCCACCAACATGATACGAGATGCCTTCTTCAAGGCTCGTAACTTTAATCAGAGTCTACTATGGGAAATTAGTGCATCGATGATATACTTAAACATACCAATGTAGGATGGAGTGCTAGAGAGAGCACTTCTAGTGGAGATCTTCCATGATGAGCAGGCACTGACAACGAGAGCCACCACTGAACAACACATAACAGAATCATCTGCATAATGTAGTCGGCAGATGATGCATAGGCCCAAGCTAGCCAAATCTTATGGTGTAAAAACCCAAGATGTGGGTTCGGAGGTGTAGAGATCATAGGATAGATGAGGTTAATTAGGGAGAAGATTGTGATACTCATGCAGTGGTCAGGGTCACATGGCTCGCGAATACCCGACCCACCGCACCGATGATTAGAATATGGTCGAGGGACCGCTAAGGAAAAGGTAGAGATTAAAACGGGGTGGTCCACAGGGGGCGGGCGTAACAGAGGAGTTTTTTGTGTAACAGGCGGTGGGTGGCGATTTAAGGTTCTACTGCCACCACCTCTGGGTGGTCCACCCTGACCTTAGGTAGAATGTGGACAGGGATGATCTTAGCTTCAGGCATCTGATCCCTATGACCACGTCACACCAAAAAGGATTCTTGGTACAATATTTGTCTAATCCACCCTAGCTATAGTACTTATAAACAAAGGTTCCAGTCACTCTTTTATTTCCACGGCTCTCGTTTAGAGCTCGGAGATTCCGGTGGAGTAGTTGGATCGATATTTACAATTAGAGACTTGTACGGGAGATGATTAGATGATTACACATAAGTATCGATAGTTTGTGCATACTCTAGGATGCAAGGGATTCAATTGGGATCTCCTAGTAGAAGTTTCAAGACCTTATGATGTCATCTTGGGTATGGATTGGATATCCATGGTTCATGCTCATATTAACTGTTTTAGGCCAAAGTGCGGTGTGTCTATGTGGATTGGACAAGGGTTTCCTTCACCGAAGAGAAGGGGACCTTTGCATCTCAGGATGGACTTTCTTGGAAGAGGGTTTTGCTAATCACTCATCAGTTGTCTAACATTATCCTCAGTACAGTTGATGAGAGGAGTCGGAGTTATCCTGTAGTGGTGGGAAAGTATGCTGATGTCTTCCCTAAGGACATTCATGGACTACCTCCATGTAGAGAGGTAGACTTATAGATTTCATGTACCCTGGGAAAACACTGATATCTAAACCAACATATTGGATGGCTCCCACAGAGTTTCATGAGTTGAGGGTACATCAGGAGGACAAGCAGGGGAAGCGGTTCATAAGGCCCAATGTATCTTCATGGGAATCCCCGATTTTGTTCGCCTAGAAGGCAGACTTGATTTTGAGGATTTTCATGGACTATCGATGCTTGAACAAGGTGACCATGAAGAAAAAGTATCCACTACCGAGGATTGATAATTTCTTTGATCAGATTAAGGGAGCTTGGTGGTTTTTGAAGATAGACCTCAGATTAGGCTATCATCAGCTCAGGGTACAAGATGAGGATGTACCGAAGACAACCTTCATATGCCAATAATGGCCACTATGAGTTCTTTTTTATTCCTTTTGTCATGAAAAATTCCCCAGTAGTGTTCAATAAAATCATGAACATGATCTTATAGACTTACCTCAATTTATTTATGGTGTTCTTCATTGATGACATCGTGGTGTACTCAGTGTTAGGGTAGGATCATGCCACTCATCTAGATATAGTTCGGGATACACTCAAAGAGATCCATCTTTATGGTAAGATCTCGAATTCTAGTTCTGGATATGTGAGGTCCACTTTATGCGAAATGTTATCTCAGAGGCTATAGTTGTAGTGGATCCGGTGAAGATATAGGTAGTGCATGCTTGGGAGCCACCCAAGAGTGTGACTGAGGTGGGGTGTTTTTTGGGGTTTTCTTGGTACTACTAGAGATTCATACCTGACTTTTCAAAAATAGAATCACCCTTTTCATCTTTGAAAAATAAGGTACATCCTTTCTTATGGATAGAGAGTTTCCATTAGAGTTTCCAAGATCTGTGGTGGAAACTAATGTGTGCCCCCATATTGAGGCTACCAGAATAGGGCGTTGGGTATGTTGTCTACTGCGATGCATCATGGGCCAGACTGGGATGTTTCTTGATACAGGAGTGAGCAGTGATCACCTACAGCTCGTGAAAACTAAGGTAACATGAGCAGAACTACGCGAACCATGACCTAGAATTAGCAGTAGTGGTCTTTTCATTAAAGATGTAGTGTCACTACTTGATTGAGAATAGTTTAATTTCTACTCTAATCACAAGAGTTTCAGTTATATCTTCTTATAGAAGGACTTAAACCTAAGATTGAAGAGATGGCTGGAGTACCTCTGGGACTGTGACTTTGAGTTATTCTATACTCTTGGGAAGGGGAACGTGGTGGTAGATGCACTTAGCAGGAGGTCTGGTTTACAGCTGCATAGTGAGGTGACAGAGAAGCTAGCTGCGCTGTAGTTATCCATCATGGATCGTGATGGATTTGCATACCTACGTTATATGAAAATCACATCCCCACTCCTTCAACGATTCTAGGAGGCACAACTTGGGGACGTTGACTGCGAGACTCGACATTCTCAGATATCCTCCAGATATGCTTATGAAGGATTTTCTAATGGTGGGGAGCTCTTCATCCTTTTCAGAGGACTCACCATGGTACCAGTGTCTCTATAAGAGGAGGTTTTGAGGGAACTCTGCACATCCCATTTCGTTGTATATCATGGTGTGGTGAAGATTTACTAGGACCTCCATCATCAATACTGGTGGCTAGGGATGATGAAAGTAGTGGTCGAGTTCATTTCATGATGCCTCACTTATTAGCAAGTGAAGGTCGAACATCAGGTCCCAATAGGCTTAGCACAACCACTTGAGGTGTTGTAATGGAAGTGGGATGGAATCTCCATGGAATTCATGACACATCTACCATGAATGTTCAGGGGCCATGATTCCATCGGGGTGATTTTTGACCGACTCACAAGTCGGCCCACTTTCTACCCATTCGTGAGTAATGATAAATAGAGGGTTTGGGACACCTCTACGCATAAGAAATAGTATGAATTCGCAAGGTTCCATCGACGATCATCTCTGATCATGTCACTTGTTTTACATCCCGGTTGTGGAATGGATTGCATGAGGAGTTCAGGACGTAACTATGTTTTAGCACCGCCTTTCATCCTCAAATAGATGGTCAGATGGAGCGGACTATACAGATGCTTTAGGACATGCTCTGTGCCTACATCCATGATTTTGAAGGTAGGTGGGAGGATCACATTCCCTTTTGGAGATCACATAAAATAACAACTATCACTCCACCATCAGCATGGCGCCGTTTTCTGAATTATATGAGCATCCATGTAGATCCACTCTATGTCAGACAGACCCTAGGGTGTCTGTACTTATGCGTCCAGAGTTGGTATGGGCTACCATTGAAAAGGTACAGATCATACAAGAGTGTATGAAGACTACACAGAGTAGGAAAAAGTCATATTTGGATAATAGATAGAGACCCTGGGAGTTTGAGGAGGGAGACTATGTCTTTCTATGGGTCTCGCCTCAACGAGGTTTGCGGAGATTTGGTCGGGCAACAAGATATCTTTATGGTACATCGGTCCTTTCCAAATCCATAACAGAGTTATCATGGTGGCGAATTGCCATGATCTACCCCTATGGATGCACTGAGTGAATGATTTCTTCCATGTATCACAGTTGATAAGATATGTTCATGATCTTTCACACGTCATCGGCTGGGGCGAGATGGACATTGATGATGGGGTGATGTCGGCAGAGTTCCAGGTGACGATAGATGATATACAGGATCGGGTCCTATGAGGGCGGTCAATCTATATGGTGTGAGCTCAGTGGTAGTACGGGAACCACTGGGAGAGCACATCGGAGTGGGAGGCTCATATTTGTGCTTAGTACCCCCATTATTTTCTTCGCTTTGTGGTGGCTTTCGAGGAAGTAAATACCTAAGGTGGGGAGAATATAATGAACTATAAATTCTGTATAATTTTTCTAATTATATAGAATTATTATGAGACTATGAAAATTGAGGTCACGTGACTCCAAGGCACAGAGAGCATGAGACATAATTTCGATTTTTTAAGGTACCTTCAGTAAATGTGTGGATGAGATTTTATGTCATCTGAACAGGAGATCTTATTTGAAATCTGAGAGCACCGTTGTATTCATAGTTTTGGGATTCTCTTAGTCAAAGCATAACTTTGACCAGTAAAGGTTGGATAGAAATGTTAATTTTCAGACTATTGGAAAAATAATAATAAAATAACTAAAAGTTGTTTTATTCTTTCTAAAACCACTAGGCAATGGTTAGTGGGACCACAGAGTTAGTCAGTCAATATATGAAAGTCATTAAATGACTTGTTACACTAGTTGTGTAACCAAAACACCTTTTTAAGTAATGGGATCATTAATGAACCACATTAACGAACCCAATGTGAAACTCTTTAACTCTAAGAGTTAATCAATATTTTAGCGAAAGGAATTTAACAACCACATTAGAAATCTTTGATGAATCTTCAGGGAGGACTTCCTCCAATGAAGAATGGATTTTTAATGATGCGTGTTGAGGAATCTATCAAGAGGTCGATGAGTGGGGACAAATGGCGAAGAATGTAAAATGACAATGCACATAGATCTTCTTCTTCTTCCACAATAGTTTCCAACAATATCATGATATTGGGTTTAATTATTTATTCATTTAAAATATTTATCTTCCCCGTTCTTGAATAATATGAAGAATGTGGATAAACCATCTAATGGGTTGATCTTTGATTCATTCATTCTTAATGGTGTTTATGGGGGGAAATTTATTTGGGTTAATCATTATCGGGAGTTGAATGATTCTTTATCATGTTATAACTCTAACGCGAAAGGAGTGGGCTGAACCAAACAAGTCTTGGACCCTACTCTGAACTTGTTCTTGACGTGTTCTTCTATTCGGATCAACAAACATATCGAAAATTTGATTTCAAGGGCCAAACAATGAAGGTGATGACCTGGTAGGCCCAAAGGCATATACGGGAAATAAAACGGACCACAGGAGCATCTCTAGTGGCCCGCCGAAGCACCCGTCGGTGCGGAGGTTCCGCTGACCAGCCAAGAAGGCCACATGAGGACAGAGGCCCCCGCAGGTGCCAAATCTAGTCGAGCCAAGGTGGATAGAATAGTGCGACATCAACGCACAGTGCAGGGAGATGAGCGGAACGTTCAGGCCACTCTACTAGAGCGTAAAGGTTGTCACAAGCCGACCGTTTCGGAAGACCAGATAATGCCCCGCTGGAACCTCTATCTGGGTGAATTGTCCCACATGTGGGTCAGACCCACTGTCTAGGCCAGACCTACGAACCAGTCCGACCCATGAGTCGGGCCAGACCCGCGGTCCCAATGGGCTGGTAGGGTCAGACCCCTACCAGACCTCCCCGGTTCCATTATAGTAAATCAGGCATATCTCGCAAATTAGGCGTCCAATTGATGTGTCATTAGTGGCATTGGGACCCTTGAGAAGAGACGGTCCTTCTGAGGTACTCCACTTGGGTTTTTGAGAATGTTTTAGTATGGCAGGGTTGCATCGAACTCAAATCCAACTGGGCCCTCAGTACTAAAATGTCATTAACTTACTGACCGGGCATTCGATTGACATGTCATCTATTGTGTTGGATCCCTTTAGACATGGTGGTTCTTCAGGTTACATTTTTGTAGGAATTCATGCTATTTTAGGTATGAGTGATGGTATGGGTACTATAGTCTCGGGAATTCTAGCCCACCATGTGCGGGGATCCAGCTGTTGGCCGTCAAGTGAAGAGTGACCCATTATTGATCGACATCAGAGGGAATATATTTGGATCAGCAGTAGCATGACCTAATGAGGACCATACTTAGAGAATCACATCGTGATTCATTTACTTAGTAACCTGTGTGGATCGACAACTTATGACCCTCTACATATAGATGACGAATGACCCTATGTTGATTGACGACCTACATCCCTGTGTGGATTAGTGACTTATGACCCTATGTGGATCAGCAATAGAACAACTTCTTCCTTTTTAAGTAGTGGTAAATCTCAATGGAATAAGATGATTTAACATTTTGACTAATCATTTTTATTTATGTTTTTTAATTTATATACCTAGTGTCAGTTATCTTTTACTTTCTGCTTTGTTATTGAGATCATGGTTTGTGGTTTTTTCCTTTGTGGAATTATGTGAGACCTTCGGGGGTCTCAGGTTCCCTACATTGTGTTTTTATATTCACACCTACATGGGCTTTACCAAAACCTGACTGAGTCTTGTGAAGACGATGGACAACATTGACCAATTTTTAGAAGCAAAGACTCGACTGTGTATGGAGGTGACCGATTGATGTGGAGATTGTAGTAATGATTTGTACCTACAATTCATGTAGGATCCTTGTAATATGACCTCAAGACAAGTTTTTAATTTTTTTTTGTACTTTTTTTTAGTTGGGTTTGTATACTTTCCCATTTTCCTTTAGTTCACACATTAACTTTCAACATTTATAATACATGGTTTGCTCTTGTTGTGTACTTTGTATTTTTATTACAAGTTTAAGAGAAATGCCTTACCATTTTAGGGATATGCCTTCTTGGTGCTAGTCACCAACCCCTAACCTATGGAAGGCGGGTTTGGGGTAGTCAAAACAGGGTCCCTAGGAGACGGGTCATGACAAAGTGGTATCAGAGTATTTGGTTCTACCAAAGAACTAATACTCGAATATTTTCAATTAAAAAATAGTGTTAAGTGTTTTTATTATGGTTTTTAGTTCGGATAGTCTTGTGTTGGTGCATCGACTGACATATCCATACAACAAGACCATGAATTCTGATTTCCGACATATTATACAAAGACACTGATTGTATGTGTTTTTGAATTTTTTTTTCTTTAGATCTCTTTTGAGATAGCTCACCATGTATAACTTATTAATCATGGAACATCTATTTTTTTGGATGTCTCCATGTAGACATCCATCTAGGATTCCATTGAGAGATCAGGATGACTGTCCACAGAGTGATGAGGCGTTGGTGTGTGGTCCTCTTACAACGATAGCACCTTCTGGTCGTGCACCATCAGCACCACCACCCGTTGGATAATAGTTTCCACAAGTCCCACCAGAAGAATGTGCATGCCGACTGAGTGCATAGCATGAGTTCCAGAGATGGAGGCCTCTGAGGATTCGAGGTGAGACAAATCTGTAGGGAGCCGAGGACTAGTTGTAGGTTGTGCTACTAGTTTTTTTCTTGGTTGAGGCACCAAAAGATCTGTAAATACCCAAAAATCCCATGTAATTTTTTTAAATTATTTGGGATTATTATGAGTCTGTGGAATATGACAGTGCATGATTCTGAGGCCCGGTCTGCTTAGAATAAATTTCTAAACCTTATTTACGGTATGTGTAGTAAACACATGGGAGAATATTTCAATATTTTGATCTGTTTCTCTTATTAAAACACGTAGGGCACCATGAATCCATGACGCTAGGATTCACTTAAGGGAAGCTTAACTTCAACCACAGTAGGTCAGGAGAAAAAGTTAAAGTTTTTCCTTTATATAAAATTAATAAAATAACTTAAAAAGTTATTTTATTTCTTTTTCTCTAGCAGATGCGAGGCGGTGGTGGGGACCAGTGACTTGTCAAGACAATTAATATCTTGACTCTCCTTTATTTATAACCACCCCATTGGGGAATTGAATAGGATCATTCATTAAATTAACCTCATTATTTCCTCATTGTGTTACTCACTTTTCCCCTCTCTTTAGGTCAGGCTCGAGGTGGAGTTTTGACATGTCTTCACCAAGCAAGGAACCTCTAGTGAAGTAATGCAGCCTCTTCCACCGATGGAGGATGGAAGCTTGGGCGGTGATGATCTGGAATCAATGAATGCGGACGACCACACTATGATGGGTACTCTCCTTCTACCAATGACTATAATACCTTTGACACTTTACAAGGTAGGAATTTTTTTTATGATCATGTGAATTTTTCTTCCCTCATTCATGAATGTTCTGCTGATTTGCAGAAGTATTATAATTTACAAATGCTGATTTATTTCTACTATTGCTTGTTATCATGTTAACGTGGAGGGTGATAGCCAAACAAACAAGGCACAGACCATCCTCCGCTTCTTTTTGGTTGTGTTCTTCAGTGTATAATTCTTCAAATTGTCAAAATCTGGAATCTGAGAGGTGCGCAATGATGGTAGCATCCCCAGAGGACCGTAGGCGTGTCTGGAAGGAAGAACGGACCACTGGAGCTCACCCGGTGGCCCACGGAAGAAGAGTGGGTAAAAAACTGGTATAGTGGTGCCCTCAACCGGTGTCATAAGATGAGGACAATGGCCAACAATTTCTAGTCATGGTGGAAGAGAGGCACTGCGGTGGTTGGATGGGCGCCCGGCAGTGGTCAGCCGTCGAGGTGGTGGTGGCATGTCATCACGCACCGCATTGAAGGAAGTCGTGGCTCGAAGCTGCAGCGAGTAGGTAGGGGACCCACATCATGCATGTCCCATGGGTGATGAGGTTTCTCCATTTGGCACCACTAATTAAAGGAGTTGAATGGCTCCTCTGAGTCATTTTGGTGCAGTAGACTGCACAACCCCTGCACTGGTCGCGCCAGCTGGCGGGCCGAGCCTACCGCGGCCCAACCCAGCTAGGGTGGGGCGGGTCGGTCCATGGGTTGAGCCCACTGTGGCCTTTCCCAACTGGGCCTTCCTAGGTTGTTTTGGTCCAGACCGTGTCGGGTCAGCCCTTACCGAACTTGGACACCTCTTGAGCCCTATTAAGCATAAGTTGTTGTATCTTGCAAACCGAACTTCCATTTGATAAACCATTTGTGGTGCTGGGATCGTTAGAGCGAGATAGTAATTTTGAGATACTCCAAGGGAGTGTTGGAGAAATATGGTGTATGGATGGGTTTGATCGACTCCGAATCCAATAGGTCCCTCTATAATAAAATTCCATTAACTTACAGACCGGGAATCCAGTTGACATACCGTTTATTTCATTGGAACCCATATGAAGATACATATCATCAGGTCACATCTTCATGGGACTTCATTATGGTTGAAATATGACTGATGGATCGAGGATATTTTCTCCTAGAATCAAGCACACTATGAGAGGGATTCTAGTGGCTGACATTGATGTGAAGGTTGGAGATAGATCATATAGAGGTTAGTACCAAGAGATCCTATGTGGGTCAGCACCTATCGATCCTATGTGGTTCAGATCATGGGTGAGTCAGCGCTCAGCAATCTTGTGTTGGTAAGCAGTTGCCGATCCTGTGTGGGTTAGTGAGGGTTATTACCTATCGAACCTGGGTAGGTCGGATCCTATGTGGGTCAGTGGGATTTAGTACCTATCTATCTTGTGTGGGTCGCACTCCGTATGGTCAGCCGAAGTGCCTCTAGACAATAATAAGATGTTCTAGCTTCGCGACTACTATTCTTCACTTATGTGCATTACATATACCTAGATTGATCTATGTCTATTGTTTTTTGTTTTGTGATTGAGATCATGATTTATGGTTTTCCTTTGTGGAATTATGAGAGACCTTCAGGCGTCTTAGGTTCCATACTGAGTATTTTCATACTCACCCAGGAATGGGCTTCACCCGTACTTTATTGGGTCTTGTGCAGATGACGAGCAGCTTGGATGAGACTTGAGGGAGTAAGGATTTGGCGGTACATGGAGGAGATTGGATGGCGAGGAGAGCAGTGGAGATGAGTTGTACCTATCTTTCAAGTAGGATCCTTAGTAGATGATTGCAGGAGATATTTTCTATTTTTCATTTGTAGTTGTACCTTTCAGTTGGGCTTGTATTCTCGCCCCTTTACTTTTAGTTCACACCCTTACAACTTCAGTTTTACTTTGTGGTTGTATCTTGGTGTGTTTTTGGATTGGGTGTTTATATAGGTTAAAAGGAAATTCCTTCCAGTTTTAGGGATTCACCTTTCCAATGCTAGTCGCCAACCCTTAGCCTATGGAAGGTGGGACTGCGGTTGCCATGCCATAGGCCTCGGGGTACGGGTCGTGAAAAGACCAAAAGGTGAACCTAGCTTATATTATCTATCAGAGAATAACTGGGAGATGGTGGAGCCTTACACTCCAAACACATGAGTAGATGACTCTTTCCTGGTTGGACATTCGGAGCCTCTTCAGGGAGAAGTTCATTCCAGTGACTTTACAATCAGTGCATATTCTGGAGCTACGACACTTACAGTAGGGCAGCACGACAATGGCCCAATACATGGCGACATTCACTTACCTCTCTTTCTACTCCACCTACATTTTACGAGACCCTTTATTCATGTCCTAGAACTTTGAGTAGGGTCTCTGATGAGATATTAGATAATTGATGATATCACTCAACATACTGACACCAGCTGGAGTTCTAGAGGGAGCACGTTTTTTGAAGGGATTCCTAGCTGAGCATGCACCGACAGCGAGAGCCACCACCATACGACGTGTAGTCGAGTCATATAAAGTAAGCATTTGGTGGATGAGGAAGTGGCCCAAGTAGGTCGTACATTCTGGTGGATGACCACAGGATGTAAGGTCAGAGGTGTGGAGCTCACGGGACATAGGTAGTCAGTAGAGGAGGAGATTGTGCTACTCGTGTGGCGGGAAGGGTCACATGGCTCGTTACTCCCCAACCCACCACACTAACGATTAGTAGAAGATCAAGGGACCACCAAGGCATATGTAGAGATTATAGTGGGGTAGTTTGCAGTGTCGTGGATGTGGAAAAGGATTTGTTCATGCAGCAGGTAGTGGGCGTTGATTTGAGGTTCTACCTCCACCACCTATGGGTGGTCCACCCTGACCTTAGGGAACATGTGAATAGGTAAGAGCTCAGCTTTAGGCAGATGAGGCCTAAGACCACGGCACACCAGTGATTATTCGAGGTACGATCTGTGTCTACTCCAGCCTAGTTTTAGTTCTTATAGACACTGGTTTTAGTCACTATTTTATTTCTATAGCTCTCGTTCAGATCTTGGAGATTCCGGTGTAGTCGTTGGCTTGATCCTTATGAATAAAGACTCCTATAGGAGAGGATTTGATGATTATGCACTGGTACCTGTAGTGTGAGCATACTATAGGAGGCGAGGTCTTCGGTTGGTATCTCCCAGTAGCAGCATCTAGGTCTTACGATGTCATCTTTGGTATGGATAGGTTATCCACGATCCATGCTCATATTGACTATTTTAGGCGCAAAGTGTGGTGTTTCCATGAGGATGGGACCAGTTTTTCCTTCACCGGCAAGATAAAAACCTTTGCAGCTCAATATGGACTTTCATGGACGATGGTGCATCCAAGCACTTATCAGTTGTCTTGAATTACCCTCATAGAAACTGACAAGAGTAGTATGAGATATCTTATAGTGGTGGACCAGTATGTTGATGTCTTTCCTAAAGATTTTTCAGGACTACCTCCTCGTAGAGAGGTATACTACTACATCGACATATAACCCAGGATGGAACAGATATCTACACCAACATATCGTATGGCTCTCTCAGAGCTTTGTGAGTTGAGGGTATAGCTGGAGGACTTAAAGGAGAAAGGGTTCATAAAGCCCGGTGTTTCTTTATGTGTAGCCTTGATTTTGTTCACTAAGAAGGAAGATGCGAGTATGAGGATATGTGTGTACTATCTAATCCAGAATGAGGTGAACTTGAAGAACAAGTATCCACTCCTAAGGATTGGTGATCTCTTCAATTAGCTGAAGGGAGGTCGGTGGTTTTCAAAGATATACTTTAGATCAGACTATCATTATCTCAAGGTTCAGGAATGGATTTATAGAAGACAGACATCATATACTGATATGGCCAATATGAGTTCTTGGTGATGCCTCTTGGCATGACCGACACCCAAGTAGTGTTCATGGGAATCAGGAGCAGGATCTCCTAGCCTTACCTTGATCGCTTCATGGTGGTCTTCATTGATGACATCATGGTGTACTCAGTGTCGGAGGAGAAGCATGCCACTCATCTGTAGATAGTTCTGGATACACTCTGAGAGCACCAGGTTTAGGGTAAGCTCTCGAAGTGTCAGTTCAAGATATAGGAGGTCTACTTTCTGGGACACGTTATCTTGGAGGCAAGAGTTGTAGTGGAACCAATGAAGATGGAGGTAATAATTTTTTGGGATCCACCCAAGAGTATGAGAAAGGTGTATATTTTACTGTTGGTTGTTGATTACTACTATAGATTCGTACCTGAAATTTCTAGAATAGTTGCACCCTTGTCAACTTTGACAAAGAATGGAACACATTTCTTGTTGACATTGATATGGATGCAGAGTTTCAAGGAGCTGAGGTAGAGACTGATGAGTGCCCCCATTTTAAGGCTACCAAAAGAGGGAAATGGATATGTAGCCTATTGTGACACCTCAGGGATATAACTGTGATATTTTCTGATGTTGGAGTGAGTGGTGATCTCCTAGGGCTCAGAAAATTTGAGGAAACAATAGAATACCTATGTGACACATGACCTGGAGTTAGTAGTAGTGGTATTTGAGTTGAAGATGTTGTGACACTACTTGATGGGAGAACAGTGTACTGTCTAATCTGATCACAAGGGTCTCAGTTATATCCTCTTATGGAAGGATCTTAACCTACGATAGTGGTGATGGCTAGTGTTCCTCAAGGAATATGACTTTGAGATAGTCTACACTACTGGGAAGGGGAACGTGGTGGAAGATGCACTCAGTAGGAGGTATATTTTACAATTGCTGAATGAGGTGATAGAGTAGCTAGTTTTGCTATAGTTATCCTTCATAAACAGTGATAGAGCAGCTTACCTCTAGTATATTATAGTCACTTCCCCACTCCTTCAGCGATTCAGGGAGGAATATCTTGGGAACGTTGATTGTAAGACCCAACATGCTTAGATATCCTTAGGACATGCTTCAGAAGGATTTTTTGAAGGTGGGGTTCACTTCATCCTTTTTAGAGGATGCACCATGCTACTGTTGATGCTATGATAGGAGGTGTTGAGAGAGTTCCACACATCCCCTTTGGTGGTACATCCTGGTTTGGTGAAGATGTACCAAGACCTTCGGCATCAGTATCGGTGGCCAGGGATGAAGAAAGCATTGGAAGAGTTTAGTTCATGATGCCTCACTTGTCAGCAAGTGAAGGCTGAACATCAGGTTATAACATGATTATCACATCTACTTGAGGTGTCAGAATACAAGTGGGATTTCATCTCCATGGGATTCATGACATGGCTTCCACATACGTCCAGGGGCCACAACTCCATCTGGGTGATCGTTGACCGAATCAGAAGTCGGCCAACTTTCTACCCATCTGACAGCATGGATTAATAGAGAGATTGAGACACCTCTTCATACAGCAGATATTATGGCTTCATGTGGTTCTATTGATGATCGTCTCTGATTGTGATGCTCGTTTTACATACGGGTTGTGGAGGGATTGAAGGAGGCATTCAGGACTCGGCTACGTTTGAACACCACATTTTATCCTTAGAGAGATGGTTAGATGGAGTGGATCTTACAGATGCTTGAGGACATGATTTATGCTTCATCCTTGATTTTGGCCGCAACTGGGAGGATCAATTTCCCTTGGTAGAGTTTGCATACAACAATAGATATCACTCCACCATCGGCATGCCACCATTTGTGGCCTTGTACGAGCGTCCATGCAGATCAATTCTATGCTGGACTGACCCAGGAGAGTCAGTACTTATGGGTACAGAGTTTTTATGGGCTACCACTATGATGGTGCAGATCATCTAGGAGAAGACGAAGACTACAGAGAGTAGGAAAAACTCATATGCTGACAGAAGATGGAGAGCCTTAGAGTTCAAGGAGGGAGACCATGTCTTTCTATGGGTCTCACCTCGAAGAGGTTTGTCGAGATTTTTCAAGGGCGGAAATCTATCTTCGAGGTTCATCAGACCTTTCCAGATCCTGAACAGAGTTGGAGAGGTGGCGTACCACCTAGCTCTCCCCCCATAGATGCACTGAGTGCATGATTTTTTCCATGTATCATAGTTGATAAGATATGTTCATGATTCGTCACATGCCATCTACTGTGGTGAGATGTACATTGATGATGGGGATATGATCACAGGGTTCCTAGTAGAGATATGGGATCGATAGGAGTGATTCCTACCTGGGTAGTCGATCCCTTTGGTGTGAGTTCGGTTGAAGCATCGGAACTTCTAGGAGAGTAAATAGGAGCGGGGGGCTGAAATTTGTGATTAGTTACCCCATTTGTTTTCTTATCATTGTTGTGGATTTTAGTGATGTAAATCCCTAAGGTGGGTAGAATGTAAAGTCCTTGAAATTCTGTATATTTTTAAATTATATAGAATTATTAAAAGACTGTGAAAATTGATGGCATGTGATTCTGAGGCCTGGAGATCCTAGGACATAATTTTTTAACTTTTTTTAGGTTACATTCAGTATACATGAAAATGTGGTTTTCTATCTTTTGAACCAATGCTCAGATTAGAAATTTGAGAGCACCATTTAATTCATAGCACCATGATTTGCTTAGGTGAAATATAACATCGACTACAAAGGGTCGGAAAAAAATTAAATTTTCAAACATTCAGAAAAAAAATAACAAAAAGTTATTTTATTCTTTCTACAACCGATTAGAAATGGTTGGAAGGACCCCAGAGTTAGTTAGTAATTAAATTAAGTTCATTAAATGACCTGTTATGAGGGTTGTGTAACCAAAAATCATGGTTAATTAATGGGTTAATTAATGAACCATATTAATGAACCTAATGTCAAACTCATAAACTCTAAGAGTTAATCAATCTATTGGTGAGAAGAATTTGGAAACCACAGAAGAAATCTTTGATGAATCATTGAGGATGACTTCCTTCACTGAAGAATGGAGTTTTGACGATGCTCATTGAGGAATCAATCTGGAGGTTGACAAGCAGCGACGAACATAGAACGACAAAACACATGGATCTTCTTCTTCATCCGCAATAGTTTCCAACAAAATCATGGTAGGGGGTTTAATTATTTATGAATTTAATTGACTTATCTTCCCAATTATTGAATAATATGAAGAACACAAAATCAACTGACTAAAAGTTTGATCCGTGATTCATTCATTCTTATGGGTGGTTGTTGTGGGAAATTAATTTGGATTAATCATTATCTTGAGTTTAATAATTCCTTCCCATGTTATAATGCCAACAAGGAGGGTGAGGGCCTAACCAAACTAGGAATAGACCCACCACCAAACATGTCCTTGGTGAGTTCTTCGAGGCGGAACAATGAATGTATTGGAAATGTGATTTTGATGGCCATGCAGTGAAGGTGGTGACTCGGGAGGCCCATAGGCGCAGACCAAAAAGAAAACGAACCACCGGAGCATCTATAGTGGCCCGCAGAAACACCCACCAGTGTGGATGGATTGGAGACCAGCTGAGCCGGCCGCATGGGGATGGCGGTGCATGAAGGATTCACGGTGGGTGGAATGGTGTGGCATCGATATGCCCTGTTGGGAGATGAGCGGCATGTTTGGGCTGCTCGGCTAGAGTGTAATGGCCGACTCCAGCCGGTCGTTTCAAATGACCAGGGAGCACCCCGCAGGCATCGCCATCCAGGAGAACCAGCCCGCATGCTAGTCTGTCCCCCCCATTTGGGCCAAATCCAGTCACCAATCAGACTCGCGAGCTAGGCTGATCCCTTTCCATTCACAACTGGTCCCATTACACTAAATCAGGCATATCTCACAAACCGGGCATCTAATTGACCCACCATAAATGTCGTTGGGACCCTTGGGAAGAGGAAGTTCTTTTGGGATGCTCCACTTGGGATTTATATAGAGTTATATTTTGGCCAAGCTGTATCGAAATAGAATCCAACCAGGACCTCGGTACTAAAATTCCTAAAACTTAATAACCGAGCATCCAATTTATGCGCCATTTGTTGCTTTGAAACCCTTAGGACATAGCGGTTCTGTGGGTTGATTTTTTGTGGGACTTTGTGGATGTTTAGGTACAATTGATGGTAGGAGGGATAGATTCTCTGGAACTCAAATTCACCAACTGAAGGAATCTATTGGCTAGCTGTCAAGTGAAGAGCGGCTCTTTTTTGGATCGGCATCAGAGTGAGGATGTGTGGATCAGCTGTAGCATAACCCAATGACGAACAGCCTTAGAGTCTCGAGTGATGGATTAATGACTTACGACCCTATGTGGATCAAATATTTAGGAACCTATGTGGATCGACAACATACGCCCATGTGTGGATCGTTGACTTACGAACCTGTGTGGATCGACAATGTATGACCCTGTGTGTATCGATGACCTACGACCTCATGTGGATCGGTGACTTATGACCCTGTTTTGATTGATAATAGAATGAATTATTCTTGGTTCAGTCGTGGGAATTATCTAATAAATAGGATCACTTATCTTTGTAAATAATCATATTTATTCCTATTCTTTAAGTTATATATTTGTTTTGACTTGTCTTTTACTTTGTGATTTGTGATTGAAATCATGCTTCATGGCTCATCCTTTTCTGAAATTATGTGAGACCATCGAGGGTCTCGAGGTCCCTACTGGGTATTGTTATACTCACCCCTGCACAGGCTTTTCCCTCACCTCATTCTGTCTTGTGAAAATGATGGGAAACTTTGACCGTGATTTAGAAGTTAGGAATAGAAGGTGTACTGAGATGACCAGTTGATATAGAGATCTGCAGTGACGAGATGTACCTACCCTTTAGGTAGGATCCTTGGAGGACGACCTCCAGAGCAGTTTTTCCTTTTTTGTTGTACTTTCTTTTAGTTGGGTTTGAATACTAGCTCATTGTTCTTTAGTTCCCACATTTATATTCAATAATTATACAACATGGTTTTCTATTGTTATGTACCTTGTTCGTGTGTTTATAGGTTTAAAGTAAATTACTTTTCATTTTAGGGATATGCCTTTATGGTGATAGTCACTCGCCCCTGACCTATGGAAGGTGGGCTTGAGGTAGTCATGACACGGGTCTCATGGGATAGGTCATGACATTTTTTACCTAAATAAGGCCTCTAAGTTGAAGTGAGGGCAGTCGGGAGGATATTTGAGCAGGGTTTGGCAGAGCCAAATGGCTTTGGAGGTGTGAATTTAAGAGAAGGGGAAGTACCCTTTTATAAGAGAGGTCACAGGCACTTTAGAAAATACTTGAAATAGTAATTTATTATAAAATTATTTTCAGTTCATAATAACTTGAAGATGATTTATTTCAAGGATAAGATGTGGATGGGTCGAAATCATCTCAAACAATAGGTTTTAGACTAGTTTAGGTCACCATATTATTGTTATCTTTTATATTTAACACTAAGTTAAATAGTTTAACTTTTACTATATCTACTTCTATTTTTATACTACATGGTTAATATATTTACTATAAAATTCCAAGATAATCTCAGGTGGTTCATTAATGGCATATATAACATTATCTATATTATTTGGCCAAATCGTATATTTTTAAGATTATTATATCATTTAATAAAATACTATGTGTTTTAAAAACTCATTTATGTCGATTTTAACACTATTTAGTATTTCATTTTTTTTGAAAGTCATCACAACTTGATTAATTTGAAAATAAATAAATTGAATCATCCCTAAAATATAATATTCACCTAGAAAATCCATGGACATCATAAAATGTTTCAATTTACATTTATTTTAATATTTATAATATCAATTATTTTAATCATTCATTAATAAGGTAATTACTGCATCATCATTGTGTTGTAAATAAATTTAATTACTTAATGTCAAAAAATTATAAATAAAATACTATTATGTTGGAAATACTTTTAGTTTTTTAATGAATATTTATAGTCTAATTTATATTATGTATAACCCAATATTAAAAATAATTTAGTTATTAAAATTTGAATTTAGCACTTTTAACGATTCTTTAAATAAAATATAATAAATGTCTTAATCTAACCCAAAAAGATCAAAAAGGATCTTATTTATGTACTAACGTTTATTTTGGTCAGAAAAATTATATTTTATAATTAGGACATGTGTTGCGGTAATTTTGTATTATTATAATATTATTTTTACCATTAATTACCCTATTTTCTTTTAACCGTGGTAAATAAAATTCAAAATTTATTATTCACCAAAAATTATTTTCATCATATTGAACCAAATTTTACTTACTGATGACAACTGTTTCTATCAAATTTTTGAAATTCAAATCATAGAAGTAGTAAAATTATGCTTTATGCAGATTTCCAAATGTTCCTAGAAGGTCGGTAAAAGTCGTTAAAAAATTCAATAAAATATAATATATCTTATATTATTATAAAATGACTCAAATTAATTACTTTGGACTAATATAGGAGTTATGTATCTATTTTGACATTAAAATAAATTTAATTTAAAAAAAATATTTAAATAAAATGTTGGTTTTAAACAATAACGCAGTGTTTTTCACTATTCATAAAAAATAGAACGTGTTTAGAAAAATACCAAAAATTGACCCTAAGACAATTTTGATATTCTATATCTAAAAATGAATTTAATTTTGAAAAATAAAATTTATAAAATTTCAACAACTGGGTATTAATTTTCCTAACTACTTTTTAAACGACTAGTTTGATTGGTCATGGTGTGCTGGAACTCGGAGCTGTGTACTGCGCAAGCTTATGTATTATTCCAATAGAAACATATAGGGGATGCTTGGGGTGTTAGATTCATCCCTCCTTCCAATAATTTTATCCTCAAAATTTCTAAAATATTACTGCATAAAATGATTCAGGTGGTTCTTCATCATAAGTTCCTATGGTTCCCATGTTGCCTCTCCCATTTTACGATTTCTCCAAAGAACTTATACCAGAAGAGTTGTTCGGTTTCTCAACACTTGTTCTCTTGTATAAACAATTGTTATGGACTCTTCACAATAGGAAAATAGGGTTCCAGTTCTATTTCTTTATAGGTGAGTACATTTGTTGGGTCATACATGTTGTTTTCCAACAGTGATATGTGGAACAGATCTTGATCTTTGGAGGGACTTGGCGGCATTTCCAAACATTAAGATACATCTCAAATTCATTCTATAATTTCGAAAGGTCTAATGTACATAGGACATAATTTACCCTTCTTACTGAATCATATAACACCCTTCCTTGGAGATAACTTTAAGAAAACATGATCAACTACATGAAATTCGAAATCCTTCCTTCCGTTATCGGCATATCCATTTTTCGTACATTGAGCTGTTTTGATGTGGTTTGGATAATTTCCACCTTTTCAGTTGTTTCCTCAATAGGTTCTGGGCGTATGAGTTTTCTTTCACCAACACCATCCCAACAAGTTTGTGTGTGACTCTTCTTTCCATATAACACTTCATATGGTGCCATCTGAATACTTAAATAGATGCTATTGTCATAGGAAAATTATACCATAGGTAAATACTGATCTCACATACCTTGAAAGTCAAGTGCGAAAGATCGCAACATGTCTTCTATATTTTGAATAGTCCATTATGATTTTCCATCAGTTTGAGGATGGTAGGAAGTGCTCAAACGAAGTTCAGTATCTAGGGATTTCTAATGAATTTTCTAGAATCATGATGTAAAATGGGGATCATGATTAGAAACAATTAATATGTTTTACAACATGATGTCTTAAAACTTAATTAATACATAGAATTTCTAAAATTTTAAGTCGTAAATCATCTCTTATAGCAAGAAAATGTGCCGACTTGGTAAGACCATCAACAATGACCCATATTTCATCATTCCTTCTATGAGTCTTTGGTATCCCCAAGACAAAGTCCATCATAATATCATCCCACTTCCACTCGGGTATGGGAAGAGGCTGTATGAATCCTCTAAGATGTTGTCTTCCAGCCTTCACCAATTGAAAAATGATACATCTAGACACATAATCAGCAATCTCCCTCTTCCTTTTATCCCACAAAAATTGTTCCTTCAAATCTATATACAGCATAGTGTTACCATGGTGTATAATGAAATTGGAGCTATGAGCATCATCCAACAATTCCCTTTTTAGATCATGTATATCGGGAACACTAAGCCTCTTCCCAAATTTCAAAATTACATCTTTATATACGAATGCAATCAATCACCCATCATTCACAGCTTAAATTTTCTTTTGAAACACCTCATAATCTATATGAGAACATTTTATCCTTTCTATTAAAGATGGTTTGGAAACCATTTGAAAAATTATAGACATTTCACCTTCCATGATTATTCACATATCCATCTTCATTAGATCCATGAACATAAAATCCATTTCAACTCTCATCTTGTTCATAAATCCATGATCCTCTCTACTCAAAGCATCTTCCACCTTATTTTTCTTCCTCAGGTGGTAGTGTATTGTGCAATCATAATCTTTGAGTAGTTCAAGCCATCACCTTTTCATCGTGTTGAGTTCTTTCTTTGAGAAAATATACCTCAAACTCTTGTGATCAGTATATATCTCACATTTTTCACCATAGAGATAGCATCTCCATATTTTGATAGCAATGATTATAGCTAGTAACTCAAGTTCATCAGTAGGATTGTTTTGTTGAATAATTTTTATTTTCATGATGCATAGGAAATAACTATATCATTTTTTTAAGGACACAACCATGTCCTTTATTTGATGCATCACTATAAATAACCAACCCATCATTCAATCATTCCCTGATGGTAGATTCAAGATAGAAGCATTGACTAATCATATCTTTAATTCTTCAAAACATTTTTCACACACTTTTTTCAAAAAAAAAATTAACCCCTTTTCATGTGATCTTGGTTAATGGGCTAGCCAATTGGGCAAAATTCTGGACGAAACGCCATTAGTAACCTACTAAACCAATAAAATGGTGTACCTCAGTTAAACTCGTCGGTGCAAGGCATGCTTGGATTTCACTTTTCATTGAATTATAAATAGATATTTCATCCTTAGAGACAACATGGCCAAGAAAATAAATATCTTGAAGCCAAAATTCTAACTTGTTGAACTTACCATATAATTCATTTCTTCTATGATTCTTTAGAATAATGCTCAAGTTATTTTCATGATCTTTGTAGATTTTTTATTATACCAATATATCATTAATAAATATCACTAAAAAGTAATCAATATATTCCTTTAAAACTCTTTTCATTAGATCTACGAAAATTGAGGGGGCATTAGTCATTCCAAAAGGAATTATTGTAAACTCATAATGCCCATATGTAGTTTGGAATGTAGTCTTTTGGACTTTCTTCCTTCACACACAACTAATGGTATCCAGATCGAAGGTCAATCTTTGAAACATATTGAGTGCCATGAAGTTGAACATATGAATCATCAATGTGAGGTAGGGGACACATGTTCGTTGTTGTTATAGCATCGATCTCCCTAAATTCAATGCACAACCTGAGAGATCCATCTTTATTATTACAAAAAGAGCAGGCGCTCACCATAGAGAAACACTAGGGAGATTAAATCCTTTATTACTCAATTCCTCTAGTTGTTTATTTAGTTCATCTAATTCCACAGTGGTCATTCTATAAGGGGTCTTTGATAAAGGCCTTGAACCAAGAATTAAGTCAATGGAAAACTGAATTTCCCATTCTAGAGGATGTCCAAGTAAATCCTCTAGAAACACATAAATATATTCTTGAACAATAGGAACATCCTCTATTTGAGAAATCCTTTCCTCACCTATAGTTATTTTACTCCCTTTCACCTAAATAATTGAATTTAGTAGATCTATTGTGTGTGCATCTAGATGATAATTAGATGGTAATGTTTCTGCCCTAAAGATAATGGATTCGTTATCATTATAAAAAAAATTAAGCTCCTCATACTTATAATAATTCTTCACATCATGGTATGAAAACCAATCCTTAATGAGGATTATATCAAATTAAATCATGGGTATGACAATAAGATCAGCTGATAATTCATATTTATATTCCATAATGGTAACTAATTAAAAAAACATTGTTTCAATGATACTTCCCTTAGGAGTTTTGACTGAAAACTCCTTTAAAAAGTCAAATTGGTAATATCTAATTTTCTTGGAAAATAGGGAATATATGAAATAATGCGATGATCCAGAATCAAAAAAAGCATTGTCTAATTTTGAGGAAATGATTGAAGTACCTACCACAACATCATTTGGAAGTTAAAACTCATCAGTTGTTATCGCATAATTTTGGCCTTTCTCCCTTAGACATTTCTAAGGTAATCTTCCTTGATTCTTAGGACATTCATTTTCATAATTCCCCATTTCTTTAAAATTGTAGAATCAAACATCGACATCCTCTTTCTTCTTATTTCAAGCATGAGCTTGGTGGCCTTTTTCTCTACAAATTTAAAAAAATCTCATCCCTTTTATGCATATACCAGGGTGTTTCTTCCCACATTTACTGCAAGGTGGGATTTCAAATTTTCCCTTATTCCCTTTATTTCATTTTCCAGTGTGTTCAAAAGATATCTTCTTCTCTTACTTTTCTTTAAAGTCATAAGACTTAGAGACTTCATTTTCTATATTGATAGCACGTGAGACTATATCTTCATACGATGAGAAGGATTTTGAGACTAATGCATGTTGAAGAAATTGTTTTAACCCATCTAAGAATTGATAAATCTTACTACTTGGGATATGTATATAATCAGCAACATGCCTTGCTAAACTTGTAATGTTAGCCTCATATGTTGTGAAATTATCATCCTCCCTTTTCCTCAAAATCATAAATTTCCTTTCCATATCATCTCGATGTTCTCAAGAAATGTATTTTTCTAAGAAAACCTATTTAAAATCCCTCCATTATATCTTGGATACTTTTTCATCCTCCTTTGTGTTCTGAATTAATCAACACTGTTGATCTGCGTCTCCAGAGAGGTGATAAACTATCATGAAAACTTTTTCCCTTTCGATACTCCCCAAAGTAAGAAATATTTTCTCTAAGTAACTTTGTCATTGCTGAACTACTAATGGATTTGTAGTTCCATTGAATTTTGAAGGTTCTTGCCTCATGAATAAGTATAACATTGATCCTCCATATTGTGTACCTAAGTGCTCCATACAGATGAAGTTATTATTCATAACATGACTATGTTGTACCAGTATGGTTATAAGATGTTCAGCACCAGTTGAACCACTAGGTCCACTATAATTTTCATGAATAGCAGGGAAATCCCATAATGGATTATGTGCATTGATATGGTTCCCATTACTTCCACTATGAATGATTTCTAAAAAATGGCATACAATAGATTAGTTTATGAATCACAATGCATAATTCCAAAATTGTATAATAATTAACATAAATTGCACAGTTTATGCATTTAATCCATAATCATAAAAAATGTTTTCTTTGGTGATGTGTTTACTCAAAATTTTTAATAAAGAAAATGTTAATTATCCTAAACATATCCCCTGGGAGTGTCAAACCAGATGTGTAGTAAGGCATGTTGTCATGTACCAGGATACCCCGAGTCAAGCCCGAAACTCATTATCTGAGTTTTCACTTCTAGGTACATTTGTTCCTGAACCACATCCACTTATAGTATCTAGATATATATATTTTTGTTGTAAAACCCACATAATATCTACATTACCATAATATTTGGATCTTCATCTACACTAATCCACAAAGTCTATCTTAGGGTAATGTTCTCTAATCTGAGCTTTTCTAAATCTAGTTTTCAAGGTTAGTACTAAACTTCCTCTGATACCAACTGTAACACCCTAACCCCAGTTACCCAAATTTAGTGCATTATTATAAAACATTGGTATGATCACAAGAGATCATGTCCCAAAACACTGATGAGTTTAGTAGCCTTTGAAGTACTAGATACATTCAAAAGTTTTACAATACATTAAGAAATAAAAATAGAAACATTTTGTCTCCTTTGAACACACTCATATCCCTTAGCATATCTATATAGGTCAGTATTAATATACTTTCTCACATCATGATAAAAATAAAACATATTAAATGTGTGATCTCAAAGGTTTTGTAAGAATAATAATATAGCAGAAAATGTCCTAAATATGAATTAACATTTAAAGAAATGTATAGGACTAAAGAAAAGGACTTTTAAACATAAACTTTATCATAATATGAAAAATATAAATCATATAATTCTATTTACTTATTCACATGGATATTATACTAGTCGAATAATCATGTGTAATATCAAAAGCTATTATCATAATGATGGAATGCATAATGTCGAACATCATAAACACATAGTCAAGGCCTAATGCATAGACTATAAATAAAAATATTGTCAAGGCCTTGTTCCAAGACACTAGCCTGTCTTATGAGACCTACCAATTCATCAAGGGGCTATAGTGGTCCATGCCCGTCACTTGCTATGTCTAATGCATTTCTCATATGAAAAGGGAGAAACATAACATAAAAATTTAAATTAAACTTATATACGAAATGTTAATACTTTTAACATAAACTGTGAATGACATAAAAATAGCACATTTATAGTTAAACATATCATACAACTATCAATACAATATGAAATATTGTATCATAATAAATCAACATCAATTAAATATAAAATCCCACAACAGATGTTCACATGGGGGAAGTCAATCGAAAAACTATTTGAGAGAAACATATCTTTCTACTTTGAAATCATTTAAAAGTTTCATAATTATAAAGGAACACATTTATATTGAAAATATTAATATAAGATTGTAAGGGAAGCTTCGAGGGTGTTATAATGGAAAAAAATAGCTTCACCCTCCACATAAGATAAAAATTATTCTTTCCTTAATTTGGGGAAAAGGTCATGAAGTACCTTGTTTCGAAAAAGATGAAAAGATTCCTTTGAAAAAAATTTATAAAAATTTAACCAAGGGTATAAATAAATTTAACCCATAGTCTGGGAAATGTGAAAAAGTTTTGAAATAAATTTTTCAGAAACACGGATGTGGATGAAAAATAAGTCCTAGTAGATACATACATATAAACAACCTTGGATAACAAACATATTGAAAAATTAACCCTTACCATGTACATTTCCTTAGTCGATGGCATGTTAACCTCTTTTATAATGGTTAAATAATTTTTATTAAATTATAAAAGAACCAGATACATAAATATGATATCATATTTTATCCTCTAATATTAGATTGTTAATAATATTTTAGTATTATCATTTTTTCGGGTGTTAACTGATTCATTTTCCTTTATATGTTTTGTTACATAAGTCATGTTTGTTCTGGATAGGATCTATTTGATTCATATCCATAATAATATTAAGTTCTTAATCATTATTTTTATTCATCAAATGAAAATTATTCTTGAATGGTTACGATGGGGAATGAAATCTCATCGTATTGTGGACATGATAAGTCGTACGTACACACGAGTGACAATATCATTCTATTGATTATGAAATAGTATGTAATTGAATGGTATATTATATATAACTAATAATTAACATTTCATATTTATTATTTACATAAATTATACTCATTATTATTCCCATACAGATAGTGATGTATTGAATAACAAACTACACCACAACGTGGGGACGGTAAGCCGTACGTACGCATATATGGTGACATTTACATTCCTATGATAGATAGAATAGAGAATATGGTTATACGATATTAATAATAACATATCAGTATATATAAGGTAATAGCGTTATTTTTTTATTATCGAAACAGCAAATAAAGAGAATGTAGAAGAAGGAAAGAACATAGAAAGAGGTGCTAAAATAATTACCTCTTTATCGGGTGCTTTCTTTTGATTTGAACAAAATCTATCCTTAGGTTGGATTTATGATCAATGTAAGGACTCTAGGATTAAGTGAGGGTTGTGGGTATGTTATTTGAGTGGGTTCTGGCCGAAATAAATGTATTAGGATGTGTGAATTTAAGATAAGGTGAAATAATCTTTTTATAAGAGAGGTGAGGGGCATTTTGGGAAAATCTTCTAATATTAATTTATTATAAAATTATTTTCGGTTTATAATAGCTTCATATGGATTTATTTTGAGGATAAGGAGTATTTGGGTTGAAATACACTCAAAAAATAGGTTTTAGACAAGTTTAGTTAACCATATTAACCTTATCTTTTATATTTAACTCTTAGTTAAATAGTTTACTTTGACCGTATCTTCTAGTATTTTTATACTACATGTATAATATACATACTATAAAATGACAAGAGAACATAAAGTGGTTAATTAATGACATATCTGGCATTATCTAAACAATTTATCACAATATTATATTTTTAGTATTATTATATCATTTAATAATATAGTATTTGTTTTAAAAACTCATTTATGTCAGTTTTGACACAATTTACTCTTTGTTTTTTAAGAATCATCAAAAAATGATTACACAAAAAAAATTAAATAAACCCAAAAATGTCATATTAACCTATAAAATTCTTTTATGGCATCAAAAGATTCAATTTACATTTACTTTAATATTTTAATATAAATTATTTTAATCTTTCATTAATAAGGTAATTACTGCTTCATTAATTTGTCATAAATAAATTTAATTATTTAATATATAAAAATTAGAAATAAAAAACTATGATATATGAAAAAAATTTATCTTTCTAATTAATATTTATAGTTGAATTTATCTTATGTATAACCCTATATTAAAAATTATTTAGTTTTTAAAATTTGAATTTAACACTTTTAACTCTTCATTAAATAAAATATAAAAACTTCATAATCTAACTCAAATGGAAAAAAATATTAATTTTTATTAAGGATGTTTTTGGTCAAAAAAACTTATCCAATATAATTAAGACATGTTTTGGTGTAAAATTATATTATTATAATATATTTTTTACCTTTAATTACCATATTTATATTTAACCACTGTAAATAAAATTTAAATGTTATTGTTCACCCAAAATTATTTTCATCCTATTGAACCACATTTTACTTACTGATGAAAATTGTTTCTATTGTATTTTTGAAATTCAATTCATAGAATTAGTAAAATTATGTTTCATATAGATTTGAAAATGTGCCATGAATGTGGGTAAAAGACGTTAAAAAGATCAATAAAATTTTATATATCTAATATTATTATAATATGCCTCAAATGAATTAGATTAGACTAATATAGGTATTATTTATATATTTTGACAATAAAATAAATTTAATTTAAAAATGATTATTTAAATTAAAAGTTGGTTTTAAACAATAATTCTGTATTTTTAACTATTCATCAAAAAGTGAAAGTTTTTAAAAAAATAACTAAAATTCACAAGAACCTAATTTTGATATTCCAAATCCAAAAACAAAGAAAATTTTTTAAAATAAAATTTATAAAATTTCAAAAATTTGTTATTACTATTCATAACTACTTTTTAAACAGCTATTTTGATTGGTCGTGGTGTGCTAGAACATAGAGATTCATACAATGAAAGCTATTGTATTATGCTTATAGAATTGTGCTATGGAAACTAGGGTTGTTACAAAGATAACAACAAAAATCAACTAGAACACCTACATATTCTTATAATCCTCTATTCTGTTACAATTTTCGAGAGAGAAGCTTGAACTCCTCACCAACGTTGATCATTGGACTTCAAACATTCTGAGCATATTTGAATGAGTATTAAAATATTATTTATTGCTCTTGTAATTTATTTTTTTTCATTTGAGTAGTGTCTGGTTCCGCTTTTATCAAACACACATTGTATACTGCACCTAACTGAGAATACTTATTAATCTCTTCTATCATTACATGTGTTTTCCCTTGGTGTTTTTGGAAGAGGAATTTATGTCGCATGTGATATCTTTACATTCCACCTCTAATTGTGGGAGAGGATATTTAGCCTGGACAGCATGTACAAGTTGTTTTACCAGATCCAGGTTGGGGATTTTTATTATTATTAAAATCTTCTTGTTGGTAGGATATTTCCAGGTTGGGGAGATTAAGTTTCATCTTGATAACAAACATGTTGTTTATTCCATTATGTTATTGTGTTTTATTTTATTATTATATCCTATTTCTTTTAATCTATAAAAAACTTTTACATAGTTAATTAATCTTAAATATTGTTGGTATTTTATTCTAAGTAGATTTTTTTCAAGAGTTAAGGTAATTCAAATCATTTTTTTAACTAATACATAATGACTCTTTGAGAAATATTTTAAAATTATAGATCTTATATAAATCTAATATTTTTATTAACTTCCTATTTTTTTATTAAGAGGATTTTATTTTAACATAATATTTGACATAAATTTTTATTATAAACTCAATTCACCCCCCCCCCTCTGGTGTTACCCACTCTGACCTATATTCTCTACCACTCGGCATCATTATTTGGACATTGATTGTTCCTCGTGGTCTATTTTTTTATTTCCTACTAATTTTTTCCGATTTGGAAACCTATTTATGTGTTATTAAAGAGTTCCTTCATATTTCAATTTCCATATTTTCAAGAGGGAGTTTTGTTAACCCTTTTTATGTTGTGATTTTTCAACATAGGTATTTTCAACATTCAAAACCTTTATTAATGAGATCAAGTTAAATTTAAAATTAATAAAGGTATTATGATGTGAGAATATGAATCTTTGAGATTTTTTTAAAAAATTAACAATTTGTTTCATTTCATGAGCAACATGAAATAATAAGCTTATACAAACCATGAAATATTAATATTTAAATATAACAATAATATATTAGTCATTGAATTGGAAGGTATGAATTGTTTTAACCACATTATGAAATATATATAAAGGATCCACATAATACAAATTTATTTATTAAATATTAATAAATAAGCACTCAACTTTTAGTAATGTAATTTTATACTAAAAAATATATTTTCTTCAAAAATAGTTTTTATTTCTTTTTTGAGAGTGAATATTATAATTAATTAATGGAATATATGAAAATTATATTTTTTAAATAGTATTATGTTTCTTAAATCATTATGTAAAAATAGAATAAAGATAATTTGTAATAATTTTCTAGAAAATTCTATTTTTCAATGAATAGTGAAAATACTTATTTTTATTAAAAACTGTATTTTTGTTTTATGAATTTATAAAGTTCCTATTTGTTTAAAAACGTATTAAAGGAAAAATTAGTTCTATTATATTATAAATAATCCAATTAAGTTAATTATAATTAATTTTATGGTTGAATTTGGTTTAAAAAACATTCTTATACATAAAAATGTATTTTTTTGAAAACAGTTTTGCATTGTGTTTTTCATATTTATTTTCAATTAATTCCTGACACTTCAAAAAATAATTCTTGAAAAATGGATTAAATAATTTTAATCGTTACATTAGTATTTTTTTTAAATAATTCCCTTTTATTTTTTTCATCAGAAATAATAATCATAGTAAATTTTTGTTACCATGGTAAATGTAAATCGGGTAATTATGGGTGAAAATAATATGATAAAGTCTCAAAATCAACTCAAAAATTTCTTATATTCCATTTTATGGTTATATTTTCCCTATATTTATAAAACAATATAAAATATGACCTTTTTATTCTATTTCTATTGGAATTTTTTATAATATTTAAGTAAAAGATAAATCCAGAAATGCCAGTTTATTGCTTTTAAAATATTTAATATTCTTATGGCAGTGGTGACAAACAATTATGTTCACTTATAAAATTTATTTAATCAAGTATGTGATTTTAAAACCTATAAAAGAAATAATTTTCGGGTGAGTTAACGTTTCCCATGAATTTTTTTATAAATAAAAAAATATTATTGATTTATTAAGGTTTATATTCCAATTCCATTGTTTTCATATAGTTTTCAAAGTCAAATTATGGGAAGTGTACTTTAAATTTCATTAATATTATTTTATTCTAAAAATATTATACTAAATTATTTAAAATCATAAAATTATTTAATGAGGACAGTCAGGATTAGATATGGCCCACAATTCCATCCCTAGGGAATTTATGATTTAATTTTTTCCTTAAAGTAAAATTATAACACTTTAAGAATAATAAAATATTCATTACAAAGGTAAAGGTTAAAATTTATTGACCAAAGTATAATATTTCAAGAATGTTATTTAATGATATTTGATAATAAAAAACATTTTTTAAAATTATTTAAAATTAATAAAAAAATATATATTTATCAAATTTAATGTGACTTTGGTTGAAAATATCATCTATGGTCCATTTATTTGTCCCTTGTTTTATTATGGAAACTTTCATGACCCTTAATGATTAAAAAACATTGATATAATATTAATTTTCAAAAGGGGTAAGGAAGAGTTAAAAAAGAGATAAGGGTGAAGACATCACTTAACCAGGTCCCGAATTTATTTTTTGTGGATGTTTAGACTCATACTAGTTTTATATTCTAATTACATAAATTTGGATCCATTTTAACTTGAAAATTAATTTACCCCTTTAGGAAATACCAAGTGTTCCCATCCCCTAACATATAAATCTTCACATAATATCCTCTTTTATTCACACTTTAAGAAAATAATGTCATCCAACCCTCCACAAACACCTTTCAAAATACCTAACCATGTTTTAGAGGTCTTATTTTTTCTATAAATCATCCTTATAGAGATTATGTTTTAAAGTAAAGGTGGTTTTCTAAAGAATATTTATTGTTTTTAAACGGATGTTTTAGTTTTATACCTTCTTCTACCTCCTTTAAATATTTTTAAATCATGCTTTAATTATAACACCAGAATCATACATATATTGAAATTTTTTAATATTAATGTAATAACTTACATATATATTCTCCTTCTATTAATTGAGAAATGAATCTACCATTTGTGTGTATAGGGGACTACCTCCTCACGAACTGATGTAATTATATTTCCATAATTGCATTTAATGGGTCAATAGAATTATTTATTTAATTTATATGTATGATATTAATGATATATTTATAATTTATTAAAGATAATATATCCTCTATTTCCATCCATTGAAAAATTATAACGTTGTTCATGAGTACGTGTGGATTATCACCTCCATGAAGAGATGTGATTTATTTTTCATCCCTGCATCACATGGATAGTATATATAATGAATTTAAAGATATAATATGTAATTTATGGTATAATAATAATTTTTATATTATAAAATAATATTTTCCTTCTTTCTCTCATTTTAGTTCAAAAATAAAGACAATCATCATACGTTTGTATGATATATCGTCTCCATGATTGTAATGTAATTCATTTTTTATAACATTTTTTCATAATTGGTTTCAAAAATATAATTAATATATTAAGATGATAATTATTTAAAGGTTATTATTTGGTATATGATATAACAATTTTTTCTTTGACCACCACCAATATACAAATGTCATTTGGAAATTATGAATTGACCGTACTCAAAATACCTGATGTGGACTTAACCGGTTAAGTAATTAAAAATGTCATTGAAATAAATGAAAAAATGATTTAATAATAATTTAATAAATCTTTAATATGTTATTAAACCATTAAATAATATATATAATTTTATTAATCATTATTTAAAAGAAATACTTGGAAATTCATTATGTGAGGTAAGGGAATTCGTTCCGATTTTCCATTATTGAGGCATGTTTTAATATTGTTCAACTAATTTCATTTACATTATATATATATTTCCATATTAAGGTTTACTTCATGAATTTTTTAAACTTCATGGTATTTTATGTTACAATTCACGTTACTTCATCCAAGGGGTTTTGGTAGGGAAGTTACCAAAGAGATAAGATGTTTTTAACCCAATTTTTATTCATTGGGTTATACATCTACTTCATTGAAATAATAATTCCATTATTATGTTTTAATTGATCTATAAATTAGTTCATTATATATTTACACTTTTTTTATTTACATTTGTTACACATAATCTCTCCATCGATTAATTTTAAATTCAATGATATGATTTTTATAAGGGTTATTCATCTCAAATTCTCTTCCTTTGGGACATACATTTATGTTATAAAACTATATTCTTTTTGGATTTGTATATACTCTCCATTTTATATGTTATTACATGAATTAACATATTTTCATGATAATTAAAAATTCATTTGAAATTATTCGTTCACGATTCTTATAATTCCAATGTTACCAATGTTTTAATGAATTTATGTTTCAAGACCATTTTAATCAAGATTGTTTATGATAAAAATTCTATTTATAAATATTATGATAATTATTTAATAAAATCATTTAATTTTTCTTATACTCGGGTTATTTCTATAATATTGATGTTTTATAACCATTTTTATCTCTTTGGTATTCTAAATGGTTTATAAAATAGTTTTAAGAAAATGTGATCTTATTTCATCTCTTTCGATTGAAAAACATGTTTGTTTCAAGACCATATTTTCTAAAATGTTTTATTTTTCCTATTTCATTGTTTCCCATGTTATATTTTTTATTAAAAAATAAACATCATATTCATGTAATTTACCTAAAAAGTTACTTTTTACTAAATGCGTGAACATAATCATTATTTTAACAATTACAATATGAATGAAATTTCCCCCTAACATGACCACTCATTGTTTTAAAGCTTCCTTTAAAATTTTCCAAGGTTATTTTTACAAAAAATCCCAATAGTCATGAAATATTTTGTTTTTATATGTGATTTTAAAATTGGAGTGGTTATTTTTATCAAGAATGTATTTAATGATATTTTAATGGTATTTTTATTCTTAAATGACATCAACACTTGATGTTACTTATGTTTCACTTGGGAAATTTTGTAATTATACCATGAAAATTATTTATCTATATGGATTATGATTATCTCAAATATATTTTGATGGAAAACATTAATATTCTATGGCTTTGTCATGTTAGAAAAAGAATAATGGTTGTTTATATGATTATTATGATGAAATGAATGCTTTATGTACATTATTCAGGTTATGGTTCTTGGAAAATTTTTATAATGTTGTAAGGTTATGTTGAAAACCATGTATGGGTATTTCAATTATAAACCATGTATTGGTGGATATGTTATAAACCATGTGTGGTGGATCTATTTTAACCCTCCAATTAATTGAGTAATGATTATGTTTCCCGTATAATTATGTTGTAAGTTGACTATATTGGTTATTCCAATTATAATAGTGATTGTATGAGTGATATAAATATGATGTCCCAAGGAACGTACATGACTATTATATTTTTTTAATGAATTTTCATGGAAATCATTTATTTTATGATTCAGGTTTTATTGGGTATGAATTCTCTTATGTCATGTTCATTAACTTTGATTATGTCATCATAACCATATACTCATCTTATTCTAACTAATTATATTAAATTTTTAATTCCTATGTTTAACCTTATTATGAGTTTGAGTGAACCCTTAGTATGTTTTATTTTACCCATGTTTTGATGAAATTTATGAAGTAATTTATCTTAAAAAAGGATTCTATAAGTGATGCAATTGCCTAAATAAGTTATAAATCCTTATGAACCAATTTTTCATGTATCCAAGTTGTTATATAAGAGTTTTTCTTGATTATTTAAAAATATAAACCTAAAACTTCCTTGGGTATATAAGTGATCCAACATTTCCTTTTGATGTTGTCAATTTTGGATGGTTTTAATTGGGTCACATTTAATATTACTAAAGATTGAAATTTAAAGACTAGGTTTTTAGAACTGTTTCTGGGAGTGCTGGTTTAGGGATATTGTTATTGGTATCGGAGTATGGTTTATATAATTTTGTAAATTAGGATTTTTTTCTTGTGGGGTAAACATAATATTTATGGATACAAGCATGGGTTTATAAAATTAAGGTTTATCATAAGTTTGAAGGAATAGACACACATTTTGAGGTTTTAAGTTATTGGATTTTGAGGTGATTTGAATTTTTACTGGGTTTAGGAATAATACTCTATTGAAGTTTAAATAAAACTTTTTGAAAGTCTATAACTCGATGTTAAGTTAATTAATGTACATTGGATAATGGTATATAGATAATAATGATGGTTGAAAAGTGATTCGCTGATAAAGTGATATTTTTAGAGATATTTATGGTCAAGGAATGGATTTCTTTTTAAGTTAGAATCTAAATTTGATTCATGAAATTTTGGTGAAGATCACTACATTATAAGATTATTTTAATGTCTATTCCCAATGAGGCCCATTCCAAAAATCCCCAAACCCTCTTTCAATATGCAAGTGGCTAGTGACTAGAACCAAATAGGTTTATCATTAACATCGGTGGAATTTCATAAGTACATGTACACCTACACATATTTCCAAACCCAGAAAATGCTGAAATATAAAAAAAACTGAATAACTAATGCATGAATACATCAATATCCAAAAACTAGAGTAAATAGGAAGTAAAAAAAGTAAATAAGGGGAAAATACCACCATATAGAGTATGTATCACAAGTCTAATATGATTGGAAAACAAATTCATTCATCTAAATCCTCTTTTATTCATCTCAATCAAAAATTGGGTATTTCCAAACTCATCCAATTCACTCGCCTCTACCATCATCACACCTTCGTTTCATCACACCGATCCCATATCAAAAATCATGAATTATTGCACCATGAAAAGCATGTAAAATGAACGATTCATCAATAAATCATCAATCCTCTGGCCAAACAAATAATACCCGTGATGAATGATGATCCGGGGGAGAAAAGAACAATCAAATAAGGTGATGAAACTGTGATCGATATTTTTGTAGATATTGGTTCATGTACATTAGAATGAAAATAAAAATAATCAACAATTAGTCACAAAAAAAATTCTCCCAACAAACCCTACAAGTAAACCCATCCTATAAAGATATAAATCCACAAATCAATCCATTCATCGATTGATTTTCTTTCATCATAGAAATTAATAACAGTGAAGAAATAAAAATCAAAACACATGCCTAACAAATATTCAGTTTCATCACTGATCAAGAATGATCTACCACTATTTTCCTTTGCAAAATATGTCAAATCTGATGTTCTTCAATCGTAGATCCATGATCCGTCGTCATTGTTTGCCTAAGCGGATTTACCTTATCTCTCTCAAATGTTCCTACAAAGGTTCCAAGGTTATATAGATCACCCTATAAATTATCCATAATCGTCTATTTAAAGACATGTCAATTGTTGCGTTAACAATTCACAATAAAATAATTTTTTTTAATTATTTTATTCATTTCTGCATCTATAGTGACTTTTACGCAAATGAATTGTGCTTACTAATTTTAATTCACACCTAGGGTAAGACTTCCTTTTAAAATAAATGGTAGCCTTAGATTTCTAATTCGGGGACCATTTTATGAGTTATTTCACTTTTTTTGAAACCTAAGTGCATGTGCTATTTAATATTTTTAATATATTTTTAACATTTATTCTGAACACATAAAGGCTCAGAATCATATGTTTTCTTAGTGGCTAGTCTTAAAAATAATCCACATAATTTTCAAATATAATACAGATAATGATTGAAATATTTCATTCTTCTCACCTTGGGGATTAATATCCCAAAAAATCCAAAATAGGTCTACTCAAAAATATGTTGGTACTAAACATGAATCTAAGCCTCTTATTCACATGTTCTCCATAAAGATTCCCATGCTTCCATCAGACACACACCAAAGGGATCAATCGCCCTTGTAGGATCCTCTCCTGCCAATCCTCAATCACTACTGAGTACTCATCAAAGGTCATTCCCTCCTCAATGTTTATCTCTCCACATTTGATAACATGTGATGGTCATGCACGTACCTCCTCAACTACAACATGTCAAAGATTTAGTGTACCCATTCTAACTACATAGGTGAAGCTAAGTGGTACACCACCTCGCTGACTCTACGCAATATCTAAAAGGGCCAACGAACATCGTAGATAGATTTTCCACCCCATTCAAATCTCTAAAACCCATTCCAAGGTGACATCTATAGGAACACATGGTCTCCTACCTCAAAATACAATGGTCTATGTCTCCTATCTTCATAAGACTTATAAAGTTTATGTGTTGTCTTCATGAATGTATTATTTCTTCATATGAAGGTTTATACACTTTGGATATTATCTTACCTTGTGCTAACCATTTTCGTTTTTGTAAATATATAATTACAAAAGGAATGTATTTTTATCCTTTAATGGATTATGTGATATGTTAGAAGTTGATTTTAGTGCATTAAGCATGAAAACATCATCTTGAATACTCACCATTTAGAGAGAAAGATGATATTTAGGTGGAAATTGACAAAAGTAATAAATTATAATTGTCAAGTATATTTTCTTATGTTATTGGTATATATAGTAAAATAATTATTGAATACTATGAAAATGATCTTAATAGAAAAAATATCTTGTTACCTTTTTTTCTGATGAATCGATGGTCTTTTTCACACATCACTAATTTATGGTTTAGTGGCCATTAACAATCTCAAGATCATTATCTTTTTTATCATCAGGTTCTCTACAATTATCCATCTTTATTTGGAAAATATTTTTTCCATCTTTCTATATTTTGACTTTGTAATAATGTTGTCATATTTGGAAACACATTTGTGTATTATTCAATATGACCATCATATTTCCCTTTAACACTTTTCATGAAGAGGTTTTATTAACACTTTTTACAATGTGGGATTTCAACATAGATATTTTCAAATATTTGACCCTTGATTATCGATATCAAGTTCCAAATTTTAGAACACAATCTATAAAATGGGGGATAATTAAACACCCCAATATATTTTAAAAATAACACTTTGTTTGATAGCATATCGAACATCTAACACTGATCTTAAATGAACTATAAAATATTAATACTTAAATATTATTGTTATAACCTAGTCACTAAATTGTTGTGTATTAATAGGATTAAACACAATATGAAATTTATATAAAGGTCATATTTAACCTTAATTTATTGATTAATTCTTAGGAAGTAAGCATTGAAATTTTAGTAAAGTCATTATATTCTTAAAAAATATGTTTTCTTCAAAAAAAATTATTTTTGTTAGTGTATATTATAATTAATCTCCATAAAATTTAGAAATTATTTTTTATTCAAATGATAGAATTTTTTAACCCACCATGTCATAATTATCTTACACTGAATGTTTGATAATTTTCAATGAATTATGAAAAAATAATGAAATTTTTTGAAAAAATAATTTTTGTTTCAAGCATTTATAAAGTATCATTTGGTCTTAAAATGTATTAAAAGCAATATTAGTTACATTATATTATTAATAATAAAATTAAGATCAATTGAATAAATTTTTCTATAGAACATGGTATAAATATATTTTTATACCTAAAAAGAAATTTCTATTTTGAAAAAAAATTCATCTCATTTATGTTTTTATATAAAATTAATTTATACCACTTCTATAAATTAAATAATAAAAAATTGATTCCATATTTTGAATTAATATGTTTTTTTAAATAAGCCCTTTTTTGATTATTATAAGTATTGAATGGATTAAAAAGATTAATACTAAATCTAAATTGTGTAATTAATGTGAACTTATATTTGTATTTCATTTTCATCTTTATAATTTTTTAGTAAAAGATAAAGTAAAAAAATGTCACTTTCGTGTTTTATATATCTGTAATATTTATTGATAGGGACCCGAAGAAACATATGATTTATTATAAGTAGTTATTTAAAATAGTAATGAATTCTTTATCATGGATATTTATTTTTATTTTTTAGAGATGAAATAATTTCCTTAATTGTTTTTGCAACATTGACACAATTTTTTAAAAGAAGTAAAAAATCAATTAATATATTTTAGAAAAACTAAAAGTATTATTTTTTGTGTGATGTAAAATATCCCAAAATTTTTGATGATAAATATATCATATTAGAGAGATTTTGATTATTTATATTCGAATTAAATTTATATCATGTTGTTTTTAAAATCAAATTATGATAATAGTTTTTAAAATGACATTAAAAGTATTTTATGATAAAAATATTATTTTTTTAAAATTATAATGATAAATGGTATAAAATCACATATATTAGCCATATATGATCTATTTTTAACATTATAAGTAAAATTATAATTTTTTATTATTAAAAAAAATAATTTCTTCGATTAAGGTTAAAATTGGATAACCAGGAGGATAGAAAAAAATATAAGGTTTTAAATTATATCTAAACAAATAAAAAATTATTTTACAAATAAATTAAGACCATATATTCCTTAAATTTTAAAACATTCCATTTTAGAACCATTTTACTTGAGTTAGACACATATTATATTTTAATATTTCATTTATTTCCAAAAATAATATTAATTATATTTTGTAATAAATAACATTTTATTAAATGTTTGAATATTTAAAAAAAATATTCATAATTTTTATAATATTTGGTATAAAATATCAACCACAATCCATTTATGGGTCACCTATCTTTTTAAGGAAACATTCATGGCCCCTTAAGAGTAAAAATCATTGATAAAAGATTAATTTTCCAAAGGGCTAATGGGGATAAAATAAAGAGATATAGATCAAAAAATCACATAAAATTATAAAAATTGTATTTAGTGAGTGTGTTTTTACTCATCCAAATCTTATATTATAATTATATCAGTTTCTATCTATTTTTTCTTGAGAATTAATTTATATAAATTTAATAACTTAAGAAGTTCCAAGAGTGCCTCTCTCATCTCTTATAAAAGAGAACCTATTATCCACTTTTATTCATACTTTAAGAACCATTTGATGTGTCCAATAACTACCAATATACCTTAATAAAATACTTTTCTATTTATAATAGTGTTATTTTGGGAAAACAACCAACCTTATAGGTATTAAGGTATAAAGAAGTTGAGGTTGTTTGAAGAAGTGGTATAGCTTTAATTGAATGTTTTATTTTAATTTATTAATATAACTCCTTAAAATATTATTCAAACAAGCTCGAATAAGAATAATAGTATATTCAATACACTGAGATATTTTTGTTTTTATTTAATAACATATATACATCTTCTTATTCCATCAAATGGGAAATGAGTCCATTGTCCGTGTGTACGTTGGATGACAGCCTCATCAACAAATGTAATTTATTTTACATTACCTCATATCATAAATGACTATGATGATGGATTTAATGTATATATATTATATTTATTAAATTATTATAATTTTGGATATATAATATATCATTAATTTTCTTACTATTTAATCCATTGAAAAATGATAACACCATTTCTACATACGGATGAATTACCATATCCACGAAACGAGGTTATTTTCTCATTATCACAACAAATGGATGGTATATATAAATCATTAAAAAGAGATAATAAGATATTTATGATATAATAAACATTATATAAAGTTAAAATAATACTACCTTTCTTTCTCTCATGTTCATTGAAAAATGGAAAAGTTATTCATCTGTACGTACATCCTACCATCTCAATAATTATGAAAAAAATCATTTTCCATAACCATAATTCATAGTTTGTCATAATAGTACTATTAATGTATTAAAATTATAATTATTTCATGATTATTATTCTTAATTTTATTGAATAATTCCCTCTTTGACCATGTTAAACATACTGAAGTCGTTTTTTGAATTATGAGTCGAACATCATAAGAATACACTACATAGACTAAACCAATTATCTAAATATATCGTTAATATAGATTAAAAAAATGATTGAATTAAAAATTAATAAACCTATAAAGGGTTCTTAAAAATTAAATAATTTATATGTGTTTTTTTATAAGATATAAATGACATACAAGGAAAGTATTGACTCGAGGTAATGGATTTTGTATTAATTTATCTTTTGTTGAGGCATTTTTTAATGTCGAACATAAAATTTATTTTATATGGTGTATATACTACATTTTTAAATGTTACATAACAAATTATGAAAACTATATGGCATTTTTTGTTACAATTAATGCTACTTTATCGAAGGGGTTTTGATTGGGAGGTAATGAAAGTGGTAAGAGGTTTATTAACTAAATTAACATTTATTGGGTAATACTTGTACTTCATTGACATTGTTATGCAAGAATTTTGTGTGAATTTATCTCTAATTTATTTTATTATGTATTTTAAAAAAAATTATGCGGATTTATTTTAGTTACACATAATCACTCCATTGATTAATTCTTAGTGATGTGATATGATCTTCATATGGGTTAGTCATCTCAAATTCTCTTTCATTGGGACATATGTTTATTTTATACATCCATATTCTTTTTTTAGGTTTATATATGTACCATTTGACATGTTATATCATTAATTTACTTATTTTAATGATATTTAAATTTTTGTTTTACGTTATTCTTTCATGGGGCTTATTATTCAAAAGTTAATAAGGAGGTAATGGATTTATGTTTCAATAAGATTTTAATCATGATTGCTTATTCTTGAATATCCATTTAGAAATTAAATGGTCCTTATTTTATAAACTCATATAATTTTATTATTTAGTGGTTATTTATATATTTTTAGATATATAGATCTATATTCCACTTTCTCGTTGTCTAAATGGTATAAACATATTTTAAAAAAATTCAATCTTATTTCTCTCTTCTGTCAGAAAAACTTTTTCATCCATATCAATGTTTTAAAAAAAATTAAAATTTTTTTGACTGTTATTAAATTATTATCTTAAATAAATTTTCACCAGTGTTTTACTATACACAATAAGGTTTATAAATAATCATCTTGTATTTTCTGAACATGGTAATTTTTACCGATGGTGTGAAGAGAATATTGTTTTAACAATTGTGACATAAATATAATTTTCAATCATCATGACCACTCAATGTTCTAATTATTACATTATAATTTTCAATGGTTATTTTCAAATAAAATTCTTTTCCTCATATTCTATAATTTTATACATTTAAAAAAATCAATGTGGAAAGGATATTTTCCTCAAGAATTTTTTTAATGGTATTTTTATTCATGTTATGATTCTTGTATATTACTTGTGCTGATGGGTGGTTTCATTAAAAACCAACTACATTTGGTTCCATAATAAATCAAGTATGTTTGGTAATATTATAAACCAAGGATGTGTGGGTCTGTTAAACCACACCAATGAATTGGATAATGGTTAAGATCTCTAGAGAATTATATTGTAAGTTGGTTTTATTGCATACTCCACCTATAAGTGTTATTGTAAGAGTGTTATGAGTATGATGTCCCTATGAACTAACATTACTATTATATTCTTTCTAAATAACTTTCTTGGACATAATTTGTTTTATAGTCTTTGTTTTAATGGGTATGAATTCTTTTATGAACTATAATTATGTCAATAAACCTATTTTCTCATCTATTTATCACTAAGAAAATTCAATTGTTAATTATTATGTTTATCCTTACTGATTATTTTATCTCACCCTTCTGGTGTTTTCGTTTTACCAAGTTGTGAATAAAGTTATAAGGCATTTCATTCCTATCAATGTTACTATATATGAAAAACGTAGTTAGAGATGATCCAAATATTTAGGATGTAGTTGTTCATGTATCCATGTTATTATGTTATAGTTTATCCTAAATCTATAAAATCATAAACCTAAAATTTTATTGTGTATCTTTGTGATAAAAAATATCCTTTTTATGTTGTATGTTTTATATTTTTTAAATTGGTTCCAATTTATTTGTATCAAATCAAAAAATGTAAACATTTTTCTTTTAGCACTGGATCTGGGAGTGGGGGTTTGAATATAATATATTTGGTATCAGTGTAATTATTTGAAAAATTAGAAGATTAGGATGTTTTCATGTGATGTTAAATTTATATTTATGGATGCAGTCATGGGTTTATAAATTTAGGGTGGATCATAAGTTTAAAGTCCTAGACAATCCTTTTGATGTTTTAAATATGGGATTTTGATGTGTTTTTAAAAAATTTACTACATTTAAGAATAATAAACTATTGATGTTTAAATAACCCTTGGGGTTAGTATATTACTTTATGTTAATTTAATTATGGATTATTGTATAGTGAGATATAGATAATCTTCTTGGATGAAAATTTATTCATTGACAAGGTGATATTTTTAGAAATATTTGTAGTTAACCTAAGGATCACTTTCAAGTTAGTATCTAAAATTGATTCATGATATTTGATGAATTTTACTAAATTGTAGGTTATATAGTGATTTACCATGGTGATTAATGATATTTTGGTAGATTTCGCATTGTTTTTAGGTATATGTAAACCATACCTTTAACATGATCAATTATTTTGATTGAACAACATTATATTTTTTTTGAGGTAAGATTAAAGGTGTGAGATGACCATTGAAGTTTAAACATTATTTCGTAATGGGTTTATTTAATTATTTATGAAATAATATATCTTGAACATTTGGATTTATTATGGAATTTTTTAGATTAATGTATTATTTCTTTAAGTAAGGTTTTATAAATTTTATACATTATCTTACCTTGCAATAACCATTTCATTTTTTGTTAATATTTGAATACCATCGGAATATATTATTATAATTTTTTGGATTATTTTATCCATTAGAAGTTGATTTTAGTAATTAAGTCATAGAAAATTTATCTTCAATACATATCATTTGGAGAAAATGATTATATTTTGGTGGAAATTTATTAATATATGAAATAATACTACTTTCATTTCTGATTAATCGGTGTACTCTTTCACACATCATGGATTTACAGTTTTTTGGTCATTTCCTATCCCATTATTTATTAATTTCTGAGGATCAATATTATCAATAACTATTTATAATTTTTTAGAAATTAATTATTCCTCTATGTCTATATTTTCAATTACCTAAAATTATTTCTTATTTGAAACCCTAGTTATATGTCATTCCAAATGACCTTCGTATTTCTATTTATCTCTATTCAAAATTAAGTTTCATTAACCCTTTTTATGATGTGGGTTTTCAACAATGGTATTTTTTAATTTGATATCTACGATTATATAGATCAACTTAAAATTTTTAGTGTGTTGTTTTTTAAATGGGGTATGTAACACCTTGATATTTTTTAAAATAATTCTTTGTTCGATAGTATATACAACACACAACATCAAACTTAAACAAACAATAAAATATTATTATTTAAATATGATCATCATAACCTATTCATCGAAATGAAGGATATAAATAGTATTAACCAAATTATTAAATATTTATAAATGACCTAGTTAACAAAAATTTAATGATTAACTCTTTGTAAATAGGAACTCAATTTTTACTAAAGTTGTATTATTCTATAAAAATATTCTCTCTTCAAATTTAATTTTTATTTATTTTTTGTGTGATTATAATAAGTAATTTATTCAAATTTTAGAAGTAGTATTTTATAAAAAGGATATAATTTTTGAAATAAACATTTCAAAATTAACTTAGATAAATTTTTTAAGAATGTTATGAAAAATATTATTTTTCAATGAATTGTGGAAAGATAATGATTTTTATTGGAAAGTGTATTTTTGTTTCAATCATTTATAAAGTTCAATTTTTGGTTTAAAATTGTTTAAAAGTAAAATTAGATATAATATATTATTAATAATTCAATTAGGTTAATTGGAATCAATTTTTTTTGTTGAATTTAGTATAAAAACAGTTTTACACATAAAAAGTCTTTTTCTGAAAAACTCTTTTTCATTGAACATTAAATTTTTTTTAAATTTTCTTCTACAACTTCTAAAAATAAAATATTAAAAAATATACTCAATACTTTTAAACCTTAGATTCAAATTTGTTAAATAATTCACTTTTTTTCATTATAAATATTAACCATCGTAAATTTCTATTATTACAGTAATGGTAAATCGGTAAATTAAGATCAAAAATAAAATTATAATGATTGAAAATCAATCCAACATGTTAATATATTTCATTGTGTGAGTATATATCCTCCATAATAATCCAAAATTATAAAATATTACCTTTTTGCTTTTGTATTTTATTTTAACCATTAAAATATTTAATAGATAATGTAAAATATGTTACTTTATTTTGTTAAATATCTATAACAGTTTTTGATAGGGATAAAAAAATTAATTTATCTTCTAAATGGTAGTTTTAAATATAAATTATTTTTTATTGTGTTAATTTTTTTTTAATTTTTAGGGATGAAACAGTTTCCATAAATGATTAAGAAACGTTCACACAATGCTTGTTTGAATAGTAAAAAATAGAGTAAATGATTTCAGAAACTCTAACAGAAATATTTATTAGGTCAATTAAATATAACATGAATTTTCAGGATAAATATTACTTATTAAAGATTTTTTAAAGGTTTATATTCAAATGAAATTGCTTTCATTTTATTTTAAAATTTATATTATGTGATTAGTTCTTAAATTGGCATTTATGGTATTTTATGTTAACTATATTTATTAAATTATTTAAATTCATGAAATATTTCCAGTGGAAAATTTGGATAATAAATGGACTAAAATATCAACCATTTTACATTTAAGATCCATTTTTTTCTAATAAGTATGATTATAACAATTTAATATTAAAAAATCATTACGTTTGATAAGGTTAAAATTAATTAACCAAGGGGTTAAACCAAAATTTATGGTTTAAAATGATATCTAATCCAAAAAAAATTATTAGAATATTAAGACTAGATATTACTTATCATCTAATAAATGTTATTTTTTAAACATTTTAAATGAGTTATACACATATTATATTATAAAATTTCATGTATTTCTAAAAAATGACATTAATGATATTATATAATAAACAATATTTTATTAAATGATTTAAAATTCATAAATATACTATATTAGAAAATTTAATAGGATATGATTTAAAATATAAATAATGTCCATTTTTTGGTCAATTTATTGGTCAATTTTCATTTTATGGTAACATTATTGACCCTTAATTGGTAAAAAACATTAATATAACTGTAATTATAAAAAAGGATTAACAGTTGGTTAAAACACATAGAGAAGGGTGAAAATATCACTAAAACTGTAACACCAAAATAATTTACAAATAAATTTAATATTGAATGAATGAAACACAAATTCTCTACGAAACAACACTTTTTTATAACCGAGCTGATAAACAAAATTATTCCACTTTTAGGATTTAAATTTCCAATTTCTGACATTCATAGTTGTGTTCAAGGTGATTTTAGGAGTCTGATAGAACAAACATAATTTTTTGTGAATAGTAACCTGTCCTTATAAATAGTAATCTACCCTTATTAATAGTAATATACCATTATGAACTGTAATGATACCTTTATGAATTATAATATGATCCTTGTGAATAGTAACCTCACCCATGAAAGTATAGATAAAATTTAGGCACATTATAATTGAATTCAAATATTTTATAAATTATTAATTATGAATTCGTATTTTTTAGAGTAATATATATTTAATTAAAATTTTAAATTAATTTATTAATTTATTTTCACTAAATGGGTTCCTAAAAAATATTTTGTTTTTTTGTGATTTTAGAGAAAATTTTGTGAAACCATAGTTAATTTTTGAAATAATTATAAAAGCAGTTTTAAATATAAAATCTGTATTCTTAAAGTAAATAATGATTTTATTTAAAAATAAAATTTCAAATATTTAGAAAATTATTTTAAAAAAATTGATTTCATTTTTTTATTCTAAAAGCTTAACAATAGTTATTGTGAACTTTTGGGGGTTTTCTAAAATACATCAATTTTATGTGATTAGTAAAATATGATAATGTATGATAAATATTAGATACAAGATTTATTGAGTCATAGGTTATGTAAGGGTGATTTAAGACAACTTGGATATAACTCACATGAAAATATTACTATTCTTGGTCACAAGAATCGATATTATTGTTGGTCCTTAGAAAAATAATAAAATAATGGTTAAGATCTTCAAAAATACTCATCTCCTCCACTATAAAAATCCCCTCACTCCCTCATCGATTCACTCCTCTCATGACTTATTCCTTGTCTAAATTATACACAAATCTCCTCCCAATCTCCTCCTCGATGTCCAAAATTTCATGGTCTCATTAAAATACCAAATTCACTCCCCTAAGGAGGCTCTCAAAGAAGACTAATTGTAGAGGAAATTTCCTCATTTCAATTCTCTTACTTTTTTTCAATTTCCCTTATATTATTTTCTATACTCACATATACTCATCCAAATTTCATGAAGACTCTAGTAATTACATGTACTTTAATTTTTTATGATGAAGTAAAATTTTATTATCAATCTCTTTTACCATTTTTAAATTCTAGTAATCAAAAACACCGTCTATGGTGTGCTAATTTACTACATTCAAGGATGATAGGTTTTCAATTTATTTTACCATATTCAATTCTGGTCATGAGGCCATTATTATAGTTGAAAAAGACTATAATATATTTATTATGTCTATTATATGGTTTTTTAGTCTTTTTGTTCATATGGTTTCTGATTTATAACGCCAAATGACATTGTTGTGTTCAAAAACCTCTAATTAACCTAAATGATTATAATTAAAAAAATTATATAATGATTTATCTTAATTCCAATAAAAAAATTAAATTTAAAACCATTTAACATTCATTGTGTTCACTAATAACATATAACTTCAATTCTGGACAACCATCATCATTTTACATGATTCTTCATTCATGTATATAAGTATATCGATCAGGAAATAAACAGACTTGTACAGTGAAATTGAACCTCCTAACCCATCAAAAAGAACTGGAATGAACTTAATAAGGTTATAATAAATGAATTAAAATAAGAGGAGGATATGTAATTATTAATTAATGAACCTAAATTTGACTATTCAGGTCATTAAGAACAATTAGAGAACACCTTCGAACTTTAGGTACGGGTTTCTTCATCTTACTTCTAATTTTTTGATATATTTCATATTCGCTAATATTACTTGTAAATGGTGTATATATACTGCCAATTTATGAATAATATAATGAATATATTAATTTTAATGACATTTATTCTATCACTTTATGATTATTAATTTTTGAGAATACAATTAAATTTGTTAGAAAGTTATATGTATTTTTGACCTGAACCTCTATTTGCATTTGGGTTGCTCTTATTCCCTACACACATCAATGAAGTTATTATTTATTCGTTTGTACTAATAATAAATTATTTTCTAATGTTATATATATGTGTGTGTTTTTGAATGTGTTTGTGTGTACCAATAATAATCCTTCTTTATTTTATGGTGAGTTACATGTTTAGAAAGGATCATTCAAAATTTAATCCCGATAAACAAACCTGATTCATGGGAACTAATCAAATTCTTACCCATTTTCATGTTCACTATAAAATCTTTTTTTAATACATCATTATTTATAAAAAACCACTGATTTAATCATGAAAAATTATCTTGGTTCATTTCTAGTTATATGACAACAAACATGACTTTCCAATTTAAAATACTCTTTAATATTTTCCTTAAAATGCTCTAAAGTGTTTCATTTCTAAATATTATTAAGAACTCATTCTACATGATTTAACTTCAGTGGTACATCATTTATACCTAAAATATAATTTCAATGAACTTACCTTTTTTTTTCTTGGATATAAATGAATACAATCTGATTTCAAGAAAAATACAAAGTATTTTCCAAAAGAACTCTTCTTTCAAATGTAAAAAATGGTTTTTCTCATCTCACATTAACTATTAGGCAGTATATGGATTTTTCTCAAATTATTCCAGGAAAATTATGCATGTACTTCCTGTTGAAATATCATATCAAGAGTCTTAATATTCTCAGGATAATCTATATTATTATGATGTGAATGTTTCAAGGTGGTATGGGACACTTTGTAATGTTCAAGGATTATATCCTCATGAATTTTCAATGGTATAATTTAAAAGTAGCATCATCTAAGACCACATACCTTTTTAAATCTTTTACTTCATTGAAATTTATATCTTATGATTTCATCTATAATATTTTCATGAAGGGTTTCTGATTTGTTTGACTTTTAATGTGCTGTCTTGATATCATTCACCATATTAATCTAAATGGTTAGTGTTTATGATAAATGATTGGGGAAACTTATTTACATTTCATATGTTAGTTTCAATATTAATGTTTATGTTTTTTATGTTCACCCATTTCATATGAGAAATTCATCGGATTTAGTAAGTTATTGGTGGGGCTCAATATATCACCCTGATGTATCGATACGTCTCATGAGACAAATATATACAAACTTGGTCGAGGCCTTACACATTTTTAGATATGGTTTTGTCTGTGGACATAATAATTTTTAGATGTCTTGGCTGATTACTTGACGGTATCATTCAGAATGTCCAGCAATATGCATTTCTTTCATTATGAAGCTAGTAATTAAAATCTCATGTGTATTTTTGACTAGTATAATACCCATGATTATGTTTTAATATGGAATTATTTATTCATATCTTATTCCTACCATATTATGTTAAAGTTTTTTTTAGAGGAATGTTTTTTTGTTTATTCACCATTTCTAATATTTATGTTTGTAATATCTTCCACTATAATTCTTACCATTACTGAGCTTTTGAGGTCAACCATTTCTTATGTTTTATTTTTTCCAAGATGTGAAGAAGTTTATTATGAATGAACTATAGGGGAAACCTAAGAGATATAAATATTTTCAAAGTAATTTCAATATTGTATTTTATTTTCAGTTTTAATGTTGAAATTATGTATGTATCTTGTTTCCAAATATACTAAACTACTCTGCCCTTCAGGATACGACTTCCTTGTATTCATGCCAATGTAATGAAATAATGCACCAACTCTAGGCTTCTTGGGTCAGGTCATTATAGTTAATATCTGATGAAGTTTAGTAGAAAACATTGGAACGATATTTAGAAAATGTAGATTGGGGAACAAAACCGTAATATATACTTGGAGATACACATACAAGAACATCCTTGAATTTTGGTAAGGAATAGATTATTTGTATCTTCCTAGAAAATAAATCTATGTCTGGATAATACAAGTGGATGTCATTCTAGAACAGATGTACCGAGGAATAATATCTCTCAGAAGGTTTTTTAGGCTTGACCTAGGGTAACCTAGTACACGACAATATTCTTTACTACGCACCTGGTTTGACATTTTCTAGGGATATGCTAAGGATAATTCACATTTTCATTACAAGCCATTATAAAGGATCTATAATATATCAAAAGTATATGGTTCTAGGTTTTGTGATGCATAAATTTAAATTCTGTATTATACCATGTTTAGGGTTATATATAGTACATAATTTTATGATCTAATTTTGTATATGGAATTGATTGAAAATGGAACCTAGTAGAAGGAATGAGAACTTCAACAATTCACATGACGCATAGAGTAAGAAGGATCATAAATCATATGGTTTAAAGCCATCATTTCTAAGTAAGATTGTCTCCAATGTATCGTAATTGTATGAGGAGAAAATATCATGTGTTAACAAGGTATACAAAACATTATCTGACGCCTATGGATTTGAATGGAAGAATGAGAAGAAGAGGGTGGAAGAGGAAATAATAGATAAAGGGAAGAAAAAAAGGGTAGTTTACCAACATGTGTTACTTGTGGAAGGAAACACCCTATAACATGAATAAAAGTAAAAGGGGTCTGTTACAAGTGTGGAGAAAAGGTCCAAAAAGTGCATGATTTCACGAGTAATAAAATGGATTTCAATGTACAGTGCTTCAACTAAAATTAAATGGGACACTATGTCAATCAATGTCCCAAGTGTCAAAGGAATAGGCCCCAAATGATGATACTTGATAATTATCAATTCATGATACTAGAGAAGATAAAGTAGAATGATTGATATTTCTCTTCGAGAATCAATTCATTTGAATATTTTATCATCAATGTACTGGTTATAAAATTTATGGAATACATGAGGATTGTATTGTAGTACTATTTCATTAAGAATTTGAGGTCATATGATGAATTTGTTCCAAGGATAAGTGACTGAGAAGAAATTTAATATCTTGGGAAAGTATATGGATGAGAAAAATACCACCCTATATATATTCCAGATGATTAAGGTAATGTTGAAGAAATTATTTATTTGGATAAGTACTCAATACCTCAAAACTGATTATTGACTTGTCTACAAGTGGTCTATGCTATCATTGATGGAGTTTACAACATGTCTGGATATAAGGAGTATATCCAATAGCATGTGTAAGGATGATTTCATGTTTCCAATAATGTTTTATGGTAATTTTAGTAATTATCATATCTCAAAAGGATACATGTTGAAGATATTATAATTTTTTAAATGTGAAAATTTAGGGCTGGTCTATTTTGATTAAAATTAAATAAGGTAGCAGATTCATTGAGTCGGATGGATCATGGACTTCTAAACCAAACGAGGATTTCCAAGGACCCTGTGTACATGGATCTAGTAATGATGGATATGAAAATGATTTTAAAGTGTTGGATTGTGATCTATTAGAAAGATAAATTTTTTTGAAATGGCATAAGTTAATCATTAGATGAGGATTTAGAGTTTAATGTAACCAAATTATGCAACATGTGCTAAAAGATGAAGTATAGAATGTTCAAGGAACAAACAAAGTATAAGATTGTGTTTATTAAATAAAAATGTATATTTATACTCGTAAAGAGTGGAATAATTCCACAACTCTAGGAAAATAATATTAAACCAAAAATTTGTCCTTTTATAATTTTTTCATAACTTTAGTTTATGGTTTTTCGGTAATGATCTTTCATCTAATCATGTTCACTTCACTTTAAATCATAACATGATGGTTTGATTACTCTTCTATGACCATCCTATCGGATTAGAAAGTGTAGTTTTGTAGTAACCGATGAATTTCCCTTTCCTAGTTATTAAGTGGATATTTTAACTGTATTTCTCATGTGGTATTCCAACAAGGTAATTTTTATGTATCAACCACTATCTTTCGAAATTGAATTTCAAAATTTCAATGATGAAATTTTTGTAAGGAGGTAAGATTGTAACACCCAAAGGATTTTCAAATCAATTTAATATCAAATGCATGAAACACTAAGTCTCTAAAAAACAAAACTTTGTTATAACTGATCCAATAAACATAATTTTTCCACTTCTAGTATTTGAATTTAAAAAACTTTTCATACACAGTTGCGTTCAGGATGATTTTTGGAGTTTCATAGAACAAACATAATTTTTTTTGAATTGTAACCTGCCATTTTGAATAGTAACCTACCCTTATGAATAGTACTATACCATTATGAATAGTAATTTTACCCTTATGAGTATTAATATGTCGTTTATGTATAGTAACCTCACCCACGAATGTGTAAATAATATTTAATCACCTTATAAATAAAGTCGAATATTTTATAAATTATTAATAAAGTATTCTTATTTTTGTGGGGGATAAATATTTAATTAAAATTCCAAATTAATTAATTAATTAATTTTCATAAAATGGGTTCCTAAATAAATATTTTGTTTTCAAATGATTTTATGAAAATTTTATAAGACCATAGTTAATTTATGAAAGAATTATAAAAGTAGTTTTAAATATAAAATATGAATTTTTCAAGTAAATAATAATATTGTATTATAAGAAAATTTCAAATATTTATAAAATTATTTTGATAAATTGGAATTCATTTTTGGATTATACAAGTCAAAATATGTTTATAGTTAATTTTTTGGTTTTTTCTAAAAGACTTCAAATTAATTGAAAAGTAAAATACGATAATTTATGATAAATAATAAATTCTTGCATTATTGAGTCCTAATTTATGTAATGTTGATTTAAGACCACTTGGTTCTAAAACACATGACAATATTACTATTAATGGTCACAATAATCAATAATATTGCAGGTATTGAGCAAAATAATAAAATAATGATTAAGATATTGAAAAATTACTCCTCTCCTCCACTATAACCCCCCCCCCCCCCCCCCGCCCTCTCTTCTCTTCACTCCTCTCGAGCAATTTTACTTATATAAATTAAGACAAATTTTCCTCCCAATATCCTCCCCCATTTCCAAAAGACCTTGTTATCATATAAAGACCAAATTCACTCCCCTAATGTGGCTCTCAAAAAATAATAATTCAAGAGGTAAATTCCTCTTTTCAATTCTCTTACTACCTTTTTAAGTTCATTTTTTTCTTTTCTATACTCTCATCTACTCATCCAAATGTTATGAAAACTATAGTACATTAAATTTAATTGTATATTTTTATTATTATGTAATATGTTATTATCATATCTCTTTTACCCTTATTTTATGCTAGTAGTAAAAAACACAATCTGAGATGTACTAATTTACCAAATTCAAGGATGATGAGTTTTCAATTTATTTTACCATATTCAATTCTGGTCATGAAGCCACTATAATGTTTGAGCTAGACTATAATATATGTATTATGACACATATATAGATCTATAATCTTTGTGAACCTAGGATTTTTGAATTATTAAGAAAAATGACTTCATTGTGTTCAAAAACAGCTAATTAACCTGAATGGTTATCATTAAATAACTTATATAATTGTTAATATTCATTCCATTTAACAAAATAAAAATTAAAACCATTTAGCCTTATATATATTCACAAATAACTTATAACTTCAATTCTATAAAACCATCATAATTTTCCACGATTCTCCATTCATGTATATAAGTATACCGATCATGAAACAAACAGACCCGAATAATGAAATTGAACCTCTTAACCAATCAAAAAATGAAATTAATGAACTAAATAAGTTTATAATAAATAAATTAAATGAATATTATTTTATGTTAATTTTAATTAAATAACCTAAATTTGATTATTCAGGTCATTAATATTAAGTGGAGAACACCTACGATGTTAAGGTAAGGGTTTCTTTATCTAACTTCCATTTTTGTGAGATATTTCATATTCACTACTATTAAATATGAATAGTGTATATATACTGCCCATTGATGAATAATATCATTAATATATTTATTTTTATTATATTAAAATTATCATGTGACTATTATTAATTTTTGGGAATACAATACGATTGGTTAGAAAGAGACAACTATTTTCTACCCGAACATCTATTTTCATTCGATTTTCTCTTATTCTATAATCACCTTAATGAAATTATTATTTACTATTATTTAATATTCATAAATTATTTTTTAATTTTCTATATATTTTTACCAATCATAATGGTTCATTATTCTATTAGGAGTTACTTTTTTAAAATAATCATTCCAAATTTCATCCTGATAAACACACCTGATTCAAGGGAAATTCTCGAATTCTTACACATTTTCAAGTGAACTCCATAATATATTTTAATATATCATTATTTTTATAAAATACCTCATATTATCATGAAAAATTATCTTGGTTAATTTATGGTTATAAGAAAACAAACATTTCTCTGCACTTTAAAATTCTCTTTAATATTTTCCTTAAAATGCATTAAAATGTTTCATTTCTAAATATTCTTATGAACTCTTTTTACATGATTTCACTTTAGAGGGAAATAATTTATGCCTAAAATATATTTTCAATGAACTTAACTTTAGTTTTCTAGGATTTAAATGTTCGCAATCTGATTTCATGGAAAATACAAATGATTTTCCAAAAGAACTCTTCTTTCAAAAGTAAAAAACGATTTTTCCCATATGACATTATCTTTTATGAAGTTTATGACTTGGTCACCAATTATTCATAGAAATTGGTGTATGTACTTACCTTTATTATATCATATCAAGAGTCTAAATATTCTCTTTATATTCAAATGTTTTATGATTTTAATGTTTCATGGTGGTATGTGACACTTTGGAATGTTTAAGGATTATTCCCCAATAATTTTTAAATGGTCTCATTTAAAAGTATTTTTGTCAAAGACAACATCTATAGTTGAATATTTTACTTCATTGAGATTTATCTCTTATGATATCATCTACAATATGTTGTTGAATGGTTTTTTATTAGTTTGATTTTGGATGCACTATCTTGATACCACTCGACATATTACTCTGAATAGATAGTGTTTATATTAAATGATTGGGGGAAGTTATTTACATTTCATATTTTATATTCAATATGAATTTATATGTTAATTATTCTCACCCCTTTCATATTTGGAATGCATTGGACTTAGTAAGTGATGGGTGGGGCCCACTATAGCCCCTCGATGCAATAGTATGTCTTATGAGACATATAGATATGGACTTGGATGAGGACTTTCCCATTTTTAGATATGGTTTGGGTTGAGGCCTTAATCATTTTTAGATCTTTGGGCTGAGTCTTTGATAGTAGGTTTCAAAATTTCTGGAATATGAATTTCCCTCATTATGAAGCTAGTAATTAAAAGGTCATGTGGTCATTGGACCTGTATAATACTTGTGATTATGTTTTATTATGGAATTATTTATTTAGATCTTATTCCTTCCATATTATGTTCATTTTTTAGAGGAATGTGTTTTTAGTTATTCAACATTCATGATTTTTATCTTTATGATATCTTCAACTGTAATTCTTACCCTTACTGAGCATTTTATCTCACCCCTTTCTTATGTTTTATTTTTTCCAAGATGTGTATATTATGAAGGAACTATAATTATAACCTAGGATATATGGATGTTATAAAAGTAATTTATAACATTTATTTATTTTCTAGTTTTAATTTTGAAAATATGAATGTATCATTTTTCCAAAGATACTAAAATACTTGGTCCTTCGGGATACGACTTCCTTATGATCATGTCATTTTAATGAAATAATGCACTGACTCCAGGCTTCTTGGTTTGGGTCGTTATATAAACATATAAAATTTTATTGTATGGTATTATTTATAATAATAATCACCTTATATTATAATTATAAAAATTGGGAGTAATTTTCCATTAAATGTAATTTATATTAACTTTTTTGCTTTAAGAATCTCAAGAGTGCGTCTCCCCTGACTTATAAAAGGGTACCTCCTATCCTATATTCTTAACATTTTAATTTAAAAAAATAGAACCAATACCTAGCCAAATACATTTATAAAATTATTTAACATGTTATATACTTATTATTTTGGTCATAATACAAACCTTATAGAGATTGAGGTGTAAAGAAAATGAGGATGTCTGAGAAAGAGATATAGTTATTAACCAAATGTTTTGGTTTCATTTCTTCCTGTGACTCCTTAAAATATTATTAAAATTGATTTAATAATAACATAAGTATCTTAAATATAATCATATTTTTCATATTAATTATATTTTCTATATCTATCTCCTCCATCCTTATAATGGTAAATGATTCTATCATTTGTGTGTACTGCGGACTACCGTCTCACGAGATGATGAAATTAATTTGAAATCATTGCATATCATGGTTTATTATTGAAACGACCCATCCACGTGGCCTGTGTCGTGACTACCCCAAACCCACCTTCCATAGGCCAGGGGCTGGCGACTAGCACCAAAGGCATAAATCCCGATAACTGGGAAGGCATTGCCTCAATAAAAGGTAAACAAAACACCACTGAGTACAAGCGGAAGCAAAATACTAAGTACAAAAGAAAGTGCTGAAAAGTAAATGGGCCAGAATGCAAACCCAAATGACAGTACAACTACAACTGAAAAAAGTACAACAGAAAAAGACAACAGCTGAAAGAAAGGAAGCAGCTCCTGGGTCGTCCTCGTCGGATCCTACCTGAAGGGTAGGTACAGATGGCGCAGCTCCTGGTTGTCCACCACGGATCCTACCTGAAGGGTAGGTAAAGATAGCATCCTCAACGCTATCGCCCGTCAACCTCATCTGTGTGTCGTCTCGTCGTGTAGTCCACCTCCGGGTACTGACTCGTCGTGCAGTCCACCTCTGGGTACTGACTCGTCGCGTAGTCCTCGAAGACTCGGCCTCCGTCAGCACTTCCCGTCATCTGCAACCAACACAACGAGGTGTGGGCATAGCCCGTGCAGGGGTGAGTATAACGATACTCAGTAGGGACCCCGAGACCCTCAGGGTCTCACTAAAACCAACATGGATAACCACAATGAAGATCTCAACAGATAACCTCTACTTAGGTATATACCCATACATATACCTAAGTTATCAAGTTACTAATGTCAATCCTGAGGAAACACAAGGATTGTGAAAACAAAGGATAACCACTACCCAGGTATATGCCCATACATATACCTAAGTTATCAAGTAAACCATCTCAAACATGAGGTAAACACAAGGTCAAAAGTCTTAGCTCAAACCAGGATTTTTATTATCGAAACCGTAACTGCTGAAGAGCTCCATCTCTAGAGTGTACAGTGGACCTGTCACAACTCCGAGGTACTGCTCACTAACCTAAGACTGCTGAGGTACTTCTCCTGTCGAGTACCGCGGGTCTGCGGCCAACTATCGGGCGCTCCGTCCGCTGTGGGTCTGTCGCCAAATACCGGGCGCTCTTCCTAATAGCCTACAAAGGTACTCCTCCGGTCGAGTATTGCGGGTCTGCTGCCAACTACCAGGCGCTCCATCCGCCGTGGGTCTGCCGCCAAATATCGGTTGCTCCGTCCACTGGGCTAGTCGACTAACTCCAAGTCGAGTCGGTCAAGCAGTCGTCAGGTCTTAGTCGTCTACACGGTCTCCGTACTCCACTCGCTTGTCTCTGGGAGGGTCCGCTCCACGAGCTACAGGTCGATACTCCAAATATCTCAAAGTCCCACGAAGAAGTATCTCAAAGGACCTCCTCGTCATAGGGGTCTCAACGCAACAGTCGGTGCGTCAATCGGACGCCCGGTCTGTGAGTTATCAGCCTTTTCGTCCCCGGGGCCTGGTCGGTTTCGTGTGCGAACTAGTCCGGCCGTAACTCAACTATACCCCAAAAACTCATAGGGTATACTCATAGGGACTGTTTCTCAACGTGATCACCAACGCCGCTGACGGTTCGTCAAATGGACGTCTGGTCTGAAAGAAATCATCTTTCTCCGTTCTAGGGGCCCGATTGGATTTTGGGTACAATCCAACCCGGCTACAACCCAACTGCATCCAAAACTCGGGCGGAGGATGTCAAAAGTTCCGTATCCTCAACAGGAACGCAACGCAAGAGACAGCGCGTCAACCGGACGCCCGGTCTGGAAGTTATTGGCTTTTTCGTCCCGGGGGCCCGGTTGGTTTTTAAGTTAAAACCAACCCGACCATACTCCAACTGCATCCAAACCTCAAGAGGAGTAAGACAAAAGATCCTTCTCCCTTAGAGGAATCCATCAAAGTCGACGGCACATCAATTGGACGTCCGGAGCTCAAGATATGAGCGTTTCCGCTCCGAGGGCCCGGTTGGTTTCATGGATGAATCGACCCGGCCGAACTCAAAGAATTCTGAAACCTTGAGTGCGATATACCGAAACGACTGTCTCGATCCAGGAATTGCGTTGCCGCTGACGACGCGTTGTTCGGAGGCCCGTAGATCAAGTTACTGGAAAAAGACCGAAAGAGGTCCGAAGACGGGGGTCTGGGCTCGGGCCGACCCGGCCCGACCCCCCTGGGTCGGCCGAACCGGGTCGACCCGACCCGGTCCAACCCGGCCGGCCGGTCTTGCTCGGCTCGGCCGAGCGGCCGAGCAGGGCGGAAGCCGCGGGGCGCTGCCCCTGCGGGTTGGAGGTGTCGCGGCCCCGCGTGGGGCCGCGATGGATCAATGGACGTGGCATTTCACCGTGTCCCGTGTGTACGATCCGGAGCCGCGCGGCCGCGGGTCCATTGGCCACCGCCGCCGCAGCTGAAGTCGCGGCGGCCCTGTCCGGCGGCGCGCCGGGGCGCCGCCGGTAGCTTCTGCGGGCCACCGGAGTTGCCCCGGTGGTCCATTTTCCATCCCGTCTGCGCCGCTGTTCCTCCCGGGTTCCGTTCTTCCCTGCGGGATCATCAAATGGCCCTTGCGTCACGTTTTTCCATCACCCGCCAAATCCGTACAACCACGAAGAACGGCGGAGGGTTATCGGGCCGTGTTCGTTTGGCCCGCACCCTTTGCGTTAGATAATAACAGTTGGGAGAATTTATTCAACACATGAAACAACAATTTTAATAAATTAAAAATTGTTCTTATGAAACCGGTTCTTTAATTTAAAAGAAATGTTCACGGGAAAATAAAATATTCACAACAACCCCTAGCTCGTCAAGTCATCGCACACGCGTTCTTCGCGGATTTGATCGCCGCGGAAGGAGGCGATCATCGCGTCGCGGAAAGGCGTCACGTCATCACGGAAGGGCGTCGCGTCGTCGTGGAAAGGTGTCGCGTCGTCGCGGAAGGGAGTCGCGTCGTCGCGGAATACGGTGACGCGTCGACGAACTCCGACGTTCAAGAACATGAAGATTTAATTATAATAATTAAATCTGTTGATGTTATAAACCAAAAAGAAGATTTAAAAGAAACCCGAAATCTCCTACCTCAAGCAGTTGGTGATCGGACATCGTTGCGGGGAAGGACGTCTTGGAAAAAGCGTCGTCAATATCCGAGGGTGATGGCGTTCTTCGCGTTCTTCACATTCTTCACGACGGAGGATGAAGGCACAAAGTTGTCATAACCTCTCAATGAGAATTTTTCCAGAATTCGTGCGTTGGTCTTATTTTATATTTACACCAACGGATTGAAAACAGGTTAAGAAATGATTAAATTAATTCATCGAATTAATTCAAAGAATAAAACCGCCCAATTAATTCAACGAATAAAACCACCCAATTAATTGGTGCGTTAAGAAATTAAGAAAAGGCGTCAGTTGACTTTCATAATGACGGGTTTTCACGGGTGCGTTACTTAGCAGAAAGAAACAGTGGGGCTCGTGTGGGCCCCACCAAACAAATATCCTACCAAGAGGGTAGGATAGTTCTGGATAACACCCTATCTGCATCGACTCAGCTTATGATGCTTTAAATGGCTTCAAGTGGCTTCCAAGCGGCTTAAGTGAAATAAAATAAAGTTTGTCCTACAATTTATTTTATTTCTTAACTTTAAGCCCAAAAATTAAAAACCACACCCAAGCAAACGCAACTCCAGAAGAGGCGTTTCTAAGCAATTATCGGCGCTGCGATTCCATCGGTGCCCTCAGAATTCGATTCCGAGCACCGGTTCAAAAGTTAGAAAAACCCGCTCGTCCGTTCACTGAACGTACCTAAGCCAATCTTCGGAAAATGATTCCGGGAACACCGGGCCTCCGAATCAACTGCCATCAGAAACTGTGTTCTTGTAAAATCAAAAGAAAATTAAGAAAAAAAATCCCTTGGAATTTATGGGTCTTTACATTACTCCCACCACAGGGCTTTACATCCCCGTAAAGCTTCACCACAATCTTAGGGATACAAAGGCGGTACTGAGCACGCATCTGAGCCTTCCGCTCCCATGTGCTCACCTGGAGGTTCCCGTGCTGCCAAAGAAAGTGCACCGGAGTAATCGATCGTCCCCGTAGGATCCGCTCCTGTCGATCCTTGATCTCCACTAGAACCTCCATGGAAGTAACCCCATTTCCATTGTCATGCTCCTCATGGTCGATGATATGTGAAGGGTCGATCATGTATATCCTCAGTTGAGATACCTGGAAAACGTCGTGCACCTAGTGCAACTGAAGTGGATGGTTCAAGCTGTAAACAACCTCGACTACCCAGCCGAGGACCTAGAAAGGTCCGTTGAACCTTGGAGATAACTTTCCTCCCTGGCCACATCTCTGTAAACCTCGTCGAGGTGAGACTCGTATAAGGACATGATGGTCATCCTTGAACTCTAGAGGCCTCCAAGTCCTGTCAGCATAAGGCTTCTGTCGGCCCTGTGCTGACCTCATCCGCTCCTGGATGACCCGGACCTTCTCTAGTCTCACAAGAGCTGCTATGATTTCTTCTTTGCCGATAAGAGAAATCTGGTCTCATCCCCTGGATGATCCACATTCGTTGCCTAATACAGTCGATCCTGACATGAATGATGCATTCATGCAATGGATGATGTCGTAAGGCCTCGACGTAACTACCAAGAGATCCAACTGTCACTCTCGCCTCCAAGGGTCGAGTCACACTGTCGGCATCAGTGTGTGGTCACTAGGCCTCCTTCAGTAGAAACTCGAAAGTGGGGGTCAGGTCAATAGTCTTAACCGGGACCACTCAGTATCAACCAAACAAAAAGGACAGGAAAGAAAACTTTACAATTATAAGTGTCTTTTCATTATTGCAGCTCATAGTACAAAGAAACAAAGCAACTACAGACAAACATCAACAAAACTAGAAGCAACGGGATTAATAGCCTTCAGGTCAGAAGCTAGTCCCGCTCCTGTCCATCTGCTTCCGGAGCTCCATGACCATAGGCCTCAGCTGCCTGAAGCTGAGCTCTCCCATGTCGTCCTGTCCCCTGTGGTCGGGGTGGGCCTCCTGGAGGTGGTGGTGGAAACATCTCGAAGTGTCGTCCACCTCTAGCTGCACGGCCAGCTCCTCTGCCAAGGCCGCCTGCTCCTTGCGGTCCGCCCTGATCGAACCTCTGCCTCTGCCTCAGAGGTTCTTCATTTAACTGCTGGTCATTTTCATGGAGGGTCGGACAGTCACGTGCCATGTGACGAATTCCGCCGCAGGATTAACATTGTCCACTCTCGGCACGTATGGATCTTACTCCACCCCGGTTTTCCCTCAAAACTGAACCTGAGTCGTGCAGTCGGTCATCGGTAGGTCTGATCCTCTTGGACCTCTGCGTCATCTGTCTACTGCCTACTGCAGAAGACTCTGCCGCAAGCCGGATAGTGGTGGGTCCTGCTGCTGGAGACTGCTCAGCAAGGAAACTCTCCACTAAGAGGGCTCTCTCCAACACCCCTGTCTGCGTCGGAATGTTGTGAGAAACAACAGAAGCTCTAATCTCTCGCCAGAGCCCCTGCTCAAAGGTCCGGGCCCTGAAAAACGGGTCCCGTACCATATCTGTGGAGTAGCGCGAGAGGTATGTGAATCTCGCTGAGTACTGCGTCACTGACATGCTGCCCTGCCGCAACTGAAGTAGCTCCTGTATACGCACCACTTAAAGGGTGGCTGGTACAAACTCTGCCCGGAACAGGCTCTTGAAGCCTGCCCATAGAAGTGTCGCCTCATCATGCATCTGAAGCATCAGGATCCACCATTTTCCTGCTGCTCCCTGAAGAAGGCTGGCAACAAGGATCACCATGAAATCTGTTGGCGTCCCCACTAGCCTGAAGACTCTCACCACAGCCTCCAGCCAATCCTCAGCAGCCTGCGGGTCCGTCCCTCCCTGGAACCTGGGTGGCCTCTGGCGCTGGAACTAATGCAGTGCGCTCAAGCGACGTGCATCCTCTGATGCTGGGGCTGGTGGCATCGGTGGCCCAATGGGTAGTAGTACCGCTCGTGCCTCCGCTGGTACCTCAACTGGGATTGGGCCCCGTACTGAGGCCTCGTCACTCAGTGGGCTGTCAGTACGTGCCACTCTCGGGGCTCTAGCTAGTCGTCCACGGGGAGGCATCCTGAAAGAAACAACATGACACGGTCAAAATATTATCCCTGGTGAGCCGACCTGGTTTGAGCTGTCATTTAAATAAAACTTCTTGAAAACACACACACAATCAGTGTTTTCATGCACAATATCGGAAATCAGTTGTCAGGGTCCTGGTGTATGGATACGTCGGCCACCCGCACCGACACTGGACTCCCTGAACTGAAAACCACACTCGGTACTCTTAACACTATTGCTTCACAGAAAGAAACATCAGAGTTATAAGTTCTGTGGTAGAACTGAACTCCTTTTATATCAATTTGTCACGACCCGTCCTCGGGGCCCGTGTCGTGACTACCCCAATCCCGCCTTCCATAGGCCAGGGGCTGGCGACTACCACCAAAGGCGTAAATCCCGATAACTGGGATGGAATTGCCTCTATAAAAGGTAAACAAAACACCACTGAGTACAAGCAGAAGAAAAAAACTAAGTACAAAATAAAGTGCTGAAAAGTAAATGGGCCAGAATACAAACCCAAATGAAAGTACAACTACAACTGAACAAAGTACAACAGAAAAAGACAACAGCTGGAAGAAAGGAAGTAGCACCTGGGTCATCCTCGTCGGATCCTACCTGAAGGGTAGTTACAGATGGCGCAGCTCCTGGTCGTCCACCATGGATCCTACCTGAAGGGTAGGTACATATAGCCTCCTCAACGGTCTCGCCCGTCAACCTCATCCATGGGTTGTCTCGTCATGTAGTCCACCTCTGGGTACTGACTCATCGTGTAGTCCACCTCCATGTACTGACTCGTCGTGTAGTCCTCGAAGACTCGGCCTCCCTCAGCACTGCCCGTCGTCTGCAACCAACACAATGAGGTGCGGGCATAGCCCATGCAGGGGTGAGTATAACTATACTCAGTAGGGACCCTGAGACCCTCAAGGTCTCACTAAAACCAACAAGGATAACCACAATGAAGTTCTCAACAGATAACCTCTACTTAGGTATATAACCATACATATACCTAAGTTATCATGTAACCCATCTCAATCCTGAGGAAACACAAGGATTGTGAAAACAACAGATAACCACTACCCAGGTATATTCCCATACATATACCTAAGTTATCAAGTAACCCATCTCAAACATGAGGTAAACACAAGGTCAAAAGTCTCAGCTCAAACCAGGATTTTTATTATCGAAACCGTAACTGATGAAGAGCTCCATCTCTGGAGTGTACAGTGGACATGTCACGACACCTAGGTATTGCTCACTAACCTAAGACTGCTGAGGTACTCCTCCTGTCGAGTACTGTGGGTCTGCGGCCAACTACCGGGCGCTCCGTCTGCTGTGGGTCTTTCGCCAAATACTGGGCGCTTTCCCTAATAGCCTACAGAGGTACTCCTCTGGTCGAGTATCGCGGGTCTGATGCCAACTACCAGGCGCTCCGTCTGCCGTGGGTCTGCCGCCAAATACCGGGCACTCCGTCCACTGGGATAGTCGACTCACTCCAATTCGAGTCAGTCAAGCAGTCATCAGGTCTTAGTCGACTACACGGTCTCCGTACTCCGCTCGCTCGTCTCTGGGAGGGTCTGATCCATGAGCTACAGGTCGATACTCCATGTATCTCAAAATCCCACGAAGAAGTATCTCAAAGGACCACCTCATCATAGGGGTCTCAACGCAATAGTCGGCGCATCAATCGGACGCCCGGTCTGTGAGTTATTAGCCTTTTCGTCCCCAGGGCCTGGTTGGTTTCGTGTGCGAACCAGTCCGGCCGTAACTCAACTATACCCCGAACACACATAGGGACCGTTTCTCAACGTGATCACCAACACCACTGACGGTTTGTCAAACGGACGTCTGACCTGAAAGATATCATCTTTCTCCGTTCCAGGTGCCAGGTTGGATTTCGGGTACAATCCAACCCGTCTACAACCCAACTGCATCCAAAACTCGGGCGGAGGATGCCAAAAGTTCCGTATCATCAACAGGAACGCAACGCAATAGACGGCGCGTCAATCGGACGCCCGGTCTGGAAGTTATTGGCTTTTTCGTCCCGGGGGCCCGGTTGGTTTTTAAATTAAAACCAACCCGACCGTACTCCAACTTCGTCCAAACCTCGAGCGGAGTAAGCCAAAAGATCCGTCTTCCTTAGAGGAATCCATCAAAGTCGACGGCACGTCAATCGGACGTCCGGAGCTCAGGATATGAGTGTTTACGCTCCGAGGGCCCGGTTGGTTTTGTGGATGAACCAACCTGGCCGAACCCAAAGTATTCTGAAACCTTGAGTGCGATATACCAAAACGACCGCCTTGATCCAAGGATCGTGTTTCCTCTAACGGTGCGTCGTTCGGAGGCCCATAGCTCCAGTTACGGGAAAAAGACCGAAAGCGGTCTGAAGACGGGGGTCTGGGCTCGGGCCGACCCGACCCGACCCCCCCTGGGTCGGCCGAACCGGGTCGACCCGAACCGGGTCAACCCGGTCCAACCCGGCCGGACCCGGTCCGGCCGAGCCAGGGCACGGCCCGGCTCGGCTCGGCCGCGCAGGGCGGAAGCCGCGGGGCGCTGCCCCTGCGGGTTGGAGGTGTTGTGGCCCCGCGCGGGGCCGTGATGGATCAACGGATGTGGCATGTCGCCGCGTCCTATGCGTGCAAGCCAAACCCGCGCGGCCACGGGTCCATTGGCCGCCGCTGGCACCTCTGCCCCACCGGTAGCTTCCGCGGGCCACCGGAGTTGCTCCGGTGGTCCGTTTTCCTTCCTGTCTGTGCCGCTGTTCCTCTCGGGTTCTGTTCTTTACTACGGGATCATCAAATCGCCCTTGCGTCACGTTTTTCCGTCGCCCGCCAAATCCGTACAACCACAAAGATCGATGGAGTGTTGTCGGGTCATGTTTATTTGGCCCGAACCCTCCGCGTTAGATAATAACAGTCAGAAGAATTTATTCAACACATGAAACAACAATTTTAATAAATTAAAAATTGTTCTTATGAAACCGGTTCTTTACTTTAAAAGAAATGTTCACGGGAAAATAAAATATTCACAACAACCCCCACCTTGTCAAGTCGTCGCACGCGCGTTATTCTCGGATTTGATCGCCGTGGAAGGAGGCGATCATCGCGTCGCGGAAAGGCGTCGCATCGTCATGGAAGGGCGTCGCGTCGTCGCGGAATGGTGTCACATCGTCGCAGAAGGGCGTCGCGTCGTTGTGGAATACGGTGACGCGTCGACGAACTCCGAGGTTCAAGAACATGAAGATTTAATTATAATAATTAAATCCATGTTGATGTTATAAACCAAAAAGAAGATTTAAAAGAAACCCGAAATCTCCTCCCTCAAGCAGTTGGTGATCGGAGATCGTTGCGGGGAAGGACGTCTCGGAAGAAGCGTCGTCAATCTCCGAGGGTGACGGCGTTCTTCACGTTCTTCGCGTTCTTCGCGTTCTTTACGAAGGAGGATGAAGGCACAATGTTGTCGAAACCTCTCTACGAGCATTTTTCCAGAATTCGTGCATTGGTCTTATTTTATTATTACGCCAATGGATTGAAAACAGGTTAAGAAACGATTAAATTAATTCATCGAATTAATTCAACGAATAAAACTGCCCAATTAATTCAACGAATAAAACCTCCCAATTAATTGGTGCGTTAAGCAATTAAGAAAACGCGTCTGTTGACTTTCATAATGACGGGTTTTCGTGGATGCGTTACTTAGCGGAAAGAAACGGTGGGGCTCGTGCGATCCCCACCTCACAAATATCCTACCAAGAGGGTAGGATATTTCTGGATAGCACCCTATCCGCATCGACTCAGCTTAAGATGCTTTAAGTGGCTTCATGTGGCTTCAAGTGGCTTCCAAGCGGCTTAAGTGAAATAAAATAAATTTTGTTGTACAATTTATTTTATTTCTTAACTTTAAGCCCAAAAATTAAAAACCACACCCGAGCAAATGCAACTCCAGAAGAGGCGTTTCTAAGAAATTACCGGCGCTGCGATTCCATCGGTGCCCTCAGAATTCGATTCCGAGCACCGGTTCAAAAGTTATAAAAACCCGCTCGTCCGTTCACTGAACATACCCGAGCCAAACTTCGTAACATGATTCCGGGCACACCGGGCCTCTGAATCAAGTGCCGTCAGAAACTGCGTTCTTGTAAAATTCCAAAGAAAATTAAGAGAAAAAATTTCCTTGGAATTTACAGGTCTTTACAATTATAATGATGGATACAATAAATAAATATGATATTAATGACTTAATTATTTTTCTATAAATACAATATATCATCTATTTTCTTACTAATATATCCATTGAAAATTGTAAACGTCATTTATGCGTATATGTGGATTACCACCTCTACAAAGTGATGTGATTGATTTTTCATCACCAAAAAAGATAGATGGTATATATAAGTTCTTTAAATTGTTTATATTATATTTATTATAAAATAATAATTTTATAAATATAAAATAATACTTAAAATCTTTCTTAAATGTTCTTTGAAAATGTAAACATTACTCAAGAATATGTACGATCTATCGTCTCTATAATTGTAACATAATTCATTTTTCATAACAATAATTCATATTTATTTTAAAAATTATAATTAATGTAATAAAAGGAAATTTTTATCATTATTGATATTCATTATACAATGAAATAATTATCTCTTTTACCATCTTCAACATATAGATGTTGTTTGGAAATTATTAACCAAATGTCCTCAAAATACCTAAGGTGGGATTAACCAATTCAGTAACTCAATATGTCTCTAAAATAAATGAAACACAAGATTTAATGAAAAATTTATATGAATATATAGTTTTTTAAAAATATTAATACACCTTTTTCATTATATAATAAGTAAGTTAAAGGCAATAAATAGAAAATATGGACTTAAGGTAAGAGATTTCATCTCAATTTTCCTTCATTTAGTCATATTTTAATATTATACACCTAAGTTATTTTATATGGAGTATATAATACCCTTTTACATTGTATAGCCTTTATAATTCAATATTAATGGTATTTTAATATACAATTCATGTTACTTCATCCAAGGGGTTTTGATATGGAAGTTACCAAAGTGTTAAGCGGTTTCTTAACTCAATTTATATTCATTGGGTTATAATTCAACTTCATTGAATTTATAAGTCCATGATTATCTATTAATTGGTCAGTAAAATTTTATATTCCATATTTTCAATTTTGTCTTTTGAATTTAAATTTGTTAAATCAAAATATTTCCACTAATTAATTCTCAATTCATTGATATGATTTTTTTTGGGGTTATTCATCTCAAATTCACTTTATTTGGTACATAAATTAAAGTTATGCACCTAAATAATTTAATAATGTGTATGTAAAATCCATTTGACATGATATATGATGAATAGCCTTATTCCATTAATATTTAAATTTTCATTTGAAGTAATTATTTCCTGGGGCTTACGATTCAGAAGTTACCAATGTTGTAATGGATTTTTGTTTAAACCCCAATTTAATCAAGATTATTTATGCTTTAATTTACATTAAGAAATTATATGATCCATATTTTATAAAATTATTTCATTTCCCCCTCTATTTATTTATAAAATTTTAAATTTTTTTCCCCATTTTCCACTATTCGTTTCTCTAAATGGTTTGGAAACTATTTTTGAAAAAAGATTATTTTATTGCTAATTTTGTTGTCAAGAAAGTTGTTTTCCCATATCCATGATTTCTAGAAGGTTTTAAAATTAAATTTGAGTACTATTTCATTATTATTTAATTTCATTTAAACAATTTTTGAACTTTTACAAAAAAAATTAAAAATATTCAGATTTATATTATCTAAACAAAGTAATTTTTACCAAATGTTTGAACATAATATTTGTTTTAAAAATTGTGGAATGAACGGAATTTCCCATTTTGATGACTAATAAATATTTTGATGCTTTCATTACATGTTTATATGGTTATTTTAAAAGAAAATTATTTTCCTTAAATTATGGAATCCTTTAGATTTTAAAATTTACAGTCAAATAGGAAAGGTTATTTTCTTCAAGAATTGTTTAATGATATTTTAATGGTATTTCTACTTATGAACAAAAAAACTTTATGTTACTTATAATCCAATGGGTATATTTTTTAATGATACCATCCTAATTATTTTTTTAGATGGATTTTTACTATTACAAAGATATTTTCATGGAACCCATTTCTTTTCCATGGATTAAACAAGTTAATAAAATAATAATGGTTGTTTCTTTGTGTTTTAGGGGAAAATACCATATCTATGTACTTAATTTGTGTTACAGATCATAGATATTACTTATAATGATATATGGTTCCATTGTAATCCAAGGATGATTGGTTTCGTTATTTACCAAGGATGGGTGATTATGTTATAAATGAAGCATTGGTGGGTCTACTATAGCTCTCCAAAACATTGGGTAATGATTACGTTATTTGGACAATTATTTTGGAAGTTTACTGAATTGGTTATTCAGCTTATAAGGGTGATTGTAAGTGTGATTATAAGTGTGATATGAAGATGATTTCCCAAGGAATCTATATGAATATTCACTAATTTCTAATGAGTTATCAAATAAATAATTTTATTATCTATGTTTTAATTTGAATGAATTCTATTATGTTTTTCACATGAAAATTGATTATTTCATCATACTCGTATGTTCATCATATTCTCACTAAAGACATTGATTTGTGGATTATTCTTCTTAACCTTACTAGGTGTTTGTGCTCACCGAAAAAAAATTTCCTTTTACCTAGGTTTTTAAGAAATTTTTTATGTATTTCATGCATAATAAGGTTACAAGATGTGGAGAAATTATTTGGAAATTATCTAAATCTTTACAATCTATTTGTTCATGTATCCAAGATATTATGTAATACTTTACTCTAATTCTCTAAAAAATTAAACCTGAAAGTTCCATGGGTATTTAAGTGATGAAAAATTGCCATTTGATGTGTTTAGTTTTTATGGAGTCAATTGGGTCACATTTATTTGTATCAAACCCTAAAATGTAATGATTACTTTTTTAGCATTGAATTTTTGAGTGAGGGTCTATGGATATTGTGTTTGGTATCAAAGATGGGTTTATATAACTTTTTTGATAATGATGTTATTATTTTAAGGATAGTTTAAGTGTCATGGATACCATCAGGGATTTATAAATTTAATGGTGGTCGTATGTTAAACGGCATAGACACCCTTTTTGAGGTTTTATGTTATGGAATGTTTAGGTGATTTAAAATTTTTATTGGGATTCAGAATAATTCTATATTGAGATTTAAATAACCCTTTATGTCAGTATATTATCTGATGTTAATTTCATTATAGTCTCAATTGTAATGGTATATTGATAATCTTGATGGTTGAAAAGTTATTCATTGATAAGGTGATATTTTCATAGAGTGTCACTTCGGTGGTGGTGCAGTGGTGCAAGGACGAGGGTCATAGAAATGACATTCAATGTGGTATGGGGTTCAATTCTTGGGGTCCCTCCCTTGGATAATTTCCACATCCCATGTTATTCCCATCTTTCCCGGTCACTCAGTGTCTCACCGGGTGGGTAGAAGGGCGTAGACCACCTAGCTGACATATTTCTAGGTTGAACCATCACTGATCGGATTGTAACCTTGTGGTCCACTCTTCCATCTCGACTAGAAATGGCTTCTTCCCGAATGGGTCTTCTCTAGATGAACACTTTATAGAAAGGGGGTTCCTGGGTGTGGAGCGTTTGAAAAGGCCACTCTTGGGGATTCCCTTTCTAATTGGATATTTTCATATATATTTATGGTCAAGCTAAGGATTACCTTTTTCATTTGTATCAAAATTTGACTCAAGATATTTTGGTGAATTTCACTACATTATAAGACTATATAGTGATTTATCATCTTTATTTATGATATTTTTGGAGATGTTACTCTGGTTTGAGGTATATATAAACCTTAGTTTTAAGATTATGGGTTATTTTGAAAGAATACTATTATATTTTTGGTTTTCAAGTTGAAAAGTATGAGGTAACCTTTGAGGTTAAAATTTTATTTATTTTTGATCTTATTTAGCATCAAGGTTTATTCATTTATGAAGTGATCTATGTTGAACTGTTGGTTTAATTGTTTATTTTTGGAGATTAATGTATTATTTCATCGTACGAAGGTTTATATATTTTTTACATTATCTTACCTTATGTTATCAATTTTAGTTTTGGTTAATATTAAAATATTAGAGGAAATTTTTTTATAGTTTTTTAATTATATGATCAATTATAAGTTAATTTTGGTGCTTTTTATATGAAAAATTCATCTTAAATACTCATCATTTGGAGAAACATATGATATTGTGGTGGAAATTGATTAAAGTTAGAAATTATAAATTCAATGTATGTATATTTTCTTATTTTCTTAGTCTATGTGGTAAATAAATTACATCAAAATATAAAAAATATCATATAGAATAAAATTTTATCATATTACCTTCATCTCTAATGAATATATATTCATTTACACACCTCATTGATTTATATTATTTTGATCATTAGTTATCCCATGATCATTCACTTTATTTTGGTCAGTGATCTCTATCACTCCCCATCCTTATTTAAAAATTAATTTTTTGTAAATTTATATATTTTCACATCCTACTGATATTCTTCTATTTTTAAACCTAGAAATGTGTTATTATATATGACTTTCATATTTCCCATTCCCTAATTTCAAGAGAATGTTTTATTAACCCTTTTTATGATGTGGGTTTTCAGCCTAGGTATTTTCAAATATAAAACCCTTGATTACTGAGATAGAGTTCATATTTTTATAATGAACTTTATTAAATGGGATAAAATGTAACACTTCATGTGTTTGGAAAAACAAACATTGTTTCATATAATATAAAACACATGAAATCTTACTTAAACAAACCATATAATATTAATATTTAAATATAACTATTATAACATAGTCATTAAATTGGGGGGTACGAATAGAATTAAATGAATTTTTAAGTATATATATATATAAAGGGTAAACACAATAAAAATTTACTGATTAATTCCTAATAATAATCACTCAATTTCTTGTAATTTCATTTCATACATGAAAAATATGTTTTCTTCAAAAATGGATTCTATTGATTTTTTTACTGAATATTATAATTAGTTTATGGAAATTAAATATATTATATTTGATAAAAATTATATAATTTGTGAAATACTAATGTCAAAATAACCTTATAGTGCATTTTTAAATTGTTTTCAAATTATTTATTTTTCTATTAATAGGGAAAAATACTGATTTTTACTGAAAATTATATTTTATTCAATAAGTTAAAATGTAACATTCTGTTTTAAAATGGTTTTAAAGATCAATTATATCTCTTATATTACTAATAATTTTATTAATTTCACTGTAATCAATTATATGGTTTTATTTTGTATAAAAACATTTTTATACTTAATATGATTTTTTTAAAACTATTTTTCATTGTGTTTTGTGTTTTTATCTGAAATTAATTTCTACCAATTATGGAAATTAAATAATTAAAAATCGATTCTGTGTTTTGAATCTGGAGTTTGAAAAAATTTAAATAAAAACTTTTTATTTCTGATTATTTTAAATATTAAACATTGATAATTTTTGTTACCAGGAAAAGGTAAATCAGGTAAGTAGGGATAAAAATAATATGATAAGGTAACAAAAACAATCCCAAACATTAATAAATTTAACTGCATGAGTATATTTTATCCATAACCACAAAAAATAAGAAAATATGATCTTTTTTGGTATTTGGATTTTATTTTTACCAATACAATATTTAAGTAAAAGATAAAGTACAAAATATAACCTTCTTAATTTTAATATCTTTAATATTTTGTGGTTGGGATAAAAGCAATATATTTTTTTATATGTGTTTATTTTAAAAATTACTAATAAAATTACCATTTTAATTTATTAAAAAAATTTAGTGAGGTAATAATAACCATAAATTCTTATGTAATATCGACAGAGTGATTGTATAAACAGTAAAAAAAATAACGAAATGATTTATAAACTTCTAAAATTAAAATTTTTGGGTTATTTATAGTATAAAACGAGTTTTTATGATAAATATAACATATTATAAATATATTAAAGTTTTATATTCCAACTAAATTACTATAAGTTTGTTCTCAAAGTAAATTTATGTGAATAGTTCATAAAATGACATTAATAGTATTTTATGTTAAATATATTTAATTAAATTTTAAAAAAACATCAAAATACTGTGGGAGTAGAATTATAATGATAAATGTTCACAAATTTCATCGTTTTCCATTTTATGATCCAATTTATATCTTATAAGTAAAATTATTATCCTTAATAATAAAAAATTCATTACCACGACTATGGTTAAAATAGATTAAGCAATGGGTTAGACCAAAATATAAGGTTTAAAATGATATATAAACAAATAAAAATTTGATTGTATGATTATATTAAGACCATGTATTCCTTATATCATAATCCATGTCATTTAGGAACCATTTTAAATGAGTTAGACACATATTATATTTTAATATTTCATGTATTTCTAAAAAATGACGTTAATGATATTTCATAATAAACAATATTTTATTAAATGATTAAAAATTCATAAAAATTAAATACTCCTAAATTTAATTATATATTTATAAAAATATCAACCATGTTTCATCTATGGACCAGTTATCTTTTTATGGTAACTTTCTAGACTCCTGATGAGTAAGAAACATTGATATAATGGTAATAGTGAAAAGGGTTAATGGAGTGTTAAAACAAAGAGTTAAGAGTAAAAAATCATCTAAACTAATCCAAACACTATTGGATGAGTTTATTTTGAAGAATACTCGTCTTAAATTGTAATTATATTAATTTCGATCCATTTTTACTTTAAAATTAATTTATATTAATTTAATTCTTTAAGATGTTCCAAAAGTACCCCTCCCCTCACTTTTAAAAGTGAACCACCTCTCATCATCAATTAACACTAAAAAAATTAATTTAGCCAATACCTACAAAAACAAATTCCTAAAAAACCTTACCAAATTATAGAGATTTTATTATTTGAATAATACCAACCTTAGTGGGATTAAAGTGTAAAGAAAAAGAGATTATACTAAGAGGAGGTATAGATTTTAACTGAATGTTTTAGATTTATTTCTTCTTCTAACTCCTTAAAATATTATTCAATTATGAAAATATATTAACAGAAATACATTAAATATAATAATTATTTTTTAATTTAATAACATATTTCTGTCTCCCCCTTCCATGAAATTTAAAATGAATCCATTTTTTCATGTGTACGACGGACGACCACATCACGAACTGATGTAATCCGTTTTACATCACCACCTCTCATAGATGATTATAATGATTTATTTAATTTATAAATATAAATTTTTTTAAATAATTAACATTTTTATAATATAGTATATAACATCTTGGGTTTTTGAATTGGTCTTCTTTCGGGTAAATTTTAACTTTTCTGTTTGGCAGTCGAACCAACCCCTTTTCTTGATCTTTGGAACCTCATTCTTGGGGTTTTTATACTCAGAAGATTATTTTAGGCTTGGTATATGTTTATGATGATGAAATGGGTGTTTGGGATAAAACTATAGGAATTTTATAGGGCTTGGTCTATTTAAAATAACCCTATATATAAATACATGATTTGTAACTAGGTAACATGTCAGGAACCCAATACACGTCATTTATAATTTAAACATCATGTAAGATATGTGAAGTGTTTTTTAATAGATAAAATGGTTTTATCAGCCACATAATTTCACTATAGATAGAATATTTAGTTCCCAAGAGCTCACACACCTCTCCCTATCTTCCATAGGACTCTTGATATCTCTATCATTTGAGATATGATCTTAAATCGATTGCTGGATACAGATTCATCTTGTTAAGGCCGTTGATCTTATATCCACTTTTCTTCTTTGCTCTTTCCATATTGTGTTATATATCCATGAAATCTATTTTACTTTATTTTTATGTAATTTTTCTAAAATACAGATTCCTTTCAATTTAGAACAAGGAAGAGGCCGATATCATACGAGTGAGAGCCTACAAATACAATGTAAGTGGTGCCAATATTCCAACTTGATTTTATGGGTATTTTGGGGTGTGTTCATAAACATTATTATAGGTTGAAAGTGTGAGAAACTAATAAATTGGATGATTTTTTTAATTAATTAAATTATTCGATGGGATTTCATCAGGTATGACCTATAACTTTTATTCGTGATAAGCCTCGTGAGAGGCTTTGAACCACAAGTTTACAATAGGTCAGCTGTGTAATTTATTTAAATTTAATTGTTTATTTATATATTGTTGTATTGTTTCTGAGGTAATGTGATGAGATAGGAATAAGGATTGAGTTGGTGATGATTATCTGGATTGAGGTGGTGTTGTTTTTCAAGATAATATTGGCCTAGGATACTGGCTATTGTTGGCCCTAGGTTGGGAGACTTGGTCATCAGTTTGAGTTGGCAAGGTCATCCAAATGATTTCATGGCCCATGAGATTTGAGATGGCGATGACCATTGAGATTGGGTGACATGGTCACATGGGTATGATGTGTAGGATATTGTGTATTAGGTAACGTTTTTGTGATTTTAGCTCACCGTTTTTGGACTAAAATTTTATTTAAGTCATGTGAACATAGATATGACTCGTATCGAGGTTGTTTTAACCTATCATGGGGGGATTATCCCATAAATTATGTATCGTAGGTGATGGTATTGACCATCAGGTTTGATATGGGTTCTCACCATTGAATTCCAAGTGAATCATGATGGACTATCAGTTAATGATGATGAGATCATCGATTAGAGGATAAGGCTCTCGAAGATACTTGAGCTCATTGGGCCAGGACAATGAGGGGAAGTATATCTTCATGCATCGATACAATAGGTGTTGAGATGAGAGTGTTTATTATTTGGAGGAAAGATATCGATGTTCCTCATTACGTTGGGATTCAATTCAATGGGGTTTTTTTGAGCTGATTTATGAGGGTTTGGGTACTAGATTGGGCATGCCTTATAAGAATAGATTATGAGATTGATAGAATGAGACCCCAAGTTATCTTTTCAGAGGTAGAACCTGAGGGTTCACCTAGGATTCATTTTTTTCATTGGATTCCTTGAGCATTATTCCATATATCTTCACCTCTATAGTTCTATATATATACATATGTTTTGTCATATATATATATAATGGGGGTCACGTGTTTAAATTACTATTGATGGTTTAAGTAGTTAGAATGATTCCTTGTGGCTATAGAGTATAAGGGAAGATGATATTATATTTATATAAGGTGTGTGTTCTTTCCTTTTTAATATATTAGAATACATGCATAATCATGGATGTAAGATAGGCACACATTCACTACTGGAAATATAGCCTATACCCACGGTTTCAAACCGTGGGTATAACGCATGAAACCGTGGGTATAGGCTATACCCACGGTTTGATTAACTATGCGCTGGAGTGGCGTCGGTATAGCCCTATACCCACAGTTTTGTAGAAACTGTGGGTATAGCCCACTGAAATACCATATTACCCACAGTTTAAATGAACTGTGGGTATACATCTATACCGACAGTTTAGAGAACCGTGTGTATAGATTGTTGTTGAAGAAAAATCTATACCCACAGTCCCTTAAATCGTGGGTATATAAACTTTATACAGAACAAGAACACTTTTCCTTGGCAAAGTGCAACCTGAAACCAAAATGCAGTTGAACTGCAACCTGCAACTACAAATCAGAATGAAAAATCAATGAAAACAAGAATGAAAAATCAATGAAAACCAGAATGAAAAATCAATGAAAACCAGAATGAAAAATCAAAGAAATCCAAAATGAAAAATCAAAGAAAACCAGCCTTCAACTTGAACCTGCAACAAGCAAACCAATGTAACTGCAGTTAAAAACCAGAATTCAGAATAGAATGCCTTGTTTAAAATCAATGTAGTAAAATTCCTATTAAATCTAAATAAATTATAATAGTGACAAAGTATCAAAATCATTCATCTCTTATTAAAGATAAATAAATTCTAATAGGGGATTAAAAATTCCTAGATGAGAACTCAAATAATAATGTTGATATAAAAATAATCCTCTCACTCCCTGCACTCACTCCCAACTGGCACCCAGCCCACCCTCACCCCGCACCCAGACCACCCCCCTGCACCCATCCCGACCCCCTGCACCCAGCCCCCAGCCCCCTCCCCCCTCTCCCCACACCAAATCCATCCCCCTGAACCCAACCCAACCCCTTGCACCCAACCCCACCCCTTGAACCCAGCCCCCACCCCCTTCACCCAGCCCTACCCCCATGCACCAAGCCCCACCCCCTGTACGCAGCCCCATCCCCCTGCACTCTCTACCAACCCGCACCCAGGCCACCCTCACCCTCACCCCACCCCCTGCACTCCCTCCCAACCTGCACCCAGCCCCCCTCACCCTGCACCCAGCCCCCCTCCCCATACACCCATCCCCACCTCCCCCTGCACCCAACCCCACCCCCTGTACCCGACCCGCACCCCATATATATAGATTATAAATCCATATACCAAGAGGTACTATACCTATACACCACAAACCATAATATAAAAACTATAAATGAGAATATAAAAACCACATACCAGAATAAATACTAGAGAAAACCAGAAATAAACATCCAAAAAAAATTCATCCAGCTCTAACCTTCTGATCAGGAGCGATAAGAGGATGATCCATCCTTAGAGAGCTTCAAAATTTCCTCAGCAAGAAAGTTGAACCATTAAAAAAGCATGTGTAATGAAAATAGGATTAAAAAACCTCAGATTTAATTTTTAGAACAAAAAATCAGAACTACTAAACAAGTCCATATACCAGTACAACATAAAGGGTCCATCCATGGATGCTCAAATTTCCACAGCAAGGCAGAATCCCATCTGTAAAGTAGGTGAAGCGAAACAAGAATAAAAAAACCTCAGGTATAATGAAAATAGGAATAAAAAATGGTGGTGTTTTTGAATTCTTTTCAATGCACTAGGAAAAGTGTTTCAGTGTAAAGAGTATGAAGATTATCAAAGTTAATATTCGGTTAATCATACAAAATTTAAATTTTCGATTGACTTTTATGAGATTACTTGGAATGGGACTCCTAGAATACCCACTGATTTTTACATGAGTGGTGAATATAGGCTCATCGTTAAGTTTATTCAGCATGTAATATGCCCATGAAAAGGATACTTTAGTATACCGAGGAATCTATACCTATTTTTCTTATACTAGAGTTACAAGGGAGAAATCTTAGAAATGTGTTTGTGGGAAGTTTATTTAATTATTTCATTGAGTGCTTGTATAATTTATTGAGAAAAGGATAAGGCCACTTATTACTCTTAATATCCCCCTAGTTGTTTTCCATACTCCATAACTTCTCAAGAATTGGTGGATATCATGGAAAACATGCCCTTAAACTCACCCTTATCAATCTCTTGGTCATTGAGTTATTTTAAAAAAAATGAGCAAGTTATGTAGTATGGAATCTCTTATAGTGTAGGTTATCCTTACCACATATGGTTTCATGTAATATGTAGTTTATGCTAATTAATATCATTACTATTGTATAATTTATCATCCCACCAATTAGTGTTTTACAATAACTGCTCAGGATACTACCATTGAGTTTATTGTTTCTCATGATCCCATGGGAAAATAGATTGATTGGTGTTAAAGGATTAATAATATTGATTTATTTTTCTGGGAATATCTCAAATTATATCCTTGGATCATAATTCCTTACAATGATTAATGTATCCTTCTTCAGCTGGATAAGTGCCATGTGGATCAATTTTCGAAGCTTTTCCTAATGTGGTTGAACTAAAGAAATTCGAAATTCATATTAGGTCAACCATTTTACATTACATTGATTTTATATTTCACACTCCCCTTATCCATATTCATGAAATTTCCCATGTCATTACATTGAATGAAGTACTATATTATTTTAAATTCAAATTCACAATGCCTTATACTGAAGCTGAAGTATTCCATGTATCAGATACAATAGATTATTTTTTAAAATTTTAGAAAACTCGAATGTAATATGCATAGATCACGTATTATGAAAAAAGAAAACAAAGTCTTATAGGCTAACATGGAAAGTCACACACACCAAATTGAAATCTACACTATAAAACACTTGATTATAAATTACAAGAAATAACCTAAAAATATTGAGAGGAAATATATTGAAATACCAAACATGGAATATCTTCAAATTTATTAACACTTATGTATATATTTGCTTCCTTCCAATTGTTTCTTTATACAAGCTCCCTCTAGTTTAATCTATCTCCCAAAAAGGATTTTGGTGACCTCCCAGTGGGGTCCTTATATTCCCTCATGAAATTTCATTAAGGGTCCTTCAAAACTTTTCCTTGAATAGGTCTTCAAATACACCCTATCATACTATAGAAAGTTTGATTTGTTCTTCTTCAAGTCTTCAAGTACTATTTCTATTGAGGATATATTCTCCTTGATCACCCTAGAACAGCTGTTGAAGTGCTGGTTTTATTTTCAACCTTCCCTAACACACATGATCTCCTGTATGTGTTAGCATTCTATTTTATTCAATGCCTAGGTTTTCATAAAGGCTATTTGTTTGTCCTCCTCTGATAAACAACAAATAATATTGTAGGTTTTTATCAATATTAGGGCCTCATAATATTTATCATACATAAATATTCATATAATAATATATGACTATGATTTTCCATGATTTATGGAATATGAATTATCCTGCGTATCTGGTCATTTATAATTGATATTATTCCCAATAATATCACTTGTAGTATCAGATGAATAACCCCAACTGATATTTGAACAATAAAATTCTTATAATCTCAACTAATCATACTACAATAATCTTCATTTAAATCTAAGCATATTTGGATATGAATTACTCATGTGTAATTTGAATTTTTGTGACCTCGTTATCTCCATTTAAATTATGAATTTAATTCTTTTAAAACCTTTCTATATGAATTATAAAGCACCAAAAAATTTCCTATAAAGTATCATGATCCATGTTGCACTTTTAGCATCAGGGAATTCTCAAAATGGACATAATGAATGAACAAAGACATGATCCTTGCTTTTATGTTGTTACTCCCTTTTCATACATATGAGACACCATTAACACCAAAATTCCTTCTAGGATCATCCTTTGTAAGGATCATTGATTAGCGAGGATACCATTCAAGAGATAATTGAATATTACGAGTTTTTTTCGTTAAAAACATTTATAAGATTGTGGTAATGATTAAGTGAATGTTTTTTATAGAGTTTAGGATTATACTACGAGAGATATTTTGATGGAGGATTTACCTCAGGTTGATGGTAGGAATATGATTAGTGATCCATCTCCCTCTTATCCTTCCCCCTCAATTCCAACATCTTCATATATCACTAAAGATGAATTAGATGTTTTTAAATCAGAGATGTTGTCAATAATCAAAAATGAATTTTAAAGCATCCACAACTCTTTACATAAAGTGAGACAAGAGGATATTTAATAAGTGAATCTATATTTTAATTCAAAGGCTGAGAATATTAGATCTATTAATCCTGTTTTGGAATATTTCATGTTGAATAAAGATTATTTACTTCAAGATTTAGAGAATTTTTCATGATTTTATATTGAATTCACATGATTGAGGTATATCAAAAGTATCCAAGAGTTCATATGAATACATGCAGCAAAATAGAGCCTTTAAATTGGGACCTGTTATCGAGGGTTTAGGGAAATAACCTCGTAGTCAATGAGGATGAGGAGAGAAACTAGGGAGAAGAAAGTGATCTTCCATAAAAATAAATCTCCCATATTACATGCTCGCCCCATTCTGCACCTATAAATAGAAATAAAAACCATGTGAGAATTGAAACTCAATAGATAATGGAAGAAGAACTATGGGGGGAGAGGAGAGGAGAGGATGAATAGTGCATCTAATTGACTAAGTGTAAGATTAGGACTAATCTGAACATAATAATTATAATATGATTTGAGTAGGTCAAAATTTTATTCCAACATGTATGCATGTTTGAAATGGAAATTTATGGACCTTGGTTAATGTTTTTTTAGTGATGATGGACCTTCAGGATAAGAAAAAGGGGTGATATAGTGGATGTATTTTTCACAGTAAGTGTATTGTGAGTTTATAACGATTTGATAAAGGTCTAGTAAAAGAAGAATGGATAGTTTTTATGGTTATACTTATTCTTTATATCTATAATATTCTTCTCCTAGTTATGAATTACAACCCATGACCTTGAAAATTGGATTAAAAGTATTTGATTCATTTTTTTTTAAAAAAATGGTACATATAGAAGTTATACATTGCCATGAAAATTTTTTAGTTGGATGGTTATACATGTAAATGATATATGAAAATAGATCTAGGAATGAAAGGTGGAATATAATACTGGATGTATCTCCCCTCTTTCTTCTATGAGACATTCTATCGAGAGACTATACACCTAGAGAAGTTATGGGAATTCATGAAGCTAAGGTAGTTTTGTTAATTAGTAAAAAATTAAGTTGATAAGTTTAATATATTACTCTACTTCATATCAACCTTTAAAAAAAATTAATTCATAAAAATCCATCATTTTGGAAATAGGATTAATGATTCATAAAGAGTACATGCACTACTCACTTTACCTTAACACATACTCCAATGAAGTCAAATATGTATTGTTAGTCCTGGTAGATGTTTCCTTAAATTTCAATATTGTAGAGATTAGCGTGTTGTCTCGGTCAGTGGTGTTTCTCAACACAATTAAATTCTTTAAGCTAGAATAAGGATCATGTAATGGTTTAGTTGGGTTGTTATGAGTATATCTTAGAACTAATGTTACCTGAGTGATGATAAGAACCAGATGCACTAATTTATTAGAGAGGGATAGATACAAAAAAATATAAGGTGGTAAGTATGTCATATACTTTTTTATTAACAAAATCTTTATCTCTAGAGGAGTGTTTTAAAAATTCTGGATGATGTGTAGGAAAACCAGTTTCATGGGTGGTGGTGGTTTCATATTGGTTTCAAAATGACATTAAATCACATGATACTTTTTAGTCGTTGAATTTTATGACAGATTAATTACATTGTTATATGATTAGAGAAATGGTTTTATTTATGAGGAATATCCATATTTGTATATTTTTTCAATACTTAGAAATTCATTACATTTTATAACTAACTATAATGGAATTCAAGAATTGTTCTTGTCTAGAGTTCATGATGCATAATGTCAATATACAATGAGAATATATGATAATGATATTTTTTTTGTGATGAGATATATAGTATAATTAATCTCAAGAATAAATTTTAGAATCAAATGTGGATAATTAGGTGATTCTTATATAGAACTCAAAATAATTTATGTCCTAAACTTGACTGATGATATCAATATGTAGAAGTTGAAAATCAATGGTTGGGTGTTTTATAAAATTTCCCATATTTGAGAAATATTTCTTTCTGAAGGATAGAATTTGTTGTCTTGTCTATTGTTAATACATTGTTAAGTTCACATGTAACTAGGTAGGCCTGTTATTGGTTGGATTCTATCATTAATGTTAGACCATGATGTAATGAGTTCATTGTAAGGTGAATCATTTAGTAATAATTGACGAGTATTAAGGTTTGGGTGTTGTTTTTGTTGTGATAAATGCTTTTTGGGTTGATTGTTCGAATTAAGGCATTGTACTAGCACCATGGAATGTATGGAATCAATCCAGTAGAAGGATATTATCATAAGCAATTAAATGAATGATATTCAATGGATGTAGTTGAACATATGGAGTTCAATGGATGAAATATTGCTGGTTGAATATAATTTACTAGAATCCTTTTATTTTAGGATTAGAAGAATCATTCTGGAGGTTTATGTGGGTGGTTTCTTGAAGTTTTTGTACGGTTACCACATTTCCATAAAGAGAATTCTTAAAGAATGAAAAAAATGGATTGAGGAGGAGAAGGAATCTAGGTAGAAGTAGTCCATTGGACGGTTCATAGTGGAATATGAGTAGTAAAAGAGGAATCTTTCAAATGATCATAGAGGTGGTATTTAATATTTTGAAAGACATAGTGACTTTAATTAAAGGGGTATCTTTTGAATTATTAATTGAAGTTAAAAGGATATATTTATGGTTTTCTGTAAGTCACTATGATTATAAGTCACTAAAGAAGGATTACTAGATGAATTTATCATGAATTTTTGGAAGGAGTTGTTATGAATAATAATCAGTGGAAGAATCAAAAGGTGATGTGTATACTGAACTAGGTGTTGAAGGTTGGGGTAGTGATTTATACATGATATAAAAATTCACTAGTTCCAAAGGGTGTATATCTGCACATGATATATAGTAGTGCTAATTTTATGACTAGTTAGGGACCTTTATATATTTTACATTGTACAAATTGTTCGAAGTATTCCTAATAATTCCTTACAGGGACTAAAAAATGCTAAGGTGGATCCCCCTGTAGAGAAGACAACATGGGTGCACACAAGTGTCAAAGGAGCCATAACTAAAGGATGATGTTGATATTCAGAAGGGTAGAGACTGAAAGGAAATAAATGGCAGATGCAACAACCAAAACGTGGTGTTGGTGAGTTATCATATAGGAGTGTAATCTATGATGATTTGACTAGAGTTTAAGTTCTATAAGGGGTTGTGAATGATAAATAGATGTTGCAATAACAATCAAAGGAAGTAAAATTTACCTCTAAGATGAGTGATTATTGACTAAATAAACAATGAAACACAAAAATTGTGTAGTGATATAAGAATAAGTGATTAGTTTAAAAAGAATAAAAAAGATAAGGAGAAGAAATTCAATACCTATTTTGAATGAATTGGCCGGGAAGTTGCAGGAGGAGTGGGAGCCGAGATGGGGGAGCGTGGACGTCGCTGGAGCTAGGTGTAGCATGGAGAAGGCAGGGATGTTGAGGTAGAGGCGAAGGCTCGGAGTTCCAGGTCGGGAGCGAAGCCAGAGTCGGGAGGTGGAGGCCGGTGAGTGGATGAGATGGACTGGAGGTGGAGGTCGGATGGCCGGGAGGCGGAGGTCGGAGAGGGGAGGAGAGGGCTGGGAGGCGGAGTTCAAATGGTCGGGAGGTGGTGGTCGGGGAGGGGAGGACAGGGCCAAGAGTCAGCGGTTGGGGGAGTCTAGGGATGAAGGTTGGCGGAAGTGCGATGGAAGTGAGGAGGATCCTGATGTCGGGGTAAATTTAGGGGTTGAATACCCACGGTTTTATTATAACCGTGGGTATAGATAATAAATAACCATCTGTCCCCACGGTTTAAAAACCCATGGGAATATATGTGTGGGGAAACATTCCCTTTCCAGTAGTGATTGGTGGTGGTCTACTGGGATTTATTCTCACAAACTACATCGGCCCCTCCGGATGCATATAGACATTATATCTATATGATCAGGTAAGGTACCAATATTTGACCTAATCCTTTGTGGTCAATTTATACATAATCATGGGATTAATGGAAAGGGGCCTTGTAGGTTCTTACATCATTTATAGTTACCTTTTATTTTATTTTTGTTTTTCATGCTCGATATATGTATGTACTGATGTTCGGACAGGGGGGACCTTGTTTGTTTGTTGTTTTTTATGATTTGTTATGGATTTTTTTCTATATATGGTATTATTTCATTGGAATTACTTTATTATTCCTCTTCTCTTGTATTATGATTTACCTATTTCTTATGTTGTTGATTTTGATGTTCTTTGGTCTTTCCTCTACTTTTTTATGTACATATACCATTATTATTATCACCATTTTTAGGTATAGTCTCCCCACTTTTACGTATTTTCACCCAAGAGGCTAGTCGGTAGACATTGACATACAGGGAGGCATTCCTAAGGTCCCGAGGCCAACCGGTCTAGATCATTATTTGAAGTGCAATCTGGATCAATGTTCTAAATAATATATCAACTATTTACTTACCATTCAATCACTTGAAAATGATCTCATTGTTCATGCATACATGTGGATTACCACCTCTATGAAGCAATCTAATTTGTTTCTTTCACCGCATCACATGTATTGTATATATAAATTATTTAAAGAGAAAATACGATATTTATGTTCTAATAAAAATTATGTAAATTTTAAATAATACTTACCTTATTTCTATCATGTTTTTTGAGAAATGGATATGGTACTCATGCACATGTATGCCATGTCATATCCCTGATTGTAGCATAATTAATATTTCATAACCATATATCATATTTGGTTTTGAAAGTAAAATAATATATAAAAATTAGAATTATTTCATTATTATTATTCCGGAGATGATGGAACATTTACATCTTCAACCATGGTCAACACACTAATGTCATTTTTAAATTATGAATTAAACATTCTCAAAATATTGTATGTGGAATTAACCGACTAAGTAACTAAATATGTAATTGAAATAAAATGAAAAACCAATTTAATGAAAAATTAATAAACATATAAAATATTCTTAAATAATTAAATGAGTTATATAATTTAATCATATAGTAATTAAGGGACGTGCATGGAATTTATGGACTCTAGGAAATGGATTTCTTCTAATTGTCCTTCATTGATCCACGTTTTAATATTATACATTTAATTTCCTTAATATGGAATATATAATACCATTTTAAATATTATATCAGGAATAATTAATACGTCATGTTATTTTATGTTACATTTCATGTTAATTCATCAAAGTTGATTTGATTGGGAAGTTACCAAAGTCGTAAAAAGGTTTCTTAACTTGATTTCCATTTATTATGTTATACTTATACTTAAATAACATTATTATGGAATTATTATGTGGGAATTGATCTATAAACTATTTTATTCTTTATTTACACTTTTTTATGTTGATTTAAATTTTTTACACATAATCTCTCCATTGATTAATTCTTAATTCAATGATATGATCTTTATAAGGGTTATTCATCTCAAATTTTCTTTTTTTGGGACATTTGTCTATGTTATGAATATGTTTTATTTTATGAGGTGTATATACTTCCCCTTCATTATACATGTAGTTTCATTTCAATGTATTCCTTCATGTTTCATACAATTCAAAAAAATATAAAGTGGTAAGGGATTTATGTTTCAATTTCATTTTATTCGGGATTGTTTACACTTGAATTTCAATGGAAAAGTTATATAATTATTCTTTTATAAACTTGTTTCATTTTTCTTACCCTATAGTAATTACTGTATCATTGATGTTTTAGTTTCATTTTCCTCTCTTTGGTACTCTAAATGGTTCTGAAAATATTTTTATGGAAACTCAATCTTATTTCTCATCTTTCAGTCTGAAAACCTTTTCCATCTATATTTATGATTTATAAAAAGATTTCAAAAAAATCACTATTATTTAATGATTGTATAAATTAATTTTTAACCGTATTTAATTTCTACAAAAAACATAGAAATAGGTTTCTCAAAAAAATTTAATAAGGTAATTTTTTCCAACGTTGGGAACAAAATATTAATTTTAATGATTACAATATGGATGGAATTTCCCGACATCCTTCCAACTCAATGTTTTGAAGATTCCTTTAAACTTTTCCATGGTTCCTTTTAAGGAAATTTTTTTTCCTAATATTATAGAAATAATTATTTTCAAAAAATTATTTTCAATGTTGAAATAATGTTTTACTCAATATTTTTTTAATAATCTTTCAATATTATTACTTTTCATCAATGATAATAACCCATGATATCACTTATTCTCCATTGGGGATATTTTGTAATGATACCATCCTAATTATTTATCATTATGTATTATTATTATTTCAAAGATATTTTCATGTAACCCATTGGTTATCTATAGTTTAGTCTTGTTATAGAATGAATAATGGTTGTTTTTAAGTGCTTTATAATGAAATGAAATATCTATGAATTTTATTCATATTATGGTTCTTAGAAATTGATTATAATGATTGGTAGTTCCTTTATAAACCATGGATATATGGTTCCACTATAAAAAATGTATATTTTATTACATTATAAACCAATAATGGGGGATCTATTATAGATCTCAAATTCATTAGTTAATAATTATGTTCTCCAAAGAATTATATTAGAAGTTGATTGTATTGGTTATTCCACTTGTAAGAGTTAGTGTATGAGTGATATGACAATGATATCCCATGGAATTAATATAACTATACTAGACTTGCTAATGAGTTTACATGGAAATAATTTATTTTATGATTTGGGTATTAATGGGTGCAAATTAGATAATTTTATACTCAAGAACATCAATTATGTCATTATACCCATAATTTCTTCTTATGTTCACTGATGACATTGATTTTTTAATTTTTTTGTTTACCCTTACTGATAATTATTTCTTACCCTTCTTATGTTTTATTTTCCCCAAGTTATGAAGAAACCTATAAAGTATTTTATGTCTAAGAAGGTTACAAGATATGAAGAACTTGGTTGGAGATGATAAAAAATATTTGTTAACTACTTGTTCATGTATCAAACTAGTTTTATGAGAGTATTTATTAATTCTCTAAAACTCTAAACCTAAAACATCCATAGTAATATAATTCACCCAATATTTCCTTCTGATTTTTTAAGTCTTTTATGTTTTAAATTACGTCACATTTATTGGTTTCAATGTTAAAAAAGTAAATATTATATTTTTAACATTGTATAAAGGAATTTCGGTCTAGGGATATTATATTATGTACAAGAAGGAAGGTTTTTTATGATTTTGAATTAATGAATGCATTGATATTATTGAACAGGGAAAATTAAATTTTTGGGGAATAGATGTGTGATTTGAAGATTTATTTCTCATTTAAGGACTTGGTAACAACTTATTAAGTATTAGTTAACTATGTGACTCTAGGAAAACTATACTCTGCAACAAAAACACTTGTTTCATTATGTTAAAAGAAGATACATTTTTTTTGTATGGGAAGTGCACAAAGGGGAATCTTAAATTTACTAGTGGAGAAGAATATATGATATTTTTATCCATAAAATACGAGAAAAGGTTGTCGTATAAACGACATGGCTATTTGATCGAACTGACCTTGGATTACCTAGTGAAATTTGATTTAGATTTAGATCTCTCTAATATATCTTGTGATCTTACTCACGTGTTATATGCTTTCCAACAAGGGAATAATACTCAAAATATATAGAAGGAAAGATAATATAATTCAACAAGAGTTCTTAAACTTTAACATAATAATATGTATTGACATATCTCACCATGAACCGTTAATGGGAAGATATATTATTTTCGTTTCATTGATGATTTGATCAATATTTCATGGATTGTGGTTATAACATGCAATTTTATGTGTTCTATTTAATAGCATGTTATTGAAGGTAAGTTAAAAAGTTTATGGGATAGAAAATTCTCAAATTTAAAACTTATAATGGCATTGATTTCACCAGCAGTCAGATAGAGGATTATACCAAGAAACATGTTAGGAGGCACCAAGTCTCTGTAGTGAGAACTCTATAGAAAAATTATGTTGTTTATTTGAGAAATTGAATAATGAAAAACATGGACAGAATGACGATCATTTAAAAATACATACAAGATATTTTTTGGATGGATGTATTCTAGACATTAGTCTATATCTCTAATAGATATTTTTTAGAACAAAATCATAACGGACTAAAAATGAGATATAGTATAAAAATAAGTGGATATTAAATTAATTTGGAATCCTCATAAGTAAGTGTCTTCTAATCAACATGAAGAAACTGGAAGTTGGAATCCTTAATAGATGAAAGGATATTTACTTTCTACTCATGAAAAAAATGTGTATAGATTCTTAAATCATCAGTTATGAAATGTTTATAGAGAACTGATATCAATGTGGTGGTGATTTAAAAGAATTATCAAGAAGTCGTTAATCAGTTCCAAATGGATATTTATTGGGAGTTCAAAAGCTAAGGGGGAGAGAAAACACCTAATATAAATTCTTAATAATGATTAGATAGTGATCTAGATGAATTAATACCTATATATATAAATATGTTGAATATATGAGTTGAAATATATAGAAAAAATATGATCAATGACCAGACAACAACAGTATAATTGAGAAGAGTAATGTCTTTATAGAAAAGATCTTTCCCATTATAGGTAGATCCAAAATGTTTTGAAAAAGCTACATTAACTGATAATTACGTTCTAGAGAATAGTAAGGAGATTTATAAAATTAATAAAAATTATAGTTTGGAGATTATTTTATAGCTGACAAATAATAATGTCATCAAGAATAAATGGGTCTCCCATAACAAGTTAAATGAATAAGGTATGTAGATTCTAAAAAAATCATAACTAGTTTATAAAGGGTACACCTAGATCAAGGGAATTGAACTTGATGCGACACTTACAATTTTGGAATGCCTATAAACAATTCAGTCAATCTTATCCATAATAGTGAAAAGTAAACTCAAATTATTTCAAATGAATTTTATGTGGGTATTTAAAAATGGTTTTTTTGGAGAAGAGGTTGATATCCATCAACAAGTTGGTTTTTATACCCATGAATATGAGAAAAATGTTTTTCATCTAAAGAAGTATTTTTATGGGTTGAAATAGGCACTAAGAGTATGGTATCTATGACTTGGTAAACAATTGATGAATATTGGTTTTCAGTGTGGTGTAGTTGATTAAAATATCTATGTCAATAATGACAGTGATAAAATAATGATTTTATTGGTGTATATTGAGGAAATATTTTTTAGATCAAAAAAGTGTAGGGAAATTTGATTTTTGAGTTTATGAACTGTGGATTTGATATGACAATTATTGAAAAAAATATATTTTTTCACCTTATTTTTAAGGTGACATATTAAATATAAGGAAATATTATTTCCTAATCTAAATATGCGAAGGAGGTTCTGAGAAGATTTTAAATAGAGGATTTCAAGAATATTAGAACTCTAGTAGCTACCTGAATAAAATTTCCAAGGGAAGAAGAAGTCAATGTGGTCAATATTATATAATATAGGTAAATCATTAGGATATTTATATAATTAATAGTGACATAACCAGTATTTTTTCCACATTTCATGTGGAAAAGTATCAAATTTGTCTCAATGAAATATTAGTATTGATGTAAACAAAATATTATTATGTATCAAAGGCATGGTGGATTTTTTCTTGTTTTATAATGAAACCTAAAAACAGAGTTACATATTTAGTGGTTCATTTTCTTTTGGTGGATTTTGTAATTCATATTTGATCAAGAAAAAAAATCATTTTTAACAATGTAAACCTAAATATATTGCATCCACTCAAGAATGTGTGTAATTAGAGAGTATAAATCAGCATCTTTAATACATGGGAGTTGATGTGATGTCTTCGATCGGAATATATTTTGATAATTTATATTCTATAAATATTATTAAAATCTATATCCATCACTCAGGGACAAATAATATTGAAATTCAATATCACTTTATCATGGTGAAATTTGAACATGGGTTGGTGAGACTAGATTTTATGCAAAATGAATATTAAGTCACTGATATTCTGATAATGTTCTTACCCAAGAAAGGTTTCCAAATTCATCAGCTGAATATTGGTCTCTTGTGACTCCCCAAACATGAATAGTACGGATGTGGGACCCCCACTCCCAAAGGTATTTTTTTCTCTATGTTCTGATCTTTTTTTCTTCTTTATATTCCAGGAAGCAATAGAGTTACCTTTGGGTTTGTTGAAAAATGAGGAGAATGAATTTTATTAAAGGGGGAAATTTTTTAATAGGGTGAGTTATTTTATAATGAATTGGTGGGAAAATAAATAGGGGATATTCAAATATAGTTATGCTGAAGAATCTTTTTTAATAAATTCATATCAATAAAGGATCGTCTATCGGTTCGTAATGAGCGTCGTTTTGATATTGTTGAGGAAGTGGTCTCTCTATTCTGACATTTTCAAAAATTGTAATTAATATCCATCAAAATTTGGTATTTAATATCAATATCAATTGTTAAAATTCAGTAGCTTGTATAAAGAAAGTTTCAATATATGGTACCCCAAAAAAGTGTTTCACTGATGAACATTTCATGTCATTCTTTTTTCCCATTCCGTGATTTACCAATGTGTGCTTATAGTATATAATGAGTTAGTATCTGATCATTATCTGGTGCTCTGGAGTTAGAATGGTGTTTTTTGAAAAAAAATCATGTCCATGGTTTGGTTAGAATATATTTATGTACTACCAACAAACCCATTGGGGAGATAATTGTAAACCAATCTCTCTTGTTTAAGTTTCATATTTTTTTAGGTTGTTGCCTTTGTTGAAATTTTTTGTTTGGAAATGTTTCTTTGTTTTATCAAAAGAAAAGTTAAAGTGAGTGGAAAAACAACCTTAAATTTTCCATGTTTATTTAGGTTAATATCAGGGGAAAATGAATTTTTCAATAAATATATAATATAGACCACAAGGTCATGTTCATAGAACATGATTTCGGGATGATGGAAGGATATAGGAAACTTGTGGATAGTGTACCAAAAGGTAAAACACATAAACTATAAGGTTAATTTCATTGATGAATAAAAGTAATATTCTGGTAGGTGTACCATCAAGTCATGTTTGTGGAGTGCTGATAGGAGTTCATGGTTGTAAGGTAGAATATTTTTGATGATCTAAGGTTGATGTAGTAAAGGTGTGTATTTTTTGTGAAGGGATGACCAGTGATTGTGTTTAGTGGAATTTTTGGAGATTTTTTGGAATATAAAGGACAATTAATAACTTTACTAAGAGATTGAGAAATATACTAGTATAATGTTATCTCTGGATGAATTTTCCTAATTTTGAAAGGGTGTCTGAGAAGTTTATGTTTCCATAATAGAGTTTATGGAGGATTTATCTGTGAAGTGAGAGATCATAGTGAAAAGGAGTAACCTGAGTTAATGTGTATGGATTATCTCATGTTTTCATGAATTAAGAGTTCAAAAAGGATATCTTATGGTTATCTATCAACCATGAATGAGAGTGTGAATCCATGAGGTTGTAGTGCATGATGAGTGTGTACCATGCAATTGATTGTGAGGTGAGTGCACACCATGAGATTGGATTTCATATTGATTAGTTTTCTGTGAAGAAAATTTCATATCAGAACATTTCATTAAGAATTATTTTTCAGTGAATTCAAGTATTTGGTAATGTATATTTAATCTATTTGGATAAAAATGAGATTCATGACACACTTACATATGAGTGAACTAAATCTGAATAAAATTGAAAAATAAAATTATATTTTAGATGAGGAGTCTGTTTAAATCAGTTTAGAGTGAAATGATTTATCATGTGTGAATGGTCTTAAACCAGGGGAAAGTGGTCTCACTCTAGGAATTGTATTAGTAGTACACTATATTTTATTTTGGAACATTGGAATATAACATTTGTTTCCTCCTTGGACTAGACTGGTTAGGGTGAACCAAGTAAAAAAATTTTATGTCTTGCATGATTTTATTATTGTATACATATATTTTTAATATCATAATAATTTTTTGTTTAATGAAAAAATAATATCAAAGGGGATATTGATTCAGTTTTTCTTAGCCTGATTCACCCCTCATCCCACCCTCACTTGGTATTAATATAGTGGGTCCAACAAGTGGTTTCCAAATAATAGTCACATAATGATATGGGAAGGTCACACTAACTAATCATCAACTAAACTATGATAAAAAGGTTATGCTTCATCCTCTTAGATACTCTATTCCATTGTATAGTTATATGAGGAGTCAGTTTTGAAACAATTTCATAATCTATGAGGTGAATACTAAATTCATGGAATAAGTATTCACCACCCCAATTAGATCAGAGAATCTTAATACTTTTACCAATATATTTTATACATATATTTTTAATAATTTTAAATTTTATATGGTTTCAAACTTATATATCGTATAAAACATGGAACCATACCAACCTAAATCATTAGTAATGATTACCAAGTACCTATACCCATACTTTCTTAAGTACTCAAAAATCCACTTACATCGCTTTATATAAGATCTAACAGTGAATTATCCCTCTATCATTTTCTATTAATGCTTGTTTTTTGTCATTTTACCTATTAAAAAATATTCACAATTATAAAACGATTCATAATATAATGGCTCTAATAATCCATCTATGATGAGTAATTATATGAATTTATGATTTTTATGTTCAAGGTGACAATGAAAAAAGATAAGAAGTCTCAGAATCATCCATGACTTTCTTATCATGAATTTCATAGATTGGATTATTCATTTCTATAATATATAAACCATTCATTATATTCTCAATTCCATAAAAAAATTAGTTCATATATATAGAATGACACTTGTTTTTATTAATTAATAAAAAACTCATATTTCCCAAATAAAATATAGAAATAATACTTACATTTATGGTTAGAAGATAGTAAAAGTTTTCTAATTCTAAAATTACTCAACTTGGTTGAAATAGATCATTATTTACAACCTCCAACGCAACAACCATTTCCCGCATTCCCAATATGTATAGGAATGTGTTTACCAACACAATTGTATGATGAACTATTTGTATCCAAATACTATGAGATAAAATTAGCTAAATTAATTTCTATAACATTCTCATTGATACGATCATAATTATTCTATTCAAAAACACTTCTCAACCTTAGATACTAATATTAGATTACTTTATAGGTCATATATATGATAAATGTCTAAATAATAATTATTATGCAATACATATTATATTATAAAAGAATATTATGGGCGAGTATCATATTTTATATCTTTTCATCAAGGAATTTTAATAAAATTAATCCCACTAAAATTATTTCCTCATATATTATCACCTTTAGTAATATATTATCCATATTTCACTACATTTTGAGTTAATATCAGTGTTACTCTTAAATAATAACTATTTTCATTAGTTATCATTTCAATCATAACACATATTACTCTTAGATAGTAGAGTGTAAAACCCTTTTATAAATTTCATTATATGGATAAAAATCATCATTGTTCATTTGGTATCCAATCTCATAGGGTTTTTCTTCTATGTGTAACTCAAATATCTTAGTGGGATTTTGTTACCTAACTATTTTTATTACCCATATCCACTAATAATTTAACAAAATAATCCATGAACCCACAACTATAGAATTAACATAACTATTTTGAAAATTTAATTCATTAAATGTTATTTCTTTGGAAGGAATGCCACACATAGTATTTGAGGGGTGTTCTTAGTCTCACCATATATATATACATCATATTTGTATCACACACAACTATTTAATCACATGAAATATTTACATATTATGTTATCCTTAAATTTAATCATTCTTATAGTGATGTAGTTTTTAAATCATTATTCCTTCAACTAATTTAATATATATGGACTATATTATTTTATAACTCTTTACATAGCTCATAATTTGTTTTACTATCCTAGAAATTCCAAATATATCCAAACTTATTCAAATTTGTCTCATTTATTTGGTAAATAAAAACATTTGTTGTAAAATCATATAATTATTGGAAATTAATAATCACCACAAGATTAATCATAAAGTGTTAGGATGAAAACCATTACATTCATAGAAAAGGAATAAGTCTTTAGTCCAGTGAGTAGTTAGACACAAAGTCTATCTACCGACTATTCTTTACTCAATAGAGATCTAAATTTCACTATAACTCTAACACCTAATATATATAAAATATAGTTAACCTCCATATTCAATGTCATAAATTTATAAAAATCTGAATACAGGGAAGAATAAAACTAAATCATATGTTTTAAGACAAAATAGGTAACTCTTATGTGCATGGTGTGAGAATTTATAAGAATATTTTTGAATAATTTAAACATAATAATACAATATAAACATCATATAATCATATTATATATAAGAATATCTAAATATTTATATATTAAATAAATAAAATATTCAATTATTTAACATGATATTTTAAAAATTATGATAATAATAATTGTCAAAACCGCTCTTGATATGGTCTATAATCATGACTGTGTCAGCAATGTTTTTAAAGGAAAAAATTATTAGTTTTTCAATAGAAATGGCAAGCTATCACTATGTGTCCACATTTCCAAAACCAATTTGTACCATAGAATAATTTAATGATAAAATTTATTTAAGTCTATTGGCCTCTAAAATATTCCATGGAATTTTTAAATATGTGATTGTATTTATTTTCAATATAAATTAAATTCAATGTGTGTTTAAGATGGGTAATGAAGTGAGTATCTAGCCAATCAAGAAACTGATGGTGTTGACTATATATTTATGGGTTAAGGTTACTAGACAATAATCACAATTTGAAAATAATAAATGTGCATCCCATGAATAGTTGGATAGAAAAATTCAAGTTAGAATCCCTAAAAAATGTGTTGAAGGATAGAGTTGGTACTAATTTCGAATAAAATCATTTCAAGACTTATAAGGATCCTTTATAAAAATAGTTAACAACGAATTATAGAATTTTATTTATGTTGAACCAGAATTTTATGGATATCTTGTAAATATAAAATAAAAATTATTAGAACTGGTTCAAATCATTGAGATACGATAGATTAAATTTATAGAAACCATCCATTGAGTGTTGATATTGAAAGACGTTAAATCTGTGAAGAAATGAATTTTTATTGGGGAAACCCAAGAATAACATACATTTATAAACTTTTATTTTATATGACTATCATTATATATCTTTATAATACACACTCCATAAATGTAAAGGTTTTTTTCATTGGAGACTAGAAACAAAATTAATTTATTTAAGATTAATAATTTATATCCCCCACAATATCTTCTCATGTAGTACATTTCCTATCCAAATTCCACTAAATGCCTTTATGAATAACCTAGTAAATGGAAACATAAGATAGGGTGAGTTTATATGATTAATAAATGTGAATATATATTATACTAATTAATAATCATAAGTGATTATGAGATAAACTAAAGTGGTTATAAGATAATAATAAGGGTATGATAACATGATCATAACTTACAAAAAACATACCTAAAAATTTGTACACCATAATACATGAGTCCTAGAATAAGAATATTTCATAAAAAAGATGAAAAGAATATAAATTTTGAATCATCTATAATCAATCACGATTCATGAGAACATATAATAAGATAGATAAATAATATTGTGGCATAAAAAAAGTATAAAAATAATTTCCTTAGTTAAGGATAACTGTTAGAACCATCATATCAAAATGGAAGGAGTCCCAGAGTGGTTTTAGTTCACTCTCCATTCCCATAAACGTGGTGTATAGAGTCCCAAAGTTGATTAAGTTCATCTCTAATTCACTTTTATTTTATCTCATGTTATATAATACTTTAACCAATTCATTATAGGGATATATAATTCTTGACCCACCCATCACAAAATGAAAACCATGCATATGTTTTTCATGAGAATACTAAATCATTAATATTTCAATATCACTTAATTACCTAGTGGAAAATATTTGGGTTTCATGAAAATGTATAATTAACATTTCCTAATCCGTACATATAAATACATTTAATGGTATTATAATAACATATCCCAAATTTAATATAAGTAACATTAGAGGATGTTCACATATATGAGAAACACCATTTTATGATTGTTAGAAAAATCACATTGAAAAAAAATTGAAATATAAATTTTCTTTTCAAAATAATTCAAAATTAAAATAATTTGTAAAATACGCTCAAAAACATTGAAATGAGTCTTCTTAAAGAATAATTATCATAATAGTAAAATAATTTATTCACATAGAAAGGAATAAAATGAATACCTTTATCAAAATGAAATATGTGTAAAATATAATAACATTCTTAAAAAAACATTAAAATGAAATTTAAAATAGATAAAATTTCTTTAATTAGATATTGAATCATGTAAAATGAAATCCATTAAATGAATGTGGTGATAGAGAAGTAATATTCCTGGTTGAAAAGTAAATTTGGGGTTAATTTCACTTACAATCACCACATTGGGTAAATTATTTACCAAGGAAAATTATATTGAGAAAAGACCATAAAAACCTCATAATAACTAGATGAGAAGAATGTTTATTTGGTTTTAGAAAAAAAAATGTTCACAAAATTTTTCGTTTTATATAAATACATTTAGATCAATCTCAATTTGGAAATGAGATTTGAATGAAACCCTTACAATTTCATTTCCTTTCAAATCGAAACCCGATGAAAGGTGGAACACAATATTGATTGTTAAATCCATTGGATTTTAGGATAAATTTATTAAAAATAAATACATGGGTAGTATACACACCATAAAATAAATTAATTGTTAAATGCAATTTATATCTCCATAACGTAAAATCGAGATTAAGAAACCATTAAATTTCTCTCCCAACATTCACAAAATCTATTTTCTCTCTTGTATAATAAATATAAAAATATTAATAAATTATTTAAGAACCCTATTATTAAAAATTACAAATATTATTCTTAGATAAAAAATTTTACTACATGTGTAGTATTTAATTATTGTTAATTTTCATTAACGGGTGTTTGAAAATTTTATTGTTTCATGCATGTTTTGTAAAAGCAATGTTGGAAAATATTTTTTTATACCATGTTCAACATTATCATATTATAAAAATATTTAAATCTATATGATTAAATTATTTATGAATCCCCATGTTCACCAAATGGAAACTATGGGCATGGTTCGTGATAACATGATACATGATTAACTTGTTTCAGTTAAATTGCTGATATTATCATATTACTTTATAATGTTCAAAATATTTGTGTAATAATTTTAGAATAAAATTAATGGTAAATATTAATCCATATAATTATATTTGTTCATAAAATATATTTTTTAACCATACATGTATGGTAGTGATGGAAAATGGAACACATCACTCCCTGGAGGCAGTAGTTTGCATTTACATGCAGATGATGTTTTCATTTTCCATAGAATAAAAAGATGTTAGAAATTGGTTTATATTATCAAAATATTAATAATTTTATAAATATAATATTTACAACTTAAATACAACCTTTTAACCATTCATGTATGATGGTTATGAAAAATTAAACATGTCACTTCGTGGAGGTGGTAGTCTGCATATACGCACGAATGATGTTCAAATTTTATTCTATAGGGAAAGATAATATAATATTTATTCCATTAACATCATAAAATTACAGTATATTAATAATAACAATTTCATTATGTATTTTATTTTAAATAGATTCATTGTAGAAAGACAGTTAAGAAAAATATTATAGGTAATTTGTATGCACATTGACAGTTTGAAACTTCTCTTAGAATACCTCTTGAACATGGATGATTTAAGGAATTTATTAAGATTGAGGGGATCCAAAATATGGTATATGAAATTAAGGGAAATAAAAAGGGGGTAAATTATCATGATTAATTCAAATTTTAGATCGTATGTAAAGGGGTGTTAAAGTCCCCCTTTATAAGTGATGGGAGTGGAGTTTTTATAGTAATATAAAAGACAAGTATTTATTCGTGGAAAATGGATCCAAAATTTGAAAATAATAGAGAGAGAATAAGATAGGATTAAGACTCTAGTAAAACACTCATTTTTAAACGAGCCTTGACTCGTTTATGGATTTTTATCCTTTGTTTTGACTTTTACCAAAAAAACTAATTTTACCCTGGTATCTCTTTCTTTAACCATTTACAAATTATTTTTATAACAAAATTTAAAATTGCACTTATTAGATAATTTGGATATTATGATTTAAAATATGAAAATAGTTGCATAATATTAAATTTATATAAGTGATAAAAATTAATTCTTAAATAATATGTGCTTATTACATAGAAATAATTTTTATAAATACATAACTTTAGGTTCTAAGATCTCAAATATAGGTTTCTATTTTAAACATAATATTTTAAAAAGTATAATTGTGCTTATTAAATATTTATTTATTTAATTAAAAGGATTTTAAATTTTTTTAATTCATGGTTATACCCTATTTATGCCATGAAATTAATTATATTTATAAAAATAGTATTTTTCAATATTCACCATAAAGTAAATCTTTTCTGGGAAATATTAAAAATTATTCCTATGACAATATTATTATTATGAATAAAAAAATGAAGATTTTTCCAATTAAATTTCTAAATTTTTATAAATTTATCTTTAAAATAAATATATAATGTACAAAAAAAGGAAATATTTTAAACAAAAAAATTTTATTTATCCATTACTAATAAAACTAATACTTCTTATAATTACTAAATTGAGTTTACAAATTACATTACAAACTATTATATTGTAATATATATTATTTTTTATCATAATAAATCATTGTTTACTTATATTTGGTGTTGCATGCATCACAAGTTATTGTCCGAACTAAATTTATTAAAGATAAATATATTATATATACTTAAGTCATTACATTCTACCCATTTATAATAATTTTACTTTTAAAAATTTTTTAATGGAAAAAATGAGGATACTTATACCTTATTACATTCTAGCGATCCTATGTAAATTTATTAAATTTATGGTTTTTTCATAAAACATTTACTAGTTGAATGGTCTTGTGTCACCGAACTTTATCTTTTTGATCCATAATCTCCACCAGTTATTCCTTATACGAAATTTCATCCCCTAGATGTATATAATTTGAGTTCAAAACATGTGAAGGATCAGTTATCTACTCCCCCATAAGAGACATGGAACACAGTGTGATCTTGGAAGATGTTTAGTGGAAGTTCTAAATAATAAGTTATCATCCTGATATGGTCAAGAGTATTAAAGGAACATATATATCTAGGGATAAACTCCCAATTATTTCTAAATATCCTAAATCTCATCCAAGTAGATATTCATAGGAATACCTTTCCAGTAACATTGAAATCTAGATCTCACTGATGTTTATTAGAATAAAGTTTTTCTAAACTCTTAGCAGCCCTGATGTGCAGATGAATGTATGTAATATTCTCATTCATTTACTCAGTTATCCCAGTACCAATAGATTGTGGTACCAAACTTCATCCCAACATCTTTATGTTTAATACATATTATCATAGAGTAATTCATAAGGATCCATTTTAATGCTTGAGTGAAAAAAATCATTGTAAGAAAAGTTTACAAGAAGAAGGTCTTGATATCAACCACCTTTAAAATAAATATAGAAAGATCTCAAATTATCTTATAGCTTTTGAATGGTACTCTCATACTGACCATTTTTTTTGGATGATATTCAATTCTATTTTTCTACTTAGTGTTAAATTATTCTTGAATAGCTATCTAAATCTTCAAGATATTACCCAAATATTAATCAGATAAAATTGAGTGTGGTACTCTATGTAGCCTTAAAATGTCTCCAATGTATACCCTGTAATATTTTTCAAAAAAGAAATATTCTATAATAGTAATTAAATGTTATAAATTCTTAAAGAGACTGACTACATCCCAAATTGAATTATAGCCTTTGGATTTATTAGGGGGGTCTAATGACGAAATCCATTTCGATGTTTTCCCATTCCCTGATAGTTATGGGTAATGATTTCATGGTACCTTTTTACATCTAATTTTTCACCTTAACCTGTTGAAATATCATACATTGTGATACAGACTCCAAAATATTCCTCTACATTTTTTCATTCCATGAAATTTATCTAATGTCTCTATATATATTTAAAATTCTAATAGGTATTGAGAATGATATTTTAACCAAAATATCCTTCAATTATGGAATAATTGGGACACATATATGGTTCCTAAATATTATAACTCTATTATGGTTAATGATAAACTATGGAACATTTTTTATATTCTTTTCCACTTTAAAATTCTATTTCAATGCTTCTTTAATCGTCCCATGGATGGACGATTTTATATTAATTTTTAAAAATTTATTATTTCTCTCAATACCTCAACATTTCAAGGTTTTTCCTTCGTAAATACCTATGTTTTGGATAACTTTAAATCCTCATCATGGTTAATATAGCGTATTTATTATCACTTAAAGCATCGATCACTTGGTATTCCTTCCAATTATGGTAATGTTTTGAGAATTTATAATATTTAATCAAATCCAAAAATCTAATTTGTCTCATATTCCAACTCTTCATATGTGAATATATTCTATAAGAATTTATAAAGTATATATATATATCACACATCTCACTATAGAGATAATGCCTCTATATTTTCAAATAAAATAAAATTTCACCATAAGCTTCACATCATGATTCAAGTAATTTTTATAAGAATGTAGGAAATAGGCCTTAAAAATAGCATATTCTTGTGGTTTTTAACTGTAATTAACTTTCATAAAATTCTGATGATATTTTCAAATTAAATTTTTAGAGTATTTGGACAAGTTATAAAAAATTAAACACATACATTACAAGTGGACACATATACTTAGTACACATTTTTTCCACCAAACAAAATTTTTCAAAATTTAACATGGTTTCTTTTAAGGATAAATCGTCACAATATTTATATTCTCCTCATCATTGTCCCTACTCATCCATAAACCATAGGAAAAAAATTAAAAACATGGGATGAGAAAAAAATGCTCATTATGGGATATAAAAATAAATGAAACCATTAGTTCAGTAACAACCAAGAAACCCATAAAAAACTTTGCTTGAAAATATAACATTAAACCTATAAAGGTAAATATCATTCCATAAGTAATATCATTTTTTATATTTTGAAAATATATTATTTCCATAAAAAAGTTATTAGAAATCATAGAAAATTTATATTGGTACCTTGGGACATAATCACATATAACCCTTATAATACCTTACAAAACCCTTATAGATTAGAATAAACATAAGGACAACTTCTAATATAATACTCTATAGAAAACAAATTGTGTCCCAATGCATTGGAGCATTATTGGGGAATACCCAATGCTATAACGGGCTAACTAGTGAGTAATAATCGTGTTAAACCCTTCTTAAATAAGTTTATGTGAAAAAATCATGAACAAAAACATTGATAGATTTTTTAAACCCAAGTGTAAACACTTTTTGATATCACAATACCATTTTATTATAAAAAATTACTTTAAAATCTAAATACCATTCACATAATATTGAAACATGTTTTTGAAAATAAATAAGATAGAATATAATTCAAACACTAAATAATTTAATGATATTGAAATTGGGAAATTCAATTCATTTTGTATAAGTATAAAAAATTACTTTATATTTTTTAAAAAAATACTCAAAGAGGAAATTTAAAATAATGTTAAAAATAAATTCCATTAAAAATATCATATTTTTTATCGAAAAGAATAAATAATGAGTATTTAAAATAAATAAATTAAATATAGTTAAAATAAAATTTAATATAATAAAAATTCATTTCACACATATTTTTAACATGATACAGTCAATAAAGTAGAATCATAACTCAAAGAAAAGAAATTGAGTTAAGAATACCCTTACCTTTAGTCTGATTCATTAAATAACATATTTATGTTACTAAATAAAATAATTGGGTGAATTGTTTAGTTTCTTTATAAAAAATTTCATGTTTATTTATGCTCTTATATAACTTATTAGCATGTTATAACAATTACTTAACTATTTATTTTCACATTAGATGTTTTGATGATATTCAATACTATAGTACAAAATGTATTTGGTATGATGTATATTTTCAATGTGGTAATAAGTCCATAATCTCTAGAATGATAATAATGTAAAAAATAACATTTTAATACAACAATTATACTTTTAAATCCATCCATTAAATATTTATATGAAAAATGAACTATGATCAATTCATGGAGATGGTAAGCCGTACATGCACATGAGAAATGTTTCCCTTTTTTAATGGTCAAAATGGAAAGAAGATAAGTATAATTTTATCTTCCAAAAATAATATTATTATTATTATTTTAACATTAATCATTTAAATATACTTATATATATTATCCATGTAATTTTTATATTAAAAAAATCGCATCACTTCATGGAGGTAATAATTCACACGTACGCACTGACGACGTTATAACTTTTTCTATATGGAAATGTAGGAACATAAATGATATATCAAATTTTAATAACTATGAATATTACTTTAATATCATATATATAAACATATAATTCCATCATTATATCAACTATTGAGATATGGTGATGTAAAACAAATTTCATCATTTCACAAGGCGGTGGTTCACTGTGCACACGAACGATGAATCTGTATCCTATTTGATGGAAATGGAGATGGATATGGGAAATTACACAAAAATAATAACATATAAGTTTATTTTGGATACTTTAGATATTTTTCATAATATTTTAATAATATTGTACAGAATTGGAAGAGAAATAAAATATAAACGCTTGATTAAAAATACTACCACTTCCTCGGACAATATCATTTTCTTAACACCTTAATACCACTAAGAGTGGTGTTATTCCAAAAATAAGAGATCTATAATGTGGATATAGAATATATTAATTTATTTTGATAGTTATTTTTGGAAGAAAATATTTTTTTTAAGTGTGATTAAAATATAATAATTGGTACCCTTTTATAAGAGTGGGGAGGTGCGCTCTTTGAATTTCACAAAATATTAAATTAATATAAATTAATTTTCTATTCCAAATGGATTCAAAATTATTTATTTAAAATATGTAAATATTATGGGTCTATATAAATTCATCCAATGAAAATTTTACATATTTAAACTATTTTTTAATCTTTATCATTTGGTTTTAACCCTTATTTAACACCTTCAATGCTTACCGTGACAACATGGATTCTTACTATTTCATGGTTAATATAGTTACAATAAAATTTCCAAAGAACCATAAATGGATCATGGATGAAATTTTAAACCTTATACAAATTTTTTAATAATGTTATATTTTTAATAATTTAATATCATTTAATAAATTATTTTTTAATTTAAATTATCATAAAATTAATTTTGAAACTATTTGTTAATTTATCTTTTAAAAATATCAATACAACAAGATAAATTAAAAACAATATTATAATACTTAATTAACCTATCAAATAAACCAATAAAAATCTTTAATCACATTAATTATATAAAATTATATTTTTTAAATATTTTTACTAAAATTTATTTGATATTTCAAATAATTTAATTATTACTGCATCACTGTTATGAAAGCATTTAAGGTAATTATTTATTAACTAAAAATTAAAAATAAATTTTCCTAATGGATATAAGTATTTTATATTTATAATTACCATTTATTATCAAATATATCTTTCTAATGACCACATATTGAAAATGTAATACTAATTAAAAAAATTAGTGTCACAAGCTTCACAATTCATTAAAAAAATATAATAAGTGTATTAAAGTCATAAAAGTGACTAAAAGATGTCATAAATTTGGAACAATGATTAATTTTTTGAAAATCACTAATAAAATACTATAATGATAATATTAAGGGTAATTTAAGAATATTTATAATATTATTTTTACCCTTAATTGCCTGATTTAGTTTAACTATGGTAATAAATTTATGATGTTTACTATTCATATTATAAATAAATAAAATATAAATATGTAATAAATTTGGAACTTATAATTCCAAATATTTTATTTATTTTTTCAAAATTCAAAACAAACAAATTGATAAAATTAATTTAAAACTAATCCTATAGATATTGTGAGAAAGTGGGTTTTGAAAGTTAAAATGTTTAAATGCTTGAAACGTTTCATATCCAAATTTAACATGAAAAGATTAAAATGACATAAATTGGACTAATATACATATAATTGGAATAATTTTACTTTAAAAAATATTAAAATATAATTTAATATTATAGATTAATTTGATGAAAAGTCTGTTTTCAATTAAAATGTTACATTTTTTTCTCTATTCATCAAAAAATGAAAATTGTGAGAAAAATAAATGAAATTGAAATTAACATAATATTTACATTAATAATTCAAAAATTAAGTTTTTTTTAAATACAATTTATAAAAGTGTCAACATTTAAAATTTGAATAAATTTCTCCATCAAAAGGTTCAAAAACTGCCTTTAGAAAGATAATACTTTTTTACATGTAAAATTGGATTTATTTTTATTTCATATATAGAAAACACAAAATATGAAAGTAAAAAAATATATTTAATATATTATATATATTTAATTAATATAATATAGTAGCAGCGATTTTTTTATTTGTTGGTATAAAACACACTTGTGAATATTTCAATAGTTTTTCAGAAAAAGATTTCCATTTATTTATTGAAAGGGTTTTGTTTTCATTTATAATTAATTAGACATTGTTTAATTAATTATATATAAATGTTTTAACCATATTTTTATAATTTATTCAATCATTTTCACACCCACTTTTATTATTGATAGGTTATAATGATGACTTTTAAATAATAATATTTAGTTGTTCGTCTAAGATTGATGTAGTGTTGATGCACACTGTCAAGAATAATGTTTCATTATTAAAATCTCATGATTTAAAATTATCTCTCCCCCCCAATTTATAAAATATATTCCTCATATTTTTAACTCAATATTGGTAACCAATGTTTGAATATTCAAAACATATATTTTTTAAATCCCACATTGGAATAAGGTTAAATAAAACATATGTTTGAAAAGTGAGAAAGGAACGTTTTAAGTTTACCTTAGATAACACAAACATGAATTCCAAGTATAAAAATATAGAAATGGAATAGAAAAATAAATATCTTGTTTTTATGGAGAGTTATATGGAACATGGTCATGAGAAATTGAACAATAAAAAACTGTAACTTTCTGATGGGTTAAAAGGTCATTAATTTCTTATTAATAATTTTAAATGGATAGTTTTTTTTAAACATAATTCTCATAGAGTTGAGGACTTATTTTATTAAATGGAATAATAACATAAGGAAATATACTTACTTGAGAATTATATTTTTATTCTTTAATCGATTTCCATTATAAACTCGTATTTTTCTCCAAACGGTAATTATGAATTTTTCATGCATGAATCACTAGAATTAACTTATAGATTATAACTTAATCCACATAAAGATAATAATATATTCTTCATGTATATAATAATAAACCAAACCAAAATTGTTAGCACAGGATAAAATAATTCCCCAAAATGATTAAACGTTTATATGATGAAAAACTATTTTAATCCTCAAAATTCAATAGTGACACCCAAAGTTCAACATAGAAAAATTACTAACATTCAAATTACTCAAAAAATATTCTAGGCTTTGATTGAAACCCAATAATCTGATGGATTTTTTCACATAGTCTTCTAAGATAAATTTAAAACTTGTCTCCCAAAATAACAATCACTCTTAATGTCTCGTGCCAAAAAATGTAATTTCTGAAATCACATAATCATCAAGTATGCTAACCATATCCATAAAAAAATTTAATCACCATAATTCTGAAATAAAATTATATAAAACTAAAAATATAATTCAATAATAATTAATCAAATTAAATCCCCTGATCATATAAGCATTAAAGTCTTCCAATACCTTTAAACTTATTTCTACCAACAGTAAAGGAATTATTCCTCAATTAATTATTTTTAATATCATAATCATAAGGGCCATATGTAGCTCAAAAATTTATCAAAACCAAAAAAATATATCCCAAAAATATCACATTTTTACTAAACCACTTTTCATAAATATTGATTTAACCTAACATGTGTTTATAAATTTTGAAAACAAAAATCTAATATAGAATATTCCTTAGGTATTTTAGGATTATCATAATATTTATGAAATACCACTATATCATATTTACTTTTTAAAAAGAAATATATACATAAATGCCTCATTTTTCTTATTCCATAATACATTATTCCTACAAATCAACAAATAGAATATGTCCTTATTAGTTGAAAATATCACCCAATCGTGATTCATACTTAGATCATAGTAAAAAAACTCATACCTTAAATCTATACATCAATGTCTTCATTTATATTTTTTATTTCCTTTTTATATTCTAATAGGTAATACAAGTGTCCAAAAATTATATAGTCAAGTCCTCGATTGTATTTATCTTGTCGAATTAAAAGGATAAGTATTTCATTAAAAATAAAATAATTGATATACCATTATCTATATAAATTTTGTAGAAATGAAAAAGTGATTGACAAATCAAATGGTTTCTTAAATGTGATTTGGATGCTCAAAATACATTCAAGATCATATGATAATCTGTTTCCATGATAGTGATTATTAAATAATCTATAATGGATATTATGGTTGTGTGATATCATTCTTCTTATATATTTATGATAGATCTTTAATCTATAGAGAAGAACAAAATTAAAAGAATTATTTCATGTTAAAATGAATACAATTTCAATTTAATTTATATAATACTTTGTCCTTAAAATATTTTATAACTAAGTCGGTTACCCTATAAATTGAAATATCCAAAAATATCATTACTGACAACAAAATCCATCACATAATATATCAAATGAGGTTTATAATACCTTGAAATTATAATAAATCCTAAAATAATAAATCCATGATGAAACCCTAAACTCCTCATAAAACGTCACAAGAAAAAATCCAAGTCTCCAAAGTTATCTAAGCCCTCCTTTTATATACAACTCTAAGGACCCAGCCTTATGTTATAGTTGGTTCCCTTGATCCACCTTATATTTTCATTATGATAAACATGTATTCACGGTTTTTGAATATTAATAAATTCCATATCACATAATGATTGTTCTTCTAAAAAAATAGTATTTGATAATGTTCTATGAGTATTTGTCACACTAAAAGATCATAATAGTTACCCACTATGATGAGAAAATATAAGTCCTATGACACTATTATTTAATATATGTTGTATATCTAGATTATATCATTTGAGGGAATCAAATGATACATGATATTAGGGGTGGAAACTCATAGGTTTTGAGATACATTCTCATAGTGTACTCCCTAGGTAATATCTTGTAAGATATTATGGGAACGAGACTAGCCAGTAAGAAATCCAAATTCATCGTTGTCGTTAGATGTTCCTATACGTGGAAATGTGTATTTGTACTTAGACTTTAGGATTATTATAAATGGTTATTATGAGTCATTCACATAGATGTATTCAAGAAAACATTGAATACAAATATTCGTGGTGAGGTAGGATACGTTCAGTGATTTACGAGTAATATTGTATTAATGAATAATGTGAGAAAGGATTTATCACTTCTGTTAATTAATGTTTGTTAATATCTCAAGACCCTTTATAGAAATGATATATCCTAAATAAATAAATTTCCACGGTAATAAATATTCATGTTCTATTTCTGGAAATTCAAAGAAAGAGATAATTGAGAACATTGGTTGATAGAACTGTCAATCAACCAACTCGATTTGATATATTTTGATAAACCTATTATGTTACAAAGTAAGTGATTGTATGAGGTAAAATGTTTTTGAGGCATTAACTTTTTTATCTATGGGTGATTTGGCTTGTTCTAAGATGTTAACCTTAGACTTCAAGCCGATTCACCTAATTCCACTCAGAAAGAGACCTAAAGGGTCACACAATAAGTGTATCCAGAAACATAGTTAAATAATAAACTATTATTTATTATTTAACAAGTTGAATAAATATTGTTCTTGTACGTGATTTAATAATTATTCAGGTATTCTTGATCACATTTATTCTATCACTATTTATTTTATAGATTATATTATGAGCAGAATATTTAATAAAAATTTATTTTCAATTTTGTGAATATAATATTTATTTATTTATTAGAGAATAAAAAATGATATTTATTAAATAAATAAATAGAAATTTTTCAAGGCCCGATAAATATTTTGGAGGAATGGTAGACTAAGATTATTGGTCCAGTGAGAAATAATAATATTGAATATAATTTAATTATATAATATTTAATTTTTTTCACAAATTCATCTCATATCAAGAAGTAATAAAATTGCTATTGTTATTTGACATGGTGTTTTGATAGGATTAAATAAATAATAAGGGCACTTGTTTAATTATTTTATTTTAGCCCTAGCATTACAAATCCCTAGTTATGCTATTTTCTCATTAGCCTATTCGGTTGTGTACAAAATTTTTGGACAAAACCTCTCAGGACAAGAGAGATCTATTCTCTAAGAATGCTATCAATAATTTAGAGAAATCCTCCTCTATCACATCAAGGAGAATGCTTTGGTAGCGGTTCTCTAGGTGATCAATGGCGGATGACACAAGCGCAGGGATCTTTTATGCTAGCATATGAGACTCCTTCGGAAACATCCTGAGATTTATGGAACATAACTGGATCACTGCTCGAGGAAATATATTCTTGGTTTCTACAATAGAACGATGGTGCACTATAGACTTATCATTGTACACATCAACTAATAATGATTAATTTGAGGTATTTCTTTATATAATTAAATTAATTATAAACAACATGTGTTAATCTGTCTCTATCACTTTTGGGACAAGTATTATTTGCCTAATTTTTTGAATCAATTCTGTGGATCCTAGAATTCATCATCATATAGATCTTGGATTGATCATTGATTATGGAAAAAATTAATGTTGGGCACCACCCATCACACAATTATAATGTGCCAGTAACCAACAAGTGGTGTGAAAGGGACACAAAATTGTATATAATTATTTAAGATCATTGGTGATATATGCATTTATAATTTAGTTTTTCTATTCAATATTAATCATTCTTTTAATATAAATTGAGAAATCATATTATTACGAATTATTTCTATATATATCTAATCAAGATGTTTAATTTTTTGATAAACCCAAAATCAAGGAACTCATCTTGATGAGTCTAATATTATTCCAGGATTACACAACAGCACACATCGTGTAACTGAAGTTACACAGTATGTAGTTGTGTTCAATTCACTAGGAGTTAATTCTGAAATTACTCAATTAATATTCATTAATGACACACAGTGTAGATCATTCTTACACCACATATTAACCAGGATAGACAGGCGCAAGGTCAGTCAGACTACATGTTGGGTGACCCATTAGACACGGCATGTGGTCTCTTTACATTAGAGATAGGCATTGTATTAAATAAATGGTCTACCTAACTGGTTATTATGTGACATAGAATCAACATAGTGTGTGGCCCATTGAACATGCAACATTCTCCAAATTTTTTAAGGCACTTACTACATGCTATTTCCCTTGGCATGCATCTCGGATAAACAGTGAGAGGTTTACACACCGTGTAGATCATACCTACACACCATGTACTTATAGCATGAAACATAGATTTAAAATTTATTTATTTTACTCTAAAAACCTTGAGACATGTTCTTGTGTGTGGTAATAAATATAGTACATTCCATGTTATAGTTTTTAATATACATAAATATTTAAATTTTTTATTAATATCTACATAATTTTTAAGGCGTTCATATCATGTAACACCCCAAGCTTTCACGATACGCTTCTCTTTCAATAATGCAATAGCTTGCATTGTACGCAAGTTTGAGATTCTAACACACCGCGACCAATCAAAGTAGTATTTATGAATAGTAATACCCACTTTTTGAAATTATATAAATTTTATATTTCAAAATGGACTTCATTTTTGTATTCGGAATATAGAAATTATCCTCAGTTGAATTTTTTGTAATTTTCTGATAACTTCCAATTTTCAATGAATAGTGAAAAATACTTAAAATCATCTTTTTTAATCAAAATAATTTATAGTGATAAATTATACTATTGAGTGGTTTTAATTTATAATTATAATATATTTTTACCATGTTATCCAATGTTTTTCATTAGAATTAATTTCACTTTGAAATTGGACATAAACAATTGTCAATCTTTTGATATATACTGTTTCTTAAAAACACGCTATTTCTTGTGACAGCGGGAATTAATTATAAAATTAATTAATGAAACTTATATGTTTTTAATTTCATAAAATATACATCATTTTTTAATTCGGAATACGAATTATATCTTACGGTGAAATTTTGGCATTGTTATGAAAAACTTCAATTTTTGATGAATGGTGAAACCACTAAGTGGTAGTTAAAAAACCGATTTTTCATTTAAATGAAACATTACCACTTTTGTGATTTGATTTTCAAAAATCTGACATAAATGGTTGTCATTATGAATCAAAATGTGGTTCAATGGGATTAAAATAATTTTTTGGGGAATAGTAACTTTTAAGATTAAAAAATCGCGATTAAAGCTAATTAGTGAAATTTAAGGTAAAAATGGTATTATAAAAATATGAAATGACTTTTACACTTGTCCTACCCCTATTGGATGCATCATGGTCGACCGAGACAATCCATGGGTCAACTTGGGGACCCCATGGATCCACTTTGGTAGGAAAATGACATTAAAAACTTTTTATTTAATGTTAAAATAAGAATGTCACAAACATGAGTTGTTTTACTAAAAAAAATTAAATTGGGTTATACAATTTGTATTTTTTACTATAAATAGTCATTAGAAATATAAAAAGATTTACTACATCATGATATTTTTTTTATAATTTTTAGACATTAAATAAATTAAATTATTTCTGACACCATGATGATGCAGCGATTACCTCATTAATTAACGATTTAAATAAAATGAAAAGATAATGTAAAATATAAGGAATAGACTTGTCAAAAACCTATTGGATGAGTATATTTAGAACCCTTATCACCTTATCCTCGAAATAAATCATTGTGGGACCTTTAGAATCCTAAAATAATTTCATAATAATGTAACATTTCAATCTTTCCAAGAGTGCCCCTCTTCTCCTCTTATAAAAGGCCCCCACCTCTACCACCTTATTCACACCATAAAGCCATTTGGCTCGACCGAAATCTGTCCAAATACTCTCCCAAATTCTCTCTCTTACTCCTATAATCCTCACTTTGGGCAGAAGTCTTCCCATGGAAGCCTTTGGCTCAAATCAAAAAGAGTTATCTGATTTTAAGGTAATGTCTTCTCTAATGTTATTTTGTTTTAGTTTGCTTCTCCAACCCCCTAAAATCTTTTTATTAATTTCTTTTCAAACAACACTAGTATCCTCAATATACTAGAATATTTTTATAATAAGTATTTGAGCAACCCTTACACACACCTACATCTAATGGTTAAAAAACATACTGTTTCTGTGGATGGCGAATTTATGCCTCACGAAACGATGATTGTTCAACACTCATATAACACCTTGAAAGGTGTCCATTAAGATGTCACTATATTTATATATGATATATAATATGTTTATGTTTTACTTAAGCTTCTGTATTTTTCATTTATGGCATGCCTTTATGGTTTCCATTATGGGTAAATGCGATATTTTCATTTTAGGAAGTGCGGACTACAGCCCCCTCAAAGTGATTTGAATCGATAATGCCATATGTGGGATGTATAAAGGATAGAGTAAATGGTATTATAAATTATATTATAATGGAATTATATTATACCTTTATATAATTATAACTTCATTCCATTAAATACGAAATATAAATGAAAGTAGCGTTCATGCGTACGTACGGCTCACCATCTCCATGAACAGTGCATTTCATTTCTTACCTCTAAATGTTATGTAATATTATAATTGTATGTATATACTAGATATAAATGTTATATATGATATCTACATCATGAATGTAATTTTGGATATAATGGATATTTCATCACATGAACAACTTGTAATTATAAGAAGTATATTTTTGACTCAAGTACCAAAGATCGACAAAATGACTGTTATTAACATAAATAATTACATAATGTTCATAACATGGTAATAAGTGATATAAAAGGAATAATGAACATGAAAAAGGTTCTAAAGCAAGTATATATTAACTCTAGTTTATTATTCAGGAGGTTAAATAACGATCGAGTCAAGTCGGACACAAGGTAAGGGAATTTCTTAACCCAATTTCCATTATTTGGGTTAATCTCCTACTTTCAAATTATGTCATGATATTATTATGTCATATCTTGTATTTGTACTTTCTTCATGTGTAATTATAGTGAATACACATAATAGATCTATTTTATTTTAAAAATGATCTTTGTAAGGACTTCATCTTAATCTCCTTTCATTGAGGCATATTTGGTTTTATACACAACTTTTTTTATACGGTGTATAAACCCCTTTGACTTTTACTTTTATTCAAAAGGAATATTTTTATACGAAGGATTTTTACTAAACGAAAAAAGGAATGTTTTGTCTTATGTATGCGGCGACAATGACTTCTCAACCACTGTGACCATTATTTGAGTTTCAGCTTCCTCTATAAGCCATAACTTTTTTTAAATGATTTCAAAAAAGAGAGAGATACTTCTCTCAAATATATGAAAATCCAGTGAAAATGTATACGTATTTTATGCAAGTTTAAATTTTTTTTCAGAATACCCGACTCTCGAGTGTGGTAGACAGGAAGGGATTGGGCGTGGACCCATCATGGCCTGTAATTAGTCGAGCAGTCTCAGAATTTGTTATTTTGTTTTCAGAAGCTTGCATAATGTTTACAGAAAAACACTGGAGTATATTTGAGAAATTTTAAATGTAAGTATCTTCTAAAAAAACTGCATCGGTAGGTCTCATGAGACAAACTAGTGTCTTGGCACGAGGCCTTGACAAAATCTTATTTGTGGTCTTGGCACGAGACCCTGGCTACGTGGTTATGATAGTCTGGCATTATGCATTCCATCATTATAAAAGTGGTTATTGATATTGCATGTGATTATTCGACCAGTTGAATATCCATGTGAATAAGTAAATGGCAGTATCTCATTTTACATTTTCCATATTATGTTGAAGTTTCGTTTTTAAAAGGCTTTTGTTTTAGTTATAAATTGCCTTAAATTTTTATGTTTATTTATGAAAGATTCCGCTATATTGTTATCCTTATTGAGCATCTGAGCTCACCCCTTTCAATGTTTTAATTTTTCCAGGATGTGAAGAAGGATATTATGAATGACCTGCATGGATAGTATGAGAGGATATGAAGACAAGATGTTGTTTTAGTTTTCTTTTACTTTATGATGTAATGTACGACTTATTAATGTATCTAGTGTTTCCAAGGCTACTAAACTAATCGGTCTTTCGAGACTTGATCATTTGTGATCATGCCAATGTTACGCAATAACGCACCGACTCTAGGTAGCTGGGGTTGGGGCGTTATAGTTGGTATCAGAGACAGTTTAGTACTAACCTTGGAAGCATGATTTAGATAAACTCTGATTAGAGCACATATCCCGAATATAGACTTTGAGGATTAGTATAGAATAACTTCCTCAAATTTTGGTATTATAGAGATTTTGTGAGTTTTCCGAGAAATACATCTCTGTCTGGATACGAGAAGGTAGAGGTGGATCTGGAATAGATGTACCTAGGGGAAAAACCTGAAAACACCGCTTTTAGATAGACTCGAACGAGAACTGGTGCACGACAACGGGCCTTGCTGCACTCTTGGTTACGACACTCCCAGGGGATATGCTTAGGATAATTCTCATTTTTTTACAAACCATTATGAAGGGTTTATGAGTATATACTTTCTCAAAGAAAACATTTCTTTTTATGATTATGGATTAATTCCATAAATAGTTCAATTTATGTTAAGTGTTTTACAAGTATGGAATTATGTATTTTGATTCATAAACTAATATAGTTTATGGCATTGTTTAGAAATGGCGCCTAGTGGGAGGAATGGAAACTGTATAAATGCACGCACTCCATGTAGGTATTTCCCTCCTTCTCAAGATAATTATTGTGGAGTTAGAGATAAAACTGGTGTTGATCAACTTATTACCATACTGGGAAAACGCACTCAGGTTATGAATAATAACATGACTCGTATGGAGCACCCATATCCGCAACGTGGAGGATCAGTGTTAGACCGCTTCACGAGGAAACAACCACCAACATTTAATGGGGGTAAAAATCCATTAGTAGATGAGCAATGGATAAACTCCTTAGAGAAAATATTCCGCGCCTTGGGGAGTAGCGAAAGAGAGAATGTTGTCATGGCAGTCTGCCGCCTCACTGGAGATGCCGATCAATGGTGGTCACTGATTCAAAACACCAAGGAAGATGAAGAATTATCAATTATGGAATGGAGGGAGTTTAAGGAAATTTTCATAGAAAAATACTTTCCTCGTGACCATTGAGTAGATATGGAAAGACAATGTCTGAGTCTGAGGCATAAGGAGGATGAGAATGTCGCAAAGTATGAGGCCAACTTTACAAAGTTAGCAAGGTATGCTTCAGATTATATACGTAACCCAAGAAGTAATATTGACCGTTAATTTTATGGGTTAAAACCATTTCTCCGTCGAGCTTTAGTATCAAAATCCTTCTCATCGTACGAAGATATTGTCTCGTGTGCTATCAAGACAGAAAAGGAATTCTCTAAGTCTTATGACAACAAAGTAAAGCAAGAGAAGAAGAGAACAGTGGAATAAGAGATGGATAAAGGGAAAAAGGGAAAGAAGGATTTTCTATTATGTGATAATTGTGGGAAGAATCACCTCAGTGCTTGCCTAAAAGGAATGGGAGTTTGTTATAAATGTGGAGAAAAAGGTCACCAGGCTCGTGATTGCAAGGGAAAGAAAGGGGCTATCAATGTTGAATGCTACAATTTTAGGGAAATGCGGAATTATGCAAATGAATGTCCTAAGCGTTAGGAAAAATTACCTCAGATAAGGCCAAGGGATCAAGGACAATCTTATACTGTTACTACAGTTGAAGTGGAATAATTAATGAATTGGTGCTTTTGGACTCAAGGATTATATTCTGGTTATAATAATAATGTGATATATATAAGGATTTTACTACAGTACTTTTTTTTCATTAAGGTTTTAATATGATGAAGGTAATCACATTTTTAGTATGTTACAATAAGATAAACTTTACTTTGATTGTGGAATCTGATGTTACAATTGATTTTGGAATTTAGAGAACTTTTAGAGAATGTCTGGACATAGGTATTTTGGATAACTATAAAGGTTGGAATGGGTTAATTTTAACCTTTGATAGTATTGTTTAAGGTTAAAACATTTATAAAGATTATTTTTGGAATATTATAATACTATAGTTATAGGAAAAGGAAAACCTGCAGGGTGGGGCATAACCCGTCGCGTCGGACAAAGCTGCAGGAATCGAACCCACAACCATTGTGCGACATGCCTTTATTACCTACCACTAGCCTACAGGATGTCCCTGGTTATTACAAAATAGTTTTCCTAATCTAAATGGTATGTGTTAAAATTTAGAAACTTATACAATTAGGATAAATAGAATATTTTTGAGTTCTGTAACCATTTGGAGTGAAAGATGGGTTCGTGGTAAAAAAATTAAATAATGAAAGCCTACATGATAAGTAAGTATATTTCCTTATGTTCTTATAAAATCTCTTAAATAAATTCTTCAACCTTATAAAAGGTAACTTAAAACAAAAACATTGTCGGTTAACTTTTCCAACTAGGGCTTCAATGACTGTTTAACCAATCACAAGTTTGTGATTTTCTTATAGTTAACTTTCTCATAATACTGTTTTCTACAACTCCCCATCGGACCTTGATGGTTTGTTTCTCCTCCATATCCATATGTTCATAGAATCCTAGTATGGGCTATCTCGGGTGACCTTTGTACTTATCTTTCTTTCTTTTAATGTTATATTCTTATTAACCCTATTTCTGATGTGGGTTTTCCACAAAGGTATTTTCTATTTTCAACCTTTTATTTTCAAAGAACATTTTCAAATTGCGAGGATGCAATTTATTGAAGGAGGGGAGAATGTAACACCCCAAGCTTTCACGATACGGTTCTCTTTCAATAATGCAATATCTTGCATTGTACGCAAGATTGAGATTCTAACACACCGAGACCAATCAAAGTTGTAGTTATGAATAGTAATACCCACTTTTTGAAATTATAAAAATTTTATACTTCAAAATGGATTTCATTTTTGTATTCAGAATATCGAAATTATCCTAAGTTGAATTTTTTGTAATATTCTGATAACTTCCAATTTTCTATGAATTCTGAAAAATACTTAAAAACAAATTTTTTAATCAAAATAATTTATAGTGAAAATTATAATATTGAGTGGTTTTAATGTATAATTTTAATATATTTTTACCATTTTTTCCAATGGTGTTCATTAGAATTAATTTCACTTTGAAATTGTACATAAACAATTGTCAATATTTTGATATATATTGTTTCTTAAAAACACTCTATTTATTGTGACAGCGGAAATTAATTATAAAATTAATTAATGAAACTTATATGTTTTGAATTTCATAAAATATACATCATTTTGGAATTCAGAATATCAATTATATCTTACGGTGAAATTTTGGCAGTGTTCTGAAAAACTTCAATTTTTGATTAATAGTGAAACCACTAAGTGGTAGTTAAAAAACCGTTTTTTCATTTAAATGTAACATTACCACTTCTGTGATTTGATTTTCAAAAATCCGGCATACATGGTTTTCATTAAGAAGTAAAATGTGGTTAAATGGGATTAAAGTAATTTTTTGGTGAATAGTAACTTTTATGTTTAATTAATCGCGATTAAAGGTAATTAGTGAAATTTAAGGTAAAAATGGTATTATAAAAATATGAAATGACCTTTAAACTTGTCCTACCCCTATTGGATGATTCATGGACGACCAATACAATCCATGGGTCTACTTGGGGACCCCATGGAGGCACTTCGTTAGGAAAATGACATTAAAAACTTTTTATTTAATGTTAAAATAAGAATGTCACAAACATGAGTTGTTTTACGAAAACAATTTTTAAATGCGGTTATACAAGTCATATTTTTTACTATAAATATTCATTAAAAATATAAAAAGATTTACTACATCATGATATTTTTTTATAATTATTAGACATTAAATAAATTAAATTATTTTTGACACCATGATGACGCAGCGATTACCTCATTAATTAACGATTTAAATAAAATGAAAAGATAATGTAACATCTAAGGCATACACTTGTCAAAAACCTATTGTATGAGTAGATTTCGAACCCTTATCACCATAGCCTCGAAATATATCATTGTGGGACCTTTAGAATCCGAAAAGCATTTCATAATAATGTACATTTCAATCTTTCCAAGAGTGCCCCTCCTCTCCTCTTATAAAAGGCCCCCACCTCTACCACCTTATTCACACCTTCAAGTCTTTTGTATCGTCCAAACTCTGCCCAAATCCTATCCAAACTTCCCTATTTTACTCCTAGAAGCCTCAATTTGGGCAGAAGTCTTCCCAAGGAAGCCTTTGGCTCAAATCAAAAAGAGTTACCCGATTTTAAGGTAATGTCTTCTCGTATGTTATTTTGTTTTAGTTTGCTTCTCCAACCCCATAAACTCTTTTTATTAATTTCTTTTGAAACAACACCAGAATCCTCAATATACTAGGATTTTGTTATAAGAATGATTCGAGGTATAATTACACACACCTACATCTAATGGTAAAAGAACATACTGTTTCTGTGGATGCCGAATTTATGCCTCACGAAACGATGATTGTTCAACTGTCATATAACACCTTCAAAGGTGTCCATTAAGATGTCACTATATATATATATGATATATAATATGTTTATTTTTTACTGAAGCTTCTGTATTTTTCATTTATTTCATACCTTTATGGTTTCCATTATGTGTAAACGCGGTATTTTCATTTTAGGAAGTGCGGACTACCGCCCCCTCAATGTGATTTGAATCGTTAATGCCATATGTGGGATGTATAAAGGATGGAGTAAATGGTATTATACATTATATAATACTTGAATTATATTATAACTTTATATAATTATAACTTCATTCCATTAAATACGAAATAGAAATGAAAGTAGCGTTTATGCGTACGTACGACTTACCATCTCCATGAACGGTGCATTTCATTTCTTACCTCTAAATGTTATGTAATATTATAAATGCATGTATATAATGGATATAAATGTTATATATGATATCTACATCATGAATATAATTCTGGATATAATGGATATTTCACCACATGAACAACTTGTAATTATAAGAAGTATATTTTTGACTCAAGTACCAAAGATCGACAAAACGACTGTTATTAACATAAATAATTACATAATGTTCATAACATGGTAATAAGTGATATAAAAGTAATAATGAACATGAAAAAGGTTCTTAAGAAAGTAGAGATTAACTCTAGTTTATTATTCCGGAGGTTAAAGAACGATCGAGTCAAGTCAGACACAAGGTAAGGTAATTTCTTAACCCAATTTCCATTCTTTGGGTTAATCTCCTACTTTCAAATTATGTCATGATATTATTATGTCATATCTTGTATTTGTACTTTCTTTATGTGTACATATAGTCAATACACATAATAGATCTATTTTATTTTTAAAATGATCTTTGTAAGGACTTCGTCTGAATCTACTTTCATTGAGGCATATTTGGTTATATACACAACTTTCTTTTATACGGTGTATAAACCCCTTTGACATTTACTTTTATTCAAAAGGAATATTTTTATATGAAGCATTTTTACTAAACGAAAAAAGGAATGTTTTGTCTTATGTATGCGGAGACAATGAATTCTCTTCCACCGTGACCATTATTTGAGTTTCAGCTTCCTCTATAAGCCATAACTTTTTTTAAATGATTTCAAAAAAGAGAGAGATACTTCTCTCAAATATATGAAAATCCCGTGCAAATGTATATGTATTTAACGCAAGCTTAAAATTTTTTCAGAAAACCTGACTCTCGAGTGTGGTAGACAAGAAGGGATTGGGCATGGACCCATCATGGCCTGTAATTAGTCGAGCAGTCTCAGAATTAGTTATTTTTTTTTCAGAAGCTTTAATAATGTTTTCAGAAAAACACTGGAGTATATTTGAGAAATTTTAAATGTAAGTGTATTCTAAAAAAACTGCATCGGTAGGTCTCATGAGACAAACTAGTGTCTCGTCACGAGGCCTTGACAAAATCTTATTTGTGGTCTTGGCACAAGGCCTTGGCTACGTGGTTATGATAGTCTAGCATTATGAATTCCATAATTATGAATGTTGTTATTGATATTGAATGTGATTATTCGACCAGTAGAATATCCATGTGAATAAGTAAATGGAATTATCTCATTTTACTTTTTCCATATTATGTTGACGTTAATGTCTAAAAGGATTTTGTTTTAGTTATACATTTCCTTAAATGTTTATGTTTATATATGAAATCTTCCACTATATTGTTATCCTTACTGAGCATCTGAGCTCACCCCTTTCAATGTTTTAATTTTTCAAGGATGTGAAGAAGTATATTATGAATGACCTGCAGGGATAGTATGAGGGGATATGAAGACAAGATGTTGTTGTAGTTTTTTTTACTTTATGATGTAATGTACGACTTATGAATGTATCTAGTGTTTCCAAGGCTACTAAACTAATCAGTCTTTCGAGACTTGATCATTTGTGATCATGCCAATGTTACGCAATAACGCACCGAATCTGGGTAGCTGGGGTCGGGGCATTACATATCATGTATGATTTGTATTATATGTTGTTACTCAATGTACATTAAATTATAACAGGTTATTGAAAAATCATGTAATTTTTTTAATCATCCGTGACGTATAAGTTTTTAAAGTATGTGATAAGTCATTTATGTCATATTTCACAACAGTAAAACATTATATGAGTATAATACATGTTGGGTAGATTTGGGCAGGTATTCACCCTGTTTCCTCCACGGTATATTTTGTAAAATTTTAATTTTAAATGAACTTCTTTAATTATTTTAAAATAATAATGTATGTGAATCTCAATGAAATTCAAATAAAAATTAAGATAAAAGTACTTATTAATTAAAGATAATGATTTCTTGATTTGAGCATGATTTATCATAAAAAATAATGATTAAAGAATTGAATTCTTGTTTTATTAAGTTTATAATATGTTTCATGAATGTGGATGATCATGATCTATAGTCTAAATTTTTTATGTGATGGGTTTCAATTAATTTATTATTAAATCATATTTTTGGTTTTCTTTCCTTCTATCATCATTATTATGTAGGGTATGTGTTTCCATGGTTTTTTTATGTAAATCACTTTTCCCCCTCACTTGTCCATGAGTAAAAAGAATAAGTAATGGATGGAACTCCCACGTAAGTGGAGGCAGTTCATGTTAGGAGATGAGGGGAAACCAATCCAAGGAGATACAAAGGTGGAAAAGTGGAAAGTTTTAAACACAAACATCAATTGGTTCAATGTTTTTCTCCCCTAGGTAAATGGTTTGTTTACTAACAACATGATAAACTAACCATTAGTATAATCTCGTGGTCATATCATTTTTTATTTTTATTTTCAGTTTCTTGGTTATTTCATTTTGTATGTATTTTAGTGATCACATAATAAATGAATTAACAAGAATGAAATATGGAACTAAAATAAACTAGATTATGTGTTAATATTATCGAATATCTGGTTAATCACTTAATTAATCCCTCTTAATATAAATAATCCTGTCAGAACATGGTGGTTTGATTACTCTTCCATGACCATTTTATCTGGTTAAAATGCGTAGTTTTTTAGAAACTGATGCTTTTCCCTTTCCCATTTATTAAGAGGATATGTTAACTATGTTTCTCATTTGGTTTTCCCATAATGTAATTTTCAAGTATCAACCAATAACTTTTGAAATTGAATTTCAAAATTTCTAGGAATAAATTTTTTGAAGGAGGAGAGATTTTAACACCCGAAAGATTATAAAATATATTTAATACCGAATGAATGAAACACTGAGTCTCTACAAAACAACACATCATTATAACCAATCCAATAAACATAATCTTTCCACTCCTAAGATTTTAATTTCAAAAATATGACATACACAGTTGCGTTCAGGGTGATATTTGGAGTTTGATATAACTAACATAATTTTGGGTTAATAGCAACCTACCCATATGAATAATAACCTACCCTTAAGAATGGTAATATATGATTATTAATAGTAATGTTAACCTTATTAATATTAATATGACACTTATGTTTACTATCGTCACCCATGAATGAATAAATAAAATTTAGGCTCCTTATAAATGATGTCGAATATTTTATAAATTATTTATAAACTCTTCTTATTTTTGTGGGTGATAAATATTTAATTACAATTCTAAATTAATAAATTTATTTATTTTAATAAAATGGGTTCCAAAATAAATATTATGTTATATGATGATTTTTGGATAATTTTATGAGACCATAGTTATTTTTCGAAAGAATTTTAAAAGCAGTTTTAAATATAAAATATGAATTTTTCATGTAAATAATGATTTTATTTAGAAATAAAATTTAAAATATTTATAATTTTTTTATTAAATGGACTTTATTTTTGGATTCTACATATTGAAAAAAATCATTTTGGATTTTTGGATTTTTTCTAAAATACATAAATTTTAGATGAATAGTAAAATACAATAATTTATAATGAATAATAAATACATGCCTTATTGGGTCATAGGTTATGTAAGGTTCATGTAAGACTAATTGGTTCTAACTCAAATGAAAATATTACTATTCTTGGTCCCAATAATCAATACTATTGATGGTCTTGAGAAAAATAATAAAATAATTATTTAGATATTGGAAAATTACTCCTCTCATCCACTATATTACCCCCCTCACTGCCTCTTCTCTTAAATTATCTCAAGACTTGTACCTTGTATATATTCTACCAAACCATCCTTACAATATACTCCCTCATTTACATCAGTCCTTGTTCTCATAAAAATACCAAATCCTCTCCCCTAAAGTGGCTCTTAGAGAAGATTAATTCAAGAGGTAAATTCCTCTTTTCAATTCTCTTACTACATTTTCAAGTTCCTTTTTTATATACTCTCATATACTTATAAAAATTCAATTAAAACTCTAATACCTTATATGCAACCACATGTTTTTTTATGATGGAATATGTTATTATCATATTTCTTTTGTCCTTATTTTATGCTAGTAATAAAAAACCTTCTTCAAGATGTTCTAATTTAGCACATTCAAGGATGATAGGTTTTCAATTTTTTTTCATCTTCAATTCAGGTCATGAAGCCATTATTATGGTTGAAACATACTATAATATATTTATTATGTATCATATATGTTTCTGGAATCTTTTTGTACATATTGTTTTTGATTTATAAAGCAAAATGACTTCGTTTTATTCAAAAATATCTAATTAACCCAAACAGATTTCATTAAATAATTTTTATACTGATTCATATTAATTACATGTAACCAAATAAAATTTACAACTATTTGACCTTATGTGTGTTCACTAATAACTTATAACATCAATTCTGGACATCCATCATCATTTTACATTATTCTCTATTCATGTATATAATTAAATTGGTCCGGAAAAAAATAGACCCGAACAATGAAATTGAACCTCCAAACCCATAAAATGACATGAATGAAATTAAAAAGTTATAATATATAAATTAAATGAAGAGGAGGTTATGGGATTATTAATTAATGAACCTAAATTTTATTATTCAGGTCATTAATATTAAGTGGAGAACACCTTTGGAGTTAAGGTTAGTGTTTCTTTATCTTACTTCTATTTTTGTAAGACATTTTGTTTACACTACATTTACTTATGTATGGGGTATATATTCTACCCATTGATGAATAATAGCTAGAATATATTTACTTTCAGGATATTCAATGTATCATTTGACAATTATTAATTTTTGGGAATACAATTCAATTGGTTAAAATGTTATAAGTATTTTCTACCTGAATATCTATTTTCATTCAGGTTGCTCTTATTCACTACTCACCTCAATGAAATTATTATTTATTCGTATATACTACTCATAAATTATGTTTTAATGTTATATATATTGTTACTAATCATAATCCTTTTTTGTTTTATTTGGAGTTACTTTTTTTAAAATGATCATTCAAAATATCATCATGATAATGAAACCTGATTCAAGGGAACATCTTGAATTTTAACCAATTTTCAAGTTCACTCTAGAATATATTTTAATCCACCATTATTTTTATAAAATCACTCATTTTATCATGAAAAATTTTCTTGGTTCATTTATGGTTATAATAAAACAAACATGCATTTTCACTTTAAAATTATAATTAATATTTTCCTTAAAATGCACTAAATGTTTCATTTCTAAATATTCATAAGAAACTTTTTTGCATAATTTCACTTTAAAAGGACATAATTTATACATAAAATATAATTTCAATGTACTTACCTTTTGTTTTCTGGGATATAAATGTTTCTTATCTGATTTCATGGAAAATATAAATGATTTTCCAAAAGAACTCATCATTCAAAATTAAAAATTTTTTTCTCTCGTCTCACATTAACTATTATGAAGTATATGCCTTGTTCGCCAATAATTCCAGGAAATTGGTGTCTTTACTTACCTTTGGTATATCATATCAATATTCTCAATATTCTCATGATATTATAAGGGATTTTGATTTGAATGTTTCACGGTGGTATGAGACGCCTTTGAATGTTTAAGGATTATTTCCTCAGTAATTTTTCAATGGTTTCATTTAAAAGAATCTTCATCAAAGACAAAATCCCTTGTTTAATATTTTACTTCATTGAAATTTATCTCTTTTGATATCAACTACAATAAGTTTTTTAGGGGTTTAATATTAGTTTTAATGTGTTTGTTCCATCTTGATACCATTCACCATATTCCTCTGAATTTTTTGTGTTTATATTAAATGATTAGGGAAAGTTATTCACATTTCATATGTTAGTTTTAATATGAATTTATATGTTTATTATGTTCAACCCTTTCATATTAGGAATGCATTGGACAATGTAAGTGATGGGAGTGGCCCGTTATATATGTTTGATGCATCAGTATGTCTCATGAGAAAAATAGATATGGACTTGGTCGAGGCCTTGAACATTTTTAGATATGGTCTTGGACAAGGCCTTAATCACTTTTATATTTCTTGGATAGGGCCTTGGCGGTATGTTTCAGAATGTTCTGAATATGCATTTACATTATTATGAAACTAGTAATTAAAAGATCATGTGGTCATTCGATTAGTATAATACCCCTAATTATGTTTTATTATGGCATATTTTTTATCTTTTATTCATTCCATATAATGTTGATTTTTTTTAGAGGCATGTGTTTTTAGTTATTTACCATGCATAAATTTTATCTTTATAATATATTTTTTTGTAATTTTTTCCCCTACTGGGCATTTGATCTCACCCATTTCTTATGTTTTATTATTCCTAAGATGTGTATATTATGAATGAACAGAAAGAATAATCTAGGAGATATGGATTTTTTAAAAGTAATTTATATCTTTTAATTCTTATAATGTTGTAATGTTGAACTTATATATGTATCTTGTTTTAAATTCTACTAAACTACTCGACCCTTTAGGATACAACTTCCTTGTGATCATGCCAATGTAATGAAGTAATTCACCATCTCCAGGATTCTGGGGTTAGAGAGTTATATAAAAATATAAAAATTTATTTTATGAGATTATTTAGAATAATACTCACCTTATATTATAATTATAGCAATTTAGAGTAATTTTTCATTATATGTAATTTAAAATAATTATATACTTTTTGAAATTTAAAGAGTGTCTCCCCCCTCGCTTATAAAACGGCACCTCATATCCTCTATTCTTAACAATTCAATAAACAAAAATGAACCTATACCTACCCAAATACATTTCTAAAATTCTTTAATGTGTAATATGGATATTGTTTTTGTCATAATAATAACTTTAGAGGGATTTATGTGTAAAAAAATGAGGTCGTCTTATAAAGAGGTATAGTTATTAACCAAGTGTTTTTAATTCATTTATTCTTCAGACTCCGAAAAATATTATTAAATTTTTTTGAATAATAATATAATTATCTTACATATAATGATATTTTTTTATATTAATTTAGTTACCTATATCCATCTCCTCCTTCCATAAAATGGGAAATTATTCCATTATTCGTGTATATAGCAGACTACTGCCTCACGATATGATGTAATTCATTTTCTATCACCACATCTCGTGGTTGATTATAATGATGGATTTAATAAATATATATGATATTAATGACATAATTATACTTTTATAAATAAAATATATCATATATTTTTTTACTATTCTATCCATTGAAAAATGTTAACATCATTCGTGTCTATATATGGATTACCACCTCCACAAAGTGATGTGATTCATTTTTCATCACCATAACACATAGATGGTATATATAAGTAATTTAATGTGTTAATATTATATTTATGATAAAATAATAATTTTATAAATATAAAATGTTACTTTTATTCTTTCTCAAATGTTCTTTGAAAAATAGAAACATTACCCAAGCGTATGTATGATCTACCATCTCTATAAATATAACATAATTTATTTTTCATAAAAATATTTCATAATTATTTTCAAAAGTATAATTAATGTATTTAAAGTTAAATTTTATCATTATTAATATTCTTTATATAATGAAACAATTACCTATTTTCCCATTGTCAACATTAAGATGTTGTTTTAAAATTATGAACAAAATGTCGTCAAAATACCTAAGGTGGGATTAACCAATTTAGTAAAAAAAAATATGTCACTAAAATAAATGTAAAATGTGATTTAATGATAAATTTATATGACCATAAAATTTTCTTAAACTATTAAAAAACATATTTAAGTTTATTATCTATGAGTTAAAGGAAATACATGGAAAATATAAACTCACAGTAAGGGATTTCATCTCAATTTTCCTTCATTCAGTCATGTTTAAATATGGTACAGCTAATTTATTTTATATGGTTTATATAATACCATTTTAAATTTTATAACCAGAATAATTCAAACTTAATGGTATTATAATATAAAATTAATGCTTCTTCATCCAAGGGGTTTTGATTTGGAAGTTACCGATGTGTTAATAGGTTTCTAAACTCAATTTCCATTCATTCGGTAATAATTCTACTTCATTGAATTTATAAGTATATTATTATTTGTGAATTGATCACTAAAATTTTATATTCTATATTTAGAATTGTTTCTTGTGAATTTACATTTGTTGCAAAAAATATCTCCACTAATTAAATCTCAATTCAATGATATGATCTTTAGAAGGGTTATTCTTCTCAATTTCACATTCTTTGGTGCATAAATTTATGTTATGAACATATATAATTTTATAAGGTGTATTTAAAATCCCTTTAATTTAAAACCCTAACATTTTATGAAAAATGTTATTTTTAATTTCATCGATTTCTTGTGTTGTACGCTACACCAAAAGGAGCTTGCAATGCACGTGTCCCTGACTTGGAGTGCATTACACGTAATCGCGACATTCAATGATAGCGTATCTTGTACACAATACCGAGTTTCACTAAACAAAGATATGTTATATAAACTAGCGATTATTAACTGTAATACCCACTTTTTGAAATTATATTTTTGGATTCGGAATATCAAAATTATCCTAGGATGAAATTTTGGTATTTTTCTGAAAACATTCAATTTTTGATTAAGAGTGAAAACAGTGGGTTACTATTTAAAAACCGACTTTATATTTAAATAATTATTTATTTTATTTAAATTTATTTTATGTTAAAATTGATACATAATACCTACATTAGTTCAATATAATTCATTGGATTCATTTTATAATAATTTTAGACATATAAAAATTTTATTGTACTTTTCACCGTCTTTTACCCACCTCCTAGGCGAATTTGAAAATTTACATAAAACTTAATTTTACCTCTTTTGTGAGTGGAATTTCTAAAATATGAGAGAAACAGTTAATATCAAGGAGTAAAATGTGGTTCAATAAGATAAAAATAATTTTTGGTGAATAGTATCTTTTTGCTTTTTTTACCACGGTTAAAAGTAAATAGGGTAATTAAGGGTAAAAATGATATTATTATTACCATAAAACCTATCCTAATACTATTAGATTAGTGTAGTTCTACCAAAAAAAATCTTAGCGTTAAAATATTACCCTTTAGGTCCACTTGGATTAGATTATGAAATTTATTATTATTTTATTTAAAGAAGAATTAAAATAGTTAAATCAATGTTTAATAAATAAAACATTTTTAATATAGGGTTATACCTAAGATAAATTTGACTGTAAATATTCATTATAAAGAAAAAAAGATTTCATACATAATTATATTTTATTTATAATTTTTAGACTTTAATTAATTTAATTTATTTATGACACAATGATGATGCAGTAATTACCTTATTAATGACATATTAACATAATTGATGTTATAAATACCCAAATAAATATAATTTTAGACTTTTTATGAATTCCACTAATTTTTCGATTAATATGAAATATTATTGATTTCATCAACGTTTTTCGAACTATTCATGCTGTTATTATTTTCTCAAAAATCAATTACCAAATAGTGTCAAAATTGACATAAAATAGTTTTTAAAACAAATATTATATTATTAACTGTTATTTTATTCCTAAAAATATATGGTTTAGAAAAATGACTTAGATAAGGTTATATATATTAATAGTGAACAAATTGGGGTTTGATTGGCTTGTTATAGTAAGTTTATTAACCATATAGTATTTGCAAACAACAAGACATGGTAAACGTTAAATTATTTAACTTAGAGTTAAATCTAAATGATAAGGTTAAAATAACAACCTAAACTTGTCTAAAATCTATTGGTTGAGAGTATTTCGACCCATACCCACCTTAGCTTTTATATAAATCAATTTGGATCTATTAAAAACAGAATATGACTTTATTATAAAATAATATTTTAAGTTTTCCTAAGGTTCCCCTCTCCTCCCATATAAAAAGGCACCTCCTCCCTCTCCTCCTCACACCACTTTCAGCCTTCAAGCTCGACCAACCCCTGCCAATTTCCCTTCTCAACTTCCCTAGAAACATACTATAGGTCCTGGTCTTCTTCAAAGACCATCTTTAGTTCCCTAAGATGAGGTTAAGAAGAGGCACATCAAAGAAGAGGTAATGTCTGTTACCGATTATTTCAACTTTATTTCTTCTTCTACTTATTCTTCTTTAGTTGTTTCATTATTAAGTATTAACATCAGTATCAATAATATACTGATATGTTATTATAATTATTAAACAACCCTATTTCACATTCTATCCATCCTATGGAAAACAAAATCACCGTGTGTGCGTACGTACAGAATACCATCTCCAAGCCGGGGTGTAATCTATTTTCCACCACCACCATACTTGGATGGGTATAATGGTGTAAAGAATAACTACATATGATTATTTTGAAGTGATATTCATTCTTAAATAGTATACATACACTTCAATAAAATTACATGATCATGGGAACGATATCATCGCTCGTGCATACGTATGGCCTACCGTCTCCACGATGTGATGCGACTCGTTCTACAAGATCTTCATTGAATAATGATTATATAACTGAATTGAATGAATAAATATGATATATATTAAACTAATACCAATCTGGGAATGTGTTATTTATAACCTAAAAAGAATAATAGGAATTTATTTGACAAAACATGCATAAGAACATAAAGCAATGAACACCCGAATAACAAGTAGAAATGAAATATTACTAATATGAAGCTAATAATATGACCGTATATGATATCATAAAAATGAGTACGATTCTTGAATAAGTCAATAACATTATTTAAATCATTATACAGGAGTTTCGGACACATACAAAGAAAATCGGACCTATGGTACAAGAAAATCTCGCAATCTCAATTTTTATCCAAGATTGTTTATACTTTGGTATTTACTGGGGCATATTTATCATCCACATCCATGGTTAGTAAATATGTAATATTATTTCTATCCTTCTACAATTGTTTAAATCCAATTTTACCCATTGGTGAGATTTTAGTAAAAGATATGAAAGTAATCTTTTATCATTTTTAGAATGAGGTACTTTTTGACTTTTCCGGCCAAAGTACGAGAAGAATATTTTTCTTTAACTTATACGGCATGAATGGATTTTTAGAACCTTATTTCCAGAAGATTCCTTTACAATTTTTAAAGTTTATTTTTAATAAACTTCTTTTAGTCTAAAATTGTATGACATGTTAAGAAAGGAAAAATTCTTTTGAAGTAGAAAGGATATTTTCCTCAAGAATGGAGTTCAAGTATTTTCTCAAAATTATTTTCCATCTAAGATAATATGGGGTTCTGTTTCTATCCCTATTTTTAAATTGATTTGATTATTATATGATTGAATTATATTTATGATAACCTTTTTATCTTATATTTAATATGTTATGATGGCATGATGTTTAAGAATCCCATTTTTATTACATAGGTTATGCTATGATGTATAATTTATGATCTTGTGGCACACATAAGAATTGTATCATTATGAGATGGGAGGGACCTATATCTCCCTAAAATTTATTGGGTAAAGATTTATATCTCATGAGATATACATGGCGGGAATGGCAAGTTAAACTGGTTCAGTGATAAAGGACTGGAAAGAGGAGTGAACTCGGTTTAGAAATAGACTTTTTCCGCTAAGATAGTCTTGGAAATGAGTCTTGACTAATAAGAAATTATTTTCTATGATTATGTGTGTATGTAAAAAATTTTCATGTCTTATGTTATGATTTTTTGGATTATATTTCACTACTATTATTTATCCCATGTTATGAAATTGTGATCTCTTTTGCAGGATAAGATTTCCAAAATGATAGGTTCTTATGCATATGATGTGATTGATATTTATTTTGTTTACCCTTACTAAGCATTTGAACCCACCCTTTTTGTATGTTTTATTTTCCCCAGGTTAGGAAAATGGGTATTAAGTAAGATATGCGAAAAGAGACTCTATATATGATAAAATAAAAGGGAGACAGTATATATGATTTATGAACCAGTTGTTTATGTTTCCCAGTTACTAAAGACACTTTACCTATACGGTCCATTCATGGTTTTGTTATATGATGTAATAAGTGTGCTTCAATTCTGAAGTAATAACAATGTAATTAAAGTACGGGTCATTGTTGTTGGTATCATAGGAAAGGTATAGTCAACCTTTAGAAAAGAGGATGTGATAGCCTTAGTAAGAACCCTAAGGATATGTCTAAGCATAAACACAATCGTAGTGTTTTAGAAATGGCCATGAATATCCTATGATAAGACCTTAAGTGTAAAATTTTATTCTTTATTATCTGGTTTTTCTATTATAATTAGTGTTTCTCACACTATTCTTCTTAGTTTTAGTCAATGGATGGAACTCGAAAAAATCGTGTTAATGAGGAATGCGATGGGCAATGCAATGATTGTCCCCCTAAGAAACCAAACATTATGGGAGCTGAAATGCAATATCTTGTAGCCATGATCACGCAAATTTCCCAAGATATGAATCTTGCACGACTTCCAAACGAGAAATGGAAGGAGTAACATTCTGTTGAATCCTTCATGAGGCAGTGTCCACCATCATTCAATGGGTCTACTGATCCATTAGTGGATGAACAGTGGATCAGTACCACTGAAAATATATTTTTAGTTCTTCAATGTTCTGAACATGATAAAGTCATCTTAGAAGTATATCATTTGGAAGGTGAAGCTTATCAATGGTGTAATATTATCAATAATACGAGGCTAAGATATGAAATTGAGTCTATGGAGTGGGAAGAGTTCAAGAAATTATTTTTCAATAAGTACTTCCCTCATATTCTTCGAACAAAGATGGAGAAGGAGTTTCTTGAACTGAAGCAAAAGGATGATGAATCTGTTGGTACCTATGAAGAAAATTTTATAAGACTTTCAAGGTACGCTTCTGGGATTATTATCCAACCTAAGAGTAAGATCAATCTATTCTTTAGTAGCTTAAAACCAAGTCTTCTATGGGAGTTATCCATAAGTGACTTCAATAGCTATGATGCAATCATTCGATGTGCTCTCAAGGTTGATATGGAGATTGGAGTAACCCATCAGTCATATGCATTTGATAAGAAGTGGAAAATGGAATTCAAAGGGAAATCTAAAGACCACACTGAAAAGAAGATGAGTTTTCCCTTATGCTCAATGTGTGGAAAGAAACATGGAGGGAGTTGCCTTAAAGGGAAGATTAAATGTTTCAAATGTGGAAAATAAGGTCATCGGTCATTTTAATGTTGTAATGATGGGAAGAAGATGTCTAGTGATGCGAACAAAGAAAAGGCTACACAGAGTGTACCTCCTACACTTCAATGTTACAAGTGCAATGAAATGGGGAATTATTCCAATAGATGCCATAATCCAAGGGTTGTTGATGATAATCGACGTCAACAAACTCTTAAGGCTAAAGACAAAGGAAAGTCACATGCAATTTCGATTAGCGATGTGGAGTACGATAACGAAGTGGTGAAAAGTACACTTACCATCCATTCTAAAGTAGAAAATGTTTTATTTGATTCTGGATCCACCCACTCTTTTATTTTTGAAGAATTTTCTAAGGGTATCGCCATATTACCTCAAAAATTAGATGTTGAGTTAGCTGTGACAACCCCTAATGGCACAATAGTTGCATCAAATGTTTATAATTCTTCTCCGATTGAAGTTTGTGGTAAAGTGCTTCCTAGAAATCTTGTGATCCTTCCTATAGTGGAATTTTAGGTGATTATTGGCATTGATTGGCTTTCCTTATATGGAGCTCATATCAATTTCAAAAGAAGGGATGTCACATATCATCTTCCAGATCAATCTATGATGTTCTATTGATGCAAGGATGAACATAACCTTCCAGTGGAAATTTCTTCCATCTTATGGGTCTTCATTCCACTAAATGAAGGTTATTTATCTCAAAGGGTTGGTGAAAAACTCATGATTAAGAATATTCCCATTGTACGGGAGTTTGATGATGTCATTCCGGAGGAATTTCCAGGTCTTCCACTAAATCTTGAAGTTGAGTTTTTAATAGAACTCATACCGGGTGCATTTCCTATTTCAAAGAAACCTTATATAATGGCCCCAATTGAGTTGCAGGAATAGAAGAAGCAACTCCAAGAGAATCTTGATAAAGGATTCATATGCCCTAGTTCGTCACCTTGGGGAGCACATGTTCGGTTTGTTATGAAGAAATATGGATCAATGAGACTCTGCATTGATTATCGAGAACTTAACAAGATCACTATCAAGAACAAATAGCATCTCCCACGCATTGATGACTTATTTGACCTACTACACGGAGCTCAATACTTTTCCAAGATTGATCTTCATTCAGGGTATCATCTATTAAGGATCAAAAGGGAGGATATATCGAAGACGGCTTTCCGTACAAGGTATGGACACTATGAATTTATAGTGATGCAATTTGGTCTTACTAATGTCCCTACTATCTTCCTGGATCTAATGAATAGTGTCTTTAGAGACTATCTTGATCAGTTTGTGGTAGTCTTTATAGACGATATTCTTGTCTATTCCTAGAGAATTGAAGAACATAAAGATCACTTGAGAAATGTATTAAAGACCCTGAGAAAGGAGAAGCTTTATGCCCAATTTACCAAGTGTGTATTTTGGCTTCAAGAAGTTTCATTTTTGGGTCACATAATCTCAAAAGAGGGGATATCTATGGATCCACCAAAAACAGAGGTTATCAAAAGATGGTCGAGACCAACAATAGTAACTGAGATCCGAAGTTTTTATGGGTTGCCTGGATATTATCAACGTTTTTTGAATGATATTTCATGATTATCTAATCTACTCACTAGGTTGACTTGAAAAGAAGTTAAGTTCATTGGGAAGGATGAGTGTGAAAAGAATTTCAAGGAGTTAAAAATAAGGTTATCCAGTGCACCTAGGATTACACTTCCTTGTAGTGGAGAAATATTTATGATCTACATTGATGCATCCAAGAAGGGATTAGGGTGTGTTATCATGTAAAATGATATGGTGATAGATTATGCCTTACGACAATTGAAAATTCATGAGAAAATTTACCTAACTCATGATTTGGAGTTAGCTGCGGTAATCTTTGCATTAATGATTGGAGGCATTATCTTTATGGTGAAAGTTGTGATATTTATACTGATCATAAAAGTTTAAAGTATATATTCACCCAAAAGGAGCTTAATATGAGCCAAAGAACATGGTTGGAGATGATTAAGGATGTTGAATGCTCAATTCATTACCACCCTGGGAAAGCAAACAATGTGGTAGGCGCATTAAGTCCACAAGACCATACTAGCTTATCCATGATGAGGATCACAAATGATCCAATATTTATGGATTTACAAAGGATGGATCTTGGAATTATAATGGAAGTGGAAAATTTTTTCTTTCTCAAATGAATGTTCAACCATCTATAAATGCGAAGATTAAAGAGGCACAGAAAGAAGATATAGAGTTACAAAAGAAGGTGAGAAATTCTCCCGAATTCAACCTTGATTGTGATGGGATAATAAGGTTCAGGAATCGGGTTTGTGTTCCTCCCATCCCAGAATTAAAGGAGATGTTGGATGAGGCTCATATTTCTTAATTCTCTATTCATCTTGGAAGAAATAAGATGTATAGGGACCTGAAAAAGTACTTCTGGAGGGATGGCATGAAAAGAGATGTTACTGAATATGTCTCCCGATGGTTTATCAGCAAGTTAATGCTGAGAGATAGAAGTCTAAGGGGATGTTACAACCATTACCCATACCTGAATGGAAATGGGAAAACATCACTATGGACTTTGTCACTGGACTTCCTAAAACATCCAAAGGCAATAATGCTATCTGGTTCATAGTTGATCATCTTACAAAGTTGGCACACTTCCTTGCTATTATAGAGGATTTCTCTCTTGATCAACTTTCCAGGATATATGTAAAGGAACTGGTAATATTGCATGGATTACTAATTTCCATTATATCTGATTGGGATCTGAGGTTTACCTCAAAGTTTTGGCGAAGTCTTCAGCGTACTCTGGATACAGAGTTTAGTTTCAGCACTGCTTATCATCCTCAGACAGACGGTCAGTCTAAGAGGACAATTCAAACTCTATAAGATTTGTTAAGAGCATGCTCTATGGATTTCAAAGGTGGTTGGGATCAACACCTACCTTTGGTGTAATTTTCTTATAATAATAGCTTTCACTCCAGTATTCAGATGGCTTCTTATGAAGCTCTCTATGGAAAGAAATGCCGAACACCATCATGTTGGGATGAAGTTTAGGAAAGAAAGCTATTAGAACCTGATATTTTTGATGAGATGGCAGAAAAGGTCCTATCTATTCAACAACACATAAGAGCATCTCAGAATCGACAAAAAAGTTATTTCGATAACCGAAGAAAAGGCCTTGAGTTGGAAGTGGGTGATAAAGTGTTCTTACGAATATCTCCTTGGAAGAGAGTAATGAGATTTGGAAAAAAGGGAAAGCTGATCCCTAGGTATATCGGTCCTTTCGAAATACAGGATCGTGTTGGGAAGGTATATTACCGATTGCCTCTTCCACCGAATCTCTCTCAAGTTCATGATGTGTTCCATGTATCTCTCCTGATAAAGAACATACCTGATCCTTCACATGTTCTCAGCTCAGATGTTGTACCGCTGGAGCAAGATCATTCTTATGATGAATAGCCGATAGAAATTCTAGATCATAGCAAAAAAGTTCTACAGAACAAGACCACTCGCTTGGTGAAAGTGTTATGGAGGAACCACCAATTCGAAGAGGCTACAATGGAGCTTGAGAATATGATGAGGGAGAGGTATCCTCATCTGTTTGTCACAATGTGACGAATTTCGAGGGAAAAATTCATTTTATGGGGGGTAGAATGTAACACCTCGAGATTTTATGAGAAATGTTCTTATTAATTTCATCGATGTCATGTGTTGTATGCTACACTAAAAGGATCTTGCACTACACGCATCCCTGACTTGGCTTGCATTACACGTAATCACGACCATCCACGATAGCATATGTTATATGCAATAACGAGTTTCACTAAACAAAGATATGTTATATAAACTAGCAGTTATGAATAGTAATACCATCTTTTTGAAATTTTATTTTTGGATTCAGAATATCAAAATTAGCCTAGGGTGAAATTTTGGTATTTTTCTGAAAACATTCAATTTTTGATGAATAGTGAAAACACTGGGTTACTATTTAAAAAACAAAATTATATTTAAAAAATTATTTATTTTATTTAAATATATTTTATGTGAAAATTGATACATAATACCTATATAAGTTCAATATAATTCATTGGAGTCATTTTATAATATTTTTAGACATATAAAAAGTTTGTTTAACTTTTCACTGTCTTTTACCCACCTCCTAGAAGAATTTTAAAATTTACATAAAACATAATTTTACCACTTCTATGAGTAGAATTTCGAAAATCCAAGAGACACAGTCAATATCAATGAGTAAAATGTGGTTCAATTACATAAAAATAATTTTTGGTTAATAGTAACTTTTTACTTTTTTTACCACGGTTAAAGGTAAATAGGGTAATTAAGGATAAAAATGATATTATTATTACCCTAACACGTGTCCTAATTCTATTGGATAAGTGTAGTTCGACCAAAAACAACCTTAGGGATAAAATATTACCCTTTAGGTCCACTTGGATTAGATTAGGATATTTATTATTATTTTATTTAAAGAAGGATTAAAATAGTTAAAATTAAAGTTTAATAACTAAAAAAAATTTAATATAGGGCTATACATAATATAAATTCGAATATAAATATTAATTAGAAACCTGAAAATATTTCCTACAGAATTATATTTTATTTATAATTTTTAGACTTTAAATAATTTAATTTATTTATGACACAATGATGATGCAGAAATTACCTTATTAATTACATATTAACATAATTGATGTTATAAATACCAAAATAAATGTAATTTTAGACTTTTTATGAATTCAACTAATTTTTTAGATTAATATGACATTTTATTATTGATTTAATTAACTTTATTTGAACTAATCATGCTGTTATGATTTTCAGAAAAATCAATTACCAAATAGTTTCAAAACTGACATAAAATAGTTTTTTAAAAAAATATTATATTATTAATTTTTATTTTATTCCTAAAAATATAAGTTTTGGCCCAAAGACTTAGATAAGGTCATATATATTAAAAATTAACAACTTGGGGTTCGTTTTTCTTGTTATAGTATGTTTATTTACCATATAGTGTATGAAAACAACAAGACACGGTAAATGTTAAATTATTTAACTTAGAGTTAAATCTAAATGATAAGGTTAAAATAGAAACCTAAACTTGTCTAAGATATACTGTTTAAGAGTATTTATATCCATCCCCACCTTATCTTAGAAATAAATAAATTTGGATCTATTAAAAACCAAATATGACTTTATTAAAAAATAATATTTTAATTTTCCCTAAGGTGCCCCTCTCCTCCCTTATAAAAGCGCATCTCCTCCCTCTCCTCCTCACACCACTTTGAGCCTTCAATCTCGGCAAAACCCTAACAATTAACCTTTCTAAACATCTCTATAAACATCCTCAAGGTCCTGGTATTCTTTAAAGACCATATTTTGTTCCCTAAGAGGAGGTTAAGAAGAGGCATTTCAAATAAGAGGTAATGTCTGTTACCGATTCTTTCAACTTTATTTCTTATTCTACTTATTCTTATTTAGTTGTTTCATTATGAAATAATAACATCATTATCACTAATATACTGATATTTTATTATAAGTATGAAGCAACCCTATTTCACCTTCTATCCATCCTACGGAAAATGAAATCACCGCACGTGCGTATGTACGGAATACCGTCTCCATGCCGTGGTGTAATCTCTTTTCCACCACCAACTTACTTGGATGGGTATAATGGTGTAAAGAATAACTATATATGAGTATTGTAAATTTATATTGATTCTTAAATAGGATACATAAACTTTAATAAAATTCCACGGTCATGGGAATGATATCATCGCTCGTGTGTACGTACGGCCTACTGTCTCTATGATGTGATGCGACTCGTTCTATGTGATCTTCATTGCATAATGATTATATAAATAAATTTAATGAATAAATATGATATATATTACCCTAATAAAATTCTGTAAATGAGGTATCTATATCCTAAAAATAATAATAAGAATTTATTCGACAAAACATGAATAAGAACATAAAGCAATGAACACCCGAATAACAAGTAGCAATGAAATATTACTAATAAGAAGATAAGAATATGACCATATATGATATCATAACAATGAGTACTATTATGTAATAAGTCTATAACATTATTTATATAATTATACAAGAGTTTCAGACACATATGAAGCAAATTAGACCTAAGGTAAGGGAAAATCTCTCAATCTCAATTTTTATCCGAGATTGTTTATAATTCGGTAATTACTGGGGAATATTTATCATAAACATCCATGTTTCGTCAATATTTAATATTATTTCTATCCTCCTAAAATTTTTTAAATCCAATTTTACCCATTAGTGGTTTTTTATTAAAAGATATGAAATTAATCTTTTGTCATTTTTAGAATGAGTTACGTTTTGACTTTTCCGGCCAAAGTATGAGAAGAATGTTTTTCTTTAACTTAAATGGCATGAATGAATTTTTAGAACCTTATTTACATGAAGCTTACATTACAAGTTTTCATGTTTATTTTTAATCAACTTCTTTTATTTTTTAATTTTATGACATGTTAAGAAAGGAAAAAGGATTTTGAAGTATAAAGGATATTTTCCTCAAGAATGGAGTTCTAGTATTTTCTAAAAAATATTTTCCATCTAATATAATATGGGGTTCTGTTTATATCCCTATTTTTACATTGATTTTATTATGATATGATGGAATTATTTTTATGATATCCTATTTATCTTATATGGAATATTTTATGAAGGCATGATGTTTAAGAATCCCATTTTTATTACATGGGTTATGCTCTGATGTTTGATTTATGATCTTGCGGAACACATAAGAATGGTCTCATTATGAGATGGGTGGGACCTATATCTCCCTCCAATGCATTGGGTAAAGATTTATATCTCATGATATAGACATGGATGGTACGACAAGTTAAACCGGTTCAATGATATAGTACTGGAACAAGGAGTGAACTCGGTTTAGAAATGGACTTTGTCCGCTATGATAGTATTGGCAATGAGTCTTGACTAATAAGAAATGATTTTCTATGATTGTGTGTGTATGACACAAAGTTTCATGTCTTATTTTATGATTTTTGGGATTATATTTAACTACTATGATTTATCCATTGTTATGAAATTATGATCTCTTTTGCAGGTTAAGATTTTCAAAATGATATGTTCATATGAATATGATGTGATTGATATTTATTTTTTTTACCCTTACTCAGCATTTGAGCTCACCCTTTTGTATGTTTTTTTCCCTGGTCAAAAAGAAGGGTATTAAGTAAGATATGCAAAAATGTGCTCTAGATATGATAAAATAAAAGGGAGACAGTGTAGATGATTTATGAACCAGTTGTTTATGTTTCCTAGTTTCTAAAGAAACTATACCTATACGGTCCTTTCACGGGTTTTTTATATGTTGTAATAAGTGTGCATCAATTCTGATGTAATAAAAATGTATGTAAAGTATGTTTCGTTATATTTTACATGATATATCATGAATAACATTATTAAAATTATATTTAAAGTTTTATTTAAAGTTATTCTTTCATGGGGCTTACGATTCATAAGTTACCAATGTGGTAATGGATTTCTGTTTCAATCCAATTTTAATCAAGATTATTTATGATTGAATGTACATTTAAAAATTATATTATCCTTGTTTTAAAAAATCATTTCATTTTCCCCTCTATTTATTTCTAAAAATTTTGAAGTTTTATTGTCATTTTTCTCATTTTTTTCCCTAAATGGGTTGGAAAATATTTTTGAAAAAAGTCGATCGTAATTCTCCTTTTGTTTTCAAGAAAACTTCTTTTCCATATCCATGGTTTGGAAAAGGTTTTCAAATAAAATTTGAGAATTATTAAATAATTTTTTAAAGTCATTTTACTCATTTTTTAATTATTTTAAAAAAAATAATAATAATCTTATTTATATTTTCTAAACAAGGTACTTTTTACCAAATGTGTGAACATAATATCTGTTTTAAAAATTGTGGAATTAATGGAATTTCTCATTTTTGTGACCACTAAATGTTTTTAAGATTTTATTAAATGTTTACATGGTTCTATTAAAAGAAAATTGTTTTCATAATATTATGGAAGTATTTAGTTTTTAATATTTACTTTCAAAAAGGAATTTTTATTTTCTTCAAGAATTTTTTAAATGATATTTTAATGGTATTTCTATTTATGAACAACAGCAACACATTATGTTACTTATACTCCACTGGGTATATTTTTTAATGATACCATCCTAATTATTTTCATTGACAGATTTTTTCTATTACAAATATATTTTCATGGAACCCATTTCATTTCCATGAGTAATCAAGTTTATAAAAGAATAATTATTGTGTTGGGAAAAAATCTTTCAAGGTATCATTGAAGCATTTTTTAGGTGATTGTATTTGTTGACAAAGTGGACATCTGAGTGGTGATTGTTGACAAAGCAAAACGATGACATAAACATTTGTTGACAAAGATAATTTCATGATGGAATGTTGAGTTCAAGAGCTGAGGTCAACGATCTCTGATTTATTCAAGAACATCAACAAAGTAATAGATAATCTGGAGGCGATATAAAAAGAACATATACAAGGTGGCACCGTCTTCCCGTGTTTGTCAAATATTTGGGCCTGAAAATTGACAAATAAAGAAAAGTGGTTTTTGGCAAAGGGACTTGTGCGCCATGTACATGAAGTCTTGGAAACATTCACTCCATATGTTTTTCAAGATCAAATCATCAAAATATGGCAAAGGGATATGGTTCGCGCAAGTTTTGGTGAGGTTGCGCAGGTGACTTGTGCGTCGAGAAAGATACATGCGCGTCGATGCCTTGGATACTTTAGAACATGCTCACATATGGTTTTCCAAGATCTTAATATCAAAATATGGAAAAGTAAAGAGGTTCACGCAAGTTTGGAAGTGGGTCACGCAAGTGACTTGTAGGAGAAGAGACATGCATGCCGAGACTTGCGCGCCGAGGAGAGACTTGCGCGTCATCGCGCAGGGGTGACCAAATGCCTATAAATACTGGACCACCCCTCTTCATTATCCACCGGAGTTCTACACTATGATGATTTAGAGCTCCCGTCGTGCAGGTTTGATGGTTGCGCAAGTGGTGTGTGGTCGCAGAGGTGGAGTTGCGCGCCAGTGTGATAAGTTGCGCGCCGGTTGGCAGTTGCGCGCCAATGTTGGTTTGGGAGTAAAAGGAAGAGAGTCCCGCAATTTTGGTGTTGAGGAAGCTTGTGTCTTGCAAGTGTGTGAGGTGTACTAGCGCACCAGTTGTGACTTGCACGCCGAGATAGACTTGCGCTCCAAGTAAGGTTTATTTCCAGCAGTGATTTTCGGGCTGCGTGGAAGCTGGAAGTTTTCCCGATACCTACGATGCAAAGAGATATTTATCTACAGGTGAAATTTGTACTTCAACAGAGAATCTACATACAGAGGAAGATGCATTCATTCATGCAAATGAAGAGACCTACAGGCCTATAAACTGTCAGTGGATCCTTTCCAGAGCAGTGTGCGAAGGAAGAGAAAGAAGGTGATCCTCTCCACCGGTAGTGAGCTAGAGATAGAAACAGGGAGTGCCCCTTGAGAAAGCAGTGAACTACCCCTAAAACCATGTAAAGGCAGTGAGCCTGGGATAGAGTGACTATGCCCAAACATTGTAATCCATAGCTAGTGAAGTATAGTGGAATTTGGTACAACCGGCAACCTGTCGGCGTATGCTCCTTGAACGTAGACCTTAGCGGTGAACCATGTAAAATTTTTATGTCCTATGCTTGCTTTACTTTCTTTTTATATTGTGAAACAGGAAAGAGAAAGAAGAGTGTTTTTCTTAATAGCGAAACAAGATAAGAACGGGCATTAATTTTAAATTATTCATACCATGATTTACCCCCCCTCTCAGGGTATTCAGCCTTGTGGACCTAACAATTGGTATCAGATGGAAGGGTTGATATTGGTTCTTCTCTCAATGGAGGTCACTAGTCATAGAGGGATTCCGATCTTCGATGGATGTAATTTTCAGATATGGAAGAATTGAATGCAACACTATTTCCGATCTTTGGGAATGGATGTGTTTTTAGCAGCTATGCATGGTATCACAGCTGATATTACAAGTGGTGCATTATCAGAAGCTGAGCATAAAGAGTTGGATGTTGATGCCAAAGAAATCAATGCCCTAGGGGATCCCTTTACAATCCCATATATAAAAATGTGATTTCATGAAAAACGTCACATTCCATGTGGTAAAAGCTGTTGAATATTTATGATGGGGATAGAAAAGTCAGAGAGGCAAAGCTGCAAGTGTTGTGGAACAAGTATGAAGATCTAAGAATGAACCCGAATGAGTCTATTGATGCAATATTTGATAGGTTAAATGTTGTGGTAGAATACATGTGAGGTCTTAGTGAGATTATCAAAGGCAATAAAATTAAAAAATGCATCTTGAGAAAACATCCACCTTGGTTCAATCCGACAGTTTCTGTTTTGGAAGATAATGATCTGAAAGAGCTGACATTGGATAACCTGTATAGCACTCTTGGTGCATACGAAATGAGAAATGATGATAACGACATTGTGGAAAAGGTGAAATCTAAAGAGGTGGCATTTAAGGCCATAAGGAAGCTCACTATTGAAGATTCTCAGGAGGAAGAAGATACAGAGTAGGTGATTTCATTCCTTTCTTAAAATCTACAAAAAGGAAAAGGAAAGTTTAAAGGGAAACTTCTACTTGCATGCTTTCAATGTGGAAAGGTTGGTCATCTTGCTACAAGATTCCCCAAAAAGTGTCCAGAAGAAAATAATGAAGATGAAGTTGAAAATCCCAAGAAGAAATCTTCAGCCTATGTGAATGGGAAGAAGCGGTTCAAGAGAAATTTCTTCAAGAGGAAGAATCTTCTGTCATAAGAAATAGACAGTTCAGATGAGTCTGAGCATCAAGAGGTTGAGGAGTTAGAAAATTATAATGATCATAGAAAAATGCTATGGTAGCAGTCATCGGTAGTTCTCAAAAAAAGGAAGAAATTGACGTTGGGGAAGAGGAAGAAGAAGTTGAAGGAAGAGTTGATATGGAAGCTGAATTGGAAGCAACTCTTGAAGAGATAGATGTTCGGAGAGCGAAAACAAAGAAAGCCAATAAAGTTGTTCATGATTCCAAACTCTATATGCAGCAGTAGGAAGATGAGGAGTCTGATTTGAAGGAAGAAATTGAAAAACTCAAGTTATCAACACCAGAGAACTCAAAATCAGTTAGTGAGTATAAGATCAATATTGAAGAACAAAAAAGGGAGATCGATGGCTTGAATAGAAAAGTGAAAGATCACGGCAAGCATATCGAAGAGCATGAAGAAGAAGTTGTCAGTCTACAAAGAAAAGTTAAAGGCCAGGAAAAGACTTTGATTCCCAATACATTCTTGGGAAAGGAGATCATTCTGAAGACTGAAAAGATGAAAGGGACTCCCAGTAGTTTAGCAAAAAAGAAGCAACAATTTAGCTCAATTGTTAGGACTGATTTAGGGCTTGATCATAAAGAAAAATCTGTGGCAATTGAAGTCAGACCGCAAGCACCCGTCCTGAGATTGAAGATTGATTTAGACACAAAGAAAAATCAGAATATTCAGAGATCCCAATGGGAAACTCGGAGTGCTGAACTGTCACGAAGGAATGTACCCTATATCAGGTGTTATTGTTGTAGGAAGATGGGACATTCACAGTATGTGTGTTCCATAGCCAAGAGATATCAAAGGGAACAAGAACAATGGTGACAGCCAAACAGAAAACGGTTTTCCATAACATATTTTGAAGGAGGCTGTTTTTGGTGCGGAGGATTTGGGCACAAGGTTAGGTATTGTACTTCGATCATTCATATAAATGTGCCAAAGTAGAATCAAAACATTCACAAGCAGCAGATTAATAAACCGACAGGTGAGTTAAAAATGAAGAATAGATTTGCGGCTTTGCAAGATGACGATGGTCCATCATATTCTGAGAAAGAACAGAAGTCTCAATCCATGCCGAGTGTGAAAGAAAAATTATGGATCAAGAAGAAGAAAAATGAGAAGGCCATGGTGGCGGAGATTGCCCTTAAAGCATCAAATCGATCTGGTGTGTGGATCCTTGATAGTGGTTGCACATCCCACATGATGGGTAATAAAGATCATGTTACAGGCATAAAATATGACAAAGAAAGAGTTTTCAAATTTGGAAATGATGAAGGCCTGAAGATTGTTGGCTCAGGGAAAGCCAAGTTTGGGGGAAAAGAAATGAGACGTGCTGATGTCTTGGTAGCAGAGGGTCTTAGTCATAACATACTCAATGTCAGTCGACTATGTGACTCTGGGCACTCTATCTGATTTACCATGAAGATGTGTGTTGTGAAAGGAAAAGATGGAGCAGTTGTTCTGTAGGGAAAAAGGACAAAGGGAAATCTCTACCTTGTTGGGGGGAAGAAGATACATGCCTTTTATCCAGAGTGGAAGAAAACCAGTTGTGGCATAAGCGACTCTGTCATCTATTCCAACCATCTATGGAGGATCTCTTAAAGTGTGATGCTGCTAGAGACCTTCCCAAACTATCACGTGATCACACTCATACGTATGATTCTTGCCAACAAGGGAAGATCATCATAAAGACATACAGTCCAAAGGAACAGAAATCAACTAGAGTGCTCGAATTGGTTCATGTTGATGTATGTGGACCTATCTCACCACAAGATATAAATGGGAAAAGGTACTATGTTTTTTTCATTGATGATTATAGCATAATGGCCTCGGTATTTTTCATTACCCAAAAGACAGAGGTGTTAAGTTCCCTAAAACATTACAGGAGGGAATCAGAAAGGATGCTTGGGCAGAAAGTTTTGAAGTTCCGTACAGATAACGGTACAGAATTCACAAATATACAAGTGGAAGAATATCTCAAGAAACATGGGATAAGGCATCAAGTTTCATCAGTGATAACTCCCCAACAGAATGGAGTGGTTGAAAGGAGAAATTGGATCATCAACAACACGACCAGAATGATGCTTACTGATAAAGACCTACCAGAGAAATTTTGGAAGGAAGCAGTTTTCATATCGGTCTACATTTCGAACAGGTCTCTGTTGTGTCTAAATCAAGGAATGACTCCGTATGAACTGTGGTACAGAAATAAGACAACCTTGAAATACTTTCGAATCTTGGGAAGTAAGTGTTTCATTCTCAACAAAGAAAATCACAAGAAGTTTGAGGCACGAGGAGATGAGGGGATATTCCATGGCTATGCAGGGAAAAGTAAATCATATAAATGCTTCAACAAAAGGCTGGGAAATATTGTTGAGAGAAATGATGTCACTGTAGTCAAAAATGAACAGAATGCTCAACGACCTAATGAACAGTTTTTGGATGAAAGTGATGATGAGGTAAGTGAAACAAGGGGAGTAGAAGTAGAAGAGGCTGACTCAGAAGAAGATACTGATGATGAACAAGAAAGTGTCAAGTCTGTGTCTGCCAGGAAGCCAAAGAGTCGAGCTGAAATTGATAGGAAATATATCATTGGTGATCAGACAGCTTCAGTTTAGACTCAATGAATGAAATCATTATAGCAAACATCGTTTTTGTCTCAGGTGGAGCCGAAATTTTTTTCTGATGCAGCTGATGAAAAAACCTGGGTTCAGGATATGAATGAAGAGCTTGATCGGATTGAGAAGAACCAAACATGGGAGATTGTTTCGATGCCAGCAGACAAGAATGTCATCGAGACTAAATGGGTCTATCGCAACAAGATGGATGAAGATGGATGTAAAGACCTTTAAAATTCAAGGGAAATTTTTTCTTCATTTTCTTTGGAATTTTACAAGAACGCGGTTTCAGACGGCACTTGATTCTGAGGCCCGGTGGGCCCGGAATTTCTATCTGAAGTTTAGCTCGGGTATGTTCAGTGAACGAACGAGCCTGAATTTCAAACATTTGAACCAGTGCCCGGAATCGAATTCCGAGAGCACCGATGAAACCGCAGCGCTTTTAATTGCTTAGGAACTCCTGTTTCAGAGTTGCGTTTACATGAGGGTAGTTATTAGTTTTTGTGGTAGTTGAAAATACAAATATAACAATTTTTATTTTTTTTCCACTTGGTAGTTTTATCCTAAGTAAGGATGTTGGGGGTGGGACCCACTTGTGATAACCAACCTTGAGAGGATAAGGTAGGGTGGGACCCACACGAGCCCAACACCTCACTTTCCTAACCCCTCTAAACCCCCCATTCAAGTTTTGCTAACTTATCTCCTCATTATTTTTATAACAACTTATGTTAATAACATATGTGAGTTAAATGTGGGTTTTGAATTTTCAAACTCTTGAAATTCAAAAACCTATTTTGGGTTAATAAAATAAGTGGAAGGATTATTTTATTTTGGGGTTAGATTTTTCTTGTGGTGGAGACTTGGGAGGAAAGTGCTAAGGGTTTGAGGAAGTCTTCTTCTTATTCAACTCCAACGAAGAACACCGTCCTTAGAGAAGAACATCTCCGCTGAAGAACGCGAAGAACTTCTCCAACGCCGTTACCTTTTCGGGCGCACCTCGATGACAATGGAATAGACGTTCATTTTCTGCGACTCCCGACTTCCGAGATGCTCGTCTTCCGTGGCTCGTTGACGTACATCGTTCTTGAAACCAAGGTAGGGGTTTGAATCTTTTAAAGTTGGTGTTTCTTTCTCTCGATCTTGAAAGATTTAATCTGACGGGCCTTGTTCCAATTTTTTATTTATTTAATTTTAAAAAATTTTGAAGGTTAAACAATTTGGCCGATTGCTATCATTTTAATGGGGGGGATCGGACCGCACGAACACGGCCGATTCCCCACCACTTTTTTTAATCCTTGGTTGAATAGAAAAGACGACATTGTATTGTCGCCCGACGCATGAACGGGAGGAAATGCGGTAGGATCGGGCCACGATGAAGAAACACAGAGTCGTCGCGCCATGCTGATGATTGAGAACAAGGTCGCGACCGGAGTCAGACCGCGGCGGAAGGGCTCGACGCTGTCACGCCATACCGGATGGATTCACGGCCATCTAGGAAGTGGTGGCCGGAAAAACCGGCCGCCGAAGAACATGAAGGTGGCGGCCGGAACCCTAGCCACCGGCACCGGAAGACACGGGACTGCGGGGTCCCACGGTGAGAAACCGGCCGGCCCCGCGCTGGCCGGCAGTTACTGGCAGAAATCCGGGGGATTACACCCCCCGGTGTTACAAGGCACAATCCCCTTAATGGGGGTCGTCGTTTTCATAAAGGAGGGGAAACACCCCTCCCTTGGCGCATGTGCGGAGAAAAGGCCGCGCTGGCCGCGCCGCCGCGCCGCCGCGCTGGCGGCACCGCCGCACCGCCGGCCGGGTCGGGCCGTCGGCCCAGGGGGTACTAGGTCGGGCCGGGCCGGGCCCAGACCCCCCGTACTCGGACTTTTCCGTTCAAATGCTCATAACTCGGGCTATAGACCTCCGATCGACGCGTCGTCAGTGGCGACATGATCGTTAGAACGAGACGGTCCTTTAGACATATTGAACTCAAGGTTTCAGAATACTTTGGGTTTGACCGAGTTGGTTCGTACACGAAACCAACTAGGCCCTCAGAGCGGAAACACTCATAACTTGAGCTCCGGACGTCCGATTGACGTGCTGTTGACTTTGTTGGATTCCTCTTAGTGAGACGGATCTTTTGGATTACTCCGCCCGAGGTTTAGACGTAGGTGGAGTACGGTCGGGTTAGTTTTGACTAAAAAACCAACCGGGCCCCTAGGACGAAAAGGCCAATAACTCTCAGACCGGGCGTCCGATTGACGCGCCGTCTGCAACGTTGAGTTCCTGTTGGCGATATGGAACTTTTGGTTACATCAACTCTGGACTATGTGTCAGTTGATGTATCAGCCTCTCAGCTCATAGAGCGGACCCTCCCGAACGAGCTTGCTGTGTGCGGGAACCCTAGTGCTGGCTGCGACTGCTACTGTGACTGCGACGACGACTGTACAGAGATCCTCAGTGGATTCGAAGGCGACGACTACAACACTCAGAGATCCTATGTGGGTCTGTGATACCGATCCAGTGTGGGTCCGATCCTGTGTGGGCCAGCGCTCAGTGGTTCTGTGTGAGCCAGCGCCTACAGATCATGTGTGGGTCTGATCCTGTGTGGGTCTTTGCAGGGGTTAGTTTCCTACCGATCCTATGTGGGTCTTTGCGGGGGTTAGTACCTTTCGATCCTTTGTGGGTCCGACGACTTAGATGGATCAGTGATAATCTCTATCATCTTCAAAGAAGTATACCAGTGTGAGCTGAAACATATTTTCTTTCCTGTGTGGATTGTGTTGTGCTATCCTGTGTGGATTGCGATTTGCTTTCCTGTGTGGATTACGTATACTTTCCTGTGTGGACTGGGTTGTACTTAGGCTCGAAGGTTGGAGCATACTGGAATTGATGACATAGGTATATGTATGGGCATATACCTAAGTAGTGTCAGTTGTTACTTCGTGATTGTATCTTTCCTTTGTGTTTTATCCTTTGTGGCTTTTGGGAGCCCTTCGGGGGTCTTGGGGTCCCTACTGAGTATCTTATACTCACCCCTGCACGGGCTATGCCCGCACTACATTATGTTGGTTGCAGATGACGGACAACGCTGATTGTGGTGGGGGCTTCTGGAGAAGGACAGTACCTAGAGGTGGACCACTGGGCGGGACATACTCGGAGTGAACAGCGGGACCCGAGGAGCAGTGGAGCTATTTGTACCCACCCTTCAGGTGGGGTTTTGCAGTGGAAAGCTTGGCGTAGCGGCTTTTATTTTCAGTTGTTGTTTTCCCTTTCGAGTTGTACTTTACTTTCAGTTTGGATTTGTATACTAGCCCATTTACTTTTCTGCACTTACTGTTGTACCAGTTTTTACTTAGTGTTTACTTTTTCCGCTTGCTTACTCTAAGGTTCTTGTTTACTTTACAAAGGCAATGCCTTCCCTTTTTACCGGGATTTACACCTTGCTGCTAGTCGCCAGCCCCTGGCCTATGGAAGGCGGGCTTGGGGTAGTCACAGCACGGGCCTCGAGGATGGGTCGTGACAAATTGGTATCAGAGGAGTTCAGTTCTACCGTAGAACTTTGGACTCTGATCTTTTCTATGTGAAGCAATAGTATTTAGCATATTGAGTGTGGTTATCAGTACAGGGAGTCCAGTGTTGGTGCGGCGGCCGACGTATCCGTACACCAGGACCCTGACTTCTGATTTCCGACTTAATGCATGAAAACATTGATTGTGTGTGTGTTTAATGTTTTCTTTGTGATTACATTGTATCAGCTCACCAGGTATACTGTTCTGACTGTGGCGCACCTGTTTCCTTTTCAGGATAGCCCCACGACGGCAGCTAGCTAGGGTTCCGAGAGTCGAGCATGACGACAGCCCACCGAGCAATGAGGCCTCGTTGCAGGGCCCTTTATCAGCAGTGGCACCGGCGGTAGCTCTACCCGCCGAGCCACCGATGCTTCCAGCAACAGCCACTGATGATGCACGTCACCTCTGTGCACTGCATGAGTTCCAGCGCCATTGACTGCCTAGGTTCCGCGGGGAGATGGACCCCCAAGCAGCCGAGGACTGGCTGGAGGCAGTAGTGAGAGTTTTTCGGTCAGTGAAGACACCAGCAGTCTTCATGGTGATCCGCGCAGCGAGCCTACTGCACGCGGCTGCGGGCCGATGGTGGAGCTTGATGCTCTAGGTGCACTATGAGGCATCTCTTCTCTGGACGGACTTTGAGAGCCTCTTCCGCTCAGAGTTCGTCCCAGCCACCCTCTGTGCGGTGCGCATTCAGGAGCTTCTTCAGCTGCGGCAGGGCAGCATGATGGTCACCCAGTACTCGGCGAGATTTACCGATCTCTCGCGCTACTCGACCGACATGGTACGGGACCCATTCTTCCAGGACCAGACATTTGAGCAGGTATTTAGACATGAGATTAGGGAATCGCTGATCTCCCTTACCATTATGACTCAGAAAGGAGTACTGGAGCGGGCCCTTTTGATCGATAGTTTTCTTGCTGAGTCTACACCATCACCGAGTCCCACCGCAGGGCGGCACGTAGCAGAGTCTTCTGTAGTAGGTAGTTGACAGATGACTCATGGTTCCAGGAAGACCAGACCCTCAGGCAGACGAACTTAGGACACTGGCTCAGCAGTGCAGGGCACACAGCGTGGAGTCAGTCTTTCGAGAGGCAGACAGTGCTACTCGTGTGGCGGGCAGGGCCACATAGCTCGTGATTGCCCGACCCACCGTGCAGAGGAGCAGAAAATGGTTGAGGGACCACCGAGGCAGAGGCAGAGGGTTAACTGTGGTGGTCCGCAGGGAGGAGGCAGATAAGGCAAAGGAGCTCGCCGAGCAGCAGGTGGTGGGCGACGCTTTGAGGCTCTACCACAACCACCAACAGGAGGTCCACCCCGACTACAGGGAGCTGGCGGGCAGAGACAGGCAGAACTCCAGGCAGTAGAGGCCTATGACCACGGTGCACCCGAGATGATCTGAGGTACTATCTGTGTCTATTACACCCTTGTTGTAGTACTTATAGACACAGGAGTGAGTCACTCGTTCATAGCCGCTGCCCTTGTTCGGAGCTCGGAGATTCTGACAAAGTCGTTGGCTCGATCCTTACGGCTAGAGACTCCTACGGGAGCAAACTCGATGATTACGCACTAGTTCCAACAGTGTGAGCTTACTCTAGGAGGTGAGAGCTTCGGCTGGGATCTTCTTGTAGCGGTGTCAAGGCCTTACGACGTCATCATGGGTATGGATTGATTATCTACGGTCCATGCACAGATTGACTGTTTTAGGCGCAAGGTGCGATGTGTACACACCGACAGGAGCAGGTTCACCTTCACCGGCAAGAAGGGAGCCTTTGTAGCACAGGATGGACTTCCGCGGAGGAGAGGACAGCCCATCACTCATCAGTTGGCTAGCCTCATCCTAGGAGTAGTTGACGTGCGGAGTCCTGGTTTTCCTGCAGTGGTGGATCAGTTTGCATACGTTTTTCCCGACGATGTTCCAGGGTTACCTCCTCGCAGAGAGGTAGACTTTTATATTGACATGTACCCCGGGACAGCCCCGATATCGACTCCAGCATATCGGATGGCCCCCGCTGAGCTTCGAGAGCTACGGGTACAGTTGGAGGACTTGTAGGGCAAGGGGTTCATCCGACCCATTGTTTCACCCTGGGATTCCCCAATATTGTTTGCCAAGAAGGCGGACGGGAGCTTGCGACTGTGTGTCGACTACCCTTGCCTGAACCAGGTGACAGTGAGGAACAAGTATCTGCTACCGATAATTGATGACCTCTTCGATCAGCTCAAGGGAGCACGGTGGTTCTCGAAGATAGACCACAGGTCAGGCTATCATCAGCCCAGAGTTCGAGACAAGGACGTGCAGAAGACGGCCTTTAGATGTCGGTATAGCCACTATGAGTTCTTGGTTATGCCATTTGGCGTAACCAATGCTCCAGCAGTGTTCATGGCCCTCATGAACAGGATCTTTTAGCCATACCTCGATCGATTTTTCGTGGTCTTCATCGACGACATTTTGATTTACTCGATGACTGAGGAGGAGCACGCCTACCACTTACGGGTTGTACTAGACAAACTCTGAGAGCACCAGCTTTATGGAAAGATCTCGAAGTGTCAGTTATGGATACGTGAGGTCTGCTTCATGGGGCACGTCATCTCTGAGGCGGGAGTTGCAGTGGATCCTGCGAAGATCGAGGCAGTGCTAGCTTGGGAGCCACCCAGGAGCGTGACGGCGGTGCAGAGTTTCTTGGGAATAGCTGGATACTACCGGAGATTCATTACAGACTTTTCCAGATTTGAGACACCACTCTCAGCTTTGACAATGAAGGGAAAACCCTTCTTGTGGTCAGACAAATGTCAGCAGAGCTTCCAGGAGCTGAGACAGAGATTGACCAGCGCACCTATCTTGAGGTTTCCTGAGGAGGGAGTAGGGTACGTAGTCTACTGCGATGCATTAGGGACCGGACTTGGTTGTGTCCTGATGCAGGAGTGGGCAGTGATTGCCAATGCATCATGTCAGTTGAGGCCGCATTAGCATAACTACGCTACCCATGACCTGAAGTTACCATTAGTGGTCATCGCTCTGAAGACTTGGCGACACTATCTGATGGGCGAGCTCTTTACAGTCTTTTCTGACCATCAGAGTCTTAGATACATCTTCTCTCAGAAGGATCTGAATCTAAGACAGCGACGATGGCTCGAGTTCCTCCAAGACTAGGATATTGAGATATTATATACTCCTGGGAAGGGAAATGTAGTAGCTGATACTCTCAGCAGGAGGACGGGCATTCAGCTACTTGAGGAGGCTATAGAGTAGCTAGCCGCTTTGCAGATATCCTTTGTGGATAGAGATGGAGCATCCTTCCTTCAGTCTCTCACAGTCACTCCTCCACTACTACAGCAGGTCAGAGAGGCACAATGTGGGGACACTGACTGTGAGACGTGGCGTGCACAGATATCCTCAGGACAGGCACATGATGGTTTCTCCTTTGGAGCAGAGCACGACATACTTTTCAGAGGACGTACTTTGGTACCAGTTACTTTACGGGAGGAGGTGCTGAGAGAGTTTCACACTTCTCCCTTGGTGGTACATCCCGGAGTGGCGAAGATGTACGAGGATCTCAGACGACAACACTGGTGGCCGGGCATGAAGAAGGTTGTGGCAGAGTTCGTTTCTCGGTGCCTCACCTGCCATGAGGTGAAGGCTGAGCACCAGGTACCAGCAAGCTTGGTATATCCCTTGGAGGTTCTGGAGTGGAAGTGGGATGGAATATCTGTGGACTTCGTGACTGGACTTCCACGCACTTCCAGAGGTCACGACTACATTTAGGTGATTGTCGACCGAATCACCAAGTCGACTCACTTCTTACCCATCAGAGAGCAGGGCTTAGTGGAGAGCTTGGGACGTCTCTACGTTCAGGAGATTGTATGGATTCACGGAGTGCCATCATCTATCGTCTCTGATCGAGATGCATGCTTTAATTACCGGCTTTGGAAGGGGTTGCAGGAGGCGTTCAGGACGCAGCTACGACCAAACACCGCCTTTCACCCTTAAACGGATGGTCAGACAGAGAGGACCATTCAGACTCTCGAGGACATGCTCTGTGCATGCGTCCTCGACTTTGGTTTCAGTTGGGAGGACCACCTACACTTGGTGGAGTTTGCGTACAACAACAGCTACCACTCCACCATCGGGATGGCACCGTACGAGGTGTTGTATGGCCGACCTTGAAGATCTTCTTTGTGCTGCACAGACCCTGTGGAGTCAGCACTTGTGGGACCAGAGATAGTCCAGGCCACGACAGAGATGGTCCAGGTCATCCAGGAGCGGATGAGGACAGCTCAGAGCTGGCAGAAGTCTTATGCTGACAGGAGGTGGAGGCCACTAGATCTCGAGGATGGCGACCACGTATTTTTGCGTGTCTCACCTCGACGTGGATTACGGAGATTTGGCCAAGGCGGCAAGTTGTCTCCACGCTTCATCAGACCGTTCCAGGTCCTCAGCAGGATTGGCGAGGTGGCTTATCACCTGGCTCTACCACCTCCGTTGCACCGGGTGCACGACGTCTTCCACGTATCTCAGCTGAGGATATACGTGCACGACCCGACGCACATCATTGGCCATGGGGAGCTAGACGTTGATGATGGGGAGAATTCTGTGGAGGTCCTGATAGAGATCGAGGATCGACATGAGCCGGTCCTACATGGACAGTCGATTCCTATAGTGTGCATCAAATGGCAGCACGGGAACCTCCAGGAGAGCACTTGAGAGCGGAAGGCTCAGATGCATGCTCAGTACCCCCATTTGTTTCCCTAGTTTTCGATGTATCTTTACGGGGACGTAAAGCCCTGAGGTGGGAGTAATGTAAAGACCCATAAAATTCAAGGGAAATTTTTTCTTAATTTTTTTTGGAATTTTACAAGAACACAGTTTCAGACGGCACTTGATTTCGAGGCCCGGTGTGCCATGAATTTCTATCCGAAGTTTAGCTCGGGTACGTTCAGTGAACGAACGAGCGGGAATTTCTAACTTTTGAACCGGTTCACGAAATTGAATTCTGAGGGCACCGATGGAACCACAGCGCCGGTAATTGCTTTGGAACTCCTGTTTCGGAGTTGTGTTTACATGAGGGGAGTTATTAATTTTTGTGGTAGTTGAAAATAAAAATTTAACAATTTTTATTTTTTTTCCACTTGGTAGTTTTATCCTAAGTAAGGATGTTGGGGGTGGGACCCACTTGTGATAACCAACCTTGAGAGGATAAGGTAGGATGGGACCCACACAAGCCCAACCCCACACTTTCCTAACCCCTCTAAACCCCCCATTTAAGTTTTGATAACTCATCTCCTCATTAATTTTTAACATCTTATGTTAATAACTTAAGTGAGTTAAATGTGGGTTTTGAATTTTCAAACTCTTGAAATTCAAAAACCTATGTTGGGTTAATAAAATTAGAGGAAGGATTATTTTATTTTGGGGTTATATTTTTCTTGTGGTGGAGACTTGGGAGGAAAGGGATAAGTGTTTGAGGAAGTCTTCTTCTTCTTCAACTCCGACGAAGAACACCATCCTTAGCGAAGAACATCTTTGCCGAAGAACGCAAAGAACTTCTCCAATGACGTTACCATTTCGGACGCACCTCGACCACAATGGAATAGACGTTCATTTTCGGCGATGCCCGACTTCCGCGACGCTCGTCTTTCGCGGCTCGTTGACGTACATTGTTCTTGAAACCAAGGTAGGGGTTTGAATCTTTTAAAGATGGTGTTTCTTTCTCTCGATCGTGAAAGATTTAATCTGCTGGGCCTTGTTCCAATTATTTTTATATTTAATTTAAAAAAACTTGTGAAGGTTAAACGATTTGGCCGATTGCTATCATTTTAATGGGAGGGGATCGGACCGCACGAACACGGCTGATTCCCCACCCCTTTTTTTAATCCTTGGTTGAATAGCAAAGACGACATTGTACCGTCGCACCGCGCATGAACGGGAGGAAACGCTGTAGGAGCGGGCCACGATGAAGAAACGCGGTGCCGTAGCGCCGCACCGAGGATTGCGAACAAGGCCGCGGCCAGAGTCGGACCGTGGCAGAAGGGAACAACGCCGTCACGCCATGTCAGACGGATTCGCGCCATCTTGGAAGTGGCGGCCGGAAAAAACGGCCGCCGAAGAACACGAAGGAGGCGGCCGGAACCCCGGACGCCGGCACCAAAAGACGCAGGACCGCGGGGTCCCGCTGTGAGAAACTGGTCGGCCCCGCACTGGCCGGCCGTTACTGGCAGAAATCTGGGGGGTTACACCCCCTGGTGTTACAAGGCACGGTCCCCTTAATTGGGGCCACCGTTTTCATAAAGGAGGGAAAACACCCCTCCCTTGGCGCATGTGTGGCGCAAAGGACGTGCTGGCCGCGCGCGATGGCCGCGCCGCCGGCCGTGTCGCACCGTCGGCCAGGGTCGACCCTGTTTGGGTCGGCCTAGGGGGTACTGGGTCGGGCCGGGCCGGGCCCAGACCCCCCGTACTCGGACTTTTCCGTTCAAACGATCATAACTCGGGCTATGGACCTCTGATCGATGCACCGTCAGCGGTGACACGATCCTTAGAACCAGAAGGTCGTTTCGACATATCGCACTCAAGGTTTCGGAATACATTGGGTTCAGCCGAGTTGGTTCGTACACGAAACCAATCGGGCCCTCGGAGCGGAAACACTCATAACATGAGCTCCGGACGTCCGATTGACTTTCCGTCGACTTTGTTGGATTTCTCTTAGTGAGACGGATCTTTTGGCTTACTCCGCCCGAGGTTTGGATGCAGGTTGAGTACAGTCGGGTTGGTTTTTATTTAAAAACTAATCGGGCCCCTGGGACGATAACGCCAATAACTCTCAGACCGGGCGTCTGATTGACACGCCGTCTACGACGTTGAGTTCCTGTTGGCAATACGGAACTTTTGGATACATCAAATCTAGACTATGTGTCAGTTGATGTATCAGCCTCTCGGCTCGTGGAGCGGACCCTCCCGAACGAGTTTGCTGTGTGCGGGAACCCTAGTGCTGGCTGCGACTGCTATTGTGACTGCGACGACGACTGTACATAGATCCTTAGTGGATTCGACGGCGACGACTACAACACTCAGCCAACCTATGTGGGTCAGTGCTACTGATTTGTGTGGGTCTGCTCCTGTGTGGGTCAGCGCTCAGCGGTTCTGTGTGAGCCAGCGCCTACAGATCCTGTGTGGGTCTAATCCTGTGTGGGTCTTTGCGGGGGTTAGTTTCCTACCGATCCTTTGTGGGTCTTTGCGGGGGTTAGTACCTTTCGATCCTTTGTGGGTATGTCGACTTAGATGGATCGGTGATCATCTCTATCGTCTTAGAAGAATTATATCTGTGTGAGCTGAAACTTGTTTGCTTTCTTGTGTGGATTGTGTTGTGCTATACTGTGTGGATTACGTTTTGCTTTCCAGTGTGGATTACGTATACTTTCCTGTGTGGACTGGGTTGTACTTGGGCACAGAGGTTGGAGCGTACTGGAATTGATGACTTAGGTATATGTATGGGCATATACCTAAGTAGTGTCGGTCGTTACTTCGTGATTGTATCTTTCCTTTGTGGTTTATCCTATGTGGATTTTGGGAGACCTTCGGGGGACTCGGGGTCCCTACTGAGTAGCTTATACTCACCCCTGCACGAGCTATGCCTGCACTACGTTGTGCTGGTTGCAGACGACGGACAACACTGATCGTGGTTGAGTCTTGTGGAGCAGGACAGTACATGGAGGTGGACCACTGGGCGGGACAAACTCAGAGCGGACGGCGGGACCCGAGGAGCAGTGGAGCTATCTGTACCCACCCTTCAGGTGGGGTTTTCCAATGGACAACTCGGAGTAGAGGATTTTACTTTTCAGTTGTTGGTTTCCCTTTCGAGTTGTACTTTACTTTCAGTTTGGGTTTGTATACTATCCCATTTACTTTTCCGCACTTACTGTTGTACCAGTTTTTACTTAGTGTTTACTTTTTCCGCTTGCTTACTCTGAGATGCTTGGTTACTTTACAAAGGAAATCCCTTCCCTTTTTACCGGGATTTACGCCTTGGTGGCAGTCGCCAGCCCCTGACCTATGGAAGGCGGGCTTGGGGTAGTCATGGCACGGGCCCCGAGGATGGGTCGTGACAAATTGGTATCAGAGGAGTTTGGTTCTACCGCAGAACTTTGGACTCTGATCATTTCTATGTGAAGCAATAGTGTTTAGCATATTGAGTGTGGTTATCAGACCAGGGAGTCCATTTTTGGTGAGGCGGCCAACGTATCTGTACACCAGGACCCTGACTTCTGATTTCCGACTTAATGCACGAAAACATTGATTGCGTGTGTGTTTCAAGTTTACTTTGTCATTACTTTGTATCAGCTTACCAGGTATACTGTTCTGACCATGGCGCACCTGTTTCCTTTTCAGGATGGCCCCACGACAGTAGCCAGCTAGGGTTCCAAGAGTCGAGCGTGACGACAGCCCACTGAGCGATGAGGCCTCGGTGTAGGGCCCTTTGTCAGCAGTGGCACCGGCAGTAGCTCTACCCGCCGAGCCAACGATGCTTCCAGCACCAGCCGCTGACGATGCACGTCACCTCAGTGCACTGCATGAGTTCCAGCACCAGCGACTACCCAAGTTCCGCAGGGAGACGGACCCCTAGGCAGCCGAGGACTGGCTAGAGGCAGTAGTGATAGTTTTTCGGTTAGTGAGGACACCAGTAGACCTCATGGTGATCCTCGCAGTGAGCCTAGTACACGCGGCAGTGGGCCGATGGTGGAGCTTGATGTTGTAGGTGCACGATGAGGAATCTCTTCTCTGGACAGACTTTGAGAGCCTCTTCCACTCAGAGTTCGTCCCAGCCACCCTCCGTGCGGTGTGCATTTAGTTGCTTCTTCAGCTGCGGCAGGGCAGCATGACGGTCGCCCAGTACTCGGTGAGATTTACCGATCTATCGCGCTACTCAACTGACATGGTACGGGACCCATTCTTCCGGGCCCGGACCTTTGAGCAGGGATTGAGACACGAGATCAGGGCATCGATGATCTCCCTCAGCATTCTGACTCAGACAGGAGTACTGGAGCGGGCCCTTTTGATCGAGAGTTTTCTTGTTGACTCTACACCAGCACCAAGACCCACCGTAGGGCGGCACGTAGCAGTGTCTTCTACAGAAGGAAGTCGACGGATGACTCATGGGTCCAGGCCGACCAGACCCTCAGGCAGACAACCTCAGGACATTGGCTCAGTAGTGCGGGGCACACAGCGCGGAGTCAGTCTTTCGAGAGGGAGACAGTGCTACTCGTGCGGCGGGCAGGGCCACATAGCTCATGACTGCCCGACCCGCCATGCAGAGGAGCAGCAGACGGTTGAGGGACCACTGAGGTAGAGGCAAAGGGACAACCGTGGCGGTCTGCAGGGAGGAGGCGGACGAGGCAGAGGAGCTAGACGAGCAGCAGTTGGTGGGCGACGCTTTGAGGCTCTACCACCACCACGACCTGGAGGTCCACCCCGACCACAAGGAGCTGGCGGGCAGAGACAGGCATAGCTCCAGGCAATAGAGGCCTATGACCACGGAGTGCCTGAGATGATTCTAGGTATTATCTGTTTCTATTCCACCCTTGCTGTAGTACTTATAGACACAAGAGCGAGTCACTCTTTCATAGCCGCTGCCCTTGTTTGGAGCTCGGAGATTCTGACAGAGTCGTTGGCTCGATCCTTACGGCTAGAGACTTTTACAGGAGCAGACTCGACGATTACGCACTGGTGCCGGAAGTGTGAGCATACTCTAGGAGGCGAGAGCTTCGGCTGGGATCTTCTTGTAGCAGCGTCGAGGCCTTACGACGTCATCTTGGGTATGGATTGGTTATCTATGGTCCATGCACAGATTGACTGTTTTAGGCGCAAGGTGTGATGTGTACGCACCGACAGGAGCAGGTTCACCTTCACTGGCGAGAAGGGAGCCTTTGCAGCACAGGACAGACTTCCGCGGAGGAGAGGACAGCCCATCACTCATCAGTTGGCTAGCCTCATCCTAGGAGCAGTTGACGTGCGGAGTCCTGGTTTTCTTGCAGTGGTGGATCAGTTTGCAGACATTTTTCCCGACGATGTTCCAGGGTTACCTCCTCGCAGAGAGGTAGACTTTTATATTGACCTGCACCACAGGACCACCCCGATATCGACTCCAGTGTATCGGATGGCCCCCGCTGAGCTTTGAGAGCTACAGGTACAGTTGGAGGACTTGCAGGGCAAGGGGTTCATCCAACCCAGTGTTTCACCCTAGGCTTCCCCGATATTGTTCGCCCAGAACGAGGACGGGAGCTTGCGACTGTGTGTCGACTATCGTCACCTGAACCAGGTGACAGTGAAGAATAATTATCCGCTACCGAGAATTGATGACCTCTTCGATCAGCTCAAGGGAGCACGGTGGTTCTCAAAGATAGACCTCAGGTCAGGCTATCATCAGCTTAGAGGTCGAGATGAGGATGTGCAGAAGACGACCATCAGATGTCGGTATGGCCACTATGAGTTCTTGGTTATGCCATTAGGCATAACCAATGCTCCAGTAGTGTTCATGGCCCTCATGAACAGGATCTCTTAGCCATACCTCAATCGATTTGTTGTGGTCTTCATCGAGGACATTTTGGTTTACTCGACGACTGAGGAGGAGCACGCCTACCACTTACGGGTTGTACTAGACACACTCCGAGAGCACCAGCTTTATGGAAAGCTCTTGAAGTGTCAGTTAAGGATACACGAAGTCCACTTATTGGGGAACGTCATCTCTGAGGCGGGAGTTGCAGTAGATCCTGTGAAGATGAAGGCAGTGCTAGCTTGGGAGCCACCCAGGAGCGTGACGGAGGTGCAGAGTTTCTTGGGACTTGCTGGATACTACCGGAGATTCATGCCAGACTTCTCTAGAGTTGCGACACCACTCTCAGCTTTGACGAAGAAGGGAAAACCCTTCGTGTGGTCAGACAGATGTCAGCAGAGCTTCCAGGAGCTGAGACAGAGATTGACCAGCGCACCTATCTTGAGGTTGCCTGAGGAGGGAGTAGGGTACGTAGTCTACTGCGATGCATCAGGGACCGGACTCAGTTGTGTCCTGATGCAGGAGCGGGCAGTGATCGCCTATGGATCACGTCAGTTGAGTCCGAATGTGCAGAACTACTCTACCCATGACCTGGAGTTAGCAGCAGTGGTCTTCGCTCTGAAGACATGGAGACACTATCTGATGGGCGAGCGCTTTACAGTCTTTTCTGACCATCAAAGTCTCAGATACATCTTCTCTCAGAAGGATCTGAATCTGAGACAACACCGATGGATCGAGTTCCTCCAGGACTATGACTTTGAGATAGTCTATACTTCTTGGAATGGAAATGTAGTAGTTGATGCTCTCAGCAGGATGACGGGCATTTAGCTACTTGAGGAGGCGACAGAGCAGCTAGACGCTTTGTAGATATCCTTTGTGGATAGAGATGGAGCAGCCTTCCATCAGTCTCTCATAGTCACTCCTCCACTACTACAGCAGGTCAGAGAGGCACAGCGTGGGGCCGCTGACTGTGAGACGCGGCATGCACAGATATCCTCAGGACAGGCACCTGATAGTTTCTCTTTTCCAGCAGAGCATGACATCCTTTTCAGAGGACGTACCTTGGTACCAGTTACATTATGTGAGGAGGTTCTGAGAGAGTTTCACACTTCTCCCTTGGCGGTACATCCCAGAGTGGCGAAGATGTACCAGGATCTCAGACGACAGCACTGGTGGCCGGGCATGAAGAAGGTTGTGGCAGAGTTCGTTTCTCGGTGCCTCACCTGCCAGCAGGTGAAGGCTGAGCACCAGGTACCAGCAGGCTTGGTACAGCCCTTGGAGGTTCTGGAGTGGAAGTGGGACAGAATATCTATGGACTTCGTGACTGGACTTCCACGCACTTCCAGAGGTCACGACTCCATTTGGGTGATTGTCGACAGACTCACCAAGTCGGCTCACTTCTTACCAATCAGAGAGTAGGGCTCAGTGGATAGCTTGGGACGTCTCTACGTTCAGGAGATTGTACGGCTTCACGGTGTTCCATCATCTATCGTCTCCGATCGAGATGCATGCTTTACTTCCCGGCTTCGGAAGGGGTTGCAGGAGGCGTTCGGGATGTAGCTATGACTGAGCACCGCCTTTCACCCTCAGACGGATGGTCAGAGGGAGAGGACCATTCAGACTCTCGAGGACATGCTCTGCACATGCGTCCTCGACTTTGGTCGCATTTTGGAGGACCACCTACCCTTGGTTGAGTTTGTGTACAACAACAGCTACCCCTCCACCATCGGGATGGAACCGTACGAGGCGTTGTACGGCCGACCTTAAAGATCTACTTTATGCTGGACAGACCCTGGGGAGTCAGCACTTGTGGGACCAGAGATGGTCCGGGCCACAACAGAGAAGGTCCAGGTCATCCAGGAGTGGATGAGGACAGCTCAGAGCCAGCCGAAGTCTTATGCTAACAGGAGGTTGAGGCCACTAGAGTTCGAGGATGGCGACCACGTCTTTTTGTGTGTCTCACCTTGACGTGGATTACGGAGATTTGGTCGAGTCGGAAAGTTGTCTCCACGCTTCATCGGACCATTCCAGGTCCTCAGCAGGATTGGAGAGGTGGCTTATCGCCTGGCTCTACCACCTCAGTTGCACCGGGTGCACAACGTCTTCCACGTATCTCAGCTGAGGAGATACGTGCATGACCCGAAGCACATCATTGACCATGGGGAACTAGACGTTGATGTTGGGGCGACTTTTTTGGAGGTCTCATTGGAGATTGAGGATCGACAAGAGAGGGTCCTACATGGATGGTTGATTCCTCTTGTGCCTATCAGATGGCAGCATGGGAACCTCCAGGAGAGCACTTGGGAGCGGGAGGCTCATATGCGTGCTCAGTACCCCAATTTGTTTCCCTAGTTTTCGATGTATCTTTACGGGGACGTAAAGCCCTGAGGTGGGAGTAATGTAAAGACCCATATAATTCAAGGGAAATTTTTTCTTAATTTTCTTTGGAATTTTACAAGAACGTGGTTTCAGACGGCACTTGATTCCGAGGCCCAGTGTGCCCGGAATTTCTATCCGAAGTTTAGCTCAGGTACGTTCAGTGAACGAATGAGCGGGAATTTCTAACTTTTGAACCGGTGCCCGGAATCGAATTCCGAGGGCACCGATGGAACCACATCAGCGGTAATTGCTTATGAACTCCTGTTTCGGAGTTTTGTTTACACGAGGGGAGTTATTAATTTTTGTGGTAGTTGAAAATAAAAATAAAATTTTTTTTTTCCACATGGTAGTTTTATCCTAAGTAAGGATGTTGGGGGTGGGACCCACTTGTGATAACCAACCTTTAGAAGATAAGGTAGGGTGGGACCCACAGGAGCCCAACCCCTCACTTTCCTAACCCCTCTAAACCCCCCATTTATGTTTTGCTAACTTATCTCCTCATTAATTTTATAACATCTTATGTTAATAACTTAAGTGAGTTAAATGTGGGTTTTGAATTTTCAAACACTTGAAATTTAAAAACCTATGTTGGGTTAATAAAATAAGTGGAAGGATTATTTTATATTGGGGTTAGATTTTTCTTGTGGTGGAGACTTGGGAGGAAAGGGCTAAGGGTTTGAGGAAGTCTTCTTCTACTTCAACTCTGAAGAAGAACACAGTCCTTAGTGAAGAACATATCCGCCAAAGAACAAGATGAACTTCTACAAAGACATTACCTTTTCGGAAACACCTCAATGACAACGGAATAGAATTTCATTTTCCGCGATGCCCGACTTCCGCGATGCTCGTCTTCCGCGGCTCGTTGACGTACATCATTCTTGAAACCGAGGTAGGCGTTTGAATCTTTTAAAGTTGGTGTTTCTTTCTCTCGATCTTGAAAGATTTAATATGACGGGCCTTGTTCCAATTTTTTTTATATTTAATTTAAAAAAATTGTCAAGGTTAAACGATTTGTCCGATTGCTATCATTTTAATGGGAGGGGATCGGACCGCACGAACATGGCTGATACCCCACCCCCTTTTTTTAATCCTTGGTTGAATAGTAAAGACGAAATTGTACCGTTGCACCGTGCATGAACGGGAGGAAACGTGGTAGGAGCGGGCCATGATGAAGAAACGCGGCGTCATCACGCCGTGCCGAGGATTGCGAACAAGGCTGCGGCCGGAGTCGGACCGCGGTCGAAGGGCACGGCGCCGTCACGCCATGCCGGACGGATTCTTGGCCATCTTGGAAGTGGCGGCCGGAAAAACCGGCCCCCGGAGAACACGAAGGAGGCGGCCGGAACCCCGGCCTCCGGCACCGGAAGACGCGGGACCGCAGGGTCCCGTGGCGAGAAGCCGGCCGGCCCCGCACTGGCTGGACGTTACTGGCAGAAATCCGGGGGGTTACACCCCCCGGTGTTACAAGGCGCGGTCTCCTTAATGGGGGTCGCCGTTTTAATAAAGGTGGGGAAACACCCCTCCCTTGGCGCATGTGCGGCGCAAAGGCCTTGCTGGCCACGCTGGCCGCACCGCTGGGCTGGGCCGGGCCCAGACACCCTGTACTCAGACTTTTCCGTTCAAACGCTCATAACTCGGGCTATGGACCTCCGATCGATGTGCCGTCAGCGGCGACGCGATCCTTAGAATGAGGCGGTCATTTCGACATATCGCACTCAATGTTTCGGAATACTTTGTGTTCGGCCGAGTTTGTTCGTACACGAAACCAACCGGGCCCTCAGAGCGTAAACACTCATAACATGAGCTCCGGACGTCCGATTGACGTGTCGTCGACTTTGTTGGATTCCTCTTAGTGAGACGGATCTTTTGGCTCACTCCACTCGAGGTTTGGACGCAGGTGGAGTACGGTCGGGTTGGTTTTGACTTAAAAACCAACCGGGCCCCTGGGACGAAAAAGCCAATAACTCTCAGACCGGGCGTCCGATTGACGCGCCGTCTGCGACGTTGAGTTCCTATCGGCGATACGGAAATTTTGGATACATCAACACTGGACTATGTGTCAGTTGATGTATCAGCCTCTCGGATCGTGGAGCGGACCCTCCCGAACGAGCTTGCTATGTGCGGGAACCATAGTGCTGGCTGGGACTGCTGCTGTGACTACGACGACGACTGTACAGAGATCTTCAGTGGATTCGACGGCGACGACTACAACACTCAGCGATCCTATGTGGGTCAGTGCTACCGATCATGTGTGGGTCTGATCCTGTGTGGGTCAGCGCTCAGCGGTTCTGTGTGAGCCCGCACCTACATATCATGTGTGGGTCCGATCCTGTGTGGGTCTTTGCGGGGGTTAGTTTCCAACCGATCCTGTGTGGGTCTTTGCGGGGGTTAGTAGATTTCGATCTTTGTGGGTCCGACGACATAGATGGATTAGTGATCATCTCTATCGTCTTCGAAGAAGTATACATGTGTGAGCTGAAACCTGTTTGCTTTTCTGCGTGGATTGTGTTGTGCTATTCAGTGTGGATTACGTTTTGCTTTCCTGTGTGGATTACGTATACTTTCCTGTGTGGATTGGGTTGTACTTGGGCTCGGAGGTTGGAGCGTACTGGAATTGATGACTTAGGTATATGTATGGGCATATACCTAAGCAGTGTCGGTTGTTACTTCGTGATTGTATCTTTCCTTTTTGGTTTATCCTTTGTGGATTTTGGGAGACCTTCAGGGGTCTCGGGGTCCCTACTGAGTATCTTATACTCACCCATGCACGGGCTATGCCCGCACTACGTTGTGTTGGTTGCAGACGACGGACAGCGCTGATCGTGGTGGGGGCTTGTGGAGCAGGACGGTACCTGGAGGTGGACGACTGGGCGGGACATACTCGGAGCGGACGGCGGGACCCGAGGAGCAGTGGAGATATCTGTACCCACCCTTCTGGTGGGGTTTTCCAGTGGACAGCTCGGTGTAGCGGCTTTTACTTTTCAGTTTTTGTTTTCCCTTTCGAGTTGTACTTTACATTCAGTTTGGGTTTGTATACTGGCCCATTTACTTTTCCGCACTTACTGTTGTACTAGTTTTTACTTAGTGTTTACTTTTTCCACTTGCTTACTCTGAGGTGCTTGTTTACTTTACAAAGGCAATGCCTTCCCTTTTTACCGAGATTTACGCCTTGGTGCTAGTCGCCAGCCCCTGGCCTATGGAATGCGGGCTTGGGGTAGTCACTCCACGGGCCCCGAAGACGGGTCATGACGATGGAAATGTGATTCTAAACAGAGCACGGCTAGTGTGCAAGGGATACTCCTAGATAGAGGGAATAGATGTAGATGAGACATTTGCACCGGTTGCAAGGCTGGAGACAATCAGATTATTTTTTTCCATAGTAGTGCAAAGAAAGTTCAAAGTGTTCCAGATGGACGTCAAATTTTCATTTCTAAATGGGGTTCTGGAAGAAGAGGTGACATTGAGAAGCCAGATGGTTTTCTTATTCATGAGGATGACCACAATGTTTGTAGGCTGAAGAAGGCTAGTATGGGCTGAAATAAGCACCAAGAGCATGGTACTCAAGGCTTGATCAGTACTTGAAGAAGATTGGTTTCCAGCGTGGTGTAGTTGATTACAATCTCTATTTCAACAACAATTGTAATCAAAGGATGATGGATCTAGTATATGTCGATGACATAATATTTGGTGGATCAGATGAAGCTCAGTGCAGACAGTTTTCCGAATTCATGAAAAATGAGTTTGAAATGTCAATGATTGGAGAGATAACGTTTTTCCTTGGTCTACAGGTGACACAAGGAAGGAATGGAACATTTATTTCTCAATATAAATATTCCATGGAGGTCATGAGAAGGTTTGGAATGGATAATTCCAAGTAGATGAAGACTCCGGTTGCTACCCAGATGAAATTATCAAAAGACGAAGATGGCAAGGTAGTTAATATCACAGAATACAGGCAAATTATTGGAATTCTGTTGTACTTAACCGCAACAAGGCCTGATATTGTTTTCGCCACATACCAAGCAGCGAGATATCAGAGTTATCCCAAGGAAAGCCACATGCTTGCAGTGAAAGTAATACTTTGGTATAACCAAGGCATAGTGGATTTTGGCTTGACATATACTGACAAATCTCATATAGAGTTTTTCTGATATACCGATGCAGATTGGGTCAGTTCTGTAGATGATAGAAAACCAATGTCAGTTGGTGAATTCTATCATGGTGGATTGTGTATTTCTTGTCTAAGCAAGAATTAAGATTGCATTTCGTTGAGCACCACGGAAGCTGGGTATATTGCGACCACTCAAGAATGAACACATTTATTATGGATGAAGCAGCATCTTGAAGATATGGGAGTTGAAGTGAAGTCTCCGATCAAAATCCAATGTGATAACTCAAGTGCTATAAATCTCAGCAAGAATCTCGTCCATCACTCAAGGACAAAGCACATTAAGATAAAGTATCATTTTATCAAGGAGAATGTTGAGCAGGAATCATGAAGTTAGAGTATGTGCCTACAGAGCTATAGGTTGCAGACATTCTGACAAAGGCCTTACCCAAGGAAGATTTTGAGAGGTATCGACTGGCTCTGGGAGTTCAGTCAATTCCCCACACATGAAATAGTGTGGATATGGAACCCCCCCCCCCCCCCCCGAGGTATGATTTGTTTTTCCCTAATGTGCTGATATGTGTTCTCTACTCTGTTACAGACTGCAAAGGAGTGACCTTTGGGATCGTTGACAAAGGGTGAGAAAATAGTGATTGTTCAAGGGGGTGACAGTGTGGAAATTTGATAAATCGTGAATGATATGGGGAGAATCTGACAGGTAGAGCAGCCAGATACGGGGAGTTAAAGCTAGTGGAACGTGTTTAGCCAGAGCTTAGCTTGGAAAACATAGGAAATAGGGCTAATGAAGTTTTGAAGCTGACAAGGGATGAATATGTGACCAAAAAGGGAGAGCGTATTAAATCTGACAATGCTAGAAGTGATTAATCAAATAATAGATATCACGCCATATGATGATCGTGATAAAAGAAGAAGATTGTTGTTGGAAGAATATTTCCAAAAATTGGTATCAGTTTGGAAAAAAATGGTATTAGTTTGGTGTCAAAAGTGGATGTCAGAGATTAAGTGATTCATTGATGAACTTTTCATTTACCCTTGTTTCTCACGCCAAGAATTTCTCATGTGGGCTTAGAGTATGTGTTGAGTAAATCCTTGATCGCTATCAGAATCGCAAAAGGAGAATGGTGGATGAAGAATCAACGATGTATCCTTTTATGGAAGAGTTTTCAACAAACCCAATGGGGGATATTGTTGGGAAAAAATCCCTCAAGGTATCATTGAAGCATTTTTGAGGTGATGGTGTTTGTTGAAAAAGTGGAAATATGAGTGGTGATTGTTGACAAAGCAAAATTATATCATAAAAATATATTGACAAAGAGAATTTCATGAATGAATGTCGAGTTCAATAGCTGAGGTCAATGATCCCTGATTGATTCAAGAACATCGACAAAGTAATAGATAATCTGGAGGTGGTATAAAAAGAACATATAAAATGTGGCTCCATGTACATCAAGGCTTGGAAACGTTCATGCCATATGTTTTTCAAGATCAGATCATCAAAATATGGCAAAGGGATAAGATTCACGCATGTTTTGGTGAGGTCGTGTAGGTGAATTGCGCACCGAGAAAGATACTTGTGCACTGATGCCTTGGAAGCTTGAGAACTTGCGCGCCTATGGTTTTCCAAGATCTGAAGATCAAAATATGGAAAAGTAAAAAGGTTCACGCAAGTTTGGAAGTGGGTCGTGCAAGTGACTTGTAGGAGAAGAGACCTGCGCGCCGAGACTTGTGCACCGAGGAGAGACTTGCGGGTCGTCGCGCAAGGGTGACCAAATGCCTATAAATACTGGACCACCCCTCTTCATTATCCACCGGAGTTCAACACTTTGAATATTTGGAGCTCCCATCACACAGGTGTGGTGGTCGCACAAGTGGTGTGTGGTCGCGCAGGTGGAGTTACGCGCCAGTGTGAGAAGTTGCGCGCCGGTTGGCAGTTGCATGCCAATGTTGGATTGGGCGTAAAATGAAGAGAGTCGCGCAAGTTTGGAGTTGAGGAAGCTTGTGTCGCACAAGTGTGTGAGGTGGACTTGCGTGCCAGTTGTGACTTGCACACCGATACTTGCGCGCCTAGATAGTCTTGCGCGCCAAGTAAGTTTTTTTCCAGCAGTGATTTTCGGGTTGCATGGAAGCTGGAAGTTTGCCTGATACCTTCAGTGCAAAGAGATATTCATCTATGGGTGAAAGTTTTACATAAACAGAGCATCTACATATAGAGGAAGATGCATTCTTTCAGGAAAATGAAGAGACCTACAGGTCTATAAACTGTGAGTGGATCCTTTCTAGAGCAGTGGAAGAAGGAAGAGGAATAGGTTGATCCTCTCCACCAGCACTGAGCTAGAGAGAGAAGCAGAGAGTGCCCCTTGGGAAAGTAGTGAGCTAACAATAAAACCTTGTAAAGGCAGTGAGCCTAGGATAGAGTGACTGTGCTCGAACATTGTAATCCACAGCTAGTGAAGTATAGTGGAATTTGGTACGACCGGAAACCTGTCAGCGTATGCTCCTTAGACGTAGCCCTTAGTGGTGAACCAAGTAAAATTGTTGTGTCCTGTGCTTTCTTTACTTTCTATTTATATTGTGCAACAGGAAAGAGAGAGAAGAGTGTTTTTCTTAACATCAAAACAAGATCAGAACATGCTTTAATTTTAAATTAGTCATACCCTGATTCACCACCCCTCTCAAGGTATTCATCCTTGTGGACCTAACAGGTTGCTTCTATGAGTTTTAGGGTAAAATACCATATCTATGTACTTCATTCATTTTATACTTTTTGGAACTATTTATAATGATATAGGGTTCCGTTGTAACCTAAGGATGGTTGGTTCCGCTATAATCCAAAGATGGGTGTTTGTGTTATAAACCAAATAATGGTGGGTCTGCTATAGTTCTCCAATACTTTTGGTAATGATTATGTTATCTGGAAAATTATTTGGGATGTTGACCGAATTGGTTATTCAAGTTGTAAGAGTTATTTATGAATGATTTTAATAGTTATATAAAGGAGATATCTCAAAGAATCTACATGACTATTCAATAATTTCTAATGAGTTATCAAATAAATATTTTTTTATCTAGGATATAATTTGAATGAATTCTATTACTTGTTTCTCATAAAAATTGATTATGACTTCATACCCATATGCTCATCTTATTCTCACTAAAGAAATTCAATTTTTAATGATATTCATACCCATACAAGGTGTTTTTCTTACCCTAATTATTTTTCTTTTTCCCTAGGTTTTGATGACATGTTTTAAATACGTTATGTGTATAAATGTTATAGGATGTGAAGAAATTATTTGGAAATTATCTAAATATTTAAGAACCAGTAGTTCATGTATCCAAGTTATTATATAACAGTTTTTCCTAATTATGAGAAAAATTAAAAATAAAATTTCTATGTCTATGTATGTGATCAAAAATTTCCATTTGATGTTCTAATTTTTTTTATTGTTTCAATTTGGTATCATTTATTTGTATAAAAGCCAAAAATGTAAAGATTACATTTTTAGCATTGAATTTTTGAGTGGGGTCTAGGGATATTGTGTTTGGAATCAAATATGGGATTAGATAACTTTTTTTATTCTGATATTTTTATTTATGTTTAATTTATGAGTCATGAATACCGTTAAGGGTTTATAAATTTAATGGTGATCATAATTTAAAAGGCATAGACACCCCTTTTTAGGCTTTAAGTGATGGAATTTTTAGGTGATTTAAAAGTTTTACTGGGATTAGGAAAAATACTATATTGATATTTAAATAACCCTTTAGGTTATTATATTATTTAATGTTAAGTTAATTATAGTCTAATTGATTGTGGTATATTAATAATCTTTATGTTTGAAAATTGATTCACTAAAATAGTGATATTTTCATAGAGTGCTACTTCATCAGTGGTGTAGTGGTGCAAGGTCGAGGTCCATAGAAATGGACCTCAATGAGGTATGGGGTTCAATTCTTGGGAGCCCTCTATTGGTGTAATTTCCACCTCCCATGCTCCGCTCACCTCTCTAGGTCAATCGGTGTCTCACTGGGTGGGAAGAAGGGTTCAGACCACATAACTGACAGATTACTGGGTTGAACCATCGCCAATCGGACTGTTATATCAAGGGATGCTCTTCCATCATGGCTAGAAATGGATCCTCCCCAAATGGGGCTTCTCTGAATAACCTCTTCATGGGAAGGGGTTCCTAGGTGTTGAGGTTTCGAAAAGGCCACTCCTGGGGATTCCGTTTCTATGAGGATATTTTCATAGATATTTATGGTCAAGATAATGATTACCTTTAATATTTGTATCAAATTTTTATTCATGATATTTTGGTGAATTTCACTACATTAAATGATTATGTAGTAATTTACTATGGTTATTAATTTTATTTTTGGAGATGTTACTTTGGGTTGAGGTATATATAACCCTTAGGTTTAATATTATGTCTTATTTCAGAAGAATACTATTATATTGTTGTGGTGTAAGTTGAAAGGTATGAGGTAACCTTTGAAGTTAAAAGTGTATTTAATGTTGAGGTTATTGAGGATCCAGGGTTATTTATTTATGGAGTTATCTATGCGGAACCTTTGGTGTTATTGTTCAATTTTGTAAATTAATGTATTTTTTCATCGTACGAGGTTTATACCTTTTTTAGATTATCTTACCTTGTGAAATCCATTTTAGTTTTTATTAATATCTAAATATTAGAGTAAAATAATTTTAATTTTTTTAAATTATATGATCATTTATAAGTTAATTTTAGTGCTTTGGATATGAAAAAATTCATCTTCCATACTCATCATTGGGAGAAACATATGAGATTGTGGTGGAAATTGGTTAAAGGTTAAAATTATAATTTTCATGTAAGTGTATATCCTTATTTTCATTATCAAGATGGTAAATAAATTACTTCAATATCTGAAAAATATCATGAAGAATAAAATTTTATCATATTACCTTCATTTTTTATTAATCTATGGTCATTTACATGCCTTATTGATTTATATTTTTTTGGTCCTTAGTTATCCCATGATCATTCACTTTATTGTGATATATGTTCTTTATCACTCCCCATCTTTATTTGAAAATTAATTTTTCCTGTCGGAATATATTATCACTTCCCTCTGATATTCTTTTATTTTTAAACCTAGAAATCTGTTATTCCATATGACCTTCATATTTCCCTTTCCCTTATTTCAAGAGGATATTTTATTAACCCTTTTTGTGATGTGGGTTTTCAAAATTGTTATTTTCAAATATAAACCCTTCATTACTCATATAAAGTTCAAATTTTGATTTTGAAATTTATTAAATGGGGGAAAATGCAACAGCTTAAGTGTTTCTAAAAAAACTTTGTTTGATAGCTTATAAAACACGCAACACGATGCTTAAACAAACCATATAATATTAATATTTAAATATGACTATTATAAAATAGTCATTAAATTAGAGAGTATGAATAGAACTAAATAAATTTATATTTATATATATATATATATTCAAATCAATAAAAATTTAATGATTAATTATTAAGAAATAATCATTCAATTTTTAGTAAAGTCATTCCATACTTGAAAAATATGTTTTCTTCTAAAAGGGATTCTATTAATTTTTTAGTGAATATTATAATTAATTTATAGAAATTTATTAAACTATATTTTATAAAAATTATATAAATTTGAAATATTCACATCATAATTATCTTAGAGTTCATTTTTAAAATGTTTTGAAATTTTTTATTTTTCAATCAATAGTGAAAAAATATAAATTTTCACTAAAAAATGTATTTTTTCAATAAGTTATAATGTACCATTTTGTTTTAAAATGGTTTTAAAGTTTAATTGGATATAATATATTACTATTAATCATATTAATTTCACCAGAATAAATTTCATGGTTTCATTTTTTATAAAAACATTTTTATACTTAAAAAGCCATTTTTTGAAAAACTATTTTCCTTTACATTTTTTTTGTTTTTATCTGAAATTAATTTCTACCAATTATAGAAAATATATATTTAAAATATATTCTATGTTTTGAATATATATGTTTAAATTTTTTAAATAAAAACGTTTTATATCTATTCATTATAAATATTAAACATTGATAATTTTTATTATGGAAAAGGTAAATCAAGTATTTAAGAATAAAATAATTATGATAAGTTATCCAAAATAATATAAAATTGTAATATATTTAATTTGATGACTATATCTTATCCATAACCATCAAAAATAAGAATATATGATCTTTTTTGGTATTTGGATTTGATTTTCACAATTAAAAAATTTAAGTAAACGGTAAAGTAAAAAATGTCACTTTCTAACTTTTAATATCTATAAATTTTTTTGGTAGGGATAAAAACAACTTATATTTGTTTATAAGTGTTTTTTTTAATTACCAGTAAAATTACCATCGTAATTTATTTTCATTTTTTAGTGATGAAATAATAACCATAAATTCTTATGCAATATCGACAGAGTGATTGTGTAAGTAGTAAAAAATCAACGAAATGATTTAAAAACCACTAAAAATAATATTTTCAGGTTAGTTATAGTAAAAAAAATTTAGAATAAATATAAAATGTTATAAATTTTTTAAATTATTATATTTCAATTAAATTACTATACGTTTGTTTTCAAAGTCAATTTATGTTAATAGTTCATAAAAGAAAATCAATAGTATTTTATGTTTAGTATATTTTATTAAATTTTTTGAAAACATAAACATATTTTGAGAGGAAAATAATAATGATAAATGTTCAAAAATTTCTTCCGTTGCCCATTTATGATCCAATTTATAAATTAAAAGTATAATTTTATTCCTTAATAATATAAAACTTGTTAAAATAATTAAGGTTAAAATTTGTTAAGAAAGGGGTTAGACCAAAAGATATGGTTTAAAATTATATATAAACCTATTAAAATATGATTGGATGATTATATTAAGTCCATGTATTCCTTATATCTGAATCCATGTCATTTTGGAACCCTTTTACAATAGTTAGACACATATTATATTTTAAATTTCTAGTATTTCCAAAAAATGGTGTTAATGATATTTTATAACAAACAATATTTTATTAAATGATTAATAATTCATAAAAATTCAAAACTCATCCATGTTAATTATATTTTATTTAAAATATCAACCAAGTTCCATATATGAACCATTTATCTTTTTATGGTAACTTTCCTGACCCCTAAAGAGTAAGAAAAATTGATATAATGGTAAGTATGAAAAGGATTAATGGAGTGTTAAAACAAAGAGTTAAGGGTAAAACATCAAATAAACTTATCCACAATATATTGGATGAGTTTATTTTTACTAATATGCTTCTTAAATTCTAATTATATCAATTTTGATTGATTTTAACATGAAAATTAATTTATATTAATTTAATTCTTTAAAAAGTTCCAAGAGTGCCCTTCCCCTTACATTTAAAAGAGAACAACCTCTCCACATCTATTCCAACATCAAATATAAAATTAATTAAGAAAATACATAAAAAATACCTTCCTAACATCCCTTACCAAATTCAATATATTTTATTTTTGGAATAATACCAACCTTTGAGGGATTAAATTGTAAAGAAAAAGAGATTGTCTGAAGAGGAGGTATAGATTTTAACTGAATTTTTTAGATTTATTTATTCTTCTGACTCCTTAAAATATTATTCAATCATGAAATTATATTGACACCAGTATATTAAATATAATTAGTTTTATGTTAATTTTATAACCTATATTCATCTCCCTCTTCCATCAAATGGAAAATGAATCAATTGTTCATGTGTATGGCGGACTACCATATCACAAACTGATGTAATCAATTTTCCTTCACCACCTCTCATAGATGATTGTAATTAGGGATTTAATGTATTATATAATATTCATTACATTATTACCATTTTTAAAGATAACATATAACATCCTTGGTTCTTGAATAGGTCTTCTTTCGGGTAAATTTTACCATCTTTATTTGGTGGTCAGACCAACCCCTATTATTGATCTTTGGAGCATCATTTTGGGATTTTTTTACTGAAAACATTATTTTAGGTGTGGTATATGTTTATGAGGACGAAATAGGTGTTTGGGATAACACTGTAGGAATTTCATATGGCTTGGTCTATTTAAAATAACTCTATATAGAAATACAAGATCTGTAATGAGGTAACATGTCAGAAACCCATACACAGAACTTATAATTTACACATAATGTAATTTGTGGGAACTATTTCTTAAAAGATACAATGGTTGTATTGTCCCCCTAGTTTCTCTATAGATAGTAGAGTTATTGCCTAGGAGCTCACATGCCTCTCCCCGTCTGCCCGAGGGATCTTGATATCTCTGACATTTGAGTTGTGATCTTCAATCCATTGGTGGATATGGATTCATCTTGGTAAGGCCTTTGATATGCTATCCACATTTATTTTTTTCTCTTCCCATATGGTGTTATATATCCATCCAAGCTATTTTACGTTATTTTTATGGAATTTATCTAAAATACAGATTCCTTTCAATTCAGATCATGTAAGAGGATGATATCATACGAGTGAGCACCTGCGAATACAACGTAAGTGGTGCCTATATTTCTCCTTGATTTTTTATGTATTTTGGGGTGAGTTCATAAACATAATTCTGGGTTGACCAAGTGATACACTAATGAATTAAATGATTTTTTAAATTAAGTAAATTATTCCATGCGATGTCATTGGATATGACCTATAACTTTTATGCATGATAAGCCTGGTACGTGGCTTTGAACCACTTGTTAACATTAGGTCTGGTGTATAATTTATTTAAATTGAATTGTTTATTCATATATTGATGGATTGGTTTAGAGAGAATGTGAAGAGATATGGCCGAGGATTGAGATGATGATAATCATCTAGATTGAGGTGGTGCTATTTTTTAGGATGGTATCAGCCCAGGTTACTTGGATATTGTTGGTCATTGTTTGGGAGACATGGTCATCAGTTTGAGGCAAAAAGGTTTTCCACAAGATTTCATGGCCAATGTGACTTGAGATGGTGATGACCATCGAGATTGGGTGACATGGTCACAGGGGCACGATGTGTAGGATGATGTGTCTTAAGTAATGTTTTTTTAATTTTCTCTCACTGTTTGTTGACCAAAATTCCATTGAGGTCATGTTCACATAGATATGACTCATATTGAAGTGGTTTTTACCAATCGTGTGGGTGAAGTCTCACATAGTTTATGTGTCTTAGGTGATGGTATTGACCAATAGGTTTGATGGGGGATCTCACCATAGAATGCCACATGGATAATGATGGACTATCGGTAGATGATGATGAGATTTTCGATTAGAGGATAAGGCTCTTTGAGATACTTGAGGATGTTGGGGCAATACAATGATGGGAAGTATATCTTCATGCATCGAGACAATACGTGTTGAGACGAGATTGTTTATTATTTAGAGGACAGACATCGATGTGTCTCAATGCGTTGGGCTCCAATTCGATGGGTATTTTTTGAGCTGATTTATGAGGGGTCGGGTACTTGATTGGGCATGACTTATATGAACTAACTATGAGATTGATGGAATGAGCTCCTGAGTTATTTTTTGGGAGGTAGAACCTGAGGGTTCACCTATGATTTAATTTTTCTTCCTTGGATTCCTTTAGAATTATTCCATATATCCTTAACCAATTTCATTATATATTGTAGAAAATATCAACCATGTTTCATATATGGACCAGTAATATTTTAATGGTAACTTTCTTGACCCCTAAAGAGTAATAAACATTGATATAATGGTAATTGTGAACAGGGTTAATGGAGGGTTAAAACAAAGTGTTAATAGTAAAACATGACCTAAACTTATCCAAACTCTATTGGATGAGTTTATTTTGACTCATTACTCATCTTAAATTATAATTCTATAAATTTTGATCCATTTTCAAATTAAAATTAATTTATATTAATTTAATTCTTCAAGAAGTTACAAGAGTTCCCCCCTCCCTTTTAAAATCGAACCACCTCTTAACTTTAATTCACACTTAAAAAATTAATTCAGCCAATACCTACAAAGAAAATTTCTTAAAATCTCTTCTAAATTAAAGAGATTTTATTTTTGGAATAATACCAACCTTAGTAGGATTAAAGTGTATAGAAAAAGAGATTGTACGAAGAAAAGGTATAGATTTTAACTGAATGTTTTAGATTTATTTCATCTTCTAATTCCATAAAATATTATTCAATAATGATAATATATTAACACTAGTATATTAAATATAATTATTTTTTTGTTAATTTAATAACATATATTCATCTCCCTCTTCCATCAAATAGAAAATGAATCCATTGATCATTTTTACGATGGAGTACCCCATCATGAACTGATGTAATATGTTTTCCATCACCACTTCTAATAGATGATTATAATTAGGGATTTAATTTATAAATATAAAATTCATTAAATAATTAACATTTTTAAAAGATAACATGTAACATCAAGGGTTTTTGAATAGGTCTTCTTTCAGGTAAATTTTAACTTTTCTATTTGGCGGTCAAACTAACCCATTTTCTTTCTCTTTGGAACCTCATTATAGAGTTTTTTAAACTCAAAAGATTGTTTTAGGTGTGGTTTATGTTTATGATGATTATAATAGGTGTTTGGGATAACACTATAGTAATGTTATAGGGCTTTGTCTATTTAAAATAACCCTATATAGAAATACATGATCTGTAACTAGTTAAAATGTGGGGAACCCAATACACGTCATTTATAATTTACACATCATGTATGTTTTGGGAAGTAATTTTATTAATAGATAAAACGGTTGTATCAGCCCCATAATTTCTCTATGGATAGAAGATTTAGTTCCCAGGAGCTCACATGTCTCTCCCTATCTTACCTAGGGATCTTGATATCTCTATCATTTGAGTTGTGATCTTCAATTGATTGCTGGATACAGATTCATCTTGTTATGTCCATTGATCTTATAGCCACATATCTTTTTTTCTCTTCCCATATTCTGTGCTATATCCATGAAATTTATTTTACATTTTTTAGGGAATTTTTCTATAATATGGATTCCTTTCAATTCAGATTAAGAAAGAGGCTAATATCAATTCAGTGAGTTCCTACAAATACAACGTAAGTGGTGCCTATATTCCCCCTTGATTTTGTTGGTATTTTGGGATGTGTTCCTAAAAATTATTCTTGTTTGGAAGAGTTAGAAACTATTAAATTAGATCATTTTTTAATTAATTAAATTATTCCATGGGATTTCATCATGTATGCCCTATACCTTTTATGCGTGATAAGCCAAGTGAGAGGCTTTAAACCACATGTTAACATGAGTTCGGGTGTGTAATTTATTTAAATTGAATTGTTTATTTAAATATTGATGTATTGGTTCTAAGGGAATGTGATGAGATAGGCCTGAGGATTGAGATGATGATGATTATCTGGATTGAGGTGGTGTTGTTTTTCAGGATAGGATTAGCCTAGGATACCTGGATATTGTTGGTCCTAAGTTGGGATACATGGTCATATGTTTGAGGAGACAGGGTTGTCCAAATGAGTTCATGGCCCATGTGACTTGAGATGGTGATGACCATCGAGATTGGGTGACATGGTCATATGGGTACAATGTGTAGGATGATGTGTATTAGGTAATATTTTTGTAATTTTTGCTCACTGTTTGTCAACCAAAATACCATTGGAGTCATGTGAACATATATATAACTCATATCGAGGTGGTTTTGACCAATCGTTGGGGGGGATTCTCCCATTGTTTGTGTGGCGTAAGTGATGGTATTGACCATCAGGTTTGATGGGGGTTCTCACCTTTGAAATAAATGTGGATAGTGATGGACTATCAGTTGATGATGATGAAATCATCAATTGGAGGATAAGGCTCTCTGAGATACTTGAGGTCGTTGGGCTAGGATAGTGAGGGGAAGTAAATCTTCATGCATTGAGACAACAGGGTTTGATATTAGAGTGTTTATTATTTGGAGGACAGACATCGATATTCCTCATTACGTTGGGTTTAAATTTGATGGGGGATTTTCTATGCTAATTTAAGCGGGTTTGGGTACTATATTGGACATTCCTTATAAGAAATGACTATGAGATTGATGGAATGAGCTCACGAGTTATTTTTTCAGAAGTAGAACCTGAGGGTTCACCTAGGAATCATTTTTTCATTTTATTCCTTGAGACTTATTTCATAGATCCTCACCTCTATAGTTATATATATACAGACAGATATTTGGTCATATATATATAATGGGGGTCACATGTTTATATTACTGGTGATGGCTGAAGTAGGTAGAATGATTCTTTGTGGCTACAGAGTTCAAGGGAAGCTGATATTATATTTATATGAGGTGCATGTTCTTATAGTTTTAATATGTTATAACACTTGCATAATTATGGATGTAAGATATGCACACATTGGTAGTGGTCTACAGGGATTTATTCTAACAAACTATATGGGCCCCTCATGATGCATTTATACATGATATCTATGTGATCGGGTAAGGTACCGAGCATAGGACCTGGACTATAGTAGTCATGTTGGACTTTATCATGGGATGAATGGAAAGGGACCTTATAGATTCTTGCATCATTTGGTGTTACCTTTTACTTTTTTTCATGCTCGATATATATATGTACTGAAGTTAATCTAGGGGTGACCTTGTTTTTTTATTTTTTTTTATTATTTGTTATTTCTAGTTTTCTATGTCTGGTATTATTTCCTTTGGGTTTGTTTATTTTTCCTCTTCTCTTTTATTATCCTTCCTTTATTTCTAATGTTTTTGATTCTGAGGTTCTATGTTCTTTCCTCTATTTTTTTATACATATACTGTTATTATTATAACTTTTGTAGGTATAGTCTCCCAACATTCACATCTCTTCACCCTAGTAGCTAGTTGGTAGCCTTTGGCTTACAGGGAGGCACGCCTAAGGCCTAGAGGCCAACCAGTCCAAATAATTTTTTAAAGTGGAATCTGGGTAAAGGTGCTACATAATATATAATCTGTTTACTCACCGTTCAATCCATTGAAAAATGATCACATCATTCATGGATACATGTGGATTACCAACTCTACGAGTCAATCTGATTTGTCTCCTTCACCGCATCACAAGTATTGTAAATATAATTTATTTAAAGATAAAATATTAATTTATTTTATAATAAAAATTATATAATGTTGAAATAATAATTACCTTATTTCTATCTTGTTTTCTGAAAAATGGAAATGGTACTTATGCACATGTATGCCATGTCACCTCCATGATTATAACGTAACTAATTTTTCATATCCATATTTAATATCTGGTTTTAAAAGTAAAATAATATTGAAAATTATAATTATTTCATTATTATTATTCTGGAGATGATGGAACATTTACCTCTTCATCCATTGTCAACAAACTGATGTCATTTTGAAATTATGAACTGAACATCCTCAAAATACCCTATGTGGACTTAACCGATGAAGTAACTAAATATGTAATTGAAATAAAAAAACCAATTCATTAAAAAATTAATAAAATTATAAAATATTCATAAATCATTAAATAATTCATATAAGTTTATTATATATTAATTAAAGGACAAGCATTGAATGTCTGGACTCTAGGAAATGGATTTCATCTCAATTTTCTTTCATTGATCCATGTTTTAATATTATACATTTAATTTCTTTAATATGTAATATATAATACAATTTTTAATATTATATCAGGAATCCTTCATACTTCATGTAATTTTAAGTTACATTTCATGTTAATTCATCAAATTGGTTTTGATTGGGAAGTTACCAAATTTCTAAAAAGGTTTCTTAAATTAATTTCTATTCCTTAGGTTATACTTATACTTCAATGAATTTATTATGACATGATTATGTGTGAATTGATCTAAAAAATATTTTATTCTTTATTTGTACTTTTTTATTTTGATTTAAATTTTTTACACATAATTTCTCGAGTAATTAATTATCAATTTAATCATATGATCTTTATAAGGGTTTTTCATCTCAAATTTTTTTTTGTTGGGGCATATGTTTATGTTCTTGGTCTATCTCTTTTTATGAGGTGTATATACTTCCCCTTCATTATACATATAGTTTCATTTGAATTTGTTCCTTCACTTTTCATACAATTCAAAATTTACCAAAGCTGTAAGGGATTTATGTTTCAATACCATTTTATTCAGGACTGTTTAAACTTGAATTTCCTTTGAGAAATTATATGATTATTATTTGATAAACTCATTTAATTTTTCTTATTATCTAGTAATTACAATAAATTTGATGATTTAGTTCCAATTTCTTCTCTTTGGTACTCTAAATGGTTCTGAAAATATTTCTATGAAAATTGAATCTTATTTCGGATCTTTTGGTCAAAAAACCATTTTATTAAATATTCATGATTTATAAAATGATTTCAAAAAAATCACTATTATCTAATGATGGACTAAATTTATTTTTAACCATATTTAATTTTCACAAAAAAAAGTTAATTTTCTCAACATTTTTTTAACGAGGTAATTTTTACCAAAGGTGTGGACACAATATTTATTTTATTGATTACAATATGAATGTAAGTTCCCGTTATCTTTCTAACTCAATGTTTTGAATATTCCTTTTCAATTTTCTATGTTTCCTTTTAAGGAAAATGTTTTTCCTAATATTATAGGAATTATTATTGTCCAAAATTTAATTTTTAATTGGAATGAATGTTTTACTCAAGAGTTTTTTTAATAATATTATAATGGTATTTCTATTCATCAACAATAATAACCCATGATAATTTTTATGCTTCATTGGGGATATTTTGTAATGATATCATCTTAATTATTTCTCTAGATGTATTATGATTGTTTCAAAGAGATTTTCATAAATACAATTACTTTTCTATAGGTTAGTCATATTATAAAAGGAATAATGGTTGTTTCAATGTTCTTTATAATGAAATGAAATATATTTATTTATTTTATACATATTATGGTTCTCAAAAATTGATTATGATGATTGGTATTTTGTTTATAAACCAATGATATGTGGTTCCATTATAAAACAAGTGTAGGTTGTTGCATTATAAAACATGAATGGGTGGATCCATTATAGGTCTCTAATTCATTATGTAATAATTATGTTCTCTAGAGAATTATATTGGAAGTTGATTGTATTGGTTACTCAACTTGTAAGATTTTTTGTAATGGTGATGTCACGATGATTTTCCAAGGAACATATTTAAATATTTTATACTTTCCAATGAGTTTTCTTATAAATCACTTATTTTATTATTTGAGATTTAATGGGTTTGAATTCCCTTATTTTATACTCATGAACATTTATTACATAATTATACCCATATTTTCATCATATTCTCACTAATGACAGTAAATTTTTCATTTTTTTGTTTACCCTTACTAATAATTTTAGCTCACCCTTCTTATATTTTCTTTCAACCAAGTTATGAAGAAACTTTTTAAGCATGTTATGTCTAATAAGGTTACTACATATAAAGAACTTGGTTAGATATGATCTAAATATTTTTGAACTAATTGTTTAAGTATCAAAGTTTTTATATAAGAGTATTTATTAATTCTCTAAAACTCTAAACCAAAAAATTCCTTGGGAATATATTTTTCCCAACATTTAATTTTTATTTTTTATGTTTTGGATGTATTAAATTAAGTCACATTTATTGGTTTCAATGATAGAAATGTAAGTATTATATATTTAGCAAAATATGTATGTGTGTGGGTCTGGGGATATTATATTTATTACAACAAGGATGGTGTTTTATGATTTTGAATTAATGAAGGCATAGAGATTTCTGAATCAGGAAAAGTAATGTTTTATGGAAAATATATGTGATGAGTAGATTTATTTTTTATTGAAGGCCATGGTAAAAAATTATTAAGTATTATTTTACTATGTGAATCTAGGAAATAATACTCTTCATCCAAAAGACTTATTTCATTAAGGTAAAAGATGATACAGTTTTTATGTTGGGGAAGTACACAAAGGGGAATATTTAATTTACTAGTGGAGAAGAATATATGATATTTTATCCAAAAATGAAGAAAAAGGTTGTGGTATAAATTACTTGGCTATTTGATCGAACTAAACTTTGATTATATAGTGAAATTTGATGTAGCTTGAGATCTCCTTAATATATCTTATGATATAACTCACATGTTTGGTTCTTTCCAACTAGGGAAGATCACTCAAAATATATATAAGGAAAGATAATAGAAGTCAAAAAGAGTTCTTGAACTACTAAATGTTTTTATGTATTTACCTATCTCACCGTGAACCATTTAGGGGAATATATATTATATTATTTTCATTGAAAATTCTATCAATATTTCATGTATTGTGTTCATCACTCACAAATATTAAGTGTTCAATTTGATAGAATATTATAGAAGGTATGTTGAAAAGAAAAATTGATAAAAAATTCTCATATTTCAAACTTATAATGGCACCGAGTTCACCATTATTCATGTGGAGGATTGTCTCAAGAAACACATTTGGAAGAACCATGTCTCTATAGTGATCACTCCTTAGAAAAATGATGTGGTTTATAGGAGAAATTGAATCATAAAAAACATGTACAGAATGATGATCATTGAAAAATTTCTACAATTGAGGTTTTGGATGGATATATTTTTGACATTTGTCAATATATCTAATAGATAATTTTTGAGTACAAAATAATAAAGGACTCAATATTAGATATGGTATAAAAATAATCTGTCATTAAAGTAATTTGGAAACATCATTAGTAAGTGTTTCCTCATCAGTGAGAAGATATATGAATTTTGAATCCTAAAAAGATGAAGGGATATTTATTATCTTCCCAAGAAAAAAATTGGGTATAGATTCTTAAATAATCATTTATGAAAGGTTTTTTAAGGAAATGATATCAACGTGGTGGTGATTTAAAAGAATTATCAGCAATTCATAGAGCAGTTCCAGAAGGATAGTTATGGGGAGTTTAGTAGATTAGGGAGAGAAAAAACACCTAATATAAATTCTTAAGAATGTTTATATAGTGATCAGGATGAATTAATACCAATATATATATAAGATGAATATATGAGTTAAAATATAAAGGAAAAAATATTATCAATAACCAAACAACACCAGTATTATTGAGGATAGTAATGTCTTTAACGAAAATATTGTTTCCATTATAGGTAGAGCCAAAATATTTTGAAAAAGCTACAATATAAGAGAATTAAGTTCTGGAGATTAGTAAAGATCTTGATAAAATCAAAAGAAAACAATAATTTGGAGATTTTATTTTAGCTAACATATTATAATTCCATCAAGATTAAATGTTTCTTCCACAATAAGTTTAATGAAGAAGGTTTGTTGATTCTAAAAAATCATAACTAGTGTATAATTGGTACTCCTAGATAAAGGAAAGTGATGTTTATGTGACATTTATAATTTCGGAAAGTATATAAACAATTATACTAATATTATCCATAATAGTGAAAATTAAAATCAATGTTTTTCATATGAATTTTAGGTGAGTATTTAAAAATGGACTTTTGGAATAATAGGTGTATATCAAAAAAGTTGGTTTTCTTACCATTAAATAAGAGAAAAAGTCTTTTCAACTAAAGAAGGATTTTTATGGGTTGAAATAAGCACCAAGATCTTGTTATTCGTGACTTGGTAAACAATTAAAGAATCATGGTTTCTAGTGTAGTGGAGTTGATTAAAATATCCTTGTCTACAATGAGAGTGATTGAATAATTATTGTGTTGGTATTTTTTGAGGAAATATTTTTTTTGATCAAAAATGTGTTGGGGAAATAGTTTTTTGAGTTTATGAAGTATGGGTTTGATATGTCAATGATTGAAAAAAATATTTTTCCCTTTTTTTGATGGTGATACATTGCATACACTGAAATTGTATTTCCCAATCTAAAAATGATAAGGAGGTTTTGATAAGATTTTCAATGGAGGATTCTAAGAATATTAAAACTCTAGTTGCTACCCGAATGAAACTTCTAAGTGAAGAAGTAAATGTGGTCAATTTTATAGAATATAGGCAAATCATTAGGATCTTGATATAATTAAGAGTGACATGACCAGTATTGTTTTCTACATATTAGGTGGGAAAGTATAAAATTAGTCTCAAAAAAATATTTAATATTTTTATAAATAGAATATTATTATGTATAATAGTCATGGTGGATTTTAGATTTTTTTTATAATGAAATATCAAAATAGAGTTATTTATCCAATGTATCATTTTATCTTGGTGGATTTCTTAATTCTTAGATTATGAAGAAGAAGAAAAACATTTTTAGCACTATAAATCGGAATATAATGCATCCACTCAATAAAGTATTCAATTAGAGAGTATAAATCGGCATCTTGATAACATGGGATTTGAAGCAATGTATTCGATCAGAATAAATTTTGATAATTTATATGTTATAAATATTATTAAAATTCATACCCATAACTCAATGACAAATCACATTGAAATTAAATATCACTTTATCAAGGTGAAAGTTGAACATGGTTTGGTGAGACTGTATTATATGCCAAATTAATATTAAGTCATAGAACTTCTGATGAAGTTCTTACCCAGGAAATATTTCCAAAGGAATTATCTAGATCATGGTGTCTAGTGAACTCCCCAAACATGAATAGTGTGGATATGGGACCCCCACTCCCGAAGGTATGCTTTTTTCTCTATGTTCTGTTATTTTTTTTCTTTTTTATATTGCAAGAAGCAAAGGAGTAACCATGGGGTTTGTTGAAAAATTAGGAGAACTATTTTTATTAAAGGAGGAAACTTTTTAACAGGGGAAGTTATTTTATAATGAATTGGGGGGAAAAATTAATTGGGGGAGTTTCAAATATAGTCATACTGAATCATTTATTATAATAAAGCCATATCAAAAAAGGATTATCTATGTGTTCAACACAAAAGAAGTTTTGACATATTGTTGAGGAATTGGTCTCTCTGTTCTGACATTTTAAAAAAAAAATTATTAATATCCATCAGAATTTGGGGTTGAATATCAATATAAATTGGTATAAATTCTGCAGCTAGTATAAAGATAATTTCAATAGATGGTACCAAGAAAAAATTATTTCATCGATGAACATTTCATGTCACTCTTGTTTTGCATACCACGATTTTCCCATGTTGGATTATAGTATATATTGAGTTAGTATCCAATCATTATCTGGTGTTTTAGAGTGAGAATGGTGTTTTCTAAAGAAAATTTTTAATCATTGTACACAGTTTGGTTAAAATATATTTACATACTACCAACAAATCCATATGGGAGATAACTATAAAAAAATATCTCTTGTATATGTTTTGGATTTTTTAAGGTTGTTGACTTAGTTGAAATTGTTGTTTGGAAATGTTTCTATAATTTATCAAAAGAAAAGTTAAAGTGGGTGGAAAACTACCTTTAATATTCCATGTTTATTTATTTTAATATTTGGGAAAAAAAATTCCATGAATTTATAATATGGACCAAAAGGTCATGTACACAGACCGTGAGGTCAGGCTGATGGAAGGATAAAGGAAGCTTGTGGATAGTGTACCAAATGGTCAAACACATAGAGTTTGAGGTCAATTTCATCGAATAAGAAAAGTAATATTGAGGTAGTTGGACCATGAATTCATGTTCATGGAGTGCTGATAAGGGTTCATGGTTGTAAGTTAGAATATTTTCTATGATCTAAAGTTGAATAAGTAAACAATGTTATTTTTTGTGAAGGGATGAGTAGTAGTTGTGTTTAGTGGCATTTTTTGAGAGTTTTCTCTATATAAAGCACAATTAATAACTTAATTAGGAGATATATATATATATATATATATATATATCAGTATAATGTTACATCTTGATGAATTTTTTTAATTCTGAAATAGTGTCTAAGAAGTGTATGTTTATATAATGGAGTTTATGGAGGATTTATCTATGAAGTGGGATCTCATAATAAACTGGAGTCACCTAAGATAATGTGTGAATATTATCTCATGTGTTTATGAATGAGGAAATAAAAAAGGATATTTTATGGTGATCAGTCAACCATGAATGGGAGTGTGCATCCATGAGGTTGGAGTTCATTATGAGTACGCACCATCCAGTTGATTATGAGGTGAGGGAAAACCATGTGGTTGGATTTCATATTGAATAGTAATCTATGAAGACAATTTTGTATTAGAAAATTTCATTAAGAAGGAGTATTCAGTGAAATCAAGTATATGGTAAATTATATTTTATATCCTGGGTGAAAAAGTACATCTATGTCACACATACATATGAGTGAACCAAATCTGAAAAAAAAATTAGAACAATGAAATAATCTTTTGGAGGAGGAGGGTGTTAAAATCAGTTATGAGTGAAATTATTTATCAAATATTAATGGTTTTAAACCAAGGGAACCTGGTTTCACTCCCAAAATTTTAGCAACGATATACTATATTATATTTTGAAACATTGGAATATAGCCTTTGTTTCCTTCTAGGACTAGCCTAGTTAGGGTGAACCAGGTAAAATTTCTGTTTGCCTTGCATGATTTTATTTTTGTATACATATATTTTTAAGAGAAAAATAATGTCTTTAATTAGAAAAAAATATCAAAGGATATATTGATTTAGTTTTTCATACACTAATTCAACCTCTCTCTCATCCTCACAAGGTATTTAATATATTGGGGCCAACAAGTAGTTTCCAAATAATATTTACATAATGATATGGGAATGTCATGCTAACTCGTCATCAACTAATCCTTGTTAAAATGGTTATGATTCCTCCTCTTAGATGCACCAATCCATTGTATAGTTATATGAGGATTCAGTTATAAAACAATTCCATAATCTCTCAGGTGAATACTAAATTCAGCGAAAAAGTATTCACCGCCCCAATCTAATCATAAAATCTTAATAACTTTTTCCAGTATATTTTATACTTAACTTTTGAATAACTTGAAATTTTAAAAGGTTTTAAACTTATGTATCATATAAAACATGGAACCATACCAGCTTAAATAATTAATAAAGATTACCAAGTACTTACACCCATACTTTCATAAGTACTCAACAATCCACTATCATCACTTTATATAAGATTCAATAATAAACTATCCCTCTATCCTATTCCATTAAAGATTTATTTGGTAATTTTACATATTAAAAAATATTCACAATTACAAAAGGATTCATAATAGAATGGGTCTAATAATCTATCTCTAATGAGTCTTTATATGAATTTATCATTTTTATGTCCATGGTGACAATGATAAAGATAAGAAGTTTTAGAATAAACCTTGACTTTATTATCATGAATTTTATATATTGGATTATTCATATCTATAATATATAAACCATTTATCATATTCTCAATTCCATAAAAAATTTAATTACTATATATATAATAACACTTGTTTTAATTAATGAATGCAAAACTCAAATTTTTCAAATAATATATAAAAATAAAATATACATTTATGGTTAGAATATAGTAAAATTATTCTAATTCTCAAACTACTCCACTTAGTAGACATATATCATTCCAATCATAACACATATGTCTCTTAGATGGTAGAGTAGAAAACCATTTTTACAAATTCATTAGTGAGATTTAGTTACCTAACTAAATATCATAGGGTTTTTCATCTAAGTGTAACCCAAATATCTTAGTGGGATTTAGTTACTTAAATTTTTTTACTACCCATATCAACTATGCCTTTAACAAAATAATATATGAACCCACAACTATAACATTAACATAACTATTTTGATAATTTAATTCATGAAATTTGTTTCCTTTGGAAGTAATCTCAGACTTATTATTTGAGGGGTGTTATTAGTCTCACCATTTATATATACATCATATTCGTATCACACACAACTATCGAATCACATGAAATATTTACATCTTATGTTATCCTTACAAGAAATCATGCTTATAGTGATTTAGTTTTGAAATCCTTATTCCTTCAAATAATTTAATATATATGGACTATTTTATTGTGTAACTCTTTACATAGCTCATAATTTGTTTTACTAAACTAAAAATATCCAAAAATATCCAATATATTGAAATTTATCACATGTATTTTGTAAATAAAATCCTTTCTTGTAAGATCATATAATTTTGTGAAATTAATAATCCCCATAAGAGTAATCATAAAGTGATAGGTAACAAACAATTACTTTATTAAACGAGGCATAAATCTCTAGTCCTGTGAGTGGTTAAGCACAAGTTCCATCTACCAACTATGCTTTACTCAAGAGAGATCTCAATTTCACTATAACTCTAACACCTAATATATGTAAACTACAGTTAACCTCCAAATTCAAATTCATAAATTTATAGAAATCTAAATACAAGGTAGAATAAAATGAAATCTTATTTTTTAATACACAATAGTTAACTCTTATGTTCACGGTGTGAACATTTATAAGAAGATGTATGAATAATTTAAACTTAATAATACAATATATACATCATATAAACATATTATATACATGAATATTTAAATATTAATATCTTAAATAAATGAAATAATCAATTATTTAACATTATATTTAAAAAATTAAGATAATAATAATAATCAAAACCACTTTTGATATGGTCTAAAATAATGACTATGTCAACAATGTTTTTTGAGGAAATCATTATTATTTTTTCAATAGACATGGATAGCTATCACTATGGGTCCAAAAATCCCAAACTATTTTGTAACATATAATAATTTAATTATAAAAGGTATTTAAGTCTTTGGGTCTCTAAAATTACCCAAGCATTTTGTAAATATGTGGTTGTATTTACTTTCAATATGAATGAAATTTAATGTATGTTTATGTTAAGTGATGAAGTGAGTATCCACCCAATCAAAAAACTAATGGTGGTGACTATATATTAATGGGTAAAAGCTACAAAACAATAATCACAAATAGAAAAGAATAAAGGTGCTTCCCTTGAATAGTTGGCTAGAAAAAATCAAGTTAGAATACCTAAAAAATGTGATGATTCATAGAGTCGGTAATAATTTAAAAAAAAGCATTTCAAGACTTATAAGGAGCCTTACCTATAGAAGTTGAAAATGAATTAGAGAATTTTACTAATGTTGAAATATAATATGATGGATATATTGTAAAGATAAAATAAAAATGATTATAATTGTTTCAAATCATTGAGATATGATAGATTAAATTTAAAGAAACCATCTATTTAGTGTTGATATTGCAGGATGTTGAATCAGTGAAGAAATATATTTTGATTGAGGAAACTCAAGCATAACATACATTCATAAACAATTATTTTATATGATTATTCATTACATATCTTAATAATATGCACTCTATAAATGTAAAGGTTTAGCTTCTTTGGATACTAGAAACATAATCAATTTATTTAAGAATGGTATTCTATATCCCCCATAATATCTTCAAAAGGAGTACAAATCCTAGACATATTCTACTAAAATCCTTTATTAATAACCAAGGAAACATAAATATAAGATAGGGTGAGTTTATATGATTAATAAAGGTGAAAATAGAATATATTAATTCATAATCATAAGTGATTATAATATAATCATATGGGAATGATAACGTGATCATAACTTTCAAAAAAAATACCAAACAAGTCATAGACCATAAAACATGAGCCATGGAATAAGGATTTCTCATTAAAAAAGATGAAAATCATATAAATTCATAATCATCAACAATTAATCACAATTCATGAAAACGTACCATAAGAAAAATAAATCAGCTAGTGCCATAAAAAAAGTATAAAAAATCATTTCTTTGGTTAAGGATAATTGTTAAGACCATCATATCAGAGTGGAAAGAATCCCATATTTGATTGAGCTCACTCCCCATTCTGATAAATGTGGTGTATAGAGTCTCATAGTTGATTAAGTTCATATCTATTTCGCATTTATGTTATCTCATGGGATATAATACTTTAACCAATTCATTATAGTTCTATATAATTATAGACCCAACCATCAAAAAATGAAATCCATGCATATGTTTTTCAGGAAAACATGAAAACATTAATATTTCAATATAACTTAATTACCTAGTAAAAAATATGTGGGTTTCATGAAAATGTCTATTTAAAATTTCATTATTCATCCATATAAATATGGTGTCTGGTATTATAATAACATATATGAAGTTTAACATCAAAAACATCAAATGATATCCACATATATGAAAAGCACCGTCTTATGATTATTTGAAAAATCACTTTGAAAAAAAAAATATAAATATTCTTTCAAAATAATTACAAATTAAAATAATTTTTTAAATACACTTTAGAAAATTTAAATAAAGCTTCTTAAATAATAATTCTCATAATAGTAAAAGAATTTATTAACATAGAAAGAGTTAAAATGGATACTTTTATCAAAATTACACATGTGAAAAATATGATAACATTTTTCCAAACTTTTTTTAAATTAAATTTAAAACTGATAAAATTACATTTATAAATTACTAAATCATGCAATATTAAATCCATTAAATGAATATATAAATAGAGGAGAAATATTACGGGTTGAATTGAAACTTTGTGGCTAATTACACTTAAAATCATCACATTGGGTAAATTATTTACCAAGGGAAATGATATTGAGAGAGGACCATAAAACCCTTATAATAACTAGATGAGAAGAATTTTTATTTTATTTTAGAAGAAAACTTCACATAATTTTTCTTTGTATGTAAATTCATTCATAACAATATCAATTTGAAAATGAGATTGGAGAAAAACCCTTACAATTTTATTACCTTTCTAATCGAAACCCCATGAAAGGTGGAACATAGTATATATTGTTAAATAAATTTAATTTAATGATAAATATATTTAAAATACATACATGGGTATTATACACACCATAAAATAAATTAAGTTCTAAATACAATGCATTTCTCAATAATGTAAAATGGAGATTAGGAAACCATTACCTTTCTCTCCCAACTTTTAAAAAATCTCTTTAACCTCTTGTATAATATACATAATGATATTAATAAATTATTTATGAACTTTATTTATATAAATTATCATTATTATTATTAAATAATAATTTTTCACTAAATATGTAGTATTTAATTAATGGTAATTTTAATTTATTGATGTTAGAAAAGTCAATTGTTTCATGCATATTTTGTAAAAGAAATGTTGGATTATATTTTTTGATATCTGGTTCAAAATTATCATATTATAAAAACATTTAAATAAATATGATTAAATTATTTATTATTCCCCATGTTCACCTAATGAAAACTATTGGCATGTTTCATGAGAACATCATACATTATAAACTTGTTTTAGGTAAATTGATAATATTAACCTATTACTTTATAATGATCAAAAAATTTGTGTAATAATTTTAGAATAAAATTAATGATATACATTAATCCATAGAATTATATATATTCACAAAATATAATTTGTAACAATCCATGTAGGACAGTGATGGAAAAGGTAACACATCACTCAATAGAGGTAGTAGTTTGCATGTTCACGCAGATGATGTTTTTTCCCATAGAATAGATTTATAGTAGAAATTTGTTTATACTATCAAAATATTAATAATTTTATAAATATAATATTTTTAACTTAAATACAAACTTTTAACCATTCATGTATGATGTTTATGAGAAATTAAATATGTCACTTCGTGGATATTGCAGTCTTCACATACGCATGAACGATGCTCTCATTTTATTCTATAAGGAAAGGGAATATAATATTTTTTCCATTAACATAAAAAAATTCAGTATATTAATAACAAGAATTTAATTATATATATTTTTAAAATAGATTATTTGGAGAAAGATAATTAAGAAAAATATTATAGGTGATTAGTACGCACGTTGATAGTTTGAACCTTATCTTGGAATACCTCTTGAAAATGGATGAGTTAAGGAATTTATTAAGATTAAGGGGATCCAAAATTTGGTATATGGAATTAGTGAAGTAAAAAAGGGTATATGTTTAAGATTAATTCAAATTTTAGAGTGTATGTAAAGGGGTATTGAAGTCCCCCTTTATAAGTGCAGGTAGTGGCGTTTTTATAGTAATATAAAAGGACAAATCATTGTTCTAGGAATGTGGATCAAAAAATGGAACATAATAGAGTGAAAATAATTCTGCATTCAGCATGTACTAAACCACTCATTTTTAAATGATCCTTGACTTATTTATGAATTTTTCTCATTTGTTTTAACTTTTACAAAAAAAACCAATTTTCCCCGGTAGCACTTTCTTTTACCTTTGGTAAATTATTTTTATAAAAAAAATAAAATTACTCTTATTAGATAATTTTGATATTATAATTTAAAATATGAAAATAGTTTCATAATATTAATTTTATATAAGTGATAAAATTAATTTATAAATAATATGTTCTTATTGCATAAAAATAGTTTTTATAAAGACATAAATTTAGGTTCTTAATGTCAAATATAGGTTTCTATACTAAAAATAATATTATAAAATGTATAATTGTAATTATTAAATAAATATTTAATTAATTAAAAGTATTTATTAGATTTTTTTAATTTATCATTATACCCTATTTATGCCATAAAATTAATTGTATTTATAAAAATAATAATTTTCATTATTCACCTAAAAGTCTATCTTTTCCAGAAAAAAATTAAAAATTAATCCTATGAAAATATTATTATGATTAATTATAAAATGATGTTTTTTTAAATTCAATTTCTAAATTTTTTTAAATTAGTTTTTAAAATAAATATATAATGTATAACAAAATGAAATACTTTAAAGAAAATTTTTTTATTTAGCCATTAATAATTATAGTACTTCTTATAATTACTAAATTAATTTTACTAATTACATTACAAACTATTATAATGTAATATATTTTGTTATTTATTTTAATAAATCATTATTTACTTAAATTCGGTGTTGCACGCATCACAAGATATCAAACGCACTTAAATTATTAATGAGAAATATATTCTATAAACTCGAGATGTTATATTCTACCCCTTTTTAAAAATGTTACCTTTAAAATATTTTAATTTTAATGGCAAAAAATTAGTATAATTCTACCTTATTACATTTTAGGGATCCTATGTAACTTTCTTAATTTATAGTCTTTCCATGAAACATTTACTAGGTTAGTGGTCTAGTTTAATAGCACTTTATCTCTTGGATCCATAATCTCCACAAACTATTCCTCATAATAAATGGTATCCCCTAAATATATATCATTTGAATTCAACACATGTGAAGGATCAGGTATTTACTTCCCCATAAGAGACACATGGAACAAAATGTGAACTTGGAAGATGTTTTTGGGAAGTTCCAAATGATAATTTATCATCTTGATATGATCAAGAATATCAAAGGGACTGATATATCTAGGGATAAACTTCTAATTATTTCTAAATATCATAATTTTATTCATGGTAGATATTCATAGGAATACCTTTCCACTATCTGAGAACTCCAGATCTCACTTATTTTAATTAGAATAAATTTTTCTAAACTCGGAGTTACCCTGATGTGCTAATTAATTACATTAATATTCTATTATATTTCCTCCGTTATCATAGTCCTAATATATTAAATTCTCAAACTTCATTCCAACATGTTTGAGTTTTATACTTATTATCCTAGAGTGCTTTAGAAGGACCCACATGAATGCTCACGTGAAAGAAATCATTGTAAGAAAAGTTTACTAGAATAAGGAGTTGATCTAGAACACCTTTAAAATCAATATAGAAATATCTCAAATTATCTAATATATTTTGAATTGTCCACTCATACTGTCCATTTTTTAAAGATGATACTCAATTTTGTAGTTCAATATTGTGTTAAATTATTTCTGAATATCTATCAAAATCTTTGAGATATTTATCAAATCTTATTTATATAAAATTGAGTGTGTAACAATATGTGGCCTTACAATGTCTCTAATGTATACCCTGTAATTTTTTTTCAGGAGGGAAATATTCTCTAATAGAAATCAAATGCGATAAATTCATAAGTATATTGACTAAATCCCAAATGGAATTATAGCCTTTGTATTTTTGAGAGGGTCGTATAATGAAATCCATGGTGTTGTTTTCCAATTCCCATATAGTTATTGGTAATTTTTTCATCATACCTTTTGACTTATAATGTTGCAACTTTACTTGTTGAAATATCTGGCATTGTGATACAAACACCAAAATATCCCTCTTCGTTTTTCCCTTCTATAAATGTTATGTAATGTCATTATACATATTTAAAATTCCCTGATGGATTAAGAATGATTTTTTTACCAAAATATCTTTTAATTATAGAATCATTGGGACACATATATGATTCCTAAATATTATCACACCATTATGGTTTAGTTTGAACTATGGAACATTTCTTACATTCTTTTTCAGTTTAACATCTTATTTCTATGCCTCTTTAATATTCCTATGGATGGATGATTTTATATTCATTTGGGAAATACATGATTTATCTCAATATACTTCAAGGTTTGTCCTTTGTAAATACCAATGTATTGGATAACATTAAATCCTCATCATGGATAAGCTATAGTATTTCTTCTAACTCAGAGCATCGGTCGCCTGGTATTCCTTCCCAGTGCGGTAATGTATTGAGAATTTATAATATTTAATCGAATCCAACAATAAAATTTGGATCATATAACAAGTATTTATATGTGAATATATACTTTAAGAATTTATATTCGGTATATATATCACACATTTCACTATAAATATAATTCCTCTTTGTTTCCAATGAAAATAAAATCCCACCATAAGCTCCAGATCATGATTCGTGTAATTTTTATCAGAATTTAAGCACTCGACCTTGAACATTTCATATTCTTTTATTTTTAAACAAGAATTAACATTATTATAATTCCAATGATATTTTATGTTTACATTGTTTATATAATTAGGACAAGATAATACAAATTAAACTCATACATTACAAGTGGACACATATTCTCAGTCCACATTTTTTCCACCAAACAAAATATTTTAAAATATAACATGTTTTCTTTTAAGGATAAATATTCACAATATTTATCTTCTCCTCATCATTGTCTCTACTCATCCATTAATCCTATGAAAAAAATAAAAACATGGGATGAGAAAAAAATAACTCTTTAATGGATATAAAAAGATATAAAACCATTAGTTCAGTAAAAACCAAAAAACCCATAAAAACATTTCTCTAAAACATAACATTTTAACAATTAAGGTAAATATAATTCCATAAGAAATATCAATTATTTTACCATTTGAAAATAAACTATTTCCATAAAAACTCATTATAAATCATAGAAATTTGATATTGGTACCTTGGGACATCAACAAATATAAAATTTATAAAAACATTATAAAACCCTTATCGATTATAATAACCATACAAAAAACTTCCAATATAATTCACTAGAGAACAAAATCATTTCCTAATGCATTGAATCATTATTGAGGAATACCCAAAGTTATAATGGGGGCACTAGTGAGTTACAATGTGTATAAATCCTTCTTAAAAATTTTAAAAGGGAAAAACATGAACAAAACCATTGATATTTCTTTTAAACCCAAGTATAAGAACTTTTGGATGTCAAAATACCATTTTATTGTAAAAACACCATAAAATCTAAATACCATTCATATTATAATGAAACCATGTTCATTGAAAATAACTAAGAAAATATATAACTGACACATTAAATCATTAAATCATAATGAAATTGGGAAATTCTATTCATGTTATATAAGTTTAAAAAATTTATTTAGATTTTTTTTAAAAGTACTAAAAGAGGAACTTTAAAAGAAGGTTAAAAATAAAATCCATTACAACTATCATATTTTTTATCAAAATGAATAAATAATGAGTATTAAAAATAAATCACAAAATCTTATTGAAATAAAATATAAGATAATAAAAATTCATTTACTTTCTTGATAAAAAAATTCAAGTTTATTATTCCTTTTATATAACTTACTTTAATTTTATAATAGTTACTTAACTATTTATGTTCACATCGAAGGTTTTGATGACATTCAGTAATAGAGTCCAAAATGACTTTGTGGTGATGTATATTTCCAAAGTAATAATAATTCCATCATCTCTAGAACAATAATCATGTAAGAATTATCATTTTTATACAAAAAAAATTACTTTTAAATCCAATCATTAAATATGTATATGAAAAGTGAACTACATTAAAATCATGGTGACGGTATGTCGTACGTGCACATGAGTAACCTTTCCATTTTTTAATGATCATAATGGAAAGAAGGTAAGTTTCAATTTAACATTATAAAATGAAAATAATGCAACTATTATAACATTAATTATTTAAATATCATTATATATATTATCCATGTCATTTTGATATTAAAAAAAATTGTATCACTTCGTGGAGGTAATAATTCACATGTACCCACTAATGACGTTATAATTTTTTGTGCATGGAAAGGTAGAAACATAAATGATATAACACATTTTAATAATTATAAATATTACTTTAATATCATATATATAAACTTTTAATTCCATAATATTAACCAGTCTTGAGGTATGGCGATGGAAAACTAATTTCATCGGTTCCTAAGGCAGTAGTTCACTATACACACGGACGATGAATCTATATCCCATTTGACGGACAAGGAGATGGATATGGGTAATTACATAGACATAATAAAATATAATTACATTTATGATACTTTAGTTATTATTTTATTATATTTGAAGAATAATTTACGGATGTGGAAGGGAAATAAAACAGAAATGCTTGATTAAAAATGATACCACTACCTCAGACAATCTCATTTTCTTAACACCTTAATACCACTAAGTGTGTTTTTATTCCAAAACTAAGAGATCTATAATTTGGATAGGGATTATATGAATTTATTCATATTGTTCTTGGATAAAAAAATAGGTTTTCAAGTGTGATTAAAATAGAATAATAGGTTTCCTTTTATACGAGTGGGAAGGGGCGCTCTTTGAATTTCACAGAATATTAAATTAATATAAATTAATTTTCCATTCCAAATGGATTCAAATAGATTTATTTAAAATATATAAATATTATGGGTATAAATAAATTCATACAATGAACATTTTACTTATTTAAACTTTTTTTAATCTTTATCATTTTGTTTTAACCCTTATTTAACACCTTTAATTCTTACACTCACAACATGGATTCTTACTATTTAAGGGTTAATATAGTTACTATAAAATTTTCAAAAAACAATAAATGGATCATGAATGAAATTTTAAACCATATCAAAATAATTTTTAAAAATTTTATATTTTTAATAATTATATATCATTTAATAAATTATTATTTATTTTAAAATATCATAAATATAAATTTTGACACTATTCATTAATTTAACTTTTAAAAATATCAATAATATAATATAAATTAAAAAAATTTATTTCAATACTTCATTAAGATGTAAAATACATATATAAAATTATTTTATCATATTAATTATATAATATTATATTTTTTAAATTTTTCTAATAACATTTATTTGATATTTCATTTAATTTAATAATTACTGCATCATTTTTATGCAATCATTTAAAGTAATTATTTATTAAATAAATATTAAAAATAAATTTTCAGGATTAATATAAGTATTTTGTATTTCTAAATACTATTTATTATCGAATATATCTTTTTGATGACCACATATTGAAAATGTTATACTTATTAAAAACTTCAGTGTCACAAGATTGACATTTCATAAAATAAAATATAATAAGGGTATTAAAGTCATACAAGTAATTAAAATAGGTAATAAATTAGGACAAAAGATTAATTGTTTTGAAACTCACTCATAAAATAAAATTATGATAATTTTTTGGGTAATTTAATAATATTGGTAATATTATTTTTAACCTTAGTTACTCAATTTAGTCTAACTAATGTAATAAATTAACTCCGTTTAATGTTCACATTATAAATAAATATAAATATAAATATTTAATAAATTTGGAACTTATGACTCAAAATATGTAATCCACTTTTTAAAAATTCAAAACACATAAATTGATAAAATTAATTTAAAACCAATCCAGAATACAGGGTGAGAAAGTGGGTTTTTAAAGTGAAAATGTTCAAAAGTTTGAAATGTTTTCATATCCAAATTTAACATGAAAATATTTAAATGACCTATATTGGATTAATATATGTATAATTGGTATAATTCTACATTAAAAAATATTAAAATATAATTTTATATTATAGATTAAATGGATGAAAAAATCTATTTTCAATTAAAATGTAGAATTTTTCAATATTCATCTAAAAATGAAACTTGTTAGAAAAATACAGAAAAATAAACCTAAGACGATATTTAAATTAATAATTCAAAAATGAAGTTTATTTTTTCAAATAAAATATATAAATTGGTCAACATTTAGTTTTTAAAAAAAAGTTCTCCATCAAAAGGTGTCAAAACTGCCTTTAAAAAGATACACCTTTTTACACGTAAAATCAGATTTATTTTTATATTATATCTAAAAAACACACAATATGAAAGTTAAAAAATATATTACATATATTACATATATTTCATTAATATTATATAATAATAGCTATTTTTTATTTTTTGGTATAAAACACACTTTTTCACATTTAAATAGTTTTTCTGAAAAATTCTTCCTTTTACTTTTTAAAGGGTTTTATTTTCATTTATAAATAATTGGTCATTGTATAATTAATTATATATGAATGTGTAACTCATTTTTTCATAATTCAATTAATCATTTTTACACACTCTATTCTAATTCCTAGGTTATAATGATGACATTTAATTAATAATATTTAGTTATTTGTTTAAGATCGTTGTGGTGTATCATGCATGCTATGAAAAATAGTGTTTCCCTTTTAAAATATTAGTATGTAACATTAAATCCCCCCCCATCTTTAATAAATTTCTTCCCCTTAGTCTTAACTCAGTCTTGGTAACCAGGGTTTGACTATTCAACACATATATTTTTGAAATCCCACATCAGAATAAGGTTCAATAAAACATCCATTTGAAAAGAGAGAAAGGAAGGTTTTCAGGTTACCTATGATAAAACCTACTAAGATTTTATGTATAAAAATATGGACATGGAAGAGAAAACTAAATATCAAGTTTCGATGGAGAGTTACTAAGAACATGGTCATGAGAAATTATACAATCAAAAAAAACTTTTTGATGGGTTAAAAGGTCATTGATTTATTAGTAATAAATGTAGATGGATAATGTTTTTGTTTAAACATCATTTTCATATATTTGAGGAATTATTTTATTAAATGGAATAATAACATAAGGAAATATACTTATTTGACAATTATAACTTCATTATTTAATTAATTTCCACCATAAACCCATCTTTTTCTCTAAATGATTAGTTTGAATTTTTCATGCATGAAGCCCTAGAATTAACTTCTATATTATCACATAATCCACATAAAGATAACAATATATTCCTCATGTATATATGAAATAACTAAACCAAAATGGTTATTACTGGATAAAATAATTCCCCAAAATGATTAAACTTTTATTTGATGAAAAACTATTTCAATCGCTGAAATTCAATAGTGACACCCAAATTTCAACATAGAAAAATTACTATCTTTAAAGTTCCTCAAAAAAATTCTATGCTCATATTGAACCCCAATAATCAGATGGATTTTTTCACATAGTCTTCTAAGATAAAATTAACATTTTTCTCCCAAAATAACAATCTCTCTTATTGTCTCATTCCAAAAAAAATGTAATTTCTTGAATCATATAATCTTCAAGTATGATAACCATTTCCATAAATAACCAGAATCACCATAATTCTTAAATAAAATTTTATACTAAAAAAATATAATTCAATATTTATTAATCCAATTAAATCACCTGATCAAATAAACTATAAAGTCTACCAATACCATTAAACATATTTCCACCAAAAGTACAAGAATTATTCCTCAATTATTTTTTTAAAATATCCTAGACATATGGGTCACATATAGCTCAAATAATTTTCAAAACACAAAAAATATCTCCTAAAAAATATCACATTTTCATGAAACCAAATTTCATAAGTATCAGTTTTATCTAACATACGTTTCAAAATTTTGAGAACAAAAAACTAATATAGAATATTCCTTAGGTTTTTCATGATTCTCATAATATTTATGAAATACCAATATATCATATATATTTTTTGGAAAAATCTATACATAAATTTTTGCTTTTCTTTATTTTATAATACTTTATTCATACAAATAAATAAATGGAATATGTCCCTTTGAGTTATCAATATCACCCAATCATGATTCAAACATATATCATAAGAAAATAAGGCATACCATAAATCTATAAATCAGGGTCTTCCTTTATGTTGTTGATTTCCCATTTATATTCTAATTGGTAGTGTAAATTTCCAAATATTAAATATTCAAATCCTTGATTGTATTTATCTTGTTGAATAACAATGATGAGTCTTGTTTTAAAAATAAAATAATTGATATACCGTGTCCATTTAAATTTTTTAGAAATTAAAAGCTTTGGACATATCAAATAGTTTCTTAAATGTGATTTGGATGCTCAAAATACATTCAAGATAATATGAAGAACCTTTTTCCATGATATTGATGATGAAATCATCTATAATGGATAAGAAGGTTTTGTGATATATTTCTTCTTTCATCTTAATAATATATCTTTAATCTACATATAAGAACGACATTAAAACATGAAAAGAATTATTTCATGTCAAAATGAAGACAATTTCCATTTAATTTATATAATACTTTAACCTTAAAATATTTTATAACTGAGTCGGTTACCCTGTAAATTCCAATATTCAAAAATATAATTAATCCCAACAAAATCCATGACTTAAAATCTCAAAATAGATGTCAAATACCTTTAACTTATAATAAATCTGAAAATTGTAAACCCGTGATGAAATCCTAAACTCTTAAAAAACTTCACAAGAAAGCATATGGGTCTCCAAAGTTATCTAAACCCTCCTTTTATAACAATTGTAAGGACCCAACATTATGTTGGATTTTGTTCCCTAGAACCAACTTATTTTTACATTATGATAAAAATGTATTCATGGTTTTTGAATATTAATAAACTCTTCATTACATCATGATTGTTCTTCTGCATAACATAGAATTTAATAATGTTCTAAAAGTTGTTATCGCACTAAAAGTTCATAGCAGTTACCCGCTATAATGTGAACCGAGAAGTGCTATGACACTATTCTTGAATATATATTTTATATTCATATGATATTATTTTAGGGAATCAATTGATACATTCTATCATGGGTGTAGACTCGTATGGTTTGAGAAACCATCTCATGGTGTACTTCCTTGTTAATAACCATTATGATATTATGAGAACGAGACCTGCCAGTAAGAAATCAAAATTCATACTTGTCATTGGATGCTCCTATCTGTGGACATGTGTATTAGTCCTTAGACTTTAACATTATTTTTAAGGATTATTATGAATCGTTAACATAAATGTATTGAAGAAAACATTGATGAAAAATGTTCTTGGTGAGCTAGGATATGTTGGGTGAGCCACAAGTAAAGTTGCATTAATGGATAATGTGAGAAAGGATTTATCCCTTCTATTATTTAATGAAAGTTAATATCTCAAGACCCTTGATGGAAATTATATATCATAAATAAATCCATTTCCATAGTGATCAATAGTCATTTTCAATTTTTGTAAATTCAAACAAAGAGATAATCGAGCACATAGGTTGTTGGAACTGGCATGTAATCTGCTCTATTTGAGATATTGTGATAAAAGTATTATATTACATGGTAAGTGTTCGTATGAGGTGGCATTTCATTGAGGCATTAACTTTTTTATCTATTCATTCCTTGGCATGTTTCAAGATGTTAACCTTGGAATTTAGGTTGTTTCACCTAATGCCACTAAGAAAGAGACCTAAATAGTCACACACTAAGTGTAACCAGAATCTCAGTTAAATTATACATTATTATTTATTATTTAGCAGATTGAATAAATTTTATTCTTGTTTTTGGTTTAATAATTATTCTTGTATTATTGATCACATTTCTTCTATCACTAGTTATTCAAGAAAATATAATATGAGAGGAATATTTAATAAATATTTATTTTCTATTTAGTAAATATAAAATTTATTTATTTTTTGGTGAATAATGGAATGATGTTTATTTAATAAATAAATAGAAATTATTCAAGGTCTGATAAATATTTTGTAGGAATAATGGACCGAGTTTAAAGGTCCGGTGAGAAATAATAATATTTAATATTATTTAATTAAATATTATTTAATTTTAATTCACAAATTCACCTCATGTCGAGAAGTAATAATATTACTATTATTATTTGACATGGGGTTTTGATAGGACTAAATAGATCATAAGGGAACATGTACAATTATGTTGTTTTATCCCTAGCAATACATCCAATTATGCTATTTTCTCATTAGCCTATTCGGTTGTGCGAAAAATTTTTTGGAGAAAACCACTTGAGCCTAGAGAGCACTATTCTCTAGGAATGTTCTCAAGAATGTAGAGAAATCCTCCTCCACCAGATCAAAGAGAACACTTTGGAAGTGGTTCTCTAGGATATCAAAGACAAATGATGCAAGTGTAAGGATCTTTCATGCCAGCACCAGGAGACTCATTTGGCGATATCTAATGATTCGTGTAATACGTGTGGATCACCACAAGAGGAAATCAACTCTTGGTCTCTACAATGCAACGATGGTTCACTACAGATCTGTCACCATACACCTCAATGAATAAATATTCCTTATAGGTATTTATATATATAATTAAATTAATTAGAAACAATATGTGGTAATCCCTCCCTATTACTTTTGGTGCAATTATTATTTATCTATTTCATTGAATAAATTCTATGGATCCCAGCATTCATCATCATATAAATCCTAGATTGATCATTAATTAGGGAAAAAATTAAATTTGAGCACCACCCATCGCACACTTCTACTGCTCCCATAACCTATAAGTAGTATAAAAGGGGCACATAATTGTTTATAATTATTTAAGATCATTGGTGATTTATACATTTATAATTTATTTTTTCAATTCAAACTTAATATTTCTTTTAATATGAATTGAGAGATATTTTTTTAACTCATTATTTTCTCATAGATTTGTTCAAGATGTTTAATTTTTTGATTAAAATAAAATCAAGGAACTCATCCGAATGATCCAAGGATTATTCCTAGATTACAAAGTAGCACACATATTGTAACTGAAGTTACACACATTGTATTTGTGTTCAATTCACTATGAGTTAATTCGGAAATTACTCAACCAATGTTCATTAATGACACATGGTGTAGTTTATTCTTACACCATGTATTGATTGGGATAGACTGGTTCACGGTCATCCAAACTACATGCCATGTGTCCCATTGGACACTGCATGTAGTCCCTTTATGTTAAAAACAGGTTGTGTATTCCATAAACGGTCTACCTAACAGGTGACTGTGTAACATGGAGTGAACATGGTGTGTGGCCCATTAGACATGTAGTATACTCCAAAAATTTTGAGGAACATAATACATGCTAAGACCCTGGGCGTCTGTCTCAGATAAACGGTGACAGGTATACACACTTTGTAGATCAGATCTACGCACCGTGTATTTATACAAAGATAGATAGATTTAAAATTTATTTATTTTACTTTAAAACACTTGAGACATGTACTTGTGTGAGGTTGTAAATATAGGACATGCCATGTTATAGTTTTTAATATACATAAATATTTAAATGTTTGATTAATATATATGTAATTTTCAAGGCCTACATATCATGTATGAGTCATATTATATGTTTTTACTCTATGTACGTTGAATCATAACAAGTACCCAAAAAATATTGTAATTTTTGTAATCATACATGATGTACACATTCTAAAAGTATGTGATAAGTCATGTATGTCATATTTCACAATAGTAAAATAGTATATGAGTATAATACATGTTCGGTAGATTTGGACAGGTATTCACTGTGTTGCCGCCAAGGTACATTTTTGTACAAGGATAATTTTAAATGAATTTGTTTAATTTGTTTAATATTATATTGGATGTGAATCTCAAGGAAAATCATATAAGAATTAATATAAAAGTATTGATTAATTAAAGATCTTAATTAATCGATTGGAGCATGATTTATCTTACAAAATAATGATGATAGAATTTAATTATAGTTTTATTAAATTCATAATATGTTGCATGAATGTTGATGATCATGTGCTAGACTAGACATTTTAATGTGGTTGGTTTCATTTAATTTATTATTAAATAAAATTTATGGTTTTCTTTCCCTCTCTCCTCATTATTATGTAGGGCATGTGTTCCCTTGGTTTCTTTTATGTAAAACTATTTTTCCCTCAATTGTTCATGAGTAAAAGTAATATATAATGGATAAAACTCCCAAAATAGTGGAAGCAGTTCAAGTTAGGCGATGAGGGGAAACAATTCCAAGGATAAACAAAGTTGGACAAGTTGAAAGTTGTAAACATAAACCATAGTTGGTTCAATGTTTTTCTCCCATGGGGAAATATGTAATTTATCAACAACTAGATAAACTAACAATTAGTATAATCTCATGATCAAACCAATTTTTTGTTTTTTTTTTGTTTCATGGTTATTTCATTATATATGTATTCTCCCAATTACATAATTATTGAATTAACAAGAATAAAATTTGGAACTAAAATAAACTAGCTTATGCGTAAATATTATATAAGATGTGGTTAATCACTTAAGTAATACCTGTTAATATTAATAAGCATGTCATAATGATAAAAATTGAACCGTTATGAAAAAAGAATAAAATTACCATTAAAATATTAAGTTGGTATAGCCTTCCATTACATCTGTTAAAATCGAACCATAGTTTAAAGTGCATGCCCCATCAATGTTGGGGTGCTTTCAATTATAAGTGAATTCTAACATTATGATTTGGGTTGACATAACTTGGTTCACATCAAGGATTTACATCCAAAGTAGGACTTGGTGTAACTGAGAGGAAAAGGTTGATGGAATATAAATTAATGATTTTAGGATTGGTGACTCCACTAGGCAGATTAGAGGACTATGAGTTATTGTAGTGGGCATTTGGAATGCCTACCTAAAACCATTCTAGTATCTTGACCAACCAAAGTTGTGGTAATGAGAATGGGAATATAGATCTTTTAAACTAGGATTTCTAAGCAACAGGATCTTCTGAATCAAATGATGAGAGCTATTGTGTTTCGAAAAAATAGTGGGAGACTAATAAATAAAATATTTTTTTTATTTTTCTAAATTTTATCAAATAAAGTACTAAAATTATTCTTATCCATTTTGTAGAAATATAATTAAAATTGAAATCAAACATATCATTGTGATCCATAATAGATAAAGAAAACCTTCTCACTAGAAAAAATTTCTATTTATGGTAGAGGCGTTTACACGTCATCCTTCATCATGAAAGGAAATTATATGTGTTATAGGAACCTTTATGAGTTTCTCCTAAAAATGAGGCAATTGATGAAGAACTATATCTCTATAAGAAAGATCTAAATGATGCTATATATGTTAAATTCTTCATGTTATCATCCATTTCTAATCCACTTTTAACGAAACCTAATGAAATTGATCCATATAGGATATCCCACCTTTGGGAACTCTATCATGAGAAGGAATTACAAGAGAGGTATGAGATCTCCAATGCTTTGCTCACAAGTAATCTTGGAGAGTCTTTTCCAGTTGGGTCTCATTTAGTCAATTTTATTAGATACATTGAATGCTTGGACATATTTGGGATTAAATTCTCAGATGAGTTGCATATATATATCATACATTCATTACTGACCAATACCTTCCCTATTTTTATTATGAATTTGAATATGAATAATAATGAGAAGTTTCTATCAGAACATATGAACATGATTTTCCAAGTGGATAACAACATGGGGTGTGACAAACCCGAAGACCTTATGGTGAATAAAATAAGTAAGAACAAAGAAAAGGGGCCTAAAACTTATAAAAAATATAAATCTCCTGAGAATCATCCTTCCAAGAAGGGGAAGACGCAGAGGAAGGGAAATGAAAAGAAGGTAGTATGCTTTTCTTTTGGAAAGTCAGTCCATTAGAATAGGAATGACATTCCAAAGAAAGGGGAAGCTAATGGTGAGTTCATTATCGAGTTAAATTTTTATTTTTCTATACATTGGGTATTACATATAGATTTTGGGGCTAACATCTATATCCAAATGTTGGAACCAAGTAGATTTTGGAAAATTTCTATAGAAGATGTGGATCTGTGATCTCCAAAGGTGCAAGGTTGGCTTCTATTTCCATTATTTATTACCACCATTCACTTCCAATGGGAATGATTTTGGTTATACATTATTGTTATTATATACCAACTGTTACAAAAAAACATATTTTCTGTATCAAGTTTAGACACAGATTGGTTTATTTTCAAGATATGAAATAAATGTTTTTTCTTTTTTAATGAAAACATATGTTATGGTATAGAACATTTATATAACATTCTATATGTATTAATTTAAAAAAACCAAGTATTGGAAATTTATAATGAATCAAGTTCACAGGACTCTTATAACCCTTGACATTGGAAACACCATCTTGTTCATGTAAATGAGAAGTGTTTGATAAATCTCTATCCAGATGTTTATTTATATTATTCCGAGATAAAACCACATGATAAATGTCATGCTTTTTTGAAATAAAAAATGTTCAAATCATCATTTTGTGGACAGGGCGAAAGGAACATAGGGATTAGAGGATTGGTATAGACTAATGTGTGTGGACCATTTTCAGATGATGCTAGAGGTGGATATTCATACTTCATAACTTTTACTGATGACTTGAGTTGATATAGATATATCTACCTGATGTGGTATAAGTTTGAGTCCTTTGATGAATTTGAGGAAATAAAGAATGAAGTAGATAATCTGTTTGGTTATAATATAATGAAGCTTCAATCAGATCAAGGGGGTGAATATCTTAACCAAAAGTTCATAAATGTTCTACAAGATTTTGGAATTCTATCTCAACTCACTCCACCTTATACGCCACAATGGAATTTTGTTTGTGAAAGGAGGTAACATACCTTGTTGGACATGGTATGGTCGATGATGGGTCATGCAGATCTTCCATTTTATTTTTAGGGATATTCATTACAGATTACAGCATACACATTAAATTGAGTACCAAATAAAGTGGAAAATGGAATTCCTTTAGAGATATATAGTGGAAAGAAACACATTTTATCACCCAAATGTGTATTAGGTTGTGAGGCATTTGTTAAGGCCATCTCAAACAACAAAATATAACCTTAGGGAATGAAGTGTTTCTTTATAGGGTATCCCAAGGAAACAATGGGATACTACATATTCAACCCCTTAGACAAGAATGTGAATGTCACTAGAAAATCCTTCTTTCTTTATAGGGAGACCATCCTCAAGATGTATTGTGGGAGATGGGTTTACTTTGATGAATATGATGCTCAAGACACACAGTAGTCAGTACATGAATAGATTCCATAATTCCTTGTGGAAGAATTAGTTCCCGAAACAAACGTATTGCATAGTATCTCAATAGAGGTAAGATAACTAAGGATATATGGGTTTCTATTCATCGAAGATGGTGACTAATTATTGGTTGAAAATGATGAAGATCTCACCTATAAAGAGGTAGTAGAGTGATCTAAATCTACCAGATGGATAGAATCTATTAATTATGAAATAGATTCCATGTATCATAACCAATTTTGGGTTCCATCCGATGTTTCGGTTGATGTAAAGCCTATTGGATAAAGATGGGTATTCAAGAGGAAAATAGACATGTAAGGTAAAGTAGGTAACTTTAAATCAAGTATAGTGTCTAAAGTGTTCAAACAATATTAGGGAATTAACTATGATGGATCATTTTCACCAGTTTTGATGTTTAAATCCATAATAATCATACTTTTCAAAGTAGCTTACCAAGACTATGTGATGTGGAAGATGGATTTCAAAACTATATTCCTTAATGATAACTTTCATGAAGATGTCTATATGACACAACTAGAAGCTTTTGTGTCACCAGGTGTTTCCAAAAGGGTTTGAAAGTTTTAGAAATCCATTTATGGATTGAAGAAACCATCCAGGTTGTAGAATATTTGATTCGATAAATACATAAAAGAATTTGTTTTCATTAATAACTAATGTAGTCCATGTTTTTAAAAAATGTTAAATGGTAATCGGGTCATTATCCTAGTTGTATATTTTAATGAAATATTACATATTGAAAATTAAATACCACTCGTACAATCTATTAAAGACTTATTATTCAATTGTTTCTCCATGAAGGACTTAAATGAAGAATCCTAAATTCTAGGGATCAGGATCATTCATGATAGATCTATGAGAATTATTGGACTAATTCAAAGTACATATATTGACCAGATTCTAAAGAGATTTAGTTTGGAATAGTCAAAAAGGGGATTGCTTCTAGTGTCACATGGTTTAAATATTTCTAAGAAAATGTGTCCTCATAATCAACATCAAAAATGAAGAATGAGTAAGATCCCATATACTTCGGTGATAGGATCAATCATGTTTGCCTTGTTATAAATTAGACTTGATGTTTCCTATGCATTAGGTATAGTATGAAATTATCAAGACGATCCATGAGAATAGCATTGAACTATAGTTAGAACTATCCTTAAGTATCTGAGAAGAACTAGGGATATATTCCTAGTGTGTGGAAGAGATGGGGAGCTTGTCATTAGAGGGTATGTTGATTATGATTTTCAAATATATCTGAATGATCTGAAGTTGCAATCAGGATATGTTTTTTTCTCAATGGAGGAACTATGAGCTGGAAGAGTTCAAAGAAGCCAGTTGTCACTGATTCTATAATTGAGTCTGAATATATAGAGGCTTCTGATGCATGTAAGGAATCCATTTTTATTTGTAACTTTTACCAAGATCTTGATGTTTTACCTATCAGTAAATACCCTATCACAACGTATGTTTATAATACTCTAGCAGTGACTCTTTCAAATTAGTCATCGTCACACCAATTGACCAAGAATATACTCTGAAAGTATCACCTCTTGAGAAATTTCAATCAAAGGGGTAAAGTTTTACTGATAAAAGTTCACATTGAAGAGAATGTGGTTGACCCCTTGACTAAAGTCGTATCTTAGAAGAATCATGAGTATCATGTTAAAGCTAGCGTATTGAAGGTTGTTAGATATTGGTTCTACTGTAAGTGGGAGTCAGTTGGAGTTGGTTCCCTAGAACCAATATATTTTTATTTTATGATAAACATTTATTCATGGTTTTGGAATATTAATAAACTTATTATCACATCATGGTTTATCTTCTACATAACATAGTATGTGATAATGTCTTAAGGGTAGTTGTCTCACTAAAAGGTAATACGAGTTCCCTGACATAATGTGAAAGTGAAAGTGCTATGAAACTATTCTAGAATATATGTTCTATAGTCAAAGGATATCATTTGAGGAACACAAATGATATAGGCTATCAAGGGTGGGGACTTATATGACTTTGAGACACCTTCTCATTGTGTATTCCCTTGGTAACATCTAGTATGATATTATGAGAACAAGACCCACCAGCAGGAAATCCACATTCATATGTGTCATTGGATGTTCCTCTCTATGAACATGTCTATTGATCCTTATAATATAAGATTATTATTAATGAGAATTATGAGTCACACACATAGATGTATTGAAAAAACCATGACAACATATGTTCGCAGTAAGGTGGAATAAGTTGGGTATGTCACGAGTAACATTGAATTAATAAATAATGCAAGAAATGATTTATCCATTCTATTATTTATTGGGTGTTGATATATCAAGCCACTTTATGGAAATGATATAGCCTAAATAAATCCATGGCTATTGTGTTAAATAGGAAATTTTTATGTCTTGAAATTTAAAGAAATAGATAATTGAGCACATAGGTTGATAGAACTGGCACGCGACCTACTCGATTTGAGAAATTACGATAAAGGGATTATATTACATGTTAAGCATTTGTAGGATGTGACATGTCATTGTAGCATTTACTTTTTTCTCTATGGGTTCCTAGGAAAATTTTTGGAAGCTAACTTTGGACTTTAATATGATTCACCTATATCCCTTGTGAATGAGACCTAGAGGGTCATAGAATAATTTTATCCATAATCTCAGTTAAATAAAATATAATTATTTATTATTTAAGAGGTTTAATAAATATTATTCTCATACATGTTTTAATAATTTTTCATGTATGATTGATCTCATTTTTTCTGTCACTAGTTATTCGATTGAATATATTATGAGTGGAATATTTAATAAATATTTATTTGTTATTTAATGAAAAAATATATTTATTTATTTATAGAAAAATAATGAAGCAATATTTATTTAATAAATAAATTGACATTATTCAGGTCTTGAAAAATATTTTGGAGTAATGGAATACCAAGTTTAGTGATCTAGTGAGAAATAATATTATTGATGTTATTTAATTAAATAATATTTAATTTTAATTTGAAAGTTCATCATGTGTCATGGAATTATAATATTACTATTATTAATTGACATAGGGTTTTTTGGATTAAATAAATGATAATGGGACATGTGCAATTATTTTATTTTTACCCTAGAAATAAAAATATCCAACAATGTTATTTTCTTATTAGACTATTCGGTTGTGCACAACATTTTTTGAGAAAACATCTCAATCCTAGAGAGATCGATTCCTGATGATTTCTCTCAAGAATTGAGAGGATTCCTCCTCCATCAGATGAAGGAGAATTCGTTGGAAGCAGTTCTCGAGGAAATCAATGGTAGATGATGCAAGAACAAAGAACTCACATACTAATACCTAAAGACTCATTCGAAGACATTTGGAGATTCATTGAATACGTGTGGATCACCTATAGAAGATATCTACACTTGGTTTATTCAATGAAAAGATGTTTCACAATAGATCTTCCATCAGATGCATCAAAGAAGAAATAATTCCTTATAAGTAATTCTCCATCCAATTAAATTAATTATAAACAATATGTGTTGATCCTTCTCTATTGGTTTCGAAAAAATTCTTTTTTCCAATTTATTTAAATGAATTCCATGTAATAATACATTATTCATTGTATAGATCCTTGATTGATCTATGATTATAAGAAATATTAATGTTGGGCGCTTCCGATCACATGCATTCACTGCACCCGTAACCTACACCATAAACATTACATATTCTAGTGTTCTTTGACTAGAATTCATATTATTAAAATTCTGATAATATTTTCATTTTTTATTTTTATATAATTAAAAATATTATTACAAAGTAAACCCATACATTAAAAGTATACACTTATAATCGGTATATGTTTTTATCACTGAATAAATTAAAATAAAATGTGGTTTATTTTCCTGATAAATCTTTATAATATTAATATTTTCCTCATCCTTATCCCTACTCATCCATAAATCATGTGAGAATAATTTTTAACATTTGGGATGGACACAAAAATATCAATAAGCGGTATAGAAATAAATGAAATTGATAGTTCGATAAATACATGAGAACCAATGAAAAACACGTGTCTTGAATATATAAATTTTTTCCCATAAAGGGAAATAGCATTCCATAAAAAGATCATCTATTTTACCTTTTAAAAATAAATTATTTCCATAAAAATAATTATAAATCATAAGAAAATCATGCAGGTACCTTCAGATATTATTACATAGAACTCTTATAGAACCCTTATAGATTGGAATAATCATCTAGATAACTTCCAATATAATTCTCTAAAGAAAAAAATCATTACCCAGTGTATTTGAGTGTTATCTAAAAAAACCCAAAGATATAACGGGATCATCAATTATATATAATGGGTTTAACCCTTCATAAATAATATCCAAGGAATAATTCAAGAATAAAATGTTTGAAAACTCTTTCAAAACCACGTATAAAACACTTTCAGATATCAAAATACAATTTTCTTGTAAAAAACACTTTTAAACTCTAAAAACCATTAACATAATAATGAAACCATTTTATTTGAAAAAGAACTATTAAAAAAATAAAGGATAAATTAAATAATTAAATCATCATGGAAGTGGTAAATTTCATTCACGTTGAATAAGTTAAAAAACATTCTGTTAGAGTTTTGTAAAAAATACTAAAAGAGGAACATTAAAAGTAGGTTTAAAAGAAATTCCCTTACAAATATCATATCACTTATAAAATAGAATCAATTATGAGTATTCATAATAAATATATATATAACTTTTGAAAATAAAATATATTATAATAAAAATTAATTTCACAAATAATCTTAGTGTGACATGTGAAGTGGAAGTTTAACTCAATGAAAGAATATTGAGTTAATAATTCCTTTACCATGAGTCTAACTCATCACTTAAAATCATTATATTTCTGAATAATAAGATTAGTTAAATTATTAACGTTATTTAAAACATTTTTCAAGAATATTATTTATTTTATATCACTTGTTATCTTGTTATAAGAATTACTTAGTTATTTCAATTCACACAAAATATTTCTACGATATTCAGTACTTGAGTCAAAAAACAATTTGGTATGATGTCTATAGTGAAAGTGGTAATTGGTAAATCATATCTATAATAATAATCATGAAATGATAATAATTTGTATACATAAAATTTTCATTTCAAGTCCATACATTAAATATGGATATGAATAATGAACTACATCAGAATTATGGAGACTCTATGTTGTATGTACGCATGAGTAATGTTTCCATTTTTCAATGATAATTATGGAAAGAAGGTCAGTACCGTTTTATATTTAAATAATTATAATAATATAATTCATATCATATTAATCATTTAAATATACTTATATATATCATCCATGTTATGAGGAGATGAAAAATGAATCACATCACTTCATGGAGGTGATAATTCACACGTACGCACAAATGACGTTATCATTTTTATGTGCAAGGAAAGGTACGAAAAAATGATTTATTATAATTTAATAGTGATAAATATGTCATAAATATCATATATATATAAACTTTTAATTACATAATTATAAAAATTATTGGGAGACTGTGATGGAAAATGTATTTTATCGGTTCGTGAGGTGATAGTCTTTTATACACATGGATGATGAATCATTTTCACTTTAAATTGAAATAAGATGGATATGGATCATGAAAAAAACATTATAACATCTCATTATATGTATTATACTTTAGTTATTATTTTATCATGGTTGAATAATATTTTAAGGATGTGGAAGAAGAAATAAAACTAAATCTCTTGATTAAAAACAATAACTCTTCTTCGGACAATCTCATTTTCTTAACAACTTAAGACCACTATGGGTGGTGTTATTACAAAAATAAGATAACTATAATGTGGGTAGGTATTTGGGGAAATTATTTGGATTGTTAATTTTTGAACCAAATTTTCATAGTAGTATGATGAAAATAGAATAATATATTTCATCTTATTAGAGATGGGATGGACACTCTTGGAATTTCTCAAAATAATAAATTAATATAAAAACCATTTTTAATAAAAATTGATCTAAACTAAGTTATATAGAATATTGGGGGAATATGGGTTGAAATATATTCATCTAATAAAAATTATATTTTTAATGATTTTTTAATCCTTATATTTTTTTAACTCTTATTTAACCGATTTAATTATTACTATGACAACATTCATTTTTACTCTTTGAGTGTTAATATAGTTACTATAAAACAACAACAGAAATATAAATGGATCATGGATGAAATTTTAAAACATATCCTAGTCATTTTTTATAATTTTTAATTTTTTTGAATTTTATATCTTTTAATGAAATATTATTAGTTTTAAAATATCATTAATGTCAATTTTGACACTATTCAAAACACTATATTTTAAAAATATAAATACAAAAAGATATCTTTCAAAAAAATATATTGATAAATCATGAAAATTTCAAATTAATATATAAAAAAATTAAACATTAATTATGTTGGGACCAGGTTGGATAGATAAGGTTTTTGGAAGTTAGAAGAAGTTTTTTTACAAGTTTTTTGCCTTTTGATGTGAAAGGATATAAATCAATTCACTTTGTAAAAATTGAGAAATAATAATGAACATAGTATTCAATAAATTAGACTTTCATAGATTAATAAATTTTATCATATTTATAAGAATCTATATGGAGAAAAGGTTCATCTGACTCACCCTGAGTTCGGAATGAATGAATAATCATACTGAGGTGTTTCTCGAGAGTCTATATGGATCTACTAAAAATTTAAGATAGTTTTCTATATTTTATTTCCCATGAATCATAGGTAAGTTTTAAACCATGTGATGCTGGATTTATAGAATAAATTGTAGAAAATGTGTGGCTAACCGTATTGAGGAATGGTTGGAAAGAAAGTTATTTTTACAAATGGGAAGTTACAACACTTTCCATCAATAAGTCAGAAAATGTTGAATTTGGTCTTAAATTTTTTCATATTCATGAAAATTTCAATCTTATATGAAATAATTTCAAGAAGAGGAAATTTTTTGAAAACAAACCTTCCAGGTTACAGTCCATCCATATGAGATTACTGAACATGGATTTGTTAAATGCTGAGAAGGTAGGTTGTAATGAGAGAATCTGAATGTGCTAGTTTTTAGTCAGAATAAAAAAAGTCAAAATATATAAATCCTTAGAGAAATAAGTTGATGAGTATCATATTTATAAAAGAAATAATTTTTTTATGTCAAAAATATCGATACCAATACATTGGACTCAGTATAAATTGTAATCATTATAGGCATAATTATTTTCATTGGGAATTGTTAGGACTAATGACAAGAAAAAGAAGAAAATTTTTTTGTGACTGAGATCAATAAAAAATATAGTCAACCATTTCTCATCAATATGATTTTTTGATTTATTTAAGTGATAAATAGATTTTTTTAATATCTATAAAAAGTGTGTCAAGAGAATATAAGAAGAATAAGGGTCTTGTTTGAAAAAAAAATTTGAAAGTGTTTCAAAAGGGGTACATGAATCTTTCTTGACGTTCCAAGAATTTTTTAGACTTTTTTACGGAGCATCATAGTGGGAAGACATATGTTTTATATTTTTCAAAATTAATACAAAGAAACATATTCAGAATCTATTATCTTCTTCGTAATTAGAATATTGGAATAGGAATATTATTTTTTCAATTGCTATAGATTAATTTTATGATATGACTTGAGTTTTGATTTTTTTAAAAGTGGTTCAAGAAATGTGGAGTAACCCAATGCCTTTATTGTTATCATAATGTGAAATTAGAATCAATAATTGTATTTAGAATAAATATTTTTTTGGAGTACTAAATCATTGAATAATTCAAAGAGAGATCTGAAATTTAAGGGAAATTAAAGGCATTAAAAAAGTTAAGGAAAGATCAACGATTTTAAGGAATATTTAAGATTTGGGAATTTTTGTAAAGTGGGAAAACCATTTCTAAATTCTTCTTAAAACCATTTTGGTGTTTCTATAAAAGTATGAGAATTATTTTCAAAGTATATTACTTGCATCACTCCTAAAATAAGGGAAAGAATATCCACAATTTTTTCAAGAAGAATTTTTTAGATTGTGTTTTCTTGAAGAAGTTTACAGGACATAAGAATGAAAGGCTATGACACAAGATCATATTCAGTTTTTAGAATTTGAAAAATCAATCAGATTGGGATTTTTCTGATAAGATATAAGTACCGTTGATTTGTTTCAATGGTATTCTTATAAATTTATATTTATGTATAGAGTAATCGGATATAATAATTGTACTGGGAAATTAGACTAAGTGTAATTATGTAATCTAGGATTTTCTTATCTGATACTGCGTAATAAAGAGTAGAATTATTTTTAAAGGTTATGTTTTGTGAAATTTGATCAATAAGCAAAACATTTTATTACATAATTTAGTTCTATTTGAAGCACATGCACTGGTGTACTAAACATAGTGCTACATGAGTGTAATGGAATATCAAAAATGTGGTATTTCACACAAAAGGATTTTTTTCTAGTAGATTGTGTGAAACTATATTATTACCAAGCAATACCAAGGACGTAGCTACTCTTACTGAGTAGTGAACCTTGTAAATTTTTGTGTTCATATGGATGGGCATTTGATTTGTTTTCAGCATAAAAAATATATTTAATAGTAGATGAAGGTCGTGTCAAATTTATTGAAACATAAAAGAAATATATATCAACGATTCATCCCCTATCCCTATCAATGATACAAAAAACAAACTTGGAAATTACCAGTGGTATCAAAGTAAAGTTTCCCTTCATTTACTCTTTGCTAAAGTTTTGAAGAGAATTTGTGATGGAGAATAAAAATTGTGTGAACAATAAGAGGATTCTAGTATTATATGGAAATAACAATCATATATAGAAAGATAGAATGATTACTTATCTTATTCTTCTTGACTATTGTGTTTTTGAAGTTATAATAGATGGATTTATTTTTATTGATGATACTGTTTCTCTTAAACCTATTTATAAGAAGAATATTTATAATAATGGATGAGATAAAAAGGATTTAATCTCATTACTTTCTGAAAGTGAATTTTTAAGAGAGAATGTGTTACCATTATAAAAGGTATCTTCGATAAGTTGGAAAACATTTATGAAGGCAATAGAAAGTGAATAATGAAAAATTAAAAATATAGAGATTAGAGTATGAAGAAATCAAGATGGGTGAATATGAATCATTCAGTGGATTCTTTACCAGGATGAATGAAATTGATAGTACTATCATATATCTTGGTGAGAATCTAGAAGACTCAACCATTATTAAAAAGATATTGAGAATTAAACCAAACAAGTTTGATGAAAAGGTTTCTCTATTGGAAGATATAGACCCTGAATCATTATCTCTAGATGATTTTCATAGTACTCTCATAATTTATGTGATTATAGGGATAAGTTTATGAACGTTAAAAAAAAGATTATTGAGAAATTCCTTTCAAGGCTACAAAAAAATAAAAGTACAATAAGGCTATTTAGGAATAATTTATTGATTTCCTTGACTCCTAAAATATGGTATATTAAAATCTGGGTGAAATTTTATCTTTATTTTCTAAAAAATTGCGAATAGGTATAGGTAAATAAGATCGAAAGCTTCCCTTTAATGTTTTTGAATGTAGATCCATTGGGAACTTTATGGATAATTATCATAAAAGAAATAAGGAAGAGGATACTGATTAAGAATAATGAAGGCCAAGATGTTTATTTAATAAATAGGGTGATAAGGCTAAATTTGATTCAAAAGGAAAAGGTAAAAATTTCCTCAAATCCCAAATAAGAAGTTTATTATTTAAATATGATGAAGAATAATATAGTAATGTTTTATCTGAAAAGTATGAAAATCATGCTGGTGAGAATAATTTTATTGTAATGGTTGATAATGAAGAATATTTAAGAATTAGTTCTATGAAAGAAGAAGAATACTAATTATAATTTCATATTAAAAAATAATTTAATGAATTTATGAAAAATATTGGGAAGCTGGAAAAAGAAATCGAGAAGATTGAAAGTGACCACTCTTCAAAAAACAACCAAGAAGGTTTTATTGAATAGAAATTCAAGATGGTGAAGGATATTGATGATTTGATGAAATCTATTTAAAAATAAAATAAATGTAATGAACATTAGGAAGTGAAGCTGAAGGAAAAAAGAATAATAGCAGGAACTTGTTCAATAAAAACATTATAAGGATGAACGTAGGGATAAAAGTTTTAAAAACTCTATCTGTGAAGTTGTTTAAAGTTAAATTAAGGATAAACATGAGAATTTTCAACAAAATTTAACTTAAAAGTTTGAGAAGAAAGAAGGAATTGTTTCAAAAAAAAGATAATTTAGGGAAAGATGTGTATGTGTACAAGACCCAAAAAGATAGGAAATAAAAATTTAATAAACATTATGAGTCTAAAAAAATTTCTATTACTTCTAGTTCTAATAAGGTAGAAAAAAACCATGTTAAAAACGAATATTTTGTTTGAAAAAAAAATTCATGGTCAAATTTTTTTTGATAAGAATGATGATAAGGTTTTTAAGAAATTTGTTCCCAACTCTAGGCAGTATAAAAGCTACAGAGGAAAATATTAATTCTATGGGTAATATTCATATTTTGGTAGATTTAAAATTTTAGAAAATATTTGTTGGTTTAATCAAAAATATTTCAAATATTCCAAAATTTATAGAATTAAAAGTATGTGGGGGAGTCAATCTCCTTAAAGGAAGAATTATGAGACGTTTGTTCTAAAGAATTATGAGAAAGTTGTTTTGAAGAAACCAAAAATGGTTGGCGTAAAAGTTGAAAATATTTTCCAAACTCTATAAAATAAATGAGAAATATGTGAAAAAATTAGAAACCCTAAAAAAGGATGGATTATTTTGTTACAGGCACAAACAATTCTTCTTAATTACCAGAATCCAGAGATTAAGAAAGATAAAGGTAAAGAAAAGGTTCATGTTGTACAAATTGTACTGAAAGCTAAAAAAGGAGAATAACCTTGGATTCTTGATAGTGTGTGTTTTTCTCATATGAAAGGATATTTAATGTTTTTGAATAATGTGGAAGACTTCAATTATAGAATAGTGATATTTGGAAATGTTGAATCTCTAACAATCAAATATTTTGGATTAGAAATCATTGGGAAAAAAATATAGAAATCCACGAGATATTTGTATGTTGATGGTCTTAAATACAACATTCTTAGTATTTCACAACTTTTTTATGAAGCATAAAAAGTCATTTTCAGATAATATGGATTTATTTTAAAAATTGAGGAATATGGAAATAATGTTATTAGAGGCCAACATACAAAAGGAAACTTCTTCCAAGTTGGTAAAATATAAAACTCTTGTTCTCTGTGAATGGTGGAAGAGAATTAGTTATAGAATAAAAGGATGGGAAACATGTGTCAAAGAAATATGGTAAATCTATCAATGTGATATATTGTATGTGACATTCCTAATATGTAAAGAAGAATAGATTGGTGTTTCATTATTTTTTTGAAGGAAAAAAATACAAAATCAGTGCATAAGAAAGTTTAGGTTTGTTCAAAATAACCCTTGGAACTTATTAATTCCAATATCAGTTGTCCAATGGGAAAACAAACAAAAAATGGAAATAATTACTTCAACACTTTCATTGATGACTTTAATGTGATTACTTATGTTATTTATTTGGAACATAAGTAAGGTTATATGAAAATGTTTAAATGTTTTAGGAGGAATGTTGAGAAAGAATGTGAGTATTTAGTGTATAATTTGAGAATTGATAATAGTAGTGAATGAAGAAATGATTAATTTTAAAGTTATATTAAGAATCATAGAATTTGTCATGATTTCAGTTCACTATACACTCATAAAAAATATGGGGTTTCTGAAATTAATAACATAAGTTTAGTATAAATAGGGATAACTATGTTACTTGAGCATGGTCTTTCGCATTACTATGGAGAAAATACATGAGTACTGTTATGTATATCCAAAACCAATTCTTCTATAATCTGTGTTTAAATATAACTCAATATAAATTTCTTTATAATAAAACTCCAAGTTTGAAACACTTAATAGTTTTTTGGAGTCAATGGATAATAAATAAGAAAGGTGGAAACCTTGGAAAGTTTGAGTAGAGAGGTGAAGATAGAAGTTTTCTTGGTTATTCTATAGATGGAACATGATATATGTGTTTCAATAAATAAATATTAGAAATAGTAAATTTTTTTATGTAAAGGTTATTGAAAAGATGAGGAAGATAAATAGACTTTTGAAGATAAGGAAGTTGAGAAGAATGAAAAAATGTTTGTTAACAATTTGGATAAGGATACTGAAAATCGTAACCCTACCCTATAAGATTAATTATAATCTCCTATTTCAAGTGATAAATAAGAAAATCAAAAATATCATCCTAGGCTGATGAAGAAAATGTATGCTCAAAACATTATTGTTGATCAGCATCAGGATTTTCAAACAAGAAGAACTTCAAAAACTATCACACATAATTCCTTTTATTAAAAAGTATAACCAAAAGTTGTGAATGAATATTTTGAGCATCTATAATGGGTTTATGCTATGAATGAAGAGCTTGATTAGATAGAAAATAATGATACTTGGGAACTCATACCCAATCGGGATAACAATAATGTGGTTGGAAAAAATTGGTTTTCTAGAACAAGATTGATGAAGATGGTGATGTGATAAGAAACAAAGAAATCATATTGTGAACTGGGTTCTCATAAATATAATTCTTTGAATTTTACGGAATATTTTTTGTGGATAGGTTAGAAACAATCATAATATTTCTTTCAATTTCTTCATAATGTAATTACAAAAAAAATCAAGTAAATGTGAAGTCCACATTTCCTAATGGGGGTCTTTATAAGTATGTTTACATTAAACAAACATATGTATTTATTTCTAGTAAATATGAAATTTATGTGTGTAAGTTGAAGAACACCTTGTATGGGATAAAATATGCTCTAAGGGCATGGTATTAAAAATTGGATACATTCTTGAGGAAGATGAGTTTCAACAAATCAATAGTTAATAGAAATATTTACATTAAATAAAGTCAAGAGTTCTCCATTTTCATAATTTTTTATTTTTATGAAATTATATTTACTGGGAGTGATGAAAGAACTTGTGAATGATTTGGTAAATAAATGAAAACGTTGTTTGGGATGTCCATACTGGAATAAGTGAGAAACTTTCTTCAGTTAAAAATCATACAAAAGAAAAAAACACTTTATTCATTCTCGAGATAATTATTCTAAAGAAATTCCTAATAAGTTCATCTTTTTAAATTATAAACCAATTTATGCACCAATTTCAATGGAAACCATGTTGTATAAAGATGGAGAATGCATGGATGTTGAACAGAAAGTGTTTTGAAATCTGATTGTATGTTATTTATATTTTAATACCTCAGAACCCTACATTGTTTATGTTTTTACCCTATATTAAATATTTTAGATCTCTCCTAAAGAATCAAATTTAATTTTTGAAAAATTAATTCTTAGATATATCAAACGAACATAAAAATTTTAGAATTAGGTATGATAGCTCAAAAAGTATTGTCTTGTTTGGGTATTTAGATGATGATTGGGTAGAAAATGTTGATGATAAGATATCCGAATCTAGTCTATCTTTTTTATAGGAATATTTCTAAAAGTTGGAAAAAAAATTCACTAACTCTTAGTACAACTAAATTTGTGATGTTGATGCCACTCAAGTCACTACTCAACTTATATAGATGAAGAACCAGTTAGAAGGCTTACTTATTGAAGTAAGGTTACTCTTGCTCTTGGTTTTTGATATTCAAATAGAAATAAACCTTACTAGTAATCAAGTATAACATTCTAATTCAAAACATATTGATATCAAATAAAATTTCTTCAAAGATCATGTGGAGAATAATCATTTGAAGCTAGATAATGTATCTACATTGGAAGAAGTTTCTCATATTTTCACAAAAAAATTACAGAAGGAATATTTTTCTATATATAGGTTTAACATGGGTGTCCAACCTATTTTTAATCAAGGTTGAGTTATTTTTTTTCCTATATCATGTTATATTTGGACAGTGTTGTGAAGGGGAATAAAGGGGGAGTTTTAGGTAAACTGTAAAGACAATATGTAAGTGTCCAAACTATTCTAAATATTTATGGGAGTGGTTGTAGGAAATTTTTGTCAACATGAAAATGAAAGAAGAAAAGAAATATGTGAAGAAAAACTAAGTAAGTTTCATGTTCACTAATTTTGTATAACATGGTTTTTCTATCAATAATTTTTCATTCCTAGAATAATTTATCTCATTAAGTCTAACAATTATTGATAAATAATTCATATCTTGAGGTTAAAAAGTTTAGTTATTTAGGAATCATGGTTGGAAACACTATACAAAGTGTGATATTATTGGGATCAAATTGTTTGTATTAGGTTTTTTGGAAGTTAGAATATTTTTTTACAAGCGAGTTGTCTTTTGTTATCAAAGAAGATAAATATATTCACTTTTTAAAAGTTGAAAATCAGACTTACAATTGTATTTAAGAAATTAAGATCACAAATATTAATAAATTCAATTAAATTGTAAAGAATATTTCTAGAATAAAAGGATCATTGAACTCACATAGAGTCTAGAATGAATGAAAAATCATAATGAAGTGCTACTCTAGAGTCTATCTAGCTCTGATGAAAAATTGATGATTCTTTATTTCTCTATATTTCCTATAAATCATAATTAAGTTACAAAATTTGTGATTCTATCTTGAATGGAAAAAGATATAAAAGTTACAGACAATCGTATTGAGGATTGGTTGGAAAGAAAGAAAGTTGTTGGTAAGGATGGGATGCTACATACTTTCCATCAATAAGTCAGAATATGTGGAAGATATTCTTAGATTTTTTTCAAATTCATAAATAATTAATTCTGATAATAAAGAAGATTAAGAAGATGAATGTTTTTATAAAAAACCCTTTATGGACCCAGTCTATCAGTATGAGGTTACCGTACATAGATTTTTTAAAGGCTGAAGTGTTTTTTCATAATGAGAGAAACCAAATGTGCTTGTTTTTAGTAAGACCAAAATCCAAAATATTTAAAACCTAAAATAAAAAAGTTAATTAGCATCATATTCCCAAAAAAATATTTTTTTGAATTTTAATCTGCTAATATTGGTCCATCTGACTCGGTATTCAATCATAATCATCATAGGTAAGAATTTTTTTTGTTGGGAGTTATTGTGAACAATTAAAAGGGAATCAAGAAATGTTTTTAGAGACCGATATCAATCAAAAATATGGTCAAACATTTCTCAGAAATATTATTTTTTTATTGGTTTCAGTGATAATGATAGTTTTTAATATCTATAATAAGTGGTTCAATAGAAAAGATGATGAATGATGGCCTTGTTTGTAGACATTTTGATTGTGTTTTCAAAGGGAGAATGTAAGCTTGCTTGAAGTTACAATATTTTATTTCTTTTGTTACATATCATTGTAATGGAAAGACATATGTTTCAATTTTTTCACAATTGATATAAAGAAACATATTGAAGAATATATTTTCTTCATATTAATAAAGAAATTAGAATGTGAATATTAGTTTTTCAATTGGTGCAGAGCAATGTTATGATATGTCTTCATTTCATATATTATTTCAAGTGGGTCAAGAAAATCAGAGTGACCAAAATCCTTTATCATACATGTAATTGAAATTCAGAATATAGAATCTGATTAGAACTGACGATGTTCTTGGAAGTTTTAAGCATTGAATATTTCATATAGAGATATGGAATTTAAAAGAAATTAAAGGTGATGAATAAGTTAAAGAAACATCTGATATTTAATAAGAATTAAGATTTAAGAATTTTGGTAAAGTGGTAAAACCTTTTTATAATCCCTATTAAAAATAATTGCATGTCTATAAAAGGTTAATATTACTTTTTTTATTATTTTACATTCATCACTCGTGAAAAATGAGAAAAGAAATCTGTAATTCTAGCAAGAAGAAGTTTTCAGTTTGTGTATTAATAAAGAATATTTTTGGAAAAAGGAAGAAGTTATAAGAGACAAGATGGTTCTTAATTTAAAATATCGAACCAATCAGTAATATTTGGATTTCTTTACTAAGGTATAAGTGGTTCAGATTTATTTCAGTGGTATTCTGACTAAGTTATTTTTTTATTGAAAAATAGGACTTTGAAATTAGACTAGAAATCAGACTGAGTGACATTACGAAGTCCCTAAAGTTCTTAACTAATCCTAGGTAATAAAAAGAATAATTATTTTGGAAGTTTATGTTTTGTGAAATTTGATCAAGAATCACAAAATTGTATTACATCATTTTATACTATTTGAATTACATGCACTATTGTATTGAATATAGTGCTACAAAAGTGTAACTATATATCCTACTCATTATATTCCATAAAAATGATTGTTTTCTCATAGATTTTGTGGTATTGGATTATTTCCAAACCATTCCAAGGACATAAATACTCTTATTGTGAAGTAAAAATTGTAAATTTTACCGTTCTTATGGATGTGTGTTTGTCTTATTTTCAATAGAGAAAGAAATATTTAATAGGAGGTGAAGGTTATTTCAAAAGTAAGGAAACATAAAAGAAAAATATATAACTGATTCACCCACTCCCCTTCATAGTGATACAGAAATCCTGACTTCGAAATTACAAATTATATCAAATTAAATTTATTTTCATATTTTAATATCATTTATTTGATACTTCAATTAATTTAATTACTACTACATAACTATTATGAAAGCATTTAATGTAACTATTTCTTCACTAAAAGTTAAAAATAAATTTTAATGATGAAGATAAATATTTTATATTTTCAATGAATCTTTATGGTCTTATATATATATTGTATCAAAATAAATTAACAATGTTATACTTATTAAAAACATTAGTGTGAAAAGTTTGACTTCTCTTAAAATAAAATACTATAGGGGGTTAAAGACATAAATAGTGGATCTAAGGGGTTATAAATTCATCACATGGACGATTTTTTTATAAAATCACTCATCAAAAATAATTATTACTACTTCTTGGGGTAATTTTATAATAGTTATAGTATTATTTTCTTCTTTAATTTCCAAAATTTACCATAACTATTGTAGTAAAATTAATAATTTTACAATTCATATTATCCAAAAATAAAATGGAGATATTTATTATATTTGAAAACTATGATTCCAAATAGGGAATCCATTTTAAAAAATTAAAAACACATATGTCGCAAAAATTAATTTGAAGTTAATCTCATTGATAAGGAGAGAAAGCGGGTTTTTAAAGTGAAAATGTACAAAAGTTTGAAATGTTTTTAGATCCAAATTTAATATGAAAATATTAAAATTACCTAATTTAGATTAATATATGTATAATTCAAATCATTTTACTTTAAAAATAACATTAAATATAATTTATCATTATAAACATCTGGATAAAAATTCATTTTAAAATTAAAATGAAGGATTTATTCAATATTCATAAAAAATTATAACTTATCCCAAAAAATTGAAAAATAACCCTAAGTCAATTTTAACATTCTTCTATCAAAAATTAATTTTATTTTTCAAATAAAATATATAAAATTGACAACATTTTTAATAAAACAAAAACTCCATCTAATGGTGGAAAATCGACTTTAGAAAAATATAGTTTTTTATGCGTAAAATTGGATTTATTTTAATATTTTATCTAGAAAACACACAAGATGAATTTAAAAATTATATTTAATATTATATATATATATAATTTATATAATCCAATAATAGATATTTTTTATTTATTTTTATAAAACATATTGTTCACATTTAAATGGTTTTTTTAAAAAAGTTTTCCTTTTATTTTTGAAAAGGGTTTTATTTTCTTTTATAAAAAATTGGTCACCATAGAATTAATTATTTGTAAATGTGTAAACCATATTTCTATAAATTATTTAATACTATTCGTACACTATATTCTAATGGCTATGTTATAATGGTAACATTTAAATAATAATATTTAGTAGTTCGTTTAAGCTCGATGTGGTGTATCATGTACCCTATCGAACATAGTGTTGCCTTCCTAAAATCTTCAGACATTACAAATAAACCATCAATATTCATGATAAATATTCTATTGTAATATCATTATATATGAGAACATATCCTAGGACTTTATTTTATGCATCCATATATATATCAAAACCCATTATTCACTACATGGTAGTGCGAGAACAAGTGCCATGACCAACCTTTTTTTCAATTCCATAGAATTTTCTTCGCATTCATTTCCCCAAAAGAATTTGGATCCATTATAAGTCAACTTGGTCAGTGGATTTTATATTCAAGAGAAGTATATCAAAAAAATAGCAGCAATATCCATCTAATTCATGAAAACTACAGATCTTATTTGATTTGGTTGGTTTCTACCATTTCTCACTAACATTCTTATTAGAATGATTTATGGGTATAACCTCACTAATTATTAAATAACACAATAATGAGACATTTTATATTTATAATTAACATTTTCTAAAATTTTTATACATTTTGTCCTTCCTCAAGGTCTTTAACACAATCCTGAAATGATCTTCACTCTCTTTTTTGATTTTGGAATTTATATAAGAATATCATCTATAAACACTACAACAAACTGATTAAGTTAATCACTAAAGAAACTTTTCATTATATTCTTAAAGATAATGAGTTCATTGGTAATTACAAATGTCATAACTACATATTTATAGGGTTAATACCTCATATAAAAAAATATCGATCTCCATGCAGTTCATTAAATATGTCATCAGTTTGTAGTAGAGGATACTTGTTATTGTTGTTGTCTTGTTAATTTCATAATAATCAATGAAAATACAAATTGACCCATATTTATTCTTCATAAAAGGAATTTGTTCACGGCATAATGGTGGAATAGGTTGTGTGAGTCCATTATCAATATCCTCATGTAGTTTATTCTTCAATTCCATCAACTCAATCGGGAATATTTAATAAAGAGACTTCAAAATAGGTGTAGCATCAAGTATGAGTTTTATTGATAACATATCTTTAGTATTTGAGGTAATACTTGGAAATTATTTATTAAATTAATAATCATATTCCCAGAAAATAAACTTATCTTGAATTTTGAGTTTCCCTCCAACCATTCGTGGAATATAACCCTTAGTAATAAGTATCCAAACCAACAAAATGATGGTAATTTCCATTGGAAGTTCATATTCATCCTCCCTTTATTATATAATCATAGGTTGAATCATGATATGAAACATGAATTAAAATCCTTAATAATTGAATTTTTATTTTTATAGATATATTCAATCTATTCCAAAATCATATCAAATATTACTATAGGGAGACTAATAAGATTTAAAATAAGTATATTCCAAAAAAGTCAATCAGGGATGGCTTATAGAATTGAGATATAATTATCATACCACTATGAGTTTTCCCCGATATTTTAATATATAATCATCAAGGTGGTGGTTTGACAACCTAAGAAAAGTATCCAATTATAATAGAGTGGGTAGAACCTGAATCAAATAATACATATGTAGTTCAATAGATAATAATAAGTTTACCTTTCACTACTTCACCCTCAGGAACCACTTTAACTATCTTAATCCCATAATCCTTCCCTTTATCCATCATCTTTGGATGTTGCTGATGATGATTATTGTCATTAAACCTATGATTCATACATTAATTAGTGTCATGTTTATTCTCCTTTCAATTGTAGCATTGGAATGTGGGTGGTGTATTTGGTTTATCTTTCTTCTCATAATTGATGGGCCTATTCATGCCTCTTTGGTATTCATTTCCTCGATTACCTTATTTTCTACACTTGAATTATTTACTTTATCCATTAAGGTATTTTCCCCATTCTTTTTTCACATTATTTGAATGAAGGGAGGTTAATTTTATTTCCTTTTTGGATTTTAATAATTGAACTTCCTTGAAAAATCATTTTTCTATTATTTTCCCCAAACATATTTTAATGATGAGAGTTTTCACTCTACATTTTGAGAGCACAAAAAATGATTTCTTAATAGTTATCAAAGAATATAACATCCATTTTCCATTTATAGACTTGTTCTTAATCACTAAATAATCAATCAATTTTAATTTCTTGTTTGATGATAAAATAAGAAATACACATCAACAAATCTGGTAAAATTTTCTTCAAAGGAATTTATGGAATTATCAACCTCTACATAGTTTAAAAAATTCCATCTCTATTTTAGTGAAAATATTTCATGGAAAATACTTATTGAAAATACCTTATTAAACTATTCCCATTTCATGGAGTCAATTTTTCCTCTTACCTCATTTTCTTGGTAAGATTCCACCACTAATCAGTTTCACCTTATAAATTATACATAGCCAAACAACCTTCCCATGGTCTGAGAACTAGAAAAAAATATTTTCTATAACACAATCGATTACTCATCAAAATGTGGATTAGAGGCCCCCGCTGTAGGAAGGTAGATGTTGTCACATGAAGTACTTGATATCATGTTGCTCCTTCTATGGAGTGTTTTCGAGCATAACATGGTTCACATTATTATTCATATCTTAAGAATGTTGTTCATGCATTTCCATGATGTTTTTTACCCCAAAAAACATTCCATTTATTTTTTAATAGGGGAAATCAACACATTTTCCTTTACACTCATTCATCACTCAGTTACACCTTTTTCTAGTTATTTACTAAAATAAAATAATGTTAGGGAGAATAATAAATCTAAAATTAAAGATATTAAATTAAAAGAAACAATTCATAAATAATGTGTATGCCCTAATTTATGAACTTATAGGTTTCAATCGGGGTTTTTCATTGTCAATTTTCTATTAGGTTATCTTTATATACTATAAAAATATGCTCAAATCCATCATCATGTTTTATAAATATTGTTTAAATCACTAAATCATAACCCCCATGAGTTTAAACCCATGTCTATAGTTAAGTCTCTTTTTCAAGAACCATGTGAATATTGAGTTAATACTCAACTAATATTTTCATTTTTATTACCCCTAGGTAGATCAGTGTTATATCCCACATCTAGTTGTAGTACTTGGATAGGGATTCCCTTGTTAGTAAAACCATACAATCTCTACTTTTCTAAAAAAATCGGATATCGTACACTTACAATTATCTATAGGGTTATGAGTAATCTTATATAATCCTAATACCCAAAAAAACTAGACTAATATCCAAAAATAACTAAACCTGACTTTGATACCAACTGAAATGACACAAACATTACATGAATGAATAAATAATAATTATTGATAATTATTCATTATATCTTCTAATAATGCATTCTCCAAAAATTTAAGGTTTTATTGTATTTATAAACAATATACATAATAAAATTATTTATGGACAATATTCAACATCTCCCTCAAGATCTTCTCACATAGTACCCTTCTTAAACATATCCTACTAAATTTTATTTTCCATTACCTATGAAAATGGAAACATAATAAAGTGTTATATTAGATTCTTGATATGGTAAACACAGGAGATATCAATAAACGATCATATGTTAGAATAAGATAATCATAAGGTATTTATAATATGATCATAAATTAAAATAACATACACAATAATTCAAGCAACATAAAACATTATTCATGGTATAAGGCTTTATCATAACAAAAGTCAAGAGTTGTAAAAGTAAATAATCATCCATAATCAATCATTGTCCTTGATATCATATCATAAACAAAATAAATAACCTAGTGAAATACATATAAGTATAGAAAATCATTTCATTATTAATGTATAACTCTCAAGACTATCATATCATAGTGGACAGAGTCCTACAGTGGATTGGGTTCACTACCCAAATCTATAAACATAGTGAATAGAGACCTATAGTAGACTAGATCCGCACCTCATTCCCATTTATACTATCCTATAATATATCATATTTTACTCAAATCCTTGGAGGGATATATAATTCTAGGCCCACCCATCACATAATGAAAACTATAAATATGTATTCTATAAGAACTTCAAAAATTCATATTTCTATATTACTCATTTAACTCATGGAAAATAGATGGATTTAATGAAAACATCCATATAAAATCCATAATCTATCAAGATAAATAAATTTTATCGTAATATAATAACATATCTCAGGTTTAACATAAGTTACATTAAAGGAAATTGATATAAATAAAAAACCCCTTTTAGGATTACGGGATAAATTAATTTAAAAACAAGAAGAAATATCCATTTTATTTTCAAAATAACTATTAATTAAAATTATCTGGGAAAACCATTTTGAAATTGTGGAAGGATTATCTGTAAATAATAATTCTCATAATTTTGAAAGAATAAGTTCACACAAAATTTTTTAAAAGTGGATACATTTTCCAAATCAACATGTGTGTGAGAGGATATAAAAAATTAAAACATTTTATAAAGAAAAATAGAAATATATAAAATAACTATTATAAATTTTTGAATAAAGAAAAATGAAATCCATTAAATGAATAAGTACATAGATGACTATGATTACCAATTAAAAAGAAGTAATGGGGTTGGATTTATATACAAGCATGACATTACGTAAATTATTTACCAAGGGAAATGAAATTGATAGAGGGAGTATAAAATCCCAATAATAACCACATGATAAGAAAATATATGGGGTTTTAGATATAAATTTCACAAAATAGTTTCCTATATATAGATTCATTCATAATAATCTTGATTTGAAAATGAGATTAAAAATAAACCCTTACAACTTCATTAACATTCAAATCAAAAACCCATCTAATGTAGAACATAAGGTGTATTCATGAGTCTATTGAATTGAATTATAAATATATTAAAAATAAATACATAGGAAGTATACATAATTCAAAATATAATAATAGTTGAATAGAAATCATATATTAATGAAGTGAAATTATGATGAAGAAACCCATAACTTTTTCTCTCGACTTTCACAAAATATTTTTAACCTCTTTTATAATAAACATAACCATATTAATCACTTATTTAAAAAATAACTTCAAATATATTACCTGTTATATTCTTTAATTATAATCAATCACTATATATTTTTTAGTTTGTTAATTTTTATTTTCATCCTTGGAAGTTCACAAATTCTATATTTTCACTCATGTTTTACAAGGGAGACATAGAATCCTATACTTTAATACCAATTTCATTATTAAAGGATTTTAAAAATATTTAAATCATTTTTTATAAATTATTTATGCATCCTCCTTTTCACTTTTCAGAAACTATGGTCTTGGTTCATGAGAACAATATACAACATAAATTTGTTTCGAGTAATTTACTGATATAAAAAGATTACTTTATAGTGATCATTAATTTTTTTATCCTCATTTTAGATCTATATAAATTACATATATTAATCCATAATATTATATATATTTATAAAATAAATTTTAGATCCACATGAGTATATCTATAATGGAAAATGTAACACATCGCTCCATGGAGGCGGTAGTCTGCATGTACACAAAAATGACATTTTAATTTTCCACAGAATAAAAATATGATAGAATTGGTTTATATTATAATGATATTAAAAAATTTATAAATTTAATATTTATTCATTAGATACCTATTTTTATCCATCCATGTAATGTGGTTATGAAAAACAAAATGTGTCACTTTATGGTGGCAGTAGTCCGCACAAAAGCACAAATGATGTTCTCATTTTATTCTAAGAAAATTGAAAGGGTTGATAATGGTTATAAAATTAACATAATAATATTTTAGTATATTATTAATACCAATGTCATTATATTATAATAGGAAAATATATGCGTAAGAGAAATATAGAGATTAAAAAATTAAGAAGTGACTAGTACACACGTTGAGAAACTGAAAATTATATTAGAGAACCTCATGGAAATGGAAGGATTTAGAAATTTTCCATGGATAAAGGGGATAAAAAAATTTATTGGTCTATAAAAGAAGTAAAAAATTTCAAAGGTTCCGAATAAATAATAATTTTTGAGTGTATGTAAAGGTGTGTTGAATTCACATTTTATAAGTGAGGTGAGTGGAATTTTTTAATAACATAAAAGGACTAGTCATAATTTAAGGAAAGTGGCTTTAAATGTGTAAAATTATAAAGAGTGGATAACTTTGGGTAGATCCCCCTATGATTCACACATTAAGAGAAATGTTTTGATAAATTTTAGAAGTTTTCCCCTTCGTTTTAAATTTTCTAACAATTTAATTTTACCACAATAACTCTTTCTTTAAAATTTGGTTACTTGTTTTATAACTGAAAATACAATTAACCTAATAATATAATTTGAATCAAATTATTCAAAATAAGAAAAAAAATCCTAATTTGGAATTTCTAAAAGTAAAAAAAATTAATTATAAAATAATAAGCATTTATCATATAAAAATTGTTTTTATAAAAATAAAACATTAGGTTCTAAAATGTAAAATATAGGTTCTTAAATTAAACTTAATATTTTTAAATATAAAATTCTAATTATTAAATACATATTTTATTAGAAAAAAATTAACTAATTAATTTTTAATTCATGGTTATATCCTAATTATTTCATATAATTCATGGTATTTATAAAAATAATATCTTTCACCATTCACCTAACAAAATGTTATAAAAATACCATAAACTTATCCTAACCTAATATTGCTGTGAAAATATCAATAATCAAGTTCATTTTCTTATAGTAAAATTATATATTTTTATATATTTATCTTTTAAAAAATCTATAATTTATAATAAAAAAGTTTAAAAAACATTTTTTTAGCCATGAATAATTAAAGTAGTACTTCTTATAATTACTTAATTGAATTTACTAATTATGTATCACTTAAATGTATTATAGTATATTGAATTTTTTATAACAATAAATTATAATTTACTTAATTTTGGTTTTGTGTGTATTTCCTAATATCTAACGTATCAAACTTATAAAAGATAGATATATTTGAAAAACTTAAGTTGTAATTTAGATTAATGTTGAAGTTGAGACTGATGTGAAAAGGAATGTGTTATTTGAAATATTCTACTTAGGAATTTAATATGATTTATGGTATATTATAATAAATTTTAAAAAAATTTCAATTATTTTGATAATACCTAAGAATATTTGAATTTATTCTAAGGTGTTTTGAAGATTTTGGGAATGTTTATAGGTCATTTGAAAAAGTCCTAGAATAATTTTAAGAAGTATATAATCTTTTAGAATAAGTAAGAAAATAAATAATTACTAAAAATTTCAAAAGATTCATGGATTTTAAAATAAATTAAAAAATGTGTACTAATTTGAGTTTTCATGGTGTAATAATTTATCTGTGGCATAAAACTTTTTATGACCAATGTAATAATTTGGGTGAAATTGTAAATACTTACTCTACACATCAGGCTTTTTGAGTTATCTGAATTTGAGAATTAGTAAGACTATTTCCTATGTGTTAGAATTCATATGTGATCATGTATAAATTTACAACTATATTTTTGACTTTGAAGTTTTCATGATACTTTTCATGTAAGACTCTAAAGGGATAAAAACATTTCATAGTCATGTATAACTTTTGAGTTCTCTAGAATTTGTAAAAGTCATAAACTAGCCCATTGTGCATATGAATTTTATATGATCCTACGCTAGACTCTCATAAAAGGTGTATTATTTTAATGTTTCATAAGAATTTGGGCTACCGTGTATGATTTTACTAATCCACATTTTAATTTTACTATCTGTGTAGTACTGGGTCTTATAAAAAATTTGATATTTCTATAGAATGAAAATTAAAGTTTCCAAAATTAAATTTTGAAGGAGAAAATGAAATTAGTTTATGCTTAATTTGTTCTTTAAAGTTATAAACATAATTAAGCTATGTTCATACACAATTTAATCTTTAGGTACATAACATTGAATGATATTATATGATCGGATCAATGTTATATTATATTTATGATTTTCAAATGAGAATATTTGTAAATAACATTGGTTATCAAAATATGAAAAAAAAATATTGATGAATGCATTGTCATTTATTGATTTAAATATCATGAAAGAATTTTTTTTATTAATTAATTATTTGACAATTGTTTTGAGTTTCTTGTTGTATTTTACAAACTCGTGTTGACACATACACTGGTTTTATTGAAACTCTCACGCTACAAATACTCAGTCTATTCCATAAAAAGTTATAATTTATGATTTTTATATGGATTTAGAAATAATTTTTTATTTGTGAATTTTTGGTGGAATATTTGGAAAATAAAATATATTGAGCATGGGGGAATGAATAAAATAAAGATAAATTTTAATGATAGATAAATGGGGAAGAAAATGAAGAAAAGAATTATTTTAAAATTAATGGAGAAAGAGGTTGAGATGAAAAATAAAGAAAACATAGGGGGACACCCATGTGATTCCCCAAAAAAATCATTGGAGGTTATTGTGGATAAAGTTATTGTATGTGATTTATTGTTATTTCATGTTAATTTTGATGTATATTCATTTAAAGGAATTCAAAATGCCCCAAAATGGCATGAAATTATATGAGGCCTCATTTATATAAAATGGGGCATGAACCTTTTAAAAATGATATAGTTGTCTTAGGGGATTAGAGAACTCAACCTAGATAATATAAATATTCTAATACAATGATGGAGCAATAATATCATCTAATATCAAATAATAATATAATTTGAACAAGTTTTGTTTATTGGATCTGTTATATGTTTAAGGAGAAGATAATAAGAGGAACCTACAGTACTAGGTATCATAGAAGTAGTATAAAATAAGAATAATTATTAGAGTAATTAAATTATATAGGAATTTATATAGAATATATATAGGTTTTCAAATACCTTGGATCTTGAGTTGGGAGAAATAATAATGAGATGTTTTTGAATAAGAATTTGGATTTTAGTAGATAAAAGAGATAGTGTTTCATAAGGGTATTTTAAAATATATAAATGCAGTAAAAGTATCTCTTTTGAGAGGATGAATATTAGATTGTTGGATATATAAAAATCCCTAGATATAATTTTGATCTACTTTGAAAAAATTGAAAGAAGTTTATAAGACCAGTTAGAGACTAAAGAAAGTGTTACACGGTATAAAGATTCCATCATTTTCATTAATACAATAAAGGATCATTTATTTAATATGGTGAGAGGTTATAGTAATATCCCTTCTCAATAAACTTATAGTTAATGATAAATTTATTAATAATAAATATATTACTTAGTGAAAACCTAATCACAACAATGAGTAGGTTTCCCACCTCTAATTTAAACCTTGTAAAAATACCATGTGTTGATCTCTCATTCATATTTTTAATTTCATATGGTGTGTATAATTAGACAAAAATTAGATCCATATTCATCCTAAAAAGTGTCATATGTTCATATACTGAAGGGGTTAAAATTTTACATGTTTCAATTGAAATCTTTTAAAAGTTTGGTAACACTTGATTCACCCCCTTCAAGGGTTTTCAATAGTCTTAAAGGTAATTTCAATTGGTATAATAGTAATGGTTACCTATGATTGGATATTATGTTTCATTACCTAGTATTTTTATTAGGAATATATAAAGTGAATATCTTAATCTCTTTCAAAAGAGACTCATATAAAAAACCTGTTTCCATATCTATCAAACATTATTCGGAGTTTTTGGCCCAGAATTTGAAAAACATGAAAAGTAGAGTGGCCAAGAATATAAAAATGATAAAAAGTGTAAGACAAAAAACAATTTCTTTAAGTAATAATATTATTGAATTTCATTTTAATCTGATTTTTATTAATCATATGGATTGATTATAAGCATTAAAAAATATGAATTTAATGAAACAATTAGTTTTTTTATTATAAAGTAAAGGATTTCTTGAAGATTGTTTCTATTGAAGTTTTCACGTATATATATTCATACATAATGAGACCTTATTATGAAAATTAACAACTTTAGTTATAATTTTATATAATTTAGGATGTGTTGTCTTAAAATTTTATCAATAATAACACTCTTACAAAAATTAGTTAAATTCAAATAAGAATCAGTCAAACTTGGAATTAAAGACTATCACTAATTGAATAATAATTGAAGACTGTTTTTTGTGAGAAATAAGAATATGAGAAAGTTATTAAATTGATTTCATGCATTGGATAAATTATATATAAGTCTCCATAAATGTCAAATACTTTCAATTGGAAAGGAAATAAAATAAAATAAAAGATATTGAAAATGTTGTACTATAGATAATCCAAATTCATGATGATCGGATGTGTGAGATAAAGAAATGTTATGAGGAGATGGTGAAAATAATTACAGATTTTAAGAATGTTATTAATATGAAATGACTTTATTTTGATATAAAATTGAGAAATGTGATTATTACCCAATAATAATTATTATAAAAATTTGTAAAGAAAAATATTGCTAAAAAATTAAATGAAGGATATTGGTTATAAGAATACTAAAATTAGTGGAAAACGATCATGTAATCTTCTACAAAACAACCCTCGATAATCTTTTAAAAAAATAAATCCCATTTTCCAAATAATGTTTCTTTTACTAAATATATTTGAACTATTATTTCATCAATAAATTCAAAATATAGAAAAATATGGGAGAGATAAAATGTGGAAAGACCCAATAATGTATCAAGGGTTGATGTTAAAAATTCTACAAAAATAATATCCATAAATGGATCCCAAAATAATGGGTAACAACTATCTCAAAAATCTGGTCAGACAGAATGTACAGGAAAATGAAATCTATGTTTTGCCCATTTTTTGTATCATTGTAGCTTTTCATTTAAGTAATTAGAGTCTTAGAACAAGATGGAATCATATAAAAATTATATAAGTCATTAATCTAGGGAGTAGAGCTAAAATTCCAGATTAACCTACCGTACAAAATAAAATATATAAAAAAGGAAAATATATCTCTCAAAAATAGATTTGGTTGTCTAAATAATTTCTATGATATAGATGGGGAAGTGGTCACTAATATATAGATTGATGGTATGTACCAACCAAGAACTTCCCTTATCAAAATCTGAGTATAATTCCTTTAAAGAAGTGAAAGAAAATGATGAAAGAAAATAAGAATTTACTGAGGAGTACAAAAAAGAAGAATACTGAATCAATAACTCTCAATAAGATAAAAAATGAAGTTGATTATAATATCAAACCAATATATAAGATATGATTCTACATTGATAAGAGAGGAAACATCATAGACAAATGCAATATGGCCATGAAAGTTAAGAAAAATAGAGTAAGTTTAAAAGGTAATCAATCAAAGAGAGAGATAGAATCGTTTTTTTAGTTATTGACATCCAAGATGAAGAATATTATTTTCATGAGTGGTTATTAATGAAATATAACCAAAAATTTTCAATGATGTGTGTCAAAAGTGAAAGTCGGTTGGATACATATCTAAAGAGTGCAAGACATGGATGACACAACAAGATATATTATTGAAAGATAAATAAAAATCACCAATTACTCCAAATTTTAAAACTAATTTAGTAAATATGGAGACCATACATAAGAAAAAGCATTACCATGTGGAAAGGAATTCTTGCATATATGGACAACCAAATTTGAAATATCAAAACTATATGGAGAAAATGAAAATAAGAAAAGTTACTTGATTGATTAAGAAAAGAAGGGTGTTCCAACTAAGAGTACTAATAAAAAATAATTAATTACATGCCAATAAAAGAAAAAAAAATTAGAAAGCTAAATAAAATGTAAACATAAAGAGGTCCATACATTTTAAATCCATAATGAAATTATTTTTTGGGTTCATATCCAATCTCATCCGTATATCACTCACTAAAGAGTTGATGAATACCCTACTTATTCCCATATTCTATTGGTTTTTCATATTGAATGAGTTATAAAGTTGAATATTGATAAAATAAATAAATGGTGTATGGTGTGATGTTTATATCACTTGAAGAACAAACCATTATAGGGAATATTTCAACTGATATCGTAGTGTCTCCTTGCAAACCATCACTTATGAAATATAAATAGGTATAATAGATCTCAATTGGTGTCAAAATTATTATATATAATCTCTTGAATAAGTAAAATCCATAGTGAAGGATATTGGAGAGAATCCCAAGAGGAGATATCTGAAGTGAAATATTCCATATTTAAACAATTTGTGGTTAAATTTGAAATCTAGATATCCCTTACTTAAATTGAAGATGATGTATGATTTTCACTATGATAAATTTTTTTATGATTTACATTTAAAATAGTTATCAATGTGGAGTGACCATATAATAAAATGGTGGAAATTTTTAATTTGTAGTTTAATTTTTTTTCTTTTTCCTTAAATTTGATTAATGGTTTATCAAACTTCTTTAAAATTAGTTTATAAAGCCCCTACGAACTAAATATCATTTTTTATCACATTGTGGTCATAATATGGGCATGTTTTATGTTTATATTAAATAATATTATTTTATAAAATGGATTATCCCAATTATAATTTGATTTTATTAGTTAATGACACATTTCTATGAAAAATGTGATGCCACACTTATCTCATGCATAACTGACTGACTCTCCAAAAAAAAGAGGAAAACAAAAGGGGAGAAGAATTTTTTCCTGAAATTAGAGGGGTGTTTCGGAGAAACTTTTCTCTTTATAATCCATTACCATATATTCATAAAATATCAATAATAGTGAGAATGACCAACATTGTAATTTTCTGTTATTATCAATAAGGGGGGTAAGAGTTACATTGACTTTCAAAAAAAATTTGAATTGGAAAAAAATATAAAGTGATTGATTTAATTATACACAATGGATTTGTGATGATGATATTTTACTTAATTCCAATATGAAGGAAGTTAAATGTGTGTTGAATATGAGTGATAGAGTGAGTATCCACCTAAAAAAAGATGAAGCTTTTTCATACATTGATGGGTAAAGATGACTTAAGATGACATCATTAATGGAAAAGATTGATTTTGTTCCCTTGAATAGTTTTTTGGATTGATTTAAGTGATTAACCCAAATAAAAGTGAAGTGATTAATAGATTTGGTCCTCATATAAAATAAAATTATTTCAAGGTTGAGAATGAATATTGTTTACAATAGTTAACAAGTAATTAGAGAAGTATACTTTTGTTTCACCGTACTGAGTTGTAGAGACTCTAAATTTGAAAATAAAATTAGTAAAATAGGGTCAAATTATGGAGAGAATCTATCATGAATTTATAGAAACCATACGTGGAGTATTGATATTTTAAATTTTTAATTAGTGAAAAAATAAAATTGGGTGTGGGATGATGTTGAGACTAAAGTGAGAATGTAATGAGATATTTAAAATAATCTAATGGAATATGAAATATGCTTAAAATTATCTTGTAATAATGGTAAAAATGTTTGGAATTGTTTTGAAAATTCCTATGAATATTTGAAATTATTCTAAGGTATTTTGAAGAGTTTTAAAATTTTCTTAGGACATTTTAATAAGTCCGGGAGTAATTTAAGGAAGTATATAATTTTTGAGTATAAGAAAAATGGATAATTATTGAAAATCTCATAAGATTCCTATATTATGTATGTATTTACCAAATACATAATACACTAAGTATAATGGGTGTAATACTTTGTCGATTACATATGACTTTTAATGATAGGTGTTATAATTTGAGCGAAATGCATAAGACATTCTTTGCACATCATAAATCTTTATTTATAAAAATTTTGAGAATGCATTAGACTCTTGTCTATGTATAAGTCTCATATGTTCCCATATAGGAATTTAGAGATGTGCATTAAAATTTTATGTATTTGTGATACTATTTTTTCAAGATCTAAAAGGCTATAAGACATTTACAATCATAAAATAATTTTTTATTTTTTTAATATTTGGAAATAGTAAAAACTCACACGTTATGAATATGAATTTTATGTGAGAATGGGCCAGAATCCCATACATGGTGTATGAATTTGATGTTTCATGTGACCTTGATCTACCAGGTGAGAGTTTTTAAAATCACATACTAATTGTTTAGGTTCCTTAGGAATTTGAACAATGAAAAAAATTGATATTTCTTTATAATGAAAAATGGAGTTTCCAAAATAAAATTTTAATGGGGAAAATAAAATGGGATGATGCTTAAGTTATTATTTAAAGTACATAAAGTCATAATTGTTTTTAATCCATGATTCAATCATGATTAGAATAAGTTTTAATGGGTTGAGATGAGAGGATAACTATTCCACTATATTTGTTATTTTCAAATAATAAAATTTGAAAATCAACATTGGTGATCAAAATATAAAATGAAATTTTTAAATTCATGGATTGTTATTCATAGATTTGGATATTTAAAATGATTTTTAATTTTGGTTAAATGAGTTGAGAAGTGTTGTAATATTTTATATGGAGTGTAAAAGCTCAATTTAAGGTATTTACAGGTTTTATTGAAGACATCACACCATAAAGACCTATTCCATAACACAATATTGATACTATATGATTTTCATATAGTTTTGAAAATAATATTTTATTTGTGTATTTTATGTTGAATATTTTGACAATAAAATATATCAAGCTATATGGGAGAAATAAATGGAAGATACATTCAATCGGTAGAGAAATGAAAACAAAAATGAATAAGGAGATTTTTTTTAAAACTAAAATAGAAATATATTGAGGGAAAAAGTATGGAGAATGTGGGGAGACACACAACATTACATTAAAGAAAAATCTATAGAGGATAATGGAGGGAAGTTCATTGCATGTGGTTTATTTTCCTTAAACATAACTCCTAAAATATTTATATTTATATAAATTCAGAAAGGCCCAAAAATTATATGAAATGATTTGATGCTTCTTGTACATAAAAAGGGTTGTGATACTTCTGAAAAAAGAGAGATATATATTGGAGGAGGGGATAAATAAACCATGAATTTAAAAATAATATGATATAATTCTAAATGAAGAAGATAATTTGGTATAAAAGAAGAAGATAAGTCACCTTGGTTCTATTACTAAAATCTATTCAAGGTTATAGGAGAAGAGAATAATAAGAACCTATGTTACAATGTATCTCTGATGTATAAGGAAAGAAGAAGAAATCTAAGAAAAATGATAACATATCAGATTTTCTATAATATATCTACAGGTTTTTTAAGACCATATAGCATGATTTATGATATATTATAGTGAGAAATTTCTAAATAAGAACAAATAGTTTGAAATTTTACAAAGACTATGTTACATATTAGTATTATTGAAGATATAAAGGTAGTTGATAAATATATATTGAGAATAATACATTCAAATTGTTAGATGCAATGACATCCCAGAAAATATATGTGATCTACTTAACAAGGTGGCCCGATTTTCTAGGCTAGTCAAGAGACTTAATACTATGGAATATAGTATAAATATCCCTTAATTTGTGTAATATAGTGAAGTCTGTAAGATCCCGGTTTTTGGAAGGGTATGTTTTCATTGTGTTTGGGTTGAATACTTTGTTTCGGGCTTCAAGGGATGTCTTCTGAAAATATGAGAGGCCTTGGGGGTGTTTCAAGGGCTCGGGACATGAAAGAAAGGAAAACTGGGCAAGATAGGCATGAGTGCATGGCCTACGCATGGCCAGGCCAGACCGTGCGGTCTGCCCAGGTATGCCATGCAACCCTCCTTCTCTAGACAGTATCATGCGCAAGGTTTGCGCACGGTTTGTCAAACCGTGCAGACAAACCGTGCGGCCTCTTAATGTTGGGAAAAATTATGAAATTTCCACTCCAGGATTTCAAACCCCAACTCAGGATCTTCCTCCATTCCTCCCCTCTCAACCCTAGTGATGAACTTGGCCGACCCAAGCTTCCCAATGGTGGTTCTCCTTTGATTCTTGGCCATTTAGAGCATCATTGGTTGCGGATTGAAGCTCCAGGTAAGGCTAATACCATCCTTGCTTCTCTTTTTGGTTTAGGGTTTGTATCTTCTCTCCCTCTTGTTCCGAATCTCAAAAACCCTATCTTTTGGGTGAGTTTTAGGTTGAAGCTCCAAAGGTTGGTCGGATCGAGGTCTAAGAACTCGATTGAGAGTGCGTTCAACCACGGGTTCGAGGTATGTGGTCTACAAGTTATATAACATGGTTTTTTGGGTATTTGTGCATGTCTAGTTGTGTTCTTTTTTTCACCTTGGTTATGTTTTGAATAACCTTGGCATGTTTGGTAATAATGGTGTTTGAAATGGAAAATGGGAACCCTGAAAATCCCTGTGGGATGTGTTGGGATTGACTTGACCTAATTATGGATATCCATGGGATATGTCGGATTTTCCCAGTTTTAGGGATTTTTATTAAACAAGTGTCCTTATTGTATTAAATGGTAGATCCCTTGATGAATATAATGGCATGATTGGTTGAACTTGGAATAGAAGTTATGTGATACACCTAGACTTGGAAATAACCTAAGGGTTATTTGGAATGGGTTGAATGGTTGATTCATGGAAATGATGAACGGGTTAAATGGATTAATGTGTAAACTGATTAATGACCATAATGGGATAGATTATGGGTCTAGTGTTGAATTCTTAGTGAGATAGTCATAAGACATGGGAATTGGTTGAATGGTTAAATGATGTGAAATGGTAATGTGTTAATGGGTTAAGGCATAATGTGAATTTCTGTGTAGTTTTCTGTGAATGGTTTGTACAAGGGAAAATGGTATGGTTGGTTGATGGTTACTTATATATATAAGCATGTGAACATGTCTTGGTAGAGTGGGGTATGACTTGGGGATCTATGCCCACGGGTCGAGCGAAGACTGATGCTCTAAACTCCACCCAAAAAGAACGGGTTAGGAATGAGGACTAAGGATCTATTCTCTTAATGGTTGCATCCACCGAGACTGAGGCTTCTAGGTGAGGATATGTTTTCATCCACCTAGACTGAGGTTTTGAGGTGAGAATATGGTTACTATTAGGGGTTGATCCTAGTGAGATAGGATAATGATGTGGTTACCCTCTTGCATGTGATTTTTGGCCTTAGACCCATGTAACATAGTGTATGTGATTAACCCATGGAAATGTGATGTAATGGTATGTGATGATAATTGGTGTAAAATAAATGGTAATGGAAGTGGAAATGGATTTGGCTCTGAACTGGTTAATGGAACCTTAAATAATTACTTGGAAATTATCATTCATTTTATTTTTTCATGCACTACCTGTTTATACTGGATATTTTGTAGACATCGTTGGTGGTGTTATACTGAGTTATACTCACACCATTCTCAGGCTTCCATTGGGTACCTGAGCAGACTTTATGTTTACAGGTAAGGAGAAGAGAAAGGTTCCTTGCTAGATAGTTGAGTGGACATGGGTAGCACTTATTAGAGGATCTGGACTTGGAGTCAGGACCATTTTGGGGATTGTGGCAGTTGTCCTTATTTTGGGTTTTGTTCACTCTTGCACTTGTATTATGACATGGCATATTTATTGTTGGAAATGGTTGTTATACATGTTCCTTGTTTATTGGTTATTTTTCTGCTATTTGGTTTATTTCTGTTGTGGATTACTCTGATAAAAAGGGGGTATAGTCTCCCCACATGACCACATAGAGCCCTACTACTAGTCGGCATCCTTTGGTGTACAGGGAGGCATGCTTAAGGTCATTTAACCACCCGTCTCGGAGAACCGGTTTAGTGGCATACGGGTCGAGGACGTTACAAAGTGGTATCAGAGGAGGCCTTTCTTCTCCTTCTCTGATGTCTTGTTATTTTGGGTAGGTTTCCAAGGGTTAAGATGTGTCGGGCCTTAGTGATGAGCTCGTGCTTGGGAGTAGCTATCCCATGTACGATGGAAAACCCAAGTCACCCTGGGTGGGAAATGTTTCTCTTGGTTGTGTGTTGTTACAGTTGATGATATTTCACCGTTGGGTGATGCACATGGGGTTTGATGTGACTATTTCATGATATTTGGTTCGTGGCCTTAACGGCACGAGGATTTGCATCCATGTATCATTGTAGGCACCTAGGGAGATAGGTGACATGCATTTTATTGGGCACACGGACGGGGTGGGTGTGTGAGGCAGGAAAGAAGAGTGCATTATGGATTTCATGAAACCAAGAAATAATGAGAAGAATGAAATAAAACAAGTGGGTAAATAAATTTTAATGAATATAAGGGTTGAAATGAAGTGGGAAATGTTTTTGTAACATGTTGTGCGAGTTTGGTGGTAGTGCATGGTTGTTTACCCCAAGTGGACCATGGCCCATGGTAGAGATGGTCAGGGCAGTGATTTGTGGTGTTAATGTCATTGAATGAGTATATTAAATGTGTTTTTGTGGCTAGTAAAGAGCCTTTTTATAAGGTCATGAATGTTTTATGGTATGCGTGCTAAATCTCGTGCTTGGAAATGTAGATAGATGCCACCACGACGTCGGTTACCAGTTGGGCAACGGGAAGATGTTTCTGAGAACACTCCTCTAGTAGAGGAACATGAAAAAGTGGTGATCAATGAAGGCAGAGAATACTGGTTCTAGGAGAACTTGGCTTGCCTTATGCAGATGATGGATCAGGACCCAGGGCGGGATGCACTGAGTATGTTTGAGCTGACCGGGGAGTTCCAGCTGCAACACCCTTCGTCTTTCACCAGAGAGGGTGGGCCAGAGGTAGCAGAGTTCTAGTTAGAGTCTCCCCAACTGATACTAGATCATCTGGAGACCCCTGTTGAAAAGAGAGTAGTTCTGGATGTTTATATGTTGCAAGGAGAGTCAAGGTGTTGGTGGGACATTCAGGCTCAGACCGAGCAGGCTGAGTAGATGTCGTGGGAGTTTTTCTAGGAGAATTTTCTGGATCATTTCTACCGAGAGACATTGAGGCAGGAGTGGGCTACAGAGTTTATGAGGCTGACTCAGGGATCGCTATCGGTGATGGACTATTCTAGTTGCTTCACTATTTTGCGATGCTTTTTCCAAGTGTTAGCAGGGTATGAGGCAGCGATAGCAAGGCGTTTCCAGGATGGGTTGAGACATGAGATTAGGTCTCAAGTAAATATCTTCCACTTGAAGAGGTTTGCAGAGTTGATGGATCAGGCACTCAAATCTGAAGGGAACCTGAAGGGAGCTTCAGGTGGTGGGCTTTTCGTGCCAGCTGGGTGGACAAGTGGTGCATCTTCCGAGGGTCGGAAGCGCCATTTGGAATGTTTCCAGCAAGGTGGTCAGAAGAGAGGGTCAGCCTCTCAGAGTGGGAACCAGGTGTTCTGTTATCAGTGTGGTAGGTAGGGGAATATGTATGGTTATTGTCCTCGACCTCAAGTTGAGTTCAATTCATGCGGAAGGATGGGGCATGTGCAGAGGTTCTGTAGGAACTCTCGGTAGGCGGGTGAGCATGATGATGAAAGGCAGGTAATGGGTATGGGAAAGGGATCAGTTTCCCCATATCAGGTAGGCATCTGGAGCTCCATGGGCCGTACTAGAAGGGTTGTTGGACATGGAAATCTTGGGAAAGAACACTCATGCTTGTAGGGTAGTGCAGTGGAGGGTGTTCAGGTCGGAACCCTGGGTAGAGAGGCGGGTCAGCTTCAGGCAGTTCAGTTTTCACTTAGTGATGGTGAAGCCGGACCGTCAACTGTTCGAGGTACGATCCTTATAGATTCTATGTTATCTAGTACATTTTTTGACATAGGTGTTTCTTCTCAACTTGTGGTAGAGCTGGGTTTACCTATGGAGAGGGTGTGTAGACTTATGTCAATTGACACTCTGTTTGGGGTGTGGGTTGAGGATATCAAGTAATGCAAGGGATGTGCCTTGGAAGTTGGTGGGTATCATTTTTTGTGGGACTTGTTCATTAGCGAGATGTCAGGGTTTGAACTAATCTTTGGAATGGATTGGTTGGTATTGTATCAGCTGCACATAGATAGTTATCTTCGTATAGTATCATTCAGGTCACTTGAGGGTGACGCTTATGTCCACTGTGGTGAATGGGATGTTCGACCAGAGCGTGCGGCGTCGTTTTGTCAACGAATGAGTGGACTCATGGATCATGTGGCATGTCTCATGCATTATGATGGTGAAGGAGGGTAGAAATATAATTTCCCTCCTGTGGTGGATCAGTTTCAGGATGTGTTTCCTGAGGATTTCTCGAGGTTTCCATGTGAGAGGGATGTCGAGTTCATGATCGAGTTTTTGCTGGGAGCAGAGCCAGTTTCTATTCTGCCATACCGAATGGCACTGGAAGAAATCCAGGAACTGATGGTTCAGCTTGAGGAGTTGTAGCGTAAGGGGTTTATCCATCCTAGTACATCTCCATGGGGATCTCCTTTGATTTTTTCAAGGAAGTCTGATGGGTCATTGAGGTTGTGTGTTGACTATCGAAAGTAGAACCAGATGACGGTGAAATATCGGTACCCTCTTCCAAGAATTGATGACTTCTTTGATCAATTGAGGGGTGCATCTGTGTTTTCTAGGATTGATCTGAGGTCGGGTTATCACCAGATGAGGGTGAGGTCTTCTGACGTACCGCGAATAGCTTTGCGGAGTCGGTATGGGTTGTTTGAGTTTGTGGTAATGCCTTTCAGCTTGACCAATGCACCAGTGGAGTTTATGAATTTGATGAACTTTATCTTTCATCCCTGTCTAGATCAGTTTGTGGTTGTCCCTGTTGATGATATCTTAGTGTACTCGAAAACTCATGACGACCATGCCCAACATCTTGACATCATCTTGCGTACGCTAAGAGAGCATTAGCTATATTCCAAGCAATCAAAGTGTCAATTTTGGATAGGTGAGGTGCATTTTATGGGTCACATCATCTTAGAGTCAGGTGTGTCAGTGGATCCTGAGATGGTGAAGGTAGTTGTATCTTGGGAGCAGCCCAAGAGTGTTTCAGATGTTCGGAGGTTTCTGGGTTTAGCCGCGTATTACCGAAGGTTCATTCAGGATTTCTCTTGCTTGGAAACACCACTCTCGGGCTAGATGATGAAAAGAACCAGGTATGAATGGTCGGAGGCTTCTAAGAACACCTTCAAGGAGTTGAATAAGTGGTTGACGATCGCACCTATCTTGATCTCACCTGAGGCGGGTAAGAGGTACATCGTGTTTTGTGATGCGTCCAGAGTTGGACTTGGGGCTGTGTTGATGCAGGATGAGTGGGTTGTGGCTTATGGGTCAAGGCAGTTGAGACCCCATGAGCAGAACTATCCCACTCATGACCTTGAGTTGGCTACAGTGGTGTATTCTTTGAAGTGTTGGAGGCACTATCTGTTGGGAGAACGGTTTGTTGTGTTTACCGACCATAAGAGTTTAAAGTACATCTTCTCACAACGGGATTTGAATCTTCAGCAGAGAAGATAGGTTGAATATATTCAGTATTTTGACATTGAGTTGGTGTACACGCCGGGAAAGGGAAATAGGGTTGCAGATTCTCTAAGTAGGAAGGTTCAGAATCGGACAGTTTTGGAGTCCAGCACCGAGTGGAAGGTGATGGATTTGTTTGCAGAGATGCACCTGGACGTGCAGGAGGAGAGTGGTGAGTTCACTCTTTCTTCCATAACGATGGAGTTGATGCTTTTGAGTCGAGATAAGGAAGGTCATATTGATGATCCTGAGTGTTTGTTCATGAAGGAAAAGCTTAAAGGTGGAGATCTACCTTCTGATTGGGTCATCGACGTGGAAGGAGTTGTTTGTGTTCGTGATCGTGTGGTTGTGCCAAAGTGTATGTGAGAAGAGTTGATGAATGAGTTCCATGAATCCAAGTGGGAAGTGCATCCTAGGTTGACCAAGATGTACCATGATCTTAGAAGGTAGTTTTGGTGGCCTGGAATGAAGAAGGAAGTTGCGGGATTTGTGGCACGGTGCCTTACCTATCAGCAGGTGAAGGCTGAGATTCAAGCCCAGGTGGTTTGTTGCATCCATTTCCCATTCCGGAATGGAAGTGCAATGATTTAACAATGGATTTTTTTCGTGGGTCTTCCAAGGACTCCATTTAAGAATGATGAAATTTGGGTGGTTGTGGATCAGTTAATGAAAGTGGCTCATTTTTAACTGATTCAAGAGACCTTTACAGTCGACCAGTTAGGTGAGCTGTATGTTCGGGAGATAATGTGGTTGCATGGTGTTCCACGGACCATAGTTTTGGACCGAGATCCATGTTTCACATCGTGTTTCTGGAAATGGTTGCAGAAGGATTTTGGTACGCATGTGTTTTTGATTAAGGCTTTCCACCCGTAGACGGACGGGCAATTGAAGTGTCATGACCCTTCCTCGGGGCCCGTACCGTAACTACCCCAAGCCCGCCATCCAAAGCCTGTAAGTAAAGCCAGTATCTCGATCAGAGACAATAGATGATGGAACACCATGAAGTCGTATGATCTCATGAATGTAGAGGTGTCCCAATCTCTCCATTGATCCCTGCTCTATGATGGGTATGAATTGTGCTGACTTGGCGAGTCGATAGATGATTACCCAAATGGAGTCGTGTCCTCCAGAAGTACAAGGAAGCCTAGTCACGAAATCAATAGATATCCCATCCCACATCCACTCCGGTACCTCCAAGGGATGTACCAAGCCTTCTGGTACCTGGTTCTCTTCCTTCACCTACCGGCAGATGAGGCATCGAGAAACGAACTCTGCCACAACCTTCTTCATACCTGGCCACCAGTGATGTCATCTGAGATCCTGGTAAATCTTCACTACTCCTGGATATACCGCTAAAGGGTAAGTGTATAACTCATTCAGCACCTCCTCCTGTAAAGAAGATGGTACCATGGTACGTCCTCTGAAGAGGACGACGTTCTCTCCTCTTATAGAGAATCCATCAGGTGCCTGTCCTGAGGAAATCTGTGCACACTACGTCTCACAGTCAACGTCCTCATGCTATGCCTCTCTGACCCACTGAAGAAGTGGAGGAGTGACTGTGAGTGACTGAAGAAAGGCTGCTCCATCTCTATCCACGAAGGATATCTGCAAAGCGGCTAGCTGCTCTATCGCCTCTCCAAGTAGGTGAATGCTCGTCCTCCTGCTGAGAGCATCGGCTACTACGTTCCCCTTCCCAGGAGTATAGACTATCTCAAAGTCATAGTCCTGGAGGAACTCGACCCATGGCCGATATCTCAGGTTCAAGTCCTTCTACAAGAAGATGTACATGAGACTCTGGTGGTCAGAGTAGACTATAAAGCGCTCGCCCATCAGATAGTGCCACCACATCTTCAGAGCAAAGACCACTGCTGCTAACTCCAGGTCATGGGTAGCATAGATATTCTCATGCTGCATTAACTACTATGATCTATAGGTGATCACTGCCTGCTCCTGCATCAGGACACACCCGATTCTGGTCCCTGATGCATCGTAGAAGACTACGTACCCTACTCCCTCCTCCGGTAGCCTCAAGATGGGTGCACTAGTCAATCCATTTCTCAGCTCCTGGAAGCTCTGCTGACATCTATCTGACCACACGAAGGGTTTCCCCTTCTTCGTCAAAGCTGAAAGCGGTGCTGCAACTCTGGAGAAGTCTGGCACAAATCTTTAATAGTACCATGCAAGAACTCGGAAACTCCACACCTCTGTCACGCTCCTAGGTGGCTCCCAAGGTTGCACTGCCTCGATCTTCACAGGATCCACCACAACTCCTGCCTCAGAGATGACCTACCCCAAGAATTGGACCTCATGTATCAAAAACTGACACTTCGAGAGCTTACCATAAAGTTGGCGCTATCGGAGTGTGTCTAGTACAACCCGCAAGTGGTAGGTGTGCTCCTCCTTAGTGGTCGAGTAAATCAATATGTCGTCGGCGAAGACTACAACAAATCGATCGAGGTAAGGCTGGAAGATCCTCTTCATGAGACTCGTGAACACTGCTGGATCATTGGTTACACTGAAAGGCATAACCAAGAACTCATAGTGGCCATACCAACACCTGAAAGCCATCTTCTGCACATCCTCGTCTCGAACTCTGAGCTGATGATAGTCTGACCCGAGGTCTATCTTCAAGAACCACCGTGCTCCCTTGAGCTGATCGAAGAGGTTGTAAATCCTCGGTTTTGGATACTTGTTCTTAACGGTCACCTGATTTAGGAGACGGTAATCAACACACAGTCGCATGCTCCCATCCGCCTTCATGGCGAACAAAATCGGGGAATCCCAGGGTGAAACACTGGGTCAGATGAATCCCTTGCCCTGCAAGTCCTCCAGCTGTACCTGTAGCTCTCGAAGCTCAGTGGGAGCTATCCAATATGCTGGAGTAGATATAGTGGTTGTCCCGGGGTACAGGTCAATATAGAATTATACCTCTCTATGAGGAGGTAGTCCGGGAACGTCGTCAGGAAACTCGTCCGCATACTGATCCACCACTACAGTAAAACTCGGACTCCACATGTCCACTTCTCCTAGGATGAGGCTAGCCAAATTATGAGTGATCAGTTTTCCTCTCCTCTGTGTGAGTCCATCCTGCACTGCAAAGGTTCCCTTCTCGCCGGGGAAGGTGAACCTTCTCCCATCAGTGTGGACACAACGCACCTTGCGCCTAATATAGTCTATCTGATCATGAACTGTAGATAATCTATCCATGCCCAAGATGACATCGTAAGGCCTCGACGCCGCTACAAGAAGATCACAGAAGAAGCTCTCGCCTCCTAGAGTAAGCTCACACTACCGACACCAGTGCATAATCGTCGAGTCTTCTCTTGTAGGAGTCTCTAGTCGTAAGGATCGAGCCAACGGCTCCGTCGGAATCTCCGAGCCCCGAACAAGGGCAGTGGTAATGAAAGAATGACTCACTCCTGTGTCTATAATAACTGCAGCAAGGATGGAGTAGACATAGATAGTACCTCGAATCATCTATGGTGCGCCGTGGTCATAGGCCTCCACTACCTGAAGCTGCACCTGCCTCTATCTGCCAGCTCCCTGTTATCGAGGTGGACCTCCTGGTGGTGGTGGTGGTAGAGCCTCAAAACTTCATCCACCACCTGCCACTCGGCCAGCTCCTCTACCTCATCCTCCTGCTCCCTACAAACCGCCACGATCAATCCTCTGTCTCTGCCTAGGTGGTACCTCAACTATCTGTTGCTCCTCTACATGGTGAGTCGGGCAGTCACGAGCCATGTGGCCCTACCCGCCGCATGAATAGCATTGTCTGCTCCTCAGAAGGCTGGCTCTGCGCCATGTGCCCTGCACCTCTGAGCCAGTATCTTGAGGTCGTCATCCTGATGGTCTGGTCCTCTTGGATCCCTGTGACATCTATCGTCTACGAGCTGCAGAAGACTCTGATACGTGTCGCCATGTGGCAGGTCTCACTGCTAGTTTAGGCTCAGTAAGAAAGCTCTCTACAAGAAGGGATCACTCTAGTACTCCTGCCTGCATCAGAATGCTGAGGGAGATCATCGATGCCCTGATCTCATGCCTCATTCCCTGCTCGAAGGTCCGGGCTCAAAAGAATGGGTCTCGTACCATGTCCGTGGAGTAGCGTGAGAGGTCAGTAAATCCCACCGAGTACTGGGCTACTGTCATGCTGCCATGCCACAACTGTAGTAGCTCATGAATGTGCACCGTACGGAGGGTGGCTTTAACAAACTCTGAGAGGAAGATGCTCTTGAAGTCCATCCGAAGAAGATATGCCTCATCGTGCACCTGGAGCATCAAGCTCCACCATCAACCTGCTGCCGCGTGCAGGAGACTCGCCGCAAAGATCACCATGAGGTCACTAGGTGTCGCAACTAATCTGAAAACTCATACAACAGCCTCCAGCCAATCCTCGGCTGCCTGAGGGTCCATCTCCTTGCAGAACCTATGCAGTCCCTAATGCAGACACTCATGCAGTGCACTATGGTGACGTGCACTCTCATTTGCAGGGGCTGGTGGCATCGGTGGCTCGGTAGGTAGAGGTACCACTAGTGCCTCTGCTGTAATAGGGCCCTGCACCGAGGCCTCGTCACTCGGTGGGATGCCATCTCGTACAATGCTCGGAAACATAGCTAGCTATCATCATGGGGCCATGCTGAAGGAAAATAGGAGCACCACGGTCAATACAGTATACCTGGTGATCTAACACAAATTAATCAAAAAGAAAACTTTTGAAACACACATGCAATCAATGTTTTCATGCATTGAGTCAGAAATCAGAAGTCAGGGTCCTGATGTATGGATATGTCGGCCTCCGTACCAACACTGGACTCCCGGGACTGATTACCACACTCAATACCCTTAACACTATTGCTTCACATAGAATAAAGATCAGAGTCCTGAGTTCTATGGTAGAACCGAACTCCTCTGATTCCAATTTGTTAGGACCTGTACTCGGGGCCCATGCCGTGACCACCCCAAGCCCACCTTCCATAGTCCAGGGGCTGGTGACTAGCAACAAAGGCGTAAAACTCGATAAAAAAGGAAGGCATTGCCTCTATAAAGTAAACAAACAACACAGATTATGAAAGCTAAGTAAACACTATGTAAACTGAGTACAAAAGTAAGTGCCGAAAAGTAAATGTGCCAGAATACAAACCCAACTAAAAGTAAAGTACAACTAAAATGAAAGTAAAACAACTGAAAGTAAAGCAGTGATTCTGAGCCATCCTCTGGAAATCCCACCTGAATGGTGGGTACAGATACTCTCCTCTGCTCCTCGGCTCTGGTTGTCCGCTCTGTGTATGTCCCAAGCAGTGATCAACCTCCAGGTACCATCCAGCACCACGAGCTCACACCTTGATTAGCGTTGTCCATAGTTTGCATCCAAAACAATGTAGTGCAGGCATAGCCCATGCAGGGGTGAGTATACGCTACTCAGTAGGGACCCTGAGACCCCCGAAGGTCTCCCAAAATCCACGAAGGATAAACCACAAAGGAAAGATACAATCACGAAGTAACAACCAAATCTACTTAGGTATATGCCCATACATATTCCTAAGTCATCTATTCCAGCTCGGCTCCAGCACACAAGCCCAAATACAACCCAGTCCACACAGGAAAACATAACCCATTCCACATAGGAATTCACAACCCAATCCACACAGGAAAGCACAACCCAATCCACACAGGAAAGAACATCAATCATATCGATGATAATTATTGTAAGTTAAGAATCAGCTCACAAAAGTATAAACTTCGTAAGATGATAGAGATGATCAGATGTAGCCACTGATTCATCTAAGTTGTCGGAACCACATAGGTTACAAGACCAGCTAAGCTGTCGGACCCACAAAGGATACAAGACCAGCTACTCTGGAGGACCCACATAGGATACAAGTACAGAGACAAATACTGTCGGACCCACATAGGATACAAGAATAGTAGTCAAATACTGTCGGACCCACATAGGATACAAGAATAGTAGTCAAATACTGCCGGACCCACATATGATACAAGAACAGTAGTCATCGTCGTCGAATCCACGGAGGATTCCAGTATAGTCGTCGTCACTACCGAACACTCGGAGGATCCCCGTACAATTGTCATCGTCGTCGCAGTCGCAACCAGCTCTAGGGTTCCCACACATAGCACGTTCGATTCCAAGAGGGTCCGCTCCACAATCCAAGGGGTCGATACATTCAACTATCACAAAGTCCAGAGTTTATGTATCACAAATTTCTGCCTCATCTAAAGGAACTCAACGCGATAGACAGCACGTCAATTGGACCCCCAGTCTGAGATTTATTGTCTTATTCGTCCCAGGGGCCTGGTTGGTTTTTAAGCTAAAATCAACCCAACCATACACTTTCTACATCCAAACATTGAGTGGAGTAATCCAAAAGAACTGTATCAATAATAGGAATCCAACAAAGTTGACGTCACGTCAATCGAACGTCCGGACCTCAAGTTATAAGCGTTTCGACTCCGAGGGCCCAGTTGGTTTTGTTTTCGAACCAACCCATCCATACCCAAAGTTCTCAGAAACCTTGATTTTAATATTTAGAAACGACCATCTCGATCCAAGGATCGCTACGCAACTGACGGTGTGTCTAGTGGAGGTCTGTAGCCCAAGTTATGGGCATTTGAATAGATATGTCTGGAAATCAGGGGGTTCGGTCCCGGTCCGACCCGGCCCGATACCCCTGGGTCGACCTGACCCAGATCCATTTCCGGCCCGGCTGGTATGGCCCGGCCCGGCCCCACAAACGTCTTGGCTCGGCTCGATGCCGAGCTGGATGTGGAGGGGGGGCGATGCCCCCCCCCCTATTTTCCCGAAAAGGCGGACCCCTGTGGGGTCCGCCCTAGGTGGCTGTCGGGGGTTTCAAACCCCCGGCTTCCTTGGAAACGGCTGGCCATTAAGGTCGGCCGGTTGTACCACGCGTGACTCGGGGGGGTCCCTGCTCCTTCTTCTCCACCGCGTCCGATGTCTGTGGCCCCTGTCCGACCGGCGCCACACGACGGCACTGCGCCCCTCCGCCGCAGCCTCCTTCGGCTTCACCGGCGCAGCGTGACTGCACCGCGCTCCTTCATCGCGGCCCGCTCTGATCACGGTTCTCTCATTCTCGTGCGGTGCGACGGCACCGCGTCGCCCCTTGTTCCAAACCACAACGAAGACCAACAACAAAGGGGGAGAAGGGTCGGCCATGTTCGTGCGGTCTGACCTCCTCCCATTATATTGATAACAAGTGTCCAAGAAATAATGAATAACATAAAAAAATAAATAATAATCCTTGAACGATGAAACAACCTCTACCTCAAAGTAGTTCACGGAAGCTAGCGTCGTGGGAAATGGTGTCAAGGGGTGAGGATCTGTATACATCGACTGAGGACGTCTGAGGAGGAAATGACGTCTCACACCAGCTGCAGGGAGGAGAAGAAACGACACGTCGATCTCTTTTTTTGGAATAAGTAAATAAAATAAGACAAAGCCTTAATTTATTTTTGTTTGGATTTTGCTGTGCGATGAAAAAGAGAGAGACCTTGTGTTGTTCCTTTGAAGAGCATCAACCTTCCGCGAAGAACAACACTCTTCGTCAAACAAGGCCGACACCGCAAGAATAGATTGATGCGTCATTCCTTCTCCTCTCCATAGCCGATGTGAGACGTCATTTCCTCCTCGGACATCCTCTATCGACGTATACGGAGCCACACCCCGCGACGCCATTTTCCACGATGCTAGCTTCCGAGAACTACTTTGAGATAGGGGTTGTTCCATCGTTCAAGGATTATTATTTATTCTTTTTGAAGTTCTTCGTTATTTCTTGGACGCTTGTTATAAATATAATGGGAGGAGGTTGGACCGCATGAACACGGCCGACCCTGCTCCCCCTTTGTTGTCGGTCTTCGTTGTGTCTTGGAGTTGGGGCGACGCGGTGTCGTCGCACCGTGCGGGAATGAAAGAACCGCGGCCGGAGTGGGCCGCGGCGAAGGAGCGTGGCGCCGTTGTGCCGTGCCGATGAAGCTGAAGGAGGACGCAACCAAGAGTGGGCCGCACCAGAGGGGTGCGGCACCGTCGCGCCCGCCGGAGCATCAAGGGGCCACGGCGGAGGGACGCGGTGTCGTCGTGTTGCGCCAGTCGGACAGGGGCCATGGCCTTCGTTTGCATCGGAGAAGCATGAGGTGGCCGGCCAATCCGGACGCTGCCATTCATGGAGGCAGGACCCCCCGTGTGGCAAAATTGGTCGGCCTTAATGGTTGGCCATTTCCAAGGAAGCCAGGGGTTTGAAACCCCGACAGCCACCTAGTGCAGACCCCACAGGGGTCCGCCGTTTCGGGAAAATAGGGGGAAGTGACCCCCCCCCCTCTGTGTTCTGCTCGGCCTAGAGAAGAGTCGCGGCCCGTGCCGGGCCAGCCCGCCCGCGCCGAGCTGGGCCGACCCCGGGGTATCGGGCCGGGTCGGACCGGGCCCGAACCCCCTGATTTCCGGAAAGATCCATTCAAACGCCCATAACATGGGCTATGGACCTCTGATCTATGTACCATCAGTTGCGTAGTGATCCTTGGATCGAGATAGTCGTTTCGGAAAATTACACTCAAGGTTTTGGAGAACTTTGTGTACAACCGGGTTGGTTCGAACACGAAACCAACCGGGGCCTCGGAGCGGAAACGCTTATAACATGAGATCCAGACGTCTGATTGACGTGTCATAAACTTTGTTGGATTACTCTTAGTGAGATGGTTATTTGGTCTTAATCCGCTCGACTTTTGGATGTAGCTAGAGTATGGTTGGGTTGGTTTTAACTTAAAAACCAACCGGGCCCCTGGGACGAATAAACCAATAACTCTCCGACCGAGCATCCAATTGATGCGCCGTCTATTGTGTTGAGTTCCTTTAGACGAAGCAGAATATTGTGATACTTCAACTCTGGACTTTGTGATAGTTGAATTTATCAACCCCTTGGATCATTGAGCGGACCCTCCTAAAATCGATCATGATATGTTCGAGAACCCTAGAGCTAGCTGCGACTGCGATGATGATGACGACTGTACGGGGATCCTCCGTGGGTTCGGCAGTGACGAAGATCGTACCAGAATCCTCCATGGGTTCGAAGGCGATGACTAATGTTCTTATATCCTATGTCGTTCTGGCAGTATTTGACTACTATTCTTGTATCCTATGTGGGTACGGCAGTATTTGACTCTGTACTTGTGTCCTATGTGGGTCCGGCAGAGTAGTTGGTCATGTATCATTTATGGGTCCGATAGCTTAGCTGGTCTTGTATCCTATTTGTGTCTGACAGCTTAGATGAATCATTGGCTAAATCTGATAATCTCTATCATCTTATGAAGTGTATACCTATGTGAGTTGATTCTTAACTTACAATCATTATCATCGATATGATTGATGTACTTTCATGTGTGGATTGGGTTGTGCTTTCCTATGTGGATTTGGTTGTGAATTCCTATGTGTAATGGGTTATGTTTTCCTGTGTTGATGGGTTGTATTTGGGCTCGTGTACTTGACCTGAGTTGGAATAGATGACTTAGGTATATGTATGGGCATATACCTAAGTAGAGTTGGTTGTTACTTCGTGATTGTATCTTTCCTTTGTGGTTTATTCTTAGTGGATTCTAGGAGACGTTCGGGGGTCTCGGGGTCTCTACTGAGTTGCGTATACACACCCCTACATGATCTATGCCGACACTGCATTGTGTTGAATGCAGACGATGGACAGCGATGATCGAGTTAGGAGCTCGTGGAGCTAGACGGTATCTGGAGGTGGATCACTGGACGGGACGTACACGGAGCGGAAAACCGGAGCTGAGGAGCAGAGGAGACTATCTATACCCACCCATCAGGTGGGATTTCCAAAGGACGGCTCGGACTCGCTGCTTTACTTTTCAGTTGTTGTACTTTCATTTCATTTGTACTTTACTTTCAGTTGGGTTTGTATTCTGGCCCATTTACTTTTTATCACTTACTTTTGTACCCTGTTTACTTAGTGTTTACTCAGCTTGCATACTCTGTGGTGTTTGTTTACTTTATAAAGGCAATTCCTTCCCTTTTTCTCGAGTTTTACGCCTTTGGCGCTAGTCACCGTCCTCTAGCCTATGGAAGGCGGGCTTGGGGTAGTCACGACATGGGCCCCAAGGATGGGTCGTGACATGGAGCATATGGTCCAAGAGTTGGAAGACATGTTAAGATATTTTTTCTTGGTCTTTGGTGGTTCTTGGGAGAGGCACCAATCGTTTGTTGAGTTTTACTACAACAATAGTATTCAGGCTACGATTTAGATGGCACCGTCTGAGGCACTCTATCATAGGCCATGTAGAACTCCATTTTATTGGCTAGAGGCTGGTGAATATGAGTTGTTGGGACCATGTCTTGTGTAGGAGACTTCAGAGAGAGTTAAGTTGATCAAGAAGTGGATGGCTACGGCTCAACGTAGGCATAAGTCGTATGCAGATCGGAGGTGTAGACCACGTGAGTTTGCGATGGGTGATAAAGTGTTCCTTCGGGTGTCACCAAGGTTGGGTCACCGTCGGATTCGAAAGCAGGGTAAGTTGGAACCCAGGTATGTTGGACCTTTTGAGATTGTGGAGAGGATCTGACCAGTGGCTTAGAGGTTAGCACTTCCATAGTGGTATGGTGGGATGCATGATGTGTTTCATGTGTCGCAGCATCAAAGATACCACCCAGACCCATCTCACGTTGTTGATGTGGTGGATGTGGAGCTTGAGGTTGATGCGTCCTTTGAGGAGCATTTAGTTCGTGTGGTGGATCATAGTGAAAAGGTCTTCCTAGGAACGTTTGTGCCATTAGTGTGAGTACAATGGAATCATGGGAAAGTTTAGGAAGAAACATGGGAGTGGGAATCAGATATGTGGGTTCAGTGGGACAAACTCTTCTCTTTAGTGGACCAATGAGGCTTGGGAACTCGGCTTGAGGATGTGTCGTTATAAGGTGGGGAGGTTGTAAGATCCCGATTTTTGGAAGGGTATTTTTTTCATTGTGTTTAGGTTGAATCCATTGTTTCGGGCTTCATGGGATGTCTTCTAAAAGTATTAGAGGCCTTGGGGGTGTTTTGAGGGCTCGGGGAACGAAATAAACGAAAACTAGGCAAGACAGGCCTGGGCGCACGGCCTGGGCACGGCTAGGACAAACCGTGCAGCCTGCCCAGGTAAACCGTGCAACCCTCCTCCTTTAGACATTATCATGTGCATGGTTTGCGCACGGTTTGTCAAACCGTGTGGATAAACCGTGCGACATCTTAAAGTTGGTAAAATTTACGCAATTGCAACTCCGGGATTTTAAACCCCAACTCAGGATTTTCTTCAATTCATCCCCTCTCAACCCTAGTGACGAACTTGGCAGACCCAAGCTTCCCAAGGGTTGTTCTCCTTTTATCCTTGTCCATTTAGATCATCGTTGGTTTCGGATCAATGCTCCGGGTAAGGATAATCCCATCCTTGATTCTCTTTTTTGTTTTGGGTTTTTATCTTCTCTCCCTCTTGTTTTGAAGATCTAAAACCCTATCTTTTGGGTGAGTTTTAGGTTGAAGCTCCAAAGGCTTGTCAGATCGAGGTATAAGGACTCAATTGAGAGTGCGTTCAGCCGTGGGTTCGAGGTAGGTGGTCTACAAGTTATATCCCATTGTTATTTGGGTATTTGTGCATGTTTAGTTGTGTTCTTGTTTTCCCCTTGGTTATGTATTGAATAACCATGGCATGGTTGGTAATAATGTTGTTTGAAATAGAAAATGGGAACCCTCACGATCCCCATGGGATGTGTTGGGATTGACTTGACCTAATGGGGCCATCCACGGGATGTGTCAGCTTTTCCCGTGTTTAGGGATTGTTATTAAACAAGTAACCTTGTTGTAATAAATGGTAGAGCCGTTGATGAATATGTTGTCATGATTGGATGAACTTGGAATAGAAGTTAGGTGATTCCCCTAGACTTGGAAATAACCTAAGGGATATTTGGAATGGGTTGAATGGTTGATTCATGGAAATGATGAACGGGTTAAATGGATTAATGTGTAAACTGATTAAAGTCCATAATGGGATAGATTATGGGTCTAGTGTTGAATTCTTAGTGATATAGGCATAACACATGGGAATTGGGTGAATGGTTAAATGATGTGAAACGGTAATGTGTTAATGGGTTAAGGCATAATGTGAATTCCCGTGTGGTTTGTCGTGAATGGTTATTCCAAGGGGCAATGGAATGGTTGGTTGATTGTTACTTATATGTATAAGCATGTGCACATGGCTTGGTAGAGTAGGGTATGACTTGAGGATCTCTGCCCACGGGTCGAGCGAAGACAGATGGTCTAAACTCCAACCTAAATGCACGGGTTAGGAATGGGGATTGAGGATCTATTCTCCTAATGGTTGCATCCGCTCGGACTGTGGCTTTGAGGTGAGGATATGGTTGCATCCACCCGGACTGAGGCTTCGAGGTGAGAATATGGTTTCTATGAGGGGGTTGATCCTAGTGAGATAGGATAATGATGTGGTTACCCTCTTGCATGTGATTGTTGGCCTTAGACACATGTAACATAGTGTATGTGATTAACCCATGGAAATGTGATGAAATGGTAAGTGATGATAATTGGTGTGAAATGAATGGTATTGGAAGTGGCAATGGCTTTGGCTCTAAAATGGTTAATGGAACCTTAAATAATTACTTAGAAATTATCATTCATTTTCCTTTTGCATACACTACCTGTTTATACTGGATATTTTGTAGACACTGTTGGTGGTGGCCTACTGTGTTATACTCACACCCTGCTCGGGCCGCCGTTGGGTACCTGAGCAGACTTCATGTTTGCAGGTCAGGATAAGGGAAAGGGTCCTTTCTAGATAGTTGAGTGGACTTGGGTAGCACTTGGTGGAGGATTTGGACTTAGAGTCGGGACCGTTTTGGGGATTGTGGTAGTTGTCCTTATTTTGGGTTTTGTTCACACTTGCACTTGTAGTATGACATGGAATATTTATTTTTGGAAATTGTTGTTATACATGTTCCTTGTTTATTGGTTTTTGTTTCCACTATTTGGTTTATTTTTTTGTGTCTTACTCTGATAAAAATGGGCTATAGTCTCCCCACTTGACCCCAGAGACGCCCGCTTCTTGTCGGTAGCCTTTAGTGTATGGGGAGGCGCGCTTAAGGTCCTGTAACCACCCGGCTCAGAGCACCAGTTTAGTGGCTTCTGGGTCAGGGATGTTACAAAGTCTAACCTATGTAATATTATATTGTACCACAATATTCATACATAGATATAAAATCTTAAAAGATGAATATTAATTACATTAATATAATGATCCATAGGAGTATCATATAGGTATAGTGCCTTTGGAAACTTTGATACATAAACAACTGGTTCATGGGGGAACTACATCATATCCCACAAATTTATTCATAACTACATCCCTTCTTATATATATCATACATTATACCTTTCTTCATTACATAGAGAATGGAAACATAAAATGGGTGAGCTCAAATTCTCAATAACAGTAACCAAGGGATATATCAACATAACCTATGTGTAATGGTATGAGAACATGAGAATAATATTTTAAAACCATACCCTGTTTATCATAGATAATAAACATGATTAATAACATAAATTATGGCAGTTCATAAGACATGAATCATATTGGAATCAAAGTACATTAGCTATGATATTATAACACTGGCTTAATACATAGATTTTTTTAATACACATAAGAATATAAAATCTAATGTCAAGGATACCCACCAAGACATTCATAATATTTTAGGCTCAGGATAACCACCCATGTACCATTTTTGGGCTTGGGATAATGGTTCATGTACCCTATTTTGGGCTTGGGATGACCTCATGTGTACCATATTATTTTGATTTTGGGATAACCACCCATGTACCTTATTTTAGGCTTAGGATAATCTTCTATGTATCCACTTTTTGGCTCAGGATAACCTCTAATTTCCTTTTCATATCATAGAACATTAATCATTTTCTCATTAAATTTGAGGAATTCATCCATAAGGGGCTCCTCCGCGGCGCTAGGGTTTTCCCATCACCGTCTTTCCACTCCCAATCATCTACGGCTCTACTCCTCGGTTCTCAGCGAGTTCATGGCGTGCCCCTCATATTGTGGAAACACTGTAGTTAGATTCCAGTTTCCAGCGCTATTGTGGTTTGGGTTCATATTTTTGAGGGTTTTCGGGTACTTTGGCATCGTCGTGAGTGGTTCATCGGGCCTCTACGACTCCGAAGACTCGCGATCTTCAGTGGGCTCAGCATCCATGTCGGTGCGGTGAAGTCTTTGGTCGAGTGACTATTTTCTTTGGTTCGAGGATGCTTATGTGTTTCTCACATGTGTGCATTGGGTGGACATGCGGTCTCCTCGAGCGCGGGTGGCGACGGGCTTTGGCTTGGCTCATAAGAGGCAGGATTCTTCTGGCGTGGATGTCTCCATGTACGGTTGTGGAGGCAGCGTCCAGACCTGCGGGCTTCTTCTGGCGAGATCTGATAATTCAGGAGGTTGATGTTCGGTGATGCCCTTAGGTTTTGTTCCCTTGAATGCATATTTTTGTCTTTCTGTGTGGAATTATTGGATGGTTTGAGGTCGTAAGGTCGTTCGGCTCGCGGTGTTGACGCTGCCGTGTGGCCTGCCCAGGTTCTGCTGGTTTCCCTGAAATGGGTGGATGGAGGGTCCTGTGCGGCGTGGTTTCCAGCTTGGTGTTTTGGTTCATTGTTGTTTTGGTTTCAGGGTTGATTGTTCGGCAGCATGGTGACGCTACAACAGTGATGTGTTTGGTGGAGACGATTCGCTGGATGTTTACTCGGTGATAGTTTCTTTGCTTTTGATTTTGATCTTCGAATTTCATGATTGATGTGTTATGTTTTTGAATTTTGAATTTCATGACTGCTGATCATTTGGACAATGTTCAGTTTCCCACTCCCCCCTGAAAGTGGTTTATGAAATAATAAAAAAATGATTTGGTACATAGAACATTAATCATTGATCAATGTATTATAGGGGGATATAGGTCCCTCTAATCACATAATCTATACATTTTTGTTCCAAAATATCATAAAACAATCATCATATCAAAACTAGTAAAAATAAATGGGTTTTATAGACATTACATCATAGCAGGGCCCATGGGAAATAAACAACATAAACATTTTTCATCATAATCATAAATAATCCAATGAAAAAATAAAGATAATACCATTGAATTATATCCTGGTTAAATTTTAAATAATATAAAAAGATTTCATCAAATATGGAAAATTATTTTGAAAGATCTCTTGAAACTTTTCTTGAGGAAAATAACCTTTCCAATTTGAAAATACTTATTTAAAATCTATAAAATTACAAAATATTAAAAGAAAACATTTTCCATGAAAATTACCTTGTAAAATTTTAATGTAATATTTAAATAATTGAGTGCTTATGATGGTGTAAAATTTCATCCATGTCTTATATGTTAAAATGATGATCATTTTTACATTTTTGGTAAAAAAATAAAAGTTCATTGTTTGGAATAAAATAAAAAGATAACATGTTAAACCATTTTAAAAAAATTAAAACATGGGTAAAAATTTCATTAAACAATCATTAGAAAATATTAAATTGTTTCTTTAAAACATTTTTATAAAATATGGACACGGAATAGAAATGATTTTTACCAAATATAGAGATGAAATCAATTTTTATTAAAAACATTCTTTCTATCTCTTGAGTAATTAAAGAGAGTAAAATGAATGGAATACTATATTATTCAAAAATAACTAGAGGAGAATAAAATATATAATTTTTTTAGTGATATATAATAAGATTTCATCATATAAAGTATAATCATAAACAATCCCAATAAATAATAATATGGTAACAAAAACCCTAATCACAATGAATACATCTAAATCATAAGCCCCATGAAATAAATAACATTATATAGACATATAAATCCTAACAATTTTGAGGGGAATTATCAAAAAATAAATTCATGGGTAGTATATACACCACAAAAAAGAAGAAAGTGGTGAATATGCCATGTGTCCTACTAAAATAAAAGTGTGACAAAAATCCCCTTATCAGATTGGAAAATATTGAATCATAAGCCCCATTAAAGAATAAAATAAAATAAAAAATTAATTATAATAAAAATAATAAGATTCATGATATATCATGTTAAAAGTGCAGTGTAATGTCTTGAATTATATTCCCCTAAAATGGTGCTCCAAAATGGTTTTCCATAAGGACTTAGTGCACCTCCCCATACACCAGAGGCTACCGACTAGTTGTGAGGATCTGAAGGTGGTATAGTGGGGAGAATATACCCTCTTATCATAGTAACAACAAAAAATAACTATATATCATCCATAGTAGTAATATAAAGAGTGTGTATGAAATAAACATACTAAAAATCATACTATAATAATAAATATAATACAAAAAAATTCCAAAATGGTTGTGTCATACTTATAACATTAATCACCCACTACGACGACATACATATACAGGAGCAAATAAAATAACTAGAAATAATATTACAAGGAATTACTACTATATCTTAGATGAACCACATACATGATATCCATATACATATATGAACCATCCTTTTTTATCAGTATTGGGCCTTGGACCTACCTATTCCTACAACCAAGTGAACATCTACTTGGGTACCCCAGTGCAATGGAGGGAAGAGTGGGGTGTGAGAAAAAAACTCAGAAGGGCACCACCAATGTGATCCCATACCAAGCCAGTAATATGTAGTGTATTTAAAATTGAGATACTCATAAATATAAAAAAAATAAATAACTATTATATAAAAGAAAAATTTGTACAAGGATTTATGAAGGAATGTTCCCAACCTAGTTGTTACATAGTTGGAATGGATAAATAGAATAAATAAAATGAAACCACAGTCAATCCTTGGGTTTTTCATCCCAATCGACTGGGAAATGTGCCATCATGAGTATATATATTTATATGTGTGTGTGTGTTCCCATAAATATATATATATATAGTATAAAGATGAAAATATCATAAAACCACAACAGTTGATCCTAGGGTATGTAATCACAATCGTCTGGACATCCTGTGAAAATAGCATTAACATAGATATCTTACCACTAAAGATATATATAATTAGTCAATCCTTGGGTCCATGATCTAGATGGAAAATAAATTCTTCATCCAGTACTAAAAATATCTCTGATAAATCAACATCACCATAGGGGGCTACATTTGTTAGCCCAGGTATCACCCATACTTGCCTCCAATCACTATAATAAAGGATTCTAGGTAATATATGTATATCCTATTAATATCGTAATTAGAAATATTAAATATACAACATTACATGTGAATATATCCTAATTTTATATCCCTGGGACTCAGTTCATAAGCGGTCACAACATTTAATCTTGTATGAACCCAAAGGGGCATGATTCTTAGGTGATCTACAAGTGAGGGTCTCCAGATCTAAGTACATGCACGGTATCGATTAAAATAAATGGATCAAAAACCTCATCCCTAAGAAGTACATCGTGGTAATATAGTGATGGTGCATCTACAAAACCCTATGGATCATCCTAGGTGTCTCTCAATGATAGCATAATTATCCTTTGAGTAAATATTAAATATATGGTGAGGAGTGCCATATCCAACACCATGATCAAGTAATCAATCTAGGGGAGCATAATCATCCTAATAACTTTAGTATCATAATAAACTAGGAGTTCAAGATATAATATCATGATCATAAGGATTTCTTTCATGAGTATCTCAATCATATTGTTTCCATGACCGAGAATCATATTCATAGGGATTTCATGCTCGAGTAACATAATCATATGGATTCCATGATCGAATACCATTATCATAGGGCTCAAAATCTAGATCCCATGAAATAAATCTATGCATCCCAATAATAATATAATAATATAATAAAACGCTTGGAAATTCAATCATTGTAAATACGTCTTAGAATCCTAATAAAATAAAAAACAATAAAAATTCTCAAAAATTAAATCTTAGGAAGTATATTGGGGAATCCCAACAACGAAAGTCAAATCATATCAGGCTCATCATCTAAACATTAGGAACAACCTTTCGTATTAATCATTACATTAGTGGAAAATTGGTGAATTTAGATATAAAAGAATGAGTGTGGTCAAATACCTAACCCACCACTGATGAAATAGTCTCACGACTTGCATGTTCGGTATAGGTTCTAAGGTGAGACCCACAAACATCTCGACCCAAACCCAATAATGCACTAGATCAGGTTCGGTAAAGCACTGGGAAACCACTAATTCCCCTATAACGAAACACTATAGAGGCATCCTACACAACATACTCCAGGTCAATGGGTAAACAGAGGCATATATCTTGGGATCCTATAAGTCAGTATGTAATTAAGGAATCCCACTAGGGATCCTAAAAAAAAAAAAGAAAAGACATCCTCTAGGGGATCCTCTGTCATAGTCAGAGCCTCAATTCAAGAAATGAAGCCAGTGTACTAGGGTTTTTAGTTACCTTGGGAATTAATACAATAAAATCTACCTATTTAATATAATTAAACAATTCATCAGATTGAATTAAAAAAAGGGGTTCCACCCTCAGGGAAAGCCCAAGAATCCATATAATACCATAAACATGCATAAATAAAAAATGGAAGGTATGAAATACCACCGAAAATTATGGATATTTAAAAAAAATCATAAAGAGATCTTAGTAGATCTATCCAATCTCTTTGATTTCCAAGTGAATCCACATGAGCTTCCAAGCTCCTAACTAACACTGGATAGCTCAACTGTAGTCCAAAAACTCCAGTTTTATCATTAAACAATATAATATCTCCATAGAGCTTCCAAAACTTCTTCAAGTATATATTAAAAAAATAAAAACATATTAAATTGTTACATTTCCTTCCCAGATTTCAATTCCCTTGATTTAATTCTTAAAGAAACATTGTTAACCCCTTCATCTAACTTTTATTCATCCAATTTGAACTTTTACCCACTTTCACTATCTATATAGAATTAATACCTATACATCATATGCCTAGTTAACTTATTCTCAATACTTTGAAAATATTTGATAAATTTTTCTTAAATAAAATAATATTGTTATAATTTTTCCAAAAATGATAACAAGATGAATGTTTTTACCAGAACAGTCCATTTTAGTCTCTATTTAAGAATGTTATAGAATTAAACAAATCATAACTATGTTTATCATAAAACCCATCTCATTTAATTTATATAACAATTTTTCACATTTTATAATCTTTAAAAAATGAGAAAAATACACATATTATGACATGTTAAACTAATATTAAAGTATCCAATCCCTAATATAGTAAATAATTTTCTCCATTATATAGATACAAACTTTAATCATTATTATTCATTTCTCTATTTTTCTTCTATTTTTATTATCCTAACCATTTACAACAATTGTAAAATATACATTTGGAATCACATATTCGAAGGAAATAAATGAATTATATAACATTTATACTTATTGTAGACCATATGTTAGGATTCTTAAAACCACTCAAGTAATTCAGATAATTTATTCACTAATGGAAAGCATTTTAATAATGAAAACATTATCATTCCTTCGTATTTCTCAGTTTGACAGTTAGTGTGCATTCCCTATGATCTCTTTTATTCTCCTTTTAGATATAATCTTTATTATTATCCTTTTTTACTATAATAATGGTGCATGATATAGGAACTCCCATGTTCATCTCAATTATACTCAATGGATTGAGGAGATTTGGTAATGGATTATAGAGTACATTCATGTTATAATTCACAACAAATTGTTAGAACCATTATGGTAGTGAATATATAATGAATTTTTTTTTGGCTGATTTGAGATTATTGGGTAAATGTATCCACTCAAAATCATTTTCATACCCAACCATATTTATTACATGGGTGGAGACTGAAATTACTTCTATCATCTCTCACTAAAAATATCTTCATAAACATCATGTTTTTCATGCCTTTATATATACTAATAGATCATTTTATGGTTATCTATCATTTGATAGGGATCTTGGATCTCATATTGTTTCTGCAAGTTAGACACCATGGTAACTAGAATGATTATGGAGACATCCTATGCATATTTTATATGGTTTTTATAAGCAAACAAATTTTAACATCCCACCCCTCACCCATTGACCCCTAAAGAGGTGGAATCCTTAGGTGACATCCCCAAGAAACCAAATAATAGAATAAATAACAAGGGATTCATAAACATTTGGAGGTGATTGTCCATTTGAAAATAAAATAACTAGACCAAGAACAGCATAATCAAACAACCATTGTATGATGCATGAGAACAATACAATACAAATCAATGTAATGCCCACTAAAAACACTACCAAACTACAACCATGAGCCATACGAGAGTTCAAAGAGAAAACTAAAACCAATAAGACTCAATGAAACCAAATACATAAACTCAATAGATCCAAAACTAATTTAATCATCAACTAAAAAATCCATTCCCAAGGTATAATTATGCATCACTAAAGAAAATAGTTACCTTAACATTACCTATGTATTGATATACTATATAGGAAAAGGCACAAAAGTGACCAAGAGGGGGTGAGTATAAAACTCAATATGATTTCTCTAATGAATTCCCTAATCACACTAATATTATAGAACATTTTATCACATTTATATAAAACAATTTAAAATTATTTCAATAGTTTATAACGAAACCAAGCAGTTATAAAGTAAAAAACCATATAATTATTTAAAACAATTTATCAAATCCATTTTAGTATCATACATTCCATCCCACATATCCAAACATCCACACATGAAGGAAACCATGGATCTCCTTATACACATAAGTGGTGATTAATCGTTTCCTAAATATTTCACTTGGTAAACCATCTTGATGGTGGATATTTCATACCCTTATTTGTCCTGCTTTTAATGGGGGAAACATTATACCCTCATATGTCCCAAATGAAATGAACATGTGCCAACCATTTATTCAAAAACAATTCCAAACCAATTATACCAAACCATTTAAATAAAATAATAATTTTAATTAAAACACTTTCCAACCAATATTCCATGCATCAAAACCAAATAACCATTCTAAAATCATCATTTTAAACCCATTTAACATTTTAACTTTCCACAAAATAACAAATTTGTAAAATTCTAAAAACCATAAATAAAGATGGTTTCCAACAACATTACACATCAATTTCATAATTCAAACTCAAAAAATAATCAATTTGAAATAAATCCTTAAATTTAAAATAATATGATTTGATAATTGAATCCACATTCATCACCAACTATGGAAAAAATTAAGAACAACACAAAAATGTCATAAAATTTTATGAGATATTAAAAAAACTCACCTTAGATCTTGTTACATATCATCCAAAAAAACCATATATCATCATTATTGGAGTCATAAAACATGTATCTAACCCAAATTATTAGATCCATAAATCTGAGGGAGGGAAGAAAAAAAAAACTAAGGATAATCACAAAGAATGGGAACTTACCATGGAATTAGGCCTCCAATGCATACGGATTTTCCAATGGATCACTCTCATATTTAAGAGAAAGGTTACCCCAACCTTTGGATGAATTTTAAATCATGTTAGGGTTGGAATGAGGTAAAAAAGTAGTTTACTGGGCGATTCATATTATATCCACAAAATCCGAATCTAATTTTTACACTACATGGATTAGGTTCACTGTTAGGAAAACTATAGGAATAATGTGTTCCAACCACTACCTACAAACACAGCATATATGATTGGTTAACACAATTATAAAAACCATGTTCCAACCATGCTCTTCCCCTCTTTTCACAATTTCACGGTTCCTCCTCGGTGGCCACATGGTTTGGCCAAACCGTGCACTAACTATGTGCCTGCCCAGTGACCTATGTTTCTATTTTAATTGTTTCCTATAGGTGTTTCATAGTTTCTACTATCCATGAAAAAACTATGAACCTATAAAAAATCACCCAAAAAAATTCAAAACTCCTCCAGACCTCCCAAAACATAACCTGATAAATTTTTATACTTGAAATACATAAATAAATGGTTAATTACCTAAAACTCAGGGTGTCAAATCCTCACCACCATTACTCTTTCCATCCTTATAAATTTTAAAACCAAAATTATCCTAAAAGAGATTTGTTTATTTCATGACCATTTCCTTTTCCCATTCCCAATTTTCTTCATGAATCCAACCTGTTTCCACAAAGCCCACACTAGATCAGTGATTTTCCCAGATAATTATTTCTCTGACCTATCCACAATACATACTATCACATGAATAAATGAATCAAATTAATCACTGAACTAAATCTTAGTGGAAAAGCTAACTAATAAGCCACCCCACTCACTCATTAAGGTATCTCAAGAGGGTCCATTTTTGAAGGATATAGGTCTCCCTACTTTCCAAAACAATGATGCTCATGACATGGAGTGATTACCAAGAACACATTATCACTCACCTTGAATAAAAATGTCTATTTTGGATGATCCACATATGATTTATGATTACTATGTGTTGTCTCTATCCTCTTTCATATCAAATAAATCTTCTTTTTTGTCTCTTACACAAGGATGATCCAACTAGTGAAGTATAGTCTATTTAAACCCAATAAAGTGGAGAAAAAAAAGATTCCCATACAATGCTTCAAAAGGAATAAGGACTCATCCATAAACATTACATAATCTTGATTTTTAGTCAATAATTTACTTTATTTTACATTGAGTATATTTTCAAGTTTAGAGTTGTAAAGAATTAGATCATAATTTATACATAACATCCCATATTCCAAAAAATTGGATAATACTAAAATAGTATCCATTTAATCTATAATATAAAATGATTAAAATAAAACATGATTTAATTTTCATGAAAAATATTTATAACATTAAAATTGACTTCCTTCTTTCCCTTACCCATCCTTATACCATATCAAAAACATTTTAAAACTTAGGATGAGAAAAAAAAGATCAGTAAGGGATATAAAAATGAATAAAGTAACCGTTAGTCCATGAATACTTTTAAACCCATTAAAATATTTTTACAAAGTTTTACTTTTCACTAATAAAACATAATTTATTTGGCTTACCTCATGAAATAATAATTTTATTGTAAAAATACATAAAAAACATAACTCATAGGGATAATTTTTTTCATAAATTCTAATTCAATGTTATAGTATATTTCATTTATATGTAAGTAGTAACATTCATGGTTATATTTGGAATACCCACCATAGTATATTCCCTTAATCTCTTAGGATAAACCCTACTGATTAACTCTGTCTCATTACCCAATGCATTAGAGATCTATCACGAGCTCACCCACCCTCAGTTTATCATGGAACAACCCATACTCATAAACTATTCCCAATAACAATAACATAATCAACACACAAGAAATAATCATAAAGGTAAAATAACAATGCCTCTTTGAAATAACATTTCATTTTTACAAAGACGTGTACTTGTGAATGAAAACACATCATTTGAAAATAAAATCATAAACTTGTAAAGGAAGTATAAAAAAATTAAAGGGGAATGAATGTAAGAAATTAGATTTATTTATTATATGTTAAAAACATTAATTTTTTCTTTTGTAAAAATATTTTAATGAGTAAAATTAAAATAGGTTTTTAGAAGAAAGTCTCTTACCTTTAGTCTGACTCATCACATACAATCTTTATCTTCTTGAATAATAAACATAGGTAAATTATTTACTTTCTTGAGAAAGTTTTTAAATTTTATTATTCATTTTATATCACTTATTATAATTTTGTAATAATTACTTAATTATTTAAGTCTATGTCAAATTTATTTTTCGATATTCAGTACTTGAGTCCAAAATAAATTATGTATAATGTCAATAGTCAAAGTGGTCATATGTACATATTCTCTATAAAAAATATTCATAACCCGATTATAATTTTTATACATAAATTATACAATTATATCAAACCATTATGTATGGTTATGAAAAAATAATTGTATTATAATCATAGAGATGGTAGGTCATACGCACGCATGAGTAACATTTCCATTTTTCAATGATCATTTTGAAAAGAAGGTAAGTATTATTTTATCTTTAAATAATATTAATAATATAATTAATATCATATTAGAATTTTTAACATAAATATGTGTATATATATATATATATCATCCATGTTATTTGGTGATGAAAAATGAATCACATCGCTTCGGGGAAGTGATAGTTCACATGTACGCACGAACGACGTTATGATTTTTATTTTCATGGAATGGTAAGAAATTAAAAGATATATTATTATTTAATAATGAAAAATTTTCCAGAATATCATATATAAACATTAATTTCATCATTATAAGCAGTATTTAAATAATTTAATGGAAAACAAATTATATCAGTTCATGAGGTGGTAGTCAGTCGTACACACGAACGAATTAGAATCTTCCCATTTGATGAAAGTGAAGATAGATTTAGGTGATTATATTAACATAAAAAATATTATTATATTGAGGATATTTGATTTATTATTTCATCATGGTTGAAGAATATTTTATATAACTGTATGAAGAAATAAAATAGAAACACTTTACTAAAAACAATAACTTTTCTACTAAAGATCTCACTGATTGACACCTCAACATCTCTAATGAAAGTTTTAAACCTAAATTAAGGCCCCTATATTGTGGGGATGAATTATAGGAATTTATAATTGTAGATATTTGCCAAAAAATGGTTTTTAAGTGTACTTAAATGAGAATAATTGGTGTCCTTTTATAGGATTAGGTAGGGTCACTCTTATAATTATTCAAACTATGAAAACAATATAAATTAATTTTCTATTAAAAAAGGGTTCATAGTGATTTTTTTATAAGAAAGAATTACAATGGGTAGAAATCCATTCATCCAATTAAATTTAGAAAATTGTGCATTATTTTTTTAATCATTACTTTTTGATTTATCCCTTTTAACTCATACTATGATATCATATAATTAACAATTTGAGGGTTAATATAATTACTATAAATTTCCAAAAGCCTAATAAATGAGTTATTTATGATATTTTAAGACTTAGAATAATAATTTGGTTAAATTTAAGATTTTTAGATATTTTATATAATTTAATAAAATATTAATTATTTAAAAATACCAATAATGTAAATTTTGACACTATTCACTATTTTGTCTTTTACAAAAATAAAACAAAACATGATAAATTCCTGCCAAAACATATAAAAAATTAACCTGAAAACATCATCTAAAAAATTCTTGGATGACATTAATCATCTCAAATTATATTTATTATATTATTTTTAATATCATTCATTTAATATTTCCTATAATTAAACAACTATTGCATCATCATTGTGAAAGAATTTAATTTAATTATTTATTTTGAAAAATTAAAAATAAATTATCATGATAAATATTAAAAATTTATCTTTAAAGAGACTATTTATAGTCAAACAGGTCCCCTGTATAACACCATATTAAAAATATTTCACTTATTAAAAACAAAGGTGTCACAAACTTGAATGTTATTTTAATATAATATTATAAATGTCATACTCTCCTCCAAGTGGAATCCAAATGTTATAATTTCTACCCAATTATGGTTTTGGTTGAAACACACTAATTTAATTAAATTAAGATAACTTTTAGGTTAATTTTATAATATTATTGTTTTTTCCTTAATTACCAGATTTACCTTTAACCATGGTAATGAAAATTACTAAAGTTTCTATTCATGTTGTCTAAAAATAAAAGTAACTTATTTAGTAAATTTTGAAGTTATGATTCCAAATATTTAATCCTTTTTAAAAAATTCAAGTCATATAATTTTCAGAAATAAATTAAAGATTAATCTCGTGGAATGAATGAGAAAATGGGTTTCTAAAGTAAAAAATGTTCAGAAGATTGATATGTTTTTATATTCAAATTCAATGTGAAATTGATTAAATTACCTTCATTGGATTAAAGGAAAAGAAATCCTAAATATAGTTCAAACCAATTAAAAATATAATTTATGACTATAAATTATTTAGATGAAATAGCTATATTAAAATAAAATGCAGTATTTTATTACTATTCATTAAGAAATGAATCTTATCAGAAAAATACCAAAAAATGAATTAGAGTAAAATTTTATACTCCACTTTAAAAGAAGAATTTTATTTTTAAAATATAATTTATAAATTTAATAAAAACTAGATTTAAAATAAGTGATCCATCAAAATGAAAAAAAATGTCTTTTAGAGAAATACTTCTTTTATCCATAAAATGGGATTTATTCTTATATTATGTACATAAGACACATATTAGAGATTTTAAATATTATATAAAAAATATTATATAAAAAATATTATACATATATATATCATTAATATAATCCAAAAGGAGTGATTTTATTATTTATTGGTATAAAACACACATGTTCACATTTAAATAGTTTTTGGGAAAAACATTTAATTTTATTTTAAAAAGAGTTCTATTTTAATTTTTAATTATTTGGTCACCATATAATTAATCATATATATAGGTGTAAAAATATTCTTATACTTCAGTTAATCCTATTCATTCCATCCGTTCCAACAACTTGGTTTATAATGGTGACATTTAAATAATAATATTTAGTTGTTTATTTAAGCTCAGTGTGGTGTATCATGTATGCTATCAAACGTAGTATTTTTTGTTTAAAAAGAGTGGATTTTATGTAACACCCTAATCTTCCATGGTACGCTTCTCTTTCAATAATGCAATAGCTTGCATTGTTCGCAAGTTCGGGATTCTAACACACCGCGACCAATCAAAGTAGTCGTTAGGAATAGTAATACCCACTTTTGAAAATTATATAAAGTTTATATTTCAAAATGGACTTCATTTTTGGATTCTGAATATCAAAATTAGACTATGTTGAAATTTTGGAATTTTTCTGAGAACTTCCAATTTTTTATGAATAGTGAAACAAATACTTAAAAAAAACTTTTTTAATCAAAATAATTTATAGTGATAAATTATACTATTGAGTGGTTTAAAAGTATAATTACAATATAATTTTACCATTTTATCCAATGGTGGTCATCAGAAATAATTCCACTTTGAAATTGGAGATAAACAATTATCAATCTTTTGATATATATTGTTTCTTAAAAACACGCTATTTGTTGTGACAGCGGGAATTAATTATTAAATTAATTAATTCAACTTATATGTTTGGAATTTTTTAAAATAGACATCATTTTTGAATTAGGAATATCAAATATAGCTTACTGTGAATTTTTGGAATTTTTCTGAAAAATTTCAATTTTTGATGAATTGTGAAACCACTAAGTGGTAGTTAAAAAACTAATTTTTCGTTTAAATTAAACCTTACCACATATGTGAATTGAATTTCAAAAATCCGACATACATGGTTTTCATTGGTAAGTAAAATTTGGTTCAATGGGATGAAAATAATTTTTGGTGAATAGTAACTTTTTAATTTTATTAATCGTGATTAATGGATATTAGTGTAATTTAAGGTAAATATAATGTTATAATAATATGAAATTACCTTTAAACTTGTCCTACTCTTATTGGATGAGTCATGACCGACCAATACAACTCATGGGTCAACTAAGGGACCCCATGGAGCCACTTGGGTAAGAAAATGACATTAATTACTTTTTATTTAAAGTAAAAATACAATTGTCACAAACATGTGTTGTTTTACAAAAACAATTATTAAATGGGGTTATATAAGTTAACATTTCGACTATAAATATTCATTGGAAATATATAAATATTTCCTACATCATGGAAATTTTTTTATTATTTTTAGACATTAAATAAATAAATATATTAATGACACCATGATGATACCGTGATTACCTCATTAATGAAAAATTTAAATAAAATGAAAAGATAAGGTAAAATATAAGACTAAAACTTGTCTAAAACCTATTGGATGGGTTAATTTCGAACCCTTATCACTTTATCCTCAAAATATATCATTTTGGGACCTATAAAATCCGAAAATAATTTCATAATAAAGTAACACTTCATGACTTTCCAAAAGAGCCCCTCCTCTCCTCTTATAAAAGGTCCCCACCTCTACCACCTTATTCAAACCTTCAAAGCCTTTTGGATCGGCCAAACTCTGTCCAAATACCCTTTAAACATTCCTACCTTACTCCTAGAAGCCTTACCTTAGGCAGAAGGCTCTTCAAGAATCCATTTTGGTTCAAACCGAGGGGAGTTACCCGATTTAAAGGTAATGTCTTCTCTTATGTTGTTTTGTTTTATTTTGCTTCTCCAACCCCCTAAACAATTTTTATTCTTTTATTTTGTAACAACACAAGTATCCTCAATATAATTAGATGTTTTTATGAGAATTATTTGATTTACACATACACACACCTTCGTCTAATGGTTAATGAACATATTGATTCTGTTGGTGGCGAATTACACCCTCATGAAACGATGATTGTTCAATCTACTTTTAACACCTCTCATGGTGGCCATTAAGATGGTCCCAACCTAGTTGTTACATAGTTGGAATGGATAAATAGAATAAATAAAATTAAACCACAGTCAATCCTTGGGTTTTTCATCCCAATCGACTGGGAAATGTGCCATCATGAGTATATATATTTATATGTGTGTGTGTGTTCCCATAAATATATATATATATAGTACAAAGATGAAAATATCATAAAACCACAACAGTTGATCCTAGGGTATCTAATCACAATCGTCTGGACATCCTGTGAAAATGGCATTAACATAGATATCTTACCAGTAAAGATATATATAATTAGTCATTCCTTGGGTCCATAATCTAGATGGAAAATAAATTCTTCATCCAGTACTAAAAATATCCTTGTTAAATCAACATCACCATAGGGGGCTACATTTGTTAGCCCAGGTATCACCCACACTTGCCTCCAATCACTATAATAAAGGATTCTAGGTAATATATGTATATCCTATTAATATCGTAATTAGAAATATTAAATATACCACATTACATGAGAATATATCCTAATTTTATATCCCTGGGACTCAGTTCATAAGCGGTCACAACATTTAATCTTGTATGAACCCAAAGGGGAATGATTCTTAGGTGATCTACAAGTGAGGGTCTCCAGATCTAAGTACATGCACGGTATCGATTAAAATAAATGGATCAAAAAACTCATCCCTAAGAAGTACATCGTGGTAATATAGTGATGGTGCATCTAAAAAACCCTATGGATCATCCTAGGTGTCTCTCAATGATAGCATAATTATCCTTTGAGTAAATATTAAATATATGGTGAGGAGTTCCATATCTAACACCATGATCAAGTAATCAATCTAGGGGAGCATAATCATCCTAATAACTTTAGTATCATAATAAACTAGGATTTCAAGATATAATATCATGATCATAAGGATTTCTTTCATGAGTATCTCAATCATATTTTTTCCATGACCGAGAATCATATTCATAGGGATTTCATGCTCGAGTAACATAATCATATGGATTCCATGATCGAATACCATTATCATAGGGCTCAAAATCTAGATCCCATGAAATAAATCTATGCATCCCAATAATAATATAATAATAAAATAAAACGCTTGGAAATTCAATCATTGTAAATACGTCTTAGAATCCTAATAAAATAAAAAACAATAAAAATTCTAAAAAATTAAATCTTAGGAAGTATGTTGGGGAATCCCAACAACGAAAGTCAAATCATATCAGTCTCATCATCTAAACATTAGGAACAACCTTTGGTATTAATCATTACATTAGTGGAAAATTGGTGAATTTAGATATAAAAGAATGAGTGTGGTCAAATACCTAACCCACCACTGATGAAATAGTCTCACGACTTGCATGTTCGGTATAGGTTCTAAGGTGAGACCCACAAACATCTCGACCCAAACCCAATAATGCCCTAGATCAGGTTCGGTAAAGCACTGGGAAACCACTAATTCCCCTATAACGAAACACTATAGAGGCATCTTACTCAAGATACTCCAGGTCAATGGGTAAACAGAGGCATATATCTTGGGATCCTATAAGTCAGTATGTAATTAAGGAATCCCACTAGGGATCCTAAAAAAGAAAAAAGAAAAGACATCCTATAGGGGATCCTCGGTCATAGTCAGAGCCTCAATTCAAGAAATGAAGCCAGTGTACTAGGGTTTTTAGTTACCTTGGGCATTAATACAATAAAATCTACCTATTTAATATAATTAAACAATTCAACAGATTGAATTAAAAAAAGGGGTTCCACCCTCAGGGAAAGCCCAAGAATCCATATAATACCATAAACATGCATAAATAAAAAATGGAAGGTATGAAATACCACCGAAAATTATGGATATTTAAAAAAAATCATAAAGAGATCTTAGTAGATCTATCCAATCTCTTTGATTTCCAAGTGAATCCACATGAGCTTCCAAGCTCCTAACTAACACTGGATAACTCAACTGTAGTCCAAAAACTCCAGTTTTATCGTTAAACAATATAATATCTCCATAGAGCTTCCAAAACTTCTTCAAGTATATATTAAAAAAATAAAAACATATTAAATTGTTACATTTCCTTCCCAGATTTCAATTCCCTTGATTGAATTCTTAAAGAAACATTGTTAACCCCTTCATCTAACTTTTATTCATCCAATTGGAACTTTTACCCACTTTCACTATCTATATAGAATTAATACCTATACATCATATGCCTAGTTAACTTATTCTCAATACTTTGAAAATATTTGATAAATTTTTCTTAAATAAAATAATATTGTTATAATTTTTCCATAAATGATAACAAGATGAATGTTTTTACCAGAAAAGTCCATTTTAGTCTCTATTTAAGAATGTTATAGAATTAAACAAATCATAACTATGTTTATCATAAAACCCATCTCATTTAATTTATATAACAATTTTTCACATTTTCTAATCTTTAAAAAAATGAGAAAAATACACATATTATGACATGTTAAACTAATATTAAAGTATCCAATCCCTAATATAGTAAATAATTTTCTCCATTATATAGACACAAACTTTAATCATTATTATTCAATTCTCTATTTTTCTTCTATTTTTATTATCCTAACCATTTACAACAATTGTAAAATATACATTTGGAATCACATATTCGAAGGAAATAAATGAATTCTATAACATTTATACTTATTGTAGACCATATGTTAGGATTCTTAAAACCACTCAAGTAATTCAGATAATTTATTCACTAATGGAAAGCATTTTAATAATGAAAACATTATTATTCCTTTGTATTTCTCAGTTTGACAGTTAGTGTGCATTCCCTATGATCTTTTTTATTCTCCTTTTAGATATAATCTTTATTATTATCCTTTTTTACTATAACAATGGTGCATGATATAGGAACTCCCATGTTCATCTCAATTATACTCAATGGATTGAGGAGATTTGGTAATGGATTATAGAGTACATTAATGTTATAATTCACAACAAATTTTTAGAACCTTTATGGTAGTGAATATATAATGAAATTTTTTTGGCTGATTTGAGATTATTGGGTAAATGTATCCACTCAAAATCATTTTCATACCCAACCATATTTATTACATGGGTGGAGACTGAAATTACTTCTATCATCTCTCACTAAAAATATCTTCATAAACATCATGTTTTTCATGCCTTTATATATACTAATAGATCATTTTAAGGTTATCTATCATTTGATAGGGATCTTGGATCTCATATTGTTTCTGCAAGTTAGACACAATGGTAACTAGAATGATTATGGAGACATCCTATGCATATTTTATATGGTTTTTATAAGCAAACAAATTTTAACATCCCACCCCTCACCCATTGACCCCTAAAGAGGTGGAATCCTTAGGTGACATCCCTAAGAAACCAAATAATAGAATAAATAACAAGGGAATCATAAACATTTGGAGGTGATTGTCCATTTGAAAATAAAATAACTAGACCAAGAACAGCATAATCAAACAACCATTGTATGATGCATGAGAACAATACAATACAACTCAATGTAATGCCTACTAAAAACACTACCAAACTACAACCATGAGCCATACGAGAGTTCAAAGAGAAAACTAAAACCAATAAGACTCAATGAAACCAAATACATAAACTCAATATATCCAAAACTAATTTAATCATCAAATAAAAAATCCATTCCCAAGGTATAATTATGCATCACTAAAGAAAATAGTTACCTTAACATTACCTATGTATTGATATACTATATTGGAAAAGGCACAAAAGTGACCAAGTGGGGGTGAGTATAAAACTCAATATGATTTCTCTAATGAATTCCCTAATCACACTAATATGATAAAACATTTTATCACATTTATATAAAACAATTTAAAATTATTTCAATAGTTTATAACGAAACCAAGCAGTTATAAAGTAAAAAACCAAATAATTATTTAAAACAATTTATCAAATCCATTTTAGTATCATACATTCCATCCCACATATCCAAACATCCACACATGAAGGAAACCATGGATCTCCTTATACACATAAGTGGTGATTCATCGTTTCCTAAATATTTCACTTGGTAAACCATCTTTATGGTGGATATTTCATACCCTTATTTGTCCTGCTTTTAATGGGGGAAACATTATACCCTCAAATGTCCCAAATGAAATGAACATGTGCCAACCATTTATTCAAAAACAATTCCAAACCAATTATACCAAACCATTTAAATAAAATAATAATTTTAATTAAAACACTTTCCAACCAATATTCCATGCATCAAAACCAAATAACCATTCTAAAATCATCATTTTAAACCCATTTAACATTTTAACTTTCCAGAAAATAACAAATTTGTAAAATTCGAAAAACCATAAATAAAGATGGTTTCCAACAACATTACACATCAATTTCATAATTCATACTCAAAAAATAATCAATTTGAAATAAATCCTTAAATTTAAAATAATATGATTTGATAATTGAATCCACATTCATCACCAACTACGGAAAAAATTAAGAACAACACAAAAATGTCATAAAATTTTATGAGATCTTAAAAAAACTCACCTTAGATCTTGTTACATATCATCCAAAAAAAACCATATATCATCATTATTGGAGTCATAAAACATGTATCTAACCCAAATATATTAGATCCAAAAATCTGAGGGAGGGAAGAAGAAAAAAACTAAGGATAATCACAAAGAATGGGAACTTACCATGGAATTAGGCCTCCAACGCATACGGATTTTCCAATGGATCACTCTCATATTTAAGAGAAAGGTTACCCCAACCATTGGATGAATTTTAAATCATGTTAGGGTTGGAATGAGGTAAAAAAGTAGTTTACGGGGTGATTCATATTATATCCACAAAATCCGAATCTAATTTTTAACACTACATGGATTAGGTTCACTGTTAGGAAAACTATAGGAATAATGTGTTCCAACCACTACCTATAAACACAGCTTATATGATTGGTTAACACAATTATAAAAACCATGTTCCAACCATGCCCTTACCCTCTTTTCACAATTTCACGGTTCTTCCTCGGTGGCCACATGGTTTGGCCAAACCGTGCACTAACTATGTGCCTGCCCAGTGACCTATGTTTCTATTTGAATTGTTTCCTATAGGTGTTTCATAGTTTCTACTATCCATGAAAAAACTATGAACCTCTAAAAAATCACCAAAAAATTCAAAACTCTTCCAGACCTCCCAAAACATAACCCGATAAATTTTTATACTTGAAATACATAAATAAATGGTTAATTACCTATAACTCAGGGTGTCAAATCCTCACCACCATTACTCTTTCCATCCTTATAAATTTTAAAACCACAATTATCCTAAAAGAGTTTTGTTTATTTCATGACCATTTCCTTTTCCCATTCCCAATTTTCTTCATGAATCCAACCTGTTTCCACAAATCCCACACTAGATCAGTGATTTTCCCAGATAATTATTTCTCCGACCTATCCACAATACATACTATCACATGAATAAATGAATCAAATTAATCACTGAACTAAATCTTAGTGGAAAAGCTAACTAATAAGCCACCTCACTCACTCATTAAGGTATCTCAAGAGGGTCCATTTTTGAAGGATATAGGTCTCCCTACTTTCCAAAACAATGATGCTCATGACATGGAGTGATTACCAAGAACACATTATCACTCACCTTGAATAAAAATGTCTATTTTGGATGATCCACATATGATTTATGATTACTATGTGTTGTCTCTATCCTCTTTCATATCAAATAAATCTTCTTTTTTGTCTCTTACACAAGGATGATCCAACTAGTGAAGTATAGTCTATTTACACCCAATAAAGTGGAGAAAAAAAAGATTCCCATACAAAGCTTCAAAAGGAATAAGGACTCAGCCATAAACATTACATAATCTTGATTTTTAGTCAATAATTTACTTTATTTTACATTGAGTATATTTTCAAGTTTAGAGTTGTAAAGAATTAGATCATAATTTATACATAACATCCCACATTCCAAAAAATTGGATAATACTAAAATAGTATCCATTTAATCTATAATATAAAATGATTAAAATAAAACATGATTTAATTTTCATGAAAAATATTTATAACATTAAAATTGACTTCCTTCTTTCCCTTACCCATCCTTATACCATATCAAAAACATTTTAAAACTTAGGATGAGAAAAAAAAGATCAGTAAGGGATATAAAAATGAATAAAGTAACCGTTAGTCCATGAATACTTTTAAACCCATTAAAATATTTTTACAAAGTTTTACTTTTCACTAATAAAACATAATTTATTTAGCTTACCTCATGAAATAATAATTTTATTGTAAAAATCCATAAAAAACATAACTCATAGGGATAATTTTTTTCATAAATTCTAATTCAATGTTATAGTATATTTCATTTATATGTAAGTAGTAACATTCATGGTTATATTTGGAATACCCACCATAGTATATTCCCTTAATCTCTTAGGATAAACCCTACTGATTAACTCTGTCTCATTACCCAATGCATTAGAGATCTATCACGAGCTCACCCACCCTCAGTTTATCATGGAACAACCCATACTCATAAACTATTCCCAATAACAATAACATAATCAACACACAAGAAATAATCATAAAGGTAAAATAACAATTCCTCTTTGAAATAACATTTCATTTTTACAAAGACGTGCACTTGTGAATGAAAACACATCATTTGAAAATAAAATCATAAACTTGTAAAGGAAGTATAAAAAAATTAATGGGGAATGAATGTAAGAAATTAGATTTATTTATTATATGTTAAAAACATTAATTTTTTCTTTTGTAAAAATATTTTAATGAGTAAAATTAAAATAGGTTTTTAGAATAAAGTCTCTTACCTTTAGTCTGACTCATCACATACAATCTTTATCTTCTTGAATAATAAACATAGGTAAATTATTTACTTTCTTGAGAAAGTTTTTAAATTTTATTATTCATTTTATATCACTTATTATAATTTTGTAATAATTACTTAATTATTTAAGTCTATGTCAAATTTATTTTTCGATATTCAGTACTTGAGTCCAAAATAAATTATGTATAATGTCAATAGTCAAAGTGGTCATATGTACATATTCTCTATAAAAAATATTCATAACCCGATTATAATTTTTATACATAAATTATACAATTATATCAAACCATTATGTATGGTTATGAAAAATTAATTGTATTATAATCATAGAGATGGTAGGTCATACGCACGCATGAGTAACATTTCCATTTTTCAATGATCATTTTGAAAAGAAGGTAAGTATTATTTTATCTTTAAATAATATTAATAATATAATTAATATCATATTACAATTTTTAACATAAATATGTGTATATATATATATATCATCCATGTTATTTGGTGATGAAAAATGAATCACATCGCTTCGGGGAAGTGATAGTTCACATGTACGCACGAACGACGTTATGATTTTTATTTTCATGGAAAGGTAAGAAATTAAATGATATATTATTATTTAATAATGAAAAATTTTCCGGAATATCATATATAAACATTAATTTCATCATTATAAGCAGTATTTAAATAATTTAATGGAAAACAAATTATATCAGTTCATGAGGTGGTAGTCAGTCGTACACACGAACGAATTAGAATCTTCCCATTTGATGAAAGTGAAGATAGATTTAGGTGATTATATTAACATAAAAAATATTATTATATTGAGGATATTTGATTTATTATTTCATCATGGTTGAAGAATATTTTATATAACTGTATGAAGAAATAAAATAGAAACACTTTACTGAAAACAATAACTTTTCTACTAAAGATCTCACTGATTGACACCTCAACATCTCTAATGAAAGTTTTAAACCTAAATTAAGGCCCCTATATTGTGGGGATGAATTATAGGAATTTATAAGTGTAGATATTGGCCAAAAAATGGTTTTTAAGTGTACTTAAATGAGAATAATTGGTGTCCTTTTATAGGATTAGGTAGGGTCACTCTTATAATTCTTCAAACTATGAAAACAATATAAATTAATTTTCTATTAAAAAAGGGTTCATAGTGATTTTTTTATAAGAAAGAATTACAATGGGTAGAAATCCATTCATCCAATTAAATTTAGAAAATTGTGTATTATTTTTTTAATCATTACTTTTTGATTTATCCCATTTAACTCATACTATGATATCATATAATTAACAATTTGAGGGTTAATATAATTACTATAAAATTCCAAAAGCCTAATAAATGAGTTATTTATGATATTTTAAGACTTAGAATAATAATTTGGTTAAATTTAAGATTTTTAGATATTTTATATCATTTAATAAAATATTAATTATTTAAAAATACCAATAATGTAAATTTTGACACTATTCAATATTTTGTCTTTTACAAAAATAAAACAAAACATGATAAATTCCGGCCAAAACATATAAAAAATTAACCTAAAAACATCATCTAAAAAATTCTTGGATGACATTAATCATCTCAAATTATATTTATTATATTATTTTTAATATCATTTATTTAATATTTCCTATAATTAAACTATTGCATCATCATTGTGAAAGAATTTAATTTAATTATTTATTTTGAAAAATTAAAAATAAATTATCATGATAAATATTAAAAATTTATCTTTAAAGAGACTATTTATAGTCAAACAGGTCCCCTGTATAACACCATATTAAAAAATATTTCACTTATTAAAAACAAAGGTGTCACAAACCTGAATGTTATTTTAATATAATATTATAAATGTCACACTCTCCTCCAAGTGGAATCCAAATGTTATAATTTCTACCCAATTATGGTTTTGGTTGAAACACACTAATTTAATTAAATTAAGATAACTTTTAGGTTAATTTTATAATATTATTGTTTTTTCCTTAATTACCAGATTTACCTTTAACCATGGTAATGAAAATTACTAAAGTTTCTATTCATGTTGTCTAAAAATAAAAGTAACTTATTTAGTAAATTTTGAAGTTATGATTCCAAATATTTAACCCTTTTTAAAAAATTCATGTCATATAATTTTCAGAAATAAATTAAAGATTAATCCCGTGGAATGAATGAGAAAATGGGTTTCTAAAGTAAAAAATGTTCAGAAGATTGATATGTTTTTATATTCAAATTCAATGTGAAATTGATTAAATTACATTCATTGGATTAAAGGAAAAGAAATCCTAAATATAGTTAAAACCAATTAAAAATATAATTTATGACTATAAATTATTTATATGAAATAGCTATATTAAAATAAAATGCAGTATTTTATTACTATTCATTAAGAAATGAATCTTATCAGAAAAATACCAAAAAATGAATCAGAGTAAAATTTTATACTCCACTTTAAAAGAAGAATTTTATTTTTAAAATATAATTTATAAGTTTAATAAAAACTAGATTTAAAATAAGTGCTCCATCAAAATGCAAAAAAAATGTCTTTTTAGAAAAATACTTCTTTTATCCATAAAATGGGATTTATTCTTATATTATGTACATAAGACACATATTAGAGATTTTAAATATTATATAAAAAATATTATATAAAAAATATTATATATATATATATCATTAATATAATCCAAAAGGAGTGATTTTATTATTTATTGGTATAAAACACACATGTTAACATTTAAATAGTTTTTTGGAAAAACATTTAATTTTATTTTAAAAAGAGTTTTATTTTAATTTTTAATTATTTGGTCACCATATAATTAATCATATATATAGGTGTAAAAATATTCTTATAATTCAGTTAATCATATTCATTCCATCCGTTCCAACAACTTGGTTTATAATGGTGACATTAAAATAATAATATTTAGTTGTTTATTTAAGCTCAGTGTGGTGTATCATGTATGCTATCAAACATAGTATTTTTTGTTAAAAAAGGGTGGATTTTATGTAACACCCTAATCTTCCATGGTACGCTTCTCTTTCAATAATGCAATAGCTTGCATTGTTCGCAAGTTCGGGATTCTAACACACCGCGACCAATCAAAGTAGTCGTTAGGAATAGTAATACCCACTTTTGAAAATTATATAAAGTTTATATTTCAAAATGGACTTCATTTTTGGATTCTGAATATCAAAATTAGACTATGTTGAAATTTTGGAATTTTTCTGAGAACTTCCAATTTTTTATGAATAGTGAAAAAAATACTTAAAAAAAACTTTTTTAATCAAAATAATTTATAGTGATAAATTATACTATTGAGTAGTTTAAAAGTATAATTACAATATAATTTTACCATTTTATCCAATGGTGGTCATCAGAAATAATTTCACTTTGAAATTGGAGATAAACAATTATCAATCTTTTGATATATATTGTTTCTTAAAAACACGCTATTTGTTGTGACAACGGGAATTAATTATTAAATTAATTAATTCAACTTATATGTTTGGAATTTTTTAAAATAGACATCATTTTTGAATTAGGAATATCAAATATAGCTTACTGTGAATTTTTGGAATTTTTCTGAAAAATTTCAATTTTTGATGAATTGTGAAACCACTAAGTGGTAGTTAAAAAACTAATTTTTCGTTTAAATTAAACCTTACCACATCTGTGAATTGAATTTCAAAAATCCGAAATACATGGTTTTCATTGGTCAGTAAAATGTGGTTCAATGGGATGAAAATAATTTTTGGTGAATAGTAACTTTTAAATTTTATTAATCGTGATTAATGGATATTAGTGTAATTTAAGGTAAATATAATGTTATAATAATATGAAATTACCTTTACACTTGTCCTACCCTTATTTGATGAGTCATGACCGACCAATACAACTCATGGGTCAAATTAGGGACCCCATGGAGCCACTTGGGTAAGAAAATGACATTAATTACTTTTTACTTAAAGTAAAAATACAATTGTCACAAACATGTGTTGTTTTACAAAAACAATTATTAAATGGGGTTATATAAGTTAACATTTCGACTATAAATATTCATTGGAAATATATAATGATTTCCTACATCATGGAAATTTTTTTATTATTTTTAGACATTAAATAAATAAATATATTTATGACACCATGATGATACCGTGATTACCTCATTAATGAACAATTTAAATAAAATGAAAAGATAAGGTAAAATATAAGACTAAAACTTGTCTAAAACGTATTGGATGGGTGAATTTCGAACCCTTATCACTTTATCCTCGAAATATATCATTTTGGGACCTATAAAATCCGAAAATAATTTCATAATAAAGTAACACTTCATGACTTTCCAAAAGAGCCCCTCCTCTCCTCTTATAAAAGGTCCCCACCTCTACCACGCTATTCAAACCTTCAAAGCATTTTGGATCGGCCAAACTCTGTCCAAATACCCTTTAAACATTCCTACCTTAATCCTAGAAGCCTTACCTTAGGCAGAAGGCTCTTCAAGAATCCATTTTGGTTCAAACCGAGGGGAGTTACCCGATTTAAAGGTAATGTCTTCTCTTATGTTGTTTTGTTTTATTTTGCTTCTCCAACCCCCTTAACAATTTTTATTCTTTTATTTTGTAACAACACAAGTATCCTCAATATAATTAGATGTTTTTATGAGAATTATTTGATTTACACATACACACACCTTCGTCTAATGGTTAATGAACATATTGATTCTGTTGGTGGTGAATTACACCCTCATGAAACGATGATTGTTCAATCTACTTTTAACACCTCTCATGGTGGCCATTAAGATGTCACTATAATTAAATATGATATATATTATGTTTATGTTTTCCTTATTCTTCTTTATTTTTCATTTATGTCATATATTTATGATTTCCATTATGGGTAAACGCGATAATTTCATTTTAGGAAGTGCGGACTACCGCCCCCTCAAAGTGATTTTAATCGTTAATACCATATGTGGGACGTATAAAGGATGGAGTTAATGATATTATATATTATATTATACTAGAATTATAATATACCTTTATATAATTATGATTTCATTCCATTAAATATGAAATAGAAATGAAAGTAGAGTTCATGTGTACGTATAGCTTACCATCTCCATGAACGGTGCATTTAATTTATTACCTCTAAATGTTATGTCATATTATAAATGCATGTATATACTAGATATATATTATATATATGATATCTACATCATTAATATAATTCTGGATATAATGGATATTTTACCACATGAACAACTTGTAATTATAAAAAGTTTATTTTTGACTCAAGTACCGAAGATCGACAAAACGACCATTATTAACTTAAATAATTACATAATGTTCATAACATGGTAATAAATTATATGAAAGGAATAATGAACTTGAAAAAGGGTTTTAAGAAAGTAGAAATTAACTCTAGTTTATTATTCAGGAGATTAAAGAACGATCGAGCCAAGTCGGACACTAGGTAAGGGACTTCGTCTCAATCTTCTTTCATTGAGGCATATTTGGTTTTAATACAAGACATTCTTTTATACGGTGTATAAACCCCTTTGAATTTTATGTTTATTAAAAAGGAATATTTTTTATACAAAGTTTTTAACTAAATGACAAAAGGGAATGTTTTTCTTTCGTACGTATGCGACAACAATGACTTCTCCGCCGCCGTGACCATTATTTGAGTTCTGGCTTCCTCTACAAGCCATAACTTTTTTTAAATGAAAAATAAAAACCGAGTTTTAATTTTCTTTTATTTTAGTATTGAAAATGGTTTTGATAATGTTTTTATTATTTCAATGTGTTGTATTGATATCTTGTGATTGAAATGTGGAAATGTTATGTTTCCATTATGCATGTTTTATGTGATACGATTATGTTATGGTTTATGATATGTTTAAACCAATTCATATGAGGAACGCATTGGACTTAATAAGTGACGGGTGAAGCCCGCATATATATCCTCGATGCGTCGGTAGGTCTCATGAGACAAACTAGTATCCTGGCACAAGGCCTTGACAAAATCTTATTGGTAGTCTTGGCACAAGGCCTTGACTATGTGGTTATGATAGTCTGGAATTATGCATTCCATCATTATGAAAGTGGTTATTGATATTGCATGTGATTATTAGACTAGTAGAATATCCATGTGAATAAGTAGATGGAATTATTTCATTTTACATTTTCCATATTTTTCTGAAGTTCGTGTTTAAAAGGCTTTAGTTTTAGTTATACTTTGCCTTAAATGTTTATGTGTATTTATGAAAGTTCTTCTATATTGTTATCCTTACTGAGCATCTGAGATCACCCCTTTCTATGTTTTATTTTTCCCAGGATGTGAAAAATATTTTATGACTGACCTACAGGGATAGTATGAAGGGGATATGAGTGTGGACTATGGAGACTATGTTATTGTGATTTTTCACTTTATGATGTAATGTAACATTTATGAATGTATCTAGTGTTTCCAAGGCTACTAAACTAATCGTTCTTTTAATACTTGATCTTTAGTGATCATGAAAATGTTACGTAATAATGCACCGACTCTGGGTAACTGGGGTCAGGGCATTACAGTTGGTATCAGAGGAAGTTTGGTACTAACCTTGGAAGCTAGATTTAGAAAAACTCTAATTAGAGCACATAGCCCTAAGATAGACTTTGAGGATTAGTATAGAAGAACTTCTTAGAATTTTGGTATTATAGAGATTTTGTGAGTTTTCCAAGCAATACATCCCTGTCTGGATACTAGCAGGTAGAGGTGGCTCTGGCATAGATGTACCTAGGGGAAAACCCCGAAAACATCGCTTTGAGCTAGACTCGAACGGGAACTGGTGCACGACAATGGGCCTTGCTGCACTCTTGGTTACGACACTCCCAGGGGATATGCTTATGATAATTATCATTTTATTTATAAACCATTATAAAGGTTTTATGAGTATATACTTCCTCAAAGAAAACATTTTTATGATTATGGATTATATCCATAAACTGTTCAATTTATGTTAAGTGTTTTACAAGTATGGAATTATGTATTTTGATTCATAAACTGATCTAGTTTATGCCATTGTTTAGAAATGGCGCCTAGTGGAAGGAATGGAAATAGTATCAATGCACGTGCTCCATGTAGGGATTGCCCTTCTGCTCAAAATAATTATAATGGAGCTGGTGATACAACTGGTGTTGATCATCTTATCACCATACTGGGACAACTCACTCAAGTTATGAATAATAACTTTACCCGTATGGAGCACCCTGATCCACAGCGTGGAGGATCAATGTTAGACCACTTCATGAGGAAACAACCACCAAAATTCAATGGGAGTACAAATCCCTTAGTATCTAAGCAATGGATAAATTCCTTGGAGAAAATATTCCATGCCTTGGGGAGTAGTGAAAGGGAAAATGTTATCATGGCAGTTTATCGCCTCTCTAGAGATGCTGATCAATGGTGGTAATTGATTAAAAACACAATGGAAGATGATGAAGTATCAAATATGGAATGGAGGGAGTTCAAATTGCTCTTCTTAGAAAAATACATTCCTCATGACAATCGAGCAGATATGGAAAGGCAATTTCTGAGTCTGAGACAAAAGGAGGATGAGAATGTCGCAAAGTATGAGGACAACTTTACAGGGTTAGCGAGGTATGCTATAGATTATATACGTAACCCAAGAAGTAATATTGATCATTTATTTGATGGGTTAAAACCATTTCTCCATCAAGCATTGGTCTCACAATCATTCTCGTTGTACAAAGACATTATCTCATGTGCTATTAATACGGAAAAGGAGTTCTCTAAGTCTTACGACTATAAAGCAAAGAAAGAGAAGAATAGATCTGTTGATCACTCTAGAAATGGAAATAAGGGGAAGAAGGGAAAAGTTGATTATCCATCCTGTAGTAAATGTGGGAAGAAACACCCCAGTACTTGACTAAAAGGAATGGCAGTTTGTTATAAATGTGGAGAAAAAGGTCACCAGACACGTGATTGTAAGGGAAAGAAACAGGCTGTCAATGTTGAATGCTATAATTATAGAGAAATGGGGCATTATGGAAATGAATTCCCTAAGCGCTAAGGAAACATACCTCAGAAAAGGCCAAGGGAGCAAGGCCAAGCTTATGTTGTTACTACAGATGAAGTTGAATAATTATTGTATTTGTGTTTTTGGACTCAAGAACTATATTATGGTTATAAGAGTAATGTGGTATATATAAGGATTGTACTGTAGTACTTTTTGTTTTTATTAAGGTTTTAATATGATGAAGGTAATTAAATTTTTATTATGTGACAATAAGAGAAACTTTACTTTGTTTGGGGAATCTGATGAATTGATTTTGGAATTTAGAGACCTTTTAGAGAAAGTCTGGATAGAGGTATTTTGGATAACTATAAAGGTTGGAATGGATTAAGTTTAACTTTGGATAGTATTGTTTAAGGTTTAACCATTTCTGAAGATTATTTTTGGAATATTATAATACTATAGTTTTAGGAAAAGGACAACCTGCAGGTCAGGGGATAACGTGTCGCGTCGGACAAAGCTGTCGGAATTAAACCCACAACCATAGTGCGACATGCCTTTATTACCTACCATTATTCTACAGAAAGTCCCTGGTTATTGCAAAATATTTTTCCTCATCTAAATGGTGTGTGTTAATGTTTGGAACCTTGTACAATTAGGATAAATATAATATTTTTGAGTACTATTGTATTTTTCAGTGAAAGATGAGTTTGTGATAGAAATTAGTTGAGGGTTGAAACTCTACTTGTCATGTATATATATATATACCTATCCCTTATTCTACGAATAAATTATTTCTTAAACTTTAGGGAAGGGATATTAAAACAAAAATGTGTTATCCTAATACCTTATGTTTTTTGAACTAATGATATTTTCATCATAGATTGAATGCTTTGAGGCCCTTAATTTTACACTTTTTTGTGATTGATGACCTCAATCAATCCCTATAAAAATTTATTCTTTTCCTCTAATTATGTGTCTATAATTGCCACCAATGTTCTTTTATTTGAAACCCTAATTTTGTGGGGACTTTCTCATTTCCATTTCCCTCTTATTAAGATTAAATTTTATTAACCCTATTTTCCGATATGGGTTTTCCACAAAGGTATTTTCTATTTTCCACCTTTTATTTTTGAAGAACAATTTCAAATTGCGAGGATGCAATTTATTGAAGGAGGGGAAAATGTAACAACCCAGTCTTCTATGGTACGCTTCTCTTTCAATAATGCAATAGCTTGCATTGTACGCAAGTTTTGGATTCTAACACACTATGACCAATCAAAGTGGCCGTTATAAATAGTAATACCAACTTTTTGAAATTTTATAAAGATTATATTTCAAAATGGACTTTATTTTTGGATTATGAATATCAAAATTAGCCTATGTTTAAATTTTGGTATTTTTCTGTGAACTTCTAATTTTCAATGAATAGTAAAAAAAATACTTAAAAACAACATTTTTAATCAAAATAATTTATAGTGATAAATTATACTATTGAGTGGTTTTAAAGTATAATTATAATATAATTTTACCATTTTATCCAATGGTGTTCAATAGAATTAATTTCACCTTGAAATTGGATATAAACAATTGTCAATCTTTTGATATATATTGTTTCTTAAAAACACATTATTTGTTGTGACAGTTGAATTAATTATTAAATTAATTAATTCAACTTATATGTTTTTAATTTTGTAAAATATACATTATTTTTGAATTAGGAATATCAAATATAGCTTAAGGTTAATTTTTGGTATTTTTCTGAAAAACATCAATTTTTGATGAATAATGAAACCACTAAGTGGTAGTTAAAAAACTAATTTTTCAATTAAATGAAACTTTACCACTTCTGTGAATTGAATTTTAAAAATACGACATACATGGTTGTCTTTAGTAAGTAAAATTTGGTTTAATGGGATGAAAATAATTTTTGGTGAATAGTAACTTCTAAGTTTTATTAATCGTGATTAACGGTAATTAGTGTAATTTAAGGTAAATATAATGTTATAATAATATGAAATTACCTTTACACTTGTCCTGCCCTTATTTTATGAGTTATGGCCGATCATGTAAATCAATGGGTCAACTTGGGGACCTCATGGAGCCACTTGGGTAAGAAAATGACATTAATAACTTTCTATTTAAAGTAAAAATAAAATTATCACAAACATGTGTTGTTTTAATAAAACAATTATTAAATGGGGTTATATAAGTTAACTTTTCAACTATAAATATTAATTGTAAATATAGAAAGATTTCCTATATCATTGTAATTTTTTTTATAATTTTTAGACATTAAATAAATAAATTTATTTATGACACCATGATGATGTAGTGATTACCTAATTAATGAACAATTTAAATAAAATGAAAAGATAAGGTAAAATATAATACTTACACTTGTCTAAAACCTATTTTATGGTTTTATTTCGAACCCTTATCACCTTATATTATAAATATATCATTGTGGGACCTATAAAATCCGAAAACCATTTCATAATAAAGTAACATTTCATGACTTTCTAAAAAATCCACTCCTCTCCTCTTATAAAAGGCCCCCAAATCTACCACCTTATTAACACCTTCAAAGCCTTTTGTCTAGTCCAAACTCTGACCAAATACCCTCTCAACATTCCTAACTTCATCCTATAAGCCTTACCATAGGCAGAAAGCTCTTCAAGAAACTATTTTGGTTCAAACTGATGGGAGTTACCTAATTTAAAGGTAATGTCTTCTCTTATGTTGTTTTGTTTTATTTTGCTTCTCCAACCCCCTAAACTATTTTTATTCTTTTCTTTTGTAACAAAACTAGTATACTCAATATACTTGGATGTTTTTATGATAATTATTTGATTTACACTTACACACACCTTCATCTAATGGTTAAAGAACATATTGTTTCTGTGGGTGGTTAATTAGTGCCTCATAAAATGATGATTGTTCAATATTATTTTAACACCTCTAAAGGTGGCCATTAGGATGTCACTATATTTATATATGATATATATTATGTTTATGTTTTTCTTATGCTTCTGTATTTTTCATTTATGTCATACATTTATGATTTTCATTATGGGTAAACGCAATAATTTCATTTTAGAAAGTGTGGACTACCGCCCCCTCAAAGTGATTTGAATCGTTAATACCATATGTTGGACGTATAAAGGATGGATTTAATGATAGTATGTATGATATTATACTTGAATTATAATATACCTTTATATAATTATGATTTTATTCCATTAAATATGAAATAGAAATGAAAGTAGCGTTCATGCGTACGTACGGCTTACCATCTCCATGAATGGTGCATTTCATTTCTTACCTCTAAATGTTATGTAATATTGTAAATGCATGTATATACTGGATATATATTATATATATGATATCAACATCATGAATATAATTCTGGATATAATGGATATTTTACAACATGAACAACTTGTAATTATAAGAAGTTTATTTTTGACTCATGTATCAAAGATCGAAAAAACGACCGTTATTAACTTAAATAATTACATAATGTTCATAACACGGTAATAAATGATATAAAAGGAATAATGAACTTGAAAAGGGTTCTTATGCAAGTATTAATTAACTCTATTTTATTATTCCGGAGATTAAAGAATGATCGAGTCAAGTCGGACACGAGGTAAGGGACTTCGTTTCAATCTTCTATCATTGAGGCATATTTTGTTTTAATAAAAGACTTCCTTTTATACATTGTATAAACCCATTTGACTTTAAAATTTATTAGAAAGTAATATTTTTTATATGAATCATTTTACTAAATGAAAAAAGGGAATGTTTTTTTGTCATACGTATGCGGCGACAACGGCTTCTCCACCGCCGTGACCATTATTTGAGTTTCAGCTTCCTCTACAAGACATAACTTTTTTTAATTGAAAATTAAATAAAAAGTTTTAATTTTATTTTATTTTGGTATTGAAAATGGTTTTGATAATTTTTTTATAATATCAATGTTTTGTATTGATATATTGTGATTGAAATGTGGAAATGTTATGTTTCTTTTCTGCATGTTTTATGTGATACAATTATGTTATGGTTTATGATATGTTTAAAACTGTTCATATGAGGAATGCATTGGACTTAATAAGTGATGGGTGGAGCTCGCTATATCTCCTCGATGCATCGGTAGGTCTCATTAGACAAAATAGTGTCTTGGCACAAGTCCTTGACAAAATCTTATTTTTAGTCTTGGAACAAGGCCGTGACTATGTGGTTATGATAGTCTAGAATTATGCATTCCATCATTATGAAAGTAGTTATTGATATTTCATGTGATTATTTTACTAGTAGAATATCCATGTGAATAATTAAATGGAATTATTTCATTTTACTTTGGTCATATTTCTCTGATGTTCAAGTTTAAAAGGATTTTGTTGTAGTTATAATTTGCCTTAAATTTTTATGTTAATTTATGAAAGTTTTCTCTATATTGTTATCCTTACTGAGCATCTGAGATCACCCCTATCTATGTTTTATTTTTTCATGGATGTGAAGAAATATTTTATGACTGACCTGCAGGGATAGTCTGAAGGGGATTTGAGTGTGGACTGTGGAGACTATGTTATTATGATTTTTCACTTTATGATGTAACGTAACATTTATGAATGTATATAGTGTTTCCAAGTCTACTAAACTAATCTGTCTTTCAAGACTTGATCTTTTGTGAACATGCCAACATTACGTAATAATGCACCGACTCTAGGAAACTGGGGTTGGGGCATTACATTTTACATTCTCCCCCTCCCCCCTGAAAATTTATTCTAACAATTTTTAATTCAGGCTCAATAACTAAGGTTTAACTGTAGAAAATACCCTTATTCAAATATCAAATTTTAAAAAGGATTAATGAGACTTTCTACATTAAATAAAGAAATATAATTATGAAGGTCACATGAGATAACACATGGAAGGGTTCCATATAAGAAAATATGGATATGGAAGAAAAAAAATAACTATCAAGTTCAGATATAGAATGATAGAGAACATGGTCATGAGAAAGTTAGAAATCACAAAATCATAAATCTATGATGTGTTATAAGTTCATTGATTCATTAGTAATAAAAGTAAATAGATAACATTTTTTTTATGATACCTTTCTTAGAGTGGGGGAATTATTTTAAAACAAGTACTAACAACATAAAGAATTGTACTTACTTGACAAGTGGAGCGTCATCCGTTAATACAATTCTTTAACTTCAATAGTTATCTTTTACCTCTCATTTTATCCCAACCCATAATTACCTAAACATATTAATTCATGAATTATTTTACAGCTTAAAATTTTACAATTCATTTCCCTATGATTTAATAAAACTATTTCAACAAAAAATAAGGTCATACCTTGATCATGATGTCTACCAGATTTCATTATCGTTTTGTTCACAGAGATAGAAGTTCCATTCATTGAAACAATAATTTTTAGATTATTCAATGTCCCTTACTTAATTTGTCCAAATCAACCATGTACGATATGGTTCATATGGGTGTTGGCAGAGAAATAATTTTGAAAAATAATTTTGTATGAAAAATAATTTTTAAACATTTTACAAAATTTGATTTATATAAAACATTCAGACTGAGTTTGTTTTTGAAACATTCAATCTAGGGTCCTATTAAAATACCATAAGTATGTACTGAAATAATATCTTTTTAAAAAAATATAAATAGGCTATATAAGGGTATCTTTATTCAGTAGTAGTATTAAAATCATAATATGCTTTAAAATCTTGTGATAAGGTAAAATCATTGAAAATTCCTTGATAATGTTTACCTTTTCTAAAAATATGAGAATATCAATAAAATAAGATTTTATTAAAAAGAACCTATGATCTATAGTGGTATTGAGTTATAGAGGAGGTGTTTGATATTTCATACAACTATTTACAAGATAGTTGTATGTTAGAAAAAGATTCAAAATCATCAAATCATGCCTCTTTAATAATTATGGAAAGCAATTCATTATGAAGAGATATTAATTTTGTTTGAGATCATCATCCTTCCATTTGTAACTAACTTTCCTCGATCAGAAAAATTTGTAGAATAAGGATTTAACTAAAAACTTTATAGAATAGTGATTTAACTAAGAGAATATATATATATATAAACATAACCTATGTTTAACCAAAATTATTAATCCCTAAAGTTGTGTAAACCTTTCCTCTGATACCAACTATATGGACCCAGAATTAAACAGTACACAATAATTAATTTTAGTCATGAATTTACATTATTTAACATTGAGGATCTTTTCAGGTTTATATTTTTAGATAATTAGATCATAATTCAAAAATAACATACCACATTCATATAATGTGTATAGTACTAAAACAATATCCATTTCTTCCATAATATAAAATGATTAAAATAAAATATGATTTCATTTTCATGAACAAATATCATAACATTCAAATTGGATTACTTATTTATTATACCCATCCTTATAACCGTGAATAACATTTTCAAACTTGGTATTAGCACAAAAAAATTTAGTAAGGGATATATAAAGGAAGTAATAAACTATTAGTTTTTGAATACTTATAAACCCATGAAAACATTTTCACAAAGTTATACATTTTACCCATAAAACATAATCTATTTAGAATACCTCATGAAATAATAAGTTTCTTTTAAAAAACATAAATCATAAAGTTAACTTGTGGTGTCAATTCTAATTCACTCTTATTGTAGATGTCATGGATACATTGGGAGTAACCTTCCAGGTTACATTTGGAATACGCACCGCAATATATTCTCTTAATCTCATAGGATAAACATAACTGATTAACTATGTCTCATTACCCAATGCATTGGAGAGATATCACTTTCTTAGGCATCCCCATTTTATGATATAACCACCCATACACATAAAATATTCACAAGAACCATAACATAATCAAAACACACAAAACAAGCAGAAAGGAAAAATAGAATTTCAACTTTGAAATTATGTTTCATTTTTACAAAGTCATTCACTCATAAATGAAAACACATTATTTGAAAATAAAATTGTAAAATTTTAAAGGAATTATTGAAACATTAAAGTGACATGATATCTGTAAATTCCATTTATTTTTTATAAGTTAAAAACAAATTCCTTTTAGCTTTTGTAAAAATAGTTGAATGAGTAACTTTAAAAGAGGTTTTCAAAAGAATGTCCCTTACCTTGAGTCTGAATCGTCACATAAAATATTTATATTCTTAAATAATAATCTTAGGTTAATTATTTACTTCTTTAAGAACCTTTTTAAAATTTTTTGTTCCTTTTACATCACTTATTATCATGTTATAATAATTACATAATTATTTATGTTCATGTCGGACATTTTTCCGATATTTGGTAATTGAGTACAAAATGAATTTGGTATGATGTAAACTGTCAAAGTGGTCATAAGTATATTATCTATAGAATAAAATTCATTAAATGATTATATATTTTATACATAAATTATAATTTTAAAACAAACCATTATTTATGGTTATTAAAAATGAACTATGTTATAATGATGGACATGGTAGGTCGTACGAACACATGAGTAATGTTTCCATTATTTCAATGATCATTTTTGGAATGAAGGTAAGTTTTATTTTATTTTAAAAAATTATAATAATATAATTACCATATTATTGAACATTTTAATATACATACATATATATATATCATTCATGTGACGTGGTGATGAAAAACGAATCACATCGCTTTGTGAAGGTGATAGTTCACACGCACGCACGAACGACTTTATCATTTTAATGAGAATGGAAAGGTAAAATTTTAAATGACATATTATTATTTAATAATGATAAATATTTCATGAATATAATATATAAAAATTAATTCCATATTTATTACCAATATTTAGATATGGTGGTGGAAAATTAATTGTTTCAATTTGTGGGGTGGTAGTCAGTCGTACAAATGATCGAATAATTCTTTTCCCATTTAATGAAATTAGAGACGGATTTAGGTGATGATGTTAATAGAATGAAATATAATTATATGGAGGATAGTATAGTTATTATTTCATCATAGTTGAGGAAGATTTGAAGGAAGTGGAAGGTGGATTAAAATAGAAACACTTTTTTAAAAATGATACTTGTTCATCATATGATCTCCTTTAATTAATACTTAAACACCTCTAGGAGATTGTTCTTCATAAACTAAGGCCTCTAGATTATGGGTAGGGATTCTAGGAAGATTATATAATTTTTTTTGAACATAAAATATTTTTTCTGTGTATTTAAATGAGAAGAATGTGTTCCCTTTTATAAGAGAGGGGAAATGAACTCTTGGAATTCTTTAAACTATAAAATTAACAAAAATATATTTTCCATTAAAAATATGTGAAAATAGATTTATTTTAGAGGTAGGATTAGTGTGGATCTAAATCCATTCATACAATTAAAATTGGATAAATTTTATTATGTTATAATCTTTATCTTTTTATTTTAACCCTTATTTATCCCTTTTAACTCTTACTGTGATATGATGTAATTTACACTTTGAGGGTTAATATAATTACAATAAAATATAAAAAGGCCAATAAATGAGTCATTAATCATATTTTAAGACTTATTCAAGTAATTTGGTAGAATTTATATTTTCATAAATTTTATATCGTTTAATAAAATATTATTTATTTTAAAATATCTGTAAAATTAATTTTTGGCATTATTCACTATTTTTTATTTTACAAAAAATCCAAAAAACATGAAAAATTCAAAATAAGACTTCTAAAAAATAAATAACATTACATAGCCATCTAAAAATTTATTTTATTACATTAATCATCTAAAATGATATTATTATAGTTTTTTTAATATCATACATTTGATATTTCCTTTAATTAAACAATTATTACATCATCATTTTAAAAGTATTTAATTTAATTATTTGTTCTATAAAAATTCAAAATAAATTATCATGGATAACATAAAAATTCTATATTTCAATATAACATTTATATTGGAATATATCCCATATATAACCCTATATTAAAAATAGATCACTTGTTAAAAACAAAGGTGTAACATAGTTGACTTTTCATTGAATATAACATTATAAATGTCATATTCTCCTCAAAGTGTCTTACAAAGGATAAAATTTCAACTTAAGGATTATTTGGGTCGAAACACACTCATCAAATGAATTTATGAGAAGTGTTAGGGTAATTTTTTGATGTTATTTTTTTACCCTTAACTACCTGATTTACCCTTAATTATAGTAATAAAAATTAATAAAATTACTATTCATATTATCCAAAAATAAAAGTAAATTATTTAATAAATTTGGGTCTTATGAATAAAAAATTTTAATTAGTTTTTCAAAATTCAATTCATTTAACATTCTGAAATTAATTAAAAATTAATCTCATTAAGGGAATGAGAAACAATTTTTTAAATTAAAAACACACAAAAGATTGAAATGTTTTTATATACAAATTCAATGTGAAATTGATTCCAATTACATTAATTGGATTAAATGATATAAATTTTATGTAATTATACTTTAAAACCAATTAAAAATATAATTTAACATTATAAATTATTTATATGAAATATTCATTTTCAATTAAAACGTAATATTTTAAAACTATTCATAAAAAATTGAATTTTATTCAAAAAATTCCAAAACTTCAACCAAAATAATTTTTGACACTCCTATTTAATGAAAGGTGTATTTTTTTACATAATTTATAAAATTGTCAAAAATAATATTTAAAAAAAAATTCCATTAAAAGGCGGTAAATATGACTTTTTAGAAAAATACTTCTTTTATCAATAAATCTAGATTTATTCTTATATAATGTCTAGAAAACACAAAAAATGAATGTTAAAAATAAGATTAAAAATATTATACATATATAAATCATTAATATAATCCAAAAATAGTGATTTTACTATTTATTTTTATAAAACACCCTTTTGCACATTTCAATAGTTTTTCAAAAAAAACAATTCGTTTTATTTTAAAAAGGGTTTTATTTTCATTTATAATTAATTGGTCACCATAGAATTAATTATATATAATTTTGTAAATAATATTTTCATAATTCAGTTAATCTTGTTCATTCCCACCATTCTAACAGGTAGGTTTATAATTGTAACATTTAAATAATAATATTCAGTTGTTCATTTAACCTTGGTGTGGGGTATCTTGTATGTTTTCGAACGTAACATTTTTTTTTAAACTAGGTATGTCATAGAAGGAGCCATATTTATTAATGCCTAATAACTTTGGTTATATGAGAACTCCACTAATGGTATGTTCTCTTCCCATGAGCCACCAAAATCCATTACACAAGATCGTATCATATCTTCAATGTTTTGTATCACCATTTCAAATTTTCTATCTGTCTAAGGATGATATGTCAAGCTCATAGTCAATTAATTTTCTTGGGATTACAATAACGACTTCAAAAAATGAGACGTAAACCTTGTATCTCGATTTGGTACTATAAAAAATGGTATGACATGCCTTCTAACCACTCCTCGGATATAGATTTTAGATAATTCCTCTATCATATGATATTCATAAATAAGGATGAAATGGGTTGACTTTGTGAGTCAATCCACTATGTCCTATATGTAATCGTGTTTCAGAACTATTTTTGGGAGACCTATCAAAAAATATATTGCTATATGTTCCCATTTCAACATAGAAATAGGTAAAGACTACAATATACCCACTGGATGATGGTGATTTTCCTTAACTTGATGAATGGTGAGGCATCTTGAAACGAAATCAACCACTTTTATTTTCATAAAAACCTACCAAAAAAATTATTTCATTTCCTTTTACATATTAAATATTTCAGAATGAATAAACCTTGTATACTGATAGTAAGTATGAAGAAATTTTTCATGAAAATCCATAGGTATGACCATCTGATCTGTAATCCAAAAACCTGAACTCCCATTTATATTTCATCCCCCAATAGTCTCACCACCATTGAGTTGTTACCTTATATAAACAAATTCAGAATCATATGTATATGCGTATTTAACCTTTTCAAAAAAATTAAGAACAAATTAAATTGGAAATAAAACAAAAACTCTACCTCAGTCTTCACAATCAAATTGCATGTCGGCTATCATCAAAATCAACTGCCACTAATCTAAATCCTCTTTCACTAACTAATCATATGAATTCCTAATTGAAGAATCTTCCACAAAATTTCCTTTACCCTGTGTATACATTAATTCAAAGTCAAAAAATTTTATATACTTCATCCATCATATTGTATCAAATTTAAATCCCTATATGTGAAAATATATTTTAAGCTCTTATGATCTGTAAACACCATAAATTTATCACCAAATAGGTAATGACAAAAAGACTTTAAATAATTCACCATATTATCTAATTCCAAATCATGTGTTAGATAGTTCTTCTCATGTAACTTTAAATACCAAGATCTATAATGAGAAACATTATCTCCTTTAACAATAACACACCCCAACCTAGATCCCAAAGCATCAAAATACACCACATGCAATTGACCTTATTCGAGGAATATCATCATCATTTTTTATGTATGGTGAACTTTAAGATATTGGAAAGACTTATGAAATTAATTATTCCATTTTAATGGATCGTTTTCCTCATAAAATCTTACATTGGTGAATCTAGTCATTAAAATTTTAAAAAAACATTGGTAATAACTAGATAGACTAAGGAAAATGCATATATCGAAGACATTATTTGGAGGTTTCAAGAGATTATAGCCTCTATATTTTATATATCTATATAAACAACAATTTTAGTGATAAAATGTCCATGTAAATGTAGTTCGTGTATCCAAAAATCACACATTTATTGTTTGTCATACAAACGATGATCCCACAAGATTCCCAACACTATTACTAAGTGTTGCTCATGATCAGCCCTTGTCCTTGAATACACCAATATGACATCCACAAACACCATTAAAAAATTATCCAAATAACATTGAAATATAAAATTCATCAATTCCATAAATAATAATGGTTAATTTTTAAGACCTAAAGGCATAACCACATACTCATAATGGCTATATCTACTTCTAAAAGCTAATTTTTGGAATATCCTTTTTCAGAACCCGCAATTGGTGATATCATAATCACAAATAAATTTTAGAGAACCATTGGGATCCCCTAAATTTATCTAACATATCATAAATTCATGGAATTGGATACCAATTAATTATTGTGAGTTGGTTAGTCTTATGATAATCCACAAAAATCCTTAGAATCTTATCCACTTTTTTCACAAACAAGATCGGCACTTCCAACATAGATACACTAGGCTAGATGAATCCTTTACTTTCCATATCTTATAACTGGAGTTTCAATTCCATTAATTATTGGTGTGCCATACTATAAGACATAAGTGATATATGACTGGTCCCCAGTAAGAGATCAATCACAAAATATAATTCTCTTATGTGTGGAAACCCTGATATATTATCATGCAAAACATCAGGGAACTAATCAAGAAGTACATTAAAACCATTGTTCCCTATATTATCTACAAATATCAATGTCAAATATACCAAATATTATGAGATAGATCAAACTATTGGTTCTAACAAGCCTTTTTCAAGTGTCTTTAAATTCTGTTCTCCTTGAAAGAGATGCTCAACACCATCCTCAGTCATAAAACTAACCTTTTGAGTATAACTATCAATATGATCTTTAAAAATTGAAAATGAATCCATACCTAATATTATGTAATAGAAATCTATATCAAGTTATTATAAATCCCATATCAACTCAACTCCATAAATTTTGATAGAAAATGGTTTGCACATGAATGATCAACATTCTCTTTGACTAAGAGGAGTTTTATGTTTCAAAATAAAAGGCATCATCTCGACATGAAAATCTATAAGATAAATATCACAAGAAGAAATAAATGAATGGGATTCACTTGTATTAAAAAAAATCTTTCATAAGGATATAATTAAAAATTATCTTACCTCTCACCATCAAAGGTCTAGATTGATCACCCACAATCACTTTCTCAGCACCATACAATTGCATACATGTTGCAATTTGTTCTTTATTTCCTTGTTGATATTTCTATTAAAAAGGTGTCATGGTATTCCTAGAATACCAATGGCTTACTATGCTCTATTGATGAGAACTATTATGTTTCCCTCATCCCATCAAATCATATGATGTCTATGAAAAATGATATTTCTCCCAAGTGCTTGACATTGGATCACTACAGTAGTTTCACTAAATAATCCCCTATCTAGTTTCAATCGCGACATTCTCTAGGTGGTGTCATACATTCTCAAATAATGTTATCAATAGAACCACATTAAAAACATCTGTGATTTCTTATTGGTTTTGGATGAAGATTCATGGATCCATCCATATGATTTTGAGTCATACCACTATCTTGTAAATAGGTGTCACTCTTCTTATTTTTCCTAGCATTAGAGTTACAAAAATTTTCCATATGTATTTACATGATTCATCCACCCATAGTACCTTACATTTCTATTTCTTCCATTATATATCTATTTTCTATCTCTATATAATTCATTATACAAATCATGGAAATCTTTGAGAGAATCGTCATCCTCCACCCCAATTCAGAAATGCATGGCTTCTAAGACGCACTTACTAAAAATTCAAGTGAAAAGCGAACTAAATTCCTAAATTTATCCACATACATTGTCACTAAGAGACTCTCTTTCTTCAATCCAAAAAATTCTACTGTTCTAGAAATTTTGAATATATGAGTATATAATTGTTTTTTGAACAATTCTTAAAAATCCTATGATGAAAAGACTTAGTCTAATTCAGCTTGAACTACTAAATCCCACAAATTTTATTCAATATACTATAGCATGTATGTTTTGAAATTTAATTTCAACTCATCTAGTGTGCCTAGGAAATGTAATTATAGATTCATCTTATTCATCCACACATTTAAATTCTCTGTATCTGAATCACCTTGAAATATGGGTGGATTCTGCCTTTGGAACTGAATTGACTGATACACTTTCTTTAGTTCATACCTAATATTCCCTCTATCCACATCTTGAAAATCCTAGATAATGCTTTTAACTAGCTATTAGTTCACTTATGGATCTGTTGCAACGACATTCTCAGTAGACTTTTCGGTTTGTTTCTATGATGGCTGCTAGGTACCGTTTTCTATAACCAAAACAAATGTACATTTAGTCTCACTCTCTAGAAACTGAAGGCCAAGCGATTTCAAATTTAATACTTCACAAATATAATTAAATTTCTTTCCAAAATTCAATACTTACTATTTTCAAACTATTTTTTAAAATTCCACCATGGTCTTTGAAAATCAACCAATTTTCAAAATACCACAACCATGCCTTTTCAAAATCTCACATTTAAAAACATTCTCAATTATTTAAAAAAATAAACCATTTTATCAAAACTCATAAATCATTACTCAAATGAATTATAAAATCCCAGTGGGAAGTCAGTTATATCAATGCATTTCATGATCTTGACATCAGCTAAACCCATGAAGATGAGGTTACAACTCCTATAAGTGTCTCAAAAAACTTATGTACCCTAATTCATGGTAAATTGAGATTTGATATAAATAGGTTAGCTATGGATATTAATTATATATATATTTCATGTTCTAATGATCCTACTCCATGATACCAAATAAATTCAACGACTAAACCAGATTGACTTTCAACTCTAGGACCAAACAAACGAATACCATTTTTAACATCCTACCCCTGACCATTCACTTGGGAAGAGATGGAGACATTACTAGGCCTTAAGTGACATCCCCTATACACCAAAGGCCTGTAATAAATTCTAAGGGATTCATATATAGTTTGGGGATGATATTCCATTTTTTAATAAAACAACCAAACCATGAATACCATAATCAAAAAAACATTATATGATGCATGAGAAAAATATAATACAACTCAAATCAATACCTACTAACAAAAATACCAATCTACAACCATGAACCATATAAGAGTAAAAAGAAGAAACCAAAACCAATAAGACTCAATGACACTAAATACATTAACTCAATAGCTCATAAACTGCTCTTAGATCTAACTCCATAATCCATTCTTAGGTATCATGATTCATCAAAAAAATGAGATACCTTGCCTTTACCTATGTCTCAATATACAATATTTACAAATGCACAAAAGTTTCCAAGAAAGGGGTGGGTATAAAACATATTAGGATTTCCCTAATGACTTCTCTACTCATTCCAGTATGATATAACATGTTAGAAAATTTATATAAAACAATTTTTTTAAAATAATTTAAAATCATTTCAATAGTTTTTAAAAAAACAAATAATTTACAAGGAAAGAAACAAAACAATTCCTTAAAAGCATTTCTCAAATACATTTCTTCATAATTCATTCCATTCCACATATCCACACATCCACACATTCATGCAACCATGGCCCTCCCTATAATCATAAGTGTTGAGGCATCCTTTCAATAAGACATCGCTTGGTGAACCATCTTGATGGTGGAAAGTTCATTCCATTATCCATACCACATTTGATGGGGGAAACTTCATACCCTTATCTGTCTCAAATGCGATGAACAAATGCCAAAATTTTTTGCAAAACCAATTGTTTCAAATAACTTCAATAAAAAAATATTTTATTTCAAACACTTTCCAACCAATTTTTTATTCATCAAAACCAAACAACCATTCTAAAATCATTTATCATTTCCAATTTCTATAAAACAACCAATTTTCATACTTCTACAAACCATCACTAAAGAGGGTTTCCAAAAATATTGCACCTAAATTTCAAAATTAAAACTAAGAAAAAAAATAAATTTGAAATAAATACTTCAAGTTAAAATAATAGGAGTTGAGAGTGAATCTAACTACCTTACAAACTTAGGTCAAAATGAAGAACGATACAAAAACCTCACAAACTAATCATAGATCTTCAAAAACCATCCTTATATCTTATTCTATGTCCTCCACAAAAAAATATATCATCATAATTAGCATCATAAAACATGAATACATCCCCAATGTATTAGATCCATGAAATTAGAGAGGGAAGAATAATAAATCTAATGAAAACCACTAAAAAAGAATAATTACCAAGGAATTTGGCCTCTAAAGCACCAATATTTTCCAATAGATCGCTCCTCGATCAAAGGGAATGGTTTATCCAGCATTTTGAGGAATTGGAAATCATGTTAGGGTTAGAATAAGAAAATAGTAGGTGTTTAATTGGTGATTTGGATTAAATATAGAAAATATTTATCTAATTGTTAACGTTACACGGTTTAGGCACACGATTAGGCAAATCGTGTGCAAACTGTGTGTCAGTCACTACCTCTAAACACTCCTCATATGATTAGTCAAATAATGTTCACACTGTGATCAATCCAACTATACAAAATTACATTATTTTTCCTAGGTGGATACATGGTTTGGAAAAACCGTGCGCTAATTGTGTGCCTGCTCAGGGACCTATGTTTCCCTTTATACTGTTTCCAATAGATCTTTCACAGATTCTACTAACTATGCTCAAATAATGAACATACAAAAAAGCACCAAAAACTTTTTAAAAATCATTGAAACCTCTAAAAACGTAACCCAATTACTTTATATACATAAAAAACATAAATAAAGGGTTAATTATCTGAAACTGCTGGGGCTACACAAATCCATTTGGTGAATACCTTCACAGGTTGGTTTCTAAGGAAGGTTTTGTTCCAACACATAGAATTTTTCTTCTTGTTTGATAGAAATTCTCAAATTTCGGTACCAGATGAGAAATTTTCTACCATTTAGTTTTTTCTTTTCATGGGTTGATCTAAAGGTAAAGTTTAATGTTGAATCCATTTATCTACAATGGAATATTTTATCATTTGAGTATCATATTTTATTAACCATTGAATTAAAAATCATTATTAAATGGGGTCCCATTAAAATGATGACCCTATTTTAAAATCTATTATATCCATTAGTGTTCCATGGTCCATATTTCACTAATATTTAGGTCACTTTAGCATTTTTCTTATCACTGAACTATTTAGGTGGGGTATCATCCTAATAAAAATAGTTATAGATTTTGGATAGTTGAGTGGAAAACACTTTTTCTAATACTTTATATAGATAAGCCCAAACCTATTTCCCTAGTAACCCAATTATATAAGGGTATTTGGGATAGTGAAACCCAAATAAAACACCAAGAATATGTGAACAAAGGATAATTCAGAGGCACTCACCTTTAGCATGACCCACCAATGGATGTCCCAGTGTTACCTATCCTTGCTTTCATTACACAATATAATACAGGGGAACCCAACTTTATCATGACCTATCTGGTTGGATGATTGGGGTCTTAATAGGTTTCATCATGGAAGGAATCACACACTTATTATTTTTTGGGAATTTATTCTCACTATCTTACTTCATGTTATTCCCTTTTATGTATTCATGCTTTGAGTAATTTAGTTTAGAATCATATTTCCCCACCAAATCAATATTTCCAAACCATATTTATGTGTAAATCTTTACAAAACCCACAATATTATATTAGTAACTCAAAAATAAAAGGAAAGTATACTTACACATATCCAAATACATCATATTCATAAAGTACGTGAACATTTCATGTTAAGGCATAGAATTATATAAAATTTAAAATCCTTACATGATTAAGCCTAGAGCGACTGATAGCCAAACAAATTCACCTTTATAGAGAAAGCTTAAGCCTCTAGGATGGCAGGTTGTCTACCTCAAGTATCTCTACCCAAGGATACTTTACTCAAGAGATAATTCAATTAATTGTAACCCTAAAACATAATATGTATAAAAATATATTCAATAACTAAATTCATGTTCGTAACTTCAATTATAAATAGAGGTCAATGTGGATGAAAAACTATATTCATTTTCATACCTAGAATGTAATTAAAGGCTCTATTTCTAAGAATTAGTTTAATATTTCTACTAAATCATATATATTTTTATTATATAAACAGTTTATAATAATTAATGAATCAGTGAACAGCCTTTAAATTAATTTATAATTAAACATGAAAAAATAATTTATGGTCAAATCATAAATAGAAGATAACTAAAAACACATTATAATTTTATCCTTATTTTATGGGAATTCCATATTTATGAATATAAAATTTTATATTCATTATAATATAAACATTTCATATTCATCATTATATAGAATTTGAAATAAGACCTTATTATTTTTGGGAAGTTCCAAATATATTATTATTAACAATTTATAATTAAAATTGAAATTTATGTTATGTTCTCACCTCATCTATATAATTTATAGACATTTTAGAAAATACTTTTTATGATTATAAAATAAAAAAATTTAATTATAATCCAAAAAAACATGCCATATAAATTTAAAAAGTATTTTAAATATAAAATATTTGATATTTAATAAGTATTAAACAATAAATGATTTTAAAAACATTTATTAATTAATTAAAACCATATATAATTAATTAATTAATTAAAATTTATTATTTAATAATTATCATTAATGACCATTATATTGTAATTTATAAACCATGTATATATTATCAATTAAATTAAAAATTGAAAAATTATAAAAACAATTTTTCCTCAAAACCACATATTATGTTAAGTTGTGTTGGTGCTCATGGAAACTTACCATTACATAGCGAAGCTATGTAAGGGTAAATCACTCCATCGCTGCATACACTACATCATGGTTTTCTTTATGGTTCCATTTTAATGAAACATGGAACATTTTTAAAATAAAATCCATGCCACATCCAGATGAAGAATGGACATCCATTTTTCCTACATAATGCTTAATGCATAGTAAGACCAAAATGAATACAACCTTATCATAGTGAGAAAACTAGTGATATTTTTGGATTAGTGAAAGAACCTCTATGTAAAGTTAAATTGATCATGACATTTACATAGACCCCTCTATGTAAAGGTACATTGGGGATGACCCTTACATAGGGAATCCTATGATGTGGCTCATCTAGGATATGGCATGGTGATGGAAAAATGATTCTTTTTTCATGTATTATTCATTTCATAGACTCGGTTTCAGAAAACTAAGATCATGACCTACTCTGATACCACTATTGGGTTTCTACAGGGTTAATTAACACTTGATAAAATTATAAGAAGAAAAATAGACCACAAATTTAGAATCACCATGAAATAAATATCAAATCACATAAATACTAGAAATGTTGTACAATTTTAAATGTATGTATTGTTTGCCAACAAATCCTATGAAACCTTATTGATCTCTATATGATTTATTTGAAAATGACCCCAAAAGTGGTTGTAAAAATCCCCTCATCCATGTAGGTATCCATAGGTCAAAAAGAATCATTCTTCATATGAATTGTATCCTATTCCACTCTACATTATGCTAGAACCTAAATGTGCTAAGGATTATGACGAAGGAAGCTTCATGAATTCGACTGTTTTGGGAAAATGTCATGTGAATGCACACCCACATATTTCCATTTCATGGAAGAGTATCTATACAACCATATGTATGCTCCTTAGTTTTTTCCTACAATAACTCATGCATTACAGTACAGAAGTTAATGAATTGACCAATTCATTCATCACATGCAGGAATGAAAATCCACATTTATTTCATCTTATGAAATGATTCGTTAAATAATATCTATATGGAGGAGTTTTTATTCCTCATAAATCAAATAAAATGGAATAAAAAATCCATGTAATATAGTCATGTATCAAATAAAATCTATGAATCGTATGACCTACCCATTTTTATCATATAAAAAAGTAATATTTAAGGCCATTTAAAAAACCAAAAAATTTCCAAATACCAATATCATCTTATAGATTTATAACTATCCTATGATAGGATTCATTTGATAGGTTTCATGAGACTTATTTATTCCAATATTCCATAGATGAAAACACAAAACCCTTACCAAGATCAATCAGGATTGGAATCAATAAGGTAAAACCAGATAACCTTAAAAAATGTGTGCCTCACTTTCCATGATTTTGATCTCCATTGACATTTATTTTGATTGATCTCCCTCAATAATAACCAACATATTATTACCTTTAATGATATCCACTGGACAATAGAATTATCAAATAACTCGATAGGACCTCTTCTTGAAAAATGTGTGACATCACCCCCTCTTCAAAAAGAACATGGAGAGAAGATAAATTGATAGGGTATCAACTCATAAATAATTATCTCTATTATTTAAAATGAGGCCTTATAATCTCTATTTTATAGGCCCCATTTATTAAATAGATAATCTTATTTGATTTCTATCATCTCATACCTAAATTAAAAATAATAACCATACTATAATATATGGATTAATCATATCATATATTATTCCACATTAGTACTCGATGGGGGTATAAAAGACCATTAGAAGAAACTAAGCATGATGTTGTGACTTCTACAATTTCTTGGTTTATACTTTAGTGAAAATATTTAACATGGGGTTCACATTTTGATAAAAACACAAAATATTCATCAGTAGACCCATATCATCAACCTCAAATTCACATAACATTAAATTTACATCTTAGATAAGATTTTTTAAGAGTCTATAGCTCATAAATTCCCCCAAATATTTATCATGATTCATCATTATCTTGAATTTCATAAAAACATGTGTCAAGATGAAATACTTATCTAAATGAATTTCTAGTCATGATAATGATTATGGACCCTACCAGAATCACCTCATGTGATGTAGTCTTCATATAATCTATCATATTGTCTGAATACATGTCTACATCAAAAGATATATTTTAAGCAAAATGAAATCTTATGAGTTTCAAATAACTTCATGGAAAACACTATTGTATTTTACATATGAAAATGAACAAAATGGTGCCCAAAAATTTTTCTCGAGTTGCGTCACCATTCAATTTGATGTCTAATTTTTTAAAATGTTAAAAAAACACCTTAAATGTTCTCGAAAGGTTTTGAAAACCTCACCATGATGATATATGTAGAAAATTAGTAAAAACAACAATTTATTTTTATAAAACAAAAACTAATTTTAAAAGGATTATTCTTATCAATATTTGGACTTTATGGTGTCACTTTATGGACATCTAGAATTCCATGTAGTTCAATGTGGGAATTCAATGACACATGGGTCACGGTGTGTGTGACCTTATACGCCCAAGGGGTTTCGATTAGGTGATTTATCAATAGTTGTGTCGTAACTCGTCTCTTGTTAAGACCTTCACCGGATTTCAAAAATTCCTACCCTTCCACTAGATTCAATCCATGTTGCCTCCATAATATCATGATGGACTAACCTACTTTAGTATTTTTTTTTAATTAAATTAATTTAAATTATACGAATAAAAAAATAAAAATAAGAAAATTGTTTAATTTATTAAAAACTGTTAAATTGCTTTAATAATAGTATAATGATTGTAAAAAAATAAAAATGTATTATAATTAATAATATATGATAAATAATAATATAATATTAAAAAATATAAAATAATTAAACTATTTTATTATCTAAATAAAACATATGATCAGTTTGACCTTGAATTGATCCCCTCATTGGTTCAATGATCAATCTATTTTTCAAAATAAATATATAAACATGCAATTTTTTAGACAAATAAAACTATAGTTGAATTTATGAAGAAAAAAAATTGTGATATTTAATATAAATATATATATAATAAAATTTATTAAAATATAGGTGAAATTATATATGATATAGACATGGAGAAGATCGAGGTTCGGGGTGAAAAATGACAGGTAGAAGAATTTCATTTTTGTTTATAACCAATAATAATATTCAAACAATCATATTTTTTATTAATCATTTTTGTAACAAAAATTTTGAATTGTTTTTTAATTTTGATTACCAATTTAGCTTAACCATTCGACTACTTCTAATTCAGTTTTTTGATTTACCATCAATTTGTTCACCCCTAACTTGGAGAATGAAAATAGTGGTCAAATCCTTGGAGAGTTTTTTATATTGAATTAAATTAGTGGTGGGTAAATGCCTTATACCATAATTGAATCATTAAATTTTATGAGTAAAACTATTTATTTAATAAATGAGAAAATATATAAATAAAAAATGAAAATAATTTTTATTGATGAATTTCGTAATGTTTATTTTTATAATGACGCCGCATTTCTAAAACCATTAATAATGGATAAAATTAATGGGTCTTGTCGCCATTTGGAATTCTATCCTATATATATTTGTGAATAATATAATGGGAAGATCACCCTATTTGTGATATAAATTTGGTTTTTTATTGTATTCTTTTTCTTTTATTATCTTTTCATTTAATTACTTTTTCTATCATCATTCTAAATATTTTATGTTTTATACTCATCATCGCTTAACCTTAGATCCATGTTTTTATACCGATTGTGGAAATATGAATTATTTCAATCGGTGACTAATCCATTTAAGATCCAAATATCAGTACGACTATTCTACCAAGACTAAATGGTTATTAAAATTAGTAAGAAAAATATTTCAATGGTAAATATTGAAAATCATGGTTTTCTAAGTCTTTATATTTATATAAATAACTACCAGTCATGGATTTTGGATGTCGAGATTCATCTTTACGCATAGGGACTTAGAGAGATGTTAAATATAGAAACCACACTTCTTCTCATGAACATTCCCAAGACCAAATATTCCTTTTTCATTGTCTCCATGATAATTTAAATAATGAACTCCAAATAGTGAATGATCCTCTGGTGTTATAGAAATACCTGAAGGATCGGTATGATCAAAGTTGACAAGTGATGTTTCTAAGAGGAAGGTAAGAGTATAGTCATATTTGATTCCAAGATTTTATAATAGTTAGTGAATATAACTCTATAATTTTTAAAATAACAAAACAATTAAAATTATGTAAAGATAATATCATTGAAATATATATATATACTGGAAAAAATGTACCATACTTCCAATGCATTATGAATCATTCCACAACAACAATATCATGAGAAGGTATCTCACTACTAGAAATAAGATCTATACTAATGGTTTTGGGCAAATCATTGGTATAGTTCACTTATATAGACCTATACCAACGGTTTGGCCAAAATCATTGGTATAGGTCACTAATTTGGACATATACCAACGGTTTAACCAAAATCTTTGGTATAGGGGGGGACCTAAACCAACGGTTTTGTGAAAAACATTGGTATAGGTCACTTATGTGGACATATGCCAACGGTTTGTCCAAAACCGTTGCTATAGGGTCTCTATTATGGACCTATTCCAAGGGTTTTTTCCAAACCGTTGGTCTAGGTCCATAATAGAGACCCTATACCAACGGTTTTTGACAAACTGTTGGCATAGGTCCCCCATATCCCAACCCTTTGTACAAAACTGTTGCTATAGGTCCCAAAATCAAAGAATATATACCAACCGTGCTCAAAATCGTTCGTATAGGTCTATACCAATGCATTTGAGAACCGTTGGTATAGTTATTTGAATCATTTATGGAATCTTCTTACAGAGAACATTAAATAAATAAAAATTTAAAACATTTATGATAATACATATATATTTTTATGAAATTATGTTCAGAATAGTCAAGTTAGGTTAGTGGTTAGGTCGTTCAATCATAAAACATAGGTACTGGGATCAAAACCAATTGAATGCTTCTTTTTCGAAATACATATACCAATGTTTTTATGGAACTATTGGTATAGATTTTTCATATTAATTATACAAACAGTTTTGAAAACCTTTGGTATAGGTCTATACTAATGGTATTTCCAAAGCTGTTGTTATAGAACTATCCCCACGGCTTACTAGCCAACAGTTCTCCAAACTGTTGGAATAGGATATACCAACGGTTTGGAGGCCTATAATAATGGTTTCAAACCATTGGTATAGGGTATTTTTCTAGTATTTTCTGAAAAATATTCAAAGTTACTCTCTTTAATTATTGTTTTGAAACAAAAAAATGAAATTCTGGTGATAAATCATGAATCTAGACTTACTAGTATAACTCCAATACATAAACAGAATTCAACTACTTGTAATGAAGGTCATAGTTAGAATCAATGGATATTATTGAAAAGAAAATAATGTACTCAAGGTGGTCAAAGAACAAATGAAAAGTTGAAAGGGTACCACTATAAGTGGAAAAATATATAAAAACAATAGACAATGAAAACAATGAATGATGAAAATGAATGTTTTTGATATGGATTGAAGGGGAACTGGTCATGTACATGTCATACAACGAAACAAGTTTTTATCATTATCAACGATCAATTAAAGTAAAATAAAAGAGCATTGAAGAAAATTTTTCTGATCAGGCTTTGAAACAAAATGATGACATTATAAATTACAACATCTAGGATTATTTTTTTAATCCTAAAGGTATAGAGCATATTAATAATGTGTATAAAATTATGATGGAGATTTGTTTGTTTTGTAATTTTTTTGAGGAATTTTTCTTGTTTTATTTTATTTATTATATTTATGTGTCATTTAGTTTTTATAGAAATTAATTCTATTAAATTATCAATAATTATTAATCCCTTTGATGAATAAATTTTCATTATTGACAACAACATGATGCATAAAATTTTAAATGTGATAAATATTTCATCAACCATAAAATGGAACATACACATGTAACTATATTAACCAGTAGTTAAATAATAATTAAATTCTCTTAAATAGAAAAAAATATTTCTACCTAGTTATATACATATACTAATAAATAATTCTTTTTTTTCTTTTACTCCTTTAAAAAAATTGTTTTAAGTATATTCATTAGAATAGATATCACATCAAGAAATAGATGAATAAGGTGTTGAATACCTCAATATAACAAGCATAAATAATGTGTAGAAGTTGAATTTAGAAAAACATCCAAGTCTTTCCTAGAGATTACACTATATTAATATTTGTACAATAGAGACAAATATAGTAAACAAGATGTTTACAAACCATGATACATTTATTGTATGGAATAACAATTTAGGACATAGATAATTAATAATGATGAGGAAAATAATTATACTTGCTCATGTTATCCCCTAGGTGGATAAAGGGTTCTTACACCTAATGATTTTTCATGTGTAGCTTGCTCTCAAGGAAAATTGATTATAAGACCATCACCATTGAAAATTGGTATTGAGTCCCCAAAATTCTTAGAACTGATTCATGGTGACATATGTCCTCTGATTCATCTACCATGTAGACCATTAATATATTTTATAATCATGATTTATATGTCAACAACATTGAATCATGTGTGTTTATTATCAACTTGCAGTCTTGCATTGGTGAAATTTCTTTCCCAAATAATAAGGTAAATGGAACAATTCCATGATTATTAAATAAATAATATTAGGCTTAATAATGCTGGTGAATATTCAATACCTACTTATAATGAATATGTAATGTCACTAGGAATAAGTGTTCAAAATCCTTTAACTCATGTTCACATTCAAATTGGTTTAGTTGAATCATTTATCAAGAGGTTAGAACTTATCACTAGACCACTAATTATGAATACTAACTTTCCTAGTTCAACATGGGGACGTGAAATTTTTCATGTAGCAACACTAATTCAAATTAAGACAGATAACTATCAGGAATATTCCCTCCTATAATTATCTTGTCTCCATGAACCAAATATCTCACATTTAAAAATATTTGGTTGTTCCATATATGTGTTTGTAGTACACTAGAAATGAACAGATATGGGATCCAAAAGAAGATTGGGGATTTATGTTAAATTTGAATTTACCCTAATTATAAACTCTATTGAGACAATGAAAATAGATGTATTCATAGATAGATTTTTTGATTTTCATTTCTATGAAAAATGACACCAATATTAAAAATGGAAAATCAATCAACATTAACATAAATATCCTAGAAAATGACTTCATTATTACTTATTGATCCCCATATAAATATGATTGAACTTGAAGTTAAAAATATTATAATTTTTTAGAATTTATAAAACCAGATTCTCTATGAATTCAATGACTCAAAATAGGTCATCAAATCATATATACCCACTCAAAATTCTCTAATAAGAGTAAATGTCCATGAAGGATAATATGATGGTATTACCAATAATTCTTCTAATCCACACATGAATAATGAGATAATATTTGGTTTAAGAGAAAAAATAATCATCAAAGGAAATGAAAATAACCCATTTTGATTGAAATAAATGAACCATAGGATAATTTTAATTAACTTTATCATTAAATTACTCAAGAAATCAATGTACAAAAGTACATGAACAAGATTGAGATAAAATTTAAATAACTTTTACTAACACCGAAAGATTATGGAACTGATAGAGACCATTGTTGATGAAAATTTTTCATTTAATGTGGAATTTGAAATTATTGGTGGGTATAAAGAGCCAAAATTGGTTAATAAATATCATGATGTACCAAATTGGGATCAATGCAAATATGCGATCCAATCTAAATTAGAATTACTTACTAACCATGATATATTTCGGTCGGTAGTGAAAACCCATGAAGGGGTTAAATCTATTGGTTTTAAGTGGGTATTTCAAAGATAGATAAATTAGAATAATAAAGTAATATAATATAGAGCACAAATTGTTGATCAAGAAATCTCAAAAATGCCTTAGATTGTCTATAATGAAATATACTCACCTGAAATGTTTATGATAACATTTTGATACCTTAGGACGTTTGATATACATGATCAACTAGTAATATTCCTGATGGATGTTGTGATTGTATACCATTATGGTAATATTGATAATGATTTTTATATGAAAATCCCAAAACGTTTCAAAATTTCATCCGAATATATCAAATCTCAATATCTTTACTCAATTAAGATGAATAAATCATTATAAGTATTAAAGAATACATGGTGTTTATGGTATAATCGTCTAAGTGAATATTTAAGGAATAAAAGATGTAAAAAGTTATACCTTGGATTAGAAATTGAAAATCTTGAAGATGGAATTTTTTTTCATTGATCATGATGTACTACAAAATTCCTATAAATTTTTTATATGGAAAAATTACAATCATTAAGTAAACCAATGGAAATCTGTTGATATAGATAAATATATTTTTAAACCATGAGAGGATTATAAAGAACTTTTTATTCCTAAAGTACCATACTTGAGTGACATTGGAGTGATAATGTAAATTGTATGAAATTAAAGGCTAGATATATCATTTTCTATAAATTTATTAACATGTTATAGTTCTTCTCCTACTCATCAACATTACAATGGTATCAAATATATAACAAAGTACCTTCAAGGATCTAATGATCAAATAATGTTTTATTTAAAAAGTCCAAGAACAAAATTTGTTGGTTATGTTGATGTTGGATAATTATCTGATCCATATAAACATTTATTTCAAACATGACAGTTTTTAACATATGGATGAACTACTCTTTCGTAGTGTTTTGTAAAACAAACCATTTTTTGACTTCCTCTAATCATTCAGAGTTGATTTTGATTCATGAAGAAACATGAGAATGTGTTTATCTAGGATTTATTATTCATTATATGAGAAATAAATTTGTATTATATATGTATGATAATATTTCTACTATATTATATGAAGAAAATACTAATTCTATATCATAATTAAAGAGTGGTAATATTAAAGGGGATAGAAGAAAACATATCTCACTAAAATTATTTTTCACTCATAATATTTAAAATAATGATGAGATTTATATTTAGTAAATAAGAAATAACACAGATCTTTAACACCCTTATAATTTTTGAATAATTTTTTTTTAAAATTAATATAATCTTTTTGAAATTTTTCATTACACAGATCACTTAATATTGGTTTTGTTTTACGGAAGTACTAAGTGTGGATTACATTATACGCAACACCAAGTCAATATTGTTCTACACACAACACTTAGATTATCTTGGCGTACACATAACACTGTGTATTTTATTATACACAACACTGAGTCCCTTTTATATCTTGTGTTACACTGAAGTTTGAGTTTTACCAAACTACATTATACTATAAATATTATTGTTAAAATATTATTATAGTTACCACATAGCCATTAAAATTGAAGTTAGTAATATTGTTAACTAAATTGTGAGTATATGATATAAAAATGAATATAAAATGAATCATTTGGTTTTCAATTAGTTATAAATTAATGTCAGAACAATTTTAAAATAAAGAAATTACTTTTTTTAGAAAACTATTTTTCATTATATAAACACAATTTTATCTAAATATTTCAAACAACACAGTTTAATTAATTTTTTAAATAAAAATTATATATTATATATTAAATCAATATTTTTTATACTCTCCTTATAAATTTTATAGGTATAAGTTAAAAATAAATCAAATTTTATGAATAAAAAGATGTATTTTTTGAAAAGTTAATTTTACTACCTTTTAATGGCCATCCCAATTTAAATATGATTTTTTACACTTTTATAATTTTTATTTAAAAAAATAAACTAAATTTGTTGAAATTTATAATCAAAATTTACTTTGGGTGAATTTTTTATATTTTACTAATAATTTTCATTTTTTGATGAAGAGTTAAAATTATTGAAGTTTCATTTAAAATTGTTTTTTTGTAGTATTTATTTATATTGATAAATTATATTTTAATTTTATTTTAAAGTTTAATTTTATTAATTTGAAATAAATTAATCCAATTAAGTTCAATGGAACCAATTTCATAATGAAATTGGGTATAAAAATGTCTGAAAACATTAAACAGTTTTTTTTAAACCCTACTATCACAACACGTTTGCTGGATTATTTTAAATTATTTTCAACCAATTATGTGATTATAATTTAAAAAATTGGATTAAATATTTTTAATAATCATAATTTATAATTAAAAATAATTTAAACATAGTTTTGACTATAAACATTAGTAAAAGTGATTAAAATTAATTACAATGATTAAGGGAAAAATTAGTTTAACAAATGACTAACCCTTAAACATAAGGGTCAAAATAACCTATAAAAATGTCTAAAATCCATTTTATGGAAATATATCAACCCTTTCATCAATTTACTATAATTTTTTCCATTATTTTATCCACTTTGGGAAAAACCTGTGTGGAGTTCCCTTTTCAAAAAATTACAAGAATGTCACTCCTCCACTATAGAAAGGCACTCAACCCTGTCATGTATTCACACCTATAAATCCCTTATTATCACCCAAAATCAACTCAAATAAGCTCACAAAGTCCCTAAATTCATTCTATAAACATCAATTTTCTCATAAATCCAAACAAGGAATCCCTTTGGTGAAAACCATGATGTGTTACCTAAAGAAGAGGTAACATCCTTCCTCAAGATCCTTTGTTTTAATTTCAGTCACCACACCCACAAATATTATTATTTTATTATTATATTATAACATCAGTATAATCAATATATTAATATTTTATTATTCTAAGGGTTCAACCTACACTTAAAAATCATCTATATAATTGGTAACAAACTTACCATTCTTCTGTACGACAAACTACCACCTCACGAAACGATGTTGTTCGTTTTTCATTTACCATATATCATGGTAGGAAATTATTATTTAAACTATATTTTTATATTATATATATGATATTTATAATTTAGATATTCTTATTTAATTATTATATAAAACATACCTTCATGATTTTCATTTTTTGTAACTATGATAACTTCGTTTGTGGATGTGCGGACTATCACCTCCTCAAAACAATGTAATTCATTCACAATTTAAATGGATGGTATTAAGGATAGGTTAAGTGAAATTATATGATATATATGATATAATAATTATAATTTAATTATAATATATATATATATATCATTTACTTCCTTTATTTCAGTGCGATAATAAAATGGATTCTGTGTCCATGCGTACGTACAGCCTACCATCTCCATGAACGGTGTATTCCATTTCACACTTATATATTTTATATTTTATTATAAATACATATATACTGAATATATATTATATTTATAACATTTTTTACATTATTTAAATAATTAAATCATGATCTAAGTAAGAGGATCAATAATAACAATTTGAAACATATACGAAAAAAGGCTGATATTACCTGAAACGTAACATTGACAAAAAGTTGTTAATAAATTGTTTATTTAAAGTTATAAACTAATAATATATTTTATTAGATATAATAATATGATTATTTTCTATATGTATAATAAACTTATATTTATTATATAGGAGGTTTTAATGAGTACAAAAAAAATCAATACATAAGGTTAGGGTTTTCTAGTCTCACATTTATTTCTGGGAGATTGATGACATATTCACCACTAATTTATTTTTTGAGATGTATACACTGCCCATGAATATATAATATGATTATTATACTTAAATTTATAGGTATTTTAACATCATTTTTATTATCTCTCTTTAATGGGGTTTATGTTTCAAAAGTTACCAAATCAGTACAGTAATTTTGTCTCAATTTGCGTTCTTTAAGACGCATGTTTTGTTATGTAACTTTATTATTTTAAGAGGTGTATATACTACAATTTAACATGATATATAACTAATTTAATTAATTTAATTATATTTTATGCTTCATGTAATTTAATTTTCTAACATGGGGATTCTGATTCAAAGTTTCCAAGTGGTAATAGTTTATTATAACAATCACATCATTTATTGAAATTGTTTATTATTATTCCTTCCTTGATGAAATATTAAGATCCATATTTCAAGAAAGATAATTAAATTCATTATCCACTATTTATACATTATTTATTCATATATTATTACCATTTTTTCACTCTTTGTTACTTAAGATAATTAGGAAAAAAATTTAATAAAATCTTACCTTGTTTCTCTCTTCGATCAGATAACTATTTTATTAAAAACCATGTTTTCAGAATTTTTTTTTAAAAAATAAAATATATTTTGATATCATTTTTACTTAAAATTTATTTTAAAAACATTATGGTTTTCAAATCTTTTTTAATATGTTTTCATGCTAATTTTAATGGAAAATGTTTTCAAAAAAATCTATTTTTAAAAGTGTTTTTAAAAGAAGAAAGGATATTGTTCTCAAGAAAATATTTTAAAAGATATTCCCAAATTATTTTACATCTAAGATAGAATCCATTGGTGGTACTCATGTATTTATGGGTAAATTATCTAAAGTTTATATTCATATTATTTCTATAAATGTTTTATGTGTTGATGGCATGCTGGTTATAAAACTTGTTTCTCTTTCACGGATTATATACTTATGAAACCTGTTTATTTTAACAGGTTATGTTTTGATGAAAAGATTATAAAACCTATATATTTTTTCATAGGATATTTTATGATTACATTTTTATGAAACCCATTTAATTTTCTGGGTTATTATATAATTTATCATGATCATGTGTCACATGTATGTATGATTTCATTATGAGATAGGTGGGGCCTATATCTCCCTCTAATGTATTGGGTAAATATTTATATCTCATGAGATAAACATGGCTATAAAAGGGAGTGAAATCATTTCTTTAAATCACTTTTTCTAATAATATAGCCTTGGTAGTAAACATTGACTACTAAGAAAGTTTAGGGAGAAAATCATAACTAACAATATGGTGTGGGGAGTGACCCTATACTACTAAGATAGACTTTGAAGTGATTCCTTGACTACTGTGTAAATCATTTAATATGGTGATGTGTCTACCAAAATTATATGTTTTATTCCTATGTTATGATTTCATGGATTATGATCTTTATTACCTTATGATTCATGTATTATTAAATTCTAATATTTATTCTAGGACTCTTGATTATGATCTTTGATATGTTGGTTATGATCTTCTAATCATACCATAATGTTCTCATACCCTTATTATAATGATTATGCATGCATATCTATTTATTTACTGTTACCGATAATTTAATCTCACCCCCTTCTTATGTTTCCTTTCCCTATGTTATAAAGAAATGTGTTAAGTAGGATTACTAAAGGGGAAGATATTTACGGGCTATGTTGAAGATATTTCACCAAGCTAAAATATTTTTTTCCAAGTTTACTAGGATAATAAACTATTACAGTCCTTAGGCATGTATTTTTATAATGTGTTGAATATTTATCTAAAATGATGTAATATCCATGTATGATAATCACAAGTCTCTATAGCTGGGATAAAATTAATGTTTTAGTAAACATTTGGAATCTAGGATGACAAAACATTAGTGAGATCCCTAGGGATGTTTCTAAGGATGTATCTGGGGGTGTCTCTAAGGATGAGTCTAAGGATGAGATAAAATTTAGTAAAATGTCCTATAATTTTGGTAAAGGATATAGTGAGTAGTTTCTTATAAATAAATCTAGGCCTAGATACTACAAGTGGATGTGGCTCTGGAAAAGATGTACATAGAGGTGAAAACGCCAAAAAAATGTATTAAGAAAGACTCGATCGTAAACCGGTGCATGATAATGGGGAATGCAGGACACCTGTTTTAACACTCCAAGGGGATATGCTTTAGGAATTTACAAACTATTTATGAACCATCATGAAATAATTAAATAGATTATGACTCTGAATAACCGAGGATAAACCTAAGTTATAGTAGTTTAAAGAATTAGGTGTCCTGATTTAGACATCTTATAAGTAAATTTTTTTATGATTATGTAGTTTTCTGTTATGATAAGTGTTGCTTACACTATACATTCTAGTGGTATTTAATAGCAGAAATAAAAATTAACTGGGTTAACATTAAATTTTTCATATGTTGAAAGTATGGGAATTATAGAAATTTATGTCCTAAGTTGAGATACCATAAAGATAATCAAGAAGGTGGTATGAGTATTGGTTTTACTACTGAATATAAAGGAACTAAAAATGAAATTTGAAAGGTATGGGATTTTATAATAGTATTATTTATATTAAATGTAATAATAAAGATTATATTGAGTTTGAGGAACCTTAAAACATGATTCATATTTCATATTCTACGACAATGGGTATTAATGAATAAGATGATGAATCTTGAGTAATTGTTTAATAATAAAGTTAGATGACTTAAGTTTATTTGTTTTGGAATAAAAATATTATCTTATATGAATCATGAAGTATATAAGGATTGTTTGTATAATTTTTTCTTTAAGTATTCTTAAAAATGTATTAATTGAAAATGATGACCATGAAAATTTATTTAATGGAAAGGTAAAATTAAGGAAAGGTATACCTTAATATGTTCTTGAGGATGAGAAAATGATATCTTATATAGATAAATATATAATGATATAGATAAGTTAATTGGATGGTATTTACGTCCTTATAATTGATAAGGGATTTGTTGTAAAAGTGATCTAGGTTATCATGGATTAGGTTTAAAAAATTTTGAATCTAAGGAATATATCAAGTAATCTATGGAATAAGGAAGAATACATGTTTTCCAAAAATATTTATGGGAATTCATGTTATTACCTTGTTTTAAGGGAATATATGATGAAGTTATTCAAATGTTTGGAATGTGACAACCAATAGATAATTTTTTATATATGTGGGATCAATGTTAATCTGATTTCATGACATTATTTCTAAATTTTTGGATTTTCATCTTCCAATGGGGTTACAAGGTTGACTATTTATTGAATGGTTTATGATAAACTTCATAAGTGGTTTTAGTTATTAAAGTATTATCTCAACATATGCAGATTTATGTATATTGGATAACTTGTGATAATATTTTTTTTTGCGATAAAGGCATATAGAATAATATATCATTCTATTTATAGATATCATGATCTCTTAATGCTTCAGGAATAACAAATTTACCTTCATTTCTTGGAATAAGAGATGAAGTGGAAGTTGTTCAAGGCACAAAGATAGGTGTATGGTTGTCCTAAAATCATGTAATTATATATTTTCATGAAAATTCATCAACTTTGGGAAAAGGATCTTGAATCCAAAAATGTAATCCTAGTACCTTTATTTCTAATGAATCAAATTTCCCCTAAGATCCTCACAAATTTATGGCTTTGTGATCGTTAACTTATTCTAAACCAGGTTCTCTATCACTCTTCATCAAAACTTGATAATTAGATTTCAATTCCAGGTTCATTTCATAACTTTCCACTAATTTTCCCTTATGTGGAAACCTATTTATGAGTTACATTGGGTAACTATCATGTTTCCAATATTCCCTTTTTAAAAGAAGTTTTAGTATTCATTTTTATGATGTGGGTTTCTATGAAAGGAACTTTCAAGTATCAAACTTTAAATGACACAGATGATCTTTATAGGTGAAATTCATTTTATGGGGGTATAACGTAACACCCTAATATTTTGTGAATTATTTTTTTGAATTAATTTAATCTTTTTGATACTTTTCATTTCACACAACACTGAATATAACATTTTTTATATGAAATCCCTAAGTGTGTATTGCATTATACACAACACAAAGTCAAGATTTGACAACACGCAATACTTAGATTATCTTGTGGTACAAACAACACTATGTTTGTATTTTATTACACATGATACCAAGTCACTTCTATAGCTTGTGTTACACGCAAGGCTGAGTTTTACCCAACTACAATATACAATTAATATTATTATTAAAATATTACTATGGTTACCACCTAGTCATTGGAATTGAGGTTATGAATAATATTTATTAAATTGTAAAAATCTGATCTACACATGTATATAAAATTAATCATCTTGTTTATAATTAGTTATAAAGTAAAGTATGAACTATTTGAAAATAAAGAAATTACATTTCTAAAGAAAACTATTTTTCTATGTACAAACACAATTTTATCCCAATAAATAAAAAAACCCAGTTTGATGGATGTTTAAAAAAACAATTATACATTATATATTCAATAAATATTTTTTATACGCTTATAATAGATTTTATAGGTATAAGATAAGAATAAATCCAGTTTTATGAATAAAAATATGTATTTTTCTAAAAGGTAATTTTACGACCTTTTAATGGAGAACCCATTTTAAATATAATTTTTGAAACATTTATAATTTTTATTATAAAAAAAAACTTTTATTTAGTTATATAAATATAAAAATTTACTTTGAGTGAATTTTTGGTACTTTTCTCAGATGTTTCATTTTTTATGAATAGTGAAAAACACCGAATCTTAATTCAAAACAGCTTTCCCATTTAATTTTTTATATTGTTTAATTATATTTTAATTTGGTTTTAAAGTTTAATTATATTAATTTTACCCAAATTAGTTCAATTTATGTCATTGTAACCAATTTAACATTGAAATTGGATATAAACACATCACTATATTTTAAATATTTTTTCTTAAAAAACATGTTGTCGTGACACATCGGTGAGATTAATTTTAAATGAATTTTTTCCACTTTTATGACTATAATTTGAAAAAATGGATTCCATATTTGGAATCAGAATAATTTATAATTTATAATTTATAATAATGTAACATAATTTTTACGAAAATATTTACTGAATGTGATTAAAATTAATTACAACAATTAAGAGAACAATTAGTTTAACAAAGGACTAAACCTTAAAAATAATGGACAAAATGACCTATAAACATGGGAAAAATAAATTTTATGGAAATATTTATACCTTGTAGTCACGTTTCTATAATTTTTTCCATTATTGGAGCCAATTGACATGGGAAAAATATGGGTGGAATTCCCTTTTCAAAAATTTACAAGAATACCACTCCTCCTCCACTATAAAAAGGCATTAACCCCTCCCAAAAATTCATTCCTCTAAAGACCATTATCACACCAAATATATGATCAAATAAGATCCCAAATCCATCCATTAAACATATTACCCTCCCTTTTATAATAAATCTAACAAAGGAATCTCTTTGGTGAAAACCAAGAGGAGTTACCCAAAGAAGAAGTTACATCCTTCCTCTAGATCCTTTGTTTTATTTTCATTATCCACAACCTAAACTATTATTATTACATGATTATATAATAAATTAAGTATCATAAATATAGTGAGATTTTTTTATTTTAATGTTTCTACCAATAATTACACACACATCCATCTAAAGGGTAATGAATTTACCATTCCTGTGTATGACAAACTACGACCTCACAAAACAATGTTATTTGTTTTTCATTTACCACCTCTCATGGTTGGTAATTATGATATAAAATCTATTTTGGTATGATATATATGATTTTAATTATGTTTTTATGATTTTTTAATAATTATATAAAACAAACCTACATGATTTCCATTTTATTAACCATGATAACATCATTTGTGGACGTATGGACTATTGCCTCCTCAAAGGAATGTGATTCGTTCACACATTACATGTAATGTATTAAGGAAGGTTTTAGTGAATGTATATTATATATATGAAATAATAATTCTACTTCAATTATAATATATATATATATATACATATACATTCTTTCTTTTGATAGAACATTAAAACTAAAACAGATTTCATGCGTACGTACGACCTACAGTCTCCCTGAATGATGTATTCAACTTCATACTTATATATTTTATAGATTATTATAAATATATATATAATGAATATATATGATATTTTACCATGTTTTACGTTCTTTAAATAAGTAAATCACGTTCTAAGTAAGAGTATCAATAATAACAATTCAAAACATATACAAAAAATAAATTATATATTACCTGAAACGTAACATTAACATAGAGTTGTTAATAAATGGGTAATATAAAGTCATAAAAATAATATATTATATTAGATATAATAATATGGTTATTTTTTAGATGTATAATAGATTTATATTTATTATAAATGATTTTTGAATGAGTATGAAGTAATTCAATACATAAGGTAATGTTTTTCTCCTCTCACTTTTATTTCGGTAAGATTTACGCCTTATTCACCACTTATTTATTTTGTGTGGAGTATATAATTTCTATTGATATATTATATTATTATTATACATAAATTTATGAGAATTTACAAATCCATTTTATGATATCTATTTATGGGTTTTATGTTTCAAATGTTACCAAACCGGTAAAGTAATTTTTTCTCAATTTTCCTTCTTTGAGACACATGCTTTTTTATTCACCTATATTCTTTTTAGAGGTTTATATTCTGCCATTTTACATGATATAACATGAATATAGTTATTTTAATGATATTTTAATCAATATTTAATTTCATTTTCTTACATGGGTAGTTTGATTCAAAGTAACTAAGTGGTAAGGTTTTATTGCAACAATATCATCATTTATTGGGATTATTTATGATTATTCTTTCATTGATAAAATATTATGATCCATTTTTCAATAAAACTCATTAATTTTCTTCTACTATATTTATTAATGATGTATTCATGTATTACTTCCATTTTTTCACTCTTTAGTAATTAAGATAATTAAGAAAAAAATTAATAAAATATGGCCTTATTCCTCTATTCAGTTGGATATGTGTTTTATTCAAAAACCATGTTTTCAAAAGTGTTTTCCAAAAATGTTTTTAAAATTATATTTTTATATCATTTTCATGGGAAAATAATTTTAAAAAATTGTGTTTTTAAAATATTTCATTCCAATTTTAATCTATTTTCAAAGGAAAATGTTTTCAAAAATGGTTTATGTTTTAAAAACAATTTTTCAAAGAAGAAATGATATTTTATTAGAGAAATGTTTTTAAAAGATCTTCCCAAAGTATTTTCCATCTAAGATAATATCTTTTTATGTTACACATGCCTTTATGGGGAAATTATCCAATGTTTCTATTTGAATTATATATATGAATGGTTTATTTTTTGATGGAATTATGGATATGAAACTTGGTTCTCTTTCACGGGTTATATGCTTATTAAACCTTCTTATTTTCATAGGTTATTATTTAATGAAATGATTATGAAACCTATCTCTTTTTTTATAGGTTAAGATATGATTGCATATTTGTGACACCCATTTAATTTCTTGGGTTGTGATATGATTGTTTATGACCTTGTGACACATGTATGTATTATTTCATTAAGAGATGGGTGGGACTTATATCTCCCTACAATGCATTGAGTAAATATTTATATGTCCTGATATAGACATGACTATGAAAAGATGTTAAATCTATTTTATAAAGGAATTTATCTACTAAGATGGTATTGGGAGTGAACCATGGCTACTAAGACGGTTGTGGAAGTAAACCATGACTACCAAGATGGTGTGGGGAGTGAACCCATACTACTAAGATGGCATTGGAAGTGATGCCTTGACTACTATAGAAATTATTTTATATGATTATCTATCTACCACAATTCTATTTCATATTCCTATGTTATGATTTCACAGCTTATTCTCTTGGTTGTCTTATGATTCATGTCCTATTAACTTCCAATCTTTATGTCAAGACTCTTGATTATGATCTTTGATATATAGTGTACGATCTTCTAATGATACAATCTTATTCTCATACCATTTTTCTAATTATTATGCTTATATATATCTTTGTTTACCATTACTGAACATTTGAGATCCCCCCTTTCATATGTTTCCTTTAACCAGGTTATAAAGAAAGGTTTTAGTTGTATTGCTAAATGGGAAGATATTTACAGGATATGTTTAAGATATATCACCAAGTTAGAATATTTTTTTCTAAATTTCAAAATACACTAAACAATTATGGTCCTTAGGAATGTATTTTTGTAATGTTCTGAATATTCATCTAAAATGATGTAACATCCATATATGTTAATCTTGGGTCTCTCTATAAGAGCACACTATATACATAAGTGAATTTTATAAAATAAAAATAGACATCGCTGATAAAAGGGGAACCTTTATCAGTGCTAAGTAAAATCGCTAATAAAATTGTACCCTTTGTTAGTGTATTTTTTAGCACTGATGAAGGTATCACTTTATCAGTTCTTTTCCTAGCACTGATAAAAGGCATAGTTATTTTTTTACTTCAAACAAAAAAATGTTATCAATATATATATAATTATCATACTTATATTCAAAAAATAATGTTTAATTATATACATTAATTACAAAATGCATGGATATGATTAATATAAAGATGATAAATTAATACATATTTTTTAATAATTTAATCAATTATATAAATATAAATGATATGTTGTTAATATGTGGTATTTTAATTTATATATTTATATCAATGTCTATGTTCCTATATGTGTATGCATTATATTGTGTGTGTGTGTGTGTGTGTGTGTTTTATGTGTGTGTGTGTTGTGTGTGTGTGTGTGTTGTACATTATAATGTCCCGTCCCGGGAGCCACGCGAAGGTTCCCTAGGCTAGTTTGTCACATGACCTCCATAGGACCTCCCTGTATACTAGAGGCTTTCAAATAGTAGTGGGGGTATGGTAAGTCTGTCATAGGAAGAGTATACCCTCTTTTATCAGAGTAAAACACAAGTGAAAATAGATAAACAATTGTAGAATCATATATAACCATAAAAATAACAATGTCAAAATATAACCAAAACAGAAAATAAAATATTAAACTAAAAGTGAAAACATGTTATGCTAAAAAAAGTGTCACAATGCCTAAAATGCAACTAGAAATAAAGACACTAGCTGTAAGAACATAGTTCTTCCTCTAAGTTACGGATCATTCCTTTTCAAATAATACTTAAAAAAATGGGCGAAAAGAGGTTAAGGGATGGTTGTAGGCCTATTACATGATGTGACCAGGGCCTACACACTATGTACTTTTATATACATGTCATATATGGAGGGATACACACCACGTAATCCCATTACACAGCCATGTAATGGTCTAGATCTAAATTGTATGGACATGGCATGCAATTTCATGTAAACACAATGTAATTTCATGTACAAGACATGCAAATTTATTTTTTTTATTAAATTGGGAAGTAGCACCATTTATGGAAGATGGAAAGAAATGAGCCATTGTGACGAGGAGTGCACCCAGGAAAAATTCAAACAAGAATTCTTCTCTCACTTTGTCATATCGAACCCAATTTGAACACCATCGAATCTGTTGAAACCCTATTAGTGAGTGATTGATTCCTATGAATCTTTTCTTTATGATTTCTTTGCTTGTCCTAGTTATCAAGGGTTTAGTTTTTTTACTCTTTTTTTAGATCTAGTACGATTTAGGTCGAATTGAATATCGACACTAGACAAGGAGAGTAATACTAACATGAGGTAGGTGTTCTGGTTCCTTTCGTTGATTGTCAAGTTAATTATATATGCCATAGTTCCATACACACTTTTAGGGTGTCTCTTGATTGAATAATAAACCATGTTATTTCCTATTAATGATTATGTAATTAATTAGATGATTTTAAAGTGTTTTTAGGGTTGTGAACCTCGATTTAGGGCCACCCCATGGGTGTGTTTCCCTTGGATGGATGTTTGGCTGAGAATTCCTAAGTGGGTTGACTTGAATTTACATTCTTGGGTTATTAAAATGAACTAATTATGTGATATGAATTTCCCACATGATATAATTAAATGCATAATCAATGTGATAGTTTAATTTTCATTTGATAATTGTTATATGAAAGGTTTCCACTTGAGTTGTTTAAACGATAATCCATGTGATTGTTTAATTTACATGTGTTACTTTTTTGGTGGAATTAAATTATAAAAAAGAGGCATAATTATCCATGGAAGATCCATGGTCTTAGTTAAAATACATGGTCAGGATCATTTGAATAATTTGCATTATTTATACCTTGGGAAAACGAGGGTCTCATTTAAAAGACCATGAATGAGATCAAGAGATAATTATGTAAGGTTCATGAGCAATCCGTGATAGGGTGGTTGGGCTCATTGAGGATTATTTAAAATATCGAGTGAACTTAGGATACATTAAGGGATACCAAGGCCGAGCTCTATTAGCAAATTATTAAATGATTATTATGTCATGAGTTGGAAGTAACTTTTATATGAGGGGTCATCGGGCCTAGGTCGGACATTGAGACTTTTATATAATTAAAGAAACTTGAATAATGAAATAGATGAATTATGACGTGTCTTCCAAGCCAATGTACAAGCTTGGATTTGGTATTCACATATACCTGTTTACATTGTCTCTCGAGACATCTATTGTGCTTGCTTTTGAGTACTCATATTTTACTACATTAACTATTGTACACTGCCTATTATATATATCCACTGACATATTGTCATAGACCTTGGGTGGTTGACTACTTGGATTTAGTCTCACATCCAATTTGGTCATTCTTTAGGCCCAAACTGATTATATGATTATCGGTGTTGATCAAGGAAAGTTCCCTAGTATAGGTACTTGAGGTGATGCTTAGGAGTAGAAGAGTATTGGACTGAGTCAAGGCTTGTGATGCTTCCTAGTCTCTTTTTGTGATTTTGTGCTTTTGAGGAATATATTTTTTATTATTACAGTGTAAATGTTTTGGATGTTTTCTTAGAACATGTGACATGTTGCATCATCTTTTGTGTGAAATGAAGTTTGGTAACTTCTAATATCAGTCTTCTATTGTTTACTTTAGCTGTATATTGTTTACTATTTCTGATATTGTATTATTATTTCTTTTGTTGTGTTACACTCTGCCAATGAGAGAATAGTTTCTCCAATATCACACTCTAGGTCCTCACTGCTAGTCGGAAGCCTCTGGCATTTGGGGAGATGCGCTTGAGGCCATGTGGCCAACTGGGTATGGGGCACCAGTCGAGTGGCATACGGATCTGGGACATTATAAAGCTGTATCAAATGATTTATTTTTTGGTTTTCTTTATTGTTTAATGACAATAGGAAGGGATATAAATGCAATTGGATTTGGTGTTTAGCTATGATTGAGAGTACCTACCCCACGTATAGGTAAAATCCAAATTGCCTCAAATTAACATGTGATTTTTTTATTCTCAGATGATACATTTGATTTGATTTCACCGTTGGGTGATGCACTTGTTTGGTGCTATTATTATAAATATTATTGTGGTTCTATTTTTGTTTCAAACAGATGATATGAGGGTATGAAATCTCATGTGTCATATAAGAACTTTTTAGAAATCATATTCCATGAATTCTTGTCATTCTATTTAAGAGCATTACTAATCACATGTTTTTGTGATAGATGTTCTGCAAGATATGAATGTTGTTGTGATAGGTACCATGATAGATATACTTGCTATTGTGATAGGTGTATTTATATTATTTATGTTTCGAATTGGTTGGATGCTAAGATTTTATCCATGAGGAGTATGGGCTCTCTTGGATTGGAATTTGGTGGATCGTGTTTCATCCATGAGCTAAAATTTGGTTGTTATGTGTTATATTTGATGTAAAACACTGATTTGTGGGGATTATGGGCCCCCAATGATCAGAATTTGGTACACATTTACTTTAATTTTGAAAAAAGGGGTTTTGGGGAAGTTTCAGAGGCTTACTGTCTGGAAAACCAGACAACACATCGTGTGGGTCCATGAACACATGCCATATGTTCTTCTATTTAGGAAGAAAATATCTTTTTAATTACATTTTGTGTACTTTGAGTACACATAGTGTGGTAGATGACCGTTTTTCCAGCCATGTGAGAAATAACACAAGATGTTGGGTTTTGATCAGAACATGCCATGTGCCTTAGGTACACCCCATTAGTTTGACATAGGAAGACATTGTGTGTCTCTGGCCATGTAAAATTACATGTTCAGGAGGAGAGACTTGAGTACGCAGTGCGTGTCAGTATTACATGTCATGTACCCAAGATGTTTACATGAAAAGGAAGGTGAAGGTACACACCCATGTGAGAGCATAAGTGTACACATCGTGTAAGTTTTCTACACATTGTGTACTCTTCTTTTTCCAACCTTTGTGGGTTATATTCATATGTTTAGTTCTTATACTCTTTAACTAAGGTGTGTTCTTGACCTTCCAGAGTTATACCTCCATGAAGACCTCTAGTTTTGTGCTAGGAGAGTGAAGATGATCATAACCTAGAGGAAGTAGGCCATGGGCTACAAGTATACCCTCCAGTCATTCAAGTTGTGGCACCAACCGTTATACCAAACGTATGTGCTAAATAATAGTTCTGTAAAGGCTTTATGAGGTTCATGAAAATCGTTCCAGAACACTATAGTCATCCACATCTATGGTAGTTTTGACATGAGTTTTCTAGTAGTAGCATCCGCCCACATTTTCTGGGCAAGGCGGTCTATAGGTTGCAGAGTCATTACTAGAGTCCATGTTAATGATCTTCTAGTATCTTGAGATGCCTCCTGAGAGGAGGTTCAAGCTCGTGACTTACATGTTATATGATTTCTCCAAGAGGTGGTGGGATCTTACCGCATAGAAAGAGTGTCAGTGGGACATGGAATGAGAATATTTTTATATAGTATTCTATGAATACTTCTATCTCTAGATGTTGAATGTCGACAAGTCCCATGAGTTTATGCATATAGAGTTGGGTGCTCGATCAGTTATGGATTATTCTTCCCACTTTATTGAGATTCAGTACTTTGTACCTATTCTGATGGGTGATGATCTGTAACAGGTTAGTTGATTCAAGGGTGGTCTCAGGTACGAAATCCTCTCATAGGTGAATATCTTCCCTCAGACTATTGTATCTGTTAGAGTGAACCATACACAAATTACCAAGAGGAATAAACGAGAATCTGTAGGTGCAAGCTAGGGAGGATCATGACTAAGATCTGGTACTGTTTCAATAGGTATCAGGAAACATCATCTAGAGATTACATACGGTGAATATAGTACTCAGAACGTATCTTTTGGTAGCTAGTTGAGGTGATTCTAGTGTGTAATAATCAGTAATACTAAACATTAATGCCTGATGGACCTAGTCGAGTGTTGAGATTATGGAAAAATGGGTCATTTATTGCACTTCTGCTGGAAATTTCTACAAACATCTAGCGAGAGAGGTTCTTCACCAACAACACATTCAAGAGTAGGGTTAGCAGCTTCTCACTAGTCATGGAACTGGAATATGTTAGGTCATTCAAGTTGAGGTAGTGGTCATTTCCATGGTAGCAAGACCCCAGGATCTCTGCAAAAGAAGGATGGGTCAGCTTAGGGTAGTTGGGTAGTGTCTCAAGGTCTTGTTATAGGCTAGACTTATGCAGTGCAAAAGACCCAGTAGTAGAAGGATCCCAGAACTTCTATTGTCATAGGAATAATTATAGTCCCCTCTTTTTTAGATTCTATATAATTTGATATAGTATATTCACATAGTTTCATATATATTCAAATTATGGAGCGTATAGGTCTCTGTGTTTTTACTTATAATTATGTTACGAAACTAGACACTCTATTAGGGATTAGAACGGCAGGTGTGTGACATTGCAAGGAGTGCCCCCTTGAAATTGGTGGGTGTCACCTCATTTGATATCTCTATTTATTAGAGATAAAAGGCTTTGATTTCATACTCATAATGGACTTGTTATTCTCTTTTCAATCCTTTATTGATTTTTATCATCATAGGGTGATTTTGATGTCACCAGAGGGTAGATAATTTCTTCACAAGGGTGAATGGGATGTCATGACGAGCCGAGTTGGACCCTAGAATCATGGTTTGAGTTGGATAACAGAACATATTGCCATTTTATATCTGGATTACTATGGGACGTGTCATATAGATTTTCCTCCAATGGTTGATCATTTCAGGGATGTCTTCCCAGATGACTATTCAGTTTTACCTTTGGTAAGAGAGGTAGAGTTCTCTATTAAGCTAGTACCAGGAGCTGCATCAGTATCCATTCCTCTTTATAGGATGGCCACTAAGGGGAACTCATGAGGCAAATAGAGGATTTGGATGCTAAGGGTTTCATCTGACCTAGTACTTCTCCATGGGGTTCACTAGTCCTTTTGTGAATAAAGTTGATGGTACCCTCAGTCTATGTGTGTATTATCTGAAATTGAACCATTTGATGGTTAAGAAGTGGTATCATCTTCTACAAATAATTGATCTCTTTGATTAGCTCCAAGGATCTAGGGTGTTCTCTAAGATAGATTTGAGATCCAGTTATCATCAAGTTCATGTTAGATCATTATACATACCTTTCATAGCCTTTCGGAGTAGGTATAGTCAGTATGAGTATTTGGTCATGCCGTTTGGTCTCACGAATGCACCTGCTGTCTTAAAGGCACTATTGAACCAAGAGTTCTATCCTTACCTTGATTATTTTTTTTAATGTTTTTGTGGATGATATCTTGGTATATTCTTCTAATCGACATGACCATTCCACCCATCTTGAGATAATTTTTCAGTACACTAAGAGACCATCCAATATATGCTAATCTCACAAAGCACCACTTCTGGATGAATAATATTCACTTCCTGGGTCACATCATATTAGAGATAGGAGTATTACTGGAAAAAGAGAAGGCTAGAGTAGTAATTACCAGGGAGAAGCCCGATAACATTTTTGAGGTGCGTAGTTTTCTAGGGATGGTTGGATATTATAGGAATTTCATACAGGACTTCTCATGTTTAGCAGCACCGATAACAGGCTTGAAAAAGAAGGGTGTGAATTACATATTGTCATATTCTTGAAAGACGGCCTTTTAGGAGATGAGAGTGAGATTAACATGAGCATCGATGCTGATTTTTATAGAGCTGGGAAGGAGTTACAGTGTGTACTATGAAACATCAGATATCAGACTGGGTGTAGTGCTTATGTAGGGGGGTTGAGTCATTGTGTATGTGTCTCGATAGTTGAGAACACATGAGAGGAACAACCCAACACATGTTATCGAGTTAGTCGTAGATGTTCATGCCCTATGCTTTTGGAGACACTACTTATTTGGGGACCATTTTTTGGGGTACACAGACTACAAAAGTCTCATGTACATATTTACTCAACGTGATCTAAATATGAGGCAGTGAAGGTGGATGTAATACCTTTATTATTTTGATTCTGAGCATTCCTACACACCTAGAAAAGGCAATGCAGTGGCTGAAACACCGAATAGGATCAATCAGATATAGGTAGGGTAAAAGACCAGCAGTGAGTCTAAGCTTATGGATTTGTTCTCTAAGATGTACTTGGAGGTCCATTATAGTTAGGGATAGTCTTTTATTATATCCTTAGTTGTTAACTCAATATTAATGGATATATTGACGATGATGTAGTTATTGGATTCAAAATTCCATGTTCTATAGGAGATTATTTCCGGTGAGGAACCTCATCCTGGTAGGACCGTTGATGAGGATGAAGTCCTACGGTTACAGGGTCGCGTATGGGTTTTGGAAGACTTTATCAAAGAGATGATGCATGATTTTAAAATTTTAGTTTGGGTGGTGCATCTTGGGGTCACCAAAATGTATCAAGGTTTACACCACTAGTAATAGTGGCTACGTATGAAGAGAGATGTAGCAGGTTCTGTCATGAGATGTTCCATATGTCAGCAGGTGAAGGTTGAATTCCAAAGACCAGTGGGAATTTTGTAGTAGCTACCCATTCCCAAGTGTAAATGGAATGTCTTTATGATGGATTTTGTGATAGGTTTACCAAGGTCTCCATAAGGTAATTATTTTGTATGGGTTTTGGTACATATACTTATGAAGGTTTCTCATTTTCTACTGATCAAGAAAATCATCAGTGTTGATGAGCTTGAGAGGTTGTACATTTGTGAGATTGTACGACTAAACGGGGTCCCAAACTCTATCATTTTATATAGGGATGCTCAGTTTACTTCTCTATTCTGGTAAGAGATACAAAGAGATTTGGGTGCACATGTGCTTCTAAGTACAACTTACCACCCCCAGATAGATGGCCAGTTAGAACGCACAATTCAGGTGCTGGAGGACATGCTTCAGGCATGAATCATGGATTTCGGGGGTTCCTAGGATATATACATACCCCTTATTGAGTTCTCTTACAATAATAGCTTCTAGGATACTATTCATATGGCGCCATATGAGGCTTTTTACAATAGGTCATGCTGATCATCCCTCTGTTGGCTAAAGGTAGGAGAGGCAATGATGTCGGGACCTCGTCTTGTCTAAGAGACCACAGAGTAAGTTCAGCTGATTTGGAAGTAGATGGCTACTATGTATTCCTTTCATAAATCATACGATGATCTCTATACAAGATATTTGGAGTTTAAGGTCGAAGATCGAGTTTTCCTATGAGTCGCACTAAGGTTGGGACATAAGAGTATCAGGAGACAAGGTAAGATTTCACAGGGATATGTCGGTCTGTTTGAGAATCTAGAGAGGGTCAAGCTGTATTCCTATAGATTGTAGTTACCTCATAGGTATAGGGTTATGCGCGACATCTTCCATATTTCTCAGTTTCAATGTCAATTTTCAGAACTATCTCACACCTTTCAGCCCAAGAAAGTGGAGTTGTAGGAAGATTCATCCTTTGAGAAGCACCCCATTTGTATTGTGGATTGTATCACGAAGGCTCTACATTGAATGTCTGTTCCTTTGGTATGTGTTCTATGGAATCATAGCTGAGTATAGGATGAGACTTGGGAGGGGGATTCCAACATACGATCACAGTGTCTTGATATGTTCTTAAATAGTTCTTCATCACCCTTGGAAGGGAAATTCGGGGGAAAATTACTTTAATGGGGAAAATTTGTAAGAACCGAGTTCTTCCTCCAAGGTATGGATCATTCCTTTTCAGTTTATAATTAAGATAATGGGGTAAAATAGGTTAAGAGGGAGTTTTAGGCTTGTTACATGACATTACGGGGGCCTACACTCTATGTAATTTTATGTACATTCCACATAACCCTAGTACACTACCATGTAATGGTCTATCTAGAAATTGTATTGATAGGGTGTGTAATTTCAATTACATGCTGTGTACTTTTTTATTTAAATGGGTAGAAGCTTTGTTTTTGAGAGACGGACAAAAACAAGCCATTTTGACAAGCAGTACACCAAGGAAAAAAATAAACAGGAATTCTTCTCCTGTTTCATCATCCAGAACCTGATTCAAACATCATTTAATCTATTGAAACCCTCTCAGTGAGTGATTTGTTCCTCTTGAGCCTTTATTTCCTATTTATTCTATCAACCTAATTATTGAGGGTTGAGAAATTTTTCTCATTTTTAGATCTACTCTGATTTAGGTTGAATTGAATATCGACACTAGATGAGGAGAGTCATAATAACATTAGGTAGGTGGCCTTGTACCTTTCATTGAATGTTGAGTTTATTATATACACCGAAGTGATGTGTGGAAACTTGTAGGGTGTTGATTGATTGAATAATAAACCCTATTATTTTCTATTGATGATTAGGTAACTAATTAGATTATTTGAAATCATGTGTAGGGTTGCGAACCTTGATTTAGGGCCACCCCATGGGTGTGTTTTCCTCGGATAGTCATTTGGCTAAGAATGCCTAAGAGGCTTGACTTGAATTTCTATTCATGGGTTGTAAAAATAAAGTACTTATTTGATATGAATCGCCCCCATGAGATAATTAAATTCTTAATCCGAGTGATTTTTTAATTTGAATGTGATACTTGTTGTGTGAATTTTACCCATGTGAGTCATTTAAATAATAATCCATATGATGGTTTAATTCACACTTGTTTCTTTTCATATGGAATTGAATTATGAAAAAGGTGTATAATTAGCCATGGGTAAGCCGTAGTCTCAGTTAAAAGACAAGGTTGGGCTTATGTGACTAATTTCTCTTTATGTATACCTTCTGTGAACGAGTTTCTCTTTTAAAAGGCCATGGATAATCTCACGAGGTAATTATGTAAGGTCCCCGAGTGATCCATGATAGTGTGGTCGAGTTCATTGAGGATTATTTAAAATTCCAAGAGAGCCTCAGATCCATTGATGGATACCCAGGCTGGGCTCTATTGGAAAATGGTTAAATGATTATTATTTCATGATTTGATAGTTATTTTATACGGGGCATCAACAGGTCTCGGTTGAATCTCAAGGATTTTATATAATTAAAGGAACGTGAATAATGAAATAGATGACTTATGACACATCTTCCAAGCCAATGTAAAATCTTGGATTTGTTCTTCACTTATTTCAGTTTACATTTCCTCCCAAGACATCTATTGTGCTTGCTTTTGGGTACTCATAGTTTTCATCTTTCACTATTGTACACTACATGTTATATATATCCACTGACATATTGGCATATACCTTGGGTGGTTTCCTACTAGGATTTAGTCTCAAACCTTATATAGATCATTCTTTGGGCCTAAACAGATTATATGATTGCAGGTGTTGAATAGGGAAATTTCCCTACTATAGGTACTTGATGTGATGCTTACGAGTAGTAGAGCATGGGACCGAGATGAGGAATGTGATGCTTCCTAGTTTCTTTTGGTTCTTTTTTTCTTTAGAGATATATATTTTTTATTACTTTAGTGTAATTTTTTGGCTATTTTCTTAGAACATGTGACATGCGGCACCATATTTTTTGTGGAATAAGGTTTGGTTACTTTTAATATTAGTCTTATGTTGTTTACTTTAGTTGTATGTAGTTTATTGTTTCTACAATTGTATTTTTATTTCTTCCTCTATGTTACATTGTACCAATGAGGGAATAGTTTCCCCACTATCACACTCTAGGCCATCACTACTAATCAGAAGCCTCTGGTGTTTTGGGAGATGTGCTTGAGTCCATGTGGCCAATTGGGTATGAGGCACTAGACGAGTGGGATTCAGATCTGGGACATTACACTAACAACTCTCAAGAAGGTCCCAAACCACATCTAGTTTCCTCATCCAAGCTCCAACCCCAATCAGAAATATAAAATAGGGCCCTTTCCCTTAACCTATCATATAACAATAAAGACTATTTAGATACCGATCAGGCAGCCCGAGTAGGGTGTGAGTACAACTCAGTAGGCCACCCCCAATGATGTCAAAAACAATTCCCATCAAAAGATAGCTTAATATTTTCTATAAATAGAAGAATACAATCCATAAATAAATAGTTATCACATTATCATTTATTACTTATTTAATCATATTAACTCTAGGGTTCTCGAGGATACGTGTACCTCTATACTAGCTTCAGGTCCTCCCGAAGCCCGAAGTGTTCCTTTAGTAATGTCATATCTTTATACCTGCTTTGAATCTTGCCAGAGCTCAAATTATTCACAAGCGATATGATATATCAATACCTGATTCAACTCATACTGGAGTTCGAAGTATTATCATGTGATTCCATATTATAGAGTGCCTTTATTACCATTATTTAAATTCACACATAAATTCCAAAGTTACATATAACAAATTCGTAAGTAATACGACCATGTTACCATTCTTACTTCTCAATAGAATGATCATGTTCCCTATCATTTACCCATAAGTACAATGACAATGTTACCATTTATACTTCTCATTTGAATGACCATGTTCTCATTCCACTAATCACAAGTACAATGACCATGTTACCATTTATTCTTCTCAATTTAGAATGATTGTGTTCCAATTCTTTCACACATAATTTATTCATAATTAATTATCCACCTTAATTCCACTAGAATTTTAACAATGAGTAAAATACATCAATATCCTTAATTAACTCCCAAATTAATTACGTTTGCCAATAAATTTGTTAATTAATTAATTAATTAATCAATAACATAATTCATATCCCATAATTAATTTTTCCATAATTAATTATCTCATTCTAAATCTCAACTCTTCATAATTAATTATCTAGATCATAATATCAAGGCACATAATTAATTCTTGATTAATTATCTCAATCTAGCTAATTCAATATCTCATAATTATTTCCCTGGTTAATTATCTAGATTAAAACCCCTAATTCTCATAATGAATTTCCCCCAAATTAATTATCTAATAGGACAAACCCTTAGTATGATGATTAATTCCTAAATTAATCATTTATTTCAAAAATTCTTCAATAAATCAATTATTCAACATAATTAACCCATGTTAGAAATTAAATTTCTAAATAAATACTAAATATTCTACAATGTTTCATACACGGATCAAATTTCCAACTATGGGAATTATATTTTAGACCGCCTACCTTAATTCATTGATGGATGTTCATTCAATGAAAATCCCCAAAATCCAAGTATTACAATGATATATATCTATGTTCCGAATATAAATCCCTAAATCAAGATAAGGGATATCTAGTTCTAATCAATCTAGATCTAAATCTATAATCGTTGATCTAGATCTCACCAAAAAGGTTCAGATTTAAAGAAAAAGAGGATAAATTCTACAAAAAGGTCAAGAAAAGAGAGAAGAATGATCGGGATAGGAATTGGGATGAGATCCACATACTGGGAGAAGATAGGATCTTCAATTTGAGTTTTGAATCTTAAATAATAGAGTTGAGACATCCTTGTAACCCCTATGTAAAGATCTGAAATCATCCAAAAATTTCAAGTCCCGATCCAAGGTTTAAAATGAGGTGTTTGGGGGGTTCAAGGGATTTTAAAATAAATTTTCGGGTGATTAATAACTGCACACATGATTTTCTGGGCAAGGGTGAACGGTTAGGTTAAACTATGTACCAACTGTGCAACCCCCACTACCCAGGGTCACACAGTATCCTGGGTTTGGGTGCGCGGTGTAACAACAAAATGTTTTATCAATAGAATTGCCATATTATAATTATTCCATATAGTATAATCTCATAAAATCACATTAGCAAAAATAATACCATACCATTAATAAATGAATTATTAAATTCTATATGATCTTTGAACATAATTTTGTCACTCCTGTGAATTGAATTTCAAAAATCTAACATACATGTTTATGATCAGTAACATTTTTTGAGTCCAATAGAACAAACTTAATTTTTGGAGAATAGTAAAATACCCTTATGAATAGTAATGTTACCCTTAGGAATATTAATATTACCCTTATGAATATTAAATTGGATAAGTAAATTGGAACCTTACCAATGATAGTATAAATAAAATTTATCCATCCTATAATTGACAATATGAAACAATTATATTATAGTGTTGGAAATTTTGTAAGTCATGAATATTTAATGATTAATTAAATAATTTAAAATGAAAATTTATGTTTATAAAATGTATTTATAAACTAGTATTTTGATTTCTTATGATTATATTATAATTTTATGAGACCTTAATTAATTTCTTAAAGTGTTAGAAAAATAGTTTTATTTATAAAATTTTTATTTTTAAAATAAATTATGATTTAAATTAAAATTTAAATTAATCCCATTTAGAGAATTATTTTCATAAAATGTATTTAATTTTTGAATTCTAAAAGATGAATAACGGTTATGGTAGATTTCGTAGATTTTTCTGAAATACATTATGTTTTAGTGAATAGTAAAATTCGATAATTTATGAAATATACTAAATAAATAAATTTTTACATCAAGATTGAGTCATAAATTATCAAAATGTCCTTTGGGTTGAGCTCACATTCCCTAATTACTATATTTAGTCATAGTATCATCACTATTTATTTTCTTCTAGAGAAATAATAAATTAATGAATATAATATTGATAAAACCCCTCTCCCCTACATAGTAAATATTACCCCTCACAAACTCATTTCCTCTCACCTCTCATGATTCAAGAGTTTTCCTAATTCTACCCAAATATCTTCCCTATCCCCTCCCCCACTTATATGATCTCTTTGTATCATCAAATGACTAAGCCAAGGTGCTTTGAGGAGGATCTCATGAGAAGAATTCAATATGTAATTCCCCTCTCTTTTCTTACAATTTCCTTTCAAATTTCATTTCTTTTATTCTCTTATACAAATTTCATGATAAATCCATTATTATTTATATAATTTTATTCTATCATTTTAATGTAATTTTATTCATTAAACTCCTCCCTCTATATCCTTTATTAAAAAATGAAATCGACATCCGTGATGTGTTAATTTACCTACATCGGGGGCGATGCACTTCCATTTTCCTACAATGCCTTCAAGGCTATCTATAAAACCGTTAAATGTTTTAAAAAATATTTTAATATTTATTTTTTAACCTATTTTAAATTATTGAAACAAATTTTATACATAATACTAAATGATAAAAATAAACATTTTCATTGTGATATAAAAACTGCCCAAATTAACCTAAAATGATCAGCATTAAATTTTATCTAATGATTCATCCTCATGGTATATAACCAAATTCATTATAAGATCATTTAAACTCCTTTAAGATCAATAATAACAAGTAATATCAATTCTATATTTTTATACATGTTCTAAATGAACTTTTATTCATGTGTACAAGGGAACCGTTCATGAAAACTAAAAAAATAAACACTCTCGAACAATGAAAATAACTCTATAACTCATCCAAATGACTATAAAAGCACTAAATAAATTCCTAATTACTTATTTACATGAGAAAAATGTTCTTGGATTTTTAATTAATTAATTTAATGTCATTAAACATGATATTAAAGTAAATAAATCCTTCAGATACAAGGTAAGTGGAATTATCAAACACAACTTTCTTTCTTTAGGTTTTTCTTCTTTCACTCCATTTTAAGTATGGTTATTCCATAAAAATAATTTTTTCTTCATTATCATGACTTTTTGGGGATATAAATGTTTTCCAATATGGTTTATTTCAAATATAATGTTTTTAAAAATAACTCTTCTTTCAGAAACACACCTTTTACTTCTCACTCAAGGTTGATGGTTCTTGTATCTAGTATGTTATTCCCTATTTCTTTTGGGACCCCAATGTTTATTAATATATGCTTTAGGAAGGGAAATCCATTCCTTTACATGGTTTGTTTTATGTTGATTATTGATATATATTCTATGTGACATGCATGATAATGTAAGTGTTATGATGTGATGGGTGTGCCCAAAATTATATAGCACTCCAATGCATTGGGTAATGTGAAGAACCACATGTGTAAAGTGAAGTCTGCGTGAACATGATTCTAGATTTGTTCAAAACACTATGTGGTACTTGATGACCAATATTTGATGTTTCATTTTTATTAATTTCCACATTTCATGCAATTATCTAATGCTTATTTTCATGATTATGATGATGATGTTATGCTCACCCCGTGTAACATTGTCTCATGTTCTTATTTATCCTTTTACTGGGCTTTTAGATCACACCTTTTTTATGAATATCCTTTGGTGAGTAATTTTACTTAGGATAATTCAATAGTAAATAAGAATCTAGGGAAGGAGTTATTAAATAAATGTTTATGTTTTATGTTGTAAAATTTATGTATGGTCCTTGTTTTCCCAATACACTAAACCTTTGGATCCTGTTGGTGTGATTTTTTTATGTTGTTAAAATGATGTAAAAGCAATATAAGAAAAAAATGGATGTTATAGTTGGTATCAGATGCATGGTTTAGTTAATTTTGTAATTAGGATTATAAAACTATAGTGAAAACCCTAGTATCAGACTAAGTATATGAAAGCACACAAGAATATTTTCTAAACACAGGGATCCTATAAGATATGATTTCAGTGTTCATTGAACAAAGGAATAAATTATTTATTCATGACTTCTTGACTTATGTTTTATTATAACCTTTTATATTTTAGAAAGTGGTGGGAACCAGTAGAAACCTTTCCAATAACCCATGCGAAGGACAATTCAATGATTTCCCAAATGACATCCCTAATTATTTTGGTGGTGGAGTTCAAAAAATCATTGTGATTCTTACCCAGTTGTCTCAGGTTATGAATAATAACTTGAAAAATTTGGAACATACTCCTTCACCTAAGATGGAGAAACTGGTTGTCGAGTGTTTTATGTGGCAATGACCACCAATGTTTAGTTGATCTTCCAATCCACTTATTGTGGAATAGTGGTTCAACTCAATAGAGAAGATCATTTATGTACTTCACTGTTCTGAGATGGAGAAGGTGACTCTGGTCATTTATCATCTTGGTGGAGAGGCCGACCAATGGTGGTCTTTGGTTAAGAGCACCAACCCGAGAGACGAAAATGAAGAGATAAAGTGGGAATAATTTAAGATAATTTTTCTTCACGAGTATTTCCCATGAACTCTTTACATGAAGATGGAGAGAGAATTCATATATCTAAATAAAAAGGATGAAAAATATGTCACATCCTACTAAGTGAATTTTACAAGGCTTGCAAGGTATGATTTGGGATTTTTTATCAACAATGATAGAAAAATTGATAAATTCTTTAGTGGATTAAAACCACACCTTCGAAAGGATATTGAAATTTGAGACTTTGGGAGTTATGAAGAATTCATTCATTGTGCTCTCAAAGAAGAGATGGAATTTGGAGAGTGGTCCCATGGATTTGGTGATAATAAAAAAAGCTGAATTTTGATAACAGAGTATCTAATGGGAAATGTGGAAAGAAAACTCAACCACCCACATGTCAAAAATGTGGGAAAATCATAATAGGAACTTCCTCAAAAGGATGGGGAAATGCTTCCAGTATGGAAGAGAAGGCCTCCGATATCAAGAGTGTCGAAAAGAAATGAGAAGGAAGACGAATGTAGTGGAGGAAAGGAGAGCACCACCCATAGTCCAATGCTAAAACTATAGAAATCAAGGTCACTATAAAGGCTAGTACACTAATCTTTGAGTCATCGAGGCAAATCAGCAACATCATCCACCAAAACCAAAGGAGAAAGGGAAGGCTTATGCCTTCACTACTGAGGAAGTGGAGCAATAAAATTAAGTAATTTAAGGTACACTTCCTATTCACTCATGAATGGTAAAATTCATATTTTATTTTTGTTCTATGCATTCGTTTATATCATGTAAGTTTGTTATAACTATAGAATTGAATCCCTGGACCCTTGAAGTATATATATTGGTAAAACTCCATGTGGTGAAATCGTTGAAACCCCAAGTGTTGGACTCTTATCATGTTGATGTATGTTGGAAGATTCTTACAGCGAATATCATAATACTTACCTTGGTTTAATATGATTTTTTACTGGGGATATATTGGATCTCTTTATATAGAGCACATATAAACTATCTAGAAAAGTAAATATATTTCCATTTTCCGAACCATCCCATTCTCCTCTACAAATACAAGGAAGATCATGAATCTCCTTTAGAAAATCCTTCAACGGTGTGGGTGTTGGTTCCCTGTGAACAAGAATACCTAACTCAAATGGTTTATTTAAAGGAAAGTGTCAACCTAGTGAAAATACCCATCATGAGGGAATATGATGTTGTATTTTCTGAAGAGTTACCCAGAATTTCCCAGGATCTTGAGGTAGAGATCTCAATAAAACTCATACCCGGAGATACTCTAATCTCAAAGTGTCCCTATAGGATGGCTCCTATTGAATAGTTTGAGTTAAATAATTAGCTTCAAGAGAATTTGAATCAAGGGTTCATACACTCTAGTGCATCACCTTGGGGTGCATCAGTGCTCTTTGTGAAGAAGAAGGATGGATCAATGAAGTTGTTTATCGATTTTCAGGAACTCAAAAAAAAACACCATAAAAAACAAGTATACTCTTCTGAGGATTGACAACTTGTTTGATTATTTGAGAGGAACTCAGTAATTCTCAAAGGTGAATCTTCAGTCTAGATATCATCAGGTAAATGTGAAGAAGAAAAATATTCTGAAGACTTCAATCCATACATTTTATGGGCACTATGAGTTTTTTTATGCTTTTCGAACTTACTAATTTCCTTGAAATCTTTATATATTTGATTAATATAGTCATTAAAAATTACTTCAAAAAATATGGTATTTTTTATTAATGAAATTATCATCTACTAAAAGAGAAAATAAGAACATGAAGAACATCTAAGGCTTATGTTGGCGAAAATGATAAAGGATAATTTGTGTACCAAGTTCAGAAAGTGTGACTTATGGATGAATCAAGTCACATTCCTGGGACATGTGATCATAAGTGACTGAATTTTTGTGGCCCCTTTTAAAAACAAAGGCAATGTAGAATGGACCAGACCCTCTAGTGTCATAGAAATATGTAGTTTTCTTGGATTAGCTAGGTACTACCAATGTTTTGTGAGAAATTTCTCATGATTTTAAAGCCTGATAAATAAGTTAACAAGGAAAGGGGTAATGTATGTCTGGATGGGAGAATGTGAGGAAATATTCAAAGAGATAAAGAGAGGGTTTCTTACTACACATATACTCACATTACCACAAAGTGGATAAATATTTGTTATATAAAGTGATGCTTCAAAGAAAGGAATGGGTTGTGTAATCATGAAAAATGATAATGTGATAGCCTATGCTTCACAGAAGATGAAGATCCATGATAATAACTACCCAACGCATGATCTAGAGTTAGAAGCTATGATTTTTTATTTGAAAATCTAGAGGCACTACCTCTATGGTGAGAAGTGTCACATATATACTGATCACAAGAGCCTAATGTATACATTCACACAAAAGGAGCTCAATATGCATTAAAGGATATGGTTAGAGAGAATCAGAGACTATGATTGCTTTATTCATTATCATCCTTCCAGGGAGAATAAGGTAGCATATGATCTTATTATAAAATAACATATTACTTAATCAATTTTGTGGATTGATAAAAACCCTATCTTCATGGATATGTAAATAATATATTTGGCAATCATAACGGTGGGAATACATCTTACCTTTCCAAAATTAATTCCCAACAATCTATCCAAGATAAGGTTAAGGATGCACAAAAGGGATGATCTAGAGTTGAAAAATAATGTTAATGTAGTACAGTAATGGAATCTACAAGAGTTCTATATCAATGATGATGGTGTGATTTGGTTTGGAATACAGATTTTCATGCCTTCATCACCTACGATAAAGAAGGAGCTATTTGATAATGCATATAGCTCCCCTTTATCCATCCTGGTGGAACCAGGATGTACTGTGATCTTAGAGAACACTTCTAGTGGGACAACATGAAGAAATATATTGTGGAATATATCTCAAGGTTCTTGGTATGTCATCAAATTAAATTAGAGGGAAAAAAGTCCAAAGGGATGATGAAACCATTTCCTATACCCATATGGAAATGGGAGAATATCACTATGGAATTTGTCATGGGTCTCCTGAATATAGCTAACGAAAATAATGCAATAGGGGTTATGGTGGACCGACTCACCAACACTACACACTTTATCAATATTTAAAAAGATCTCTTTCTTGAAATACATGAAAAGATATATGTGAAGGAAGTTGTGAGACTACATGGGGTTCCAATTTCAATTGTCTTTGATCATGATCGATGTTTCAATTCTAAATTTTGGAGGAGTCTCCAGCATGCCCTGAGTACTAAATTGAATTTCAGCAGACCCTATCACCCCCAAACTAATAGACAATCTGAAAGAATTATTCAGATGCTCGAAGAAATTCTAAGATCTTGGCCACTAGAATTAAAAGGTGGATGGGATCAGCATCTCTCATTGGTTGAGTTCTCATAAAATAATTGCTTTCACTCAAGTATTCAAATGACTCCATATGAAGCACTGTATGGAGTGTGAAGTATAACTCCAACCTTTTGGGATGATGTTGGAGAATGAAAGCTACATGGACTTGGTTTTTTACAAGAGAAGACTAACAAGGTTCATTCCATGCAACAACATATAAAAGATGGTCAGAGTCAGAGAAAGAGCTATGATGAAAACTATTCAATGGACTTGGAGTTCAATGTTGGAGATAAAGTCTTCCTTCAAATATCACTATGGTAGAGAATCATGTTATTTGGAAAGAAAGGGAAGCTAAGCCCAAGGTACATTGGCCCCTTTGATATCCTTGATTGCGTAGGAGTCGTGGCCTATCAGCTTTCACTTCCACCACGTATGGATCATGTTCACGATGTCTTGCATGTATCACTACTGAGGAAGTGCATACCAGAACCCTCGCTTGTATTGAAATCAAAGGAGGTATAGATAGAAGATGATCTCTCTTATGAGGATCAGCCAATAAAGATTCTAGTTTGAAGAGATAAGGTTTTACACAACAAGACAAACCACCTTGTTAATGTGTTGTGGGGGAACCATAAGTATAAAGAGGAAACTTGGGAATTGGAGGAGGCGATGAAAGAGAAGTATCCTCACCTGTTTATGTAAAAAAATGAGGGTGAAATTTCAAAAGGGGGAAAGAATGTGATGGCGAATGTTTTATTAATGTTATTCCCTTATTATAATTTTATCATATAATATAATCACATAAAATCACATTAGAAAACCTAATACCAAAACATTCATAAATGAACTAATAAATTCTATGTGACCTTTAAACATAATTTTTCCACTCCTCTGATTTGAATTTTTAAAATCTGAAATACACGATTGTGATCAGTAAGATGTTTGGAGTCCGATAAGACAAACATAATTTTTAGTGAATAGTAAAATACCCTTATGAAAAGTAATGTTACACTTATGAATAGTAATATGACTATTATGAATGGTAAATCATACAAGTAAATGGGAATATTACCAATTATAGTCCAAATAAATTTTTTCCATCCTATAAGTGAGAATATGATATAATTATATTATAGTTTTGGTGTTTTTATAAGTCATGAATATTTAAGGATTAATTTAATAGTTTAAATAAAAATTTATTTTCATAAAATGTATTCATAAACTATTATTTTTATGTCTTATGATTATAGGATAATTCTATGAGACCTTAATTAATTTTTCAATGTGTTAGAAAAGCAGTTTTAATTTTAAAATTTTCATTTTTCAAGTAAATTATGATTTTAATTAAAAATTAAATTACTAATTTTTAGAAAATTATTTTTATAAAATGGAGTTCATTTTTTAATTATAACTTTAAAAAAATAGTTAGAGTGAATTTTTGTTATTTTTATACAATACTTTAATTTTTGGTGAATAGTAAAATTTGATAATTTACAAAATATGATAAATAAATGAATTTAGGCATAATGCTTGAGTCATGGATGATGTAAATGGACATTGGTTCGAACTCACATATCCTATTTACTTTATTTAGTCATGTAATCATCACTGTTTATTTCCTTGTAGATGAATAATAAATTAATGAATATAATATTGAGAAAAGCCCTCTCCCTTCCACTATAAATACCACCCCTCCCAACCTCATTTCCTCACATCTCTCAAGCCTCAATATTTGTCCAAATTCTATCGAAATATCTTACCTAGTCCCTTTAACACATCCAGGATCTATTGATATCATCAAAAGATCAATCCTAGGGGCCTTGAGGAGGATCTCAAGAGGAGAATTCAAGTGGTGATTTCACCCTCTTTTCTTTCAATTTCCATTAAAATTTCATTCATTTTATTCTATTACCCTAATAATTTCTTATCTAAATGTCAAGATAACATAATTATTATTTATATAATGGTATGATATCATGTTAATGTAATATTATTCACTAAACTCATCCCTTTATCTCCATTGTTAAAAAATGAAATCGTCACCCGTGATGTGTTAATTTTCATACATTGTGGGTGATGCACATCCATTTTCCTTAAATGACTTCAATGATATCAATAAAACCATTAAATGCTGGAAAAAATATTTCAATATTTATTTTATAACCCCTTTTATATTCTATAAACAACTTTTATACGTAATACTAAATGATAAAACAAAACATGTTTGTTGTGATCCAAACACTGCTCAAATTAACCTAAACGTCATCATTAAATTTAATCTAATCATTATTTCTCATAGAATATAACCAAATTAATTATAAGATCATTTTAACTCTTGTAATTTCATTAATGACATGTAATATCAATTTTTTATTTTAATCCATTTTCTACATGAAATTCCATTCATGTGTACCAGTGAACCGTTCATGAAAACTAAGAAAAATGAACACTCCTGAACAATGAAATTAACTCTATAACACATACAAAGGACCATAAATGAACTTAATAAAACAATAATGAATTATTTTCATGTATAAAATGTTTTATAATGGTTAATTAAAGAATATAATGTCATTATACATGACATTAAAGTGAAGAAAGCGTTCAGATACAAGGTAAGGGGAATTCTCGAACCCAACTTTCTTTCTTTGGGTTTTCCCTCTTTCACTCCATTTTCAATATGGTTATTTTTTAAAGATAATTTATTCATAATTATATTAAATTTTTTGGGATATACATGTTTTCCAGTGGAGTTTATTTCAAACATAATTTTTTCCAAAAGAACTCTTCTTTCTAAAACACACCTTTTACTTCTCACTCAAGGTTGATGGTTCTTGTATCAAGTATATTATTCCCTATTTCTTTTGGGAACCCAAATTCTCTGAATGTATGATTTATGAAGTGAAACCCAATCCTTTACATGGGTTGTTTTATGTTTAGGATTTATATATTTTCTATGTGTAATGCATGATAATGTAAATGTTATGATGTGACAGGTGCACCCTGAATTATATAATGATCCAATGCATTGGGTAATGTGAAGATTATCACGAGTAAAGTGAAGTATGTGTGAACATGTTGGTAGCTTTGTTCACAACTATGTGTGGTAAATGACCACTAAGACATGATGTTTCATTTTTTATTCATTTCCACATTCCATGCTATTATCTAATTCTTTTTCTCATGATTATGATGATGATGTTTTTCTCACCCCATGTTACATTATTTCATGTTATTAAATATCCTCTTACTAGGATTTTATCTCTCCCCTTTTTACTGTATATCCTTAGGTGAATACTTGTACTAAGGAGAAGTCAAGAACCCATAAGAATCTATAGAATAATGAATTAAATAAATTTTTATGATTAATGTTGTAAATTTTTTGTATTATCATAGTTTTCCCAAGACAATAAACCTTTGGATCCTTATGGTGTAATGTTTTTATGTTGTTAAAATGATTTAAAAGAAATGTAAGAAAAGTTGGGATGCTATACACAATTTTCTCTAACCGTGCACCAACTGTGCATTGCCCCTTTTTTCTTAAATTTTTCTCAAAACACCACCCAAACACACCCAACGTCATAACTCAAATCAAAAGTACTTAAAAACAATGAATAGTACCTAAAATTTCACCCTAGATAACTCCAGAAAAGTTCAGGATCATACAATATATCCAACTTAAAATATCCCATCCCCTAGCTGTACATACAAGATTTTCTATGATTTTGATCCTAAAAGATCAGGCCATTTATCCCTCATGTTTCCTTCTCTTCCCCATGATTCTTCTTGCATAAATGAACTATCAGCACGGTATTTCCCCACAACTCATTATGGTTGTGATACAACACACTCTTTAGATGCTCCTCAAAGGACACATATATCTCTATGTAAGCCTCATCTATATCGATCACATGAGAAGGGTTAGGGTGACACCACCATATTTGTGACACATGGAAGACATCATGCATAGCATTGTATTTCTGTTGAAGAGCCAATCGGTATGTCACTAACCCAATCCTCTCAAATGCCTCAGATGGTCCAACAATCTTGGGTGACAACTTTTTGTTCCTCCATATCCTATGGTGACCCAACATAGGCGACACTCGAAGGAACACATGATCACCATCTATAAACACTAGGGGTCACCTTCTTCTAGCATCATATGATTTCTACCTACTCCAAGTTGTGACTATACTTTTTTTAATCAACTACACATAATTCAATGTCTCTTATATGAGTCTCAGTCCCAACAACTCTGATTCTCCAGCATCCATCTAGCTTAGTGGTGGTCTACATGGCCTACCATAAATAGCCTTGTATGGTGTCATATGTATAGTTTCTTAATAACTATTGTTATAAGATAACTCCAATAAAGCCAAATGATTCTACCAAGACCCAATGAATTCAAGAACACTTGCTCAGATAATATCTTCAAGAACCTATATAGTTTGCTCTAATGTCCCATCTATCTATGGGTGGAAACTTGTACTCAATAAAACTTCTGTACCAATCTCATTTTTAAAGACCTTCCATAAGCGTGAATTAAATAATTAATAATGATCTGAAACTATAGTCTATGGCACCCCATGCAAATGGAATATCTCATAAACATACAATTCTCCAAACTACTCTACTGTAAAGGTTTCCCATATAGGTAAGAAATGTGATACCTTTTTCAGTTGATCCAAAATTACACATATAGAGTTACTCTTTCGAAGAGTATTTGGAATACCCACCAAAAAATCCATTTTCATGTCATCAAACTTCCATTCCGGAATAGGAAACGGTTATAGTAAACCTCTAGGTCATTGATACTATGAATTCTCCTACATACAGGTGAAGCATCTTGTCAAAAACCCTATTATCTTCTTTTTCATTCCTAACCACAAAAAATGTCATCCTAGGATACGGTACTTTTTGGTCACACTTAGATGCATCACCCAATTCGAGGCATTAAATTCTCACATGAGATCCTCTCATATGATCTTGGATAAGACATCTAATTTCTTCACATAGATGATCTCATATTCATTTATCCACCGGTCTGAAGGTGTATCCGCACCTTCAAATATTTCCCTCAAGGTTAATAATTTTGGAGTATCTTGTTTTCTATCTATCATCAACCTCAAAAGTGTAGACTACACTACAACTGAAAACAAAGTCATCTGTTCCTAACTCTCCTGAACAACCACATGAATTTCAGCCAGTATGGTTATCATATTCCACTCCGCACTTGAATCCTAAACCATCTAAGTTTCAGTTTTCCTTCTCAATGAATCAACCAAACTATTTCTGTTCCAGGGTGTATATGCCAGTTCAAAATAAAAATATTGTATATACTCTACCCATATCCACCGACAAAGGTTCAAATCATGCTATGAAAGGATATAATTTAAGCTATTTTGATCTATATAAACTATATATTTTTCTCCCAAAAGGTAGTGTCTCTGACACTTAAGAGCATAAACCATTGAAAACTCGAGGTCATGTGTATGGTAGTTTCGTTCATGTGGTCTCAACTACCGAGACCCATATGTCAGGACTCGATCCCCTTGCATCAACATAGCTCCAAGTCCTATCCTAGAAGAAAAAATATAAACCATGTACTCCTCACCAAACATAGTTAGGATCAGAACTAGTATCATCATCAAATACTTCTTCAACTTCTAAAAAGCATTCTCACATGCTTCTGTCCACTCAAACATTATCCCCTTCTTGGTCAATCCCAAAAGCAGTACTGACAAAATGGGAAAAGTCTTGGATGAATCTCTTGTAATATCTAAATAATCCCATGAAGCATCAGATATATAAAGAATTCTTAGGATGCACCTAAGAGACCACTGCCTAAACCTTCTTTGGGTCCACTGACGTACCTTCCTCCAAGCTGATGGGTCCCAAGAATTGTACTTTATCAATCCAAAATTGACACCTAGATAGCTTAGAGTATAATCAATGCTCTCTTAGTGTATTCAAGACAATGTTAAGATGATGTCCATAATCATCATGAGTCATTGATTACACCAAGATATTGTCCACAAATACCACCACACATTGATCTAGATAAGGATTAAGGATCTTATTCATCAAAACCATACTCACTGCTAGTGAATTTGTCAACCTAAACAGCATTATGAAAAACTCATAAAGGCCATACATGCTTCAGATATTAGTCCTTAGTATATCATAATTCCATACTCTCCACTGGTTATTCCATGATCTTAAGTCGATATTTGAGTACACACAAACTCCCTTAAACTGGTCAAACAGATCATCGATATGAGGAAGAGGATATCGGATCTTCATAGTCATTTTGTTCCAACTTTTGGTAATTGACACAAAACTATAAACTCTTCTCGGCCTTCTTTGAGAAAAATATAGGTGATACCCACGGGGAGATACTTGGATGGATAAATCCCATATCCTACAACTCCTCCAACTAAGTCATGAGTTCTTGAAACTTAGTCGGTTCCATTATATATAGTGGAATAGAAACAGGATTATCCACAAGGATGATATCAATTGTGGATTCCACATCTCTCTCAGGTGATAACCCTAATAATTCTTCAGGAAAGACATATTGAAACATTTCTACTACTGGTGGAAGGACATATTGCATAACACCCCCATCATCCAGCAATATACTAGAATATTGGGTTGTGATTTCTCCTAATTACTGAGTAATTATCCCTGCTCGCCCTGCCTGGATATCCCAATCTCTATGGTGAATGTACGGGCCACCCCGAGGAGATGTAAATGTAACTCTCCTATGGTAACAGTCAATTTGGGCTCAATATGTGACTATCTAGTCCATACCCATAATCAGGTTTCAGACTGTCATATCAAGAATAAATATATCCTATAAAAAATGATATTCCTCGATCTCTAGTGAATATCCCTTGCATGGAATGATGTATCTAGAAAGTGTTCCCAATGGTATATCGATAGTCATTACTCTGCTCAGGAACTCCACCTCGAAGGTCAAACCATTAACAATTTTTGTAAATATAAATGAATGAGAGGCACCATTATGAAATAAAGCACAAACTAAAGTAGAAGCTACTAGAATAGTACCTCTCCTTGTCGATGGCCCAACCTCTCCCTCCGCAATTGTAGGTTTCACTGCATTTAATTGCCCTTCCCCTCTTCTATGTGATGTTTTATAACTCCCCAGAGTAGAAGACTCTACTAATAAAGGCGTTTTATCCCTATAGAAACATTCCCACTACCTATTACACCTTGGCCAGTAAACCTCCATCTTCTAGACCGATATGGTGTAGAAGACCCCGTTCCCACAATCTAACTCTACCCAGATGCTCCCTCAGCACCAGTCTATCGTTGTGACCTGAAAAACATCTATAGGTGTCCCATATTTCCATAGGACCGACACTCTATTATTGGTATGTTATAGTGTCAATGATAGTGCCCTAGACTACCACACTAGTTACATATCACCCCATTAAGATCATGTCCAACAGACCCTCTTGTCTGAGTACTATGATTCATACTTCCGTATCTAAATTTGTCATAATGGTGCCTCCTTCTCTTAAAAGTCTCACCTTATAGTCATCAGTAACAACTACCTATCCATAACTATAAGCCTACCTCAGGTTCCCTTTATATATGAGATCTGGATTCACAACATCAGAAAACATCTTTAATCAGAAAAGATTGACTTGGGACTTAATCTCTCACTTAAGTCTATCCTGAAAGTGATTCATCGTAGATTACTTATCTCTTGCTAATTATGGAGCAAAGAATTTCATATCTATAAAGAATCCAACATAGTCCATCCTAGACATGCTCCCTTGGGTCAAATTCATGAACGCTGCAGCTTTCTCTTCTCTTAGCGTCTCGGGATAAAAGTGATCCAAGAACCTCTCCAAGAAGTCATTCCATAACATATAGTTAGTTTGTCCAGTTCACACCTGAATGTCCCGCCAACACTTTGTTGATCCCCATAGCATATAAGCATCCATCTTGACCCTCCTCTCATCTGGAGTCTCCAAATAGTTAATTATTGTCTCAATGGACTCATCCTAGAATTTAGCTCCCCCAGGCCCACCCTCTTCAGTAAAATTCATAGGGTGTTGCAGTTGAAACTCCTTTGTCAACCAAGACATGCTTTTCACATCCCTCCCTAGGTCCCTTTCCATGATTTTCACAAAATGATAAAAGTTATCCCATAATTTCTCCCCTTTATCTTTAGCTAAAACATCGGTGCCTCATGTTCCTTAACTGGAATACCATTCCAAACCATTCTCCTTGGTTGTCCCCTTAATAATCAATGTGGAGGTATATTCTCTACAACTCAAAACACACATTTTAGGTATCATAACACAACCTTATAACATTATGAACAATGAATAATCACAATAGGTCACAACATTTATTTTCCCCACATCACACCACACAGTCAAAACTGAAGCACTGTCACTGCCCTTAACCATCCTACTCCTAGGTTTTTATTAACAAGGGTAAACACACTATCATAAAAACGTTTTTATTTATACATATAATTACTATTAATTTACATTATTTAAAAATATTTCTCAAATCATGTTAATTACCATTTTTCATTTTAATCTCACAAATAAGGGAAATATATAAAGTTCAACAGCTTACCCATCACCCATTTTTTTGTGCGTGTCTAAAATGATGCATGTAACAATAAACCTGAGTGCCTAGAATGATGCATGTAGACTCAACTCTCATGTCATTATGATCCAAAAATAAATACTCAAAAATTATCAAAAACAATAATCACATCACACCACAAGTGTATCGCCCAAGGTAAAATAATACTGAATTATAACAAGAAACAATAATAACAAAACTCCCACCCCGAGTACTTGGGTTTCCCCTCATACATGGGTTTGAAATTCCCATTCATGTGGTACTTACCAAGACCCAACTCTTCTTTGCCTCCTACATACTTTTCCCCAAATAGTAAGGAAAAAGAAGAAGAAAGAAAAATGTACCTCTGATACCACATGGTAAAATCCCAACTCGGGAGCCACATGACGCTGCCCTAAACCGGTTAGTCACATGACCTAAAGTCTGCTTCCTCATACACTAGAGGCTACCAACTAGAATCAAGGGTCATGTAAGTCAATCATGGGGAGACTATACCCTCTTTTATTAGAGTAAAACACTAGTGGAAATAAATAAAAAAATGTAGAATCAAATATAACCATAACAATACCAATGTCATAAGATAAAAAAAACAAGAAATACAATATTCAACAGAAAGTTAAAACATGTTATGCAAATATAAGTGTCAAAGTGCCTAAAATGCAATTGAAAATAAAGAGACTAATGACTCTCAAGTAGGTCCTAACCACGTATGGTTCCCTATTCCAAGCTCCAATCCCAATCATAAATATAACATAGGGCCCTTTCCCTTAACCTATCCTGCAATAGTAAAGTCTATTTGGGTATTGACCAGGTAACCCGAGTAAGGTGTGAGAACAACTCAGTAGGCCCCCACAAACAGTGTCTAAAACAGTTCTAGTCAAAAGATAGTGTAATCAGTTCTATAAAGGGAAGAATACAATTCATAAATAAATATTTTTCACATTATCATTTATTCTTTATTTAATAATATTAACTCTAGGGTTCTCAGGGTTACTCATACCTTTATACTAGCTTCCGCTCATGCTAGAGCCCAAAGTGTTACCTATGTAACATCATATCTTAAAACCTACTTCGACTCGTGATGGAGATAGAAGTATTCAAAGGTGATATGATATCTCATTACCTAGTTCAACTCATGCAGGAGTTTGAATTATTATCATGTGAGTCCATATCTAGGAGTGCCTTTATTACTATTCATTAAATTCACCCATAAATGCCAAAATTTCCAATAAAAATTCATAAGCAAGATGACCAACTTCCCATTTTTACTTCTCAATAGAATGACCATGTTCTCATTCCTTTACCCATAAGTACAATGACCATGTTACCATTTATAATTCTCATTTGAATGACCATGTTCCCGTTCCATTTCTCATAAGTACAATGACCATGTTACCATTTATACTTATCAATTTAGAATGATCATGCTCCCTTTCTTTCACACATAATTATTCAAAATTAATTATCCACATCAATTCCATTACTAATTCAACAATGAGTTAAATATATCAATATCTTTAGTTAACTCCCCAATTAATTAGGTACACCAATCCATTAACTAATTCATCAATTAATTAATCAATAACCCAATTCCTATCCCATAATTAATTTTTATTGAATTAATTATCTCATTATAAATCTCAACTCTTCATAATTAATTTCATAATTAATTATCTAGATTATAATATAATGGAGCATAATTAATTCAGGATTAACTATCTCATTCTAGAAAATTTAATATCTCATAATTAATCCCATGATTAATTATCCATATTACAACCCATAATTCTCTTAATCAATTACCCTAAAATTAATTATCCAATAGGATAGCCCCTTAGTCTCATGATTAATTCATTAATTAATCGTTTATTAAAAAAGGCTTCGATAAATCAATTAGTCAACCTAATTAACCCAATTTGGGAAGTCAATTGCTAAAAATTCTATAAATTCAATAATTTTTCATATAGATATCAAATACCTAACTATAGGAAATCAATTTTATACTACCTACCTAAGTGCATTGACGGACATTTGGTCAACAGAAATACCAAAAATTCGAACATCACAGTGATGTAGATCTAAGTTTCAGATCTAAATACCTAAATCTAGATGCAGGATATCGAGATATGATCAATCTAGATCCATATATATATTCCTAGATATAGATCTCACCAAAATGGTTTAGATCAAAATAAAATGAGGACAAATTCCTCCAAAATATCAAGGAAAGAGAGGAGAATGATCGGTATAGGCCTTGGAATGTGATCCACTTACTGGGAGAAGATATTATCTTTGATTTAGGATTTGAATCATGAAGAACAGATGTTGGACGACCTTAGAACCCCTCAAAAAATCTTTGAAATAATCCAAAACTATCTAGTCTCTACCCACGGTCGAATAAGAGGTGTTTCGATGTTTCATGAGATTTTAAAAAAATTGTGTGATTAATAACTACATGCATGGTTTTCTGGGTAGGGGTGCATGGTTAGGTTAAACCGTGCACCAACCATGCGGACCCCACTATACAGGGTCACATGGTTTTCTAGATTTGGGCACCCGATTTGCTCCAATTGGGTGCCAACCGTGCACAACCCCGTTTTCTTAATTTTTTCTCAAAACTCCATCCAAACGCACACCAAGTCAATACTCCAATCAAAGGTACTTAAAAACAATAACAAGTAACTAAACTTTCACCCTAGATAACTTTAGGAATGGTTAGGATCTTACATATATGTACAAATGTATGAATGTCTATGTATGCATGCATATGTGTATGTGAACATGTTCATATAGGATGTATATATATGTGTATATATGTGCATGTGTGCATATAGAAGATGTGTATATGTTTATGTATGGAATGTACTATTCATTATTAATATTATTTCACATTTAATTAATATTTTTCATTCTTGATATAATATTTTTAGAATTTATTCATTTATTAAAATTTATACAAATTTATTTACTAATTATTATTAATAATATGTATTTAATTTATATGATTATTATTTATTCAATTTTAATTAATAATTTGTAATTTTTTTTAAAATTTTTGAAATTAATATAATTAAGTTATTTAAATTCATTTTTTAATAATTTGTTTTATTTTCTCTATGTTTTTACAATTAATGCAGTTAATCTTATATAAATTCTTTTTATAAATATTTTTTTTATTAAAATTATTTTTAATTTTTAAAATTATTTCATTAAATATTATTTATTCATTTTTAATACATGTTGTTTTTTATATTTGTTGTAATTTAATCATTTTTTAATATTTATTTATACATATATTTATTTACTATGTAATATTTTCAATATGTTCGAAATTTATATAAATTATATTTACATATTTTTGTTTATTAAGTTTTAACAATTAAAATGGGTTTCAAATTTAAATAATTAAACTATTAAAATGAATTTTAAAAAAATAATTTAAATATTTAATATTTTTGGGATTTATTTAATTTTATTTATTCATTTTTAATATTATTTAATTTAATATTATTTTTTCATTGTTTATATTTATTAATATTTAATATATTTGTAATTTATTCAATTTTTAAAATTTATACATATTTATTTTAAAAAAATCATATTTTCAATATGATTTATAATTTATATGATTAATATTTCTTCATTTTTATTTATTAAGTTTTAATATTTTAAATATTTTTGAAATATATATAGTTGATTCTTTAAATATATTTTAATTTTAACATTTTAATAGTCAATATAAATCCTTTTTAATAATTTTTTGATTTATATATTTAATAATATCTATTTATTCATTTTTATTCATTATTATGTGTCTGTAATTCATGTAGTTAATGTTTCAAATTCACTTCTTTAAATATTTTTTTGTATTTTATTTAATTTTATTTATTCATTTCTAAAATTATTTCATTTTATGTTATTTATTCATTTTTAATATTTATTCATTTTTAATCATTATTATTTTTTAATATTTTTGGGGTTTATTCATTTTTTAATATTATTTAAACATTATTATTTACAATGTTTTAATATTCTTAATATTTTGTTAATTTATATGATTAATGTTTATTCATTTGTAATTCTTAAGTTGTAATATTTTGAAAATGTTTGAATTTATATAATTAATTTATTTAAATGCATTATTTAATATTTTCTCCATTTTTGTATGTGTTTATAGCCAATATAGTTAATCTTATGAATTATACATAATTATTTTTTAAATTTTAATACCCTTATCATGTTTTCAATTTATATGATTAATATTCAGTCAATTTTATTTTTTATGTTATAATGTTTTTAAAATGTTTTAAATCTATAAAATTAATCCATTTAAATGTATTTTTTATTATTTCCTTAAATTTTTGTATGTATTTAAAATTCATGTAATTAATCTTATGAATTCATTCTTCTAAATATGTTTTTATCCATTAAATTTTTTTTATTCATTTGTAATATTATTTATTTATTTTTAATATTTATTAATTTTAATATTTTTTAGAATTTTAGAATTTTATAATATATATTTATACATATTTTTCTTACTATGTTTTAATATTTTCAATATGTATTCATCTTTATTTTAATATATATCCATTTTTAATTTTTTTAATAATTTATATAATTAAAAAAACTTATCCATTTTGTAAACATTTTTATGTCACTTCATTTTTAATTATTCAATATCACTCGTTGTTAACTTTCATGTGTTTATGATTATATATTTACTGAAAATTTTAATTATTGTTTAGTATTTTTATAATATTTTCAATTTAAATATATATTCGTTCAATATTTTTTCATTTTATTTTAAACAATTTTTATCATTGATTTCCAAAAATCACTGATAAATATGTTCTTTATTAGTGCTATAATATAAAGCATTGATAAAACATTTCTTCGTCATCACTATAATTTTAGCGTTGTTGAAGACTATTTTTAGTAGTGCGTTTTAGCATTGATAAAGATATATCTTTATTATCGCTAAAAAGTGTTGATAAAAATAGGTTTTATCAACGCTTTTGTTATCTCTAATAAAACTCCTCTTTGTCAATGCATTTTTTTAAAGAACTAATAAGACCCTTCCTGATCTTATAAATTAACATTTACAAAATCCACTTCTTTTGCGATGTTCATCCTCTTATAGAAGTCATCCTCTTATGCCGCTCTCTCTCAATATTCTTGGAAGAATAAATCCCCTCATAAACTAAGGTATTAAATGATTTCAAATATTATTTTCTCTAAATCATATATTCTATCCATTATCGGTGTTAAAAAAATTCATATCGACTCTTCTCGGCCTCACTATACTTTTATTTCATTTTCCCGCTACTTTTTCTACATCTTGTCTGTCTATTTAATCATATAAAATTTATTCGAATTTATCATATGCGTGGTCTCCTTTTGAAAATTTCTCACTCTAATTTCATGTAGCTTAAATATGAAGGAGGCTATATATGATATATAAAAGCCTTCATCAATCAAAGGATGATATTTACACTACAGAATAAAAATATCCACCTATGATATAAGGTGGTGATTTATAGGGATAAGTTGGCTGAGTTTTTGCAGTGCATGGATGGTTATCTGCTCCTAGTTCTAGGTATCCTTCGTACTCCCTTGGATTAAAAACAAATAATTATTCCCATTTACTTCCATTTTCAGGAATAATAACCCCAATCCTTTTAATATTTTCATTATCGTGAACATCTACATTAAACATTTTTCCACACAAACCGCTAACCTAGTGTTCAATTAAAAATTCATTCTGGTAATAATGTTAAAAAAAGTGAGTGTACACAATAGATATTTTTGTATCATTGTTAATTATACTTTAGGTTTGTTCTAGAAGTAGTCTTGGAATATATTTATATAAAAATAATTCATGGGAATAATTCAAATTGTGATTAAAAATATTTCGAAGCATAAATTAAATTACAAAATGCGTAGATTGATGGATTTAAATTAGAGATTGAAATACTAAAAACTTGAAAATATTATAAAATATACAAATTTATAGAAATAATACTAAAATTATAAGATTATGATAGAATAATTGATGTATTGACATGAATAGTGAAATAAATGGGTAAGTGGAAATAGTTTCTATGGGATAAAGTGACTATGACAAGAAAAAAAACTTGATTATCAAATAATACTCTCCAATCCTATTATGAAATATATAAAATTTATAAAATTTACAATATTATCCAATAAAAATGTGAAAGTAGAAAAAACTAACATAACCTCAAGAATACTTTATAATTTTCATAGAAATAAAATATTTCATATTTAAATAAATTTTTTTGAGTTTATGATAAATCCTAAATGAATATGGAATTAAATTCAAAGATGAAATTGTTACAATATGGAAGAATATTGGGATACATAATTCCAAGAATGTTCTTCTTTCTAAAAAAGATTGTAATTCAACAAAAAATGATCCAAATATTTTTTGTGGAATCCTTGGCTACTCGATCAATATATATTCTATTGAAAAATAACAAAAAAAAAGTGGCTGAATTGTATTTTTTTCAAAAAGAAACTTTTTCATCAATATTATTATTATCTCACTAGATATGAATAAAAATTTATACATTATTCATTGAGGTGTCCAAGGATTTTACCAATGAAAAGAAAAATAATCAGTCATATTAGAATTAAACTAGAGGTTACAATGCATAATCTAGAATTAAAGAATCAACAAAATATTTTAAATTAAGATGATATCCTATCTTATAACCGATAATATGAAGTAAAGATTATTAAACCCATAAATTATAAAAATTTGGAAAAAGTATAAATATAGAGGAGTATAATGTATTAAATATTATTTGAAATAAAGTAATGTAGAACAAACATAGATCCAGGATATTGGTATATCGTACCACATAATGGAGAAAGTTTTTTGAAAACATAAAGAAAAATAAGGATAAAATTGTGTGTTTTGTAAATTTTTAATCATTAAAAATAAATGGAACTATAAAAAATAAAATTGTTAGAAATGAAATGTTAAAAATTAATTTTTTATATTATGAATGGATGATGAGAAATTTCATGATATTATTTCAGTTGTATCATTTTATTCAACCTATTTTGAAGTTGATTATTACTTCCGAACCTAATAATAATTTCTATTGTTGTTCTTTGAGCCTTCATCTCAAAGATGTGAATTGTTTAAATTTGAATCAGTCATCAAACCTATAATGGCCTCAACTCCAATAACCTAGATTCGGTGTCTTACTTTATTATATTGGCATAATATATAAGTAATCACATCCTAAATGACAAAATAGTTTAGTAGTCTTGGTAAACTAGATACATACATGATTCCCATGTTGCATTTTAAAACGAAAATTAAAACATTATTTTTTTAGAATAAAATTTTTTCCTCTAGCATATCTTTATGTATTAAACATAGTAAACTTCATGGATTCCTAATAATGGAAACAAAATAAGTTTGATCTCAAATGATCGGTAAGGTAAAGCATAGTTAAATCTATCATTAATCAATAAGCATAACCAACATGGAAAGGTAAATAATTGATCACACGTGTCATTTAAATAAATGCTTAAGGTTGTAACATCCCAAACCTGGATTCCACTCAAAAGTACCCCAATCCCGGTTGGTCCCATGGCCTCATGTGAATCTCCACAAATTCTATATCCTTCCAACTAGTAGTGAGGGACTAGGCGAGTCATTGGGGATATTGTGACCCTATTACCAGATTATATCACAATGGAAGTCAATCACATTCAATAGCAGAAGTAGATAAAAAAGAAGGCAACTGCAATGTAAACAAAACTGGAATATAACAAATCCAAAACTATCACATATACAATGATGCAGATGATAAATGTATCTAGAAAATAGAAAAAATGGGTATATAGAGATATATTATAGTACAAGTCTGTAAAAAGAAAAAAGTCCAAAAAGTGTCCTAGTTGCATTGCAAGCCTCATCATGGTCCCATGCTCTCCTGCTCCAAATCAATGATCAACAAATTGTGTTATGGCTATTTCTCCTATTATCATTTGAAACTATATAATCAGTTTGGGTCCCCATGGATGCCCAAATAGTGTATGAGATATATATCCTGGTAGGCATTCATCCAAATTTTTATATAGTTCTAATTAGCATGGTGCAATATTCTATACTAGTGTAAGTAAGAAGATAACAGAAGAAATGTTCCCATGGTACATATCCACTATATGAAAGTGATTCCCAAAATCCCCATGAGGCTCACTGAAAACTAATTCCAAGCTCTTAATAAGGTATCACAAGTAAGAGAATAAACCACATGGCCTTATCGTACTCCCATCCATACCCTGTCTATATGACCTATCTATATAATGAATTCATATCAAAAACCCAAAGCCTTTCCATATAACCAAACATGTCATATATCCCATGGTCGTATCGTTTAATTAAGTGTAGACCATGAAGGGCCAGAATCAAGGTTTAATGGACCAAGTTGTTCTCGTTGAGGCACTGGACCATCTCAGTGGAAATTCATTATAGGCACTGGTTGGAGTCCTAGGATCATGTGTACCAACATTTCCTACTTGAGTACAAGAATGCCGGATCCAAGGGTTTGAAAATCCCAAGGCATCCCAAATAATCAAGACCGTTGAATCATACATTATCCATGGAATCCACTACAACGTTCCGGATCCACGGAGAGTCATCTATGGAATCTATAAAAAACATGAATTCATTCATAACATTCAAAAATTCATTTTCCATATGATTCTACCCACTCATATAATCAATTTAATTCAATTGCATTGAATGAGTATAACAACTCCTTTAATACATTTCATACCAAAAACATCGTATGAATATGCCCACCCATGTATTTCATTTCCATTTAATCGAGTCCCATGGGTATACCCACCCATTTATCACCATTCACGTTTTAACATTTCCCATGGGTATATCAACCTATCCAATTAATTCCATTTAATCCATTTAACACATCTCGTTTCACATAACTCATATGATCAATTCAATAATTAACCAATTCATATTCTATATAATAAATCAAAGTAAAGTATGAAAACCATCTCCCAATCATCCCATTCAACCCATTTCACTTATAATTGTCTTCCTATAACATGGCAATCACAAAACACACCCCTTAGGGTGTTTAACATGGAATATACATGGTTTTTTCATAAGGTGAACCACATGGGTGACCTTGGTTTGGGAAACAGATACCAACACATTACAATAGATCATATGAGAATCCCAAATAGGTCTGATTACATCTATTGAAAGTAACCCGTTCAAATTTAGGGTCATGTCAAAAAGTATGGAGGGATTAATAATGATCAATAGCTCTAAAAAGCACCAAATTTTTAATAAAAAGTATATACCACCTACCTTAGCATGGTAGTTAAGTGAACATTTAGTATCAAGTCCTGATTCATCCCGATTTAGAATAAATCAAAAGAATGGAAGAGGAACAGAAAATTAGGGCATATGAGCCTAAATCCATATAGAAAAATCTATATCCATAAGAATTGGGAATGGGTAAAAACCAATTTAGATCTTTTCATTGTAGATCTGATGAGACAAACCATGCTCAAATTGGATATCAGACAAATATTCTAGCTCAAATCCTAGGCATATCACCTTAAGAGCTCAAAATGGCTCCCTACTATGGGTGGAGGTTTAGAATTAATTAGGTTTTAAAAATAAAAATAAAAATTAATAATTAATAAAACCCAAAAATTACAAGGTTCTCATAGTTTAGGTGAACATTCTGGTAAACCTTATGCCAACCATGCATGATTCTTATAGGCCAAGGGGAACCCTCACAGTTACCTCACACAGTTTCACTTACAATGCAAAAACCATGCGCTAAACCTATGTTAAATTCTGCAAAAACTGAAGACATGGCCACACAGTCCTGAAGCTCATTCTGTATAGTTTTGCCTAACCATGAGTCCTATACCACCCCTCTATAAATTATTGAATGATTTAGTCAAACCATATGGCATGCCCCACATAATTTGAACTAACCGTGCACTATGCCATTTTTATCCCAAAACCTGGTTCGGTGCTACGAACAAGCCCCATACACCACCAAAACACATGTGAACAATTTGGGTACCCATATAAGGTCATATTTAAGCATTTAAATAGAAAAATAATGGATCCATACCTCATACAAAATCCCAAGTTCCTAAAAACTTCCCTCCTAATATTAATTCTTCCCCAAGTTTCTCTCTGATTTGTCTGAGAACAACTCTTGCCACTAATAACATATGACAACCTCCCACTCCCAAGTCTCATCCTGTAAATGGTTGTGTTTCCCTAGAACCCATACTAGAGGAACTAACTAGCATCAGAGAACCTTCGTGCTCCTGTTAACTATATAAATCAGATGCTCCTCGAAGGATGCATCGGTCTGCAACTCAACCTCCTTAGGCTGGAAAATTTGATATGGGTCAAAATAATAGTTTTACGGTTGTGATACAGGGAAGACGTTCTGCATGTCCTGGTATAACTAAGGTAACTTTAACCAATATTTTACCAACATGACTCTCTCAAGAATCTTGAACGAATAAACTTGTTGTGATGAATTCTTATCGTGTCTCATGATTCTCATGTGTTCTAGTATTGGTGAAACTAATAAGAAAACCTTATCTCTGACCTTGAACTCTATAGGTCTTCTTTGGGGATAATCATATGACTTTTGTCAAAAAAAATTAACATCCTTCCATTTCTGGATCAAATGGACCAACTCAGAAGTCTCCTACACAAGACACGGTCCTAGTAAAGCCACCTCACTTAGCTCTATACATCATTGGGGATATCGAAATCGTTTATCATACAAAGCCTCATACGGTTCCATCTTTATAGTCACCTAATAGGTGTTGTTGTATATGAATTCAACCAGTGGTATATACTTCTCCCAAGAGCCCCCAAAATCATGGAATCATGCTCGCAGCATATCCTCTGGAACATATATCGTACTTTCTGATTGACCTTCAATCTGAGAGTGGTATGTTATGCTTAGAAGCACCTATGTACCCAGTTCTTTCTCCATAAACGAGATGTAACGCAGGTGTCCTAATCTAAAATGATAGTTCATGGGACCCTAGTAATTCATACTATCTCACATATATACAACCTCCCAAGATCATCAACACTAATGGTCTCCTTGAACAGCAAGAAATGAGAAACCTTCATGATCCTGTCAAAAACAACCCATACATCATCATTACCTCGAGGAAATCTTGGTAAAATTCTCATGAAATACATCACAATATCATCCCATTTCAACTTAGTAGTAGGTAAATTCTATGAAATTTTGGCTGGTCATTGGTGTTTTTCCTTCACCTGCTAATAGGTGGAATGTCTCATAAAAAACGAACAACTTAAAATTCATACCCAGCCACTAGTACTGAAAACACATGTCATGGTACATCTTGGTTGCTTTGGGATGCACTACCCATGCTGAGGTGTAAAATTCTAGCATCATATCCTCAAGTATATCCACTAGAACCCAAATGCATCCCTGGATACATAGGATCTCTCCCATGCCTACAGTCTAACCAGGAGATGGATCCTCAATAGCCACACTCTCTCATAGGACTAGGCCTTATAAATTCGATAGTAACCTCATCCTTAATCTATCCAGTATGGTATAGGTCACATCTAAGGATGATAGATAAGTCTTCCCATAAATATCATGCACCTCCAAGTGCATCTCAGAGAACAAAGCCATAAGTTACCCCTTGATACTAGCCTACTTAATTGCTTATATTTGAGTCATCTTGATTAGCGCATTGGCCACTACATTTAATTTACAAGGCATGTAGAAAAGATCAAATTCAAAACACTATAGGTACTCTAACCACCTTTTCTGCCTCATATTCAAATCACGCTATGTAAAAATATACTTGAGGATTTTTAATCCATTTTAACCAAAAAAAACTCTCCTAGTAAGTAATGTCTCCAATGGTGTAAAGCATGTATAATTTTATCTTACTCGAGATTGTGTTTTAGGTAGTTCCTATCATGTGGACTTAGCTGCCGAGACACATATGCATTGAATCTATCTCTATACATCTGCACTAATCCCAGTATGATACCTGATGCATCGCAATATATAGTGTATCTTATGCTCTTCTCTGTCAATATCAGGACTAGAACTAATGTCAACCTCCCTCTCAGCTTTTGAAAGGCTCTCTCATAAGAATCTGACCATAAAAACTTCACACCCTTCTTTATCAAGCCCATTAACAACACCTCTACACTTGATAATTCCTTAATAAAACACCTATACAAACCAGATATCCCCAAGAGACTCCATATTTAAAAAAATTATTGGGATTTTCTCCGGAAACTACATCTCTCTTCTTCCCTAGGTCCAGTAATACTCTTATCTTCAAGATGATGTGGCCCAATAAATGAATCTAATCCATCCAAAAGTGGATCTTTTTTGTCATAGCATATAAATTTTTATCTCTTAGTGTATTAAAAATGATCTCAAGATAGTTGGTAGGGTCGTGTCAATTGTGAGAATACACCAAAATATTATCCATGAAAACCAATAAAAAAATCTAAGGATGGAACACTTTGTTCATCAGCACCATGAACATTGTTGGCGTGTTTGTGAGACTGAACGACATTACTAGATTCTAATATAGACTATAACTACTATGAAAGGATTTATAAGGTATGCATGTATTTTGATCATGAACCTAGTGATATGCTGACCTCAAATCAATCTTTGAGAACACTCAGGCTCCTGAAAGCTAATCAAACATTTCATATATCCAAGACAAGGTATATCAGTTCTTAATTGTATTCTGGTTCAACATCCGCATATCCTAAGGGTACCATCTGCATTTTTTCACAAAAAGGAATAGTGAACCCCATAGAGATTTATGAGTTCGAATAAACCCCTTCGACTCCAAATCCTATAGTTGTCTCTAGACCTCCTACAACTCCATCATAGTCATCCTATAAGGAGTTATGGATACTATTGTAGCTCCAAGAACTAGCTAAATAGTGAAATCCACCTCTCTCTTAGGAGTTAAAGTAGATAATTCATCACGAAATATGTCCTTAAAGTTCTCAACCACTGGAGGAAAGTCATCCAATCTCACTCCCTAATCATCCAAATACAAACAAGCATTATGGGCTATTATTTCACCTATCCCACGATGCTTGGATCCATATCATGTCTTCTTGACATCCCATTCACCCTTGTGAGTATACACCGCACCCTCTAATGATGTAAAAGTTACCCTTTGATAATAGAAGTCAAATTAATCTCAATAATCTACAATTCAGTTCATCCTAGGTATGATGCCAAACCCTATCATCTCGAGGAAAAACAAACTCCAAATGTAGTGAAACCCACCAACCTCAAGAGGGGACTCCCTACACTAATGAACATCTTCCGTTCTATTTCACAATGGCAAGACTAGCAAAAAAATTCACTCATATGACAACAAAACAATCCTAAGGCTTTTTACCATCGGTGCTGATATAAAACTATGAGATGCACCTATATCAAAAAGATAATATGAAATAGTAGAGGCTAATTAGATCATATCTCTCACTGTAGATGGTTTGGAACCCTTCTCTTCATGGGTAGGATGTATAGAATAGATCTGGCCTATACCATGGCCCAGTGATACAACCTCACTACCTAGAGTAGGAACACACTGATTTCTCGATGTAACTAGTGCCTGGATACCTCTTCCAAAACCCCCACTACCTCCAACAGATCATCCAACACTGCTCCAGCTCCCTTCCTGATGCAGAGTTGAAGAATTTTCTCCTAAACCTTTTGTTGGAGTTTATCCCCTAACACTCACCAATGGATGGAAGGCCCTACAAAAATACTACACATGGCCCATCCTATCACAATATCGACACTCGATAGGGTCAAGGTCGCATTGAATCTTCATGTGGCCTCTCCTTCCACACTGGTGAAAAAACATTGAGCTTCCAGAAATCATAGCCTGACTAGAACTCATCTCATAGTAAGCCTCAAAACGACACTTCCTAGTTGAAGATGTAGAACTAATGGGTTCACAAACAGTACTGAAATTCTCTGCACACCCAGCCTCTCTCAAGTTCTTCTCTGTAATCATTTCCAAATTCACAATCTCATTGATTGAGGATAATATGATCACATTTACATGAGATTTGATAGTATGTTGGATAACTTCGTCAAAGATTCTCACTCTATATATTTCATCAGTAAAGTACCTCAGCACAAAATTTTGCAACTCTGTAGAGAGTGTCGAGTACTCTATGACTAGAATTGAACCATACTAAAGATGCATAAACTCACTATCTCGATCTTCCTGTAATGTCTCGGGGTAAAAGTATTTATAGAAGAGGGAATATAAATCCTTCCAACCCATATCTCAAAACCTATAATCTTATTTCAGTAGATCCCACCAGTTCTTTTCTACCCCAGGTAGCATATATGTGGCTAGCTCGACACTCCTCTCAAGAGGCATCTTAAAAAGATCAAAGATAGATAACATGGTCTCAAGCCACAACTCTACAGCTTGTGGACCTTCATCACCCTAAAACATGGGAGGATGCTACTGCTAGAACACCCATGTCATCTCGTCCATAGACAAGGAAGGTTTTAGAGATCCCAATAAAGGTTTAATATAGAAAAATAAACCCTTGCAGAACTATGCCTCAACATACATGTTTGGAATAACAATTGGAACTACAGCTGGAACTAAAAGAGGATTTATAGGTATCTCATGGCCCACCGCCTCCGGACTGTGGTTGTTGCCTCCCACCTAGCACATGAATTGAGTTCTTCGTGTTGTCATTCCTCTTTAATTCCAAACACACAACTAAAAAAATAATGAGTTTATATCTTATAGTTCAAAAGCGCATGACATGTCAAAACCTTCCTACAACTATGTTGTGAACCACATCCTGCTCCTAAATCTAGGAATAGAAATTATTATTCACAACACAACTTGAAACAATGACACTTTCATACTCATAGGTCATGTCTAGGATAATTTTTAGTTCATTATTTCAATTTTCTATTTCATTTTCACTTGATTTCACATTCATTTCACATTTCATATCCATAATTCAATTGTTAAAGGGGATTAACCAATGGTTGACCAATTCCAAATCCATGAGGTCCTATAATACCTCATGAACCCAAAACATAGCCCCCAATCATTCCATACAAATTAAATTCACTATAATAATTGAATTTAGATGGTAATCCATTTCCTTATCCATAAGGGCCCATACACCTTAAGAATTGAACGATGGCATAACTTCTTTATCCACTATGAAAACTCTATCACAACAGAAGATATATTTGTCATAGTGCTTATCACTATAGCATGTAATGATTAATGAATCCTAAATGGCATGGCATAATGCATGGAATGTGATCTATAACAAGTACCTATATGATGCATGAGATGTAATACCCTCATCTCGTTGGGTTTCAACAGAAATAGAACCCAATATTATATCAATGGAAACATCATATATATAGTGTGACGCCCAACGGTGAAATCAAATCAATTTTAATAGTCAAAATCCAGAAAATTACAATTCCATTAGAGGCAATTTGGATTTTCCCTATGCATAGGGTAGCTACTCTAGGACACATATTATTACTAAATTCTATTGCCTTTCAATCTCTATCTACTATCATAAAATTGTAAGTCAAACTATAAATTAAATCCTCTGATATCACATTGTATTATCCTGGAACTGGATGCCACTCAACAGTGCCATGAGCCTGGTTTTCCACATAGCCTCGAGCGCATCTCCCCAAATGTTAGAGGTTGTTGACTATCATCAAGGGATGAGGTGATTCATTGGGGAGACAATTCCCCTATTACAAAATTATATCACAAGAGAAGTCAATCACATTCAATAGAGAAAGAATATAAATAAGAATACAACTATAAAGTAAACATGATAGGAATATATAACAAATCTAGAACCGTTACATATACAATGATGCATATGATACATGTATCTAGATAACATACAAAAAACGTAAATGAAAATATAGTACATTACAAGCCTACAAAAATAAAAAAAGGTCCAAAAGTGTCCCAGTAGCATCACAAGACTCATATTGGTCACATGATCACCTGCTCCAAAGCAATGATCAACAACCTATGTTAGGGGTCTTGCCCCTATTGTCAACTGCAACCATATAATCTATTTGGGTCCCCAAGGAGGCCCAAACACGGTGTGAGATAAACACCCCATTAGGCATTCACCCAAAGGTCTATAGAGTTCTGAGTAGCACGATGCAATATGTTATACAAGTGTAAGTAAGTAGGTAACAGAAGTAATGTTCCCATGAAACGTATCCACTATGAGAAAGTGATACCCAAAAACCTACTGAGGCTCCCTACAAAATAATTATAAGATCTTAACAAGGAAGTTAACAACAAGAGAATAAACCACATGTTCTTTCCATACTCCCATCCATACCATGTCCACACGACCTTACTTCATAATGAAACTATATAAAAAACTTGTGTCCTTTCCATGTAACTAAACATGTCATTTATCCAACGGTAATACTTTATAATGAAGTGTAGACCATGAAGGGACATATCCATGGTTTAAAAGACAAATCCATCCATGTAGAGTCCCAGGAGAATATCAGTGGAAAATTAGTATAGGCACTAGTTGGAGTCCTAGGAACATGTTTACAAACACGTCCAACAAGAGTCCACGAAATCTGGATCCAAGGGTTATAAAAGCCTAAGGCATCCCACAAAATCAAGACCCTTCGAGAATAATCTATCCAAGGAGTCCACTACCACATTCAAGATCCATGGAGAGTTATTCATGACATCTATAGAAAACATGCATTCATTCATACCATTCAACAATTCAATTTCTATATGAGTATACCCACTAATATAATCAATTTCATTCAATTCCATATAATGAGTATACCCACTCCTTTAATACATTTCATACCAAAAACACCACATGAGTATACCCACTCATGTATTCAATTTCCATTTAATTAAGTCCCATGGGTATACCATCCTATTTATCACCATTAACTGTTTAACATATCCCATGGCTATACCCACCCATTCAATTAAATCCATTTAATACATTTAACACATCATGTTTAATGTAACTCATTTGATCAATTCAACTATTAAACAATTCAAGTTCATTATAATAAATCAAAGTAAAGGAGGAAAACCATCTCTCAATCATCCCATTCAACCCATTCCATTTATAATTAGATTCCTATAACATGGAAAACACAAAACACGCCCCTTGGGTGGTTTCATGGAATAAACATGGAATTTTCATAAGGTTCACCCCATGGGTGACATTGATTCGAGAAACAGGTACCAACACATCACAAAGGATCCAATAGTCATACCTAATAGGTCTAATTACATCTATTTCATGTAACCCATTCAAAATTAGTTATGTTCTAGAAATTCTATTTGGTGGTGTAATGGTTGGTAGCTCAAAAGGCACCAAATGATGAAAGAAATTTATAGACCACCTACCTTAGTTCCTTAGTGGATTGTTCATCCTGTATCAAGTCCCGATTTACCACAGTTTAGAAGAAATATGAAGAATGGATAAAGACCAATAAATTAGGGCATATTATTTTAAATCCAAATAGTGTAATCGACATCTAGAAGAACCGATAAATCATAAAAATGAATTTAGATCTTACCATTTTGGATCCGATGAGACAAACCACACATGAATTAAGATCAAATGAAGAATCTGGCTCAAATAATTGGTTACTCACCTTAACAGCTCAAAATGGCTCACTGCTATGCATTGGGGTTTATAATGAATTAGTTTTTAAAAAGAAAAATAAATTTGATTAAAAATTAATAATAACACAAAATTCTAAGGGTCGAATAGTTTAAGATCATGGTTTGGTAAATTGTACACCAACAATGCATAGTTCCTGTAGGCCACGGGGCACCCGCACGGTTTCCTCTTGTGGTATCACTATACATGAAAAAACCATGCACTAATCCACTATCAAAGTCTGCATAAACTCTATACATGTCCACTTGACCATGAGGGCCATTTTTCACATTTTTTTCTAATTGTGTAGCCAATACAACCCCTATGTCCAGCATCACATAGTTTGTAAAACTGTGCAGCTTTCCCCCCATAGTTTGAACAAACCGTGTATGAATCCATTTTCAGCCCAAATCTTGGTTTTGGGCTCCGAACAAACCCTGAAAACCTTCAAAACTTCTGTGAACAAATTGGGTACTCACATGATTCCATATTTAAGAATATAAATCGAAAAATGAGGGATATTTACCTCATAAGAAAGCTAGGGTTCTTACAATTTCCCCCCCTAATAGCAACTCGTCCCTAAATAGCTCTCTGTAGGGTGTTCAAGATTCATTTGAGAAAAACTCTTTCCAATGATCACATACGTTAGCCTTCTGCTTCTATGTCTCATTCTGTAAATAACAGTGCATACCTAGAACCTGTACTAGAGAAACTAACTGGTCTTAGGGAACCTTCATTATCCTTTCAACTATAAAAATTGGATGCTCCTCAAAGGATGCATCGGTCTAAAAATCAACCTCCATGGTCTATGAAATGTGATATAGTTCCAAATAATATCCAAACAACTATGATAGAGGGAAGACTTCATGCATGGATTGGTACCATTGATGTAACTATAATTGATATTCTACCATCTCAACTCTCTCTAGAATCTCTAATGGATCGACATACCATGGTGAAATATTACCCTATCTCATGATTCTCACGTCTCCTAGTCTCATTGAAACATAAAAGAAAACTTATTCCTTGATCTAAATCTCCAGAAGTCATATGTGGAATTTGGTGTATAACTTTTGTTGAGACTGTGTAGTAGTCATTCATTTCTAGATCTACTGGACCTGCTCAGAAGTCTCATGCATGAGACATAGTCCCAAAAAAGTTGCCTCACCTACCTCTAACTAGTACAGGGGTGATCGTCATGGACTGCCATATAAAGACTCATAAGGTTCCATCTGTATAGTCACGTGATAACTATTGTTATAGGAGAACTCAAACAAGGGTATATGCTTCTCCCAAGAGACCCTAGAATTCAGGATGCATGCTCGCAACATGTCCTCTAGCACCTGTATCATATTCTCTGATTGTCCATCAGTCTGAGTGTGGTATTTTGTGATCAAAAGAACCTATGTACGTAGAACTCATGGAAAAAATATTCCGAAAACGAGATTTAAATTGGGAATCCCTATCTAAAATGATAGTGCATGAGGCCCCATGAATTCATACTATCACACTGATATAAAACCTCTCAAACTCATCAACATAGAAGTTTTCCTTGATCAGTAATAAATAAGCAACCTTCATGAGCCTATCAATAATAACCCACACAGAATCATTGCCTCAAGGTGACCTCGTTAAACCAATCATGAAATGTATCACGACATCATCCCATTTTCACTCTATAATAGGTAACTTCTATAACATTATGGTTGGTCATTGGTGTTCTACCTTTACCTTCTATTAAGTGGAACACCTCATAACAAAATCAGTTAATTCACACTTCATACCCGTCCACCAGTACTGACGGTGAAAATCATGGTACATCTTAGTGACTCCGGGATGCAATTCCCATGCTGATCCATGAAATTCATAAATGAGATCCTCACGTATATCCACTAGAACCCAAATTCATCCATGGATAAGTAGGATCTTTTCCCTTACTACAGTCTAACCAGGAGGTGGATCCTAACTAGCCACACTCCCATAAGACTAGGCCCTCTGAATCTGATAGTTGCCTCATCTTTACTCTATCAAGTATGGTATAGGTTATACCTAATAATGATAGATAATTCTTCCCCTGACCGTCATGCACCTCCAAGTGTATCTCATAGAACAAATTCATAAGCTTCCACTCACTACTGGCATGTTGCACTACCTATATCAGAGTCCCCATGATCAGTGCATCGGCTACTTCATTTCCTTTATCAAGTGGGTAGGAAATCTAGAAGTCGAAAGACTATAGGTACTCCACCCACCATCACTACCTCAGATTCAAATCATGCTGTGTAAAAATATACTTGAGGCTTTTGTGGTCTATGTACACCACAAAATTCTCTCCTAGCAAGTAATGTCTCCAATAACATAAATCATGAACAACTACAACTAACTCAAGATTATGCATTGGGTAGTTCCTCTTTTGTTTCCTTAGATACCGAGACTCATACACCATGTCTATATCTCCCTAAATCAGCACTTATCCCTATCTGATACCCGAGGCATCCCAATACACATTGTAGCTCCTTCCATTATTTGGTAGTATCAGGATTGGTGTTGATGTAAACCTCTATTTCAGCTCCTGAAAGGATGTCTCACAAGAATCTAACTATACAAACATCACACCCTTCTTATTCATTCCCATAAATGACACTTCTAGGAATGAGAAGTCCTATATAAAACGCATTTAGTAAGCTACTAGCCCCAAAAAATGTCATATGTCAAAAAGTTTCTTGGGATTTTTCTAGGAAACAATATCTCTCACCTTCTCTAGGTCCACTGATAATTATATCTATGAGATGATGTGACCCATGAAGTGAATCCAATCCATATAAATGTGGCACTTTTTGATATTAGCATATAACTGATGCTCTCTCAATGTATTAAAATATATCTCACGATGGGTGGAATGGTTGTATAGATTTTGAGAATACACCAAAATATCATCAATTAAAACCACCACAAATGAATCTAGGTTAGGATCAAACACTTGGTTCATCAATTCCATTAACATTGTTGGCATGTTCGTGAGACCAAATGGAATAACCAAATACTCATATAGATGATACCTAATACGAAAGGTAGTAAAAAGTATGTCTGAAGTTCGAGCACACACCTGGTGATATCCAAACCTCAAATCAATATTTGAGATCACTTGGTCTCCTCGAAGCTGATCAAAATGACCATCTATTCATAGCAAGGGATATCGATTCTTAACTGTCATCTGGTTCAACTTATGATAATCCACACATACCTGAAGAATAGAATTCCCCTTTTTTTATAAAAGGTCTAGCGAACCCCTTGGAAAATTACTTGGTTGAATATACCCCTTCACATCCAAATCATCTAGCTACCCCTTGAGCTCCTACATCTCCATCGTAGCTATCCTGTAAGGAGGTAGGGATACCAATGTAGATCATATCACTATCTAGATGGATAACTCCACCTCTCTCTTGAGATTTAAATATGATAATTCATCAGGAAATTCATCCCAAAAGTGTTAACCACTAGAGGAATGTCTTTCTAGATCACTCCCTGCTCATCCAGATAAAAAATAGTAATTTAGCCTGTCATTCTGCCAAGTCCATGATACTTGGGTCTAGCTCGACTCTCCTGGACATCCCATTTACCCTTTTGAGTATACACAGCACATTCTGTTGGTGTAAAAGTCACCCTCTATTGATAGTATTAAATTTAATATCAATAAGATACTAGCCAGTCCATCTTGAGTATGACACCAAAATATGTCATCTCGAGGACATACAAACTCCAGATGAATTGACACTCACCAAACTTAATGGGGAATTCCCTACACTAGAACATGTCTTCTGTTATGTTTCCCATCGGCGTGTCTTGTGTAAAAACACCATCAAAAGACAATAAAACAAGACCATGTCTTTTCACCATGGGTGAAGATATAAACTATGAGATGCACCTGTATCAAAAAGTGCAGATGCAATAGTAGAGGCTATAAAGATCGTAACTCTCACTATAGGAGGTTCAGCACTCTACTCCTTAGGGGTAGGCTCTACAGAATAGATCTAGCCTATTCCAAGGCTCTTTGATACAACCTCACTTCCCAAATTCGGCCCACTCTGATGTATTAGTATAACTAGTGTCTGGATGCCTCTACCATGACCACCACTACCTCTCTTGATTGGTCCACACTGATCCATCTCCCTTCCTAACACAGATCTAAAGAACCAACTCCAAAACCTAGTGTTGAAGCTAACCCCCTACCACTCACTACTGAAGGAATGGTTCTATAAAACTATTGCACATCACCCATCCTACTACAATCTCAAAACTCGACTGGGCCATGATCACATTGACTCTTCATGTGACCTCACCTGCCACATTGGTGAAAAAGAATTGAGTTACCTGTACTCAAAACCTATCTTCCAATCATCTCACGAGAAGCCTCAAAATGGAACTTCCTTCCTAAAGACGTAGAAGCAATGGGTTGAGAAACAACACTGAACTGAACCATGCCCCCAGCCTCTCTCATTTTTTCTCTATAATTAGTGTTTGGTTCATAATCTCAATGATAGAGTTCAATCTAAACATGTTGACCAAATATTTGATTGCATGTTCGAGACCTTCCTTGAAGTGTCTCCCTCAAGACAGGTAATCAGTAAGGCATGCCAATGAAAAAATTTACAAATTTGTAAAGAGTTATGAGTACTCCATGATTGTCATCGAAGCCTAATCCATATGCATAAAATCACTATCTCACTCTTCCTGCGGATTCTTGAGGAAAAATTAGTCATTTAAGTGGGTTTAGTAATCCATAAAATCCCTATCTCATAGCCCATCATCCTAGTTAAGTAGATCTCACCAGCTCTTTGCTACCCCACATAGCATATATGTGGAGAGCTTGATCATCCCCTCATGAGACATCTAGAGATGCTTGATGATAGATAACGTGGTCTCAAGCCAAAACCCTACATCTTATGGACCTCTATCCCCCAAAAAAGTGGGAGGATGATGCTTCTAGAATATTTATGTCAGCTCATCCATAAACAAGGTAGGCTTCAGAGCTTTCTTGAAAGTCCACATATAGAGAAAGAAACCCTCTTGAAATTGTGCCTCAAAAACTATGTCTAGAACAATAGTTGGCTCTGAAACTGGAAATAAAGGAGGATCTACTGGTAGCCCATAGACCACTGCCTACGAAGTGTGGTCATCACCTCCCTCCCGGTGCATGACATGAGGTCTTGGTGGTGGAATGCCTCTAAAATTCCAGAAAAACACCATAGAAAAGAATTAGTTCAAAGCTCATATCTCAAAAGTGTGGGATAGGTCAAAACCTTCCTAAAACCAAGTCATAACCCATAGCCTCCTCATAAATCTGGGATTTTAAAAGGTCAGTCACAACACAACTAGAAACAATTCCTCTCTCCCACTCATAATCCAGTTCTATGTCAAGTTTCAAATTATCATTTTGAGTTTCCATTTTTTTCACTTGAAATCAAATTTAATTTCCATAATTTAATTTTTCAATAGGTTTAACCAATGTTTGACCAATTCTAAATTCATGAGGTCCCATAACACCTCATGAACCCAAAACTATTTCCTAGTTCAGTCAATACATATCAAATTCACTGTAACAATTTAATTTCACTAGTGCACCATTTCCTAGTTTATAAGGGCCTATACACCTTAAGAACTGAAAGATTAAGTCACTCCTATATCCATTGTGAAAAATCAATCACAAAAAAAGATATATCTATCATAGTATGTATCACAACTACATGCAATGTGTAATTCATCCTAAATAGAATGGAATAATGCATGGAATGTGATTTCTAATAAGTGACTATATGATTCATGAGATGGAATACCATCATCTCATTGAGTTTCGACAAAAATATAACCCAAAATTGTATTAATATTAATATAATATATCAAGTTCATCACATAACGGTGAAACAAAATCAACTTTAATAGTAAAAATCCTGGAAATAACAATTCCATTCAAGGTAATTTGGATTTTACCTATGTGCGGGTTAGTTACCCACGGGACTAAATTATTACCAAATTACATTTCATTTCTATCCTTATCTATTGTATCAAAATAGTAAGTCAAAACAGAAAATAAATCCTCTAATACCACATTTTAACATCCTAGACCTAGATGCCACTCAACAGTGCCGCAAGCCTGATTGGCCATAAGGTCTCAAGTGCATCTCCACAAATGCCAGAGTCTTCCGACTAGAAGAAAGGGCCTAGGTGAGTCATTAGGGATGATCTCATTACTAGAGTATATCACAGCCGATGTCAATCACATTCCATAGCAGAAGTAGATAAAAAAGAAGACAACTATACAGTAACCAATATAGGAATATATAAAAAATCCATAACTATCACATATAAAATGATGCATATGATACATGTATCTAGTAAATAACCAAAATTGGTAAATGGAAATGAAGTACATTATAATTCTACAAAAAAACAAAAAAACCCAAAAAGTGTCCAAGTAGCATCGCAAGCCTGATCTTGTTCATATGCTCTCCAACTCCAAAGCAATGACCAACAACCTGTGTTAGGGTGCTTTCCCCTATTATCACCTGCAAGTATATAATCTGTTTGGTTCCCCAAGGTGGCCCAAAAAGGGTGTGAGATAAACATCCTAGTAGGAATTCACTCAAAGTTCTATATTGTTCTATGTATCCACTTTAAGCAAGTGATACCAAAAAGCCTCCCAAATCTCCAAGTACAACAATGCTAAGATCTTAACAAGGAAGATACTAGTAAAAGAATAAACCACATAGCCTTGTTGTACTCACATCCATACCCTATGCACACGACTTTTCCACATAATGAAACTGTATCAAATAATACACAGCCTTTCCGTATAACCAAACATGCCATATATCCCACGGACATGCCGTATAATGAAGTATAGACCACAAAGGTAAGATCCAAGGTTTAAAGGACCAATGAATCATCATTGAGTCCTATGAGCATCTCGGTGGGAACTCATTATAGGTACTGGTTGGAGTTCTTGGAGCATGTGAACCAACATGTCCAACATGAGTCCAAGCAACCCAGATTCAAGGGTTATAAAATCCAGAGGAATCCCATAGAATCAAGACCCTTGGAGCATACTATATCCAAGGTGTCCACTACGGCATTCCAAATCTGTGGAGAGCCATCCATGGAATCTATAAAAAACATGCATTCATTCATACCATTCAACAATTCAATTTCCATTTGAGTCTACGCACTCATAAAATCAATTTCATTCAATTCCATATTATGAGTATACCCACTCCTTTAATAAATTTCATACCAAAAACAACACATGAGTATACCCACTCATGTACTCTATTTCCATTTAATCATGTCCCATGGGTATACCCACCCTTTTACCACCATTCACAGTTTAATAAATCCCATGGGTATACCGACCCATTTAATTAAATCCATTTAAGACATTTAACATATCACTTTTAACATAACTCATTTGATCAATTCAATAGTTAACCACTTCAAGTTCAATATAATAAATCAAATTAAAGGAGGAAAAACATATATTAACAATACCATTCAACCCATTCCATTTATAATTGGATTCCTAGAACTTGGAAAACCCAAAACACACCCCTTATGTGGTTTAACATGGAATAAACATGTAATTTTAATAAGGTTCACCCCATGGGTGACCTTATTTTTGGAAACGGGTACCGATGAATTAAAATAGATCCTATGGAAATCCCTAATAGGTCTGATTACATCTATTGCATGTAACCCAGTCAAAATAAGGGTCTCTCTAGAAATTATAGTGGGCGGCGTAACAGTCAATAGCTTTAAAAAGTACCAAATGCTGAATGAAAAGTATAGACTACCTACCTTAACTTGGTAGTGGACTGCTCGTCCAAAATCAAGTCTTTATTTGTCTCGGGTTAGGAGAAATCTGAAGAACGAATATGGAATAGGAAATTAGGGAATATAAGCCTAAATAGGAATAGTGAAATCAATAGTCAAAATAATTAATAAATGATGAAATGAAATTTATATCTTACTGTTGCAGTTCTGATGAGACAAACCATGCTTGAATCAGATATTGAATGAATAGTCTAGCTCAAATCCTAGGTTACTAACCTTGAAAGTTCAAAATGGATCTCTAATATTCATGGAGGTTTAGAATGAATTAGGTTTTAAAAATAAAAATCAATTTGATAAAATAATAATAAAAACCTAAAATTATAGGGGTTGTATGGTTTAGTCACACGGTTTGGTAAACCTTGTGCCAACCATGCACGGTTCCTATAGGACAAGGGGTACCTTCACAGTTTCACTAACTATATGCAAAACTGTATGCTAATCATATATCAAATTTTGCAAAATCCAAAAACATGGCCACACAGCCATGTGGCCCATTCTGCATGGTTTGGCCTAACCGTGCAGCCTATACCACCCCCTTTGTCTATCTTTGCAAGGTTTAGTTAAACAATTTGGATTTCCCCATATGGTTTGAACCAACCATGTGCCATGCCATTTTCAGCCCAAGACCTAGTTTCAGGCTCCGAACAAGCCCCAGACACCACCAAAAGACATGTGAACAATTTGGGTAATCACATAAGGCCATATTTAAGAATTTAAATAGAGAAATAATGGATTCATAATTCAAAAAAAAACTAGGTTCTTATAAAATCAAAATCAATATGGAAAGGTAAATAACTAAAAACACATGCCATTTCAATAACTGAATAAGTAATAATCAATATCTTAAGGTAAATAACTAAAAATACATTTCATTTAATCAATAAATTGATAATTAAATGCATATAGAGATAATATCATTGTGAAAATCTCATGGGTAATATTAACTGAATTCTTAATGAACGAAATGCTTAATTATTAGATGTCATATCTCAGGAACATGATACCTCTACTATCGTAATCCTTCCTCAATATAGATTAAAAATATAGGTAAAAAACTATTTAATGTTAGCTTACTAATTCACCTCATGATGCCAACTAATGAATCCAGGGTATATCTATAACTATCCCCACTCATATCTGCATGCCCAAAGAATTTCTAACTTATGGAAAGATCTATTTAATTCATGAATAAATAAGTCTTACCATTCAATATCTATATTGTAAAAATAATATGGATTATTAGTATTTCCTCATTCTATAAAATAATGTTCAAAGTAAAACATTGTACGTAAAAATGAGATACCATTTAAGCAACAATTTAACCATGATAAATAATATGGATATTTAGAGGAAATTTAAATTCTAATGATCATGTGAAAGTGGATAATTCAAGGTAAAGTAAATGACTATAAAAATGAATCAAGAAAGTGAATTTCAATGATTTCCTTGGTAAAATGATCATAAACCATCCATATACAAAATAAATATGTTATCAATACAACATATAACCATTGGTGTAAGAATAAAGGGTTGTTTTCATTGATGAATATAAATTCCAAAAAAGATTATTAAAAGCATTTTTAAGTAAAATATAATTTTAATTTGTAAAATAACTTTTTAAAACTAAAATTAAAAAAAAATTAAAAATACTTTTTTTGAAAATAACCTTCAAAACATTTAAAATAAGTTTTAAAACAATGACTGGTTATGATTGAAGGAAATTTAGAATATGTTGAGTATAATAAAACAAATATTTCCTTTCACATTTTTTCTAAAATCCAAATGGGCATTATATTGAAAATGAAATGAATACTCCTTTTATAAAATTTTTTAAAAAGTAAAAAAATGTTAAAATGTATTTAATAAATCATTTTAAAAATTCTAAAATTTATTTTAAAAATAATTAGAAAACATGGTTTTGGAAGAAAAATGATTTCTAGCCGAAGAGATAAATAAAGTCAAACTTTCATAAATACATTTTCTCAATTATATTAAGTACCAAAGGGTGGGAAATTATAATATTACTTGAAAATATCATGAATAAACATATTATAATGAAATAAAATGGGTTTATTATATAATTATCAAATAATTTCCTTAAACACAAATTCAAGAATAAACAATCTTGATTAGAATGAGATAGTGAAATAAACCCTTAAAATGATCATAATGTTTAAGTGATAATTAATAAATGATTAGATTATGTTTATAAACTGTAAATACAAATAAAAAATTTCAAAGAAAGAATAATATAATCAAAATTCATTACACACATAATCATAGTATATCAAAGTCTATGAATAAGTAATATAACCCAATAAAAAACAATTGAGTTATGTAATTATTTTCTACTTGGAAAATTTTAAATCAAATATCCTTTAATATAATAATTAAAATTGAAACTTATAATATCATGAATTATTAAGTAATCATGATTTCACATTTAAAATGGGTATTATATATAACATATAAAATAAATTGGTTCATAACATACAAATGTGCCTCAATGAAATGAAATTGTGAAAGAATCCCTAACCTCACGTTTCATTTTGGTTGAACATTATTTAACATCATGTATAGTGGTTTTAAACATATTATTAATTTATTCCCAATCTATATTATTATTTATAATATCATATATGATCCTTTCATAACATCTTATCACTCATTTGTTAATAATCATTCATTATTCTCATTGTTTGGGGTGTTAGTTGCATTGTTTTCTCATTCATGCTTTGTTATGAAAGTTCTGATTCTTGTGCACATTATATAGTTACATCATATCAATATTGATAATCGTGAAATAATGAACATATTTTTACATCAATTATAATTTTTAAAACCAATCATGAAATATGGTTAAGAAAAATTAACTATGTTTTAATCATGGAGACGGTAAGTTGTATGTATGCATGAGTGACATTTCCATTTTTCAATGATCATTATGAAAACTAGTAAAGTGATATTTTATATTTAAATAATTATAATAATATCTTATATAACGTATTATATCTTTAAATACACTTATATATATAATCTATGTTGTGTGGTTCTGGAAAGAGAGTCACATAACCTCTTGAAGGCAGTAGTCCACACGTACATGAACGACGTTATCATTATTCAGTGTAACAAATAAAATTCGGAATTATAATTTAATAATGATAAATATTTAATTAATAATATAATTATTTCATTCATATCACATATATTCATTAACTTTATAAATATTTCATTCCATGTAAAGAGTTAGTGAAAATCGATTCACATCGCTTTGTGAGGCGGTAGTCCACTGTACACATGAGCGAAGTTATTGCATCACCTATGGAATGGAAATTAAAAAACATTATATATGATATAATGAATAAATAGGTATAATTATTCTATTAATATCATATATATACTTTATATCCTTCATCATACCCAACTGTGAGAGGTGGTAATGGAAAAACGAATGTCATCCGTTCGCGAGGCAATAGTTTTTCATACACATGAATGATGATTTCATAACACATTTGGTGGATGGTGAGATGTTTTTAGGTCATGAACTTAACATTAAAACATATAATTATATTTAAGATACTTATTTTTTTATATCACCATGTTTTAATAATAATTGAAAGAGGTGGAGTAAGAAATAAAAAAATCTTATTGATGAACGTTACCTCTTCTTTGAGTAACATCCTTAGGTTTGCACCAAAATATTTCTTAGGATGTATTTCTCCCAAAAATAAGGATTATATGATGATATTATGGAATTTAGTGAGTTATTTTGGTATATATTTTCAGAAAAAGGTGTGAAAAAGTGAATAAGATGGGAGAGGGGTGGCCTTTTATAAGTGAAGTGAGTGGCACACTTTTAATTTTTGGAAATAAAAATGTGTACCCACATTTTTCACATGCTTGAAGGATCTCAAATGAATTATTATATAGAATTAGACATTATAAAGTCAAAATATGGACATTAAATATATTTTGTACAAGTTTTTTGGTAATTTTAACCCTTATATTTTTAGTTTAACCCCCCACCCTTAGTAAAACCATTTTTACCTTAACTGTGGTAAATAATTTTTATTGTTTTCTATATTAATATTGGAAAAAAAATTAAGTTAAATTTATTAAATAATATAAAAAAATCTAATACCAAATATTAAAACTATTTTCCCAAATTCCATTCATATAATTGGATTGATTTAAATTTAATCTCATAGACATGATAAGAAAGCTGGTTTTTGGAGAGAAAATGTTCAAAAGTTTTCAAGTTTTTATATCAAAATTAAACATTAAAATGATTAAAATAAAAAAAATAGTTTAATATATATATAATTTATCAATTTATACTCTAAAAAAATTAAAAATATAATGTAACATTATAAATAATTTAAAAGAAAAGACAATTTTCAATTTAAATTCAATATTTTTCACTATTCATTAAATATGAATCATTTCAAAAAAAAATACAAAATAAATAAACTTAAGATAATTTTTATATTATGATTTAAAAATTTAATTTAATTTTACCAAATAAATTTTCTAAAATTTATAAAAATTATTTTTAAATTATGTGCGCAAAGTGAAACTAAACCATCTTTTAGAAAAAATATAATTTTTTAGAAAACAATTATTTTTATTTTAAATGATTCTTATTTTATTTTTTAATAAATAGATAAGCCTAATTTTAAATTTTAAATTAGTCATATTCATACCTAAAAATTTAACAGCTTGGTTATAATGGTATACTATATTATGGTTTATTTATACTTGGTTTTGCGTGTTCTACAAGCTATAGAAAAGATGAAATTTAGAGAGATGTATTTTTTGGGTTTTCTAACCTCAGTGTTGTGTTTTTTTATGATACAGAAATTTTTTTTCTTATATTAAATTCTTGGGGTGTTACATTCTCCAAACCTTAAATAAATTACATCCTTAAATTTTAAACTTGATCTCGGTAATCAAGGTTTTTGATATTTGAAAACTCTCTTGTTGAAAACCCACATCATAAAAAGGTTAAAAAAATTCTCTTAATAAGAGATAAAGAGAAATATGATGGGCATCAAGAATAATAAATAACATGGTTTCTAATTAAGATAACATAGGTGGGAAATGAAAATATGGACATGGAAGAAAAGTGTAAATAATTATAGTGACTGATAGAGGTCAGTGATCACAAGAAAGTGAATGATCAGTGGAAAGTTAAAGACATCAAAACCATAAATCTATGATTATTTAAAATACCATATGATTTATTTGATATGATTGTAATTGGATAAATTTTTTGTTTCAAGATCATTTTACTAAATTTGATGAATTATTTTACTATCTAAGAATCTAAAAAATATATTTACTTGATATCTTTCAATTTCATGAGCACAATTTCATCATTTTCTTGGGCTTATATCAATTTGAAATTAATCTCTTACTCTGAAAAATTCATATCTAAAAAATGAATTTTCATCCGGGAAGAACTAAAATTATCTATTAATGGATTTTAGTATTCATGATACTATGATAAGTCATTCCTTCTATCTCTAGTAATTATTATGAAAAAATGGTTAGCAAAATTTGTCCAATATGCATAAATATTCATATGGTAAAGTAATAAATTAATCTCTAAAGCCTCTTACAAAATTCAACATAAAAGATTTCATAAATGGTTATCCTTATGGCCCTTCCAAAATATTAATATCTATGAATTTATAAATAAGGTCACTGAATTTCCAAAATGAACATATCATTAATCCCCCAAATAATATGAAGTATCTCTTAATAATCACCAACCACTTATGTGAAAACATTCATCATGTATTTTATTGAAACATGGTAATAACCTAAATAACCATAAAACCTTATTTAAAATATTCATTATTACTTATTCCTAATATAAAACACATATTCTGGGATACATTCCTTAAATCCAAATATTATTTATACTCCATAAATGATAATATAAACTACTTTGTTAACAAATAATTAATGAATCCAAATGTATTCAATACTATCAAATTTAGTTTATCTATATCAATCTTATATTTATCCCAACATCATGAAAATATTAAGGGTTAAATTTCCCTCAATCATGAAATTTCCATGAAATCAACTTTCCACTGAATCATTTCTCTTGGTCATCGCAACTGTTCAACATAAGATTTCAAATCCTTAATGAGAAAGTGCTACAATACAATCCTTATACATTTCATAATTCTTATAATCATGATATCATTGATAAAATACTCAAATCGCATAATTATTAAATCCAAAAAACAATCACATTAATAATTCCACTTCACATGTTGTAATATAATAATATTGACAATGATTCATTAGTTTCTTTTTATGTATAACATTTGATTCTTTAGATATTTATTTTCATAGTGCTCCATATCCTTACAGTTGAAGCATTGTACATTTGAAAAACAATTCTTACCCTTACAATCACAAGAATGGTGGAGTTTCTCTCTACATTTTTATTAAACTCTCACTCCTTTTTAGCAAGTAACATGGTGTTTCTTTCCATAATTATTATATGTGGGTAAATCCTATTTTCCCTTTTTCCCTTTATCCTCTTTTTTCCCTACCATCATATTCTTCTCATTTTTTACTTCCAGGACATAATACATAGATAATTATTTATTAATATTCTTATTACATGATATTATGTCCTCATATGCTTATAATGTTTGGAAAAATAGTTCCCTTTGAAATATTAGCTTAATACCATCAAATAAATGAACATTCTTATGCTATAGATTACATGCATTGATGTGGTTCTCATTCTTTAGTATGTTCTTCTATATATATCCTCAAAGTTTATAATAGGGTTATGATCCCTAATTTATGTTTTTCTAAATCTAGTTCCCAATATTTCTACTAAACCTAATCAGATACCAACTATAATGACCCTAACTCCAATAACCCAAAGTCGATGTATTATATTTTTACAAATGAATATGATACAACGAATCGCATCTCAGAGGACTGAATATTTTAGTAGTCTTAGTAAACTAGATATATACATGATTCTTATATTACATTTGAAAACACAAATTACAACATAATTTTATTTTTTGTGAATAACAGTATTCCCTCAAACATATCCATCCCTATAAAACATAAAACACTTCATATATTCCTAGGAAAAGAAACAAAATAAGGGTAATCTAAAATGATCAGTAAGGGATAAGTGAACTGGAATATATCATAAATTAATATGAATAATCAATATGGAAATATAAATATCAAAACACACATTTCATTTAAATAACTATATAAGGAATAATCAAAATGGAAAGGAAAATAACTGAGCACATATTCTATTTAAATAATGTGATAAGGAATAATCAATATGAAAAGGTAAATAACTAAAAAAAGCCATTTAATCAATAAACTAATAATTAAAAACATCCTGAGATAATTTCAGTGTTTAACTTTCATGGATAATAATAAATAAATTCTCATTGATGGAAATTTTTAATTATTGGATGTCATGTTTTAGGTGAATCAAACCTCTACCGTCAATATATTTCCTCAAGATAGTTTAAAACTATAGGTAAAAATTAATTTAATTCTAGATTACTTATTCATCTCATGTGACATGTTGATACATCGAGGGGATATCTCTGACCTAGAACCACCCATATCTAAATTTCTAAAGCATTCCTCACATATCAAATGATTAATTTAATTCATGAATCAATATTCCTTACCACTAAATATCTATATTGAAGAAATAATATAGATTATCAATATTTCCCTATTCAATCAAAGAAATATCAAATTAAAACACCATATAGTGAAAGAAGATATATTTTAATCAATAATAATATCAATGGTATATAATGTGGATATTTATGATAAATTTAATGTATAATGATCTTAGTAAAGTGAATAATTCACGTGAAAGTTAATGACTACAAAAATTAATCAAGAAAGAGAATTTAAATACTTTATTGGGTAAAATGATCATAAACCATACATATAATGAATAAGGGTAGTGTCAATTAAATATGTACCCATTAGAGTAGGAAAAATTGTTTTTATCATTGATGAATATAAATACCATAAAAAGATATTAAAAAACATTTTTAAGGAAAATATCATTTTCATTTTAAAAATCACATTTTAAAACTAAAATTTCACAAAAAAATTTAAAAATAATGTTGTTTGAAAATAAACATTGAAACATTAATTTAAGTTTGAAAACATTTATTGTTCATCATATAAAGAAATTTCATACATGTCGAGTATCTTAAAAACAAAGATTCCTTTCACATTTTTAGCAAAAGACAAATGGGAATTATTTTGAAAATTACAGGACGATTCATCTTAAATAATTTTTTAAAATTAAAAAATGGGTAAAAATTTCTTTAATAAATCATTCTAAAATGGTTAAAAACAATTTTGATAGAATTTTTAAAGAAGATGGTTTTGGAAGAAAAATGAATTCCAACTGAAGAGATAAATGAAGTTGGAATTTCATAAAAACATTTTTTCAATTATTTTAAGTTAAAAAGAGTGGAATAATGATACTATTACATAAAAATATCATTAATAACCATATTATAAGAAAGTTAAATCTATTTAATAGATAATTATCAAATAATTTCCTTGAACAGAAATTTAAGAATAAACAATCTTGATTAGAATGATATTGTGAAATAAACCCTTACCATAATCATAACATTGAAATGAGAATTAATAAATGAATTTATTTTGTGAATAAACATTAAATACACATAAAACAAGTGGAAATAAAATATAATATAATAAAAAGACATTACACACACAATCTTATAATATCAAATATGGTGAAGAATTAGTATAACCCATTGAAAAGAAACTGACTTATGAAATTATTTACCACTTGGTAACTTTTAAATAAAATCCCATTGGATGAAATAATTCGAATTGAAACTTAAACTGCCATAAATTATTAATTGATCACGATATTACATGTAAAAGGGGTCTTATATAAACTATAGAAAATAAATTTGTGTACAACTTACAAATGTGTCTCAATGAAAGGAAATTGAGACAATTCCCTTACCTCATGCTTCCTTTTGGTTGGGCAAGATTTAATTTATTGTATAATGGTTTTAAACATATTATTAATTTAATATATAACTATATTAATATTTATAATATCATATATGATCCTTCAATAACATATTATCACCCATTCATTAGTAATATTTCATTATTCTCATTGTTTTGGGTGTTAATTTCTTTGATTTCTCATTCATGCTTTGTTATAAAAGTTACGAATCTTATGTATATTATATAGTTCCATAATATAAAGAATAATAATAATTAAATAATTATCATATTTTTAAATCAATTTTACTTTTTAAAACCAATCATAAAATATGGTTATGAAAAATGAAATATGTTACAATCATGGAGATGGTAAGTCGTATTTACGCATGATTAATGTTTCCATTTTCCAATGATCATTATTGAAAAGTGGTAAGTAATATTTTATCTTTAAAAAAATTATAATATAATTTTTTCCAGATTATTTATTTAAATGTTTTTATATATATCATTTATATTATGTGGTGATCAAAAGAGATTCACATCGATTTGTGAAGTCGGTATTCCACACGTAGACAAACGATGTTATAATTTTTCAGTGTAAAGAAGAAAACTATGTATTATATTTTTATAATGATAAATATTTCATGAATATAATAAATATTTCATTTATATCAAATATATTGATTAAATTTACCCTTATTTTATCCCATTTGAAGAATTAGTGAAAAATGAATAACATCACATAGTGAGGCGGTTGTCCATTGCACACACGAGCGATGCTATTGTATCCCCTATAGAATGGAAAGTAAATATTTATATATAATATAATGAATAAATATGTATAATTATGTTGTAAATATCATATATATAATTTATATCCATTATCTTATCCAACTTTTAGAGGTGGTAATATAAAAATTAATAACATCGGTTTGTGAGGCGATAGTCCACCGTACAAACGAATGATGATTTCATAACCCATTTGATGGAAGTGAAGATTTTTTAGGTTATTAAATTAATATAATAACATATTATTAAATTTTTTATAATTATTTTATTATATCTTCATTCTTTAATTATAATTTATGGAGGGGAGGATGAAATATAATAAAAACACTCATACATGAACGTTGCCTCTTCTTTGGGTAACCCCATTATTTTTGCATCAAAATCCTTGATAGGTTGTATTTATACCCAAACTAAGGATTATAGGATGATATTAGGAATTTTGGGAAGTTATTTTGGAATTTATTTTCTAAATCTAATGGTTTTTAAGTTGTGATTAAAGGAGGAGAGGGGTGGCCTTTTATAAGTGAGGTGAGTGGTGCACTTGTAATATTGGGAAATAAAAATATGTAACCATGTTTGTCACATCCCAAAAGCATTAAAAATAGATTATTATAAATAATTAAACATTATAAGGTTTAAATATGGTCATAAAATATATTTTAGATCAGTTTTTAGGTTATTATTACCCTTTTCTTCTTAGTTTAACCCCCTTAGTAAATCTATTTTTACCTTAACTGTGGTAAATAATTTTTACTATTCATTTTGGTAAAAAAATAATTTGACCTCATTAGATAATATAAATTATTATGATTCAAAATATGGGATCCATTTTTACAAATTTCATTCATATAAGTGGAAATTTTTAATTTAAAATTAATCTCACAAACGTGACGAGAAGGCGGGTTTCCAAAGAGAAAATGTTCAATAGTTTAAAATGTTTTTATATAAAAATTCAATAATAAAATGATTCCAATGAAATATATTGGATAAAAATATATATATTTGAATTAATTTTTATTTAAATTAAATTCAAAATATAATTTAACATTGTAAATAATTTAAATGAAAAGGTATTTTTCAATTAAAATTCAGTATTTTTCATTATTCATCTAAAAATGAAACATTTTAGAAAAATCTCAAAAAATCACCCTAAGATAATTTTGATATTATAATTTAAAAATTAAATTAATTTTATAAAATATATTTTTATGATTTTTAAAAATTAATCTTAAATTAGGTGAGTAAATAGATATTAAACCTTCTATTATAAAAAATATGATTTTTTCAAAACATTTATTCTTCTTCTAAATCATTCTTATTTTATTTCTAATCAATAGAGAACCAGAATTTTCATAATTTACATAGTAATTTTCATACCCACCAATTTAATAGCTAGTTTATAATGGTATAATATATTACGGTTTATTTATACTTGGGGTTCTATGTTCGACAATCTATCGCAAAGAATAAATTTAAAAAGATATATTTTGTGGGATATTTAAGATCAATATTATGTGTTGCGTATTCTATCAAAAACCAATGTTCCAATTATAAAATCTTGGGCTCTTATAAAACCCCAATTATATTGTTCTTTTATTTTTCCAGTATCTTGGGAACCCCATCCGAAGACTTCTAGTTTAGTGGATTTAAATTCAAGAGTTAATTAAAAAAATTGGGTTCCCAAGACCTTGTGATTGGGCCCTATCAATGTTTTCATCATCTGAAAAAAAAGATCAAATTCAGCACCTAATAATCATGTCACTAAAACACCACTAATCCCACCATATACCAAGTGAATAAATGAATAAACATCAACTCCTCACTCTTATTATACTCACACCTAGAAAATTTATAGAAACACTCCTTGATCTTTGTGTTTTAAAATAGATGAAAATTTTATTATATTTTTTTTAACTTTATAGATATCACACATTAATTTATTTCAATTATTTCTACCACTAAAAATAATATCAATACACATAATTTTTCTATTATTATCTTTGAATAATGGATTCAGGTAGCTTAAATTATTCCTTAAGAATATCCTTTTATAGGTTCTAAGCTCATGCTTTTTATATATTTATTTATTTTGTAAAATATTAATATTACTTAATCAAATAGAATACATATGAATTAAAAATGGATGTATTTCAATCATATGAAAAGAAATAGTATGATAATGGGGATAAATATTTCAATAAGTTTGAAAATTATCATGGATATGGCCCTTCTCAAATCCTTTGTCCATGTTTATGCTATTGTAATTCAACAGTAATTAGTTTAGAAGAGTTGGAAAACACTTGATTTTCCATGGAATATATCAAAGTTAAAAAAATACTAAACACTAGTAAAAACCTAATATATCTAGTGACAGGGATAACACTATGTTTTATGGATCATGTAATATGATAAAAAGTGTGAACAGTGATGAATATTGAATCAAGGATATTATTACAAGTGTGAATGATGATGAAGAACGTAATGAGAAAATGAACATGAAAATTGAAGATTAACTTCATGATTATCCAAAATTATTTTCGAATTTAAAGGTTTATGACAAGACGCCATTATATGTTGGGTGTACTAAATATGTAGTACTATCATCCAAACTGAAACTATATAATGTAAAAGCTAGAAATGGATGGAGCGACACCATCTTTACTGAACTGATTTCTCTATTGAATGATATGGTCCAAGAAGATAATGAGCTTCCTTTCAAAACATATAACACTAAATAAATGATATATTCAATGGGTATGATCTCTGATAGAATACATTCATGTCCAAATGACTGTATACTATTTCTCAAGGACTAGAAATCACTTAAAAATGCCCAAAGTGTTGTGTGTCTTGATACAAGAAAGATGAATCAGGTCCTATGAATTTTGTATGGTAATTTCCAACCATTCCATGTTTTAGGTGCCTATATGGATGTGGGAATACTATAAGTAAATTGATGTCTCATGAAGATACAAGAAATAAATATGGGAAACTTCATTACCCAACAAACTCTCCTTAGTGAAAGAAAATTGATCATGAGTGTCTTAAATTTGGAAATGTGCTGAGAAACCTTCATATTTCACTATCTATAGATGGAGTGAATCTATTTGGTTTTCAAATAAGCACTCACAATACATGGCTAGTTAGTTCATAAAATTATAACTTTCCACATTGATTATCCCTTAAACAAAAAACACATTATGTTATTTCTCCTTATATCATGACCAAAACAACTATGTAATGATATTAATTCTTATTTTGCACTATTGATTTAAGATTTGAAATTATTTTGGGATTCAGGTGTTGCATTGTATGATGCTTATAGAAATAAAGATTTCATGTTGAGTGTCATGTTTTATGGTATGATAAATGACATTCCAATGTATGGAAAAAAATTTAAGATATATAATTAAAGGAACTCAAGCATGTCCCATTTTTAAACAAGGTACACATTATTAGGTTGAAACATTCATAGAAGACTGTGTTTCAAGGACATCATAGATTTATACTCATTGACATAAATATCGATCATGGATGACATCATTTGATGGGAGTTTAGAAGAAATTAAAAAACTATCTTCACAAATAGGTGATTATTGTATGTGAGAGAATAAGATATGGACACTACTTTTGGTAAAACTTCTTCAAAAAACATTATGAAAACCAATTGGAAACGAGATCTATTTTTTCTGAATTAGCATTCTACGATTTTTTATATGTTAGCAATTTTCATGATGTTATGCATATGAAAAAATGTATGTGATAGTATCATTGGAAATTTACTAAATGAACCTTGAAAAAATATGATGGAATTAAAGCTAGGTTGGACATGATTTACATGGGGATATAGGAAGAGTTTTCACTAGTGAAGGGTGAAAGATGAGCTTTTATTTCTCTAGATACTTACACTCTTTCTTGGAAAAAGATATATTAGTTTTTTAACTTCTTGAATTTTTTAAAGGTTTCATAGGGGTATTCATAAAATATCAATAATATCATTTCAATTACTAATTTAAAGTTAAAGGGCCTAAAATCATATGACCATCATGTTTTGATGCAAGATCTAATGCATGTAGCTTTAGATTTCATTTTTCCTAATAATTTTCATCATAAATTAACTAATCTCTATTTATTTTTTAAATTTATATGAACAAAAATTATAGACTTAGAGAAATTACCAAATATAGAAAAGTAAAATGTTTTCATATTATGTGCATTGGAGATGTTATTCCCATCGGCATTATTTTATATGATGTTTTACTTGGTTAGAGATATTTGACTATGTGGTTCTGTAAGTTATAGATAGATGTAAACCATTTAATGGTATATGAATATTATTAAAAGGGAATGTTAAAAATCAAAGTCACTCAGAAGTTTTTATTGTGGAGAAATATGTTCTTGAGGAAGCCATTGAATTCTATACTGGCTACCTATCCAATTTGGAAGGAATTGGTCTACCAAAATCTCATCACACTGGGTAGATTGTGGGTGAATGAATTTATTAAATATATGTTTTCCTTAATACTACTACAAAGAGAGAAGTATCACCTTTTCAGTATTCATAATAGTTTATAGGTTTTTCCCTATGTTCAAACCTATAAATTAATTCTTAGGCATTTGAATCCATCAAGGGCTGAATAAAAGATATAAAATACACATAATAAACAATTTATAAGATGGTTTTGAGAATACATTTTTAAGGAGTCAACTATAAAGATAGATTCAATTTCAAACTGGATTTGATAGTTGTCTAGAGGACTAAGTGTTCATGTATTATCTTATAATTGTTATATAATTAATGGTTAGACATTCAATAAAAATGAACATGATGAACTCAGTACCATGGAAAATAGTATAGTTACACTTGTGTATAAAGAAATGAAAGTATCTGGAACCAAGGAAAGAAATAAAATTTTTGTGAATATATCTTACTTTGGCATTATAAAAAAATGGGATTTGGATTATTAAACATTCCAAGTGACAATTTTTTAATGAAAGTAGTTTGATAATAGGAGTTCAGTTAAAATAGATTAATTTGTATTCATGAATGTATATTTAAGTAAGAAAAGGAATGAGGATGAACCATTTATAATGGAATCATATAATGTACATGTATTTTATATTCTAGATCCTGTAAATAGAAATGGGTCAATTTTTCTATTTTCAAGCAAAACAACTTATGGTTCAGATGTCAATTAAACTAAGGATGTCCCTTTAATTGGGAAATCACAATCATTTCGAGTCAGTACAATTGTAAATGGGTAATTTTATGTGAGAGGATACCATAATGATTAGATTTTGATACTAGATATAGAGGAAAAATCCCTTTAACCTTTTAAAAAGAGAGAGTTCAATAATCTGGTTATATTTTTTGTAATATACATTGTGTTTCCTTATATTATTATTTTTCACAATTTCATTTATGTAATCTAAATTAAATTCCCAACTACTTCTACAGATAATTAATTTTTCATATGTTGATGCTCCCAATCCTAAGGAACAATATGTTTCTCAACATATTGAAAAATCCAATGTAAAGGAACAATAATTTTCTACACTTGTCGATACTACCAATCTAGAGGACGAGAATATTGAAAATTTTAAACGAAAAATAAATTTTTATGCTGAAAAAACTATGTCCCCAAAAAATGGGATCATCATAGCATGATGGTATTAACAAAAATTATTATGGTTAGAAATAGAGGCATCAAATTCAAGGTTTGAAAGAATGCATGTGGCCAGCCTATTAACCCCAACAAGGTCATGTTCAGTAATTACATAGGTCTTAACAATCGAATACACATGATGGTTGATGTAGATACATGTAACAATATTATTCCCCTTCTTAAGGTACTGATTTTGGAAGATATTAGGGTAACATTTTGATATAGTTTCTTTATTTTACTAAAAAATACTAGTATGATGATTTATCCTTCATTATACCTTATAATGTTCATTTATACTATATTAACGCCAAATGAAATTTCTATTAATGATCAATTTAAAGGATCATAGAGTCTTTAAAACAATTCTTATAAAGTATCATCTCATATATGCTAAAGGAAAAATAAACATGCACCCAGAACAACTATATTCCCACCTGATAAACCAACAAACATAGAATGAATTTATTGGTCACTGTAAGAAGATAACTTTTCAGGTAAACTGTGATTGGTAATACATTACTTGAAAATTAATTTATTAATCACTTTGATTATGAATTTAAAATTTATAAAATAGAAACTGATTAATGAAAATAAGAAGCATGAAGTAAAACCAATATACCCATATTGTAAATAAAGGATGAGGTATGATTCACTTGAAAAAAATAGTATTTATTTATAATATATAGAAGTAATTTTATGTGATATGAAACAAAAACATAATTATATTCCTTTATTTTTATGTAACATAATGAATCAAAATCCAAATTCACTTCCATCCAATATCATGTTCTATAGAAGGAGGCTCATGTAAATTAAGACATGATACAAATAGATGAAAAAACATAAAAAGTATGGAAAGAAAGTGTAAGTATAAAATAAAAAAAATATGTTATGATTCAAAGTGGTATTACATAAAAATTATTACTTATTCTAAGAACTCGGGCCTTCTTTTCAGGTATGTTTCCTTCTTCTGGTCATTTTTGATAGAAAGGGTAATTTCTCGAAATTTTCAAAGTACATGTTGTGTGCTTTGTGAGTACACACCATGTACTCGGTTGCCGCGGGTATTCGTGTGCTGGCCGTGTAGCGGTCATGCACACAACCATGTGGTGGTGACCTAGAGGCCACTTAAATCAGAGTACGAAAAAGAAAAGTACACGTTGAGTACTCCAAAATTACACGTCGTGTATTTTGTTTTTTTCATTAAACGCATCGGGGTCACGTCTGACAGACATAACACCCTACTTCTAGGTTTCAATCATCCGAGAGAACTCGTACGGTTGCGATCCTTCTCCGAGCCCCCGATACTTCATTCTATCACTGATTTAACTACCATTGATTGCATTGGGATCACCTCGTTAAGCTCTCTCTTCTATTTGTGCCTCGTTTCATGATTCCTCTTCATTCTCAAGTTATCCTCTATTGAACGTTTTAGATGTTTTTGTAGATCTTTGTTGTTCTAAGGTGAGTCAAGGATTGAGTTTCAAGTATATTGATCTCCCAAATCCAAGGTAGGTGGTTTGTGCCTTTTTGTTGAAAGTCATTGATTTTTATGTGCTAATTTTCCCAATACCCATGAATGGGGTATTGCGTGTTAACCATTTTAGCCCTATTGTTTGTTTTTTATGCTTGTATGCTTGAGTAGATGATATTTGACTGTGAATAGGGTGAATTGTTGTGCTTTGGATGTGTTTCCCATGCATGTTTTTCCTGTTATGTGGATATTTACTTTCCCATGCCTTGTATTATAGGATCACGTGATTGTTGTTTTCTTAGGTTGTTATGATGTAGAATGCTAGCCAAGTAGTTCTTGAGGTTTAACTTGGCTGTTACGTGCTGCTACACTTGATTAACTTGCACAGGGCCATGGGAACCTGGTGTATAGACCATAGGGAGAATGGATGTTGAGGGCTTCTCCAGAGTGTCTGTTTTACTTATGATGTGAGACCGCAGGTGGAATTGACGTTGAGTGCTTCATCAAAGAGTCTGTAGTTCCTCAACATGGGCCACAGAGGGAATGTGACGTAAGTGCTTCCCTAATGCACCTTTAGATACTGATACGAGACTATAGGAGGAATTGATGAAGAGTGCTTCCCCATAGATTCTATGCTCAAGGTGAACCAGAGGGGTTAGACTTAGTGTACTTCCCAAAGGGTTGCTTGTACTTGTTAGGTTGGACCGGAGGGGATAGGATGTGAGTACATCCCAGAGGGATACCTTGTATTTAGCTGCTTGCTTTTGTTTCTAGGTAGGACTAGAGGGGATAGGCTATGAGTACTTCCTAGAGGGTTACCTGTTGTGTTTATCTATTTTGTTTAGTTGTTGCATGATTATGTAGTGATTTGAATGCTTTAAAACGGTGGATTTTTTACTGCTGAGTATTTCCTAGTCTACTGCCTTTTGTACTTTACCTATCATATTTTCAGTGACTGTAAGGCATAGATCTCGTGGTGGTTGCCTACTGGGATTTATTCTCACACTCTATTTGGGCCATGCTTTTGGGCCCAAACAGATTATACTATTGCAGGTATAGATAAGGGCAAGCGCCCTTCTACTTTAGGTGCTTGACATGCTATGGAGCTGGATAGTATGGGACCAAGCTTAGGCTTGCGATGTTATGGATCTTATTACTGTTTTTAGTTGGTACTTGGTGTAGTACTTTATTTCAGAATTGTGATTTGTTTCGCTGCTTTCCTAGACATATGTATCATGCATCATTTTATATATGTGCTCCAGTTTATTCTATCAGTCTTCCACAATTTATTTTTTTATGATATTATTACTGCTTCCACTCTTGTATGTATTGGTTTACTTCCGTTGTGTACTCTGCCAATGTGGAATAGTTTCCCCACTATCACACCCAAGGCCCTCATTGCTAGTCGTCAACCTCCGGCGTTCGGGGAAATGCACTTGAGGCCCTGTGACCAACCGGGTATGGGGCGCCTCTGGGTGGCTTCCAGAACTGGTATGTTACAAAGTGGTATCAGATGAATTATTTTCTATTGACTTTCTATTTGGAGCCTATAGAAGGGGATATGACATAATAGGTACTTAGTAATATGTTGTGCCTGGGAGTAGCTAACCCATGTACCGGGAAAAGCCAATCTACCTCGTTATTGCAATTTTTCTGGTTTTTCAATTTTACGATTAATTTGTTTTCCACCGTTGGGTGACTCACATGTATTGTGCTATTATTTTTGACGTTATTCATGTTCTATTTCTATTGAAACTTGATGAGATGATGGTATTCCATCTCATGCGTCATTTTAGGAACTTTCTAGGAATCACATGTCATGCATTCTTGCCATGCCATATAGGGTGCATTAGCGATTGCATGTTGTTGTGATAGATGTTGTGCTAGAGATTCATGTTGTTGTGATAGTTTCTTTGATAAAATACCTGTTGATTTATAGAGTATCGGTTTGTAAGGTTTTGTTTGAATCAACACCAAACTTTGGTTCTTGAGGTGTTATGGGCCCTCATTGACCAGAATTTGGTGGATCATTGACTTGTTTACCTTGTTTATAACATGTGTAAGATTCCAAGATTTGATTCGCGGGGAGTATGGGCCCTCATAGATCAAAATCTGGTACTTTGGTGTTCGTTTAACTATTTTTCTGGGCTCTGGAGTAGTTTCTGAGGCTTACTGTCTTGAAAAACCTAGAATACACGCCGTGTAGTTTTGACTACACACCATTTTTTCTTCTGTTCGGGAAGAAACTATTTTTCTTAACTACACACCATGTACCTTATGTACACACCGTGTAGTCTCTAATCATTTCATAGGCCATGTGGGAAAAGACATGGGATAGAGAAACTCTTGTGTGAACACACTGTGTACCGTCCATACACATCGTGTTGTGTCAACCCTATGCCCGCCCGTGTCACTGACAACACAGGTTGGTTAAGTCTTATCTAATACATCTTGTGTGCCATCTAAACACGCCGTGTAGTCTAACCCAAGTACCCGGCCATGTCACTAAAAACATGGGTCAATGTTATCCTTTGTCATACACATCGTGTCCGTCTGGTACACTCTGTGTAGTGTGTGCCATGTGGTAGGCCATGTCCCTAACAACATGGGCTCGGGGAATCTTGTCTGGTACACGCTGTGTCTATCTTGAACACACCATGTAGTATTCTCTTAAGAGATTCGTGTGGCTTATCCATGTAGAAGGACTCGGGAAAGGGAAAAAGATTCAAGTATAGGCCATGTGTTAAGACAACATGTCGTGTGGTTTGGGTGTTACATGACCAGTTTTGGAAGAAGTACATGCCCATGTGAATGGCTTAAGGGAACATGCTGTGTAGGAATTATACACGTCGTGTAGTCACGTTTTGTAAAACTTGAATGCTTTCTTCCTCCTTTTTCCCTTCTTGCACTTATAGTTTTCAGACCATGTTAATCATGCCTTAAGGTGTTCGCTTGACCTTGCAGATTCATGCCGCCAAGACATCCTCCGGTTGTGCGCCAGTTGCCAGGCGGTGATCAGACACCAGATATGGCTGATCAAGGACTTCTTGTAGATCCTCTAGTTGTGCTAGTCTTGGCATTGGCCATTATACAAGACATAGGTTTTGATGCATAGTTCAGGTAAGGCTTTATGAGGATGATGCAGACCTTTTATGGAGAACCACCTCCTACCCCGTCGATGGCTGATTTGATGTAGGTCTTCCAACAGCAGCATCTTCCCACTTTCTCAGGGGATGGAGGACCCCATGCTATAGATTCATGGCTCGAATCCATGCTTACAATCTTAGAGAATCTAGAGATGCCTCTAGATATGAGGTTCAAGCTCGCCACCTATATGCATCAAGATTCCACCAATAGGTGGTGGGATGTGATCTCACAGGCGGGACGCTAGAAGATCATGGATTGGGATGAGTTTCAGTGTATCTTCATTAAATGTTTCTACCCAGAGGCCCTGAGGGCTGATCGAGCCCAAGATTTTATGAGTCTAGAGCAGGGTAATCTTTCGGTTATGGAGTATTCCTCTTGCTTTACTGAGATGCAGTTCTTCATGCCTATTCCATGAGGTGATTAGTTATTCCTGGCAAGGAAGTTTGAGGATGGTATGAGGCATGACATCTGTTCATTGGTGAACATATTCAGGTTGACTTACATCACATCTATCATCAATTAGGCACTGATCAAAGAGCATAATATGAAGGATTATGGAGTTGTGAGATAGGGCAGCTCGACATCTAGAGTTATCATCCCTCCTACTGACAATAGGAAGCGCTGTAGGGAGTATTCGCACGGTGATCAAAGGAGACGAGACACTTATTCTGGTAGCCAGGTGGTGTGCTAACAGTGCGGAAAGAGTAGGAATATGAGGTCGCATTTCTCAAGACACCCAGTGGAGTGATGATATTATGGAAAAATGGGTCACCTTTAGCGTTTATATCAGATCTTCTCACCAGCATCTGGTGACAGGGGTTCTTCTATGACTCTGCATTCGGGAGAAGCACCTCCAGTTTTCCACCAGTCTGGGAACTGGAGTTCTTCTAGCCATTTAGGCCGAGGTGGAGGTCGTGGTTGTGGTGTTCATTCGCCTGTCTTTTAGCGAAAGTAGAGTGGATCAGCTCAAAGTTGGAAAGAAGGGTCACAGGACCATGGAGCAGGCCATACCTTTGCAGTAGAGCAGACCCAAAAGGAGTTGGATCCCAGACCTTCTACAGTTCTAGGTATGATCCTCATTACCTCAATTTTATCTTCATCTCTTTTCGGTACAGGGGATTCCCATAGCTTTATATTTGTTTCTTCGGTAGAGAGAGTTGGGCTCTGTAACTTTTCTTCTATCGATATTTTAACACTATACACTCTGTTGGGGACTAGAACGGGTAGTGTATGTCAGTGCAAAGAGTTCTCTCTAGAGGTTGGTGGGTGTCACTTCCATTGGGACCTCTATGTCCAAGAGATGATAGGCTATGATTTCATTCTCGTAATGGACTAGTTAGTTCCGTTCCAGGCAGTCGTCGACTATTATAGTCGCAGGGTGAGTTTCACATCACCAGAGGGTGTATCATTTCATCATATGGGTGAATGAGATGTCCAGGAGAGTAGAGCGGGTCTAAAGAATCATTGGTTAAGAGGAGTTACAGCCTAGATTCCTCGTTTATATATGTATTATCAGGGGACTTCACAGTTAGACTTTTCTCCAGTGGTGGATCATTTTAGAGATGTATTTTCAGAAGACCTTTTAGGGTTGCCTCTGGAACGTGAGGTAGATTTTCTATTGAGCTAGTGCCAGGAGCAGCACTATTTTCCATTCCTCTTTATAGGATGTCTACACCAAAGTTGCAGGAGCTCAAGAAGCAGTTGAAGGAGTTGGAGGCAAAGGGTTTTATTCGACCCAGTACTTCTCCTTGGGGTTCTCTGGTCCTTTTGGAGAAAAAGGCATCTGGTACCCATAGGCTTTGTGTGCACTATCGGAAGTTGAACCAGCTAACGATCAAGAACTGATATCCCTTGACTAGGATTGATGATCTCTTTGATCATATTCGAGGATCCCAGGTGTTCTCAAAGATTGACTTGAGATCTAGTTATCATCAGTTGTGTGTTAGCCCATCTGATATACCTCTCACAACCTTCTGGAGTAGGTATGGTCTATAAAAGTTTGTGATTATTCCGTTCGGTCTCACGAACGCACCTGTAGTTTTCATGGCATGAATGAACTGAGTGCTCTATCCATACTAGGATTCCTTCATGGTGGTCTTCGTGGAAGATATCTTGGTGTACTCTCACACTCAACATGACCATGCTACCCATCTTGAGATCATTTTGAGTACACTGAGAGAGCATCAGTTATATGCTAAGATCTCAAAATGTCACTTTTGGATGGATCAGATTCACTTCTTGGGTCATGTTATCTCAGAGACAGAAGTATCAGTAGACCCAGAGAAAGTGAGAGCAGTAGTTTCCTGGGAGTTGCCGATGAATTTCTTCGAGGTATGAAGTTTTCTAGGTCTGGTTGGATTCTATTGACATTTCATACACGACTTTTCACACTTAGCAGCACTACTGACGAGTTTGACTAAGAAGGGTGCAATGTTCTTATGGTCAGATTCTTGTGAATCAGCATTTCCGGAGCTAAAGGGGAGGTTGAATTCAACACTAATACTAGTCTTTCTAGAGTCATTTAAGAGATATAATGCGTATTTTGATGCTTTAGGTATTTGGTTGGGAGTTTTGATTATGCAGGGGGGGAGTCGTTAAGTACGGGTCTCGGCAGTTGCGACCACATGAGAGGAATTACCCAACGCACGATCTAGAGTTGGCTGTTGTTTTTCATGCCTTACGTTATTGGAGACATTATCTTCTAGGAGATTATTTTTTGGTTTTCACCAACCACACAAGTCTCAAGTACATCTTCACTCAGCGTGATATGAATTTGAGATAGCGAAGGTGAGTTGAGTACCTTTAGTATTTTGACTTTGAGTGTGCCTACACGCCTGGGAAAGGAAATGCAATAGCTGATGTGTTAAGCTAGAGGACTCAGATACAGGAAGTTCAGGAGGCCAGTAGTGAGTGGAAACTTTTGGTTCTCTTCTCTAAGATGCATTTGGAAGTCCACGATAGACAGGGGTAGACTTTCCTTTCTTCTGTAGTTGTTACCTCTACCCTACTTGATTGAGTGCGAATGAAGCAACTATTGTATTCAGAAGGCCTAGTCCTATGGGAGAGTGTGTCAGAAGAGGACCCTATTCCTGGATGGACAATAGGAAGGGATTAGATATTTCATGTCTAGGGGTGTGTATGGGTTCCATCAGACATACTCGTTGAGCTGATGCAGGACCTTCATTCCTCAATTTGGTCTGTTCATCCTGGTGTCACCAAGATGTATCGTGATCTAAACCGCCATTATCGGTGGCCAGGTATGAAGAGGGATATTTCTTATTTCATCATGAAGTGTTCCACCTGTCAGAAAGTGAAGGTGAAGCATTAGTGACCGGTGGGGCTTTTGCAGCAGTTACCCATTCCTGAGTGGAAGTGGAATGACATCGCGATGGGTTTCGTAATAGATTTTCCGAGGGTGCCTCAAGGAAATGATGTAGTATGGGTTGTCATTGACAGACGTACAAAGGTCGGTCTCTTCATGTCGATCAAGGATACCATCAGTGTTGATGATTTGGGATGGTTGTACATCCATGAGATTTTACGTCTACATGGAGTTACACGCTCCATCATTTCAGACAGGGATGCATGTTTTACATCTTGGGTCTATTAGGTGCTATAGAAATCTTTGGGTACACATGTGCTTTTGATTACAGCTTACCACCCCCAGACTGATGTCTAGTTTGAGCGTACGATTCAAGTGCTTGAGGGCATGCTACGAGCATGAATCCTGGATTTTTGAGGTTCTTGGGAGAAGCATATACCTCTTGTGGAGTTTTCCTACAACAATAGTTTTCAAGAAACTATTCAGATGGCACCTTATGAGGATTTGTACTGTAGGCCATGCCTATCACCCTTATGTTGGCTGGAGGCAAGATAGGCAGCTTTTCTAGGCCCTCATATTGTTCATAAGACCACAAAGTAGATAGAGTTGATTTGACAGAGGATGGCTACTGCACAATCTCGACATAAGTATTATGCTGATTAGTAGAGACGACCTCTGGAGTTCGAGGTTGGGGATCAGTTTTTCCTACGTGTCGCACCGAGGTTGGAAAAGAAGAATATTAGGAGTCAGGGTTAGCTTTTTCCAAGGTACGTTAGGCTATTTTAGGTGTTTTAGAGAGTTGTTCTGGTTGCCTATCGGTTGTAGTTACCTTAGAGGTACCAATCTATGCACGACGTCTTCCACGTTTCTCAACTTCGACATTACGTTTTAGAACCATCTCATTTTTTAACCCAAGGAAGTTGAGTTGGAAGTGGATGCATCCATTGAGTATAATCCTATCCATATTGTGGCTCAATGTATGAAGGTTCTATGTGGCCGGTCTATTCCTCTAGTACGGGTTCTTTGGTAGCACGGGAGAGTACGGGACGAGACTTGGGAGAGGGAGGCAGACGTACGATCGCAGTGGCCAGATTTGTTTGGGGTTTCTTCTTCTACGCCACCTTGCTAGGGGAATTCGGTGATAAATTTATTTTATGGGGGAAGTTTTTAAGTACCCAGACCTTCTTTTCAGGTATTCTTCCTTTTTATGTTCGTTTTTTAGAAGAAGGGGAATTCTGGAAATTTTCGAAGTACACGTCGTGTACTTTCTGAGTACACACCGTGTACTCAGTTTCCGCAGGTAGCCGTGTTCTGGACGTGTAGCAGTCATGCACACAACCATGTGGGGGTGACCTAGAGGCTGCTTAAAGCAGAGTATTGACACAGAAAGTACACACCATGTACTCCAAAAGTACACGCTGTGTATTTTGTTTTTTCATTAAACGCACTGCGGTCGCGTCTGACGGACAGAAAACCCTACTTCTAGGTTTCTTTCATCCGAGAGAACCTGTACGACCATGATCCTTCTCTGAGCCCCTGAGCCTCCGTTCGATCTACGATTAGACCACCTTCAATTGCATTGGGATCGCCTCGGTAAGCTCTCTCTTCTACTTGATCCTCGTTTCATGATTCTTCTTCTTTATCAAGTTATCCTCTGTTGAACATTTTAGACGTTATTGTATATATTTGGCGTTATAAGGTGACTCAAGCCTCTAAATTCAAGTATATTTATATCCCAAAGACAAGGTAGGTGTTTTGTGCCTTTCTGTTGAAATTATTTGAGTTTTATGTACAGATGTTCCCAATACCCACGAACAGGGTGCTGCATGTTTACCGTTTTAGCCCTATTGGTTGTCTGTTATTCTTGTATGATTAAGTAAATGATATTTGACTATGAATATGGTATATTTTTTTACTTTGTATTTGTTTCCCATGAATGTTTTTCTTGTTAGGCGTCAGTTTACTTTCCCATGCCTAGTATTGTATGATGGTGTGACTGTTGTTATGTTAGGTTATTATGTTTTAGAATGCTAGAAAGTAGTTATTGAGGTTTTCCTTGTCCGTGATGCACTGCTACACTTTCTTGACTTACACAGGTCCGTGAGAACCTGGTGTATAGACGATAGGGAGAATGGACATTGAACGCTTCTCCAGAGTGTCTGTTTTACTTATGATGTGAGACCACAGGGGGAATTAACCTTGAGTGCTTCCTCAGGGAGTCTGTAGTTCTTCGACGCAGGCCACATAGGGAATGTGACGTAAGTGCTTCCCTTTAGAGCCTTTAGATATCGATATGAGACTATAGGAGGAATTGATAGTGAGTGTTTCCTCAGAGAGTCTCTGCTTAAGCTGAACCAGAGGGGTTAGACTGAGTGTACTGCCCTGATGGTTGCTTTTGCTTATTAGGTAGGACTAGAGGTGATAGACTGTGAGTACTTCCTAGAGGGTTACCTTGTGTTTAGCTTCTTGCTTATGTTTCTAGGTTGGATAAAAGAAGATATGTTGTGGGTACTTCCCATAGGGTTACCTGTTGTGTTTATCTGTTTTGTTTAGATGTTTCATGATTATGTGATTATTTTAATTCTTTAAAACTGTGGATTATTTACTACTGAGTACTTCCTTGTTTACTGTCTTCTATACTTTACCTGCCATATTTTCACTGACTGTTAGGCAAAGATCTCGTGGTGGTTTCCATCTGGGATTTAGTCTCACACCTGGTTTGGGCCATGCTTTTGGGCACAAACAGATTATATTGTTGCAGTTATAGATAAGGGAAAGCTCCCTTCTACTTCAGGTACCTGACATGTTGTGGAGCTGGAAAGAACGAGACCAAGCATAGGCTTGCGATGCTGTAAAGATGAGTACTGTTTTTCTTTTTTACATGTTCTAGTACTATATTTCAGAATTGTTCTTTGTTTCACTTCTTTCCTAGACATATTTGTCATGCATCGTTTTATATATGTGCTCTATTTTATTCTATCAGTCTTCCACTATTTATTTTTTGTATGATATTATTACTACTTCCGCTCTTGTATGTATTTGTTTACTTCCACTGTGTAATCTTCCAATTAGGGCATAGTTTCCCCACTATCACACCCAAGGTCCTTGCTTCTAGTCAGCAACCTCTGGCGTTTGGGGAAAAGCGCTTGAAGCCATGTGACCAACCGGGTATGGGGCGCCTCTTGGTGGCTTTCGGAACTGGGATGTTACACTTATTTTCCAATATTTTTTATCTATCTTATACATAGGAATCATCATCATCTGTACCATATTAATGAAAAGTATTGGTGGACTTGAAGTTGTCAAAACAATATGGTCTGTCAGTGGTGCAGGTTTTTGGGTGTCACCCTAAACATGTTTTAATAAAAGAAATGAATAGGAGGATAAAGATAAGAAAATGGATGATATTTAGTCATGATTATATTCTCTAGAAGAAAAACATAATTAGCTGTTTGAGTTGTTAGAAGAAGTTATGGTAAGGAATCAAAGAGAATAAGAAATACAATAGAAACCACTATATGAATATCCTCCCCCCCCCACCAGCTATGAGGTGACCCATTATCCTCAAAGGGGTGACTTAAAAGAGGTAATCAATTTTTTCATAACTGTTTCTATGAAATGTGAATTAGGAATACATTGATACATTTATCATACTAATGTTATATAGTGTGAAAATGATTCTGATTTATATCTATCAACACCCACCCATTACCTTGTTGTGAAGGGTATAATGTACAATATACAAGGAACTATTATACACAACAAACAACTTCCAATAGGTCATGTGAGAGTGGGGATTCACATAGATCGTGATCCAAGAACTAAGATACATCTTCCACTCTATGATATGGATGTTCTTATGGAAAATATTTCTATTGGAACTTTCATTGCATGACCATTTCATCATGTAAAAATACATGTCAAAAAGGATTTATTCCTTTCCAATTTATTTTTTATAAAAACCCATTAACAATTAATGGAAAAAAGGAAGAGACTAATAAATATTATTATAGACCTATAAATGGATGGGGTGAAATGGAAGGTTGAATCAAAATGATCTAAAGGATCAACCAATCAACCAAAAAATAGTTAAAAAATATCTCTACCCCATTATTTCAACTTATAAATTTACTGACATTAAAGGTTCATAAAAATACAATGTTAAGAAATGGTGATATGACCAAAATTTATTTTGAATAACAAATGAATGTAGAGGCCATTAAATACTATCTTAGTCGTGATAATGTAAATTAAATCTTCAAGTATGAATGGCTAGGAGTCTTAGTTATAAATGTATACATGAGGGGTTTTTTATAATTTATTTTTTCAAAAGCTCATCTACTATGTTAATTATGAAAAAATATTATTCACTTCTTCGCAGGTGTATATATTGGTACTATTTAAAGGGAAACCCCTATAAATAAAAATTTGGACTTATTATTCATTACAACACTTCTACACAACAATTCTCATTGGAACCAAATGAATAGAAGTAATAGTGAAAAAATTGCCTATGATGTTTGAAAAAAAAAACTTACAGATGAAAGGCTCTTCTTAGCACCAACTATATAGTGGTAAAACTCAACCATTTAATCATATAAAATATATTTTGATTCCTTACATTGCAAATTCCTTTTTATTTTCTTAGGAAGCATTGGTTACTCCTTACAATCAATTTGGATACTCTAATTATTTATTTGTTTTGGATTCAATGCATGGATACCCAATAAATCTACAACACATGATGAAATTTATCAATTTGTAATACACTACACAAAACATTTTACAATAAACATTAATTTATAAATTTTATATTACATTTTAATGAAAATTTTGTTATGATAGGGCCATGTTTAAATATTATCAAAATCATGGAATGATGATCGTCCATGATGATAAGAAGCCTATGAAATTATCTAACTAGATAAGTATTAGGGTATATATAATAAGATATCACTGTAAAAAAATATATCAAAATAAATTGCTTATTTTTATTGATGTTTATGCAGTTCCTAAAATAAACTAACAATAAAGATTGTATTTTTATGCTTTCAAAATTATTAATGATATTTTGTTTCATCAATAGACTAGAATCACCAAAGAGGAATTGTTTATGATAATTTCTATTTCATTTAAAATATATATTAACCATTTCTTTATTTATATTTTTTAGTACAACCACGAATACCTACAGTCCACATTTTCAAAAAAGGAAATACATTTGTTTAGAAATGAATGGGAAGAATACATGGAGTGAGAATGTATACATACATCATAAAGAGATGACTTCCCTCTACTTATGTTGTATGGGCCCAGATCCATGTGCTCCAAACCTTTGTGAGTTCCTGAGGATACTGGAGCTTGGAGGAGGCTTGGAATAAGTCTAAAGTTTTTCGATGCTAAAATAATGGAAGTAGGGAGATTACACAGCATGTAATCCTTACACATCATGTATGTAAGGTTCACATATTAAGTATTTTTGGTTCATGCCATTTAATTTATAAAGGTTAAATAAAAAAAGATGATGCATTTCTCATTGATTTGTGTCCCTTGACATTTAAATGGCCAATAAATTGTTTTAAAGCCATGTAAATCTATTATAAATGGTTTTTATAAACATTTTCAGCTACTCAGGATTCACAAACCCTACGGATGCACATGATTCTAGGAAACCAATGGCTCTATTCTATGTGTTTTGGGGATTCATTTGATAGGGATTGATCCTTATCCCTACGCCTTTGATCTTTGGTGATCTATGGTGATCTGAGGTGTGTTATTCCTTCATTTTCTAGTGGTTTATCCTGGTTTGATCTCATTTCCTCCCATATCTTCTCTCCATTCTATGGAATTTGATCTTCTATATTTATAATGGGGTTTTTATTAGTTTTTGTTGATGTGGTTATGTCTAGGAATCCTCATATGGATGGAGTTCTTAAGGGAGTGGTGATCATAGATCCTTAACATGGTTTATTCTCATGCAAAGAATATTGACAGATTTTGATATATAAGATTCATTACTTCTCTTATATTTACATGAAATCATAATGTTGGAATGATTTATCCTTTTGAATACAATTAAATTGACCTAGTAAATATTGATCCATATTAAATATTGGATAGCAATCACATGTTAGCGATGTTGTTGCTTTGTACCATGATAGTGGTTTTCCTCTTGATTTGCTGGATAGTGTGATATTTTTTATTTTCTTTGTTAGAATGTTATTCTTGATGCAATTTTTTAAAGAAATTAAAATTAGAATTAATTGATAATTAATTTTCTTAAGATTATAGAGGCATATTTAATTAATCTGGTTGTTGACGTAAGTTGATTCTAATCAAATTGATATTTATGTGCATGTTTAATTGAAATGATATTCCATGTGTTTAATGGAATTGATAAAGTTGGTTAATGAACCTGAAGCATGATAATTCTTTTTGATAATAACTAAAAGGGTATGTTAATTGAGAATGGTACTTCTCTTGTTTTTTAACAAAAGTAAATGCTAAGATCATGTTTTGCCTCTGATATCTTGTATTATCTTGATGCCTTAGGTTGCATGTAGCTTGAACCTATTAATAAATAAATCAGTTAATTCAAGATTTAATAAAAAAACATTAGTGTTATAAAGATAATTTTATAAGGATTACGTTTTCTATTTACTTGATAAGTCTAAATTCCTTGTTTTGAAGATGTGGTATATTTTTTCATGATAAGGATTAATGCATTATTTTGAGGGCCTAATTTTCCTATTGATTGCTTTTTTATTTTCTACATCTTATTATCTTATTTGGATTCGATCCTTGTGAAGTGATCTTAGTATGGATAATCCTGGATGGATGATGTGTGATATAGGGTGGGGAGGCTCGAATGCGATGTGACACTGGGATGGATGATCATGGGATGGCTATTGGCGGGGAGGCTGAGATGACATGGCAGACGTTGATGTATGTGACAGTAATATGCATTTTTATATGCATGTGGGTTTTGGGGATGTAATTAGAGTTGATTAAATGGGTTAAATTTAGGCTTACCCATTAATGAGATGTTGAGATATGGGATGCTCTCTTGAATCTTTTTAATAGATATGGCTGGGTAGCTTGTTTATCTGTATTTCATTCCCCACTAATTAAGGTAGTTGGAGGTGCTTAATTGCTTGTTTTATCCTATTGGTATCTTAGGATGGTTTTATTAGAGTACCCGAATATGGAATGATACTAATACTGAATAAATAAATGTTTAACCCATGAGGTTGGTTGATGATGGAATGAAAATGCTTAAAAGATGTTAATCTTACTAAACCAGGCCCTTGGTTTGGACTTTTTCTTAGAGGGCATGGACTTTAATAATTAATGTAACGAAATGTAATGTGGAATAATTTTAATGGTTAATTAATGGATAATTAGTTAATTAATTAAAGGAAATGCTAGATTAGATAATGAATTTAATGTAACTCTTTTATTTGCTTGTGTGCTTATTTGATGTCTGGTCTTAGCAGTAATAGTCGTGAGTCCAAACAACATTAGCTGCAGTTGAGTCTAATATTGGGTTATTTCCATAGTGTGGTTGTGATCTATATTATTTCATGTATATTATGTGATTTCATACACTTCCCCACCCATGTCGGTTAGGGAAACTAACACCCAGTGGAATTTGGGAGGGTGTTTTCCCCAACATCTCAGTGGGAGGATAGACATATGACAACCCCATATGTCCATGATCTCTTCTCTTTGTAGTAACTCATGATGGTATGCATAGCGGTTAGTCTTACCAAATATGTGTGTAGAGGTTTGTGATGGGTTTTGGTTATTTCACACACATATATTACCAGATACAGTATCCAAAGGATAATCATAGGTATGATGTGTATATGTTGTGATGGATTGAGGTACTTACTCGGTGTATGAGCTGTAATGGCTTGATGTATAATACCTTATGTTAGATATACATCATACGAGATATGGTGGATCCTAGAAACTAATTGGTTTCTATTGGGTTTTGATATGGGATGGTGTTGTTATGTGATGCATTGGGTGCATGTTGTGACACCTTGAGCAGGTGTTTCTGGGATGGTTTACTTTTGGATAGAGATGCTCAGGATGTACGACATTGGGGAAGAGGGGTAAACCGATGGGGAAGTGCAATAAGGGAACCCTTGATGTTTTATTATTATATAATATACCTTATTTTATGTAATAATTTGTGATATATATCCATGGTGAGGTTAAGAACTTATTGTACTTGTTTAGGTGATGAGTTTTCTTCACTGTTGTTCACTATGATTTAGCATTATTTCTTTATCATTTTCATAAGAGGATCTGGGGATGATCTTACTAAGTACACTGTTATGCTCACCCTACATATATATAAACTATTTTTCTAGTCAGTTAGGGTAGGTTGGTGATTGGGATGAATATTACTATCTTTGGTTTTATCAAGAGCAGTTTAGCGTGATTTATTTACATTTTTGGTACTTGTAGTTTTCTCATTGATGGTAATGCCTCATATTTTGCAAGTTCTCTATAACATCAATTCTAGTCTCCAACTCAGGGCCTACTAGAGGAGGGACTCAGATATTCACCATCTCACTCCTATTATTGTGGTATATATGTGGGGAGGAAGTCATGACAGAGTGGTACCAGTGGCTCAAGTTTGAGTGATAGTATGGAGGTTATAGTTAAGTACGGATGAGGTTGCATGAATTGGTAGGGAAATAGTGTCATCTAAATTTAGGAAGAAACATAAACCTAGGAGACTATCTAAGACACTATTATTTAAATACCTCTATGATCCGATTCATGGACCTTTAAGTTTATTGATCCTACTAAATTAAGTGATACTAGTTGTACGGTAGAGACCTAGGTAAGGGTCATGCATCATTCATCTTTTCACTTGTGTTTGAAATGGGTAGACCTTGTGATGGGTAAAAATCATAAACAATATAATAAATTAAATAATTACTTTATTAATATTAAATATTCCATATTCTAGTTTTAGGATATCTAATCGTTTGTTCTTTTTTCAAGCATGGATCTACGTTGAAGTCCTCTTCAAGTTCAGGTCAAAGATGTTCAGCGGGATGCACCAGTAGATCATCACATAGTAGAGGTCGATGTTGAAGAAAATTGAAGGAGGAAACTTTGATAGTTTTAGTGCTAGAGTCCACAAAATTATGAGGGTTCTCTTTCTCATTCATTCTTTGAGGAATGTTTTTAGGAGGTTGATATAGACTTTAGTTTGATTTGTGCTTAGAAATAGCATTGGGTATCATTGTCTATGACGATGATGTGTGGAGCAGTGAGGAAGTAGTGGTTCTTATTCCTTGGGGATCACAAGCAGTCAGTAGTCTCATAGGAGAAGTGTTTAAACGAGTTCAATGTAGAGATTCTTTTTTCGACCATGAAGGCGGCCAGTCGCTAGGAGTCGCTAACCCTACGATAGGGGAGATCCAGTGTGCATGAGTTCAGGATCCATTTCAAGACCCTTCTATGATATGATTCTGACATATTTTACAATGATGATGCTAGGTGAGAAATTTTGAGGAGTATTTTAATCCATAGATCTAGCACCGGGACATCCCATTTATGCTAAATATGTATCTCAAGGTGATTTTGAGAGTAGAGGTTATTGAGAGGATTCTATCCACAATTAGGTCATCATGGGAGAATATTCATCTGGATTCTTCATGAATTAGAGACATGGTTCGGGTTCCCTGTTGATAGGATAAAAAATTTATTGTTCTTCTGGGGGTATGTCCCATCCCTCGTCATCTCGTTTCTCGAGTGGAAGCGGATCTCGAACCTATTCCAAGGGATCATACCCATGATTTTAATTTGTATGTTTAGGTCATTAGTGGAAATAATGTCTGAACTTTATAATTAGTTAGTGTGTGCCAGTTTTTCCACTTCAGGTTCCTTAATTTATGTAGTTTCATCTGAAGTAGTAGTATCAAGGTGGTCCAATTTGGGATCATCATAGAATATATGGGGTAGGCATATGATAGCCCTGAGATTCTCCTCATCCTTAGATACCAAATCATGACCATAAAGGTGTTTGTTAATATGGTTATATAGGTCATGGATCAAGTCATGGTCAGCTTCATGATTTAGTGTTTCTAGCACCAGGTGAGCCAAATGTCATTCAAGGTACCCTTTTCTTATTTTCAACATGGGTGCATCATTTTTTTATTCATGATTAATTCAAATCATTATATCACCTACCCTCATCCATGATTTGGAACTTGAGGTAGAGTGCCTTTCAACTCCCTTGGCTTTGACTACGATAGTTTGAGGTTGAGATGACTTGAATGAAGTACGTACAGACTATGATCTAGTGTTGTGGCAATACTTTTCTTAGGAATACATCCTATGTTTATGGATATATCCATATGACATCATCCTTGAAATGTATTTGTTGTATTCAGTGTAGAATATTGTTGATTTCTTCAGGAGGTAGGTTGTTTTGTATGATGTTTATGGAGTGCCAGTAGTGTTTGTTTTTGAGTAAGACCCTCGTATGGGTTAGAGACATGTTCTATACTTTTCATATTTAATTTATGAGTTCATTAGAAGTTTAGAATATGTTGTTTCCTTGGGTTGTTGACGAGTACCCTGATGTCTTTCTAGAGGAGGTTGTAGTGTTTCCCCCTCGATGGGATATTGAGTTGGGATTGAGCTACAATGAGGAACGTCTTCTATCATGAAGTCTCTATATAGGATGGTGCATTATGAGTTATAAGATATGTGAGTATATCTCGATTATTTTTCTAATCATGGTTATTTTAGGCCTATTATGTCACCTTAGGGTTTACTAGTTTTGTTCGTAAAGAAGGGTTATAGTAGTTGATTGATTTGTATTTATTATCATTACTTGAACCATGTAACGGTGAAGAACAACTATTTTCTTCCACAGATTGATGATTTATTAAATCATTTTAAAGTATCGATATGGTTCTTGAAGATCGATTTTTGGTCTAGATATCAGCAGATGCCAGTTAAGAATGAGCATATTCAGAATACTGCTTTCATTGTCATCACAGGCATTATGAGTTTGTTGTGATGTCATTTGGTGTAATGAATTCTCTAGTTGTATTCATAGGGTTGATGAGCATAGTGTTAAGAGGGTTCTTGGATAATTTCATAGTGGTTTTTATCGACATAATCCTTGTGTAATACTCATTAGAGGAGGAGAAAACAGAGCATCTACATGTTGTTTTGGGAGTTCTTCATCATGAGCAGCTTTTTGGGAAGTTTTTGAAGTTTGAGTTATGGGATCATGATGTCTATTTCTTGGGCAATTTTGTATCCTAGTCGGGATTATTTTTGGATAATTCAAAATTATAGGAATTTTTTCTTAGGTGGACCCTAGGATAGTGGTAAAGGTGTAAAATTTCCTTGGCCTTGTAGGCTATTACAAGAGGTTAGTAGCTGAATTATCTTGATTTGTGACTCCTCTAAAATCTTTAACCAGAAAGGATCAGGAATTATTGTAGACTAACCAGCACTACTGGAAATATGACATTTCCCAACGCTTCTATACTAACGGTTTGTTAAAACTGTTGGTATAGGTCCCCTTTCCCAACGGTTTGGACAAACCGTTGCGAAATCCCACTTTGAGGTCACTTTTCCCAGCGGTTTTCCAAAACTGTTGGGAAAGGGTATGGATTTCCCAGTGGTTTGGCCAAACTGTTGGGAAAACTCCACTTTGTGGCCACTTTTCCCAATGATTTGGCCAAACCGTTGGGAAAGGGTAGGGATTTCCCAACGTTTTGGCCAAACTGTTTGGAAAATTATACTTTGAGGCCACTTTCCCAATGGTTTATCCCAACCGTTGGGATAGGTACCCACCCTTTCCCAATGGTTTGGCCAAACCATTGGGAAAGGTCCCCTATACACCAACGTTGCTCCCAAAAATCAAGGACCTATACCTATGGTTTTCAAAACCATTGGTATAGATCTATAAAAACTGTTTTGACAACCGTTAGTATAGGTCCTTTGAATTTTTATCGAATATTCTTACCGAGAACATTATATAAATAAAAATTTAAATTATTTATGATAATATATATATAATTATGAAATTATGTTCACAAAAATCATGTTAGGTTAGTGGTTAGGTTGTTCAATGATAAACTAGAGGTCCCGGGATCAAATCCCACTGGATTTTATTTTTTGAAATACATATACCAACGGTTTTATGGAATCGTTGGTATAGATTTTCATATTACTTATACCAATTGTTTTCAAAACCATTGGTATAGGTCTATACCAACGGTCTTCCAAAAAACAGTTGGTATTGACCTATCCCCACGGCTTACTTGTCAAAGGTCCTCCAAACCATTGGTATAGGCTATACCAACGGTTTGGAGGCCTATACCAACGGTTCCAAACCATTGGTATAGGTTAGTTTTCAAGTAGTGCAGTGTCAGGTAGATTTTGAGTACCTAAAGGATAAGTTTATTAGCACTACAACTCCTTTTTTCCCAACTAAGGAAGTTCATTTTGAGGATTTCTATGATGATTCGTGTCTTCTATTGGGCTACGTTCTGGTGTAGAAGAGATAGGTTGTTTCTTATGGGTCTTTTATATTACATCCTCATGAGTGTAACTATGACACCCATGATCTTGAGATTGAGGCATTGGTGTTTTCTCTAATGTTGTGGAGAAATTACCTCATCATTGATCATTTTGGGGTTTTTACTGGTAATAAAGTACTAAGGTATGCCTTCTCCCATCATGAATTGAACTTGCACAAGTGTCAGTGGATAGAATTATTGTAGTATTTGAATTTAAGATTTCATATATACCAAGAAAGGGAAATTTTGTAGATGATGCACTTAGAAGGAAGTCACATAGTGATTTTTTGTGTGAATTTGGGGATTCCTAGTGAGTGATGGAAGAACTCTCAGTAATTCATCTTGATATGGTATAGGTTGCAGGTACATGTTGTATATTGAATATGAAATTGTAGTCATATTTGGTTCAGTAGGTGGATAAGTCCAAGCAAGGGGATTCTATGGTGGGGGTATAGAGAGACCGAGTTGTTTTTAGTAATTCCTCTGATGGTAGGTTTGAGGATGGATAGCACTGGGTATTCTTCCAAAGAATTATTTTTATTCCTTCAATGATGTGTGATATGCTTCGCTGTGATTTCCATAGTTTACCTTTGGGGGGTATATCCTAGTGTGAAAATGATGTACTGAGCATTGAGAGGTTATTTTTTGTTGCATAGTTTGAATAATATAGTTGTAAAGTTTGTTTCTCAATGTTCAGTTTGCCAGAAGGTGAATTCCAAGCACCGTGTTCCTGATGGATTTCTCTAGTCGTTAGATATTCCACAATGGAAGTGGTAGGACATCTCGATGAACATCATTACTAATTTACCTTGATCTCAGGGATGTTTCCATGCTATATGGGTTATAGTGGGTTATTTTAAGAAATCATTTCACTTTATAGTGATCAAGGAGTTAATCTCAATGGAGGTTTTATCAAGGTAGTTCCTGGAGGAGGTGCTGCGACTCCATGGAGTAATGAGGTGGATCATCTTTGATTGGGATGCTCGATTTACCTATAGGTTATGGATAGATCTCTAGCATGATTTTGGATCTCAGAAATTGCTTAGCACTGTTACTCATCCGTAGATAGATGGTCAAGCTGATCAGACCATCTAGACTCTTGAAGACATGTTTCACTCTTGTGTCTTAGATTTTGGAGGTTTATGGATGAGACACCTGCCTTTAGTCAAGTTTTCATACAACAATACTTTCCACTCCACAATTGGTATGGATGCTTTTGAAGCTTTTTAAGGACAACCTTTTTGTTCCCTATTTTACTGGACTTGGGTTGGAGAGACAACAATTCTCAGTCCAGAACTGGTATAAAATACAATAAAGATGATTTCGGTAATTCATGAGATGATGAAAGTAGAGTAGGGTCATCAGAAATCTGATGTTGATTATAGGAGGAGACCACTTGAGTTCGACATCGTAGATCATATGTTCTGAAATGTGACTCCTCAATATGGGAATTGAAGGTTTGGTTGTGGGATTAAACATTATCCTTGGTTTGTTGGGCCTTTTTTGGTTTGGCTCGTGTCGGAGCTGTGGAGTATCGGATAGCATTTCCCCCATAGAAGAGAAAAATACATGATTTCTTTTACATTTTAAAGAATCTTCATTATCTTATAAAGGCTCTCATGTCATCGATTGGGGCAAGATCAATTTTCAAAATGATGACACCTTTGAGGAGAAGCCTGTAGAGATCTAGGGCTACCAGGAGAAGGTGTTTCATGGGCATTCTATTCCCTTGGTTAGTGTATTATGCAGGCATGGTGGCATAGAGGAGAGTACCTAGGAATTTGATTCATGGATGCATGCTTAGCACCCTGAGATGTTTTTTTATCTCTCACCTCTTATAATGTTATTCTCTTGTGGATGTTGATCCTTTTTGGTTTATGAGATGGTTTCCTATTTTTTCTTTTTGTGGTTGTACTCTCATTTGATAGGTATCTCCCTTGGGAGAGTGTTTAGGAGCTGGTTGTAATTTTTCATAGTTTTGAGCTTATTTCTGTTAAGTTAGTTGGTTGAACACCTATGGCGGTGATACCATTAAGAGATATCTTTAGGGGTGGTTATTCGGACGACCCCTTTTCATTTCTCTCTGGTTTGGTTTTGGATTCTCAAAGATGAGAATTGTTTGAGAGGTATGTAATGTAAGGGCACGAATCTATGTGGTCCATCCCTTTGTGAGTTCTTAAGGATATTAGAGCATGGAGGAGTCTTGGAATAAGTCTAAAGGTATGCTTCTAAATTTCCGGAAGTAAGGATATTACACATCGTGTAATCCTTACACGCCGTGTTGGTGAAGTTCATGGTTATGAAGGGCTAGTTCATGATGTGTAAATTTTTAGGGTTAAATAATAAAAAGGAAATGCATTTTTCTACAATTTATTACCCCCTACATTAAAATGACATGTAAATGGTTTATACATAGCTTAAATATACTTTGCAATGTTTTTATAAACATTATTAGTCACCCGAGTTTCACAAACCCTGTAGATGCACCCAATTATAGGCAACTAGTGACTCCCTTCCAGGATTTTTGGATATTCTTTCAATAGGTATTGATCCTTATCCTTTCTCCTTTGATTTGTGGCAATCTGTGTTGATCCAAGGTGCTTTCTTCTATAATTTTCTAGTGGTTTCCCCCAATTTGATCTCCTTTCCTTCTGTATCTTCTCGTTATGCTATTGAATTTGATCTCTTGTATTTCTATTGGGATTTCTATAACAACCAAAGTACATAAAAAATAATTTGTTTTTATTCAAAAATTAAATATTTAAATTCATTATAAATGTATAATAAAATATGTGATATTTATAGAAATTAAGAAATTTATACTAATGGAATAGTGACATGACTTTAGGAATAGTAACTGACCCTTAGAAATAGTAATCTACCCGATATAATAGTGATATCACTTATGAAATTATAAATAAAATTTCTGTATCTTATAAGTGAAAATATGATATATTTATATGATGGAATAAGTAGATAAATGTTTTGAAAATGATTAATTAAGTGTTTGTATTTTTTGTAAAACATAAATGTTTATTTATAATTTTATTATTAAGTTAATGATTTGAAAAGAAGATTTATTTTCATAAAATATATTTATAAATTAATATTTTATTTTCTTATTATTATAAGACAATTTTATGAGACATTAATTATTTTTTTTATGTGTTATAGAATCAATTATAGTTTTAACATTGGTATTTTTTTGGTAAATTATTATTTTAATTAAAAATTAACTTTCTCATATTTAAAAAGTTATTTTTATAAAATGGAGCTAATTTTTAAATTCTATACATTTGAAAATTGTTAGGGTGAATTTTTGGTATTTTTATAAAATACTATAATAGTTGAAGAATAGTGAAATATGGTAATTCATAGTATAAGCTAAATACATTAATTATTGAGTCATGGATGATGTATGGATTATGTAGGCCTATAATATCAAAATATCCTTCATGTTTTAATATATTTTTTGATAATTCTCAAACTATTCATAGTCTTGAGCCAAAATAATAAATTGATGAATAAAATAATAAAAAAACACTTCTCTCCTCTACTATAAATACCACCCATCACCACCACTTCTCCTTGTTGGAGTTGGTGGCCTAGAACCAACTAATTTGTACTTTATTAATTAATAAATAACTTATCACATATTGATTGTTCTTATACATGACAATTCATGTGATAATGTCCTAGGGATAGCTCTTTCATTAAAGGTTTATAGCAGATCTCTATTATGATGAGAACCCGGAAGTGCCATAACACTATTCTTGAATATATTTTCTATGGTTGGATGGTGTTATTTGAAGGATAGAAATAATTCAGGCCATTAGGGGTGAGGAATCATAAAACATTGAGGCACCTTCTCATTGTGTGCTCCCTTGGTAATATCCAGATGGATATTATGAGAATGAGACCAGACAGTAGGAAATCCACATTTCATAGTGTCATTGGATGTTCCTATCTGCGGATGTGTGTATTGGTCCTTAGAATTTAATATTATTATTAATGGATATTACAACTCACGAACTTAGATGTATTGAAGAAAATTTTGATGACACGGTATTCGCAGTAAGGTAGTACATTTTGGGTGCGTCACGAGTAATACTGCATTAATTGATAATGCGAGAAAGGATTATTCCCTTATGTCCCATAATGGAAGTAGATATTTTAGGCCCTTTGATGGAATTTTTGTAGCCTAAATAAATCTATGGCCATTGTGAGGAATGGGAAATTTCAATTCTGTGAATTCAAATAAAGAATAATCAAACACATGGGTTGAAAACACCTGCATACAACCCGCTTGATTCGAGATATCGAGAAAAAGGGATTACATTACACGATAAGCGTTTGTAGGAGGAGACATGTCATTGCGGTGTTAACTTATTTCTCTATGTGTGTCTTGGAGTGTTGCTAGACACTAAACTTAGACTTTAAGCAGGCTCTGCCTAATTCCATTTAGAAATTGTCCTTGAGGGTCACACACTAAGTGTGTCCAAGTATCTCAATTAAATATTAATTTAACAAGTTGAATAAATATTATTCCTGATTAAGGTTTAATACTTTTTCAAGGATGTTTGATCGCATTTATTTCAACACTAGTTATTCAAGAGAATATATTTTGGGTGAAATAAAATATTTTTTAGCGAGTAATGCAGGGATATTTATTTGAGAAATAGTTATTATTCAAGGTCTAATAAATGTGGTGGAGGAAATAAGGATAATGTAAAAACATAAGTACACATTATGTATATTAATATACACGTCGTGTATTTTTTTGGGAATTTATGAGAAATAATAATACTAATTTTATTAAATAATATTAGGTGTAATACTTTGGGTGCATATCAAGTAATAATAATAGTCAAATGTGATTATTAGACATGGGGTATTACTAAGAATTAATTGAAATGAATAAATGCTTTCGAGTAATTAATTCATTTTATTATTCTAAGTAATTAAAATCTCAATTATATAATTCTCATTATCCTAGCCATTTTGAGGGGTTATGCACAACAGATCTAGAGAAATATCTCAAGCCAAGAGGGAATTATGTTCTTCTAAGGACGCTCTCAAGCTATGAGAGAGATCCTTCTCCACCAGATCAAGGTGATCAAATGTGAACATCGCAAGCGAAGGCTCTTCTACACCAGTACCCGGATATCCCTTCGACGTCGACCAGAGATATGTAGAGCATGTGTGGATCACCAATAGAGGAATCCTACACTTGGATTCTACGACCCAACGATGGATCACATCAGATCATGACTGTAAAACATCAACGGAGAGATAATTCCATCAAGGTAATTCTTGTATTTTAATTAAATTAATTATAACCAACATATGATGATCATATATATGGTTCTGAGAGTCCCTTCTTTTCTATCATTATTCATTCTATTATGAAGATCCAGAATTTTATTATCATGACAGATCTCATATTAAACATTATTAACAGCAAAAAATTAAATTTGGGTACTCCCACCAACGTGCTTCCACTGCGCCCAGAACCTACAAGTTGTATCCAAGAAATCATATTGTTTATTAAAATTGTTTAGTTTTTCATTGGTGATTTACACATTTAATAATTCAGTTGTATCAATTCAAGTTAATTGTTATTTAAATCTGAATCTTGAGATCTATTCCTCTTATATCATTTCTCGTTCACCTTACAGAAATGATATTTTCTTTTAATTTTGATTTAATTAAAATAGAGAATTTAATCTAGAGGTTCCAAAGCATCCTAGACATACAACACAAGAATACACGATGTTTATTCGGCAGTACACACTGTGTAGTATAGGTTCCATGCACCGGGACATTCTGCCAAACCTAGCCATTTCAATGGATCATATCTAAGTCTTTAAGACTCTATGTGTTGAGAAGGAATAGGTGGCACATGGTTTCTATACTACACATCATGTGGCCCCTAGAACATGGCGTGTAGTCCCTTCAGGTTAGGGTTGGACCGTGTACCTTGTACATGGCTTTCTCGGCTCGAAACTGTGTAACATGGATACTACACGGCGTGTGTTCCTATGAACACGCTGTGAACACTGAATATTTCTGAAGTACATCTACACACCATGTCCCCGAGCGTGTAATTTAGATGGATGGTGAACAAAAGTACATGTCATGTAGTCAGAACTACACACCGTGTACCTATCCAAATTACGTAGATTTATTAAATTTTTTTATTATATTATACAAACCCTTGATATTTGTACCATAGTGCAGGCATAAAGCTGAGGCACAACACATGATAAGTGTTTTATATATATGTATTTAATTTAACATCTATGTAATGTTCATTTATACTCACTGGGTAGTTATGAACGGTAATTCATTAGGTTTCCTCCAAGGTACAAGTTACGTACAAAGATAATTTTAAATGAATTTATTTTTTTTAAAATTATGATGGATGATAATCTCAAAGAAATTTAGAAAAGGGTTTCAGATAAAAGGATTGATTAATTAATGACAATTAATTGATTAGAGTTTGATTTATCTTAAACACGAATGATTAAATAATTGAATTCTAGTTTTATTTATGTAGAAATATCATTACATGTATAAATGGTCATGAGCTAGACCAAGACCTTTGTACGTGAATTGTTTCTTTTAATTTATTTATTTAAATTAAATTTTTTGGCATGTGTGCCTCTTCCTCATTAATATATAGGGCCCGCATGCCGAATGTTTCTTTTATTTAAAACCCCGTTTTACCCCTCACCTGCATGTGAAATAAAAGAATATGTAATGGATGGATGTCCCAAGCTAGTGGAGGCGGCTCATGTTTGAAGCCAAGGTGAAACCAATCCTGGGTGATATAAATATGTGCAGGTGGAAATCTGTAAACACAAACCCAAAAGGTTCAAGGTGTTTCTACCCTAGGTCTTGGGTTAGTTTATCAACTACTAGATAAACTAACCAATAAGAAAAGCTCATGATCGTACCATTTATTTTATTTCTGTCAGTTTCATGGTTTATTTTTTGTGGGTGTGTTGTCACGATCACATAATTAATGAATTAAACAAGCATGCAAGATGGAACTAAAATAATACCAGATTATGTGTAAATATTATCTTAGACATGGTTAATCACTTAAGTATATCCCACATAATATTAAAAATCATGTAATCAAAGATAATAAAATAGAAATTTAATTATAAGGATAAAATCCCTCAAAGAAATATTAAGTCGGTATAACCTTCCATAATGTGGTTAGAATCGAACTATAGTTCAAAGTGCTTGACCAACCCTAGTTGGGGTACATTCAATTATCATGTAATTATAATTCAAGGTTTTGGGTTGACATGAATTGGTTCACTTCAAGGGTTGACTTCCACAGTAGGACATGGTGTGACAAAGAGGCAAAGGGTGTGGAAATCCAAAATAATTGGATTTCGGGATTGGGGAGTCCACTCAACGAATCAAGGAGCTACCTGTTAATGAAGATAGAATTTGGAATGCCTACCTAAAATCCTTCAAGTTGCTTGACTGACCCTGGTTGGGATAATGCGAAGAGAAATATGGATCCTTTTGCACTAGAATATTCAGGTAACAGAATATTCCAAATTCAATGGTGAGGGCTATTATATTTTGATAAAATTGTGGAGACTAATAAGTATTAATTTATTTATTTGTCTCAGTTTTTACCCTAATAAATTACTAGACCTTTCCTCGTCTTAATTTTTAGAAACGTAAAGAAAAATGACTTCATACATATCATTTTGAACTATACTGGAGAAGGAAAACCTTCTCACTAGCACTAATTTTCGGGAATGGTAGAGGCATTTACGTGTCATCCTTCACCACGAGAGGAAATTGTATGTGTTGGAAGAGCCTATTATAGTTGTGCCTAGAAAAGAGGCCAATAATGAGGAACTATCTCTCTATATGAAACATATAGATGATGCCACAGATGTCCAATGTTTCATGCTATCGTCCATGTCTAATGATCTCTTGAAACGATATGAAAACATGGACGCGTATATCATGATGTCTCACCTTAAGGATCTATACCCAGAGAAAGAGAGATATGAGAGATATGAGATCTCCAACGCTATGTTTACAACTAAGATTAGAGATTATGTGCCAGTTGGGCCTCATGTAGTCAATCTTATTGGCTACATTTAAGGCCTAGAAATCTTATGGATTAAGTTCCCGGATGATTTGCATACAGATCTCATCTTATCATCACTTTCTAAGACCTTCTCTAGATTTATTGTCAACTATAACATAAGAAACAACAAGAGGAGTCTATAAAAACATCTAACATTAATTCTCTAGATAGATAAGGACATTGGGCATGACAAACCCATAGTCCTTATGGTGAATAATAAAAGGACAAGGAAAAGGGTCCAAGGACTTATAAACAGTCTGATGCCCCCGAGCATCATCCCTCCAAGAAGGGGATGATCTAGAGGTAGGGAAAGGAATGGGAGTCGATATGTTTTGTATGTGTAAGGCAAGGCCACTAGAAGATGAACTGCACCCAGAATCATGGGGATGCTAAAGGTGAGTTCATTATTGAGTGTAATCTTTCCATTTATACACATTGGATATTAGATACAGCTTGTGGGGCTCAGATCTATATTCAAATGCAAGAACCAAGTAGATTTATAAATATTTCTAGAGGAGAGGAGGATCATCGAGATGCCGATAGAGTGAGGTTGGCTACATTATCCATTGGTGATTACCAACTATCATTTCCAAATGGGATGATTTTGGTTTTACATAACTGTTATTATGTGCCTAGTGCTTCCAAAAACATATTTTTTGTATCAAGCTTGGATATGGATGGATTTATTTTCATGTTTGGAAATAAGGGTTTCTTCTTTTATAATAATAGTGTATGTTATGATATGTTGCATTTAAATAATGTGTTGTTTGTATTAAATTAAGAAAACCAAGTGTTGGAAATTGATAATGAAACAAACTCACATGACTCATACATCACCTAGTTGTCGCATCACCATCTCGGTCATGTAAATTAGAAGCACTTGACAAGGATCTACCTAGATGAATATTTAGACTCTACTATACTAGAACCACTTGATAGATGTCATTATTTATGACAAGGTAAAATGACCCAACTGCCTTTCGATTGACTGGGTGAAAAGGCCACAGAGCTTCTAGGATTGGTGCACATGGATGTGTGTGGACCATTATTAGTAGAATCTAGAGGTGGATATTCTTACTTGATTACTTATACTAATGATTTGAGTGGATATGGATATGTATACTTAATGAGGTATAAGCCAGAAGCCTTAGAGAAATTAAACGAATTTAAGAATGAAGTAGAAAATCAGCTTGGTAAGAAGATAAGTAATATTCGATCGGATCGAGGTGGTGAATATATGAACCAAGAGTTCATTGATTTTCTATGGGATTCTGGGATTCTATCCTAGCTCACTCCTCCTTATACACCACAATGTAATGGTGTTAGTGAAAGGAGGAACTGTACCTTGTTGGACATGGTGAGGTCAGTGGTGAGTCATGTAGATCTTTCATTGTCCTTTGGGGGATATGCATTAAAAATTGCATCATACACATTAAACAGAGTACTAACTAAGGTGGAAAATGGAATTCCCTCCAAGTTATGGAATGAAAAGAAAACCATTTTGTTGCACACACGTTTATGGGGATGCGAGGCATTTGTTAAGGCCTTCTCAGGTGACAAACTATCACCCCGAGGCACGAGGTGTATCTTTATAGGATATCCCAAGGAAATGAAAGGATGTTACCTATATAACCCTTCAAACAAGAAAGTGATTTTCACTAGACCAGCCATATTTCTTGATAGGGAGAACATCCTCAAAAATGATAGTGGAAGAAAGATTGACTTTGACGAATTTGATGCTCAAGATACACATAAGTTGGTACAGGAACAAGTTCCACAGGTCTCCATGAAAGAGGTTCTAGAAACACAAGTACTGCATAGGAACTCAAGGGAGGTAAGATAACCAGAGAGATTTGGTTTCATAGTAATCGAGAATAGTGAATAATTATTATTTGACAATGATGAACCTCTCTACTACAAAGTAGTAGTAGAAAGATCAAAAGCTTCAAGATTTCTAGAAGCTATGAATTCTGAGATGGATTCCATGTATCAGAACCAAGTCTGTGTTCTGGTTGATGAGCCAGTTGATGTAAATCTTGTTGGATTCAAATGGGTATTTAAGAGGAAAATGGACACGGAAGGTTAAGTTAGCACCTATAAAGCAAGGCTAGTGACTAAAGGATTCACACAACCTCAAGGAATTAACTATAATGAAATATTCTCACCACTTTACAAGTTTAAATACATAAGAATCATACATTCCATAGCATCTTACCAGGACTATGACATTTGAAAGATGGATGTCAAAACAACATTCATTAATGGGAAGATTCAGGAAGATGTCTATAGGACACAACCAGAAGGTTTTGTGACAACATGTGAATCCAAACTGGTTAGTAAGTTTCATAAATCTATTTATGGATTAAAGCAAGCATCCAGGTCATGGAACATTCAATTTCATGAAGTCGTAAAATAATTTGGTTTTATTAAGAATGAATATGAACCATGTGTTTATAAGAGGTTTAATGGGAATGAGGTCGATATCCTAGTTTTATAAGTAGATGAAATATTTCTTATTGGAAATGATGTACCAGTCTTATAGTCAGATAAGGACTGGTTGAACAAGTGTTTCTTCATGAAGGACTTGGTTGAAGCAGCCTACATTCAAGAGATCAAGATCATTCATGATATATCCAAGAGGCTTATTAGACTAATTCATGGTACATATATTGACCAGATACTAAAGAGATTTAGTATGGAACAACCCAATAAAGGATTGGTTCTAGTGTCACATGACCTACATCTTTCTAAGAAAATGTGTCATCAGCCACAACAAGAGAATGATAGAATGAGTAAGATCCCATAAAATTCACCTATAGGATCTATCATGTATTTCATGTCATGTACCAGGATTGATGTTGCATATGTAATGAGCATGGTAGGAGGATATTAAGAAGATCTAGGAGAATGTAATTGGACTTCTATTAATACAATCCTTAAGTATCTGGGAAGAACTAAGGATATGTTCTTGGTGTATGGAAGAGACGAGGATATTGTCATCAGAGGGTATGATGATGCTAGTTTTTTAATAGATCATAATGATCTGAAGTCATAATCTAGATTTGTTCTCTATCTTAATTGAGAAGTTTTGATCTGGAAGAGTTAAAAGCAACCAGTTGTCGCTAATTCTACAATGAAGTCTGAAAATATAGCAGCTTCTAATGCAGCCAAGGAAGCCATTTGGATTCGGAACACTGTCCAGAATATTTATGTGGTGCCTAACATTAAAGATCCTATCAAATTATATTTTGATAATACTATAGTAGTGGCTCTTTCAAAACAACCAAGGTCACATCAACGGACAAAGAACATACTCCAAAAGTATCACTTCATGAGGGATTTCTATCAAAGGGGTAAAGTTGCAGTGAGCAGAGTTTCCATGGAAGACAACGTGGTAGACCTCATGAATAAAAGCTTATCTCAGCAGAATCATGAATATCATGTGAGATCTAGCAGGTTAAAGGTTGTTAGAATTTGGCTCTAGTCCAAGTGGGAGTCTGTTGGAGTTGGTTTCCTAGAACCAACTAGTTTTTACTTTATTCATTATTAAATACCTAATCACATCTTCATTGTTCCTCTGTGTAACAATGCATGGGATAATTTCCTAAGGATATCTATTGCATTAAAGGTTTATAGCAGATCCCTCTAACGATGAGAACCTGGAAGTGCCATAACAGTGTTCTTGAATATATGTTCTATGGCCAGATGATGTAATTTTAGGGACACAAATAATACAAGCCATTAGGGGTGAGGACACATAAAACATTGAGGCACCTTCTCATGGTGTGCGCCCTTGGTAATATCTAGGAGGATATTATGAGAACAAGACCCACTTGTAGGAAATCCACATTTTATAGCGTCATTGGATGTTCTAATATTCGGATGTGTGTATTGGTCTTTAGAGTTTAAGATTATTATTAATTGGTATTACAACTCATACACTTAGATTTATTGACAAAAAATGTGATGACACAGTTTTCACAATGAGGTAGGTTATGTTGGGTGCGTCACGAGTAATACTGCATTAATAGATAACGCGAAAAAGTATTTTTCCTTTCTATTATATAACGAAAGTAGATATTTCAGGCCCTTTGATGGAATTGGTAAAGCCTAAATAAATCTATGGACATGGTTAGGAATGGGAAATTTCATTTTCAGGAAGTCAAAGAAAGAATAATCAAACCCATGTGTTGATGGAACCAGTATGCAACCTGCTTGATTCGATATATCGAGACAAAGGGATTACATTACATCATTAGCGTTCTTATGAGGTGGCACATCATTGTGGCGTTAACTTCTTTCTCTTTGGGTGCCTTGGCATGTTGTTGGATGCTAACCATGGACATTAGGTAGGATCTTCCTAAATTCTATGAGAAAGAGGCCTAGAGGGTCGTACACTAAGTGTGTCCAAGTATCTCAGATAAATATTAATTTAAAAAGTTGAATAAATATTATTCCCAATTGTGGTTTAATAATTATTCAAGGATGCCTGATTACATTTATTTCAACACTACTTATTCAAGAGAATAAATTATGGGTGAAATAATATATTTATTAGTAAGTAATGTTGTGATATTTATTTGAGAAATAAATAGTCATTACTTAAGGTCTAATAAATGTGGTGGAGGAAATAAAGAGAATAGAAAAACCAAAGTATACATCGTCAATATTAATATAAATGCCATGTATTTTTTTCTGGGAATTTATGAGAAATAATATTATTTATTTAATTAAATAATATTAGTTGTAATTCACTGGGAACATGTCAAGTAATAATAATAGTCAATTGTTATTATTAAACATGGGGTATTACTAAGAATTAAATGAAATGAATAAATGCTTTCAGGTAATTAATTAATTTTATTATTATAAGTAATTAAAATCCGAATTATATAATTCTCATTAGACGAAATATATTTATGGGTTGTGCACAATGGATCTAGAGAAAGATCTCAAGACTAGAGGGAATTATTTTCTTCCCGGAACGCTCTCATGCTACGAGAGAGAGATTATTCTCCGCCGGATCAAGGCGATTGAAGGCGGACATCGCAAGCGAAGGTTCTTCCACGCTAGCACCTAGAAATACGTTCAGCAGCATCTATAGATATGTAGATCACGTGTGGATCACCGAGAGAGAAATATTAAACTTGTATTCTATGAAGCAACGATGGATCACATTGGATCGTGACTGGAAACATCAACGAAGAGAGAATTCCATTAAGGTAATTATTATCTTTTAATTAAATTAATTATAACCAACATATGATGATACCTTCTTTGGTTCCAAGACTCCCTTATTTTCTTTTATTCTTTGTTCTATTCTGAATATCTAGCATTTTATTATCCTGATGGATCTCGGATTAAACGTTGTTAACGGAAAAAAATTAAAGTTGGGTACACCAACCAACGTGCTTCTATTACGCCCAGAACCTAAACTCATCACACCTCAAAGCCTCATAGATTGTTTAATTTCTACCCAATTCTAGTCCCAAGCCTCTTCCCCTTGTCCAAGACCTTCTAGTCTCACCAAAAGTCCAACACTAAGTTCCTTATGTAGGTTCTTTTCAATTTATTTTCTTTTCTTATTATATACTCACCTCCCCATATCCAAGTGGAATGAAAACTCCAATATATTATATATACTATAATTTTACCATCTTAATGGAAAATTCATCATCAAAATCATTATCCTCTCCCTTTTATTCTAAAAATGAGAACATCATCCGTGATGTGTCAACTTGTTTCCATCATGGATGATACACATTCATTTTCCATTACCACCTTCAAGGCTAGTCATAAAACTATTATTATGGTTAAATCAGATTTTATTGTAAATATTTTAAGTTATATAATGTTCTAAAATCAATATATAGACATTATATTAAATAAAATGATATAAGTTCCTGATGATCGTTAAAACTATCGAAATAAACTAAACCATTTTCATTAATGTTTTATCTAATGAGTCATCCTCGTATTACGAAAAAAATGATATATAGTATCATTTGAAATTATGGAAACATGTTAATACCATTAATTTCCACTTCTGGATTTTTTCTTCCATCCAACAAGAAAATCTATAACAAATCAACCATTGAAATCATGAAAAGAATGCACCCAAAACAATGGAAATAACAAAATATTATTAATAAATGGGTGAAAGTTGTTATAATATGGTCATATAAGGTAGTATAAACATGGGTATAGTTATTTAATAAATTATTAACACTCTTTAAACCATTATATAGGATCATTGAACTCGTTTTACGTAATATAAACCTGAGGTAAGGGGATTTTATTTAAAAAACCTCTTAAATTTCTATTTTTACAATGTTTAAAAGGAATGTTTTTATGCAGGTATTATTATTTTAGGATTATATTATGGTTCTTGGGAATTATTTATGATTAAGGGTTGGACCAATATCTCCCTCCAATTTATTGTTTATGCTTATGTTTGAGTTCGACCGTAATGGTTACTCCAATTTTAACTGTGATAGTTACACTATAAGGTAGTTGTGAGTGTTATATCATAAGTTAGCTATAAGGGTTACATTGTAAGGTAGTCATGAGGGTTAAAAATTATATGGTAGTTATGCGGGTTATAATGTTAATAAATTAATTCTCCATGTTACCTATATGGTTTTATTTGTTTTTTATATGTTTTATGGAAATTCCATGTTTTCACAAATTATATAATACTTTAAGGGTGAGAAGTATATCTTGTGAAAATGATTTCATATATTTATATAAATTCATGGACTAATGGTTCCTTTCTATTTTATATCCATTATTAATATTTTTTGTGCAAATCACAAGTTTTTAAATGTTTTTCATGTGGTTTTTGGATTGGTAAGATAAAATAAGAATCCAAGCTGGACATCATGAAAAATTTTCATGAAAAGAACTCATGTTTTATTAAAAACTTTTGTATTATGGAAGAAATGGATATTGTTTAGTAGTACCCACTTTATATTCTTATGGATTGATATTTATAATGTTATAATTCTCTAAAACTCTAAACTAAAAGTTCTTTGGGAATGTAATAAGTTTATTCTAGATGAATTAACTAGATTAAGTAATATTTAAGGCTGGGTCCTTATAGTTGGTATTAGATCACGGTTTAGATAAAATTAGGGGTTAGGAACATATTAATAAAATGCCATAAATTATTTTTACTCTATTTTTAAATTGAATTGATATATCATTTGAATATTACCATTTTTGCATCTAAGATATGTATGTTCATAATGGTTTTCCATATAAGAAACAGGGAAGCTGAAGTAAGAAGGCATCGAGTGGATGATATATTTCCGAATCTGCTACCTAAAATGGTGGGAATTGGAATCGATCATTTTGTGATAGTGATATATCAGTTGAAGTGGGATATAAATGGAGGTACCATCCATTCTAAATAATTACCAGATCTACCACAAAAGAACATGATGTTAGTGAAACATTTTATGAGGCAACACCCTCCTACTTTCAATGGATCTTCTGACCCAGTGGTGGATGAAGGGTGGATGAAATCCCTTCAAAAGATATTTCATGTCATGGGATGTTTATATAATAAAAAGGTTTCTCTTTATATTTACTGTTTAGAATATGAAGCTGACCAATGGTGGTCAATAGTCAAGAATATCATAGATAATGAGGATATTGATGCCCTGTAATGGGATGAATTTAATAATATTTTACTTGAAAAATATTTTCCTAAGGTGGTTCAACTTAGGATGTAAAATAAAATCCTTAATTGAACAAAAATGAGGAAGATTTAGTTGTAATGTATGAATAAAACTTCACCTGATTGGAAAGGTATGCTCTAAATCTTATTCAGGGTCTTGATAGTAAAATCAATAGTTTGTACTCAGGATTGAAGCCAATATATCAAAAGAATTTGGCCTCCCATGAATTAAAAAGGTATGAAAATCATTTTCGTTGTTCTAAGAGTGTATAAATGGATTTTTTTTAATGATCACATCTACTTTCACAATAATAAGAAGAAGAGGTCTAGATTGAAAGCGATGGGTAATAGTCATTAAAAGTAATCTAAAGGTAAGAAATTTTAGTTTCTAGTTTATGGGAAGTGTGGTAAAAAGAATCATGGGGAATGCCTTCAAAAATGCGAGCAGTGTTTCTGATGTGGTAAGTTTTGACATATGGCATGAGATTACAATGAAAATTATCTTATGATTAATTCTAAAAAGAAAACTATAATGTGTTTTAAATTTGGTGATATGGGGAATTATGCAAATACCTACCCAAATAATGATATGAATTATAGAAAGTAGCTAGATTATAAGAAAAAAGGTGCAATGAAATTATTTGAGACTACATCAGCAGATGTTGGGTCATCCAATGAAGTGGGATCAGGTACATTTTTTGACTCATATTTTTCTAATATATTATTTGACATGAGGTCTACACATTCCTTTATCTCTAAATAATTTTCTAGTAAATTGTAAATTTCACATCAAGAAATGAAATCTGATCTTTTGGTAAAAACACTAGGGTAAATATTAAGAAAAAAATGTATTATAATAATCTTCTTATTATTGTCTCTGGAAATAAATTACCTGAGAACCTTTTGATTTTTTCCTTAGTAAATTTTGATGTTATTCTAGGTATGGAATAGATTTCATTTTATAATGCAAAGATTGATTGAAGATCCAAATAAGTTGTTTCTTAGAAAGTTTTTCAGTTTGTATATAAGAATAAACCTTTACCATTGATTTCATATTAGGAAGCTGAGAAGTAGTTAAAATATAGAAATGAAATTTATCATGCATATATTATTGAAAACAAGGGAACTATTTAGATTAATGATGTGCTAATGGTAAATGAATACCTATATGTTTTTTTTGATGATTTTCTCAGTGTAATACATGATCGGTAAGTTGAATTTACTATTGACTTAATTTATGAAGCTAATCCAATTTTAAAACCCCATTATCGAATGTCTCAAGTGGAACTTCTAAAATTGAAAAATAAATTACAGGATTTTCTTGATAAAAGTTTCATTTAACCTAGAACTCCACTATGGGGTGTTCCTATTTTTTGTAAAAAATAAAGATGGTTATATGAGGCTTTCTATTGATTATAGAGATTTGAATAACATTTATATTAAGAATAAGTATCTATTTCCTCATTTTTATGACTTGTTTGATCTACTCTAGGGGGCTTGTTATTTTTCTAAAAATTAACTTGTGATCTGGACCATTAGTTGAAGTTGAAGGAGGATTATATTCCAAAAATAGAGTTTCAAACTAGATGTAGGCATTTTTAGATTGTTTTTATTTCCCTTGGTTTGAAAAACCCCTCTACTATATTTATTGAACATATGAATAGAATATTCTGTGAATATTTGGACAGCTTTTTTGTTGTTTTTATTAATGATATTTTGGTGTTTTCAAACAGTTATGAGTAGCATGAAAAATAAATAAGGATTTTTCTACAAACACTTAAAGAAAAAAAGTTTGACAGGAAATTTAGAAAATGTAATTTTCAGTTACATTAGATTTTTTTCTCAAAAAATTGTAAATAAGGATGGAATAATATTTGATTCCACCAAAAAAAGTTATTTCTGAATGGCTAGGACCTATATAAGTTACTAAGATTATTTTTTTCTTGTATTAGTAGGCTATTACTGATAGTTTGTTAACAAATTTTCAAGGTTATCTAGCCTGCTATCTAAGTTAACATGAAATGGGGTTAAATTTATTTGTGCAGAAGAATGTGATATTTTTTTTAGTTACTAAAGAGGATATTGGATCAGGCTTCATTTTTGTCCATACTTTCTAGAAATGGTAATTTATTCATCTAAAATGATGATTCATTGAAGGGGATTGATTATGTTCTGATGAAGAATGATCAGGTAATTTCTTATCCTTCAAGAATAATGAAACTTTGTGACTTAAATTATCCTACCCATGACTAGGATTTAGCATTTGTTATTTTTTTCTTGAAAATTTTAGAGGAATATTTTATATGGATCCAAATTTTAATTATATATTAAACATAAAAGTTGGAATTATATATTTACTCAAAAGGAATTAAATATGAGGTAGAGAAGATGGTTAGAACGGATAAAGGATTATGATTTCATGATCAATTACCATCCTGGAAATGAAAAAAAGTGCTAGATGCCTTAAGTAGAAAACATCTTGCTATATTAACTATGTTAAATCTGTAACAAGACCCCTTGGTTAATGATTTGATAAATTTTGGCTTGGAATTTATTGGTGTAGGAAATTTCTCTGTTTTGTTTCAGGTGTCAGTACAGTCGTCTCTCTCATATAGAATTAATCAAACACAAAAAGAAGATCGTGTGTTACAGAAAGAGGTAGAATTGGTGATGTCACAACCCGTCCTCGGGGCCCGTGCCGTGACTACCCCAAGCCCGCCTTCCATAGGCCAGCGGCTGGCGACTAGCACCAAAGGTGTAAATCCCGATAACTGGGAAGGAATTGCCTTTATAAAAAGTAAACAAAACACCACAGAGTACAAGAGGAAGTAATACACTAAGTACAAAAAAAGTGTTGAAAAGTAAATGGGCCAGAATAAAACCCAACTGAAAGTACAGCTACAACTAAACGAAAGTACAACAGAAAAGACAAGCAGCTAGAAGAATAGAAGTAGCTCCTAGGTCATCCACCTCGGATCCTACCTGAAAGGTAGGTATAGATAGCGCAGCTCCTGGATCGTCCACCACAGATCCTACCAGAAGGGTAGGTACATATATCCTCCACAACACTCTCGCCCATCAACCTCCTCCGAGTATCGTCTCATCGTGAAGTCTACCTCCGGATACTGACTCGTCTTGAGGTCCACCTCCGGGTACCGTCTAGATCTCGAACACTCAGCCTCTGTCAGCACTGCCCGTCATCTGCAGCCAACACAATGAGCTGCGGGCATAGCCCGTGCAGCGGTAAGTATATGATACTCAGTAGGGACCCCAAGACCCTCAAGGTCTCACTAAATCCAATAAGGATAACCACAAGAAGGATCTCAACAGATAACCCTTACTTAGGTATAAGACCATACTTATACCTAAGTTATCAAGTAACCCATCTCAATCATGAGGAAACACAAAGGTTATGAAATCAATGGGTGACCAGTACCTAGGTATATGCCCATACATATACCTAAGTTATCAAGTGACCCATATCAATCATGAGGTAAACACAAAGGTCATAGACTCACCTCAAACCAGGATTTTCATTATCGAAACCATAACTGCTGAAGAGCTCCGTCTCTGATGAGTACAGTGATCTTGTCATGACTCTGAGGTACTGCTCACTATCCTAAGACTGTTGAGGTACTCCTCCTATCGAGTACCGCGGGTTAGCCACCCAAACACAGTAGTGCTTCCCGTCGGGGTCTGCCACCCAAGCACAGTAGTGCACTCCCCCCTAATAGCCTGCAAAAGTACTCCTCCTGTCGAGTACCACAGGTCTGCCACCCAAACAAAATAGTTCTCCCCTCCGTGGGTCCCCCACCCAAACACAGTAGTGCTCCCCACTAGGCTATACAAGTCACTCCAACTCGAGTCGAAAAAGCAGTCTTCAGGACTCATCCAGCTACACGGTCTCCGTACTCGGTACACTCATCTCCGGGAGGGTCTGCTCCACGAGCTATAGGTCAATACTCCAAGTATCACAAAGTCCCATGAAGAATTATCTCAAAGGACTGTCTCGTCATAGGGGTCTCAACGCAACAGACGGCGCATCAATCGGACGCCAGGTCTGTGAGTTATAAGCCTTTTCGTCCCAGGGGCTCGGTTGGTTTCATGTATGAACCAACCTGGCAGCATATCTACTGTACCCCGAACACTCATAGGGTATAATCATAGGGACTGTTTCTCAACGTGATTTCAAACGTCGCTAATGGTTCGTCAAATGGTCGTCTGGTCTAAAAGTTATCAGCTTTTCCGTTCCAGGGGCCTGGTTGGATTTCGGGTACAATCCAACCCGGACTTCTTCCAACTGCATCCAAACCTCAAGTGAAGTATGCAAAATTTTCCGTCTCATTAAGAGAAATCCAAAAAAGAAATGGCACGTCAATCGGACGTCCGGAGCTCAAGTTATAAGCGTTTCCGCTCCGAGGGCCCGGTTGGTTTTGTGTTCGAACCAACCCGGTCGTACTCAAATTTCTTCCTAACCTTTAGTGTAATATACCAAAATGACCATCTTGATACAGGGATCTATACGCAACTGACGGTTCGTCGATCGGAGGTTTGTAGCCCATGATATGGGCAAAAGACCGGAAGTGATCCGAAAATGCGGGATCCGGCCACCTGTCGTCGCGGCTTCAGCCGCGGCGGTTCGTCCTGGCAGCGCGCCGGGGCGCTACCGCCTCCGGGCGGCCGGCCGGTGCCGGCTGCCGCCTCTGGTTGCCGCGCCGGTGACCCATGCCGCCAGTGATGTCTGCGGGCCACCAGAGTTTCTCCGTGTATCCATTTTCAATTCTGTATGTGCCGGTGTTCATCTCGGGTCCCGTACTTTACTACGAAGGCCTCAAATCACTATTGCGGTCCCGTTCCATCATCTTTTTCAATCCGCGCACCAATAACAATCTATGGAGGGTTTCCAGGCCATGTTTGTTCGTCTCGCACCCTCCACGTTAGGCGTTATCAAAAATCCAAGATTAGACAGGGTTTTACGAAGAACAAATAATCAATATTATTTAAATAAAATTGAAGCAAACCATTCCACGATCCCTCAAATAAAATTGAAGTATACCAAAATTCACAACCCGCAATTAAAACATTCACGGATCAACATGACCACATGTTGATCCACATTCTTTGTTTTCTTTTTGAACAAAAGAAACAAGGGAATTAAATTATAAATAAATAAAAACTCTACCTCGACGAAGTCGTCGAATGAGGATCGTTGCGAGAAAAGGCCGTCAAGGAAGATGGTGTCACAGAACGAGGCTCCGTAAGCATCACTGGCGTCGTGGTACAAGGCGTCATGGAGAATAGGATCGTCGGTGTCACGGTACATGGCATCACGTCGTCAATCTCCGAGGAACTAGCGTTCTTCGTCGTCTTTCGTCGGAGGCTGGTGTTCTTCGTCGTTCTTCGCGTTCTCTAATGAGGAAGAACGTTCTTCAAGACTAGAGTTCTCCTCTTCCAAAACTTCTCGCACAACAAAACAACAATCATAAAATAAGGTTTCCCTTATTTTATTAATTATGTCAACCCTTTCAAAATTCAAAATATCACAATCAATTAACGTGTGTTGACCAATTAATTGCGAGAGTTGACTTGGCATTTAAAAGGGGTGCGGGTGTGTTACTCAATTAAGATGAGTTTACAAATTTTAATAGGGTGGTGAGGAGTAATGGAAAAAGTGAAGGGGTGGGTCTTCTGTGGGCCCCACCTCTCCTTTATTCTCCCAAGGGAAGTTAGCAACCCAACAGGTCCCACTCCAACTCCAACACCTAGGAGTTAAACCACATAAGAGAGGGAAAAAGTGGTGTGCCACAACACTTAAACCACTTAGCAATAAATAAAAATAAAATTGTACAACAATTATATTTTTATTCCTCACTCTTTTTTTAACAACTCCTCTCGAGAAAACGCAACTCTAGAGAGGGTCTTATTAAGCAATTACTGGATCTATGAGTTTATCAGTAACCTCAGATTTCGATTCCAAGCACCGGTTAAAAAGTTAGAAAAAACCGCTCGTTCGTTCACTGAACGTACAAGAGCTAAACTTCGGAAATTGATTTCGGGCACACCGGGCCTCAGAATCAGGTTCCGTCAGAAACCGCACACTCGAAAAATTCCAAAGAAAATAAAAAGAATTTTTTTGAAATTTATGGGTCTTTAAATTACTCCCACATCAGGGCTTTACATACCCGTAAATCTATAACACAAACTAGGGAAACAAAAGTGGTACTGAGCACGCATCTGAGCCTTCCACTCCCATGTGCTCACTTGGAGGTTCTCGTACTGCCAGTGAAAGCACACTCATGGAATAGACCGTCTACGTAGGATCTGCTCTTATTTATCCTCGATCCCCACTAGAACCACCGTGAATTCCTCCCTGCCATCGACGTACTACTTCATGAGGTCAATGATGTGTGAAGGATCATGCACGTATCTCCTCAGCTGAGATACGTGGATGAAATCATGCACCTGGTGCAACTGAGTTGGAAAGGTCAAGCGGTAAACCACCTCTCCTACCCTACTGAGGACCTAGAAAGGTCTGTTGAGCCACGGAGATAACTTGTCTCCTCGACCACATCTCTGTAAACCTTGTCAAGGTGAGACCCGTATAAGGACGTGATCTCCATCCTCGAACTCTAAAGGCCTCCATTTCATGATTAGAACTGAAACTCAAAACTTCTGCTGCCACGAGGGTAAGGTTGGTCGACCTAAGAGTGATCAGGCAAACCCTGCTATGCATGAGTTTATCCTATGATGCATGGAGTTTCCTTTTCACCGACCAAGGAAAATATATCCCGACGTTGTAGTTAGACCACAACCCTTTTACGTAATACAGTCAATCTGAGCATGAACTGTGAATCCAATTCATACTGAGACCAACGTCGTAAGGCCTCGACGCTGCCACCAAGAGATTCCAACCGAAACTCTTACCTCGAGGATCAGACCACACTGTCGGTATAAGTGTTATTATCGAGTCTCCTCCCAAGGTATCTCCAGACGTGAGGGTCAAGTCTATGTCTTACTGGAAACTCTAGGTCTGGGGCAAGATTCGTGGAAGGAAAGAATGATTCATATCAATGTCTGTTACTACAGCAGCTATTAGTGAACACAGACTGTCCCTTGAATAATTTTAGAGCAATTGGGTCACACTACTTGACAGCATGCAGCCCCACTCTTCCCCTGCCCTCCAGCTCCCGGAGCCTAGCGGGGACAACTAAGGAGGGTGGTTGTAGCATGTAGAATTGTACACCACCTCATGCTGCTCTCCTAGATCTGCCTCCACGTCTTCTGCTTCGCAGACTCATATCTCCTTAATGCTTCCTCTTCTTGAAACATTTTACACGCCCTAGTCTCTGAAACTTGTGCCAGTTTCCTGTTTCTTACTGCACTGTGCAGTCTTCATCTGCTCCTGGATGATCTTCACCTTCTTGCCTACGATATGTAAGAGCTGCTGAGATTTCTCCTTTTCCGAAAAGAGAAACTCAGTATCATCCCCTAGATGAACCATGCCCATTGCCTAATACAGTCAATCCTGACATGAATGATGCATTCATGCCATAAACGATGTCGTAAGGCCTCAATGTCACTACCAATAGATCCAACTGTCACTCTCACCTCCAAGGTTCAATTCACACTGTCTGCATCAGTGTGAGGTCACTGGTCTCCTCCAGTAGAAATATGGAATGTGAGGGTCAAGTCAACAGTTTTTAACTGGGATCTCTCATTATCAACCAAACAAATGGACAGGATAGTAATCATCACAAAGACAAGTGTCTTTTATTACTATAGCTCATAATACGAAGACACAAAAACAACAACAACAACATGGAACTAGAAGTTCCAGGAAAAAAAGAAATCCATTAGTTCTGCTCTTGTCCACCTGATTCCGGAGCTCTACTGCCTTGTCCACCGCTCAGTTGTCACTCAAGCACTCGCTGCTTCTTCTGTCTCGGTGGCTCCTCCAATGCCTGCTGATCAACTGTGCGGGGAGTCGGATAGTCACGTGCCATGTGACCCTTCCTTCCGCAGAAGAAACAATGTCTATTTTTGGCACGCCTGGCTCTGACTCTACCTCAAGTGCCCCGCACTACCGATCCTAAAACCCGAGATCGCCCATCTACTGGTCTGGTCCTCTTGGTCCCCTGCATCATCTGTCTACTGCCTATAGATGACTTGGCTACTGATCTAAAATCATGTGGCAAATTCAGTGACTCCTGAACATGATCGGGGTGTAGAGTCACTGGTATAAACTACACCCTGAAGAAGGTCTCGAAGTCTCCCCAGGTGAAGGTCATCCTATCGCAAAACAGAAACAAGTGGCTCCACCATCTCTCAGTTGCTGCCTGAAGGAGGCTTGAAGCAAAGATCACCATGAAGTCTGCTGGAGTACCCACTATCCTGAAAACTCTCACCATAGCCTCCAGCCAATCCTCAGCCGCCTATGGGTCCGTCTCTCCCCGGAACCTGGGTGGACTCTGGCATTGGAACTCGTACAGCGCATTCAAGCGGCGTGCATCGCCTATTGCTGGGGCTGGTGGAATCGGTGGCCCAACATATGGTAGTACCGTTGGTGCCTCCGATGGTGCCTCAACTGAAAGAGGGCGTTGTACCAAAGCCTCGTCGCTCGGCAGGCTGTCAGTACGTACATCCCTCTGGGCTCTATTTGTTCATCCGTGGAATGGAATCCCGAAAGAAACATATGTGACACATTCAAACGATTAATACCTGGTGAGCTGACCTGGTTTGAGCTGTTTGAAGGGAAAACCTTTGGAAACACACACGCAATTAGTGTTTTCATTCACTGAGTCGGAAATCAGAAGTCATGGTCCTGGTGTATGGATATGTCGGCCGCACGCACCAACACTGGACTCCCTGAACTAAAAACCACACTCGGTACCCTTAACACTATTTCTTCACAGAAAAGAAATATCAGAGTTATATGTTTTGTAGTAGAACCGACCCCTATGATACCAATTTGTCACGACCCATCCTCGGGGCCCATGTCGTTACTACCCCAAGCCTACCTTCGATAGGCCAGGGGATGTCGACTAGTAACAAAGGCCTAAATCTTGATAACTGGGAAGGAATTGCCTTTATAAAAAGTAAACAAAACACCATAGAGTACAAGTGAATGTAATACACTAAGTACAAAAGAAAGTGTTGAAAAGTAAATGGGCCAGAATACAAACCCAACTGAAAGTACAACTACAACTGAATGAAAGTACAATAGAAAAGACAAAAAGATGGAAGAATAGAAGCAGCTCCTAGGTCATCCACCTCGGATCCTACCTGAAGGGTTGGTACAGATAGCGCAGCTCCTGGATCGTCCACCACGGATCCTACCTGAAGGGTAGGTACAGATAGCCTCTACAAAGCTCTCTCCCATCAACCTCCTCTGAGTATCGTCTCATCGTGAAGTCCACCTCTGGATAATGACTCGTCATGAGGTCCACCTCTGGGTATCGTGCAGTCCTCGAACACTCAGCCTCTGTCAGTGCTGCCCGTCATCTGCAACCAACACAACGAGGTGTGGGCATAGCCCGTGCAGGGGTGAGTATACAATACTCAGTAAGGACCCTGAGACCCTCAAGGTCTCGCTAAATCCAACAAGGATAACCACAAGAAGGATCTTAATAGATAACCCTTACTTAAGTATAATCCAATACTTATACCTAAGTTATCATGTAACTCATCTCAATCATGAGGAAACACAAAGGTTATGAAATCAACGGATAACCACAACCTAGGTATATGCCCATACATATACCTAAGTGATCAAGTGACCCATCTCGATCATGAGGTAATCACAAAGGTCATAGACTCAGTTCAAACCAGGATTTTCATTATCGAAACCGAAACTATTGAAGAGATCCATCTCTGATGAGTACAGTGATCCTATCATGACTCTGAGGTACATCTCACTAACTGAAGACTGCTGAGGTACTCCTCCTGTCGAGTACCGTGGGTCAGCCACCCAAACACAACAGTGCTTCCCGCCGGGGTCTGCCACCCAAACACAGTAGTGCCCCCACCCCTAATATCATACAGAGGTACTCCTCCTATCAAGTACCACGGGTCTACCGCCCAAACACAGTAGTGCTCCCCACCGTGGGTCTGCCACCCAAACACATTAGTGCTCCCCATTGGGCTATAATAGTCACTCTGACTCGGGTCGGAAAAGTAGTCTTCAGGTCTCAGCCAGCTACACGGTCTCCGTACTCCGTACACTCGTCTCCGGGAGGGTCCGCTCCACGAGCTACAGGTCGATACTCCAAGTATCACAAAGTCCCAAGAAAAAGTATCTCAATGGACTGCCTCGTCATAGGGGTCTCAACGCAACAGACGACACGTCAATCGGACGCCTGATCTATGAGTTATTAGCTTTTTTGTCCCAGGGGCCCGGTTGGTTTCGTGTATGAACCAACCCAGCCACATCTCTACTATACCCCAGAACTCTCATAGGGTATACTCATAGGGACTGTTTCTCAATGTGATTACCAATGCCGATGACGGTTCGTCAAACGGTCGTCCAGTCTGAAAGTTATCGTCTTTTCTCTTCCAGGGTCCCGGTTGTATTTCAGGTACAATCCAACCCAGACTTACTTCAACTGCGTCCAAACCTTAGGTGAATTATGCCAAAAGTTCCATCTCATCATTAGGAATCCAACAAAGTTGACAGAACGTCAATCGGACGTCCGAAGCTCAAGTTATAAGTGTTTCCGCTCCGAGGGCCCGGTTGGTTTCGTGTTTGAACCAACCCAACCATATTCAAAGTTTTCAGAAACCTTGATTGTAATATAAATAAACGACCGCCTCAATTCAAGGATTTATACACAACTGACGGTGCATCGATCGGAGGTCTGTAGCCCATGATATGGGAAAAGACCGGAAGTGATCTGAAAATGGCGGGTCTGGGCCCGGTCCGACCCCCCCCCCCCTCTCGGTCGGCCCGAACCGGGTCGACCCGACCCAGGTCCGACCTGGAAGGGCACGACACGGCCCGGCCGGGTGGCACGCTGGCTTAGCCAGAGAGCCGAGCGGGGGACGCGGTCTCCCGCTGCCTTTGCGCTCCGCGGCCACGGGATCCGGCCGCCTGCCGCCGGGGCTTCAGTCGCGGCGATTCCTCCTAGCGGTGCACCTGGGCGATGCTGCCTCCGGGAGGCCGGCGAACCTCGCCTACAGTGATGTTTTCAGGCCACCAGAGTTGCTTCGGTGGTCCGTTTTCAATTCCGTCTACGCCGGTGTTCATCTCGAGTCCCGTACTTTACTGTGAAGGCCTCAAATCATTATTACGGTCCTGTTCCATCATCGTCGTCAATCCGCCCACAAACAACAATCTATGGAGGGTTGTCGGGCCGTGTTTGTTCGGCCCGTGCCCTCCGCATTAGGCGTTATCAAAAATCCAATATTAGACATGGTTTTACGAAGAAAAAATAATCAATTTTATTTAAATAAAATTGAAGAAAACCATTGCACGATCCCTCAAATAAAATTGAAGTATACCAAAATTCCCAACCCGCAATTAAAACATCCGCGGATCAACATGAAAACAAGTTGATCCCCGTTCTTTGTTTTCTTTTTGAACAAATGAAATAAAGGAATTAAATTATACATAAATAAAAAACCTACCTCGACGAAGTCATCTAATGAGGATCGTTGAGGGAAAAGGTCATCGCGGAAGACGACGTTGTGGAATGAGGCTCCGTAAGCGTCGTCGGCATCACAGTACATGGCATCGCAGAGAAGAGGATAATCTGCATCACGGTACACGGTGCCGTGTCGTCGATCTGCAAGGAACTAGCGTTCTTCGTCGTATTTCGTCGAAGGCTGGTGTTCTTCGTCATTTTTCGCGTTCTTCAATGAGGAAGAATGTTCTTCAAGACTAGAGTTCTCCTCTTCCAAAACTTCTCGCACAACAAAACATCAATCATAAAATTAGGTTTCCCTTATTTTATTACTTATGTCAGCCCTTTCAAAATTCAAAATATCACAATCAATTAACGTGCGTTGACCAATTAATTGCGAGATTTGACTTGGAATTTAAAAGGAGTGCGGGTGTGTTACTCAATTAAGATGAGTTTACAAAATTTAAGAGGGAGGTGAGGAGTTATAGAAAAAGTGAAGGGGTGGGGCTTGTGTGGGCCCCACCTCTCCTTTATTCTCCCAAGGGAAGTTAGCAACCCATTAGGTCCCACTCCAACTCCCACACCTAGGAGCTAAACCACATAAGAGAGGGAAAAACTGTTGTGACACAACACTTAAACCACTTAGCAAAAAATAAAAATAAAATTGTAAAACAATTATATTTTTATTCCTCACTATTTTTTTTAACAACTCCTCCCGAGCAAACGCAAATCCAGAGAGGGTCTTCTTAAGAAATTACCAACTCTGCGAGTTTATCAGTGCCCTCAGAGTTCGATTCCGAGCACAGGTTCAAAATTTAGAAAACCCGCTCGTTCGTTCACTGAACGTACCCGATCTAAACTTCAGAAATTGATTCCAGGCACACTGGGCCTCGGAATCAGGTGCCGTTAGAAACAGCGCACTCGCAAAATTCCAAAGAAAATATGAAAAAAATTACTTGAAATTTACATGTCTTTACAGGTGAAAATGGTATGTTTCTATAATTAAACATTAATAAAGATAGTGTTTTGAGATTTGGAAAGAAATTATTTTTACCTTATGATTGATAGTTAAAGAATGTGTTATTAAGTGAAGCTCGCACTTCTTTGTTTTCAGTTCATCCTAGAAGAACTAAGATGTGCAGGGACCTTTAGGAGTATTACTGGTGGGATGGAATGAAAATATATATTTCAGATTTTACCATGAAATGTTTAAAATTGCAACAAGCTAAAGAATAGAGATAACTACCAAAGAGGATGCTTCAGCCTTTTCCAGTTACATAGTGTAAATTAGATAATATATCTCTAGATTTCATAGTGGGACTACCAAAGACGTCTTGAGATAATAATGTGATTTCAGTTATTGTTGATCGACTAACTAAATCTATAAATTTTTATCCTATTTTAGATGCTATTTATTTAGATCAGATTTCTTGACTATACCTCAAAGTGATAGTTAGGTTACATAGAGTTCCTCTTCCCATTGTATTTGATCATAATCCTAGGTTCACTTATAACTTTTGGAAAGGTCTTTAGAATTTGTAGGGAACTGAATTAAATTTTTTCACAGCCTCTCATCCTCAATCTGATAGATAATTAGAGTGATCTATTCAGACATTGGAGGATATTATTTAAAATTTTCAATGGATTACCAGGAATGTTGGGATAAGCATCTTTTTTTAGTTGAGTTTTCTTATATTAATATTTTTCATTCTAGTATACATATGACACCTTTTGAGGCATTATATAGAAAGAGGATTCAAACTCTAACATTTTGGGATGAAGTCGAGGGAAGGAATTTGGTGGGACTAGAACTAGTAAAGGAAGTGGCTGAGAAAGTAAAAATGATCCAGCAACATATGAGGATGGATCATTGTAGGAAAAAATGTTATGTATATACTGATAGGAAGTATTTTTCTTTTGAGGTAGGGGATTATGTCTTTCTTAATGTTTCTTTATGGAAAATTGTGATTCATTTTGGAAATAAGGGAGAATTGGGTTCACGATTCATTGGACCCTGTGAAATCCTAGAGAAAGTTGGACCAGTTGCCTACAGAGTATCTTTGCCTATAATTTGTTCTTAAGTACACAATTATTTTCATATTTTATGTTGAGAAAGTATTTGCTAGATTCATCTTAGGTTTTGAGCCCTGAATTAGTTCAACTAGAATATAACCATTATTATATGGAAAAATATATTCAAATTTTTGATCGTAGAGAGCAAGTGTTAATGAATAAGGTAATTCACTAAGTTCGGGTTTTGTAGAGAAACCATATAGTTTAAGAAGCAACGTGGTAATATGAAAATGATATGAGGTAAAGGTATCCAAACGTTTCAAATAAGTGGATAAAAAATTACATGGATGTAATTTCCATAATGTGGGTGAATGTAACAACCTAGGTACTTATAAAATATTTTTTTTTCATTCTGTAATTAAATAGTTAAATTCATTATAAATTTATAATGAAATAAGTGTTATTTATATAAATTAAGGAAATCATATTGATGGAATTGTAACTTGACCTTAGGAATAGTAAATAGCCCTTAGGAATAGTAATCTGGCCAATAGAATAGTAACCTCACCTATGAAATTATAAATAAAATTTATGTATCTTATAAGTGAAAATATGATATAGTTATATCATGGAATAAGTAAATATATGTTTTGAAAATGATAAATTAGTTGTTCATATTTTTGTAATACATAAATGTTTATTTATAATTTTATAAATAATTTAATGATTTAAAAGAATTTTTTTCATAAAATAGAATTATAAATCAATGTTTTATTATCTTATGATTATAATATAATTTTATGATACCTTATTTAATTTTTAAAAAGTGTTAGTTTTAAAATTGGTATTTTTAGAATAAATTTTGATTTTAAATAAAAATTAAATTTCCCATATTTAGAAAATTATTTTTATAAAATGAATTTTACTTTTTAATTATAAATTTTGAAAAATGGATAGGGTGAATTTTTTGGATTTTTCTTAAATACTTGAATTTTTTATGAATAGTGAAATAAAATAATTTGCAATATAAGCTAAATACATAAATTATTGAGTCATGGATGAAATATGGATGATGTAAGCCAATAATATCTAACTATACTTAATTATTTTAAAATATTAAGTGATAATTCTCAAACTATTCATTGTCTTGATCCAAAATAATAAAGTAATGAACAAAATAATCCAAAAACACTCCTCTCCTCAACTATAAATACTACCCCTCACCACCTCTTCTCCTCACACCTAAAAGCATTGTATATTGTTTAATTTCATCCCAATTCCATTCTTAAGAATCTTCCCCACATCCAAGGCCTGATGTTCTCACCAAAAGTCCCAAATCAAGTGCCTTAAGGAGGTTATAAAAGAGAATAATTCAAGGGGTAAAATCCTTTTTCATTTTCTTTTATTTTCTTTTCAATTTATTTTAATTTCTTATTCTATCCTCACCAAGCCTTATCCAAGTGGCATGTAAACTCTATTATCTTATATATACTAGAATTTTATCATGTATATGGAAGAATGAGAAAATCGTTCGTGATGTGTCGATTTACCGCCATCGTAAATTATACACTTTCATTTTCAATTAATACATTTAAGGCTGGTCATAAAAACATTATTATGGTTAAATAAGATTTTATTATACATATTATAAGTTATAAAATGTTATATAACCAATATATAAACATGATATTAAATAAAATTATATAAGTTCATGATGGTCGTAAAAACCACCAAAATAAAATAAATCATTTTCATTAATGTTTTATCTAATAATTCATCCTCATATTTGAAAAAAAATGATTTATAGTATCATTTAAAATTATGGAAACATATTAATACCATTTTCTTCCACTTTTGGATTTTTTTCATCCATTTGACAAGAAAATCCATAATGAAGATACCATGGAAATCATGAAAGGAGGGCACCCGAAGCAATGGAAATAAAAAAATATTATTAATAAATAGGTGGAAAGTGGTTATAATATGGTCATATAAGATATTATAAACATGGGTAATGTTCTTTAATAAATTAATAAAACTTTTTAAACCATTATATTGGATTTTTTAACTCGTTTTAAGTAATAAGATCCCATGGTATGGGGTTTTTATTTAAAAATCCTCATTAAGATTTCTATTTAAAAAAAACAAAATGAATGTTTTTTATGATAGTGTTCTTGTTTTATAAATTTTTTATTGTTCTTGGGAAATTTTTATGATAAATGTTGGGACTTATACCTCCTTACAATTAATTAGGTATGTTTATGTTGGAGGCCAACCGTAATGGTTACTCTAAGTGTAATTACAATGGTTACACCATATGGTAGCCGTGACAGTTACATCATAAGGTAGTCAGGAGGGTTACATTATAAGGTATCTTTGAGGGTTACAAATCATATGGTAGCTATTAGGGTTAAAATATTAAGTAATTAATTCCCTATGTTACCTATATGGTTTATATATTTTTTCTATGTTTTATGGAAATCTCATGATTTCACAAATTAAGTATATGATACTTTAAGGGTGAGAAGTATATCTTGTGAAAATTATTTCATATGTTTATAAACATTCAAATACTAATGGTTCCTTTCTCTTTTATGTTCCTTAATTATATTTTTTGTGCTCATCCCATGTTTTTAAATGTTTTTCATAGGGTTTAAGATTTGGTAAGATAAAATGAAAATCAAGTTGAACGTCGTGAAAAACTTTGATGAAAATAACTCATGTTTTATTAATAAAAATGTTGTATTATGGAATAAATGGATACTTTTTATTATTATCCACTTTGTATTCTTACGAATTGGTATGTATAATGTTCTAATTCTATAAAACTCTAAACTGAAAATATCTTTGGGAATGTAATAAGTGTATTATATTTGAATTAACTAGATTATGTAATGTTTAAGGTCGAGTCCTTATAGTTTATCCAAGTTGTTGTTGGTGCAGTTCTGCCACAACATCCTTGTATGAATGTATTTCTTGGGGGTGAGGTGATTGGAGATCCGTAACATGGTTTATTTTTATGCAAAGAACATTGAAAGATTTTGAGATAGTATATTTTTTTCTTATCCTCTACTTACATGAAATTGTAATGTCAGAATAATTAATCTCTTTCAATGAAATGAAATTGACCTAATAAATATTGAATCTGATCAAAGAATTGGATAGAAATCACATGTTAGCAATGTTCTTTCTTTGTATCATGATAGTGGTTTTCCTCTTGATTTTCTAGATAGTGTCATATCTATGCTTTTCTTTGTTATAATTTTATTCTTTATGGAATTTGGTAAATAATGTAAAGCCATAATTAATTTATAATTAATTGGATTAGGATTAAAGAGGAAGGTTTAACAAATTCAGTTATTGATGTAAATTTATGTTAATCAAATCAAGGTTTACGTGCATGTTAAATTGAAATCATATTCTACGTGATTAAGTTGGTTAATGAACCTAAATCATGATAATTATTATTCATAATAACTAAAAGGGAATGTTAATTGAGAACAGTACTTCTCTTGGTTGTTGAAGTGGAATAAATTCTAAAAGAATGTTTTTTCATTAATAGATTGTTATGTCTTGATTCCTTAGGTTTCCCATAGTTGGAACCTATCAATAAATAAATTAGTTATTTCATGATATAATAAGAACCAATTTTGTGATAAATATAATTTGATCGGTCTTGAGTTTTATGTTTTCTTGATAAGGTTGAGTGCCTTGTTTTTGGAGTCGTGAGAGCCCATTTTCATGAGAAGGCTAAATTCTTTGTTTGTAGGGCCTAGTTTCTTGGTTGATTTCTTGTTTTTTTAATGCATGTGATGTGCTCTGGATAAGAGACTTATTATGTGATCCCAGTATGTATAATCGTGGAGGGGTGATATGTTATATGAGGTGGGGAGGCCCAAATGTGATTTTATCATGGGATGGTTGTTGTTATATGTACGCGGGGAGGCCCGGATGATGTGTCAGCCGTTGATACATGTAACGATGAGATTCATCGCTATATGCATGTGGTTTCTGGGGATGGAGTCAGAGGGTATGGAATGGGTTAAATTTGGTCTTACCCATTTATGGGATGATGAGATCCAGTATGCTCACTTGAATATGTTTAATGGTTTATGGTCGAGTTTTTTTATTTATATACATTCCTTTCCCCACTACTTGAGGTAGCTGAAGGTGCTTGATTTCATGATTTATCCTAGTCGTAGATTATGATGGTTTTCCTAGATTACCTAGATATGTAATTATTATATTATTGATTAAATAAATTTTTAACCTGTCGGGTTGGTTGATGATGGATTTCAATGTTTAAAAGATGTTAATCTTGATAAACCAGGTCCTTGTTTTGGACTTATTCCTAGAGGGAATGGACTTTACTCTGATAATTAATTCAATTCAATGCAATGTGGAATAATTTTAATGGTTAATTAATGGCTAATTAATTATTTAATGAAATTAAATGATTAATTAAAGTATGAATTTAATGAATCTATTTTACATACTTGTGTTATTATAGGATATATGGTCTTAATAGTGGTAGTTGGGAGTCTGAGAAAAGTTACCTGCAGTTGAGTCTTGGACTAGGTTATTCCCATGATGTGGTTCTGAGCTGTATTATATCATGTATATTCTATGATTTCATATTCTTCTCTATCCATATTGGTTAAGGAAACTAACACCCAGTGGACCCTAGGAGGATTTTTTCCCTAACAGCTCAGTGGGAGGATGGATTGACTCCCCCCTTTATCCCAATTCTATACTATTGGTAGTTACTCATGCTGTTATGCACGGCGTTTAGTTTTCCTATATATTTTTATAGAGGTATATGACGGCATTCAGTTATTTCACACACATTTATTACTAGATATGGCGTCCAAAAGATTATTATAGGTTGTATGTGTATAGGTTGTGATGGCTTGAGGTATTTACTTGGTGTATAGGCATTAATGGATTGAGGTAAAATGCATAATATTTGATATACATCATATGGGATATGGTGGCTCCCTAAAACTACTTGGATTCTATTTGGTTGTGATATGGGATGGTGTTGTTATATGATGCATGAGGTTTATATTGTTATTCCTTGAACAAGTGTTTTCAGGTTGGCTTTATAACAACCCTTCTTTTGTTACAAACTTAAACATGATTTATTACATAAAACATCACTTGATACAACAAAGAATATCGAGAGGTTTAGTGTCTTTGGGGCTTAGGATCATTACATAAAATCTCAAAACATTAAATACAACATCTTTATTTAAAACATCCTTCACATGACCACTACATTCCCTCGTACTTAGAATTGCATGGGATAACCTGAGGACATGCATAAGAAAAGGGTGATCTATAAAGCCCAGTAAGGGAGTACACATGGAATAACATGAGGAGTAAAATACATGTTAAACAATAGGCATATCAACAGAGCATAAGAAAAACATGAACATAAAGGCATGATAAATCATGATAATCATAACATGGAAATGTGGCAACAACACTTAACATGGAATTAGCATGAGCCAAGGCCCATTGCACATGAAGCATGAATAAATCCTCATTGCACATAAAGCACGAGTAAACCCTCATTGCACTTGAATTATCATGAGTCAACACTCATTTCACATGACATATCATGATACTATACTTTACCCAATGCACTGGAGCTCTATAAGGGCGCACCCTTCTTAAACATTTCATTTCATGCATAAGTGTGCCACATGGATCCTAAAACATGGATTCATAAAACATAATAATTTATTCCAAGATAAAGTAATGTGGAATTAATACATGAAACTTTACAACCAATAAGTAAATGTTCATAAAGGTGAATACCCTTGATGGAGAAATGGGCATGGTATTCACTACACAATGACATTGGCTTAGAAGATCGGTGCGATTTCGGCAGCGTAACGGCATGACATAAGAATTCATAAAAAATGGTTGATGATATATAAAGGGGTTACTCATAATATTAAATTTAATGGACAGTAATTAGGTCATATAGATACATGTCCCGAAAATTTTAATGGAATTTAGATTCATGATACAAAATTATTGCTTGAATGTAAAAGAGGAGAGAGAAGTTCCTTTCGGAATTTCGGCATAGTAACGGGTGTACATGGGAGGAATTTGATGAGAGAGAAAGGATCTTAATTCATTCAAGAATAAATAGGGATGAATGAGGGAGGTGTGAAATCATACCCCAACATTTATAATTGATATTAAAAGGGAAAAACATCTTAAAGAAAATTGGACAAAAATGAGAAAGGAAGATAAAACCCTTACTTGGAAGTGTGCTTCCAAAGGCTAGAGAGAGGCTTGTGAGAGGCTTCTTGGGAGCTTGGGGAACCTTGGGAGGATTATAGAGAGAGTAGTGAAGAGGTTGGAAGAACTCAAAGGGCTTTGAGTGAGGAGTACGTGGGAGCTTGGGTGGGTTTATATAGGAAAGGTGTGAGAATTCTTTATTATTTAGGTTTGGGACCCCTTATATTAAATTAATCCAAAACACAAACCATCCCATGGTTTTTGCCCATGGTTTTGGGAAAAGGGAAGAGGAAAAAAATATTTTATAAGGCCAAACTCCCAACTTCTTAAAATAATACGGTTTCTTATGTGGAGGTGAGTCACACTCCCAGGAAAATTAATTTAAAAGGGCAAGGTGTTGAATAAGTTTTGAGGGGCCCATTAATTCTTTGAAAAGTAAGTGAAACAAACCCAAAATCACATTATTTTAATGTTAAAACATATATTGGCCGAACATAAATATTATAGTATTTTATTACATCACTATTGGATCATTATGATGTCATAAATCACATTATATATTTAAACGGTATTTAATTTTTACCCAAAAATTTGACTGTCTCAGAAAATTATGAAAAATTCACCGTTGGATAATTTCGACATCCTGATTCCAAAAATAACATTTATTTTATCTAAATAATTTTTCTAAATATTTGAATTTTCACTTTTAAAATTAAAACCTACATTTATCGAAAATTCATGGGTTATGACAGAAATGGCTTTCAAACCTTAATAAAAATTTTAATTGCATTCATAAAATTATATGATCATTTATATTTAATAAAAATTAATTTAATAATAATATTATTAAAATATTATTTAATTCAAAAATCCCTTAATTTAATAAAATATATTTCTTAATTAAATAATAACTAAAAACACCATTTGTACTTTCAAAACTATTTACAATGTATAAAAAATGACTAGAAATTATAGTCATTATTATATACAAAAATAATGTACATGAACATAGTACTACTTATTTGTTACATAACCCCTTAAAAGAGCTGCATAAGACTTAAGGGTAAGGTGTGCGATGGTGACAGACTCTTGGGGTGGCTCAGATAACATCGCTCGAGTGGTAATTTCAATCAACATCCACTTTTCCTGTAGACGGTCACGTTCGAGATTGACATGATGAAGCTTAGCTTGGGCTTGGTCAAGAGCGAAGCCCAAGTATGCCACCTCTTTTCCAAGCTCTGACAAATGGGCTTCGTATGGAGAATTCTACTGGACGAGGCCATCGCTTCTTTTGTCTGAGTAAATTGGATTTGTTAATGTCCTATATTTATACTAATCATGTGATCACTGTTCAACGGCTACAAAAGTAACAGTCACAATTCTTATCATAAAATCTAAGAAGTTGACATTTTAAAAAAACATTTTATATGAAGAGACATTTAATACGATCAAGAGGGATTTTCCATTCATGAAACTTTGGTTCGTCACAACATTCCCCCCTTAAGAAATTGCGCCCTCAAAATTTTCCTTTTCCCACACTAAAACAAATGTCGGTAACTCAGCTTTATCATTTCCTCCAATTCCCAAGTTTCTTCTTCAAACTTGTGGTTTCTCCACAACACCTTAACGAGGGGAATTGTCTTATTTCGTAGAAATATTTCTCTACAATCTAAGATCATCACTGGTTTCTCCTCATAAAAAAAGATCGTCTTTCAATTGTACCACCTCAGAAGAGAGTACATGTGAAGGGTCGGGTATGTACTTACTTAAGAGGGATACATGAAAGACATCATGCACCTTGGCCATGGTAGGTGGAAGTTCTAGTCAATAGGCCACAGCCCCAACACGATCAAGAATCTCGAAGGGGCCTATATACCTTGGACTTAACTTCCCTTTCTTTCCAAACCTCATGACCTTTTTCCACTGAGATATGCGTAGAAACACCATGTATCCAACTTTAAACTCAAGGTCTCATCGACGATTATCTGCATAACTCTTCTATCAACTCTGGGTTGCCTTGATATGCTAATGAATGGTTTTCACCTTCTCCACCATTTCTTCGACCATTTCTGGTCCAAGCAGCTTACGTTCACTGACCTCATCCCAACATGCCGGTGTTCTGCACCTTTTCCCATATAGGGCTTCATATGGTGCCATTTGGATGCTCGAGAGGAAACTGTTATTATAAGAGAACATAACCAGAGGAAGATGTTGATCCCATCCTCCTTTAATGCCCATTAAGCACGCTCTCAACATATCCTCAAGTGTTTGGATAGTCTGCTCGAATTGGCCATCAGTTTGAGGATGATAAGTCGTACTGAAGCTCAGTTTAGTATTCAGAGCATGCTGAAAACTCTTCTAAAACATAGAGGGGAATCTTGGATCTCGGTCAGACACAATAGATAGTGGTACTCCATGCAACCTTACCACTTCCCTGATATATATTCGTGCCAGTTGATCCAATGAGAAATCCTCCCGAATAGCAATGAAGTGAGCAGTCTTTGTAATACGATCCACAATAACCCAGATTGCATTGTTGCCTTTGGATGTCCTCAGAAGTCCGGTGACAAAGTCCATGGTGATGTTCTCCCATTTCCATTCTGGTATGGGAAATGGTTGCATCATCCACTTAGACTTCTGCCTCTCTACGTTCACTTGTTGACACACCATGAACTTTGATGTATATTCAGCGATCTCCTTCTTCATATTATCCCACCAAAAGTTTTCTCGGAGATCTAGATACATCTTTGTGCTCCTTGGGTGAATGAAGAAATTTGAACTATGTGCATTATTCAAAAGTACTTTCTTCAGCTCGGGACATTATAGAACACATAGTCTTTTCCCAAACCCCACAATTCCTTCTTCATTAACATTAAACTCTGAGGATTTCCCTTTTTTGATAGCTTCCACTTTTTCTTGAATTTCCACATCATCCTTTTGATCATCCTTTTACTTTTCCAAAGGAGACGGTTGAGAAACCATTTGTGAAAGGATTGATGATGTTCTCTTCTCTATGATTCCCATTTCCATCTTCATCAAGTCTAAGAAGATTGGATCCTTCTCAATTATCATCATTAATAGAATCGACGGATCCTTTCTACTTAGGGCATCTGCCACCTTGTTCTCTTTCCCAGGGTGGTAATGGATTGAACAGTCGTAATCCTTGATGAGATCTATCCATCTTCTCTGGCGCATATTAAGATCTTTCTGTGTGAATATATATTTAAGACTCTTTTGGTCAGTATATATCTCACATTTCTCTCCATAGAGATAATGCCGCCAGATTTTCAAGACAAAGATCACCGCTGCCAACTCCAGATCATGCGTTGGATATTTTCGCTCATGGATTTTCAACTACCATGAGGCATAGGATATCACTTTATCATTCTATATCAGCACACATCCTAAGCCCTTCTTCGAAGTATCACTGAATACCACAAAAAGCTCCCCACTTGTGGGTAAAGTGAGCACATGTGGAGTGATAAGCCTCTTTTTCAACTCCTTGAATCTTTCTTCGCATTCATCACTCCAAGAAATCTTTACTCCCTTTAGAGTTATCTTGGTAAGAGGGTTGGACAATCGTGAGAAATTTATTACAAATAGTCGATAATATCCAGCTAACCCCAAGAAGCTACGGATATCCGTTACCGATGTTGGCCTCGGTCATCCCTCAATTGCATCTATTTTGGAGAGGTCCACAGATATCCCATTTCTTCTGATCATATGGCCCAAGAATGATACCTCCTTAAACCAAAAATCACACTTTCTATACTTTGCATAGAGCTTCTCCTTGCGCAAAGTCTCTAGTATAGTTTTTAAATGCTCCTCATGATCCTCCTTGGTTTTGGAGTATATTAGAATATCATCTATAAAGACTACCAGAAATATGTCAAGGTAATCTCTAAAGACTCTATTAATCAAGTCCATGAATATTTCTGGAGCATTGGTGTGTCCGAAAGGCATTACTATGAATTCATATTGCCCGTACCTTGTACGAAAAGCAGTCTTGGGGACATCTTCCTTCTTCACCCTTACTTGATAATATCCTGACTGCAAATCCACCTTGGAGAAGTATTGTGCTCCATGCAGCTGATCAAATAATTCATCGATTCTTGGGAGAGGATACTTTTTCTTTATCATGATTTTGTTAAGTTCATGATAATCGATGCAAAGCCGCATTGACCCATCCTTCTTCTTGACGAAGAGGACTGGTGCACCCCATGGTGAAGCACTTGGGCGTATAAACCCTTTATCCAGATTCTTCTGTAGTTTTTTCTTCAGCTCTTCAAGCTCTACAACAGCCATTCTATATGGATTCTTGGATATTGTTAGCGCCCCAGGTATAAGTTCAATTGAGAACTCAACATCTCTTCTAGGAGGAAGACCAGGCAGTTCATCGGGAAACACTTCCGCAGATTCCCTCACAATAGGCATTTCTTCACGGATGGTTTCTTCTTTGGACTCAATCATCTGAGCCAGATATGCTTGTTCATAGAGAAGTAACATCCATGGTTTAGATAATGGAGCTAAAGGAGATTCATCTTCCTCCTGACACTTGTAAAGAATCGGGGGTCGATTCTCCATATGGAGTGTGATTTCCCTCTCCCGACAATTTATGTTGGCCCCATATAAGGAAATCCAATCCATGCCAAGAATTGCATCAAATTCCACCAGAGGGAGTATGACAAGGTTTTCCGGGAAATTCAATCCACAGTTTATAATAGGGGAGGACTTATATTCATGGGATGCAATGATTTACCCATTTTCCGTACTCACCGACATCTTTACTTCCATGGTTTGTGGTGGTGCTGGGATTGTTCTACTAAACTTTCGTGATATAAAAGAAAGCGTAGAACCTGAATCAAAAAGTACGTTTGCTATTCTTGAATGAATAACTAGTGTACCTGTCACCACTTCGTTGTCAGGGTTCACATCGGCAGAAGTGATGGAAAAAGCTCTTCCTTGTTGTCTTGGAGGTTGTTGGTTGCCTCCAAAAACCCATGGATTAGGGAACTGATTTGTAAAATGACTCGGTTCTTTGCATTTGTAGCATTTAACAACACAATGAGGTTCGAACGGAGCGTTCCTCTCCTCTGTCGTAGCCGCGGGTCCTTCTTGACGATAGTTAATAGCTAGGTGCCCTTCTCTTCCACACCTGAATAATTTTCTTGTCCCCTTAAGGCAATTTCCAGGGTGCTTCTTTCCGCACTTTTGGCAAGTGGGGTGATGGATCGTCTTAGAACCATTGGATTTATCCATCGAACCACCAGCATTGAATTCCACCTTACGATTCTTGTCCCCATGATACACCTGTGATTTCCCAATCCCCATTTCGACCTTGAGGGAACATCGGACAATTTCCTCATAGCTGTCGAAGTCACAGATCACTAATGCTTTCCGCAAGCTAGGCTTTATCCCACCAAAGAAGCGGTCAACCTTGCATTCGGGGGTAATGACAAAGCCAGAAGTGTATCGTGAAAGCCTTGTTATGTTTTCCTCGTATGCTCCAATAGATTCTTCATCTTTTTTCTTCAGGGAAAGGAAGTCCCTTTCCATCTTAATCCAGATGGTGCGCGAAAAATATTTAACGAAAAACATCTTCCGGAAATCCATTCATTCCAACGCCTCGATCTCCTCCTCAGGCTTCATATTTTTTATCAACGTCCACCATTGATCAGCTTGACCCTCCATACGAAAAGCCTCTATAAGAACCTTCTCTTTTTCAGAACATCAGAGGATGGAGAATATCTTTTCAATGGTGTTGATCCATTGTTCAACGATCGTGGAATTGGATGATCCACTAAAAGTAGGGGGCCTTTGTATCATGAAGCTCTTGATAGCAACTTGTTCTTTCTTGGGGGGGGGGGGTGGTTGAACATTCCTCTTTACCCGTGTTCCAATTCACAACATGAGTTAGCTGAGAGAGAAGCGTGACAAAGTTCACGATTCCTACTCCAATTGGATTTGGCATCTCATTAATACAGTCATCACACTGATCTTCACAACTATTTTTAGCCTGAGTGCTCCTATTACCGACCATTGGCTGGAATAAAAGGAAAGTTTGATGTAACTCATAAAGGGTAAACCAAAGACAAAAGTTGATGAATTATAAATAAACATTCATTTCCTTAACTCATGAGTCTATAGGCTTCAATCTAGGAATTTCATGATTTACTTTCTAACATATATTCTTAGGGTAATTTTTTTTAATTCCATTTATAAGGGTTCATACTAAGATTGTTAATTTATCAAAACATATCCCCAGGGAGTGTTGTAACCAAGAGTGCAGCAAGGCCAGTTGTTGTGAACCAGTTCCTGTTCGAGTCTAGCTCAAAGCGGTGTTTTTGGGTTTTACCCCTAGGATACATCTGTGCCAGAGCCGCCTCTACCTGCTCGTATCCAGACAGGGATGTATTTTTCTGATAAACCACTTACTCAGTACTTACCAAAAATTAGGGATATTTTTATTATACTTAGTCTTGTCTCTAGGGTTTTACTAGGGTTTCCTAATCCCAAAAATAACTAAACCTATCCTCTGATACCAACTATGACAACCCTTCTTTTATTACAAACTCAAACATGATTTATTACATAAAACTTCACTTGATACAACAAAGAAGATCAAGAGGCTTAGTTTCATTGGGGATTCAGATAATTACATAAAATCTTAAAACATTAAATACAACATCTTTATTGAAAACATCCTTTACATGACCACTACATTCCCTTGTACATAGCATTGCATGGGATAACCTGAGGACATGCATAAGAAAAGGGTGAGCTATAAAGCCCAGTAAGGGAGTACACATGGAATAACATAAGGAGTAAAATACATTTTAGACAATAGGTATATCAATAGAGAGTAAAAAAAACATGAACATAAAGGCATGATAAAGCATGATAATCATAACATGGAAATGTGGCAACAACACTTAACATGGAATTAGAATGAGCCAAGGCCCATTGCACATGGAGCATGAGTAAATCCTCATTGCACATAAAGCACGAGTAAACCCTAGTTTCACTTGAATTAGCATGAGTCAACACTAATTGAACTTGAATTATCATGATACTATACTTTACCCAATTCATTGGTGTGCTATAAGGGCACACCCTTCTTAAACATTTCATTTCATGCATAAGTGTGCCACATGGATCATAAAACATGGATTCATAAAACATAATAATTTTTTCCACGATAAAGGAATGTTTAATTTATACCTGAAACTTTACAATCAATAAGTAAATGTGCATAAAGGTGAATACCCTTGATGGAGAAATGGGTGTGGTATTCACTACACAATGACATTGGCTTAGAAGATCGGTGCGATTTCGGCAGCGTAACGGCGTGACATAAGAATTCATAAAAAATGGTTGATGAGAGAGAAAGGGGTTCATCATAATATTTACATTTAATGGACAGTAAGGTGATCATATAGATACATGTCCCAAAAATTGTAATGGAATTTAGATTCATGACACAAAAGTATTGCTTGAATGTAAAAGAGGAGAGAGAAGTTCCTTTTGGAATTTCGGTACAGTAACAGGTGTACATGGGAGGCATTTAATGAGAGAGGAAGGGTCTCAATTCATTCAAGCATAAAGAGGGCAGAATGAGGTAGGTTCAAAACCATACCCGAACATTTATAATTGAAATTAAAAGGGCAAAACATCTTAAAGAAAATTGGACAAAAATGAGAAAGAAAGAAAAAACCCTTACTTGGAAGTGTGCTTCCAAAGGCTGGAGAGAGGCTTGTGAGAGGCTTCTTGGGAGCTTGGGGCACATTGGGAGGATTATAGAGAGAGTAGGGAAGAGGTTGGATGAACTCCAAGGGCTTTGAGTGAGGAGGAAGTGGGAGCGTGGGTGGGTTTATATAGGAAAGGTGAGAGAATTCTTTATTATTTAGGTTTGGGAACCCTTATATTAAATTAATCCAAACCACAAACCATCCCATCGTTTTTGCCCATGGTTTTTGGAAAAGGGAATAGGAAAACAATATTTTATAAGTCCAAAGTCCTAAATTCTTAAAATAATAAGGTTGCTTATGTGGAGGTGAGTCACACTCCCATGGAAATTAATTTAAAAAGGCAAGGTGTTGAATAAGTCTTGAGGGGCCCATTAATGATTTGAAAAGTACGTCAAACAAACCCAAAATCACATTATTTTAATATTAAAACATATAATGTCTGAACATAAATATTATAGTATTTTATTACATCACTATTGGGTCATTATGATGTCATAAAACACATTATATATTTAAACAGTATTTAATTTTTACCCAAAAAATTGATTATCTCAGAAAATTATGAAAAATTTACCATTGGATAATTTCAACATCCTGATTCCAAAAATAACATTTATTTTATCTAAATAATTTTCTAAATATGTGAATTTTCACTTTTAAAATAAAAACCGGCATTTATTGAAAATTCACGTGTTTTGACAGAAATGGCTTTCAAACCTTAATAAAAATTTTAATTGCATTCATAAATTTATTTTTAATAAAATTTAATTTAATAATGATATTATAAAAATATTATTTAATTCAAAAATAAAATAATTTAATAAAATATATTTCTTAATTAAATAATAACTAAAAATACTATCTGTACTTTAAAAACTATTTACAATGTATGAAAAATGACTAAAAATTATATTAATTATTATATAAAAAAAATAATGTACATGAACATAGTACAACTTATTTTTTACATAACCCCTTAAAACAGTCGCATAATACCTAAGGGTAAGGTGTGCAATGCTGACAGACTCTTGGGGTGGCTCAGATAACATCGCTCGAGTGGTAATTTCAATCAACTTCCACTTTTCCTGTAGACGGTCACGTTTGAGCTTGACATGATGAAGCTCATCTTGGGAATGGTCAAGAGTGAAGCCCAAGGATGCCACCTCTTTTCTGAGCTCCGACAAATGGGCTTCGTATGGAGCAATTCTACAGGACGGGGCCATCGTTTCTTTTGTCTGAGTAAATTGGATTTGTTAAATTCCTATATTTATACTAATCATGTGATCAATGTTCAATGGCTACAAAAGTAACAGTCACAATTCTTTTCATAAAACCAAAGAAGTTGACATTTTATAAAAACATTTTATATGAAGAGACATTTAATAAGATCAAGAGGTATTTTCCATTAATGAAACTTTGGGTCGTTATAGGCTTACTTTTGGAGAGATATTCTCAGGACGTGCGGGGTTGGGGAAGAGTAGAAAACTAGTGGGGGAGTGAGATATTGGTACCCATGATGTTTAATTATTATATTATATGCTCTATTTTATGGGATTATTTGTGAGACATATTCATGGTGAGGTTAGGAAATTAGTATACCTATTTTAGTGACGAGTTAGTTTCATTGTTGTTCACTATGATTTAGCATGATTTATTTATCTTTTGCATGAGAGGCTCTAGGGAGGATCCTAATGACTATACTTTTATGCTCACCCTATATATATATATATACTAATTTCCAGTTCAGTTGGATTAAGTAGATCATTGGGCTAGATATTACTAACTCAGGGTTTGGCATGAGTTGTTTGGGCTTCATGGTCAATGTCGTCTTTAAATTTTTTGTACTTGTAGTTTTCCATTCAATTTGTTAGTACTGTATAACATTGCATGGTTGAAATTGAGTTTTATTTGTGGTGTGTGTGTGTGTATATATATATATATCTAAGAAGGTTTTGGCTATTTTATCATTCTTATCTCTCTCTTCTGCATATTTATCTTGGAGGGTAATGCCTCCCATTTTCCATGTTCACTATACCATCAGTGCTGGTCTCCATCTCGGGGCCTTCTAGGGGCCGGAATTGGGAATTCCCCATCTCTCTCCCCACATTGAGGTATCTTTGTGAGGAGGGTTTCATGACAAATATAGTTAATTTTATCATTATTTTATCTACTAATTTTAGTTAATTTTTATATCATTTTAATCTGGAACATATTTTTGTTAATTTTTTTATCAAAACACACATCACATACAAAAAACCAATAACAAACATTCATATTATTTTGATACATTATAAAAATTATCCATAAGTTATTTTTGGCATGTAGGAATCAATTACATGTCAATCTAGTGCATGATGTGATAGGTATGACTCCAAGTGTATGTTTTTATTTAAAATTGACATTTTAGTTCAAAACACACATCACATACTTAAAACTGATCAAATTCATTCATATTGTTTCGATAATTTAGTAAAATAATTCATAAGTAATTTTTTATGTTTAGTAATCAACCTCTCATTAATTTTATACACGGTGTGCCTGATATGACTCAAAATATATGTTATCAGTTTAAAATCGACATTTTAGTATAAAAGATATCTCACTCATTAAAAACCATGAAAATGTTCTTGGATTATCTTGAAAATTTATAAAAAAATATTCATAATTCATTTTTTATTTTTAGGAATCAATCTCACATCAAACTAATGCATGATGTGATAGTTATGACTCAAAGTGCATGTTTTTCATTTAAATAGAAATTTTAGTAAAAAAGAATCATGACACTATCAAAACTGAGTAAACACTTTAATATTGTATTTATAACTTATAAAAAATTATCCCTAATTGATTTTTTTATATAGTAATAAACCTCACCTCAATTAGATACCTGATGTGTCCAGCATGACTCGAAGTGTGTCTTTTTATTTAAAATTGACATTTTAGTTTAAAAAATTCATCGCATACTCAAAACCAAGAAAAAACTTTCAGATTATTTTAATAATTTAGAAAAATGGTCCATACGTCATTTGTAACTTTTCTAAATCATCCTCTCCTCAATCAAATAAATAGTATTCTTGGTATGACTCAAAGTGTATGTTATTAGTTTAAAATTACAATTTTAGTTCAAAACATGTTTCACTCACTAAAAACTAAGAAAACTCATTTGAATTATCTTGATACTTTACAAAAATAATTCATAAGTCATTTTTGATGTTTATGAATCAATCTCACATAATCTAACACATGCTGATACTAGTGTGAGTCAAAATGCATGTTTTCAGTTTAAATTGAAATTTTAGTAAAAACGACATATGACATACTCATAACTGAGAAAACAAATTAAAATTGTATTTATACTTTATTAAAATTATCATTATGTAATTTTTAATTTGTAGGAATCAATTGAACCTCAAATCTAACTCATGGTGTGTCTGATATGACTCAATGTGTGTCTTTTTCTTTAAAATTGACATTTTAGTTCAAAACACATTTCAGATACTCAAAATCTGTAAAACTCATTCATATTGTTTTGATACTTTAGGAAAATTATCCATAATTCTTTTTTGATGTGTATGAATTATCCACACCTCAATCCAATACACAGTGTTCCCGGTATGACTCAAAGTGTATCGTATCAATGAAAAATTGTATGTTTAGTTCAAAACATGTGTCACTCATTGAAAATAGAGAAAACATGTTCATATAGTCTTGATACATTAGACCAACAATTCGTAAGTCATTTTTGGTGGGTAGGAATCATTATCATGTAAAACTGACACACAATGTGACCAGTATGACTCAAAGTATGTGTTCTGTGTATAAATTGGAATTTTAGTAAAAAGACACATGACAAACTCAAAACTAAGAAAACATATTCAAAATTTATTGATACTTTTAAAAAAATTATACTTAATTAATTTTTATTTATATTAATCAACCACACCTTGATCTGATACACGGTGTGTCTGGTATGACTCAAAGCATGTCTTTTTATTTAAGATTTATATTTAAGTTTAAAACATATTTCACATACTCAAAACCAAGAAAATGATTTCATATTTTTTTGATAATTTAGAACAACAATACAAAATTTATTTCTTATGTGTAGGAATAATCCACACCTCATTTTAATACATAGTGTTCCTGGTATGACTCAAAGTGTATGTTATTAGTTTAATATTTATAGTTTAGTTAAAACACATGTCACTGACTAAAAACTAATCAAAAAATCTTGGATTTTCTTGATTCTTTAGTAAAATTATTCATAAGTCATTTTTATTATGTAGGAATCAAACTCATGATAAACCAATACAGTATCTGAAAGGTATGACTCAAAGTGGGTGTTTTCAGTTTAAATTGACATTTTAGTAAAAAAACATGTGACATACTCAAAACTAAGAAAATTCATTCATATTGTCAATAAAATTTATTAAAAGTATCCTTAAGTAATTTATGAGCATGTAATAATCAACCACACCTAAATCTGATGCACGGTGTGTTTGGTATGACTCGAAGTGTGTCTTTTTATTTAAAAATTACATTTAATTCAAAACACATTTCATATAATCAAAATCCAAAAACACATTCAAGTAATTTTGATACATTAGTAAAATGATCCATAAGTCATTTATGATGAGTTGGAATTATCCACACCTCAATCTAATACATGGTGTTCATGGTATGACTCAAAGTGTATGTTATCAATGTAAAATTGACACGTTAGTTCAAAACATTTTTTTCTCACAAAGAAATAAGAAAATGAAATCATATTGTCTTGATACATCATGAAAACAATTCATAAGTAATTTTTGGTATATAGTAATAAATCTCACATTAAACTGACACATGATGTGAACGGTATGACTCAAAGTGTGTGTTTTCAATTTAAATATACATTAGAGTAAAAAAGACATGTGTAATACTCAGAAATGAGAAAAAAAACATTCATATTATCATGATGCTTTGGGAAAATAATCCTTATGTCATTATTTATGTGTAGGAATTAACCGCACCTCAATATGAAGATATGTCTGGTATGACTCGAAGTGTGTCTTTATATTTAAAATTAAATTTTTTGATCAAAACACATATCACACTCAAAACTATGAAAATTATTTTAGGTTGTTTTGATACTTTATAAAAAGTATACTTAAATAATTTTTGATAATTAGGAATCATCCACACCTTAATCAGATACACAGTGTTCCTGGTATGACACAAAGTGTATGTTATTAGTGTAAAATTGACAGTTTAGTTCAAAAAAATTTTCACTCACTAAAAACTGAGAAAACATGCACTGATTATCTTAATACTCTAGGAAAATGATTCATAAGTAATTTTTGATGTATAGGAATTGGTCTCATGTTAAACTGACACATGATGTGACCGATAGGACTCAAAGTGTGTGCATTCGGTTAAAATTGACATTTTAGTGGGAAAGACATGTAACCTACTCAAAACAAAGAAAATGCATTCAGACTATCTTGATACTTTAAAAAAATTATTTTTAAGTCATTTATGATATTTAGGAATCAAATTCACCTCTATCTGATACACGGTGTGTCTGGTATGACTCAAAGTGTGTATTTTTATTTAAAATTGACATTTTAATTCAAAACAAACATCAAATACTCAAAACTGAGAAAATGGTTTTGGATTATTTTGATACATTAGGGAAACCATCCCTCAGTCATTTTTGATTTTTCGGAATCAACCTCACATTAATACAATACAAAGTGTTCTAGGTATGACTCAAAGTGTATGTTATCAGTTTAAAATTGAAAATTTAGTTCAAAACATGTGTCACTCATTGAAAACTGAGAAAACACACTCAAATTGTCTTGATACTTTAGGAAAATGGTTCATAAGTCATTTGTGACGTGTAGGAATTAATATCATGTTAAACCAACATGAGATGTGTCCAGTATAAATTAAAGTGTGTGCTTTTAGTTTAAATTGACATTTTAGTAAGAAAGGCACGTGACCTACTCAAAATTGAGAAAACACATTCATATTGACTTTATAATTTATGAAAATAATTCTTAAGTCATTTTTGACATGTAAGAATCGATTTCACCTCAATCTGATACACGGTGTGTTCGGTGTGACTCAAAATGTCAGTTTTGAGTTAAAAATTAACACTTTAGTTCAAAACACACATCACATGCTCAAAAAAAATTAAACACGTTTTAATTGTTTTGATATTTTAGGATAATGATTCATAAGTCATTTATGATGTGTAGGAATCAGCCACAGCTCAATTCGATACATGGTGTGCATGATATCACTACCACAGATCATTGCTTACCCAGCGTCGGCTTCTATCAGTGATAAAAATAATGCACTAATGAAAGGGTTAACTTTATCATGACTAGTTAAAAGCACTGATAAATGTAACTTTTATTAATGCTAAAAAAAGTGTTGATAATGGTGGATCTTTGTCAAGTCTATTCTTAATGCTGATAAAACCTTTTAATAAAAAAATATTATTAATATATTTATATAATTATCATATTTATATTCCAAAAATAATTTTTATTTATATATATTAATTAAAAAATGCATGTGTATAATTTATACATATATGATATATTAATATATATTTTTTAATAATTCAAATATATATATATATAATATTAAAAATTATTTATATAATTATAAATATATATATAAGTATAAAATTATAATAAATATATTTTATTAATAAATATATTTATTATATTTATAATTATATATATTAATAAATATATTTATAAATATATTTATAATTATATACAAATAATTAAAAATATATTTATTTATAAATATAATTATAAATAAATTGTTATAGATTTAAATAATAATAATATTATAGTAAATATATTTAATTAATTAATATGTTTATTATATTTATAGTTATATATACTTATACATAAATATATATAAAATTATATATATATATATATTTAAAAATATATATATATAGGTATATCAATATTTTTATAATTATATACAAATATTTATAAATATATTTATTTATAATTATAATTATAAATAGATATATATTTATTTAAATAATTATAAAATTATATTCAATATATTTAAATAATAAATATATGAATTATATGTATAATTATATATATATATTAATATATATATATATATACTTATAAAATATTGTTTGTGATTCTTGCTTAAAAATGGACATGAAGCTGTAGTTTGCAGGAAAAGACAGATGGGAAATAACGTTGAAAACCAAAAAAAAATTGCTAATACTAGTGTTGCTAGTATGAGTGGATAGGGCCTCATGATGGGGGTGGCAGGGGATCTCCAGGCTGATTGCTCTATTGGGCAGACCTCCCAGAACCAAGGTTGTGTCAATGGTGACATAGATAAAGCTAAGTCAGTAAGCTCGGAAGACTCTCCAGGGGAGATGGGACATCGATCAAACCTCGCTAAAATTAATAAACAGGTTGGTCAATGTGTTGTGACAAAAGATGTGGTCTCTGAAAATGGTACAAATCATCAGGATTATGTGAATGGGATTGTTGTTTGTGCTAATGGCATGAATCCTTGTGATGATAGTGTGGTCATTCATGATCCTGGGTATACATGCATGGGGGCTTCTTCCTTGAATGATCCTATTGGTGATCGAAACTATGTCATAAGAAAGGGCATGATGGGGTTGCAGATCCACATAGGGGTAGCTTATAATTCATGATCGAGGCAATTGGACTCCAGTTAGGGATAGATTTGGCTTTGATTCTGTAGCGAAAGTCCTGGATTTAGCTACTCCTCAAGGGAAGGAGATGTAACAGCTAGCTAACAATCACTATCCCATACATGAGGTGATGAAATCCTACAGAAATACTGGAAATTGGGGTGATATATTGAATGAATATGACATAATTCATTGGAAATCACCTTCTTAAAGAGATGCAGCCAATAAAGGGTTCTCTAGTGAGGAACACTCACCTGATGAAGAAATGGTGCAAGAGTTTACAAATCAACGGTTTTTTGGGAGTAGATGTTTGCTTCAAGAGATAGAAATGGAAAGAAAAAATTAGTTTTTGAGGTCTCTCAAAACCAAGGACCATTGAACTCTAGTAAAAATAGGTTTATCAAACTTTACATATTAAATAGATCAAATAGTAAGGAGGTTTTCCCTAAATATTTTTACAATGGTCATGGGCTTTCCTTAGGCACCGAGACTATCAACGCCTTAGGTCTGGCTAGCAAATTGGATCCTTGGTCCCTTGAGGATCCAACCACAATAGATGATGATGTGACATCCCAAAACCTGGAGGAGGGGTTGTCACCTGAGAGGCAGAGGCATTGGATGATTTCATATATAAATTTTCTTCTGTTGTTTTCTTGGGCACTTGTCTTCTTTAGTTTTTGTGGAAATGCTTCATCACTGACCTTTTTCTCCCATCTCCCTTTGTTCTTTGTTGGTATTTTATGTTAATAAATTTTGGGACCATGAGTTATAAACCATGGGTTACACTATCTTTATAAAATTATATAAAATTATATAAATATATTTATAATTATATACAAATATTTTTAAGTATTTTTATTTATAAATATTATTATAAATAAGTAAATATATATTTAAATAATTATAAAATTATAATAAATATATTTAAATAATAAGTATATTTATTTATAATTATATTTATAAATACATATTTGTAATTATTTAAATATTTATTTATAATTATATTAATTTAAGTTTTTAATTATATTTATTATATTATTAAAAGTGGGTCTTTATCAGTGTTTTTTAGCACTCATAAAGATGAATTTTATCAGTACATTTTTAGCACTGATAAAGATGTATTTTTCAATGATTACTAATTTAGTGCTGATTAAACCTATATTTATCAGTGATTTTTTGAAATAACTGATAAAATATTTACCCAATGTTTTAAATAGAACCCTAATAGAGTCATCCTCCCTCACTCATTCATGTTTTCACGGAACTGAACCCTCACTGCTTCTTTTCATCAAGCTTCTTGATAAATTGATCCTCTTAAGATCTAAGGTATGCGATTATTTCTTATCCGCTTTAATCATGATCAAAACTATGCACCTTATCTGATTCCTATCCTACTATATCATGTCACGTGAAAAAAAACTGATCAAACATTAAGTTGGCCGACCCCTCGCCTCATTTTTGCCTATTTCACCTCATTTGAGATTCTCTTACTACACTTACACTCACGTACATATTTTCTATGATTTTTATTGGTTTGGTTCTCCTCCTTTGATTGGTATATTTGTGCACAGTAGGCTCCTCCTTTATTTATAGGAAGTAGTCCATATATATCTCCACTTGAATCTCCAAATTGTTATCCTTTTAAATTTTCACTCCAAACCCTCATTTATAAGTTAGTAAATCCACACACCAATATCCCATGTATCTCCCCCACATTAATTATTCCAAACTATTGCAAGGATAAAGATATTAAAATTACAATATTTATACAGATTTACCATGACCATGGTGTAGGATTCAATGTTTTCATGGTAATTTTGTCTTTATCATCACATTTCTATGTCAAAAGTACACCATTCTCCACACAACATATAAAAACCCCTAATCGGGTGTAATATTCCTCCATACAGTTTTCAAAATCACTATGGACTTGACAATGGACATTTTCTGCATGTGCACCATAGAATTTTGATAGTGTTTTTTCTTTTACCTATGAACCACAGGCTATAATGACTTAAATTTTCTAGATTTTTTTAGAAATTATTTTGGAAAATTCTGAAACCAGGTGCAAACACGGCATGCGATTCCAAGGCCTTAGGTTCCTGGAATCGCTTCATTGAAAAATTTTAAGTTTTTATTAGCCCATGCACACAAATTTTCATAAAAAGTGAAATAAATTTTAATTGGTTTTCTAGATCAAAAATCTAATGGCCCCATTGAGCTCAGAATGGAGGCTTTACCCAAGGTTTGACCTAACTTTCATCGGTGCAGGTCATCTGTAGAAGAATCCACCAGGGACGTAACCATAATTAAAATAATTAAACAAAATAATTTTAATTTATAATCCTAATAAATCATAAATGTTAACATTAATTTGAAATATAAGACCGCAGTTTAGTTTATAAGTGGGTTTTTTCCTTAGGCAAGGCCTAACAACGGCCGATGTGGGCTTGTTGTGAAAGATATTTTTTGTATATAAATGTCATTAAAATAATTTAATAAAAATTATTTTTGATGCAACGTTGGTTTTCTTTTAATATTTTCCAATTTTCATGAATATAGGGTTTTGAAATAATCCTAAAAATCCTCTGAAGTAGACATAACTCTCTCTAATGAACTCCAATGGATTGGTGAATCAAGAACAACAAACCTCGAATTCGAAGGATCTTGATCACATCAACGACATGATGACCGTTCTTCATTAAAGATCGAACCGAATCAAGGTAGGTTGTTTTTGTTTTGATTATTATTTTCCTCATTCTTTAAAATCAACAACAAATACGGATCAACCAATGAATAGGTTAACCTGCTGATCGTTCGTTCTTGCAGGATGGGCATAATTGTGGGGTTTTATTCTTGGGGTTGATTTGATTAAGGATTTTTTATGTATTCTTGATCATTCTTAGGGAATGGACTGGGGCCAGAATGAATAGCAATAAAGATTTGATCCATGGGTTCTTCCATGTGATTTTCTTCCCTGATGTTCTTTGGGTTCTTTGGATTCTTCATGTTCTTTATGGTTTATGAATGGATGATCATTGCAACTTTGTTTCTTAGTGAAATGATATGAAATCGAGGATCCAATGTTGGTACAACCTATTGGAGGTGCGACGACAATAGTGATGGACGGATCAAAGTGAGTCAGAAGATATCTCCATTCAATTGGTTTTTCATCAAGATGAACCATGACATTTATTCGAACCCAGAGCGATGAAGAATGTGACCCAAGGATCGCAAACGTGCCTTCATTTCAAAAAATAAAACACCAAAAGAGAACTGGTGGACCGTAAAAGGGGCCACCAATGACGGGCGCTGTTAGTGGTGGCTGCGTGTAGGAGGTGGCATGTACTGGTGTCCCACTACATCGACAGTAGCCTTGGTTGGAGGATCCCACGGTGGTGGGCGCCACGGGGCAGGCAGACATGGTGTCCATCCATGTTAAATGTAGCGGTGACACGTTGACCAGGGGAATGTGGTCTAGCAGACTGCATGTGGCGTGAAGGTCGGCATGGACGCGGGCTGGATAAGTGGGGTCAGGCCACCCTAGTGAACCACACCAAGCTGCCCAATGGTTTGGGCTGGACTGGTTCGGGTCTGGTCAACTGAACTTGGTTAGGACGGCAAGCAGGTCATGTCAGACCCTTTTTGGTAAAACATCCATAACATTCAAATAAAGCATCCCTTGGATGTTTTGTCTACGACATTGGGACCCTTGCAAAAGATTGGTACTTTTGAGATGTCTTGGAGGATTTTTAGTTGGAACAGAATAGGTTTGGAGTATTCTCTTTATCTATTCCAATGATTGTTCGATACAAGATCATGTTCTCGTCGTAGAGGTTGAGAGCCTACCCTTGGTATTTTATTATGAGGGTTCGATGCAGGATCACATTCCTATTATAAAGAATGAACCTTTTTTTAAGTGAGTTTTCTTATCTTGTCATTGATATACGACTCAATGGGTTGGAGCATGTATCATATTGAGAGGCCCAGTCGGTCTTCTCTTCTCATCATGTAACCTTAGATAGGGTTTGTGGAGTTGGTGTGACCAATATTTATGCAGGCACTACTCCCCTATCTAGGATGATGGTTCTATTAGGACCAAGAGTCTCCCCAGTGATCCTTGGGTGCAGTGGGCCACCTATTTGTGTATCTAGGTCATATGTTTTCCATTCTATGTTACTAGACCTAACGAGCATGCTTTGGGAAGTTTTTAGTGGTTGATGTTTGACTGTGATGTATCAAGACTCCATGTCTTAGCGAGACTGAATGTATCATGGAAACTATGTGACTTATCAAGACCATGTGTCTCTATGTTTACTTTTGGAAGATTTATTCTACATGCTTCTATATGATAGATTAAGGAGTGTGATCTCCCGAGACGAGCATGCTACGAGAAGAATCGTGTAGCTGGTAGTGGATGAGACTTCGAGGCTTGGAATCCTTTATGAGTAGACCTTTATGTTCTTCTTATATGTTTTGTTTACATATACTTATTTTGAGATGACTATATATTCTTATTGATGTTTTCTTTGTGGTATTTACTTTGTGTTTCTCAGGTTTCCTACTGAAAATTATTTTACCACCCCTGCATGGGCTTTGCCTGCACATGTCGTGTCTTATACTGACAATTAACACTTTGAAAAAGTCCTAGGTGGACTGGGACCAGGTGGTTCTTAGAGAGACCAAACAGTCATGGTGTGATCATGAATCTTCAAACAGTGGTGAAATGCCTTTCCCTTCATGTAGGATTTTCTTGCAGATGTGTTTCAGGAACTTGTGCAGTCACTTTTGCAGACTCTTTCTTTGGTGGGCATGTATTCTGGCCCGGTTTTACTTTACTGCACTTTATATTCTTATTGTACTCTATGGTTGGTATCTTAGTGTATGCATTTATTGTTTACTCATTGTTTTTACATTTTAGTATTTTGTGCTTTGAGATGTGTGCATGTGTATAGGTACTTAGGAAAACACCTCCTATTTGTGGGATATTCCTACACAATGCTTTCCACTAGCCACTAGACTATTGGAGGCGGGCTTGGGGTAGTCACAGTATGGGACCCTCTGGGACAGATCCTAATAGAGTTGTATCAAAGGGATGTTTGATTCTACTTTAGGATCGGGATTCTATGATATTGGTTTGGGGAAACAGTGTTAAGTGTTTCGAGTTCGGTTTTCAGGCCAGGGACTCTAGTGTTTGAGCATAGGCCGACATATCGATACACCAGGACTCTGGATACCTACTTTTTGACTCGTCACATGAAAATACATGTTGCAGGGGGAAATAAAGGTACATTAATTATATAGGAATGGGTTGTATTTTCCTTGTCCTTATTGAGAAAGCTCTCCAGGTATACTCTTTTGAACGTGATACATCTTGTTTTTATAGGATGTATTAAAAACGCAATCTAGTGAGGTTTCCATAGAAAGATCGAGAGTTTTACCCAATGTTTAATAATCCCTCCCTAAGGGGATCCAGTCACCGAGCAGTTTTTCTTCAGGATGGTCAGCATGTGGTGATTTCTCCTATTAATCAGCTTATATACCCACCTCTAGTGGTTCAGGTGGATGCAGCATTACATACCGAGTCGTGTATGTCTATTTTGGTGCTGGATGATGATACACAAGGTTTGAGCACATATAATAGGCTACTAAGGTAGCGCTCGTCCAGGATGCAGGGCCAGGAGGACCTACCAATAGAAGGTGTGTGACGTAATCCACGAAATATGAGGCTCCATCGAAGGCCCCAAGGGAACCTTAGTTCCCTAAAAGGGAGACTTTTCTATGAATTTTAGGGGAGGGGACATCTCGTGAATGATTGTCCCACCATTCAAGCTGCAGTCATAGAGGCGATTGATGAACTGCCACGGAAGTGGTAGAGGTCGGATCAGACATATCCATTGGGTGGCGGATGTGGCATAAGATAAAGGGAAGTATTATGAGGTGCCCACCATTTTGGTGTGTCACTACCACACCCCCAAGTGTTCCATACCAGACTCAAGGAGCAAGAGGATAGGGGAGGATACAGTTTCAGGCTACTGAGGCTTATGATTCCATGACTCAAGGAATGGTTCATAGTATGATATGTGTATTTCTATTTTAGCTATAGTAGATAGACACTTGTTTTGGTGTTTTCATTTCCTACAACTTTCCATTTTTGGTACATAGATATTATGGTTAAACCATTGACTTGGCCCTTATTCTTAGAGACACCAACTGGAAGAGACTTTATGATCACACACTAGTGCCGATAGTGTGACTTGACTCTTAAATGTGAGAGTTTCGGTTGAGATCGCTTGGTATTAGTGGTGAGGCCTTATGATATCATTTTTAGTATGGAATATTATCCATAGTTCATTCTTATAATGATTTTTTTAGGAAAATGGTGTGGTTCATCCAAAGTAATAGAACCAGATTTCCCTTTTTATTAGTGAAAGGGAAATCCTTACATCTTAGGATGGACTCATGCATATGAGGGTATATCCGATTACTCTTCAGTTGGCTACCCTATTCCTCAGTGTAGTGGATGTTTTGATTCCTCAAATTCCTGTAATGGTGGTAGAGTATAAGAATGTATTCCCAAAATATGTTCCAGGTTTACCTCCCCATCGAGAGATTGACTTCTACATTGATATGCACCCCGAGATGATACCGATATCTACACTAGCATATCAAATGGTTCTTGTATAGCTTCATGTGATGAGGGTACAGTTAGAGGACTTACAAAGGAAGGGCTTCAAGAGACCTAGTGTTTTACTATGGGAATCCCCAAGTAGTCTTCATTGATAACATCCTAGTGCACTCAGCATCTGAGAAGTAGCACGCGAGACACTTGAGGATGGTTCTGGACACACTTCGAGAGCACCAGCTACATGGGAAGCTCTTGAAATGTCAGTCATGGATTCAAGATGTCTTTTTTTTTGGGACACTCCATCTCAGAGACTGGAGTTGTAATGGATCCAGCGAAGGTTGAGGCTGAGTTTGAAGAGTGGTCCCCTCTTGAGGTTTCCAAAGGAGGGTGTCGAGTAAGTATTGTTCTATGATGCATCAAGAACCATGATTGGTTTTGTACTAATGTAGAGGCAAGTAGTGATTTCCTATGGTTCACGCCAGTTGAAATCACATGATCAAAACTACAAAAACCATGATATTGAGTTAGTAGCATTAGTCTTTGCATTAAAGATGTGGTGACACTACCTGATGGGCGAGCGGTTTATCGTCTACTTCGACCACAAGAGTCTCAAGTATATCTTCTATAAAAAATATTGGAACTTGAGAGAGAGACGATAGCTAGAATTTTTTCAGGACTATGACTTAGGGATTTTCTATACTCTTAAAATAGGGAACATTGTAGCAGATGTTCTCAGCAGGAGATCTAGCATGCAGTTACTGAATGGGGCATTTGAGCAGTTAGCCTCGTTGTGGATATCCATTATGGATGGACTTGGAACAGCTTATCTCTATTCAATGGTTTTCACCCCTCCACTCTTATGGAGAGTCAGGGAGGCACAACTTAGGGTTACTGACTATAATGCTCTACATGATCAAATGTCCATAGGGCATGCCCTTGATGGATATTTTAAAGGTGTTAAGCACACTGTTCTTTTTATAGAACGCAAGATGATACCAGTGGTGTTTCAAGAGAATGTTCTAAGAGAGTTTCATGCATCCCCTTTAACAGTACATCCTAGTGTTTAAATGATCTACCAGGACCTCCAGTATCTATTTACTGGCTAGGGATGAAGAAGGATGTTGTATAGTTTGTGTCTCAATACCCTAATTATCGACAAGTTAAGGATGATAATTAGGTTCCAACAGGTTTGACTCAACACCTTGAGGTGCTGGAATGGAAGTGGGATGTGATAAAAATGGACTACGTGATGGTTTTACCATGTATGTTCAAGGGTCATGATACCATCTGGGTGATCATTGACTAACACACCGATTTGATGCACTACCTAGCTACCCAGGAGTAGAGTTCAATAGACTTCTTGGGGTGCACCTATGTGTAGAAGATAATTCAACTCCATGGAGTTCCATCTATTATTTTTTCAAATCTTGATGCTTGATTCACATCCCATATGTGTAAGGGATTACAGGATGTGTTTTGGAATCAATTACTCTTGAGCATAGTGTTTCACTCACAGGCGGACGGCTAGACTGGGCGGGCCATTCAGGCTTTAGTGAACATGCTACGGGCTTGCATGTTATGTTTTTACCACGGTTTGTTGGATCACCTACTTCTATTGGATTTTGTATACAAAAATAGCTACCTTTCAACTATTGGTATGGCACTATTTGAGGAATGGTACCGGAGACCCTACAGGTCACCACATTGTTGGACTGACCTAGGAGATTCAGCGCTCATGGGCCTAGAGGTGGTGCAAGCTACTATAGAGAAGGAAAAATTTTTCCAGGAGTGGATGAAGAATGAACAGATCCATCATAAATCTTATGCAGACAGGCGACATAGGCCTTTGGAGTTCGAGGAGGGAGACTCTGTCTTCCATCGGGTCTCTCCTCAATATGAGATATGGATATTTGGTCATGAAATAAAGTTATATCTGAGGTTAATCGATCTTTTCTTTCTAGATACTATGTAGAGTTGGTGATGTGGCATATCGCTTGCGTATACTCTCGTAGCTAGACTAGGTACATGACTTCTTCCACGCGTCACAACTAAGGAGATACATGCATGATCCATCCCTCGTCATTGACTGGGGTGAGATAGACCTTGATGGAAGGGTGAATTTTTCTAAGTACCCATTGGAGATTAAGGATTGATGTGCGGGGATCATTTGTGGCCAGTTGAGTCCTCTGGTGCACGTTCGATGGCAGAACGTGAATCTCTAGGAGAGTACATGGGATTAGGAGGCTCGTATTCATGCTCAGTACCCTTAATAGTTTGAGTAGACCATTTTTCTTATTTTGGGGACACAAATCCCTAAGGTGGGGAGAATGTAATGACTCTTATTTTTATGATTTTTTTTGAAATTATTTGGGAAACTTTTGAGATCAGGAGCTATGTCGGCGTGTGATTTTGAGGCCCAGTGTTCCCAGAATTACTTTATTGAAAAATGCTAAGTTTTTATTAGCATGCACATGTGAATTTTTTTAAAAACTAAAATTACTTTTAATCGGTTTTTGGGATAAAAAATATGAGGGCACCGTTGACCTTAGAATGGCAGTTTTACCCTAGGTGTGACCTAACTTTGGTTAGTGTGGGTTATCTATGGAAAAATTCACCAGGGACATAACCATAAATAAAATTATTAAATAAAATTATTTTATTTTAAAATCCAAATAACTCATAATCTATAACTCGGATTGGAATTCCAAAAACATCATTGAGTTTATAAGGGTATTTTTTCCTAAGGTGATGCATAACATCAGTTAGCGTGGGATGGTTGTGAAAGATAGTTTTTGGATGTAAATGTCATTAAAATAATTTAATAAAAATTATTTTTGATACAACATTAGTTTCCTTTGATATTTGACTATGGTTATGAATCTAGGGTTTCAACATTACCCTTGAAATCCTCTGAGGCAAGGAGATGGAGCTCTCTTAAATGAACATTGACAGATTGGTGAATCAAGAACAACAAACCTCATATTTGAAGGATCTTGACCACGGAAACAATGAAACAACCATTCGTCATCAGGGATCGAACCAAATCTTGGTAGGGAGATTTGGTTTTGATTTTTTCTTTCCCGATTATTGAAAATAAATGACGAATGTGGATCAACCAATGAACAATTTGAAACATGAATCGCTCATTCTTGCGGGATGGGTGTAATTGTGGGGTATTATTCTTATGGTTGATTTGATTAAGGATTTTTTATGATTTCATGATTATTTTTATGGAATGGACTGAGGTTTGAATGAATAATGGATGAGTTTTGATCCATGGGTTGTTCCATGTGCTTTTCTTCTTCGATGTTCTTCACATTATTTCCGTTCTTTTTGTTCTTCAGGGTTTATGAAGAATTATCATTGAACCTCTATTTCATGGAGAAACGATCCAAAATCAAGGATCCAATGTCAGGATGACCTACTAGAGGTGTGACGACGATGGTGATGGATGGATCGAAACGAGTTGGGAGATATTGTTGTTTAAGTGGTTTTTTTTCAAGATGAGTCGTGATGTTGATCTGAGCCCATGGTGATGAAAAAAATTACATGAGTATCATATAAATTTCTCTGTTTTGAAAAATAGAGCACTGGAGGAGAAATGGTGGCCCATGAAAGGGGCCACCAGCGCACCTGCACTGGCGACCAGCGTCTGTGGCGGCAACATTGTGGAGAAGGCGTCGTGTACTGGCGGTACGTTATGACGGCAGAATCCGTGTGAACCATATTTCATGCATGGTAATAGGAGACCATGTCAGATGGGACTTCGGGGATGGCGGATGCGGCAGTCCTCCGCATTGAACGTTGCAGTGTTGCACTGACCAGGGGTTACACGGTCCGATGGACCACATGCGGTGTGAATGTCGGGCCATGCTCGCAAGCCAAACCTTTAAAGTTAGACTACTCTAGAGGCCTCGTGGGACATCGCCCATCAGTACAACAGACCACACCCAGTTTCCCAGCGGGACGGGCTAGGCCCGGACCGGGTCGGGTTGGCATGCAGGTCGGGTTGGAATCTTTTTCAGTAAAATATCCATAAATTTCAAAAGGAGTGTCAGTTTGATGATCCATCTATAGATTTGGGACCCTTATGATGGGGAGGTCCTTTTGATATGGATTAAAGTGTTTTTAGTTGGACCAGTAGAGGATGGTATCATTATATTTGTCTATTCTTATGAGTGTTTGATGCCAGATCCCATTCTCCTCATAGATGATGATACAATAGGTTGAGAGAGTACCCTTGGTCTTTTAATATGAGCATTCGATGCATGATTCCATTCCCATCATTGAGAATGACCCTTTTTCTAAAGTGATTTGACTCAGCCTTACTTCGACAAATGACTCAGTGGGATGGAGCTTGTATTGTACTGAGAGGCCTAGTCGGCCCTCACTTCTCTTTGTGTTACCTTAGTTAGGTTTTGTGGAGCTAGGGTGACCAATATCTATGCAGGAACCACTCCCCTATCTAGTATGATGTTTTTAGTAGGTCCAGGAGTCCCCTCGATGAGCCTTGGGTGCAGTGGGCCCCCTATCTATGTATCGAGATCAAATTCATTCTATTCTATGTGACTAGACCTGATGATCATGCTTCGAGCACCTTTCAGTGTTTGATTTTTAGTTGTGATGTATCAGGACTTCGTGGCTTTGCAAGATTGAATATTTCATGGAATATACATGAATTATCAATACCATGCATCTATGCGGTTACTTTTGGTAGATCTATTCTACAATCGTTTATTAGATTGGTCGAGGAGTGAGATATCCCAGGATGAGCGTGCTATGAGTGGAATCATGTAGCTAGAAGTGGATGAGACTTCAAGGCTTGGAATCCTTTATGATTATACCTATATGGTCTTCTTATATGTGTTGTTCACACATACATGTTTTGTGCTGACTATATCTTCTTAGTGGTGTTTCCTTTGTGGTATTTACTTTGTATTTCTGGGGTGTCCTACTGAGTATTGTTTTACTCACCCATGCATGGGCTTTTCCCACACATGTTGTGTCTTATACAGATGATCAATACATTGATGGATTCCTAGGTGGACCAGGACTAGGAGGTACTTGGAGAGACCAGACAGTCAAGGTGTGCTCCTATATCTTCAAACAGCTGAGCAATACATTTCCCTTCAGGTAGGGTCATCTATGGATGAGTTTCAGGAACTTGTGCATTCACTTTTGCATACTCTTTCTTTGGGGGGCTTATATTCTGGCCTGGTTTTACTTGACTACACTTTACATTCCTATCGTATTCTGTGGTTGGTATCTTAGTGTTCGCATACATTGTTTACTTAGTGTTTTTACATTTTAGTATTTTGGGCTTGGAGATGTGTGCATGTGTATAGGTGCTTAGAAATATGTCTCCCATTTGTGGGATATGCCTACTTGGTACTAGTCACCAGACCCTAGCCTATTAGTTGCAGGCTTGGGGTAGTCACGACATGAGCCCCTCTAGGACAATTCGGGAAATCGGAACTCCTCCTACACCGTAGCACTCATCGTTTCATTCTTCATTAATCCCATACATCAATCTTTCTATAGTGTAGCATTATTTCCTCATCCATTTCAGTGACCTTTCACTTCATCATCAATCTCTTCCAATGACAACGTAGAAAAAAAAAATCGATCCAAAACAATGAGCATTACAATGCTCAGCTCTACTATATTTGAACTCCAACCTTCCACACTAACAGTGGTTTATCTTTTTGAAATTATTCTTCGATAAATTAGGTTTTATTTCCAATTATTGAAATTTATAAATTTTCATTAACCTCAATGTGAGGAATTGGTTGGCATTTTTACTCTATTATGAAAACATCAGAACATATCTCATATGGGTTTGAAATTGTGATACATTGGCATGTGTAAATTTCTATGAATTCATCGTCAATATTTAATTGTTTTTGCTTCATTTTGTGTTTTGATGGGTATAGACGGATTTATTTTCTTTATAATTTTCCTTCAAAAGTTGTGATCCTTGATCCTTTTCTTAAACTAAATTTACCTATAACTCATTCAGTTCAATTTATTTTTTAATGATTAATAAAATTTTGTTTCATAATCTAGTATAAAAAAATAAAGTCAATAAACTATTTAGAAAAATTATTCATGAATCGTAAATTAAAAAAACATATACCCTTTCTTTTATACATACCAATCATTAAGTAGGATATAGGAAAAAAATTAATAACCAACACATGTAATATCCAGATATGTGCTCATAGAACATTAAAGAACATAACAAAAACATTTTTAGAGGAACATTTTAACTAAATAATAGTACCAAAAATTCATTCTAAGGTGTGAATATGTACAATATTACCATGATGGAAAATAAGCATGAAAATCCCAATGGTTTTCTTATAACTCATCATAAAGTCAAAATGGATTCTAAATAACTCTTAAAATCCATACAAGATAAATTAATAAGTCATTCCTAACAAAAAAGTCAATTTTACATAAATTCACTCAACTCTATATAGATTTCAGTTTATCTATAAGGTAATATGAGAGGGAAGAAGTGTATGCATACAAAAAATTATTACAAAGAAAAACATTAGATTCAAAAGAAGAGAATTCATGCCACACCCTGACCTAGAATCTTGCAGTCGTGGTTATTTATATTTATATTTGAGTATTTTGGTTTCTTAATGTCTAAAAATTTATTAAATTAAAATCAAAATGAAATAAAATAAAAATGATGGAAAATGATTTAATAATAATTATAATGATAATATTATTATTATAGTAAATAATATCATTATTATAGATAATAATATCATTATTATTATGTTTATTATCATTATTATTATGTTTTTGTTATTATTATTGTTGTTGTTGTTGTTATTATTATTATTATTATTATGTTTTTTTATTTTTTTATGGAAACCCTAAAGGGGTCTTTCCCCTTCCTCCCCCTTACCATACACGATGCCTTCCTCCCCCTACCTTCAACATGTTTCCCCTCCTCTCGACACCCCCACCGTATGACTCTCCTTTGGCGCGGTGACCCTTCAGTCGGCCTCTTTCCCTCTTCGGGTAGCAACATTCCCCCTCCCTTGTTCACATGACCCAACCACCCCTATCTTTCCCATGCGATCTAGCTAGCTAGGAGAGCTCTAGCATGCAACTCCCTTCTTCCGACTTCCACTTTTCCTCCCGATTTTGTGTACAGATATCTTTGGGGAGCCTCTTCTCCCATCCCCTTCCCCTATTTTGTTGTATTATTTGATTTCATGGGGTGGGAACACCTTGTCCAAACCCTAAATCAATTTTTGGGGGTTTAAAATTTTGAATATTTATGATTAGGGTTCTTTTGTTACCAGTTCTTTCCACCACCATCAAAGGAAGTGGATTCTCCATGGTTTTTGGGTAAGGATTTTTTGGTTTATTTAATGTGGCTTAATTTTAATTTAGGGGTTTTATTATTTTTTATTTTTCCACAATTTATTTTTGATGTGGGTCTTGGGTGATATGTTTGAGTTGTTGGAAAAAATTTATAGTGTGTGTGGGACCTCACTACAATGGTTTTGGGCTGCAGGTGTTGATAATTCCCAGTTGTATATGCATAGGGTAAGACATCTATATATATATATTATCATTGTAGACATTCCCTCATGGAGTGGGGAATATGTGAAATTCATCTAGGGTTATTTATATATATATATGTATAAATGCATGTGCATGGAAGTGTGAAGTTTCGGTCTGAGTGGTCATCAACAAATAGCGGTATGTCTAAGGTTGGTCCCCTATGACTATACCTTTAATTGGAATACCATGATTTCTTGAGTGTTTTAAAAAAATCAATATTAAATAGAATATATACATGCTATGAAAAGTGTTAGTGATACGTGGTGTTGGACTTGATTTATTTTTCATGATTCGCTTTTATGTTTTGAGATATGGTCTTCTTTTAAATGTTCTTCCAAGCGTGATACTTTAAATGATTAAAAGTGTTTTCAAAAAATGGTTTTTGGTGTGCGATTGGTAGTCCCCATGATGTTTCATGTTTTTCATATTGGTTTTGAAAGTTGAATTGAGTAAACATTGGTTTTTGTGTGAATTTTAGATTAATTGGAAGTATTACCTTCTCAAATTTTTTCCTTTGATTTAGACATGATTTCATGCTTATTTGTAATTGTGTAGTACCTTGGCAGTCTAATTGAGATTTTAAAGAATTTTGAAATTCAAAGCCTTGGGTAATTGTATTTTATAAAAATTAAAGTATTCTTTACAAACTAATGAGGCATGCTTGGCACTTTAAAATGGTTTATGAAAGTGGAAAATCCCACTTTAGTTGTTCCCCTTAATTTGAGAAATGTGATGCAAGTGTTAATGTGTAATTTTTTATATGTGCCTAGTATAAAGGCTTCTATGTGGTTGTGTGCCATGAAAGGAGGATGCTATCAAGGAGGGAGATTGGTGGTGAGAGGGTGGGTGTGTTTTACAACAAATAGGATGATATTTTCATGCATGTTTTCTTGATAAAAACTCACCACCACTTGAAATGGAGCACATGGAAAACATGGATATCTAGTCGGGAAAACTAGGACTAGTACACTAGATTATACAGAAGTGGTTCATGCCAGTTTTTTCTAGCAGGATTGACACTTACAACACTAACTAAACATAATGATGATTTATTGGAGACCACTAGGTTATGGGTGTGTTCCCTACTATTGGTTCGTGAATGAGAACGTAGTTCTTTGTTGTTGTTATACTACGTTTCACTGAGGTAAGAGGTTCCTAGGCATCCATTTGTGCTAGATATCTATAGGTATTGACCAAGGTTCTCTCTTATGGCATGGTGTTTGTGCAATTATTTCCATTTTGGTTGCATAAAACGTATTTCCCTCTTTGAAAAATACATGTTTTAAATTTAAACTATTTGCCTTTCATTTTGTAATGATAATGCATGATTGGAAACTATTTTGAAAAGGTAGTGGAATATAAATGCTTTCATAAAAAATGTAAACTTGTGACTTGAATTTGAATTGAATGAAAAAAATTATTTTATTACATCTTATTTTCAAGCTAGAATGATTGGGGTTTTTTTAAGGTAAGGGCATAGGGTGTTATTATTCATTGGCATTCCTACTGAGCATCTCGGTGCTCATGCCTATTTTGTCTTTTCAGTTTCAGGTTCCTCTAGTTTTCGAATGTTCTTAGAGCGAGGGTAGTTTATGTTCCATGGTGTCCCACAAGGTCACTTGAGGTATGTATCTTTACATAGTTTATTCTTTTTTCCACTGCCAGTTTGTTTGGTTTATTTTCTTTCATTTATCTATTTTGTTCATTTTATGTTTATTTACCTATATTTTTTCGCCAAATCATTCCCACCTATTTAATTTTTATTCCCAGTACTAGTTTCCAGCCCGTGGGGATTGGGAATGACCTTTGGTCCTTGTCACGGACTGGTTTGGATGACTGGTTCAGGATTGGCCCCCGTTGGTTTATGAAAATTCAACCACCACTTCAAGCTAAGAACCAATCTATAACTAACATTAAATTAGGGATTGGTTTTTTATGTGAAATATAAAACCAAAAAAATTGAAACAATTTGTTACCTTAGTATCATCCAAGAAAACCATCCAATCCAACCAAACCTAGAGAACATAGAATGATTGATAATGTTGGGAAAATCCCTCAAGGTATCATTGAAGCATTTTGAGGTGATTGTGTTTGACAAAGAAGACCTCCATTTGTGTTTGTGGATAGAGCTGACCATGATATCTTATTTCTTGACTAAGGGGGTTTACATGGTGATTTGTTGAGTTCCATCGATATTGCTGACAACCTATGTTGAGAAAGAATGATGACAATGTAATGGATGATCTAGAGGTAGTACAAAAAGAAAAAATCTAAGGTGGCGCTATTTTCCAGTGTTTTCCAAATTTTTGGGCCTCAAAATTGACAAATGGAGAAAAAAAATTTTGGAAGAGGGACTTGCACGCCGGTGTCTTGATGGCTTGGGAACTTGCACGCCATATGTTTTTCAAGATCATAACATCTAAGTATGGCAATAGAAATAGGGGCACCCAAGTTTTGGTTTGGGCGGGAAGGTGAATTGGGTGGCTGGGCTTGCACACCCGGAAGAGACTTGCACATTAGTGCTCAGGGTACCCAAAATGCCTATAAATAGAGGGCTACCCCTACTCATTTTTTACAGAGATCAACACTTAGAGAAAATTAGAGCTCCAGTCTCATAGATGGTTTGGGCATGCAAGTGGTGGTGTGAGCGCGCATGTATAAGTTTATTTATAAGATGCCTGCCAGTTGATATTTGCGTGCCAATATAGGTTTGGGTGTAAAAGGGTGTTAGTCACCCAAGTTTGTAGTTCGCGAATGGAGTGTCGCACAAGTCGTTAGGTGACACTTGTGCACTAGGCTTGAAGAAGCGCTCCAGGCATTAGAGAAGCGTGCCCAGCATAGAGAAGTGCGCCAGTCACTCTAGGACTATGTGAAAGTTGGAATATTGCCTAGTACCTCTTGTGAAATGTGTGATTCATATATGGGTGAAAGTTGGATGTCAATATAGCATCTAAATACAAAGTAAGATGAATTCATTTGAGATAATGAAGGGACCTACAAGTCCATAAACTGCGAGTGGATATTTTTCAGAGCAGTGATCAAAGGAAGATGAAGAAGGTGATCCTCTCCATTGGTAGTGAGCCAGAGAGAGAGACATAGGGAGTTACCCTTGGGAAAGCAGTGAGCTAACCCTAAACATTGTAAAGGCGGTGAGCTTGGGATAGAAGTGATCTATCCCGAACATTGTAAATTGTTAGTGATCTTTAGTGGATTTGGTACATCGGCACATCGTTGTTGTATGCTCCTTGGATGTAGTCCAATAAGGGGGAACCAAGTAAAAATCTTTGGGTCTTACTACTTTCTTATTTTCATTACATTCAAATCATCATCATCAAATAAAGAAGAAAAGAATTAGATCAACAGTAAAAAAAATAAATGCAAACAAATTGAACCTTATAATAAAGAGGTCACGATCCAGTGGGGCCGGGATAATCTTGAAAAGAATTTCCATACCCTGATTCACCCCCACCTATTAGGGTATTTACGTACCTTTTGGTCCTAACAAAAAAGTATTCAATGGCCTAATATGAGATTGGAATGTGTAGGGATACTATAAAAAAGAAAATTTGGAGAAGAATATTATAGGAGAGCATATAGGCTTACCTTTCTAAATAATATCCCCCCCACAACCTTGGAATTATGGGAAGCTAGGTACTATTTAAATTTAGTCCTCATACCAAAATCTGTTTTCTTTTCATATATTAATTGAAGGCTTCCATTGAATGTTAAAATTGCAACAGTTCTCTCAACATGAGTGTTTGTATGACCATTTAACTGAGCCTTCTCATGTTCACACTAATCAAGGATCCCCTTGTAGGGACCATACTACTGCTACAATTTGTTTCAAATTTAGACATCAAACTATGAAATTATATTAGGTTCTTTTCTAACTCCAAGAACATTTATATTTAAGGAGACAACTTTCATCGTCATCATGTGTATTTCCCGAATAGTTATTATCACATTTTGTTTCCTAAGACTCATCCTCCATCTATTATATACATGCAACTTTGTTTCTAGAACTACTTTGAACAATATTCATCCCATACCATTTACTAGTGATCATTGTAGATGAATTCCGAGGATACCACCTACCACCAATGGAGCAATTATTTTCTTAAATTCAATTACACATTTCTTTTAAAGCATGCTTTAATTATTTGAAACATTCAAGTGTTGGGTTCCCCTTATTTGAAATTCCCCATTTGTGTATTTATTTATTTATTTAAATATTAATATTACCAAATAAAATCTGATGGATATGAATAAAAAATGGATGCATTCCAAACATATAACAAAATAGTATGAAGATAGAGTGAAAGAGTTCATCAAGTTTTCAAAAGATCATGCATATGACCCTTCTCAGATACGTTTTTCATGTTTACACTATATTTATTCAAGATTAATTATTCTAATAGAGTTTACACTTGATATTTCATGGAATAGATCGATGTTTCATATTTTAGACTAAACACAAGAAAAAGAGATTTTTTCTTGTGACTGGAATAACAATATGATTTATGGATCATCTAATATGATTAAAAGTGTGTAAAAGGAATAAGACCATATCTAGGATGTGATTACAAGTGTGAATGATGATAACGATCATATTGAGGAAATGAAAATTATAGTTGAATATGGACTTTATGATTATACAAAATTGGTTTAGAATATAAAGAGTTGTGAAAAGACGTCATTGTATGTTAGTTGTACTAAATATACAGCATTGTTAGCCACAATAAAGCTATATAATTTAAAATCTGAAAATGGATGGAGTGATTCCATTTTTAATAAACTTATTTCTCTCTTGAATGATATTCTCTTAGAAGATAATGAGCTTCTTATTTAAACATTTTACACTAAATGAATGTTACGTTCAATGGGTATGATCTTTAAAAGAATACATGCCTTCCCAAATGACCATATACTAGTTCATAAGGAACAAAAATCACTTAAAGAAAGTCCAAAGTGTAGTGCTTCTCAATAAAAGAAAGATGAATCAGTACTATGAAAATTGTATGGTAATTTTCAATCATTATAAGGTTTAGGTGCCTATATGGAAGTAAGGAGACTGCAAGGAAATTGACATGGCATGAAAATATAAGAAATAAATATGGGAAACATCATCACTCGATAGAATATCCTCAGTAGAAGAGAATTAACCATGAGTATCATAATTTTGGAAACAAACTGAGAAACCTTTGTATTTTTCTATCTACAGATTGATTGATTCCTTTTGGTTTTCAAAATATAACTCATAGAACATGGATAGATATGTTGGTAAATTATAACTTTCTATCATGGTTATACATGAAATGAAAATACATTATTTTATTTCTGATTATATCAGGACCAAAACAATTGGGTAATGATATTGATATTTATTTGGATCCATTGATCTAAGATTTGAAATTATTATGGTATTAAAGTGTTACGTTGTATGATTTTTATAGAAATGAAGATTTCACATTGAGATCCATGTTGTACGGGATGATAAATGACTTTCCTACTTATAAATTTTTTTCAGGATATAGAATTAAAAAAAACATAAGTGTGTCCCATTTGTGAACAAGGTACATATTAAATTAGGATGAAAAATTCATTGAAGATTTTGTTTCTAGGACATCATAGATTTATACCCTAATGGCATAAGTACCAATCATGGATAACATCATTTAAAGGGAGTTCAGAAGAACATACAACACTGTCTCCACTAACGGGTGATCAACTATTTGAGAAAGTAAAATATATAGACATTTAATTTAGTGAAATTTTTTCAATAAAAGATTATGAAAATTGGTTGGGAAAAGATATCAGTTTTTTTAATTTCCATACTAGAATTATTTTTAAGACATAAATTATCTTAATGTTATGCATGTTGAAAAACAATTATGTGATAGTGTCATTGGCACATTAATAAATGCACCTTGAAAAATAAATGATGGAATTAAGGCTAGGTTGGACATGATTGAAATGCAAATATAGGAATCATTGGTGCCAGTAAAGGGTAAAAATAGAATTTTCATCCTCCAACTGCTTACACTCTTTCTAGGCAAGAGAGATATCAGTTTTCAACTTATTTAATGATGTAAAGGTTCAAAAGGGGTATTTATCTAATATCAAGAATATTTTTTCAATTATTAATTTAAAATTAATGGTTCTGAAATCACATGATCGTCATTTTTTGATGTAATATCTAATGTATGTATCTTTACATTGCATTTTTTCATGAATGTATTTCATAAATTAACCAATCACTATTTCTTTTTCAATGGTATATACATTAAAGTTAAAGACCCAAAGAAATTGCCAACTTTGGAAAATGAAATTTCCATAATATTATGTGAATATGAATTGTTCTTCCAATCAGTATTCATTGATATAATTGTTAACTTGATTTTTTAAATTGGTAAGAGATATTCTTTTATGTGTTTCTGTACATTATAGATGTATGTACCCTATTGAATGGTATATGAATATTTTGAAAGGATATTCCAAAAATCAAAGTCATCTAGAAGGTTATATTTCGGATCTAAATATTGTTGAAGAAGTCATTGAATTATATATTGAATACCTATTTGGTGTGGAAATCATTGGTCGAACATAATATCATCACATCGGGCGGCTTGTGGGTGAAGAAATTTCTAGAATATATGTTTTCACCATCACTATTATAGATCTAAAAAATACCCACCTTTATTTTTTTTGAAATAGTTTAGTGGTTTCCCCATATGTTAAACTCCACAAATAAATTATTAGGCATTTAAATCCATCAAGGGATAAATGATGGATATCAAATACACATAATCAATAGTTTATAGGATGGTTTCAAGACTATATTTTTTAGGATTTTACTGAAAATACAGATTCAATTTTAGAAAAACATTGATGGATAGCCATAGGACCAAGTGTGCATGTATTATCTTATAATAGTTATGTAATTAATGGTTATATGTTCTATATAAATTAATATGATGAATGAAGTACAATGAAAAATAGTATAGTTACACTTATGGATGAAGAAATGCATGTATATGGTACCAAGGATAGAAATCCAATTTATGTGAATATTTCATACTTTGGAATCATCAAAAAAATATGGTAGTTAGATTATACAACATTCCAAGTGCCTATTTTCAATGCAAGTGGGTTGATAATAAGAGTGTTATTAAAATAGATGAATTGAGATTCGTGAAAGTGGGTTTCAATAAGGAAGAGTACAAATATGAACCATTTATAATGGAATCACATGCAGTACAAGTATTTTATATTCCACTTCCCACAAATCAAATGTGGTCAATTGTGTTACTATATCAGTACCGCAGTAGTACTGTAGCACTACTATAGTGGGAACTATAGCAGTACAATAGCGGGTACTATAGTAGATACTGTTTGGCACTGTAGCATCTGAGAATATTCCCCCGTTGGGGCCTTCGGGCCACAGATTTGGTCCCTATGTCTTTTAAGGATTTCGGGCCACCCAGACCATTGGGTCAGTAAGGCCTTCAGGCCCCCTCAAGGCCTTTGGGCCACCTAAAGTGCATATGAAAACTAGAAAACCTATAAGGAACAAGCTCTAGAAGGAGGATGAGCAAGGAGCTTTCACCATAGCAGAAGCTAAACAGATTTCAAGAATGATAGGGTATGGAACCTACCATCGGGACAAGCCTATGCATGCATGGGAAAGCCTAGCTAAACAGACATGTGAAGGTGGAGAGATGATTTCATGCTGAAGATGCTGGCGAGGAGCAGTTCCAAGTAGTTATTCTGGGTTTTATGTAACATTTGAAGCCTACGAGTAATGAATTTATCTAAGTACTATGTTCCATGTAATACTTACACCTACGGGCTGTGTAAGGGTTCCACCTCACCCCTTGAAAGGTGGATTATAACAAATCATTAAAAAATGAAGGCCTTTGGGCCATTGGAGAAGGGTCAGATGAACATGTAACTGAGGATGAATCGATCATTAGGATGTAGAAATCATTTCATAGTGGTCCCAATATAGATGGGGTCTTGTATGTTAATGGAGACTACAATGAAGATATTTGGATACTCGATAGAGGGGTCAAATCCCCTCAACCATTAAAAATAGAGATTTCAATAATCAGATTATATTTTTTTGTAATATACATTGTGTTACCTCATATTATTATCTCTTCACTGATACATTTATGTAATCTAAATTAAATTTTCAATAAATTCTATAGATAATTACTTTTTTTCATTTCAATGATTTAATCCTGAGGAAAACAACAAGTTTCTCAACCTATCGGTGCACCCAATGCAGAGGACCATCAACCTTTTACACATGTTTATGCTACCAATATAGAGGAACAACATATTGATGATGTTGAACCTGAGGAAATGGTATATGGTGAAGAAACAATATTCTAGAAAAAATACGAGCATTGTATCATGATAGTAATAGAACAAAATGTTAAGGTGAGAGGCAAAGGAATCAAATTCAAGGTTGGGTTGAATGCATGTGGTCAGGATATTAACCCCAATAAGGCCATATTCAGTAGTTTCATTGGGTTCACCACTCGGTAGTGTGTGTTGATTGATATAGATTCAGGATGAATGGTTGGGTCCACACTTAATACACTGATTTGGGTAGAGAATAGGTTAATATTATGATATTATTTCTTTATTTTACTAAAAAATGAAACATTGACTTACTCTTCATCACCCCTTTAATAATGCATTTATAATAGATATATCCTGAATGAAATTAGTATTAATTATTATTGTAAAGTCACTTATAGTATTTCACACAATTCATATGAAGTTTCATCTCAAAGATGTGGAAGGTAAAATAAACTCACACCCACCATAAATGTATAGACACCTGATAAGCTAAGAGGTATGGGATGTATTTATTGGTCTTCATGAGTAGACATTTTTTCATGTACATTGTGATTGGTAATAAATTGTTTGACAATATGTATATTAATCAATTTGATTAAAAAAATTTATTTTATGAAACCATAATTTAGTTTTTAAAATAATCAATGGGTATTAAAACTAATGTAACCCTACCATAAATCAAGGATGGTGTATGCTTCACTTAAAAAAATGGTACATATTTTAAATCTACTGTAATAATTTTTCGTCACATCAAACAATGACATAATTATGTTCCTATGTTTATATTCATATTGATGAATCCAAATCTAAAGCCACTTTGACCCACATCATGTGCTATGGAAGGAGGAACATGTAAATAAAGAAGGGATAAAAATAGATGAAAACACACAAAAAGTGTGTGAAGAATTTATAAGTATGACATAATAAAAAAAATTCTTTAAATTGGTTTTACATAATAATTATTACTTATTTTCTTATATATTATAACTGACATAGACACAAGAACCATCATCATTTGTACCAGATTAATAGCTATTATTAGTGTCATTGAAGCAAATAGAATATTATGGTCGTATTAGAGGTGTGGGTTTTTGGGTGACACCCCAAACATATTTTGAGAAAAAAATGATCAGGGGGGATAAAGATAAGAAAATGTAAGAGTTATAGGTATGAGTAGATTATTTTGAAAAAAACTTAATTTGCAGTAATAGTTTCTAGAAAATATTATGGGAAGGAATCAAAGAGATGAGACCACACAAGAATAACCAATAAGTGAATATCCTCGCCCCCACCCCCACCCCACCAGCATTGAGGTGAGTCCTTCCACTCAAAGAGTTATCTTAGATGAGGTAATCGATATTCTCATAATTTTTTTCCTGAAATGTGAATCAATAAAACACTAACACCATTCATGTACTGATATTCTATTGGGTGAAAATGATTTTTATTTATATATATCAACACACACCCATCACCTTTTTGCAAGGGCTACCATTTTCAATATCCACAAAGATATTCCACATAATAGAAAACTTTTAATATGTCATGTGAGAGTGGGGATTAACATATATCATGATTCGAGTGTCGATCTACCTATTCCACTTAATGATGAAAATATTCATATGGTCGATCAAGCTATTGGAACATTCATAGAATTCCTATTAGATCTTATAAAAAAATTGACATGGAGGTATTTACTACCAATTTATTTTTCATGAAAAAACTTTAACAATTAATGAAAAAGGCCTGAATTGGTGAATGTTATTACAAATAGGCAAAGGGAAGGGGTGAAATGAAAGTTCAAATCAAAATGATCTAAAGGATCAACAAACCAATAAAAAATATTTTCACAAAGTACATTTACCCTTCCCGGTCAACTTCCAAATTTACTATCTTTAAAGGTTCAAGTGGATACAAGTTTTCAAAGTGGTAGTAATGTCATATTTGATTTTGAAGAAAAAATGTATGGAGAGGAAATTATAGAATATATTTATCTTGATAATATAAATGAAATCCTCATGTATGAATGGCTAGGATTCTCAATTGTAAATGTATACATAAAGTGTTTTTTCGTGATTTTTTTCCAATAGTTGATCTACTATGGTAATTATGAATAAATACAATTCATATTTTTTACATGTATATATATCAATACTATTTGAAGGGAAAACCCTATGAATAAAAATATGGATTCATTAGTCCTCACATCACATCTACATAGGAAACCTCATTAGAATCAAATCAAATTGATGTAATAGTGGAAAAACTGGTTGTATTGTTTGAAAGAAAACTTAAAGATGACATACTCTTCTTATTACCATCGATTTAGGGGTAAAACTCTATAATTTAAACATATAAAATATATTTTTATTCCTTTCATTACTTATTCCTTTTTTTTTCAAGAAATATTGGTTACTCATTGAAATCAATTTAGATACCCCAAATATTTATTTTTTGGATTCACTACATGGATACCCAACAAATAGACCACACATGATGAAGTTTTTTTATTTTTAATACACTAAATTCTATGTTTTAGAACTAAACTTTAAGTTATATATTTTAAATTATGTTTTAATTAGAATTATGGTCTGATAGGGAAATGTTTAAATATCATCAAAATCATGGAAGGAGGATAGTACATGAGCACAAAGAGCCTATCAACATCTAAAAGTGGGTAAGTATTAGTGTATATATAATAATATTTATCTATCAAAACATATATCAAAACAAATACTTGTTTTTTCAACGTCTTCACAGTTTCTGAAAAAAACCAATGGTAAAGATTATGGTCATCATGTTTAGAAATTTATGAAAATATCATATACTATCAACAAAATAGCATCCCCAAAGAGGTATTTTCAAAGATAATTTCAATTTCATTTAAAATATTTATTAATAATTTGTGTATTTATGTTTTTCTAGTACTACCAAGAATTTAGAAAATCCTCATAATCAAAAGAGGAAATAAATTTGTTTTGAAATGAATAGAAAACATACCTAGTGTTAGAATGTACACATATATCATAAAGATGAGACTTCCTACTACTTATTCAGTTTATTTTCTCATCATTTTGTCTATTTTTTAGTTAATTTCTCTATTATTTTTATTTGATACTTATTTTGTTAATTTTCATAGAGATCATGAAGAAATGACTATATTAATAAAGATTTTTCACTCATATAATATGATCATGCACTAAATAAGGATGATGCACTCATGATGATACAATTTTCTTTTTATTATCTAATGCCTTCAAAATTCTGGGAAGAACACATATACATTTTCATTTCTTCAAAAGTTTCAAGTATTATAATCTTTTTTTCCAATTCAACCAATTAGATCACTAATTACAGGTAATCGCATGATAATTTCATCATCAGACTTGTAAAAGTCGTCTCAACCACTTATAGTTCAATCTAAGAGGTCAATAGTACATAATTCATTTTTACGTATATGAATCAACCACAACTCAATTTGATACATGTTATGATCGGTATGACTCCAAATATGTATTTTTATTTAAAATTGACATTACTTTTATTAAAAAAGACAAGTGACATACTAAAAACTGAGAAAACACATTTGTATTATTTTTATATTGTAAGAAAATGATCCATAATTCATTTGTGATGTGTAGGAATCATCTACATCTCAATCACATACACAGTGTTCCTGGAATGACTCAAAGTGGTCATTATTGGTTTAAAATTGATATTTTAGTTCGAAACATGTATTACTCACTCAAAGCTTATCAAACATGCTTGGATTATCTTGATGATTTAGAAAAACAATTCACAGGTCATTTGTGATGTGTAAGAATCATTCTCATATCAAACTGACACATGATGTGACTAGTATGATTCAAAGTGTGTGTTTCCAGATTAAAATGACATTTTAGTAAAAAAGATAAGTGGCATGTTCAAAATAGAGAAAATGTGTTTGGATTATTTTGATACATTAGGAAAACAATCCATAAATCATTTGTGACATGTATGAATCATCTACACCTCAATTTGACACATGGTGTGTTCAGTACAACTCCAATTGTGTCTTTTTATTTAAAATTGATATTTTAGTAAAAAGGAAAAGTGACATACTCAAAACTAAGAAAACACATTTGGAATGTTTTTATATTTTAGGAAAATGATCCATAAGTAATTTTTGATGTGTATGAATCATCTTCAACTCAATCCAATACACAATGTTTCTAGTTAGAAGTGTCCATTATTAGTTTAAAATTGAATTTTTAGTTCAAAATGCGTGTCACTCACTGAAAACTGAACAAATATATTTGGATTATCTTGATAATTTAGGAAAAAAATTCATAATTCATAAGTAATATTTTATTTTTATAAATAATTATCATTCCAAACTGACACACGATATGACTGGTATGACTCAAAGTGCATGTTTTATGCTTAAAATGGTATATTAGTAAAAAAACACAAGTGACAAGCTCAAAATCAAGAAGCTGCATTTGAATTATTTTTATACTTTAAGTAAATGATCTAAAAGTCATTTTTGATATGTAGGAATTATAATCACCTCAATCCTATGCATGGTGTGACCGAGATGACTCCAAGTGTGTCTTTTCATTTAAAATTGACATTTTAGTAAAAAAGACAGGTGACATACTCAAACATGAACAAACGCGTTCTGATTATTTTGATACTTTAGGAAAATGATTAATAAGTTATTTATGAAATATATGGATCATCCACACCTCAATATGATACGCAGTGTTCCCATTATGACTCAAAGTGTTCATTATGAGTTAAAAATTGAAATTTCAGTTCAAAACATGTGTTACTCAATGTGTGCATAATAAGACTCAAACACATGTGTTTCTCACATAAAACATGATATGATTGGTTTTATACTTTATTAAAATAATTCATAAGTAATTTTTGGTGTATAGGAATCATCATCACCTAAATCCAATACATGTTGTGCCTGATATGACTCAATGATTATCTTATCAGTTTAAAATTGACATTTTAGTTCAAAATTTGCATCACTCACTGAAAATTGATAAAATGTGCTCATATTGTCTTGATAATTTAGTAAAATTATTTCTAAGTAATTTGTGACAAGTGGCAATTAGTCTCACATAAAACCGACACATGATGAGACTGATATGACTCAAAGTGTGTGTTTTTTGTCTAAAATAAAATTTTAGTAAAAACCACAAGTGACATACTAAAAAATGAGAAAACACTTTCGGATTGTGTTCATAATTTAGGTAAACGATTAATAACTCATTTTTAATATGTATGAATCAAATACACCTTAATCCAATGCACGGTGTGGACGGTAAGACTCCAAGTGCATTTTTTATTTAAATTTGACACTTTAGTAAAAAAGACAAGTGACATAATAAAAACTAATCAAACACATTTTTATTGATTTTAAACATTAGTAAAATTATTCATAATTCATTTTTGATGTGTAAGAATCATATGCACCTCAATCTAATACACGGTGTGTCCGTTATGACTCAATGTTTTTGTTATCAGTTTAAAATTGACATTTCAGTTCAAAATGTGTGTCACTCATTGAAAACCAATAAAAAAAGATCCGATTGTCTTGATAATTTAGGACAGTGATTCATAAGTAATTTTTGACATTTAGTAATTGGTCTCACATCAAACCGACACATGATGTGATCAGTATGACTCAACATGTGTGTTTTTAGATTAAAATGACATTTTAGTAAAAAATAATTGATATAATCAAAACAATCAAAAACATATGGATTGTTTTGATACATTAAGAAAACAATCCAAAATTAATTTTTTACGTGTAGAAATTAGCTGCACCTCAATCTGATGCATGGTGTGGCCAGTATGACTCCATGTGTGTCTTTTATTTAAAATTTACATTTTAGTAAAAAAGAAAAGTGGAATACTAAACACCAAGAAAACTCATTTAGATTATTTTGACACTTTAGGAAAACAATTCATAAGTCATCTGTGACATGTAAGAATTATCCGCACCTCAATCTGATATGGTGTTCCCGATATGACTTAAAGTGTCCATTATTAGTTTAAATTTTCATTTTAGGTCAAAACTTATCACTTACAAAAAATTGAAAAAACGCACTTGTATTGTCTTGATAATTTAAGAAAATGATTCATAAGTCATTTGTGATGTGTAAAAATAAGTCTCACGTCAAACTGATACACGATGTGACCAGTATGACTCAATATGTGTGTTTTCAGTTTAAAATAACATTTTAGTAAAAAAGAAAATTGATGTGCTCAAAACTAATAAAACATATTTGAATTATTTAAATACTTTAGTACAATGATCCATAAGTCATTTTTGATGTGTATGAATCAGCCTCACCTCAATCTGACACACGGTGTGACCCATATGACTCTAAGTGTGTCCTTTTATTTAAAATTAACATTTTATTCATGTATTATTTCATATTATGTTTAATTTATTGTTCTATAGTATTAAAAACATGAGAATTGTTTTCTTATACATGTGGATTATTTTTCTCGAGATATAATGGTTTGTTTGACATCTAATACCAGGATCGTGATTTTTTTAGAGGGGATCTGGTTCCAAAGATAATGAAACATTGATGCTTTTGAATTTTTGTGATAGTAATTGCTAATATAATTTTGCAAAACATTGTTTGAAATGTCTATAATATAGTGTTTTTTATGTATTTTTTATGACATTCATATTTCAATTACATTATTATAAAATTGCTATATATGTAGGTTGTTGTTGTAGTGTGTTGTAATTCAAACAGCACACTAGAACAATAGGGCCTTTATCAGAACTATTTATAGTGCTAATAAAATCCCCCCTTTATGATCACTATTTTTAGTAGTGATAAAATCCCCCTTTATCCGTGCTAATGATATCATTGATAAAGGGTTCTCTTTATCAGTGCTAGAAAATAACACTAATAATGGGGGATGTTTATCAGCATTAAACTAGCACTGATAAAAAATAACTTTTATCAACATTTTTATAGTGCTAATAAAGGGGTATCCTTTAATATAACTTAAGACAACAATGCTTTTTAGCACTATTAAAGCCCATTTTTCATTATATTAAAGATATTATCCATGTTAGTGTATGACTCAATGTATATTTTTTATTTTAAAATTGATATTTTAGTTCAAAATATATGTCACATATTCAAAAATGAGAAAACGTATCCAGATTGATTTGATACTTTAAGGAAGATCTCCCACTTTGAGGTATATATCGTGTTCTTTCTTGTCTTCTATTTCTTTTATTATCTTGTCATTGAATTAATTTCACCATCATCATTCTGAATATTTGATGTTTTACATTCTCCATTATTTTTCTTCCGATCGACGTTTCCATACTAATCATGAAAATATTTATTGTTTCAATCAGTATTTGATCTGTTTCACAACAAAAATTAATTTATTGGATGGATGTAACATGTTTACTTTGAATGTTAAATTAAAAAAATTTAAAAATTATAAGTTATGCTAGTATAGTCATATTTGTGAGGATTGGAATTAAAAATAAATAAGTTATGTGAGTCGTATTTTTTAGCATTGGCATGGATTGACATAAATGGGGTAATGCCAATTAAGAATAAAAAGTGACCATTAATTTCAACTAAGAGAATCTCCAACCGACAGTGCTAAAATGGAGTAACCTTTGCTGTAAAATAGCACATATACAGTGAAATCATCTCCAATTGGTACGTTATCTTTTACGCTATTAATTTTATATTATGAAAATAAATACTAATTCAAATTCAAACAGGTAGGAAAAAACCAAACAGTGGATAGTGGTACAAAAGTGCAGCGCCAAATATAACATTGTACTATGCACCAACGCCATTTTAACACTGTATTTAGCACCGGGTTAGAGAAACATGGCTACTTAATTTTAGAATTTTAAGTGTGGTTTGGAGATGGTCTAAGAACCTATATTTTAAATTAATTTGAAATCTCATTTTCAATTTAGAATATAAAATCTTTTTAATCATTTTTGTTTTTCTATTTTTTGATCTCAAACTTACTTTAAATGTATCATTATGTTCTGAACGTCATTTTCCTGAAAGAAGTTGATGTTAGTGCCCTGGGTAGGTGGGCATTGGGGTGTGTGTGTTAATCCATCAAGGATCATATCACATGTTTCATGTATAATAAAATACAATATGTGAATAGAATAAACTATAAACACACCAAACTCTATACATAAATGGGTAATCCAAATTACATAATAATTTTTGGTTTAGGACACATACTCAAAAGTTTTTATGTTTTGCGTTTATTTTAGAACATGTGTTTGTTCCTTTTTTATATATATATTTTTATAAATTTATGTTTATATATGTATTTTGAAGAACAAACATTTATATATTCAATTTTTTAAACAATTTTGATTATATATATATTTTTTAAATTTATTAATTTGAATATATATTTTGGAAACAAAAATGGTTGGACAAGTGTGGACAAATAAAAATTTTCATTTAATAGTAGGGATAACAAAAAAAATTATCCTTGCTTCACCCCATAGATATCACCCAGATGGGGTATGGGCACAAGAAAGTTTTTGTCCTGCATCAAAATTATGGGGTGGGGAAATATTGTCTTGAATTGTCTTGTGGTGGCCCAAAAAAATATTTATATCTTTTTAATTTATTGATAGTTGATATATTATCTATGTCCATTAATGTAATTTGATAATTAAATTTTATTTAAACATTTTAAAAAAAAATTATAACTCACCCAAACTACATTTAAAAGGTGGTTTTACACGGTAACTCTTAGTTTTCACGCTGTAAGAAATAAACAAAGAAACAGATTGGGGTCTTCAACCTATGACCCTCACCCCAACTATAACAAAACGGACCCAAACAGCCACCTGAATAGTGCTAAATGGGTCGGGTGTTACTACCTTAGGCGCACCTCCCTGAATGCCAAAGGTTGACAACTAGCAGTAAGGGTCTTATAGGTATAGTGGGGACGTTATACCCTCTCAGAGGATAATAATGCTACTGGTATGAGTATAATAATAAATATGCAGCAGAATAAACGACTTAGCAGACTCGAACTAGACTCGCAGAATGGATGCACATTCAATATCAATAAATAGTGGAAGCAATAAATATAAACAACAACAATGGAAAGTAAACAGAACCACATGTTGATCACTTGTAACTACTACTGAACAACAAAACATGCATCCAAAGCAGGTCATATATATCCATATATATATAAAGGGTGCCAATATCTAACCAATTATTGCTACATAACAAGTAAACATGCTGATACAGGAAAGGAAGCAAAACAAAATAATCTCTAGGCAGATAAGACCTCAAGGTCCATACCAGCTCCATGCAACAACTAATGCAGTCCAGCTCATGAAGCTGGCATATTTCCTACTCGTAAATCCATAAAGTCTACACACGTCTCGAAGGGCCCATGCAGGGTGTGAGACGAATATTAGTAAGATACCACCCAATGGTGAATACCTAATATGAGTGTTTAAGCAGGCATGAAGTTATAATACAAATAGTAAAAAGTACGATGCACAAGTAAATATAAACTCCCTGGTTCTCTACAGCCACCATAAAGTGTCACCTGCTTCAGCCAATGCTGGCATCTCTATCATGTAACCCGAAACCATGTGACCCTTGACACCATGTGTCTCAAGTACTGATGTTCTGAAGGCATGCCCAAGAAATAGTAACCTGGAGGAACAACGATGTATGTCCTAAAATAAGTAACCAGAGGGACAATGATGTCTGTCCTCAAATAAAGTAACTGGAGGGACAGTGATGTCCACCCTCAAGTAATGGTGAGCCTCTACCCCCCAACCCGATAGCCTCAATGCTATCCCCTGAAGGCCCCTCATGTTCCACGTGGCTTCATACAACAAGCACCCTCAACCCAAAAGTACCTAAACTGTAAATAATAGGGGCCTATACCCACACGAGTGGTAAAAACCAGCTCGTCCCAGAGTCTCTGTGTGTGTGCACTACTCAAAGTTTCGAGTGAGAGGTAATCACCAAAGTAAGATCCCAAGCCACAACACATCTGACACCTCATGTCCCTATGACCATGTCTCTCAAGTCCGACGGCCTTTCTATCCAAGTAAACTTGTCCATGCCCAACCTGATAGTCACTCTGCCTCATGCCGACGTCCATGACGCCCAATATCGTGGTCAGAACCACCCAATGTAACCTGGGCCAAGCGTAATTTGATCAGTATCACTCAAGAATATTTGGGCCAAGACAAACATAGCCATAAGAGTTCTATTATATTCAATTCATCAATTACATATGAAATCAAAAGAATCAATTTTAAATAGGAAACACAAACTAAACTGTTGAAATTCACTAACCAAGTGTTATCCCATACCAGCACTGAGGTCCTTAAAGTATCCACAATTCATATCAAGGTTTAATAACTAAACTCAATAGTTTAAAACAATACAATTCTATTATAACCATTTTTGAATCCCCCGGACAAAATGACCTAATGAGCAATGACCACTCACCCGGCCCCACTCAAAATAAATAGGTAACATGGAATACCCAAAGGCATCCCATAGGTTAAATTACAATTAAATTGCAAATAATAGGTAATACTAGGTTGTGCTCAAAATACCTGAAAATATGCCGAAGGCTGTGCCACCCAAAAGACTGTGAAAACACAAAAGGAGGTATGTACCACCTACCTGAGACTCATAGACATAGGCACATCCGATATCGTGCACCAATTCATAGTCGATCTTCGTAGATCAACATTTCCGTCAAATCCCAGTAATTCCACTAGGATGGAAACTGAGATGCATGAGGCAAAGAAACTGGAATGAAATAGGTTGTATAGGTCTAGCATCGTTTTTTCGATCCTGTATCCACCGACAGATTAAAGAACGGACGTCGGATGATGATTCTTGGGTAGGAAATGTTCTTAAGAACTTCGCAATGGACCTGTTCTGAAGTTGGGGAAGAATAAGCTGTTTTCCAAAATAAGACATGCTTCTCTTTCTTTTAATCGAATAAAAATAAAAGTGTATGGAATGTACAAAAGGACTACACACCGTTTAGTGGACTTGTCCTTACTCCGACTAAAGTGGAGGTAGCCACATGGCTTGGACACGCCACACGGGTTGACAAGTGGCTAGAACTCAGCTGGTATGCAAAAAGTAGGATACATGGCGTGTCGAGAAACACTGCATGTTGTGTAGTAGGAATTCTTACATGGTCATCACAAGGCATGTGCTCGGTGAGCACACGGTAGGTAATTGCCTAACCCATACACGGAGTGTACTTAGAGTACATGGAATGTAGTTTGGAAATTTCCAAAACTTCCTAGATTTTCCTAGTTTTCTAAAAAACAAGTCAAAAATTCAAACAGGGTCGGGATTTTGACCCATTCCAAAAACCCAGGTTCTTATAATCTCCCCACCATAATAGAGCTCATCCCCGAGCTATCAAACGAAACCCAGAGATGGAACCCAACATGCCACCCTGATCAAAGTAACTCGTACATCCTCGATCTCAAAGGTTCTGGCTAAAAACCTCAAAGGGATCCCCTCCATAAGAATTGCATAACTCGATCTCAACCCTACCTAACGCAAAAAATCAAGGGTTCACTAAACGGTTTCCAGACTCAGGGTCCTCTCATGACGCATCATCACCCGTGCACATAATTGGTTCTCCCGTGTCATTTCTGACACCCAACGTATTCCACACCGCATCGATGTTCGCCTCCATTAGGTCCTATATCCCATGGATGCTCAAAACAAACCTGGTGCCTAGCACCTCATGTAACAAGCATCCTCGATGCCCCAATGTCCAGGCATCTCAAGTAACCTGCATCCTCGATGCCCCGATGCCCATGACACCTTAAGTTACTCGCATCCTCGATGCCTCGATTCCACGTATCTCATACATATATATAAATATATCACGCACCCGATATGTCACCAATCCGACTAACATGAATCTAGTCAGTCCACATAAATCTTGTGCACCTCATGCACTCAAAACGGACATGCCTCAACAGGTCATGCCAAAAGAAAACAAAAAAGTCAGGGCCACACTCATGGTGTACCTCTAACTGTCGTCAACTCACCAACCTGCTCATCCCCTGGCAGCTCCATAGCATGCACCTATCCTGAACCACTACTGCATGATGTCTGACCTCCCTGCGGTGTGGCAACAGTAATTGATCACTGACCCCTTAGCTGGGTCCTTTTGTCTCTGTCAGGTCCTCTTCGTGCAACTGAACCTCGTCTACCCTCTCCTAGTACAGAACCTGAACCAACTCCAGATTCCACCATCTATCCTGGTCCCTGTCAACTGGCTATCTGAGAAGGTTGTCTGCAGAACAACTCAAGATGCCCAACCTATCCACATGCCCAGCACTCCTTTGGAGGTCTATCGCACTGAGTACGAACATGCCCTGATTGTCCACACTGAACGCAAAACACTAAATAATTTCTATGAGGTGGTTTAGTTGAGTCCTTGACCTGACTATCCTGCTGGAACTCATCATGTCCTTTATTCCTACTGTCTGAATCATCACTTGAAGTTGTCGTCCGGCTAGGGGTGTAATTTTGGGCCGGCGGCCCGAAAGCCCGAGTGGCCTGGCCCGAAACCCCTAGTGGACCGGCTCGGCAAAGCCTGCATCAGGCCAGACTGGGCTTGTGCCATAGGTTCATCAGGTCGGTCCCGGGCCTGTCCAAGGAGGCCCACGGGCCGGGCCGGCCTGAAAAAGCCCACCCCGTTGGCCCATATGAAGTTTGTCCTACTGTAAAAAATATAATGGGAAGCTGCTAGGGAGATTCGATCCCCCTACCTCAGGCTTCCCAGGCTATGCCTGGCCCAACTGGCCCAGGCACTACGACTGTTATATTATCACCATATTGTATATATATATATATATCAACGATATATGTATATATATATATCAGTATATATTAACAAAAAATAATATATATATATATACATATAACTATTATTATATATAATTATAGTGTGTGTGTTTGTGTGTGTCTAATGATATATAATTATATATGTATATATATAAACAAATACGTTAATAATATATATCAATTAAGTGTGCCTTTTAAAAATCCATTAATAATATACATATATATATATAATTGATTTAATATAATATATATATACAAACAAAACTATTAATATATATATATATATATCAATGATTTAATATTATATATATATAAAAACTTATTGTATATTAATTAAAAAAATAACACACTCACCTAATGATGTTCGTGAACATCCTCCAAACAAATTAATTTTTTAAGTATGTTGCAGCTTGCATATATTATACATACTATACATATATAAATCTATTTAGAAAAAAACTTAACCCTCCCACTACGGCGCACCGCCAAACCCCAAATTATTATTTTTACAATTTTCTCATAGTATATATATCAATCATTTAACATTATATATATTTAATAACTTATTATATATTAACAAAAAAAAATAACACACTCACCCAACGATGTTCGTACACACCCCCCAACCTCATTAATTTTTTTAAATATGATGAAACTTGCATATTATGTATATGTATATATATATATATATATATATATAAACAGATCTATTAATAATATATATATATATATATATATATCAATGGTATGATACAATATATATATATATACAAATCCATTAATAATATATATATCAATTAAGTTTGGCTTTTAAAAATCCATTAATAATATATATATATATATAAATGATTTAATATAATATATATATATAAACAAATCTATTAATAATATATATATATATATATCAATGTTTTAATATTGTATATATAATAACTTATTGTATATTAATAGAAAACATACACTATTACTCACCTAATGATGTCGGTGCACGCCCCCCACCTCCTTTTTTTATTTAAGTATGTTGCAACTTGCATATATTATATATAAATCTATTTAGAAAAAAAATTAACCCACCCACAGCGACGTTCCTCCCAACCCCAAATAATTTTTTTACAGTTTTCCCATATTATATATATATATTAAGAAAAAAATAACTACTCACCCTATGATGTTCGCACACCCCCCAACCTCATTAATTTTTTTAAATATGATGATCCTTTCATATATTATATATACTATATATACATATATAAATATATTTAGAAAAAAAATTAACTCACTCACTGCTGCACACCCCCTCATCCTCTCATTATTTATTTGCATATAATATATATAGACTCACATATATAAATTTGTTTAGAAGAAAAATAACATATCCTCCCATTGTAAAATGTTAATAAAATAGAAAGTAAACGTTCTTACAAAAAAATGATGAATGCTTAATAAAAATACATGTAAAAAACACGCGTTTAAAAAAATGAAAAATTGTTTAAAAAATGTTTTAAATTAAACAAACGCTTAAAAATAATTTTCATAAACATGTTAAAAAATAAATAATTTTTTTTTTCAATAAATGAAAACAAAATGTTTAAATAACAACACTTTAAAACCACCCACTACTGTACATCCCCCAATTCCCCATTATTATTTTTTTTCAATTTTCACATAATATATATAAATTTACACACATATATAAATCTATTTTAAAAAAATTAACATATCCACCCACTGTAAAATATTAATAAAAAAGGTGTTTACATAAAACATGTTTAAACAAAATACATGTAAAAAACATGCGTTAAAAATGTTTTAAATTAAATGTCTAATAATAAATGTAAAAATTATTTTAAGCAGTTTTTAAAAAATGGTTTAAATAAATAAAATAAAAAAAAGTTTTTAAAACAAACATTTAAAATAAATTTTTTTAAACAAACACTTAAAAAGACTTTTTATATTACAATTTTAAAAAAAGTTATATGTTTTAAAAAAAATACTTGTAAAATGCATGCATTTAAAAAAATTAAGAAACAATTTAAATTAATAATTTAAAGATAAATGTAAAAAATGTTTTAAACAGATGTTAAAAAATAGTTTAAAAAAATGTTTACATAAAAAAAATAACAAATGATTAAAAAATTATAAATAAGTTAAAAAATGTTTAAATAAAAATGTTTTAAAACTCACGCACTATTGTGCATCCCCCAACCCCTCATTAATTTTTTTTACAATATGCACATAATATATATAGATTCACATATATAAATCTATTTAGAAAAAAATAACAACATATCCACCCACTTTAAAATGTTAATAAAAAAATTAAAATAAATGTTTTTACAAAAAAAACATATTAAACATTTAAAAAAATACATCTAAAAAACCTGCATTTAAAAATAAATGTAAAAAACATGTTTTAAATAAATTTTAAAAATGCTTAAAAGAGTTTTAAAACAAACAATTATTTTAAAAATAATAAAATCTCACTGTGTCCCGACTTGAAAAAGCTCGGACCGGCTTGAAAAATCTCGGCCCAACCCGATGGTTTGGGTCAGCCTGAGGCCGGGCTCGGGCCGCCTCATGAGGTTGTTCGGGCCAGCCCGGCCTGACCTGAATAGTGGTCAGCAGCCCGATTTTTTGTAGGGTAAGCCTGGCCCGGCCGGGCTCGGTCTAGGCCAAAATTACACCCTTACGTTCAGCCAACCTGAGTTCTATCCCTTTGGTTACCCTCTACTATGAGAGCATGATTCACCGCCTCTGAGAATGAACCCAGCCTAAAAATGTTCATCTGTATTCGAATGGCATGTTGTAATCCATCCTCGAAGCACCTCACCTTTGCTATGTGATCGTTTACCATACTAGGTGCAAAGCGATACAACTCAGTGAAAGTTGCTGCATAGTCCATGACAGACATGTCTCCCTACTGAAGGGTCCAGAACTCTTGAGCTCTCTCTACTCTCAATGTCTCTAGGATAAAGTGCTCGAAGAACCTGTCCTCGATGTCTATCCATGATAGTCCCTCGTGCCTGCGAGCTTGAACCTGCACATCCCACCAATGCTTCGATGGTCCTCTCAACATGTACGTCACGAGCTTGACCCTCCACCCTGGAGGGGTCTCAAGCTGCTCGAAGATCATCTGCATGCTCTTTATTTAGTTCTTAGCTGCCTATGGACCACCCTCACCCTGGAAAAGCATCGGGTCTTGCGACTGGAACTCCCATGTTAGATATTCTATATATGACTCTCTATCAATCTCTTACAAGACACGTACCAAGCTAGCTCGGAGCTACTCGTTGATCCATGGTCCGAACGTTGCCAAACTCGACTATTGTCCTGTCTGCACTGGATCCTGAACATGATCCTGTCCCTAAGAATGTACCTGTGGCTCATGATCTGCTTGTCCCTTAGGATTCTGAACCTGATCATGCTCCTACAACACCGTACTATCACCCGCCTAACGCTCCATCTGATTCGACTAAAAGGAACCTGATGAATACTTTAAATTGTCAGATGGCCCATATATATATATAACAATATATATTCAATGCACTTAAGGAAAGTAGTAAAGAGGCTACATAAAACAACTACCCTTACTCTCCCCTATCGCAACCCATGCCCATGGAATCCCGACCTCATGGCCTCCTTACCCACCCTCAACGGAGCCAAGTATCAAAAGTACCTCAGGCCATGACCGTCTTGACAACCAACATTACCTCAAACCAATGACCGAGTCACCCAATCATGATGATCAAAATCTACTCAACTATAGTACATCCCTTCTCTTACAAGATCCATACCCAAATACTCTACCACATGCAATTCTACAAATATATAAAGCATGGTATAACACATTGCAATAAACAAGTAATTTTATCAGGAATTTCACCTATTCACATTTCAAAGCATAAAAAGCATGACAATTTGATATTATTCACATGGAATTATAACTTCACAAAGAATACATGTAGTTATGAAATTTAAATAGCCTAAAAATGTGCCTATCAAAAGCCAAATTAACAGCCATTCTAGACTGAGACAAAGTCAAAATTTCCCTTACCGCACCAGGTCAAGGGTAACATATCACAATCAATAACATCACACACCAAGTGAGCCACTAAGGTAGGAATCATATAAATGGTAATCTGAGAAAAAGAAAATAGTAATTCTCACCTATGGCAACTTGGTCCATCCCTCGTACCTGGGGCTGCAAGCACCCAGGCACAAGCTTGAAACCAAGTTCCCGTCACAACCTATCTCCAGCCTACCATATCCCAAATAGTAAAACTAGCAAGAATAAAAATAGAAGCCTCAATATCATTAGTAGCTAGAAAAACAATATTACTAAATCCCTGTCAAGAACCCGGATCTAATAACACTTTGTAACAACCCAGACTGAAACAACCACCCGAACAGTGCTAAATAGGTCGGGTGTTACTACGTTAGGTGCACCTCCATGAATGCCAAAGGCTGCCGACTAGCAATGAGGGTCTTATAGGTATAGTGGGGAGGCTATACCCTCTTAGAGGATAATAATGGTACTGGTCTGAGTATAATAATAAATATGCAGCGGAATAAATGACACAACAGAATTGAACTAGACCCACAGAGTGGAAGCACAACCAATATTGATAGACAGTAGAAGCAATAAATATAAACAAAATTAGCAGAAAGTAAATAGAATAGCATATTGATCACTTGTAACTACTACTGATCAACAAAACATGCATCCAAAGCAGGTCACACATATCAATATATATATCAAGGGCGCCAATGGATAACCAACTGTAGCTACATAATAAGTAAACATGATGATACAGGGAAGTTTGAAAAAACTAATAAAATCCAGGTAGGTAAGACCTCAAGGTCTATACCATCTCCATGAAACAGATAATGCAGTCCAACTCCTAAAGCTGGCCTCTTTCCTGTACATAAATCCATAAAGTCTACACACGTCCTGATGGGCCTATACATGATGTTAGATGAATCTCAGTATGATACCACCCAATGGTTCATACATAATATGAGTGTTTAAGTAGGAATGTAGTTATAAGAAAAACAGTGAACAATACAATTCACAAGTAAACATAAACTCCACTGGTGCTCTACAACCACCATGATGTGTCACCTGCTTCGGCCAACGCCGGAATCTCTTTCATGTAACCTGGCACCATGTGCCCCCTGACACCACGTGTCTCAAGTACCGACGTTTTGAAGGCATGCCCGAGATATAGTATCCCATAAGAACAACGATTTTTGTCCTCAAATAAGTAACTAGAGGGATAACGATGGTTTCCCTCAAATAAAGTAACCAGAGGGACAGCGATGTCTTCCCTCAAATAATGGAGAGCCTCTTCACCCAACCCTATATACCCAATGATATCCCCTAAAGTCCCCTCACCTTCCACGTGGCTTCCTACTGCAAGCACCCCCAACCCAAAAGTACGTAAACCGCAACTAAGGGGGGCCTCTACCCACATGAGTGGTCAAAACCACCTCATCATGGAGTATCACTGTGTGCACACTACTCAATGTTCTGGGTGAGCAGTAATCACTAAAGTTCCCAATCCACAACACCTTTGATAATTCGTGTCCCTGTGACCATGTCGCTCAAGTCCAATAGCCTTGCCATCCAAGTAAACAGGGTCATGCCCAACCTGACATTCACCCTACCTCATGCTGACTTCCATGATGTCCAATCCCATGGTTAGAACCACCCAATGTAACCCAGGCTTAGCCCAACCTGATCAATATCGCTCAGGAATATTTGGGTCATGCCCAAGACAACCGCAAGAGTTCCAGCATATGCAATTCAACAATTACATATAAAATCAATATAATCGCTTTTAAATAAGAAAAACAAACTAAACAGTTAAAATGCACTAACCAAGAATTATCCTATACTATCACTAAGGTCCTTAAAGTATCCAATATTCATATCAAGGTTCAATAACTAAATTAAACACTTTAAAACAATACAATTCGATAATAATTGTTTTGGCATCCCCCGACCAAAATGCCTCGATGAGAAATGACCACTCGCCCGGCCCCGCTCAAACAAAATAGGTAACATGACATACCCAATGGAATCCCATAGGTCAAATAAAAATTAAATAGGAAATAATAGTTAATACAGGGTTGTGCTTAAAATACTCAAAAACGTGCAAAAGGCCATGCCACCCAAAAGTCTGTGAAAACACAAAAGGACGTATGCACCACCTACCTAAGACTCGTAGACATATGCATGTCCAATATCGATTCCAATTCGAAGCCGATGTTCATAGATCTAAATTTTCATAAAATCCTAGCAATTCCACTCGTTTTGAAATTACAACACATGAGGCAAAGAAAGTGGAATGAAATCGGGTGTGCGGGTTTAGCCTATTTGTTGCGATCCTGTAGCCACTGATGGATTAAAGATCAGATGTCGGATGATGATTCTAGTGTAGGAAACATTCTTCGAAACTTCAGAACAGACCTGTTCCAAAGTTTGGGAAGAAGAAGTTGTTTTCTGAACTAAGACACGACACTCTTTCTTTTAAGAGAATAAAAATAAAAATACAAAGCGTGTACAAAAGGTCTACATGTCGTGTAGTGGCCTTGTCCATACTTCGACTTAAGAGGAGGTAGTCACATGACTTGGACGTGCCACACGGGTTGACACATGACTAGAACTCAGTCGGTATGCAGAAAGAAGGATACACAGTGTGTCTAACAACACTACATGCCATGTAGTATGAATTCTTAGACAGTCATCCCACGGAAATTGCTCGGTGAGCACACGGCTGGTACATGCCTAACCCATACACGATGTGTACTTAAAGTACACAGCGTGTAGTCTGAAAATTTCTAGAACTTCCTAGATTTTCCTATTTTTCTCAAAAACAAGTCAAAAATTCAAATAGGGTTGGGATTTTGACTGGTTCTAAAAACCCAGGTTCTTACACCAACTGCAACTCCACTGCCACCCCAGCCGCCTACAGGGGGGAACCCTAACTATATTTATTTATGTGTATTGAATTTTTTTCATTTTGGATTTATAAAAAACATTTTTTATAAAACTATCAATGTTAAAAATAGTTATCTCCTAAAATATAAATATTTTGTTTTGAAATTTTTTTAATTTTTTTAATTCAGAATTTGTAAATTTTTAAACATATAATTTTCAAATTCTCTGTGCTCTGTGGTGACCTAAAATGCTCCGCACGTTTGGGGATGTGGAACTAACATGATCTTTTTCCACCCCACCATTTTCATCCTTATTTTATAGTGTATTTTTTCTATTGGAAATACTAGTAAATTTTAAATTTTTATTTTTATTTTTATTTCAGTTTTATATTAATTAAATGAGTTTTGATTTTCATATTGTATTTAGAAAACATTATTTTCTATAGAAATGTTGCCAGAAATTATTTTGTAGATAAATTATAAAAATAGTATAGTGTGAAAAATTAGTCATTGTTCATGAATAAAAATGAAGTGTTATGTTTAGTGAATAAATAAAGTAATAAAATTATTGATTGTTTTTAGAAAAATATAAATTATTTTTAAAAAATAATTTATTATTTTAAAATAACAATTACTAATGAATATATATATATATAATATTAGAATTTATTGACTTTAATTATGCCGAGTCAATTCTTTCAGATATTAACTTTAATTGTCCTCATAGTGGTTGTTTCAAAGTATTATTAATTAAAATTCATTTTACTATTTAACTAAGTGAAAAATGGAAAGATGGAAAAGTAGAAAATTAAATGAAGAAAAACATTTATCTCTCACACCAACCCCAACCTCTATATTACTTGGAATTATGTGAGAAGGGGGCACCTTATTGGTTATCGTGACATGTGTCACATGATATACCATTCAGATGGGATGATTCAATGGTCAACGCATGTTTTCAACCAACACAGTGTTTGTCATCGGATTTCATAGTCTCCATTTCCTATATGAAACATGGGGTTAATTTATATCATGTGATTGTGACATGTGTTTCAGTTTCATCGCAACCCTTAAATTAAATGACCCAATTTCCATATTTTTCAGTTTTATCACCTTTGGGAATCAGGAGTTCATTGTCCCGATAAATCATGATTTGGAAGGTAAAAATAAATGTCACTGTGGATTTTGTCTAACCTGATCCAAATCTGAAACGATGGTGCAATAACATTTCCAATAATTCTCCAAAAATCAACATTCATCATTTTCACAAAACACAGGATAAATTTAGGGTTTCAGTCAACTTCTTAAAGGATTGCGCAATGACGTTTCTGCTCATTATCTGGTGATCATCATTTCTCATTATCACAAAACACAAGTGAAATTTAGGGTTTCAGACATCTCAAATCACCAATAATACTGGAATATTCATATAATCAATGAATACATACTATTTCAGCAACAAAATAGTACTTCATTACGTATTTACCCTATAAACTATTATTGATGATCATTTCGTGATATTTTCAACAAGGAAATGCTCCAGTTATACTTTATTGTGTATAAGTTTTCCATAAATACTTGGTCTTCATATTTTTACTCAACTGCAAACAATGAATATTATTATTCGAAATGTGTATCATTAAAAATTAAATAGTATGAGTACTTTAAATCATGTATAAATAAAAATGGATTTTTTCATGAAATTTATCTTTAGAATACATAGTTGCATAGAGTTCTGAAAGTGTTGTGATCATAGCATGTTGTAAGAATTGAATTTGTGGAATGAAGGTTTCCATAAATATATCAAAGACTAAGAAAAATCAAGACAGATTATTTGTTACACGTGAAACAAAGAAATGTAGTTTTTTCAAGTTGTTAGAACCACCCTATGAATTTGGAAGTCGGGCATGCAACAATGATGGTATAATTGCGGTCCAATGTTAGTCACAAATAGAACACCAGAGGAATGTTCTTGAAAACATGTGATATAAAGTTATGGAGATCAATTTTGAAGTTGATACCCTAAATATGAAGTTGTTGGGAGTTTTTTGTAATTTTCATTGTTCAACTTACTTATGGATTTTTTTTTCAATCAAAATAATGTAATTGATAGAGAACTGAATGTCTAATGCAGAAAACAATTCTTTGATGGAATTTGTCCAATTTTAAACTATTATATGAAAAGTCTATGTATCCATTTTTTACTTCTACTTTGGTAGAGATGTGTTAAAATTATTGAATTCTGAAAGGTGATTCATCATTCATATGACAAATTGTAACTTTATTACACATTAATTCATGATTTATTACATAATATTACACATAATAAAACCTGGAAGATTGATAAGTCTAGTTTCATTGAGTAATTAGGTACAATACATAAAAACTTAAAAAAGGGGTTACATCATCAAAGTTGAAAACATCCTTAACATACTCATAATATTCTATTGTTCTTAAAACTACACGGGAAAACTTGGGGACATACATAAGAAAAGGGTGACCTATAAAGCCCAGGAAGGGAATAAAAGATGAATAACATGAAGAAAGTATTACATGTTAGAAAATAGACACTTTAATGGAACATTAAAAGGGTGATAATCATAAACATGAACAATGAGACATGATATAACATGATAACATAAAGATAATATGAGAATTTGGCAACAACTTTAAACATGAAATAATAATGTTAGATCGATTCTAAAGGGAAAGACATCATAATATAGTGGAAAAAGTATCATACTTGAATAGGTTAAATCCTTAACCTTTTATCTGATATCTCATGATATTAAAACACTATCTAATTCATTAGAGTGCGATATATTTTAGGGTGAACTCGTCACTTTCATATCATAAACACACATAAGTGTGGCACATTTATCATTCAACAGAAGATCGTATTCCATCACATTTAATTTCATGCTTAAGAATTTTGGAATAAATACATGGAAGTCCCCAATAAAATAATTTTAGGTATATCAAGGTTAATATATTTTAGTGGAAATAGTGATGGTATTCACAATACAAAGGTTTTACATGAAAAAATCACAGTAAAATTTCGATAGCAAAACGACAGTACATAATGATTTATAAAATGGTTTAATGAGATAGAAATGGTTCTCTCATCATTTTGAAATTGAGTGGACATTAAGAGAGAAGTGGAAAAACATATCTCGATATCATGATTTGGAAATAAAAGGCATAAAATAAAGAAGATACTTGAATAAATAAGATAAGAAAAGAATCTCTTACAAAATTCGAGCATAGTAACAACTTAGATAAATGTTATAATGAGAGGGGATGAATGATATCTCATTATTAGAAAATAAATTGGAAAGTAGAGGGGTCTTTATAGGGTCATTAAAACATTAAAAATTATATTTTAAATGCTAAATACAAATAAGGTGCTGTATTTAAAATAAGGGAGAGGGGTCCCTTACTTTTGGTATGGAAAATCATAGCACAATTTCGAAAGCATAACAGGTGTACATAAAGGTTCATGTGAGGGATTAAAAAGAGTTAAAGGGGTCTCTCATTAAATGGAAATAAAAATAATAGTATGAGGGATGTAAATAAAAACATAATCAAACAAGAACAAATAGAAATTAAGAGGTACAACATAAAAGAGGCACTTGAATGAAAAGAAAAGAGGGAGATCCCCTGCCTTAAGAGGGTGATTCCAAAATTTTGAGAGGAGAATATTGAGAGATTGGGGAACCTTAAGAGTATACTAGAGAAATTAGGATAGAGAAAATACATGCTTAATGGTTTTTAAGTGAATAGGAATGAGAGATTATGTGGATTTACATAGTAAAAGAGAGGGGAGTTCTTAAAATTTCCCAAACATAGGTTTTGGACTCTATATAATAAAGTAATCAGAACCACAAACCTTCCTAAGGTTTTTTCCCATGGTTTCTGCCAAATAGAAGTTGATTTAATTATTTTAAAATTACAAGGGCTGAAATAATTAAAATATTACCATTGGTGATGTGGAAGTGTGTCATTTTCATAAATAAATGATTTTAAAACCTTAAAATATAATATAGGTTTTGGGGGATTCATAAAGGCTTTATAAAATTAATCAAATAACCTCAAAATAACATTATTTTAAAGAAGAAACATATATTTTGTCGTGAATATCATTTATAGAATTTATTACATCACTTTTTGGTCATTATGAAGTCATAATACATATTGTATATTTATACCGTATTTAATTTTTATCCTAAAATTCACCTATATTAGAAAATTATGAAAAATTCACTATTGGATAATTTTGACATGCTGATTCCAAAAATAATATTTATTTTATAAAAATAATTCGAAAATTTATTCCATAATTATGGTCCTTTTTATAAAATTTAATTCATATAAGTGGTATAATTTAATTTAAAATAAAACACAAAAGGGTGATGAAAAGTGGTTTTTTGAAAAAAAAAATCATTTTTCAAGGAAAGAATGATTTTACTTTAACTATATAACTAGTAATATTCATTATATTAATTTCAATTAGTAATTATAAATATATAATATATAAATTTAATTTAAATCATTCCTCCTTAGGGTTTATTTTTAAATAATTTAAATAGAGAAATTTTATGCATTTTAAAATAGTTTTCAGAAAAAAATATGTTTTTAAGCATAAAAATAAACATATAATAAAATCTAGTATAAATATGATTTAAATGTGATTAATTGGGTTAAATCTAAATAAATAATACTTATATTACTTTTAAATAAAATTAAAATTATAATGGTACTTTACAATTATTTAAATTATCATAATAAATTATAGTTTTAAAAAATATTCAGTATCTTTTCACTATTCACTGAAAAATAAATATTTTCTAAAAATTCAAATGTTTCACCCTTAGTTAATTTTGATATGATGATATCAAATATTTAGTTCATTGTATCAAATATATTTTTTAAATGTTCTAGAAAATAATAATAATATTTTTTACAAAAATAAAAAAATTAGAAGAAAACATATTTTTGAAGAATATAATGACATTACTAAATCATTGAGTGATTATTTACTAAGAATTTATCAATAAATTTATTTTGAGTTATATATATATATATATATTATAAGGTAGTTAATCATATTCATACCCATAAAGGTAATGGCTAGTTTAAAATGGTCATATTTAAATAATCAAGGTTTGTTTGGGTTCATTGTAGTGTATCACATACGCTATCAAAAACAATTTTATATTTAAAAAACATAGGGCATTACATTATTCCCCATTTAATAAACTTTTTCCTCGCAATTTAAATTCTATCTCAGTAATCAATGTTTGTACAATTGAAATTATCATTATCGAAAACCCACATTAAAAAATGGTTAATAAAATATCCACTTGAAAAGAGAGAAAGGTAAGTATGAATGTCATCACATTAATAGGTTTCCAAGTAGGAGAACATTGCTTGAAAGTTAAAACATAGATATGTAAGAGAAAACTAACCCCAAAAAACTAATAAAGTATGATAGAGAACATGTTCATAAGAAATTCAAGGACCACAAAACCATAAATCCATGATGGGTGAAAAGACCATCAATTCATTGAGAATGATTGTACAATGACCACATTTTTATTTCAAGATTATTTTCCTAGAGTTAAGGAATACTTATACCATATATACTAGGAACATAAAAAAATATACATTCATGAAAAGTAAAATTTCATCCTTTAAAAAAATTCTACTATAATCTCATCTGTTCTCCAAACTATGAATACTCAAGATGAATTATTTTATGCATGATGTTCTAGAAGAACCTTTAACATATCACATAATCTAAGAAATAATATCTATTTATTCCTCCTATCTTTACTAAATCCAAAATGGTCAGCATAAAGTAAGATATTACTGAAAATGAATAAACCTTAATACATTAATCTCCAAAACTCAACAAAAATACCAAAGGTTTAACATGGATAATTCCTTAAATAAATACCCCTATATCCCAAATAACACCAATAATATCAATATTAAAGAATTTTTTAACCTCGAGGGTGGTCTCATACCCATCACCTTACACTTCCGAAAACATAATAACATTCTTTCAAATAATCATTTATATTGGACCTAATTGGTATATATACCTCAACCTAATAAAACATCTACTGAAATATCATTAATCACCTTGAAATCAAAAATATTTGAACCCTATAATATATTTCCCAAAATACCTTTAATCATGATTAACTTCCATCACATAAATCTTCAAAAGTGGTATTAATTCTTTTAAAACATAATATTAGGCATAAACATATCTTCCCAAGACTCTTTAGGTTTATTCAAACATAAAACACATATTAAAGGTTATCAATCCTAAAGGTTCCGGGTGCAACAGAAGTGTGTTTGGGATGGGATCCAACTTTTATTTTTACCTTGATCAATGATTGTTCTGGGATCAATAAGACGATGAATACCAGTCTCCACAAAATATAATCAATGATTTAGATAAAGAAGAAAGAGGCCTAAAACCTTAGAGAGTATCTTTCACATCATGTTTATAATTTATTTAATTAATTTCATAAAGAAATATAATACCTGTATCTTTGGTATTTTTCTTCATTGATGATGTTGATCATCCGGAATGACCCTTCCAGATTATCTCATTGCGCTTGTAAAGATCCAAACCAGAATCCCTCTTGTTGTGATCCACATGTGCTCTGATGGTCTCCAATCAACACGGCTCATTATCTGAGTTCTAGCGTGGTGAAGCGAGTGTCTTGTGTCGGCCATTCTTGATCACTTGTTCTTCGGCCTTGGATAACATCTCTCATTCTTGAGAGGGTAGAGAAGAGTATTCGAAAGAGAAATTTTTTGGCTCAACAATTCTCAATTCACCAGGCATGTGGTGTGGTGTCTGGCATAATAGGCATACATTCTTATTTATATACATGGAATTTCAGTTAAAATATTTAATTTCATTGAAAAAATTAAATACATTCATGAACTTAGAGAAAACTCACGCATTTAATAATAATACGACATCATTATTTATGGTGTGCCAACTTGTAAAAAATGGAATTATAAATAAAATTATGTATCATAAAATAATAACAGCGTTATTTTAATTTGTTCCAACTAGTTAAATAATATTTACCATCTTTAAAATAATTATTTTACTACAGGACCAACCTTGGTCTGTTCAAACTCCACTACTATTTATTGAACACCCAAATAAATAAATAAATAAATTATTATCTTAAATAAATATTTTATTTACAAACTATAAAATAAATATTTATTAAATGTTTAACAAAATAAAAAATTATATTTTATTGAATTTATGTGATCATTGTATCTTGAATAAAATTATACCACGATCTTGAGAATATAATTTATTTCATTAATTAAATTCAAATAGAATTTAACCGAGAGAACTAAAAACACTTAGTGTGTGACCCTCTAGGATTCTTTCTCATTGGAATTAGGTGGACTTACCTATAGTCCAAGAGTACTGTCTAGAAACAGGTTAAGGCACCCAAGATAAAGAATGTAAAGTCATAACAATGACATCCACATACGAATGCTCACCGTGTAATATAATCTATTCATCGTAATATCTCATCAATAAGGTTTCATGGTTGTGTCATCAACTTTATTTCTTGATACATCGTTCTTTGACTACCTAAAATAAACTCATCGTTACACCATGGCCATGGAATTTCACGTGACGGTTCTATTTCAATCAAAGGGATGAGATATCAGCTTCCGTAAAAGGAAGGGACAAATCCTTCCTCGACTTATCCATTAATAACATGCCACTCATGACGCACCCAATGTACCCTACTTCCCACCAACTTTCTGCGTGATGGTTTTCATCAGTAAATCAAAGTGAGTAATTTGTGACAAATATTAATGATAATATTAAAGTCTAAAGATCATTACACATGCTCACAGATAGAAATATCTGATGACACCAAAACATGTGTAATTCCTACTAGCAGGTATGTTCTCATAATCTCCTATCTTGGATATTACTAAGTGAGAACTTAATTTGAGGAAGTCTAATCTGCTTACGAGTACTCGCACCTGACAGTATACATGCTATGTTTCCCATCATAGCATTTCATCCAACCACAGAACTATATTTAAGAATATTGTTATAGCATTTCAAGGTTCTCATCAAAGTGGGGACTACCATGACCTTATCAATGCAATAAATACTCTAGGACATTATTACATCATAGTCATGCAGAACAATGAACAATAAGTAATAATAAATTAATTATCCATGTAATAAAAGTAAAAACAGTTGGTTCTAGGACACCAAATATTACAAACTCCCACTTTAACTAGACCCAACTGCCTACGACATTCAATCCGCTAAACCTTACATAATGATCATGTTTCGGCTGATTCAAGGCTTTATTCAATGGTTCTACCACGTTGTCTTCTGTGGAAATAATGCTCACTGTAACTTCACCTCTTTGAGAAAAATCACTCAAGAGATGATACTTCTGAGGTATGTGATTCTTCTGCTGATATGACCTTGGATCTTTTTCAAGAGCCACCACTGCAGTATTATCACAGTACAGTGTGATGGGATCATTTCTGCTAGGTATCACATCTATCTCGTGGAAAAATATTCGCATCCAAACTGCTTCTTTAGCTGCCTCAGAAGCTGTGATATACTCGGACTCTACTGTATAATATGCAACCACACTCTACTTTGAGCTCTTCCTGCTCACTGTACCTCCATTCAAAATAATGATATATCTCATTTTCAACTTCGTGTATTCTTGATCAGTCTAGAAACTAGAATCTTCATATCATTTGATGACTAGTTCCCCATCTCCTCCATAAACTAGAAACATATCCTTAGTATGCCTCATATACTTTAGGATAGTCTTGACTGCCATCCAATGATGGTCATTTGGGTCAGGTTGATATCATCCTACCACACTCAATGCGTAGGTGACATCCAGCTTAGAATATAGCATGGCATATATGAATGACCCAATAAGTGATGTGTATGGAGTCCTTGCCATTATCTTTCTTTCCTCATGTGTTTGAGGACACATTTTCTTGGAATAATGAATTTCATGTGATGCTGGCAACAATCCCATCTTGGATTTTTCGATACTGAATCTCTTCAGTATCATATCAATGTATGTACTTTGACTTAGGCCCAGCAATATCTTGGATCTATCACGATGTATCTTGATCCAAAGAATACACACTGCATCTCCAAAGTCTTTCATGGAGAATCATTGATTCAACCATGCCTTATCAGACTGTAAGACTTGTATCTCATTTACATTAAGCAATATTTCATCAACATATACTATTAGGAAAATGAATGTGCTCCTACTAAACCGTTTGTAGAAACAAGGCTCACATTAATTCTTGATAAAACAAAATTCTTTTATGTCTTCAACAAAACATGTGTTTCATGAGACCTGGATGCTTACTTTAGCCCATAAATGGATTTCTGCAACTTGCATACCTTATTGGCATCCTTTGGAGTCATAAAACCTTAAGGTTGTGTCATGTAGACATCTTCCTGAAGGTTTCCAATAAGGAATATTGTTTTGAAATACATTTTCCAAATCTCATAGTCATGGTAATCCCCAATGGCAAGTAGAATTATGATGGATTTCATCATTGCAACTAGTGAGAAGGTTTCATCATAGTCAATTCCTTGACATTGTTTAAAACCTTTTTCAACTAGTATTTCCTTATAGTTACTGATTTATCCTTCCATGTCTAGTTTCGTCTTGAATACCCATTTTCAACCAATAGGATTTACATCAACTGGAGGATCTACCAAAAATCCATACTTGGTTTTGGTACATGGAATCCATTTCAAAATTCATGCCTTCTTGCCACTTGGCAACATCTATTCCACTTACTGCGTCTTTGTAGGTTAGAGGATCATTATTATATACTAATAAGGAGTCACCATCCTTAGTAACTAGAAAAATGTATCGTTCCATTTCTCTAACCTCTCTTGTACTCTTACACAATACTTGTGTCTCTGGAACAGATTCTTCTTCCGCGGGGCTTTGTGGAATCTATTCTTGTACCAACTCTTGTATACCTTGTTTCTCGCCTTCATCAAAGTATATCTCAATCCCACTATCTCTTTTGTAGATGTGCTCCCTCTCAAGTAATATGGCATGTCTTGTCACTATAACATTTTTTTCTAAGGGGTTTTATAGGTAATATCCCCTTGTTTCTTTGGGGTATCCTATAAAGGTACACTTTGTGCCTTGGGGTGTGAGTTTGTTACCCGAAGAGGCCTTAACAAACACTTTGCTACCCCACACATGTAAATTTGATAACATGGATTTTCCTCCACTATAGAACTCGTATGGAATACCATTTATCGATTTAGTTGGTACTTGTTTTGTTATGTGTTCCGCTGTTTGTAACACATATCCCCAAAAGGATAATGGAAGACTCACATGACTCATCATTGATCTCATCATGTCCAACAGGGTGTGGTTTCTCCTTTCACTCACACCATTCTACTAGGGCATGTTTGGAGGAGTGAGTTAGAATAGGATCCCAAACTCCTGTAAGTAATCAATGAAGTCTTGATTAAGATATTCTCTACATCGGTCTGAGCGGATTTTCTTAATCTTATGACCAAGATGGTTCTCAACTTCATTCTTGTATTCTTTAAACATTTCAAAAGAATCCAACTTATACCTCATTAAGTAGATATATCCATATCTACTAAAATCATCAGTAAGAGTTATGAAGTATGAGTACCCTCCCCTTGCTTCAACTAGAAATGGTCCACACACATCTGTATGAACCAATTCAATAAGTTCTTTAGCCCTTTCTCCTTTCCCACTAAATAGAGATTTTATCATTTTGCCTTGTAAACAAGCATGAAATACGCCAAGTGGTTTTAGTTTGAAAGAATCTAAATATCCATCTTGATGTAACTTTTTCAAGCGTTTCTCATTTACATGACCTAGCCGGTGATGCCAAAGTTGGGTGTGGCATGTGTCATGTGAAGTATCTTTGTTATCGATTGCCATTACTTAGTTTGTGTTATCCAAAATGTAAAGACCATTGTATACATGTTCCCTACCATAACAAATGATATCTTTGTAAAAGAAGAAACATTCATTTCCAAACTTGAAATCAAATCCATCTATATATAATATGGATACAGAAATAATTTTTTTAGTAACAAAAGGCAGATAATAACAACCCTTTAACACCAAGATCATCCCAGTTGGCAATGTGAGGTGGTAGTCCTTGATAGCTACAACAACAAGTCTGGATATGTTGGATGCTCGTAGATATACCTCCCCTTGATCAATCTTCTGGAATCTACTTAGTTCCTATATTTGGATACATATGTGAGAACCACAAGTTGTATCTAATACCCAATTTTTTGAAAGAGATAGACTGCATTTGATAACAAATGCACTTGAATCTTCCCCTTACTTCTTAGGCTGGGTGCAGTTCTTCTTCTAGTGGCCCTTCTTGCCACATGTGAAACAAAAATCCCCCTATTCCCTCCCCCCTTTGATATTCCTTTTCTTGGAAGGTCATGAAGAAGCTTTGGGCTTAAAGCTCTTCTCCTTCCCTTTCCTCTTATTCAACATAAGGACATAAGGGTTTTCATGCTTAATATATTTTTCCACTTGGAGAATGAGGATAAGAAGATCAGATAGATATTTCTCATTATTGTTCATATTGAAATTGACAACAAAGTTAGAGAAGCTTTGAGGGAGTAATGCGAGAATGAGATCGATGCCCAGTTCTTCGGGGGGTTTAAACCCTAGAACCTCCAGGCGCTCAATGTAGACAATGATCTTGACTACATGAGGCCCAGCTAGGGAACCTTCTCCAAGAATACTCTGAAAGATTTCCTTATAAATATCAAACCTTTCTTGTCTTGATCTCTCCTAGTAAATACCGCAGCGGTTCTCGAGCATGCTATAAGTATCCATGTTTTCATGAGACTTCATGAGCTCAATAGACATTGATGGTAGCATAAAAAATTGAATGTCGACAACGTCATTCATATGTTTCTCATAGAATAGGAAATCCTCATCACTTTCCTCTTGGGCAGGAGGATCATGTAATGCCTACTTCAGCACGTAAGACTTCCGTTCATGGCGTAGGATAACCTGAAGGTGCCTGAACCATTCCTAGAAGTTACTACCAGTGAGGATGTTGTCTTTATCTTGAATTGATCATATGGATAGTTTGGTTGATGAGTTTGTCATTTTTATTCTGTATTTTTAAAATAGAAGGTAATTAGTACATTCTTGATTACATTTTTCAAGAAATAATAAATTTTATTAAGATCCCCATTATTTTATCAAGTCTCAATAGCCCTCACCATTGAACTCAGAATGTCCAGTTGTCATGACATTCTAGTGGAAAGGATCCAAATTACCCTTCGCATAACCCCAACAAGGGTTGTTCAATCTATTATAAGGTTTTTAGGTAGGCATGTTTTTTCCAACTATAGGCTTGCCGCTCCTTGATATGTTGAGTGGACTCCCCAATCCTGAAATCTTGACTTTGGATTTCCTCAAATCTTGTCTCCAATATTACACCAAGTCTAGCAAGGGCTACTCCTCTTGATGTAATATGGTTAAGTCAACCTGAAACCTTTTATAAGGGCTTTCTTTATAAAAGTAAGTGTCCCAACAAGGGTTGGTCAAACACATAGTTTTATTTAGGTTTTCCATTAATCAAGTAAGGGAAGGCTTGTTCTGGCTTAATATTTTATTTAAGGGATTTTTTATCTCTTATGCATGAATTTCTTATTATCATTATCATGTGATTTTTAATAGTAAGTGGAACTTACTTAATTGATTGACCATGTCTTGATAATATTTACGCATAAGCCTAGTTTATTTTAGTTCTATCTTGCATTCTTGTTTAATTCATTAATTATGTGATCATGAAAACACATCCATAATGATAAACCACGAAACTGATAGAAATAAAATAAAGTAAATGGCATGATCATGAGATTTTATAATGGTTAGTTTATCTAGTGGTTGATAAACTAACCCTAACTAGGGGAGAAACACCTTGAACCTTTTGGGTTCATGTTTACGACTTCCACCTTTCCACCTCTGTATCTCTTGGGATTGGTTTCATCTCGACTCCAGCTTGACCCACCTCCACTAGTTTGGGATTTCCATCCATTACATATTCCTTTTTTAACTCACTTGTAAGTGAGGGGTAAAGGGAGGTTTTACATAAAATAAACCTTGGGCACGCAGGCCCTACATATTAATGAGAAGAAGGCTCACAAGCCAACAAAATTAATTCAAATAAACAAATTAAACGAAACCATCCACATACAAAGGTCTCGGTCTAGCTCATGATCATCCATACATGCAATGATATTTATGCATAAATAAAACTAGCACTAAATTCTTTAATCGTTCTTGTTTAAGATAAATCACACTCGAATCAATTAATTATCATATTTAATTAATGAATCCTTTTATCTTAAACCATTTTCTTAATTGCCTTGAGATTCTCATCCATCATAATTTTAAACAAATAAATTCATTTAAAATTATCTTTGTACGTAACTTGTACATTGGAGGCAACCCGGTGAATTCCTATTCATAACTACCCAATGAGTATAAATCAACATTACACAGATATTAAATTAAACATATATATATATAACACTTATCATGTGTTGTGCCTCAGCTTTATTCCCGTATGATGGTACATATCTCAATGGTTTTTATAATATAATAATAAATTTTAATAAATATGTGTAATTTGGATGAGTACACAACGTGTAGTTCCAACTATATGGCGTGTATTATTTTTCATCGTCTATTCGAAGTACATGCTCAGGGAAACAACATGTGAGTATACTTTGAAAATCATTGGATTACATGACATGTCTAGTGGGCCACACGCTATCTAGTTCCTTATTACATAGACTCCAGTTGGGAAAGCCGTGCATTGGGTACACAGTCCCACCCTAACCTGAAGGGACTACATGTTGTGTCCATTAGGCCACACTGTGTGTAATCCGGAAACCGCGTGAAACCTATTCCTGGTTAACACACTAAGTTATTTAAGACTTTGAAAGACTCCAACACATGACTTGTTTTGTTGGAGCTGTCTGATGCATTGAATCTTGACTACACTGCATGTATTGCTGAATACACACTGTGTGTTCTGGTGTTGTACGACCAAGAAGCTTTAGCACCTCTGGATGAGATCCTCTATTTTATTTTAATTAAAATTAAAAGAAAAAATCATTTTTGTAAGGTGAATGAGAAACGAAAGAGGAGGAATAGATCTCAAGATTTATATTTTTAGAATGATTAACTTGAATTGAAACAAATAAATTATTAAATTCATAATTCCTCAACGAAATGTTTAAATAATCATAAATGTTGATGTAACCCCTCTGATACCACTTGAAGGTTCTGGGAGTAGCGGAAGCATGATTGGTACGGGACCCAAATTTGATTTTTACCATGATTAATGATTATTCTGGGATCAATACGATGATGAACGCCAGTCTCCATGGAATATAATCAAAGATTTATATAATGAAAAAATAGGCCCAAAACCTTAGCGAGGATCTTTCACATCATGTTTATAATTAATTTAATTAATTTCATAAAGAAAAATAATACCAATATATTTGGTATTTTTCTTTTTTGATGATTTTGATCATCCAGAATGATCCTTCTGGATTATCTTATTGTGCTTGTAAGGATAAAAACTAGAATCCCTCTAGCAGTGATCCACACATGCTCAAATGGCCTCCGATCGACACTGCTTGTTCTCTAGGTGCTAGCACGGCAAAGAGAGTCTCTTGTGTCGGTCATTGTTGATCACTCATTCTTCATCCTAGAAGAACGTCTCTCCTTCTTGAGAGGGGAGAGAACAGGATTTAAGAAAGAAATTGTTTGGCTCAACAATTCTCAATTCACCAGTCGTGTGGTGTGGTGTCTAGCACATTTGGCTTACTTGCCTATATATATACATGGAATTTCAGTTAGAATATTTAATTACATAGAAACAATTAAATATATTCATGAACTTAGAGAAAACCCATGAATTTAATAATAATACCACATCATTATTTATGGTGCACCGACTTGTGCAAAACAGAATTATAAATAAAATTCTGCATCATAAAATAATATCAGCGTTATTTTAATTTGTGCCAAATAGTTAAATAATTATTTACCATCTTTCAAATAATTATTTTACAACCGAACTAACCTTGGTCCACTCGAACTCCACTTCAATTTATTGAAAACCCAAGTAAATAAATAAATAAATTATTTTTTAAAATAAATATTTTATTTACAAAATAGAACATAAATATTTATTAAATGTTCAATAAAATAAATAAATAAATTTTATTTAATTTAATTTATGTGTTCATTGTATCTTGAATAAAATTATTCCACTATCTTGAGAATAAAATTTATATCATTAATTAAATTCAAATAGACTTTAACCGATACCACCAAAAACACTTATTGTGTGACCCTCTAGGATTATTTCTCATTGGCATTAGGTGGGATTGCCTAAAGTTTAAGAGTACTGTCTAACAACGGGTCATAGAACCCAAGGAAAATAACATAAAATCTAAACAACGACATCCACATACAAATGCTCACTGGTTAATATAATCCCTTTGTTGAAATATCTCATCAACCAGGTTTCATGATTGTGTCATCAACTTTTATGCTTGATACATGTTCTTTCACTACCTGAAATAAACCCGTCATTACACCATGGACATGGAATTTTCTATGGCGATTCTATTTCAATCAAAGGTCTGAGATATCAACTTCCATAAATGGAAGGTACAAATCCTTCCTCGGCATATCCATTAATAACATGGCACTCGTGACGCACCCAACATACCCAACTTCCCTCCAACTGTCTGCATGATGGTTTTCGTCAGTAAATCAAAGTTCATAAGTCACGAAACATATTAATGATAATATTAAAGTCCAAGGATCATTACACATGATTGAAGATATAAATATCTGATGACGCAAAAACATGCAGAATTCCAACTAGTGGGTCTGTTAACATAATCTCATATCTTGGCGATTACCAAGTGTGAACTTCATGAGAGGAAGTCTCATCTGCTTATGAGTACTCTCACCTGATGGTCTGCATGCTATGTGTCCCATCATAGCATTTCATCCAACCATAGAACTATATTTAATAATATTGTTATATCATTTCAAGGTTCTCATCATAGCAGGGAACTTCTATAACCTTATCAATTCAACAAATACTCTAGGAGATTATTACATCATAGTCATGCAAATCAATGAACAATATTTAATAATACATTAAATATCCCTATAATCAAAGTAAAACTTGCTGGTTCTAGGACACCAACTCTAACAAATCCCTAAATCATATGTTTTCCAAAATACCACTTTATCATAAAATCACTTTTATCAATTATTGGTACCATTCAATATATGTTTTTAATATATAAATAAAAACTATTATGGAACAATCCTTATATGTTTCAGGATTCTTATATCAAGAATTTCATCGATACAATACTTCTTCAACATAATTATCAAATACTAAAACAATTCAATACTTACACTTCAATGATTTCCATAGCACAGGTCCTTTCTTAGTCTAGGATATAACCCTTAGATTAGGGAATTGACTCGGATAATTCCCATATTCTCTACACAAAATACATTGAACAACAAAAGCGTTTTTAGGATGTAATCTATTCCCTTTCATCATACTCTTCATTTTTTACAACAACTAGATACTTTATTCCCTATTTTCAACACTTAAAACACATTTGAGTTCCTTTGTGGCATTTACCTTAGTGTTGGTTTCCACATTTTTGACTAGCAAAAAATTGAATCTGCTTTCCTTTATCAACTTTATTAGATGAAATTTCTTAAGACATCACCCTCATATTTTTTGATGTCTTTGGACATTTGACTATGTCCCAGATGTTAATTTTGATTTTGATAGCGGGTTTGATATAATCATGATATGTATTACTTGAGCTTTCATCATGTTTGGCATATTATTTGGGCATTCATCACATTTCCCCTCACTTTTTTTGTTCATTGGTTTTCTCTTATTTTCATCCATTGACTAGAATAAAGGGAAAACTATGGATGAGTACTTTTAAATTATTAAACAAAAAAATGGGAAGTCAATAATATTAAAGGGATAACTTATAAATGACATGTATTTCCTTATCTTATGAATTTCTAGGCTTTAATCTAAGTTATCTACGATCTATTTCCTAACATATACTCTTATGGTTATTTTGTTCCCTTAATAATAGTTCATAATGAGATTGTAAATTTACTAAAGCATATCCTATGGGAGTGTCAAACCAGGTGTGAAGTAAGGCCCATTTTTGTGCACTATTTATCGATTGATTCTATCTCAATATGGTGTTTTAGGGGTTGTTACCCCTAGGTAGATATATGTGAGAGCCACATCTAATTGTAGTATCCAGAAACATATGTATTTTCTTGGAAAACACTTACTCTATATTTTACCAAAACAGAATGATGTTTTCCTGTACTTAGTAGTTTCTTTAAGTCTTTCACTAGAGTTTTCTAATCATAATCTCAAAAATAACTAGACATTCCTTTTATACTAACTATGAAAACACATGTCTTTATTAAAAATTAATTCATGATTTATTACATAAGATGACACATAATACAACCCAAAAGACTGAGAACCTAGTGTATTTGGGTAATTAGGTACAATACTTAACAACTTAAAACATGGGGTACATCTTCATAATTGAAAAAATCCTTAACATACTCATAATATTTTGTCTTTCTTAAAACTACACGGGATAACCTGGGGAAATACATAAGAAAAGGGCTACCTATAAAGCCCAGTAATTGAATAAACAAAGAATAACATGAAGAATGTATTACCTTTTAAACAATAGACATTTCAATGGAATATAAAATGGGTGAGATTCATAAACATGAACAATGAGGCCTGATATATCATTATAACATAAAGACAATATGGGAATGTGGAAATAACATTAAACATGGCATCATAAACATAGGTCAAGGCTAACCACCAAGACATCATTACATGGTGGAAAAAGTCCCATAATTTATTAGGTTCACTCCCTAATCCTTTACATGATGCCTCATGAGACTAAAACATTAAACAATGGATTATAGTTCTATATAATTTCTATAACACCTATCACTTTCATATCACGAACATGCATAAGTGTGCCACATTGATAATTCAACGTAGGATCATATTTTACCATATTTAATTCCATAATTAAGGACTGTGGAATAAATACATGGAATTACCCAATAAAATATGTATAGGTATGTATAGGTGAATATCCTTGAGTATAAATAGTGATGTTAATCACAATACAAAGGTTTTTCAAGGAAAAATCGGAATAAAATTTCAGCAGCATAATGGAAATACATACAGATTCATAAAACAATTTAATGAGAGAAAAAGGGTCATATAATCATTTATACATAAAATATAAAATAATATATGTGTTTAAAATATATCCCAATATCATTAATTGGAAATAAAATTCATAAAATTACGAATATTCTTGAACAGAAAGGATAAGGAAAGAATCCCTTATTAAATTTTAACATAGCAACAACAAAGGTAAATGTTATAATGAGAGGGAATAAATGATATATAATTATTATGAAATCAATTTTATAGTATAGGGATATTTATAATGTCATTAATAAATAAAAATAAAATTATATTTAAAAGGATAAATAAAAATAAGGTGCTTAAATCGAAAATAAGAGAGAGAGGTCCCATGCTTTTGGTACGGAAAATCATAGGACAATTTTGATAGCATAACAGGTGTACACAAAGATTCATGGGAGGGATTAATAAGATTAAAAGGGGTTTTCATCACTTTGAAATAAAAATTATAGTAATATAGATATAAAAAAACATACCCAAACAAGAAGAAACAAAAATTAAGAGACACAATATAAAAGAGGTTCTTGAATAAAAAGAAAATGAGGAACATCACTTACCTTGAGAGGGTGATCACAAAAACTTGGGAGGAGATAATTGAGAGATTAGGGGTACCTTGGTAGGACTTTAGAGATGGAAGGATAGAGTAAGTATGTGATCCAAGGTTTTTTAGTGAAGAGGAATGTGACCTTGGGTGGGTTTGTATAAGAAAAGAGTGCGGGTTCTTTATTATTTCCCAAACTTAGGTTTTCAACTCTATATAACAAAGTAATAAAAACCACAAACCTTGCCATGTTTTTTTACCATGGTTTATTAATAATATAATTTTTTGAATTGTTTCATAATTACAAGGTTCAAAATCATTAAAATATTACTCTTGGTGATGTGGAAATGAGTCATGTTCATAATGAAATGATTTTAAAACCTTAAAATATAATATAGGTTTTAGAGGATTCATAAAGGCTTTATAAAATTAATAAAGCAACATAAAAATCACATTATTTTAAATTTAAAACATATATTTGTTCATTTATACCATTTATATGATTTATTACTTCATTATTGGGTCATTATGATGACATAATACACACTGTATATTTACACTGTGTTTAATTTTTACCTGAAAATTCAACTATCTCAAAAAATTGAAAAAAGACACCATTGGATAATTTTGACATGATCATTCCAAAAATAATATTTATTTTATGAAAATAATTCTCTAAATATGTGAAATTTTACTATTAAAATAAGAATTGATATTTATTTAGAAATACTTTCTTTTTGACTAACAATTTTGAAACCCTTATAACAATTACATTTGACTTTATAAAAATTATATTATCATTTATAATTAATAAAAATTAATTAATAGTGTTATTTTATTAAAATTTAATTTCTTTTTATAATCCATTAATTAATCAAAAGGAATGTATTAATTGAAATTTCATATTACCCAAAAATACAATTTGGGTTTTGTTGTATTAAAAAATATTTTTTATCCAACTCATTATTTAATATTTTATAAAGTAAAAACAATAATTAATAAATATAATAATTATTTTATTGAAAGGGAGATATAAATATTCATACTGTTAGGGTTGATTATTTTTTTACATTATTAAATTATTATTATTATTATTACACTTAATTAATCTATTTTACATATACTATGGAAATAATTATTTAACTACCATTACTATAAGGAACCAACAATAAACATTACATAATATTGAGTTTTATGTTAGGAATTTATTCTATTAAATTTGAGATTTTTTTCAAGTTTATATTTTTAGAGAATTAGGTCACAACACCTATATAACAAAATTATAAAATAAAAAGTGGACACTTCTAATTAGTATCCATTTTTTCATGATATAAAACATTTAAAATAAAGCATGAGGTCTCTTCATGAAAACTATTCATGAATTTCAACTTGACCTCTTCCTTTCCCTTAACCATCTTTAAAATCTTCTAAAAATATTTTAAAGACATGGGATGAGCACAATAATATTAGTAAGAGACATAAAAAATAAGAAAACTATTATTCTAGTGAAAAAAATAAAACCCATGAAAACCCATTTCTTGAAAAAATAACATTTTACCCATAAATGGAAATGTGATTCCTTTAAAAGATCATTTATTTTCCCTTCTCAAAAAAATGATTTCTAAGAAAACTCATTAGAAAGCATAGAAAATTCAAGTAGGTTCCTTGGGATATCATCTCATATAACCCTTAAATAACCCTTATAAATTGTAAAAACCATATGGTCAACTTTTAATACAATTATCTGAAAAATATAATCATTACACAATGAAATGGAGTGTTATCTGGGTGCACCCATCATTTAAGCTATGATAGGATCAATCAGTTCTATTTGGTCACACCCATCGTATATAATGTTCGGTGACCACAACAATAATAAATCATTTCATCATTTCAAAAATTCTTTTAAACTTTTATATAAATTACTTTTAGATATTAAAATACCATTTTCATTCAAAATATCATTTTCAATACACTTTTCTTTTGAAAAACTATTTTCAATACCAAAATACCCAAAAAAGGGAAATATGGTTTTTTATTTCAGAAAACATGTAATCTTGAAAATGAATCTAGAAATAAAATAAAATTTGTGACGATTGGTATGTCTGTTGCACCATACTTTAAAAATAGGACATTTCATTTTTTTTGTCAAAACGTTTCATTTAAACATGTAAAAAGATTCCTTTTTTAAACCCCTGGAAATAAAGTAAAATAGATATAAAATTAACTTTATAAATATTTTATTTCCATATAAAACATTTTAACAATCATTTTTAAACATGTAAACATAAGAGAGAGATATTTTAAAGGAAAACATTAAAATATGGTTTATTTAGAAGAAAACTCCCTTATCACTTTAGAAATAATAAAATCATAAGTCCCATGAATAAATAACATTAAATAAAATGTTAAATAAAATTATAATATATAATTTCATTATATAACATGTCAAAAGGGTTGTATACAGAACTTATAAAATAATAAATGTCTATAACATCAAGATATTCCTCAACAAAAGGAAATTGAGATGAAGTCCCTTTCCTTGAGTCTGATTTGTCACATGTGTATTTATCTTCCTGAATAATAAAATTCTGTTATTTATTTACTTATTTAGAACCATTTTAAAGTATATTATTAATTTATTTCACTTTTTACAAAGTTTTATATGGTTACCTAATCAACTAATATTACATCAGATGTTTTGACCATATTTGGATTAAGTGTCAAAATTTACTTTGGTAGGTTGACAATGGTCAAAGATGTCATTATATAAACATATTAAAAATAATAATCATGAAATAATTAACATATTTATACACTAATTATAATTTTAAAACCAATCATGAAATATGGTTATGAAAAATTAACTAACGTTACGATAATGGAGATGGTATGTCGTACATATGAATGAGTAACATTTCTATTTTTCAATGGTCATTATGGAAAGTTGGAAAGTAAAATTTTATCCTTATATAATTATCATTATATAATAAATACCATATTATTTAATAATATATACATACATATATATATATATCATTCTTTTTATTTGGTGGTGGAAAAAATAAATCACATCGCTTTAAGGAGACAGTAGTCCACAAGTCCACGAACAACGTTATCACTTTTTCAGTGAGTGAAAAGGTGAGAAATAAAAAAATATATTAAACTTAAATAATGATAAATTTTTTATTAATATCATAAATATTTCATGTACATCACACATATTCATTATATTTACCCGTATTACCTTCCATGTAATGTGTTAGTGAAAAAAATCACATCACATCGCAAGACGATGGTCCACCATACACATGAGTGATGTTACTGTATCTCTTATAGAATGGAATATAAAAAGGGTATATATTTTATAAATAATAATTAGGTATAATTATTTTATAAATATAATATATAAACTTTAGTTACATCACTATACCCAATCGTGAGAGGTGGTAATGGAAAAATGAACGACATCATTTCATGAGGTTGTAGTCTGTCGTACACATGAATGATGATTTCATAACTCATTTGATGGAAGTTTGTGTGGTTATATGTTGTAACGTTAACATAACAACATATAAATATATATAATAAACTAATTTTATTATATAATCATGTTATAATACGAATTTAAGGGGGTGGAGGAGGAAATAAACCAAAAATGCTCGTTGATGAATGTTATCTCCTATTCAGGTATCTCCTTTTGGTTTGCACCAAAGAACTTCCTTGGTTGTATTTATACCCAAAGTAAGGTTTTTATGATGAGAAAAGGGAAGTGGATAAGTGATTTTGTGAGGTATTTTCTAAACAAATGGGTTTTGAAGGTGTGAAGAGAGTGGGAGAGGGGGTGTCCTTTTATAAGTGAGGTGAGGAACACACTTGAAAATGTTTTAAAATAGTGAATTCCACCCAGGTTTTCTTCATGTAACCAGGACCCAATAATGGTCCATTGTAGAAAATATAAAAAATAAGGTCTAAATATGGTTATAATATGTATTTTGGTCATGTTTTGTTTTCATTTTTACACCTTATATTCTATGTTTAACTATTAAGTAGACTTGTTTATACCTTAATCGATGTGATTGATTTTAATTATTTTCACTAATAACATTGGTAAAAAATTAATTTTACATTATTATAAATTATAAATTATGATGATTCAAAATTTAGTATCCATTTTTCCAAAATTAAATTCACATATGTGGTAAAATTTTATTTAATATTAATCTTGCAAATGCAGTGAGACAACGGGTTTTTAAGAAGTGTATTTGTTTAGAAAAATATGATTCTATATTAACTCTATGAATAATAATAATTATTATATGAAACTCAATTAATATTTAATTATATATAATATATAAATTTTATTTAAAACATACCCCACTATGGGTTATTTTAATTAATTAAAATGGAGAAACATTATTCATTTTAAAACAGTTTTTAGATAAACCTATTTTCAAACCCAAAATCAAACTTATACAAAAAACCAATATAAAGTTTAATAAGAATAAATTAATGAGATTAAATGTAAATAAATAATAATTATCTTAATTTTAAACATATTTATACTTTTGAATTACTTAATTTATTAAAATAAATGAAATTTTACAAAAGTCGGTATTTTTCACTATTCACTAAAAAATCAATATTTTCTGAAAAATCCTAGAATTTCACCCAATGTAAACTTTGATATGATTGTTTAAAAATTTATATTCATTTTATAAAATTAAAATTATAAAATCTATATATTATTCTTTTAAATAAAATGTTATAAAAAAGACTTTAGAAAAAACTATTTTTTTGATTAAAAATTTACTTAATATTTTTTATAACTAATATAACTATCTATTTAATATTAATAAATATGAAAATGATTTATTATATAATTGATTTGGTTGTTACATACTTCCGCATGTTATAAATTATATCCTCACAATTTTATTCTCTTACTAAATTAGTAGGGATATTTTTCCCTCATAGCATTTTCAGATTCTCATGTTTCCTCTTCAACCATGTGATTTTTCCATAAAACCCTAACCTAATGAATAAAATTATTCTATAAATCTTTATCTCTATGGTTAATAACCTTAAATTGTTGTTCCTCATAAGAAATATTCTCTTTCAACCGAATAACTTCAGGGCTCAAAACATTAGATGAATCCAACACATATTTCATTAATATTAAAACATGAAATACGTTGTGTACCTGAGATAAACTTGAATGTAAGGCCACTCAGTAGGAAAATGTTCCATATTTATCCAGGATTTCATATAGTCCAATGAACGATGGAATAAAATTCCCTTTTTTACCAAAAACACGCTGCACTTTCCCATAAATTAACTTTGAGAAAGATATGATCATCGACCTCAAAGAAAAGATCATTCCACCGGTTATCTATATAAACTTTCTTCCTACTCTGAGTTTTCCTCATGTGTCACTGAATCAACTAAGATTTCTCTATTTTTTCCTCTACAAAATCTAGTCCCATCAACTTTTATTCCCCGACATCATCCCAAAATGATGGTGTTTAGCAGCACTTTCAATATAATGCCTGAAATGATGTCATCTATATACTGGAATGAAAACTGTTATTATAAGAAAATTCAAACAAATATATTGATCAAAACAACCTTGATAATCCATTTAATATTAACAAATCATATCTTCTATGGTCTGAATGTTTTTCTCAGACATCCCGTCAGATTGAGGATGAAACAGTGTACTAAAAGTTAATTCAGTACCCATAAACTTATGAATTTCATTCCAAAAATTATATGTGAACTGAGTATCATGGTATGATACAATGGAGAGAGGTTCTCTATATAACCCGACAATGTCCTTTAGATATAATCAATAAAAATGATCTAAATATATTTTATCTCAAATGGGAAGGAAATGTGTAGATTTATTTAATCGATCAACAATAACCCAAATCACATTATTACCTTGAGAAATATTTTGAAATCCTACCATGAAATCAACTAATATATTATCCTATTTCCACTCTTTCACTAGAAAATCTTGAAGCATCCCCTTCAATGATTATCATTCTGCTTTAACCAGCTGAAAATTCAAACACTTCATGGTAAAGTCTGCTATATCGCTTTTCATTCCATCCCACCAGTAATACTTCAAAAGGTCTTTGTACATCTTGGTGTTTCCCATATTAATAAAAAATGAATAACCATGAGATTCACTCAATAACTCTCTCTTCAATTGGGAAACACAAGGCACACATAATATTTTTCCAAATTGTGAAACACTTTCTTCATTAATATTAAAATCATGCAACTTACCCTTATTAACATATTCTACCTTTTCCTAAAAAAAATGATCCTTCTTCTGAGATCTCTTAATTATTTAGGATAGAGTTTAATGTATTGAAACCTAAAAAAATAGAGGATGTCCCTACATCCCCAACTTATAGGCCAAAATTCATCAAATCATTAACCAAAGGGTCATGTTCCAAATCTAACATGGTTAATGAAGCATTAATTTTTTGTCTCAATGTATTAACCACTTTTTTTCTTTTCTAGGATGATAATAAATTGTGAAAACATAGTCCTTGATCAGTTCCATTCATCTTATTTGTCTCATGATCAATTATTTTTGAGTGAATATATACTTCAAAATTCTTTGATCAGTATTTTTTTCACACTTTACTACACACAAATGATGCTTCCAAATTTTTAAAGAAAAAACTAAAGAAGCTAATTCCAAATCATGTGTAGGGTAATTTAACTCATGAGGTTTCAAATAACACGAATCATAACCAATTACTTGATCATTATGAATTAGGAAACGACCACTACCTTTTAATGAAACATCATTGTAGATGAAAATTTTACCATTTTCGAAAGGCTTGGCCAAAACTAGAGCATTCACTAATATTCTTTTCAGTTCCTGAAAAAAATCATCATATTCTTTTTTCCAGATGAATTTTACACATTTTCAAGTTAAATTAGTTAGTGGGATAGACAAACAAGAAAAGTTTTCAATAAATTGTTGGCAGTATCCCTCTAATCTAAGAAAACCATGAATCTATATGATATTTGTGGGTCTTTTCTAGTCTTTAACAACTTTTATTTTTTAGCAGGGTCAATAGTTATTCCATATTTAGAAACAATATGACCAAGGAATAAAATTTTCTGCAACAAAAATTCACACTTGCTAAATGTTCCATATAGTTTCTTTTCTTTTAAGGTTTAAAAAAAATCTTATGTGTCTTTAATGTCCCTCCTAACTTTTAGAATATACCAAAATGTCATAAATAAATAGATCCAAAAAACTTTCCAAGAACTCTTGAAAAATTATATTCATAAGTTTCATAAATAAATAAGTTTCATTAGATAACCCAAATTGCATAACTACAAACTCATAGTGCTCAAAACTATTCTGAAACATAGTCTTTGGAATGTCTGCTTCCTTCACATTCAACTGATGGTACCCTGAACTCATGTCAACCTTTGAAAAATACTATGCCCCCTTAGGCTGACCAAACAAATCATATATATGAGTAAAATGATACTTGTTATTAACAGTGAAGTTATTAAAAGATCTATAATCAATTCAAAGTCTCATTTAACCATCATTATTTCTAACAAAAAAGACAGGTGCATCCCATGGTGAAGTGCTAGGTCAAATGAAACATTTATCTAATAACTCTTGTAATTTTTTTTGATTATAAAAGTTACACTTGATTCATTTGATAAGAGGGTTTAAAAATAGGCTTAGTATCAGGTACTAAGTTAAAAGTAAACTCAACCTCATGATCATGAATAAAACCAAGAAAATCATCTGTAAAAACATCCATGTATTCATTTACTAATGAAACATCAGTAATTTGAATAGTTTCTTTATTTTCAACAATGTGATATAGGTAACTTTCACTGTCATCTCTAATCCATTTTTTAACTTCTTGGTAAGTTATCAAAGGCATGAAATCATGAACTTAACTTTCTTAGCACTACAATATATCTTAGCATAATAAAATGAGAACCAATCCATACCAAGAATGATATTGAACTCTATTATGCCCAGTTATACAAGATTTTTAGGAAAGATCATACCACTTATAACAACATGGATATTCTTATAAATGTTGGTTGATTTAATACTTCCACTTGAAGTTTTCACAAAAAAATTATATCTTAGTTTCATGAGGTGATATTCCTAATTTACTTTCAAATTTATCAAAAAAGAAAGAATGAAAATATATAGAGTCAAATAGGGTATTACCATAATTTTAATAAATAATTAACATACCTATCACCACTTTATTTAATGGCCTAACATCAAATGTAGTAGTAAAAAATGAACTCGATACACCTTTATATTTATGATCATGAATATTTCCATCTAGTGAAACTAACTTTGGATAAACATTAGCATAATAATCCAACTCATTTTAATTAATACATCTTACCAATATATGGCTTTCTATTACCCCATTCTTTGATTCTTCATGATTATTTTCAATGTATTCGTGTTCCATGTGGACAAACCTTCAACATCAGTAAAACTTCCCTAACTTCATAATACATTTTCCAGAGTGCTTTTTACCACACTTACCACAAGATGGAAACTTCATTTTCTTACCTCTAGACTTATTTTTTGTATATTTCCCCATCACTTTCCATCTTTACCTATTCTTAATTTCATCATCACAAGTCACATAAGAGTCAAAAAACATCAAATCAACCTTTTCCACACAACGAACAAATTTCTCATATCTTTTAAATTAGAAGATGACCAAATCTCTTCATAGGATTGGTCTCAATCCTAATTAATACATATTAATTTTTCTATTAGTGTCTTGTATAAAATTTTGCACATACCTAGCCAATATTTTGAAGTTTTCTTCATATGTATCTATAGAATATTCATCTTTTTTCCTCAATTCTAGGAATTTTTTTCCATTCAGAGTCGAACAACCTTAGGGAAATATATCTTAAGAAAAATATCCTTAAATATTTCTCATTACATGACATAAATATAATCTTTCTATCCAGTATTATTAACCAAAGACCGTCATTGATAAGCTTCACCTTAAAAATAATAAATGGCCAAAGTTTCCTTTTGACGTTTTAAACATCCCATGACATCAAATATCTTTTCCAAAGCAATGATCCATCCTTAGGCTACCATAGGTTTCGACAATCCACTGAATGATGGATAATTTTTCCTCATGGAATGATCCACAAAATTCATTTTCCTTCGTGGTAGATCGGGTTCCTCTCTATCATGGATACCACCACCATTTATATCCTAATTCAACCAATCCATCACTACAATAAACTGCTCTATCTCAATTCCAACCATCTTGAGATTCTAATTTGGAAGGATATTTTCCTCTTGGTGTCTTCCCACTACAGCTTCCCTATTTCCTCTATGAAAACCCATTCTGAACAGTCATATTTTATACGAAGAAAAATAGTAATCTTCAAATGCTGTTTTAACTTGTAAATAAGGTAAAATATTTCATGGGTAAGTTATTAACATTATCCTAACCTCTAAAGTTATCTAAATAATCCTATGATATCAAATATAAATAACCTACATTAAACATAACATAATCTTGAGTTTTAATTCAAGAATTAATTCTCTTACATTTGAGGATGTTTTTAGGTCTATAGTTTTAGAGAAATAGGTCATAACTCATACATAAAAAAACATAAAATACAAGTGGACATTTCCAATTAGTATCTATTTTTATTATAATATAAAACTATTAAAATGAAGAAAGATATCTTTTCATGAAATATATTCCCAAATTTCAACTTGACTTCTTCCTTTCCCTTACCATCTTTAAAATCTTATGTAAACATTTTAAAAATATGGGATGAGCATAAAAAGTTCACTAAGGGATATAAAAAAGAAGAAAAATGTTATTCCAATGAAAAAAATTAAAACCCATAAAAAACCATTTCTTGAAAACATAACATTTTACCCATGAATAGAAATATCATTCCTTTAAAAGATCATTTATTTTTCCTTTTGAAAACAATTTATTTCCATGAAAACTCATTATAAAACATAGAAAAATCATAAAGGTTACTTGGGAAATCATCTTATATAACCCTTATAAAACACTTGATAATTATAATAACCATTTAACTAACTTTCAATATAATTATTTGGATAACATTATCATTACCCAATGCATTGGATTACTATCTGGGTTCACCCATTGTTTCAGCTATAACGGGATCACCCGATGTCATCTGGACGCAACCATCATATATAATTTCCAAGAACCACACCATGAATAAAACATTTCATCATTTGAAAAAATATTTTAAAATCGTATGAAAATCTCTTTCAAATATTAAAATATCATTTTCTTTTAAAATCACATTTTCAAACCAATTTTATTTCGAAAAACCATTTTTAATACCAAAATACCTAAAAAAGGGATAAAGGGTTTCTAATTTAAGAAAAAATGTAATATTAAAATGTAATCTTGAAATAAAATAATATTCATGGCGATAGGAAAGATCGTTTTCATCATAATTTAAAAATATAACATTCCATTTGTCTTTTTCCAAAACATTCTGTTTAAAAGGCATAAAATTATTCCTTATTATTTTTTGTAAAATAAAGTAAAATGGACATAAAATGAACTTGTTAAATCTTTTATGTGCATATAAAAAATTTCAAAAATAATTTTTAAACATGGACATAGAAGAGAAAGATAGTATGAAAGAAAACATTAAAAGATGATTTATTTAGAAGAAAAGTCCCATATCACTTTGGAAATATTAAATCCATAAGCCCTTCAAAAGAATAAAATTAAAAAAACATTAAATACCATGAGAATATATGAATTCATGATATAAAATTTCAAATGTGTAGTATATACACCTTATAAAATAATAAATGTGCATAACCTCAAGATATGTCTCAACGAAAGGAAATTGAGACGAAGTCCCTTACCTTGAGTCTGATTCATTATGTGTGTCTTTGTCTTCTTGAATAATAAACTTATATTAATTATTTACATTCTTGATAATATTTCTCAAGTATATTATTTCTTTTATTCCACTTATTACAATGTTTTATATAACTGATTAATCAATTAAGTTTACATCGGATATTTTGACCATATTTGGCTTATGTGTCAAAATCAACTTTGGTAGGTTGAATATGGTCAAAGTGGTCATTATATAAACATATCCAAAATAATAATCAAGAAATAGTTATAATATTTATATATAAATTATACTTTTAAAACTAATCATGAAGGATGGATATGAAAAATGAACTAACGTTACGATCATGGAAATGGAAGGTCGTACGTACGCATGAGTAACATTTCTATTTTTCAATGATTATTATGAAAAGATGGTAAGTGAAATTTTAAATTTATAGAATGATCAATATATCATAAATATAATATTATATAATCATATATACTTATATATATCATTATTGTGATGTGGTGGTTAAAAAAAGAAATGACATCACTTCAAGGAGACGATAGTCCACACGTCCACAAATGGTGTTATCATTTTTTCAGTGAGTGAAAGTGTAAGAAATAAAATGATATATTATACTTATATAATGATAAATATGTCATAAATATCAAAAATATTTCATTTATATCACATATATTCATTATCTTTACACTTATTACCTTCCATGTAACATGTTAATGAAAAATGAATCACATCGCTTCGTGATGAGGTAGTCCACCGTACACACGACCGATGTTATTGTATCCCTTACATAATAAAATATAAAAAGGGTATATATGAAATAATGACTAAAAATGTATAATTATGTTATAAATATAATATATAAACTTTATATCCATCTATATACCCAACAATGAGAGGTGGTAGTGAAAAACAAACAACATCATTTCGTGAGGCGGTAGTCTGTTGTACAAACGAATGATGATTTTGTAACCCATTTGATGGAAGTGTGTGGGGTTGTAGGTTGAAACATTAAAATAACAACATATTAGTATATGTAATATACTGAGGTTATTATATCATCATGATATAAGAATAATTTAAGGGGGTGGAGGAGGAAAAAAACAAAAACGCTAGTTGATGAACGTTACCTCTTCTTCGGGTATATCCTTTTGGTTTTCCCCAAAGGACTTATTTGGTTAGAATTAGGCCCAAAGTAAGGATTATAATATGATATTATGGAAGTTTAGAAGTGATTTGAGAAGGTATTTTCTAAACCAATTTTCTTTTTAATGTGTGAATAGATGGGGAGAGGGGATGTCCTTTTATAAGTGAGGTGAGTGACATACTTTTTTTAACGAGTGGATTTAACCCATGTTTTTTTCATATCAACATGCCCCAATAATGGTTCATTATTTATCATAAAAGAGATATGGTCGAAATATGGTAAGAAACTTGTTTTTGGAAAAGTTTTGGGTCATTTTTATACTTTATATTCTAAGTTTAATTACAAAGTAAACTTGTTTTTACCTTAATCACAGTAATTAATTTTAATTTTTTTCACTAATCACTTTGGTTAAAAATTAAGTTTACCTTATTAGAAATTATAAATTATTATGATTTCAAATATATAATCCATTTTTTTGAATTCAATTCACATAAGTGACAAAATTTAATTTAATATCAATTTTGCAGACACGACGAGACAACAAGTTTTTAAGAAGGGTGTTTTTTATAAAAAGACGATTCTATATTAACTCTTTAAATAATAATAATATTTGTATTAAAATAAATTAATATTTAATTATATATATTATATACATTTAGTTTTGAACATTCCTCATTAGGTATTATTTTCATTAATTAAAATGGATAAACATTATGCATCTTAAAATAGTTTTTAGAAAAACCCATTTTCAAACCCAAATACAAACTTATACTAAAAACCAATATAAAGTTGATTCAAAATTAATTAAGTGGATTAAATATAAATAAATAATACTTAGGCTACTTGAAAACATATTGAGACTTTTAAATTACTTAATTTATTAAAATCAATTACTTTTTACAAAAACTTGTATTTTTTCAGTATTTACTAAAAAATAAATATTTTCCAAAAAATCCAAAAATTTCACCCAAAGTAAATTTTTTTATGATGATTTAAAAAATGAAATTTATTTTATAAAATGAAAATTATTAAATTAACAAATTATATTTTAAATAAAACCTTCTAAGAAGAGACTTTGGTTAAAACTATTTACTTTTTTATTAAAATATTCCTTAATATTTTTTATAACTAATAAAAATTTATAATTCATATTAATAAATATGAAAATTATTTATTCTATGATTACTTAGGCTATTGCAGTTACTATCCATATTTTCCAAAGATTAATTTGACCTTATTATCTAATGTTAATTATGATGATTCTAAATATGGAACCATTTTTAGAAAATTCAATTGACAGAAGTGGTAGAATTTAATTTAAAATAATACATGCATGGTCGATGAAAACTGGTTTTCTGATAAAATTTATTTTCATGGAAAGTCTAATTTTACTTTAACTCGATAACTAGTAATATTCATTATGTGAATTTCAATTAAAAATTATAAATATTTAATATATAGATTTAATTTAAATCATTCCCCCATAGGGTTTTTTTAATTAATTAAAATAGAGAAACATTATACATTTTAAAATAATTTTCAGAAAAATGTGTTTTGAAGACTAAAAATAAAGTTAACTAAAGTCTGGTATAAAAATAATTTAAATGTAATTAATTGGATTAAATATAACTAAATAATACTTATGTTACATTAAAATAAAATTAAAATAATAATGGGACTTTTAAATTATTTAATTTATCAAAATAAATGGCAGTTCTACAAAAATAATTGGCATTTTTTTAACTATTTACTAAAAAATAATTTTTATCTGAAAAATATAAAAATGTAATCCTATGTTAATTTGTATATTTTGATATCAAAAATAGATTTTATTTTATGATATACATTTTTCAAATGTTTTATAAAATAATTGTAATATTTTTTCACAAAAATAAATAAAAAACATTTATGAAGAAAACATATTTTTGAATAATATAATGACATTACTAAAAAAATGGGTGATTATTTTCTAAGAATTTATCAATAAATTTATGTCGAGTAAGAAATATATATAATTTTCATAAATTATCTAATCATATTCATACCTAAAAAATTAATGACTAGGTTAAAACATTGATATTTAAATAATCATTCTTTGTTTGGGATTGGTGTTGCATATCGCATACACTGTCAAAAATAATTTTCTCCTTTAAAAACTTGGGGCATTACACTGAATATCCCCTATAAAATATTTATAGAATCATTCTTCAAATCTCAACTAGGAAATTATACTTTAAATTCTCCCCATTATATAATCCTTCCAAAGCTAATGACATTGAAAATCCCCTACAAGAGATTTGTTGGATCAGAACTAGAAATATTCACATGAGAATTCCATTGTAGAGACTTCCCTTTGAAGAACCAGTGATAGTGAATGGTACTTTTCTATGAAGTTCAAACTCTGGTATAAGTGAATTCCTATTATGATGTACAAACTTGTTTGTTAAGGTTTTTGTTCTTATAATCCAATAAAATTTAATTATTATTCAAACCCCCCGTAACAAATTTGTAGGATCCGAACTGGAAATATCCACCCAGGGGATCTAGTGTAGTCACTTCCCTTTGAATAACTGGTGATAGAGCACTGTACTTTCCTATGAAGTTCAAACTCTAGTATTGTGAAATTCCCTACATGATTTACAAACTTGTTTGTTAAGGTTTTTTTTCCTTATAATCCAACAAAATGTAATGATACTACAAATCCCCTATATAGGATTTTCTGAATTGAAATTGGAAATCTCCACATGGGGATTCTAGTGTAGCCACTTCTCTTTAATGAACCAGTGATAGTGCATTGTACTTTTCGATGAAGTTCAAAATCAGGTATAGTAAAAGTCCCCACATGATGTAATTTTTTTTTTGTTAAGGATGTTTTCCTTATAATCCAACAAAATGTAATGACACTGCAAATCACCTATAAAGGATTTTCAGGATCATAACTAGAAATATCCACCCAAGGATTCTAGTATAGTCACATCTCTTTGAGGAACGAGTGATAGAGCACTGTACTTTTCTATAAAGATCAAACTCCGGTATAGTGAAAGATCACACATGATGTAATGACTTATTTATTAATTTTGTTTCCATTATAATCCAACAAAATTTAATGATGTTGAAAATCCCCTACAGGGAATTTACAATATTGGAATTGTAAATATCCACCCAAGGATTCTAGTGTAGCCGCTTCCCTTTGAAGAGCAAGTGATAGCACATGGTGCTTTTCTATGAAGTTTGAACTCTGGTATAGTAAATGGACCCACATAATGTATAAATGTGTCTATTAATGTTTATATCCTTATAATGCAACAAAATGTAATGATGCTATAGATCCCCTATAAGGGATTTTTAGGATCAGAACTAGAGATCTCCACATGGAGATTCTAGTATAGACACTTCCCTTTTAAGAACCAGTGATAGTGAATGGTAATTTTCTATGAAGTTTAATCTTTGGTATAGTAAAAGGCCACACATGATGTAAAAATTTGTCTGTAAAGATTATTTTCCTTATAATCAATAAAATTTAATGATGTTGCAAATCCCCTATAGGGGATTTTCAAGATCGAAACTGGAAATCTCCACTTGAGGATTCTAATGTAGTTTCTTCCCTTTGAAGAACCATTGATAGAGAAATATACTTTTTTATGAAGTTCAAACTCTGGTAAAGTGAAATTCCCCACATGATGTACAAATTTGTTTGTTAAGGTTGTTTTCCTTATAATTCAACAAAATTTAATGATGTTGAAAATCCCCTATAGGGGATTTTCAAGATCAGAACTAGAAATCTTAACTTGGAAATTCTAGCGTTGTTGCTTCCCTTTGAAGAACCAGTAATAGTGGATGGTACATATCTTCGAATTTGAGATCTCGTATCATAAAAGGACCTACATGATATACTAATTTGTTTGTTAATGGTTTTAACCTTATAATGCAATAAAATTTAATGATGGTGTAAATCCTCTGTGGGAGTTTTTTAGGATCGAAACTGGAAATCTCCACCCTGGGATTCAAGTTTAGCCACTTTCCTTTGAAGAACCAGTGATATTGAATGATAAATTTCTATGAAGACGGATCTATAGTATATTAAAAGTCCCCAAATGTTGTATAAATTTGTTTGTTAATATTTTTTTCCTTATAATACAACAAAATGTAATGACTCTACAAATCCCTTGCAGGGGATTTGCAGGATTAGAACTGGAAATCTCCACTCAGGGATTCTAGTGTAGAAAATTCCCTTTGAAGAACCAGTGATAGTTCATGGTACTTTTATACGAAGTTTGAACTATGGTATAATAAAAGGCCCTAAATGATACACTAATTTGTTTGTAAAGTTTTTTACCCTTATAATACAACAAAATTTAATGATGTTACAAATCCCTTATAGGGGATTTGTAGGATGAGAACTATAAATCTCTGCTAAGGGATTCTTGTGTAGCTGCTTCCCTTTGAAAAGCTAGTGATAGTGCATGGTACTATTCTTTGAAGTTGTAACAATGGTATAATAAAATACCCCACATGATGTACAAATTTGTTTCTTATGGATTTTTCCTATTGATACTACAAAATGTAATGATGTTGCAAATCCTTTATAGGGAATTTGTAGGACAAAAACTAGAAATCTCCACCCAGGGATTCTAGTATAATCGCTTCCCTTTGAAGAATGATTGAAAGTGCATGGTACTTTTCTATGAAATTTGAACTTTGGTATTGTCAAAGTCCATACATGATGTACTTATTTGTTTGTTAAGGTTTTTATCCTTATAATCCAAAAAAAATTAATGATGATGCAAATCCCTTGCAGGGGATTTGTATGATCAAAACTAAAAATCACCACCTAGGGATTATAGTGTAGCCAATTACATTTAAAGAACTAGTGATATTTCATGGTAGTTTTCTATGAAGTTTGAACTATAGTATATTAAAAGGCCCTACATGATGTACTACTTTTTTTGTTATGGTTTTTGTCCACACAATCTGACAAAATTTAATGATCCTATAAATCCACTGTATGGGGTTTGTCGGATTGAAAATACAAATATCAACCTAGCGACTCTAGTGTAGCCGCATCCCTTTAGAGAACTAGTTATATTTCATGATATTTATCTATGAAGTTGCAAAAAATTTATATAATTTTTTTTGTTATGATGTACAAATTTGGTATTTATTATACGTAAATGTACATATGGAAACAACATCTAGTTGAGGTGCATGATATTATCATTCAAACATGACAACTCTTCAATGTTTATTAAATAAAAATCACCCCCTCCTCATTAAAAACCATAATCTATCATTGATGGAAAAACCTTTTGGGATTTTTTAAATCTTATTTTGAAGGATAAGGCCTCCAATTATGACAAAAAGAGGTATGACAGTGTTGTGATACACATATTGCAATTGTATAATGTCCAAAAAACAAGTTCAAGATTAGAGGACAAGAGGTGAAATTTCTTGAAGAATTTATTCATCAAATATATGGCATCAGTTATGGGCCAATACTAATAATTTAATCCTATACTTACAAATTGAAAAACTCATAGATAATAATGAGAAGATTTAGTAAGTACGGAAATTTGCTAACTCAGAGGCCCATTATAGTTTTTACAAAATAATGTAAAAGTAACCCGACTCATGAGTTATGATTACATTAGTTTATGTAAGTACCTAAATAAAATATTTATGTGAACTCTATTTACCTAGATTCTGATAAGTAAAGGTCATACGAATGTGAGTAAATAGATAGAAAACAACAAGTATCGATGAAGGGAATTGTAGTACTCATGAATACGGGGATGACATCTGGTTCTGTGAGTCTTACACAACTTCTTTTAAATAATTACTATAATCAATTGCCTTACAAATATCTTCATAAAATGTTATTAAAATATATTACGAGATCATGATGGAAAAGTGTAAGAAAGCTAGTGTTGTAAATAAATTTTCACAGAAAGAAGTGTTCATTACAAGTGCTTCTGTCATAAGTATGAAATTTATTGACTTTTAATGTAATTGAATATAATTTTTTTATAAAATGTTCACATTTTTCATTGTAGATGGTATTCAATGGTCAGAATGAATCAATGAGAAGAAGCCTCATTAAAAAGATAATTCTTGAAGTTTTTCAATATACTTGATTATTATTCATTCCTATTAATACAAAAAACCTACAATGGACATTACTCATTATGGATATAGAAGAAAAATATTTGCATACTTCAATTCAATGAAACCAAAGTTAGGACTGAGAGGTGGTGATAGATATATAGAAGATTCCACTGTAGTGGTAATAATTTATGTTTTATAGAATCCTCTGGGTAGAGAACTATATAAGCTCTATTGGATTATAAATAAAATATTTAATATTGTTTTAAAGAAATCATACACTGATTAGTTGATCAGGAATTCATAACAGAATGTAAAGAAATGTAAACTATTAATTGATCTATGAGTTGAAGAAACTCCATTGTAGGATCCCACAAGTTTTGACTATGGAATTATTGTTTTCTATTTGATCGAAAAAATGGCATCTAGTTTGGACATATCAAGTTCATCAACATTTCCCAACATAGATGATATAAAGCTCTCAATGTTATAAAAAAATCTGACACATCCAAGGTTGAGTTGGATTGAGACTAACTTCACTGCAAGAATAAGTTTGGAGATGTCAACTAACACCTTGAAGTGAATACAATACCAGGGTTTTGTAATAAAAATATGAACATGTGTTTAAAAAATAATGTTTCTTATGAAGAATTTCATTTACACATTATGTTTTTAATTCTGACATCACAAAATTGAATAAATATCTTAACAAAAACCAGATATGTTTACAAAAGAAAGATTCCAAAAAATGAATTATCTAATTAAAGTTGAACTCATTATTTTTCATTTCAAACAACAACCCTTATTTCATAAAATATAGTTGTTTAAAAAAGGCATTGAACATGTTTCTAGTAGAGACACGCCTCCAATATCATAGTCCCAAATTTATTGGAAGTAATTCCTATAAAGTGTAAATAAATTCAACAGTCATTGCCCTTATTTTGTAAATGAAAATAATGAAAAATGAAACATGCATTATGACCAATATCTTTCACATCAAATGCATCAAAATTTGTCATCTACTTGAAAACACCCAATAAATAAATAACATAAACAAGATATGAAATGTAATGTACATAACAATTTCTTAATACTGAAGATGACTAAAAATATATATGATACCATTATCACCGATGAGCCAATAACATCATCTATATTTTTTTATGACTCTTGTGATTCGTTATCTCTAAACATCTTTTCACACAATCTCCTCCTTTTTGAGTTGACTTCCTTTTAAGATTAACAAAATTCCAAATTATACAATAACTATACCCATATTCTCACCTGGCTTAGGGCTATTGATGTTTTCCATATGCCTAGAAATTTTTTTGAGGTTTGAAAGACAAACCACATATCCACCATCTATCTCACATGCTAGTGTTACCAATTTCATTTCCATTCGATCTGGTTATTTGTAACATTTGGCTTTAACTAAATTCTTATTGACCTCTTTATCAAAAGGATCCTATTCCACAATTTCAAATTTTTTTCATGCTTTTTATCCACCTCTTCCAAATATAATGTTCTAGAATAGATTTCACATGAAACCTCTTAAACAATTTTAAAATATGGAAACACAATATTCCAACTAATTAAAATTTTCTACAACAACACTTCACCATTCCAACATGTCTATCATATAAAATATGAAACTCTCTTCCATACCCCAACATGCCAAAAACATATGAGTATGGGATTTCAATTTTTTTGGAAGATTCAACAAAACTTACCTCAACCATTTGATATTCAATATAAAATAGTTCAAAAAATTTAGAGTATACCTATTTATAGCTTTTCTAACCAATGGATGGAAAGAGAACAAAATTTTTTGAAGTTTATCCTTACTTTGGAATTCACATTTCACCTCTTGATATCTATAATTTGTAACAAATTTCTCAAATTTCTTAAAAAATCACTAACCCTCAATCTAAAATGAAAAAGTATATTTTAGGACACCATTAAAACTTTCACTTAATTGTGTTATACATATCCCCAATGTTAAAGTATTCTTTATAAAGAAATGAACCCATTTTCTATCAAAGTATATACATCATCCAACCAAGATGATTTACCTTCACCAAATTTAATTTTAAGAGTCCTCCTCTCCACCTCAAAATCAACCACATTATGGTACTCAAACATGCACATCCTCACATAATAAAGGAAACATGAACCTTCTTTCATCAAGATACCTATGTGTCTTGTGTCATTTTGCATTAAATTTAATGTACATAGGCCATGTAACTTCCCCAACCTGGAAGCCACTAAACTGGTGCTCCGAGCCGGGTGGGTACATAACCTTAAGCACGCCTCCCCGTACGCCAAAGGCTACCGACTAGTAGTGGGGGTCTATGGAGTCAAGTGCGGAGATTATACGCCTTTTTATCAGAGTAAGCCACAACAGAAATAACCAAATAGCGGAAACCATAACCAATAAACAGAGAACATGTATGACAACCATTTCCAAAAATAAATATGCCATGTCATACTACAAGTTCAAGAGTGAAAAAACCCAAAATAAGGACAACAACCAAAATCCCCAAAATGGTCTCGGCTCCAAGTCCGGATCTTCCACCAAGTGCTACCCATGTCCACTCAACTATCTAGTGAGGACCTTTTCCCTTCTCCTGACCTGCAAACATGAAGTCTGCTCAGGTATCCAATGGAGACCCGAGCAGGGTGTGAGTACAACTCAGCAGACCACCACCAACGGTGTCTACAAAATATCCAGTATAAGCAGGTAGTGCATGCAAAAGGAATATGAATGATAATTGCCAAGTAATTGATTAAGATGACGTTAACCAGTTCAGAGCCAAAGCCATTTCCACATCCATTACCATTCATTTCACACCAATTATCATCACATACCATTTCATCACAGTTCCATGGGTTAATCACAGACACTATGTTACATGGGTCTAAGGCCAACAATCACATGCAAGAGGGTAACCACATCGTAATCCTATCTCACTAGGACCAACCCCCTTATAGTTACCATATTCTCACCTCGAAGCATTAGTCCGGGTGGATGCAACCATATCCACACCTAGAAGCCTCAGTCCGGGTGGATGCAACCGTTAGAAGAATTGATCATCAGTCCTCATTCCTAACCCGTGCATTTAGGGTGGAGTTTAGAGCGTCAGTCTTCGCATGACCCATGGGCGTAGATCCTCAAGTCATACGCCACTCTACCAAGCCATGTGCACATGCTTATACATATAAGTAACCATCAACCAACCATACCAGTTCCCCTTGGACAAACCATTCACAATAAACCACACGGGAATTCACATTATGCCTTAACCCATTAACACATTACCATTTCACGTCATTTAACCATTCACCCATTTCCCATGTGTTATGCCTATCTCACTAAGCATTAAATACTAGACCCATAATTTATCCCATCATGGTCTTTAATCAGTTTACACATTAATCCATTTAACTCGTTCATCGTTTCCATGAATCAACCATTCAACCCATTCCAAATAACCCTTAGGTTATTTCCAAGTCTTGTTGCATCACCTAACTTCTATTCAAAGTTCAACCAATCATGCCAATATATTCATCAAGGGATCTACCATTTATTAAAATAAGGTCACTTGTTTAATAACAATCCCTAAACCTGGGAAATGATGGCACATCCCATGGATGGCCCCAATTAGGTCAAGTCAATCCCAACACATCGCACGGGGATCGTTAGGGTTCCCATTTTCCATTTAAAACACCATTATTACCAAACATGAAAAGGTTATTCAAAACATAACCAAGGGGAAACAAGAACACAACTAAACATGAAAAAATACCCAAATAACCATGGGATATAACTTTTTGACCACCTACCTCGAACCCACAGTTGAACACACTCTCAATAGAGTCCTTAGACCTCAATCTGACCAACCATTGGAGATTCAACCTAAAACACAACCGAAAGATAGGGTTTTAGAGTTTCAGATCAAGAGGGAGAGAAGATACAAACCATGAACCAAAAAGATAAGCAAGGATGGGATTAGCCTTAACCGGAGCTTCGATCCGCATCCAACAGCACCAAAAACGGCTTAGAAACGAGGGAGATCGATCTCTTGGAGCTCTTGGGTGATTTGGTTTGCGCCTAGGGTGAAGAGGGAGGAAATGAGAGGAAAACTTGGGTTGGGGTTTAAAATCCCAGAGTGGAAAACTTTTAATTTTTCCCTACATTAAGAGGCTGCACAGTTAGTACACATGGTTTGAAAAACCATGCACAAACCGTGCGCATGCTACTGTCTAGAGGAGGAGGGTTTCACGGTTTACCTAGGAAGGCCACACGGTTTGGCCAGGCCGTGCACCCAGGCTTGTCCAGTTTTCCTTTCTTTCTTTCCCCGAGCCCTCGAAACACCCACATGGTGTCTCATACTTTCATAAGACATCCCTTGAAGCCCGTAACAAGGGATTCAACCCAAAACACAACTAAAACATACCCTTCCAAAAACCTGGATCTTACAACCTCCCCACCTTATAACATCTCGTCCTCAAGTCAAGTTCCCAAGCCTCATTGGTCCACCGAAGATAAGAGTTTGGCCACTGAGCCCGCATATCTGATTCCCGCTCCCAAGTTTCTTCTTGAACATTCCCATGATGCCATAGTACTCGCACTAATGGCACAACCTTTCCTCGCAAGAACTTTTCACTACGATCCACCACACGAACCAGATGCTCCTCAAAGGACGAATTAGCCTCAAGCTCCACATCCTCCACGTCAACCACGTGAGATGGGTCTTAGTGGTATCATCGAAGATGAGACACATGAAACACATCATGCATCCCACCATACCACTATGGAAGAGCCAATTGGTAAGACACTACTCTGATCCTCTCCACAATATCAAAAGGTCCCACATACTTGGGTGCCAACTTACCCTGCTTTCAAATCCGACGGTGACCCAACCTTGGCGACAACTGAAGGAACACATTATCACCCATCGTAAACTAAAGAGGTCTACGCCTCTGATCTGCATACTACTTTTGCCTACTCTGAGTCGTAGCCATCCACTTCTTGATCAAATTAACTCTCTCTGATGTCTCCTGCACGATACTTGGTCCCAACAACTCAGATTCACCAGCCTCTATTCAGCACAACGGAGATCTACATGGCCTCCCAGAGAGTGCCTCAAACGGTACCATCTGAATCATAACCTGAAAATTTTTGTTGTAGGAAAACTCAACTAATGATAGGTTCCTCTCCCAAGAACCAGAAAATTACAAGACACAATCTCTTAACATGACTTCCAACACTTCGATCATACACTCTGACTTCCCATCCGTCTGCGGGTGGAAATCCATACTCAAAAACACCTGCGTACCAAGTGCCTTCTGGAACCCTTGCCAGAAACGCGACGTGAAATGCAAATCTTGGTCTGAAACTATGGTCTTCGGCACACCAAGCAACTGCACTATCTCCTGAACATACAGCTCACCCAACTGGTCAACTGTAAAGGTCTCCTGAATCGGTAAGAAATGAGCCACTTTCATTAACCAATCCACAACCACCCAAATTGCATCATTCTTCTGCGGTGTCCTTGGAAGGCCCACAACAAAATCCATTGTTACATCATCCCACTTCCATTCATGAATGTGAAAATGGATGCAATAAACCACCTGGGCATTGATGCTCAGCCTTCACCTGCTGATAGGTAAGGTACCATGCCACAAAGCCCGCAACTTCCTTCTTTATTCGTGGCCACCAAAACTGCCTTCAGAGATCACGGAACATCTTGGTCAAACCAGGATTCACTTCCCACTTTGATGCATGGAACACACACATCAAATCGTCCCGCACACACTCTGGCACAACCACACGATCATGAACATGAACAACACGGTCCACGTTGACGACCCAATCAGAAGGTAGCTCCCCACCTTTAAGATTTTCCTTCATGACCAAAAACTCAGGATCATCAACCTGACCTTCCTTAACATGACTCAAAAGCATTGAATCCATCATTAAGGAAGCAAGAGTGACTTGACTACTCTCCTCCTGCACCTCCAGGTGCATCTCTGCAAACAAATCCATCACCTTCCACTCAGTGTTGGACTCCTGAACTGTCTGATTCTGAACCTTCCTTCTCAGAGCATCAGCAACATTGTTTCCCTTTCCCAGCGTGAACACCAACACAAAGTCAAAAGACTGGAGATATTCAACCCATCTTCACTACCATAGATTCATATCCCATTGTGAGAATATGTACTTTAAACTCTTATGGTTGGTAAACACAGTAAATCGTTCTCCCAACAGATAGTGCCTCCAACACTTCAAGGCATACACCACTGCAACCAACTCAAGGTCATGAGTGGGATAGTTCCGCTCATGGGGTATCAACTTCCTTGACCCATAAGCCACAACCTGCTCATACTGAATCAACACATCCCCAATTCCGACTCCGGATGCATCACAAAACCCGATGTACCTCTTACCCGGCTCAGGTAAGATCAAGATAGGTGTGGTCGTCAACCGCTTCTTCAAATCCTGGAAGGCGTTCTCACAAGCCTCTGACCATTCGAACCTGATTATTTTCTTGGTCACGCCCGAGAGTGGTGCTTACAAGAGAGAGAAATCCTGAATGAACCTTCGGTAATACCCGGCCAAACCTAGAAAACTCCGAACATCTGAAACACTCTTGGGATGCTTTTAAGATACAACTGCATGCACCTTCTCTGGATCCACTGACACACCAGCCTCCGAGATGATGTGACCCAGAAAATGTACCTCACCTATCCATAATTGACACTTTGACAGCATAGCGTATAGCCAATGCTCTTTTGGTGTACCTAGGACGATGTCAAGATGTTGGGCATGATCGTCGTGAGTTTTTGAGTACACTAAGATATTGTCAAAAAAGACAACCATAAACTGATCTAGATAGGGATGAAAGATCTAGTTCATCAAAGACATAAATACCACCTATGCATTGGTCAAGCAGAAAGGCATTACCACAAACTCAAACAACCCGTACCGACTCTGAAAAGCTATTCGCGGTACGTCAGAATACCTCACCCTCATCTGGTGATAACCTGACCAGAGATAAATCTTAGAAAACACTGATGCATCCCTGAACTGATCAAACAGTTCATCAATCCTAGGAAGAGGGTACTGATTTTTCACCGTCATCTGGTTTAACTTTCAATAGTCAACACACAACCTCAACAACCCATCAGCCTTCTTTGAAAAAAGAATAGGAGATCCCCGAGGAAACGTACTAGGATGGATCAACCCCTTACACTAAAACTCCTCAAGCTAAACCTTCAGTTCCTGGAGTTCTATCGATGCCATTCATTATGGCAGAATAGAAACTGGCTCCGCTCCCGGCAGCAACTCGATCGTGAACTCGACATCTCTCTCAGGTGGTAACCCCGAGAAATCCTCAGGAAACACATCCAGAAACTGATCCACCACAGGAGAGAAATTAGATTTCTCCCCTACCTTATCATCATCAAGCATGATACATGCCACTTGAGCCATGAGTTCACTCATTTTTTGAAAAACGTCCCTGCATGCCCTGCTCGAACATCCCATTCACCATGGTGGACATAAGAGTCACCCTCAAGTGACCTGAACGATACTCTGTGATGATAACAATCTATGTGCGCCCGATAAAACACCAACCAATCCATTCCCAAGATTAGGTCAAACCCTGACATCTTGAGAACGAGTAAGTCCCACAGAAAATGATACCCACCAACTTCCAAGGCACATCCCTTGCACTGATTGATATCCTCAACCCGCACCCCTAAAGGAGGGTCAATTGACATAACTCCACACACCCTCTCTATAGGTAAACCAATAATTACCACAAGTTGATCAGAAACAAAAGAGTGTGTGGCACCTATGTCAAACAACGCACTTGCAAGAAGAGAAGCTACAAGGATCGTACCTCGAACAGTTGACAGTACGGCCTCACCATCACCAGGAATAAACTGAACTGCCTAAAGCTGACCTAACCCTCTACCCTGGGCTCCAGCCTGAACACCCTGCGCTACACTACCCTGCTGGCGTGAGTGATCTTTCCCTGGAGTTCCATATCTACTTCCCCTGCCAGTACGACCCGTGGAGCTCCAAATACCTTCCTGATTGGGGAAACTAATCCCCTTCCTGTACCCGGTACCTGCCTTTTATCATCATGCTCACCCGCCTGCTAAGAGTTCCTACAGAACCTCTACACATGCCCCATCCTACTGCATGAACGGCACTCAACTGGAGGTTGAGGATACTGACCACGCATATGCCCCGGCCTACCGCACTGATAACAGAACACCTGGTTCCCACTCTGAGAGGCTTACCCTCTCTTCTGACAACAATGATGGAAACTTTCCAAACAGCACTTCTGACCCTCGGAAGATGCACCACTTGTCCGCCCAGCTGGCATGACAAGACCACCACCTGAAGCTCTCTTCAGGTTCCCTTTAGAGATGAGTGCCTAATCCATCACCTCTGAAAACCTCTTCAAGTAGAATATATTTACATGAGACCTGATCTCATGTCTCAACCCATCCTGGAAATGCCTTGATATCACTGCCTCATCCCCGGCTAACACTGGGATGAAGCGTCGCAAATCAGTGAAACGACTAGCATTGTCCATCACTGATAGTGATCCCTGAGTCAGGCTCATAAACTCTGCAGCCCGCTCCTGCCTCAAATTCTCTGGGTAAAAATGATCCAGAAACTTCTCCTGTAAAGAGTTCCACAAAATCCCCTCATCCTGCTCGGTCTGAGCCTAAATGTCCCACCAATGCCTTGCCTGGCCCCGCAACATATAAATGTCCAGCATTACTTTCTTTTCAACAGGGGTCTCTAGATGATCCAGTATCGTTTGGACAAACTCTATCCATAACTCGGCTACCTTTGTCCCACCCTATCCGATGAAAGTCAAAGGGTGCTACAGCTGGAACTCCCTGGATAGCTCAAACATACTCGGTGCAACCAGCCATGGCTACTGATCCATCATCTGCATAAGGCGAGCAAAGTTCTCCCAGAACTGGTCTTTTCTTCCTTCATTGACCCCCACATTTTCAGGCTCCTCTACTAGAGGAGTATTCTCAGCAACATCTTCCAGTTTCCCAACTGGTAACCAACGTCGTGGTGGAATCTCTCTACATTTCCAAGCACGAGATTTAGTACGCATACCATAAAACTTTCACAACTTCATCAAAAGCCTTTTACTAGCCACAATAACCCATTTCATATACTCATTCAACGACATTAACACATCAAATCACCGCCCCGACCATCCCTACCATGGTCCATGGTCCACATGGGGTAAACAACCAGGCACTACCACCAAACTCACACAACATGTTACAAAAACATTTCCCACTTCATTTCAACCCTTACATTCATTAAACATCATTTACCCACTTGTTTTATTTCATTCTTCTCATTATTTCTTGGTTTCATGAAATGCATGATTCACCCTACTTTACTGCCTCACACACCCACCCCATGCGTGTGCCTAACACAATACATGCCACCTATCTCCCTAGGTGCCTACAATGTTGCATGAATGAAAATCCTCGTGTTGTTAAGGCCATGAGACAATTATCATGAAACAGTCACATCAAACCACATATGCATCACCCAACGGTGAAATATCATATACTGTAACAACACACAACCAAGAACAACATTTCCCACCCAGGGTGACTTGGGTTTTCCCTCGTACATGGGTTAGCTACTCCCAAGCACGATCTCATTACCAAGACCCGACACATCTTAACTCTTAGCATCATACCCCAAATAACAAGACCTCAGAGAAGGAGAAGAAAGACCTCCTATGATACCACTTTGTAACTTCCCCGACCCGAAAACCACTAAACCGGTGCTCCAAGACTGTTGGTTATATAACCTTAAGCGCGCCTCCCCGTCCTCCAAAGGCTGCCGACTAGCAGCGGGGTTCTATGGAGTCAAGTGGGGAGACTATACACCCTTTTTATCAGAGTAAGCCACAACATAAATAACCAAATAGCGGAAACCATAACCAATAAACAAGGAACATTTATAACAACCATTTCCAACAATAAATATGCCATGTCATACTACAAGTGCAAGAGTGAAGAAAAATCCAAAATAAGGACAACGGCCACAATCCCCAAAATGGTCAGGGCTCCAAGTCTGGATCCTCCACCAAGTGCTACCCATGTCCACTCAACTAACTAACAAGGAACTTTTCCCTTCTCCTAACCTGAAAACATAAAATCTACTTGGGTACCCAACGGCGGCCCGAGCAGGGTGTGAGTACACCTCAGTAGGCCACCACTAACTATGTCTACAAAATATCCAGTATAAATAGGTAGTGCATGAAAAAGGAATATGAATGATAATTGCCAAGTAATTATTTAAGATGCCATTAACCAGTTCAAATCCAAATCCATTGCCACTTCCATTACCATTCATTTTACACCAATTATCATCACTTACCATTTCATCACATTTCCATGGGTTAATCACATACACTATGTTACATGGGTCTAAGGCCAAAAATCACATGCAAGAGTGTGACCACATAATTATCCTATCTCACTGGAACCAACCCCTTTATAGTAACAATATTCTCACCCCAAAGCCTCAGGTCCGGGTGGATGTAACCCTATCCTCGCCTCGAAACCTCAGTCAGGGTGGATGCAATCGTTAGGAGAATAGAACATCAGTCCTCGTTTCTAACCCATGCATTTAGGGTGGATTTTAGAGCATCAGTCTTCGCTCGACCCGTGGGCGTAGATCCTCAAGTCATACCCCACTCTACCAATCCATGTGCACATACTTATACATATAATTAACCATCAACCAACTATAACATTGCCCCTTGGAAAAACCATTCACAACAAACCACACGGAAATTCACATTATGCCTTAACCCATTAACACATTACCATTTCACATCATTTAACCATTCACCCAATTCCCATGTGTTATGCCTATCTCACTAAGCATTCCACACTAGACCCATAATCTATCTCATTATGGCCTTTAATCAGTTTACACATTAATCCATTTAACCCATTCATCATTTCCATGAATCAACCATTCAACCCAATCCAAAAAACCCTTAGGTTATTTCCAAGTCTAGGTGCATCACCTAACATCTATTCCAAGTTCAACCAATCATGCCAACATATTCATCAAGGGATCTACCATTTATTACAACAAGGTCACTTGTTTAATAATAATCCCTAAACTCGGGAAAATCTGGCACATCCCATGGATGGCCCCAATTAGGTCAAGTCAATCCCAACACATCCCACAGGGATCGTGAGGGTTCCCATTTTCCATTTCAAACACCATTATTACCAAACATGCCAAGGTTATTCAAAACATAACCAAGGGGAAACAAGAACACAACTAAACATGCACAAATACCCAAATAACCATGGGATATAACTTGTTGACCACCTACCTCGAACCCACTGTTGAACGCACTCTAAATCGAGTCCCTAGAACTTGATCCGACCAACCTTATAAGATTAAACCTAAAACTAACCCAAAAGATAAGGTTTTAGAGCTTCAGATCAAGAGGGAGAGAAGATACAAACCCTAAACCAAAAAAAGAAGCAAGGATGGTATTTGCCTTACCCGGAGCTTCAATTCGCATCCAACGACACCAAAAATTCATTATAAATAAGGTAGATCGATCTCTTGGAGCTCTTGGGTGATTTGGTTCGCACCTAGGGTGAGGAGGGAGGAAATGAGAGGAAAACCCGAGTTGGGGTTTAAAATACCAGAGTGGTAAACTTGTAATTTTTCCCAACTTTAAGAGTCTGCACGGTTTGTCCACACGGTTTGACAAACCGTGCGCAAACAATGTGCATGCTACTGTCTAGAGGAGGAGGATTGCATGGTTTACCTGGGCAGACCGCACGGTTTGGCCTGGCCATGCGCAGGTCGTGCGCCCAGGCCTGTCATGCCCAGTTTTCCTTTCTTTCATGCCCCGATCCCTCAAAACACCCCCAAGGCCTCTCATACTTTTTGAAGACATCCCTTGAACCCCGAAACAAGGGATTCAACCCAAAACACAATGAAAACATACCCTTCCAAAAATCGGGATCTTACAGGCCATGATGAGTATTAGGAAATACCTTTGATATTTATTTTGAAATAGCTGCATCTGGATCAGTAAATAGAGTCAACGGTCTCTTCATATTGTGTACCTCAAAAAATTTATGAAATAACCATGAAAAATAACTGGTCGTTTCATCGTACAACAATGTCGCACAAAAATTATAGTTTCCCTAAAATGATTAAATCCAACAAAAATAGTAATTCCCTGACCCCAGTTACCCAAGGTCAGTGCATTATTTTAATACATTGGTATGATTACAAGGAATCAAGTCCCAAAGGACCGATCAGTTTAGCAGTCTTGGAAATAGATTAAATTCATGAATGTTACATACACTTTATAACATATGAAACAACATAAATAATCCTTTATGAATGCCATTATTCGGTTAGCTTAACCCTGAATATCAATCACAATGAATTTCTTGGAATCCTGGGAAAAATAAAACATAGAAAGGGGTGAGCTCAGATGCTCAGTAAGGATAAAAATATAGCAGAAACATTCATAAATAAGCATAAACATTTATAGTAATTTATAAAACTAAAACAAAAGCCTTTTCAACATAAACATCATTATAATATGGAAAATATAAATCAAAATAGTGTCATTTACTTACTCACATGGATACTCTACTAGTCGAATAATCACATGCAATAGCAATAGAAACTTTCATAATGATGGAATGAATAATGTCAGACATTATAACCACATAGTCAAGGCCTTGTGCCAAGACTACAAATAATATTTTTTCAAGGTTTTGTGCCAAGACACTAGTTTTCCTCATGAGACCTACCGGTGAATCGAGGAGCTATACCGGGCTCCACCCGTCACTTACTAAGTCCAATTCATTCCTCATATGAAAAGGTTTAAACATAACATAAAAATTTGTTTTAATAATAGCATACGAAATGTCAATACTTTATCCATAAACCATGAATGGTATACAAATAACACATCCACAGTCAAACATATCACAAAACCATCATTACAATATGGAAGACTTGTATCATAATAATTCAACTTCGAAAAATTTTAAAATCCATCAAAGGATATTGACCTGGATGAAAATAATTTGTAAAACTCTTTGAGAGAAATATCCCTTTTTCATGAAAACATTTAAAGGTCATAAAATTTACAAAGAAATACATTTAAATAAATTTTTGAATCAATGTTTCTCATACAGATTTAAAACTTTTGAAAGGAATTAACATTTTAAAAACATTCATGTCCATATAGATAAATCCTTAAAAACCATTTTGAAAACAGAGATATTAGTGAGAATGATTTAGAAGAATAAATATTTAAAACATTTAAAATGATGTTTTAGTAAAAAAGTCACTTAAAATAATCCCTTTGAAAACTATTTCATGAAACATGGACATGGATAATAAATATGTCCAGTAGATACTTGCGTAAAAACAACCTCAAATAATAAAGAGGTTGTGAAATTAGACCTTACCTTGCACTTTCCTTTAGTCGAGGGTATGTTTAACCTCCTATATAAAGACCATAGTATGTAATTAAATTATACCAAAACCATATTAATATTTATGATATCATACATGATTCATTTATGACTTTATACTACCCATTTAATAATAATTTCCATGTTAAATTAACATTTTGGGTAATAATCGCTTTCTTTATCGTATGTGTTTTAACATGCTACTCTTCATTGTATCACATAGATCAAGATTTAAATAATTCCAAAAAATAAAACATTATTTATATATCATATATATTTAGAATATAAATATGTATAAAATACATATATATGAAATGGAACACACTGTTTATGGAGATGGTAGTCTGTACGTACGCATAGACGTTGTTTCCGTTTTCATATCATATTGAACAAAAATAATTGAATAAGATATATATAAGTACATATATATATATATATATCCAGTAGAATTATTATGTCATATATTACATACTTATTAATGATATATATTTTATAATCATCTTTGAATAGTGAACGTGGAAATGAATCTCATCACGTCGTGGAGACGGTAATCCGTACGTACGCACGAGCGACAATATCATTATATTGATGGAAAAATCGTATGTAATTGGATATTATATCATATATAAAGAATAATTAACATGTTATATTTTTTATTTACATTAGTTATACTCATTATTATACCCATCCAAATAATTAAGTTGTTTAAATAACAAACTACACCACGACGTGGAGACGGTAATCTGTACATACGCACGTATGGTGACTTTTTCATTTATAAGATGGATAATATAATGAATATGGTTGTACCATTTCTATAATAACATCACAGTATATAGAATATTCTGAATTTATAATTTTATAATGTAACCAACAAATAAATAGGAAGTGGAAAAGAAAAGAACTTGAAAGATGTGATGAAATATTTACCTTTTTTCAGGTTATTCCTTTGTATTTGATCAAAAGGGATTCTTATGTTGGCTTTATGAAAAAAGGAAGGCCTCTAAGATGAAGGTAGGATAGTTGGGAGGATATTTAGGTAGGTTTTTGCCGAGCCAAATGGCTTTGGAGGTGTGAATTTGAGAGAAGGGGAAGTACCCTTTTATAAGAGGGGTGGGGGCACCTTTGGTAAAACTTAAAATATTATTTTATAATTAAATTATTTTTGGGTTCTAATGGATCCAAAATGTATTATTTAAATTATATGGTGGGGATGGGTTGAAAACCACTCAACCAATAGGTTTTAGACATGTTTGGGTCACTATATTAACCTTATCTTTTAGATTTAATTCATAGTTAAATAGTTTGACATTTACCAAGTCTCTTTGTATTTTTATATTATATGGTTAATAAACTTACTATAAACTTCCAAGATAACCCCAAGCGGTTCATTAATGACATATATAATAGTATTTAACACCTTTGTCTAAACCTAAAATTTTTAGAAATAGAATACCAATTAATAATATAATATTTTTTTAAAAAACCTTTTTATGTCAATTTTGACACTATTTGGTATTTTGTTTACGCTAAATTCATAACAACATTATTACATAGAAAAAAATCATTTAATCAACCCTAACATGTCATATTAACCTATAAAATTAGTGTAATTCATAAAAAGTCACAAATTACATTTATTTGGGTATTTATAATATCAATTATTTTATATATTTAATTAATAATGTAATTACTACATCATCATTATGTCATAAATAAATTTAATTATTTATTGTATAAAAATTATAAATAAAATACCATTATGTAGGAAATATTTTTATCTTTATAATGAATATTTATAGTCAAATTTATACTATTTTTAACCCTATATTAAAAATGGTTTAGTTATTAAACATTGAATTTAACACTTTTAACTCTTCTTTGAATTAAATAATAATAAACGTCCTAATCTAGTCCAAGTGGACCTAAAGGGTCATATTTTATTCCTAAGGTTTTTTTTGGTCTAATTACACTTATCCAAGAGAATTAAGACATGTGTTACGGTAATTATGATATCATTTTTACCGTTAATTACCCTATTTACTTTTAACTGTGGTAAATAAAAGCCAAAAGTTACTATTCAACAAAAATTATTTTCATCTTATTGAACCAAATTTTACTTACTGATATAAAATGTGTCTCTCAGATTTTTGAAATTTAAATCACATAAGCGGTAAAATTAAGTTTTATGCAAATTTGCAAATGCTCCTAGGAGGTGGGAAAAAGACGGTAAAACGTTCGATAGAATTTTATACATCTAATTTTATTATAAAATGACTCCAATGATTATATTGAACTTATATAGGTATTATATATATATTTTGACTTAAAATAAATTAAAATAAAATAAATAATTATTCAAATAAAAAAGTCGACTTTAAATAATAACACAGTATTTTTCACTATTAATCAGAAATTGAAAGTTTTTAGAAAAATAACAAAATTTTAGCCTAAGCTAATTTTGATATTATGAATTAAAAAATGAAGTCCATTTTATAAAATTAAAAATATAGAATTTTCATTTATTAATTTAAAATTAATTCTCGTTGTCAAAACCAAAAAACGTGTTTTTAAGAAATAATAACCAACAAAAGATTGATACTTTTTAAGTTCAATTTCAAAGTGAAATTATTTCCAATTAATAAAATTGAATTAAATGGTAAAAATATAATCTGTTTATACTTCCAATCCATTAAAATGTATAATTTAAGACTACAAATTATTTTGATTAAAAAAGTTTTTTTTTTCAGTTAAAATATAGTATTTTTCACTATTCACCTAAATATGAAAGTTATCAGAAAAACACCAAAAATTTATTAAAACTAAATTCTTACATCCTGATTCTAAAGAAGAAGTTTATTTTGTCAAATTTAATATATAAAAGTTTCAAATATTGCATTTAAAAAGGGTTCACCATTAAAAGGCAGTAAAATTGCATTTTAAAAAAATTATTCTTTTACCTGAAAAAAATGAATTTGTTTTTTCTATCTGTCTAAGAAACTCATAATATGGATTATAAAATTATAAAGATTATATAATGTTAAATTTTTTTTAAATACTATTCATAACCTCTTTTGAACGGCTAGTTTGGTAAGTTGTGGTGTGCTTGAACTCGGTGTTGCTTGTAGTGCATGTTATTGAATTACGTTGAAGAAATAACGTACTATGAAATCTTGGGGTGTTACAAAATTAGCTATATGTCTGAATTCTCTATTGGTACTTAATGTCATATTAATCACAAAAACATATCCAAATTGTTCAAATCCAAGCCTCATTTTCTAGTCATCCCAAAAAATATTCATAATATGCTCATTCGTGTCAAATTGAATGGTGTAGACAAATGAAGGATTGTATTAACATTGTTGTGCCAAATACACAAACATGAGAACATTGTCCCCCACAATCCCTTTTATGTTTCAATTGAAGAAAATTTATGTGATCAATTTGGGTATAACCTAAAACATCTTGATCACCGAAAATAGTTGTCACCAAAGACAAAGAATCAACTGATCTAATTCCCACCAAAGAATTAACTTCCAACTCTAAAGTCTGAACTTCATTCACAATTCTCAGGGACCTCATAAAATGACAAGAATCAGTAGAATGCAATGGATGATTGTGAAAATCTAAAAATAAATTACATGAATATTCTCCAGAGGACAACATAATAACAAACATATGAGCATGAAAACCTATCCTTGTCTCTACACAAATATTTTTTACAAATGCATCATGATTTATCGACCATTCTGGGTCCTTCCTTACTGCAAGTATAAAGAAATGATGTAATTCTTGTTTTATCCTTCTTAATCTTATTTGCATATTGTCGATGCACACTAAAACCAATCATCCTAGTACAACCAAGATAAAATGTATGTGCATTATAAATATTTTTTAAAGTTATTCCTACTTTATGTTCCCTTTTGTAGAAACACCAAACACCGTCTGCTGCATCATTACCACATTGACACAATACAGGTACATGAAATTTAATGTTAAAGAGACAGTCACAATTGTGCCACTATATATCCGATCGACACATATTAAATATATTGAAAAAAATAAATAAATAAAAAAACGTCTTCAGTGTTTGCCTTCTCAACTTTATCATTGGATAAAATTCTACTAGAATCTTAAAAATAGAGCTTTATGTTTAACCTCGCTAACCTACAATCCCACCACCTTTAATCGTCCACTGCATTGAGTGACCTCCATCGCCCACAACTTCAATTGCCTCCCTTAGCTGATTTCTCAGCTTCTACTGTTTTGGTCTGTTGGGTAAAAATCCCTCAAGGTAACGTTGCAGCATTTTTGGGTTGGCTGTGTTTGTCAATTGTCTAGTTCTGGAGATGTTGTTGACAATCCATGTTGACAAAGAATCATGACAAAGGAATGGAAGATCTGGATGTGTACAAAATAACAGATACAAGGTGGTGTCGTTTTCCAGTGTTTGTCAAATTTTTGGGATCCAAAATTTGGGATTTGGAGAGCACCGCAAAAAGTGGATTTTCTTGAAGATCTTATCAAAATATGGAAAATGAATGATTTTCGCAAAGATAGGATTCATGAATTTTATTTTTCAAAGACATGAAGAATTTTGACGGTAAGTAATATGATTACAACGAGCTTCATGAACTGTAGAGGTGAAGCGCATTACGAGGCAGAATTGCAGCAGCGGTGCAAAGGAATTGATAGAACGCTCCGTGATTACGACTAGGTCTGCGATCTGAAAATTTCCATGGTGCTTCGTGATATATAGAGAATTTCAGCAGAAATTTCGGAGCTTTGCGATTTAAGCTGACGTGCCGCTGAATTTGCGCGGAATGTTCTCGAGTCGGTGAAATCGCCTATAAATAGACCTCGATCCCCTTGATAAAAGGAGAGATATCAAACGAAAATCCATAATCTCTTGAATTGTGAAGGAGTTTTGCAGAGCAAAGAGCTTCACAAAAGAAAAGGGAATTCGCAGAGGCAGTTGAGCACTGTGAAAGGAAGGCGTGCCGCGAAGACCAGTTCGACTTTGCGGAGGACGTGCACTTTGCAAATGCTTTCATTCAGTAGGGATAATGAAGGGACCTACAAGTCCATAAACTGTGAGTTGATCCTTTCCAGAGCACTCTGCAAAGGAAGAGGAAGAAGGTGATCCTTTCTACCGACAGTGAGATAGAGAGAGAGAAACAAGGAGTGACCCTTGGGAAAGCAGTGAGGTGACCCAAAAACATTGTAAAGGCAGTGAGCTTGGGCATAGAAATGATCTAGCCCGAACATTATTTGCTGTGAGCTTTAGTGGATTTGGTACAGCAGCACATCGTCATTGTATGCTCCTTGGATGTACCCCAGTGAAGGTGAACCATGTAAAAATATATGTGTTTGACTACTTGTTTCTCTGCATTGCATCCAAAGCATCATTATCAGATAAAGAAGAAAAGAAGTTATCGTAATAAACACACAAGTGCAAAAAAGTGACTTTTGTGATAAAGAGGTCAAGATCTAGTGGGGCATGAATAATTTAGAAAAGAATATTCATACCCTGATTTACCCCCCTCTCAAGATATATAGACCCTTTTTAGTACTAACATGGTCATGAAAGTTATTATGACACGGTAGAAATTTTGAGGAACCATAAGGTCAGAAATATTTCATTTGTCATTGCATTTTCTCTCTAATTATTCCTCTAAAATATTGAAGATTGTATTAAAAAACCCCAATTCCATCAAATTACCCGATCTGGTGCCATGTTGTAAGGACACATGTGTCACAATCATAGGTTATAAATTAAACCATCATTTCTAGTGGGAAATGAAGACGATGCTTTGGGGACTCCGATTGTGACGCGTGGTCAGCCAAAATCACATTGTTAATCATTTACCAAGCTTATTCAAAACATTGTGTGCATTCCCCATCACTAACTCCAATTCATATTATCTCATCATCTTATTTTTTCCATTAAAGATATAATATATTATTTTCAAATGGTATCTGAATTTCAATTTATCACTGTCAATATGATCATTATATCGATACAAATAATTCTAAACCCATATATGATACTTGTTTTTTAATTTTAATTTTTTCATATTGAGGTACACATTTGCACCAAAAAATTCGATGTTTCCCAAAATATGAGTACTATATTACAAAAACTCAATTCCAACAAGTATTCTTAAGGATACTGTCAAAATCACACACTATAAATTAACACACCACCATTTCAAGTAGTCAATGGATACTATTCTAATCTGTTAGCTTGTGCCACAAGATCCAACAACTCCTCACCCTACCCAACACCGCTCCCGCCTATATAAACCCTGATTTCGTCATGCTTAAGCTCATCTAATCCCATCTCCAGCTCTGGTTTTCTAGGTGTGGTTTCGTTGAATATCTCATATTGCATTCACTACACGCGTTGACCATCTCTGTTCTCATTTGACTCACATTAATCCATGTTTTTCTTGGCGGATCTCTGGGTCTCCGCAGATTTATCGCCCTCCTCTGTTTTTTAAGTAAAAAATGGAGATTGCCGGAAATGGTTTATGTGCCATCAATTACACCGACCTACTGAACTGGGGACGGGCGGCAGAGGCACTGAAAGGCAACCACCTGGAGGAGACAAAGCGCATTGTGGAGGAGTTCTGAAGTCCGGTGGTCCGCCTGGGCGGCCGCGAACTGACCGTGGCGCAGGGGGCGGCGGTGGCCGCCGCCGACGTTGTCGTGGAACTCTCGGAGTCTTCGAGGGCCAGCGTGAAGGCGAGCAGTGACTGGGTGCTGGACAGCATGGATAAGGGGACCGACATCTACGGCGTCACCATGGGGTTCGGCGACACGTCACACCGGAGGACCAAGAACGTCGGCGCCCTGTAGAAGGAGCTCATCAGGTACATACTAGAGATAAGCGATCGACATCCTCGATCATTAGAGCCATGGAAAAACCGATAAATTCGCGTTCTTTATTGTGCATGTTTTTGAACTCTGGGATCTTCAGCAAACTCGATACAGAGACGACCCACACTCTGCCTTGCCCGGCGATGAGAGCGGCCATGCTGGTTCAGATCAACACGCTGCTCCAGGGATATTCTGGCATCAAGTTCAAAATCCTGGGAGCCATATCCATGTTCCTCAACCACAACATCACCACTGCCTGTTAGAAAAATAAGTTGGCCGAAAAAAGACGGATAGAACATTGATGCGTGAATCGTGTTCACTATCCAAAAGGGTTCCATCCACCCCCACGTTGATGGTGTAGGGTTCTTGGTGGAATTATCCCTCGAGGATTTCACCAAGGTTTGGGGAAAATCGAACACCAATTTCTGATTGCCCTGCTGCACTGATGTTGGGAGAACTCTCGAGAAACTCTTAGATTGAATAAAAAATTAATCCATAAGTGATGTCATCATCACTTATTTATAGATTAGAAATGGTGAAAATTGCACCGGTTCGATCAAAGATCACATTGGTTCGACCGAAAGAAGACAACTCTTAATGATGGACAGACCGCTTCAATCTCACCATTTCGATCAAAGAACGCATTGGTTCAACCGAAAAGACACAATTCTTGGTGAGAGTCACACCGGTTCAAAATTGAAAACACTTTATTTAAATAATTTAAATAAAACTTATTAACATTTAAGATAAACCGGAGAAATCATACATATAATGAAATTTCATCCAAGTAAACTCATTAACTCAAGTAAGAAGCGGCACCACTTCTAAGTTCACATAGGTAAAATATTACAATGTACTTACGTTATTATAGAACATAACTCATTGAGTCTTAAAATTTTGTTAATATTTTAAAACTCAACCTCTTGTCATAACGGACAATATTGACACCAAAAATAGGGGTTATAATTGTCAATATCAACAATCATATTTGTAACTTGTTTTTACCCATTAAACACTTTGATTAGGATCTACCTAAACTAAGTGTTGGGTTTCTATTACTGAAATGATTTATTCTATGGGCTTTAACCCCATATTTTTATTAGTTGCATGAATAACCTCTCTCGGCAGAGATTTTGTAAACGGATGTGCACGGTTTTTACACGATCTCACATAAACAATTGTTATGGTATCATCTTGTAACAATTGTCCCACATAATCGTGTCTCAAACTTATATGTCTAGAAATTCCATTGTACATGCAACTATATTCCCTTGATAAAGTTTCTTCACTATCACAACTGATAGAGATAGGAGGCATCAGACTAGGATAATCATTATATTATAAACATAAATCTTTGGTCTTCTTTAAGTATCCAAAAATTCTCGTTATACATCTTCAATGATCAACACTAGGATTACTAGTATATCTACTCATTTTACATATTGAAAAATCAATATCAGGTCTAGTGCAATGCATCACATATTAAAGAACCAATTACACTAGCATATTCAACAAAAACACTTTTAATTTCTCTAGGAATAATTTTAGTGTCTATAATACGCTAAACACCCCCACACTTTGAAATAAGAATGATTAGATCTTCTTCCTCTACAAATTTTGTAAGGAGGATAACTTAGTTTTCCTAGATGCAATCCTATTATGAATATGACATGAAACCAATAAATCTTCATCCCATAAATTTAATGGTAACTTAGATTTATTAATCTTGGAATATACCATTTCTACTAATGTGTGATTTATTGGTACCTTCTTCCTCTGCTTTATACTTGAATTCATCTGCATTACAAATCTCTCAAACTGTTGTCCACGTTTTTCATACAAGCCTCCGCCCTCTGCTGGTGCTGCGTATGCACCCCTTTGCATTTGGTATTGTGGATGAAGAAGCATGAACGCCACCTCCATTTTATAGGCCCTCAATCCCGCGTCAAAAAATGTGTCTTCACGTGAATTTAATTCACGCGGCCTTGACACACTTTCCTCTATTAAAAATCGTGTCCTCATTAATGGCACCATTAATTCCAAAAATAGACTGAACCCCAACAATCTCCCCCTTCACCCCATCGAAGAAGGAGATCAAATCCTACAAACATAGTTGGAAATCAAACCGGTTGGTATCGCACCAACTATCAACCTCTGCAGAAAATATGACACCCCCTTTTTGCATCTCTGACAGAAACCTGAAAGCTCCCCCTGCAAAGGAAATCCAAATGTTGAAGTGTTTATCATATTTGTGTCTACACCGCTAATACCAGAATCAATCATATTTGGATTCCCCATAATTGTGATCTCCACATAATCTGGATCACCTATAGGAATAACTCACTCCCTCTACTCAACATCATCCGAGCAGTCAAAAACTCTTAGCACATCACCCCAATCTTTGATTTTCATTCTTTCTTCAATAGTGTCACTCTCTGAATAAAAAGAATTAAGTGTAAGATCTGAAACACCTGACCTGACATGCATCGGCTTCCAAACCTTCTTCATCTTAGTCGATGGTTTTCGACACATGCACGACGATCACCTGTGCCACAAATTTGACGAAGTCCCCTTCGCAACGGGAATCGTCACATCACCACACGCCTTTAAATATTTTATGTAAAGCATGTCATCCATTTCACCTCACACATAAACCATCGATCCTCTGGACAAAGTCCATCTTCCACCGCCAAATGAACTCTTGAATCCATCAGTATCAAGAGCACAAGCAGATAAAAAATCGTTGCGTATACCTGCCACGTGTTGCACATTCTTCAATGTCAGTGTACAACCTGCATTCGTAGTGATACAAATATCCTCAATACCAATGACATCAGTAGAATCTCCATTTCCCATCTTCAATCTACCAATGTCACCTTATTCATATGAATAAAATAGTCCCTTATTTGGTGAAATATAGTAGGACGCTGCTGAATCAACCACCCATTCAGTGTACAAATCTGACCTGCGATAATCAACACCAACTGAAAGTAAATCACCCCCACCCTAAACAAGACTTATGCCGATATCCTCAGAATCAGTGTCGTGCGCCTTCTTTTCCTACTTAAGATTTTTCAATTCATAGCAGCCTCTCTGCACATGACCCTCCTTGTTGCAAAAGAAGAACTTGACCTTTATTCTTGTCTTTGACCGACCTCTCTGACTACTACGTCCATCTGCCACCGCCAGAATACCACTATTACCTGAAGATTCACCATCATTTATCTTTCGACGAGTCTCGTTTATCAACAATGACGAAATCACATCATCCAACTTCAGTGTATCCTTCCCGAACAATAGTGTGGTGATGAGATTATCATAAGAATCGGGCAATGACCCCAAAAGAAGCAAAGTCTTGTCTTATTCTTCAATTTCAATAGGCACTGCATTAACTTTATCATCAATCGTGACCGACACCAAGGATAACTCCGCCAGAAGTTTAGTGAACTCGTCCAGATAGTTACCTAAATCTCTATTCTCTGGAATTCGCAAACGATACAACCGTTTCTTCAAATATAAACGATTTGTGAGGGATTTTGATTTATACCTTCTTTCAAGCTTCACCCAGATCTCCTCCGGATTTGTGATATTCATCAATTCCCGTAGTGTATTATCACCCAAATACATCTAAATCATTCTTGTCACCAACTCTATCATATCCTTCCAATCATCAATGCTCATCATCTCTAGTTTATTTGATTTTTTCTTCAATTACTTTGCTCTTTTCTCATGGACTAGAATATTTTTAACTCTTTGATGCCAATGTGTAAAATCAATTTTCTCGTTAAACAGTTCAATATGGACAGGAATCCCAAGGTGTGAATCACCCATATTTAATCACAAAGAAACAGGGATAAACTCCTCTAATACCGGATGTTGGGTCGGAAGCAGATTGGTTTCAGAAATAAACTCAGTTGTGACAACAACAGTTTGTGAGAATCACCAATGTAAAAGAAGCACCAAACCAAACAGTAGAATAATAAAGGGGACACCGATTTTAACGCGGAAAAACCCTCCTTGCAGAGGATTAAAAAACCACAAGGCAACTCTGAGAATATTCACTATGAATGAGAGAATACAAAGAATCCAAGCAGTAGCCCAAAGATGAATTAAAAATACAGCGTAGAAAAACTTATGTGAAATTCAGTCCCCGATATGCCTTCGCTTCCTCTCTGATGATAGTTCGTGACAGTTCGTCACTCTTCGGAGATCAAACCCGAACACGCGGCGTTGTTGTAGCACCTCATTGCACAACCCAATTTTTCGTTGTCTGCTGCCACCCACACTCGAAACCGTTGTCCACGTTTTTCACACAATCCTCCGCCCTCTGCTAGTGCTTCATGTGCACCCCTCTGCTTTTGGTATTGTGGATGAAGAAGCATGGCAGCTACCTCTATTTTATAGGCCCTCAATCCAACTTCAAAAAACGCATCTTCACGTGAATTTAATTCACGCATCCTTGCCACGTGTTCCTCTATTAAAAAACGTGTCCCCATTAATGGCACCATTAATTCCAAAAATGGGCTGAACCCCAATAGATTTCCATGCAAGGAAACATGGAAGCATGGTTGCATGCATGACCACCGCTTTGGTCAATAGTTGAATCATTTGTGATGCAAAAAGGTAGATATTCAATTACATATGTGCATGAGTGTTTGTGAGTCTTTGAGAGTAGTTGTGTGTTCATTGTATTTGCGACCACTTGTTAGGAAGCATATAGTCAATTTCCTTAGAGCTAGCCATGGGACATTTAATGAGAATTTAAAGATTAAAGTATACAAATTTAAATATTTTCCATATTGGTTTAATGAAATTCAATATTTTTTTTCATGAACATAAGAAGTGCTAGTCTGTTATTGAATTCATGATGCATAAGGACATGTACATGATTCAAATGTTTAGGAAAATAAGAAGAGGGGATAATGGCCACATAGTCATGGTTGTTATTGAAATGTTTCATACAAATATAGTATATTTTAATGAAGTGGAAACCGAAACTCAAACACTCATGTTGGGGGAAACATTGTTGTGGTTATCCCCAAGAATAGTTGAGGTTCCATTGATGCGTGTTTAGGTTACCAACTGATACAATTAATTTGATATATTTATTTAAATGAAATTGAAAGATATTTCTAGAGGGTAAACTTTTGGATTCATAATAACCGAAAGAAAAGAAAATAGAAAACAACAAAGGACACCAAAATGTAACATTCTCCGGATAATTATTATCCTACATGCACTGTGAGAACAACACCTAAGTTATTTGTTTTATTACCAAGTGGAAACAAGCATGAAAATATAGACTCGAATATAAATAAGATAACTAGATAAAGTATATGAGAAGTTCAACCTTGTTGAAGTAGGTGTTGGAGACGAAACATGTCACGTAGAGTCAACACCATCCACTCTTGTATAACCTCACACATACACCCAAGAAGGATACAACTCCAGACATTACAAGAAATAATGTAAATTGCTTACAGATCCAATATTTAAAACTGAAACCTGGTCGTGATGAATGGATGAAAAGATCTAAAACTCCTTTTGATGTATAGTCATCCTAGACCCAACCTAAAATCATTCTTCCCCCAAATATTCACAAGAATAGAACAACAGTTGTAGGGATCAATGCAAAAAGGATTAAGGGGAGTGAATATGGACAGTAATCCTCAGTTTTCCACTTCTTCTCCAAGTTCTTCCCTGTAATGTAAGATAAGCACTCTCTCAGAGATATCAGAACCAGACCAATCGCCTATCAAATGGAGCAAGAGAGGAGTCGATCTAAAATGAATAAGTGAACTGCCATTATGGCATGTTAGGGAAGCGTTAGGTGGCATAAACAGAGAACTCGGGATGAAGTCTGCGTGGATGACCTGATTGTGGGGACATTTTGCCTAACAGAAGGTGCCACAACTGAGTAGATAGGTGAAAGAATGTGAGTGGCCATCAAAGGTGTGACGTAGATTCAAACCAATGTAAACAAACATGCTATGAAGTAGTAATAGTCATTGGATCAAAACAATCCATGAACTAGAATTAATCCACATAACTAGTAAGGAAACAAAAATATACCATGTAAAAAAAAATAAAGACATGGTAATTAACAAAAAAGGGAGATGTAAACAATACCAATGTATACGGTTCCTATAAAAGCAGTGAGGAGAAAAAACATAACATATATATTGATATGATCATCAAATGGCATGGAAATCTTAACGGAGTTAAAATGTAGTAGTAATGAAAGGCATAAAACAAAAAATATCCACCTTGAAATTAAATTTCTTTAGGTATGGTGTTATCAAAACCTCAATTAAAGAATTGGGACTAAATTTATCAGCTTTAAACAATGTTTGAATTTAGAAAATGTGATGAACTTAGCCAAACTATCATCTGAATTTCCACCAGTGGATATCTTAGGGACACTCAATATCTTAGATTCTATAACATTCCAAAAAAAATGAAGTCTAATGTCAATGTGTTTAGATCTACCATGAAATACATAGTTTTTAGACAAGTGCTATACTAATTGGCTATTACATTGAACTAAAATACTATCAAAAAATAATGATAAATTAGAAATCAAACATCTTAGTCATATTCCTTCCTTGATTGCTTCTACCAAGGATATATACTTCACCTCAGTGGTGGATAGGGCAATCACCGATTTCACATTTCACTTCCAAGAGGCAAGTCCTCCATATTCTAGAAAAACAAAACCATTGAGTGATTTACAAGTATCATTTTTTTCAACATAATCGGAGCCAACAAATCCAACAAATCCATCAATGTAATTACTAAAACTATAATTTTTTTCGTATCTAATATACAACTTATTAGACGTAGAAAAGTATATGAGGAGCCACTTCAAGGATTTCCAACGAGCCTTAGTAGGTTTCCCCATAAACCTGATCAAATAACACATGGAAAAAGAAATATTTGGCCAAGAGAAAACCATTGCAAACATAAGACTTCCTAGAACACTACCATAGAAGATGTTATTCATGAAGACAACCTCCAAATAATTTTTATGGAACTATTCCAAGATCAATTTATAGTGTTTTCATAAAGTAATACTAAAAGTTTTAATGTGATCAAAGAGGTATCTTTTCAATACTTTCATTATATAAGAAAATTTGGAAAGGTACAAGGTTTGATCCTTTCTATCTCTAATTATGTATATAAGCAAGAATTGATTAGCATGTCCTAAGTCTTTCATATCAAAGGTAGAATTCAATCAGGTTTTGATAGAATTTATAATCCTCATATTTTTTCAGATTAGGATCAGGTCATCAATATATAACAATAGGTAAAAAAATTTATATTTAATTGATTTGAAGTATACACATACATCATATTTACTTTGGAAAAAATTGTTTCCAATCATAAAAGAATCAACCCTTTTATACCACTATATAGAAATTTTTTTAAGTCCATATACATAATTCTTAAAGAGGTAGGCTTGATAAGGATTAAAAATATTCGAAAAACCCTCAGTAGGATTCATATAAATTATTTAATCAAGAGTACCATGAAAAAAGTAGTTTTTCGCATCCAATTGTTCAATATGTTGTCTAGATAAGGAATGTAACATCATGTTACTATTTTCAGGTATTCCTAAACCCCTATTTTTGGAACTTTATTTGGTTAGGTTTTTTTTGGGGTTGAATTGGGTGAAATTCTAAAATTTTTGGAAGTTTATGGGGTAGTGCATGGTTGGCGCACGACTGGCGCACGGTTTACCAAACCTTAGGCACTACTACAACAATTTGGAAAAATTGGATAGTGGGATTTTCATGGATTTTACATGGTTTTACAACCCATGAACCCTTTTTGAGGAAACTTTGCAACCCATATAAATAGGCCCATAGTTTGACTAAACTATTCTTATCTTCCCAAGAACCCGTGCATATGAGTTTTTCCTTAATTTGAATTTTTATTAAAAATTCCCAAACCCTCCATCTAGGTCCTCGACGAACCCACTTCAACCCAAACTGAGTTCTCCCTTCCTTGTATCCCCCAAGATGCATTTTTTGTCCCTTGGATCCCTCCTAAAAGCAATTCAAAGCTATAAGAACACCCTTCGATCTTCTTTTGGTTAGTTTCCTTTCCCCTATCTCATTCTATAGTGGTCTCTCTTCTTCTCTATAGGGTTACATGGATCCCCATATTGATTTATGGATCTAATAACCCCTTCTTTGGGATCTTAAACCTATTTTTTTACCATTTGTGTTATCTTCATTATTTGTGGACAAATCCTAATTAGGGTTTGGTAATTTGAGATCTGTTTATTTTGAGGTAGGTGGTTCTGTTATGATGCCCAATTTACATTAACCCTATATTTATTTGTTTAATTTCATTTTTTGAATTAAATAGAATTGTTTTTTTTGTATTAAATGGATTTAATTTTTTTGTTGGAAAAACCCAATTCCATTGAATTGGGGTTTTAAAGAAAAATGGGTTTTTGGCATGAAATTGGAAAACCCCCAATTTCGTTGGATTAGGACGTGTTTATAAAGAAATTTGAAATTTAAATTATAGATTTGATGGAAAATTATTTCAATTAAATTGTTGAATTTAAATCTTGAAAAATGGATTTGATGGAAAATTGTGAAAACCCCCAATTCCATTGAATTGGGGGTTTGTTATGAAATTGATGGATTTTTATGAAAAATTAAATTGTTGAATTTAATTTGTGAAAGTGGATTTTGAAATTGCATGAATTGGTTTCAAATCCTTATTTGTGAAAAATGGATTAAAAATGGTTTGATGGAAACCTTAGGGTTTCAGCTTTGTGACAAGGCATGTTTTTTATTAAAAACCCATTATGGGGTTTAAATGGAAAATTGGCATATTTAAATGAAGAATGAGTTTTAATTATATTTTAAGTAGTCGTAAAATAAATTTCCCATTAATGTTTTGTATTATAGCACATGCAATCCTTAGGTAGTTAGTGAGTTATTTTTGGTGGTACTTTACAATTGACAATGTTCTAAAAATTCATATCAGCACATCACATCACTTAGAATATGGCAAAGAGTATCCTTTACCTTAGGGCCAAATGGTAGTATATACATATTTTCCATTTCAAAATTTCAGGTCCTCATAACATAAACTATCATACCTATTAATTATATGACCATGTTTTTTGCTTGTTTGTATTTCAAATTTAAATATGCCTTTTTTGTAAAATTTTTTACATTCCTTGTGAATTTTTGTAAACTAATTTATATACAAGTGTTTATTTAAGATGTTAGGTCCTTAAATCATTATTTGTTTAAATATGATTTTATTATGCCAAACATATTTATTTGAAAAATTGAAAGAACATTCTTGGTTAATTTGATATTGTAATCTTGTTATGAAACCTTTGGGTGAAATTCTAATGGGCTTTGGCACACACCCTACATGTGTCTTTGGATGTTTGTAGATTATCTCTTTCCAGTTTCATGTAAGGGAAAGGGATCTCTTTGAGGTGATTCTATCTGTTGAACCTTGGACTTGGTGAGTTGCATATAAGTTGGGACTTGGACATTTTTCCTACTTTATGGTACTTAGTTGTTGTACATGGGTTGTTATACCTATTTTACTTTTGGTACGTTACTCCCAGTAGAGTTTCTTTTGATATGCATACTATCTTGTTTTCTTTACTTTCACAATGTTTGTGGGAAAACAATTCCCACTTTCATTTTTATATGATTCCAGGTGCTAGTTGCTAACCCATGAGGACCAAGAATTCCCTTTAGGCTATGTCAGGACCAGCTCAGTTATCGGGTTACAAGGGTACCTAGGCTGGTTTGTGACAAAGTGGTATAAGATCCAAGTTAAACTTCTTTTCTTGAAGTCATTATGCATTTTGAAATCTTATCGAGACTTAAAGGGTAGTTGTGATTGAGTGCCGAAACCTATCTCACCATAATGAACCTTAAATGTATGTGGGTGGTTAGGGAAATACGTCTTGTGGATTATTTCTAGTCGTTTACATACTTTTGATTTGGATAGGAGTGAAATCCAAATCTTGTTGTTCTATCTGTTGGGATTAATTTCCATTGTTGCTCTATTTGAGTGTAACATGATGTGTTCTTTATTGTCTACTGATATTGTGTAACATCATTACTTTAAGGAGACATGAAAATATGATCTAGGAGAAATATATTGCTGAACCTCAGCAAGAGATTCCTATTGTAGATCTGAATTTGGTTGAGGTGATTTTGCGTACTGTCCATGCTTTGGTATCGGTACCACCTCTAGTTACCTTTCATGCTCTAGCCGTGAAACCTTAGAGAGAGGTTCTCAAAACATGTTCTTAAGAGTTCCTTTTCCAAAATCCAAAAGTGTTCAAAGGGTCAAATGATCCTCAAGAGTCCGAGGACTGGTTGAGTAGAATGTAGATTTTTTTGGGTTCATAGACACACTCGATGAGATCAAAGTAAAGTGTGCCAACTTTTTTATAGAAGGGCCGAGCATGAGATGGTGGGACACTATGGTGAAAATGAAGAATCATCAGGGATTAGAGTGTAATTACTTGAAGGACCTTTTCATTGATTAGTTCTATCTAGATTCAATGCTATTGGCCATGTCTACTGAGTTTTTCAATCATGAGAAGGCTGACAGGACTATGATAGAGTATGCAAACTGTTTTACTAAGCTCGTTCATTTTTCACCTGAGATTGTATTGAATGAGAATATGAAGGCTGAAAGGATTTATTTGGATCTTTTTTACAAATATTCATTCTCAAGTTTTCTTGGTGAAGCTGCCTTCTTATATTGATGTGATGGATAGAGTGCTAGTGGTTGAAATAGACCTAGCTAGCAAGTCCGGGTTATTGAGAGTTTATTCCTCTCCCAGTGTTAGTGTGAGTTCCATCAAGGGAAAGAGGAAGCATGATTATTATCATAGTAGTTTTTGATAGCAAGGTAATTATAGACCTCCTGTAGTGCCTGGAAGAGGTCCATTGGTTTGATTCCAGTGTGGAAATCTAGGAAATTCAAAGAGGGTTTTCATCGAGGAACCCAAGAAATGTGGCTCTTGTGGATGCTCAGTGACCTTGCAGTGATTATTCTATATTAATTAAACTACTCATAGTCAAACGAGATCATAATATCCTCCTAAAAATGAGGGGAAATCATATGCTTCACATATAAAAGGGTTCCATCCATAGGCATCTAGAACGAAGCTACTTCACGCAGTGGAAGAGTCTCCAGAGGAAGCAGATATGGGTCCAGCTACCGTTAGAGGTACCATTGCTATAGTTTCATCATTAGTGAATAATTTTTTTTGATACTGGTGAATCAAATTCATTTATTTCAACCCATTTTGTTAATTTTATAAATATTTCCATGGATATTTTATCTTGTGAAATGGATATTACTACACCCCTTAGTATGAAGAGAGAGCAGGGTCTTTGTAGTCCTGCTTTTGTATTCTCTCTATATGATGTCGATCTTCCTTGAAAATTTCTTATTCTTGACATGAAACCTCTTGAAATCATATTCAGGTTGGATTGGATGATTTCTAATAAATCCCAGATTGTTTTTTTATCTTCAACGAGTCTCCTTTACTACACCTAGTGATGTGTGTTGTGTCTTTCATGGAGAATGGGACCCAAGGTCGAGCAGATCCAGAAATTCTTATCTGAAGTTAGGGAAAGTAATATCACTATTTTAATTTGATCTAGATCAATAATCTTTGAGCAATTATCTCCCTCATGTTATCATTGAGTTTCCCAACATGTTTCATTATGACTTCTCTAGTTTTCCCCCGGTAATAGAGGTTGAGTTTTCTATTGAATCATTGCCTAGTATTCAACTAGTTTCTATCCATTATCAACGTAAGGAACCAACTAAAATAAATGAGTTTAAGTCCCAGTTAGATGATTATTTATAGAAAGGCTTCATACACCTGAGTGATTCACCTTGGGCGGTGCCAATTATCTTTTCTAAGAAGGATGATGGTTTAATTCTCCTATGCATTGATTAATAAAAGATCAATCGAGTTATGATAAAGAAAAAGTATCCATTTACACAAATTGATGATCTGTTTGATCATTTAAAAGGGGAAAAGTGGTTCTCAAAGATTTATCTTCACTCTGGTTACTGTCAGTTGGGGATAAAAGAATCTGACATTCAGAAGACTACCTTTCGGATAAGGTATGATCATTATGACTACCTTGTCATGCTCTATGGTCTAACCAATTCTTCTATAGTTTTTATGGATTTAATGAACATGATTTTCCATGAGTATCTGGATACCGTTGTGGTAGTATTTTTGGATAAAATTTTCATTTACTCTAAGTCTGAGGAGGATCATGTGCATCATCTGAGAACAGTTCTGAGTTTACTGAGAAATAACTGACTTTATAGAAAGATTTTGAAATTTGATTTATGGATTCAAGAAGTGAAGTTTTTAGGTCATGTGGTATCAAAATAAGTAATATTAGTTGATATTGATAAGGTGAAGGATGTTATGACTTGGGAGAAACCATGAAATGTCTTTGAGATTCAGAGCTTCTTGGGTTTAACCGGATATTATCGCTGGTTTGTGAAGGAGTTCTCAAAGATGGATTCTATGATGACTACACTAGCTTAGAAGGGAGTAAAGTTTTCTTGCGATAAAAAATTTCAAAGTTATTTTTTGACCTAAAGAATATTTTGACTACTGCTCCGGTGTTGATTCTTCTAGAGGCTGGGCAGGGCTATGTCATCTTATGTGATGCATCAGGTTTAGGCTTGGGATATGTTCTTATGAAAGGTGATCATTTTGCTGAATATGGATCTCATTAGCTTAGGCCACACGAGAATAAGTATCTGACCCATGACCTTGAACTTGTAGCTATGATGCACACACTTAAGAGTCAACAACATTATATTTACATAGAAAGGTTTATCATGTTTTCAGACCACAAGATCTTGAGTTATATCTTCTCTCAAAAAGATTTGAATCTATTCCACAGGTATTGGGTGGAATACCTTAAATATTTCGATTTTGACAATGCATATACCTTGAGGAAAGGGAATTTCATTGCAGATGCTCAGAGTATGAACTTTCAAACCATGAAATGAAAGAATCTTCAGAATAGTGGAATTTGATGGCTCTCTTTGCACAATTGTATATTGGAGTTCAGGATAATGGGCCTGAGGATTCCCTCACCAACATTCAATTGACACCCACTATTTTTTAATTGATTCTTCCAGATCAATATCTTGATGATGATTTCCATAGCATTAGAGACTCTCTTTATGGTGGGTAGATATTTTCCCAGTGGTCATTCACCAAAGAGGTTATTCTAGGCCATTAGAATTCTTTTGTGGTGCCGTCTTTGGTAAGGAAACTTGTGATGGGGTATTTCCATAGTTTCCAGTGGGATATGAACCCATGAACCATGAAGATGTTCTATGACATACAGAAAAAATTTTGGTGGTTAGGTATGAGATAGAGAATTGATGAGTTTGTCTCTCATTGTCATAAATTCCAATAGGTGAAGGATGAGCACCAGAAACCTTCAGGTTTGCTTCATCCACTTACAGTCCCTACTTGGAAGTGGGATGAGATATCTATAGAATTTGTGGTTGGGTTTCCATGTACCCAGATAAATAAGAATGCAATATGGGTTATGATTTATTAGCTGAAAAAATTGGATCACTTTTTACCCATTTATGATACAACCAAAGTTGAAGAGTTGGAAAATCGATATGTGAAAGAGATTGTTTGGTTACATAAAGTTAATTATGATGTAGTTTTTGATAGGGATCCTCAATTCAATTCTTTATTTTGGAGAGGCCTTTAGAAAGAATTGGGATCTCACATCCATTTGAGTATGGTATACCATCCACAGTCTGATGAACAGATAGAAAGATATATAAAAATTCCTAAGGATATACTTTGCTCTTATGTTATCAACTTTGGTGGAGCTTGGGATGATCATTTGGGGATGGTTGAGTTTTATTAAAACAACAATTACCAGTTCATGTTGATTCGATGGTGGTGCAATGGTGAAGGTTAGGGGTACATCAACACCATTCTTTGGGAGGTGTAGGGGTCGATTCCTGGGAGCCCACTCGTGGGAGAATTATCCTTCCCATGGGATCCACTCATCTTGCTGGGTCACCCAATTTCTGACCGGTTGGGTGTGAGGCACGACCCACCCATGTTGACAGACTTCTGTCTTGAACCATTGCTGGTCGGGTTGTAAACCTCAGGGATGCTCTGTCATCTCGGCTGGCATCAGATCCTTTCCGGGTGGGGCGTATCCATAGTGGTACCTTCATGGGGAGGGGAAATTTCTGGTGTGGAGGGTTCTAAAAGGACACACCTAGTAAATTCTCTAAAAAACAATTACCAGTTCATGATCAAGATGGATAATTTTGAGGCCTTGTATGACTGACCTTGTAAATCTTCGTTGTGATAGTCAGAGATTGGTGAATGTTCCTTGGTTGGACTGAGATTGATTTAAGATATAATAGAAAATAACCATTTGATTTTTCATATAATGTTGATAAAACAAAGATAATATAATTCTTATGTTGATCATCACTATAAATATTTGGAATTATCTGTTGGTGACCAGGTATTCTTGAATGTTTCACCTCGATTGGGTCATCGACTACTTGAGAGGAAAGGGAATCTTGCTCCTCATTTTGTGGGTCCTTTTGAGGTTGTTGAGTAGGTGGAGAAATTTGAATATCATTTAGCACTACCACTACAGATTCTGTTGATACATAACATTTTTCATGTATCTTAGCTTCAGAAGTATCTATCTAATCCATCTCATGTTCTGAGTTAGAGTGATCTTGAAGTTGAACATGATTTATCCATGACTAAACATCCAGTCAAGATAATTGATTCTGAAACCAAGGTACTTCATGGGAGGATGATACATTTGGTTCATGTTCTATAGTATTAAAACTTTTATTCTTATGATACATGGGAGAGGAAGACACTAATGAGAGAGCAGTGGCCTCAAATTTTTGACATGGAAGCTTCGTCATAGGATTTATAGGGACCAAAATTTTCTATAGTGGGGAGGTTGAAACATCTTGTTATTGTTTTTAGGAATTCCTAAACCCCTCTTTTTGTAACTTTCTTTTGTTGGGTTTTATTTGGGGTTAAATTGGATGAAATTCAATTTTTTTTGGAATTTTATGGTATAGTGCATGATTTTCGAAACTGTGCACAATTTTACAAAACATGTACCATTTTCAAGGAAATAGTGCAGACCATATAAAATAGGTGCATGGATTACGTATGGTTTGACTAAATCACACGCCTCTACCCTGGAAACTATGCAGATGAGTTTTTCCTTAATCCAAATTTTTATTAAAAAATTCTGAACCCTCCATTTAGGTCCCCAAAGGACCTCCTTAAACCCAAACCAATTTCTACCTTTCTTGGATCTCCCAAGAATTGTTTTTTGTCCCTCAGACCCCTCTCATAATTGATTCAAATCTAGAGAAACACCCTTTTATCTTCTTGTGGTTAGTTTCCATATCCCAATCTCATTCTCCCATAGTATCTCTTCTTCTCTCTAGGGTTCCATGGATCCCCATATTAATTTATGGATATAATACCCTCTGTTTTAGGATCCTATACCCAGGTTGATTTTTATTTGTGTTATCTTCATTCTTCATGGATAAATCCCGATTAGGGTTTGTCATTTCAAGATCCATTGATTCCTTGGTAGGTGGTTCCATTACGATGCCCAATTTACATTAACCCTAAATTTATTTGTTTAATTTAAATTGATTGAATTAAATAATTTTTTTCGGTTTGGATTAAATTTCTTTCAATTTTTTGTTGTAAAAACCCAAGTACATTGAATTTAGGTTTTAAAGAGAAATAGGGTTTTGTCCAGAAATTGGAAAAACCCCAATTACATTGGATTAGGTTGTGTTTATAGAGAATTTTAAAATTTAAATAGTGTATTTGATGGAAAATTATTTCAATTAAATTATTGAATTTAATTATGGAAAAATAGTTTTGATGGAAAATTGTGAAAAACCCTAATTCAATTGAATTAGGGGGTTTTTATAAAATTATTGGATTTTTTTGAAAAATTAAAATTTTGAATTTAATTTGTGAAAGTGGATTGTGATATTGCATGAATTTGTCTCAAATACTTATTTTTTAAAAATTTCTTAAAAATGGTTTGATGTAAGCCTTTGGGTTTCATCTTTGTAAAAACGCATGTTTTTGATTAAAAACTCATACTGTTTTAAAGGGAAAATTTGCATATTTGAAATGGGTAATGATATTTAATTGTATTTTAAGCAGTCTTAAAATAAATTTCCCATAATTGTTTTTTACTAGATCACATGAAATACTTATTTAGTTATTGAGTAATTTTGGGAGACACTTTACAACATACAATGTTCTAAAACTTCATATCATCACATGACATCCATTAGGTGATTGTGATGAGTCATCTTTTCCTTAGGCCCAAAGGGGATTATGTACATATTTCCTATTTCACAGTGTTAGGTCCCTATATCCTTGAACTATCATAATTATTAGCCATATGAACATTTTTCTCGCTTGTTTTTATTTCAAATATATATATTCCTTTGTTGTAAATTGTTTTACATGCCTTGTGAATTTATATAAACTATTTTATATAAAATTTTCCATTTAATCCATTTTGTGAAAAGTTCCATTTGTGTAAATCACCCTTTTATTAAAGGTAAATTCCATCGTTTGAAATGTATTTACGCCATTTAAAATGCGAAGCATGAATTGCTAAAGTATTTCCATCTTTTGAATTGAAAAGCATGATTTGTTTAAATATGATTTTGTTATACCAAACCTATTTATTTGAAAAATTGAAAGCACATTATTGGTTAATTTGATATTGGTATCTTGTTATGGAATCTTTGGGTGAAATTCTACTAGGATTTGGCTCACACCCTACTTATGCCTTTGGGTGCTTGTAGATTATCTCCTTACAGGTTCAAGTAAGGGACATATATCTCTTAGAGGTGGTTCTAGCTGTTGAACCTTGGATATGGAGAGTTTCATATGAGTTGGGACTTGGACCATTTTTCTATTTTCTTGTACTTCATTGTACTACTTGGGTTTTCATACCTATTCCACTTCTGGTACATTACTCATTGTGGAGTTAATTTTGATATGAATGCCATCTTGTTTTCATTACTTACTCAATGTTTGTAGAAAAACTGCTTCCACTTTAATTTTTTTATGATGCCTGGTTGTAACGCCCCGACCCCAGTTACCCAAATTTGGTGCATTATTACATAACATTGGAACGATACAAGGAAATCATGTCCCTAAAGACCGATCAGTTTAGTAGCCTTGGAAATACTGGATACATTCTTAAGTTTTACATTACATTATAAAATGAAAAACTACAACAACATTGTTTCTATAGACCACACTCATATCCCCTCAGACTATCCCTACAGGTCAGTCATAATATACTTCTTCACATCCTGGGAAAAATAAAACATTGAAATGGGTGAGCTCAGATGCTTAGTAAGGATAAAAATATAGCGAAAACTTTCATAAATAAGCACAATCATTTAAGGCAACGTATAAGACTAAAATAATATCCTTTTAAACTTGAACTTCAGCATAATATGGAAAAGATAAAATCAAATAATTCCATTTACTTATTCACATGGATATTCTACTAGTCTAATAATCACATACAATATCAATATCCACTTTAATAATGATGGAATGCATAATGCCAGACTTCATAACCACATAGTCAAGGCCTTATGCCAAAAATACAAATATGATTTGGTCAAGGCCTTGTTCCAAGACCCTAGTTTGTTTCATGAGACCTACCGATGTATCGAGGAGCTATAGCGGGCTCCACCCGTCACTTACTAAGTCCAATGCATTCCTCATATGAAAAGGTTTAAACATAACATAAACATTCATATTGAAACTAGCATACGAAATGTCAATACTTTATCCATAAACCATGAATGGTATGAAATAACACATCCACAGTCAAACATATCACAAAACCTTCAATACAATATGGGAGTTTTGTATCATGATAAATCAACTTCAAATAAACTTAAAATCCATCAAAGGATGTTGACATGGATGACATCAGAAACATTTTAGAGAAATATATCTTTCTATTTTGAAATAATTTAAAAGTCATATAATTATAAAAGGAAACATTTATTTTTGAAAATATTCTTATAATATTGTAAGGGAAGCTTCTAAGATGTTATAATGTCAGAAAATAGCTGCACCAACAGTATAAGTTAAAAAAAACATTCTTACCTTAATTTTGTCAAAAATGTCATAAGGTAAATTGTTTGGAAAAAGACAGAATGATTCCTTTCAAACCATTTTATAAAAAGTCAAAAAAGGTTATGAATGACTTAAACCCGTAGTCTAGTAAATATTAAAAATGTTTTGGAATACATTTTTATGAAACACGGATGTGGATGATAAAGAGGTCCTAGTAGATACTTACGTAAAAACAACCTTGGATAATAAAGAGATTGTGAAATTAACCCTTACCTAGTAATTTTCCTTGGTCGAGGGTAGGTTAACCTCCTGTATAATGGTGAAATATTTGTTATTAAATTATTAAATAATTATATACATTAATATTATATCATATATGATCTTTTAATATTGATTTGTTAATAATATTTTAGTATTATCGTCGTTTCGGGTGTTAACTGATTCATTTTCCTTTATATGCTTTGTTACGTAAGTAATGTTTGTTATGGATAGGATGTATCCTATTCATATTCAGAATTATATTAAGTATTTAAACATTATTTTTAATCATCTAATGAAAATTAATCTTGAATGGTTACGATGGGGAATGAATCTCATCTTGTTCGTGGAGACAGTAATACGTACGTACACATGAGCGACAATATCATTCTTTTGATATTAAAATCATATATAATTGAATGTTATATCATATATGCAGATTAATTATCATGTCATATTTTTTATTTACTTCATTTATACATCATTATTATACACATCCGAATAATAATGTATTGAGTAACAACTATACCATGACGTGGAGACGGTAAGCCGTACGTACACACATATGATGACATGTCATTCAAATAATGGATAGAATAATGAATATGGTTGTAACATAATTATAATAACATCACAGTATATAGAAGATACTATAGTTATTATTTTATAATGGAACCAACATGGAAAGAAGAAGTGGAATATGAAAAAACATGAAAGAGGTGGTGAGATATTTACCTCTTCTTCAGGTTCTTCCTTTTGATTTGATCAAAAGGGATCCTTAGGTTGGATTTATGACTAAAGTAAGGTCTCTAGGATGAATGGAGGATAGTTGAGAGGGTATTTGGATAGGGTTTGACCGAGACAAAAGGCTTTTAATGTGTTAATTTGAGAGAAGGCGGAGTGCCTTTTTATAAGAGGGGTGAGGGGCACCTTAGGAAAAAAATTAAAATATTATTTTATAATAAAATGATTTTAGGTTTCTAATGACACCAAAGTGATTTATTTCTAGTATCAGGTAGGGATGGGTTGAAAACCACTCAACCAATAGGTTTTAGATAGGTTTGGGTCATTATATTAACCTTATATTTTATATTTAACTCTTAGTTAATTAGTTTGACATTTACCATGTCTCTTTGTATTTTTATATTATATGGTTAATAAACATACTATAAACTGCCAAGAGAATGCAAAGTGGTTCATTAATGATATAAATATCATTATATAAGTCATTTTTATGATCGCTATATTTTTAGGAATATTATATCAATTAATAATATAATATTTGTTTTAAAAACTCCTTTATGTCAATTTTGACACTATTTAATAATTGATTTTTGTTAAAGTCCATAAAACTTTATTAATTAGAAATAAATTCATTTAATCAATCCTAAAATGTCATATTAACCTATAAAATTAGTTTATGGCATCAAAACTTTCAAATTATATTTATTTTAACATTTATAATACCATTTATTTTATTCTTTCATTAATAAGGAAAATACTACATCATCATTGTGTCATTAATAAATTTAATTATTCAATGTCTAAAAATTATAAATAAAATACCATTATGTAGGAAATATTTTTATCTTTATAATTAATATTTATAGTTTAAAATATAACATATATTACCTGATGTAAAAATTGTTTTACTAAAAGATATATGCTTATGTCATTTTTGGATTAACTTTAACTTAATTAATATAAAGTGTCATTATCACTTACAAGTGGCTACATGGGGTCCCAAAATCGACCCAAGGATTCCCATGATCGGAAATTTATCATACATTAGGGTTAGGACATGTGTTAGAGTAATTTAATATTATTATAATATTACTTTTTTAACCTTATTTACCGGATTTAACTTTTAGCCATGGTAAATAAAATATTTATCGAAGTAATTATTCAAAATGTATAAAAAATAAAACTTATCTATTTACACAATTTGGACCTCCTTAGTCTAAATATGGAATCCATTTTTCTAAATTCAAAACACAAAAGTGGCAGAAATTAATTTAAAATTAATTCCTGTTGTCAAAACAAAAAGCATGTTTTTTAAGAAATAATAACTATCAAAAGATTGACATTTGTTTATGTCCAATTTAAATGTTAAATTAGGTCTAATGAACAAAATTTGATTAAATGTTAAAAATATAATCTAATTATACTTTAAAACCACTCAATAGTATAATTTTGGACTATAAATTATTTTGATTAAAAAAGTTGTTTTTAATTAAAATTTAGTATTTTCACTATTCATCAAATAATATATGTTTTCAGAAAAATAACAAAAATTTACCCTAATCTAATTTTTATATTCCGAATCTAAAAATGAATTTCAATTTGAATAATAAAATTTATAAAATTTTAGAAAGTGGTAATTACTATTCATAACGGCTAATTTGATTGGTCTTGGTGTGTTAGAATCTCGAAGTTGCGTACAATGGAAGCTATTACATTATTCAAAGGGAAACATACTATAGAAGCTCGGGGTGTTACATCATCCCCTCCTTCAAATAATTTTGACCTCGAAATTTCCAGATTATTACAGCGTAAAATGATTTGAGTGGTTCTTCACCATTAGTTCCTCAAGTTCCCATGTTGCCTCTTCCATCATATGGTTTCTCCATAGAACTTTTACAAGATGAGTCATTTGGTTTCTCAATACTTGTTCTATAGTATCAATAATACTGATGGGATCTTTGCAATAAGACATATAGGGTTCCTGTTATAATTCCTCATAGGTGAGTACATGCATTGGGTCAGGCATGTATTTTCTCAACAGTGATACGTGGAACAGATCGTGAACTTTAGAGAGACTTGGCGGTATTACCAAATGGTAATCTAAAACCCCAATTCATTCTAGAATTTCGAAAGGTCCGATGTACCTGGGACTCAATTTACCCTTCTTACTGAAACGTATAATTCCCTTCTATAGAGATACCTTCAAGAAAACATGATTGCCTACTTGAAATTCCATATTCTTTCTTCGGTTATCAACATAGATCTTTTGCCTACTTTGAGCTGCTTTGAAGTGGGTTTGGATAACCTTCACCTTTTCCATCGTTTACTCAATAAGTTCTGGGCCTATGAGTTTTCTTTCACCATCATCATCCCAACAGGTTGGTTTGCGACATCTCTTTCCATATAACGCTTCATATGGTGCCATCTGAATACTTGAATAGAAGCTATTGTTATTGGAAAATTCTACCAGAGGTAAATATTGATCCCACATACCTTGAAAGTAAAGTGAGCATGATCTCAACATGTCTTCTAAGGTTTGAATAGTCCGTTCTGATTTTCGATCAGTTTGAGGGTGGTAGGCAATTCTCAAACGAAGTTTAGTATCCAGGTCTTTCTGAAGACTTTTCTAGAATCTTGATGTAAAATTGGGATCATGATCAGAAAAAATCAATAGGGGTACTCCATGAAGTCTTACAACTTCATTAATATACAATCTTGCTATACGTTCAAGTGGTAAATCCTCTCTTATAGTATGAAAATTTACTGACTTGGTAATAAGATCAACAATGGCTGATATTGCATTGTTCCTTCTAGGAGTATTTGGTAGTCCCATTAGAAATTCCATCATAATGTTATCCCATTTCCCCTCAGGTATTGGAAGAGGTTGCATGACTCCTCCAGGTTGTTGCCTTCCAGTTTTCATCAGTTGACAAACCATACATCTTGACACAAAATCAACAATCTCACTCTTCATGTTGTCCCACCAAAAATGTTCCTTCAAATCTCTATACATCTTAGTTCTACCAGGGTGTATAGAGAAATTGGAATTATGAGCATCATCCAACAATTCATTTTTTAGATCATGTATATCGGGAACACAATGTCTCTTCCCAAATATTAAAATTCCAACTTCATACACAAAGTCAATCAATCTCCCATCATTCAAAACTTTAATCTTCTTTTGAAACTCTTCATCATTAGTCTGAGAACTCTTTATCCTTTCTTGTAAAGATGGTTTGACAACCATTTGAAAATGTATTGATGTTTCACCTTCCATGGTTATCCCCATGTCCAAATTTACTAGATCCTTGTATATAGGATCCTTTTCAACTCTCATCTTGTTCAGAAATCCATGATCCTTTTTTATCAAAGAATCTACCACCTTATTTGCCTTCCCAAGGTGGTAGTGTATGGTGCAATAATAATTCTTGATTAGTTCAAGCCATCTGCTTTTCCTCATGTTGAGTTCTTTTTGTGAGAAAATATACTTCAAACTCTTGTGATCGGTATATATCTCATATTTTTCACCATAGAGATAATGTCTCCATATCTTCAAAGAAAAGATTATAGCTGCTAACTCAAGATCATGAGTAGGATAGTTTTGCTCATGGATTTTTAGCTATCATGATGCATAGACAATAACCCTATCATTCTGCATAAGGACACAACCAAGTCCTTTCTTTGATGCATAACTATAAATAAAAACCCCATCATTCCCTGATGGTAGAGTCAAGATAGGATCATTGACTAATATTATCTTCAATTCTTCAAAAAATTATTCACACTCTTTTTTCCAAACAAATTTAACCCCTTTTCATGTGAGCTTTGTTAATGGGTTAGCCAACCAGGCATAATTCTGGATGAAACGTCGATAATAACATGCTAAACCAATAAAACTATGTACCTCAGTTATAATCGTCAGTGCTGGCCATTCTTGGAATTCCTTGGTCTTAGAATTATCAACAGAGATTCCATACATAATGATAATATGGACAAGAAAAGAAATCTCCTAGAGACAGAATTCACACTTGCTAAACTTCCCATATAATTTATGTCTTTAAGAGTCATTATAATAATGCACAAGTGATTTTCATGATCTTCATAGCTTTTGGAGTATACCATGATATCATTAATAAATACCACTATAAAGTCATCGAGATGTTCCTTGAAAACTCTATTCATTAGATCCATGAAGATAGAGGGTGCATTAGTCAATCCAAAAGGCATTACTGTAAACTCGTAGTGCCCGTACCTGGTTCAAAATGATGTTTTCGGAATGTCTTCCTTCTTCACACACATATGATGATATCCAGATGGAAGGTCAATATTTGAAAAGTATTGACCTCCATGATGTTGGTCAAATAAATCATCAATGCGAGGTAGGGGATACTTGTTCTCTATTGTTATAGCATTGATCTCCCGGTAGTCAATGCACAACATCATAGATCCATATTTCATCTTAACAAAAAGAATAGGGGCTCCCCATGGAGAAACATTAGGGAGAATAAATCCCTTATTACTCAATTCCTCTAGTTGTTTCTTTAGTTCCACTAATTCCACAGTGGTCATTCTATAAGGGGTCTTCGATATGGGCCTTGATCCAGAAATTAAGTCCATGGAAAACTCAATTTCTCATTCTGGAGGATGTCTAGGTAAATCCTCTGGAAACACATCAACATAATCTTGCACAATAGGTACATCATCTATTTGAACATTCCTTTCCTCACCCACAGTTATTTATTTCTCTTCCTCCCCAATAATTGAATTTAGTTGAGCTACTGAGGGTAGATCTAGATTAGAATTAGGTGGTGAAATTTCTGCTCTAAAGATAAGGTACTCCTTATCATCATCAAAAATTGTAACCTCCTTCTTATTACAATAAATTTTCACATCATAGTCCAAAATCCAATCCATACCGAGGATTATATCAAATTCAATCATGGGTATGATGATGAGATCAGTAGATAAATAATGTTTATATGCCTTAATGAGAACTGATTCACAAAACTTTGTTGCAATGATACTTTCCTTAGGAGTTTTGAATGACAACTCCCATATTAAATCAAATTGGAAATATCTAATTTTCTTAGAAAACTGGGAAGATATAAACAATGCGATGATCCAGAATCAAATAAAGCATTGGCTAAACTTGATGAAACCATTAAATTACCAGCCACTATGTCTTTCAGAGCTTCAGCCTCAGTAGTAGTGATAACATAAGCTTGGACTTGATCCCTTGGCCTTTTATAAGGTAATTTCCCCTACCGCTTAGAAAATTCATTTGCACAATGTCCCCTTTCTCTATAATTGTAGCATTCAACATTAACAACCTCTTTCTTCCCCTTGAAATCACGAGCTTGGTGGCCTTTTTCACCACATTTGTAACAGAATCCCATTCCCTTCAGACAAGTACCGGGGTGTTTCTTCCCACATTTACTATAGGATGGATATTCTACTTTTCCCTTCTTACCCTTATTTCCATTTCCAGAGTGTTCAACAGATCTCTTCTTCTTTTCTTTGTTTTAAAGTCATAAGACTTAGAGAATTATTTTTCTATCTTGATAGCACATGAGACAATATCTTCGTACGATGAGAAGGATTGTGAGAATAATGATCGACAGAGAAATGGTTTTAACCCATAAAATAAATGACCAATATTACTTCTTGGGTTACGTATATAATCTGCAGCATGCCTCACTAATCTTGTAAAGTTATCTTCATACTTTGTGACATTCTCATCCTCTTTTTGCCTCAAAATCAGAAATTGTCTTTCCATATCTGCTCGATGGTCATGAGGAAAGTATTTTTCTAAGAAAATTTCTTTAAACTCCCTATATTTTATACTTGATACTTCTTAATCCTTGTTTTTTGTTTTGAATCAATGACCACCATTGATCAACATCTCCAGTGAGGCGATAAACTTCCATGAAAACTTTTTCCCATTTGCTACTCCCCAAAGCATGAAATATTTTATCTGAGGAACTTATCCATTGCTCAGCTACCAATGGATTTGTAATCCCATTGAATTTTGGTGGTTTTTTCCTCATGAAGTGGTCTAACATTGATCCTCCACGTTGTGGATCAGGGTACTCCATACAGGTAAGGTTATTATTCATAACCTGAGTGAGTTTTCCCAGTATTGTGATAAGCTGATCAGCACCAGTTTCATCACCAGCTCCACTATAATTATCTTGAGTAGGAGGGAAATCCCTACATGGATTAAGTGAATTGATATGGTTTCCATTCCTTCTACTAGGCACCATTTCTAAATAATGGCACAAACTAGATTAGTTTATGAATCGAAATACATAATTCCATACTTGTAAAACACTTAACATAAATTGAGCAGTTTATGGATAAAATCCATAATCGTAAAAATGTTTTCTTTGAGAAAATATATACTCATAAACCCTTCATAATGGTTTGTAAGGAAAATGAGAATTATCCTAAGCATATCCCCCGGGTAGTGTCGTAACGAAGAGTGAAATGAGACCCGTTTTCGTGCACCAGTTCCCATTCGATTCTAGCTCGAAGAGGTGTTTTCGAGTTTTACCCCTAGGTGCATCTGTTCTAGAGCCACCTCTACCTGCTCGTATCCAGACATGGATTTATTTCTTGAAAATATCACAAAATCTCTACAATACCAAAATTTTAAGAAGTTCTTATATACTAATCCTCAAAGTCTATCTTAGGGCTATGTGCTCTAATCAGAGTTTACCTAAATCTAGTTTACTAGGTTTGTACTAAACTTCCTCTGATACTAACTATAACGTCCTGACCTCAGTTACCCAGAGTTGGTACATTATTACATAACTTTGGCATGAAAAAAGGAAATCATGTCCTGAAAGACCGATTAGTTTTGTAGCCTTAGAAATACTATATATATTCATAAGTTTTACAATACATTATAAAATGAAAAACTATAACAACATTGTTTCCATAGACCACACTCATATCCCCTCAGACTATCCCTGTAGGCCAGTCATAATAAACTTCTTCACATCCTGGAAAAAATAAAACATATAAAGGGGTGAGCTCAGATGCTCAGTAAGAATAACAATATAGCAGAAACTTTCATAAATAAGCATAAACATTTAAGGCAATGTATAAGACTAAAACAAAAGCCATTTAAACTTGAACATAAGCATAATATGGAAAAGATAAAATAAAATAATTCCATTTAATTATTCACATGGATATTCTACTAGTCTAATAATCACATGAAATATCAATAGCCACATTAATAATGATGGAATGAATAATTCCAGACTTCATAACCACATAGTAAAGGCCTTGTGAAAAAACTACAAATAAGATTTTTTTCAAGGCCTTGTGCCAAGACACTAGTTTGTCTCATGAGACCTACCGATACATCCAGGAGCTATAGCGGGCTCCATCCATCACTTACTAAGTACAATGCATTCCTCATATGAAAATGTTTAAACATAACATAAATATTCATATTGAAACTAGCATACAAAATGTCAATACTTTATCCATAAGACATGAATAGTATGGAATAACACATCCATAGTCAAACATATCACAAAACCTTCAATACAATATATAAGTTTTGTATCATAATAAATCAACTTAAAACAAACTTAAAATCAATCAAAGGATGTTGACATAGATGAAATCAAAACCTTTTAAGAGAAATATCTCTTTCTATTTTGAAATTATTTAAAAGTCATGTAATTATAAAAGAAACAATTTATTTTTAAAAATATTCTTATAATATTGTAAGGGAAGCTTTGATGATGTTATAACGGCAAAAAACTAGCTGCACCCACTGTATAAGTTAAAAAAACCATTCTTACCTTAATTTTGTCAAAAATGTCATAAGGTAACTTGTTTTGAAAATGATATAAAGATTCCTTTAAAACCATTTTAAAAAAAGTAAAACAGGGTATAAATGAATTTAAACCATAGTCTAGTAAATAGTAAAAATTTTTTTAATAAATTTTTAAGAAACATGGATGTGGATGATAAAGAGGCCCAAGTAGATACTTACGTAAAAACAACCTCGGATAATAAAGGGATTGTGAAATTAACCCTTACCTTGTACTTTTACTTGGTTGAGGGTAGGTTAAACTCCTGTATAATTGTGAAATAATTGTTATTAAACTATAAAAGAGTCATATACATTAATATGATATCATATATGATATTTTAATATTTCCTTTTTAATAATATTTTAGTATTATCGTCGTTTCGGGTGTTAACTGATTCGTTTTCCTTTATATGCTTTGTTATGTAAGTAATGTTTGTCATGGATAGGATGTATATTATTCATATTCAGAATGATATTAAGTATTTAAACATTATTTTTAATCATCTAATAAAAATTATTCTTGAATGGATATAATGGGGAATGAAACTCATCGTGTTCGTGGAGACGGAAATCCGTACGTACGCACAAGCGAAAATATCATTATTTTGATATTAAAATCATATATAATTGGATGGTATATCATATATACATAATAATTATCATGTTATATTTATTATTTACATCATTTATACATCATTATTATAACCATCCGAATAATAATGTATTGAGTAACAACTACACCATGATGTGGAGACGGTAAGTCGTACGCACACACGTATGGTGACATGTCATTCAAAGAATGGATAGAATAATGAATATGGTTATACCATATTTATAATAACATCAAAGTATATATAATATACTGGAGTGATTATTTCGTAATGGAAAAAACATGGAAAGAATAAGTGGAAGAAGAAAAAACATGAAAGAGGTGGTGAGATATTTACCTTTCTTCGGGTTCTTCCTTTTGATTTGATCAAAAGGGATCCTTATGTTGACTTTATGACTAAAGGAAGGCCTCTAGAATGAAGGTAGGATAGTTGAGAGGGTATTTGGGTAGGGTTTGGCTGATCCAAAAGGCTTTGAAGGTGTGAATTTGAGAGAAGGGGGTGTGCCCTTTTATAAGAGGGGTGAGGGGCACCTTGGAAAAAACTTAAAATATTATTTTATAATAAAATATTTTTCTGTTTCTAATGGCTAGAAAGTGATTTATTTCTAGGATAAGGTGGGGATGGGTTGAAAACCATTCAAAAAATAGGTTTTAGACAGGTTTGGGTCACTATATTAACCTTATCGTTTATAATTAACTCTTAGTTAATTAGTTTGACATTTACTATGTCTCATTATATTTTTATGTTATATGGTTAATAAACTTACTATAAACTTCCAAGAGAACTCAAAGTGGTTCATTAATGATATAAATATCATTATATAAGTCATTTATCCTAAACATAGATTTTTAGGAATATTATATCAATTAATAATATAATATATTTTTTCAAAACTCCATTATGTCAATTTTGACACTATTTAAAAATTGATTTTTGTTAAAGTCCTAACAACTTTATTAATTAGAAATATATTTATTTAAAAAATAATAACATGTCATATTAAACTAGAAAATTAGTGGATGGAATCAAAACTTTTAAATTATATTTATTTTAACATTTATAATACCATTTATTTGATTATTTCATTAATAAGGAAAATACTGCATCATCATTGTGTCATAAATAAATTTAATTATTCAATGTCTAAAAATTATAAATAAAATAAAATTATGTAGGAAATATTTTTAGTTTTATAATGAATATTTATTGTCTGAAATATAATATAAATAACCCTATGTAAAAATTGTTTTACTAAAAGGTATATGCTTTTGTCATTTTTGTATTTACTTTAACTTAATTAATATAAAGTGTCATTATCACTTACAAGTGGCTCCATGGTGTCCCAAAATCGACCCAAGAATTCCCATGGTCGGAAATGTATTATAAAATTGGGTTAGGACATGTGTTAGGGTAATTTAATATTATTATAATATTATTTTTTACCCTTATTTACCGGATTTACCCTTTAACAATGGTAAATAAAATATTTACCGAAGTAATTATTCAAAATGTCTAAAAATAAAAGTTACCTATTTACAAAATATTTACCTCATAATTATAAATATGAAATCCATTTTTCTAAATTCAAAATACAGGATTGGAAGAAATTAATTTAAAATTAATTCCCGTTGTCAAAACAAAACGCGTGTTTTTTAAGAAATAATAACTATCAAAAGATTGACATATGTTTATGTCCAGTTTAAATGTGAAATTATGTCCAATGAACAAAATAGGATTAAAAGGTAAAAATATAATCTAATTATAATTTAAAACCACTCAATAGTATAATTTATCACTATAAATTATTTTGATTAAAAAATTTGTTTTTAATTAAAATTTAGTATTTTTCACTATTCATCAAAAACTGAATATTTTTAGAAAAATACCGAAAATTTACCCTAAGCTCATATTGATATTACGAATCCAAAAATGAAGTCCAATTTTAATAATAAAATTTATAAAATCTTAGAAAGCGGGTATTACTATTCATAACGGCTACTTTGATTCGTCGCGGTGTGTTAGAATCTCAATGTTGCGTACAATGCAAGCTATTGCATTATTCAAAGGGAAACGTACCGTGGAATCTTGGGGTGTTACACTGGTGCTATTAATTGACCTGTGGGGATCATGAACGCCTTTCAAGATATGTTAGGACCGGCTCAGTTATCGTGTTACTAGGGTACCTGGGCTGGTTCGTGACAATGACTGACTAGATAACTCAAAATGGGGGGTGAATTAAGTTCTTAAAAATTTCTTAAAAATAAAACCACCCTCTTTGAAGTATGTACGTTTAATTTTTTTCCCTAAATGTATATGCAGTGAACATTTACAATATTTAGAAAGGAAATTGAACACAAATATTTATAGTGGTTCAAGGAACAAAAATCCCCTAGTCCACTCCACCAATGCTCTACTCCTCGAGATTGGTGATTTTCACTAAAAACCATTTCACTAGGGGATCCGAGCTGAGTGCAAGAAGTTGTAACTTAGTAAAAATATTCAAGATCTTTCAACTAGGCTCTCCCTTTACAAGATCTATCCACAATCTTAACCACACTATTACACTGATTGAAAACATGAGAGAACGAGATAAAATATTTAAGAAACATTTGCAATGCACAGTTTCAAGAAACAATTGAGAATAGATGAAGATTATTCCTAAGAGAACATGGACGTATTGATTCTCAATATGTATAGATTTCCCATATCAAGTAAAGGTAAACAAATTTTTATATCTTTTTTTCTCATCTCTTCCTTTTGTTATTACTAACTATTCCTTTTTATATATTGTTTGAACTTGAGGAGAGGATAACTATAACGGTCATAATAATCCATGCATAAAACCTAATAAGATAGGTTAATAGGAGCATGTATCTACACTTTAAAAATATAGAACTACTTTTTCAATCATGATGTCAAAGGATATCTAAATTTTTATATTCATAGTAAGTCTTGTGTAGTCGGATATTTTATTAAATAGATAGTATTATTTTGATGTAATAAAAAGGTGTGAAATGACATATCAAGAGATTAGAAAAGTAATCATAATGTTCTGTAATATCAAATCTTCATAGGATTCCAACTAAACATACTATTCATCACAAGATGCCTTTCGTAAGATAAAGTGGCTTGTGTTCAGAAGATAATTAATCTTCAATGTAGAGTAATCTAATTCTACAGCGTAAGATAAAATGTTATAGTGACATGTAATTCAATTTTCTTCAAATTCATCTAGCTACAAATATTCTTCTTAGAAGAATAAAGTCCTTTCACATTTTCATACTGACTAAAAGATCTTTTTTGAGTGACTTAGTCAAACATCATAAGATAATGTCTTACATGATACTTTTTGATTTTGAACAACTAAATATGTTCTTATCATTTCATAATATATAGTATTTTTATTTAGATTTATAATAATTTATGCACACAATGTAAGAAAATTATAATATGAAACACTTAACAAACTCATTAGTATAAAAATAGGTATTTTTTGAATCATCAAAACACATAAAACGAAGATATATTGGAACACTATACTGTTTACAATAATATACACATTTTTGATGATTAAAAAACCCATGAAATGGATTTTTTCTCCTATATTAGATTTTAACTTTTCAAAAAGGAAGATGTTTCCTTTCCTTTTCTTCCAAAAAAATATTTCTTTTTATTATCCCCCTTTTTAAAATAAGAAACAATTCTGAAATACAAGTAAAATTTTGTATTTTCCTTTTATTCTCCCCCTTTTTGTGATATCAAAAAGAAGTGAAATAAGGAAAAACATTTTATATTTCACATAGATATCAGTTTATGGAAAATAGTTTTTGCAGTAAGAAGAGTTCATAATGAAAAATGAAATATCAAGATAATAAATCTAAAGATAATAAAGCTAAAAAATAAAGGCCTAACAATGATAAAAATCACATAAAAAGTATTAAGATTATTAAGGTAATTATTCAAGAAAAACATAAGGTAAGATATCATGATCATTCAAAATATATAATAAAAAATGATGCAGATGTTCATATGTCATAAATGTGTAATAGTCAAATGTTTTAGGGTGCCTGAGCACCAGGAAACCAATTTCATGAATTTGAAAAGGGATGAGTATCAAATTCTTTGCTGAAAATGACTTTTGATTGGTGGTTTCTTGAAAGAGAGGGGTTGGTCATGAGGTAACAAAGATGAAGGTAGAGGGGCATTAACTATTGTCCCTACAACATTGGCTAACGTTAATTAGGATGATCCAAGACCAGCATGACCTTCACAAGAAAACCCAACTGGTGTCGACTGAATGCTATGAACTACTTGCAGTTCCCTTGACAAAACTTATTTATCTGGACGAGCAAAGGAAATCTTAAAGGATGGTTTAGGTAGGAATAAAGATGTATATTTAGAAAACCTTGGATGTTCCATTTTGGGATCCTTTGATGGATTTAATATTTCTTTTTAACGTTGAGAGGAGTATGGATAACGAACGTCAATATGAGGTCCAAAAAACCTTCTCATTTGTATTTGAAAAAGATATTTTGTATAAGAATCAACCATTTTCACTATGTTTTGCTTGTAATAATCTAGGATACTGGTAAATCCATTCCACACTCTTTGAGAAAAGTTTCCAACATGTTCTGTAAGTCTCCTTTCTTAACACAACTAGCTATCAGGTTTCTTAAAACTTCAAACTAGTTGTCTAGAATCCCCATGATAGAAACAATTTCTTTTTTCCTTGGGAGGCTCAATTATTTATTAGGATTCTAAAAATTCATAAATTTCTATTTCATCATCATCTAATAATTTCTGCTTGATATTGTTCATCATTGCTTCATATAAATCTTCAATTTTATTCTCTATTTCTCTACAGTTTTTTGACAGAGTGCCAACTAACATATGTAGAAGAGTAATGCTGAAACTTAAATTCTTCTTTACTTGTAAATAATTTTCTTTAGTTTCTTCCATATTTTTGTTATGTAAGGAACTAATCTCTTTTTTTAACTATCAATAGACCCAAAAACTTCCTTTATTGCAATAGATATTCATTTAACATCATAAACAATAGTTATATGGATGTTTTTACATATTTATCTTGTAAAAAATTTACCTTTAAGAGAATAAATAGCTATAGTTACCAAATGTACAGCTTGAGATAACTCCATTATTCTAAACTGAACATCTGAACTAAGCATAGTTCCAACAAGGTGTCATTCTAAACATTTTTCTAATATGGATTGTACTAGTAGTATTACTTCATAAAAATTAGATTTTGGGTACATCTGATCACATAGAGTTCTTACTTCTCGATGTGGTTCAAAGATTTGAGCTTTTAGGGCCTCAACTTCAGATGATAACATTGAGAGGATCTACTGAGTTCTTTTAGAAAAGGTCCTTTCAGTTTTTTCTTTTTTTCATTATTATTTTCTTAAGGAATAGGGGAAAACCTTTCCTATTGAACTTCTGCACTCTCTCCTTGAACTAGATGATTCTCAAAGACATTAGGTACTGTGTCCATGTGATGTGATTCTTGAAAATATATTATTCTGATTGTTTCATTAGCTATTCTCTCTATCTCTTGGGAGTGATATTTAACTAAAAAAGGAGACATTATTTACCTTACATAGATTTTCTAATCTGAACGATTGAGAACATCTGAGTAATTTATGTGGCTATCCTTTCATTTGGAACTTGGATTGGTAGAAAATTAGGAGCAAGAAGGGTGCTCTCCTAACAAACATTTTGTGGGATTGATGAAATAATGTCCCAAACTCTTCTTCTTATATTATGAGTTTTTTATTCCTCATAAAAACATTGTATAATATTAGAATTCTAAGATGATTATTCCACCACTATTGGTGTCTTATGCTGGCTAGAACTTTCCCCCTAAATATGAGCAGGGTTTTTTCTGACATCATGTGAAAAGGAATCAACTTTTTCAAGGAAAAATCCTAATACAATCCAATTTTTCTTAAAAAACTGGCATTTATATTTTCCAAACCATGACATGGTGTTACATCATTGTCATAAAAAATAATTTTTGTATTTAAAAAAACTAGGGATAAGATTCATCCATATGGGTAGACGTTTAGAGACTTATTTTTCACATGATACATATATTGTAAGATATATCGTGCTAAGTTCATAGTATTTTCTAGCATAAAAAAAGTAAAGAAATTAAATATCTAAAAAACTAATTTTCTCAAACTCACCATTTCTTAGAGTTATCTACAATTGAATGAATTTGATCAATAACTTTCTTTCTAGATCTAGGTTCTTCACTTTTTTTTTCTTGATAATAGTAGTTATAAATTGCGATTTCATGTTCTCTTTGGAGGAGTAACACCATCCATGGAATATAGAGAGGTATGGAAGAATGGTTATCCTTCATGAGGAACATTAAACACTTATCCATCTTAAATGAAGTTAGTGAAAAATATTTCTGATTTATTGTTGTAGTGATTAGGTCTTGATCATCAATAAAGTGGAAAAAAACATACTCATATAACTCATGAACTACTTTCATAAAAACTACTGAGGTTCAGGATGCATCAATGATTTATTCTAATCCTTGATGGTTGGAAACTTTATTCAATAACATTTCTATTATATCCAACCATTTGAAATCAATGGATCTTCCACATAAAACTTTTATTGATATCCATTGATGTTTCATCCTACTAGATGAATCACCGTCAAATCATTTCGTTTTTTCCATTTTCAAAGTGGTTGAGGGATCTCAAAGTTGTAAGTATAGGGTAATAAGGGTTAGAGAAAAGAGAAATAATGTTCAAAAGGGTTTTTGAGTTGTTCCGTGTCTAGAGTTGATGCTCAACATTTTTTTTGTGATAATCAAGGGGTTGTATAGTAATATCAGAGTAATTATTACTAATTGCAGGTAATGTGATCTACCAGATGTGACCCTTTCTCAAAAGGAAATCAAAAAAAATATTTAAATAAAACATATAATGTGATTACTATATATATGAGAGATATAATTTAAAATATTACTTTGTAAAATAAAAAATACCAATTTTTTATTTAATTAAATTGAATCTATCATTAAGCATGGGTTTAGTAAAAATTTATGCTAATTGTTTTTTTGTACAAACAAATTCTAAAAAGATATCATCTTTATGTACATGATCTATTAATAAATTATGTATTAAATCAATGTGATTTTTCTTGAATGGTTTATTAGATTCTTTGAGATTTTGATAGCACCAGTGTTATCACTTTTTATTGGAACATGATTAATGTTAAATCTAAATTCAATTAAAGTGAATTTCATCCACAACACCTGTGCACAAAAACTTCATACAGTAATATATTTAGCTTCAATAGTTGATAGTTCTATAGAATATTTCTTCTTACTTGACCAGGATACAATGGATTTACAAAGAAAATGATAGATTCTTGAGGTTCTTTTCCTATCTAATATGCATCCATCAAAATCATCATATGGGTATGAAATTAAATTAAAATAAAAAGTTTTTGGAAAAGAATAGAAATATTTCTGATCCCTTTTAAATATCTTATAATTATTTTCATAGTATTTAAATGTGATTCTTTGGGATTAAATTGAAATATTTCACAATGACAGACTAAAAATATGATGATTATTATACTTACAATATGGTACAATAAACTCCCAATGATTACTCAATACAACTTTTTTTCAACTAATTTTTCAGTTTTATCTGAGTCAAGTTTTATATTGGGACTCATAATAGTTTCATAGGTCTTAACGTTTTCAAGTCGAAACTTTTTAAGTAAGCCGAGTATGTATTTTATTTGATTCAAAATATTTCCAAAATATATTTCATAAACTTGAAATCCTAGAAAATAGTTTAGCTCACCAATCATATTCATTTTAAATTCCTTTTTCATAAGTTTTAAAAATTCATTACATCGTTTTTGATTTGTTGATCTAGAAATTACATCATCTATATATATTTGTACTAAAAAAATACAAGAAAAATAAGTTTTATTAAATAATATAGGATATGCTATTCCTACTGTAAAACCATTTGATAAAATAAAAGAACTTAATATTTCATACCATGCCCTTGTAGATTTTTTAAGTACATATAGAGCCTTGGTAAGGTTGAACACATAATTTTGAAAATGAGGATCTTTAAAACTAGGAGGTTGTTCTACATAAAGTTTGTCCATTAAAAAACCATTTAAGAAGGCATATTTAACATCCATATAATACAATTTAAAATTAATATAAGATGCATATGCTATAAGGACTCTAATATATTCTAATATAGATACAAGATGAAAGTTTTCTTCATAATCTATTTATTATTTTTGATTATATCCTTTGGAAAACAATCTATCTTTATTTTTGGTTATTACTCTGTGGTCATCATATCTGTTTCTAAAAACGTATTTTGTTCCAATTATAATATAGTTTTATGGTCTTTAAACTAGTACCCATACCTTATTTCTTTTAAAATGATTGACATCTTCTTGCATTACTAAGAACCAACATTCATATTCTATGGAATTTTCTATGGATTTAGGTTCTAGTTGGGATAGAAAGGATGTTAATTATACTAAATTTCTGATAATTCTTTTGGTTATTACTCCTTCATCTAGGTTTCCTATGACTATTTATAAAGGATAATGTTTAAGGTTTCATAGTGTTCTAGGTAACACACTTTCTTGTTCATTGGTATCTACCCTTATTGGATTAGGTTTAAAATAATAAAGTTCCAAAAAATCATTCTTGTTGTCATAAAATAGATGTTTCAGTCTCATATTTTTTACTAAATCATTTTGATCATTAATTTGATTCATTTTGTGACTGAATGGATCAATTTCATCAAATTTCACATGATCTAATTCTTCTAAAATCCTTGACCTTTTATTGAAAACTCAATATTTGGAATTTGTAGTGTAGCCTAGGAAGATACCTTCATCAACCTTTGGATCGAAATTCCCAAGGCTATCCTTGGTGTTCAATAAGTAAACATTACATCCAAATAATTTGAAGTATCCTACCATGGGTTTTATATTATTCCACAAATCATAGGGTGTTTTCTTAAAAAAATGTCTTATCAGTACCCTGTTAATGATATAACATGCTATGTTAATAGCTTCATCTTAGAAATGAGTGGAATGTTATATTCACATAACATAGTCCTATAAATTCATTAGGAAGTCCTATCTCTAATTTCAACAACACCATTTTGTTGAGGTGTCATGGGGGAAGATAATGTATGTTTAATTCCATTCTTAGATCAATAAGAATTTAATTCAGAATTCTCAAATTATCATCCATGATCACTTCTCAAAGTCATGATTTTTACATCATTTTCATTTTACACAATTTTACTAAAATTAATAAACATAGAACAAGATTCAATTTTAAGTATTAAAAATTCAACCAATGTAAATCTTAAAAAATCATCAACTAACAAAAAATGAATTACCAGCAAGACATTCAGTATTAGTTGGTTCAAACAAATCCATATGGATAAGATCAAGAGGTATAGAAGTTGTAAATTTTTTAATTGGTTTGAAAGATGACTTATGTTGCTTTCCCATTTGGCATGAATCACATAGTTTCTTTATGTCTAATTTAAGATCAAGTAAGTCCAAAATAAAATTATTTTTAGACAATTTTCTTAATGAATGAACATTTTAATGTCCAAGGATTCTATTCCAAATACATGATTCATCAATTTTGGTATTTAAACAATTTATATTCTATTTAAAAAACGAGTTAATATATAGTGTGTAAACATTGTATTTTTTTGGTGATTTAAATTTGATACATTTATATTTAAAAACTAAGCAGACAATGTTAAAAAAATCAACAGAATAACCATCATTACAAAATTGAGAAATACTTATTAGGTTGTGCTTTAAGACTTCAACGTAAAGTACATTGTTGATGAGAATATAATGAGGATTTCTAACTAACCTAATTCCAAAAGTATTTCCTTTTTCATAATCTCCAAATGTGACATATCCTCCATCTAATTTGGATAGAAAATGAAAATTGGATTAATATACAAACATATGCATTGAAAAACCACTATCCATGAACCATTTTTCCTTTTTGTTCATACATATAGTTTCCTATAATGAAAAATCAAACAAAATTTTTTTTGGTACCCAGATTATTTTGGATCTTGATATGTTAGCTATAAAAGATCTAGGCATCTAGAATTTCTTCTATTTTCTAGAAAACATATAGTTTTTTTGAAAAATCTATTGAAAGAATTTTTTTTAATTCCACCAACTTGAGGATTTTTTAAATTAAAAATAGTGGAAAAGTATCATATTTCACTACAATGAAAACTAATAACTTTAGAAAGATATTTATTTTTTGAGTTGGGAACAAAATATTTTATATAAAGCTCATATATTTTACCTTGGATTCTAATTCCAAAATATTATTTTCTATGTTAATTTTGGCCAAGAATTTTGTTTAAATAGTCTTCTCTTTTTGTAAAAACAATTGAAACATCTTTGAAATTTTGAACCTCATTCTATAGGTTTTTGATTATTTTTACTTGGTCCACATTCAAGACTATATATTTTTCTAGCTGATTTTTCATGTCTAAAACTTACTTATTCAGATTTTTTTCCTCACCAAAAATTTTATTATAAGAATTTTGAACGGATTTATTTTTCTTTTTCAGGATTTTATACTCAATTTCTAATATGGTGCGGTTTTATTTTAATTATATATAAGAGAAATTTTAATTTTCATATTCAATTTAATGACCAAAATAATAAGAATTTACCTCATCAGATTTTTCATAAAGAATATGTTAGCCGTTTTATATATATCTGTATAATTTTATTATGATAATGTAAATTAGATAGAATTTTAAAAATCACTCCCTGTGGAATTTATAGCTTTTTTGGATTTCTTATATCTAGTTTTTTGGAAATATTTATTTTATCTCTTCTTTTCATCTTTTATTTTCGGAATGTCAGGTATAATGTATCCCAAATTTTTTCCTTCATAACATCTAAATTATTTTGAGTTTTCACAACTATTTCTATTCTTGTTGAAGGGTATTATGAATCTTCTTTTCTTGTTATATTTTTTTGAGCTTTCAATAAAATTGAACAAGTTCATCATTTGATTTAGAATTACTTCAGATGTCTTATTTTTATGATTTTTCAAAAACTTGTGTACTTCTGATCTTTCTATCAACTTTATATGTAGACACTTTAAAGTTAGAATTTTTCTTTTTGATTATTTTAGGCTCTTCATTTGCATTTTCCATTGTAGCTTCATACATCATGAGAGTTTAGATAAGATATTTTATCTTAATGTTCTTGAATTTTGTAGATTGTTTGATGGCAGTTGAGATTCCACTCCACTTAGTTGGTAATACTTTGAGAAATTTTAATGCTTGTTCGAGCTGAGTGATATGAGTTCCTAGAGAAAAAATGTTGTTCATGATCTCAGTGAGTCTTCCATTCAGTTGAGTAATGCTCTTTCATTCAGCCATTTTGAAAATATTGAACTTGATCTTGGATGTATCATATTTAAGGGATTTCACATTGTCAGTGCCTTTATATTCCACTACTATAGTAGTCAATGTTTCATGAACTATCTGACATTGAGAGATCCTGTTGAACTCATTTGTTCCTAACTTTAAAATGATAGTGTTCATAGCTCTAGAGTTTAAATCAAAATTTTCTTCAGTTAAATCATCCCATGTTTTAGGTTATGACTTAGGAACTTCGTAGGGCTTAACTTCTTTGCGGTATAATTTCAGACCAATATTTTTCAAATAAATGATCATGCAATATTTCTAGAAACCATAGTTTTCACCATTGAAGTATGGATATCTAACCATTGGAATACCTTATCAGTTATTAGACATCAAAACCATTTGATAACAAATCATTGTAATTCAACCTTTGATAGTTTTAAACTCAAGATTCATAAGCTTCGATACCAAATTTTTCCTAGATATTGACTAACTGGATAACTCAAGAGGTGGGGAGGTTGAATTGAGTTCTTAAAAATTTATTAAAAATAAAACCACCCTCTTCAAAGTATGTACATTAAATTTTCTTCCATAAGAGTATATGTAGTGTAAATTTAAAATATGGAGAAGGTAAATTGAACACAATGATTTATAGTGGTTCAGGGAACAAAAATCCTCTACTCCACTCCACCAATGCTCTACTCCTTGAACTTGGTGATTTTAACTAAACAACCCTTTTACCCAGGGCTCTAACTAAGTACAAGAAGCTTTCATTTAGTACAAAGGTCCATGATATTTCAACTAGGATATCCCTTTATAAGAAATATCAATGGTCTTAACCAAACTCTCACACTGAGTGAAAATATAGTAGAATGAGATACATGATTTAAGAAACGTTTTTAGTGCATAATTTCAAAAAACAACTGAAAGTAGATAAAGATTCATTCTAAGAGAATGATAGACTTAATGTGTACCTCAATATGATCTTCATTGCAATAGATATAATTGATAAACTTAGCACTTGGACATATTGATTCTCAATATGTATAGATCTTCGATGTTAGGTAAAGGAAAACATCTTTTATTCTATTTTTTGTTCTCATCTATCCTTTTTGTTGTTTCTAACTATTCCTTTTTATATTCTATTTGAACATGATCATATGATAACTCTAATGGTAAAAAAATTCGTGAAGTGATCCTCATAAGATAGGTTAATAGGAGTGTGTATATTCACTTTCCAAATATAGAATTTATTTTTCAATTGCAATGTTATAGATTTTCTCGATCTTTGAATTTTTCTATTCATAGTAAGTCATGTGTAGTCCAATAATTCCTTAAATAGATAATCTTCGTTTCATGTACTCAAAAAGTATGAAATGACTTATCAAGAGATTATTAATGTATTCATGATGTTCTGCAATGTCATATCTTTATAAGATATTGACTCAACATACAATTCATCATAAGATGTCTTTCATATGATAAAGTGTATTGTCTTAGTAAGATAATTAGTCTTCAATGTATCATAAGATAATTTTACAGCATAATATAAAATGTTACTATGAAATGGAATTAGCTTTTTTTATAGATATGAAAATTCTTTTAAGAAGAATATAGACCATTTGACATTTTCATACTGACTAAAATATCTTTCTCGATTGACTTATTCGAACATCATAAGATAAAATCTTATGTGATACTTTCTGATTCTAAACAACTAAAGACATTCTTCACATTTCGTAATATAAATTATTTTCATGTAAGGATATAATAATTTTATCACACATCATAAGATAATTATAATCTGAAACACTTAACAAAATCATTATAATTAAAGTATGGATTTTTTGAATCATCAAAACACATAAAGTGGTGATATATTGGAACAATATACTCTTTACAACACAATATGAAAATCAAAATTAGAAAAAAAAAGTAAGAAAAATACTTATAGATGAATGTGTAATAAAAAGGGAGAATATTTCACTATAATAAATAACTTCACATTGAAGGAAACCTTTAACAACCATTTGGGATTTAAACTTGATTTTAACACATTTTTCTCCTTTTTTTAATTATCCATTTAGAACCTATATCTTTTTTATTATCAGGTTTGGTCACTGCAACCAAAATTTTATTCTTAAGGAGTGAATTCATCTCTTCATACATATAATATAGCCATTGGATGAATTCTTTAGACTTAAGAGCTTTCTTATAAGACTTAGGTTCCTTATTAAACAAGTCATAAGCAACATTAAAAGCATAGGCATCAACATCATCCTACTTAAATTAGGTTGTAGGACTTATTATTCATCTCTATTTATCTCGGGTGAGATAATAATCCCAAATATTATTTTGATATTTAGTTTCATGTTCATGATCTGAGTCAGTATTAGATTCACCTTAAGTTTGAGGAATAAAAGGGGAGGATTCAGCCTCAGATTGAGGTTTTTATTTAGATTCCAAAGGAATTTCAACACCTATGGGTGCCTGAGTTCTTTTAGAAGACTCCCCATACTTCTATTAAGACTTTAAGGACTTTTTTCCTTTTCCATTAGAGAATCCAAACTCATGAAACACTACATCACAACTAATGATTCATTTTTGATAACCAAGTTTAACTATCCACAAACAATATCCCTTAACACCCTTTGGATATCCTACACATATAAACTTTACAAAACCGGGAGTAAACTTACCATTTTTGGTATGAGTATAATATATGGATCCAAAAATCCAAAGGTGTAAAATACATGGGGGGAGGGGACCATTCCATAGCTCTTATGGTGTTTTAAATGCATTAGAAGATGGGAAACAATTAATAAAGTAGAAAACTGTGGAGGTAGCCTCATCCTAGAAGAACATGGAGAATTTATAATGAGAAAACATGAAAATTATCCTTTCTAAAATAGTATTATTCATTATTTATACTAATTCATTCTGTTGTGGGGTGTCTAAAATAGTACGATACATTTTAATCACCTCGAATTCACAAAATTCATTGAATTCATTGGAAAGATACTCTAAAAAGTTATTAGTTCATAGGGATTTTATCATATTACCATATTCAATTTATACACTAGATTTATACTTCATCAAATTCCAGTAGGTATCAAAATTATTTTTGATTATATAAATCTTGAATTTCCTAGAGTATTCATCAACAAAGGATAGAAAATAGCAGCCTCCACCATGGAAGGTGACCCTAAAAGGACCACAAGGATCATAATTGACACATTCAAGGAGTTCTCTAGACTTATACATTAACCCACTAAAGCCAACCCTTGTAGATTTCCCATACACATAATCTTCATAAAATGGTAAATTGCAAGGAGTGATATTTCTCAACGACCCTTTTTTTCTTAATTCATCAAGACCTATGTAACTTAAATTCCATAACCTTATACTATAAAGGGTGACAGTATCTAAGCCTAAAGTGCTATATTCATTCATCTTATTCCTATGAAACCTAACATCCAACATATAGATGAAATTATGGAGGTTTCCTTTCATTACAGTGAGAGATCCTCAAGAAATCCTTAGAATTACAGAGTCTGATATAAAAGTGCATCACTTTTGGTTAAGTAATATTTGGCAAATGAGGTTTATTTTTTAGTTTGGATACCCCCTTAACATCCTCAAGATTTTTAACAGTCCTATCATGAAGTTCGAATGAAACTGATACGATCTCCCTAATATTAAAATAGATATCATTCCTTAGAAACACCTCACCCAATTAAGTTTCCCTTAATTTAGAGACGTACTCCCTCCTAGGACACATGTTGAATGAAGATTCATAATCAAAGATCTATTATTTATGGATGGAAACATTAGATAAATTTAATACACCAAAAGTATAAAAAACTTGTTCAACTAATAGGAATGGTCATTACTGTTATCTTTATAGTCACCCTTCTTATTGAGACAATTTCTATTTATGTGGTCAGGTTGTTTACATTGAAATCATTTGATTATACCGTCCTTGGATTTTAATCTATGTTTTTTAGATTGACCTCTTTTTTTTCTACCCCTATAATAACTTTTACTCTTGATATTTGGACCTTCAGCCATAGCCTTAGCACTACCATTCTTTTGAAGGTTTTTAGTGAGAAAGGAATATTTGACTTCTTTAAGACTAAGAGTGTATTTTTTATACATCATAAAATATTTACCAGAATTAAAGGATTAATATAATGAAATCAAAATTATTATGTCTCGGTCTTTATTATCTAATTTGATATCTATATTGGTAATATCTAATATTTTTTTTAAATTCATTAATGTATGACCTGACTGCAGTTCCATGGCATTTTTTGAATGTATATAATCTCATTTCTTTATATAGTATACCATCAAGATACTTATTCATGTAAAAGAATTTCAATTTTGACCATATACTAATAGAAGACAAATAATATTCAAATTATCTAGGAAATTTATCTCATATAGGTAAAATAATCAAACTATGGGATTTCTTAAGGACTTTTTCAGGAACATCGACATAGGTGACAATAGTCTATCCATTTGGGGAAGGGGTGGTCACTTTCTTTTTAGTTCCATCAAGAGCATCAATTAATTCTTGTGATCGAGAAGTCTAATCATTTTAATACACCAAATGTTAAAACAATTTTCACCATCAAATTTATGAATGCCAAAAATTTTAGACCCCATTCCCTACATTTTAGTAAGAAAATGACACCAATTTTAGGGGGGAAAATTGTCGTGGTTGTCCCCAAGAATAAATCATGATCCCCTGATGTGTATTTATGGGTTACAAATTAATATGAATAATTTAATGTAATAATTTAAATAAAATCAAATTATTTTTCACAAAGATAAACTTTTAGATTCATAAGAACCGAAAGAAAAAATAGAAAACAACAAAGGGCACCAAGAAATAACAAGATTCATACAATTGTGATTCTACATGCATAGAGAGAACAACACCTAGTTTATTTTTTTTATTACCAAATGAAAAAAGTAGGGAAATACAGAGTCAAATAAAAATAAGATAACTAGAGAAACTATATGAGGAGACTAGCCTTGTTGAACTTGGTGGTGGAGATGAAACCCATCATGTAGAGTCAACATTTTCCACTCCTAGATGAAATCACACATACAGACACACACACACCAAAGAAGGATATAGTTCTTTGAATGATTAGAAAAAAAATAAATCACTTAAAAATATAATATTCAAAATCAAAACCTGGTTATGATGAATGGATATCAAGATCTGAAACTCCTTCTAGTGCATAGTATTTCTAGATCCATGATCAAGCCATTCTTCTATAAAATATCCACTGGAATAGAATATAAGTTCGTGGGTTTGATAAAAATAAGATAAAGGGGAGTTTAGATAACCAAGAGACTATAGTTTTCCCCTTCCTCAAGTTATTCCCCATAATCAAGATGAACACTCTCTCAGAGATCTCAAAACTAGACTAGTGGTATACCGAATGGAGCGGAGAGAAAAATATTTGTAACAAAGTAGTGAAGTGCCATTATGGAGTTTTAGAGAAGTTTCAAGTGGTGTAGATATAGATAATGGGTTGAAGGCCACATGGATAGCTCAGATCATGGAGACAGTTCAACTAATAGAATACAATGAAACTGGGTGGAAAGGTAGAATCATGTGAGTGTCCAAAGGAGGTACGACACATATTTGAGATGAAGAAAAAAAACATTATAGGAAGAAGTATTTTCCTTTGGATCAAAATTATCCATGAAATATAATTAATCCACTAACCATTAGGGAAACAACAATATACCATCTAAAAAATAAAAGCAAGGTGATTAGTACAATAGGGAGATGTAAATAGTGACCATGCATACAGTTCCCATACAAGTAGTAAGGAGTAAAAAAAATATATTGATAACATCATTAAAAGTAATGGTAATCTTAAAAGAATTAAAATTCAATAGTAATTCAAGGCATAAAAACACAACCCATATCTTCTAAGATAGATTTAGAGGTTTGAAATTACTTTTTATTATATTGAAAATTAAAATTCATTTTTTATTTCATTTATATTTTCTAAATTTTAACATGATTAAATGTTTGAGAAATTAATTTATTTCAAATGTGGAAATAAATTTGTATTGGAACCTTTCCTTTATTCTTGCCAGGATTTTATTTTTTCTTGTCTTATTTATTGTTGGATGGATAATTGTTGTGGGATGCTCCTGCTTAAACTAATTTTCAGCCCACTCCTTTAATCTAATAACACATACCCAAAATTTTTAACAATATATATCAGTAAATTTTAGTGGAATTAGAGAAAATAAGGATAAAATGAAACTAGAGTTGGGAATGTTTTAAGAATTTAGATTTGATCTAATTTATGAAGGTGAAGGATGTAGTGGAGGATGGTTTTACAAAAGTTAAAAGGTCTTAATAATAAATTGGGGGTTCATGTTTAGGATATAGATGGGTTGTCTTGTTTCCAAAGAAAACAAGTACCACTGAGTACATGGTGGAGGGGTACTGTGTATCCATTGTGATAAGTGGTAGTTCTGAAATCATATCTAATACCATTGAGTACCTGTTAGTGGTGTACTGGTTACGCGTTAGTACATCCAGGAAGTGGGGTGGTCTAAGGATGACAAAAAATTACCCAAAGGTGTAGCACTGGGTACCTAGTGTCCTGCTTTTTTATTTTTTTAATTTATCTTAAAATAAAAATTTATAAAAAAACCAAAAAATAAACCCCTCCCATCTTTTTTGTTTGGCCGATCCACCCTAGAATTTGATTCTCTCCCTCCCCTCCCATGTTCTTCTTATTATATCTCCTTAATTACCCATCCTATTAGAAATTTGTCTATAGTTGGGGAATCTTAATGGTAAGTCTAAACCCATTCATCCTTTCTTTCTCTATTTCCCCCCTAATCACTACTTCATCCATAAATATAGGGTTTTTTTGGCTTCCTTGATTTTAAGCGATTAATGAAGATTCAACCCATGACTGTATCACTCTAACCTGACCCATTGGATTAAAAGTGATCATAATACTATTAACCTTAGGTTAGATCCCCTTGACACCAAATTCTGAAAAGAAATTCCAAGGGTATATGTAATCATTAGGAGACGATTTACCCTCAATAAACAATAAAAATCATAATAAATAAAATCAAAATTGAAAAGAAAACACGATTCATGATATAAAAACCAATAATAATCCAATTATTTAAATAAACCATAAAAATCATTAGAGTCACAGTAGTAATAGACACCAATAAGCCTATGAACAACTCGAGGAATCAAAAGACACAAATGCATTTATGTGGCACTATGAACGAATCCACTACAAGATCATCTTCAATATCCAACTCCCAAAAGGGACAACAACAACATCAAGCTGCTATACTAGAGAAGTAAAATACCTTCCCCTTTAGTATATCTTGATAAGAAGTATCTCTATACGTGCCAAGGTTCATATGAAAAGGTTAGTATAGAGCCTATTACTTGTAGGTTCCAAGAACCTCAAAAGCATCCTTTGATGGGAAAACCATCTCATCTTTTAGTTGTAAATCATGTATAATAATTTATTCACATGATCAAAATTTCATGTCCAACTAAAATATTATATTACTTGACTAGATTGAAACACTTGAACTAGAAGTGAATAATCTTAACATGTAATTTATAATTAATTTATGAGTAGATATAGAATTTCCTCAATTTGTAATTCCACTTTCATTGATGATATTGTTAACAAGATCTGGTCATACCATTATTGTATTGTATAATTCAAGTTTATAATCCATTTAGTGGTGATCCAAACGCACATAAAAATATCTAAATGACACTATATAAATATTGGGTGATAGCATGACTGATCCTAATCACTTGAATTGTTCGTGGTTGATCACTATAGAATTCTTCCCATGAGAGGAATAACTCTTGATGATCTCTTTTTGGATTAAGAGAGGAGGGGAGGAGAGTACTATATATCTCTTGATCTCTGTCTAGGTGTTAATAGAGTCTCACTCTATCCATTGTGCTCACCAATTTTGATTTAGAAAATAGATATTATCAGATATTTATTTGGGTAGGTTTAGGGTTGGAAAATCACACAAAAACCTTTTCCCAATTCCACAATTATTAGTTGAACTCATGTCCAATAATAATAATAATAATAATAATAATAAAACAATAATAATGATAACATTATTAAATTCTTTACATGAAAAACACATAAGGAATATAAATAAATTTCATTTATACCATTTCCAACTAGACTATTAAACTCGGTCTTCTTTCCTTCATCCACATTTCTCGATCCTTGAATAGTGACTATTTATTTAACAAATAAATATCACTACATTATTCATCGGTTAATATAAAAAATATTATATTCACCAAACATGAAAACAAATATTTATTATCATTATTTAAATCAATTATTATTTTGTATAACTTGTAATTATGTTATGGAGATCAACCAACTAGAATAAATTTCATTTATTTTAACTTGTTAAATTCAATACTATAATTTAACTAAGATTGTGGATGCACCTAATGTGTGAACCTATAGGACTATTTCTGAGTGGAATTAGGCATAAATTCCTAAACTCAAATGTTAACATCTAGAAACACACCAAGACATACATGGAGAAATAAGTTAACATCACAACAACATCCAACCTCCTATGAACATTTGCCGTGTAATATAATCCTTTTATCATAATATCTCGAATCAATTAGGATGCATGATGATTTCATCAACCTATATTCCCAATGTTGCTTTCTTTGAATTTCTACAATTGAACATTCCCATAAAACATGATGGACATGGATTTATTTAGGTGGTTTCATTACCATCAAAGGGCTTGATATATTAACTTCTCACAAGATACAAAAAGGGGTAAATCCTTTATTGCATTATCCATTAATGAAATATAACTCATGAACCACCCAAAATATCCCACTTCACCATGATAATATATTATCTTGTATTTCATAAATACATCAAAGTACATGAGACATTATATCTATTAATGATAATATTAAATACTATGGTTCAATACACACATCCACAGATAGGAATATCCAATGACACATGGAAATGGATATTTCATATTAACGATTCTATTCTCACACTAGTGGAAATAAGGGATTTAACATCGACGTAATAACATCAGTTTTTTATTAACCGACACCAATAGTATGTGCGGGAACTTATTGGCGTCTATTTTCAGTAAAACCCATGCTAAAACCATTATTCAATGATATTTCATGTCAGTTTTGGGAAAAACAATGCAGAAAATAAAAAAAAATGTTTTGGCATTGGTTTTTAAGAAAACAGACGTCGAAAAAAAATTGGCATCGATTTTAAAGAAAACCGATGCCTTAAGTCCAATTTTCAGCTTCGGTTTTCTCCAAAACCGACGCTGAAAGATTTTTTTTATTTTTGGCATTGGTTTATCTCAAAAACGATGCCGAAAGTCTTTTAAAAATTATCAGGGTCGCAAAACTCTCATTTTGTTGGATCTTCGAAATCAAAACCTGCGACGGAAGCTTCGACTTGCAACGACATTCGAAGCCCTATTTGTGATCTTGGACAACCATCTTTCATGGATTTATTCCATTTTCATGATTTACAGTTTCTGTTCTTTTTTATCCTCTCTTGATTTATCTTTTATTGTTTATTTCTTCTTCCATAACCCTATTTTATTCTAATTTTAATGGTGGTTTGATTTTAGTTGTTGTTTATCATTATTTTTCGTTAGTATTATCATTATTGTTATAGATTTTGCAGTGTTTGTTTTTCTAAGTCATTATATGGAACACATTTTTGATTGACGATCTCCATTCAGGTTAAACTTCAAATTTTGTAAGTTTTTTTAATTTTGTAGATAAATTATTTATCATTTAATTTTGTTATTGATTTGATTCAATTATTAGTTTATATTTTATTTTAAATGTGTTAGGGCATTGTTAAATATTCTTTCAACAAACATTCTTAAATACCCTGTCAAAAAATTGCATCTGTTTACATTGGCTCCAATCAAATTTCACCAAATTCACTTACTGCATCCTTTAAATTAATGCAATCTTCATTACTTTTGACACATGCAGCTTCAAAATAAAGCAACAACTATATAAAATGAACTAATAAATTTTAGATGAATGATATTATAATTAAATTATAATATCAATACAACACACATGTATATAATATGAAAATAAAATGTTTACTATTTGTAAATGTGTTTCATATCTGATATTTTCTATCTAATTATCAATAGTTTTTATTAAATTTTTTTTTGAAATTTATCTCATAGATATTTAAATGTTTATATGTTTTAATATATTCACCAATTATATTGTGATATCAGGTATTTAATGGATCGTAATTGGATTCATTTACGAAGAACCACTAGTGAATATGAAAAAGGAGTTGATAATTTTTTGGAATTTTCTAATCAAAATCTTCAAAACATTGATTTGATTTTCTGTCCATGTGTGAAGTGTGTAAATATGAGAAAGTTAAACTCCAGAGAAATCGAGGATCATCTCATTTGTTATGGTTTTAGCCTTAATTATACACGTTGGATTTGACATGGTGAAAGAACTGAAAATTCAACATCCAACGTTGATGACGATATACATAATGTGGCAGAAGATAGTATTGAATAATTAATTCATGATTTAGGTGTTGAAACCATCGAAAAAACAACAACTATTGAACGATTGTATGAAGATTCTAAGAAACCATTATTCCCAGGTTGTAGTAAATATACAATGTTATCAGCAGTTTTGAGATTAGTTAACTTAAATAAAAAATGGGTGGAGTGATAAAAGTTTCTCTAGTTTACTTGAGCTTTTAAAAGAGCTACTTCCAGAAGGCAATTGGCTTCTAGATTCCAATTATGAGGCAAAGAAAATATTATTCCCAATGGGATTGGGGTATAAAGATATGCATGCTTTCCCCAATGATTGTGTACTGTATAGTAATGAAAATGAATATTTATCAAGTTGTCCTACATGTGGAACATCACGCTATAAGATAAATAGGAAAGTCAACTCAGATTCATTCTCAGGTGATGTCATCTAACGTCATGAAAAATCAATTTTGTACTTTCCAATGATATCATCCAATATTTTTTTCATACAATTCTGATAATTCAATTATGATTCATTTTTAGGTACAAGAATCAAAACTCTTGCAAAAGAAATTAGGTACCTTCAAATAATTCCTTGTTTGAATCGTCTATTTTCAAATTCAATTGATGCAAAAAGGTTAAGATGGAATTGAGATGAGTGCATCTCTGATGGTAACATACATCACCCTGTTGATTCACCACAGTGGAAGAGATTTGATAAAAATTTTATGATTTTGGAAGTGAAGTTAGAAATCTGAAAATGGGATTGTGTACTGATGGAATGAATCCATATCGGAGCCTCAATAGCCAACATAGTTCATGTCCTATTTTTCTGGTAGTTTACAACTTGTCCCCACATCTATGTATGAATAAAAAATATGTTATGATGAGATTGATGATTTCTGGGCCAAAAAAACCGGGAAATGATATTGATGTGTATATTTCACCATTAATTGATGATTTGAAAATGCTACGGGAGAAAGGTGTTAAAGTTTTTGATGCATACAAGAAAGTGTATTTTCTTTTGCGTGCTATGATAATGTTCACTATAAACGACTTTCCTTTATATGGAAACTTATTTGGATATAGTGTTAAGGGACATAAAACATTTCTAATTTGTGAAGAAAAATCTTCTTATTATCAACTGCAGAATGGAAGAAAGACAGTGTACGTGGGACCTCGAATATTTTTGCAAATTGATCATCCTTATCATAGATTGAAAAAAAAATTAACGGTTTACAAGAATACAACCTTCCCCCTCGACCATTGTCAGTTGAATAATACTATAACAGGGTGAAAGATATTGATTCGACATTTGGAAAGAGAAGAAGTTCTGTTTTTCAAAAACATATATGGAAGAAGAAGTCTATTTTTTCGAACTACCTTATTAAAGATTTTTAGAGATAAAACATAGCATTGATGTTATGCATGTTGATAAAAACATATGTGACAGTTTTATTGGAACTTTGTTAGACATAAAAGAAAATAAAAAAGATAGATTTTATGCTATATTGGACTTGATATTAATGAGAATACATTTGGAGTTAGCTCCCACTGTGAAAGGAAACAAAACATATTTACCTCCGGCTTGTAACACATTAAGAAAGATTAAAAAGATTAATTTTTGTCAGTGTCTTCATGGTATTAAAGTATCCAGTGGTTTTTATTCAAATGTGAATAATTTGGTGTCATTGAAGGATTGTAAATTAATAGGTATGAAATCTCATGATTGCCATGTGTTGATGCAAAAACTTCTACCAGTAACAGTGTGTGGTATATTACCGAGAACTATCAGAAATACTATCATCAGGTTATGTAATTTCTTCAAATCCATTTTTAGCAAATTAGTTGATCTGAATTTGTTAGATGTGTTGTATAATGAAGAAAATATTATTCTTTTTCAACTAGAAATGTATTTCACACCCACATTTTTTTGATATAATGGTCCATCTACTGATTCATTTGGTGCGTGAGATAAGAATATGTGAGCCTATTTATTTAAGATGGATGTATCCGTTTGAAAGATATATAAAAATCTTGAAATGAAATGTTAAAAATCCTTATCGACCAGAGGCCTCTATTGTTCAAAAATATGCATCAGAAGAGGTGATTGAGTTTTGTACTGATTATTTGTATGAGGTGGAGCATATTGGTCTCCATGTATCTTGACATATGATAGTTGATAGTGAAGGTAGTGGGGTTCGAGGAATAAAGGTAAAGTTCATTCCATGTGATGAAGTGATTCAGGCACATTTATACATTTTGAACAACACAGATGATGTTCAATCATATATATCCTCACATATTACTGAATTAAAGTTACAATATCTGAAAAGAAACGAAAAGTGGTTGATTATTGAGCATAAGAAAAAATTTATTTCATGGTTTAAAGAGAAAGTCACCCCAGATATATCTGCATCAGAAACATTGAAGTGGTTAGTAGGGGGACCATCTATTAATGTGATCGCATGGTCTGGTTTTGATATCAATGGCTACACATTTTACACAAAAAACCTGGATGACAAGAGTGCCGTTTAGAATAGTGGTGTGATGGTTTTCGCTGAAGCAATGCATTTTTCGAGTGTCAAAGATAAAAACCCAATTTCTGCCTCAATGTCATATTTTTTAGTTCTTTAAGACAAATGGGAAATTGATTATATTAAATTTTGAGTCACTGTTTTTAAGTGTAATTGTGTTGATAGTAATAGTGGTGTGAAACAAGATGAATATGGGTTTAAAATAGTTGATTCACAAAGATTTAATTACAATGAGGAACCATTTATCATGGAGACACATGAAAAACAAGTATTTTATGTCAGTGAATCATCGAATGATCAGTGGTCATTTTTTTTGAAATAAAAAATATACCATTTGGGTGATGAGGATGATGCTGATAATGTTAGTGATTTACATGAGCCTTATTCATCTATTACGCACTTTCCAGATGATTACAATGAGTATAAGATAGATATAGTACATACAGTACGTAATGATCATGGTGAAGGCATGTGGAAAAACAATAAATTAGTCTCCTAATTTTTCTGGTAAATATTTATATTTTGTTTCCATTTTTGAAACTTACAAATGCATGCCTCTTTTTTTACTAACTTATTTTTGTCTTCCTTGTTTCTAATTATCCAGTTTTCTAATGATATGCAGGTACACAAAATTTCATTACACTTTCTAGTAGCAATGTCAGATACAGATAGAGAGAAGCAGTTACTGAGGTATATCTATTTTGACATATTATTAAAAATTCAGTAATATACTTATTTAATGAAATAAAACTGTTAATTTATGAAAACAATTTGCAAGACTACTGATGCGTCCTCTGTGGAGGACACTTCTCCTGTTACTACTCAAAAAATCATGTTCTCAAGTTGGTAAACGTGGTATTACATGTTTACCAAAACCATCACTTGCTCGCGATGATGAAAAAGTACACTTCCGTTTTGATGATAATAATAATGCAGTTGGCCCAAATGCAGTTCAGTTTGTTAGTTATATAGTGATACAGAGTCATTGTTGAATTAATATTTTATATCCTGATTGGAAGTCAGTGGACAGGACGGCGAAGCAACAACTTTGGGAGGCCGTGAAGGTAGAATATCTTAATTTATTTATTTTATCTCATTTTTTGAACATTATATATTTTAAATGACATATTTAATTTATTCAATTACAAATGACATTAAATTTTGAGGAAACCAAAGAAATTAAGAAAAGACATCTCTCTTTAGCGGCAGTTCGATAGAGAGATTTTTAAACCAAACTGACAAAAATTTAAGTTTTTTGAAAGAGAAGGTTTGAAAGCCCATGTCTTAAGTATCCATTTATAGATGAAGATACATGGAAGCAATTTGTTGATAGTCGTTAGGAAGAGAAATTCCAGGTATGGTAATTATTTTATATTTTAAATTTTGTGATATTTTTTTCTTATTACTTAGTAGTTTATTTTTATATAACAGGCCTCCAAGAGATCTCATTAGAAGATCTAGTTGAGAAATGTATACACTCATACTTTATCATGTGGAAGGTATTCATATTTGGAGAAGAAAATTATTGAATAAAAATTTGAAGCATTAAGAGCTCGATCAAGTAGTGGTTCAGAAGAGGTCCATTTTGGTCCTCCATCTCCTCCCACTCGCCATGAGAAATGGAAACGAGCAAGAAGAAGGAAAAATGAATAGTATCTTATAGAGGAAGCTCAGCATGTGGATGATAGAATTGTAAGTAAATATTATTTATTTGTTAACAATTTTTCTATTTTATAAATTATAAACACTGATATCAATTTTTTATTTTTCATTTCAGGATGAACTTCAGGAGAAAGAGACACATGGCTCTTTTATCCCCGAGTGTAGGATGTACATCCTATCCACTGCTTTGGGAAAGGCAGAACACCCCAACCGTGTTAGAGGATATCAGGTGGGTGTTAGTATTCGGAAGGTTTTTGGTAAGAGTAAGCAATCAAGAGACCCAAAAATAGAATCCTTAAAATAAGAGATGAATGATAAGAAATAGTCTATGGGTGATCAAATTCAAGCAGCAGTGCAGAAGTCTTTGTTAGAACACTTGGAAAGATAGTCACAGTCTGCGCAGCCTTCCCAGGTATATTATTTATTTGTCATCAATTTTTCTATTTTATAAATTATAAGCACTATTATAAGTTTTTCATTTTTCAGCCTTCTCAGCCTACTCACCTGGACTACCCTGCCCCATCTGCTTACCCTTCCCCATCTGCACAACCTTTTGAGGTATATTATTTTAATTGTCATCAATTTTTCTATTTTATAAATTCTAAACACTAATATAACTTTTTCATTTTTCAGCCTTGTCAGCTTACTCACCCGGACTACCCTTCCCCATCTGCTTACCCTGCCCCGTCTGCGCAACCTTTTGAGATATATTATTTTATTTTCATCAATTTTTTTTTATAAATTATAAACACTAATATACCTTTTTCCTTTTTCTGCCTTCTTAGCCTGCTCACCCAGACTACCCTGCCCCACCTACTTACTTTGAGCCTCCACCTCCTCCCTCGGATCAAGCCTTATATTTTGAGTTGTTTGTGGGAGATCCTCATGTACATATTGTTGCATTAGGACAAGTGATTTTTTTGGGGGACTTGGTACATCATCAGCCTATACAGATGGGTTAGGTTAGAGTATCAGGTACTTGATATTATAGATCCTACTGCTCTACTACCGTTTCTTATTATGGAGATCACCAATATTGGGGAATGTATGATCCATATTTTACTTTGGACAACTGCTCTTCTCCGTTATATTTTAAATGAGGTATGTGTTTGTTTAAATATTAATTTTAAATGATTCAAAATTAATTATAATGTTTTTTGACATTAAACTTATATTGGAATATCTGAAAGCAAAAGAAACTGCACAAATGCAACAAAATGTTCCGAAATAGTTGGCTATAAATACTTCTAATATTTCTTATGGGTTACAAAGATTATCTGAGTCTTCTTCTTCCTTGAATTTTATCTATGAGTTTCATATAATGCTTGATATATGCAGAAAAAATTATTTATTGACATTAATGAAATAAGATATCATGCATTTAGTTAATTTTGAGGAGATCAGGCTGAGTGTTGGGCAATTGTTTTCCATGTAAGTAAATTGACGTTTGAATTGCTATTTCATTAATAAAAGATGGTATTAAATTGACTAACTATATTTTATTTTTAAATTAGTTATCTACACAAGCTTCTTTTAAAAAATGAAAGTACATACATTTACAGTTTTATAGATCTAGAGTAAATTTCCTTGGAATTCAAACATGTGATGAATGATGAAAGAGTTCAATATATATTCGAGAGATTATCACAGATAAAGATTCATCGCTATTTTTTTCCATTTCATAATAAGTAAGAATGTAAAAATAATGATGAATTAATGATCATTATAATGTCATTAATTGTGAACTTTTTGTATTGTAGGAGCATTGGATGTTAGGCATATTTTTCCCAAGTGAATGCACCTCATATTGGTTATTCTCTTTAAATAGAACAGTTCGTAAACCATTTTCCACCTTATTAAAAAAGTATGTTTTTTTAATATCATTATGTTTAATTTTCATTGTTTAGACATGTATTATTAGTTCATATGTATAAAAATGCAGTTCATGGAAACAGTTTAACGAGGTATACATGTTAGTAAAGAAACCAAAGAAAATAAAATCTGTGGAAGTACAGGTAATTAGTTTTTATATTATATTTTTTTCCGATTCATTTATATATTGGTTTTTATTATCAGTTAAATTTTTTATAACTATAGTTTCATCTTCAACATGGACATGTTGAGTGTGGTTATTATATTATATGATTCATGTATGAGATAATCACAACTGGGGAAACTACTAATCTTCATAAGGTTAGTTGTACTAATTTTTTTATATATTTTCCACCATATTATTCTATTTTTTAATTTCATATCATTCAATATTATTATAGGCATATCAAAAGACAAACTCTTTTGATATATTTGGTGTTTGAACTGACTAATAATCAAATGAATGCTTCAACAATAACCAACAAGGAGCATTCTGTAAATTTCAGGTATGTGTATTTTAATTGTACTTTATTATTTTGAAAGTGTAATATTCTGAATTTTCTAAAAAAATTAACTTCCAGCATCAGTTTTTTTGTTTATGCTTCATATATGAAAGAATAAATAATCAATAAACAATGTGATGAGAGGCTATATACTATAGCTAACATGAAACCATGTCGTACCTGCATCAACTCCATGCCAAAAGGATAAAAAAGACATTAGAAGTGACCAAGAATAATCCAAAAGTGCATTAATCATATTACATGGTATCCTTAAGGAATTGAGTATTGAGTTAGGACACAATGATTACGAGTGAACATGTACTTAATATCCACATGGCATCAATTTCATTCATGGTACTTGGTATCCATAATGAATTGAATTTTAGGTCTAGCCACATGACTATAATAAGTACATCGTAATCATTGTCTCATAATCATTGAGTTCTCTCAAGTGCCTCTGCAATGTATTTATCTAAATTTTTATAAGATTTATTGATGCATTGATGTTTAACCGGAATCCATGTAAATTTTTCAGTAACTCAAATGTATTGTCTTTGTTATCAAAGAATAGTTTGGCATTGCGAGAACTGTAAAGGCTGGAGTTGTGGGACTTGAAAATGTCACAAAATTTCTTTAAGTCATTGATTGTAGGTATGTGTATTTTAATTCTAATTTATAATACCAATGTGTAGATAATTTTATTGATTAACTAGATAAAAACATGTAAGTTATAGGTTTTTATTGAATGATAAATAATGTGTGATTGTTTTTGTATATTGTGTTTTTTTACAGGGGTTTCGATTTTTTTGGAAGTGTAATTTTATCTATTATCTAAAAAAATTAACTTACGGTGTCGATTATTATTAAAACCGATGCTGATTTTTTTTTAAAAAATGGAATTTCCGTGTCGGTTTTAGATAAAACTGATGCCAAAAACTGGTTCATATTGGGTTTTAGCATCGTTTTTATCTAAACCGACACCAAAACCCCAATTTCAGAATCGTTTTTATATAAAATAGACACCGAAAACCCATATGAAACATTTTTCAGTATCAGTTTTAGATAAAACCGACACTGAAAACCCAGTCGAAATTCAATTTCAACGTCGGTTTTAGATAAAATCGATGCCAAAACTCTTAACGAAATTATTTTCAGCATCGGATTTCTAATAAACGACACTGAAAACCTTATTTTTTACATTTTTTTTATAGATGTCAGTTTAAAACCGACGTCAAAAAACAAAAAAAAATGATGTCAATTCGTGTTTTTTCACTAGTGTCATAACCTCCTATCTCATGGATCACCAAGGGAAAACACCATGAGAGTGTGTATCAATGTATTATGAGCCTCCTAACCCTGATAGCCTATATATTCTATGTCTCCAAAGAAAAAATCATCCAAATATAGAACAAGGTTTAATAATAATGTTGTGGAACCTCTAGGATTTCATCATAACATGGAACTGTTATGAACTTTCGGTGTGACATATATTCTAAGGAAATTATCAAATAAAAATATCATACATGATAACAATAATGATGTGATAAGAAAACTTATTTAATAAAAAAAAATATGTAATCTAGTACTATGAAATTAAGTTATAGGGAACCAACTCCAATAGACTCTCACTTTCACTAGAGCCAACTGACAAGGACTTTTAGTCAATTAGATATCACATGATACTCATGATTCTACTTAGATAAATAATTCTTTAAGGTGTCCTCCATGTTTTCATACATGGATACACTGCTCACCACAACTTTACATTGTTGAAAAATATCCCTCAATATATGAGACTTCTGAACTATGTTCTTTTTTCCATTACTATAACCTTAGATCTTTGGAGAGATACACTTCTATAGTGTTATCATAGTAAAATGTGATAAGATATTTACTCATATGTACCACATAAATATATTGTAAAAAGTTGTGAATCCAAAATTCTTCATTATTTTCATCAAAAACCACAACAAAATCAGACTCTATTGTAGAATCGATAAAAATTATATTCTTTGAACTCTTCTATATTACAACACATGTGTTGAGACAAAAGATATATCTAGATAGAAACTTTATATCATTATAATATATCTATAAACTAGAATATGTATAACCCTGGATTACTAGTTCTTCATCTCCTCCATACACCAAAAACATATCCTTAGTATGCCTCAAATTCTTAAGGATAGTTTTAACTATAGACTACTTCTTTTCACCTGGATATGCTTGATATATTCCTACTATTCCCAAATAATATGCAATATAAATCCACATAGATAACATGGAATATATTATAGGTCATATCATATATTTTTACGGGATATTACTCATTCTCTCTCTTTCCTCTTGTGTTTCATGACACATTTTATTGGAAAGATATATACCATGTGACACTTGAACCAATCCCCTCTTGTATTTTTCAATACCAAACCTATTCAGTATCTGTTTAATTTATGTACCTTGAATTAGTCCAAACATCCTATTGGATCTATCACACATGATATTGATCCCTAGAATGTAGGCTACTTCTCTTAAGTCCTTCATGGAGAAACAGTTTCTCAACCATTCATCAACCCATTGTAAGGCTGGTATACTATTTTGAATTAGTAATATATCATCAACATATACTACTATGAAAACAAATATAATCCCACTAAATCATTTATATATAAATGGATAAAATTATTTCTTAATGAAACCAAATTCCTTTATGTATTCATTGAACCCTCGATGCTTAATTTAACCCATAAATGGATCATTATAACTTGCATACCTTTTTGTAATTTCTTGGAGTAAAAAAACCTTTGAGTTGTGTCATATACACATCCCATTTAAGGTTCCCATTGAGTAAAGTTGTTTTTACATCCATTTTCAAAATTCTATAGTCATGGTAAGCTACTATGGAATGTGAAATTATGATGGAACTAAACAAGGAAACTGGAGAAAACGTTTTTTCATAGCCAATGACTTGACATTGTGTAAACCCTTTACACACAAGCCATTCTTTATAGGTATTTACTTTACCTTCCATTCCCAGTTTTATCTTGAATACCTATTTACATCCAACAAGTTTTGCATCGAATGGAGGATCAATCAAAACCCAAACTTAGTTTTGATACCGGTAATCCATCTCAGAATTCATAGATTATTTACATCGTGCAGATTTTGATATATCTAATTCCTTTATGTAGGAGATAGGATCATCATTTTCAACAAAAAATGAGTCACTATCATTAGTGACTAGAAAAAAATATATCTCTCTTTATCATACCTCTATAGCTCTCCTATGCAGTACATGTGTTTTAGGAACAACATATTCTATGAGGAACTATAGAATCAGTTCCTATACCAACTGTTGTGATCTTGAGCATCAAATTCATCAAATCAAATCATTATCCAACTATCCTCATTGAGTACTTTCTCCATCTCAATAAATACATCCCATCGTGTGATAGTTACTTTCATGTATGAAGGGTTGTATAGATAGTATCCCATTATTTCCTTAGGATTCCTTATAAAGATAAACTTCATGCATCAAGGTGCTAGTTTATTACTTGAACTAGCCTTAAAAAACTTCTCACAATCCCATTCATAAACATGTGAAAAAACATGTTTCATTAAACTATATAACTCAAAGGGAATACCATTTTCTGTTTTAGTTGGTAATCAATTTATTAAGTATAATGCTGTCAGTAATTCATATCCTCAAAAGGATAATGGAAGGCTTACATGAATCATCTTAGACCATACCATGTCCAATAAGGTACGGTTCTTCATTTCATTAACACCATTACATTGTGGTGTATAATGTGGAGTGAGTTGAGATAAAATCCCACACTCTCATAGAATGATGATAAAGTATTGGTTAATATATTCACCACCTCGATCTAATCGACGTTTCTTTATCTTCTTACCAATTTGATTCTCAACCTCATTCTTAAAATACTTGAACTTCTCAAAGGATTCATACTTGTATATCATTAAGTAGATATAACCATATATACTCAATTTTTAGATGAAAGTAATAAATTATGAGTATCCACATCTATCCTATACTTGAAAAGGTTTGCACACACAAGTGTATACTAGATCTAGAATATTTATGGCCCTTTCACTTTGAACAATTAATATTGGTTTGGTCATCTTTCTTTATCATGGTATCTTTGAAGTGTCTTAACATCAAAAGAGTCTAAGTAACTATCTTGATAGATATTTTCTAAAAGCTTATCATTTATGTGACTAGGGTGGTGATTCCATAACTAGGTGTTATACGAGTTGTGCGTGTTTGTTTCATTATCAGTTTCTAAAATTTGGTTTTCAAAATTTAATATGTAAATACCATTATTCAATTGTTCCAAACCATAAAATTTTCTATCATTATAAAAGTAGAAAACATTATTTCTAAATATGACAATAAATCCATCCATGTCTAAACAAGTAAAAAAAATAATGTTATTGGTAACCCTAGGCACATAATAAAAATTCTTTAAAACTAAAATAAACCACGTCATCATTATAAGATGGTAGTATCCAATGGATAGAACTACCATCCTCACTCCATTGGCCACTCATAGATCCACCTAATATATGGTAATATTTTTAAATATACTTTTTTTCATATATTGGGATAAAAATGTGAGCACCACATGCAATATCTAATACCCTACTTATAGATATGGAAATATTAAACTCAATAAAAACACACTTGAAGCTTTACCTTTATTACTTCGATAAGTAAAATTCCTCTTACAGTGGCCTTTCTTTCCACATGAAAAACATACCAAATCCCATTCCGTTCCTTAAATCTGTATCTTCTTAATCCTATAAGGACAGTTCTTCAGAGCCTTAGACTTGGAATGAGTCTTTGACCCCTTTGACTTGTTCTTCCTCTTCTTATTCATCATAAGGACAATGATTTTTTCATGCCCACGTATTTATAAACATGATGAATAAACTTAATAATTTTTGGAAGTGTATTCTCATTATTTCTCATATTATAAATCATTATAAAACTAGAGAAGTTTTTAGGTAATGGGGATAGAATGAGATCTGTGTGAATCCCATCAAGGATCTTAAAACCTAGGATGTATAGATGCTCAATGTATCCAGAAATATTGACTACATGTTCCCTACATGGAATCAAATATCCATGCTTTCACGTGAATAGTTCATTGGAGATCTCATATCTATCTAATCTCTTATTCTCTTGAGAGATATCCTTAAAGAATTCCATGTTTTGAGATTAGATGGAATTTTCTTAAGGAACATGAATTTCAGTTTGGTGGATGGGCCAAATTGTAAACAATGATTTGGAACATAATTAAGAGAGTTGTAAAACTCAACTATGTTTTTTAAACTTGGTTTATAGCCTGAGAGGTGTCCCCAAAGTTCGGATGAGTTTCAAGAACATTGGGCTCCAAAAACTCAAAATCAGGAGATTCTGTTAAGCACACATATTTTTTTGAAACCATGAATCCCACCAGAGGAAACCATTCCACATATTTAGAGGGGTTGAGGGTGTCACATGGTTTTTTATAACAATGTTCACCTGGAAACATGATCATGAGGTTTCTACAGGTCCCTTGATAGATGTTAAATGCATGGTTTTCACATGGTTTCCCATACCATGCAAGCCCCCATCATATGTAGTATCCCACGCATGGTTGGAACAATATTTGGCCAACCATGTAGCCAAACCATGCATCACATTTAAAGGGTTAAAATTACCATTTTTGTATTTGTTAGGTCCACTATGTAAGATACCCTGAGAGGGGGGGGGGTGGTGGTGAATCAGGGTATGACAGATTAAAACAACTGTCCCTATTGATCTTGTCTCGCTATTAAGAAAGTCTCTCTTCTCTCTCTTTCCTGAAGCAATGTATAAAAAAACTAAAGCATGCAGATGACACATCGATTCTTACTTGGTTTACACTCACTAGGATACATCCAAGGAGTATACACCGGCAATGTGCCGATGTACCAAATCCACTAAAAGCGCACTGCTGTTTACAAAGTTCGGGATAGATCACTTCTATTCCAAGGCTCACTACCTTCACAGTGTTTAGGGTCAGTTCACTACTTTCCCATGGGTCACTCCCTGTTTCTCTCTCTCTGGATCACTACCGGTGGATAGGATCACCTTCTTCCTCTTCCTCTTCTCACTTCTCTGGAAAAAATCCACTCACAGTTTATAGATCTATAGGTATCTTCATTATCACTTATGGATACATCCTCTGTTGTATGTAGATGCTCTGTTGAAGTCCAACTTTCACCCATAGATTAATCTCACTTTGCACCGAAGGTATCAGGCAATATTCTAGCTTTCATGAAGCCCTAAAAAGGCTGGCGTGCTTCAACCATACCTGGCACGCTTCTCTAAGCTGGCACGAAATTTCACCTCAACCACTTGCACGACACTAGCTTCTTCAACTTCAAACTTACGCGACTCACACCCTTTCACACCCAAACCAATTTTAGCATTCAACTATCAACTGTTGCGCTTCTTCAAAGACTGGAGCACAAGTGTAACCAAACCACTTGCGCGACACCCCCTTCTTCAACTCTAAATTTGGGCGAATCACACAGTTTCTCACCCAAACAACTTTGGGCCCACAACTATCAACTGGCGCACAACTTCTGAATATCTTTATACTTGCATGACCACACCACCTGTGTGACAGGAGCTCTGATTTTCTCTAAGTGTTGAACATCCTGCCGAATGAGGATGGGTCGTCCTCTATTTATAGGCATTTGGACACCCTGAGCGATAGTGCACAAGTCTCCTCTCGGCGTGTAAGTCCAGTGGCCCCAGTCTCTGGCGCGCTAGTCACTTGCATGACCAAACCCAAAAATTGGGCACCGCTTTTTCCATTTCCATATTTTGATGCTCTGATCTTGAAAGAAATATGTTGCGCAAGTTTCCAAGCCTCCAAGACACTGGCGCGCAAGTCCTTTTTCCAAAAACACTTTTCTCCATTTGTTGATTTTGAGGTCCAAAAATTTGGCAAACACTGGAAAATGATGCCACCTTGTCTCTTCTCTTTTTGAATCACTCCAGATCGACCATTCCTTTATTGACGTTCTTGAATAAATCATGGATCAATAATAACATACCTTGAACTCAATATTCCACCATGAAATCCCCTTTGTCAACAAATTTGTATGTCAGGGTTTGCTTTGTCAACAAACACAACACGGACGCCCACTTTGTCAAAAAACACAATCACCTAAAAAATGCTTCAATGATACCTTGAGGGTTTTTCCCAACACTCTTCCATAATTTTATTTCTTTTTCCACCTCTCCTCTTCCACGTGTGTAGTGCCTCTCTCTCTCTCTCCTTCTCTTGCTCCTCCTCATCCTTCTAGGAATGGAGGTATCTCCCTCATATGGAGACTGATTTGACCAATTTTCATCATGTTGGTTATCCCTCAGTAGGTCTACGACTCATCTTTCCCCCTTTATCAGTTTTTATATGTATATTTTGTGTTATCTTAGTGTGAATAATTCACCCTATTTTTTGGGAATTTGTTTAATTTTTTCGGTTTCTCTTGAACCGTATCAATTCAAGACTTGATATTTGACGAGTAGAGCAACATAAGTATGAGGCAACTGGTTTATGGATTTTACCCTTAGGTCTCGTATTTTTATAAAATATATCCATTGTTCCACATAAATTTTTTTCCATGAAATGTTTATAATTTTTTAAATGTACCTAAATAAATTATTTGACCTCCCCTTGAATAACTTATACCCCATGATATGTTTGTAGGTGAGGAACTGAACCAAAAACTATTTAAGGGTGAATCCAATTAATTTCTTTTACTGTTTGTATACCTCATACAGAAGCCACCCCTTTTGGGTGTTCTATTTAAGTATGTTTGTCAAAATTTTTACCTCCTCTAAACCACCTTTTAAGGCAGGTTTCTTTATGCCTCATGAAGGAATATACTTAATTAAATTAAATGAATGGTTTGATGGAAATATCATGTTTTCCAATAAAACCACATTTTGAGGCATGCTGTCTTTTAAACTAAAAAGGATGTGTTAAATTTTCTTTCCTTGCTTAGTCTCATGAAATTGGTGTTTTCCTTGTAATTTATGGTAATTCTTGGATGTTATTTCATTCTTAATTACATTTACTTCCATTTTATTTCTAATAAAATGATAAATGGCATGATATGGTCATGACCTATCTTATTATTTATAAATGGATTGTACAAATTTCATGGATGAACAGATGGACTATTTTATAAATTTTAAATGAATTATATTAAAAGGATCCAATGAACCTTGAGTGATGTCGGTTCCCTATTTATAGAATTTTGGGCTAAGGGATCATAGATAAAATAGATTACCCTAGACTGCTTGATGATAAAAGGGACATCTTATAGGGTTGTTGGCCATGAAATGTCACAACCCCTTGGTCGTAGATGTTAGAATGGATTTCTCATCACTTGGGTTACTGGGAATGATGTTCCACACCCCATTGATCAGGAGGTTGGGTATAATCATCCTTGTTATTGATTATGATACTCAACATGGGGTCTTAAATTCTTTATGATACTCAGTATGACAACCTATATTGATTTTGATCCTTGGGCATGCCAACACTTATGTATTATCATTATGAGAATCTATTACTAGTATGCATAGTATTATGCATGGACACCTAAGTTATGCCTAAGGTCCTAGATTGTACTATGTATATATATATATATATAGTTATAAACTTCAATACACCTATAGTGAATATATATGTATAAGTATATATATATATATATATATATCTATATCTCTATATATATACATATGATTCCTCAGAGATATACTGGCTTATGCAGAAGTAAGTATGGCCAGACAGGTGTCCTTGAGAAGCCTAATACTGACTTGTTTTGTTTATTTATTTTCTATTTTCTATTTATTATGTCTTCACATTATTGTATTTTATATTCATAGACTAGATTATTCTTTAGAAACTATTGGTGGTGGACTACTGAGTATATATCACACCTTTATCAGGGCTCCATTGCACTAGGGAACCCAAGCAGACCTCATGTTTGTAGGTCTAAGGATTATTTCTTATCTTGTTCATTGTACAAGGGATATTAGGAGCATAAGACAGAGATAACACTCAAGATTATTGTAGAGATATCCCTTAAAACTTTTTATTATTTTTCTTTATCCATTTATTGTTTGGAACTCTATATCCTACTGAATTTTTTTACTTATCTTATGTATCCCCACCTGAACATGCTTTCATGATGGTATATTTAGTGTAGGCCATTTTTATTTAGTTATTGTATTTATTTTCCATTGCTATATATGTTCTGTAGTTATACTGATTCCATTTTTATTTGATTTATTTTTTAACTCTTATCCTACCATGATAATATAATCATGAGGATATACTATCCCCACCATACCATCAATAGACCCTCGCTACTTGTCGATGCCCTCTGGAAAATAGGGAGGTGTGCTAGAGGCCATGTGTCAACCAGTTCAGATACTGGTTCCATAGTCAGTCAGTCTGGGATGTTACAAAGTGGTATCATAGATTTCTTTTCCTTTGTCTCTCTATTTTCGGATATTAGACAAGATAATTGGAAAGAGTCGATGCTTGGTAAATAGCCATGTTTGGGAGTGATCTACCCATGCATGGGGAAAGGTCCATGTGGCCAGGGATGGGATTGTTGTTCATGTTATTCATTGTTACAGTTTATTTTGATTTCACCTTGAGTGATTGGTGTACTTTCCACTTCTTACTGATTTATGATATTTATGGTATTTTAACCTTTTTCGGTATGACACAAATGTGGCATTACAAGAATCATTATAGGAATATAGATATTCACATACCATGACATATATATTTCATTTCTAGGAAATTTGAGATTTAATGATGTGCCTTGTGTGTTTAATATCATGCTTGTGATATACCATGTTAGGTATTTTAGATACCTGCTTAGTTCTATACCTACATAGGTATTCCTTTAACATTATTATTTTATAATATTATGTGTGATTTATTTAGCACGCCTATATATTTACTATTCATGGGTAATTACTTTATATGGTTTTGTGATTATTAGCATATTGATTGTATACCATGCTTGGGTGTTTTCCCTACTTACGTAGTAGATTTAAATGTAAATTCATTATACTTATTTTATTATTTACATGTGTATTTATTAATATGTTTAACATTCCTAGTTATAATTTTAATATATAGTTGGTTATTAAAGCGCCAACATCAACCTAAAAGGAGATTTCCCACACAGAGTGATGGTGACACCTAAACTTAACAATTTTTACATGTTGATCCATGGACCATTGGTTAAATGGGCTAAAGCATATTATTTTTGATTAAATGGGAGATAATTTTAAATTTATAAGGTGTATAGGAACTTAATAAATTGGTAAATGGAAACGCATATAATTGAACCATTATATAAGAGCAGGATATACCTTGAAACCATTGTAAAAACATAAAATCTGTTTAACTGTTACCTTAAATTAATTGGTTTCCTATATATGGGATTGTATCTCTATCACTTGGGCATGATAACCCATACGATTAAACTCCTAAATGCACAATTGGACCCAATTAGATTAGCCAGGGAAAGTTTCTTATGAGATGACCCATTAAGGGTGTTTTAAAACATGATATCGACTAACTTTATGGGCCCCTTGTAAGTCCCCTTTATTCGTGCATGACTAGGACCCTTGTAGGTAACCTTTATTCTTGCATTATTGGTACCCTTGTAGGTCACCCTTACATTTTTATGAATTAGTGAACCACATGGGGGTAGGTTTATGCTATATAGGAATTGTCATTTAATGTGTCCGTGATTGCTTATATGGGTTCACATATAAACGTATGGTGCCATCCTACATGACCAGTGCCCTCTTAAATTTGAAACAAAACTATTATATTCTTTTGATATTTATTATTTATGAGTCTTATATTAATTAAAAATTCCAATTACAACCAAAAGGGTGTTTTCCTCTATAGATTACAATTGAAATTTTATTTAAATTTTCCAATTGATAGAACCTTAAGTATAAATAAAATGGATAATGGAAATTTATGTTATAATTTTATTAATTATGAACGGGTTTTAGATGAAAAATAATTCTTAAAAGGAAGTTAATAAAAACTTTCCTATGTTCCTTATGGATTTAGCTAAATAAAGTACCATGTATAAATGTTTTTCCATGATTGGTACTTGTTTATCTTAAAAACTAATCATTGAAATGTTTAAAGAATTAAATGTGAATTTTTGTAATGCCTTAAAATGGAACCTTTCATGGTGTCCTTAGTTTTAACCCTCTTACAGTGGGTAGTGTTAGTGTTCATTGAGCTTCCCATATGAATGGAAATATGAGTGTTTCCCATAGGATTCTTATAACTTGAGATATAGGTGGTAGATCCTAGTTACTTTTTCATCCTGACCAAACTATAGGATCAAATGTTTATGATTTTATAACAAAATATCCATAGGTAAGTAGTACCTTCATAGATTTAATACTTTTCTAAATGCTTATGAACTTTTTTTGACGTGTGGTTCCCTTTGAGTGTGGTTTGTCCCATGTATGGATATTAGTTTCTAAAATGAAACTCATGTTTGATGGGTGGTCATTCAGTACTTTGAACCTTATTATGGACATGAGTATCATGTAATTCTTGATTTTAGTGGGTTATATATGCCTCTGGAATGACCGACCTCTTGGTAGGTTGTGTTACCCTTCTTCTTCTTCCTTTTTATGCTGGATGATTTGAGAGGTTGTTATCCTATTTTGCATTCATATGGGATAGTATGAATCTGAGCCAACTTTTCATATTGACCACCATATATTAGGATATATAGGACTGATAAGCCTATGGATAGTATCAAGGATGTTCCATTTCTCTTGTAAAAATATTAAGCTGTATGTGTCAATACACGCGGTACCCATCAAGTCAATAATGGTGCAGTGACTCATATGAGTTCGATAGTTATATTTTTAGCCTTAAGATATTACTCTACATTTTTGGGTCATATTTCGAGCAGAGTGACCTTGGAATTAGAGGAAATAAGACTCATTCCAATGCTCAGGATGAGGTCATAAAGGGATCAAGTGTTTTGACAAGCTGATTGGTTGGTTTTTGCTTTTACACCCAATTCCACGACATATGTGAGCGCGACTCTGAAGAGTGTCATGCATGCTTCTAAAGTGGATCTGAAACTAGTATTCTTGTAAGTATCAAATCTATTTCCCCTTTACTTTAAATCTTGATAAAAGTCTGTTGGCCCCCTCTAGGACTCATGGTTAGTGGTCGATGGAGCGTGTACTATGAGATGAGTTCCCTTTATCACTAAATGACAACTAGGATGCACCTAAGGTAGGAAGAATCAAATCAATTTTGGTTAAACGTGTCCTACCAAGTATAAGGAACAAAACCAAGGATGACCATTTAGAAATGGTCTCTGCTTATTGTAAATTCCCTTAAGAATGGTGAGTTCGGTTTATATCAATGCTTGCGAGGTAACACAATGATGTTATGGTTGGCTATTTATGAAACTTTTTAAATTTCAATAGTCAAGTTAGACTATGGTGGTCATTATTGAGTGATCACGGGATGCCTTGGGTGGTAAAGGCATTGTGGTCTATTTGATGTAGATCCATATTGAGCACTTTGTTTTGATGTAGCGGAAGTGTCTGAAATTCTTTTTGGAAATCATTTGAATCCTTTTAGAGTTCTCTCAGATTAATGATGATAATGTTCCCTATGATGACATCATCTAGGTACACTGAGAGAGTTTTAGTTATATTCCATGATAAATTTAAACACCGTTGGTCTTGGTAAGTGAACTCCACAGGATTTATGCTGCTATAGTGTGGTATGCTAAGAGGGTGTGGTTGTCCTGAGGGATACCTAGATTCCTGTGTAGGAATTACTTTGAAAGACTCATGGATACTATTAGGTTAATTGAATTAACTTTTACTTTATACTTAGTTAGTGATATTGATATGTAGATGATCGACATTGAACTAAAATATCACTTGTGAACACTGGAGTATGAACTACCTTGGATGAGCTTTTTAGACTCTAGTTGATGATTCTGAGATTACCCGCACATAATTCAGCATCAGATGGGATGTTTTTAGGGTGAGGATCCAATTGTGTTGGATTAGTTTTACACCCATGTTCATGCCAATGAACGACAACATAAATGAATTTTTTGTCTTGATACATCACCATAAGTCAGGTATATGATTTTGTGGATGTGATCGAAGAAAACTCAAGGTACCTTAGGAGAAGGCATCGAATTTTAGGTTGTGTTATGATGACCATATATGCCATGCATTTTTATTAATAGTCAGCAGAAATTGGATCAATTTATTTATTTCTTGTTTAAATGAACTCTTTCATGGAGGACCATTTTAAGAACACCATCAGGTTAATATGAGTGTGATGTAAATGTCAATAGTGCCTTTCAAGAAAATCTTGTGCAACCAAATAAAATGAGGAATTTTTTATGTCCTCAGATGTAGTTGGGTTTCCAAGTTTATGAAATCATGCTAGGAGAATCATTATAATTCATAGGGAATGCTTTGATAAGAAATTCCTAATGTGGGGAGTACCATGGCTCAAAACTTGCCTCTAAATGGTAAAACCTATTCTGGGGATCACCATAGGCTAATTGGTGAATGTGAAGAAGATATGATTGTGTATATAGTTTTACAATCTTGAGTAAGATCCATCATGATACTTTAGTTCAGAATACGAGAATTGTATTTAGATTCACCAGCTCATGCACCGTATGATTAAAGTAATGATTAGATGTGCATTGGGAATTTTGGAATGTAACACAACCATTTGGAAAAACCCCATGACCCAAGTAATCCATATGTTGATTCCATTGTTTTCCCAAGTATTCTTGTGGATGATAAGTTCTAAAGAGGAGATATTTTATCATCTTGTGTTTTTGGACCAAATGGAATTTTCTAAAGAAACTATAATTTCAGACTGGCATATGAGATGGATTTTAAACTAAGCATTAGAACATAATTATGAGAGTTAAAATGCTAAAATATTTTTTTATACTTTGTTTAAGTCTTGAGAGGATTCTTGGAAGTTATGAAGAGTTTAGGGAGCATCGAGCTCTGAATGATAAAAATTGGGATAAGATATCAAGGGAACATGGTTTGTTTGAAACCATGCGGCCCACCAGAGGAAACCGTGTGGCCTGTTCAGAGGGGATGAGGGTGTTAAACAATTTTACTTAACTGTGAACACCAGGCCACATTGATGTGAGATTTTGATAGGTTCATTTTATTAGGTAAAATTCATGGGTTTTCACATGGTTTCCCACACCATATTCATAAACCATTTTATCCCCCTTTGTAGGAAGTATCCCATACACGATTGGTGCACGGTTTGAAAAAACATGTGGTCAAACCTTACACCACATTTAAAGGGGTGAAATTCCATTTTTTCCCTTCCAACATTTTATTTATTTTTCTTCTTATCCTCTCCCACATATATAGTGCCTCTTCCTATACCACTCAAGCTTCATCTCCTCCTTCTCATCCTTTTAGGCATGGAGGTATCTTCATCATATGATGACTAATTTTTCCACCATTCATCATGTTATTTAGCCCTCAGTATGTATACAACATATCCATTATATTTTCTCTATTTTCTCATCATCTTTAGTGTTATATTTGTGTAATTAATTCACCATATTTTTGGGGAATTTTTTCATTTCATCAATTTACCTTTAACCGGATTGATTCAAGCCTTAATATTGGATGAGTATAGAACCCTAAGTATGAGGTAGGAGGCCTATAGATTTTACCCTTATGTCTCATCATTTTATAGAATATATATTTTGTGTTGCATGTCATAATTTCCATGTGCTGCTTATAATTTGTGAAACGTCCCTAAATAAATTATTAAAAATCACCTTGAATAAAATAAACCGTATGATATGTATTGAGATAATGACCTCAACCAAAAAATCTTTTAGGGTGATTCTAATTAATTTCCTTTATTGGTTTGTTGCCTCATATAGAATCCACCCCTTTTTTGTGGTGTTATTTAAGTATGTTTTTTGAAATTCATGCTTCCTATAAACCAAATTTTTTGGTGCGTTTCTTTGTTCATAGCAAAGGAATCCACTTAATTAAATTAAATGAATGGTTTAATAGAAATATCACGTTTTCTAATAAAACCACATTTTGTGGTGCATTGTGTTCTAAACTAAAAAAGATATGTTGACTGTTTTTCCTTGATAAGACTTATATCTTGGATGTTTACCTTGGTCTTTATGGTAATTCTTAGAAGTTATGGCATTCTTATGTACATGGAATTCCATTTTTATTTCTAATAAAATGATAAATGGAATGCTATGGTCATGACATTTATTTTTATTTATAATTGGATTGTATAAATGGAATGGATGGACACATGGATGATTTTATAAATGTTAAATGAATTATATTAAAAGGATCCAATGCTCTTTGAGTGACTTTGATTGCCTATTTATGGAATGTTGGGCTAAGGGATCATAGGGAAAAAAATTACCCTATACTACTTGATGATAAAAGGGACCTCGATTAGGGTCATTGACCATGATGTGTCACACTCCCTTGGTCAAGGATGTTGGCATAGAATTCATATCACTTGGGCAGTTGGGCTTGATTTTCCACAACCCCTCGATTAAAAGGTTGGGCACCAATCTCTTCTTTATTGATTATGATACTTGTAATAATTTTCTAAATTCTTTATGATACATGACATGGTGGCCTATATTGATTCTAATCCATGGGCATGACGACCCTTATGTATTATTATTACGAGACTCTATTACCAATATGAGTAATATTATAACTGGATTCATGAGTTATTCCTCGAGTCTTGGATAATACTATATATCCATATACATGGATAAAAACATCAATACATTTATAGTGAATATATTTGTATAAATATATATATATATATATATTCACATATGATTCCTCAGAGATATTCTGGCTTAGGCCAAATTAAGTAGGATCGACTAAGTGTGCTTGAGGAGCTTAAACCCAACTTGTTATATTCATTTATTTATTATATATCTATTTATTATGTTTCCACACTGATATATTTTATATTCACAGACTAGATTATTTCTTGTGTTGTGCATTGTATATGGGAGATTATTATCACACCCTTCTCAGCTCTCCATTGCACCAGGGTACCCAAAAAACTTCATGTTCGCAGGTCCAAGGATTATTGCTTGTGTTGTGCATTGTATATGGGAGATTATTATCATAGGAACGAGCTAGTACTCAGGATGATCATGAAGATCACCCTTTGGCCCTTTTATTATTTTTTATTTATCCATGTATTATTCTAATCTATATCGCCTGCTGCATGTTAATTACCTATCTTATTTATCCTCACCTAGACATTCATCCATGCTGATATATTTGAAACATGACATTTTTATTCAGTTATTATATTTAACTTCCACTACTTCATTCCTTAGTTATACCACTTCTGCTATTATTTGATTTATTTATTACCTCTTATCCTACTGTGATACTTTGAAAATGAGGGTATAGTCTCTCAATATAACATCATTAGACACTTTATACTAGTCAATAGCCTTTGTTGTATGGGGAGGTGTGACTGAGGACTTATAGCAACCAATTAAACTATTGGTTTCATAGTCAGTTAGGACAGAACGTTATAGTCCTTAAGGTGAGAAATGATGCCATACATATTCATATACTCATATTTATTTAGAATCTCATTGGAAATAGAGGATTTTATGAAACATTGGATATCTATAAAATCACCCACATGCTTCAAATATACAAATACTTCTTCCTCATTAGCATCTTTGGAAAGGAGCTTAGGAATTGGGTCTTCCAGAATGTATAATTTTGGTTCATGGAATAGTATAATACATAAATGCCTATACCATTCATGGAAACTCACACAGGTGAGAAGGTTATAATTAGAAAGTATGGATCACAATGATATTTTTGAAGTTGTTCATTTTTCCATTTCTACAAATTAACATCATATAATTAGTACTTTTTTTTTTGTTATAGAAGAAGATTATTAAATTTAAGATTTAATTAAATTCAATTAATCTCCCAATTTTTTTTTAAAACCTAATAGGAACCACCATTAGTTTCAGAATATATTTTTTCTTAGATATTCTAGTATAAAGGATATGAATTCCTTATTTCATAAAATAGACTAGGGCCTATGTTACATGAAGGGTTTTAGGTAAACATTACATGAAAACTGCATTAACTCATAGATCCATGATCCATTGAGAAGAACCCCTAACATTGAAACATTGTTTAAATATTTCCTAAACCATTGCCTCATTGTTACACCAATTACTTCTTGGGAAGAAAAAAATTTATATAAACTAAGTTAATTCAACCCAAATCTTCAAGTTAAAAGGACCACGATAATTGAAATCACCCAAACTTGGGTTGGCCAATTTTTTTAACTATGAGGTTGTTTCTAACTTAAGTAGCGGAAGGATAACCCGACTTAATATTTTAAATTTGGGGGATTTTTATCCTAATGCATAAATACTATATTATCTTTTCACATGCCTTATTCATATTAAGTGGATTTTACATAAGTGATTAATAATGTGGGATAAATAATTTAATCATAATCTAGATATATTTTATTCTATCACTCATGATTGTTAATTAATTTATAAGGTTATCATGAAACATTAAAAAATATAATTAATTAACCATTTTATTGATATAAATAAAATATAAGTGACATTATCATGATATTCTCTAACGGTTAGTTTATCCAGCAGATGATAAAATAATACTCAACATAAGGGAGAACACACCTTGAACCATAACTTGGTTTATGTTTTATAATTCCCCCTTTGCTCATATGTATCAAATTGATTGGTTTCTCATATTCTCCTAGACTTGGAACGCCTCCTATAACTTGGGATTTCCATCCTTATATAATATTTTAATCACAAACATGTGATTGGATCTAACAGATTGGATAATGGGGGTTTACATAAAAGAAATTTCTGGCATGTAGGAGGAGGAGGAGATGAGTGACATGGAATCAATAATAATTTAACTCTAATAAATTAAAAAAACCAATCACATACAATGGATGATCTAATATTATGATCATCCACACATCAATAAATGACCATACATTTTTAATATAGTTTTCAATTACTTTGATTCATTCGTTAATCATGATATTATGCCCAGAATTAATATAACCAATTCAATTTATATTAATTCTATCCAACTATAATTAACTCACCATCATCTATAATTTTAAACAAAATTTACGACCTTTAAAATTAACATAGTATTGAAGTATACTTGGATGTAACCTCATGCATTTGTCAAAAATTTGAACAAAAAATTAATTTGATATATAATTGTTATTCCTATGAAATGGATTGTACCATTGAAAAAATGAAACAAATAAAACAAAATAACCAATTTTAATTACATATTTAATTATTCTTTACATAAAAATATGATAACACTACCTAAAAAATACCACAAAACGAGAATTAAAGTACACAACATGTACTTGTCTTCTACCCATGTTCATATCACATGCCTTGGGACTAGGTGTGTTCCCTTCTCATGGAAAAACTAGAGGTACATGACATGTATTCCAAAATTCATGAAATGTGACCTTTTTTTCCCACAAAATTTCATTCCCTATGCCATGTATCCGATATAAAAAATTCTTGGGACTCCCCATGTACTTGACCACAAGATAATAAGGATAAGACACCCTGTAAAGTTGTTGAAAGCATGTTGTTCTTTATGCAATGTGCTGGTCTATTTGGATTTACATGTTTATCTAATCTATTTAGATTATAGATATTATTTTTCATATCTAACTTAATAGAAAAATATAATTTCAAGAAAGCAAAATACACGATGTGTATATTGGAAGTACATGATGTGTACTTTAGTTTTGTCTAGGAAGAACCTTTGGAACCTCCAAATAGTTTTTTATGGATGTTTCTTAATTTTTAATTCTTAATCATTTATAGGTTATGTTAGAAATAATTATTAAGGGAATACATAGTGATATAAAATATTAAAAATAACCCATTTAAGTAAAATAGAAAAAAACACACGGAAAATCATCGAATAATATCTAAATATTAATTAAACATGTGAATTCTCTAATACCACTGGGAGGTTCTAGGTGCAAAGAAATCAACCTTTGATGGTATTAACATCTTGAAGTTTAGTTGTAAATCACATGTAATCATTTATTCACATGATAAAAACATAATATCCAATGAAAATAGTATATTACCTGACTAGATTAATGAATTGGTACCAAAAGTGAAGGATCTTAACATGTAATTTATAATTAATTATCTAGTAGATATAAAATTACCTCAACATGTAATTCCACTTTAATTGATGATCTGGTTAATAATATCTTATCATACCATCATTGTGCTATAGTATCAAAGGGAAAAATACCTCTATAATTGATCCACATGTATACGAAAATCTTTGAAAGAAACCGTAGAACTGACGGGTACTAGCATGGTCGATCGTGTCTTTTTGAATTATTCATGGTTTATCACAATATAATTATTTTCAAGAGAGGAAAAAACATGATGATATCTCATTGGAATTAGAGATTAGGGGAGAATAGCAGTAACACCCAGGCCTGGGAGCCATTATAATTGGTGCCCCCAGTCGGTTCTCCACCTGACCTTAGGTGCGCCTCCCTATATGCCAAAGGCTTCTGAATAAAATAGAGGGTTTGAGATAGCATGTGGGGAGAATATATTCTATTTATCAATGTAATACATAATAGATAAAATAAGAAACAAAATAATTAACAAAAAATATAATCATTAATTACCAAAACAACTTCCCAAAACTGGGTACATGCCCATAACCAATAGTAACGATGTCATGTCATGTCATAAACTGCCAACTGAAAATTAAAACCAAAATAAATACTTACCGAAGACTTACCAAAATAGGTCATAACATCAGGCCTGGTCCCCTTATCTATACACCTCCTTGAGCACCAAATCAACCCTCAAACGTAGGGTCATTTCCCTTTTCTTGACTTTCAACCATAAAGTATGCTCGGGCACCCAATGGAAGCTCGAATAGGGTGTGAGTACAACTCAGTGGGACAACAAAAATGATGTCTAAAAAATATACAGTCTAATACAATGTATAAAAATGTATAGAAAATATGGAAAATAGAAAACAATAACATATCAAATTATTCATCATTTATTAAGTCAATTTCTTTCATTCCATGTTCCACAATTTACCCATTTTCAACAAACCTACCTTAGCTAGTGCTGGTCATCTAATCCTTGTGTTAATGGGGTCATAGATCAACAAATATGGAGCCTAAGTTAATGAATCTATCCAAGATTTGGAACACTATGTCCGGCCATCTGAACCATGATATAGAATTCCGTGTACATACCCTTGAGTTCAGGAGTGTCAGTCCGTTCCCCAAATAACTACTATGAAAAGGGGTGCCTGGAGCATCAGTTTGGCCCTACCATGAGAGTAGGGCATCACTAAAACATCCCACTACTATATATCACAATAACATGGGATCATAATCATTAACCATTTCATTATATAAAATAAACAAGAGTGTAATATTTTTATTTAATCACATTTCCATTCATTATTACAACCATTTGGTTCTCAATTCCAAATACAATCCCATTTTACTATATAACTCATCAAAACTATTTATTATCCTTTTTCATGAAAATTAACAATGAGTCCAAGCCCCATTAACCAGTTATCATATCCATTCATTTCCCATCATCAATTTCTTAACTCTTCAAGTTAATCCAAACATATCATCTTTCCATGTTACCAGGTTAATCACATTTATTATTGGCTCAATATTATAAATCCCACAATTTATCATTCAATATTTCAACATTTCATGCTCAAGGTAGTGGTATACCCCATGGGTGACCATAGGCCTAGTAAAATCATCCGCATTGGATCCCACGAGGATAATGAGGGTTTAAATTTATCATTAAATATTCCCAATTACCATTTCCTACTAACGAAACCAAATGAACAGTAATAAAATAAAACCACACAACCACATACACATTTAAAAAAGGAAACAAGACTATGAGATATGACTTGTATACCACCTACCTCAAGTTTGTGGATTGATTCTCGCATAACCTTATCCTTTGATTGGAACTCACACAACCTTCAAAGCCTCAACTTGGAATATGCTGGACAAAGATATTTTTAGAGCTTTAGAAGGATATGAATGATTCCAAAATCCCTAATCCTAAAAAAGAATGAGTAGATGTTTTAGAATCACCCGTAGATTCTATCAAAACACAAAGACACTCCAAAAATATTATAAATGTTGGAGATTAATACTTATAAAGTTTTGGAGGATTTGTTTCATCACTATGGATACTGTAGGAAGAATGAAGGAGAAATTTGGGCGAGGTTTCATAAATCATGGGGGAAAAAATGGTAAAACTATCATTTTAATGGGACATATGATTGGACGAAATGATTTTCCAAACCATGCACCAAGCATGAACTATCCTCTATATAAGAGGGGGCTCGGTCACACTGCCTCCTGGGGACACCACATGTTTTGAAAAACCATATGGTGACCATGCAGGGTGGATCCATCCAATATGACATGGTTTGGTCCCATATTCATGAATGGTTCACCAACTATGAACCACCCCAATCTAGGGTGAACTGTTCTAGAACAGGGTTAGAAATAACCGTGTTCCAACCGAGCAACCTACACTAGTTGGCATCCTTTCCTCTTTGTCATCCTAAACCCCCTGGTCACCACCAATTTTCCATATATTCTCGAGAAATATTTCATTAACCAATTTAAATGGGATTAAACAAAAAATTAAACAAGAATGCACCTTATTATAATTTTAGGATCCTACAACCTCCCCATCGAATAACTTCTCATCCTCAAGCCACACTCCAAAAAATTATCAAGTTTGCAAGGTAAAAAGATCGGGCCACTGATATCTTATATCATCCTCCCTCTCCAAAGTCTTCTACTAAATATTACAATGATTACACAATACCCTAACCAATGGCATAGTATTACCCCACATGATGTCCTCAATGTGATCCACAACATGATTTAAATTCTCCTCAAAGGACACATCAGCCTCAAGATCAAAATAATCAACAAAGATCACATGAGAAGGGTCAGGGTGATACTAACAAAGCAATGACACATGAAAATAATTATTCATGAAACTATACTGATATGGATATCCAATCAGCATGACACTAGTATGATCCTCTCTACAATCTCTAATAGCCCCACATACCTAGGCACCAAATTACCCTATTATCAAATATGATGGTGAACCAAACTTGGTGAAACCTAACGAAACACATGATCACCCAAAAAAAACTCAAGAGGCTAATGACATCGATCGACATATGACTTCTTCCAACTCTTATCAATAGAAATAAATTTCCAAATAAATTGAACATTCTATGATGTCTCCTACATGAGACTCAATCCCAACAACTCTAATTCCCCTTCCTCCATCCAACATAACAAGGATTGACATAACCTACCATAGAAAGCCACATATGGTGCCATATGAATAGTCTACCAGTAAATGTGTTTTTAAGGAAAACTGAACAAGTTCCAAGTGATTCTCCCAAGATCCACTAAATCCTAGGGTGCATTCCCTCAACATGTCCTCTAGCATCTGAATAGTATTCTCAGATTTCCCATCTGTTTGCGTGTGAAAAATCGTACTAAAAAACACTTGGGTACCAAGAAACTTATAAAACCATTTATAGAAGTTTGATGTAAAATTTTGATCATGATATGAAATAATACTATGAGGCACCCCATTTGAATAAACTATTTCTGAAACATATAAGTCACCCAACTGATCTATGATAAAAGTCTCTTGAATTGGTAATAAGTGGTCCACCTTGGTCAACCATTACCCAATTACCCATTTCATGTCATTATTACAAGGAATCATTGAAATTACCACCAAATATCCTTTGTGACATCATCCCACTTACATTCTATAATGGGTTACGACTGTATCATACCACCCGTCCATTTATTCATAACCTTCACCTGCTAACAGGTATGACATTTGGCCATGAAATCTTCATCCTCTTTATTTATACCTTTCCACCAATACTATATATGGTGATCATGATTCATTTTATTTGAACCAAGATGAACCTATATCTTTGAGGAATTTAATTATTGGATCAGATCCTCCCACATACAAATAGGCACAACAACATGAACATGAACATAAATGATCTCATCATCACTGACCGTCTAGTTGGAAGAAGTCTCCGCACTTTCAACTTTTTTTCTCAAGTAAAAACATCCTTATCCTCAAACTTTATCTATTTGATCCATCTTAAAAGAGTGGAATCAACCACTAAGGACATGAGGGCCTATTCCTGGCCCTTGTGAACCTCTATATGCATCTCAGTGAACAAATCCATCATCTTCCAATCTGAATTAGACTCTCGAACTGTCTGATTCTATATATTTCTCTTTAAGGAGTCAACAACAATATTTCTCTTCCCTGATGTGTAGTCCAAATCAAAATATATGGACTTCATATAATAAAACCATATCCATTATTTGAGGTTTAAATCACACTATGAGAAGATTTAATTATCTTATAATCGGTATACACCATAAAAATCTCGCCCAATACGTAGTGCTACCAACATTTTAAAGCATAAATTGACAAGACCAACTTGAGGTCATTCATAGGATGATTTCACCCATGCATCCTTAAATATTGAGACCCATACACCAAAAATAGATCTCCCTGCATCAAAAATGATCCAAGACAAACCCCAGACACATAAAAAACAAGGGGTAATCTTTTCCCATCTTGTGTTAGATTAGAATCGGTGTAGTATTCAAAAGTTTCTTCATCTTCTAGAAGGAATTATAGAATACTCTATTCCATTAGAACTTGAAACTTTTCTTGGTAAAAACTGAAAGTGATACTCCTAAGAAATATAATTCCTTAATGTGCCTTCAGTAATAGCCTGAAAATACCAAAAATATTCTAATTTTGAAAACATTCTTGTGCTGCTCCCAAGATACAACTGCTTTCACTTTTTTCTAGGTCCACTAAAACACCTTACTTGGAATTTATGTAACCTATGAAATGCACCCTATGAAACAAGAAAATACACTTGTACACCTTGGCATATAGCCAATTATCTCCCAGTGTACTTAAGATAATGTAAAATTCTTGGCATGATTGTCATGAGATTGAGAGTACACAATGATTTCATCTATAAAAATAGCTATAAAATGGTCCAAGTATTGGTGGAATATTTGGATCATAAAGTCCATATATACTACAGACACATTTATCCACCCGAATGGTGTCACAATGAACACATATAGACTATAACTACTTCTAAAATAATTATGTGGTATGTTAGAGGGTCTCACTCTCATTTGAGGATATTACAATCTCAAATTGATCTTGGAGAACACAAAATCACCAATGAGTTGGTTAAAAAGAACATAGATACGTGGAAGAGGATATCAGTTCTTAACCATAATTCTATTTAACTTACTTTATTTGACCCACAAGCCGAACGATTCATTAGAATTCTTGGAAAACAGGAATGGTGAACCCTAAGGTGAAATACATAGGAGGATAAACCCTTTATAATAAAAATACACCAATTAAGTCTTATGTTCCGGAGGTTTTTATGGTGATATTATATATAGAGGTATAGAAACTAGATCAGCTACAGGAATCAGCTCAATCATGAACTCAATATCTCTCTTAGGTGGAAATCCAAATAAGTCCTCAGGAAACACATTTTGGAACTGATCTACCATAGGATGAAAGATGTCCAGCACCACCCTGCCATTATAATGAATAAGGCATTCCACATGGGCTATGATCTCATGAAACCGCTGACGAAATGGACATGCACAGCTAACTTGGATATCCCATTACACATGATGAACATAAGTGTTACCATCAGGGGATGTGAATGTTAACCTTCAGTGGTAATAATTGATAAGGTTTAGTTACACCACCAACCAATAAATACCTAAAATTTTGTCAAAAATATACATCTTAAGCATGAAAAATTCAAAAAGAAAATGATACCCACCAATCTTAAGATCACACTCCTTACATTGAAAGATATTTTTTTCCTATACTCCCAATGGTGTGTCAATCGACATAACCCCCCACACACATTCCACCGCTATTACCAAAACATTTATAAACTGAGAATATATAAAATAATGGGAGTCCCCTATATAAAAAACACTATAAATCATGAAATATACAAGAATCATAACACAAATAGTCAATTTCCATTCCTCTCCCTTGACAAGAACAGGATGAACTACATGAAGTTGACTTTCCCCTTCAACTTGGTCCCCAGTATGAGTTCTCATTGATCGACCACCCTACAGATAAGGATGATATTTTCTTGAAGAAACATGTACCCCACCTCAACTAGTTACTCTGGTGGAACTCTAAATGACTATCTGGTATAGAGTCGCTGACCCTTACTGGGGCTATGGACTGGAATAGATCCTCTACCACTACCTGCCTACCATGGGTTCTTAAAGAACCTATGTATATGAAACATCAAACTACATGCTCAACATTCCATTAGTTGTCAAGGACACTGACCTCACATGTGGTCATAACTACCACACTGATAATAGATGAATGAGCTACTCCAATGGGAGTTGGTCCATCTTCCCTGAATACTCAATCCACCACTAATCTGGTTAAAAATATCACAACAATGATTCCTTATATAATAAGATATACCACCAGATTTATTGAATGTAACAACCAAGTCACCACCAAAAGCTTCATTCAAGTTCCATTTAGAAATTAGATCTTGATCTACCAACTCTGAAAAAATATTCAAGCAGAGGGGCTTGATCTCACATCTAAGACCATCTTGATTGTTCCTAGCCATAATTACCTAATCTTCTGCCAATTTCAGATAAAATGATGAATATATTTTATGTTTCTAGAATAATCAATCCCCATCTTTCTCCCATGAGTCAAGTACATAAACACTTTTTTCTTTACTCTTCCTCAAGGTCTTAGGGTAGTAATTCCCCATGAACTTTTCTTTGAAATCCTTACATTACATGCCTTCCATCTTCTCATCTCGGTCCCATATATCCCACCATCACTTAACTGGTCCACAAAACATATAATTCTCCATCTTAAATCTCTTTTCAAGTGGGGTTTCCAAATTATCTAGAATTATCTGGATGGAATCAATCCATAACTCTTATACCTTAGGTCCACCATATCCAAAAAATGATAGAGGCTGATGAAGTTGGAACTCCCTTGTCAAATAAAACATACTTGGGGTATATTTACCTAGGTATCACTTCATAAACTACATAAAAGGGTAAATTTCTCACAAAATTTCCCTCCCACCTATTATCCAGAATCATTGGGTGTTCTTAACCCACTACTGGAGGAGAATTCTTGGTGATATCCTCCCAAACAATAGACATTATTTTGGTGGAATCCTTATATAATTATAAATGGACGTCTCAAAAAACATAACATAGAATTTTTATAATTTCACAAAATAAAAAAAAAAGAAGAAACCCCATAAAACCTGTCCCCCCTCATACTCTATCCCACCAGACACAACCACTAACCCATCACTATTCTCAACCACTCCCAACATTGTCTATTAATAACAAGGGGTAAAACTACTCCCAAAATTTTCATTTTACATTAAATATCCCATAACCATTTTCATTTTAATTATTTTCACCATTATAACACTTTTTATTAGGCACATTTTTCTTTTAAAATTACAACAGAAAGATGATGCATTTTCAACTCTCATTCCCAACCATAACCCATTTTCCCATGTGTGCCTAGAAAGATTCATGTCACATGTCTCATTAAGTGACTAGAATGATGGATTCACATACAACCTCATGCCATACTAAGTCACAAATGAAATCTTAGAAATTAAAAACATCACACTACAAGTGCACCACTCAAGGTGAAATAACACCCAACTTTAGTGGGGAACATTATGAACACCAATCCCACCCTAGGCACTCATGTTTCCCTTGTAAATGGGTTAACTAATCCCATAAACAAGCTCATTACTATGTCCTGAAAAATAATAATCTTCTATATAACATTACTAAATAAAATAAATTACTAGAAACCAAATCTGGTGCCACTTTTTAATGCCCCAGCCCGAGACGCACTATAACTGGTACCCCGATCCATTTTGCCACATGTCCTCAAGAACGCCTCCCCATATTACATAGGCTACCAACTAGAATAAAGGGTCTAAGATAGAACATGGGGATACTATACCCTCTTTATCAGAGTAATATATATAAGATAAAATAAGAAACAAAAGAATTAACAGAAAATATAATCATGAATTACCAAAAAAACATACCAAAACTAGGTACATGACCATAACCAATAGTGACTATTCCATTTCATGTCATATAGTTAAAATTTCAAAGTAAACCCAAAATAAAGAAATGATGAAGACTCCCCAAAATGGGTCCCAACATCAAGTCTGGTCCCCTCATCTATGCACCTCCCTAATCTTCAAATAAACCCTCAAACATAGGGACTTTTACCTTCTCCTAACTTAAAATCATAAAGTCTTCTTGGGTACCTAATGGAATCCTGAGAAGGGTGTGAGTAAAACTCATTAGGACACCAAAAATGATGTATACAAAATATTCATTCTAAAACATTGTATACATAAGTACATAAAATAAGGAAAATAGAAAACTTAAATTTATTACATTATTCATAATTTTTTAAGTCAATTATTTTCTTTCCATGTTCCATATTTTACCCATTTTCAAAAAATCTTCCTCATACAATGTTGATCATAATCCATGTGATAAACCGATCATAGGTTAGTAAACATGGAGCCTCAGTCCATGAATATATTTGGGATTCATAATTCCATGTCCAACCATCACAACCAAGATATGAAACTCCATGTCTATACCATTGGATTAAGGTGCATCGGTCCATTCCCCAAATAAATATTGTGCACAGGGGCGACTGGAGCATCTATCTGGACTACCCATGAGAGTGGACCATCATTCCAACATCCCACTACCATATATCATAATTAGATAGGTTCATCATCATTAACCATTTCATCATATAAAAGAATCTAGGGTGTACCATTTCTATTTAATCACATTTCCTTCATTTCTTACAACCATCATGTTCTCAATTCCCCACACAATCAAATTTTACTATATAACACATTGCAACCATTTATTCTGAATTTTAAATCCAGTTAACTTAGAGGCTATCCCCATTAACCAATTATCAAATCCATTAATCTCCCATCATTAATTACTTAACTCTTCATGTTAATCCAAACATACAATATTTCTATGTTACATGGTTAATCACATTTACCATTGGTTCACTTTCATAAATCTCACAATTTATCATTCAATATTTAAATATATAATGCTCAAAAGAGTGTTCCATCCCATGGATGTCCATAGGCTCGATCAACTAATCCTCGTTAGATCCCATGAGGATAATGAGGGTTTAAATTTATCATTCAATAAAACCAAATTATCATTTCTTACTGAGAAAACTAAATGGAAAGTAACAAAATACCACCACATAACCACATACACTTTCAAAAAAGGCATCAAGACAATGGCATATAACTTGTAGACCACCTACATACAGTTCATAGATGCATTCTTGATTAACCTTATTCTTTGATTGAAACTAAAACACCCTTAAAATAAAAAACTTATAATCTTCTATACAAAGAGATTTTAAGAGATTAAAAATGAGAGAAACAATTCAATAAGCCCTAATCTAGGAAAAATATGGAAGTGGAGTGTTAGACTCACATGGAGATTCAATACTCACCCAAAGACACTCCAAATAGCTTATAAATGCGGGAGATAAGTCCTTAGAAAGATTTGTTGGGTTTTTTTTATCACTAAGGCTACTGTATGAATAATGGAGGAGAAATATGGTTGAGGTTTCATAAATCCCAAGGGGGAAAAATGTTAAAACCCCCCATTTTTAATGGGGTGAATGGTTTTCCCACACAATTATCCAAATCCTACACCAACCGTGTTACAACCTCTTTCCAAGTAGGGGATAGGTTGCACAGATTCCCAGGTATCCATCACGGTTTGATAAAACCATGAAGTGATCATGTTGGATGGCTCTATCAAAGCCCACATGGTTTGGTCCCCCCTTCAAGTGCAGTTCACCAACCGTGCACCACACCTCCCCAGGGTGTATGCTTTTGGCACACGGTTAACACTAACCTTACAACTTACACTGGTTCACATCATTTCCTCCTCTTTCTCATCCCTAACCCCCAGGACACCCCCACATCTCCTCATATTATTGGGAAACATTTCATTGAATAGTTTAAAGGGGATTAAACAAAAAATTAAACAAGAACATACCTTGTTAGAAGTTCAAGATATTATAAGAGCACTCTATATATTTTAAACTCTCTCTAGTTATTGATATATTCTCATTATTTCCATTATACTCACTAATTGTGATCTAGGAAAGAGATATAATTAGATATTTATTTTGGTAGTTTTAGGATTAGAAAATCGCACACAAGCCCATTTATAATTCCACAATTATTAGTTGACCCCATTTCTAATAATAATAATAATATAATTATTATTATCAAACTCTTGACATGTGTAACGAATAAAGAATATAAAAAAATATGATTTATATCATTTCCAATCATACCATTAAACTCAGTCCTCTTTCCCTCATTCAAATTTAATAGTACTTAAATAATGGCTATTTATTTAATAAATAAATATCATTTAATTATTCATTGATAAATATAATAAATAATATAATATCCAAACATGAAAAAATATTTATTATCATTATTTAACTCAGTCATTATTTTGAATAAATTGTGATTAAATTATGGAAATCAATCAAACTCGAATACATATTATATGTTCTAAATTGTTAAATTTAACACTATAATTTTACCGAGATTGTATATTCACCAAGTGTGTGACCCTCTAGTCCTCTTTATTAGTGGAATTAGGCATAAAAACCTAATGTTTAATGTTAGTGTCTAAGAATATTCCAAGACATCCATAGAGAAAGAATTTTACGTCACAACAACATCCAAACACCAATGAATTTTTCCATGTAATATAATACTTTTATTACAATATCATAAATCAAACAGGTCACATACCAGTGTCATAAACCTATATGACCGATATCACATTATTTAAATTTATAAAAATGAAAACGCCCATCAAACACCATGGCCCTAAATTTATTCTGGCGGTTCCTTTCCCATTAAAGGGCCTAAGATATTAACTTCCACCAAGAGACAAAAATGATAGACCCTTTCTCTCATTATCCATTAATGCAATATCACTAATGACACACCCAACGTATCCTACTTAACCGGGATCATATTTCATCACAGTTTTCATCAATACATCAATATACGTGAGTCGTGGTATCCATTAATGATAACCTTAATGTATAAGGTTCAATAAAAATGTCGACATATAGTAACATCCAATGAAATATAGAAATGTGGATTTCCTGTTAACGAGATTGTTCTCATAACCTCATATTTTAGAGATTACTAAGGAAAAAAACCATTAGTGGGAATCTCAATTTATTATGAGACTCATACCATTAATATCATGTATCAACTCTGTCCCATTAGATAACATTATTCAACTATAGAAAAAGGTTTAAGAATAATGTAATGAAACCTCTGGGATATCATCATAGCAGGTAATTGCTATGACCTTTTAGTGAGACATATATTCTAAGAATATTATCACAAAAAAATATCATGTCGAAGAACAATCATGATGTGATAAAAAATAATTTTTAATAATAAAAAACATGTCATTAAGTACTATGAAATTCGGTTCTAGGGTACCAACTCCAAAAGTAATAAATCCCCATGGATTCCCACACATTCCACTAGAACAATAAAAATTTATCCAAAAATTCAAATAAAATAAGATAGGTAAATATAAAATAGTGGTCTGAGATATACGTATACATAAGTATTGAAATAATACACACCATGAAAGTCTCCTATGCCATGAACACACACACACACACCCATTAAATGTCCAACTGATTCACCTTTCTCAAACACATCCATTAAATATTCCATACTCATGAATAGTATCCATACATCCTATTTTAAGTCACCACTTAGTGGTATAATCATGTGCACCCTAAATCTAGGACAAGTAGCCAAGTTTGTACCAACAAGGCCCCTATTATGTAGCATGAACTAATGCACACATTTCCATGACAAGTGCATTCACCCAAATAGTACATTAAAACAATTCCCTATTTTATAAATTAATCAACTACATTATGGGTGATGCCTAAAGCCTTTATTTTTATATCCTTAATATAAGGGGGTTTCCAAAAAACAAATTTTACTCCCTAAAAAATTACAATTTATAAAAATAAATTTTTTATTTTATAAAAACAAAGAAGTTTAGTCTTGGAAGGAGTAGAGTGGGAGAGAATCCACCTACCACCAGCATGTTCAACATGGATAATTGTTCCATGATTTGAAGATCTGAGCTATCATTTATGTTACTTCAAATAATCCCAAAGAGGTTCTACCAAAATTGCCTTTAGACCATAGATACAGAGTTAAAAACCCCAACCTATAGTTTATCCCAAAAGAAAACAAGGGAATACCATTAAATAAGAAGAACTAGAATTATTAACTTTTATTCCCAAGGCCCAAGACTCAAAGATTCATTGAAATTGGTCTCCGAAAGGAATATGACTACAAATATCACTTAGAGGGATCCTAGTGTTTGGGGGGGAAAAGGGGGACTAATGAGAAATTAAGGGGTGATAGAATTAATAAACTAGATAAGTTTGGAATCATTAAAAATGTGAAAGAGTAATTATTTACATTAAATCCTTGATGCCCACATATCCCAAAATTTAAGTCACCACAACTCTCTGAGACCTGAAACCTATTCACGCATTGAATAGAATTGATGGAAACCGTTAAGAAACTATTCATGTAATGAATATACATTCACACCAAGAACCATATCTTGTATCTAGATTCTGTATCCCATTCCAAATTATCCTCTGAACACTTCTAGTGATCTAACCCAACCATTCTACAACTTAAAATAAATGGAATAAAATGGTATCATACCTCAATCTTAAGGTGTATCATTCTCCCCAATATTTGTATTTCCATCCTTGTGAAGATTGAGGACACCCGTGCATTGGAAAATATCTATCTATTACTAGACCATATGATTCTATTATTCCCAAGCCTCTTCCAGTATCTAACTATATTTAAATAATACCTACATCAGTGATATCCTTTTTCCCTGCAAGTCCTTGTCTTTCCTATCCAGAATGAAAATCATGGTGTGAATAAATGTCACATCAGGTTTCCAAGTCACATGATCCCAACTAATCAGATGGTTAGGAATAGGTTGGTATATATTTAATCAAGATACATTGAAAACATTATGATCTGAACAGAATAAAATTAGTATAGTTAGATAATAAGAAACCTATCCAATCCTTTCAGGAATTTAAAATGGCGCAAAATATCAAGGAACTATCTTCCCTTCCTTACCCAAATGACAATTACATAATCTCAGAGAAGTATTTAATAATAAATGATTCGACACTTAAAAATATTAAGGATGAATATTATGACATGCATAATATTTATGATGGATCTCATCTATTTCCATCCTTTTTCTAATCATTTATATCTTCTTCATAGTCTCACACACAAGGATTTGTCTAATCAATGAATTATCCATAGTCCACACCCAACAAAGTAGAGAGTGACATGGATAACCATAAAATTCCTAATATGGGTCCATATATATGGGTTCCTGATAAATATTGTCTTATAGAAACTAAACTAATGGTAAATGATCTTCTTATGAGCCACTGAAATCCATGATAAAATCTTTGAGAACATACTATAACATTTGAATCGTATGTTCTAACTGGACATCTATTTGATAATGATATGCCATTCTTATGTCAAAAATGGTTCCAAAGGACTATTATAAGGACCACTAAAACCATGAGGTAAATCTAGGGTTTCAACCTGAGAAAATAGAAAATAACAACCCCTTCAATTTTAAAAATTACTGAATATAGAGATTCAGTAATTCATTTATTGTATTTATCTCCTAGATTGAATTATAGTGTGAAGAATTCATGAATCAGTGCACAATCACCTAAATGAAATCATTATTTTGAAGCATTCTAGTTATAATAGTGATTATTTCCTTATAAATATGATCCCATTTTCATATGGGTATAGGTAGTGACTATAACATGGCTATTGGATTATTGTGTTTGACCCTCAATTATTGAAAATTGAGAAATCTCACAACATACTCGACCAATTTATTCTTCAAACGTGACCACTAGAAATGATCCCTAATTTCTCTACACATCTTCTAGGTACTTGGGTCGATATACCAAATTGAATGATGATGAGTATAAAGTAGTTGATCTTGGAATGGTAGAGGAACTAAAATATGACATCAAAAGTGAAACACCAAATTTTCATCATTAGACCATCCATAAATAGTATCCCCACCATTGAGGATTGAACTCACTATAAGATAATTAGTGTTTGACTATATAGACTTCTTGAATTGTTCAACTTGGCTAGTAATAAGTGTAACTAGAAGGAAAACCATAAAATCATTTTTCTCAACACATTCTATGTGCATGTCAGTGATTACCCCTAATAGTCTTCATTAATATTAGAATTATTTAACCACTTGGTTTTATGATTTCCAACTCAATACCACAACCATTGAATTTCAATTTTTAGGTGTATACATCAAATTAAAGTTTTTTTAGATTTTCAATCTAGTATTGTTGTCTGAGGATCATGTTCCATGGAGATAAAATGTGATTTATAATTTTTTAATAGGTGAGTACATTGTAATTTTCACCAAAGAGATAGTGTCACTACGTATTTAAGGAAAAGACTAGAGTGTTTAAATCAAAATCATGAGTTGGATAGTTCTTTTCCTATATCCCTAATTTTTGTGAGTTTTGAGACATAAAATGATCACCCTACATTAGAACACAACCCAATATACACCCAAATACATCATAGAAGGATAGGTATCCCTCACCATGTTCTAGAAATATCAACATAGGCATTTTCATTAGCTGAGGTTTAAGTACCCTAAAGGAATTAGGGCAATTAATACTCTAGTAGAATGGAATACCCTTACTTATAAATATAGTCCGGGGATAAGTGATATGTGAAAAATCATCATCAAAGAATTGATAATAACCAAATAATACCAGGAATATACATATCTCTAAGACATTCATATGTTGTTACTGAGAAATAATAGCCTCTATCTTAATAAGATCGATTGATATTCCGTTTTTATGAAATAACATTGTCAAAGGAGGAAACTTCCTATATCTAGAAGTAAAAATTTCAATTTTTTATAAAGGTTTTGGTCACACAATATAATCATCACAATATCTGAGTGACTTTCATGATCATATTTCATGAGAAAATATTCTAATTTTTTTTCACAAATACCATCAAAAAAGAATCTATGTATCTATAAAATATATGATTCATCAACGCCATGAAGACTGCTAGTGTATTACTGAGACAATATGGAATGACCAAGTATTAATAGTGGATATAACGACTTATAAATCTTTCTTTGGAATATCCTATTTCCAAAATTGGAGTTGGTGATGTGAAATGTCCCATCCTGGGTGCCACACACTGGTGCCCCAATCTGGCCGATCATATGACCTCAAGCACAACTCCCAGTACACCAGAGGCTACCAACTAGTAGCGAGGGTCTAATGTCGATCATGGGGAGACTATACCCTCTTTTTATCAGAGTAATAAACCATGAGAAATAATTAAAATAACCAAATGATATGACATAACTAGAATGAAATAGTATAATAAGATAACCAAAAATTGGAAATACATTATCAAAACTAAATAGTAAATATACCATGATAAAGTACGCGCCAAGTGTCTAAATGAAAAATGAAGACACTTTTAACTTCCCCAAGCGGGTCCCAACACTGAGTCTAGATCCCTCATCCATTCTCCATCCAATATCATCTATCTAACATGGGTCCTTTTCCCTTTTCCTACCCATAAAAAACAAAGTCTAGTTTGGTATTGATCAGGACGCCCAAGAAGGGTGTCAGTAAAACTTGGTAGGCCACTACCAATGGAATCTAAAACAATATTTTTCCAAATAGTGTATATAGTTTTATAAAGAATAAAATAAAAGAAATAAAGTAAAAAACTTATATTTATTCAATTACTCTTTATTTAACTACATAACACCAGGTTTCCCAATGACACCCAAACTCTCAATACCTACTCTGGCTTGTGCTAGAGTATAAACTATCCTTAAGGGATATCATATATCTAAATTCCATAATTAACATTCATGATCAAAATTCATATATGAATGTCCATGTTACCATTCATTATCACAATTTATATATGATAAAATTCATAAAACATGAAAACTAGTCTGGTATGAGTAATGTGCACATAGGTCTGTTACATCATGGGTCAAATGTGAGTGAGAATAAATGAAGCATAATATATTTCTATGAAAAGGGGGAAGCTGTAATGGTATTTTCCCTATCCCAACACCAAGATCTATCATGGTCCCTTTGGAAATAAAAATAGAAGTTCTCATGGTCTTCCACCCTAAAGGATCTCACTATATTTTGGAAATCAAAATAGAGTCTCTCATTATCTTTCTCCCTGAAGTCTGTCACGGTCCTTTAGAAATCAAAATAGAAGGTCTCACAATCTTCCTTGAGAAATCCCTCTTTCACACACTAGTTAACCCATTTTATACTCCATGAAAACGTAATCACAACCAAGTGACTTCCAACTAATAACTATTTCACAAATCATTCCATTAATTAATTAAATAATTAATTAATCATACCCATTTCCGTTAATTAATCCAATGATTAATTAATCGCATCAATTTCATTAATTAATTCAATAATTAATTAATCACCCCAATTCCATTAATTAACCTAAATATTAATTAGTCACATAAATCCCTTTAATTAATTCAAAATTAATTAATACAATCCAACAACTTCAACATCCCATAAATAATTCAACAATTAATTATTCTAATTCACAACTCAATATTCAATAATTAATTCTACAATTAATTATTACAATTTATGATTCAACATTCAATAATTAATTCAATAATTAATTATTTCAATTCACAATTCAACATTTAAATAATTAATTCAATAATTAATTATTCCAATTCACAATTCAACATTTCAATAATCAATTCAACAATTAGTTACTCATAAAATTCATAATCGAACATTCAATAACTAATTCATATTTTAATTATCCAAATTCACAATTCATAATTTCTAAAATTAATTCAAAAATTAATTATTCCCTAAATCTCACAATTCAATATTTCGATAATTAAATCAACAATTAATTATTCCCAATTCCCCAATTCAATATTCTAATAATTAATTCAATAATTAATTATCCCCAATTCTACAATCCCTAAATTAATCAATTCACCAAATTAATTAATTCAATTCATTCATTTTCATCATCACAACAATCCTTATTAATTAATTCCCCAATTAATCAATCCAATTCATTCAAATGTATGATCACAAAAAACCATTAATTAATAAATCAATTAATTAATCCACTTTAATAAATTCCATAATCACAAAAATTCCAAAATAATCAATTCAAAAATTTAGTATCTAAATTACACAATCATAATATCTCAAAAATTAATTCAAAAATTAATTAATTCATTCATTAATTAATTAATCCACTTAAATTCCATAATTAATTCAACAATTAATTAATCACATCAATTCCATTAATCCATTCCATAATTAATGTAATACAAATCAAAATCTCAATACACCAATAATTAATTCTATAAATAATAATTCTAACTTTTAAAGAATTTCACTATCCTGACAATTAATTCTTCAATTAATCAATCATGTAAAACCCTAAAATTAATTCACTAATTAATTGATCACATTAATCCAATTAATTAATTCAACAATTAATTAATCAAATTCAACCAACTTCATAATCAAAATAATATCCCTTAATTAGCTCAATAATTATTTAATCAAGAACACACAATCCCAATATCCCATATTTCACAATCACTTAATCAATAAATATTCCAAATTAATTAATTCGATTTAGGAACATAGTTTCTATTAATATAATAAAAAATACTATAATTATATGCATGTAATTGAAATTAAGACTTTGGGATTTAAATTTAGACCACCTACCTCAAGTTTGATGATGAACAGTCGCTAATGGAAATCCCCAATTTGAAAAAAACAACCGAAATCAAGACAAAGAACACGATATAGATCTGAAACATAGATCCAAAATAAAAAAAATCAATATCCAACAATCCTAGATCTAGATCCAATAATCCTATATCTTGATCCCCAAAATATGGACCTCGATCCAATAAAATAGAATATAAATTCCCTTATGGAATGAGAGGAGAATGAATGAAGAATGCTAAAACAATTGGGATTTGAATATATTACTGGGAGAGGTAAATATCTTCAATTTGGGCTTCGAATCACCAAGATTGGAGGTCAGGAGCCTTATGAATTCATTCACGAGCCTCAAAAAATGAGTGGAATAGGCAATGTTTGAGTTAGAGTCTATTTGGGGTTAATTTGGGGGTTTAATAGATTTTACAATCAATTTTCATAACTTTAATTTTCACATGAATGGTTTTCTGGGTGAACTCACATGGTTAGTACTAACCATGTACAAGCCATGAAACCCATGGAACACATTTTTTAACCATACAAAAATCATGAGTAAACCATGAACAAACCATACAAAGCCTCTCCTCCTTCCAAAATTCCGCAATTTTTACCCAAACACACCCAAATCAAGACCCATAAAAGGTATACTAATAATAGGGAAAAATAATACCTAAAAATGATCCCAAGACATCTCTAAAAAAGGGTTGGGATCTTACAATCTCCCCACCTTATAACAGCTCTTCCTCAAGCTGTACTCCCAGGAATTTCTAAGATTTTCGAGTCAAAAGGACTGGCCCACTAATCCTTCATATCTACTTTTATCTCCCATGTTTCTTCCTAAAAACTTCCATATTACAATAATATATGAACTAGCAACACAATCTTTCCACAAAAAACTTTCTCACTATGATCAGTACATGAATCAAATGCTCCGCAAAGGGCACATCGATCTCAATATCAAAATCATGCACAACATTCCCAACGTGTTTCCTAACTCCCCATTCCCAACAACCACAAAAACATGATCTAGTATCAACACTCATCCTTTCCATCAATAATGACTATAAAAGACATACATCCACCACCTCCAAGGCCAACCTGGCCTTTCCTCGAGTAATTTAAACACGCACCTTATAGGTTCCTCATTGGAATTTTGATGCCACCAATTCCAACCCATGGTCCTGCTCCATGAACCTACTACAGACACATATATACCCATCTTTATAGGATCATTAACACTGCCTTATAATGAAACTCAACCACCACAACCCACACTTCAATCACAATTTAAACTCTAAAACATGGATGTGGCCTTCTAGCATTTCAAATTACAACAAAAAAACATCAACAAGTACTCATTTTCGGCTTCTGAGTACAGAACCCATGATATTCATCGACCTCCAATCCATCCTATGAACTTCATCTGTAAACTGTCAATGGAATAATTCCCACCATCTAGTTCCACATATACTACTTCATAAGTGCAACCTACAAGAGGCCCCATAATTAACCAAACACATACAAGTAACAAGGCATAATATAGAGCTTTCTCAACATACCTGAGATGATATCAAGGTAGTGGACATGATCATCACTAATAAAAGTATGCTAATAATATTTCAGAAAAAAACACCACAAATAATCCATTACCAATGATACATCCCAATACAGAAACAAATTAACCTTTAAAAAGTCTTGTCCTTCCATTTCCACTAATATCTCACCACACTGATCCAAAACCCGATGGCCCCTCTCACAACTTACATTGGAGTTCTCAAACCAGGGCATTCTCACTGCCCAAACCACCCAAATCAAGGGCCATATAAAAAACATAAAGGATAATTACTTCACACTACTCAAGGTTACATCATTTATATAAAACGATCAAGGTTCTCATAGAACTTCCATTGTCCCCTAATACCCAGAACCAAAGGTGGGTATTGTTCCACAACTAGAGGATTATTTACAGTCATGTCCTTTTATCATATTACCCCAAAAATATCATTTGTAGTGGCACACCTATATAATTAAAAGCACACATATTAGGACTCATTTCATAGCATTAACACATTTATAGTGATTCTCAATATGTCATAATAAGTGATTTCAACAAACCCTGGCACACGATCAACAATAAGGCGCTATCACTACCCTTATCCATCCTACACCTAAGTCATGGTTAAAAAAGAAAAAATGATTCTAATTATTCATGTTTTTATATTATACAGCCATTTATTCACATCTTGCATCATTTTACAATTCTCAAATTCATATAGACACCATTTTCTATTTAATTCATATAAGCAAGGGAAAAATGTTCAAGCTCAACAACATCCCCAAAACCCATTTTCTGTATGTTCCTATGATAATACTTGTCACAAAATAATATTGGGGGCATATAATGATGCATGAAACTAAAATCTCGTGCCATACTAGGCCAAAAGTCAAATTTAAACAATTTTTAGAAACAATAATCACATCACACAATAGGTGCATCACCCAAGGTGAAATAATATTCAACTAAAACAACAAAGATCAATAACAATAATCCTACCCTATGTACTTGTGTTCTCCCCCATACATGGGTTAACTACTCCCATTATTGAGCTCAAAATAAGGCCCGACTCTTCCTAGTATCCAATTTAACCTTAAAAAATAGTAACACAAAAGAAAAAGTAAAGAAAACTAGCTCTGATACCACTTTGTAATGTCCCAAGCCAGGTGCTATGCACCAGTGCCCCAAACCAGTTGGTCAAATGACCTCAAGAACACATCCATGTATTCCAAAGGATTCTGAATACTTGTGATGGTTTAATATTGATCATGGGGAATATAACCTCTTTTCATCAGAGTAATACACTAGCAGAAATAATAAAAATAACCAAATGATATGACATAACCAAGATAAAATTGTATCACAAGATTACCAAAAATAGAAATACATTATCAAAACTAAATAGTAAATATTCCATGATAAAGTACATTCCATGTGTCTAAATGAAAAATAAATACATTTTCAACTTCCCTAAGAGGGTCTCGACACTGAGTTCAGTTCCATAATCCATAATCCATCCCATATCGACCATCTAATACATGGCCTTTTCCATTTTCCTTTCCATAAAAAACATTGTTTATTTGAGTACTGATCAGGAAACCTGAGTAGGGTGTGAGTAAAACTCAATAGGCCACCACCAACGGCCTCTAAAACAATATATAGTCAAACAATGTATGCAGTTTTATGAAGAATAAAATAAAATAAATAAATTTATAAATTTATATTTATTCAGTTACTCTTTATTTAACCACATAACACCCAGGTTTCTGTGGACACCCGAACTCTCAATACCTTTTTCGACTCATGCCAAAGTCTTTGAGTATCCCTAAGTGATATCATATATCTAAATTTTATTTTTACCATTCATTATCACAAATAAAATATAAACTTCCATGACAGCATTAATTATCACTATTTATATATGATAAAATGCATAAAACATGTAATTCAGTCCGTAATGAGTAATGTGAACATAATTATCTTACCTCAAGGTTCTAATGTGAGTGTGACTAAGCGAAGCATAATAGATTTCTAGGAAAAGGGGGAAGCTCTCATGGTCTCTTCCCTAGACCAACTCCAAGATCTCTCACGGTCCCTTGGAAATCAAAATAGAAGCTCTCATGGTCTTCCTCCTTAAAGAATCTTATAGTCCTTTAGAAATAAAAATAGAAGTTCTCACGGTCTTCCACCCAAATTTCTCTCACAGTCCTTTAGAAATAAAAATAAAAGCTCTCAATGTATTCCTCCCCAAATTCTCTCATGGTCCTTCGAAAATCAAAATTGAATCTCTCACTATCATCCTCGGGTAATCCCTCACCCACACCCCTATTAACCCATGTGGTCCTCCATGCCAACATAATCACAACAAAGTGACATACTACCAATATCCATTTCAAAAATAATTCCATTAATTAATGCAATAATTAATTAATAATACCCATTTCCATTAGTTAATCCAACAATTAATTAATAACATCAATTTCATTAATTAATACAATAATTAATTAATAAACCCAATTCCATTAATTAACCCAAAAATTATTTAATCACATCAATCACTTTAATTAATTCAAAAATTAATTAATATAATCCAAAAATATAAATATCCCATAATTAATTCAAAAATTATTTTTTCCAATTGACAATTCAATATTCAATAATTAATACAATAATTAATTATTCCAATTTACAATTCAATATTCAAAAATTAAATCAAAAAATAATTATTTCAATTCATAATTCAATATTTCAATAATTAATTATTCCAATTCATAATTCAACATTTCAATAATGAATTCAACAATTAATTATTCCTCAAATTTATAATTCAACATTCAATATCTAATTCATCAATTGATTATTCAAATTCACAATTCAACATTTCAATAATTAATTCAAAGATTAATTATTCATCAAATACCATAATTCAATATTTAGATAATTAACTCAAGAAATAATTATCCACAATTCCATAATTCAATATTATGATAATTAATTCAACAATTAATTAACCCCAAATCCCCAATCCCTTAATTAATTAATTCACCAAATTATTTAATTCACCAAATTAATTAATTCAATCCATTCATTCGTATCATCAAAACAATACTAATTAATTAATTTACAAATTAATTAGTCCAATTCATTGAAATGTATAATCATAACTAACCCTTAATTAATTTTTCAATTAATTAATCCATTTCAATAAATCCCATAATCGCAAAAAATCCCAAATAATTAATACAACAATTATTTATCCCAATTCCACAATCAAAAAATCACAATAATTAATTCAAAAATAAATTATTACCAATTTCAAAAATCACATTATTCCCATAATTAATTCGTCAATTAAATAATACACTTTAATTCTATTAATTAATTCAATAATTAATTAATCACATCAATTACATTAATCCATTACACAATTAATTTAATCCATATCATAATATCAATACTCTAAAAATTAATTTGATAATTAATTACCCATACTTTAACACTATTTTAATATCCTGAGAATTAATTAAATAATTAATTAATCACGTCAAACCATGCAATTAATTTACTAGATAATTGATCACATTAATCCCATTAATTAATTCAAAAATTAATTAATCAAATTCAATCAACTTCCCTATCAGAAAAATCTCCCTCAATTAACTCAAAAATTAATTAATCAAGAACACATAATCCCAATATCCCCTATTTCACAATCCCTTAATCAATTAATCTACCAAATTAGTTAATTCGATTTAGGAACTCAATTACTAATCATATAATTGAAAATAATACAATTAAATATATTTAATTGAAATAAATACTTTGAGATTTGAATTTAGTCCACCTAACTCATGTTTGACAACAAATGACCTCTAATGAAAATCCCCAATTTGAACAAAACAATAGAAATCACAATGAAGAACACGATCTAGATCCCGATACTAGATCCAAAATCAAATGAATCAAGATACAAAAATCATTGATCTAGATCTAAAATGAATAGATATAGATACCAAAAATATGGATCTAGATATAATAAAACATAGGAGAAATTCCCTTAAGGAATTAGATAATAATAGAATAATAATGGTAAAACAATCAGGATTGGAATATCTTACTAGTAGGGCTGTTAGTCTGCAATCCGAGCTTCGAATCGCCAAGAACAGAGTTTGGGTGCCTTAAGAATTCATTTGAGAGCCTCCAAAAAATGAGTATAATTGGTTATGTTTAATTTGGGGTTGATTTAAAGATAATATGAGGGTTTGGGAGATTTTAAAATCAATTTTTATAACTTTAATTTTTTTTCATGTATGGTTTACTGGGTGAAGTCGCATATTTAGTACTAACCATGCAAAAACCATGAAACCCCTTTCAAAATTTGTGTAACCATGTGAAAACCATGTGAAAACCCTAAAAACCTACCATCCATCCAAAATTATTCAATTTTTACCCAAACACACCCAAATCAAGACCCATACAAGTTATACTCAAAACAAAGTGAAAAAATACTAGTAAATGATCCAGATACATCTCCAGAAAGGGATCAAGATCTTATATGATGCATCGATCAGAGATCAATTTTGTAAAATCACTTGAATCCATTAAACTGATCAAAATGATCATCAATTTGAGGAATAGGGTATCAATTCATTATCATTACTTTATCAAACTAATGATATATGGTGAAAAGATAGAGTGTACTCTCCACCTTCTTAACAAAAAAGAATATAAGTAGCCTAAGGGGATGTCCTTGGTCTTATGAAACTCATTCTTTCTAATTATTCTATCTTGGCCTTTAATTCTCATAATTATATTTTCACTATTATTTATGGTAGAAGTAAAATAGGATTCATTTCTAGAAGTAGTTCAATAGAAAATTCCACTTCTCTTTCAGGTGGAAAACCAACTAATCTATTTAGAAATATTTCGGTGAAACAATCTACTATGAAAAAGAATATCTATGGTCAATTTCATCAATAGATCCCATGGAGATCATTTCCAGTTGAGATTATATTGTTCCAACCACTAATACTAAATGTCCTTCTATGTTTGTATTCATATCCCATTCTCCCTTGAAGAACTAGACCACTACTTCAAGAGATGTAAAAGTCACTTGTAGATAATATTAATCAAATTTATCCTTGAAATCTAGCAATAAATCCATTAACAAAACGTGGTCAAATATGTCAATGTATAAGATAGTAAACTCCCAAAAATTTTGCATTGATTGAATAGTGATTGTAACACCCCAAGATTTTATGAAAAATATTGTTTTTAATTTCGTTAATGTCTTGTGTTGTATGCTACATAAAAAGGAGCTTGCATAACACGCATCCCTGACTTGGCTTGCATTACACGCAATTGCAACCTTCCACGATAGCGTGTGTGGTACGCAATACCGTGTTTCGCTAAACAATGATATGTTATATAAACTAGCCATTATGAATAGTAATACCTAATTTTTGAAATTTTTTAAATTTTATTTTTCAAAATGGACTTCATTTTTGGATTCGGAATATCGAAATTAGCCTAGGGTGAAATTTTGGTATTTTTCTGAAAACTTTCAATTTTTGATGAATAGTGAAAACACTGGGTTACTATTTAAAAACCGACTTTTTATTTAAATAATAATTTATTTTATTTAAATTTATTTTAGATCAAAATTTATACATAATACCTATATATGTTCAATGTAATTCATTGGAGTCATTTTATAATAATTTTAGATATATAAAAATTTTATTAAACTTTTGACCGTCTTTTACCCACCTCCTAGGAGAATTTGCAAATTTACATAAAACATAATTTTACCGCTTTTGTGAATGGAATTCCAAAAATCCAAGAGACACGGTTGATGTTAGTATGTAAAATTTGGCTCAATAAGATGAAAATAATTTTTGGTGAATAGTAACTTTTTACTTTTTTTTACCACGATTAAAAGTAAATAGGGTAATTAAGGGAAAAAATGATATTATTACTACCCTAACACGTGCCATAATTCTATTGGATAAGTGTAATTCGACCAAAAACAACCTTAGGAATAAAATATGACCATTTAGGCCCACTTGGATTAGATCAGGACATTTATTATTAATTTATTTAAAGAAAAGATAAAATAGTTAAAATTAATGTTTAATAAGTAAATCATTTTTAATATAGGGTTATACATAAGATAAATTCGACTATAAATATTCATTAGAAATCTAAAAAGATTTCCTACGTAATGGTATTTTATTTGTAATTTTTAGACAAAAAATAAGTTAATTTATTTATGACACAATGATGATGCAGTAATTATCTTATTAATGAATAATTGACATAATTGATGTTATAAATACCCAAATAAATATAATTTGAGACTTTTTTTGAATTACAATAATTTTATATGTTAATATGGCATGTTAGTATTGATTTAATTAACTTTTTTTGAACTAATCGTTCTATTATGATTTTCTCAAAAATCAATTACCAAATAGTGTCAAAATTGACATAAAATAGTTTTTGAAACAAATATTATATTATTAATTGTTATTTTATTACTAAAAATCTAAGTTTTGGCCAAATGAAATAGATAAGGTTATATATATATTAATAATAAACAACTTGGGGTTCGTTTGGCTTGTTATAAGAAGTTTATTAACCTTATATTGTAAGAAAACAAGAAGACACGGTAAAAGTAAAATTATTTAACTTAAAGTTAAATCTAAATGATAAGGTTAAAATAGAAACCTAAACTTGTCTAAATTCTATTGGATGAGAGGATTTAGACCCATCCCTATTTTAGCTCCAAAATAAATCAATTTGGAGCTATTTAAAACCGAATATGACTTTATAATTAAATAATATTTTTAGTTTTTCCAAAGGTGCCCCTCTCCTCCCTTATAAAAGGGCACCTCATCCTTCTATTCCTCACACGAATTTGACCCTTCAAGCTCGGAAAAACCTGAAAAAATATCTTCTCCACTTCCCTTGAAACATCCTAGAGGTCCTGGCCTTCTTCAAAGACCAATTTTATTGCCCTAAGAGGAGGTCTCAAAGAGGCGCTTCAAAGAAGAGGTAATGTCTGTTACCGATTCTTTCAACTTTATTTCTTCTTCCATTTGTTCTTATTTAGTTTTTCCATTATGAAGTAATAACATAAGTATCACTCATATACTGATATGTTATTATAAGTATGAAACAACCCTATTTCACCATCTATCCACCCTACGGAAAACGAAATCACCACGCGTGCATACGTACGGAATACCGTCTCCACGCCGTGGTGTAAACTATTTTCCACCACCACCTTACATGGATGGGTATAATGGTGTAAATAATAACTATATATGATTATTGTAAAGTGATATTGATTCTGAAATAGTATACATACACTTCAATAAAATTCCACGATCAAGGGAATGATATCATCGCTCGTGCGTACGTACAGACTACCGTCTCCACGACACGATGAGATTAATTCTCCATGTTACCATTAATTAATGATTATAATGTATATATAATAAGTAATAATGAAATATATGACATAATAATGATACTGGATTTATGAATATATATATTTATGTCATCTACTCAATTCCATTCAATTCAATAAGGAAACAAAAACACCGTTCATGCGTATGTATGACCTACCGTCTCCATGAACGGTGTATTTCATTCCTTTTATCAATCTATAAAATATAATTATATGATGAATATATATTATATATAAATCATGTTTTACATTCTGGAATTATGTAAATCAAGATATATGTAATAATATCAAGAACGACAAGTTGAAACACATACGATAAATAAAACGATTTTACCCAAAATGCTACTTTAACATAGAACATACAAAAGAACGGGTAATATAAAGACATAAGTGAGCCATATATGATATAATAACAATGAATATGATTCTGTAATAAGTGAATGAAATTATTTAAACCATTATACAGGAGGTTCAGATACGTACGAAGCATATCAGACCTAAGGTAATGGATAATTATTCCAATCTCATTCTTATCTGAGATTGTTTATTCGTAAGTATTTACTGCGGTTATTGTTCTCATCCGTGTCCATGTTTCCTAAAAATAGTTTCATGTATGTTTAAAGTCCTTTTTTCCCATTTTTTACTTTTACTACATGGTATGTATAGAGTCTTTCTTTTATGAGGTACTTTTTGACTTTTCCGGCAAAAGTACGAGAAGAATGTTTATTTAACTTATACGACATCAAAGGATTTTTACGGTTTTATAAAGCCTTATTTTCATTAAGCTTCCTCCAAAAGATTTCATGAATATTTCCAACAAAATCTCTTTCTCTTAAAAATTTATGACATTTTGTGAAAAGAAAATAATTTTAAAGAAGAAAGGATATTTTCAGCAAGAACTTATTTCAAGAGTTTTATCAAAACCATTTTCCATCTAAGATGACATTATTTCATATGTGTATGTTTCAAGTTTAATATATCTTTGATTTACATGGTTTCACTTTTATTATGATGAAATATCCATTTGTTTTATATGGATTATGTGATGATGGGATGATGTTTATGAAACCCATTTTATTCTTTGGGTTATGATGAATGTTTTAAGTTTATTTTGTGGCACAAGTAAGAATGATTTCATTATGAGATGGGTGGGACCTGTATCTCCCTCCAATGCATTGGGTAAATATTTATATCTTATGAGATAGACATGGCTGGAACGGTAAGTTAATCTGGTTCAGTGATACAGGACTGAAACGAGGAGTGAACTCGATTCAGAAAGGGACTTTGTCCACTAAGATGGTCTTGGAAGCAATGCCTTGGCTACTATGAAAATCATAACATGTGGTGAATGGTTGCCACAATTACATGCTTTATTACCATGCTATTTTATCATGATTGATGTTCCCTTATGATATATGCCTTACGTACTTCCAAGATTCATGTCTTTGCTCAAGATTTTGATGTTTAGATTTTATGTTCAAGTTTTTGCATTCAAATGTTTATGGATTGTTTTATGTTCTCTATGTTTACCCTTACTGGGCATTTTAGCTCACCCCTTTTATGTTTTATTTTCCCCAGGATATAAAGAAAGGTTTTAGCTATGAAAAAAAGGGGGAAGATCTTTCTGGGAGATGTTGAAGATCTTTCACCATGATTAGAAGATTATATTCTGAGTTTCCAAAGACACTAAACTATTACGATCCTTGTGTGTCTATTTTTGTTATGTACTAAGTATTCTGCAAAAGTAATGTAATGTCCATGTACGTCAAGCTTTGGGTCTCTACAGTTAGTATCAGAGGAAAGGTTTAGTCAACCTTTGGAAACTAGGATGCGAAAATTTTAGTGAGATCCCTAGAGATATTTCTAAGGTATGTCTAGGGATGTCCCTAAGGTTAAGTATAAGTATAGGTTATAGTACTAGAATTACGGTAACCTAAGATGTTAGATATTGAAGGTACTCCCCCTTTATTATGTTGTTTTCCCTAGCATGATTTTTGCCTCTCACACTATTCTTTTTGGGTTTTAGACGATGGATGGAACCCGAAGGAACCGTATTGATCAATGTAATGGAAAATGCAATGATTTTCCTCCTGAACAAACAAATGTTATGGGAGATGGAGTTCAAAATCTTATTGCTATACTTACACAAGTTATGAATCATTCTGGACTTCCAAATGAGCAGATAAGGGAACAATATTCTATCGAGTCCTTCATGAGGCAACGTCCACCTTCTTTCAGTGGGTCTTATGATCCACTTGTTGCTGAACAATGGATTAGTACCACTGAAAAGATATTTTCAGTTCTTCCATGTTCTGTACATGATAAAGTCATCTTATCAGTATAACGTTTGGAAGGTGAAGCTGATCAATGGTGGAATCTTATCAAGAATACGAGTCCAAGAGATGAAATTGAGTCCATGGAATGGGATGAGTTCAAAAACATATTTTGCAATAAGTATTTCCCTTGTATTCTTAAAAAAAAGATGGAGAAAGAGTTTCTTGAACTAAATCAAAAGGAAGATGAATCTGTTGGTATATACGAATCAAATTTTACAAGGATTTCAAGGTATGCATCTGGCTTTATCATCCAACCTGAAAGTAAAGTTGATCGATTATTCAGTGGCTTAAGACCAAATCTTCAAAGGGAATTAGTTATAAGAGACTTCAGTAGCTTTGAAGAAATTGTGCATTGTGCTATCAAGGTAGAAATGGAAGTTGGCATTACATATCCATCTCATAGTTTTGATAAGAAACAAAAGATGGAGTTCAAGGAGAAATCATAGAATAATGGTGAAAAGAAGATGAATGTTTCCTTATGCTCAAAGTGTGAATAGAAGCATGGTGGAGATTGTCTTAAAGGGACTAGAAAATGTTTTAAGTGTGGAAAAGAAGGTCATCGAGCAGCTGAGTGTCGAAGTAATGGAAAAAGGGTTGCTAATGGTGTGAACAAAGAAAAGACTGTAGAGAACGCACCCCCAACACTTCAATGCTTCAAGTGAAATGAAATGGGGAATTATGCTAATCAATGAACTAATCCAAGGGTTAATGATGATCGACATGAGCAACCACTTAAGGAAAAGGACAAAGGGTAGTCACATGCGATCACTATCGGCGATGTTGAATATGACAACGATGTGGTGGAATTATTAAGTGTTTATGTAATGGGATTCCAAAATAATGTCGTATATAGTATCGTGGAATATTGGAATATTTATGTATTGGTCTATTGTGGTTTTCAATAATTTTATGGTACCATGGAAAGTGATTGAGATATTTTTGGAAAGAAGATGATATGCACATAATGAACGGATAAGGAGAAAATGAAATGTTTGACAATATTCATGATCTCATATAAGGAAATAGTTATATCATGGTTTGAGTATATAGACTTTTTGGGTTTTCGTATGTGGAAAGAGTTAACTTTTGACAACACTCATGTTTTCACTAAGATTCAATGGGTATTCATTTTTCAATAGAATACATGATTAAGGACTTTGAATGTTTGGAATGTGACCAACAAGACATATCTTATGATATGTGGGGATCAACGATGGTATTAACATGCTTGTTATATGAAATATCTTGTAATCGTTTTCACTATATTATGAGAGTGGATTGCAGTATTATGGATAAGCCTAAAGATTGGAATGGATTATGTTGGACATAAGTTAGTATTGTTTATGGATAGAATTTTTTTTCAATATTTTTTTGGGATGTTTTAGTAATGTAGTTTTAGAAAAAGGAAAACCTGTAGGATGGGCGATAACCCATCGCGTCAGACAAGGCTGTGGAAATTGAACCCACAACCGAAGTGCGACTGGCCTTTATTGCATACCACTGGCCTACAGGAAGTCCCTGGTTAGTGGAAACTAGTTTTATTTTATTAAGCGGTATGATATATGAAGTATAAGATCATTTTTGGAATCATATATGATTAACCTCACCATAGACGGACTTATGTATATTTGAAAACTTTTGCTAACCTTTTTTTTGAAACAGATGGAATGACCCATCATTCTATCACCTGATCTGTTAACACTTCACGAATAACAAATTCAACTTCATTTCTTTAAGAGATGAAGTGGAAATTGTTCAAAGCATGAAAAACAGCGAGATTGTACCAAAATAAAGTAATTATTTATTCTAATTCAAATTCTTCAACTTTAGGGAAATGATCTTGAAAACCAAAAATGTTGTCCTAGTGCCCTTATATCCGATGAATCAGATGGTACCCTAGATCATCACAAATTTATGGCTTTGTGATTTTTGTATTTTTCATAGCCATGTTCTCTACCACTCTCCATCAGAACATGACGGTTAGATTTCTCTTCCATATCCATATTTTCACATATGTTCTTCTATGTGGAAACCCAGTGATTAGTTAATTTGGGTAACTGTTATGTTTTATACTTTAGTTTTTAAAGCCAAGTTTTGTTATTCCTTTTTACGATGTGGGTTTCTATTAAAGAAACTTTCGAGTAGTAAACCATTTTTAACCCCAATGAATTTCGAGGGTAAAATTCATTTTAAGGGGGGTAGAATGTAACACCCCGAGATTTTATGAAAAATATTCTTTCTAATTTCATTAATGTCTTGTGTTGTATGCTACACCAAAAGGAGCTTGCACAATACGCATCCCTGACTTGGCTTTCATTACACGCAATCGCGACCTTCCATGATAGCGTGTGTTGTACACAATAACGAGTTTCGCTAAACAATGATATGTTATATAAACTAGCCGTTATGAATTGTAATACCCAATTATTGAAATTTTGTAAAATTTATTTTTCAAAATGGACTTCATTTTTGGATTCGGAATATTGAAATTAGCCTACGGTGAAATTTTGGTATTTTTCTGAAAACTTTCAATTTTTGATGAATAGTGAAAACACTGGGTTACTATTTAAAAACCGACTTTTTATTAAAATAATTATTTATTTTATTTTAATTTATTTTAGGTAAAAATTGATTCCTAATACCTATATATGTTCAATGTAATTCATTGGAGTCATTTTATTATAATTTTAGATATATAAAAATTTTATTGAACTTTTGACTGTCTTTTACCCACCTCCTATGGGAATTTGCAAATTTACGTAAAACTTAATTTTAACTCTTCTGTGAATGGAATTTCAAAAATCTGAGAGAAACGGTTGATGTTAGTAAGTAAAATGTGGTTCAATAAGATGAAAATAATTTTTGGTGAATAGTATCTTTTTACTTTTTTTTACCACGGTTAAAAGTAAATAGGGTAATTAAGGGTAAAAATGATATTATTATTACTCTAAAACGTGTCCTAATTCTATTGGATAAGTGTAATTCGACCAAAAACATCCTTATGAATAAAATACGACCATTTAGGACCACTTGGATTAGATTAGGAAATTTATTATTAATTTATTTAAAGAAGAGATAAAATAGTTAAAATCAAAGTTTATTAAGTAAATAATTTGTAATATAGTGTTATACATAAGATCAATTCGACTATAAATATTCATTAGAAAGACAAAAATATTTCCTACATAATGGTACTTTATTTGTAATTTTTAGACAATAAATAATTTAATTTATTTACGACACAATGATGATGCAGTAATTATCTTATTAATTAAATATTGACATAATTGATGTTATAAATAACCAAATAAATATAATTTGAAACTTTTTATGAATTAAAATAATTTTATATGTTAATATGACATGTTATTATTGATTTAATTAACCTTTTTCGAACTAATATTTCTGTTATGATTTTCACAAAAATCAATTACCAAATAGTGTCAAAATTGACATAAAATAGTTTTTAAAACAAATATTATATTATTAATTGTTATTTTATTCCTAAAAATCTAAGGTTCGTCCAAATGACTTATATAATGTTATATATATTAATAATAAACAACTTGGGATTCGTTTGGCTGTTTATAGTATGTTTATTAACCTTATAGTGTAAGAAAACAAGAAGATAGGGTAAACGTAAAATTATTTAACATAAAGTTAAATCTAAATGATAAGGTTAAAATAGAAACCTAAACTTGTCTAAATTCTATTGGGTGAGAGTATTTCTACCGGTCCCTACCTTAGATTTTAAATAAATCAACTTGGAGCTATTTAAAACTGAATATGAAATAATATTTTTTGTTTTTCCAAAGGTGCCCCTCTCCTCCCTTATAAAAGGGAACCTCCTCCCTCTCTTCCTCACCCCACTTTGAGCCTTCAAGCTCGGCCAACCCTGAAAAATTCTCTTCTCCACTTCCCTAGAAACATCCTAGAGGACCTTTCCTTCTTCAAAGACCAATTTTAGTGCCCTAAGAGGAGGTCTCAAAGAGGCGCTTCAAAGAAGAGGTAATGTCCGTTACCGATTCTTTCAACTTTATTTCTTCTTCCACTTCTTCTTATTTAGCTGTTTAATTATTAATTAATAACATCAGTATCACTCATATACTGATATGTTATTATAATTATGAAACAACCCTATTTTACCATCTATCCATCCTATGGAAAATAAAATCACCGCGCGTGCGTACGTACAGAATACCGTCTCCACGCCATGGTGTAATCTATTTTCCACGACCACCTTACATGGATGGGTATAATGGTGTAAATAATAACTATATATGATTATTGTAAAGTGATATTGATTATGAAATAGTATAAATACACTTCAATACAATTCCACGATCAAGGGAATGATATCAACGCTCGTGCGTACGTACGGACTACCGTCTCCACGACGCGATCAGATTAATTCTCCATGTTTACCATTAATTAATGATTATAATGTATATATAATAAGTAATCATTAAATATATGACATAATAATGATACTGGATTTATGAATATATATATTTATGTCATCTACTTAATTCCATTCAATTTAATAAGGAAACAAAAACAACGTTCATGCGTACGTATGACCTACCGTCTCCATGAACGGTGTATTTCATTCCTTTTATCAATCTATAATATATATGTATATGATTAATTTATATTATATATAAATCATGTTTTAAATTCTGGAATTATGTAAATCAGGATATATGTAATAATATCAAGAATGACAAGTCGAAACACATACGATAAATAAAACGATTTTACCCAAAATGCTACTTTAACATGGAACATACAAAAGAACGGGTAATATAAAGTCATAAGTGAATCATATATGATATCATAACAATGAATTTGATTATTTAATAAGTCAATGAAATTATTTAAATCATTATACAGGAGGTTTAGATACGTACGAAGCATATCAGACCAAAGGTAAGGGATAATTATTCCAATCTCATTCTTATCCGAGATTGTTTATTTGTAAGTATTTACTGGGGTTATTGTTCTCATCCATGTCCATTTTTTATAAAAATATTTTCATGTATGTTTAAAGTCCTTTTTATCCATTTTTGACTTTTACTACATTGTATGTATGGAATCTTTCTTTTACGAGGTACTTTTTGACTTTTCCGGAAAAAGTATGAGAAGAATGTTTTTTTAACTTATACGACATGAAACGATTTTTACGGTTTTATAAAGCCTTATTTTCAGGAAGCTTCCTCCAAAATATTTCATGACTATTTCCAATAAAATCTCTTTCTTTTAAAAATTCAAAACATTTTGTGAAAAGAAAATGATTTTATAGAAGAAAGGATATTTTCCTCAAGATTTCATTTCAAGTGTTTTATCAAACCCATTTTCTATGTAAGATGAAATTATTTCTTATATATATGTTTCAAGTTTAATGTCTCTACGATTTACATGGTTTCACTTTTCTTATGATGAAATATCCATTTGTTTTATATGGATTATGTGATGATGGGATGATGTTTATGAAACCCATTTTATTCTTTGTGTTATGATGAATGTTTTATGTTTATTTTGTGGCACAAGTAAGAATGATTTCATTATGAGATGGATGTGACCTATATCTCCCTCCAATGCATTGGGTAAAGATATATATCTCATGATATAGACATGGCTGGAATGGTAAGTTAATACGGTTCAGTGTTACAGGACTGAAACGAGGAGTGAACTCGATTCAGAAAGGGACTTTATCCACTAAGATGGTCTTGGAAGCAATGCCTTGGATACTATGGAAATCATAACATGTGCTGAATGGTTTCCACAATTACATGTTTTATTCCCATGCTATTTTATCATGATTGATGTTCCCTTATGATATATTCCTTACATACTTCCAAGATTCATGTCTTTTCTCAAGATTTTGATGTTTAGATTTTATGTTCAAGTTTTTGCATTCAAATGTTTATGGATTGTTTTATGTTCTCTATGTTTACCCTTACTTGGAATTTGAGCTCACCCCTTTTATGTTTTATTTTCCCCAGGATATAAAGAAAGGTTTTAGGTAAGAAAAAAAGGGGGAAGATCTTTATGGGAGATGTTGAATATCTTTCACCATGATTAGAAGATTATATTCCGAGTTTCCAAAGACACTAAACTATTACGGTCCTTGTGTGTCTATTTTTGTTATGTACTAAGTATTCAGCAAAAGTAATCTAATGTCCATGTACGTCAAGATTTGGGTCTCTACAGTGATGGAACACGATTAACATTTTCATTCTTGGAACTCCCATTACCCAGGAGGTGTTTCGATGAATATAACATGAGGAAAAATTCTTATAGACATATTAGTTTTTTTACAATCTAAGAATAAATAAATTCATGAGAATCACTAATTCCAAAGAAATCTTATATTAAGGTATAATTTAGGATAATGGTACCTCGTACTATCAAGGGACCTATATCTTAGGTTGGAATGATTTACCCATATCAAAAAAGTTATATATTAACTCCTCAATATTGGTTATTATTCTTATAATGAGGCAGTTCCAACTGATGTGTTAGGGTATTTCTAGAATCACCTTAACCATTATGATTTTTTGGGAAATAAAAATCTTAAAAATGTTGTTTTGGTTGAGCATGATAAATTTGGGACATGGTGGAACCATAACCACTAGTTAAATTCATGGGTTTTGTATAATAGCTCACAAAATTTACTATGAATCCACAATTATAACACTCTTGAGGATATTTTGAACATTCCATTTTTATGTGTTCCAATAAATCACATTAGAATAAACCCTATTGGGTACTACGATGAGGTTGAAAGGAAAATGACTAAGTTGACCGATTTTCTAATGCTTTTCTACCTTGAGAATATATACCCCTTCTATGCTTGTTCCACACTCTACAGTTCCCACCTATGTTTGGGAGGAAAAAGGTGTTCCCTATACTAACATTCCCAATGATCTCTTCATTTTCCACCATATCCTTATTCACAATGTGTATGTAATCCTTGAAGTATAACATCACTACCCAATAATGAATGTATGATTGTAGACCCACTTTGAACATTTGTTCATTGATTGATTCACTAACTACCACATCTAGTGTAAAACGAGAAAGATATGTAAATTAAGATTCATATTGTATAACTAGAAAGTTTTATTTCATTAGTTTGTTGTAGTCCATTGTTTACGACACTCACAAGGAATAAAGATAATATAATTTATTAATAACTTCCCCAAATCTATCCCACGAGAGATATTGGTCAAATTTAACTTGAATATCTAGTTACCACCATTTTCAATCTAGATCCTTGATCATATACACAATGATTTGTTTTTTATTTTAACTAGGGTCCCCACAAAATAAAATATTATATTCACCCTTCCAACCCATGATTATTATTTCTCAGGTTCCATGTTTCCCCAAATGATAGATTGGTTCTGCCTTTGGAATTCTAGTGAGTGATTCACATTACAATGTTCCCAAGGTTGGTTTCCTTTTTATAAATATTGGAACACTTCAAAAATGATTTGAAAATTCTATTGATTCAACTATGGTTTAGGGTGAACCAAATTTTTGACAATATAATCTTTCTAGTTTCTAGGTCTCCTGACTAGTGGGATTTTCCTATTATCATAACAAAATCACCACTCAACTATAACATAAAAATTATTTCACATGTTTTTTCCATATACCAAAACATAGTAAAAGTCATCATAAAATATCCCATGAACAATGAAATCATAGAAGGAATCCTTTTAATAACGCATGATATTAGACTCTTATAGGATAAATACATGACAATGAGGTGATGAAAACCTATAAGTTCCACAGAACACTTTTGTACCTAAAATACATGATAACATGAAGTTCAATATTAAAAGGTTAACTATGCCTTTAATATTTACATTTTAAGTCCCAATACATCCTATATCCATACTTAACATTTCCAACTAAAAAACCAGACTAAATTGATATAAGTTGTAACACTCCAACCTAACCCATTGGCTTGATAGAGTCCAAAATTCTACAAACCATTATTGAAATCCCCCAAAAAACAAAGGATGAAAATTAACTGCAATGGTATATGTAATTTTTGGGGTATGATTTAACATAAAAATACAATACAATTGGAAATAAAAAAACTATACATAAAAAAGAACATGATACATGATATATAAACCAATAACAATCTAAAAAAATAAATATACTATAAACATAATCATAGTTTCAAAAGTAAAAAACTCCAATAAGTCTATAAAAAACCAAATAAAAAATAAAAGACATGAATGCACTAATGTAATACCTTAACTGAATCCATTATAAGACCATATCTATACTCCAATTCATAAAATAAAAAACTAGTACACTAAGGCTATCCATAAGAGAAGTAAGAGACCTTACCCTTTCCTATATCATGATTAATAGTATATCTATATGCACTAAGATGTATATACAAGGGTTATTATATAACGGAATAGAAAATACCCAAGGATTGTCACACACGACACAAAAATAAGAAAAATCTATCTAAAAATTCATTTAATGTAAGACAGAGTAATATAAAAAAGTCATCCAAGATATACATATACATATGTAGTGAAAATAATTCACACCATTAAGGTTTCCAATGTTATACACATACACACACATACAATGTCTAACCAATACACTTTCCTCAACCATATCCACTGAACATTCTATACTCATGAGTGATATAATTCCCTCTAGTACCAAGCCACTATTTGGTAGTATAATCCAATGTTCCTTGTGATAAGTTCATTTATTGTATACATTTTGTTATATTAAAATGTAGTGATTTTGATGATTTAATTTCTATTTCATGCATAAACACCTAATGTTTTATTAATTTCTATTAGGATGTAATAAGATATGGTAAATTAGAAAAATATGTTGAAACTATCATTATTTCCACTTAAATAAAGGTATTCCACAATTAAGGATGATCATAGAGCACTTTCTGGGAATGAAACTGAATAACCAAGGCAAAAAGAGATTCCATAGCTGGAAATTGACTTTAAACATCATATAATCATTACACACCATGAACCATTACAAAGTGTGAAAGAAATACAAATCTTGAAGTGGAAGAAACCAGCCCAGAGGGAAGACAACATGTGTCAAGGTGTGACACATATTGTCATGTTATGATGGCCCAGAAAGCAAACATGACATGTAATACTTACACATGGTTAAATAATTACACATTACAAATAATTTACATGATGTGAAAGTGTTAGGAAAGACCATATTTGATGCTTTTATATAATTTAATGCTATCGAGTGCCACTTTTTGACTCATTATGACCCCAAGATCACTTGGGATAACTATTGATCCAAATAAATTCCATTTAATGATAAAATACCCAAGAGAGTCTATAAATATATTGTTGAGCCGTTAATGTTAAGAAATAAAAATATCAAATATTGGAGTGAGAAGTTTCATTGTGCAGGATCCTTAACAGTTTCATCTACATAATTTATTTATGTTTTATTTATATTTCTGTCTCCCCCATTACTTCATATCTACTAGGATGAGTGGGTAATAACCACCTTGTTATAGGGTTATGTATCTAAATAGGGAATATACTGTTGGATCTTTATTTCTTCCTTGTTCATGGATTTAGATTTTTTTAGTTTATTTAATATATTTTCAACCCATTCCTTATAATTTTATCATGAACATTTGGATTTGAATATGAAAGGAACATTTAAGAATTGTGCAATTGGTTACCCTAAATTGAGGCATGACCATTTTAATATTTCAGGTAACTGAGTTTAAAAATGTTATTGAGATAAACATGATTCGGTGAGACACTAAATTATAATAACACTGTAAATAGGGGATTTTTTCATTGATGAGGGGATACCATGACAATTGGATCCACCTTGTCTCAACTATGATTACACACATGAATAAATTAATTTAATTTCTATGTTCCAATTACACCAAAACCTTGAAACTACAGAACCCCATCGTGCCTTAAATTGTGAATTCCAAAAAAACAAATTTTCCTCTATCAATCACTTTATCTCTCTCTATTTATCTCTTTCTAACAAAAAAACTAAGTTTTTGAATTCCTAGAATTAATTTAGAGCATATGGACCATCTCTGTGGGTTCGACACCCATATTGAAAAGTACCACATTTTTTTAGGTTGTAGAAGTTTTTTAAATTATTAAACTTGTATAGAACCATAAGAAATTAATGACACCCTATCAGTTGTCAATTTTTTTAATCATTCCCAAGGATCAGTTTCCATTATTCTTAAATTAATTATGAATTATAAGAACTATTTTTTATTTTAATTATTGAATTTAAACTTGGTCATGTCATGCTGTTATTTCAGGCCCCAATAATTTTTATGAATATTTCGCTCATTGAAAAGAGACAATTTATGGTATTGTATATAACCTAGAGTTAGAAAGAACTTTTCAAAAATATAAAAAGGAAGAGGTTGAGAATGAACAAAACATCATGGAAAGAAGGGATTAATACCATGGAGCAGGAGAAGATCCCCAAGGAAGAAACCGAGGTGGGAAAAAACTAGTCAATGATGGAAGAACCTCAAATGTGGGGGTCAAACCAAGTATTCTCATACCCCCTATTTCCATTCAACATTTTGAGATCAAGTTGATGATCATCCAGATGATTACACACTTGATCCAATTTACTAGGATACCTCATGAAGATCCCAAGTCATACATTTAGAGTTCTTAGGAAACCAGTGATATGTTCCAATTTCAGAATGTCACAAATGATGCTATGAGACTAATCCTATTTATATTATAATTGAAGGAAAAAATAAAAATAGTGGATCCAAATTCTTCCCTCACATTCGATCACCACCTAGGTAGATTTGGTAACAAAATTCTTAACATGCTTTTACCTCCCTCAAAGTCAATGGATCTACGAGTAAGTATTCTAAATTTTGAGCAATGTACTAAATAATATTTATATAGTGAATGGGATAGATTTAAGGGTATTATTAGATGTTGTTCTTATCATGGAATTGAAATTTTTATTCTAATACAAACTTTTTAAAAAGTGATTTAACAGGGAAATCTCTCAATAGTTGATGCTACTATAGTAGGGTTTCTTATGAAAAAATCACTGGAGGATAGCTATGAGTTGTTGGATGAGTTTTCAACAAATAGTTTTTAGTGTTATTTAGAAGAAGTAAAAGCATAAGTATCACACCTGGTAGACAATAGCTGAGTTTCCATCCAAATTAATTTCATGTAAAACAATTAGAATACAATGATGGATAACCAAAATCCCTAATTTATGTATTATATTGATGTGAATTATTTAGACTCTAATAATTATATTCATGAATTGGTATGTGGTCCAAAATATCCAAAATACAAAAAATTAGAATCAACGTTAAGTATTTCATCCAAGACAACAGCACCATTGAATATCACTTACTAGTCAAGTCCATTCATTGGAGGATACCCTTTCAACATTTATGACCACCACTATAGATTTAATTAAAGGGTTAACAAAATATTAAAATGATCAAGGAACTATGATTAAATAATTGAGGGAAGACTCAGAAAACCAACGATCTACAATGAGGAACTTAGAAACTCAAGTTAGTTTGATTAACGATAAAATTAGAGATAAGCCTAGAAGGGTAATTCTAGGAAGCCCAGACTAGTATACCTATATATATTTAAAAGATGTATTACTTATAAGTGGTAAGAATAAACAAGGTGTTTTTATATAATTTACAAGACCTAATAAAAAACAACCAGTTAAAGTAAGTAATGGAAAGCACAAAGAAGATAAGGAATAAAAGGAATAGGAAGTACCACCATAGTACCAACCACCACTACCATATCCAGATAAGTTAAAGCTGGTAAATATTGATGAAATTAAATAAAATATCTTAGATATGTTCAAAAATATATTTATAAATATTCTATTTTCTACGGAAATCACAAAAATTATCTTCTGTGAAAATTTCATGAAGAGTTGGTGATGAACAGAAATAAGATCTAATAACTATCCACCATTCCACTGATAGAAGAATATTTAATAGTTGTATCAAGAATCCTACCAAAGATACAAAGTGATCCAAGTACTTTTTCCAATACAGTTAATACTATTTATAATTAGTTTGGTAGTGATTTATGTTATTTAGGTTCCAATGTAAATATAATTTCTTATTAAATATTCAATATCTTAGGATTAGAAGAGATGCAAAAAACTCAAGTGATGATTAAACTAGTTGATTCGACAGTGAGATGTCCTTGAAGACTACTTAAAAGTGTCATTATCAAGGTAGATAAATTCTACTTTATGAAGGATTTTCTAGTTATGGATACAGATGAAGAGAAGGTCCCAGTAATTTTGGGAATACATTTCCTAGATATGGGAAGGACACCGATTGATGTTCAAAATGGAGAACTGAGTTTTATAGTTAGAGGGTTAGAAGTGAAGTTAAAATTGCACCGATCAATGAATAATTTGGAAAAAACTATTGATAAAATATCAAAAGATAGTATTCTAGAAGTCGAGGAAGCTACATTACATGGAAGAAGAGATGAATTATCTATTATAGAAATTAAATAAGAATGTAGAAAAAATTTGAAGAAGATTAAGTAATTGATGAAAAAATATAAAGATAGTGTATGAAATTTCATAAAAGAGGAATTCAACATAGGAGAGTAGGTTTGGGAAGCCAGTGAATTTCTATTTTATTATTTAACAATGGCCAAGAAATACTAGATTGGACCCATGGAAATTTATAAGGTACTAACATATTTAAGAGTAAAATCAGTTTTAGAAAAAGGGAGAGGACCCATTTATATGGAGGAATCACGAATTCAACATTTTGTAGATAAAAATTCGATAACCACTTTCCTACCATAAATCACCTGATTTTAAGGAGGTAAGGTCAAATGAATAATGGTAAAAACATTTCTTCTAGGAGGCAACCCATTTTTTGTATTTTTAATTTTTTTGTTTTTAAGTGCATACTGTCACCCAATTTTTTTTAAATTTATTTATAAATTTCAATGATTTCACCGATTATTTAGGACCATAAAGACAGTATCAGTAAGTATAAAGAAGTATGAGAGTAATATATAAGGTAGATACACATTGTGAAACTATTACACATCATAAAAATGATGCAGGAAGAATATGGACAACTAAATTAAAAGAAATATTTAAAAGGGGAGTGATCATTTCAATAATTTATTTTTCAACAGTATTCCCAAAATTTAATTTTTTAAAATAATTAATTTCCTAATTACATTCTCTTACTTGATTATTTCTTTAACCAACCGAACTAGGATACATAAACTGCTTAGGATAATTATCACGCAATGAATTTAAATTTCTTTTTCAATAAATTTGATTAAGAAAAATGGGGAAAGGAATTTTTAGGGTTAAAAATATAGACTTGGTTTTCAAAAATCATGAAATGAGAAGCATGTTAATAATTATAAATGTTTTTTGATATTTTTTCTTGATTTAAATTTTTGATATTTTTTCTTGTTTTAAATTTTTGATATTTTCATTAATTGGTTTAATTATTCATATGAATTTCTATGTGCAGTTTTCCTAACCATATGTTACATTCCCAAGACATTATCTAGGCCCAAATTTTCCCTTTCTTTATTTCATATATTTCTTGAGAGATTCAGGTATGTTCTATTCTAGAACTTCATCATCATCTTATCAAATATAAGACAAAATAGAATCACTTTTAATATTACTGAGGAATATTATATTTAACTTTTTATCCTTGGACTTGACTAACATTAGTCCTTTTGAATCCTATAGAATTCATGAATATCCTTGTTAGTAAATGGTCCATGTTACAAGACTATTTTATCCATTACAACCTTTATCTAAATAAATTTCATGATATTTAAAAGAATACGTCTAGGGGAGAGACTTTACATGGTGGATAGGGTTATAATTTTTTTAGAAGAATCTGATGGGGGTTTTCTTAAGATTTGTGGAGTGGCCATATATTTTTCATTATATTTTATTATTCACCTCTCTTTTTAAAAAAACGGGTTGTGTCTTTAGGGGATAAAAAAATCACCATAGCTAGACCAATGATCTTTTGATCATATGTGGTTAGGTGTTGGATGTGATATTTTTCTTAAGCATATATTTAGAAAAAATATATAATAAAAAGAGATAAAGATATGTTGATTCATTCATCATTATTACTTATATCATGATCCCATTTTGAGATTTTTTGGGGGAAGAATGAAATGACATATGTGCGAAATATTTATATTGATATTATCTTTTGTTTTCATGCATTACACTTTATAATAAAACCTCCTTTTTGAGCCTTATTTGTTCTCATAATTTACCCAACATCCCTAAAGAATTATAGACATTTAAACCTAATGATGAATCCCTAATTATTACTTGGGATTCTTTGTGTACATGATATAGATGCTAGATGACTTGACAGACTATGTTAAGTGGCACGTTTTTTAGGTATGTCCTAAAATCTATTTATCATTTTACCCCTATGATGAATGAAAAAAATTCATATAGGGTAGATTATCAATGGAATTCATGTTAATAATGAATTGAAAAATAAAAATAGATGAATGAAAAGTCTTGACTATTTCAAAAATATTAAATTAAAATACATGGTTGATTTTTTTCTTCAATGAATGAGGTGTTAATGAATTTTCCACATGTCAAGATTGAATATTTAATTTCTCATTTGATCAATTTTGTTTTTTGATATTGAGTTTACAACATAGTAGATTAAGTGTCCTTTGTAGTATGTTGAGATTTACCCTTAAAGAGAATTCATAATTCAACTATGGAGTGAATTGATAAGCGTATTTATTATATACATTTATGATATTAAAATGAAGTGATTTTGATGATTTAATTGATAATGCATGCCTATACACTTGAATATTTTTTTTAAGAATGAAAAAAGTTATGGGAAATGATAAAAAAGAGTGGAAATGATCATGATTTCCAATTAAATGAAGGTATTACACAATTATGGATGATCATGAAGTAATTATGGGGAAAAACTAAAGAACCAAGGGAAAAAAAGATTTCGTAGCTAGAAAATAAATTTTCATATCGTGTAATCATTACACGTTGTGAACCAGTACAAGGCATGAAAGAAATACATGTCATGAAGTGGAAGAAAATAGTCTGGAGTGGAGACAACATGGGTCATAGAACAAAACATATAGTCAAACTTTGAAACATTTCATGATGAACCAGAAATCTTTCATGTTTTGTAATACTTACATGTGGTGAAACAATTATACGCTGAGAATAATTTACATGATGTAAAAGTGTTAGGAATTCTTAGACTTGAATCTTTGATGAGATTTAACACCACGAAGGGAAACTTTTTGACTCATTATGACCCCAGAACCACCCACGAACTCTTTTAGACTCAAATCAATTCCATTGGATGCTGAAAGTCCTAGGAGAGTATATAAATAGAGATATAATATGCTGCTATTAGGAAATCAAAAGATCAAATCTTGGAGTGAGAATCTTCATTGTGTAGGGTCCTCACCAGTTTCATTTTTATCTTTAATTTATGTTTTATTTCTATTTATTCCTCCCCATCCTCATCACTTGTATGAGGGGGTAAGACCCCAATGTGATAGGGTTATGCAGCTAAGACATTGGATCTTTATTTATTTCTTATTCATGTATTTGGATTGTTTTAGTTTATTTAATCAATTTAAAACACATTTCTTTTGATTTTATCATGAAAATTTGCATTTGAATATGATAGTAACATTTAATAATTGTGAAACTAGTTACCTTGAATCAAGGAATGAATATTTTTTCATTCAGGGAAATCAGGTTTAAATATGGTATCAATACAGACTTAATTAGATAAAACCCTAAATTGCTGGACCAAGGGAAATAGGGGATTGACATATTGAGGAGGAAATACCATGACCATTGGATCCAACTCATCTCAACTCTGATTCCACACATGAATTAATTAATTTAATTTCTATGATCCAATTTCACTAGAAGCCTGAAACTACAAAACCTCAACATGACTTCAATCTTGATTTCCAAACAACCAATATGCCTTTGTCTCTCACTTTATTTCTCTCTCTCTAGTTCTATCCAATACAATTTTTTAACTGCTAGAATTAATTTATACTTATGGATCATATCTATCATTTTGAAACTTGGACTAACCAAGTACCACATTTTTTAGTTAGGAAATCTATGTTTTTTAAATTTTAAAATTCGTGTAGTCCCATAGGAAATTAATGATTCCCTACTGGCTGTCACCTTAACTCAAGAACATATATCTAAGTTTATATAAATAAGGTACCTAGTATTTATCATGAAATCATGTACCCATTTATATTCCAATTTCTTACACACAAACTGATCTTCAAAATAATTCATCAATTCAGAAATTAATCAAATACGTTGTGGGCGATACCTAAAACCTTTATTTTGAAATCCTTAATACAAGGGGTTTTAAAAAAAAAACAATTTTTCCAAAATGAAATCAAATTTTCAAATATAATTTGATTTTATAAAAACCATGACTTATAGTTATAGAAAGTATAGAGTGTTAGAGGATCCACCTACCTCTAATATATTAGGCACAAATATTTTTTCCATGATTGGTAGTTTTTGGCCTCCCTTTTTGTTGTTTCAATGAATCCCCAAGAGGTTTTATAAAAAAAATCTAGACTATAGATTCAGACTTGATAAACCTAGTCTAGGGTTTCTCTCAAATTTAAAAGATAACCCCATAAAATAAGAAGAACCATAATTATTACCTTTTATTTCCTAGTTCTAACACTCAAATATTTAATGAAATCGGTCTTTGGAAGGAATACAACCACCAAAATCACAAAGATGGATCGTGGGGTTCAAGGGTAAAGATGAAGGATAATGAGAGCCAATGGTACATTAGAATTAATAAACCAGAAAGGTCTAGCATAATTCATGGTGTTAAAGAGTAATTTATGCCAGGAAATCCTCGATTCTCATTTACATCCAAAATTATAATGCCTCATATTTTTGAGACCTAAAACCCATTCAAGTCCTAGATATAATTCATGAAAACTATCTATAAACCATTAAATTTTTAATTATATTTTCATGACATAAATTATCTCTCGTACCCATGTTATATCTCTAGTTTTAATTTCTCGCCTAAGAACTTCACGTTATCTAACCCGACCATTTCATAACTTTAAAGGAACAACATAAAATGGTAACATACCATAAAACAAGGGTGTCACATTGATAATGGGTGATATTGGTTTTAATAATACAATGTAGGTGGTTATTTAATATTCCCTATATTTATATTCATTTTCATGTATGGTGCGTTGGTGATTTTGGGTAATAGGGTGCGTGAGACCTAGAATTGGGTCTTTAGGGATTAGAGTATTCTTGTGATGTTATATAAGGATCCTTGGAGTCATGATGGGTGTACCACATGCACTGGATCTATTAGTCTCAAAATGAAAGATATGACACACTATAAGAGGGTGTGGGGGTTAATTTTAGTTAAAAACCAACTACAAAAATTTCATCCCACTCAATTAATAAAGTGAATGGATAAAATTTCTTTTGATCAAATAAAATTATATACGAGTGAAAAAATTAAAAGAAATATAAATAATTTTAACAATAATAAGAATATTATATGATAGATGGTATAAAAATAGAAATTTAAACAATAATGAAATGATTAAAATAATGCAAAGAATATAAAGTAAGAACTATAATACCCTAAAAGATATCAATTACCAAAAAAATTCCAATCATCAAAAGTTTTTGATTTTAACAAAAGGTGTAATAGGATCTTTAAGTTGATCCTAAGTATCCTAGTTCAGTACATGGGATTTCCTTGACTGAAATCCATCAAATGACATCAATGCCCAAACTATATATACTTTGTCTTCCTAGACATGGAATATACTGATCAGCCTAATTGAACACATCTTTATCTTCAAAACCATTGACGACCCTTATAAAAAAGGATCAGAAAAATATTCTATTTTCTAGCCTCGAAATCCGTCAATCATAGTGATTGAAAAAAAACCAATACAATGAGAAATACTTCAATAATTTATAATAAAAAATTATAAAAAATTTCTATAATAATGATATATTTAAAGAAAAAACAATAGGAGGTGTTGGGATTTTGGAGTCTCTTCAAGATATGGAGTTAGTTTATTAGAAAAAGAAAATCCATGAAACCCTTCCCCCTTCCTAGAGTATCCAGAATATGATTCAGTGAATCAATAATGACTTGTATAGATTATGTATATTTTTTATCAATGGACAGTTTGTATTCATTTTACTAGAAGTTAATACGGTGTTGCAATCACTAGAAGGAGGAAGTTTATACATTTGGATAAATCTTGGGTGGTGTTTTCATGAGAGAGTGACATGTAGAGAACAGTTTTTTCTTACCAGTGATTTGTGATCAAACCAAGGAAATAAATAAAATATTGATAGTTTTATAGTTCAATAGATGGGACATCACAATTTTAGGAAGTTAGTGAAATCATATGAATGAGTGGGACCCTCTATAGGGGGGAGTGCATTTATGAGGTTTTGAGTGATCATATGAGTTAGTGATATATGTGGATACCTAGTTACAATGATTAGAACTATGTAATTATCATGAAATGAATGTGTGGAATGTTTTATCCTATTTATTTAGGAAAAAACTTCAAACTATTTAAAACCTTATTATATTATTTTACATATTTCATTTCATTTCATAATTATAGCTGAATATTTGTGTGAGTTTGGAGTTAATAGAATTATGTAAGTGTAAATTAGTGTGGTGATTTTGGTGAATGAGTTTCTTCCTAGATCTAGTACATTGATGTTGTGAGGATTCCATCAAGTGATCTATTTCTTCAATTGTTATCATCTGGTAGATGAAATAATAATGTGTTAATTTTATGTGAGATTCTCAGTTAATTTTATTAGATCATTTGGAAGTTTTTGAGGGATCATTAGTTTACTTAGAAATTTCTCATATAACATTATTTATTTATCATTGTTTTATTGATTCATTTGGATTCATTTTTTCTGAAGTTAATGGTGTTAAAAGATACAATGATCATGTTTGATAAATTTGATGGAATGAATTTTGACTTTTAGAGGATGTGGTTGTAGTAATATCTCATCCAAAAGGACCTATAAGTTCTATTTAAGGGTGTTAAATTGGTGGAAATGGAGAAAAGATAATAAGAAAGGATGAATGGAAAGGATTTAGGTTTGGTGAGTATGTCATTTGAATAAAATGCAGTCTTTGGCTTATGAAAAAAAAGACTACAATAGTGTTGATGGAAGAAGTGAAAAATATATACATGAAGCCTAAAATACTCAACAATGTGTGCTTAATGTGATGAATGTTAAATATTAGGCTATTAGAATGATGGTCTACTATCGATCATGTGAACAATTTCAACATGATCAGAAGCCTGATTTAATCTATGAAGGTGACTTTTTTAGATGATGTCTCAAGCATATTGTAGTTATCTTTGTTACCAGAGTCAAAGGATGGAATTGTAACAAAAATTATAAAATCCAATGAAAAAATTGACTTAATATTCAAGGATTCCTATAACTTTATTCTGAATAATTATCTATAGAGGAGATAGATTCATGCACCTTTTGGTGATGCATTGAATGAAAATGTAAGAGGGATCTCACCTAATTGAAGAAGTCTAAGATAATTATAAGATAATTCAATAGAGGGGTGTAGAGGTAAATCTACCAATCATATCTCTTAATACTATCAATCTGGTAAAAGGTTTTATCTTTATAAATATTTACATGAGTAAAATAGAAATTCTAGAAGATAAAATTCAAGAGGATTTAATTCCATGAATCCAATAGCTGAGAGTAGTGACAACATACTCTAAAGTATCAATACACCAATGGGAACATGGATCATATATTTCGATGAATATTTTCAATACACTAGTGAAAATGGATTTATAGTAAATTATATGTCTATAAGAATTGGAAGAATGTATCCATTGGATGATGAATCTGTTAATATTATAGGGAAGAGAGATGTGAAATTTTAGTTGAAGAACGGAAGTTCCCTTGATCTGAAAGGAGTAAGATATATTATAGGCCTTCATAATAATATAATTTCACTATAATAGCTGGATTAATATTGATATATAAATAGATTTTAAAATTTAGTTTAGGAATTTATCTAGGGTTCCTTGGTCATAGATAGAGGTATATAGTATTGTACACTATATTTGACTAGAAGGGTAGTGGGAACAACAATTTCTAGATTTTAATTTATAAATGTATAGATCTGTAGAACTTCCCCCTTATTCACCTTTGTGTGAAAGGTATTAAAGTTATAATTAAAGAGGCATACTAAATATGGAACTTTCAAATTTCATAAGTTATAATAGTTTTATACTTAGAAATCAATGAAATATGAGCTTTAATTTGAGTGGAAGAACACTGAAATGTCGAAATCTAGAGTTGGTACATGCATATTTATAGGTACATGCCCTAGTAAAATCTCATGGGGGTTCACAATAATTTGTGAAATTAATTAAAGAATCCATGAGGAAAGTATGGAAGTAAATTCTAAAACATAATTCATAAGTATTTATAGCATTTTTACAATTGAAATAAATGGTTAAAAGAGTTACATGATGCAAGATGAAACGATTGTGTTCATAAAATAAAGGTGAGTCCATCGAAACAATTTCCCAAAACTTTGACCTATTTAGAGGTATTAGGCATGAAAAAACAATAGCTAAAACACCTAATAAAAATAACTTAGCTAAACAGATGAATCAAACATTAATGGAATAGGTGTATAGTGATCCTACTTTTCCCATGGGGAAGGTTTAACTTGTTTTTGAGTTTTTGAGCCTTAGAACCATTAGAAGGGTAAAATGGTCATTTCACATAGAGAATAACCTTATAAGTATTTTTGAAGGACCCATTTTTTCCAGGATGTGAAATTTACCCTTGGGATAGATTTTGGTGATATTTTGAGCTGGTTTAATTATTTGGGATATTTAATATATAATAAAAAATATTATTTATTATCATAGGTCCAAAATATAATATATCCTAAATTGAGATCTGTATTGGAATTATGACTTTTTAGTTGAGTCTAGAGTGGATAGTTTTATCTCGATGAGGTATAGAATTATTTTGGGTGTTGATCCATAGCTTATACCCCTTTAACAAGCATCGATTTTATTTAGTTATGGGTAATAAAATATCACATTCTCTCCTCTCCCTACCCATTCATTAACATAGGGATAAATTATCCTCTATCCCTTACAGTGAAATGAATCCAAGAGAGGGAATCAAGGTTAATTAATATAGATAATATTGGAAATGTAGATTAGGTAGCAATAATTATGAAATAAGGATCTAAGGCATGTGTTTGTGAAGTTATGAAAACCCTCCAAGATGTAGGCCGTCTTATCTTAAATTACACCTCATTTTGATTTTTAATTTTTTATAATAATTTTTCACGAATCTATATTCCATATTTTTGTCCTTTTTTGGCATTGAATAAAATCTAGGGTGTTTTGGGTGAAATTGGATGGTTCATGGGAATTTGTGTATATAATTTCCAACAATATGGTGTGTAGTCTCATGAACACACATCATGTAGTGTGTTCATGAATCTCAGGTAGGAGACATAGTACACATGGTGTGTAGACTAGGTTCACATGGTGTGTAGAATCCTTGGTTACATGACACAGGGATTGTCCATGTACATAGCTAGATACCCAGTGTGGGGAACATGTAATGTACAAGTAAACTCCATGTAGAGTCACATGACACAGCCTGGGGCAGGGCATAGGGTTTGGTACCCATGAACCATTCGTGCTATTTATCATAGGGTAATTCTATATACTTGAGAATTACATTCCTATCTAGGCCGAGGTACACATCTAGTGCCAGGTTTTTGGTGGACACATCATGTATTGATCTTTTTGGATGAATTTTATGCGACTTCACACCCGAGAGCTATATTTAGACAAATAAGTAGTTCAATTTTAGTATTATTTTACATATAATGTGATGGTGTAGTCCTCTTCGATAGAAGAGGCTATTTTTGTGAAGGGGTGAGGAGATTTTCAGATTTTAATCCCATGGAAATGACGACGAGGTTCAGATGATGGAGAAGAGTAGGTGTGAGGGTAGTAGAATTCAAAAGGTGTATTCAGTAACTGGGACCATGAACCTCAAGAATTTTTAAATTATTGAATCCAATGAAATTTTTTGGAGGTGATGGGTTCCTCAGAGGATGAAGACTCATGGACACTGGGTGTTTTCATGGTGTGAGCAAAAACTTCTTCACAGTAGATCATTTTGATGATACATAAATAGATATAAGACTCATAGAGTTTTCCACATATTAATATTCTCCCCCATATTTAGTACTATTTGATTTAGATTGGATATAAATTATGGTAGATTTATTCATTTTCTTTTTAGCCATAATGGCCTATGTAGACATCCCTCATCTTGTATGGCAGTGGTTTCCTCTCTGTAAGGTTGTATCTTGAGTTGTCATAATGTGAGGTATATTAGGTATTGAAAATAATTATTTATAATCCTTTTCATTAATCCATTGGATCAAAATTTCATGTCGCATTATTAGTGTGAAACCTAAAACTCATATGTTTTCCCTGAGCTCAGTTTCTATGTGAAGACATGATTTCACCCATATATCAATGGAGTCAGTACGCCCCCAATGATTTAAAGAATAGGTCTTCCATTACAGATGATGATTGATCATAGATCCATCCTTAGTGATGAGGGATTTTATATCATAAAAGGTAATAGTTATCTTCATGAAAAATGCCACCCCTTTTGTGTGGTGAGATATCGTCGATAAGGATATAGTGTTGAAATAATATCAATATATATAGTTGGGAAGACATGGATAAATATTCAATGTCAACATCCCATCAAATGGATTATGTGTTCTAGTGAGGTTTGGGTACAATGTGATATTTGTGGATTTCATGAATTGGTGTTGGTGAGAATTGGTCTTCATAGATGGTTCTCAATCTCATAGGCTTATGGAGTATAGGATGCACTAGTTCTTTCCCCCTCAATGTGCTTCCAAGAGGAGAGTTAGTTTGGGAATAGGTTAGTATTTTGATGGTTAGTGTTCCCCACCTTTATATTATGTTTGGTATGATGAGATTATGTCATAGGTGTTAGTATGGATGAGGAGGTATTTTCACTTGGGTATTTTCCCTCATGGAGAGGGTTTTGGGTTTTTTGTCTCCCTTTTTATGGGAGATCAGACATTGGCCTTTATGATTTGACGGTTTTGTTATTATTATTCTATATGATTCCTCATTTTGGGAGTGATAAAATATTGGTAAATCTGAGTATTATATACTTATTGTGGGGATTTTGGTGGAATAATAAGGTATATCCCAGTTTTTGGTTTGATACACATTTATTTGGAGGGATATACCTTATCATATCCTTGAAGTGTGATGATGATTTCTCAGACGGTAGTTACATATTGAAGATATATAGTGAGTGATATTCATGGATACAACTGGTTAGTGAGGTGTCTTAACCTAAGATAGATGTAAATGGAGGTTTCATGCCTTTACGTGTGAGGCTTGTTCATAGAGTCATCATTTTTCAATTTTCAACACATTCTTTGGGGTTATCCCTAACAGTCCTCTGTGGGATTGGTTTGTGGTATTCTTGAGGGGTTGAGTGGTAGTTACTTCCCAAGGTGTTATGTATTTCATTATTGAATTGGGTAGTTATATGGTTCAGTATTGCATGTGATATTACCTATATCCTTATTTCCCTTTAGTTTTTAGAGCATCCTATTAGGCATTTTTATACTCAACCCTACACATGTCCTATTCTGACACATGTTATGTATGTGCAGATGATGTATATTTTTTTGGTATTTAATACCTAGTAGTGTCAATGTAGAAAATTCATGGGGTTTGAAAGATTCATATTTGTATGGATTAGGTTGGGTGGATACAACATAGCGTGTCTCCCTCTTCTTCCAGTTGCTTGAGGTTGATGTTTTTTTGGATGTTTTGCAAAGGTATGTCTGTATATTTTACTTGTCAACTAGTATGTATATCTTATGTAATTGTGACCTTTATTAATGGATTAGTGGTTTATATTTTTTGTAAAATGATTAGGTCAAGGAATTCTATATGTTTTTATTACAGTTACATACTATTCACTAGCCCCAAGCTTATTTGAGGTGGGATTGGGGTGGAACCCTCACGCTATTGTTTCCTAGAATGAGTCCTAATGGGACGGGTCAAGTTAGAGTTATATTAAAATGGATTTTAATAGGGATGGATATTGGATTTAGGTGTTATATGAGGTGTGGTTTTGGATATTTTTGGTATAAAGTATTGGGGTGATAGGATTAGTTTTCTAACCAAGTAACCCAACTAGGGTGTGACATCTAAAGAATTCCTGCACAAGGGCACTGAAAATATGATTGATTAATTTGAGTGATTATATGATTGGTTTCATATTATAGTTGTGTAAGCTCATCCATCATATAGAGGTCCAGCCATTTTTTATTTCATATAATGAAATCATACCTACGATTTTGATGTTATGTAATGAGGATTCTTATTTACCTCATGAGAATGCCTTCTCTAGTGGTGTGAAATAAACCTTTTGTGGATTAATAGATACCTAAAACTAATCATAGATGTGTGTTAATTATAAGAGGGTATCTATTAATATTCTTATAGTCACAACTATATACAGATAGGGTTGGTATTCCCCCTATTTCTCATGAGGTGTGGAAACCTCTATTTGTGGATTTGGTATTACCATTATCTAAAAAGCTTAGATGGGGAACAAGATCCTCCACTGGGGTCAGTACTCACTCAAATGAGGTGTCTTATAGTGAGGCATGTGTTATATATATGATATCATGGATTTTTGATACCTACATAGATGTAGGAGACATGACTACCATTAATGGGGTGTGAGCCCTTTACTTAGGAATGGTGTTGGTACTCTCTTAGTCCCAATAAGGTGTGAGTCATCCATACTATGGTTGGGTTGGTACTCCCCTACTAGAGAGGGCATGATTACTCTATCTGAAATTATCAGTGTTCTTCATGATAATAGGTGGGGATATTTTTTCCATGTGATTCAATTATCCCTCATGAATACAGAATCCATGAAGACCATTAATGAGGAACGAGTCTTTCATGGGATAGTTAAGCTTCCACTTGATGCATGGGCATGGGGCTGGTACTCCCTTGGTCCTAATAAGGAATGGTTTCCATAATATAGAGGGGTCATTATCCCCGTGAGATAGGGTGAGGATCCTCTTGTATAGATAAAAGTGATATGGATTTACTAATGCTGATTTCGGTACTCCCTCAACTAGTTTGTGGTCACTTAGTGAGGTATGTAACCCTCACCATAGATTAGTGTTTTTAGGGTTGTGGTTTGTGTGTGGTGTTTGGACTTGACCTCATAGTTTTGAGTACATATCTAGGGTGATCAATTAGTAAGAGTTTGTCAATCCAATTGGGCTCTTCTTTTCAATAGAAAATGGGTGTGAGGAGCCTAATTATAGGCTTGGGATCCTTGTCTAGATTGGATGTTTCTCCTCATTTGTGTGGCATATTGTTGAATAGGGACCCAATTTTGAAGATGATTAAAATATTAAAGAAGGATATTTTAGTGATATAAGCTAAAAAAGCCTTTCTTTTACATCATTTTCAAAAGATAAACATTACATCCCACAAAACAATCATAGAATCCTGAGAATAGATGGTTTAATGTCTTTGAGGACCAGTTACATGGACAAATTATTTTATAAAACTTCTGAATCATTTATCAATAATCAAACCACACTAGATATCTTATGGAATTCTCATAATTTATAATAATATTTATAACATAGGGGATATAAAAATAAGAATGGGTGATATTAGGTGATTAATAAGTGAAACTATAAATGATAAAAATCAAATATTATATGTGATCATAAGATAATCATATGGATATAATCAAGATACATAAGAAAATCATACCTAAAAAGAATAGATTAAAATTCACGAGTCATAGAATAAGGCTTTGTATAACACAAGACATGGATCAAAAGTGTATAGAAACATTATTCAATAAACATGATTCATGAGAGCATGGCATATATAAACTATGGCACAAACTTAAGTATAATAATTATATGTAAAGGCTATCCACCATGACCATCATAACATAGTATTCTTAAGATTACTAGTCATGTACCTTGTTGGGTTTGGGATAATCCTCACATGTATTCTTTGTATTGTGATAAATCCTACCATGTACCCTTTGGCTTGGAAGAAATCTTACCATATTCACTTTTTCGTGGGATACATCCTCTTGTGTACCCCTTAGATAGGGATGAATCCTCATATAAAATCTTTATCTTTGGATAAATACTCCCATGTATCATTTTTCTTGGGATAAATCCCATTCTGTACTATTTTTTGGGATAAATCATCCTGTAAACCCTTTGGAATGGGATAAATCCCCATGTTTACCCTTTTTCTTGGGATAAATCCACCCGTGTTCACTTTTTCTTGAGATAAATCCTCCCATGAACCCTTTGGCTTGGGATAAATACTACCATGTACCCATTTAAGATTATTAGATATAAATATTACCAATGAATTAGAGGGTGATATTGGATCCCACCCATCATCATAAATAAATATGCTTACCACTTCAAATCAATAATATACATATCTTAATAAACCCATGGAAAAATAATGAGTTTCTAATACATCTAAAACCATCACATACCATAAATTTAAAAGATACTAAGATATCAAAAATATTATTTTCGAGAATAAGTCATATCATAATGAAATATATATGATTATCAAAACATCAATTCATGTGAGATCAACCTTGGAGGGAAAATAGAAGTGAATAAATAAAAATTTTCACAAAACATTTTTGACATTATTTTAAAGGTGAAGGAAAAATTACTTTTAGAATATTTTTGAGAAGGGATAGAGAATATTTTTGAAAAAATTATTATTAAGAGTTGTAAATATTATATCTTTTTAAATATATAATTTTTATCAAAAAAATGTGTAGTTTAAGATAAAAAATTTAGATTTTTAATGGTTAGAAACGAATTTTTTAATTATTTTTTTGAAACACATTTGTTTGAAAACCTACATAATTAAAATATATAAAGGAAACTTAATTTCAAAATGAATAAATGGGTTTAAAAGGATAACTATAATTAAAAACAATTTGAGTTTCCACTAGGTAAATGAGAACATTAGTGGGAATTAAATACCAGGATATAGAAGAAAAATCCATAAAATTTATAAGGAATTATTCTTAACAAAATTTTATGTACACACACCAATAGATTCATCAAAGAAGAATGATATAGTGTGAATAATAATTTATCAAGAAAATAATACAGAAATAAAATATAACATAGTCATAGTGTATAATAATTCAATATTTAAAGATCAAAATCAATGTGGAATGATTATGACACAAGAAAAACATTTAAGTCAAGAAAACCCCTAACAACATGAGGAGATTTTGAATAAAAACCTATTGAATGTGAGATTTTTAAATTACAAATCAATTAAAATGAAAAAATTTATTTCATGACATAATACCTAAAATATTAAGTATATACATCACATAAATGTAATTATATGCATAATACAAAACATTTCTCAAAGCGAGGAATTTTGATACAAAAATCCTTACCTTGTTTTCCATATTACATGATCACGTTATAGAATGATATATAATGAAAATAACTATATTAATCACTTATATAAAAATATTAATATAAACATAATACCTTTTTATAATTATTTTATAACCATATATTAAAAATTTATAATCAATTATAGTTTATTTTCATCATCAGTTGTTAAAACATTCGGTTGTTTGTTTCGTAAAAAACATCATGAAGATGGGATTGATTATAACTAAGTGGTTTCAAGTTTATAATTAATATATTATTCAAGATAAAATAATAATTTTTTTTCATTTATCACTTAAGTCCCATTTCCATTAGTTAAAAAACATGAATATGGCTTTTCAAAAAGTAAATCACGGTGAACTAGTTTTTGATGTGTTTAATGATCAAAAGGAAATATATTAATAAATATTTTAAATATTAAAAAAACATTAAATTTATAATTAAAACATTTTAAATATATCACCATTATATTTTATTACCATTATATTACATCACATAACCATTTATGATATAATCGTTATAACTTTATTTACGTAGGTGGTAAAAAAACCCAAATGGAAACAGGTTATAACATTTTCATGAGTAAGGTGATGTATTTGGATAATTATAGTATAACATATTAATAAGATTAAAAATTTCACAATTATAATATATTCTCATTAAATCCATTCTTATAACTATCCAAGATGGGTGGTGATGGCAAACAATTATTGTTCATGGAGGTGATAGTCCACACGTATGCAAGATTAATGATCCCATTTGTCAACAAATAGAAGGAAATAGGTATATGATAAATTATAAATTAATAGTTATAAATCTGACATATAAAACAATATAATTCATTAAATAAATAATTTTTACCATACATGAAAGATAGTGATGAAAAAAAACAATATTTCTTTGTGGAGGTAGTAGTCCGCACATACGCATGCAAATTTGTTAGTTATACTAGAGTTCCTAGAATCAAATTCCAGAAAGACATATTGAACTCTGGGTTGAATGGTATGTGTACCTTAAATATCAGTATCCACTATGAGAGTAGTGATTTCATAGAAATTTCATTATATTCTTGGTCTTGGAGGTTAGTGATGCTCATCTCTTAGATAGTCCTTGGATTAGGGCATTGAATTAGAGAATTCCCAAGTTCCCCACACACAATACATTGAATCATTAAATTCACATTAGGATGAAAAATATTTATTTGAATCTTGTTAATAAAACTCTTTATTTTTCTATGATATTTTGATGATTAATGATCCATCTTCCATAAGTAAATAATCTTTTAACCCCCTTAGGAAATTCACTTAGTACTTCTTCCCATATTTTTGAAATATTGTAAATCCAATCTTTTTCCATTAATCATATTTATGACTTAATATTTCATGATACTCTATCCTTATCTTCTTTGGTGTGTTTAGTATTTATAATATGTTCATTTTTTTAATCATATTTTGAGATAGTTAATTTGGAATAATCATAGGCTTCTCACTCCAGCTCCCATTCCAATGGGTTGTTTGTTGAGGTAATCTTAACATTGTACCTCACACCCATGGTTCCTTATAGTTACAACCAATAATAAAACCAAAAGGTTTGACCTGAGTGATAAATATTTAAAAGATAAGGTAATTGGGAAAAAACTAAACTTTGAAATGTGTTTCTCTTTAAAACCACCACATTATCTTTTAGTTTAACCTAAATCCCTATTCATTCAATATAGGTTTCTTTAGGATAGGTTCTCTTACATTACTTAACCTAATTCTCTAATATAATAAATTTTTCATAATTTATTGTAAAGATAATATGATTTATTCAAATTAAATCCATCGGTAATGTTAAACCAAGTGTGTGGTTAGACATTTTTATCATGGACTAGGTGAAGATTGAGTTAATACCTGACACACCATTTTTAGGGTTATTACCCCTAGGTACATCTGTGCTAGAGCCTGAATCCACCAGGGTTTTCACTAATGCTCTCTTGTACTATTCCAAAAAAGTAAACAACTCTACTATGAAATGAACTATAGATACCAATGTTAAATATATCTTTATTTTACATCATTTCCATAAGATAAATATTAAATATCACAACATAATCATAGAATCCCAAGAATATAAGGTTTAGTATCTTTGAGGACTTTTTATATGGGAAAATTATTTTTCATGATCTGTGAATCATTTATCAATAATCGAACAACACTTGATCCCTTCTAGAAATCTCATAAGGTACACTTATCTTCATAACCTAGGATATTTAAATGTAGGAAAAAGGGTGAGCTTAAATACTTATTATGGGAAAACATTAGTGCTAAAAATTAAAGACGATACTTGATCATAATATGAGCATATGGGTATAATAAAGACACATAATAAAATCATACCCAAAAAATAATATATTAAAAGTAATGAGGCATATAATAAGGCTTGAAATAACATAAGACATGGATAAAAAATTGCAAAAGCAATAATCAATAAATATTATCCATGAGTGCATAACATTGTTATGATTATAAACATAAAACTATGGTATCTTTTGATTGTGTAAGAAACATAAGCATAACAATCATATTCCAATTCTACCCGCTATGAAATTAATAACATATTACTATTAGGATGATAGACCTTGTACGTTATTAGTCTTGTGATAATACTCCCATATACCCTTGTTCTTGGGGTAAATCCTCTTGTGCACCCCTTGTATTGAGATAAATCATCTTGTGGACCCTTTAGCTTAAAATAAATCCTCCCATGTACCCTTTGGCTTGGGTTAAATCTCTTATTTTCCCTTTGTATTGGAAAAAAAATCCTATAATGCACTCTTTATATTTGAAAAAAATACTCTAATTTTACCTTTTTCTTTGGATAAATCCTCCCCTGTACGCTTCTTCTTAGGATAAATCCTCTCATTTACCCTTTGTCTTGGGATAAATCCCCCTGTGTACTCTTTGGCATGGGATAAATCCTCCCATGTACCATTTTGAAATGGGATAAATCCTCATGTGTACCTATTTGATCTCATCATATATAAACAATAAAATTCATTGGAGGAAGATGATGGATCCCACCCATCATCATTCATACATACTTGTTCCACATAAAATCAATTATAAATATATCTTAATGAACTTATGGAAAAATAACAAGTTTCTTAAACTTTTTAAAAACATCAAATGACATAAAATTTAAAAATAATAGGCTATAAAAAGTCTCATTTTCCAAAATGAATCGCATCATAATGAAATATATAGTATAAATAACACATCACTTAATTAGCTATAAAACTTGGAGGAAAAATATAAGTGAAAATACAAAAGATTTCAAAAAACATTTTATGAATTTTTATAAGAGGTGAAGTGAAAATTACTTTAAAAACATTTTTGAAATGGAAAAAATAAGACTTTATAATAACTTATTATTAATAATTAAAAATGTAATATCATTTAAAATATATAAATTTAATCAAAAAAATGTGAAGTGTAAGATAAACAATTTTATTTTGAAAGGGTGGAAAAACTTTTTTTTGAAAAACCTTTGTTGAAAAACTCACATCATAAAAAAAAGATAGCAAAAACATTATTTTAAAATGAATAAAGTAGAATTAAAGGACTATTGGAATTAAAAAAAATTTAGTTTCCCATAGGTAAATAGTAATATTTATGGGAATTAAAAACATGGTTATGGAGTAAATATCCATTAGAAGAGAGAAGAATTGTTCTTAATGGAAATTAATTTTTACAAAATAATAGGTTCATAAAGGAAGAATTACTTAGTGTGAAACATTATTTTCTCCCCAAAAAAAAGATATAAATATAAAATAACATCATCATAAGGTATAATAATTCAATATTGAAATATCAAAATAGAAGTGGAGTGATTATAACCCAAGAAAAATATTTGAGTTAGGAAAACACATTACAACTTTAAGAACTTTTGAATAAAAACCTATTGAAGGAAATAAATTTAAATAAGAATTAAATTAACATGAATAAAATTTATTTCATGATAAAATATCTAAAATATTCAGTAAATACACTACATAAATTTTATTTAGTTCATAATAAAAAACATGTCTTAAAGAGAATAATTTTGAGACGAAAATCCTTACATTGTTTTCCCACTTACATAAACATGCTCTAAAATATATATAATGAGCATAAATATATTAAAAAAATATATAATAAATTATTTTTATAATTATTTTATAACTATATATAACAAATATATTTACTGATTATAGTTTATTTCCATCATCATTTGTTAAAACTTTAGGTATTTTATTTCATAAAAAAACTTCATGAAGATGGGATAAATTAGCACTAAGTGGTTTAAATTTCATAATTGAAATATAATTAAATAAATAATATTAATTTTTTAAATTATTAATCAATTACAATTTTAATTTGGATAAAGACATGAATATGACTTGTGAAAGAAGAAATCATGATGAACTAGTTTTCGATACGTTTAACAATCAAAAGGTGATATAATAATAAATATTTTAAATATTTAAAACACCATATAGAATTATTAAAAAAATGTTAAATATATCACTATTACAAGATATTAATATTATATAACATCTCATAATCTATTATGACATAATTTACATAACATCATTTATATAGGTGGTAAAACAGACCTAAATAGTTACATATTATAACGTTTTCATGTGTGAGGGAGTATCTCTAGATAATGATAATATGAAATATTTAGAAGCTTAAACATGTAATAATTATCATATATCTTCAATAAATACATTCTTATAACCATCCAATATGTATGGTGATGAAAAATGAAATCCTTTTTTCGTGGAGGTGGTAGTCCACACATACACACGATTAACAATATCATTTATCAACCATGGATAAATACATAGTATAAGATGAATTAACATTAAAGAATTATAAATTTAACATATAAAATATTATAATTCATCAAATCTATCAATATTACTATTCATGATATATGGTGATGAAAAACAAACAACATCGCTTGGTGGGGGCGGTAGTCCACACACACACACAATTGATGCTATTTTTTTTCATAGTGGATAGAAAAGGTTGAATAATTTATTTAAAATTAATATAATTAAATTAAGGTATGATAATGATACTGATATAAATATAATAAAAGTGTTATATATGATTTATAAGGATTATAGTGAAATGAAATACTAAGATAAAGTAATACTTATGTTGGAAGCTTGATTTTTCTCTGGGAAAAATCATTGTAAATGATGGCCAAAAAAAATAAAGGTGGAAATAAGATTATGAAATTAGTATATAGTTCAACTAGAATAAAATTTTCATAGTTTTAATAAATTAAAAGGATACATGAGTCAATACATGGTTGAATTTTCACCTCTTTGTATGTGAATAGAAGTGTAGTTTTGGAAGTATCCATTAAATTTTCAATAATCTAATGTTACTTTTCAACGGTAAGTGGATCCAAAATAGAAAAAACTATGTGGTAAGAGTGTGTGAGTATATATTTTACTTATAAACTCATTTTAGAGACAATATTTGGTATCTTAATGAATTTTATTTTAACATTTTAACTTTAACCTAATTTAATTTTACCTTGGTAATTAATTTTTAACTTTAGTAATTAATTTTAATTTTAAAAATTAATATTTAAAATTTTACCAATTTTGTACCTATAATTTTAAAATTTTAAATAATTTTAACAAATAATATTTTTAAGGGTTTGAAATTTTAATCTTAAAATTAGGGTATGTGACACATATAAAAAATAATTAGAAAAAGTTTGTTTTTATATTTAAAAATTTATATACATTCTAATATTATCATATATACAGATTTTTATGAAATAAATTGGATTATTATAAAATAAATAAAATTTATTTTTCTTTCAAAGAAACCCAAAACCAAATTTCACTATCAAAACTCTTAGTTAGAAGAAATGAATGATTTTTTTATTAAAGTAATTTTTTATTTTAGTTATCAAAATATTAGACATAGAATTTATAAGTTGAAAAAATATTTTAAAATGTATAATTTGATACCTTAAATAAATATTTTATTATTTAAGTGGTTTTTTAATCTTCTAATATATTCTTACATAATGGTAAAACCATAAAAATTATAATTTATTCAAAAACCATATTTTCTGACTAAAAGTTGATTTTTCTGAAAAAACAGAAAAATTAATAATAAGTAATTTTTTGGTTTATGTAATTCAAAAGTAAATTTTATTTTTTCAAATTTAAATTTTAGAATTCTAGAATTTAGTTTTTAAAAGAAAATACACAATATAATGAAAATCACTTTTATTAAAAATACTCTTTTCAATATTAAATCTTAGTAATTATTTATCTTGCAAAGGTAATTAATTTTAATGATTTACCATATTAGCGATTATTATAGTTTTATTAAAAATGTTATTATAATATGTTGTGGTTTGTTTACATTTGGTGTTGTGTGTAATGAAAGTTATCAAACATAACATTATTTTTATAAGATCTAGAATTTCAGGTCATTATAATGATCAATGAAATGACTATCCCTTAGTGTAGACTATATAGGAGATGGCCAGAACTTAGATGGAATGTCCAATCATAATTTATTACCCTTATTAGGGGTGCCTATTATCATTATAACTAATACATATTATCCTCCTAAGGTTTCCTCGTTAGATGATGTTCCAAATATCCCCATGGGGACTCTGGAACAATGCAATATGGTGAAGATAATCTCTTAGGGTGACATTATACTATTATACTTTCAAGAGGTGAGAGAAATTTTAGAGATGAGTTCCCTGTATATTTTTACTTGTCAAGGTGAGCCCCCGAGATGATCTCATTGGTGGTGGGAGATTATAGCTAGACCATGTTCAGATGAGTTCTGTTGGTGTGAGGTGTTATATGATCAAGAAGATGGGTAATAGTCTAATTCATTCAGAGTTGGACTTTTTTGGTGAGTAGGACCGTCCCTCAAAGGCCACAACCAGTTCCTTCATAGGGTGTCGAGCTTGGATTTGTGTGGTGCAGTTGTTTTGGCGGGCCATGCCTATAGATGAAGAGAAAGGGATTTCCCCTTTTTTCCTTGATAATGTTCCCAATATGATAAAGTAAATAAAATACTTGTTATTGGTTAAGTATTACATCTAGGGGTTTCAAAAAGAATATGTAGAGGTTGAAATATGCTTCATTTTTGTGTTTATCAGAGATCAAATTAGTGTGAATAATACCATGTGGTTACCTTATATATAGACCTTTCTATGCATGGGTGGATATGTATTGGGTCATGTGAGGTAGGTAGTCAAGAGTATCGGTCTGAATAGTAGTCATCCATATTGATCATGTGACCTATTAGGTGTTGTTGTGTGAGAGTTGGGTTGTGATTAACTATAGACACTCAGGGGATGTGTGTGTATTTCGAACCATTTAATAGTATTTATTATAGGCGTTTTAAATCATTCAACTGTTGAATTGAGTTTTTGAGTGGATTAAAATGTTTATCTATGGAAGACTAGGACACAAATGAGTTTAGTGGTATAGATGTGTTATCCCTATAGTTATTCACGTGTAAAGGATGATAGGTTTTATGATATCTTATTACCATGAACCAAGTTACATGGATGGGTGTACTTGGATACTATTTAATAGAAGTAGTGGTAGGATCTCAAAATGTGATGTGATGATCTTTTTAAGATGACCAAGAGTGGATTTAGGTGTGAGTTGATTGTTTCCAAAATATTTTCATGGGGTTACCCCCTTTTAAGGTGGGAAGAATGATAACTCCTCTAGAGATACCTTGATGAATGAACCATATTAATTAAATACAAATGGTTCATGTAATCCCTTCATGGTTGGATTCATTGATGTACTAATATGTAAGGATAAAGTTGGTGGGTGTAAATACTTGGTGAGGTTCATGGAAGGTGAATCATAGTGGTTTTGGGAGATCCTCCTAAGGTAGTTTGAGTATGTTGGGCACGTGTAGAGGAAGAAAAATCTTAGATGTGGTGTCCCAGGTCTCAATAATCAAGAGGGGTGAGTTCTTGAGTGGGGATGTGTTGTGTCTTGGAGGATATATGTACCTTAAAAGATAATAATTCATTGTAAAGACATTTTTTTTCTATATGAGGTTGGTATGTGAGTTAATTAGTGATCTATAGGACTATTTATTTTTTGAGGATGAAAATCATTTAAGGAAGAGAGGATATAGTGACCCCAATTTTACCAAGTATAATACTTAGTACATTTTTGATATTTAAGGCCTTGGGACATTTTAAAGGGTAAAAGAATCATTTCCCCCCTAGAGAATGACCTCAAAAAAAATTTCTAATAGATCCATTTTTTTAGAATGTGGAATTTACCATTGTACTATAATTTAGTGAGATTTGGAGATGGCTGAATTATTCAGGATATTTAATATTTAATAAATAAATATTATGTATTCCCATAGGTTTGAACACTAAAATATCATAAATGGAGATATGGATTGGAATTATGACTTTGTGGTTGAGTCTGGAGAGGACAGTTTTATCTTGGGGAGTTATAAAATTCATTCGAGTATCGCTCCCTAGGTTAGGCCCATTTAATGGGTTTTCCTTTTATTTGATGAGGGTATTAAAATTTACTATTCTATCAAATCTCTCCACATTAAAGTATATAGGGAGATATTCTTAGCTTTCCATTACTGTGATGTGAAACTGAGAGATTCTATCAAAGAAAATTCATTTAGATATAATCAGAGGTGTGGATTAGGGTGTATTGATCATGAAATGGGGATCATAGGTGTGTGATTGTGAAGTTACTATGACCCTCAATGAGGTAGGGCTCGTAATTTTAAATTTTACAACATTTTTATTTGGAATTTAATTATGTTTCTTATACAGGAATCCATAATTCATTTTTATTTCCATTTTTTTGCATCAAATCAAATTCGGAGAGTTTTGGAAAAAATTAGATAGTTCATAGGAATCTGCATCAGGAATTTCCGACTACATGATGTGTAGTTTCAATAACACATAGTGTAGTGTGTTAGTGAATCTCTAGTAGGGGATGTGGTATGCATAGTGTGTGGGATAGGTGTAAATTCTATATAAGATCCATGGTTACACGACACAATATTTGGGCATATACATGGATAGACACACCATAAGGGGCACATGGCATGTTCATGTAAATTCCATGGTGAGTAACACAAAACAACCTGGGGAAGGGAAAATGGAAAAGTACCTATGAAACTTATTAACCATGTATCATAGGGTCATGTTATCTAATCAGGAAGTACAAACTAAGTTGGGATTAGGTACATGCCTAGAGTAAGGCATTGAATGGCCACATAATATACTCCCAATACACACTATGTAATGACATTTTGGATGATTTTTTCATGATCTAGCCCCTTGAAGTTGGATTTGAAACATTATGCTACGTATTCTAAGTATCTTTCCACATAGAATGGGATGGAAGAGTCCTCTTTGATAGTAGAGGTTGTTAGAGGGGAGGTTCAAGGAGAGTTACCGATTTTAATTGCATGGATATGATAACAGGGTGTGGCTGGTGGAGTAGAGTAGGTGAGAGGGCATTTGACTTTTGGGGTAAATTCAGACACTGGGGTCTGGACCCTCTCATGTTTTAAAAATAATATTATCCATCAAGATTTTTAGTGGCGTTGGGTTCCTTTGAGGGTGAGGAGTTATGAACTCTGAGTGTTTGACCAGGTGTGAGCACCAACTTCTCCGCAACAAATTAGTTCAATGAGATATAGATGGATGTGAGACTCATAGACGTTTCCTCTTCTTCTTGTACACTCACAAAGTTAATATAATGGTAGATAGTTTGGATATAGAAGATTGTGGATTTGGTCATTAACTCCCTAGTCATGATGGCCTCTATGGCCATTCCTTGTCTTGGATGATTGACGTTTCATGTAACACCTTCATATTTTAGGAAGAATATCCTTTTTATAAAACATATGCTTATAAGTCTATTTTTGTACTTGTTTAGAGGAATAAAAATGTATTATTAAATAATTCATAAATGATATGAATTAAATCTAAAAATATATTATTTATTCATTAGTGTAATGTTACAACAAAAATAAATAAAACTAGGTATTTCACACCATGAATTATTTATCACTAGGATAAAATGCATCCATTAAAAGTGCATAAATAAATAGGGGATAACAAATTGAAAAGAATAAAATGTTCATTACTAGTAAATCCCCTAGATCATTTTCAACCTTTAGTATCACTAATATCCAACAAAAACTTATAATGATGAATATCACTATGAAATGAGAATGCATTATGAATAACCTATAATATGAAATAAGAACAATGTCTTGCAAAGTGAGAGTGGAATGAATGAATTTTTTATTATATATATATATAGAGGACTGAAATATGGTTTTTTCAAATTTGGTCATTGTAAATATAGTAATTTCTGATATGGTTATTGGTCATATATTCAATAGGTATATTGAAGTCATGTATCGTTAAGTAGTAAATTTAAAAATCACAATGAAATAAAAATATGATATATATATATTTACGCATTATGTATAAATATAAATATATATATTATTAAAATATGGTATTATTTTTATATTAAATTCAAATAAATATTTTAATATCAATGTATAAGTAAAATTAAATTTTAGAATAAAAATAATAAATTTAATAGTATTTGTTACAGCATATTTAGTATAAATGTAAGGTTTCTTTTTTTACAAGAACCATTTTGTTAATTATTTTATAATTTGATTGAATAGATTAAATTGAGTAATTTTAAAATATTTTTATATATGGAATAATATATTAACATATTTTAAATTATAAATTGATATGAAATAATATTAAGAAAACTTAATGTTTAAAAATGTAAATTTTTCAACCAAATATATTTTTTTTATATTTTATATTTTCATTTAAAAAATAAAAATAGAAATTTTATAAAATTTATTACATAAAAATAACCTCATTTTTGGATTTAGAATATCAAAATTTACTTAGTATTAATTTTTTAGTTTTCTTTTAAAGGTTGTTTTTAGTTGAAAAAAATAGTTTTTATGAAACTTACAATTTTTTTGACTATATCATTAGGATTTAGAAGATTAAAAAAACTTTTATGTGATAAAATATAAAATTATGGAATAAAATTATTCAATTTAAAATATTATTTTAACTTTGAGAAACTATTTATATCATTTTTAGAAATAAATTTAAATATTAATTTAATAAAAAAAAAATTCAATATTTTCTTTGAATCAAACATTTTCAAGGTGAGATTAGGTTTTGGATTGAATTTAAAGACCCATAAAATTTACATTTTATTTAATAAATCAATATATGTCATTAAAATTATTAATAATGAAACTTTTATCTTATATGTAAATTTGAAGGTGGGAAACATTTTTTTTCTAAAAACTATTTTTACATGAATAAGTGTTTTTATTTTAAAATTAATTTTTCACACATTTATAAATTTTATTTGATAAAATTATTTTTAAATTTTAATTCATAAGGTTAAAATTATTTAAAATTTGCAATCTTATTTTTTTCCATCAATATTAATAACTATGTTTAAAAATTAGTTACCAAGGTAAAAGTAAATTGGGGTAAAAGATAATAAGTTAAAAGAAAAATACTAAAAACACACTTAGTTATCTAAAAATTTTGTCAATGAGGATAATAAGAACCACATTTACATAGACTCCATTTTTTTCATTTTTTAGTTGTTTACCTTTTAAGAGTAACATTATATTATTGAAAATTTAATGGTTACTTCAAAAAATACCCTTCCCTTCACTTATAAAAGGGTAACACTTCCACTAAATCAAGAGTCACATTTACATAAAATTTATTATTGATAATATAAGACCTTTATTCTCATATAACCCTATCCTAATTTTATAATCTTAAGTTCACCTTTATTTTTATTAAGGCCTTCATTCCCAAGGAGTTTTCCTAGAGAAAACTCAAGATTCAAAGGTGTGTTTTAATTTATATTAGTATTTTGTTTTAATATAATCCTTCATAAATTATCTCTAAAATTATTAATATAATGAAATAAATGTCATTATTATAATAAAATTTCATTATATTAATTACCCAATAATTATTCAATCATTTCCATCCACTAAGAAAACAAAATAACATTGATCATGTGTACTTGTAAACTACCTTCTCAATGAAGCAATGTTGTTCATTTTTATTAGCATCTCTGAAGGATGGTAAAAAGGATGGATTTGATGAATTATAATGTTTTATATATCACATTAATAACTATGTCATGATAATTTCTCATACACCATCTTTACATCCATTCGTTGATAAATAGTACCATTAATCATGTATATGTGTGGACTACCACCTACATGAGCAGTGAAATTCATTTTTCATCACCATCCATGATTGATTTTTCCAAGAATGTATTAAATGAGAATATATATTGTTTATAAACTATTTAATGTTCTTTATAATTCAAAATATCATTATCCAATACATCTATTTAATCATTAACTCATTATAAAACATTAAAAACTAGTTCATCACGATTTCCATTTTCATAGGCTATATTCATGTATTGAACCTAATGAAAATGAGACTAATTAATTATTTAAAATAAATGATTTTTTATAACTTGAATAATTTTTGTGAAACCTCATTTTAGGTATTAATCTTTATATCTTTTATATAAATTTTGATCTTATTTTAAACATTATTGAGGCTGGTAAGAGGTGTCTGGGAAACCAAAATCAGAAAGGTTCATGGGTGGTAGGCTTCCTGTAGCTTGAAAAGATATAGTATCTCTAACTGTTAGCCACTGGTGTTTGAAAATTAATAGCTAGGATGCTATTTTTAAAGGCAATTTCCTAAAAATAATAATTTAAACCCCCATTTTAAATTCCACATGCCACATTCAACCCCTAAGACCCTAGGATATCCTCTCTAGTGATATTGGGATCTTCTCTCCCCTTTAAAATCCTATATTTGATTCCTGAATTCCTATTCAATCCTACATACCCAATTCAATAAGTTATTCCCCTATTGTGATCGATTATCTTCTCTTATCCTTGATTATAATCAATTATATATTTGACGTCTTATTTATATCTGTTGATTTTAGAATGATATAATGAGGGTTTTGAAGATAATTGATAGAATCAACATCCAAATTAAAGGATTTAGATTTTGAAAAATGCTTGGGGAAAGTCTGTTTTTATAAACAGATCATATTTGGTAAGTTGATCATATATTATCAATTTTGGGGGTGTTTTCCTTATAACTCCATCCTATAGTTCTAAAAATGATAATCAAAGAATGGTTCATGGATCCAATGGTGATTCCAAACATCAATGAAGACACTTTCCTTGCTCGTCATTATTTCACCTGAGGTAGTAAGCTCTTTAATTTAGTACATGGTTTATATAAGTTCTTATCATGTATATTGTGATGCATGTGTATATCCTAGATACCTATGTTTGATGCTTGATCATATATGGTTTGTGAGTTTAGTCGTATGAGACATATGAGTGTGTTTCTTGCATGTGGATTGTTATAGTTAGGATACTTAATTATTTGATGTGTTGTTTGATATATCAATTATATCTTTTATCACATTATTCAATTCTTATTTCTTGTAGTTGAGTGTGTATGTTGATCCTCATGAATTTTTCCCCCAAGGGGTTTGTTTCAAATGCTTGGGCACTTAGATTTGGGATATTCCTTTAATAGGGATATAGAAGCTATGTTTTTGGACTACCCCATAGAGGGTGATGTGTCAGGAAATTGGTCATTGTTCCTTCTATCATAGTGATGAAGTAGGTAGGGCTAGTGTCTGAGTACCTGACATATTCTATGCATATGGGTTATATTTTTTTTATATCTGTACCCTATTTAATTTCATGAAATTCACTTATATCTCTTATGAAATTATGTTAAGGGTTGTTATTGGTATCCTACCATATTTTATACTCACACCCTACTTGGGAATTTTGGTGTGCTTGTAGATTTTATGCTTAGGGATTCAGTGAATGGAATGGTCCTTGTGATGTTTAGTTGTCCAAGTTAGCTAGAGGATGAAAATGATGATGGATGGACTTAGGGATAGATTCGTATACTCTTATTATTGGATTACCCATACATTGGATCATTTTGTTTAGTTTTTTTGGTTTATCTAACGTTCTATATTGATATTATATGGGATGGGTTTATTTGTGTTTGATATAAAATTTATGTTTTTCCATTTATTTATTATTATTTTATTTATTTGTTATCATTATTTTTTTATATTATGATATTCACCGAGTACCAATGTTATAGTCTCCCCTCACCATTTTGTAGCCCCTCTCTACTACTTCTTTCAAATGGGTAGGAACGTGTGAGGATGTGTGGAACCCCTATATTTTACCCAATGGTATGTGTTTGGGTGCTACAAAATGGTATGAGAGCACCCGATTTACTAAAATGGCTTTTCTATTTCCTTGATTTGGGACATGATAAGTTTGAGTTAGGATGGTTTGGACTCGGGCAGAGGAACTATGTCATTTCATGGACAACACTGTATAATGGACCTTCGAGTTTCCATAAAGTGGGAAATTATGTTTTTTCTACTTGACGGTATCAAAAATTAAATTTTCCTTGGGTGGTACACATTATGTTGATCTGCTGATTTATGGGATTTGGTGTGTGTTCACGAATCATGCTAGAAATTTTGGTTTACATGCCATATATACTTGTTTTATTATATTAGACTGACCTTAAATATTTAGATTCCTATTGAATATTTTATAGGTTCTTGGTGAATTATTTATTTCATTATTTATTTGAGCCTATTTTATTATATTCTTGAGTGTATATGTGTGGTTGTGACTAACATGTAGGTACTAGAAGCCTTAATTGAGTTTTGGGTAGTGATTACATGGGTTTTCCTTGTTCTTATGGGTAGCATCATAGGTTGAAATTTGTTGTAAACCCTTTTGTATGCCTATAAAATGTTAAGAGACTTATTATTATAGTCATTTTGTTTAATATTTTGGCTTTCACTACGGTTTTTTCAAGTGTCTTAAGAAATAACACCCTATAGATGCCTCACATAGATAGTTTTACGACTTGTTTACTAGAAGGATATGACCAAGCATGATCCATTAATTACTCCAATGTTTGAAGAAACATAATTGGTGCAACCAAGACTCTTTCAATTGGTACATGTTCAGGGAGGATGAGACCATAGTTTAAGGAAGACAATGGTCTAATTTGATCATGATTTCAATCTCTAGAACTCCTCATCAATATAGAGAACATGATCCCACCAAGAAAGTGAGGTTTGGGTAAAATTCATAGAGAAGATTTTAAATTTAGTAGGAACCCCATATGATAGGAAGGATTAGCTTTCAACAATTATGCTCTAAGGAACAACTAAATGATGGTAGGATGTCATTATATATACTGGTGGATAGTAAGTGATGACATGGGAGACCTTCACATACCTATTATTTTAAAAGTTATTCCTCAATTCACTGATGCTGGACAATTATTAGAAGTTCATGGAACTTTTATAGGGGTCGATGATGATGTCCACCTATTCAACATAATTCATAGAGTTCATCATATTTTCTCTACTTCTGTAAGGAAATAAGGTGTAGAAGACTAGAAAGTGTGATATTAGACTTTACCAAGACCTAAAGTGATATGTAAGGAACTTTGATTTTTCAACACATGGTGTAGTTATTTGTAAGGAACTGATGATATAGAATGGAATTAATAAAGACAGATATGCTAGTTTTCTTCCTACTATCAATGGATTAATAGGTTTATTCTCTAGTGTAGTTCCATTTTCTCATTCTACAAGTAAAAATTAGATGTAAGAGGATGGATTCTAGGGTGGTGGCTGTCAGTCAAAGTAGAGTTTAGATTCATTGACTCATTTTATGGGGAGTGACCTAGCTAGATGCTATAATTATGGGAGGAAAGGATATTTTCTCATTTAATATCCTATTTATCTCAAAAATTCTCACAAGTGCAGATATAATGGTAACATGAAGTAGTCTTTTTTTAAGGATTCATGGTTCTACATTACAAAATCAGGCCATGATGTGGGTATATATCTTAAAAATAGGTCAATACCCTATAAGGTTTGGTAAATCAGGTGAGTCATAATCCTCTGGGGAATCTTCGAGTGGTGGATGGTAGGGAATATGCATTTGACTAGTACTTAGCTAACGACAGAGACAGAACTTCCAAAGTTATAGGTACAGTCCAAATATCTTATAATCTCTCTGTTTCTTAGTATAACAGAATAGGATCCAAATTATTCATATTTATGCAAGTGGTTGTTAGGTTATATTTAATAGTTAAATTATCTTTTATGATTAAATCTATAAATCCACCCCTAGGAAAGAATGTGGATCATCTTAATATTGGTCCATACTATCCAATGGTCATTTCTATCTTTGATCATGTTTGGAGCTTCACAAATCTAGAGATAAAAGGTTTCGACACAATTCTTGACACGGAATAGTTAACCACTTTCCATGAAAACATTAATTATTATTGGATATAAGTAACATTCTTATCACATAAGGGGGGAAATTTTATGCTAACTGATCTATGAGATATCAGTATAGGTATATTTAGACCAGAACCTTATAAAAGAGAATCATTTTAGTGCATGGGGCTAGCATGATCCTTGTAGTGGATTAGATAGTGACTACCTTATCTTTTCCCCGATGGTATACCTATACTGAGATACTGTTATAGAGGGTTTATTGGGGTGCTTCCACACAATGGAGTTAAATTTTAGGTTGATATTTCACATGTAACGCATTCCATATTGTTTGTACAATATCTTATGAAACTATTAGAGTTTAATGAACTTAAATTATAGCTTGATATTCTATAAGATTTATTATACTGAGTACATCCCCTTGGGGTGCTCTATTTTTTTCACTAAAAAGATGGTCTGTAGTCTTTGAATTTTCTTATTCTACAAAATTTTAATCATATCATGGTGAAGAATAGGTAACCATTAACATGAATAGATGTCTTGTTTGATCAGTTGAGGGGATCCAAATGGTTTTTTAATATTGATTAATGTTCAAGCTATCATTAAATTTAGGTTAGAGAGAATGAAATACCAAAGATAGAGTTTAGGATGAGGTATGAGTTATATGAGTATCTCATTATGCCTTTTGGGATGACAAATTCTCTGGAAGTGTTCATGAACCTCAGAAAAAATATCTTTCACCCATACAGGGATTCCATCATTTTTTTGTTTTTTGTTGACATACGTATATATTCAAAGATGTTGGTATCATATTCTAAACACCTGTATAACATATTTAGCATGATTTGGGTACATCTACTTTACAAAAAGTACTCAAAGTGTAACATTTTTTTACAGTAGGTGCGCTTTCTTGGGATCTTTGTTTCTTAAGTAGAAATATTATTTCATCTAGGGAATATTGATGCATTAATGTATTGGTCCTGATCAAGGAATGTATTCTATTTTCAAAGTTTTCTTGAATTGGATGGGTACTAGAGAAGATTAATTTTGGAATTTACTCACCCATTAGTTCCAATAATTATTCATTCTAATGAGGGAGTCAAGTTCAAACATATATAAAAGTGTGAGTAAGTTTTCATTGATCTGAAGATAAGGTTGAATTCATCTAAAATCATAAACCTTCATGATCATAAAGTTGGCTATGCGATGTATTGAAATGTGTCTATAGTTGTCTTAGGATATATTATAAAGCAGGGTGATAAGGTAGTTTCTTATAAGTCTAATATTATATGACAACAAGAATGAAAATACCCTACCCACGACTTGGATTTAGTGTATGTGGTCCATGAACTGAAATGATAAAGACACTACCTCTTCATCAAGATATTTTTTTGTATATATAGGCTACAAAATTATATGGTATATCTTTTCCTAGCATGAACTAAATCTTCATTAGAGTCATTGGGTAGAGTACTTGCAGATGTTCAACTTTTATATGAAGTATGATTCTGGGAAAGGAAATGTGGTTATACATGTGTTGAGTAGAAAAACATAAGATTTGGTAGAAAGGATGTTTGGAGATAGATGGAAGGTCATTGCCTTGTTGGAATATTTTTAGGTAGTCTTAGGGGAGGATTGAAGGGTATCTATTTGTTTAACAAACCAAAATTTGATAAATGAAATTGTTACTTTTAAATAAGTAAATGATTTGTTAAGAAAATAAGTTATTGAAAAACATGAAATAATTTATTTATTTTGGACTATTATATGGTATTTCAAATTTAAAATAACATTAATAATCATAAACATTGATAATATATTCATTGTATAATAACTATTAAGATTAGTATATTAAGGGTTATGATAAATTCCATTAGACATAGAAAAAGGAAGCAATGGACTCAACTAGTAGGATCATACACCATGAAGACCATTTATCAGAGCATATAAGGGAGATAAAATCATCGAGTTTTTCCCTTGACCAATTAAAAGCTATGATTTAACAACTAAATCATGAGAAAACCCATTTATAAGATATTTTCAAGCTCATTAGGGTCACTACCCAAACCATGCTTGACGAACCACCCCAAGAAAATCTCCCCATCACACACCTGGCCCTCAAGGAATTTGAAAATGTTATAAAGGGATATGAATTTAGACCCTAATGGTATAATTTTTTTTATTTTATTTGTAAATAATAATTATTATATTTATCCCTTTTAATATTAATTTTTAATATTGAGGCAGAAAAATATTAGATATTGATACGATGAAATTTATTTTTTGGGAAATATGTTTACTTTCAATCAGAAAACTATTTTAATGAAATCAAGAATTTTTAAAATAGATTATATTTTAATAAAATATTAATATTAAATAATATTTTTTAAATTTAAATAATAATACAATTTTAGGAAGTGAAAAATAATTTTTATTGGGGTCAAGAAACTGATATTGTAAAAACCCAGTATTTTTCAATAAATGAATATTTTTTCATTTTAAAGTAAAAATTATTATACAAATTGAATTATTTGGATAGAATAAATATTATTTTGAAATCATCACATAAAAATTATCCAATGTTGAATTTTTCATAATTTTTGGTGGAAGTTGATTTTTTTTGTCAAAATTAAAAAAGATATAAATATACAGTGTGTATTATGACATCATAAAACCTCCAATGTGATTTAATAAACACTATAAATAGTATCCAAGAATAAAAAAATGTTTTAATTTTAAAATAAATTATTTTTGAGGTTATTTGATTTATTTTATAAACCCTTTATGAATCCTCAAAAACCTATATTAAATTTTAAGGTTTTAAAATCGATTCTTCATAAGCACGACTCACTTCCACATAAAAAGGAGTATTATCATAATAAGTTCGGTTATTAGACATATAAAATAATTAAAACCACTACTACTTGGTAGAAACCATCATAAAAAACCATTTTAAGGTTTCCGTTTTTTATTACATTATCATATAGAGTCCAAAACCTAGGTTTGGAAATTAATAAAGAATTATTCAATCTTTTTCTATATAAACCCACCCAAAATCTCATTCCTCTTCACTAAAAACAATTTAATCATGAAATTACTATAATATTACCTCTCTATATCCATCCAAAGGTTCCCCGAATCTCTTAATAAGATTATCCCTATATTTTGGAAGCATCCTCTCAAGGTAAGGGATCTACTCCTCTTTATTCAGCAACCTTATTCATGTCATGCCTTTTGATTTCCAATTGTTCAAGTTGGGATATGTTTTTGCACAACAATATTACTATCCTTATGATTCCCATGTAATGATATATCCATTTTACTCGCATTAACCACTTCTATAAACATTTATTTATACCCATTATGCTGCTGAAATTATCCTATGATTTTTCTATGCCATACATTTGTGTTGTGAGTACCTTTCTCGATTTACACTCAAAGGCATTCACCTAGTTGTAACTATCCTTAATTTATTATGGATTTAAATTTATGAAACATTAACTCCTTAATTATGGGGTTAAAATTTATTAAATACATCCTTATGTTGTATGATATACAAGGCACACTTATGTATTTACATAATATGAAAGTGACACGTGGGCCTAGAATTATATACCCATCCAATACATGGGGTAATGTTTTTATCTAATGATATACCATATATAGAGTATGAAAGGATTTCCTAAAAACACCATGTTATGTTTTCTTTGATGTTATCCTAGACTTAGTTTTATGATTCCATATTATATTTTGTTCCCACATTCCAATGTTTCCTTTATACTATTATGTTATATCGTGCCTCATAATTTAAGATTATTATTCTCACCCCTCTTATGTTACCTTGATATCCCACTTAGATCACATGTATTACTTTACCTTATTCAATTGTTTTTTTATTCCTTTAGTGGGATTTATATCTCACCTCTTTCTTATGTATGTCCCTATGTAATCCTATACAGTTTTAGGATAATGAAATTTTAGGAGCATGATAAGGAAGTTTTAAATAATTTCATTTTATTTCTTTATAACGTTTTTATTCTATCTACCTAATTTACCAAATACACTAGGCTTAAAATTTTTATGGGTTTTACTAAGTGTTCTTTTATGTATTAAATAATGAAATAATTTATAATAAAGGTATGATTTTTCATAATGGGTAACAGAGAAAAATATAGTTATTTTTACGGATTAGTATATGAAAACTCTAGTGAAATCCATAGGGAAAAGAATAAACATAGGAAAACATCCCTAAATTTTGATACAGTATAGAGTAAGTGGGTTCCAAAAAAATATATCCCTATTTGGTAACATCAAGTGTATTTGGCTCTAACATGGATTTACCTATTGGTAATAACCTTGAAAAGGGTACATTGATCTAGACTCAATCATAACCTGATGTACAACAAAGAGACTTTCTACACACCTAGTTTGACACTCTGGGGGAATATGCTTTGGTAAATTCACAATCTCCATATGAACTATTATCTAGGGAACAAAAATACCCTTATAATTTTATGTTAGGAAATATATCATGGATAAGTTAGATTAAAACCTATAAATTCATAGGATAAAGAATATATACCATTTATGAGTCATTCCCTTAATTTTCATGGTTTCCAATTTATGTCTTTAATAGCTCAAAAAATATTATCCGTAATTTTTCCTCTATTTCTAGTCAATGAATGGAAATAGGAGAAATATTTCTAACAACCAATGTAAGGGGTAATGTTATTACTACCCAAATGATATTCTCAACCCAATGGGAGTAATAATCACAAAATTCATGACAATACTATCTCAATTGACTCAGGTTTTGAACATAAACCCAAATAGGGAGAAATTCCCATGTAATGACCCATGCCTCCCTTAACCATTAATTTTCTAGTTTTGGTGGTTTTAGGTGTTTTGGGGAGGTTCCAAGTGTTTTTGGAGGAGGATGGAGGTGAACAATAACTACTGTAGGAAATACATGCCATGTATTGTTTATATGACATGAAATGGCAGCTCACGACTTATGTGGTTGGATGGTTCATGACTTGTAATCGGCTAAGGGTGAATTAATGATATTTTTTACATGTCTTGTAATTGTAATTCACAACATATATTAAATAAAGGCATAGGTGGCACATTTTTCATTGAAATTTTAAATTTTTGAAAAAACAAAGGATTATATGACGTGTAAATATTTACATGACATGAAACTGGTGGGATTCAATGTTTTAAGCTATTTTTCTTAGTCAATTTTTATTCAATCAGACAAAACTCCTTCTCAGTCATTTTTGATGAGATATAGGAAATCTTAGAGGATCTTTTATCCCCTTCCACCTACTTTTGTTCTTTGGTTCAAATAAATCCACGTTGGAGATCCATGGTGAGTTCTTTTTCATTCCCCATGGTTTTATTTCATTATTCTCTTGATTATTCACTAAAATAATGTTTTTTTGGTTTGTTGTGTGATTTGGGATACATTTTTATGACATTTGGGTGTGTTGTACATTGATTCACTATTTCCCATGTGTGGTTGTGGTCTGTAGGAGTTTCTTATTTGACATGTGGTGTGCAGTGAGTTGACAAAACATCTTTGAGGTAGGGAATCCCTAATTTCAATTTATTATGTAATGTAAAAGAGGGGTTTAATCTTATTCATCAATGGGTTATGGTTGTTCTATATTAATTAAATATAAATAATTCTAAAATTTAAATTAAAAGGGGAAAATGGGAATGATTCACATGTTTTTACAACTTTGATATTATTATGATATGATGGATTATATAGGGTTGATGCCCCACAAAAAATTGTGACCTTTGGAAGTTTTTTTATAAACTAGATCTTATGTGTTGTGAATAATATTCATATTGTTATTTTTTTGATATCACCATAAAATGGAACTTTTCTCAACATATATATTTGGATAATAAAATGGTTGCCTCAGGATTATGGATTGTGTGATAAAACCCCTAAAATAAAGTGAAATGAGATAAAAGACCCTTTTTAAAATCTATAAATTGGTCTATTTGTGTTGGGATTTCTGGTCATTCTTATGGGATAATGGTGTAATATTGCAATGTGGTGTGGGTGTGATGGTTTTATGGCCATGATTTTTGGGCGATGAGGTGGTTGATTGACTGTGCATTTTGGGGGAAGTGATGTGGTTATTGTTTGGATATGCTTTTGGGATGGTGATGTGGTGGTTGTCTAGAAGTTCTTTTGGGGGTGATGGGGTAGTTGTTGATTGGCCATAATTTTGGGGTGGTAATATGATGGTGTGATGGAGATAATGAGCCATTAGTGATGTGTTTTTTATTTTTTTCTATATGACTAGGTAGCGATGTAATAACTTATCCAGTAATGATTTAAATGTTTTGGGTTTTTTTCAGCCAATGGGATGAAATGGATAATGAATAAATAATCGTTGGATGTGTGGTTAAATGTGGATGATACTAAATAATGAAAAAAATGGGTTGGATAAGGGGATTTTTTTGTGGTGTGATGTGGCTTATGGTTTGTTAGGCATCATGCATTTAGAGGTGGAAGTAAAAGTGGGGATGTTATGAGTTGGTTAGTGATTGATTTTGAACCCATTGGTTGGGAATTCATGAGGATATATGTATATACTCTTATATTCTATGTTATTTTGATACTCACCCCAACCACATTGAGTAATATGTTCCGAAACCCACATTGTCACACATGGGGTGTTCTTTCTGACATTTGATGAGAGGGACGGGTGGTTGGGTAACCACTATCTCCCTATCTCTCTTCAAGGAGAGGTATGCATTGAACATGATATAATTTATGAAGTTCTATTAGTTCACTATATGGTGGTTGTGATATCCCAGGTGTCTTTAAGCGAGTTGTGAAGTAGACGTTCTTGTGGGGCAATGATCCTAGGTGTTTTCAGGTGAGATGTGATGTGGAATAGGTGTCTTCGGGAAGGATGAGATGGGATAAGGTGGCTTATAGTGGGGGATGTTCAAGGGAAGTTGTTTTAATTAGGTTGAATTCCTTTTCTTTCATGATACACTACATCTCTTGTTATGGAAGTGGTTAGGATGTGATAGACCAAATGTCTTTGGTGAGATGTGATGTGACCATGAATGTGGGATGGTTGCCTAAGTGTTTAAGGGAATTATGTGATGTGACCATGCTTGTGTGGAAGTGCGGTATACAAAATAAATGGGAGTGCCAGGGTGTATGAAATTGGGGTATGAGAGTGACATACCAGCAAGAAAGCGGTACAGGGTACCCTTTATCTACATGATTCTTATTATGTTTCTATACTTGGATTGAGTTACTTGGTGAGAGTGTTTTAGTGAGGTTGGGATTGGTCAGTATACCTGTATAGGTGTTTTTTGGTTCTTTTTATTTTCTCATAGGCGCATTAGTATGATTCTTTCACATGTGAACGAGGGAATTTTTTTCTACAAAGTTTACATGTATTATCATCCTATGTATATAAAATTGTTTTTAGGTTTACAAGAGGATTAGGTGGGATGTTATAGATATTACTATAATGGACCTTTGAATAGATTATTTTTCACATCTTTATCTTTGCTTTTGGGTATTTAGTTTGGATAATTTTACCTGTACCAGTTTTATTTATATATGCACGTGGGATGGTTTTGGATTATTTTAATATTATGTCATGGAGTTATTTGTGTATGATTCATCTTATCTCATGATATTATATTATTATAGAGGGTAATTCCTCCCATTTCATGATATTTTTATACACTTAGTTATAGTCACCAACCCGGGGAATACTGGAGGTGGGAATTGGGGTTCATTGTCTCTCTCCCCTCATTACAGTATATCTGGATGGAGGGGGTCATGACATTGTAGTATCAATGGTTAGGTTTAGAGATATGATTATTTATGGAGTTAAGAATAATGAGTATTTCATGGGTTGGTATGGAAATAGTTCTAGTTGACCTTTGTATGTTATATAAGCTATGATATTGGCCAAGACATGGGATTTTAGGGAACCCCAAATTCTAGTGCACATAATTTGAGTTTATTAAACGACCAAGTGATGTGGTCCTATTTGTAGGGAACACACCTAAGACAGGTGAATTCATCATTATGACTAGTTTGTTTTTGAATTGGGTTTTTTTGGGAAGGTTAAAATGAATAAAGTGAATTAAATTGAGTCTAAATAAAATTCCATACTCCCAAAATTAGGAAATTATTGTTTTCTTTTTAGTTATGGATCTTGTTTTTCATCCACATATGGTTCAAAAAATTGAGATTCAGCTTGATAATCTGGTTGATAATCATAGGGTTGATCCAGTAGAGGAGGACGAGGCTTGTAAGAGGATATTGTGTTCTTTCCAGCGGTAGGATTTGGGGATGTATGAGAGAAGGGTTTCAGATGTGGATATAGAGATCATGCTGGGGGATCTCAAGATCACTGTCAGTTTGATCTAGGCCCTGAAGAACTACTGGTTCCCTTTGACAGTTAGTCATATATGAATAGGTACATGTTAATGGTGGGCATTGAATCTAGGAGAGAGTAAGGAGGTTGATGTTTCATTGGTCAACTTTCATAAAGAGTTCTAGGAAGATTTCCTTTCATTGACTATGATGGCTGTAGAGAGGCATGAGAATCATTCTATTCAATAGAGGTTTATTATAGTGTCGGTTTTGGGAATCAGTTTCAATGATCTTATATTCTTTTCCCCAAATATTTTTCTAGACACGGAGTCTTGTGCAAGATGTCTTGAGGAGGCACTCTATCCTTATATCCAAAATGCATTTACTCATTTTACATTGCCAACATATCTGGAGTTTCAGAAGAAGGTGGAAGTGATAATGTGGATGCAATCATGAGGAGGTTTTCCATGATAGGGGAACCAATAGGGTTCCTTAAGGAGAAATGTTGTCAGTCGTAGGTCTTATGTTCCAGAACCTTTGAGGTTTCAAGAAGCAGAGAGTTGAACTCATTAGTTTCCCTTCCATCTTTCTGGGGATAGTAGTTTCTTTGATTTTCCTGGATATATCAGGATAGTGTGTTTTGGTTGTGTGATTCATGGCCATTTCCATAACCCATTCCTTGTGTTTCCCCGAGCTTAGTTTGGTGGAGGTGGAAAGGTTCATCACCATCCTCAGTATCAGTTTTTTGTGACACCATTTTAGCCATAGGGGAAACATTATTATGCTTCATTGAGGGGGGATGGAGTTGGTAGAGGACGAACTAAAGATGTTAATCATGTTTAGGGTCCTCAAACTGAGTGTGTTTATAGAGGTGGGCATTAGCATAGAGGTGGAGGATATGGGCATGGTCAGTTGCACGCAATGGAGGTGGTAATACTAGAATAGATAGATATCATCAAAGGTATGATCAGCTTGTTTAATACCCTTGTCTATTTGTTGTTTGATTTAGAATATTCACACTCTTTTTTTTCACCCACTCTGTTCCATGATCTATGACCAGACATAGAAAGGTATCCCATACCCATGGTGTTTCTTACACCAGTTAGAGATAAAACATCTTGTTTGATGTGTGCTGGGGGTGTAGACTGATGATGGGGGCACATCAATCCCATGGAGATATTTTATTTCTATATATGTAGCCATATTATGTTATCATCAACTAGTTATATTCCATTTGTTCTATTATAAATTGCTTCCAAAGGAGAGTAATTTTCTTAGATTTGGATAGCCAACATGTGGTTTTCATTGACGAGTGAGGTTTGTAGGTGTGCAGTCGGCGTGTGGAGTACCTCCTTTATTTATAGGCCTATTATTACATGGAATCAGTATATAATAGGATGGTAGAGGTTCCTAGGGTCATTGGGTAGTTTTTATATGTTTTTACCAAGGAGGTTTTTATGATAACCCATTGACGTGATGTTGATTTCAGGATATATTTGAAGCCTGATACTTGTCTGATTTCGATGGATCCTTATAAGTTGAAACCTTCTATGTTGTGGGAGATGAGGATTCAGATTGATCATTTGATCTAGAGGGGTTTTATCTAGCCCAGTGTGTCACTGTGGGGTGTTTCAGTGTTTTTCTCCAAGAAGGTAGATGGTAGTATGAGGTTCTTTGTAAACTAATATAGGTTGAATTAGGTGAAAACCAAGAAAAATTACCCTATTTTGAGGATATATGATCTTTTAGACTAATTGAGAGGGGAATGTTGATTTTTTAAGACTAGTCTAAGGTCTGTATGTCACTAGTTGAGGGTGAAGGAGGGATACATCTTGAAGATCACCTACTGATGTAGTTATGGTCACTTGGAGTTTGTAGTCATGTCTTTTAGTGTTAATAATGAACCATCTGTGTTCATGGGGATTATGAAATCCATGTTATTTGAGTTCATAGATGAGTTCATCATCTTATTATTATATTATATCTTGATCTACTTGGAGTCAAAGGAGGGGCATGCTGACTATATCAGATCTATATTGTAGGTTCTTTGATGTCATGAACTCTATGGAAAGTTGTCCAAGTGTATGTTCTATACATGATAGGTTCATTTTATTAGTAATGTGGTGTCTTAGAAGGGTGTGGCTATGGAATCGTATAATTTATAGGTAGTCGTTTCTTGGGAATCACCCAAGAACATGGAATAGGTTCACAATTTCCTTGGTCTTTTAGGTTCTTAAAGGAGTTTTTTACATGATTTCTATCAAGTTGTATCCCTATAGATAGAGTTGAATATGAAGGACCATGATTTTGTGTGGAATGATCAGTGCTTGGCTTCCTTTTATTACATAAAGGGGAAGTTGTTTAGTGATCTAGATCTTTAGTTTCTTGATGAGGGGGTTATGATTGAGGTGTTTTGTGATGATTCCCATCTAGGTTTTGGATTCATGTTGATGTAGAAAAGGCAAGTGATATATTATGGTTCTAGGGAGTTACATCCCCACAAGAATAAATATGACAACCATGATCTAGAGTTTTCAAAAATTTTGTTCTCACTCAATTTTTGGTGGAATTACCTCATTGGGGAGAACTTTATTGTCTTCACAGATCATAAGAGTTTGAAGTATATATTTTTTCAGCGCGATATGAAGTTGAGGAAGTGGAGGTTGATGGCGTTTCTTCAATATTAGGATTTTGAGATCTCCTACAACTTGGGAAAATAGAATTTTGTGTCTAAAATTTGATTAGAAAGTATTGGAAGGATTTTTTTTGGGTGTCAGGGGATGATTAGAGGGAAATATAGGAGTTGAAATACTTTTACTAAGATGAATTCATTGATAGTGGTTGTGGATGTTTATTTAAAAGGAAAATGTATCCTTATTTGATGCATTTTGTTGAGGAGTATCAGTGGGTAGACTCGTAGGAAGAGGTGATATGTGATCAGGCTGGCCTTGGTGATGATCCAAAGTGATGGTTATAGAATGATGGGAACTAGATTTTGTTTCATGGTAGGTTGTTTATTCTAGTGCTGATGCATAAGGGAGTCCTTCTTAGGTTTCATTAATCCCATTTTATGATATACCTATGAGTATCCAAGATGTACCATGCTTTGGGGATGTAGTTTTGGTGGCTTGGGATGAAATGGGTAGTGGTGGAGTTCGTGTAAAAGTGTTTGGTTTTCCAGTAGGTAAAGGCCGAGAATCGTGTTCCTAGAATCTTGTTGTATACTTTGGATGTTCCTAAGTATAAAATGGATAATATCTTTGAGGATTTCATCATATTGTTACCAAAATATCAGGGAGGTTGTGGTGCTATTTGGGTGATTTTGGGTTAGTTGGATGGTTCTTCTTAGTTATTAAGGATTCAAGTGTAAGTGAATTATTTGGATAAGATGTATGTGGATTAGGTGGTGTAATTACATGGAGTTCCGAGATCCATTTTCTTGGATTTGGATTCATGTTTTATCTCAAAAATATGTAGAGTATTATATCATGATTTTGAAACCTATTTACACCCCAATACAACTTTCCATCCTTTGACAAATGGGTACCGGGAGCGGACTATCCAGAAGCTTTAGGATATGTTGCAGGTGTGCATCTTGGACTTTGGTGGATCCTGGGTATGAAAATTTCATTTGGTTGAATTTTATTATAATAATAAATATCACTCTTAGTTAGGGATATATATGTTAGAGGCTTTATATAAGAGACAATTTCGTTCCCTATTGTGTTGGACAAGGGCTGGGGAGGAAGCAGTTCTTGGTCTCGATGTAGTGTAGATAAAAATAGAGAAGTTTCAACATTTTCAAGAGATAATGAAAGAAACACATGACTAGAAGAAGTCTTATTCCAACTATATTATGAGGACCATTGAGTTTGAGATTGGGGATCATGTGTTCTTGGAGTTTTTCCCTTAACGTGGGAAGAATAGGATTGGTAGGGGAGTAATATTTCTCCTAGGTTTTATGGGACCTTTGAGGTGCTTGTGAGAGTTTGTAAGGCGGCGTATCAGTTGGAATTGCCACCACAGAAGGAGATAATCCATAATGTATTCCATTTCACTTAGTTTCATTGATATCTTCAAGATGACTACCATGTCATTGACTGGGGAGAGTTGGATATCGAGGATGACACGACATTCATGGAACTGCCAATAAGGATTTAGGATCGCCACGAGAAGGTTCTATATAAAATGAAAATTCCTTTGTTTTTTGTTTTTTGGAATAATGGTGTCATAAAGGAGAGTACATGGGAGAGATAGTCGAAGATACACGCCCAGTACCCAATTTTTTTGTGTTTTTATTTGCACTTTTTTGTTTTTCATGTGATTTTTAGACCCTTTTTAATCTAATCTGATTTTTCCTTGACATATGATGTGTGATAAAGTCATTAAATATGAAAAGGGGAAGAACTAATTATTAGTCAAGATGAATTAACTATGATACTATTAAACCCATGCAGGAAAGTCAATGCCACCCATAGAGGATAGTATATTTACATGGAGGATGGAATTCCCTAATTTGTATATTTGGGGAAGTGTGGTTTGTTAGTTGAGATAGTTTTTGGTTTGGGATGCATAGAGGTTGAACTATTATAGTGATGTAGATGTGGTGTGATGAGGTTGTGTAAAATGTTTTTGGGTGTTCGATTTGGCATACTTTTATGGTGGTAGAATTTGACATATGATGATAACCTTGAGAGGTATCTCACGGGGTGGTTGTTTATAACACTTTCCTTCTAGGAATGGTTTTGGATTCTTAAGGGAAATAATAATTTGAGAGGCTTATGATGTAATGGACCTTGCATTCCCGACCTATTACATTTACATTTTTGGTGGTTAGAGGTGTTTAGGGGAGTTTCAAAGAGTTTTCAGTGGAGTCTAGAGGTGCAGGAGAGCTGTTATAGGAAATACATGACATGTATTGTTTACATGACATGAAATGGTAGTTGACGACTTGTGTAACCAACTAGTTCAGGGATTTTATGTTGATAAGAGAGATTCCATGAGATGGATTACATGTTTCGTAAGTGGAATTCACACCATATATTAAAAAAATGATAAAGCAACACATTTTTAGTGAAATTTGATGTTTTTGTAAGAGTTGAGGATTACACGTTGTGTGAAATTTACACGATATGAAACCAGTGGGATTGCTAGTTTTATGTTATTTTTCTATGATAAATATTATTCATTTTGAAACAACTCCTTATTTATCATTTTGAATAATCCCTAGGTACCTCGAGAGGATCTTCTAGCCCCTTCCTACCACTTTGGGTTGTTGGTTCTGGTGGATCCACATTGGGGATCCATGGTGAGTTCTTATTCTTTCCTTGTGGTTTTCCTCCATTATTCTTCTAGGTATTCACAATGAGGATGTTTTTTTCGGTTTGGGATAAAATTTAGGCTTCTTATTGATGACCTTTGGGTGTGGTGTAGGTATCTATAGTTTTCTGTGTGCGGTTGTGGTTGTTCGGCATTTATTCTTTGCCCAGCTGTGTGTAGTGAGTCAACAAAGATTATTTGAGGTAGGGAATCCCTAATTTATCTTTATTTTGTATTATGTGGGAGGGTTTTACTCTTGTTCATATATGGGTTATGGTTGTGATGGATTAGTTGAATATAAATAATTTTAAAATTGTAATTTAAGGCAGTAAAGGTGGAACGATTCACATGTTTTTATATATTTTATATTATTGTGGTATGATGGATTTTATGAGCTTGAAATCCTGCAAAAAATAATGGTTGTTGGAGGATTTATTTCAATAGATATTATGTTTTCTGAATAATATGAATATTATGATTATTTTGATATAACCCTAAAATGTAAATTGTTTAACCATATATAATAAGTTAAAAAATGGTTTCGCCAAGATTCTGGATTACGTGATAACTCCCCTAAAATAGAGTGGAATGTAACAAAATCCCCATTTTAATATCTATAAAATTATATTTATGTGTTGTGATTTGTGGCCATGATTTTGGAAAAATGATGTGTGATTGCTATGATATGTGTGTAAAAACCCAAACCTGTGCTTTCAGATTTAGTACACAGAAATGCTATATATATTTTTTTACTTTGACAAAAAAATACTATGTGATTACCCACAACACCAAGGGTAGCCATGAAACCATAGATTCAGTAGGCACTGGATAAGTACTTAGTGAGTGGGGGTACTCAGGTGGTTCCATGTAATCCAATAGGCTCACTCACGAATTGTAACCCCAAGGGTCAGGAGGGGACCCATGTACAGGGCCCCATGTAGACTATAGATCACTTTGGAAGAAGGAAGGAGGTGCCTACGTGCAAGGCACCCTATGTGTGTGTGTGTGTTCTGTAATCAAATTGGGGGAAACCACATCTTTCCTTATAAATGGTGTCTTAAAATTTCCCCATTTCGATGTGGGATGACACAAGATGTGATCTAGGCTTCCCGATCGACATAGGACTCATTTGACCCATCCACTCATTTTCTCTCCATTCGACCCCTCTACTATTCACCTTCCTTGGTATTCTGAACCAGTAGACCTCAAACTATTATGATCCACTTATTCCTATATCTTTGTTATCTCATTTAATTCATGGACCTAGTCATCATAAAATTTCTAAATGGTATGATTAAAATACTACCAAACCTTTAACTCATTTTTGGTTTTTATATATTTTCCTCCCACAGCTTCTAAGGGAAGCCATATATATATATATATATATATTTCAAATAAACCAATAAAATCTGAGTAATCAAATTCATAACGTCTTAATAAACACTATATTTCATCATTCATTTTCCAGTTATTGAACTCAACTTGAAGGAAATACTATATATATATATATATTATTTAATATAATATGTGGGTGAACTACACACTTGGCCAAATAATACTAATTTTTCCAAAGAATAATACCTTGAGATGTTTTTTTCAAAAAGAATACATGTAGTGCCACTGCAATTTTCCATCCTTTAATGTTTGATATAATTAAATATAAAATATTTTCATATATATATAAACCCTCATTTTCTAACACCTTGGACACCTGAATAATTCCTCAAAATTATAACTTGTTTATTTATCGTAGTGTCTAGTCACCAATAAACTTTGATTTATCCTCATTTAGGGGAAGAGATGTATTTGATTTAAAAATATATATATATTAACACACATATATATTATACTTTCCAATCCTATGATAAAATATTGTTAGTATTTCATAATTTTTATCAAGTCTATGTTTTAGAAAACTAAATTTCTATTTTTTTTTCAAATCATTGTTTTATATCAAAACCCTTATTAGGGTAATTTAAATCCAATCATTTATTTATTTATTTTCAAAGAACTATATGTGTATATATATATATATTATGAAGATAAAAAAATTTGAAAATAATTATTTCATGATCTTAAATAAGCTATTATAAAACAATAATAAAACATTGTTTATATGTTAACTTTAAATTGTTTCTTTGATAAAAAATTTCCATCAGATAAAATATCATTTTATGTATTCTATATTGGTTATAATTTTATGCGTATCATTTATTTAATTAAGTTTTAAATGATAAAATTTATCATTTTATGTGTGAATTATTTTTATATGTCTATGAATATCATTCATAACATTGGATATTTCCATCATATAACATGTTATAGATACTCTATGAAATTTAATTGAAGCATTCATTTAATTTATTAAGAAGTTCTACTAATATTTTCTGAATAGGAGAAATTATTTATGAATATGGATTTCTCTAAGGAATTTTTATAAATTATTTAATAAAATAATATTTTTCCATGTAACTATATTTATAAGATTATTTTCCTCAATGAAAATAATTTATGTATGATTTTGAATTATTTTTGGGTTATGAGTGAGAAATGAAGGATCATAAAATTTTTTTTCCATAAATTATGGAAGTTGAGTATCAAATGGTTTGAAGTGGAATGATAATTAAGCCCATGAAATCAAGGAGACGATGTCCCATATGTGATACAACAAAGAAGTCTTATGGTTTTCCTTATGACATACTGAGTGTCATGATTAATTCATAAAAATAATTATTTTCAAAATGGATAAATCCAAAATAGTATTTAAAAAGATTTATTATTTTCAATATATATAAAATTCAATGTAATATAAACTATCTAAGGATATTTATAAGTTGTTTTGAATGTATGTAAAACCCTTTTATAATTAATTTTTTTATCAAATGATTTATTTGACAAATGTTTTCAAAGAGTTTTATAGTTATAAATGATTTTTTAAATGATTTTAAAAAACCAAAAAAGGAAATTTAATGATCACCTTATGTTTTAAATTACTTTTCTTAGGTTTATTGTTATTTAAATATGTGTTTTTTCATGAAAGGAGTAATCACACACGAATTTAATTGTTAAATTTTTTGTACAACTTTTTTAAACTGTAATGTAATTTTCTAATCTTCCAAAACGTAGACCAAAAAAGGTCCTAGAAGATTAAATTCATTGTGTATTATTAAGTTGTATTAAAAAAATACTCAAAATTTTTATGTAATGAATTAGTAAGATTGGTTTTAGTTCCTTACACGTTAAAAAATGGTAAGGGTGAATTTTTTGGATTTTTATAAAATAGTTTAATTTTTGGTGAATTGTGAAATATGATAATTTATGGTATTTAAAATTATAAGTAAATAAATTAATTATTGTGTCATGGATGATTAATAGATGATATAAGTTCCCATTATATCAAAATCTCCTTAAATATTTAATATATATAGTGATAAGGATCAACAAAATTGTTATTGTTGAGCTAAAATAATAAAATAATGAACATAATAATAAAGAAACACCCCTCTCCTCCACTCTAAATACAACCCATTACCACCAATTCTCCTCATGCCTTCTAATCCTTGGTTATATCTTATATTATTTCCAATTACCCTCCCAAACATGTTCCCCATGTCTCGGTCTTACTATTTTCGACAAAATACCAGTCCCAAGTTCCTTAAAGAGGTTCTCAAGGAGACACTATACAAGTGGTAAAATTCTCTTTTGTTTTCTTTTATTTTTTTTAATTTTTTTATTATCATATAATTACATAATCTCTCTAAAAATTCATGATAACTACAATATCTTATATATATAGTAATATTATTATGTTAATGAAATATCTATCATTATACCCACTCTTCTATCCCTTCTATTATAAAAATGAAAACATAATCTATGATGTGTTGATTTACTACCATCATGGATGATGTGTTTTAATGTTACATTACCTAATTCAAGGTTGGTAATCAATCCTTATGGATTTTTTATGAGATATAAGATTTAGTTTCATCATTTATGGAGCATTCGTTTTCTTGGGTTTCATGATCAGTTCACTTGTATAAAAGTATGCAAGTTCATTTAAAATGGGAATAGTTCTATAGAATTTAAATTATACATTATTAATGAAATTATAGATGTATAAATGATATTATATATCATTTTTCTATATGGTATGATAATTATTCATTAGATAAATGTTAATGAGAATTAATAAATTTATTTTGGTAGTTTTTATAGCCATCATGAACTTATATCATTTTATTTAATACCAAGTTTATATATAGTTTAGAAAACATTATAAAAATTAAAATATGTATAATAAAATCCTATTTAACTATAATAATGTTTTTATGACCATTATTTAAGGCGGTAATGTAAAATGAAAATGCATCATCTATAATGGCGCTAAATCGATACATCACAAATGATGTTTTCATTTTTAGAATAAAAGAGAGAGGATAAGGGGTTTGATGATGGATATTCCATTAACAAAATAAAAATTATAGTATATATAATATACTATAATTATCAGGAATGTTTGTATATAGAAGGTAAGAATAAGATAAGAAAATAAAATAAATAAAAAAATTAAAAGAAAATGAAAGAGAATTTTACCTCTTGTATAATGTCTCAATGAGAACCTCCTTAAGGAACTCAGGATTGGTATTTTGGTGAGACCAGAAATTTTAGGACATGGGGAAGAGGTTTTAGATAGTAATTGGGTACAATATAAGCAAGATCCAAGTCTTAGGAGGTGTTAGGAGAATGGGTGTTATTTATAGTGATGGAGAGGAGTGTTTTTTGAATATTATATTCATTATTATTTTTTATTTTGTATCAAGACTATCAATAATGTTGAACCGTATCACTAAATAAAATAAATAATTATGTATAGTTTTAGATAATGGGAACTTACATCATAAATGACTCATCGAGGACCCATAAATTCATTTTTTTTACTTATAATGTTAAATACTACAAATTATCGTATTTCACTATTAAAAAAAATAAACTATTTTATAATGATCCAGAAAATTAATCCTAACCATGTTTAGATGTGTATATTTAAAAAATAAACTCTAATTTTTTAAAATAATTTTCTAAATATGAGAGATATAATTTTTAATTAAAATCATCATTTATTCAAAAAATACCAATTTTAATATTATAACTGATTTTACGACTTTTGAAAAATTAATTAATATGTCATAAAATTTTATTATAATAATAAGACAAAAATATTAATTTATAAATCTATTTTATGAATATGATATTTTTTAAAATTATTATATTAATTATAATATTTTAAATAACCATTTACATTTCACAAAAACACCAACCCTTAATTTATAATTTTTTAAAACTTTATTTATTTATTAGTTGATCTAAATATATAATATTTTAATTTATATGATACCTAGACATTATTTATAATTCATTAGGTTTGGAAATTATTCTAATGGTCACATTACTATTCCAAACTATCACATTCCTATTTCAATGGTCATGCTAATATTTTATCATTGTTCATTTAGGATAGGAGTTGAATGCAAAATAAGCGGTCGAGTAAATTGAATTTATTTAAGATGATACATACCATAAATATTGGGGTGTTATATTCTTCCCTCTGAAAATTTCTTTCTTAAAATTTTTCATGAATATTGACTTCTAAATAGATGAGGGTGGTTCTTCTTCATAACATCATCGGGTTTCCACATTGCTTCTTCCATTTTATGGTTTTTCTAAAGAACTTTTACCAGCTTAGTCATCAAATTTCTCAATACTTTCTCTATAGTGTCAAGAATATGAGTAGGCTCTTTGTAGTAATAAAAATAAAATTCATGTTCTATTTCCTCATATGTGAGTACATGTGTTGGGTCTGGCATGTACTACTTTAACAATGACCTGTGGATCACATCATGAACTTTGGAGAGACTTGGATGTATTTCTAACCGTTAACCTATAACCCTAATTAGTTATATAATTTCAAATGATCCGTTATACCTAGGGATTAGTTTCAATTTCTTATCAAAACTTATGACACCCTTCCATGGAGATACTCTTAGAAGGACATAATCTCTCTTGAAATTCCAAATCCTTTCCCTGGTTGTCAGCATAATTATTTTGCATACTATGAGTTGCTTTAATATGAGCCTGAATAGTCTTTAAATTTGATTTATTTTAAAAGGAGAGAAGAATATAAAACCCCTATATTTATGGTATGCATCCTCTTAAATAAATTCAATTTAATCGATAGTTTATGTTGCAAGTAACACTGAGCTTAAACGAATGATGATAAAATACTAATATGACTGTTGGAATGGTATTGTGACCGTTTGAATATTAATGTGAAAATCAAGATAATAACCTAAACTATGAAATTATAAATAAAATTTAAGTAACTCATAAATTAAAATATGATATATCTGTATCATATAATAAGTAAAAAATATTTAAAAAAATGATAAATTAAGTGTTGATATTTTTTTTGTGAAACGTAAATGTTTACTTATAATTTTATAATGAATATAATAATTTAAAAGATAATTTATTTTCATATATTTGATTTATAAATTAATATTTTGTTTTGTTATTATTATAAGATAATTATATGTGACATTAATTAATTTCTCAAACTGTTGTAAAATCAGTTATAATATTAAAATTATTATTTTCAAATAAATGATTATTTTAATTAAAAATTAAATTTATCATATTTAGAAAATTATTTTCATAAAATTTTATCCATTTTTGAAAATATTCATCTAAAAAAATTGTTAGAGTGAATTTTTTGTATTTTTATATAATAGTTGATTTTTTGGTGAATAGTGAAATATAGTAATTTATAGTATTTAGAATTATATGTAAATAAATGAATTATCGAGTCATGGATGATTTAAGTTCCCATTATATCTAAATATTGTTATTTATTTAATATATTTAGTAATAAGTTTCAACACTATTGATAGTCTTGATCCAAAAAAATAAAATAATGAATATAATAATAAAAATCCCCTCTCCTCCACTATAAATATCACCCCACACCACACCTTCTCCTCACACCTTCTAAGCCTTGTATCTTGTTTATATTCTAACTATTTCTTTTCCCAAACCTCTTCCACACACTCTGTTCCATTTGGTCTCACAAAAAAACCAACCCCAAGTGCCTTAAAAAGGTTCTCAATGAGACACTATACAAGAGGTAAAATTCTTTTCAGTTTTCTTTTAATTTATTTTAATTTAATTTAATTAATTTTCCTCTCCTTAAATCCTCTATCCAAACATGAATGATAACTAAAATATATTATATATACTGGAATTTTATTATATTAATTTAATATCCATCATTAAACCCAATAACCTCTCTCTTTTATTCTAAAAATAAAAATATCATTCGTGATGTGTTGATTTACCACCACCACGAATGATATGTTGTTATCTTCCATATCCACCTTCAAGGAAGGTAATAAAAACATTATTATGGAAAAATAATATTTTATTATACATATTATAAGTTAAATAATGTTTTGTAACCAATATATAAATTTGGTATTAAATAAAATGACATAAGTTTGTGACGGTTGTAAGAAGCGCCCAAATAAATTAAATAATTCTCATTAACATTTTATCCAATGAATCATTCTCATAGCATATAAGAAAATGATATATAATATCATTTTAACTTCTTGAAGTTCTTTAATAATATATATTTTAAATTCTAGAAAACTATTCTCATTTTACATGAACTTGTATATTTGTATACAAGTGAACCAATCAAAAAAACCAAGAAAACAAATGCTCCCAAAATGATGAAATCGAATCTTAAAACTAATTAAAAAGGCCATACATGATCTTAATAAAATTATTCTAAATCAAATAAATGTAGGAAAGGTTTTTAATTAATTAATTGATGAATCTAATTTTATTATCTACGATTTGGTGGTTACACGAGTCAATAATAAGTGATGCAAATTCAAAAAGGCATTATCATTATGGCAAGGCAACTAACTAAAAAACACACGCCATCAATAAACTAATAATGAAAATAAAACCATATATTTTCTCACAGTGAAAATCACAGGGAAAGTAATAAATGAATACTCAGTGAAGAAAATTCTTAAATACTGGATATCATGTGTCTGGCATAAGAACCATTATACTCTTAAGACAGTTTAAGTATGTGAGTAGAAACCCATATGGATATACATAAAAAAAACATAGCGGGTTTGTTTCTAACTATTTTGTCTCATGAGACCTGTTAATACATCTAGGGGATATATAATACTAGTCCCCACCCTTCACTGCAATTCAAAGCATTCTTCATACATAGATTTAATTCATTAACAATATGTATTATCAAAATATCTGTATAGAGTAGTGGATACATGTTTATCAATATTTTTTCTAGTTAAAACAACATTCAAAGTAAACACTATATGTAAAAATAGTATACAACTTAGAAAAAATTCTAATCCATTATACAAAAAATATGGATATTTAATGAAATATTCAATGATTGATGATTGTAAATAATATGGGAATTATAAAAACACCATACATAAGGAACATGTGGTGAATTATATATATCTCACAAAAATAAAAGTGAAATGAGAAACCCCTTACCTTATGTCCAAAAGAGTTATGCACTTGTACTTAATGTCTTGGATAATCAAATTAGATTATGGTCCCAAAACTTATTAAAGAGACAACGATAAAGGTATATACTATTTAGGATCATATTAAAGGATCTCAAAGTAGGAAAAAGAGTTATGTTTACAACCAGAGAAAGGATTTGGAATTTTTAGAGGGATATCATACCTTTTAGAAAGTATATTCATGGAAGGATGTCAAAAGGTTCAGTAAGAAAGGAAAACCGATCCCCAGGTACATTGGACCATTTGAAATTATGGAAATAATTGGGGCTATAGATTACCAATTAGAAATGTTTACAAGTACCTCAAAATTTCATGATATCTTCCATATATAATTTTTAAAGAAGTACTTTCTAGAACTAACACATGTACTCACCTGTGAAGAAATAGAACTAGAACTTGATTTGTATTACTCAAAATATCCTATAGAGATTCATGACACTATATAGAGAGTAATGAGAAATTAGATGACTTGAACGGTAAAAGTTTTTTGGAGGAACCATAAAATGTAAGAATAAATGTGGGAACCTAAAGATGTTATGATGAAAAACCACCCTCATCTATTTATAAGGAAATATTCATGAAAAACTTGAATGATGAAATTTAGAAAGGATCGAATAATATAACACCCTATGTTTTATGGTACATATCTTCTTAAATAAATTCAATTTACTCGATAGCTTTTGTTTTATGCAACCCTGAGCTTAAACAAACTGTAATAAAATATTAACATGACCATTAGAATAGTAATATGACAATTAGGAATAGTAATGTGACCATTTGAATAAAAAATTAACTTATAAAAGTATAAATAAAATTTAGATTTCACATCAATTAAAATAGATTAAAATATGATATATTTATATCATATAACAAGTAAATAAATGTTTTAAAAATGATAAATTAATTTTTTGTAATTTTTATATGAAACTTAAATTATTATTTACATTTTTATAATTATTATAATAATTTAAAATAAAATTTATTTTCCTAAAATAAATTCATAAATTAATTTTTTTATGATTATAATATAATATTACGAGACATTAATTAATTTGTCAAAGTCTCATAAGATCAGTTATATTATTAAAAATGATATTTTTTTGAATAAATGATGATTTCAATTAATAATTAAATTTATCATATTCGGAAAATTATTTTATGAAATGGGATCCATTTTTTAAATCAGTACATTAAAAAATGGTTTGAGTGTTTTTTTTGTATTTTTATAAAATAGTTGAATTTTTTGTGAATAGTGAAATACGGTAATTTATGGTATTTAACATTATATGTAAATAAATGAATTTTTGAGTCCGGGATGAGTCATCAATGATGTATGTTCCCATTATCTAGAACTATCCTTAATTATTTAATATATTTAGTGATAAAGTTGAACATTATTGATATTCTTAAGCCAAAATAATATAATAATGAATATAATAAAAAAACACTCCTATCATCCACTATAAATACTACTCTCACCACCCATTCTCCTCACAAATTCTATGTATTGGATCTTGCTTATATTATTTACAATTCCTCTCCCAAAACTCTTCCCTATATCTTGGTCTTACTGGTAAAACCAGAAGACCAATCCCAAGATCCTTAAGAAGGTTCACAAGGAGATGCTATACAAGAGGAAACATCCTATTTCATTTTATTTTAATTTCTTTCAATCTATTTAATTTTATTATCCTATCCCATTTCATAATAACGTAAATAACTATGTGAAATGATGGTGGAATTTCTGTATCCTGAAAAGATACAACAATTCCACTCATCATCATGTGGATTTGGTAGAGATCTTTAAAAAATTATAGACCCCTTCGGACAGCTGGTGGAGGTCAACAAAATTCTGGTGGCATTTTATGGTGCCCAGTGGGGACACCGATTTTATAGGATATTTTAAAAAATATGGATTTCCAACCCCATTTTAAATTCCTTAGGCCCCATTCTACCTCCAAGAACCTAGGTTTTCCTACCTTGTGATTTTGGGATCTCGTCTCGCCTTCCAACCCCTCTCTCTAATGCTTGAATACCCATTTGATCATATGAATACAATCCAGTAAGTTAATCATTTTCCACGATCAATTAACTTCACTTATACTTTATCATAATCATCTAGATATTTGATTTATTTGTTGAATCTAAGGGTTTTTGAATGATCTAATGAGGGTTTTGATGATCGTTGATAGAATTAGTAACCAGATTCAAGGATTTTGTTTTTGTGCTACACTTGGGCCAAGACCGTTGTTATAAGAAAATAATTTTTTTGAGTTGATCATATCTTAAGCCTTATATGTGTGTTTTTACTTCCACCTAAATCCTAGAGTTCTAAACTTGTCAAGACTAGAAAGGTTCTAGGATCTGGTTCTGCTTTCATACATGGATACTGACCCCTTGATCATCATTATTGTAACTGAGGTATGAATCCCTTAACTTTATAATATGTTTTATATAGGTTCTTGGAGTGTTTTTTTGCATGCGTGTGTAGACCCTAAATCCCTATGTTTGATTCTTGATCACATGTGGTGTGTGTGGATAATCCCGTGAGACATATTTTTATTTTTCTTACATGTGGATTTTGTTGGTTATGAAACTACCTTATTTTATTGTTTGATCTATCAATTGTATATTATATTGTATTATATTGGTATTATATCATTTAGTTGATCATACATGTTTTACATTATAGAACATTCCCCCAAGGGATATGTTTTAGATTTCTTGTTGGTATACTTTGGTCTATCCCTTCAAGAGGGATATGTTAGTCATGTTTTTGGACCATCCATCAAGAAAAAAGTTTAAGGTGGACGATATTTGTTCCTTATGAAATGGTGCTTAAGAAAATAGATCCAATATTTGAGGAATCAACATATTTTGTGCTTTTGAGAGATAATTTTTTATATATCTTCACCCTTTTTACTTTCATGGCATGCAACTGTATCTCTTATGCACTTATGTAAATGGTCATTGGTAGTGTAATACTAAGTCATGTACTCACACCTTACTCGACATTTTTAGTGTGATTGTAGATATCATTCATATAAATAAAATTAAGGGCATGGGACCTATGATGTATGGTTGATCAGGTTAGCTAGAGGATGTATATGATACTAGATTGACCTTGGGCTAGATGATGCCGCTTTTATTATTGGATTACCTGAACATTGGAACCTTTTGTTCAGTTTTGGTTTTGATACCTATCATTACATATTGATATTACTTGGTCTAGGTTTAACATTATTTTATTAAACTTTTATGGTTTTATATTTATTTGTTTATTCTATTTATTGGTTATCATTTTTTATACTTTGATGTCCACCAATTATTAATGGTATAGTCTCCCCATGTCATTCCTTTGGCCTACACCACTATTCAACAACCTATTTCATATGGGAAAGCACACATGAGGTCATGTGGAACCTCTATATAAAAACTAATGGTTTGGGTTAGGGTTTTGATATCTGGTAATGATGAACTTCAAGCCTCTTTGTGAGAGCATATCCCAAATTTGTGATTTTTTTTTACAAAATAAGAAACTAAAATTTCAAGCACCCAATGAAAAAAATAAACTATATTCAGTAAATATCTTTATATTATATGGTTATAAAAGAACTATAAAAATGTTATTATTTTTATTTTAATTTTATTAGAAAAGTGATTAAGATATTTATATTCATTATGTTGGAGGTTAGAGCATGACCGAGTAAGCAATAATACAAGGTATGTTTTTATCCCAAATTCCTTATTTTAAGATATGTTTATGTTATACACCTTATTTTCTCCTCAATGGTGAAAATAATAATAATTTTTTATTTTTTCATGATTCTATTATATTTCATGATATTGAATTTTCTCTTCAATGTTTCACCACTCAAGGGATTTTGATTCAAAGGTTACAAAGTATACAAGGGGTTTTCATGACTCAAATACTTTCCTTAGGACATAATCAGTTCCCTTCGAATAAATTCTTTCATATTTGATATTATCTATATAAGATGATGTCATTTTTTCTTTCCAACTTTTTTTCTAGTAAAATCATGTTTCACACCAAAGTCTTCACCCTTGATGAATCTATTTTTTCATAAAAAAAATACAATTTTGTTTAGACAAATATTCACATCTTTTAAATGATTTTTCTCTATATCCATGTTTCTTACCTCCCACCGATGTTATTTTTTATAGAGAGGAAAATAAAATTGTATTTATCTATAATGATACCTTTTTAATCCTTTATTGTTTTTTAAATAAAGGTTTTTTATCTTTTAATGATGTGGGTTTTCAATAAATTAATTTTCAAATATTTAAAAGGATTTTTCCTTTAATGATCATGTATTACTAACTTATTCTTTATCATTTGGCATATGAATTTTTTTTTCAAGGTCTCTTTATTTGATATTTTTGAATTAATGTTTTTAGAATTTTTCTATTCATATAAAAAAATGTTTTTTGGAATGTAAATTGAAAATACCATCTTTTTAAGATGATATTAAGAAATATGTTTTAAGAATAATATTTTCTATGATTTCTATTCCATTTTAAAAGGATTATTCTCTAATGGAGTAATGGTTCATAAATCACCCTATATTTTCTCCACATAAATATTCCTTTTTAGAGTTAATGCTTTTGGTATCAAATGATCATGTTATTTTATACCAGTTGGAAAATTTTAAAACCCATTTTTTTATCATGGTTTATTTATAACAAGATGAATGATCTTATTTTTGTTGAAACCATATGTATGTATGATTTATGGGTGAGGTCGTATATCAACCTCTGATTCATTGGTAATTTTTATTTAAAATGAGCTTAAATGGGTACATGGGAGGATTTATCCCAATCCAAAGGGTATTCTAGAGGATTTATCCTAAGAAAAAGGGTATATGATAGGATTTATCCCATACCAAAGGGTACATGGGAGGATTTATCCCTTGGAAAAATTGTATATAAGAGGGTTTATCCGAAGATAAATTGTACATGAGAAGATTTATCCCAAGCCAAAGGGTACACATGCGGATTTATCCCATGAAAAAGTGTATATGAAAGGATTTCACCCAATAAAAGGGGTTCATAGTAGTTGTCATGAACTAGTAAGGGATTCCATCCAACCTCACACCTGACCTAGCCCATGGCATAGCCCGAAGGGAATTCATGATCCTTATAGGCTGGAAACTATTGTCTGTGAATCAAGTGACACCTTTAGAAATGATTTTTACCATAATAATCAACTATAAAAAACTCATAAAAATAACACATCACATCATAACCAATAACCATATCACAAGAGATCAAAAGAAACACTATAATCATGGATTAAAAATTTAAATTTCACAAAAAAAGACAAAATAAACAAAAATGGAAAGGGGGACTAACTAGAAGAAGAGGACACCATGAAATATGTGGTCAACACCCTCATTTCACCCCCGCCAACACCTATGAGAAAATATACCACTAGCACAATGAACCACTATCACCACAAAGTAAAGTCATACCTTTAACTGAGTCAAACATAACTTGGTATAAATATACCTGATAGTGAATATCGGGTGTGAGATAATTTTCATAGTTTGTTACAACCCAAATTATTTATTAAATGAAAAATTAACATGTTGGTTTTTAAGAAAAAGTACAATTCATTTTAATTACAAACAAGATTTAATATAAAATAGGAAATTAATAGGAAAAACAAGATGAAACTAAAAACAAAATATAATCACCATAGGTAATACATAAGTAACTAGGATTTCGAGGGTCCTAGGATCCTCATAATCTCATTGATCAAATCTTGCACACGAAGGTATGTCACCTGCTCAAGCCAACCAATACCCATCATAATGTTTACTTAGTGTTGTGATATAATCTTGCTAGAGATATCAGGCCTTATCCACATCGAATAACCTAGCATACTATACATAGTTTTCTCACCTAGATACCCAAGATTTTCATGTTCTCTATTCCAATTATGACATCGAATGAAAATCCTTTTTAAACATTTTCAATTAAAATAACTGAAACTACACTTGTAAAACAACCATTTACAAAGGGAAATTCACTATTGAACAATGAAAACACACCAAAACACATGGAAAAAACCTTTTTCACCAACCAAAAAACTTATAAATCCCATTTTGAAACCAAATAAAGAACAATAATATCATTAAATAATGTTATGTAAGGGAAATAATTACCTTTTTCTTGAAGTCTTCACAAATCCTAGGGGAAAACACAAACTGCACCAAGGAGAGACCCTATAAAGGAAATAGAACACCAAAATCAACAATATTTAACCAAAATAGAAGATATTGTGAACCAAACTAGGTAAAAACCCTTAATAAATAAATTTTTCCCAAGGATGAAGAGAAAAAAAGACTAAGAATAGGGAATACAATAAGAGAGGAGAAGCTTACCTGATGTTTTATTAAAGATTCCAATACAAGACACCCAATAATTGGATCCCAAGGGAGGAGAGGATGAGATAGAGGCATGATTATGGATTGAGGGGTTGAATGAAGTGACAAAGAGGGGTTTGAGGGTTAAAATCAGGTTGGGGGTAGTTTAGGAATGTCATTTTTTTGATCTAGTAGACGATAAGGTTTTTCCACACAGTCTTCCAGACCATGCACCAAACATGAAACACCTCTATCTAAGATCGAAAAGAGGTTTCACATTTTAACTAGAGGGGGTGTACAATCATGCTCCTGGTATTTCAACATAGATAGTGCCAATAACCTAGTTTCATGGGTAGCTTAGGAGGGATGCACGCCCACACGCTAGGCCATACGACCTAAACAGTTCCACTTTCCAGGCCACACAATTTACACTAGTCAAGCTTATAGTTTCTACTAATCGTGTACCAAACTGTAAGAACCCGGTTTTTGATATAAAAGACTTTGGAATATTCTTGATGTTATTCCATAGTAGTGCCTTTAGATGACGTGCGATTCCGAGCCCCAGTGTGGCTGGAATTAAATTTTCAGTGCGTTCACACTGGGCATGCCAAATAAATGGGATAACTCCTAAACAGTGTTTCAGATCAGATATCTGAGTGCATAGATGGGTCTGAAATGGGTTGTTTACCCTAGGAACGACATAAAGCATGTTGGCATGGGACGTTGGGACCCCTCACCCATTAACGGAATATTAAACGAATAATTAATTAATTTATTTATTCGCTTAATGGTTAAACTTAAGCATCTCTTAAATGGTAGCTCGGATTGGAAAACCAAAGGCACCGTTGTGTCCGGAGCGTGCCGTTTACCCTAGGAGGGGTGTAACATTCACAGTCGTGGGCCTACTCTGAAAAATGGCCCCAGGGGCGTTTTCATAATTTGGCGGCCTCGGGCGTTGAATTTAATAACTTTTGAATGGGGCCTCAGATTAAAATTCTGAGACCGTAGTTGTACTTAAGTGTTGGTGTTTACCCAGGGGGAGGCTTAACCTCGAACCTGTGGAGGGTTAGGGTACGGGACCTATGGGCGGGGGTTTAAGTGATTTCTATTTAAACACTCCCCACAATTGTTTTGTTTCCCCCTGGCGCAAACCCTCCCAATGAAGAAGGAGGAGCTCCTCCTCTCTTCTCCACCATTCCGGTGAGGTGTGGTAACTCCGGCGGACCATTAGTGAAGCGTCGGGCTGTGCCCCTGCAGGTAGGAGTTCTTCGTTTCCATTTTATTTTCCCGCACACTTTGAGCCCAAATTATAGCGTCAAAAAGTTTTTTGATCTTTGAGAAAATCCCATTGATATGTAGGATTTGTTCTAACCTTTACGACACATTTTTCGGGTTGAAAATTTGAGTCCCAGGGTGTCCAGGGTGACCCCAAGAAGTTTTCTGGCCAAAACCCCCTCTTTCTGGTGGTTTCAGGGTGGTCCGAAAGTCTGAGGCGGCGCTGTCGGTTGGCGGAGGCGGAGCGTCTCACGGTCGAGCGATGGCACTAGCAAGCAGAGGCGGTGCGCGGCGAGTCTTCGGCAGTAGGCGTCGGCTCCAGGGTGTCGACGCGAGGCGGCGGCTCCAGGCGGCGAGGCCGAGCCGCCGGGGCGCGAGACCACAGGGTCGCGACGGGGGACAAAGACCCGCATCCCACGAGACGACCGGATCCCGGCCGGCCCGCACGGCTAAGTCGTGGGCCGACACTGCGAGCTGGGCAGGCTGGCGCGGGCCGGCCCAGGCTTGGTGGATCGGCTGGTCCAGGCCGGTCCAGCCTAAGGGGATTCATCCCCCTCTTCGGACTCCCGAAATTTTCATTACAGGAGTTTGTTTTGTGTGCTGTCTACGGAAGTGACTTCCTGGCGTCGAGAAGAGAATTTTGAGATGGTCTCGAGAATTTTTAATTCCCTAGACGAGGGGTTCGGTGGAACGACGTGTGCATTGAGTAATTTTGGCGTTTTTTGGGAGTTCTTGTTTTGAGCGGCGCGGATGCATCCGATGTCTATTTTGAGCGCCGTCAGTGGCGTTCTGACCCTAGCGTTGAGGAAGAGTTTTCCAAAGAAGTTTCGAGTGTTGAAACTAGAGTTGAGGCAGGGGCCCCACAACCAGTCTTTCAAGCCGCGTGAAATGCTTTACAACCTTTTCATCGGGCGTCCGTTCAGGGCGTGCGACCAATTGATTTTGGGTGTTTTTCCGAGGGCATTGCATTGGCGCAATCCGACTGCTTTAATTCCGCACATTGGTGTGGGCCCCATGATGGCTGTTTTGAGAGTTGGTGGTGATTTCCAGCTTTATCACTAGGTGTCCATTATGGACAAGTGAATAGTCCATCTTGTGTCTTTTTCAAGAGGATCGCAACGGTGTGATCTATTCTATGTGCTTCGGGACAGGGGTGCGGGTCCCACGTAGAACCGCTTGTGTGCGGTATAGTGAAATGCAACTTTTTCTCCAGATATCCATTCCACTCAAGTGAGCAGTCCTTTTGACATGTTTACCTGAGGGGATCACAATGGTACGATGCGCCCGACTATTTTTGGGGCCAAGGCTAGGGATCACGGGATGACGTTCGGGCATAAAGCGGTGTTGGCGACTTTTCCATCAGATATCAATTGGAGGCAAGTAAATAGTCTTACTCGCATGTTTTTCTGCAAGGATTACAATGGTACAATCCGTTTGGATGTATGAAGACTTCTTTGAGAGCTCATTTAAACGCAGAAGCAATTAAGGTGCTCCGATGGTGGTTCGTCCTACTGTGTTTGTAGTGGAAACTTGGCATGTGATTGCATGCACTCCCGTGTGAGTGAAGTAATTCCTGAAGAGATGTAGTTGGTCGTTCCTGGGCCGATGAGGTGGCAAGTTGGAGTTGATACGTTTACCCCCTTTGCGTTGACATTGGGTGCCGTGTGCACGATAGCCTTTGGGATGGAAACGTGGTATACTCTGGGAGTATGCGAGAACTCTTGGAGGTACATGTGGTTTTTTGTAACTGAGAATGTTTGTGTGATTGGTTGGGGTTGACTTGGGGCCACACGTCGTGTGGGATCCATCTGCATGTCATGTTCTGCTTTGCATACCCTTGACCTCTCACAACGCAGATGGTCCCTCTGTTCTCGTTTGTTGACCAGCAGGGTTGAGTTTTCCCCTGGTTCTATTCTCGTTCATTTGACCAGCAGGTTTGAGTTTTCCCCTCGTTCTGTTCTTGTTCATTTGACCTGTAGGGTTAAGTTTTCCCCTAGTTCTCTTCTCGTTCGTTTGACCAATAGGTTTGAGTTTCCCCTTGTGTCGTTCTGGTTTGTTGACAAGAAGGGTTGAGTTTCCCCTGGTGCCATTCTCATTTGTTTGACAAGCAAGGTTGAGTGGTTTTCCCCTGGATCTGTTCTCGATGGTTTGGCCAACAGAATTTCATCATGTTCCCTGGTAGAGTTCTTATGGATTTGGTGTGACCAACACATTACACGGGCACCGATCCTCTACCCAAGAGGTTGTTTTTAGTAGGGCTGGCCAGGAGGTTGTTTCCAGTAGGGCTAGCCAGGAGGTTGTTTCTACTAGGGCTTGTCAGAGTGGTACCATCCAGCAGGGATGGCCAATGGGTTACCATCCAGCAGGGATGGCCAGTATAGCGGTGTTCACCGTGAAGTACCATCCAGTAGGGATGGCCAGAGCAGTTCCGGGTTTACCTCCAGCGGGGCTAGGAAGTAGTCCTGGATGTCGGGTTTACCTCCAGATGGGATGAGAAGTGGTCCCCGATGACGGTATCAAGCCTCCCTCAAGTGAAATACCCTTTTACGAGAATGGGAATTAGTACTCGTCGACGACTTTAGCCGGGTATCCCTCCAGTGGATTACCCTTTTATGGGACTAGGCAGTGTGGCACCCGTCGACTCTTACTGGGTCTCCCTCTAGTGGGAACCCGTCAACTTCCTAGGATTACACTCCAGCGGGGCTGGGCAGGGGGTCTCCTATCGTCTTTGAGGAGACCTCTAGACTATGGGGAAGTGATGAGGTGTGGATTGACGTTCTCCCAGAACTCTCAAGTTCAAGGGGCGCTCTCCCCACCGAGACACATCCTTGTGACGTGACATAAAACTGTGAGGGAAAGTCAGTGCCGCCCAAAGCGAATAGTATCAAGGTACAGTGATTTGATCCCCTTGACTTGCAGTTCGGGGCAGACATGGGGGATGTTGGGCATTAATGGGATCTACTTCTAGGACTGTTGGCTAATCACTTTCTTGGGCTGAGCTACGGGATGAAGATCCCCTTACGATCTTGTTTGGACTTCTTGATTGAGCATATAGATTTTTATATACCTTTTTCCAGTACCCACTTCTTTGGTTTTGGTTACTCTCTTTCTAGGAGAGGCGAAGACGTGCGGGTTAGGCCACGTGCTTTCCAGGTCTAGCTTCTCGTGGTTGGACGAGTCTACTATCCTGCTATAGGTAGTGAAGACTCTACGAGAAGTTCATCTTCTCACCGTTTCCAGCTCCCTGTGTCTCAACAAGTCTACCTCCTTTCTCTTGTTGGGTTGAGCTGGACTCTCTACTGTTACTCTACTACACTCCTTGTTGTACTCTTTACTGCACTCTCGGTTGTACTCATTTACTTTTACCAGTTTGATCTTCTGCTCACCCTTCAATACCTTCTTTGTTGCTCCCTCGATCCTTTGGGGTATCCTACTGAGTATTTTCATACTCACCCCTGATTGGGGTTTGCCTGCACTTGGTGTTCCCTTGTAGAAAACGGACAGGTTGGTCATGACGTCAGAGGAGCTTAGGAGATCGGGATCTTGGACCATGTGCGGTGGTCGTATTTAGGTTATAGGTGGGGGACCCATCCCGCTGTTTAATTTTGTCCACCTGTTGCCGGGTTGTGTCCCTTTTCTGGTTGGGCGCGTGTTTTTTCCCTTTTCTTTTTAGTTTACTTTCAGCACTTGCATTGTATTGTTAGAGGTCGATGCGATTTTGTGGTTTATATATAGCAGTTGCACTTTACATTACTTGTATTTTCTTTTAATCTTTACTTCTGCATTGAGTGGGATGCGTGTGTGTGTACATGTACTTTGGAAAAGGCCTCCCCAAGTTATTTTTCCTTCAGTGCTGGCCACCAGCCCCGGGACTATGGAGGCGGGCTTGGGGTAGTCGTGGCTCGAGCCTGGGTAGGGCCGGGTCGTGAAAAAGTGGTATCAGAGGTGGTTCATTTCTTGGTACATTGTTCGGACTTCCCTAAAAAGGGATTGGTTGGGATCTTGGGAAACAATGTCAACATATCTCGAGAGCACCTCTCAGTACAGGGAGTCTAGTGATGTTGCGGTGGCCGACAAATCCATTCACCAGGACCATGATATCCCGCTTGTCGACTCGGTATGCTGAGACACTCGTTGCAGAGAAAATTGATTTGTGCATCACATAGGATTGAGTCTTGACTATCCTTCTTGAGTCATCTCCCCTTTTTGTTACTGTTATATATACATATATGCTCATCTGACCGCGACACTCCTTGATAATATTAAAGATGTCTCCACAAAGATAGCCAGCCAGGATACCAACTTTTGTTCGTGATGACAACCCTGTGAGCTATGAGGCCACAGTCCAGGACCCATCATGTGAGACCCTTTCTCCAGGTGGGTCGGTAGCAGCACCCCCACCTGTTGAGCAGCAGACAGCTCCCGCAGAGCAGACAGAGCTTGAGCATAGGTTGAGCACGCTCCGTGAGTTCCAGCGACAGAGACTGCTGAGGTTCAATGGTGAGGCAGACCTTTAGGAAGTAGAGGATTAGCTCAAGACAGTGGTTTTGCTTTTTAGGCATGTGTAGACACCGATAGATCTTATGGTGGATTTGGCTGCCATCCTTTTCCGCAGAGCATCTTGGCATTGGTGGAGTCTGGTGACTCAGTTTCTTGGCGAGTCGTCGCTTTCGTGGGGTGACTTTCATTTATTGTTTCTTGAGAAGTTTTCCCCTACTGCTTACGCTCTGTTCGGATTCATGAGCTCCTGCAGTTTCAGCAGGGAGGGATGACGTTGGCCGAGTATGAGGCTAGTTTCGCAGACTGTGCACGCTTTTACCCGGACTTGGTCAATGATGGTAACTTCCGAGCACATGAGTTTGAGCAGGGTCTCCGCTGAAAGATTCATTCTATCATAGTACCCTTGGGCATTCCCACATATGATGGGGTGCTAGAGCAGGCACTAGTGACAGAATGATTCATGTCACGTTCTATAGTTGGTGGTGGCATCAAGCTCGACAGAGCCGAGAAGTCTGACGTAGCTAGAGGGCGTCGACAAGCAGAACCTCGACGTAGGCGGCTTTCCGATAACTGGACTCAGGGGAATGGTTGTACACCACAGTGGAGCTGGAGGGCACCAGTGTAGCCTGGAGAGCACCTGTGCTATGCTAGCAATGGTCGAGGTCACTTGGCATGAGACTGCCTGACCAGGCACACTAAGAACATCAGGTAGGCAGTAGGTGCACCACCGCGGCAAAGGCTGCGCCGTGATCAAAGTAGCACCCTTAGAGGTGGTGCTAGTAGAGGAGCGGGAGGAGCTGGTAGTGGGGGACAACTTTACGAGGTCTTCCCATCACCACTAGGAGGTCCATGTCAGGCTCTGGGAGCTGACAGTTGGGACCGAGGACAACCGCGAGCTTTGGATGTCTATGAACATGCAGAGAATGAGGTGATAAGAGGTACGCTCTACAGCTCTTCTACTTTTATAGTAGAATTGTTAGGCTCTATGTCGGAATTGATTTTTCTCCTTTCTCCCTATTTGAGTTGTTACCATGGTGGCGTGGGGAGTCGGTGTAACCCTGTGTTGGTAAGGTAAAAGGCATGGGACCTTTTTCTTTTGTCGATTGTGTTGACTCCTTCGCTCTCCAAGTGTGTAAGAGAGTCTTGGTTGCGAGACCTCGACTGTGAAATATTGCGTGACCAGATATTCTTGGGTGTTTCACCATATGTATATTCTGAAGAAGGGAATCACCAGGATTTTTCCCAGGTCCAAATGGTGATTCCAGTCGTGGCATGCGATATAAGGGTTCAGTCGGGGAGGTGAGATGCCCCCGAGAGCCTTCGGGCCATTGGAGATCTTGGAAAGGGATGGCAAGGTTCCCTACCTCCATGCCCTAACCCCAAAGTCTGGAGTGGTTGCATGACGTCTCCCACGTGACTTACCTAAGAAGATGCGTGCATGATCCTATGCACGTCATCGACAAGGGAATACCTCGCGTGAACAGATCAAATCCTTTGGTCTGTGTGCGGTGACGCTGGACTGTGCAAGAGTTCTTCTGGGTACGGAAGAGGCAGGTGCAGGCTTGGTACCCTGAGTTGTTCCCTGGTTTTGCTTTTCTAGGAAAAAAAGCTTGAAACAAGGAATGATGTAGGAACCCTATTTTTGCTATAAAAGACTTCGTAATAATATTGATGTAATTCCAGAGCAGCGCCTTCAGAAGGCGTGCGATTTTGAGACCCGGTGTGGCCAGAATTAAATTTTCAGTGCATTCACACTAGACACTCCAAATAAATGGGATAAATCCTAAATGGTGTTTCTGATCAGAGATCTGAGTGTACCGATTGTCCTAAATGGGGTGTTTACCCTAGGAACGACAAAAAGCATGTTGGCGTGGGATGTTGGGACCCCTCTCCCGTTAATGGAACATTAAACAGATAAATAATTAACTAATTTATTCGTTTAATGGTTAAACTCAAGAAAATCTTAAACGGTAGCTCGTATTGGAAAACCGAGGACACCATTGAGTCTGGAGTGTGCCGTTTACCCTAGGAGGGGTGTAACTTTCGCGGGCGCGGGCCTTCTGTGAAAAATGGCCTCAGGGGCGTTTTCGTAATTTGGCGTACTTAGGTGTTGAGTTTAACCACTTTTGAACGGGGCCTCGGATTAAAATTCCGAGACCTTCGTTGTGCTCGGGAGGTGGTGTTTACCCTAGGGGATGCTTAACCTCGACCCTGCTGAGGGTTCGGGTACGGGACCTACGGGCGGGGGTTTAAGTGATTTCTATTTAAACACTTCCCCGCTTTTTTTGTTTTCCCCAGGAAAAAACCCTCCCAACAAAGAAGGAGGAGATCCTCCCCTCTCCTCCACCACTCAGGAGAGGCACAAAAACTCCGGCTGACCGTCGGTGAAGCGTCGGGTTGCGCCCCTGTAGGTAGGAGTTCTTTGTTTCCATTTTATTTCCCCACACACTTTGAGCCCAAATTATAGTGTCAAAACATTTTTTGATCTTCGAGCAAAGCCTATTGATACGTAGGATTTGTTCTAACCTCCCCGACACATTTTTCGGGTTGAAATTTGGAGTCCCGGGGTGACCCCGGGAAGTTTTTCGGCCCAAACCCCCTCATTCCGGCGGTTTCAGGGTGGTCCGGCAGTCCGAGGCGGCGTCAGCGGTTGGCTGAGCCAGAGTTTCTCGCGGTCGAGTGGTGGTGATGGAAAGTAGAGGCGGCACGCGATAGGTCTTTGGCAGCAGGCGACGACTCTAGGCGGCGAGGCTGAACCGCTGGGGTGCGCGATCGCGGGGTCGCGGTGGGGGACAAAGACCTGCGTCCCGCAGGTCTTCAGGCGGGACAACCGGCTCACGAACGGTCTGAGCGCACGGGCCAGCCCAGGCTGGGCAGACCGGCCGGTCCATCCCAAGGGGATTCGTCCCCCTCTTCGGATGCCTGAAATTTTCATTACGGGTGTCCTTTTTGTGTGCCATCTGTAGCAGTGCCTTCCTGGTGTTGAGACGGGCATTTTGAGATGGTCTCGAGAATTTTTAATTCCCGAGATGAGGGGTTCGGTGGCACGACGTGTGCGTTAAGTAAGTTTGGAATTTTCCATGAGTTCTTGTTTTCATTGGTGCGGACGCATCTAAAATCCGTTTTGAGCACCGTTAGTGGAGTTGCAACCCTTGCATTGAGGCGGAGTTTCCCAGGGCAGTTTCGGGTGTTGAAACCAGAGTTGAGGCGTGGGCCCCATGGCCCGTCTTTCGAGCTGTGTGTAGTGCTTTACAAATTTTTCATCGGGAGTCTGTTTGGGGCGTGCGACCAATCGATTTTAGGTGTTTTTCCGAGGGCGTTTCATTGGCCCAATCTGCCCGCTTTAATTCTGCATGCTGGTGCGGGCCCCGCGAGGGCCGTTTTGGGAGTTGGCGGTGATTTCCATCTTTATCACAGAGTGTCTATTTTGGAAAAGTGAATAGTCCATCTTGTGTACTTTTTCGATAGGATCACAACGGTGCGATCAATTTGTTGTGCTTCAGGACTGGGGTGCGGGTCCCACGTAGAACTACTCGTGTGCGGTACGAAGAAATGCATCTTTTTCTCCGGATATCCATTAAACTCAAGTGAGCAGTACTTTTGACGTGTTTTCCCGAGGGGATCGCAATGGTGTGATGCGCCCGACTGTTTTCGAAGCCGAGGGTCAGGATCACGGGACGCCGTTCGGGCGTAAAGCGGTGTTGGCATCTTTTCCGTCGGATGTCCGTTGAGGTGAGTAAATAGTCTAACTCGCATGTTTTTCCACAAGGATTAAAATGTTATGATCCATTTGGATGTATAGAGGCTCCTTCAAGAACTCATTTAAATGTGGAAGGAAGTAAGGTGCTCTGGTGGTGGTTCATCCTAACGAGTTTGTAGCGGACCCTTAGCGTGTGATTGCATGCACTCCCTTGTGAGTGAAGTAATGCTTGAAGAGATGTAATTGGTTGTGCCTAGGCCGATGAGGTGGCAAGTTGGATTTGATACGTTTAAGCCCTTCGTGATGACGTTGGGTGTTGTGTGTACGATAGCCTTTGGGCTGGAAACGTGGTATACTCTGGGAGTATGCGATAATTCTTGGAGGTACATGTGGTTGATTGTACCTGAGAACATTTGTGAACTTGGTTGGGGTTGACTTGAGGCCACACATCGTGTGGGCCCCATGTGCATGCCCTGTTCTGCTTTGCGTACCCTTGACCTCTCGTGACACAGAGTGTCCCTCTGTTCTCATTTTTTGACCAGTGGGGTTGAGTTTTCCCCTGGTTCTATTCTGGTTTGTTTGATCAGTAGGGTTGAGTTTTCCCCTGGTTCTATTCTCGTTCGTTTGACTAGTAGGGTTGAGTTTTCCCCTGGTTTTGTTCTCGTTTGTTTGACCAGCAGGGTTGAGAATCCCCTGGTGCCATTCTCGTTTGTTGACCAGCGGGGTTGAGTTTCCCCTGGTGTCGTTCTCGTTTGTTTGACCAGTAGGGTTGAGTGGTTTTCCCCTGGATCTGTTATCGATGGTTTGGCCGGAAGAGTTTCTTCGTGTTCCCTGGTAGAGTTCTTGTGGATTTGGTGTGACCAACACATTACGTGGGCACAGATCCTCTACCTAGGAGGTTGTTTCCAGTAGGGCTGGCCAGAGCGGTACCATCTAGCAAGGATGGCCAGTGGGTTACCATCTACCAGGGATGGCTAGTACAGCGATGTTCACCGAGCAAAACCATCCTCCAGGGATGGCTAGAATGGTTCTGGGTTTACCTCCAGCGGTGTTGGGAAGTGGTCCCCGATTCCAGGAAGTAGTCCACGATGCCGGGTTTACCTCCAGCGGGGCTATGAAGTGGTCCCCGATACTGGGTTTACCTCCAGCTGGGATGGGAAGTGGTCCCCGATGATGGTTCTGAGCCTCCCTCCAGTGGAATACACTTTCAGGGGACTGGGCGTTGGGACTCATCGGAGAATTTAGCCGGGTCTCCCTCTAGTGGATTACCCTTTTATAGGACTGGGCAGTGTGGCACCCATCGACAATTTCTGGTTCTCCCTCTAGTGGGAACCCGTCAACTTCTAGGGATTACCCTCTAGCAGGGCTGGGTAGGGGGTTGCCTGTCGACTTTGAGGAGACCTCTCAACTACGGGGCAGTGACAAGGTGTGTGTTGACGTTCCCCCAGAACACTCAAGTACGAGGGTCACTTTCCCCACCGAGACACGTCCTTGTGACGCGACCTAAAACCGTGAGGGCGAGTCAGTGCCGCGCAAATCCGATAGTATCAAGGTGCGGAGATTTGAGCCCCTTGACTTGCAGTTAGGGGCAGATGTGTGGGATGCTGGGCATCAATGGTGTTTACTTCTGGGACTGTTCGCTACTCACTTTCTTGGGCTGAGCTATGGGATGGAGATCCCTTTACGATCTTGTTCAGGCTTCTTGATTGAGAATATGGATATGTATATACCTTGTTCCAGTACCCACTTCATGGATTTAGGTTACTCTCCATCCAGGAGAGGCGAAGACGCATGGGGTATGCCACGTGCTTTCTGTGTCTAGCTTCTTATGGTTGGACGAGTCTACTCTCCTGCTATAGGTAGCGAAGACTCGTCAAGAAGTTCAACTTCTCACTGTTTCTAGCTCCTTGTCTCTAGACGAGTCTACCTCCTTTCTCTTGTTGGGCTGAGTTGGACTCTCTACTGTTACTCTACTACACTCTTTGTTGTACTCTTTACTTCACTCTCGGTTGTACTCCTTTACTTTCCCCTGTTCGATCTACTGCTCACCATTCGATACCTCCTTTGTTGCTCCCTTAAGACTTCAAGGGTATCATACTGAGTATTTTTATACTCACCCCTATTTGGGCTTTGCCCGCACTTGGTGTGCCCTTGCAGATTACGGACAGGTTGGTCGTGACGTCAGAGGAGCTTAGGAGATCGGGAGCTTGGACCACGTGTGGTGGTCATAGTCGGGTTCCAGGTGGGGGACCCTTATAGCATTTTGCTTTTGTTCACATGTTGCCGGGTTGTGGCATTCTCTGGTTGGACACGTGTTTTTCCCCTTTTCTTTTCAGTTTACTTTCAGTACTTGCTTTGTATTGTTAGAGTTCGATACACTTTTGTGGTTTATATATAGCAGTTGCACTTTACATTACTTGTCTTTTCTTTTACTCTGCACTTCTTCATTGAGTGGGATGAATGTATGTGTATAGGTACTTAGGCAAAGGCCTCCCCGAGTTATTGCGTCTTCGGAGTTGGTCGCCAGCCCCTGGCCTATGGAGGCGGTCTTGGGGTCGTTGCGGCTCGAGCCCGGGTAGGGTCGGGTCATGACACAAACTATGTTCCTCTTTATATCTATCCCAAAAATAATAAATTTTCTCAAAAATTCTAATGAAATACATGGAATATATGTAATACCAAAAATAAAATATAAAATGACTCAAAATAAAACCACAAATATGATAATTATCTCCTCTATGAAAACATTCTTCCCTCAAAAAGTATAATTGATGTCTGATCAAAGAATAAATGAGTGTAATTGTCCTCCAACCATGATTTCCTTTCCCACATCTCAATCTCATAATTTATGTACTGCTAAAGGACCAGAATGAAAAGTATGGTTTCCCCCAGAAAGACCATTATCTTCGGAATCCAAAATCCTCATCAGTCACTCAAACATAGAAAAATTGTATTTTAGATATAAGATCCTCCAATTCAGCACATGATATTGGTCTCAGTTGTTTTTTTCAATTAAGAGACATGGAACAAATCATGGATCGATGTTAACTAGGATGATAAAGCTAACCAGTATGAAATCTTAACATTTCTCTTGGTAATCTCAAAGGGTCTGACATAACTCAGTGTAAGATTCACCTTCTTACCAATATGTCAATGAACCAAGAAAGGTTATACCTTTAGAAACCCCTAGTCACCCACTAAGTACTCCAAGGATTAGCACAATTCATCTATATGTGATTTATGTTGAATATATGCTGTCAAAAACTATTTAATGATTAAATGGAAATTATTATATTTCTCTTGCACAAGTCTTGGTCCCAGCAAATAAGACTCACCCACGACTTTCTAGCATAAAGGGGTCTGACATTGTTGACCATAAAGTTCCTCAAAGTGATCCATTTTAATCAATAATTGATAAATATTTTTATATGAAAACTACACTAATCCAAAATAGTTTTCATAAGAGCCTCCAAAATATAACATGAACACACATTGCAAGTGTTCCAAAATTTGTTTTTTCTGCTCATTCTGACCATCCATTTGAGGATGATATTCCATACTAAGTTTAAAATAGGACCCCATTTCCCTATGAAGACCTTCCCAAAACTAAGAGGTAATTTTTTTCGTATCTAAGAAAATTTCTGGTGACACACCATAAGGTATCAGAATTTACTAAACTTACAATCAGCCCAACTCATCCACTTTGTTTGAATAATTGATTAGAATGAAGTGGGTGGACTTGGTCAGAACGCCAATAACCACACAAACAGAAATATGTCCCTAGGTAATATGAGGAAATCAAATGATGGAGTCTATGGTGACCTTATCCCTCTTCCATTTAGGAATGGGGAGTGGCTAAAACAATCATGTGGGATTATGGTTCTCATCGTTAACATGTTCAGAAGTATAAAACCTGGATAAAAATTTAGCTATATCTCATCTCATACTTATCCAAAAAAACCGGTGATGCCTATTATAGAACATATTGGTGGTCTTACGATGAACAGACCACTATGACTGGAGGTTTTCCTACACCACCACCTTCCACAAAGATAACAAAACCATGAAGGAACCCTTGAAATAAATAATTAACTCATAATATACCAACCACTCGATGGGAACATCCACACCATTTAGAAGCTGCATATAATATTGGAACAATTCATCCTTAGATTTCTCTTCTCGAATCAGCTCTTGAAGAGAGAGAATAAACTGAATTCTATCTAAGAGCATGCCTCCACTATGCTCCTTAGTTTCCAGGTGCATCTGGGAAAAATCCTCATCAATGTACACTCATCACTAGTCTTCTTCACATATTACACCAATATATTCGGTGGGGGCCATACGATAAGAGGGAAGATATAATGGTTGGGTTCCCGGGGAAAAGTTTATGGTGACCTCCACATATCTCTATGAGGGAAACCCTTAAAAATCACATGGGAATACATATGGAAACTAATCCACTATAAGATGCAACCCATTCTCGGAACCTCTACCATCATCCTCTAACATGAGTGAAGAGTAATGGAAAACAAGGTTTCCAAACTTAGGAAGTGGATGTCTAGATCACCCTGATCAAGGATCCTATTCACCTTAAAATACCCATGTACTCCAATCAGATGCCACAAAATTTACTCACAAGTGATAATAATAAATAAGAACCTTAAAAAAGACCCTACGATCTATACCCAGAATCAATTATAATATATCTATTTCTAGAACCAAGAAGTCCCATTCCAATTGGACTAATGATAGGGTGGGATCATAGGATGGACACCTAAAACCTTATCCCATCTTATTTCGATGTGGAATAACTAAATCCATGGAATTAGAATTTAGCTCAATTAGTAATTTCAGTAGTAACTCAATATGGGAAGAAATAAAATAATTATAATCACTCGTATCAAATAAATCGATGGATATGGAATATTTAATAAAAAAATTACTTGAACTATTTCATGCCCTCCTTTTGATTCCACTAGCTATTGATCCATAACATGAAGGTGATTCATTTTTTGGAATGCTTGAGGTCAATATCTAGCTTGTGGATCTACCTTAAGCTGAATATGAATATAATAGGATCCAATATTGCCACCATTTCTAGGAGACTAAGAGTCCATATCCATTGATTCCCCATATTGAGCCATTATTTTCTTATGTAATGGAGAGCCTGCTCCACTATGAATCAAAAACCGAATCTTATAAAACCTATTAAAGTGAAACAAGCTCCCAAATTGATGGTAGGGTCTAGGTGGAACTAGAAGCAATGAACACATGTTCCCCAAACTTCCACACCCGCAGCACAAAACTTACCCACCACCAATGGTTGTAGATGAAGGTGGTCAAGATGGGTGTCTAGAGCTACCACCTACCTTCTTCTCATGCTCATCATGCTTCCTTTTCTTCTCTGACATGCCACTACCACCCAGGACTATAGGTAGTTTCATCCAAGAAAATCCATAATTACAAGACTGATCAATTTACACCATCTGGGATTGATCAACCACCTCAACATATGTCTTTAGCATAAAAAATACTTGGCATTAAATATCTAACTGTAATCCCATTTCAAAATTTTAACTGTTTTACGAATCATTAGAATCCACATAAGGTAAAAACAGACTGATTTCTGGAAAACAATCATCGTATTCCAACATGCTGCATTCTCCCTAGTAGAGATCTATGAACTATCAAGTCTTGGTGAGGACCAAGGTCTCAGGAAAATACTTCTCCTTGAAAATAGACTTGAATATTTCCAGCCCATTTTCTTATGTTTCCTGGACTATATCATTGAGTCCCACCACCAACGGTTGGGGACTTCCATCATAAAAAAAATCACATTTCACATTGACTGCCTTAAGAGTCTCAAGAATCCTGAAGATCCTATCAAATCCTCCACCTCTTAGACGTCTATACTACCATTGAAGGAAGGATGTTTGTTCTGGAGGAACTTCAAAGATTTTACTTTTTTGGAATTGGATCAGTTTACTTAGCCTATGAAGAACCACATCCCACTCCCTTATTCAAAGCTCAAACAACCCAAACCACTACTTCGACTAATATCTGATCAACTGGTGGGGGATAGTTCTCTCTAGATTCTTCTCACACATTCACGAGATGTCACTGTGGAGGCATGATGCTACACCATTTAACAAACACAAGGGTAACCATCAATTATTTACCCCTAGAAATTTCTGCAATTCCAAGGTTGAAGCATTAACATAAATCAATATGAAACCATAACAAGAACAATAAAAGATTTAAATCACTCCACCCTAGCTCGGTGTCCTTGAACAGGCTGCAACTTATGTAACACACCTGTAAGAGGAGTCAAACCAAATCCTAAAAATTTAATGGTGACCCAAGTCCTTTCACAAGGTGTGTTGGGTATACATCACACTCACAACCTGAGCATCAAGACACGATAGTCCAAGATCCTATCTATCTATTCTCTTCAAAATAGAATAACCCTAATGAAAGGGAAAAACTTGGATTTGATACCATTTTACCACTAACTGTTCTTGGATTCCATCTGACACGACACCCTACGTGGCATGTGGTATAGCTCAAAGGGCATTCACAATCCCAATAGGTTGGTAAATTATTCCTAGGCATCGATTATTACATTTTGGAATAATACCTTCCTCTATAATCAAATATAAACAACCCAAACAAATAACACATCACATCATAACAAATAATTGTATCACATGAGATCAAAGGAAATACTACAAGCATGGGTAAAACATTTAACATTATAAAAAAAGACTAAATAACCAAAAAATAGATATCAGAACCTACTAGAAAAAAACCTCTATGAAATATGTGGTTCAACACCCTCATTCCACAACCACCACCACCTATCCAAAAAGAGATCACTAGAACAAATAACCACCTTTGATGCCACATAATTCCTTACCATTACTTATGTCAAACATAAAAATGTATAAATACCCCTAAGGATGTATTTATGATGTGATATAAATTTACCAATAGGTTACCACCAAAAGGATTCAATAAAGTGAAATTTAATGAAAAATTAACATGCTAGTTTTTAAGAAAAAGAATAATAAAATCTAATTACAAATAAACATTATAAGGAAGAAGAAAATGAATATGAAAAAAATCGAAAAAGGAATTTTTTTGAGAACCATAGAAAATACCTAAGTAAATAGGATTAGTGGGGTCCTAAAATCATCTTACTCTCAATTATCAAATCCTAGACAAGAAGGTCCTTATCCTACTCGATCCCACCAATCCCCATCATAATGTTTAGTTAGTGTTATGACGTAATCAGGTCTCAACCCTATCGACATACCTGGAATACTAGACCTAGTCTTCCCACCCAGATACCCGGGATTCTAGTGTGCTATATTCTAATTCCAAAATCAAATGAAATCACCTTTTTTACATTCACAATTCCAATAATTGAAATCACAAATGAAAAGAAACCATTTACAAAGGGAAATTCACCATTTAACTATAAAAATACACCCAAAACCATAACAATAACCTTTCACACCACCCACACAAATTATAAAACCCTTTTTGAAACCAAAATAAGAATAATAGAATCATCAAATAATTTGAAGGCATGGAACCACCTACCTTTTCTCGAATTATTCACAAATATGGGTGGAAACCATAGACTTCACCAAGTACATACCTTATATTAGTGATAGAACACAAAAAATAAGAATATTTAACCCAAAGAAAAGATATTTGGACACAACCTAGGTTAGAACCCATGATAGAGAAAGTAATCTCAAAGAAGAATAAAAAAGATACAAAGAAGAGGGACAAAAAGAGTTGAGGAGAAGCTTACTTAATGTTTTCATGAAGATTCTTTGCTAAGACACCCAAAAATTGGATCCCAAGGGAGGATAGGTGGAGAGGGAAGAATTCCTAGGTTTGGAGAGGTTCAATGGGGTGAAAAGAGGGGTTTGAGGGTTAAAAATGAGGAGGGGTACTTTAGGTATTTCATTGTTTTTAAAGATCTTGCAGGCCACATGGTTTAGTGGCATGGTCTGCCGGAATCTGTGGAAACCACGCGACACCTCTATCCAAAAGGGAAAAGTGGCCACACTATTTACATAGAGGGGGAGCATGCCCATGGACCAAGCTATGAAGCATGAATAGTGCCACTGTCCTGGTCGCACAGTTAGCCAGGGAGGGCCACATGCCCATGCTCTAGGCTATGAGGATTGGACAATCCCACTGCCTAGGGTGCATAGTTTTCATTGGGATAGTTCACAGTTTCTACTAATCATACGAAAACTATGAAACTTCTTCTATCCATCCCAAAACCACCAATTTTCAGGAAAAACCTAGGGAATCTATATAATAAAGGTAATACCAAAAATAAAAAATAAAATACCACAAAATAACTCTATAGATGTGACAAGAGGATTTATCCTAAGCTAAACAGTGTAATAGAGGACTTTTCTCAATCCAAAGGGCTACACATGAGGATATATCTAGCACACAAGGGCATAAATGAGGATTATACCAAACCTAAGAATGGGCATGGGTGATTATCCCAATATTGTAACCCACAACTTTTAACACATATTATTACAAGTTTTTTAACATAAATATCCATTAATAAAGAAAAATTATTGAAAATGCCTATTGTCTTTGGAAGACTATGCACATAAAACATCAACATAAAATAAGATTTATTTATTTTAATGTCCATAATGAGCTCTTAAATCCCTTTGATATCATAAAACTGTAAGGGATAACCTAGAGAGTACATAGATAATGGGGGTGAGATAAAAAACTCAGTAATGGAATAAAATTGATAATGAAACATAAAGTGTGATTCAATTTTATAACATGATGTCATTGAAGATACGAATTATTTATAATCACATAGAAGCATATCATAAATAAAATAGTATCAAAAGATCATAGAAACATAAGAAATGTTATAGTAATAAAAAAAAAGACATAAGTAAAAGTCAATGCTAACTACCAAGGCAACATCACATGGAGGACAATGTCGCATAGTGGATTAGGTTTACTCCCTAATCCCAAACATAACATCTCGTGAGAAGAAACCCCAACGAATTTCTTCCAATCTGAGTGCATCCATCATAAAATGATATTCTATTATGTGTGATAAATAATGTAAATCAGTCATAAGTCATAAATATACGAATTAACCCTATAAATAAAATGGGTTGCATAATCTTACCTCATACCATAATCAAAAGAGATTTCTTAAAGAACGAATTTGAGAACCGATCATAAAGAATGTATTAACCCATAAAAGGAATAGATAATAAGATATGTATATATGTGAGAGACATATATATATTGAATTTATAATCATTACCTAACATTAACGATAGAGATAAAGTGATTTAGGGAGAGAATGGTCTTAACCCAATGAAAAGGGTAGTTTAGAGAGACCCCTTACCTTGAGTTCAGCTCATCATGTACATTATTTATCATCCAGAATAATTTTTCTGTTAATTATTTAATTTATAAAAAAAATTCATGTTTATTATTCCCTATATTTTATTTATTATAATTTTATATTCAATTACTTAATTAATAATTTTCATGTTGGATGTTTCGATGATATTCCACTCAAATGTCTCAAATCATTTTAGTAAGTTGACTATGGTATAATAGATTATTTTTTATCATATAAAAATTATAATAATGAAATATTTATCATTTTTATACCTAAATTATACTTTTAATCCAACTATGAAATATGCTTAAGAAAAAATGAACTACATCATAATCATGGGGATGGTCGGCTGTACATACGCATGAGCAACATTACTATTTTTCAATGATCATGATGGAAAGAAGTTAAGTGTTGTTTTATCTTTCCATAATTATCACTATGTAATAAATATCATATTATTTTTTTAAATTCATATATATATACCATCAATGTGATGCACTGATGAAAAATGAATCACATCACTTCATAGTGGAGGTAAACCACACATATGTACGAATGATGTTATCATCTTTCAATGAATGGGAATGTAAGAAATTTTATGATATATTAATTTTATAAAATTTTAAATATTTTGTTAATATCATATATATATATATATATATATAATCTATCATCATAAATATCCATGTGAGTCGATCAAGGAAAATGAATTACGTCAGTTTGTGATACGATAATCCTCCATACAGAAGAATGATGGTTTCGTTTCCCATGAGATAAAAGTGGTTATGGATGTAGGATATTCCATTAATATAATATAATATCATTATATGTTATATATTTATGTTATCATAGAAAAATTGTTGAAATTTTTTTGAAATAAAACAAAAAATCTTGGTTAAGAATGATACATCTTCTTCAGACAACCTCTTTAGGTTTGCACCAAAAGACTTCCTAGGAGGATTTTATAATCAAAATAAGGACTATAGAACATGGTAAGGGAATTAAGGATGTTATTTGGTAGGTATTTTATTAATCAAAATTATTTTTTATGTGTGAATAAAATATGGGAATAGGTTTCCTTTTATATGTGAGGGGTGTGGTACTTTTGGAATTTCATAAAACATTAAATTAATATAAAGTTATTTTCTTGAAAAAAGGATAAAATTTATATAATTATAATATATTATTTGGATGGGTCTAAATAATATCATCCTATAAAATTTCAACAAGTTTATATTATATTTCTATACTTATCTCTTTGTTTTAACTACTGTTAATTGTTTTGACAATTACTTTGATAATGAAGTTTTTACTCTTTAGGGGTCATGAAAGTTTCTGTAAAGATAAAATTGGATAACAAATAGAACCTGATTCCATATACCAATAAATTTTTAGAAAATAGTATTTTTAATAATTTTAAATAATTTAATAAAAAATTATTTATTATAAAATATCATTAATGTCATTTTTGAAACCATTCCTTTAATTTGACTTTGAAAACAACATGGTAGGAATGGAATTAAAATGTGATCATTTAAAACCTAAATAACATTTTAGATTTATATATAATTTTTTTCTCACACAATTATTCATTCAATTTATATTAATTTTAATATTTTAAAATTTATTTATTTTTATTTTTATATTAATTGAATAATTACAATGTCAGTGTTGCATAAACATTTAAGGTAATTATTTAATTAATAAAAATTATAGATAAAGTACCATGATAAAAAAATAGTTTTAATTTAAAATTTAAATTTATAACCGAACATAATCTTTTTTATCAGTTTAAAAATATATTATAGATTTTGCAATTAAGAAAGTGACATTTTTTTCTTTATCTTTTACTTAAATATTATAAAGTGAAAAATTGAAGAAATATAGAACCAAGTGGCCATATATTAGAGAATTGGATGTAAATTTATGAAATAAACTCATATAATAGGATAAAGTCAAGTTTTAGTTTCAATTTTAATTAATTATCATATTTTTTTATCCATAATTACTCGATTTACCCTTAACATGGCGATTTTTTTACTATTATTACTATTAATAATGACTTAAAATGAAAGGGAACTATTTAATTTTTTTACCCCATTATTAAAAATATGGAATCTGTTTTTAAAGATTTAATTCACATAATTAGGATAATTTAATTTAAAATTAGACTCATGAAACATGATGAAAAATGCAATTTTAAGTCCAAAAATGAACTTATACCAAAATATGATATAAATATGATTAAAATGTACTTAATTAGATTAAATAAAACTAAATATTAATTATGTTAGTTTTAAAAAAATTTATTGCATTATGAAAATTTTAAATTACATAATTTACTTAAAATTAATGTCAATTGTATAAAAAGTGATATTTTACTCTATTCACTGAAAAATCACCTCTTTCAAAAAAAAATCCCAAAATTTTACCCGAAGATAATTTTGATATGATGATTTCAAAAAATAAGACCAATTTTTATAAAATAAAAATTATAAAACTTATATAAATTAATTATAATATTTTCTCACAAAAAGAAATAAAAATCATTTTTGATTTTTTTACAAAATAAAACAACATTACTAAAAATTCAGTGATTATTTATGATGTGGCCCATATTTAATGAATTTTTTTTCAATTTTTTTTATATTTTTAATTAATTTCTAATTTTAAAATAAGTGCATAGTGGTTAATTTTAGTGGTTATATTTATTTGGTTTTATTATCATTTTTTTGTGTGAAATTGATTAAATTATTGTTTGAATATTGTTAGTATGATATTTGTTTAATTTTTTATTTTATAGTATTTTAAAATTTGTATGAAAATATTAATTTTATCTTTCATAATTCAATTCATTTTGATTTTTTCTTATTTTTTTATTTATCTTCTTAGTTTTTTTTAGGTGTTAAATTTTTAACGTTTTCATTTATTTTAGTTACTTAAATTTTTTAATTATTTTGTTTATTAGTATGGATACTGATTTTTAATTAATAAGTTTTTTTAATATATAATTATCCCTTTTAATTGTTGTTCAATTTTTGAACTTTTAATTGAAAATATTAATTTTCTTTCTTGTATTTATTTTTTTAATTTTCTTAATTGTATCATTTTATTTATCTGTTGTGCATTAATTTTTTATACCTGTATTATTGAATTATGGTGCATAATATAAGTTTTTGTTAAATAATTTTAGGCATTAGAATATAATTACACACGCACATAATATAAATACTTAACTATAATAAAAATATAGGTAGAGTAGGATAATTTTGTGGAAGATAAAATTAATAAGTTATAATTATACTACATGAATTCCAACTATAGCCTGAAAAATTAAACGGGAGGTCAATTGAAATGAAATTGAGCCCTCAATTATTATTACCCCCATGGAATCCTGAGGTTGAAGGTTAAAGAAACCACATGACCATCTATTTAGCACTAGTCAAGCGAATCTGATGCATCAAATAAGACAATTGAAACCTAACAAAGATTCGAGAAAGATGAAGCCAGATCTATAAAATTGATAACTATGGTTTCAGAATTCATTGAAGATGACCTACCATATGATGTTTATAGATCTAGGTTTATGGAGCCTAATTGAATCTGCATCCAACTGGATTCCATCAAATTTTTTACACTGGTGAGTTGTAAGTTTTCATTGAGTAGGGTTTGGTCGATGCTATTGATGATTAAAAGTTTGAGTCTTGTTGAAATAATGTGACCGTTTAGAGTGGATCTTGTTGAATATGATGCAATAGAACTAATAAAATATTCATTTTGGAAGATTTTTTTGGATTATGACTGAAAAAATTTATTTGATTGAACCTTCTTCTTTGTTGATGATGTAACACACAATGTTCATGGTGAAGTCAAGTGGTTGATTTTTTGATGACTGATCGTGCCTGAGTTCCACTGATGTAACAGGATTAGTTTGAGGAATCACCCAAGTTTAGAGTGAAAAAATTTAATCAAATAGGTTTTTCTAAATCTATGAGTGACTCATTCATCTTGTTTAAGAAGAATCAAAAACGATTTTTATTCGTGGGATGTTTTTTGTCTATCTCATCATTGAATTGCTTTTGGTTGATTGAATAATGAGTTGCTGAGTTTTATCTACTTTCAATCAGATTAAGAGGATTAATAAGATGGTGAATTATGGATTTGGGACTCAAATAATCTTGTTTTTCAAGATCACCCATTGAGTTTAAGAGCCTAGAAACTAGGATCAAATTCGTGTCCTGAATGATTTTGTGTTATAATAAGTTTTACTCTGGTGTGTAGGGATTCAATATGAATATTGAAGAAGACGAAGATATCATGATAATTAATGTTGTTAGATGAAATTATTAATTTCTAGTGCAGTTGTGAGAATATGTTTGAGGGAATTATTAAATAAATTGGGCTTTGAAATATAAAAATAGTGAAAAAATATTAGCTATGATGACCGACATGTTAACTTAGAAAATAAATATGGTGCAGTGAGGGATTGTGAAGGAAATAAAATGATGAGATAATTATAATTTGAGAGAGTTAGCAATATATTTTTAAAATTATGGACTGGAGATAAAATTAATGCCCCGAAAAAAGAGAAGGAAAACTACTTAGAGAGTAAGAGATAGAATTTATCTAGAGGAAATGTTTATGATGAAGTAGGAAGAAATTTATTTTGACTTGATAGAGAAGAAAATATATTTCTCATTAATTTTTCTTATATATATAATTACTTTGTTTATTATTCAATTTTGAACTAACAATACACAATTAATTCTGTTCTTGAGGAATAAAATAATTGGATCTCATTTTTACTTCTTCACATAAATTTTTTACATTCAACTAAATCCTTAGGTGATATCAATTAAAATTTAATATTGTTTCTCTTATTACAATTTGATTTTTATTCATCCAAATATTTTAATAAGATTTATTTTAATGAAGTTTCTTTATATTATACAATTTTATGAATCATTTTAATGGAGATCTAAATGAATCATTTTTCTATTTAATTAAACTCTATACGAGGGTGGTTAATCACATATTTTTTTTTGTTGTTTCCTGTTCAATTAAATTATCCATTGAAAATAAATTCCTTTAGAACCAAACTGTTGGAATTCCTATTGCACATGTATTATTTTTTGATCTATGATATTTAACATAGTATAATTCTTATTAGATTTAACACTAAATTTTACATCATCATTATGCATACATTATTCACCTTTTCAAACATCCATCTCATTTCCTTATTTTTATAGTTTAGGTAAAAAATAAATCCATATGATCATCACACAAGGCTTCACTATGGATTGAACATGCATGTCACTATCTAGTTGTGATTAGGATTATAACCTTCTAATTTCACTGACACATCAATGACTATTCCGTTATCAAATTTTTGTATTGTTGCTGGGAAAGTCATGTGATGAGTGACTTTGTTTTTTTAAATATCAATTATAAAAAAAATTAAATATATGAAAATTAAAAAAAAACATTCCTGATCCATAATGGAAAAATATTTTTTAAAAATATTCATTGAAACTGATTAAGTGGAGGATTATTGATTAAATATTGTTACGATGTACCTCCATGAACAAGTAATTTTAAATGAAAATTAGTTTGACAATGTGGTTTTAGAGAATGTACAGTGTATAGAATCTTGAGATGTTGAATTAGAATAATATTTATTGAAAAGTGACCTTTTAAATAAATTTAATATAGATTAGATCATTTCAATTTGTCATGAAATACATGAAAAAATAAAAACCATGGAAACTAAATTAATGGAGTATGGTCGCTTTATTGAAATAAATGAGTTTCATCCCGAATTCTTCAAGGTTGAAAAATAACTCTCACAAATAGTGATAGAAAATGATATTTGTGATTTTTTTGTGGAGTATTTTTTCATGGAGGTTGAAATTCATTTCGTTGATCATTTTTCAAATACTAATTTTATATTAGAATACATCATAGGGGTTGTTGAAATTTTTTTTACAGTTGAGATACAAGAGAAAGAGGACTGTGAACTGATTTTAATTATTCAAAAATATTTTCAAATTAAATTTGATAAATATATTCTAACTTTTTTATTATTTAAAATAATATTTTTCAATACATAATTTAGAGATCATAGAGATTTTAAGTGAGGAAAAAAGTTTTGATGATAACGTCTAACATCAAGGAGCACCAATTACACTCCCTTCCCGTCATAAAAATTTAAATTTTCTCAAATCTCAACCTAATCTAGAAGTGGAAAGCACTATTTACCAGAGTAATTTTAGTTATATATTTTTTTGATTCACTTAAAATAATTTTGGGAGATCTTGAGAGAGTTATATATTTTTGAACCATGTCTTAATTCCATGAAATCTCAAGGAATGTAGGATTATGTGATTATTTTTCTGCTCAACTTGAAGAATCGTTTCAGCAATCGCATGTTGATAAAACATGTTTTATAGGGAAATTTTGAGGTGTAAAAAGAGTGGATAATGGTTTTAAAATTATTTATAAGCATATAACTCATATTATAATAAAAAATAAGTGGAATAAAACACATGTGGTGGTCAATGGATTATAAAACACATCTACCTATTAACTACAATTATTTTCTCATAAGGTCTGACTGGGGACATGAAATTTAGTTCTTAATGGGAGGAAAACCATGATTGAATAAAATTTTAATTCTATTTGTTTCTTTTGTTTTTAGTAATCAATACTTACCCATCATCCTTGTTTCTGATTTTTTGCACTCTTGTCCTTGTCTCTTGGCCCTGTTCTTATTGCCGAAAAATCAGACTATTATTCATATCTTTTTTATTTTCAATGTGTTGACTTCATGTTTTTTTCTAATTTATTCATTGAAGTTAACATCATTAAAGAGACCAAGTGTAGATTAAATTATTAAGGAGGGTCAATATTTCTCTAAACTATAAGGAAAAATTGAAATAAATTTCATTGGATTTTTCTATTTCATTATTTATGAGTTTATACTTTTTGGAAACACTGATTACTTCCCTAAATAGTGAATTTTAATCTGAAAATTTGTTTTTAATTTTTAACTTTCTTAGAAATTAACTGTGGTGGAATTTTTTCGATGTTTGGAATATTTTTTTTGAGCCTGTCTTGAAAATTATGGGTGTTTATCTTACTATTATCTACTTTTTGGAAAATCAAATCGAACAGATTTCTCAAAATATTTTTTGAAACCCTTTAAATAACTTTATACGTAGTTTTCTTTAATTTAAGTGAAATCACATATTAACGTGCTTCAAATTTCAAGTTTAATTTAGAAAATTTATTTCAGTACAATTTCAAAGCATGTATTTTTTTTTTATATTCTATATTTTTTAAATGTGTAGGTAATTTTGGGAAAAATGATTCTTGAACACTCTTATAACCATTTTGCATATATTTAGTCTAATTAATTAAAAATTTAATTTGAATTAAAATTATTAATTGATTTATTTCAACTTTATATTAATATTTGAGGACAATTTTGGGTTCTAATTATGTGGTAGGGTGTATTATTTAATAAAATAAACTATCATTTAATGCAAAGCCCATCAGGATCATTAAAATTTTTCAAAATTGTGATTTTTCATGATTTTACCTTCATTCTTAGTATGTCAAAATTTTTATTAAGTATGAAAATTGTGATGCCACATTGAGGAAGATATATTACTCTATGGTTTTAATTGAGAAGATAATTTTTATTTCCCTTTTTAAAACATTTATTTTTGATAATATTTTAGTGGATTTTTTTACAATTTTCATTGGATTTGAACCTTTTAAATAGAATTAAACTCAAAATTATGTATCCACAAGGACTATGAAATGAAAATACTAATCTAGGTTAATCATTTATTCTTTAAGCTAATAGATGGGTTATTTATTCTTCTTATAATTATTAAAATTTACCATCCAAATATAGTGTATAATTATTATGCCTTTTAATTATGTGGGTCATCTCACTTGGAGGTAAAGAGAATTTTGGACTTCCAGTGGGTTGAAAATTAACATTTGTTTAATTATTCTCAAAATTTTCAATTTCAATCACTATTGTAAATGGGAACCCAACTTTTCACTGATTTTCTTTGATTTTAAGAGGAAAATAAACTTTTTAATTCGAAAAAAGTTCATGGGGGAAAATATTTTTGAAGACTAATTAATTATGGAATTTCAGTTGTTTATTTTTGAGATTTATTTTTCTCTATTTAAATTGACTAGTAATTTATTATAGAAAAGAAATTTCAAATTATGGGGGAGTTTGATGTGGATCTTAGTTCATGCATTTTTAGACATCACTTATTATAATTTTAATGATTTTTTAAATCTAAAATAATTGTTTAAGTGGGTAATTTTAGTGTTTATGTTTATTTGGTGTCGTTATCATTTATTTTGTTGAAATGATTAAATTAATGTGGGAATATTATTAATATGAGATTTTTTAATATATTTGTTCATAGTGTTTTCAGCATTGTTTAAAAATAATAATTTTAAGTTTTATAATTTAATTCTTGTGATTATTTAATTTTATTATTTATCTTATAAGTTATTTTTAACAATTAAATTTTTAATTTTATGTTTTATTCTATGTACCTAGAATTTCTAATTCTTTTCTGTATTGGTGTGGATTATGATTTTTAATTAATTCTATTTTTTAATTTATAAATATATTTTTTAATGTTTCTTAATTTTTGATCTTTTAATATAATGTTTTAATTTATTAAATTTTTTTCATGTAATTAATGATTTTTTTTAATTTTCTTAATTTTTGTGTTTTTTAATCTATTATGCACTAATTTTTTATAAATGCATTATGAAATTTTGGTGAATAATATAATTTTGGGTCAAACAATTTCAGCCATTGGAAGGTGATTCCCCATGAACATAAGATAATTACATTTGTTTAAGATAAATCTGGATAGAGTAGGATAATTTTGTGTAAGATAAAATCAGGTAGTATAATTATCCTCTATGAATTATGTCTACAGATTGCCTACCAAAACCAAAATAGAGGCCTCAATTTTTCTTGAAACCAAGGTCTCCCAAGGTTTAAGGTTGAAGATACCCTATGATCAACTTTTTAGGGATAGTTATCTAAATCCTATGCATCAAAAAATACAACTGAAACCCAAGAAAGATCCTAGAAAGATGAACGAAGATCTAAAAAATAGATAACCAAGGTTTCAGAGTTAGTTGAAGATGAAATGCTACCCAAGGGTTCAAGTTATTAGTTGGAGGAGGCCAATTGAAGTTGTGTCCAAATGGATACTGTTGAGTGATCCATATCTAAATGTTGTAGGTTTTTGACGAGTAGGTTTTGGTTCAAACTGTTGATGATTAAATGTTTGAGTCCACATAAAATAAGGTGATCATTTCGATCCAAGATTTTTGAAGACACTAAAATGGATCTAATAACATCATCATTTTTGAGATATTTTTTAGGAAGATGACTTAATAAATTTCTTTGATCGAATATTCTTTTCCATTTATGATAAAAAACATAGTGTTTTTGGTTAAAATGAGTTGTTTATTTTTTGATGAGCAATCGTGCTGGAGTTCCACTACCATACGAGGATAAAGTTGAGGACTCACCAAAGTTATGAGTAGTGAAGTTTAATCAAGAAGGTTCTTATGAATCCTTATTTGACTCATTCAGCTCATTTTAGAAGAATAAAAATTGAGTTCTATTATCGGGATATTGGTTATCCAGATCATCATTAAAGACCTTTTTTCATTGAAGAATAAATTGTTGAGTTTTATATGGTTCTCGTCAAATTAAAGAGATTAACGGGCTGGTGAATTCTTAATTTGGTTCACAACAATATTTTTTTAAGATAAACCATTGGGTTTAATATCCTATCACCTTGGATCAAAGTTGTATCGTTGATAATTTAATGTTGTTATAAATTTCACTCTAATGTGTAGGGATTCAATACAAATATTAAATAAATGATGAAGTCAAGAGAAGTTATGGTGTTAAATGAAATTATTAATTTTCAATGTAGCTTTCCGAATATATTTAAGGGAATTATTAAAGTAACAGGGATTTGGAAGAAGTAAATAGTGAAAAATATTTATAGTTATGATCGAAACATTATGTTAGAAAATCAAGGTAGTGCAATGAGGTATTGAAAAGGAAATAAAATGCTGAATAATTTCATAGAGTCTATTATATTTTTGGAAAATTCTGGATGGGAGATAAAAATGATGCTCCAAATCCAAGAGTCGATAAACTACTTGGTGAGCATTAGATGGACATTAACAAGGGAGAACAGTTTAAGATGAAGTGAGAATATATTTATTTTTAATCCACAAAGAAGAACATATCTCTATCACTCTCAATATCTCTGTCATTCATCTTTATTTTGTATTTATAAATCATTTTTCTTGTGATTGTTTCATGAACTAAAAATACATAATTAGTTCTGTGATTGATGAATAAATTTTTTATATTACATTTTTACTTATTCATGTCAATTATTTATATTCAGGTAAATCTTTTAGAGAGAATGATTCATATTTTATATTATTTTGCTTCTTGTAATTTTCTTTTTCTTCATCTAAATCTTTTGTAAAGATCAATTTTGATGAAGTTTCTTCATATTCCATGGCTGTAAGAATCTACTTAGTGTTGAGATAAATGAATCACTCATATATGTTATTAAAATAATAAATAGGGTGGTTAATATCATAATTTCCTTTTCTATTTCATGTGTAATTAAATTCTCTATGAGAAATAAATTCTTTTAAAACCAAATAGTTGAAATTACTATTTCACTATGTCTTTTTTTTCTAATCTATTATATTTAACATAATTTAATTCCTAAAATATTTAACACCGCATTTTACACCACCGTCATGAATACATTTTTCACCTTTTCAAATATTTTTTATATTTCTCTATTTTCACATTTTAGGTAAAAAATGAATCCCTATGATCATCTCACAAACCTTACTTGTGGATCGACCCTTCTTTCCACTGTCTAGTAGTGAGTAGGAGTATAAATTTCTAATTTTATCATCACATCAACAACTGTATCATGATCAATTTACTAAGTAGTTATCAATGATGAGTAGGACCTTTATATATATTTAATAAAGTATTTAATCCTATTCATACAATATATTTTAATGTATAGTTTATAATTTTTATATTTAAATAATATTTTTTCTTGGTTCATTTAGGCTTGGTGTTGAGTGTTGTATACTTTATCAAATAAAGCTTTATTATAAAAACTAAGGGTGTTACATTCTTACCCCTTAATAAATTTAACCCTTGAAATTTTATATTACATACTAAGTTGACAAGAGGTGAGGATACTTCTAAAGCATGGATTTCTCTAGTTCCTATATTTCCTCTTTGTATTTATGGTTACACCATCATAATTTTACTATTTTAATTGTCGTATTGGGTAGAAAATTATCTCTATAGTTCAGGATCTTCATTGGATACTGAGAAAAGAGATCATCTTCCAACTATAACACCTATGATTTTAGTACATGTGAGGGATATGGTATGTACTTACTCAAGAGGGATACATGGAATATGATATGTACTTGAGAAAGGGTTGGTGGGAGTTCATGAAAATAAGACATATCACTGATACGACTAAGAATAAAAAGGGGATGATGTAATTGGGACTTAGATTTCCCTTCTTCTCAAATCTCATGAATCTTTTCGATGTAGATATACAGAGAAACACTTTATCCTTAACCTCAATCTATAGGTCTCATAAATGATTTTCAACATACATATTCTATCGACCTTGAGCATCCCTGATGTGTTACTGAATGTCAACCCTTTTTAGACCTTAATAGGTTGCATTCACCAACTTCATCCTAACATGTATGTGTTCTACATATCTTCCTATTAAGGTATTCATAAGAAACCATTTGGATGCTTGTGTGAAAGATATTATTGCATGAGAACTCAATCAAAGGAAGATATTAATACCATCCTATTTTTATTTCCATTTAGCATTTTACCAACATGTATTCTAATGTGTAAATAGTTCACTGATATTGTCCATCAGTTTGGGGGATATAAGATGTAATGAATTTATACTTATTATTTAGTGCATACTAGTGATTCTTCATAAAATTTGATGTAAATATTAAATATCTATCACATAAAATTGATATTGGTGTTCTATACATCCTCACCACTTCTCTAATGTTTATCCTAGAAAATTTATCATGTGATAAGCCCTTTCAAATTGTAATAATGTGATCATTCTTTGTAAGATGATCCACTTTAACCCTTATGGAATTATTTCCTCTTGGTGTCTTTGAATGACCAATGAAAAAATCCATGGTGACATTTCGCTTTTCTATATTGGTATGGGTAATGGTTGCATCACCCCCATAAACTTTTAACTTTTATACTTCACTCTCTGACATACCAGAAACTTTTATGTATATTCTATAATCTCATCATTATTATTGTCCCACCAATAGTGATCTCAGAGATATCGATGCATCTTCATTCTCCCTATGTGGATAAGGAAGGATAGATTTTTATATCATTCACCAACTATTTATTTATCTCAGGATTTTTTGGTATACATAGTAATGGCCTAAATCTTACAACACATTCTTCATCAATTTTGAATTATGAGGATTTCCCTTTTCTTATAGCTTCCACATCTTCTAGATTTCCATATCGTCTCTCTGAGAATCCTTTATCTTCCATATAAGGGATATTTGATCAATTATTTAAGAAAGTAATGACTATGTTTCTTCCTTTATTATTACCTTTTCTAACCTTTTCAAGTCAAATAAAATTGGGTATTTATCAATTCTCATCATTGATAATGTTATCAGATCCTTTCTACTTTGAGCATCCAATAATTTGTTTTTTTCCAAGGATAGTAACGGATTGAGAAGTCATAGTCCTTTATATTTTCTAACTATTTTCATTGTTGATTATTGATATCCTTATTTGTGAATATATATTTTAGGCTATTATGATTTTTATATACTATAAATTTCTCCCTATAGAGATTATGTTAATAGATTTTTAATGTAATTATCACTAAATCCAACTCTATATCATATTTTGGTTAGTTCTTATTATGAAATTTAATTTTCTTAAGGATTAGGATATAAATTTTTCATTTACAATAGTACACATCCCAAGCCCTTCTTTTAAGAATAACAATATAACATAAAAAATTACCCACTTGAGGGTAGTGTGAGGAATGGTACAATGATAACCTTTTTTTTACTCCTTAAAATTATCTTCACATTCACTGGTGTAGAAAACATTTAACCCTTATAAGTTAGCATGGTTTTTAGGTTTTTAAACCATGATAAGTCTATTAAAAATTATTTTAAATATCCATATAGTCCAAGGAAACTAACATTATCTATTACATATTCTAGTCTAGGCTAAATTTCAATTACCCTTGTCTTATAAGGGTCCACAAATATTTCCTTCCTAGTGATAACATTCCCTAAGAATGATACTTCCTTAGCTAGAGCTCAAATTTACTATACTTGGAATATAGATTCTCTTTTTAAAAGTATTTATCATAATATTAAAATTCTTCTCATGAAAATCATTTATTCTATAGTATATTAGAATATTATCCATAAATACAACAATTGATTTCTTGAGGTAATATCTAAAGACTGTATTTATTAAATCCATAAACATTGTTGGATAATTAGTGAGTCTTAAGGGAATAACATTGAACTCCTAGTTTCCATACCTTGTTAGAAAGTTTGTTTTGGGAATATATTTCTTCTTTAACTTTAATTGTCAATTTATTGAATGAAGGCTCCCCTTATAGAAATATTGTGTTCCATTTAGTTTATCAAAAAAGTAAAATATCCATGGTAAGGGATACTTGTCCATATCATGACATTGTTGATTTCATGATAATAAACATAGATTAGCATTTACCTTTCATTATTATTGATGAAGAGGATTTGAAAACCCCATGATGATGCACACAGTTGTATAAAATCCTCTTCCATATTCCCTCATAACTTCCTTTTTAGTTATTTTAACTTAACAATGTTCATTCAATAAGGAGTCCTGGATATGGGTAGAGATACAGGTATATGTTCGATTGAGAACTCATTGCCTTGTTCATGAGAAATAAAAGGAAACTATTCAAGTTATAAATTACTATAATCCATGACAATGGGAATTCATTCAAGCATTATTCTCTCCTTTATCTCAATAATTTAAGATAGAAATGATTTCTTATAAGGCAATAATATCTACGCTTGAGAAGAAGATTCCATGGGATATATATACTCCTCCTTACACCTGTATAGAATTATGTGAAGACTTGTTATGTGAAGAGTGATCTCACTAACTAAAAAATTGATATTGAATTTATATAAGTAAAAGAAATCCATGCCTGATATATAATCAAAACCCACTAATGGAAGTAAGATGATATTTTCAGGAAGATTCAATCTAAAAACAATGACTAGGGAGGAGTTATATACTTGGGATGCAACAATTTTTCGATTTTATACTCTCATAGATAACTTAAATCCCATGTTTTAAGGTGATTTTTTAATAGTTATAAATAAATTGAAATATATTAAATAATGCCTAGAACCAGAATCAAAAAGTAATTTTTTCTATTATCTAACGAACAACCAGGGTACCTATCACCACATAATTTTATGGATCCATCTCAGTAGTAGTGATAACATATAACCTTAAATGATATCTAATTTTGGAGGTTGTTTTCTTTGTTTTTCTATGAAAACCCTTGGATTTGGTCATTTTCATCCATAGTTCCCATGTTTTTTACAGTTTAAATATTGTTCTGTAGGTTGAGTATTGATTTTAAGTTTCTTTTCCTCTACCATATTTGTGGGATTCATTATATTGTTTTAAAATATATTAGTTTTATGACCCTATTTCCACATTTTAATAATATTTTGGTTCCCTTGAGATAATTTACAGTGTGTTTGTTCTCTCACATTTGGAACATGAGATTTTGGTTTTTCATTCCTCCATGAAATTTATCTTTTGTTCCTTTCATTGAAAACTCCATTTTAAATTTTTTATCTCCATTCACAATAGAACACTATGATTCACCTATATAAATCTCATATTTCAAGAAAAAATGGAAAATATATTCATAGTTTTCAAATTCTTGGCTCACTAAATATTTTCATAATCTCAGTTTTAACCCACTAAATATGGTACACCTTACTTTCAGTGTTGTTGAAAAAGTTTGAGGCGTACTCTGTAAGCCCTGTGAATTTTTTCTAATATTCCCTGACAGAACCATCCTAAATTTTCTTCAGTATGAGGAACTAACTATCCTTTTTAGATATATATTTTAGGTAAAATATTTATTGAAAAATATTTTCTTGAATTCTTCCCATTCCATGGAATCAATTTTCTATTTGTAATTCACGTTCTTGATCAACATCCGCCACCAATTTGATTCCCCCTTAATGTGATAAATGGATATAAAAACTTATCCATTTTTATTAGAATTAAATGATATAGAATATATTATCAATGTATTTAATAAATTGTTTTGTGATCAGGGGATCAGTAGATCCACTAATGGTAGGAGGCCTTTGTCACATAAAATACATTACTGTAACTTTCTCTTTTTAGGAGATGGAGGGAATTCCAAATGATTTATGATATTATTCATGAGTTGAGTTAGTTAATATAGTACTTACATGAATTTATTATATCCTACTATAATAAGGTTAGGAATATAATTGGGGAAATCCTTGCAATTCCTATCATGTTTGTTATTAGCACAATTTCTCCGATTTCTGCCCATTAACTAAAAATTTCAAAAACAAGGTGAGAATAAATTGAATAATAAAAATAAAAAAATAATATTTATAAAATTAGAAGGAAAAACTTATAAATGATAAGTATATAATTACATAATAGTATCTTAGTTTCAATCTAGGTTACCAATGTTATTTTTTCCTCTTAATTGTTTTTTCATGTCCTTCCTAATAATTCATTAAAAGATTGTGAATTTCCAATGCATATCCCTAGGAAGTGTCAAAATTGGTATAAAGTAAGGCCTTTTCATGCACCATGTGATGATAATGTCAATTATCAATGTGAAATTTTTAGGTATATTACCCCTAGTAACCACTATTCTAGAGACACATCCACTTTTAGTATCCCAATATTGATGCAATTTCTTTCCATCCACTCATTATATAATTCACCAAACTTATTGGATAATTTTATATACTTAGAAATATCCCTTAGGTTATCCCTAAAGTATTATAGTACTAATCCCACAAAATATATAGACCATCCTCTGATACCAACTATAGTGACTTAACGTGTTAACACATACTACTATATGATTTTTAACATAAATATTGATTAATACAAAACAAGGATCTAAAAGGCCTGGTGTATTTGGAAGACTAGGTATGTGCAAAATAAAAATGATTATAAATAATATTTAAATTAATCTTTCTAATGAGATACTAAATACTTTTTTGATCCTAAAAAATATGGGATAACCTGTGGGAAACATAGAAAAAAGGGATGAGCTAAAAAGGTCAGTAAGGGAATAAACATGATAAGGAAACATAATATGTGAGTCAAAGGTATAACATGATATCATAAAAGAGAAGGCTCATAATTAATTCCATGATGGAATAACATAAAAAACATAGTATTAAAAGATCATAGAAACATAGTAAATATAGAAGAAACAAAAAAACATGACATTAACAGAAGTCAAGTGTAACTACCAGGACAATATCACATGATGGAAAAAGTCCTACAGTGGATTAGGTTTACCCACTAATCCCATACATTACATATCACAAGACAAAAAAAAATTTCCCAATTAATTTGAGAACTATATAGGAGAACCAATTATAACATATTCACGATTATGTGTTCTAAAAAAGGAAATAAATCATAAGGAATAAACATTATAATTAACCATTTAATGAAAATAGGTTGCATAGACTTTCCCCATATCTTAATAAAAAGAGATTTCATAAAGAATACATTTGATAAATGATCATAAGGAATGTATTACCACATAAAATTAAGAGAAAATAATCTAGGTATATAAGTTATAGACATATATATAGAATTTATAATCATTCAAAAGCATTAAAGAGTGATAGAAATTGAGTTGGTGAGGTAATGGATATAACCTGAAGAAATGGGTGGTTTAGAGAGATCCCTTACCTTGAGTCTGACTCATCAAATACATTATTTATCTTATGGAATAATATTATGTTAATTATTTAATTTATTAATATCATTTTCAAGTTAATTATTCCTTTTATTTTATTTATTATCAGGATATATTAAATTACTTAATCACTTAGTTTCATGTCTCACTTTTGGATGAGATTTGGATCACATGTGTAAAATCATTTTTCTTATTCACAAATATAAAATAGATTATTATTTTATTTTATTAAAAATAGAAATAATTATATAATTATAATTTTTATATATTATTTATACTTTTAAAACCAACCATGAAACATTATTATGAAAAATGATCAACAATACAATCATGGATACGTAAGCCATATGTACACACAAGTAACATTTCCATTTTTCTATGATCCTGATGGAAAGAAGGAAAGTGTTATTTTATATATAAATAATTATAATTATATCATAAATATAATTTTATTTATTTAAATTCAATTACATATACCATCTATGTGATTCGGTTTTGAAAAACAAATCGCATCGCTTTATGGAGGTGGTAATCCACACATATGCACAAACGATGTTACCATATTTCAATGGATGGAAAGGTAAGAAAATATATGATATATTAATTTTTAATAATGATAAATATTTAATTAATATCATATAAATATAAATTAAATCCATCATAGGAAATATCCATTAGATTTGATGATGTAAAATGAATTACAACGATTTGTGAGGCGATATTCCACTATACACATAAACAATGAATTCTTTTCCCATTTTATTGAAGAGGAGATGAATGAGGGTTATGAAATTAACATAATAAAATATAAGTATAATATATATAAATATTTAATTATATATTCATTTCTCAATAATATTTTAAGGAGGTGGAACAATAAATGAAACAAAAACACTCGGTTAAGAATGATACCACTTCTTCAAACAACCACATTAATTTTACTCCAAAATCCTTCTAAGGTGGGTTTTATAATAAAAAAAGGTCTCTAATACATGTTAAGGGAAGTGAGGAAGGTATTTTTGTAGGAAATTTATGAAAAAAAATTATTTTTAAATGATAATAAAAGAGGAGAGAAGGTTCCCTTTTATTAGTAAAGAGAGGGGTACTTTTAGAATTTCTTATAATATTAAATTAATATAAATTAATATTCATGTAAAAAAGGATGAAAACTGATGTAATTAAAATATGTGGGGATTATGGGTATAACAAATATCACATAATAAAATTTTGACAAGTTTATATTATGTTTTTTCTATTATATCTTTGTTTTAACCAACATTAACCCATTACAACAATTACCAGGATAACAAAGTTTTTACTCTTTAGAGAATATGAACGCTACTATAAAATAAAAATTGGAAAATAAATGGAACATGGATGATTTTATAAACCATATCCAAATCCCTAGAAGGGAGATAATATTTTTTTCTTAATTTTAAATCATTTAATAAAATATTATTTATTATAGAATATCATTAATGTCATTATTGGGACTATTCATTTAATTTGACAGTGAAAACAACATGAAAACAATTAATTTATAAAATAATACTTTCAAACATTTCTAAAATGTTATATTAACCAACTAAATTCATTAGAAAAAATAATTAATTCAATTTCTATTACTTTTTTTCTAAAATCATTTGTTTTATTTATCAATTAATTGAATAAATATTGTGTAAGCTTTGCATAAGAATTTAAGATAATTAGTTCATAACTAAAAATGAGAAATAAGTTAACATAATAATAAAATAATTTATCTTTTAAATTATTAATTATAATTGAAAATAATTTGTTTTTAACTCTTTCACAAAATATTATGGATATTATATGCAAGAAAGTGAAATGTTTTTCTTTATCCTTTACTTAAATATTATATAGGTAAAAGTAAAAGAAATATGGCACCAAGTGAATATATATTATATAAATGGATGGAAATATCAGATGTAAACTCATAAAATATGATAAATTCAACTTTTAGAGTCTATTTGTAGTCATTATGATATTAATTTTTACCATAATTACCCGATTTACCATTACCACGATGATAATTATTTACTATAGTTACTATTCATAATGATTAAATATTAGAGGGACATATTTTCCAAATTTATAACTTATTTTTCCAAATATATAATATATTTTTCAAGATTTAATTCATATAAGTGGCAGAATTTAATTTTAAATTATCCCCGTTAGGCCTGATAAAAAATAGTTTTTTAGGAAAAGGCCTTTTTAATTATAGAAATGAACCTAGACTTAAATATGGTATAACTATTGATAAATTTGATTAATTATATTAAATATTAATAAATAATACTCAAATTACTTTAAAATAAAATTCAATTCATAATGGTACTTTTAAATCACTTAATTTATTGAATGGAAATGATAGTTTTACAAAAGCGGTATTTTTTCACTATTCATTGAAAATCAATATTTTCAATAAAAAACCCAAAATTTGACACTAAGATAATTTTTTTATATTGATTTCAAAAAATTATATCCTTTTATAAAATATTATTTCTATAATTTCTAAGAATTAATTATAATAATTGCTCACAAATAGTAATAAAAATCATTTTTGAACAAAACATATTTTTAAAGAGTAAAATGACATTGTTAAAAATTGAGTGATTGTTTTATAAAAATTTATCCATACTAATTAGGGAATTTATATATATTCCCTAAATTTTTTGTTTTATTCATACATTATAATTTAATATATATGTTATAATGGTTATATTTAAATAATAATATTTTACAGTTTTTTTAGGCTTAGTGTTGCTTGTCGTATATGCTATCAAATATACTTTTCATTTTAGAAACTCAGGGTGTTACAAACAAGAATAATATGTGATAAATTTCATGGTGTTTATCCTTGAAATATAATTTAAATTATTATTCTTGTATAATAGTTGAAATATTTCATAGTATTATGCTTATACTCAAGACTATGTTATGCTCTCATGGATTGTGTTCACCGACTAATGTTTCCACACATTTCTATTCCATATCATATTTTATGGAAAACATTATTCAATGACTCATGAAATTTGATATAAGATTTTTTGGGTACGATTTTCTTATATATGATTATACCCATACAATCATCTTATGCTCACACTTGATTTTTGATTGTTGTTGCATATGTTTTCTCTTAATGATCATTTAAGGTCACATATTTATTATGTTTCCATGACCTAGGTTTTTAAGATGAGTGTTACTTATGAGAATTATAGAAGGGATCATGTGTTTTTTATAATAGATAAATGATTCACAATTTTTTAAAAATAATTTATCTCTGTAAATGGTCCTCAAAGACATGACACCTTATGTTATTGGGATTCTAAGATTATTTTATGAGATATAATGTTTATCTTATCAAAATGATATAAAAGAAATATATGTTTATCTTAGGTCACTATAGCTGGTATTATTGTTGATTTTAGTTAATTTTTAGGATTATTTTAGTTATTTTTTGGGATTGGGATTTGACAAAATTAGTGAAAACACTAAGGAAAAGTATAAAGATTATGTGTAAGTATATGATAAAATCCTGATATTTTGGTAATTTAGATATTGTGTGGCTTTACTAGAATTTATATAGAAGTTTAATACTACAAGTGGATGTTTTCTCTCACCCTGATATTCTAAGGGGTAATAACCCTTAAATTGGAATGTTGGTTATTAACTCAATCATCACCAACTACATAAAAAGAGGCCTAACTGCACACCTAGTTTGACAATCACATGGGATATGATTTGGTTAATATCATTATCTTTACAATCCATAATGAATTATTTATTATGTTAAATTTTTTTGTCAAATAATACGAGATAACACAATGTAAATAATCCTTTATTAAACCAAGGGTTTTTTAGGTTAAAATAAATGCTAATATGAGGGTTTTAAAAAATAACACATTTTATGTTTTATTTTTTTCATAATTACCATATGGTGAAAGTATTGATCACTCATGATTAGCATTTTTTGTTTTAGAAATGTATAGAGTAATGAGAAACCAAGTTAATAGTTTATGTGATCAATAATATAGTAATATTATTAAAGAGAAACTAAGTGTGATAGAATCAGGTGTTGAAAACCATGTGGTTATTCTCACCCAATTATCTTGAGCTAATATTAATAAATTGTGTGTTTATAAACATCTAAACTCACTAAAGAATAGAAGGAAGATGTTTCATAGAAGATAAGGTTTAAATGATGATGAAGTAAATAATATTCAACTTACTATAATTTAAATATGTTGGATTAAGCATCTAAGGGAATGTATTAGAGGAAAAAAGATAGTGTTTCAGGTTTGTAATTATTGGCTATCGAGCTCATGATTTTCATGAAGGGGAAATATTATGATCAATGAAATGGAGTTGAACAATTTACAATTCCTAAAATGTATAGAGTTTGGTAATTATGAAAAAAATTACCTATCCCAACAACTATTAATGATAATAAACATTATAAACCTCCCAAACCAAGTAAACAAGGGAAATACTGGCCTATTATTACTACTAAAATTAGTTCATGGGAAAAAATAAGGTTAAATGGTACAATCACCCAATACTCTAGATTTATGGATATTTAATTGGAATCTAGTAATTTCCACCTTATTGAGCCTAAAAAGTTTTTCAAGAACATTAAATCACCACCCCAATGATTTGATTACCAAATAAATCTTACTATTGTACTTTATTCCACATTGATTTTTATAATAATGTTCCTTGTGGAAACCTTATTATACATCCTTTAGATAAATTTAAAATGATTTAATTGATGGAATTGTTCCTCCACTTAGATGAAAAATTATATGTATTAAGAAAAAACATTTCATTTTAACCTATCATATTTTATAAATTATGTAATGAAAATAAAAACCCTCTAGAAAAAATTATATAATGAGGGTATTGATACCGAATAACAATATATTGTTGGACCAAATAATTAGAGCGAAACACAATATTAGGGATAAGCCAAATATGAGGAAAGATATATTTTTTCAATGTTCATATGGTTGATATATATTTAGAAAATATATCATGATCTATCTCTATAATTTAAATTCCCTTATTTATTTTTTGGGCATGTGATCATTATAATTTAAAGGGTGTAATTTATCTAAGGGGGAGAATGTAACGCCCCCGGTTTTTAGGAAGCATATTATTTTTATAAATCACACTATTATAATTATATTTTTTTTCTAATTGTTTAGAGGTATGAAAATGGAATAGGAAATAATTTATACTTGATATGAATAAAAACTAACAACCATTTATTCCTTTATAAGTGGAGATTAAGAATAGAGACAAAAAACTAAGTATTTCACATCATGAATTATTAGTTACCATAGATAAAATAAATCCATTAAAAGTGAATAAATAAATAATGGATAATAAATACAAAATAATAAAATATTCATGACTAGGAAATCCCTTGGATAATATTCAACCATGAGGATCACTGATAGCCAAACAAAACCTATAATGAGGGAGATCACTATGAAAGAAGAACATTTTATCCAAAATCAATAATATGAAATAAGAAATATTCCTTGAGAAGTGAGAGTGGAATGAATGAATGATTTAATAAGTCTATATATATTAGAAAAAAATATGTATGTTTAAAAAAATTTATTTCAAATATGGTCAATAGATATATGGTTATTGGTCATATATCTAATATGAATACTAAAGTCATGTAGTGTGAAGTAGTGAATCTAAAATTCAAAATTAAGTAAAAAAATTATATATAAATACACAATATCTATAAATATTTGTAATATTATCATTTAAATATGATTCTATCCATATATAAGATTAAAATAAATAATTTAATATAATTAGAGTAGTAAAATTAAATTTTTGAATATATATAATTAATTTTAATAGTATTTTTAGAACGTATTTAGTATCAAAGTTGTGTTTCCCTTTTTTTTCAGAGAAAATTTTTATTAAGTATTGTTTATTATTCCCTAATATATTAAATTGAAATTATATCATATTATTATATATGAAATAATATATTAACATCTTTTAAATCACAAATTGATATAAAATAATATTAGGAGCACTTAATGTTTAAAAACGTCATTTTTTTTTCAATAAAAGCAGTATTCTGAATAATTTTAATTTTCCTTTATACAAAAATATTATAAATTTTATAATATAAATTATATAAAAATAACTTTATTTTATTATTTATAATATCAAAATTTACTTAATATGAATTTTTTATCTTTTTTTTGGAATGGTTGGGTTTTATTTGAAAAATATTGTTTTTACGAAACTTATAATTTTTATAACTATATAATTATGACCTAGAAAATTAAAAAACATTTTAAGTGATAAAATAAAAAAAATTAGAAACAATATTATGCATTTTAAAATATTCATTAAACTTAGGAAACCTATTTCGAATTTTTTTTGGATTAAATTAAAATATTACTTTAATAAAAATTGTTTTCGATTTTTTCTTTGAATCAACCATTTTCACAGTGATATTAGGTATAAGATTTACATGAAAGCCACATAAATTTTATTTTATTTATAATTAATTGATTTATTTCTTTAAAATTAGTAACAATGATAATTTTATCTTATATATAAATTTAAATATGCCGAACTTTTTTTTACGTGATTATGTTTATTTATTTTAAAATTAACTATTCAAACATTTAGAAATTTTATTTTATAAAATGATTACTGAATTTTAAATCCCAAGGTTCAAATTAGTTGAAATTTACAATTTAAATTTTTTTCATTAATATTAATTTTTTGGGTTATAAAATAAATTCCACGGTAAAAGCATATTGACATAAAAGTTAAAAAGTTAGAAAGTTAAAAATTTAAAAGAAAAATCCCAAAAACATTATAAGTTCTCGCTAAAATGAGTGTATAAGGATAAATACTACCACACACACTTCCCCTACACTTTTTTTCATTTTAAATACATTGAACTTTGAATAATAACATTTGATTATTGAAAATGTTATTGTTACTTCCAAAACTACCCTTCCCTTCCCTTATAAAAGGGTAAAACTTCCACAAAATAAATACTCACATGTAATAATAAATTATTTTTAAAACTATAATAATTGTATCCGAAAATATACCTTTCCCACTTCAATAAGCTTCTGGTCAACTTTAGTTTTCTTATGGCCTTTATTTCTATGGAGTTTTCTAAGAGAAAAATCAAGCTTTTAATACAATTATTACTTTCTCTTAGTATTTTATTTTACTCTAATCCTTCATAACTCATCCATATCATTATTAAAAAAATTAATTAAGTTCCATTATTATACTTAAATTCTATTTTATTATTTTTTTTAAAAATAAATCCTTTCCATCCACTAAGAAAATAAAATAATATCCATCATTCATACATGCAAACTACTACCTTTATGAAGAGATGTTGTTCGTTTTTTATAACCACCTATCATGGAAGGTAAAAAAGGTGTATTTAATGAATTATAATATTTTATATTTCACATTAATAAATATTATATTATAATGTATCATATATTATCTTTTTATCCGTTTATCGAGAAACGAGATCTTTAATCAAGTGTATGTGTGGACTACCACCCCCATGAGTAATGAAATTAATTTCTCTTCACCACCCTTAAATGATGATTTATATAATAGATTTAATGAGGATATATTGTTTCTATGATATTTTTTATCTTATGTATATGTTACATTATCATTATCTAAATACATCCCCTTACTCATTAAGTCATTATAACACGTTACCATTTGGGTTGATTTAACTAGATACACAAACATTTTAATAATAATTACTTCATAAATTATTATAGGATGTAATATAATGTTAATAACATGTAATAATGATATAAATCAATATTTTTTAATCAATCTATTAATATATCACCATTTGATCGTTAAACACGTTGAAAACAAATTCATCGTGATTTCCAATTTTACAAGTCATATTCATGTATTTTGACTAATGAAAATGGAAATTAATTAATAATTACATTATTATTATATATATAATGATATATTAATTTTTAAGTTGAAACCACTTATAGATAATAAATTTCATCCTCATGAAGTATTTTACAAAATTAACAACCAAAAGTTCTACCACCCAAGGATGAAGATAAACAATATCTGGTTAATATATTTGTAATATATGGTTATAAAATAAATATAAAAGAGTATTATGTATATTAAAGTATTTATATGACTTATTAGTATTCTTATGTTCATTATCTAGGTGATTAGAGAAAAACCAAGTAATATGGAATACATGGTAAGAGTTTTTCATAAAAAAATCCTTACTTTGAGATGTGTTTTAACATACAAAACGTTTTATTTTAAATGATTTAATTAATTCATGATTTAATTTTTTAATATTTATTATATTAATTTTAATGATATTAAATATTTTATTTAAATTTATACATATCATGGGGTTTTGATTAAAACGTTACAAAGGTTGCAAGTGGTTTTTATGACTTAAATCCTTTCCTTAGGTCATAATCACTCATCTTTGTAAAAATACTCTAAAGTTTGATCTTATCTAAACTATGATGATGTTATATTGTATTTATACATTATTTTTAGGAAAATTATGTTTTACACCAAAGTTTTCTTTCGTGACGAATCGTTTTTTCATAAAAAAATTTATTTTATTAAGAATAATTATAAAATATTTTAATTATTCTTTATCAATATCCATGTTTTTAATTCTAAACAATGTTCTACTTTATGTATTGGAGCTAATTTTTTTATCAGATGATAATTTTCCCCTTTATCTATTTAATAGTTTTTAAATTTTTTAATGATACGAGGTTTCAATAAAGGTGTTTTCAAATATTTTAAAGGCCCTTCCTATTAATGATCATGTATTATTCCCTTATACTTCAAATTTTGACTTATAAATTATTTATTTTCTAGGTATATTTATTATAATTTTTTTAAGTAGTGTTTGAATATTTTTTTCTTTATCTTCAAAAAAATTACATTGGGAATATGAATTGAAAAGAACATTTTATATGATGATATTAAGAAATGATTTTTAACAAAAATCCATTTTATGATTTATATTCTATTTTCAAGGGATTCTTCTCTGATGGAGTAATGATTTATAAATCACCCTATATATGATATTGTTAAGTAAAAATTTTGGGACATTATGTTTTTGGTATCAAATGATTGTGTTTTTATAACATTTAGAATGTTTTGAAGCCCATTTTCTTCTCATGGGTTATTAATGATAATATTAATGATTTGATTTTATGTGTCACCAAAATGTAAACATTATTGATGGATATAGTCCTATATTTCCCCCCAATTCATTGGTAATGTTTATATCTGATGGGCTCAAATGGATATAATATATGATTCCAAGACAAAGGGTACATGGAAGTATTTATCCAAAGCCAATGGGTGCATGAGAGGATTTATCCCCATCCAAAGGGTACAAGAACAAATTTATCCCAAGAAAAAGGATATACATGAGGATTTATCCAAAGCCAAAGGGTACACAAGGGGATTTATCCCAACCCAAGGGGTATATTGGAGGATTTATACCAAGCCAAAAGTTACATAGGAGGAATATATTCCTAGACAAGGGTTACACATGAAGATTTTTACCAAGACAAAGGGTACTTAAGAGGATTTTTCCCAGTCCATAGGGGTATATAGGAGGATTTATCCGACACCCAATGTTACATTGGAGGATTATCACATGCAAAAGATGGTAAATATGTGATTATCCCAATCCTATTACTTATTTAATGTCTTGGTGGGTATTATTGACATATGATATTTATGCTTTTTCTATAGTAGAAAGACGTCAAAATTTTATACTAATACTCATGACTATGTTTTTCTATCACAACTCATGTTTATTAACTAATGTTTCCAAACTCTTATAATCAATGAATTTTTATATTCCAAGCCTTACTCCATGACTCATGAAATTTTATCTATAATTTTTTTAGTATGATTTTCTTATGTATCTTTATTATTCCCATATACTCAAATTATGATCACATATGATATTTTAATGTGATTACTAATGTTTTTCCTTACTGAGAATCTAATATCAACCCATTATTATGTTTCCATTCCATATATTATGAAGATGAGTATAAATTATTATAATTATAGAAGGTATTAAGTGTTTTCAAATATAGATAAATGATTCAAAAGTTGTGTAAAATATGTTTCCCGAGTAACATGTCCTCAAAGACACTAAACCTTCTATTCATGGGATTTTGATATTTGTTATGATGAAATTTTTTTTCTTATGGAAATGATTTAAAATAAATATATGTTTATTTTTGGCCCCTAAATTTCATTTATCCCACATTGTATCTACATTCATGATCGAGATATATTGAATAACTATTAGAGAGAATTATTAATAATCCTATTAATTTGACAATTTTTTCCAATGTCTATGAGGATTTATAAGTGTGAAACCTAAAGATTAGATTATTTCAAAGAGATCAAGTGACAGGTCAAGGTGTGAGTTGTCATGTCCATTTATAAATTTAGTACTCCCACAGAGACATGTAGAATAGGTCCTCCATTATAGATGAAAATTACTTAGATATCTATCCTTAGAGGAATTTGTTTTTATCTCATTGTTGACGCTCCTTTCGTCACAGAATCTAAAGATCGGAAAAGGGAATATTTGAGCTCAAAGTGATTTCAACCTTTGAAGAAAACATCAAAAATCGACAAAGGCATGAACAGAGGATCAAAAGCAAATCCACCGCGCAAGTGATACCACTGCCGCGCAAGTATACTTGCGCGGCTACCTTGGTCGCGCAGGTGACTTGCGCGACCTAATTGGTAACCGCCCAGTAACCGCCCGGGGTCTTCTTTTGCCTATAAATAGACCCTGGGGCCCCCCATTCGAGAGGATCTTTTTCCAGAAACTCGGATTAAAGCTCCCGACGCCCAAGTCTCTTCTCAAAGCTTCCGGAACACTTCTAAGGTAATTTCTTACCTAGAACGGAAGATCTAAAGAGAAGAAGGAAGGCCTAAGTGTTGAAACTTATCAAACACTTGCGCGCCGACTTAATTCCATCAATATAACTTGCCCGTCCCTTCTCTGTAAGAACCTCAAGAGGATTGTAAAGGGTTTTCTAAAGAGTCGCTCAAGCATTTCAATACTGGTTGAAAATCGCGCAAGTACACCATATGTCGCGCAAGTATACTTGCGCGACCACTACTTGCGCGCCACCGCAGGACTTGCGCGCCTTTCAAGACTTGCGCGCCCCTATCTTTTTGGGTGCCCATCTTTCCCATTTTACCCCTCTTAAGCCATTTCACCTTTCCTATTCAAGATTCAGTCTTCAAGACACTCTTCAAAACCATTTATGGCATGAATTCTTGATTTGAATTTCTTATCTGAAAGGAATTCTGTGAAATCTCTCTCAAAGTATAGTGATTTAAATATCCTTATGTCACTAAAATATGGGGAGTTCATTCATTCAACCTCATCCTTTAAGATGAGAAAATCCTAACTTGGGTCTCCTTTTCAGGAATAATCCCCAGTTATAAAACCTTTGATCTGGGCATCTTCCTCAGGAGTAAGCCCCAATCAAGTCCTCTAATCTTGGGCATCTTTCTTAAGAATAAGACTCAACCTCAAATATGGGCATCCTCTTCAGGAGTAAGCCCCAAACCTTAATCCCTAACCTGGGTCTCCTTTTCAGGAATAAGACTCAGTCATAACCTTGGACTTCCTTTTCAGGAGTAAGTCCCAAGTCCCTTAACCTGGGTCTCCTTTTCAGGAATAAGACTCAGTCATAACCTTGGGCTTCCTTTTTCAGGAATAAGCCCCAAGTCCCCTTAAACTTTTCTTAACCAGTCATAATTTACCTTTGATTTGGGTTTCCTTTTCAGGAGTAAAACCCAATCATAAGTCCCCTCCTAACTTGGGCATCCTCCTTAGGAGTAATCCCCAAGATTAGAGTATTCAAATCTCCATGAAGCACATATAACTTTGTGGACCTTGTTCATGGATTTTCTCCCTAAAAGTAAATCCTAAACCTTCATCTATCTGGGCAGTCATCCATACATAAGCCCCAAACAAATTCTTATGATTGCAGCTTTCATGGCACAATTGTCTAAATTTTACCAATACCTCTTGTTTCTCACACCGAGCATGACTCACGTGAGCTTAGAGTGTAAAAGTAATTATGACATTCATCTTTGAGCCATCAATCATAAACATCATACCCCATTCCTCTAACTACGTGGGTTCTGATTCCTTTTCCAAAACAAAGGATACGTAGGTAGCCCATTTATGGGTTCGATACCAACTTTGAAATAATCTATGTCCTTCTGAATGACGATAAACTTCAAGTGCCCCACTGAGTGGCTTTAAAACCAGCCCGGTCATCATAATGACCAAGAGAATTTTATATAAATGTTTTGAAGGATACCATTAACCAAGAATATCTAAACAGATATGGATGATTCTCTATTGATGAAGAACCTCGAATACATATAAAAGATTCTCTAAATTTCTTGCATATTTAATCATTTATTGTTTAAAACTAAAGGAAAGCTCATTTTATACTTGGTAATATAGTAAGGATTCACGAACATAAATTAAATCTATAAAGAGAGTCCCGGAGTAGACAATAATTCCCCTCAAAAAGGTGTGATGAGTCCGACCTCCCATCCTCTCGACCAATGCAAATTCCTAAGCCTCATCAGTCCACAAGCTAATGAGCGCCTGCCTTTGGAAAGTAGGTCCAAACGGATGTGGAATCATTGGATGTTTCTGGTTCTACAAACAAACCCGCTAGAAACCGATCGGAACGTTTGAATCTCCTGTCCAGGAGGTCATCCCCGTAATCCGTGAGGAAAAAAAAATGGTGAACCCGACGTGAATCCTTAACCAAGTTAAAGTGATGTTCTTCTTATTTGTTAGGCCCCTTGGGCCAACAAAGCAATCATTGACATATGCTCATCCAAAAGATGCAGTGGCCAGATTCATCTTGATAATGTCTGTTACATGGAACGGGCACTCTTTTTTCAAGATCTTCTGCAAAAATGTCTTTCCTTAAATTCACCCCAGTGAATACTGCTGCTGTGAACACCTCTACTGTGAGGTCTGCTGCTGTGAAAACCAATACTGCTACTCCTGCTGGAACGTCATCCGCTCTGAGGATGACATCACCAACTCAGCGTCTTCAACGCTGTGTTTCTAATGCACTGGTTAAGGAGTACCGTCGCAACGGTACTATCCCAACTCTGGAGGCCGCTCGTCAAGCCCTCCAAGTTAACAACTCTACCTGGCCGTCCGGACAACGGTGGCCAGCAATCAAGAAGCAGGCGGTGCTGACTACCGTCTCCAACCGTTTCGGGTCGTTATCCCCGGAACGCAATTTCCATTCACTCCCTTACTCCGAGGAAGTGAATGAGCAGGTCCCTCGGGGCCTTAATTCAAAAAGACTGGAGTCCTTCCCGAGGGCTCCCATCAACAATCGCCGCCAGACTCGTGCGGTAGTGCGCCCTCAACATGATGCGGGTACCGACTCCAGGCATTCAGCTCAGGTTCCTCGAACCCGAGCAGGCAAGATGAACCGCCAGAGACGGAATCCGGTTAACAATAGGCAGGTTGTCATCCCTGCCATCTCCGGAGAAGTCCACCAACCTAACTTGGTGGCAAACAACGAGCAAACATACACACCTGCCCGTTTTAATTCAGCTGTCCAGCAGGCTTGTCTGACAGAATCAAGCCGATCCCGCCAGGAAATTCCGGCGGAGTACCATAGGCAGGAGCATACACCTGCTTATACATCATCAGTTAGTCAGCAGGCTCGTTTGACTATATATGATGGATCTCGTCAACTGCGTTTGGCGAAGTGTAATCAGCAGGCACATACACCTGCTAATACTAATCAAGCCTACCAACAGTCTCGCTTGGTAGCGCACGGAGAAGTCAGTCGGAAAGCCCCGACGACAAACAGGAGGCAGACTAAACTCTCTGCCTCCACACTTGAGTACTGTCAGGATTCACTGACAGGAAAAGGAGGGCAGGAGCAGGCACATACACCTACTCCAAGCCCGGAATGGACGTATATCCCTGTTCCGGCGGCTGAATTCACCAAACATATTTTGTCAATGGTGAAAGAGCAGAAGCAAATTCCTGCTCATATTCTGGATGCTTGCCAGGATATCATAACAGCTTCAGCATCATCTCAGGGTAAGACACATAAATCTATCCCTAGTAATGGAGTGACACATCAACGATCCACTCCGGAACAGACACACACATCTGTTCCAGTCCAAGAGGGTTATGGGGCATACTCCCCCATATCATACGGACAACCAAGTCAGGAACATACACCTGATTTGAGCGATGATCGTCAGCCTCACCTGACCATCTTTCCTGATCAGGCACATACACCTGATCAGAGCAATCACTTTCGTCATCAAGCGGTTTCTAAAGCGAGTAAGAAGGCATCTAAGAAAAAGATCCGCCCAGCATAGTCAGGAGATCAAAGGCCAATATGCAACAAGGCCTTGCTCGATACTGGAGTTCTTGAAGCCCTCAGACATTTATCTGTCGGAATTCAAGATTCTACTCCCTCAGTTCCCAATAACGGGAACATTAATTTTGAAGGTCTTCAACAGACACTTCCTCATGAAGACTTTCTTCATGAAAATTCGGTCAATCTTGAAGTTTCTTCTTCAGATGAGAGCCACAGGAACCCTCTGTGTGGTCAGAAGGCCAAGGAGCAAGAGATTTCATCTTTTGCTGTAACCCATCATGACGATCCTCCTCATGGTGATGAACTTCGCTGTGAAAGTCCTCTCCGCAGTAGTGATTCACGTTGTCTCGAAAATTCTTCAAATGGAAATGTAGTGACGAGAAAGCCCTCCTATCTCGAGGCACTTGCAAACGTAAAACCAGTCATGTCTGATGCTTTACTATCGGCAGGTGAAACTCTTTCTCCATCAGAAGATAGCCTGGGGTTCATTTTATTCTCCGAACCTTCCCTGGGTCATTCATCTTCCAGCATGAATAGTGATTTCTCTACCAATCTTGTTGAATCTGATGAAGCAACAAGGAAACACCAACTCTGGTCCAAACAGGTAGAAGAATCTTCATTTAATGATAAAGAGGAAATGCTGAACATGAGGAAAAAACTGGCAAAAGGTGAAGTACCAGTCATGTTTTGGCCTTTGGCTGATTCCCAGTACGACATTCCAAAGATGTTGACGGATGATGGAATCCATGATATTCGTCTCAACATATGGAAAAATCTTTGTCAATTAAAGAAGAAGGTATTATCTTACAATGAATATGAAAATCATCTTATGATAATAGACGGGTTACAACGCCAGATTGATTTGGCATCTCTATCAGTCTCTCGGTATCCGAAGGCTGAAAAGAAACAGAGAACCCTTCAACGTTCATGCCTTGGCGCACTAAGAAGATTGCGTCAGTTAATTTCCAATGCTCCATCTAATGTTCATATCAGAGGATGGGGTGTTCACGGAGCACTACATTTCACAGTGCTTTCCGGTCAGCAAAGCCCGCCGAAAATGGTCTCATGCAATGTTATTGCCCATGGCCGGCCACAGTCAATGGGCTTTGTTCATAATCAAAAGCTTGCTCGAGATCAAGCTTAAACTAGTTCCTCTCAAAATCAAGTATATAGAGAACAGGTTGTTGAATTCCTCCTACATCAAGCAGGCGAGAATATTGCACAAGCCTCTCGTCTAGAGCAAACACGTCATCAAATGACAGAAGTTTCGGAAATCATCCAACGGTCTGTTGAACCAGGTGATAAAAGTGGATACAGGTTAACGCATCCAGCTAATTTCCGAACTAAGATTCGCAAGATCAAGAGAGATTTCAAGAAGATCTCAGACATAACATGTCAAGAGACACCCCAGCTTTCCAGACTGGGGACTTCTCTAACCCAACCCTCAGAGTCAACGAATGGGATTCTGGGAGTTGAGCGGAAGCAACAGGAACACCCCCAGTCCACTGGACTGGGGACTTTTTCAAATCTTCAATCCCTCCCTCAGAGAAAGTCAGTATTCTCTCGATTAGGGAATAAGCCTCAAGAGGAACGAAGAGCCAAGATGTCAGGAGATTCTCTCCAAGTGACGGTTCTCCAAGAAATTCCTGAGGGATCAAGTCAACGGAATGCCATTTCTCATCATGGACATAGAAGGAGACAATATCACAGAAATGCTGATAGAAAGGATTCCATGTAATATGCATCCATTAATGTCATCAATGCCGTTGCTGCTGATTCACCAGATGAGGCTCAATCAGAGGGATCAGACGAAGAGGTTCTTACTCAAGAAGTCGCGCACACAGACCTAAATGAAGAAGGTGTGCGCACACGTAATCAAAGGCTTACCCAAAATCTGGGTATTCCTTCAAGTAACCCACTTCCCCATCTCCGAAAAGGATCCAATAAGGGGAAAGGAAAGAATCAGGTTACTTCTCACCCTTCCTCTGAAGGAGGTCAATCGCTCTCATTAGAGCAAAGATTTGCACAACAGGAGGAAGAAATGAAAGAATTAAGAAGATTGAATGCAGAACTACTTCAGAGTAGTCTTCTTCTTAAGAATGCTGAAGTCCGACAGCCGAAGGAATTTGTTGTAACTACTGAGATGGATCAAGAATATCCTCCTTTGTCAGTACACCCACAGAGGTCTAATCCTACGGGTCAAACGCAACAACGGTTGGCAGCACTACCATCAGTTGCAGCACCAACCACCACGTCTGTCCAAGCTCCATTCGTTGCACCTACCCAAAACCAAGTTCAACCTGACGTTTCTAAAAAGTTAATAACTACTATTGAGTCATTAACAGCTCGGTTAGAAACTATGGAAGGGAAACGGGCGCAAGTTCAACCTGAAAAGAAAGTTTACCCTGAATGGGTAGATTCAATTTCTCCTCCATCCAGTTTTGGAAACCCTATTTTCCCTACTTTCAATGGATCAGGCGACCCTGAACAACATTTGACGCATTACGTATCTTGTTGTGATCCTATGATGGGAACTCCAGAGTAGCAAGAAGCAGTGAAACTCAGATGCTTCGTGCGAACCTTGCAAGGACCAGCTTTTTTCTGGTATACAAGCTTGAAATCCCGGTCAGTCATCGGATGAGAGGATCTTCGTCAAAAATTCCTTCTTCAGTATAGCTCAACTTTGCCAAAAACGACAGTTTTCGATCTTACAAACTGAAAGCAAAGGGAGAATGAAAGAGTCTCTGATTTCATTGCTCGTTGGAAGGGATTAACATATTCCTTGAGTTTATCACTCCCTCAGGAGGAATTGTTGCCAATCTGTGTGGCAAATTTGCGTGACGAATTACGCACGCCATTGATCCCTGTGAAATACACAGGAGGGTTTCGAGAGCTTACTTCAATCGCTCAACAGATTGAAGATTCTCTTATACAGGCTAAGGTTAAATCTCGTATAATTCCCTCAGCTCCAGGAAGAAGAATGGGTAAAGAATAAACTGCTACAGTTATGCTTAAACAGGCACCTATACCTATTTCTACTTCAAAACCTTCATCTTCTCGAAGAGCTCCACCTCCTGAACACCAACAACAAAGGCTATTTCGTCCAAATGATCAAAAAGATCAACGACGAAAACAATTTGAGGATATGAAGAGTAAAACATACTCTTTCCGAAGTGAGCAAGTTCCTGGTTACTTCAATTCAGCTCTGGAAAATAATTTGGTTCAATTACCAGTGCCCAAGAGGCCAAACAAGGAAGGAGATGAAGAACGTCCCAATTATTGTTCCTTTCATCAAATGTTGGGGCATCCCATCCAGGAGTGTTTTGTCTTTAAGGACCTCCTGCAAAAGATGGTCGACTTGGGACAAGTCAAATTGAAGGGTTCTTCAGCTCATGTAGCGTGTATTACCGCTACAGATCCAGAAGAAGGAGGCGAGTGGCAGGAAGTCAAAAGCAAAACTGCGAAAAAATATGATGATTGGATGGTCAGAAAGACAATCAATCGGACCCATTCCATATTGCGAACACAATTGAAGAAGCCAATTGTGTCTCCTACAAAAGCTGCAGTAAAGCCTCCATCAAAGGACAAATCCTCAAAAGGGCAGCACAATTCAAAGAAGAAATAGGAATCAGGAGAAGATGAGTATGCATCAAAGCCTAAATTGTCTTTGACTCTGGCAGATTTCATGCCATCTACTTCAAAGCAACGGGCACCGTCCCACCAAACGGCACAGCCTAAACAGGCTAACCAGGCAGAGTCTTTATCAGACGAAGAGTTAATCTTTGGTTCTGTTAATATGATTCAATTAACAGATTCATATTTCAGTCTTGATGAGCCTGAATCCCCTGTATCAAATAAGGGAACCCGAGGAAGTTCTAGAGGTTCAGGATATAGGGGAAGACGTGGATCTTTCCGAAGCCACTACTCTAATTCTACCCCTGCTAGCGCTGTATACGCAGCAGAAACTCGTGGTAGAGCCCTTCAGCGAGCTCAAAAAGAACAAGCAAGTTCTTCTGCCAATGGCCAACTCAGCTTCGGCACAGTTATTTGGAAGATCGATTAAATGTTCCATCTTCTTTATCTAAGCAAGTAAATGGATCTAATCAGTCTAATTTTCCAAAACCAAAGATGTTTCCAACTTCAATACAAGATGCATCAGCTTCCAAAGCATCTGCTTCCAAGGTACCTGCTAAACCGCATATTACTATTGGGAAACGCAGGCCTCTAGATCAAAAGTATGATATATTGAAACACTTGGCCCAAGTACCAGCCAAATTATCAATTTTGGATGCTTTGAATCTATCAAGAGATCTTCGGGAAGCACTCATCGAAGCTTTGTCAAGTCCTCAAGAGATTGAAGCTGAAATTGCTGCAGCTGAAATTTATCACATAGAGAATAATCCTGCAGAATTTCATGCAGTGATATCTTTTTCTGATAAAGATGAAGATGATGTTGTGCATGGGCACATAAAACCTTTGTACTTATCTGAAAAAGTAAATAGTATAGATGTTCAAAGAGCTTTTATTGACAATGGTTCAGGAGTCAACCTCATGCCCATTCGCACACTTCGTCGATTGGGCCTCACGGAATCTGATTTATCTCCATCTACCATGATGTTGCAAGGATATGATAAAAATGAACAAGAACCACTGTGAGAAGTTACACTCAGAACTCAGTTTGGAGATCTTGTTTCCAATTCGGATTTTATGATTGTTGATCAGGACTCAGCTTTCAATATCTTGCTTGGAAGACCCTGGCTACATCAGCATGCAGCTATTCCGTCATCATACCATCAATGTCTCAAATACTGTTTCGATGGTCAATTTGGAACATTGTATGGTGATAAGGCCCCGTTCAAGACATGTGAGTCTCAATACATTGAGGCGGAATTTTATCACATGAAGGGAAGAGAAAAATCTACAATGAAGGAAATTACCAAAGTTAATGCTCCATATGGTTTGGAAAAAATTCCAATAAATCCATTTTCACATGTGAGTACAGATTATGTGTTACCTATCAGTCAAATTGACAGAATAGGCCCAAATCAAAATACTCTTATGGAAAGATCCATAATGTCAATTACGGCAATCGAGCCAGACAACATGGGAGAAATTGGTAACTTACCAAGCAGTGATGAAAGCATAAGTGGTGATGTTTTCATTTCATCTGCTGAAATCCAACAAGTCTATACTTCGCTAATCAGGCCAGAAGAAGTTATAGCAACACCAGAGGTGAATATTGATGTCGATTCTCAATCCATTATCTCCTCTTTAATTCCCAAAGAAGACCCTTTATCATCAATAGGGTCGGAAATGGAAGCTTCTTCTTCAAAATATGAAAATTTTGACATCTCTTATGGTCATGAGAATTTCATTTTTTCATCTACTTTGCAAGTAGAAATGGAAGAAATAACACATGATGAAGAGGAAGAGGAAGATCTTAGAGATGCTCCTCCAGCATTTGAAGAGGGTATCTCTACCACTGTGGATGAACTCAGAGAAGTAAATCTGGGTACAGAGAAAGATCCACGCCCCACTTTAATTAGTGCGGCCATGACCCTTGAAGAACAAGAGATGTATATTTCTTTTCTAAAGCAAAATAAAGATATTTTTGCTTGGAATTATACAGAGATTCATGGCCTTGATCCTGATGTTGCCACCCATCATTTGTGTTTTCCAAAAGAACATCGAGGATTCAAGCAAGCTGCGAGAAGAACACACCCAACCTATGCTTCCAAAATCGAGGCTGAAGTGGATAAGCTTATCAAAGCTAACTTCGTCAGAGAAGTTCAATATCCCAAGTGGTTGGCTAATATTGTCCCTGTAAAGAAAAAGAACAGACAAATTAGGGTTTGCATCGATTTCAGAGATCTTAATCGATATTGTCCCAAAGATGATTTTCCAGTTCCGATTACAGAACTCTTAATTGATGCGACGACTGGCTATGAAGTACTTTATTTCATGGATGGATATTCTGGATATAATCAGATCCGAATGGCCCCAGAAGATGAGGAATATATAGCCTTCAGAGCTCCTCAAGGTGTGTTTTGTTACCGGGTGATGCCCTTTGGTTTAAAGAATGCAGGTGCAACATATCAACGCGCCATGCATCGTATCTTCAAACCTTTTCTAGGGAAATTTGTTGAATGCTATGTAGATGATTTGGTGGTTAAATCCAAACAACGTTTTGATCACTTGGCAGATTTGGAAGTCATATTCCATAAGCTTCGACAACATAATTTGAAGATGAACCCCTTAAAATGTGCTTTTGGGGTAACCTCAGGAAAATTCCTCGGCTTTGTTGTACGCCATCGGGGTATTGAAGTCGATCCTGAGAAGACCAAATCAATCCTTGGTATGTCACCTCCTCAGAATTTGAAAGAATTAAGAGGACTTCAAGGACACTTAGCCTATATTCGGCATTTCATCGCCAATTTGGCAGGAAAAAGTTTACCCTTCACCAAATTATTGAAGAAAGGAGTCACTTACCAGTGGACTAAAGAATGTCAAGAAGCATTTGATGTTCTCATGAAATACCTCTTGAGTTCACCAGTACTCATGCCACCTGTTGAGGGTAGGCCTCTTATCCTCTACGTGACAGCTTTAGAGCGATCATTGGGTGCCTTTCTCGCTCAAAAGAATGATGCTGGGAATGAAAAGAGTCTCTACTATCTCAGTAGAACTATGCTTGAAGCAGAAACCCGGTATTCGAGTATTGAAAAGTGCTACCTAGCATTAATCTTTGCAGTTCAGAAGCTGAGACACTACCTGCAACATCACGAGGTCCAATTGGTATCTCGTAATAATCCACTCAAATTCATCCTTAGTCGTCCAATGCTTACAGGACGTCTGGCAAGGTGGGCGGTTATTCTACAGCAGTTCGACATCCAGTATGTGTCTCAAAAGGCAATTAAGGGCCAAGCTCTGGCTGATTTCCTGGCTGAACAGCCTTCAGTGGAGGACACGTATTCAGATATCGAACTCCATGATGAGGAAGTTTTTTCTATTCAAGAGAGTCCTCAAACATGGGAAATGTATTTTGATGGTGCTTCTAGAAGTCCAACAGGGAAGAAAATGGAAAATCCTAAATTCAAAAAAGTTGGTTTAGGAATTGTGCTCATTTCTCCAGATAAGGCAGTGTTACCTTATTCCTTTTTGTTGTGGGAAGGTGGTACCAATAATGAAGCTGAATACCAAGCTCTCATTGCAGGCTTGGAGTTAGCACTTCAAGCACAAGTGAATCACTTAAACGTGAAAGGTGATTCAGACCTGGTAATCAAACAAGTCAATGGGGATTATGCCATCAAAAAAGAAGAATTAATCCCTTTGTATGATTACGTCAGAGAGTTAATGTCAGAATTCCCTTCAGAACCGACATTTTCTTATGTCCCAAGATCACAAAATGCTCAAGCTGATGCACTGGCTAATATAGCCACAGCTTTAGCAGATCCAAATCGGGATGAGACAACCATCGGTATTGCCCACCGTCGTGCAATTTCACCTTATGTTCAAGTCAGAACAGAGGAAATTAATGAAATTAGTCCCATTCCTGAACCGTATGGTCATACTACAGGATGGATGTCACCTATCAAGGAATACCTTCAAAATGGAACACTTCCACCTGATAGAGTCGAGAAAGAACAAATTCGGTGACGTGTGGTCAATTTTACTCTTTATGATGGTCCAAACCACCTCGAGAAAATTCTCTACAAACGTGGTTTTGATGGAGTTCTCTTCAGATGTATTGATGGTGAAGAGACAATGGCTGTCATAAAAGAAGTGCATGCAGGAGTCTGTGGTGCCCACCAGTCTGGACATAGATTGTCTGATCAAATTCGAAGGCTTGGATACTTCTGGCCTTCAATGATACAAGATTGTGTTAATTTCACAAAGAAGTGTCATTCATGCCAAATATATGCCAACTTCATTCATCAACCTCCAGAGTTGCTTCATACAGCTAAATACTCATGGCCATTTTCCACATGGGGAATGGATGTGGTGGGACCTTACCCTTCAGCTACGGCCAAGCAGTTTAAGTACATTCTTACTGCTACTGATTTCTTTTCCAAATGGGCAGAGGCAGTACCTCTCAAAGAAGTCAGTTCTAAATGCATTGTTAGCTTCATCAAGTCTAACATCATTACTAGATTTGGTGTCCCTCATACCATATTGACGGACAACGGCACCAACTTCTGTTCTTCTGAAGTAAAGAAATTGTATCAAGAATACAACATTAAGTCCAACCATTCATCTCGATATCATGCAGCAGCTAATGGCCAGATAGAGGCCTTCAACAAGACTCTTTCAAATATACTGAAAAAGATGGTAGATAAAGATAGGAGGTCATGGCCTGATAAACTCTATCATGCGTTATGGGCTTATCGGACTACCACTCGCAATGCAACGCGGTCTACTCCATATTCATTGGTATATGGAACAGAAGCAGTCTTGCCAATTGAAGTTCAATTTCCCTCACTCAGAATAGCCATTTGTGATCAGTTATCAACAGATGAGCAATACCAAAAACGGTTGAATGAATTGGAACAGTTAGATGAGAAGAGATTGTGCACTTTGCACCACTTGGAAATCTATCAGAATCGGATAGCACGAGCTTTTAACAAAAAAGTTCGTCTTCATTCATTCATTCAGGGAGAATTGGTATTGGTTCTCAGAGCACCAATGATACCAGGAAAGAAGCTTCCCAAGCTTGAACCAAAATGGGAAGGACCTTATTCAATACATAAGGTCTACTCCAATGGAGCGTATTCTCTGATCTCAATGGATGGAGAACACATCACGACTCCAACTAATGCCAGATTTCTGAAGAAGTATTTTGTATAAACACAAAATATTATTCCCAGAACCAAGACTCTTACAATTGGTTCATACAGCAATGGTCCAGTATGACCTTAAACTGCAACTTCGTCCAACATGACGTTAAACTGTGTCACCTTCAATGTCCTACATGACATTAAACTGTACAGAAGTTCCTTATTTGTCCGAGATGACATTAAATTATATGTTGTCCTAGCAACATGACATTAAACTGTGTGGCACTTCCAACGTCTAGCATGACGTTAAACTGTAAAAAAGTCCCCAGAACTGATATCCTCATATTTTCTCACCTTAGTCCTAGTTACATGACTTTAAACTGTACAACACCAGTTAGTCCTAGCTACATGACTTTAAACTGTGCAGTAATGGTCTAGTATGACCTTAAACTGCAACTTCGTCCCACACGACATTAAACTGTGAAAAAGTTCTCTAAACCTTCCAGCATGACCTTAAACTGCATCATCCCTGGTCCATGTATATGACCATAAACTATTTGCAAATCCCTTATGTCCAGCAAGACGTTAAACTGTGACGTCCTAACTACATGACGCTAAACTGTATAAAAGTCCCTCACGTCCGGAAAGACGTTAAAACTATATAATCATCAAAGGTCCAACATGACATTAAACTGCACCATCCACGGTCCATGCATATGACCTTAAACTATTCGCAATTTCGTCCGACATGACGTTAAAATGGTTCACTCTTTTGTCCTTACTGCATGACATTAAACTACACAGTCCCCCTTTTTCGTCCAATATGACGTTAAACTATATTTTCCTCATCGTCCTAACTACATGACGCTAAACTGTATAGAAAGTCCTTGATATGTCCTACATAACATTAAACTGTTATTTTGTCCCTGCTACATGACACTAAACTGTGCAGCACCAATAGTCCTAACTGCAAGACTTTAAACTGCATAGTCCCTTTTTTATGTCCTACATGACATTAAAATGTGCATCGTTAAGGTTGTTATTACCTCTTGTTTCTCACACAGAGTATGACTCACGTGAGCTTAGAGCGAACATCAACCATAACACTCCCTTTGGGCCACTAACCATGTGTAAGTCCCAACAACATTTTTTATTAGATCATTGTCCCCAAGAATAACTTGATCATTGATTCATTCTTTAATTGAACTACACGGACTTTGATCCTTGCCCTCCAGGCTGGGTATGTAGGCAACCTCCCAGGGTTCAAACCCAAAAACAATCTCTTCACATCGGTTCACCACCATCTCATATGATATTGATTCGTGAAACCTCCCCTGGAATCAATATCTTTACATTGATTCACTTTCGTCCTTGTTATATGACGTTAAAATATACAACACTTTTGTCCGGTACGACAATAAACTACAATATTCTTTGATCTCCTCACTTGAGAGAGAACTATTATTGACATTGATTTTTCAATCATGTTTCATTTCAAAAAGACTACGTGCATACATGGTAATGCCTAAATTTTTTATCTCAGGTTAAAACATCATTGCACTAAAGTCCCCTTTCACCCTTCACATGTACGAACCAAATTTGTACAAAGGGTAGTTCTAGAACTACGTGGACTTGATTCCCATCCTTATGGGATACGTAGGAACATTCGAGTGTCCCTCGAATCCAGTCCCAAGTCTTTTGGGCCTAACCCCAAATTTCACTTTCAGTCCCTTGGCTGAAAAGTCCTCATGAAAACACACACTGTGTATTCATTATTATGGTCCGAATTCTATGACCCTAAACTAAGATCACTCATACTTTCGTCCTGCACGACGTTAAACTACATTTCAAGAACTACGTATGGCTTGATTCTCATTCTTATGAGATACGTAGTGAAGTCCAAAATTTCAATTTAGGACCCAGCCACAACATGATTATGGTTTTCATTAACCTATGTATATCTATATACATTGGACAATACCCATCTTTATGTATTATAATCCTAACCTTAAATATTTTCAGATCTTCATAACCCTTTTCATGACTTCTAGTCACAAAAATGTCAAACTTCTGAGAATTCTTTTGCCTGACTATGCAGCACGTGCCCATAGGTGGCCTTGCATAAACAGTCCACATAACAGACTTGTCAGCCAAAAGATGCTATTTTATTTGACAATGCAGCCAATGCCCATAGGTGGCCCTGCATATTTCAACCCCCTAACGGGTTTTGTTAAATAATAGTAACTTCATTCTTGGGAAGAATGCCTCTTTTGTCCTTATTTGTCTTAAACAACAGTATGTAGGGATCCGCAAAAATAACCATCCTTAAAATATTTGTCCCATATCCTTTTTCATGATCTGAAAATATTCAAGTCTATGGTTTATTCTTCTTCCCTACGTTTGGGTCAGACCTTCGTAGGAGTGATGTTCATCCAGTTCTTCGATATTCTTGTTTGGAAATATCTTCTCCATATTCAAGTACCTCTTTCCATACAACAAACTCTATGCTTTAGAAAATTTGAATCTCCATAAACTTTCACTAGCTTTTAGCACTATGAAAGTAAATTTCTGGGAGTTCTTTTTCCTGACTATGCAGCACGTGCCCATAGGTGGCCTTGCATAAACAGTCCACATAACAGAATGGTCATCCAAAAGATGCTATTTTATTTGACTATGCAGCCAATGCCCATAGGTGGCCCTGCATATTTCAACCCCCTAACGGGTTTTGTTAAATAATAGTAACTTCATTCTTGGAAACTACTTCTTTTAATGCCTTTTAGCTCTTTTTCATATCATTCCTCAGATTCAATTATTCTTAAGCCATAGTTTACATTTTTTCCCTCATACTTGAGTATGGTAATATGTTTTCAGATAAATTGTCAAGGAATTGAATCCATTTTTTAATCCATTTTTTTTTGGTCAAAGCTATTTCGACCTTAAACATTAGCCCCTTTATGTCCGGCGTGCATGACTTTAAACTTCCCACACAAAAGACAAAGGAACTCTGAATAAAAGTCAAGTTCCAGCTCACTAAATATACATTTTTTGTATGATTTAGGTAATATTGAGCAGTTAAAAGATTCAAAGTTTGTAGGATTATTTGTAATAATCCTAGTAAAAATCAAACTATGCTTACTAGGCCCATTGGCTTAAGTAAATTTGAAGCAGGTAATGAAAGAATGCAGGTACAAATGATTGGAGACGAAAGTGTTTTTCATTGATACACAAGAGTTAGAAGGACATCCACAGATTGGAGTCTCTTCTCTTTTTCAAGAATTACAAGAGGCTTTCAACATAACACTTCATTTGATTTATGGCATCCCGAGCTTCATCAGCAACCACCTGGAATTCATTCATTCAACTGGAAACAAAAAAGAGATGCAGTGATACCAGCTCTTCTTGGAACAATTGTAAAAGGATGTTCTTGAGTGCTGTTTGAGAAAATTTTCTGCTGATCAAACAGTGAATCTGTTTCTGTCCAAGAGACTTGGAAGATGGATACATGGATTTGAGAATGGAGCATTGGAAGTAAAGAGCCATTTGGAGCGAGTACTCTTTTCAGATATTGCTCTAATACCATGTTTGTCTTCTCTCCACCAACCAGTAGTGGAAAACATTTCAGCCCATGGGTTTGCCATTTTCATATCTGCAAGGAAATGGCATGCAAGGAGAATTCGAAAGTTCACACCATTGTTGTTGCTCTTAATGCACAGCATAACCGAAATGAAGGAGTAGCAGCGCAGCTGCATTTCAGGTGTATAGTTGTTTGCATTTGGAACATTGACTCCTTGCAAGTGACCATGACCACATAGAGACAGGTAGATGCTCTGTGGGAAATTAAGATGATATTTCTTCAAGTACTTAGCCAAATCTGGAAGAGTGCTGTCGCAGATGTCATAGTAATCATGGCCAATGATGTTCATCATGTCATCAATCCTCTTGCTAGCCAGTTCATAAGTCGTTCCAATTCCCTTGGGAACCACTGAATCTGCACAAAAGATGAATAAACTAACTCTTAAATGGGTTTATTTTTCATAAATTTTGTGAAGAAATTTGAAAAAATGGCTAAGGCATTAAGGCGCGCAAGTCTACAAAATGGCGCGCAAGTATTCACGTGCCGCGCTAGTTTTCGCCGCGCAAGTATAAACCGCGCAAGTACGAATACCTTTACAGGAGCGCGACATCAAGGAAAACAGAGCAGACTTACGCGGCTTAGGTGACCTGCGCGGCGAGAGCTCGAGAAGGTATGAAGTCCGGAAATCCGGATACTTGTACAGAGGTGAGGCCGTGTATTTATAGGCCAGGAAGCCTACCTGCGCGCCGTACCCAGAGCACTTAAGGCCTGCGTGACACAGACTTATGCGCCACCCTCTGCGCACTGAAAGACTTGCGCGCCCTCCCTTTTCCTTTGGAAGGATTCGATTTCTTCAGAGTCAAATCCTCATTTCTCTCCGGATCCAACTCTGAGGGGGGACTTTTTTTGACGCTCCTTTCGTCACAGAATCTAAAGATCAGAAAAGGGAATATCTGAGCTCAAAGTGATTTCAACCTTTGAAGAAAACATCAAAAATCGACAAAGGCATGAACAGAGGATCAAAAGAAAATCCACCGCGCAAGTGATACCACTGCCGCGCAAGTATACTTGCGCGGCTACCTTGGTCGCGCAGGTGACTTGCGCGACCTAATTGGTAACCGCCCAGTAACCGCCCGGGGTCTTCTTTTGCCTATAAATAGACCCTGTGGGCCCTCCATTCGAGATGATCTTTTTCCAGAAACTCAGATTAAAGCTCCCGACGCCCAAGTCTCTTCTCAAAGCTTCCGGAACACTTCTAAGGTAATTTCTTACCTAGAACGGAAGATCTAAAGAGAAGAAGGAAGGCCTAAGTGTTGAAACATATCAAACACTTGCGCTCCGACTTAATTCCTTCAATATAACTTGCGCGTCCCTTCTCTGGAAGAACCTCAAGAGGATTGTAAAGGGTTTTCTAAAGAGTCGCTCAAGCATTTCAATGCTGGTTGAAAATCCTGCAAGTACACCATATGTCGCGCAAGTATACTTGCGCGACCACTACTTGCGCGCCGCCGCAGGACTTGCGCGCCTTTCAAGACTTGCGCGCCCCTATCTTTTTGGGTGCCCATCTTGCCCATTTTACCCCTCTTAAGCAATTTCACCTTTCCTATTCAAGATTCAGTCTTCAAGACACTCTTCAAAACCATTTATGGCATGAATTCTTGATTTGACTTTCTTATCTGAAAGGAATTCTGTGAAATCTCTCTCAAAGTCTAGTGATTTAAATATCCTTATGTCACTAAAATACTAGGAGTTCATTCATTCAACCTCATCCTTTAAGATGAGAAAATCCTAACTTGGGTCTCCTTTTCAGGAATAATCCCCAGTTATAAAACCTTTGATCTGGGCATCTTCCTCAGGAGTAAGCCCCAATCAAGTCCTCTAATCTTGGGCATCTTTCATAAGAATAAGCCTCAACCTCAAATATGGGCATCCTCTTCAAGAGTAAGCCCCAAACCTTAATCCCTAACCTGGGTCTCCTTTTCAGGAATAAGACTCAGTCATAACCTTGGGCTTCCTTTTCAGGAGTAAGTCTCAAGTCCCTTAACCTGGGTCTCCTTTTCTGGAATAAGACTCAGTCATAACCTTGGGCTTCCTTTTTTCAGGAATAAGCCCCAAGTCCCCTTAAACTTTTCTTAACAAGTCATAATTTACCTTTGATTTGGGTTTCCTTTTCAGGAGTAAAACCCAATCATAAGTCCCCTCCTAACTTGGGCATACTCCTTAGGAGTAAGCCCCAAGATTAGAGTATTCAAATCTCCATGAAGCACATATAACTTTGTGGACCCTGTTCATGGATTTTCTCCCTAAAAGTAAATCCTAAACCTTCATCTATCTGGGCAGTCATCCATACATAAGCCCCAAACAAATTCTTATGATTGCATCTTTCATGGCACAATTGTCTAAATTTTACCAATACCTCTTGTTTCTCACACCGATCATGACTCACGTGAGCTTAGAGTGTAAAAGTAATTATGACATTCATCTTTGAGCCATCAATCATAAACATCATACCCCATTCCTCGAACTACGTGGGTTCTGATTCCTTTTCCAAAACAAAGGATACGTAGGTAGCCCATTTATGGGTTTGATCCCAACTTTGAAATAATCGATGTCCTTCTGAATGACGATAAACTTCAAGTGCCCCACTGAGTGGCTTTAAAACCAGCCTGGTCATCATAATGACCAAGAGACTTTTATATAAATGTTTTGAAGGATACCATTAACCAAGAATCTATAAACAGATATGGATGATTCTCTATTGATGAAGAACCTCGAATACATATAAAAGATTCTCTAAATTTCTTTCATATTTAATCATTTATTGTTAAAACTAAAGGAAAGCTCATTTTATACTTGGTAATATAATAAGGATTCATGAACATAACTTAAATCTATAAAGAAAGTCCCGGAGTAGACAATAATTCCCCTCAAAAAGGTGTGATGAGTCCGACCTCCCATCCTCTCGACCAATGCAAATTCCTAAGCCTCATCAGTCCACAAGCTAATGAGCGCCTGCCTTTGGAAAGTAGGTCCAAACGGATGTGGAATCATTGGATGTTTCCGGTTGTACGAACAAACCCGCTAGAAACCGATTGGAATGTTTGAATCTCCTGTCCAGGAGGTCATCCCCGTAATCCGTGAGGAAACACTCATGGAAGGTATCAGTTCTATTTATGGATAGTCCCACACCGTTGGAAAGGTTTGAGGCCCTAGATATCGATACAATGTTAGAATATTGTTGATATCTATTGTTCAGATGATTTAAAATGGTAATTGGGGTCAGTATCTCCCTAATCGTATTGTGCATTCCAGTGAGGTGTGGGTTCCCTTAATGGTTGTAGATTTCATTTCTCAGTGTTAGAGATAGTTGGTATTCATGGATAGTTAATGAGCTCAAAGTATTATACAACATGGGGTGATCCATTACTCTCTCCCTCAGTGTGCTTCCTATAGGAGAGTTGGTTTAGGTAGAGGGTTCTCTTCTGATGGTTGATCCTCCCCCCTTTGAGTTGTGTTTGGGATTCTGTATTTTTTTCATAGGTGTTAGTGTGTCTGAGGAGGTGTTTTTCATTAGGTAGTTTACCTCTTGGAGTGGTATGTCGGTTCTTATTTTACCTTTAGGTGGGAAACTAGGAATTGTGCATTGATATTTCAAGGTAAGTTCATGATTATTTTATATGAGGCCTCATTAAAGGAACAATGGAATAAAGGTAACTCTAGGTATTACACCCTATTTATTGGGCTGGTGGGGGCACAAAAGATAATGGCATAGATCATGGATATGTATAACTTTATTTAGAAAGATCTACCTCATTAGATCCCCAAAGTATGATGGTTATGTCACATATGGTATTTACTTATTGGGGAAAGATATTGAGTGATATTCAAGGCTACAGCTGGTCAGGAAGGTGTCTTCCACTGAGAGAGAAAAATAGGGATGTTCCATCCCTTGAGGTATAAGGCTTATTCATGTATTCTTTAGTTGAAAGTGTTTGTTTATTATTTGGGTTATCCCTAAGAGTCCTCTATTTTCTTTGTAGGTAGTCTTCTTGAGTGGTAGAGTGGTAGTTTTTCCCCTAGGTTTTCCTTATTAACTTGTTGAGTTGGGTGTAATTATGGTTCAAAATTTTAAATGAGATGGACTATAACCTTATTTCGATTTGGTTTTTGGTGAATCCTACTGGTTATTTTTATAATCACCTATACATAGGTCTCAACCTCACAAATTTTCTATCTGTTAAGAATATGTAGATGTTTGTGGTCTTTTGGACATAATGATATGGAGCTGGATCATTCCTGGAGCTAGTGGAATTCATAGTTGGTAGGGTTTAGGTTGGGTTGATTTGACATAGTGACTCTCCCTCTTCTTTTAGTTTCTTGAGGATAGGGTTATTACTTGGGATGTTTTGTAGAGGTATGCATGCATATTTTACTTTTAAGCTTGTATGCATATCCTATATAGTGATTCCAATTATTACAAGATTGGCAGTGTATCTTTGTTAAAATATAATTAGGTTAAGCACCCCCATATGTGTGTATTCCTTCTTATTATAGTCACCAAACCCTATTACGACAAAAAAAAAATTCAATTTAATATATATATTTATAATTTTATCTTCATCCTTGAGTTCATAGTGTTAGGGATGAAATTAGGAAATTTTGAAGCTTTTACAAGGGTGCATGGTTTTCTACACAAATTGATAAACCATGAAAAGAACAATGAAACCTCTACAAATTTTGATATTGGATAATTTTGTGATTACTGGATTGTTTATTGTAAAATATAAGAGTAAAACATTATACCTACTTGAGTTCGGTAATTTAGGTCATTTAAATCCCATTCTAATTGGGGGATCTTCCTTTGCTTCCCCATTTTGAAACCAACATCCTAAGGACCTATCCTGGTCATTCCTTCCCATCCCCTTACCATCACTTGGTGATTATGGATTGGTTTCTTAGTGAATCATAACCCAAATTTAAAGTTAAGAGATTCTATTTCCCTCTTGTCTTTGTTTATTCAATTTAACCACATAATATATAACCCCAGTGGCCATTTTGTGTGAACTCCAAGTCTATGGTTATTTAAAAATTAGAGGTTTTTAGTTTCTAGTGATTTTAGATTAACTCTTGAAACCTCTTCTAATGGTTTTCATTGAAGGATACATTATTACTATGATTACGACAGGTGTTTCCTTCTCATTCCTCTTTATTTGAGAGAATTGTGGATGTTTAATATTCTTAACATGATTTTGATCTAGATAAATAAAGTGTATGTTTGCCATATTTTTTTCCAAAGTTTTTCCATAAATTACTTTAGTTTTACTTTGGTATAATTGTGGGATTTAAAATTTTAAAGGAACTTCCTTGGTGGTATTTCACACATTCCCAGTGTTTTATAAAATTTCAATGATAGTTTTCATTAATATAAATTATTTATCTAAAATGTTTTGGGGAATGTTCCATGGTTTATAGGACTCCATGTTTTTTTAAAGGGGTGTGGGTAAAATTTATTTAATTATTTGGTGATGCCTTTGTTTATTTTAGCATGATAGTGACTTAATATATTTTACATTATTCTTGAAAATTACATTTTTTTTTCAAATGTGGTTTTAAAAAGGGAATCCCAAGGGCATGACTATTAATTTTTAAAATGAAGAACTATTTGGAACCCTATGTAAATTAATCATGTTACTTAATAGTTACACCCTTTTTGAGACTCATTTTTATCCATTTTTGATATATATATATATATATATGTTGAAGAAAAAATTAATTTTCAATTATGATCGTGTTTCTAAAAAGGGGTCATTATTTAATGGGGTGTTAAAGGTGAGAAGGAAATGATCGTTATTATATATTTCCTTGGAATATATGGTTGTTATGTGATTGACATATTCTTCGAGATTGGCCCAACTCCTTTATCTATTTAATGAGGAATACTAGGTTTCTAAGTGAGAAATAGAGTGGTAGAGTTGAGTTTTTTTCATTGGATAATGCCCCTTAGTTTTGGTTTTTCAAGATTAGGGGAATGTCACTAATGATGATAGATGTGACTGATTCAGGTAATAAGGTGTTTACCTATATAACTTATCTGTAGTTGGTTCCATATATGCACATTGAGTATTATCCCATTAGTACCTATGGTGTTTCCTCATGATATGAATCATATTTTATGTTTTATTTATTTATTATATATCATGTTAGTTACTTGGTTTTTATATTGAATATGTTTTGGTGTATCGAACCTCTTAATGTTGATCCTTAATTTTATATGGTTTTCCTTGTGTCATTATTGTTACTCATTCATTAATTTCCATGAAATTAATTTATTTTATGGTTTTACATTGTTCTTTATTTATAATTTAAGGTTGTGTTATGGTTTTAAGAGTAGGTATGAGTGTTTTCCAAATGATTATGTTTTCGTGGAAACCATTATTTACAAAAGAAAATTCATTTCATACCAATTTAAATTTTTTCTCTTTCAAACGAGGAATGGAAATAAACACATAATTGCTTCAATTTATTTACAAATTAGTATAAAAGATTTATTTTATAAAGGGAAAGATATAAAATCCTGGTAAATTCCTCTTATGTATTTGGTCATACCACACAAACTCACATTAGTGGTTATGTAAGCATCATTTTTTATTCAGGTTTTCAGGTCTTGGATTCGGGGTTTGGTTGAAACTTATATTCTTTGGGAATCAAGTGATGTTGATTCATGTTGGTGACTTGTGAGTAACATGGTTATTGGACATACTTATGTTGTTCAGACATGTATCATTTTTTATGCGTTTTTATGATTCAAAAAATCCTTATTTTTATTATAATGAGTTTATTTTATGTTTTTCAAATTATGTATTATTTAAAGAAGTGATCTATTTATTTAAATGGATTTTATCATATGAAATTTTATTTATTATTCTAGATTTTAGCTATGTGATTTATATTATGCTGATTGATTATCTTACACATAACATGATTATATTATTGAGTAAAATTACTATCTATTTGGAATATTTTAGTCTATGAAAAAGTAGTTTATCATACAATATAATAATGTTATCTTATGTTTATTAAAAGTTAGTATTATCAGTTGAAAGGAAATTAAGTGTAGTCTTTTATCTTATGAAAGTGAAATTCATAAAATAATTATATTATAAAAATCAAATAATGATGTGGAAATCAATTATTTTACTATGGTAAGAAATTATCTTATGAAGAATAATTATCCTATGATCATTTAACGAGTTCTCTTAGAAATAATTTATCATATGAAAATAGTGAAATCATGTTATTCTATGTATAAGAAGATATAAATTGTTTTATCATATGAAGCTCCTCATAAATTTATCTTAAAATAATAGTGCTATCAGATGATTATCTTATAAAGAATAAGATATTGTTCATATCATAATGATTATATTTATAAAATTAGAATAATATATTAATAATTCATTTCATTCAGTTAATAATAAAATAAATATAGTTGTCTAAATAAGGAATGATCTATTTGGGAAAAGTGTTGTTTTTTCCGGAATTGAAAATCTAAATAGTAATATTTCTAACATCTATAATGCATAATCTTAATCTATATTTGGAAAATAAGGACACATGCCATTAGGAACCCATCGTATAAAATTTTAAAAGGATTACTTATTTAACCATTGTGATTATCTGGTATGCTTAATTTGAAAATCAAATAGGTGATATAAATAGGGAAGTTAGCCACTACATCAAAGAGAGAGATACACATGTACATAAAAACACTCTTATAACACAATGAATGAATTAATGTATGTAGAATAAATGAAATAAAATTATTTCATGACATTATTATATGTTTATATATTTCAATAAAAGAAAATCTAGATCTATTTTTTAAGATCATCATCTTATCTAAACGTGTATTTATCTACTATAAGTTTCTTTTTGCAATTATGTGCTACAAAATTACCTAAAATTTCATTCATATATTTTTCATCTACACAAATAGTAATTAAGTGTGTTAAGGATGTGAATATATCTTGTAAAAAGAGTTCCTAGTTAAAAGATAATGGGCCCTTTGTAATAAATAATATCTTCTTTCACCCAGTTGGTTGCCCCCCAAAATAGGGTTGTTATATTGAAAATCACAAAACTCTTAGAGTAGAGTTTTGGTGGAGTGGACTAGGGGATTTATGTTCCTTTAATTGCTATAAATATTTTATGTTCAATATTTTTCCTTAGAGATCTTATGGTTTTTATATATTCTTTTATTAAGTAAATTATTAGATTCTCTTACCTTGAAGAGGGTGGTTTTAAAGAAAAGAAATTTTTATGAAGTAAATTCAGCTCTCTTGGGTTTTTAGGTATCCATTTACATGGATAATAATTGGTATCAGAGCATGCACCTCTCGAGTTCATAGTTATCAAAGGATATAATATAAAAATATTCATTCAAATGGATACTATGGTTGATAATAGAGAAGGTATTTCAATGGATAAAGATCCCTATTTAAATGGTAAAAATTATGGTAGTTGGAAGGTGTGCATGACCATCTATTTTAAAAACCTTGGCTTAAGGGTTTATCTCAAATCGATGACACCTTATAAAATTTTGGAAAAAAACTAGAAACGTGGGATGATAATAATGAAGTAAGATATGACATGAATTCTAAAGAAATGAATTCTATAAATGTGGGCTTGACCTAGAAGAGTTTAACTATGTTTCTCAATGTCCCACATCCCATAAAATGTGGAACACTATAGTAGTTTCCAGTGAACGTACATACAATTTGAGGGCCCTTAAATATGATACCACCAAACATAAGTTTTACACCTTCAACATGGATATAGGATAAATATTCGCTCATTTGAATAGAATTATCACCATGATTATGAATAGTTTTGTTGCTCTAGGAACACCAATTACTGAGCTCGAAAAATCATTGCATGTTTTCAGAGTTTTACCACCTAAAGTAAGTGAAATATTTGTTTCTATCAGACAATTTAAAAAGGTAAATAATTTAATTATAAAATATATTATAAGAACTCTTATGATGCATTTGGTAGAAATAGAATTTGAAGCTAGATAATATAAAATGTTTAAGAAAGAAAACAATCCTTTGAAGGTTTCTAATTTTAATGATGATAAGAAGAACAAGGATAAAGATATTTTTGAATCATTTGAAGATGAGTATTCCTCAAATAATTTAGGATTAAATGATGAACTTGCATATTTTTTAGGAAAGTTCAAAAAGTTCTATAACAAGATTAGTGTATTTAGAAGAAATTTTAGCAAGTACAAGAACAATGGTAGAAGATCTAAATAATTGAGATACTGTGAGTGAAAAAAATCATAGACACATCAAGCCTTAAAATCCTTAATTTTAACAAATAAAATGTCTAATAATTTTTTTTTTCAAGAAGTCAATATATAAGAAGAAATCCAATAAGTTTATGAAGCACACATGGAGTGATTATGAATATTTATTGATTATTCATCTTCAAAATCATAATATTAAATATATAATAAAAAATATAACATGTGTTTCATGGAACATACAGATTAGATACACTCTTAATATTCTTATGAGCAATATTTTTAGTCTAAAATTAAAAATTTTTCATATGAAAAATTAAATGAATATTGTACCATGTTCGACACTAATTATTTAATATTTAAAAATAATAATAAATCTCTTGTAAACCCCTAAAAAATTGATAATTAATAGGAGGACATAAATAAGAAAATTCAATATTTAAAAATATTTTTGTAAAAGTATAATACATCATGTACAGAACAGAATAACACAATCAATAACCTATAAAAAGAAGTTTAAATATTCAAAGATGATATACGTGTTTTTACTAAGGGATAAGACTACGTAAATAAAGTTATTTTTCAAAACCAACATAAATGATAAAAGTTTGGAATATGAAGACAAGGTTAAAGGAACAAAATTTATAAAACTATATTGTGCCTAGTTCTAAAAAAATATCTACAATGCTATGCGTTTTCACTATGGAAAAGTTAAAAATTATGAAAATATATTTAATTTTATGAAATCCTTGGTTTTTTTGAATTAAAAATGATTTTATTATAAAAATATTTCGAAAAATAACTCATATATTTTCAGCATAAGAAAAACAAATTTGGGTTCCCAAGTCTTTTGTACTTAACGTTGTAGGACCCAAGAAAATATGGGTACCCAAAAATAGTATTTCTTTATTTTTCATTATAGTAAACTAGCCACAAAAATAGAACTAAAAAAATGGTTCATGGAAAGTGGCTCTTAAAGAAAGATTACTGGATATTTATTTAAATCTCAATCATAATCTAATATTGATGGAAGTTATGTCACATTAAAGGATAATGAAAAATATAATATACTTTGAATTGGATATGTTAGTAATCTACAATATATCGTCAATAATAAACTACTTAATGTTCAAGTATTAACAAAAAATATGATATGTATTTATCAACATTGTGATGATGGTGACTTAGTTTATCTTTCAAACAATGCCTACTGAGTTTTTAAGGAAAAATTACTAAAGGTTTAAACACCAAGAATAGATAATGTTTATAATTTAGAACATAATTATTTGTGTAGAAAAAATTTATTTTTTCTGAATATAAAAGTAAATGAATCATGTTATTCGCATAAAAGACTTTGAAATTGTATTGTTAATTCTTTGAAAAAATTATCAAATATAATTTGTCTTTCTCATTACCCTAATCCTAAATTGGATAAAAAGTAACCACGTGATTCATGTCAATTACAAAGAAAAAAATATATTTTAAAATGATTAAAAAGGTTTCTAATTCTAGATAGCTAGATAATAATTATATGAATATTTTTTAACCTAATAGATAGCAGGCCTTGTTGGTAAATCATTTTTTATTTGTTGGTTGTGGTTTTTTCATGATTTACTTAGGCTTATTTCTTGAAATTTATGATTGAAGCCTACTCTATCTTGGTCTGATTGAAAGTTATTTTTTATTATTACATTAAAAACCAGGTTTACATGTCATGGAGGATAAAAATAATGAAGGCCAAGTGAATCCTTCCAAACCACATTAACACACTCAACATGAAGAGAATTGAGACTATCATAAACCACCAGAGTCTCCTCTGGTCTGCCCCAACGAGCCAACACATCATCCGCAAAGCTGTACTCCCTTAGACTATGATGAACCATCCTTCCCTGATTAGTCTCCTCTTTGAACCTATGAGAAACATACACCAAATCCCAAGAGATGTCATGATTGCCCTATAGAGATCTGACCAGAACCTTCGAATCCGATTCCACTTCCATCACCGGAAGGCCTTTCCTCCTGCAAACAATCAGACCTGGTAGAAGAGCTCTAAACTCTACACCCATAGAGTTACCAGGTCCATAATAAGCACTGAAAGAAATAAGAACTGAACCCCAACAATCCCGAAGCAAACCACCACCCCTCATGATTCCTTCGAAGCATGAACCATCCACATTTAGCTTCAACCCAATAGCTGCAGGTCGCCACCTTACCCACCGCCCTCTATCCAAATCTTGAATGCGTCTGTGACCGATGTTCCCTAGAATAACTGAATGAACTACATTCTTGAAAAGAGAGGACAATTCAGAAATTAGAGATCTCATCCAGACCTGAAGATTTAACAAAGACCTCCTAAAACCCAACCGCACCTGATTGTGATCCTCCCATATTGTCCAACAGATGGAGACCGGAATGATAATACAAGCTGTTCTCTCCCCTGTCCTACTACCAAAACCAGATTACCATAGAAGAAGGTAATCTCGAACCGAAGGACACTCCCTATATGGAAACCTGAATTGAGATATCTAAGACCAGAGGAAACCAGCCAATCATCCCTGAAAAAATAAATGCAATGTTGACTCCGAACACGGACTCTCACAATAGTATCATCTCGATGCCATGCAAATCCCTCTTCTCTTAATGTTTTCCTCAGTGTCCAGGGATCGATTTTGGATCCTCTACACCAGAAAGGTCATTCACAATGGTATCACATTACACCATGTAACCTTATCCCCTACCACCACCGTATCACCCCTATGAAGAATCCTCTTGTAACCATTCATATTAAAACACCCTGAGCAAACCTCTGTAAAATAGCATCTGTCTGGATCATCACTCATAACAATTTTGCTAAATAGGTTCAGTTGCGACGGGTTAAGGTTTTCATGAATAAACTCATACCTTCCACATGCCGCCTTAAAAGAGATGTGAGGATGAGGATAGTCTTCAAACAGAATCCTCTCCTCCGTCCATGTATCCTCCCAAAAGTTAATCTCCACACAACCAATCACCCATCTGGTGTGATCATGTAGCACCTTCAGATGAGAAAACATACACTTGGTGAGACGCCTCACTCCACGCATGCAAAACTCCCCATGCCAACCATACCATGATCTGAAAAATCTAACCCACATAGACTTACCATCAATAACCTCCCAAGCTAGTCTAGCTTGCATCCCCAGAATGGATTCGTGAATATCTTGAAGTCCAACCCCTCCCTCCTCCACTGGTCGGGGCAACCTCTTCCAAGAGGCCCAATGACAGCTCCCTTCTCTCTTCGCGTCCCAGAAAAAAGACGTGAGAATGTGTTCAGTCCTATCCCCAGTGCCCTTCGGGGGGTTGATGATGGAAAAATCATGCATAGGTATAGATAATAGAACACTATTGATAAGCATGATCTGGCCTCCAAACGAAAGCACCTTGTTCTTCCAGTTGAAAATCCTTCACAAGATACGGTCCACAAACCCATTGAAATGATTCTTCAGAATCCTTCCACTGGATAATGGAACTCCCAGATAAATAATAGGGAGTTGTCTCTGTCCACAACCGAGAATATCCTGGATAATCTTGCACCTTCCTCCCATGCATTTGTTGGATATGAACAAGTGACTCATCGAATGATTGATCGATTGCCCACTCAGCCTCCCATACGTGGTCATAATTCCATTAAGAGCATTTAAAGTTCTACACCCACCATTCAAAAATAATTATATATCATCAGCAAACATCAAGTGTGATCTACTCCCTGAATTCCTTCTTCTATAGAAAGACCTCAATTTACTCTCTGCCATACTATTCTTCAGATTTCTGGACAAAGCATCTTGAGCGAGGACAATGATGATAATATAATGAATTTCCCCCTATCTAACTCCTCTCACAGATTCGAATAAACCAAAACATTTCCCTAATAAAGAAACAGAGATCCATGGAGATGCAAAGCACCTGAAATAGAGATCACAAAACTGCTCATGAAACCCAAAACACCTCATGAGCTGTAATATGAAGCTCCACTCCAAATTATCATAGGCCTTATTCATATCCACTTGCAAGATGATATTGGATCCAACCGTCCATTTATTCATATCATGAACCATCTCACTCACGATTCCCACTGCTCCTTGAATGCTCATACCTTGAATAAAACCATGTTGTTCCTCAGATATAATCCTGGGTATAACGTTGGATAGTCTCCTGCCAATAAATGTAGCGAGAATTTTGTAAGAAACATTGCAAAGGCATATCGCTCTAAAGTGGTTAATAAGAAAGGGGTCTTTGATCTTTGGCACAAGCACCACCCTTGAAGAAGATACCCCCTTAATCAAGGCCCCCCCTAAAGAAGTCTTGAATAGCCTCCACCACACATGGCCCAACAAACTCCCACATAGTAATGTAGAAGGAGGATTGAAATCCATCTGGACTAGGTGTACTCTCATGTGGCATACTTCCTAGAGCCTCTCTAATATCCCTCTCTTGTGGGATAGTGGAGATGCAATCATTCTCGGTTTGAGTTATCATCATAGGTAAACAGTTCAAGAAATTAGAACCCTCTTAAGATTCTCTATCAAAACCAAAAGTATTCTCCCCCGCCCACAAACCCTCAATGTGTTCCAATGCAAGCTGGCCAGCCACATTCACGTCTGACGTATAAGATCCATCCTCCCCCTTTATATTAATCTTCATGTTCCTCCTCTCATTGATGAATATCTGAAAGAATGCATTGTTGCGGCCCCCCTCCCAAAGCCATCTCACTCGAGAATGTTGCATAAATACCCTAACCATCTCTAACAACTTCTCAGCCAGGACCACTCTTTTATCACATAGAGTCGCAAAATTATTCTCATCCCAAGATACCTCGAGAGCCTCCTCCAATTTCCCAACCTCATCCTGTAAACAGGTCACCCCATTATTCAAGTCTGGTTTCACCACCAGCCATTGTCTAATCTTCTGTTTGAGCCATTTAAGACGATTCACCAGCCCTCCCCAGGATTTCTCCCTCTCCTCCTCCAACCAAGACTTCCTCACAACCTGCATGAAACCAGTATCCTTATGCCATTCACTCGAGTAATGAAAGCTCTTTCCAACCACCGCTTTACATTTAATATCTAGTAAAAGTGGATCATGGTCCGAGAGAATACAAGTAAGATGAGTAACCGGAGTTTTTCAGAAAAGGTCCAGTCCTTGCAAGTTGGTAAGCCACCTGTCCAGCCAGCTCCATATACGATTCTGGCCTTTACGATTATTACACCACATAAACTTCGCCCCTCTGAAGCCTAAGTCCAATAGACCGGATTGCAACAAGCACTCCTTGAAATCCACTATACCTTCCCAGTTACACCCCATTCCTCCGCACTTCTCTGAGACATCCACAATTGAGTTAAAATCTCCTCCTACGTACCACACCATAGAATCAGTTCGAACAGACTTTAAGTGTGTCCATAGCTCCCTCCTTTCCACCACCTTATTGGTCTCGTATACAAACGAAAAGAGAAGATGGAAACCACCCACTTCAATATTCATGTCAATACACTGCGGCATCACACCTACAGCCTCTACCGATATATCATTCATCCATCCATACCAGATATGTGAATTGTTAGGTCCACCATGAAAATAGATTGAAAACCCCATTTTCTTTGCTAACCAAGGAAGCTTGTATGCATCCTGTTTCGGTTCTAAAATCACAAACAAGGAAACTTTGGCCTTCCTACCTTACAGAGATAAAAAACCGCACTTAGCTTGAGCACCCACACCCACCCGAAGCCTGTGGGTCCGGACCCAGTTCCCCAACCAGATCTCAACCGGAGGGCTCCACCACCTCCCTTAGTCACTGGAAACCCATCACATCATGTCCATGGAAGCCACAGACCATACAAAAACGAGGGAAATTCCGATAAAACAACATCTGTTTCCACCAAAAACCATCCTCGAATTCAAGCTACACCATGGAAGGTCTCTTCAAAGCTAATTCCATTTCAACACAAATTCAAGGGATCTATGCCACCCTGAGCACCTTAGTATCATCATCCGTACCTAAAAAGAAGCCAAAAGAATTCCCAAGTTCCTTCAGAATCGCCGGGTTCTGAAAAGGAAGAGGGAGACCTGGTAAAGGCAACCACACTGCATCTGAGGAGGATTCGTGACCACGATGGCAGTTCCAAGACCATCTGGACAACGAATAACGCTAAGAGCCACACCTTCTATCCTCCCTAGACCATGCTTTCACAATGTCCTCCCTGGATGCAAGATGAAAATAGAAATCTATCCTCGACAGGTCGGAAACCGCCACCGGGAGAGACAACACCCAGGAATCAACAAAGTCCTAGAAGAAACCACGGGACGACTTGGAGCTGCCCAAACAATCCACAAGAGTGATCTCATGAAAGGCAGCCACCTCATGAACCTCCCAAGACGATAAGCTCACCACGGGTATCTCCCCGACCTTCTTAGGAACCCGTTGTTCCACCACAATCAGAGGAACCTCTGAACATGCCAAGTGCACCGGAGAAGGTTGCACATTGATGCAAAACCCAGAGGTACCCTTTCACAACACCTCCTTGATGGAAGCCCTGGGAGAAACTCCAACCCCAACCCTCTCAACAGTACCTCCCGAAGCCACCGGAGAAACCACCGATGAACCCTCACCACCAGGGAGCAGAGCAGGAGCCATCTCCACTTCCATTATCATTCCTCTTAGTTAGAAAGTATATTATAAATAGTTCCTAAAATATGGTATTAAACACACCTTTTCTTCCCCCAGGACACAAATATAAAATGATGATTTTGAAAGGAGGAATAGGATATTGGAATAAATTTCTAGAACAATGTTACCTGAATATAAATTTCCTATTTATTTTCGAGATGAAGCTATTAACACAACATTTTATGCCATTAATTGAGTAATATTATGGAATCTATTAAAGAAATCACCCTATGAGTTAGGGAATAATAACATGCCAAAAGTTTGATACTTCAAAGTGTTTGGATGTATGGTTTATATTTTAAATACGAAGGACAATATTGAAAAATTTAATCCAAAATATAAAGAAGTTGTATTCCTAGGTTATTCTAACACTTCCAATTCTTAGAGAGTTTTCAATAAAAGGTCAAGGATTGTTAAATAGTCAAATCATGTGAATTTTGATGAAAGCGGTCCTTTTGATCACAAAATGACTTGAATTGATGAGTTGGGTAATTATATTAAGGGAATGAGACCTAAAAAATTTTTAACAATAAAAGGATGATGATTTGGAATTTAGGTTTAGAGAACCAATTCCTATAATTGTTGATACCAGTGAACCATAAAGTGTTCCACTTAGATTACCTAGAAACCTTAAGGACCATCATCTGGAGATAGTAATAGGATGTTTAAATAAAAGAACTAGGGAAAAAAATGTAGGAAACCATATAGAATTATATAATTTCTTATTCTATCTAGAGCCTAGAATTGTAGAAGAAGATTTAGCTGACGAGAGTTGTGTTTTAGTAATAAAAGAAGAACTAATCTAGTTTAATTGGAATAAGGTCAGAGAATTAGTCGATAAATTCCTTTACTATCTTATTATCTGAGATAAATAGATATTTAGGAAAAAATTACATTATCACGGTGTGATAAATAGAAATAATGTTAGATTGGTTTCAAAAGTTTATAATCAAGAATAATGAATAAATTTTGAAGAGGCCATTTCCCCTATAGCTAAGTTTGTGACAATTAGAATCTTGATAGCATATGTATCTTATGTGAATTATAAATTATATTATATAGATTTTAAATCCAAATTTCTGAGTTTATTTTTAATGTAGGATGTTTATATTGAACAACCTACTAGTTTTTGAATACCCACACATTGAAAATTTAATTTTTAAACTTAATAAAGAACCATGTGGGCTTAAAAAAGAAAATATAGCGTGATATAGAAGATTAAGTTTTTTTCTTTTATAAAATTGTTTTTATGTGGGATTGGAAGACCCCAATATTTTCAAGAAAAATTCATCAAAAGGTACTTTTACTGTAAAAATATATGTTGATGATATTATTGTTGGATTAAAAAACAAAAAATTGTGTAATTATTTTCAAAACATATGAAAAAAGAATTTGAAATGAGAATGACGGGTTAGTTAAACTATTTACTTGGATTTAAAATTTTTAAAAATGATTTTTAAATATTTTAAACCAATGAAAATATATTCTTGATTTAATTAAATTTTTTGGACTTGATAACAACAAGAATTATTCAACTCAAATGAGCTTCAATATTAAACATGACTTGGATAAATCTAGAAAACCAATTGATAAAATGTTATATATGAAAATAATTAGAATTTTTCTATATCTTAATGAATGTAGGATATAAATTATGTTTTTAGTTTTTCTTTTTGTAAGTTTCAATCTGATCCAAAATAATATCATTTAAATTATGTTAAAATGACTTTGAGATATTCAAAAGGAACTTTTTACCTTCTTTTAAAAAAAATTATGATTATAATTTATCTTTATAATCAGATACTAACATTGGTGGGTGTTTAAGAGATAAAAAGATTGCCTCAGGAACTTGTCACTTTCTTGGTAAATCCTCAGTTTCATAGACTTGTAAAAAACAACACTTAGTAGCACTGTCTACTACTAAAGATGAATAAATTTTAGTAGGAATTTTATGTGAACACGTGATAAAGATTAAAAAAATGCATTTTGGATTCAATTTTAACTATGTTCCCATAAAATTTGATAACAAAAGTGCTATAAACATTTCATGAAATATTATAAACCATTCTAGAATTAAGCACATGAATTTAAGACATCATTTATCAAGAGATCATTCACATGATAGTGATATCACTTTTTGTAATTAATTTCACAATAAATAAATTAACATATATCCTTACTAAATAATTTCATGCTAAAATATTTGATCTTATCAAATAAGAATTAGGATTATTTAATTTTAATTAATTTTGTTTCTATTTTACTTATTTTATAAAGAGAATTTATATTTAGTAAATATTTTATTTTAATTATTTCATTTGATATTTTTCACCACCATTTGGAGTATTATTCACATATCAATAGGAAATGTAAGTTAGTATATCATGATTATCCTCCATATCACTATTTTTAATAGTTAAATTACCAAAAAACAAAATAAATCAAGTCAGTTATATGTGATAAAACCATGATAAGCTTTGAATCATTATCTCATTTCCAACTAAATATTTCCCCTAATCCTTCAATATTTTGAATCACCTTTAAAAATTTTGAAATCTAAGAGATTGTATGGTGATAATTCTAGTAGGGAGAACTACTCAAGGACCACAATAATGGTATTGAGTGGAATGACTACTGATTTCAATTGGATAAATGGTATAGATATGTTTCTTAAGAAAGTTATAAATAATAAAGAATTTGAATTTGTGTTTGATGAGATGAAACATAGTTTTTCAATGAGAAATTTGTACGAGAGTTCTACTAAATGAGTGTATTTAATTTTAATGATAATAAGGATCATGTTATAGTAATAGTAAACCAGAATAATTTTTCAAAGTTGTATTTAAGAATAGATGAAGTCTTTAGATTCTCTTCTAAAAGAAATTCTAATTTTGACACCTCTTTAATGGAAGTCCTTGATGTAATCCCTTAGGAAATAATTTTGTCCCTTTTGTAAAGCATAAAATTAAGATGAAACCTATAAAATAACTAGAACTTGTGAGAAAGGTTATTGTGAAGTTTATTCATTTGGATATTTCTCAATGAAATTCTATTTTTGAGAAATTCCTTTTTCAAGACATTAAATTTATATATCTGTTTATGATATAGAAACTAGTTAATTTTTAATAATATAATATGAAGTATATATTCCATATTAAAACAAACTAGTTAATTTTTACCTTTTCAAAAGGTTTCAACCTTGATTTTAGTAAATCTGGTGTTTTTTACACAAAACCATTACGATACATTGTCCTGGGTTAATAACATTGAGTGATAGTTTGTTGAAGATAAATGTATATTTTTTGTAATTAATATTTGAATATATTTTTTCTAGTGAGTTTCAAAGAAGAATTTAAGATAGACCGTGGAACTACTCAGGGGGAGTTATTTCATATGTTTGTTGCTGATGAGGTTTCTGCTCAAGATCCTATAAGTTTTATTGCTCCCGTATAATAGCTATTTAGAATTATGGATGTTAGAGATATTGTGGAACAAAAAAATCTTTTGGATATTTGAATAATAGTTTGAGTTTTTTATATTCTATGAAATTAATCATGGGGATGCGGTTATCCTATATGTTCTATCTGAATCACATCATGTTGTTGATGATTGTGATCTTACCATAAATCAACTGCCTATTTTACCAATTTCCTATATGATGGAAAATTTAGATATTTTTATTGAAAGAATAGTTATAATTGGTCAAGAGAAAATCATTTATACTATATCTATATCTTCGGATACCATTATAAAATTTATAAGACAATTAGTATGTTTTATCAGTTGAAATTATGTGTATGGTGAAGAGGAAGAAGAAGTAGAAGATGCAACATTGATTATTAGAAAAGGAGAAGAATGGTCAAAATCATGCGAACCGTATAATTTTAAATAAGTATCCTATTTTTATTAAAATAAATAAGATCACAAATATTTTAGTGTTGAAGTGAACCAAGAATTTTTTTTTCTTACTCGCTCACATCATACTAGTTCTGAAATCCCTAATATTGAATTGAATGTTGTGGATGAAAGAGACAATGATATTTATTTCAAGCTAATGATTGAAGTAGATTCATTGAGAAATCATTTAGTTGAGTCCAAATATGAAATAAGGAATATTTGAGAACAATATATCTTAAAGGATGATATTGGTGAGTTGAAGTTTTTGTTTTAATCTATTTTGGAAAAAGTGTTGAAATACTCTGCTATAGAAGTGTCTGGATATAAGTCCATTTATAGGGATTCTATAGAATCAAATTTGGAAGGAGTGTCTCTCACTATATATCTAATAAATTCTTATATAGACTCTATTAAATATGATTATCTCTATAAATATTTTTTACAATATCTTCAGAGATATGTGGTTGTTGATGTTAGGAGAATGAATATAATTCAACAAAGATCAATTTTTAATATTTATTGGTCTCATAAGGAAATAAGATACTTGATAAATGACTGAGTACTAGTTCTACATGATGTTTCATTTCAATTAAAAAAGAATACTAGTTTCATAATAAAAATTTTACAAAAAAATGGTTGGATCTTTGACCATTAATTTTGAAGTGCTGGAAGAGAAATTTAGAAACTTTCTCTAGTTGGGAATAAAAAAATTGATATCAAAATCCTGATAAATAGAAGTAGAAAAGATGTTTTTAGTGAACCACAATAGTGTTAAGTCCTATAAAAATTAAACTAGATAAATCTTTCTATCCTCCTACCAGTTTGAATGGTTTTTTAGATAACCAGTTTAAAGTGTTAAAGAAGTTGATTCAGAACTATGTCCAAAAAGGGGATCTGCATAAATTTTTGGGAAATTTATCTTAGAGATTATGTAATAGTTTCATGACTCTGTTATACTTTTATAAAATCTAAATGGTGAAGTGAATTTATATGTGTTTATATTATTTATACCATCTTGGAGGCAGATGGTGAATTATACCTACAATGTCAAATCATCATGCCAGAACCCCTTAGAGATTTAAAGAAATCTTTGATCCTTCTAAATTCTATTCAATGGAAAACCATAGGTTTTTTGAAAAGGTTTCTTTACCTATACATGAAACTTCTTCTAAGTTATTATTTGTTAAATTCATACAAATTTTATTTATCATGGTCCTATTAATCTACTCTTAAAATGACGCAAAATTTAGTAAGAATTTCTCGAGACGATAAATATGGACGTGGAGGATCTTTACTTACATTGGATGTTGTTGTTGGAGAAAGTAATGATGATCCAATACCAAAATATCCATTACCAGTTGGCCAACCTCAATATTTTAATGTTACACCACCTAAAAATTGACCATTTCCGTGTAACAAACTTACATTCTTGATTGGGTTGTTTGAGTGAATGGCATCTTTGAAATATTTAGTGGTTTTATACTTATTTTTTTATTACATTATTTTAATTCCTTTTTTTCTTATTAGTTGTTCATTAATATAGAATACTATATTTTTTATCATATTTGTGAATATTTTAAAACTTTATATTTATTATATTTATATGTTTACTTACTAATAATTGTTTCTATTGATTATTTACTCACTAATTTCTGAAGAATTTTTATTATTGATATGTTATTTAATTTATTATATATGTTTCTCTAATTATTTTACAATTTCAATTGTTATCTTTTATATCCTATAAATACTCCTTTAGAACAAGTTCTTGAAAAATTATATTCATATTTATTTTGTATTACACATATCATTTGTACTTATACTTACAAGACATTAATTATATATTTTTTCTTATGATACTTCTTTTTATATAACCAAAGGGGGAGAAAAAACGTAGAATACAAAAACTAAAATCACTTTAAACATTTTTCATCAATTTTTTATTTCTCAATGAATTTTTTGATCATAAAAAATGATAATATTATTGGATGGACATATTTGTTTCTGATATATCTCAGTTGATTATGTGTTTTGGTGATTAACAAAATCCTTATTTTTATTTTAAGGAGTTTACTTTATGTTATTCATATTATATTTTTTTATAAAGAGTGAGGTATTTATTTTAGTTGAATTTATCATTCAGAAAATTATTTATTTTTATGTATTTTAGATATTTGATTTATCTTACACTATGTTATTATATTAACCATAACATGATTATCACAAAGAGTAAAATCAGTGCCCGCTTTGAATATTTTAATTTATGGGAAAGTATTTTATCTTACAGATAAATAAAGTTTTATTATATTTGTTCAAAGTTAGGAATCACAGTTGAAATTAAATTTGAGAAGTATTTTATCTTATAAAAAGGGAAATTTGAAAATAATTATCTAATTAATATCTAATAAATCCATGGAAATATATTATCTTACGTCAATGAGAAAATATATTATAAATAATAATTAACTTACAATCATATAATGAGTTATTTCAGAAAGAATTTATCTTATTAAAATAGTGAACTATTGTTATTCTATATAGTGCAAGATATCTTGTGTTTTATCATATGAAGCTACTCTGAAATTTATCTTATGATAATAGTGATATCTGATGATTGTCTTATAAAGTATAATCTATTGTGTGAATCATAATGATTACATTTATATTTTTGTCATAATATATGAAAAATTTATTTCATTATTTTGATAATATTAGAAAATGAATTTTATAAATAAGGAAAGATCCATTTAGATAATGTTTCATTTTTTTGAAAATGGAGAGATCTGAAGAAAAGGATTTATGACAACGCCACCATAGAATCTTATTCAGTATTTGGAAAATAATGATATATACTTTTAAAAATCTATCTTATCAACTTTTAAAAATATTACTCCTTCAATTATTGTTATTATCTAGTATTATTAATTTCAAAATCAAAGGGGATATATAAATTGTAAATTTAGATTCTCCATGAAATAGAAATATACACATCTATATATTAATACCATGATAACACATAGAACAAACACATGTAAATAGAAGAAATCACATAAAATTATTGCAATTTTTTCTTATAATTATCTCTATTTCAGTCTAATAACCTCTTGAGATGTGATTTAATGATCACCATATTCTCAGGAAATATCTATATCTATTTTCAATTGATGTTCAAAACTATGTTATGTAATATAATTTCAAATTTCCTTCATATATAGTTCTTCTTCACTCATTACAATTGAGTGTGATAAGGCCATTGATATATTTTGTAAAGGGATAGACTATTTAAAATCTCTTAGACCCTTTATAACAAATAGTAACTACTTTTACTCAATTGGGATCCCCCATAAAATGGATATCAATGTGAAAACGTAATAATCATTGAATAGATTGCTAGTGGAGTGTACTAGAATATTTTTATTCTATGAACCATTATGAATATTCTCTACTCAATATTTTTTCCTATGATATCTTATATTTCCACTGTTAAATTTTGTTAAGGAAGATATTGGATCTTACAAGCCATGGAGAGGATGATTTTAATGTAAATTAGTTTTTTAAGAACTAAATTTAACACCTTATTGAGTTTCCATCTATTCATTCCATTGGAAAACAATGGTAATGGTTTGGTTGGTATCTAAAGTTTGTTGGACATGTTGGGTTGATTTGTGAATCCTCATCATTGACCTTATTCTTTTGTTTTAGTTTCATCTTATGGATTTAAAACTCATGTATATCAACTTATACTTTGTAAATTATTTGCTAAATTTTTATGTTATTATTATCATCATACCTTTTTTGGTTAGTTTACTTTTATTGTAACTATTTCCTTTTATGGAATGTCAAATGAATAGACACCTTATATAGGGTTTTTGGTTAGAACCTACTATATAGTTTATTGATTAAGAGGGTGAAATCATTCCTATATGGTCATATTTCTATACCCTTGAAACTCGACTCCAATCCATGGTGATTGGGAACACGCTTCATTCTTTGTGGTGGAGAAATCCAAGTGACAGGTTAGGTTTAATTAAGCCAGTCTGTAATAAAATACTATAATATACCTCTTATTATTTGGGGGTTAATTGTATATCTGTGGGTATAGGGGAGTGCTTGACCAGATCTTATTCATGTTGGACCCTAATTTACCTTGGGTAATAAGGATTTTAATTTTCAGTTTAACATTTTTAGTTGACTAATAATGAGATATTTTGTTATATTTTTATACTACTATGAGTTTTAGGTAAATACATTGAGTAATTTCAGGAGACTCATAGTTTTGGGGTGAAAATGGGAGGGAATCTAGATGAAAACCATTTGGGTGAATGACCTCTCATGTTATGTATAAAACATGTGGATCCATTCTAGGAAACATACAATGATACTTTTATAGTTGTCACATACTTTGACAACCATGTGACTAAACCGTTCATATTGTAATTTTTTAGAACATTATATTTTTCACAAAGTTGGTTCTTTTAAATACTTTTATGATTGAAGATGATTTTATATGAGTAATTGAGTTGAATATTGAAGATTATTAAGTGTGTTTGACTATGTTTTAAAGCATTATTTTATTCTTTGGTATTAGAACTTTATTTAAAAACCAAATTTTGTGTGTGTTTTGAGATGCTCTTAGGAAAAGTTTTTAAAATTTATCATAAATTATTTTAGAGAAAGATGGGTTTTGGGTTGAGATAATTTTTGAAGAATAATTTTAATTGTTTCAAGTAAATGGGATGATTTTTGGGATTTTTTAAATATCATTGTTAATGATTTGAGTAATGGAAAAAAATTTGGGTTGTTTTTGTTTTCAAATGTTTGGGGTATGTTCCATAACGCATTTTCAAATCCTTTAGAGTAAAACTATGATAGGGATTTTAGAAATTTGAAAATGTTGTTTATTATTCTATTTCCCTTATATTATGATTTGGGATGTTGTGAATATATTTTGTTTTTATGATATTTTAGAATATATCTCCATAATGGAATTGATGGGTAAAAGATGGAATGCTCTAGGTTGTTTTTATAATGAAACATGAGTTATCTTACGAGTCCGTAAATTTTCATAGACTCATGATAGAATGATAGGTCCATGTTTATATATTCTTTTGGATCATGTAATAGTGTTTTTAACATTGTATCATCTTGTCTACAATGGTGATCAATTATCTATTTCTAATCGTAACATTTATAGACTCCTTCTCTTCATTGGTTCAACATGTATTGTAATTATGGTAATGATCTCCAAAGGTAGGTTTTCACTAAGGTTACTTACAAAAAATGATACAAAATTCATGCTTGTCGATAGGGTAGGAGGTCAGGCTCATCAAATTTTTTTGAAGGGATTATTTCTTACTCCTATACTCTCTTATATATTTAAGAGATTTTCATGAATCCTTACAAAATCCTAGCATGAGTATGGTTTCCCATATTCTAAGGATCTGATTAAATCTAGATTGAGTTGTGAACATATCTTTCTCATATAAGTTGTCCATATTTTTCTTAATAGTCTTTGATGATTTTTTAAAGATATATATTTAGGAACCTAGGTATTTATCCCTATCCAAAGAGTTAATGAATGTAATGATGTTGGGATTAGGAACATAAAAGTGGCTTTCTAAATATCCTTATAAAGGAAATTATTACCCACATAGTTTAGTTCCACCTAAGAGGGAAAATTTTATCATTTAAGGTCACATGACAAGGACCAAATCAAGAATTTTAACATCATATAGTAAAGAATATTTGTATAAATATCCCATAAAGTAGTTGGTGAGTTATTTATACATGTGTGATTCTTTTTGGTTTTTACTATTTATTGTAAACTAAACATGATAAGGTATAGATCATATCTCGATCATCGGTAGAGTCATATGTGGATCTCCACCAAAGAAGGATGTCTCTACTTATGCTTGTTTGTATAAGGAGGTCCTATGCTCATCACATAGGAGGTATCTAGCTTTTTTTGGGGATTACACCAAATAAGATGTCCATAAATTGGAACCAAAAAGAGAATATCAACTCAGGGGGTATTAAGGAACCAAAAGGAGAATCTTGAGTCAAGGTGTACTAGTGTACCAAGATAAGTATAATGAATTAATGTACATGAAAAAACCAAGAGAAGTATGTCAACTGAAGGTCTATGAAGAATCAAATAGAAGTATATAAAATCAATGTTTAATGGGTCATCATATGCTTGTCACATAAGAGAAGATATATATTTGAGAGTGTTGGGATTAAAACTAAGTGAAGAAAACTACATATTTAGATTAATAGGAACCAAAGCCTATGTTGTTTTAATGACATAGTTTAAGGTCATATGTGAGGACTGGTCCATGTAGTGTAATGTATTGAAATAAGGATGTGTGCTATGTAGTTTAGAGTTTTTAAACAAGGATTAATGGGATGATTCTTATGATGATTACAAATTATTCTAAGTGAATGATAAACGAAACCACTTATCCCATGTGATTCATTATCAGTTTGAGAAACAAGAGATAAAAGAAAAATCTTATTGAATTAGAAAATATAATAAGGGATCGAGTGGGGATTTTGTGTTGGGATACCCTGAGATACTATCACAAACTAGTTCGGGTACCCTGGTAACCCAGTAACTGAGAGGGTCTTAACATAGCTCAATGGGAATTGTCGATCACCATGGGTCGATGACTAGCACCTGGCATCATACAATAATGAAAGTATGAGTGGGTTTTCCAAAATAAATTCATAAGTAAAGAAAACAAGAAAATATACATTTCAAAAGAAACTCCACTGGGATTAATGTACCAGAAGTAAAATAAGTATAACAACCCAAGTACTATAACCAAGTACCAGAAAATAAGAAAACTTCCAAAGTACCTAATGATGAAACTCAACACAACCACATATCAATAACCATAACCACCTCTGAGTGATCCTTTTACCTTGATCAATCCTAGAAGAAGATAATCTACAATCACTTGAAGACACAAGTAGGGTGTGATACTAAGATCAGTAAGATTTCACAAAAAAGGTTTCATAAAAAGATTCCAATATCAAATTAACCAAGAATGTGATTTGAATTTTCAAATAAATAGGTTTTGAATATGAAAATAATATTTAAAAAAATAATTATTTACAATTCAAAATTTGGAAATACGTTAGAAATTAATTCTTTACATTTTGAATGATATAAATACATTTCAAACAATGGAATTTACCTTCATTCAAGTGGTGGTTTACACAAATATCACTTTTCAAAAAATGGCTTAAACAAACACTTTTATATAAAATTGTTTATATAAATTTCCAAGGTATATATAATTGTTTACAATAAAGGAATATATAAATTTAAAATACAAAAAATCGAGATACATGGTTATATGCCAAATAGGTATGATAGTTCTAGGCTATTAGAACCTGACACTATGAAATTGAAAATATGTACACACATCCCTTTGGGCCTAAGGTAAAGGAGACTCATAACCATTTCTTAAGGGATGTGATGTGATGATATAAAGTTATAGGACAGTGTAATTCATAAAGTACCACCCAAAATTAATCACTAACAACCTAAGGATTGCATGTTCTCTTGTAGAAAAAATTATGGGAAATTTATTTTAAGATTAATTAAAATTAAATTAAATCCTATTCTCTATATCAAATATTCCAATTTTCCCTTTAAAACCCATAATGAGTTTTTAACCAAAAACAATAATTTTTATAAAGATGAAACCCTAAGGTTTCCATAAAACCATTTTAATCCATTTTTCATAAATAAATATTTGAAACCAATTCAAGAAATTTTACAATATTCTTTTAAAAATTAAATTCACCAATTTAATGTTTCCAAAAGATTCCATCAATTTTATAACAAACCCCCAATTCAATGGAATTCAGGATTTTTTTCACAATTTTCCATTAAATCTGTTCCTCAATTAAATTAAAAAATTTAATTTAAACAATTTCAAAATTCAAATTTCACCAATTTACATAAACACACACCAATTAAATGGAATTGGGGGTTTTCCAATTTCATTCTGAAAACCCATTTTATTCATAAAACCCTAACACAATGAAATTGAGGTTCAATTGAAATTTATTTAATCAAAATTATACAATTTAATTTAATTAAAACAATTGAAAATAAATAATGAAATTTAGTGTTATGATAAAATGGGAATCGTAACAATACCACCTACTAAAATTAATAGATCTCGTAACACCGAACCCTAATAAGTAATTTTACATAAAGAATGCAGATCATGAATTTGGGAATCAAAACTAGGATTATGATACTAAAAGGAGGGTATTAGATCCATAAATCAATATGGGGATCCCTAAAACCCTAGAGAGAAGAAGCGAGTCTTCTGAAAAATGAGACAGGGATGAGGAAACTAACCATGAGAAGATCAAAGGGAATTACACTAGATTTGACTAACTTTAGAGAGGTATTATAGGGACAAAAAATGATTCTTATGATCTCCATTAAAGGGATAAATCGGTTTGGTTCAAAGGAGGTCTATCAAGGACCTAAATAGAGGGTTCAAAAAAATTGATAAAAATTTGGATTAAGGAAAAACCCATTTGCATGGTTTCTTGGGGAGAGGAACACAGTTTATTCAAACTGTGGGCCTCATAGTTTCCTCAAAAGGAAATATAGTTTGTAAAACTGTGCGCAAGCCCTGAAAATCCCATTGTCTAATTTTTATAATTTGTATTACCTGGGTGCAGGGTTTGGAAAACAGTGCACCAACTATGCACCCACCACACACTATCAAAAACATATTTTTTTAGAATTCACCCAATTCAAACCCAGAAGAAACATAACCAAAGAATGTTCCAAAAAGAGGGGTTTAGGAATACCTAAAAATAGTAACAGGATGTTACATCCTCCCCATAATATAAAATTAATTTCCCCAGAAAGCATATAATAAAGCTTCCATGTGAAAAATATGAGTCTACTACTCTTTCATCAGTGCCTCCCTCTAACAAGTCTCATGAGAATTAGAACAATGCTACTATAGCACCTTAAAAAGGTACCATCATCCCATAAAGTATCTTGGTTTTATAATCAACAATCCTGACTGGCCGTTCAGTCACAGATAAATCAGGTTTAACTTGAAGATCACCCTAGCTCAGAACATGAGATGGACCAGATAAATACATTTTAAGCTGATATACCTGAAACAAATTATGTATAGACGTCAGTTATGAAGGTAGTTCTAAATGATAATAAAATTTACCAACCAGCAAATCAACCTCTAAAGTTCCAAAAAATTGAGGATAAATATTCCATTGGCTACCAAGCCATGGATGAACCAACTGAGGTCAATCTTTAAATAACACCTAGTCATTAACTGAGAATTCCAATGGTCTATGATGATGAATTGTATAAGACTTATATCAGCTCTATTCCATCAAAATTCTTGGATGAATCAACTGGATCTTTTTTTCGTCACTTTGAAAAATCTCAGTCCAACCAATGAACTTTCACCATTCTATGACTAGCAAAAAAGAGATTTATAAGGCCGACCATACATGGACTTAAAAGGAGATATCCTGATTGCGAACTGGTATCTATTGTTATAAGAAAACTCCACAAGTTCCAAATGATCATCCCAATATCCACCAATGTCATGAACACAAGTGAGATGTATATCCTAAATAATCTATATAGCTCTTTCTGTTTGGCCATCCGACTATGGATGGTATGCCATAATCAAATGGGTGTGAGATCCCACCACCTCTTACAGGCCTCTCCAAAATAAATAACTAAACCAAGGATCCCAATCTAAAATTATAGCTGAAGGAACTATTTGAAAAAGAACAATCTCTTTCACATATATATTTCCAATTCTTCAACTTAGGTTGTATCATGAATGGGTAAAAAGTGATCTGATTTTATTAGCTTATCAATCAAAACACATATCACATTCTTATTTATCTGGGTACAGGGAAACCCAACCACAACGTCCATAAAGACCTCATCCCACTTAAAATAGGAACTAGAAGTGGCTGAAGCAAACCTGAAGGTTTTTGGTGATCATTATTAACATGCTATAATTTAAAAAGTGATAGATAAATTAAACACTACTTGGTCTGTAACACCCCGATATTCCATGATACGCTTCTCATTCAATAATGCAATAGCTTGCATTATACGCAACTTCGAGTTCTAAAACACCGCGACTAATCAAAGTAGCCGTTATGAATAGTAATAACCAATTTTTAAAATTATAGAAATTTTATATTTCAAAATGGACTTCATTTTTGTATTCGTAATATCGAAATTAGCCTATGTTGAATTTTTGGTATTTTTCTGAGAAATTCTAATTTTTTATGAATAGTGAAAAATACTTAAAAACAACTTTTTTAATGAAAATAATTTATAGTGATAAATTATACTATTTAGTGGTTTTAAAGTATAATTAGAATATATTTTTACCATTTTATCCAATGGTGGTCATTAGAATTAATTTCACTTTGAAATTGGACATAAACAATTGCCAATCTTTTGATATAAATTGTTTCTTAAAAACACGCTATTTGTTGTAACAGTGGGAATTAATTATAAAATTAATTAATGCAACTTATATGTTTGGAATTTTGTAAAATAGACATCATTTTTGAATTCGGAATATCAATTATAGCTTAGGGTGAAATTTTGGCCTTATTCTGAAAAACTTCAATTTTTGATGAATACTGAAACCACTAAGTGGTCGTTAAAAACTGATTTTTCATTAAAATGAAATATTACCACTTCTGTGATTTGATTTTCAAAAATCCAACATACATGGTTGTCATTAATAAGTAAAATGTGGTTCAATGAGATTAAAATAATTTTTGGTGAATAGTAACTTTTAAGTTCTTAATCGCGATTAGAGGTAATTAGTGTAGTTTAAGGTAAAAATAATGTTTTAATAATATGAGATGAGCTTGAAACTTGTCCTACTCCTATTGGATGAGTCATGGCCGACCAAGACAACCCATGGGTCAACTTGGGGACCCCGTGGAGCCACTTTAGTTGGAAAATGACATTAATATATATTTATTTAATGTTAAAATTAAATTGAGACAAACATGAGTTGTTTTACTAAAACAGTTTTTAAGTGGGGTTACACAAGTCCAAATTTTGATTATAAATATTCATTAGAAAGCTAAAAATATTTCCTACATCATATTTTTTTTATAATTTTTAGACATCAAATAAATTAAATTATTTATGACATCATTATGATGCAGTGATGACCTCATTATTTAACGATTTAAATAAAATGAGAAGATAATGTAACATCCAAGGCATAAACTTGTCAAAAACCTATTGGATGAGTAGATTTCGAACCCTTATCATCTTATCCTCGAATTATATAAGTGTGGGACCTCTAAAATCCAAAACTCATTTTATAATAAAGTGACTTTTCTTTAATTTCCAAGAGTGCCCCTCCTCTCCACTTATAAAAGGCCCCCACCTCTACCACCTCATTCACACTTTCAAGCCATTTGGCTCGGCCAACCTCTGCCCAAATACTCTCCCAACTTCCCCCTCTTACTCCTAGAATCCTCACTTTGGGCAGGACTCTTCCCAAGGAAGCCTTTGGCTCAAATCAAAAAGAGTTACCCGATTTTGAGGTAATGTATTCTCTAATGTTGTTTTGTTTTATTTTTCTTCTCCAACCCCCTAAACTCTTTTTATTCATTTATTTTGTAACAACACCAGTATCCTCAATATAATAGTATGTTGTTATAAGAAGCATTCGAGCTACACTTACACACACCTACATCTAATGGTTAAAGAACATACTGTTTCTGTGGATGGCGAATTTCTGCCTCACGAAACGATGATTGTTCAACACTTATATAACACCTTCAAAGGTGGCCATTAAGATGTCACTATTTTTATATATGATATATAATATGTTTATGTTTTACTTATGCTTCTGTATTTCTCATTTATGGAATAGTTTATGATTTCCATTATGGGTAAAATGCGATAATTTCATTTTAGGAAGTGCGGACTACCACCCCCTCAAAGTGATTTGAATCGTTAATGCCATATGTGGGATGTATAAAGGATGGAGTAAATGGTATTATACACTATATTATACTGTAATTATATTATAAATTTATATCATTATGATTTCATTCCATTAAATACGAAATAGAAATGAAAGTAGCGTTCATGCGTACGTACGGCTTACCGTCTCCATGAACGGTGCATTTCATTTCTTACCTCTAAATGTTACGTGACATTATGAATGAGTGTATATAATGTATATATATGATATATATGATATCTAAATCATGAATATAATTATGGATATAATGGATATTTCACCACATGAACAACTTGTAATTATAAGAAGTTTATTTTTGACTCAAGTACCAAAGATCGACAAAACGACCGTTATTAACATAAATAATTAAATAATGTTCATAACATGGTAATAAGTGATATAAATGGAATAATGAACATGAAAAAGGTTCTTAAGTAAATATAAATTAACTCTAGTTTATTATTCAGGAGGTTAAAGAACGGTCGAGTCAGGACAAGACGCAAGGTAAGGGAACTTCTTAACCCAATTACTATTCTTTGGGTTAATATCCTACTTTCAAATTATGTCATGATATTTTTATGTCCTATCTTGTATTTGTACATTATTTATGTGTACTTATAGTGAATACATATTATAGGTGTACTTTATTAAAAAAATGATCTTTTTAAGGACTTCGTCTCAATCCCCTTTCGTTGAGGCATATTTGGTTTTATACAGAACTTTCTTTTATACGGTGTATAAACCCCTTTGACTTTTACGTTTATTCAAAAGGAATCTTTTTTATACGAAGAGTTTACTAAACGACAGAAGGGAATTTTTTTTTCGTACGTATGCGGCGACAACGACTTCTCCGCCATCGTGACCACTATTTGAGTTTCGGCTTCCTCTACAAGCCATACCCTTTTTTTAATGAAAAATAAATACCATGTTATACTTTTCTTTTCTTTTGGTATTGAAAATGGTTTTTAAAGCGTTTTTATTATATCAATGTGTTGTATTGATATCTTGTGATTGAAATGTGGAAATTTTATGTTTCCTTTATATATGTTTTATGTGATACGATTATGTTATGGTTTATGAGATGTTTAAACCTATTCATATGAGGAATGTATTGGACTTAATAAGTGACGGGTGGAGCCCGCTATAGCTCCTCGATGCATCGGTAGGTCTCATGAGACAACTAGACGTGGAATTGGACGAGGCCCTTTCCCAATTTGATTTATGGTTTTGGACGAGGCCTTAATCATTTTAGACGTCTTGGCCGAGGCCTTGACAAAATGTTTCAGAATGTCTGGCATTATACATTCCCTCATTATGAAAGTGGTTATTGATATTGCATGTGATTATTCGACCAGTAGAATATCCATGTGAATAAGTAAATGGCATTATCTCATTTTACTTTTGCCATATTATGTTGAAGTTCATGTTTAAAAGGCTTTTGTTTAAGTTATACATTGCCTTAAATGTTAATGATTATTTATGAAAGCTTCCGCAATATTGTTATCCTTACTGAGCATTTGAGCTCACCCCTTTCCATGTTTTAATATTTTCCAGGATGTAAAGAAGTATTTTATGAATGACCTGCAGGGATAGCCAGAAGATGATATGAGTGTGGACTATGGAGACTTTTTTTATTGTAGTTTTTCACTTTATGATGTAATGTAACGTTTACGAATGTATCTAGTGTTTCCAAGGCTACTAAACTAATCGGTCTTTCGAGACATGATCTTTTGTGATCATGCCAATGTTACGAAGTAATGCACCGACTCTGGGTAGCTGGGGTCGGGGCGTTATAGTTGGTATCAGATGCAGTTTAGTACTAACCTTGGAAGCAAGATTTAGATAAACTCTGATTAGAGCACATAGCCTGAAGATAGACTTTGAGGATTAGTATAGAATAACTTCCTAGAATTTTGGTATTGTAGAGATGTTGTGAGTTTTCCGAGCAATACATCCCTGTATGGATACGAGCAGGTAGAGGTGGCTCTGGCACAGATGTACCTAGGTGTAAAACCCGAAAACACCGCTTTGAGCTAGACTCAAACGGGAACTGGTGCACGACAACGGGCCTTGCTGCACTCTTGGTTACGACACTCCCGGGGGATATGCTTAGGATAATTCTCATTTAATTTACAAACCACTATGAAGGGTTATGAGTATATAATTCGTCAAAGAAAACATTTATTTTTATGATTATGGATTATATCCATAAATAGTTCAATTTATGTAAAGTGTTTTACAAGTATGGAATTATGTATTTTGATTCATAAACTAATCTAGTTTATGCCATTGTTTAGAAATGGCACCTAGTGGAAGGAATGGAAACCGTATAAATGCACGAACTCCGTGTAGGGATTGCCCTCCTGCTCAAGATAATTATTGTGGATCTGGAGATTCAACTGGTGCTGATCAACTTATTACCATACTGGGACAACTCACTCAGGTTATGAATAATAACCTTACTCGTATGGAGCACCCTGATCCGCAACGTGGAGGATCAATGCTAGACCATTTCATGAGGCAACAACCACCAACCTTCAATGGGAGTACAAATCCTATAGTAGCTGAGCAATGGATAAATTCCTTAGAGAAAATATTCCATGCCTTGGGGAGTAGTGAAAGGGAGAAGGTTGTCATGGCAGTTTACCGCCTCACTGGAGATGCCGATCAGTGGTGGTCGCTGATTCAAAACACAAAGGAAGATGATGACGTATCGAATATGGAATGGAGGGAGTTCAAAGAGCTTTTCTTAGAAAAATACTTTCCTCATGACCATCGAGCAGATATGGAAAGGCAATTTCTGAGTCTGAGGCAGAAGGAGGATGAGAATGTCACAAAGTATGAGGCTAACTTTACAAGGTTAGCGAGGCATGCTGCCGATTATATACGTAACCCAAGGAGTAAGATTGATCATTTCTTTTATGGGTTAAAACCATTTCTCCGTCGAGCTTTAGTATCACAATCCTTCTCATCATACGAAGATATTGTCTCATTGCTATCAAGACAGAAAAGGAATTCTCTAAGTCTTATGACAACAAAGTAAAGCAAGAGAAGAAGAGAACGGTGGAACAAGAGACAGATAAAGGGAAAAAGGGAAAGAAGGATTTTCCATTATGTGATAATTGTGGGAAGAATCACCCTGGTACTTGCCTAAAAGGAATGGGAGTTTGTTATAAATGTGGAGAAAAGGGTCACCAGGCTCGTGATTTCAAGGGAAAGAAAGAGGCTATCAATGTTGAATGCTACAATTGTAGGGAAATGGGGCATTATGCAAATGAATGTCCTAAGCGTCAGGGAAATTTACCTCAGAAAAGGCCAAGGGATCAAGGACAATCTTATGCTGTTACTACAGTTGAAGCAGAATAACTAATGTATTGGTGCTTTTGGACTCATGGATTATATTCTGGTTATAAGAATAATGTGATATATATAAAGATTGTAATGCAGTACTTTTTGATTTCAGTAAGGTTTTAATATGATTAAGGTAATCATATTTTTAGTATGTGGCAATACGAGAAACTTTTCTTTGTTTGGGGAATCTGATGTTACAATTGATTTTGGAATTTAGAGACCTTTTAGAGAAAGTCTGGACGGAGGTATTTTGGATAACTATTAAGGTTGGAGTGGATTAAGTTGATCTTTGGATAGTATTGTTTATGGTTAAAAAATTTATGAAGATTATTTTTGGAATATTATGATACTATAGTTTTAGGAAAAGGACAACCTGCAGGGTGGGGCATAACCCGTGGCGTCGGACAAAGCTGCAGGAATCGAACCCACAATCAAAGTGCGACATGCCTTTATTTCCTACCACTAGCCTACAAGAAGTCCCTGGTTATTACAAAATAGTTTTACTAATCTAAATGGTATGTGTTAATATTTGGAACCTTATATAATTAGGATAAATAGAATATTTTTGAGTTGTATTACCTTTTAGAGTGAAAGATGGGTTTGTGGTAAAAATTTATTAAAGAATGAAAGTCTACATAACAAGTATGTATATTCCCTTACATTCTTAGTAAATCTCCTAAATAAATTCCTCAACTTTATAAAAGGTAACTTAAAACAAAAATGTTGTCGGTTAACTTTTCCTACTGGGGAACCAATGATCGTTTAACCAATCACAAGTTTGTGATTTTCTTGTAGTTAAACTTTCTCCTAATCCTGTTTTCTATAACTCTCCATCAGATCTTGATGGTTTTTTTCTCCTCCATATCCATATTTTCATAGAATCCTAGTATGGGCTATCTCGGGTGACCTTTGTACTTATCTTTCTATCTTTTAAAGTTATATTTTTATTAACCTTATTTCTGATGTGGGTTTTCCACAAAGGTATTTTCTATTTTCAACCTTTTATTTTCAAATAAAATTTTCAAATTGCGAGGACGCAATTTATTGAAGGAGGGGAGAATGTAACACCCCGAGATTCCATGATACGCTTCTCATTCAATAATGCAATAGCTTGCATTGTATGCAACTTCGAGTTCTAAAACACCGCGACTAATCAAAGTAGCCGTTATGAATAGTAATAACCAATTTTTAAAATTATAGAAATTTTATATTTTAAAATGGACTTCATTTTTGTATTCGTAATATCGAAATTAGCCTATGTTGAATTTTTGGTATTTTTCTGAGAAATTCTAATTTTTTATGAATAGTGAAAAATACTTAAAAACAACTTTTTTAATGAAAATAATTTATTGTGATAAATTATACTATTTAGTGGTTTTAAAGTATAATTAGAATATATTTTTACCATTTTATCCAATGGTGGTCATTAGAATTAATTTCACTTTGAAATTGGACATAAACAATTGCCAATCTTTGGATATAAATTGATTATTAAAAACACGCTATTTGTTGTAACAGTGGGAATTAATTATAAAATTAATTAATGCAACTTATATGTTTGGAATTTTTTAAAATAGGCATCATTTTTGAATTCGTAATATCAATTATAGCTTAGGGTGAAATTTTGGCCATATTCTGAAAAACTTCAATTTTTGATGAATACTGAAACCACTAAGTGGCCGTTAAAAACTGATTTTTCATTAAAATGAAATATTACCACTTCTGTGATTTGATTTTCAAAAATCCAACATACATGGTTGTCATTAATAAGTAAAATGTGGTTCAATGAGATTAAAATAATTTTTGGTGAATAGTAACTTTTAAGTTCTTAATCGCGATTAGAGGTAATTAGTGTAGTTTAAGGTAAAAATAATGTTTTAATAATATGAGATGAGCTTGACACTTGTCCTACTCCTATTGGATGAGTCATGGCCGACAAAGACAACCCATGGGTCAACTTGGGGACCCCATGGATCCACTTTAGTTGGAAAATGACATTAATATATATTTATTTAATGTTAAAATTAAATTGAGACAAACATGAGTTGTTTTACTAAAACAGTTTTTAAGTGGGGTTACAGAAGTCCAAATTTTGATTATAAATATTCATTAGAAAGATAAAAAGATTTCCTACATCATATTTTTTTTATAATTTTTAGACATTAAATAAATTAAATTATTTATGACATCATTATGATGAAGTGATGACCTCATTATTTAACGATTTAAATAAAATGAGAAGATAATGTAACATCCAAGGCATAAAATTGTCAAAAACCTATTGGATGAGTAGATTTCGAACCCTTATCATCTTATCCTCGAGTTATATAAGTGTGGGACCTTTAAAATCCGAAACTCATTTTATAATAAAGTGATTTTTCTTTACTTTCCAAGAGTGCCCCTCCTCTCCACTTATAAAAGGCCCCCACCTCTACCACCTCATTCACACTTTCAAGCCATTTGGCTCGGCCAAACTCTGCCCAAATACTCTACCAACTTCCCCCTCTTACTCCTAGAAGCCTCACTTTGGGCAGGACTCTTCCCAAGGAAGCCTTTGGCTCAAATCAAAAAGAGTTACCCGATTTTGAGGTAATGTCTTCTCTAATGTTGTTTTGTTTTATTTTTCTACTCCAACCCCCTAAACTCTTTTTATTCATTTCTTTTGTAACAACACCAGTATCCTCAATATACTAGGGTGTTGTTATAAGAAGGATTCGTTCTACACTTACACACACCTACATCTAATGGTTAAAGAACATACGGTTTCTGTGGATGGCGAATTTCTGTCTCACGAAACGATGATTGTTCAACACTCATATAACACCTTCAAAGGTGGCCATTAAGATGTAACTATTTTTATATATGATATATAATATGTTTATGTTTTACTTATGCTTTTTTATTTCTCATTTATGGCATACTTTATGATTTCCATTATGGGTAAAATGCGATAATTTCATTTTAGGAAGTGTGGACTACCGCCCCCTCAAAGTGATTTGAATCGTTAATGCCATATGTGGGATGTATAAAGGATGGAGTAAATTGTATTATACACTATATTATACTGTAATTATATTATAAATTTATATCATTATGATTTCATTCCATTAAATACGAAATAGAAAAGAAAGTAGCGTTCATGCGTACGTACAGCTTACCGTCTCCATGAACGGTGCATTTCATTTCTTACCTCTAAATGTTACGTGACATTATGAATGAGTGTATATAATGTATATATATGATATATATGATATCTAAATCATGAATATAATTATGGATATAATGGATATTTCACCACATGAACAACTTGTAATTATAAGAAGTTTATTTTTGACTCAAGTACCAAAGATCGACAAAACGACCGTTATTAACTTAAATAATTAAATAATGTTCATAACATGGTAATAAGTGATATAAATGGAATAATGAACATGAAAAAGGTTCTTAAGTAAATATAAATTAACTCTAGTTTATTATTCAGGAGGTTAAAGAACGGTCGAGTCAGGACAAGACGCAAGGTAAGGGAACTTCTTAACCCAATTTCTATTCTTTGGTTTAATCTCCTACTTTCAAATTATGTCATGATATTTTTATGTCCTATCTTGTATTTGTACATTATTTATGTGTACTTATAGTGAATACACATTATAGGTGTACTTTATTTAAAAAAATGATCTTTTTAAGGACTTCGTCTCAATCCCCTTTCGTTGAGGCATATTTGGTTTGATACACAACTTTCTTTTATACGGTGTATAAACCCCTTTGACTTTTATGTTTATTCAAAAGGAATCTTTTTTATAAGAAGAGTTTACTAAACGACAAAAGGGAATGTTTTTGTCGTACGTATGCGGCGACAACGACTTCTCCGCCATCGTGACTACTATTTGAGTTTCGGCTTCCTCTACAAGCCATACCCTTTTTTTAATGAAAAATAAATACCATGTTATACTTTTCTTTTATTTTGGTATTGAAAATGGTTTTGAAAGCGTTTTTATTATATCAATGTGTTGTATTGATATCTTGTGATTGAAATGTGGAAATGTTATGTTTCCTTTATACATGTTTTATGTGATACGATTATGTTATGGTTTATGAGATGTTTAAACCTGTTCATATGAGGAATGTATTGGACTTAATAAGTGACGGGTGGAGCCCACTATAGCTCCTCGATGCATCGGTAGGTCTCATGAGACAACTAGACGTGGAATTGGCCGAGACCCTTTCCCAATTTGATTTATGGTTTTGGCCGAGGCCTTAATCATTTTAGACGTCTTGGCCGAGGCCTTGACAAAATGTTTCAGAATGTCTGGCATTATACATTCCCTCATTATGAAAGTGGTTATTGATATTGCATGTGATTATTCGACCAGTAGAATATCCATGTGAATAAGTAAATGGCATTATCTCATTTTACTTTTTCCATATTATGTTGAAGTTCATGTTTAAAAGGCTTTTGTTTTAGTTATAAATTTCCTTAAATGTTAATGTTTATTTATGAAAGCTTTCGCAATATTGTTATCCTTACTGAGCATTTGAGCTCACCCCTTTCCATGTTTTAATATTTTCCAGGATGTAAATAAGTATTTTATGAATGACCTGCAGGGATAGCCAGAAGATGATATGAGTGTGGACTATGGAGACTTTTTTTATTTTAGTTTTTCACTTTATGATGTAATGTAACGTTTACGAATGTATCTAGTGTTTCCAAGGCTACTAAACTAATCGGTCTTTCGAGACTTGATCTTTTGTGATCATGGCAATGTTACGAAGTAATGCACCGACTCTAGGTAGCTGGGGTCGGGGCGTTACATGGTCCCATACCTGGCCCCCAAAAATACTACATCATCTCATAAAACTTATTTATGGATCCTGGGTGCAATGCCCATAGGGAAATTTGTAAATCCCATATGACAACTTTTCTTACTAAAGTCAATACCACAAAATAGTTATGAAAGTATAGAATTAAATATTTAGAAAACAACTAATCAAGCATGGTCTCACCAAAATTAAGAGATTATCTATTGCTTAAAAACTCACCATCAAGCTACTGTTACTGAAGAATCTATTCGAGAAGAGTGTATATCAACTGTACACTTTACAAGGAAACATCACCCCTTGATTCTTATACTCCTATATGAAACTTTTCAATGTGAACCCACAAGTTCTAATCTTTTGATGATTCTTTCACTGCCTGGGTAAAAATTTTCCTGCTCAAAGTATCTGTAATGACATTCCCTTTACCCAGAATATAGGTGATGTCAAAATTGAAAGACTATAGGTATTCCATTGAACTCCTCTGGTGAATATTAAAATATTTATTAGATAAGATATAACTCAAGATCTTGTGGTTAGAATACACGGTAAACATTTCTTCATAAAGGTAACGTAGCTTACTCTTAAGTGCGTGCATCACAGATTCAAGTTGAAGTTCAATAGTCAGATATTTCTTCTCGTTTAGCCTATGATGACAAAATATATATGAAATTACATGACCACCTCACATAAGAACACTACCCAATCCTGAACACATTGCATCATAGATGATCACATAGCCTTTCCCAGACTCTGGATGTATCAGCAATAGATAAATTTTCAAAAGATTATTTACCTCAAAAAAAGACCACTAGAATTTATCATTCCAAGAAAACTTCACTCCCTTCCAAGTTAGGGAGGTCATAGTAGATTCCAACTTATTTAAGTAAAAAAAAACAAATAATAAATAGCCTGTCCCAAGAAGATCCAAATCTTGAATAGGTTATGTGGTTGTTCCCATGTCATAATAGCATTCACCTTATTAGGATAAACTAATATTCCTTGTTCCAACACCACATGTGCCAAAAATATAACTTCCCAAATCCATAAATAAAATTTATAAATCTTTCCATTAAGTTGGTTATTTATTATAAAACTTAGAAATGTTCTCAGATGATGCACATGATCTTCCACAGACTTAGAGTAAACAAAGATATCATCCAAAAAGACGTCCAAAAAGGTATCTAGGTACTCATGGAAAAGCCTATTCATTAATTCCATAAATACTATAGGAGTATTGGCTAAACCAAAGGGAGTAACATGGTACTCATATTGACCATACCTTCACTAAAAGGTGGTTCTATGAATGCGAGATTCTTTTATCCTAAACTGATGGTAGCCAAACCGAATATCAATCATTAAGAACAAATTCTCCCCTTTCAAGTGATAATATAGACCATAAATCCATGGAAAGAGATACATGTTCTTAACCATCACTGGATTGGGCCTTTGGTAATCAACACATAGGTGAAGTGAACCATTAGATTTATTAGAAAAGAGAATCAGTGCTGCTCAAGGTGACTTTCTTGGGCATATGAAGCCTTTATCTAAAAGATAATACAAATGGGTATTCACTACTTTATTTTAGATATATCCATATATTAAGAAGGGAGATAAACTGGTTGATTACCCGGTTTTAAGATAATAGAAAACTCAACCTCCCTTATTTGGGGAAAACTATAGAATTTAGAAGGAAACACAATGGGAATCTCAAGGATAACTTGAAGGGGATCACCACCTAGATATTCCCACTCCAAATAAATGGAAAAAATTATATTAATTTCCCCAGCTCTAGATAAGAAGGTCTGGCTCTACTTTATGTTGGGTCCCATTCTCCTTGAGAGACATAAAACACAACACTTTATGTAGTAAAAGAGACCCGTCGAAGATAAAAATAAATCTTCGATTTATTTAAAATGAGCCAATCCATCCTGAATATTACATCAAGAGTTTTTATATCGCGAACTATAAAAATAAATGAAATATCACCATATGATAGAGAGAAAACACAAGAGGGACTACGAATACACGACACTCTCTTAATACTAATGGGTTTTGTAATATCCATTTCACAAGATAAAATCTCAAAATGAAGATTAAGAATATTGACAATACTAGTTGAAATGAATGAATCAGATGAACCAGTATTAAAAAGAGAAGTCACTAATGATAGATATATAGTAATGGTACCTCTGATGGTTGCTGGACCTATATCAACTTCCTCTAGAGACTCTTACACTACATGATGTAGCTTCATTCTAGATTCTTATGGCTAAAACACTTTTATACATGAAGCATATGATTTACCTTCCATTTTAGTAGGATCCATTGATTCCATTACACTATACATAACAGAATAAATATGATAGAGTCACTTCATGTTCCCCAATCATATGTAGGAACCATAGTTCTTGGGCGCCTCAGTACAAACCCTCTTTGAATTTCATGTCTTATCACACTAGTATAAAACTAGGGGACCTCTTCTAGGAAAATAGTAGGTCTATAAAAATCTTTATATTGATAATTTCCATGAGAATAATCATGCTTATTATTTCCCTTGAAGGAACTCATATTTCGATTGGGAGAGAAAGAAACACCCAATAACCCTTACATTCCATCTATGTACATTTCAACCATAAGTGCTCTATCTAGAATGTCAGCATAAGAAGGAAATTTCATCAAGAAAACTTGAGAACAAATATTCTGAAGAAGTACCAACTCAAACCTTCAAGGCTTAATCATCTCATTCGATACAATATGATGTATGAAATGAATGAGCTCAATTTTTTTGGATACAATTTTAGTGTCCTACAAGCCTGATCTAGTTTTTAAAACTTAGTAGAATTGGAAAAAATCATTGAATTTAGATGGAATGGTTTGGTGAGATAAATCTTGAAGTATTTCCACTAAAATCCCACATGTTTCTTCGACATCAACACTCTGTACCACTATCTCCAACATAGTTATTATAGCATGAAGGTCACACACTTCACCTTGATTTCATCATGTGTTTCCAAGAACTCAAACAAGCGATCCATTCTGCTCAACAATTCCTCAGCCTCCGGAGGATCATTTGAGACTTTGAACTATTCTGGATTCTTATAAAGGAACTCTTGAGAAAAAATCATGAGAACATTCCTCTGAGGTTCTAAAATTGGAGCCTGAATGGGAACTGGAGGTGGTTTCTGTCTTAGAGCTTGGATAGTGAGAATAATCACCTCAACTAGACTCTCTTCTACAACAGGATTCACTCATTGTGGTTAAATAGTAGTTTCCTCTAATTTTCTATTTGAATATCTCTTTAGAGGCATGATGATACACAACATCAGTAGAATAAAGGAAGGCATCAGGTTATAGTCAAACAGAGAAACAAGGTAAATTAATCCCAATAGACAGAAAAATAATATATGTATTTCAATCATATCTGAATAAAAAGTAGGGAAATGACTAGAACTAATACAAAATATGACTTTCCCTAACCATCTCTGGAGACTTAAGTTTCATTAAGGTGAGACCTAGCCAGCCACTCAATCATAAATATATCCAATGTCCCAACAATAATTCATAATGCATACTGGCTTCAAGATTAGAAGTTCAATCTGAACCTATGATACCAATTTTCCCTGAACCCACCTGGGTGCCCTGGTAACTCAATAACCAAGCTGGTCCTAACATAGAATGAAGTAAAAATAGGTATAAAAACCCAAGTACTACAACCAAGTACCAGAAAATAAGAAAACGTCCTAAGTCCCTAAGGACACAACTCACCAACACCACATACCAACAGTTAGAACCACCTCTAAATGATCATTTCCCCTTGATCAATCCTAGAAGAATATAATATAAAAATACTCGAATGTAGAATTATGGTGTGAGAAAAATTCCAATATGATTTCACCAAAAGTTCCAATAACAAGATTCCAATATGAAATTAACCAAGAATGTGATTTCAATTTTAAAATAAACATGTTTGGCCTATCAAAAGTGCACTTAAAAAAACTATTCTTTACAATTTAAAATATGGAAATACCTTATCAATTCATTCTTCAAAAATTAAATGATGGAAATAAATTTCAAATAGAGATATTAACCTTTAAATAAAGAGTGATATTCACAAATTTTACTTTTCAAAAAATGGATTAAAGACATATTTTTATATAAAACAGTTTATATAAATTCACAAGGCATGTAAAATAGTTTACAATAAAGGAATATATAAATTTTTAATACAAAAGAGAAATAAATGTGGTCATATTTCTAATAAGTATGATAGTTATAGGATATAGGAACCCAAAATTGTCAAATAGAAAATATGTACATATTACCCTTTGGGTATAAGGCAAAGGGGACTCATCACCATCGGTTAAGGGATGTGCTGTGCTGATACGAATTTTTTGAATGTTGTAAGTTGTAAAATTATTCCCAAAATAACTCATAAACTACCTATGTATTTCACATGATCTAGTAAAAAATAATGAGGATATATTTATTTTAAGACTCCTTATAATTCATTTAAATATAATTCTTCTTTTTTAAATATTCTAATTTTACCATTAAAACCCTAATGGATTTTTAATAAAAAAACAACCCTTTTCAAAAAGATGAAACTTTGAGGTTTCCATCAAGACATTTTAATCCATTTTTCAAAAATAATTATTTGAAACCAATTAATGAAATTTTAAAATCCACTTTTACAAATTAAGTTCAGTAATTTAATTTTTCAAAGAAATTCCATCAATTTCAAGACAAACCCCCAATTCACTGGATTTTAGTTTTTCACAATGTTACATCACATATATTCTATAATTAAATTCAACAATTAAATTAGAACCATTTTTCAATTAAAATTAAAAATTTAAATTTCACCAATTTCTATAAACACACCCCAATTCAATGGAATTGAAAGTCTTCCAATTTCATACCAAAATCTCACTTTTTTCATAAAATCCCAACTCAATGGAATTGAGTTTTTTTTTAAAAATAATTGAAATCCATTTAATAAAAATTAAAAAATTGAATTTAATTCAAAGAACTGAATCTAAATAATGCAATTTAGGGTTAAGATAAAGTAGGCATATTAACAGAACCACATAACGAAATCAAAGGATCTCGCAATTCCAAACCCTAATTGGGATGTTTCAATGAGGAATGATGATAAATAAATAAATAATCAAACCTAGGTTTAAGATACCAAAATAGAGGGTATTATATCCATAAATCAGTATGGGGATCCACAAAACAATGGATAGAAGAAGAGAGACCATAAGAGAATGGGAGGAGGATGAGGAAACTAACTGTGATAAGATCGAAGGGTATTGCACTAGATTAGAATCACTTATTGGAGGGATCTGAGGGACCAAAAAATCTTCTTGTGAGCTCTAAGGAAGGGATAATTTGGTTTGGGTCAAAGGAGTTCCAACTTAGATCTAAATGGAGGGTTATGGATTTTTTAATAAAAATGCAGATTAAGGGAAAACCCATACTTAGGGTTTCCTAGGGAGAGGCACACATTTTAGTCAAAACATGTGCATGACATACACCTATTTTATATTGGACATACTGTTTCATCAAAAAGGGAACATACTTTGTAAAACCATGTATAAGATGTGTGATGATGAATGTCCAACTTTTCCAATTTTCTATAGCATGGAACACGGTTTGGAAAACCATGTTCCATCCATCTGACAATTGTGAACTAGCCCATAAACATCCAAAAATTTCATAATTTTACCTGATTTAACCCCAAATGAATCTAAACCAAATAAAGTTACAATAATAGGGGTTTAGGAATACCTAAAAATAGTAACAAGAAGTTACAGAAACCTAACCTGATAAGTGACTCATGAAATGGAAGGTAGGATTCTTTTACACATTGTAGGTGGACCATATATGATTCATTCATTATAAAAGGGGGGACAATAGGATACTAAGTAGGGTTAATATATGAGATACCCTTTGAGGAGAGTTAGGGATTAAAGTGAATATGTGGATCATGTATGAAAACTAGTAGGAGTATCTCGACTCAAGGTGATTGTGTGAGGCATATGAATATATGTTTACCTAGAGTGCCTTACCTAGATAGTGAATTAGATGAAGGTATAATTGGGGATTGCATAATATATGAGTCCCAGGGAGTATTTCTATAATGTAAAATGGGAAATAATCAAATAGATAATAGGCCTTACATAATAGCTTCCTTGAGATACTTGACCTATGTATGATCCCGCCATTTTCTGAGTACGTTCTTCTTTAGTTTTTGGACTTAGTTATTTAATTTTGAATTTTTTGAATGGTTCTTGTGGCCATTTTGATTTAGCATTGGGAAGAAGAAGCAAGTGGATGAATTTATATGTCAAAAGACAAATTTATGACATAAAATGATAATTTATAATGTAAAATGATATTCTATGGTGTAAGTTTTCTCCTACAGAACTTGTAATTTGGGTTGACCCCATAAGATGGGAATTTACATCATAAATTAGGATCTTATGGTGTAAAATGTAAATTTTCACAATAAACCGTATCTAACAGACCTCGTAAAAGGATGATTTATCAAATAAAACCCCCTTTTATGCTGTAAATACCATGGGCTAGAGTGATTTTGCCCCATTTCCCTTAAATCATTTAACCATATTTTTTTCCTTTATCTCCCACACATCTCATGCATAATAGCAGAAGTAGTGGAATCTTCCTCCTCTCCTCATATCTTAGGTTTTGAGATACCATCATCATCTGGTGTCCAATTCATGCACTGCTCATCACATCAGATCCATCTTAGTAAGCGTTAGACACCACTAACTTATTTTATTGGTTTATTTTTCTATGCTACATGTTATACATGTGTGAGATGATATACCCTATTTATGGAGAATTTTTTTGTTTCTTATATTTCTCATATTCTACCCTAGATTAGAGGCTAATAATGTATGATTAATCTACTACTGAAATTATATAGGTGGTCTAGTAGCTTTTTCTATAAGTTTGGGTGTTTATATTATGTCACTATTATGCTGTATTCCACACCTCCTATAAATTACTCCTAAAAATAAAAAAAATTAATTAATTATAAAAATACATTTTTAGTCATTTAATTGGAATTTTATATATTGTTTGATGTTATCATACTCAAACAAAACCATCCATTGGGTGGGTTCAACTACATGAATTAGGACTTATTTCTCCCTTATGACCAGAATACCACTTAGGTGTTTTTGGTTTGGATTTGGCCTATGAAATTTTATAAATTTATTAAAAGAATTTAATTAACCATGTTATAGAAATTAGATTGCACTTGGGCCATTTTTATTACATACCCTTCTTACTTGTACTAGACATGGAGAAACTCACCATTACCTTACAATTATTCGACATGTCATTCTTTACTATTGACTAATTGATATTAGAATTTACTTTTCTAAATATTTTTCGATTGATATAATACATTAAATTCCTTATTTATTACTTGGTTATTATTTGACATGTGATCCCCCTTTTTATATACTTGTTTATTATGGTAATGGAATTCCTCATCGATTCCTTGATTATTAAGAGACATGATGTTCTTTATTGGTTTCTTGATTTTTAATGGACTTAAATTTCTACATAGTATAATGGATTACATAAGGATATGAAATAAATCTTTTGGTTACTTGGTTATTTGGACATAGTGTTCCTTATCATTTATCAGGAGATGTTAGATATGATATTTCTCACCTTCTCAGTTTCAATATTTGGGCCAATGTCCCTTAATTAAAATATGAGATCCCCATGTGATGTGGTTCAGACTACCGAATTAAGTTTAAGTAGGTATGATTAGCCATGTATCCCATGGGGAACCTGAGTTTGACATGGGTTATATTTATATTGTTAAATTATATTCATTAAATATCCACAATACTTATTTTTATTTTCACACAATAGATATAATTAGACATCGTTGGTGGTGGCCTAATAATATTTACTCACACCCTATTCGGGCACCAATTGGTACCCCACAAGAATTCATTAATATTGGTAGGGATAATGAAAAGTATCATGATATTGATACATTATTTATTCTATGCTTTTATGGTATACATGAGAAGAGGACTAAGATAGTTTTCATGATTCTTTTACTTATATGTTTCATCTTTTTTCCTTTTTGAATAGAATGTATTGTAATCCATTCATACTTCCATGTAACCTTATTTACCATTTTTGTGTATAACCATGAAATGATCATCATACCTATATGAAAATTCTTAGGTTTTTTAATTATTATTATCATAATGAAGTTTACATACATTTTTTATTATTTTTATGTTTTTTCTGTTTCTTTATTAATTTACCAATGTGTTGTGCTAGGATAAAAGGGGTGTAATCTCCCACTGTACCATCATAGACCCTCACTACTTGTCAAAAGACTCTGGAATATGGGGAGGTACGCTTGTGGCCATGTTGAAAATTAGGTTCTATTACATATTAGTAGACCATGTTTGGGACATCACAATGCGGTATCAGATCAATTTTTCATTGTCTTATTATTTGGGGATAATAAAAGGAGATAATGACTTCTTGAAATTGGTATTAATCATATTACTGGGATTATCTAACACATGTATCAAGAAAGAGAAAAGTTTCCTAGGATGGTAATTTCTATTCTGGTTTTTGACTATTATAGTTTCACTAACATCACCATTAGCTGACACACTTGAATTGTAGAAATTATTATTATTATTTATTTCTTTTTCTATTGTCCTGATATGGAAAGGAAAAATTAATCACATATAATTATAGGCATATGAGGATCCACATGTCATGAATATTCAATTACATGTTTATTTTAGTGTGTGCATTGCCTACCACAAATCATTAGTGCCTTTAATATAATATTTTCAGTTGAACTTATATTGATTGTAGGAAAAATCTACATATAATTGGTTACTTAATGTATCTTCATCAACCTAAATGTTTTTTACCATTTATCTTGATGGTGGAACCTTAAATACCCGATCATGAAATGTTTGATCTATGTAACTATTGTTACAAGATCTTAAAGGATAGGTGATTGTGATTTAATGGATTTTAATAGTAATTTATAATGGGTGTAATTTTATAAATTGGGAATTGAGATCTGTATAACCGAATCATCGTTTATGGATTCCAACATCCAAGGACCGGATGTAATATGTATGATTGTAGTTACATGAGGTGCCAGTTGTAAATTATAGTGGGAATGGTAAAAAATATAATTTGATCATGATATATACATACATATATATACATATATGTTTATTAATTTTTGACCACTAAAAGCTAAAGGAAAATGGAATTGTAAAATGGGGTTTCTAATTACAATTTAATCTTCGTTTTCCTATATAAAATTCAATTGAAACTCAATATAATAAAACCTCTACCAAGAAATAGATAACATAACCCTAACCCGACCTTAGTTGTGGAAATATGGAGTATCTCTTGTGTTCATAAAATTATATTTTATGCTACCTAGATCGGGATCTAGGTGCAAGAAGATGAGTTTTGACTTATATATAGGAAATATTTTTACCTATCCTACTATATAATATGATATATTTATTTCTATGAAAACCTTTTTTGATGTGTGTAGTTGGAATTGTAGATATATTCCTCCCTGAATTCCTTTGGACATATTCTAAAGAGGAGGTGATGAACATGCTATAATAGAGGTGGTACCTGACCCCCTAGTAGTTGCATCTACGAAGCCTCCTGTTATACATGATATGGTAATCAATTCTTACTTATTATAGGGAATACAATGTTTAATGAAGGCAACATAGGGATCCCAACAACCTGCCTTTATTATGGAAGAGTTGACAGGAGAGTTCCAGAAGAAACATTCATCTTCTTTATCAGGGGAAGGTGGTTCCTAAGCTACGTATTCATCACTAGAGGACACTTTTTATATCTACATGAATTTAGAGATACCTCTATAAAGGAAGGTAAATATTGAAACTTACATTTTTCATGATTTTTCCCTGTTTTGGTGTGATTTTATTACTGAGGATTATTTTCATCAGGATATGGTTTGGATTGATTTTTAGACTACTTTTAGTGAATACTTCTTTTAAAAAATATTGAAATCAGAATGAGATATGGATTTTATGCACTTGAATTTGGAATATATGTCCATTATGAACTATTTTTATTATTTCATGAATCTCTAACATTATTCATAGAATCTTTTTATTGATGAGTTGACCAAAGTGAGGCAGTTTGAGAATGGGATCATGTATTTCATCTGATCAGAGGTGAACATTTTTTGGATGACTATTATTTATGAGATATCAAACCAAGCCCTCATCACTGAATGATATCCAAGGGATAATAAAGGTGTGGGATATAGTGGATAAACAACTATAAAGTGGAGTGGTTCATCTAGTGGTATAAATTATCATTTTGATATTTCTCATGGGGAAACTATAGTTAGAGTTTTCACCCAGGTATCCAGGTGATATGTCATCAGTCTAGGAAGCCATGCCACATAAAGACCTAGGGTGATAAAGAACCAGTTTAGTGTTGAGAATATGGTAGAGTGGGACACCATAAATAATTTTTCAAACCATACCAACTATTCTTAGTAGTAAAAGAAACACACCACCTTCAAATTCAGGAGCATGATCAGTAGCTCTATGTTAGGTAGGGATCTGTTTCACCACATGGAATTCAAGCTGAGGAAATGGACATGGTTGAAAAATCAAGAATTTCCAAATGCATTTCTAGTTGAGTGGACCTACTCAGGAGTTTAGGTTGTACCTCAGGGATGGATCAGGTAGGTTACATGTAGTATAACCTATACCTGAGGATTTGAGTACTAGCCTATCTAATGTGTGAGGTACAATCTTTGTAGCCTCTACATTAGTATATGATTTATTCAATACATTAACTTCACATTATTTTATACCATTATCTATCATAGTATGTATTTGGATTGAAATTAATTACTTTTATATAGATTATAATCATGATACTTTTTTGGGAGTGTGATTAGAATCTATACCCAATGAAGAGAGTGTCCCCTTGAGATTGACCGTTATTGTTTCTTTTAGAACCTCTTCATCCATGAGATGAAAATTTTCGATATCATTCTCAGGAAGAAATGGTTGGTTCCCTATGAATCCTATAACAGATGTTATCATCATAGGGTGTATTTTTTATCACATGAGGGTGGTAACTACATATACAAGGCTGAATGGGATGTTCATGAAAGTCGAGTTAGACCTAAGAATTGTGGGCTACGCAGAGTAACAACCTAGATTTATAGAATTTTTCTAGATGACTATGAAAAAATTAGAAATATTTTCCCCATGTAGTTGATTGTTTCAGGGATTTTTTACACTAATTAATTTTCTAGGCTACCTATTAAGAGAGATGTAGAGTTCACCATAGATATAATTTTAGGATAAGTACCAATATATATTCCCCCTTATAGGATGTTCCCTAAAATGTTTTGGGAACTCCAAATATAGATGGAGGACCTCAAAGAAAAATTATTTTTACAACCCATTACATCACCATGGGTTTCAACTATCATTTTTTCTAACAAGTAAAATGGAACCCTTATATTTTTCATGAATTTTTGGTTTTTGAATCAACTGAATGCTAAAACTGGCATTAATTACCTTGAATAGATGATCTCTCTGATCAACTTTGAAGATCTTAGGTTTTCTCAAATACTATTTTGAGGTTGAGATTTCATTAGGTAATGGTCATACCCTCATATATAACATGTAAAACATTCCATATTATATATGGATTCTAAAATTATTTGGGAATAATGTTCGGCCTCATGAATGAACCAAAAATTTTTATGGATTTGATGAATATGGTATTCCCCCCATACTTGGACTCTTTTGTAGTGGTTTTTTGGATGATATATTATTGCATTCTAAAAAATGACACGATCATTATAATCACATTAAAATCATATTTAATACACTAAGATAGATTAATTTGTATTCCAATATCACAAAATTCTATTTCTAGATTGATAAATCTCACTTATTGTGTTACATAATATAGGAATTAGTGGTATCTGTGGATGTAGAGAACATGAAAGTCATAGTTTTGTGGGAATATCCTAGGAATGCTTTTAGTATTTGTATTTTCTTAGGTATAGTTGGTTATTACGTGATTTTTTTTCAATATTTATTACACCATGTAGAACCTATTATAGGATTTAAAAACAAGGGTGTAAAATTTATATGGTATGGATCTTATGAAAAATCCCTTTAGTAGTTGAAAGGGAGACCAACCTCAGTGTTGATCTCGATATTACTTGAGAATTTTAGAGTCTATACAGTATATTATAATGCTTCATGGATTATGATAGAATTTGTTTTTATTTAGGTTCGTCTATTTGTGGTGTACAAGTATTTCGAGTTGAGGCCTCATGAGCATTATTACCAACACACGATCTCAAGTTAGAAGAAGTTTTCTAGGATTTATAATGGTAGATATATTATTTACTTGGTGAGTGGTTCATTATATACACTGACTATAAAAGTATCAATTATATATTCAATCAGTGTTATTTGAACCTTAGATAGTGGTGATGTGTTGAAAAAATACAGTCTTTCAATTTTGAGCTTAGTTATATTCCTGGAAAAGAAAATGTATTTTGTGATGATATGAGCTATAAGACTCAAACAAAAGCATTTCAAGAATATACTAGATAGTGGAAATTGATGACCCTATTTTCTGATATGGATTTGAATATTTTGGAGTGTCATGGGGATCCTATAATAACCATTTTTTGGCACAAATTCACTTTCAGATAGAGTAAATATGATATGACTTTCTAATCCTGAAGGCCTGGTCCTAAGGGAAAGTGTTTCAGGAAAGGACCCACCACTTCATTGGGTCATTGATGAGGATGAGATATTATAAATTCATTGAAAGGTACAATTTCCAAGAGATGTGTGAGATTAATTTATGTTATAATCTCATGAATCTATGTGGGTAGTAGATCTTGGACTCACGAAGATGTACTATGACTGTAAACTCTAGTATTGGTGACTTGGCATGAAGCAACATATAATGGGCTTTGTTACTCAGTGTTGCACCTATTAGTCAGTGAAGGTAAAAGACTAGAGAGATACATGATCATTTATATCTATTACATATTTTGAAGTGGAAATGGGAATACATCACCAAGAATATGCGAATGGTTTTCCTAGGTGGCCTCAAGGAAGTGATGTAGTATGGGTCATTGTGGATAGGATAACCCAGGTCTCCCACATCTTTACTATCTAGGAGACCTATTTATTGCATAATATTGGTAGGATTTATGTTTGGGAGATTATATGTCTTCATGGGGTTCCATGTACCATAGTATAATAAAAAGTTTCTATATTTATATCATTATTCTAGTTGAGTTTATATAAGGCTCTTGGTTTATAGGTACTTTTGAGTACACCCTATCAACCTCAAACCAATGGTTTGTCCAAGCATATTATATAGGTACTAGAGGACATGCTTCAAGAATGTTTCATTGATTTTGGATTTCCATGGGAGGAACATTTACCTCTAGAAAAGTACACCTATAATAATTGTTTTTAGAAAACAATATTGATGGATAATTATGGGGCCCTATACATTAAGTTGCGACGATCACCTCTGTGCTGGTTAGAGGTAGGGGAGATAATGCTACCAGGACATCATCTCACATAGGAGATTTTATAGAAGGTATAACTATGTGGTAAGCATATGAATATAGATCATTCTAGGAATAAGTCTTATGCTGATCATCTCCTAAATAATCTAGATATTGAGGTGGGAGATTATTTCTTCTTGTTTGTTTTACCTACATTGGGTCATCGACATATTCAAAGATTAGGGAATCTAGTGCCTATATTTGTTAGGACTTTAGAGATATCAGAGAAAGTTGGGACGATATCCTATTAGTTAGAGTTACCTCAAAGGTACCTATACATGCATGAGGTCTTCCATGTTTCCTATCTTCGTGGCTATCTTTCTGACCCATCACATTCTTTTTAGTATGATGAGGTGGAATTATAGGTTAATTATTATATTAAGGAATATCAATGTTGTTTTTTATCAGATCATAAAGGCACATCAAGGTAGGTTAGTTCCTCTATTATAGATGTCATGGTAGTAAAACCTCATATATGATGAGACTCAGGATTAAGAGATCAATATACACGCTTAGTGGTAGTAATTATTCTCAGATGATGTTCAACCACCCTTAAAAGCGTAACTCAAAGATGAGTTGTTTTAAGTAGGGGAGGATGTAAGAACCTACCTTTTTCTAGGTATGTTCTTTTTTAGTTTCCAACTTTAGTAATTTAATTTGAAAATTATTTAATGGTTCTAGTGGCCTTTTGGGGTTATTTATGTGAATGAGAAGCAAGTTGAGAAAGTTGCAGGCTGAAAAAACATTTTTTGTTATAAAATGATAATTTATAGCATAAAATGATATTTTACACCGTATGTTTTCCACAAAAACCCCATAAGTCTGGTTGACCTTGTAAGAGGGGAATTTATGTTGTAAATAACGATCTTATAGTGTAAAATGTAAATTTTCACCATAATCCATATCGACAAGATCCAATAAAGGGTGATTTACAACATCAAAACCCATTTTATCTCATAAATACAATAGTATTGGCTGGTTTTACCTCCTTGAACTTAAATTATTTAACCTCATTTTCTTCCTTTCTCCTCCCTCACTTCTAAAAAATAATAGTAATTACAGTAGGATATTCCTATTCCCCTCATCTCTTAGGTTTTGAGATACCTCCTCTATCCGAAATCTGATTTAACCACCATTTACCATGTTAGAACCCCATCAAGAATAATTAGACTTCACTATCTTATTTTAATGGTTTATATCTCGATGTTTGATGTTTTATGTGTGTTAGTTGATATTCCCTATTTTCTGTGTGTTTGTATATTTATTTTATTTTTTCTATTATATCTTGTATTAGAGGCTAATAATGGATGAGGAATCCACTACAATCATAAGGTAGGTGGGAAAGTAAATTTTCCACAAAAATTGGGTGTTTATATTTTATCTTTGTTGTGCCAAATGACAGAACATCTGTGTTTTACTCCTAAAAATGGTAAAAAAAATTAAATTATTTATTAAAACTTATTTCTAAAAATGATTCAAGACCTTTATATATGGATGGAGGTTGACGGAATCAACCAAAACCATACCTTGGGTGGGTTTGATTACCTTAATTATTACTGATTTCTCCCTTACCACTAGAATTCCACTAAGGTGTGTTTGGTTTAACATTGGCTTGTGAAATTTTATAAATCAAATAAATTAATTAAATGAATTGTGTTTCAGTAAGTAGATTATAATTGGTTTATTTTTATTACATACCATGAGTATTTATACTAGACAAGGTGCACATTACATTTACTTAACAATTATTATAAATGATGTTCTTTACCATTGATTGATTTGATATTGGACATAACATTCCTTACTATATTTTTATTGATATTGATAATTATGATCCTCATTTATTACTTAATCATTATTGGACATGATGTTCCCCATTTAATATATGTGATTATTAAATACACGGTGTTCCTCTTTGGTTATTTTATTAGTAAAGGACATGAACTACCTTATTGGTTTCTTTATTTTTAATGGAAATGACATTCCACATTTTAAACTTGATTAATTAAGGACATTGAATTAATTATTTGGTTACATGGTCATTTAGATATAGTGTTCCCTGTCATTTATTAGGAGATGTTAGATATGATTTTCCACACCCTATCAATTTCAATAATGGGATTGATGTAAATTAATTTAAATATGAGGTACATATGTCATGTGGTTCATAATATTAGCTTATTTCATAGTAGATATGATGGTCTGGGTGTCCTATAGGAAACCTGAGCCTGACATGGGTCATATTTATATTTATACTTAATATTCATTAAAATTTCACATTGCATCTTTTAATATTTATAGATTGGATAAAATTAGACACTTTTGGTGGTTTCCTACTATGTTATACTCACACACTATTTAGGATGCCGATTGGTACACAAATAGACTTCAAGGTTGCTGGTAGAGATGAGGGAAAGAAACATGCTATAGACATTTTGTGTATTCTGTACTAGGATGGTGTACGAGAGAAAAGAACTCAACTATTTCTCATGATTCGATTAGATATAATTTTGGTATTTATGTAATTTTTTTTCATATCATGTATTGTAATGTTTTTTTAAATTATTTCCATAGATGGCGCACACATCGTCATTGGAGACACATTGCTCACAGCCCTGTGTTCCCACATTCCACAGGTGGGAAACATCCAAAACTTCTTTAGTGATGTTTTATCCTTGATCAAAATGGGATGATGGGAAGTCAGTTCTTCTTTCCATGGATTCCTCATCAAAACTCCTCACCTAGTTTGGGTCTCCCCCATATATTTGAGGCCGGTTTTGGTAATCTCATTCCCAGTGCGATATCTTTTTGGATTCCAGTTAATTAAACGACTTCCGTTAGGATATTCCATGGGGTCTTGATAGGATCACAACTTTCAGTCATAGTATATTTTGACATCAGGCATGTCGGGGCATCTTTGGATTCATGAAAATTGGTCAACTATATTCTTCCTCATAGGAGGTATTCTCAAGGGTGTAAACCCCAAGGCATCCCATGTCGATCATGTGGTATCTTATGCCAGAGGTATGCCTTGGAGGTTTTCCCAAGGTTACTGTGTTTAACACAAGGTTTCATGTGAGTTTATCATCTATAAAAGATAGATCCAAATAATTCATAACACTGATAATAGTGAACCAGATGGGTACGTCCCTAGGAGGGATCACCTGGAAGGTTTATCGGGTGGATGGATCAAAATGCTCAGTGAGGACAGACCTAAGATGGCATGTCCCGAAGAGGGCAGATTTTACACCGTGAAAGCTGATTGGGACACCACTGAGGGAGAATCAAAGAAGGTGGGTCCCATTTTAGGGGATACTAAGGCTTACCATTTACTTGGATTTAACCTCATGGAGCCTTCCTATGAATCACCATGGTGGGAAATCAAAACACACATAGTTTGAATGGATTATTTGGGGCTTATGCACTGAGACTGACTGGGTGATTCTAGGAGCAACAATCACAAGGATGAATAAGGATTGCACATTGAGACAACCCATGTGATTGACATGACCCCGCCGTCATAAGGATGGGGTGATGGAGTAGATAATAATGGCTTATTCATGGTTAGAAGTACATATGAATGGTGTGATCCCACTAGGATGTGGCAGCCTGAGTAGGAATCAGGATGAAAAATGGATGATTTGATGAAGTGGATGAGATGAATGAGGTGAAACCAACATGAAGATGATAGTGTTCGGCTTGGAACACAATGAATTTTTCTATGTACCCTTCTAGGGAGGAAAGGATCAAAGAAAACATAGTTCTGAAATGGGTGATGAGTCACATAAGTAGGTTTATCATGTGAATGGTTGTATGGATGGGACACAAAGGAGATGAAACCTTAGGTTGATGTATGATCTTCTCGAAACACAAGGGATTAAGGGAGTAACCAGGACGAGTCATGAATGATGGTATTGAACCTTAGGGAGGCTTCCTATATATCCCATGTGGTAGGGAATTGAAGTCTACATAGTTTAGGATGAGACATAAAATCGGGGTGTACATAAAGGATAGTGACCCGAAGACATTCTGAGACATACTTGTGGTTAACATCCCATCGCAAGATGGATGCTCATGGTTGGAGGAGTATAGATTGAGTGCAGGGCTTATGTGTGCTTATCTTCCCATATGGATTAGAACACATCATGGAGGCGGATGCAGGAGGTGTATCCCATAAAGGGAAGATGTCACATCAAGAGGGTACGTCCTTAGGAGGGAGCACTAATGCTTTCCATTATTTAGGGTTGAACATAGAGAAGGATTCCTACATACCCTATTTAGAAGATAGTGATCAAAACCCATGTAGTTTGGAAATACAGTTTAACGTCATACAGGACAAAGGTGATCTGACATGAAGTGGTTGAGATATATGGGTGATGGGATTAAACCTCAAGGTGGATTCCTACTTACCCTGCCTAAGTGGTAGGGATCAAAGTCCACTTAGTTCAGTAGTTTTCGACGTACACATGGTTATCTACCCAGATGGATCAGAACACCTCATGGAGGAAGATCCATGAGATGTGTCCCAAAAAGGGATGATGTCACATCCATAGGCTATGTCACTATAAGGTAGCACCAAAGTTTACGATTTATTGGGTTTGAACCTTGAGGAGGCTTCCTATATACCTGATATAGAAGACAGGGGTAAAAACCCATGTTGTTAGGAAATACAATTTAATATCATGTGGGATGATGGTGAACTGACATGAAATGGTTGGGATAGATGGGTGATGGGATTGAACCTCATGGACGCTTCCTACGTACCCTACCAAAGATATAGGGATAAAAGTCGACATAGTTTGGAATCAGAAGTGGCATGGGTATTATGCATGGTTAGTGGCCCAAATGAATGATGATATGAACACCACTGGGGGTAGATTTGGGTGGTGCACCCATAGGAGGGGGCACCGAAGTTTTACAATGGTTTGGATTTAACCTTAAGCATATGTCCTATGTACCCCATGTAAAAGACAAGGATAAAATCCTATATAGTTAATAAATGAATCAGTCTTACACATAGGGTAGGCCCATGTGATGCTATGGAGCAATGATGGAGGATTGGGTTACACATGGAAGCAGCCCAGGTGCTGCTATGAAGCGACAATGGTGAATGGGGCTTACATGCAAAAACATCCTAGGTGCCACTAATGAGAGACAGTAGTGGATGGGGAATACACACAGAAGTTTCCTGGGTGCCTCTAGGAGCATCAATATTGTATGGAGCTTACGAATGGAAGCTTCCCGGTTTCCACTATGGAGCGACAATAGTGGATGGGTTTTACACATGGAATCTGCCCGGGTGCCGCTAAGGAGAAGAAATGGTGGATGATGCTTACGCATTGAAGCTACCCATAATGCATTGTTCATGTTTTTCCATGAGGTACTCCCAACTCACTAGTGGGTTGATGCATACAATTTAGACATAAAACTATGTGCAAGTGAAAAATAAGAATAACTCCAAGGGCATTGTAATTTGACCAAACAATGGGAGATGAAAAGTGTGAATCACATGCCAAAATTCAGAAAACATTGGGGTATGCATGATGAAGGATGATAATTGCTGACCATATTCAAAATGAAACATCCACATCATGTTATCCTAAGATGGAAACAAACAAACAAGGTCCAATGCTTGACTAAATTTGAAACACAGGGCCAAACTCAAGGTGTTGTCCAAAGTCTTTCAGGGCATTGACCCAGAATGGTAAGTGAGACAAAGTGGCATGAAACCCGGCCATTAGAGGGTTTTTTAGGATAGGGAAAATGATGAAGATCCAAATAAAGAACATGGAAAGCATGAGGTGGAGTGATGGATTTTTTTAATGGATTCTAACTCTCTTGAAATTACGCCACCATGATCATGGAATGAGGCATCTTATTCTTATCACATAAAGAATATCTTATTTGGAACAAGATGAATCCTATTATTTTCTGGTAGGGAATGATATAATTTAAAGCCATGTAGTGAGTACTATTAGGAATAAGGTGCGTAGATATGGCTAGAGTTGGGACTTATGAAAGAGCAACGCTTTTTGGTTCAACCCAACATTGGAACTAAGGGATGGAGTTTGGAGGAGTTTCTTGAGGAATGGTTCAACTCAAGGTAATTAGGGAATTGATGATGGGAATCTCAATTTGAAACATGGGAAAGGGATCGAGAGGAATATTTCGACTCAAGTTGTTTCAAGGCATATGGTGGATTATCTCGAATCACAGTATTCCATAGGTGGAAGGAGGGGGAGAAAGGTAAAATATCACAGACCTGGATTGAGATGTTCGTGGTGGGACTCTCCATTTTTCATGGGGGTGGGTGATGATAGTGAAGGGATAGGCTCAATGGGTCAATACCGAATCCCAAAACTGATCACGAGTTGGGGTGTGTATAGCATCCCGCCTTTTTATCACATAAACTTTCATTACATTTTACAAAACCGAGGATCTTTAAGGTTTAGTGTCGTGGAAACCAGGAACTGAAAACATGAAAACATAAAAACATTCTTCTTAAACACTTGAAACGATTCTCCTCATGTTCACCCTACATTCATTACTGCATCTCATAACCTGGGGACATACATTAAAAGAAAGGGTGAGAAGAAGGCCCAGTATGGGAAACAAGGGAAACATATAACATGTGAACTTGAGATATATCAATAAAGTCATGAAAATAACTTTAAGGCATGCAAATGAAATCATGAGGCATATCTTAATAAAAATAACATTTTTCATAACTTGAAAATGTGGATACAACATTTAATATTGACAATCATTTCGTTTCACCAAGGTCCATCCCCAAGGTGTCATTAAAAATTACCAAGGTTATTCACCAAGGTATCAGTCTACTAAGTCATCTCTAGAGATTAAGTCTTTACCCAATACATTGGAGCGCTATCTGGGTGCACCCTTGAAAAGTATTTATTATCATGTGAGCCACATATATCATCATCAATCATTTCATAAACAACCCATATAGCATAAAATAAATGGGGTTTATTTCATAATCATAACGTTTAAAAAACTGCTTTAAAGACATGATCTTTATGTCACTTTAAACCCACGGAAAGGGAGAGCGGGTCTCATGTATGTAAATCCCAGAATTTAAAATAGAAAAATTTGGTATATATGTGAATAAATTTATAGAATAGTGAGCTTTGAGTATTCACTTAATAAAATAAAAGAACTTTAGAAAAAGAGAGAGACATTTTGAGACGGAAATTCTGCAGCATAACAGCTATGGTTCGGGGTTTTAGAGAACATTGAAAAGAGATGGGACATGGGTCACCCACTCATAAATGATCCATAAAACAGTATAGGGACATAATATGACGGATACATGAAAATGTTAATGAAATTTAAAGTACATACCATTTGAAATGAAAAACATGAAAAGAAGACAAAAATAAGATTTCTCTTATTAAAATTCGGCTGCCTAACGGCGTCACTTAAACTTCAAGAAAATGAATTGACGAGATCAAATAGGGTCTCTAATCATGTGAACATAAAATATAAGTATGATAGATATAGAGATCATACCACAAAAAAATAAAAAGGAACTTGAAAGACTTGACATGAAAGTAGAACTTCAAAATGAGAAGGGTGAAAAAAACTCTTAGAAATTCGGCAGCCTAACAGCGCCACTTAAACTTCAACAAAAATGAATTGATGAGATCAAATAGGGACTCTCATCATATGAACATAAAAGATGAGTATGATAGATTTAGATATCATACCCAAACATAATATAAAGGAACATGCAAGACTTGACATGGAATTAGAACTTTGAAAAAGGAGAAAGGTGAAAGAACCACTTAAAATTCGGCAGCCTAACGACGCCACTTAAAACTTCAAAATACCGAATTGAAGAGATAAAATGGGGTCTCTCATCATATGATCATAAAATATCAGTCTGATAAATTTAGAGATCATACCACAACATAATAAAAAGGAACTTGAAATACTTTACATGAAAATAGATCTTGAAAAATGAGAAGGGAGAAAGAATCCGTTACAAAAATTTCGGCAGCCTAACGACGCCACTTAAAACTTCATAAAACGAAATAATGAGAGTAAGAGGGGATATCTCATTATATTAACATGAAAAGTTAAGTAAGAGGAGTATAAAAGAACATCCTTTAATATGAGAACATGGAGAATAAAATAAATTACAAAAAAGAGATTTCTTGAAAAGAAAGAGAGTGGTCGGATCCCTTACCTTAAAATGTAACTCTTAAAACTCAAAGGTTGGGACCTTGAGGGATTGGGGGCACCTTGGGAGGACTACTTGGGAGGTAATGAGACCAGAAATTCGTCGGGGGAGAGTGGGGAGTCGAAATGGATGAGGGATGGCTTGGTATTTATAGGGAATGTGAGGGAACAAGGCATTAATGGCCAAGGGACACCTCAAAAGTGGTTTTCTCAAAACCATGTGCTCTCCCATGGTATTTCCCATGATGTTAGGCCACATGGGGCCCCCATAAAATAATTCATCACCTTTGGTCGACCATCCCTTAAAATATCTCATTGAGTCATCATGACACAGTTATGATGTCATTAAACATATCGAAACCCTAAAACTGTATTTTTACTATTCACTGAAAATTCAACTTTCTCAGAAAAATCCCAAAATTTTACATTAACCAAATATCAATGCTGTGATTTCAAAAATGAACTCCATTTTATAAAAATATTTTTCAAAATATTTTTAATTTAATTTTTAAATAAATACACTATTCACCAAAAATTCATTTTTTCAGAAAAAACCCCAAAAATTACCTTAAAATAATATCGATGCTCTGAGTTCAAAAATGAAATCCATTTTATAAAAATAATTTTCTAAATATTTTTAATTTAATATTTAATTAAAAAACACTATTCACGTCAAAAAAACCAATACTTGAATAATAATTTATGAAACCGTTATTTAACCATTTTATTGAATCACATTACATAATCAAGGTGCCTAGATTATATTAATACTTTCTTTAAGTGAGATTACTAATCCATTTGGTCAAATTACTAATCCTAAGCATAAAATCACTATTCATAATTTACTATTCATCAAAAATCAAGTTGATCTTATTAGACTCTAAATTTCGTACGGAATATAATTGTAGAAGACAATTTTTTGAAAATCATTACACATTTTTAATTATTTAAGGTTTACATAATCATTTTTTTAAAATATCATTTCTCTAAAATTCACCAAAAATATGCATACTATATTTATCCGGACATTTGAAAAGTCATAAACATTATCATAAGAAGAAATCCCAATTTTTATTTAAAACAAAGGATTACACAAGGCAGTTACGGTCTCCTTAAATAGCCCTTTATCACGCCAGCATAAGACCTAAGTGTAAGGTGTGCTAAGGTGAGAGAATCTGAGGGAGGCTCGGCCAACATCGCACGAGAAGTAATTTCTATAAGGTTGAACTTCTCGCGAAGTCGATTCTGTTCTAGCTTCACACGATGACGATCGGCTTGGGTTTGGTCCAGAGCAAAGCCCAGTGGTGCTACCTCCTTCCGAAGTTCTGTTAGATGGGCTTCGATCAGTCCAAGACTACTGGGCGAGGCCATCGAATCTTCTTTCTATAAATTAACCAAGATTACTTGTATTTAGAGACAAAAATCAAAACTTTTAGTTTCCGACGGTCACATTGACCAATGGTCATATAATAGTCAAAACCCAATGGTCTTATTTTAATTATAATCATGTTATCAAAAGAAACATTTTTGTTGCGTATAAAAATAAAATAAAATAACACATAAAATTGGGAAACAAGATTTATTAAAAATTTCAGGTCGTTACAATCTTCCCCCCTTAAGAAATTGCGTCCTCGCAATTTTTAAAATTGGGTTTTGAAATTTCATTGAACGTCCCACATCGGAAAAGGAGTCGGTAAAATTATTACTTTAAAAGAATGAAAGGGAAGTACAAAGGTCGCCCGAGTTAACCCACACTGGGATTCCATGTAGGAAAACATGGACATGGAAGAAAAACAAAGGGTCAAGTTCTGAGGGAGAGTGATAGAGAACATGATTAGGAGAAAGTTAACCATAAGAAAATCTCAAACTTATGATGTGTGTAAACGGTCATTGATTACCTAGTGGGAATCATAAACCAACAACATTTTTGTTTTACGTTCCTTTTCATAATTTTTAGGAATTCATTTACTACATAGAACAAACCCATATGAAAATATTCCTACCTTCATGTAGAGTTTCATCCTTTAATAAGTTTCTACCCAAAATTAATCCTTTCTCCAAATGATGATCATTCAAAAACACTTGGTCTCATCAAAACACAAGAATCATCTTCTTGAGATTCACATAATCCACAAAAGATTAACTATCTATTTCATCTATCTTTAAACATTATCCAAAAAATAGAAAGGGTAAGGTAAAACAACTCTTCAAAAAGAAATAATCCCTTAGGAATGGAAACTAATTTTCAATCTTCAAAGATCCATGGTACTACCCAAAGTTCATCATAGATCATTCCATAAATAACGGTCCTTAAAATTCCTCAAAATAGACCAAACTAAGATTGAAACCCAAATACAAGAGGGATTTGATAACATAGTCTTCCAAAATAAACTTCATTGTTCATCTCCAAACAACATCAACCACTCCTAACATCTTATAACAAAAGTATCTAACCTAAACATATTTTACCCAAGATAGGTTAATCATTCCCATAAGTAACCTAAATTACTATAAGTCCACCTTAAATTCATTGATTCTTCAAAATATAAGTCAACCTTACTCTTCAATGAAAATACCATAGTAATCTATTTATGTCGATCATATAGAGTCCCCAAAATAGTGAACGTCTTCCAAAATAATAATCATCTTTTAATCCCCTAATCATCTATGTCATATTAATACGAAAATCATCTCATTTCCAATCACTTTGGTTGTTGGGACATGTTCTTATATTTCCCGCCATTAACTAAGAAAAGAACTATAATTAGGGGCTTAAATACTTAGCCAATAATCCTGAAAAGGAAACTTTAAGCATAAAAGGATAAACTTCTAGAATAAAAGTATATCCTAACTTGTGATCCCCTAGGTTCCAATCTAGGTTATCCATGATTATATATTCTTATGTGAATCTTTATTTTATTTTATCTTTGTTCCTTTAATAATGGTTTATACTAGGCTTATGAATTTACCAAAGCATATCCCCTGGGAGTGTTGTAACAAAGAGTGCAGCAAGGCCCATTGTTGTGTACCAGTTCCCGTTCGAGTCTAGCTCAAAGTGGTGTTTTCAGGTTTTACCCCTATGTACATCTGTGCCAGAGCCACCTCTACCTGCTCGTATCCAGACAAGGATGTATTTGCTTTTAAACCCCTTACTCAATACTCACCAAAATACTAGCAAGATTTCCTATATTTAAAATTTTCTATAGGGTTCTTCCTAGAGTTTTCATATCCTAATTTCCACAAATAACTAAACCATCCTATGATACCAACTATAGCATCCCGCCTTTTTATCACATAAACTTTCATTACATTTTACAAAACCGACGATCTTTAAGGTTTAGTGTCTTGGAAACTAGGAACTTAAAACATGAAAACATAAAAACATTCTTCTTAAACACTTGAAAGGATTCTCCTCATGTTCACCCTAGGTTCATTACTACATCTCATAACCTGGGGACATACATCAAAAGAAAGGGTGAGCATAAGGCCCAGTAAGGGAAACAAGGGAAACATTTAACATGTGAACTTGAGATACATCAATAAAGTCATGAAAAGAACTTTAAGGCATGAAAATGAAATCATGAGGCATATCATAATAAAAATAACATTTATCATAACTATAATATGTGGCTACAACATTTAATATTGAAAATCATTTCGTTTCACCAAGGTCCATCCCCAAGGTGTCATTAAAAATTACCAAGGTTATTCACCAAGGTATCAGTCTAAAAAGTCATCTCTAGAGATTAAGTCTTTACCCAATGCATTGGAGCGCTATCTGGGAGAACCCTTGACATGTCTTTATTATCATGTGAGCCACATATATCATCATCAATAATTTCATAAACAACCCATATAGCATTAAAGAAATGGGTTTCATTTCATAATCATAACGTTTTAAAAACTGCTTTAAAGACATGATCTTTATGTCACATTAAACCCATGGAAAGGGAGAGCGGGTCTCAAGTATGTAAATCCCAGAATCCAAAATAGAAGAACTTGGTATATATGTGAATACATCTTTAGAATAGATAGATTTGAGTATTCACTTAATAAAATAAAAGAACTTTAGAAAAATAGGGAGACATTTTGAGATGGAAATTCTGCAACATAACAACTATGGTTCGGGGTTATAGAGAACATTGAAAAGAGAGGGGACATGGGGCAGCCACTCGTAAATGATCCATATATCAGTAGAGGGACAGAATATGAAGGATAAATGAAAATTGAAATGAAATTTCAAGTACATACCATTTGAAATGAAAAACATGAAAGGAAGACAAAAATAAGATTTCTCTTATGAAAATTCGGCAGCCTAACGGCGTCACATAAACTTCAAAAAAATGAATTGACGAGATTAAATAGGGTATCTCATCATGTGAACATAAAATATCAGTATGATATATATAGAGATCATACCACAACAAAATAAAAAAGAACTTGAAAGACTTTACATGAAAGTAGAACTTCAAAACGAGAAGGGTGAAAAAAACCCTTAGAAATTCGGCAGCCTAACGGCGCCACTTAAACATCAACAAAAATGAATTGATGAGATCAAATAGGGTATCTCATCATATGAACATAAAAGATCAGTATGATAGATTTAGATATCATAACCCAACATAATGAAAAGGAACTTGCAAGACTTGACATGGAATTAGAACTTTGAAAAAGGAGAAAGGTGAAAGAACCACTTAAAATTCGGCAGCCTAACGGCGCCACTTAAAACATCAAAATACCGAATTGAAGAGATAAAATGGGGTATCTAATAATATGATCATAAAATATCAGTATGATAAATTTAGAGATCATACCTCAACATAATAAAAAGTAACTTTAAATACTTTACATGAAAATATATCTTGAAAAATGAGAAGCGAGAAAGAATCCGTTACAAAAATTTCGGCATCCTAACAGTGCCACTTAAAACTTCATAAAATGAAATAATGAGAGTAAGATGGGATATCTCATTATATAAACATGAAAAGGGAAGTAAGAGGATTATAAAAGAACATCCTTTAATATAAGAAAATGTAGAATAAAATAAATTACATAAAAGAGATTTCTTGAAAAGAAAGAGAGAGGTCGGATCCCTTACCTTAAAACGTAACTCTTAAAACTCAAAGGTTGGGACCTTGAGGGCTTGGGGGAACCTTGGGAGGACTCCTTGGGAGGTAATGAGACTAGAAAATCGTTGGGGGAGAGTGGGGAGTCGAAATAGATGAGAGGATGGCATGGTATTTATAGGGAAAGTGAGGGAACAAGGCATTAATGGCCAAGGGACACCACAAAAGTGGTTTTCTCACAACCATGTGATCTCCCATGATATTTTCCATGAAGTCAGGCCACATGGGGCCCCCCTTACAATAATTCATCACCTTTGGTCGACCATCCCTTAAAATATCTCATGGAGTCATCATGACACAGTTATGATGTCATTAAACATACCGAAACCTTAAAACTGTATTTTTACTATTCACTGAAATTTGAACTTTCTCAGAAAAATCCCAAAATTTCACATTAACGAAATATCGATGCTGTGATTTCAAAAATGAACTCCATTTTATAAAAATATTTTTCTAATTATGTTTAATTTAATTTTTAAATAAATACACTATTCACAAAAATTCATTTTTTCAGAAAAAACCCCAAAAATTACCATAACATAATATCGATGCTCTGAGTTCAAAAAAGGAATCTATTTTATAAAAATAATTTTCTAAATATTGTTAATTTAATTTTTGATTAAAAAACAATATTCACCTCAAAAAAACTAATACTTGAATAATAATTTATGAAACCGTTATTTATCCATTTTATTGAATCACATTACTTAAACAAGGTGCCTAGATTATATCAATACTTTCTTTAAGTGAGATTACTAATCCATTTGGTCACATTACTAATCCTAAGCATAAAATCACTATTCATAATTTACTATTCATCAAAAATCAAGTTGATCTTATTAGACTCTAAATTTTGTACTGAACATAATTGTAGAAGACCATTTTTTGAAAATCATTACACATTTTTAATTATTTAAGGTTTACATAAACATTTTTTAAAATATCCTTTCTCTAAAATTCAGCAAAAATATGCATACTATATTTATCCAGACATTTGAAAAGTCATAAACATTATCATAAGAATAAATCCCAATTTTTATTTAAAACCAAGGATTACACAAGGAAGTTACGGTTTCCTTAAATAGCCCCTTATCACGCCAGCATAGGACCTAAGTGTAAGGTGTGCTATGGTGAGAGAATCTGAGGGAGGCTCAGCCAACATTGCACGGGTAGTAATTTTTATCAGGTTGAACTTCTCGCGAAGGCGATTCCGTTCTAGCTTCACACGATGAAGTTCAGCTTGGGTTTGGTCCAGAGCAAAGCCCAATGGTGCTACCTCCTTCCCAAGTTCTGTTAGATGGGCTTCGATCGGTCTAAGACTACTGGGCGAGGCCATCGAATCTTCATTCTATAAATTAACAAAGATTACTTGTATTTAGAGACAAAAATAAAAACTTTTAGTTTCCGATGGTCACATTAACCAATGGTAATATAATAGTCAAAACCCAACGGTCTCATTTTAATTATAATCATGTTATCAAATGAAACATTTTTGTTGTGTATAAAAATAAAATAAAATAACACATAAAATTAGGATACAAGATTTATTCAGAATTTCGGGTTGTTACAGTGTGGGGTTGCAGCCCCTATGGTATAGACCGGTAGGGGTGATGGTAGGAGCTTTGTGAAGGTTCTTTGTTGAGGAAAGGGGTTCGACGAGATTAGGGTCTCACAAAGGATGGGCCTTTATAAAGGAAGGGCCCTTCACGAAGGAGGTACTTCAACAGAGCAGGGATTTGCCTTAGTAAAGAGCTCAATATTTGTAGAGTGATCCTTGATGGCTTAATGCTTTGGGGAGCCTCGAGAAACCTGAAGGGGATCCCTCTTTAGTAGAGGGCAAAGGCCTTCATGATGGGAATCACTTCACGGTGCTCAAGAGAACCATGAAACGTGAGATCAATAGATGAAAGGGCGGCGTAACCATGCTTATGAAAGGAATGAGCCTGGTATTTATAGGAAAAGGAGATCCACTAGTATCACCGCGGAAAACAATTAGACACCGTGATGAAAACTTGATGTCGTGAAGGAGATACGTTCGTGGAGGATCATGAAGGAAAAGTGATGGTGTAGATGAGATACGTTCATGGTAGATCATGAAGGAAAAGTGACACAGTAGAGGAGATAAATTTGTAAGAGGATCTCTATGAACTGTGATTCTCAGAAGCATTCCACAAAGAAAAAGGACGCTGCGAAGCATATACGTTCATGCGGCTACGAATGGAGCTCTATGAATGGGATCTGTGAACTATTTTTCCATCCAAACATCAAATGAACATGACTTCTAATCTGTAACTCCATTCGAGATCTACGACCAGTTAAATTGAACCCTGCGAAATGAGCTACACTATGAGACCATTCTTGGAATAATTTGATTAGTATTGTAGATGAATTTTTTTGTTCCAATAACTATATTCCTGATTCAATGTATAGCTATTTCCAATTGTGTAGCATCTTTAAATTATGATCAACCATATATGTTACTGCATGTGGATTTTGATTATTATTATTATCACCTTCTAGATGTCTACATCAATGGTTCTTCATTATTATTCTATTTTTACTATTTATCTATTATTTTACTATTATAATACACTCTAATAGAAGAGTTTATAGTCTCCCCACCATACCGTCACTAACCCTCAATGCTAGTTAGTAGCCTCTAGCATATATGGAGGCATGCTTGAGGCCATGTTTCAAATTGAGTTTTGTTTATTATGATTGAACTGGGTCTAGGAAATTACAACCTAGTATATCATTTTTGAGAAGGTATGTGTGGGGATTACACTAAGAGGTGGAACATATATAATAACTAAGAGTTGTATCATTATTGAAGGTGTTTCTAGGAAACAATAGGATAATATCAACTCAAAGTGTTTTGAAAACTAGGAGGAGTATCACAACTCATGGTGATTTTGTGGGGCCTACACATGTATACTTAATGGATGTGACGAACCCTGTTGATGACTTAGTTGAAGGCCTGGATAATTAAGGGATTACAACTTGGAGGATGTTCATGGAAGATTTCAATGCTATAGTAGGGGTGAAAATAAAATAAATATAGCTGCTTATGCATTAGAACCCTCGAGACACCAGACATAGTAAGTGAGTTAGGTGAAGGTATGTTTGAGATTACACATAAAAATGAGGCTATTATTCGATATACAAGTGCAGAGTCTCAACTCAAGGATTTTTGAGAACCAATAGGAGTATTTTAACTCAAGGTATATGAGGATAATGATAGGGGTATCATGAATTAAGGTTTCTTGGAAGGGTGTGAAGATTATTTCAACTCATAGAATTTTATGGAATTAGAATCAGGGACACACACATTGTAACCAAAAATATGTCCAACCTGGATAGAAGACTTCATAGTACAACTCTTCATTATTAATGGGATTTTGTGATGAATGTATAGGGATAAGTTAGAAGGCCCATGACCAAAGCCCATGACTGGTCCCAATTGGGGGTTTGGGGGAGAACCCCCATAGAATGGACTGTTGTGATGAGGCTAAAAATGTGAGTTCCTGAAGGAGAAAATTATCACATAACACTTCATGAATAAATGTTCAAATTAGATCATCTTCTTAGGAGAATACACATAACATTGATTTCATATAGATGTTCATATAACACGTCTACCTGGAACTACTCGTATATGGGTGCTCATAGAATGATGATCACATAGGTCTATTAACATAACACTAGTCTCATAGTGGCATTCAGATAGAATTAATATAATAGGGGAATATTTATAATGCTTCTCACATAGAATATAAAATGATTCTTTATAGAGGGCCTTTTTGGGATTGCTTCATGAAGGCCCCACCTTTACATATTTTTAACTCATGAATATGTAAGGGTATCTCAAAGTCTATTTCACTCTATGTCCCTATACATATGGATTCTCTCCAAATATTTTATTCAGTAAAGGAATGGGGTATTTATAGGAGTCATCTAGGTAAATAATTTATGAAATGTACTTCTGTATGGTAGTTTGAGAAGAGAGACTCTACATAGAATCATTCAAATAGTTTTGTATGCATAGAATTTATCGAAGGGATGTCTGTATATTATTTGTGAATACATGATGATTCAAAAAGAGAACTCCAAAGGAAAATGAAAATCATGAACAAAGTGAAAACCATGAACAAGAGATCTCTAAAGGATTCCTTCTTATAAAAAACAATGGTAATTTACTAGATGAGTGCTTCAAAAAATCTACAAAGTGTTTTTCATGAGGAATAAAGTGATTTTATAATAACATTAATTGATTCTCAAGGAAATTTACTAACTACAAAAATCCAAGCAATTTTTTTATATTGGATTTTTCTTTGATAATTTTTTTTCATGCTTAAATGAAGACTGACTTCAAATGAATATAATTTATTATTTATAAGTCAACTTTGGCTCTAAGTCTAGTCAAATAAGATCCTTAAAAGAGAACAATTCACTTTTCTAAAGTAAATACCCCCTAAAAGGTGTTTTTAGAGGCTAAATAGTTCTTAGAAGACCACTAGAAACTAGTTTTAATGATTTGAAACCCTTTTCATTTGTAGTTATTGAAATTCATGACCTAATCCTAGAAGGATCTCATTACCATAATCACCAAGATGAGAAATGTTTTTAATTTTTATCCATATATAGGTGCTTGAGTAGCCAAACAAAACAAGTAAATCTAATTGGATACTTCTTCAGGCATTGAAATATATTTCTACTCTAAATTGACCTATGTTGTTTGAGTGAGGATCACATCATGGGTTTTGTTGAAAAGTTAATGAAACCAATTTTTTTTATTCTAATAGTCCATTAATAGGGGATGGAGTATTTGAGAAATTTGGAAGAGATATTTGATATCTTAGAAATTCATGAGACCTTAAGTGTTAATGTCATTACTTTATTTTCCATGGGACCAAGTCTATAATGAGAGAAGTCCATCAGCATTGGTCGAACTATTGAAGGGATTTCATTGGGAGTATTTTAAATTTATTTTCATCCATTATAATTATCTATATAATATGAATTTTTTGTAGGTGTTATAGTTCTTGGGCATCCACAAAGGTGACCAATCGGGGAAAGAGTACACTGAATACTTTTCCAGACTAGTTCCCTTCTCTCTAGAGTTAGTTGTTAATGATTCAAATAGCACTCAATTACTTGTAATATGATCTCATCCTAATATCAATTCATCAATTATTCTAATAGTCCCTAATAAATTTTTAGAAATTTTTAGTAAATATAAAAATATTGAATCAATTTTTGTAGGTAAGTCTACAAAGATCAGTGTTCATCCTTATTGAGTGGATTTAAGTACGGGTTAGTCTGTGAAGAGCAGAGTCTAGAAGGGATGGAGTAGAGTGGTAGTCACTAAGTCATATTTTATACTTAACTAGGTGTCACTTCTTTGGTGAAAATGAATTTATTAATATACTCTATGTGTGTAATTCTTGGGCACCCTAATCCCTCTTGTCCGACAACTTGAATAGCCTATTATCTATATATACATCTCAATCACTGTTAGAAGTCTTTTATGATAAATATGAAACAAAAGAATAATTCTTGAACCTAACTTTAATCTAGGTACTGGTGTATGGTGTTTCTTACTTCTGAATATTCAAAAGATGAACAATGTCTTTGGTTGGATTCTCTTTTGTATTTTTCTTTTAATATGACTTGTTCTCCATTTGATGCATACCCAATTTTTTCTTTATGAAATGTATGAAAGAGTTTTTAATTGGTTTTCTTATCTTTTAGAGTTTATTATCATATTTTTTCATGTTTTTGAGAAATTCATTTTGGTATTTTGATTTTATGACTTCAAATAGAGTTATTTGTTCCATTGTCTCATTATGATGTTGATGAATTTTTCCAATGATGTAATTTTCTCCAATGGTTTTAATATTATATGTTCCATTTTTGTTAGAATATTTATAAATGATGGAGATAAAATTGAAGTTCTTTGGGTTTCTTTTCATTCTTATAGATTTATCTTCTAGGGTGGTTTTGGTTGTCATTTGTTATCGATATTTTCTCTTCCACCCTAGGATGTTCAAGATTTGATGGTTATGTTTTTTTTATTTGGTATAACCCAGATTTTGGGAGGATTTTTTTAAGAAGTGGTATATATGTTGATATTATTGAGTTCAAATTAGATTATAGGAATGACCATCAAATCATCTGATATTGTTTATCTCATTTCTTTCATTTATAGTGGAGTCTTGATTTTTTGGAATCTGAGTTCATTTTTAGGTGATTTTCATACCAGAATAATATATATCACATAAGGAGGAATCTATTATTATTCTTAGTTGATAGTTAAAGAAGTTGGGTAGGTAATCAACACATTTTTTGGTGTTATGTGGTTTTAATGGAACTTCCTTCTTTGGTAGTGTTTCATACGTTACCATTGTTTTAGAAAATTCCAAATCTAGATTTCTTTTATGGAAGTGATTTATAAAAAATGTTTTGTGGTGTGTTTCATATTTTACAGGATAACATGTATAATAAATGGGGTATGTTTTTGATTTATTAAATTGTTTACTGATTTCTGTGGTTATACGAGGATAATTATTATTTATTATATTTTATGTGATTATTGAAAATTAATTTATTTTCAATGATAATGACGTGAGGTTCAATTTTATACATTTATCGCCTATCATTCACTGAAAATACCAAAATTTTAATTCAATTATTGGGTAAATAGAATTTTTCATTAACTGTCTGAAATTGGATCTCTGTTAGAAATTGGTATAAAATATGTTTTTATTGATATATTCATCTTTTGATTTTAAATCCATGATTTGAATGAGAGATTTTCTCTTATTTATTTATTAGATTTCATTTCTACAGTAGAAAAACACTCTACTAAGAAGCAATGTGAATCATGTAGGTTTCGGGCATAGCGGAAGCACGTTGGTGGGTGTACCCAATTTTAGTTTTAGAGTTAACAATGATCAATCCGACATACATCACGATAACAAAGTGTGGGATCTTCGAAATAGAATGAAGAAAGAAAAAGAAAGGGGGTGTCCCAAAACCATAAAGATAGGATCATAATATGTTGGTTATAATTAATTTAATTAATTGATAAGAATTACCTTGATGGAATTCATTCTTCGTTGATGTCTCTGGTCATGATTTGATGTGATCCATCATTGCGTCGTAGAGTCCAAGTGTATTATTCCTCTAGTGGTGATCCACACATGATCCATGTATCTCTGGACATTGCTAAAGTGATTTCTAGGTGCTATCATGGAAGAGACTTCGCTTATGATTTCCACCTTCGATCGCCTTGATCTGATGGAAGAGGATCTCTCTCGGACTTGTGAGCGTTCTTGGAGGAAGGAGTTCTTTCGGCCATGAGATAATTCTCCAGAATTGTTGTGCACAATGATTAAGGAAAAGTGTTGGGGTTGTTAGGATATTTATAATAGGGTTTGAGGTTATAGAGTTACGACAATAAATAAATGCGTTACATGTTTTATTTATTTCATTAACTCTTATTGAAAACCCCCATGTCGAATAATTAATTTCTTGACATGTGCCCACGCTGATTATAATAAATATCATTTAATAAAACGATATCATTTCCTCAAAATATCAACTGGAAAAACTACACGGTGTGTAATCATTAATACACCGTGTGTACTCATTTTTCATTTCCTTTTTCAAAATGAAAACTACATGGCATGTACATTCAATGTACATGGCGTGTATATCATGTTTTTCTTTTTATTCTTCCTCCAACATTAAAATGATTTACGTTTCCTTGAATAATTGTTAAAACACATATGAGAATAGTATTTATTGTACTTGAGATACTTGGATACACTTAGTGTGTGACCCTTTAGGCCTCTTTCTCGTTGGCATTAGGCGGGCTTGCCTAATGTACAAGATTACTGTCTAGTAACGGGTCAAGGAACCCAAGATAAAGAAGTTGACGATGCTATGATGTGTCACCTCATATGAATGCTTACCATGTAGTATAATCCCTTTGTCACAATATCTCGAATCAAGAAGGTTGCATGCTAATGCCATCAACCCATGTGCTCGATTATTCTTTCTTTGACTTTCTGGAATTGAACTTGCCCATTCCTTACTATGGCCATGGATTTACTTAGGCTATATCAATTACATCAAAAGGCCTGATATATCTACTTTCGTTATGGAACAGAAGGGACAAATCCTTTCTCACATTATCTATTAATGCAGTATTACTTGTGACACACCCAATGTATCCAGCCTCACTTCGAAAAGTGTGTCATCACCATTTTCATCAATACATATAAGTGCACGAGTTGTAATACCCATTAATAATAATCTTAATGTCTAAGGACCAATACACACATCCATAGATAGGAACATCCAATGACACTATGAAATGTGGATTTCCTACTGGCAGGTCTCGTTCTTATAATATCCTCTTGGATATTACCAAGGGAGAACACCATGAGAAGGTTCCTCAATGTTTTATGAGTCCTCACCCCTAATGGGCTGTATTATTTGTGTTCCTCAAATAAAATCATCCAACCATAGAACATATATTCATAAATAGTGTAATGGAACTTTCAAGTTCTCATCATAGCAGGGATCAGCTATGACCCTTTAATGCAATAGTTATCCGTGGGACATTATCACATGCATTGTCACGCAGAAGAACAATCTAGATGTGATAATGAGTTTATTTAATGAATAAAGTAAAATCAATTGTTTCTAGGCCACCAACTCCAACAGACTCCCACTTGGACTAGAGACAACTGCTAACAACCTTTAACCCGCTTGCTCTCACATGATATTCATGCTTCTGCTGAGATAAGACTTTAGTCATGGGATCTACCACGTTATCTTCTATGGACACTCTGATCACAACAACTTCACCCCTTTGATAGAAATCCCTCAAGAGGTGATACTTCTGGAGTATGTTCTTTTTCCGTTGATGTGACCTTTATTCTTTTTCAATAGCCACCGCTACAGTATTATCACAATAAAACGTGATATGATCTTTACTGCTAAGCACCACATCAAGCTCTTGGACAATGTTTTGAATCCAGACGACTTCCTTGGCTTTATCAGAAGTTGCTATATATATGGACTCCTCTGTATAATAAGCGATAACTGGCTTCTTTGAAATCTTCCATCACACAACTCCTCCATTGAGATAGAAAAAATATCTAGATTGCGACTTCAGATCATTCTGATCTGTCTAAAAACCAATATCAATATAACCTCTGATGAGAAGCTCCTTGTCTCCTGCAAACACCAGGAACATAGCCTTAGCTATTCTAAGATAATTAAGGATAGTCTTAACAGTAGTCCAATGTTTTTCTCCTATATCTGCTTGATATCTTCCTACCATGCTCAATGCATAGGCAACATCAATCCTGGTACATAACATGGCATACATGATGGATCCTATAGATGAAGCGTATGGGATCTTACTCATTCTATCCTTCTCTTGTTCTGTCTGAGGACACATTTTCTTAGAAAGATGTAGTCCGTGTGACACTGGAACCAATCCCCTCTTGGATTGTTCTATACAAAATCTCTTTAGTATCTGGTCAATGTATATACCCTGACATAGTCCATGCAGCCTCTTGGATCTATCACAAATGATCTTGATCTCAAGAATGTAGGATGCTTCACCCAAGTCCATCATGGAGAAACACTTGTTCAACCAGTCCTTAACTGACTGTAAGACTGGTACATCATTTCCAATAAGAAATATGTAGTCAACATATACTACTATGATAACGATCACATTCCCATTAAACTGCTTAAAACACATGGATCACATTCGTTCTTAATGAAACCAAATTTCTTTATGGATTCATAAAATCAAATGTTCCATGACCTGGATTCTTACTTTAATCCTTAAATAGATTTATGCAACTTGAAAACCCGTTTGGATTCACTTGGTGTCACAAACCATTCTGGTTGTGTCATATAGACATTTTCCTGAAGGTTCCTATTAAGGAATGATGTTTTGACATCCATTTTCCAAATATCATATTCATAATAAGCTGATATGGCATGTATGATTCTTATGGATTTAAACATGGAAATTGGCGAGGAGGTTTCATCATAGTCAATTCCATGGTGCTGTCTGAATCCTTTAGCCACTAGCCTTGCTTTATTAGTGCTAAATTGACCATCCATGTCCAGTTTTATCATGAATACCCATTCGAATCCAATAGGCTTGACATCAATTGGCTCATCGACAAGAACCCGGACTTAGTTCTTATACATGGAATCCATCTCAGAATTCATATATTCTATCCATCTTGCTACTTCTGAGCTTTCTATTTCTTCCTTGTAAGAGATAGGTTCATCATTGTCCAACAATAATGATTCACCATCCTCGGTGACTAGGAAACCACGTCTCTCTGGTTCCCTTACCTCTCTTGAGCTCCTACGTAGTACCTTTGTTTCTGGAACCTCTTCCATGGGGACTTGTGGAACTTGTTCCTGTACCAAATCATGTGTATCTTTAGCATCAACTTCATCGAAGTCAATCTTGCTCCAACCATCCTTTTTTGGGAATTGCTCCCTCTCAAGAAAGATGGATTTTCTGGCGACAATCACATTCTTGTCTGAAGGGTTATATAGGTAATATCCTTTTGTTTCCTTTGGATATCCTATAAAGATACACCTCGTGCCCCGGGGTGCTAGTTTGTTTCTTGAGAAGGCCTTAACAAATGCCTCACATCCCCATACACGTGTGTGCATCAAAATGGGTTTCTTTTCATTCCATACCTCAGATGGAATTCCATTTTCCGCCTTAGTTGGTACTCATTTTAATGTGTATGCCGGAGTTTGTAATCCATATCCCCAGAAGGATAATGGAAGATCTGCATGACTCATCATCGACCTCGCCATGTCCAACAAGGTGCAGTTCATCCTTTCACTAACACCATTCCACTGTGGTGTATAAGGAGGAGTGAGTTGAGATAGAATCCCAGACTCCCATAGAAGATTGATGAACTCTTGGTTCAGATATTCTCCACCTCGATCCAATCAATGCTTCTTTATCTTCTTACCATTCTGATTCTCTAATTCATTCTTGAATTCCTTAAATTTCTCTAAGGCTTCTGACTTATACCTCATTAAGTAGACATAACCATATCTACTCAAATCATCAGTAAAAGTAATGAAGTAAGAATATCCACCTCTAGCTTCTACTGGAAATGGTCCACACAGATCCATGTGCACCAATCCTAGAAGCTCTGTGGCCCTTTCACCTTGTCCACCAAAAGTAGGTTCAGTCATTTTTCCTTGTAAAAAAGTTTGACATCTATCAAGTGGTTTTAGCTCAGTAGAGTCTAAATAACCATCTTGGCAGATCTTTGTCAAGCGCTTCTCGTTTACATGACCGAGATGGTGATGCCACAACTGGGTGATGCATGAGTCATGTGAGTTTGTTTCTTTATCGATTGACAACACTTGGTTTTCGTAATTTAATACATACAAACCATTTTTTAAATGCGCCATATCATAACATACATTGTTCTTATAAAGGAGACAACCCTTATTTCCAAACATGAAAACAAATCAATCCATATCCAAACAAGCTACAAAAATTATGTTCTTGGTAACACTAGGAACATAATAACTGTTATGTAAAAAAATCACCCCATTTGGCAATGAGAGGTGGTAATATCCAATGGATAACACAACCATCCTCGGGCCATTGGCAGATCGAAGATCCAGCTCTCCTCTGGAAATGTTTCTAAATCTACTTGGTTCCTGCATTTGAATACATATGTGATCCCCAAAAGTTGTATCTAATACTCAATAAGTAGAAATGGAATGATTACACTTGATAACGAACACACCTTTAGCATCCCCACACTTTTTGGTGCAATTCCTCTTCCAGTGGCCTTGCTCACCACATGAAAAACATACCGGCACTTTTTCCTTTCCCTACCTTCAGATCTTCCCCTTATTGGAGGGATGATGATCAGGGGCTTCAGACTGTTTATAAGTCTTTGGCACCATTGCCTTGTCCTTCCTTTTCTTATTCACCATAAGGACTGCGGGTTTGTCACGCCCCATGTCCTTATATACCTGGCGAATAAAGTTCATAAGTTCCAATAGACTCCTCTCATTGTTTCTCATGTTGTATTTGACAATAAATCTAGAGAAGGTATTGGGCAGTGATGATAGGATGAGATCTATACACAAATCATCTGAGAATTTAATCCCTAAGATGTACTGGCATTCAATGTAGCCAATAAGCTTGACTACATCAGGCCCAACTGGCGCAAACTCTCCAAGAATAGTTGTTAAAAAATCATTGGAGATTTCATATCTCTCTTGTCTCGCCTTTTCTAGGTAGATATCCTTAAAGTGAGACATCATGATATACACTTCCATGTTTTTATATTGCTTCAAGAGCTCATTAGATATGGATAATAGCATAAAACATTGGACATATGTGGAATTATCCATGTGTTTTTCATAGGGAGATAGTTCTTCATCACTGGCCTCTTCTCCAGGTGCAACTGGAATGGGCTCTTCCAGCACATACAATTTCCTCTCGTGGTGAATGATGACATGTAAACGCCTCTGACACTCTTAGAAATTGGTGCCAGTGATAAGATTTTTCTTCTCAGGTATGGTTTACAATGATATGTTTAAAGTCATTGTTTTTTTCCATTTCTACAAATAATGATTATCAAAGGTTTAGGACTTTATTCTGATAAAACTGAGACAAATAAATAAATTAATACTTATTGGTCTCCCACTATTTTATCAAAATCTAATATCCCTCACCGTTGTCTTCAGAATTTTCTATTGCCTGAATATTCTAGTGTAAAGGATCCATATTTCCCTTCGAATTACCCCAAAAGGGGGTTTCAAGCTACTTGAAGTGTTTAAGTAGTCATTCCAAATTCCAACTGCATTAACTTGAAACTCCTTGATCTGCTGAGTGGAATCCCCAATCCTGAAACCCTTTTATTTTGGATTTCCTCAACCTTTGCCTCTTGGTCACACCATGTATTGCTGTGGCAGTCAACCCTTGATGAGAAACAAGTCATTTCAACCCCAAACCTTGAATTAGAATTCCCTAATAATTGAAAGCACCCCAACTAGGATTGGTCAAGCACTTTGAACTATTGTTCGATTCTATCCATGATTATGGAAGGCTATATCGACTTAATATTTTTTTGAGGGATTTTATCCTTATACAAAAATTTCTTTTTTATTATCTTTGATTACATTATTTTTAATATTAATTGGGATATACTTAGGTGATTAACCATGTCTAAGATAATATTTACACACAAGCCAATCTTATTTTAGTTCTATATTGCATGCTTGTTTAATTCATTAATCTTATGATCATGACAACACACCTAAAATAAATAAACCATGAAAGTAAAAGAAATAAAATAAACGGTATGATCATGAGATTGTTCTATTAGTTAGTTTATATAGCGGTTGAAAAACTAACCCAAGACCTAGGGGAGAAAACACCTTGAACCTTTCGGGTTCGTGTTTACAGATTTACACCTGCCCACCTTTATATCTCCTTGGATTAGTTTTACCTTGGCTCCTGAATTGAGCCTCCTCCACTAGCTTGGGAGCTCTATCCTTTACAAATGCCATTGTCTCACACGCAGGTGAGGGGTAAAATTGGGTTTTTTACATAAAAGAAACCTTGGGCACACATTCCCTACATATTAATGAAGAGAAGGCTCATAGACCAATAAATTTTATTTAAATAAATAAATTAAAATAAACCATTAATATACAAATTTCTTGGTCTAGCACATGATCATCCATGCATGCAATGATATTTACATATAAATAAAACTAGAATTCAATTCTTTAATCATTCTTGTTTAAGTAAAATCACGCTCGAATCAATTAATTATCTTTAATTAACAAATCCATTTATCATAAAACCTTTTTTCTGAACTTCCTTGAGATTCTCATCCATCATAATTTTAAACAAATAAATTCATTTAAAAGTATCTTTGCACGTAACTTGTACCTTGGAGGAAACCCGGGGAATTCCCATTCAATACGCAAATGTTAAATTAAACACATATATATATAACACTAATCACGTGTTGTGCCTCATCTTTACACCTGCACTATGGTATAAGTCTCAAGGGTTTGTATAATATAATAATAAATATTAATAAATCTGTGTAATTTGGATGAGTACACAACATGTAGTTCTGACTACACAGTGTGTACTTTTGTCCATCATCCATCCGAAGTACACACCCAATGACATGGCGTGTAGATGTACTTTGGAAATTTTCATAGTACATGGCATGTTCAATTGGACACAAGCCATGTAGTATCCGTGTTACACGGTTTCTAGCCGGGAAATCCATGTATGGGGTATACGGTTCAACCCTAACCCGAAGGGACTACAAGTCATGTTCAGTGGACCACATGATGTGTAATCTGGAAACTGTGTGCCACCTATTCCTCGTCAACACATAGTGTCATAAATGAATAAGATAAGATCCAATACATGAAAAGATTTGGTGGACCAGTCAAATGCATTAAACCTAGACTACATGGTGTATACTACTGAATACATGTCATGTATTCTGGTTGTACGGCCAAGAGTGTTTGGCACCTTTAGATGAGATGCTTTATTTTATTTTAATAAAAATTAAAAGAAAAATTTGTTTCTATAAGGTGAAAAGAAAAAAATAGGTGAGAAAAAGATCATGGGATTTAGATTTTAAAGAACGATTAAATTGAATTGAAACAACTAAATTTTTAAATGCATAAATCACCAAAGAAAAAACTAAATAATTATAATCAACAATATGACTGCTCTAATACCACTTATAGGTTCGTGGCGCAGCGGAAGCGCGTTAGTGGGTGTACCCAACTTTAATTTTAGCATTAAAAACGATCAATCTGAGATCCTTCATTATAATAAAACGCCGGATCTACGGAATAGAATAATGAAAAAAATAAAGTGGGAGTCCTGGAACCATAAAGACATGATCATCATATGTTGGTTATAATTAATTTAATTAATTGACAAAAATTACCTTGATAGAATTCTTTCTTAGATGATGTATCTAGTCATGATCCGATGTGATCTGTCATTGCGTCATAGAATCCAAGTGTAGGATTCCTCTAGAAGCGATCTAGACATGCTCCACGTATCTCTGGATGTCGCTGAAGAGAATTCTGGGTGCTAGCGTGGAAGACCATTCACTTGCAAAGTCCGCCTTTGATCGCCTTGATCCGATGGAAGAGGATCTCTCTCTATCTTGGGAGCATTCTTGGAAGAAGGATTTCTTTCGGCCTTGAGAGAATTCTCCAGAATTGTTGTGTACAATAATGAACGAAAAATGTTGGGGTTATGGGGATATTTATAATCGAGTTTTAGGTTATAGAGTTATGACAATAAAATAAACACGTTACACATTTTATTTATTTCATTAACTCTTATTGAAAACCCCCATGTAAAATCATTAATTCCATGAAATTCACCCATGCTGATTATAATAAATATCATTTAATAAAATGATATCATTTAATCAAAATCCCAATGGGAAAAACTACATGGTGTGTAATCATTAATACACAGTGTGTACTGGTTTTTTTTCTTTTTCCAAAATGAAAAATACATGGCGCGTACATTCAATGTACACAGTGTGTATATCTTATGTTTCATTTTATTATTTCTCCAAAAATAAAATGATTTAGGATTAATTGATTAATTATTAAACCACATACAGGGATAATCTTTATTCTACTTGAGATACTTGGATACACTTAGTGTGTGACCATCTAGACCTCTTTGTCGTTTGAATTAGGCGGGCTAGCCTAATGTGCAAGATTATTTTCTTGCAACGGGTCAAGGAACCCAAGAGAAATAAGTTGATGTCAAAATTATGTGTCACCTCATATGAATGCTTACCATGTAATATAATCCTTTGGTCATGGTATCTCAAATCAAGTGGGTTGCATGCTATTGCCATCAACCCATGTGCTCAATTATTCTTTCTTTGACATTTCGGAATTGAACTTTCCCATTTCTTACCATGGCCATGGATTTACTTAGGCTATATCAAACCAATAAAAGGGCCTGAGATATCTACATTTTTATGGAATCAAAGGGGAAAATCCTTTCTTGCATTATCTATTAATGCAGAATTACTCGTGATGCACCCAACATATCTTAACTCGCTGCGAACAGTGTGTGGTCACAGTTTTCATCAATACATATAAGTGCACGAGTTGTAATACCCATTAATAATAATATTAAACTCTAAGGACCAATACACACATCCGCAGAAAGGGATATCCAATGACATAGTGAAATGTGGATTTCCAATGGGTGGGTCTCGTTCTCATAATATCCTCCTAGATATTACCAAAGGCGCACACCATGAGAAGGTGCCTCAAAGTTTTATGAGTCCTCACCCCTAATGGACTGTATTATTTGTGTCCCTCAAATAACATAATCCGACCATAGAAAAAATATTCAAGAACAATGTTATGGCACTTACGGGTTCTCATCATAGCTGGGATCTAGTATGACCCTTTATGCAACAGCTATCCTTGGGACATTATCACATGAATTGTCACGTAGCAGAATACTCAAGATGTGATAAGGTGTTTATTTAATGAATAAAGTACAAAGTAGTTGCTTCTAGGCCACCAAATCAAACAAATCATTTATTCTACAATTTGAAAAATTACAAAGGCTGAAAGTGACCATGCTATACATAGTCACAAATGATAACTGTGGGTACTGATCATGTGATACCCACTACATTGAGAACCTAATATGACATGGTAGTTATGTCAACCATGACATAAACATTACAAGAGAACTACTCTTGGTCACTTTACCTACTTACTATACCCCATTATCATTGTAGGTATTCCTACAGTGAGAACCATTAGCTGGTCGTGCGTGCTCAAAAATTCCAGATCGTAAAAAAAGCTCACCACATGAAGAAAATTTATTGACTATGAATATCCTCTCATATAAAGAATACTTACCATAATCAACCCTTTTCAAATCCATATTACAATTATCACACTAACCATGTACTTCATGATAGGCCTTCATATTGTATGTATTTTCCACATGTCCCCATCATACCTGTGCCTCTCAATATTCCATGTGGTCATCAGCAAAAATCAAGCCTACAATCCCCCTAAAGAACAAGAAACCTATTGATTGAATATTGAATATTACTTAGAGGCTAGGTGATCCTCTATATGTTTCCACAACTACTTATGTTCCACCACCTTCAGGAAAAATATGGTGATGCTTTCCCTATTGATGCCACCTTCTTCTGCCACCCATAGACTTGGGATAATGATGGAGTGAATCCAGTTATCTAGGAGAATCATAGTAGTACTTTGATCAAATCCAATACCCTAATTGAATAAGGTTGAGTTCTAAAAAATGTTCCTTGATTGAAGCCTCTATGAATCCATATACTCTGAGGGAGATTTGGAATTCAACTTATCTATGAAGTAGATTTTTGCCTACTAACACCATATCTGTGTGACAAAGGACCAAAATCCCATGATAATATGAAAGAAACAAGGGAGGGATGTTGAAATGACATAGACAGAATTATAATATTTTGAGAAGATTTATTCACCATTAAATAAAAACAGAGCTAAGTGAAAGTCTTCAACCTATGGTAAGCATGAAAATCCATTGTGCTAAAAAATATAGTTCCAGTAACAATCATTGGTTTCTATTCTCTGGACAATGATGTGAAATAAGAGTTGGAAATACATGCAGTGTATGACAGATCAAGGAAAAAATAATAGTGACCAGGAACTAAACAAATTATTAGGTCCATCAACTAAATCCCAAAACCATTTTCACTTCAAACATAAAAAAGATACCTCCTTTTCTTCGAAACACCATAACACTATACCATAAAAAGGATACTAGGTAGGATTGTGATAGGAGGACCATTTACTTACACAAGTCATGTAGAACATTTATTTTGGATGCATGTCAACCATCTAGTAGATATTAAACCTAATCCTCACTAAAAATAGAAATTCCTAAATTATATGAGGAAAAATGTGCCCCTCATGAGGAGGGAATCATGATACCCAATAATTCATCTATAAATGGAATTCACTATTATAGAAAAAGGGAGGACTAATTACCTCATTATTAAAACTGAAGTTATTTTATTTACTTATTGTAAAAACTAAAATGATGAAACACTAGGATATTTGGGATCTCACCAAGGATAATCTCCTCACCACCTCTATTGATAAAATTTTATCATTCAATGTACTAACTCCTTTGTATATCTTTTGATTTTAATACGTAGATCTCTATTATGGTTTTATATTTTAATTTATTTTTCTTATTGTCATCACTTCATATAAAATCCACTTGTATTTAATTCAATTAATGTGATAGAAAGAACTGAATGAATTCAAGGGTGAATGGAGGTATTCAATCACCAGAATATGGAATGGTAGGATATATGATGATGATCGTATATCCGTATTTGAACTGAAATAAAATGATAAATGTAGAGGATGAATAGAAACCAATTCAATAATGATTCAATAGTATAATGAGGGAATGATCCAAGGCTGGACAATTTCTTTTTAAATTGTCTTTAAAACTAACCAATTTCAATTAATGTTTGTTTTAAATTAAACCCACAAAAAATATTTCAATGCACCCACAACTCTATCTTTTATGAAGTCAACCCGAGTCCTAATATACCATAATTTTCTTAGGTTAAAAATTCATTTTTTTAAGTACTCTGAGATAGTTCTACATAAAAATTGGTTATATTTTTGTTGAAGTGAGTGTTTTGTTTAATTTTTCTTTTCAAATCAAAAAATCCAATTCTTCCTGCCTCACTGGTTTTGATCCAGAGGTTGAGAATAGTGATAGTAAGAATCATAACTATAAAGAACATAATATAAGAGGAAAGAGAGTTTATCACCATTCCATTGAATAATTCTCCCACCCTAGTTTCTTCCTCCTCAAAAGCTACAATATAGAGTGAAAAAATGGTTGGTAATATTGATCAAGTTAAAAGTAATTTGAGAGAAATTTAGGCACCCAATTTCAATATTAACAACTGACAATTATAATTAAATGATCCAAAATGATGTAAAATAAAAACAAGAAAAAAAGGAATACTACCAAAGTTTCATGGACTATTTAGTGAACACCCCAGTAGTAACTCAAGAGAACTCATTGGAAGGATCACAAAAAATTCTCAACAATTTGGTATGAGAATTAGAAATAGAGGATTGCACAAGGTAAAATGTTCCAACTAACATTTTTTGTAAATAAAATTGAAGAAATAAATTCTTTTTGTGAGATAGATAACTATGAAAAAATTACATGAATCATCACCCACCACACCCCAAAGGGCATGATAGGTGTTCTATTCCATGGAGAATTTCACTCAAGGATGCCCTAAAATTCATGGAATTGAATGATGTAATTCCATGTACCATAGGCAAATCTATAGCCAGCTTGGTAGAAATCAATGATTTATAGAATTTTCCAAAAAACATTTTGGAGATAGGATCCAATAGAACCAGAGACCACTATTTCAATATGATTCTTAATATACTTTTGAACAGCCTCAATTATAGATAAAAAATTTCAAACATCTACAAGATACTAGAAATGAATACCATAAGAACCTTCGATGAAGGATATACTGTGATATGTTATGGAATCTGAAAATATTAAACTGACCACCCTCACCAATCATGGGTCAGAGTTGAAGGAATTTAAATTTAAATTTATCAAAATCATGACCACCCTCAATAATATGGTAAATCAAGTATCAGATAAGCTTCTTTATCAAAAGATTCCAAAACCTAAGGGAAATGTTTGTGCCATTACATTAAGGGGTGGTAAGGAGCTGGAAAACTATGAAGGAACACCCCTTGAAATTAATGTTGGAGGCTGAAAAAAATAGTAATATGATTAATATTTCTAAGAAAAAGAACCCAAGGAGGAGGTAATGAAGGAACCATAAAAAATTGATGAAAGTTCTACACTAACTCCACCTTCTTTCCATGTAATAATTCATTATCCTAGATGAACCATGGAAGAATCACTTTAGTAAGAAACGTTGGAATTATTCAAAAATGTGGATATCAATATTCCCTTGATTGAATCCATTCATAAATTCAAAGGTATGATGAATTAATCAATTATATGTGCCCTGATAGAAGTATATTGTGAGGAAATGAAGAGGTAATTTTAAGTAATATTGTTTTAACTCTTGTTACCCCTCAAATCCCCAAAAAAATGATAATACCCATATATTTTTTCTATTACCTGCAAAATTAGTGATCTGAGTTTTTCAAATTTACTATGTGATTTAAGATCTTCAATTAAATAGATACCTTATTCTATTTATTATTCAATGTAGATGAAAGAACTAAAACCCACCAGTGTGGTTGTGAAACTAGCCAATCATGTCACTTCCTACCCTATATGTGTCATTGAAGGTATTTTGGTTAGTTTAAAATGTTTCCCATTCTCTACTTACTTATATATTCTCAAAATCAGAGAAGGAAATTGTAAAGATATCTTTCCATTTATTATAGGTAGACCATTCCTAAAAACTATAAAAAAACATCATAAATTTCATTTAAGGAACCCTTTAAATGAATTTTGGTGATAAAATTGTATATTCCAACATCATTGATTCAATGAAACACCTACATGAAGATAATTCTATTTTTATATTAAAACAAACTGAACTACCTTGTTCTTATAAAGAGAGAATTGAAATATTTTTTTCCATAATTATATAATGAGAATCCTCGGAAACACCCAAACTACTTCATTAATGAGTTTTTGAATTTTAATTTATTATAGATATAGTAAATTTGAAACAATTAATGGATATTAATTTGATGGAATGCTTAAATATGACACTAACTTTTATTCCTTACATGTGAAGGTTTATATAATGGAAAATAATTAAATGAAAAATCTATAGAAAACCACATGTGTTGTAATTAAAAAATACACCCTCAAATTTAAAACATGCCTCTTTAAAATATGATATGAAACTACCTGTCATAATTTCTTATAACTTAGAGTCTAAAAAAGAAAATTAACTCATGAGGGCTCTTAAAAATAATCATCATGTAATAGGGAAGGATTTAGGGGACAACACAAGGATTAGTATAACCACTTGAAGTCATAGGATTTTTTTGGAAGATGGATCCATGTTAGTGAGATAAGCCCAAAGAAGGCTCAACCCAAACCTTATGGAAGTAGTAAAAAGGGAATTAGAAAGGATTTTAAAAATGAAATAATCTATCTTATCTCAGACTCCCAATGAGTGAGTCCCATTAAAATTTTCCTAAATAAAATTGGTTACACAATTTAGAATATTGGAAATATTGAATTAATACCAACTAGAATCTAGAATAGTTGGAATGTTTTTACCTACTAAATGAGATAAACCATTTGACTATAAAAGACAATTACCTCATACCCTTTATAGACCCAATTCTATAGATATGATTTGGGAAAGGAAATTATTGTTTACTTGATAGTTTTTATAGATATTTTCATGTTCCAATATCTCCCTATGACCAAGACAAGACCACATTTAAATCTCACTATGGTACATTTTCCAAATAATGGAATCCTTTCGGTCTCTGTAATTCCCTAGTTACCTTTGAATACAACATGGTAAGTATTTTCTCATACATTATTGAGAGCTACATAGAGATATTCTCGGATGACTTCATGGTGTATGAGACTATCTTCAAAAAAATGCCTAGAGACCCTAGAAAAGTTGTTACAAATATGTATTGAGAAACTGTTGATTTTGAATTTTGAAAAATGGAATTTTATGGTCAAAAAAATGAAATTTTTTATGCCATTTAATTTTTAAGGATTAAATTAAGGTTGATAAATCAAATGTTTATGTCATTTCTACACTACTCAACCACTCCAATATGAGACAGATCAGATCATTCAAGGAAACATTAGATTTTTTTTGAAGTTTTATTAGGGACTGAATAAAATTATTTCCCCTAACTAACCTACTAAAAAAGGAATATTGTTTTATGATTCAACTTAGAATGATTTTGACATATTGAAAGTGTGATTGATCCCAACCCCCATCATCATCCAAATAAACTTGAGTCACCTCTTTGAGATGCCATGTGACACTTCAAATAGAGATGTAGGGTCAATGTTATCACAAAATATTGATATGCTTTCAAAAGTGATATCATACCCTTCATTAACCCTATAAACAACCAAGGTTAACTACAAAATAATAGAGAAAGAGTTTTGTGTCTGTTGTAGTAGCTTTATAAAAATATCACCCTTATCTCCTACGAATTAAAGTAATTATGTATTCTAATCATGCAAACTTAAGATATATGATTTGAAAGACAAATGAAAAGACCATCCTAGTAAGATGCTTATTGTTTATATAAGAGTATGACATGGATATTAAGGATAATAAGGGCTATGAAAATACAATAGCTGACTATATGAGTAGGATTCCTCACAATTCCAAGGTAGAACTAATTCCCATGATCAATCTAGATGATTCATTTCTTAGTGATAAACTATAAAACCGAACCCAAATACCATGGTACAGCGACATAGTAAATTTTATGGTCACAAAAGGCAACATTATTCTTTTATAAACATCAAACTATTAGTATAAAATATGTATTAAAATATTATGCCTAGTAGGATCCTCACTTATATAAAATTTGAAATGACCAAGTTATTAGGAGGTGCATCCCTGAAGAAGAAATAAACTCTATACTCTACATTTTCCATGCACTTTCATGTGGAGGAAATTTTGATCCTCGAAGAACTGTTTGATTTTTTTTTAAAGATGGTTTTTTTTGTCCCTAAATTATTAAAATTTATCATTGTTTAGTATATAATCATTAAATTTCTTATTCACCAGTGTAATTTCAAAGAGGCAAGAAATTACCCAAAAAACCATTGATTTTTTGTGATATATTCAATGTATGGGGACATTACTTTATGGGACCATTACATGGGTTGTTTTTTATTTTTCTATATGTTATTGGAAGTAGACTATGTATCTATGTGAATTAATTCCAAATCCACTCAGACAGATGACTCAAAAACTATGGATGAATTTATAAAATCATTTTTTATATGCTTGGATACCTCAAGCTTTAATTAGTGACAAATGAACTAACTAGTACAACAATAACAAGGATTCCCTCATGAAGAAATATAGAGTGTACCATTAAACCTCTACTACCTAGCACCCATAGAAAAATTGATTGGATGAGGTTTTCAAAAGAGAATCCAAAAAAGATTTTAGAGAAAATAGTTCATCCCAACCACAAGGGATGGAGTAATAAAATATAATATTCACTTTGGGAAAATATAAATACCCAAAAAAACCCATTAGTTATCCCCCTACCAAATTGATTATGATATGAATTTACACTTACCTGTTGAGCTGAAAAATAAGGAATACTGATCTATTAGAAGAGTAAAACATGAGTTTAGAAAGGATAGATAATAGAGGAAAGAGAAAATAATGGATCTTGAGGAGTAGAGGATCGAGGATTATGAAAATCCACTATTATAAAAGGATAAAACCAAATATTAACATGAAAAAGTTATCTAGAAAATACAATTTCAAGTGGGAGAAAAAGAACTACTATTTTCTTAAAGGATGAAACTTTTACCTAGTAACCTTTGTATCAAATGGATAAGACAATATATAAAAACTAATAATATTCCTTTTACTGAAGTTGAAATTGAAGGAGGAGGTTCAAAAAAACTATTTAAGGTGAATGAACAGCAACTGAAGAAGTACAAGGAGGAATTAATTAAAGAACATATGGATGAGTCTAGACTCCAACCAACTACTAACAAATAAAGCAATACTAGTTTATTTCTTTCCTTCATTTTGATATAGATTCTTATGTTGTTTTGAACTATTTTTTGAACAAATATACTAGAATTGAACTGGATGTGTGTTTGATAAAAGTGTGGGGGAGGATATAAACCCTTTAAGTTATTTTTTAAAAAATTATTATTTATCAAAATATATAAATAAATAAAACCATAAATCTTATAAATAATGTTTGGTACATTTCAACTTTTTTCCAGTTTTCTGTTTTGTTTCAAACAATTCTTGAACTTCATTGATGTATTTCTTAGTTTGAAAATTCTAATACTAGAGTTTAGTAATTAATTTATTCTAAAATTATGAGACTTAAATTATTAATGAGTGGAATTGTTCACTACATTTATAGAATTTTGGTCTTAAAACTAAAAGATAGATTTTCAGTGAAGATATTTTTGTAAAATCAATTTTATAAATGAAATGGACTAGAATTTGGAACTTAATCTGAATAAACTTATACTCTATGAGATATAACCCCTTAGTGAGACAACTTAAATGAAAATTATATAATTTCATTGAATCTTGAATAAAAATGGTAAATTGAGAACCCATATCGAGTCTCTAATACAACGTTAATGAGTGTGTTTTTTCAATTAAATAAATCAAATTTCAATCTCAGTAAGTACTATTCACATTGTTTTTCAAAAAACATTGGCTGTGAAAAAAATTCAAAAGAGCCTTGTCAAAAATGTGTTTATTTATGTGATGAGAATTTTAAACCCATAAATGGGATAACTTGTCTTATAACACATTCATTTAATTTGTATCAATAAAGTGTAAAATAATCCTTGGTTTGACGAAAATTAGGAAGAGTGAAAATGGAAGTTCTTTTTTTGTTAAAACATTGATTACACAAAAATATAATTTGATCAACTCATGAATTGAAAATTTTGTTAAATTAAATCTAGTAAATGGTTTTTTTCATATGAATCATGATTATTTTTATAATTTATCATGTCTATATTTATTTCTTCTATGGTTAGTAAATTTAGATGTAGGAGGAGGTCATTCTCTTTCATTTTCTTTTTGAATAATTTGAAATTCAACGATAATATTTCTTGGGATAGAAATAATATAAGTGTGGGGGAGTGATGTGAACTAAAGTTTTTGGAACTTATTGTCAATTATTCATAAAAAATACACCAATTTTAATTCAATTCCATGTAAATAGTAAGGTTCATTGACTATATGAAATTGGAACTTAGTTGAAAATTTGTTTTAAATATGATTTTTATTGATATATTCATATTTTTATTGGGAATAAATTCTTTGGAATAGAATTATATCATATTAAACTATTAGAGTGAATTTTAATTATAGAAAAATACTACACTAAAAAAATGTGAATCTTTTTTTTCTGTGGGATGAAAAATCTCAAATACTGAAAGTGATCGTTCCATAAATAGTCACTATATTAACCATGGGTACTGACTGTTCACTATGCCTACATTGAGAATATATTGTGACATGTTAGGTATGGTTACCATTCTATAAACTTACCATGATCACTGATCATGATCACTATAACACCTTACCCCACCCCATTCTCAGGATAGGTAAACCTAGTGTGAGCACTATCAGCTGACCGTGCATGTTCTAAAATTATGAAAAGGAATAAAATTAAACTTCATGAAGAAAATTTATTGACTATGATGCCCCTATCAAGATAAGAATATGTACTGTAAGAACACCCATTCAACACCATCTTATGGTAGCAAACTGACCATGTCCTTCATGGTATGAATTCTTACCGTAATCTTTTCGCACATCATCCTACCATATCTCTGCCTCTCAAGCTACCATGAAGCCATCAATAGACCCCAGAACTCCAATATCCCTAAATAATAAGAAACCTATTGAATGAATGTTGGGGATGACCTAGAGTCCTAATGTTAATCCAGATGTGTCCACCACCACTTATCTGCTACCACCTCAAGGAAAAGTAGGGTACCACATACCCTGCTAGTGACACCTTTTGGTCTAACCCATATATTTGGGATGGTGATGGAGTAAATCCAAATTTCCAAGAAAATCATAGCATTAATATAATGTGGTACAAGATTTTGACAGATTAAGGATGAGATCTATCCAAATACACCAGGATTGAACCTAACCTTCTTGCAAAACCTCTGAGGGATCATTGGAATTACACTCAGTTGTGAAGGAGATAACTGTATACACTAAAGTCACATAATGAAGGGCCAAAATTCCATGAGAATATAAAGGAATCAAGGGGTTGGTGTTGAAATAAATTCCACACCATCCAAATATTTTGATATGATCCCATCACCATAAAATATAACCACTATCTAGTGTAAGTTTCAAACATGATGTAAGTAATAAAATTCATCTTTCTAAGAAATGTAACCACACTATAATGAGACAGTAGAAATTCTATGGCCAATTATGGTAAATCCAAGTTGTAGATACTGGTAGAGTATGACATCTCATGAAAAAATAATAATTCCTAGGAGCTAAAAAAATAATGAGGCCCAATAACAGAATCCAAATCCTATTTTACATTTGAATAAAATGAGGATACCCAATTTGACATGAAGCACCAAAATAATCCACCATTAAAAAAAATTGGGTTAGATCTTGGGAGGATAACCAAACCATTAAATATTCATACAGACCCTTCATTATTGATGCATGTAAACCATCAATCAGAATTTAAACCTATTCTCTATTTAATGAAAAGATTCATGAATTCAATGAGGTAACATGTTCCCCTCACAAGGATGGATTCACGATATCCATGAATTCATCTATAAAAGGAATTCAATCTGATGGAAGAATGGAAGATAGAATAACTCATTATTTACTATCATGTTATTTTCATTCTATATTATAAAAACTTCGATGAAGGAATAATATGACATTTTTTTGTCACCAAGGTGAATCCCCTCATCCTCCCTATTTATGAATTATAATCATTCAATATACTAACTATTATATGGATATTAATAGTTTTAATCTGTAGAGGTCGATTTTGGTTTTAGTTTTTAATTTATTCTAATTTTTATTTAAATTTAACATATAATCCAATTAGATTTAATAAATTTAATGAGATAGAAAGCAATTGGGGAATTAAAGGGTGAATAGAGGTATCCATCACCAAGCTTGGAAAGGGTAGTATATATGGTGATAATTATATTTCTATATCAAAACCAAAATAACATGATAAAAGTAAATAGTGGGATTAAATTAATGAGAGGAAGAATAGAAAACAATTTAATAATGATTATATAAGAGAACGAGGGAATGATCCAAGGTTGTACCACTGCTTCATAAATTGACATTAAAACTATCCAATGTCACTTACTTATTCTTTTAAATTCAACCCACAAAATAATATTTCTACACACGCACAACGCCGTCTTATCTAGAGAAAAACTGAGTACCACTGTACAACATATTTTTGTCAAATTAAAAATTTATTTTTCAATGTTCCCCAAGATAGGCTTACATCAAAAGGTCTTAAAGAGTTATTCCCAATTGTATGGCAATTATTTTTTGAAAATAAAGGCCCGTTTAGCACAATATATAATGTAATTGCGTTGTTTGATGATTACACCCTTGTTGAGCCCCATTATTATATGTTGTTTATATTTTTTTGTATATATATATATATTTATGGATGAATTAATTGAGGTTCATGATAATGTTTTTGGGAATGGGGTTCATTATTTAATGTAGGTATCAGAGGTGGGATAGATATGATTGTAATGATATGTTCCCTTTGGATATGTGGTTTTTATATTATTAATGTAGAATTGGATAGTGGACCACCTCCTTTATCAAATTCATGGGTATCCCTTGGATACTAAGAGGGAAATCCAGGCAAATATTCTTTTCCAGTTGAATGTTTCCATGGACTAGTGACCCTTAGTTGAGGTTTTTATGTATAAAGCGCATCTCTTCGATGAGTCTAGTTGAGAGTGATTTAGTTGATAATTTTCAGGATAAAAAACACACTGATTATTATTTTCACCTATTCACATTAAGTATTATTCCATTGGTACCTATTCTATTGCCTCATGATATGAACTATATGTTGTATTTTCTTTACTTCTTACCTATCATGCGATTTAATTGGTTCTAGTAAATTAGTTTATACTTTAATGGTAATGTATTTATTAAAATTTTATGTATCATTCTTATAATATATTAATTTTTTGGTTTCTTTTTGTTATACCTTTTTTCATTATTTTTCATGATTTTACAATGCATTCAAACCTCATTCTTTTTTTGATTTGAAATTATTATATGTTTAATTAATTAATAAGGCGAAATCATTCCTAGATGGTCATATTTTAATACCCTTAGTGCTTTGTTTCTATCCCATAGAGACTAGGAAAACACTTCAAGACCTATGGTAGAGCAGTCGAAATGATGTGTTATGTTATCCTGGGATGGTTCATTACACCTATCCTATTAGAGGTGGGATTGGGGTGGAAAACCCTACCAATCACTTCCCATGAGGGGTCCCAGTGGGTTGGGTCATACTTTTTTTTGTGTCCTAAAATATATATGCATATGATATAGGTAAATTGAATACATGTATATGATATATATATATATTAATGTATAAAATACATATATTATACTTTCATATTATTCATGTATATAATCATTCATATGATACATGAAAAATATATTAATTTTATGTTTGTACTAATGTAGATTGTATCATATAGTATACATGCAGATGATGTGTGTATACAAGAAATGATACCTAAAATGTAGGTTAATAAAACTATATTGCTACATGGTAATAGAAACATCCCCGTTCCTGATTTTAATTGTTTTATCCATTATGAGTGGATTAGATATTTAAATTATTATTTTTAACACATTCATAGTCATGAGCTGTCATTTGATGATGCCCAACATGCTCCTAATTTATGGAGGAATGTTAAACTTTTCATATAAAAGTATAAGTGTTTCTCCCCATTTGGTTGTTATTTTATAGCATTTTTTGATGATAAAAATGATAATCAGTTTCATGAAATTATATTGAATCTTTCTCTTCTTCTTGAATCCTAATCTCTCTCTATATATCTAAGAATGTGTGGGAACCACTTTAAATTCTATAGGTGTACTATGAAAGATATTGAGATTGATTGTCTAGTATACACCCCTTAGTGATAGTAGGAATTATTTTTCCACTCTTGTGATATTTCTCAAGCCATATTATAACATCTAGTAAGAATAAAGGTTCTCCATTACCAAACCAAGTAATATCCATTTAAAGTGTTTTTTATTTATCATGAATGTTGTTTCATTTCTAGGATAGTTTTTTTCCTTTCTGGATGTTTTTCCACTTCCTAGGGGTTATTAGAAGATCCATGGAAATATAATAGTGGTATTAGAGTGTTGTTACTCACCATATCAATGTTCATATTTCACTGTTTATAAATAAACTCAACATATAAATTTTCTCTAGTTCATTATTTGATTGGATTTGAGTCCATCTAATGACATGATATTGATATGTTAATATGATCATAAGGGTGTTTGGAAAAAGTGTTATGCGATAACACTTCTTAAAATATATTTTTTAAAAAATAATAACATATATTTTCACACTTTTTTTGTGTTTAGTGTTAATATAGAATTTGGATAAGATTAGTAATATATATTTTTTATAACATAATATCATGAATGACTTTCATGGGATGTATTCCATTTAATATACACGGGATACAGATTTCAAGTCAGGCTTGAAAATGATTGAAAAGAGTATATAAATGTTTGGTTCATCATGGGTGTGGGATCATGGAATTTAGATGTCAATAATGAAGCAAAATGTGAATATTAAAAACACTATATGTGGATATAGTGCATATGATAGATGCTGAGCCCTGGGTGAGGAATAAAGAGATCAGAGTGTGGCAGTCTCCATTGGTGTATCCTTGGTGACTATAAAATGCACATACATCTATATCTATACCATGAAAGGTGAAGCATGAGTGTGAAGGTGATAAAAAATACCCCTTTATAACAAATCCCACTTTGAGACATTCATTGAGAGGGGATTTATTAATTACTTGGGACATGACATCCTTTAATCACTAGAAACTGACTAGAACCAGTGCTCTCATATGAACTCCCTTATTACCCCACACATGAGAGGATAAGAACTTTTATGCCTATATTTTCTACAAACACTCACTTCCTCGTCGTGTTTGGTCAGCTTTCCCTCAAGCCTGAATGACTTTCCATATGATGATTGATAGTCTGATGGGATAGCCAAGTGATAGAATATTTTTTGGAGAAATAAAATTTTATAAAAATTTAACAAATTATATAATAATTAATTATAATTTATTTTTATTTGAAAAATTTGGATTATATTAAAATGTGTTTAATTATCCTAGAATTAAAAATAATAATTCAAATTTATATTTAACAATAAAATAAAATGATTATTTAATTATTTATTCTCTTATAAAACTCATATTTAAAAAATGGTTTATAAAATTATAAAAACATTAGTGGTAAATACTAAATAAAATACATTTCTTTAGCCTTTATCAAATATGAAAAGATCATATTTATTACTATTGTTTACAAAATTAAATAAATAATTTATTTTAATTAAGATAATTTAATTAATAATTGAATTATATTATTTGAAAATAGTTTATAAATATTTAAAAGGTATTTGAGAATGTTTTTAAAATTTATAAAATGGTGTTTTATAAATTAATTAACTATAAAATGTTAATGGTTAATAGATTAAATGTTTTTGAAACATTTGGTACAAATATACCATTAATATTATTGATTTAATATTAAGATTATCTTTTTCGAAAAAAATTATATGATTTATAAGATGTTTATAAACCATATTAAGAGGTATTTACTTCCTACCAAGTTATAAGGGATTTTTAAATCATTAATTAAATTTTTATGTAGAAATCACAATGATAATTCAAAAAGAGTTTTTAAATTACATAAATAGAGATTTATATAAATAAAATTATATTAAAAGTTACTAATATTTCATAATTAATTAATTTTAATTATGAAATATAAAGGGGGTATATTTAAAGATCTTATTTAGACCAAATCAAAAATGATTTGATAATTGTTTTAATAAATGTTTAAATAATATATGTAAATGAATAGAAAATTATATAAATGGTATACATAACATAAATTTAAATTGAATTAAAAAAGATTTTATAATTTAGAAAGTATCATTAGTTTGAATTATAATTCCATATAATGGAAAAAATTAAAGGGTTCATATTGAAATTATATATATATATGTGTTAATTCCTAAAATTATTTATTTTACATAATGTTTATCTTAATTATAAATTGTTAATAGTAATATTTTAATTTATTAAAAGTTTATAAATTATTATCATGTCTAAATTTATGAAATGTTCATTTATTTAAGTTATTCTTTACTTTATTCATGTATATAAAATTTTTATATTGTGAATATTGTGTACAATTATTTTATTTGATAAATCCCTTCTAGGAGATAAAACCTTGAAATATATTCTATATATGACTCCATAAGATTTATTTTTTCATCTAACATTACCTTAGTTTTGAATTTATGTTTTTTGGTTGAATTTAATTTTTGAACATATATTTTTTCATATTAGGTTTTGGAATTATACAAAATTTGATTCTCTCTTGTGTAATGTATCCCCAAGGAGTGAGACTTGGGGTTAGACTACCCACAAGACTTTATGTTTATTCTTTTTTTATAAAGGTTAGGGGTTGAATATCTATCCCCCCATGCTTAATCATGTAGATATTACCAATATCATATAGTTTTAAAACTTTACATGAAAATTTTATATATCTTATACATATAATGCATTCAGATATATATGAAAATAATTGGCTTCCATTTTTGGGTGAGTAATACAATATTTTTGGTCGTGTATATCGTTATACATTAATGTGGAGTGAAAAAATTAATTTTGTGGATGAAATAAGGTATTTGAAACTAAAATTTTAGATGAATTCATTAAAAACAAAAAAAACATGAGAAGATAACACACTAACTATGTTGTAACAATTATAAAAAAAATGTGAAAATGATGTACATTAAGTTTATGAGACGGATAAAACCCTATATATAATATATGTGAGATTCCATCTAAACATCCACTTTTCAAGACATCAATAATTCAATCAGTTATTTTAAATCCATGATCGGGTGCCCATGGATTATCTTATGTATGGAAATTAGGTAATAAATGACTATGGAATAATATAATTTGTAGCTTTATGAATTATCTTGGTGTCCCAACATTTTATAGAGTTAACATGATTTTGATGTTTTCTTTTAGTTACACTATCGTGGAAACATTATGTTATGTTCGTTAATCCTTCATCAATTCCCATGTATGAAGTTGGTTACCCTTGAATTAACAATAAACAATTAGCATGTATGGAACATTGAATCATTTGTATATATATGAGGTTATTTATCAATATAGATATCTATATTTATCTTAGTTTATTCATCAATGGTATCCAATCATGTATTTATTATAGATTCTTTGGTTGTTATTGCGACGATGTCAGTTTTTAGCCACACAATGGGGCAGTTTGGAGTATATCATCATCCAGGGAGACAAGAGTTTTTTTTGATATTGGGATCAGACCCATGGATGGGATTCCTACATCTAATTGTGAAAGGAATTATAGCCCACATAGGTTGATGCCACTTAATAGGACAAATAATACCTTTTATGTTCATGTGATAAGGACCAAACCATGTTGTTTAACATAACATAGTGAGGATGTCTAGGTGAAAGGTTCTTAGTTAATGTTTGGTGTGGGAAATATGTCAAGGAAGCCCATAGTAACTAGAATAGATATGGATTACCTGGTTTAATAAGACTCTACTTAGAATGTGGACCAGATAGAATAGTATTGATTTGGGGTTTTGGATTTAGACCTCAGAGGGGCTTCCTACATATCCCATTTAGATAAAAATAAAAGTCCACGTAGTTTGGTTGTGAGGACCGTCGCCAATGGAAGAAATAATGTTTCTATCACATGGGAGTATAACAATTTTATAGGATTTGGATTGGGGATTAATCCTATGTATGATTACCTGGTGATTTGATATTTTATTGTGTCTTACTCTTGAGGAGGATTCCCTGGTGAATGAGGTTTAGTTGAGGCTTTCTTCTGAGAAGAGTTCTCTGATGAATAGTTATGGTTTGGGCTTCGGTAATTAGTTATCCTATCAACTATCCCCAAATCTTAATTATGATGATTGGGATGATTAATTAACATAATAACTTATTGGTGAGATGAACACCCTCATAGACTCATTTTTGATTGAGATATGTATCTTGGATCACTAAATAGATATTATGTATGCGATCATAAATTTTAGTGGGAGAACTATGATTAATATTTTTTATTGAAATGATATAAATCATGATAATAATTTAAGTTTTTTTGTTTTATATAAAGTAATCATTATCTATATTAACCATATGATTCATCATAGACAAGGAGAAGTTGATTAGAAGAAACTTTCTTGATTGGTATTGAAACATGAGAATTGTTCTCAATCAAGAACAATTCTACGCTCTTTAGAAGCCATTTCCAAAGAAACAAACTGGCGAAAATATTCCAAAAAATGTTAGATAACTTGGATATAAATCAAAAGGACTCACTATAGGTTTTTACACTAACGATAGTTACAATGGATTGAATGTTTGAAAAACAACATGAGCCTATGGGTGCTTTTATTAATATAGATAACCTAAAGAGGGACTATCAAGAATTAGAAAGGAATGATAGGTATGAAATTTCAATCGATCTTATTTAAAGTAAAATGGAAAAATAATATTTAGTTTCTACTCATGTGATGAATATTATTGGGTATATATTGATTTAAAATTATATATTTCTCCTATAAAAATTAATTTTGTCAAAAATTTCATTATATAGTCACCACCAAAAAGGTTCAGACAATTCATTGTTAACTATTATATGAAAAAAAATATAAATCATTACCTGATCTTCTAAATATATTGAGGTTGAAATAACTCAAAAAATGGGTGGTCCATTTATTATTATAGTTTTGATGGTGAAAATGAATAAGGTAAATGGTGTATAAAAGAAAATAGGTCATGCAGAGTTAACATAAACAATAAATTTAAAAAATAATCTAGGACAATGCTATTATTATGGCCATATTATCCATTGGATAAGGAATTATATTAAATACCTAAAAGTTATAAGATTCCAATTGGCAATTCCACTCCATGTAATGATGTTATAAAATCCAATTGTTAGATTCTAAAGTGTATTTTGGTACCAAAATATATTCGAATAAATGTTTTAAATATATAAGTGTTTAGAAGTATAATTGATGGATTGAAGATTGTAGGTTTATGTGATGAAGAAATGGGTTTCTACATTTATTAATTAGATGACGTCAAGATAAAAGTAATGTTTTAAGTGATTTTTATTTTATTATCTAAAAAAATTATTTTTCTAATAAATGATATATTGTTTTAATACACATATTATTCCTGTAAATTTAATAACATTGTTAAATAATTGGGTTCTATGGATAATGGTGTTAATATTAGAAATCATCTTAAATAGATAAAAAAAATAAAAATTATATAAAATTAATATATTTTAAAATGTAAAAAGAGTTGAAAATTAGAATATGATTCATAAGCCTCATAAATTATTCAAACTAAAATTTATTTATAAATGTTTCACACTAAGAGGTCAATGAGAGTATTTTAGTAGGTGGTTATATAGGGATGTGATAAGAAATTACATATTGATCTAATTAATTTACAAAAAACATTACTGTAGAAACAAAATGAGATTAATGTTTAATCTATGTGTGTCAAATAATTTATATATTGTGTGTAATGGTTATACATTCATCATATTTCTATAATGTCAATCTATATTTTTCATTCGTATGCAGAAATTTATTCAATTGAATGGGATAATTATAAAATCTCCTCAAAATATTACTTTGAGTTTTCCCTAAACAATGATCATCAGGGAGTATAATAATATATATTGATATTTAATGGTTAGATTTAATACATTCATATACTCATTATGAATATTTTCATAAGAGACGCCAATAATAAAATCATGATTTATATTTAAAAACATATTACTTGGACTTACCCACCAAAGAACTCCTCATGGAATATCATACAAAAATTGATATACTTAGTGGTGTATTCTTATAATAAATCCTTCTAACATAATTTTGTTGATACACATATATTGATAACTTTTATAATTTAATACCCTACTTATGAAATTAAAAATATGAACTTGGATAATACAAGGGTAGTTGGGTATGTTTTTGATCTTATAATCGGTTGGAGTGAAACCAAGATGGCATTTGTCCACTTGTATGATGTGTGGATACAAATATCCATTTATTTATTTAAACTAATAAAATTAATGGATATACTTAGTTTAGTCAAATATGATGTGTTTAACTATTTATATCAAGGTAATGTGATGTGATCATATGTTAGGTGAATGACACGTGATGTATTCATTAACTTGGTTAGTATATTTTAGGGAATCAAGAATCCATGAGTTGGAATATAATATATTAACATGTTCTATATCTTTTGGTATCATTATGTATTAGAAAAGGGTATTATATAGATTTAAATAATATTTATATGATACATCATGTGGTGGAAATGTTTTTATAGTGATATGAGTACAATTAACTGAGATCACATGAGACCCCTAAGTAGCTTGAGTATTTCTAATGCTTTGATAGATGCCAATTTTTTCTTAAATATATGAGATATGGAATTTATATTTGATGTCAATGCTAATAAGTCCCATAGGGAAACATATTTATAACCTATATAAGGATATATTTTTAAAAAAAGTGTTTATTCAAAATAAATAGCTATATGAAACCATATCCAAAAAAGATTTTGTATTGATTCAAAATTAGTTGTGATGTTTTGAAAAAAGTATCAAGTAGGTGATCATTATTTTGAACTAAAATATAGATGAATATGATGCATATATATAATAAATACTTTTATATGATAAATTTATTATTAGTATACAGTTATATAATTCATATATTATACATACATATAAGACATTATATAATCAGGCATACAATGCACAGATAATACTGGAATTTGATTTATATTCTCATTAAGATAGTGGAATATAGTATACATGTATACAATTCTTGTATACAAGAAATAAGTCTTGAAATTAAATTTAACTACAATTAACTGACACATTTTAATTGCAACATCCCCATGCATGGCTTATTTTGTTTTAATACATTAAGAATTGATAAAATAATTTTCATTAATAAAATTGAACACATTCATAATCAATGGGTGTCATTTTATGATCCCTGACATATTCATCATTCATGGAGAAATTTTATACTTTTCCTATCAAATAAGAAGTAGTTCTCTTAGTTTGGGTGTGAGTTTATCACACTCATTTAATGTGAAAATTGACAATCAATTTCATGAAAAGTTCTTAAAGAATTATCTTCTTCTCGAATCCTTGTTCATATCTCCTGAGAAGGTTCTTAAACCCCTTGGAGCGCTTCAGGTGTCCTATAATAGAGATAAAAATTCAATGTATGGTGTCCCACCTCATAGGTAGTAGGAACTATTTTTCTACTCCTATAATCTTCGTTAATCCATCTCCTAATATCTAGGAATAAGAAGGTTTCTCTATAACTTAACCAGTTATGCTCTATCTTATAGTTTTTTTCATTTATCATGGATATTGCTTCTATTAAAGGATATTTACATTCTATTTAGGTGTTTTTAAACTACCTAAGGATTATTATATTATCTAAGAATATATAATAGTGCATAGGTGGGAAGTATGAAATTAAATTTAAAAATTCCCTCTATTTTTTTATAGAAGAAGTAAATTCTGCAATGTATGTAATCAATTAAAACCCTTATGTGATAATGGGAGATAAATTTATAGAACCTATATAGATAGGGAAAATATCAAGTTTATCTCACCATACATTTTCTGTATTTTATTCAATGTATATACAGATTTTAAAAATAGAGATATGCTAAAATAAAAATATCAAATGTGATTTTTAGTGGCATATCGAGTTAAAAATATTGGATTTTGAATTAGGGATAATAAAAAAAGGGAATTAATTATAAGTATAAACATGATTTTCAATGATAAGGTTCTTTGGAATGATCATAATTTAGAGATAAATAAAGTTAATGAAAATGAATCAACTTCAATCCAAGTAATTTTCAATCGGGGATCTAGTGGAGATTAAATTTTGGATAATTTAGATGGATCTGACTCAACCATAAGTTAATTTTGTTTAAAGAAAATTATTTAGGGTATCAATGATTGTTTATGAATGAAACTAATTAAATATAAACCTAAAATACCAGGAATGCTTTAGGATCATTCTAGAGTTTTTGAGGCTTCAATTCTAGAAAGGGGAGAAACAAATGAGAAATTATAGGGATCTAAAAGAGTATTATGAGAAGTATAGTGGTATGGATATGAGTTAAACTTCTTAATTTTAATATACGATTGAGAAATATAGAATCCCAAATAAGTGCTTTTCCTTGGTGATTCCGGTAAGTGGGGGTTATCTATGTAAAGCTATTTAGATTTTATTCATGCTAATAACACATGAGAACTAATATATTTACCACTTGAAAGGAACACAATTGAAAACAAGTGGGTTTTATAGATAAATGATACATATAATAGAAATATATGTTATAAGGTATGTTTAGTAGTCCATGGATTTAAGAAGAAGAAGGAAATTGACTTATATGAAATAATTATTTTTGATACTAAGACAAAATATCATCTGAACCATGCTTAGATTAGTTAATTTCAGAGGTTTATATCTAGAAAGAATGAACATGAAGACGAATCATATTTATAGAGATCTAAAGGAATAAATCTATATGAATAAACCTATTAGTTTCATGTATCAACAAAATCATTTCTTAGTGGTCTAACTAAATAATGTCTATATGGTTTGAAACATGTTCCAGGACATTTGAACCAGAAGTTTGAATCATTCATAGAAGAGAAAGGTTTTAAATGGAGAGACTCAAAAAATTATTTCCACAAAAATGAGTACAATGATAGGAATTTCATCAATCTTCTGTTTCATGTAGATTCTATGCTACTGATGGGTCTTTCAATAAAATGGATTTATGAGTTGTAAAAGGACTCATCAAGGAAGATTTAAATAAAATATCCTGGTAAAGAAAAGGAGATATTGTGAATTAGGAAAATTTAATATAGGAATAATAAATTTTTTGTTTTATCATAGAAATAATATATATAAAAGATCATTGAAAAATTTGTGATGATCAGATAAAAAATGTTTCTAATCCTCTTACCATACAATTCAAACTTTCGATGGAGGAAATTCAATTAATGGAAGAAGAGTAAAATCACATGGTGAGAATATCATATGTATTAGTTGTATGAAGTCTCATTTATTCCATGGTGTACACATAACCATATATTTCCTAGGAATTTTGTGTTGTTAGTTAGTTTTTGGAAACTCTAGGGAAATAAAACTGTGATGTTCTCAAGTATATTTTCATATATCTTAAAGGAATATAAGATACTTACCTTTTTCATTAGATAGGATGATCCATTTATTATGTATATTAATATAGAATTTATGGGATATTTAGATTCATGGTAAAGAAAAACTGTTCATATTTTTACCTTTAGTTGAACTATGGCCAGTTGGATGTTGAGGCCACAGTTGAAGATTTACTTCTTTATAATGAAAGTAGAGTTCATGGATGAAAAAAATCAAGAAATTAAATGACGTTGTTGAAATGTTTGATTGAGGAGTTAAAAATATTTTTGGAAAGTAAATTAATATACTTTTTCAGTCAGTGTTCCCCTTGAAAAAAATTTATTTTTCCATGATAAGATGAAGAACATCGACCTTATGTTTCATTTCAACCATAATTTTCTTGAAGATGATGTGATGGGGGTGCAGAAGATAGGTGGATGAAAAAATTTAGTATATTTGTTTTCCAATGGTTTATTCCTAGAGTGTATGAGGTAAAACTATGACTTATTTGTTCTTGGTGAACATAAGTAATGAAGAGGAACATTACATGTAGTAGACGTTTAATGGTTGGGGTTTTATAATGTTTTGGTCGTAACATAACGACTAGGGAGATACTGAAATAGTGAACTGGGCCAATTTGTCACATGTCTCCAAGTGTGCCTCCCCATACACCAGAGGATATCGACTAGTAGAAATGGTATAATGGAGGTACAATGGGGACAATATAAACTCTAAATCAATAATAAATAACGGATGAAATAATGAAAAATTTAGACAGCAAAAGATAACTAAATATATAACAAAAAATCCATCCAATTCCAAATAAATATCCATGCTTGAACATGGTATAATGTAAACAAATATGACATAAAATAGATGAAATATATTATAGGGAACGAAAGAAAGAATAAATAAATAAATAAAAGGTTCGAACTCCAAATGGAAGCAAGAGTACATGCTCGACCGCTACTCCCAATAGTTCATGTCCAGTCTATGTCCATAATGAAAAATAGAATAGAGCGTAGTACAGATCCTAACCTGCAACCAGGAAGTCTATCCAGGTACCAAACGTAAGACAAAATAGGGTGTTCGATAAACTCTGCAGGGAACCTCCAATATGAATTAATGAAATCCAGTTCTTAAATATAAAATACATTTGTGCGTATATAAAAAAAGGAAGTATTAAATAATAAATGAAATCAGTTTAGGCACATGTTACTTATGGACACATGACCGACCATACCATCTTTAATAAGTTGTATTAACTATTTAATAATTTATTCAAAGAAATTATCCAACCCACTAACAAGTGTAAAGCTCAACAAACCCTAGGGTTGATTCATCATAATAGGAAACAAAGATCATTGTAATAATTTTAAATGAAATCACCTTATGTGGTGGTTTGGGTAAGGTTTGTTTGATGCAAACCATTTATGAGAGCATCATAGTGCGTATTAATGAGGTCTAGATATTAAATTTAAGGTATTTCATGTATTATAAGAAACATTTGGTAAGTACGATGTGAAGAAAAATGATAATAACTTATAAATAATTATTCATCAAGGGAAAAGAAACTGAACCACTCACCTTATACTAATGGTGCCTCACCCATCCAACACTAATATTTGAATTGAGTTAGAATGTGGGAGATTAGAAGAACAAAAAAAAACATTAAAAATAGGGAAATGGGATCATATAATGATAACATTTTGACAAAAGAAGAAACTAAATAAATTATATAGGTGGATATGTAGACTTACCAATTGGCTTATAATGTGATGAACAATACCCGATTTAGACAAAAAATGGAGGAGAACAGAGCATAGAAAGAGGTAGATGGAGTTGTGATCTTAAAGGATATACTAGAGGAAATGGGGGGGGGGGAGGGATATGGTAAAATCGGTTTTAAGGTTGAGTGAGAAAAACAACAATTTTTCTCATTTTAATCTTTTTTATGGTTAGGTAACACTATTTGGAAAACTATGCACCAACCATGAAACTCAAAAATCCTAAGATCCACATCCTCTTTCAAGACTTTCACATAATTAAAAAAATAGTTCATAGATCATGAACTCACCTCTATAATTTTCTATAGATATTTGTTTATGATTTTGTGGCCTTAGGTTCATGGTTTTAAAAATAGTGTGATTCCCCATAGGGTTGTATGTTTTGGGTCCAATGTTTTCACTAGTTGTGTGAAAACCATAAACACCCATTTTCCTTTCCAAAATCTATCTTTTGATGCCCAATAATTCTAAAAATCAACAAAACATTCCAAAAAACTATCTATCCATAAAACCTATATAAAAACATGATGTTTAAATTTTCTAATGATTTTATTTTTGTTCTAAGGATCATTTAGGATTCTCCCCATACACCAAATGAAAAGTTCAAATTATCATGAAGTTTTTATCCTGTTAAAAAACATGGGATGTTATTCTAGAGGATGACATGATTTCCTTGAAGATGTTTTCAAGTGGGAGATTTTTGGGATGGTTAACCCTATTCAAGAGTTGGCATAATTGAAATATATGTAGAAACTCAGAAGATCCCTTTGGCCTGATTAGATTAGTGGTAGCAAGCTTTAATCGATTATAAATAAGTTGGTTGGATGATATGAACTTCATATGGATGCTCTTCATGTGGTTATTCTATTATAAGTTATTTAGTTGTTTTGATCATAATAAAGAGTTAGTGTCTATGTTTAGATCAATTTTTCATGGTTTTTGTGGGAGAGAGTGAGATATAAGGAACATTGTCGTCTTACTGATGATTGATGGTCAGACCGAGGAAAACAATAAATGATCGTCAATTTCACAATAAAATGGATGGGCCTACATGATTGTAGTAAAGAAGTGTAAACAAATGACCAAGTGAGACCCTCTATAAAAGGGTAAGAGTCCACATTACTTTAGTGTGGAGAGATTATATGAGTTTTTGATCAACATGGATACCTATTAGTAGTGGTTTTAAATTTGTAATTATAATGAAATGAAAGTGTGAAATATATTCTCCCAGGAATTTGCAATGAAATTACAAAAAATCTAAAACCTTCTTGTATCATTTTGTATATTTAATTTCCTTTCATAATTACTTTTTAATGTTTAAGTGAGTTGGGATCTAAAAATATTAAGTAAGTGAAACTAATTGTAGTTATTAAGGTGAAGGTGTTTTTTCCTAGTTATAGTAAATTGAGGGTTTGAGGATACTTCTTGACAATCTATTTCCACCATTATGATCATCTGGTTGACAAAATTCCAATGTGTGATGTTTATGCATGATTATTAGTATAAATCACTTTGATTAAAAAGATATTTTGGACCTAAATATGATTGAAAACACTTTAGATATCTTTTGTAATGTTCTTTTAGTCCATGAATCCTTGAGTAATATTAATAGACATCCATGAAACTAACTCCAGTGGTCAAATTCCAAGTTATTCAAGTGAATTTTCAATAACATTAACCACTATACTACATCTTTTGATGGAAATATATTGTCTTATTTCATTTTATTAGTTTAACAGTATCATAATGCTTACATAACTGATTGAAAACACTTCAAATCATGTCATCTGGTGATCATAACAATAAAATAAAATATTTCAAATGGATAATACAATATGAAGAATTACAAATAAAAAAATAAACAAAAATCCCATTTATTTCAAACATGGGTGTTCATATTTTCAAAACAAGGATAAAAATTTATCCATTAAACAAGTAATATATACCTTTTTAGAAATTACAAGACATGAATGAAATGAGTTAAGTTTGATTAAAATATAATATAAATACTCCCTACAATTTATGATATTATCTTTATCTCTTTTTTATACTCCCCCTTTAAAAGATGGATAAGGAAACTCCCCCTTTAAAATATTTGAAAGTGTAAAAATAAATCTTACGAAGATCCTCAAAACTCTCCCAAAGGTGAAAATTAATGATTATAAATATCTGAAAAAATATACAAAAAATATTCCTATTTGTGATATTCAAAGCGAATAAAAAAGTTCTACAATAAATATAAAAATATAAATAGAATTGATTAAAAAAACCCTTTAATACAAGATGGAATTAAATAAAATTTTGATATAACCAGAAGATAGGTGGGAATTTCAATTAAGAGTTTCTAAAAATTTTCTCTTGAATTAAAATTTCTATGGGCAAAAATATATCCCTTATATGAGGGAAATTTATTAAATTAAAAGTGCACCTTTTCATATAAGGTCTATAAAAGATTATTAAAAGTCTTTTTAAGTATATTATAGGAAATAAACTTAATATACATAGAAATAGTAATCTTAATTTTATATATTGATACTTATTCAAGGATAATGTAAAAAAAAGTTAGAGAGTTTAAAAGATAAGATTATATTATGTTTTCAAAAATAAATAATAGGAATATAAGACACTTAACCTATCCAAGTGATAAAATTCTCTATTTGAGAAAAATTTAAACAAACATTTTTAGAAGAAACAAATCACCCTACATTAAAAAACATTAAAAAATTTAGCAAAATATATCCTCTTTTAATGAGGATATATCTCATATTATCATCCAATAACTTTATACACATGATAAGGTCTTTAAAAACACTCAAAGTAAGTTTTTTGGAAAATACTATCAATTTTTACATGATGAAAAATTTATTCCTTTTCTTCTTACTTTATGAAAAAAATCAACAAAAACATTGATATATGATTTTAAAAAAAACACATACATAATAGAATATAAAAATATGTTATCTAATTTAATGATTTTAATCATTCAGTGTTTAAAAAACTCATATCGAGATTATTACAAAATTAAGCTATAAATGATTCATAAGAATAAGAATGTTAAGTAGAAAATACTCCATGGGAAAAATAACATTTACCATAAGTGATGAACCACAAGGTAGAAAATAGAGAATTGTTGTTTTATAAAAAAATTAGAATTAAAAAATGAATCATGAATATAAATATATTAAACCCAATTGATTTATTAGAAGATAAATAAATAAAGTGTATAAAAAAATTATTTAAAACAAATTATGAGAGATAAGGTTAAAGATAATATATCCCCAAAAGTTACCAACTATAATAACGGAATGATCTTCTTCTTTTGGAGATGGTTTTAGAAAATTTATTTGATTTAATTTTTATCATTATTTAATAGTAACCAAAATAAAATAGATACAATACAAAAAAATAAGAAAATAAAACAAACCCCCCTTAATAAAAGAAGTTATACATACAAATAAAAACATTAAAAACAAGTTTTAAATATAGATATTTGATTCTGATAAACTAAACAATAAATTATCAAGTACCTGATATTGAAATTCTACCCCTAGTATAAATCATATTCACTTTTTCAAATAGAACTGTTCATGAATGTTATGATTTATTTATTCTAGAAGTATTTTTAGAAATAAATTATAAAACCTATATTTTTATAGTTATTTTATGTTGAAGAGTTTAAAGATATTTTGAAAAAAAATATCAATTATTTTAAACAGATTAATCTCTATTTAATGAGATCATATTCTTCCAATGTTAGTCTCTTGGACACTAGGTATATAATTCGTAATTTCTCTACAAAAAGTAGTTAAATTGATAATAATAACTAAGGTAGAATTATGACTTAGTTCAAAAGTTTCTTCTTGGGGCTAAAATTCTTTTATATCATTTAAAAATATTTCATTCCCATATTAAAGTTAGATAAAGGCTTATTCAAACATTAAACTTTATACTTTAATCTAACATTTTCTTTCCTATCTTTTAATGATATTACTGGAGATATCTTAATAATAAATTTACTAGTTATCCCTAAAATTCATCTTTTATATCCATTCAACTCATTGATGAGTTTAAATTTCTATTTCTTCATCTGAGTAAGTTTAAAACCTCTTTTGTTTATCTCTGAAGAATTTTTATAAAAACCACCCTTTAACATAACCAAATACAAAGAAAACTTGGAATTTTAATTTATTGTTTTGATCAAAACATAAAATAGCTTATAATTATTTTCTTTTTATTTTGAAATATCAGTTTTTTCAATATATCTTATCTACAACTTATAATGAGACCTTTAAACTTCGACAATATACTCCCCATTATTTTTTATTCTCTTCCCTGCATGGAAAGATTTTATTTCGTCATCACTATTTACCTCATCAATAAATTAGTTTTCTATGCTATTTTATAATGAATATTCAAAAAATTCATCTTCACTACTATTTTTTCAAATAATATGTTTTAGATTTATTCGAAATTTAACATTATCATATAATCAAATATTCTTCAAAATTCCATCACTATCTTTTAATGAACTTCTAGAAGATGGGTCTTCACTGAAACTCCATGTTTATTATGAATTAAAACTTTTCTTAATTTTTCTTTTAGATTTTCCCCTGAAATATCTTCTTTTCTTTCTCTTAAATTATAGAAAATCTTTCTCAATATGTCTGGGGTTTTTACACTCAATGCATTTATTTTATTATTTTTTCTTCTTTTCTCTCTCATCTTTTCTTCCTTTTCTATTATTTTGGTATCCAATTAGGAAATTACCACTTATAAAAAAATTTCTTTTCATATAAGCTAATTTATCTACTATAATTATTAGTAATCCATTTTTGGGAATTTTTTTAGATTCTTTAAGAAAAAAGAGCCTTATAATTAAAAGAATTAGAAATAATGTATCTATAAGTTGAAGAAAATAATACATGATTATTTTTGCAGTCTTTATTTTCATCCCATTTATGTTGAATTTAATATTTCATTAAATTTCTAATAATGTTATAAAGAAATAGCTTTGTGATATTAATTTTATTAATATACATCCATTTATATTATCAAATCCCTTCCTCCCATGGAGTACCTCTCCTTGGAAAACAATGATACATGGGAGATGGGGACTGCCTACGTCCTACCTCTAGTATGCCTCCTATTGGAGACTAGAACCGAGGGTATAATAAGCATACATATGGGAGGCATTACCATCTAAGAGAACATGTAAAAGTGACAGATAATAAGAATACACCAATCAAAAACTGTCCAGAAATATATATATATATATATATATATAATGAAATCCCAAGTGTGTATATGAAATGTTATATTATACTAAAACAACTAAAAATGAAATACAAGAACCAAAAAGGTAATGATGGTAGCGACCAAGAAGCCCGAAAACTATTGTAAAAATCCAAAAGCTTGTAATATCCATCCCGATATTTGACCTTATTTGGATAACCTAAGATGAATTTTATATATACAAAGGGTGCGAATAATAGTATACTCAGTAGGATACTCCGTAGAACCTTTAATATAAAAGATTAATAAACCATGATAATTCATAGTGGACAACTGTGAAATTAATTAGTCACCTAATCATGTATACTATGTTCAATGTCTCGCCATGGATAAATCTTACCAAGTATAACATACTTGAGAGAACAATATAATAATGATACATCATGGTTACCCAGTGACCACTTCCCACTAGTTTTCTACTCCGCAAATAATTAGATTTCCTTAGCTGACTATCTTCAAAATAAGCCACCCCACAGACACTTCGGCTAAGTATCACGACCTACTCCACATGCCTCATATTATCCCATCATCCCCATACCAAATATTCATATAGTAACCATGTAGTTTTTGGGATCCACCACAACTCATATGATGTGTATCATATATCCAGTATTATACCTCAAGCCACCAAGACCCATAGACGGAGTCAGGTACCCCAAGACATCATAAAATATATATATATATAATAACTATAATAATCCTTTGTATACTATATATAGGGATACATTTCTATTAATAAACACAAGCTAGCATGAACCTCTATATACATATATGCTGAAACTACTTTCATTTATACCAGCACCAGTAACTACCATGAGAAGAGAGATGGGCCAGAGGGGGAAGTCAACTATCCATCCTCCCACAAAGATGTTGTCGAAAACATACTGTTAGGGTCCACTAGGTTTTAGTCGAACTAACTTCCATGGGGTAGTATATAAAATCACAAAATATGCATGAAATAATATAAATAAAACCAAACATTGGGAATTACATTATCATAGACTAAACTGTAGATAACATCACTCAGACTCTTGAAGACCACTACTAAGAATAGATATCCTATATACATGAAAGATTTTAAAGAGATGCATTAAATTTATTTACTTTAATTAATCAATTCATTAAACATTAATTAAAAGCATTAATCCACTTAAATTATTAACCATAAATATAAGTCCATGAACTCTTGGTATAATCCAATTTGAATCTATGATTTCTCAAGAGTAACATTATCATTTTCATTCCAACATCACCCACCGAGAGAGTTAATAATTATTTATTCATTATTAGCATAATTCCATAGTAGAGGCACTATAGTAAAACCATGTTATGCTACCACCAAGAGGAAACATGCAACCAAGAACACCCAAATACCTCAATAAATGGGGAGTAGAATGAAGATAAAACAAGAAACCCAAACACTACCCATTAAAAAAATTCATATGATGAAAGTATCATGATTTATCAAATCCACAACAATTAATACCATCTTCAAACTATTCCATAATCTTCAGTTCCTTACCTAACACCCACATGCATATCCTGATGAATCTCACCATCACAGGAATTAATAGTGGCCAAATCGTTAGGGCATCCCTACCCCATATCACATCATCCATTCTAGGCTCACCCATCCTAGGATCAAATCACATCATAAGGTCACATACAGATCAAATCACAAGTAAGAATGAAAAAAAGCATAATCAATAGAGAAATATTGGACCTAAAACATGGAATCCATCCTTCACACATAAATGAGTTCTCATGGATCCAAACTCAAGGCACATGAACATCTCAAGTAAACAGGAAACTCTGTCCCTAGTAAACTCTTCATCAAAAAACCAGTTTTTATTCCATATTTAATTAACCGGTTCATTATTCGGAGGTTCAAAATATGGGAAAACTATGTTATAAATCTATAACAAGATACTAAATTTAAAAAAATATTTAATTTAAACATCATTCCTGTCATACATTCTGGTATTTACAAACTATTAGAGTTAAAATTTATTAATTATCTTTTAACACTTTTCCTCAAAAGAATTAACACGATTCACATTATTTTTCAAATTCCATCAACACATGTAATTACATATTTATCTCAGCATGCACATTTTCATCAATTTGATCAGAATAAAATTATAGTAAACACTGGATTAATTAAACATATATTTTTTCTCCAACCAATTAATTATAAATTAATTTGATTCACATTATTTACCATATTCTAACAAGAACAACATTATAATCCATATCATAACAAGGAATGATAACAAGGATAACATAGATAGAACACTATATTTCAAATTACGATTTAAATAATTATCATTGTAGATAGTAATAACATGCGATCACTACATCCAATTTTGTATTAATATGTTTCAATAATTATTAGGTTAATTACATTTCCATACAAAGGGATAAACCATGATAACATTACAATTCTTTTAAATAAATAGGATATTAAATTAATCATATACCTATATGAAATAATCTACACATAACTCACTACACTAAAAAACAGGGGGCACACATAGGATGAAATCGCCACTGGAGAACTAGATCCATTAGAAGAAGGGTTAAACGACTCCAAGGGAAAGGATATAGAGTATATAGTATTTATAGAATGGAAAAAGCAAGGAAAAAAGGGACAGAGCCTTATTTTCGAATTGATAGACAAAGGATGGTCATATTTTTGAGATCGATAAGGATTTAATTTCATCTTTTGTGGATCTCATTAAACTCTATGCACAAGGATGAATTTATGGACTCAAATATCTCAAAAGATCAAGGATATTTTTATCCATGATGAAAAAACCTTTTAATTACCATGAATCAGGTTTCCAGAGAACATACATGGCCATTTCAATGAAACTTTCCCAAATATCATGGTGGACAATTTCACATAGACAAAATCCCAATATAGCTAAAAGCTACACATAATTGTTTTACATAGATGATCACTCACGTAGATAATTGATCACATGGCCAATACACATATCTGATACCCCACATATCTGAATTCTCACATAGTAAATTCATGTAGATGATTTAGTAAACATAGATAATTCACATAGCCGATCCATCAGCATAGCTGATGCACATAATAGATCTATCCCGTAGCCAATTCACGTAGCCGATTCATCCATGTTTCCAATTCACATAGCATATCAGTGAACAGAGCCCATACCATCAGAAGATACTGGAAATGAGCTATTATATAGATGCTACCATCATAATCTATCATTAGGGAGATACCATCAGGGTACTACTGCCAGGGTGCTACCATTAGGGTGATACTTCTAGCCTCTAAAACAAATTTTTTCATCTGAAACACTTTCAAACTCCTCTCATCCTACTCTAAACACATATGGATTTCCCCAAATACCTGATCAATAGATTCTTAAAAATGTATTGTTCTGAATGGTCTAGGATCTCACATCAAATACCTTTCAAAAAAATCTCATCCTCAAGAATTCCAAAACCAAACTTGGATAAAATAAAGAGAGAAAAGGGGTCACCTAAATAGCAACCCCATGAGATGCATCTTAGGGATATTGGCATCACAAGAGCTTAACCACCTCATTAGCGGAACATTACAAAACCAAAAAAATTAAAATAACCAGTTCCTTAAAAATCTCATGGGGGAGATATATATCAAAATAGAGTAAATACACAATACCAAATAAGAGGAAACCATTTCATAAACTAGAAAGGCTGAAATCCAAAAAATGAAAAATGTTATAAGGGAAGATATAGACTTAAAAATTCTTGGCGTGCAGAGTGCAAATTTTTAGCTCATGTTCCTAGGTAATAACCTCTATGAAACCATGCCACCAAAAGAAACAAACCATGAGAATAACATTCGAACACAATACCTTCTCCTAGCAGTCTGTAACTTCTACAGGACACTCCTAAAAATTTGTATCATTTTGAAAATCGATATCTCTTCAATATATGACATATGTATCATCAAAAAGATAACAATGAAGCTATGACACATGAAAAAAATATGTATATAGCTAATATTGGGGGGGGGGGTCTATGCGATAAGGCATGAATATAATAAAAAAACACATCAAAAGGCACAGAAAATCAGAAAGATTGCTTACTCCCCCAACCAAATCATTATCAATCATAACGAGGTGTCACCTTAAAAAACATGTGATCTCTAATGTAAATAATTATAGGTATTCTGTTATGATTAAAATAGGATTTATGGTGATCCTATACTACCTTAATCTTATTAGGAATTACCTGAACAAACTATGTTGTATTCTATACCAGTTTCAACTTGTGAATTAATTTCTCTTTGACCCTAGTCCAATACAAAGTGAAAAAAGGTTGTCCATATATATATATATTCAAATATCTCTATACTAATTATGGAGTGGGAACAATTAATTTAAGAAAACCCAACCAAGGGCATGCTCCACAACCATGAACCTCCAAAATCTAGCACACAAGAGTATAACATGTCTTCAACAGTCTATAAGTTTTTGTTAGTCTGACTATCCATCTGTGGATGAAAAGTGGTTCTAAGTTATAAATTAGAGCCAAAAGAACGACGAATACCTCTCCAAAACCTGGAATTAAAATGATCATCCTGATTAGAGATGATTAACTCTGTGGATTCACACCATCTCTTATGGATACCACCTCAACAAAACCTTCCATAATCTCGAATCCCTGGTCCTTATAACGTGAGATTATTTCATCAAAATATCCACTATCACCCATATAGAATCACATCCTCCATGATTTCACGGTAAATTGATGACTAAATCCATTATTATTTCCTCCCACTTATAGTAAGGAACATCTAATGGTTGGATAAAACCACTAGGAACACGATGCTTATCTTCCACCTTCTGAAAGACCAAACATCAATAAAAAATCATTGAAACTACATGATTCATCCCAAGCCACCAAAAATGACCTCTCAATGTTCGGTTCATCTTTTTCATTTTGGGATGTACCACTAAGGGTATGTTGTAGAACTCACGGAGAACCATATCATGTATCATCGAAGGGACAAAAATCATTTCCTAGAATAACACTCGGTTCTATTTATCTTCAAACCAACCTTTATGGAAATCATTAAAAAACTCGATCCCTCCATGATTCCACCTCAAAATCCCCCAAATGGGTCACCTACACCTGTTTTACTAATGATGACTGCACTGTAATATAAAAAAGGCAACCTCTACTTCCATCCTCTCTCATATTTAGATCCATCATTTGGAGTTATTTAATCAATCAACCTGAATCCCCATTTTCATGAATATCATTACTATGTGAATTCTAGCTCTGCGTATTAGCTAGAAGATTTACCTTTACTAATGTATATGAAATATTGAAGTCATAATACTATAATAATTCCATCTATTGACCCTAAATAAAGATCAAATCACCCTAGGAAAAGACATGCCTCATGCTCTTATGATTGGTAAAAACCAAAAACAACTTATTGATGAGGTAATGTCACCACAAATTCAATGAGAAAAAACCTCTGCTAACTCAAGATCATGAGTGGCTTAGTTATTCTCATACTGACATAATTAATGATATCCATAATAGATAACTAATATAAAATACATCAGAACATAGCCAAACCCAATACATTATCTTTCATGGAAAACCTCAATCTGAACTCCATTCACTTTAAACAATGGAATAGAACCTTGACCATCATATCCTTCAGGACTCAAAAGATTCCTAAAAATGGTCAATCCACAAGAACACGAGATCCTTTATGGTCAAGGATATGAGAGGATTCACACCATGGGAGAAATTGGCTATGAACCTTTTGTAATATCCTATCTGACAAATGAAAATCCCCACCTCTACAACTTCCTTGTGGGTTTTCCAAGAAACAACCACCTCTATATTCAATGTATCGACATCTAATCCCTACCATGACCTGAAATGACCTCAGAAAATGAATCCAAGATCCTATAACTCACAGTTAGAAAACTTATTGAATAGTTTCTGAATGGTATTTTTTAATGAAAAGCACCATGAACATATCCCTGAACTCTCTGAACACTACCATCAACAAACCCATGAACATGGATAGAGCATTTGTCACACTGAATGGAATCACAATGAAATAATAATGCCACTAAGGAAAACAAATGATGTCGTTTGAATATACTTATCCTTTAATAACATTTTTTAATATAATGAGTGAAAATAAATTTTTGAGAAACAACATTTTCCCTTCAACAGATCGAATAAGTCACCAATCCATTAGATATGATAGTGGTTCTTTACTCTCACTTGATTAAAGTGATGATAATTGATAAAAATCCATAAATTGTCATTGACCTTTTTTATGAAAAAAATTGGTGCACCCCAAGGTGACACACTCATCCAAACAAAACCTCATTGAAACAGGTCATCAAGATGTACTCATAGGTATCACAACTCATACGGTACTATCCTATGTAGAGAAATCAAGATGTGAGACATTTCTAGCTATAGATTGATCCCAAACATGATCTTCCCACATGGTGGTAATGTTAAAACCTCTTCTAGAATGATATTAGGGCAATCTTCTACAACCCTAGGAAACATTTATTGTTGTACCTTTGATAAGATTAGTATAAACTTAGCCATCAAAGATTACAAGGATGAAACAATCCTCTGACCCATCTGAGGGATCTCCCATTAACAAACACTTCTGGATCTCCATCGACATCATAGAAAAAACATACATCATATTGAAATCCACAATATCATACATCAAATAAGACTAATTCATACCAAGGATAATTTCACATAGTTATACTAGTAATCATAGGAACTCTCCCCAAGAGTGATTCTTCCCCAACACTATCTCACAGTCTTTACATACCTCATATAAGTTATCTCGATGTCAAACTAATATAGTAAATTCAATGGTCACTAGAAGTCTCTCTACCTCATGTACCGATTCATGATCTCCAACTAGTGTAGTAAATTATAGTGGAACATAAAGCCTCACAACCTTAATTCAATAAAAATATTTGTGAGGGTAGGTTATATAAAGGATTGGGTAGATCCTAAATCATGAAATATTTCACCCATGTAGAAAATAAGAAAATGGTATCTTGAATGATGTATTTCTCACTCAGTGATAGAAACACAAAGGAATGAAGATGACAATGACATAATCCATGACCCATTTGACTATGCTGAAGTCCACCACCAAGGCAGAAATTTTCTCTCTAAGGACGAGGAGTGTCTTGTGGCCATACTCTTCCTTCCGCATCTTCTATCCATTGATCCAAAACAGGAACACCCTCCTACTAATATCTTGGATAAAACTACCTCAATGAATTAACCTAAAGAGGAACACCAAGAATATAATGAATGTTTACAAAGCTTGGTCGCTCCTGAAGCTGAAGACCTTGACTGACACAAGAGAAATATCTATCTAATCCCTTCACATAGGACTGACAGGTGCCACCATGGGAGAAACGAGATGATGAGGGTTGAGACCTACCCCTGTTTGAATGAAAGAACTTATATCTATGAAACTGGGAACAGTGTACCACATCTTTAATTCATGAGGAATCATGATAACTCCCATATCATGACTATACAGTTCTATCTAGATTCCTCTCAATAACCACTTCTCTTCCCATCACCTCAAGATAAGTATTTAATAAAAGTGGGGTGAAATGGTGATGGATATCTGGATGAAAAGACTCTTTGTAATGACTTTCCCTAACCTCCTCATACGGTAATAGGTTTTAAGAATATCACAAAAGGGGCCTAAGATAGATTCCAAAATCTCGAACACTAGAACTCCCCTATCAAATGGTTAGTAGTTCCAGGTGACTGGATACCTTTGCGATCAAAGAAAGAAACTCTTCTTGAAATAGGACTCAGAAAATCTACAACTAGACTATATAATCCTCACAATCCTCAAGGAACTAGAACTACCACTTACTCATTGCTACACACAACATCATTATAGCTAAAAAACTGAGTTCTCTCTCTGGGAATGGATTGAATTGAATTCCATATCAACTCCCATTACCAGTATTCTATGAATGAATCTGAGATGGATCCATCATATTTGTAAAGATGATGGAGTTGAAACTCATAGAGTTTCATACTCTATATTTTATCATCATCAACCTTTAATCTGTAGTGATCTATTGGAACATCCTTCGAAACATTTTAAGAGAAAACCTTATAAGGATGTTAACATAGAAAAATGCCTAAAAATAGAAAAAATATTAGAGATTCCAATCCTAGAATATAGAATAATTTAAATTTATTAATTAATTATTTTATTATCCTGTTTAAGGATTCAAACAATCCCAAGGTTCACCCCTTTCAAATATAGGATCAATGAAAAATGTTGCATGATTATTTCCCAATTCTCTACTCTGCAATCAGTAATACATTATTTAATGGTATGTTTAAAAAGAAAGTTATGTGCATCATATCACATGGGGCTCAAAATATTATTTTCTTAGCAATTCTCCCATGTTTAACTTTCTTACTAATACTAGAAGACATCGTTTCCCTACCAACCCATGCAACATCACATTTGCCTAACTGTAAAATCCATCATATACATTAAACCTAAAACTCTAATAACTCTCTATAATTACCCCCTCCCAATAAATATTACTCATACTAGTCCAATATTGAGATAAAGGTCATGGTGACCGCCCATGTCCCGCCTCTATTAGGCCCCGAGTTGACAGCTAGCACTGAGGGTATACTAATCACATATATGGGAGGCATTACCCTCTTAGAGAAGATGAATAAGATAGAGATAATAAGGATACAAAAATAAAAACAAAAACATAATCATATATATATATATATATATATATCCCAAGTGCATTAATGAAATGTCATATAGTTCTGAAACAACTTGAAAAGAAACTACAAGAACCAAAAGGTAATGATTACAATGACCCCGAATCCCAAAAAACTCCTAAAAACGACATGATCATTTAATATCTAGCCTAATATAAAAAATGATATAGATAACCTAAATAATAGTTTTTATATATGTGGGGTGATAATAACAGTATACTCAGTAGGATCCTCCCCAGATCCACTCATGAAAAAGATAATGAAAGCATGCTAAAGCACAATGAACAACATTGAAACTAACTAATCACATAAAAATGTATACTAAGTTACCAACCTCAACCTGGAAAATATCACCAAGTACCTCATACCATAGATCATAATATAATAATGACACATCAAGGGTACCTCTCTACCACTTCCACATTGGTTTTTCAGTTTTGAAACATAGAATGTTTGATCTTTCACTCTCCAAAATAAGCTAGCCAAAAGACACCTAGTTTAAGTATAAAAAAATTCAACTCATGTATCAAATCAATCCATCATCCCATTACACATCATCATATAGTAAACATGTAGTTTATGAGATCCACCAAAACTCGTATGATGTGTATCTTACATCAGGTGTTGTACCTCTATCCATCACAGCCCATACACACAGTAAAGTACCTCATGCCATTATGTCCTATACAAATCATACCTATAATAATGCTTGAGATATTATATCCATTGATGCATGTCTTTGAATAACAAAAATCCATCACCTTCCTCTAGATACATATATGGGGAAACTAATAGTGAAATATACCGTCACAAGTAACTACCAAGAGAAGAGAGAGGGACCAGAGGGTGTAGTCAGCCCTCTATCCTCCCACATGGATGTGGGGGAAAACACCCAATGAGAGTCCACTGGGTGTCAATTTCCCTAACATTCATGTTTGGTGTAGCATATAAAATTATAGAATATATATGTTTTAATATAGAACAATACCACACTATTGGCATAATCTAGTCTTAGACTCAACTACAACTAATGTCACTCGGACTCCTGGATTCCACTACTAAGACTAGATATACAAAAATCATAAAATAATTTAAGGAGATAGATTAAATTAATTTCTTCTGGTTAATTAATCAACTAACCATTAATTAACAAAATTAATCCACGTACAATATTAACCATAAATCCATTTTCATTCCCTCTAGTAATAATCTAAAATGAGACCAAAGTTCACTAATATTAACATTATCATTTTCATTATATCAACACCCACCCCATAGGTTAAGAATTATTTATTCATTATTTACATCATTCCGTAATCTTGGTACTATAGGAAAACAATCCTAATCTACCAATGACAGGAAACATGAAACCAAGATCAACCATCCAAATCAAGCAGTGGGGGAAGGATTTCAGATAAAACAAGCAACCCAACCACTATACATTCAACAAATTCATATCAATAAAGCATCTAGTTTTAGCACAAAAACAATGGGTAAGACATTATTTAATGCATTCAAACCTCTCAGTTTACATCCATGACACTGACATGAATATCCTAATGTATCCCATGATCACAAGTGTCATATTCTAAAACATCATACTGGACCCCACCCAATATCACATCAACCATATCGAGCTCATATCATACTGCAAGCTGAAATACAGAGAAAATAAAAATGTTGAAAAAAAATCATAGTGAATAGTTAAATATAAGCTCTAGTATAGGGAATCCATCCCCAATACATAAATATTATATCACGACTCCAATCTCAAGGCACTCAACCCTTTTAGGATGGTGGGAAGGTTATGCACTATTAACATCTTTATTAGTCACCCAATTTTTATTCCATATTGAATTGAACAATTCATTATTCATAGGATTCAACTATGGGAAACCTATGTCATCAAGTTATAACAAAATACCAAATTAATTAAATAATTATTTGAAACTTGTTTCTCAGCAAATGTTCTTGTATTGAAAAACTTATGAAATTACAATTTACTGAGACATATTTAACTCGTTTCATTAACAATAATAAACATGATTCACATTATTTATCAAATTACATCAACACATGGAATTACATTTTTAATTAATCATCCAAACTCTCATCAATTTGATTATTATAAAATTATAAAAAAACCGAATTCATTAAATATGAATCTCTATTCTCTAAAAAATTATTTATCAATTAAATCTGACATTAAATTATATATAATCTTACAATAAGAACAAAATGATAATCCCTAGAATGAAAATTCATGCTAACAATAATAATATAAATATCACAAAATATTGTAAATAAAGCGGGAAACCATCATCATAGTATAATGAAAAAACATGTGATCACTATAAAAAATTATTTATTGATCAAATTAAATAATTATTAGTTTATCTTCAATCCCATCCAAAGGTATAAACCATGAATACTTTACAGTTTCACATAAATAAATAGTAGAATCAACCAATCCCATATTTGGAAGAATGAAGAACCTTGTGATTCGCTACACTAAAAACAGGAGTGCCCATAAGATGGAATCTGCATTGGATAACTCGTGCCCCAAACATAAGTGTTACATGACTCTAATGGAAGGTTTATGAAATGTTTGGTATTGAGAGAATGAAAATAAGAAGGAACTATGGGAATGAGTTTTGTTTTTGATTCAACATATATTGGATTACTGTATTTTACATATTTTAGAATATATAATTAATTTTTTTGAAGATATCATTAAACTCAATGTGAAAGGACACACTTACATCCTTTACCATCTCATAAAATAAAGGATATAATTATCCTGTATGAAATGAAATTTAAATTCCCAGGATTCATTCTACAAAAATACACACATGGATTTTTTCATGAAACAGTTTGAAATCTCTAGGTGAATGATTTTATCTAGAAAAATTCCCCATGTAGAAAATATATATATATATATATATATAACCATTTCACATATCTAATTACTGACAAAACTGATTGATCATGTAGCCGATCCATGTATTAGATCACTCATGCAGACAATTTCTCATGTAGATGATTAACATAGCTGATTAAATCCATGTATCCAATTTACGTAGATGATATATCCACATTTCCAATTCACATAGATGATCGCTCATGTAGACGATTCACATTGTTGATTCACCAATGTAACTGATCCAGGAACATAGACAATACTGTTAGGTGACACTATTAGAATCTACCACCAAAGAGTAACCATTCAAATGCTACTATCAAAAGAAACCATCAGGGAGCTACCGCCAGGGAACTACCTCCAGGGTACTACCGCCAGGGTACTACCGCTAGGGTGTTGTCTATAACCAATAAAACAATCATTTTTCCTAAAAACAGATCCAAAATCATCCCTTTCTCCTCTAAACACCATTTTAATTCCCCATACACCTAAATCACTAGATTATTTTAAATGTTATAGTCCAGAAGGTCTGGTATGTAATATATATTTCTATTCTTTGGAAAAATATTAATAACCTTTTCAAAAAATATCATCATCCAATATTTCCTTTTCACCAAGCGACTGAAGACTATTGAATATCGTAATTCCCTGACCCCAGTTACCTAGAGTCGGTGCATTATTACATAACATTGGCATGATCACAAGAAAGATCAAATCTCGAAAGACCGTTTGGCTTAGTAGCCTTGGAAACACTAGATATATTCATAAAGTTCTTCATTACATCATAAAGTGAAAAAGTACTACAACAACATATTGTCCCCATAGTCCACATTATTATCCTCTTATAATATCCCTGCAGGTCATTCATAATTTACTTCTTCACATCCTGGGAAAAATAAAACATAGAAAAGGGGTGAGCTCAAATTCCCAGTAAGGATAACAATATAGCAGAAACTTTCATAAATAAGAATAAACATTTAAGGCAGTGTATAACTAAAAAAAAGCCTTTTAAAATTGAACTTCAACATAGTATGGAAAAAATAAAATGAAATAATTCCATTTACTTATTCACATGGATATTCTACTAATCGAATAATCACATGAAATATCAATAACCACTTTCATAATGATGGAATGCATAATGCCAGACTATCATAACCACATAGCCAAGGCCTCGTGCAAAGACTACAAATAAGATTCTGCCAAGTCCTTATGCCATGACACTAGTTTGTCTCATGAGACCTACCGATGCATCGAAGAGCTATAGCGAGCTCCACCCGTCACATATTAAGTCCAATGCATTCCCATATGAAAAGGTTTAAACATAACATAAACATTCGTATTAAAACTAGCATACGAAATGTCAATACTTTCACCATAAATTATGAATGTTATAAAAATAGCACATCCATAGTCAAACATATCACAAAATCTTCAATACAATATAGAAGTTTTGTATCATAATAAATCAACTTCAAATAAGCGTAAAATCCATCAAAGGATGTTGACATGGATGAAATCAAAACTCTTTTTTAGAGAAATATCTCTTTATATTTTGAAATAATTTAAGAGTCATATATTTATAATATAAAACATTTTCATTTAAAATATTCTTATAAGATTGTAAGGGAAGCTTAGACGATTTTATAACAGTGGAAAATAACCGCACCCACCGTATAAGTTAAAAAAACATTCTTACCTTAATTCTGTCGAAAAGGTTAAAAAGAACCTTGTTTGGAAAACAACGGAAAGATTCCTTTATAAAACTCTTATAAAAAGTCAAACAAGGGTATAAATGACTTTAACCCAGATTCTTTTAAATAGTAAAAATGTTTTTAAATACATTTTTAAGAAACATGGATGTGGATGATAAAGAGATCTCAGTAGATTATTACGTATAAACAACCTCGGATAATGAAGAGATTGAGAAATAACCCTTACCTTGTACTTTTCCTTGGTTGGGGTAGGTTAACCTCCTTTATAATGGTGAAATAATTGTTATTAAATTATACAAGAATCATATACATTAATATGATATCATATTTGATCTTTTAACATTGATTTGTTAATAATATCTTAGTATTATCGTTGTTTCGGGTGTTAACTTACTCGTTTTTTTATATGTTTTGTTACGTAAGCAATGTTTATAATGGATTGTTTGTATCTTAATAATATTCAGAATGATATCAAGTCCTTAGATACTATTATTAATCATCAAATGAGAATTATACTTGAATGGATACGATGGAGAATGAATCTCATCACGTTCGTGGAGACGGTAGTCCGTACGTACGCAAGAGCGACAATATCATTATTTTGATATTAAAATAATATATAATTGGATGGTATATCATATATAAAGAATCATTATCATGTTATATTTATTATTTACATGAGTTACACATCATTATTATACCCATCCAAATAATAATTTATTGAATAACAATTACACCACGACGTGGAGACGGCAAGCCGTACGTACACACGTATGGGGACATGTTATTCAAAGGATGGATAGAATACTGAATATGGTTGTACCATATTTATAATAAAATCACATTATATATAAGATACTGGAGTTATTATTTTATAATGGTAATAACAATGAAGGAAGAAGTGGAAGAAGAAAAGAACTTGGAAAAGGGTGGTGAAATCATTACCTCTTCTTCGGGTTCTTCCTTTTGATTTGATCAAAAGGTCTCATTAGGTTGGCTTTATGATCCAACTAAGGCCTCTAGGTTTTAGTGTGGGAAGTTGGGAGAGTATTTGGTCAGAGTTTTGTCGAACCAAAAGGCTTTGAAGGTGTGAATAAATGAGAAGGAGGAGTGCCCTTTTATAAGAGGGGTGAGGGGAACCTTTGGAAAAGCTAGAAATATTAATTTATAATAAATTCATATTCGGTTTCTAATGGCTCCAAAGTTTATTATTTAAAGGATAATGTGGGGATGGGTCGAAAAAAACTTAACCAATATAATTTAGACAGGTTTGGGTTATTATATTAACCTTATCTTTAAGTATTAACTCTAAGTTAATTAGTTTCACTTTTACAATGTCTCTTTGTATTTTTATATTATATGGTTATTAAAGTTACCATATACATCCAAGCGACCCCCAAGTGGTCTATTAATGATACAAATATCATGATATAAGTCTCTTTGCCGAACCATAGATTTTTAAGAATTTAATATCATTTAATAATATAATATTTGTTTTAAAAACTCTTTTATGTCAATTTTGACACTATTTAATAGTTGATTTTTTTGAAACTCAAAAAAGAATGATTACTTCGAACTAAGTCAATTAAATCAATCATAATATGTCATATTATCCTAGAAAAGTAGTGTAATTCATAAAAAGTCTCAAATTATATTTATTTTGGTATTTATAATATTAGTTATTTTAATTGTTTATTATTATGGTAATTACTCCATCATCATTGTGTCATAAATAAATTAAATTATATAATGTCTAAAAATTATAAATAAAATATAATTATGTAGGAAATCTCATTATCTTTCTAATGAATATTTACAATCTAATTTATCTTATGTATAACCCTATATTAGAAATGTATTAGTAAATAAACTTTGATTTTAACTCTTTTAACTCTTCTTTGAATAAAATAATAATAAATGTCCTAATCTAATCCCAGTGGACCTAAATGATAATATTTTATTCCTGATGTTGTTTTTGGTCAAGATACACTTGTCCAATAGAATTAGGACATGTGTTAGGGTAATATTAATATCATTTTTACCCTTAATTACCCTATTTACTTTTAATCGTGGTAAATAAAAGTAAAAAGTTACTATTCACCAAAAATTATTTTCATCTCATTGAACCAAATTTTACTTATTTATATTAACCGTGTCTCTTGGATTTTTGAAATTCCATTCACATAAGTGGTAAAATTAAGTTTTATGAAAAAATCAGTTTTTTAACTACCACATAGTAGTTTCACTATTCATCAAAAATTGAAGTTTTTCAGAACAATTCCAAAATTTCACCCTAAGCTATAATTGATATTCCGAATTCAAAAATGATGTCTATATTAAAAAATTCCAAACATATAAGTTGCATTAATTAATTTTATAATTAATTTCTGTTGTCACAACAAATAGCATGTTTTTAAGAAACAATATATATCAAAAGATTGACAATTGTTTAAGTCCAATTTCAAGGTGAAATTAATTCTAATGAACACCATTGGATAAAATGGTAAAAATATATTCTAATTATAATTTAAAACCAATCAATAATATAATTTATCACTATAAATTATTTTGATTAAAAAATTTGTTTTTAAGTATTTTTCACTATTCATAAAAATTGGAAGTTCTCAGAAAAATACCAAAAATTCATCTTAGGATAATTTCGATATTTCGTATCCAAAAATGAAGTCCATTTTGAAATATAAAATATATATGTTTTCAAAAAGTAGGTATTACTATTCATAACGGCTAGTTTGATTAGTTGTGGTGTGTTAGAACTCGATGTTGCGTACAGCACACGCTATCGCTTTATTCATAGAGAAGTGTACCGTAGAAGCTTGGGGTGTTACATTCTCCCCTCCTTCAAATAATTTCGTCCTTGAAATTTCTAGAATAATACCGCATGAAAAGACTCAGTTGGTTCTTCATCATAAGTTCCTCGGGATCCCACATTGCCTCTTCCATCTTATCGTTTCTCCATAAGAATTTTACCAGACGAGTCGTCCGGTATCTCAGTACTTGTTCTCTCATATCAAGAATCCTGACGGGCTCTTCACAATAAGACAGATCGGGTTTCAGTTCTAATTCCTCATAGGTGAGTACATGCGTTGGGTCAGGCATGTATTTCCTCAATAGAGATACGTGGAACACATCGTGAACTTTGGATAGACTTTGCGGCATTGCCAATCGGTAAGCTACAGCCCCAATTCGTTCGAGAATTTCGAAAAGTCCGATGTACCTAGGACTCAATTTACCTTTCTTACCAAAACATATGACTCCCTTCCATGGAGATACCTTTAGAAAAACATGATCACCAACTTGAAATTCCAAATCCTTCCTTCGATTATCGGCATAGCTCTTCTTCCTACTTTGAGCTGCTTTGATGTGACTTTGGATTAAATTCACCTTTTCCATCGTTTCCTCTACCAGTTCTGGACCTACAAGTTTTCTTTCACAAACGTCATCCCAACAGGTTGGTGTGTGACATCTCTTTCTGTATAACGCTTCATATGGTGCCATCTGAATACTCATATGGAAACTATTGTTATAGGAAAATTCTACTAGAGGTAAATATTGATCCCACGTACCCTGAAAGTCAAGTGAGCAAGATCTCAACATGTCTTCTCAGGTTTGAATAGTCTGTTATGATTGTCCGTCTGTCGGAGGGTGGTCGGCAGTGCTCAAATGAAGTTCAGTATCCAGGGATTTCTGAAGACTCTTCCAGAATCTTGAAGTAAAACGGGGATCACAATCAGAAACAATCGATAGGGGTACTCCATGAAGTCTCACAACTTCATTAATATATAGTATTGCTAGATGTTCCAGTGGTAGATCTTCTCTTATAGTAGGAAAATGTGCTGACTTGGTAAGACGATCAACAATAACCCATATTGCATCATTCCTTCAAGGAGTCTTTGGTAGCCCCATGTCAAAGTTAATCGTAATATTTTCCCATTTTCACTCCGGTATGGGAAGAGGTTTCATGACTCCTCCAGGGTGTTGCCTTCCAGTTTTCACTTGTTGACAAACCATACATCTTGACAAAAAATCAGCAATATCCCTCTTCATGTTGTCCCACCAAAAATGTTCCTTCAAATCTCTATACATGTTGGTTCTCCCAGGGTGTATAGAGAAATAGGAACTATGATCATCTTCCAGTAATTCCATTTTTTAGATCAGGTATATCGGGAACACAAAGTCTCTTCCCGAATTTCAAAATTCCTTCTTCATACACAAAGCGTCTCAATCTCCCATCATTCACAGCTTTAATCTTCTTTTGAAATTCTTCATCATCGGTATGAGAACTCTTAATCATTTCTAGTAAAGATGGTTTGGAAACCATTTGAAAAAGAATTGATGTTTCACCTTCCCTTGTTATTCCCATGTCCATCTTCACTAGATCCATCAAAATTGGATCCCCTTAAATTATCATCATGTGCAAAACTCCATGGTCTTTTCTTCTCAAAGCATCTACCACCTTGTTTGCTTTCCCCGGGTGGTAGTGTATCGTACAATCATAATCCTTGAGTAATTCAAGCCATCTCCTTTGCCTCATGTTAAGTTATTTTTGTGAGAAAATATACTTCAAACTCTTGTGATCAGTATGAATTTCACATTTTTCACCATAGAGGTAGTGCCTCCATGTCTTCAAATCAAAGATCACAACTGCTAACTCGAGATCATGAGTATGATAGTTTTGCTAATGAATTTTCAACTGTCGTGATGCAAAGGAAATAACTCTATCATTCTGCATAAGGACACAACCAAGTCCTTTCTTCGATGCATCACTATAAATAACGAACCCATCATTCCCCGATGGTAGAGTCAATATAAGAGCATTGAATAATCTTCTCTTCAGTTATTCGAAACATTCATGACACTCTTTTGTCCAAAAAAATTTAACCCCTTTACATGTGAGCTTCGTTAATGGGTTAGCCAATCGGGCAAAATTCTGGACGAAACGTCGATAATAACCTGCCAAACCCATAAAACTACGTACCTCAGTTATATTCGTTGGTACTGGCCATTCTTGGATTGCCTTGGTCTTAGAAGGATCAACAGAGATTCCATCTTTAGAGACAATATGGTCAAGAAAAGAAATCTCATGATGCCAGAATTCACACTTGCTAAACTTTCCATATAAGTAATGTCTTCTCAGAGTCTTCAAGATAACGCGCAAGTGATTTTCATGATCTTGGTAGATTTTGGAGTATACCAAGATATCATCAATAAATACCACCACAAAATCATCGAGATATTCCTTGAAAACTCTATTAATCAGATCCATGAATACAGAGGGTGCATTAGTCAATCCAAAAGTCATTACAGTAAACTCGTAATGCCCGTACCTGGTTCGAATTTCTATCTTCGGAAGGTCTTCCTTCTTCACACACAACTAATGGTATCCAGATCGAAGGTCAATCTTTGAAATGTATTGAGCTCCATGAAGTTGGTCAAATAAATCATCAATGCGAGGTAGGGGATACTTGTTCTTTATCGTTATAGCATTGATCTCCCTGTAGTCAATACATAACCTCATAGATCCATCTTTCTTTTTAACAAAAAGAACAGGGGCTCCCCCTAGAGAAACACTAGGGCGAATAAATCCATTATTACTCAATTCCTCTAGTTGTTTCTTTAGTTCAAATAATTCTACAGTGGCCATTCTATAAGGGTTCTTCGATATAGGCCTTGATCTAGGAATTAAATCAATGGAAAACTCAACTTCTCGTTCTGGAGGATGTCCAGGTAAGTCTTCCGGAAATACATCTACATATTCATTCACAACAGGTACATACTTTATTTGAACATTCCTTTCCACACCCATAGTCATTTCATTCTCATCCTCCCCAATAATTTAATTTAGTTTAGCTACTGGGGGTGGATCTAGATAAGAATTAGGTGGTGACGATTCTACTCTAAATATAAGGTGTTCCTTATCATCATAATCAAGAATCATAACCTCATTCTTCTTACAATAAATCTTTGCATCATAGTCCGAAATCCAATCCATACCAAGGATTATATCAAACTCAATCATAGGTATGACGATGAAATCAGTAGATAAAGAACATTTATGTGCTCTAATGGGAACTGATTCACAAAACATTGTTGCAATGATAATTCCCTTAAGAGTTTTAACTGACAACTCCCTTGTTAAATAAAACTGAAAATATCTAATTTTCTTAGCAAACTGAGAAGATATGAAACAATGTGATGATCCAGAATAAAATAATGCATTTTCTAAACATGAGAAAACCATTAAATTACCTACCACCATGTCTTTCGGAGCTTCTACCTCAGCAGTAGTGATAACATAAGCTTGGCCTTGATCCCTTTGCATTTTCTGAGGTAAGTTCCCCTGAAGCATAGGACATTCATTTGCATAATGTCCCATCTCCCTGCAATTGTAGCACTGAACATTGGTAGCTTCCTTCTTCCATTTGCAATCTCGAGCTTGGTGGCCTTTTTCACCACACTTGTAACATACACCCATTCTCCTCAAGCAAGTACCGGGGTGTTTCTTCCCACATTTACCACAGGATGGATATTCAACCTTTCCCTTCTTCCCCTTATTTCCATTTCCATATTGATTAGCAGATATCTTCTTCCCTTGCTTTGCTTTAAAGTCATAATACTTAGAGAATTCCTTTTCGGTCTTGATAGCACATGAGACAATGTCTTCGTATGACGAGAAGGATTGTGAGACTAATGATCGACGGAGAAATGGTTTTAACCCATCAAAGAAACTATCAATATTACTTCTTGGGTTACGTATATAATCTCCAACATACCTTCCTAACCTTGTAAAGTTAGCCTCATACTTTGCGACATTCTCATCCTCCTTTTGTCTCAGACTCAGAAATTGCCTTTCCATATCTGCTCGATGGTCACGAGTAAATTATTTTTCGAAAAACAGATCTTTGAACTCCCTCTATTCGATATTTGATACTTCATCATCTTCCTTCGTGTTTTGAATCAATGACCACCATTGATCAGCATCTCCAGTGAGGCGGTAAACTGCCATGATAACTTTTTCCCTTTCACTACTCCCCAAAGCCTGAAATATTTTCTCTAGGGAACGTATCCATTGCTCAGCTACTAATGGATTTGTATTCCCATTTAATGTTGGTGGTTTCTTCCTTTTGAAGCGATCTAACATTGATCGTCCACGCTGTGGATTAGGGTGCTCCATACGGGTAAGGTTATTATTCATAACCTGAGTGAGTTGTCCCAGTATGGTGATTAGCTGATCGGCACCAGTTGCATCAACAGCTCCACTATAATTATCTTGAGTAGGAGGGTAATCCCTACATGGAGTGAGTGCATTGATACCGTTTCCATTTCTTCCACTAGGCACCATTTCTAAACAATGGCATAAACTACATCCGTTTATGAATCAAAATACATAATACCAAACACTTAACATAAATTGAACTATTTATGGATATAATCCATTATCATAAAAATGTTTTCGTTGAGGAATTATATACTCATAAACCCTTCATAATGATTTGTAAATAAAATGAGAGTTATCCTAAGCATATCCACTGGGAGTGTCGTAACCAAGAGTGCAACAAGTCCCGTTGTCGTGCACCAGTTCCCGTTCGAGTCTAGCTCAAAGCGGTGTTTTTGGGTTTTACCCCTATGTACGTCTGTGCCAGAGCCGCCTCTACCGGCTCGTATCTAGACAGGGATGTATTGCTCATAAAACTCACAAAATCACTACAATACCAAATTTTTAGGAAGTTCTTCTATACTAATCCTCAAAGTTCATCTTAGGTCTACGTGTTGTAATCAGAGTTTATCTAAATCTAGCTTCCAAGGTTTGTACTAAACTTCATCTGATATCAACTGTAAAGCCCCAACCCCAGTTACCTAGAGTCGGTGCATTATTACATAACATTGGCATGATCACAAGAAAGATCAAATCTCGAAAGACCAATTGGCTTAGTAGCCTTGGAAACACTACATATATTCATAAAGTTTTTCATTACATCATAAAGTGAAAAACTACTACAACAGAAAATTGTCTCCATATTCCACACTATTATCCTATTATAATAACCTTGCAGGTCATTCATAATTTACTTCTTCACATCCTGGGAAAAATAAAACATAGAAAACGGGTGAGCTCAAATGCCCAGTAAGGATAACAATATAGCAGAAACTTTCATAAATAAGAATAAACATTTAAGGCAGTGTATAACTAAAACAAAAGACTTTTTAACTTGAACTTCAACATAGTATGGAAAAAATAAAATGAAATAATGCCATTTACATATTCACATGGATATTCACTAATCGAATAATCACATGCAATATCCATAACCACTTTCATAATGATGTAATGTATAAAGCCAGACTATCATAACCACATAGCCAATGCCTCGTGCCAAAACTACAAATAAGATTTTTCCAAGGCCTTGTGCCAAGACACTAGTTTGTCTCATGAGACCTACCGATGCATCAAGGAGCTATAGCGGGCTCCACCCATCACATATTAAGTCCAATGCATTCCCATATGAAAAGGTTTAAACACAACAGAAACATTCGTATTAAAAATAGCATACGAAATATCAATACTTTCACCATAAACTATGAATGGTATAAAAATAGCACATCCACTGTCAAACATATCACAAAACCTTCAATACAATATAGAAGTTTTGTATCATAATAAATCAACTTCAAATAAGCGTAAAATCCATCAAAGGATGTTGACATAGATGAAATCAAAACTCTTTTTAGAGAAATATCTCTTTCTATTTTGAAATCATTTAAGAGTCATATATTTATAAAATAAAACATTTTCTTTGAAAATATTCTTATAAGCTTGTAAGGGAAGCTTCGATGATTTTATAACGGCAGAAAATAACCACACCTGCCATATAAGTTAAAAAAACATTCTTACCATAATTCTGTCGAAAAGGTAAAAAAACATTTTTTGGAAAACGACAGAAATATTCCTTTATAAAACTCTTATAAAAAGTCAAACAAGGGTATAAATGACTTTAACCCATATTCTTTTAAATAATAAAAATGTTTTGAAATACATTTTTAATAAACATGGATGTGGATGATAAAGAGATCCCAGTAGATTATTACTTATAAACAACCTCGGATAATGAAGTGATTGTGAAATAACCCTTACCTTGTACTTTTCCTTGGTTGGGGTAGGTTAACCTCTTGTATAATGGTGAAATAATTGTTATTAAATTATACAAGAATAATTTACATTAATATGATATCATATATGATCTTTTGACATTGATTTGTTAATAATATCTTAGTATTATCGTTGTTTCGGGTGTTAACTTACTCGTTTTCATTTATATGTTTTGTTATGTAAGCCGTGTTTTTAATGGATAGGTTGTATCATAATCATATTCATAATGATATCAAGTCCTTAGATACTATTATTAATCATCAAATGAAATTATACTTGAATGGATATGATGAAGAATGAATCTCATCGCGTTCGTGGAGACGGTAGTCCGTACGTACGCACGAGCGACAATATCATTCTTTTGATAGTAAAATAATATATAATTGGATGGTATATCATATATAAAGAATCATTATCATGTTATATTAATTATTTACATGAGTTACACATCATTATTTTACCCATGCAAATAATAATTTATTGAATAACAATTACACCACGACGTGGAGACGGTAAGCCGTACGTACGCACGTATGGGGACATGTTATTCAGAGGATGGATAGAATACTGAATATGGTTGTACCATATTTATAATAAAATCACTGTATATATAAGATACTGGAGTTATTATTTTAGAATGATAATAACAAAGAAGGAAGAAGTGGAAGAAGAAAGGAACTTGGAAAAGGGTGGTGAAATCATTAACTCTTCTTCGGGTTCTTCCTTTTGATATGATCAAAAGGGATCCTTAGGTTTTCATTCTGATCAAAATAAGGCCTCTAGGTTGTATTTAGGGAAGTTGGTAGAGTATTTGTGTAGATTTTGGCCAAACCAAAAGGCTTTGAAGGTGTGAAGAAATGAGAAGGAGGAGTGCCTTTTTATAAGAGGGGTGAGGGGCACCTTTGGAAAAGCTAGAAATATTAATTTACAATAAATTCATTTTCGATTTCTAATGGCTCCAAATTTGATTATTTAAAGGTTAAGGTGGGTATGGGTCGAAAAACACTTAACAAATAGAATTTATACAGGTCTGCGTTACTATATTAACCTTATCTTTATGTATTAACTCTAAGTTAATTAATTTCACTTTTACAATGTCTCTTTGTATTTTTATATTATATGGTTAATAAACTAACAATATACATCCAAGAGACCCACAAGTGGTCCATTAATGATACACCTATCATGATATAAGTCTCGTGGCCGAACTTTAGATTTTTAGGAATTTAATATCAATTAATAATATAATATTTTTTTAAAAAACTCTTTTATGTTAATTTTGACATTATTCAATAGTTGATCTTTGTGAAACTCATCAAAGAATTATTACTTCAAACTAAGTCAATTAAATCAATAATAATATTTCACATTATCCTATAAAATTAGTTTAATTCATTAAAAGTCTCAAATTATATTTTTTTGGGTAATTATAATATCAATTATTTTAATTTTTTACTATTATGGTAATTACTCCATCATAATTGTGTCATAAATAAATTAACTTATTTAATGAATAAAAAATATAAATAAAATATCCGTATGTAGGAAATCTTATTAGATTTATAATGAATATTTACAATCGAATTTAGCTTATGTATAACCATATATTAAAAAAAATTTAGTAAATAAACTTTGATTTTAACTTTTTTAACTCTTCTTTGAATTAAATAATAATAAATGTTCTAATCTTATCCAAGTGGACCTAAATGATAATAGTTTATTCCTAAGGTTGTTTTTGGTAAAGATAAACTTGTCCAATATAAGTAGTACATGTGTTAGGGTAATATTAATATCATTTTTACCCTTAATTACCCTATTTACTTTTAACCGTGGTAAATAAAAGTAAAAAGTTACTATTCACCAAAAATTATTTTCATCTCATTGAACCACATTTTACTTCTTGATATTAACCGTGTCTCTCGGATTTTTAAAATTCCTTTCACAGAAGTGGTAAAATTAAGTTTTATGAAAAAATTCAGTTTTTAACTACCACTTAGTAGTTTCACTATTCATCAAAAATTGAAGTTTTTCAGAACAATCCCAAAATTTCACCCTAAGATATAATTGATATTCCAAATTCAAAAACGATGTCTATTTTACAAAATTCCAAACATATAAGTTGAATTAATTAATTTTTTAATTATTTCCCGCTGTCACAACAAATAGCGTGTTTTTAAGAAACAATATATATCAAAAGATTGACAATTGTTTAGGTCCAATTTCAAAGTGAAATTAATTCTAATGAAACCCATTGGATAAAATTGTAAAAATATATTCTAATTATACTTTAAAACCACTCAATAATATAATTTATCACTATAAATTATTTTGATTAAAAAAGTTTTTTTTAAGTATTTTTCACTATTCGTAAAAATTGGAATTTCTCAGAAAAATACCAAAATTCATCTTAGGATAATTTTTATATTCCGAATCCAAAAATAAAGTCCATTTTAAAATATAAAATATATATAATTTCAAAAAGTAGTTATTACTATTCATAACGGCTAGTTTGATTGGTTGTGGTGTGTTAGAACTCGATGTTGTGTACAACACACGCTATCACATTATTCAAAGAGAAGCGTACCGTAGAAGCTTGGGGTGTTACAAATATAGTCATAAATCATTGATGTAATTGTTCAATTGACTCTACTAAAATGATACCAAATGATTTATGATCATCCATGAGAAGGGATTAGTTAGTTTATAGAAATTTTGAATTTACATAGTGAATAATTTTAATATTTTTACAAATATCACAATCATTTCTATAAGAAGAGGCTTAACTATAGATATTATATTGAATTTCAGAAAGTGAAATATTTAAAACCTAAAAATTAAGTCAGAACATAACAATTTTATCTTTAGTGAATGTAAAAAGTTTTTTCTATAGAACCATATAACTTTTAGTTAGCATAAGATAGTTTTCAATGAATGTGTTAATAAAATATTTTTCTATTCGATATCTCCAATACCCATAATCTATACCATAAAAAATTACTGGTCAGTTGGGATTTAGATTATTGATAGATCTAATAATTATAAATAGTATATCTTAAAAAATATTATTTTTTGTATCACAAATTTGTTAGTATAGTGGGTAATCAAAATAAGAAATAATCTAAAAAAAGGGTTAAGCTCAGATATTACAATACTTTCTATGATGACAATTTTCAGCCATATGAAGGAAGACATTACACACTATAAGAGGATGGGGAAGTTCATTATTATTAAAAACCAAATGAATAATTTTGAAATTCATGTAATAAAAAAATTGAAAAAATAACTTATGATCAACCTAGATTATATCTGTGTGCAAAACATAAATGTAACAAAAATAATTTTATTTAAAATTATAATATTTCCTTATAAATGATATAAGAATAATAGAAATTAAAAAAAAGATAAGATATAATAGATGTGTAGAGTATAGAGTAAAAAATATAATATCCATAAATTATATCAATTAACAAAACACGTCCAATCAACACAAGTTATTTATTTAACTCAAATAGGAAAGAAGATATTTAACTTGATCCTAGATATCCCCCTTCTACACTTAGAATTTACTCAACTAAAAATAATTTTTTGGTATTAGTGTCCAAACCACAACCTCTCTATTGTCTTAGAAATGAAATCCCTTGAACAAAATAATCATGAAATTATCTATTGTGATTCCCTGGACCCACACACTTAGATCTTTTACTAAAATACACATTTTTTACATAATATCTTTGAGAGAAACTAAAGTTTCCTAAACCTATGCATCCATTATTATAATATTTATAAATTTTATTAATTCAATCACATACCCAATACCTTTTAGGTCTAGATATTTATATAATGAAGGAAATACTTTACAAAACAAAACTAGTACTTTTAATATAGTATAATTTTCCCCATAAAAATGGGTTCTTTTAATTTATTATTCCTATTAGTTTATTCATGAATCAATTATGGTAATAATATTAATTTCCTACAGAAATGAAAAAAATTTAAATGGATGAACTTATATAATTAGTATGGGGTAGCGCACATCTAAAAAAATTATAGAATTATCAAGGAATAAATAATATGATAAAAATAAACAATAATCTGATAATTCTATATAGAAAATATCATGAGCCTGATATATATCCATGGATAGAATAACAATGTAAATAATCACATGGAAAATAATAAATGATTTCATAGTATTGAAATTCATAATTACAGACATCTAATTCAAAAATTTGTGGCCTCATTCTAATACATTTTAAATAATTAAGGCATAAAACATATAACCAAGATAGTTTGTCTCATTTAACCTACCAATACACTAAGGGGGTATATAATTCCAGGACCCACCCATCAATAGATAAGTTTAATGAATTAATTACATAAAAGGAATAAATAAAAAATACAATACATAATCAAAATTCTTTTATAATCAATACATATTGTTATAGAATTAACAAGTATATGAAATGTCAATATTTTCCCCAGTCAATAAATGGAATAACTTTCCTGGTAAAAAACATTCATACTGACACCATAAATAGTTATATGTATACCATTAAATAAATATAAATATAAAAATAATGAAAATTATATTGAATATATCAATGATATTAAAGAATATTGAATTAAAGGAGAAAACAATAATTCCAAGAGAGAGATTAAGAATGATAGATATCATAATCATAAGATAGACAATAAATGGGAAAAAATCATATGAACAAATAAATTATAAAATATAAATTTAAAAATAAGAAAAGATGACCATTAATTCATCTAAAAACAAAGTAAAATAGGATGGTAAACTCCCAATAACCTGAAAGATTTTATAATTCCATCACATCATAACTAACCTGTGGGAAAGATACGAGTTTCAAGAAGAATTATTTAAAACATTTTAATAAGACATCTAGAGAAAGAATTAGGATCGTATCATTATGGAATATCCCTACTAAATTATAAGTAACATTAAATTATGTTGATATAGATGAAAAATATTTTATAATAATGTGGATTACTTAAAACATTCAAATGTTATCATATAAGAAAATATCATGAATTGAGTTATTCGATAAAATATGGTCAATAAACCAAATGAGAGTCATAATAAGATAATTTATAGGGTAATACCTGAAAAAAATCTTCAAAGTAGATAGATCCTTTATATATTTTTTATTAAAATAGAAGGGAAAATATAAAAAAAATTCACAAAGCTTTTATAATGTGGATATCGAAACAAAATGATAAAACACATAAAAATCTATTTCAAGGGGATGAAAAGATGAAATTTAAAACCATAATTTTAAAATAATCCAAAATATTTAAACTTTGAAAATAAATGATGGTAAATATAATAATTGTAGTGAGGAAGATAAGTATATATATAAGTGGAATAAACAACCTTTGTTTGTTCTTATGACATATAAAACTTTATTTTTTATATGAAAAATTAATAGAACTATAGAAATAGAAATTAATTTATAAAACCTAGAATACCTGAAAAATAATCTCAATAATTAATAACATATATAAAATAGGGAAAATACACTCATACAAAAAATATTGGAAATGAAGACTCTTTTCAAACTTTTGTAAAGATTGTAAAAAATGACCAATGTGAAAAATAATATAGAGATTCCTTTTACACATGTTTGAAGAAATTCAAATATATTTTAAAATTAAAATAATAAATCATATTTGTATCTATAATAACGTCATTGAAACAATATAAAGAATATATACATATATGGAAAAGTGACATTATAAAGGATGAAATTTATTCTTTCAAAAATCCTATTTAAATGGGAATGGAATCCATTAAAGAGTAATATTTTGATGTAAATATTTAATTTCCTTATAGAGCATTGAAACTACCATATAAAATTTTGAAATGGTATAATAGAAAAAACATAGTAGGGAATGTCTAATGAATAATTATTATGACTCAATGAAAAGAAAATTGTGTAGGAAAACCCCTTATGGATTTGGTAAGCTCTGATTGAAAAATTCATTGAAAGACATAAAATTAAATGAAACATAAAATAAAATAAATAAAAAAGGAATCATCTTATGATATGTAAAATTGGAAATATACAGACAATATAAAGGAAAATTGGTTTATAATATAACACAATCCTCAAAGAAAGAAATTTGAGACAAGAACCTCTTATAGCTGTAGTATTAGATGAATTAAAGGAGAATAACAGAGATATCACAATATGAAATTTAAATATCATAAAATTAAATATTTTTAGTATAAATGAAGAAAATATGTAAGTAAATCCACCATATAAAACAAAACATGGTATAAAATATAAAACATGAATCAAGGAATTTAAATTTAGACCAAGAACCCTTACTATGGTTATCCTCTTAACCAGACATGCTATAACCTATTGTATAATAATCTTATGTTTATTAAAACGTGAATAATGAAGTAAATTTTATTCTTATTTTCTGGTACTTTTTATTTATAACCATTTTAATTTATTTATTACTACATCATTTTAATATATAATGGTTTGATGACAAGATTTATTTTAAATTATCACACTTTGTTTCAATTTCTTGATTTTAATAATTTAAAGTTTAATATTTTGTAAAATTATTAGACTAATATTATAATAAATAAAAATAAACTAATATTAAAAAATATAAACTAACTATATATTGTGGTAGTGATAATAAAAACATTGAAAATTTCCTAGTAGGCTAATGAAACCATCTATTATCCCAATATGTCAAAAGAGGGAGGAGTGGGAGAGTATATACTATAAATGTATTAAGTAGTTATATAGATATCATAATAAAATAAATATGTTATATAAGTATATATAAAATATTTTATAATGGTAGAAAATTTAAATTGAATGGGAAATTGAACAGAAGAGTGAAAAAATGAAAGAGAATCATTATTACCTCTTTATTAATGATTTATTTTTTTTAAACTCAGAAGTATTGTGGTTGAGTAATTTCAAGAAATCCGAAAAGCTAATAAGATATTATAAGAGAGGAAATGGTTTGATATTGGTCTTTAAGAAGATAATGGGAAGTGATTTTCTATGGTAAAGGAGAGGGGGTACTTATACTCGAGGAGGTTGGTATTTTTAGATTAAAATATTTATTATTTTTTCATTTAGGAAAAAGAACATTGAATGGTCATGTGTAAAATAAATTTAATAATTTATTATTAAAATTTGTAGATTTTTTTTGAAATTTGGATCATGAAGAATCCAAACAGAACCTTTTATCCACTCAAATAAATGAATAGAACTAAAAATAGTTTTTTATTATAATAAAATATAATTTAGGTTTTGAAATGTCAAATGTAGGTTTCAAAATTAAATTTAATATTCTTAAACTCATTATTTTACTCCTTAAAAACATCTTTGTTTATTAAAAGTTTTCATAAATTTTTATGTCAGGCTTACATCATGATGATGTCATAAAAGTTGTGGTACTCATAGAAACCATATTTTTCTCTATTAACTAAAAATTCATGTTTTTTCAAAAAAATACAAAAAATTTACCCGAAGATAATTTAAATGCGATGTATTCAAACATTAATTTAAATTTATCAAATAATCTCTAAATATTTGTGAATTTGTATTTTAAATTAAAATATAAAATATAATGAAAATTTTTTTTTATAAAAATTGAATTTTAAAACATATAAAAATTATAAATATCATTTTATATGGATTAATAATTAATTAAGTGTTAATATAATTGTTTTTAAATTGAAAAATTTTATGATAGTAATCATTTAAAATTATTTAATTTAATTTGTTAAGATAAAAATATATTTGAAAAATATTCCTTTTTAGCACTAACTGATTTTAATCACATCCCATAAAATATAATTTTTTATCCTATAACTATTAAATTTATCCAATTCATTAGTATTAGAACATATTATGTTTTTATTTATAATAATAATTATTATATATAAATGATTAAAATGAAACATCTTAACAATATTTTTATTTACTTGGGGTTTTAATCTTTTTGTAATTTTCTTAATTTTATCTCACATTTTATTCTCAAGATATATTAATTTATCTATTGAATTTTAAAATATATTTCATTTAATTTTAGTTCATTGGTTCATATTATAAAATTTATTCAACATAGTACTTATTTGATGGAATATATATGTATATATATCAAGGTGGTTCATTCCAACCCCTTAATTAAATTACATACCCATAATATTAATTTATCTCTTCGATGAAAGTTGATGATGGTATTATTAATATATTCATGAATCATGACATAAAAATGAATTAAAATATTCCAAAATGGATCTTAAATAGAATTTGAAACATCTAAAATATAACCCTTTGGAGTATCAAACCAGGTGTATAGTTAGACCCTCTTTTTGTGCACTGAGAAAAGATTAAGTGAATACTCAACCAACTTTTTCTAAGGGTTATTAACATTATGTAAATTATAACTAGATCATGCAACCACATTTATTATACAGATAGATATTCCATTTCTAGGAAACCAAACACTCTCTACTTCACTAAAAATTCCAAATGTTTTCCTATAATTATATCTATCCTTAGGGTTTTCCCTAATGCATTATAATCATAATGTATATCAATAATTAAATATATATATTTATTACTATACTCAAATACCCAAATCTCATTTAAAACTATGATCCCTGAATTCACCATAACCATTATCCTCATACAAAATTAATCATATACTAATTAATTTAAAAATTAATCATATATACTCTCAAAAATATATTAATATTTTCTTAAAATAACTTGAATTTCATTAACATAGATTTACATACCAAACTTAAGGGATATATATACTTAAATTATTTATTATTCTAAATACCTAATAAATATTTCCCAAAATATCATTAATCACTCTAAAATCGGATCACATAATACCTCAATATAGTTATCTATGACTTTAACTTATTTTATCAACCTCAAACCTGTTAGGAAATAATGATATTCAGAAATCTTACAATATCCTCTTATAATAACATCATAACCCCTAAAGTAATATAAAACCTTCTTTGATAGCAATTTGGTTCTCAGATCCACACTCCCTAATACAGTGAAAACATACATATTATTTACATTCTGACTTTGATATTAACTAAGGTGACCAAAAAATTTGTATCCACAATTAAAATATACATAAAAAATATTGAGTCACTGACATATCAAAGTACTTTTAGGTTTAGTGTTTATTACAATTATGAAAATGCAAACATAAAAAATAATAATTTTTAGATAGTCTTCATTTTTCCCAAAATAATGGATTAATTTACTTTATTATTCCTATTTTTATATCCTTGAAATATTAATATTACTCACTTGATTCCATAGGGAAAGGAAAATAAAATTAATGGGGTGATCATATTATTAGTAAGGGATACATCATAGAAAATCAAAGAGTAATGAATACAAGAATAATATAGAAATAATAAATAATAATAAAATAAATCCATATAGTTAATATCATGAGCATGAAATATTTTCATGGATAGGAAACAATTCTTTAATGGCCCTGGCCCTAGTAGCCCATAGTCGGTGGTTACTTTATTACATTGACATAAAATACAAGAAATCACATCTTAAAGGGCTGAAAAATTCATTAGTTTTTTTTTTAAAAAAGATACATATTTTAATGTCCCATTATAATTTAAAATATAAAATACAACACATATAATCTTTTGAGAACAACGTTATTCTTCTAACTTAACCCTACATATCAACCATAATAAATTTCTTGGCATCCCCAATAAATAATAGAACATAAGAAAGGGGTGATCTCAAAAACATAGTTAAGGTTTAGTATAGAAGAAGCTATCATAGATAAGACATTACAATTATGGAATTCTAAATAACTAAAACTCATGACATTAAATCAATAACCTGGGCATACTTTTTCCAAAATAAAATTTGGTCAAATAAACCCTTATAAATAATCACATGAGTTAGAAAAATTAACCATGGATATTATACTAATCAAATAATAACATGGAAATTAATAACTAATATTATAATTATGGAATGCATAATCTTTTTCATATAAAACTAAAAATCAAGGATTCTTCTAAGACACCATACATAAATGAGTTAGACATAAGCTAAAAACCAAACTAGTTTACCTCATGAAAAGTATCGATGCATCGAGGGACTATAGTGGGACCTGGGTATCACTTTATAATTCCTATTCATTCCTCATCTAAAAGGATTGAAACATGAAAAAAACATACATTTGTATTGAAACTATCATACAAAATGTAAAAATATTTCCCCTATCAGTAAATATAATCACAAACCACCCAGATTAATATAGAAAATGGTATCAAAATAGAACTTCCATAGATAAATTGATCAAAATATATCCAGATAAAGAATAAGGATCATATCAATGCATTATATTCCTAGATTATTATAAGTACAATAAAATTTTTCTTTCGTTAATGAATATAAATTCTATAAAAATATCCTTAAAATATTTTAGAGGAAAATATCGCTTTAATTTTTAAAATCACCTTAAATAAAATGCTTGCAAAAAATTTTGAAAAATAATTTCCTTTGAAAATAACCTTTGAAACATATAAAAGAATCTTTATCAAATTTGTGTGTTTATTAAGTCTGGAAAATCCATTCATTCTGTATATGTAAAAACAAATATTCATTTTACTTTTTTGGTAAAAGAAAAATTGGTATTATTTAGTAAATTTCATGTAGATTCCATTCAATATTTTTTGTAAAAAGTAAATAATGGGTTTCAATTACTTTAAATAATGATAAGACAATTAAAAATACATTTTTGAAAACATTTTTAGAACACATGAATATAAAATTGTAATATTCTCTAGTAGAGAGTTAAATATAAACCATCCCGAATGAGATTGTGAAATAAACCTTTTCTACATTGTAATTAATCGAATCATATGCCCAAAAAACCAATAACATTTTAAAAAATTATTATAAAACATTTCAAAGGGGTCTTATGTGACTCATATTATATTATAGAGGCATAAAATTAAAATTTGACTCAATGAAAGAAAATTGATACAAAGACCCTTATAAAGATCATATCATTGAAGGGAGCATTAATAACATAAATATGTTAGGTGTATTATATATAAATAAACAAAAAACTGGTGAAAATAAAATCATAAGATAATCAAAATTCCTTCCACACATAATCTTAACATGACATAATCAGTGATGTAGATGTTTAACCCAATGAATAGAAATTGATCTGTGAAACCCCTACCACTTGCTTCCCTTTAGTTTTTGTACTTTATCCTCATATATAAAGGTTAATATAATTTTATTATTTAATTAAATTTACATATTAATATTTATGAAACATTATATGATACTTTTATAATATCCTACCACCTATTAATTAATAATATTTCATTATTTTCAAATTTTCGGGTGCATTTATTTCATAGTTTCATGGATGGTTTACTAGCGTATAATTATAGATGTTATTGTAAAATAAAAATAAAAATCTATAGGTTATATGAAATGGTATTATTAAAATTCCTTAAATTAAAATGGTCCATATAAAAGTTTTCTTTTACATGCAAGGATGATTCATTTGAGAAAACATTAATGATAAATGTTTTGTTCATTTTGGTGGGCTTTCCGACCATCACAAACTAGATTATTTTTGTTCCATATTATGTATTTATATTAGTTATGGAACATTAAATAGGTCACAGTACACTTATTAATATATAATTTAACCATAATAATACTTTTATTACTGTTCTTGAATGTGGTAATGGGAAACGAATGAAATCATTATTTACAGAGGAGGTTAACAACCATAAGTTGGAAAATAGTTTTGATTCTTTGAATAAGAGGGGATTAGAAAAGGGTTGGATAGTAGATATTCCATTAGAAATATAAAATTACAATATACCCATAAAATTGGATATATTATTCTTTTATAGATGATGGATATTAATTGAAGGTATAAGAAGAAATGAAATTAAGAGTGTCAGTTTGAAAAAGTTACCTCTTAAATATCACATCTTTGAAGTCCCCATGAAGGAACTTTAAATTGGTATTTGAGTGATATAATTAGAACATGGATATTATGAGAATGTTTACTAGAGTATTTTTTAGAAATTTTAAGAGAATCAAGGATTGTGAGGATAAAGGGGTTAGTGAGGGGTGGTATTTATACTTTATGAGGGGTGGTTTTAAGTGAATGATTAATGACTATTTTTTATTTAAATCCAAACAATTTTGGGTGGAATTAATTGTAAAGAATTTAATTTTTAATAAATGTTTAAATGGAATTGTAATGTAGATAAACACATTAAACACCCAATTAATGTTTTAGTTTTTAAGTATTTTTAGTGTTTACCTTTTAACTTTAACCCACTACATTATATTACATATATTGTGGTAATTTTTGTTTTACATCGATAACATTTTTATTCCTAAAAATGAAAACTCCCTTATAAAATAATCTTTAACTCCTAATTTTTAATTTTTAATATATTTTACTGGATTCAGTTTATAAAAGTGGTAAAAATCAATTATAATGAGATACCTGTATAAATTGTAAAAACAATTTTTAATAGGTTTAAATTGTGGTTTTCAAAATTGTTAAGATTGTGTTTCAAAATGTAACACCTTATGTATTATGTAAATCATTAAATAAATTTTTATCTATAATAATAGTGAATAAATTTCAGATCATTATTATATAATAATTATTTCATAACATTTATGGTGTTTTGTACAAACAATATTTTCAATTTTTAACCCAAAAATAATTTTTTATAGAATATAGAAGAAATTACCCTATTTTAATTTTAAAATTATTAGTCCTAAGAGTATGTTTATTTTCTGAAATAAAGTTTCTAAATGTTTCAAAATTCATTGATATTTATTTCCTCATATAAATAAATAAAAATATCTTTTTGAAGAAAACACATATTTTTGAATAAAATGACATTACCAAAAATAATGTGTTCATTTCCAAAAAATAATTAGCTTAGTATAGAATATAAACTTCATAATTATTTCATAAAATATTTAATATTATTTAACCCCTCAAATATAATTACTAGTTTATAATGATTTTGTTAAAAAAATAATCTTATGGTGTTTGTTCAAATTCAGGGTTCAATGAAACATAATCTATCGAACAGAGTATTCTTTTAAAATATCAGGGTGTTATATTCTCCCCTCATTCAATAAATTGCATCCTATAAATTTAAATTTGTGATTGTTAATAATTTATTTCAAATTTTAAAACACATTTTTGGAAATCCCACATCGTAAAAAGGTTAATAAAACTACCTCTTTAGAAGAGGGAAAGAAAATGTGAAGTTCACCACAAAACTTGGTTTTTATATTGGTGAAAATTCATGGGAAGTGAAAAAATGAAAATTGATAATAAATATAACTATAATGTTATGATAGATAGTGTTAGATAACATTTTCATTATAAAGTTAACAATCAAGAAATCATAAATTAGCAATGGGTTAAAAGGCCATTGATTTCTCAGTATTAAAATTAAATAAATAATGTTTTTTTATAGATACATTTTCCTAGATTTGGGGAAGTATTTTAATATCTAGAAAAATCAGTCAATAAATAATCATAATTTATTTATTATAGTAAAATAATCCTTTGGTAGTTCTTATATCTATTTCATCTTCATCTATTACACTAGGAAATGGATATTCACGGTGAAAATTTCAGTCCAAAATCCATTTTAATGAATCATAAGATCTAAAAGGCACTTTTTCATCCTATAAATATATATGAAAAATATAATGATTATAATATGTTTTGATGAATAAATAATATTAAAATCTCATCTTAATCTATTCCATAGGTTCTTAATCTCAAGACTCATCAAAAATATGTTTTTCCAAATTCAAAGAAATTTTATTTTGAAGGAAGGTCACTAAATTTCAAAATAGAATTAACATTAGATTCCCCAAAAAATGAAACTCTTAATGTAAAATAAAAAATAAATTAATAAATTTATCAAATATATTACTTAAATCCAAACATCTATTAATCTAAGAAAAGATAACATAAACCATAAAATCACTAACCACCTTTATAGTCACAAATACTACCCCATAAAAATATATTTATCATTATAATATAAATATAAATCACATATTAAGGTTATCTTACTCAAATATTGTGTTTTGAAAAATTCAACGTTCTAAAGATTTACTTATATTGATTACTAATAATATTCATCAAATACCTCCAAATACTTAAATAAATGGTATTATTGTGAAATTCTTATAAATTTCATGATTATTATAACTATAATCACCAAAATACATTTACAACATATTTCTTGGACCCAAATAAACAAGAACAGTAATCCTTCCACTTAAACTATATCAATAGCATAAGCCTAACGTTGACCCATTTTTTTTATAAGATATATTCCCTTGACACATTATTCATTTAATTTCATAATTTACTAAATCATTAATTAGAAGCATTTCTCATTGTAAAATACTTTCTTATCCTTCCAATCATGACTATGGTTTCTTCTTTCCCTACAATTGAAAAAAAACATATTTTACATTTCTGCATGTACCATGGTGTTGCCTACCGTTAATATCACTTGTTGAAAAATCCTTCTTTCCCATATCAACTATATCCATCCATCTGAAGTTCCGAGTCAGGATCCAAGTATCACTGAGAGGTGGAGGGTGTGAATCAGTGATATCTTTTTCTTTTTAAGTTTCCCCTTTTTGAAACAACCTTTGCCTCCTGTTAAAGAGTTTCTTCCCTACTGAACACACACAACCACATGAACAAAAGATTTACAAGGTTCACTACTCAACAAGAGTAGCTACGTCCTTGGTATGGTATAGAAGCAATCCAGTACCACAAAATCCACTAGAAAACAATCCTTTGATGTGGAATACAATGAGTAGGATATACCCTTACACTTGTGTAGCACATTGAAAACAATACAATAGTGCATGTGATCCCTCTTCGCACAAATAGGGTAACACAATGTTTCAGTGCTTCTATACAATTGAACAGATGTATTCTCTGAAGTACAAATCTTCATTATCTTACCCAGAAGCCGGTAAGAACTCTCTTACACACTACTGTATATGTGCGAAGACCCCAAATATTTCGCGCAACCTTTACGGTGCCTTGCACGCAATTCAAATGGATTGTGTATAAAAATTACCTTTTGGCGCGGAAATCATTTCCGCGCAACTTCCCTTTTTCGCGCAAAGTATCACTTTTCACGCACCTTCCCAATTTTTCGTGCAACTTTCTTTATTTCATGAAAACCTCTTTATTTTCACGCACCTCACTTAGCGTATGATTTTACGTGCAGCAGAGAACGGAATTTATTCTAAGTGTCAAGCATCAACAAATGAGAAGGGTTAGCCTCATATTTATAGGCATTTTTTACCCCGCGTGAAAAACACTAATCTGTGCGTAAAACCTCCTTCATTTGCGTAAAAACTCTTTTAGAAAACATCATATTTCACACCATGATTTAATATTTTTTGCACCTCATGCCTTTGCCATTATTCATCCTTTTAAGCATGAAGCACCAATTGTGCGCAAAATTCCACACAACATTCCATATTGCGTGCAAACCCATCCTTTCACGCGACATCATATTTCACGCAATGAGCCAATTTTTCGCGCAGCTCATGCCTTATAAAATTTTTTAGCTTCTGATCTCAAAACATATTTTGCACGAAAAACATAATTCCTCTATTTCGTGCATCCCGCAGATATTTCGCACAACCCGCTACTATTTCACGCACTACATTATTTTTTCATGCAACCTACCTAAATTTCCGCGCACTCCATGCCTTTGTCATTTTTCGAAGTTATGACCTTGAATCATGCCTTGCATGAAAAACATCGCCACCTTAAACTGTGCTTTTCTGCCATCCCCAGATTGTCCATTGCTTTGTCATTTTCTCTCTTCACTGCTTCCCATAACCATTCTTCTACTCTTATCACGAATCCCACTATCTTGATATTTATCCTTTGATAGATCAGCTTTAGCATCATCAGAGTTGCCATGGTAACTGAAACTTCCCTATCCTACAGCAGCATCATTCCTTCAAATCAAAACTTTATATGACTCGAATCATCATTTCTCCACCTTCCTTCATAAGGATTTCATCACAAGTTCTCCTAACTCATGATATGTGTGAAATACATACCAGCAATGCATCGTTTGATTTGTGATCCTTCTACAAAGTGAATTGATTTAACTTCTTTTACAACAAAATACAACACTCTTCGAAGGCTAACTCTTCAAACTTTATTCTCCATTTAACTTGGTCCCAACACCTTCGCTTTGTTTTCCTCTTCTTCTATTGCTTCCTTTAAGAGTAATAATACTTGGAGAATTATTTTTTTTTGTTTTTTTATTATATGATACAATGTAAACATATAATGATAATTTTTGGGAGACTTGTTCTATTTGAAATATTGTCTTAAACACATCAAAGAAACAATCATTATTACTCATTGGATTATGTAAGTTGATATGGTTTTCACTCCTTCCACTAAGTGATAATTATAAAAAAATTCTTACAATAGATAAGATCCTTAAATTATGAATCACATTGTATAATATTAAAAATTGTGAGCATAAATAGAAAATCATTGTATAATTAATCTATAATCAAAATCTTTTGTTTATTTGGATAAATTAACAAATTTGGTCATAGGGTTTTGTTTTATAATCTATGTTTTCATAAATCTAGTTCCTAGGGTTTTTAATAAACATACTTTAATGCTAACTATAATGACCTTGACCCTAGTATCAAAATTAGATGGTTACTTTATTATATTGGCATAAAATACAAGGAATCCCATATTTATGGTCTGAACAGTTTAGTAGTTTTGGAAAACTATATACATACATGAACAATAAATTAAAATAAAAAATAAAAAATAAAAAATAAATTACACTTTGAGAATACCATTATTCTCCATTCTTATCTATACATATCATACATAATAAACTTTTTAGCATCCTGGGGAAGAATAAAACATAAGAAAGGGGTGAGATCAAATGATCAGTGAGGGTAAAGTACAACTAAATCTATCATAAATAATCCATAACAATTATGGAAATGTAAATAACTAAAACACACTACCTTTAATAAATAACTTTAAGAAAATATAGATTAAAGAATAGATTGTAAAATAATTACATTTAAACAATCATAGGATCTATAAAACATAACCACATATATTTTACTAATCGAATAATCACATGGAAATAAATAACTAATATAATAATGACGTAATGAATAATTATAGTAATCTAAAACATACCATCAAGGATCTGACCAAGACACAATAATTAAATGTGTATGTCATAAGACAATACATAAACTATTTTTTCTCAGGAGACCTACCGATGCATCAAGTGTATAATACAAGCCCCACCCATAAGTTACTAAGTCCAATGAATTTATCATATGAAATAGGTGAAACAAAATAAATATATATATTTTTATTGAAACTATAATTAAAAATTTAAATAACATTCTTAAATCTGTAAACATGATCACAAACCATCTAGAGTAATATGGAAAATTCTATAAAAAATAGTACATTCACGATCAAAATGAAAAGAAATTATTCAAATAAAGAATAATTTTGATATCCATACAACATATTACTAGTTTATTATATGTATAACAAAGTATTTATGTGATTTATGAATAGAAAATCCATAAAAGGCCCTTAAAACATATTTGGGGAAAATATCCGTTCCATTTTGAAAATAAAATCTTAAAACAAAATGTTTGAAAAACATTTTGAAATTAATTTAAATTGAAAATAATCTTTGAAACATATAAAATAATCTTTAAAAAATTTGAGTTGTAATGAAGGATTTAAAATCCTTTCATTTTTTACATGTTAAAACAATGATTCTGTTAACATTTTTGAAAAAAGATAAATGAAAATTTTTCATTAAATGAAATATAGATCCCTTTCATTTTTTTGTGTAAATATTAAAAAAATGGGTAAAAATGAATTTAAAATATTTTAAAATAATGTTAAAAAACATTTTGAAAACATCTTTAGAACAGGTGAACAATGAATAAAACATTCCCCAATGGAGTCCTAAACATAAACCATCTCGAATGATATTTTGAAAGAAACACTTACCACTTTGTAATGAGTCAAATCATATACCCCAAGAAAGAATAAAAAATCACTTTTTTTAATATCACAAGAATAAATAAATCCATGATATAAAATTTACAGTAGTTTTATATACACATAAAATAAAATTATAGGGGAATAAAATCAAAATATACCTCAATGAATGAAAATTGAGAGAAATTACCTTATAGAGATCATGTCATTGAGGTGAGCATTAATAAAATTAACTGATTATGTGTATTAATAATAAATAAACATAAAATAAGTGTAAATAAAATAATAAGATAATAAAAATTCATTCGAAACATAATATTATTATGACATTATTAGTGAAGTACAAGTTTATCTTAATGAAATGAAACCGAGTTAAGAAATCACTTAACTCTTTCTTTCCTTAATTTTTTATAATTTAATCACAGGTATAAATATTTAAATAATTTTATTAATTAGTTAAAGAACCATATTCGTATTTATTATATGTTATATGATACTTTTAAAAGTTCTTAGAACCCGTTCATTAATTTTTTTTATTATTTTCATTGTTTCGGGTGTGTTCATTTCATGATTTCTTGGTCGGTTTACTAGCGTATAATTATGGTTGTTATTGTAAAATTGAAATAAAACACCAAAAGTGAGATTATATGTTTTTAAATAAATTAATTTGGTTTTTAAATTTTCCCATATATCATTTTTGTTTTATACCCAAAGATGCTTTATTTGATAAAATGTTAATGATAAATGTTTAGTTTATTTTGGCGGGTTTTTCAACTATCACAAACTAGTTTCATTTTATTTAATATTATGTCAATATATTAGTTTCAAAACATGAAATAGGTTATAATATAATTAGTAAAATCTAATATAACAATAATAATTCTTTAATTACCAAAATTTAAGGAGTTAATGGAAAACAAAAAAAATCATTATTCACAGACCCAATTAACCACCATAATTTGGACAATGGTTTAATTTATTTTAATAAGAGGGGATAAAAAAGAGTGGATATAAGATATTAAATTATAAATATAACATTAATTTTTATTCATGATAGTTTATTTTTTAATATTTTATGTATTAATCGGTGAAGTAATGGTAGAAGAAGAAATTAAATTAAGTGAGGCGGTATGAGAAAGCTACCTCTTGAATATCACCTCTTTAAAGGACCCCTTAACAGACATATAATTAGTATTTGGGTGAGAAAAGAAGAACTTGTACATGGTGATAGTGGGTATAAGAGGTTTTAGTATATATTTTAATATCTTTATGTATTGTGAGGATAAATGGGGTCGTGATGGGTGGTATTTATACTCGAAGAGGGGTGGTCTTAAGTGATTAAATATTAATTATTTTATATTTAAATCCAACCACATTTGGGTGGAATTAATTACATAGAATTTGGTTAATAATTATTGTTTTAAAATATGTTTAAGGTTAATATAAACCTAAAAACCATTTCATGTCTCTATTTTTAGGTTTTTTGAGCATTTACCTTGACTTTAACCCGCTAAATTATATTACCTATAATACGGTTAATATTTTTTTTACTGTGGTAAAATTTTTATGCCTAAAAATGAATATGAGATTCATAACCTAATTTGGATCTAAATATTCCAAATATGGAATCCATATTACTTTATCCAATTTATTATAGTGGTAAAAATCAATTCTAATGTGATACCTGTATAACTTGTAAAAACCGTTTTTAATAGGTTAAAATACCGGTATTCAAAATTTCTTATCATGTGTTACTATTTGTGTCACCTTATGTATTATGACATAAATTTAATTAATTTTTGTCTAGAATAATGGTTAATAAATTTGATATTATGATCATGTAATAATTATTTCATAAGAGTTATGATATGTTTGAAGAACAATATTTGGTCTTTTTAACCACCAAATCAATTTTTGCAGAAAATTTCCCTAAACTAAGCTAATTTTTCTGTTATGAGCCCAAAAGTTATTTTTATTATGTAAAATTACTTTCATAAAAGTGTAAGAAATTATATATATTTATTTTCTAATAGAGACCAATAAAAATCTCTGTTTGAAGAAAACATATATCTAAAGAATAAAATGTCATGTATAAGAATTATGTGTTCATTTACTAAGAATAATTAAATTTATATTGAATATTAAATTCATATTTATTTCATAATATAGTTAATATTTTTCACACTCCCTAATTTATCAACTATTTTATAATGATCATGTTAAAATAATAATATTTTGGAGTTCATTTAATCTCGTTATACTGTGCAATATAATCTATCAAACTGAGTGTTTTTTTAAATATCAGGGGTGTTGCAAATGTAAATAATCACATGTGAACTAATAACACATTTATTAGTGATTAAATTAATTTTTATGGAAATATAATTAATATTTTATAGTAATGAGTCCAACACATTAAAAATAAATAGGTAATGAATACGCCTAATACCCAATCTCATTTGAATCTAGAGACATATTGGTTCATTAAGGGGAAATATAATTAAAATACCCAATGATCACTAAATAAGTCAAATTAAATCATCACATGAAATGAATTAATGAATAATAAAATATATAATTAAAAGGAGTTAATAATCAATAAACATGGTTATTGAAATAACAAGTATACATAATGATATTATTATTCTCAGTTAATAAATAAAATAACTCTCTTGTTAAGAACACTTTAAACTAACACTATACATAGTAATATGTGTACATTTAAGTCAATATTAATATATAAGTAATGTAAATTATATAAAATATACCCATTATATTAAAGAATATGGACATGAAATACAAAAAATAAATTCAAGAGAGATATGAAGTGTAATAGAGAACATAATTATTAGAGAGGTAATGAACCAAAAAGAACCCCTTTGAACAAGTTAAGTATGTAATATAAATTTATAATATATAAATGATGGATATAATATAAATATAACTAAAAGTTAAATGGTATATTAAACTCCCAAGAACGTGAAATGTATCATCTATCACTGATTAACTATAGCAAAGGAAATAAATGGGTTTCATGAATACATACTTATGATGTAATCATAATCCATCAAGAAATGATGTATGGTATCATTATATAATATACCAAGTAAATCATAATTAACTTTAGATGATATTGGCATAGAAAAAATACTTTTATAAAAATATTGGTTACATTTCACTTTCAAATTATATCACATAAAAAGTTATCAAGAATTGAATTATTTGATACTCAATGTTTAATCTCTCAAAATAAAGTCATTATAATATAATTTAGAGGGTAATAAATGAAAAACAACTCTAAAATAGATTTATATTTCATATTTCTAGAGGAAAATATATGAAAAAATATAAAAAAAATTTTATGAAGCTTTTGTAACAAAGTTATAAAATCTAACAGATAAGTCACTTCAAAAATATATTTCAAGGGTGGAAAAAGAAGAAATTTAAAACCATAATTTTATTAAAATTCAAAATATTTAAACCTTTAAGATAAATAAATATAAATATAATAAATTTTTACTGTAATATAAAAATTTACATAAGTGGAATGAAATACTATTATTTATTCATCTAAAATACTGACATTTATATTTTAAATAAAAAATTCAAAAAAATGGGAATAATAATTAATTTTATAAACCATGGAAAATTGATGAATTATTGATAATTAATAACTTATATAAAATCATGAAAATTCATTCATGTGGAAAATATTACAAAAGAAGATTCTTTTCACACCTTTATAATGAAATTAAAAAATGACTTGTGCGGAAAATGTTAAAAGGGTTACTTTTTATACTATTTAAAGAAAATAAAACATTGTATAAACAAGAACATAAAAAATAATTGATGTAAAGATAAGAACACTTTTTAAACAATATACATAATAGAGAAATGTAAGAAAAAAGATATTAGAAATGATAAATATTATTATTAACAATATCATATTTTTATAGAGAATGGAATCCATAAAACAAGAATATTTTAATGTAAATATGTAATTTAACAATAGAGAAGTATAAAATAACAAGTAGAATTTATTAATATAATAATAAATGAAACAAATTATGACATAGTCTATGAATAAATTTTCTGACCTAATGAAACAAAAATTGAGTAAAAAGAATCCTTATAATGTTGGAATCCTTTCATTCAAAGACCATTAAATATTGAACATGAAACGAACCTTCATATACCATGAATAAAAATATAATCCTGAAATAATATATAAAATTATAACTACATCTAATACATATATAAAAATAGATACATAATACAAAGAATTTCTCAAAGAACAAAATTTGAGATGAGAAAAAATTATGAATTTGTTATTGTATGAATCAAAAGAGAAAAAAAGGGATATCATGATACAAAGTTTCAAATATCATGATTGTTTATTATAATTGAATACAACAGGGAAGGAATTGAACCATATAAAAGAAAAAATATTGCAAAATATAAAACATGTCTCAAGAAATTGAAACTAAGACAACGAACCCTCACCTTATATTTCTTCTTAGTTAGGTGTGCTCTAACCTCCTATATAATAAAATTATTTTATTTAAAAATGAATAAAAAATGAATTTAATCAATTTTTTTAAATTATTAATTAGTTATAATCTATTTAATTTATTTATTACAATTTCCTTTGAAGAAACAATGACTTGAAGAATCTTTTCTTTTAAATTATCCAGTTTTGTTTTTATTTCATGATTTTGATTATTTATAATTTATCCTCTTTTAAATTTATTTTAAAAAAGAACAGAATTAATTATAATACATTTATATTAAATAATATATACTAAAAATGAAGAAAGTGGAAAGTAAAGCATTGGAAACTTCCTCATAAGTAGATGAAACTGATCATTATCAGGATATGTCAAAAGAGGGGCGATAGAGATAATATACTGAAAATAGTTTAAAATGACTATTCCAATATCATAATAATATTAATTTATTATACTATTATAAATTAAATATTTTTTAAATTTAGAAAAAATTTAATTTATTGGGAGTGTAGTTTCTAGAAGAGATAAAAACAATGAAAACAGAATCCGGGATACATCTTTGTTGAATATTTACTCATTTTCTAAAGCCTTACAGGATTTGGGTTGATTATTTCTATAAAATAACCAAGGGTAATAAGACACTTCGTAGAGGGGAAATGGGTAAATTTTATCATATTATAAGTCAATGAGAAGTTATTTTCTATGAAAAACGATTGATGGTATTAAAACTTGAAGAGTGAGGTATTTTTGTGTTAAAATATGGATTATTTTCACATTTAGGCCAAATAATTTTAAACAGAGATATTAACATGTGTTTTTTCTTTATTATTAAAACATTGACGGTTCTGTGATATTTATATCAAGCCAAAACCGAATAGAAACTTTGAACCGCTAAAATAAATGGAAAGGACTAAAAATAGTTTTTTTATCAGGGTAAAATATAATTTATGTTCCAAAATATCAAAGATTTTTTTATAAATTAAATTTAATATTTTTAAATTAATTATTTTAATCCTTAATTATATTTTTTAATGAAAAAATTTCTCAAAATTTTTTAATTCATTCATATATCATGGTGATGTTATAAAATTTGTGGTATTCATAAAAACAATATTTTTTACTAATCACTAAAAATAAATTTCTTTTTTTAAAAAAACCCAAACTTTTTATCATAAGATAATTTCTACATGAATAATTTAAAAATGAATTTTATTTTAAAAAAATAAATTTCTATGTCTTATGAATTTAAATTTAAAATTAAAATATAAAATATAATGAAAAAATCGTTTTTATAAAAAATAAATTTAAAAACTTTTAAGAGTTATTCATATTATTTCATTTAAATCAGTAATTATATTTATGTTAATATTTTTTTTCATAATAGAAAATTTTATTATTATAATCCTTTAAAAGTTTTCAAATTAATTTTTTGTGATAAAATTACACAATATATAAAAATACAATTGTTTGAAAAATATGTCTTTTTGACACTAAATGATTTTACTCATATTATATTGAATTTAATTATTTATCTTATTAAAATTAATTTCATTCAATTAATTTCTATTATAAAACATAAAATTATTATTCAAAATAATAATAATAATAATATGTAAAAAGTTAAAATAACTCAATTTAATTTTTTCTTTATTTAATTGAGGTTTTACTAAATTGTTAACTTTCTTAATGATATTTTAAATTTTATTCTCATGAGGTATAAATGTTATGGTTCATAGTAAAATATATCATGGTTCATTTTAGTTGGTTGTGTTTTATGATTTATGATATCCAATATAGTATTTATTTAAATGAGAAAAGATACTAAAATCCCAGGGTGTTACATATATCTTTTGAACCACAAAATATCTTGAGTATAAATGATAATAAAAAGCTTCTATGTTCTGGACTAAAAATTCATTCATCATAGTGATCATGAAAAAAATTACATCGTGAAAGAATTCTGTCATTTACAATGAAACCTCAAATATAAATTATATAAGTAAAAGCTCTCAAAATGGAAAAAAGAATCAGAATAATTGTAGGAAACAAGATATTACAATCTTAAAGATGAGTAAAGACACTTTATCTCATTTTTGTAATGTTATTATATTCCTAAAATCCTTTAGTAATATTTACATAAATCTATGAAACTAACTATAATGGATGGATTCTGAGTTACTTGCGTTCATTTTCAATGACATTGGATGTTATAATCCATCATCCAATAGAACTATCTTGACTTATATCATCATATGAGTTCAAAACTGTCACAAATATTTCATCACCCATTGAAAACAATTATTCTATTGTCTTCCAGTGATCTTACTATTATAATTGAATACTCCAATCATACATTACCATTTTCACAAGAAGAACTTAGAAAAATGACACAATATTATTTTTGTTTAATCATGACTGTACTTTGATTTTGAAAACCAAGATATAAAAGCATACATTGATGCAACAACATATTATTTTTAGTGGTTTCCATTAGTCATGTTAATAAAAGGGAAATGGATTTAATTTTTAGTGGAACCAATTAAGGTTCTATAACAGTGTATTGATTCTTATGTAATATTGTGTGGTTTGATGGGATGGTGTTAAAAAATTATCTCTGGAGGGATGAGTCACCATTAGTTAATGAGTAAGGTTGTATTGGATGACCATAAGTAAAGTGAGTTATTGAGTGAGGTAACATTAATTTATTAAGGGATATTATAGATAGAATCCTCGTGTGGCCTAGTTTTTCTATGAGTGTGACTCAATTGAGAGTATATTGAGTTATCGGTGTCCTAGATAGTGGGTATCTTAGGGATTTTGGGTTATAAAGGAGGTAAGTGTGTTTAAAGTAGTTATCATCATTGATAAAGTATCTTGTAATAAAGGGTTTATATTTACCTAAGTTAGGAAATGGTGTTTGTGTATTTTTGAGTGATGAAAAATTGAGGCAGATAAACTCATTTACTCTATAATTATCACTAGTGCACATGTGGATAATTATATAAGGTCAAAATATAGATTTATGGAGAATATAATTATATTTTAAACAATTTTGTTTAAAATTTATTTCTTATGAAATCAATTAAATAAAATTTGTATTTCAATGCTATTATTGGTATTCAATTATGTCATTGTTTATTTTAGAAAATAATATATTTGATTGCAATTCCTTTCATGTATGAACATGCTTTAGTAATATTATAGGAAGGGAAAATATAATAATCCATTTTATGTATTGTTTGTAATGGATATTATTATTTTTATTAATATGTTGTTATATTGTTTAAGAAGGTTATAAAAAAAAGAAGATATTATATAAATTTTTGACTAGACACCACATATTATTATGAATAGGTCCTTGATAAAAAATTCTTGATGAAGGAATCTTCATAATAATATACAATGGTTCCTAGGTAACTCTATATGTGTACCCATATTCCGCATGGAAGTGTGAATTCTAGAACATGATATGTTTATCCATTTTTAAATATGAGTATGCATACTATGACTTTATATTCCCCCATTTTAGTGGGTGTTTCCTCCTACCTTATATGATAATACCTTTGGAACTCAGTGATTTTTGTGTGTAGAATTTTGGATTTTTTGGAGTGGTAATAGTTTGTTTTTATGTAATTGTGTTATGATCATAGATAACCAATACCACATATATATGTTTTATTGATTTTTAATAGTGATATATTAATGAATTATTATTATTTCCCAAGGAATGTATTCCACCTTTGTGTTGCTGCTGCATCTCACATCATGCATGCACTTGCATATATAATAGATTATTTCCATAGTTTCCTATTGAATTTTTTACTCACACCCTAGACATGAAATTGAATGGAATTATAGACTCTACATTTTTATTTCACTTTGCAGCATGAGCTCTAGGCAAGGGTAGGATCCAAATAAGCTTCCTAGGATTAAGAAACAATACCAAGTTGACACTAAGGTCATTGTAACAATGTATACTAGTTTTTTATTAATTATTTATTTTTCTTATATATATTCATCCTATTAAGTGATATCTTTTCTTTTTAATGATTATATAACATGTTGGTTCTATTATATCACTGTATAGTCGTTATTTAGGTATCATGGTATGCCATCTATTTCAATTTCACTTATAATATGATGTTATTATCTCTATTATGAATATTTATTAGTTATCAATAATTCAATTCAATGATATAGAGGGTATGGTCACCCCTCATGATATTATCAATACCTTTCCACTAGTCAAAAATTAGTGTATGGGGAAGAATTATTAATACATCTAATGTTAGATTTAGTTCCCTATAATAAATTGACCTTATACTTTTGATCATAAGAATATTAATATTAATTAATATATTATTAGATGATGATTTTTCTTCTATATAAAATTCATGTGATAATGTTCTTAGAGTACGAGTCATGTTAAAATGTTATAGTAGTTCCTTGATATAGTGATAACCTAGAGATTCTATGGTGGTATTCATAATGTTTTTCCTATGGTGTAGCTAAAATAAATCTGACATGGCCCATATGATGTTTTTCCATGAAAGGATCAATCATGATATGTGTGATCAATTATAGGGGGATAGGGTAAATCAATGAGCTTATTCTCTTTCTATTTTTTTAAATTTGGAAATAATATTTTCCTTCGGTTATTGAGAATTTAATTCTATAGAAAATAATGAACAATCACACAACATGAGCACAAGTATTTATATGGTTTACTACTCAATAACAGTGTCTATTCCTTAGAATTGTTTGGAAATAATACAAGACCATAAAACACTAGAATACAATAGTTTAGTGGGATATAACAAGAGATGGATATCTATCACATATATAACACTATATTCATTTGATAGTGTATGCGCTCCTCCCCCAGATAATAAGATATAACAATATTTTATAAAAACAATAAGAACCTTCACCAACAAGATTTAGTAAATTTTCACTATACTTATAGAACATTATTCGCACTTTTTTCTCTATGTTATTTTTATCCCTCTTTACTTTTTTTCAAAATAGCGAATAAAAACTTCTTTATAAACTTCTCTGTTTGAACTTGTCCATTAGATGAATTCTCCCTCTAGTAGAAGTCTATATGGTACACCTGGTCTAGCCACTCTATCCAACATCTTTTTAATATGATACCAAGTGAAATTCTGAAACCACATTTTCTAGTATCCTATATATCATATATTATTTACACTATTTTTTGATACCAATTGTTTGGTTCCCTTGGTCCAATACCACTTCATCTGGTTCAACCGTGTCAGATGCTTTGACCCAAGATATCTCAACCACTTCAGTTAAAATCTCAATGATGTAGGAAATTTCCCAAAAACAAAAACCTTCACTAGTACACCTTCTTCCTATTTATATATTAATCATATCTAAAAAACACAAGGAGTTGGATTAAAATAAAATTTCATGGTCGTGCTCATACTTTGAATATCCCACTCAACTATTTCAATCTTTAACAACATTAAAACTTACTGAAATATAGGTGTCAAAAAAACATCCTAGGAAAAGTTTCTTGTATATTAACATCAAATCAACTCGTAAAAACTCCTGAAATATCATCTTAAATCATGATCTCCCATTCATGATTATTTAAGCATTGAAAAACTAGCTCAACATTTGAAATAACATTGTAAAGGCTCAAAAACCTTAATATGAATTATATTTATAGGAAACTCTTTTTTCAGTAACCTCATAATGTTATTATTTTTCCTCACCCTCCATCTATTATACTTCATATTTTTGTAACCATAGACACATACATGTTTCTTCTTCTTAGTTCTCTTCAAGAAAATCCATTGAATGGATATACATAGAACCCTTTGTCTAATTCCTCAAGACACTCTTTATCCAATGGACTATGTATAGATACCTTCGAATGATGGATTTATATAGAAACACCTATATTCTTCATTTTCAGAGAAGCATATATCATATTTCCTCTTAAAACATCCATACATCCAAATATTCTAAAAAAACTTATCCATCTGATGATCATCATATGATTCTTATATATGATTACTAGGTTAGGAATCTTATGTTTGATCCTTCATAATCATCTATCCAAATTCTCCTAAACATTCATTCTTTATGATTAAATCATTGATGTTTATCCATATGACCTTGATAATGTTTTCTGGTTTGATATAACTTTGTTCAAAACCACCAAGATTCTTCATCCCAAACATTTTAAATCTTCCTTCTTTTGGGAAATCCTATAACACTTAGCATAATCAAGGCTCATCACCTTCTCCCCTTAAACACCTTTATCTAGAATCTTGAATCATATATACGTGGCTTCAAGTATATTGAAAATTTTTATATCACCACCTATTTTACTTTACTGAACTTTTTTTTATGATAGAACACTGAAAACAATCAGATAAAATTTTATTTCCACACTTCCAATCACTACATTATATTAAAATTCATCATTTAGACTTTTTCCTTTAACTTCTTAAAGGGAATATCATTATTTTTGAGTGACATATGTTTTAAAATAAAAGGGAAAAATTATGAAATTATTCATCCTTCATGACTAGATTATTCTTAAAACAATACATCAAATATTATTGGTCACAACAATCTCCCCAATAGGAATATTTTATCACCCAAGGAACATATATCACTAAAACGTTAAATCGAAAAAATAGATTACTATTCAATAATTATAATCCCTCGTGAAGTAACTTTTAATAAGAAATAAGAATAATTGAACAAAAAACCATTCTATCCTTAAAATATAGATTAAAAAACTTTTCTAACGATTTTTTATGTACATATATTCAAAACCGAAGCCTATAAGAAATAATTCCTGCAACCACTTCCAAAAACTATTAAAACTATTTACACATGATTAAATAACAACTTAAATCTTTTAAAAACTCAACATAAATATATTATACCCTTTAAAAGGCAGAGAACATACCAATTTATAGATTTATGTTATATATCCCCCATTTGAAAACACTATCCAAATAAAATATGAGAGATATGATGGAAATAAAATTCATTATCCCTGATGTGAGTGAGGTTGTACAGCCATAATCAACCTCAAATTCTAAAAAGATACATTTTCAATGGTTTTTGAATATATCAACAACTTTATTTATTGTACGAACAAAATCCAACTTTATTTTATTTAGTTACATATGCTCTTTGACAAAGAGATATTTAATATCATCATTTGTACATAGATAATGGTGCATTGGATTCTTTGTGAGATTGATAGAAATTTTATTATTTTATCCCAAGAGTAGTGGAAGCTACATAGAAAAAAAATCATCCATTCATGTCTTCATCCACATTAACTATGTTACAACTTGAGTGAAATATATATGTTGATCTTTTATAGTGTTGATAATTACTGAATGTTTTTCATTGTATACCAGCTTACATAAATTTCACACAATAATTAATACCCCACAAGATTTGTATATTCTATTAATAATACATTCATCCCATTTAACATATGTGTAACTAAATATGTTATTTTTACTTATACTATCATATTTAAACACAAGATCAATTTTTCCCTTAATATATATAATAATTTTTCTTTTAGATGCATTATGTGATTATTTATCTTGACATTGATATATAAAACAAATTACAATAACATAAACCAAATCCAACCTTAATTATTTGAGATATAAATGGATTTCAATCAACTTTCTAAACGCTTTAGGATCAACATAATTTCCACTCGCATATTGCTTCTAAATTGGTTTCCAATGAAATGGGTGTTGAAAAAATATTTTAATCATTCCTTAAAATTTCATTATTATTTCCTTAACACATTTATCTTATGAATGGAAAATGTACCTCCTATTTTGAGAGATTTTTTAAACCAAAAAATTTATTTCATTTCTCCTAGAATAGACATTTTAAATAAATTATTTATATCCTTGGTAAAAATTTCACAACTTTCTTCATTATTCCCAATTAATATGATATCATCAACATAAATAATATTTATGGGGGAAATAAATTTATTATATATTACATAGAGGTGGATATTAACTGTTACTTTCATTTAATTGAACTTTTTCAAGAAAGTATAAGATTTAGAATACCTAGATCACAATGATTTCTTCAATCCATACAAAGTTTCTTTCAAATTTCACACACAACTATCATTTCTAACAAGACAAAAACCACATAGTTTTTCAATGTAAATTTCTTCATCCAACTCTCTATTGAGAAAATATTTATTCAAATCCATATAAAATGTATTATGTATTCATAGAGTAGTAATATCCAGAAATATTTTGATGGTTTCAAGTATTTTTACGAGAAAAAATTTCTCATCAAAATAATTTCCTTTAACCTCTTTGAAAAATTTATAATTTAATTATAGGGACCCAACCCAAAACATTACATAATCTTGATTATTATGTCCAGAATTCATTTTTTAAAATTAAAGATCTATATATTTTATGTTTTTAGAGAATCACGCCATCACCCTTATATAAATAAATATTACGTCCCAAAGTGTACGCATAAACATAGTATCCATTTTTTCAAACAATTTTTTTATGATATAATAACTTTTATTTTCATGATATATATTTATAATTTTCATATTAAATTCATTACTATCCCTAATCATTCTTAAAACCCAATGAATAATATTTTAAAACATGGGATGTGGATAAAAATATCATTAATGGACATATAAAAAGAATGAAATAAATCTTTTAGTTCATGAATACTTATACATGATTTTAATTGGTAAAAATTAAAATTTAGGGACAAAATAAATAGTCTATTACCCAAGAAATCAAATTTTATGACCAAATATTTTCTTAAATCATTTCATAAGAAATGAAAAATAAAAATAAAACACATGAAGGTTCCTTTTTAATCATGAAAAAGTAATATTTTTTTTAAATTTCACCCTTATGATGTAGCATATACTTTACCTTAAACATAATCTCACGAGTAATCAAATTAGATAATAACATAAAGAACATGATATCATATAATCATGAAAACATAGGTAACGTGGAAACAAAAAAATGACATAATAATAAGTTGAGGCTAAATACCAAGTAAACATCACATGGTGGATAGATCGCCATTATGGATAAGGTTAACTCTCTAATCCCATACATAATGTCTGATAAGTAAAAAAATTTACCCAATGGATAGGAGTGATATATGGGAGCACCCATCATAATATTTTCAATATTATGTGTTCCAAAAATGGAAATAAATAATAATACATAATCATAATAATTAAACATGGAAATAAATAGGTTTCATAATCATACCTCATTTTATTAAAAAGAAAATTTCATAAATATTCCAAAGAGAAGACAGAATTAAATATTAAGGATCATCGTATCTCAGTATAAAATCATATGTACAAAAACAAGGTGTTAATTTTGTAATAAAAAATTGAAATGAGAATTATATAAAAGGATTAATAAATTGAAAATTTTCTCTTAATCATGTTTTATTTTAAAGAAGGATTTTTAGAAATGAGTTTATGGAATTTATTACCCTGTCGAAGAAAGAGTGAATAAGATTGATATATATATATATATAAATATATAAGATAAATATTACATAATTTGGAATATATATATATAGCATCAAAGGGAGATATAATGCTAGTTAGATATAGAATATTCATCACTAGATGAAAATTCTAGTTTAGAGATATCCCTTACGCCCATAAGAAAAACATTTCCAGATATCAAAATATAAATTCCAATTAAACTTTTTTTTAAATAATAAGAACAAAATAAAATAGTGATTTTTATTGAAGAAAACATAGAATATTATAAATTAATCAAAACATCATGTAATAATTATAGATGTTTAAAAAACTATTGATGTGGAATATGTTAAAATAGAACATTATTTTCATATTTTGTAAATAAATTCAAAGAGTTTCATATAAAAAATTTAACAGTATTACTTTTGGAAACCATTAAAATAAAGTAAAAATATACATACCATTTCCTTTATAATGTATTTAGGTACATATAAATATATCAATAAAATAATTATAATAGAATGGACATATAAGAGAAAGATTTGAAAAATAAATCTTTAAAACATTAAAAACGAGTTTTTCAAAGTAATGTGTAACTTACCTCAAGTCTGAATCATCGAATCTGTTAGTTATATTCATGAATTATAAAATTATGTGTATTATTTACATGATTAAGATCGTTTTTAAAGTTTCTTATTCCCTTTATTTTATTTATTACCTTGTTATATTCAATTACTCAATCAATTAACCTCACATTATATGTTTTGATGATATTAAACTCATATGTACAAAATGAATTCGGTTGGTCGATTACGGTCAATGAGGTTGTTATTCACTACAAAAACATAATATTAGTGGTTCTTTTTTCTAAAGTGATTATGCAAAACACCCTCTAATTTTTTTAGAGTTATTATTTTTTAATAATTGGTTATATTTTAGAGGCGGTTATGTCAAAATAACCACTAATTTAATAATGAGTAGCGCTATATATTCAGCTGGATTTTAGATATATATATATATATAATATTAATTTGGATATATATAAATAATTCTTTAAAAAAGTAAATATTTGGGGTTGACAACCCCCTAAAATTTATGTTATTAGAGGGGGTTCATGAACTTCCGCTAATCCCTTAAATTAGAGGGGTTTTGAACCCACTCTAATTTAATAAACCAGAGGTTGTTTTGAACCGCCAATAATTTATGATAGTTGAGGGTGTTTTGAACCCCATCTAATTAATGAATTTAGAGGTAGTTTTGAAACCTCTCTTGTTTTAATAAATTATAGGTGGTTTTTAACAACCTCTAATTGATGACATTAGAGGGGATTTTTAACTCCCTAAAATTCAATAAACTTAATGGGGTTCATGAACCACTGTTAATCCCTTTGATTAGAGGAGTTTTTAAACCCCGTCCAAACTTTTATTTTTATTTTTTAAAATAAATCTCATATAAATTCAAATTTTATAATATGTATGTGTGTGTGTGCAAATGTGTGTGTGTGTATATATATTACATAAACACATTAAATAAATGTATTTAAATACATTATAAAAAACACACACACACACACTCACACACACACTCACAGATATATAGATAGATAGATATATATATATAATGAACTATCTAAACCATAAGTCATGGGGTATAAAAGAAGCCCTCTTGAGGCATATTCTCTGGGCCTGCTAAAAAAAGTGGAGTGGTTCTAGTGGGTGTCTCAAGAATATCTAAGGTGCATGTCTTCAAGGTGGTGTGATGTTTAAGGGGGATGTATAAGTCATCTTGAGGGTGTCGGGGTATGGGGTGGGGGTGTCTAAGTAATCTACTAGGAGGTGTCAGGGACATGTATTAGTGTTTAAGGGGGATTTACAATGCGTTTATTTGGTTTTAGTGTCTAAGGGGTGTGGGGGGTGTGTCTGGGTTTTCCAGTATCTTGGGGTGTGATGGTATAAGGGGGCACAAGTCTAGGGTCTCTAATGTCTGGGGGGTCTGGGGTGGGTTTGGGTGTCTATAGGGGGTGGTTATGGTGGGCGTACCTGGAATGTCTAAGGGGTGTGTCGTTAGGGTGCTCAAATGTCCAAGGGGGTGTCTATGGTGTCTAGAGTGTGTCAGGGTATAATGGGGGTGTTTAAGGCATCTACTAGGTGGTGTTAGGGGAATTTCTAGGGGACTAAGGGGGATTTCTAAGGCGTTTAGGTGGTGTCGGGGTTTGGAGGGTGTGCATGTGTTATCCAATGTCGAGGGGGGTGTCGGGTTCTTGGGGGTTTCTGGGTTTTCTGGCATCTTGGGAGGTGTTAGAGGTGTATCTGGGGGTCCAAGAAGGTGTTAGGGTGGTGGTTTTCGGGGTCTGACGGTGGTTTTTTGAGAATTCCTTTGATGGTATGATTTTTTAGGGGGGGTGGGGGTTAATGGGATGAACACCATTAAAGAATCTATTTTAAATTAAGGGTGTGTGTGTGTGTGTGAGGGTGGTGTTCTAGTGTGAGTTCTGAGAATTTATGAGGGGTGTGTCTACATGGTGGTCCGATGTCTAAGGGGTAAATCTAAGGTGTTTATAGGGATTCAGGGTATGAGGGGGGGGGGGATATAAGGGTCCTACTTGGGGGGTGTTCAGGGTGTCTAAGCTAGATTTCTAATGAGTCTAGGGGGTTCCAGGGTCTAGGGGGTATTTGGGCTATCTGATGTCTAGGTGTGGTGTTGGGATCTAGGGGGTATGTCTGAGTTGTCTGGTGATTGGGGGGGGGGCTAGGGCATCTCTAAATGTCCAATCAGGGTGTCAGGGTTGTGGTTGTTAGGGTCTGATAGAGGTTTTCTAGGAATCCCTTGGATGGTATTAAAAAAAATTGTTTACGGGTAGTTAACGGGATGACCACCCCTAAAGATCCTATTTGAAATTCAAATAGGGGTAGTTGAAACTGCCCTTAACTTGAGGTTGTAGCCCATATTCCATTATTTTATAGTGAATTTAGATTGCTATTAGATGGGGTTAGAACATAATCTAATATAACTGCAACTAAACTAAAGTTCATTATACTAGAACTTAAACTAAACTGCCTCTAAATGAGTGTAGGCACCCACTTTAGTGAGGGATATGGGTAACCCCCACAAAAGTATTTTGAGGGCGTTATAACTACCTCTAAATGAAAAAATAACCACTTATAATCACCCAATTTGTTTGTTGTGATTTACTTATCTCCATAAGAATAATCATTACATAATTATTTTTTTATAATTCAATAGTAATTTTTAAACTAACCATGAATGATGGGTATGGAGAATTAATTATGTTACATCCATGGAGATTCCAGGTTATACGTACGCATGAGTGATGTTTACATTTTTAAATTAACATAAAGAACAGAAGGTAAGTTTTATTTTTTCATTAAAATTTTAATTATCTCATAAATATCATATTATATCTTTAAATACACTAATACATACCTTCCATGTGATGTGGCAATGAAAAACAAATTACATTGCTCTAAGGAGGTGACAATCCACTTGTATGCAGAAATGACATTATTAGTTTTTCATGATTGGAAATGTTAGAAAATTTATGAAATATAAATTATAAATAATAATAAATAAATCATGAATATAATATATATTTATATATAAATTAAATCTATCATCATAAAAATTAGTTAGAGGTGATGATGGAAAACAAATTACATTTGTTTGTGAGGTGGCAGTCTACCATACACTTGAATGATGGTTTTGTTTCACATTTGATTGAAGATGGGATGGATGTTTTTTATAAAATTATGAAAATAAAATATAAATACATGGGATAATGTTATGTTACTACATCATCATGGATGAATGAGATTTTATAGAGGTCAAATAAGACATAAAAATAAAATATTCGGTTAAAGAATAGAACTATTTTTCAGACAAACTCATTTATTTTACACCTTAAGCCCTCTAAGGTTGGAATTGTACCTAAACTAAGAAGTCAGGAAAATTGGTATGTGTAATATGAAGAGATTTTGGTAGGTATCAGATGAACTAAAATTCTTTTTAAGTGTTAATAAAATTGAAGAGTAGCTTCCCTTTTAAAATTGAGGGGAGGGGAACTCTTGCAATTACTTAAAATATTAAATTAATATAAACTATTTTTTGTTGGTAAAAGAATTAAAAATAAAATTATTAGAATATAGGATGAATATGGATATAAATAATATCATTTAATATAATTTAGACAATTTTATACTATGTTTTTACCCATAATTTTTTGGAACCCAGTTAATCTTTTTGACAACTACGACGATAACAATTTTTTTAACTCTTTAGGGGTTAATATAGTTATTGTAAGAACAAATTAGTTTATAAATAGACCATAGTTGATATTTTAAACTATATTAAAATCACATGGATGAATATATATATATATATATTTTTAAATTGTTTAATAAAATATTGTTTATTATAAATATCATTTATCTTTTTGAAGAAATACATGAAATATTACAATAAAATAATTGTCTAACTCATGTAAAATGGTTCCAAAATAATAGGTATTAGAATATAATTAATATATAGTGTTAATATAATAATAGAATAAAACTTTTACAGGTTTTTATATCATTTTAATGAGTATATTCTGGATTAACAGCTTGATTAACCAATATAAACCTTAAGCTCGATAATTACATTTTCAATACGAAAGGGTAATAATTTTAATTATGAAAAAATATTTTGAACATAAATGGACAATGGATGACATATTATACCATTTATTATCCTAAGTATCGTTTTTAAATATTTTTAAGACATTTAAATAATTTAATAAAATATTATTTAACATAAAATATCATTAATGTCATTTTTGTAACAATTCATATAATTTGCCTTTGAAAAAAATAGAACAAAAATTGAATTTGAATGTAATAATCTAAAAAATATATAAGAAGTTATTTTTGTCTAAAAATTGAAGGAACATAATAATTAATTCAAATTATATTACATCCACTTTTTTTAATATCATTTATTTTCTTTATCTTTTATTTAATACATATTATCTATGTGTTACTTAAGAATTTAAGTTAATTATTTTAGAACTAAAAACTAAAAATAAATTACCATGTTAAAAAATAATTTATATTTCAAATAACACTTTATAATTAAAAATATCATTTTTTTTATCCTGATGTAAAAAAATGTGTGATAATAAAACAAAGAGAAAGACATTTTTGACTTTTCTTTACATAATTCTTTTTGGTAAAATGATACCTTTTCCAAAAAGTAAGGAAAATTTAATGGTAAAAAAGTTCATCTTACATGAGTCTAAAAATGGGAGATTTATCACAATCCAATTTGAGGAGGCGAAGAAGCTATGTTGGTAATAGATCATACAAAAGAAAATAAACACCATTGACACCTTTATTCACTACACCATATGCTGCCAAATTATCATTCTAGTAAATATGGGTGATAATATGATTCAAGGAAATGAGGGAGTCTAAAAATTTTATCCAATGATTGGTGAGATTCCGAGACAAGTGATATAGTCCCATCCTAATGGAAGAAACCACAACTGTAGAATCACTCTCAAGAAAAATATTATTCCATTTGTGACTCATGTCCTGTTCCCCTACAACAATAATGCCAATAAATTTAACCTCATGTGAAGAGGGAAGACCACAGGAACCCTGGAAGAAACCAAGGAAATCCCCTCTATGATTTCTACAAATAGAACCATAGCTGGAAAGCCCTAGATTGCCTCTAGAAGTTCCATTAGAGTTAACTTTTAACCATCCAGCAAAGGGTTCCTTCCATAAAACTTCTAGAGTACCATTCGAAGGCTGGAAATTCCCTTTAATAGAAATCTGGGAAAGAATAGACATTTCATGAACTGAGTTGAATCAAAAGTGATTCAACGATGTGTAGGATTCATTAACAACAACAACAATGACTGATAAATCTGCAGCAACTGTGAATGATAAATCATCCATAATCGTTTTATTCCAATAATGCCAAATCAAATTCAAGAGTTTCGATGTAGCGACCTGAAAAAGATCCAACAATTGAGGGGACATCACAATTGAATTCGAACTATGGAAGAAATTATGAATAGAAGTTATCCAAGGCAGAGAGACTGCAAAGATATCAGATACTTCCTTCCATGTTGATGAAGGAGAAACAAAAATAAGGAACATGTGGTCAACATCATTCCTATGTAAGTGGAAAAGAGCACATGAATAACATAGGTAAATTCTATAGTAATGAAGACAATAGTCAGTTAGAAGCTTCCGGTGAGCCAATCTCCAGACCAGAATCGACTCAGAAGGACTAATGAAGTTATTATGTAACTTCTCCATCCATTGAGATTCCATATTTCAAATTAAGGAATTCCTATAAAATAATTTGGAATCAAGAAATCCATTAACAATAGGTTCCCATGCTCATAAATCCTTCCTGTTGGAGAACAATTAGCTATTGACAATTCTAAAAATGTGATTTAAAAGTGCATCCATATTAACAAGGTGATCCTTAATAGTGAAATCCAAGTCAATATTAATATCCTTATCCACCAGAGCATCATGAAGGGTGCAACCTGTCCAATTTATTTTCCAAAAAGATAGAGATGAATCCCATAAAACTAACCATCTTGAATGAAATATGGGAAAAAGATACGATATTTTTGAAACATGGATGAAAATAACTGAACTAGACTCATCTAATTAGAAAATTTCAAATTTTTTGGTCCTTATATATTCCTTATCATATTAATTTTTAACCATAATTATTCAATTTACCCTTACCGTGCTGATAATTATTTACAATGGTATCAATTAATAATGAAAAAAATTAAAGGGAATTATTTACAATTTTTGGACCACTGGAATCAAAATAAAAATTCCATTTTTCATGATTAATGTCCTAGAAGAGGAAGAAATTAATTTAAGATTAAAATGGAAAATGTAACGGAAAATAATTTTTTTAGAAAATGGTCCTTTTAAGTATAAAAATGTTTTATAGAAAATTCAAGTACAAAATTATTTCTAAATATTATAATTGAATTATGATTATTAAAAATGAAAAATTAAATTTTAAAACTAATCTAAAATATATTTTTTTCTAGTAAAAATTTTAAAAGAAAATATACTAGAACAACACAGATAGTTGAGAAACTCCATGACACCAGAAATTTATTATAAAAAATATAGTTAAATTACATATATAGATGGGAGGTTTGGGTTAAAAGTGATAAAAACACCACTAAAATAATATACAGAGAACAAACTCATCCTCTACCACCCCACCCATGAAACGAACCTCATCCCTATGGGTGCCTACCCCTTCACCATTATTTATAGGTCTCCCACCCACCAACATCATCAGTGTTACCTGGTTGATCAACAACAACAATGTTCTAATCAACAATTTGGTCATCCATTGGAATAGAATGCCAAACATCAACCTCATTCAAACATTCAATGATTATCCATTATTTTGAAGCTCCCTCAGTAGAGTATTTCCCTATAGAGTCAACTTCTTTGGACAAAGAGGCATTAGTCCTCAGAGATGATGAAATATTTTTAACTTTCCAATCCCTACATTCCCTATATATCTCCTCAATATTTTAAGAATTAATAGATTCCAGCATAGTAAATACATTATTCTTCACAACATTAGAAATATGTGAACCCACATGTAAAGGGCCAATCATAGGCGTAGTTATACCAGAATTAGGGGAATGAACATACATTACATGATCTTCATAAGAGACCTTCCAAGAACCATAAAAACCATAAGGAGTCACAACATCAGGGGCATGAAAACATTCTTCATGCCCCTAAGAAGTTACAATAGCCTGCACATCTGTGTTAGAACTTGAAGTGGGAAATATACCCCTCTCAATTTCAACAATAACAGCTGAAAAAATAGCTTCTAAAGCAACCATGTGATCTATGGAAATATCATTATCGGCTGCAGCGACAAATGAACCATTAGGATAAATCTTCCCATAGTGGGTCTGCCCAAAATTTTGAGTGGAACCATGATCTCAGTTCCTTGTATATAAAAATTGATCCTCCATCAAGAAATAAAGATCTATATCAACATCCCTAACAATATGATTTGAACAAGCATCACCCTATTTAGAAAGATATGGTTCCCCTCGAATTAAAGTATCAGAGACATATCTAGTTCCTGGAACACCCATATTCTTGGAAAACAACAAGAATATCAGTAAGGTTTTTCCTAGTCCCCACCTCAGAAAATGAGGAAACTCCCCCATTTCCAAGGAAAACTATCAAATTTTCATTAGAGTTTTTCAAACCATTTCCTTTAGTATTTTTCACACCATTTCCCTGCTTCCAAGAAGTGGGTTCACTTGCAGTATTCATTTTTAGTTTACATGTTTCAACCAAATTCCCATACTTTTTATAATTTAAACATTGTAGTCCTCAGTGAAAATTGTCCTTGATATGACTAATATATGAGAAATCGAGATATAAGTTAAGAAATTCTAAAATTCAATCTTAAGCTCAAATTTAAAATCACCAGGAACCAAATAAATAGTCTAAACCATAGGCAAAGATAAATCAAACTCAACCAATATATGAGTAAAGTGATTATACCTGACCATTCCGGTCTCCTTATCAAGCTTAATTGGTGTGAGAATATCTATAGCCACATCCCAGAGAATTCATGGATGCCAAAATACCCAATTCAACCCATTTAAAAAGATCCCGGATTGTGCCACAATATTTTTAGCCAAAACAGGGCCAAATAAGGGATCCTAGTTCTGAAACCAAAGGATCCCTGGCTTGACATTAAAAAACCTGATACTCCAAGCCCGTAATTTCTATTCATTAGAACATAAAGTGATATGGAATAAATTCATACCAAGAAATATGATGTTCCAATCACTAAATCCCAAGATCTATACAAGATTCATCCGGAGATCCTCAAGCTTCCAAGAGTTAGACTTGTGAGATCTAAGCCGTGTAATGATTGAATGCTTGCATGAATCAATTCTCTTTTCAAAAAACCTAGGGTTCGATTCTACAGATTCATTCACAGCATTCATAAATATACAATTATGAATAGAAGGTTCACCACTTTGAGGGCTAGGGAAATATCTACCATCACCCTTACTCTTCAAGGAATATATGCCTTCATCAAGTCCTCCCATAGATCACTTTAGAGAGGCATCATTCACTGATCCCTCAACTAGAGCCGCGATGAACTTGAACCAAGAACCCTCACCCATCATCTTCAAGGGACCAATTACTGCTACCTATATAATAGTTTCAGCCATATCCATCACCATCTCTCTAGAATCATCACCCAAAGCTCCAGTGACTATGCTGATCACATCGGTATTTTTCACTCTTTATTAAAAAAATAAGGATTTTCAAAAAAAAACTCAAAATTTCACCATAATATAATTGTGATATTTGGATTTAAATAATGATACCCTTTTTATAAAATTAAATTTCTACAATTTATATGAATTAATTATACTATTTAGTCATAGAAAGTAATAAAAACATTTTATTTGAAGAGAACGTAGTTTTGAATAATAAAAGGACTTTACTAAAAAATGAGTGATTATTTACAAATAATTTATCAATAAATTAGTATTTTTTGGGATATATATATATATATTTATATATATATATATATATATTTCATAATGTGGTTAATCCTATTATACCCAAAAATTCAACGACTAGATTATAAAAGTATCATTTAAATAATAATATATTTATATTATATCCCAAATCAGTTAAAGCGTAGTGTTACTTTTTGTTGGAGACAAAATGTGTACAGGGAAAAAAATACACAAAGAGAACACCAATGCCAAAAGGGATTCTTCATGAAGCTCATTCGTGAAGCCCTTCAGCACCGTGGCCAGCATGATGCCGCTCAGCACCATGGCTAGTGAAAATCTGTAGCACCCTCTACGATCGCTGCATAGAAAAGAGAAAGAAGACTCTGTAGTTATGAAACAATTGATGGAAATCTTCGTGCCACTAAGGGATCCAGATCTCCTCTTCGATCCCTTGTAAATTGGAGAAAGCCTCCATGATCACTATTGAGGGAATTAAAGAGGCCTCTGTGCTGAGGAGGGGATGATGGTTGAATCTGTGGTTACAAAAAACTGGACACAATCCATTTCCAATATCAAAGTTCCAAATAGCTTCACAACGTGCTATATGAGCTTTGCGTCTCCACTCTCTTATAAATACCATTCTTCCCTCAGACCCAAAGGACAGATACACAGACCTTTCGCCTTCTCAGCTCTCAAATTGCGAACCACACTCTTCTCTGTAAAACATTAAAAAAGGTGCTCTTCAAGGAACTTGAGAAATGTGAAATACCTTTCCCTTAGCTCAAATACAACCCCTCTTCAATAAGGGGTTCCCTTCGCGAAGCCCATGGGCCATCGCAAAGGAAAGATCTCCCTAAGGGAACTCGGGACTTCCCAAAGCACTCGTGCTTAATGAAGTACCTTCAATACACATGTGGACCCCATGCTAAGGCAGGGTCACTATTCTTCGTGAAGTACATCACTTCGTAGTGTCGTTCTTTGCAAGACATCAGTTCCCCATTAATTCCTACTCCGTGAAAGCACTTGTAGTTCTTAAATCACCCTTTGTACGCATGTATACATCATGCCTAGTCTAGGCCACCCCACTTCGCAAAGAATACCATTTCACAAAGGCTCTCCACTCTACGGAGCACCAGATATTTGCAAGGTCCCATCCTATGAAACGTTTTTGTTCACGAACCCTTCTCCCATATGACCCTCCAGGTTTGTATGATGTTATTTCAAGGTCCCTTGGGTGGTGATTAAAATTACTTTGCATAGCGTCATTATTATTCGCATAGGAATGATAATGGATATTTATTCTTCACATAGCCAAGCTAAAGTGATCCCCTCAATGGATCACTCCATAATACCGTCTCCACATGGAATTGCTACTTCCTTCCCTTCCACAAGTGTGGGTGGGTATCAGTTATGTATGTCCTAGGGGTGAGGAGTGAATCCTAATAATCTGACCTATAGGATGTTAAACTTCCACGTACCATAATCCTCATCACATGGTGTTAAACTGTGGCCTCACGCAGTGCAATTTACACAGGGTTTCCCAACTTGGACATTTTCCTTGACCACTAGGCTCTATGGGAGTGAGATCTTACTTACATGGAATGAGATCCTTCATGTATGGAATGAAATCTATCCCCAGGGATGGGAAACCATCTTGGTGTAAGCCCTTATCCTTTCTTGTGGGAGGTAGCATCACTTCTCCTCCTCTCTTCTTCTATGCTCAAAGGACAGAGGAGATATGGGCATGGGTACTTTTTTCCTCCCATCCCTCTCCCTTTAAGCTTTATCACCATTGGTCCTCCATCATGGAGTAAGTCCTAATCTCCAAATCCTAGTCCACTGGCCAAGTGTAAGACCCTATTTCATCTTTGGGCCACTAACCATGCGTATGACCCATTCTATTCCTCATGGACACACCTTTCAGGATGTGATCATCAGGTCTTTTCTACCACTTGTTTCTCACATCGAGAATGATTTACGTGGGATTATAGTAAGCATCAACCATTGCATCCTATCTGGGCCGCCTTAACATGTATGTTCCCGTCCCACCATTCCGAACTACATGGACTTTGATCCTTGCCCTCTCCAGGAATGGTACATAGGAAGCCTCCCAAATGTTCAAGCCCAACCCCCATTAGTCCTGACCACTTTATGTTGGTTCACCCTCATCCCGCATGATGTTAAACTGTATTTCCATTCGATCCCACACGATGTTAAACTATACCCATTAGAAAAACATGGGGTTTGATCCCTATATGATAGATAGGGTACCTAGGAAGCCTCCCTGTGTTTCAAACCCAAAAAATGGCAAACCCATTAGAACAATGTGAGTTTTGATCCATGTATTCATGGAAGGGTACATAGGGAGCCTCCTTGAGGTTTAACCCCAAGCAATGGTAAAGCTATTCGAACTACATGGGTTTTGATATCTATCTCTTAAGTAGGGTATGTAAGAAGCCTCCTTAATGTTTAACCCCAAACACTGGTGAACATAGGTGTACCCTTTTTTGGGACGCACATCCTTGGTCTATACTAGTGTCATCAGACCAACTCTTGAGTTTCTAAGAATGTGTAAGCCTGAACATGTCATCAGATCGTTGTCTTCTGCACACACTGTGATTTTATGCCACATCCTAAAATACATGAAATTTGATTCCCTGCCACAAGGATACATAGTAATCTTCCCGAAGTTTCAAGCCCATTACCGATTTTCCATCCTGGAATCTCTCTTGAGACATTGAGTTTCTGGAAGGTCATTTCACAACCTGGAGGTTCTAATTCCTATGGGTTCTATACATGCATCCATTCTCACAGGACACATCCTCAGGTGTCCCATCACCCCATTAAACTACATAGAATTTGATTCTCCTACAGGGGATACTTAGGAAGCCTCTATGATGTTCAAGACCAACATCACCACCATCTTCACATCAGTTCCATCTGATCCACTCCCATTAGTGTTATGATTAGTCCGATCCATCTCCACTAGATGTTAAATTTGTGGCATACCCTGCATCAAACATGAGTAACTGAGGAAAAACTCAAGGATGTGCTTATGGAATATAATTTCCCTCACTCTATGTGGTATGTGTCAGGATTCTGTGCCATCCAGAGGAACTATCATAAGGGGAAGAAACCCAGACACATCAGTGTTTAAACATCCAGACATGACAGCGATGTCCTACGTGACTATTACCACGATCAAAGGTTGCTGCCATGACTTGACCCCCTGGAATGTCCTAATAGAATCAGTGTAATTAACCGGAATCCATGAAGATATGGAACTAGGAAGAGTTTCATGAAAAACGTCTTAAAACTATGAGGGAGACCTAGACTAGGTGATGAGTTCCGAGGAAAAATCCACATATAGAATAACCAACATCCCATCATCCTGTTTTGATAAAGGAGAAAACATCCTTAAATAAGTGATGGATTCAGCCCACCTTTGGAAAGCAGGACTGAGAGGCCACAATCAGTGTGTCCTCACAAATGGATGCATGCCCCTATGAAAGAGTCGGAAAGAGAAATGGTGAACCCGACATGAGTTTATTCCCCTAAATGTTTTTATTAATAGCGTTTGAGACATTAGTGGATAAGAATGTCACCGGATTCCAATTATCCAGCGCTAGGTCCTACCATGAAAATAGTAGGCATGGTGTAAAACTCACTAGAGATTGGGGTAGTTGAACATTGGACATCTCGGTCTGCGACGTGTCAGCGTGGAGACTTCTTACCAATCACGGGATATATGATGGAGATTGGTAATTGGATGTCACTTTCCACCTTTCAGTGAAAATGGTTGAATCATCATGCTTTGTCGGACCCAAGGTTCAATGATAAGAAACCGATCAACATCGACCCACCGACACATGGGCTGTGGAAAAACCAACGCAGCATTCCTGTGAGGCTCCATCTCTTCTACGACGGCCTCCACATTCAAGATCACTGGGCACCCACACCCCATCTCACAATCTAAACTCATTCAGAGGATGGTGATCAATTACCTCTTTTGACAGTATGAGGTAGAAGGTATTATCCCAACTCTGGATATGGCTCGATATGACATAGAGGCTTCTACGCCTTTCCGTCACCGTGCCCCCCCAAGGGCCGCACACGTAGCTACTTCTCCCCACTCTGATCTACAAGCATTTCGAGTTTGTCTCCCTGGAATGCTTTGAGGAATCGATCCATTACGCTAATGAGGTGAGGGAAGTTCAGGACGGTCCAACTGTGATACTATCATGGGGGATACCAAAGATGGATCCCTCCAGGATATGTTAGTTCCACCACCCAGTCCCATAGACTGAGGAGAAAGTGAGTTACACACCTGCAGCACCAGCCTTAGTCCGATTAACCTGACACCAACATCAGGTGCAAGATTAGGAGGACACCTACCAGGGGCATCATCATCAACAGATACAGTGGATGGCTCCATTGCTGACACATACCATCAATGCTCCATTAATACTGAATAGAGGAACTTATACATCCGACTTGGATCGAGGCCCCAAACACCCTACGGTCAGGATGGGACGACTCTCTTGATTGCCGACACAAGTGGAACCCATCGTGGGCCGACACACGGCGATGACAACCAGCACAGAGGTCCCCCCCGTTCCACCACCAATGAGAGCGCAAATCATCCCTACCCCCATGATCGGCATGGAGGTCCTCAACATGCCACCATTAGTCTTAGCAAAGGCCCTCCCCACTACACTAACATTCATCATGAAAGTTTCATCCGAACTCGTGATCACATGTATGGAGTCGTTCTTCCAGTCTCAGGTCTCCGATGTGAAGATCCTCCTCACCTAGTCAACCACCAGTGTGGGGGTGTTACCCATGTTCTTACTATAATCGACGAGGGTCCTCCTCATTTTTAAAATCAGATAAGTGGAGGTCTTCCTTGCTTTATTGGAATCAAATTTGGAGGTCTTCCCCATGTTCAGTTTGACCAGTACGAAGGCCCACCTCGTACTGTCACTACTAAGGGAACAAACATGGAAGCACTACCCATGATTCCACCATCTCCAGTGGAGGTCCTACTCACTCCAAAAAATCCTGTGAGGATTCTCTCTGCACTCCAGCCAGTAGATGCGGAGGCTCTCCCCGTATTCCTTTTGACATTTGTCCAGGTGATCCTAATATCCCAACACACCCCGGAAGAAGTCCTCTCTACCCCAACACTAGTTCGGCTGAAGGTCCTCCTCATGAAAAAAACCTACCCTATCCTGAAGAACCATCCCGAGGTAGAAGGGTGGGTCACGGCCTCCAAAGGAAGAATACTGAGATGTTTCAGACAACGATTAAACCTATATGATTTCCAAATTCCAAGGTAGAATGGGATTTGATAATGGAACCTTCACCTCAATCCTCTATGTCGAGGTCTGGGGTAGGAGCAAGGTGCATAATCATAATGCTTCCAAAGAGTGAGGTCCATCAGATTCCCACCTCCCTCTGAAGATACACATATGTGGAGGAATATTTGGCCTCTTTTTAGGTCTTGTTCGTGCAACCCCTTATCATAAACAAGATCAATATCCACCTACACCGGAGATCACAGATAGTTGTTATGGGGACCGATAGAGAACGAGCAACAAAATTACCCACCGTCAGTAATTGTAGCCCCTGCATGAGACGTTGTGTTCTCTAGTCTGTCTTACTGAGATGAGGTGGTGTAATCGTTGCATTCTTCATAGGATAGCCCAAGATACAAAGGCTTGTAAGCTTTCTCTCCGTATTCTCCACCGACTAGTCTACCATCTCAACAGTTCATACTAGTGTTGTTTCTAGTCTTTCAGCCACCCCTAGTTGATGAATGGGGAAACCAAGTTCCAGATCCCAAGTTTGAGCCATGGAGCTTGTGGGAAATCCTTGCCAGTGGACCATTTTCCAGAGTTGTTTTGGCCAATTGAAACCACAAACTTTAGTATGCCAGAATATCTTACTCAAGAGGAGGTCATGTTCTTTTAACCAACCCTATGGGCAATGTACATCCATCTCTGTTATCAGTAGGTGGCTTACATTAAGATCCTTGCAAACATTGAAGATATTGGCCAGTAATTCCATATGGTTGACTTGGATATGATCCCTATTGTCTAGTGCCCTGAGTCGCCCATCCAGCATCAGACCCTCTAGAAACGATGTTTTTAGAGCTTTAATGTGATTTGTAGAATTATTATGGAAGGTTCCCCCCACATTCAGTTCGATGGTTGGGGGTAGTATGTGGCCTTTCATTTCAGTTCTATCTAGTTCTAGCCCTACTTTCCAGATGATATTGGGGATATGCCTTCAGGTACAGTCGATATTAACATGGAAGACCTATTAGAGGGAGAGAATTTTCTAGAGATACATGAAGAGAACTTACCACCTGGGGAAGTGCCACACCTCTTGGATCCATTGGGAAGGGTCACTTTCTAGTAAAGGAATTTACTGGGTCTTCCCATACCTACCGAGTCATTATCCCTCAGTTGGAATCCTAATAATGGAAAATGATATATTGGGTCCGTCAAACCCACTGACCCATCTGGATCAGTATAAAAGATGAAGGATGACCAATGAAAAGGCCACGTTTCATCAACAACTCACAGAGCATAAAAATATGGTCGATGACCATCTCGCTAAACATGTTGCAGAATGATGATCAGACTATTGTAGTCCTTGACTGAGGCAGAAGGGGCTGGTACACCCTCCCCCCTATGATTTTCCTACAGGTGATATTGACCATCCTTCCCACATAGATAGGGTATATGGTGGCATTTATGGCATGTGGGTGCAATACGCCTCACAAAATCCACCCAAATTGCTTGATAAACTTCTTTTGGACCCAGATCAGGTTCCCCCATTCATTCCACATGCTATTCCCATGGAAGTCCTAGAGGTCATCCAACCTTCCACTACATGAGCCACTATGACCACTTATCATGTTAAAGAAACCACTGATGCACTGGTGGTCATGTATCCTCATCAAGGTAAAAATCCCTGCCAAGATGAACCGATGACCATTCTCATTGCCTGCATTGAGGCTTTGGAAACTCAAGAAGTGGAAACTTTGTCTGATGGAATGTCATAGCTTGCATGGGTGGATGATATTACAACACCCCTGGTTTCAGAAATCCTACCTTTCTGAATTTTAATGGGACGAGTGATTTTCTACAGCATTTGTCACACTTCATCTCAAGGTGTGGACCCATGCTAGAAACTACAGCACAGTAGTAGGCCTCTAAACTCTAGTGTTTCATACAAAAATTGGATGGACCCACGTTTGACAGGTACAACCAGCTACCCATTGAGAAAATAGCTGGCTGGGAGGATATTCATAGTTAGTTTATTTACCAGTTCAGTTCCACCACCCGAAATATGAGTATTGAAAACCTCTTCAAGTGCAATCAAAGGCCCGAAAAGCGCATCGTAGACTTTTTCACCCTATGGAAATACCTCACCTACTCTCTCGATATGCCACTGACTTAGAAATAGCTGCTAAAATGTGTGTGGGGAATGTAAAGACCGAACTAGTTCCTTTTCTCATCCTTGCGAACTATCCAGGGGGATTTCAGGATTTATCTAACAAAGCCCAGCATATAGAGGAAGCCTTACAGCATGCCAAGAAGGCACGTCTGTTTCCTCTTGTAGTTCCTAATAGAAGAGTCGATAAGGGAGAGCCCACCTATGTAGAAAAAATAGAGGCCCCCCAGTTAGCAGATGTTATTACCATTGGAGGCACCACCATGGCCTCGCTGAAGCCAGCCACCTCAGGCGCAGCCTCTGGGCAAGCTGTGCCCACCTCATAATCGGCAGGCACCCCTGCGCAATGCGACACCACCACCTAGGTGAGATAACCATGTTTCACCTCCTCAATAGGCGCGTCCATCCCCTCATCAGGGCCAAGCTCTTATATCCCCCTTTTCAGATAGATGGAACCAAACCTACTCATTTAATGAGGTTCAGATCCCCGGTTATTTCCTAAGTTCCTTGGAACTGGGAATTCTACGGTTGCTGGAATGTAGCAGGCCCCAAGAGGATGATCTCACTGATAGTACCAACTAATTCTTGTATCACCAGATCATGGGGCACAACCAAATAAAGTTCTATATGCTTAAATACTGACTCTAGGACCAAGTTGATAACAACATAGTCAGGTTAGGTTCGGCCCATGCACAGGTGGCATGCGTATTCGTAAATCCGGATAGTGATAGTGACATTGAAGGTGAGTGGAAAGAGGTTCCTAACCACGAGTCTCATAAATATGATAAATGGAGGGATCATAAGGTAGTCTCCCACGCCCATGGTATTATTCATGCACATTTGATTCGATTCGAGCCATTAGAAGTCACCACATCTGTAACAACCCGATATTTTATAAAAAAATAGTCTTTTTAATTTCATTAATGTCTTGTGTTGTACGCTACACAAAAAGGAGCTTGATCAATACGCATCCTTGATTTGCCTTGCATTACACGCAATCACGACCTTCCTCGATAGCGTGTGTAGTACGCAATACCGAGTTTCACTAAACAACGATATGCTATTGAAATATTATTAAAACTAGCAGTTATGAATAGTAATAACCACCTTTTAAAATTTTAGAAATTTTATCCCTCAAAATGGACTTCATTTTTGGATTCGGAGTATCGAATTTAGCCTAAGGTGAAATTTTGGTACTTTTCGGATAACTTTCATATTCTGATGAATAGTGAAAATTACTAAATTATAATTAAAAACAAATTTTTTAATCGAAATAATTAATAGTGATAAATTATTAATTTGAGTGGTTTTAAAGTATATTTAGAATATATTTTTAATATTTAATCCAATGTTGGTCATTGGATGTAATTTCACATTTAAACCAGTTATAAACAAATGTCAATCTTTTGATAGTTATTATCTCTTAAAAACACGCAATTTGTTTTGACGACGAGAATTAATTTTTTCAATAGTTAATGTAACTGATATGTTTTGAATTTGATAAAATAGACATCATTTTTGAGTTAATAATATCAAATATAGCTTAGGCCTAATTTTTGGTATTTTTCTGGAAACTTTCATTTTTTGATGAATAGTGAAACCACTAAGTGGTAGTTAAAAAACTGAATTTTTCATAAAACATAATTTTACCGCTTCTGTGAGTGGAATTTCAAAAATCCAAGAGACACGGTTGATTTCAGTAAGTAAAATATGGTTCAATGAGATGAAAATAATTTTTTTGTGAATAGTAAATTTTTACTTTTTTTACCACGGCTAAAAGTAAATAGGGTTATTAAGGGTAAAAATGATATTATTATTACCCTAACACATGTCCTAATTCTATTGGACAAGTGTAATTCGACCAAAAACAACCTTAGGAATAAAATATGACCATTTAGGCCCACTTGGATTAGATTAAGACATTTATTATTAATTTATTTAAAGAAGGGTTAAAATTGTTAAAATCAAAGTTTAATAAGTAAATCATTTTTAATATGGGGTTATATATAAGATAAATTCGACAATAAATTTTCATTAGAAATATAAAACGATTTCCTACATAATTGTATTTTATTTGTAATTTTTAGACTTTAAATAATTTAATTTATTTATGACAAAATGATGATGCAGTAATTGTCTTATTAATGCAATATTGACATAATTGATGTTATAAATGCCCAAATAAATGTAATTTGAGACTTTTTATGACTTAGATTATTTTTTTAGGTTAATATGACATGTTATTGTTGATATAAGTAACTTGGTTCGAACTTATCATTCTGGTATGAATTTCATAAAAATCATGTACCAAATAGTGTCAAAATTGACATAAATTAATTTTTAAAACAAATATTATATTATTAATTGTTATTTTATTTTTAAAAATCTAAGGATCAGCCAAATGACTTAGATAAGGTTATATATATTAATAATAAACAACTTGGGGTTCGTTTGGCTTGATATAGTAAGTTTATTAACCATATAGTGTAAGAAAACAAAAAGACACGGTAAAAGTTAAATTATTTAACTAAGAGTTAAATCTAATTGATAAGGTTAAAATAATAACCTAAACTTGTCTAAATCCTATTGGATTAGGGGATTTCGACCCATCCCCACTTTAGCTTCTAAATAAGACCCTTTGGAACAATTATAAACCGAATTTGACCTTAATATAAAATAATATTTTGAGATTTTCCTAAGGTGCCCCTCTCCTCCCTTATAAAAGGGCACCTCCTCCCTCTCCTCCTCACACCAATTTGAGCATTAAAGCTCGGCCAACCCCTGCCAAAATCTCTTCTCCACTTCCCTAGTATCATCCTAGAGGTCCTGGGCTTCTTCAAAGACCATCCTTAGTTCATTAAGTGGAGGTTAAGTGAAGGCGCGTCAAAAAAGAGGTAATATCCATTACCGATCTTTTTCAATTTCTTTCTTCTTCAACTTCTTCTTCATTAGTTGTTTCATGATAAAGTAATAACATCAGTATTTCTTATATACTTATATGTTATTATAAATATGAAACAACTCTAATTAACCTTCTATCCATCCTATGGAAGAAGGAAATCACCGCGCGTGCGTACGTACGGAATACCGTCTCCACGCCGTGGTGTAATCTATTTTCCGCCACCACCTTAATTGGATGGGTATAATGGCGTAATGAGTAACTATATATGATTATTATAACGTGATATTGATACTGAAACAGTATACATACACTTCAACAAAATTCCACGACCATGGGAATGATATCATCGCTCGTGCGTACGTACGGACTACCGTCTCCCCGACGCGATGAGATTCATTCTCCACATTAACCATTCATGAATGATTATAAAGTATATATAATGAATAATAATGAAATATATGACATGTTAAATCTACTGGATTTATTTATATATATATATGTATGTCATCTACTTACATCCATTCAAGACAATAAGGAAAGGAAAAATGCGTTCATGCGTATGTACGGACTACCGTCTCCATTAACGGTGTGTTTCATTTCATTTATCTATCTATTATATATATATATATATATACAGAATATACATGATATATAAATCATGTTTTATATTCTGGATGTAAGTAAATTATAATATAAGTAATAATAATGTCATGAACAACAAGTCCAAACACCTACGATAAATGAATCAATTTTACCCAAAACGCTTCTTTAACATGGAATTTACAAAATAACGGGTAATATAATGTCATAAGTGAACCATATATGATAAAATAACAATGAATATGATTCTTTAATAAGTTAATGACATTATTTAAATCATTATATAGGAGGTTCGGATATGTACAAAGCATATCGGACATAAGGTAAGGGAAATATCACAATCTCATTTTTATCCGAGATTGTTTATACTTTGAAATTTACTGGGGTGTATTTTATCATCCACATCCATGATTCCTCAATATGTAATATTTACATCATTCTACAATAGTTTATATCCAATTTTACCCTTCGGTGAGTTTTTAGTAAAATACATGAAAGTAATCTTTTGTCGTTTTTTGTACGAGGTACTTTTTGACTTTTCCGAAAAAAGTATGAGAAGAATGTTTTTTTAACTTATATGGAATGAACGGATTTTTAAAACATTATTTCCAAGAAGATTCCTTGACAAGTTTTCATGTTTATTTTTAATCAACTTCTTTTAGTTTAAAATTGTATGACATGTTAAGAAAGGAAAAATGTTTTTGAAGTAGAAAGGATATTTTCCTCAAGAATGGAGTTCAAGTGTTTTATCAAAATTATTTTCCATCTAAGATATTAAAGGGTTCTGTTTATATCCCTATAATTACATGGATTTGATTATTTTATGATGGAAATATTTTTTTTATGAATTCTTTTATCTTATATGAATTGTTTTATGATGTCACGATGTTTAAAGATTTCCATTTTTATTACATGGGTTATACAAATGATGTATGATTTATGATTTTTTTGGCACACATAAGAATGGTTTCATTATGATATGGGTGGGACCTATATCTCCCTCCAATGCTTTAGGTAAAGATTTTATATCTCATGAGATATACATGGCTGGAACGGTAGGTTATACTGGTTCAGTGAAACATGACTGAAACGAGGGTTACTCGGTTCAGAAATGGACTTTGTCCATTAAGATAGTCTTGGCATTGAGTCTTGAAAATAAGATATGATTCTCTATGATTATGTGTGTATTCCACAAAGCTTCATGTTTTAAGTTATGATTATTGGTATTTCATTTCACTACTATGATTTATCCCATGTTATGATATTATGATCTCTTTTGCAGGTTAAGATTTCCAAAATGTTATGTTCTGATGAATTTGATGTGATTGATTTTTCTTTTGTTTACCGTTACTGGGCATTTGAGATCACCCTTTTTATGTTTTTTTTCCCGAGATATAAATAAGGTTTTAGGTAAGAAAAAAAAGGGAGGATCTTTATGGGAGATGTTGAAGATCTTTCACCATGATTAGAAGATTACGTTCCGAGTTTCCAAAGACACTAAACTATTACGGTCCTTATGTGTGCGTTTTTGTTATGTAATAAGTATTCCGAAAAAGTAATGTAATGTCCTTGTACGTCAAGCTTCGAGTCTCTACAGTTGGTATCAAAGGAAAGGTTTAGTCAACCTTTGTAAAATAGGATTCGAAAATGTTAGTGAGATCCCTAGAGATATTTCTAAGGCATGTCTAGGGATGTCCCTAAGGTTAAGTATACGTATAGGTTATAGTACTAGAATTACGCTAACGATCATAGAATTAAACATAAGATGTTAGATATTGATGGTACTCCCCCTTTATTATGTTGTTTTCCCCATCATGATTTTTGCCTCTCACATTATTATTTTTGGGTTTTAGATGATGGCTGGAACCCGAAGGAATCATTTTGATCAATGCAATGGACAATGTAATGATTGTCCTCCTGAACAAACAAATGTTATGGGAGATGGAGTGAAAAATCTTATTTCTATACTTACACAAGCTATGAATCATTCTGGACTTCCAAATGAGCAGAGAAGGGTACAATATTCTATTGAGTCCTTCATGAAGCAACGTTCACCTTCTTTCAGTGGGTCTTCTGGTCCACTTGTTGCTGAACAATGGATCAGTACCACTAAAAAGATATTTTCAGTTCTTCAATGTTCTGAACATGATAAAGTCATCTTAGCAGTATATCGTTTGGAAGGTGAAGCTGATCAATGGTGGAATCTTATCAAGAATACGAGGCCAAGAGATGAAATTGAGTCCCTGGAATGGGAAAAGTTCAAGAACTTGTTTTTTAGTAAGTACTTCCCTCATATTCTTCAAACAAATATGGAAAAGGTGTTTCTTGAGCTGAAGTAGAAGGATGATGAATCTGTTGGTATATATGAAGCGAATTTTACAAGACTTTCAAGGTAAGCATCTGGCATTATCATCCAACCTGAAAGTAAAGTTGATCGATTTTTCAGTGGCTTAAAACCCAGTCTTCTAAGGGCATTAGCTATAAGAGACATCAGTAGCTATGAAGAAATTGTGCGTTGTGCTGTCAAGGTAGAAATGGAAGTTGTTGTTACATATCCATCTCATGGTTTTGACAAGAAACGAAAGATGGAGTTCAAGGAGAAATCTCAGAATAATGGTGAAAAGAAGATGAATGTTTCCTTATGCACAAAGTGTGGAATGAAGCATGGTGGAGATTGTCTTAAAGGGACTAGAAAATGTTTTAAGTGTGGAAATGAAGGTCATCGAGCATCTAAGTGTCGAAGTAATGGAAAAAGGGTTTCTAATGATGTGAATAAAGCAAACACTGCAGAGAACGCACCACCAACACTTCAATGCTTAAAGTGAAAGGAAATGGGGAATTATGCTAATAAATTCCCTAATCCAAGGGTTAGTGATGATCGACATGAGCAACCGCTTAAGGAAAAGGACAAAGGGAAGTCACATGCGATCACTATTGGCGATGTTGAATATGACAACGATGTGGTGGAATGATTAAGTGTTTATGTAATGGGATTCCAAAATAATGTTGTATCATGGAGTATTGGAATATTTATGTATTGGTCTAATGTGGTATTCAAAGTGATTGAGATATTTTTGGAAATAAGATGATATGCGCATAATGAAGGGAAAACGAGAAAACGAAATGTTTAACAGTATTCATGAGCTCATGATTGATATAAGGACTAAGTGATATCATGGTTTGAGTATATAGAATTATGAGGATTTTGGTATGTGGAAAGAGTTAACTTTTAACTGCATTCATGTTTTCACTAAGGTTCAATGGGTATTCAAGAGAATACATGATTAAGGCCTTTGAATGTTTGGAATGTGACCAACAAGACATATCTTATGATATATAGGCATCAACGATGGTATTAAATCTCTGGTAATCGTTTTCACTATATTATGAGAGTGGACTACAGTATTATGGATAAGCCTAAAAGATTGGAATGGACAATGTTGGACATAAGTTAGGATAGAACTTTTTTAGATATTATTGATGGGATGTTATAGAAATATAGCTTTAGAAAAAAGATAACCTGCATGACGTGTGACAACCCATCGCGTCAGACAAGGCTATGGGAATCGAACCCACAACCGAAGTGCGACTGGCCTTTATCGCCTACCACTGGCCTACAGGAAGTCCCTGGTTAGTAGAAACTTGTTTTATTTTATTAAGCGGTATGATATATGAAGTATAAGTTCATTTTAGGAACCATATATGAATAATCTCACTATAGATGGACTTATGTATTTTTTGATAACTTTTCTAACCTTTTGTTTGAGACAGATGGAATGACCCATCATTTTATCACATGATCTGCTAACACATCACGAATTACAAATTAAACTTCATTTATTTAAGAGATGAAGTGGAAATTGTCCAAAGAACAACAAACAGTGAGACTATACCAATATCACGAAATGTATTTCTTCTAATTCCAATTTCATCAACTTTAGAGAAATGATTTTGAAAAAAAAACCCAAAAATGTTGTCCTACTGCCCTTATATCTGATGAATCAGATGGTACCATAGATCACCAAAAATCAATAGCTTTTTGATTGCTAGCTTTTCCATAGCCATGTTCTCTACCACTCCCCATCAGAACATGATGATTAGATTTCTCTTCCATATCCATATTTTCACCTATGTGGAAACCCAGTGATTAGTTTATTTGGGTAACTGTTACGTTTCATACTTTTGTTTTTAAAGATTTGTTTTGGTATTCCTTTTTACGATGTGGGTTTCTAGTAAAGAACCTTTCGAATAATAAACCATTTATAACCCCGACGAATTTCGAGGGCGAAATTCATTTTAAGGGGGGTAGAATGTAAAAGCCCGAGATTTTATAAAAAAATAGTTTTTTAATTTCATTAATGTCTTGTGTTGTACGCTACACAAAAAGGAGCTTGCTCAATATGTATCCTTGACTTTCCGTTCATTACACGCAATCACGACCTTCCTCGATAGCGTGTGTAGTACGCAATACCGAGTTTCACTAAACAACGATATGCTATTAAAATATTATTAAAACTAGTCGTTATGAATAGTAATAACCACATTTTAAAATTATAGAAATTTTAGCTCTCAAAATGGAATTCATTTTTGGATTCGGAGTATCGAATTTAGCCTAAGGTGAAATTTTGGTACTTTTCGGATAACTTTCATATTCTGATGAATAGTGAAAATTACTAAATTATAATTAACAACAAATTTTTTAATTGAAATAATTAATAGTGATAAATTATTAATTTGAGTGGTTTTAAATTATATTTAGAATATATTTTTACAATTTAATACAATGTTGGTCATTGGATGTAATTTCACATTTAAACCAGTTATAAACAAATGTCAATCTTTTGATAGTTATTATCTCTTAAAAACACGCTATTTGTTTTGGCGACGGGAATTAATTTATACAATAGTTAATGTAACTAATATGTTTTGAATTTGATAAAATAGACATCATTTTTGAGTTAATAATATCAAATATAGCTTAGGCCTAATTTTTGGTATTTTTCTGGAAACATTCATTTTTTGATGAATAGTGAAACCACTAAGTGGTAGTTAAAAAACTGAATTTTTCATAAAACTTAATTTTACCGCTTCTGTGAGTGGAATTTAAAAAATCCTAGAGACACAGTTGATGTCAGTAAGTAAAATGTGGTTCAATGAGATGAAAATAATTTTTTTTGTGAATAGTAACTTTTTACTTGTTTTTACCACGGTTAAAAGTAAATATGGTAATTAAGGGTAAAAATGATATTATTATTACCCTAACACATTTCCTAATTCTATTGGACAAGTGTAATTAGACCAAAAACAACCTTAGGATTAAAATATGACCATTTAGGCCCACTTGGATTAGATTAGGACATTTATTATTAATTTATTTAAAGAAGGGTTAAAATTGTTAAAATCAAAGTTTAATAAGTAAATCATTTTAAATATGGGGATATACATAAGATAAATTCGACTATACATTATCATTAGAAATCTAAAAAGATTCCCTAAATAAATGTATTTTATTTTAAATTTTTTGACTTTAAATAATTTAATTTATTTATGACACAATGATGATGCAGTAATTGTCTTATTAATGAAATATTGACATAAGTGATGTTATAAATGCCCAAATAAATGTAATTTGAGACCTTTTATGACTTACATTAATTTTATAGGTTAATATGACATGTTTTTGTTGATATAAGTAACTTGGTTCGAACTAATAATTCTGTTATGAATTTCATAAAAATCATGTACCAAATAGTGTCAAAATTGACATAAATTAGTTTTTAAAACAAATATTATATTATTAATTTTTATTTTATTCCTAAAATCTAAGGTTCGGCCAAATGACTTATATAAGGTTATATATATTAATAATAAAAAACTTGGGGTTCGTTTGGTTTGATATATTAAGTTTATTAACCATATAGTGTAAGAAAACAAAAAGACATGGTAAAAGGTAAATTATTTAACTTAGAGTTAAATCTAATTGATAAGGTTAAAATAATAACCTAAACTTGTCTATATCCTAATGGATGAGAGTATTTCGACCCATACCCTCTTTAGCTTCGAAATAAGACCCTTTGGAACCATTATAAAACGAATTTGACCTTAATATAAAATAATATTTTGAGATTTTCCTAAGGTGCCCCTCTCCTCCCTTATAAAAGGGCACCTCCTCCCTCTCCTCCTCACACAAATTTGAGCATTAAAGCTCGGCCAACCCCTGACAAAATCTATTTTCCACTTCCCTAGTAGCATCCTAGAGGTCCTGGTCTTCTTCAAAGACCATCCTTAGTTCTTTAAGTGGAGGTTAAGTGAAGGCGTGTCAAAAAGAGGTAATATCCATTACCGATCTTTTTCAATTTCTTTCTTCTTCAACTTCTTCTTATTTAGTTGTTTCATGATAAAGTAATAACATAAGTATTTCTTATATACTGATATTTTATTATAAATATGAAACAACTCTAATTAACCTTCTATCCATCCTACGGAAAAAGGAAATCACCGCGCGTGCGTACGTACGGAATACCGCCTCCACGCCGTGGTGTAATCTATTTTCCGCCACCACCTTAATTGGATGGGTATAATGGTGTAATGAGTAACTATATATGATTATTATAAATTGATATTGATACTGAAATAGTATAGATACACTTCCACACAATTCGACGACCATGGGAACGATATCATCGCTCGTGCATATGTACGGACTACCGTCTCCACGACGCGATGGGATTCATTCTCCACATTAACCATTCATGAATGATTATAAAGTATATATAATGAATAATAATGAAATATATGACATGTTAAATCTACTGGATTTATGTATATATATATATGTATGTCATCTACTTACTTCCATTCAAGACAATAAGGAAAGGAAAACAGCGTTCATGCGTACGTACGGACTACCGTCTCCATGAACGGTGTGTTTCATTTCATTTATCTATCTATTATATATATATATATATATATACTGAATATGGATGATATATAAATCATGTTTTATATTATGGAAGTAAGTAAATCATAATATAAGTAATAATAATGTCATGAACAACAAGTCCAAACACCTACGATAAATGAAACGACTTTACCCAAAACGCTTCTTTAACATGGAATTTACAAAAGAACGGGTAATATAAAGTCATAAGTGAACCATATATGATATCATAACAATGAATATGATTCTGTAATAAGTTAATGACATTATTTAAATCATTATACAGGAGGTTCGGATACGTACAAAGCATATCGGACATAAGGTAAGGGAAATATCACAATCTCATTTTTATCCGGGATTTTTTATACTTTGAAATTTACTGGGGTGTATTTTATCATCCACATCCATGTTTCTAAATATGTAATATTTACATCATTCTACAATATTTTATATCCAATTTTACCCTTCGGTGAGTTTTTAGTAAAATATATGAAAGGAAACTTTTGTCGCTTTTCGTACGAGGTACTTTTTGACTTTTCTGACAAAAGTACGAGAAGAATGTTTTTTTAACTTATACGGCATGAACGGATTTTTAAAACATTATTTCTAAGAAGCTTCATTGACAAGTTTTCATGTTTATTTTTAATCAACTTATTTTAGTTTAAAATTGTATGACATGTTAAGAAAGGAAAAATGTTTTTGAAGTAGAAAGGATATTTTCCTCAAGAATGGTGTTCAAGTGTTTTATCAAAATTATTTTCCATCTAAGATAATAAAGGGTTCTGTTTATATCCCTATTATTACATGGATTTGATTATGTTATGATGGAAATATTTTTTTATGAATTCTTCTATCTTATATGAATTGTTTTATGATGTCACGATTTTCAAAGATTCCCATTTTTATTACATGGGTTATACAATGATGTATGATTTATGATTTTTGTGGAACACATAAGAATGGTTTCATTATGAGATGGGTGGGACCTATATCTCCCTCCAATGCATTGGGTAATGATTTTATATCTCATGTGATAGACATGGCTAGAACGGTAGGTTATACTGGTTCAGTGAAATAGGACTAAAACGAGGGTTACTCGGTTCAGAAATGGACTTTGTCCACTAAGATAGTCTTGGCATTGAGTCTTGACTAATAAGATATGATTCTCTATGATTATGTGTGTATTCCAAAAAGTTTCATGTTTTATGTTATGATTATTGGGATTTCATTTCACTACTATGATTTATCCCATGTTATAATATTATGATCTCTTTTGCAGGTTAAGATTTCCAAAATGTTATGTTCTTATGAATATGATGTGATTGATTTTTCTTTTTTTTACCCTTACTGAGCATTTGAGCTCACCCTTTTTATGTTTTATTTTCCTCATGATATAAAGAAAGGTTTTAGGTAATAAAAAAAGGGAATATCTTTATGGGAGATGTTGAAGATCTTTCACCATGATTAGAAGATTACGTTCCGAGTTTCCAAAGACACCAAACTATTACGGTCCTTGTGTCTGCGTTTTTGTTATGTAATAAGTATTACACAAAAGAAATGTAATGTCCTTGTACGTCAAGCTTCGGGTCTCCACAACATCACCCCCAACCACTAATTCTGCATCTACGTCTTAGCCTTCCTCCTCCCAGAAGGGAAAGCATCGAGAACGATAGGGAAAACAAAGTCCCCCACCGATGCCATCATTATCCGATACTCTCAGAGATTTAATTCCCCTAGAGTTAGAGAATTCCCATATAATCTTCCCAATAAATGAGGATTCTTCATGTAATGACAAAGGGTACGCTTTAGTTAACACCATGGAGCTGGTAAACCCCTACATGATTCTCGACGATGAAGGGTGCCCGGAGGATCCTCCCAATGTCCCCAACCATCACCAGCATCAAAGGAGCCATGGTTATGTGATTCATCTAAATGAACCAATAAATACTTCTATCCAGGCTATGAATTCCAACAAAACTAGACAACAATCCCAGTGTGGAGCTCATCACGCGCAACCTTCTCATATTTTTCCACTAGATCCACCTCCATCGCCATTTGTGCTACTTGATCAGGCGGAGCCACCATGATCATGCTATAATCTGACACATTCTGTTTAGGATTAGAATTAGTTGTGAAGAACTCATCTGGTAGTCACTCCAAACAGTTCGAATAGTGAGCAGTGGGACATTCCCCGCACCAGTCAGCCGCCGGTTCATCCAGAAGGGCCTTTCATACCTTCAGCCATAGAACGACCTCTTGTTAGCATAAGTTCATGCTTGGCATAGAAGTATGATATCCTTAAGAATATTTCCATAATTCTTGTGTGGCTCTCTATCCTTGAGACTCATTAACTATATGAGAATATGCATGAATCCCTTGCTGAGTCTTTAAGAAAACCCCTCCAGTTTGAGATAGTGGTAGCATCTACAAAAGCCTTCTATGATGATGTAATCGAGCATGCTTAATGTCAGGACATTATCTCTTTCTCTGGAGAAGATGAAGGTTTTTCCATATAGGGTAATATTCTCCCACTGTACACCACTTTATATTTCAATGGAATGAAGGTTCTCCACTCACTTCTCGACATTGGTTCATGGATCAACCTCATTCTGACCCAAACACTTCAATGGATGGGGTTGTTCGAGGATGATATGAGTCCCTATGACCAAATATTTCAAGGCTATGATAGAAATAAATAGACACTGGTTAGAAATATTCTTCTAAAGACCCAGTTTGATGGCCTAGTTTCCAGCACCGAGTTCATGGTTGTCTCACAATACATCACCTACAACATGTTTATGGGTAGGGAATGGATCCATCTACATGTGGTGGTATTTTCATCACATAATCAATTCCTTAAGTACTCCCTTAATGGTCGAGTAAGCGTACTCCAAGGTGATGTGTCCCCCTTTGCCTCTTGTGAAGCCTACTACCTAGATGTAAACTATTACAAGAGCAGTGAAAAATAGATTTAGGCTAATGAGGTTGAGAACGCTACGACTTCAAAAGACCCATGGGCAGACCCAGATGATGCTTATATTTTCTGAATCCACTGAATGGAGGCCACAAATCTAGATTTGGGGCAATTATTTATTGTTTCTAGGATGTGGGGGAAGCACATTCCGAGGTCTAATGGATACCGTAAGATCACATCATATTCCTATATAAATCCGGATCAAGTGATCCTAGAATCCCTTACTCTCATAAGGTATCGAGATGTCCGCCCCATGGAAATGAAAATACATCAGAATTTCTTGTTTTGCTGGACTAGAATGAACCGAATCAAGCCGAAACACCACTATTTCTTTGATATCATAATTAGTTGCCCCTTGTGCCAAAGAAAAAATGGGATCAGGTCAAAAGATTTCTTTTATATGGTCTCAGTAGTATAAGAGCTCCCCGATGTAGTGTACACCACCGCTTAGGATGGCTCCAGTGTTCTGCCATGATCTGTCAACTCGGAGGAATTGCCTCCCACTGAGGACCCCTCCTCCATGAATTAAGAAGATGATTTGGAGGATGTTCCGCCCTCTTTTGAAGAGGGTGTCTCCACTACGGTCTATAAATTGTTACAGGTGAACCTCGATGATGAGACAAATCCAAAACCCACATTGACCAGTGTATCTATGCCTTTCTAAGATCAACAACGATACATGGACTTCCTGAAGAAACATCGTGATATATTCACTTAGAGTTATGATGAGATGGGAGGACTATATCCTCAGGTCACCGTAAACTACCTCGATCTTCTAGAAAATCATCGCGGGTTCGGAATGCCTCCCAGAAAGAAGCACCCTTTTCACAGTGCCATGGTCAAGCCCAATTTTGATAATCTTATCAAATCCAACTTTATCAAGGAGGTCCAGTACCCCATATGGTTATCTTAAATTATGCCCATCCGGAAGAAGAATGGATAGATTAGATTCTACATCGATTTCTGAGATCTCAACTGTCACTATCCAAAGGATGAATCTACCATTGCTACGATGGAAGTATTGATTGACACCACCACTAGGTTCCAAGATCTCTCCTTCATGGATGGGTATTCTGGGTATAGAAAAATTTGAATGGCCCCCGAAAAAGAAGAGTCTATAGCCTTCCAGGAATCACAAGGTAATTTATGGTACCAGGTAATACCTTTTGGTTTAGTGAATGTAGAAAACACCTATTAACCTGCCATGCATCACATATTTAATCCTATTATCAAGAAATTGGTGGAATTATACAGGGGCGATCTGGTGGTTAAATATCACCAACTCCAGGGACATCTCAAATATCTTGAGAAAGTGCTTAGCTTCCTCTAATCCCACCATATGAAGATGAATCCATTGAAGTGTGCCTTTGGGGTCACATCTAGAAATTTTCTCTACTTCTTTGATAGGTATAGAGGAATTGAGATCGATCTAAAGAAGATCAAGTCCATTAGTCAGATGTCTGCTCCAAGAAACATTCAGGAGATTCAAGGATTTCAAGGATACTTAGCAGATATATGCCGATTCATTGCAAATATGGTTGGAGAGTATAATACCTTTTCCTGGATCTTGAAGAAATGTGTCAATTATCAGTGGCATGAGGAGTGTGTGACTGATTTTGAGTAAATCATGAAATACCTACTAAAACCTCCAGTCCTGATACCAACCATTTCTGGAAAGCTGCTGATCCTTCATGTGACCACTCTAGAGTGATCTCTCAGTGTCATTCACACCCAGAAAAATAAAAAGGGAAGGAAAAATAGTTTATACTATCTCAGCCGCATGCTCATAGATACAAGGACCATATATTCCCTTATCTAGAAGAGAATCCTTGCACTGGTATTCGTAGTGTGGAAATCGAAGCATTACTTGTAGCACCATGAGGTATAGCTAATGTCCCATGTGGACCCGCTGAAGTACATTCTGAACCACACTCTGTTGACAGTCTGTCTAGCTCTATGGGTAGTGATCCTACAACAGTTTGAAATCAAGTTGGTCCCTAAGAATTCTATCAAGAGACATACATTAGATGAATTTCTTTCCGTTGATCCATCTTCCGCAGACAAATCTATGGATCTTTATTTTCTATATGAAGCAATCCTCTTTGGGGATAAAGTCATTACATCTTGGAAAATTCACTTTGATGGTGCTTCCCAAATCCATACCAACAGAAGACTTTACGATCTCATAGTCAACAGAGTGGGCGTGGGTATCATTTTCATCACACCAGCAGAAGCCATTCTACGATTTTCATTCCTACTGTTAGAAGGCTATACCAACAATGAGTCAGAGGACCAGGCTCTCATCACTAGTCTCGATCTATCCCTCGAGATCGATGTTCCCCACTAGAATGTTAAATGGGACTCTGAGCTAGTCATCAAGCAGATCAATGGTGACTATGTTTTTAGGAAGTCAGATCTCATTCCACTGTTAGAACGTACCATCCAGTTGACGTCCTGGTTCCCAACTTGGCCAGAAGTTACTCATGTCCCGCATTCAAAAAATGGTCGAGCCGACTCCTTGGCCAGCTTGGCCATATATCTTATAGAGCCTGATCAGGATGAATTGATTATCCATATGGTACATCAAAGTTTCATATCTCTCATTACTCTGTATGAAAATAATAGCCTACAGGTAAGACACCTTACAACTATTTCCTCCACATTAGGACCCCCAGGTCCCCTCAATGTGGTGTTGGAAGTAACTCTTCAATAGTGGACCCCCTTTAACGAGTATCTCCAGCATAGTAATATCCCATTAGATGAAGCCGAGCGTGAGTGAATCTAACGATGCGTATTATAGTCCACCCTCTAGAATGGTCTTGATCATGAGAAGATACTCTATAGACATGGATTTGAGGGGATTCTCCTCTATTGCATCCAAGGAGGTGAGATTTCTCAAGTCACACAAGAGGTTCATCCCGGTTCCTATAGGTTTCATCATATAGATCCAGAACTATCTCACAAGATCCAAATATTGGGGTATGTTTGGCCCACCATGATCCGTGACTATATCAAGTTTTCCAAGGGGTACCATGCACGCCAAATCCATGATAATTTTTTTCATTGGCCGCTATAGCCTCTTCACACTACCATGTACTCTTGGCCCTTTGCAGTCTAGGGACTCGATGTCATGAGACCCTATCAACTAGTGATAGATCGCCTGTGCAGTTTCATCCTAACAACTACGAATTTATTTTCCATGTGGGTAGAGGAATTTCCACTCAAGGAGGTAAAAGACCGTTCTATCATTGAATTTGTGAGCCCAAATATCATATACATAATTTGTGTTCCTCACACCATCCTCCCTAATAACATTACCAGATTCTGGGAATCAAAACTGAAGAAGTTTTATACCATGTAAAATATCCATTCTAACCATACCTCCTGCTATCAAGAACAAAAAAATGGGCATATCGCGGCATTCAACAAAACCCACTTTACCATTCTGCAGAAAATGGTTGGTCAGAACAAGAAGAGTTGGATGGAAAAACTCTCCAACGATCTCTGGGCTTATCATATGATGACTCATAATTCTACTTAGGTGACCCCATATTCCTTGGTGTATGGAACAGAGGCATTCATACCCATAGAGATTCAGTTTCCTTCATTTTGTACAAAAGTCTATGTAACACCCCAACTCTATAGACAGAAGACGATGCATTAGTTGTTATATTTTCATGGTTAGTTGGAATTAAAATCATGAAAGAATGATTAGTTTAGTAGTCTTGAATAAACTAGATATATATATGTAACTCAAAATATATTGTAAAAGGTTACAAAATATAATACATAACAAAAACAAAAATCTTTATCCATAGAAACTTAATAAATGATCCCCTCTTAATTAACTGTTGAAGGTAATAAAATGAAAGGGGTGATCTCAAACACTCAGTAATGGTTACAAATTACAGAACCATAAATAAATAATAACGGAATCATAAACTTCTTGGCATAGTCAATATGGCATGGTGAATAAATGAAAAACTCACGCCATTAATAATCTGAGAATGAAACTGCATCCATAGATGTTGTCAAAATGAAAATCACATGGATAGTATGAACGTATAATGAATAAAGAGAATGATTTTAATTGGATTTCATGTATCTGGATCATGATACCATAATACCCTTAAAACAATTTAGTTTTGTGGGTAGAATCCCGTCTTATTTTTGGAAACAAACTCGAAGGGTTTGTCGACATCTGATTTGTCTCATGAGACCTATCGATGCATCGAGGGGCTATAGAGGGACCCATCCACCCCTACATGTTCAAATAATTTCTTATACAAAGATTAAATATAGGTTCAATCTACCTTCTCAATATCTGTATAGAGTAGAGAATACAGATTCATCAGTATTTCCATAGTTTAAACAACTTTCCAAATTAACACCATATGTGAAACGATATAAGGATTAAGGAAATATTAATATACATGTTACAAGAAAATTTATATTTACTATAATTACAATTTCATATGAAATATGATCTCAAATGGGAAGTAGATACACCACATAAAAATGATTAGGTGCACAATACCAAGTAGGTCTCTATGGAATGGAAATTCACACAGAGTCACTTACCATATTATAATAAGTTGAATCATATTTCCAAAAGTCAATAATCAATAAATGAATCAAATAATACAATTAATTTAAGGATAATCATGATATTATATATAAAATGGAATTACACATATAATAAATACATGAAATAAGTGGTGAACAATGGAAATCTAATGGAATTAAAAGTGAGATGAGAAACCCTTTACCTTATGCTTGATTGTGTTCTTAATTTTTTTTAATGACCTGAATAATAAAATTAATCAAAATTAATTAATAATTATAGAAACACCTATACATGTAATTTATTTATTATAACCTTATTAGGTTTATTCCTGTATCTTTTTAAGATTTTGGGAGGTTCAATTTTATTGTTTTGGAAGTATTTTCATCCTTGTTTTTCATGATCGGTTTACTTGTATTCATGAATGGAAGTTCGTTTGATGTGTGGTTAAAAATAAAAAATTGTTAATATATATTATTAATGAAATTTCAAGGATATAAATGATTTTATAATGATTTTGGGTTATATAACATCATGATGAATCATTAGTTGAAAGTTAATTACAAATGTTTGGATTAAATTGGCGGTTTTGTTCATAATGAACTTGTTTTGTATTATTATTTTATATTATGAGTGTGTATGGATTCCAGAAGATTAATGAGATGAGATACATATATTCTGATCTATTTCAACCATAAAAATGGTTTCATGACCTGAATTGAATATGGTAATGAAAATTGAGTACCTGCCATCCTTGAATGTGATAAATTAACACATCTCAGATGGTGTTTTCATTTTTAGTATAAGTAGTGGGGGAAAGAGATATGATGATGAAATATTACATTTTCATAATATAATTCTAGTTAATTTAAGTTATTGGAATCATCATAGAATTTGGATGAGGGTATATGATGAAAGAAGTATAAAAGAAATGAACTCAAAATAGAAGAAAAATTGAGAAATCTCTCACGAAAGTTCGGTAGTCTAACGACGTCACTTAAAATTTCATAAAATAGTTTGATGATAGAAAGGTGGTATCTCATAACTCTTAAATAATATGGGATTTAAGGGGAATATGGAATTAAATATCCCAAAATTATCCAATTGAAAATAAAAGAGAAAACATAAAATGAAAGCTTTAAGAAACGAGAAGGGTGGTTGATTCTCTTACCTTGTAGAGTAACTCCCAAAACATGATGGTTGGGTCGTTGGGGGTTTGAGGAAACCTTGGTAGAACTCATAGGGAGGTAATAATGCTCGAACTTTGCGGATAATGAGTTTGGGATGAAATAAAATGAAGGGGGTGAGTTGGTATTTATAGTATTGAAGAGGGAGTTTTTTATTAATTAAAAGGGACACCTCATTAGTGGTTTTTGAAAAACCATGGGATTTCCCATGGTATTTGACCATTCTTTTAGACAATTAGGACACCTCATTTCATATTTTTCTATACAAAAGCCTACCATACTTTTATATTAATTATTATATCAATATTATGTCATTAAACTACCGAGAACTCAAAACTGTATTTTTACTATTCACGAAAATTAACGTATTTTAGAAAAATCCCAAATATTCACCCTAACCATTATTTTATGTGTAGAATTCAAAAATGAACATAATTTTATAAAAATAACTTTATATTTTTTTAATTTAATTTAAAAAAAACATAGTTTATTCTGAAATAAATTTTTTAAAGGTATAATTAGTTTTATATCAGATTGAAAAATTAATTAAGATATCATTATCATATTACCTTATGAAAATAAAATATTATCATTATTTACTATTAATAAGGGTCATATTACTATTCATAATGGTATGTTACTATTCATCAAAAAAATCGGGTTAGTTCTATCAGACTCTAAATGAATTACTGGTCACAACACTAGATGACCGTTTTTCTAAATTCAAAACATAAAAGTGGAAACATTATGTTTAATGGATAGTTTATGACTATATCCTAAATAACCAAGTGCTGTTTCTAAGGAACAAAATTCTCTATGAAATATAGGCTATTAATAGAATACATTTAAGAGTGCATACCATAAAATATTTGGCATGTTATATTATTCCCTCCTTCGAAAATTTTTTCCTTGAAATTTTATATATAAAGCCCACCAAAAATATGTGAGTGGTTATTCATCATAACATCCTCAAGTTCCCATGTTACTACCTCTATATTTTTGTTTCTCCAAAGATCCTTTACTAGAAGAGTTTTCTGATTTCTCAATACTTTCTCCCTGTTGTCAAGAATCCTGAAAGGCTCTTCACAGTATGAATAATCATGTTCCAGTTCTATTTCTTCATAGGTGTGTACATGCCTTGGATTTGGCATGTATTTCTTCAATAATGGCAGATACAACACATAATTAACTTTGGAAAGACTTGGAGGCATTACTAAATGGTAAGCTATGGCTCCAATTATTTCTAGAATTTCAAATGGTCTGATGTTCCTGGGGCTTAGTTTCCCTTTCTTACCGAACCTTAAGACACCCTTTCATGGAGATACTTTCAGAAAGACATGATCTCACACTTGGAATTACAAATCCTTTCTTTGGTTGTCAGTATAACTCTTCAGCCTACTTTGGGCTGCTTTAATATGGGCTTGGATTTTCTTTACCTTTTCCATGGTATCTTCAATAAGTTATGGGCCGATATGTTTCCTCTCAACAACATCGTCCCAACAAGTTAGGACTCGACATCTCTTTCCATATAATGATTCATATGGGGCCATTTAAATACTAGAATGGAAACTATTGTTATAGAAAAATTCCACAAAAGGTATGTATTGATCCCACATACCTTGAAATTCAAGAGAGCATGATCTCCGCATGTCTTCTAGAGTTTGAATAGTTCTTTCAAACTGTCCGTCTGTTTGGGGGTGATAAGCAGTACTCATACGAAGCTCAGTATTCAAAGCCTTATGAAGACTTTTCCATAATTTTTATGTAAAATGGGGATCTTGATCAAAAAAAATCTATTGAGGTGCACCATGAAGTCTTAAAACTTCATTTATATAAATTATTTTTAGGCGCTCTTGTGGTAAATCCTCTCTTATAGCAAGGAAATGTGTTGATTTTGTGAGATGATCAACAATTACCCATATTTCATCATTCCTTCTAGGTGTACTCAGTAGTCTAGTGACAAAGTATGTTGTAATGTCATCCCACTTCCACATAATAATAGGTAGAGGTTCCATCACCCCTCTAGGATATTATCTCTCTGCCTTCACTTGTTGAGAAACTAGGCACCTTGACACGTAGTCAGCAATTTCCCACTTTATATTATCACACAAAAAATGTTCCTTCGTATCTTTATACATATTTTTGCTACCAGGGTTTATAGAGAAATTGGAGCTATGTGCATTGTCTAATAGTTTCCTTTTTAGCATTGGTTCTGATGGAACGCATAATCTCTTCCAAAATTTTATAACTGCTTCCTCATACACAAAGTCTTCCAATATCCCATCCTTAATAGAATTAATTTTATTTTGTAGATTTTAATCATCAGATTGAGATCTTTTAATCATCTCTAGTGAAGATGGTTTAACAATAATTTGAAAGAGGAAAGATGTTCCCCCTTCCATAAAAATTCCCATATCCATATTTAGTAGATATATGAATATAGGATCTCTCTCAATCCTTATTTGAGTCTGAAGTACATGATATTTCATGCTTAATGCATTTTCCACCTTATTTTCCCTTTCTAGGTGGTAGTGTATTAAACAATCACAATATTTAAGTAACTCGAGCCATCTCTTTTGCCTCATGTTGAGTTATTTTTTTGTGAAAATTTATTTCAAACTCTTGTGATCTTTGTATATCTCACATTTCTCACCGTAAAGACAATGTCTCTATATTTTCAGATCAAAGATTACAGCTGCTAACTCAGGAACATGAGTTGGATAATTTTTCTCATGAGTCTTCAACTGTCTTGATGCATAATAATTTTTTTTATCATTTTCCATAAGGACGCAACCCAATCCATTCTTTGATGAATAACTATATATTACAAATCCATTGCGTCCATATGGAAGAGTCAAAATTGGAGCATTGAACAACATTTTTTTCAATTCTTCAAAGAATTTTGTACATTATTTTGTACATACAAAATTAACTCCTTTACATGTGAGATTTGTTAGAGGGTTATCCAGTCAGGAGAAATTATAAATGAAATGCCAAAAGTAACCAACTAAGCCAATAAAACTAGACACCTTAGTTATGTTCGTTGGATTGGGCCATTCTTGGATTTCTTTTGTCTTCACATGATCAAATAGGATTCCACCCTTAGAGTCAATATGGACTTGAAAAGAAACTGATTGATGCCAGAACTCTCACATGCTAAACTTCCCATATAATTCATTTCTTATATGAATTTTTAGAATAATCAGCAAGTGATTCTTATTGTCTTCATATATTTTAGATAATACTAGGATATCATCGATGAATACCACGAAACATTTATCAAGATATTCCTTGAAATCACTATTCATTAAATCCATAAAAATAGAGGGTGCATTAGTAAGTCTAAAAGGCATCACTGTAAACTCGTAATGTTCATACCTAGTTTGAAATGATTTCTTAGGAATATCATCCTTCTTCACATACAATTGTTGATAAAAATACTGAAGTTTAATCGATGAAATGTATTTTTCTCCATGAATCTGATCAAATAAATCATCAATTCGTGGTATAGGATACTTATTCTTTATTTTAATAGCATTGATTTCCCTTTAATTAGTTTATATCCTAATGGATCCGTCTTTCTTCTTGAAAAAGAGGATAGGGGCTCCCCATGAAGATACACTAGGTCAAATAAATTCTTTGTCACTCAATTCCTCTAGTTATTTTTTTGCTCCACTAATTCCACCATGGCCCTTCTATGGGGAGTCTTTGATATAGGTCTTTCACTAAGAATTAAATCAATAGAGAACTCAACTTTTTACTCTGGAGGACGTCCAGGGAAATCATATAGAAATACGTCAATGTATTCTTTCACTATATATACATTTTCAATTTGAATATTTTATTCCTCACCCATAGAAAATGGGTTATCTTCCCCTCCAAGAATTTCATTCAATAGAGATACCAGGGGTGGATCTAGATAAGAATCAGTTTGTGAGGTTTCTGCTCAAAAAATTAGGGATTCTACACCATTTTCAAAGATTGTAACTTCCTTCTCCATACAATAAATAATTGTATCATAATTTTACATCCAATTCATTCTGATAATTATATCAAAGTCAGTCATTGGTATGATGATAAGGTTGGAAACTAAATCATGTTTATGTGTCATGATGGGGACTAATTGACATGCCTTTGTAGTAATGATGTATCTCCTTGGAGTTTTGAATCACAACTAGTTTTTTAAATAAAATTGGCCATGTCTAATTTTCTTGGAAAACTGGGAAGATATAAATGAATGCGATGATCAAGAATCAAATAAAGTGTTGTCTAAGTTTGAGGAAACAATTAAAGTACCTTCCACAACATAATTAGGATCTTCAACCTCTACCGTTGTAATTGCATAAGCTCTCCCTTTCTATATTGGCCTTTTCTGAGGAATGTTTCCTTGGCGCTTAGAATGCATAGTGTCCCATCTCTCTACAATTGTATCATTGAGCATCATTGACTTGATTCTTCCCATTTCATTCTCTATATCGATTACCCTTTTCTACACACTTGTAGTAGACTCCCATTCTTTTCAAGTATTTCCCGGGATGATTTTTTCCACAGTTCTCACATAATAGGAATTTCTTCATTCCCTTATTCTTATTTGATGCTTCACCTTTTACATGGTTATTAGAGTACCGCTTCTTATCTTGGTTTCCCTTGAACAAATTTTATCTAGAAAATTCCTTCTCTATTTTGATGGAACATGATACAATTTCATCATATGATGACTTTTTTGAGAATCAAATTCCCATTGAAGACTTGGATTTAGACCTTCAACAAAATGATCAATATTTTTTTTCGAGTCACGTACGTTGTCTATGGCATACCTGGATAGAATTGTGAAAGTAGCGTCATACTCTGCAACACTGTCTTCTTCCCTTTTCTTTAAGCTAAGGGATTTCCTCTTCATTTTAGTTCGCTTCTCATGAGGGAAATATTTTTCAATGAATATTCCCTTAAAATTCCTCTATTCCATACCTTTTATTTCTTCTTCCTCAATAGTATTCTGAATCAAGGACCACCATTGATCGTCATCTCCCTTGAGAAAATATACTTCCAGTACTACATTTTCATTTTCATTGCATCTTAATTACATGAATATATTTTCAAGGGATTTGATCCAGTGCTCAGAAAACACTGGATTAGTAGTCCCACTAAAACATGGGGGCTTCTACTACATGAAATGATCCAACACATGTGTGGAATGGTTATTTGTTACAACTTGAGTATGTAGTCCCAATATGGACATGATCTGATCTACTCCAACAATGACTGTATTTACTTGATCAGTGGGGAAATACCTACATTTCCCATGAGTATTGATTCTCCTTCTTCCATTAGGCTCCATTTCTAAATAATGACATACACTCGATTAGGTTATTAATCTCAAATAGGAAATCACATAACATAGATTGAAATTCTATGCATAACTAATCTCCTAAACATGGTTTACCTAATGAAATATTTACATCAAAATCCTTCATAATGGATTGTAAAGAAAATATGAATTATCCTAAGAATATCCCTCGGGAGTGTCAATACCGAGAGTGCAACAATGCCTATTGTCATGTACCAGGATACCCCAGGTCAAGCTCAAAACTCCTTGTTCGTGCTTTCACTCCTAGGTACATCTGTGCCAGAGCCAACTATACCTGTTTATATCCATATAGGGATGTATTTGATAGAAATATTCACATAATATATTCCTTACAAAAATACTAGAACATTCTTGTATGTTTATCCTCAAATAATACCTTTGGGATCTATTTCCTACTGTACATTTTTCAATATAGCTTTCATGTTTTCTACTAAACTTCCTCTAATACCAACTGTAATTCCCAAACCCCTCTAGACTGGAGAAGATGCATTACTTGTTATATTGGAATGGTTATAAGAAATGAAAATCCCGAAATAACAATCGGTTTAGTAGTCTTGAAGAATTTAAATTAATATATGTAACTCAAAATACATTGGAAAAGGTTACATAATACAATACATAACAAAAACTAAAAAATTGAATCCACAGAAACTCAATAAATGATCTCGTATTCATCACTTGTTGAAGTTTAAAAAATGAAATGGGTGAGATCAAACATTCATTAGGGTTTAAAAATTGCGGAAGCATGAATAAAAAATAACTAAATCATAAATAACTTGGCATAGTCAATATGTCGTGGTGAATAAAGGAAAAACCCACACCATTAATAAACTAAGAATGAAACTGCATCTATAGATTTTGTCATAGTGAAAAACTCATTGATAGTAATAAATGATATTGAATAAAGAAAATTATTTTAATTAGACAACATGTATTTGGTACAAGAGAACATAATACCATTAATATGGTTTAGTTCTTCTGGTAGAAATCCATATGATTTTTGGAAACAAACTCGAAGGGTTTGTCGCCACCTGATTTGTCTCATGAGATCCGTCGATGCATCGATGGGATATAGAGGGCCCCACCCACCGATGCATGTCCAAATCATTATTTATACATATATTTAGTACAAGTTAAATCTTCCAGCTCAATATCCTTATAGAGTAGAGAATACAGATTCCTCAATATTTCCATAGTGAAAACAACTTTCCAATTTAACATCGTATGTGAAATGGTATACGACTGAAGGAATTAGTAATATCCATGATAAAAGAAAATGGATATTTACCAGAATTATAATTTCAAATTAAATATGATATCAAATGGGTAGTAGATACACCACATAATAAATATTAGGAGTACAATACCAAGTAGGACTCAATGGAATGGAAATTCATACAAAGTCACTTAGCATATTGTAATCAGTTGAATCATATGACCAAAAGTCAATAATATATAAATGAATCAAAAAATACTATGAATATAAATAGAATCATGATATTATATATCAAATGTCAGTAAGCATATACCACATACAAGAAATAAGTGGCGAACAATGGAAATCTCATGGAAGTAAAAGTGAGATGAGAAACCCCTTACCTTATGCTTGAGTGTGTTCTTCGTCTGTTTTAATGAACTGAATAATAAAATTTAGATTCACTAATTAATAGTTAAAAAACCTCATATAAATATAATTGATTTAGTAAAACCTTATTTGGTTCATTCATGGCTCTTTTTATGGGTTTAAGAGGTTCAATTTTATTATTTTGGATGAATTTTCTTCCTTGGTTTTCATGATCGGTTTACTTGTATTCCTGAATGTAAGTTCATTTGATGTGTGAATAAAAATACATAATTTTTAATATATATTATTAATTAAATTTTAGAGATATAAATTATCTTATAATTATTTTGGGTTATATTCCATGATGTTGAATCATTAGTTAAATGATAATTACAAATGTTTAGATTAAATTGGTGGTTTTGTTCATAATGAACTTGTTTTGTATTATTATTTTATATAATAAGTGTGTATAGATTAAATAACATTAATGAGATAAAATAAATATATTATGATCTGGTTCAACCATAAAAATGGTTACATAACCATAATTGAACATGGTAATGAAAATTGAGAACCCGTCGTCCTTGAATGTGATAAATTAACACCTCTCAGATGGTGTTTTCATATTTAGAATATGAGGATGGGGAAAGAGAAATGATAATGAAATATTGAATTAGCATAATATAATTCAAGTTCATGTAAGTTAATGTAATTATCATAGAATTTTTATGAGGGTATATGAGGAAAGAATTATAAAAGAAAGGAACTCAATATAGAAGAAAAATTGAGAAATCTCTCACGAAAGTTCGGCTTCATAACGACATCACTTAAAATTTCATAAAATAGTTTTATGAGAGATAGGGGTATCTCATCAATTTTAAATAATATGTGAAGAAAGGGTAATATGAAATGAAATATCCCAAAATAATCCAATTGCAAATAAAAGAGAAAACATAAAATGAAAGCTTTAAGAAAAGAGAAGGGTGGTTGATTCTCTTACCTTGTAGAGTAACTCCCAAAATATGAAGGTTGGGACCTTGGGGGTTAGATGAAACCTTGGGAGTACTACATGGGAAGTAATAATATCAAAGCTTCAAGGATAATGTGTTTGTACTGAAAGAAAACGAATGGGGTGAGTGGGTATTTATAGTAATTAAGAGGGAGTTTTTTATTAATTAAAAGGGACACCTCATTAGTGGTTTTTGAAAAACCATGGGCTTTCCCATGGTATTTGACCATGGTTTTAGCCAGTTGGGAAACCTTATGTCATATTATTTTGTACAAAAGTAGTCCACAATTTTATATTAATTATTATATAATTATAATGTCATTAAACTACAAAAAACTCTAAATTGTATTTGTATTATTCACAAAAATTCAAGTATTTTAAAAAAATCCCTAAAATTCACCGTAACCATTTTTTTGACATGTAGAATTCAAAAATGAACTAAATTTTTTAAAATAATTTCACAAGTATTTTTAATTTAATTTTTGAATAAAATAACACTTTATTCAAAAATAACAATTTTAAAGGTATAATTAGTTTTATATAACATTGAAAAATTAATTTAGATATCATTATCTTAATACATAAAAAAATATTAAAATTATTTACTATTCAAAAGGGTCATATTACTATACAAATTACTATTCATAAGGGTATGTTATTATTCATTTAAAAATCATGTTGGTTCTTTTAGACTCCAAATAACTTACAGGTCACAACTCTAAATGACCGTTTTTTGAAATTCAAAACATAGAAGTGAGAAATTTATGTTTGATGGCTAGGTTATGACTATCTCCTAAATAACTAAGTGTTGTTTCAAAGGAACACAGTGCGTTATGAAATATAGGCTATGAATAGAATATATTTAAGAGAATTATACTATAAAATGTTTGGGGTGTTATAGCCTATGATCATCAAACTTATGGTAAGGTATCTGAAATCAATCTAGGTGATCTAGAAGTGCTCTATGAGAATAAGATTCTTGCCCTGCAAAATCTAGAGTGGCATCAGAATAAGATATCCAGATATTTTAGTAAAAACGTATGCCTTCACTCTTTATTGCAAGTTGACATGGTGTTGGGCTTGATAATTCCAATGATACCTGGTAAGAAATCACCCAAACTAGATCCAAAATGGTAAGGACCTTACATCATTCACAAGGTTTACCTAATGGCACGTACTCCATGTTTACCATGGATGAGGAGCATATAACTCCTACCACCAATTACAAATTTCTCAATGATTACGTTTCATATGTAATCCTTAGTCTCGCATGACTTGAAACCGTTCCGTCTTTACTGCACGATGTTAAACTGCATGATTTGTCCAGGCTGAAGGACGTAAAACTACACCACACCTGTCCAACACGATGTTAACTAGTTTTTTTTCATCCAGCATGATGTTAAACTTCAAGCGGACATTTCTTCTATGGGCCTATCCCCAAAAATCAATATATCCCTTTTGGTCCGACCCCTTGGCCTGGATACTTATCAAAACGCATGGTGTAGTACATGCCTCGTTTTCCTTCATTCACGTTGTGTTTAACATGACTGCACCATAGACTCCCCTCTTTGGAGATCTCCACCTTTTTCTCATCCTTACCACATGACATTAAACTGCACGAGCATATTCAGGCCTCACACATCCCCTTTATTTGAGTCTTCATCATCATTTACATCTGAAAGGACCGTTGAATGGTACGGGTGCGTGGACTTATGGATCACCTACTATTTCAATCCAACGTCATGGAGGGTCCTAAACGACACTTTGATACAAGTCCCACATTTTCAATATGGTCAGTGGTTGTCACTCATTTGTGGTTCCCATTTCAGGTCACATGATATGGATATTGTGTTTCGAACATGGTCAAAAACCATCCTCCATCATTATCACCACCCCTATATGTCCAAAATATTTGGTGCAATGATTCATTTTGTCTTTCTATCCCTTTGAAAGTTAGTGTGTCTTGAGTAGGAGTGCTGGTTTGGTTGGGATTGACCCTGCCCGATCCCTTCCTTCATTGTCTCTCCCTTATATACAGGGGAGAACCTAACCCCATTCCTTGTTTCCCACACCGATAATTGCTCATGTGGGCTTAGGAACATTGGTAAGGCAATTCTCACATAAAGAGTCACGTAATTAAGGTTTGAGATCTATGACCTAAAACTAAGATCACTACAGTTCTCACTGGACAACCTTAAACTACATGATCCATCGAGGCCGAAAGATGTAAAACTACTCAACACCCGTCCTCACCACACGAAATTACACTGCAAACTTCTCGGGACCATTCATCTATCACTTAGCCTCAGGTCCCTCAACCTTTCCTGCCCCCTGGCCCACGTTCTCACTTAGGATTGTGCAGTATGGTATGGACTCTATGTCCACGTTCATGTCGGGCTATTTTTTCCACACTACGTACGTCCCCTTGAGACACCCCTCCTTCATCCATACTCCATGCCATAGGATTTAAATTTCATGGTTGCCATCACTCTTTATGTGTCTCAATATTTGGGTTTACATCATCTTTAACATTCGAAAGGACCCCCGAACGGTATGGAATCTAGGACTCATTTCTATCCTACATTCTCAGTCCAATGTCCCTGAGGATTTTGGGAGACAATTTGATACAAGTCCTACATTATGAATATGATTAGCAGTCGATGTTTAATTTTTTGTCCCCATTTCAGGTCACACAATACAGATACTGTGCTACAAACATGGTCAGCTGTTATCCGCAATCATTGTTGTCATCCCACAGTCTCACAAATGACAGGAACAATGATTTACCATTTCTGCCCACTTTTCACAGACATATGAAATTAAACTGGGAATCTACTGTCTAAGAACTATGACCATAAACTATGATCAATCACATCCTCATCGCATGATGTCAAACTGCACTCCACTTCAGAACTACATATGGATTGATTCCCATCTTCATGAGATATGATGGAACGCCCGAACATTTCGTCTTCGGATCTAGCCCTGTTTCTTCGAAACCTCCTCTTCATTCTGGCCCCTTAGCCTATGTTCCCAAGGAGAGGTTATGTGGTGTGGTATTGGATTATGTACTCATTCACGTGGGGTTTCCAACAACCACGTCACATACCTCTCTCTTGAGATCTCTCCATCCCCAAATACTCCACTCATCTTCTCGAGTTGTCCACTCTCAAATTTGGCCCCTCTACTCTCTTTGGATATTCACCAATGTGCCCAAGAGCACTTTGGTTTAGGACCTAGTGTGTCAGATTCTACATAGACATGTTTTCATCCATTTCCATGCTTCATTTTTCCCTTTATTTATAATTTGATTATATTTCACATTCAAAAGGACCCCCAAAAGGCATGGATGCTTGGCCTCAGTGATCTCCTACTGTCTTGGTCCAAGGACCCCGAGGATTTCAAATGACAATTCGACACAAGTCCCACATTTCAAATATGGTCAATGATCGATGATCATTTGTTTGTTCCCATTTCAGGTCACACGATATGGATGATGTGTTTTGAACACAATCAAGAGTTATCCTCCATCATTATTCCACCCCCATTAAGACCTAAATATTGTTTTCATGATTCACATCATTTTCAATCCATCATGTCCAAGTGGAATTTTGACACTCTCAGTGCTATCCCTCAGCGCACATTTTCATGTAAAGAGGATGAATCCATGGTGTGGTTTCATTCGAGGCTCCATAATATTTCCCCTTTCCTTGTATTATATGTGTTTCAAAGATCTTATCCACCATTGTTTCCCAAATCGATCATAGATCACATGGTCTTAGGGATTTGGTCACAGTTTACACCCTCTTGGAAGAGTCTCACCTCTCAATGGTCTGAACTCAATGACCATAAAATAAGATCTACCATATCCTTGTCGTATGATGTTAAACTTCACGACACATTCAGAACTATGTGTGGCTTGATTCCCATCCTCATGGGATACATTGGAATTCCCGAACATTTCTTCCTCGGGTCAAGCTCAACCTCCACTAATTATCTCTTTCGGTCGGCCTTTTTTCTCTGAATCTTATAGGATTTCATGGTATGGAGTATGAAATCTTATGTCCTCATTCACGTCGGGTATTCAATAGTAACACCATGTACTCCCCCTTTTAGGAGCAAGTCTCTCTTGTCCCTGTCCTTATCGCTTGATGTTAAACTGAATGACACATTCAGAACTACAGGTGGATTGATTTCCATACTTATGGGATATATAGAAACACTAAGACATTTCTTCTTTGCATATAGCCCCAGGTATCTCAAATCCTTCTCTCTTTTAGGCCCTCTAAGACCAAACTCTATCAGAGGCTTTGGGTTTTGTGTGGACTCCTTTTTTTCACATTCAGGCTGGTGTTTTCAACAACTGTACCATGTGTCTTCCTTTTCCCATCACAACATTGTCCGAGTTCTAAAACCATAAAATAATATCTTCTTGGTAGAACTATGTATGGCTTGATTCCCATGGGATACATTGGAACTCCTGAGTGTTTAGCCACTAAGTCTAGCCACGGGAATGTGTCATGAGATGGGAGGCCAACTTGGTCCTCACCCACGTCGGGTTTTCCTACTTCCCCACCATGCACACATTCCATCAAACCAAGTCCCCTCTTATACTAGATGTTTTCATCCCAGGACACTTATCCTTGGAAAGGGATTCAAATCCTTATATCTGAAACATCTCATTGGTATACTCTAATGAACCTGGAAAAGAGCCCAAAGTGTTTAATTTCACTTGGGAATTCCCTTGTTTCATGTACAAGTCTCATGATCCCATTAATTGGATCCCCATACACTTCAACCTCTGAAGGGACCCCCTTTACATCCTTGTCTCAGGACACATTGGCTTACCTACCATATTGGGCCAATGACCTAGAAGACCTCAGAAAACATTTTGAAACATAACCCATGTTTTGAACATGGTCAGTGGTCGACCCTCATTTGTCTATCCCCATGCCATGATAATGCGAAACAAATGCTATGTTTCAAACATTGTCAATAGTTATCTTTTATCGTCATGCCACCATCATTTCAATACAGATCTTAGGGTCTAAGATTCACATCTTCCCACTCCCTTATGTTCAAGTGGAATTCCAGCACACTCAGTTTTACTCCTCCGTGCATCTATGTATGTTAAGTAGGTAGGTTAGTAATATTGGGATATCATACAACTAGAATTCCATTACTACTAATGTGTGCCTCCCAATATTAGGAAAATTCTATCACTACTCCTTGATTCCCACATCGATCATGAATCATGTGGGATTAGTGGTTTTGGTAGGATGTGTATTGGTGTATCTGAACTACACATTCCCTTCGTCCCACATGACATTGAACTGCAATCTGAGAACTATGTACAGCTTGATTGACATCCTCATGGGATACATAAGAACTCCCAGACACATTGTCTGGGGCCCAGCCCAAAATTTGTCATCCTCGGTCCCCTAACCTATGATTTCCCCAGGGATTATGTGGTGTGGGGTGGAATACTTATTTCTTCATTCACGTCAGGTCTGTAACGGCCACACTGTGTACTCCCCCTTTTGGATGTCTCCATCCAATATCCATCCTACTGTATGCTGATATACTACAAAATTCATCCAGAACTATGTATGTATTGATTCCTATAGCATCCCGCCTTTTTATCACATAAACTTTCATTACATTATACAAAACTGAGGATCTTTAAGGTTTAGTGTCTTGGAAACCAGGAACTTAAAACATGAAAACATAAAACATTCTTCTAAAACACTTGAAATGCTTCTCCTCATGTTCATCCTAGGTTCATTACTGCATCACATAACCTGGGAGCATACATCAAAAGAAAGGGTGAGTAGAATGCCCAGTAAGGGAAACAAGGGAAACATTTAACATGTGAACTTGAGATACATCAACTATTTCATGAACAAGAACATTAAAGCATGATAAAAAAAATCATGTGGAATATCATAATAAAAATAACATTTTCATAACTTGAAGATGTGGCTACATCATTTAACATAGACAATCATGAACATATCACCAAGGTCCATCCCCAAGGTGTCATTTGAAAATTACCAAGGTTATTCACCAAGGTATCGTGAAAATTGTAATCTCTAGTGGTTACATCATTACCCAATGTATTGGAGCGCTATCAGGGCGCACCCTTAAATTTGCCTTTATTATCAAGTGAGACACATATATCATCATCAAAAATTTCATAAATAACCCATATAGCATAAAATAAATGGGTTTCATTTCATAATCATAACGTTTTAAAAACTGCTTTAAAGACATGATCTTTACATCACTTTAAAACCCACAGAAAAGGAAGGTGGGTATCATGTATGTAAATCCCAGAATTTAAAATAGAACATTTCGGTATATATGTGAATACCCCTTTAGAATAAAGAGCTTTGAGTATTCACTTAATAATATAAAAGATCTTTAGAAAAAGAGAGAGACATTTTGAGACGGAAATTCTGCTGCATAATGGATATGTTACGAGGTTTTAGAAGACATTAAAAAGAGAGGTAAAATGGGTCAAACATTCATAAATGACCCATAAAATAGTATATAAGAAGGATACATGATCATGATAATGAAATTTCAAGGACATACCATTTTAAATGAAAAACATTGAAGGAAGACAAAAATTAGATTTCTCTTATGAGAGTTCGACAGCCTAACGACGTTACTTAAACTTCAACAAAAATGATTTGAAAAGATCAAATAGGGTTTCTCATCATGTGAACATAAGAGTTCATTATGATAGATATAGAGATAATTCCCCAACATAACAAAAAGTAACTTGAATGAATTGACATGAAAGTAGAACTTCAAAACGAGAAGGGTGAAGAACCACTTAAAAATTCGGCAGCCTAACGGCGCCACATAAAACATCAAAATACTGAATTGAAGAGATCAAATGGGGTCTCTAATCATATGAACATAAAATTACAGTATGATAGATATAGAGATCATACCCCAACATAACAAAAAGGAACACGAAATAATTGACATGAAAGTACAACTTCAAAACGAGAAGGCTGAAGAACCACTTAAAAATTCGGCAGCCTAACGGCGCCACTTAAAACTTTACAATTCTGAATTGAAGAGATCAAATGGGGTTTCTCATCATATTAACATAAGAGTCCAGTATGATAGTTATAGAGATCATACCCAAACATAAAAAAAGGAACTTGAAATAATTGACATGAAAGTAGAACTTCAAAACGAGAAGGGTGAAGAACCACTTAATAATTCGGCAGCCTAACGGCGCCACTTAAAACTTCAAAATAATGAATTGAAGAGGTCAAATGGGTTCTCTAATCATATGAACATAAGAGTCCAGTATGATAGATATAGAGATCATACCCCAACATAACAAAAAGGAACTTAAAAGAATTGACATGAAAGTAGAACTTCAAAACGAGAAGGGTGAAGAACCACTTAAAAATTCGGCAGCCTAACGGCGCCACTTAAAACTTCAAAATACTGAATTGAAGAGATCAAATGGGGTCTATAATCATATGAACATAAGAGTCCTGTATGATAGATATAGAGATCATACCCCAATATAACAAAAAGAAACTTAAAAGAATTGACATGAAGTAGAACTTCAAAATGAGAAGGGTGAAGAACCACTTAAAAATTCGACAGCCTAACGGCGCCACTTAAAACTTCAAAATACTGAATTGAAGAGATCAAATGGGGTCTCTCATCATATTATCATAAGAGATCAGTATGATAAATTTAGAGATCATACCCCAACATAATAAAAATGAACTTGAAATACTTGACATGAAAATAGATCGTGAAAAATGAGAAGGGAGAAAGAATCTGTTACAAAAATATCGCCAGCCTAACGGCGCCACTTAAAACATCACAAAATGAAATAATGAGAGTAAGAGGGGATCTCTCATTATATTAACATTAAAAGGGAAGTAAAAGGAGTATAAAAGAACATCCTTCAACATAATAACATGGAGCATAAAAGGAATGACATCAAAGAGATTACTTGAAATGAAAGAGAGAGGTCGGATCCCTTACCTTAAAACGTGACTCTTGAAACTCAAAGGTATGGACCTTGAGGGCTTGGGGGCACCTTGGGAGGACTCCTTGGGAGGTAATGAGACCAGAAATTCGTTGGGGAAGAGTGGGGAGTCGAATGGATGAGATGAGGGCTTGGTATTTATAGAGAAAGTGAGGGGACAAGGCATTAATGGCCAAGGGACACCTCACATGTGCTTTTCTCAAACCCATGTGCTCTCCCTTGGAATTTACCATGGAGTTAGGCCACATGGGCCCCCCAAAACAATAATTCATCACCCTTGGCTGGCCAACCCTTAAAATATCTCATGACATCATCATGACACAGCTATGATGTCATTAAACATACCGAAACCCTAAAACTGCATTTTTACTATTCACTGAAAATTCATCTTTCTCAGAAAAATCCCAAAATTTCACACTAACCAAATATCAATGCTCTGATTTCAAAAATGAACTCCATTTTATAAAAATAATTTTCTAAATATTTTTAAATTTGTTTTTAAATAAATACACTATTCACCGAAAATTCATTTTTTCAGAAAAAACCCCAAAAATTACCATAACATAATATCGGTTCTCTGTGTTCAAAAAATGAAATCCATTTTATAAAAATAATTTTCTAAATATTTTTAATTTAATTTTTAATTAAAAAACACTATTCACCCGAAAAATCTAATACTTGAATAATAATTTATGAAACCGTTATTTAACCATTTTATTGAATCACATTACTTAATCAAGGTGCCTAGATTATATTAATACTTTCGTTAAGTGAGATTACTAATCCATTTGGACACATTACTAATCCTAATAATAAAATCACTATTCATAATTTACTATTCATCAAAAATTAAGTTGATCTTATTAGTCTCTAAATTTCGTACTGAACATAATTGTAGAAGACCATTTTTCGAAAATCATTACACATTTTTAATTATTTAAGGTTTACACAACCATTTTTAAAATATCATTTTTCTAAAATTCATCAAAAATATGCATATTATATTTATCCGGTCATTTGAAAATTCATAAACTTCATCATAAGAAGAAATCCCAATTTTTATTTAAAACAAGGAATTACACAAGGCAGTTACGGTCTCCTTACATAGCCCCTTATCACACCAGCATAGGACCTAAGTGTAAGGTGTGCTAAGGTGAGAGAATCCGAGGGAGGCTCGGCCAACATCACACGAGTAGTAATTTCTATTAGTTTGAACTTCTCGCGAAGGCGATCCCGTTCTAGCTTCACACGATGAAGTTCAGCTTGGGTTTGGTCCAGAGCAAAGCCCAGTGGTGCTACCTCCTTCCCAAGTTCTGTTAGATGGGCTTCGATCGGTCCAAGACTACTGGGTGAGGCCATCGAATCTTCTTTCTATTTTAATTAACCATGATTGCTTGTATTTAGAGACAATATTCAAAACGTTTAGTTTCCAGTGGACATATTGACCAATGGTCAAATAACAATCAAAACCCAACAGTCTCATTTTAATTATACTCATGTTATCAAATGAAACATTTTTGTTGAGTATAAAAATAAAATAAAATAACACATAAAATTAGGAAACAAGATTTATTTAAAATTTTGGGTCGTTACAATCTTCCCCCCTTAAGAAATTGCGTCCTCGCAATTGTTTTTTTTAAATAGGTTTTGAAATTTAATTTAAAGTCCCACATCGTAAAATGAGTCAGTAAAACTATTACTTTAAAAGAAAGAAAGGGAAGTACGAAGGTCACCTGAGTTAGCCCACACTAGGATTCCATGTAGGAAAATATGGACATGGAGGAGAAAACAAAGGGTCATGTTCTGAGGGAGAGTGATAGAGAACATGATTAGGAGAAAGTTAACCATAAGAAAATCCCAAACTTATAATGTGTGTAAATGATCTTTGATTACCTAGTAGGAAACGTAAACCAACAACGTTTTTGTTTTATGTTCCTTTTCATAATTTTGAGGAATTCATTTACAACATAGAACAAGAACATAAGGAAATATATCTACCTTCATGTAGAGTTTCACCTTTTAATAGGTTTCTACCAAAACTAATCTTTTCTCCCAAATGATGAGCACTCAAAACTACTTGGTCTCATCAAAACACAAGAATCATCTTCTAGAGAATCACATAATCCCCAAAAGATTAACTATCTATTTCTTCTATCTTTGAACATTATCAAAAACAGAAAGGGTAAGGTTAAACAACTCTTCAAAAAGGAAGAATCCCATAGGTATGGAAACTACTTTTAAATCTTAAAAGTTCCATGGTACTACCCAAAGTTCATCATAGACCATCCCATAAATAACGGTCCTTAAAATTCCTCAAAATAAAACAAACTAAGATTGAAACCCAAATACAAGAAGGATTTGATAACATAGTCTTCCAAAATAAACTTCATTGTTCATCTCCAAACAACATCAACAACTCCTAACATCTAAACTAAACATATTTTACCCAAGATAGGTTAATCATTCCTATAAGTATCCTAAATTACTATAAGTCCACCATAAATTTATCGATTCTTCAAAATATAAGTCAACCTTACTCCTCAATAAAAATACCACAGTATTCTATTTACCTCGATCATATAGGGTCCCTAAAGTAGTGAACGTATTCAAAAATAATAATAATCTTTTAATCCCCTTATCACCTCTGTCATATTAATACGATAATCGTCGCATTTCCTATCACATTGGTTTTTGGGACATGTTCTTCCATTTCCCACCATTAACTAAGAAAAGAAACTATAATTAGGGGCTTATTTACTTAGCTAATAATCATGAAAAATAAACTTTAAGCATAAAAGGATAAACATGTAGAATAAAAGTATATCCTCACTTGTGATCCCCTAGGTTCCAATCAAGGTTATCCATGATCATATATTCTTATGTGAATCCTTATTTTGTTTTATCCTTGTTCCATTAATAATGGTTCATACTAAGCTTATGAATTTACCAAAGCATATCCCCCGGGAGTGTCGTAACCAAGAGTGAAGCAAGGCCCGTTGTCGTGTACCAGTTCCCGTTCGAGTCTAGCTCAAAGCGGTGTTTTCGGGTTTTACCCCTATGTACATCTGTTCCAGAGCCACCTCTACCTACTCGTATCCAGACAGGGATGTATTTGCTTGGAAACCCCTTACTCAATACTCACCAAAATACCAGGAAGATTTCCTATATTTAAACTTTTCTATAGGGTTCTTCCTAGATTTTTCATATCCTAATTGCCACAAATAACTATACCATCCTTTGATACCAACTATAGCATCCCGCCTTTTTATCACATAAACTTTCATTACATTATACAAAACTGAGGATCTTTAAGGTTTAGTGTCTTGGAAACCAGGAACTTAAAACATGAAAACATAAAACATTATTCTAAAACACTTGAAAGGCTTCTCCTCATGTTCATCCTAGGTTCATTACTGCATCACATAACCTGGGAGAATACATAAAAAGAAAGGGTGAGCAGAAGGCCCAGTAAGGGAAACAAGGGAAACATTTAACATGTGAACTTGAGATACATCAACTATGTCATGAACAAGAACTTTAAGGCATGATAAAAAAATTCATGGGGCATATCATAATAAAAATAACATTTTAATAACTTGAAGATGTGGCTACATCCTTTAACAAAGAAAATCATGAACATATCACCAAGGTCCATCCCCAAGGTGTTATTTGAAAATTACCAAGGTTATTCACCAAGGTATCGTGAAAATTGTAATCTCTGGTGGTTACATCATTACCCAATGAATTGGAGCGCTATCAGGGCACACCCTTAAATTTGGATTTATTATCATGTGAGCCACATATATCATAATAAAACATTTCATAAATAACCCATATAGCATAAAATAAATGGGTTTCATTTCATTATCACAACGTTTTAAAAACTGCTTTAAAGACATGATCTTTACATCACTTTAAAACCCACAGAAAAGGAAGGTGGGTCTCATGTATGTAAATCCCAGAATTTAAAATAGAACATTTTGGTATATATGTGAATACCCCTTTAGAAGAAAGATCTTTGAGTATTCACTTAATAATATAAATGAACTTTAGAAAAAGAGAGAGACATTTTGAGACGGAAATTCTGCAGCATAATGGCTATGTTACGAGGTTTTAGAAGACATTTAAAAGAGAGGTAAAATGGGTCAAACATTCATAAATGACCCATAAAATAGTATATAAGAAGGATACATGATCATGGTAATGAAATTTCAAGGAAATACCATTTGAAATGAAAAACATGGAAGGAAGAAAAAAATTAGGTTTCTCTTATGAAAGTTCGGCAGCCTAACGACGTTACTTAAACTTCAACAAAAATGATTTGAAAAGATCAAATAGGTTTTCTCATCATGTGAACATAAGAGTTCAGTATGATAGATATAGAGATAATTCCCCAACATAACAAAAAGGAACTTGAATGAATTGACATGAAAGTAGAACTTCAAAACGAGAAGGGTGAAGAACCACTTAAAAATTCGGCAGCCTAACGGCGCCACTTAAAACTTCAAAATACTGAATTGAAGAGATAAAATGGGGTCTCTCATCATATGAACATAAGATTCCATTATGATAGATATATAGATCATACCCCAACATAACAAAAAGGAACTCGAAAGAATTGACATGAAAGTAGAACTTCAAAACGAGAAGGGTGAAGAACCACTTAAAAATTCGGCAGCCTAACGACGCCACTTAAAACTTCAAAATACTGAATTGAAGAGATCAAATGGGGTTTCTCATAATATGAACATAAGATTCCAGTATGATAGATATAGATATCATACCCCAACATAACAAAAAGGAACTTGAAATAATTGACATGAAAGTAGAACTTCAAAACGAGAAGGGTGAAGAACCACTTAAAAATTCGGCAGCCTAACGTCGCCACTTAAAACTTCAAAATATTGAATTGAAGAGATACAATGGGGTCTCTCATCATATGAACATAAGAGTCCAGTATGATAGATATAGAGATCATAACCCAACATAACACAAAGGAACTTAAAATAATTGACATTAAAGTAGAACTTCAAAACGAGAAGGGTGAAGAACCACTTAAAAATTCGGCAGCCTAACGGCGCCACTTAAAACATCAAAATTCTGAATTGAAGAGATAAAATGGGGTCCCTCATCATATGAACATAAGATTATAGTATGATAGATATAGAGATCATACCCCAACATAACAAAAAGTAACTTAAAAGAATTGACATTAAAGTAGAACTTCAAAACGAGAAGGGTGAAGAACCACTTAAAAATTCGGCAGCCTAACGGCGCCACTTAAAACTTCAAAATACTGAATTGAAGAGATCAAATGGGGTCTCTCATCATATGATCATAAAATATCAGTATGATAAATTTAGAGATCATACCCCGACATAATAAAAAGGAACTTGAAATACTTTACATGAAAATAGATCTTGAAAAATGAGAAGGGATAAAGAATCCGTTACAAAAATTTCGGCAGCCTAACGACGCCACTTAAAACATCACAAAATGAAATAATGAGAGTAAGAGGGGATCTCTCATTATATTAACATGAAAAGGGAAGTAAGAGGAGTATAAAAGAACATCCTTCAATATAAGAACATGGAGCATAAAAGGAATGACATCAAAGAATTACTTGAAATGAAAGAGAGAGGTCGGATCCCTTACCTTAAAACGTGACTCTTGAAACTCAATGGTTTGGACCTTGAGGGCTTGGGGGCACCTTGGGAGGACTCATTGGGAGGTAATGAGACCAGAAATTCGTTGGGGAAGAGTGGGGAGTCTAATGGATGAGATTAGGGCTTGGTATTTATAGGGAAAGTGAGGGGACAAGGCATTAATGGCCAAGGGACACCTCACATGTGCTTTTCTCAAACCCATGTGCTCTCCCTTGGCATTTACCATGGAGTTAGGCCACATGGGCCCCCAAAAACAATAATTCATCACCCTTGGCCGGCCAACCCTTAAAATATCTCATGAAATCATCATGACACAGCTATGATGTCATTAAACATACCGAAACCCTAAAACTGCATTTTTACTATTCACTGAAAATTCAACTTTCTCAGAAAAATCCCAAAATTTCACACTAACCAAATATCAATGCTCTGATTTCAAAAATGAACTCCATTTTATAAAAATAATTTTCTAAATATTTTTAAATTTGTTTTTAAATAAATACACTATTCACCGAAAATTCATTTTTTCAGAAAAAACCCCAAAAATTACCATTACATAATATCGGTGCTCTGAGTTCAAAAAATGAAATCCATTTTATAAAAATAATTTTCTAAATATTTTTAATTTAATTTTTAATTAAAAAACACTATTCAAATGAAAAAACTAATACATGAATAATAATTTATGAAACCGTTATTTAACCATTTTATTGAATCACATTACTTAATCAAGGTGCCTAGATTATATTAATACTTTCTTTAAGTGAGATTACTAATCCATTTGGACACATTACTAATCCTAATAATAAAATCACTATTCATAATTTACTATTCATCAAAAATTAAGTTGATCATATTAGTCTCTAAATTTTGTAATGAACATAATTGTAGAGGACAATTTTTCGAAAATCATTACACATTTTTAATTATTTAAGGTTTACACAACCATTTTTAAAATATCATTTTTCTAAAATTCATCAAAAATATGCATATTATATTTATCCGGTCATTTGAAAATTCATAAACTTCATCATAAGAAGAAATCCCAATTTTTATTTAAAACAAAGGATTACACAAGGCAGTTACGGTCTCCTTACATAGCCCCTTATCACACCAGCATAGGACCTAAGTGTAAGGTGTGCTAAGGTGAGAGAATCCGAGGGAGGCTCGGCCAACATCGCACGAGTAGTAATTTCTATCAGTTTGAACTTCTCGCGAAGGCGATCCCATTATAGCTTCACACGATGAAGTTCAGCTTGGGTTTGGTCCAGAGCAAAGCCCAGTGGTGCTACCTTCTTCCCAAGTTCTGTTAGATGGTCTTCGATTGGTCCAAGACTACTGGGTGAGGCCATCGAATCTTCTTTCTATATTAATTAACCAAGAGTGCTTGTATTTAGAGACAATAGTCAAAACGTTTAGTTTCTAGTGGTCATATTGACCAATGGTCAAATAATAATCAAAACCCAACATTCTCATTTTAATTATACTCATGTTATCAAATTAAACATTTTTGTTGAGTATAAAAATAAAATAAAATAACACATAAAATTAGGAAACAAGATTTATTTAAAATTTTGGGTCGTTACAATTCCCATCCTCATGGGATACATATGAATGCTCGAGCACTTCCCCTTGTATCCAGACCCATGTTAATGCACCCATGTTATTTGGTCCAAATAATCCCCCTTGAAATACGTGCGGTGTAGTGTGGACCTCTCTAGCCCTCATTTACGAAAAGTTATGTACTTGGCCACGTGTTTTCTTTTTGGGTAACCATTTCCTCAAAACATGACTTTAAACAGTGGACCTACCCTGAACAAGTTTATGATTCCCCATGATAATAATGGGATGCATCATCTTCCTCGCCGGAGTGGATTTCCCCCGCCAACATGGGTATCTGACCGCACTGTTTTCAAGAACTATGTATGGATTAACTCTTTCCCTAGTAGGATATGTAGTGACATATGTATGTCTAGTTTATAGATCTAGTCACGTGCTTTTAAATCCTCTATACATGAATCTTGGCCTTGTCCCCTTTATAGACTGTTTGTTTCCCCTATTATTACCATACAACATTTAACTGTGCACATATCTTTCTCATTTGCATGATGTAAAACTACGGGATGCTCTAGGATCTCCCAAGAGAAGTGATTTAAAGAAATGAATATGATTCCTGATCAGACTGATGCACTCAACTAATTTGTTTTCATTATCATGACGTAATTTCAAGATTTTTGGACTCCATTCGAACAACCCATCACTCCACCCTCCATGTTTTGTGTGCCCTTTATTTGAATCCCCATCCTCTTTCATGCTTGAAAGAACCCCCTAACAGTATGGATGCTAAGCCTATGGATCACCTACTATCGAAGTCTAAGGTTTTGAAATATAAATGGATGGAATTTCAATCCTGGCCTTATGTTTCGATGATGGTTAGAGGTCGACCCTTGTTTGTTATCCCCATTTCATGCTAATGCAATAGGGATATTGTGTTTTAAACATGGTCAATAGTTATCCCATCATTATCATGCCATCCCTACAATGTTCTGAATTTTGGGTATTTTGATTCAAACATTTCACTCCCCTATATTCAGATTGATTCTAATGCCCCTGGCATTACCCATCTCATGCACTAGAGCATGTTGGGAAAGGGGAAATTCAACTACTCTGAGAACTTCATTCTCCAGTCAGGTCTCCCTCATTCTTCTTAGAAATCCGGATCAGCTGTTTAGACCCCGGATTCCAAAGATCCAGGATGGCACTCTCATATTCGACCAGAATAACGATATGGTCATCCCTTGTTTCCCACACCTGGAACGACCCACATGAGCTTAGGGATTAATAACCGTATATTTCATGAATGTGATGGAAATGTAGAAAACCAAAAAAAAAATTTAAACTCATGCACACAATAAACATAAAAAAGAAAATCACGATAGTACATTTATGGGTTTAAACAAATTATAATGCCTAAGTATTGGACACTCTCATAGATGGATTGACCTCTCCAGTGGAGTGTGCCAACTCTACCACTCTTTGGCTTGTGGAATCCAGGATCCACTGTCACTTATTAAGATCCTACTCTTCCATGATGGAAATGGGGCGTAGTTCATCAGCCTCGATCCTGGCCTGACCCTCTTCATCTTTGATAAGATCCATCTCTTCAGAGGCTCGTCTCATCTGTTCTTCAGCCTCTGCCATCTGGGACATAAACTAAGATACCAGACCCATTTGTGTGTCGAGGAAAGAATAATAATCGTTCACTCATGACCTCAACCATTATATCTCATTTTCATCCACCCGGAGTCTCTTGATGTTCATAGAATTCCTCCTCTTCCAGTCCACACTGAGGCCACGATTATTCTCTCGTATTTCTTCTACCATGAAGTCTCGGATGAGCATATGAGGATGCTGGTCATCCAGTCCTTCATCACATAGTACACACATATTAGAATGATGTCTCGCCTTTTGTTCCATCCATTGTGCTTGAGGGGTCTCCCAATGAGGTTTTTGATCAACATCCATGACCGGCGATGGATGACCCTGATGTCTTCTTCATCCAAAGCCATCTCATCCCAGTCCTTGGGGTTAGGAGGTTCATATGCGGGGAATGATTACAGGAAGTCATCAGTAGGATCTCCATCTCGTGTCTGGTTAGGTAGTTCAGGTCCCATGTCATCCGACTAGTCACCATTTTCAAATTCCACTTTGATGACTTCCGGTTACATCATGTTGATGGTCCCACCTAGGATTGGGTGTGCCGAGGCTTGTTCAGTATGTGCGTCAGCTTCTACAACCACCGGCGTTCCCCTAGGAAAGGTAGCGCCAGGAGCTCCGACCATCTTTATCAATGTATCCCATTCAATTTTAAGAACTATGCACATGAGAATATATAGATGTTAGTTGGCCCGATTCAATGGATGAAAATTAAAAATTCTATAAAGAAGAATTAAAGAGATCAAATAGTCATCCTCTCCCCTGATCTGTTAGTACCGATACCCTGAGGCGTGGCCCCCCATATATGTTAAGAATGTCAAATGACTTCGGGAGAACCACCCTGAGCATCACATCCCCACTAGGCACATAAATTTTCATCATCGTAGGTGAAGATCTCAATGACACATCCATTATTGCACGGGTGTGTGTTTTGTGTATGAGACCCTCCTATACAGGTCAAATGTTTGTTGGGAAGGTCTAAAATGAGGACCATAATAAAATGGTTAAGGGTTTACCGGAATAGATTCTGCAAACTCTTTTAGCACTGATTTTGCAACCTCACCTTCTTCCGAAGGGCTCCCTCTACCAGCCTCTACCCATAGGAGGACTCTTCTATTATACCAGTTGGGGGAAGCGCTCCCACAATTTAGTGGTAGATAACTGTGGAGGTACTGTTCATTCTAGCAGAACTTCCACCAGATCCATCATTGGACATAGAAAACCCCAAGAGTGCACAAATTCCTCCAGATCAGCAATCTACTCCTCCCCTTCTAGATTGAGATACCACAAAGATGGCCCCAGTGCGACTGATCCCCAACAAATCCATCACAAGATGAATTAGATGGTGACACATCTTGGAAGGGTTGATGAATTGTCTATTGACATCCCAGATTTCCCAAGACTCTAAAAGTATAGTTTACTCAGTCATGTCTATATGGAATAACCGGTTCCCCAGAGCCTGAGTGGGTATCCTATAGAACCCCAAGGGCGACCTCCCTTATTGCTGACATTGCTCCTCTGGGACCACCAGGTCTGCCGTTGCCGCCTGACTCTCAGTCAATGCAGGTCTCACTACTTCTGCATCCCCATCACCACAAGATGTCCTTGTCTCCTTCTGGCCCCAACCTCAAGGTTGAGGAGGCACCCCATCACTAGCACGAACGATCCACCTCTTCAACATCTCACCCGGGTAGGCTGCCTCCAAACTCTTAGAATACCCCTTCACTATCCTATAAAAAACATTGGGCGGTGGCACCTCATTCCACATATTTCCATCCTCCCATGTGAACATGAGACACATGTTCCTCATCAAACATGGATGGTCCTCCTGGAACACTCCCAAGTAGGCATGTAGGGTGAGCCTCTACATGAACCAGAGCTACCTCTTGGAGCAGTGTGGGGTGTACGGATCACAAAAAGGCTCACGGTCAACCTGCGCCACTAGGGCTCTAACCCAAAAGGCTAGGAGTTTGGACTTTTACTCTTCCATTCCTTGGCCATCATCAGTGAAAACAACTATTGGAAATGGGAATGTGTGGAAGTTGACCTAGTCCGCCTTCCAGACTCGGTTCAGCACCATGGTTAGGGTCAGCATGGTTAGGAAACTCCCCAATGCATTTACAATAACCTGTCAAAAGTCAGAAATTGGAGGGGAAATGGGGTTCGTGTATTTTTAGGCACCCATATATGTCGCTATCCACCCATACAGAAGATGGAGCGGCCCGCACACCCTATGTGGATTCTTCCCTTTACTGAATTTCCATAGCACTTTGTATAGCTTAACTAACACCGGGATCCCTAGATTGATCCACCCCCCCATCACCAACATGGACGCCCTGATAAATGTTCTCGGTCGTGCGCCCATTTTCTTGTCCCTTACTAGAAGTATCTAGCCTCAAATGAGTGTCGAGATGAACAAAGCCAACCTAATCACCGGTTGTTGCTCGGTGTTGACCTGAAACTCCATGTCTTCCACTACCAATATTCCAAGATCCACTATTATGAGTTCTATTTGCTGTGGTGGAACCCCTTTGGGTAAGTGAGAGGCCTCACAAAAAACTTCCCATATATAGGGGAATCCAGGAACTGCCTGAAACATAACATAAAGTGGACATCCCTCACCAAATTCCTGCCCTCTGCTAGAAGCAGGTCCATCAATACCATTCCTAGCAACAAAATCTCTTCCGGGTCCTCCCATATATTTTTGGCAGGGAGGAACTTGTCATACATCGCCCCCAATATCAGAATCCTCGAGATTTTATGAAGGTCCCAGAGGCTGATGCCGACCTCCACATGGTAAAGATATAACATGTTGGTCCTCGACAACCACCTTCTCAAAAAATATGGAGTCAGTTTCTTCAGTAGTTAGATATGGAATTGGGAGGCCCATGCCGCCTCATACAGGCCCACTCGCCTCACCTCCACCCCAAACTCCTCGTAGGAGGTATTGACCCAGAAATCCATTGCACAATCCAACGTGAAATTTATTCCCTGGAACAGATCCCACCCATTGGTCCACCCCATCTCTGGGTTCCCCAAGTTTGCCTTCAAAATAGCGTGGAACTACAGGGGAGATACCTCTGGATGAAATTTCTTCCCATATATGTTGTTAACATGATTATACAAGTAGTCAACATTAAAGGGTGTATGATCCTCCCATGTATGATCGTCTGACACCAATAACCACTGGTGCTGGAACATCATACTTCGTAACCAATAGGCTGGCTCATACCTGCTTGATTTGGGAATGAGAACATCATCCCTCAGACCAAATCCATATAGATGCAGTCTTTTGTATAGGGGTAGTTCTTCTGGCTGTTCGACAATAGCTCCACCATAGTTTTGTTGTCCGAATGACTCCACACACATTCCCTGATTCATATGTTATCAATCATCTCTACCCATCAGGAAACATCTGCAAGTACCCCTAGAAGCTTCATGGTAAGCCATTTCATTTATAATTATTATTAATTTTTTTCTTGTATTGAAGAGATCGATCACGGAGCTCGATCATAGAGCTCTATTGTAGAGGCAGCTCGCAAAGTCATACAACTGACCTCGCAGGCACAAGACATAGAGTGAAGAATCATAGATTTGTAAGACTCGTAGTGCGCTGTAGAGTAAAGAGGACCCAATTCTCAAAGAATGATTGCAGATCATAAGATGCTTCACGAATCGAGAGACCAAGAACCAAAACATGGAGATATGTATGAAAAAACTAAAAGTTGTCCTCCCATATTTATAGAAAACGTCCTCCGAGATTTGTGCCGTGCCTGGATGAGGTGAGCTTCACAGCATTCTCAACCCATGCATCACCTATCTACATCGTGACCCTACTTCGCGATCGTTCTTTGAAATTGAACTAAATTTTTTTGGTGATCTACCCTCAGACTTAGACCCTTGTTTTCTCCTTCGATCCAACTTTATGGGGGGAGGGGATTTGTTGGTGCCAAAATGTGTGCAGGGAAAAAAATATGCAAAGAGCACACCAATGCCAAAAGGGATACTTTGAAAATCCCTTCAGCACCGTGGACAGCACGAATCCCCTCAGCACCGTGGCTAGTGCAAAGCCGTGACCCACTCTGTGATCACCATAGAGGAAATAGACGGAAGAATATACTATTACGACGTAATTGACGGAATGATTCTCACCACGGAGGGATCCAGATCTCCTATGTGATACCTTATAAATTTAAGGAAGCCTCTTCAAGTGACATAGAGAGAATTAAGCTGGCCTATTTTTGACGGAGGGTATGATGGTCAACTCCACAGTTACGAAAAACATGATGCAATCTGCTACCGATCGAAAAGAACCACATGGATTCACAATGAATTGTCTAAGCTTCAAACCGCCTCTCACATATAAATACGAGGCTACCCTAAGACTCGAGAGATAGATACCCTGGCCTTTCGCCTTCTCATCTCTCAAATCACAGATTATCCAATTATATGTGAATCATTGAGAAAAATAAGCTCTTCATGGTACTTGAGCATTGAGAAATACCCCTACCTTAGCTCAAATACAACCCCTGTTCAAGTAGTGATGCCCTTCGTAAATACCACAGGACCTCACAATGGAAGGAGCTCCTTAAGGGATCTCAGGGCTTTGAAAATTACACATTCTTCTTAAAGTACCTTCCATGCACATGTGGACCCTATTCTAAGGCAGGGTCACTGGGCTTCACAAAGTACATCGGTTTGCAGTTCCACACCTTGTAAGGCATCCATTCTATGTGAATTCCTACTCTAAAAAAGAACTTGCACTTCGCGTAGCACCCTTTGTACGCATGTATATATCATGCCTAGGATATTCCACCACACTTTGCAAATCTTACCCCTTCGTAGAGTCTCTCCTCTCTGTGGAGAACCAGAGGTTCGCAAGGTTTCTTCCTTTGAACCCTTTTGCTTCACGAACCCTTCTCCTGTACGACCCTATAGGTTTTTACAAAGTGATTCCATGGTTCCTTGGGCGGTGCTTCAAATTTATTTACATGGCCTCATGCTTCTTCCCATAGGCATGATAACAAGTATTTCTTCTTCACATATCCATGCAAATGTGAGTCCCTAAATGGATCACTCCATAAACCCATATCCACATAGAATGACTGATGCCTTCCCTTCCCCAAGTGTGGGTGGTTATCAGTTATATAAGTCATTGTGGTGAGGAGTGAATCCTCATCGTCCGAGATGCAGAAAGTTAAACATCCAAGAACCATCATCCTCATCACATGACTTTAAACTATGGCCTCACCCCATGCAATTTACACAGGGTTCCCCGTCTCAGATATTTTCCAGGCCCACTGGGATCCATGGGAGTGTGATATTCCTCACATAGAATGAGATCCTCCTTGTATCGAATGATAAATTTCCACAGGGAGGAGAAAGCATCTTAGCATAATCCCCTATCCTTTCTTGTGGGAGGTAGCATGCCTGCTCCTCCTCTGTTCTTCTTTTCACAAAGGCCAAAGGAGATATGGGCACATGGAATTTCGTCATCCCACCCCTCTCCCTTTAGGATTTATCGCCATCAGGTCTCCATCCCAGAGTATGTAGGAATATATAACTCCTGGGCCACTAACCAAGATTGAGCCCCTGTTTCCTCTTTAGGACACTAACCACACGTAAACCCCACTATATTCCTCATGGAATCACCTTTCATGATGAGATATCTAGGTCATTGCTACTTCTTTTTTCTCAAATTGAGAACGACTCATGTTGGCTTAGAGTAATCATCGACCATGTAATACTCTATGGGCCTCCTTAGCATGTATGTATGCAACCCACCTTTCCGAACTATGTGGAATTTGATCCTTTCCCTCTTCAGGCAGGGTAGATAAGAAACCTCCCTAAGGTTCAATCAAAACACCCATCAGTCCCCATAACTTTAAGTCGGTTCACCCACGTCCCACATGACGTTAAAATATACACCCCTTCCATACTGCATGATGTTAAACTCTACCTATTCAAACTATTTGGGTTTTGATCCCTATCTCTTAGTCAGGGAACATAAGAAGCCTCCCTAAAATTCATCCCCAAATAATGGTAAACCCATTCGAACTACGTGGGTTTTGATCCCAGTCTCCTAGACAGGGTACACAGGAAACTTCCCTGAGGTTCAAACCCAAAGGATGGTAAACCTATTCGAACTATGTGGGTTTTGATCGCTATATCCTTGGTAGGGTATGTTGGAATCCTCACTAAGGTTTAACTCCATTAACTGGTAACATTTGGTGTCCCCTTTGTTGGGAACCACATCCTTGGTCCATCCTAGTGGCGTCATACCAAATCTCTGGTTGCTAAAAATGCATAAGGCCAAGCATGACGAAAGGTCATTATCCTCTGTGGAAATGATAATTCTATGCCACATCCTAAACTATGTGGACTTTGATTCCCTACCACACAGATACGTAGGAAGACCACCTGAGGTTCAAGACAATCACCTATGTCCTATCATGGACTTTCCCTTGAGCCTTTGTGTTTCATGAAGGTTATGCCCCAACCCGGAGGTTCTACTTCCTCAGAGTCCCATCCATGTATCCATTCTCATGGGATTCCTCCTCAGGTGTCCCATTGCCCCACCAAACTACATGGCCTTTTATTCTCCTATATGGGGATTCATAGGAAGCCTATCCGAGGTTCAATCCCAACATCACTACCATTTTCAGGTTAGTTCCATATGATGCACTCCCATCCGTGTTCTAATCAGTTAGATTCGTCTGCGTTGGATATTAAACTCATAGCATACCCTCTTTCAAACACGGTAAGCTGAGGAAAACCATAAGGACATGCCTATGTCATATAATTCCCTAAAGACAAAGTGGGATGAATCGGGCTTCCACTCCTTCGATAATCCCTATTATAAGGGGAAGAAACCTAGAAACATCAGTGTTTCAGCATCTAGACATGCCTGCGATGTCCAACGTGACTAATCCCCCGATCGAAGCTTGCTGGTCTGACCTGACCCCATGGAATATCCTAATATAAGAAGTGTAATTAACTGGCATCAATTAATATATGGCGCTGAGAAGAGTTTTATGAAGAACGTCTTTAATCTATGAGGGAGACCCGGACTTGGTGACGAGTTCTGAGGAGGAATCCATGGAAGGATGAACCGATATCACATCATACCAATTCGATAAAGGAGAAAATTTCCATGAATAAGAGATAGATTTCACCTGACTTTGGAAGTGGGACTAAGGGGAAACAATCAACATGTCCTTACAAAATTATACACACCCAAAAAAAGTGTTGGAAAGAACTATTTAGAAACATATCTATCATACAATTCTCTTAAAAACTAGGTCAGTTCCACCAATATTGTCTTGTTTCTTATAACTTCACCTTTTTTAGTCATCGTATTTCAAAAAAACATTTTGTTCCTATCAAATTCTTATCTTCCAGTTTGGGAACATGTTCCCAGGTATCATTCTTGCCGATGTGATCTAAATATTATATATGGAATCAATATACTCTTGGTTCTTCGAAGCTTCTTCAATATATCACTACACATAGTATGGATATAAAAAGGTATGTGAGACTATACTTTTTGTTATTCTTGTTTGAAGCTATTTCCCTTGATCACCAATGATATTTTATAACTCCACTTTATTCTTTAGTTATGGATGAGATGAATATACTTTTACCTCATCGCTTGAAACGGATGATTCGTCATCTTTATCCTAGTCAATATATATATTTTCACTTAATCAAGATTTTTTTATATTGTTTATTATTAAAAACTTCATCCTCGCATTATCTTATATCTATAGTTAATTGTGAAGTTTTTCTTTCAGAAAATTCCAACACTTTTATATCTAATGAATCCAAAATATTTCTAATTTCATTTTTATAACACATGTATCATTTACCATTAGGTTGGTATCTAAGGAAAATACCTTCAAAACCACTTTGATCGAACTTCCCAAGATTCAAACCTTTTACTTTAATAATGTTAGGACTTCTAAAGAAAATTATGTATTTAAAACATGGTGTTCATTTGTATTACATCTCTTATAGAGTCATATTAGAGTTCTTACATTATAAATAGAGATTTTCAATGTGAAATGATGCCCCAATAAATTTCCACTAAAAGAACTGAGAAGTATAATTTTCAATCAATGTTGGTCAATCCATCTCAACTGATATTATGTTATTTATTTAAGGAACACCATTTTTATATGATGTTTATGGTGAACTATGTTCATGAAGAATGAATTTTTTTTCAAGATATTATTTAAACATTTCATTTTTTACTTCAAACCATTATTTGTTTTACTTTTCTTTATGTAATAACCACATAACTTTTAATCACTTCTTCTAAAACTCTTAAATTTTTTTGAGTATCTGATTTTTTAAGAAAATAATAAATGTAATATGAGTTAAGTAATAAATAAAGGAAATAATGTACTTATCATTATTTTTTTATTTCTTTCTCATGGGCCCACTTATGTCAGAATGAATATGCACAGAGTGACGAGTTTAATGTATGTCAGGTTCCTTATCTATTAATCTAATAATATTCCCAATTTTAAATATAAAAAAACAGTAATCTCTTATTATTTTTATGCTAGGAATGTCACAAATACATTTGTTTTTATTAATATTACTCATATTTTTCTATAACATCTGTCTAATCATATTTTTCTATAAATAATTTTTTTATGTCTCAATGATATAACATGATACCTTAGAATATATAAATTGAATCAAGTTTCCCTTATTTTGTTCTTCTGTTCATAAAACATTTCAATCTAAAATATTATTTACAAAAAACCATCTCTTCTAAAGACAACTTCATTTAATTCACTATAGGGATGTGAAAAACCTAACAAGTTGTACTTAAATAAATCAAATAACAAATAAATATTATATTTTAACATTTCATTTCCACTGATAAAAGATCCAACACCTTTTATTATTAGTGTCTTGTTATTTCCAAAAGTCAGTATACCTTATTTGTAATCTTTCAAATTTTATAATAACTTCAAATATCTGATCATATGTGAAAAAATACACTATCCAATATCCAGGGCCATTCTCCTTTTGTAACATCGAGTGTAGATTCATCTAAAAAGGACTCTTCTTTAACTTTATATTCCATAACATGAAACTTTTTAGATTTAAAATATAATCTTTGTTAATTTAGAATCATTACATTACATCCTTAAGCAATGTAAGAACCCGGGTATCTAGAATAGGTCAAAATTCCGACCCTGTTTGACCTTTTTACTTGTTTCTAAGAGAACTGGGAAAATGTGGGAGGTTTTGGAAATTTTTAGATTACATGATATGTACTCAAAAGTACACGCCGTGTGTATGTTAGGAATGTATCGGCCGCATACTTTCCATATACATGCCATATGTTGATCAGGTGAAATTAATCCACTACATAGTGTGTAGTTTTCCTTAACATGCCGTGTATGTTCCCTTCCACATACCGGCTGAGTACTAGCCATGTGATTGACCTGTGTGGAGAATCAAATCCATGTTGGTATGTCTTTTTAAGTTGGAGTACGGACAAAGCTACTACACGACATGTAGTCCTTCAAAAATTCCACTTAATTTTATTTTTATTCACATAAATGAAAGAGCGTTGCATTTTATTTCAAAAAACACCTTCTTCTTCCCCAAATTTGGAACAAATTTGTTATGAAATACCGAAGAATGTTTCTTCTCCTAGATTCTACATCTGAAGTCTATTATTCAATCCATTAGTGGCTATGGGATCACATCAGCAAGGCTAAACCCACACACACTTTTTTGTTCCAATTTATTTGCCTCACACACCACATATTCCATCTGAGTGGAATTTAATGGAATTAACAGAAAATCTAATCTACAAAGTTCATCTTTGAATTGGATTTTGATAGAAGATGTGCTTATGTCTACGAATCTTAGGTAGGTGATGTGTACCATCTTTTGTGTTTTGATGGACTCTTTGGTGGCGTGGCCTTAAACACATTTTTGGTTATATTGAGCGTGACCCTATTTTATATTCAATTTAATATTAAATTGTTTATTTGACCTATGTGATGCCTTTTGGTATGCCATGTTTCCGTTTTTTCTTGAGCAGGGCTGGGCGAGGGGCCCTTTCTCTTTTGGGACATTTTGGTCAGTGGTGCCAAGATGGTATAAGTTGTTTTTGTTTGATTAAAATGATGAGTTTAATTTTTTATGTTATGATATGAATTGTTAGAGGATTCCAAGACCTGGGTTATAGTATGAGACAACACATAGCCAGTGCAATTGAAATATTTAGTTGTTTTTCCTGATTAAATTATTTCTTTTGAATATATATATATTATGTGTGATATTTTATATGCTGGGAAATTTAGGTTGTGTTGGGCATGGCCCAAATATTTCTTGAGTAATGTTGATCGCATGTTGGGCTTGGCCCGGGTCACATGGGGTGGTTCAGACCACAAGATTGGGCATCATGGACGTCAACTTGAAGAAGTGTGACTATCAAGTTGGGAAGGGCCTGATTTATTTGGATGGAATGACCATCATACTTGAGTTACATGGTCATAGGGACATGAGGTGTCAGGGATGTTATGGCATGGGTACTATTTTGGTGATTACCACTCACCTGGAACTTTGAGTAGAGTGCACAAAGAGAGACTCCTTGATGAGGAAGTTTTGAAAAATCATGTGGGCAGAGGCCCCCACTAGTTGTGGTTTAGGTACTATTGGTTTAGGGGTGGTTTCTTTAGAAAGCCACGTGAAAGATGAGGAGCCTTCAGGGGATATCTTTGAGGCTACCAGGTTTGGGGCAATGGCTCTCCATGGTTTGAGGGATGGCATTGCCATACCTCCGATTACTTTATTGTGGGAATATATCGACATCCCTCCTATTACGTGTATTATGATATGTAGTCTCGTGGTGGGTTTTTTGGTTTGTGGTTGTTCTGCATTTGATTGTTTTATGAATGTTTCAGGTTGTGATCTAGTATGTGTTAAGGGTTGTGCGGTTTCTCACTTTTCTTAAATGTGTTTGGAAATAAAAAATTTACTTTTAAGTCATGTATCATTGTTCCTCTATGTTTCTACTTCTTGGGAGTGCCTTTGGGATGTCTGTACTTGAGACAAATGGTGTAAGAGGGCACATGGTGCTAGGTTACAAGATAGATATTTCTACATTGACTGAAACAGGTGAAACTCCATGGTGGCTGCTTCACACTAGTGGAGTTCATGTTTATTTTTGCATCATACTGTCTACAATTTTCCTTATAAATGCAAGACCTCTTAAACACATATATTAGGTATGCACTGTTGGGTGGTATCCTACTGATAGTCGTCACACACTCTGCATGAGCACTTCAGGACACGTATAGATTTTATGGATTTATGTGCATGAAATAGATTTTCTTTAGAGGTTGGACTATATTAGCTATCAAATGGGGATGGTATGGACCTTGAGGTCTTGCCTAGCTGGAGTTTACTTTGTTATTTTTCTTTCATGTACCAGCATGCTTCCCTTGTTTATTGTAGAAATTGTTGGTTAGCCATTGTGGCCCTTTTATATATTTATTTTCTATATATGCCTGATTTTTCAATTCTAGTAGTTTTTACAAGTGGTTCAGCATGCTGTTGTGTTCACATTACTCTGTTGTTGTTTATATTTATTGCTTCCGCTATTTATTTCATTTGACTGTTCTTCTGCTATGCAGGTCTAGTTCGAGTTTGCAATGTATTATAACATTATATAATGATCAGAACAATACCATTATTATATTTGAGAGGGTATAGCCTCCCCACTATATATATAAGACCCTCGCTACATGTCAGAAACCTTTGGTGTTCGTGGAGTTGCTCTTAAGGTAGTAAACCCTGACCCGTTTGGAACTGTTTGGGGGGCTCAACGGGTCATGGACTTTACAAAGTGCTATTAGAGGAGTTCTTGATAGCGATTTAGTAGAAGTGTTTTTATAGCAACTAATGAGATTGAGACTTCTCTTGTTATTTTTGGTGGTTTACTATTTGGGAAACGGTAGATTGGAGATAGGTTGTAATTGGATCTGGGTTTATAGCATGTGCTTGGGTGCCTGCAGCCCCAGGTATGATGAATGGACCAAGTCACCTTGGGTGGGAATTTCTATTTTTATTTTTCTCAGATTACAGTTTATATTATTTCCATCTTGGTGGGTCACTTGGTATGTGATGTTATTGATTGTGATATGTGATCTTTAACCCACTGAGGTATGGGAGAAAGAATTGGACTTTGTCTTGGTATATCAAGGCATGATTTTTTTTGGCTTTTGGAAGATACATTTTAAAGGTATTTAAACTTTATAACTGCATCTATGCTTTGTGAAGTGATAATAACATGTGAATAATATCAATTTCCATGCTATTTATGCTTTTTAAATGTGAAGGGTGAAAATCCTAATAGAATTTCTTATTGATTTCAATGTAATATACTATGTTTATATATATTGTAGAATTGCATATGGTAGGGTATTTAGGCTTGGATAGTATGTGAGCAGGAAGGTACTATGGTTGAGGTGATTTTGATCATCAGGATTAGGTGACTCGGTTATCAGTTTGAGACAACATTGGTTGTTAGGACGAGCATAGACTGAGGTACTTTTGATACTTGGATCTATTGAGGGTGGGTAAGGAGTCCATGAGGCTGGGATTCCATGAGAATGAGTTGCGATATGGGAGAGTCAAGGCAGTTGTTATATGCTTGCTATTTATTGCTTTCCTTATCTGTGTTGAATATATTATATATATATATATGGGGTTTTAGACCATTTATGGTATTCAATAGGTTTCTTTTGGACGACTCAGATGAAGCGTGATGCGGGAGATGGTATAGTGCCACAAGTGTAGGATCAGGTTTAGGATCTGGTGCGGGTAGAGAATAGGCCGCATGTACAAGCTCAAAGACATGATCAGGTTCATGATCCAGTGTAGGCAGATCAATAACTGGTTTTGGTAGCGTTCAGGCCATAGATTTTCGAGAAATTCCAAACTAGCCGGGTACATGTCTTACATGGGATTGATATAGGTGCATAGGGTATAGATCCATCTAGGGAATATCTAATGCAGGATTTCCAGTCGCATCAATCGCCGCCTTTTTAGGGCGAGGGAGGTCTATAGGCGACTGATAACTAGATAGAGAGCATGCCGATGATTTTTGAGTATCTTGAGATGTCTCATGGGTAGAGGGTCAAGCTAGATATGTACATTATGAGAGGACCGATGAAGCGTTGGTGGGATGTGTAGATGTAGGATCGCAGGAACCAAGGGCCAGTATGAAAGGACTTTGAGGACAAGTACTTTGAGAAATTTTACCAAGGGACATTGAGGGAAGAGAGAGCTCAGGAGTTCTTGAGCCTTCAATAGAGATACATGTACATCATGGACTATGAAACTAATTTCACTGAGCTCTCTTGCTTTGGACCTAGAATGGTAAGCAACGACTCCACAAAAGTGAGGTTCTTTGAGGATGGTGTACAACACGCCATTCAGATCCAGGTGAATATATTCATGCTTGGTTTATTCTGAAAGGTGGTGAATCATGAACTCATAGAGGAGGGAAACCAGAGGGATAAACACCAGGTTGGCTGGGCGACAGATTCTGGTGATGGTTTAGATAGAAGGATGCGAGGGCAAGATGATTTTTAGTAGGGATGTCCGGACAAGGACTTAGGTAGACCAACTCATAGTAATTCTTCTGGGGTTTTATTTCAGTGTGGACAACTGGGGAATGTTCAGAATCATTGCGATAGGCCTCCATAGGAGATCTGGGAATGAGGGTAGGTCGGTCCTCTTGAGAGGTTCTACAAGAAGCCTTCTCGGAAAGCCGACATGTAGAGACTAGAATAGACAGTGGAATATGGAGTTGGTTTAGATTCAGTACTAGGAGAGGGTAGATGAGGTTTAACTACATGTGGAGGGAGTGACAGAGATATTGGGACCCAGCTGAGGGGTCAGTGGTCGGTGAATGAAGTAGCACCGTAGGGAGGTTAGGCATCAGGCAGTCATACATCAGGTCTGGTGGATGCAGTGGAGGTTCCAGGGGATGAGTAGGTTGATGAGCCGATGATGGTTATAGTTACACCCTGGGTTTGGTCGTGATCTATTTTGTCTTTAGATGTTTTGGAATGGCCAGTTGGGACATGTCTGCTTTTAGTGCACGAGGTGCACAAGTTTTATGCAGGCTGACTAGATGTTGGTCAGTTAGATTGACACCATATCAGGTGTGTGATGTATTTATATATATATATATATGAGATACGTGGCATCAGGGGCATCTAGGATGCAAATTACTTGAGGTGACTTGGGCATCAGGGTATCATGGATAAAAGTTACTTGAGATGCCTTGGGAATACGAGCATTGAGGATGCGGGTTACTTGAGGTGTCATTGGAATAGGGACATCGAGTTTGCGGGTTACGTGAGGTTCTAGGCACCAGGTTTATTTTGAGCATCCCTAGGATGCAGGACCTCATGGAGGCAGACACCGATGTGGTACAAGATATGTTTGGGGTGTCGATAATGACACGAGAGCACCAATGAGGCATAGGGGTGATGATGCATCATGAGAGGACCATGATTCTAGAATAAGGCTAGTGAAAGATTTCTTGGTTTGATTATTGTCGGGTTGATACTGAGGTAGGAAATTATTAAGGTGGGGATCCCCATTAAGAATTTAGCGAGAGCCATTAAGTCTGGGGTAGTCTGTTTTAATTTGATCAGGGTGGTATATTTGGTGTCATCTCTGTGTTTCATTTGATAGATCGGTGATGAGATATGTTATGGTGGGGAGATTATAAGAACCCAGATTTTAGAACATGTCAAAATCCAGACCTTGTTTGAATTTTTTACTTGATTCCGAGAGTACTGGGAAAATCTAGGAAGTTCTGTAAATATCCAGATTACACACCATGTACTTCCAAGTACACGCCACGTGTATGATTGGTGTGTACTGGCTGCGTGATTTTTGAGTACATTCCAAGTGGTGACCATTTGAAATTAATCCACTACACGGCGTGTAGTTTTCCTTAACAGGCCGTGTACATTCCCTTTCGCGTACCAGCTAAGTCTTAGCCGTGTGATTGACCCTATGTGGAGCATCCAAGCTGTGTGGAAACCTTCGATTAAGTTGTAATATGAAAAAAGATATGACACAACATGTAGTTCTTCACACACATTGTGTACTCTTATTTTTATTCACCTAAATGAAAGAGCTTCGCTTCTTATTTCCGAAAACAACTATTTCTTCCCCAACATCGTAGAAGCTCTATTATGAAATCCTAAAGAACATTTCTTCTCCTAGATTCTTTATCTGAAGTCTATTATTCAGTCCTTTAGTGGCTGTGAGATTGTATCAGTAAGGCTAAAACTGAGTACCCTTTTTTGTTCCAGTTTCTTTGCCTCACACACAACAGATTCCATCTGAGTGGAAATGCCGAGATTTGACATAAATGTAGATCTATAAAGATCGACTACTGATTGGAGATCCAAATCAGACGTGCCTACATCTATGAGTCTCAAGTAGGTGTTGCATAAATTTTTTCATGTTTTTACAGACTTTTGTGTGGTGCAACCTTAAGTGCATTTTGGGGTATTTTGAGCGTGACCTCATATTACCTTATATTGAATATTAAATTGTTTATTTTACATATGGGATGCCTTTGGGTATATCTAGTTTTCTATTTTTCTTGAGTGGGGATGGGAGAGGGTCCTTTTCCCATTTCAGGCATTTTGGATGGGGGTTCCACGATGGTATAAGTTGTTTTTTGATTAAACTGTTGAGTTTAATTTGTTATGTTATGTTATGAATTGTTAGAGGATTCCAAGACCTGGGTGTTGGTAAGAGACAACACATAACCAGTGAAATTCAACTGTTCAATTGTTTTTCCATTTGAAATTATTTATTTTGATTGCATATATGTGATGTGTGATATTACATATGTTGGGACCGTCAAGTTGTGTTTGGCATGGATTGAGTATTTCTTGAGTAATGTGATAGCATGTTGGTCTTGGCCCAGGATACATTGGGTTGTTCTGACCATGAGATTGGGCTTCATGGACATCATCTTGAGGCAGTGTGACTGTCCGATTGGGCATGGCCTGGGTTACATGGATGGGAAGGCCATCAAACATGAGCGACATAGTCGTAGGGACATGAGGTGTTAGGGACATTGTGTCTTAGGTACTATTTCAGTGATTACTGCTCACCTAGAACTTTGATTAGTGTACATACAGAGAGACTCCATGATGAGGAGGTTTTGACTACTCGTGTGGGTATAAGCCCCCATTAGTTTCAGTTTCGGTATTAGTGGTTTGGGGGTTCTTTCCATAGGAAGCCACATGGAAGGTGATGAGCCTTAAAGGGATAACATTGAGGCTATCGGGTTGGGGTTAGAGGCTCTCTATAGTTTTAGGGCAGACATCACTGTCCCTCTGTTTACTTTATTGAGGGCCGAAATCACTGTCCCTCTAGTTACTTATTTGAGACAAGTATCACTATTCCTCTTAGTTACTATTTCTTGGGTACACCATCTTGACGTCGATACTTGAGGCACACGGTGTTAGGGGAACATGGTGCCGAGTTGCAAGATAGATATTCCAACATTGGCCAAATCAGGCAACACTCCATGGTGGCTGCTAAACACCAGTGGAGTTTGTGTTTATTTGTGCATCGTACTATCTACTGTTTTCCTTATAAAGCATTCTGGTTTAAACATTTATTTTAGGTACACACCGTTGGGTGGTATCCTACGAAGAATTGTCTCACACCCTGCATAGAACATTTAGGGAACATGTAGACTTTATGGATTTACGTGCAAGAAAGAGTTTAACTTCAGGAGCTAAACTGTATTAGCTGTCACATGGGGATGGTATAGAAATTGAGGTATTTCCTATATGGTGTTTACATTATTTTTATTTATTTCATGTACCAGCATGCATACCTTGTTTATTGTAGCTAATTTTGGTTATCCATTGATGCCCTTTTATATATTAACTTTCCATGGATGCATGATTTGTCTGTTCTAGTAGTTTTTACAAGTGGTTCAACATGCCGTTGTGTTTACATTCTACTGATCTTGTTTGTATTGATTACTTTTGCCGTTTATTTCTTTTGATTGTGATTCAGCTATGTGAGTATGATTCATGTCTACAGATTATTCTAAATTTATATTATTCTCAGACAAGTACCATTTTTATCCTTTGAGAGGGTATATCCTTCCCACTATACCTATAAGACCCTCACTTCTAGTCAACAGTCTTTGGTTTTCGGGGCGGTGTGCCTATGGTAGTAACACATGACCTGTTTGGCACTGTTCGGGTGGCTCTATGGGCCTGAGACATTACAACAAAGATATTTAGCCAATCACATATTTTCAAAAATGTTTCTATATGTTACAATATGTTCTCTAATTTCAAATTATATTTTTTAGATTATCTTCTTGGTATGAGTTGAATCACATGGAAACATAACTTTTTGTACCTTCTGGATTCATTATAGTATTGGTAATTTAACTAAAACATTTTTCTATATTCCCAAATCTTCCATAGTACAAGTAGTATCCATTGATAGAATATTTTCATATGAAAGTTTTATTTTTTCTAGAATTTTATATATATTTTCCTTCATCTTCCTTACCATAAAAATTTATTTTTATGATATAAGATTTTGATACTATATTAACATCATATTCTTAAACATATTATATTTTATTGTTACAAATTTCTTTGTTTCTGACTTGGACTCCTTATAAATTTCATAAATTTTCACTTTGTTTATTTTGGATACATACATGAACCTCATGAATGGCTTATTTTTCTGAAAATTTTCAACCTCATGAAAATATTTATAGATCCTTTAAGGATTTACATTTCTTATAACTTTTTCCAACTTCTAAAATAGTCTTTTGGATGTTTTTTATTCCTATATCTTCTTTAACATGTTTTTTGTTGATCATGGTAAAATCCTTGATCCTTTATCATTATCTTTTCATCATGATTAGTTTTGAGTGTTTTTCTCTTCATTAAGTAACATATTCATTTTTCCAATGTATTTTAGCGACATCAATTTTTCTTTAAGAACAAAATATTTATTTTTGATGCTTTTATTTCTTCAACTTCTTTTTCTATCATTAGAGTTTAAAAATATTTGGGAGAGATACTCTAAATTATATTTTAAATATAAAATATATATGAGACTCCTCTTCTTTTTCTTTATAGATTTGTTTTCAGCATTGGTAAAATTCTAATAATTAAATTTTGTAATATCTAGCTTCTCATAAACATCATTACTGGATTTTTTAGCTTCCAATTAATTATCACCATCTTAATCACTTTTGGGAAAAAAAATTCTCAATTTAAATTTTAGAAATTACTAACGTTTTATATAAAAAATATATTGATTTGAATATCATATTTTTCAGAGATATTATAATATCCTTTTCTTCCTTATTACTATCTTGGTCTTCTATTATCCTTGGATAACTTGCTATGAAATTTATATGGAATCCACTACTAAATAACATTAATGGTAACTTTCTTTTATAATTCTATATGACATTTTTCACCTTTATAAAAAATACATTAATTCCTTAAAATTTCCTTATTATTAAATGTTTTATCTCTTCTATTATCATATATGGTGAGGGTACTATGTCGATCACCCATAGAGTGAGATTCATGATCTCATTATTCTAAAGAATATACCTTATGATCAAATCCACTAGGAATAATTCTTATAAATTTTTCAATATTATAAGAATCTAAAAATTTATAACCGCAAATTATTATGGTGATTATAATTTCATTAACCATTTTTAAGAACTCACCCACAGATTTATCATCTCCCATTTTAAGATCATTATACTTTAATATCCTTATTTTTGTCCTGGATTTATTAACCTTCATATTTTTTATAAATATTCTATAACTTTTCCCAAATACCTTTAGATATTACTATTCCCTTAACCCTCAGAAAATCACTTTTAGAGTGTGAGGAAATTAAATTATTCATGGATCTCCCATAATTTTCTAGATTATAATTATTTGTTGATTTTATGGAAAAACTATAAACATGAAGAGAGAAACCTAATATAAAATTATATGAACTCCACAACCAATGGATAAATAGTAGGTTAATATATTATCCTTCAGGATATGATAGTTCTTCAAATCTAACAAAAAAATCCTCTTACTATTAACTAATTTATAAAAATCAATGGAAACCTTCATTTTAATCAAAAATTAGAAATTTTTAATGATGAAAACTTTATGTAATACTAATTTACAAGACAAATGGAATTTTTATGTCACTGAGAGGGGGAGTGGGTGGGTGGGTTAATTAGTAATCTTTTTTTTTACTTTTATGTTTTATTACCTTATAGACAACCTTCACCTCTTGTTAGAGATAACCTAATTTTCTAGAAAATATAAAACAAGAACACCCATAGGTAAACATGTATTTACAAGGATAACTACTCAATAAGATTATCTTATCCATGAAATATTTTGGAAACAATCAGAGACCACAAAACCACTACGAAATAATCCTTTGTTAGTTTACAACAAAAGGTAATATCTATCACTTTAAAAACGCTACATTCCTTCAATTGTTCATGGGAACCTCAAACATCTAATTGCATATAAATATATTTTATAACAATAATAAGAACCACTACCAATAGGACTCAGTATTTTTTCACTATTTTGTTTGAACATTCTTTAATACTTACTATCCTACAAGTTTTGGTTCATACTCTTCACCTTCTTGAACAACATAAAGAAATACCATTTTTTAAAATTATGTTCTTGAACTTGTCTGTTTAGTGACTTATGAATCCAATATTAGTCCATCTGTTATACTCTGTCCGATCACTCGTTAAGATTCCCTATTCATCCTATATAAACTAATAATTTGAAACCAATATATCTAGTATCTTTTTTCCAATAAATTCTTTACACAATTCAAATGATACCAGTTAATTCTTACCCTAAGTATAATACCACTTCACCCAGTGATACTACATCTGATTATTCAATATAATATCTTAAAACTCTTTAATCGAAACGTTAATTCATTATAAATTCTCCCAGTAGAAAAAAATTCACTATCTCACCTCATAACCATTATATAAGCATCATTTCTCTGAAAATATAGGGTTCTACTCAAACATGAAATTAAATGTTCAAGATCAAACATTGAATATTATGATCAAATATTCTGGTTGTTTACAACCATCAAACTTTCTAAAATATGTGAGTCAAAAAAATCATAATAAATTTTTTCTTAAAAATTAATGTTAATGAATTATACAAACCTCCTAAAATCTTAACGTGAATCATGATCTTCACTTCATGATAATTGCTGTATTGAATATCCAAATTATCATTTTATAATTTAATGATGATACAAAAACATTGTGAAGGTTATAGAAACTTTTTATGATTTATATTCATTGTAAATTCCTCATACCATAACCTCACAAGGTTCTTTTTTCCCAGTCACCATATATTTGGTATAATTCATATTTTTCTAAACATATACCCTAAAATATTTTTTTGCTTAGTATTCATTGTGTTACATGATTCAAAGGTTCTAATTGGAGCCCTTTGTATGATGCCCCTACACACTCACTATCTAGTAGAGTATTTCCGAACACCTATACTTTTTTTTTCTAGAAACCTATAATTTTACTCTCACTTGATATCCTCTTTTTGATTCCTTCTTCAATATTCTTTTAACCAAGAGCTTCCATAAAAAATTTTCTATTAGATGATCTTTATATTTTTTCTCCATCCAATGACTGTATTAGGAATCCTTTTTCTAATTTCTCAAAATCATATTTCTAAAACTCACAAATGTTATGTTGGTCTGAAGAAATCATATATATTCATCAATATTGACTTCATTAATTTTTTTGGCCTGATATAAGTTTATTCAAATCCTCTATGATTCTTCATTGAAAACTTTTTAAAACTTCTTATTGTAGATAACTCCCACACAAATTATCTTCACCAAGACTGACCACCTTATTCATTGAAACACTATAACATTAAATCATGAATAAATTTTAATACACATTATGTTAAGTACATTGAATATCAAAAAAGAATCACCTGATTTAGTTTACTAAACATCTATTTATGATAGTGTTATGAAAACAACTAGGTAAAATTTTAGTGAAACACATTATCTTATATCTTAATTTTATTAGAATCCATCCATTATAATCCATCCATTGAACTCCATCCATTCACCTTTGTAAAAAATTGAAAATTATTTGAGTCATTTATTATTGAAAAAAAAAGAAAACACTTAATAAATCTGTCATCCTTTATGAGAATAATCTTCTTAAAACAATACCTCAAATCTTAATAGTCTTCACATGTATATGACATTCTAGAGGTTCATAATATACTATGAATTATTTTCATGAATTTCACACTTGGTAATCTCTATGAAGTGAGGTTATAAGGTCCTGACCACCAATAGAAATTCCATATGTTATATGTTTCATTTCATATTCCTACCCACTGATGTTTTCATTAGCTCTTAGAATTGATATTGTTATTAATTTATATCATGAATGACATACTTTGATTTATTCATGAAAACCCATGATGACAGATGATCAATGTGGGGTAGGATGGTCTGGGCACATTATATTTGTTGTAATATTAATTGAATAATTTAATATAGGATTTTTTACTTCCTAGTTAATTAAAGGAGATATCTTTTGACTTATTATTTAAATGGAACTTTAGGATTAAATACCCAACCACGATAGATCATCAAAGAATTCATTAAATAGATTCAAACAAACATAAATCAAGAATATAGGTTGATGACATAATGTATGCAAAATGATTCATGAGTTTTTGAGGAAAGGAGAATATATTATAAACTAAGTATTCGTATTAGGACTTTTAAATTAAGAGATTAACTTATTTCTCTATGGGATACGTGACATGTTACTAGACACTCATCTCAGACTTTAGGTAAGCTCATATAATTCAACTAGGAAAGAGGCATAGAAGGGCACACAATAAGTGTATTTAGAATCATAGTTAAATTATTTATGAATTTAATATTAAGAATTAATATTATTCTCATATTATAGAATAACAAATATTCAAGATAAGTTTATCTAATAAATTATATCACCTAATATATTCAATTTTAGAATATAGGTGAGTTAAATACTAAATAAATATGAATACATGAATTTATTTAATATGATATTTATTTGTCTATTTTTATTAATTTCATTTTAATAAATAAATAAATATTTATTTATTTATGTGAATATTAAATAAATATTTATTCATAGGTTAGTGAATATAATATTTATTTTTTATTGAACAAATAATACAATGATATTTATTTATTCAAATAAATATTTATTTTTCTAGTTTCAATAAATACTGAGGAGGATTGATGTATCAAAAAGAAGGGATTGCTTGAAGATAATGTATTAACTAATGTGTTTATCACATGTTATGAGAATATAATAATTATATTATTATTATTATTTGACATGGGGTTTAATTAGATTTAATAATTGGATAAAGGGACCATACACAATTACCAATTGTTTAACCCTAAGTATAAAGTCCCGATTAAAAAATTTGATAGGTACAAATTGATTTTCAAAAAACATATCACAATGGATTCCCTCAATCCTTATAAAGAACATCCTCCTCATTCAGAAGATCAAGATGACAAGAATCATTCTTTGTTGCAATGAATTAAAAATGAACCAATTCACTTGTTTACTTTTCTATAGAAACTGAAATAAAAAGAGAAATGTTTAAAGATTCATAGATTATGTGTGTATAATGATAGAAGAATTATATTTTGGATTATTCTCATTAAAGAAAATACAACAAGAGTGATAACCATATTGAATAAAAAAAGAATAATTATCAATTTTATGTAATTTTTATTTTAAATTAATTTTAAATTATATATGAAATGATTCTCTCTAAGAAGAATTTGGGGTTATCTTTATAACATTCATCAACTTTATCTATTAAAACTATAAATTTTTTTGTTGGGAATGGAATCGAACACTTTCAGTTTTCTTTGAAACCTTCAAGTGGTATCAAAGTGGTCGCATGATAATCTAAATTTATTTATTTTGATCAATTACAGATTTTATTTTTTAAATTACTTTATTTTATCCATTATTAATAATAATTTAAAGATGAAGTGTATTTTCAAATTCGTATGACCAAGAAAAAGATAATAAAAATTGAACAATACTTAAAGATCTCATCCAAAGGGGACAATATTTAAAGATGATTAAAAAATACATGACATGTAACTAAAAATTACAAACCACGTACCCATAGAATACCATATAAACGTGATTTGAGATAATTAGGAAATACTTTGGGGGTGTCGATATGTGTTATATTTTATTACATTATGTATATTGACTACGAGTCGACATGTGTCTTGATAGGGTTTCACGATGTGTAGTTGGAGTACATGATGTGTAACCCCAAATAGTTTTAAATCCATACAAATCATGACACATCTTGTGGTTAGTTATGAGGTTTAGTTACATTACATTTATTCATAAAAACCATATAGATGCACTAAATAATAGTGTATATGGCTTGTATCAATATTTAAAGTCTATTTGAACACAGTATTTCCCATAAAAGCTACACACCAAAATTTTAGGTGTGTAGTGTGAGTGTTAAGAGATATATTATATGGTGTTTAGTTTGTTTTACACACTATGCAACTTCTTCCAAAACATGCAAGGTATATTTCATGACATGCATATTGTGTGAGTCTAATATGTGGATAATTAAAATTAATACAAAAATACATGGTGTGTAGCTACCATGAAATAGAGTATTCCACACCAGGTACACACTGAGTGTTTTTGGTGGGACATGTTGAATTAAATTCTTTAATTATTATCATCTGCATAATTCTACAATACATAATGTTTAATATTCTATTACACACCTTGTACTGTAAATGCATTTCTAGTGGAATAAGCTGTATATATTTAATATATTCCAAGTGGATATATATCTCACTTAACTATGTGTCATGACCCATGGAACTACATTCTAGGTATATCATGACATGTCATTTGATCATACATTCTATATAAGTACACAATATATGAAGATCAAACATAGAACAAGTTACACATTTTTTCAGTTGATAGTACATGTTGTGACATTCCTAAATTATTGAAATGTATTTAAGTATACATATAAGTGAATAATCCATGTCACCACCAGTACATTTTGTTTATATATTGAAATTATAGAGTGTTTTTTAACTATCCATGTGGGTGCACGACATGTGATCCCATCAATATATGGAGTGTAATTAATTAATTTTAAATTTAAATTAATAAAATTAGAAATTGTTAATTCTATTTAAAAATATAATGGATGTGAATATAATGGACTATTTTGAAATAATATTAAGATATAGAATTAGTTAATTAATAATATAAATAACTTTTTGATTCAATAAATTTATCTTAATAAAAAAACTGAAATGAACAATGACAAGTTTAATGCAAAGTCATTGCATATTTTGATTGATAATGATATTGAATGAAATTAATATGTGTCATTTTTATTTAATTTAATTTTTTATTTAATGGATTTTCGGTTAAATTTATTATTATATTATATTTGATTATAAAAAAAACCCTTTCCTCCTTTATTACACATGGACCTGTGTGTCTAAGGATTATTTGATGTAATCCTAAACCCTTGGTACCCATCACTTATGAATGTGTAAACATATATAAAGGACGGAGCTCTTAGTGAAAGGATATGGATCAGGACTAGATGTGAGATGAATCCACTCAATAGGTTATATAGATTAATGGAGGAATGTTGTATCTCAAGGTAGGTATCAACTCATTCAGTTTTTTCCCTTAACATAAATGTTTGTTTATATCTTTAGATCAATAAACAAAGGAGTAGTTAAAATAACTTGATCACATCACTTATTTATTTTCTTTTTTTAAGTGAATGGTTATTTTAATATGTGATTCATGTTTATGTGATTACTAAACAAGGTTACATAATGAAAATAAATAACAACCATGAATGATAAAATAAAATAAAGTAGTTATGTTTAATTTATTTTATCATAATTTTGGAACTAATAATATAAAATTGTCATAATATTAAAAAGCATGGGGAAGATAAAGTAAATACAATTTACACATAAGATAAAAAAATCTATCGATGAAGATATTAGGTAAAATATCACCTTCCGTTCCATGAGTTATAATGCAACATGAGATTAATGTATTATTCTAACCCCTATCAAGATATTTTATTTTTTAGGGAGTTATAATGAAAGTGTTGGGTTGACTAAAAAAAGTTATAAAATATTGTAGTTTCCCCTATAAGACCAGTTTCAACTTAGAGGAAAGAATTTTGGAGATCCATGTTTAGGATTTCATGATTGGGGAGTATACTCGACAAATCTCAGATCTCTATGTTATTTTAGTTGGAAAGACTGACTATGTAAATACCATAAAATATTTTGATAATTCATTAAATTGGTTGTTTTGAAGGTTAATATGGATCCTTTCTACTAGATATCCAAAAGCCATGATATACAAAATTCAGCAGTGAGGGTTATTGGGATTTTGCAAAAAAGTGGCAGAATAATCAAACAAATTTTTTAAATCACACTTCGTAATCAATATAAGGTTCTAAAATACACATTCATTTATTATAGAAAATGGATAGTAAAACCATATGAACTATGAGATCATTTTTTTACAATGAATATGTCCTCACTAGAATATTTTTTTGATAGTAGTAAAACAATTTATACAATGCACTACTATAAGAACATTTGTACTGTGTGATGGAATCTTCTATTCCTAACCAACCAACCAACAATAAAAGTGAGATAAAAATGATAATTTCCCAACATACAAAGTGAACACTTTTAATGACAGTTTTATCATGTTTTCATCTATGCATGGATAGTTAAAGATGACACATGATGATATAGATACTTACACTATGATTACTCCTTAATTATATCTTAAAAAAGATAAATATTGGATAATGACCAAAGGGATAGTCAAAACATTGTATAAGTGTAAAATAGAAGATGGGTACCCACCTAATGATCTAACATTCCTGATAAAGAAGTACACTAATCAGTTAGTGATGTTGGGACTCCATATGGAAAATAAATTTTCAATTAATCACATATTATCATCCTTAACACCATGATTTCCCTTATTCATCATGAATTATATGATGAATAGTACGAAGAATCCACTCAAGAATCTTTTGAAAATGTTTTTCCAAGAAGATAAGGATTGGTGGGAACATGGATCATCACCCATTATAGTGAATTATTTTACAGAAAAGGTTGAAGATATCAAGAAATGTTATTGTATAATGTATAATATACAACAAATTTTAAAGAGATGAAAGATCCATAGAGAGGGAAATAAACATGGGGATATTTGCTTTACATGTTGCTAGAAAATTCACTAAAATAGGAACCAAACTGAATTGAGGAAGAATAAATTATAAGATTATTCTTCAAGTAACTTTATTATTTCGTGTAATATTTATATTTAAATACTTTTTTATTAAATCAAATATATAATACATATATTTTCATTAAAATAAATGAACCTAAGAATATTATAAATATTAAAATTAGTAAGGTGAATTCTCTATGTAGTTAGAGGAGGGTGATTTTTATGTCAGTAATGAGAATCAGACTACTTCATTTACAATTGGATTGATTATCTTGAAACTATTATTTTTTATTTAGTGTTAATAAGAAATTTATATTAATGTCTAGTTATGGAAACTATGGGACATTATTTCCTTTTTAAAATGAATGATGTTATGGTACTTCATAATTAATAGTATAGTAATACTTGAAGCACAAATTATCAAATATAGGCAATCAATGATGAATATAAAATATAATAATCAAAACCTATCATGGAAATGTAATTATTAGTCATGTAACACAAAAGTTAAATTTCATGTATATTCCTAGGATAATTTTTAGGCTATTAGGATGTAAAACACTTAGGTATTGTTGACACACATATGTATAATGTTTTTAATAAATAAACCTTTAGAAATAAATGTGTAACAAAAAATATTGTAGAATTATTTCATAAATATATATGTGAAATATTATAAAGAGAATATAGAGGTAAATTCATATACATCATTATGTTCCTTTAAGATATTTTAGGACTATTAAATATGAGTAATGAATACACTTAGTAAACAATATAAGATCCTCTAGGTATGCTGGTTAGAGAAAATCTTATCCAAGTATCCATAGATCATTAAAATATAGAGTGGAGTTAATAATGACCTCACATTACCTTATAAACATTAAAGATGAGATAAAATTACAATGAGTATCAATGAGGTGTATTATGTGTATTTCAAGAAATCTATATTTCCATTCAAGACATGTTACATAAATAACAATGTGATTACTAATAATATGAAAACTTTATTGACTAATGGATATAATATATGTTAAATATTACGGAAAACCTCTGCATCTTAAAATCTTTTTTTATGAAAACCTTTTATTAAATTCAATATTAAAAAAACCATTACTTCAAGTAAAACACTCTATGAATATCAATTAATAATATTATAACCACTCAAGATATTAATATCCATAATATAGAAAGGTATGAATAAATATAAACTATATTTCAACAATATTTAAACACTTATATTTTAATATAGTGGGAAAAATCTATAATTTATTGAAGTCAAGGCTCCAGAGTCAAATAAGTTGTCATAGAAATGCTAAAATTGAGATCTTTTATAAGGAGTTATTATTCTAGATACATGTACTACATATAAAATTTAAAACCAAATAAGTGGTTTTTTATTCACCATGATATGTGATATATTATTAGATAATGATACTAAATCCTTAAAAGAAATTCTAAATAGAAACTAGTATTCCTTGGAATGTTAACATGAATATAGAGATTGATTCCTTGTACCAAAATATAGTCTTTTAATAATGTTAGCTTCTCAAGTTGATATGAAATCATTGTTGGGTATTTAAGACGAAACTATACATGAATGATACAAATGGTACTAATAGGGCTTGATTTATTACTAATGGTTTCAAGTGATGTCTATACATAGTCTATGACAAAATATTTTCATAGATCATAATATTAAAATCCAGTAGAAATATTCTTATCATAGAAACCTTATTTTGTCATTATATTGGAAATTTGATGTCAAGACCACATTAATTAAAGGAATCCCAATGGAATACATCCATGTTAAAGACTAAAAGGGATGAAGAGACCATATAAGTCCAATAAGGATTGAATGTTAGAATGATACATTTATAAAATGAATTAAACATTATGATAATCCTTTTTTTTATAAAACTATTTGAATGTTTATTGTTTTAAAGTGATAAATTATTCCATGTGTCTATAAGAGGTTAGTAGGAGTGCAATAGTTTTCCAATGAAAATATGTTAACAATATATAGGAAACATATTTTAATTGTTATAATCTATTGAGATGAAGAAAAATGTATTTCAAAAAGAATATATTAATGTATCAACCTACATTATAGGTCATAAGAATTACATAGAAGTTTCTATTGGGTTTATTATAAATAGTCATAATTTGTACTTCAAGAAATTATTGAAAATCCTATATGGAATAATTCAAGACCAAATATTTACCTATTTCAAATGGAATAGAATCACTCCAAGTTCATGCCTGAAAGTAGAGGAGGAGATTATTATTATGAATATAATTCCTTATACTTATGCTCAGGGACATTTACACATATTCCATGATATATAATGTAGTATGATATTTATTATCTGATGATTATTGTGACAAAATATTATTAAAAAATAAGATAATTTCTTTGGGTAGAAATCGAAAATATCCGGAACTACATGAGGAAGTATGGTGGATGATTTCCATTTAATCAGAGAAATATGAATTCTAGTTATCAAGGAGATAAATAACTAATATTTCTTTAAATTAATTTCATATATTATCATCGTAATAATAAATTGATATACAACATATGGTCATTTAAACTAGTGGTTTCAATTTATATGAAAAATGAATATATTATGGATTCTAATGCAGCCGAAGAAGTAGTTTATGAATTATTTGTTCTAGATTTTAGAATTTTATGAAGATAGTAAATTAATATCACAAATTTATATACTATGACAAACATAATACTATGGAAATATCTGTGATGTAATTTTTATGATATAGGACATATGTTAAATACATATTGATTTTCTAAAAAGGTTGAATTCATAATAAGTATAATAGCCACAAGATAATGTTTCCACCCTAATAGGTATAAACATATCTCTATATAAGCATCAATGTCTTGTGATATATATAATACTAAAAGTTATTAGTAGTTGGATCTAGTGAAATTGGGAGTCTGTTGGAGTTTCTTTCCCAAGAACCAACTGATTTTTTACATTATATGACCTGAACATTAATATTTTTTAATATATTATCACATGATTATTTTTATCCTATGTATAATTATTTTGATAATGTACTTATAGAATTTATCACCTAAAACGTTTATAGAAGAAACATTTTATATTTAGAACCTATAGATTCTATGATAATTCTCTTAAGCAAATGATTTATGATCAAGATAACATCTTTCTAATGGGTCGTAGATAATTCTGTAACCATAAATTACTAGGGAATCATAAAACATTGATAGTTCTTCATATAAAGATATAAATTTGAAATACATAAGAAGAAGTTATGAGAATTTACTGGCCAAATGTAATTACACTTGTTTTATGTTTTATTGGATATTACTATCTGTGTAAATCTATATTTTTCCTCATAATTGTTATTATTATTTATTTATATCATAAATCACATACTTTGATGTATTGATGAAAACAATGATAATATATTATCTTAGTGATGTTAGATATGTTGGGTTAATAATAGATGATATGATATTATTTGAATAAGTTAAGAAAGAATTTTCCCCTTTCAAGTTAATGTAAGAAGATATCTCTAGTCCTTTGATTGAAGTGAAACATTCTAATTAAATCCGTGGACTTTTTATTTCAAGAAATTTTTTATTTCAAAGATTAATATAAATTTAAATCAAGTATATAGATTTATGAAACAATGTATGAAACCTTATTGATGTGATATCAAGACACATGGATTATATTATACAACCAGAATTTGTAGGAGGATATTATGAATGTTAAATTGACTTTTTTCTCTATAGGTTCCTTGATGTGTTTCTAGATACTGATCTTTGTATTTAGGTATATTTTCATAATTCCATTGAGAAATGGGCCTATAGGTACACACACTAAGTGTATCCAAAATCTCTGTTAAAATATATATTAATTTATTATTATAAATAAACAATATATTTGAAATATGTAATATTAATTATTCATGTTAATTTGATCACAGAAATCGAGTTAGCAAAAATATTAGAGTTTGGAAAATATGCATGTTGAATATTAAATAAATATTTACTAAATAAATTAATGAATATAATATTTATTTACCAATTTCTTATTAGTCATAAGGTAATATATAAAAAAATATGTATTCATCAGTTTGGTGAATTGATTAATATATAAAAAATTATTTATTTATATGAATATTTTTTTTCAATTATAGTAAATATAACATTTTTTTAATGAATAATATATTGATATTTATATATTTAAATAATTATTTATTATTAATGGTTTAGTAAATGCTGATGAGGATTGATTAACCATGTTAAAGGGCCTGAGGAAGATAATATATTAACTCATGATTTCAGATCATGTCATGAGAATACAATAATATTAATATTATTATTATTTAACATGGGGTTTACTTAGAGTTAATAATTAGATAAAGGTACTTTTCATAATTAATAATTATTTAACCTTAAGTATAATTCCCCAATTATAAAATTTTAGAGGTGTGAATTTTTGTGCAGAAAAAATACTCTCAAGCGATTTTGTGAAGACCTCTAGAGAATAAACTCATCCTTCTCATCATGAATGAGATAACAAGTGATATTCTTGGTTTAAATAAATGATCAATGATGCAACACACTTGGTTCATCCATGATAGAACCCGAAATAGAAATATTTACATTCAGATATTGGTGGATAATTTATAGATATTACTAGAGGAATTATAGTATATATTTTTCTATACAACTAAACTATGATGAAAGTATATAAATGATTGATGAAAAAATAATAATTATAAACTTGATATAATTATTAATCTAGATTAAAAAAAATATTAAAATAAGAAACGATATAAGGAATCATAAGTTTAATTCATCATGTTCATTGGATTCACCTATTGAAGTTGAAAAAAATAATTGTTGGGCATAAGACAAATTACATTTTCTACGCCCAGAACCTTCACATGATGCCTTTTCTTAGGTCGTATGGATGGTGATTAAGATAGATATTTTATAAAGTGTTATTAATCAATTTTTAATTTGTTTCCTTTATTATTTTTAATTATTATATGATAAAGGAGATAATTTTTTAAGGCATAGAATGAACACCGACCATTCTCTTAACTAATACCTATATGGTGAAAGTCCAACTAACCATAAATATGATTTTTATTCATAGTTTTTGTGTGGTATGTTTTTGTGATTTTTAGAAGTTTTATATTGTGAATTATGATTTAGTATATTACTATTAACACAAGGTGGTAAAAAAAGTACATACATGCATCATATTTTTCAAATAGGTTTACATGTCACATGCCTGCTTATGTGTTATTTCAAACTCAATTTTTGAAAAAAATAAATAATTTAAAAAACATGATTTTGAAAAATCATTTTAAGAAGTGTTTTGTTTTAATAAATTTTTTTAAAAATAATTAATCAGGTTTTATTGAGTAATTTGTTAGTTCCACTCCAAATAACTTGAACCCAATTTTAGGTAATATTTTTATGAAATATATTAATTGTTTAAAACAAAAAAACTTTTTATTAAATTATAATATCTTAAAAAATTAATTGAAATTTATTAAATAATTTATCAGTCGTGTAAAAATTAATTACAATCATTTTCACCTTTTAAGTAATATTTATCAGTTGATAATGGTATTTTGAGATATGCATATTTAATATATTCCTTGGTTTTAAGGGTAAAAAATACATTTTCCATGGTTTATGGCTTATGCTACTTATATCAGGATAAATTATAATTACCTTATTTAATGCTAGGGATGTGTTGTATGAGTTTGTGATAGAGAATGTCAGTTATCTTAGGAATGTGGGATTCCATTAGTTTTTATGGGATAGAAACATGGGTAACACTTATGTGGGTTGGTTGGTGTGTGAGTGGTAAGCATACAAGATTCTTAACATAGAAATTTAGAATATAATTTGAGGAATAATATAATTATTCTCTTTATAATATCATTTGAGTTGGTATCTAGTAATTATAAGCATGACATCTATTGGGTGATTCTATGTTTTATAAACCCCATGTATGTTATCTTTAGATTCATAGGGTTAGAGGGATACATAGGGGACCTAATTTCTTATTTTTATATATTAATAAAATATTATTTATATATAAATTAAATTAAAATGGATTGATCTTTTATAGAAAGGGTATTGTGAGATTTCCATGACTTTGGTAAGGGTATGATGAAATAAAAACAGAAGATAGATAAGGTCATATATGATTTTATAACATTTTCTTATTTAACTTTTGGAGGGTAATTAGGATACAATATGTTAAAAATTCAATTGAGATTATCAAATTTTTGTTGAATGGAATAGCGCTCCTTGAAAGTTATATGTGGCCTTGAAAACCACTAAAAAAGAGGTTGATAAATGTAGGTAAATATTATTTTTAATGTATTTCCACTATATCTTTTATGAGATGTTCTATTTAGAGATATTAAACCAAGGAAGTTCATGGATCTACAATTGTTGGTCAGTCATCAATTGATGAAGTCTCTAAATTTGAAAGTTAATTTTATTTTGTAAGAGTCTTACGTGGAAGAGAATTTATAGAGTCAATATTTTGAAATTGGGATTTCTGATTTATTAAGGGGAAATATATTGATCATTTACCTCAACATCTACTCTCAAATAGTCAATAAATATTTTAAAGTGGAGGTAGAGATTTATTTACCTATTGATTCCATAGAGAGAAATATGAATCTAGAAGTAGTAGAAGAAGGGATAATATCTTTATTAATTTGGAGCATATAATAGAAAATGAGGTGGGTATGATCCTTTTTATCCTAGAGTACTTTTCCTTTTATGTTCCAAAAACATGAAAGGTTTGTATGTGTAAAAACCTTATGATGATAATAATCAAAGGGGGTTTGTATTGGTGGACAGATGGGGAACCCACAAGGGTTTTATGGAGAAGAATATTACCATTGAAGGTAACCATGAATCAAGTACAATCTATGTTTTTAGATTGATCAAAAATCATGAATCATTCTATAAAATTAAATTTATCTTTTCTATTTAAAGCATAAAACACAACAAATCCTTATAACCTGGGGTAAACATCTTGAATGAGGATGTTCGGGTTTTTATAAGCATGGATCATGTTTGATGTTGCTTATATAGAAATGCATCCATATTCATTTATGCATGATTAGTGAGATATAAGGATGACCTTTTAGTGAGATAACAACATTAATTTATCAGTCATTTTACCTACCTTTGTAATGTTATTCTGATCTCTTAAGATAATATTTTTCATAAATTAATATTTTGGACATAGACATGCACATGGGAAATCCAATGAGTTTTATAATGACTATGACACATGAAAAGATCTTGATAACATCCATAATAATTTTAATGATTATATAAATTATTTCTGGATCAAAATTTCATCTTAAAGTAATGTTTTAATGATATTCTAGATATTGATGAACAATTATGTGGGCAGCTTTTCATTTATCATAAAGCATTATTGTTCTATAAAATTAGTATTATGAGAACTTGAGGTTAATAATAAGGGATATATAATGTATCTTCAATTGTTTCATAAAAACATGAACCCTTAGTGAGTTTTTCATGTTGAGAAATCACCATTACATATTTCTATGGTATATGACATGATCCGATGTAATAGTTGTCATGCTAGTGTTTGGATCAATATGATATCAGTTATTATACATATTTTATCAATATAATCCTTAAATATTGACTGTTAGTGTGATATAAAGTATGGTTTACACTAAGTGGATGTTATCTAATAGTTCTTCCCAAAACAATGATGAGATATGTGATTTTTGAATGATACCAAATCAATATACCATTTCATCGAATATGATAATAGACAATAATAGATAGATAGTGAGTGTGATCTACTAATACATTTATTTTATTAATGATTTAAACTAATTACCAGTTATAATTATATGAAATGATATTTCTGGACATGATCATGAATATGAGGATATGATAATGAGATATCTCATCACATTGGGCCACATATAATTATAGATTATATTGTATGTTTATCTCACTAAGGTTATAATTTAAATAATGGGTTGGTATGAAATTTTTAATGGTTTCTTATTTTTTAAGTGAAATTAATGATATGGACTATTTATTAGAAATTTATTATCGGTGTGACCAAAACACTAGTATGGAGTTCTCGATGTCCATGAGTTAAGAATTGGTTATAAATATGGACTATGTATACCCTCGACTAATTTCATTCATTTAAAAGTGTGGGTCCTCCATAAATTTAGTGGGGTAGGTACACCCCAATTTGAAATTATCATTAATGAGGAATTAGTACCCATATGAGAAAATGGATAATTTTTCATCCTGATTTATTATATTTCTCAATAGGGCTTTTTTCCTTCATTTTTGGGTTCAAGGAACCACTTGACCATTATATTTTTCACTTCTTGGCTTGATGCCTCAACCCAAGAAATTTTATCATGACAATTATAATTTGACTTTACGATGATTGATTATCTATTATGGAAAATTATGTGATACATTTTTAGTGATTGTTTCTTTCATGAACCAAATTGGTTCGAGCCTGAACTGGTCACCCAAACCAGCCCATGATATTATCGAGGCACATTCTTGATCACCCTGGGTTAGTAACAAGCACCAAGTGCATCATCAATAGACGATGTGAATGATTTCACCCAAGATAAGCAATAAATGATAGTATAAAATAACAGTATTATCCATATACAAATAAATGAAAAAACCAAACCAATGTATATAGATATATTGAAAATAATACCAAATTGAACATTAATATCACTAAATTTCTACATGACCCCATGGGTCACTCTTCGATTCCAAAACCCAACAGTTTCCACAAAGATCATGACCAAGATTGAACTAGAATATATCACTAAAAACTATAAAGGGGGTATATTCTTGAGTATTAAAACATAGTAGGCATGACCAAATAAACTATTCCCAATGAATTTACTTTAAATAAAAGATTCATTAATTATAGGATTCACAAAAAATATATATCCATAAGTTTTACTAACTCAATTTTATTAAAACATATCATGGTTCATTTACATTTTCATTTTAAATAAGTTTTGTTTACGAAGGAGGATTTATAATTCTATATAATGGATTTTGAGTAAGAAATGATATATATTTTTATTTTGAAAGGGTAAAGGTAGGGTAACTCATTCTCAATAAATTCTCTAGAAATCAATTTAAAAAATAAATTTACTTTTACCAAAGAGATTCATAATAAGGAGGAAGACTAATCAGAAACCACAAAATGAGGGTAATGGAAGAAAGTATGAACATATCAAAATCAACTGAGGAAGCTAATTTATCCACCACATATAAATAAGTGTAAGAGAACATCGAAAAACCTTGGAGATCTAGGTAAAAGAAAGAACTTACTATAACCTGATCCATCAAATTTTCATTTCAGATGTAATAATACAACCTTTCTTCTTAGTTATACCCTATATGGCCTAACCAGGGGAATCATCCCCAGAGCATAGCATATCCATACTAAGGGGATACTATCTAGAGAGTATTTTGAAACTAGTGTAGAAAGTGTTCTTAGATATTCTGCATATATTTATCAGATCCCATGATATGTGTAAAATGGTGGTGATCCAAATTGAATAAAATAATCACAAATATATATATATATATATATATATAATAAATACAAGACAACACATGAATAATTCAATGAATCCTAAACCCCAAACAACACTTTAATTGATATCCCCCTTTCATTCAAACTATCAATTTATAAGGGAGGCCCTACACCAAGGACCTCCCATGTCCTTTGACATTGAAAATTAAAGAGACTATCCTAAGGATAGATTTCTAAATGGAAACCCACTTATAAAGGTTTTAATTAGGTCTCACATGATCTTTAGGTAACAATACTTTTACATGGGAGTTAAACACACCCATTATAAAACAAAAAACTCATTTATAAACTCATTTATAAACTCACTTTAGTAACCCGAGTCACCATTTTGAAAATTTTTGACAACCAGGAATTTTGACTAACACTTAGAGTTTGAGGTTTTGTAAAACAATGCAATACAAAATAATATACAGAGGAAATCAATTTATTCCACATAAAAATAATAATCTAAAAATTATACAGTAGTAATTTTTATGAAAAGAATGTGTGATAGGAAATTAGTTAATGATTATTTAATTTATAAAGACAAAGCATAAGAGAACCTACCTAAAAGTCACGGTGCTTCGATAATGGAAACCCAAAACCACTTTACAATTGTCCAATAAAGTTGAGAACACCCAAAAGGAACCTTACCAAGAAAAAATACCTAATTTAAGACCTAGGAAAAATAAACTATAGACCAAAGGAACCAATAGAGAATAGGAAACCAATAGAAAAATTGAATAATAAGGAATAAGAAGAAAAAATGAAGAGATTAGATTGACAAATCACCGCTAAAACATTGAGGAATCCCTTATAATTACTATATAAGGAGGAGGGGATCCATGGGGAAGAAGAAAATAGTACCCCTTAGGTCACATGAACCAAATGATTGGGAGATATGGTGATTTGGGGTTAAAAACCTAGAGAGGGAAAATATAAAGACACATTTCATGGATCCTAGGAATTTTTCATAAGTAGGTTTCATAGTTTGGGAAACTCGGTACTAATTGTGCACCCCTTACTAGAATATAGTAAATTAACATGATTTGAGCACATGATTTATAGAACCATGGGCCATCCATTCAGTATAGTTATGTAAAAAATATCCAAACCATACGTAAAATTCTCACACAGTTTAGACTAACCTTTCTAAATCTATACACCCTCATCTAGGGATTCCCAAAGAACCGAATGATTACTCCTAGGAGACACACAATTTTAACCTAATCATGAGATACCGGTGCAAACATAAAGATGAAAGAGGAAAAATGAACTGAAAACAGACTCAACATTAGGATTCCCCTTGGTCAACCCATTAATATACACCCAAACCATGAAAAAAAGGGAATAGACCCCAAATCCCAAAATTTCAATCTAAAACACCCAAAACACAGGAGAAAATACAAAGAGGAAAATATAAACCAAAATAAAAGATGAAAATAAAAACTGTGGTGTGGCATTTTTTGTGTAGGTTTCTTAATAATCCTTAATATTTAGAGAGTTATTATTTTAGTGGGATTGGGAATATGATTTTCCAATGAATCATATATATGGACAATGAATCACATACACTTTAATGAGTTTTAATTGTATATTATGTCACGTATGAAATTAAGGATGGTATAAACCCTTATTTATTTATTTAACTAAAATAAACCTAGAATGTATTGATCTATGAGGTCAATAATATATATTATAATTTTATTTTATTTATGTGTTGTTCATGTATGATCTCAACTATGGTATTTCTTAGTTCTTTGGGTATCATACTTAGAATTTATAGTTACCCATACTTGGGATCTTTTTTGGTGATATACTAATTGCTATATAAATATTTGATTGTTTATTAGAGTACACAATGATATAGAGTTTGTGTTGTTATTGTATAGTGGTTGATCAAGTGGTGATTATTTGTAGTCTCTTGGTGGAGTAATATGAATATTTTCATTGAGGTATTTCATAAGGTTTTTATTTAGGATAAAGTTTACACCCTATCATTTGAATTTAATTATATACCCAATTGTATGATATTGGTTATTTTTTCATATGTTTAAATTATGATATATTATATAAATTATTATATATTGAATTTTACATGTGGATTCCCATTGTAGAGTTATGAATTTCTTCATTATCAGTTACATTGGTGAATGCCTCCAACATTTTATGTGCACCCTCTTGGTTATAGTCACAAAAATGTTGCATGTTATATATAGAAATAGGGAGAAAAAATGGCCCTTTTCTCTCACCTAGGTAGGGACATTGCTGGGATAGGTCATGTTAGAGTGGTATCATAAGGGGACAATCATAAGTATGGAGTTTGAATCTAAGAACATATAATGTTTTAGTTTTTTAAAATATAAAAATATAAATTTGATATTTGAGCTTATTTTTCCTGGACATGGAACATTTTAATAGGGAATTGTTATTAATTCCTTACTATATAAGGGTTTCCCTCATCTTTTTTCTAATTTGGGTAGTTATATTATTATTAAAATTATGCTCTAATGTTAGTAAATATATCTTATAGTAGTTAGTTATTGATTAATGTTCATGATTTCTTACGAAATGGGAGCTACTTGCGGATAAAAAGTTATGAAATTATAATCATATCATCCAAAATTCACTCTTTTATATTGAAATAATTATTTAAAAATTGTGGTGTTTGTATGAATGTTATACATCAACATGTGAAATCAATGATAAAAAGTTATGAGTTGAGTAAGGTCTGGTCAAAACCTATTAGAGTGTCACTTGTGGTTTATCATGAAAATGATGAAGATTTTATAGATTTACATACAATTTCTACTATATGGAATATTTGACTCAACATAGAGGTTTAGATAGTTCATGTTGATGATAAATTATATGAGTTTTAGCACTTTATACTACCTATGGGTTGGGTTGATCCCTATGATTATTGTAAAACCTAGGTTAGATTATATTGTTAGGATATTCCACCCATTGGGGGCATATATATCCTAAACAGTTCATTTATTAATTATATTATTCCATGATATTAGAATGGTGGTGGGAGAAAATAATTTTATCAAAAGAGATGTGTATCTTGACCTCAATATAGAACGTCGGATTATGTCAATAAAATATGATCATTTGATCGAATTATAGAAATATTACATGATATATGTGACTTGTGATGCTTAAATTGATGGATATAGAGCATTCTTCAAAATTCGTGGTCCTGGTTAGTTTTATAGATATATTGGATGATGAGATTCACATGAATCATCTGTATGAGTTGTAATTTATGTGAAAATAAGTAGTCCATATCATATCTCCTAAGTCTCATAATCCTATATCAAAACAAAGGGAAATTTAAATATCTAATATATCCCAATAAATCAATCATAAGAAACATGGACATTATGTTATCCATTACTTTGGTGTGAGCATGATAAACTTTGGTAACATATTTTTTTGGTAATAATGACACTGTTTTATAAGAAGAAGACTCTAGTAGAAGCTTTAGACTAAGTGACATGGTCTGATATTTTTGTGAATGATAACTGATAAATAGTGTATCTATTCAATTGAGGTTAACTTTATAAGGAAATGATATTGTTCACATAGAATTAGTTTTTATGAAAAACTATCATAATTTCCTAGTAAGGTGGTCAATTATTGTAACATGATATTTTGAATGTTAAATAGAATTTATTAATGATAATTTATTAGTATAAATTTTTATTGTTGATGAAACCACAAATTAAAGCGGTTTTTTTATTATAAGTAGTTGGAGGATGGAATATATTTCATATATGATCAATGTCATTTGAAATGAGATGTAGTATCTCAGGTTTTTAGGAAAAAGTTTATCGTTATTTGGTTATATAAAAAACCATCCAATTTAGGCATAGTTGTATGGGTCCTTGATTAAACAATTACTATATGAGTAGTACAGTTAAGGTAGGTATGAGTATGGTATTATAGTGGATATTTATCCTTATTATTCACATTAACTCTTAAAAATATCTTTTCTATTAGTACCGTTAATTAATATAGCGTTATTCACATTAAATAGTTTATAAAAGTAAAATTTATTGAGGGGAGTAAATTGATAATTATATCCTTGTAAATATTTCTAATAAATTATGGTGGGGTGATAATTGGTGTTATATTTTTTGGTGAGATGTTATTTATTGTAATAAGTGAGAAGTGTTCCCACCCATGTTCTAAAGTGGGCATGTTGGTTCAACCACCACAAATGTTAATGAGAGACAATTATAATGATTATTAAAATCATGATATCATTGTAACATTTCATTGGTGTAATTGAACAAAAATAATTGTTAAATAATGATTAATAACAAACCATTTTAGTCCTCATATGACGACAACTATGAAATCCTTTCATGTGTTTTGAACCATTTAATGAGATTCATGAGTTGTTAAAAATATCACTTTAGGTGATGTGGACTATGAAAAAAGGATATTTGTCTCACAACTGATAAATTAGTTATCATAAAATTACATGGTCATGATAGATGATAGTGATATCAATTATAAGAATTTGATATTAGTGGATTTTACACATATTCATTATATGTAATTAACTTAACAAAAATAATTGATTCTGGGGTTGATGGTGACTAAATTATATGATGTTACACAAATTAAGATTCATCTTTATAGTGAGGATAATTACATTCTCTCTTAAATCTGAATAATTGTATAAAATGAAATATGGAATTAACTATCAAGGTATTTTCACACTTTTAAATTATTGGTTCAACCATATGTTTAAATGAATTCACCTAGAGAATTCTTGTTAAACAAAGGTGATTTTATTTTATTTGATTTCGATGATAGGAAATATAATTCTTTTAGTGGGGTGAGGAAACCCATATTTGAGGTGTTGACAATAATCTTTAACTGAACATACATTCTTATGTGATGTTCCTTATGTCTTATCCTAAAAGGTGGTGAGTGTGAAATAATCACATGGAATTGAATTATAATGTTAGTCATTATTTCATTGAAAAATTTCTAGTCAATTTATTCCATTTTTTGGTGGTATCCAATGCACTATGAGGTTAATTTTTGAGTTTTAGGGATAATATCGCTAAATGGTCATTTGAAGTGTCACTAAAATTATAGTAGAAAAAATCCTCAATTGTTATTAGTGACATTTAAGCTATGATATTTTATAAGTCTTATGATTTATTCATCGATTTTCCTATGATGAGATTGAGATATAATATTTATGATTTCATGATAGATTATTTAAAATTTTATGATTTTTTGACATTTTCTAGTCATTCATGAACCAATTTTCATGGTATTATCTTCCTTGACTTTTGAGAGATAAGATCCATGGGACATATAATAAGGTTTATCATAGCTAATATCATGTTTCTATAAAGTCTTTTTTAAATTATTAACTATCGAGATTCAACTACATTGATGTTTGAGAATCTAATTTTTGATCGATGAGTGAACAAAGTATATGAGCTATATATTAATGTATGTATAATAAACTTTCATATAAAGATATGTATGATTATTTTTTATAAAAATTAATGAACCTTGGAAAATAGTGTGGAATATCCAAAAAATTCATTAGTATATTTCATGTTTGGATAGTTCAGGTGAGGTGAACTACTCCTAGTTATTATAAATTAAAGAAGATAATTACAAGTTATATTTTTTTGATTCATATATATTTAGGTTTTGTATAAATAAATTAACATCATGGGATTAAATGAGTTAGGTCATGATTTTATTTTTTGGACTCATTCTATAGTTAACGATATCATTATACTGACATGAGATGGGTTAATTTAGTGGGAACAAATTTTCTTGTATATGTTCATTGAAGGATGAATGATATTAAACTGATTTCTTTAGATAATGTTTTAGTGATTCAATATTAATAGTTATGCATCCCGAGGTAAAATTTTCTTTCTTGGGATAAAAAGAACTAAACATGAGGAGAATGTAATTATCTAGGGTTTTCTTAATAATGACATGGATTATGATCATATTTTGGTTCACATTTTGATTTCATTATATTTGTTAATAATTTTATCATTTTAATCCATTAATAATAACATATAGAATTGGTGAACCCGATATATTGTCCTATACACCAAGATTTTCCCTAATAGTGACCACTCTCCCAATGATTTCCAACACAATGATGATCAACATGGCCTTCCATATAGTGATTTTAATAGAACCATTTTAATCAAAAATTGAAAACTATTATTTTATATGAACTTTTCAAATCTATGTGATTTACCCATGTTATTCCAAAATCCAATACACAATATCAAATCATATTATCTAAAGTTTGTATGGTCAATTTGATCATCCTATCCTTATGAGGGTGATACAACTTAATCATATTTAGTTGAGCACCCAAAATTTTATATAAAATTATACAAAATATATATGTAAATTAATGATCCTAATATGATAAAATAGATGAATAAACTCTATGAATCCTAATAACCTCATCTACATACAATTTTCCCAGGTCCTTAATTGGGATTATATATCAAATTGAAAAGAAGTGGTCTAACATTGTAAGTTAATCCAAAAATATCCTAATCACATCAAAATTACATGGTGATATTAGAAAACCATTCATTAAAACAGTCATTATGTATTATCGCTACCATATCAGTATACGAAAAGGATGCAAAAGCCCTGTAGTTCATTAATTCTCTACCTTTATCCAATGGGAAGTCAAGCATACAGAGACATAATCAATTACATATATCTATACCCCTAATAATTAGAATTTCTATTTAATCCCATGATACATCCTAACAACTATATAATGAATTACACAACTATATTTATAGATAAAACCCATAACATCTCTTCCCAGACTCAGAGAAACCACCAACTCATCAAGGATATAGAGTGGTGAGATGACCACTAGTGACCACGTTTCCATGGATTACCAACTATATTTGGCATTCATATTATTCCATCATTTGGAATTTGTATTTTATCTATCATATACTTGGTCTAGAGGAACATAAGTGACATTTATTTGAGGTAACATAATGCCTCATGCCTCTTCAAGAACCTCTAGATGAAATATTTCCCTTAATCTCATCAACTACCGCTACTTCTATGATTAATTTATTTATTATGATTTCTAAAGTAATGAACCATCCAAAAATTACACTTATTTAGAGTATAGATATGTAAAAATAAATTATTTGAAGATACATACCCCATATCCAATACCACAGGTTCAAATATCACTAAAATAAGATGCACTAATACACTTATTATCCAAATACATAATGAACCTCTCACTATATTGGTATAGTATAAAAAATCTTCAATTCATGAAAGAAAACAAAATATAGACTATGAATACATTGACTATATACTTCTAAACATATTATTACATGCTTTTAAGAATAATTAACTAAAAGATACAAACCAATAATTGTAAACCTAGTGTCATTAGAGGATTAGGTTCATAATTAAAAAGAATGTAACCCAAATAATGAAATATTTTATTTAAAACCTATAATGATATCTAAAATTGCTTTTTTCTCTTAAATATTCATAAAATAACCTAGGGAATAAATGAATAAATGGATGAGCTAAAAATATTAGTAAGGGAATAAACATTGGAATAAAGAATAACCCAGTGAGTTAAAATGCATAGCATGGTAAAATAAAAAGGCATGGCATAATAATAATCATATAAAAGTATGAAATATGGAAAATGGGATCATTTTACATAGGAATTTGTCCTAAATATATAACATGACATAAAATGAGTCTTGGAAATATACCAAGACTATATCTCTTGGTGGAAAAAGTCCCATGAAGGAATTAGGTTTACTCTGTTTGCTAACATGACATCTCATTAGACTAAACATTACCTAATGAACTGGACCAATATGTGGATGAACCAATAATAAAATTTTCATGCATATATGCTTCATATAAATAATAAAACCTTAATAATACACATTAGGGTTACCCATGGAATGAAATGTGTAACATAATCATGTCATATGACGTAACCAAAGATAATATCATAACAATGTACACATAAGAATGGATTTAAATAATAATTTAAAATTAATAAGAAAAAACAGGATTAGATTAGAAAAAATGATTTCCAACATAATTGAAAACATGTAAAAATAGTGTTTAAGAAACATTAGAAATGATCCATTTTGGTGTGATTAAAGGAAGAATATAAAAGAGAATATAAAGTGGAAAAAGAAATAATTGTGTAAATAAAGCCATAAATGAAGTAATGTAGTTTTTAATGATAAAAGAGTGATTTTAGAAAAATATTTGTGTCTTAAAATAGATAATAGAGTGTACTTGATAATGAGAAATGAATTTGGATGTTCCCTTTAATCAGGCTTGCTTATCTGGATGAATTGAAAGGGGTACCTTATAAAATTTGTATTTACCATAAAAGAAAAAATAATTGATCTAGGTAAATATTATTGAAAAATAAAAACATTATTTAGGAGGATTAAATAACAAGAATTAAAAATTACATTAGGGTAAAGAGAGAGAAATCATAACCTAAAGAGAAAAATGGGGTTTCAAAGAGAATCACTTACCTTATTTACAAAATTATTCTAAACATGAACTTAATATCCTAGATAATAAAATTAGATCCATTAATTAATTAATAAATAACCTCTTATATATTTAATTTATTTATTATAATTTTATTAAGTTCATTTATGGAATTTATTATGAGATGTAATATTCAATTTCGTATTGCCTGGAGGGTTTGTTTCATGATTTTATGATCGATTCCCTTAAGTTTAATTATGGGAGTTTTTTTTCAAATGGAAGAAAAAATAAATTAGTGGAATGATATGGTATTAATATAGTTAATTAATTGTAAATGTCTCCATATATCATTTTTTTAATTTATGAGACTAATTCATTAGTTAAAACATTAATGAAAATTGATTAGTTTATTTTTGAATTTCCTTTAAAATCATGAACTAGTATTGTTTAATTATTTAATGTTATATATATATATATATTAGTTAAAAAACATGAAAAATATATGATACATATTTTTATATCTTTTTTAACCAAAATAATGGTTTAATGACCAGCCTAGAAGGAGGTAACAGAAAATGAAAACTCGTCGTCAATGAAGCAGGCGAATCGACACCTTAAAAACGATGTATTCATTTTAAGAATAAAAGGAGAAGAGAAGGGATATTATAGTTGATATTACTTTAAAAAAATAATATTAAAGTATATATATGATACTATACTTATTGAGTAACAGTTTATATTGTAGTAAATGGTGAGGTAGATGAAAGAATGAATTTAAAAGAGAAAGGTGGAGGATTTTACATCTTGTATATAGTGAGAACCTTCTTAAGGAATTAGGGTTTGGTATTGTATTATGACTAATAGAACATAAACATATGGGAGAGTGTTGGTGAGGTAATTGGGTTGAATTTATAAAATATTCAATTATTTTTAGGTTTTATGAGATGAGGTTGGGAGTGGTTTTTTTATAGTGGGTGGAGAGGGGTGTTTTTTATTATTTTATTCATTTGATTATTATTTTGACTTAAGGTTATCAATAATGTTTATTTATATGAATAAATAATGTAAATAGTTGAGTAGAGTTCAAACTAATGGGTTCTTACCTAATCCATACATCATCCATGAATAAATAATTCTTATATTTGTTAAATACCATTAATTACCGTATTTCACTATTCACCAAAAATTAAACTATTTTAGAAAAATAAAAAAACAAACCCAACGATTTTTGGATATGTATACTTAAAAATGGAATCAATTATAGAAAAATAATTTTTAAATATGAGAAATTTAATTTAAAATTAAAATATTCATTTATTTGAAAGATAATGATTTTAATATTATAATTGATTTTAGGGAATATAGACAAATTAATTAAGGTCTCAAAAAATTATCGTATAATCATAATAGAAAAAAATATTAATTTATTAAAATAAATTTATTTTTTGTCATTATATTAATTAGAAAATTAAAAACAAACCTTTACATTTCATAGAAATACCAACACATAATTTATACTTTTTAAAACAATTATTTACATATGGAAGGATATAAATATATAATATATTTATTTATAAGATTCCAATAGTGTGTTTATACATTAATAGGTGATGTTACTATTCTATTGGATGAGTTAATATTATTAATGGCCCTATTACTATTCCAACAGTCAGGTTACTATTCCATCGGTATATGTTCCTTAATTTCAATAAATACATGTTATTTCATTATTAATTTATGAGACTAATGTTTTTAGTGTCTTATATATGTGATTCATGTTTTTATACTATAAAACTTAATTATAATAAGGGGAATAACATTGTTAACATTTTGGGTCTTTACATTGTGCCCCCTTATGAAATTTCACCCTCAAAATCTTATTTTACCTACTATGATAAAAACACGTGAGGGTGTTTATCCTTCATTAATTACTACAGTTCCCTTGTCACCTATTCATAATTATGGTTCCCATAAAACACATTTAAAAGATGATCCATATTTTTTTATATGACTTTGTCACCACTTTCCAAGATCATCACCGGTTGTTCTTCAAACGATAGGTCATTCTATAAGTATTCCACTTCAAGATTTAGTACATGTGAGGGGTCAGGTATATAATTCCTCAAGAGAGAAATATGGTACACATCATGAACATGGTCCATATTTTTTTAATTACAAGATGATAATCCATTTCTCCTATGTGATAATGTATCTCAAAGTTGAAAATGTACCTTGGGATAGTCTTCCCTTTATTTCCAAACCACATGAATCTCGTCCATGATGATTTTTTAAGGAAGAATTTTTCTCCAAAATTAAACTCTAAATCCCATTGATTGTTGTTAGCATAGATCTTGTTATGACTCTAAGAATCTTTTATATGTGTCTTTATGTTATGAAATTTCTTTTTCATCTCTTGCATAAGATCTGGTACAAGTAACATTCATTTGATAACTTCATCCCAACAGGTTGGAGTTCTACATCTCTTCCTTTATAGATCTTAATATGGATCTATATAAATACTTGATTGGAATGTTTTGTTAATTAATAACTCAAATAATGGGTGATACTGATCCCATACACAATTAAATTACGTTGAACAGTCTCTTAGAATGTCCTTGAGCATCTAAAACAGTCCTTTTCAAATTGGACATCAGTTTGGGGGGTGATAAGCTGTGATGAAATTCAATTCAGATCTCAAATAATGTTGGATTATTCTCTTTAATTTATATTTAAACCTTATATCATTATCAAATATGATATAAATTGGTACTCCATGCATCCTCAACACTTCTATCACACATAACTTGGCAATTCGTTCTAGCGGGAAATCTTCCCAAATAGAAATTAAGTGGACAGTCTTGGTGAGTCGATACACCACAACCCATATCACATTGTATCTTTAGACGTTGTTGGGAGACTACTAAAAAGTCCTTAGTGACATTATCCCATTTCCATATGGGTATAGGCAATGATTTCAACATCCCTTAGGAGTTTTATCGCTCTACTATAACCAGATGACATACAAAACATCTTGATATATACTCATCAATATCAATTTTCATATTGTCCCACTAGAAGTGTTCTGAATGATCAATGTACATTTTAATACTTCTAGGACATATGGATGAGGATGATCTATGTGCATTATATAGTAGCTCGATCTTTATATTTGGTAAAAAAGTGTCACAAATCCTAGTTCAAAACCGAATCACACCATCATCATTGATGTGGAACTCATGTATCTTTCCTTCCATTACTCATTTCACATTCTTTTATAGCTCTATATCATCTGTTTGTGCCTCTTTGATATTCTCTTAGATAGATGGTGGGAAATCATTTGGGAAAGGTAGGATGTATTCCCTATTATGATTTCCATATCCATTATTTTCATTTCCATAAATATATGGTATTTCTCAATCCACATCATGGATAGAGTAGATGTTTATTTTATAACAAAAGAATCACCATTATTGTTTTCCTTCCTAGGATGATAGTGAATAGAGCAATCATATTCCTTAATTTGAGCTAACAATATCCTTCGATGTATGATGATCTACTTTTGTGTGAATATATACTTTAGTATCTTGTGATCAGTATATATATGACACATTCTCATTATAGAGGTATTACCACCATATTTTCAAGGAATATATCACAGCTGTTAGTTCTAGATCATGCTTTAAGTCTTCCTACTCAAGGATCTTCAACTGCTTTCATGTGTAGGAAATCAATTTATCATTGTTCATGACCACAAAACCCAATCTATTTTTCAAAGAATCACTATATATAAGAAAACCTTCTCTACTTTTTGGTAGTGTGAGAACATGTTATGTTATTAGACTCTTCTTTAGATCCTTTAATTTTTCCTCACATTCTTCTATATAGACATTATTTACCCCATTCCATATTAAAATAGTTAGCAGGTTATGAAATTGTGATAAATTATTCACAAAATGTCGGTAGTACCCAGCTAAGCCATGAAAAATATGGATCACTATTAAAGATGTTGGTATGAGAAACTCTTAAATTTTTATTGCTTTATAAGGGTCTAAATATATTCATTTGATGGTGAAATCATTACCCAAAAATGATAATTCTTCCATATAGAACTCACATTTATTGTACATTTCATATTGTATCTCCCTTCAAAATGTCTTTAGTACATTATTAAAATTCTCATCATGCTCATCCTTGATCTTAGAGTATACCAAAATATCATATATAATGACTATGAATTTCTTTAGGTAATATCTAAATAATTTATTCATTATTTCCATGAAAATTGGTGGAGTATTAGTGAGTAGAAAGGGATTCACTTCGAACTCTTAGTGTCTTTTACTTGTTTAAATAGTGGTCTTGGGTATATATTCATTCTTTAACTTTAATTGGTAATATCCCAACAAAATATCCACCATTGAAAATTAGTTGTCCCCACCTAGACGATTGAACAAGTAATTTATCTGTGGAAGGGGATACTTGTTATTTATCATGATTTTTTTGATCTCATGATAATCAATGTTGTGGAACATTGATCCATAATTTTTCCTGATGAATAGGACCTATTAAAACCATGGTGAAGCACTCGAGGGTATAAAACCCCTCTCCATATTTTCCTATATCTTATTCTTCAGTTCTTCTAACTCAGTGGTGGTCATTATGTAAGAATCCATGGGTATAGATAGATATTGAGAAATAAGATCAATCAAGAACTCATCCTCTCAGTTCCGAGGAAGACGTGTAAATTCTTTAGGTAACACAACAGTGTAGTCCCTCAGCATGGGAATTTATTCGGGCATGATCTTATCATTTTTCAAAATCATTGAGATATAAATGATTTCTCATAATGCAATAATATCCATAGTTGATATTATGGTTTTGATAAAGATTCATCCTCATCCTTACACTTATACAAAATAAAAGGATGCCTTGGGATGTGAAGAGTGATCTACCTTTTCTAACATTTGATGTTGGATTTGTATAAATATAGCCAATCCATGACCAATATAGCATCAAACTACACCAAATAATGTAAGAAAATATTTTCTGGGAGGTTCATTTCCCAAACATTAACCAGGGAGGAGTTATATACTTTGAATTCAACAATTTTCCCATTTATATTCTCACAGATAACTCAACCTCTATATTTTTAGGGGGTGTTTGAATAGTTCTACTAAAATTCCAAGATATAAGTGAATACATAGAACTAGAATCAAATAGTACATTTTCTATTCTTGAAGTAATAACCAACATAAATGTCACCAAAACTTTTTTAGGCTCCGTATCAATAGTAATGATATAATATGCCCTTCCATGATGCCTTAGAGGTTATTATTGATTATGTTTTACATCCCTTGGATTAGGGAATTAGCTTTCATAATTTCCATGTTCTTTGAAGTTGAAATAATGCACTACATGCTTTTTTTGGCCTGAACAATCATTTATACATCCAAATTAGTGGATTGGTTTAATTCATTCAAAAAAATTATCTCAATGCACCTATCTTCTATATTTTAAGCATATCCTAGATCCCCTTAGGTAGTTTCTAGGACACTGCTTCCAACAATTTTGACATGTGGGATGTTGGGTTTTCATTCCATCATTAGGATTTATCTATTGATCCTCACATATTATACTTTATCTTCCTCTTTCTATCTCAAGGATCATGAGATAACAAAGATTATACAATATCTATTTCAACCATAATCACACAATAGATAATCTCTTCATAACTATTAAAGTATGTTATTTAAAATGATTTTAAAAGACACAACATTAGTTCTCTAAATAAGTGACCAACCTTTCTTGGAGTCCTCATTAAAAATAATTATGTGTATGGTAAAGTGTTATAATGTTTTTTTCATATGCCCTAATATACCCATCATTCTTTTTCTTCAGTCCAAGGAACTCCCATTCTATCATAATATAGAGCGTTTGGGGAAAATATTTATTGAGAAATATTTTCAAGAATTCTTACCATTCCATGTAATCGCTTCCATTTTTAAACTTTTCTTTATTGATTATTTTCCACCACTGATCAGCTTCCCCATCAAAATGATAGACATATAGCAAAAAATTCTATTTTTCTGATCATGAAGGATAGATAATATATTCTCAATGGAGCTAATTAATTGTTCTGTGATGAGGGGATCATAGTATCCTATAAATATAGGAGGAATTTGTTATATAAAAGACTATAACACACCTTGATACTTATTAAGAGAAGGAGTTAATTCTACACGATTTTAGTTTTTATTTTTAACATGATCCATTTGAAAAAGTACTTCCATGATGTTCTGAGCTCCCATTCCCATCAAATTTAGAATTTCCTTAGATCAATCATCACATTTACAATCACATTGATTATTAGTATGGGTTACCCTATTTCAATCCATTAACTAAGAAAACTAATAATATAAAGGGTGGTGGGGTTGAATACATAGATAATGAGAATAATAAAAGGAAAATATGAACATAGAAGGATAAACTTGTAAATGAAAAGTATATCCTACCATATGATACACTAAGTTTATATCTAGGTTATACATAGTGATAGGACTATCCATAGGGTTATTAATCATGTTTTATAGTGATAATATAAAAAATAAATATACCAAGCCTTTGAAAACAACTATATGTACCCTATCATTTTACACAGATTATAACTTGATTTTAGAAAAATTAACTAGAAAATAAGAACCAATGATCATAATGCCTAGTGTGTTTGGATGATTAGGTACATTATAAAGAAATATGAAACCAAAATAAAGAAATTTTTATTTAAAATCTATAATTACCTCCTAAATTACTTTGATCAGTTAAATCTACAAAAAATTACTTAGGGAAAAAATAAAAAAATTGATGGGATAAAAATCCTAACATGGGAATAAACCTAGGAATAAAGAATGACACATGAGTTTGAAGACATAACATGATGAAATAAAAAGGGATTAAACAAGAATAAACATGTAGAATCATAAAATATAGAACATGGGATCATGTAATTATGGTTACATAAGAATGTGGATGAAATATATAATATGATATAAAAACAGGTCACGTCTAACTTCCAAGACTATATCACATGGTGGAAAAAGTCCCATAAAGGAAATTGGTTTAATCCTTATCCCAACATGACATCTCATGAAACTAAACATTACCCAATGAGTTAAAGTTATATATGGGAACAACCATCATAATATTTTCATGTATATGTGTTCTACATGAAGAATTCAATATAAGGAATACACAAAAGGGTTACCTATGGAATTAAATGAGTATCATAATCTTGTTCTAAGGAATAAACAAATGGAATACCATAATTGAATTCAAGAAATAATGGATTTAAATCATACATGGACATTAATTAGGGAAAATAAACATATAAAATGATAAATTATGTCCATCTAAAGTGAAAACATGTAAAAAGAGTGTTTATGAAACTTTATAAATGATATACTTTGGTGAATTTTAAGAGGAAATATAAAAGAGTTATTAAATTAGAAAAGGGATATTTTTTTTCATAAAACCAGAAAATAAAGAAGATAAATTTTCATGATAAAATAGTTATTTTTAGAAAACATTGGTGGAATAAAACATATTATGTAGTTTACTTGAAAATGGGTAAGAAATTGGGAAGTTCCCTTTATTCGGGCTTTCATATCGGGAGGAATTCAGAACAGTACCATATAAAACTCGTATTCCCCATCAAATAAAGAAGAATTGATATAGATACATGTGATTTTAAAATAAAAAATTAATTTATTATGAGTAAATAATTGGAATTAAGAATTATATTTTGGGTAAATAGAGAGAAAGTTTAACCCCCTGAAGAAAAAAATTGGGGTTTGGATGAATCCCTTACCTAATATATGAAAGCGTTATATACATGAACTTAATTAAATATATAATCAAATAATGTCAATTAATTAATTAATTAAGAACCAATTATAATTTTATTTTATTAATTATATTTTTATTAATTTTATTTATGGAATTTTTTAGGGGTTATAATATTCAATTTATTTGTTCATAGAGCGTTCATTTCATGATTTTATGTTCTGTTCTCTGAGATTAGTTATGAGAGTTCATGTAAAATGGAACAAAAAATATAGAAGTGGAATGATATGGTATTAATATACATCCATAATGTTAAATTATTCCAAATATTGTTTTATATGAGAATGGCTCATTAGATAAAACATTAATGAAAAATTATTTTTTTAGTTTGGCAGTTTTTTAATCATCACGAACTGGTTTATTTTTTTATTTGATATTATGTATATATATTTGTTCCAGAATAAGAAATAGGATATCTAAGACATGTCTCAATCTTTTAACCATAATAATGTTTTTATGACCATCCTTGAAGGTCGTAATGTAAAATGAAAACTCATTTGTCCATGAAGGTGGTGAATCGAGACCTCAAAGATGATGATTTTATTTTTAGAATAAAAGTAGAAGAGAATGGATTTTATTATTGATATTCCATTAACATAAAAAATTATTGTATATATATTATACTATATTTATCATGTAACTTTGTATTCTGGAGGAAAGGGTGAGGTTGAAGAAACATAAAAATTTGAAGTGATAGTTGGGGGATTTTACCTCTTATATATCGTCTCCATGAGAACCTCATTAAGGAAATATGGTTTGGAATTTTGTTGAGACCATATACTCTTCAATGTGGGGAAGAGTATTGGAATGGTACATGGGTATAATTTAGACTATCTTGAAGGCTTTAGAGTTTTGAGGGTAAGGGGTGGGAAGTGTAGTCTTTATATTGCGAGGAGAGGGGTGCTTTTGATTATTTTATCCATTTGTGTATTATTTTGGCTCATGAATATAAATTCGGTTGATTAATATGAGTAAATAATTTAATTTTTTTTGGATATATTGAACTAATGGGTGATTAAATAATCCTCACATCATCCATACATCATCCATGAATCACTAATTCATATAATTGTTAAATATCTCAAATTACTGTGTTTCACAATTCACAAAAATTTATACTATTTTAGAAAAATCACAAAAAATCACCCCAAAAATTATTATACCTGTAGATTTCAAAAATTCAATATAATTTATGAAAATAATTTAACAAATATGATAATTTTAATTTAAAATTAAAAGTACCATTTATTCGAAAAATATTGATTTTAATATTATATGCGATTTTTGAACATTTTGAAAAACTAATTAATGTCTAAAAAAATTATCCTTTAATCATAAGAAAAAAATATTAATTTTTAAATATACTTATAAAAATTAATTTTATTTTAAATCTGTATATTTATTATAAAATTGTACATTAAAGTTTTCATTTCAAAAATATGCCAACACTTAATTTATCAATTTAATACATTTATTAACTTATTTTGATATATAAATATATCATATTTTCATTTATAAGACTCCTAAATTTTATTTCTAATTTAATAGTTGAGGTTACTATTCTATTTTAAAGATTATTTTTCTTTATGGTTATATTAATATTCCAAAGATTAGATTACCATTCCATCATTATAGGTTCCTCAATTTGCATAAATACCACTTATTTCATTATTAATTTAAGAGAATATTTTTTTATTGGGTTATATAAGTTACTTATGTGTTTTATACTATATTACATAATCATTAGAAGATAAATTCCATTGATAAAATTAAGGGTCTTTAAAATGCATGTAATTTTTCTTCTCATGTGGTAATTATTACCTTGATTCATAAGAAACCGCATCATCCCTCTTTCATGAACCCACTCCCTATGTCAATTCCTAATTCATCATAATACATTGAGAACCCTTCAAAAAACTATATATAGATTAACAGTGGTTTAGAAGACAAAAACCTCTTTAGGTCCTCAAAATGACTTTAACACTTCTCACCCTACTCATGATTTATACCTTTCTAAGCTAATTCTTAAATAGAAGAAGCATAATTCAAAAAGTCTTTAATATATAATTGGTTATATACTTCTATAATGAGTAAATTCATAATATTATAAACAATATTAGGATGATCCAAGGATATAACCACCCCCACATTTCTTTGTTTAGTTATACACTCTCCCCAGAAATCATATTCTCCAAGAACACCAATTCGTATATCCATAACTTACATTATGATAGTTTTATATACAAAATTTTCTCTTTTATTATCTTCAAAACATACCTCAAATTATTCCCACAATCATCCTTTCATGTATAAGAAAATATAATTTCATCCATAAAAACTATGATGATCATGTCAAGGTATTTGTGAAAAACATGATTAATCAAGGAGAAAAAATAGTATGAGCCTTATAAACCATAAAAAACCTCACCAATAACTCATAATTTCCATACCCTATATTGAAACAAATATTTAAAATCTCATCCTACTTCACCCACTGTTGGTTATATCTCAATTTAAAAACAATCATTGAACACTACTTATCTCCCATTAATTGATTGAATAGATAATAAATGAAAGGTAGAGTGTATTTATTAATCATAATTAGATGAATTAATTATTTTATTTCAATGAGAAACTCCAAACTACTATATCTTTATTGGGAAACAATACCGGATCTTCCAATGGGAAAATAAAAAGCCTAATAAATCCCATTTCCCAAAAAAACATCAAATAAATCTTTATCTATATGGTATTTGATGGAAGGAAGATGAAAATCATTCCCAGAAACTAATCAGTGGGAAATATAAATCTCCCCAAATTTGAGGTTCATATATGTCTTTTTTAATAATATTTAACAAATCGTTTATCAATTCTATCAATCTAGGGAAATCCTTTGATAATACTAATCAAAGAAGTAATAAGTTATCTGGAAAATTAAATCCTAAAGGACCTTAACCATCAGAGCTAACCGACTATATTTAAATTACCACTTCCATTTAAAATTCTAAACACTCCCATTAAAGGTGGTAAAGGAAACATTATAATCCTAGAATCCTACATGGTTCTCAATATTCACAATACAATCTATGCAAATTATAAAGACATGTCTGTCCATTTATGGAAACAATAAAGTCCATAAGAATCATGAATAACTAAACATAAGGGGGCACAATAGACATATACTAACTTATTTTTCCACACTTTACCTAAGAGGTTTCTAAATATTCAATGAAAAATATATTAACACCACATGATCTTCTCCTCACGCAAAGATTAGTGAACAAGATTCATCCTCATCGAACAAAGTAGATCCTATATTATTAGTGATAAGTAGAATAAAATTGACTCTCACTGAACCTATATTAGTGTTCTTGATGCATGAATTTTCATAGGTAATTAAAAAAAATTAATTTCCAATGCATATTATAGTGGTTAACTCTAGGTAGTCACAATAATTGGAGGGCACCCAAAACATTATTTATAACATTTTAGTTACTCTAGAAAATTGATTTTGATTTTATTTTGAAATATTTAAATTTATAAATTTTTTAAATTTGATTATTAAAAAATAACTGTTGAAAATATTTATTATTCTAGTCTTGTAAAGTCTTATTTCATTTCTCTCATGGATTCTGATTTTTACCTAATATTTTCCTTTTAAACTGGAAAGAGGGAGATTCCTTGATGGCTTTTGTAACGCCCCAACCCCAGTTACCCAGAGTCGGTGCATTATTACATAACATTGGCATGATCACAAGAAAGATCAAATCTCGAAAGACCGATTGGTTTAGTAGTCTTGGAAACACTAGATATATTCATAAGTCTTATATTACATCATAAAATGAAAAACTACTACAACAACATATTGTCTCCATAATCCACACTCATATCCCCACATAATATCCCTGGAGGTCATTCATAATTTACTTCTTCACTTCCTGGGAAAAATAAAACATAGAAAAGGGGTGAGCTCAAATGCCCAGTAAGGATAACAATATAGCGGAAACTTTCATAAATAAGAATATACATTTAAGGCAATGTATAACTAAAACAAAAGCCTTTTCAACTTGAACTTTTAACATAGTATGGCATAAATAAAATGAAATAATGCCATTTACTTATTCACATGGTTATTCTAATAATCGAATAATCACATGCAAAATCAATAACCACTTTCATAATGATGGAATGCATAATGCTAAACTTTAATTTCTTTGTCAAGGACTCATCCCAAGACCTTGGTGCTAACTGTAACCGGAACCCAACCCGGAGTGCCTCTAATAACCGGACACCAACCCAGAGTGCCTCTAATAACCGGACACCAACCTGGAGTTCCTCTAATAACCGGAGACCAAACCGGAGTTCCTCTAATAACCGGAGACCAAACCGGAGGTCTTACTTTTACCGGTCCCCAACCCGGAACATACTTGTCTAACACATTCATCTGAATGAAAGATTGAAATATAACATAAACATTTGGATTAAAAATAACTTATAAAATGTCAATACTTTAAACAAAAACCATTAGTGACATAAGAATAACTTATCCATAGTAAAAAATATCACAAAACCTTCAATAAAATAGGGATGTTTTGTATCATAATAAATCAACTTAAATTAAGCTTAAAATCCATCAAAGGATGTTGACATAGATGAAATCAAAACTATTTTAGAGAAATATATCTTTTTTTTAAATCATTTTAAAAGTAACATAATTATAAAATAATACATTCAATTTGAAAATATTCTTATAAGCTTGTAAGGGAAGCTTCGACGATTTTATAATGGCAGAAAATATCCGCACCCGCCGTATAAGTTTAAAAAAAACATTCTTACCTTAATTTTGTCGAAAAGGATAAAAAGCACCTTGTTTGGAAAATGACGGAAAGATTTCTTTATAAACCTCTTATAAAAAGTCAAACAAGGGTATAAATGACTTTAACCCATATTCTTGTAAATAGTCAAAAATGTTTTGAAATTCATTTTGAAGAAACATGGATGTGGATGATAAAGAGATCCCAGTAGATTATTACGTATAATCAGCCTCGGATAATGAAGAGATTGTGAAATAACCCTTACCAATTTGGTAACTTATGAAACATACAACCCATGAAAGAGGTATCATACAATGAATATGTAAATACACATAAATTAGAGTGTATTACACAAAGAATATAATTATGGGCAGTACATACACCACACAAAAGGTAATGGTGGAAATATGGCATGAATCTCACGGGAATAAGGAGTGAGATGAAAACCCATTACCTTGTACTTTTCCTCGGTTGGGGTAAGTTAACCTCCTGTATAATGGTGAAATAATTTTTATTAAATTATAAAAGAATCATATATATTAATATGATATCATATATGATCTTTTAACATTGATTTGTTAATAATATCTTAGAATTATCATCGTTTCGGGTGTTAACTTACTCATTTTCTTTTATATGTTTTGTTACATAAGCCATGTTTGTTGTATCTTATTCATATCCAGAATGATATCAAGTCCTTAAACATCATTTTTAAATCATAAAATGATAATTATACTTGAATGGATACGATGGAGAATGAATCTCATCGCGTTCGTGGAGACGGTAGTCCGTACGTACGCACGAGCGAAAATATCATTCTTTTGATATTAAAATAATATATAAATGGATGGTATATCATATATAAAGAATCATTAACATGTTATATTTATTATTTACATGAGTTACACATCATTATTATACCCATCCAAATAATAATATATTGAATAACAATTACACCACGACGTGGAGACGGTAAGTCGTACGTACGCACGAATGGTGACATGTTATTCAAAGGGTGGATAGAATACTGAATATTGTTGTACCATATTTATAATAACATCACAGTATATTTGATATACTAAAGTTATTATTTTAGAATGGTAAGAACAAAGAAAGAAGAAGTGGAAGAAGAAAGGAACTAGAAAAGGGGTGGTGAAAACATTACCTCTTCTTCGGGTTCTTCCTTTTGATTTGATCAAAAGGGCTCCTTAGGATGGCTTTCTGATCAAACTAAGGCCTATAGGTTGTATTGAGGGATGTTGGGAGAGTATTTGGGCAGAGTTTGGCCGAACCAAAAGGCTTTTAAGTTGTTAATAAAAGAGAAGGAGGAGTGCCCTTTTATAAGAGGGGTGAGGGGCACCTTTGGAAAAGCTAGAAATATTAGTTTATAATAAATTCATATTCGGTTTATAATGGCTCCAAAGTTGATTATTTAAATGTTAAGGTGGGGATGGGTCGAAAAAAACTCAACCAATATAATTTAGACAGGTTTGGGTACTTATATTAACCTTATCTTTAAGTATTAACTCTAAGTTAATTAGTTTCACTTTTTACAATGTCTCTTTGTATTTTTATATAATATGGTTAATAAACTTACTATATACATCCAAGAGACCCCCAAGTGGTCCATTAATGATGAACCTATCATGATATAAGTCTCTTGGCTGAACCTTAGATTTTTATGAACTTTAATATCAATTAATAATATAATATTTGTTTTAAGAACTCTTTTATGTCAATGTTGACACTATTCAATAGTTGATTTTTGTGAAACTCATAAAAGATTTATTACTTCGAAAAAAGTCAATTAAATCAATCCTAATATATCATATTATCCTATAAAAGTATTGTAATTCATTAAAAGTTTCATATTTTATTTATTTGGGTATTTATAATATCAATTATTTTAATTTTTTACTATTATAGTAATTAATTCATCATCATTGTGTCACAAATAAATTAAATTATTTAATGTCTAAAAATTATAAATAAAATATCAATATGTATTAAATATTTTTATATTTCTAATGAATATTTATAACCTAAAATCAAACATATATAACCCTATGTAAAAATTGTTTTTCTAAAAGATATATGCCTGTGTCATTTTTGTATTGATTTTAACTTAATTAAAATAAAGTGTCCCTATCACCTACAAGTGGCACCATGGGGTCCCCAAATCGACCCAAAGATGACTATGGTCGAACATGTATCAACCAATAAGTCTAGGACACGTTTTAGGGTAATTTAGTATTATTATAATATTAATTTTTAACCCTTATTTACCGGATTTACCCTTAACAATGGTAAATAAAATATTTACCGCAGTAATTATTCAAAATGTCTAAAAATAAAAGTTTCCTATTTACACAATTTGAAAATCCTGATTCCAAATATGGAATCCATTTTTCTAAATTCAAAACACATAATTGGCAGAAATTAATTTAAAATTAATTCCCGCTGTCAAAACAAAAAGAGTGTTTTTAAGAGATAATAACTATCAAAAAATTGACACTTGTTTATGTTCGGTTTAATTGTAAAATTATGTGCAATGACCAAAATTATATTAAATGGTAAAAATATATTCTAAATATACTTTAAAACCACTCAAATTCATAATTTATCACTATTAATTATTTTGATTAAAAATGTTGTTTTTAATTAAAATTTAGTAATTTTCACTATTCATCAAAATATGAAAGTTATCCGAAATGTACCAAAATTTCACCTTAGGCTAATTTCGATATTCCGAATCCAAAAATGAAGTCCAATTTGAAATATAAAATATATATAATTTCAAAAAGTAGGTATTACTATTCATAACGGCTAGTTTGATTGGTTGTGGTGTGTGTTAGAACTCGAAATTGCGTACAACACACACTACTGTATTATTCAAAGGAAAGCGTACCGTGGAAGCTTGGGATGTTTCATTTTAAATTTTTTTGATGTCCTCCTTTACTCAAAAAGTTTAAAATAATGTATTTAAAATGGGTTCACTATTAAAAGTTGGTTAAAGTGCAACACTGAAAATGAATTTGTTCTTACATTATGTCTAAGAAACTCATAATATGGATTCTAAAATTACAAGGATTATATAAAGTTTAAAATTTAGTTAATACTATTCATAACCTCTTTTGAACGGCTTGTTTGGTAAGTCATGGTGTGCTTGAACTCGGTGTTGCGTGTAGTGCCAGTTATTGTATTATTTTAAAGAAATAACACACTATGAAGTCTTGGGGTGTTACATTCTTCCCTCCTTCAAAAAATTGCGTCCTCGCAATTTGAAATTGTTCTTCGAAAATAAAAGGTTGAAAATAAAAAATATCTTTGTGGGAAAACCCACATTGGAAATTGGGTTACTAAAATTTAGTCTTAATATGAGGAAAATAGAAATGAAAGGGTCACCACCAAATTATGATCTCGATTAGGAGAACATTGGTGGGAATTAGAGACATATAATTGGAGGAAAAAAGTAAATATTTATAGGTAGTGATTGAGGTCATCAATCACAAACAAGTATAAAATTGAGGTTCTTAAACTCATCAATCTATGATGATTTGAAATACCATCGGTTCAACAAAACATAGGGTATTAGGATAACACATTTTTGACGTTTCAAAATATCTTAGTTGAAATCCCACATCGAAAAATGAATTAATGAGGCCTCTATTTAAAATAAAGAGTGGAAAGTATGAATATTACCGAAAATAACACATACTAGGGTTCCATGTAGGAAAATATGGATATGGAAGAGAAATATAACCATCAATTATCTGATGGAGAGTGCTATAGAACATGGCTATGAAAAGGCCAACAATCCCAAAGCCATAAATTAGTGATGATTTAAGGTACCATCTAGGACAACATTTTTGTTCTAAGTTTCTTTTCTTAATGTTGAGGAATTTATTTATGAGATTGGCTAAGATCATAAGGAGATATACTTACTTTATAATTAGAGTTTTGTTCATTAATAAATTTCTACCACAAACTCATCTTTCACTCATAAAAAAATTCTATTTATACTATTCGTACAGGGTTCCGAAATAAACGAATTTATAATTCATCTACCAGATCTTTTTAAAAAAAACTACATTATTTAATCCAGGACATCTCTGGGGCCAGTGGTAGGTGATACACCCTTGTCGCCCTTCGGTTGCGGGTTCAAGTCTCGCGGCCTTGCCGGACGCGACGGGTTGTCGCCCGACCTCCGGGTTGTCCTTTTATGGAAATCCAAAATTAATCTCAAACTAGATTTTATCCAAAATACTTCTGACCAAACTCACAGTACAACATTCATAAGGAAGTTAAACATAATGTAGATCCTTTTTACCATGTAATAGCATATGAATACCTTCATCATGTATTCTTTTAAAACACTGAAACATCCTGAATTACCATAATCCATATTGATTACATTCATGATCTCTTATTCCATATAGAATGCTGGATATACTTCATCAATCCAAAAATGTTTTAAACCCCAACAATGATGGAATATACAAATCATTAATTAGTTTCAAGGTAGTCAAGAATATCCAATATAATTTATCCAAATCAATCATGTATTATTCTAAAATCACTACCTCGGTATCAGAACCATATTATGGTTTATCATTCTCTCAACCATATATATTCCAAAAATGTAACCTGCTCTTGAGTCACTTTTCTTTGTTCCACACATTCTCAAGTCCTTAATGAAATAGTACTGCAGTACAATCCTTATATACTCCATAATTATTATAACAAGTACATTGTTGATACAACACTCAATTGACATAATCAACATAAGAACTCTAATCCTTCATCTTCATCTGTGGTAGTATCATAACTTGATTATTATCCAATAACATCATTTGAGGCATATTCTGATGACTGGGACATAGGTTCGCATAGTGTCCAAACTCCTTGCAAATGAAGCATTGTACATTTGAAACCATTTTCTTACCCTTGCAGTCATGTACTTTGTGCCCTTTTCCACCACACTTATAACAAACTCCCATTCCTTTTAGACAAGTTCCAGGGTGTTTCGTCCCACGGTTATCACATATGGGAAAATTCTTATTTTCTCTCTTCCCTTTATCTATCTTTATCTATTCCATCCTTTTCTTCTCTTGCTTCCCTTCAAAGCCATAGGACTCAGAAAAATATTTAATTATCTTATCAACACATGATATTATTTCTTCGTATGATGATAATAAATGGGAGATTATTTCTCTTATAAATTCTGGCTTAAGGCCATGAAAGATATGATCCTTCTTTCTCTTTGGATCATGTGCTTTGCTGGAGTTCGCATTCCTTCTACTGGGCGCCATTTATAAACAATGGCGTACACTAGATTAGTGTATAAATAACATTACCTAATCTCAAACTTGTAAGACACATAACATAAATTAAATATTTTATGGATATAATCCATAATCATATAAATTTCTCCTTTAAGGAAGTAAATCCACATAAACCATTCATAATGGTTTGTAAAGAAAATGAGAATTTTCCTAAGCATATCCCCCAGGAGTGTCGTAACCAAGAGTGCAGCAAGGCCCGTTGTCATGCACCAGTTCCCGTTCGAGTCTAGCTGAAAGCGGTGTTTTCGGGTTTTACCCCGAGGTACATCTGTGCCAAAGCCGCCTCTACCTGCTCGTATCTAGACAGGGATGTATTTCTCAGAAAACTCACAAAATATCTACAATACCAAAATTCTAGGAAGTTCTTCTATACTAATCCTCAATGTCCATCTTAAATCCATGTGCTCTAATCAGAGTTTATCTAAATCTATCTTCCAAGGTTTGTACTAAAATTCCTCTGATACCAACTGTAACGCCCCGACCCCAGTTACCCAGAGTCGGTGCATTATTACATAACATTGGCATGATCACAAGAAAGATCAAATTTCGAAAGACCGATTGGTTTAGTAGTCTTGGAAACACTAGATATATTCATAAGTCTTATATTACATCATAAAATGAAAAACTAGTACAACAACATATTGTCTCCATAATCCACACTCATATCCCCACATAATATCCCTGCAGGTCATTCATAATTTACTTTTTCACTTCCTGGGAAAAATAAAACATAGAAAAGGGGTGAGCTCAAATTCCCAGTAAGGATAACAATATAGCGGAAACTTTCATAAATAAGAATAAACATTTAAGGAAATGTATAACTAAAACAAAATCCATTTAAACATGAACTTTTAACATAGTATGGCATAAATAAAATGAAATAATGCCATTTACTTATTAACATGGTTATTCTACTAATCGAATAATCACATGAAAAATAAATAACCACTTTCATAATGATGGAATGCATAATGCTAAACTTTAATTTCTTTGCCAAGGCCTCGTCCCAAGACCTTGGGGCTAACTGTAACCGGAACCCAACCCGGAGCGCCTCTAATAACCGGACACCAACCCGGAGTGCCTCTAATAACCGGAAACCATCCCGGAGTTCCTCTAATAACCGGAGACCAAACCGGAGTTCCTCTAATAACCGGAGACCAAACCGGAGGGCTTACTTTTACCGGTCCCCAACCCGGAACATACTTGTCTAACACATTCATCTGAATGAAAGATTTAAATATAACATAAACATTTGGATTAAAAATAACTTATAAAATTTCAATACTTTAAACAGAAACCATGAGTGACATAATAATAACTTATCCATAGTCAAAAATATCCCAAAACCTTCAATAAAATAGGGATGTTTTGTATCATAATAAATCAACTTCAAATAAGCTTAAAATCTATCAAAGGATGTTGACATAGATGAAATCAAAACTATTTTAGAGAAATATATCTTTTTTTTGAAATCATTTTAAAAGTAACATAATTATAAAAAAATACATTCAATTTGAAAATATTCTTATAAGCTTGTAAGGGAATCTTCAATGATTTTATAACGGCAGAAAATAGCCGCACCCGCCGTATAAGTTTAAAAAAAACATTCTTACCTTAATTTTGTCGAAAAGGTTAAAAAGCACCTTGTTTGGAAAATGACGGAATGATTTCTTTATAAACCTCTTATAAAAAGTCAAACAAGGGTATAAATAAGTTTAACCCATATTCTTGTAAATAGTAAAAAATGTTTTGAAATTCATTTTGAAGAAACATGGATGTGGATGATAAAGAGATCACAATAGATTATTACGTATAATCTGCCTTGGATAATGAAGAGATTGTGAAATAACCCTTACCAATTTGGTAACTTATGAAACATACAACCCATGAAAGAGGTATCATAAAATGAATATGTAAATACACATAAATTAGAGTGTATTAGACAAAGAATATAATTATGGGAAGTACATACACCACACAAAAGGTAATGGTGGCAATATGGCATGAATCTCACGGGAATAAGGAGTGAGATGAAAACCCCTTACCTTGTACTTTTCCTTGGTTGGTGTAAGTTAAACTCCTGTATAATGGTGAAATAATTGTTATTAAATTATACAAGAATCATATATATTAATATGATATCATATATGATCTTTTAACATTGATTTGTTAATAATATCTTAGAATTATCGTCGTTTCGGGTGTTAACTTACTCATTTTCTTTTATATGTTTGTTACATAAGACATGTTTGTTTTATCTTATTCATATCCAGAATGATATCAAGTACTTAAACATAATTTTTAAATCATCAAATGATAATTATACTTGAATGGATACGATGGAGAATGAATCTCATCGCGTTTGTGGAGACGGTAGTCCGTACGTACGCACGAGCAACAATATCATTCTTTTGATATTAAAATAATATATAAATGGATGGTATATCATATATACAGAATCATTAACATGTTATATTTATTATTTACATGAGTTACACATCATTATTATACCCATCCAAATAATACTATATTGAATAACAATTACACCACGACGTGGAGACGGTAAGCCGTACGTACGCACGTATGGTGACATGTTATTAAAAGGGTGGATAGAATACGGAATATGGTTGTACCATATTTATAATAACATCACAGTATATGTGAGATACTGGAGTTATTATTTTATAATGGTAAGAACAAAGAAAGAAGAAGTGGAAGAAGAAAGGAACTTGAAAAAGGGGTGGTGGAAACATTACCTCTTCTTCGGGTTCTTCCTTTTGATTTGATCAAAAGGGCTCCTTAGGTTGGCTTTCTGATCAAAATAAGGCCTCTAGGTTGTAGTGAGAGATGTTGGGAGAGTATTTGGGCAGAGTTTGGCCGAACAAAAAGGCTTTTAAGGTGTGAAGAAAAGAGAAGGAGGAGTTCCCTTTTATAAGAGGGGTGAGGGGCACCTTTGGAAAAGCTAGAAATATTAGTTTATAATAAATTCTTATTCGTTTTCTAATGGCTCCAAAGTTGATTATTTAAATCTTAAGGTGGGGATGGGTCGAAAACAACTCAACCAATAGAATTTATACAGGTTTGGGTACTTATATTAACCTTATCTTTAAGTATTAACTCTAAGTTAATTAGTTTCACTTTTTACAATGTCTCTTTGTATTTTTATATAATATGGTTAATAAACTTACTATATACATCCAAGAGACCCCTAAGTGGTCCATTAATGATGAACCTATCATGATATAAGTCTCTTGGACGAACCTTAGATTTTTATGAATTTTAATATCAATTAATAATATAATATTTGTTTTAAGAACTCTTTTATGTCAATTTTGACACTATTCAATAGTTGATTCTTGTGAAACTCATAACAGATTGATTACTTCGAAAAAAGTCAATTAAATCAATCCTAATATATCATATTATCCTATAAAAGTAGTTTAATTCATTAAAAGTTTCATATTTTATTTATTTGGGTATTTATAATATCACTTATTTTAATGTTTTACTATTATAGTTATTGATTCATCATCATTGTGTCACAAATAAATTAAATTATTTAATGTCTAAAAATTATAAATAAAATATAAATATTTATGAAATCTTTTTATCTTTCTAATGAATATTTATAATCTAAAATCCAACATATATAACCCTATGTAAAAATTGTTTTTTTAAAAGATATATGCTTGGGTCATTTTTGTATTCATTTTAACTTAATTAAAATAAAGTGTCCCTATCACCTACAAGTGGCACCATGGGGTCCCCAAATCGACCCAAAGATGCCTATGGTCGAACATGTATCAACCAATAAGTCTAGGACACGTTTTAGGGTAATTTATTATTTTTATAATATTAATTTTTAACCCTTATTTACCGGATTTACCCTTAACCATGGTAAATAAAATATTTACCGCAGTAATTATTCAAAATGTCTAAAAATAAAAGTTACCTATTTACACAATTTGAAAATCCTTATTCCAAATATGGAATCCATTTTTCTAAATTCAAAACACATAAGTGGCAGAAATTAATTTAAAATTAATTCCCGCTGTCAAAACAAAAAGCGTGTTTTTAAGAGATAATAACTATCAAAAGATTGACACTTGTTTATGTTCGGTTTAATTGTAAAATTATGTCCAATGACCAAAATTATATTAAATGGTAAAAATATATTCTAAATATACTTTAAAACCACTCAAATTCATAATTTATCACTATTAATTATTTTGATTAAAAAAGTTGTTTTAATTAAAATTTAGTAATTTTCACTATTCATCAAAATATGAAAGTTATCCGAAATGTACCAAAATTTCACCTTAGGATAATTTCGATATTCCGAATCCAAAAATTAAGTCCATTTTGAAATATAAAATATATATAATTTCAAAAAGTAGGTATTACTATTCATAACGGCTAGTTTGATTGGTTGTGGTGTGTGTTAGAACTAGAAGTTGCGTACAACACACACTACTGTATTATTCAAAGGAAAGCGTACCGTGGAAGCTTGGGATGTTTCATTTTAAATTTTTTTGATGTCCCCATTTACTCAAAAAGTTTAAAATATTGTATTTAAAATGGGTTCACTATTAAAAGTTGGTAAAAGTGCAATACTGAAAATGAATTTGTTCTTACATTATGTCTAAGAAACTCATAATATGGATTCTAAAATTATAAGGATTATATAAAGTTTAAAATTTAGTTAATACTATTCATAACCTCTTTTTAACGGCTTGTTTGGTAAGTCATGGTGTGCTTGAACTCGGTGTTCCGTGTAGTGAAAGTTATTGTATTATTTTAAAGAAATAACACACTATGAAATCTTGGGGTGTTACAGCTTTGTTTACCCACTTAGCTAGATGGTGATATGGATAATATCCCTAACAAAAATAAAATATATGTATACACTATTATTGTGTGTGATTATTGTATCAGGTAATCTTTTTTTATTATAGAAATCTAGAATAGACATCTTTTGTTTCCAAATAACCAAAATTTCCAACCGCAACTCTACAAATAAGATGATGATTTTCGATCATTGAACAACTAACCTTATCCTACCCCATCATAGATAAAATATATGCAAGTGGTGGTAAATTTTGGATCGTAATCTAAAGAAAAAAAATTAACAAAAATCTAAACCTATTACAATTGAATTCATCATTAGAAAACTGAAAATACAAAATTGAAACAGGAAGATAGAAGAAAGAAAGGGTTCCATAAATTCGAGAATAGAACTTAAGAATAAAAATTCGGCCCAACATCTCCCTTTCTTGATCACATAAATATTTTAACACTCTATATAAAGGATAAATGAGATTATTTTGGATAAGGAAGAAATCAAAATAATGAAATATTATTGAATAAAGAAATCATTAAAAAATGTAGTAGAAGTTCATTGTCCCGAGCATGCACTTTTCAAGTGATCCATATTTTAATCCCCCACAGACTAAAATTTATAATCCTAAGTATTTTTCTAGATTACATAAATTTAATGATAAATTAATTCCTAGTTAATTACATGTCTTCTCAATAGTTCCATGTAAATAAGTGGCAGACCCGTTATTATTTAAATTGAAATCAACATAAGTTGGTTCTGTCCAATATGATTCACATCAGGAACATAGTTCCACATTATGAATTTTTAGGGCCCTCCTCTGGTTGTGTTGTTTCATGAACTAGCCTTCAAATAATGAATTTATGAAAATTTCACGTTGTGAATAGTATATTCAAGGCATTAATGTGTGTTTTTGAGCAGCTTCACATTGTTTTGGATATATTTTCCATCTTGAATACTTGGAGTTGGTCCTTCACCTATGGTATATCATAGGATATCATTTTTATCAGGAATTATTCCTAGTTTATCTTATTTTGAAGAATTTTTTATATCATACCATAAATTAATAATACAATAATTTATTGAAAAGTTTAATTAATTACAGTACAAAAAAATTCAATTTATATCAAAATAATTATGAAAAAAGGTTTATGTTAATTCCTCCACACTTTGAAATTTCATTCGCTCAAGCATGTAATCTAAAAAATATTACAAATGAACATCATTTAAAAAAAATTAAATTTCAAGAGCAACATAAATAAATATTCATCAATGGAAAATAAAATTTAATATTTCACAGAAAATAATTCATCCAACTCCTCACTCTTTAAAGTGAAATAATCAAATTTCTATTCTAATTTTCTTCTTTTAATATAATAGTGGTATGAATTGTTTCAAATTTTATTTCATAATTTATCATTAGTATGTATGAAAAAGGATATTTACTTCACATTGAATTATTTTTACTAATATCTCAAGGTAATAAATTTAATGGAGTTGTAATTATATCATAAGTATATGTTACACACCATAAGTTTTCATGGAATCTAACATATCTACTACGTACAAAAAAATTTAATAATGAGGGATTATCATTTAGGTTCAAATGTCTCTATGGATTAAAATAGTTTGGTAATGAAAAAAGTAATGCTCAAAAAGTGGGTTTGACTCTAAATCACAGTGCATGATATCATTAGAGAAACTAAATTAAATTCTATTTCTGTGATGAATATTTCATCTTCCCATTCTCCAAATATCTTTATAGAAACATGATATGAGAAATCTTAATGAATTAATTGCACTTATTTTTTTAGCTCATTTTATCAAAGTCATTTTTAAGAAAATATGATATCAACCACATAAACACATATAATCAAAAGATAATTAGTGTAACAATGGTGATTTTTAATCCTCCTAAGACACAACACAATATTTTTCATATTTTTTTTATTTTTTTGTCATTTTAGGGGAATAATAATGTACAAAAAATCATTACATTACCTCTACACAAATCATAATAAAACCGCAAAAATTTATTGTCAATCAAGTACATCCCCATCCACCATGGAAAGTCTCTCCCCCTCCATTATTATTTTTAATATCACACAACTTATCGGTAGTAGGGTAGGAAATGATATAATAATCTTAAAATAAGAAAATTTTCCGATCAATATTATTCATATATTCTATAGAAAGTAGTAGGATTCCATGTTAAGGTGAGTCTAAGGATAATGTGATAATTAATAAAATACCTCTATCATATGAAATGTGATTTAGTTCAGTCATATCTTGGATAATATGTTTGGAAAGTTATAGAAGAATAAATGATTTAGACTCTTGATATAACCACTTTATAAAAATATATATTAATATTAAACACATTTTTATTTCAATTTAACTGGTTAATCATGTTAAAATTTAGTTTCTATTTTAATTTGTGGAAGAATACATTATTTGATTGAAATTGAGTTAAAATGAAAAAATGGATCAGTATCTACATAAATATAAGACATCCCATTATGGGGGGTGACCCAAGGATGTTTACTAAGATAATATTAGAATAAACAAGCTAAAATAGATGCACATTACTACAAATTGAACATTCACATCATCAATGGTATTTAGGACATGAAAGTAATTAATGGGTTGAATTTAAGAGAATGAAAAACAAACTAGATAGGAGAAATAAAAATATTCATGGCATGAAACATAAGTTCACATAATTTAAGTTGATGTACATACCCAAATATGGGATGATTCAATATAATTTAGGAATGGTGCACCACTTTTGGATTCAGAACCCCTGAGAAGCACTAGGATTTATTAATAATGAATATATTGCTACATTTATGGAATCATATGGGTAACCCATGATTGTAAATAGATTATAAAGGGTGATTGTGAAAGAGTTCTCATCATGAGTAGAATATTTGGATAATGAGATGATTTTGCATTATTTTCTTATTTTATTCATTTTCTTTTCTTCTATTCTTATGAATCCTTCATTCTCACACATCAACTTTTTTACCCATCATATAGAGGAGTAAAATACTCAAATGATCCAGAAATGGAGAGACTGAAAATATTTCTATGTCTATGTTTTTATGATTAAATTAATAAAAACCTTTTATTTCTTCTACAACTTGGTTTAAATTCATAATTTTTTATTTCTAATAAAGGATATGATTTTATTAGGGTTAGTTTATATTATTTTTAATTTCCATGGTTTATGATACGAAATAACCTCCAACAAATTATGGTATATATATAATTGAACATGCTAGGGTTGGGTAGTGAGTGATCAAAAATTTCCAGAATGCATGTAGAATTGTGGATGAAAATCTTGTTGATCCGAAAATAATAATTCTACATCAGGATTAACCTAATTAATCAATATTACCCACTAAAACACCGTATAGATTTAAAGGAGGGTAGAACAATATGGTATTTCAGTTAGGAATATTTTAACCATTACCATCTATCCATGGGATAGAGTGGAAGTAATAATGAATCTATCACTAAGAAATTTAATTGAAAAATATTAGGTAAAAATTATAAAACCATAATGGAATTGTACTAAGTTTTATCCAAGACCAACTAAATTAATATTCTCATCAATTATTTTTAGAAACTAAATTTAACCAACTTTCAGAAAATTTTTACCTCTCAAACATAGTTAAAATCAACCTCTATAAATTAACACAAAAAAGTGATTTTTTTTTTCTATGAAATCCTATTCAATATAATATTTAGGTTAACCGCATTATTATACCTAGTAAGATAATTATTTTTTCATTACTCATAACAAATCATACAAAAAACATGGCTCCATTAAAGGGGAGGAAGTGAAAAAAATTCTAGAATTAATTTTGAATGAATAATAGTTCAAAAAAAGCCAATAATTAGAATTTGATCTTAAAATTGAATTAATAAAAATAAAATTAGGAAACATTAACTTAAAAATAGGCTTTTTAGGATATAAACCTGACATATTCGAGTGAGAATCTTAGTGTTCACTCTAAGACTTAAGGAATGGATGGAAATCCCAAACAAAACCTCAAAAATATATATTAACTTCAATTTACTAATCAAAGAAACCTACTCATTATGAATGCAACATATAATTATTTTTATTTGTGAATTAAAATGGTTCTGGTGTTGCTAAAATTTCATGACCATGTAGGAGATGACGAAAATAAATAGGTAAAACCATGAGTTTTTAAGAACCATTTTATTCGAGTAAATTAAATTTATCTGATGTATTGAATTGTACACTACACTAAGTTAAACATTATTTACACACTAAAATAAGTAAATCTAGTTCTATAAGCAACATCGACATAGCTTGGTTACACACAACACATAATTTCAATGAAACAATGTTTTATTAGTATAGTTACTTTGAATAAGAAAGTAATAAAATTTACATTATACATTGTAATATAAAGAGTAACAACTAATAATTAAATATTATTTTTAATGGTTTCATATAAATAAAACATATTGATATTGAAATATTTAATTTTTGTAAAAGTTAATATGTACTGAAAAAAATACTTGTTTCTCTACAGAACTACTTTTTATGTCCTTATATGAACAATAATAATAGTAATTTTTGACTTTTTTAGAAAATAAATTTGATAAAATAAAATTAATTATTTAATTCATAATGTTAAAATTATCTTAGAGTGATTTTTTGGGACATTTCTAAAATATTTCATTTTTGGATGAATAATGAAAAATACTGAATTATAATTAAAAACATTTTTTGGCCTAATTATTTATATTGTTCAATTTTTTTTTGAATTTAGTTTTAAATTATAGTTAATCAATTATACATCAATTAATACAATTTAGGTAATCTTAACTAATTTCACTTCGAATTGGATATAAAAATAATTCAAACTTTTGAGCTTTATAACTTGAAAAATCTGTTGTCTCATCCTACAGGTGGGGTTAATTTGAAATTAATATCTTCCACTTATGTTTTTAGAATTTAGACAAATTGATTAAAAATTGGGAATCAGTAGAATTAATAATATTTAGTAAGGTAAAATTATTCTTTTAAAAAAATATTAGTGAAAGAAATTAAAACTAATTACAACGATTAAGGAAAAAACGAGTTTATAATGTGGTTAAACTTTAACTTAAGGGGTAAAATAAACTAGATTCAAGTAAAAATATCCATTTTATAGAAATATTTTGACAATATTCTCCCTTATACTGAAATTGGTTAATTGTTTTTGGAAATTATGCAAGGGAGACTTCTTAATAGTGTTTACCATTTTATATTTACAAGAATGCCAGTCCTCCTCCACTAAAAAATGACACTCTACCTCCTCACTTATTCACACCTCTCAATAAATTTTCATAGGAAAAAACTAGGAAAAATCTCTTAAAAAACTTCCTCCATTATTCTAGGATTCCTAAAATTGGGTAGAAATCTAACCAAGGAATCCCTTTGGTGTAGACCAAAATAAGTTTCCCAAATAAGAGGTAACATCTTTCAACAAGTACTTTTGTTTTATTTCTTTCTACACCCCATAAATTATACTTACCCCATGAATGTATAATAAACTTTTTATACTAAATATACTAACAGGTTGTTATATTAAGAGTATGACTTATACTCACACACACTTCCATCAAATGGGAAACATAATCATTGTTCGTGTGTATGACGGGCTACCGGCTCACAAACCGATGTTGTTTGTTCATCCATTACCAAATTTCAAGGTTGGAAATAAGGATATAATTAATATTTTTATATTATATATATGATTTTTATTATTTATTTATTTCTATGGACTTATAATATAACACATACCGTCATTCTTTCCATTTTGTGGGAATACGATAATTACTTTTGAGGATGTATAGGCTACAAAATCCACAATGTGATGTGATTAATTCACGAATTACATAAAATGTATTAAAGATGAGTTTAATAAAAAATGTTATATATATGAAATAATAATTATAATTGAATTATAATACATATATATTTATATATATCATTTAATTTTCTTGTTTCTTACAATACGCCATGAAAATGGAAACATCATTCATACATATGTATGACCTACCATCTCTATGAATTGTGTATTTCATTTACCTTTAATATATTTTATATATTATTAAAAAGAGATAAAAATATAATATAAATGATATTTGTTTTATGTTTATAATTCTGGATATGATGAAATCATGATATTAAGATTACAAAAAATATAACAAATTAAAACTCATGAAAGATACATAGGGGTTATTAGCTGAAACGTAACTCTAACATGGAATTGTTTATTAAAAGGTAATATAAATTCATAAACCAACCATATATGGTATAATATATAATAATATAGTTATTTTTTGGATGTATAGTAAAATTATAGTTATTATGCAACAATTTTTAACACGTAAAAACATATTCAATACTGAAAGTAAGGGTTCTCTTGTCACACTTTTATTTCTATGAGATATATTCTCTATTCACAACTTATTTTTGTTTTTTGGCGTATATACATACATATAAAATGTTTTAACATGAATTTAATTTATTTTATGATATTTTAAATTTCGATTGATGTTATTATTTCACGTATCTCATGATTCAAAAGTTAATATATTTGTAAGAGGATCTCAATCTCTCTTTTATTTATGCGAGACTTATACCCTATTCACCACTAGTTTCTTTTTTGTGGTGTATATAATGATAAATAATTAATTATAACTTAATTATAATTAAACTTATCAGTATTCACATATCAATATTGATATCTTTATTTAATGGTATTTTACAGTTCAATAGATACCAAATAGGTAATGTAATTTTGTCTCAATTTTTCTTCTTTCATACAAATGTTTGGTTATAAAAATATATTATTTTATGAGGTTTATATAATACTAATTGACATGTTATATCAAAAATATATTTATTTTAGTGATATTTTAAACATCATGTAATTTTATTATCTCATGGTTATTTTTATTCAATGTTACGAATGCGATGAGAGTTTATGGCTCATTGTTATGAGGACTATTTATGATTATTTATCCATTGATAAAATAATATGATCCTTATCTAAACAAATTTCATAAATTATATTATCCAATTTTTATACATTAAATCTTCATATATTTTTACTATTTCCACTATTTTTTACAAAATATAATTAATTAGATATTTTTAGGAAAATATTACTTTATTTTTTCCTTCGGTCGAAAATTTGTTTTCTTTCTATTTTTTTTAATAAAAATGTTTTTAAATTTTTTTGAAATGATATTTTTATATTATTTTAATGAAAATTTATTTAAATTAATTGAAGAGATAAGTTTATAATTTTTTAATTCTATTTTTAACAAAAATGTTTTTCAGGAAGGTTTTTTGTTTGAAAAATATTTTTTCAAAGAAAAAAGAATATTTTTCTCAAGAAATGTTTTCAAAGGATAATTAAAAAAAATTTATATCTAAAATGACATCTGTTGGTGTTAATAATTTATTTACAGGGATATTATCTTAGGGTATCATTCATATTATTTCTTAAATAGTTTATGTTTTGATAGGATGATGTTTATGAAACCTGTTTTTCTTCGATTGGATATATGCATTGTGGAACCCATTTCTTTCTAAAAAGTTATATCTTTATAGAACCCATTTCTCTTTCATGTTTTATATGTTTATGGGACCCTTTTCCATTCCATGGGTTATATTTATTATAGAACCCATTTCCCTTTCATAGGTTATATGTTTATGAAACAAGTATCTCTTTCATGAGTTATATGTTTACAGAACATGTTTCTCCTTCCCGAGTTTTATAACTATAAAGTCTATTTCTATTTCATGGGTTACATTCATATGAAAATTTATTCTTTTCATGGGATATATTTCAAATAAATTATTTTGAAACCTGTTTATTTTCAACTAGTTATGATATGATGACATGTTTGTGATCCCATTTCATTTTATGGGATATGGTATGATGGTTGTTTATGATATTGTGGAACACTTAAAAATGATTTCATTTGGAAAATTATGGGACCTATATCTCCCTTCAATTTATTAGGTAAATAGTTATATCTCATGAGATATAAATTGATGGAATATGGATTGAACTCGGTTCAATGAAGGGATTTTCCTACTATTAAAACTCGTGCGTGAACCTTAACTACTAAGATAGTAATAGGAGCGAACAATTACTACTAAGATGGTTTAGGGAGTAACCCAATTCCACTAATATGGCCTAGGAATTAATACTTGACTACTATGAAAATAATTTTCTATTATTTTTTGTTTGAATAAATTCCATGTCTCATTCCTATGTTATACATTCATGGATTATGCTCTTTATTCCCTTATGATTCATGTTTCATCAACTACCAATATTTATTCCATGAATATTTTTGATATTAAATGTATGGTATTATAATTTCATGATCATGTTCTCATACCCTTATGCTCATGATTATTCTCACATATCTCTTTTTTACTCGTACTATGCATCTGATCTCATCCCTTGTTATGTTTTATTTCCCTAGGATATTATTATATGTATTATGTGTGATGTATCTAAGTAGGGTTATACTCCTCAAGAACCTAGGGGGAGATAATGGATATCACTTATAAACCAGTTTTTATGATTCTATGTTTCAAAATGAACTAAACTAATATGATCTTTGGTCATGTGTCAGTGTAATTTATTAAATGTTCTCAATAATTGATTTAATGTATATGTATGAGAATAAAGGGTCTCTATAGTTGGTATCAAAGAAAATTTTTAGTTTCCCTTATGAAACTAGGATAATAAAAACTTATTGACATCGCTAAGTATATGTATCAAAGGATAAGTCTATGGATGAATCAAAGTCGAGGGAATTTTCTTCGAATTTTGGTACAGGATAGAGTGAATTTATTCCTAGTAATAATTCCATATATAGATACTAAAAGTGTATGTGTCTATATAAGTGATTTAAATAGTGTTAAAAACCTTAAAAACTATATTGAGCTATACTCAATCCGGAACTGATGCATGAAAATGGGCCTTTCTTTACACATTATTTGACACTCCTAGGGGATATGATTTGGATACATACAAACTCCTCATGACACATCATGAATGATTTAAATAGATGTTTCATATGAATAACCTAGGATAAAACTAATTTGTCATTATTTAAGGAATTTTTTATAACATATAATTGCGTATTTTATTTTCATGATTATGAGAATTACAACTATGATTATTTTTTCTTACCTTATGTTTTTTGGTTTTAGACAGTCGATGAAACCTGATGGAAAGATATTAATGACAAGTGTCATGAAATATTCAATGATAGATCTGCTAAGAATCTGAATTCTAAGGGAGATATAATGAAATAGAACATTCCTATACTCACACAACATTATCCAACTATTAATAATGATAGACTTCGAAATGATAAATAAAGGGAACATCATTTTGTTGAGTCCTTCATGAGTCACCGTCCATCTTAATTCCATTGGTCTTATGACCCACTTATTACTAAACAATAGGTCAATACTACTGAAAATATATTTTCCATTATTCAATGTTCAAAAGATGATAAATTAATTCAGAATGTTTATCATTTAAAAGCCAAAGAAGAAAAACGGTATGCTCTAATCAAGAATGTGAGACAACAAGATGAAATTGAATCCATGGATTGGGAAGTATAAGGCTCGAGCCTTAAAAATTACTTATTCTTGATTTAAATCAAGAATTCACATTGAGGATATTTTTTAGGTTTATAGTTTCATAAAATTAGGCCATATTTATTACATTACATTTCAAAAATTACCATGTAGACACTTCTACTCAGTTTTCACTTTTTTCATAAAATAAAAACACTTAAAAAAAGAAACATGTCTAGTTCCATGTTTTAGACAACTTGAATTTTCCTCAATCCCATACTTGAAAATATTCGCTTTAAGTCTTGTCCAAAACATTTCAAAACATGGGATGAGCATAAAAAGATCAGTAAGGGTTATAAAATAAGGAATGAAAACATCATTCCATTAATAAATACAAATAAATGAAACTATACTTTTCAATCATAAGATACCTTATGAAATTAAATGATTTATGAATAACACATAGATATCATAAATCATAAAGGTAAATTATAACATACATAACATAAATACATTTTAGATTTCACATCTACATAGGGAGTTAAATTTAGAATACCAATCATAGTATATTACCTAACTCTCTTAAGAAAAAAATTAATGTTTACCTCAATCGCGTTACCCAATGCATTGGAGAGCTATCTCGGGCTCACCCACATTAGGTTTATCATGTAACCACATGTATACATAAATAATTCCCATCAACCATAAAATATTCATAATACATAAAACAAACATAAAAGAAATATAGAATTTCCACATTTCAATAATAAAATATCATTTTAAGATATTGAAATAATCAATGCTTTATCAAACCATTTTCAAAATCAAATAAAATATTTAATAAAGAGATTTTTGAATCAAAGTGTCCCATACCACTCTAAAACTTTGGAAAGAAATTTTACTTTCAAAACATTTATGTCCATATAAATAAATCCTTAAAACCATTTTTAAAACATGGACATTAATGAGAACTATTTAGAAGAATAAAACATTAAAACATTTAAAATGATATTTCTGTTAAAATATTCCTAACCAAATGAAAGACACTTGAATAAAAATAATTGAGGAATAACATTAGAAAATATTATAATTTCATGAGAATAAAAATATTCATTATATAAAATGTCAAATTGGAGTATATACACAATATAAAAGTGAATTGGTGCATAAAAAAATTAAGTCTCTATGGAATGTAAATTGAGATGATATCCCTTACAAAGATCATACCATTAAATTTAAGGATAAATAAATGACATAATTATGTGTGAAAAATATAAATACACAAAATATAATTAGATATTATGTGTAAAAAAATCAGATGAAATTAACAGATATTCATAGCACGACATAATCAATAATTAGGAGATTAACCCAAAGAATGGAAATTGGGTTAAGAAGTTATCTTACAGAAATTCGATAGCCTAATGACGTCCCATTAAAATTTCAAAAATGAGTTGATGAAAGAGAAAATTTTCGCTCATCACATGGATATAAAATTTACGGAAATAAGGATATATAGGAACATATCCCCATATTCAATAATTGAAATTTAAGGACCAAACATAAGAGAAGTCTTGGACTAGAAGAGGAGGGTAACAAGTTCCCTTACTGATTTGGTAACTTACGAAACATTCACCACCTAAAATAAGGATCAAACAATGAATATGTAAATACTAATAAATTAATATATATTAAAAAATTAATAAAATCATGGGCAGTACATACACCAAACAAAAGGAAATTGTGTCAAATATAGAATGAATCTCACTAAAATTAAAAGTGAGATGATAACCCCTTACCTCATGTTCGACTTGTCTTGTATGTTCCTTTTTATTCTTGAATAAAAAACATAATTTAATTTATAATTTCTTAAGAAAATATTTCAAGTTTATAAATCCTTTTATATCACTTAATAAATTTCTATAACAATTAGTTAATTATTTGATTTCATACTGGACATTTTGTCGATGTTTGAAACTTGAGTTAAAAATGAGCATGTTATAATAATAAATTGTCCAGTTGGTCGAAATTCCATTATCTCTAGAATGATATTAATAATTAATATATCATATATATCATATATATATCCAGTATATATGTATTTAGAATAGTTCATATTATTTGGATATATGAAAATGAAATGCACCATTCATGGAGACGATAAGACGTACGTACGAATGAACGCTACTTCCATTTCATTTTTTTCATTTTAAAAAGAATGGAAAACAAATGATACATATGTATATTATTATACCAATATAATATCATATTATATATATGTTACATATGTTCATTAAAACCAAACTTTATACGTTCCATGTATGGTATTAACGAGTCATATAACTTTGAGGGGGTGATAGTCCGCACTTCCTCAAAATGGAATTAACGTATTTACTAATTATGAAAACAATAAATGTTTGCTATAAATGAAAAATAAAGAATCATAGAGAAAAAATAAGCATAATATAAATCAAATATAAATACAGTGCCATAATAATGACCACCATGAGAGGCGGTTGGAGATATATGAACAATGATTATTTCATGACGCAGTAGTTCTCCATCCACAGAAACATTATGTTCGTATCCATTATATGGAGGTGTGTGGAAGTGTAATTAGAATAATTCTCATAAAAACAAACATTTATATTTATTATACTAGTTTTTTTCTAAAATATTGTAATAAAAAGATTTTAGGGGATTGCAGAAGTAAAATAAAAGAAAAGAACACAAGATAAGACGCTACCTTTAAATCAGGTAACTCCATACTGTTTGAACAAAAAGGCTTCCTTAAAGTGTCTTCTACATAAGGTAAGTATTATATGAGTAATAAAGGGATGTATAGATATTAATTAGTTAGATGTTGGACAAGAAAAATGGATTTATAGGTGTGAGTAATGAGTTAGACGGGATAGATTTTTATATGGGGGTGGAGGGGTTCTTTAGGAATTTTTTTAAACATTATTTTATTATAAACTGATTTTCGGTTTCAAAAAATAAATAAATCATTAAATTAGAATTTAATATGAATCTTGTTAAAAATAAAATCATCTAATAATAATTGGATAGGTTTTCGATAGTTTTTTAAATTTTATAATATCATTAATTTAAACCATTCATTAATAATGTAATTACTACATCATCATTGTGTCATAAATAAATTTTTTTATTTGATGTCTAAAAAGTATAAATAAAATACCATGATGTATGAAGTATTTTTATATTTCAAATTAATATTATTATGTGAATATATAACTTACATAACCCAATGTAAAAATTGATTTACTAAAAGATATATGTTTATGTCATTTTTGACTTTACTTTAAATTAATTAATATAAAGTGTCATCATCACTCTTTAGTGGCTCCATGGGGTCCCAAAATTGACCCTAGAATGAAATTAGTTTGAAAAACCTCATCCAATAGGGTTAGGAAATGTTTAAGGGTAATTTAATATTATTATAATTTTATTTTTTACCCTTATTTACCAGATTTACCCTTCAACCTTGATAAATAAAATATTTACTAAAGTAAATATTTATAATGTCTAAAAATAAAAGTTACCTATTTATGAAATTTGGACCTCATGATTGAAAATATAGAATACATTCTTCCATATTCAAAACACATAAATGTCAGAAATTAATTTAAAATTTATTCCCGTTGTCAAAACAAAAAAGCGTGTTTTTTAGAAATATTAACTATCAAAAGATTGAGACTTGTTTATGTCCAATTTCAGAGAGAAATTACATACAAGGACAAAAATTGGATTAATTGGTAAAAATATAATCTAGTTACACTTTTAAACGAATTAAAAAAGAAAACCTAACTATATAAATAAATTAGATTGAATTACAGTTTGGAATTAAAATGCATTATTTTTCACAATTCATAAAAAACAACTTTATCAGAAAAATACCAAAAATTTACCCAAAATAATTTTTGATGTCCCTATAATAAAGAAGAAGTATATTTTTTCAAATATAATATATGAAAGTCCCAAATACTTGATTCTAAAGGGGATCTTCATCAAAAGGTGATAAAACAACCTTTCCAAAATATAAGAGTATTTATGCTTAAAATTGGGTTCATTCTCATTTTACGCCTCTAAATTTTATTGTATAAATGTAAAAACATTTAACAAACATGTATAATAATATTTTAGTTAGTTCTATTCATTCCCTCCAATACAACTTCAAGTTGTTAACTACTATTTAAAATGATATTATATTATTATTTTTCGGTATGACTCACCCTTGTGTTCCACATGAGATTTCGGAGAAACCCATTGTTGCATGTAATATACCCCATCGAATATATAATCCAATTTAAAGAAAAATTAATATTTAATTCACAAATATTAATAAATATGATAATATCATATTTTTTATTTACCTGGGATGTTTCATCCTTCCCACCATTTGGGAATTGCATCCTCACAATTTTAAAATTGGGCTTAAAAACTTCATTAAAAGTCACACATTGGAAAAAGTGTCAATAAAACAATCACTTTAAAATAAATAAAGATAAGTAAAAAGTTCACCTAAGATAAAACATACTAGGATTCCCTGAAAACATTGATATTGAAGAGAAACTGACCATAAAGTTCTGATAGAGAGTGATATAAAACATGATCAGGAGAAATTTAACCACCAGAAAATCAAAACCCTGCAATAGGTTAAATGGTCCGTGGTTTTCCCGTAGGAAACGTAAATGAAAAAAGTTTTTGTTTTATATTTCATTAAATAAATTTGGGGAATTTTTTTATGAGATTGACAAAGAAAATAACGAAATATAGTTACTTTTCAAGTAGAGTTTCATCCTTTAATAAGTTTCTACAAAAAACTCATCTTTTCTCCAAATGATGAGTATTGAAGATGACTTGGTCAAACCTAAACAACTATAATCAGATTATAGAGAATCAAATAATCCAAAAAAGATGAACTACATATTTCCCTAGTGTTTATACATTAACCAAAACCAAAATGGTTAGTACAAGATTAGATAATCCCCAAAAAAGGACTATCTTTTTATAAAAAATAAATACGACACTTAATCTCCAAAATTTAATAAACAAAACCCAAATCTCAACATGGACCATTCAATACACAAATGTCCTTAAAATTATTCAAATTAACCCAAAACACAGAAGTATTTAATCACATAGTCTTCCAAAGTAAATCTTAACATTTATCATCAAATAACATCGACTATTCTTAAAGTATAATACTGAAGTGTAATTAACCTAATCACATATTCTCTATGATAGGATAATCATTTCCATAAATAACCAAAATTTCCATATGTCTATAATAAAAACATGTATTCTTACAAAATAAAATTACACCATTACTCCTTAATTGAAATCCAAAAGTTTTCTATTTTCCTTAAGTGTATAGTTTCCCAAAAAGATATAACATCTTCAAAAATAACATTTTTCACCTAATCCCCAAATAATTTTGTTATACTAAGGATTTCCATTTGATAAAACATAAGATCCTAAATCAACTTATTATTTATCAATAAAATAATTTAACTAAAAAGAATAAGTCATACCAACCAGGGACTTTACGTAGTCCAGTGGTAGGTGATAAATCCCAATCACACTTTGGTTGTGGGATCGATTCTTGCAGCTTTATCTGACAGGATGGGTTGTCACACAATCTGCGTTTTGACCCTTTTCAAAAACTATAAAATTTTATAACATTCTCAAAAATGAGATAAACTCCTCAAAAAAATCCATAACATAATTTAACCTCAATGGTTTTCTTATGCCTCTCATTTTCATCGCAAATCATAATGACCACAATATCTTAATACATGAAGACTTATATATATTGACAATTTTTTTACCTCTATAAAATAACACAATTCCTAAATAAATAACATCATACCTTGATCATGGTGTCCACCTGGTTTCCTCGTCATCTTTTTAACATAGGTACAAGGTCCATCCATTGCAACAATGATTTAGAGATCCTTCAAAATCATTTACATCCTTCATACAAATACACCTTGTACAACTTGGGTCTTATGGGTGTTTGTAGAAAAATTGTTTCAGAGAATAATCATGTATGACATATAATTTCAAAACATCTGATAAAACATTATTTTTATAATATAGTCAGACCGAGTTTTAGTTGATAATTCCAATCAATGGTCCTTTTAAAATACGATAAGTAAGTGATGAAAGACTATAATTTAAAAGAAAATATAAATAAGTTGCATAAGGGTCTCCTTCTTCAGCACCGTTTTCAAAATCATAATATGTTTCAAAATCTTGTGATAAGGTCAAATTTTTAAAAATTCATTGAAAATATTTACCTTTCTTGAAAATATTATAATTTTTAGAAAATAAGATTTCATTAAATACAACCCATGATTCACAAAGGTATTGAGGTATAACGGAGGTGTTTTATATCTCCAACCTTTTCTTGCAAGTGAGTTTAATGTTAGAGAATGTTTCAGAGTTGTCTAGAAATGACTTTTCAATAATTATTGTAAGCACGTCATTAGGAACAGATAGTAATGTCATTTTAGATCCTCCTCCTTTCATTTCTAACAAAATTTCCTTGATCTACAAAAGTTACAATGTAAGGATTTAACTTAAAGAATAGACATTGAGACTAAACACGTGTCTATCAAAAACTTATAATCCCTAAAGTTGTCTAAACTAACCTCTGATACCAACTATAAGGCCCCATCCTTAAACATTACTTAATATTGAGTTAAATCAATTATTTACATTGAGGGTCTTTTCAGGTTTATAGTTTCAGAGAATTAAGCCATAATTATTTCATTACATTTCAAAAATTAAAAAGTTGACACTTCTACTCAGTTTCCATTTTTTCATAAAATAAATACTCATAAACAAAATCATGTCTAGTTACATCTTTTAGACATCATGAATTTTTCTTTGATCCCATCCTCGAACCTATTCATCTTTAATTCTTGTGAAAAAAATTTCAAAACTTGGGATAAACATTTAAAGCTTAGTAAGGGTTATAAAATAAGGACTGAAAACATTTTCCCATCAATAAATAAAAATCAATGAAACTATACTTTTCAATCATAACATACCTTATGAAGTCATATGATTTATGAATAACACACAGAAATCACAAATCATAATGGTAAATTATGGAATACATAACATACTTACATTCCAGCCTTAAAAGATATGTAGGTAGTTATATTTGGAATAAGCATCATAGTATATTCCATAAATCTCTTAGGAGAAACATTAAAATTTACCTCCATCAAGTTACCCAATGAATTGGAGAGCTATCTCAGGCTCACCCGCCCTAGGTTTATCACGGAACCACATATATACACTAATAATGCCCAATAACCATAATATATTTATAAAACATAAAACAAACATACATGAAAGATAACATTTCCACATTTCAATCACAATATATCATTTAATGATTTTGAAATATTAAATGATTTATCAAACCATTTTCAAAATCATCAAAAATATTTAATAACAAGTTTTTTTTAATAAAAGTGTCCCATACCACTTTGAATATTTTGAATGAAATTTTAATTTCAAAATTTTTATGTCCTTATAAATAAATCCATAAAACCAATTTTAATACATGGAAATTTATGAAAATTATTTAGAAGAATAAATCATTAAAACATTTAAAACGATATTTTAGTTGAAGAGTTCCTTAAAAAATAAGAAATGATGGAATGCAAATAATTGAGTAACAACATTAATCAATGCTTATAATATCATGATAAAAATTAGATTCATAATATAATATGTCAAAGGGAAGTTTATACACCATATAAATGAGATTTGGTGAATAAAAACAATTAAGTCTCAATGGAATGTAAATTGAGACGAAATCCCTTACAAAGATTGTAACATTAGATTTAAGGATAAATGAATGACATAATTATGTGTGAAAAATATAAATAAACCCAATATAAGTGGATATTAAATGTAAAACAATCATTGGTCATTAAAACATATTTATATTACGACATAATCAAGAAGTAGATGATTAACCCAAAGAATGAAAATTGGGTTAAGAAGTTCACTTACAGAAATCTGACAGCCTAACGACGTCACATTAATATTCTGAAAATGACTTGATGAAAGAGAAAATGATCTCTAATAACATGTACTTAAAATTTACAGCAATAAGAATATAGAGGTACATATCCCAACATTAAATAATTGAAATATAGAGACATATAATAAAATAAGTCTTTAAATAGAAGAGGAGAGTGAAATGTTCCCATACTGATTTGGTAACATATGAATCATACACCACCTGAAATAAGGATCATACGATGAAGATGTAAATACCAATAAATTAATTTATATTACTCAATTCATATAATCATGGTCAGTAAAAACACCACAGAAAAGTAAATAGTGAAAAATATAGCATGAATCTCACGGGAATAAAAAGTGAGATGAAAACCCCTTACCTAAAGTATCAATTATTTTGTATGTTCCTTTTTTTACTTAATAATAAACTTAAGTTAATTTTTACTTTATTTAGACCTTTTTTAATGTTTATTATTCCTTTTATATCACTTATTAACTTTTTATAACAATTAGTTAATTATTTGAGTTCATATCGGACATTTTGTCGATGTTCAAAACGTGAGTTAAAAATGAACTTGTTATTATTATAAATTGTCCATGTGGTGGAAATTACATTATCTATAAAATTATATTAATGATATATATATATCATATATATCATATATATCCAGTATATATGTACTATAATAGTCCATATAATTTGGATATATGAAAATGAAATCCACCGTTCATGGAGACGGTAAGCCGTAGGTACACATGAACGCTACTTCCATTTCATTTTTTTCATTTTAAAATGAGTGAAAACCAAATGATACAAATGTTTTTTTTATTATATTGTAATATCATATTACACATACATTACTTAATTTAATTAACACCATCTTTTATATGTTTCATGTGTCGTTAGAATGAGTCATATCTCTTTGAAGGAGCGATAGTCCGCACTTCCCCAAATGAAACCACCATATTTACCTATTATGAAAACCATAAAGGTATGATATAAATGAAAAATACATAGGCATAGAGAAAACATAAACATAATATATATAATATATAAATACAGTTCCATCACAATGGACACCATGGGAGGTGGTTGGAGATATTTGAAAAATCATCGTTTCGTGAGGCAGTAGTTAGTCGTCCACAGAAAAAATATTTTCATATCAATTAGATGGAGGTGTGTAGAAGTATGGTTTGAATAATTCTCATAAAAAAACATATTATATTTAGGATACTGGTTTTTTTATAAAATAATAGAATAAAGATAGTTTAGCGGGTTGGAGAAGTAAAATAAATTAAAAGAACTTAAGAGAAGATGTTACCATTAAACCAGGTAACTCCCTTAAGTTTGAACCAAAAGGATTTCTTGAAGTGTGTTCTGCCTATGGTAAGGATTCTATGAGGAATAGAGGGATGTAGGGAGCTTAATTTGACAGATTTTGGATGACCCAAGGGGTTTGAGAGGTGTGAGTAATGGCTTAGAGGTGATGGATTTTTATAAGGTGGAGGATGGCCTTTTTAAGAATATTTGAAAAAATTATTTAATTATAAACTGATTTTCGGTTTCAAAAGGTCCCAAAGTCATTCAATTAGAAGATAAGATGAATATTATTTGAAATAAAATCCTACAATTGGAATTTTATAGGTTTTTTAATGTTATTTAAATTTTATAATCTCATTTATTTAACTCATTCATTAATAAAGTAATTACTGCATTATCATTGCATCGTAAATAATTTTATTTATTTGATGTCAAAAAATTATAAATAAAAAACCACATTGTATGAAATATTTTTATATATAAAATTAATATTTATAGGCGAAGGTATAACTTATATAACTGCATGTAAAAATTCATTTACTAAAAGATATATGTTTATGTCATTTTTGTCTTTAATTTAAATTAATTAATATAATGTGTCATCATCACTCCTAAGTGGCTCCATGGGGTCCCAAAATCAATCCATGGATGACTGTAGTCAGAAATATCTCATCTAATAGGGTTTAAAAATGTGTAAGGAAGATTTACTATTATTATAATATTAATTTTTTACCTTTATTCACCAGATTTAACCTTTAACCATGATAAAGAAAATATTTAATAAAGTAAATATTCATCATGTCTAAAAATAAAAAGATCCCTATTTACAAAGTTTGTACCTCCTGATTCCAAATATGGAATAGAATTTTCCAAATTCAAAATGCAGAAGTAGCATAAATTAATTTAAAATTAATTCCCGTCATGAAAACAAAAATCTCCTTTTTAAGAAATAATAACTAATAAAAGATTGAATCTTATTTATGTCCAATTTCAAAGTGAAATTACATCCAATGAAAAAAATTTGATTAATTGGTAAAAATATAATCAAATTAAACTTTAAAACCAATTTAAAAGGTAATCTATCTATATAAATAAATTATATTAAAAGGAAATTTTGAATTAAAATGTAGTATTTTTCACTATTCATTAAAAAATGTACTTTATTAGAAAAAGGAAAAAAACTACCCAAAGAAAATTTTGATTTACCTCTCATAAAAAATAAGTTTATATTGTGAAATGAAACATATAAACGTCACAAAAACTAGATTTAAAATGTGTTCTCCATCAAAATGTTGTAAAATGACCATTTACAAATATTAGAGTATTTATGCTTAAAATTTGATTCATTCTCATTTTAAGCCTTTAAATTTTATCGGATAAGTGGAAAACTATTGAACAAATATGTATAATAATATTGTAGTTAGCTATGTTTATTCCAAAAAAAACAATGGCTAGGCATTAACTACCATTTAAAATAGTATTATATTATTATTTTTCAGTATGACTCACCCTTGAGTTCAACATGAGATTTCCGAGAAACCCATTGTTGGGTTTCGGGTATGCCATCGAATATAACATCCCATATAAATAAAATAAATATTTACTTCACAAATATTAATAAATATGATAATATCATATTGTTTTTTACCCAAGATGTTACGGAAGGCGTTTAAGAACTTACTTTCTAATAATTAATTTCCTCATATTATTCATAAAATGATTTAGAAAGAGTTGATTGAGTAAAAAAATTTATAATGAATCTATTAATACATACAAGGATACTTTTACAAGACTTGTGAGGCACACTTCTAGTATTCTCATCTAACCTAAAGGTAATGTTGATAGGTTCTTCAGTGGATAAAATCCAAGTTTTAGAAGGGTGTTATCTAGAAGATATGTCAGTATTTTTGAAGATATTATGATTTCTTACATCATGGATGACTTATAGGTTGGTGTTATATATCAATATAATGATTTTGACAAAACAATTAAGATGGAGTTCAAATGAAAATCTAAAAACCATAGAGAGAAGAAGATATTCTTTCCTTTTTGATATAAGTGGGGGTATGAGAATATAGACAATTATACTAAGGTGTATAATAAACACTATAAGTTCATAAGGGATGGAAATCTGTAATTTTATTTATGAATTGATGGGAAGAAGTTTGGAAAAAATGTGAATGGAGATAAAAACCTTAACAATACACCTCCCTATATTTAGTGTTATAAGTTTAATGATTAAGGGAATTATACTAACTAGTTCCCACACTAGAAGTGATGATGATCGACATCAATATCATCTTAAGATGAGGGAAAAGGAAAAATCTTATAAAATCACTATTTTTGAAGAGGGGTGTGATAATGGGGTGGTGAAATGTACACTATCTATCCACTCTAGAACTACAAATATAATATTTTATTCTAGATCTACTAACTCATTCAAATATAAAGAAATTCATAAGGGTATTATGATTCCAACCAAATGATTAGATGTAGAATTAGTAGTGAAAACCCATAATGGTATAATGATTGCATCTCAAGTGTATGATTCCTCTCTAGTTGATGTTTTTGGGAGTTTGATTCCTAAAAATATTTTCATTCTTAATATTGTTGATTTTGAGGTCATGTTAGGTATGAATTTTATTTCTCTACATAAATTACACATCAATTCTCAAGTAATGGTATTTACGTTTGATATTTCAAACTGACTTATGATTTTATATCAATATGATGATAAGTATGAACTTAGTATGGGGATTAAATCCGGTGTACAGGACTTGATTCCAATTTGGAAGGTGTGTTTATCTAAAATTATTGGGTAGAAAATCAAAATCAATAATATGCCTATTGTTTGAGAATCTTTGGTTGTATTTTTGGAAGATTTACCATGACTTACACCAGAAGGTGAAATTTTGTTTTTAATAGAACTCATACCTAGTTTCACACAAATTTTAATGATTGCCTCTGAATTTCCCCGATTATGTTACATTAATAGAAGAAGAATCTACAAGAAAAAATTTAATAGGTATTCATTCATCCAAGTATTTTACCTTGTAATGAAACTTTTATTTTCATGAAAATGAAATATGGATCAATGCAACCTTGAAATGATTTCCAGGAATTGAAAAAGATAAAAATCAAGAACAAATATCATCTTCCTCTTATTGATTTCTTTTTTGATCAAATAAATGGATCCCAATAGTTTTCAATGATTGATATTCATTTTGAATATCATCAATTGAGGGTTAAGGAGGATATACCCAAGAAGACATTTTATAGAAGGAATAAACATTATTTATATATATCGAAGCATTTTGGACTTACTAAAACCCCTTTTATCATCATGGATGTGATGAATAGAGTCCTTATATATTACTTTGATCAATTTTTTGTAGTATCTATAGATGATATAATTATCGATTAAAAGAGAATGTAAGAACATGAAGACCACTTGATAATTGTACTAAAGACCCTTAATAATGATAAAATACATTAAAGATAAATAAAGTTTGAATTTTGGATACAAAAGCTTTTATTTTTGGGTTATAGAATCTCAAGAGTGGGTTAAAAAATAGATTCGTCAAAGATAGAGGATATTTATTTTTGTCCTAGACCAACCAAAAATATAAATATCTATACTTTCCTTGGTTTATTAGGATATTAATGATGGTTCATGGAACATTTATTATCAAAATATAATCATATGAATTAGTTAACTCAAAAGGGTGCCAAGTTCTTATGGAAAGATGAATATGAGGAAAATTTCATGGAAATGAAATGTAGGTCAGTCAGTGAACCTATTCTTACATTATCCTATAGATATGAAGATTCTAAAATCTATAGATATTAATCTAATAAGGTATTGGGACGTGTTATCATAAATAATAACATGATTATAGCCTATTTCTCAAAAAAATTGATGATTCAAGAGAAGAAATACCCAACTCGTGATTTGGGGTTAGCCAGGAAAATTTAAACAATAATGATGTGGAGGAATTATATTAACTAATTAAATGTGATATTTATATACTGATCATAAAAGTTTTATGTATATATTCCCAAAAGATTTTAACATCTACTAGAGATGATGGTTAGAGATGATAATGGATTATGATTGCTCAATACATTACCACCCTCAGAAAGAGAATAAGATGGCCACTGCCTTGTGTCAAAAGGATCATGCAAGATTATACATGACAAGGATAAAAAAATATCCAATATTTTGAGATTTGAAAAATATGTATTTGGGAATCTTGAAGGAAAGGGAAAAATATTATCCTGATCAACTAAATGTTCAACCCTCTAAATAACTAAATATTTAAGAGGTATAGAAAAAGGATGTAGAACTACAGAAGAAGTTTAGAAATATTTCCTAGTTTAACCTTTATTAGGATGTAATGATAATGTTTAAGAACCATGTATTCCTTTTGTTTACACCAAATTTGACGAATGATCTATTAGATAAAGAACATAGTTCTATATTCTCTATTAATCCTAGAAGTATGAAGATTTATAGATATGTGAATGAATATTTATGGTGGGATTGTATGAATAGAGATATCATAGAGTTTTTTTCTTAGTGATTGATATGCCAACAATTTAAAGAAAAAAGAAAATATTATAAGGGGATGTTGCATCCATTACCCATACCATAATGAAAAGGGGAGAACATAACTATGTATTTTTCAACTAGAATCCCTAAAACCTCTAAAGTAAATAATGATATTTGGGTGGTTTTTGATCCCTCACTAAGTCAAAAAACTCTATCCCTATAAAATAAGACTTCTCTCAAGATAATATTTCTATGATATATATTAAGGAAGTGGTAAGGTTGGATGGAGTACCATAGTCTATTGTATCTTATTGGGATTAGTGGTTTACCACAATGTTCTGGATAAGTCTTCATCAAGCCCATAATATATAATTGAGTTTCATAACTTCTTATCATACACAGATGAATGGTAAGTCTAAAATAACAATTCTAACTTCTGGGGACATGTTTAGATATTTTTCATTAGGTTTTAGATGTGTATGAGATCAGAACCTTCATCTAGTTGAGTTTTCATACAATAATAACTTCATCTCAATAATTCAGATGGATCCTTATGAATTCCTATATATAAATAATTTTAGAGACCCAAAATGTTGTAATAATGTCAGAGAAAGAAATATATTATTGTGGGAGATTATTGAAGAAATGAATGAGAAGGTTAGAACAATTCGGTATCACATCAAGTAATCTCAAATTCAAAAGAAAATATATGCTTAAAAATATCAAAGTGATATAGAATTTGATGTTCGTGAGAAGGTATTTCTATGAATCTCTCCCCGGAAGAAGGTTATGTGATACAAAATAATTTAAAACTATAGACTTGGTATATCGACCCCTTTGAAATTATTGATCGTATTGGGTTAGTATTTAAGCACACGATACTTCCACCAAATCTCTCTCTAGTCTATGACATGTTCTATGTATCTATACATAGGATGTAATTACCTAACCATTCACATATACTAAACTCTGAGGGCATACCACTCGATAAGGATCATTATTATGAGGAAAAACCACTTGAAATTCAAGATTATATAGAGAATGGTCAACAAAAATGACCACCCACATGGAATTTTTTTGGAGAAAACAATTGTTTGAGAATGTTACCAGTGTACTTTAGGATATGGCAAGGAAAAGTATCCACATATTTTTATATCATAATGATGAATTTTTAGGGGGATATTTATTTTAAGGGTGGTAGACTGTAATAACCCCTCTTTTAAAGAATCCTTTTTTTGGAGAAAATTAAAATTCATTGAAGTATTTTTTTATAATCCACACTAAGGTAAACTTTCATTATATGATACAACATTTTAATCATTTATTACATGAAACATCAGATTAGCTTTCATTACACATAACATTTTGCTTCAATGAAATCAAATTTCATTATTTTAATTATTGTAAACAATAAAATTATAACATCACCATTAAACATCGTAATATCAATAGTAATAACTAATTTTTAAATTATATTTATAATGTTTTCATAAAAATAAAACATATTTATAATGAAATATACAATTTTCAAAAAAGTCTATATGTTTTGGAAAAAATACTATGTTATCGAAAGTACTGCTTTTAATACCCTTCTTTGAAAAATCATTAAATTATTTTTTAAAACTTTTATAAATTTAATTTGATAAAATAAACATAATTTTTTAGTTCTTAATTTCAAGAATATCTTAAGGTGAAGTTTTGGTATTTTTCTGAAATATTTCATTTTTGGATGAATAGTGAAAAATACCAAATTTTAATTGAAAAATAATTTTTTATTTATTTTATTTATATAGTTAAATTATATTATTATTTAGATTAAAAGTATAATTAGATCAAATATAAATAATTTAATCCAATTTAGGAAATTTTATCTAATTTTCCATTGAAATTGGATAGAAAACAGTTCAAAATTTTGATCATTTTCACATTAAAATCCATCGTCTCATCCAACATACGAGATTAATTTTAAATTAATTTATTTCAATCATATATTTTTAATTTGAAAAAAAAAGTATTCCAAATTTTGAATCAAAATAATTTATAATGTATTGTAATTCCAAATTATATTTTTTCCAAAAGTATTATTGAATGTAATCAAATTTTATTACAACGATTAATGTAAAAATGGGTTTACTTAGTGGTTAGACGTTATCTTTAGGGGAAAATAACATGGTCACATGTATAATAACCATTATATGAAAATATTTCTTTTATATAATCCCTATTATCGTATTTATTTTTCATTATTGGAGGAACATGATGCAAGGGATACCTCTCAATATTTATTACCATTTTATATTTATAAAAATGTCACTCCTCCCCACAATAGAAGGGCACTCACACCCCCTTACTTTATCACACCCTGTCAATCGATTGGAATCATCCAAAAACTATCCAAATATCCACCTATGTTCCTTTAAATTGTCCAATATTCCACAATTTTTCCATAAATCCCACCATGGAATCCCATGGGTGCAAACCAAAAGGAGTTACCCAAAGAAGAGGTAACATCTTTCAACATGATCTTTTTTTATTTCTTTCTTCTACATAAAATAATTAGTATTTAATGATTATATAATAAAATTAGTATTATAAATTAAATTAAATGTTTTTATGTTAATGGTGTTACTTACACTCACACACCCATCCATCAAATGGGATACACAATCATCGTTTGAGTTTATGAAGGACTACATCCTCGTGAAGAAAGGTCGTTCATTTTTCCATTACCAACTATAGAGCTTGGGAATAATGGTGGACTTAATAATTTTAAATGATATATATGATTTTTATGATGTGTTTATAAATCTTTAATTAGTATATTACACATACCTTTATGCTTTCCATTTTGTGGGAATACAGTATCTTCATTGTGGATGTGTGGACTACCACCTCCTCAAAGCGATGTGATTTGTTCACGTTTTACATGGAATGTACTAAGGATGAGTTCAATAAAAATATAAGATATATATGATATATTAATTATAATGGAATTATAATATATATATATATATCATTTACTTCTGTTATTAATTTTGATATTCCTATAAAATGGAATCAGTGTTCATGAATACATTCGACATACCTTCTCCCTAAGCGGTGTATTTCATTTAATTTTTATCTATTTTATAGAATATCATAAATACATATAAACATAATATAAATTATATTTATGTCATTTTTTTCATTCTTTAGATCATGAAATATTTATATAAATAATATGGAAAAAATATAACAAAACTAATTACATGTGAAAAACAAAGGGATTATTACCTGAAACGTAAAATTAATATGGAATTGTTAATAAATGATTACTTTAATGTCAAAAAAATATATGGTATGATATATAAGAATATTTTTCTTTAGTATATTTATAATAAAATTATATTTATCATATAGAAGGTTTGAATGTGTACGAATAAAGTGAAGACTCAAGGTAAGGGTTTTCTTGTCTAACTTTATTTTCTGTGAGATATATGGTATATTCACCACTTATTATTGTTGTGTAGTGTATATGCATCCATATAAAATATTATATCATGATTTTAATTTATTTCATTATCTTTAAAGTTTGTGTTGATTTTATTATTTCATCTATCTCGGGATTCAAAAGTTACTCAAGTAGTAATGGGATTTCAAGTCATGATTTTAAATATTTGAGACTGAAGCCTTATTCTGCAATCAGTTCTCTATTTTTGGTGTATATAAATCCCATTAATGCATTATATTATACTCAGTCTTAAATTTATTTTTATTTAAAAATCCATTTTATGATCTCTATTTCGTGGGGTTTTACTATTCGAGAGTTACCAAATCGGTAAGGTAATTTTGTCTCAATTTTCCTTCTTTGAGACACATGTTTTTATGAACCTATATTATTTTATACAGTGTATATAATGACATTTGAGAATTTATATCATGAATAAAATTCTTTTGATGATTTTTTATATAAAATTTAATGTGATTTTTTCTTTTATTTTTTCTTCAAATTTACCACATTGATAATAGTTGATTTTCACAATCTCATCATTAACTGGATTAGTTACGATTATCCTTCAATTGATAAAATCTTATGATCCATATATCAAGAATTCTCATGAATTTAATTATCCTCTAGTTATTAATTATATATTAATTTATTGGTACCATTATTCCTCTCTTTTTTACTTAATATAATTAATTAAATGTTTTTAAGAAAATACACATTTATTTCTTCCTTCGATAACAAATCAGTTTTCTTCCAAAACCATGCTTTATAAAAAATATTTATGTTTTTAAATTATATTTTGGGATTATTTTCAATCAAAAATGATTTTAATGACTTTTATAGCTTTATTTATAATATTTTAAAGCTATTTTCTGAGAAAAAGAACAATAAAAATGTTTTATGTTTTAAAAAGTGTTTCTCAAAAAAAAATATTTTTAGCAAGAAAATTTATTAAAATATATTTCAACATTATTTTCCAAATAAGATGACATGAATTGGTGTTAATCATTTCTTTATGGGGACATGATACAAGGGTAGCATTCAAATTATTTCTCTGAATGGTTTTGGTTTTGAGGGACCGATGTTTAAGAAACTCATTTCTCTTCCCTGGGTTATATGTTTTATAGAACCCATTTATCATCTATGGGTTATATTTTTATTGAAACGAGTTCTCTTTCACTAGTTTTATGGTTATTTAATCCATTTATCTTCCATTGGTTATATTCTTTATAGTTCCCACTTCTCTTTCTTAGGTAATATGTTTATGAAACCCATTTATCGTTATTGGTCCATATGTTTATGGATCTTGTTTTCCATTATCGGGTTATATTATTATGAATCCTATTTGTCCTTCACAAGTTATATTCTTATAAAAGATGCATATTTTTCAGGAGATATTGTATAACAAATGATTATGAAACATATCTATTTTCCATAGGTTATGATATGATGACATGTTTATGATTCCCATTTTATATCATGGGTTATGATATGATGATTTTTTACGATCTTGTGGCACACATGTGTTTGATTTAATTATGAGATAGGTGGAACCAATATATTCCTCCAACTAATTGGGTAAAATTTAAATATCATGAGATATACATGGATTTAATTGGGAGTGAACCTAGTTTAGTCAAGAAATAATTCAGCTATGATAGTCTTGGGAGTGATCCTTGACTACTAAGATGGTCATGATAGTGAACTATGACTACCAAGGTTGTTTCGGGAGCGAAACCAGTCCACTAAGATGGCATTGTAATTAATCCCTGACTACAATAGAAATAATTTTATATGCTTATGTGTTCGCAACAATTCCATGTCTTATTCCTATGTTATGATTTTGTTTTTTATACTCTTAATTCCCATATGATTCATGTCTTATAAGATACCAATATTTATTCCATGACTCTATATTATGATATTTGATATTTAGGGTATGATCTTATAATGTAGTGATCATGTTCACATACCCTTACGCTCATTATTATACTTAAATTTCTCCCATGTTTACCCTTAAAGAGCATCTTCTATCACCCCTTTTTGGATTAATTTATCTAGGTTATGAAGATATGTATTATGTACGATGTGTATAAGAAGGGTAATAGTCATGGAGTACCTAATGGGAGATAATGTAGCTCACTTATGTACCAATGTGTGTGTTTCCATGTATCCAAAGGGACTAAACAAATACATTATTTGAGAATCTATAGTTGTAATTTTTTAAATGTTTTGAAAATGTTATTTAGTGTCTATGTATGAGAATAAAGGGTCTCTATAAGAAATATTTGAGAGTTCACCAATGTCTACTATAGGTTAAATCCCCAATAACTTCCTAAAGAGAAAGTTAAGTAGAAGGAATTCTCCTTCTCCCTCAAGGGATCTACAAAAGAATAGATGTAAAATCTATATCCAAGAGAAGTGAATAACTTAGAATATATATACAAGTGTTTTATGCATATATTTTTCCCACATATTGGATAAAAAACATCAATAAATTGTTTTACTCCCTTCAAAAATCAACTAGAGACACTCTCTACAAATACTAACATTATTCAAGAATCCCTATTCCATTTTACCACATCAAATTGATTAAGAACATAACTTCCTTATGTTATTATAAAAAAGAATACTCAATTATGATTGAAATATACTTAGTGATTCATTTGAAGGATCCTTGATAGAAAAATCACCAATATTGGTAATAATATTGATTAAAAATATTTCAAAAAAGTCATAGTAAGTTGGAACGATATTTATGGTAACCATAAAAATTATTGAGGTAATAAATTATAAAATATAATCTATACTTGCAAAAAAAGATATGAAACTAACTAGTCTAATGTGAAAACTATATTTGAAAAAATAGTGGACAATAGACCCCATCTCAGGTATGTGGTTTGTGTGGTTCACCTACTGATCTTATTGACTAGTGTCCTAATGTAAAGAGGATGAAAAGATAGATGGAATCCTTTCATCAATGGATATTTTCAAAGATCTAACCATGAAAAGATAAAGTTCACTTTGGATATACAAACCAAAAGAATCAATTAAATACCTTCTATTAAAACAAATATCCACCCCAATATCCACTGAAACAACAATAATACCTGAACCCACCAATATTTCAATAATGCTGTAAATATCAATACTAGTAGTAATCCATTAAACCACCTACTTTACAATAAAACATTATGAAAAACCTTTAAAAACTTCTCAAAAATATAACTAGGGAGTATATATTGTGGATATAAATAGAATAAAAAAAATTCTTGTATGTTTAAAATTATCATGCAATTATTATTGGGAAACCTAGGAAAATTACTCATGAAAACCATACCAAATACCATAGAGAGTTTAGAAGTGTTTAAAATAATAATTTTAAAGGAGATTTAGCCTCTTGAACCAAAGAAATGTCAAAATATAGAAATAAAGGATGAAAATTCTCTAAATAATTCTGAAGAATAACGTAGCTTTCTATGAGAAGAGGATAAGAAGCAATAAGTAGTAAGGACAAGGTTTAGGAAGGAAATACATGAAATTACTATGAAATAGAAAAAAAACATGAATGATATTCTCACATGATTCTATTCTAATTTAATTTTGTTAAAGAGGTTACAAGAATAAAATCTTCAAAAAAAAATCAATAAACCATTCCAATAGATGAAATAAATATATATCTCTTAGAATCCATACTCCAATTTCCCATGTATGAAAAATTTATTATGGTTCTACGCACCAAATTAACAATAATAAATAGAAATTACTGAATCAACTTAGGAAGAAGCATATCATCCTTTCTCACACCAATAATATGAAAAATGTGGAGATCTAGGGACATTATCTATTCTTTAAACCATATTTTTATTTAAATTTTACTGATTATTTATGTGATATTGGTGGTGAGAAAAAATTTGGGTCTCACTCTATATTTATATTCTTATCGATATGAGGATTGAATCCCTCTAGAGTGGGGGTTAATCTTGTAACTGATCTACAGTTTTCCATGTAGATGTTTTGGAAGACATCCTAATAAAAGTGTAAGATCTATTATTTCCATATTAATTCTATGTGCTGAACATGAAAGAATATATAATTTCATTATAATAACCCATCATTTCAAGGTGACCATTCCGGGAAAAAGAAAACACAATAATCAATGTCAACAATGGAACACTAAAAAAGGATATGGACGATAGTATAGTGAACTTAAACATGCCTGATTCCATGAACCATATATTAAGAAGTCATTAAATATATGAAATATCCCATGAATAAGTTATATATCTGATTAATGATTTAAGTATTCTTTGTGTGTTTTTATCTTTAAGAGTTCACTTTTTGATTGTATGTACCGGTACCAAAAAAATATGAATAATCTAATTACTAGCTATAAGATAAGGTAAAAATTGATTTTTTGATGCCTTATTAAATGATTAAGATTATTTCTTTATTCATTTTATATATGAAATTTAAAAATTATCATTAGGAAACCTCAATTCAATATCATACCTTGAACAACACCCATGTACTGATTTAAAACCACCACCAAGTGATTTAAATTATGTAATCATAATATATGAACAAAGATATTACATGTTATTATTTCCAATATCCTATCTAATACCTAGGAACACACTCTGGATAGACTTTGAAAAATAAAAACCTAATCCATTAAATGGTGTTTAGGTGATATCCATGGGAGTAACCCCATTGTATGCTCCCATAAAATCATTTTTAAGTTGATTCCAGAACCATGATATATTCCCAGGGGGACTTAATCCAAAAATAATAATTGTATTAAAAAATTATATAAAAAAATGTTATTAGAAAAAATAATCTACCCATTCTTTGATTCATACTGGGTCAGCCCCATCAATGTAGTCCCTTAGAAAATAGGTCTGACCATTTTCAAGAATGAAAAAAATGAACCGATTCCCATGAGATTGAAAAATAGTCATTGAGAACATATATATTATAGTAAATATAATCAAGTTACCTAAAAATACCACATTCAAATCTCATTCATCAATCCAATACTAGAATGTATATCACAAAAAACTCATTATTTATTCATAGATCATTTTTATTGAAACTTTTAGGAACCGATTTCTCTAGATGAACTTGATAAGATGAACATAACCTATCCTTATGGAACATTTTTAAAAAAGATAACTCCATTTTTATTTGAAATACCCCAGGTAAAATTCAATGATGCCTGGTAATAATTTTTTCATATTATATAGAGGATTTTATGGAGGTAATTTATGGCAACATTAATATTTTATATGATTCATTCGATCAATGCTTAGTGAATTTAGATTTTTTTTTAAAATGTGATTTAAAAAAAATATTATTTAAAATTTTCAAATTTAATTTCATTGTCCAAAAAGGATTAGATTTAGGTTACATAATTTTATATAAATACATTAAGGAAGATAATTCAGATGTTTGAATAATAAATTCATTTACAAATCCATATTTTTTGAAACGTGATAGATAATTTTTAGGCAATGCTGGGTTCTATAAAATATTTTTAAATAATTTTAGTGATATTTTTATCCATACCACAATATGAAAATTAAAATAAGTTCACTTTTATTTTAATAATTATTATAGGTAAGTGTTTGAAGAATTAAAAAAACGCTACTTACACTACAAATAAGGTAAACTCCCAACTTGGTATATCCTTTAGAGATTCTCTATGATGAATCAAAACAATATATAGGGGAACCCTCTCAAAACTAATTGATGGTAAAACATTATTCATAAAATATTCCTCAAAAAAATTGTATTCCAGTAAGATAAAGAACACAACCATTGAGATATAGATCTTTGTAGTTTTTTTACTCGATAAATTCTGATCGCATCTTTTGGGAAATATAGTTATAGTTTTTCCTAATCATGAAACTCTTAGTTAGTTAATAGTGAAGGATGATGATAATCCATGGTTTGTGAGATAGATGATACTTTTTTAGGAGTTCCACAAAAAAATATAAATAATAAGGGAAATGAAATTCAGGTCATAGATCACCTTAATAGAACTCCCAACACTACTGAAGAAGAAAATAAAATCAGAATCCAATTAGTGAACATCAACTCATAAAACTATTGTATATCATGGAAGGTGAACTACCATATAATTATGAAGTTTTTAATTATTTTGTCATATATCATGTTTCATCTACTCTTAACTCTCATCCCAAATACAAAATTAAAAGTCATACAATATTTTATATTTGGGAGGATCCATTCCTACGAAAAATATATTGTGACCACGTTATAAAAATTTCTTTCCTAAAAGTGAAACAGATTCATTTTTTTAATTTTTTCACACATTATCATGCCGATACCATATTGTAACTAAAAGGAAAGTCCTAAATGTTCTAAAATCATTAATGTTTTTTCCATCATAATTCAAATGTTATTTTCAAATTTTAAAAATTTAAAATTTTCTAGTTTTCTTGAAATATCTCAAAATACCATAAATCCATCAAAAAACAATTAGCACTAGTGATATTTATGATGTAATCATCATATAGTTCATGGAAGAATTTCGAATTTCATATTATTTTTATTATATTTTATTATCTATAGATTATGATTCAAAATGGGTGGAAGAAAAATAACCCAAGAATAATAATGCTAAATACGTTTATGATTTTTTTGTGATAACATACTTCTCTGGTTTTTAATAACCAAATACATTTTTAAAAACTATGGGAACCACTTCTTCCATAATTTAATAGATGAATTATAAAAAAATTATGGGGTGCATCATAAAACATCAACAACATACCACCCATAAACGAACTACCAAGAAGATGTTTCCAAAAGAGAAATCAATGGAATTATAGAAAAGGTGGCCAAACCCCTCTTGAAGTATTGGGGCCAAAGTTTGGAAGATACCTTATCTGATTATAGGACCACATACATGACACCCATAAAAATGAACTCCTGCCATTTATGGGAAGAGATTCCATGTACCTATGGAATTGTAACATAATGCATACTGGGATATGAGAGAGATGTAGTTGGATGTTTATAATGATGGGAAATATAGATTGTTATTGTTTAAAGAGTTGGAAGAAATCATGAAAATATTCTTTGAAAATTTAAAGATAAAAAATAGAACAAGGATTTCCCATGATATTCCTATGGGAATTGGTAATTCCCATTGGGTTACATTATTTTAATATTTATAAACATGAATAAACAAACCAATAAACTATAGGGCAGTATAGGATATGAATGCCCTATATCTAACCCGCATAAATAGGGTTGGATAAAATATTAATTTTATAAAATAATCCTTAACTATTTAATGAAAGAAACAAAAAATAATTTATTAAAAGTAGAGATGATGGTTGTTGTGTATTTCAAAAAAATTGAAAACCATTCTTGCAAATTGAAAATATGGGTTCATGATTTATTAGTATATAAAATAATAATAAAACATTAATAGGTTTCAAAATTGAGTTATCAAAAAACAATTGTCATGGTAAATAATCCAAGAAGAATCGATGTTACATTTTTTACAATGGACAAGTTACTTTAAGTTTTTGTTTACCTAGTAAACTCAGAACCATATTTAAATGAAAAGGAAATTCTTCCCAATGACCATGGTGAGGAAAATTCACAATTAAATGAATTAAAAGTGTGGATCCCTCACCGATCAAGAAATTTCCCTGAATGATTAATAGAACAATATATTTGAGATATTACGGTTAGAGAAAAATACCCCTATAAATTACATTAAAAATAAAATACCTTCAAATAGTCAATACACATTCATTAAAATTTTATTTCAAAAGTTATACACACTCATGGTATCCAAGAGAAGGTTAGAAATTAAATATTTTATTTGACACATCATGACATCAGTGGCCTTTGATCTTAGATGTTGCCGCTTCTGAATGATTCTTGGAGTGTTAACCCAGCCTCTTATTTATAGAATTAGCTAGGGATTTGGTAGGATGAAATGGAATTTATGATGGGTCAAAAAGTGGTTATAAGTGTGTCCTGGGTAATAATATAGTTCAAAATTTTGAGATACATCGAATCTAGATATTTTTGTCCTACCCTGACCATTATATACCATGTAGTGATTTCATGAAGTGTAATGTTCATGGTTTCTTCCCATGAACTTTTCTTCACATAACATCATTTCATGGGTTCACTCTATGTAATGATTTCACATTTTATAAATTATTATTCTAGCATTTAAATCAACACTTCTCCATGGTTCTTTATTTTCATGCATCAAAAGTGTTCCATGATCATCGGTCATCATGACATGCCTTCTATTTTCCAATGTCGCATCGTGAAGTGTAACATCAATTCTACTCAAATTTTCCATTTTTCAATTTTTCTTGTTTCCCATAACTTGTAGAATCCAAAATAAAATGACTAAAACCTTAGGTATATATTATTTCATTAATAATAAAAATAATAAGAATCAACGAATTTCATTATAAAAAATGAATACAATAAATGCATTTATTAATTCCCCCCACACTTGAATTCATACTTTTCTTTATGGATGGAATATCAACACATTACAATGTATGATTACACTAGCATTATTTAAAACCAATTTTGACAAAAAAAAATGATCAAATGGAATATAAAATGTTGGATCATCACATATAGAAAATTTAATGACACCTCATTTTTTTTAAGAATTCAAATCAATAATGTATTTTAATTTTCATCTTTTAAAATATCCTAGCCTTTTTCATTCATCCAATTTAATTTTTAATTCATTATAATATGAAAAAACTTCTTAATTTACCTCACATGTATTTTCTAGGCTTATCATAAAGGGACAAATGAATAAAGTGATGAACATACCTCCAGAATATGTCCATTACCATTGAATTGCAAGGAATCTAACATATCAACTATGTAAAAAAAATAAACAATAATCTTGTTGGCTACACGATTTAGGATAAATGTACTCCAAGGATTATGAAAGGTAGATAAATGATGTAAATTAATTAATTAACAAAAAGGATGTTTGTCTCTAAAGTAATTTATCGATAATAAAAAAAATTAATGAAATTATCCTCTTCCCCCAGTATCTCAAAGTATGATTATAAAGAGATGAAATGCAACAAATGAAACAAAATATTTTACTAGTTTTTTCTTTTTTCGAATGTTGTGTTGCAGGAAAAAATCAAAACCACCACCCAACCCAAAATGATCATCTCACAACACTATTTTTATTTGTTATAATAAGATAACCAGACTACTAGTGGCGATTTCTAAATTTCTATATACATAACACATTTTTTAATTTCACTTTTTTACAAGATGGTTTGCAAAAATTTAATTAATGTGCCTTCTCCAAATCTCAAAAAAATTAACCCTATACTTATCAATTACCAAAAACGTTTCCCAACACAAATCGTAATCAACCCCACTCTTATTTTTGATAATCATACAAAATATTTAGAAAAAGGAAGGAAAATATAAAATGGTATTATAACACAGATCTTCCCTAGAAAGGTTGTTCAAGACTTCTATTGGATTGAAAAAAGATTAATATAAGATGGGAACTAGAATAAGGGATAATAAAATATTCCTCAATCTTATTAAAAGTTATTATGTTCTGTTACTTCTTTGATAAGATTTAAAGATATTTCTAGAGGAGAACATGCTTGTGTTTCATAAGAAATATACTATAGAAAGAATGATAAATAATTAGATCAGAGTATTAATTGGGAATAAGAAGAATAATTGGGTTAACTACTCATGGAAATACATAAAAATAATTTAAAATAATTAATGAAAATATCATAAATTTAAATCATAGAATATTTTCAAAAAAATTAATTTACTAAAATAAATATGCTTCCCTAAATCATGATTTTTCGAATTTTAATTCACCATATGTTCTCTAAAAACTATTGTCCCCATTATTCTAATTCAAAATTATTGAAAACTATTTTCAAATTAATTCAGGATAATTATCCGATGTAGTTTATGTCTCTTTATTCATTTTTTTAAAGGAATAATCAAATGCGGGTAATGCAATTCATAGTTAAATATATAGAATAATTGAATGCGGGGAATACCGTATAAAAAATAAGAATTGAAATGATTTATCCCCCTTTGAATTATTCTTTGATTTCATCTACATAGCTTTGATCTAATCAATATTCACGACATGTATAGATTCTACCATGTGCATTTTTTTGAATTTAACCCATGTATTTGGTTCATGATATGTAATGGTCCTACACATTCTCTTCTTTATCCCCTATTCTTTCTCTTATTGTGATACTATCATAGACCTAAAAAATAAAAAACAAGTGAATGTGAAGGACCATCCAATAATGATATAAAATAAAATGGGGAATTAAAACTAAATAAAAATATAAAATTAAATCCTATGAAAATAATAAACATAAAATAAAAAAAGAGAGCAATAATCAGGTTTCCTCCAGAAAGATTATCTTTTGTATCAATCATTTTGATCGAAAAAACCAAGGTTAGTTAATTGGCTTGCTGTATAATGCTAACCATATCATGTTCACCCAATTATGTATTTTAAATCAACATAGAAGAGATCAACTTCTCCTAGCTGAAATTGGGGTGGAATTTAGAGGTGGGGACCAGAGTATAAATAACACGAAGACTACCTATCAGATATTAGAATATATAAAAACTTATTAAAATTATTGTTTTTCAATTGCTGGATTCATCTGTTGATATAGTTCATTAATTTCCTCAAGTTCCATGGACATATCCTCAACTTATTCTTTTGTTCTACTTCTTTTTTATTCCTCTGTGTAGTCATGATAGGGTGTAGTTTATTCTAATTCTTATTGTTCTTCTTATGATTCTTCAATATCTTCTAAAAATGTTAATTTTAAATGTGGAATCTATCTAATCCTCCTCCTCCTATTATTTATTCAATCGTATGTGGTCCAATTTTTGTGAGGAGTATTTTAGGAAATCAACAACTAATGTGCCTTTCAACAATTTATTCCTCTTGTTCACATTATTCTATTTTTAGTTTTCTAATGTGTGTTTTTTACCACTCAAGTCCTAGAGAAAGGATATTATTCTCATTATATTTGAACCTATAAAATCAAGGGAATCATGGTTGTCAATAAAATAATCATCATAATAGGTATATACCTCATCATTATTATAAATTCTTATTTTCTTATTGTGCTTCTTATTAAATTATAACTCCAGGATATGGGGTTAAATATATTCAATGATTGGGTATGGTTGCAGGTGATCATCATATTGACATTTCATCATTCTTTTTTCACTAAGTAGGTATGGCATATCCTCTAGTATAAGAGAGAGTCTATCCTTTGTAGTCATCATGCTTTACTTGCCTTCCATCATAACCAAAATTTCCAAATTCAATAAAAATTAATTAAAATAAATAAACAAAAACCCTATAATAAAATTAGGAAACAAAAATGTTGAGAAAGGACTGTGGCTAAATTATTCTACCAATCCATTATCCAATCCTATGGTGAAAGACAACGCTAAAATTTTGATAGCCTCATGAGCTAAATTTATTCCCATATGGTTACCGAATTTAGAAATTTAAAAATTTGAACCAAATAAAACACTAAAATATAGGGTTGTATAGGATACAGGGGTATGAGGTCAAAACCAGAGATATAGGGTTAGATAATATTTTAATATAATAAAATAAACCTTAATTAATTAGTGAATTAAAAAAACTAATTTTCTAAAATAAGAGATAATAGTTGATGTAGATTTTAAGAAAATTAAAAAATGTGCTAAAAAATTTGAAATCTACATTTATGATTGATTTGGATATAAAATAATCATATTTCAATTTTAGGAGTATAAACTAACTTAGTTGAATCCAATGGTCATGGAAAACATCCCCAAAATTACCAATGTTCCCTTTTCACAATGCCAAGTTACATCTGGGTTTTGTTGGCCTAGTAACTAATAACCATATTAAAACATAGTGGAAGTTCCACCAAATTTTCATGGTGAGTATCATTAAATATTCAATTAATTGAATGTATAACTTTCTTATTGATCATGAAATGGTCATGAATGATAAAGAGAATATTATTTTTGAGAAATTAGGTCTTTGAAAATGACATAAATGAATTACTATAGAAAATAAAATACCTTTAAACAACCAATAACACTTCATTATTTTTTATTTGGAAAATTTATACACACTCATGCTATCCATGTGGGGGTAGGAAAATAAAGATCCTATTTGACACATCATTAAAACAATGGTCCTTGATCCCATTAGTAGCGGGTCCCTAATGATTTTGGAGTGGTACCCCCCGACTCTTATTTATAGACATCCCTATGGATTGGGTAACATTTAATGGAATTTAGGACAGCTAAAAAAGTTCTCATAAGTGGGTTCTAGGTCATAAAACATTTTACAATTTGAATATATGTCTAATGTGATCATTTTTTGTCCCATACCTACTATTACACGTGTTGTAGTGATTTAACACTTTGTAATGATCCATTTTTCCCTCCACTTTTCTTCACTTAAAGTCTTATCTTGGAGTGATTCCATGTAATTATTCAATGATGTGTAACAATTACATGATTTGTAAATTCTTCTTTCTGCTTCTAAAGCTCCACTTATCCCTTATCCTTCAGTTTCATTCCATATATGTGTTGCATGATCAACAATCATTATGGGATGCCATCTATTTTATGGTGTTATTTCATGGACCATAACGTGATTGTCTCCTCATATTTACCTTTTTATCCTTTTTTCTCATTTTTTATAAATTATAGAATCTAGATAAAAATGAAAAAAAACACCAGATGTGCTGGCTTATATTAATAATAGAAATCATCTGAATTATTGCATGTCATTATCAAAAATGTAAACAATAAATGAACTTATCATCCCCTGATAAGATAATTCAACCAAAAATATTAAACCCTATAGATAATGTTATTTTATACAAATCTATACTTAAACTAATTCTAGTTAAACTTTATTTCAGATTGAAAGTACCTTTTACTATTATTAATTTATGCCATTTTATTGTTATGAGGATTACAATGGAAGGAGGGGAAACCCATTAATTATTAATGGACTCGTGATAAATAAGTACCATGGGACACTATATTAAGAATTTTCGGAGGATATTACATTAATTCACCTTATTTATTAACAAATACTCACTTGGTTGTACCTTTAATTTAATTTTGATTGAATCTAGTAATTCATTTTAAAATATTATTACCTAAGAAAACAAATTTGACCACATTTTAGACACTAAAATAATTAAGTATTGGGGGGTGATTCTTGTAGTCTTTATTTTTTTAAATTTATTTTTTCATTTTGAGTTGATCAATTGAAATTACAAAAATTAAAATCGGGAGGCAACCCAAATTTTTTCCATTAGTCCACTCTTCCAAAGATTCTTATTTAAGCATAATTTAACAACCATTAACTATCATTTTTTATCATTCTTATTAATAGGTCATTCACCAGGTAAAAAAATTAAACTATGTTGAATTAATTCTATAAAATGAATTCACATTGTGTGTTCAGAATTTATGAAATGAATGATGAATTCTTGTCGGGAAATGCTAAAGAATAAAACTTTACAAACAGGACATGGACAACCCGATTTAATCTTCATTACAAACACGAGTTTACTTTTACATTAATTGTATTTTTAAAACATTATATTTTATTTTGAAAATATATTTCGCAATTTTGAAAGAAATATCAAGAAATAGTTATTCTTTTTTATGTTAATGATTTGTATAGGGGACATGAATTTAATAGGAATCCCCTGATTCCATTTTTTATATTTTAAAGGTAATGATATTTTTTAAGTAAAATTGGGAATTTAATGATTAATGTAAATATTAGGATGTTAATATTTATAAATCATGATTTGATTCAGGTGAATGAAACTTCCATACAAGTTTTACAATTTGAATAAATAAACTCTATGTGGATTGACTTATTATTATTATTTCATTCCATGGGTGATTTTTTAATATTTATTTATCCATTTCCAAAATAATTTCTACACTAAATGTTTTTCATTTTTATCCTGATCATATTTATTGGGTGATCTTATGGAATTCCACATACTAAAACTTTTATTATAAATTTTCAAAGATATGACTATGTATATTAACATTTAATATAATTGATTTATTTTTATTAATACGTCCTTATCATTGATATCACATTTTACACCAATTCATTTTTGGCCCATAGAATTCATGGATGGCCTCTCTAACAATGATCCATGTTATAATCCATTTATGTCTAGTCCTACCATGATTTAAGTATATTTTATGATATTATTAAGAATAATTGTGGCTGTGAGGTAAGTATTGGAAGAAGGGATGTATTTATATATAAGGAAAATATTGGAGGGGGGTTCTATTTAAGATATTGGGACTGGATCGTGTTATATCCATTATAATCATATTGTTTTCCCTTACTGAAACAAAAATATATAATATAAATGGATTGTGTGTTGGGAAAAAAGAACCATTAATAGACCAATGATTTTCACAAATGGTGTGAGGTGGTGAATGTGAGATTTCTTCCAAGACTAATTTTTCGAAATAAATTAAATTTTAAAATATAATAATCCAATAATGTGAAAATATTCAATTATACTTTCATTTTTCAGGACCTTACATTAGATTCTCAAATGTAGGAATTTTCATATTATAGAGGAGATTTTAAATGCACTTTTATTTTGATATCATGTAGTATTAATTAAAGATCAACCCAATTATTTAAGGAAAAATGTTTTTAATTTCAATCCATACCAACATTTTGACTTAGAGTCATTAGAAACGTATTTTAAATTCCTCATGATTTTATGTGAATTTTATGTCCTTACAATGCGAAGAATGTAGATACATTACAAAACTCTAGAAAAGGTGCATGTACTCATGTATGGAGAATAACTATACTTGAATATATATCATGTGCAATGATAGAAAAGAACCAATTGGGAGGTAAATCATGGCATGGATTGTTTGATAATAATAAATTATGACATGTGTATGAATGAAATGAAAATGTCCCTAATTTTTAACTGTGAAAATATAAAATTCTGGGGATGATTAGTCTTCTTGAAGATTGTGAATTTGAATTAGTGTTTTTTGTGAAACATGAAATCTTAGTTCCATATTGATAATAATTCGATTTTATTGATTATAATTTTAATATTGGTAACATGGTTTTACTATTTAATTAATTTTGAAATTAATGTCACGAGGGAAAGAAATTTATAATTTTTTGGAATTGAAAGAACCATTTAATGCACATATATTTTAATATTAACTACATTTTTTTCACATTAATTGGTTAATCTTGTTGATATTTAATTGATTTGATATTTTCTGAAGGATTTCTTGTTGGATTGAAAAAGACCAAGAACAAAAACAAATATCAATATCAACATCAAAATAATAATTCCCATGATGGGGGGTGACAATGGTATGTTTTTCAAGATCAGAACTGAATAACCAAGCTGGAATAGAGGTTATAACATTAGAAATTGACCATTAATGTCATAGATTGTATTCATTACATGAAATTAATTATTAGGGTAATGATCAAAGAATGAATAAATCTTTGAAATGGTGTTCTAGACTTTGACAATTTAAAACATATGTTCACATGATGAATGTTATTTTCTAGACCCAGATATGAGGAGATTAAATATAATTTATGAAAAGTGTTCCAATTTTGTACCCAGAACCCCCAAAAACCCTAGTTTTTATTCAAAAATAATTAATTTCTATATTTATGGATTCTCTGGTATGAATTATTTCTATAAATATAAGACCCAGGGATATTCATAAAGAGATCTTACAATGAGGGGAAGCTCGGGAGGATGTACTAGTGCTATATTATTTTCATTTTTCATTCTTTTACATTCTACCATTTTTTAAATTCCTTCATTATCCTACAAAAACTAATTTTCCCCTCATATGGAGGGGTAAAATCATTGAGTGATCAAGAAATGGGGAGTATGGAAAAACTTTTAGGATTGATTTTTTCTGTTTAACACAATAAAAATAATTTCTTTATTTTGTAACATAATTTCAATATCTATCTTTTAGTTTTTAATACTGAATGAGTTTTTATTAGGGATATATTTTATTTATTTAATTCTGTTAGTAAATGAACTAAAATCTCCCACCACCCATTTCTAGTATGTATACGATGGAACAATATGGAGTTTAATGGTGAGTTTTCGATGACCTCCATCACATGTATGGAATTTTTGATGGAACTACTGTTAATATTTGAATAAAAAAACCCAGTCATGGATTTTCGTAATTAATAAAGAGGGACTAATTCCATTACACTCATAGAATATGGCGGGTAGACCAATATATAGTTTCGTATTAGGCTATTCTCACCATCACAATCTATTCAACGGAGAGATAGGAAGAAATCATGAATCTCCCTCTTATCAGTTTAGTGGAAAAAGATTCGTTAAAAACTAAAAACAATACAAGCATTGAAATAAGGTCTATCCAAGTTTAGATTATTCACCCTTATCAAAAAAATATTTTATATCGTTAATTTTAAAATACTTTATAAAATTATGATTTTCTCAAACGAAATTGAAATCAATATCCCTAAATCAACATAGAAATTTTAAAAATAAGATTTTCTTGAACTCCTCTTCAGGAGGATACTATGAGTTGGAAAATAATTGTTTTCCAAACCCCATGATAAAGAGGGTTTCATATATTAAGAAAAATACTATATAATGAATGTAAAATATTGTTTTTGAAATTATCTCAAGAATGAGAACATATGGTTTTAGAAAATTACTAATCAAAATGCACCAAAACAATAAACCTGTCAATAATAATTTCGGAAATTAAATAAATTCCAAATCAAAGAAAAATTTAATATTAAAAAATAATCATCTGAAAAATAAATAAATATTTTTTCAAATTTAACCACTCATACTTAACTCTATTCATTAAATTCATATTTTCCACATCTAATAATTTCCATAATGAGATTTAGAAAAAGTAATAATTATTATCCTAAGAAAGCTCATATCTCATATATTGAATCTATAGTGAAATAGTTTAAAGTGGTTCCTGGAAATTTTTTAAGATAAAAAATATATTGAAATTATAAAAATAAAGTAAAATAAATAATTTAAACTAATAATTCCCTCAAAATGATGATTAAATTGGGTTTTGTAGGTTTTTCATTCACAGTTTTCTTTGAATATTTTTCAAAACACGAATTCTCTTTTCATGACGTGAATTATAATTATAGAGTGAGTTATATATAATTTATTTTTTCTTCCCTAAACCACAAAAAATGTTCTAAAAATATTAATAGAAATTATAGATTGTGATGGTATATTAAATTACTATTAATCAAGAATCCGGGTAAGAAAATACTATGGAAACCAACTCGGGTTTCCTCTTAAAAGTGATTTTGTTTAACATGAAAGAAATGACCCAAAAAAATTTAAATTAAATCCCCTTCATCAAGATTACCTCACCCTCAATTAACTGATTAAGTGACCACAATATGATTAAATTTATTATTCATGTGAGAATATTTTTAAAGGAATTACTACATTTAATCAAATATATAGGAAATGCATAACCTGGTGGGACTTCATTAATAATCAGGTTGAAGAACTGTATGGCCTAAACTAATTTTTGAGGTATTTTCCCATGGTAATTTTAAAAAAAATCCATTTATAGTTAATGTGTTTATTATCCTTATGAATCCATTTTCCTTCCTTTTGTATTAGCATGTTTTTCAGATTCTAGTAATTTTTTGTCCAATTTCAATTGATTTTGAAAAATAGCTCATCAATATTTATAGAAATTATTTCCACAAGGTTTATTTTTAATCCTATTACAATTAAAAGTATAGAAAACCTTTATTAACATCATCTTCTAGCACACTTCATCCTTATGAAATTCTATACTGCAACTCCCACAAGTATTTTCCAGACTCTAAAATTTGTTTTGTGTCTTTAACAATGCTAAAGATATGGTCACATGTTGTTTTCTATAATATTAATTTCCTTCAATGATTACTAACCCAATGGTTATTGAATATTTTCTATTGAAGAAAAACTGCTACAAAATGTATAATATTTTTTCCATGTGATCTACAACACTAGCAATCCCCTTGAAATTTCGTTCTAAGAAATTGGTTCTTGATGTGTCTAGAATTGTGTTGGTGATGTGCTATTACAAACTGAACCTCACATTTCATACGGTTTTGTGGAATACTTGTAATATTAATCCATTTAATTTATATTGAATATTTCCCTTTAGATTTATTATCCAACATATACTTAGTTTTGGATTTAACATCTACACTATCTAATAAAACAAGTCTATTTTGAAATTGATTAAGTACAAATTTACCTTATTCTAATGATATTTTATTCTCATTATTATAAGAATATTCTCCACTTAACCCTATATCATTAGTTAATTCCTCTATATCCTTTTCAAACTCATGTTTTACTTTGAGACAAATGGATTTCATCCCGGCTAGTTCCGCTTCTTTCATTTCAAGTAAATTTCTATGTTTTGTGTCAATAATTTTGTGTTCATATTCCTTAAATTTTAATTATTGATCTCATAATGTAATTAATTTTTTTATCCTTAATCATCTTTTTAAGAAGAGGAGATTGAATTTATGTTTCCTACTTTCAAAGCATGAATATATCATATAAATAAAATCATCTTAGCTTCCACTATGAAATATTAAAAGAAACCAGATGTTATATCTTATTCAAACATGTAAATTATAATAATAATTTTTTATATAAGTTACCAATTATATGGTATTTGTAATGTAAAAATTTTATTCTATGGATAATAATTCATTGAGAATAGATGAATATTTTATATGTTCATTACATTCTTCATGGAAAATTGAATAGAATTAATGGTTACTATAAGGGTGATTCATGGTATCAATAATGTTGAAGCGCATTGTTCAATATTCAAGATCTATGTAAAGTGTACCTTCACACACGTTGATAACTTATTTATTCTCTTGAAGAATGGTATTCCCAAAATAATGGGTCAATTTTCTAGTAATCTATCTTCATTCATGTTGAGAACATAGAAGTTGGTTGGAAAAATTAGTCACCTTACATGTATGTATACATATTCTACAAAAAAAGATGGGAAATGGGTTTTCTAATTTCCAAGTAGACTATCAATGATCTGGGTATAAATTCATTGATATGAGATGATGAAAATATAGAGTGAGTCATGAAATTTATTGAATAACCATAATCACATAAATTATTAGTAAAATTTAAAGATCCTATAGTTAATGGATTTGAGAATGCCTATACATCTGGGTATCTTTTTTCTATCAGTGGTGTAAATAGTTTTGAGATTATTCTTCCTAAGATTACTCATTTATTTCCATCATGAATCCTATTTTTAGATTACATATTGTTGAGAAATATTATACAAATTATGATTTTTCAGATTTAATTTTGGAGAAGAATTTTGATTTCAAAATTTTGAAAGGAATCTTGAATATTGCATTGATTATTTCGTTATTCTACAATCTATGAGTAAATTAGATGTGAAATTTACAGTGAAGAATTATCCATGTTTTCTATTTTTTGTATTTTCAAGGTAGTTTTAGGTCTTTTCTTCCTAAAAATCCATTGTATTATTTATTTATTTTCTCCTATGGTTGGAAGGAATGATTATCATAGTTCTATTATAAACATGTAGAATTTAGTCCATCAGGTACATATTTTATTTTATTTTTTGTAAGAGGTAGAATATCCTTTAAAAAAAATAAAAAAACATAATCACAGTCTTCTTAGGATATAAAACGTTTTGTGCTAGATTTTTTTCCTGGGTTCTTGGTTAGTATATCTATAAGAACATCGATACGGTTGTGTATCTCATTCAACTTATCATAGAGTCTAGTAAGCATAGAATGAAAATGTTATTCATTAGTTGATGGTGAAATTGATGAAGACTTCTCATAAGTTTTATACTAGAAATATGCTGGCTGATAGTCTTGTTTTTGGTAGGGTTGAATAACAATTTATTGAAATGGTGGAGTATTTTGGTATTGTTTCTCTAGGAAGGGGGTCTTGAATGGGTATTAGTTTCAATAGAAGAGTTTAGATTGATTATTTCTGTATCTTGGTTGTGCATGAGGTTTATCATTCCATGGTTCACATTACTATAATTTCCTTAGATTTAAGGGAACTACAAAACTTTACATCCCTTTCAATTAAAAAAAATACAATGTATAAGGATTAGGTGAAGAAAATAAACTACATACCTATGAAAGGACATATTTTCCATTCACTTGGTTCACAATAAACTATCATACTAGACCTTTTAGTTGATTTAATTAAATTTTATTTAGAGAAAATGTATCAAAAGGTTGTACCTCATGGATTAATCTTATTCACATACCTCTTGTTACAAATTTTTGTGAGTCATGAGTGATATTATAATGAAATATTATGTCATATTCTAGTTATTTATTGATAAAATATTATACAGATGATTTTTTGGGCTTATTTTGGTCATTATTGAGAAGTAATTAGTAGTAGAACACACAGAAGTGATATTCCTCCATAGTTTCACGTGGGGAATTAGAATAAAGATTCTTGAACATCTCCCAGTACTTATAGAGAGTATATTTGGTTGAATGGTGAATGACATAGATCTATATTCAGATTTACATTCTCTTATAGGTGAAAAAATTTATGTATAAATCATCTATTGAGGTCTTATAATTCATTTACATCTCATAGTTATTGTTTACAAAACCATTCCTTTTCATCTCCTTTAAGTGAAAAGGGGAATTCCCCAAACATTATTTATTCTTCAGAGAGTCAATGCGGTTTGAAGATTGGGTAGACATAATTCAACTCTTGGATGTGTTGATTTAGGGTTTCTCCTATAATACCATGAAATTTCTTCCACACATGAATCACAAATCTGAAATTTAAAATCATTCTCTAAAACATTAATAATGAGTTGGTTTCATTTGGTTACAAAATTTTGGTATACATAGATCCTCGAGGGTTTGTATGGGATTTCCATCCATACTTTTAGCTTAAGAGTGAGAACTAAGATTGTAAATTGAATCTGAATGGGCTATTTCTTTAAATTATACTGGTTAATTAATTTTACTAAATTTTTTAGTATTTTTTGATGTTTGTATCAAATTAAAATAATTGGTTATTTGAACTGTGAGTCATTCAATGTTAAAGTATGTGTTTTGCTTCACTAACACCCCAAAAATGGTTACATGTTAGATCTATTTCTTATTTTAGTGTGTGGGAAAAAATTAATTTCCTAGGTATAATATAGTGGTTAACCCTAGGTAGTCTCCAGAAGAGGATTTCACACAAATTTTTGTTATCACTTTTAAGAATATTAGAAAAATGAGTTTTTAGTTATTAAGAGAAATTTAAATTTAGAATTAAATAAAATGGTTTTATTGTAAAATAATTGTAGAAAATATTAATTAATTTTGGAATGGCTAGAAACTTTTCAATGCTAACATGGTTTCCAGTTGTTATCTATTTTTTTGGAAAAATTGGAATGTGACTGATTTTTAATCGAATCATATTTTTCATTTATCAAGATGGTGATGGTGAGAATATACATAACAAAAATATTAGGTTGGTCTAACCTTATTTCATTGTGTGTGATAATTTTAATGTATTCTCTTCATTTATTAGGGTAATATTCAATCATTTCATGTTATTTCTAAATGACAAAAATTTCCAAATGAAACTCCATACATGTGTTGACAATCACTGAGAACTCACAAGCTAACCCTATCATGGTCTATTATATAAATGAAATAATTAATTTTATAGAGATTCTAGATCATTTTAATAAGAAATAAAAATTAATATAATTTTAAAAAATAAAATTATTATATTAAAAAATTAAAAATACAAAATTGAAACCAGTTGGTTGAAGAAAGAAATAGTTTCAGAAATACAGACACAAAAATCAAGCCTAGAAATTATATCTAGCCTCATAATTTCTCAATAACTTGAAGATTTTACACCTCCATATAATGTGTAAATGATATTATTCAGAATAAGGAAGGAAACTGGGTAATAGAATTAATGAAAATAACGAAAGAAGGAAAATAAAGTTGAAATTTTTCGTTGTCCATAACATCTTCTTACTAAGTTATCCTCTTATGAATTCTCCCCACAATCAATTTGTAAGCGTATATATTTCTTATTATTTTGTAAATGTATAAATAAATTCATTCCAAGTTATGTTTAGGGATGATCAATGTCTTTTGGTCAAAAATAACTGAACCCATAATTATTTACTTTTCAAATATTCATAATCTAGATTTGGACATCATGATTTGGTTCTAATTTTATTCTGCATTTTGAATACTTGGAGTTGGTCCTTCACCTATTGTATTTTTTATGACTTAATTTTCATAATTATTTCTTCCCTTCGTAGATTTTCTTAAATATTTGTTGTATACTTCTACAAAAAAATAAAGCAGTCATTTTTTAGAAGGATTAATCCATTAATTTACACACAAAAAAATTTTTATATAAAAAAAATTATTCATAAAATGGTTCTATAATAACATCAATACATTACCATAGAGAATTATTTCCCTATAAATTGTGATCCTAACATTGATGAGAATTACCAAAACTCATTTCTAGAGATTTGTCTCAATACGTCTCTTTTTTCTTTATAACCATAATTCTTCCCTACATATTGTTGGAACATAAAACATATAACTTAAAGATAGAAAGATATAAATATTAACTAAATGACCAATATTCCTAAAGTGATAATATTTCAGAGGTTCCTTAAGATAATCCCATGTTCGGTGTTCCATTCTGCCACACATGTAACACACAATGTGCTTCCTCCATTTAGATGATCCCAACATTGCTGATTTATTTTTGGATATCTCCCTACTAAGAATCATCACATTTCCTCTCTAACCCATTATAGCTATTTTTAACTTCCTTAGTTTTGAAATTAATTGAATTTACAACTTTCAAATCCATAATGTCTACCTCATCCATCATTTCATTATTTACCACATCTTTATAGGTAGGTAAATCAAGAATAATTACCCTTGGTCATATATTAGGTCAAATAATTCTCTAGGAATTTCATTCGTGTAGTCTATCATTGATGACCAACTTTGGTGAAAAGAGCACAATTTGTTTGAATAGAACAATATACTTCAACACTATTATATTCCCATGATCCATATATTTGAATTCATAAAATATCCCCTTCTTTAGTATGTTTGGATTCAACTATTGACTAAAAACATTCTAAAATTATTCCCATATTATATTTTCATCACTCTTCACTTACACAACCATGTATTGATACTTTTGAGACACCCCATGAAGCATGTAAGTAATGAATAGTACCTTAGATGTCTTAAGTTTTCAATAGAACTTAAATCTATAGATAATCCTATCTAACCAAACCATATCATTTTTCACTCTCCCATTTTTCTTTAAAATAGCAAGATTATACTTTTTTAACATCAAATCATGATTTAGCTCCTTAGGTCACTATTGATACAAACCCCTTTGAACTTACTATATTTTTTAACCCATGTGTTCATGAATTTAGGAACACTATTTAAATTCTTAGCTCTTTCCTTACGTAAATTCCCACCAACCACATTCCTTTCTCCTTCCCTATGAAAAGTCCCTTTAAATGGAGGAATATCTATAACACTATAAACCAAGGGATAAAATAAAAAAAGTAACTACAAAAAATTTCCCCCTTTAGAACTATTAAATAAAAAATTGATCATAATTCTATATCCAAGTGTAACAGGTCACCCAAAAAATATTCACTTATAGGTTATGTTTAAACAACAATATATAATTTCAACAAAATTTCTAAAAAAATAATAATTTTTTAATTTCCCTTAACACCAAAACATTCTTTTGAATGTATAATTAAAATGAAATTCATACATATAATTGAATAAAATGATGAAGTAAAACATTACCCATCCAAATCGATTGTGGGTATAGATGATGATAAGGTATAGTAGTCCAATATCCGACATGGGATCCTTCTAATTACTAATACAACCTAAAAAATCTCATAGAAAACATATCTATAAAAAGAAGACAACTATGAATATTTATGGGTACCTCTTGGTTTTTTAATTATTGAGTCCTCACACCTTACATGTTCCTAAGACTCAACCTTAAGAACCCCACCCAATTAAATATTTTGATAAAATATACCAGAGAGGTTATTCACCATGTCCTGAGTTGGCATCACCATATGGCCTTTGTAGTTTAAACAGATCACCAAAGGCCATTAACTGGTGTAAATGGATTGACTAATCATTTGGGGATTATTATAATAAAAAATGTAAACAAATACATGACAAATAAATGCATAATATTCATTTAAAATTTCAAACTGAATATAAAAAACAATCAAAAGTAAAATAATAACCAAATTGAGTGTACTAAAAATAAAATATAGGAATAATTTGACAATTACATGAAATTCTATAAGATGATACCCATTCAATGTGGATTTTATAACCACTATTATAATGAACAGAAAATCATAACCAAATCCACAATAACCTTTGATTCTTAGAAACATAACTCAAGAACATTAAATCCATTACCTTACATTCATTAGGATATGATACACCTATAAATACATTGAGATGTGTGTGTATGGTGACTATAAATACCCCACAATACTTTCTAAAATTCTTAATCAATCCCATAAAAACATATTCCCAACCATGAAACTAATGTCATTAAAAAATGGTTATATCATTTAAAAAATAGTTTATCAAAATTTTAGATAACATTATAGTAGTAAATTAAAAAATATATTTTATTATTTTTTATGAAAGATAACCCTTATTATTTCTAGCATAATATACATCTAAAATATAACCAAATAAGAAAATGATATATGATAAAATAATTAAATATATACCATGAGTACCTATGTATGATAATATCATACATTTTTTGAACAACTCCCACTAGAACCCCTTATGTTTCAATAGTGAATATGATTATAACCCTTGAAAACTACATCAAATAAGATATAATTTGGAGACTACCACAAAGGAAATAAGAATAAATACATGGGTGGTAATACCCTCATAAATATATGATTTTGTTCCCTATAACCAACTAATTATCACATTTTATTACCAGTATATTCTTGATGTTAAGTATTAATAAATATATTATCACCTAATGAGATTTTTTCTACATTAATTTAATGGGTTAATTTTATTAAAGTGTCCATCGAATCCACTTTTCATATAAGTTCCCTAATATGATGAGAACTGTTATTTACTATGATGATATTCATAAATAAATTTTGTATGGATGAATCACATCATATAAATAGACATATATGATATATTATATCAATGGTAGGCATATCATTAAACTTTGAGACTTTTTCTCATGATGTTCTCCCTCGGTAATCTCTAAGATAGAAGGTTATGATAACTGACCTACACGTAGGAATTACACATGTTATATGTGTGAATGAATATTCCTTTATGTGGATGAGTGTATTGGTCTTGAGACTTGAGGTTATTATCATTTCATATAATTCATAAGAAATGTAGATGTGCTATCTAAATCCTTGAAGAAATATTATTCTCATGCAGTAGGATATGTTGGGTGTATGAAAAGTGATATTTCATTAATGAATACATCAAAAAATATATTTTACCATCAAAATATAGAAATAATTATCTATGGATTATTTATTGGGATGTTAGTTCTTTATTAAATTATATGTATATGGAACTTTTATAATCACAATCATTTTTGGATGGTCAATTAATTATAATCAGACTTATAAGTAGATGTAAAATGTTATTCAACTTGATTGTTGATATATTGATACAAAGGGATTATATTACAAAATGAGAATTCAAAATAGGTTATTTTCATTTGTAAATTAATTTATTTCTCTTTGGGTTCCTTGATATATTACTATATTTTGATATTGGATTTACATAAGTCATCCTAATGAGATTAAGAAAGAGTTTTAGATGGAAACACACTAAGTGAATCAAGATCTTCATTTAAATTTTATATGAATTTAATATTAAAAAATATATTATTCTAAATTTTTATGGAATAATAATTATTCATGTATTGTGGATTTCATATTTATTAATTGAGAAAATAATGTAGTGATATTTATTTATTTAAATAATTAGTGTTTATTCAAGGTTCTATAAAATAAATGATGATTTAGGGAATGAGTTTAGGATCTAGTAGAAATGATATATTTAATATGAGTGAAACATATATTAATTAATAAATTTAAGATATTATGTTAAAATTATCTAAAATATTTTTACTCATCCGTAAAATAGTAATAATAATAAAATTAATTTATATGGGGATCTCCTATAATTAAGATACTGGCTAAGAGGCTTTTTTCACTAACAATTTAACTAACATAGTTTTGTAATACTAGTTATATCAATTCTAGATTAAGATATTATTGCACAAAATAAATTTTCTATATCATATTATTGTTTATACTGACAATAATTTTATTTAGAATGATTTAAATAATTTATAGAATCAATACCCCGTCTGAATAAAATGAATGAACTCGATGTAATCCTTCAATATTTGAAGGGAATCTTGTATTGACCAACATTGAATGATGAAAGAAATCTAGTTTCTTTATTCTAGAACCCACAAATCCGAAAATAGTGTTTTGGGGTTTATAGAGAATGTGTTAATTATATTTTGATGGATTCTACCCTTTAATCCTTCCTTTCACTGATTATATGACAAGAGTTTTCAATTAATTCTTCAAAAATGATAGAATTCCAATGAAAGATGTAATTATTTTTTATAAATTAAATTTAAATAATATGTTAAATAACTTATTCTTATCAGGTTTCTATTCATAATATTACGAGGATAAATCCAATGAGACCAAGAAAAACCATTATTGGTCATGCTCCCAATTGGATCTGTTGTGCCTTGGGATCATCAAGTTATATCTGTGCGATCACATACTAATTTGAAATTATTTATTAATTATTGAATGATTTAAACATTTATTTTTATTTTTTTCATTTATGGATTGGAATTTCATTAGTCTAAAAGTTTATATGACCTTATCATTCAGTTTCATTTGGACAAGAATATGTTAAGAACAAATGAATGATTCTCAAACATCCCATCCAAAGGTGCTAGTGATTATGGAAAGGTTACACAAATACATAGTGTGTAACTAAAAAGTACAAGCATGGACCCAAATTCCTCATGATAGGAAGAGTTTTACAAACAATGACAACTCATGTGGGAAAGGAGTACATGACATCATCATAGCCCAAAATATTGACAAACTATATGGTATATGGTTTTAGTGGTTACACGATATGTATCTGGTGTACACGTAGTGTAACACAACTCAATTTTCCCCATAGGAAGCACAAAATACATATTATCAAAGTATGTAACATGTAATTAATACATTTAGTCTAGTGAAATTACACAGTCAAAAAATATGAGACATTACTAAACATTGTGTATCTAGCGTACATGACATGTATCACATAAATGTTTATGAAGAATACACACCATGTCCCTAGTTGTGTGATATTAATGGGAACCAAATTAATTTAACAGTGTATAGTTTTTCATAAAAATCATGTAACTCATAAAAATTTACATGGAGTACACATTGATACAAACTCTACACAATGTAAATTATTTTTTTTAATGGAAATTAATTGTGACATTAAACCAAAATACATGGTGTGTAGATGTATTATATTCCATGTGAAATCATTTTATATATAATTAAATTCATTAATAATTTCCTTTTTAGTTCATAACTACACACTACATATAGTATTTTTGAATTTTAGGTACATTAGTCACTTCTTCAACTAATTCTGACCCCATCAACTTTCTTTCATCGAATTCATCCCAATACGTAGGAGTCCAACACCGCTTTCCATACAGGGCCTCCGAAGGAGCCATCTGAATACTGGAATCAAAACATTTATTATAAGAAAACTCAACTAATGAAAGATGTTGATCCCAACATCCCTGATATTCCATTGGACAAGCTCGAAGCATATCCTACAAGTTTGAATCGTTCGTTCTGACTGACCATATGATTGAGGATGAAAAGCTATACTGAAATTTAACTCTATGCCCAATGACTTCTGAAGTCCCTTCCAAAATTTAGAAGTGAACTTGGGATCTCAGACAGACACAATAGAAAGAGGAACTCCATGTGACCTTACAATCTCCTTGATGTACAATCGAGAAAGATGATCTGAATTCATTGTATCTCAAATAGAAAGAAAATGTGAATACATTGTTAGCCAATAAAAAATAACCCAAATCGCATTGTTACCTTGATAAGTCCTTGGTAGTCCCACCACAAAGTCCATGGAGACATTCTACCCTTTCCACTCTAGCACTGGAAAAGGCTGAAGCATCCCATTTGGTAACTGCTGCTCTGCTTTAACCTGTTGACACGTCAAACATTTCAGGGTAAAATCAGCAATATCTCTTTTCATTCCACCCCACTAATAATACTCCCAAAGGTATCTGTGCATCGTAATACTACCAGGATGAACAGAAAAGGGAGACCTATGATCTTTGCACAACAAATCTTTCTTCAACTGAGAATCACTAGGCACACATTACCTTTTTCCAAATCTTAAAACACAATCTTTATCAAGATTAAATTCTAGAAACTTACCTGTTTTAACCAATTCTACCTTTTTCTATAGCTCACGATCATCCTTTTATGCCTGATTAATTCTGTCTGACAACGAAGAGTACACTGAATCCTGAAACAAAATAGTGGTATTCCCTGCACGAACACCTTCTGATACAAAATTCACCAAATCATTAATCAAGGGATCATGTTCCAAACATAACATGGTTAATGATGCATGATGTTTCTGACTTAAGGCATCCACTACTTTGTTTGCTTTTCTAGGATGGTAATTGATCATGCAGTCATAATCCTTTATCTGTTCTAGCCATCTTCTCTGCCTCATGTTTAATTCCTTCTGAGTGAATATATACATTAGACTTTTATGGTCAGTATATATTTGGCATTTGGTTCCGTATAAATGATTCCTCCAAATTTTCAAATAAAAAAACCATAGCTTCCAATTCAGAATCATTTTTGGGATAATTTATCTCATTAGGTTTATGTTGTCTCAAAACATAGGCAATTACCTAGTCATTCTGCATCAAAAAACAACCAAGTCCCTTCAAAGAAGCATCACTCTAGATAAAAAACTTACCATTCTGGGAAGGTTAGGCCAAAACTAGAGCATTCACCAATCTATTCATTAGTTCCTTAAAACAAACATCAGATTCCTCTATCCAAACAAATTTAACCCCTTTCTGTGTTAACTTAGTTATCGGGCTAGATAACCGTGCAAAGTTCTTACAAAAGTGTCAGCAATAACTTGCTAAGCCCAGAAAACATCGAATCTATGTAACATTTTTGGGTCTTGTACATTCGTCAACTAATTTTGTTTTGGAATGATCAACTGTTATTCCAACCTTATTTACAATATCCCAATGTAAATAAATCTATTGCATCCAAAAATCACACTTGCTGAATTTTCCATGTAGTTTCTTTTCATTTAATGTTTGTAAAACAACCCTTAGATGTTTTTCATTCTCCACTTTATTTTTAGAAAATTTGATAATGTCATCAATAAATACAACCACAAAATTATCCATGAACTCATGAAATACTTTATTCATAAGATTAATGAATACAACAGGGGAATTAGTTAATCCAAACGGAATAACAACAAATTCATTATGGCCATATCTAGTATGAAAGGCTGTTTTCTGGATGTCATCCTCTTACACCTTTAGCTGATGGTATCCAGATCTCAATTCAATCTTGGAAAAGTACTGAGCACCCTGGAGTTGATCAAATAATTCATCAATATGAGGAAAATGATACTTGTTTTTAACAGTGATGTTATTCAAAGCTCTATAATCTATGAAAAGTTTCATGGATCCATCATAGTTTTTAACAAACAAAATAGAGGCTCCCCATGGTGAAGTGCTAGGAAAAATGAATCATTTGTCAAGAAAATCCTGAAACTAATTTTTCAATTCAAGAAGTTCTATTGGATCCAAACGATATGGGGGTTTTGAAATTGTATTAGCATTAGGAATTAAGTCAATTGTGAGTTCAACTTCTCGATCAGGTATGAAACTGGGTAACTTTTTAGAAAAAACATGAAGGTATTCATTTACCACTAGCACATCATTAATTTGAATAGTTTCCTTATTCTCAACTATATGAGCAAGATAACTTTCTTTTCAAACTTTCAAAAGTTTTTCAGCTTCCTGATATGTTATCAATTGTATGGGTTCTTTATTGTATACAAACTGAAACTCTTTCTAAAAAACAACTTTTTTAGATCTACAGTCAATCTTACCATGATAATCAGAAAGCTGGTCCATCCCCAGAATAACATCAAACTCGACTAAGGGTAAAACAACAAGGTTTGCAGGTAAAGTCTTTACATAGACCACAATAGAAAGATATTTAAAATTCCTCTTTTATATAACATTTCCCCCTGGTGTTTTAACAACAAGTTCAGGTCTCATTTGTTGAGGTGATATTTCCAATTAACATGAAAATTTCTCAGATATAAAGGAATGTTTAGACCTCGTATAAAACAAAACATTAGCAAAATCTGAGTGAAAAAATAAATTATATGATACAACTTCATTGGATGGCCCAACATCTACAGACGTAGTCGCAACTGATCTCACTAAACATTTCTGCTTGTAGTCTGGCTTCTTTGCATCATTTGGATCTCTCTTTGGGAAGACGTTTGCATAGTGACCCATCTCACCACATTTAAAACACATTTCAGTTTTCTTATCAGGATTATTCTTAGGATAATTTTCATTTCAATATCAGAACATATGTCAAAACATAGCACATTTAAAACACTTCCATGTTTTGATAAGACATTCCCCTGGGTGTTTCTTGCCACACTTTTCACAAACTGGAAATTGTATTTTCTTACCATCAGATTTCTTTAGTTAATTCTTACCCATTTCATTCCAACTGGACCTCTTCTTCTATTTGTTTCCAAAATGGACATGATCATCAGCAAACTCCATCTCTATCCTCTCATCACATTGGACAAGTTTTTCATGACTTTTGAATTCTGGGGAGGCCAATGCCCTTCGATACCTTGGATTCAGTCCTGAGTAAAAGCAGTTGATTTTGCTATCAAGATCCAGAATAAGATTTGGTGCATAACTCCCCAGTCGGGTGAAGTTCTCTTCATACACAGCCACTGAATCTTCCTCCTTCTGTTTCAATTCAAGGAATTTATTCTCCATTCTAAGTCGCACCACCTTAGGAAAATATTTTTCAAGGAAAATTATTTTAAATTCATCCAACTCGAAGGCATAAAAATCCTCTCTACCCCGGAAATTCCTTACCATTGAACACCACTGATCAGCTCCCCCTTCAAAATGATAAATGGCATGACTTTCCTTTTGATTTTATGAACATCCCATAACATCGAATATCTTTTTAAGGGATTTAATGCTTCCATCAGCTGCTACTGGGTCAGAAGATCCATTGAATGAAGGAGTATGTTGTCTCATAAAATGTTCCACTACTATCATGTTCCTTTGTGGTACCTCTATTGGTCCTCTTGCAGGGATGAAACCACAATTTATTGCATGTGTTAACAGAGCCATTACTGTAACAAACTGCTCGGTTCCAATCCCTACCATTCCAGGCTGTAGCTCCAGAAGGATGTCATTCTATCGATGCCTCTCCTCCTAAGCATCTATGTTCTTTCTGCATACAAAAATTATGAAAAAACATATATTAGATGAAGCATCATGGTAATCTTTAAACACTATAAAAAATTAAACATAGAGTGAAATTCATTTATGGTAATCTATTAACATCACCCTAACCCCTAAAGTTACCAAAACCATCCTCTGATACAAACTATAAGGACCCAGCCTTATTACATAAATAATCTTTAATTAAGTAAAGAAGAAACATCCTTTTACATTGATGATATTTTGAAGTTTATAGCTTTAGAGAATTAGTACAAAACATTCATAACATTACACATTATTATAGAGTGGATACCAGAAAAACAGTTTCCATTTTTTCAAATTATAAAACATTAAAACTTAAAACAAGAATCCTTGACAATTCACCAACATTTAACGTGTCTTAATTCCTTGTATTACACATCCATTAACCTATGAAAAATCATTAAAAACATGGGATGAGAAAAAAATCTCAGTAAGGGATGAAAAAGAACGAAATAGGACATTTGTCCATGAATACTCGTAATGTATGAAAACATTTTCAAAAGGCATGCCTGTCACCCATATATACATAATTTGTGTAACATGAGATTTAAAAAAATAAAAACAAAACATGAGAACCTAAATATAATCATAAAGGTATATTTGGGCATTACTTACATAATCTTGTAACCATTCTTAGCTACCTTATAATTTGTAACCCTCAAGGCTACCTTACTTTGTTTAACCATCGTAGTTACACTTGGAGTAACCATACGACTGACCTCCATCTTAATCATACCCAATGAATTGTAGGGAGATATAGGTCAAAACCTTCATCATAATTAATTCCAAAGAACCAAAACATAATCATACAACATGAATAATTACATAAAAACATTTTTTTTGGAATTTTGTAAAACCGAATTTAAAAAGAGGATTTTTAAAGATAAACCCCTTATGAATACCATACATATGAAGAGAGACTTAATAGAGTAAATGTAGTGTGTGTATATACTATAAATACACATAGTAATACATAATATAAACCAAACCCATCACACAAAAAATTAAAATAGCACATAAATAATGAAGTAGAAGGTTAACCCAAAGAATGGAAATCGGGTTAAGAATTCACTTAGCTCAGGTTTTTCTTACTTGAAACTTGTTTAAACCTTATGTATAATGGTTAAAAGAGTGTTATTAATATTTTACAGAAAAATGTTCATGTTTATAACATCTTATATGATAATTTCATAACATCTTTTCACCCTTAATTGTTAGTATTTTTCCCCTTGCACTGTTTTTGGTTGATTTCTTTACATGATTTACATGATTGGTTCGTGGTGGGAATTCTTGTCGATTGGAATTGAAACTACAGAATTGGAATGGAGTAGTATTTTCATATAAAAATTAACAAAAATTATTCCATTTATCAATTTGAATTCTTACATGAGGATGATTCATAAGTTAGAACTTTAATGACGTTTGTTTAGATCCTTTTAGTGGTTTTTTGATAATAACAAACTCGATTTTTCTTATAAATTAGAACCCTGAGTAAAAAAGAATTCCAGAACCATGGGTGAGTATTAATACATATATTATAACTTGTTTCAATTATATAAAGGGTTTAATGACATGACATTAATGAATTAATTGAAATTGAAATCACATCGTCCATGATGTCGATAATTCGACATAAACGGACAATGTTTTTATGCTTTAAATAAGTGGGAGAGGAGAAGAACAATTATGAGTAATTTTTCATAAAAATGATAAATTACATAGTATACATGACTTCTTGATATTTCATGCCACTTGGTTAAGGATATATGAAGAAAGAATAAGGAAGGAACTTAAAATAAATGAAATAGTGAGAAATATCTTACAAAAATTCGGCTGCCAAACGGCTACACAACATGGTTTTAGAAGATATTAAAAAGAGAGGGGACAAGGGTCACCCATCCAGAAATGAATCATAATATATATAAGATCAATAATAAGAATGAAATAAGATCATGGTATGGAAACTTGAATTATACGACATAAAAAGGAATTTGAAAGGAAAAAAGAAAGAAATTGAGAATTTTCTTACCTTGTAGAGTAACCGTTAAAACATGAAGGTTTGGACCTTGGGGGCTTGAGGAAACCTTGGGAGGACTAATATGAAGGAAAGGAGGCCAGATCTTCGTTGAGGGAGAATTGGGAATGAATTCAATGAACGGAAGAGTTGGTATTTATAGGAAAAGTGAGGGACTATTTTAATAATTTTCAAGGGACACCTCATGAGTGGTATTTACAAAACCATGAGCCTGCCCATGGTATTTTCCCATGGTATAATCCACTTGGGAAACCTCACACATTATTTAACTATAAACAAGTCGACCAGATATATGAAATCATTATTATATCATTAATGACGTCATTAATAAACCGAAACTAAAAACTGTATTTCTTACTATTCACTGAAAAATCAATTGTTGCAAGAAAAATCCCAAAATTCACCTTCACCATTTATCGACGTGTAGATTTCAAAAATGAAGTCCATTTTTTGAAAATAATTTTCTATATATTACTAATTTAATTTTTAAATAAAATCATACTTAATTCCAAAAATAAAAATTTTATTTCTGTAACTACTTTAATATCACAATGAAAACTTAACCTAGATGCTATTATCTTAAATCCTTAATAAAATAAAATAATAATCAAATTTGATATTCATTAGGGTCACATTACTATTCATATTACTATTCATAAGGGTATGTTACTATTCACTAAAAAACATGTTGGTTCCAATAGACTCCAAATAACATACTGGACACAAATGTGGATGACCGTTTATTGAAATTCAAAACATAGAAGTAGAAAAGTTATGTTTTAAAGGAAAATTAAAAATATCTATTTAAAAAAAAAGTTCTAGGAATTTATATTTATTTGAAGAAAAACATGGGGTGTTACAATAATCATGATACACCAATCCTTTTGAGATCTTAGGGATATTTTGGATGGTATAATATTAATTGGACATTCATTAAAGTTATCATTCTATGAGCGATGTCTTCCATATTTCAAAGCTTCATCATTATTATTTTAACCCATCACATTATTTTTATCATGAGGATATTGAGTTATATGATGATTCTTATTTTGGGTAGTATCCTATTCGTTTAATTGATCAGATAATGATGTAAATATGAGGAATGTCAATTTTTTTAGTATGGGGGATATGAAATAAAGGACATGCATATGATGAGGCTAGAGAGATAGATGTTGATGTACGTGATCAGAGGTCATAACTTTTCTCAAATGATGTTTCACCTCCCATGGAAGGGAGACTTGAGGATGAGTTATTTTATAGTGGGTAATTTGTAACATACTATTTTTTATTATGAGGTAATAAAACTTTCATATTCAGTTTTAATCTTCCATTTTATAATTATATTAGTTTCTAAGAGATTAAGTGGGTTTTTTGGAGGGTCTAGGGCTTATTAATTTCCCTTAGCTCTAGGTTTTGGAATACATTGACCAGATGAATTGTTGATTTCCCCAAACTATGCGGTTCTCACACATCCTTAGTTCCACATAGATAATTTATGACAATGGCAGGGTAATAGTTTGTCCAAAATGTGCATCCAAACCATTTTCTAATTAAAAATGAATAATGTTTTCACTTTACCCAAAATCACTTTTATACTCTCACACATATTGTACTCTCCCCAAACATGTAGCGCCATCGTTAATTGAGAGATCCTCTATGAAATCAACATAGGTATTTAAGCCTCTACTTAAATCTGATTTTGATCAGACCACCGTCTATCAAATTTTGTAGAAGACAGTGAGTGCTTCAATACTATTCCTTCCATTCTTTGTTTATATCTCCCACAAGAATTATATTTATAGTTTATATAATATTTCTTATTTTAGGTAATTTTTCTATTTCATATATTTTTTCTGTTCTAGATTGAATAAAAAGTTGATAACAGAAGGGTAGTAATCCACCACCTTAATATAGGTAATCCTATAATTTAGCTTAAAATCTATGTTTATTTTTATCATCTACCATGAATCCACAACCCTAGAAATTATTTTGGTTTCCATAAATATACAATTAGAACTTCAATATATTTTTTTCATGCTAAAAATTGACAATTAAAACCTTGTTATTATCAAATGATATTCGTTATGACTATGTCCTCCCATTGTGGTGTTCTCGTGAAACAAAATTGAACTTTTAAATGAAAATTTGACCAGACTACCTTCTTTGTGGTTATTAATTATCAATTAAATTGGAGTATATGAAAAAATTAAATTAATGTAAATGGTATGACTATTTCACATGTCTTTTATGTAAAAATGAATTACACAATTATAATATCAATTGTTAAATTGTTGGAAACATTTTCTTTTGTTATGATAAACCAGCACGTACATGATGTATTATTATTAAATTCCCTGGTATAATAGATTTTGAGACATAGGTAATTCTATCATTGTACATGAAGTTTCACACAACCTTGACATGTGATGGTGGGAATGACATATCACATTATTTATTGAACATTGGACATGATGTTTAATATTCCCCTAGATTTGTTTGGACATGATGTTCCATTCACTCATTGGGTTGACAAATATGATGACATTTGTATTCCTGATGGAATTCATAGCAAGGTACCCTATTTCCAACATGAGACTGTTAAAACTATTCATGGATGCTTGAGTTATGTGTCAGTTATTAGATAGTATATATATATATATGATGTTATATGTCATTGAATAAATAGTTCATATATATATATATATGCGTGTGTGTGTTTGTGTGTGTACTTATACTCATATATATATATATATATGGTGACACATGTTCATAATTGTAATGTCCCATCATTTCATGAAGGTACAGATCATTTTTTTGGTTAAAATTCATCTAAACTACCCTAATAATGATTATTAATTTGGTCAAGGAGGTATCTGGTGAATTCGGGGCACATTCAGAATTTGAAACCCAAAAACATGAAGAAAATATTGGGTCACACGATTAAGAGAAATCATGTGGTTATCGATAGTGGATACCTTGGGGGCGCATGGTTTGTATACAATCGTGAGATACCAAATGCATGACCATGTGATTCTGCAGGCATATGGGACATGTTTTTTTAGTATGGTATTCACACAGTTAGACAAATCGTGTGCCTATCCATGTGATATTTCCCTTTGATGTAGTAACTGGCACACAATACTCACATGGATTTTCCAACCGTGTGGCCAACCCATGTGCCCATTTGTCTAAGGGTGAAATGACCTTTCCATCCCGTTAATTATTTTACATATTTTCTTCTTTCCTCCCTCTCCATTTCTAGAATATGGACTTGTCCATCACCGATTTATCTCTCATTCTCCCTCATCCAAGGTTCTCATATATAATCCACATCTAGACACTAAATTGAGATCCTTCTAAGGCATTGGACTTCTTAAGGTGAGATCTTGAGTCCCCCCTTTATATCAATGTTTAACATTGTATCCTTTGCGCTCTTTAGGTGAAATAACATTTTCCCTATTTTTACTACATTGGTCCATTGCATAGATCTCTTCCATCCTATTTTAAATATGAGAATGATATCAATCAAGGAGCCATCCAAGGACATGAGGTATGTAGTCAATCCATTATCCCATGAGTTTTGATGTCTCATAATTATTCCATTGTGTTGTAAGTTTGATTTTTCTAAGCATCCAGTATTTATTTGGTTCTTCATACATAATTTATCAGATCACTATTATGCACACCATTTGAACCATATTAGTTATTTTATAAGATTTTAACCTCACTTATATATTCCCCAATGGTTTTTCTCAATAAATTTCAGTTCTTATTCAAATATTTAAATATATGGAGCATCACTAATGTGTCTTTATTGGGTTAGAAAATTGTTATCCCTGTTTTGTATATATGTTAAATGAACCAAAGCATGACATAAGTTCTCATTTTGTCTTAATAAAAAAATTGGCATTCTAGTCAATTTCTTCTAAATATTGGCACCTTTTAAATGCCTCTTGAACATGGTGAGTAAAAATTATATATATTGTTTGATTTAATGACAAGTATTAATTTAGGGGAATAATGTGTGATGGATTTTACATCTTTAAATTAATGAAATTTATTAAATGGAATGGTTCTTACATGATGGTTTCTTTACTATAAATGAACTAAATGGTTGAAATGAACTTTAGTGTAAAGTCATGACTGTTGATTCATATTTTATTGAATGATTAAAATTAATTATATTTTCTTAATAGAATTAGACTTGAATATTGAGATAAAAGGGAGTTTATCACTCTTTTAACCTAATATAAATATTGTAACACCTTCATAGAGGCATTGATATGATTGAAATGGATCAATTGAGGATTAAGGTATCACACTCCCTTATATCGAGTGTTTAGCATAACATCTCATACCAATGACATTATTAGGATGATGGGATTGACATGCCACATTAATTTATTTGAGTGATGACATGATGGGATAATCACCATCTCAAGTGACCTGAATGAAGTGTCTCACTCATTTTAAGATGTAGGGAATGTATCCTATTGATTAAGCTTAAAGGCTTGTTATAATATCCATGGATGTCTGTGTTAGACCCCAGTCCAGCCAAAAAATAGTATTCCACGAATATGGACACATACTTCCCCATGTTATTAGTTCATATAGAATGAAGAAAAATATAACCATTATATATATATATTATTAATATATATATAGTCAATATTTATACACTTATTCTAGCCATGAGACAATGTAGGTAGATCCACCATGCAGCCTTTAGGAACCGAGGTAGGTGGTTATTTATTTGTTCAGTTTTTTGTTAATTCATTTATACCTGCTCACTATTTAGTTAAGAAAACTAATATGATAACTTATGGACACTATTGGTGGTGGGATTCTGAGATTTTATTTCACAACATACTCAATATGCCTTTAGTACATGAGAATATTATCGGTTTGAAGTACCAGATAAGAGAAATGGCTCTACTATATGTTGTCGAAGGATATTTCATATAGATGGAGTAGAGGAGTAGAGGATTGAGCATCCACTAAAGACTCTATTGAAGAATATATTTTTATTTTCCTATTTTTTTGTATAACATGACAATATTCTTTTCTATTGACACCCTTTTTAAATTATCATTCCATGAATCCAGGTATTAACACTCCCATAAAATAATTTTTATATTGTTATTTAGTTGTTTAGTTGTTTATTCTATCACTAATTATCTTATTCTATATGTTTATATGTTATTATCATATTGTATGTTTATGGTTGAATATATTGTTACACTCCCATAAAAAGTTATACTCCCTCCACAATACCACTTATACACCCTCTCTCCTAGTTGGCTGCCTCTGGCTTATGGGAAGGTATGCTTAAGGACATGTGACACACTGGATCGGGGCACATGTTAAGGGGTTCTTAGGCCGGGATGTTACAAAGTGCTATTTGACCCATATTTTCCTTTTTCAAACTATTTTTTATTAGACCTAAGACAAAGAGTTAAAGGGATTTGGAATAAAACATGTACCTTTACGTAGCTAACCCATGTAAAGGGGATACCCAAATTACCATGGATGGGTAATTGCATTTATTGATTATACCTCTTATGGTTGATACAAATTCACCATTGGGTGATGTAGATGTCTTATTATGTTATTAATATTGGTATTAATGAAATTATATTTCTTTATCACGTCCTAATGTTGTGAGGTATTTTCATTAAATGAATCATTATATGCATAATATAACCAATATTCCATGCATCATTCTATGTAACGTCTACTTTCAGTATGAATTTTCTTGTTTCATGTTGATAGTCCAATGAATATATAATGAATTCTGATAAAAATTCATACAGGGATTGTAAAACATAATTAATTATTAAATTTCATACCATAATGTAACATTTTTTCTAAATACGTTAAAGAATACACCATAAGAAATAAAATATTTAATGATGATTCATGGACCACTGGTCACATGGAAGGAACATGTTGTGGCATGGGTTATATGGATTCTATATTTTTGTTCATAATGAATATGAGGAAATATGGATAGAAAATTTTAATACACATAATTAAAACATTTAATGTGATTTTAATATTTGAGTGAGTAAAAATAAAAAATGAGTACGACTTATAAAGTAAAATTAGTTATAATATACTTGTGAAACAATGAATTCGACCTGAAAGTAGTCTAAGTTGTGGGTTATAGATAATCTCTTGCATTATTATGACCTATTATTTTATATTATACATATAGGAATGGATTTTTGAGTAGGTAGATAGGTGTGGTCATTTATATAGGTATTATTTACTCAAATCCAAGTATTCAACCATCAAACATTTCTTTTTTAATGATATATTTTATGGAGTTTCTTTTTCATTGTAGTATCATGAAACAACGACATCCTCTAGTCACACACCCTGAAGTTGGTTATGACAATGAACATTAGGTGGTGAGCCTTGAGCGACTAGTGATTCATCTTGTAGTGCCAGTTGTGGAACCTCTTCTAGTTTTTATTTGGGCACTGTCGCCCAATTACGAGAGGGATTTAATCGAATGCTACAGAATATGCATGGTGTCATTCGACCTTCCCCGTGCATAACATATATGACTCCCTAATTCCATCAACAACATCCTCAAAAATTTTCGGGGGATGGTTGACCACATGATGATGAGTCACAGATTTTATCCATCTTTTATATATTTGAGTACATGGAGACTTCTCCAGAGTAGAGGGTAAAAATTGATGTATATATGCTTCATTATTCTACTATGAAATGGTGGAAGGTTATTACCCATGAGGATAGACATCATGATATGGTCTGGACTAATTTACAAATGCTATTATATAACTATTTATTCCCCTAAAATTTGTAGGATAAAAGATCAAGAGAATTCATAAACTTTTAGTAGGAGAGTATGTCGGTCATGGAATACTCTTCCCAATTTACATATCTGTAGCTGTTTACTCTTATATTGGGGGGTGACGACCTTATATCCACCAAGAAATATATGAATGAGATAGTTTCTGACATTTGATCAAAGGTCAATGTATTCAGGTTTACCATTATTTCTGAAATTTTCAACCAATCCTTTATTACATAATGAAACTTCAGGGAAGATTATGGTGTATGTCAGGTTGGTTCAAAAACTAGAGATACCAGTGGTTCTTCTTATAGGTGAAAGAGGCGTTTTGAGACTACTCATAGAGGTATCCGATGTCAATATACTCGTACATATAGTTTTATGATATGTTACCAGTGCTGGAGGCCAAGACACACAAAGCCTCCATGTTTACAAGGTGTAGTGGAGTGAAGAGGTCGTAGCGGGATGGGGAATATCTATAAATTTTATAAGAAATCCCACTCAGAACCTAGTGAGTATGGATCTACACATAATTCGTGATCTAGAGAGTGACAAGTAAGATCAGGCAAAAAGGCAGTTGGAATACTACTGGTCAATCAGGGTGAGGTGGCAGTTGGGGCAGAGGTATTCAGACTCATGATTCACAGCGCTAACAGAGCATACTTTCTTGGGGAATTCAAGGGGTCATTCAATTCCATGATATAATATAGTTACATGTAGTCCAACCTATGCTTGAGTAGAAGATCATCGACCCTTCTACTATACAAGGAACTATTCTACTAGACCCCACTTTAGTGTCTACATTATTTAACACATGCACATCTTAGTTTTTTCATATTTAAGAGAATTATGAAAACTCTGGGCCTTAAGATCGAACACATTCATGGAATTATTATTATTCATATGTTTTTAGGTATCTGATTAGAGGGACTTCCCTATTGTAAGTATTTTTCCCTTATGGTAGGTGGTTACATATTCATATCAAATATTTTTATCTTCAAGATGTCAATTTTTGATGTAATCATCGATTTGGCCTAGTTATTTCCATATCAATACCATATATACAACAATAGTTAGAGGGTAATGTGTAAATTATAACACAGAGGTAGATATGTTCATAAGAGATAATAGTATGTGAAAGCTATATGATAAGAACCCATGTAGAAAAGGTTGGGTAGTGTTATATCTCAAATACCCAATCCTTTTATGGATAACCAGGTGTTACAACCTTCTATATTTCTTCCTGTAGTGGAGCATTTAATGTACCTATTTCTTGATGAATTCTTTTGTCTACCTCTGGTCTGTGATGTATAATTAACTATTGAGATTATGCTAGGAGTAACATCAGTGAAAACTCCTCCATATAGAATGACACCTATGTATCTTCCAGATATCAAGAAGAAACCATTGGATTTGGAGGCTAAATAATTCATATGCCCCATAAATTATCATTAGGGTTCACCTAATCTTTTTGTCAAAGAAAAAAACAACACCCTTAGGATCATTGTGGATTACAGTTGATTAAAACAGCTCATGGTAAAGAATATCCATCCACTACATAGAATAAAAGACGTATTTAGTGAATTCTGAGGAGAATTTCTGTTTCCAAAAGTGTATTTGAGTATTGGAGACCACGAGGTGTCTTTCATGTCCTCATACATACCACGTACAACTTTCAAGAGAAGGTATGGTTTATACAAGTACTTGGTTATAATCTTCAGATTCAAAAATGAACCTGCAGTCTTCATGGATATTTTTAATCAGGGTCATTGTAACACCCCAAGATTTTATAGTGTGTTATTTCTTCAAAATAATTCAATAACTTTCACTACACGCAACACCGAGTTAAAGCGCACCATGACTTGCCAAACAAGCCGTTCAAAAGAGGTTATGAATAGTAATAACTAAATTTTTAACATTATATAATCCTTATAATTTTAGAATCCATATTATGAGTTTCTTAGACATAATATAAGAAAAAATTCTTTTTTTTCAGATAAAAGAAGTATTTTTCAAAAATGAACTTTTACCAACTTTAATAGTGAACCCTTTTTAAATCCAATATTTTAAACTATTATATATTCAATTTGACTAAATAAATTTATTCTATAGAATGGGGACATAAAAAATACAATGTAACACCCCGTGCTTCCACGGTACGCTTCTCTTTGAATAATACAATAGCATGTGTTGTACGCAACTTTGAGTTCTAACACACACTACAACCAATCAAACTAGACGTAATGAATACTAATACCTAATTTTTAAAATTTTATAAATTTTATCTCTCAAAATAGACTTAGTTTTTGGATTCAGAGTATCGAATTTAGCCTAAGGTGAAATTTTGGTACTTTTCGAATAACATTAATATTTTGATGAATAGTGAAAATTACTAAATATTAATTAAAAAAAACTTTTTTAATCAAAATATTTAATAGTGAGAAATTACGAATTTGAGTGGTTTTAAAGTATAATTAGAATATATTTTTACCATTTTATCCAATGGTGTTCATTAGAATTAATTTCACTTTGAAATTAGACATAAACAATTGTCAATCTTTTGATATATATTGTTTCTTAAAAACACGCTATTTGTTGTGACAGTGGAAATTAATTATAAAATTAAATAATGAAACTTATATGTTTGGAATTTTTTAAAATAGAAATAATTTTTGAATTCGGAATATCAATTATTCCTTAGGGTGAAATTTTGGCATTGTTCTGAAAAACATAAATTTTTGATGAATAGTGAAACTACTAAGTGGTAGTTAAAAAACTGAATTTTTTATAAAACTTAATTTTACCACTTATGTGATTGGAATTTTGAAAATCAAAGAGACACGGTTAATATCAAGAAGTAAAATGTGGTTCAATGAGATGAAAATAATTTTTGGTGAATAATAACTTTTTACTTTTATTTACCATGGTTAAAAGTAAATAGGGTAATTAAGGGTAAAAATGATATTAATATTACACTAACACATGTCCTAATTCTATTGGACATGTGTATATCGACCAAAAACAACCTTAGGAATAAAATATTATCATTTAGTTCCACTTAGATTAGATTAGGACATTTATTATTATTTAATTCAAAGAAGAGTTAAAAGAGTTAAAATCATAGTTTTTTTACTAAAACATTTTTAATATAGGGTTATACATAAGATAAATTCGATTGTAAATATTCATTTGAAATCTAATAAGATTTTACACATAATGATTATTTATTTATAATTTTTATACATTAAATAATTTAATTTACTTATGACTCAATGATGATGTAGTAATTACTATAATAGTGACAAATTAAAATAATTAATATTATAAATACCCAAATAAATATAATTTGAGACTTTTTATGAATTACACTAATTTTCAAAGTTAATATGACATGTTAGGAATGATTTAATTAACATTTTTCGAAGTAATCATTTTGATATGAGTTTCACAAAAATCTTCTATTGAATAGTGTCCAAATTGACATAAAAGATTGTTTAAAACAAATATTATATTATTAATTGATATTAAATTCCTAAAAATCTAAGGATCGGCCAAGAGACTTATATCATGATAGGTGTATCATTAATGGACCACTTGGGGGTCTCTTGGATGTATATAGTATGTTTATTAACTATATAATATAAACATACAAAGTGACATGGTAAATGTCAAACTAATTAACTAAGAGTTAAAACTAAAAGATAAGGTTAATATAATGACCCAAACCAGTCTATATTCTATTGGTTGAATGGTTTTCAACCTATCCCCACATTAAAATTTAAATAATCCACTTTGGAGCCATTAGAAACCGAATATGAATTTATTATAAATTAATATTTTTAGCTTTTCCAATGGTGCCCCTCACCCCTCTTATAAAAGGGCACTCCCCCTTCTCATTACTTCACACCTTCAAAGCCTTTTGGTTCAGCCAAAATCTGCCCAAATACTCTCCAATCTTCCCTCACTATAACCTAGAGGCCTTAGTTTGATTATAAAGCCAACCTAATGAGCCCTTTTGATCAAATCAAAAAGAAGAATCGGAAGAAGAGGAGGTTAACCTACCCCCAACCAAGGGAAAGTACAAGGTAAGGGATCTTCATCTCACTCCTTATTCCCGTGAGATTCATGCCATATTGCCACCATTAACTTTTTTTTGGTGTATGTACTACCCATAATTATATTCTTTGTGTAATACACTTTAATTTATGTGTATTTACATATTCATTGTATGATACCTCTTTCATGGGTTGTATGTTTCGTAAGTTACCAAATTGGTAAGGGTTTATTTCGCAATCTCTTCATTATCCGAGGTTGTATATATGTAATAATATACTGGGATCTCTTTATCATCCACATCCATGTTTCTTAAAAATGTATTTAAAAACATTTTTACTATTTACCATAATATGGGTTAAAGACATTTATACCCTTTTTTGACTTTTTATAAGAGGTTTATAAAGGAATCTTTCTGTCGTTTTCCAAACAAGGTCCTTTTTAATCATTTTGAAAAAATTAAGGTAAGAATGTTTTTTTAACTTATATAGCAGGTGCAGTTATTCTCCACCATTATTACACCTTTGAAGCTTCCTTCACAAGCTTATAAAGATATTTTCAAAATAAAGGTTTTCTCTATAATTATGCGACTTTTAATTGATTTCAAAAAAAGAGGTATTTCTCTCAAATAGTATTGATTCCATCTATTTCAACATCCTTTGATAAATTTTAAACTTGTTTCAAGTTGATTTATTATGATACAAATCATCCATATTGTATTTAAGGTTTTGTGATATTTTTTTACTATGGATGAGTTATTTTTATGCCATTAATGGTTTATGATTAATGTTTTGACATTTTGTACGTTATTTTTAATAAGAATGTTTATGTTATATTTCATCCTCTTCTTAAGATGAATGTGTTGGACTAGTAGGTTCCGGGTTGGGGACCGGTAAAAGTAAGCCCTCTGGGTTGGTGTCCGGTTATTAGTGGCACTCCGGGTTGGTGTCCGGTTATTAGAGGCACTCCGGGTTGGTGTCTGGTTATTAGAGGAACTCTTGGTTGGTGTCCAGTTATTAGAGGCACTCGGGGTTGGTGTCCGGTTATTAAAGGCACTATAAGATGGAGTCCGGTTATAGAGGCTCTTCGGGGTGGGTTCCGGTTACAGTTATCCCTTAGGTCTTGGCATGAGGCCTCGACACATAAATTATAGTTCGGCATCATGCATTCCATCATTATAAAAGTGGTTAGTGATTTACATGTGATTATTTGATTAGTATAATATCTGTGTTAATAAGTAAATGGAATTATTTGATTTTATTTCTACCATATTATGCTGAAGATCAAGTTTAAAAGGCTTTTGTTTTAGTTTTATACATTGCCTTAAATGTTTATGCTTATTTTTGAAAGTTTCCGCTGTATTGCTTACCCTTACAGAGCGTTTGAGATCACCCCTTTCTATGTTTTATTTTTCCCAGGATTCCAAGAACTATATTGTGATTGATATGCAGGGTTATGAAAAGGGAATAGTGGCATTCATAAAGGATTATTTATGTTGTTTTGTATGTTATGAAGTGTAATGTAACATTCATGTATGTAATCTATTTTCCAAGACTACTAAAATGATCGGTCCTTTGGGACTTGATTCTTTGTAATCACGCCAATGTATTAAAATAATGCACTGACTCTAGGTAACTGGGGTCGGGGCGTTACACTCGTCACCCATATCTAGATTAATTCATGGTAGTATTTGTGGATGATATCTTGTTGTAATCATGCTCCATACACGACTATTCCAAATGTATTGATATTGTTATGAATATACTAAGAGAGAATCATCTCTATGCTAATATTAGTAAATTCCACTTCTGGAACGAAAATTTACACTTCTTGGGTCACATTTCCTTAGAGTTATGAGTTTCCATAGACCCATAGAAAGCGAGAGATGTGTATTCATGGAAAAATCCAAATAACATATTGTACATTAAATTTTTCATACAGAAATATGAATATTGTAGAATATTTATCTAGGAATTTTCGCATCTTGCAGTTTCACATACGATCATGAAAAATAAGTGTCTGAAATTCTTGTGGTTAGGGAACTGTCATGACCCGTCCCAGTGGGGTCAGCGCCGTGACTCAACAAGAACACATCCAATAGGCCAGGGGCTGGTGACTAGCACCGAGTAGGGATGTCACTAACAAGGGAGGCATTGCCTAAGTACTTGTACACACACACACACATCTCCAAGCCAACAAATACTGAAATGTAAAACACTAAGGAACAAAATGGATGCATAAAAATAAATCCCAACCAACAGAGTACAATGAAAGGTAGAGTAATGTAAAAGTAAACTGGACCAAAAATACAAGCCCACCAAAAAGAAAACAAACAAGAGTCTGAAACTGCAAAGTCCATCATGTATGCACAAAAGGTACTGGGACTGCCCCTCGTAGCCATAAGAACGCCTCGGCTTGTAGGGAACTTAGAATGATCGGTCCTGTCTTGGTCCACCCTAGACTCTGTCGAAAGGCTACTCGTCTGCAAAAGACACCAGACGTGTTGGCCAAGCCCGTTCAGGGGTGAGTATAATAATACACAGTAGAGGACCCCGAAAACTACAATAGAAAACACAAATTAAACGTACAGTCATCTATACACCGTATATGTCTACGGAACATATAGAACAAACCAGATACACTCAAAATCTAGACCCATGGTCTAGAGACAAGTCACACAACCATATACCCCCGTGAAGGATTCTGTTCGAAGATTCTATGATGCACTCAATTCTGGGAGAACACACTCCATGAGTCTTATAGCTCTGATGATGTCCATCCGAGATGTGATGTTCATAGGGAACCATCAGGAGAGATAGCTAAACTCATTACGGGAGACACACTCTTGAGTGGAAAAGTTACGATAGATAGAATCACTCATTACAGAAGACACACTCTTGAGTGGGAAAGATCATGATACATAGATGAGGATCATTTCCAGGGCCGTGGCGGATACCAAGACTCATCCGAATTCACCAGTTAGGTGATACAACAGCTAGGTAGAGGATCAATGCTTGGTAAGGTTGGTCACGTTGATGCCTGAATCTACCTAGGGTCAAGAATGGATAGAGGATCTCGATCCGGGCCTCTCGGATGGATGCCTAACTCTATCATAGAAAGTCCCGCTAAAGGTATCATACTCCTGAGTGGGAAATGATGCATGGCCTTCAGGGGAATGAGAATAAGGGGAAATAACGCAAATGAATGATTTCCAAGGTACGATGAACTAAAGGACCATGCTGTTTTCCAAAAAGAACATGGCATGTAGAAAATACACACGCCGTGTTGTCTGACCCAGGGTACTGCCCGTGTACAACAGCCCGTGTCATGGGATAGTCGTGTACAAAAACATAGTACATGGAGTGTAGTACTGAGTACACGCCGAGTCTAGGTAGCTGGAGTTTGCTCTATGTACCATGGCCATGTGGCCATACACAGTTATCAACCCGTGTACTCCAACCCGTGTAATCCGCACACGGGGTGACCCGTGCTGCCGGCCTCACCTGGCTGTGTGATGGAGTACATGGTCGTGTACTTCATATCGTGTATGCATATTCTCGAGATGCACGCCGAGTCCCGGGTAGCTTCTTCTGCCAAGTTGTACAAGCCGTGTCGCCTGAAGCCGTGTAGATCATCCCGTGTCCGTGTACTACCCAAAGTACACACTGAACTTTGGGGAAGGTCCAACACGCCGTGTGACCAGGGTCACACACTGTGTGATTATTCTCTGACCTCGAAACCCTAGCCACCGCTAGTACTACACGGTGTGTTTTTCAGAAGTACACACCGTGAATTCTGAAAATTTCAAGAAACGACGCTCTTCGCCGGCGCGCCTCTCGTGGTGCTCCGATGTTGGTCCAGCCACCCGATCTCCACGAAACCTTTATGTTTTGGTCGCCCCAACACCATGAAGCCACTTCCGTCATTTTTGGGCCTCCGATCGGCTCTGAAAACTTGCTCTGATCTTCCTTCACGAAGGATACGCGAAGAACTCTCTTTTCGATCCGGTCAGATTTGTCGTCTGCCATCATTGCCACACCTCTATAAGGTCGTTGCGGTGTCGAAACATTGATTTGGGATCGTTGCATCGCAGAACGGATTCACAACAATCCATTGTTCATCGTCCCACGATGAACGCGAAGAACACGTGGGGAATGAAGGGAAAGAAATCCAAATAAACAAAAATGATGAACGAACCTCTTCCATCGTTCGTCACGGCGTTGATCCACTCCCATTAATAGGCTTAAACGGAGCAAGAATCAACAATAACATAAAGCATGGATCAATTCTCCAAAACCATCCCAAAGAAATCCCTCCCGCAAGAACGCACGAATCCATGGATCAACTTTTTCATGGTTGATCTGCGTTCATGGTTTAAGTTCAAAAATGGGGAAAGGGAATTGAAATAACAAACCCCTAACTTTTGAACGGATCGATCGTTGACGAAAGTGCCACACTGCCATTGTCGTCGAGATCCTTCAACGTCGGTGCAATGATCCTTGGTTTAGATCCGTCATCGTTCCTCACCGAGAATTTCCTCCAACGCCACACGGATTCCACAGAGGTTCCTCTCGAGCATTTCCAACGATCAACAATTAGTTAACCCAAGAGAAACCTATTAGACTTTAATTACACGACCATATCAATGACGTTGACTTACCATTTCAGAGTCATTAAGACACAACATTAATTTAGGAAACAGCTGTGTCGTTGCCGCGCTGCAATGAATGTTTCCGTAAACGAATCAAAATAAACTTATTGATTTATTTTATTTTATTTTACTTAAAATGTCCGAAAATTAACTTTTTTCCTTAACCATCACCCGATCGAGGTTGGCCTCATTCTTAGGTAAAGTCGTCGTCCCAGACGCAATGGTGTGCTTAGATTTTTAATCTGGGAATCTGTTTTGGAAACTTCTATAGCCACACACAAGTGCTGACTCACTTAACTTAAAAAAGATCAAACCACCATTCCGGGCTCACTAGACCTTGGAATGATGTGTCATGTTTGCGCTTGGTCTCGAAATAATTTTATATAATATTTAAAATAATAAATGGAAAAATTTGAGACATTATAATCTCCCCACCTTAGGGATTTACGTATTCAAAAAGCCAAAACAAAGGCTACAAAAAAGATGAGGGTACTGGTAATGGATCTGGGCCTCCCTCTCCCACGTGCTCTCTTGAAGATTCCCATGCTATCACCGAACGCGCACTAAGGGAATCGATCTCCCATGAAGGATCCTCTCCTGCCGATCTTCAATCTCCACCAGGTACTCAGCAAAGGTCCCTCCGTCCTTGATGTCCAGCTTGCCCCAGTCTATGACGTGTGATGGGTCGTGCACGTACCTCCTCAGCTGCGACACGTGGAAGACATCATGTTCCAGATGCAACTATGGTGGTAGAGCTAGGTGGTATTCTACCTCGCCAACTATGCATAGAATCTGGAATGGTCCGATGAACCTCGAAGATAGTTTTCCACCTCGGCCAAATCTCTGCAACCCTTGTCGAAGTGAGGCCCGAAGAAAGACGTGGTCTCCATCTTCGAACTCCAGAGGTCTCCGTCGTCTGTCAGCATAAGACTTATGCCGGCTCTGTGCAGTCTTCCACCACTCCCAGATGATCTGCACTTTCTCTGTAGTGGCTCGCACTAACTCTGCACCCATGAGTGCGGACTCTCCGGGGTCGGTCCAGCAAAGTGGTGACCGGAAGGGTCTTTCATACAAGGCCCCGAATGGTGCCATACCAATGGTGGAGTGGTAGTTTTTGTTGTACGAAAAATCCACCAGTGGTAGGTGGTCCTCCCAACTACGACTAATGTCCAAGATACAGGATCACAACATATCCTCCAGAACCTGAATCGTTCTCTCCGTCTGACCATCCGTCTGGGGATACAACACTGTGCTCAAGCGTAGCTGAGTCCCAAAAGCCTCCTGTAATCCCTTCCACAGTCAGGATGTAAAGAGGGAATATCGGTCTACGACTATAGTCGAGGGAACCCCAGGAAGCCGAACCATCTCATGCACGTAGAGGCGTCCCATGATCTCTATGGAACTCTACTCCCTGATAGTTAAGAAGTGGCCCGCCTTGGTGAGTCGGTCAATGATCACCCAGATGAAATCCTTTCCCTTGGACGTCCTTATTAAGCCCGTCACGAAGTCCATCAATATTCCATCCCACTTCCACTACAGGACTTCCAGGGGGTGAGCTAATCCCGCTGGAACCTGGTGCTTAGCCTTCACTTGCTGGCATGTGAGGCATCGAGAAACGAACACAGCTACTACCTTCATCATGCCTGACAACCAGAACTGTCATCGGAGATCCTGGTACATCTTTGCCACTCCAGGATATACCACCAAAGGGGATGTATGAAATTCCCTCAGGATCTCCTTCTGCAATGCCACTGGTAAAACAATTCTTCCTCTAAAAAGAAGTACGTGCTCCCCACCTTGGGAATATCCATCAGGAGCATGTCCTGTGGATAACCGAGCATGTAAATCCACATAGTCTACATCCCTAAGCTTTTCCTCCCTAACTCGTTGTAAGAGTGGAGGGGTGACAACCAACGACTGTAGGTAAGATGTATCCCCTCCATCCATTATGGATAACTGTAACGCAACTAACTGTTGTGTCGCCTCACTCAATAGCTGTGAGCTCGACCATCTGCTAAGGGCATCTGTCACCTTGTTCCCCTTTCCAGGAGTATATATGATCTCAAAATCATAGTCCTAGAGGAACATTAGCCAACACCTATACCTCAGATTCAGATCCTTATGTGAGAATATGTACCTGAGGCTCCTATGGTCAGAGTAGACAATGAACCGCTCACCCATAAGGTAGTGTCGCCACATCTTAAATGCGAAGACTACCGCTGCTAACTAGAGAACATGGGTCGCATAGTTCTGCTCAAGTGGCCTAAGCTGGTGCGAACCATAAGCAATCACTGTGTGTCGCTACATCAGGACATAGCAGAGCTCGGTCCCCGATGCGTCACAGAAAACTATGTACTTGACTCCCTCCTCCGGCAATCTCATGACTTGGGCACTCGTCAAACTCTGTCTCAACTTCTCGAAAGCCTACTGGCACTTTTTTGACCACACGAAGGGTTTCCCCTTCCTGGTCAAGGCTGTCATCGGTGCAGACATCTGGGTGAAGACAGGGATGAATTTCCGGTAATACCCTTCCAACCCAAGAAAGCTCTGCACCTCCATCACGCTCCGTGGTGGCTCCCATGCTAACACAGCCTCCAACATGGCTGGGTCCACCGCTACTCCATCTGCTGAGATGACATGTCCCAGAAAGTGGACCTCCCGAATCTAGAACTGACACTTTGAGAGCTTCCTACAAATCAGGTGCTCCCGAAGTACATACAGAACCATCCGTAGGTGTCTCGCGTGATCCTCATCTGATGTTGAGTACACAAGGATGTCGTCGATGAAGACAACTACGAACCGGTCCATGTACGGCTGGAATATTTGGTTCATTAGTCCCATGAACACAGCAGGGGCATTCATCATGCCGAAAGGCATCACCAAGTACTCATAGTGACCGTAGCAACATCTGAAAGACGTTTTCGGTATATCCTTATCCCACACTTCTAGATGGTGATAGCCTGATCGAAGGTCAACCTTCGTGAACCATTGTTCTCCTCTTAGCTGATCGAAGAGGTCATCGATTTTCACCAGTGGATACTTGTTCTTCACCGTCACCTGGTTCAGGCGCCGATAATCTATGCACAAACTCAGACTCCCATCTGCCTTTTTGTCAAACAAGACTGGAGCCACCTAGGGGGAGACACTGGGTCTCACGAAACCCTTGCTATGCAAATCCTCCAACTGCACCCTTAGCTCGCGAAGCTCTGTGGGAGCCATACAATATGCCTATGAGGAAATAGGTGTCATCCGGGGGTTTATGTCGATGAAGAAGTCAATTTTTGGGCAGGGAGGTAAACCTAGAACATCTTCAGGAAAGACTTCATCATACTCTACCACCACTGCAGGAAACCATGAGTTCACAACATCTACTGCTCTGAGGGTATGGCTAGCCAACTCATGAGTGATCGGCTGCACCCTCCTATTCATGAGCCCATTCTATGCTTCCTGGGTTTCCCTTTCACCGACAAAGGAAAACCTCATTCCATCACGGTGGACACACCACACCCTTCTCCTAAAGCATTCAATCTGAGCATGGACTGAGGATAACCAATCCATACCGTGAATGACGTCGTACGGCCTCTACCCTACCACCAAGTGGTTCCAACCGAAACTATCGCCTCCAAGGGTAATATCACGCTATCTAAAAAGGTGTGTGATCGTCGAGTCTCCTCCCATTGGTGTCTCCAAGAGTAAGGATCGAGTCAAAGGTTCTACCAGAATCTCGAGGTTTTGTACAAGACATGTGGCTATAAGGGAATGACTGGCACCTATGTCTATGAGTATGGAAGCTAAGGTAGAAAAGACACAGATCATACCTTGAATCATCTTTAGAGCCCCTGGGTCGTACACGTCGACCGCATGTAGCTATCCCCGTCCCTGTCCCCCAGCTCCCTGAGCCAGGTGTGGACCTCCTGGGGGTGGTGGTGGAAGTAAGTCAAAGTGTCTGCCACCAACCGTAGCTCTTCCTACTCATCTTCCATGTCTGTCGCCTAGCGGATATTCTTGATCCGTTCTCTGCCTCTGCCTCAGTGGTCCATCCATCGCTTCCCTGTCAGTAGCTCGACGTGTCGGGAAATCTCTACAGAGATACCCCCTACCATCGCATGCATAGCATCGCTTCTCCCTAGGCTGACTAGATCCAGACTAAGAGCCCTGGACTGTAGATCCCCTATCCTGGGTCCTCTTATGACGTCTCCCATGTCTAGATCCCTGTTCTTGACATCAGATCCCTACTTTCGGTGTCTCTGCACCTGTCTACCTACTGCTGACTGCCTTCAGTTGTCTCTACTCCACCAAGAAGCTCTCGATCACCAATTCCCTCTCAAGTACTCTAGCATAAGTTGAAATGCATAGAGGCATGACACTAGCTCGGATGTCATGTTGTTGACCTCGTTCAAAGGTTCGAGGTCTGAAGTACTGTTCCCTGACCATATCCATCGAGTACCTGGCATGGTTGGTGATCCTCGATGAATAGTCATCTACTGTCATACTGAACTGATGGAGCTGAAGAAGCTTCTGAATATGCACATATCTCAGCGTAACTAGAGATAACTCCCCCAAGAAGAGTCGCTCAAACTCCATCCACTAATGAGTCTCGTTATCATGAGTCTGTGTGGTCAGACTCCACCATCGTTTGGCCGAACCCTGAAGAAGTCTCGCTCCTAGGATCACCCTCTGGTCGACTGGTGTCCTCACTAGACTGAAAACTGTGGTCACCACCTCAGTCCAGTCCTCAGCCGCCTGAGGGTCAGGCTTGCCTTAGAACCAAAGGGGTCTCTGTCTCTGGAACTCATGGAGCACGCTAAGCCGGCGCTCATCGCCGGTTGGTACTTCAGGTACCACTGGCTGCTCTACTAGTGGTGGTATAGCAGGTTCACAACTCGGGGGCAACGCCTGGGGAACTGGTCCTTCTATCGAAGCCTCATCACTGAGGGGGTCATTCTCATGATCATGCTCCTGAACCCTAGCGAGTATGCATCACGGAGGCATCCTGTAAAGAAACAAGATGTGTCACAGTCAATAAGTATATCTGGATAGCGGACACCATGGACATGGAAAACACAACCCATTCTTATATGATTCATGTACCTTTTATTTCCACGCAACTAGTGTTTTTGTGAACCGGGTCGAAAATCAGGTTATCAGAGTCCTGGTGTATGGATATATCGGCCGCCGCACAAACACTGGGATCCCTGGCCTGAAAGATGAACCCAAAACACTTAACACTGTTGCCCCAAACCAAACTCACAGACTCTTGGTCATAAGGTAGAACCGACCACCTCTAATAAAACTCTATCACGTCACGTCCCATTGGGGCCCACGCCGTGACTCCCCAAGCCCACCTCCAATTGGCCTGGGGCTGGTGACTAGCACCAAGTAGGCATATCACAAACATGGGAGGCATTTCCTAAGTACCTGTACACACACACACACACATCTCCAAGCCCACAAATGCTGAAATGTATAACACTAAGGAATAAAATGAATGCATACAACTAAATCCCAACCAACAGAGTACGAAAAAAGGTAGATTACTGTAAAAGTAAACTGGGCCAAAAATACAAGCCCACCAAAAAGAAAACAAACTTGTTTCTGAAACTGAAAAGTACAACCTGTAAGCACAAAAAGTACTGGGATTGCCGCTCGTAGCCATAAGAACGCCTCAGCCTGTAGGGAACCCAAAAAGCTCGGTCATGTCCTTGTTCACCCTTGACTCTTTCAAAAGGCTGCTTGTCTGCACAAGACACCAGACGTGCAGGAAAAGCCCATGCATGGGTGAGTATAACAATACTCAGTAGAGGAACCCAAAAACCACAAAGCAATACACAAGGTAAAGTTACAATCAGCTATGAAAAGTATATATCTACGGAACATATAGAACAAACCAGATATGCTCAAAATCCAGACCCGTGGTGTAGAGACAAGTTACACAACCACATACCCCTGTGAAGGATTCTGTTTGAAGATTATATGATGCACTCAATTCCAGGAGAACACACTCCATGAGTCTTATAGCTCTGATGACATCCGTCCATGAAGTGATGTTCATCGGGAACCGTCACGAGAGATAGCTACACTCATTATGGGAGAAACACTCTTGAGTGGAAAGTTATCGATAGATAGAATCACTCATTATGGGAGACACACTCATGAGTGGGAAAGATCCCAATACATAGATGAGGATCACTGCCAGGGCCATGGTGGATACCATGACTCATTCGGATTCACCAGTTAGGTGATACACCAGATAAGTAGAGGATCAATGCCCAGTAAGGTTGTTCATGTTGATGACTGACTCTACCTAGGGTCAAGAATGGATAGAGGATCTCGATCCGGGCCTCTCAGATGGATGTCTGACTCTATCATAGAAAGTCTTGTAGAAGAGATCATACTCATAAGTGGGAAATGATGCCTGACCTTCAGGGGAACGAGAAGAAGTGGCACTATCCCAAACGAATGATTTCCAAGGTATGATGAATGAAAGGACCATGCCATTTTCCAAAAAGAACGCAACGTAAAGAAAAGATACATGTTGTGTTGTCTATCCCTAGGTACTTCCCATGTACAACGGCCCGTGTCATGGGCTGGTCGTGTAGATTAAAATAGTACATAGCATGTAGTATGGAGTACACGCCGTGTCTGGGTAACTGGGGTTGGATCCGTGTACCCTAGCCATGTGCCCGTACACGGTTATCAACCTGTGTACTCCAACCGGTGTAATCTGCACACTGGGTGACCCGCACTACTGGCCTCGCCTGGCTGTGTGATGGAGTACACAGTCTTGTACACCATCTTGTGTCTGCGTATTCCCGAGATGCACACCGAGTCTCGCGTATCTGCTTCTGCCAAGTTATACACATTGTGCCGCCTGAAGGCGTGTCGATCATCCCGTGTCGATGTACTACCCAAAGTACACGATGAGCTTCGGGGAAGGTCCAACACGTTGTGTGACCAGGGTCACACATTGTGTGACTCTTCTCTGACAGCAAAACCCTAGCCACCGCCAGTACTACACAACGTGTTTTTTGGAAGTACACGCCGTGTATTCTAGAAATTTCCAGAAACGATGCTCTTCACTGGCGCGCCTCCCGTGCTGCTCTGATGTTGATACAACCATACGATCGCCACAAAATCCTTCAGGTTTTGGTCTCCCCGACACGACGAAGCCACTTCCGTCGTTTTCGGGCCTCTGATCGGCTCCAAAAACATGTTCAGATATTCCCGCACAAAGAACACGTGAAGAACGCTCTTTTCGATTCGGTCCAATTTGTCATCTGCCATCGTCGCCGCACCTCCATAAGGTCATTGCGGCATCGAACCTTTGATTTGGGATCATTGCATCACAGAACGGATGCATAAAGATCCGTTGTTCGCCGCCCCACGAAGAACATGAAGAACACGCGGGGAATGAAGGGAATGAAATCCAAATAAACAAAAATGAGGAACGAACCTCCACTTTCATTCGTCACGACATTAATCCTCTCCCGTTAATAGGCTTAAATGGAGCAATAATCAACAATAACATAAAGCATGGATCAATTCCAAAAAAACCATCCCAAAGAAATCCCTCCCGCAAGAACGCACGAATCCGCGGATCAACTTGTCTGTGGTTGATCCATGTTCATTGTTTAAACTAAAAAATGGGGAAAGGGAATTGAAATAACAAACCCCTACCATTCGAAAGGATCAATTGTTGATGAAAGCGTCGCACTGCCATTGTTGTCGAGATCCTTCGACGTCGGCGCAATGATCCTCGGTTTCAATCCGTCATCGTTCGTCGCTGATAATTTCCTCCAATGCCTCGTGGATTCGGCAGAGGTTACTCTCGAGCATTTCCAACGATCAATAATTGGTTAACCCATTAAAAAGGGAAACCTGTTGGCATTTAATTATGCGACTATATTATTGATGTTGACTTCCCATTTCAGATTCCTTAAGATGCGCCATTAATTTAAGAAACAGCTACGTCGTTGCCGCGCTGCAGTGTATGTTTCCTTATAAGAAATAAAATAAAATTGTTGATTTATTTTATTTTATTTTACATAAAATGTCTGAAAATTAACTTTATCCCTCAACCCGCGCCGGTAAAGGTTGTCCTCATTCTTCGGTAAAGTTGTCGTTCCGAATGCAATGGTGTGCTCATGTTTTTAATCCGGGAATCCATTTTGGAAACTGCCACAACCGCGCACAAGTTCCGACTCACTTAACTTACAAAAAGTTCAAACCACCATTCATGGATCACTGGACCATAGAATGATGTCTCGTCTTCATGTTTGGCCCTGAAATAGTTCCATCTAATTTTTAAAATAATAAATGGAAAAATCTGAGAAATTACAAGAACTATGAAGCATCATTTCACAATTTGAAGGGAAGATTGAATTCTGCGCCGATATTGACTCTTTATACCCACAAAAGAGATATACTGTGTAATGTGATTCATCAATTATCGGGCTTGGATATGTTCTAATGTAGGATGAGTGGTTCTTTGGGTATGAGTGTCATTAGTTGTGGCCCGACGAGCAGAATTACCAGATGCACGACCTTGAGATCAGTACTGTTGTACATGTCTTACATTGTTGGAGAATCTATCTACCTGGAGAGAGTATTCTAGTATTCAATAATCTCAAAATCCTCAAGTACATATTTATGTAGGGATATCTAAATATTAGGTAGCATAGGTGTTTTGAGTACCAATAGTTGATTGTTATCAAGTTTTCCTACATTCATAGTAAAACAAATACTTTGTTGGATGTTTTGAACCAATAGACTCAAAAATAGTTTGTCATGGAATTTATTTTTGAATGGAAACTCGTGGACTTATTCATATGGATACACAATGATGTTTCATAGGACTACAGTAAGACTATTCTATCAACCTTAGAAGTGACCTATATTCTTTTGGAATGACTGAGAATGAGGAAAATATTTTATCCGGAGGGACTTTTCATTAGGGAATAAATCTTATATGATGAGACATGTTCCGGTTAGATCATGGATGAGAGTAATAACATACAGTTATATGTGTATTTATTGTTCCCAGTAGACATTAGATAGGAGTTGATGCTAGAATTCTATGCCTCAGCAAGGGAGGTTCACCTCGATGTCACCAAAATGTATTGGGATCTATGGAACCAATACTAGTGGCCCTGTATGAATAAGTAGATAGATAGATTATTCCCTTTATGATAAACATGTCAGTAGGTTAAATCATAACATCATCATATAGTATGTATTTTACTACTGTCATCGATTCACGTGTGGAAATGGGATGATGTTTTATGGATATTGTGACTAGTATACCCAAATCACCTCATGGAACTGACATAGTTTGGATTTTCATTGATCATTTGATGAATGTAACATGCTTCTTACCTATAAAGGAGACCTTATTAGTAGACGATATATGATGGAAGTATGTCAGGGAGGTTGTAAGTCATCATGGAGCTCCCTGTTTTATTGTTTCTGACAGAGATTCTCACTTTATGTCGTAGTTATGGAAAGGGTTGTATAATTACTTGGGTACACAAGTGCTTCTAAGAATGACCAACTACCCACATATTGATGTAAATCCATAGAATACTATTCATGTATAGAGGACATGCTCTATGTATGTGTCGTAGAATTTGTGAATTCATGGGAGAAACATATTACCCTCATTGAGTTCGCTTATAACAATAGCATTTATAATTCCATCGAGATTCTTCTTTATGGATCATTATATGGAAGTCCTGAATTATCATATCAATTCTACCTAGAGGTAGGAGACGTTACTATTCTTAGACCATGTCTCATGAAGAGACTGCATATTAGGTCGAGTTAATAAAAAAGGGCATGATGACAACTCACTCCAAATATCTGTAGTATTCCAATAGATGCCAGTGACCTGTTGAGTTCAAGTTCAAAGAGTAGGTTTTATTATGAGTCCCCCCCCCCCATAATGGGGAACAAAAGTATTCAATGGCTGGGTAATCTCAAATCCAGATTCACTAGACCCTTCAAAGTTGTGAAACAGAATGGACCAATGAATTACCTATTAGCACTTCATCAAAGATACAGGTATATGTATGATGTCTTTATTGTATCACATCATCATCGATATTATCCAAAATTGTCACATGTATTTCATAATGATGATATTGAGTTGTATGTGGATGATTCCTTCAAGTAATATAGCATTTATATTGCGGATTGATGTATGAACATAATCGGATGTAGGTCAGTTCCTTTGGTATGAGTGCTATGGAAGCACGAATGAACACCATAAGACACTTTGGAATGGGAAGCTGATGTATGAGCTCAATTCTTGAATGTAACACCAAAAGTTTCCACAATATGTCTCTTTTTGAATAATACAATATCTTTCGTTGTACGCATCTTTGAGTTCTAGCACACCATGACCTATCAAACTAGCCGTTTTAAAAGCAGATATAAATAGTAATACCCAATTTTTTTATTTTTTATAAATTTTATTCTTCAAATTGGACTTCATTTTTAGATTCATAATATCAAAATTTTCATAGGGTGAATTTTTGGAAATTTCTAAAAACATTCATATTTTCATAAATAGTGAAAAATACTAAATTTTAATTAAAAAAAATTTTACTCGAAGAAATTTAGTGATAAATTATAAATTCGATTGCTTTTAAAGTATCATTATATTATATTTTTATCATTTAATTTAATTTAGTTCATTGGATGTAATTTCACATTTAAATTATACATAAACACATGTCAATATTTTGATAGTTTTTATTTCTTAAAAACCCTCCTTTTCGTTTTGACAACAGAAGTTAATTTTAAATTCATTTTTGCAACTTATATGTTTTGAATTGGAATAAATGGATTGAATATTTGAAATCAGGAGGTCCAAAATTTTTAAATACGTAACTTTTATTTTTAGACATTATGAATAGTAACTTTAGAAAATATTTTATTCACTATGGTTAAAGGGTAAATCCGATGAATAAGGGTAAAAAATAATATTAAATAGTATTAAATAACCCTAACATGTGTCCTAACCCCTTTTGATGATGAATATTTGACCATAAGAATCCTTGGGTTGATTTTGGTATCCCATGGAGCCACCTATACGTGAAAATGTCACTTTATAAAAAGTAATTTAATGATAAGGAAAATGTAACATAAACATATATCTTTTAGTAAAACTATTTTTATATAAGGTTATATAATTGAACTATTAGAATATAAATAGTCATTAGAAATATAAAAATATTTCCTACATCATGATATTTAATTTATAAATTTTAGACATAAAATAAATATATTTATTTATGACACAATAATGATGCAGTATTTTCCTTATTAACGAATGAATCAAATAATTGATATTATAAATGTTAAAATAAAAATAATTTTAATGTTTTGAGGCCATAAAAAATTTATAGGTGAATATAAAATTATTGGGTTTATTTGATGTAGTTTTTATAAAGTAATGTGGTTTTTATGAATTTCACCAAAATGAAAAATTAAAGTGTCAAAACCGACATAAATGAGTTTTTTTTAAATATATAAAATTTTATTATATGATATAATCTTCCTAAAAATCTAATATTCATAAAAAATACTTATATAAAGTTATATATGTAATTAATTAACCACTTGGGGTTTACTTGGGATTTTATAGTATGTCTATTAACCATATTATAAAAAAAATCAAGGAGACATGGTAAATGTTTATCTATTTAACCAAAAGTTAAATAAAAAATATAAGGTTAATATGTTAACCTAAACATGTATAAAACCTATTGGTTGAAGGTATTTATAACCATTACCACATTAGTCTCTAAATAAATTCATTTGGAACCATTATAAACCAAAAATGTTTTTATAATAAAATAATATTTCAACCTTTTCCTAAGGTGCCCCTCACCTCTCTTATAAAAAGGTACTTCCCCTTATCTTAATTTAACACATACAAAGACATTTTTCTTAGCCAAAAACTTCTAAAATATCCTCCAAACTATCATAAATTAATCCAATATGCCTTAAATTGATCATAAATTTAACCTTAGGAGCCATTTTGTTCAAATCAAAAGGAAACACCGGAAGAAGAGGTAATTATTTCATCACCAATTTCAAAGTTCTTTTCTTCTTCAATTTCCACATTCATTGTTTTTTACATAAAAAATAATAAATCAAGTACCTTATACATACTGTGATGATATTATAAATATGATACAACCATATTCATTATTCTATCCATCCTATGAATGACAAAGTCGCCATACATGCGTACGTAAGGCTTATTGTCTCCACGTCGTGGTGTAGTTTGTTATTCAACACTTCATTATTTGGATGGGTATAATAATGAGTATAATTGATGTAAATAATAAATATAACATGTTAATGATTATTTATATATAATATACAATCCAAATACAAAAAATTTCACCATCAATAGAATGATATAGTTGCTTGTGCATACATACACCTTACCGTCTCCACGACGCGATGTGATTTTGACCCCCATCGTAACAATTCAAGAATAATATTCATTTTATGATTAAAAATAATGTTTAATTAAATTAATATCATTATGGATATGAATCAAATACATCATATCCATAAAAAACATGACTTACATAACAAAACATATAAATGAAAATGAATCAGTTAACACCTGAAACAATGATACTACTGAAATATTATTAACAATGAAAAATTATTTGATCATATATAATATCATATTTATGTATGTGGATTGTTGTAAAATTTAATAAAAATTATTTAAACATTATACAATAGGTTGATGTACCATCTACTAAATAAGAATACAAGTTAAGGGTTAATTTAACAATCTCTTTATTATCTAAGGTTATTTATACGTGAGTATCTATTGGGGCATCTTTATCATCCACATACGTGTTTCTTAAAAATTCAATTGAAAACATTTTACTATTTACTAAAATATCGGTTAAATTCATTTAAACCCTTGTTTTAATTTTTATAAAATGCTTTGAAAGGAATATTTTTGTCTCTTTCCGAACAAGGTACTTTATGGCCTTTTTGACAAATTAAGGAAAGCATTTTTTTATCTTATATGGTAGGTACAGATATTTTCTGCCATTATAACACAGTAGAAGATTTCCTTAAAATCTTATAAGAATATTTTCAAAATAAATTTTTTCTTTACTTTTAAATGAAATCAATGTACAAATAGAAATTTAACTCAAATAGTTTTTGGATTGATTTCATCTATATCAACATCCTTCGTTTGATTTTACATTTGTTTGAAGTAGATTTATTATAATACAATCTTCCATATTGTATTGAAAGTTTTGTTATATGTTTTATGGTGGATGTGTTATTTTTATACCATTCATGGTTTGTGGTTAATGTATTGACATTTCATATTCCAGTTTTAATACATATGTTAATATTAGGTTTCAACTTTTCAATATGAGGAATGCATTAGTATTAGTTACTAATGGGTGGAGCCCGCTATAACTCCTTGATGCATCAGTAGGTATCATAAGACAAACTAGTGTCTCAGAAAAAGGACATGAAAAAATATTATTTTTAGTCTTGGCATGAGGCATTGACTATTTGGTTATGATGTCCAACATTATGCATTCCATCATTATGGAATTCGCTATTGATATTACATGTGATTATTCGACTAGTAGAATATCCATGTGAATAAGTAAATGAAATTATTTGATTTATATTTTCCATATTATACTTAATTTTATGTTTAAATGTCCTATGGTTTAGTCTTATACATTGCCTTAAATGATTACGCTTATTTAAGATGGTTTTCGCTATATTTTTATCCTTATTGAGCATCTGACCTCACCCCTTTCTATGTTTTATTTTTCCAAAGATGCAGATAATTATATTATGATTGATCTGAAGAGATAGTCTAAAGGATATTAATGTTTTAAAAGGAGTCACAATGTTGTTGTTTTTCATTTCATAATGTCGTGAAAAACTTATGTATGTATATAGTACTTTCATGGATACTAAACTAATCAGTCTATCGAGACCCGATCTCTTATGATCATTCCAATGTTATGTAATAATGCACCGACTCTAGGTAACTGGGATTGGGGCATTACAGTTGCTATCAGAGGGAGGTTTAGTAGAATCCTTGGAAACTAGATTTAGAAAAACTCTGATTAGAGAACATTACCCTAAGATATAATTTGAGGATTAGTATATAAGAGATTCCTAGAATTTTGGTAATGTAGAGATTTTGTGAATTTTACAAGAAATACATCCATGTCTGTGTATGAGCAGGTAGAGGCGGCTTGGGAATAAATGTACCTAAGAGTGAGAAATCAGACAAGGAGTTTCATACTTGACCTGGGGTATCTTGGTACATGACAACCGGTTTGGCTTCACTCTTGGTTACGACACTCTTAGGGTATACGCTTAGGATAATTCATATTTTCAATACAAACCATAATGAAGGATTGATGAGTAAATATTTCCTCAATGAAAACAATTTTTATGATTATGGATTATATGCATAACTATTCAATTTATGTTACGTATTTTAATTGTTTGGAATTATGTATTGTGATTCATAAACTAATATTGTGCATTACACTATTTATAAATGGCGCCTAGTGAAAAGAATGGAAACTGTATCAATGCACGTAATCCATGTAGGGATTTCCCTCCAACTCAGTATAATTATCGTGGAGCTAGTGATTCAATTGTTGTTGATCAACTTATAAACATATTGGGACAACTCACACAGGTTATAAATAACAACCTTACCCGTAAGTAGCACCCTGATCTCCAAAGTCTATGATCAATGTTAGACCGCATCATGAGGAACCAACCACCTAAATTCAATGGGACTAAAAATAAATTCATATATGAGAAATGGATAAGTTCCTTAGATAAAATATATCATGGTTTGGGGGGTAGCGAAAAGAAAAAGTAGTCATAAAAGATTATCACCTGACAAGAGATATAGATCAATGGTGTTCATTAATTCAAAACACAAAGGATGATGAAGATATATGAAATATGGAATAGCGAGAGTTTAAATTTAATTTTATTATAAAAATACTTTCTTCATGACCATCGAGTGGATATGGAAAGGAAAATTATGAGTCTGAGGAAACATGAGGATGGGAATGTTGCAAAGTATGAAGCTAACTTTACAAGGATAGAAAAGAATGCTGCAGATTATATACTTAACCCACGGAGTAAAATTGTTCGATTCTTTGATGGGTTTAAACCATGTATCCATCAATAATTAGTCTCACAATCCTTCTTGACATATGAATATATAGTCTCATGTGCTATCATGATAGAAATTCAATTCTCTTAGTCTTATGACTTTAGAGAAAAGCAAGAGAAGATGAGATCTGATGAAAACTCTGGAAATAGAAATAAGGGGAAGAAGGGAAAAGTTGAATTTTCATCTGGAAGTGAATGTGGGAAGAAACACACTAGTTCATGCCTGAAGGGAATGAGAGTCTGTTACAGGTGTGGTGAAAAGGCCACCAATCTCATGATTTCAAGGGAAAGAAAGAGGCTGTCAATTTTTAATGAAACAACTGTAGAGAAATGGAAAATTATGATAATGAATGTCCAAATAATTAAAGAAACCTACCTCATAAAAGGCCAAGGGAGAAATTACAATATTATGTGATAAAAAATACAGAGGTTGATGTTCTGAATGACATGGTGGTAGGTACATTAATCATTTCATCAAATTTATCCATGCATTATTTGATTCTGGATCATATCATTCTATCATATCTTCCCAGTTTTCCAGGAGAAATAGTTATTTCCAATCTTATTTAACAAATGAGTTGTCAGTCAAAAATACTAAGGGAATTATCATTGCAAGACATTTCTATGAATTAGTTACCATTATGTCATATAAATGTGCTTTATCTCCTGATCTCATCGTCATACCCATGATTGAATTTGAAATAATCCTCGGTGTGGATAGGATTTCGGATCATGATGTGAATGTTTATTATAATAAGAAGGAGGTTACAATTTTTATGATGATGAGGAATAACTTATCTTTAGATCAGAAATGTCACCATCTAATTCTTATCAAGATCCACCACCAATAGGTCTACTAAATTCAATTATTAGGGAGGAAGGGATTTAAATAAGAATGGGTGAGGAAAAGAATGTTCAAATAGTGGATGTACCTGTTGTGAAAGAATATGTTGATGTGTTTCAAGAGGAATTACCTGGACATCCTCTAGAACAAGAAAATGAGTTTTCTATTGATTTAATTCTGGGTTCAAGGCCCATATCGAAGACCCCTTATAGAATGACCACTATGGAATTAGTGGAACTAAAGAAACAAATAGAGTAATTGAGTAATAATGGATTTATTCGACCATGTTTTTCTCTATGGGGATCCCCTATTCTTTTTGTTAATTAGAAAGTTGGATCTATGAGGTTTTACATTTACTACAGGGAGATCAAGGATATAACAACAAAGAAAAAGTATCCCCTACCTCGCATTGAGGATTTATTTGATCAACTTCATGGACCAAATTATTTTTCAATGATTGAACTTCGATCTGGATACCATTAGTTGTGTGTGAAAAAGGAAGACAATCTAAAGACATCATTTCGAACCCGATATGGGCATTACGATTTTACAATAATTCCTTTTGGATTGACTAATGAACATGCTTTTATCATGGATCTAATGAATAATGTTTTCAAGGAATATGTGGATGACTTTAAAGTGGTATTTATTGATGATATATTGGTATATTCCAAAATCTACGAAGACCATGAAAATCACTAGCGCACTATTCTAAATACTCTTAGAAGACATGAATTATATGGAATGTTTAGAAAGTGTAAAATCTAGATTCAGTAGATTTCTTTTCTTGGCCATATTGACTCTAAGGAAGGAATCTTTGTAAATCATTCTAAGACAAGAGAAATACAAGAATGGTCAGCATCGATGAGTATAACTGAGGTACACAATTTTATATGTTTAATAGGTTGTTATCGAAATTTCGTCAAGAATTTTTCCCTACAGGATAACCCATTAACCAAGATAACACGTAATGGAGTTAATTTTTTTTGGAAAAAAGAGTCTGAAGAATTTATTGAAGAACTAAAGAGAAGATTAGACAATGCTATTATCTTGAATCTACCATCGGGGAATGATGTTTTTGTTATTTACTGTGATGCACCAATGAATGGACTTGGTTGTGTCCTTATGCAAAATGACAGAGTTATTACCTTAGCATCACAACAGCCAAAAATTCTTGAACAAAACTATCCTACTAATGATCATGAAATAGTAGCTGTATTATTTTCATTTAAGATATGGAGACACTATCCTTATGTTTAATAATGTTAGATATATACTGATCAAAAGAGTATTAAGTATATTTTCTCACAGAAATAACTCAACATGAGGGAAATGAGATGGCTTGAACTACTCATAGATTATGATTTCTCTATTCACTAACACCCATGTAAGGCAAATAATGTTGAAGATGCTTTGAGTAGAAAAGATCATGGTGTTCTGAAAAAGATGAGAGTTTAAAGTGATCCTATGTTCATATATCTAGTAAAGATAGATATGAGGATAATCACAGAAGGTGAAATACTAATAAATATTCAAATGGTTTCGAAACCATCTTTACTAGAAAATATAAAAAGTTCTCTGACTAGTGATGAGGAGTTTCAAAAGAAAATTAATGTTGGGAATGACGGGAGATTGATCAACTTAATATATGAAGATGGAATTTTAAAATTTGGGAGAAGGATTTGTGTTTCTGATATACCAGATCTTAAAAGATCATTTTTGGATGATACTCATCGCTCCAATTTCTCTATACACCTTGTTTGTACAAAGATGTATAGAGATATTAAGGAACATTTTTGGTGGGCAACATGAAGAGGGAGATTTCTGATTATGCATCAAGATGTATGGTTTGTCAATGGGTGAAATCTAGAAGACAACATCCTGGAGGATTAATTCAACCTCTTACCATACCTGAGTGGAAATGGGATGATATTATAATGGACTTTTTCATTGGACTACAAAAGACTCCTAGAATGAATTATGCAATATGGATCATTGTTGATATTCTTAATAAGTCAACAAAAAGTTTCTTTCTATAAGAGAATATTTACCACTTGAACTTTTAAAAATACTATATATTAATTAATTTGTAAGACTTCATGATGTACCCCTATCGATTGTTTTGGATCGTGATCCTGGTTTTACATCAAGATTCTAGAAAAGTCTTCAAAAAATCTTGGATACTGAACTTCCATTGAGCATTGCCTAACACCCTCAAACTGATTGATAATCGGAATGGACTATTAAAACCTTCGAAGACATGTTGAGATCTTGCTAACAAGACCTTAATGGTATGTGGGATCAATATTTATCGCAGGTAGAATTTTCCTATAACAATAGCTTCCATTCAAAGATTCAGATGGCACCATATGTAGAATTATATGGAAAGAGATGTCGCAGAGCCACTTGTTGGGATGATGTTGGTGAAGGAAAACTCATATGTCCAGAACATATTGAGGAAACAACAGAAAAGGTAAAGATCATCCAAACACACATCAATGTATCTCAAAGTAGGAAAAAGAGCTATGTCGACAACCGAAAGAAGGATTTGGAATTTCAAGTAGGAGATCATGTTTTCTTGAAGTTATCTCTATGGAAGGGTGTTATACGATTCCGTAAGAAGGGTAAATTGAGTCTCATGTACACCAGACCTTTCAAATTTCTAGAATAAATTGGAGTTATATCTTATCGTTTGGAAATGCTACCAAGTCTCTACAAAGTTCATGATATATTCCACGTATCACTGTTGAGAAAATACATGTCTGAACTAGCGCATGTACTCACCAATGAATAATTAGAACTGGAACCCGATCAATCTTATTGTTAATATTCTATCATGATTATTAATACTAGAGAACAATTGTTGAGAAACCATAAAACTTTCATGGTAAAAGTTCTTTGGTGAAACAATAAAATGGAAGAAGCAATGTGGGAACCTAACGATCTTATGATTGAGAACCACACGAATCATTTTTTGCAGTAGTATTTTAGAAATTTAAAGGATGCAATTATTTGAAGGAGGGAATAATTTAACACCCCAATCTTCCACGGTATGTTTCTATTTGAATAATACAATATCTTGTGTTGTATGCAACCCCGAGTTCTAGCACACCATCACCTATCAAACTAGTCGTTTTAAAAGCTTTTATGAATAGTAATACCCAGTTTATGAAATTTCATAAAAATTATTTTTCAAATTTGAATTCATTTTAAATTTTTAATATAAAAATTAACATATGGTGAATTTTTGGCACTTTTCTGATAACTTTCACATTTTGATAAATAGTGAAAAATATTAAATTTTAATTAAAAACAACATTTTTAATTGAAACTATTTATATTTTCAAATTATAAATTTGAGTGGTTTTAAAGTATCATTAGATTAAATTTTTATCATTAAATTTAATTTAGGTCATTGAATGTAATTTCACTTTTAAATTGTACACAAACACATGTCAGTCTTTTGATAGTTTTTACTTATTAAAAACCCACTTTTTGGTTTTGACATGATGAATTAATTTTACATTAATTTCTACAACATATATGTTTTGATTTTTGAAAAATTTATTCCATATTTGGAATCAAGGGGTCCAAAATGTGTAAATAAGTAATTTTTTTTTAGAAATTATGAATAGTAACTTTAGTAAATACTTTATTTACCATGGTTATAAGGTAAATCCGGTAAATAAGGGTAAAAAATAATATTATAAAATACTAAATTACCCAAACACATGTCCTAATTCTTTTTAATGATAAATTTCCAACCAAAGACATCCTTGGGTCTATTTTGGGATCACATGGAGCCACTTAGAAGGGAAAATTACACTTTATAAAAATTAATTTAATGATATGAATAATTTAAAATAAACAAATATATTTTAGTAAAAAACATTTATATGAGGTTATATAATTGATTTCTTAGACTAGAAATAGTAAATAAAAATATAAAAATATTTCCTACATCAGGATATTTTATATAAAATTTTTACACAAAATATAAATATATTTATTTAGGCGACAATAATGATGCAATATTTTCCTTATCTATGAAATAATCAAATAAATGGTATTATAAATATTAAAATAAATATAATTTGAAAGTTTTGAGTCCATACCATAATTTTATAGTTGAATATAAAATTATAGGGGTTATTCAATGTATTTTTTTCAATGTAATAATGTTTTTATGACTTTCACAAAAACCAAATATTAAATAGTGTCAAAATTGACATAAATGAGGTTTTAATACAGATAATAATTTATTAAATTATATAATACTTTAAATAATACAATATTAGTCCAAATGACTTATATAAGGTTAGATATGTTATTAATGAACCACATGAGGTTTTCTTGGCATTTTATTGTATGTTTATTAACCATATAAAATAAAAATACATGGATTCGTGGTAAATGATAAACTATTTATCCAAGAGTTAAATATAAAAGATAAGGTTAATATGGTAAAATAATCTTTTCCAAACCCTATTTCTTGAGATTATTTTGACCCATACCCACCTTAGTCTCGAAATAAATTCATTTTGAGCCATTATAAACCGAAAATTATTTTATAATAAAATAATATTTCAAACTTTTCCTAAGGTTCCCCTCACCTCTCTTATAAAAGGGTACTTTCTATTTTCTTAATTTCACACTTCCAAAGCCATTTGGCTCAGACAAAACCAACTCAAATATCCTTTTTATTACCCTCAACACATCTTATAGGCCTTAATTTGATCATTAATCCATCCTATGGAGCCCTTTTGTTCAAATCAAAAGGAAACACCTGAAGAAGAGGTAATTATTTCATCACCTGTTTCAAAGTTCATTTCTTCTTCCACATCCTCTTTCTTTATTATTTCTATACCAAAATAATATCTCCAGTGCCTTATACCCACTATCATGTTATAATAAATATTTTACAACCATATTCATTATTCTATCCATCCTATAAATTACAAAGTCACCATACATGCGTACGTACGGCTTACTGTCACCACGTCGTGGTGTAGTTTGTTATTCAACACTTCATTATTTTGATTAGTATAGTAATGAGTATAATTGACGTAAATGATAAATATACCATGTTAATGATTATTTATATACGATATAACATCCATCTACATACAATTTCACTATCAATAGAATGATATTTTTGCTCGTACATACGTACGACATACCTTCTCAATGACGCGATGAGATTTCGTTCCCCATCGTAACCATTAAAGAATAATTTTAATTTCATGATTAAAAATATTGTTTAAAGAAATTAAAATCATTCTAGATATTAATAAAATAAATCATATCAACAATAAAAATTACATACATAACAAAAAAAATAAAGGAAAATGAATCAGTTAACACACAAAACAATGATACTACTGAAATATTTTTAATAAAGAAATATTAGAAGATCATATATAATATCTTATTTATGTATGAGGATTATTTTATAATTTATTAAAATTATTTAAAAATATAAAATAGGTTAACATGCCCTATACTATGGAAGAATACATGGTAATTTCCAATTTTATAATCTATTTATTATCTGAGGTTGATTATATGTGAGTATCTACTAGGACCACATTATCATCCACATCCGTGTTTCTTAAAAAGTTATTTCCAAACATTTTTACTATTTACTAAAATATGGGTTAATGTCATTTATAACCTTGTTTTAATTTTTATAAAATGGTTTTTAAAGGAATCTTTCTGTCACTTTCCAAACAAGGTACTTTATGACCTTTTCAAAAAATTAAGGAAAGAATGTTTTTTTTAAATTACGTGGTAGGTGAGGATATTTTCCCCTATTAGAACACCTTAGAAGCTTCCCTTACAAGCTTATAAGAATATTTTCAAAATCAATGATTTATTTACTTTTAAATTAATTTATAGTAGAGAGATACATTTCCGTCAAATAGTTTTTGGATTGATTTCATCTATGTCAACATCCTCGGGTGGATTTTATGTTTGTTTGAATTTTATTTATTATGAAACAATCCTCCATATTGTATTGATGGTTTTGTGATATTTTTGACCATGGATGTGATATTTTTATAACATTCATGGTTTATGGTTAATGTGTAGACATTTCGTATGATAGTATTAATACAAATGTATATATAATGTTTCAAACATTTCATATGAGGACTTTATTGGACTTAGTAAGTGACATGTCGAGCATTCTATAGCTCCTCAATGCATCGGTAGGTCTAATGAAACAAACCAGTGTCTTGACATAAGGCCTTGACATAATATTATTTGTAGTCCTAGCACGAGGCCTTGAATATGTGGTTATGATGTCCGACATTATGCGTTCTATAATTATGAAATTAGTTATTGATATTAAATGTGATTATTCGACCAGTAGAACATCTATGTGAATAAGTAAATAGAATTATTTGATTTCTCTTTTACATATTATTCTGAAGTTTATGTTTTAAAGGATTTTGTTTTACTATTATAGTTTTAATTAAATTTTTATTCTTATTTAAGATAGTTTCTACTATATTTTTATCCTTACCGAGCATCTGATCTCACCCCTTTCTATGTTTTATTTTTCCAAGGATGTGAAGAAGAATATTATGACTGACCTGCATGGATAGTCTAAGAAATAGTAATGTGTTAATTGGAGACACAATGTTGTTTTTTTCATTTCATAATGTAATGAAAACATATGTATGTATCTAGTACTTCCAAGGCTACTAAACTAATCATTCTTTCGGGACTTGATCTCTTGTGATCCTGCCAAAATTATGTAATAATGCACCGACTCTGGGTAACTTGGGTTAGGGTGTTACATTGAAATCCTTAATTAATGATACCTCTTCTACATGAGAATGAAAACTAGAGGATGAGTTCATTTATGGATGTGACGTTATAACAACCAATATTTTCACAAAGGTATGAATCATTTTTTTGGGTTTGAATTACGTTAAGCAGACCTAATAATGATTTATAATGTCTTCAAGGAGGTATGAGGTGTGCTCGGTGTTTATCTAGATCTCAATGCCCCAAAAAAGAAAAAAAAATACTTGGACGTAGGGTTAAGAGAAACATTGTAGCACATCCAACATGTTTTACAAAAAACACAAATTTGTAGAGAGTGGAAACCTGGGGGATGAAATGTTTGTTTAAAATAGTGTGAACCCAGGATCATGATCATTTTATGCTTCTGGATTTTGGGATAGATTTTTTTCCTATCATCTGCACATGGTTAGATAAACTGTGCACATAAACGTGTGTTGTTCCACATTGAAGCAATAACTGGCACACAATTGGTGAATGGCTAGGCCAACTGTGTGGCCAAACCATGTTAAATTATGTTTGATGGTGAAATGACTTTTTTTTACTATTTTTAATTCATCAACATATATATTCTTTCCTCCCTCTTCATTTCCAACGGATGGAATTCTCCCTCACCTTTTTAACTCCCAAGAAACTCAAACCAAGGTTCTTCGATATCTTCCACATCCGGTAACCAAATAAATATACATAGAAGGCATTGGACATATTAATATGAGATCTAAAGTCCCATCCATATTAACTATGTTTATATTGGTATTCATTTTTCTATTTAACTATTATATCTTTTTCCGTATTTTTAGATAACTGGACCGTTTCATAGATCTCTTGAAACCTACTATAAACCTGAGACTGATATCAAGTGAGGAGGCATCCATGACCCCAAGGTTGGTGGAGCCATTTTTCCACTAGTTTTGATGTCTCATTGCTATGTTATTGTTCTATAAGCTGGATTTTGCTAGGTGCCCCCTTTTTATTGAGTTCTTCATATAAAATTTATTAAAACACCTAGATACACACCCTTTGATCCTTATTGGATATTTTAGAGGATATTGATCCAACTTATGGATACCCCTAGGATGTGATTAAATTAAGTACCCTTTTTATTCAAATGTTTAAATTGTATATCATCCCTCGAGTGTTTAGATTGGGATAAATAGTGGTTTTACCTCTTTTATGTATACGTTAAATGATCCAAAGACCAACCTAAGTGATTTTTTTCTTGTAATGGAAATTATCCATATAGGTAATTTGTTATTAATATTTGAACTAGCTAAATTACTCTTGAAACAGATGAGTTTAATTTCTAGTAATTTATTAGTTGAATGACATGTAATATGTTAGAGGAATCATGAATGTTGGATTTCCATTCTTTAAAAAAATTAAATGGATTAAATGGAATGTTTTTTACATGAAGGTTGACTTACTATAAATAAACTAAATGGTTGAAACTAAATGATGTGGCAAGGTCACTCTTGTTGTTGCATCTTTCATTGATGGCGTAATATGAATTATTATGTATTATTGGAATTATACTTGACTATTGAGATACAAGATAGTTTATTCCATATGTATTCTATTGTAAATATAGTTTTCCTTTGATAGAGGTTTTGATAAAATGGTAAGAGTATAGTAGAGCATAATGGTATGAAAATCCCTTATATGGGGAGTTTAGCATGATTTCTCACACCACTGACACTATTAAGAGATGTGATTGATGCACAATGTTCAGTTTTTTCGATTTATGACATGATGGAACACTGAAAATTTCAAGCGACAAGAATGACTTTTCCCACTCATTATTAGATATGCGAATATACCTTATTGATTGAGATTAAGGGATCATTAGAATGGTCATAGATATCTGAGTTATGCCCCGATCCATCCACAAACTGGTATTCTAGGTATATGGCCACTTACGTCCTCACGTGCTTGGTTCATATAGGTGGATGAATATATAAATATTATATATGTATATATATTATATATATAAATGGTCCCTCATACACTTATTCTAACCATGAACCGAAGATTGTAGAGCCACCATGCATCCTTTTAAAACCTGAGCATGAGGTTATTTATTTTTTCAGTGTTATTAATTAATTAATTTATACCCGAATGATGTTTAGTTATGAGAACAACTCATATTACTTCAATAAACCATTAGTGGTGACCCAATGATATTTTATCTCACACCCTAATAGATCTATCATTGTTACCCACAAAGATCATATATCTGCAAGATCAGATAAGGGCAAGGTCCATCCTATAAGTTTTGGTTACATTTTACATATATGTGGAGCATAGGATCAGAGGACAGAGAATTTTCTTATGATTATTGTGGAAAATATTTTTTTTCCTTATGTACTTTATGTATTTAATCATTGTATTCCTATCCCCTAAAGACCTTTTGTTGAAAATTATTCCGTGCATTCATGTATTGACACTCCCATAGAGGCTTTTGAAATTATTATTCAGTTGTTCAGGTTTTTATTCTTCCACTACTTATCTTATTTTATATGTTTATATATGCTTCTGTAGTTTTATTTTTATTATTGAATCAAATATTACACTAGGATAATAGTCTATAGTCTCCCCACCATACCACCTATATACCCACACTATTAGTCTGTAGCCTTATCCATACAGGGAGGTACACTTGGGGGATTGTATCCCACCATATTAGGGAACGAGTTAAGTGGAGCCCAGGTTTGGATGTTACAAAAAGTATCCTGAATTTGTAAAAAGAAAATAGTGTCATCCTAATGTCCTTTTGGAACCCGAGCTGATTTATTTATAGTTTTCCTTTTTTTCACCACATTTCTATATCGGTACACTTTTATTTTATATTCACATGATTTATAATACTAGAAGGTGTTTGTGGTGGATTACTGAGCATATCTCACACCCCATTCGGGAAAAGGATCGTCACCAAAATTGATCTCTTAATTTCAAATATGGAAAAGGAAAGGGGACTAACTATAGAATCTCGATTGTCTACCATGGATGGACTATCATAATAGACGAAAAAGAATATTCTCATGATGCTATTAGTGATTTATTTTGTACTTTTTTTCTTTTATATTGCATTTTTGTATATTTTAGATTCTTTGTATCATTTGTTCTTCCTTCTAGTAATTGTATCATCACATGATCATCATTTTCATATGACTTGGGTTATTTGTTATGTTATTTATTTATTATTTGTATGGTTTTATTTTATCATTATTGGTTATTTTTTTCCTCTATTTACTTGTTATTTTATATCATTGGGATCCACTTCACTAGATGAAATAGTCTCCCCACTAACACACCATAGTCTTTCCCTACTAGTCCACAACCTTTGGAATATGGTGTGGTGCACTTGAGGCCATGTGGCCAACTAGTTTTGATTACTCAAGAGTGAACCAATCATAGTGTACCACAATTTTTACCAAAATTAATCCAAAAGGGAAAATGAAATAATGAATAAAGAAATCATTAAAAAAATCCCAATATATACCTCTCCCACAAGATTCTCGCTATCATAAAAAAATAAGGAATAATAAACATATATAATAAAATAAAAATAATATAGTATAAAGAATTAATTAGTGACATAAATTTAGATATAATGTCATAGAAATTATCCAAATATCAATCAGAATATGTCAATCAAACCCATCATTATAGAATACCATTAAAATATAAAAATGAATCATACATCAAGAATCTTAGGATACTGAGAATTCATATGCAACTTAGATTCCCCTATACATTACTCAAAACCATCACACCTTTAAAATAAATGAACCAATGGATTTATAAGCCCATAAAACACCTTCTATTTATGATCCAAAATCTCAAAATGATGCTTTAAATTTTTTTATCATCCTCAAAATCCAAATCAACCCAATAAATTAAATGAGATTTACCATGAAGATATCAGTAAATTAATGACACATGGAAATAATCGTGGATCTATTCTCTCTATGGATGAAGCACTATTGAATATTTTACATCATTGATAAAATTAAACACATTGAAAGGGATAATCAATCAACGATAAATATTACTCCCATGAATGAACCTTTACTATCTATGATGAGGTGAAACCCTCAAGAATATATTATCTCCAACCTCGAATTCTAGATCTATCATAAATTTCCATGGATAACACATAATATGGTTATGAGAATCGTCCATCCACTTATGGACCACGTATACCTTATTTTTCATGATCTACACTATATATGGACGAGAAATCATTAATTATCCATCCCCAATCCAATACAAAAAAGACATTAAAGGGAATCCATACAACGATTCAAATTGGGCTATACCAATGGATGAGTGATGACTTTTATTATAATAAAATTCAACCATGTGTAGTTGATTCACCAATAAACCTATAAAATCCCAAATACATGCATCCAAAATGACCATTATTTTATTGATAGTATATATCATCTGACCATCAATATGATGATACACTATAGTGATACGGTAAATTTTAGTGCAACAGGCACACTAGAGACCCTTCCACAAATTTAAGGTAAAACAAGAATCATGATTGGAGATGATTTTCCACTATATACTCTAAATCCACCTAATATCCACCATATAAATCCTTAGTAATTCATTCAAATTTCTTAACTCTTGAATTGAATTAAATGATTTTATTTCATCAACCAATCCAGAAACATCTAGATAATATCACATCCACTTTGAGATCAAGGAAAACTATCAAATAAATCTATTGTGATGTCCCACCATTTCTTATAAGAAAAATAAAATGGTTTTAGCAAAACTATAGGAATAAATTTTTAAAATTGAACCATTTATAAGAATAAATAATAATACCTAGACTCTACTACTAAACTATTCATTATAGGATAAAATAAATAACTCCTCATTGGATGACACATCCCAATAATACTCTAACGAACATGTAATTTTGAGTTATAAAACTGATAGAGAAATACATATTTTACTACCAATGAAATAATAATCCATCACGAAATAAACTATGAGGAGGGAAATCCTATAAAAGTTACTTGAAAGTGTCTCCATAGGTAATATTATCACACCCAGACATAACCTCAAGATCTCCCAAATTAAACTCCTCCACCCACAACATCATGGATGACTACACTATATTTAGTAATAGGAAAAAACTACCACCTATATCCTCCTTATCAAGATTCAAAGTAAAAAACTCCTCATTATATACTAATGGATCACTAAACACATGGTAAACACCCCTAATATAATTCCTAGGGAGTGTATTGACTTCAACAATTCCTTTCCATAGACTATTATAGATATCAAAGTCATATTCCAACAAGAACTCCATCAATCGTCACTGATGTTTTTTCAAATCCCACTAAGAGAAAAAATATTATAGATTATTATGATTTTTGAAGACCAAAATGTGTTCTATTTTAACACTCCACGATTTCATAGTACATTATTTCTTCATATTAATTCAATAACTTTCACTACACGCAACACCGAGTTCTAGCGCACTATGACTTACCAAACAAGCCGTTCAAAAGTGGTTATGAATACTATTAACTGAAAATTGAACTTTATATAATCCTTATAATTTTATAAACAATTTTATGAGTTTCTTAGACAAAATGTAAGAACAAATACATTTTTTTAGATAAAAGAAGTATTTTTCCAAAAATAAAATTTTACCGCCTTTTAATGGAGAATCCTTTTTAAATCTAGTATTTGAAACTTTTATATATTCAAATAGACAAAATAAAATTCTTCTTTAGAATCGGGACATAAGAATTTAGTTTCAATAATGTTTTGGTGTTTTTCTGATAACTTTTATATTTTGGTGAATATTGAAAAATACTATATTTTAACTGAAAACACCTTTTTTAATCAAAATAATTTAGATTGTAAAATTATACATTTTAATGTCATTTAAGTATAAATACATTATATTTTTAACATTTAATCCAATTGTGGTCATTGTAAGTAATTTTACATTGAAATTGGACATAAACAAGTGTCAAACTTTTGATAGTTATTAAAAATACGCCTTTTGGTTTTAATAGCAAGAATTAATTTTAAATTAATAAATGCAACTTTTATTTTTTAAATTTGTTAAAATAGACTTCATTTTCGGACTTTGAATATCTAAATTAACTTATGGGGAAATTTTGGTACTTTTCTGATAACTTTCATATTTTGATGAATAGTAAAAATTGTTAAATTTTAATTAAAAACAACTTTTTAAATCGAAATAATTAATAGTGATAAATTATGAATTTGAGTGATTTGAAAGTGTAATTATATTATAATTTTACCATTTAATCCAATTTTGGTCATTGTACATAATTTCATATTTAAACTGGACATAAGAAAGTTTCAATCTTTTGATAGTTATTATTTGTTAAAAAGACACTTTTTGTTTCGACAACGGGAATTAATTTTAAATTAATTTCTACCACTTTTGTGTTTTGAAATTGGAAAAATGGATTCCATATTTATAATAAGGATTCCCAAATTGTAAAAATAGGTAACTTTTATTTTTAGACATTTTGAATAATTACTTCGGTAAATATTTTATTTACCATGGTTAAAGGGTAAATCCGGTAAATAATGGTAAAAAAATAATATTATAATAATATTAATTTATCCTAAAACGTGTCCTAACCTTATTGGTTGATACATATCCGATCATGAGTATATTAGGGTCGATTTTGGGACCCCATGGAGCCACTTTTCGGTGATAAGGACACTTTATATTAATTAAGTTAAAGTAAATACAAAAATGACATAAGCATATATCTTTTGGATAAACAATTTTTACATAGGTTTATATATGTTATATTTTTTACTATAAATATTAATTAGAAATATAAAAATATTTCCTACATAATGGGATTTTATATATAATTTTTAGACATTGAATAATTAAATTTATTTATGACACAATAATGATGCAGTATTTTCCTCATTAATGAACGAATGAAAAAATTAGTAATATAAATGTTAAAATAAAAATAATTTGAAAGTTTTGATTTCATTAACTAATTTTATTGGTTAATATTACATGTTAGGATTTCTTAAATGAATTAGTTTCTAACTAATAAATAATTTAATACTTTAACAAAAATCAATTATTTAATATTGACAAAATTGACATAAATGAGTTTTTAAAACAAAATATTTTATTATTAATTAATATTATATTCCTAAAATTCTAAGGATCGGAAAAAGGACTTATATCATGATAGTGTTATCATTAATGGAAATATTGGGGGTCTCATGGATGTATATAGTATGTTTATTAACTATATAATATAAAAATACAAAGTGACATGGTAAATGTCAAACAAATTAACTAAGAGTTAAAACTAAAAGATAAGGTTAATATAATGACACAAACCTATATAAAATATATTATTTGAAATTATTTCAACCCATAACCACCTTATACTTTGACTAATTCACTTGGGATTCATTAGACACCGAATATGAATTTATTATAAATTAATAATTTAAGTTTTTCCTAAAGAGACCCTCCTCCCCCTTATAAAAGGACACCACTTCTAACCAATTCATCACACCTTAAAAGCCTTTTGGTTCCGCCAAAACCTTCCCAAATATTCTCTCAACTTCCCTCAATTAAACATAGAGGCCATAGATCGATCAAATCAATATGAAGAACCCGAGGAAGAGGTAATGTTTTCACCACCCACTTTCAAGTTCCTTTCTTCTTCAACTTCTTCTTTCATTGTTGTTTCCATAATAAAATAATAACTCCAGTAAATTATATATACTGTGATGTTATTATAAATATGTTACAACCATATTCATTATTCTATCCATCCTTTGAATGACATGTCACCATACGTGCGTACGTACAACCTACCATCTCCACGTCGTGGTGTAATTGTTATTCAATACACTATTATTTGGATGGATATAATAATGATGTGTAATTAATTTAAATAATAAATATTACATGATAATGATTCTGTATATATGATATACCATCCAATTATATATTATTTTAATATCAAAAGAATGAAATTGTCGCTCGTGCGTACGTACGGACTACCGTCTCCACGAACGCGATGAGATTCATTCCCCATTGTATCCATTCAAGAATAATTTTCACTTGATGGTTAAAAATAAGGTTTAAAGACATAATATAATTCTGGATATGAATAAGATACAACCTATCCATAACAAACACGACTTACATAACAAAGAATATAACAGAAAATGAATCAGTTAACACCCGAAACCACTATAATACAAAGATATTATTAACAAGGCAATGTTAAAAAATCATATATGATATAATATTAATGTATATGATTCTTGTATAATTTAATAACAATTATTTCACCATTATACAGGAGTTTAACCTATCCTCAACCAAGGAAAATTATAAGGTAAGTGATAATTTCACAATCTCTTTATTATCAGAGGTTGTTTATACATAAGTGTCTACTGGGACTTCTTTATCATCCACATCCGTGTTTCCTAAAAATTTATTTCAAATCATTTTTACTATTTTATAGACTATGGTTTAATGTAATTTATACCAATGTTGAATTTTTAGAATATTTTTATAAAGGAATGTTTTTTTTGTTTTCCAAACAAGGTCCTTTTTAACCTTTTTGACAACATTATGCTAAGAATGTCTTTTTTCAACTTATACGGAAGGTGCGGCTATTTTCCACTATTATAAAATCATCGAAGCTTCCCATACATTCTTATAAAAATATTTTGAAACTAAATGTTTTATTTTATAATTATGTATCTTTTAAATGATTTCAAAATGAATATTTTAATAATTTGTGAAAGGTACTCTTTATCCAGATCAGAATTTTAACTATTTTAAAGATTTATTTTTCTAAATCATTTTAATTAATTTCCATGTTTTCAAAATGATTTTAAGGATTTATTTATATGGAAATGAATGTTTTTAAATGATATTTCTTTTCAAAAGTCTCAATGTGCTATGGGACACTTTGATTCAAAAATCTCTTTTAAATTACATCCTTAATAAATGTGTTACTTTTAAATGATTTCAAAAAAATAGATATTTCCCCCAAATAGTTTTGATTTCATCTATGTCAACATCATTTGATGGATTTTAAGGTTATTTGAAGTTGATTTGTTATGATACAAAACTTCCATATTGTATTGAAGTTTTTGTGATATGTTTAACTGTGGATGTGTTATTTTTATACCATTCATGGTTTATGGAGAAAGTATTGACATTTCGTATGCTAGTTTTAATACGAATGATTCTGTTATGATTAAACCTATTCATATGAGGAATGCATTGGACTTAGTAATTTATGGGTGGATCCCTCTATAGCTCCTCGATGCATCGGTAGGTCTCATGCGACAAACTAGTGTCTTGGCACAAGTCTTTGACAAAATCTTATTTGTAGTCTTGGCAAAAAGCCTTGACTATGTGGTTATGATAGTCTGGAATTATGCATTCCATCATTATAAAAGTGGTTATTGATATTGCATGTGATTATTCGACTAGTAGAATATCCATGTGAATAAGTAAATGACATTACTTCATTTTATTTTTGTCATATTATGAGGAAGTTCAAATTTAAAAGTATTTTCTTTAATTATACATTACCTTTAATATTTATGTTTATTTATGAAATTGTCCGCTACATTGTTATCCTTAATGAGCATCTGAGCTCACCCCTTTCAATGTTTTAATTTTTCCCAGGATGTAATGAAGTATTTTATGAATGACCTACTGGGGAATGTATGAGGGGATATGAAGACAAGATGTGTTGTAGTTTTTTTTCACTTTATAATGTAATGTAAGATTAATGAATATATCTATTGTTTCCATGGTTACTAAACAAATCGGTCATTCGAGACTTGATCTTTTGTGATCATGACAATGTTCTGTAATAATGAACCGAATCTGGGTAACAGGGGTTCAGGGTGTTACAGTTTGTATCATAGGAAGTTTAGTACAAAACATGGAAGCTAGATTTAGATAAACTTTGTTTAGAGAACATAGACCTAGACTTTGAGGAGTAGTATAGAATAACTTCCTTGAATTTTGGTATTGTAGAGTTTTTTTGAGTTTTCTGAGCAATACATCCTTATCTAGATATGAGTAGGTAGAGGCGGCTCGGGAACAGATGTACCTAGGGGTAAAACCCAAAAACATCGCTTTGAGCTGGACTTGAACGAGAACTGTTACACGAAAATGGACCTTGCTGCACTCTTAGTCACGAAACTCTCAGGGGATATGTTTAGGATAATTCTCATTTTCGTTACAAACCATTATGATGTGTTTATGAGTATATACTACCTCAAAGAAGACATTTTTATGATGATCGATTATATCCATAAACTGTTTAATTTATGTAAAGTGTTTTACAAGTTTGGGATTAGGTATTGCAATTCATAACCTAATCTAGTGTATGCCATTGTTTAGAAATGGTTCCTAGTAGAAGGAATGAGAACTCCAGCTATACACATGATACAAAGAATAAGAATGATTATACCTTTCATGGTCTTAGGCCATAATTTAGAAGGGAAATAGTCTCCCATGTATTATCATCATATGAAGAAATAATATCATGTGTTGATAAGATAAGTAAAGAGTTCTCGGAGTACTATAGATTTGAAGGGAAGCCAGAGAAGAAAATGATGGTAGGGAGAAAGACAGATAAAGTGAATAAGGTAAAGAAGGATTTTCCCTTATGTGATAACTCTATAAAGAATCACCTTGGAAAATGCTTGAAGGGAATGGGAGTATGTTATAGTGTGGAGAAAAATGACTCCACGTTCGTGATTGTGAGGGGAAGAAAAAGGTTTCAAATTTACAACACTTCATCTGCAAGGAGTGGGGACACTACACAAATAAATGTTAAAATCATCAATGTATACCACAAATGATGAAATTGGATAATAATAAAGTTATGATACTACCACAAATGAAGTGGAATGACTAGTGTTCTTATGTTGTTATTAAATAATTACTCCATTTGAGTATTGTATCAACGATGTATTGGTTATATGAATTTTAGAGATAAATATTGATTATACTGTAGTACTATATCATTGAAGATTTGAGATTATATGGTACTATGAAAAGTGACTCAACATCTAGTTAAACTTGTTTTTTGAAAATACATGGTTGAAGGAAAGGTAATTATTAATATGGTCTTGATACTGAGGGAGTAATTTTGGAATAAGAGATGGTTGATTTGGATAAATGATATTGGATATTTTTGACTACCTTGGCACTGATTAATGGTTTGTTTATTTCATCATTGTTGGAATATTAAATGTTTTTGGATATAAAATGTATATTCAGTATTATATAAGTAATAAGGGACGATGAATGTAATCAATAAGGTTTTATGGTATTTCAGGATGTTGTAGTGTTTTAAAAGAATACATGGTAAAGGTGTTCACATGCTATTATGTGGGAAAAAGGATCTTCATTGTGTTTACCTTCTTTATAAATTTTGGACTGTGAGTTGGACATAAGTATTTTGGATAAGTCTAGTTTGAGATAATTTCTGAATTTCCATAAAAAGGACAACCCGGAGTTCAAGCGGCAACCCGTCGCGTCCGGCAAGGCCATAAGACTTGAACCCACAACCGAAGGGCGACAAGGGTGTATCACCTACCACTGACCCATGTGATGTCCTGGATTGAATAATTTAGTTTCTTAATGGTTATTCTAGATAAATTAAAAATTCTTTTTTTTTGAACCCTATATAAATAGGATAAAAAGAATATTATTTTTATGTTCTATTATCTTTTAGACTGGAAGATGAGTTTGTGGTAGAACTTAGTTAAAGGATGGGACTCAACTTTTCACGTATATATTTTTCTTATTCTCTTATTCAATGAAGAAATTAATTCTTATACTTTAGTGAAGGGGATATTAAAACAAAAAATGTGTTATCCTAATACCATATGTTTTGTTGAAAGGATGGTATTTTAAATCATCACAGATTGATGAATTTAAGGACCTCAATTTTACAGTTGTTTTTGATTGATGACCACAATAGCTACATATAAATTTTTAAATTTTCCTCCAATTATATGTCTCTTATTTCCACCAATGTTCTCCTAATCGAGACCATAATTTGGTGGTGACCCTTTCATTTCCCTTTTCCTCATATTATGACTAAATTTTACTAACCTAATTTCCAAAGTGGGTTTTCCCAAATGTATTTTCTATTTTAAACTTTTTATTTTTGAAAAATAATTTCAAATTATGAGGACGCAATTTATTAAAGGAGGATAAATGTAACACCCCAAGATTTCATAGTACGTTATTTCTGCAATGTAATTCAATAACATTCACTACACGCAACACCGAGTTCTAGCGCACCATGACTTACCAAACAAGTCGTTCAAAAGTGGTTATGAATAGTATTAACTGAATTTTGAACTTTATATAATCCTTATAATTTTATAATCCATATTATGAGTTTCTTAGATATAATGTAATAACAAATACATTTTTTCAGATAAAAGAAGTATTTTTTTAAAAAGGAAATTTTACCTCCTTTTAATGGGGATGCCTTTTTAAATCCAATATTAGAAATGTTTATAAATTAAATTTGACAAAATATAATTCTTCTCTATAATCAGGACATAAGAATTTAGTTTCAATAATGTTTTTGTGTTTTTCTGATAACTCTCATATTTGGGTGAATGGTGAAAAATAGTATATTTTAACTAAAAACAACTTTTTTAGTCAAAATAATTTATATTGTTAAATTATATATTTTAATGGTATGGAAGTATAAATAGATTATATTTTTACCATTTAATACAATTATGGACACTTTAAGTAATTTCACATTGAAATTGGACATAAACAAGTGTCAAACTTGTGATAATTATTAAAAATACACCTTTTGGTTTTAATAGCGGGAATTAATTTTAAATTAATAAATTCAACTTTTATATTTTGAATATGGTAAAATAGACTTAATTTTTTTGATTCTTAATATCAAAGTTATATTAGGGTGAAATTTTGGTACTTTTCTGATAACTTTCATATTTTGATGAATAGTGAAAATTACTAAATTATTATAAAAAACAACTTTTTTAATCGAAATAATTAATAGTGATAAATTATGTATTTTAGTGATTTTAAAGTATAATTAGATTATAATTTTACCATGTAATCCAATTTTGGTCATTGGAAAAAATTTCATATTTAAACTGGATATAAGATAGTGTCAATCTTTTGATAGTTATTATTTGTTAAAAACATGTTTTTTGTTTCGACAACGGGAATTAATTTTAAATTATTTTCTGCCACTTCTGTGTTTTTAATTTTGAAAAATGGATTTCATATTCGGTATCAGGATGTACAAATTGTGAAAATAGGTAACTCTTATTTCTGTACATTTTGAATAATTACTTCGGTAAATATTTTATTTACCATGGTTAAAGGCTAAACCCGGCAAATAAGGGTAAACAAATAATATTATAATAATATTAATTTACAATAAAACGTGTCCTAACCCAATTGGATGATACATTTCCAACCATGGTCATATTTTGGTCGATTTTGGGACCCCATGGAACCACTTGTAGGTGATAAAGACACATCATATTAATTATGTTAAAGTAAAAACAAAAAAGACATAAGAATATATCTTTTTGGAAAACAATTTTTACATAGGGTTATATATTTTATATTTTGGACTAAAAATATTCATTATAAATATATAAAAATTTCCTACATAATGGTATTTTATAAATAATTTTTAGACATTGAATAATTAAATTTATTTATGACACAATAATGATGCAATATTTTTTCATTAATGAAAGAATCAAATAATTAGTATTATAAATATTAAAATAAATATAATTTGAAAGTTTTAATTTTATAAACTAATTTTATTGGTTAATATGACATTTTATTATTGCTTAAATGAATTTGGTTAGAATTAATAATGTTGTTAAGACTTTAACCAAAATCAATTATTAAATATTGTCAAAATTGACATAAATGAGTTTTTAAAAGAAAATATTATATTATTAATTGATATTCTATTCCTAATAATCTATGGTTCGTACAAAGAGCTTATATCATGATAGGTGTATCATTAATGTACAACTTGGGGGTCTCTTGGATGTATATATTATGTTTATTAACTATATAATATAAAAATACAAAGTGACATGGTAAATGTCAAACTAATTAACTAAGAGTTAAAACTAAAAGATAAGGTTAATATAATGACCCAAACCTATGTAAAATCTATTGTTTTAAAGGATTTAGACCCATCACCACCTTATACTTTGAATAATACACTTTGGAGCAATTAGAAACCGAATATCAATTTATTATAAAATAATACTTTATTTTTTTTCCTAAAGAGCCCCTCCTCCCCCTTATAAAAGGACCCCACTTCTAACCTATTATTCACACCTTCATAGCCTTTTGGTTCGTCCAACCCCAGACCAAATATTCTTTCAAATTTCCTTAATTAAAACTAGAGGCCTTAGTTGGATCAAAATCCAACCTAAAGATCCCTTTTGATAAAATCAATAGGAAGAACCTGAAGAAGAGGTAATGTTTTCACCACCCACTTTCAAGTTCCTTTTTTCATCAACTTCTTATTTATTTGTCATTTCCATTATAAAATAATAACATCAGTATATTCTATATAAATTTATTTTATTATAAATATGGTACAACCATATCCAGTATTCTAACTATCCTTTTAATGACACGTCACCATACGTGCGTACGTACAGCCTACCATCTCTATGTCGTGGAATAATAGTTATTAAATACACTATTATTTGGATGGGTATAATAATGATTTGTAATTCATGTAAATAATAAATATAAAATGATAATGATTATGTATATATGATATGACATCCAATTATATATTATTTTAATATCAAAAGAATGATATTGTCGCTTCTGCGTACGTACGGACTACCGTCTCCACTAACACGATGAGATTCATTCCCCACCGTGTCCATTCAAGAATAATATTAATTTTTTGGTTAAAAATAATATTTAAAGATTTAATATCCTTCAGTATATGAATAATATACAACCTATCCATAACCATCATGGATTATGTAACAAATCATGTAAAGGAAAATGAATCAGTTAACACCCGAAACCACAATAATACAAAGATATTATTAACAAAGAAATGTTAAAAGATCATATATGATATCATATTAATGTATATTATTCCTTTATAATTTAATAACAATTATTTAACCATTATAAAAGAGGTTAAACTACACTCAACTAAGGAAATGTAAAAGGTAAGTGTTAATTTCACAATCTCTTTATTATCCGAGGTTGTTTTTACGTAAGTATCTACTGGGACCTCTTAATCATCCACATCCATGTTTCATAAAAATTTATTTAAAATCCTTATTAATATTTTATATACTATTTGTTAAAGTAATTTATAACATTTTTGACTTTTTATAAAGTTTTTATAAAGGAATATTTCTGTCGTTTTCCAAAGAAGGTCCTTTTTAACCTTTTCGACAAAATTATGGTAAGAATGTATTTTTTTTAACTTATACGGTGGGTGTAGCTATTTCCTGTCATTATAAAATCATCAAAGATTACCTTACAATATTATAAGAATATTTTGAAATTAAATGTTTTATTTTATAATTATGTGACTTTGAAATGATTTCAAAATGAATATTTTAAGAATTTGTGGAAGGTAGTCTTTACCAAGATCAGAATTTTAAATGTTTTAAAGATTTATCATTCAAAATCTTTTTAATTAATGTACATTCTTTCAAAATGATTTTAAGGATTTATTTATATGGAAATGAATGTATTGAAATGATATTTCTTTTCAAATGTTTCAAAGTGTTATGTGACACATTGATTCAAAAATCCCATTTAAATTACTTCCTTAATAAATGTATGACTTTTAAATGATTTCAAAAAAATGGATATTTCACTCGAATAGTTTTGATTTCATCTATGTCAACATCCTTTGATGGATTTTAAGCTTATTTGAAGTTGATTTATTATGGTACCAAACTTCCATATTGTATTGAATGTTTTGTGATATGTTTGAATGTGGATTTGTAATTTTTATACCATTCATGGTTTATGGAGAAAGTATTGACATTTCATATGCTAGTTTTAAGATGAATGTTTATGTTATGTTTAAACCTGTTCATATGAAGAATGAATTGGACTTAGTAAGTGACGGGTGGAGCCCGCTATAGCTCTTTGATGCAGTAGAAGGTCTTATTAGACAAACTAGTTTCTTTACACAAGGCCTTGACAAAATCTTATTTGTAGTCTTGGAAAAAGACCTTGACTATGTGGTGTTGATAGTCTGGCATTATGCATTCCATCAGTAGGAAAGTGGTTATTGATATTTCATGTAATTATTTGACTAGTAGAATATCCATGTGAATAAGTAAATGACATTATTTAATTTTATCTTTTCAATATTATTCTGAAGTTCAAACTTAAAAGGCTTTTGTTTTAGTTATACATTGACTTAAATTTTTATGTTTATTTATGAAAGTTTTTGCAATATTTTTATCCTTACTGAGCATCTGATCTCACCCCTTTCAATGTTTTAATTTTTCCCAGGATGTGAAGAAGTATTTTATGAATGACCTGGAGGGAATGTATGAGGGGGTATGAAGAAAAGATGTGTTGTAGTTTTTTTTCACATTATAATATAATGTAAGACTTATGAATATATCTAGTATTTCCAAGGATACTAAACTAATTGGTCGTTTGAGACATAATATTTTGTGATCTTGCCAATGATATGTAATAATGCACTGACTCTAGGTATTGGGGTCAGGGTGTTACATCTATAATGAGATAATGTCACACCAATTTCATGTAAAACATAAATATTTTATGATCAATATCATGGGTATTATAGTTATATTCATGTGGTTATAACTATTGGGACCCATAGGAGAGGACCAACCCATCCTGTGTGTAAACATAACCCCATTACTGGTAGAAAGAATAATTGGATACCTTGAACATGAATCTATATTGTTTGATGAAGGATTATATTATTGATTAGATTAAACTTAAGATAATCAAAGGAATTCTAGTTCTAATTCATCTATATAAGAAATTATCAATTTTCACTATGACTCTCAATGAAGATACAATCTGAGAGAAATAAATGTAAACATATAATAATAGGTTGTAGAAAAATTAAAGTATGAAAATATCTAATATTATTGAGGGGAAAATAATAAATAATTACCTAATTATTTGAAAAATATAGAACTAATACCCACTAAGATACAACATTCATAAGAAAATACATGTCTTGTATCTAAGACATATACTTGAATAACATTACATAAAACTGATTCCATTGAAAAATAGATATAAAACACTTAAATTTTACAAATTAACCAATAATAACCTCAATTATACAAGGAATCTATCAATGAAAAAAACAAAAAAAAATTCCAATAACATAAAAAAAATTGAGTACATCAGTCATTTGAAAACATCCATGGAGTATGCGATACCAACAGGAATTACCCAAAACTCAATGCGTCTATAATGAAATATGAAGGTAGTATCATAGATTTACTCATCTTTCACCATCATAAAATAATAAACAATAAATAAGGCATTTCGAACAGTATATCTACCATCAATATAAAAAATGAATCATCAATCCTCTGGAGGGGATAATAGTTATTTTCAATCCCCTAACCCGGTCGCTAAAAAATTTTCGTATCACCAAAAATGTTCATCATCCTTTTTTTAAAATAAAATAACAACATTAAACTGATATAAAATGGATTGGTATAGACCCCTTTTAAAAACATAATCGATTTGGATATATAGATATTACATCTATAAATTTGTCATCTATTCGGATAAATTGAAAACATAGAAGCACTGCTTGCATCTTTATCCCAAACATGATATCAAATCACCATGTATTATCACAATAAATTTGAAATATTTCTAAAAAATATAAAAAAATGATATCTAAAACCTATATATATCCCAATATTAACTCATCAAAATAGGAAAATGGTATATTTGTATGCCAATGACACTTTTGGTGCTCCCACCTAACAATAATTACAACAAGATCACATTTCATAATAAATAAAAAACACCCCTTAGGAATAAATAATTTACATATTTCAATAAATAAAAAAAATCCATGTCAAAAAATAAAATTATATGTATATATATATAAACATACAAGATCTACCAATAAAGAATGGTGTCCAATAATTAGCTCAAAATGTTGACACTCTTAAAATAAGATTGACTAATCTATAATAGAAATAATTAGCAATAAGGGAACTGGAGTTTTATCCACTAGTAGACTAAAATAAAAAACTAAGGTATCTATAAATATTGATGGTGAAGATCTAAAATAAATGAATTCATATACCAGGGTAGAATATAAATAAATAGTATCTTAAATGAAATCTGGTCATAATCGAACAAGAAAACCATTAATATACCTCTGAAGTGGCTTAGAAACTAAATGCATACCACCATCAAAGTTAGAAAATTGGATCATTCAATGTCCATGACCTCATAAAGAAATGAAAACTAAATATACCTTACCAGTAACTGATTGATAAATTCTATATCTATAAATTATATGAGGCTGGGGGAACTCCTCATTGGATAAAATTTCAACTTACCAAACAATTATGGACTTAAATTTGAAACACTTGTACTCTTTTTTCTACTATTAAATCACTTAGTAACAAAGACTTGTCTATACCAAAAACATCTCAATTACCTATACCTTTTAACAGACATTTAAGTATGTAAAAATCATATATGGGTGACTTGTCTATAGTTATATGGGTGTAATAAGTTCTTAAAATTCCACACTTAAGACTCCTCCAAAAGAAGACTGGTTTCATAATAGAGAATTTTATTGATGTCAATTAGAAACTAACTCATGGTAGTGATACCATAACAGAGATAAATAAATTCACACTACTAGGATTCCATTTATTTATAGGGGATAAATTATATTTAAATATGATTTTAAAACATCTCTGATGATACATCTGACTCCTCACAATCATTATGTAACAATACCCACCACTGATGAGGAACACCACACAATAAACTAATATCCAATAAAATCAATAAATTTTAAAATAGTCAGGACTAATATATATATATAGGTCATTATAATTCCTCTATATCTACTAATATGGTATAGACCCCTCAAACTTTTTTAATCTCTGATCTTGGAACTCACACAACATCAGCTTCTATGAATCGTCCTCATCAATATCAACTATTTGAGGATCTACTAGAGCATCTAATAGTAACTCATCATCCTAAACCTCATGAGGAAACCGACCATGAATACTCTCTATAGAAGAAACAGGGAGTCCTATACTAGAAAATATATAAATTTTTAATATTAATTTAATTATTTATAATTTTCCATAACCTTTCCAAAATTTATCACATGTATAAAAATAATGATTCATCAACCACACCTTGGTCCCTTCAACTCAAGCATCGTCACCTCACTCAACATGTTGAGTAGGACTATGTTTTATTTATTGTGTCACATGAGTCCCTTACCACTTATATCATATCTTTTATACCCTTCCTATATCTCATTTTAAGTATGAATGAAAACATTTCTCTAAATATCCATAAAAACAAACTAGTAACCAAAAAAATAAATCTTATCCCTCATATAGAAGCCATAATACAACTTTTTCATTACATGCCCTAATTAAAACCCCTCCTGGGTTTGAAGATAATATTTTTATGACCCTTTAATCCTAACATTGTTTATCCATGGATTGATGACTAGAACACAGTTTATAAGAAAAGGCCTAAGGGAAACATTTCCCACATAAATACCTTGTTCGAAGAAAAAACCACTAGTCAGATCCATAATATAATAAATAAACTATCATCAATAATAATTTAATTTCATGAATAACTAAATATATCTAAAAATACATACCATGAACATTTATGATTAAAATAATTCTACAACATCCATGATCACTATAATTTTTTTTGAAATTATGTTTTAGAATTTTGTAGATTTATGCTTTTATTCCCTTTATAACTAGATAAATTGATTCAACATGAATTTTTGTAAAATCTAGAGTTAAATGTATAATATTCATAAAATTTTAGATAATTTCATTGATTATATAATTTTCAAATTAATTTAGATAAAACTAAACTAATTTTTATGTTTTTTAATTGTTTAGACATATCTAGTCCATAAGCGCTATGATTGGGATGTGGGATTTACTATACATTAAACCTTAGGTGTAAAAATATTAGAAGAAATGCTAATTTACTTCCGTATTGATATGTAACATTCTAATTCGGAAGTATAATATTTTTTTCTATTATGATATATTACTATGATATATTTAATATTCTATATTCTTGTGGAGAAGATACGTTCTAGAGAAGATGTGTAATATTATTTAATAGAATATTTGAATAAATATTGAAGTATATGTAATATTATATCTACCAAAAAAGTGTAATAAAATTCATTTTATACATGGGAAATCATAAAATCGAAACTACAACTGATAAGTAGAATATTTCATCCAAAGAAGATGATATAAAACATTTTAGATTTTTACAAATCTAATGATTTAATATACATAATATATTGAATGAAGATAAAATATGATAAGTAATATAATTTTCTGATAGTATTTGATTTAAAATATTCTATGTTTACTATATCTGATATTTTATGAGGAACGAGGTTAATATGTAATATTTGTTGAGTTTTTAGAAATTGATGAAGTCACCACCCATGTAGGGTTTTTGAAAAGTTATAAAATATAATTTATACGAACATAAGTTTAATGTACATACCTTCTCAAAAATAATTGGGTCCTATATTTTTTAAATTTATAAATTATATAAAGAGATGTTCTCTAAATACTTATATATTTATATTACATTTATGGAATTTTAAATTTTATGAAAATTGTTATTTTAATTAATTTTATATCTCTACTAAAAACATAGAAAATAATATTTAACATTTATCATTTATTATTCATCTCACATACTATTCCATATAAGGAAACCATTTCATATGTTGAAATATATAAGAGTATTTATATTCCTTCATATGATAATAGAGTTGGCCAAATTAGTATTCACTCATGCATTGCATATGAATGTCTAAATATAGTACTTGAGAATCATTATTTTAGATTTACATATTATTTTTATATGATTGTCGAGGTGGGTGATTTTTCCTGATTCTAGGAGGAAACTCCATGATACAAAAAAACTCTCTTTATTATTATCCTTTTCATTTTAGGCACTATAATGCTATAATGGTAAATTAAATCCCATAAAAACAATAGAAGATTTACTCAGCCAGTGGATACACCATAGAGAGGGTATTTATTTTAGCTACCTGTTTCCGATGCTTTCGTCAGGGCGCGTGCATCCGTTCGTCTGTGGAGGAGGACTCGCTGCATTGTTTCCCCGCATTCCTGCTTTCCAAAGGCGGGAAACATTCGCTCCTTATTCAGGGACATCTGCTCTTTGATCGAAACGGGATGATGGGATGTCGGTTCATCCTTCCGTGGATTCCTCCTCAGAATTCATCACCTAGTCCGGGTATCCCTCATAGATTTAATAAGTTGTTCGTGAAACTCTTCCCAGTGCCATGTTTCCATGGATTCCGGCTAATTACACTGCTTCTGTTAGGACATTCCAAAGGGTCTGGTCAGGGCAGCAACCTTCAGTCGATGGAGTAGTCACGTCGAGGCATCAGTAGCGTGTCTTGATACCGGGGAACTGGCGTGTCTCTCTTTTTTCCCTTTTCATAGGGCTTCTTGAGGGCGTGGAAGCCCGAGGCATCCCACATCGAGCATGGGGAATTATATGCCATAGACATATATCTAAGGTTTTCCTCAGCTTCCTGTGTTTACCACAAGGCATGCCGCGAGTTTAACATCCATCGGAGATGGATAAGCCCGATCAGAGCATTAGCTAGAATGGATCGGATTGAGGGATTCCCTTGAAGGGGTGCCGATTCCGGGACCAACCCATGGGCAGCTGTGAAGAAGAGCGGACCAACATGGTCTCACCCGGATATAACGGTCTGGGTGAGAATTAGGGTTGTTGATGGATGGATGAATGAAGTGGAGGGGGGAATAGCAAGGGCCCATCGCAAGGGAGAAAGTGAAGTTGGGCTTGAGCCTCGAAGAGACCTCCTACGTATCCTCGTGGCAGGGAATCAAAGTCCACATAGTTTGGGATGGTGTTGGCGAACCATCATGAAGGTGGACCTTGGTCCGATGCTTCAACGAACCGACACGAAGGTGGACCTTGGCCCGATGCATCAGCGAACCGACGTGAAGGTGGACTTTGGTCCGATGCGTCAGCGAACCGACGTGAAGAAGGTCGGAGTGACCAACAGGTGGTGGGCTTGAACCTCTAAGAGGCTTCCTACGTACCATGTCTTGACATGGATCAAAGACCACGTAGATCAGGTTGGACGCTGGAAGGCCGACATGAATGAGGAGGACCAGGAGGTCCTAGTGGTGGTGGGTTTGGACCTCATGGAGGCTTCCTATGTACCATGCCTTAGCACAGATCAAAGAACACGTAGTTCAGGTTGGTCAAAATGACTTGCTGCTGGACCGGAATACAGTTTAACGTCGTGCGGGACGAAGATGAACCCTGACGTGAATAAACGACGAGAGGTGGGCTTGAACCTCATAGAGGCTTCCTACGTACCATGCCTTGACATGGATCAAAGACCTCGTAGTTCAAAGGGGATTCGTCAGCGAACGGACGTGAAGGTGGACCTTGGTCCGATGGGTGGTGGTTTTGAACCTCCGCGAGGCTTCCTACGCACCATGCCTTGACATGGATGAAAGTCCTCATAGTTCAGGTTTCATTGGTGAACCAACGTGAAAGTAGACCAAGGGGTCCACTAATGGTGGGATTTAACCCCGTGAAGGCTTTCGACGTACCATGCCTTGACATGGATCAAAGTCCTCATAGTTTGGATGGTGGGTGTCAGCGGACCAACGTAAGGAAGGAGGGACCTTGGTCCAAAGGAGTATGGGATTGAACCTCAGGGAGGCTTCCTACGTACCACGCCTTGACATGGAACAAATTCTTCATAGTTCGGGAGAAAATGGGAGCCTAGAACACCGACAAGGAGACGGTCTGGGCCAATGATTGTTGGTCTTGAACCTCAGAGAGGTTTCCTACGTACCATGTCTTGACACGAATCAAAGTCCTCGTAGTTCGGGTTGGTCACAACGGCTTAACGTTGAACTGAAACACATTTTAACGTCACGTTGGATGCAAGTGGAACATGATATAAATTAGATGACGGGTGGGCTTGAACCTCATGGAGGCTTCCTAAGTACCATTCCTTGACATGGATCCAAGACCTCGTTGTTCTAGTTTCATCGGTGAACCGATGTGAAAGTAGACCCATGTGTCCACTAATGGTGGGCATGAACCTCGTGAAGGCTTCCTACGTACCATGCCTTGACATGGATCAAAGACCTCGTAGTTCAAATGGGTGTGCAGATCAATGTCATGCTGGATGGAGGAATATAGTGTAACGTCATGCTGGATGAGGGTATACAGTTTAACGTCATGCTGGACGAAGGAATACAGTTTAACATCATGCTGGACGAGGGTATACAGTTTAACGTCATGCTGGATGAGGGCATACAGTTTAACGTCATGTTGGACGAGGGCATACAGTTTAACGTCATGCTGGATGAGGGCATATAGTTTAACGTCATGCTGGACAAGGTTATACAGTTTAAAGTCATGCTGGACGAGGGTATACAGTTTAACGTCATGCTGGACGAGGGGATACAGTTTAACGTAATGCTGGACGAGGGCATACAGTTTAACATCATGCCGGACGAGGGTATTCCCATGGCCGATGATTACTCTAAGCCCACGTGAGTCATGCTCGGTGTGAGAAACAAGAGGTAGCAAGGACCTGACGATCACGTCGCGAAGGGTGCGTCCGTGAGAAGCGAAGAGGGGCTTACGCGTTAGGAGGCCCATGGTGGTAGGACTTACTCTAGGATGGAGGCCCGAAGTGCGGCAAAGCGCAACGGAAGAGGGATTTGGGACCAATGATGGGAGGTGCCTCGTTCCCTACCACGCCCTCCCCTGACCTTGGTAATGGGGAAGTACGAAGATACAGGGTTGCAACCATCCATTGGGGAACTAGGTTCGCCCTTCTCCCGAAGACATACGCCACTCCAATAAAGAGGATGTCGTCCCTTGTGGGGGGAGTGATTCCACTCTCGTGGAGACGAATGGCGTAAAAAATGTTCGGGCTAGGGGGACCCTTCGTGCGAGGCACGAGGTCGGGTCACTGTTTAAAGTCATGTGTTGAGGACGCGGTGCTTGGCGGTTTAACGTCCTGCAGGTCGGACGTGGTGGGTTTACTCCACACCCCTAAGACTTACATAACTGGTACCCTTTTCTCCTTGGGGAAGGTAAGGTACCAGTAAGGCCGTAGTCAAGGGGGTCATAGAGAAAACCATTGAGGGGTCCACGTTAGCGTGACTATGTAAAGAAGCAATAGCTGTTAGCGTGCCAATGCGAAGAATCATTAGGCGAAGCAATGCTACGAGTGGTGTTGTCCATGGGACATTGAAATAACATCGTGCAAACCTAGAGGGTCGCATGTGAAGAGGAATTTCCAAGCAGAGGAGCGTGCTTCACAAAGTGGAGTGACTTGGCCTTAGCATGGGGCAGTGGTTTGGATGGGGGGTGATTCACGAAGTGGAATAGTGTTCGCGGAGCACTGCCTCGTGAAGCAGAGGTGCCTCGTGAAGCATCGTGCAGCGGAGCAGTGTGCTTCGCGATGTGGAGCGACCCTACCTTAGCATGCGAATCGCTAGTACCAGATGGGTGTTTCGCGAAGCATAAATGCTCCGCGGCTGTCCGGGATCCCTTGGGAATCCTCATCCTTCGCGAATGCCCTTGAGCTTCGCAAAGGGAATCCCTCTCGGAAGAGGGGCTCAAAACGAGTCAAAGCGAAGGCGTCACGCGAAGTAGAAGTACCTCGCGGAGCTCATGATTCCCAGGGGCAAAGGGTGCTTCACGATTTGGGAGAGGAGAAGCCGAAAGGTCAGATTGTCTGTACCCCAAACTCTAGGGGAGCCTAGTATTTATAGGCGAGGGGCGCCGTGAAGCAGAACTCCCGCACTGCCTCCGGCACTTCGTGGCGTGCTCGCGAACGTCAAAGTCGATCGTGGAGAGGTACCACCACCGGAGCTTCGCGGCATGATCGCGAACATCAGGCCATTCGTGGAGATTTACCGCCTCCGGAGCATCGCGGCGGGCTCATGAATGTCAGGCCGTTCGTGGAGAGGTATCACCTCCGGAGCTTCGCAGAGGGATCACAAACGTCAGGCCGTTCACGGAGAGGTACCACCTCCAGAGCTTCGCGGGACGGCGATGCTCGGGGTGCTTTGCATCGGCGCTTCGCGAGGCCGTGTGCGGGGTGTTTTTTTCATCCCTTCCTTGCGTGCAATATTTTGGTGCAAAAAAAATGCCCTCTCTCAGACATGGAGTAGTAAAGGGCTGAAGGGTCGAAGTCTGAGGGAAAATCACCAAAATTGTCAGCGGTTCGCGATGCGACATTGCGAAGAGGGCACGCGGTGCCGACCAGGGCCACTGATCCGGATGCGCCGCGATTCTCCGGGGTTGCCGCCTATAAATAGTGGGGTCGACCTCTTTTGTCTGCACGTGATTTTCTCGTCTTTTTGTGCTCTCGATTTCGCGAAGCTCTGCGTACTCCGCACCTGCTCTCCGCGAATCGAGCTTCTCGGTGAACCACGAGTCTCTGACTCCGCGACCGCGCCAAGAGAACTCTTGTTTGCTGGCCTAGGTACGACTCCGCGGCTTGGCCTCACAACCGACCTTCACGAGCAGTCTTTGCGATCCAGCTTCGCGATCCATTCTGACAAAATTCTTTTCTGAGTGCCGGGACCGAAATGTCCCATCAAGAAGCTGTATTGGGGGTTCTTGCAGATGCCGCCCGTCGGGATGCGATGGCTAACTGTCAGGGCCTTGGAGAGATGGTCTGAAGTCACTCGGACCACATTACTTTGACAGAGCTGTTGTTGGAGGGTCAGAAGAATTATCCGCATTGAAAGAAGCTTCCATTGTATGGCTTCAGGTTAAGGGATGACTTCTTTATCCCTGAGGCGAGTAGGGACGAACCGGATTGTTGTTTTAGGAGCACGCCATGTCAGCACTAATGGTTCAGGGTGACCGATGGTCATGCGCGGGAGGACTTCACACCTATCACCACCGACTGTCTCTACAACCATGTGAACAATATTGATGGGAATCCACTGCAACCTAAGACATCCCCTCCTCTCTAACGTACCATGCTGAAGGCAGCTTTGCAGGATTTGAAGAAATGATGGTCCGATGAGTGGGACCTGCACCAGGGTGGCAACTTTACTGATGACTGGGCCTGGGCTTACTGGGTAGGCACCTCATGCGAGGAGTTTGGGGCTGAGTTGTGGAGAGTGGGGTTATATGAGGTGGCATTGGCCTCCCAATTCTATATTTACCAACTGAAACAACTGATGCCGGAATTGCTGAGCAGATGGTCGTCTAGGACCAACACCTTTCACCTGCACCATGGGGAGGTGGGAATTAGCCTGTGGGATGTCCACCAGATTTCTGGGGTTCCGATCTTGGGGGCCATGTATGATGAGTTTCTCCCCGTCATGAGCACGTGGGAGGATACAGAGAAAATGTCGCGACTGGCATTAGTGCTGATGGAATTCATCCCTGGAGAGGATAAATTGGCAGTAAGGGATGGCCACTTTAAGAAGTGGTTCCAGTGCTTCCTGAATTTTCCAGAGAATCGAGAGTTCCCTCTGAGGCCTCGAACTTGTCCGAGGGTGGCCCAACGGAGTAAGGAGCACTTTTATTGGTGGGTCTTGGAGGACAGCCAATGGAAGACTTGGTGTTTCAGTGTCAGCACTGAACAACAGCCGATAGTCAGGATGGCAACGTTCATTGCGGCTCTCATCTGTGGTTGGATCTTACTGGTGAGGGATACAAGCATGGGGGTGCGGCCCAGCTCGTTTATCATGGCGTCCATGCTGGCCATGAGGAAGTGGGTTAATCTGGGGATTCCAATTCTCGCCAAGCTGTACAGAATGCTACGGCACATTAGCGAGGGCAAGAAGCCACCAAGGATATGCGGGCCCTTCCACCTTCTATATGGGTGGATTGCAGTGCACATCAGGGGGATCTATGAGTTCCAAACCCTATTTCTCCGCCGGGATCAAACTTCAGCCCCTCCATCCTGAATGCGGTCGGGAGCTTCCCGTTCAAACTAACTATGCCAATGGTACTGAATCAGGTGTGGAGGGCGGATGAGTTTAATTTCCACCCCTTCCCATTGCCGACGGGGATACTTACTGATGACGGGAAGGGAACAGAAGAACACTGGGCTTACCTCCTGGCCTTTCGAGGCGGAGTTTTCGTGGCCTGAGTGGATCGTGAGCTACTCTGCGAACTGTACACCCCACATCCGTTTGCGAGGCAATTCTGGTGCCTCCAGCTGCTGACCCCATAGGTCTACTGGGAGGTGCGTCACGAGGAGCACTCGTGCGTGCTGAGGCAGCTGTGGCTCATGTTTACACGGGAAGATGGAAAGATGCAAATTGCATTGCCTCCATCCACCGCCGCTTTCGGATTGGTGAGGGAGTATTCCATTATTTGGAAAGCTGCTTACCTAGGGGAGATGCTGAAGTAGCTAACTATTCGGGTTGGTGACGGTGGGCCCCCTCTATCCCGAGGTTGGGGTCGGAGGGCAGCTAGGGCCTCTCGCGGTGGCGGGGCTGCCATGGTGGCGAGACCTGTACCGGCTGAGGGTGTGGTAGCAGCGGCAGATCCGGTGATTCTGGAAGAGCAAGGCCATCTGGAGGGGCGGCCACCGAGGGGATTTCATTGGATATCCAATCAGGATCCGGGGAGGCAGCTGTGTCATATCGACATGGGAGAGGATGCCTTCTTCCCGGAAGCCTGGGACATTTGGGATGTCAACCGACAATTCCTCAGTCCACCCGAGATATGGGCGGACTTGAATCACCTCGGGATGGAGTTACTGGGAATAGGCCCAGTCCAGGATAATTTCATGGTGTCTCCGGTGGAGACAGTGGAATACTTGGACGATCTGGAGGATTACGTTCACTCCAGTGGTGTCCCTCGCCAAATGACAGATCGGGTGAGGGTACTAATGAATCGAACGGTCCCCCCACAGTTATCGGCCGCCAATATAAGGGAGCACTTCCCCCTGCTAGAAGAATCAGAGGACTCCTCTCGGGAGGATGAGGCTGGAGGAGGGAGCCTGTTGGAGGAGGGACAGGTCGGAGATCAAGGCTCAGAGTCCGACGATTTCGCAGAGGCTCTCGGGGTAGCATTCCAAACATCTTTCTTCATGGCCGGTTCTTGGGCCACTATGGACTTCTCACCGATGTTTGAGCCATGCAGGAAGAACTTGTACGCATGCCTCGTTCTCGACCCTCGGCGGGTGATGATGTAGGACATTAAGAACCCGCGCCTATGGCTGCATCCTATTCTGCATCTGGTGGGACCAGAGCATCTGAGGTGGCTCCTCTGGAATCTCCAGACCTTCCAACAGTATACAGAGGGCCTCGGCTCGGGGTCCCGTCAGTATCGGCTCAAGATCAGCACTAGGAGGTCGACCTCTGTATGTTTCCTCTACCTGTTTCCTTGTCGTCATATGTAGACTATGCCAACTAACGTTTATGTCCCTCTTTGTTGTACAGTTCTCTGACTGGCGTGGGCTGCTGCGGCAAAGCTAGTCGGGATGTCTGGTGGCATCCCTCCTAGGGGCATGCCGGTGATGGTGGCGATAGTCCCCCCATCTTCCCGAGCTGCAACACACAACATCACTGGCGGTACCACCAGCAGAGTCATTCCTGAGGTCATTGGGGTGGACTCCGATGAAGAGGATCAGCGATCCGGTCGTACTCCTGTCACGCCTGCTTTGGTGCCAGATGTCGCGCGGAATTCAACGCCAGATGCAGATCCCGCCAAGGACTTCCTGCAGGCATATCCTACGTATGAGCCTTCCAATCACGCATACTGGGATGAAACGGCCTCCGACGAGGAAGACAACAGCATAGTCCACCGCCGGTCGTGGAAGCTAATCACGTGTTTCATCAAGGACACCCCCAAGCGCTATGGCTAGCCGAAATGGATAGACTCTGCTCGCGGTTGTGCGAACAATGTGCTGGGGGAGTGGATGCCCAATGTCCTCATGTGCTGATCTGAGATCTTATGACTGAGAAAATCCAGGAGCATGATCGTGGGCTCAGTGTGGGCTGGCAGCAGAGGAAGGCAACAAACATCAAGAAGCTCCAGGAGGCTGAAAGCGAGGTCTAACAGCTGCAGACCCGGGCGGATGAGCACTCAGCCTCTCTTAATGTGCAATCTGAGCTGATCTCCTGGTTGAAGGCCCAGCTGGCAGAGGCAGAGGAGCTTATTAGGCAGGCTTCTGGAAAGACGGCTGCCATTTAGGCTGAGGTAGAGAGGGCCAGAGCCAAGGCTGGCGAACTGTGCCCCGCCGCTGCTGAGGAGGAGTGGGAGCTGAGTCAGCGGCAACAAGACTTGGACTCCACAAGCCAATGGGTGGCGGATCTACAACACTATTTTTGACAGGGTCAACCTGTCCATGGGGGGGGGGTCGACCCTCGGGTACTGTAACAAACTAAAAACCGTTTATTGGTACTTTCACGCTTCAATTTCTTCCTTTATTATGAATGTCGTAGCACGCACGATTTCCACTGTTTGAATCGCCTCGTTATATCCCTACAATGTTTTCAGGACGTTCGGAAATAATTCCCCAAGCCCATGTGGGTCGAGCCCAATGTGGGAAACATGAGATAGTTTTCTTCTCGTCCCACTTAACATTGGAGTGGAGACCATGCTCCGGGCATCCAGGATTTGGATTACTAGTCCGGATTTCTGAAAGATGGGAGAGGCCTGATAGGAGAAGTAACTCTTCAGAACATCCAAATTAATGTTTCTTCAGCGTGCCCTCATGCACGAACGGTGCAACACCAGGGGCACTGGAATCAGTTCGAATAGACGGAAACGGGAAGCGTGAATTACGATGCCAATATTTGAAGCACTGTGGGGATGGCGTGACAATAAATGACAACTGTTATCCATGGAGGAGAAGCGGTATCCTTACTGCGTTAGCCTATAATGGGGACAAAAATGAGGGTCAACCGTTGACCATGTTCGAAACACGGGACCATGTCACAGATATTTTCAGTCAATCTTTCGGGACATTGACTCAGGATAGTTGGCGGACCATAGGTCATGTATCCATACTGTTAGTGGGTCCTTCCAAAAAATACCAGTCTTCTGGAACATTGGCCCAAGATGATAGGTGAGCCGATGCGGCATGAGACCAGGCCGTTAGGGGGTCACTTCAGACATGAAAGGGGACGATGGTCCTAATAAGGGGCACACAATGTGTGGAATATGGAGTGGTGGTTTGTCCGAACAGAATCCAACACTTAGGTAGTTACAACACCATGGTGGGAGTACGCCAGATGGGCACGTTGGTTTGGTCATGGGTCCTTTTTTCATTGGGACATGGCCTCTCTAGCCAGGGGTCCGACCAGGGGGCCGGAAAGGGGAAGGATGGGATTAATGATTTCCATGGTCTGGACCCTAGGAAAAATACCAGGGTGTCTCTATGTATCCCAAGAGGATGGGAATCAAGCCATACGTAGTTCTGGAGGGTGTATTTTAATGTCATGCGAGAATATGAATAGGAGGGATACCTCTCAGAATGGGGTGCGCGTGGTGCAACTATTGCAAACCTGATGTGAATGAGGACATAATCCCACACTACGCCACGCGATCCCATAGTTGGGGTCTCGATGGCAGGACCAGAGAGGCGAATTACCTGAACTCAAGCTGGACCCAAAGACAGGAGGTTAGGGCATTCCTATGTATCACATTAGGATGGGAATCAAGCTAAACGTAGTTCTAGATGGATCTTAGACATAAATGGGTAAAGGGGGAAGGGGAGACATGGAAAAAAACCTGATGTGAAAGAGGACCTAAGCCCTACTTACCATGAGATCTCTAGGGAAATACTCATGTCGAGGGACTGAACACAGAGGTTATGCTGGGCCCGCAGGGAAGTACCCAAATGCTCCTACGTATCTCATGAGGATTATAATCAAGCCATACATAGTTATGAAAGGTGACATGGTAAGATACAAGTGCCAAAGGGGAGTGCGGGCATGGCCCTTGCACTAAAAGAAGCAGAATTTGATAAATCTTGTTTGTCCTTTAAGGTGAGTGGTTTTTTTTGTGAAGCGACGGGCCTAGAGTAGTAGGCCGTGGTGTCACCACAAGAATCAAGCCATGATAGGCATTGAAAAATGGCATGGCACGTGACCAATACCCAACGTGATGTCCTCTACAACGAGGTCGTCACAATGAAGTGTTGTTTTTAGTCATGTGGCCAGGACAATAATGTCATAGTTTAGGGTCGTGTGATAGGACCAAGCATGCATTTTATCATCATGCAGCACGGACGTAGCAGAGACGATGCTATGCGGGGAATTTGCGGAGTGTTATGAAACACAGTTGATGGAGACATGATCCCACATCACACTATACGCCACTCCAAAAGGGAGACCGCAGGCCGAGGGGCCTATATGGGGGTAAGAGGTGAAAAGAAGGGGGGAGAGACTAGCTCCCTAAATGGGCTGGACCCGAAGACAAGGCGTCTGGGCAGTCCTACATATCCCATGAGGATGGGAATCAAGCTAAATGTAGTTCTAGATGGATCTTAGTTTACGGTCTTAGAGCTCGGACCGTGAATGGTGAAAACATCCCATGTTAGCGCAGACGTCAACCCGATCCCTAAGCCCATGTGAGTTAAACATGGTGTGGGAAACAAGGGGGGAATCCTCATCGCAATACTTGGGGCGTCCATCAGACGGGAGTCGGCAGAGAGCCCCGAAGGACACCTTTGACGTGACTTGTTTCCCCAACGCGCAGACGTGCACGGAGGAAAAGTACCAAGAGTTCTGAGACTCTACTAGGACACGATGAAGTGATGAAGGTTGTGAATCGTGTACCCGACATTTTGGGCTTAATGGGTTGGTGTGGCGATAGAAGAAAACTGTTAACCCTGGTGGAAACGTAGCATCCATATCGCGTTATCTTGAGGTGGGAACAACAAACAAGCATCAACCGCTGACCATATTTGCAACATGGGATTTTATCAATTTGTTGTCCGAAACCCTCGGGGGTGTTGGCCCGTAACAGTAGGAGATCCATTGGGTGTAGTATCCAGGCCATTCATAGGGGTCCCCCTGGGTATGAAAGAAGATGAAATCCTTGATGCAGGGATACACAAAGCCTGGAAAGCAGGTGCGGACGTGTCCGAGTAAAGTTGGTATTTCAGGTAATAAACCAGAGTCCCCTTGGGCACATTGGTGAACCGTCCAAAAGGGGTCGACGAAACAGCTCAGGAGGGAGAGGTACATGGCATAGTCATTACGAGACTGACGTGAATGAAGACATAATCCCACACCACACCATATAATCTTGTCATGGAGTAAGGGTAGTCCAACAGGCCAATGTGGGATGAAGATTCCTGAGAGATGGGGCTGGACCCGAATCCTAGACATTCAGGTGGTCCTACGTATCCCATGAGGATGGGAATCACGCCCCATGTAGTTCTCGAGATGCGGTTTAACATCATGCAGGATGAGGAGGGGAGTAATATACCCCCAACCAAGGGAGGTGTATGGTACGATGAATAAACCGATGTGAATGAGGACATAATCCCACACCACACCATACACTCCTATAATAGAGGATCTGGTCCGGGGGGCCCAAAAAGGCCAAGGGGCTGGAGGTTGGGCCTTGTGAGGTACGGCGCATAGCATGGTACATGATCCATACATGAATGAGGACATAGTATCACACCACACCGTACAACCTGGGTAAGAGGTTGGGCGGAGGGGCCCGAGAAGGCCGAGGGGCCTAAGGTCAGGCATCGATCAGGAAGGCCTGACTGGTTTGCAGTTTAACGTCTTACATGAGGATAGGGAATGAGATAACTGTATCTTATCTAGGGTTGTGTATGGAATGGAATGTAACATAACGTGAAAGAAGAAGTAATCCCACACCACGCCGTACAATCCTTATAAGAGAATCGGGGCCGTGGGCCCGACCGCTAGCACCAACTGGAAGGAAGTTTGTCACTTCGGGATTGGGTAAAACAAATCACCGCACTCGATGTTTGGGACATCTCGGGGTGGACCTGAAGATCCAGGACACTGTCGACCATGTCTGAAACACAACGTTCTGATGGTGACCTGATATGGGAGCAACAAATGAGCATCGACTGTTGACCAAATTCGCAACGCGGGACACATATCGGCTTGTTGCTTGGAAACCCTTGGGGGCGTTGTCCCGTATCTGTAGGAGAGCCCTTGGGCGTAGTATCCAGGCCATTCTTGGGGGTACCTACGGGTGTAAAAAATGATGGAATACCAGTCAAGGAGTGGGTGAAGTATAGCTGTATCCATACACGAAAGAGGAGAACATCTCCAGGGGGGACGAGCAGTCGGGTCGAGGCTTGCTCGATGTGAGTTGGGGAAAAAGTGTACACCCTGCCGTATGTCTTGACCCAAGGGGATGATTTTGGCTTTTGGGCTGGGCCAAAGGACGAAATGTCCGAGCGTTCCTACGTATCCCATTAGGATGGGAATCAAGCCATACATAGTTCTTAAAGGACATGCAGTTTAACGTCATGCGATGAGAACGTGGGAGGATAGAAGAACGGGAGTGGGCACATGGTGCAACCCTTACAATCATTGTATGAGAGGGGCTAAGAAAGCCTACTCCTCGCTACGCAAGGACCCTCCAAGGAAACTATTCCCATGGGGGGAATAGTGAGAGAGAAGAGCTTGGGGTGGGCTCAAGACGAGGTGTCCGAGCATTCCTACGTATCCCATTAAGATGGGAATCAAGCCACACGTAGTTCTTGAAGCGTAGTTTAGTATTTTTCTGGACGAGAAGTGTGTCTCAACTAGGTATATGTATGGTACGACGGGTAACCCGATGTGGATGAGGATGTTATCCCACACCACACCGTACAATCCCATAAGAGAGTTCGAGTCAACGTAGGCCAAGGGGCCCAAGGCTGCGCATTGGTCAGGGAGGCCTGACTGGCTTGCAGTTTAATGTCTTGCAGTAAGGACGGGGGCCGGGGGCCCGATGAGTCCAAGGGGCCTGAGGCTGAGCCTCGGTCAGGAAGGCCTGACTGGCTTGAATTTTAACGTCTTACAGTAAGGACGAGGGGATATCTTAGTTTAAGGTCATAGATCTCAGACCATTTCGCAGTTTATCATCCTGCAGGATAGCGGTGCAGTTTAAGGTCGTGTAGGACCATACAGTTTAAGGTCGTGTTCGAACATAACATGTAGTTTAAGGTCGTTTGGGACCCTAACGTGCAGTTTAAGGTCGTGCAGGACCCTCACGTACAGTTTAAGGTCATGCGGGGCCCTCACTTGAAGATTAAGGTCGTGCGGGACCCTCACATGCAGTTTAAGGTCGTGCGGGACCCTCACGTGCATTTTAAGGTCGTGCGGGACCCTAACGTTCAATTTAAGGTCGTGCGGGACCCTCACGTGCTATTTAAGGCCGTGAGGGACCCTTAGGTGCAGTTTAAGGTCCTGGGGGACCCTGACATGCTATTTAAGGTCGTGCAGGACCCTCAAGTGCAGTTTAAGGTCGTGCGGGACCCTCACGTGCAGTTGAAGGTCATGCGGGACCCTAACGTGAAGTTTAAGGTCATGCGGGACCCTCACGTGTAGTTTAAGGTCGTGCGGGACCCTCACGGGTTGTTTATGGTCGTGTGCGACCCTCACGTGCAGTTTAAGGTCATGCCGGACCCTCACGTGCAGTTTAAGGTTGTGAGGGACCCTACCGTGTAGTTTAAGGTCGTGCGGGACCCTCACATGAAGTTTAAGGTCGTGCGGGACCCTTAGGGGTAGGATCAGGAGAAGTGCCGCTTGAGGAACCTGACATTGGTGGGAGGCGTTACACGCTCACCATCCGTGGTCACCAAGGAGTACGCCCCGTTGGGGTAAACCTTATGGATGATATAAGGACCTTCCCATTTGGGTTCTAGCTTGGGCGGTTTCCTACCGGGGTTCATTGGTGCTCGAAGGGCCAGTACTAGGTCACCTTGTAGAAAATAATGGAGGTGAACCTTCTTGTTTAAGGCCCTCGCTATCGTATTCTGATGCCTTTCCAGATTGTGCCAGGCACGAAGCCGATTCTCATCCAGTGCTTCTAATTCAGCTAGACGGATTTCAGCCACTTCATCTGATGCCTGCTGATCATAGACTACAGTGCGTAACGATGGCAGCTGAATCTCAATGGGTAAGACGACCTCAGCCTCATACACCAGGGAATATGGGGTCACCTGGGTAGAGTTGCGAGTCGTCGTCCGATAAGACCAAAGGATTTTGGGGAGCTTGTCCGACCAACTTTTCTTATTCTGACCAATCATCATCTGTTGAATGTTAGAGCGGGTTTTGTTGAACGCCTCGATCTGTCCATTTGCCTACGCGTGATAGCGGGAGGTATGGTTCGAACAGATGTCGTACTTGGCGTAAACTTTCTTCAGTTCAGCCGCTCGGAAGTTGGTACCGTTATCGGTGAGGATGGTGTGAGGGACCCCAAATCGGTGGAAAATATTGGAGCTCACAAAGTCGATGATGGAACAGGCCTTGACCTCTTTGAGTGGAACTGCCTCTTCCCACTTAGAAAAGAAATCTGTAGCAGTTAGGATGAACCTACATTGGCATGCTGTTGCCGGTGGATATGGTCCCACTACATCAAGTCCCCATACTACAAATGGCCAAGAGTACATAGTGGGGTGGAGGGGCTCCGACGACCGATGTAAGAAGTTGGTGTGAACCTGGCACGCATGGCATCTTTTTTCATACCCAATACAATCATGGATCATAAAGGGCCAGAAGTACCCCAACCTCTAGATTTTATGGGACAGCTTCGGCCCAGATTGATGGGCGCCACAGGAACCAGCGTGAACCTCTTGCATAACATGAGGAATATCTACTCCTTGAATGAAACAGAGGAGGACTCCATCAAAGCTCTACTTATTAAGGATCTGTTTAAGACTGGGGCCACTCTGGAGGGTAAATTGCAGTGCGCGGCATTGGATTCGCTCGCGCTCGGCCCGGTCGTCTGGGAGGAGACCATTTTGGAGATACTCGACAAAAGGTGCCCTCCAGTCAGGAGTGGCTTCAACCACAGTGTCTGATGAACCCGAGACCCCTGACGTAGAGGGTCCGGTGGTGAGATGACTTACCCGCAGGCCATCATTGTCCTCTTGGGTGACTGGGGCAATGAATCTCTGGTGTTCCACATGTATGATCAAATCACCTTTCTCGGGTTCTGCGAGCGACGCGGCTAAGCCAGCCAAGGCGTCTGCTTGATCGTTCTGTTACGGTGGGACATGGGTAACCTCTAGTCGAGAAGAGAACTGGGCCATTAGGCGGAGGGTGTACTCCAACAATGGTACAAGCTCCGACTTCCAAATTACATAGTCACCATTAACCTGTTTGACTACCAGCTCGAAATCTCCTTTCACATGTAGATGGGGCACATCGATCTCAAGGGCCAACTCGAGGCCGGTGATGAGAGCCTGGTACTCTGCCTCGTTGTACGTATAGCCTTATTACAATAGGAACGAGTATGGAAGGATGGCTTTCACCGGGGTAATGAAAACAATACCTAGGCCCACTCTGTTGAGCATAGGATCATTGAGCCTCCTACCGGTGGGGCTCCGGGAGGCACCGTCGAAGTGCATTTTCCAACACGGGACGACATGATCGACTGAGAGGATCGTCTCATCAGGAAAATCTGGGTTCAAGGATTGATCTTTGGAGGTTGGATGGGCAGCTAAAAATTCTACCAATGCCTATCCCTTAATGGCCTTCTGAGGTACGAACCTGATATCAAACTGTTGAAGAATCATTGCCCACCGTGCTAGTGGTACAGTCAGCATGGGGCGGTTCAGGATGTACTTCAGTGGGTCTACCCGGGAGACCAATTGTACCTTATGGTGCTGTAGGTAATGCCACAACTTCTGTACGGAAAAGGCGAACGCAATTCATCTATTTTCAATAGGGGAGTATCTGACCTCCATATCGAGAAGCATGCAGCTGAGATAGTAGAGACTGTTCTCAGTACCCTCATTATTTTTCTGGGCGAGCAGTGCACTAAGGGATATTTCCAGGGCGGTCACGTAAAGGACTAGCAGCTTTGTAGAGACAGGTGGCATTAAAACCGGAGGTTGGAGAAGATACGGATTGATTTCCTTGAAGGCGGTCCGACACTCCTCATCCCATTCGTAGGCGGCACCCTTCTTCAGGATCCGGGAAAAGGGCTTACACTTGCCAGCCAGATTCGCGATGAATCGGCGTATATAGGCTATGTGACCTTGGAGGCCTCGAAGTTCCCTAATGTTTCTAGGGGGTGGAATTTGGCTGATGGCCTTGATCTTCTCTGGATCGATCTCAATGCCTCGGTATCTAACAACAAAGCCCAGAAACTTCCCAGAGGTGACCCCGAAGGCACACTTTAATGGGTTCATCTTCAGGTGACGGGAACGGAGGAAACCGAACTACTTCTCAAGGTCTTTGAGATGATTCTGGCGCTGACATGATTCGAACACTAGGTCATCTACGTAGCATTCCACCAGCGTCCAGAGAATCGAATTGAATATGCTATGCATGGCCCTATGATAAGTGGCACCTGCATTTTTCAAGCCGAAGGGCATAACTTGGTAGAAAAAGGTACCTTGGGGAGCCGTGAAGGTAGTGGACTCCTCGTCCTTGGGGGCCATCCGGATCTGGTTGTACCCGAAATACCCATCCTTGAAAGAGAGAGCTTGGAACCCAGTCGTGCCATCAATCAATAACTCCGTCACCGGGAGTGGGAAGTCATCCTTTGGGCAGTGGCGATTATGGTCACAAAAGTCGATGTAGACTCTGATCTCCCCATTCTTATTCCTGACTGGCACAATATTGGCAAGACACTTGGGGTACTGGACTTCCTTAATGAAGTTGGATTTGATAAGCTTGTGAACTTCGGCCTCAACCATAGCACAATGAGAAGGGTGCATCTTCCTGGGAGGCTGCTTAATCGCACGATGGTTTCCCGGGAGGCCCAGACGGTGAACAGCTACCTGGGGATCTAGTCCTGGCATCTCATTGTAACTCCAGGATAACACGTCACAGTGTTGTTTGAGGAAGTCTACGTACTACCGCTGCTCCTCGGGGGACATGGCTGCACTGATCAATGTGGGTTTCGGATCTGCATCGCTTCCAAGGTTCAGCTGTACCATTTCATCAACCGTGGTAGAGAATCCTTATTCAATGGTGGGGGGAGCATCCTCCAGGTCTTATTCTCCACCCGTGGGGGGATTTCCCGCGATGGGAGATACTTCTGGGCTATCAAAACCTGAGGGGAAGCTGGTGTCGGCTTGGGTAGCAGTGGTCATCATATCAGGAGACTAACTCGCCATTGAGACCATAACAATGAAGGTAGTCGACCCTATCCCATCTGGCCATCAGCCTAAGGGGCCACGTTTGATGACATCAAAGCAGTGGTGACGTGTCGGCCTGAGTCAGTTGAATCCAGTGCGGAGGAAGAGACACGTATGGCATACAACCATTGTCATAAGTTTGATATTCTGGTACCGTACATGGGTAGGAGGTTCCAGGATCACCTGAGCCTGGTTGGTGTAGGAGTACGAGGTTATTTTCCGCTGTCACTTGGACACGAGAACACGCCTTCCTTGCGTACCCGAAACAACAAAACATTGCCCCATGTCGGGGGTCGTGGCCTCCAATAGGTGGATCGGGAGGATGTAGGCATCATCCATGCTTGCCCAAGGATCTCTTGTGACCGGCGCGGGTTCATCCTCACTTACTAGGATTTGCTTATCCTTACTCTTGTAATAATCAGCATCCAGATAGAGGGCCTCACAAGATGCGAAAGGAGACGCATCTCCTTGGAGCACGCCTACTCGACCGTTGAGTGAGTATTTGAGGCACTGATGATACGAAGAAGGGACTGTTGCATGCAGATGGAGCCACGACCTACCCATCAATGTGTTGTAGGCGGTGTCCTGAGAGACGACCTTGAACTCGGTGTTGGCAATTAAGCCACCGAAATGAGTCTTTAGGCGGATCTTGCCGACTGGGGTTTTCTCGGTCCTGTCGTACCCCTGGATTCTGAGGTCCGAGGGATTTAAATCACCTTCAGACAAACCCTGCTTTCGCAATGTTCGAGTCGGAAATAGGATGATTCCGGAACCCGTGTCGACGAGGAAGCGGCAGACTTACACACCATTGAAGTGGCCAGTGATGTACTGTGGGCGAATATTCCCCTGTATAGGAGGGTCCTCATCTTCACCGGAAAATGAGATAACCGCCTGACATTTGGCGTTCTCAATTGTCTTGGCATGGAAGGCTTCTGCGGCTGCTACCTCCATCTCAAACTGAAGGGGGATCCTTAGGTCCTCTACAAGTGCCGCACACATTTTAGATGACAGGTGAAGGGCCTCAAGGATAGAAAGCCTGGCCGGAATGCTTGACAGGTGGTTCATGACATCATAATTTTGTGCGAAACGCGAACCTCTGCTTACAGGAGGTCGTTCGGCAGTTGGGGGCATAGCGGGTCCTGCTGGTTGAACCGGTGGTTGGCTAGTACTGGGTACATCCTGCTTCCTACTAGTTGAAGCCTGGAAAGTAGTCGCTGAACTAGGATCGGATAGCAGAGACTGGCCTGTAGCCGGGCAAGACTGGCTGTAATGCGAAGGAGGCAGCTCTCCCTGATCTAGTAGCACGAACGACGGTGGGGGTAGAGATGAGGGCGTTAGATGGGGTTGCGCGTGCTGAGATCTGCGCTGAGCCTGCTGTATGGTCTCAGTAGAGTGCACGACTTGGCTGAAAGTGCCCGCTAAAGTGCCTCGATGACCGTCACGGTTTTGGTTCTACTGACGTTGACGTCGGCTCGGAACGTTGAAGAGGATATCTTGGCATTTCACTTCATTTGGAGTCATATAGGGCTTTACCAGCTCCACGATGTTAACCGAAGTATAAGCCTGGCTGTCGCTCGATGAGTCATCCACCACCGGGTGGATTTTGGGTGGGATCCCCAATTCAGGGGGCATAAAGTCACCGAGAGTGCGGGATGAAGATGACATCGATGAAGCACATTGTTTCTTCTTGCGTCGTCGCTGCTTGCCCTTTTGGGAAGAGGTCGAATGTGAGGGTGATGCAGAGGTACTGGCTACATCTTCTGATGGTTCTGGCTGCTTCAGGCGCACCCGGATGATACCATGGGCACAGATGATGATTTGTCGAGCCATCCAGTGTTCGTATCTCTAGGACCCGTGGCTAGGAACCTATTGTCACTCGCCTTCGCTGTCGCTACCGATATCTGACCCTGCAAAGACACCTGCAACTTGTGTTGGTACCGGGCCCAACCTGACTATGTTGTTGTTGACCTGGTCTTGAATCTAGTCTTTAAACACATATAATTGCCTGAGGGTGTGCCCTAGAATCCAATGAAAATGATAGTAGTTGGGGTGATCGGTGAGATTTGCCTCTGCCGGCCTTCGGCACTCGGGTAGGCACACAATCCCTTGCTCTAGAGCAATTCGGAAGTAGCCAGGGACCTGATTTTCGTTGAACGAATAAGTCTGGTGCCTTCTTTCTAGACAGGGGTCCCTGGGGGCCTGACCCTAACGAGGGGCTGGACGGGCCTAGCGAGGAGGCGAAGCCTGATTATCTTGCCTAGGTGGAGCTGGCGCAGTGCGCGGGGGAACCTGTCGATTCTGAGGCGATCGCTGCTGGGCAGGAGCCTGTGCTTGACGTGGGGGACCTCTGTGGTGTTGCGGGGATGGTGCCACTGGCAGTAATTCTAGCTTCCCAGGGGATTCTATTTGGGCCACCGTGGCTGGTTCGGCTCTGGCAGTCCTCCTGGCTGGGATCATAGGGGGAAACGGACGTGCCTGACTAGCCTTTTGCAGAGCCTCCTCATGGTGCTGAGCCTTATCTGAGAAATCCCGAAATCCTCTAGGATAGTTTTTAGTAATCATGGAGGGTACTAGCTCCATTTTAATGTTCCCTAAACACATCTTCAGTAATTTCTCTTGAGTCAGTGGCATATCGAGGGAGTACGTAGGTCCCTTCCATCGGGTGATGAAATCTGCGACTCGCTCATCAGGTCTCTACTTTCACGTGAAGAGGTCTGCAATGTTGGTCTTCCACGTGGTGGAGCTAAAGTGGTATAGGAATTGCTGGCGGAGATCCTCCCAACCAGTCACTGATCTGATAGGGATCCGGCTTTACCAGACGAATGCGGGACCTTCCAATGTCTGCACGAAACATCGGAGCTTTGCGACCTCTTGCTGGGCCGGGGTCCCCAGCATGGGGCCACACCTGGAGGAAAAATGAGCCAAGTGCTGCGGCGGGTCCCATGTCCCGTTGAAGGGAGAGAAAGTGGGGTTCCCAAAACCCAGGGGTGCAGGCATATCTTCCACCCACGCGGGATACGGCTTGCCATCCGATGGGACATCCACCTTCCGGGTTTCCAACGCTTCGAGGCGGGCTATGAGTGCCGCTATAAGATCATCCAGGTGGGGGTCCCTGTCTTGATGGGGATCCCTAATCACAAGTGCATTTCCTGGTTCTTCAACCCAGTAGATGGCTTCGGCAGCTCGTGGATCGACTGGCAGAATGACCTATGGGGCGACTAGGGGAACCCGAACTGGATTCTTCAGATTGCCCCGTCATTCAGGGGGGTTTGGCAAGACGTATCACGCCCTCTAGCCGTAAGTTCTGGCTTCTGCCCTGTCTGCGAAAGTTGCATGATCAGGGTTGCCTGGAAGCATCTCACCGGGGGGAAATTGTTCCTGCCCCTACTGCCTCGGCTTGGGATTACCATAGTCAGGTCACCGCTCTGCAGTGCGCTCAGCCAAGAGTTCGTCAACCAGCCCCTTCTGCTCAGCAAGCTGCTGGCGCAACATGGCCTTCTCGGGATCTTTGTCTGTTTTCTGTACAGAGGCAGACGGGTCAGAGTGCTTGACAGTTCTGACGTGCTCCTTACCCTTACCGTCATTTCGACTGAGTACCAGTGACTCGGTGGGTACAGGGAGGCCTAGAATGTTCCTCTACTAATGGGTAACCCTCCCTGATGGGTCCAGCAGTGGCGGTACGCCCTCGGGGGGTAAGTCTCCATCAAGAAATTCAAGCTCGTCTTCCTTGTCCACTACATTAGCCATGTGGACCGTGACCCCTCTCGAGGGCATGTCCTCAATGTCGCATAACAAATCGGGCTTCCGTCGGATAGGGTCGAAGAGGAGAGTGGCATAGTGTCCCCAACCATGGACTTGCACATGGGGGTAGCTTCCCAAATGACTCTGCGGAGTACTTTGAAACTCTGAACACATTTCCGTTGAAGGGCGCTCTAACAGCCTGGTGATTCAGGGTGCTGGGCCACAGGGAGTGCGGCCAAATCAATTAGGCGACATTGCACGCCGATATCTTCAAAGTTCTCTCGACTTCTGGGGTACATCACCCGCTCGTAACGAAGCTGGAAGTGTGTCACACATAGGGTTTGACAAAAGCACCCCACTTCTTCTGGGGTAAGGGAATCTGGTGCACGAAAGTTAGGCGCCACCGTCGTCCAAAATTTCTCCGGGAAGTGATCCGCTACGAGAATGCCCCAGAAGCTCCTGGGTTCGGACTCATGGTCTGGCCATGTATTGCCCCACTCGTCAACCGGGGGTGGCTGAGGGACCAGTAGTCGTACCGAGGTGGTCCTCTAGGATATCAAACTCGGAGGCGGAGAATAAGGCGAACGAGCTGACTGGATGTCGAATTCTGGGCCATCCACTGAAGAGTGAGGTGACATGGCCACGATATCACGATACGATGGGCTGATAGCCATAGCTTCTGGCATAGGAGTAGCGGCTGTCGGCGATAGTTCATGTCATTTCTCTACCGCCGTTGGTCCCCAAAATAGCTCTCCATGATCTCTGGTAGAGGAAGAGGGTGCATCTGGTGACAATGGTGGTGATTGCACGGTCGAGACCTACAGAATTTCCACGATTTATTCCTCCTAGATGTACCTGAAGAGAGAGATGGGAATCCGGTGGACCTTCCATTCCAGGAGAATGAGGCAAACGCGCCTGGTTCTTGCCCCAGTCCTTGATAAGGTGGAGCAGGGAGAAGGTTCCATCGCTGAGTCGCATTCTGCTTCAGAATCCGAGAAACAAGCCGGTTTGATCTCTACCTGGGCCCTCCCATGACTCTTCTTGTGACGGAGACGACCCGCTCTCCTGCCCCTGGGATGCTCTTCGGGACAAGGTTGATTCTCAACATGTAGTCTCGGGGCGGCGCTAGCGCCATGGTGGAGAGAGCCCCCGCTCGAGATAGCCGAGGTGCGAGGGGAACCAGGGAAAATGATGAAGGGTACATGGGGAGGATCTCCATGGATAACACCCATGGGGGCGGAGCCTCTGTTAGAATCGGCAGGATCATGGGGAGGACCTCCATGGTCGATGCGGGCGGAGTGTGGCTGACCTTCACTCCTCGGGCTGCCGGGGCGAGGAGGACCTTCTCCCATTGCAGAGAGGACGTAGGGAGGACCCCCATGTTGGAGAGGGACCGTATGGATAGTGCCTTCATATCGACGGTTAGGGACAGGAGGAGGGACTCCATACCCTGTATAGTGGGAGTGGGAGAGGTTTTCGCGCCGAGCATCACAGCCGCGGGGCAGGTCTTCCTTCTGGTTGGTGGTAGCATGAGGCATACCTCCGTGACGAGCTTCAGATCGGGGAATGCCCACGCTCTATTTAATGGTGTTATGAAGAGGACCTCCGTATGGAGTGATGTTACTGTGGATTGGTTCACGGTAATCATCTCCCGGGCCTGCGACCCCGAGAGTCAAACCAGCCTGTCCGTGGGGCGGCCGAGGCCTTGATCCTGGTCGGGTGAAGGAGTGCACCTGCTCAGTGTATGTAGGAACCCCATGGTGTGCGTCGAAGGTGGCTTGGGCCATGGTAGTCATTTATGTCGATGTATCTGGGCGAGTGTCCTCAACCCGGGCCCGACGCTGACGTCGGGTCAGACGAGCTGGCGTAGGTGGTGCAGGGGCATGGCCTGCCTGCTCTTCCTGCGGAGTCGGACGGCGGTGCTGACGTGGCCGAATGGGGGCCCTTGCATGGATCCCTTGGGTTGGGACCCTAAGTGGGCTGAGCCGGATGTCACCCGCCTCATCAGCATAAGGCGAGGAGTCGTTGAGGCATTCTGGGGACAAGATCCCGAAACGATTGAACGTTGGGGTGGGGAGCAGGGGCTCCCTGCGTGGCCTGTTAGGGTGGCATTGGTGGCGGGGCCTGGATGCCTCCTGGTCCAAGTGGGCCATATCCCGAGTTGGGATGACCCCTTCCTCCTCGTACTTGCGTACAAGGTTATTTATCACCCTTTTCTGGATGATCTCTGATGGGGAGAGGGGACGTGGGTGCCCTGTATTCACTGACGTAGAGGCCGTCATGGTGGTAGCGGAGCCATGTGGGGTGGCTGGGCTGGTGTTTCCCATGCCCCTGCGTAGGCGAGCGGGCAGTGATCATGTCTCCGTAACAGCAAAATGGTTCCTGGAAAACGAAGGGATCAACTCATCAGCACTGCGAGGAAAAGGATTGACAACCAGTGCCCCATCGTTCTTCCACTCTCCACGTATGTAAGAAGGATCCACACCAACACATTACAGAATGGAGTGCCCCATGTTCTACTGCCCCAACTTCCGGTGAGTTCCACACCAGGCCTGCTATTTTCTTGGCGGGACCAGGCGCTGGATATCTGTATCCGGTGACACGTTAATCTACTGGAGTCTCAAACGCTGCTAATATCCACATTGAGGAGAAAAATTTCACGTTGGGTTCACCATTTCTGTTTCTGACGCTTTCGCTGGGGCGCGCACATCCATCCATCTGCAGAGGAGGACGTGCTGCATTTTTGCCCCGCATTCCCGCTTTCCAAAGGTTGGCAACATTCTATCCTTATTCAGGTACGTCTGCTTATTGATCGAAATGGGATGATGGGATGTTGGTTCTTCCTTCTGTGGATTCCTCCTCAGAACTCATCACCTATTCTGGGTCTCCCTCATATATTTAATACGTTTTTCTTGAAACACTTCCCAGTGCCATGTTTCCATAGATGCCAGTTAATTACACTGCTTTTTTCAAGACATTTGAAAGGGTCCTGTCAGGGCAACAACCTTCAGTCGGGGGTGTAGTCACGTCGAGGCATCAGTAGCGTGTCTGGATACTGTGGAACTAGCGTGTCTGTCTTTTGTCTCTTGTCATAGGGCTTCTCGAGGGCGTGGAATCCCGAGGCATCCCACATCGAGCGCAGGGAATTATATGCCATAGACATATATCTGAGGTTTTCTCAGCTTCCTGTGTTTAACACAAGGCATGCCGCAAGTTCAACATCCAGCGGAGACAGATCAGCCCAATCAGAGCATTAGCTAGAATGGATCGGATTGAGGGATTCCCTTGAAGGGGTGCCGATACTGGGACCAACCCATGGGCGGCTGTGAAGAGGAGCGGACCGACATGGTCTCACCGGGATATGACGTTCCGGGTGAGAATCAGGGTGGATGATGGATGGATGAATGATGTGGAGGGGGGAATGGCAAGGGGCCATCGCAAGGGCGACGATGAAGTTGGGCTTGATCCTCGAAGAGACCTCATACATATCCCCGTGGCATGGAATCAAAGTCCACGTAGTTTGTGATGGTGCAGGTGACCCGTCATGAAGGTGGACCTTGGTCTGATGCATCAGCGAACCGACACGAAGGTGGTCCTTGGCCCGATGCATCAGAAAACCAACGTGAAGGTGGACCTTGGTCTGATGCGTCAGCGAACCGACGCGAAGAAGGTCGGAGTGAACAACAAGTGGTGGACATGAACCTCTGAGAGGCTTCCTATGTACCATGTCTTGACATGGATCAAAGACCACGTAGTTCAGGTTGGACGCCAGAAGGCTGACACGAATGAGGAGGACCAGGGGGTCTAAGTGGTGGTGGGCTTGGACCTCTTGGAGGCTTCCTACGTACCATGCCTTAGCATAGATCAAAGACCACGTAGTTCAGGGTGGTCACAACGACTTGCCGCTGGACCCAAATTCAGTTTAACGTCGTGCGAGATGAAGATGAACCCAGACGTGAATAAATGACAAGAGGTGGGCTTGAACCTCGTAGAGGCTTCCTACGTACCATGCCTTGACATGGATCGAATACCTCATAGTTCAAAGGGGCTTCGTCAGCGAACCGACGTGAAGTTGGACCTTGGTCCGATGGGTGGTGGGCTTGAACCTCAGGGAGGCTTCCTACGTACCATGCCTTTACATGGATGAATGTCCTCGTAGTTCGGGTTTCATCGGTGAACTGACGTGAAAGTAGACCAAGGGGTCCACTAATGGTGGGCTTGAACCTCGTGAAGGATTCCTACGTACTATGCCTTGACATGGATCAAAGTACTCGTAGTTCGGATGGTGGGTGTCGGTGGTCCGACGTAAGGAAGGACGGACCTTGGTCGAAAGGGGGATGGGCTTGAACCTCAGGGAGGCTTCCTACGTACCACGCCTTGACATGGATCAAAGTCTTCGTAGTTCGGGAGAAAATGGTGTTTGTCACACTGACAAGGAGACAGTCTGGGCTAATGATTGTTGGTATTGAACCTCAGAGAGGTTTCCTACGTATTATGTCTTGACACGGATCAAAGTCCTCGTAGTTCGGGTTGGTCACAATGTCTTACCGTCAGACTGAAATGCAGTTTAACGTCTTGTTGGACGCAAGTGGAACTCGATGTGAATTAGATGAAGGGTGGGCTTGAACCTCGTGGAGGCTTCCTACGTACCATGCCTTGACATGGATCAAAGACCTCGTAGTTCAAGTTTCATCGGTGAACCGACGTGAAAGTAGACCCAGGGGTCCACTAATGATGGGCTTGAACCTCATGAAGGATTCCTAGGTACCATGCCTTGACATTGATCAAAGACCTCGTAGTTCAAATGGGTGTGCATTTTAATGTCATGCTGGACGGAGGAATACAGTTTAACGTCATGCTGGATGAGGGTATACAGTTTAATATCATGCAAGATGAAGGAATACAGTTTAACATCATGCTGGATGAGGGTATACAGTTTAACGTCATCCTGGACGAGGGTATACAATTTAACATCTTGCTGGACGAGGGGATACAGTTTAACCTCAGGCTGGATGAGGGCATACAGTTTAATGTCATGATGGACGAGGGTATACAGTTTAACGTCATGCTGGATGAGGGTATACAGTTTAACGTCATGCTGGACGAGGGTATATCGTTTAATGTCATGCGGGAAGAGGGCATACAGTTTAATGTCATGCCGGATGAGGGTATTTCCATGTCTGATGCTTACTCTATGCCCACGTGAGTCATGCTTAGTTTGAGAAACAAGAGGCAGCAAGGACCTGACGATCACGTCGCGAAGGGTGCGTCCGTCAGAAGTGAAGAGGGGCTTATGCGTAAGTCGGCCCATGGTGCTGGGACTTACTCCAGGATGGAGGACCGAATTTCGGCAAAGCGCAGCGAAAGAGGGATTTGGGACCAATGATGGGAGGTGCCTCGTTCCCTACCGTGCCCTCCCCTATCCTTGGTAATGGGGAAGTACGGAGATACAGGGGTGTAGCCATCCATTGGGGAACTAGGGTCGCCCTTCTCCCGAAGACATACGCCGCTCCAATAAAGAGGTTATCACCCCTTGTGGGGGAGTGATTCCACTCACATGGAGACGAATTGTGTAAAAAATGTTCAAGCTCGGGGGACCCTTTGTGCGAGGGACGAGGTCGGGTCACAGTTTAACGACATGTGTTGAGGACGTGGTGCATAGTAGTTTAACATCCTACAGCTCGGAGAGGTGGGTTCACTCCACACCCCTAGGACTTACATAACTAGTACCCTTTTCTCTTTGGGGAAGGGAAGGTACCAGTATGGTTGTAGTCAAGGGGGGTCGTAGAGTGAACCATTGAGGGGTCCACATTAGCGTGGCTATGCGAAGAAGCAATAGCCGTTAGCATGACTATGCAATGAAGCATTAGGCGAAGCAACTCTACGAGTGGTGTTGTCCGTGGGACTTTGAAATCACATCGTACAACCCTGGAGGGTCGCACGGGAAGAGGAATTTACAAGAAGAGGAGCGTGCTTCATGAAGTGGAGTGCCTTGGCCTTAGCATGGGGCAGAGGTGTGGATGGGGGGTGCTTTGTGATATGGAATAGTGTTCGCGGAGCACTGCCTCACGAAGCATAGGTGCCTCGCGAAGCAGTGTGCTACAGAGAAGTGTGCTTCGTGATGTGGAGCGACCTTGCCTTAGCATGGAAATTGCTAGTACAGGATGGGTGTTTCGCAAAGCATAAATACTCCGTGGCTACCCGGTTTCCCTTGGGAATCCCCCTCCATCGCGAATGCCCTTGAGCTTCACGAAGGTAATCCTTCTTGGAAGAGGGGCTCAAAACGAGAAAAATCGAAAGCGTCACATGAAGTAGAAGTACCTGGCAGAGCTCATGATTCCCGGGGGCAAAGGGTGCTTTGCGATTCGGGAGAGGAGAAGCCGAAAGGTCGGATTGTCCATCCCCCAGACTCCGGGGGAGCCCAATATTTATAGGCGAGGGGCACCGCGAAGCAGAACTCTCACCTCGCCTCCGGCGCTTCACGGCACACTCGCGAACGTCAAAGTCAATCGCGGAGAGGTACCACCTCCAGAGCTTCACGGCGGGATCGCGAATGTCAGGCCGTTCACGGAGAGGTACCGCCTCCAGAGCTTCGCGGAGGGCTCGCGAACGTCAGGCCGTTCGCGGAGAGGTACCACCTCCGGAGCTTCACGGCAGGATTGCGAACGTCAGGCCATTCGCGGAGAGGTACCGCCTCTCGAGCTTCGCGGAACCGCGATGCTCGGGGTGCTTCGCGTCGGCGCTTCGCGAGGCCGCGTGCAGGGTGTTTTTTTCGTCCCTTCCCTGTGTGCAATATTTTGGCACCAAAAATACCCTAATTTTACCTTCATCAAATGTATATGAATATTAATATGAAGATAAATCAATTTGGATAATGATACAAAATTTAAAATATATCGTTAAATCTGTTTTCATAATGGTTTCATATGTCATGATTGAGAGATCCTTGAATATATGGATTGAAAACACATTTTCTACATATAATAATTATTATTATACAATAACAAAACTTTTTTTGGTATAATATGGAAATCACGAAATATATTTGTGAAACTGTTCATGAAATGAAGAGTAAACTGGAATAGAGCATTTTTTTTGTTTTTAAGAATATATGGAAAAAGTATTTAGCCTTATGTAGATGGAATATGTAAAGGTAATTAAGGTATTACATTAGTAAATCTAGGTTTTGTAATTTTTACCAAGGAAATAACCTTATACATAGTGGTTGTCATAATATTTGTCTCACTATACCATTATTTAGAATGATCTACATATGGGCTACCTCAAATTTTCTTTATGAATAATGGTAACAGAGGTGATACCTATACATAAGTGGGAATGCAAAGGGAATATATGGATTTACATTATGTTAAGGAATTCATGTAAGGTTAATCATGATATTTCTGTCACGGTATAAAGTTCATGTAGTATTTTAAATCATTTATAATGGTTATATATTTTTAAACTGAGTTCTGTAATTGTAGAAGATTTTTCATCTTTATATATGCTTTAGAATTCTTTGGTAACCTTTACATAGATGAAATGTGTAATGGTAAACAATAAAATACCATTACATAGTACGTTATGATTAAGCTACATAAATTTTAGTAGTGAGTTATCATTTCACAAGGGCTTCCAGATATCCTATGCATGGAAAATCCAGATGATAGCTCTGATTCTGAAAGAACTGATGCTAAGACATTACTTTCCAGGTTTAAATCAGTCCCTTCAATAAGGGGGAGATCGAAGGCTTGGGGAAATGGTCAAGGAATGGCCGGATGGTATGCATCAGAAGAAGAAATGAAGCTAATTTAATTATTGAGGAAAAGTTAGGCTGCTTTCTTTTTTTATTGGGCACTTTTCTTTGAATTCTTGTACTCTATTGGGTTCATATATTTTTCTTTATTTTAATAAAATAGGCACAACATTTATCTTTCATTAAAAAATTAAATAATAATAATGGTTTATGAAAAATTTATTATTAAATAAATTTTAATATAAATATTTAATTTTTAAAATACCTGTTACAAGATCACATGGAAGGTATTATTTTATATAAATAAAAGCGTTTCATTATAAATCCTATGATATTATTCTAAATGGATATAAATTAAGAAATAATTCCAAAGTAAAAGATATTTCATTTTAAAATTATAAATAGATCAATATAATTGGAGACTTATTTAGATATTATTTAAACAAAATAAAAGGGTTTTAATGATCGGTTTGATCAAAGTTTAAATTATGATTAAATTTGTGACATTAGATTATGTAAAAGTTTTACATAATAGAAAATTGATTATAAAATTGTTTAAAATTCATAAAATATAATTTATATAATAGGTACTATATAATGATAAATATGGAAGTGTACAAATTAGAATGAAAATAAAATTTCTATATTCATAGTTATATAATGTCTGTAATGTTAGTGCACAAATTGTAAAAGGCATTATGATTAGAAATTACTTATGAATTTTTCATAAATAGTTATCTAATATTTAAATATTTTAATTTTTAAAATTAATTATTGTTATTCCTTTTTTTATTCATAGTTAGAATCATTGTATAGGATAAAAATTTTATTATTGAGTTTATATGTTAAGCTACTTCTAGGATCTATCTTTTCACTACATACTTAGTCTGAAATTACAATGAATTTAGTTTTTCATCTTCCTTGAACATAGTTTTTAATTTAAGTTACTAACTTGAATTTTATTATTGAATATTATTTGAGAATACTAGGTTTTAGAGTAATGATAAATTAAATAATCTCTTGTTTTATGAATCCCTTTTTAGTGATACTTGGGTTTAGACTACGTACATAGCTAAAGGTTAATTCCTTTTATAAGGATGTGAATTTGGTTGGAAATCTGTCACTCTGATCTTACTCTTCTAAAGATTTTTAGTCTCACATATATCTATGTATTTAAAATAAATTTTCATTAACTTTATACTTATAATTAATTAGGATGTGTATGAATATGTTTTAATTATAGTTTGAGTGAATAACATAACCTTCTGGGTTGTGTAAAGAGGTATATGTGAATATGGTTTGAAAACACTAGTTTGGTAGAAGGAATAAGATTCCATACTATATTAAAAAAATTATAACATAAAAGGGAGTAATAAGAGATAATATGGAAATATTAAAATCCCCTTGTATTTTTATGTGTCTGATTCCTTCTAAAGATTAATTTTACAAGACATCAATCATCCAACTTGGTTGGTCATACTAATGTGGGGTGACCCTAGACTATATTTTGTGTGGTGAGAAATGACAGGTGACCCTAGAATGTCCTTGGGCAGGTCATTCAAAATTCAAGTTTCCTTGAATTGTAATGTATGGCCGTGCTTTGGGTATTTTCTTTGGGTTTTACTAACTAGAAAAGTCTAATTGGATTTAGTTACCATAGGAATAGAGTTTTGTTTATGTATGTCATGGGTTTGATAATGATTTGTTTTCACTTCAATCCAAAATTCATATATGATATTGTTGGGATGATTCCATACCCAAATAGATTATTGTTGAGAGGTGAAAAAATGGGATTAATTACATTGTAAAATAGGGATCTTGGACCAATATTAGGTTCGTAGAATACTAAAATGGAACCTAGTTTTAGTGGGAACCCATTTAATGGTATTCCTTATTAAATTATTGATTATAAATGGAACTCATCAAATATAATCTTATTTTGTATAAAATATCATCATCATAACAGGATAAACATTGTAACAAATCCTTAGAAGGAGAAACTTACTGTAAGAAATGTATAATACTAATAAATTACGAAAATTTATTTGGAAATAATATTGACTTATGAAAATTTCATAAATAATGTTATATGAGTCAAAATTGTTCATTCCCAAGTAACCAAGTGTTGAAATTTTTCAAAAATTTAAACTAAATTCTTATGGATTCATCAAGTTATTCATTTATGTTTTAAAAGGTGTTTGATGAAATTTTATGAAAGGAATATTTGTATCCACTCTTGTACTCAATATGATTTGGTACGTCAATGATATATGGAATTATATTCTCATATACTCAATATTATTGTGTATGTTAAATGAAATTAAATATTACGGAATATGTTGATGGATCGATGAGAGTAATGGTTTCCTGAATACTATATTGGTTATAGAAATCAATTCTACTATTCTAGATGATAGATGATATCAACTATATGTTTTATAATGTTCTTTAAATATAAATAATTACTGAAGATAAAAATAATGGAAACCTAAATTTTTATTTCCCATAATAGAGAAAAGAGTCACTTCATTGATAACTTGTAGACTTAAATTTTGTACAAACATTTCATAATATATTAATTTTTAACTCATTTTTATCTTTTGAAGAGAATGTAAATAATATTTATTTAAATGAAATGGTATGGATGTTCTAAATACAGAAGGTGTTTGATTTAGTTAGTTCCATAAAATGATTTAATGGGAGTCTAAAAAATTTATTATTTTGTTAGAGAATTTATCCTTTTGTCATTTATGGGAATTTTTTGACAATATGATTGAATTCAATGAAAATTTTGGAAAAAATTTTAATGTAATAATAATATATATGAATTATTCATATTGTTTCTTGGTTCTAAATTACTATATATATATATATATTACATCTATCAACACTGGTAAAAGGAAATAAGAAATTTTGTTTAAAAACACAACAATGTTTCTTCAAGAATAAAGTAAATCTCACTAAAAATTAGGGTTTTAATTAAAGAGGAGTGATAATTCAAAATTACTTGATTATCCTTGAAATACCTGATCGATATTATTAAACTCCATTGAATGTATATGTCATATATAGATGATATAGAAATTAATTCTTTTATTTTTAAGTGAATGTGATACTAAATTTATTATTTATGAGTGTTGTAAATATATAAGAGTTTAAAATCGTATGGAATAATTTAGGGAGATTGAACTTGTTATTCATGTGGTGAAGTAAATTCTTACTAAATTTAGGATTAAAATGTATAGGATTTTTTCAAGATCAAATATATCTAAGTGAATAATGTGTATAATCATCTCATTTATTTTATATGATAAGAGATGTAATTAGATATAAAAGTATTTTTATGAAAAATATAAGTTATTAATTTAATTTATATGGTATATGATTCATCAATATTCTCTAACATGTTTTATAGAGAAGATATGAATAAAACCGTGCATCTAGTTGTCTGTTAAAACATATGGGAATATGTTCCCACCTCTCATTGGTGGTATATTTTAATAATGTTTACTTTTAAAATTATATTTACCACAAACATAGGGTTACATATACGATATATAAACAATAATTTATTAGTTAATGTTCCCATAAAAAGTAAAATAATGTTACTTATTTACAAAAGAGGGGTTTGAATCATAATAAGATATTCTCAAAATAATATAATTCATAAGAGGATAATGGGTGAATGTTTCGACTTAAAGAAGTTCAATGTTAAAAAATATTGTACTACAAATATCCTAAGTTAAGATGATTTCCTTTTAATATTATAAAATTTGTAAGATATATGATGGTAAAAAAAATTTAAAGTGTCACATTTTGTTACAATTTTGAAAGTGAATATCAGTAATTTTTTATAGATTATTTCAATAAAAATGAAAAATAAAATATATTTGATATCCAAAAAGGGCTATGGATATGGATTAGGATAGAAATGAAAGAGTTACTTTTATAAACTATATCACAGTTATTGTAACTTTACAGAGTATTTTAAAAAAATATGGTTATAATTATGATGATTATTAAATTAAAAAGTGTTCTATATAGATAAAACAAGTCAACATCGTAACACTTGAGGTTTTGAAATTAAGAGGTTTGAATATTTTCATGTAGTTAAACAATTAAAAATCTGATTCCTAAGTATAAAAAGTAATCAAAATGGATATTTTTATTGATGATTATCACTATATGGATTAGTGGGAAGGTTTTATCAGGTGGTCACATACAAATGCGAGATGAATTACAGATGACGTAATTAGTTAAAAAACTACAAAAGTATAGAAAACATAATTTTGATCTAGATGTTTAACATATATGATCTGATAAACTAGTTCTTATATTAGTTTTATTAAAATTTATTAATGAGTATAGGAATATTAAAATTCATTATATTAAAGTAAACTTCTACATTATCATTATTTCACATTGGATACATAAATGTATATATATATATATACACATTTAGGAAGTTGAATGATAATGAGACTCTCAAAGAATGACATTGAGTTTATACTGAATCTATGTTCATTATAGATTATTATAGGTTATTATTAAATGTTCTGAGGAACATTTATGGGATTATTGAATAGATATAAAAAATATTCTCATGACGCACCCAACAAAGAATATGATTCATTGTGTGTGCTAGATGGCATACTATGTATACTACGTATGGTGTAATATAGATGTATTAGTTCTACCCAGGGTGAATGAATCATATTTTGAGTCCCCATTACCCACAGTTGGTGAAATTATTATCATGATAACGATAAAAAATTGATACCCTACTTATATAGGTCTACATATTTTCTTAGATAATATAGTAGTGGTTGGGTTTTTTGATAATCATGTTGTTGGTTGAAGATTAACCAAAATGGTATTTATCCCCTCATATGATGAGTACATCCTCTGGATACTTGACTATGATAGATTATGGACGTGTGTGGCCACACCTAGATATAATATATCTATCTAGATAAGGGTTGTGATATTTTCCTATGTACAAGGATAAATAACAAGTGATATATTCACTGATCAGATCATTTCGTACTCTAATATTAGGGAAAAAATGAGTTGGATATATGGGATTTCTGGTTTTTGTCCCAATAATAATTACATTTCTTAGATAAATGAAAAATATGGGAATGAATATTTGAATATGGTGTAGTTTGGTGGATAAAGGTATAAAGGTACATGTTTTTGAAGGACATATGCCTTAAATACTTGTGTTTATATATATATATATGATATATGTATAAAATTTCCAATTTCATTCAAATTATGATTGTTTCACATGGTATATCACTCAATGAAACCTATAAAATTAAGATAAACTGATATCATTTATTTTCCCTCTCTCATAAGTTACCATTTAAAAAAATTCATAGGATGAAATATGAAAGAGTTTTTTATATTCGGGAATATTATACAATAGTGAGATAAATAATCATTCACTCATTATTTATAAACACATGATTAAATGAAGTATCCAGAGAATTATTATTTTCGATTTATATATAATTTTCATCTAATGGAAGTGGTTTCTTGTGTTTTCATTATGCTTCCCCAAAACACCTCGAAACTTGAAATACTGTCTTTATTATTCTCCTTTACATTTGAGGTACAAACATTCCATGTATGTAAAATATATCTCCTCTAAAGTTTGGGTGAATTATTAATCCAAAAAATATACCATAGAGTAAAGAAATATATTTTCTACCCTGATTAAAACTTCATAAAACACATATAAAGACGAAGATGTAACAGTATCACTTTGAATAATGGTACACATGTTTATTGTATATATATATATTTTTAGATAGGTTATACATATAGTATATGATAGATCCTTGGAAATAAGGTTTTATATCACTTCTTTTTCTTCTAATAATTTTTATTAGAATTTAACAAAACCCATTAATGCTCAGGTAGGGATTAAACTAAAAGTTCATCACTAATTTGTATAGGATATTTCCTTATTAAATTTGAAGAATCAATGTTTAGTATCATAGAAGACGATCCTATATTATTATTATTTTTTAGATAAATGCTTGGGATAAATAAGTGATAGATGTTTCAAAGTGGGATTATTAGTTGCACTATGAAGATACTTAAGAGATATATAGTTACACTTCTAATCTAGATATATATATTCTATGGCTAGTAAAGTCTCTCTGATAAAGGATAAAACAAAGGGGCCATTATTATCAGATATAGTGGAAGAAATCATGAGGAAACATGACTATGTAGAAAATTTCTAATACACATTGATCACATCCAAGGTCCACGAAAATTAAAGAATTATTACATCCTACTATTTTAAAAAATAAAGAAAAAAGAGGATGAATACTCATAGATGGTGTATTATTTGGGGAAAGAAGATAAAATATTCTAGATTAAGGGGAACAATATATTCTATCAAGTAAGCATAATAAAATCCTGGTAGTCTATATGGGTTATATTGAGCATTCCATGCTCCAAAAATTGGTATCCCAACTTTTAGAGAGTTTTTAAACCCTCATATTGATTATAAAATGAATAAAAACTCAAGAGGAATGATTGATTCCACTGGATGGAGTTTAATTTTCTTTTTATTATGATTTTTTATTCATCTTGTGGTGGAACACTACTCTCATAGTGTTCAAGCCAAGGAAACTTTTCCCACAACTAAACTATTATAATTATTTCAATTTATGACAATTTATCTTCAATTTTATCTTCCTAGAAGTGTTGTTTTACTATATAAAAAATAATGTTTCCCAAATTTATTTGTATTATATTCTGATTCCTTCTCTTCATCTCAGTATGCAAACATATGCACCTGCATTTTATTCATTTCTAATAGTATTAAAGAATTGGGTATTGATTCAAGAGTAATAATGAGTTTATAACTACTTATTTAAGGAAGTTGATAATTAAATATTAATATTTAAGGTTTACATACATAGTAATAAGAAATCAATTGAGATTTATTTTTTATCAATAGATAAGGAGAGTTCTATTTATGTGACCACTAATTTAGTATGTTAGGTGAGGGAATATTCGATTTGATATCACTATTTTAATAATAGATTTCAAACACCCTTTTACTTGTATTAAAATAAAAAAAAGAAAAATTTTATATTTTTAAGGAAAATATTAAACCAGACAATAGAAAGAGAAAATTGAAAATTTTACCTCTATATAGACAACTTGAGTCACACATCCTTTCATTTAACTAGGGTTCAATTTTTTACTATGATTAATGTTATTAGCACAATGAAACTATTTGTGTCACTGACCATATTATTTTAATATTTATTAATTTTTAATTTATTCTTTTAGTTATTGAGATATGGTGATCAAAACCTCTATTTTTGAATGAGCATGGAATAACACATATAGACCAGACAACTAGTTGTAACCATATGACTGACCATGTGAGTGTGAAGGTTAGGGGAAACTCAGGTTTCTTATGTTTTTATCATGGGTTTTAAAATTTTGAAGTATATTATATAAGATTTGAACCATATTTTTGGGTACATAATGGCTCATTTATAGCAGGATCATAGTTTACTTAAACATGTGACCAAACTGTGTGGATTTTTCTCAGTCATATGTTTGGTTCTCATTAACATTTTATCTTATATATTATATCTCCCTTCAACCCTATTTCTCTCCCCCATCATGTAAAACATCTTACCCTTGTCCTTGGTGCTCTCCTCCCTTTGATATTATTAAATTCCCCTGATTCTTAGTTGATTTCTTGATGGTAATATTACTTTCTTATGGGGTTTCTGATCTTTTCCATCATCTGACATTGTTGTTACATTTCCAAGGAGTATAAAAACCTTATCTTGTCTATTGGATGAGTATAGTTTTATCTATGGGGGGTTTTTTGTTGATTAATTGTATCTTATGCATGCAAGGAATCACCAACATGATTCAAGATGTTTTTATTAATGGTGACAAGTTTTGATTAATAATTGATGTATGTGTCTATATTTAAGAGGGTTTCCATTTTTTGGCTTTGATTCATTTATTGATTTGTAATTTTTAAAAAACTTCCATTTAATTCTGTTATTATTTTTGGTTTACCTAGTTTTGATTGATTCATGGAATTTTTGGGCAATTTATTGGTCTAAAATTACCCTTTAAAGAGTGTGGAATTTAATTCATGCAAATTGGTTTCTGAAATTTACCAATGAGGTTTTATGATTACAAATGGGGGTTTTAATGTATTTTAAAAGACTATTGTATGGAATTTAATTCCTAACTTATGTGGGAATGGTTGGTTTAGAAAATTGGATTTTCAAATGGTTTATTGGATATTAACTGGATAATGTTTTTTTTTGTGATTTGAAAAGTGTAGTACATGGGAGACCATGGGTGTGTGTGTGTGTATGTACATGACTTAGACAAAGACAACCATAATGTAAGAACCATATTTTTCACTCATGTATTGATCCTTTAATTTTTGGTCTAAATCATTAGTTTGGGCCTAAAATGGATTCTTAATGAGCTAGTAAAGGTTCCAAAGGTTTCTGATGTTTTTCGGAGCCTGGAACCCATATTTCTAGAGAAAATAATATCTAAATATAGTTTAGAGTAAATCATGCAGAATTCTACATGGTTTAGAAATCTATGTAGATGTTGTTTTTTCAGATAGAGCCACCTTACATGGTTAGCGCACGGTTGTGCGACCTAACCGTGCGAGTGCCCCTTTTTCCCAAGTACCCATGCATTGGTTGTAAGTAGTTTGAAAAATCTTGGGGACCAAACTATTCAGGCAAGGTCATCCTACATTGTTTGCACACAATTTGAAAAACCGTGAGAATGCTCACTTTTGGGGTAAATTTTCATTTTCACCCTTAATGATCCACTAACCCCCTCCTTCTTCCAAAATCGTAATACAGGGATATTTTCCTCCATTTTCACCCATTTTAGGATTTTTGAAGGCCAAATATAGGGATCAAGATATATCTTTCATCAAACATCTGATCGAGCTTTCATTCATCACGTTGGATGTGCAACGATATGTACTTGATTCCACTTTATGCATTCTTCATCGATTTCACTATCGACCTAGTTATCGTCATATGAGAATTTTTAACATTTTCTTATATCTACTCTGATCCAAGGTAAATCAAGGTCCGATACCAGAGGTGAAGGATCATACAAACCTATGGGGGGTGGTCTATAAATCATCCCTAAGGTTCATTATTTTTGGAATGTTCATGTGGGGCCCACTAGTCTCATTGGAATCATTTTAATAAATTTACATTCCATGATTATACTTGATATAATCGTATGGTTATGCTCTCTCAAAATATGTTATTAGTTGTTAGTGGTTGCACATACAACTTAGTCCACACCATGTGTAAGGTTAATCCATAATTGGGTTTTTAGTGTTTCCGACACGTTTGAGCCACCGTTCAGGTGTGCCTTTGCATGACCTTCATAATGGTGATCATTTCTATAATAGATTTTTTTATTGACAAGAACCACATAATGGCATGTAATTTGTATGCTCACCACTTAAACCACCCAGTGAAAATGCTTTCATGTTGATTATTAAATGTGAAATGTGGAATAGGATGTATACTCTGTATATATCGTGGCCTTAATAAATGAGTTTTATTGAAGGTTACATGTCTATATCACCCCTTTTCATGTTATTGTAAGGTAGCAGAGTGAACCTCTCAAATTTATATTCCTTAATTGTTAATTAAAACTTGATTAAATGGTTGTAACACTACTTGGGCTATCCACACTAATGGATGAATAGGGTTGGACCAATAAGTAAATGGTTAAAACTCTACTTGAACTTTCCACACTAATGGAAGACAACATTTGATCCAAATTATTTACTACATGACTACAATATCAAATAATAATGGATTGACTCAATATCACCTTGGATTCTAAGATTAGAATACCTTGGGTCTCAGTAACCCCATTCCGATACAAGGTTGAGGTTTACTTAGGTTAATACCAACCAGGACTCTGGTTCTTGTCTATTCTCCAGATTCCTAGTATACTACCACATGGTCCTTTTAATTATTACTGGATACCTCTGATACACTCCGTGGATCCATCATTGTCTAGTAGGTGCCATGGTGAAAGCCATAAGGCACTGTATTTTCTTATCCCCATTTTACCATGGACTATCATCTTGGACTCAGTAGGTTCCTTATTATGGAATGCCTTGGATTACAATCCCTGGATTAAACTCTTTCCCCATACCTAGAATTAGATACTATTGAGTTAGCCATCTGTGAGATTTATGTTACCTTGGTTATTACCATGGACTCCCTCACTGGATATCATTTTCATGTTGCCCTGTCATGTATTGGGACCTTCACTACTTATACTATCACGAGGTGATGTCACTGATGACTAGGCCTCATGTAAACTATTAATATTATATTTTAATTTCATAACTAATGACCTTGTTACATGATCAGACACAAGCCTGGGGTGGTAGTAGGTACTGGGTATTAAATTATTATGCTTGCATTAATTTATATGTGCATCTCTTCACACTGCTATATTCCATTACAAGGGATAGATGTTATAGACACCGTTTGTGGTGGACCACTGCGATTAATATCACACCCTATCTGGGTGAAGTTTGGGACTCTAATTAGATTACATGGTTGAAGGTATTATCTAAGGGAAGTGTAAAGCTTTCAATACTTGATTCCATGCTGTTAGGATGGAGCTTGAAAACAGAAGACCGAGTTGGATCTTATGAATCTTGGAGTAGTATTTGTTTTCATTTACATTGTTGAACTGTTATGCCTATTGTATCGTATCCATGTTATTTCGTTTTCTAGTGACATGACATTACATCATCGTTGTTCCAGTTGATACAGTTATTATTTATCTTGTTTATATTCGGAATTAGTTTTCTTATGCTATTTATTTATATCATTTATATCGCTTATGCTATTTACTATTCTGTTATATTCCTTATGTTGTGCTATACTCTCTTAATGAGGGTATAGTCTTCCCATAGACACACCATATCCCCTCGCAGCCAGTTATTAGCTTCTAGCATTCAAGAAGACGATCTTGAGGCCAGGCAGCCCACCGTGCTCGAGGTACCCATTAAGTGACATCGGGGTCCGGGATGTCAAAATGTGGTATCAAAGGTGGTTTGTTATCTTGATTTACTATTTAGAGACAATATAATGAAAAATATGAACACTTCAGACTTATTCATAAGTCGTTCTTGGGTGTCATGAACCCATGTATGGCATAAAAGCCATGTTCCCAAAATGCAATTATTGTTCAATTTTTCCTCTTACAGGTATTATTATTTCACCATTGTGTGACTCACATGTTGTATGGTGTGGTTGATTATTTCCCTTTTTGAGAATTCTTTCATCCTTATCCAGATGATGCTAGGGTAAGGAACATTGTTACAAGCATCATTATAGGAACATATAGTTCACATGTCATGCATATTTCCATGCCATATAGGTTCATATTAGTATATTAAATTTCTTGATATGCCTATGATTATTTAGTTATGTTGGGATAGTTTGATTGTACTTGTATTCATTTGGTTGTGATTGAGTGATTTCATATGTCAATTCATAAGGGGTATGGGCCCTCATCGGTTGGGTTGAGTAATTTACCGAATCAAGCCACTATACTATAAAGAAATGGGTGTTGTTTCTGGTGATAGGTGTATGGGAACTGATTCATCGGAAATGGATATACACTATAAAGTGAATCCTAAAATATAAAACGAATTGGTTGTACATCTTTATCCCACCTTGTCATGTTTATGGAAGGTAATGGAGTGAACCTGAAAATTAACAGCAAAATGACATGAAATTTATACTTGAGTACGTACCAATACATAGCCATCTAGGAAACCAGTTTGGGTATTATTACTTAGGTAGTGAGTTTTCTTCATTCAGATTCTATTATTGATGCTATATCCTTGATTATAAGATTGTTCTAATGTGTGTTCTTGGAAATTTTAGACCAATGTCATCGCGTCGTCCTCGTGTCATTCGCCACGAGGGTGGTAAAGACCATACTCCAGACATGGTGGGCCTTGAGTTTCCAGTCTTACTTCCAAGAGTGACATTTGTGGAACCACCTACTATACCTTATATGGGCATTGATTTCCATGTCTGTGATAGTTTAATACATCTGATGCAGTCCATGTAAGGTGCTCCACAGGTTGCACCTACGATGGTTGATATTATCCACGAGTTCCAGTAGCAACATCCTCCTAATGATTCATGGGATGGAAGTTCTCAGGCTGTTCAGTCTTGGCTTGAGGCCATGATGTCTATAATTGAGCTTATGGAAACACATATATAGCTGATATTCAAGCTTAGAACATACATTCTTCATGATTCAACCATTCTTTGGTTGGAATTGATTACCCAGGTCGGTATCCATCATGGGTTTTTATGGGTCGACTTCCAGACTACGTTCCATGATATGTTCATTCCTCATGCACTGAGAGATAACAGAACCAAATTGTTTATGAATATCTAATATGTTTCTATGTTAGTAATGGAATAGTACACATGTTTCACTGATTTACAATGCTTTGCACTACTTCTATTCGGTGATGATCTTTCACGTGCTAGACATTTTGAGGATGGGCTCCCATACACCATCCAAACTCAGGTGAATGTTGTTGTCTTTCCTACCTTTTTTTCAATAGTTGGTTATGCCCTTATCACTGTGCATAAAATGATGGATGTAACAAGTACCATGTTTAAAGGATTCATGCCACATTAGGCAGGTGGTTCTTACAGATGAAGGAAACGTTCCATTGAGATTTATCATCAGGGAAATGGTAGCCAGAGTATCCAGTTTGATAGCTCTGTAGCGTGTCATTAGTGTGGGAGACCGAGGCATAAAATCCACAGCGTGATAGAGACCCTATAGAGTTATGAGCTTGTAGTTGTATGGGTCATATTCAACGCTTTTGTATTACCTTTCCACCAGCTTCAAGTGGAAAAGGATAAATTTCATCTCCACCTTCATGAGTGAGATATTTTGTGCCATGTCAGGTGGTGAGTTGGAATAGAACTGGCAGGTCAAGCCGAGGAAGAGTTCATGGCCATCGTAGTATGATCCTTGATCACCAAAAACACCAGCAGAGCTGTCATGATCATGGTAGTCCATCTGTTGCACATGGTCGTGGATCAGGGGAGTTTCACACTTTACAGCTGATACCTAAGCAGCAGGCTGCGAGACCATCTATAATATGATGTGCCATTCTAGTATCATCTACTATTTTCTTTACATTGTTTGATACAAGAACTTCAAACTCTTTCATATCTGTAAAAATTGTGAAATTTCATTGACTTGAGATACATTATCACTATAGCATAATGTCCCTCGATACACCATTGGGAATACAGATGGAGGGAATGTTCTAGTGTATGGATTGTACTTTTAATATTGGCTATTACCCTTTCATGTGGAATATCCTTGTTCTCGAGATGATGAGATTTGATGTCATTTTCAGGATGGACTAGATAGTCCACTATCACACCTTTGTAAACAGCTATCGCCGCATGGTCTCTTTTACACCACCATAGGAAAGTTTTTATCTTTTCAAAGGTGAGTGGGATGTATAGGCTAGGAGAGCTAGAACGAAGCATCATAGGCTAGGTTGAGTGACCACCTAGATTACAATTTTTTTCTTGGAGGATCAATGTTTTCTTTAAACTAATTTCCCTCCAGTAGTTGATCATTTCAGGTAAGTCTTTCCTGATGACTTTTCAAGAATACCTCCTAATAGAGAGGTAGAGTTTATAATTGATCTTGTTTAAGGAGTATCTGTAGTGTCTATTCCTCTATACAGGGTAGCACCTATTGAGATTTGGGAGCTCATGTAGTAGATAGTGGACCTTGAGGCCAATGGATTTTTAATAACTAGTACATCCTTTTGGGGTTCTCCCATGATTTTTTCTATGAAGGAGGATGTAAACATCATTTATGCATGGATAAAAGAAGGTTGAACCATCTTTATGTCAATAATCGATGTCCACTTCCTCAAATAGATGATCTCATTGACCAGATCTGAGGAGAAAAGGTGTTCTCTAAGATAGAACTAAGATCAGACTATCATCTGGTGAAAGATAGACAATCAGACATACCTTGTATAAATTTACATAGTAGGTATAGTCTGTATGAGTATCTTGTTATATCGTTTATTATTTCAAACGCACCTCCCACTTTCATGGATTTGATGTATAGGAGTTTCAAATCCTATTTGGACGCTTTTATCATGGACTATGTAGATGACATCATGTTGTATTATCACAATCATAACGACCCTGCCAAACATCTTGAGATCATTTTGAGTACACTGATAGAGCATCAACTTTATTCCAATATTTCTATGTGCAACTTTTGGATTGATGAGGTCCTCTTTCGGGGTCATATAATTTCAGAATCAGGAGTGTCTATTTACCAAAAAGGGTTAGTGCAGTAGTTTTCTAGGAGAAATCCAACAATGTGTTTGATATATGGAGTTTCTTAGGGCCTTCTGGATATTACATAAATTTCATAAAATACTTTTCTCTTCTTTATTCACCTATTACTAGACTTACAAATAAAGGGTGTTATGTTCTTGTGGTCAGACGCATGCGAGAAATCCTTTTAGGAGCTTAATGGGAGGCTTCTCTCAGCACCGATTCTGATTCTTACAGAACATGGACAAGGTTATATTGTCTTCTAAGATTCATCATGAGTTCTCTTAGGAGAAGTGTTGATGTAGGAAGAAAAAGTCGTTTCATACGAGTCTCAACATTTGAGACCTCATGAGAGAAATTACATGATGCAAGACCTTGATCTAGTAGTAGTTGTCCATGCCTTACATTACGGGAGACATTATCTGTTGGGTGAGCACATTTTGGTGTATACAGACCACAAGATCCTCAAGTATATATTTTCTTATTGTGACTTGAACCTCAGACAGCGGATATGGGTTGAATATCTAAAATCATTTGATTTTGAGCTTTATTATATGCCTAGAAATGGAAATGTGGTTTCTGATGCACTCAGTTGGAAAACTCAATCACAGGCCGTAAAAAAGATGATCATGATGAATAAAATTTAATGGCCCTATTTTATGAGATTTATCTAGAATTTCCTGATAGTCACAAGAAGCCTCACCTCCCAGCCTTAATAGTTACCTCCTCGCTCCTTGAGAAGCTGAATAATAGAATGTTTTCAAATCATGATGGTTTGGTTCTTTGTGAGTGTATATCATAAGATAACCCACCCCCTGATTGATCTCTGGATAGAGACAGCGTCCTGCATTTACATGGATGTATCTGGGTTCATACAGATATGAGAGAGGATTTGATGAAAGAGTCCCACACTTATTAGTTGAAAGTTCAGCTTGGAATCTCAAAGATGTATCGGGATATGAGACACATGTATTGGTGGTCTGGAATGAAACATTAGATTAAAGAATTCATCACTATATGAGCCATCTGTCAGCAGGTGAAGGCGAAGCACCAGAGACCTGTAGGCTTGTTACAACTACTCACAGTCCTAGAATTGAAATGAGAAGATGTTGTTATGGATTTCGTAATCGTCTTACCTAGGTTACAGAGGGGTCATGACGCTCTCTAGGTAGTCACTGACCGACTAACAAAATCATCCCACATCATTTATATTTGGGAGACTTTCTCAGTTAATGAGTTGAGAAGACTCGATGTCTGTGAGATCATACAACTACATGGTGTTCAATGTACTATCATTTTAGATAGGGATGTTCATTTCACATCATGGTTCTAGTGTGGTATGCATAAATCTATGATGACTAAGGTACATCTAAGAAAAACATTTCACCATCAGACTAATGGACAATAAGAATGGACAGTACAAGTTCTATAGGATATTCTCCGAGCATGTGTCCTTGATTTTGGTTGTTCTTGGGAGAATCATATTCCTCTTGTCGAGTTTTCTTAAATTAATAGTTTTTAGGAGACAATTATAATGGATCCTTTTGTGGACATATATGGTTGGGAATTCCATTATCTCTTGTGATCGATAAAGGGAGGTGATGCAGCCCTACTAGGTCCTCGTCTTGTTCAAGAGACTTTAGAACATGTCCAACTGATCAAGAAGCGTATGAATACTGATCAGTCTAGAGAAAAATATTTTTTTGATCATTGTCAATGGCCTTTTGAGTTTGAGGTTGGGGATTGTGTTTTAATTTTGGTATTTCCTAGGCTAGGGAATAGATTGTTAAGGAAGTAGGGGAAGCTGTCACCTCATTACATTGGTCTGTTTAAAAATAAAGAGAGATTCCGGCCGGTACCCTATCAGTTGCCACTACCATAGAGAGGAATTGTACCATTCATGATGTATTTCATGTCTCACAGTTTTTCCAATATCATTAATGCCAATCTCATACTTTTGATCCCAAGGAAGTTTAGTTAGATTCTGATTATACCTTGGAGGAGTATCCAACACCCATCGTTGGTCGAAACATGAAGGCTCTCTAAGGAAATTATGTCCCTCTCATATGGGTGCTATGGTAGCATGACAGAGTACATGACAAGAATAGATAGAGGGAATCAGATGCACATACCTAGTGGCCATAGTTGTTCTCAGACATTGATTCTTTTCCCTTGGAAGGAGAACTTGGGGGAAAGTTATTTTAAGGGGGGAAGACTGTAAGAACCTATTTTTTCACTTCAGTCTGGAAAATTTATTTTTCTGTATAAATATTTACTTTGGCCCTAAAATCGATGCCTAATGTGTTAGTAAAGGTTCCTAGGGTGTATGGGGCTTGTTTGGAGCCTAAAACCCATCTTTTTGGGGAAAACAAACTTTGTGCACGGTTTAGAGTAAACCGTAAGGAATTTTGCACATTTTGGAAAACCATATGGATGTTGTTTCTTTGGATAGAAACACATCTCATAGTTGTCACACGGTCGTGTGACCTAACTATGTGAGATACCCTTTTTCCCTAGTACCCTTGAATGGGCTGTGCATGGTTTGACAAACTGTGTAGACAAAACCCTTTAGGCAGAGCCGTTCCACACGGATTGCCCACGGTTTGAAAAACCATTCGAAAAAAAAACTGTGCACAAGATAATTTTATGGTAAAATTTCTTGTTTCTTCCTTAATGTTATTTTAATCCCCATTCTTCTTCCCAACTCATAAACAAATGGAATTTTCTTCCATTTTCTACCATTTGGAGATTTTTTTAATAGAAAATTTGTTGATAAAGGGATCTCCTTCATCTGGTATCCATTCGAGATTCCATTTGTCACATTGGATGTGCAACAGTAAGTACATGAGTCCTATTTAATCAGTATTCAACTCTTTCTCTCTTAACTTAGTTGACATCGTATGTTATTTTTCCACATTTTCATAGATCTACTCTGATCCAGGATAAAAAAAAGTCCGATAACAGAGGAGAAGGATTGAACAACCCTATGGTGTGTGGTCTATAACTCATCCCTAAAGTTAGTTATTTTTTGGTATGTCCATGTGGGGCCCACTGGTTTTATTGGAATCCATTTAATAAATTTACATGGCATGATTGTACTTGATAGAATCATATGGTTATGTTATTTCCAAATATGTGATTAGTTTATAGGGGTTACACCTACTACATAATCTGGCTCATGTCGAAGGATATGCCATAATTTGGTTTTTATTATTTCTCACATTTGAGACACCGTTCATGTGTGCCTTTGCATGACCTTTATAAAGGTGGGCCTTTCCATAATAAATTAATTTATATTAATGATAATTGAATAATGTCATGTACCATTTATGCTCACCACTTAGCCCTCCTAAGGCAAGTGCTTTCAAATTAATTATTAAATGTGAAATGGGTAATGGAAAGTATACTAAGTATATATCTTGGTATTAAAAAAATGAGTTTGAATTAATGTTACATGTCCATAGCACCACATTCCATGTTAATGGAAGGTAGCGGAGTGAACATATCTAATTGATATGCCTTAATGGTTAATTAAGACTTGATTAAATGGTTGGAACACTCCTTGGCCAATCAACACTAATGGAAGACAAGTATTGGTCCAATAAGTAAATGGTTTCAACTCTACCAGACCTATCCACAATAATAGAAGGAATGAATTGAACCAAATGAATTATTAATACATGATTAAAATGCCAAATATGAATGGAATTACATGATCTCACCTTGGATTCTGAGAGGAGGATACGTAGGGTCTTGGGAACCCCATTCTGATTCATGTATGTGGTTCGTACAGGTTGATACCCACCTGGACACTGGTTCTTGACTATTCCTCGGATTCCCGGTATACTACCAAAGGGTCCATTTCATTACAACTAGATACCTCTGATACACTACTTGGATACAACATTGTCTAGTAGGTGCCATGGTGAAATCCACAGAGCCCTGCTTTTACATAGCCCCTTTTTACCTTGGTCGATCACCTTGGACACAGTTGGAAACGTATGGTGGAATCCATTGAATTATGCTCCTTGGATTACACTCTTACCCCTTATCCAGACTCGGAGACTACTGAGTTATAATTCCATGAGATTTACATTACACTGGTTATTACCAACGAACTCCCTCACTGGATATCATTATCAAGATTCCTTGTCATGTATTGGGACATTCACTACATATACAATCATGAGGTGATGTAATTGTTGGATATGACTCATGTGACCCGTTAACATTCAATGGTAATTACATAATAAATGAACTGGTTACATGTTCAGACACCTGCCAAGGGCTGAAGCATGTACGGGGTATTTATTTATTATTCTTCTTTATTTAATTTATATAAGAATGCCTAAACACTAAAATATTCCATTACATGGTCCATATGTTATAGAAACCATTGGTGGTGGACCACTGAGATTTATCTCACACCATCTCTGGGCGCTGTTTAGTACACGGAGTAGATTAAATGGTTTCAGGTGTTAACTAAGGGAATCTTACAACTTCTAATACATAATTTCATGTTGTTAAGTTAGAGCTTGATAGCACATGACTGATTTGGATCTCATGATTCTTGGAGTAGTCTTTGTTTTGGTTTAGTTTGTGTAAATGTTTCTCCTATTATACTGTAACCATGTTTTCCATATTTCTAGTGAAATGACATTACATCATCATTTTTCTAGTTGATACAGTTATTATTTATATCATTTATCTACTGAATTAGTTTTCTTCCACTGTTTATTTGTATAATTTATCTTTATTATGATATTTACTCTTCCTTTTTATTCCTTATGTTGTGTTAAACTATGCTAATGGGGTAATAGTATTCCCACAAACACACCTAAGGCCCTCACTATTATTCATTAGGCTGTGGAGTTCATGAAGATGTGCTTGAGGCCATGTGGCCTACCAGGAATAGGGCACAAGTTATGTGGAATTTGGGTATGGTACATCACACATATCCTACTTCTTAGACTATATAGAGAGTTAAATCCAATGGAATGAGGGATACATTAGGTGGAAGGCCAAGTGATATTCCAAAACATGTCAATGTTAATCAAGATCACTCATAGAAGTATATTTAGGCTTATGAAAAAATAATCCAGATTCCAAACTTATTATATTTTAGTATCTTATTAAAAAAGTCTTAGAATAATACAAACCATACCCTATTAGTTCAAGATTATGGTGAATATTACGTGTTATGGTTGATTTTAATATCACTTAATCATGATTCAATGGATTTATTAATAGATAAATATCATGAATATTTTAATTTTTCAATTATTTGTTTATATAATGGTGTTTATGTATATATTAATGTCCATGCTATGTTTTGGTGTGTCTAGTATGTTCTTCTGGGTAGTATTACTTCCTCATACTTGATCCATGTTTATTCATTTTTAGAAGCAAAATAAAATCACATCGGGATTCTAGGAAATGGTTTCATGTGAAAAAAGTTTCCCAGTGAACTTGATTTTGAAAATGATGTTCAAAATGGAATTATTGGTATTCATGAAAAAATGCCTTACATATATTCATGGTGGTATCCTGTTAAGATTTATACCTCAAACCTTACATATGCCTTTTTGAATATTCATACCTTATGTTGTAGGAAATAGTTAAAGTTAATGAAACCATATAGTTTGGTATATCTTCTAGACTATAAAAATATTTGGTGTGTTGAGATGATAGAGATGTATTCTCACAATGATGGATTGTGTGGAGCAATTTTGGGATTTGGTACTATTAGGATTTCATGTTTTTACCATTTTTTTATCCATGATTTGAGCTTTTGAGAGGATATCATATATATATATATATTGTTTATAAATTGTGATATGAGGATGTTATAATATCTGATATGTTAATTTCCATGTTCACTCAAATTTTTTTTATATCTATTTGATTTTGTTTGTTATTTTTCATGGACATAAAATTAATTGATGGTGCAAGACATGTTTTCATAATAAAATCCACTTATAAATGGTTTAATGTGAAATCACGGTACTTGTCACAATCCCATGGTGATAAGGAATACACATTGAGCCTTATGGATGACTGGATTAAGAAACATGTTTTGTTGAACACATCGTATTTTTTCAAAATAGTATATGAGACCCCTATTGTTATTTTGGGGTTATAGTAGATAAGAAATCAGACCATCAGAGCTTGATAGGTAGTTTTGGATGAGTTCATGACTAACTCTTCGTCATTAAAATCCTTGAGTTTCCAAATGTTATTGGATTTGTTTTGATATATTGAGCAATTTTTTTTGGAAATTTTAATGCTAATTATTAATTTTAATCATTGTATATAGGATCTAAGAAGGAATCGAGAGATGTTTTGAGAAATTTTGTGTTTTGGGTCAAAATGTTGATGAAAATAATAGGGAATCCTTTTTGAAACATATGTAGTAGTAAACATATTAAGATTATTCAAATAGATCATTATTCTTCAAGTCATGTTTTACACGGTTGGTGAAATGGTTTCCAAAAAGTGAACATGGGTTTTATCTTGTGTTTATAGATAATTTCTTGTATAAGGGCCTCTCCTAGATGGAGGTAGAGAGTAGTGACACCTGACCCATTGATTAACCATCAAATTTATTGAGTTGTTTTTTGGAATAATAGATCTGAATGATTCATTTAATTGGTAAAGTGAATGAAGGGGGTTAGGAAAGGATATTGGACCATGGTTATGATTTCACAAAGAAGAATCCACCGATTGTTCATAGTGAAAATGATACCCATCAACATGAGGAATGTATTAAAATGATCGAGAATTTATTTATTTTTTTAAGACCCCTAAAAAATAAAAAGTGTTATTCACAACTTACATGTTGGAAAGTATATGTATGAAATGGTGGTAACCCACGATGAAAACAAATGAGGCATGAGTATCTCACCCACACATCCTTCAAAAAAGAATTTAATTAGTATTTTTTTCTAAAGAATATAAGGGTTGAAAAGAAACATGAGATTTTTATAATGGAGCAGGTATATACCACCCCAATTTTATTAAAAAAAATTCTATTTTATATATCTTCTTTAGTATGCAAAATTGGTGTTTAGGAAAATATCGATATACAATAAAAGTACTAAAAGTTTTAAAACATGACCACTATCAGCTAGCCATTAAATTGGATGTATGATTAGGAATAAAAATTTATCAAACATTTGTTTAAAGTATTCGTATAATAATTTGTTTTGTCTTAATGTATAATAAATAATATTTTTTTTCTAATAAAGTCATTTTATGCTTGAAACAAACATTTTCTTGAAAAATGGTTTTTATTAATTTTTTTAATGAATATTATAAATAATTATTTCAACATTTAGTAATTTTATTTGTTTAAAAGTAGGGATTTTTAAATTATCATATAAAATTTATCTTAAGGTAAATTTTTTGTATTTTGGGGAAAAGATTGATTTTTCAACGAATAGTGAAAAATACTGATTTTTGTAAAATTGGCATCTCTTTTAATTAAATGGAGTAATTTTAAAGTGTAATTATTTTTTTAATTTTATATTAAAGTAAAATAATTATTTTTTAATTAGATATAATTTAATTAAACACAATGTAATGAGTATTATAATTTATTTTGGTAGGATTTCATTTTTGGGCCTAAAATAAATTTGTCTAAAAATAATTTTTTGGTTTATTTGTAAACATTTATATTAAAAATAATTTCCTCAACTTATAGAAATTGAATCATGATTTCTTTCACATATTTTAAACTAGGATGTTAATATTTATTAAGTAAGTCCCTTTTATTTTTGGTTATTATGAATTTTAACCACAGTAAATATTTTATCACTCCAATAAGGGTAAAACTAGTAAAACGGGGTTGAAACTATTAGGTAAGGATTAAATACATCCATATTAGTTGTTTTAATTTTATTTTGTAAGTTTATTTTAACCATAACCATAAAAGGTTCCAAAATTTTGTAATTGGATTCACATTACATTGATAATGAACTTAATTTGATTTTTAACAATGAATAAAAATAAAATTCCACTCAATGTTTTAATATCTCTATTATTTTTTATTAGGGATACAATGGAGGTTATATTATTTTTTAAATTGTAATTCTAAATATTATTTTTTTTCATGTTAATTTATTTTTACTTTTTATGATTGTAATAATTCCCTTAAATTATTACAAAGCATTAACAATTTTTTTTCAAGATGTATATAAATAAAGTGAATGATTAAAAAAACATGAATTGCAATATTTTTGGGAGAATTATGGTTTTATATATTTTTTTGGTACATATAAAATTTGAGTGATGTGTTAATATATTATATTATAATTCTATTACTATCTTTATGTAATTAATGTCAAACTATGTGAATAGACCTGGAAAAGGATTTAATGGTATAATGTTTTAAAAAATATTTTATTTAATGATTTAAAAATAAAAAAATATTAATTTTTTAAATGTGTATGGAACATGGTCAATGATATTAACCATTGTACAATTTTGGGTCACTTTTCATTTTATTGAGACCTTCGTGACTCATATAGTGTAAAAACATTTAATATCACCGTAATTGATAAAAGGGTTAACATGGGATTAGAACTAAGATATATGAGTAGAATCACAAACTAAAATTGTCCAAAATTTATAATATTAAAAGTGTTAGACTCCTAAAAATCATATATTATGAATATAAATTTTTTTGTTCCAATGTAACGTAAAACATAATTTATATTAATTTAATACTTTAAGTAATTCCATTGGTGCCCCTCTCACCCCATATATGAGTAAACCACCCCTCCCCTCTTCCTAGAACATATTTATTTAGCTATCTTAAACAATAAATGAGAATTCTAATCTTAAATTATTTATCTAATTTATATATGTGTTCTTTTTCTTAAAAGACCATACCTATTGTCTTTAAAGAGCAATTCAAAGGCTGTTCTTCAAAAAAGAGGTAATTTTCTCAACTCAGAAATTTTCTTTTAATTTATTATTCTACCTCCTTAAAGTGAATACTATCAATTTCGATCTTATTAAATCAATACCTCTCATATATTTAGATACAATTATGCAATTTCCAGAAACATATTTATCTCTTTGTCCATCCTAAGGAGAATTAAAACATTGTTCATACGTACGTGTGGACTACCACCTCCAAAAATTGATGCATTTAATTTTTCATCACCATATCCCAAGGAAGGTTATTATAATATTTTTAATAATATATATTATGTAAAATAGAAAATTATGAAAATTATAATACAATAAATTACTTAACTTGTTATCATTTTTCCCATTTAAAAATTATATCTTTTCTCAAGAGTATGTGTGAAATACCACCACCACGAAGCGATGCAAATCATTATTTGCATAAAAATATAATTAATAATTAAAAAATTTATTTAATGTGTGAAAATAATAATAATTTCTTAATTATTATTCTATAGAATATTGAATAACGACCCCTTTTGACCACAAGAAACCAGAAAAAGTTTTTTTCAATTATGAACCGAACATCCTTTAAATAGTTGATGTTGAATCAATAGATTAATTAACCAAGTATTTAATTTATGTAAATGAAATAAAAAGGTTATTGAAAAATAAATTAAAATATAAAAGGTTCTTAAAAAACTAAACAATTATTATAAGTTTTTTACACTAGATTCAATGGACCTATACTGTATGTTTGGACTCGAGGTAAGATGATTATTTACCTAATTTACATTCATTGAGTTATAGTTATACATCATCAAATATATTATGTTTGGATTCTGTGTGAAATAACCTAGGATTATATTATATTTTATTTACACTTATTTTTGGTTTCCTTAAAATTGTTATGAAAAATACACTCAAAAATTAATCCCCCTTCAGTGATATGATAATTGTAGAGATTATTTGTATTAATGTTGTTTCTTTGATAGACATTTATTATTAAGAAAAAAAATAAATTAAAATGTTTATATTATTCCTATTGAGATATTATATAGTGAATAAATGTTTTATAATGATATTTAATGTTCCTTTAAATTAATATATGTTATGAGATATTGATTCATATGTTGTAAAATTTGAAAGGGTTTACATGGTTTAAATTTAAATTAATTATCATATAATTCATGTTATGAATGATGATTTATTTTATATACTGTAATTATTTTCCCATGAATGTTATTTAATATATTATTTCATGGAAATTATTTTTTTTACAAAATCATGCTATTTTACTCTATTTAATTCCTTTGGATTCAAGTACTACCCATGTTTCAAAGTTTTCTCATCTCAATATTTCATCTCTGAGATTTTTTTGATTGATACACATATATTTATTTATATGGTGTATCCAATGTATTTAGATATATAATATCACAAATCCTATTATATTCACAATACTTTACAATACTTTTTATGTTTTTACAATATTTGTTTTTGTTTTTAAATTATATTGAAGAATTTTTTCTCAAAAACATTGTTTTAATGTTTTGAAATACATTTAAATAAAACATTCCTCCATGTTCCTTATCTTATATAAATAATATTATTTTATAAACATAATTTATCTCTTAATTTTCTTTTCCATGATATTTTACGTTCTATTAAATTTTTTAAAATGAACTTTATTATTGTTTTTTTCATGGATTAATTATTGGATCTATTTAGAAATGATTGAAGAGGATGTTTAATTTTAATATTTAGAAAAACAATGAATTTTTGAACCATAATGATGGTTATTTTCATTGAAGAATCATTAATATGTTTTTATGTTTATTTTTAAATAAAATATTTTCCCAAATATTCTTGTAATATGTAAAATAAATTATCAATAGATAAGTATTTTTTCCCATATTTGTAAAGAAATGTCTTGAATATTATTTTAAATGTATTTAATATATATGAAAATATACGTTATTGTTTTATCCTTATATAATGGGGATATGTTTCTTGAATACTATCCATATTATTTATGTTGATGGATTATGATTTTTTAAAAATATTTTCATTGAACAAATTTATTTTTAATGAGTTAATCAAGATGAAATAGAACGATGGTTGTTTTGAGGAGTTATTTTTTGTAAATTAAATGCCACTAAAGGTTTTTTTTATTATATAGTACATGGAAATATGTATGTACGATTGATGGGTGGATTTATTATTAGAAAAGGATGGGTTAGTCTTCTATATCCATCTATTGCATTGGGTAATTAGAAATATTTTACTTGTTGGATGTTACTCCTAAGAGATGATAGAGTTATTTTACACCTTGGAGAAGACAAATTTAACTGATTGTAAGTTACTCTTAAAGGATGACAAAGCATACTGGTTATATGTTGCTCTTAATATATATGATAATTTTATGATTAGGTGGTTCCATAATGATTATTTAATGTTCCAAGGTACCTATTTTTCAGTGATTCCTATGAGTTCTATTGGACCATTTACTCTTGGATTATTTTAACAGAGATCATTATTTATGACTTATATATCTCTTGTATTATGTTAAATATTTATTACATTTTCAAGATTTATTATCTATGTTATTTGGGTAAGAATTAAATTATTTTATTCAATTTTACTTTGATTATTTCATCATAACCTCATCCTCATATTGTCTTCAATGATGAAATTCAATTGTTAATGCTTATTTTTACACATACAGAGCACTGAATATCAGTCTTTTTATTTATTACAATTCCCTAGATTATTAATAGTTATGTTAAATAAACTATTTCTATAATGGTTTATTATAAGAATAATATTATGTTATATGTTGAAGACTTATTTTGAAATACGAAAATCAAGGTATAATTGAAAAAATGAACACTTTGGGACATGGGTATTATTATGTAAGAGTTTGTGTTAATTCTATAAAACTCTAAACCTAAAGGGTCCTTTAGTATTTAAGTGATCCTATATTTTATTTTTTATGTTGTATGTTTTTTATTTCTAAAATTGGGTCACCTTTATCGATATTGATGATAAAAATGAAAATATTTTTTTCTACTGGATTTGGGTGTTTTGGTTTTGGGTTGTTATAGTTTGTATCAAAGTAGGGTTAATATAACAATTGAGATTCAGATTATTTCCCATGAGGTTAACTTAAGAGATATGGATTCCATCTTGCGATTATAATTTTAATCTCCATCACATGTTCATAGTCATAACCATCATTTTTGAGGTTTTTAGCGATAAGATTCTTAAGTGATTAATGATATTTTAGTAGACTCTTTATTGGGAAGGGGTATATATAACCATTAGGTTTTAATTGAACGATTATATTAAAAGAATAATATTTCATTTTTGGGGATGTAAAATTAAATATAAGACACAACCATTAAGGTTAAAAAATTATTTAATGTTGATTTTTTTGAGGTTATTTGGGATATAGGGTTAATTATTTTTGGAATAATATAATTTAACTTCGATTATTATTTTTAAATTGTGTATATTAAATTATTATTAATTATATGAAGGTTTAATCATTTTGGTTATTATCATAACTTTTTTTAAAAAAATATTTTAGGAATGATTTGATGAAAATAATTCATAATTTTATATACTTCAAGGTTAATTATATGTTTATTATAGTGATTTTGTGTGTTAAAATTTAATACCCATAATTTGGAGTAAAATTTGAGAAATATGTGGAAATTAATTGAAACATGCAAGAAATGAATGAAATTTATATTATGTATATGAAGAAATTAAATTAAGTATAACTGATTATATTTTTAGTTGAGATGGAAAAATAATTCATAAACTATAGGAAAATAATCATGAAATAAAAAATTTAATCTTAGCACCTTCATTTTTTATGAATTGATCATATTTTCCACACCTCATTGGTTTATGATTTTTTGGTCATCGCCTTTATAAGGATCCACATTCTATATCACTCAATATAATTATTTGAACATTACATCATGTCGTTCATGTCCATAATTTTATTTTCCACATATGTTCAAATAAATTGAATCCCTATAATGTTTCATTCTAGGTGATCACCATATTTATATTTCCATTTTTCAAAATTATGTTTTACTAATTCTTATTTGTGATTTGGGTTTTCCACAAAGGTATTTTAAACTTTTAAACACTTGATTACCAATATCAAGATAAATTTTTAGGGAGAAATTTTATTTATGTGGGTAGAATAAATACCCCCAATAATTTATTCTTAGGATAAATATGATCAATAACTTGATTAACATGCGATACCGAGAATTAAAAGAATTGGGATATATAGGCAAAATATTAAAAGTTATAAATGTGACCATTATAAATAGGTAGTTAAATATGTTTGAAGAATAGGATTAACCATATTATAAAAAATATTATATAATGGTTATATATGATGAAAATATATTAATCAATTCATAATAAATAATTACTGAATTTTTAGAAATGTGATTTTGTGCCTCAAAAATACTTTTTCTTAAAAATGGTTCTTATTAATATTTTTGAGTAAATATTATAAAAAAATTTATACCAAATTTAGATATTTTATTTGATAATAATTATATAATTTTTTATACCAGAATATCAACATTATATTCAAATGAATGTTTTAGATATTTCTAAAAAGATTGAATTTTTAGTGAGTAGTGAAAAATACTAATTGTAGAAAAATTGAAATTTTGTTCATTAAATGGAGGAATTTAAGGGATAATTTTTTTTTAATTTTAGAATATATGAAAATAATTTTAATTAAATTATATATATTATAACTAATTATATATGAATTGATATTATACATTATTTTGGTATATGTTTATTTTTGAGGAATATACACATTGATCTGAAAACTATTTTTGTTGCATATTTTGTATTTATATAATAATTTACTTCATCCACTTATAAAAATTGATTTTTTTAAATATATTAAATAAATTTAGTCATGTGTTTGAAATTTTTTATGAATTTACCTTTTATTTTTTCTTCATTATGAATAGAAATTGCATTAAGAATTTGTTACCTCTAGACGGGTAAAATGAGTAAAACATTCTTAAAACTATTAGGCTACAGCTCAAAATATACCTATAACATTACTATATTTTATGGGATATGTTTTATTTTTTCCATAAATGTACTCAGTTCTAAAATGTGTCAATCTATTTCCACTTTCTTTTGATAATTTCTTTAATATGATTTTAATTAATTAATAAAAACAAAATGTCACCCTGTTTTTTTAATATCTCTAATATATTTCATAGGGATAAAAATATGTTATGTTTAGTTATAAATGGTTATTTTATAGATTAAATATTTTTTTCATGGTAATTTATTTTGAATATTTATATATTAAAAAATTACTATAAGTGCTTATTTAAAGATGACACATAGCTTGTTCAAGTAGCAGGAAAATAAATTAATTTTTTAAAAACATATAAATCAATATTTTTTGATGAGTTATGGTGTTCAATGAATTTATTAGATGTATATAAATTTATAGTGATGTGTTAAATGTTTATATTTTAAATACATTTCTATCTTGATACAATTAAATAAACGTATTTAATTATTCCTAAAAAAGACATGAAGAGTATATCATGTTAAATAATATTTTATTCAGTGAAGTAAAACTCCTAAAATGTTATATTTGGAAAAGGTAATGGAAATGTTTGATTATATAACCCATTTTACAATTATGGGATATTTTTCCTGTTATTTTAACTTCCATGACTCTTATAGTGTAAAAAAGTTGATATTGCTATATTTGTTAAAAAGATAATGGGGTGTTAAAAATATTAGGCAAGGGGGAAAAATCACCAAAAATTGAATAAATTTTATTATATGATACAATTAAACTCACAATTATCATATTCTTTAAATATACCATTTTTTTCAATAATATCATGAAAATTAATTTACATTAATTTAATACTTTATGTTATTCCACGGGTGCCCCTAACATCTCGTATATATGGTCCCCACATCACATATCTTCCACAAAATTGTTGAGAAATTTATCTTAACCAAAATAGTCTAAAAAATTTTAGTAAATATTTTATATACATTATACAAGTTCTATCCTTATAAAAGTACCATACTTATGGTCCTTATAGAGGGATCCAAAGGAGGTTCTTCAAAGGGGAGCTAATTGCCTCAAATAAGCGGCTTTATTTTACATAGTATTACACCTCCTTCAATTACGTACTAACCATTTAAATATATATAAAATCAAAATATCTTATGTAATTTGAAAATATTTTTTTAATTTTATTCCTATATTAATATCCTTTTCCATCATATGGATAACACAAATATCATTCATGTGTTGGTGTGGAATACCTACTCCATAGAGAGATGTGTTTAATATTTCATCACCACCTCTAAAATAAGGTTATTATGATGGATTTAATAAATATATATGATATTAATAACCTAATTATGATTTTTGGAATATAATAATGCAATTACCTTTTTACCCATCCATGCATTAAACAATGATAACATCGCTCATCTATACGTATAAAATCCACCGCTATAATGTAATGCAATTATTTTTAATGTCCGCCTTTAAGGGGTGATTATAAATTGTATATGAATTATAAAATAAATAATTATTGAATTTTATCTATAAAATATAAGATCAAATATTAATCTTTTGACCAAATTCAACCTCTTAATGTCATCTTTCAATTATGAACCAAATGTCTTTAATACCCTTAACGTGGACTTAACAGATTATTTAATTAAATATTTCATTGAAATAAATGAAATAAATAGTTTAATGAAAAATTAATAAACCAATAACATTTTATTAAAGAAGAAATTAATTATCATGTTTTTATTATACAGAAGTAAAAATCACATACATAGAAAGTTGGAAATAGAGGTTAGAGGTTTCTTTACTAAATTTCCACCCATTGAGTTTTACTTATACTTAATTGACTATATTTTTCTAGGATTATGTATGAAATGACCTATGATTAAATTATGATTTATTTTGATATAATTGTTTTTACATAATCACCTCAATGACTGATTCTCATGTTAGTTATATGATCTTTGTAAGTATTATTCATCCTGATATTGTTTATTTGAGACACATTTTGTATTATAAAACATCATCCTTTATATGGTGTATATGATACCAATGGATAAAATAAATTATTAAATAATTGTTTGTCATTATATTTATAGTTACTTTGATGTTATATCCTTTATGATATATTTATTCAAATTTTATAAAATTTTAAATGGTTTTCATGGTCTCAATTTCAATTAGTTTAAACAAATTCCTATTTGAAACTATAATTTACATAATATGGTGTACCTATTTCTAAAATAATGTTAATTAAAATATTTAATTATAGAAATTATGTGTTTTATAGAATCATGTTATATTCCTTGAATCAATTTTGTTTGATTCAAGCATTATCCATGCGGTAAGGTTTTCTCATATTCAATATTCTTCGTTAAGAATTTTTTTATTGATACACATATATTCATTTATATTCTATACACACTAAATCATGAAATATAATATCATGAATCATTTTATACTCATATTATTTTATGTTCATTCTTATATTATTTACACAAAATGTAATTTGGTTTTCATAGATTGTAAATCAGTTTTCTTTTAAAAATAATGTTTCATAAATTTAAAAAAAAATTGAATTATATTCTTCTAAGTTATGTTCTATATTTAAATAATGTTATTTTATAAAAATAAATGATTTAATAATGTTATTTTCCATTATAATTTTACATTTATTAATATTTATTGAAAATAAAATTTCATTAGGTTTTCTGCAAGGTCCACTTTTGAATCTTTTCAAAAAATTCTGAAAAGAATGATTATTTTTAACATTTATGACATGAACATATTTTATTATCATTAAGATTGTTATTGGAATTTAATAACTATTTATTGGTTTCCATTATTATTTTCAAAGAAATAAATTTTTACAATATTATATAATTTTATGTATAATATTATCAAAAGAAATTTAGATTTTCCCCCATTTAAAAATAAAATTCTTAAATTATATACTAAATGTATTTTTCAAATGTGGAAATATCATTTCTTTTTTACTAGTGATCCAATGGGGATATGAAACTATTGTTCCATCCTTATTATTTATACAGTTAGGTTATGATTGTTATAAATATACTGTTATAAAAGGTGTTTGGTTTCCATGGTTTAATGTAGTTAAAAACGAATGATTGTTATTATCATGGGTGTTATGTTGAAGAGACCAATATTATAAATATTATTTCATTATATGGAATATAAAAATATGTATTGATGATAAATGGGTGGTCCAATTATAAACCAAGAATGACTGGGTCCTCCAACCCCAAATGTATTGTGTAATTAGATTGAGTAAAATGTTTTCTTGTTACTCCTATGAGATGATAATGTTTACTAATTTCAATTTACTACAAGGAGAAAATGAAATATACCAGTTATAGGTTAATTTTAAGATATAGGATAATTATCAATGTAGGTGATCCCATAATGAATGTTTTATATTGCATGATACAAATATATTTTTTAAATGATTCTGATGAGTTATAATAGATCCTTTTCACAATGATTGTTTTAACATGGCCCATGGTTGTTTAATTTTATGAATATTAATTTGTACATAATACTTCTTCAATTTCTCATGACTTATAATCCTTATTTTAGGTGGAAAAATTATCTTATATAGTGATCTTACACATTGATATTTTAATTATACCATTATAATCAATGTATGTTTACTGACGACATTCAATTTTTACTTATGTTATCCTTTAATATGAATTAGTAATTAATTTTTTATGGTTTCTATTTACCAAGGATACCAATAATGGTGTTAAATGAATTATGACTAGAAATATTTCATGTGTGAGGAATATTATATGATATGTTGAAGACTTATTTTGATATAAGAAAATGTTGTTATAGTTTGAAAAATAATAACTTGATGACATATATATTATTATGTAAGAGCATTCCCTAAATCTATAATTCAATAAGCCAAAAGGTATTTAGGTATGTAACTGATCAATTTTTTTTTGATGTTTTATGTTTTGGATTACAAAAATAGGGTCACATTTAGTGGTATCAATAATATAAATGTAAAGGCCTTTTTTTATCCCTAGATATGAGAGTTTGGGTTTGTAGATTTTATGTTGGATGGAATTCAATGATATATTATAATAATTGATTTTTTGAGTTAGTTCATTTTTCTCATGATATCTACATGAATGAAAATCTCAACGAAATACATTTGGAAAATTGTGTAAAGGTAGATATCATATTGATGATTATTTTAAATTTTCTACCGATTTATAATGAGGTCATAAATAAATTGATTATAGATTAGGTGGACATAGTAGGGAAGAAAAGTATGAAAGGGGTATCTTTAATTATGGATGGTATCCATATATCATCCTCAAGATAGTAGTTGAAGTGGGATGAATTTCATCATAGTTATGGAAAGGGTTCTCAATAATAACCAGGTTTGGAACGTGTGGTTTCATTTATACTTAATTTGATGAAATATTATCTATGTGAGGTGTTGGGATATACCAAGTATGACTACCTAGAGGCTATGGGGACATTCCTCAGTGTGGGTGTTAGGGTCATCTTCTATTCTTCTACAAGACTTTACATTAGGGATGTGTGGTTCATTATTCCCTTTACATGTTTTTATAGGTATGGTTAGATGATTATATGATTGTGGAAACTAACTCTCAATATAGAGAGGATTATAAAATAGATAAAAATTCATAGGGAGGGCCTAAATTAAAGTCTCTATGCATTAGTTGTGGAATAGGAGGACACTGATTCTGGGCCAGCCACTATGGCTGGTATGATTCTTATTGATTCTAACATGGATTTTTTTGATATGGGTACTTCCCATTCATTTATTTCATTAAATTTTCTTGATTCATTGTGAACGAAAGAATATTTTATTCTATTTATGATACATATACTTACCCTATTGGGAATTCAGAAGGGTTAAGGATTTAATTGATCAACATTTCATGTTTTAAATGCTGATGTGTATGTTTTGAATAAGTTCCTTATTTTTGACCTGGATTCTTTCAATATAATCATTTTTTCGATTAGATGACCAGTTTTAAAAATAATAATGATAATTATAACTGTATATTCTAGTTTCAATTTACTAATATGGTCTCTCATTCCTTTTAGGGTGGATGGATCTAGTTTTAGTGAGAGAATGTCCTATTTATTAGAATGTGGGTTCAATTTTTTTGGAAATTTAATGGTTTTTATTTTAATTTGTTAATTTGGGTATAAGTTGTAATATTTTAGTGGTTATGGACTATTACCCTGAGTAGTTTTTGTATTATATTTCTTGGATTCCAACCTTGTTAGAGGATGAGTTCACCATAAATATCTTCTAAAAAATATTCTATATCTCTTTAATTTCATATAAAATAGATTTTTATATGTTAAATGAGTGAAAGGAACACTTGGAGTACCTTGAAAAAAATGGGTATATATATCAAATCATGTCATCAAGAGCATCACCAATTATTTTTTTCAAATAAGGAATACAAGTGTCTCTACCTTTTCTTAGAATATGATAGGTTAAACAAGGTAACCAATAAGAATAAATACCCATTTCCTCACATCTATGATCCTTTTTATAAAATTAGAAGAGACCAATGTTTTTCAAAAATTGACCTAATGTCTGAGTACCATTTGATGAGGGTCTAGGAAGATGACATCACAAACACGTTCTTTAGGTGGTGGAATGAAAAATTAAAGTATATTTTTATTCCATTTGTAATTACAGATGATTTTGTAGTATTTATTTTTCTTATGAACTAGATATTTCTATACTATTTGGAATACTATATTGTTGTGTTTTTTGATGATATATTGGTGTATTTCAAGACAAGTAGGACTATGGAAACTATTTTAGAGTTATTTTTTGAATCTTAATAGATCATCACCTATGAAATGAGTTATTTAAGTTCCAATTATATATCCAAGAGGTAATTCTATTTTTCATGTGAATTTAAGTGGAGGGATTTTAATAGACCTAAAAAATATATAATCTATCATGTGTTGGGATCATTTTTAGAATTTTTTGTGAAATTTGAAGAATTTTTATCTTTTTTGGGTATTAGAAAAATTTTATTCTTGAATTATCAGGGGTAGATTCTATATTTATATTGTTTACATGAAAAGTAGTGATGTTTGAATATGGTGATATGGGAAAACATTCCTTTAAGAGTAACAAGCTCTTTAGACATTGTCTTTATTCTTGATTCTTCTTTATACTAGAAGAAGATATGTAGTGTATTTTGATACTTTAGGGTTGGGGTTGTCAGTGTGCTTATAGAGGATATTCATGTGGTATCCAATGTATCTTGTAATGCTTTACATCATTAGAATACATACCCCTCCCATGAATTAGAGTTTGGAGTTGTGGTGTATGACTTGAATATTTGGTTTCATTACCTCTTCAGTGAGGGGTTTATTATTTATTAAGATCATAAGATCCTAAAGTAAATATTTACCTAAAGGGGCTTGAAAGTCATATAGAGATACTAGGAATAGTATATTAAGACCATTTCACACAACTTATCATATAGTCCCCATAAGTGTAATTTTTTCAATGATGATTTGAGAATTATTTTACAAACCTATATAGTTAAATTATCCATGGATGAGTGGTAATTGATTGGTTGTTTGTGGACATGAGATTGGAGTTGAAAGGGGATGGAGAGTAGGAAATTCAAAACTATTTTTTCAGGTTAAAACCTCACTTATTGATGAGGTTCAGGGTAAGAAGGAACCCAACCAAAATAAATAATAGATTAACATATCATTAAATTATAGAGAAACCTCAGGTGATTAGTCTTAGTCACCTAATGTATATTATTATTTAGGAAGTGAATGGTGATTCATTTAAACATGAGGTTAGAAGTGACTTATAAGTGTAATTATTTTAGTTGGGCCATTTATCAAAGGGATACCAAGGTTTATTATACATAGATGAGTCTATATTGATGACTCAAGTTGATTTATTTAGTTATGGATTTTTTATCGCAATGGTTTACCTACCATTGGAATAAAGGGGTGCATTAGAGGCCAATCAGGTAGATTCAAAGCCGTTCTATCCTATTATATAAGTTGTATGACATCTATATTAGAATTTTCATTGATCAACCATTTACCCCTTGTGGAGAATAGTATATTTTTGTGATTATATGTCATTTTACTAAATAAACCCATTTTCTTCCCATTATGGTGTCATAGAAGGCAAAGTAACTTAAGATGTTGTTAGGATTCATGGTGTGACCTACATAATTGCTTCCAATAGGGATACCTTTTTTAATTATTAATTTTGGAAGATCCGCCAAGAATCCATGGGAACATAATTGATGTTAATTACAACGTATCATTCATAGATAGATGGTTATACATAGCGGGTCATCCAAATTCTATAATAAATTCTTCGTACAAGTGTAATTGACTTCATGGGATTGTGGGAAAGGATTCTACATTGGATTAATGTTTATTCGAAAATATTTACTAGGACTAAAGAAAGATGAACCATTTTCAAATGTCTTAATGTTGTTCATGTAATTCCCCATCATGTGTGGGTTAAGTTGGTTGAAAATTCTTAATTAGGAATGGGTCTTGTAGTAACCTATCCAAAACACCATGTCCAAGAAAAATGGTCAAATAACCTCATGCACACCTCCTAGTATGCAAGAGTCTATTTCCTATAAGAAAGGGTCTAAGAATATTAGTGGGGGAGACTATAACCTCATTAACATGTCATATGATCAGTAATAAATAGTAAAAAATAGAATAAATGACCAGAGCAATCATATAGAAATTATAATGACATACATTCCATATAAATACAAGGGTTCCCAAATTGGAGATACAACCGTAGTAACATGAGTATATAAATAAAGAAATGGTCAACTATAGTTCCTGCATGTTTATGTCTCTATCCAACACCATCACCATACCCCTCACCTCAGTAGTTCTTTATAGATTCCTTTCCCTTCACCGGGTCCCTCATGAAATCTACACGTTCTTTAGAATTCCTCATAAGGGTGTGAGTACTAGTCTAAAAAAACACCACCAATGAATCTTTAAATTGATGTGATCAAGTATAATAGTATATTCCATTGTAATAATGAATTCATAATAATAATAGTCATACTATAAAAACAGAGAGACAATGCGCTAACTAAGATACCACATAGCACTGGTTGAACCTACATTGGAAAAATGTTGTAAATGTTTAGTATATCAATAATAACCCAGAACCCATCCTCAAGGATGTTATTGTGTCACTTTGAATACATATTTCATCAAGTGACTAACCTGCATGTAATCCATGGGTCATCAAGAAATACTCAGAAATACACAAAGAATAAATTAATTATAACCTATTCAAAATCCACAACGAATCATGTAATATTGAAAAATTCACAAGGCATCAAGTGTCTGGTGAAAACTCAGAAATCTATAAGGCATTGAGTAGTGTCCTTGTTACAAGGCTATCATGAACCTTCATCTTTATAGTGACACTCTATGTGAACTCCCCCTCTAAGGTATAATCATACCATGATGATCACCTATCACATACACACATACCAATCCAATAAGGAAAAACATGAAATTTAATATCATGATAATTTCATGTAAAACCTTATGGGAAGTATATAATCAAAATATTTCAAACATGTGAATAAAAAATAATTATGGAGTATATCTATCACAACAATCTTATAGAATAAAGTCATATGGTATCACAAGAAACACACACACCCACATGTGATAACAATTTAATCATGAATATAAATATGCCAACATAATTAACATACCCTAAAAAAATATTTAATGAGATCCTAAGAACGTAATAAATTCCATAACTCACCATTATCAACATCAAAATCAATGTTTTTAAGAGATTTAAAAAACATACTTGGTTTGAAGGCAACCTTATTTTCTCACTCCCCAATGACTCTTGAAACCAGATTCATACCATCTCCATGGATTTAAATTACTGATGGGTAGAGCCATTTCTTACCCGATTATCATCAAATGAATTTATAGTCTTGTCAAAAAAGTATACGATGGTTATTTGGAAAACTAGTGGTCTTCACAACATAACCCATTGGTTGCAGTATAGAGGTACATTGAGTATGACCCCCAGATACTTGAAAGTGCACTACTATGTAGTGTTGTTCTGGGATATGACCACTATGACATAAAACTATGGATGTAACATAGATCCAGGATGATAATGAACTACTGCAATGTATAGGGGAGAACCGAATCATTAGAGTCGACTGTACAGCCCTTCGGTTATCATAGAAATCTTTTAATGAAGGGGGAAAAGAAGGTATTTTCATAATTTCGGGAGATAATTCAATGTGAGGGAATTAACCTCCAAAATCCTCTATATAATCTCCAAAAAAATAATATTATAACATCCTATTTAAGGATTTTAAACCTCAAAGACCACAACAATGACCATTTATCCATTAATAAAACAAAAAATGAACTACGCCATGTTCTAACCATCCATGCCGCAGATTTACATGAATAAACCATAATAACTGTGATAGTGTCATAAGATACCCTCACATAATACTATAAAAAAATCACTAAGGAATGGGTAGATAATCTATGGTATAGCTATGTAATAGCCCCTACTTCCATGGTCAAGGTTAATCTTATGAGACACGGTTATATGTGTTGAAATGTAGTGCCTTCTATTATCGTAGTAGAATTTTATTAAACATCTCTATAAGCATGTAGAAGATTCTCAATGCCACCGAGTACCACCCAAATATGGTCCAAATCAAGATAAGGTAAAAACAATATTTTTTTAAAGAAAAATAGTTACAGGGGTTAAAATTCTCTCCATCTAATGACTTATCATTATTGAGAATAATATATAGGATTTATTATCATATAAGTATGGACACTATGTTAGATCAGCAACCTATCATTCCCAAGTCTCCTCCTAGATCCTCATATGCTTCCACTGAATCTGGGCGAGTGGTACTATCTTAATGTAATGTAATTTCTCACCCTAGTCTATAATAATTACTAGACACTTCTCATATGACTCATTAGGATCAAACTAAATGTGATCACAATTAATGACATGTGTATGATCAAAAATGTACATTCATTGCTATGACATATGGAACACATTATAAAAACATCGATATAATGAAGGGAGATTTAGTTGGTATGAGACTATAAAAATCCAATAAGTGATCTCTAATTCAGTAACCAAATAAGGTGCTATCTTTCCCTACATACTCATGCATATATTCCCTACTAGAGGAGTCACTCTAAAGGAAACATGATCACCTATAATGATCTCCATTGGTCACCTCCTTTGGTTTGAATAAGATATATGTCTAATCTATGTATTTATTGGCCTCTTATAAATCATGTGAACCATCTCAAAGGTCTTCTAAACTATTATACTCCCCACAATTACTACCTCACCCACCTCATTCCAACATAAAATTTATTGAAATGACCTTCCATAAAGATCATCATATGATACCATCATATTCAAATATTGGTAACAATTGTTTTTATATGAACACAACCAAGGCTATATAGTCATTACATGCTCCACTGAAGCCTAGAATAAAATCTTGAAGAATATACTCTAAAAAGTGTATAATCTTCTTAAAATATATGAGTATTTTATGTACTGTTGAAACTCAACTGAGTCCCTATGGAATTATGTAAACCCATCGAAACTATGATGTAAAACATGAATATCTATTTTACACAATTCTTGAGGGGACTCTATTTAAGCATATGATCTCTATAGATAGATATTTTCATGTTCATCCACTAAGGGAGTCTCTATGATCTTTACGAAGTGATCAAACTCTATTACCCAATCCAAAGTCACCCTAACTACATCATGAATCATCTAGGTCAAGGGTAACCTCATCAATAATTATATTGTGACATATTCCCACTTCCACATGGGTTCCTAATGAGGATGAAGAAACCCAACAGGTTGCTAGTTCCTTCCCTTCACTCTCTTATAGGTAATGCATCAAGAGATGAAACCTTTGACATCGCTATTTATAAATGGAAACTAGAACTGTCCAATAAAATTGATGCACATATTCACTTATTCATGATGCACTGCCCTTATATAGGTATGTTAATACCTCATCATCTCTTATTTAATAGGAAAATGGAATAATAATCCCACATGTATCATTATAACATCATTTTCACTTAATGTATACCATGGTATCAAGCCACATCTTTCAAGATATTCCATCATCATAGAACACTATGGGTCTAACTCTTTTCCCACTTTTACATAGTCTACTAATGAATATAAGACTACCAAGGTAGCAAGAGAAATAGATCAATATTCCTTTTAAGAATCCATCCTCCAATCAACCAACATGCTCATTAAGTGACATTTCTCCTCAGATGGCCTCTCACTAAGATCCTTCTTAGTAAGTATATTATCTATAATAGTATCCTGCATTAAATTATATAGAGACCCGACCTCATAGTTCCCAGTGATGATTTTTAATACCATTAAATTAGCACGATTACAAGAAATAAAATCCCAAAGTACCATAGAGTTTACTAGTCTTGGTAAAAAGTATACAAACATGAGTCTTGTATTACAAATGAATACACTAATTAATTTTTTTTAATTGATAATAACTTTAATCCATCAAGAAAATTATTTCATATATTTCATATTACACTTCTTGGATTCTTGGGGAAAGGAAACAAAATGGGGGTAATCTTGAATTCTCTGTATGGTTAAAGTTTAGAAGAAACAATAATGAATCAATGATAATAATTTGTATAGAATAGAATATAACTGAACAACCAAAGCATTAAATCAATAAAATAATTATTAAATTAATCTATAGACATTTTGATAATAAAAACACTACTAAAAAACATGCCTTTAACAATGAAGACATTTATAAGCACTAGAAAAATTCACCAAGAATGTCAATCATTAACTGTGCTAAATTAGCACTGATAAAGGGAACCCTTTATCAGTGCCTTTTATTTAGCACTCATAAAGCATCCCCTTTATGAGTTCTTTCTTTTTAGCACTAATAAAAAGTACCCTTTGTGTGTTCTAAAAATAAAGCAATGATAACTGGTAACCTTTATCTATGTTTTATTAGATATGATAATTGTCTAAAATAAAATTAAATAATTAATCAAAGAAAATTTAAAAAATTAACAATATAATTAATTTAATTATTATTGTTAAAAATAATTAAATTTAATATACATATATATAAATTTTAAAAATTAATTAATAGTATATATTAAATATGTAGATATGTAAAATGAATAGAATGAAATAATTAAACAAATAAAAAATTAAATTGGGTAAATTAAAAAAAATATTAAAAAATTTATTAATATAATAATTATTGATAAAAATCGATAAATTTAAAATTCATATATAAAGAATACAAATATCAATGAATAGTATATAATAAATGTCGATTTATAAATGAATATATATGTAAAAATAGAAAATGAATAAATTGCCTAAATTTTTCAAAAATATATCAATTAAAAAAAATAAAAATAATAAATGAATACGTATAATATATATATATTAATTATAAATAGTAACAAAAAATATATATTAAATATAAAAATATATAAAATGAATTAAATGATAATTAAAAACATAATAATGTCTTATTTAATTTTAATGTTGTTTGATTTTTAATTTAACATATACGAAATTTCATGTTTTATATTGGTATCACATACATACACACACACACACACACATATTAAATTAATACAGTTTTATATACAACCGCAAACACAAATATATTCACACAATATATAGAAACAAAATCACATAATATTTGTGTAATTTATTCAAAATTTTAGTATATTTTAGAATATCATTAGAACATGGTACAATTAATATATTAGGTTCTTTATCAGTCAATTTTATTTGTTTATTTTTCATACAGTTATAGCTATGGAAATCATTTTTAAGGTTTTTTTATTTTTTCTTTAAATTTGATCATTTTATATTATTTATATATATATTTTTATTTACTATGTTATAGTATTTTTAATATGTATTCATCTTACTTCAAAATATATATATCCATATTTTAAAAAAATATATATATTTAATTAATAAAACTTATTCATTTTTTCAACATTTTTAAAGTGTACTCATTTTAAATTATTCAATTTCACTTATTTTTATAATGCATGTATTTAAGACTATATATTCATTAATAATGTTAAAAATATATTTTCAAATAAATATATTTATAAATGTATATTTACTATATTTATAAATTTATATACTTATAATCATTAAAAATAAATAATAATAATTTTTTAAATATGTATTTAATCAATTATAAATAATTAATCATATAAATTTAAATATTATATAATTATAATGAATTTATATAAAAAAATACTTTATCAGTGCTAAAAGTGCACTATTTAAAATAATCTTTATCCATGCTAAAATATTAGAGCTGATAAAGATGTTTTTTATCAATGCTTTTTTAGCACTGATAAAAATCCCTTTTATCAGCACATTTCAATTTAACACTTACAAAAGGTATATTTATGAGTGATTTTCTAAAAGCGCTGTTAAAGGTGTTCTTGATATATTTAGAAGAATCCTAATTGGTACTCAATCAGTCACGATTTCTAAGCTCTCATGGAACTCCTCTACTGCCGGCACGACTCCGCTATGTTCCCTTAGATGAATCAAGGATAGAATCCAATGTATATTATTTTATACTTTTACTCTATCGTTGTTTGATATTTTTTGTTCCATGTATTTTGTTCAATTTTTTTTTACTATCCTTAACCATGAGTAGCCCTACATCTCATCTCCTCGCCACTACCCACATGACTCTTATAGGTTCATTTAAAGACCATTAAGATGTACCATTATATTAGTCACTAGTTATGGTGTCATATAATGATGAAATGAATTGTATTATTCCTTGCTAAATACTTTACCTATAATCCGATGAAGGAAAAATAAAAAAAATCCAATAAGTACACTTTTAATGCTTTCATTTTGTATTAGAAAATGGGATGAAATCATGACAGATTTATTAACGAGTTTTTCAAGATCAACTAAATAGAATGATGTATTGTGGGTTATAGTTGATCACCTAACATTGATGAAAAACTTATTAAATATTGAAGAGGATTCCCTAGTAGGTAAAACAATTAATTATATGTATAGAATATAATAATGATCCAAGGTGTCACATTTAGTATTTTATTTGATAGGGATATGACGTTTTTATCTTTTTTATTGGAAGGAAATTAATTTTCAATGAGGTTATGGGTGAAATTTTATAATTTCGTTTTTCTGCAGACTAATGGTCATTCTAATCACAGTATCTTGATATTTGAGGATATTATTTGAGCCTTAATTCAAGACATCAGTGGCTCCATGAAGGATTAACTTTCCTTGATGGAATTATCTTATAAAAACACTTATCTATCACTTATCCGGATGTACCCATATAAAGAATTATATTAAAAACATGTTCACTCTCCTTTATTTTGAATAAATATAGAACATTCTCCTATAAAAATCCCTATTTTTGACTAAGAAATAATAGAAAAAGTGATGTTAATTCAAAAACATATTAAAAAAATAAATCACAACAAATAACCTACAATAACACTTAGTGGAGACCTTGGTAATTTAATATTAATAATCATGTGTTTATTTATGTTTCCATGAGACTGGTTTACCAATGGATTAGAAAGAAGATGGAATTAACCTAGATATACATCAAACCTTTTCAAATTCTTGGAAAAGTCTAGGAAATTTCTTAACATCTAGCCATAAACATATGAAAACCTGATGGTTGAATCTATTCCCTCAATAATCTAGTTAAATACAATACAGTATGATATTTTTGAGGATATCGAGGTTTGAAATTCCCCATCCAATCTAACCATTTAATCCCTTTTAATGTGAGTATCTTAGTATAAATTTGGGTTTAATTTGTGTTAAATTTAAGTTAAAATATGGGTTAAAGGATTTGATAGGAGAGATTGGTGAACATATAGAGGTACCCTTATACGGTAGGCAATGAGTACCTGATAGAATGGAACTAGGTACCTGTTGATATGCTAGTGTTATTAGGGACATTGTTAATACAACCACAAACCCAATGGCCTAGTATTATTTATATGGTTGTACTTCATTGATTTGATTAGTGCTGGGGGTTGTTGATATTTTCAATCATAAAGAAAATTGTATACTATGTAAAATATGGCCCAATACCATGTCATTGGGGTAATCATGACTACTAGTTCCTCATTCCAGTGGTTTAGGGATAATTGTTTCTTCTTTTGGTCTCAGTTTTTGTGAGAAATCTATTAAAATGAAAAAATTATTCAAAATTAAAATGATTTATTTCAAATGGTCTCTGATTGGAAAAAAATTAATTTTTAAATGAAAATGTTTTGGATTGAAAAGTTGTTAAATTATTAAGTTTGTTGTAAGGGTGGTAAGTGTGTCCCTCAATATTCGTTATGAGAATTTTCATATGTGTGGTTATGCGAGGAATTTCTGCTGATCCTAACTTTATGATTTTTGTGTTATTCAGAATATGCCTCCTAGAAAGGTACCTGATGTTTCTAGTGGGCCTCATGCTACTATTAGTTCACCGAAAGTGCTTCCCATAATGTGTGGGAATCAATGTTTTATAGAGGTAGTGATTTGGATTAAGAAAGTTTATATTGTCATCAATGTTCTGAGAACTCCCAATGATTTTAGAGTTCATGCTGCTTTGGGTCTTCTTGGTGATCCAGATTTGATAAAATGGAAGTTTTTTCCCACCAATGATGTAATTTTGGATCAATGGTTTGTTTATATATCTGTCTTTATCTAATTCTTTATACTTGAGGAGGCGAAAATAATGAAAAGGTAAGAGCTTGTGAGTGTTCAACCACTTCAACAAATGATTATGGCTTATATTGAATGCTTAAAAGAGTTTGTTTCCTTTTCTCCAGAGGTGGTGTCGTAAAATCTATTGAAAGCTTCTCCTTTCATTGGGGGTATTCATCAAGGGATAGAATAATGTGTCCTTTTCTCCCTGGATCACGATTTTGAGAAGGTGGTGGAGGGATCCTTTTTCGATGATTTATTGTGAAGGAATCATACAACACATTGGCTCAGTTGGTTTATTTTTTCATTGTGTGAAGACATTCAAAGATTCCTCATTTTGTTTGGCTGTTTTATGTTCATCATTAATTATAAACGACTGAAGAAGTAATCCTTTCTTAGTTAAAATGGATTTGTTTTTATGAATGCGAAACATTAAATGGTTAGAGTTTCAGTAATTTGTTCCCCTATTTCTATCATGCATGTATATAGATTTCTATTAATTTGGAAATCAATCTTTGTGCCATGTGTGTGTGTGTTTGTTGTTCAGTTCAAGGTATTTTTTTTATTAAAAAAATATATGGTTTTATATGATTGTAAATATAGGTTTATGGAGGGGTGTATTTCATTAACACATAGTGAAACAATCCATTAGTCATTTGAGACTTGTAGAAATCAGTCTCACCTCAATTCGACACACAATGTCACCACTATGAATCAATGTGTCATGAATTTTCATGAATCATCTGAACCTCAAAACCAAACAAACACATTCATATAGTTTTGATACTTTAGTTAAAAAATGTCACTCACTAAAACCGATCAAATACACTCATATTTTCTTAAAAATTTAGAATAATGATTTATATATCATTTTTGATGAGTAAAATTTGGTTTCAGGTCAAATCAATACACGATGTTATTGAAATGCATCAAAAGTTCATGTTTCAAATTTAAAATGACATTTTAGTAAAAATAAATCTGAATTACTCATAACTTAGGGAAAAATCCATATTATTTCGATAGTTTATGACAATGATCCAAAAGTCATTTGAGACTTGTTGGAATTATCTTCACCTAGATCTGATGCATGGTGAGACTGGAATGACTCAAAGTGCGTTTTTTGATTTAAAAATGATATAAATTTTAAAAAAATTAACAATTTCTATTAATTTATTTCCGTATTTTATTACTCACATAGGAATTGTTTTCTTATATTTTATTTTTTTCTCGAATAGTGGTGGATTGTTATGAAATAGCATGAGTCGTGGTAAGATTAAATGATAAAAGAACATTGATGTTTTTGAATGTATGTAATAATTTGAATTTATATAATTTTATAAAAAAATTAAAAACTATATATAATGTAGTTTTTTTATTCTGTTTGTTTTGTAAATTTCATTTCATTTAAATCATTATTGGGACTTGTTATTTTTGACATATGGTGTGTTTCTGGTGCTTCGATGTGTTGTTACAACACGCTGCAGAATGACCCTTTTAAGTGCTTCTAAAAGCATTGATAAAGGTATACATTATTAGAGCTTCAATAAGTGATGATAAATGGGTTCTTTTGTAGTGAAAAATTATATTTATGATAAATGGTTACTTTATAATCACTTATAAAAGTGCTGATAAAGGCCCATTTATCATTTTTTTTTTGCGTTGATAAAGGGATCCTTTATAAGTTCTTTTTTAGAATTGATAAAAGACCAGTGCTTTTAGCCTTTCTTGTGTAGTCAACTCTTTTATAGTGTTGATAAATTCCATTCCTAGTGCTATTAAAGGATTATTTTGTAGTAGTGAAATATGATGGATAATAAATAAAAAATCAAAATAAATGTTGTGTTTAATTATTAGATGTTATGTCTTAGGCCCATGAATACCTAAACTATCAAGAACCATCCTCTAGATAATTTATGACTATAGGTATAAATCCATCTAGTTTTCACAACTTATTTTTCTCGTGCAAACCTGTCAATGTTTCAGGGGGATCTATAAATCCAAATCCACACCCGTGACTACATTTCAAAATAAATCCTCACACTGAGTAATCAATTTAACTAATAAACAATAAGCCTTATCAAATACCCATATTGAATAAAGAATAATTCTTTTTTCAACATTTCCCCAACTAATAAAATATCTTTCAATGTAAAGATCATATTAAGAATGATATATAGTTCATGAACTAATAATATCCATGAAAAATGGTATGGATATTTAGGTGAAATTCACTGTCAAATGTTTATTGGAAATTTAATATCTCAATGGGAATAAAAGGAATAAATGAATTAAATTTCAATAATATCTTTGGCCAAATAAATACTAAAACATCCAGAGGTAGAATAAAGATAGTATAAAAAATGATCATCTCAAGTGGAGTGAAAATTAAGGGGTTTTATCATTGATGAATATAAATACTATAAAAAGGTCTTTAAAAACATTTTTGAGGAAAATATCCTACTGTTTTGAATAAACTTTTGAAAAAAGTATTTCTAAATAACTTTCAAAAACATTTAATTTTAAAATTATCATTTCAATCATGCAAATTAATCTTCAAAGAAGTGATTAGGGGTAAAAAAAATTATGTCGTATGAGGTAAAATGAACATTTCTTTTTCAATATAAAATGGTTAAAAAACTGACTTCTTCAGAAAGAAACAAGAAGATTCATTAAACAACATGGGTAAAGGGAAAAAGGGTAAAAATTTAATTAATAAATAATTTTGGAAAGTGAAAAATATTTTTCATATGATTTATTTAAAACAATGATTTCAAAATAAAACAACTTCTTTGACTAAAGAGAAAAAGATGTATCATTTTTTAAAGAACGTTTTCCTAAAAATTTAGAGTACCAAACAGTAGGAAAATGGTACTAATACATGAAAAATGAAATAAATAAATATTTTTTATAAAATTTAAGGCATTATTATAAATGTTCATATAATTTCCTTGAATGGAAATTAACGATCCTTAAAATTCTTCTTCAGGAATTTTTTTTTTAAATATTCCAAAGTGTTGCATCCAACATTGAATCATTTTCAATCATAAAAATAATGAAAGAGTTCCATTAAATGACTGTTTTTAATATAATTAGTATAAAAATATTATTGATATTATATTTAAAAAAAATTAATTAGATATCCTACACAGAATATGTAAGTAGTGAGTGTGACATTTATCTCAACGGTGTAAAATATGAGATTAAATTATCTCCCCTTGAGTCCGACTTGTCCCATGTGTATTTATATTTTTGAATAATAATGTTATGCTAATTATTTAATTTCTTAATAAACTTTTTCATGTTAATAATAATTATTATTTAATTTTTTAGAATGTTTTATACAACTACTTAAAAAATAATTTTTATGTCAGGTGTTTTGACCAAAGTCATTTTATTTGTCAAAAAAATCATAGGTAGGTAATATATAGTAAAATGGGTCATTATATATAATATAAAGAATAATAATCATGAAACAATTATCATATATATATATATATATATATTATTTTAGAAACCAACAAAATAATATTTTAATGAAAAATGAACGACTGTAACAATCATGGAGACAGTAGGTCATACATACGCATAAGTAACATTCCCATCATTCAATGATTATTACGAAAAGAAGGAATGTAAAATTTATCATTATAGAATTATAATTATATCATAAATAACATATTATTTAAACATATATACTTATGTATATAATTCATGGGATGTAAAAGGAATCACATCATGTCGAGGATGCAATAGCCCACACATCCATGAATGAAAGTATCAATTTTTTATGTTTGTGAAAGGGTAATAATGAATTTTATTTATATATATTTTTAAAAAGATAATTATTTTTTGAATATAACATATATTTTTTTATTTAAAATATTTTTAATGAAAAAAATCATTTATAAATACCATTTATCATGTGATCTAATCACATCTATTTTAGGTGGTGCTAGTCCACACTTCCATAAATGATGTTATCGTATTTAAAAAAATGGAAGTCATAAAATAATGTTCTATATAAAAACTAAATAAGAATAAATAAATTATAAATATCATATATATAAAGTGTTTCCATCACAATTCCTAAAATGATATAAGGTAAGGGAAGTACGAATAATCATCTTTTCATGAGGCGGCAGTTCTCTGTACAAATAATTGGTAAGTTCATTATCCATTATATGAATGTTTTTGTAAGTGTATATCAAAAAAATAAGATAAAAACCTGTAAGTATATTGAGGATAATATTTTTGTTATATAATAATGGAATAATAAAAAATTAGGTGTTGTATAATGGAAATAAAAACAATGATCTTGAGGAAAGATGTTGCCTTTTTTTGGGTAACTCCTTTTGGTTTTCACAAAAGGGATTCCTTGGATGTATTTATACTATAAGAAAGGATTATTGGATGTGGGGAGGGATTTTTAGAAGCTATTTTGGAACATATTGTTCAATCTAAAGTGTCTTTACAGGTGTGATAATGTTGGAGGCTTGGGTTCTATTTTATAGTGGTAGAGGAGTGTCACAGTTGAAAATTATGGAAAAGGGAATTCCAACCATGTTTCCCCTATTTCAATTTTCTCCAATAATGGAAACAATTATAAAAATGGAGGATAGGGTATATATAAGCTCAAATAATGAATTTTTGATATGTTTCTAGGTCAATTTCTCCCTTTAAGATTATGGTTTCAACCCTAGCTAAGCTAATTTCTCTCTTATTTATTTTAATTAATTTTAATTACATTCACTAATAGTTTTTTTTGTAAAAGACTATGTTGAATATACTATAAAATATAAATTATTATAATTAAAATTATGGAATCCATAATTCTAAATTCCAATCAAATATGTTTCAGAAACTAATTTCGAATTAATCTCACAGACCGAACGATTGATACAAATTCTACGGTTTCTCCTTCTACATTTCATTCATGATGGAAATATATCTATGTTATCTCTATGGTATCCACTAAATAATCTCTTAGAAAACTCATTCCTTCTATAATTTGGTGATTTTGGTAGTTTTTTAATGTATACATAGTTAATCTCATTTCAGTAAATCAACATTGGAATAAACATCACATCTTTAACTTCTATCAACACCTCATTTAGTTTCTCATTATCAAAACATTTTCCTCCATGTTCAATGTTAACTGGACTCCTTCAAGCACCATCCATTGGCTATAACCGAAAGTATAATATGATTTAAAATAGTCACATATATATATAATATTTTTGAGGATATCTAAATCCCAAAACGTTATATTAAATCTAATAAAATTGGATAAACCATGTTTAATCATTGTAAAAATATTTCATAGTGGTTTGTAAAGGAAATGTGAATTATCAAAAACATATCCCCTAGGAGCGTGAAATCAGGAGCATAGTAATACCCATTTTTGTGTACCAAATTATGATCGATTCAGGAAAGATGCACCTTGTCTTATTAATTACTCCCAAGTACATCTGTACCAGATCCACATACACTTGTATTATCTAAATAACTTACATTTCTTGGAAGACCCGCATAATATATTCTTTACCAAAATTATAGGGTTTTTATATATAATTATCCTCAAATTCTATATTAGGGTTATGTTCTATAATCTATGTTTTCATAAATATATTTCTGAAGGATGCTACCAAAGTTTCTTTGATACAAACTGTAACAACCCAACCCTAGAGAGACCAAAACCTATGTCTACTACCATTAAATTGGTATGATTACAAGGAATCAAATCTTGAAGGGACAAAGAGATTATTAGTCTAGGTAGATATCATATATACATGGGTATTGTATTAAAAATGAATAAAATAATTACAACATAATTATTTTATTTCAAGGATAATAAATTTAATGCATATAGTGTATCCTTGTATATCATTCATAGTACGATTATTGCATTCTGAGGGAAAGGATCCAAAATAAGGGTGAGCTAAAATTCTCTGTAAGTTCAAATTATAGGGGAAGAATTAATGAATCAATAAGAATAAATCTTATGGCATGGTATATAACTGAAAAGACATAACAATTAATTAATAAATAGATAATTAAATGAAACCGTAAATTTTTTCATTGTGAAAATATTAGGTATAATAAATAAAGAATCAAAATGAATAAAAATCTTTATTATTGGATGTCATGACTCAGGCACATGAAAACATCTACCATTAAGATCCATCCTCCAGACAGTTAAAAACTACAGGTAGAAACCCATTTATTTATTGCAATTTATTTGTCTCATGAGAAATTATCGATGCATTGAGGGGCTATATAAAGTCCAGGCCCACTCGTCACTATATTTCGAAACCATTAATCATACCAATTAATCGATTTCATTAATAAGAAATATTACTTATCAAATATATGTATTGAATAAATGATATAAATGTTTCCATATTTTCCCAAAAAAAAATATAATTACTATCAAAGTAAAAACTATATGAAAAATGGTATACAATTTAGTAAATAATCATATCCATGAAAAAATAATATAGATATTTAGGGGAAAGTCATTTTCAAATGATCATAGTAAATTGAAAATTTCTAGTGGACAAAAAGGAATCCAGGAAGTGAATGTCAATACTATCCTTAGACAAATAAATCAAAAAAATCAAATGAAAGAATAAATATAGAACAATACAAAATATCTCAAAGGGGAGTAATATTAAATTTTATTTTTCATTGATGAATATAGATACAATAAATAAATATTTTAAAAAAATTCTTAAGGAAAATATCATTTTCTTAAAAAAAATCCTTCGAAACTAATTTTCCTAAAAAATCACTTTTGAATATTTTTTCATTAAAATTTATCCTTATAATCAAGTAGAAGAATTTTCAAAGAAATAACTATGGGTAAATCCATACGTTCAATATGAGGTAAAAATAATACTCATTTTTCACAATAAAAAGGATAGAGAATGTTATTTTCTAGAAAGAGACAAGAATAATCCTTTGAAAACATGGGTAAGTGAAAAAAAGGGTAAACATTTCATGAATAAATTTTTTTTGGAAGGTTATAAACATTTTTTAATGACCTTTCTTTAAAATAAGGTTTTTAGAAGAAAATATATTCCAGGACTAAAGAGGGAATGAAGTCGGGTTTTCGTAAAAACATTTTCAGAAACATTTTTAGTACGAAATAGTAGAAAATGTACTAGTACATTAAAATTTTCATGAATAACCATTGGATAGGAAAATGAAATGGTTTATTGAAGAATGATAATATAATTTCTATTAATGGAAATGAATGATAATTAAAAATAATCTTAAGGAAAATAATATCTGAACATTACAAAGTGTCCTTTACCACATTGAAATATTTTAAATCAAAATCATCAAAAATGAATAAAATTAAATAAATTTTTTTAATACCATTAATATAAAATTATTAATGATATATAATATCAAAATATTAAGTAGATATTCCACAAAAAATAATTAAGTAGTGAGTATGACAATTATCTCATAGATGTAAAACATTTTGATTAAAATCCATTACTTTGAGTTCCACTAGTCTCGTGTGTCTTTATATTACTGAATAATAAATTTAGGTTAATTATTTACTTTATAAATATTCTTTTTAAGCTTTTTAATTAATTTTATTTCAATTATTTACATGTTCTATTCAATTTCTTAAAAAATTAAATTTATGTCGAGTGTTTTGACCAAATTTGTTTATGTGTCAAAAAAGCATTGGCATGTCAACTATGGTAAAAGTGGTCATTATATAACATCTAGAGAATAATAATCATGTAATAGTTATAATATTTATACAGAAATTTTACTTTTAAATCCAATCATTAAATATGTTTATTTAAAATTAACCAACATTACAATCATGGAGATGGTATGCCGTATTTATGCATGAGTAACATTCCAATTTTTCAATGCTCAATATGGAAACAAGGAAAAAAACCTAAATATTTATATAATGAAAATTATATCATATGTACAATATTATATAATTATATATACTTACATATATATAATTATTATTATGTAAAAGGAATTGAATGGGGTTGAGGTTCCAGTAGTCCACACGTCCATGAACGATGTTATCACTTTTAAGTGTGTGAAAATCTAATAAAGAAAATGATATATATCATATTTATATAGGGTAACTATTTATTTAATATAATATATATATATATATATTATGTTAAATACATTATATTCAATCCATCATTTATAAATTCCATATATCATCTGATCGAATCAGGTCCCTATTAGGTGGTGGTGTTCCACAGTTCCAAAAATGATGTTATTGTATGAAAAAAATGGAAATCATGAATTTTTGTTCTAAATAACAATTAAATAAGAATAAATATATTAAAAATATAATATATTTTAAGAGTTTCTATCATAATTCCCACCATGAGAGGCGGTAAAGGAAGAACAAACAATCATAGTTTTCTGAGGGGGTAGTTCACCGTACACAAAAATGGTATGTTAATTACTAATCAGATAGAAGTATATTTTGGTTTTGCTATAAAACATAAAAAGAATAAATATTAGTATATCTAGGATATAGTTATTTTTATATAAGCATGAAATAAGTAGTTTTTTTGGGGTGGATAATATATAAAAAAATAATGACTTTGAGGAAATATGTTACATCATCTTTGGTTAACTCCTTTTTGATTACACTAAATGGCTTCATTAAATAGATTTATTCCATAATAGAGGGTTACAAGATGACAATATTTAATTTTTGGAGATATTTGGGTAGATATTGTTGTATATAATGTTTATTTATAGGTTACTAAAAGTTGGAGGCATGAGTTCTTCTTATAGTGGAGGAGGAGTGACACATTTGTAAATTTTGGAAAAGGGAATTACACCAAAGTTTTCCCCATTTAATTTGGATCTAATAATGGAAATAAATCTATAATAGATAATAAATTGTCAAAATATGGAATTAAATGGGATTTTGGAAGATTTTTGAGGTCATTTTGAACTTCAATATTATGGTTTAGTCCCTTGTTATTTTAATTTTTCTTTTAATTGTTATAATTAATTTTAATCACTTTCACTGATATTTTTTGTAAAAAAATAATTTTACCATATTAGAAATTATAAATTTTATTACTGCAAATATGGAATCTATTTTTTTTCTAAATTACAATCAGATAAGTGGAATAAATTAATTTAAAATTAATCTTACAAACGGGACGATATGGCAAGTTTTTGAAGTATTAACTTTCAAAATTTTGAGATTTTTTTATATTTAATTTCAATGTTAAATTGATTTCAAGGACCTAAATTGGATTAATTAAAGATAAATTTTTATAATTAAACATTGAAACCAGTTTAAAATATAATTTCACTTTACAAATAAATTATATTAGAAGTCATTTTTGAATTAAATTTAAGTATTTTTCAATGATCATCAAAAAATGAAAGTTCACAGAAAAATAAAAAAAATCACCCTAAACTAATGTTTATGTTTTGATTTCAAATATTATGTTTATTTTAAAATTTAATACTTATAAAACTTTAAATAATTTTATTTTAAAATGGTTCTCCATTAAAATACAGTAAAAGTTCCTTAATAAAAATATATATTTTTATATGTAATATTTTGTTGGTCCTTACCTCATGCCTATCTAATATATTGGATGAATAAAAAAATATTTTGTTGAATAATATATATATATATATATATATATATATATATTTATATTACATTATTATCACTCACTAATTTTAATTAATTCCATATATTACGATAAAATGACTTTGTGAGCATAAAAATTACTATTCTCTAAAAACATTCCATTTATATTAAATTGGTTATTATATGAATTACTAATTTCTTAAATACAAATGTATTTATTTAAAATTTATGTAAAGTAAAGACTTTCATTTGTTAGTCATAATTTTCATAATTTCTAATTTAACATCAATGTTATGGGTTCTTATATTAAATAATAATATTTTATTATTTTTTATTATTTGGTAAAACATGGTATTGAATGTAACGCAAGCCATTGAAGAAACTCATTGTTGTGTACGACATATGCTAAATATGTGTTTCCTGAATTTTATGTAATAAAATATATTTCTTGTTTTTAATTTAGTAAATATATTATAAATTATTGGCATATTATATTCCCATATGTGTTTGGTGTTGCTTGTCATATATGTTATCGAATGAAATGTTTATAATTTAGATTTTCGGGGAATTAAAAAATACCCTTTATAGGTGAATAGACCATATAAAAATATAATGTTTAAAGATAGTCAACCCAAATATTCTATTTTAGGTTTAGGTCCCTATGTGTGAAGATATATCAACATCTCTTTTTGTCTATGTAAACAAAAATTGTCTCACTTAAAAGATAGCGACTCTAACACATCAGAACGTAAACCAAAAATAATAGCTCCAAGTCATGAGTAGTGTAGTTCCACATTTTTGGTTGTAACTGATGAGGCCCATAGGTTACTACCTTATCTATCTCTCTATTAGAAATTCTCCTAGGCCAACATGTGATGCATCAAGGTACATTTCCTAACAAATATCATTCTCAAAGAGGGTTAGCACCGGACCTATCGTTAACCTTATATTAATATCATGGAATGATTATTCACATATGTATGACCTCTTAAACTGTACAAATTTCATCACCAAAAATTTAATGAGTGCTTATAGGTATCATACATTTTGGAAAAACTGTCAGTAATACCCAACAAAACCCAGAAAGATTCTGATCTCCAAAAAATTGAAGACATGTATGGGGAATAACTACTTAAACATTCTTTAGGTCCATCGATAAACCCATCTTATACAGCATAAGTCCCAATAACATCACCTCTCGAATCTTTAATCCAACCTTTAAAAACATATAGTAAATTTGATGTTATTGAAGCATAATAGGCCAATCACTATGTGAATATAATGACAAATTGGTATTGGTGAGTATACGGGGATGTTATCGACAATCACTACGATAAAATGGTCTATGTATGGGTGTAAAATTTTGTTCATGAGATCCATGAGCACTTCAAGTAAATTCATCACCCTTATTGGAATCGCCAATTAGTTATAGAACATATACCAGCATAAAAATCCCATCTTTGAAATTTCCTCCTCTTTAACTCTCAAATGATGTTATCCACATTGAAGATCTATCTTAGAGAACCAATAACCTCCCTATACCTGATTAAAGAGATCTCTAATCCCTATAATGGGATTTAGTTCTTCATTATCACTGTTCTTTGATTATGTAAATCCATGAAATGTCAATGGCTACTATCCGCCTTTTGGTAAATAACATCGGGGAACCCCATGATGAAGTACTTGGATTAATAAATCCATTTCACTCTAAGTTGTCTAGATGATCCTTGAGGTCCCCAATATTAGTTTATTCCATACAATACCAGGGGATTAAAATGGGTTAGGCACTACGTATAAGATATAGATTGAAGTCAAATCTTCTATGAGAAGGGATTCCTAAAAATTCTTCTGGAATGACATCCTAATAGAGATCCATGACTAGGGGAACAGTTGCAAGGTATGCCACTGATGCTGCTAAAATGGCCGAGCCCACTATCTGTGTTGTGATTGTCCTAACATGTATGATGTTTTTTCCGAATATTTCTTCTTCATGCGACCACTATACATTCAATATGAAATTATCTCCCTTTGCTGAAGTGAACGACAAACATCTCTAATAGCAATAAATATTATCTCAAAATCTTTTAGAATAGCCCGAATTAATAATAATATAGAATTTTATCATTTATAATATCATAAAATCCCATAGATGTCTGAAAATAGATAAAAATATAGTAAACTTTGTGTAGAACAATAGATGGACCACATTCATGACCAACATTTTATCCTGATTGACCAACTCAGACACTACTTTTATTATTATGTTCTGTATAACAAATACATGTGAATCTATAATGGAATTGGGTACATTGGTATAAAATAATGTAGAATATAAGGTGGAAATAATAAGAACCATACCTCAGAGATTATATGGCTCCAGTATACCATTTTTTGGGAGTATGATCCATAGAATATTACTTGAATGTCACATTTATTTGACTCTATCCCTAAGGATCATGAATATTCCACCTATTATTGAAAACCCTAACCAGATCGTTGTGTCAAATATCTTTCTCATCAAACTCCTCTCCGAGTTATCACATTCATATTACTAAAGTAAAAATTTAGAAGGTGTCTCATCTTTCTATACTAGTGACATGTAGTTTGAGGAACATTACATAAACGTTGATAATTTCCCACCTTCCCAATGATGATTCTCTATGGAACTCCTCCATAAGAAACCGATGAATAAGAAATCTACTCAACTAGCAAACCAACTATTTTTCAAGAAGTATATCATCATACTTTTTTGGATAGTAGATATTATACTTATGGTTGTTGTAGGGGGTCCACATAAAGACCCGTAAATTTAATAGATTTTCTTTCGAAAAATCTTTGAGATTTTACGAGTACGCAGTTTCTGACGACACCTAATTCTGAGGCTCGGTGTGCCCGGAATCAATTTCTGAAGTTTATCTCAGGTACGTTTAGTGAATGAACGAGCGGGTTTTTCTCTCTTTTGAGCTGGTTCTCGGAATTGAAATCGGAGGGCACCGATGGAACTGCAGCGGTGGTAATTGCTTTTGAGGACCTTTCCTAAAGGTGCGTTTTCTCGGGAGGAGTTGTTAAAATTTTGGAATTAATAAAGAATTGAATAAAATTTGTGGTACAAATTTTATTCCAAACCTAAGTGGTTTTATCATACATGGGGAAGTTAGGGTGGGAACCACTGGAAGCCTAACTACCCATGTGAGGATACATGTGAGGTGGGCCCACACGATCCCCAACCCTTCACATTCCCCATAACTCCTTAAACTCTCCATTAAACTCCATTGTATTTAATTATGTGACCTCTCCTCTTCCCCTTTAATAATGCCAACAAACATTAATTTTATTAATTGAACCTCTTTAATTAAAAGAATTATTTGTTGGAATTTTGGAAATTCAAAATGCTTAGAAAAATAATAAAGTAAGGGGAGTCCTTTTTTTTGGGTTAGTTTTTGTTGTGTGAGGGATTTGGGGAGAGAGCTCTTTTCTCTTTGGAAGATCTTCATCCTCCCGCGATGAACTTCATCCTCCCACAAAGAAAGACACCCTTCGATGAAGAATTCTGTCACCACAAGGAGAGACGACGTGCCATTCCTTTGTCTCTTCACAGATAGGCTGAGACGCCATCCTCTCCTTGGATGCACGCCAACGCCATCTTCAAAACCTTACCCCACGACGCCATCTTCCGCATCGCCGGAAAACGTCAATGTTTATTGAGGTAGGGGGTGCATTTTGATTATGAAACGTCGGTTTAACTTCCATGTTGTTGATTCTCATAAAGCTACTTGATATCAGACTAATGTGAAAGGAACCAGACCAAACTAACACGGTCTGATTCCTCCACCGTTCTTGTTGTTGTATGGTGTTCTTCAACCGTTCTTCGAGCGGTGAATCAAGTCATGTTTTCGGTGCTGATCGGATGCCTGTAAACATTTAATGAGACCTCAGAGCATCGGGGCGACCTAAAAGCGGAAGATTTGTAGAAATTGGATCATCAAAATGATGAACAGAAATCTCGGGAGGCGTGCTAGCCAGAGGCGTTGTTTCTGGAAAATTGTAGAATACACGGTGTGTACACCAAGAGCACATGCCGTGTAGTAAAAGCGTACTGAGGATTCCATTTCGGACGTTAGAAAAGAAGTACATGACATGTGACTCTAGACACACGGCGTGTACACTCCACACTGTTTGACAGAGGAGGCATGATGGACATGGCCTGTATTGAAAGAATATACATGGACATAGATAGCAATACAAGGCCAAGTAACACGGTGTGTATTCTCTTCTTAAAAAAGGAAGGGGTGGATTTGCGAGGCTCAGCGTGTAATCTGAGAGATACACAGACATGGGCAGAACCACACGACCAAGAGGCACAGCGTGTACTACCTTCACCTTGGCATAAGCAGCTTTGTGATGACTTGACATGTATTTCAGAAAATACAAAGACACATGGTGGACTACACGGGCATGTACTCCACCACACAGCCAGACATGGCCAAGCGCACATGGAACTGACCCTAGATGTTTGGACACGGCGTGTAACCATACTACACTCCGTGTACTGACTTATCTACACGACCAGCCCAGCAACACGAGCCTTGTGACACGGGAAGTACCCGGTGTCTGATGACACATCATGTATCACTTACCTACATGACGTGTACTTTAGAAAATGGCTTGGTCGACTTGTTCCCCATGACATGGGCACGTTTTTCATGGTTTTACCCTATGATGTGAGATGGAACTACGAGATACATCAAATATAGTCTTCATGACTGTTGATATATCGATCTTTGACTCAAGGAGCGGACCCTCTGAAAATCGAGCGTGCTGTGTGCGGGAACCCTAGAGCTGGCTACGACTGCGACGACGATGATGACTGTACTGGGATCCTACGTGGGTTCAGTAGTGAGGAAGACTGTACTTGGATCCTCCATGGTTTGGACATCGATGAAGACTGTACTTGGATCCTACATGGGATCGGCAGCGATGGTTACTGTACTTGAATCCTATGTGGGTTTGGAAGCTACGACTTCTGTACTCGGATCCTACATGGGTTAGGCAGAGGAGATGATTCAGAGGCTACATATAATCATCTCCACCCATATTCATGAGTAGTATACCTATGTGAGATGAGTCTTGAATTTCAATCATTATCTTTGATATGATTGTCTTACATTCCTGTGTGGATTGAGTTACACTTTCCAGTGTGGACTAAGTTGTACTTTCCTGTGTGGATTGATTTGTACTTTCTTGTGTGGACTGAGTTGTAATTTCATGTGTGGACTGAGTTTTACGTTCCTGTGTGGACTGAATTATACTTGGGCTCGGGAGATGGAGCCGAAATAGAATTGATGACTTAAGTATATGTATGGGAATATACCTAAGTAGTGTTGTTTGATACTTCATGTTTGCCTATTTCTTTTTGGATTATTCCTTTGTGGATTCTGGGAGACCGTAAAGAGTCTTTGGGTCCCTACTGAGTATCATATACTCACCCCCGCACGGGCTATGCCCACACTACATTGTGTTAAATGCAGACAATGGACAACGCTTATCATGGTTGAGGCTTGTGGAGCGGGATGATACCCGGAGGTGGACTATTAGGCATGACATACTCAGAGCGGACAACCAGACCCATGGAGCCAACTAGGCTATCTGTACCCACCCTACACGTGGGAATTCCAGAGGATGACTTTGTGGTTACTGCTTAACTTTTCAGCTGTTGTACTTTCTTTTCTCAGTTTTATTGTACTTTTAGTTGGGTTTGTATACTGGCCCATTTACTTCCAGGACTTACTTTCGTACTCATTTTACTTAGTGTTTACTTTAGGTTGCGTACTATGTTGTGTGTTTGTTTACTTTTATAAAGGCAATGTCTTTCATTTATCAGGATTTACGCCTTTGGTGACAATCGCCAGTCCCTGGCCTAAGGAAGGCAGGCATGGGGTAGTCACAACACAGGCCCCAAGGACGGGTCGTGAAAATTTAGTATCATAGGATTCAGTTATAGTGTAGAACTAAGGACTCTGATAATTTTCTTCTATGTGAAGAAATAGTGTTCAGGGTATTGAGTGGGGTTATCAGTCCAGGTAGTCCAGTGTTGGTGAAGCGGCTGACGCATCCATAAACTAGGACCCTGACTGCTGATTTCTAAATCAATGCATGGAAACATTGATTTCATGAATGTTTCAAAAGTATTCATTGTGATTAATTTGGTTCAGCTCACCATGTATACTATATTTACTGCGGAACACCTATTTCCATTCCGGATAGCCCCACAACGGCAGCCAGCTAGGGTTCTGAGCTTTGTGCGAGATGGCAGCCCACCGAGCGACGAGGCATTGGTGGAGTGCCCCATTACATCGGAGGCACCGACGGTAACTCTTCCCACCTAGACACCGATGCCACCTGCCCCAGCAGCTAAGAGTGCATGTTTCCTGAGTGCACTGCATGAGTTTCAGCATCCGGGACCGCCCAGGGTCCGCGGGGGAGACAGATCATCAGGCAGCCGAGGATTAATTGGAGACTGTTGTCCGAGTCTTTAGATTGGTAGGGACACCGGCAGATCATATGGTGATCTTTGAGGTGAGTCTCCTACACACGGCAATCAGTATATGGTGGAGCCTGATGCTCTAGGTGCATTATGAGGCATCACTTCTTTGGACGGACATCGAGAGCCTCTTTCACTTAGAGTTTTTTCCAGCCACCCTCCATGTGGTGCGCATCCAGAAGTTACTATAGCTGCGGTAGGGCGACAAAGCAGTAGCCTAGTACTCGGCGAGATTTACCGAACACTCATGTTATTCCAATAACATGGTTCGAGACCCATTCTTCCGGGCCCAGACCTTCAACATGGACTGAGGCATGCGATCAGGGATTCGATGATCTCCCTTAGAATTATGACGCAGGCAGGAGTACTGGAGCGAGCCTTACTTGTGGAGAGCTTCCTTGATGAGCCTACACCAGCAGCAAGGCCTACCGCAGGGCGGCACGTAGTGGAGTCTTCTATAGATGGCAGTCGACAGATGTCACATGGGTCCAAGCAGACCAGACCATCAGGTGGGAAAACTCATGATACTGGTTCAGAGGTGCGGGGAACATGCAGCATAGCCAGTCATACGAGAGGCAGGCAGTGCTATGCATGTGGCAGGTAGGGCCACATGGCATGTGGCTTTCCGACCCACCATGCAGAGGAGCAACAGATGGTTGAGGGACCACCCAAGCAAAGGTATAGGTGTAACTGTGGTCGTCCGTAGGGAGTAGGCAGACGAGGTAGAGGATCTTGCCGAGCAACAGGTGGTGGATGACGCTTTGGGGCTCTACCACCACCACCAGGAGGGCCACCCGACAACAGGGAGCTGGCGGGCAGAGGTACTCTCAACTTTAGGCAGTGGAGGCCTACGACCACAACGCACCTATGATGATTCAAGGTACTATCTGTGTCTACTCCAACCTTGCTGCAGTTCTTATAGACACAATAACCAGCCATTTATTCATTATCGCTATTCCTTTTCGGAGCTCAGAGATTCTGATAGAGCCGTTGGCTCGATCCTTACGGCTAGAGACTCCTACTAGAGCAGACTCGATGATTATTCACTAGTGCCGGTAGTGTGAGCTTACTGTAGGAGGCGGGAGATTCGACTGTGATCTTCCTGTAGTGGCGTCGAGGCCATACGACATCATCTTGGGTATGCATTGGTTATGTACGGTCCATGCTCAGATAGATTGTACTAGGCGCAAGGTGCGGTTTGTCCACACATATGGGAGCAGGTTCACCTTCACCGGTGAGGAGGGAGCCTTTGCAGTATAGGATGGAATTATGCAGAGGAGAGGATAGCCGATCACTCATCAGTTTGATAGCCTCATCCTAGGAATTGTTGATGTGCGGAGTCCGAGTTTTCCTGTAGTGGTGGATCAATATGCAGACGTTTTTCCGGATGATGTTCCCAGACTACCTCCTCATAGATAGGTATAATTCTATTTTTAAATGTTCCCCGGGACATCCGTGATATCTACTACAGCATATTGGATGTCTCTCACCGAGCTTCAAGAGCTACAGGTACAATTGGAGGAATTTCAGGGCAAGGGATTCATCCGACCCAGTGTTTCACCCTGAGCATCCCTGATTTTGATTGCCATGAAGGTGGATGGGAGCTTGTGACTGTGTGCTGATTACCGTCACCTGAATCAGGTGACCGTCAAGAACAAGTATCCACTTCCGAGGATTGAAGGCCTCTTCGATCAGCTCAAGGGAGCATGATGGTTCTCGAAGATAGACCTCAGGTCAGGCTATCCTCAGCTCAGAGTTCGAGATGAGGATGTGCAGAAGACGACCTTCAGGTGTCGGTATGACCACTATGAGTTCTTTGTTATGCCTTTCAGTGTAACCAATGCTCCAACAATGTTCATGAGTCTCATGAACATGATCTTACATCCTTTCATCGATCGATTTGTTGTAATCTTCATTGACGACATATTGATTTACTCGACTATTGAGGAGGAGCATGCCTACCACTTGCAGGTTGTACTGGACACACTTCGAGAGAACCATCTTTATGGTAAGCTCTCGAAGTGCCAGTTTTGGATTCGAGAGGTCAGCTTCATAGGGCACATCATCTTTGAGGCGGGAGTTGCGGTGGATCCTGCCATGATCGAGGCAGTGATATCTTGGGAGCCACCCAGGAGTGTGACGGAGGTGCGGAGTTTCCTAGGTCTGGTTGGTACTATTGGAGATTTGTGCCAGACTTCTCCATATTTGATGCACCACATTAATCTTTGACAAAGAATGGGAAACCCATCGCGTGATCATATATATATTAGCAGAGCTTCCAGGAGATGAGACAGAGATTGACCAGTGAACCCATCTTGAGGCTACTGGAGGAGGGAGTGGGGTACGTAGTTTAATGCGATGCATCAGGGACCAGACTCGAGTGTGTCCTGATGTAAGAGCGGGCAGTGATCGCCTATGGATCATGATAGTTGAGGAAACATGAGCAGAACTATGCTACCCATGACCTGGAGTTAGCAGCAACAGTCTTCACCATGAAGATGTTGTGGCACTATCTGATGGGTGACCACTTTACAGTCTATTCTGACCACCAAAGTATCAGGTACATCTTCTCGTAGAAGGACCTGAACCTGAGACAGCGGCGATGGCTCGAGTTCCTCCAGGACTATGACGTTGAGATAGTCTATACTCCAGGGATGGGAAACGTAGTAGCTGATGCTCTAAGCAGGAGGTCGGGCATTCAACTACTTGGAGAAGTGACAGAGCAGTTAACCGCTTTGCAGATATCCTTTGTGGATAGAGAAGCGGCAGAATTCCTACAGTCCCTCATAGTAACTCCTCCACTACTTCTGTGGGTTAGAGAGGCACAGCGTGGGGATGTTGACTGTGAGACGTGACGTGAACAGATTTCCACAAGACTGGCACCTGATAGATTTTATGTAGGAGGAGAGCACGCCATCTTTTTCAGAGGACGTAGCATGGTACCAGCTGCATTGCAGGAGGAGGTGTTGAGAGAGTTTCAAACTTCCCCTTTGGCGGTACATCAAGGAGTAGCGAAGATGTTTCAGGATCTCAGACGACAGCATTGGTGTCCGGGTATGAAGAAGGTTGTGGCAGAGTTCATTTGATGATCAGGTGAAGGCAGAGCACCAGGTACCAGCAGGCTAGGTAAAACCCTTAGAGGTCCTAGAGTAGAAGTGAGATTATATATCTATGGATTTCGTGATAGGGATTCAATGTAATTCCAGATGAAACGAATCTATCTGGGTGATCATAGACCAACTCACCACGTCATCCCACTTTCTACCTATCAGAGAGAAGGGCTCAGTGGAGAGCTTGGGACGCCTCTACATTCAGAAGATCATACGGCTTCATGGTGTTCTATTATAACGACTCGTAATTTACATACATTGTTAATACTTCAAAATTTAAGCACACTTATTACAACATATAACAAAACCATGAAAGGACTGTATTGGTATAGTGTCTTTAAAAACTCGTAAACATAAACAACTGGTTTATAAAGCATCTACATTGTCTCCCATTTATTTCATCATATCTAGAGTCCCATTTGGCATATCCTACTTAATAACCTTCTTCCTTACCTGAGGGAATGAAAACATACAAAAGGGTGAGCTCAAATGCTCAGTAAGGGTAAACAAAAGAAAAATCAATCACATCATATTTATAAGAACATAACAATTTGGAAATCTTACCCTGGAAAAGAGATCATAATTTCATAACATGCGATAAATCATGGAAGTGAAATGTAATCACAATAATCATAACATAAAACATGAAGCTTTGTTTCATACACATATAATCATACAGAATCATTTCTTATTAGTCAAGACTCATTTCCAAGACTATCTTAGTGGACAAAGTCCATTTCTGAACTGAGTTCATTCCTCGTTTCAGTCTTGTTTCACTGAACCGGTTTAACCTGCCATTCCAGCCATGTATCATGAGATATAAAATCTTTACCCAATTCATTGGAGTGAGATATAGGTCCCACCCATCTCATAATCATACCATCCTTATGTGTGCCACAAAATCATAAACCATACATCATAGCATAACCCATGTAATAAAAATGGGATTCTTAAACATCATGACATCATAAAACAATTCATATAAGATAAATGAATTCATAAAAATAATTCCATCACAACATAATCAAATCAATGTAATAATAGGGATAGAAACAGAACCCTTTATTATCTTAGATGGAATATAATTTCGATAAAACACTTGAACTGCATTTTTGAGGAAAATATCCTTTCTACCTCAAAAACATTTTTCCATTCTTAACATGTCATACAATTTTAAACTAAAATAACATGATTAAAAATATTCTTGAAATCTTGTAAAGGGTGCTTCTTGGAAATAATGTTTTAAAAATCCATTCATTCCGTATAATTTAAAAAAACATTCTTCTCAAACATTTGTCGGAAAAGTCAAAAAGTACCTCGTACGAAAAACGACAAAAGATTCCTTTTATATCTTTTACTAAAAACTCACCAAAAGGTAAAATTGGATATAAACTATTTTATAATGATAGAAATATTACATATTGAGGAAACATGGATGTGGAAGATAAATATTCCCCAGAAAATTATGAAGTATAAACAATCTCGGATAAAAATTGAGATTGTGAGATTTTCCCTTACCTGAGGTCCGATTTGCTTCGTAAGTGTCTGAACCTCCTGTATAATGATTTAAATAATGTCATTGACTTATTAAATAATCATAATCATTGTTATGATATCATATATTGTCATATTCTTAGCTTCTTATTAGTAATATTTCATTTTTACTTGTTATTCGGGTGTTTATTGCTTTTTGTTCTTATGTGTGTTTTGTCGAATAAATTCTTATTCTTCTTTTAGGTTAGAGATACCTCATTTACAGAATTGTATTAGTGTAATATATATCATATTCATTCATTCAATTCATTTATATAATCATTATGAAATTAAGATCATGTAGAACGAGTCGCATCACATCGTGGAGACGGTATTCCGTACGTACGCACGAGCGATGATATCGTTCCCATGATCGTGAAATTGTAATGGAGTGTATGTATACTATTTCAGAATCAATATCAATTTACAATAATAATTTATAGTAATTATTTACACCATTATACCCATCCAAGTAAGGTGGTAGTGGAAAATAGATTACACCATGGCGTGGATACGGTATTCCGTACGTACGCACGCGCGTTGATTTCGTTTTCCGTAGGATGGATAGATGGTGAAACGGGGTTGTTTTATACTTATAATAACATATAAGTATATTAATTATACTTATGTTATTACTTCATAATGTAAAAACAAAAGAAGAAGAAGTGGAAGAAGAAATAAAGTTGAATGAATCAGTAACAGACATTACCTCTTCTTTGAAGCGTCTCTTTGAGACCACCTTTTAGGGCATTAAAATTTGTCTTTGAAGAAGACCAGGACCTCTAGGATGTTTCTAGGGAATTGTAGAGGATATATTGTCAGGGGTTTTCTGAGCATGAAGGCTCAAAGTGGTGTGAGGAAGAGAGGGAGGAGGTTCCATTTTATAAGGGAGGAGAGGAGCACCTTGGGAAAAACTAAAAATATTATTTTATTATAAAGTCATATTCGGTTTTAAAAAGCTTGAAATTGATATATTTTTAAGATAAGGTGGGGATGATTAGAAATCCTCTCATCCAATAGAATTTAGACAAGTTTAGGTTCCTATTTTAACCTTATCATTTAGATTTAACTTTAAGTTAAATAATTTTACTTTTACCGTGACTTTTTGTGTTCTTACACTATCAGGATAATAAAATTACTATAACAAGACAAACGAATGCCATGTTGTTTAATATTTATATATATAACCTTATAAAAGTCATTTGGCCGAACATTAGATTTTTAGGAATAAAATAACAATTAATAATATAATATTTTAAAAAAACTATTTTATGTCAATTTTTACACTATTTAGTAATTGATTTTTGTGAAAATCATAACAGAATTATTAATTCTAACACAATTAATTAAATCAATACTAACATGTCATATTAACCTATAAAATTAGTGCAATTCATTAAAAGTCTCAAATTACATTTATTTGGGCATTTATAATATCAATTATGTCAATATTTCATTAATAAGATAATTACTGCATCATCTTTGTGTCATAAATAAAGTAAATTATTTAATGTCTAAAAATTAAAAATAAAATACCATTATGTAGGAAATATTTTATCTTTCTAATCAATATTTATATTATAATGTATGTCATGTATAAAACTATATTAAAAATTATTTACTTATTAAACTATGATTTTAACTATTTTAACCCTTCTTTAAATAAATTAATAATAAATTTCCTAATCTAATCCAAGTGGGCCTAAATGGTCATATTTTATTCATAAGGTTGTTTGTGGTCGAATTACACTTACCCAATAGAATTAGGGCTTGTGTTAGGGTAATAATAATATTATTTTTTCTTTTAATTACCCTATTTACTTTTAACTGTGGTAAATAATAGTAAAAAGATACTATTCACCAAAAAATATTTTCATCTCATTGAACCAGATTTTACTTACTGAAATCAACCGTTTCTCTTGGATTTTTAAAATTCCACTCATAGAAGTGGTAAAATTAAGTTTTATGTAAATTTGCAAATTCTCCTATGAGGTGGGTAAAAGACGGTGAAAAGTTCAATAAAATTTTTATATATCTAAAATTATTATAAAATTACTCCAATGAATTACATTAAACTTGTATAAGTATTATGTATCAATTTTGACCTAAAATAAATTTAAATAAAATAATTAATTAATTAAATAAAAAGTCAGTTTTTAAATAGTAACCCAGTGTTTTCACTTTTCATCAAAAATTGAAAGTTTTCAAAAAAATACCAAAATTTAACCCTAGGCTAATTTCGATATTCCGAATCGAAAAATGAAGTCAATTTTGAAAAATAAAATCTACCAAATTTTAAAAAGAGTATATTATTATTCATAATAGCTAGTTTTAATAATATTTTAATAGCATATCGTTGTTTAGTGAAACTCAGTATTGCGTACGACGCAAGCTATCGAGGATGGTCGCGATTGCGTGTAAAGAAATCCAAGCTATAGTTGTGTGTAGTGAAAGATTCCTTTGATGATTTATATAATATAAAAAAAATATTTCTCATAAAAGTCTCGGGTGTTACATCCATCATCTATCGTCTCTGATCGAGATGCTTGCTTTTCTTCTCTGCTTTAGAAGGGGTTGCAGGAGGCATTTGGGACGTAGCTATGCATGAGCACCACCTTTCACCCTCAAACGGATGGTCATACGGAGAGGACCATTTAGAATCTCGAGGACATGCTCCATGCATGTGTCCTTGACTTTGGTCGCAGCAGGGAGAGTCACCTACCCTTGGTGGAGTTTGCGTACAACAAAAGCTACAACTCCACCATCGGGATGGAACCATACAAGGCATTGTACTGCCAACCATGCAGATCACCTCTGTTCTGGACATACCCTGGGGAGTTAGCACTTGTAGGACCAGAGATGGTCCAGGACCTGACAGAGAAGGTTCGGATCATCCAGGAGCAGATGAGGACTGCTCAGAGCTGACATAAGTCCTATGCTGACCGGAGGCAGAGACCACTAAAGTTCGAGGATGGTGACCAAATTTTCTTACGGGTCTCACCTAGACGTGGATTATGAAGATTTGGTTGTGGCGGCAATTTATCTCTACGCTTCATCAGACCATTCCAGGTTCTCAACAGGATAGGCAGGGTGGCTTATCTCTTGGCTCTTATAACCACAGTTGCACCGGGTGCACCATGTCTTTCACATATCTCAGCTGAGGAGATACATGCACGACCCGACACATATCATTAATCACGGGGATTTGGACATCTATGACTGGGCGAAATTTTCGGAGGTCCTGGTGGAGATCGAGGATCGACAGGAGCAGGTCCTACGTGGACTGTTGATTCCTCTACTACTCATCAGGTGGCAGCATGAGAACCTCCATGAGAGAACATGAGAGAGGGATGCTCAGATGCGCGCATAGTACCCTCATTTGTTTCCTACCTTATGATGTATCTTTACAGGGACGTAAATCCCTGAGGTGGAAGTAATGTAAAGAGCCATAAATTTCAAGGAAATTTTTTTCTTATATTTTTTGGGATTTGACGAGTACGCAGTTTCCGACAGCATTTGATAATGAGGCCCGGTGTGCCTGGAATCAATTTCTGAAATATAGCTCGGGTACGTTCAGTGAATGAATGAGCGAGTTTTTCCATCTTTTGAACCGGTGCTTAGAATTGAAATCTGAGGGCACCGATGGAATCACAACGGTCTAATTTCTTAAGAGGACTATTACTAAAGGTGTGTTTGCTTGAGAGGAGTTATAAAAATTTGGTAATTAATAAATAATTGAATAACGTTTGTGGTAAAAGTTTTATTCCTAACCTAAGTGGTTTTATCCTACATGGGGAGGTCGGGGTGGGACCCACTAGCACCCTAACTACCCATGTGAGGATAAATGTGAGGTGGGGCCCGCACGAGCCCCAAACCTTCACATTCCACAAAACTTTTTAAACTCTCCATTAAAACCCCTTGTATTTAATTATGTGACTTCTCCTCTTCCCCTTTAATAATGCCAACACACATTAATTTTAATAATTGATCCTCTTTAATTAATTGAATTATATGTTTGAATTTTGGAAAGTTGAAATGCTTGGAAAAATTAAAAAATAATGGGAGGACTTTTTTTATTTGGTTAGTTTTTGTTGGGTGAAGGATTTGGGGAGAGAGCACTTTTCTCATTGGAAGAACATCATTCTCCCGCAAAGAAATTCATCCTCTCGTGAAGAACAACACCCTTCGATGAAGAACACCATCACCATAAAGAGAGACGATGCGCCATTCCATCGTCTCTTCGCAGATATGGGGAGACGCCGTCCCCTCCTTAGATGTACACCAATGTCATCTTCAAAACCTTATCCCGAGACTCCATCTTCCACGTCACCAGCAAACATCAACATTTATCGAGGTTGGGGTGTGTTTTGATTATGCAACGTTGGATTACCTTCCATGTTGTTGATTATCCTAAAACCACTTGATATTAGACTAATGCAGAAGGAACCAGACCAAACTAACATGGTTTGATTCCTCTTTCGTTCTTGTTGTTTTATGGTATTCTTCAACTGTTCTTTGAGCGGTGAATCAAGTCCTATTTTCGGAGCCGATCGGAGGCCCAAAAACATCGAAATAGGCCTCAGAGCAATGTGGTGTCCTAGAAGCAGAATTTTCGTATCAAACGGATCATCGAAATGAAGAACGGACATCTCGGGAGGCGTGCTGGCCAGAGGCGTTGTTTCTGAAAAATTCCAGAATACACGGCGTGTCCTCCAGGAGCACACGTCGTGTAGTACAAGTGTACTGAGCTTTCTGTTTCAGAGGATAGAAAAGAACTACACTGCGTGCAATTCAAGAAACCCGACGTGTACTCTCCACACTGTTTCACAGAGGAGGCTTGATTCACATGGCGTGTATTGATGAAAAATACGTGGACACGGACAGCAATACATGGCCAAGTAACACGGCGTGTATTCTATTCTTAAGAAAGGTTGAGGCAGCTTCGCGAGGCTTGGAGTGTAATCTGGGAGATACACGGACACGGGAAGAATGACACGGCCATGAGGAACGGCTTGTACTACGTTCACCTTGGAAGAAGCGGCTTTGTGATGACTCTGCATGTATTTCGGAAAATACACAGACATGGGGTGGAGTACATGGGCATATACTCCACCACACGGATATAAATGGACAAGAGCACATGGAACTGACCCGAGAGTTTTAGACATGGCATGTAACCGTACTACATGCCGTGTACTGACTTATCTACATGACCAGCCCTGCGACACGGTCCGTATCACACGGGTAGTACCCAATGTCGGATGACACGGTGTGTATCACTTACCTACATGCCGTGTACTTTAGAAAATGGCTTGGTCGACTTGTTCTCTATGACTTGGGCATGTTCTGCTTGGTTTTCCTCTATGACGTGGGATGGAGCTACGAGATACATCAAATCTAGTTTTCCTGACAGTTGATGTATCGATCTTTTACTCGAAAAGCGGACCCTCCAGAAATTGAGCGTGTTGTGTGCGGGAACCCTAGAGCTGGCTAGGACTGCGACGATGATCATGTCTGTACTAGGATCCTACGTGGGTTTGGTAGCGAGGACGACTGTACTTGGATCCTTCATGGGTTCGACAACGATGACGACTGTACTTGGATCTTTTGTGGGTTTGGCATCGATGGTTACTGTACTTGGATCCTACGTGGGTTCGACAACGACGAATTTTGTACTTGGATCCTACATGGTTTTGGCAGAGGAGATGATTCAGAGGCTACATATATTCATCTCCACCCCTCTTCGTGAGTAGTATACCTTTGTGAGCTAAGTCTCTACTTTCAATCATTATCTTTGATATGATTGTCTTGCATTCCTATGTAGACTGAGTTGTAATTTCTTGTGTGGAATAAGTTTTACTTTTCTGTGTGGAATTAGTTCTACATTCCTCTGTGGAATGAGTTGTACTTTACTATGTGGACTGAGTTATACTTGGGCTCGGGAGTTGGAGCCGAACTGGTATTGATGACTTATTTATATGTATGGGCATATACCTAAGTAGTGTTGGTTGATACTTCGTGTTTGTCTATTCCTTTGTGGATTATTCCTTTGTGGATTCTGGGAGACCTTCAGAAGTCTCGGGGTCCCTATTGAGTATCGTATACTCACCCCTACAAAGGTTATGCCCACACTACATTGTGTGGGATGTAGACGATGGACAACGCAGATCGTGGTTGAGGCTTATGAAGCGGGACGGTACCCAGAGGTGAACTATCTGGCGTGACATACCCAGAGCGGATGGCCGGACCCAAGGAGCCGACGATGCTATCTGTACCCACCCTACAGGTGGGAATTCTAGAGGATGACTTGGTGGTTTCTTCTTAACTTTTCAGCAGTTGTACTTTCTTTTCTCAGTTTTATTGTACTTTCTGTTGGGTTTGTATACTGGCCCATTTACTCCCATCACTTACTTTCGTACTTATTTTACTTAGTGTTTACTTCAGTTGCGTACTCTACTGTGTGTTTGTTTACATATATAAAGGAAATTCCATACCTTTATCGGGATTTACGACTTTGGTGCAAGTCGCCATCCCCTGGCCTAAGGAAGGCGAGCTTTGGGGTAATCACGGCACGAGCCCCGAGGACCGTTCATGACAGTCCACTAGTCTATGAAGGTGTGAGGAATCTATTTGGTTGATCCTCTTATAGATACTTTACTATTTTCAAGGCAATTTAGAGAACCTGAGTATTATTCATCATGTCAATTTTTTTGGACCTGATGTCTCAAAACCAGTCTAAGGAGAATCTCAAACTTCTTCTTCATTTTCATTTCATATATAGATAAGAGTGAATAAAATAGAAGCCTATTAAAGAATCTTAGTAAGAAGACATGATTAGTCACTAAAAGTGGCTAATATTCATTGTTAAGATATTAATATTAATGTTTTTAAAAGTTCATAAACATCAATTTTAGTCCAATCAATAAATTAATCTTCATTTCCCATCATTGTGCAATTCATGCTAAAAGTGTCAATTTGGTCCCACTCAATAATTTTCTTGTGGAAATTACAATATTTTTCATTTTAATTTGATATTTTGGTATATTATTCATCACTTTATTTGGAACATTTTTACTTTTAGGTCTGATGGATGAATCACACGTGAAGATGGATATTTTTTGCACCTGAACGTAGAAACTTGCTGGAAAAAGCATAATGGGCCTAAGGCCCATCAAACAAATGTGAAGCCCACAAACCAATCCCAATGAATCTCAAATTTATAAAATAGAAAGATAAAAATATTAGGATCATTTTATTCAACTGTGGATAGAGTTAATTCTGATGTTTTCATGATGCTAAAGGGATATGAATTTGAGATTTAAATGGTGGACCCGACATTAATGCACATAAAGTCATCCCACAATTTTGACCATAACATCCAAACAGCTAAGCCAAATTTCCAAAAATGTTTACAGATCATAGAGGACAGATGGAAGAAGATATTTCTCTTCTACGACCCCAACGTATTTGGACTTTTTCAATTACGAATTCACACATCAATATGGTGGATGAATCCGGACAGTTTTCCGGGTCAACTTTGAAACGTCAATTTCCATTTGATTAACACCCTCCTTTTGACTCTATTATTTGTTGTGGGGTGAATTTATTATGGGGGTGGATCTAAGGCTCCGAATATGCCTATATAAAGAGCTAGTGGTGAAGGTAATAGGTGCAGATATTTTTTATCATCTTTTGTTGCTTGTTTCATTGTAAGGTTATGCTGCAAAAGTTCCTTTGTAATGTTTTCAATTTCAATGTAAGTTTTTCTCTGTTCTTAATCAACGTCTTTCTATTATATATTGTCCATTCATTTATTAAAATTAATTTTCACAAAGCACAGTGATATCTCTGCATTGTGGTTAATTAGTTCACACATAGGTGTGAATTTCATTCACACACATGAAGGAGTGCTCGTTATTTCTGCGGTTTTAATTTCTTCAATCCAATTCTTGTAAGCCATCTTTTGCCCACCATTGAGAGTATACCATCAATGGAGGGATAACCCTTTAATGGGTTGATCATAGGAGGATGAAAATTCTAGGTTGAATGTTTTTATATGAATTAATTTTTGTTAATTGGATAATTAATTTAAGACATCTATTCTTCAGTTATTTCTACTCTTCATCTTTACTGTGTTTGAGGAAACAAAATTCAATTACTAAATGACCCTATACCTCGTAGAGATCATGAATTTTGTTCTCTAAGTTTATAGGGGATTATTAATTGTGTTTAGTAAGCACCAAACCAAAAAATGAGGAAGGTAGTGTTATTTTTGAAGAATGGATTCATCAAGAATTAATAAAACAAAAATTCTCTAAAGAAGTAAAATTCATTCAATCCACCCAAAGCATAATCCTAAGATCAACCCATTTTCTTTTAATTGAATTCACCTAGGTTTCTTAGTGTTCTTTAAAACCATCCAAAATCAAAACCAAAGTTTGCTACTTCATAACCCATCCTTCACAAAATCTTAGCGTCTCAAGGTTACTTCTTCGGTCCCTATGGACTTGACCCCTACATGTACTACATCGACTGCTTTTTACCAGTAGGAAAAATTTTGGCGCAACCAAATTTTGGAGCCATTGTCGTGGACCAATTATGTTCCTTAGACCAAAAACCTTCTTTTCTCACCCCATTCTTTTATTCTCATCCCAATTCTCTTATCTTTTCCCTTTCTCTCTTTTTTTTCTTTTGGCGCTTGTTCGCCTACACCCGTGATAACTCAAACAGATTAGTTAGGGTGGATACTCCTAGGGATGGGGACTCAAGCACTAAAATAGGTCTATTTCCTTTAGATCAAAATCTTCCTAATACTCTAAATTCAGACGTTGAGTTTGATACAATGGAGAATCTCCCACAAAACCAAATCATAAACTGGGGAGGGAACCAAAATAATGGGCAAGACCCTATCTTGGTAATTCTTGCAAACCCGACCATGAATGACTACCTCACACCATCCTGGAACAATTCACTCTCATGAATTAGGCATGATAAGATAGGATATTCCCAATATGTTTTCAAACCCCATTTTCTGAACCGCCTTCTAACCATTCATGAGATGGAGTCTGAGATGCCTTACATTCATGTTAAAGAATTTAATTACATTGTCGAAACCATGTGCCCACCAAATCAAATTGAATCTTCTAAAATGAGACTTTTTCCTTTTTCTCTTAAGGACTGAGCAAAGAATTAGTTGAACAATTTGAGACCTGCATCCATTCACTCTTGGTACCAACTTCAACGAGAATTTTATAAAAAATACTCCCCCATAACAAGAAAAATTGTACTTAAAAATAGTATACAAAAATTTTTTGAAAGAGAGGGAGAAACATTCTATGAATCATGGGAAAGGTTCAAGGACACATTAAACATGGTACTGCACCATGGTTTCTTAATCCCAGAACAAGTGAGAATTTTCTATGAATGGTTGGGTCCCAGAAGCAAACAATTCATTGATATGATGTGTAATGGAATCTTCAAAAACAACGCCCCAAATGATGCTTACGAGTATCTAGAAAATCATGCTGAATAGAACCAAACATGGGGAACAACACCCTACTATGAGAAGCCACCCAAATCTGGTGAAATGTACAATCATGGAGAAGAAGAAAGACTTAGAGAAAAACTTGCTACACTCACAAGGAAAGTTGAGGAGATTGATCTTATGAAGGTCCACAAAACCCATACTGTTGAGCATGTTTGTACAATTTGTGACAAACATGACCACAAGATTGATAATTGCCCAACCATTATTTCTATCAAAGATATTCTTTTTGGAGGACCACCCGAAGAAGTTAATGCAATGAACTTTCAAAATCCACAATTCACAAACACCTTCAATCTAAGGTATAATGACCATCCCAGATTTTGTTGGAAGGACAATCAACAACCAACACAACAACAATGTATCAACCCATACCCTCAACAAATATTTCAACCTCATAATCAGTTCCAACCCAAACCGGTCCAATTCCAACATCCTAATGTCCAATATCAACAACCTATCCAACAAACCAATCAACAACCTATCCAGTAACCAACGTGTCCTCCTGGGATAAACCCACAAGCTCAAGCACCAACCCAAATTGTTCCACAAAGACAACTAGAACATCTCTACAAACAAATGGACAAAATGAACTCAGAATTCTCATCCGTGAAACATGAACTTAAAACCATCAAAACTAGAAAGGCACCCATGCCTACACAGGACAATCCACAACAAATATCAAGGGGAGAGACAAGTTTCACTCAAACAACTCATGAACAACTAAAGGCTGTGATAGTTTTAAGAAGTTAGAAATTAATTGAAAAACCTGAAAAAATAAGTTAGAAACCATGTGAAGCTTCAAAATCTAATGAAAATTCCAATGAACCACAAGCTCAAACTGAAATAACTGATAACAATGTGAACGAAACAACACTTCGACAAAAAACTCCATAACCTGCACAATTTCCTCAACGCATGAGGGGGAAAACCAATCCTGAATTGAGTGAAACATTGAGGGAAATCTTCTCACAAGTCAAGTTGAATATTCCAATTCTAGATGCCATACAATCCATACATTCCAACTCAAAGTAGCTTAAGGAATTGTGCACTTACAAAAGAAAATTTTCACATAAAAACCAAGTCCTTTTGTCTTTTAATGTGAGTACCACCATTCAAGGGAGCATTACTCCTAAGTTGAAAGACCCAAGATTCCCTTACAAAAATGTTGAACTAGGAGAGAACAATGTTGTCAACGCCTTGTGTGATCTAGGTGCCAGCGTGAACCTCATTCCTTATGCCATGTATTGTCAGTTAGGGCTCGAAGAACTCCAACCCACATCTATCACTCGTCAACTTGTTGATCATAGTGTTGGAGTTCCAAAGGGGATCATAAAAGATGTTTTTGGTGAAAGTTGAAAATTTCATTTACCCAACTGACTTCATTGTTCTGGAAAATCACCCAAGCTTAGGTCCTAGGGAGGAAACCCCAATCATCCTTGGTCATCCCTTCCTTGCAACAATCAACTCTGTTATCTCAGTCTGAAATGGGAACATGGCCATCACATTTGGAAACATGAGTCCAGACTTGAAAATCTACAATGAAAACTCTCAAATTGGGGATGATGAAGAGATCCATGAGGTTAATTGTTTTGGTAGTGTTGATAATGAACTCAATGAACATCAAGGATTTACCGAAGGATGGTTAAGTCAAGAAGAGATTGATTTTCTTTATTCACATGAGGGAAATTTGTCTCCTTCGATTGAATCTATTTCGGACAGCTCTATTGATGAATTTCTAGAATCACCAATCAAGGATACCATGGTTGAAATCAATAACATTGAGTCCATATCCATTCATGAAACTACTCTGGAAAATTTAGTGGATGAAAATTCTGTTCACAAGGAAACAATTTTGTCATGAAATCTGAAAAAAGAAACTACGTTCAATACAAAGTCTCATCCTTTCTTGGAAATTCATGACCAATCTGATCTTGAATTTAAAGTCTTACCTTCATCACTAAAGTATCTATTCTTAGGGGACAATCAATCCTTTCCTATTGTCATTTCATCCTTTCTTGAAGCTGATCATGAGAGGATGCTTCTTGATGTCCTTAGAAGACACAAGAAAGCCATTGTATGGACCCTATATGATATTCCTAGGATTAGCCCACCTATCGGGACACATTGAATTATTTTTGAATCCGATTAAAAGCCATCCCGTCAACCTCAGAGGCAACTCAATCCTAATCTCATTGAAGTAGCGGGAAAAGAACTTTTGAAATTGTTAAAAGCTGGTATCATCTATCCTATAGCTGAGAGTGAGTGGGTTAGCCCAATCCATGTGGTTCCAAAAAAGGCTGGAATCATAGTAATAATCAACAAGTATGGATAGATACTTCCTACAAGGGTCAGTAGTGGATGGAGAGTTTGTATTGACTATAGGAAGCTTAACTCTTGTACCAAGAAAGACCATTACCCCTTACCCTTTATTGATCAAGCCCTCGAGCGAGTGGCGGGTCATCAATTCTATTGATTCCTAGATGGATTCTCAGGGTATAATCAAATCAAAGACACCTTATTGGATCAAGGAAAACCAACCTTCACTTGCCGATTCGACACTTCTGCCTTCATGCGCATGCCCTTTGGGTTATGGAATGCCCCTGGTACCTTCCAGCGGAGCATGATGGGAATATTCTAGGATATGGTGGGTGATTTTGTAGAGCTCTTCATGGATGACTTCTCCATCTTTGGGTATACTTTTGAGGGATTCTTTATAAATGTTGAAAATGTTTTTTCAAGGTGCGAGGATAAGAATCTCATACTGAATTTGAAAAAATGGCATTTCATGGTAAGGGAAGGAGTTGTTATAGGTCATCTGGTATCTGGTAGAGGGATTGAAGTTGATAAGGCTATGGTTGAATCATTCGTCACCTTCCCTCTCATAAAACAGTTAAGGAAGTGAGGTTTTTCTTAGGAAATTCTGGTTTTTATAGATGGTTCATTAGGAATTCCAACTCCATTTCTTGACCACTTTGTGCTCTATTGGTAAAAGATGCTCCATTTATATGGACAGAAAGCTGTGGGGAATCATTCTCTACACTCAAGTCAAGTCTTATATCTCCACGTATCATGAAATATCTAAATTGGAAACTTATTTTTGAGCTCATGTGTGATGCAAGTGACTTTGTTATAAGAGAATTTTTAGGACAACAGTGTGAGAAAACTCCATCTGTCATTTCTTATGCAAGAAAATCTTTAATTGATGCACAATTAAACTACACCACAACTGAGAAAGAGTTTCTTTCTATTGTCTTTTTCTTAGAGAAATTCAGGTCTTATCTCTGAGGATCACCCATCATTGTTTTCATTTACCATTCATCCCTAAAATTACTTTTCCAAAAACAAGATTCCAATGATAGATTGATTTGGTGGGTCCTTCTTCTTAAAGAGTTCTATTTAACCATTATGGATAAAAATGGTGTTGAAAATATTTTATCTGATCATCTATCTAGGATGGAATTCCAATATAACTCACACCACCTCTCTATGTCTGATTCATTTCTCAATGAGCACCTTTATTCAGTGAGGGATTGCCCTTGGTATGTTGACATAGAAAAACATTTGGTGACATGTGAAATTCCAAAATTCATGGGGACCCAAGCTAAGAGGAAATTCCTTTCTGATGACAAACACTATGTGTTTGAAGATCCTTACCTCTTCAAGTTCTATCATGATCAAATCATCAGGAGATGTATTCCTGAGTCTGAGTAAGAGTCCATTCTAAAATTTTGTCATGGAGAGGCATGTGGAGGACACTTTTCTAAAAAGAAAACCACTAAAAAAGTCCTCCAAAGTGGTTTCTACTGGCCGAACCTCACTAAGGATTCCTTCCAATTCTACAAAAGTTGTCCTCAGTGTCAGCAATTAGAATCCATTACCAAAAGGAATCAAATTCCACTCACTCCCATTCTGGTCGTTGAAATCTTTGATTGTTGGGGAATTAATTTCATGGGACCCTTTCCAAAATCTAAGGGATACCTCTACATCCTCTAAGCTATTGATTATGTCTCAAAATGGGTTGAATCCATTCCCACCAAGTCTAATGACCACCATGTTGTGATCCTATTCTTAAAAGAGCATATATTTTCTCGATTTGGAATTCCTAGGGCTATAATCAGTGATCGTGGAACCCATTTCTGCAACCGCCCATTCTCTTAACTCATGTCTAAGTATGGTATTTCCCATAAAGTTTCTACTGCATACCATCCTCAAACCAATGGTCAAGATGAGTTGGAAAATAGAGAAATTAAGAAAATTCTGGAAAAAACTGTCAATCCCTCTAGGAAAGATTTGTCCGAGAAACTCTTAGATGCCCTTTGGGCATATCGAACTGCTTTCAAAACTATTCTAGGAATGTTACCGTGTAGATTGGTTTATGGAAAAGCATGTCATTTACCTGTTGAAATTGAGCATAAGGCCTTTTGGGCAATAAAAAAATGAACATTGAAATTTCATTGGTTGAAACACAAAAGGAAATTATATCTTAATGAACTCAAGGAACTTAGGATGGAGGCTTATGAAAATTCAAGGATCAGTAAATCTAAAGTTCAAGCCTACCAATCTTGGAATATCAAAGTCAAACACTTTGAAATGGGAAAATTTGTGCTCTTGTATGGTTCGAAACTTCATCTACACCCAGAAAAGATAAGGTCCAGATGGTCTGGTCCATACCTAGTGCATCATGTGTACCCTCATGGGGAAATAGAGATTCTGGATCCCACAAGTGGTCATGTCTTCAAAGTCAATGGTCATAGGTTAAAACCATTCATTGAATCATTTAATAAACAAGAAACCAAGGAGGAGTTAACTGAGCCAACATATGAACCAAAGAAAAATTGATATATTTAGGGTACATGTCGGGCTAACGACATTAAACAAAGGTGTTACACGGGAGGCAACTCGTGGTTTTCATTTTTCCAATCACTATGAATCTTCTTTTGTTTCCTTATGCTTCATTTTTTTTATATTTACCGTTGAACTGTTCTCATTTTATGAGTAAGGATGGGTATGAAAGGGGAGCACTGAATTCATACGTGTCACGCGGTGTGATCCCTGAGTAATACCTTACCCAGAAAATATAAAGAAGACAATGTATCATCAGTATATTTTATTTTATTTATGTTTTTGTAGGTTAAAAAAACTAGAATCCTGACCTATTCTTATTTTATGAGTTTGGATGGGTATGAAAGGGGAGCACCGTATTCATCTGTGTCACGTGGTGTGATCCTTGAGTAATACCTTACCCAGAAAATATAAAAAAGACAATGTATGATCAATTTATTTTATTTTATTTATGTTTTTGTAAGTTAAAGAAAATTAGACTGTTGACCTGTTCTTCTTTTATGAGTATGGATGGGTACGAAAAGGGAGAACCATATTCATTCATGTCACGCGGTGTGATCCCTGAGTAATACCTTACCCAGAAATTTAAAAGAAGACAATGTATCATTAGTTTGATTTAAGAAAAACATGGAAATCCATAAAAATGATGGTACTTGGAATTAAATAAATCATTGTGTTGTTTGTTTTGTCTGCTTTGTTTTACTTTGTATGTTTCAGGAACTAATTTGGGTGATACATGTTGAATCAATGAGGTTCCTACATCCCCCAAGAGATCAATGGAGTAATATGGAGCATCATGAACTTCAACTTCAAAAACCAGGTGAATTTGTTCCATGTTTATCATTCTCAATTTCATCTTTGAACTCCTCTCCTACCCCATTCTAACTTTTCTTCTCTTTAAACACTGGGGATAGTGTTATTCTATGTTGGGGGGAGATAGAAAATGATTTTTTTATTTTTTTGAATAAAAAAATGCATGAAAAGAAAAATTCCATTCACCTTAGACATGTTAACACACATTGCAAACTTTAAAATTGGATATCAAATAAATTTTACATGCCTTGATTCTGATTTTAATGCAAGTTTATGTAAATGAGCATAGTTTTTGGAAAGTGTGGTTGTCCTATGTAATTTTTCAAAGTTTACATTTTCATCCTCTTAATAAAAATGCCACAATGCATGTCTACTGGATCGTGGGTGTAAATTTGAGTTCTTGGGTCACTTTCATTATAGCATAGGGTTCTGGGGTCACTTTTAGTTTAATTTGAGTATAAAAAAACAAAAAAAAAATTATGAACACATAGAGAAATGTTTTTTCCAAATGTGTGGCATCCGACACTTGGAGATCGTGACTTCATAGTTGCCTTGCCCAGAGTTAGGCTTTATATCTCTATTCTAGAGCATGAAATTGACAATATGTGTGGCGTCCGACACTTGGGGATCGTGACTCCATAGTTGTCTTGCCCAGAGTTAGTTTTTTCATATCTATTGTGGTTAAAAAAAATCATAAAAAAAATAAAAAAAGGATACTCATATTAAGGTTTAATATGATTTCCACCTAGCTCTTCCATTTTTCCCCTTGAACAATAAAATGGTCCCCATATATTTTGTGATGCACAACATTTTATCATTCTTAATAGAAATTGGATGAAATGTGGCGATGAATATGAACAAATGAATGGTCTTGGGCTTGACATATCTTATAGACCTGTCTTGTTTTAAATTATTTTTATGGGTTCCATAATTTTTTTGGTATGAGGTCTTTGGGTGAGAAATGTGTATTTAATTGTTTTTGGAAAAGGGGATTTGAATTTCACATTTGTAATATATTTTGCTCGGGGCTAGAAAAACTCAATTTGGGGGGTGTGATTAGTCACTGAAAGTGGCTAATATTAATTGTTAATATCTTAATATTAATGTGTTTAAAAGTGTATAAACATCAATTTTAGTCCAATTCAGAAATTAAACTTCATTTCCCATCATTGTGCAATTCATGCTTAATGTGTCAATTTGGGACCACCCAATAATTTGATTGTGTAAATTAAAATATTCATCATTTTAATTTGATATTTTGTTATATTATTCATCACTTTATTTGGAACATTTTTTATTTTAGGTCTGATGGATGAAACACAAGTGAAGATGGATATTTTTTGCACATGAAGGCAGAAACTTCTGGAAAAAGCATAATGGGCCTAAGGCCCATCAAACAAATGCGGGGCCCACAAACCAAGCCCAATGAAGCTAAAATTTATACATTATGAAGGTAAAAATATTAGGAGAATTTTATTCAACTATGGTGGGAGCAAATTCGTATGTTTTCATGATGATAAAGGGATCTAAATTTGAGATTTAAATGGTGGACCTGACATTAATTTACATAATGTCGTCTCACCATTTCGACCTTAACATCAAAACAGATAAGAAAAATTTCCTAAAATTTTTACAGATCATAGAGGACAGATAGGCCACAATATGTCTCTTCTACTACCCCTATGGATTCGGTCTATTTCAATTACTAATTCACACATCAATATGGTGGACGAATCTGGACAGTTTTCCGAGTCAACATCGAAATGTCAATTTCCTTTTGATTATTCACCCTCCTTTTGACTCTATTAATTGTTGAGGGGTGAACTGATTGTGGGGGGCGGATATAAGGCTCCTAATATGACTTTATAAGGAGCTAGTGGTGAAGGTAATAGGTTTAAATATTTTTTATCATCTTTTGTTTCTTATTTCATTGTAAGGTTATGCTGTAAAAGTTCCTTTGTAATGTTTTAAATTTCCATGTAAGTTTTTTTTGTTCATAATAAACATCTTTCTCCTCTATATTTTCCATTCATTTATTAAAAATAAATTTTCACAAAGCACAGTGATATCTCTGCATTGTGTTGAATGAGTTCACACATAGGTGTGAATTTCATTCACACACACGGTGGAGTGCTCGTTATTTCTGCGGTTTTAATTTCTTCAATCCAATTCTTGTAAGCCATCTTCCTCCCACCATTGAGAGTATAACATAAATGTAGGGATAACCCTTTACTGCGTTGATCTTAGGAGGATGAAAAGTCTAGGTTGAATGCTATTTTATGAACAAATTGTTGTTAATTGGATAATTAATTTTAGACATCCATTCTTCAGTTATATCTACTCTTCATCTTTACTGTGATTGAGCAAACTAAATTGAATTACTAAATGACCATATATCTCAGAGAGATCATGAATTTGGTTCTCTAAGAGTATAGGGGATTAGTAATTGTGTTTAGTAAGCACCAAACTAGAAAATTATGAAGGTAGTGTTATTTTTTAAGAATATATTCATTATGAATTAATAAAACCAAAATTGTCTAAAGAAGTTAATTTCATTCAATCCACCCCAAGCATAATCCTAAGATCAACCCATTTTCTTTGAATTTAATTCACATAGGTTTCTTAGTGTTCTTTAAAAGCACCCAAAATCAAAACCAACGTTGGCTACTTCATAGCCCATCCTTCACCAAATCATAGCGTCTCAAGGTTACTTCTTCGGTCCCTGTGGACTCGATGCCTACATGTACTATATCGACCGCTTTTTAACCGTATGTTAAATTTTGGTGCAACCAAGACACTATCATTTCTCTATATTAATGATCCATAAATTCTTTAGATCGATATCATTTCATCACAATTTTAATAAAATCCACGATGAAGAGGTCCTTGAATGATGTCTATGTGATACCCTCTCACCTTTTTCCTAGAGGATAACATGTCACCAATGTATAATAGTTCCTTGAAGCATAAAAGTTGCAGGATTCAACTTTTGATCCTATAGAGCCTGTCCTAATTCCAAAATCTTCTAGATAACCTGAATATATTTGTTGACATCTATAGTACCACCAAAACATTATAAATATGAAGGATTCTAGATATATATGCCTCGATAATACTAAACCTTATCCTTAGTGACACCTACACCTTGGATAGTTGTAATCCAAAAGTGTCATGTCTGAATAGTTTCTATAGCTTGAATCGTAATTGTTGGTACAGATGGTGGTACATGATCTGCCTTGGATTCCATTGTTGATGGTACGATCAAATTTTACCAAAAAAATATATTATGAAAGAAAAGGTACATTGAAAATATAATAGATCATAACAAGTCTATGGGATTGTACATGATTATTTCTAGAAGTCTACCAGCATTCCAATCGTTAGCCCTCATTTCACTGAAACTGGTACCTATCCATGAAAATTTGTTATAATCATAATATATATATATATATACTACCATAAAAATATTCTTAGTTTAACTAATAAATCTCAGAAAAGATATATCACAAAATTATGGAGACACATATATATGAAATAATCGAGGAAACTATCTCGACTCGATAATAAAATCAATAAATTTAATTAATAAACTATAATACAACTCAAAAAAGGTATATATATATATATGTGGTAAGTGATCCTACATTCTTAATCTGAATGTGTAAATGTAAAAAAATATCATAAATCACATATCAACAACATGTGAATCAATTAAGGTGAATTTAATCAACGATAACAACCAAACAGAAATTGACCATTTATGGGAACTCCAAGGTCCAACATATAGTGCTATACATTAAATAACATAGTTATATTTCTCAAGTACCTACCATCTCAACTATTTTATATCATGTACCAAATCAAGGAAAAAGAAAATAGAAGTTAGTAAACCAAGGTTCTGATACCGTTTTTTAACACCCCGAACCGCACCACAATGTTTGATCTAGAAGGTCACATCAGCCCATGCATACTTCCCAATATGCAACAGGATACTTACTAGTGAATAGTGGGGATACTATATCATTATTATTATTTCATAAGATAAATAATAAATAATAAATAATATAATAAATGATCAAATTAAACATCCAGAAATGATAATGATATTCATTCCATACAAATACACGAGCTCCCAAAGTGGTAATCCATCATGAGTAATAAGTGTTGGTAAATAAATAAATGAAAAACAATAGTTCCTTCCAATGTTAATTTCAGTTCAATAATATCTCCATGCTCATAATCTTAGTATTCAACCATATGAACATTTTCCTTCATCAGGTCCCCAGTAAAATTTACATGCTCACCAAAATGGCTGAGTATTATGTGGCTACTAGACTCAATAAAACACTACCAATTCAAATTTAACAAGATTTTATCAATTATAATAGTATATTCCAAAATAATAATTAATTCATAACATGTTTAAATATACAACCAAAACTGAGTGGTCTTGCACTATCAATGATTCCACAAAACCAAGGTTGTACCTCCTTCATCTCAATGTAGATAAATATTCAGTATATCAATAAGAACCTAAAACCCTACCCCAATACTATTGATGTATCAATTATAATACACAATTACATGAGTGAATAACCTATTTTAATTCACAAGGAATCGGTAAATACTCTTTAATCTACAGTGCATCGATTATTTGTAACATACCTAGAATTCATAGGGCATTAAGTAAAACTTGGAAATAATTAAGGAATCATGTGTTGACTATTTACTCTGAAATCTACAAGAAATAAAGAAGAGTTAATGTTACAAAGATATCGATCATCTTCATCTCAACTCTCCATTAACACTCCCCCTCTAAGGGACAATCATACCCTGATGGTCATGTGTCACATATTCACATACCAATCCTGCAAAGGAAAATATGACAAGGTATATCATGATAATAGCCACAACACTCCCCAGGAATAATATAGGATCAACATATATCCATCATGTGAATATAATGTCATCATGGACTCTATCTATATCAACTATCTTCTGGAAGTATTTCATATGGTGTCTTGGGCTACAAACCCACACAAACCCACATGTGATCACACGTCAAGAATGATAATCAATATTCTAACACAATAGTCATACCATGGAAATATACAAAATGAAAGACCAATAATTTAGGGATCATTATACTTCATTGTTATTGATTTAAACTTTAATATTTTTCAAATAAGTTATCAACATACCATGCCAGTATGAAACCAGAACCCACTTACATGCCAAAAAAACCTAAAAATGGTTTCTAACCATGTTAGAGACTTTAGATAATGTCATGGATAATGTATACTAAATGATAGATCCATTTATTACTAAATAATTATAATATGGATCCAAATAAAATTTAATAAATGAGGATAATGAATCATTGGAAATTTTTTGGTCTCCGTGGTGCAATGAAGGGGTTGCATTAGGTAAATGTGTTGAATTGTACAACCATGGTGCATGAAAGAAATATAAGTCATATTGTTGTTATGGGAGATAAGAAATATGGAATAAAAAAAATTATTTTGTAGAACCCTATTTGTGAAAAAACTTTACAGTATGAATGGGATTACCACATTTGTAGAGTCGTCTATGTAACCCTTAAGTTCTCTAAGGCATTTGTTGATGAATTGGGGAAAATAAAGGATTTTTCAACAATTGTAGAACTTTTTCCAGGAGTTTAAATTCCCCTTATAAATCCACTATAATGAATTTATAAAGGAAGAACATAATATTCTATTTATGTCTCCTAATTCTCGATGAGCATAATAGCACCAAACTAACTATAACTAACACAGAATACAAAATTCAACATGGTTTAACCATTCGCAGTGTATCCTTTAATGAGTTACTCAAAATGGATATTATTAAAAAATAGTGTCCCCTCACACTGAATCCCTATGACATATACTATTTCATTGCATCATGGGATGCTACTCTATGGTATGGATTCCATGAATCCATTACTCCCATGGTATATGGGACTCTTCTATGGTGTGGTTATGTATGCTATGATTTAATACCTTTTGTTTTAACACAATAATATTTCAAAAACCTATTTATTTCTAAAGAATCTTACCAAAGACAGTAGTTTCCACACAAATATGTTTCAACTCAAAACAGGGTGATATATGGATTTTATTTATGAACAATAATTTTATGGGTTTAGAAGTCTCATCATAGAGATGAAAATGAATGTGTTTTTGATTCGAAAGAGGTGAGGGAAATTCATATCCACTAGAAGTAATATTATAATCATTAACATCACTTGATTACAATTTGGGTTAGATATCAATTATTATTAAGGATAACCATTCAACCGGGCTATCATTTCTTGAGAATGAATTTGAAGTTTTAACTAGGTTATGTCAGGTCCTTCAATATTGTGGATCATATTGGGAATGTTGAATATCAGTTGTAGTTAACACTATTTTTTACAATGATTCAAAATGTATTCCATATATTGTAGTTGAATATGTACCATCTGGATCAATATATTGTGTCTGAGTGAGAATATTTAGAGGTAGATCCTTCTACCACCATTGTGAAGAAACCTATTCAAATCCAGGATTATCAAAACAAGGATCTCCAGGGTAAATATCCCCTTGGTCCATGTTATTTGGTAGTGTAATAACCCATATTATAGAAACACAAATACCATATTTATATTAATTTATTGGTATATAATAAACGATGTCACGAATATTTCAATGACTTATTAGTATTAGAAGACTAGATACATACTTACATTCCAGTGACTTATTAGTATTAAAAGATCTGAGTCCAATGTTCTTTTGTAGAACCAACTCCTATGAAACCAATTTTTCATGACCCGTCCCCCAGGGGCCATGCCGTGACTACCCCAAGCCAGCCTTTCATAGGCTAGGGGTTGGCGACTAGCACCAAAAGGTGTATTCCCTAAAATTGGGAAGACATTTCCTTTAACTAGTAAACTCACACAACCAAGAGTACAATAATATACAAACACACGTAAACTGTACTAAAAAAAGAGTGTGTACAATAAATTAAAGGGGCCAGAATAAAAGCCCAACTAGAAAGTACAAGAAACTGAAAGGTAAAATTAAACGAAACATCTCATGTGAGAACCCACATAGGATCCTACCTGAAGGGTAGGGACAACTCTTGAACGACCGTCTCTGCGTTACACCTCATCTAGGGTCCACCTCCGAGCTACCTCTAGTCTGGGTATCCTCATCCTCAGTCAGCACTTTCTGTCATCTACACCAAACACAACAAAGTGCAGGCATAACCCGTAGAGGGGTGAGTATAAAGATACTCAGTAGGGACCCCGAGGCCCTCAAGGTCTCACAAATTCTATCAAGCATAAGCCACTATGAATGTAAACCAGTGAAAACCCTACTTAAGTATATTTCCATTAAAATACCTAAGTTATCAAGTAAACACATCTCAATCACGAGGAAACACAAGGTCCAACTCAAAGCCCAAGCTAAACTATTCCACAAAGGAAAGAATACCATGAAGGTAAGTACCACACAGGTATACCAGATTGAAGAATACCAACAATGTATTACAATGAAAGAAAGTACCACACAAGTATGCACTCAGCTCACACTAGGTATATCTTAGGTACAATAATAGAGATGATTAGATGTAACCAACGAATCATGTTACTCTGCTAAAAGGGAGACCCATGAGGGATCCTAAATAATCATCATACCCACAGAGGATCGTAGTACATCTACAGACCCACATAGGATCCTAGTACCTTGTCAGACCCACACAGAATTCTAGTACATCGCCAGACCCACACAGGATCCTATTACTTCATCAGACCCACACAGGATCCTAGTACATCGTTAGACCCACATAGGATCATAGTAAATCTTTAGTACATCATCAGACCTGCATAGGATCCTAGTACATCATCACACCCGCACATGATCCTAGTACATTTTCATTACATCGTCAGACCCACACAAGATCCTAGTACATCGTGAGTACATCGTCAGACCCACACAGGATCTTATTACATCGTCAGTTTGTCGTCAGACCCACACAAGATCATAGTACATCGTCATACCCACACAGGATCCTAGTATATCGTCATATCCAGCTACATGGTTCCCACACATATCTTTCATATCTTCGTGAGGGTCAACTCCTCAATCTACTGGTCAATAATCCATTACCAAGTAGTCCCAAGAAGAAATATTCTAAAGGACCTCCATGTAAAAGGGGTTTCAGTGCAATATACTATTGGTCAATCGGATGCCCGGTCTGTATGTTATTAGCCTTTTAGTCTTGAGGGCCCGGTTGGATTCGTGCTCGATCCAACCCAACCATACCCCAACATTATCCAAATCATTAGTGTAGTATATCAAAAGTACCATCTCTCTCCATGGTTTCGGCGCTGTAGACGGTTCTTCAAACGGACGCCCGGTGCCAATGATATGGCCAATAGAGAAAAAATGGGTTGAAGTTGGCCTGGGTGTGGTACGACCTGATCGTACCAACCCGAACCGACCCAACATGGGCTGACCTGACCCGGTTCGGGTCGACCCGACCCGATGGGTCCCGCCCATCCCACACTGGGTGGCTCGGCTCTTACCGAGTGGCCCGGCCCACGTCGGGAGGCCTGATTCACACTGGGCAGCCTAGCCTAAGCAGCCCGACCTGGGTAGCGGCCTGTGGTGCTGCGTGTGGGTCGTGGGGCGACATGAGGGCCATGACGTGGGGAGGGGTCCATGACGTGGAATGCAGGAAATGAGTAAGCACATGGTCAGTGGGGCAGCATACGGGCCATGTTGCGGTGCGGGGGCTACAGGGCGGCCGCAGTTGCACCGCCGTCTTTGTCGCAGACGACAGTGTGCCAGCCACCATGTCTGATTCCCACCGGTGCCATTCACCAGTACTTGTCTCCGCCATCTTCCATTGTGAGGAACATAACAAAAACCTCTAGATGATGCATAGAGGTCGGGCCATGTTCTTTTGGCATGCACCCTCTGTGTTTGGGTGGTGAAAAGAAGATTAATAAAACTTGTATGCTGAATGTCAAACCCAACAACCTCCGACATTGATTGTTACCAAAGCCACAAAAATAAATCCTCCGCGGATAAAATTGTTAGATAGTTGATCTGTGTTCTTGGTTTAGAAAGGAAGAACATGGGAATCCATAATCACATATAATTTAACCCCGACCTTGGAGGTTCATTGATAGAGGTTGCGAGGAAGGAGATGAAGTCGTTTGAGATTGTGGTGTTAGGATTCATCACTTCTGCGAGACGCTTCCGAAGTTGGCTTGAATTTCGTCCCCGTTCATCAATCTCGGAGTGCATTTTTTGTTTGAGGATGAGTTTCTCCATGATTCTTCAAAGCTCCTCCCTTTTTCCAACAATCTCCAAAAAAACCCCAAGAGATGAAATGCCAACTTAAATTAAAATATGTTTAATTTCAGTTGACACATCAACTAAATGACACTATTGATTAAATGGAAAGTTGGCATAATTAATTTACTCAATTAAATGGAATCAAAAATTAATTGGTATTTAGGAAGTTTTCTCTATTAAAGTGGAATTCGGGTGGTCCCCACTACCATGGATTCGAAATGGGGGTTTCTTTATTCAGGTGGTACCCACCTCCATAACTTTCACATTGGTGTTTCAAATAAAAATAAAAATGTAAAACAATTTTTCTTTTTCTTTTTCAATGAAAAAGTGAAAAACTATCTTTCACCCTCAACCTACTGCGGTCGAGGTGAAGGTATCCTTAAGAGAATACTGTTACTGCAATTTAAACGGTGCCCTAATATTTTAATTCTGAGCACCAGTTCAAATGTTACAAAAACCTGCTCACATGTTTACTGAACGTTCCCAAATAAAGTTTAGAAATTCATTCCGGTCACTCCTGGTCTCGGAATCACGCGCCGTCAAATTTCGAAGACTCGTAAAATTCATATATTTTTAAAAACAAAGTACATGGAATTTTCGGGTCTTTAAAAAATTCTCTTCTAAAATTATCTTGTTACATTCTAGAGGTTTATTTCTTCTCTAAAGGCCAACTCTAGTTCCCTAAGAAGAAATTTAAACGAGACACATCAAGGAAGAGGTAAGCCCTTTTTCTGATTCTTTTATATTTCATTCTTATTCTACATCTTCCATAGTAGTTTTTTAATTATAATGTAATTACATCAGTATCACTCATATACTGATATGTTGTTCTGAATATGAAACAACACTATCTCACCTTCTAACTATCCTATGAAAAACGAAATCATCGTGCGTGCGTACATATGGCTTACCGTCTCCATGTCGTGGTGTAATCTACTTTTGTCCACCACCTTACATGGATGGGTAAAATGGGGGAATAATAACTATATATTATTATTATAAAATGATACTAACTCGGAGATATTATATACCATCCACTCTAGTACCATTAAATAATTATGTTAAAGATATTGTCGCTTGTGGATAAGTACAACATACCATCTCCACGACACCATGTGATTCATTTTCTGCATTAACCATTCAAGAATGATTATAATGTATATTTAATAAATTATCATGAAATATAGGAAATAGTAATGCTACTTTATTTATGTATATATATATATATCATTTACATACTTCCAGTTAATTTAATAAAGAAACAAAAAACATCATTCGTTCATACGTACGGCCTACCGTCTCCATGAACGGTGTATTCCATTTCATTTATATATATTATATATATACATATATATATATATATATATATATATTTATATAATAAATATGTATAATATATATATAATTTTTTACATTATGGAAGTAATTAAATCATTATATAAGTAACAATAGCTAGAATAAAAATTCAAAACAAGTACAATACATAAAACTATTATTACCCAAAACGTTTCATAATCATGGAATTAGAAAATGAATGGGTAATTTAAAGCCATTAGTGAATCATATATGATATTATAAATATTAATATAGTTTCGTTACAAGTTAATAATATCTTTAAACCCATAAAAAATGAGTTTTAGACACATAAAAAAGAAATCTGACCTATGGTAAGGGATTATTTTGTCCCACTTTTATTTCTGTGAGACATATGCCTTATACACAATATAATTATTTTGTGTGGAGTTTATGTTACCCATTAATGTTTTTATTATTATTAATATTAATGTTATGATATTTAATTATTCATACAATTTTTTTTATTTTCTAAGGCATATGATTGGAATGATTATAAATCGATAATGGATAATTTTGCAATCTCATTTTAATCTGAGATTGTTTTTACCTAAGAATTTACTGGGGTATATTTATCACCGTTTACATGTTTTCTAAAAATGTTTACAATTCCACTTTGTATTATTAAATTAATTTCTACACATTTTAAATATTTTTACATGGTTTAGAAGAATTCTTTCTTATGTTTTACATATGAGGTACCTTTTGAGTTTTTGTGAAAAAGTTAGAGGAGAATGTTTTTTTTACTTATACAATATCAATGGATTTTTATAGTTTCATGATTCTTTATTTCAATGAATCTTATTCTACAATATCTCAAATTTGTTTTCATGTAAATTCTTTTCTTTTAAATTTGAGATGCATTTTGAGAAAATAATATGTTTTTGATGAAGAGAGGATATTTTTTCTCAGGAAGTAAGTTCAAGTGGTTTATCAAAATTATTTTCCGTTTAACATGACACTATTTAAATAGTATTATGTTAATATCCATTTTATTACTGTGATTTTATTTTTTTAATGATGGAATGATATTTTATATGGATTATCTTATTATGGAATGATATTTAAGAAACCCCATTTTATTTCTTAGGTTATGCTCTGATGAGTGTTTTTTATTTTTGTGGAACATGTAAGAATGATTTAATTATGAGATGGGTGGAACAGATATCGTCGTCCAATTAATTGGGTAAATATTTATATCTAATGAGATAAAAATTTCTGGAATGGAAAGTAAATTTGGTTCAGTAATACAAGGCTAGAATAACATGTAAATCTGGTTCAATAATACATGGCTGGAATGAAACGTAAACCCAATTCAGTAATGGACATTGTCCACTATGATGGTCTTGGATGTAATGACTTGGATACTATGGAAATCATATTATATTTTTATTATTTTTCAACAATTACATGTTTTGTTTCAATGATATTCTATCAGGGTTAATGTTTCATTATGACCCATGACTTACATACTTCCAAGATTTATTTCATGACTCATGATTTTGATGTTTATAATTTTTTTATTGTTATCATGTTCAAATGTTTACAGTTTGTTTTATGTTATCCATGATTACCCTTACTGAGAATTTGATCTCACCCTTTTTATATTTTATCTTCCCTAGTATATAAGGAATGGTTTTAGGTAGGAAAACAAAAGGGGGAGATCTTTATGGGAGATGCTGAAGATCATTCACCATGATTAGAATATTTTGTTTTGAGTTTTCAAATTAAATAAAATAACATGGTCTTTTACCGTAATTTTGTGTCATGTATTAAGCATTCAACTAAATTAATGTAATTTCCATGTACGTTATTCTAGAGTCTCTAAAATTGGTATCAGAGCAAAGGTTTAGTCATCCTTTGGGAACTAGGATGTGAAAACGTTAGTGATATCCCTAGAGATATTTCTAATTTATGTCTAGTGTTGTCCATAATGTTAAGTATAAGTATAGGTTACAGTCCTAGAATTATGATAATGATCATGAATAACCTACGATTAAACCTAAGATGTTAGGTATTGACTGTACTCCCTGTTGATTAGGTTGTTTTCCTAGTATAATTTTTTCCTATCACAATATTCCTTTTAGGTTTAGACAATGGTCGGAACCTGAAAGAATTGTGTTAATGATCAATGCATTGGGGAATGTAAGGATTTTCCTCTTGAAAAACCAAATATTATGGGAGATGGAGTGAAAAATATTATTACTATACTTAGACAATATATGAATCGTTCTGGACTTCCAAATGAACTGAGAAGGGAACAACATTATATTGAGTCCTTTATGTGGAAACATCCAACATCATTCAACTTATTTTCACTATCCATAATAGATTTAGGGATTTTAGGTAGTTAAGTTTCTCAAATCATTATTCTCTATCACTATACATCATAACTTGATGGTTATATTTTCTCTTCCACATCCTTGTACTCACTTTCCATGTATGTTATCCAATATGGAAACCGAGTGAAAAGTTAATTTGGGTAACCATTATGTTTCTAACATTCCTTTTTAAAATGATGTTTTAATATTACCTTTTATGATGTGGGTTTCCAGGAACAAAACATTCAAGTTGTAAACCATTTATAAAGTCGTTGAATTTAGAGGGTGAATATCATTTTATGGGTGGTAGAATGTATCACCCCAAAATTTTGTGAGATATATTAACTTTAATTTTTTTGATGTCTAGTGTTATATGGTACACCAAGATTAGCTTGTGTTATACACGACACCATATTATATTATAGTATAAACAACACTATTCTTAGCTTGTGTTACACATAATTTCTTATTTTTTGATAGAATTCATTTCACACAACACTGAGTATAGATTTTGGTTAATGAACTAATTCTGGATTATGTTATATGCAACACCGAAGGAATATTTCACTGACTTGTCTTGCTTTACAAGAAAGAGAGACCGCCCTCGACAACATTCATTGTACAAGATACCGAGTTTCCATAAACAATAATATATTTTTAAAATATTATAATTTAATGGGATAGAAACTGGCTGTTATGAATAGTATGAACCAAAATTTGAATTTTATATGACATTAGAATTTATCTTACACATTTTCTTGAACATGATATGAGAACAAAATTATTATTATTTTTGATAAAATAAGTAAAGTTCAAAAAACAATGTTTTACCGCATTATGATGGTGCATCCATTTGAAATATACTTTTTTGAAACTTTTGAAAGTTAAATTTGACAAAAAAAATCTTCTTTGTAAGAGAGACATAAAATTTTAATTTTGTTTAATTTTTGGTATTTTTCAAATAAAATTAAAATTTTAATAAATAGTGTAAAAATACTTAATTTTAATTCGACACTACCTTTTTATCTAATTTATTCATGTAGTTAGATTATATTTTTAATTGGTTATAATGTTCAATTTGATTATCTTTTATCATTTCATTAAATTATAGTCCTTTAAAGTAATTCCACTTTTAAATTGTACATAAAAACATGTAAATATTTTTATAGTTATTACTTCTTAAAAACCCGCTTTTTGGTTTTGACAATGGGAAATAATATTAAATGAATTACTGAAACTTATGCGGTTTGAATTTTAGAAAAATGGATTCCATATATGAAATTTTAAAGTTAAAATTGGGTAAATAGGCACATTTTTTAATATATGAATATTAATTTGAGTAATTATTATTTTTACCATGGTTAAAGGCTAAATCTTGTAAATAAGGTTTAAAAAATTATACTATAATAATATCAAACTATCATAAAACATGTACTAATCCTAATGGATGATATATTTAAGACCATGTTCATCGTTGGGTCCATTTTGGGACCCCATGGATTTACTTGGATGTGGAAATGACATTTTATAATAATTAATTTAATGTAAAGATAATTAAAACCTAAATATATATCTTTTAATGAATAGATTTTAATACAGAGTTATATAACTGTCCTCTAAAAATATTCATTATAAATATAAAAATATTTCCTACATCATGGTATTTTATTTATAATTATTATACTTTAGATAAATATGTTTATTTAAGAAACAATTATTATGTAGTGATTGCCTCATTAAATAAATATTCAAATAAATGAATTTATAAATATTAAAATAAATTTAATTTGAACATTTTGATTCCTTCCAAAAATTTTATAGAAGAAATTGACATATTAGGGAAGAGTTAATGCCTTTGGTTTGAAGGAATAATTTTTTATGATTTGTTTAAAAAAATTCACGTATGAATAGTGTCCAAAATCGATAAAATTAATAAGTTAAAACATAAAAAACTTTATTAAATGATATTAAATTCATAAAAAACTAAGATTCCCGAAAATGGTTAATATAAGTCCAAATGGGTCATAAACAAATTTTTTTTGGTATTTGGACATGATATGGTAATTACATTATCCCACAATGTATAAATAACATGATATCACAGTAAGATTTAAAATGGTAAAATAAGGGTTAAACTAGAAAAATAAAGATAAAAAAATACTCAAAACATGTCTAAAATTATTGAATGATGGGTATTCGAACCAAAATAGTCTTATATTAGAATTAAATATATTTTTGCCTGTTTGTAGTTGATATTGAATTTATTATAAATTAATATTTTGAGAGTTTCCTAAAGTTCCCCCTCCTCTCTTATAAAAGGGAACCTCCTCTTTCCCATATTCACTCCATTTTGAGACTTGAGTCTTGAAAAAAATCTGTAATTTTCTCTTATCAACATCCTTAGTTACAATATAGAGGTTATGGAATTCTAAAAATACCAACTCTAGTGCCCTAAAAATAAATTTAAAGGAGGCGCGTCGAGGAAGAAAAAATATCTTCTACTGATTCTTTCAAATTTCATTCTTATTCTACATCATCATCATTATTTGTTTCATTATAAAGTATTAAAATCAGTACCAATAATATACTTATATGTTATTATAAATATTAAAAAACATTATTTAACTTTCTATCAATCATACTAAAAACAAAATCACCGCACGTGCGTATGTGTGACTTACCATCTCTACACCGTCGTGTAATCTATTTTTCAAAAAAACTTTAATCAGATGGGTATAATGTTGGAAATAAAAAATATATTCTGTTATTATAAAATTATACTAATTAGGAAATATTATACATCATCCACTCTAATACCATGCATTAATTAGGGGAACGATATCGTCGCTCGTGCGTACGTACGACTTACCGTCTCCACTACGCGATGAGATTCACTCTACACGTTAACCATTCAAGAATTATTATAAATTATATTTAATAAATAATCATGAAATATATGACATAATAATTATACTGTATTTATATATATATATATGTCATATACTTTCTCCCATTAAATTTAATAATGAAATGAATGCAGTGTTTATGGGTACGTATGACCTACCATCTTCTTGAACAGCGTATTCCATTTCATTTATATATATATATTATATATATACTGATATACAGAATATATATAATTTATAAATCCTTTTTTACATTCTGGAAGTAATTAAATCCTGATAAAAGTAATTATATCATGAATAACAATTCAAAACACGTACGATAAGTAAAATGATTATTACCCAAAACATTGCTTTAACATGGAATTGACAAATTAAAGGATAATATAAATTCATAAGTGAATAATATATGATATAATAAATATTATTATGGTTATTTTGAAATTTAATAATTTGTTTAAACCCACTATACAAGAGTTTCACACACATACAGAAGAAATTATACCAATGTCAGGGGATTATTTTTTCTCACTTTTATTTCTGTGGGACATATGCCTTATAGACCATCTAATTATTTAATAAGGTTATGATATTTACATATGCATATAATTTTATTTATTTTATGAGGCATACAATTTGAATAATTATAACTTCGTAAGGTATAGTTTTTCAATCTCATTTTTATCCGATATTTTTTATACAGAAGTATTTACTAGGGTATATTAATCATCATTTTCCATGTTTTCTAAAAATGTTTTCATAAAATGTTTAATATTATTAGATGTATTTTTAAAGTCATTTTTACCCATTTTTTACTTTTATACATGGTTTAGAAGGAATCTCTCTTATGTTTACCATATAAGGTAGTTTATGACTTATCTGGAAAAAGAACGAGGAGAATGTTATTTTAACTTATATAGAATGAATTGATTTTTACTATTTCATGACGCCTTATTTACATGAAGCTTCCTCTTCAATATATCAGGATTATTTTAAAATAAATTCTTTTATTTTAAAATTTCCCAATATTTTTAAAAAAGAAAATATTTTTGAAGAAGAAAATATTTTTTCATCAAGCACTATGTTCAAGGGGTTTACCAAAATTATATTCTATCTAAGATGAATATCTTTAAATAGTGTTCAGTTTCTATTCCTATTAATGCTATGAATTTATTTTTTTAATGATATAATGGTATTTTATATAGATTATGATATTATGGAATGTTGTTTAAGATAACCCATTTCATTTCTTGGGTCATGCTATGATAAATGAATTATGTTTTAGTGGCACATGTAAAAATGATTTTATTATGTGATGGGTGGGACTAATATATCCCTCAAATTAATTGGGAAATGATTTATATCTCATGATATAAACTTATCTATAATGATAAGTAAATCTAGTTCAGTAATACTGGCATGAAACAACAAAGTAAATCTTGTTTAGTAATACATGGATGGAATGACATGTAAACCCGGTTCAGTAATGGACTTTATCCACTATGATGGTCTTGGATGCAATGCCTTGGATAATATAGATATCATATTAGTGGTTACTAGTTTTCCAAAATTGATTGTTTTATTCCAATTCAATTATATCATGGTTAATGTTCTTTTATGATCCATGCCTTACATACTTCCAAAATTTATTTCATGACTCAAGAATTTGATGTTTAAACTTTATGTTCATGTATTTACGTTCAAATGTTTATGATTTATTTTATGTTATCCATGTTTACCCTTACTGATCATTTGATCTGAACTTTTTTCTTTTCTCTTTACCCTAGGATATAAAGAATAATTTTAGGTAGGAAAACAAAAGGGGAAGATCTTTATGGGTGATGTTGAAGATCATTCACCATGATTAGACGATTATTTTCTGAGTTTCCAAAGACACTAAACTAATACGGTCATTGGGCATCTTTCTGTGTCTGGTATTTTGTATCACACAAAAAAAAGTAATATCTATTTAAGTCAAGCTAGAGTCTCTACACAATGCATGAAACTTATCATTTTTTTCTATTTATAAAATCAAGTCTCTCAGTGTGAACCTTATTGATTTGTTCAAAACTCTATGCATGGACCATATTGACATGTTCACAATCATATTTATGTACCTAATTGATATGATAAAAAATGTATGTGTGATTTTAATTGAGTATTTTTCCATTCATGATTACGTTCTGAGTTGTTTTCATTCTTATTCAATGTTATATCCATGATATCATGAATAACCATTAGAGGTTATATATATTTATATTATGAATTATGTAGAACTCTAATAATTCCAGGTTTATTTTAATTATATATTTATTCATTGATTATGAATCTCAGAAGATTATATTCTATTCCATTACAATCAAAAAAAATTTTACCCTTACTATCCTTTTGAGAGCACACATTTGTTATGTATCTATTCCCCAGGTAATGAATAAAAGTATTATGTATGATGTGACTAGAATGACGATAAATGAGAATATTATTTTTTGGCTATGTTGAAGGAAAATTTTAAATTATAAATTTTTATAGAAAATATATAAAGTAAAAAATCTTTTCAATTCCTTGATTATGTGATTCCCTGTGAGATGTAATGAATATTCAAAAAAAATGATATAATATAAATATATGTTAGGTTGTTTCCATATCACATGGAATCAAATCCTATGTATAATGATTTTATTTTATCGCAAAATCATGGAGTTTGGGTTAGGGACAATACAATTGGTATTAGATTTTGGTCTTGTTATTTTTTGGGATTGAGTTAAGAAGTGTAAGGGAACCAAACATAACAAAATTTATTTTGAAATGAAAGTATCGTGGACAAAAATTATTTTTAAATTGTGTAAGACATCATATGAGTTATTTTCAATATTCACATGATTATTTAATATGAAATTCGTTTGATATTATGGTTTATTACTCATTTTTGACACATTTAGTTTTTAATAATTAGATGGTACTATATATAATCGAGTTAAAAATAGATGTGATTGAAAAAGAAGTGATTTAATGAATGAGAAACTATTTGGTATATGGGATGGCGTGATTGAATTTATGAAAAATATGTGTAATGTTATGATAAAAAGCCTAAACCATGTTGATCTCTCAAAAAATAAAGAGGAGGAAATATAGTATTTAGTGTTATTGGGTTAAGGAGAACTGTCCTTTAGTATTCTTTTCGATCAGCTTACTACTGAGTAATTGATTAACACAAGGGTTCACATCCACATGGATCGACCCTTTGAATTTGTTCAAAGACTGTGGTTTTTAGTGGAGTCTTGGTGGAAGTATATAGGAGTTTGGATGTAGATTTATATAAACCAGATGAATTACACATCTTGTAAGAATTACGTGTTGTGTAAGTTTGGACAATGACGTGTGAATTTTCAAGGTTAAATAAATAAAAAGGCGACATGTTTTTAGCAGAGCTGAACCCTAATAATTACATGATGTGAATGGTGATTACACATCATGTAAATCCCTAATAATGTACATTTTATGTTTTTTAGCTGTTTGAGTTATTCATAACCCTATGACAGCAGCAAATCTACATATCATTCCAGGAAACTCGGTGACCCCCACTTTGATATTTTGGGGATTACATCATCATGGATGAATCTCTATATTCCCTCCTTTGATTCATTTTCAATCCAAGGTATGTTCTACCTCATATCTTTCCATGAATTTGATCATTTTCCTCCTGTTACGCTTTACCAGGTGATGCAACTAGATATCCATTTTTAATGGAGTTATATTGGTTGTTGACATGGTAGTGGAACGACATCCTCAAGGGGAAACAGTTCATCAAGAGAGGCTATCAGGAGCCATACCATTGTTCCATTATAGTATAAAGAACATTTTAACCCTTTTTATATAGGGGATTCATTTCCTCTCTATTTATTTACATTAAATCGTAGATCTGGAATGATTTATCACATCACAATAATATTAAGTTACTAATTACATAATCCAGAATAATGAATTGTTATCTATCGCATGGTGAAGTTTTTTTAACAGTAATATGAAATTGGTAAAGAGAAAAAATCTGAAAAAACTTGATAATGAATTGTCTAAAATATTAAAGAGAAAAATTTAATGAATTTGTTTTTTGATGTAATTTGATGATAATTTAACTGTAAAAAGAATTCATGTTTCATTTAATAGGTTATGGAACCTGTTTGATGATTATTCTTAATGATAAAAGAAGTAAATCCAAGTTAAAGTAATTGTTTAGTCAATTTTTTATAGATATGATCGCTGGTTGATTAGGTTCCCCAGAGTTATAACCTAGGATAATGAATAGGTTAATTCAAGATGGAATAATAATATGTTCTGTGATAAAATATAATTACTTTTTAGGGCCAAAGTTTCCCTCTTTCTTATACATGCCATGTGCATTGGGCTTTTGAACCGTGAGAGCTCATTGTGTGTAAAGGCTGGATGCCTTACTTTGGAGCCCAGAGACCGGTTGGTGTGTTTTGTTCATGCTTCTTGTGATCTGATTTGAGATTAGGTTTTATTTTCCTAGAGATATATTATGGTATTTTGGGCGGGGAGTCCCTTATGTGATGTGAGTATAGGATGGCTGAGCTAGGAGGGATGTTAAGGTATGTCCAGTGGGGATGCCCGCATGTTTTGGCAGCAGTTGATCCTTGAGGTGGTGGGATGCATCGAGATATGTATGTGGGTGTCAAAGAGAACATAGGGGATGAAATAATAGATTTAATTTGGTCTTAATAATTGATATGAATGTTTTATTCTTGTTAGAATCCATTTTTTGGAAGATGAATAGGTTGTTTGTTTATCTACATTCCTTTCCCCACTTCCTGAGGAAGATAGCTGTGCTTGTGTGTATACCTTGTTTGGTACCTTCTTTTGTTTTCCTATAGTACCAAGTAATAAAGAAAGGAATAGTTTTAGTAAATTAAGAAATATTAAACCCAAAATGTTGGATCTTATTGGGATGACATACTGAGGTTATATTTCAGAGAATCCATGGACTCAGTTTTCTCATGCATGGAAGGCATGGAACATTGTTGTAATGCCCATGTAATGTAATGTATAATTGTTAATTTTTAATTAATGGTTATGAGTTAATTAACATAATGTGGAACTAATGAAAAAATTATTAAATAAATTAATGTATCTCTTAAAATTTTTATATTCTTGTAGGATATTTAGTCTTGGTAGTGGCAGCCTGGTGTCCGAGAGACGTTAGATACAGTTTATTTAGAGACTGGTTTATACAAATAGTGTGGTTGTGATCAATAATATATCTTGTAAATTTTGTGTTTTTATTTTATACTTCACCCTATTGGATAGGGAAACTGACACCCCATGGATTCTGAGCCTTAGGGGGGGTGTTTTCTCCAACACCCCAGTGGGAGGAGAGATGGATGACAACCCCATGTGGGACAACTCTCATATCCTAGTAGTTACATGTGATGGTATTCAAAGAGGATAGTTTTACCTATATATGAGTTTATAGGGATTTAGTGGATTTTGGTTATTTCACAAACAAGTATTTTCGATATAGTTTCATATGGATTACTATAGGTATAATGTTTATAGGTTGTGATGGATTGTGGATCCGTAATTGGTGTGTCGTATTTAATGGCTTGGAATATAATACTCTATGTATGATACACATCCTGAAGGTTTTGGTCACTCCTTGAAACAACATGGTTAAATTTTGTTATGTGGATGTGGTGGTGTAATTCTTGAAATTCATGTTGTGGTTCTTCGCCCAAGTGTCAGCAATATAGCCTTTTTGGATAGAAATGCTTAAGACGTGCGACATTAGGGAAAAGAAAAAAAATAGCGTGGAAGTTGTAGTGGGGTACTATTGATATTCTTTATTTTAATATATAATCTTGTATGAAATACTTTTCAGAGTATCCATAGTGATTTTAGGAACATAGTATAACCATTTAGGTGAAGAGTTTGTTTCACTTGTTGTTCACTATGCTTTAACATGCATTCTTTACCTTTTTCACTTGAGGATCTGGGTGGATCTTAGTTAGTATAATTTTATAATCACCCTAAATATCTAAACTATATTCCAGGTATCTTGGAGTAGATTTGAGAGCAAGATGATTATTACTAGATTTGGGTTTAACATGAGCTATTTGGGATTTGAGGTCACCGACATCATTACTTTTCTTTTGGTACAAGAAGTTGTCCTTTTAGTGTAATAGTCCTTTCATGTAATTACGTATGTACACTTGGACCTTATATTATATTGTATTATCAGAAGGGGTTGGTTGTTGTATGTCTTAGCTCGTTAATTAGCATTAATTATCTTAGAGGTTAATGTCTCCCTTCTGTGTGTCTATTATACCCTCGGTGCTAGTCGCAAAATCTAGGCCTAATTGAGGAGTGAATCGGGTGTCATTATATCTCTTATCCCATTTCCAGCCTAGGGGTACAATTTGTGGGGAGTGGTTGTGACAGAGTGATATTAGTGGTTTGGGGGAGTGATAAGTTGAAGTTTAAAATTAGAAAAAGGTGAGGTTGCATGGGATGGTAGCGAAACATTATCAACTATGTTTAACAAGCTCTGTAAACAAAATATATTGAATTAAACATACGTAGTAAGGTCCGCATGAGATATTATACACATACCAATAAGCTTACATTGATTACTAAATGAGGTGATACCGGTTAAAGGTTAGAGACCAAGAAAAGTGTCAAAAATCATTTTTTTGTGCTTGTGTATTAATTTTTAGACCTTGGGATAAGTTATCGAAAAATAAATCAAAGATAACAATTAATTCATGTTTTATTCCTATATATTATAGGTTATTAAGCTCTATCTATATATTATTTTTCATGACTATTTCTAGGTCGGCGTCCTCATCAGTTTCCCATAGAATATGATCAATATGTTTATCCACCAGATCGTCGTAGAATAGATGTTGCTGAATATTACACATAGAAGAGAAAGCTTTGATGGTTTATGTTCCAGAGTCTATAGAGGTATTATGGATCCATTTCAGATAAAGTCACAAAAAACTAGTTGGAGGAGGGAGATATATCCTTCAGTTTAATTTGTGATCTGAAGGAGCACTAGGAATCATTATTTATGCTGATACTGCATGTGGAAATGAGGAAATGGTGGTTATTGTACCTCATAGATCAAGATGATTTGAGAGTCTTGTGGGGTAATATCTAATACCTGTATCGGGATGAGTTACTTTCATCAACCATGAAAGTGTAAAGTTTCCAGAAGCTACATAGCCTTCAGTAGGGGTGATCTAGTGTGTGTGAGTTCAAGATCCATTTAAGAAACCTTTTATGATATTCTTCAGACATATTTCTAGATGAGGAGGTTGTGGTGAGTGATTTGGAAGAGGCTTTATACCAAGACACTCAATGCCAGTTCACCCCAATTTTGTTGTTGACAAATCTAGAGATGGTAGTGAGAGTATAGATAATCGAGAGGACGTTATCCAGAACCAAATCATCATGCATGGGGAGTCGTTATGATTTATACTGAAGCAGATCACTGGCCCAGGTTTCCTAGTAGTTAAGAAAAAAGAGCTTCAGATTTGTCGGGGGTAGTTACCAACCCTCAATGTCTCATTTATCAAGGGGAGGAGGCTCTAAGGAATATTACATTGGATTATATGCATATTTTTCTTTTGAATTATGAGATAATCTGCGGTCAGAGTACCCAAAAATTTTGATCCATCTGTGGGAACTAGTTTTCCCAAAAGAGGTTCTTCCACAAAGGAAATTCTAGCCAAGGCAGCAATAGTTGGATTCCCTAATTCGGGACCAAAAGAGGGTAGATGGGGTAGGTAGAGGATTGGAGTGATATGATCCTCATCCCCAAAAAGTAGTGTCTGGACGTGGAGTTGTTCATCAACAATGTTAGAGATGCTATGTAGAAGGTCATGGTCATCATTATGCTTTATTTTTGCCATCTATAATCAATGGAAATGACATTCAAGGTAACCTTTTCTTGTTTTCAACATTGTTTCATGCCATTTTTGATCTTGGAGGGAGACACTCCTTCGTATAACCTTCCCACTTCTGGGATTCATGACTTGAGGTATAGAGACTTCCAATTCCCTTGGAATTTACTATGCTAGTTGGAGGTCAAGCTGACTTATTTGATGTATATAGAGAATGGGAGATTGTGATGGGGAATCACCAATCTTGGGGAGATTTTCTATGTTTATAGATATAACGATATGAAATATTTCTCTTCATTGATTGGTTGTATTTTGTGCAGGATAGGTTGGATTGATTCAGGTTAAATGTTTTGTTATTCTATACTAACGGAGATCCAATAATGTTTATTGGAAAGAGAGAAACTCATTAGGGTTAGTGGTGTGTTCTATGCTTTTCATCCTTGATGTCTAGGATAATTTTTTATTTGACAATATTTTGGCGGTTGGTGCTTCCCAAGGTCAAATATGATTACCATGATGTCTTTACAAATGAGGTTTTAACATTACTACATCCATGGGAGATCAAGATTTGGATCAAACAATAGCAAGAAATGTCTCCAATGTCGATGAATCCATATAGGATTGTGCCTAATGAGTTATAAGGGATAATTATATAACAAGATGGTCTACTGTTGTGTGTTTTGGTTTAGTCGAATGTGTAACTGTTGGGTGCATGATATTTGTTCATAAAGAATGCTTATAACGCCCCAAGCCTGCTCTTTTGGACTCGGGGATTAAAAATTCTATGTATTTTTTAGTGAATAAACAATTACACAACACTTTAATGGAGTGGGGATCTTTTACCGGTCTAGGATCTGGAATATTAGACATAACCTTACATTGATCACAGTTCAAACAAAAATAAAACAATTGTCTACTACACTTCCACTGTGCACTACAACAAAGATGACCAACTCTGGAATTCAAGCCAACCTGTAAAAAACATTTCAAAAACGTACGGTGAGCACAAAAGATGCCCAGTAAAGGGTTTTGAAAACTTTTCCTAAATCCCTTTTAAAAATCACATTGATAATACATTTGAAATATTCTATTAGAAATACATTGATAAAATAATTCTTTCAAAAATAATAATACTTCGAAAACTGTTTTAAACTAATCCAGTGATTCAGTTGAAAATATTAAGCAAGATCTTAAAAAAACAAAACAATTGTGGTCACTTGAATCTTTGAAGGCTATCTTGGGCCTACCCACTTGAGGGATGGATTCACTATCCAATTCCCTATCATATTTACAAAGTTTGAGTACCGGTTTTTATAAAACATTTTTATATTATATTGCCTTATATACATATGATTTTCAATTTTGATTTATTTAAAAAATATATATATTTATAAACATGCTTGGATGAAATAAATACTAATATTTACTGTAAATTATGATATAAACTTGTATGATCAGATATCATGATACAAGACCTTGCATAATCACTTAGAAGTTAATTCAACATCCACTCACTTGAAATTTCAAATACATATTTATTAAATTTATTTTATTCATGAAGGTATAAATAAATAACAATAGTGAAAATATAAATCTATCTTCTTAACATTAGTCAATAATAATAGATAATTATTTTTCATACATAAAAATCATCAAAACCTAATTTATTTAATAAATACAATCATCCTTTTCATGTGTACTTATGTTTTAAGGAACATGACTCCATGTACATATATATATTTATATATACATAATCATAGAACTGGAATTAGAAACCAATGACCTTGAACATTAATTAAATTATTTTAAAATATATGTTTGATTGGCATATACACATGTATCTCACACCCATAATTAGATACTTGATGGTTTAATCAATGTGTGTAAATAACACTTCAATAATATATATATATATATAGATCAAGAATTCACATTAAAATTTATATATGTTCGTGTATATATATATATATATATCATGCATGAAAAAAACACAAACATATTCAATTTGTAAGTTCAAAGTATAGATTTAGATTTCATAAAAGTGTAAATCCTGGAATTAAAATATTTAAACAAAGAGAAATCATAAAAATAAGGATTATAATTTTAAATGTGCAAACACCCCTTACACAAACATAAAATTATATATATAATGGAATAAAAGAGAAATATTGAAATATATAATCCGATTTTCATATAAAACACAAATCATTTTACTAAAATGATCTCTTACTAATTAAATCATAAAGGTCAAAACAAATCTCAATATTATAATTCAATAAAAATTGTATTTTCATCCCATAGGAAAACAATAAAATGTAGAATATATGCAGAAAAAAAGCTTGTTTGTCGCTTACAAAAAAATTAAAAAATAAATAGAACTTAATGTGTAAAGAAAGTATTCTAAAATAGGTAATCCCTTACCTCTAATATTTCCGTAGTATAAAATTATCCCAAGCGGTGCACATTCCCAAGAAGGATGTGAAAATCTTGGAACACTACATTATAATTGGAATTGAGAAGTGGAAATAAATGGTTCCTACCTCGCCAGCTCTCTACTCGTAAGAATATAGCATTCTCTTCTACTACCTTTGAGACATGACTGTTTTATATAGCATTGTCATAGTGTGTTATGTATGCCTTATAAAAAAAATAGTTGTGTCTATAATGAGATTAGGATAAATAACAAATATAATATCTGTTGGATTTTATCTACCAATTAATGTGTTAATATAATAGTAAAAAAAATTAGACTGTATTGGATGTTGACATAGGAAAATGACGAAGCAATAATCAAAACTAGATGATTGATTTTCTTCTTTTAGGGGAAACACTAACCGATTCAATGTATGCAAATTATTGGAATAATCAAATAGTTTCTAGAAAATGACTTGAAAAGTAATTGGTCAACAAAGATTTTTTGCAAAGATTATAATAATCATAATAGAATGGAAATGATGAAAACTGTTATACAAAGTAATCAAAATATATTTTCTTTAAATAGAGAAACCATATCAGAAGAAAATAAGGACAACCAGTTGACGAAATTTAAAATAAACCGACATGGAAGAAGCAAGTCGATGAAACTGACAAAACAAAGGACTATTGACCTAAATTTTATACGATTCAATCAATCTTGAAATTTAATGTGAATCACCTACCAGATTTGAAAAAATCGAGACCCTAATGACATCAAACTGCCTTACCTCCTTCACCAAGCTCGGATTCACCAAAACGAAGCCTGTTGTGACCATTGGTAGACGAAACTTATTCGACAGAAACAAAAAAAATCGAAAGACAGATCAAGGTCGCGACTCATTTTTTGGAGTAGAAGGATATATATCCTTTCTTGGATCCTCATTGAACTCGACTTGGTTCAAAAATTAAGCAATAGATGTGGATCGTCTCTGACTTTATCTCCTATTAACCCTCGTTTTCTTCTTCAACTCCCCTCTTGGCCAAGCTCGTCTATAACCTCAAACACCCTTGGCCGAAGCTCAAATCGATTTCCTACAAACTCTCATGGCATATCCCGGCTCGCGACCTCGCTTGGATTTCATCCAAACATGAACCCTCGACGAACCGAGCGTCAGCCTCCTGAAACCCAAAAGCCCTAATTCTCCATTTTCTATTATTATGATTTATTAATAATTTCTTTTAAATTAGTTATCATTATAGTTTTATTTGTTTACATGAATAAATTATCTTAATATATTCTTTCGTTATATATACATATATATATATATAATTATTTATATTCATTTCATATTTTTAATTAACTGATTCTCAAGAAATAAATTTTATTATTTTTACATTTACATAACATTATTAATTATTTCAAAAATGATTTATTATTTCTATTATTTTTAATGTAATATATAATTATTTATAATTCCTTCATATAAAATCATAACTTCTAATAATGAGAAATTATATTTAAATAGAACCTTGCTTATAAATTTATCCTTTTTTAATAAAATATTAATTTATTACCATATCATATTAAATATAAAATATTTTATTTTCTTGTTTTCAAAACAAAATTTCAATTACATAAATGTTCTAATTTTCTTAAATTGAAAATAATACATCACAAAACTAAAATAAGGTTTCTTTTATTAAATATTTTCTTAATCAGTTTTCATTTATAAAAAAAATTATTAAATTAATGCTTAATTACTATGTAAATTTTCTTAGGGTGTTACATTATCCCCCACATAAAAGAATTGTGCCCTCGCAATTTCATTCATCGGACATACGAAAACTCTAAATTTAAATGTTCAGAATTAAAGAATCACTAAGTGGACATAACTAAATAAATAAATTTCTAAACCGCATAGTATTTTATTTCAAGAGAAAACGTCTAATCTCCAAAATTGTCAAGACCGTTCCTCTAATACCAATTATAACTCCCCGAGCCCGCTCTTCTGGACTCAGTGCTTAAAACTTATGTGTATATTTTTTAGTGAATAAACAATTACACAACACTTTAATGGAGTGGGGATCTTTTACTGGTCATGGTTCTGGAATATTAGATAGAACCATACATTGATCATAGTTCAAACAAAAATAAAACAACTGTCCACTACACCTCCGCTACGCACTACAACAAAGATGACCAACTCTGGAATTCAATCCAACATGTGAAAAACATTTCAAAAACGTAGGGTGAGCACAAAAGATGCCCAGTAATGGGTTTTGAAAACATTTTATAAATCCCTTTTAAAAATCACTTTGATAATACATTTGAAATATTCTATTAAAAATACATTGTTAAAATAATTCTTTCAAAAATAATTATACTTTGAATTTTTTTAATCTAATCCAGTGATTCTGTTGAAAATATTTAGAAAGATTTTAAAATAACAAAACAATTGTGGTCACTTGAACCTTTGAAGGCTATCTTGGGCCTACCCACATGAGGGATGTATTCACTATCCAATTCCTTATCTTATTTACAAAGTTCGAGTAGCAGTTTTTATAAAATAGTTTTGTATTAGCTTTCTTAATATACATATAATTTTCAATGGTGTTTTATTTAAAAAAAACCATATTTATAAACATGCTTGGATGAATTAAAATACTAAACTTTACTGTAAATTATAAAATCAACTTTTATGATCAAATCTCATGATACAAGACCTTGAAAAATCACTTAGAAGTTAATTCAACATCCACAGACTTGAAACTTCAAATACAAATTTATTAAATTTCTTTTATTCATGAAGGTATAAACAAATAAAAATAGTGAAAATATAATTCTATCTTCTTAAAATTAGTCTATAATAGTAGATAATTATGTGTCGTACATAAAAATCATCAAAACATAATTTATTTAATAAATACAATCATCCTTTTTATGTGTACTTAAGTTTTAAGGAACATGACATCATGTACATATATATATTCATATATACATAATCATAGAACTGGAATTAGAAACCAATGACCTTGAACATTAATTACATTATTTTAAAATATATGTTTGATTGGCATATACACATGTATCTCACACCCATAATTAGATACTTTATGGTTTAGTAAATGTGTGTAAATAACAATTCAATAATAATATATATACATATATATGTAGATCAAGCATTCGCATTAAAATTTATATATGTTTGTATATATATACATATATCATGCATCAAAAAACACAAACATATTCAATTTGTAAGTTCAATCTATAGATTTAGATTTCATAAATGTATAAATCATGGAATTAAAATATTTAAACAATTAGAAATCATAAAAATAAGGATTATAATTTTAAAGGTGCAAACACCCCTTACACAAACATAAAGATATATATATATTGGAATAAAAGAGGAATAATGAAATATATAATCCGGTTTTAATATAAAACACAAATAATTTTAATAAAATGATCTCTTACTAATTAAATCTTATAGTTAAAAACAAATCTCAAAAAATTATAATTCAATCAAAATGGTATTTTCATCCCATAGGCAAACAATAAATTATGGAATATAATCAATAAAACAAAAGATAGTTTGTCACGTACAAAAAAATAAAAATAGAAATAGAACTTAATGTGTTAAGAAAGTATTCGAAAATAGGTAATCCCTTACCTCTAATCATTTTGTAGTATAAAATTATCCCAAGAGGTGTACATACCTAAAAAGGATGTAAAAATCCTGAAACACTACATTATAATTGGAAATGAGAAGTGGAAATAAATGGTTCCTACCTCGTCATCTCTCTACTCATAAGAGTATAGCATTCTCCTCTACTACCTTTGAGCATGACTGCATTATATAGCAATGTCATAGTGGGTTATCTACGCCTTATAAAAAAACTATAGTTGTGTCTATAATGAGATTATGATAGATGAAAAATATAATATCTTTTGGATTTTATCTATAAATTGATGTGTTAATATAATAATAATGAAAAATTATACTGTATTAGATGTTGACACAAGAAAATGATGAAGTAAAAATCAGAACTAGATGATTGATTTTCTTCTTTTAGGGGAAACACTAACTGATTCATTGTATGGAAATTATTGGATTAATCAAATAGTTTCCAGAAAATGTCTTGAAATGGAATTGCTCAACAAATATTTTTTGCACAGATTATAATAATCATAATCGAATGGAAAAGGTGAAAACTGTTACACAAAGTAATCATCAAATCTTTTCTTTAATCATAGAATCCTTATCAGAAGCAAATAAGGACAAATAGTTTAAGAAATTTAAAATAAACCGACACGAAAGAAAAAAGTGGATGAAACTGAAAAAATAATGAACTATTGAACTGGATTTTATACGATTCAGTCAATCTTGAAATTAAATGTGAATCGCCTACCAGATTTGGACACATTGAGACCCTAACGACATCGCACTGCCTTACCTCCTTCACCAAGCTCGGATTCACCAAAACGAAGCTTGTTGTGCTCATTAGTAGGCAAAACTTATTCGGAAGAAACAAAAAAAATCAAAAGACAGATCAAGGTCGTGACTCATCGTTCAGAGTAGACGGGTCTGTATCCTTGCTTGGATCCTCATAAAACTTGACTTGGTTCAAAAATTATGCAATATATGTTGATCGACTCCGACTTTATCTCCTACAAACCCTCATCTTCGTCTTCAACTCTCCTCTTGTAAAAGCTCGTCGATGACCTCAAACACCCTTGGTCGAAGCTCAAATTGATTTCCTACAAACTCTAGTGGCATCTCCTGGCTCGCGAACTCACTTGGATTTCATCCAAACTTGAACCCTCGACGAACCGAGCATCAGCCTCCTGAAACCCGAAAGCCCTAATTCCCAATTTTCTATTCCTATGATTTATTACTAATTTTTTTAAATCAGTTATCATTATAGTTTTATTTGTTTAGATGAATAAATTATCTTATTATATTCTTTCTTTATATACATGTATATATATATATATAATGTTTTATATTCATTTCAAATTTTTAATTAGCTGATTCTGAAAAAATAAATTTTATACTTCTTACATTTACATAACTGTTTTTATTATTTCAAAAATGATTTATTATTTCTATTTCTTTTAAAGTAATATATAAGTATTTATAATTCCTTCATATAAAATCATAACTTTTAATAACGATAAATTATATTTAAATAAAAATTTTCTTATAAAAGTATCTTTTTTTCTAAAATATTAATTTATTACCACATCATATTAAATATTAAATATTATATTTTCTTGTTTTCAAAACAAAATTTCAATTACATAAATGTTTTAATATTCTAAAATTGAAAATAATACATCTCAAAACTAAAATAAAGTTTCTTTTATTAAATATTTTCTTAATCAGTTTTCATTTATAAAAAATTTATTAAATTAATGCTTAATTACTATTTAAATTTTTTAGGGTGTTACAATGGTGATGAAAGTTTATGGTTGTGTATCGATTATCATCACTTGAACCAAGTGAATGTGAAGAACCTATTTCCTCTTAAAAAAGTTAATTATTTATTTGAACAATTGAAGGGTTTATGTTTGTTCCCAAAGATTGATTTCTGGTAAGGATATCATGAGATATGTGTGAAAGGTGAGAAAATCCCGAAGACTACTTTATGTTGTCGTCATGGGCATTATGAGTTTATTATGATGTTTTTTGGTGGGATGAATGATCCATAAATGTTCATGGGGTTAATCAATAATATGTTTCACGAGTTCTATAATATTTTTTTGTGGTTTTAATCGATGAAATCCCTAGGTACTATGTATCTGAGAAGTAACATACATGGAATCTTGGTTTCATTTTAGGAGTATCTTTATGGGAAGATATTTTGGAATTTTCTAATGTGTGAGTTTTGGGATCAATAAGTTCATTTATTGGGGTATGTTTCATCATTGCAGGGAGTAGCAATGGATCCATAGAATATAGAAGCAGTTGTGTCTTGGGGATCCACGAATATAATGGAAAAGGTGCAAAGTTTCTTTGGTCTTGCGGTATATTACAAGAGGTTCAATGAAAATTTCTCTCAGGTTGTGAAAAATATTAAAACATTTTCCTGTAAAATGTATTTATTTGAGTGGACTAATAAGTTTGAGACAACTATTGAGTATCTGAAAGAGAAGTTGAAAATTTATTATGTTCTTTTTCTACCAGCAAAAAGAGTTCAGTTCGAAGTTTTCAGTGATACATCACTTCTTAGGATAGGATGTCTTCTAAAGTAGAATATATTTTTTTGTTTATCATGGGTCATAGTAGTTATGACCCCATAAGAATACATATTCTAACCATGATCCCAAGTTACAGACAACGGTGTTATCCCTATAGGTGTGGAGACATTACCTCATAGATGGGCGTTTTGGGGTCTTAATTGATTATAAAGTCCTGAGGTATGTTTCCTCCGAATGTGACTTAAACTTGCATAAGTATCAGTGGATGGAGTTTCTATAGGATCACGACTTCAATATTTATTATACACCTTGAATGGGGAATGTCATGGAAAATTCACTAAGCATGAATCCATATAATGATGCAGTGTCAGAATCTGGTTGTTCTAGGAGAGTGATGGAAGAAAATTTAGCATTACATCTAGATATGGGAGAAGTCAAGGTTACTGGTTTTCTTTTTCAGATGATGGTGCATTCATATTGGATGCAGTAGGTGGAAGATTCCGAGTTTAAGGATCAGGAGGTCAGGATTTGGGGAGGCTATGTTGTTTTTGGGGAGGCCCCTGATGATCCTTCTGACGATGAACAACAACAAGTATTATTGTATGGAAGACTTATCATTCCTTTGGATATGTGTGAGATAGTTCTCAAAGTGTTCCATAGTTAAACATGGGAATTATATCATTGAAAGAAAAACATTTACATAGATTTGAAAGGAAATTTTTCGTGTCCTAGGATGAAGCATGAGGGTTCATGGGTTATATATCGATGATTAGTCTACCAGATGGTGAAGACCATGCACCGTGTTCCTGATGGTTTTCTCCATCCTTTAGATGTTAATCAGTGGAAGTGGGAGGATGTCTCAATAGATATTTTTATTGGTTTACCTCAAAATGATGGAAGATATGATGCTATATGGGTGTTAGCAGATCGTTTGATGAAATCATACAACATTATATTGATCAAGGAGTTTGTAATATGGGAGGTTTTGTTAAGTATGTATCCGTTGGAGGGGGTGAGACTTCACTATTTCATGATGATGATCACTTTCTATCGAGATCCATATTTTTCCACAAGTGTGCAGAGATATCTACAGCATGATTTCGCTTCTCTGTAATTATTTATCACTGGTTTTTCATTAGCATATGTATGGGTAGATAGAGAGGACCATCCAAAATTGTGAAGAAATGTTGCTCTATTTTCTCCTAGATTATGGTGGTTCATGGATTAGGAACCTGCCCTTGGAAGAGATCACTTACAAAAATAGTTCTCACACCACCATTTGTATTGTTCCATTTGAAGCCTTTAAAGAATGACCTTTCCATTCTCTATTGTGATAGGCTTGGGTTGGAGACTCAATAACTATTATGTCATAACTGGTAAAAAATATGATAGATATGGTTCAGGTGATTCTTGAGAGGATGAAGGAATCAAAAGATTGTAAGAAATCGTTTTCCATTCATAGAAGAAAACCTATAAAGTTCACTATAGGAGCTAATGTGATCATGAAGGTGAATCCATGTCATGGGATGAAAGGATTTTGTTATGGGAGTGATATTTTTCTCCAATTTTTTGGGCTTTTTTATGTGACGTCTCTTCCTGGAATTGTGGTTTATAAGATAGTTATTCATCCACATATGATCAAGATACATGATGTTTTTCCCATTTTGTATCTCCATCAATATCTTAATGGTGACTCTCATGTAATTGATTATGATGTGATTGATGTTAAAGAATCTAAATCCTTTTAGTTTATCCAATAGAGATCAAGGACCACCCATAGAAGGTGTTATTAGAGTGTTATATCCCCTTGGTTTGTGTCTTGCACTTAAATGGAGGTGTGGATGTGACTTCCTGGGAATCTGAGTTGCAGAAAAAAATTCGTTACCGTGACTTTTTTATGTTTATATCTTCATTTGTAATTCTATTTGTTTTATGGTTGTATTTTTTTTATTTTGATATATGGATTTCTCTTGTTCCTTATTATGGATTAGTCTATTTCCATGGGAGATCAAGAAGCATGAGGTATGACATGATCATTTAATGAATATATCTCTAGGGTAGGATGATTACACTCTATTATTATAGGTGGAAAAATATGAATAAGTAGTTCATCTACTCACCATGTCAAGACACTACTACAAATATGTCCTTTATCAGTGCTATAAAAGTCGATTAACAGCGCTTCAGAAAGCACTGTTAATAGAGGTGAAGATATAAGGGGTCCCTTTTATCAGTGCTCTGGAAAGAGATAATAAAGTCCACATTTATCAATGCAAATAAATCACAGATAAAAGACCCCATTATTAGAGATTTTTTGTGCGGATAAAAGTGGCCTTTATCAGCGCTTTTAAAAAGGCTTGATAAAAATCAAAAAAGTTTAAAATAAAATAAAAAAGAATTATATAATGTGGGGTGGGGGGAGAATTTAACAGTTCTTGACCCCCCCTTTAACAGCGCTAGGTGGAACCCCCTCACAATCTCCCTCACGCTGCCCTTCCCGCGACCTCTCCCACACGCGCGCACCCCTTTGCATCCAACCTAACTCGAACCCGCGACCTCCCCCCTTTCGCAGCTACAACATTACCACTAAGCCATTTAATTTTTTTCTATTTATTGATATATCTATTTATTTATATATATAGTTTTATTTTTTTTTATTAATATAGATTCATATTAATATAAATATATTTAGTTTTATATTAGTATATATATATTCAATCGTATATTAATATATATATATATAGTTATAATTTTTTATCTGTATATTTATATATATAATAAAATATACTTATAATATTAGTTTAAAATAACTTTATGAATTTTTTTGGTGTGTTTATAAATAAATAAATAAATACATACTTAGCACATGAACTAGTGAATTAATATTAGTAAAAACAATTATCATTATTTTCAGTGAGAATTGTTCAATAATTACATCCAACACCATTATAGGGATCCAGAAAAATTCTATCAGAATCGTCATTCATTAGATGGTTCAATAACAATTCTCCAAAAATAATCACATCATAAAAAATCATTGATTGCTCTAAGTGTGACATAAAATTCCATTATATTTATCCATAATAATTATTCTTGAATAACCACCAATTAAATGGATCCATAATAATTCTCAAAGAATCACCACACAATACTTTCTCACCAAACATGAAATTGACACAGTTTGATAATAAATGCAACACTTGAGCCCAAAAATAGATCCCATTGTATTTTTTTCAGTTTCCCTATACATAAATTTCAATATGATTGTCTGTCATATTTAATCCCATTTAATGAAAATAAAATGAAAAGAGTATGTGGGTTATTTTTATATCATCTTTCATCTCATGAAAAATATCCCATAATTCTTTTTAAAATTAGTTACATGACATGATATTTAAAAAAGACCCCCCAGTTAACCACCTCTATGTCTATTATGGTGTACCTAATGTAGATAAAAAGTGAGATATAACAAATGGTATCAATATATCTCTTAAATGTCCATAAAATTTAAATAATTCTCACTATTCTTCAAATGAATTAAAATATCCTACACAACCTTTATAAAACTTATTATAATTTTTAGTTTTATAATAATAACCCACTTCGTCTCATAATTTCAACAAATCGTCACTCTCTTTTAAATAGTACAGTTCAGAATTAGATATGAGAGTGTGAATGGATTAAGAATAACTTTTAATGGCTCCCCCTCATTGTATGTAATCTTTTTCATCTCTATTAAATTATTTTTGATCCTTGATCATTAACACATCACGTTTAATAGACTACTTGTTAGTACAATAAACATAAAATAAACATGAATAAGTAGATACCTCTTGATAATCATCATTTGAGAGGAGAAGATTGAACATGATATTTTATCCTTATATCAACAAAACACTCTCTTGGAATTACTTTGGTGAAAATATTTGGGACCATATATTTGTATAAAATGACTTCCATCATGACATATCACATTTACATATTTTCTTTGATAAAATGATACTTGTTATCAATATTCATGGATCTTGAATACTATACTATATTTTTTGAAAAACAAATATCACATTGTTTATAACATTAAATTTTCAATGGTAACCTAGTCCCAGTTTTTAAATCAACCAATTATACCAGCATCCAAATCATCTATACAAATGAATTTGTAGATACAACATATTAATACTTAGTCATTATTAGTGTTTCTAAATTATTATTCTTCTTACACCAAATTACATAACCTTATCCTAGTAAAATGGTTATACCTAAAGTTGATATTCTATATGTACAATCACCGTACCAATCAAAATCATTAAATTCTAATATTTTTGAATATAAAGTGTGTATTTATTGATTACCATAGTTCTTAATAATTTTCAAAATACGAAAAATTATCTTAGCAGTCAAAATGTTATATTATTTAATGTCACTCTATAATTGGGCATATAAAGTCACTTCATATGATATATGTGTACATTATACTATTATATAAAGTAGACCTCCAATGATTCATATAAATTATTTCTTTTTAACACTACTTCTATAATCATCATTTCCTGATTTAGTGAAAACTGAATTGTGAGTTGAAACTTAATTTTCATTTTTAATTCTTATCATTTTCAGAAATTCCATATAATACATTAATTATGATAGAAATATTGAATTTGGTGGATGATCAATTTTAAATCACATAAAATTATCCATTTGATCATGCATGGAAATATTAAAATATCAATTCATTTTCACAACAAAATATTCCCATGGATATTCTTTTAGACTATAAAATATGATTACATCCACATATACAATGGCCAGGAGAGAACCATTGAACTTTATTCTCACAAAAATGAAAGAGACATAATTACCTTTTATAAACATAATATGAAAATAAAAAATCATTAAATTCTGAATAATGACCTCTTGGGTGCTATTTCAAATGATAAAAATCATTCTTTAATATTTATACAACTATTCCATCACTATCATAGAAAAAACCATCAGGTTGTTAAATATATAATTATTTAAAAAGATCAAAATTTAGAAATAATGATTTCATATCAATTTGATAGTATCCAAGTCTCCAATATCTTGAAGGCCTTCATTTTTTTATGATTTTGATAATCCACCTTTTAAGTGGTGTGGTGGAACCCTTACATGGCATGTATGCATAAGTATTACATGTCCCATATGCCTTAGAAGAATTCATTGCTCGTGGCTTCGAACATTACATAAAACCCAGACTAACTACTCGGAACTACTCCTCCCAAGCATCTTCGTCGTGGAATTAGCTCGCCACCTTCGCATGGTTGTTCGACTATGCTTTCCCGTGCATGCATAGACTTGTCCCGATGATAGGTGCCATATTCTCTCATTCTTGCAATCCTTCTTTGAAATGACTATTTTCAACTAACTTTTGCATCAGTTTTTTCAAAATTATTTGTCTACTACGAATTCATTGGTATCCCATGAAAATTCCTTTATTTTACTTTTAATCATCTTTTCAAAGATTGATTTTCTTAACCATTATAAATCAAGGGCATAAAAAAACTCTGAAATATTTAATAGAATCATTATTCATAAAAAATTTCATTTGTGGAATTTTTAATTTTTAGTTTCATTATACTCCTATATATTTTAATTGTAGTACATACATCTTCTCTGAAAAAGCTTTTAAGGAGTTTTGTTAATCTTACATAGTCTTTCCCATCACAATAATTTTTTTATTCATTAATTTAGATACCCAATTTATTTTCTAGTATATGGTATGATTTATTGTTTCTTTATTCCATGTTTGGAAATATATCATTTTTAAGAAACACATTTAATAACATTAGAATTATTTGATATCCACTTCATGAAATGGAGACCCATCTCTTTCTCTTCTTTCCTTTTATTTTTGTGTGTGAATATTTTAGTTCCTACAGAAATTTTATAAAAAAAATAATATTAGATAAATGATTATAATCATTAATAAATTTATTGAAATACATATAACCTCTGGTAGAATTATTTCTCATTGGTCCACATAAGTAAATATGAATATATTCAATAGGTTGGAGTGATATATTATTCACACTATTGTTTGAACCCTTTACCAATTTACCTTTTGATAGGTTTTATATATTTATAACTTTTCTTTATTGGTCTTGGTATAATCACTAAAAATATCATTATTCTTGATTTTAATTACACTCCTTTGACCAAAATGGAACAGACTTCTATGTGAGGGTTTTTTCATCATTGGATTTCAGGAAACATGAATTGATAGAGTCACCCATTTGATATAAATTACCATTGGTTCTTTTTTACATTAGTGATAATTCTTTATTCCTTTATGCTTTTTATGAAGCATGAATTTTTTTCTAACAACCACTAATTTATATCATCACAGTGATGGATTAGACTAAAAAATTTCTTCTTCACCACTTTAACAAATAACACATTATTAGCCTCTTTATTTTTTGGGTTCAATCCCGGATTTTATAACTCCCTTAATTTTGTGTGATCAAACATTTCAAAATCATACTTCTCGTCCTTCATGATTATCAATGTTTCTTAGAATTTTTGGGTCTCCATTCATGAGTATGGAACATCCACTATCAAGATTCCAGGATTTGATTTTTCAACAATCATTCAATGAAACATAACTGAAACATGACTTTTAAATTTCCAATATTTGACATCCCTTTCATTTTTATAATATTTGAAATTTTTGGGAAAATAATAATCAAAATTTTAATAATATGGATATTCTAATAGAATTTCAAAATATTTATTCTAAATAGTTACATATTTATGTGTTCACTAATAGGATGAATTATTGATAACTTCTTTCTTACTTTGAAAAATTTATCTCATTTTCTAATAATATCTCCCCCTTGGCCCATGTATCAAAACGAGTAGGGAAATTTTATACCAACATAATTATTATTTGTTCCAATATGTTCCCAAAATCCTATAGTTTCTAAAGAACCTTGATCTTAGTGACAAATAATAGCTTTATAATGATGTTTATTGTTGTTTTCATTTTATATACATCAAGTATCACTATTTTGGAAGGAAATCTTCCTAGAGAATTTATTTATTATACTGAATTAGAAGATTATTTCTTACTATTTATCAAGATCCATATTTGACCATAAATTATTTTTATACATGATTTATTTGTGAAAAATGGTTTGTTTTGATATTCGTAGAGTGAAGAATAATAAAACATCATTTATCCCCTCTTTCATCTAGTTTGTGATGATTCTACCTTGACCAAAAAATCATTGATGAAATAATATCTAATATTTTTCAATATGTATTTTCTTCAAGATATAAATATTGTGTATTTTAATATTCTTCTCCCTTATGAGTATGTTTTTTATTATTAACCTTTACCATATTTTCTATTTTAGCCACATTTAGTTCATGTCTTTTATTTTGGACAATGTAAAAAATCTGTTTCATTGCACACTCGTCCTTTTCCAGAAATATATTTTAATTTTAATTTTATTAAAATATCTTTTATTTAGTCTGTTTTTTATCAGGACAATATTATAAATCAACTTTAAACTCGTTCTATTGATCTTTTTGTTCACATTTATCATTGGCACATCATACGATGTCAAAAAAGTTTTCCTCATGATCCTTGAAGTTTGTTTCACCTTCAATTTTGATGCAATATATGGAGTTAGATTCACTATATGTTCATAAAAAAAATTTTCTTTTACATTTAAATAATTTTATTTTTCTCCAGTAAAACATGGTTGTGCCCATTGAGATCATCCCCCATTTATTTTTCTTTGGGTTTTTTATCATTAATATAGGGTTTTAGAGACTTCTTTTAGGAAAATTTACATAAAAAATTCCAATGTAATTACAGTTTTAGAACAGAGTGGTAAATTAATTTTATATATAGAAATCCACATGTTGAATCTATATGATAAAATATCAATGATTCTATAAAAATAAACATCTTATTTTTAATTATCCCAATCACATGATTCGGAAATTTCATCATCTCTAATTTTGAACATTCTCAGAGCTTCTGAATACATCTAATTTTTTATCATCTTCTTGAAAAATCCAATATTATTCATTGAACATAGAATGATTCTTTAATGTAATTCATCAAGAGTGATATAATATATATAATCCAAAACTAATACTTTTGGATTAAACGTGTTTGGAAAATATATCATCAGGTTGTTGAATATAATTGAATCATTCAAATTTTCAAAAAACCCCTGAATATTACTAACAATTTCATTGTCTCTTTTGAACTAGTAGTCAACATTTTCTTATTAACTCATCCTGACATAATTAAATTTTCTCCACAAAATTTTCAATTTTGAATTCTTTACATTCATGTTTAATTAATAAATTCATTCAATTTATTTTAATTTCACAAGGAAATTTGGATACCCAAAAACAATGTGTAACTTTTTTAGAAAGAGAAATATAAATGGAATTTTTAGTATTTCCATCAAAAAACTTATTTAACTAATAAATAAATGTCATAAGATAATGCTCAATGATATGTGGGAATCTAGTAGCAAAAAAATCATTAATATCATGACCAAAGATAGATGATATGGAAAGATCATTTTCATGCAATTACGGTTATTATTTCCCCCAATATTAGTAACACAGATACTATAGGAAGAATTTAGATTATCCAAGATAGAAGATACTGACAGAGGGAACCAAGATTTGATATCAGTTGAAGTACCTAGAGATGAATTACATCACTGAGAAGGGGGATTGAATCAGGGGTATTTTTTATATTTTTGATTTCTTTTGATATTAACATCTATTTAATTGTTAGCATCAGATCCACTCTTATGATTAATCAACCTCTCATGTGTATAGTAAAAATAAATAGTACAAATAAGAAATATTTTACAGGATTCAGTATAAATATAATCCTACTCTTTACTGTGATTGGTTAGACTCAAATTACACAATTTACACAATAATAATTAATGGTTACAACATATATTTGTTCACTAAAAGAGAGTCCCACTATGATTTCCAATGTCCCATTGAAAAATAGATTCACATTACCTATTTAAAAATCATTATAAAAAATTTATGAAAATAACACATCTCAATGATGGATTTTTCTACCAAAATTAATATTGATCATTCTATTTAACATTAATTATAGATAAAATTATAGTTTTATTAATTTCTAAATAATTTCCCTAAGTTGGTTCTTCATATATATCAACCTTTTTACTTCTCAAATATATTATTCTCAACCAAAAAATAAAAATATAATAATGTAAAAAAAAGAATAATTTCATAAATTATCTATATTGGAACATTATATGTATAATATATTACTATTTTATAAACTATATTTTTCATACTGAGTGGGAAATAAATTTCTTAGAAAAAATTATCTTCACTTCAACACTCAAACCCACTAAATTTTAAATTTAGGTATCTGAACATTATTTATTTTCATCTATTAATTAGTTATTCAATATGATATCAAATGATAATTCTGAAAAAATGGTATGGAGTTTAATGTTTTTTGTTGACCTCTGAAAAGATTCAAAAAAAACTAAACAAAATCATCGTCAAATAGAAAAGGGTTCATCTAGAAATTATTTTTTATTAATAGATGCATTTAATGTCCATTAATCTCTACATAACATTTAATTCATTATCTTGTACAATATTAATCATTTTTCATGTTTAATAATTCCATAACATGGTCAAAATACCTTTTTTTGAAATCAAATACATCCACATAGCATCTCTATGAATAATATTCATCTTCACATACTAATTTTCTGTAAAAACTGAACATCACATAGAACACACTCATGTAACATTTTTATCCAAAAACAGATCCAATGATAACACTCTCATTCCGAAATAGCATTTCCTTTCCTTTGTTTCATACCATATTAAATCTTATCCACATTAAATTTATCCCTCAAAACACAACCTTTTTCCTATTTGAAATTTTTTTCATGATGTTCAATCATATATCATTTTGTTTTTCAAAATCATAAAATCAAATCATTTAGCATGTTATCCCCCATCATATGTATTATTTATCTACATAGAATTATATTATATATGTGGTAAAATAAAAAAACTGTAACACCCGAGACTTTTATGTTATATAAATCATCAAAGGAATCTTTTTCTACACAACACTTGCTTGGCTTTCTTTGCACGCAATCGCGACCTTCCTCGATAGCTTGCGTCGTACGCAATACCGAGTTTCACTAAACAACAATATGCTATTAAAACTAGCCGTTATGAATAGTAATAACCACTTTTTGAAATTTTATAAATTTTATTTTTCAAAATGGACTTCATTTTTGGACTCAGAATATCGAAATTAGCCTAGGGTGAAATTTTGGTATTTTTCTGAAAACTTTCAATTTTTGATGAATAGTGAAACCACTAAGTGGTAGGTTAAAAAACTGAATTTTGCATAAAACATAATTTTACCGCTTCTGTGAATGGAATTTCGAAAATCCGAGATACACGGTTAATATCAAGGACTAAAATGTGGTTCAATGAGATGAAAATAATTTTTTGGTGAATAGTAACTTTTTACCTTTTTTACCGCGGTTAATAGTAAATAGGGTAACTAAGGGTAAATATGATATTAATATTACCGTAACACATGTCCTAATTCTATTGGACAAGTGTAATTCGACCAAAAACAAACTTAGGAATAAAATATGACCATTTAGGCCCACTTGGATTAGATTAGGACATTTATTATTAATTTATTTAAAGAAGGGTTAAAATAGTAAAATTTAATGTTTAATAAGTAAATAATTTTTAATATGGGGTTATACATAAGATAAATTCGATTGTAAATATTCATTAGAAAGCTAAAAAGATTTCCTACATGATGGTATTTTATTTGTGATTTTTAGACATCAAATAATTTAATTTATTTATGACACAAAGATGATGCAGTAATTATCTTATTAATGAAATATTGACAAAATTGATAATATAAATACCAAAATAAATGTAATTTGAGACTTTTTATGAATTCCACTAATTTTATAGGTTACTATGATATATTATTGTTGATTTAATCAACTTGGTTCGAACATATAATTCTGTTATGACTTTCAGAAAAATCATATATCAAATAGTGTCAAAATTGACACAAAATAGTTTTTAAATCAAATATTATATTATTAATTGTTATTTTATTCATAAAAATCTAAGATTCGGCCAAATGACTTAGATAAGGATATATATATTAATAATAATCAATTTGGGGTTCTTTTGGCATGTTATAGTAAGTGTATTAACCATATAGTGAAAGAAAACAAAAAGACACAGTAAAAGTTAAATTAATTAACTTAGAGTTAAATCTAATTGATAAGATTAAAATAATACCCTAAACTTGTCTAAATCCTATTGGTTGATAGGATTTCGACCCATCCCCACTTTAGCTTCGAAATAAGACCCTTTGGAACCATTATAAACCGATTTTGACTTTAATATAAAATAATATTTTGAGATATTCCTAAGGTGCCCCTCTCCTCCCTTATAAAAGGGCACCTCCCCCCCCTCCTCCTCACACCAATTTGAGCACTCAAGCTCGGCCAACCCCTGCCATTTTCTCCTCTCCACTTCCCTAGAATAATCCTAGAGGTCCTGGTCTTCTCCAAAGACCAATCTTAGTTCCTTATGTGGAGGATTCAAAGAGGCGTTCCAAAGAAGAGGTTATATCCATTACCGATCTTTTCAATTTCTTTCTTCTTCAACTTCTTCTTCTTTAGTTGTTTCATGATAAAGTAATAACATCAGTATTACTTACATACTGATATGTTATTATAAATATGAAACAACCCTAATTCACCTTCTATCCATCCTACGGAAAAATGAAATCACCGCGCGTGCGTACGTACGGAATACCGTCTCCACGCCGTGGTGTAATCTATTTTCCACCATCACCTTACAAGGATGGGTATAATGGTGTAATGAGTAACTATATACGATTATTATGAAGTAATATTGATACTGAAATAATATATATATATACTCCAATACAATTCCACGATCATAGGAACGATATCATCACTCGTGCGTACGTACGGAATACCGTCTCCACGATGTGATGCGATTCGTCCTACATGATCTTCATTTCATAATGATTATATAAATGAATTGAATGAATGAATATGGTATATACTACACTAATACCATTCTGGAAATGAATTATCTATAACCTAAAGATAAGAATAAGAATTTATTCAACAAAACACGCATAAGAACAAAAAGTTATAAAGACCCGAGTAACAAGTAACAATGAAATATTACTAACAAGAAGTTAATAATATGACCATATATGATCTCATATCAATATGTATGATTCTGGAATAAGTCAATAACATTATTTAAACCATTATACAGGAGCTTCGGACACGAACAAAGCAAATCGGACCTAAGGTAAGGGAAATACCACAATCTCATTTTTATCCGAGATTGTTTATTCGTAAGTATTTACTGGGGTGTATTTTATCATCCACATCCATGTTCCTTCAATATGTAATATTGTTTCCATCCACTTACAATAGTTTAAATCCAATTTTACTCTTCGGTGAGTTTTTAGTAAAGAATATGAAAGGAATCTTTTGTCGCTTTTTCATACGAGGTACTTTTTGACTTTTCCGACAAAAGTACGAAGAATGTTTTTTTTAACTTATACGGCACGAATGGATTTATACTGTTTTATAAAGCCTTATTTTCATGAAGCTTCCTCTATAAGATTTCATGACTATTTTCAATAAAATCTCTTTCTTTTAAAATTTCATGATGTTTTGTGAAAAGAAATTGATTTTGAAGAAGAAAGGATATTTTCCTCAAGAATTCAATTCAAGTGATTTATCAAAATTATTTTCCATATAAGATAATAAAGGGTTCTGTTTCTATCCATATTTTTACATTGATTTGACTATGTTGTGATGGAATTATGTTTATGAATTCCTTTATCTTATATGAATGGTTTTATGATGTCATGTTGTTTAAGAATCCCATTTTTATTACATGGGTTATGCAATGATGAATGATGTATGATTTTGTGGCACACATAAGAAAGGATTCATTAAGAGATGGGTGGGACCTATATCTCCCTCCAATGCATTGGGTAAAGATTTTATATCTCATGAGATAGACATGGCTGGAACGGAAGGTTATTTCGGTTCAGTGATACAGGACTGAAACGAGGAGTGAACTCGGTTCAGAAAGGGACTTTGTCCACTAAGATAGTCTTGGCAATGAGTCATGACTAACAAGAAATGATTTTCCATGATTATGTGTGCATGCCACAAAGTTTCAAGTTTTATGTTATGATTATGGGGATCTCATTTTCACTTCTATGATTTATTCCATGATAAGATATTATGATCTCTTTTGCAGGTTTTGATTTTCAAAAAGATATGATATGATTTTTATTTCCTTTATTTTCCCTTGCTGAGCATTTGAGCTCACCCTTTTATGTTTTCTTTTCCCCAGGTCAGGAAGATGGATATTAAGTAGAATATGCTAAAAGGGACCCTAGATATGATGAAATAAATGGGAGACACTGTAGAAGATTTATGAACCAGTTGTTTATGTTTCCCAGTTTCTAAAGACACTATACCTATACGGTCCTTTGTGGTTTTGTCATATGTTGTAATAAGTGTAATTCAATTTTGAAGTATTAACAATGTATGTAAAGTATGGGTCGTTATAGTTGGTATCAGAGGCAAAGGAGGTAGGAATGTATCCAATCCTTGGGAACTCTCACATGTGAGCGTTGGACGAAGCATGGCTCTCCTCCCAAGGGCTTCATGAGGAAATGGCTGCCACTGGGGATGGTGGTGTGTCCCGCCCAGGGGGTGTAGCCGCCCATGGAGTGCCCTGATAGGTATCAATTATAGTCCACTGGAAGTAATTCCAGACCGTTATAGTTGGTATCAGAGGAAAGGTATAGTCAACCTTTGGAAACTAGGATGTGAAAGCCTTAGTAAGAACCCTAAGGATAAGTCTATGCATAGAACACAATCTTAGTGTTTTAGAAATGGCCATGAATAACCTAGGATAAGACCTTAAGCATGAAAATTTTATTCTTGAATTATGTGGTTTTCCTATTATAATTAGTGTTGCTCACACTATTCTTCTTGGTTTTAGTCAATGGCTGGAACCCGAAGGAACCGTGTTAATGCGGAATGCGATGGGCAATGCAATGATTGTCCTCCTGAGCAACCAAACGATATGGGAGCTGGAATGGAAAATCTTGTAGCCATGCTCACACAACTTTCTCAAGCTATGAATCATGCAGGATTTCCAAACGAGCAAAGGAGGGAGCAACATTCTGTTGAATCCTTCATGAGGCAGCGTCCACCTTCTTTCAGCGGGTCTACTGATCCATTAGTTTCTGAACAATGGATTAGTACTACTGAAAAGATATTTTCAGTTCTTCAATGTTCTGAGCATGATAAAGTCATCCTAGCAGTGTATCGTTTGGAAGGAGATGCAGATCAATGGTGGAATCTTGTTAAGAATACGAGGCAAAGGGATGAAATTGAGTCTATGGAATGGGACGAGTTCAAGAACTTATTTTTCAATAAGTACTTCCCTCGTATTCTCCGAACAAAGATGGAGAAAGAGTTCCTTGAACTGAAGCAAAGGGATGATGAATCTGTTAGTACCTATGAAGCAAATTTTACAAGACTTGCAAGGTACGCTTCTGGTATTATTATCCAACCTGAGAGTACGATCGATCGACTCTTTAGTGGCTTAAAACCAAGTCTTCGAAGGGAGTTAGCCATAAGGGACTTCAATAGCTACGAGGAAATCGTTCGATGTGCTCTCAAAGTCGAGATGGAGATTGGAGTAACCCATCAGTCACATGGGTTTGATAAAAAGAGGAAGATGGAATTCAAAGAAAAATCTAAAGAGCACATGGAAAAGAAGATGAAATTTCCCTTATGCTAAAAGTGTGGAAAGAAACATGGAGGGAGTTGTCTTAAAGGGACAAGTAAATGTTTTAAATGTGGAATGGAAGGTCATCGGGCATTTGAATGTCGTGATAATGGGAAGAAGATGTCTAATGACGCAAATAAAGGAAGGGATACACAGAATGAACCTACTACACTTCAATGTTTCAAGTGCAAGGAGATGGGGCATTATGCCAATCAATGCCCAAATCCAAGGGTTGATGATGATGGTCGACGTCAACAAAATCTTAAGGCTAAAGACAAAGGAATGTCACATGCAATTTCTATCAGCGATGTGGAGTACGATAACGATGTGGTGAAAGGTACACTTACCATCCACTCTAAAGTAGCAAATGTTTTATTTGATTCTGGATCCACCCACTCTTTTATTTCTGAAGACTTTTCTAAGGGTATCACCGTATTACCTCAACAATTAGATGTTGAGTTAGCTGTGACAACACCTAATAGCACATCAATCGCATCAAAAGTTTATAATTCTTCTCCGATCGAAGTTTGTGGGAAAGTGCTTCCTGCAAATCTTGTGATCCTTCCTTTAGTAGAATTTGATGTGATTCTTGGAATGGATTGGCCTTCTCTACATGGAGCTCATATCGATTGCCAAAGAAGGGAAGTCACATTTCATATTCCAGATCAATCTACGATCGTCTATCGATGCAAGGATGAATATAACCTTCCAGTGGAAATTTCTTCCATCTTATGGGTCTTGATTACACTAAATGAAGGTTATTTGTCTCAAATGGTTGGTGAGAAACTCACGATTAAGAATATACCCATTGTACGGGAGTTTGATGATGTCTTTCCGAAGGAATTACCAGGTCTTCCACCAAATCGTGAAGTTGAGTTTTCAATAGAACTCGTACCGGGTGCTTTGCCTATTTCAAAGACACCTTATAGAATGTCCCCAATTGAGTTGCAGGAATTGAAGAAGCAACTCCAAGAGAATCTTGATAAGGGATTCATACGCCCTAGTGCGTCACCTTGGGGAGCACCTGTTCTATTTGTAAAGAAGAAAGATGGATCAATGAGACTCTGCATTGATTATCGAGAACTTAACAAGATCACTATCAAGAACAAATATCCTCTCCCACACATTGATGACTTATTTGACCAACTACGCGGAGCTCAATACTTTTCCAAGATTGATCTTCGTTCAGGGTATCATCAATTAAGGGTCAAAAGGGAGGATATACCAAAGACGGCTTTCCGTACAAGGTATGGACACTATGAATTTATAGTGATGCCATTTGGTCTTACTAATGCCCCTGCTATCTTCATGGATCTAATGAATAGAGTCTTTAGAGACTATCTTGATCAATTTGTGGTAGTCTTTATAGACGATATTCTTGTCTATTCAAAGAGCAAGGAAGAGCATGAAGATCACTTGAGAATTATATTTAAGACCCTGAGAAAGGAGAAGCTTTATGCCAAATTTACCAAGTGTGAATTTTGGCTTCAAAAAGTTTCATTTTTGGGTCACATAATCTCAAAAGAGGGGATATCTGTGGATCCAGCAAAAACAGAGGTTATCGAAAGATGGTCAAGACCAACAACAGTAACTGAGATCCGAAGTTTTCTTGGTTTGGCTGGATATTATCGACGTTTTGTAAAAGATTTTTCACGATTATCTAATCCAATCACCAAGTTGACTCGGAAAGGAGTTAAGTTTGTCTGGACAGAGGAATGTGAATAGAATTTCAAGGAGTTGAAAAGAAGGTTATCCAGTGCACCTGTGCTCACACTGCCTTGTAGTGGAGAAAGGTTTGTGATCTACAGTGATGCATCCAAGAAGGGATTGGGGTGTGTTCTTATGCAAAATGATATGGTGATAGCTTATGCCTCACGACAGTTGAAAATCCATGAGCAAAATTACCCAACACATGATTTGGAGTTGGCTGCGGTAATCTTTGCATTAAATATTTAGAGGCATTACCTTTATGGTGAAAGGTGTGATATTTATACTGATCATAAAAGTTTAAAGTATATTTTCACACAAAAGGAGCTGAATATGCGTCAAAGAAGATGGTTGGAGCTGATTAAGGATTATGACTGCTCAATCCATTACCACCCTGGGAAAGCAAACAAGGTGGAAGATGCATTAAGTCGACAAGACCATGCTAGTTTATCCATGATGAGGATCACAAAAGATCCAATATTTATGGATTTACAAAGGATGGATCTTGGAATTATAATGGAAGGGGAAAAATCTTATCTTTCTCAAATGAATTTTCAACCATCTATACATGTGACGATTAAAGAGGCACAGAAAGAAGATGTCGAGTTACAAAAGAAGGTGATAAATGTTCCTGAATTCAACCTTGATTGTGATGGGATAATAAAGTTCAGGAATCGGGTTTGCGTTCCTCCCATCCACGAATTAAAGAATGAGCTGCTGGATGAGGCTCATAGTTCATCATTCTCTATTCATCCTGGAAGCACGAAGATGTATAGGGACCTGAAAGAGTACTTCTGGTGGGATGGCATGAAAAGAGATGTTGCTGAATATGTCTCTCGATGCTTGGTTTGTCAACAAGTTAAAGCTGAGAGACAGAAGTCTAAGGGGATGTTACAACCATTACCCATACCCGAATGGAAATGGGAAAACATCACTATGGACTTTGTCACAGGACTTCCTAAAACATCCAAAGGCAATAATGCTATCTGGGTCATAGTTGATCGTCTTACAAAGTCTGCACACTTCATTCCTATTAGAGAGGATTTCTCTCTAGATCAGCTTGCCAGGATATATGTAAAGGAAGTGGTAAGATTACATGGAGTACCACTTTCTATTATATCTGATCGGGATCCGAGATTTACCTCGAAGTTCTGGCGAAGTCTTCAGCATACTCTGGATACAGAGTTGAGTTTCAGCACTGCTTATCATCCCCAGACAGACGGTCAGTCTGAGAGAACAATTCAAACCCTAGAAGATATGTTGAGAGCTTGCTCTATGGATTTCAAAGGAGGTTGGGATCAACACCTACCTTTGGTGGAATTTTCTTATAATAATAGCTTTCACTCCAGTATTCAGATGGCTCCTTATGAAGCTCTCTATGGAAAGAAATGCAGGACTCCAACTTGCTGGGATGAAGTTGGGGAAAGAAAGCTATTAGGACCTGATCTCGTTGATGAAATGGCAGAAAAGGTTAGATCTATTCAACAACACATAAGAGCAGCTCAGAGTCGACAGAAAAGTTATGCCGACAACCGAAGAAAAGACCTAGAGTTTGAAGTGGGCGATAAAGTGTTCTTACGAATATCTCCCTGGAAGAGGGTTATAAGATTTGGAAAGAAGGGGAAGTTGAGCCCTAGATATATCGGTCCTTTTGAAATACTGGATCGTGTTGGGAAGGTAGCTTACCGATTGGCGCTTCCACCGAATCTCTTTCAAGATCACGATGTGTTCCATGTATCTCTCCTGAGAAAGTACATACCAGATCCTTCACATGTACTCAGCTCAGAAGTTGTACTGCTGGAGCAAGATCTTTCTTTTGAAGAACAGCCGATAGAGATTCTGGATCGTAGCGAAAAAGTCCTACGAAACAAGACCACTCGATTGGTGAAAGTTTTATGGAGGAACCACCAACTTGAAGAAGCTACATGGGAGCTTGAGGATATGATGAGGGAGAAGTATCCTCATCTGTTTGTAACAAAGTGACGAATTTCGAGGGCGAAATTCTTTTTAAGGGGGGTAGAATGTAACACCCGAGACTTTTATGTTATATAAATCATCAAAGGAATCTTTTTCTACACAACACTTGCTTGGCTTGCTTTGCACGCATTCACGACCTTCCTCGATAGCTTGCGTCGTACGCAATACCGAGTTTCACTAAACAACAATATGCTATTAAAACTAGCCGTTATGAATAGTAATAACCACTTTTTGAAATTTTATAAATTTTATTTTTCAAAATGGACTTCATTTTTGGACTCAGAATATCGAAATTAGCCTAGGGTGAAATTTTGGTATTTTTCTGAAAACTTTCAATTTTTGATGAATAGTGAAACCACTAAGTGGTAGGTTAAAAAACTGAATTTTGCATAAAACATAATTTTACCGCTTCTGTGAATGGAATTTCGAAAATCCGAGATACACGGTTAATATCAAGGACTAAAATGTGGTTCAATGAGATGAAAATAATTTTTTGGTGAATAGTAACTTTTTACCTTTTTTACCGCGGTTAATAGTAAATAGGGTAACTAAGGGTAAATATGATATTAATATTACCCTAACACATGTTATAATTCTATTGGACAAGTGTAATTCGACCAAAAACAAACTTAGGAATAAAATATGACCATTTAGGCCCACTTGGATTAGATTAGGACATTTATTATTAATTTATTTAAAGAAGGGTTAAAATAGTTAAATTTAATGTTTAATAAGTAAATAATTTTTAATATGGGGTTATACATAAGATAAATTCTATTGTAAATATTCATTAGAAAGCTAAAAAGATTTCCTACATGATGGTATTTTATTTGTAATTTTTAGACATCAAATAATTTAATTTATTTATGACACAAAGATGATGCAGTAATTATCTTATTAATGAAATATTGACAAAATTGATAATATAAATACCAAAATAAATGTAATTTGAGACTTTTTATGAATTCCACTAATTATCTAGGTTACTATGATATATTATTGTTGATTTAATAAACTTGGTTCGAACATATAATTCTGTTATGACTTTCACAAAAATCATATATCAATTAGTGTCAAAATTGACACAAAATAGTTTTTAAATCAAATATTATATTATTAATTGTTATTTTATTCCTAAAAATCTAAGGTTCGGCCAAATGACTTAGATAAGGATATATATATTAATAATAAACAATTTGGGGTTCGTTTGGCATGTTATAGTAAGTGTATTAACCATATAGTGAAAGAAAACAAAAAGACACGGTAAAAGTTAAATTAATTAACTTAGAGTTAAATCTAATTGATAAGTTTAAAATAATACCCTAAACTTGTATAATTCCTATTGGTTGATAGGATTTCGACCCATCCCCACTTTAGCTTCGAAATAAGACCCTTTGGAACCATTATAATCCGATTTTGACTTTAATATAAAATAATATTTTGAGATATTCCTAAGGTGCCCCTCTCCTCCCTTATAAAAGGGCACCTCCCCCCCCCCCTCCTCCTCACACCAATTTGAGCACTCAATCTCGGCCAACCCCTGCCATTTTCTCCTCTCCACTTCCCTAGAATAATCCTAGAGGTCCTGGTCTTATCCAAAGACCAATCTTAGTTCCTTAAGTGGAGGATTCAAAGAGGCGTTCCAAAGAAGAGGTAATATCCATTACCGATCTTTTCAATTTCTTTCTTCTTCAACTTCTTCTTCTTTAGTTGTTTCATGATAAAGTAATAACATCAGTATTACTTACATACTGATATGTTATTATAAATATGAAACAACCCTAATTCACCTTCTATCCATCCTACGGAAAAATGAAATCACCGCGCGTGCGTACGTACGGAATACCGTCTCCACGCCGTGGTGTAATCTATTTTCCACCATCACCTTACAAGGATGGGTATAATGGTGTAATGAGTAACTATATATGACTATTATGAAGTAATATTGATACTGAAATAATATATATATATACTCCAATACAATTCCACGATCATAGGAACGATATCATCACTCGTGCGTACGTACGGAATACCGTCTCCACGATGTGATGCGATTCGTCCTACATGATCTTCATTTCATAATGATTATATAAATGAATTGAATGAATGAATATGGTATATACTACACTAATACCATTCTGGAAATGAATTATCTATAACCTAAAGATAAGAATAAGAATTTATTCAACAAAACACGCATAAGAACAAAAAGTTATAAAGACCCGAGTAACAAGTAACAATGAAATATTATTAACAAGAAGTTAATAATATGACCATATATGATCTCATATCAATATGTATGATTCTGGAATAAGTCAATAACATTATTTAAACCATTATATAGGAGCTTCGGACACGAACAAAGCAAATCGGACCTAAGGTAAGGGAAATACCACAATCTCATTTTTATCCGAGATTGTTTATTCGTAAGTATTTACTGGGGTGTATTTTATCATCCACATCCATGTTCCTTCAATATGTAATATTGTTTCCATCCACTTACAATAGTTTAAATCCAATTTTACTCTTCAGTGAGTTTTTAGTAAAGAATATGAAAGGAATCTTTTGTCGCTTTTTCATACGAGGTACTTTTTGACTTTTCCGACAAAAGTACGAAGAATGTTTTTTTTAACTTATACGGCACGAATGGATTTATACTGTTTTATAAAGCCTTATTTTCATGAAGCTTCCTCTATAAGATTTCATGACTATTTTCAATAAAATCTCTTTCTTTTAAAATTGCATGATGTTTTGTGAAAAGAAATTGATTTTGAAGAAGAAAGGATATTTTCCTCAAGAATTCAATTCAAGTGATTTATCAAAATTATTTTCCATATAAGATAATAAAGGGTTCTGTTTCTATCCATATTTTTACATTGATTTGACTATGTTGTGATGGAATTATGTTTATGAATTCCTTTATCTTATATGAATGGTTTTATGATGTCATGTTGTTTAAGAATCCCATTTTTATTACATGGGTTATGCAATGATGTATGATGTATGATTTTGTGGCACACATAAGAAAGGATTCATTAAGAGATGGGTGGGACCTATATCTCCCTCAAATGCATTGGGTAAAGATTTTATATCTCATGAGATAGACATGGCTGGAACGGAAGGTTATTTCGGTTCAGTGATACAGGACTGAAACGAGGAGTGAACTCGGTTCAGAAAGGGACTTTGTCCACTAAGATAGTCTTGGAAATGAGTCAGGACTAACAAGAAATGATTTTACATGATTATGTGTGCATGCCACAAAGTTTCAAGTTTTATGTTATGATTATGGGGATCTCATTTTCACTTCTATGATTTATTCCATGATAAGATATTATGATCTCTTTTGCAGGTTTTGATTTTCAAAAAGATATGATATGATTTTTATTTCCTTTATTTGCCCTTGCTGAGCATTTGAGCTCACCCTTTTATGTTTTCTTTTCCCCAGGTCAGGAAGATGGATATTAAGTAGAATATGCTAAAAGGGACCCTAGATATGATGAAATAAATGGGAGACACTGTAGAAGATTTATGAACCAGTTGTTTATGTTTCCCAGTTTCTAAAGACACTATACCTATACGGTGCTTTGTGGTTTTGTCATATGTTGTAATAAGTGTACTTCAATTTTGAAGTATTAAAAATGTATGTAAAGTATGGGTCGTTATAAAAACAATCCACATTTATTTATTAGAAAACAACTATTTTTTATCACAAATCACTCATTTCATGTTTCATCGTTACCACATACCATTTTATGATTGTGTACTATTATTTTCATTTTTGTACACACAAGTTTTCATAGAATCATATTTATCCAAAAACTGAATTCTTAATATGAATATTTCTTCCACTTAGTGTATTGTATCTATGTAGCACCTATCAACTCACAATTTTTAGAAAAAAAATTATATACTTTTTTGAAAATTGTATATATCCTCATGGAAAACACCAAAAAATATTTAGAATATATCTCATAATGTTTATGATTGTATGTGATCACTTCTTGACAACCCATAATTAGAATATTGTAATTTACATGATATTTTGAAGAAGGTAGATTTTAAAGATTGGATGGGTTAGGTCAGGTAGATAAAAGGGCATGCTTAATTTCCATATTTTTAACGTATTGGTGTGTAGTACAATGAAGCTTATGTACCACACTTGTTTCAAATTTTGTTTGTCATATTTATTACTATTTATCCACTACTGTTACCCAGCCAATATGACCTTTGGGGATCATCACCCATACAACACACCACATGCCACAAGGGATTCATCCCACCAGTACACCATGCACACACCATGCACCCATTAACATCTATTGGGAGAATACACACGACCCAATAACTCCTTAAATATGGGGTATAATCTAGAACTTATGCACTGTCTATTAAACCTTTTGGCTAGACCTAGAAATGTTTCAATGTGTGTGATTGAACCACATATGTAACACCCCAGGTAAATAAAGAATATTTAATTTTTATATATATCGATATTTGTGAATAAAATATTAATATTACTTTAAATGGGATGCTACGCTCGATGGCGTACCCAATACGCAACAATGAGTTTCTTGGAAATCTTACGTTGCACTCTAATTATAAAATAATATTATTTTAAAGAGTAGTTAACGCCTAGCCGTTGTAATAGCGGGAATGAACATAAATAACTACAAAATGATTATATATGTTTGTCAAATATTTTTACTCTTTACAATAAATTTTAGAGGATTAGAAATGCGAATGAATCCAATTTTAAGCGTAGACATTCTAATATTCTTTAAAAGGTCGATTAACCGCCTTTGAAGGCGAACCTCTTTTAAATCCACTTTTTGACAATTTTATGTGTTATATTTGACAAAATAAAATTCTTATTTAGAATCGGGACATCAAAATTTACTTTGTGTAAATTTTTGGTATCTTTCCGATAAATATCATTTTTTTAATGAATAGTGAAAAAATGTTTTATTTTAATTCAAAAAATCTTTTTAATATAATTTCTTTATATTATTAGATTATCTTTTGAATAGTTTTTAAAGTAAAATTAGAATATATTTTTACCATTTAATCCAATATTGGTCTTTGGAATTAATTTCACTTTGAAATTGGACTTAAACTAGTGTCAATATTTTGATACTTATTGTTTCATAAAAACACGCTATTTTCTCTGACAGCTTGAATTAATTATTAAATTAATTAATTCTACTAATATGTTTTGAATTTTGTAAAATAGACATCATTTTTTAATTCATAAAATCAAATATAGCTTAGGGTGATGTTCTAGTATTTTTCTAAAAAACTTCAATTTTGATGAATAGTGAAAGCACTAAGTGGTACTTATAAAAACTGATTTTCCGTTTAAATGAAATTTTACCACCTCTGTGTTTTGAAGTTCAAAAATCCAACATACATGGTTGTAATTAAGAAGTAAAATGTGGTGCAATGGTATTAAAATGATTTTTTGGTGAAGAGTTACTTATTATGTTTTTAATCGCGATTAGACGTAATTAGTGCAGTTTAAGTTAAAAATAATGTTTTAATAATATGAGATGAGATTGACACATGTCGTACCCTAATTGGATGTGTCATTTCCGACCAAAAAAATCCATGGGTCAACATGGGGACCCCATGGAGCCACTTTTTTTGGGAAATGACATAAATAACTTTTTATTTAATGTTAATGTAAAAATGACACAAACATGAGATGTTTTATTAAAACAATTTTTACATGGGGTTATAGAAGTCATATTTTTGACTATAAATATTCATTAGAAATCTAAAAAGATTTCCTACATCATGAGTTTTGTTTTATAATTTTTAGACATTTAATATATTAAATTATTAATGACATCATGATGATGCAGCGATTACCTCATTAATAAAGGATTTAAATAAAATGAAAAGATAATGTAAAATCTATGACCTACACATGTACAAAACCTATTTGATGGGTATATTTCAAACCCTTATCACCTTATACTCTAATTATTTCAATGTGGGACCTTTTAAATCCGAAAATCATTTTAAAATAAAGGAACATTTCTTTACTTTCCAAGAGTGCCCCTCCCCTCCTCTTATAAAAGGCCCCCACCTCAACCTCATTACCCACACTTAAAAAGCCATTTTCTCGGCCAACCCCTGCCCATTTTGTATCTCGAGATCCCTATATAACTCCTTGAATCGTCACTTTGGGCAGAAGTCTTCCTAAGGAAGCCTTTGAGCTCAAACTAAAGAGAGTTACCCGATTTTAAGGTAATGTCTTCAATTGAGTCCTTTTGTTTTATTTTGCTTCTAAAACCCACTAAACTCTTTTTATTCATTTCTTTTGTAAATAATACTGTATCTTCAATATACTAGGGTGTTGTAATAAGATGGTTTAGAGCTACACTTACACACACCTTCATCTAATGGTTAAAGAACATACTGTTTCTATGGTTGGCGATTTTCTGCCTCACGAAACAAGGATTGTTCAATATCCTTTTAACACCTTTAATGGTGGCCATTGTGATGTAAATGTATTTTATATATGATATATATGGTATTTAATTTTACTATATAATTCTTTATTTTATACATTCCTTTATTCTTTTCATGTTTTGTAAATGCGATAATTTCATATGAGGAAGTGTGGACTACTGCCCCCTCAAGTGATGTGACTCGTACATGCAATACATGGAATGTATAAAGAATGAAATTAATGAAAATATGTGACCTATATAACATATATATTATACTATAATTATAATATATATATGTATGTATATCATTTATTATTAATTCCATTAATATGACAAAAAAATGAAAGTAGCGTTCATGCGTACGTACGACCTACCGTCTCCATGAACGATGCTTTTCGTTTTTTATCTCCAAATGATATGGAATAGTATGAAATGAATATGTACTGGATATATATGATATTTCAATCATTAATACTATTCTTGAAATTATTTATTTATAACTACATGGGAAATAATTTTTCAAACAAGTTCATTTTTGACTCATGTACCAAACATCGGCAAAAACGTCTAATATGAACTAACATTATTAGACAATTATTATAACATTATAATATGTGATATGAACTGAATAATAATATTTAAAGGAGGTCCTTAGGAAAATATAAATTGACCAAAGTTTATTATTCAGGAATATAAAGAAATGAACAAGACAAGTCGGACTTGAGGTAAGGGATCCTACTCCTCTCTTTCTTTTTAAGTACACTCTTTTAAGTCATTCCTTTTAAAGATCATCTTTCTTGTTATTAGGATGTTCTTTTAAATTAATAATACTGTAATTTTTATGTTCATATGATTATAGAACCTATTCTCCCTCATCAATCCATTTTGGAAGTTTTGAGTGGCGCCGTTAGGCTGTCGAATTTTCGTAAGAGATCTAACTCCTCTTTTTCTTTTTAAGTACTCTCCTTTATGTAACTTGTTTTAAGCTCTCTTTGTTATGTTGGGGGATGTTCTTTTATATTCCCCTTTCTAGAAAATTTATGTTAATATGATGAGAGACCCTATTTGATCTCATCAATCCATTTTTGTATGTTTTAAGGGGCGCTGTTAGGCTGCCGAGTTTTCGTAAGGGATTTTTCATCTCACTTTTATTCCTATGAGATTTATGATACATTTGCCACAATTTCCTTTGAGTGGTCTTTGTACTGCCCATTATTTTACTCATTGTGTAATATAATTTCATTTATGAGTATTTACATCAATGTTTTATTGTCCTTCTTTCACAGGGTGTATGTTTCGAAAGATACCCATGTCTGTAAGGGAACCTCTCACCCTCCTCTTTTTAAAAGACTTCTTTAGTTATGTCTTTTAATTCACATACTATTATGTTGGGATATGTTATTCTATATCCTTATTGATTTAAATTTTATGTCCATGTGATGAGATACCCTTTTTATCTCTCATCAACTCATTTTCTGAATTTTGTAGTGACGCTGTTAGGTTGTCAAATTTTTTCAAGGGAACTTCTTAACCCAAATTTGATTCTTTGGGATAAACTTGTACTCCTTGAATATGTCATTCTATGAATATTTTTGAATAACCTCTGATTGTTCTACACTTAATATCCACTTATATTTTTTTTATTTGTTTGTGACACATAATTATGTAATTGATTTATCCTTAAACCAAGGATACCATCTTTTTATGGGACTTTGTCTCAATCTCCTTTTCATTGAGGCATATTTTATTTTATACACAAACTTCTTTTATACGGTGTATAAACTCTTTTGACTTTTACGTTTATCCAAAAGGAATTATTTTTACACAAGGAATTTTACAAAACGAAGAAAGGGAATGTTTTGGTCATACGTATGCGGCGACAATGACTTCTCCGCCGCCGTGACCATTATTTGAGTTTCAGATTCCTCTACAAGCCATACCTTCTTTTTAAAAGAAAAATAAATACCATGTTTTACTTTTCTTTTATTTTGGTTTTGAAAATGGTTATCATAATGTTTTTATATCAATGTGTTGTATTGATATCTTGTGATTGAAAAGTGGAAATGTTATGTTTCATTTATGCAGGTTTTATGTGATACGATTATGTTATGGTTCTTGGGAATTATTATAATTACGGGTGGTTCCATGATAAACTAAGGGTGGGTTAGCCCGATATAGCTCTCCAATGCATTGGGTAATGCGAAGGAGTGAAACTTTAAGGTTTCTCCGAAGAGATTTAGGGTATATAATGTCGTGGGTATTACAAAGTTAACCAAGAGGGTTACTCTCTACGTAAGAATGTTATGAATGCCTCAAGTTACCTTTTATGTCTTAGGATTTCTGTGATTTATTCATTATTTGATGAGGAATTTTAAAGTGCCTATGTTTTATGGGTAATGTATGATTTCTTTCTTATGTATATATGAACTCATGTTTCCTTTCCATATTTTTATTACCCTTACTGAGATTTTTATACTCATCCCATGTTTTTTTGAAATGTTTTTCACAGGTAAAGGGAAAGGTACACGATATGATGATAGTGTCAAGGAAGTTTAAAGAAATAATCCATGTTTTATTTTAAATATGTTTCCATTGATGGAAAAAATGAATACTATCTTTATGTAACCACTTTGTTTAAATGTGGAATGTAATGCAAGTTTTATGATCTAAATCTCTAAAACACTAAACCTGAAAAGATCCTCAATGTGTAATCTTGTATTAACTCAAGATTAAGTAAGGTTTAAGTCTGGGGCCTTATTGTTGGTATCAGAGGTCGGTTTAGACATATTTAGGGATTAGGAGTTTTTGTTAGACACATGATTAGTCCCTATATCTATTATTTCAGTTAAATACTTGTTTTATAACTCTTTTCAGGTCAAGTAAAGTCGGTTACGAATGGAAGGAGAAGGATCTCAAAAGACATTCCGATCTCTTCCTGATGACATGCTTGCAATAATTATTACAAAGTCATGTTTGGATGATTGGGAAACTTTTTCAAGTATACAACTCACTTGAAAGCAGTTGTTTGAGAAATCAAACACCTCCACTATACCTCGTTATCATCGTGGATGATGGGTTGTTTTTAGACAAATACTATTTTCAAAAAATTCTCATATTTTCAAGGAAGGTAAATATTATCAAAGTATTTTCAAATATTTTACATTATCACAAGAATTTGAGGAATATTATGATTTTAAAAATGGTGCTGAGGAAGGAGACCCTTGCACAACCTATTTAAATTTTATTTTAAAATATAGTCTCTCAGCACATACTTATGGTATTTTAAAAGGACCAATAATAGAAAGTTTCAACTCAAATTCTATCCATCTATTTTATAGAAATCATGTTTTATCAGATGTTTTGGAATTATATGTCATACATGATTATTTTCCAAAACTGTTTTTCTGTGAACACCCATATGACCCATGTTGTACAAGGTTTATTTTGATGGAGGAAGCAAACGATTTTGAAATATCTCTAAATCATTGTTGTAATGCGTGGGACTTCTACCTACATGAGAAATATGACGATGAAACCGAGTGGATACCATTATCAAGGTATGATGTTATTCATTTTGGGAATTGTTTTATTTTATCTTATGGTGGTGGAATACGACTTCAAGAATTAAGATGTTGAGATCATAACGAATTTGGATGAAAATGAGAGGTATAAGGAAGCTATTGAGTTGAAAACATGTTAGGGTTATTTTTGGAGTTTTATAAAAAGGACTGGATGCAGACCATGTGACAACTCGTCGCGTCGGACAAAGCTGCAAGAATAGAACCCACAACCAAGGTGAAACTGTTATCTATCGCCTACCACTGGACTACGTGAAGTCCCTGGTTAGTTTGACTGATTCTTTTTAGTTAGATGATTTTAAGAATTAAGAGTAAGTTGATTTTGGGAAATCTATGGAAATTTATTAACCTATCAGGGAGGATATGTGATTAGGTTAATTACTTTTCAATACGAGACATTTAGAGAAACCGATGTTGTTTGGAGATAAATGTTACGATTTAACTTGGAAGACTATGTGACTAAATACTTCAAATATTTGGGTTTCAATCTTATGTTGGTTTACTTTGAATAATTTTATGGGAAAATTGTTTATCGAATGGTCCTCGTTGAACTTTGGGTTTTGATGGAAAATTTTTGGAGATAAAGAATAGATTTTCTTTTTATAAAGGGTTATCCTTTTCTGGATTATCTGATCTTGTACTAACCTTTTTGGTTTTGGTTTTGGTTAAAGTCTAAAGACAAGGGAAGTATATAGTTCTCTTTTGTGGATTAGGTGATTCTCTAGAAGTTGATTATATTACTCTTAATGTGAACAAGTCTTCCTAAATACTCGTCTTTTGGAGAAAATGTGAGTTTGAGTAAGGAATATATTAAAATTTGAAAGTCAACATGATAAGTGATTATGTTTCCTTATGAATAAATTCTTCAATAAAAAGTAACATAAAACAAAAATGATGTCAATTAACTTTTCCTACTGGGGAATCAAATACCGTTTAACCCATCACAATATTGTGATTTTCTTGTGGTTAACATTCTCTTAAACATGTTTTCTATCACTCTCCATCAGAACATGACCCTATGTTTTCTCCTCCATGTCCATGTTTTCATACATGGAATCCTAGTATGGGTTAACTCAGGTGACCTTTGTACTTATCTTTCTTTATTTGAAAGTGATTGTTTCACTGACTCTTATTCCAATGTGGGACTTTCAAAGATGTTTCGAAGCCCAATTTTAAAATTGTGAGGACGCAATTCCCAATAGGGGGGAAGAATGTAACACCCTAGGTAAATAAAGAATATCATATTTTTATATTTATCCATATTTGTGAATAAAATATTAATATTACTTTAAAGGGGATGCTATGCTCGATGGCGTACCCAATACGCAACAACGAGTTTCTTGGAAATCTTACGTTGCACTCTAATAATAAAATAATATTATTTTAAATATTAGTTAACGCCTAGCCATTGTAATGGCGGTAATAAACAGAACTAACTACAAAATGATTATATATGTTTGTCAAATATATTTACTCTTTACAATTAATGTTAGTGGATTAAAAATGCGAATGAATCCAATTTTAAGCGTAGAAATTCTAATATTTTTTAAAAGGTCGATTAACCACCTTTGAAAGCGAGACTCTTTTAAATCCACTTTTTGTCATTTTTATGTATAATATTTGACAAAATAAAATTCTTATTTAGAATCAAGACATCAAAATTTACTTTGTGTAAATTTTTTTTATCTTTCCGATAAAGTTCATTTTTTTAATGAATAGTGAAAAAATGTTGTATTTTAATTCAAAACCTCTTTTTAATATAATTTATTTATATGATTAAATTATCTTTTGAATTGTTTTTAAAGTAAAATTAGAATATATTTTTACCATTTAATCCAATAGTGTTTGTTGGAATTAATTTCACTTTGAAATTGGACTTAAATTAGTGTCAATCTTTTGATACTTATTGTTTCATAAAAATACGCTATTTGCCCTGACAGTGGGAATTAATTATTAAATTAATTAATGTTACTAATATGTTCTGTATTTTTTAAAATAGACATCATTTTTTAATTCAGAATATCAAATATATCTTAGGGTGAAGTTTCGGTATTTTTCTGAAAAACTTCAATTTTTGATGAATAGTGAAACCACTAAGTGGTACTTATAAAAATTGATTTTCCATTTAAATGAAATTTTACCACCTCTGTGTTTTGAAGTTCAAAAATCTGACATACATGGTTTTAATTAAGAAGTAAAATTTGGTTCAATGGTATTAAAATAACTATTTGGTGAATAGTAACTTATTATGTTTTTAATCACGATTAGTGGTAATTAGTGTAGTTTAAGGTAAAAATAATGTTTTAATAATATGAGATGAGCTTGACACATGTCATACCCTCATTGGATGTGTCATGTCCGACCATGAAAATCCATGGGTCAACTTGGGGACCCCATGGAGCCACTTTGGTTGGGAAATGACATAAATAACTTTTTATTTAATGTTAAAGTAAAGATGACACAAACATTGGATGTTTTATTAAAACAATTTTTACATGGGGTTATACAAGTCATATTTTTGACTATAAAAATTCATTAGAAATCTAATAATATTTCCTAAATCATGATATTTGTTTTATAATTTTTAGACATTAAATATATTAAATTATTAATGACATCATGATGATGCAGCGATTACCTCATTAATAAAGGATTTAAATAAAATGAATAGATAATGTAAAATATAAGACCTATGAATGTCCAAAACCCATTGGATGGGTATATTTCAAACCCTTATCACCTAATCCTAGAATTATATTAATTTGGGACCTTTTAAATCAGAAACGCATTTTAAAATAAAGGAACATTTCTTTACTTTCCAAGAGTGCCCCTGCTCTCCTCTTATAAAAGGCCCCCACCTCTACCTCCTTACCCACACTTCCAAAGCCTTTGGCTTGGCAAAAAGCTGCCCATTTTGTATCTCCACATCCCTATATAACTCCATGAAGCCTCTATTTGGTCAGATGTCTTCCCAAGGAAGCCTTTGAGCTCAAACCAAAGGGAGTTACCCGATTTTAAGGTAAAGCCTTCACTTGAGTCCTTTTGTTTTATTTTGCTTCTCCAACCTCCTAAACTCTTTTTATTCATTTCTTTTGTAACAACTACAGTATATTAAATATAATAGGATTTTTTTATAAGAAGTATTTGATCTAAAATTACACACACCTTCATCTAATGGTTAAAGAACATACTGTTTCTGTGGATGGCGATTTTCTGCCTCACGAAACGATGATTATTCAATGTTCTTTTAACACCTTTAATAGTGGCCATTATGATGTCACTGTATTCTATATATCATATATATAGTATTTATGTTTACAATATGCTTCTATATTTTATACATACCTTTATTCTTTTCATGTTGTCTAAATGCGATAATTTCATATGAGGAAGTGTGGACTACCGCCCCCTCAAGTGATGTGACTCGTACATGCAATACATGGATTGTATAAAGAATGAAATTAATGAAAATATGTGACCTATATAACATATATATTTTTATTTAATTATAATATATATATATGTATATCATTTATTATTAATTCCATTAATATGACAAAAAAAATGAAAGTAGTGTTCATGCGTACGTACGGCCTACGGTCTCCATGAACAGTGCTTTTCGTCTTATATCTCCAAATCATATGGAATAGTATAAAATGAATATGTACAGGATATATATGATATTTCAATCATTAATACTATTCTGGAAATTATTTACTTATAACTACATGGGCAATAATTTTTAAAACAAGTTCATTTTTGACTCATGTACCAAACATCGGCAAAAACGTCGGATATGAACTAACATTGTTAAACAATTATTATAACATTATAATATGTGATATGAACTGAATAATAATCTTTAAATGAGATACTTAGGCAATTATAATTTTACCAAAGTTTATTATTCAGGAATATAAAGAAACGAACAAGACAAGTCAGACTTGAGGTAAGGGATCCTGCTCCTCTCTTTCTTTTTAAGTACACTCTTTTATGTCATTCCTTTTAAAGATCATATTTCTTGTTATTAGGATGTTATTTTTTATTAATATTACTGTAATTTTTATGTTCATATTATTATAGAACCTATTCTCTCTCATAAATCCATTTTGAAAGTTTTGAGTGGCGCCGTTAGGCTGCCGAATTTTCGTAAGAGATCTAACCCCTCTCTTTCTTTTTAAGTACTCTCCTTTGTGTCACTTCTTTTAAGCTCCTCTTTGTTATGTTGGGGGATGTTCTTTTATATTCTTCTTTCTGTAAACTTTATGTTAATATTATGAGAGACCCCATTTGATCTCATCAATCCATTTTTGTATGTTTTATGGGGCGTCGTTAGGCTGCTGAGTTTTCGTAAGGGATTTTTCATCTCACTTTTATTCCCGTGAGATTTATGCTACATTTGCCACAATTTCCTTTGAGTGGTGTCTGTAATGCCCATTATTTTACTCATTGTGTAATATAATTTCATTTATGAGTATTTACATCAATGTCGTATTGTCCTTCTTTCACTGGGTGTATGCTTCGAAAGACACCCATGTCGGTAAGGGAACCTTTCACCCTCATCTTTTTAAAAGACTTCTTTTGTTATGTCTTTTAATTCACATACTATTATGTTGGGATATGTTATTATATATCCTTATTGATTTAAATTTTATGTCCATGTGATGAGATACCCTTTTTATCTCTCATCAATTCATTTTCTGAATTTTGTAGTGACGCTGTTAGGCTGTCAAATTTTTGCAAGGGAACTTCTTAACCCAAATTTGATTCTTTGGGATAAACTAGTACTCCTTGAATATGTAGTTCTAGGAATATGTGTGAATAACCTCTGATTGTTCTAAACATAATATCCACTTATATTTGGTGTATTCGTTTGTCACACATAATTATGTAATTTATTTATCCTTAAACCAAGGATACTGTCATTGTATGGGACTTTGTCCCAATCTCTTTTTAATTGAGGCATATTTTATTTTATACACAACCTTCTTTTATACGGTGTATAAACCCTTTTGACTTTTACGTTTATCCAAAAGGAATATCTTTTATATGAGGCATTTTACAAAACGACAAAAGGTAATGTTTTTGTCATACGTATGCGGCGACAACTACTTCTCCGTCACCGTGACCATTATTTGAGTTTCGACTTCCACTACAAGCCATACCTTCTTTTTAAAAGAAAAATAAATACCATGTTTTACATTTCTTTTATTATGGTGTTGAAAATGTATTTCATAATGTTTTTTATATCAATGTTTTGTATTTATATCTTGTGATTGAAAAGTGAAAATGTTATGGTTCCTTTAAGCATGTTTTATATTATACGATTATGTTATGGTTCTTGGGAATTATTATGAAGATGGGTTGTTCCGTGATAAACTAAGGGCGGGTGATCCCGATATAGCTCTCAAATGCATTGGGTAACACGAAGGAGGGAAACGTTAAGGTTTCTCCGAAGAGATTTAGGGAGCATATTGTTGTGGGTATTCCAAATGTAACCAAGAGGGTTACTCCCTACGTAATAATGTTATGAATGCCTCAAGTTACCTTTTATGTCTTATGATTTCTATGATTTATTCATGATTTGATGAGGTATGTTAATGTGCCTATGTTTTATGGGTAAGTTATGATTTCATTCTTATGTATATATGAACTCATGTTTCCTTTCAATATTTTTATAACCCTTACTGAGCTTTTTATGCTCATCCCATGTTTTTTTTGAAATGTTTTTCACAGGTCAAGGGAAAGGTACATGATATGATTATAGTGTCAAGGAAATGTCAAGAATGAATCCATTTTTTATTTTAAATATGTTTCCGTTGATGGAAAAAAATGAATACTATCTTTATGTAACAACTTTGTTTAAATGTGGAATGTAATTCATGTTTTCTGATCTAATTCTCTAAAATTCTAAACCAGAAAAGATACTCAATGTGTAATCTTGTATTAACTCTAGATTAAGTAAGGTTTAAGGCTGGGGCCTTATATTATAAGTACCACACGAGCCTTCGTTGTGCCTGTCTCTGGATGGCCATCGGGTTGGATGAAATTTTTAATTGAGGAACCCTTTAGATTACATTAAATTACTCATACGTAATAAATATAATTAAAATAAAATTATATATTATTATAAAAATATAAATTCACAATCAAATATTCATCTTCATGCATTAATTCTTTATATTTTCATGTCCACTTAAATTATTATTTTCATTGTGAAAATAAATATTTTTATGCTATTCAACTTATTTATGTAATGTGATAACTCTTAAGATCTGGAATTTGAAAATTAACATTCAAACAAACAATAATTTCATTTATATTAGATAATTTACAAATAATGAAATATAATCATATATTTTGGATGCAGAACAATTATCAAGGAATAACCACCCATCAGACGGATCCATTAGAATTATCTAGGCATCACCACTTCATACAAACCTTCCGAATTATAGAAGATTGACAGCTAATTACATTATATGGATCCATAAAAATTCGAATAGAAGAACCACCCATTATATGAAACCATATCAATTCCCAAGGTATCACCACTTCATCCATTATCACCAAAAGCATATTGAAACACTGTGACAACTATTACTACAATTATGTTAAAAAATTGCAATTTATAGTTTTGTAAAATTTTAATCAAATTTTAATTATATATATTAAATAAAATTAAATATTAAATATAATGAATCATAATTTAATCTTGAAAAAATTTACAGTTTTTCATTCCATACAAAATTCTAAATAAAAAAAGTCGTCTGTTAAGTAATATGTCTTACGGGGTTAAAATTTCTGAAAAAAACCACTTACCTTTTTAATCAACAAGTAAAATGAAATATAGGATACTATGTAAGGGAGATAAATAACATAATAATTTTTTTTGGAAATATATTCATATAATTAACCTTTTATAAGAATCAATTTTAGTTTATATTTTTTTATACTTGTTAGTTTAATATCTATTTTAAATATCATGAATGGGAACTTTTTTTTGAATTAGTTTCATAGTCTTGAAGTTGATAATAATTTTCCGCAAAATTTTTATAAAATTGTAATAATAAAATTTAATATAAATTAATTATTATAAATTTTTTTATTTTATGTTTTTATATTATGGGACTTTCGGTTACGATCATTAATGATGAATTTGGTGAAGATCAAGTTTCAATGATTCAGGGACATTGCTTGGTTGTTTCCTTAATAATGTGTTAAAATTTTATATTACCATTATATAATAAAATATAACCCATTATTCACTAATTTATTTCATATATTAAATGGAATTAAATTATCACAGTCATCCATAATGGAAATTTATATCGTTGTTCAAATTAGTTTCCAATCATACCCAAACCGAAACGTGCTAGGACTAATGGATGATTATGTCTTTGTTTAACTATAATATTGTTTTACGAAAATAATTCAAATAAAATTTAGTTGTTAATGAATATTTATATAATTTATATTATTAATTATAATAAAATTGTAATAAATACTATGTTATTTCATAACATTTAAAAAATTGTTATTAGAATGCTACTTTGGGTGGTCAAATTTTACATAGTTTTTATTGATAATATTTTTAATTGGTATTCCAATTTATCATTATAGAAAATTGGTAATTTTTTAAATATTTTATTTATACACTAATACTTTTATCATCACCATCCATGTATGGTGGATTTGAAAACAAAAATGGAAATATATTGTCCCATGGTGACAGTTGCCCACATGTACACATAAATAATTGTTTTAATTTCCATAAAAGAGGAATTGAAGTAATATTGTCAATAAACATATATTATATCATATATAATAAATGTAATTATTTTATATTTATTTCCATATTATTTCATCATATCTAATGAGGTGAATTAAGAAAAAGAAGCTATAACATTGAAGAAATTTTCCTCATAAGGCACATTTATCCGTTTCATAATTCTTATCTATTTTATTATTTTTTCTCATGAATATAAAAAGAATGAAACATAGTAGTAAAAATATTAAAAAATTATTTATAGATGGTTATTTTGTTCATAAATTATCCATACATCATACATGGCTCAAAAATATAAGTATTTATTGAATATCGTAAATCATCGTATTTTTTATTCAAAAAATAAAAAATATTTTAGAGAAATCACAAAAATTCATTATTATTTTTTTGACATGTCTAAATAAAAACATAAATTTTATTATGAAAATAATTTTATAAATATATTAATTTACATTTATTATTAAAATTTTTATTTACTTCTAAAATACAGATTTTAAAATTATAACTGATTTTATAGAAGATTGAAAAATTAATTAAGGCCCTACAAACATATACTATAATTATAAGACAAAAAATATTAATTTATGAATATATTTTATGAAAATAAATTTTATTTTAAATTATTAGATTAATTATAAATTTTAAAATGAATATTAATGTTTTATAAAAATACCCACCCTTAATTAATAATTTTTAATAAATATATTTAATTATACTATGACATAATTATATCGTATTATAATTTATGAGATACCTAAATCTATTTTATTATTTCATCATAAATATTATTATTCAACAGGCTGAATTACAATTCCTAATGGTCTTGTTATTATTCCAAGTGTTGGGTTACTATTCTGTTAAGAAATGTTCATTAATTTATTTAAATATAACTTTTTAATTCATTATTTATGAGAATGGGTTTTTATTGGCCTCTAAATTCTATGTGTGTGTTTTATACTATATAAAAATATTATAATAAGGGAAAATTTCAATGATAACAGTCTAGGTCATTACATCGATGATGAATTTATCTTATACAATGCTACTTTATTTTATGAATATACCATTTATTATTTTTACATAGAGAATTTAATATTGGACTATTCAATCTACCATGATTTTATATTGCTCGTATTGTTGGTATGAAATATACTACTTTGTTATAGATAAATAAATATTTAATCAGGAAACATTTTAATACATTCAAACTCTTCTCATTATCATCCATGTGTGGTGGTGATGAAATGAAATATGAAAATTAATTATTCCATGTAAGAGGTAGCCTATACTTACATATGAAGGAGGAACAAATTTATTTGAATAGGGAAAATTATTATTATTTTTTATCATTTTGAAATACAAAATATTTCATATATATCATACATATAAATTTCATTGCCTCTGCATACTATCCTTTTGAGATAATTAATCAAAATTAACACATTACTTCGGGGTGAAATTATTCTATGAAATACATGATTAACTGACTCATTCTCTTTAATAGGAATCTGATAAAGGTTTTCAATCCTTTTAAAATCATGATAATAAATTACCATGACAATAATTATACTTATTTTAACATTATAATGTTTATAATTTAATTTAATGATTTACTAATTAAAATAATCAAAGAGGTATGAGAAGAAGTAATTTAAAATTTATAACTCAATTCTTGGATTATTTCAATTATGAAGAGGGATAAGAACTTCTAGGGTGGTCTTTTAAGATGGATATATCTAGTTTAATGGGGAAAGGGATTTTTAGGATATGTATTATTAGAGTTTGGTATGATCTAAATTAGTAGTAGTGTGAGGGGATATCTGGAGGTGAGTGCCCATTTGATTTGGGGCAAGGGATTTATTTCATTTTATAAAAACCAAAAAAAATTCAATAATGGGAAGTAACCCTCTATGAAAAATAAAAAAATACATAAAAATTGAAGAAATATGTAATATGGATGATCATGTCACCAAAACCACATTCTCATTCATTTTTTTAAAAAAAATTGTATTTTATTCTTACATCTTTACCTATAGAATTTATGATTTTAACATTGAAACCACCTTTTTACCTATAAAAACTCATCATTTAGAAAAAAACATCTTCCAATTTAAATAATTTGAAAATAATGATTTCAAATTCTAAATCAATTTTATTTTTCACAATATTTAAAAGTTATAAAAAATAATTTTTAAATTGTATTCAAATAATGTAATAAAAAATTCTCAAAATTTAAAAATACGTTCTAAATTGTTAAATATGGGATTATAAATTATAATAAAATGTTTAATACTTAAAAATCACTTATTAAATAAATATTTTGTAATAGAAATTGGTTTTATGAATTCATAAATTAATACTTATTGACAAATAATGTCTTAAAAGCCAAGTTAGTTTTAAAAACAGTATATTGCACTATTTATATATAAAATAATACATTGATAAAAAAATAAAAAAGATGATCACAAGATTTTATAGACATTATTAATACAAAATGAAGATAATTTTCTAATTTTCAAATCATATTATTTATCACAATTATTTTCATTTAAGAATAAAAAATAGTGTGAAATCCTATTTATATAGAAAACTTATGTTTTATATTATTAAATAGTATGATTCTAATAAATTTATAATTATTCATGTCATAATGTATATATTTATTATTTAATATAAATATACATTGTTCTTCGACAAAAAATTATATTTTTTGCTATAACCATTTTTAATAATAATGTTAATTGATAAAAAATAAATTTGAGAAATGTATAAATATTCAGGATATATGAAAACATATTACTATAGATATAATCCTAATATATGCATACAAAATACCATATAACATCCATTTAGGACATAATTATTAGGTAATTACTTGCTTCTATCCTAGTTGGTAGTTTATTTATCATTGACCTTGTGTAAATATCATTGAGACAGATCCTCTCTTTAATATAGTTTCTATTAAACCAAAATTTCTCATGTTTGGATAGGGTGGTGTCTAAGGTAAACCCCAGATAAGTTACCAGCCTTCCAGGTTATGAGAAATTTTATTCATAAGGAAGAGTTATTTATCCGGTTCCCTTTCCTTCTTACATTATTTATCGATTTTATGATATGGTTAATTCAAATAGCTACATCAAATTTAACATCTCTATTTTTAATGATTATGTTTAACATTGAAAAAATATCATGTATTTATAGTTTTATTATGGTATAGTGTGTAAATCATTCGATTAAATATATTATATATTTAAGAATAATATATATTGAAATATTATTTTATTATAATTTTTGACTATAATGTTGCTCTTGTTATAAGAGAGCATAATGATTATCCATAAGGATCTTCCAATAATCACTATAATGTTATATTATATATAAATGTTCATCAATATTTTTTAGAATATTTTGGAATATATATTAATAATTAGTTTCATATCTATATTATTATCATCATTCATAGATGCATCAAATACATCCAGAACTCGTCGTATTGAAAATAAAATTATTTCTAATGAGGACCATACAATAATTAAAAAATATAATGATTATATTGAAAATAAATTTTACACAAGTTTACCATCAATATATCAACACAATACCCCTCAAAAAATCAAAAGGATTTGGGATCAATAATGATGAAGTAGAATTGTTTGAAAATTATTCCAAAAATATATTATTATAAATCAAAAGGATGGTACATTTTATTATTTACTGAAAGGTTAGTTTATCAATAATTTAAATTATGTCCAATCTGTTTAAGAATGTTTTTTAAATTACTTTCTCCTAGAATAATTATTTTTTACAAAACAATGAGTTTGTGTTTTAGTGACATGGTTTCATTTTTAAATCCCATCTCCTATTATTAATATACCATCAATTGCCCTAAAATCATCAATCATGTAATTGGATTTTATGGGATATTTTTTGTGCATTCTGTTAGAATTTATTATTTTTTATTAGTTGGTTGAATAAACCCAATATTAAATGTATGTAATTATTGATATAAACTATTATTAGATATTTTTATTTTATTCCATATCTCCATTATTTAATCATTGTATTGGGACTATTTATATAAGCTAATATAGATATTTTTTATTAATGAATTAATATAATGATATAAACTGAATGATTTATTCATCATTAAAATCATAATTCATGAAATATTAGATGGATTAAATTTTTTTTGTTTGTGGTTCTATTATTGAACTATTTTTTATATGTTTAGATTGTTACAAATGAATGGATTTAAAAAAATTTGACTATTGTTTTGTGAATAATTTGGCTTAAATTGTAATCTATCATTATTCAATCATAATTTTTTTAAAAATAGATTATACGGAAAAAACAATATTCTAAAAACTTTTATGTTTTAATATAATTTATGTATTTTAATTAAAATTATATGAGATTTTTTTAAATTATTTATTGATTAAATAATCCCTAATGATAACTGGCATTTACACATATTTATAAAAATTTAAGGTTATTGATTAAACTAAAAAAAGGATTTTTTAATTAAAATTAATTCATACTATTTTATTATATGGGTGTGTTTTGATATTTCTCATAGAATATAAATAATTGATTATTCTTTCAAAAAAGTGATGTTATATTTATATATAGGTTGTTAAAATTTCATTTAAACATAAGTATTGTTTTTGTTAGTTTATATATCCAAGTAATGTTCTCTGAATATGGTTATATAGAAACAAAAAATCAAAATCATTGTCAATTTATTGGATATGGATAAGACACATTTTAATTTTAAGGAAGGCTGAAAACTTTTATCATTTTACTAATTAAGAGTGTTATTAATTATATTTTATTTAAATTATATTATAGGATAATTTATTTCATGGTATTAATTTAATCTCATGAAAATCATAATTATATAATTTTTCATATAGTGGGTTTATGGTTATGAAATGGAACATAATATATGTTTTTCCAACCTATCCCTAGTTGGTTTGTATAAGTATCCATTTAAAAAAAAATTCTAAAATTTTTTTTAATTAAGATTATGGTGCTAAAAAAATGTAATAATTTTTTGTTATATTTTTTTATAAATTTGATTTTATAATTAATTTTTTATTCTCAATGAAATTTAATTTTTGATATATAATCATCAATAAAAAACGAGTTGCATTTTTTATGGAAATTGTACCATTTTTTCGTGACCTAAATTGGTGTATTGGTTATAGTGAATAAAAATAATTTAAAATTATCAACTCACTATATCTGTAAAAGGAAATTAATCCAATTACCGTTAACATAATGTCATTTGCTTTGGATCAACTATTAAAATATATTATGATTTTATTGTTTTAAATGGTAATGACTATGGAATAATGATCAAATTGATTTTATAATTATTTTTACATAATGATAAATTTTATCATTAAATAGTTTAGGTAATAATATTGTTCGATTTTATTTCATAAATTTGCCACTTGTAACAAGACAACACATGTTGTATTTTATGGCCATGGTCTAAAAGGGTACCACTGAGAGGGAGTGTGAATCAGTAGTATGTCTATATTTTCCTTTTAAAAATTATTCATTATAAATTAAAATAATATGGATAATTAATTTCACAAACAATATTTTTTTTTTAATTTATATCATGTAAACCTGAAATATATTTAATGTATAATACAAGGGATTCTTACAAGGTTAAGTCTCGTTTTGAGAAAGTTCTTTTTGGTTTCATCAACCAATTATTATTTAATGTGTATTAACATCACTAGAAATTATATTGACAAAATTTTTAGTAGAATTTGGAAATAATTATTCAGATAGAGAAGATCATCTAGATTGAATGATGGATTTTATGTACATATCATTCAATGGAAGAGATACAGGGTAGCACACCCCATAATCCTACATTGAACTCTACAGTTGTTTAGTTTAATATAAAAAATGATTCTTTTCATCAAATTACTCAATCCTAGGAAGTGAGGTTCCCACATTGATACACCATACACACCTAGATGGGGTGGACCATCACAGTCATCACTATCCACACATCACAATGCATGCCCCATGTTCAATATTCTCCTAGTTACTCCCAAATGTGCCATCTTGCATGCACCCATCATCTATATTAATGAATTACCCTCACCTACCATAAGGGGTAGGACTTGTTGACAACCTCTCACATTACTCCCCAATTGGGTCCCAACACTTTGGTTTATGTGGTTCTTGGATGAAACATGGTTGGGAATATTTTTTATATAAGGTATATCATAAAATTATTTTAAAAAAATGTATTAATTTATATTCTATGCCTTAATAATATATTCTACATGTTAAATGTAAATACATTTTATAAGGTTTCATTTTATTTTTCAATAATATGTACAAAATGAGAACTGGTTTAAATAAAGTCTACAAATTTCATTGGCATTTCTGATCATCTCAACATGTCATCCCCAATTACTTAGAAAAATTGTATTAAGCATCCCCAGTAAAGTTTTTCATGCTATATCTACACAGTAAATGGCTCTAAAAATTAAAATATAATCACTAATAATTGGGGATCTTGATTATCCCCCATTATATTTTTAGTCAACCAAAAATGAAATTTAAATAAAAATACAAAAGAGTCATAAAATCGGAACCTTAGTCAAGGAAAAATATATTTTCATCACAAAATTATAGGAGGTAATGTTTTTTTATAATTACTTATATCAATGATAAGTACTATTTGGATATGTGAATTACAATACTCCCCTTCAATTATCACATTCAACCCCCCATTTTTATTGTACAAATAATAATATATTAACAATCCACTCTCCTTAGATGAAAATATTTTAACATTTTCTCGCACATTAAAAAATACAATTTATTGGGTGGGTGGGGGTCTCAAAAATAGTTTTTAATGTATTTTATTTTGGAAAAATATCCATTTTAATACTCAGTGTCTCAAATCTAAATTTTGGAAAAACCTTTGCAAAGATATCTATAAATTGACCTAGAGTTGGACTATATCCCAATTTATTTTTTCAATTTACCATATTTTCCATTATAAAGTGAAATATGATTTTAATAATATTGGATTCTAAAATTATAAAAATATTTTTAGAAAAATCTATAATAAAAATAGTTTCACACTGAACTCATTTTGGTTTTACAATATTCACCCCTAAATCATAAAATATTTATTTATCTTAATATAATTTAAAATAATTGTTTTTCTAAATATATGCATCCTCCCTAGAACTCAGTGTCCTTGAATTATATTTTTAACATTTTTAATCAACACATCTATCTATTAGTAGAAACATTTCACCTAAGGTGGAAATTTTATCATCACACTCACCTGCCTAATCAGCATCCATAGAACTATTAAGATTCAAACATTATACATTCTTGTAATGTTCTCCACAATTCATAGTTCATCTAATATATCTGAAAATATTTTTTGTATCCAGAATACATGATTCCTTATGACATAATTTATATCTATCATAGAGACACACAATATATAAAATATATTTACATGAAGGTATAAGAAACATAAGACTTATAATATGTCAAATAAATTCACATTGATTAACATTATCTCTAATTCAATATTTAGAAAACTAAAAATAAACATGAATGGGTGTTAGCACTTACATTTATTCTTCTATTTAAAATTTCATCAAAAAATTATCTAGATTGCTTTTCAAGGGAGAATAAAATAAAATTATCATTTCACAAGATTTTTAATCCATATAAGTGTCTTAGGTCACCAGGAATAGACATCTCAATATTATATTTAATTTATTTTAAAATATTATGACATGATTCTTCATGAACCTATAAAAATGATACCATCAATATCTAAAATTAAAATATGAATTCATGTATAAGTTTATTTTAAATTAATTTTGTATCCCACATTTCATTTAAAAACATTCCTTCAAGAAATTTCCCAACATTGAATACAATGAACATGGGGATAGTTTTAAGATATAAAAAATCATATTTAATATATATAATATTCTTTACATTTATTAAGTACATTACCATCATGTTTCTCAATATAATCATCTTCTTCAAGATAACCATTTAGAAATATGATTTGAAGTCCATTTGATGGATGTTATTTATCTTATAGGTTGCAATTGAAATCAAAATTTTAAAATCATCTTACTAAGAAACTCATGAAATGGTGTCTTAAAAATCAACTAATTCTTATTGAGAGTATCCCATGTATACAAGTAATTATTTATTTATTTTAACCTCTACCTATCTGTTTATCCTGTTTTTAAGACCTAGTTACTTTTAATGACCTTAAAATCGTTAGGACTTGAAAGATGATACCATAGGGAAATATTTTCAGTTTTATTCATCTATACATTCATAGACATAATACACTATTAATGTTGGTTATATTAACTTACCAATTTAGTCTACAGTTGATAAAAAATAGATTTTTTATTTTCAAACCTCAACATTCCACCAGTTTGATCTATTGGGTGGTCATCATATTGCACCACTCTTCTAGCCTACATAGGGTACACTATTCCCCAATGATATAGTCTCATTCCACAAGATTTATCAACTATTAGTACATTAGTTTCATAGTTTTATCAACCCATAATTCGTAAAATGTATTATTTGATCCCATAATTATATTATAGGTATCTAATTCAGTTTCTTCATCACTCTCTTATTTTCAAACATGCCTATTTTTGGCATCACATTATTCAAAAAATTATACATATGAATTAGTATTTAAGGTTTAATAACAATTATTTGTAATAATAATAAATTATTTTTTGAATTATATAAAAAAACCATAAATATTATTTCCATGTTAATAAAAATCCATTAAAGACACATTCTTTAGCTTTGTTTCCATATTTATACACATTTGTGTCTTTGATTTTGATGACACATTCTCTCCCAAAAACATTAATTTTTGTAATTATAGGGCTATTATTATACCACATTTCATGTTAGTTTTAATTTCAAACTATATTATTAGATTATGTACTATCATTATGCACATATGTACAAACTATATCCCTCCAAAAAAATTTCTTATACCAAACAGTACAAGAATTGGTCTCCCTATGTCTATAATAATTATATCCATTCATTCAGAAACTACACTTTCTTTCAGTGTGTAATGGTTTCTATATTAATTTCATAAACATGATTTTTTAGGAATAGATTATGATGATCATATCATTTATTTCATTCCACACTAGTGCAGAAATCGTTTTTTACGTCACCATTTTTTACATCGGTTATATATAACCGACGTAACAATGCGGCGAGTAGATTTTTCACGTCGGTTATTTTAATAAACGACGTTACAAATCGCTCCTGTTGGGTTTTTACGTCGGTTATCTTATAACCGACGTAAAAAACCAATGCGCGGGGGTTTTTTTACGTCGGTTATTTTGTAACCGACGTAAAAAACCCGATATCGACGCGTTTTTACGTCGGTTATCAAATAACCGACGTAAAAAACCAATGCGCGGTGTGTTTTACGTCGGTTTTTTTATAACCGACGTAAAAAACCCCCGGGGGCTTTTTTTTACGTCAGTTATTTGATAACCGACGTAAAAAACGCGTCGATATCGGGTTTTCTAAGTCGGTTATTTTGGAACCGACGTAAAAAACCAAAGCGCGGGAGCCTTTTTACGTCGGTTTTAAGATAACCGACGTAAAAAAGCTAAAAAATAGTTTATAACGTCGGTTATTATATAACCGACGTTATAAAGCATTTAAACAAATTAAAGCCCGTGTTCTGTCATTTACGATTTTTTCGATTGACAGTCGCCGGCTCGTCTCTCTCTCGCACGGTAAACCCTAATCGGCTCGTCGATCGCATGCATTACACTCATTTTGGCTTCATTGTTTATCTTCTTCACTCCTCTCGGATCTATCATCTCAACTTGTGACATTCAAGTAAGCCTTCCACGAATTAATTTCGTTCGTTTTTGTTTCGATTCTTGATGTGCTTTTCGTTTGTTTTTGAATCTCGTGGAATTTTTTTTATTGCAAATGGTTATTATGTTCATTCAACTCGCAACATTCAACTCGCAAATGGTTATCAAAACATTGAGGATTAGCTTCAGAAAAATCTGAAAAATAATGGGTGGTACTGTAACGTTCCATTCTTCCAGCATCGTTATTATTTCCTACTTAGTTGTAATGTGTCTTTCTGGATGAAGATTGGTAGTACTTATTTTCTTAAAATCATATTTTCAATATGATTGTCCAGAAAATTATTTTCATGAATGAAATTGGACCAGGTACAATCGGTAATAACTATCCTTAAAATTTCATTCAACATTATTACATCATAATATTTTTTAAAAAAATTATGATTTTTAGAACTCCTAGATCAGAAAACCATCATCTGTTTTCAACTGAATTCATAAAAATATCAATTCATACCTATTACAATCAAATATTTCATTCTGGACTCATGGTGAGTCTGATAATACATTTCTTCTTTCAGTCATCTCCTAAAAATGATGGACCTTTTCATGAAAAGTGTATCTGATTTCTTGAATACGATGGTATGTCTGATTTTCAACAAAACCAAGTGAGGTGATTTCTTTTATTATTAATAATTCTTAAAAAAATTATAATACCTATATATTATTATCATCCTTTTCAGATTTTTCATTATAAAAAATGTAAAGGGTACTTTCTTTTCATTCTCAAGTTAAATTATATTTTTTATAAAGGTCTTTTCTATCTAGGTAGAAATAATTTAATGATAATTAGATTGAATTAGGTATATTATCTTATCTTACCATCCAAACACATTTTTATGTATTAATAATTATTATGTTTTGTAAAAACAATTATGACCCCCATTTCATTTTTATTAGTTAATTGATCTACGAAAGTGTTATAAATGATTTGATGATCACGATTCACCCATATATATGGTTAGTCATTATGTGACATTTGGGTCCATAATATCCTTCTAATGCATTCGACAATGCATTATATATCATAGATCAGTATGGGATACAGATGGTTATACCATATCCAATGTGTTATGTGATGTGCCTGGTAAGAAATATTATAATAAATTATAGGAAAGCTGATTAACATATCCCAATATGAGGTGAATGAAACTGTGTTTTCCCTTGACATATGTTATGACTTATATGATTATGTTTGTGCCACACTCTTATGTTATTCCACATACCAATGTTGTGATCTTGTGAATAAGGGTTTTTAAATCATGTTCCCACTATCATATAAATCATGTCTTATGTTATGCTAAAATTGTTATACTTGGACTCAGGTTTTATGATCTATGATTATATAGAACTGTTTCACTTATCTTTTTGATCGTGTGCTTTGTGTATGCACTTATACCCCCATGGATATCTTTTTATGAGATTAGATATTATATATATATATATATCATGTTTACCCATAATGAGTATCATAAATCAAAACTTTTATTATTTTCATTCCCTAAGTTATAAAAATAAGTATTATGTAGGATGATTCAAAAATTTAATCTGTGAGATGAGTTGTTTTATGTGTGAAACCCAGGCCAAACACATATGTATTTTTTTATTGGTATTACATATATATAGTTCGACATATACTTTTTTTTACATTACCATTATATTAACATTACTTTTTCTAAAGAAATATTAATGTCCTTAGATTATATATCGGATCAAAATGATATAGTAATTCTAATATATAATCAGAATGATCAGATAATATGACAATATTATTAAACATAAAACAAATGGTCCATATTCATATTTTTAACATGACACTTACGATGTATAGCTATTTGGTGTTGGGTACTTATGAAAACTACTACTACTTTCAAGATTTGTTTTATATTTTAAATTGTTTTACATTCAAATTATGATTTTTTTCATATAAACATGTTTTGTCTTATCTTAAAAATATATATTTTTTGTTGATATTTGTTATAGGTAATAATGAGTCGAAGTTGGATTACGGAACATCCAATGAGCAATGAATTTGAGGAAGGTGTTGATGCCTTTTTTGAATTTGAAAAATGAAATGTTCCAAGTAGTGACATTTTTTTCTGTCCATGCCTGAAATGTTTGAATATGAAGAAGTTGAAAAGTAGAGAGATAAAAGATCATCTGATATGTCATGGTTTTAATCCGAGTTACAGCCCTTGGATTTGGCATGGTGAAACTGGACGGAATGTCACTGATGATGATGATTCGCAAGATGGTAACTCCGATGGAATTGAAGAAATGATTCGCGATATTGTAGCAGAACAAATTGAGATAGAACCGATAGTTACACGTCTGTATGGTGATGCTGAAAAACCATTATATCCCGGTTGTACAGATTTTACGGTTCTGTCAGAGGTGTTAAGATTGATTAACCTAAAGGCGAAGCATGGATGGAGTGACAAAAGTTTTACAGAGCTGCTACAATTGATGAAAGACATTCTTCCAAAAGATAACGATCTTCCAGATTCACATTACAAAGCCAAGAAAATATTATGCCCGATGGGATTGGGATACAAGAAAATACATGCATGTCCGAATGACTGCATTATATATAGGAAGAAATATGAATTTCTGTCAGAGTGTCCAAAATGTGGGACATCATGGTATAAGGTGAAAGAAAAATCACAGGGTGATGTAGAAATTACAAATCTCTCTTCAAAGGTATTTTGGTATCTTCCTATAATTAATCGTTTCAAAAGTTTATTTGCTAATTCACATGATGCAAAAAGGTTAAGATGGCATGCTGAAGAGCGGGTATGTGATGGAAAAATACGTCATACAGCTGATTGTCCACAATGGAAGAAAAATTGATGCGCAGTATTCTAGATTTGGAAATGAAATAATAAATCTCAGACTAGGGTTATGCACAGATGGAATGAATCCATACCGAACACTCAATAGAACACATAGTTTATGGCATGTTTTATTGGTAATTTACAACCTCTCTCCTGAAGTTTGTATGAAGTGAAAATATGTCATGTTGAGTACAATGATCTCTGGTACAAAGAAACCCGGTAATGATATTGATGTTTACTTGTAACCGTTGATTGATGATTTGAAACTGTTATGGGCTGATGATATTAGGGTGTATGATTCTTATAAAATGAAATATTTTCAACTGCATGCAGTGCTTCTGTTCACTATAAATGACTTCCCAGCGTATGGAGATTTTTCTGGATACAGTGTTAAAGGGCATAAAGCATGACCAATTTGAGAACAACAGACGTCCTATTGTCAATTGCATCATGGGAGGAAAACAGTGTACATGGGTCATCGAAAGTTTTTGCCTATGGAACACCCTTATAGAAGACTAAAAAAGGAATTTAATGGCTCACAAGAACTTGATACTGCTCCAAAACCTTTATCCCATGATCTGTATTTTGAGAGGGTGAAAAACCTTGACGTGACATTGGGAAAGACACAGAAATATGGTAATGATAGACATATTTGGAAGAAAAGGTCAATTTTTTTTGAGCTACCATATTGGAGGTATCATGAAGTTAAACATAATATTGATGTCATGCACATGGAGAAGAATATATGTGATTCTTTGATTGGAACATTGTTAGATATTATAGGAAAGACTAAAGATGGGTTGAATGCAAGATTAGACTTACTATCAATGGAAATACGTTTGGAGTTAGCTCCCACTCCTAAAGGAAGACGAAAATTTCTTCCCCCGGCTTGTCATACATTATCGAAGAGGGAGAAAATTAGCTTCTGTCAGTGTCTTCATGATACCAAAGTGCCTCAAGGTTATTCTTCTAATGTAAAAAATTTTGTCTCATTGAAGGACTTGAAGTTGATAGGTATGAAATCACATTATTGACACGTCATGATGCAACAAATTTTACCAGTTTCATTGTGTGGAATATTTCCCATTCGTGTCAGAAAGACTATAATGAAGTTGTGTTATTTTTTCAATTCAATTTGTAACAAGGCGATTGATGTGAATGCTTTGAACATTTTGGAAAAGGATGCAATTTTTATACTTTGTCAATTGGAAATGTATTTTCCTCCAACTTTTTTTGATATAGTGGTGCATTTAATGATTCATTTGGTTCAAGAAATAAATCTTTGTGGACCTGTATATCTTCGTTGGATGTATCCTTTTGAAAGGTATATGAAAATATTAAAGGGGTATGTTAAAAATCTATATCGACTTGAAGCCTCCATTATTGAAAAGTTTATTTCTGAGGAGGTAGAAGAGTTTTGTACGAGCTACTTGGCTGCGGCGCAACACATAGGTTTGCCTCCATCTCGCCCTGAACGAGTTAATAATGAGGGAAAGGGGATTCGCGGCTTGAAAGTCAAATCATTGTCAGCTGAACAGATGAAGAAGTTAGAATCATACATCTTGAAGAACATAGCTGATGCTCAACCATATATCACATTGCATATTAATGAGTTGAAACAATGTCATCCAAAGAAGAAAAAAATGTGGATTTTGAATGAGCACAACAAAACTTTTTTGTCATGGATTAAAAAGACTTTTCTTGGTAGATCAGATGTATCAGAGACATTAAAATGGATAGTGGGTGGTCCATGTTTAAATGTGATAACGTGGTCTGGTTATGACATTAATGGTTATACATTTCATACAAAAGCTCAGGACAACAGAAGTGCAGTTCAGAATAGTGGTGTATTGGTGTTTGCAGAAGCAATGCATTTTTCGAGTGCTAAGGACAAAAACCCAATTTCTGCATCAAATGCATATTATGGAGTGATTGAAGACATATGGGAGGTTGATTACTTTAAAATTAATGTTCCCGTTTTTAACTGTAAATGGTATAACGGTAACAACAGTGTCAGACACGATGAATTTGGAATGACACTTGTTATTCTGAATAGATTAGAAGACACAACTGATTCTTTTATAATGGCAACACATGAAAAACAAATTTTTTATGTAGTAGATCAATCAGATATGCAGTGGGCTGTTGTTTTACAAGGGAAAAAACAATATGTTGGTGAGGATAAACTTGATGAATATACTGATTTATGTGAGATCCCTACTTCAATGGAAATATTAACAGAACATAATGACGATCATGTTGAAGACATAGTTTGTGCCATAAGGAACGATCACGACGAAGGAATTTGGGAAAACAATCCATCTGTACATTCCTAAAATTATAGGTAACATATGTTTATTTCTTGTTTACATTTATTTTTTCCATAAATGTTAGATATTGTAAGTTTTTTATTTATTAAAACTTGTTTTAAAATAAAATAAGTATAAGTTATTGTTTGTTTTAAGTTTGTTTAGTTTACTTTATCATGTTTATAACCATTACATGAATTTTAAAATGCTTATTTTTTTCACTGACAATTACTTTACCATGTTTACAATGTTTACCAGGTTTACCATTTTTACCATTTTTACCATCTTGACCATCTTGACCATCTTTGCCATCTTTACCATTGTTTAACATGCTTACCATATTACCAATGTTTACTATTATGTAACTTAGTACACTTTTCTATTTTCTGATTACAATAGTATTAAAATATTTGAATTTGTATATTTGTTCACTGACTATTACTTTACCATGTTTACAATGATTACCAGGTTTACCATTTTTTCCATTTTTTACCATCTTGACCATCTTGACCATCTTGACCATCTTTGCTATCTTTACCATTGTATAACATGCTTACCATATTACCAATGTTTACTATTATGTAACCTAGTACACTTTTCTATTTTTTGATTAAAGTATTATTAAAATATTTGAATTTGTATATTTGTGAACTGACGATTGTTTTTTTGATTTGAAGGATAATGACAGATCATTCAGATGATCAACCACATGATTCTGGGGAGGAGCATATTGCTCGTCATACCTCTGGGGATGAACATTCACATGCTCCTATTACGACAAAGAGTTCAAAGGTTGGTAAACGTGGTTTCACACGTTTACCAAAATTATCAATTGCCCGTACGCAGGATCAGAGGATAGAAGTTGAGTTTGATGATGATGATATTCCTAGAGGTCCGAATGCCAAAGATTTTAAGAGTTTTGTTGCAACTCAGGCTAAGACCAAAGTAAGCATTATGTATGATGATTGGAGAGGTGTGGATAAAGCGATTATCTCTCAGTTGTGGGAGACGATTTTGGTAAGATCTTTTGTCATTGTTTGACCATTCTTTTAATGTTTCTGGTATATATAATATGTTTAACCTCTTCTTTATCAGATGACATTTGATATTCCTGACACTGGAGGAGTCAGGAAGAAATTCTTATCGTTGGCTGCCAAGAGATGTAGGGATTTCAAATCAACCCTCTCATCTGATTTCATTTATGGTCATAGGAGTCATGACAATCCATGTCGTATATATCCTTTTATAGATGAAGACACATGGAGACAGTTTTTTAAAAGTAGAAAAAAAGAGTTATTTCTGGTAAGGGCAATGTAAACATTTATATACTTTCTTATATAAATGATTTTATTAATGTTTTGATAATGATTTCTTATTCTTAAATTACAGAAAACAAGGAAAGCTCATCAGGAGATCCAATCTAAAAATGTATACCCTCATAGTTTATCTCGGGGAGGGTATACATTATTGGAAGAAAAAATGATAGCGGAAAAATTTCAACAACTAAGAGATGAGTCTTCAAGCTCTGGAGAGGTGGCCCCTCCATCACCTCCATCTAGACATGAAAAATGGAAGAGAGCTTGGAAGGGAAAAAAGGGCAATATCTTTCGAAAGAATCGAGAATCATAGCTGAGAGGATTGTAAGATATCTATTTAATTTATTTAAGTTAACTTTTTTCTTCATATAAGTTTCAATCATTACAGAAATGTTCAATTAATTAATATAGGACTCTCTTGAGGAGCAAAGTTCAGAGGGGACATTTACAGCTACTAGGAGGGAAGATATTTTATTTGCAGCATTGGGAAGGCCTGAACATCCTGGTCGTGTAAGAGGATATCCGACAGGTGTATAAGTAAGAAAAGTGTTTCCACGTTCTTCAACTTCTAACATTGAGGGGGTTTATAAAAAAATAGAATCCTTGGAGGATGAAGTTCAAAATATTAATGCGATGATGGAAGAAAAGATTAGAGATTCGGTGCAGTATATGTTTGCAGAAATGAAAAGACAATTTCAGACTCCAGCTCCCACTCCTCCACCTCCCCCTGCAGACCCCATTAATTATCCTCCACCTCCTCCAGTAGCTCCCACTCCCCCACTTCAGCCTGCGGACCCCATTTTTTATCCTACGCCTCCGCCGCAGCTTCCTACATATTGCGAGTTGTATGTTGATGATTCTCAACATCATATAGTAGCATACGGGTTGGTATATTGTATAGGAGATACAGTTCATCATCAACAATTAGAGGTAGAGAATCAGAGGGTCACTGTACAGGATATTATAGATAGATCAGCTAGGGTACCAATACCTACAGATGAGGTGGCGAAAGTTGGACAGAGTATCGGCCATTTTTTAGTTTGGCCATCCAGACTTCTTCGAATCATTACCATAGAGGTATGAATGTTATATCTTTTATTTTATTTTTTTATTAAAGTTTTTTTATCATTTGAAAACTACTATAATTCTCAATTTTGTTTCACAGGAATACTTCAAAGGTAAAGAAATACTATATAGACAACAACAAAGACAACATGCTATGACATCAGATACATATTCCAGTGGTCTTGACAGATTGTCAAGATATTCACATTTGTTGTTGGGTTTTTATGAGTTTCCAATGGAATCTCATGTTTTTGGACATGAAATAAGTGTGGGGATTAAAAAATATGATATCATGGAGCTTGTTACTGGAGATAAGTTGGGCATCAACGTGGTGCAAATTTTTTCCATGTAAGTCTTAACACCTTTTCCCTGCGTTATATTTATTAAAAATGTATACTTATATATGTTTTGTATTAGGTATCTTTATAAAATTTGTGAGAGGAATGAACTGAAAGAAGTATATGGATTCATGGACCCGCAATTTATTTCCCCTGATGCATGTGCATTGACTGAGGAACAAAGAATGGTTTATATTGCTGAAAGATTTGAAAAGAATATAATCCAACAATGTTGGATGATGCCTTTTTGTGAGAGGTATGAAACACATTTCTCTCAAATAGTTAATTATCTTTTAACATAAAAAACCACTAATGTCAAATTTCCTTTTATCAGTGATCATTGGATGTTAGGGGTTTTTTTCCTAAGGGAGAAAGCCCTTTATTGGATATGCTCTGTTCATGGTGATGTGCGGGCAAGTTTTAAGAATATATTGGAAGAGTAAGTTTCAATTTCTCAATAGTTTTATATATTATAATGAATTTTAAATTTACCCCATTCGTATTATTTTCTACCAGTGCATGGGCCTACTTTCGAAAAAACACAAAGAAAATAAATGCAAAGATCAAATATGTAAAGGCGAAGGTAAATTTACATTTATAATTTGTACTTTTTGATTTATTACATAAAATTAATATATTGAATTTACACTCATTCAAAACAGAATTGTCATGAACAACAAGGCCTCATCGAATGCGGATATTATATGTTAAGATTTATGTATGAAATAATAACAACTGGGACAGTTGTGAATTTTGACCTGGTATGATTTCCTCTTAAACTTTTCCATCATATTTCAATTTGATTTATTCATTATACACGTTAACTATCTTCTTTTTCATTTGTAGATTTTTGATGACCCTCAACCCTATACTGCTGAAGACATCAAACACGTACAAGTGGAGTGGTCAAATGATTTTACAGGTTTGATTGAATTTTAGTTGTTTGTAATGTAAAATGTAATTTTGAATATTGTCGTTTTAATTCTCTATTTGGTAGTTGTTTAGGTTTGATTTAGTTTTTTTTTTGAAGTTGACAGTGTACGTTTTGAATGATATATAAGTGAATGTTTAATTTTGCTCTACTTCTTGTTTTGGTCTACTTTTGATGGTTCTTCTAGTATGGATTTGGGTCTGTGGGGGAGGGGTTCCCAGGGTGTGGGGGTGTGTTCAGTGGGGTTGGGGGTGTCCAACGGTATGGGAGGGCTGTCCGGTGGTGTGGGGGGACAGTCTTGGGGGGTGGCAGGGATGTCCAGGGGTGTGGGAAGCCGGTCCAGGGGTGTGGGAGTGCTGTCCAGGGGTGGGGGGTTGTCCAGCGGTGTGGTGGGGGCTGTCAAGTGGGGTGAGGGGGTGAGGAGGTGCTGTTCAGGCGGGTGAGGGGTTGTCGAGGGGTGTTTGGGGGTGTCCGGGGGTCGGGGGGCAGTCCAGGAGTGTGGTGGGGGCTCCAATGGGGTGGGGGAGGGTTGTCCAAGGGGTATACATGAGGGTGGGAGCTCCAATGGGGTGGGGGAGGGTTTTCCAGGGGGTATACATGAGGGTGAGGGCTCCAACGGGGTGGGGGAGGGCTGTCCATGGGGTATAAATGAGGGTGGATGCTGTCTAGTGGGTAAGTTTTATATGTTATCTATTTACATGCTTATTTTTGATGTACTTCTGTGTTTGTGGTATGATTTCTTGATTTATTTTCTGGTTAATTCTAGTGGAGAGAAGATCACTGCATTCTGTTTAAAAAAAATTGGGTTTATCACGTCGGTTATTTAATAACCGACGTGATAAAATGCCTGGAAAATAGTTTATCACGTCGGTTATTTAATAACCGACGTTATAAAAGGCCTGGAAAATAGTTTATCATGTCGTTTATTTAATAACCGACGTGATAAAAGGCCTAGAAAATGGTTTATCATGTCGGTTATTTAATAACCGGCATGATAAAAGGCCTGGAGAATGGTTTATCACGTCGGTTATATAATAACCGACGTGATAATGGGCCTGTAGAATGGTTTAGCACGTCATTTATTGAATAACAGACGTGCTAAACGGCCTGGACAATGGTTTATCACGTCGGTTATTGACTAACTGACGTGATAAACCCCCTCCCACCGGTTTATCCCGTCAGTTATAGAATAACCGACGTGATAAACCCCCCTCCCCCGGTTTTTCACATCGGTTTTATATGAACCGACGTGATAAACCCCCCTCCCTCGGTTTTTCACGTCCGTTTTATATGAACCGACGTGATAAACCACGCTCAGCCCGGTTTATCAAGTCGGTTCTTATAGAACGGACGTGATAAACCCCTCACCCCATGTTTATCACGTCGGTTGTTTAAGAACGGACGTAATAAACCATTGTCCAGGCCATTTATCACGTCGGTTCTTCGATAACCGACGTGATAAACCATTCTCCAGGCCTTTTATCACGTCGGTTCTAAAATAACCGACGTGATAAACCATTCTCCAGGCCCTTTATCACGTTGGTTCTAAAATAACTGATGTGATAAACATCGCGATTTTATGCTTTTTGACGTCAGTTTTTAAATAACCGATGTCAGAAACCTTATTTATAACGTCGCACGTATTAACGTCGGCTAGAAACCGACGTAAAAAATTAAAAATAACCGACGTAAAAAACGTTTTCTGCACTAGTGCCATTATCATATATATAATAATTTATCACTCAACTTCTCTCCTCTATATCAAGAACATAACAACTACAAATTAATTTTGAATTAAAATGAAAACAATTTTTGTACATTTAAAATAAATAATTAATGTGAAATTATTCGATTCAAATTTTTTAGATTGATGTCTTATAGGCCCATGAAAATATGACTGAATTAATTATAGAGGAATCAATGATTGTGTCTCCACTCTCTTAGGTTGACCATGAACTATTTTTTCTCTCGGACAGGCTATACCAAACTAATCATTTTATTAGAATAATATTGGAAAATACCTATACATATTTTTATCTAGAAAGACATTTATAATTATTTTGAATAATCTGATATATTATTTTTGTTCACATATTTCTTCATTATTTTCACTATGATAATAATAATTAATATGATCTATAAAATAAGTTTCCTCAATTAATTTATACTCATTTAAAAATTATTAATGAACAATATTATTAATAAGATAATTATTCTTATTTAACATTACTTCATTTAATTCATCACATATTTTCATACAACTAAATATGTTAACAATGAACCTATAGAAAAATACAATCCCCTTCTAAATTATTAATTATATTTCAATTTCAACTGAACTAATTCCACTATTTTTAACGAGCCCTCATTTCCAAATGTCACAGAAGCCCAATCACATACCTCAATATTTTTTTGGATCATGGTATAGACTTTTATTTATGAAGAATAAATAATATTAAGGATTCAAGTTTTATCCTTTAATTATCCTTTAATCAAACTTACACAATCAATGAATTCTCATCCTTCATTTAATTATCATTAATCCCATATCTATAAATTTTATGTTAATTATTTTGAATAATTTTTGAACCGTATAAAGCATAATGACCTTGTTAGGTAACATCTTCTATTAGTTTCCCAAAGTCCTTTATACCTATTTTTTCATGCACTACAAATGCATTTTCATTAATCATTTTTCTTATGAAATTATTTTCGCTTAAGATATCCGAGAAACTGACACAAAATTTAGAGCTTCTATGTTTTATGTGGGGATACATGATTTAATAGAACATATAAACATTGTTTGAAAATGATTAATAGAACTTGTTGTATACATTTAATATTTAAAAATAAAAACACCATTATGTCTATCGTTGAATGTTAACATGTAGTTTAAATGTAGTACCTTCCACATGTTGCATAGTTTTCAAGGAACTTTATATACACATATTATTACCAACCTCTAAAACTGAGAAAAACATCCTATAAGGGTTTCTGTAATCCAATGTTTTCCAATAATTTCTCATAAATAAACCACTATTAAAGAACTATATATTTAATAATTTAAAATGTAAAAGTTATATAATTTAAATAAAAATTGATACAAATTTTCTAATACTTCAAATATCATTCAAAAATTTCTTCAAATATGATAACATAATTTATGAATTACATTACCAGAGTCTTATTATCCATAAGGCACTATGACTTAGTCATCTGAAGTTATTCATACTAATTAGTCATTAACATCACTAATTGTTTTTATAATTTTTCCTTGATCATAAAAAATTAAAAGTTGAATTTTGATCTCATCAATGTAACCATATTCCTTATTATGAAACTCAAATAAATTGTTCTTCAATACCTGAAATTCCTTATTATATTCTTTAAAATAATTATTCAACCTATTCTCTCATTCTTGATTGACATTAAATTATTTTTTAATCATATGAATCATATTTGGATCATATCATTATTCTAATTCTTAATTACTGGAACTATCAAAAATTCTCTCAACATTTTCCATAATGTATTTTTTCTAAAACATTCCTCATATAAATCATTACATGTGGAAGAACTATAATTTTATAAATTTATCTTCATTATTCTCTATTTTCTTCCGACATATATCTTTTTTTGTTTTTAAATTTCTAATATTATTTAATGGATTTTAAATTTTAATTCACAAACATATTTTATTATTCTTCTTCTTTATATGATTACATAGATTTAATATTCTACATACAATATATATAAAAATTCAAAATACCAGCATAATTAAAATTTATAAGTAGTATATTTCTTTTGAACCTAAATTTTTTCACTTTCGTTATTTTTTAATGTGAGAAAATATATTTTATTATGATTCTCACAGTCTCATAATATATATTTAAATCACTTTGGGTTTAATTAGTTCTTATTTATTGATCTATATCTTATTAATAGCTTGGAATGAAATTTAATCATTCTCATTTTTCTTCACGAAAATAGATTTTATCATCTAATAAATCAAGAGTGAAATGTATAATTTATCAAAATATATATTAGGGATTTCATGCAAATCTAAATTTTTTTTTTCAAATATATAAATAATGTTTTTTATTACCTTTATACCACAATTCAATCATCCAGTTTTTCACTAACCAATATAATATGGATTAAATTCACATTTAACCTTGTAAAATACTCACAAAATTTTTCAAATTTATCCTTTATAACATAATTACATTTCTTACTCCATATATATAATTTTTCCTCATTTTTTTATTTTTCACTCATACAAATTTTATTTTCCCCCAAATTTCTTTAGTTATTATAATCCCCATTATAGTGTAGTTCAATTTTTCTGATAAAAAATGGAGTATAGAATTTTATACATCCACATAATCCTCATGATATATATTTTCATCAAATTTAATTGAACTATCTTTTTCATTTACATGGTATCCACAATTGATAGAATCACTTACTTATATCCCTTCTGACAGAAGATATACCAGCATTTCATTCTTCCACCCAAAAAAATTTTTCAGGTCAAAATTATAGAACTCCTCTATTATTGAAAAAAATTATAAATAATCATAAATTAAATCATATGAGTATAAAATTAGGGTAATCTGGTTCATTGTGATACCATATGTTAGACATAAATCTGTGAGGGTATTATCGGGAGGGGTTGATTCTATTGTGCATTCCTCTTTTCTTTTAAAAAATTATTATTTCTAAATAAAACTACTCTAATTAATTAATTTCATGATCCAAAAATTAATTTCCTTATATATCAAATGAATAAAAATTATGAAAAAAATAAATAGAATATATTTTCTTATGTTTGGACCAATATATGAGAACCATATCTCTATAATGATAAATTTATGTTATTTATGGATTTTATTGTCACTATAAATTATAGTGATGAAAAGTTTTACATAATTTTCACAGAATGGTTTAAATAAGTATCATCCACATGCTATAAATTATTTATAGTGTTATTTATAAAAAAATCATTATTTATTCAATAATAACCTTGTCTGTGATGATTTATAATTTCTACTTTTCATTTCAAAATATCCTAAAAATGAATTGATAGATTTTCTAAAAAGGATTTGTCCACTCCATGAATGACATTAGTTAAGTATATTGATTTTGGTATCATTATCAATATTTTAGGAGTGTATTCATATTCATGGTAGAAATCATGTCTGTGAATTTATCTATCATATTAGACTTCGTAAAAAAGTGTCTAGTCTTCTAAAAGGTGTTATATTCAACACATATGCGATCAATGTTGCAAGAACGTCACTTTCCTCACATAAACTATAAAAATATATCGATGTTGTATTTATTTTATGAACACATATTATTTTCAAAATAATTGAATAATTATAACATATTTCAAATATTCTTCTAGTAAGTGTGTCATGGAGAACATCACCATTCATGTTGAGATCATTGAGAAATATCTTATATTTTTTTGTGAAAATGAGTAGGATTCAATGAACTAAAATATCCTTTACACAAGAGAGTCTATAAATGAAATTGAGTTTATACATGATACACTGTCTATAAATTATCTTCCCTTTTTGAATATAGTTTAATGATTATCTGTTTTAAAAAATACGAGTGTCAAAATCATTGATGGCAGCACAACTTTCAGTTCTGGGAGATATACATTTATATAGTCAGGGGAATCAAAATCGTCACTATTTAAAATATCCTTACATTGTATAAAATGGATTCTTTATTATCTTATTGTGTCAATGATATATATTTATATTATCAATCACTTTTTTAATTTAAAAACATCATGTGACTTCTGTCACCTGATTCCAAAAAATGTTGCATCATTTAGTAGTTCCATCTTGTGATCTTTCTTCTAATTTTTTAATGAAATTATCATTTTTATGAGATATTATTGTCACATTCATGTAATCACACATATGTAGAATACTCAATGAACTCATTATAAACCATTCATGTTCCTTCACCACTAATGTTTCCCCTTTATATGACTATTATGCATGAAATGCAATCATGTATGAATCGTCAGTTTAAACTCATAAGAGCATTAATCCTTGAATTATCATAAAAAAAATCTCAGTTTTAGATTCTTCAAATATTCCATTGTATTTTGGGTGTATATATATCTATGACATCAAATGGTACATGTATCGATTTTGTATATGTAGTATCCATTATTAAGACAAGTAAGTAAACATTTCATGATCATGGAAGTAAGATATATCATAATGGAAAGAGCGTTTTGGATTGAAAAAGGTGGGACAACTATGAGCATAAGAACAAATGAATATACAAGGGAATAAGGTGATAACAAAATATATAAGATGATGAACATCATCCATATTACATGGCGGATGTTATGTGTGAATCTTTGTAAGACATAGTTTTTGTGTAGCGCGTCCTGAAATCCCACATGAGACTCTTCCAAAATTGATGTACTCTTAATAAATGATAACTTGAATCCATTAGATATTGTTAAAGAACTTGGTTTGAGTCCCATATACAAGAAAAAAAATCCAATGGGGTTGTATGACCCACTCAACCCCATCCCCATGGAACTGTACACACCATGCAGGTTTTATGTTCCCAATCACTCACCCATACACATTTTTCAATGAAAAAGTCTAATCCCTATATGTGTTCACCAAAACAACCTCCATGGAAAGGATTTATTAACATACCCCCATATAGTAGATCCATATGGTACTATAGATGTGATTTATGTTGTAATGACCCTATGTTTTCTTTATAACATATTGAAATATTTTCAAATAAATTTCACACCAGATTCTACAACGACATGTTATTCTTCTTCTTGATGTAACCATAATTGGTGTTAAATAATGTTAAAAATATTAATATCAAGTACACAATTTTATTAGGAATAATATTATATCACATTATTGGAGCCTCGGGTCTAAAATATGAAAACATGGTTTAATCTGGAATGGGTAGTTTAACCTAGGTGTGACATAAGATTGGTATGCTAAATATGTTTATCTAATATAACCATAGATGGGTGAATTATGTGAATGAATTTATTAATTTAATGAATATTACATTACAATGCCCCAATAAATATTTCATTATGGTGATTTTCTTGTTTTATCCATATAACCCTTTCTATACATGAGATGACGATTGGAGCCTTTTTTGTTTGTGGATTGACATCTTGATATCAAGGTTGATCAGATTGAGGTTCATTGATAATCATAAAATATTGTGGATCTTCTCCATCAGTGGTGAGAATATTCATCACAAAAAATCGATCCAAATCATGGTTGTTTCCATTTTTATGGATTTAATCCACTTTTAACTAAAATAATGAGAATAAATATTTTATCTTAATTTTATATGCATTTATCCATCCTTCCCAAGTTCCTATTTAATATATTTATTTAAATTATTTATAATAGTACATGATTTTTACCCTAGATTACATTTTTTAATGATCATTGGATGAGAATAATTTTCCAATGTTTTTTAACCATTTTTTATTTTTTCCTTTCCTCCAACTACTCTTGACATTCTTCTAAATTGTCCCATAGGGTCACAATTCAATACTTCTTGGGTAGATTCATGTGTGATTGGACCCCTAGATTCATTGTATATTTGTGAATGATGAAAAGATAAATGTTTTGTGGATGAAGAAAGTTGTATTGAGTGTAATACTCTCGCGATTGATTCTTTATGAATGGATATGGGATGTAAATGATTTGCAAGGTGGACTCGAGTGGATCACCTGATTCTTTTTTAGGCCACTACATATTGGGAAAGGATAGAATAATGAGACTTCCATAAATAATTGGTGTTCAAAAATGTTAAATAGATATGTTTGAGGCATATATTGAAACATCATGGAGATAATTTTGGTTTTTTAGATATACAAAAAATAAGTCATGTATTTCAAAAGAAGTCAATGTCTGTAGAACCCCAATATCTGGAATGAGGATTTAATGAAATCGTAAGTATAACATTATATGTGGCTATAACCACACATTTTGTGACCCTACATGAAGATATAATCTATGATTCATCTAGAACACACACAAGACCCCATTTTCGGGGAACCGTCCTATAATTTGGGAATACATAGGAACCTACTAACATCTGACAGCAGGTAGGTAAACAACTAGGTGCATAGGAACAATATAAAATACATGGGCATGGATATGAGAAAACCATCAAGCGTCATATGGTTGATAAACACTATCATCACATATACATTCTATATATTATGAAATGGTTTCTATAAAGTTTCTGTAGGAGAACCTGTCTAGAAAAAAAGGTGGGGTCGCACGTTGTGTGATCCAAAATACACGCCATCTATTCCCTCCATCAAATGAAACCTCTAATATATCTTTAATTGGGAATAAATTTTTACCTTGAGATTAGCCTATCATGATTAATTTTCTACAGAAAACATAATGTTGACCATCATTGGGTCATATAGGATATGATGCGAGATGTTTTGACAATGAATATTCTATAGGGTTCACACAAAAATGGATGTGATCGAGGATGTATCTTTAGAGTGATTTCTTGGATTCTTTCCCCTTTCTCACAATGGAATGAGTTCCCCCTAACTCATTATATAAATAGAGATTGTACTACATGAAACTGGGAATGAGTCATCTATTTAAAGTTTCGTACTATCTTCTAATCATGATCTTATAACATGGGTTTCCCCCATGGTTGTTTGGCCTCCCACAACTATTGAGTGTAGTAGAAAGGGGTGGGCTCCACCACAACTAATTCATCGAAGTTGTGTCTGATGATGTGAATTAGTGTTGTAAAATCAATGATGTGTGATTTATCATCAACACTATATGTTTTATGATATTTATATCACATTTACCTATTGAATATGATTATATATGAGTTTATATATGTATTGGGTATTGGTTCCCTCTTGATTTTGGTGGAAAAAATATTTTTATGTCTTCATATTTCTCCATATTTGTTTTTATGTTTTCCAACTATGTATTTATATACTCATGTATGTATGGTATTTTTATACTTGTGTTGCATTTTATATTGAAACTGAATAGATCAGTGGTGATATTGGAGGAGAATCGAGATACTTGGATGCATTAACAACATAAAGTGGTCAATATTTGCGATCAAGAGCCGGGATATCTTAGATTTCTCATTTTTGTTGGTTTTATGTTTTGAATAGTTATCTGTTTGGGAATATATTTTCCACTTTTCACTTTTATGTAAAAATTTAATCAGATATTTTTAATAGAGGTCATAGAATATAGAGTTCTTCTATAGTCGTTACTTCCTTTTATATTCATCTACACAATGCAAGGATATGATAGGGTGTGTACATATAGGTAAATTAGAAAATAGCCTCCCATATTATTTCTAACTTCTTAGAGATTACCTAAACCACCAAGCCTATTGGTGACAAGATTGGGGTAATGATATCTTGCAATTCACCTCATAGATGGGACCTAATATGGTTGGTATTTTTATGGAGGTATCGTAGTGTTTCATTCTAAGAGGTTCTATTTATAGATTTCCCCATAACATGATTACTTGGAACTAAGGGAAATGTGTCAAAGTGTCTCAATTACAAAATTCATGATATGTAATATGTTGTTGGTGTGGATTTATCCAGACACCAAAACGTTGGCTACCTAGTTGTTGAATTCATATTATGTTACATTGGTTTCAGAGAACAATTTTTATTTTTTTATCGTATAATATTATGTTTTTTTCATTATTTACTGGGTAATATCCTCATATATATTTTCTCATCTCAACATGGACCATATTGATCAATTTTATGATACCTCCTTAATAAAATCCAGCCTGGTTACCTTTTTTAGGATTGTGATGACAATTCGATGATTGATGAGGAACCAATTTAATGGAAATATCATGAGGTTTCTCAACTAGGTGGTTAGTTATTAACACCAACTATTTTATAGATAAAGACAATACTAACAGTTCAAGATAATGATGCATGCAGTCATAGTACACTCTTCATGTTCCAAAAATAGAGATTACTAAGGTTTCATAGAGTTCCATATCCCCATGCAATGGTGGATTTTATTGAGTTTTTATCTTGAGTATTCATGTTTATTCATAACTCTACATATCATATAGTAGTTATAGGATACAATTTTTTTCCTTTGATTTGTATGGTGTTGGTGTACTTTGGTTACATATACATATTAATTATTGCACATAGTTCTAATCCAGGCACATTATGTTCAATAGTAAGATGATATGAAAGTAGATAAGTATGCCCCTATTTTTTCCAAACATACATGGAACTCTATTAATATGGGTTGATATGTATTTTTCATAGTTTGGATGTTTGAAAAGGGGATTTGAAGACATATTCAGGATATTGTTATTTTCTATTATTTCCAAACCTATGTGGGAGTATTTTATTGAGATCTAGATATGGATTTTTTATTAGAAAAAAAATCATGTAGTGGATGATACTCAATGTGTATACCTTAGGGATGAGTCATTTAATACATAAAAAATGTTTCATATTTCTATGCTTCAGAAGAAGAGGAACGTCGATTACTAGACTAAGAAATATTAATCTATGGCTCAGGGATTGTGCTATAGATACAATCACCCCAAATTGGAGAAATTTTATTCTTGAAATGTGATATGTAACATGGATATTCATTTTTTAACTAATTAGTATGAGAAAGACGTGTAGTCAATTGATACACCTCTATAGTGGAAGTAGATCTTTGATCAAGGATCTCCCAAATGTGGTTAGGGTGCCCCTTTGAGGGGATATTATACTAGAGGAAGAAGATACTCACTTGAGGGACATTATGTTTTGGTAGCACTATTCTATGATATGCTACCACCACTCCCACATGATGGACCACTTTAGGGCTTGAGAGCTGGTGGTTAGAGCCATGACCAGTTGTATTCCATGTTATTATTTGACTATACTTCACAAGAGATGATATGTCATATGATATTTTTGTATTATAAACTTGAATCAGTACGAGTAGAAACATGTTTGTGTATTTATTTTATATGTGTTTTATTTGAGTGACTAATGGATATTCATGTTGAGTTATTTTCCCATTATCAATGGCTAGATAATCCTATATGAATTTATTATTTAATATATTTTATGTTATGAAGGTCACACTAATAGTCTATAATGATAGTTTCTTATAGGACCTACTGGTAATCATGATTAAACCATGATAAATCATCATGTATATGGATATTTTGATCACGGTTCTAGTCGAAATTAATCTTCATCGTTGTTGAGTCATAATCTTTTGTACTAATGGTAGGAAAATATCTTTTTTTTGTAGGAGATAGATATCTTCTAAATGATAAAGTGGGTTTGGTGGGACAGAAGCTGTTACCCATCACCCAACATTTGGTGAGTCATTATATTGTATTAGTAGGATCTTTATCCTTATGGATTGAATTATAAGTGGAGGAATATATGGATTTATTCATCAAGGATGTTCCAAGACTTCCACTATGGAATGGGAAATACTTATGCATTGACTTTAATCTCAAGAACACCCAGATATATTCTGTGACAAAATGGATGACCTCTGTTGAGATCCAACAGCTGTTGTTCACGTTGGAGGGACATTGAATGAATGGTGTATCAATACAAGTGTTTCCCCCTTCAAAAAGTCTAGTTATGTTCTTGAAAATGGTAAACGAGAGCCTGATTATTTCTATTGATTATCATCTATTGAACTAGTTAACGATATTGAATAAGTACCCCCTAATGAGGATTTAAAAAATATAGTTATGAATATTGAGTTAGTTATTGAAAAATGATCTTAGGTTTGGCGAACACCAGTTGACACTTCATGAGGATAACATTCCAATAAAAACATTATAATATTTATTTAGATGTTACGAGTTTCTAGTGATTCCATTCAATGTGATGAATGCGACTACTGTGTTTATGGATTTTATGAACCATATCATCTATCCATACAATGAATTATATATATTTTTCATTGATTAAATAAAAACTTACTATATGTTTGATGAGGGGAATATAGAGCACTTTAGTATAGTCCTTTAATTAATACAGGAGCACCAGATTTATGGTAATCTCTCGAAGTTCCAATTTTGGATCTCTATATGAGTGTAATTTTTCTATTGAAAAAATGCTGATTAATAATTTTATTTCCGGGGATCCAACCAATTGTGTATTGGAGAAAAGTATTTTCTTCTTGGTTGTGTATAAGAGGATTTTGGTACGAATATTTTCCAAACATGTATTCCCTTTTACTTCTATGAATTTTTCTAGATAGTCGTTTTCCTAGACATAGTTTTTTTTAAAAGGAACAATTATGATGTTGAGGCTAGAGATTACCAGTGATATAATATATTAACTATAATAGGTGGAGTAGAGTTTTTAGTATATATAGAAACATATAGAGATATGATCAGTTATGTTTTAATGAAAAATATCTAGTAATCACATATGGGTTGTGGTTTTTGAAACCACATGTGCATAACTATTCTACTCGTTAATTTGAGATGACAGTTTTAGTCTTTTCAATGATGACATAGAGGAACTATCTTTAGTGGTTCTATTTTATGTTTACATAGACCACCAAATTCTTAGCTAAATCTCAATATTGAGATATCTTAACCTGAGACAAATATTTATGTTGGAGTTTCTGAAGCACTATAACATCAGAGCAGTATATGCTCCTTGGAAGATAAATATGGTTGATGATTTTTTGTAATAATTTATTTTATTTCTCTTTGGATGAATATAATAACCATAAGATTCACTGTAGGTAATTTTGGTGCATTATAGGGGTGTATCATTCATTACATTGATGGTGTTTTCTCATTTTCACTTTCATAGAGCGACAAATTCTCAGTTGGGAGATATCGACAATGAGGTTCTGAATGAAAAATTAACCTCAAGGGATACACCAGATAGATTAAATATTAGAGTGGATCATGATATCATTTTTCATGAAAGGAAGGTGGTTTATCTTGTGTTTTGTGCAGAGGTGATGATGTAGTTCTATACTTCCCCTTATACATTCTAGTGGTGATAATATTTAGTAGTTCCTATAATTATAGTTTTGGTGGGAGGGATGAGGCCAATATTGGATAAGTTCACTTATCAGTGTCTCATATGTCTACATGTGAAGCCAGAGTACTAGGTTTTGATAGGTTCTATGTAGCCTATTGAGATCCTGAGGTGAAAAATGTATATAATATCTATATAATTTTTTAACAGGTTTTAGAATAAAACCTGAGACCGTGATCCCATCAATGTGATAGATGAACTGCTTACCAAGTTAGCACACATACTTATAGTTAGGGAGAAGTGTTTAGTGATGATTTTGGGGTATCTATATATGGTGGAGATTATTTGACTCCTTGGGATACCCTTTCCAATTTTCAAAAAATTTCATGCGTGGTTTACATCACTATTAAGGGAGGCCTATAAGATGTATTTCGTAACCAATTGTGTCCATGTATGGATTTTCACCCCTATATATTTTGGAAGAATGAGAACACAATCGAGGTGTACGAGTGTATATTGTGAGATTCCATGTTTGAATTTTTCCAAATCATGTAGTATAGCTTACCTTTAGTATTGTTTTACTTAATTAATAGATCACTATAAGGTTGAAATGGATCCTTTTGAAGATTTTAATGGGATACCATTAAGATAACCATTATATTGGATATATATCAGTGAGAAATATCTTGTTGGGACATAGATGGTGTGGAAAATGAAGGAGATGTTTTAGGTGATCGATTGGTGGATTTGGATAGCATATAGATGACAAAAATATTATGCACATCAACGTCAAATGACCTTGAAGTTTGATAAAGGAGAACAAGTCTTTAAGATAGCCTCCACTTGAAGTGGATTGTAATGATTCAACCAGGGAGGAATGTTGTCTCCATAGATCATCTGGACATTTGAGATCATGTGGAGGGTTATAAAGGTACCTATCATCTATCCTTTCACACCTTAGTTGGAGCAGGTGTTTGGCTTCCTCTATGAGTCATAGTTGGGGAGAAATTAACATGGTTGATTCCCATGATTTACTAGAGAGATCTATTAAATGAGGTTGGAGACACCGTCACATCATTCCTGGTGGAAATTGAGGAACGATAGTAGATGATACTTTTATGATAAACTATTCACATGGTTTGTGTCCTATGGTAGTATGGGACCGTGTAGAAGAGCTATTGGGATCATGAGTTCTATAGTCCAGTTTTGTATACCACGATTTTTTTATCATCAACATTTTAGGGTGAATATCTATGAAGGATGAAAGAATCCAGTCAAACGATTTTTTACATGTAAGACAATAAAATATTTAAACATTATTTTTGGATTCATGTGTTGAAATGAAGAGATATTTCAAGGGCCGAGGATCCAAAAATTGGTATAACATGAATATTAAATGTTTTTAATTTCACACTTGTTTCGTTGTTTATAAATATATTATTAAATATTGAGTGGATCCTTTGATTGGAAATATTGGACCTGGGTTGAATATGTAATAATGGGTTTCCACGAGGAAGAACCCATTGTTAGTCGATGATGGATGTTTAGCTGAGTTAGAAGCTGGAGGGCGCATTAAGATAATGAATGATTTTTATTAACTTAATTATTTTATAATCCTAACTTAACCATCCTTCTTTATATACTCTATAATGATTTTTCCTAGGTTTACTACATATCCCCTAATAATGTAAGAAATGTAGGGGAAGATTATTTATTTTTAGATCAAAATAATATGAGGAATGGAGATCAGATCAGGGTTGATCAGGTGGAAATGAACACAGAAGGTTTTTATTATCATAGGTGATCGTATTCATCACCAATGACTAATCCAAATCAAGGTAAGGGTCATCAATTTTTTATATTCCCCATTTTTATGAAAATATTCATTATGGGTATTTTATATATCTTGATCACTATTTATCCTCCCTTCGCATGTGCCTATTTAATTTATTCATATCATTTATTCTTATTATGTTGTGATTTTCAACCATGATTTACTGTTTTCATTATAATTATTCTAGAATATTTGAAAAAAAAAGATATTACATTTGTTTTTATTTCATTCACCCACATGTTAATCACATTATTTTCCATTGGCCCCCATTGTAATGGTTTGTCATTTCTGGTGAAGGTTCAACCATGATTATACCCACATACTATTTTCAGTTTGGAGATTGAAGAATGGATCAATGGGTTTTTGATGGACAAGGATGGATTCTGTGTTTTGATTTACTGATATAAGACACATTAATAGTGACAGTGTAACACCAATACAATTTAAAAATAGATTTAATATAAAATTCATAAAACACAGAGTCTCTACAATGCACCAATTTGTTATAACCTATCCAAGTAAACATAATTTTATACCTATGTGATTTTAATTTTAAAAAACATAAATACGTGGTAGCGTTCAGTAAGATATTTAGAGTCTGATAAGAGAAAATTATTCTTTTGTGAATAGTAACATACCCTAATGAATATTAATGAATATTAAATCATCCAAATAAATAGAACCTTCACCCATGAATGTAAATCTATCAATTATACATATTAAAAGTGAAAAAATGATCATAATATAAGTATTGGTATTTATGTATGTCATAAATATTTTAATTATAATTTTAGGATTTGTTTAAAAATTTAAAATGGAAATGTATTTTAATAAAAATTAATAATTAATTATAATTTTATTTTCTTATGGTTATATGTCAATTTTATGGGACCATGATTAATTTTTCAAGGTGTTATAAAACGAGTTATAGTTTTAATGTTGTTGTTTTTTAATAAATTATGATTTTATTTATAAATTAAATTAAATATATTTAGAAAATTACTTTTAAAAAACAGATTTAATTTTTTAATTCTAAACATATAAAAATTGTTAGGTTGATTTTTTGGGATTTTTCTGAAATAATTGATTTTTTAATGAATAGTGGAATTTTATAATTTACAAAATATGCTAAATAAGTGAATTTATGAATCATGATAGAGTCATGATTGATGTAAATAACCATTGGTTCAAACTCATATGCATTTATTACTATTTTTGGTCAGAACCATCATACAATATTTTAGGTCCTATGAAAAATTAATAATAATGAGTTAAATATTCAAAATTCACTCCTCTCCTCCACTATAAAATCCCCACTCACTTCATCTTCAATTCACTCATCTCAAGCCTTATTCCTTGTCGAAATTTGGATCAAATATCCTACCAAGATCTTACCCCATTTCCAACAGACACTGGTCTCATAAAAATTATGAAACCTCTCCACTAATGAGGCTCTCAAAGAAGATTACATCAAGAGGTAAATTCCAATTTTCATTTCATTTATTTCATGTTCTCTTTTATGTGGTATGTATTTAAAGATCTCATAAAATATTATTATTACCATTTTATTCTAAACACACACTATTTTATGAGTATTTAATGAATGTGTGACACCTTATCCCCTCTATTTTTAATGTTTTCTAAAACCTTGATGCATAAACATTATCTTGTTGAATTTTCATCTAAAAAACTCTCTATTTTTTCCAGCACAATTATTATGTTATTATCATTTCATTTCAATTAGATTATGTTGGTTAATTTTATTACATATTTCCAATCTTATTAATGTTATATAAGAATTATGAGATACATTTTTTCTCTCAACAAGATATTTTATGAATTTTTATTTGACACCTTTAACCTAGAAAATTTTCGTAAGGGATTTCACAACTTTTCTTTTATTTCAATTACATTTTTTTATTTTCTTTACTCACTTGATTTTACAAATATGTTATGATAACTCCCATACCATACATGTATTTAAATCTTGTTTTTAAAATGGAATAATTATTCTTCATCTCTCTTTTCCCATTCTTTTATAGTACAAATGAAAACAATTTACAAGATGTGTCAATTTATCACATTCAAGGATGACAAGTTTTAAATTTCTATTATCATCTTAAATTAATATCTTGAAACCATTTTTATGGTATAAACATACTATAATATATATATTATTACTTATATAAGGTTCTTCACTCTTTTGTACTTGTGATATTAATCTATAAATGATATTGAGTTTGTTGTGATAAAAACCCACCAATTAACCCAAACATTATCTTTAATGTTTTATTTAAGGATTCCTCTTCACTCCAAATAACCAAATTAATTTTATATATTTTTATTATTATGGTTGTTCATTAATAACATAAGACTCCTATTCTGGAAAACCATTCTTATTCTACCTTTTTATCCGTACATAAACAAAAGTATACCGATCATGAAAACCATGGAATAAAACACTCCCAAACATTGGAATTGGATCTCTAAACCCATCTAGAAGGCCATTACTGAAATTAATAATGTTATAATAAATCTATTAAATAATTAATATGTTATATATATATTAATAAAATAATTTAATTTGGTTATCCATGACAGTACGATCATGTGAATAACACTATCAGACATAAGGTAAGGGGTCTCCTCGTCTCACTTACATTTTTGCAAGACATTCCTTATTCACTAATATTACATGTGAATGGTATATTTATACTGAACATTGATGTTTAATATAATTAATCTATTTATAATATCATTATTCAATGTATCATTTGATGATTATTAATTTTTTGGTATACAAATCAATTGATTACAAAGTTGTAAGGGTTTCTCACTCAAACCTCCATTTTCATTCAGGTTAATATTATTATCTAATTACCTCAAATAAATTCTTATTAATTAATATGTAATCATCATAAAGTATTTTTTATTTCTATAAATATTTTTTCCAAGAAGATTCATAAATTCACTTGTGGGGAGTTATATGTTTTAAGAGGATCTTTCAAAAATCTTTCTAAAATAAAAGCCTAATTCCAGGGAAATTCACAAATTCATACACTTATTCAATTGAACTAAATAATCTACATTAAATAATAATTATTTTTATAAATTCAATCTTTTTATAATGAAAAATAATATAGGTTCATTACTGGTTTTATGAAATCAAACATGCATTTCCACTTTATAATTCTCTTTAATAATTTCTGTAAAATTATCAAAAATATTTTATTTCTAAAGATTATTCAGAACAATTTTGACATGATTTCACTTTAGTGGGACATCATTTATGCCTCATGTATATTTTCAATGTCCTTCCCATTTTTTTATGATATGCATATATATAATCTTAGGACATAGAAAGTACAAATGATTTTCCAAATGAACTCTTCTTTCAAATAAAAAAATGATTTTTCTCATCTCACATTAAATTTTATGAAGGATGCTTATTTTTCCCCATTTATTCCTTGAATGTGGTGTATGTACTACCCTTTGGAATATTATAACAATAGTCTCCTTATTCTATTGTTACTCTATGGTATTATGATATGAATGTTTCAAGATGGTATGGGAATCTTTGGAATGTTTAAGGATTATTTTCTCAAGATTTTATCAATGTTATCATTGGAATGTTTCTTTATTTCTATCAACAACCTGTGATGAATATTTTATTTCATAGAGTATTATCTATTATGATATCATTTTCAATATGTTGTTTAAGGGTTTCTAATTATTTTTACTCTAGATATTCTATCTTGATATTATTCACCATATTATTCTAAATAGTTAGTGTTTATGTTCAATGAATGTGGAATGTTAATGATAGCCTCAATATGAAATTATATATTGATTATGTTCACAAATTTTCTATGAATAATTAAATGGATATAGTATGTGAAGGGTTTCCCCTACTATAGCTAGTCGATGCATCCATATGACTTCTAAGCAAAATAGACCTGTACATGACTGTGGCATTTCCCATTTTATGATATTGTTTTAGCTGAGGCCTCAATAATATTTAAAATTCTTGGCTGAGGCCTTAGAGATATGTTATAAAATGTCCATAATATTAATTTCTACCATTATGAAGTGATATTTTCATATTTCATGTGGTTATTCGACTTGTTTAATACCCATGATTATGTTTTATTATGGAAATAATTACGCAGCACAAATTCCTGCCATATTATGTTCACGTTTATTTTTATATTCATGTGTTTTAATTTATTCACAATGCTTAATGTTTATGTTTATGATATATTTCACTGTATTGCTTACCCATACAAATAATCTGAGCTCACCTCTTTCATATGTTTCATTTTATCAGGACATGATTAAGTTTATTATGACTGACTTGCAGGGATAATCATAGAGTAGTGGATATTCCTAATAAAAAATATATGATGTAATTATTTTAATTTTTTAATGCTGAACCGATGTATGTATTTGTTTTTCTAAAATACTAAACTACTCAGTAATTAGGGATTTCTTTCTTCATAATCATGAAAATTTATAAAAATAATGCACCAGCTATGTGATTCTATGGATGAAGCATTACTCTATATATCAAATGAAGATTAGTAGAAAACATGGAAATTTGATATAGAAAAATTATATTAGTGAACAAAACCCTAAGATAGACTATGGGTATATGAATAAAAATAAATCCTAGATTTTTTGTAAGGAATTTATTATGTGGTTTACCAAAAAAATACATCCCCGTCTGGATAAGAACAAGTAGAGGTGGCTCTGGCACAAATGTATCTAGAGATAAAACCTGAAAACCCCACATTGAGTTAAACATGAATGGGAACTGGTGCATCACAATGGGCCTTAGATTACTCTTGGTTAGACACTCCCTGGCGATATTCATTGGTAAATTAATAAGCTTATTACAAATAATTTGGAAGGATCTATGCCCCCAAAGTAACCTAAGTATATGGTTGTAGGATTTATGATGCATTAATTTATGTTATGTGTTATACCAGGTTTAGAGATATAATAAGTTCGTAATTTTATAAGCTAATAGATAACATTTAATTGATTTGAAATGGATCCTAGTGGAGGTAATTTGAACTTCACCAATGCACCTGATTCGAAGTGTAAGAAGGATCATATCTGTAATGGTCTTAATCCATCATTCCCATGAAATAGGGTCACTCATGTATCCTCATTATATAAAGAAATAGTATCATGTGTTAAGAAGGTATATAAAGACTTCTATGAGTAATATGGATTTGAATGGAAGAAATAGATGAAGAGTATGGCATAGAAAACCATTGATAAATGGAAGAAGGGAATGATTTTTTTAACACATGTGATAATTGTGGAAGGAAACACCTTAGTATATGCTTAAGAGGAAAAGGAGTTTTCGTCAATGGTGTAGAAAAAGGACACTGTGCACATAATTACAAGACAAGGAAAGAATATTCATATATTCAATGCTTCAAATATAAGGATATGGGGCACTACACAAATGATTGTCCCAATCATCATGAAAATATTCCCCTAAAAAATAAAAAGGGATCAAGGTAAAGCTTATGATGTCACTATAGTTCATGTAGAACAAATAGTGTATTTATTTTTTTATTCAAGAACTATGTTATGATATTGTTATTATTATAATTATGTGATATATAAGGATTTTACTAGATTACTATTTCATTAGGAATTTTAGGTCGTGTGATGAATGGTATAAATGAAAATAGGTCCACTAGAAAGATAATTTTTTGACAAAAAACCCGATTGGGTGACAGATAACCTTTAATATATATCTGATGTTGCGATAATGATGAAGAAATGATTTATTCAGATTAGTACAGACTACCTTGGAACTGATTATTAACCTGTTGATACATGTTCTATGCAATCATTTATGTAGTTTAAAACACTTTTAAATTTGAGGAATATATCCAATAACATGTATCTTACCTAACAAATAGGGATGAATGAATGTATTCAATATGGGTTTTAAGGTAATACATGTTATTACCATTTTTCAAGAGGATACATGATGAAGTTATTAACATGTTTGGAAAGTGAATTTTAGAGATGATTTTTTTTGATTAAGGGTTAATGATATGTTCATCATGGAAACTTAGACACCTTCATTATAATGTGTTGAAACATTATATTTTGGAATTTCTGACAATTTATGAAATGGTTTAACTTGATCATTGTATGGGGTTTTAGGGTTTAATGTCACAACATGATGGTTTGATTATTCTTCCATGAAAATTTTGTCCAACTAGAATGTGTTTTGGTAGTTACCAATTCATTTCCCTTTCATCTAATTAATAGAATATTTTAACCATATTCTTGATGTGGATTTCTGTCAAAAGAATTTTTAACTATTAACCATTAACATTCAGAGTTCAATTTCAAAATTCAAGAAGAAGTTTTTATAAGGATGAGATAATGTAACACACCATGAATTTAAAAATAAATATAATATAGATTCAATGAAACACTAAGACTCTACAAAACAAAATTTTTTATAACCTATCTATGTAAACCTAATTTTTCCACCTCTTTTATTGGACTTTCGAAAAACTATCATATTCGGTTGCGTTCAGTACGATATTTAGATTCTGACATGACAGACATAATTTTTGGGGAATAGAATCATACCCTTATGAATAGTAACAGACCGTTATGAATATTAATGAATATTAAATCAGCTAAAAAAATAAAAACTTCACCAATGAATGTATAAATACAATTTATACATCTTAAAAATGAAAAAATGATCATAGTACAGGTATTGGTATTCTTGTATGTCATAAATATTTTAACAACAATTTCATGATTAGATAAATTATATAAAATTTAAATTTATTTTCATAAAATGAAATAAAAAAATTTTATTTTTTATTTTTATTGTTATATGATAATTTTATGGGACCTTGATTATTTTTTCAAGGTGTTATAAAACGAGTTATATTTTTAAAAATGGTTATTTGAATAAATTATGACTTCGTTTAGAAATATAATTAAAAATATATAGAAAATTATTTTCAGAAAATTGAGTGCATTTTTTAATTATATACATTTAGAAATGGTTAGTGTGAATTTTTGGGATTTTTCTGAAATACTTAAATTTTGGCTGAATAGTGAAATTCGGTAATTTACAAAATATGTAAAATTAGGGAATTTGTGCATCATTATTGAGTCATGGATGAGGTAAATGACTTTTGGTTAAAAGTCACATCCATCTAGTACTATTTTTGGTCACATTAATAAAACACTATTTCTTGTCTTGAAAATAATAATTAAATAATGAATTAAATATTCTAAATTCACTTCTCTCCTCCTCTATAAAACCCCCACTCACTCCCATTACTCTTCACTCCTATAAATTCTTTTTATGAGTCTAAATTATTCAAAAATATCCTCAAAATATCCTACTCCATTTCTAAAAGCCCTTGGTCCCATAAAAATACCAAAAACTCTCCCCTAAAGAAGCTCTCAAAGAAGATTATTTTGAGACATAAATTACTCTATTCATTTCTCAGATTTCAATTTTTTTATACGGGTTGTATTTCATGTTTTCATATCATGTTCCTATTTCCATTTTATGTTTTCCAACTAATATATTATGGTTCTTTTTCGAGTGGTTGACCCCCAGCCTTCCTCTTTGTAATGTTTTCCAAAACAATGTTGCATAGTTGTTCTGCTCAAGAATATTTCTCTCAAAATATCTCTCTTTTTTCAAGCACTCCCATTATGTTATTGTATTTTAATTTCAATTGGCATATGTTGGTATATGTAATTAAATATCCACATTACTATTCATACTACTTATGAATGATGAGATACCCTTTTTCTCTCACCAAAATATTTGATGAATTTTTAACCGACACTGTTAGCTGCCGAATCGTCATAAGGGATTTGAAAACATTTCTTTTACTTAGAGTTCCATTATTTATTATTTTATTTCTTCACATATTTCATAAAAATGTTATTATAACTCTGTTACCTTAAATATAATTGAATGTTTTTGTGAAAATGGTATAAATCATCATCATCTCTCATTTCCCATTCTTTTATACTAAAAATGAAATCACCATATGAGATATTTAATTTTTTCACATTCAAGGATGACATGTATTAAATTTCTATTACCGCCTTCAATTATGGTCATGAAAAAAAATTTATGGTTTAACTGGACCATTATATATATATATTAACTTATTTAAGGTTCTGGAATCTTTTGTACATGTGATATTGATTTATAAATCTAAATGATTTCATTGTGATCAAAAACCACTAATTAGCGCAAACAATTATCATTAATGTTTTATATAATGATTCATCTTAACTTCCGAAAACCAAATGAATATTATAAAAATGTAATATTCTAGTTGTTCACTAATAATAGAAAACTTAAATTCTAGACAACAATTCTAATTCTACATGTTTATCCATACATAAATATAGTTAAATTGATCATGAAAACAACAGAAGAAAACACTCCCAAACAATGAAATTGAATATCTTAAACCATCAAGAAGGCCATGGATGAACATAATAATGTGACAATAAATAAATTTAATAAATAATAGGTTATATTAATTTTAATTACAGAGTTTAATTTGGTTATCTAAGACACTAAGATCAAGTGATGAACATTATCAGACTTAAGGTAAGGGGTTTCCTTGTCTCACTTGCATTTTTGTGAGATTGTCTGTGGTGTATGTATACATCCCATTGATTTTTCATATCATAAATCCATTTATTATAAGGGTTTTCAATTTATCATATGAATATTATTAATTTTGGTGCATTCTAATAGATAGATTACAATGTGGTAAGGGGTTTTACCCCAAACCTATATTTTCATTCGGGTTACTTTTATTATCTACTTATGTCAATTAAATTATTATTAATTCATATGTACTCATCATAATTTCTATATAAACTGTATATATATATATATATGTTTTACCATAATCATAATTCATTTATGGGGAGTTATATTTCTTAAAAGGAAATTTTAAAAATTCCTATGAAATGAAATCTCGATTCAAGGGAACTATTCAAATTCTTACCAATTTTCATGTGCTCTAAAGAATGTGTTTTAAGACACCATTATTTTAATAAAATCAATAATTTCATCATGAAAAATTATAATGGTTGATTACTCATTTTATGATGCCAAACATGAATTTCCACTTTAAAATTCCCTTTAATTTTTTCCTTAAAATGCTCTAAAATGTTTTATTATTAATGATTCCTAAGAACTCTTTTTACATGATTTAACTTAAGCCAGACATCATTTATGCCTGATATATAATTTATATGAACTCCACTTTTATTTTCTGGGATATTAATGTTTATAATATTATTTCATATAAAATTAAAAATATTTTCCAAAAGAACACTTCTTTTAAAAGTAAAAGGTATTTTCTCATCTCACATTAACTATTATGAAGTATATTCCCAGTTCACCACTTATTCCATGAATACGGTGAATGTACTATGATTTGATATATCATATTAAGAGTATACTTATTCTCACTATATTTTAAGGTATTATGATTTGAATTTTTCGCGGTGGTATGAGACACTTTTGATTATTTAAGGATTATTTCATGAATATTTAAGGATTACTTCTTCAATAATTTTTCAATGTTCTCATTTAAAAGTATTAATATTTTTTTCAACATCATTTATTGAATATTTTATTTCATAGAGGATTATATGTTATGATATCATATATAATATTTTTTTGAAGGGTTTCTGATTAGTTTTACTTTGTATTTTCTTTATTGATACTATTCACCATATTATTTCGAATAGTTAGTGTTTATGTTCAATGATTGGGGAATGTAATTTAAATTTCATATATTAGTTTCAAATTGAATGTATATGTTGATTATGTTCACCACATTAATTTGAAAAATTCATTGGAAATAGTATGTGATGGGTGGGCCCACTATATATCCTTGATGCATCAGTAGGTCTCATGAGACAAATTGATGTGGACCTGGGCGAGACCTTGCCCATTTTGAGATATGGTTTTGGGTGAGGCTTTAATAATTTTTAAACATATTGGTTGATGCCTTGATGATATGTATTTGAATATCAGACATAGGAATTTCCCTCATTATGAAGCTATAAGTTCATAGTTCATGTGTTTATTCAACTAATAGAATACCCATTATTTGGATTTATTATGGATATATTTACTCATATCATATTCCTTCCATATTATGTTCATGTGTATTTTTAAAAGAATTGTGTTTCTAGTTATTCACAATGCCTAATGTTTTTGTTTATGATATCTTAAACTATATTTCTTACCCTTACTGTGCATCTGATCTCATCCCTTTATTATGTTTCATTTTCTTAGGACATGAAGAAGATTATTATGACTGACTTTCATATATAATCTTGGAGTGGTGTATGTTCCCAATAAAACTTATATATTGAATTTATTTTCATGTTGTAATGTTGAACCTATATATGAATATAGTCTTCCCAAATGACTAAACTACTCAGTCCTTTTAAATTTGATTCCTTGTAATCTTTCCAATGAATTAAAATAATTCACAAGCTCTGGGATTTAGGGGAAGAGGCATTACAGATAAGATACACACAAAATGTACATGGGCTTCAATGGGATCACCAAATTCTATTTTCCATCCCACTAAGGTCGGAATCCATTGTCTATATGTGATTAAATTAAATATTTATTTTTTAAACATAGTAAATTTTACTTTCTATAGAATATAATGTAATTTCATGAATAAAATCAATTTATTTAAATAATATAACAACATTCAATGAATTTTTTAATAACCCTTATGTGTAGAACCACTGGTTGGGGAACTAAGGTTTCATGAAATGATAAGTATCATACAATATGTGGATGAACCAACATGTATTCTATCCCTTCAAAGGTATCCATTCCATGTCCACATTAGAACAAGTCCAAGACCATGTGTGGGATGTCATGTCATATACTCCAACAATACATTGGATATTTATGACACTCGGGTATGGACAGGTACATAGTCATTCACACAGGCACTCCGTGATGTATAAAATCATTGGCAAGAGCACAAAGTTAAGCCTAGAGTGTATGATTCATGATGTTTTCCACCTATAAATTCCATGTACGATTATACTGATTCCATGTTATTTCAAAATTAAAATAGTTATAGGTGAATTTAGCATCACAATATGTGTATCACCCCATACACATCATGTATTTATTCATTATACTTCTTCCTCTCATGTATCCTTCATTTGGACATGTATATAAAGAAGATACTATCATATAATGATAAACATTAAATGATGAACTTGATGGTTTCCATAATTATTTCCTACAATATAGGAAGCAATATGTCTATAGTTTTATGATTCCTTATGAAATGATCAAATATCAAAGTGATCATTGAAATATCATCGGATTGATGATGGTGATAATACTCTTATATTTTATGAGGGTTTGGATTCCCCATAATCTTTAAAAATAGGGATATGGTACTCCCATAAATTAGATTAGGGTCCTCTATCTATGTAAGGGTAATCCATATATTTGAGATTTGGTGGTGTGTGTGTCCCCCATGGGTGTTGTCCTTCCATCGACTATAATGTGAAATAAAAAGGGGTGTTCCAAACTGTATATATTCTGGTGAGTTTTTATTTTTTTTATTGGCATCACTGATGGTCTATAAGATCTATAGTTCTAGTCATTGATATTTACTGGGATATAATAAAGAGATATTGTTTCCCTCCCTTTGGGGTTTCATTTTGAGTATATATACGTAATGGGTTTTTCTCATTCTTACTCTTGGTTGATATTTATATTATTATATCACTGAACCATTCCCTTTAGTTCTTAAAGGTGTCCAACTGGATATGTATATACTAACTACAAAATTGAGTTTTCCCACATGTGTCATGTATTATATAGATGATGATAGAATCATGTTTCAATTTGAGGATCATGCTAATACCTGGGTGCATTGACCATGTTTGGTGGTCAATCATAGAGATCGGGAGTCATGATCTCTCAACGTTATTTATTTATATTTTTTGTCTTGTTAGGACATTATTTATGGTTAGGTAGAAATTTTATCGAATTACAAAATTGTTTTATATTTTTATAATCTAACATATTTCTTATATGTAATTTCATGCATGGTTTTAGAGTGTAAAATATTATATTTTATATTCTTCATCACATTTTATGGATATGGGTGGGTGGTTTTATATAGGTATATTAGGAAAACTCCCCACCATTCATTTATGAATTCTGGGTGATTTTTAATAGTAACTAGCCTATAAATGGTTGGTTTGGGGATGTGATAGCTCATCCATCCATAGAATAGGTGGTACTCAATTGGCTGAGTCATTCAATATGTGTTCCTTGGCATTGCAATGGATACAAATAATGTTTAGACAAGGCCCATAATAATATAATTATGACTCTATGTAACGAAATATTTTTCCAGACCTTCTCAAATATTCTTCAAGTAAAATGTAAATACCTTTTACATAGTCATAGTTATTTTTTTAATATGTTTTAAATATTGTGAACATCATTACAATACTTCTAATCATGTATTTGGAATTTAAGACTAGTTCAACTAATCATCACATTTAAATATGCCACATTCGAATATTCTTCTCCAATAGTGTTATTAATGCTTTATCGTCACAGTATATGGTTCTCAACAATTACTATATTATCGAAAACTAGAGAGGATCATCACCAATCAATATTTTTAAGATCAAGAATATTTTTCAGTTATATTTTTTAACTTCTTTTGATTATCAACAAGTAGTAAATGAAATTTATTATAGAATTAATGGGTTGTTAATGTTAATTATGAGTGGTAATATTCCTCATAACTTCTTATATCCAATCCCACATATACATTTGAGACAAAAAATTAAAAAACTATACTTCATTATTCTATCTCTACTTTATGCATGGTTTTATATTTTATATTAAACATTATATTATCATAAATATCTCTCCAATATACATTAAAAAAAGAGAATGGTGGTTTCCATAGAGGGTTATTTAAAAATCATTAAATTCACTTTCTGAATATAACACACTGGAGTAAATTAGCCAACATCATATTTTTTCATCATGAATATATTCTAAAAATATATTATTTATTTAAAGGTTTATTTCCAAAAAATAGGTTTTTCATTAACTCATATTATGTAAACATATATCCATAATCATCTTTATTCAATATCTCAATGGTTTGATCATTATGTAGCCATGTATAGGTTATCATGACATTCCAATTAAATATTAACAAAATTGACTCATATCAATTTATTTTTTCATCAAAATAATAATTAAATAAAACTCTAAGAAATCGTCATGGGATCATGATATATATTAACTACATAAATTATGGAATCATGTATAATATAATAATAACATATTTTATATTATGTTTACTATTTCATAAATTTCATATAGTACCTCAAAATAGTATGAAATGTCAAATAAGCACTTTCTCAACCTATTTGGACATTATTCATAAAATATGTGTCTTTAGATTAGCTTATCTCAATTTCACACAACCATAGGATAACAAATACAAATTCTAAAGATTCTACAAAACAATATGTGTTATCTTAGTTTATTATAACATGTAGTTTATTTTACACAAACATAGAGAATGAAATATATATTTTAATACAACACAATTTGTAGGAGACTCTTACATTTACATACATAGATATTACAGAAACATCATATTTGGACATCACTGTTATAAATTATTCAAAATAATAAAATCCTTAGTACATAGTATTTATAAATATCATGTTACTAATAATAAACATTATATATCACTTATATATTATGTTCAAACACACACTTATTATTCAATAGATTCTTTTAAAATAAAAATTTAATAGTATACATAAATGGTCAACTATAGAACATTTGATAAACCCATTTTGAATAGCTGAATGTTATCATTGAGTAATGATCATAAGTAAATAATTATAGGTCTTTCATCCATTTAAATAACACATTAACCATCACAATTAATATTATTTCATTGTCTTTATATATATCATTATTCTCAGTTAGTTTTTATCATCATCATATATTATCATTGATATGTCACATAACCATCATACTAATTTATAATAATTCGTTGAAAAAATACAACACAATTTTTATGAAATTTATCATATTGGCTATTATTATATATTAATAATCATGTTTGTAGAAAAAAAGAAAATGAAAAAATAGTTAGTTAATCAATGAAAAATAAAATATTATTTTCTTTTAAGGGAACAAATATATCTATCATTTCATTCATTTTAAATACTAGTACATTATCATTGATTGAAATTTTGAAAAAAACATTTAAAATAATGCATTTAATTAAACTTATTAATTATTTTTCAAAATTAATTCAACTAGTAGTTTCTATAACAAATATTTCATAATTTCTTCCACTGTTGAATATATATTCACATTATTTGAAAAAAATAAAAAGGAAGAATTGTTTGTTACTATATGGTTAATGATTCAATATACAACGTTTTTCCCCTTTATTATATTGTCCTAATTTCTAATAGATTTTCATTAACTCCTCATCTTAATATATCTCCTGATTTGGGTATTTCAAGAACTCTATCATCACTCATTCAAATAAATTCATTTCATTACTGAATATACCAACTATAATGTCAAATAAGTGTCAGAATTATAATGGGTGTGGGCACATATCTCGTGTTTCTGTTTTCTATATCTTTGAGTAATCTCTAAAACCCATTGAAAATTACATTAAATTTAAAAAATTAATACAATCCTTAAAAATAGATACCAATTTAGATTAAAAATATATAACTTATTATAATGAAATATTAACCATTTATCAGGTGTTGTATCTGTTAATAATATACAAAAGAAATGTTGTTCAAAACATAATGATATACATAGAAAAAAATATTAAACTCTCAATATATTTTCCAAACACTCATCCCCAATAATAATATAACCTATTATATATTCAACCTAAATCTCTACCATTCTTCTACAAATTGATTACCATCTATGTTATTAATCCCAATAAAACATAGTAGTGAAGGGTACATATCTAATTTTATTAAAGCAAAAAATGTGGTGTGATATCACTTGGAACTCAAAAAATATCATTCTTTAATGGAATAATATTTTTTAGTAAATTATTAATAAAATATTATTCAATATTGATTTTATATCTAACATAGGTGTCATTTATATGTTACACAACAAACTACATTAATAAGTAACTCTTATCTATTTTAAGAATGTGATAATATATTTACTATTATAATCCTCAAAGTCGATAGCCAAAAAATAGTGAATGATTGTTTATTTATGAACTATTTCATATCCAAGTGCCATTATGTTGTTCCCTTGACACAATACATATTTAATATCCCTAAATGCTCTCCAATAAATTACTATATACATATTTTTGTTTAAATTGTTCACATTGTCAACTCTATTGTCCATTTTTTTTTATTGTACACATTATAATCTTCTTAAATTTTTTATTCAGTAGATAACTAAACTCAATAATATTGTAGTTCATTTTTAGAAATATAATTTTTGAGACCCTCAAAGTTCCTTGAAATTTCAAAATGTATATTATATTTTATTTACATTAATCAACATATCAAAACACCTTAAAATTTATTGTATAAGGTATTTATATTGTTGTCTAGTATATAAAGACTCTTTATATATAAGGAAAATATAATTAATTAAAATAATTTCTTTCTTTGAAATAATCTATATTAAGAATCATGTGGTTGATAATTTTTTCTTAACATGAAAACATACTATATTCAATTTTATCTCTTTAATTATTCACATAGAAGTATTAAATTTTTCCAGAAAAATAAGTTCTATAATTAATTTTAATTATTTAGTTACATGGATATTATATTGGAATTATCCCTATCCTTGTGGTATATTTTCATGTTAACTTATTTTAAAAACTACATTTCATATAACTTCATATTAATTTTTTGTTGATTGATTATCTCCTCTAATGAATATAGATATTCCAAAAAAAAATTGATCTATTTTAATATAAAAACAATTTATTTTAAATTTAATTTTTATAATGTTTACCACACATATAAAAACTCATAATTTTTCTAGTTTTCATTTAAAATAAATCCTTGATGGTGATACATACCAGAGGAGGATGTGCCCGTAAGGGGCTCTTCATCTAGGTTTTCCTTCCGCCCGTCATCGCCTTCCGCTCTCCCGCTGGTTGATCTTCTCTGTATTCTCGTCGGCGCGCTCGCGATGTGCTCTTCAACATGGATTGGATCGTCAACATCCTCGGCGATTTGCATCTCTGTGCGACCTTCTCTCCACCCTAGCTTTGGTTCCAGCTAGGGTTTCCTTAGGTGGCAAGATGCTGGACCAGGGTGCGGGTTTCAAGTGCTGTGGTTTAGGGATTCCATCATTTTCAGCATTGTCCATGCGATATTCGGGTAGATCTGGCATTTGGGTGTAGATGTGAAGGTGACGACGGGATTTGCTCATAGTCCTTCGTCCGGGATGATATTCATCGAAGTTCTGGTGATGTTCATTTAATGTTTGTTTTGTTAGATTTCTTTTAGGATGGTTTCTAGGATGGCGTTTCCTACGCCGGTGATTTTGTTTTGGCGACGCGAAGAGGATGGCGGTTTCTACGCCGGCGTGTTTGATTTGGCGATGACGCTTTGACGGAGGCATACCAGATGTTTTTGCCTTCTTTCCTTGCTATTTATTTTCCACGATTTGCTGAACTTAGAGGATTGTTATGGATTTTACCTGGTTGGTTTGAATTTTCTGTTGTGTGGGATAGTCATATAATGCTGGTGGGATTCTCGGCTCATGGTCAAGTGCTTTGGTGATGGTTCGCCGCTGTGGATGGTGGCGCGTGGTGATGGATCTCGGAATTCGCGGTGATGCCAGAGGGGGTCTCGCTGACGATGAAAAGTCTGGTTGGTGATTGTGAAGCTGATGGGTTTGATGGCTGGGTGAGTTTCGAGATGTGAGCAGCCCGAGGAGGCATGGAAAGGTGTCCGATGATGGTATGCTGATCGAGGACAGCTGGATGGTTTTTTGAGTTTTAAATTTTAAAGTTGTTTTGAAATATATGGTGCGGGGATGTTTTGTAATGGGTACCGGAAACCCTTAAACCAGTTTTCTTTCTCTTTTTAATAAATGGTCAGAGGGTTATCCTCTGACACCTTTTCTGGTAAATCCTTGATGGATTTATATCATTATACATATCTACTTTAATATTTTTTGGCAACTATTTTCATAGGTGATATTTTCTCAAACATGTTTTATGTAACTACTAAAATTTTATACTCATAATTTTTAGGATATTTAATATTCAACTTTTTTTTTCAGATATTAAGTGATATAAATAAAATTGAATTCATATTCTCATTATTATTAAAATTATTATTCTTTCTGTTGTATCATTCACATGTATTACTTAAACAATCGAACCTATTTTGATTTAACAATCATTAAACATTATATAAACTCTTAAAATTGAATCAATAATTATTATTATTCTTTGTGACGTAACTAATATTAGAAATATTCTTTCTCATAATTATTTACATTCCTTTTACATTAGGTCTTATTTCAGATATATGAAATTATAAATTATTTAAAAAATAAGGTATCTATAAAACCTTATTTTAAAATATTTTGGGATATTTTATATATATTTAGAAACATGAAATATTAGAGAAAAATAGATCTCTCATTTTCAATTTATTTAGAAGGATTAATTTCATTTCTATTTTTATCATGTTATATGAAATATCACCTTTATTTCAATTTCATTTAGGAATCTAATTTTGTTTTATTTTGATTTTAAAAATTGTTTTATAAGATAGAATAGTTTTAGATTTACCAAAATAGTTTTTATTTTTTACATTAGGTTCCATGAAACACTATTATACCCTTAATCATATATACTTATTTCATTCAATGTGAGTTATTTAATGACAAAACACTCTATAATTTTCTCTCATTCCATGAATTTTTCCTATATCCTATATGAATCTCAAAAAACAATTTTTCACTTTATTGAAATTATCTTTCCTAATTATTCAATTACCAAGTTATAGTATTATGTTTCCACTAAGTATTTATATTTAGCATAGAAATCAACAATAATATTATTATTTATTAAATCATTTTCAATAGATTTACATTTTAAAATTTTAATTTTTAAACATACTCAATTTAATTTTTTTTGAAACAAAACATCATTTATTTTTTTCTTCCCTACTTTATTATTTTTACATTAACTATGAACTATGAGATTATAATTTTAAAATTGAATAGTTTCATGTTTATTTTTCAAAAATAATTCTACACAAAAATTCCCCCTTTTAATTCTAAAAATGATTCTAGAAAAACCATATAATAACATTAAAAAATTATATGTTATTAAACATACTCAAAATACCAACAAATTAAAATCAATATAATTTATTTTATTCTCATGAACCTCATTCATTTGAAATTAAATATTGTTATTCTCACATTTCATACATTAATATTATATCCCTTTTCTAGAATTCTTATTATATTAAAAATACCAACGCCCAAATACTGTATTAGTTTAGTGAATTTGAAAATATGGAAACATAAACAATGGTTAAAGAGTAAGATAAATTATCCTCCATTAGGTTCCTCTTTAATATCACACTTCTTGTAAACAAAAATGAAAATACTTATGTTGATAACCTGGGGAGAAAGGAAACATAAAAAGTGGCAATTTCAAATGCTAGGTATGTGTAAACATATAATATATGTGAACATAATCCTGATCATAAGGGTATGTGGACTGGATTAGGAAAATATAACACCATAACCTACGAGTCAACGATATTAAAAAACCATCATATCATAAATAATGAATATTCATAAGGCATGAATTATAAATAAATAACATAATTCATGAAAGACCATCATAATAATAAAACTTGTAATTTTAAAATACACATAAGGTTATTTATTATTTCGTTAGTTGTACATGAATCAATTCAATAGAAATCTTATTAGTGTGGGATCATTCCCCATACCATATTGGTAGTCAAGGTACAATCACATGTCCATATTAAGAGTATGAGTTCACTCCCCATACAATATTGGATGTCGTGGTTCACTCCATTTGCAATATTAGTAGTAAATGTTCACCACAGATTCCATCATATTCCATTTCTTGAGATATAAATATTTTCCCAACGCATTTGAGGAAGATATAGTTCCCACCAATCTCATAATTTAATTGTTCATATGCGTCCACAAGATAAAAAAAATCATATCATAACCCATGAAATGAAATGGGTGTCATAAACATATAGAAATATCATAGATTTTTGGAATGAAACATGTTTCATAATCATTTCATCAAAGAAAACCCAACGATAAGAAGTAGGTTTATTTTGCATATAACCCCTGAAATAGAAACAGATTTCATAAACATCATTCCAAAAAACATAAACCATTTAGAAAAATAACATTATTGGATCCTTGGATCATTTCCAATAAAGAGTTGTGTAGCACCAAAAGATGTCATTTTATATAGTATATAACTTTAATGGAATTTTAAAAATCATTCAGGAGGTAAAATATAATTTCTTCTCTAAAAAACATGCTTCTATAAACATTAATCTTTTTGAAAACATTATACTTAAAAATATATATATAGTGATTAGGAAATTTTTATGAATTTTTTCCCTAATAGCATAAAAATGGGTCTTGAAATTTTTTTGGAAAACATTTTCATTAAAAGAAAATAAAATAATTCTAAAAACATTCTAAAAGAATTTTTCCATGAAAAAAATAAAAAAGATTGAAGATATTTTTATCATAATTTACTTTGGAAGCATATAAATAAAGATTGAAAACAATTTTAAAACCATAATAATAAAGAATTATTTAAACAATTATGAAAAATATTTTAAATCATTGAAATCCATTAATTTAAAAATGGCCTTTTTAAATCATATAAAAGAACCCCTGAAATATTGTGAACATATTTAAAACAATTTTTTTTTTAAACTAGTTTTCATTTAATTTGTTTTAGAAAATAATAAAAATTACACTATATTTGAAAATAAAAATTCTCTTTTAAAACAATCCTTTTAAACATACAATAGAAACATAAATTAAATTATGTTCATGAAGATGAGAAGGTATGTAAATCCCAAACATTCCATTCCCACCTTAAATATATAGAAATGTACCTTGATTGGAAAAGAATAATAAAATTAGTTTTAAATATTTTTTTTGCAAAAGGTAATAAATGGGTTAAAATTTCTCTTAAATATCATAGGATAATTATAAACTAGATTTGAAAATTTTATTTTTAGAAATCATGGTTTTTAAAGAACACTAATTCTTGTCCAAAAGGATAAATGAGATTAAAATTTTCTTCAATTTTTTTAATTAAATTAACTACCAAATAGTGGAATATGAAACCAATACATGAAGACATCATGAATAAAAAATGGATTAGAAAATCCATGTGTTTTCTCAAGATATGTATAATAATATTTCATCAAATAAAGCATAATAATAAACAATCTCTATCAACAATGACATTCTTTCAAAAAAACGTCTACCACTTGTCAAATTGAAATCATACTCACCATGCATGGAAATAAAATTATATTCTGCATAAAATGTCAGGAAAAGAATGATATTACTGATATAACATTTCAATTTTCTATATATACACCTCATAAATTAATATAGTTGGATGAAAACACATGTGAGTCAAAAAAACAAATTGAGACCAAACAATCTTACCAATTAGGTAACTTTTGGAACATAAACCCCATGAAAGATTGATCAAAAATTGGATATATAAATATCCAAAAATTTATGATTTAGAATCATAGAATAAAATAATGGTAATTATATATGCCGCTCAAAATAAAAGAGTGGTGAACATTCCTTGTATCTCAAAAATATAAATGTGTGGTGATATTCCATTTCCTTTTGTCTTGACTCTATTCGTACTCATAAAAGCCACCAGTATAATAAATATAAGTTTATTATAAATATTATAAATAAAAATATTATTTTATATAATACCTTATATTATTTTATTATGAATTCATATGTATAACATATTTACAATTCTACGATGCAGTTTCACTTCGGGTAATATACACTTTGTTCTTCGTACATGTTTTGATTTATTATTGTTGATCATATTACATATATGATGATTTACATACTTAAATTATGGGAAAAATTATATAAATATGATATATATTATAATATATCAATTTATAACAATCTATAAAATAAATAACGAAAAAATGTAATAAAATATAAATGTAGACGATATGTCGTACAGATGCATGAATGTTGTTTATGTTTTTTGTCGAAATGAAAGAAATTATCTAAATGAAATATATGTAAATATGTATGAAATATCCTAAAAAAAGTATAATATTATTATATATATCATATATTTTCACTAAAACAATCCTTAACACATTGCATGTAATGTGTGAACAAATCACGTCATTTTGAAGAGGTGGTAGTCCACATGTCTATAGATGATGTTATCATATTTAGATAAGAAGGAAAGTATAAATTTAGGTGTTACAAAATAATTAAATAAAAATACAGGCATATTATATATTATTTATATCATATGTAAATATTTGGTCTATCATAATTCATGACCAAGAATGGTGGAAATAGAAAATGATCAATCAACATTTCATGTGGTGGTAGTTATTTATACACATAAATAATATGCTCATTACCCATTATATTGATGTGTGTGTAAGTATAGGTCTAACAAATAGAATAGAAAAATATTATTATATTTAGGGTTTTTTAAATAAAAAAGTAAGATGATTTTAGGTGGTTCAGAATGGAAATAAAACAAAAGAGTTTGTGGAATGATGTTACCTCTTATTTGGATAACTCCTTTCAGTTTCACTAAAGGGATTGGTTGGAAGGATTCATTCCAAATGGAAGGATTATAGTATAAAGGTATATATTTTGAGGAGATATTTCGGTATATAATGGTTGATCCAAATAATATTGAGAGGTGTGTGGAAGTGGGAGGAGAGGAGTCCTTTTTATTATGGAGGAGCAGTGGCACTCTTGTAAATTTGGGAGAAGGTAATTTCACCCTATTTTATTCGATTTAATGTTGTCAGAATAATAAAAAACTTTATATAAAATGGATCATATAGTCAAAATATGTATATTAAAAGGAATTTGGACAAATTTTTAGGTAATTTTTTTCGTTTATGATTATGTTTACTTAATTTTTAATCTTAATTTCACATTAATCATTGTATTGATTTTTAATGACATTCACTAATTTTTTTGTAAAAAAATTAAGTTGGCCATATTAAATACTATAAATTATTATTATTTGAAATATTAAATCCATCCACTAAAATTTCCAATCATAGAGGTGGAAGAAATTAATTTAAATTTAGTCCCATAGAATAGAATACAATGCCAGTCTTTAAATTAAAATAGTTCAAAAGATAGATATGTTTTTATATTCAATTTCAATTTGAAATTTATTACAATGAAATAAAATGGAATAATGGATATAATTTGAATATATATAATTCAAATATAATTTAAAACTATAAATAAATTTAACAAAAAATAATTTCTGAATTAAAATTTTTTAGTTTTAATTATTCATTTAAAACATTAACATCATTGAAAAATACCTAAAATTTACAATAATAAAATATTTATGTTTAAATATTTATTTTTATTTTTATTTTGAAAAATAAGACATAAAATTTCCAATAATTGTATTTAATATAGGTTCTCCATTGAAAGGTTGTAAAGGTACATTTATAAAGATATTTATTTTTATGCGAAATATTGGGTTTGTTTTTATCTTTGCTTATAAAAGCTATTAGGTGAATAAAAAAATATTTTATTTAATATATAATTTTTATATTTAATTAATATCATTCTTTCATTTTTATTAATGTAATTTATTATTATAAAAAAACTTAATGAGTATAAAAATATTTTTCAATAAAAATATTCTGTTTATATTCAATTGGTTCTTATATCCATTTCTAATTAATTTGTGACCAATGAAATAAATTTAAATTTTCCATAAACAAAATATTTTAATAATACATTTAATTTAATTAATAACCATTAATTTAACATCTAGGTTTTATCTTAGTATATTATATAATAATATTTTAATAATATACTACAGTTTCAGTAATCATCGTATGGAAGAGAAAAAGAGCGGGAAAACCAAATCCTAGCACTCTTCATTAACATATAAGACACGAATAATGAAATTTTAATCATAATTGATATGTAAATTAACTAGTTTGATAATATTTTATATAAATAGCTGTTTCTTGTAGGTGCTGTAGAAAAATTTACCCTAGTGGAGTATGCCTCCTGCATGTTTTCTAGTCAAAAGAGAAATTTTGCTGATGTTGTCAAAGAGGATGATTCTCATTTTTTCATAGATTTTTATATACCATACCATATGATGGTCATTAAGAGTATATGAATTTATCATGATTCAGTTAATCATGACGCAATTGAAGAATGTGTAAATTTGGGCCATTACTCTATATTTGCACGAGTTATAATGATGAAAGGTGAGAAGCTCTAGAAATTAAGCAATATCACTATAAAAATGTTTGAATATAGGGTTTTGATTATTAGATAATAAAAACAAACATAAGTGGGTACTATCATATAGTATTCCACTATAAAGAATTTAAAAGGAGGTCTTTCAGCCTAGGATCAGTCCCTATAAATCCTGGTTTACTAGGAATCCAATATTGGGATTGTGACATTGATCATTGAAATATAAAGAAATACTGACACCCAAATTTGGATTCAAAAAATCAAACTCAACTAGTAGTATTGGAATTTGTGAATTATTTGGGACATTTCCTCATGTGTGGGAAATCATATTATGATTGATGAATTAATAGATAACCCCTGATTTGCGCATAATGCCTGAATTTTTGCGGAGGTTAATATTTCCATATCTTTGGTTAAGGAGGTGGTATTATAAATGAGATATGACTCTATTGATATAGGAATATAGTATATGAGGAATCTAAAAATCAATTTGATCTAGATTTTACTTGGTTACCTTTCTGGTAAATATAAACATTATAAATTTTTCATCATCTACAAGTCAAAGGGTCATTATGATATTTCTTTCATTAAGGAAGAAAGGAAAAGATAAATTCCATTACCCTAGTCCCTATGAAATACCTTCCCCTGAATCATCCAAAATGGATGTAGTGATGGGGACCATCTTGTTTCCTTGGAAGAAAGGTAACTTTGTGGGAGAAACTGGAGTTCACCCGGAATAGGATCATCCATCTTCTGAATCTGTTGTGGATCCCATGGTTAAGGTCATTATAAATCTTTCTTATGTTCCTTAGACAAAAAATGATGTAGGTTCAAAGTATTACCACCAATTAAATATTGTTAAGGCTTTGGGGACATTGAAACCTATTTCCGTTGATAATTAAATAGGGTCATCCATCTCATAGGAAGCTGTGTGGATCCCTTGGTTAGGGAAGCCATACAAGATCCTTATGTGACTCTAATTGAAAATGATTTTTGTTCAAAGGAGGACCTGAAATGATAAACTATGAAGGCTGATAGGCCCCATATATCCCTTTATGTTGGAAATACATAAATGCCCCAATGTTTCTAAGAAGGATAATTTTTTTCAATCCCCTCTTATTTATTTTGGGGGAGTTTTCTATAAGATTCAAGGGGATGTCAATAAGATATTTAATATGAAGGATTTTACTTCTTATGAAATTGATCCGTCATATAGGAATCATTTTTCAGTGACGATCAACATGATGTCCCAATCACTCTCTATGATGGGTCTGAATCTATTCTAGATGTTCATGAATGTTATTTTTGTGTTGATTCTATATCTGATGGTCCCTTTAGTGTTCCCTCTTTTGTTTTTTATGCATAGGAATGAACTTCTTCTCCTACTCAGGTTGGGGGAACCATACTAATAGGGAACATCCAGAATGAGATTAATGCCCCCTTTTATTATATTTCACACTCTACATATTCCAAGAAATTTTTTATTATTGATAGTCTTGCTTTGAACATGAAATCTGAGAAACAATTCACTCATTTGAGTGGTGAATTCATGAATTATGACACTGTATAACCTCTTATGCATGCGAATACACAGGCTGGAAAACATCAAGGAAGTTTATATGGTAAATCTATAGGAATTTAATATCTTTTTGGAATAAATAATAATGTCGATGGTCTAAAAAAGATGGACTATTTAAATATTACAATTAAGGGAGGGAGTAAGACAAGAGGGAACACTATAAAGAAATGGGGATTTTTTTGTACTGTTAAAGAATTGGGATCTCTCCCTCATTCTATACCTTTATAAACCATATTACAATATATATATATATATATCCATCTCTAGTTAGGGTTGATGATCCCAAAATAGTGTTCTAAATATGGATGGATTTTAATTTTTCTTTCCAAGGATACAACAATATTTCTTCAAAACCGTACTCTAGTATGATTGACCATATTAGAGTATAAAAACATGAAATCATTAGTATTCTCTCATTTGACATAAGGTCTTCGAGAATATTTGTTACACTTTCAATTCAAGGATCTTCAAAAATGGTTTTCTTCATTTGTTATTTTAGTTTAAATATTGGTATCAGACCTCTATGGAGTGAATTGGAATGGATTTCACTCTACATTAATCACAAATGGATTTCTATTGTGGTGTTCAACACTATTTAATACCTGATGGGAAAAACAGATCGCAATTCGACATATTAGATATGAATTAATTTTCCTTATGTATTTATTAATGTAATCTTTTTGAGGTACCTATTCAGGGTTCTAATTTTACTTAGATACGATTAACTTTGAATGGAAGGCAAGCCAGTAAGTTGGATACATGTCTTTCCAAACATGAAGATGGTGGTGGAGTATCTAGTTTCACCCTGCGTAAATACCACTCTCATCCATAATCTTTAATTTTAAGGATAACCATTTATATACCTAGGTCATCTCTTCTACATACCATGTTCATTAATGGATTCCTGGTTGCACTAGGATACATCAAATATGTACTGGAAGCCTAGAAACAAAGGTGATCATGTACCCCCCTTCAACTTCTATCCTTGAAAATGAAATAAAAAAATAACTCTAGAAAAGTGGATTAAGACATCTTATTTATTTCTTAATGATAAGATTAATGTTTCTGAAATACATTTAGTATGCTTCAAATTCTCAATTAGTCACATAAAATCCCATCTAGAGAATAGTGGTGGTCTACTTCATAACTGGATGAGTTATTGAACACTAAATGGTGGATGAATAAAAATAATATTTATGCTTGATGGATTTATGATGGTGACCATAATACAAAATGTTTTCATCGTTTTATCATGGGAAAAAGGTCGGAAGGGGGAATAAATTCTATAAAGATCAATATAACCCTTATTAAATATAAAAATGATATATTCTATTCTGTGGTTGACTATTTTACAGGGTTATATTTTGATTATGGGGATAATATCACCCAAAATTTGGTTGATAACATTATACCATGCATTTATTATCAACAAAATTGAGGACTCATTTGGGAACCATCCAAGGATGAAATTTAAATTTATAATTTTTTTCTCAACATTGACAGTGTTGCTAGTCCTGATGGGTTTACCATCAAATTCATCATTTTACAAGGGGACATTTTTCATCAGGAGGTGTTGAATTATGCGATAGAGTTATTTAATCATGCATCCATTCCCAATAAAATTAAATCTGAATTCTTTTCTATTATTCCAAAGAAGTATTAATCAAAAAATATACAGGTTTACAGTCCGACGGTTATTTGGAATACTATTCATTGAGTGATTAGAAATACTTTGGTTTCAAATGTGGGGAATATGGTAAAAGATATTATTACACCGAACCATGTTGTCTCTATACATTGAAATAGAATTCATTTTTTAAATTTCATTAGAAAGTAAAATTTTGATGAGAATGAAAATAGAGGATGGAAATTTTTCTCTCAATATTGACATATAAAAGGATTTTTACACCAAAAAATTGAGATTTATTTTGGATATTGTAAAGAAATATTGATTCTTTGATGCTTTAAATAGACATATTAGAGCTGTATTAACATATTCATGATTATCCATTCATATTAATATTTCTCTCAGTGGCTTTTTCTAAAGATTGTGGGATGTTAGAGAGTTTAATCTACTCTATGGAATTCATTTTTCCACAGTTGAAAACTACCCTAGAATATTCATCTATGACCTTATCAAAAATGGTATCTAAAAAAGTATCATTGATGGAATAGATACAATGACACCCACTCATCTCCTTTATTCTGATAATATTGTTCTGGTTGTACATGCCTTCTCAAAAATCCTTTTATACACCGAAGTCCCTTTTTTCCATTATGAGGAAGTGGTTGGAAAATTTAATAACTAGATTAAATCAAAAAATTTCAGCTTAATGATGTATCAATTGAATGAAAAAAATTTAATTTTAAGGACTCATGGACTAAAGTGGGGTTCTCTTAAATTCACTTATCATGGGGTAACATTATTCTAGGGGAAAATTATGACTCATGATCATGATAACTCTTCTTAAAGAATAATCAATAATCAAGTGAAATGGAATGAATATTCTATTTCCTAATCTGAGAGGATGTGATTTTTCAATTCATTATTTATATCCATGTTTTTGTACTCCTCCTTGAACAAGTTTATTATATGTCTCTTGAAGAATTGTCAACACATGATTAAGAAAATTATATAGACTAGACCTTTTTTGGATAAGAATATTGTCACAGTTCTATGGGACGAATTACTTAATCCCATAAGCATAGGGTAACTGGTATTAAATATTTTTTTAATGATTCTATACATTCCTAATTTATATGGAACCGTCATGTATTAGAATACCCTTCTATGGAGTTTCTTTAATTATGGTTTATCATGAAAAGGATGAATGGTTTCCATTTCTTCCTCCCTTCCATAACCTAGAATGAAATTAGGAAATACATTAATGATCTTATGAGAATTTATAAATTTATTGTATTCTTGGGTTCTGATATTAAATATTACACTACCCCTTGGCTTGATAATCCTATGGTGAATAACATGGTTGTTAAAAAAAAGAGGTATCTATATATTTCTATACTAACGTATTCAAACTCCATGAATGATATGGTTGTCCCTTATTATGTATCTTTTTAAATATATAGTTATTTTGTCATGGATGTGGATACTCTTTTATGAAAACCATTCTCTAATGGTCATTTCTTCACTAGAGACTTATACAATTTCAATTATTATGTCACTATAAGAACCCCTCCTTGTTCTCTGAAGATAAAAGTCCCCTTCATTAAAACGAAATGATTTCTTATCTTATAGAAACTCTAGAGAGATAGGCTACCCACTTAAGACAATATTTAATGGGATGCATTTCATCTAGTTTTTTCTTGTCCTCTCTATTGGAGGGACATTGAATGTTCCAACCATATATTTGTTAATTGTTCTTTTGTTTCTCGATTATGTAATTATATGATGAATATTTTCAGTCATTATCTTGATATAAAGAATCTGGTTAGGGGTTATTTTATCATTCATAACCTTGACTCTATTTAGTCACCTAGTTTGAAATATATTTTAGGCTGCTACTGCCTATATTAGGAAATTCAACTAGAAAACTAGGAATATCGTGGTTTTGGAGAATCTGTCACCTTTATTACTTGTGGGGATAATCGAAATGTGTTAGGATATCACTGCTACTGCATGCGTTCAAACAGATTTGAGGAGAAAATTATTTTCTAAACATTGTATTCTGTGGATGATTTTAGTTGATATTAAGGGATGAATAACCATTGTTTTGAAATATATTCACTGTATTCCACCAAAAAATTCCTGGATAAAGGTTAATTTTTATGGTGTTTCCTCTAGCATGCATGGACACTTGGTGTGTGGTGGTCTCTCTTTCACACATCAAGGCTTCTTCAAAGTATACTTCTCACACAACATTAGTATTCAAATGGCATGTGATTCAGAGTTATGGGCCATCATTAGTGATGTTAAATTTTCTATTCATCCTGAATGTTAATTTATTTGGGTTAAATCTAACTCCATGATGGCTATTTAAGCCTTGATGAACATAACTAGGGATGTAACATAGAAGATGATACCTTATTGGGTTGAATGTATTTACAACATCACATGTATTAAATTGGAAATCAACAATTATTATTGGGAGGTTAATAAAGATATATATTTCTTGCACAAGAAGGAATATTTGTATTTGAGCTCATTGTGGTCTTCTCTGATTTTAGATTTTTATTTTTCACATTTTATTGATGACATGCGGGGGTGTAACACACTCTTGTATTTGTAAAAAACCTTGAAACATATTATTTTTTGCTTAATATTTTCTTCTAATAAATTCTAGGTTTGGTTTATGGGTCCTAATATTATTCTAATATATTGTTATTCAGTAAAAATTGGAAATTCATGTAACACAAGTCACTGAAGAACCTAGTTGTTGTGTGCAACACATGAAAACTTGTTATCCCTTACATTGAATGTTATATAGAATATATCATTGATAATTAAAATGTTGTATATATTGTAATGCCTCAAGATACTATATTCCATCACGCACATGGTTTTTCTTATATTACAAGGTTAACATAGTGTTGAAAAATTAAATCCAAACAAATCCCATTAATATAAAATATATATATTGTTATGTGAAATTAAAAATATATACAAAATATTAAATTAATTAAAAAAATATATCACAAAATCTCACAGTGTTATTATCCCCCCTCCATAAAATGAGGTTCACATTCAATATTCATTTATGTTATTAAATTTGTAATAATTGAAAGTCTAATTTCTAGAAAATCAAATCGTAAAAATAAATAAAAAAAATTAATTTTAAAAAACATTGGTTAACCAAAATGAAATATAAATAGGTTTATGCATAAGATAATATAGGTTGGGAGTGAATATAGGACATAAAGGAAGACAAAAAATATTTATGTAGAGTGATTGAGGTCATCAATTAAAAATTAGGAAATGATTAATGAATATTTTAGGGCCTCAAATTAAAAAAAGTGATGATTAAAATGGTCATGGATTAAAAAAAATTAATTTTTTTTGAAAATACATTTTCTTGTTATTTTCCTAATGTCGAGTAATTCTTTTATTGTCCAAGAGTATAAAGTTGCATAATTACTTCATATATTTCTGTAAACACAATTTCATCATTTGGTTTTGCTTAAACTAATTTATAATTCATCCATTACATCATGAAATGTATATAGAAAATTTTCATTTATGCACGAATAACTAAAATATGATTCTTAATGCCAATAAAAGAGTGAAAATTCTAACTATTTTTCTCTAACTATTTTGTAAAGTCAATATGGTTAATAAATTAATCTATAAAATTAAAAAGTAACCCCACTGGTTCATCATTAATATTTATTCATCAATTTTTTTAAAAAAAACAATTACACATTGACCAAGACATCACAGAGGCCCGTGGTATACATAAAACCATTATCATCATTCAGTCATGGGAATAAGACCGACAACCCTTCCAGAGTCGATGTGTAGACATCCAATATACATGTTATCCTTTTTTGAAACCCAAATAATATAAATTAAATAATAAAAATGATGAACATACTTCAAATAAGGTTAATCACTAAATATCCTTTTAACTATGGTTTTCAATACAACCACAACGCATAAATACTTCATCTGAAGTTTAACTAATGAATTCCATAAGTGGATAACCTTATAACCCATGTCAATTATTAAAATACAATCCTTTTAGATATTTGGTGATGAAATCAGATTAACATTGATTCCCCATATATCACGAAGTATCACATGGTTGTAACATTCTAATGAATGTGAATAACCTCATAATATATTCTAATGAAACATGGTAATAACCTATATTACCATAATTCATTATTGAAAACATGAATTTTTCTTTATTCCAATGTATATTGGACATATTATTTAAATACAAATATGATGTAACCATCATCAATTATAGAATAACAAGTTTTCATCATGTCCATAATTTGTTCCAAAATAATCATTCCCTTTCAGTTTAGGTATTCATATCAAACATAACATTATCCAAACAACATTATCATAATATGAGGAACATATTAAGGGTTATTTTACCTTATTCAAAATTCCACCTTACCATTAATTCACTTTTTAATCCCAAAAAAACATTCAACATAATCTTGTGAATCCATCGCAAAAGACATTAAATAACAAATCCATGTATATTTCATTATAATTATTCCCTAAAAATACTTAAAATCATATATTATTCAACTACAACAATAAAAATAAGATTCATACCCCATAATATTACTTAATACCAATTTCCTTTCACATTTCATTTATACTATCATCATCATCACCAATATAACCATTACTCATAGCACTTTTTTGGATTTTCACTGGGATATTTCCACTTAGAAGAACAATTTCATAAGGTTTAATCATTCCTATCATAAAAAAATTTACCTTTGGTGATTTCATAAGTAGGAATATATTTCCATCCATTTCATTAGCTGAACCCTTCATTTTTCTTTTTCAGTTACTTACACCGTGTCCTGCTTTTCCACAGTTAGAAAACTGTTATGTTCCCCAAAGACAATAAGTTAGGTAATTCATTCCACATTCATGACATAAATAAAATGAAATTTTATTTCAATCATGGTCTCTATTACCCAAAATCTCAGTTAACACCTTCTCTACTTTATTTCGTGAGAGTGAGAGATGGTAAATGTACACTTTTTTTATCATGTACCTTGAAAACTGATTTGGCATGATCATAACATCCTTCACTCCCATGATCATCCCATTTGATTTTTCATCCGCATATTTTCAATCACATTCATCATTAATCAACATCCTTCTAGTACCCTCCATTGACAAAAACTATAAATCATTGAGTAATAAATTAAAATCATAAAGAAGAACCAAATAATCATTAAAACCACTTATATGATGTCAAAATTATGAAACCTTCCATATTATATCACACCTCCAAATTATCCTAGGTCTGTCATAGTAAATATCCATGTAAATCCTTCACGATGGTTAGTGAATATTTTGTGATATTTCTAATCATATCCCTTGAGAGTCTCAAACATGGTGTGCTTTAAGGCATACTATCATGTACTAGGTTACACCAAGTCTGGCCTGAGACACCTTGTTGGAGTCATTACACCTAGGTACATCAATTCTAGGACCACTTCCACTTATAATATCCAAACAGGGATGTATTTCATCAGAAAAACATACTCAACCCATTAAAATAATTACATGAAACTTTTTTTTAAATATTAACTCATATGTATACTTGTCTATATATACACTCCTAGAAAAATACTTATAAATATACATGGTCATCTCACTAAAGCTTTTTCATCCTATTTTCCTAAGGTTGACTATACTATTTCTCTGATAGCAACTATAGTGACCCTCACTTTTCATACATTAACATTACTTGACCATTTTTAGAATACTTAATGTAATATAAAAATATATTCCCAATTATTTTATTTGTTTAGTGCCTTTGGAAACACGGAAATAAAAACATTATTCCAAGAGAGAGATATATTATTTCCCAGTTGGTTCTTTTTTAAAATCACCCATATTAGAAACATTAAACCAGATATATAACTTCATAACCTGGAGAAATGTAAATATTAAAAATTATGATCTTAGGTGCTCAATAAGGGTAAACAAGAGAGATATGTGAACATAATCCTAAGAATAAGGGTATGAGAACATGATCATGAATTGACCAAATGTGGTGAGAAATGAAAAATATATACAACATATTAAATTAATTTGAAAAATATATATTATAAAATGAAAAGGTTCTACAGTAAATCTCTACTATGATCTTATTATTTTTGATAATTATTGTTTCATGTCCAGTTTCAACAAGAGATTCACGTTATCCATCTCATATTTTTTTCTAGATATTTTTATAGAATATTCTTATATAGAAACATATTAATACCTTTTAATATGATAGATTAATTTTTATTCTACTCAATAGATTATTTTATATAATATGAATGGATCAATATTACTTTAGTTATAAACATTGTTTTTTTCTAAAAAAAATTATCCAAAAAACATTTAACATTTATGAATATTTTATTCCCTCTTACTATAATAGTTTTTATCTACAAAATTCATCATAGAGGTATACTCATAATGATACTATTAAATATAATTAACATAATAATATCAATAAATTACTTTCTTTGGATAGCCAGTTTTGTATTGATTAATTTCACTACAAGAAAAAAAATCAATGAATGTTTTCCCCCATTCATTGATTTATTTTTTCTAAATATTTATGACATTTTTTATATCAATTAATATTTCTTATAATTTTCTACTCATCTTAATTTTAATTATTTGGAAAGTAATATTAATTCAACTTTATATACAACTATTGATTTCTATTAAACACCTTTTCCTTTATCTTTCTCAAATTGATTTTTATAAAGAAAATATTTCGATATTATATATGTAAATATAAATATATAAAAATTTTAATGATGGATTTTATTTTAAATTAAATATTTATGGGAAGATAATTTTGTTTCAAACTAGTATAGATTTATCATGAGGTGCTTCGTAGAAACTATAATATCATCTATGATTCCCAAAAACAACTAATATAACTCACAATCTCATTTAATCTTTGTAAAAAAGTCATCATCTGATTCGTTATTGTCTAAAATTTATTATTTAGTACTTCCTTTATATATTTATTTTATTAAATAAATCAATTTAGAATTACAAATATTAAAATTCTGAACATTTAATAAATTTTTTTAATTCCCTTCTTTATAATGACCATGTAGAATTAATATTACAAAACCATTATATGTATAATTATCCAAGACGTACCATCATGCTAATTATTATTCTTATTAGGTCCTCAAGGATGAAAACCCTGAGAGGGGGTGGTGGGGTGGTGAATCAGGGTATGACTAATTTAAAATTAAATTCCATTCTGATCTTGTTTCACTGTTATGCAGAACCCTCTTCTCTATCTTTACCATTGCACAATATAAATAGAAAGTAAAGCTTGAACATGACACAACAATTTTTACTTGGTTCACCCTCAGTGGTCTACGACCAAGGAGCATAACCTGGAAATGTTCCGATGTATCAAATCCACTAAAAGTGCACTTCTGTTTACAATGTTCAGGATATATCACTTATATTCCCAGGCTCACTACCTTTACAAAGTTTAGGGTTAGCTCACTGATTTCCCATGGGTCACTCCATGTTTCTCTCTCTCTGGATCACTACCGGTGGAGAGGATCACCTTCTTCCTCTTCCTTTCTCACTACTCCGGAAAGGATCCAATCACAGTTTATAGACCTGTAGGTATCATTATTATCACTAATGAATGCATCCTCCGTTGTATGCAGGTGCTCTGTTGAAGTCCAACTTTCACCCGTAGATGAATCTCACTTTGCACCGAAGGTATCTGGCAATGTTCTAGCTTTTGCATAGCACTGGAAAGATAGGCATGCTCAAATAACACCTGGAACTCTTCTCCAAGCCTAGCGCGCAAGTCCAAAGATGGCGCACAAGTCTTCAGCGCGCAAGTCAAAACTGGTGCGCAAGTCCACCTCAACCACTTGCACAACACAACCTTCATCAAATCCAAACTTGTGGGATGCAACTCCTTTTATGCCCAAACTGATTTTGGTGGGCAACTAACAAACAACGCACAACTTACATTCGGCGTGCAACATATACTTTCGTGACCACAAACCACTTGCGCGACCACCACACATGCGCGACAAGAGCTATGATTTTTTTAAGTGTTGAAATCTGCACTAAATGAGGAGGGGTTGACCTGTATTTATAGGAATTTGGACACCCTATGAGATGGTGTGAAAGTCTCCCCTCGGCGCGCAAGTCTCGACGCGCATGTCTCATCCCCTTATCTCTGCATCACCAGTCTCTTGCACGACCTAAGCCAAAACTTGCGCGACCCTTATCCCTTGGCCATATTTTGGTGTTATGATCTTGAAAAAAATATGGGGCACAATTTTGCAGGCCTTAAAGTACACAACATGCAAGTACATTTTCCAAAAATCACATTACTTCATTTTTGAATTTTCAGGCCCAAGTATTTAGAAAACACTGGAAAACAGAGTCACCTTATATATGTTCTTTTTGTACCGCCTCCAAATCATCCATTCCTTTGTTGAAATTCTTGAACAAAGCATGGATTCTTAACCAAAGCCCTTGAACTAGACATGCCACCATGAAATCCCCTTTGTTGAAAAATTTGTATCTCATGGTTTGATTTGTCGACAATCACCTCCAAAATGCTTCAATGAAGCCTTGATGGATTTCTTCCCAACATTATCCCCCTTTGGGATTATTGAAAACTCTTCCATAAAGAGATACATCATTAATTCTTTAGCCACTATTAGCCTATTGAGATTCTGATAGAGATCAAGGACTTAATCAACAAATACTCTAAGACCACATGAGCAAAGCTCAACGTGAGAAATAAGAGTAAATGAAAAGTTCATCAATGAATCAATTCAACCCTGACACACACTGTTGACACCAAACTGATACCAATATTTGGAAATATTCTTACCACCTTCCAACACCACTCTTATACTTTTATCACGATCCTCAACTGTCGTGACATCTATTCTTTGATCGATCACTTCTGGCATTGTCAGATTTAATACGCTCCCCCTTTCTCATTGCTCTCCCCCTATCTCGCTTCTCCATATCTCAGCTTCTCCCCATATCATTCATGATTTTTCCAATAGCCACACTGTCTCCCCCTTGAACAATCACTATTTTATCCCACTTTTTCAACTAACCAAAAGGTCAGTTCTTTTGCAGTTTGTAACAAAGTAGAGAACACATGTCAGCACATTAGGGAAAAACACATCATACCTTGGGGAGAGGGAGGGAGGTCATACATCCACACTCTTTCAAGTGTGGGGAGACGACTGAACTCCCAGAGCTAGTTGATGCCTTTCAAACGATTCCTTTGGTAAGGACTTTGTCAGAATATCTTCAACCTGTAGGTCTGTAGGGACATATTCCAACTTCACAAGCACTTTCTCTACCTTCTCCTTGATGAAATGATATTTGATCTCAACGTGCTTAGTCCTGGAGTGATGAACTGTATTTTTTCTCATATTGATACCACTTGAGTTATCTCACATGATTATGATCAGAGACATCACTTCAACTCTCCTATCTTCATGTGGCTGCTTCATCCACAATAACGGTGTGCCTTCCTGAGTGGCCGCAATATACACAGCTTCCGCGGTGCTCAATACAATGAAATCATTCTTCTTGTTTAGCCATGAAATACAAAATCCATCAAGATATATTACACCACATGACGTTGATTTTCTATCATCCGCTGAACCATCCCAATATGCATCTCTGTAACCCAATAACACTGATTGAGATTTTTCATTATACATCTGACCAAAATCCATAGTGCCTTTGTTATACTGAATATTCTTTTAACTGAGAGAATGTGTATTTATTTGGGATTACTATGATATCATGCTGCTTGGCATGTGGCAAAAACAATTTATGGCATTGTGGCAATTATGTATAATAGACATACAATGATTTTACAGTATTCTATGATATTAACTACCTTACTATCCTCATCTTTTGATAATATCGTCCAGGTAGCAACAAGAGTGTTCATCTCCTTGGAATTTTCCATTCCAAACCTATTTAAAACCTCCTTGGAATTTTTGGATTTAGAAATGAATGTTTCATTCCATCCTTTTGTCACCTATAGAGCAATTAAAAATGTTATCTCTCCAATAATTGACATTTAAAACTCATTTTCATGAATTCAGAAAACTGCCTGGGCTGAGCTTCATCTGATCCGCCAAATATTATGTCGTCAACAAAAACCTGCACTATCATCCTTTGATTAGTATCATTTCTGAAATAAAGATTGTAATCAACTCCCCCATGCTGGAAACCAAGATTTTTCATGTACTGATGAAGCCTTGAGTACCATGCTCTTGGTTCTTGTTTCAGCCCATACAATGCCTTCTTTAGTCGGAAAACATTGTTCTCATCCTCATGAATGAGAAAACCATATAGCTGCTCGATGCACACCTCTTCTTCCATAACACCATTTAGAAATGCGCATTTCACGTCTATCTAGAACACTATGAACTTTCATTTCACTTCTAGGGCTAAAAATAATCTGATTCTCTCCATCCTTGCAACTGGTGAAAATGTCACATCAACATCAATACCCTCTATTTGGGAGTATCCTTTTCACACCAGTCATTCTTTTTTTCAAATCATTGTGCCATATTCATTCATCTTGTTGTGAAAGACCCATTTAGTCCCAATGAAATTCTTATTTTCTGGCCTCGAAACAATCTACCACGTATGATTCTTCTCAATCTGGTGTAATTCTTCATTCATAGCCTGAACCCCGTACTCATCTTCAGCTTCATCGGAAAAACATTTCGGCTTCACCTAAGATAAAAATGATGTTTGAAATGATGATTTCATTCATCGATTCTGAACTGGAGCTGTCTAATCACCAATGATATTTTTCCTATCAATTTCAGCTTGACTCTTTGGCTTCCTAGCAGATTTAGATTTTGTTTTCTCTTTCTCATCATCAGTATCTTCTTCTTAGTCATCCTCTTCCACCTCTACTCCCCCTATGTTACTTACCTCCTCATCACATTCATTCATAAAACCATTCATTGGTCATTTATTATTCTGTTCATTTTCAATTATAGTGACATCCTTACTCTCAACAATTTTTCCTAGCATTTAGTTGAAGCATTTGTATGGTTTTATTTTCCATGAGTAGCCAAGGAATATCCCCTCAAATCCTCATGACTCAAATTTCCATTGATTTTCATTGTTGATAATGAAGCACTTACTTCCAAAAATTCGAATTTATTTCAACGTTGGCTTCTTTCTGTACCACATTTCATACAGAGACTTCCCTTTCTTCGGACACGACAGAGACCTATTCAAAATTTAGACCGATTTAAAAAATGTCTCCTTCCAAAATTTCTCAAGTAGGTCCTTTTCAATAATCATCGTTCTGGCCATGTTGTTGATGATCAAATTTATCCTTTCACTACTCCATTCTCATGGGGAGTTCTCACTGATGAAACTTGATTCCTAATCTCATGTTTCTTGAGAAAGTCTCCTACTTGAATGTTTGGGAATTCTATACCTTTATTAGTATGAAACTTCAGAATTTTCTTCCCAAGCATCCTTTTTGATTCCCTCCTATACTTCTTAATACAACTAAACACATATGTCTTATGGGTAATGACAAATACCTAGTCCATTCTGCTATAATCATCAATGAAAATGATATTGTACCTTTTCCCATCTATGGCTCTTGGTGATATCGGTCCACAAACATCAGCATGCACCAATTAGAGCACTCTGGTTGATTTCTGTTCGCTTGGATTGAATGTCAATTTGATGATAATCCCTTGTTTGCAAGCATCACACGTATTAGTGAGATCAGGTGATAATTGGGGAAGGCCTCTATCAGCATCACACATTACAAGATCTTCCATAGACGGTTGGCATAGATGACCAAGTCTCTTATTCCACAACTTGTTTTATTTCTCTTTGGATAACAGACATGTATCTTCTTCCCCACATACAAAGTAAAGATTTTTCTTTGTCCTTTTTCCCTGTAGAAGAACAACTCCATATTTTTATTTCCCAACACACATCTTCTTAGTAAATCATATAGAGTTCCCAGAGTCACATAGTTGGCTGACACTGAGTAAGTTATGACTAAGACCCTCTACCACCTAGACATCAGTACGTATCATCACTTTGCCCCCAAACATGGCCATTACCAAGGCAACAATCTTCAAGCCTTTATCGTTTCCAAATTTTTCAAATCATTATTTTTCATATTTTATGATTGTAATAAGATCTTTATGGCATGTTATATGAGTTTTGCAACCACTATCAAGGATCCACACACCAGAGTGATCTGATGCCTTAATGGAAATTTCTGCCACAACAATTTTTTTATTATTAATCTTCTTGGTCCATATTTTTTCCATAACACTCAGCATGAATTGAGACTTCTGTTCTTTCTCAATGTGTGATGGACCAGCTTCATCTTGCAATGCTACAAATCTATTCTAAATTTTTAACTATCCTGTTGGTTTATAGGTCTGCGGCTTGCGAAGGTTTTGATTTTTCTTTGGAACATTTCTCGGTATGGTCGAAGTGTATTAACTAGCCGTGTTACCAAATCCTATGCACCAAAACCATTTTACTTCGAAATATGTTTTGGGAAACCATTCTCTATTTGGATGCCACCTCTGTTATTGTTTTCTTCGACATCTCTTGGCTATTGAACACACATACTGTGAATGTCCCATCTTTCCACAACAATAACACCTGATATAAGGTGAATTAATTAATGTTACTTATGCACAATGAGTTTCCCTTTGAGATTGTTGAATTTTATGATTATATTTTCATCCCAAATCAAATTTCAATCTCGGAGTGGATTCTTGTTGTCTGACATCCATATTTACAGCTTTTTGTTTTCGATCAAGCCCCAAATTGGCCTTGGCATCTGAGCTCAATTGCTGCTTTACTCATGATGAACTACTAGCCTCCTATTTCATCCTTTCTGTCTTCTGAATGACTTGATTCTATGATATCACAATGGGTGAAAAGAGTTTTTCTTGATCATTTATTATTCGTCATAGACCGACCACTTCTTCTTCAAGCTCTTTGATACACTTGACTTGATCTTTCACTTTTTTATTCAAGCCATTGATCTCCCTTTTCTGTTCTTCAATATTGAGCTTATACTCACTAACTGATTCTGAGTTATCTTGTGTTGATAACTTGAGTTTCTCAATTTCTTCCACCAAATCAGACTTCTCTTTTTCCTCCAGCTGCATATAGAGTTTGGCATCACAATCAAATTTGTTAGCTTTATTTATTTGGATCTCCAAACATCTATCTCCTCAAGAGAATACTCTAACAAAACTTAAATATCTATTATTTATTCAACTTCTTATTCTTAATCACCACCATCGGTTTCGTTCTTATCGTGAAAAAATTCAATGACTGCCACCAAAGCATTTTCTCCATGATCCTTTCAATTTTTAATCTCTTCCACCTCTTCAACCTCAGACTCATCTGAACTGTAAATTTCTTGTGAAAGATGATTCTTCTTCTTGATGAAATTTCTCTTGAACTGCTTATTCCCTTTCACATAGGCTGATGATCACTTCTTGGGAATTTCAACTTCAACTTCATCATTTTCTTCTTGAATCTTTTTAGGGATCCTTACGGGAATATGACCAACTTTTCCACATCTAAAACAAGAAAGTGGAATTTTACCATTAAACTTTATTTTTCCTCTTTGAAGGTTGGAGGAGAGGAATAAAATCACCTCATCTGTCTCTTCATCTTCTAGAGATTCTTCAATGTGGAGCTTCTTCACGGCCTTAAATGCCACCTCCTTGGATTTCCCCTTTTCCAAAGCATCATTGTCATCATTCCTCTTTTCATATGCAACAAGGGTACTGTGCAATGTTAAGTCAAAAGTATTCTTTTGAATTCTATATCATGTTTTGGAAATCACAAATGTATTCTATCATATGTTTGTAATTTATAAATTGTCTTTTATCATGTTTATCGTATCATACAATGTTGATCGTACTAACCATATCGTATCGTACTGACTCTGTCAATCGTACCATACTGACTCTGTCAATCGTACCATACTGACTCTGTCAATCGTATTGTACTGACTCTATCAATTGTATCGTACTGACTCTGTCAATCGTATCGTACTGACTCTGCTATTCAAAGGTTTATTATTTGTTTTGGTACTTAGTCAAAAACACTCATTTGAATCATACTCATGTTTTTCATTTCTATATATCTCTTGTCCTAACAAAACGATGTCGTTGAGTTAGTTACAAACTAATCAAAACGATGTCGTGCTTTCTGTTTCAATATGACCGTTGGAGGCAATATAACCGTTGGAACCCGAGGCCTATAAATAGGAGGTCATTTGAAGCTGAGAGAACAACGATGAATAAAGAGAACGAATGAAGAGACTCTGTGAACTACCAAGATTCTAGAGAGAGACATTGTGACTTCTCTCATCTGCCTTGTGCGTCCGATCAACGTATCGAGGGCTTTCAAGTAATTGAAAGACAGAGGTGCCGATTACCTGCAATATCGAGGGTTGCCGGGGATAGGCAGACAGACGTGCCGATCATCGTATCGAGGGCTGCCGGGGATAGGTAGACAGACGTGCCGATCATCGTATCGAGGGCTGCCAGGGATAGGCAGACAGACGTGTCGATCATCGTATCGAGGGCTCACCAAGGTGTTGGTGAGACAGACCTTTTATCCTAGGTGAAAGGATAACCCTTCTATTTGGGTTAAAAGAATTGTAATACTTTTACATTTCCGATGTTACTTGTATTAGAAATGGATTTGTATTGTTTCCTTTCTTCTTTACATATTCAATTGTAATTGTTTCAATTACAATCATTCTATTACTTTTTGTATTGATTGATTCTATACGCTTTAAGGTAGAATCATTCATCTTTATATTACTCTGATCATTGTGTTCACCTTGAATACAATTTTTTTATATTACATTAGTATTACTATACTTCATAACTTTTATATTCAATACAATTGTGGGTGTTTGTATTTGTATTAGTTTAAGATCATTTAAACTAATCCCTTTGTTGCTAAAACTCAAAGGTTGTTTAATCTACAATTCACCCCCCCTCTTGTATTGTTCCATCTAATAGAAAAATATATCTACTATTCGATCCAACAATTGGTATCAGAGGAGGTTTTCCACTGATTTGTATTACTAGCTTTTTTTATTATTACTATCTTGAATACTTACTACACTAATCTGTGGAGTGGAAAAGTTGTTTTTGTTGTATTAGATGGCAGGAATGAATATTCGGTCAATAGATAATCTGAATCCTTCTAGACCACCAATATTTGATGGGAATGATTATGAGTACTGGAGAGATATTATGAAGACATTCTTTATCAATACTGGTGTGGACAATTTTATTATGCTTACTGGGGGTTACAAAATTCCTGACAAAGAAGTTAGCACGTTCACCAACCAAGAGAAGCAAGAATATCAACTGAATTACAAGGTATGCAATACTTTATTATGCTCTATGACGAGGAATATATATAGTCAGATATCTTCATGTGAAGCAGCCAACTGTATTTGGAAGAAATTAGAAGTTACTCATTTTGGTACATCTAAGGTTATAGAAACAAGGAGAGCAATGCTTCGAGCAGAGTATCATGGATTTGTTTTTCCTTATGGAGAGCCAGTATGTAAAGTTCAACAAAGGTTTATGACGATTGTAAACAGCTTACAATCTATGGGAGAAAAAGGTCTTGATGATGAAGCTCTTGTTGATAAGATTATAGATATTATGCCAAATGAATGGGAGTCAAAAAGAATAGCTATTGATGAAAATAGAAATGTTTCCCAGATTACTCTTGATGAACTCTTTGGAACTCTTCTACAGCATGAGACAAGAATGAAGAGAGATGATGATTTCAATAAGAAGAAGAATGGGAATGGAAGTGTAGCTTTTGCATCTAAAGCCAAAACACCTGAAAGGCTTACAAGGTCTAAATCCAAGAAAGTTGTTGTACCTGATTCAAGTGATTGTAATCTTTCGGATAATGAGTTAGCCAATCTTGCTCGAAGGATGAACAAGATTGTGGGAAAGAAAGATTTTCAATATAGATTCAAAAAGAAATACATGAAATATAGGAAAGATTCAGAGGTAACTTGTTATGAATGCAAGAAAGCAGGACATATAAGGCCTGATTGTCCTTTACTAAAGAGGAAAGATAGAAAAGAGAAGCACTCTGAAAGAAACAAGAAAAGTTTATATAAGACAAAGAAATTCTTGAAAGAAAATGATACGTGGAGTGCAAGTGGTAGTGATTCCTCAGATGATTCTTCAGAATATGAGACATCAGGACAAAGAAATATTGGACTTCTAGCCAGATTACCAATTGAAGATCATTGTCTCATGGCCAAGGTACATAATGCTGAAGCTATTACAAATGTCTCTTTGAATGCAAATTGTATTGATAATAGATATTATGAATCTTCAGATGATGAATCCTCATCATCAGAGGATGATACATTGCCTTCTTTTGAAGAGGTCTCTAGATTTGCAAAATTACTTGAAAATGAAAATTCTAAACTCAAAAAGAGATTTGAAAAAGAAAATTCTAGAATTTCAATTTTGACTAAAGAAGTATCAGATCTTTCTAAAGATCTTGATGTAAAAACTTCTGATTTTGAAAGTATTTTAAAAACACTTGAGAAAGTTAAATCTGATAAGGATAAACTTTCTAAGGATCTTGAAACTGCAATTTCAAAGAAAAATATTTTAGAGTCTAACTCTTGTTCAAATTCAAATGTTTTAGAAAACAAGAATTTGGTTTTAAAACTAAAGTTAGAGATTTTATCTTTGAGGAAATGTTTGTCAAACTTTACTCATTGAAAAGAAAACTTTGACAGGATGTATTCTCAAATTAGACCTTTGAGAAATCGTTCTGGTCTTGGTTATACTTATTCCAAACCTGTTTTTAGCAATAACTATTTTGTTCCTCAAAAAACCATTTTCTGTTCTAAGTGTCAATGTGGTGGACACTGGAGGAGAGATTTTTCTCTTAACAAAACTCAATCTTTAGGATTTCATAAGGCTCATTTTGCAAAACAAATGTGGATTCCTAAAATTCTTATATCTAACCCTTCTGGATCCAAACAAGTTTGGATTCCGAAAATCTAATTGTTTCTTTTTCAGGAAAATGAGAAGTGTACCAATAAGAAAATTTGGTACATGTATAGTGGTTGTTCTCGACATATGACTGGAAACAAAAATCTTTTTCAAAAGGTTATCAAAACAAAAGGTGGAAAAGTTACCTTCGGAGATAATGCTCAAGGAAAGATTGTTGGTATAGGTAATATTGTTTTTCTTGGAAAAGTTCTTATTTAAAATGTTTTGTTTGTTAAAGGTCTTAGGCACAATCTCATCAGCATAAGTCAATTATGTGATGAAGGTTACCTTGTGAATTTTAGAAATGATAAGTGTCTAGTTCACAATTCCAAGGATGAGTTCATTCTATCTGCCCATAGGCAAGAGAATGTTTACACTATTAACATAGAAGACCTTAGGAACCAAAACATACCTTGTTTAAGTATAATATAAGACCAATCGTGGCAATGGAATAGGAGACTAGGACACTATAATATGAGAAACCTAAGAAAACTCTCAAAGAAAGGACTTGTAAAAGGGTTACCGGACCTTAGATATGATTCTTCAAAAGTCTGTGATCCTTGTCAATTTGGCAAGCAACATAAAAATAGCTTTAAACCAATCAATGAAGTTTCAACTTCTAATGCATTACAGCTTGTGCATATGGATCAGTTTGGTCCTTCACAATCTGGAAGCATTGGAGGCAAATACTATGTATTTGTTTTAGTTGATGACTTTACTAGATTTACATGGGTCTATTTTCTCACAAAGAAATCTGAAACCTTTTCCTATTTCAAAACTTTTAGAGCCCAAGTTAAAAATGAGAAAAACCTACCATTGATAACTATTCATAGTGATCATGGTGGTGAATTTCAAAATTCAGATTTTGAAACTTTTTGTAGTAAGAAAGGTATTACTGACAATTTCTCAGCTCCAAGAACTCCTCAGCAAAATGGTGTTGTTGAAAGAAGAAATCGTATTCTTCAGGAAATGACTCGAACCATGTTGAGTGAATACTCAATTGCTAAGCACTTTTGGGCTGAATCTGTTAGTACTGCCTGTTATACTATAAATCATGTTCTAACTAGACCATTTCTTAATAAAACCCCTTATGAGTTATGGACTGGCCGAAAACCTAAAATTTCTTACTTCAAAGTTTTTGGATGCAAAGTATTCATTCTGAATACAAAAAATAATCTCCACAAATTTTCACCAAAATCTGATGAAGGAATCTTTCTAGGCTATTCTACAACCTCTAAGGCTTATAGAGTTTTCAATAAGAACACTTGTACTATTGAGGAAACAATACATGTAAAATTCGATGAAACTGATCCTTTTGTTTTCAACCAACCCAATCCTACATCCTCGGATGTGTTTTCTAAAAATGTTTATCAACCTTTATTAGAAGAGCATTCTGATACGGAAAATGTTAAAGAAAGTATTCCTGAAACATTTACCACAGAATATTTTCTACCATATGTTGATGAACAGGTTTTAAAAAACCCAAATCAATTGTTTCTTAGGAATCATCCCAGTGATAACATCATTGGTGATATAAATCAACCTATAAGGACCAGAAATTCCTTAAGAAATGAAATAGAACATCTTTCTTTTCTTTCCCAATTTGAACCTAAAAGTCCAAGTGAGGCCTTAGGTGATAATGATTGGATCAAAGCAATGCAAGATGAACTAAATGAATTTGAAAGGAATCAAGTCTGGACTTTAGTTGAAAGACCTAAAGAAACAACCGTGATTGGTGTAAAATGGGTTTTCAGAAACAAGTGTGATGAAAATGGAATCATTGTAAGAAATAAAGCATGACTTGTTGCTAAAGTCTATAATCAACAAGAGGTAATAGACTATGAAGAATCATATTCCCCTGTAGCTAGACTTGAATCTATTCGTATTCTATTAGCCTTCGCAGCATATTTCAATTTCAAACTATTTCAAATGGATGTCAAATGTGCTTTTCTAAATGGTTTTGTTCAAGAAGAAGTTTTCGTAGAACAACCTCCTGGTTTTCAAGACCCAAAACATCCGGATCATGTTTTTAAACATACCAAGGCTTTATATGGTCTTAAACAATCCCCTAGAGCATGGTATGATAGACTTACAGGATTTCTTTTACAAAACAATTATTCAAAAGGTACTGCAGATCCAACCCTTTTTATCAAAATGGAAAACAAAAATGTTTTGATTGTTCAAATATATGTTGATGACATCATATTTGGATCAACTCAGAAATCTTTAACTGATTCTTTTGCAAATTTAATGAAATTTGAGTTTGAAATGAGTATGATGGGTGAGTTGACATTCTTTCTAGGTTTTCAAATTTCTCAAAAACCAGAAGGAACTTATATATCTCAACATAAGTATATTAAAGACTTACTCAAAAAGTATGGATTTGACAAAACTAAAAGTATTAGCACCCCAATTGGTACCTCAAATACTCTTGATCTTGATGAAACTGGGAAACCTGTAGATCAAACAAATTTTAGAGGTATGATAGGGAGTTTGCTATACTTGATAGCTAGTCGACCTGACTTGATGTTTTCTGTATGCTTATGTGCAAGATATCAATCTAATCCAAAAGAGTCTCACTTAAAAGCCGTAAAGAGAATCTTTCGGTATTTAAAAGACACTATTGATTTAGGTCTTTTCTACTCTTCTGGAAATGATTTTGTTTTAAAAAGTTTTTCAGATGCTGACTTTCGTGGTTGTAGAATGGATAGAAAAAGTACATCTGGAACATGTCATTTCTTAGGAGATTCTTTGGTTTCCTGGTCCTGCAAGAAACAACACTCAGTAGCACTCTCCACTGCTGAAGCTGAATATGTAGCAGCTGGAAGTTGCTGTGCTCAAGTATTGTGGATGCAACACACACTCACTGACTATGGTTTGAGTTTCTCCAAAACTCAAATTCTTTGTGACAATACAAGTGCCATAGCTCTTAGTAAAAACCCAGCACATCACTCTCGTGAAAAACACATAGATGTTAGGCATCACTTTCTTAGGGATGACACACAAAAAGGAGATATTGTTTTACAATTCATCGGAACGCAAGAACAACTTGCTGACATTTTTACAAAACCTTTACCTTCCAATAGATTTGAATATATAAAACAGAATCTAGGAATGATTACATTAAGATAATCATTCATATCTAATTCCTGTTTTACATCTCTCCTAATAGTAAGAAACTCCTCGTAGAAAGGGGGAGGACATTTCTTTCTTTGTCTTTATGTTTCTTCTTATCTTATGATCTTTAACTATTTACTCTCTCAATATGTGTATCTTTTTCTGATTATCGTATTGACAGTTTTATTGTTTCATTCATTTTTTTTTCATTCTGTTTATTGTATTTACAGTTTTATTGTTTCATTCTTTTTTTTCATTCTGTTTATCGTATTGACAGTTTTATTGTTTCGTTCATTTTTCCTGTTTATTGTATTGACCGTTTCATAGTATCATTTAGTATCGACCGATGATGGTAATCAAATTATTTTCCATGATATCGACCGATGATGGTAATCAAATTCTTTTCCATCGTATCGACCGATGATGGTAATCAAATTCTTTTACATCATGTCGACCGATGATGGTATTGAAATTCTTTTTCATCGTACCAATCAATCAATATTATTGAATCGACCGATGATGGTATTGAAATTCTTTTCCATCGTACTAATCAATCAATATTATTGAATCTACCGATGATGGTATTGAATTTCTTTTCCATCGTATCAATAGTATTGAATCCACCGATGATGGTATTGAATTTCTTTTCCATCGTATCAATAGTTTTGTATCGACCGATGATGGTAATGATTTTCTTTTCTATCGAATCGACCGATGATGGTATTGAGATTGTTTTCCATCGTACTGTCAGTTCATGGTAACGAGATTGTTTTGTATCGTACTGTCAGTTCATAGTAATGACTTTGTTTTCCATCGGCATGATGATGTTTCTTTTGTTTCCTTACGATTATATTTTCTTTTGATTGATATCAAAACCAGCAATTACCTTACATTCTCCGACAGGTATTCTTTTTCATTATATTTAAATTTTTTTTCTCTTTGTTTTAATCCTAACCATTTATCTGGTTTTCCCTAATCTTGACCGTAGAAGACCAATGGTCATCCTTTTTCAACCGTAGAAGATCAACGATCACCTCTTTATCGCCTATAAATACCCCTCTCCCCTCCCCAAACCCACATTGGTTTTTCAGGATTTCAGGCGAAGCTCTGCTCCACCAGCTATAAATCATCGTACGATCTTCTCATCGGCAGAACCTTTATGTCTCAATCCTCCGCTAATACTCCCGCCGAAATGTCTTCAAAGACTTTCACAGAGAAAGACTTTAACAGAGAAAGGTTAGTATCTCGGGATTTTTTTGATACGTACGATTCTACAATCAGGAGGATCATTTTGTTTCAAGGATGGGAACATTTGTGTGTTGAAAAGCCTGATTCTCAAGATCCGGTTCTTTTTGACGAAGTTTGTCAGTTTTACAAAACCGTTTCTTTCGACAAAGACATGACCATAAACTTTGCTGTGTACGATAGAAAATTGTCTATGTCTGTGAAACAAGCGGCGCATTTTCTAAATGTTTCTATAGAAGGGGATTCTTTCTGTCCATCGCACAAACTACTAGAGGATGTTGGTACATTTAATAGATAAAGTGCTGAAAAGACTTTGTTTATTATTAATGAGGAAAAGAGAAAAGTGTCTCATCTTTCTCCGGACAATCGTTTTGTAACCTTATGGATGCAAGGTTTTCTTATCCAAAGGAAATGGGATAGAGAAACTCTGAAAGTTTCTGATATCTTTATGCTCGACTATCTTGTAAATATGAGGAAAGTAAATCTCATGAGATATGTTTTTGAAACAATTAATAATGTCAAGATAGGAGGGATTAAGTCCCAGATGATTATGTATCCAGCTATCCTTACGAAATTCATTCTTGAGAGTATGAAGTTTTTTAACATTCCTTTGAAAGGAAAACCCATGGATTTGAGACCATCATGGATCAGTAAGAGTACGATGAAAAAGCTGAATGTTTGTTTTGATCCGAATTCAAAACTTTTTGTCAGAGATGTAGAAGCTGAATTGGCTCAGAATCAATCGGCACCTATGCCAGCCAAAGACATTCAATCTACCGGTGTTACTCAAAAGTTTGATCTGCAAACTAGTTCAAAGCCGAAGAAGAAGCCAAGGTACAGTAAGGAAGTTGTAGCAAAACGTTGAAAGGATAAGGAACAGAGAAAGGAAGGTGATCCGAAGTTTGGTCTTGACCCTGCTGAGGCCTTTGCAGAAAGAGTAAGGGTAGAAGAAACCCTTCAGGATGATAAGAAGAAGAAGGTTTTTTTGAAAAGAAAGGCTCAGGACTTTGATGTCTCTAAAATCTTGAAAGCGGTTGGGGATGCCAGTGCCCAACTAACAGAAGAAGTGCATCAAGAGCCCATCGTACAGAGTCTCCCTGAGGAAGGAAAACAAAAACAAGTGATGTAAGAGATAGAAGAAGTGGACGAAGAAGAAGGATACTTTCTTTTAGAATTTCTTCAAAGTTCAAAGAAGAGTAGAGAGGAATCGGTTCAAAAGCTGAGTGAAGGTGTTCAACAAACTCCTCATGCCGATCAGGAATGATATCCGGACAGAATGTCATCTCAAGAAAAGCAAGGTACTCAATCCTCTCATTCTGATAAAGTTGTTTTCATTAGTGACAAAGTGGAAGAAGAAATAAAGCAGAAAGAAAAAGCAAAAGGGAAACATCCAGTTGTTGATTCAAGCAGATCGTATGAACTAGCATCGTACGATGAAGATACTGATTCAGAGCATACAATCTCTCTCAAGAAGAGTGACTACATTGTTCATGTTTTTAGAAGAGTTGAGAAGAATATTCCTTATTTCCCGAGGCTGGAAGGGAAGATTGATTTTATCACTGACAATCAAAAGAAGAAGTTTGGATCTGTGAGAGAATTGAGGAAGAAAGTTTTGTCAGTAGAAGCCGATTTGAAAGTTCTTTCAGAAAGATTAGTTTCTCATAAGAAGGCTTGCAATAAGATGACCAAGTGGTCGTACAAAACAGAGAGCTCAATCAATGATCATGAGATAGCTATTGAAGATATAAGAAGGTTATCAAATGAGCATGCAATTTCTTTCAACAAGCTTGACAAAGAAACGGTTGAAAGGTTGAACCTTTTGTCTTCTCAAAGAGTCGATGTTCCTTTAGTGAAAGATTTGAAGGAGAGAATGAATGTTTTTCAATCTGAATTCTCGAAGGTTTCATCTTTCAAGGATGAAATGGTCTTGCTGAAGAATCAAAATTCTGTGTTATCCAAAGATAACAAGAATTTGAAAAACATAATTGATACCCTTGAAGAAGTAATCAGAGTCCAAGAGGAGACTATCAGAAATCAAGATCAGATTTTAGCGGACCAACAAGAGATTCTCAAAACTCAGGGAGAATCAATTTCTGAAGACAAGAAGGAGATCAAGAAGATGAAAGCTGTTTTGCATGAGCTTATAAATAAGGAGAAGGAATGAGAAAACAAATGATTGTTGTATTTGTTTTCTTTTGGAATTTGACTTTGTTTTGTAATGACTCTTATGATCCTTTTCTTTTATCCATTGTCCTGTATTGCTTTACTATCTCTTTCAGACAATTCAAGATTACTCTTTTTTTTGTAAATCACAAAGGGGGAGAATATTTTCAAAGGGGAGAATGTTTTACAAAGGGGGATAATGATTTACAATGCTCTTAAAGAAAATCTACGAATACAATCCTTAGGAAAGTCCATACCTAAGGGGGAGTCAGTTGTATTCAATTTCTTATTCAGAAGAGTTTTCAATAACTCAGGGGGAGATAAGTATTTCTTGTTATATTTACGTTGTGTGTTGTGATTTCCAAAAAGGGGGAGATTGTTAAGTCAAAAGTCTTCTTTTGACTTCTATATCATGTTTTGGAAATCACAAATGTATTCTATCATATGTTTGTAAATTAAAAATTGTCTTTTATCATGTTTATCGTATCGTACAATGTTGATCGTACTGACCATATCGTATCGTACTGACTCTGTCAATCGTACCATACTGACTCTGTCAATCGTACCATACTGACTCTGTCAATTGTATCGTACTGACTCTATCAATCGTATCGTACTGACTCTGTCAATTGTATCGTACTGACTCTGCTATTCAAATGTTTATTATTAGTTTTGGTACTTAGTCAAAAACACTCATTTGAATCATACTCATGTTTTTCATTTCTATATATCTCTTGCCCTAACAAAACGATGTCGTTGAGTTAGTTACAAACTAATCAAAACGATGTCGTGCTTTCTGTTTCAATATGACTGTTGGAGGCAATATGACCGTTGGAACCCGAGGCCTATAAATAGGAGGTCATTTGAAGCTGAGAGAACAACGATGAATAAAGAGAACGAATGAAGAGACTCTGTGAACTACCAAGATTCTAGAGAGAGACACTGTGACTTCTCTCATCTGCCTTGTGCGTCCGATCATCGTATCGAGGGCTTTCAAGTAATTGAAAGACAGAGGTGCCGATTACCTGCAATATCGAGGGCTTCCGGGGATAGGCAGACAGACGTGCCGATCATCGTATCGAGGGCTGCCGGGGATAGGCAGACAGATGTGGAATTAATATCTAAATTATTAAATTGAATAATAAAAATGAAAAGTTTATTAATTCTAAAAAAGGACTATGAGACCTTGGGGTGTAACATTATACCCTACATAAAATGAATTTCCCCCTCAAAATTCTTCATTATAGTACCAAAAAATGATGATATTTATGCTTCATCGTATCCTAAATATACCGTGTTGCTTATTGTAACTTGTGATTTTTCCAGAAAACATTGACCTGGTGATTGGTCTTGTTGTAAAGAACATTATACAAATATTCCATTATTTAAACTGGTTGCTCCTTATTTGAAGGATCATTCTCTAGTGGTATGACCTATGAGTTTAGTACCTGTGAAGAGTAAGGTATGTACTTCATTAGAAGAGATACATAGAACAGAAAATTGAATTGAGAGAGATATTGGGGAAGTTCCATGCGATTGGCTACCATCCTGATATGATGATGAATCTCAAAAGTGTTGAGTCAATAAGGTTTTCCTCAGGACTTTTCCATTCCTTCTTGTTTTGAAAATCACAAACACCTTTTATAAGGAAAATTGCTTTTATAAGGAAAATTTCTTTTATAAGGAAAATCGCTTTTATAAGAAAAATTATCCTTATCATATTTTCATCAATATATTTCTTAATGTATAAGAATCGGAATCATTTCTATATTCTCGGAATTGTTTGAAACTTTGATTTGACGTATTCTGTTTGACTCCGAATTCCAGATGAAAACCGTAATGATGTTTGACTCCGAATTCTAGATGTAAACTGTAATGAAGTTTCATTCCGAATTCCGGATACGAACTCTGATAAAGTTATACTCCGAATTCAGGATGTGAATTCTCATTAAGTTTAACATCGAATTCTCATTACGAATTCTTATTACGAATTCTCATTAAAAATTATCATTACGAATTCTGATGATGAATTCTCATTACGAATTCTGATGACGAATTCTCATTACAAATTCTGATGACGAATTCTCATTCTGAATTCTCATTACAAATTTACCCATCTTAAACAGAATATGATTATCTTGGTCTTATACACTCCGAACTTATTTAGACTCTGAATTTTATTGCATAGACTCCGAACATTCATGTTGTCTATACTTTTATAATTTGTCTACTCTTTGACATTTGTGTTTACACTCCAAACCTTCATTCCGAACTTTTGAGTTAGACTTTAAACGATGTAGTACTTTCTGTTACACTTGTTTTGTTACAAAACGATATCGTCTATTCTGTTATAAACTAACTATTGGTTATGTTACACGTGTACAGGTCCCTCAGATTTTTAAGGAAAATATGACAGTTGGAAAAGAGGCAGACCTCACCTATAAATAGGAGCTCATTTGAAAGAGCTCAATGCTGACCGATTAATAACTTCTTCAACATTGTTTATACATGCTGTTGACGTGATTTCTATAGAGAGAATCTCTTATTAACTCTAAAATCTTCATGCGACTCCGAATGATGGTGATTACATTCGACGACTTTCGGGGATAGGAAGACAGAGGTGCCGACTACCTTGATGTTTGAGGGCTTCCTTGCTGAGGAAGACATAGGTTTCCAACTAAATTGAAGTTGAGGGCTTGCCGTGATAACAAGACAGAGATTCCAATCTTCGTATCGAGGGCTTACCCTAGTGTGGGTTAGACAGACCTACTTGGAAGTATAAATCAAGGGACCGTTATCCAAGGTTCTTGGATACCCTTCTCTTTGGGTTAAAAGACTTATATCGTGTAACTTGTAGTTTTACTACTTGTTTATTTCCGCTCCATTTTGTATTGTAAGGAAAGTATAACTTTATTATACTTCCTTACTTGTACTTTGTTTCATTTAGATTCTATACGCTTTATGGTAGAATCTCATATTGTAATCTTTTGTTAAGTTTCAATTTCCGGATCCATATTTCCGGAACCCACTTTTGGAATCTCTTTCTTATTTTAAGCAAGTTCATAGGAATTGACGTTTATAACATAATTCCTTATTCAAAGTTCTCATTCGGTATTTGAGGTTTTGTGAATTAGCTTAGTTTAACTTTCTTAAACTTAGATCTTTCCTTTTTTTAAGGAGAACATAGTTATTTGTAACTTACTTTAAAGGTTCCAAAGGAATTTTTAAAGTGTACAATTCACCCCCCCTCTTGTATATTGAGCATCTACATCATTATTTTGATCCTACAATTGGTATCAGAGGTGGTCTCTGAAATACTTATACTCATGAATACATTTTTCATGCTAACTTTGTTATTCCGAACTTTTCTATTCCAAACATTCCCATTCCGAACTTTGTTATTACAAAATTTTTTCTACTAACAAGATTGTGTGCCAAAGTTTGTTTTAAGTATAGAAGGAGTTAATGTTGGTTCTATTGATAATCTAAATACTACAAGACCACCAATATTTGATGGTAATGACTATGAATACTGGATAGATCGAATGAAGACTTTTGTTATCAATAATGGAGTGGGCAACATTTTTATGCTTACTGGTGATTATAAAATTCTTTATAAGGAAGTTAGAACTTCCACTAACCAGGAAAAGCAGGAGTATCAACTCAATTATAAGGTACGCAATACATTACTTTGTTCAATGACCAGAAATATATATAGCCAAATTTCTTCTTGTGAAGCAGCTAATTGTATCTGGAAGAAGTTAGAAGTTACACACTTTGGAACTTCTAAAGTGATTGAGACTAGAAGAGCTATGCTCAGAGCTGAATATCAAAGATTAAACTTTCCTTATGGTGAACCGATTTGTAAAGTTCAACAGAGATTTATGACTATTGTCAACAGCTTACAGTCTATGGGAGAAAAAGGGTTAGATGATGAAGCTCTTGTGGATATGATAATTGATATCATTCCCAATGAGTGGGAATCCAAGAGAACTGTTATAGATGAGAATATAAAGGTCACTCAAATTTCTCTTGATGAGATATTTGGATATCTTCCCCAACATGAAACAAGAATGAAGAGAGATGCTGACAACATCAAGAAGAAGAATGGAAATGGTACTGTTGCTTTTACAACAACATCAAATCAAATGAAAGCTAAGACTCCTGAGAGAGTAACCAGATCCAAGTCTAACAAAGTCATTTTCCAATCCGAATCTAGTGAGAGTGAAGTCTCTGAAAATGAGTTTGCAAATATTGCTCATAGAATGAACAATATAGCTGGCCAAAGATGTTTCCAATCTAAGTATAAGAAAAAGGAAAGGAAAGATAGAAAATATGGAGAAGTAACTTGTTATTAATGCAAGAGAGCTGGACATATTAGACCAGATTTACCTTTCCTCAAAAAGGATGAAAGGAAAGAAATGCATTCAAATAGGAACAGAAAGAAGTATTATAAAGCCAAATCTAAGAATGTTTTGAAAGTAAATGACACCTAGAGTGCCAGTGGTGGTGACTCTTCATTTGAATCTTCTGATTATAAATATTCAAGATAGAAGAATCTTGGTCTTATAGCCAGACTACATATTGACAATCATTGTTTTATGGCTAAGGAAAATAAATAAAGTACCAGTAGCAACACATGGTACATGGATAGTGGATGTTCCCAGCACATGACTGGTAACAAAAGATATTTTAAAAATATTATCAAAACGAAAGGAGGAAAGGTAACTTTAAGAGATAATGATAAGGGATAGATTGTTGGTATTGGTAATATTGTTCTTCTAGGTAAAACTTTGATTTCAAATGTTCTTTTTGTTAAGGGTCTTAAGCACAACCTCATTATCATAAGTCAATTATGTGATGAAGGTCACCTTGTGAATTTTAGGAATGATAAATTCTTAGTTCACAATTCCAAATATGATTTTATTCTCTTAGCCAAATGGCATGAGTATGTTTACACCTTAAATTTAGAAGACCTCAGGAGCTAGGATTTACCTTTCCTAAGTGAAATGGAAGATCATTCTTGGTTATGGCATAGAATACTAGGTCACTGTAACCATAGAATCTTATGTAAACTCTCTAAGAAGAAACTAGTTAAGGATCTACCAGAGCTTTGATTTGATTCTTCCAAAGTTTGTGATCCTTGTCAATATGGAAAGCAACATAAATCTAGTTTTAAACCATTCGGTGAAGTCTCAACAACTAATGAATTATAGTTAGTGCACATGGATCTTTTTTGACCCACAAAAACTGGAAGTATTGGAGGAAAATACTATTTATTTGTTCTAGTTTATGATTACACAAGATTTACATCGGTCAATTTTCTAGCAAAGAAATATGAAGATTTTTCTTATTTCAAAAGTTTTAGAGCTCATGTTAAAAATGAGAAAAACCTTACATTGAAAAGTATTCATAGTGATCGTGGAGGAGAATTTCAAAATTCTGATTTTGAATCATTTTGTAATAGAAAAGGTATTACTCACAATTTTTCAGCACCTAGAACTCTTAATAAGAATGGTGTAGTTCAGAGAAGAAATAGAATTTTTCAAGATATAACTAGAACCATGTTGAGTGAATATTCTATAGCTATAAATTTCTGGGCTGAAGCTATAAGTACTTCTTTTTATACTATAAATCGAGTCTTGATTAGACCTTTTCTTAATAATACTCCTTATGAGTTATGGAATGGTAGAAAACCAAGACTATCCTACTTCAAGGTTTTCGGTTGCAAAGTATTCATTTTGATTATTAAAGATAACTTACATAAATTCACACCAAAATCTGATGAAGGGATTTTCTTATGCTACTCCACAACTTCTAAGGCTTATAGAGTTTTTAATAAAAATACTTGTACTATTGAAGAAACATTACATATAAAATTTGATGAGTCTGATCCTTTTGTTTTTAAACTATCTCAACCTACATCCTTGGATGTGTTTTCAAAAACTGATTATCAACCTTTGATAGAAGAACCTTCTGATAAGGAAAATGTTCAAGAAGATACTTCTGAAACATTTACCCTAGAAGACTTTTTACCCTATATTGATGAACATGTTTTACAAAATCCAAATCAGGTGTTTCTTAAGAATCATCCCAGGGATAGTATCATTGGTGATTTAAATCAACCTCTAAGGACTAGAAATTCCTTAAGAAATGAAGTAGAACATCTAGAATTTCTTTCCCAAGTAGAACAAAAAAGCACTGATGATGCTTTAGGTGATGATGATTGGATCAAAGCAATGCAAGATGAACTGAATGAATTTGAGAGGAATAAAGTCCAGACCTTGGTTGAAAGACCTAAGGAAACTTCTGTTATTGGAGTAAAATGGGTCTTCAGAAATAAATGTGATGAAAATGGAGTCATAGTATGAAATACATATAGACTCGTTTCTAAAGGCTATAATCAGCAAGAGGGAATAGACTATAAAGAAACCTATGCTCCAGTAGCTAGACTTGAATTTATCCGTATTCTACTTGCCTATGCAGCTTTCGTTAATTTTAAACATTTTCAAATGGATGTGAAATGTGATTTTCTTAATGGTTATGTTCAAGAGGAAGTTTTTGTTGAACAACCTCCTAGATTTGAAGATACAAAACATCCTGATAATGTTTTTAGACTTACCTAAGCTCTATATGGTCTTAAACAAGCCCCACGAGCATGGTATGATAGACTCACAAAATGTTTTCTTCTAAATAACTATGTTAAAGGAAATTCAGATCCAACCCTTTTTATAAAGAAAGATAAGAAAAATGATTTGATTGTGCAAATTCATGTTGATGACATCATATTTTGTTCAACTTAGCAATCGTTAACTGACGCTTTTGCAAGTCTAATGAAATCTGAGTTTGAAATGGGTATGATGGGTGAGTTAACTTTTTTCCTTGGTTTTCAAATTTCTCTAAAACTAGAAGGAACATGCATATATCCACATAATTATATTAAATATCTTCTCAAAAAGTATGGTTATGACAACACTAAGAGTATAAGTACTCCCATTGGTACCTCAGACTCCTTAGATCATGATGAAGCTGGGAAACCAGTAGATCAAACATCATTCAGAGGTATGATAGGTAGTATACTTTACTTAACAGCTAGTCGACTAGACTTAATGTTTTCAGTATGATTATGTGCAAGATATCAATCCAATCCTAAGGAATCTCACTTAAAGGCAGTAAAAATAATTTTTCGCTACCTTAAGGGAAACATGGATCTAGGATTATTCTATACATCTGAAAATGATTTTGTTCTAAAAAGCTTTTCTGATGCTGACTTTGGTGGATGTAGAATGGATAGAAAGTGTACATCCAGAACTTGTCATTTCTTAAGAGATTCATTAGTTTATTGGTCTTGCAAGAAGCAACATTCTGTAGCACTTTCCACTGCTGAAGCCGAATATGTAACAACTCGAAGTTATTGTGCTCAAGTGTTTTGGATGCAACACACACTCACAGACTATAGTTTGAGTTTTACTAAAACAAAAATTTTGTGTGATAACATAAGTGTCATTGCCCTTATTAAGAACCCTGCACATCACTCTCGTACAAAGAACATAGATATCAGGCATCACTTTCTTAGGGATCACACACAAAAAGGAGATATTATACTTTAGTTTATTGGAACACAAGATCAACTTGCTGATATTTTCACAAAATCTTTGCCTTCTGATAGATTTGAATATATTAAACAGAATTTAGGAATGATAACCGTAAGGTAATCTTTCTTCATTAACATCTTGTTGAAAAAGTCTCTTTAAAGTAATAAACTCTTTTTCATAGGGGGAGTAAATTTGATTAGTAGAAAAACAAATTTATCTAGGACATTTTTTCAAACTTTTCAGAAATAAAATTTCTAGAATGGGAACTTCTGGAAATGAAATTTTCTAGAATCGATATTTTCAAATAGAAGATTTATGGAATGGAAATTTTTATATTGAAAACTTCCGGAATGGAAAATTTCGTACTGGTATTTCCATAACGAGATTTTTGTACTGATTATTTCATAGTTTTGTTTTTGCTTTCAAACTTGCAGAAAATCTTGTAATGTTTTTGTTGTTGTTTTCTTTGTTGAGTTTTTCGTAGTGATTTTTGCGAACTATGTCATTTCGTAGTAATAAAGTTTTTTTAAAGAGAATATTACCCATTGCAAATAATCCTTCTATGCCAATCCGAATGGTATGATTTCCTTACTCAAGATTCCGAAATCATACTTTACTTGCTAGTATTTTATTATATTTTGTTTTTAGATCATAGTTTTCTTAAATCTTTTTTTTAATAAAAACCTCAAAAGATCGGATTCACGTTTTTCTTGAGGATTGGATTTCAACCGTCAGATCTGATCTCAGCTTATCACAACCGTTCAATCAAATGAGGAAGTTGAACCGTCTTCTCGTTGCCTATATAAAGGGGACCCAAATGGTTGTCCCACATCTGTTTTCAAGCTCTAGCGTCCCGAAGCTCTGCCTCTCTGTTTTAAGGCTGTTCCGAACTTCAGTAATCTCTGTTCCGAACCTCTCAGAAGTCTTCAGATCTGAATGTCTGTAGAAGCAGCTTCTCAGGACATGTATTCTTCTAAGACAATCTCCAAGTGGTTATTATATACAGAAAGGCTGGTTCATCCTGATTTCTTCAATAAGTATGATTCTCTCATATCCAAGAATATTAAGCTTAATGGATGTGAAGATGTTGTTGTGTCCAAACCCGGGAATCAAGATGAAGTTTTCTCAGATTTGCTTATAGAGTTCTATGAGATAGTTTCTTTCTATAAAGAAGATGGAAGGGACAAGTTGTCATTTTAGACTTATGGCAAGAATTATAAGCTTTCTTACGCTAAGGCAGCCAACATGGTAGGGTTGAACAATGAATGAGAAGCTGAATTCATTTCTCATGTTTTTTAGGATTCAAAGGGTAGCTTCGACAAGGAAAAAGCTTTGGAGAATCTCAGACTGGAAGACAACAAGGCTTCGAATATTACTTCATTGTCTACAAATTTTTGGATTCTAGAACTATGGGTACAAGGTCTTATCATACCGAGAAAGGGTGACCAAGATAGTCTGAAGAAGAGTGAGATTTATATTTTAGATTTTCTGATAAATCTGAGGATGTTCAATCTGATGAAGCACATTCGTATTACTCTTGAGAATGTTAAGAAAGGGAATCTGAGAGCTCATATTATAATGTATCAAAAAATTCTCTCAAAGTTGACAGTTCAGTGCCTTGAGTCCTTCAAGGAGGCTTGGAAGTCTAAGCTGAGAGTTTGCAAGATTATGTTGGTGAGTGATGGTACTCTCAAACGGATGGATATAATATTCGACAAGAAGACTGGTTAGTTTGTGGATTTACCTGCTCAGGAATAAGCGGTTCCAAAAGATTTTGAACCTGAATCCTCTAAGCCATTGAAGAAGAGGAAGTTAAAGGAAGATGAAGTTGAAGCAAAGAATCCCAAAGCTAAGGAAATTCATTCCGCACCTCCTATACCGAAGAAAAAGAAAGCTTATCCAGATGAGGTAGTTGCTAAGTGGAGGGAAATTAATGAAAAGAGAGTGCAAGGGGAGCCTTAGTTTGGATTGGATCCTACGGAGGCTAAGGCCTTGAAGGAAAGAACATCAGATGAGCTGGAAAAACAAGCGAAAGAAAAGAAGCTCAAGAAGAAGATGTCTGAAGCTGAAGTGGTTCAGACATTATTAAAGTTGATTGAGATTGCCTCCAAAAACATTCCTATTCCGAGATCTTTTTCTTTGGAATCTCTACATGAGACTCTAGGAAGAAACTTCATCACTGCGGAAGAGGCAGTTGCTGAGCATGTTGAAGAAGATGAGCAGATTGAGCAAACAGAAGAAGTAGAAATAGTTGCTGAAGGTAGTGGTGAGACTGGAGATCTTTTAAAGCAAGTTTATGATTATAAGGGGACACCTTCGGTACATTTTTTACTCCAAACATCAGAGACTGAATCATCAAAGCTAGTCACCCCAGGGAAAGATTAAGAGAAAAGAGAAGAAGAAGTAGCTTATCATGAAGAGGAAGAAAAACTTCTACATGATATTGCTTAAATAGAGAATGTAGAGGTTGGTGTTCAAAAAGTTGCTGATGAAGAAGACAATGTTGTTCAAGTATCAGACAGTGAAAAGAGAACTCCGGAACAGGACTCCATTCCACAAAAGAACAAGGGAAAACAACTAGTTGTTGACACACCGAGCTCAGTGGTAGTATGGCAACCTTGCTTTTTATTACAACTTAAAGATGCTTTATTACATAAAACATAACGTGATACAACAAAGAAGATCGAGAGGTTTAGTGTCTTTGGGGCTTAGGATCATTACATAAAAAACATTAAAATTGAAATACAACATCTTTATTGAAAACATCCTTTACATGACCACTACATTCCTTCGTACTTAGCATTGCATGGGATAACCTGAGGACATGCATAAAAAAAGGGTGAGCTATAAAGCCCAGTAAGGGAGTACACAATGAATAACATGAAGAGTAAAATACATGTTAGGAAATAGGAACACCAAAAGAGCATAAGAGTAACATGAACATAAAGGCATGATAAAGCATGATAATCATAACATGGAAATGTGGCAACAACACTTAACATTGAATTAGCATGAGCCAAGGCTCATTGTACATGAAGCATGAGTAAACCCTCATTGCACTTGAAGCAAAAGTAGAACCTCATTGCACTTGAATTAGCATGAGTCAACACTCATTGCACATGAAGTATCATGATACTATACTTTACCCAATGCATTGGAGTGCTATAAGGGCGCGCCCTACTTAAACATTTCATTTCATGCATAAGTGTGCCACAAGGATCATAAAACATGGATTCATAAAACATAATCATTTCTTCCACGATAAAGGAATGTGAAATTCATACATGAAGCTTTAAAATAAAAATGAAAATGTGCATAAAGTTGAATACCCTTGATGGAGAAATGGTCATGGTATTCACTACACAATGACATTGTCTTAGAAAATCAGTGCGATTTCGGCAGTGTAATGGCGTGACATAGGAATTCATAAAAAAATGGTTGATGAGAGAGAAAGGGGTTCCTCATAATATTTACATGTAATGGACAGTAATAAGGTCATATAGATACATGTCCCAACAATTGAAATGGAATTTAGATTCATGATACAAAATTATTGCTTGAATGTAAAAGAAGAGAGAGAAGTTCCTTTCGGAATTTTGGCATAGTAACAGGTGTGCATGGGAGGAATTTAAAGAGAGAGAAAAGGGTTTCCCATCATTCAAACAATAAGAGGTCAGTATGGGGGGGGGGGGTGGTACGAAACCATACCTCAACATTCATAAATGAAATTAAAAGGGCAATACAACTTAAAGAAAATGGACAAAATTGAGAAAGGAAGAAAAAACCATTACTTGTAAGTGTGCTTCCAAAGGCTAGAGAGAGGCTTGTGAGAGGCTTCTTGGGAGTTTGGGGAACCTTGAGAGGATTCTAGAGAGAGTAGGGTAGAGGTTGGACGAACTCCAAGGGCTTTGAGTGAGGAGGAAGTGGGAGTTTGGGTGGGTTTATATAGGAAAGGTGAGAGAATTCTTTATTATTTAGGTTTGGGACCCCTTATATTAAAATAATCCAAACCACAAACCATACCATGGTATTTGACCATGGTTTCTGGAAAAGGAAAAAGGAAAAAAATATTTTACAAGGCCAAGGTCCGAACTTATTAAAAAATTAGGGTTTCTTATGTGGAGGTTAGTCACACTCCCATGGAAATTAATTTAAAAAGGCAAAGTGTTGAATAAGTCTTGAGGGCTCCATTAATGCTTTGAAAAGTAAGTAAAACAAACCCAAAACCTCATTATTTAAATGATAAAACATATATTGGACGAACATAAGGATTATGGTATTTTATTACATCACCATTGTGTCATTATGATGTCATAAAACACAATATATATTTAAATGGTATTTAATTTTTACAATAAAATTTGATTGTCTCATAAAATTATGAAAAATTCGCCGTTGGATAATTTCGACGTCCTGATTCCAAAAATAATATTTATTTTATCTAAATAATTATCTAAATATGTTAATTTTCACTTTTAAAATAATAACTGACATTTATAAAAAATCCACGGGTTTTAACAGAAATGGATTTCAAACCTTAATAAAAATTTTCATTTCATTCTTAAAATTATAAGATTATTTATATTTAATAAAAATTAATTTAATATTACTAATAATATTTTATTAAAATACTATTTAATTCAAAAATCCTTTAATTTAATAAAATATAATTCTTAATTAAATACTAATTAAAAACACCATTTGTACTTTAAAAACTATTTACAAAGTATCAAAAATGACTAGAAATTATATTCATTATTATATACAAAAATAATGTACATAAACATAGTACTACTTATTTGTTACATAACCCCTTAAAATAGCTGCGTAAGACCTAAGGGTAAGGTGTGAGATGGTGACAGACTCTTGGGGCGGCTCGGATGACATCGCTCATGTGGTAATCTCTATAAACTTCCACTTTTCCCATAGACGGTCCCGTTCAAGCTTGACATAATGAAGCTCAGCTTGGGATTGGTCAAGGGCGAAGCCCAAAGACGCCACCTTTTTTCTGAGATCCGACAAATGGGCTTTGTATGGGGCAATTCTACTGGATGAGTCCATCACTTCCTTTGTCTGAGTAAAATTGGGTTCATTAAAGCCATATATTTATACTACTCATGTGATCACTGTTCAACCGATATGAAAGTAACGGTCACAAATCTTATCATAAAACCAAAGAAGTTGACATATTATAAAAACTTTTTTTATAAAGAGACATTTAACTGGATCAAGAGGGATTTTCATTAAGGAAACTTTGGGTCGTTACAATATTCCCCCCTTATGAAATTTCGCTCTTGAAATTTTCCTTTTCCCACACTAAAATTTTTTTTGGGTAACTCAGCTTCATCATATCCTCTGACTCCCAAGTTTCTTCTTCAAACTTGTGGTTTCTCCACAACACCTTGACGATGGGCATTGTATTATTTCATATAACTTTTTCTCTACGATCTAAGATCTTCACTGGTTGCTCCTCATAAGAAAGATCATCTTCCAATTGTACCACCTCGGAAGAGAGTACATGTGGGGGGTCTGGTATGTACTTCCTTAAGAGGGATACATGAAAGACATCATGAACCTTGGCCATAGTAGGTGGAAGTTCTAGTCGATAGGCCATAGCCCCAACACGATCAAGAATCTCGAAGGGGTTGATGTGCCTTGGACTTAACTTCCCTTTCTTTCCAATCCTCATGACCTTCTTCCACGGAGATATGCGTAAAAACACCATGTCTCCGACTTTAAACTCAAGGTCTCGTCGACTATTATCTTCATAACTCTTCTATCGACATTGGGCTACCTTGATATGCTACTGAATGGTTTTCAACTTCTCCACCATTTCTTCGACCATTTCTGGTCCAAGCAGCTTACGTTCACCGACCTCATCCCAACATGCCGGTGTTCTACACCTTTTCCCCTACAGGGCTTCATATGGTGCCATTTGGATGCTCGAGTGGAAACTATTATTATAAGAGAACTTAACCAGAGGAAGATGTTAATCCCATCCTCCTTTAAAGTACATTGAGCACTCTCTCAACATATCCTCAAGTGTTTGGTAAGTCCACTCAGATTGGCCATCAGTTTGAGGATGATAGGTCGTACTGAAGTTTAGTTCAGTATTCAGAGCATGCTGAAGAATCTTCCAAAACATAGAGGTGAATCTTGGATCTCGGTCAGAAACAATAGATAGTGGTACTCCATGCAACCGTACCACTTCCCTGATATATATTCATGCCAGTTGATCCAATGAGAAATCCTCTCGAATAGCAATGAAGTGTGCAGTCTTTGTAAGACGATCCACAACAACCCAGATTGCATTGTTGCCTTTAGATGTCCTTCGAAGTCCGGTGACGAGGTCCATGGTGATGTTCTCCCATTTCCATTCTGCTATGGGTAATGGTTGCATCATCCCCTTAGACTTCTGCCTTTCTGCCTTCACTTGCTGACACACCAGGCACTTTGATGTATATTCGGCGATCTACTTCTTCATATTATCCCAAAAAAAAATTTCTCGGAGATCTCGATACATATTTGTGCTCCCTGGGTGAATAGAGAAATTTGATCTATGTGCATCATCCAAAAGTTCCTTCTCCAACTCCAGACTTGATAGAACACATAGTCTTTTCCCAAACCGCACAATTCCTTCTTCATTAACATTAAACTCTGAGGATTTTCCCTTTTTGATAGCTTCCACTTTTTATTGAATTCCCACATCATCCTTTTGAGCATCCTTTAACCTTTCCAAAAGAGATGGTTGGGCAATCATTTATCAAAGGATTGATGTTGTTCCCTTCTTTATGATTCCCACATCCATCTTCATCAAGTCTAAGAAGATTGGATCCTTCTCAATTCTCATCATTGATAGAATAGTTGGATCCTTTCTACTTAGGGCATCCTCCACCTTGTTCGCTTTCCCAGGGTGGTAATGTATTGAACATTCATAATCCTTGATGAGCTCTATCCATCTTCTCTGGCGCATATTAAGCTCTTTCTGTGTGAATATATATTTAAGACTCCTGTGGTCAGTATATATCTCACATTTCTCTCCATAGAGATAATGCCGCCAGATTTTCAAGGCAAAGATCACCACCACCAACTCCAGATCATGCGTTGGATAATTTCGCTCATGGATTTTCAACTTCCTTGAGGCATAGGATATCACTTTATCATTCTGCATTAGCACACATCCTAAGCCCTTCTTTGAGGCATCACTAAATACCACAAAAAGTTCCCCACTTGTGGGTAAAGTGTGCACGGGTGCTGTGATAAGCCTCCTTTTCAACTCCTTAAAGCTTTCTTCGCATTCATCACTCCAAGAAAACTTTACTCCCTTTCGAGTTAGCTTGGTAAGAGGGTTGGACAATCGTGAGAAATTTCTCACAAATCATCGATAATATCCAGCTAACCCAAAGAAGCTACGGATATCAGTTACCAATGTTGGCCTCGTCCATCCCTCAATTGCATCTGTTTTGGAGGGGTCCACAGATATCCCATTTCTTGTGATGATATGGTCCAAGAATGGGACTTCCTTCAACCAGAACTCACACTTGCTATACTTTGCATAGAGCTTCTCCTTGAGAAAAGTCTCTAGTACAATTTTTAAATGCTCCTCATGGTCCTCCTTGGTTTTGGAGTATATTAGAATATCATCTATAAAGACTACCACAAACTTGTCAAGGTAATATCTAAAGACTCTATTTATCAAGTACATTAATATTTCTGGAGCATTGGTGAGTCCGAAATGCATTACTATGAATTCATAGTGCCCGTACCTTGTACGAAAAGCAGTCTTGGGGATATCTTCCTTCTTCACCATTACTTGATAATATCCCGACCGCAAGTACACCTTGGAGAAGTATTGTGCTACACGCAGCTGATCAAACAAGTCATCGATTATTGGGAGAGGATACTTGTTCTTTATCGTGATTTTGTTAAGTTCACGATAATCGATGCAAATCCACCTTGACCCATCCTTCTTCTTGACGAAGAGGACTGGTGCACCCCATGGTGAAGCACTAGGGTGTATAAACCCTTTATCCAGATTCTCCTGTATTTTTTTCTTCAACTCTTCAAGCTCAACAACAGCCATTATATATGGAGTCTTGGATATTGGTAGCGCCCCAGGTATAAGTTCAATTGAGAACTCAACATATCTTCTTGGAGGAAGACCAGGAAGTTCCTCGAGAAACACTTCAGCGAATTCCCTCACAATAGGCATTTCTTCAAGGGTGGTTTCTTCCTTGGACTCAATCATCTGAGCCAGATATGTGTTCTCATAAGGAAGTAATATCCATGCTTGAGATGATGGAGCTAAAGGAGATTCATCTTCCTCCTGACACTTGTAAAGAATCGTGGGGTCGATCCTCCATATGGAGTGTGATTTCCCTCTCCCAAAAATTTATGTTGGCTCTATATTAGGAAAGCCAATACATGCCAGGAATTGAATCAAATTCCACCAGAGTGAGTATGATGAGGTTCGCCGAGAAATTCAATCCACAGATTATAACCAGGGAGGACTTATACTCATGGGATGCAATGATTGCCCCATTTTCCGTACTCACTGACATCTTTACTTTCATGATTTGTGGTGGTGCTGGGATTGTTCTACTAAACATATGAGATATAGAAGATTGCGTAGAACCTGAATCAAAAAGTACGTTCTCTATTTTTTAATGAATAACTAGCGTACCTGTCGCCACTTCGTTGTTGGGGTTCACTTCGGCAGAAGTGATGGCAAAAGCTCTTCCTTGTTGTCTTGGAGGTTGTTGGTTGCCTCTGAAAACCCTTGGATTAGGGCACTGATTTGAAAAATGACCCGGTTATTTGCATTTATAGCATTGAACAACACGTTGAGGTTCGAACGGAGCGTTCCTCTCCTCTGTCGCAGCTGCGGGTCCTTCTTGCCGACAGTTAATAGCTAGGTGCCCTTCTCTTCCACACCTGAAGCATTTTCTCGTCCCCTTAAGGCAATTTCTAGTGTGCTTCTTTCAGCACTTTTGGAAAGTGGGGTGCTAGAACTTCTTAGCGCCGTTGGATTTATCCATCGGACCACCATCACTGAATTCCACCTTACACTTCTTTTCCCCATGATACCCCTGTGATTTTCTGTTCTCCATTTAAACCTTGAGGTCACATCGGACAATATCCAAATAACTGTCTAAGTCACGGATCGCTAATGCTTTCCTCAATCTAGACTTCATCCCACCAAAGAAGCGGTCAACCTTGCATTCAGGGGTAACGACAAATCCAGAAGCGTATCGTGCAAGCCTTGTGAAGTTTTCCTCGTACGCTCCCACAGATTCTTCTTCCTTTTGCTTGAGGTAAAAGAAGTCCTTTTCCATCTTAAGACGGAGGGTGCGCGGAAAATATTTATCGAAAAACATCTTCCAGAATTCCTTCCATTCCGAAGCCTCGATATCCTTCTCAGGCTTCGTATTTTTGATCAACGTCCACCATTGATCAGCTTCACCCTCCATGCGATAAGCCACCAGGAGAACCTTCTCTTGTTCAGAACATTGGAGGATGGAGAATATCTTTTCAATGGTGTTGATCCATTGTTCAGCGATCGTGGGATCGGATGATCCACTAAATGTAGGAGGCCTTTGTCTCATGAAGCTTTCAATAGTGACTTGTTCTTTCTTAGGGGGGGGGGGGGGGTTGAGCGTTCCTCTTGACCCGTGTTTCTATTCAAAACTTGAGTTAGCTAAGAGAGAAGCGTGGCAAAGTTCGTGATTCCCAATCCCATTGGATTGGGCATCTCATTAGTACAATCATCACACTAATCTTCACAACGGTTGTTAGCCCGAGTCCTCCTATTACCGGCCATTGGCTGGAATAAAAGGAAAGTTAGGGGTAACACATAAAGGGTAATCCAAAGACAATAGTTGATGACTTATAAATACATTTTAATCTCTTTAACTCATGAGTCTATAGGATTCAATCCAAGATTTTCATGATCTACCTTCTAACATATATTCTTAGGGGCATTTTTACCTTAATAAGGGTCCATACTAAGATTGTGAATTTATCAAAACATATCCCCTGGGAGTGTCGTAACCAAGAGTGCAGCAAAACCCATTGTCGTGCACTAGTTCCCGTTCGAGTCTATGTCAAACCGGTGTTTTCGGGTTTTACCTCTAGGATACATCTGTGCCAGAGCCTCCTCTACCTGCTCGTATCCAGACATGGATGTATTTGTTTGATAAACCACTTACATAGTATTTACCAAAACTTAGGGATGTTTTTATTATACTTAGTCTTGTGTCTAAGGCTTTACTAGGGTTTCCTAATCCCAAAAATAACTAAACCTCTCTCTGATACCAACTATGACAACCGTGATTTTTATTACAACTTAAACATGCTTTATTACATAAAACATCACTTGATACAACAAAGAAGATCGAGAGGTTTAGTGTCTTTGGTGATTAGGATCATTACATAAAAACCATAAACTTGAAACACAACATCTTTATTGAAAACATCCTTTACATGACCACTACATTCCTTCGTACTTAGCATTGCATGGGATAACCTGAGGACATGCATAAGAAAAGGGTGAGCTATAAAGCCCAGTAAGGGAGTACACAATGAATAACATGAGGAGTAAAATAAATGTTAGGAAATAGGAACATCAATAGAGAATAAGAGTAACATGAACATAAATGCATGATAAAGAATGATAATCATAACATGGAAATTTGGCAACAACACTTAACATTGAATTAGCATGAGCCAAGGCTCATTGCACATGGAGCATGAGTAAACCCTCATTGCACTTGAAGCACGAGTAAACCCTCGTTGAAATTGAATTAGCATGAGTCAACACTCATTGAACATGATGTATCATGATACTATACTTTACCCAATGCATTGGAGCGCTATATGGGCACACCCTTCGTAAACATTTCATTTCATGCATAATTGTGCCACATGGATCATAAAACATGGATTATTAAAACATAATCATTTCTTCCAAGATAAAGGAATGTGGAATTCATACATGAAACTTTACAATCAAAATGTAAATGTGCATAAAGGTGAATACCCTTGATGGAGAAATTGGCATGGTATTCACTACACAATGACATTGGCTTAGAAAATCGGTGTGATTTCGGCAGTGTAACGACGTGACATAGGAATTCCTTAAAAAATGGTTTATGAGAGAGAAATGGGTTCCTAATCATATTTAAATGTAATGGAAAGTAATAAGGTCATATATATACATGTCCCAACAATTGAAATGGAATTTAGATTCATGATACACAATTATTTCTTGAATGTAAAAGAAGAGAGAGAAGTTCCTTTCGGAATTTCAGCATAGTAACTGGTGTGCATGGGAGGCATTTAATGAGAGAGAAAAGGGTCTACCATCATTCAAACAATAAGAGGGAAGTATTGGGGGGTGAGAAACTATACCCCAACATTCATAAATGAAATTAAAAGGGCAATACAACTTAAAGAAAATTGACAAAAACGAGAAAGGAAGAAAAAACCCTTACTTGGAAGTGTGCTTCCAAAGGCTAGAGAGAGGCTTGTGAGAGGCTTCTTGGGAGTTTGGGGCACCTTGAGAGAACTCTATAGAGAGTAGGGAAGAGGTTGGACGAACTCCAAGGGCTTTGAGTTAGGAGGAAGTGGGAGCTTGGGTGGGTTTATATAGGAAAGGTGAGAGAATTCTTTATTATTTAGGTTTGGGACTCCTTATATTAAAATAATCCAAACCACAAACCATCCCATGCTATATGCCCATGGTTTCTAGAAAAGGAAAAAGGAAAAAAATATTTTACAAGGCCAAGGACCGATCTTATTAAAAAATTAGGGTTGCTTATGTGGAGGTGAGTCACACTCCCATGGAAATTAATTTAAAAAGGCAAAGTGTTGAATAAGTCTTGAGGGCTCCATTAATGCTTTGAAAAGTAAGTCAAACAAACCCAAAACCTCATTATTTTAATGATAAAACATATATTGTCGGAACATAAGGATTAAGGTATTTTATTACATCACCATTGGGTTATTATGAAGTCATAATACACATTATATATTTAAATGGTATTTAATTTTTACCCAAAAATTTGACTGTCTCAAAAAATTATGAAAAATTCACCGTTGGATAATTTCGACGTCCTGATTCCAAAAATTATATTTATTTTATCTAAATAATTTTATAAATATATGAATTTTCACTTTTAATATAAAAACTGACATTTATAAAAAATTCACGGGTTTTGACAGAAATGGCTTTCAAACCTTAATAAAAAATTTAATTGCATTCATAAAATTATAAGATCATTTATATTTAATAAAAATTAATTTAATATTAATAATAGTATTTTATTAAAATACTATTTAATTCCGAAATCCTTTAATTTAATAAAATATAATTCTTAATTAAATACTAACTAAAAACACCACTTGTACTTTAAAATATATTTACAAATTATCAAAAATGACTAGAAATTATATTCATTATTATATACAAAAATAATGTACATGAACATAGTACTCCTTATTTGTTACATATCCCCTTAAAATAGCTGCATAAGACCTATGTGTAAGGTGTGCGATGGTGACAGACTCTTGGGGCGGCTCGGAAAACATCGCTCGAGTGGTAATCTCTATCAACATCCACTTTTCCCGTAGACGGTCCCTTTCAAGCTTGACATAATGAAGCTCAGCTTGGGCTTGGTCAAGGGCGAAGCCCAAAGACGCCACCTCTTTTCCGAGATCCAAAAAATGGGCTTCGTATGGGGAAATTCTACTGGATGAGGCCATCACATCCTTTGTCTGAGTAAAATTGGGTTCGTTAAAGCCATATATTTATACTACTCATGTGACCACTGTTCAACGGCTATAAAATTAACGGTCATAAATCTTATCATAAAACCAAAGAAGTTGACATATTATAAAAACATTTTTCATAAAGATACATTTAACTGGATCAAGCGGGATTTTCATTAATGAAACTTTGGGTCGTTACAGGTAGTGAAAAGAAGGGATGTCGGGGATTCTTCTAAAAAGATGGATGATCAAATTGAAGAAGGAAATTCTCCATGTAGAGTCTTGGATTTGGAGTCATCTTCGTTGGGGCATGACTTTGTTGTTCAGTCGTTAAAGAAGTTGGTGGGCACCATTCCAACTTTTTCTAGTATTGATTCAAGATGCCAGATGCTCCAACATGCTTTAAATCTGAAAACAGACTCCGTATCTACGGTTATGGACAAATGTGTTGAGATAGAAGCTCAGTTCAAAACTTTCTTTGTTGGCTATGAAGCCCACAAAAGATCTTGCAAGAGGATGACCAGTTGGTCGAGGAAGACTATAGAAGAGATGAGACTTTTTGATGAATTTTAAGATAATGTGAAGGATGCCTTTGAGACAGAAGACCCGAAGATAAATGAACTGACTTCATCCTTTGAAGAAAAGATGACAGATGAAAAGAATTTCTGGATTCAAGAAGTCAGAGATATGAATGGAAAGCTGAATTCTGTTTCTCAAAATTAGAAGTTTTAAAGAGATCATCATATTCAGTTTGAAGAGAAACTGTTAAAGCAAGAAAAAATATTGAAGGCTTAGGAAGAAAAGATTCAAGCTCAGGAAGAAAATATTAAAGCCCAGGAAGAAAAGATTGAAGCTCAGAGTGCAAAAAATTTTGTCTTAGAGAAGCAAGCTGAGGAAGATCATAAAGACCTGAAGAAGATTAAGATTATTATTAAGGGCCTCTTAGAAAAGGAAAAAGATCCAAAATAGAAAAATCCGATCTTTTGTTGTATCTTAACTTCTTTGTTGTTGTTTTTACAAACTTAATGAAAATTGTTCTTGCTTGTCTCTTTTGTTATTGCTACTAATTTTTCAGGAGCTTTGTTATTTTGTTTCCATTCCCTTGAGTTATTTTTGAAAATCACAAAGGGGGAGAAGGAAAAGAACCATAATAAAGGGGGAAAAAGAATCGTAACAAAGGGTGAGAAAGAAAACAAACTCTTATAGAGTTTATCTAAGGGGGACCTTTTCATTAAAGAAAAATTTCTTATTCATAATGAAATATCATTCTGGAAATCTAGTATACGATCCTTAGAGATTCAATGCCAAAGGGGGAGTTAGTCGTATTCATCAACATCCATAAGAAAAGGGAGATAATCTTTAATGTTTTCGTTCTTCTTAGACTTTTTTTTGTAAGGATGTTTGTGCTTTCCAAAAAGGGGGATATTGTTGATTCAATAAGGTTTTCCTTATGAATTTTCCATTCCTTCTTGTTTTAAAAATCAAAAACACCTTTTATAAGGAAAATTAATTTTATAAGGAAAATTTCTTTTATAAGGAAAATCACTTTTATAAAAAAAATTATCCTTATCAAATTTTCATCCATATATTTCTTAATGTATAAGAATTGGAATCATTTATATATTCTCGGAATTGTTTGAAACTTTGATTTGAAGTATTCTGTTGGACTCCGAATTCCAGATGAGAACCGTAATGAAGTTTGACTCCGAATTCTTGATATAAACTGTAATGAAGTTTCATTCCAAATTCCGGATACGAACTCTGATAAATTTCTACTCCGAATTCAGGATAAGAATTCTCATGAAGTTTGACATCGAATTCTCATTACAAATTCTTATTACGAATTCTCATTACGAATTCTCATTACGAATTCTGATGATGAATTCTCATTATGAATTCTGATGACGAGTTATCATTTCGAATTCTGATGATGAATTCTCATTCCGAATTCTCATTACGAATTCGCCTATATTAAACATAATCAGATTATCTTATTCTTATACACTTTGAACATATTTAGACTCCGAATATTATTGCTTAGACTCCGAAATTTCATTTTGTCTACACATTCATAATTTGTCTACTCTTTGACATTTGTGTTTACACTCCGAACTTTCATTTCGAAATTTTGAGTTAGACTTTAAACGATGTCGTACTTTATGTTACACATGTTTTATTACAAAATGATGTCGTCTATTCTGTTATAAAATAACCGTTGGTTAAGTTAAATGTGTACAGGTCCCTCTGATTTTTAAGGAAAATATGACCTTTGGAAAGGAGGCAGACCCCACCTATAAATAGGAGCTCATTTGAAAGGGCTCAATGCTGACCGATGAATAACTTCTTCAACATTGTCTATACAAGCGGTTGAAGTGATTTCAATAGAGAGAGGCTCTTATTATCTCTCAAAGAATCATGCAACACCGAATGTTAGTGATTAAATTCAAGGACTTCCAGGGATAGGAAGATAGAGGTGCCGACTACCTTGAAGTTCGAGGGCCTCCTTGCTGAGGAAGATAGAGGTTGCCAACTACCTTGAAGTTGAGGGCTTGCGGGGATAGCAAGACAGAGATTCTGATCTTCATATCGAGGGCTTACCCTAGTGTGGGTAAGACAGACTTGCTTGAATGTATAAATCAAGGGACCTTTATCCAAGGTTGTTGGATACCCTTCTCATTGGGTTAAAAGACTTATATCTTGTTACTTATAGTTTTACTACTTGTTAATTCTCGCTACATTTTTTATTGTAAGGAAATTATAACTTTCTTATACTTCCTTACTTGTACTCTGTTTCATTTAGATTCTAAATGCTTTAAGGTAGAATCTCATATTGTAATATTTTGTTAAGTTTCAATTTCCGGATCCATATTTCCAGAACCCACTTTTGGAATATCTTTCTTATTTTAAGCAAGTTCATAGGACGTGAAGTTTATAACTTCATTCCTTATTCAATGTTCTCATTCGGTATTTGAGGTGTTGTGAATTAGCTTAGTTTAACTTTGTTAAACTTAGATCTTTCCTTTGCTTAAGGAGAACATAGTTATTTGTAACTTACTTTAAAGGTTCCAAAGGAATTTTTAAAGTGTACAATTCACCCCCCTCTTGTATATTGAGCATCTAAGTCATTATTTCGATCCTAAAAAAAGTAATTGATATACATTGGGATTAGGTACCCTTTATTCCCAAATATCGTAAATGACATACATGGAGAGATTTGGAGAATCCAATTTTCACCCAATTAAAATTCATGATCACGTTGACGGTTATCAGCAATAATAATCTTCTGACATTGAGCTTCCTTGATATACTGTCATATGGATCTAAATTTCATTTACATTTCTTCAGCATTCTAAGGTTCCAATATATTTCTTTCCCCAAAATCATACCAACTCGTTGGAGCTCAACAGTTATTCCCACAGAGGTATTCATATGGTGCCATCTGAATGCTTGATTGAAAGCTATTGTTGTAAGAAAACTCATCTAGGGAAATGTGATTATCCCAGCCACCTATCTAATCTATAGAACATGATATAAATATATAATATAGGGTATGAATTTTTCTTTCACACTGACCTTCTTTTTTATGATAACAAGTAGCGATGAAACTCATTTCTTTATCAAGTTATTGAGGAAATCTTGGCAAGAACATTGATGCAGTCTTCAGATCTCAATCGGATAAAACGTAAAGTGATACTCCATGTATCCTTACCACATCATTAATGTATATATCAGAAATATGATCTGTAAATAAATATCCTCTAACAGAAACTATGTGTACTGACTTAATTAAGAGATCAACTACCACCCATATATCATTTAAATCTTTTGAGGTTTTGGGTAGTATAATGACAAAATTCAAAGTAATGTTCTCCCATTTCCAATTTGGTAAGTTTAATTGATGCAACATCCCATAAATTTTTTTTCTTTCAACCATAAATTGATGGAATAGAAATCACTGAGGTAAAAACTCTGTGATATCTCTCTATGCCATCCCACAAAAAATATTCTTTCAAATCCTTATATATCTTCATGCTTCCAGAATGAATGTGTAATGATGAAATTTGAGCTTATTCTAACAGATCCTTCATTAAATATATAATTAGTGGAACTCATGCATGGTTCCTAAACCATATCATTTCATCCTGACCAAGGTTAAACTGTGGAACATTTCTGAATTTCTTTTATAGCTTTACATCTTCCTTTTGTGCCTCCTAAATCATCACATGGATGGAGGGTTGATCATTTTTTTTGGGAAAGATAAGATTTTTATTCTTTGTTCCGGATTTCTAGATCCACCCATTGTATGACCATAAATATTGGGACTTTTGAGATCCTCATCATTGATAAGATAACATGATACTTTTGACTTAAAGCATCTACCACCATGTTCACATTCATAGGGTGGTATGTTATTGATTAGTCATAATCATTTATATCCTCCAAAAAAATTCTCAGATGCATGATCAAATCCTTCTATGTGAATATTTATTTTGGACTACAATGATTAGTATATGCATCACACTTTTCTCTATAAATATAATCCATCCATATCATTAATGAAAAAATTACCACTACTAACTCTAAATCACGAGTTGGGAAATTATTTTTATGAATAATCAAATGTAATGATTAATAAGTTATAACCATGTTATTATTCATAAGAACACATCCAAAAGCATTTTTGGATGAATCACTATAGAATACAAACCCTTTTCAACTATAGGGTAGTGTATGATTGGTGCATTGAAGAACCTTCTCTTCAAATCCTTGAATTTTTCCTCACATCCATATGTCCATAGGAACCCTGAAACTTTTCCTATTTAACTTTTGTTAGAGGATTATATAGTCAGGATAAATTTTAAAAAAACCATGGATAATATAGATAATAACTAAGAAATATATAGATCTTAGTCACCATTTTCTGTTTGTTATAGCTTTCAATAGCCTCGACCTTTCATGGATCTAGTGATATACCATCTATTTAGATTATGTGAAAAAATGAAACATTTTACCACAAAAATTCTCATTTTATAAATTTTTCATTTGGTTTTTCCTTCATTAGGTTATGTAGTACAATTATCAATCGGTCGTCAAACTCTTCCTAGCTATTTAAATAGATAAATATATCATCTCTAAGTACTACAAAAAATATATCGAGTTAATCTCTATAGAGTATATTCATTAAATCCCTAAATATATAAAGTAAATTAATAAGACCAAAAGGCATCAATATATTCATGTTATCCATACTTGGTATCAAATGTTTTCTTGGGTATATTCTTCTTCATGACCATCAATTGGTGGTATCCAGAATGAAATTCAATCTTAGATAACTATTGATATCCATTTAGTTGATAAAACAAGTCAAAAATATTGGGCATAAGATACTTGTTATTGAATGTTATCTTGTTCAACTCATTATAATCAATGTGGAGTCTCAATTATCCATCTTTATTTTTCACAAAAATAACCGGTGCACCTCCAATGTGAAACCATTGGCCAAATGAATCCCATATCAACGGTTTCTTGGAGTTTCTTCATAAATTAATGCTACTCAATCAAGTCAATTCTATAAGGAGTCATTGAAATTGGTGTTGAACCAGGTATGTGATCAATTGAGAACACAACATCACATTTTTTTTGAAGGATAGGATACTCTTCTCGACATAAATCCACAAAAAAACCAAACAATGAGAATATTATCAATTCAAATTTTCCTTCTGATCATTTGAGATAAACAACCCTTCTAAATGGGAATTAGGACCCATATGATAGATGTAATCTATATATAAAACTATTTCTTATCATCACATTTATGGATAATCATTGGACGGTATGAAAAATCCAATGTAAATTCCCCTTCTTGATAATTGATCTTCTATATATAAAGAGAAATCCAATCCATTCCAAAGATGACATCAAACTCAGCCAAAGGAAGAATGAAAAAATTTGTAGTAACCACATTCCCAAAAATGAAAACTAGATAAGATTCATATACATTGGATGAAATCATCGTACCACTAAGGGTTTGAACTATTAAATCCACATGTAGTCAATTTGGTGGATTCTTAACACCCTTATAAAATTCATTAGACATGAAAGTGTGGGTTGATATGTTTATTTGATGCATACTTATAAGAGAGTCTAAATTTTATGATGTTGTATTTAATTGAATAATATTTCCAATTCTGGAACATTTTAATATGTTTAATATCTGATGTTCAGAAATAATAAAATTTTGGAAAAGGAATGAAAATAGAAAATTTTAGGAAGAAAATGACACTTTGTGATGCATGTGAAGAGAAGCAATGAAGAACATTATTTTTGATGATTATCATGGATAAAATAAAGGGAAAACAAAGAAACCAAGTGGAAATGAGATCTGGGAGTATAAAAATGTAGTACACATCATGATTTATCATTACACATTGTGTAGTTTCGGTTCACATCATGCTGAAGACCATGAATCCATGTGATGAAATATCTATTCGTAAAGCTATTACACATCGTGAGTCCCAGTTTCATGTTGTGATGGGAGTATGTAGTCAAAATCAATGTATGAGATTTGTTAAAGATTCACATATATTCAAAAATCAAGGAGGCAAGATCAGATAATCATTATATGATGTGAAAACCCATTACACATCGTGTGATAGTCCAAGAAGATCCCATATAAATCCTATAAATTGAGTTCTTTCCTGTAGCTATGTATCATTGTGATTCTGCTATAGGCCAAAGCTTGGTGAGAAATTGTGGTTCCCTCTCTATGTTCTTTCATTCATTTATGGATTTTATTTATTTTTCTCTATCCCTTTAAACATGTCGTCTCTAGGATGATGGGGTAATCCTACCATGTCATAAGTTGATGAAATAGAAGGGGGAATATGCATTGGGTTTATCTACTTTAATTATTCATGTATTTGGTTTTTGAAAGTTATTCTTCAACTACCAATTCCATTCATTTATTTTTGTCATGACCATTGAAAATTTAATTAAGAAAGATCATTTAAATTTCTTGACAGGATACCCTAAAGAAGGCATGATCATTTTCAAATTTAGGGGAAATAATGAATAAAAATGGTATCGAGAAAAACTTGTCTTGAAAAAAATTCAAAATCACTGGACCAATGGAAATATTGTATTATCATGTCAAAGAGGGGATACCATGACAAATTGGATCTTCCCTATATCGACTCTGACTCCAAACCGTGAATTAATCATTCAATATTCTAAAACCCAACGCACCTAAACCTTTATATTTCAAAACCCCAGCATAGTGCTAAAATGTACTTAATACCTAAACAAGGTACTATGATTTTTTTTCATCATTCATTTTCTAAAATTCATTCAAACAAAACTCTACTCACCTTTTTCTCAAAATTTAAAATTAAGTATTTTTAAAAACCCAATTTATAGAAATGCACCGTCTCTTTGTTTTCGACCTCATAATTTCTTAATACCGAATTCTAATTAATTTAGTAGGGTAATTTAAATTTTTAGATAATTTTTTTTACATAGTACCACATTGAACTAATGATTCCCTCCCAGGATTTCAAACTAGAACCATTATCGGGGATAGTAAAATTTTAGTTTTTAGTTTTATTATTTTTTACATCAATTTCTCTCTTTAAGGTGGCTGTGTTTGTGCTATAAGGTTTAGATTTTAAACCACTGATGATCAATTACAACACTCTGTCAAAGGAAAAAAAGTCATCATTGACTCAACCCATCATTCCAAACTATGAATTTGGAGAAAAATAACTACAACCATGGATGGTGCTAAGATGAATCAACTTGATGGAGTCATTCAAAGAGATCAAGGGCTGATGATTCTTCCAAAGTACAAATGTCCATCGTACAAAATGATGTAAACGAGCTTCCTAGAAACATATATTTATGTAAATAACTATGATATCTTTCGATCAATCATCTCAACGATTTAAAATAGCTTTCAATTCACTGTTCTTCCAAAGGAATATCCATACAAGCATTTGAGAAGCTTTCTCAAGTTTTATGGTGCTATTCGATTCCATAATGTTTCAAACAATTCTGTACGACTCAGAAATCTCGGATTTTTATTACTTGAGTGACATCTAAACTAGATTAAAATGCTTTATATACATTCCATCATGTCATGGGATGAGATATCTTGGAACATCCTCACATGATTCTTTACAACTACAAAATCAATGGATACATGGGTATATAATCTCTACTTTGTCAATTTGATGATGAATCTCTATATTATGACATGGAATGGTATATAGATATTAAATAAAAATTCACCCATTATGGTATATTTCTATGTCTTATAATATAAAAATATTATAAGATTTTGTCACATGGAAACAGATAAATTCTTGATACTATAAATAGAGGATCGTTAATGAATAAGTCGCCTGAACAAAGCTACAATATAATGGATGAGATATAAATAAAATATTTCCAATTGAAATGAGAAGGAATGTAATGGAAAGGTGTTCATGCAGTAAACCACAATGATTAGATTACAGTACAACTGGAGTAACTAACCAAGAAGCTGGACTTCATGATGGGGTAGTAGCAGAACCCCCACGATATGTTAATTGAAGATGAAAATTAGGTCTATTATAACATGGGTAAACAATATTTGGGTTGGAGACCACAAAAATAACAACAACAAGGCCAAGGATTTCAAGAATTATCAAAAGGGTACTAGTACAAACTAACAATCTAGATCCATTCATTAGAAGAGATGCTAGAAACATTCATGAACAAAACTGAGGTTGTATTAAAAGAAACTAAATTTAAAGCATCAAACCATAAGGCCATATTATAGAATTTGGAGCTTCATGTTGGCCAAAATGATGATCATCATAGAGAGAGACCCTAAGGCACACAACCATCATGACCAGAATTAGGCCAATGTGAAGACTTGTAGGTAATAGAGAATTGAATATTGAATAAAAGAACAGTAAATGGCATAAAATTTTCTTGAAAGTGACCAGTGAAACAAAGATAAGAGGAAGATTACAAGGTATATGTAGCAGATTAAGATGAAGAACAACCTCAACATAATCCAAGACTACCTTTTCTCAAAATAATTGCACAAGTGAAGGAAAATGTGCTAAAAGGTAATTTTTTTGAACACTTTAAAAGACTACATATTAATACCTCTTTTGTAGAGGATCTCGTAAAAATACCGATATATGAAAAATTAATAAAATAGCTAGTAATTAACAAGAAGAATCTGGAATAGAATGGAACCATTCCACTCACGTGATTATGTTCAGTAGTGGTATCAAATGACATGACTATGAAGAAAATAGATCCATGTATAATATCAATTATCATCTTTATCAGAGCTTACAACTATGGGAAAGCCTTGTGTGACTTTGTTGTGAGTGTCAATATCATGTCGTACACAAAATTCAAGAGAATGGGACTGGACGATCAAAAACCAATAAGAGTAATTCTTAAGTTAGCTTATTTAACATTAAAATCCCCAAGAAAAGTTATCAAGGACTTCATTATTAGAGTTGTAAAATTACTCTTCCCCGTTGACTACTTAGTGCTGGATTTGGAAGGGGACCAGAATCCAGTCATTTTGGGAAGTCTATTTTTTTGCAATATGGATTGAACTAGTTGATGTTAAAATTGTATAACTCTATATGATATTTGGAAGTGATCATGTCAGTTTCAGCATCAATAGAAAAACTATGAGAAATTATGTTCAAGAGAATGATGAGTTCATGGAATGTGAAATAGCTGAAATTGAGGATGTCGCTGAGATCGAAGTGTTACAAGAGTTAAATGGAAGAAGATGTTCACGTGAAGATGAAAGTGAATCTAAAGATGAATATTAATAATAGAAAAGGACCGAACGACACCAAAACTATGAGAAATTATAGTAGGTATGGATGGTATAAGAACATCACTTTAGATAATCAGGATTGAGGAAAAATGGTGGGTTTCTCCCATAGAGATCAAGAAAGTACTACCATCAGGTAGAATTATGTTATTTATAGAAGAAGGACAGTGGACGATCTATGATGATAGGATATATCAAATTCCATTTATGGACCACGATGAGGTACATACTTTTTATTCATCAGTCACATGAGATGAAGCTAAAGGAAGTATGGTCGAGCCAATGATGTTAAATAAAAGTGCTTCTAAGCGGTATCCCGAGTTCTTGGTTTTTCTTTATTTTCCCTTTTTATATGTGTGCATGATCTCACTAAATATATTTAAAAACTCTTTGAATATGTTATGTGATTTAAAATTCTATTTTTAATTTTCAGGATCATCAGGACCCAAGGTGGCTGTATGAAGCAAGAAAATTTTCAACCCAATATTGGAAAACCAATTGCAAGAGGAGTAAGAGTATCATATTTAAAAGAATTAATGCATTCCTCATATTTAATTATATGTCTTAAAAATTAAATTTCATTCCCCACACTTGATTCATGCTTTACTCAATATAATTATGAGATATGGAACTGGCAAAGATAATAAGATACCAGGTATTTATATTTCTTTTTTAATAAATTTGAATGACAAAAATGGAAAAATGAATTAGTATAGATAACTAGGTAGATTAGGATTTAAAAAAATCATGATTTATTGGATGATTTATATCATTGTAAATGAATTTTTTTATCTTATTTGTACATGTTTAGAATTATTAATGTTTTCATTCATTGATTTAATTATTCATATGCAATTACATTCTTGATTTTACAAGCCGTTTATCTTGTTCCTTAGACACCCACAAATTCAATATTTTCCATTATTCCTTCCATATTTTTCTTGAAAAAAATATGAATGTTTTATTCTATAACTTTATTTTCATATTATCAAAGCTATGAATGAAAAAATTCACTTTAAAAATGATAAAGGAATTCTACTTATTAGCACTTATCCTGAGACCCACCTTAAATTAATCATTTTTAATAACATATAACGCCCGAATATCATTGCAATGAAATGAGCTATATTACAATATTATATTACACATTCTTACCCAACTCAATATCGTATTCATTATTATCAAATATAATAGTGGGGGAAATGACATTTGGTGGAAGTGATGAAGATGTTTGAAGAATAGGTGTGGTTTAATTTTCAAGATATTTTGAGAAGAAACATTCATTTTTTTTATTGCACACCCTCTTAAAAAATGAATAAAAATGCGTTGTGCCACGAGAAATTCAAAAATCACCATTTATATGACCGGTGATGTTTTTATAACAATTAAAATTACTATTTTGAGGATATCACTAGGTTTGGGATGGTGGATATGATAATTTTACCTAGCACAACATTGGAAAAAATAAAATTAAAAAAGGGTGTTTAATTTTTTTAATTTAATATCTTATGAGTATACTCAAATATATTGATGAAAGGAGACCTCCATTGAGTTATTTTTTATTATCATGTAATGTATATTAGATTTTAACCACTTTTTTGGGCCTTACATGAGTTACATCATTTACGTACCCTACCTAAGACTTAGATTCATTAGATCATTAGTGATGAAGCCATCAATATTAAATGTGATTCTATCTATATGTGGTGGATATGTTAGATGCCCTGAAATCCTATCGTATGTTATGTGTTTTTATGGTATGTGATGAATTATATTCATTTGTACACTAATGATTAGTGGAAAAAAAAATTTGAGGTAAATTACAAGTGGCATTAATATTAATAATGGACTGACAAATAAAAATGAATATATTAAAACGATTAGATATTTCTAAAGAGGAATAATGCAATACATTGTTGACTTGTTTATTTTAAATGTGTGGTGTTAATGAATTTTATCTTGTGATGATCAAACATTTATTCTTTCATTTGATCAATTTCTTTTATAAAAATTGAATTTAAATCATGTTATGGTGAACACCCATTCTATTATGTTGAGATTCCATCATTGAGGACAAGTATGAATTCAAGAGTTGTTGTATTTGGAATCTGTATTTTATTCCTACATTTTGAGTGTCATAATTTTTTTAATTTTTAATTATTTTAATATTCATTCCAATTTAGTAACATTTTTATTTGGTTTATAAGCTATTATAGGGGAAAATAAAATTTTGGAAGAGGAAAAAAGGCTCCATTTTTGGAAGAAAATGACACTTCACCCCATGGGAAAACTGAAGCGGGGCGACATCGGATTTTTGAGGATGATCGTCGAGAACATTAAGGAAAAATGAGAAACCACACTAAAATGACATCTAGGTTTAGAAAAATGTGTAAAACATCGTGAATAATCATTATAAGATGTGTAGTTTCATTTCAAATCACGATTCATACTATCAAGCTGAATCATGAAATATCATGTCGTGAATCTATTACACATAATGAGTCCCCATTACATGTCATGAAAAGAGTCAATAGTGAAAATATTCATACAATATTCAGGTGATATTCAATCAAATTCAAAAAGCTTTGAGTATGTATCAGATCATCATTAAGGAACATGAATACCCATTACACGTCATGTAATAATCCCAGAAGATCCCATCCAAAACATATAAATAGAGGTGTTTCCTATTGCTATAGAGAATTGAGAGTCAGATAGTGACTAAATCATGGAGAGAATATAGTATTCTCTCTCAGAGTCCTTTCATTCTTTAATGCATATTTTTTTTCTATATTTTCCTCTAAAACTCTAATTTTTATGATGAGGTGGAAATCCCACCACGTTCTAGGGTGATGTAACATAATGGGAAAGGTGTGTTGGGTTTATCTATTTCAATTATTCATATATCCGGTTTTTACAATTTATTTTTCAACTTTTAATCCCCTTATTTTTATTAATTCATAAATGATGAGACCGGAGGTCATCATGGCCCTCAAAATTACATTTATTAACCCACACCAGCACTATTGTGCATGGTCGATCCATAGAGAAGGTAGGTGAGTGAATATTATGGTTTTAAAATAAAAAAACTCCATTATAGTCATCAATGAGGTAAACATATTTGTAATTTTTTGAGCATTTTAGCTTTTTAATTTTTTATATTTTGTTCTAAAGATTGTAATTATTAAAACAACATTTCAACTAAGAAACTAAATCTTAATGTAAGTAATGATAAACTAAGGGAAAAAAGTAAAGTAATGAATAGCAGTAAGACTATAAGGGAGATCAACAATGTTCTCAAGAATTATAATCTTCTGGTATTTATGAATGTTCTCACCAAAACTTATAATTGAATCACACCTCAAAGAAGAGTGAAAATTTTCCCTCACCAAAGAATTCAAACACCAAAACATAATAGGAGCACGATGAATTTTAAAATTTTAACATTTGGAAATGAACTCAAAATAATTTTACAATGTTTAAGATTTCAAGGATTTATAAAAACATTCATGATTAACATATTCAGTTGATAATGATGATTGAAATTGAAAATATTGAAGTGTGAACGATCAAAAGATTAGAAAGAGTGATAATCTCCCAAACTGATCTTAATTTCAAAAAAAGAAAAGAAAATTAATATTTATTGAACATAAACTAGAAGTTTCTAAAATTATCAAGCCTTTAAAGTTCAACCTATGATCATATTGTTAAAATTAGTGAAAACAACCAAAAACAGGTTACAAGAATTAGAGATTGATGGAAAAATAACCCCCTAGCATATCTCTTCTTTTAGGCTCCTTCATGTTCTACTCTTCTCATATGAAGATCCGAGGAGGCTTCTCTCTCGAAAAATAGTGTGTGTCAAATGTGAATGCGGGTCCCCCAAAATTCTCTTACTACTCTACCTAAAAACCCTACATTCATATGATACACGTCGCTGCATGTTTCAACCGACATACTTTGGTTCATTAACCATTGACCACACACGTGAGATATTTGGTGCAACACACGTCGCACTAGCATTTCCCTCATAACCATCTTCCCATAAGATAGTTAAATGAATGTGGATGTGTTTTTGACTTTGGTATGAACCCTCAAGAAAATAGAAAAGAAAAGATAAATCAGCTTAAAGGAAAAGATAAATAATTTCAGTAAATAATAAGTAATATTATAATAGATTGTTATTAATTAAATGATAACATAATTGGTTATTTTGGTTACTTTATTAAATGTCATTAAATATTTTATTATTTAAATTTGTTAAATTATTACTATAATAATCAATTTCATTAAAAATTTGTATTATAATTAATAACCTATTCGCATCATTAATTATTAAGGTTAATAATTTATTTTTTAGATTATTATTTTAATATAATATAATAAATAGTTTAATTTTAAATATTAAAATATATATTATTTAGTTATTATAATTTATTTATTTTATTGTAATATATAAATTATTATTTATTAATTAATTTAAATAATTATAATTTTTTATTTTATTAATATTAAATAATTAGTAATTATTATTTATTTATAATTATCAATATTAATCATTTTAATTTAGTTTATTTATTTTAATTGTTATTCTAGTTTTATTTTCATTTTATTTTATTTTAATGCTTATTCTATCTTTCCCCCAAATCAGCGCAACCCTAGGGTGGGGGGTCCGTTCAGCTTCCTCCCGAAGACAGTTGCCAGCCAGTGGCTCGGCCTCACTCCAGCAGTGGATGGATCGACGAATCCCTTCAGGAGATGGCATGAGGGATTGTACTCCTCACACATCATCTATAGCTCCTCCATCTTCCGAAGGCACGATGACTCTAGTTCATCTCCTATGGTGGCATAGGCTCAGATCTGTGGAGGCATGTCTTCATTACGGTGATGAATGTCTTCTTCCAGCATGTGGTGAGTGACAAAAGGTCTCCTCTTCTTCATGCGGCATGCCAACCAAGTTGGACTCCTGCTACAAACGGTGGCCATCTTAGTGGTGGTTCAAGATCCTCCCTTGGTTTGGAACCAGAATAAAGCAAGATTGGAAGATTCTAAATGTGGTACGCTCCTCATGCATAACTCTACAAACAGGTGGAGTCATCCCTATCCCGAAATGCAGTGGCAGAAGTCCAGGCATGCTTCATTCTTGCAGCAATATGATTCTTTCAGATTTGATTGTAAATCTCATATGAATCTGTAAAAAAATGGTGTTATGTTTAATGTTTGTGAATATTTATTGTGTAATGGAAGTGGATAAAAGGAGTATATATTTTTTCGCGGTGAAGAAGAGGGAAGCTCCATGAGAGGAACAGTGATGCATGGAGTGGTCAACTGCTAGGATGGAAGGTTGTCAGTGAAACATTGAGAGACCGATGGGGAAAATAAATAACTATGAGTGAGGGTTATAGGAGGAAAAGGATGGAAAAGTGCAAGAGGGTGTCAATATGAAGGTGAAACTGATAAAATGTTTGCATCTATGAGACAATGACTCACTGATAAAAGGATAGAATTATGGAACATAAGATAGGGGTGAGTTAGCAATAAAAGAATAACATGACACCATTATTAACAATAAAATAAAAAATAAGTCACCGAAGAGAGCATGAAACCAATGAATGTAAATGAATGGTTAGTCAATGAATTAGTGATAATAATAAAAAATTAGTCATCATTAGTTAAAATAAAAGAAGTGTCAGTGATAGTTAAAAAAATAGACCGATGATGTTAAAAATTTATTTGTGATTCGCGACATTAGTGAGTTTCCACAGATCAGTGAGTCACGAGATTTGTGCCAGAACATTAAACCATTGGTGGCACCAATTGATAGGAGGTCATTGTTGAGTCAACTCACCGATAGGGAAAATTTAAATTTTAAAAATAAAAAATTAAAATTAAAGAGCTAATAAAATGATTAAAACATTCTACTAAACATATTAAAACTAAATAATGAATATTAACTAAAATTTAATAAAATTATTAAAAAAGATAATAATAAAAGGTAAATAATTATTAAATAAGCATTTAAATATTAATAATAAAAAATTCAATTTCTAAATATATGAAAAAAACAATAAGAAAATTTTATAGAAAACATGATATTAAAATAATTAGAATTTACTAAAGGTTTTAAAGAACTATGTTAATTAATTAAATGACAAAATCAAAACCTAAAATTAAGATCATGTTATTTTATTAAACAATAACTGAAAATTTCATTTATCTAATAAACAATAAAATTATAAAAGTTAATAAATAATGTTCATTTATTTTAATAAATTTAATTTAAAGGGAAATGTGTTAAATTAAAATGTAAATTTGATTAATGAAAATAAAAATGAACAATTGATTAAATAATAAACAGTTAAAATTCATACAATGTTAACAAGATTAATATTATTAAAATAGAATGTAAGTTAATATAATTAGAATAATTAGAATGATTAAATAAACAATTTAGCATACTAAAAACGCATATTTAATTATAAAAAATTTTTAATTAATATATTTAGTGATAAAAATATTGAAGATCCATTATTTATAAAAAAGTGTAAAAATAAAAAATTAAATTGTTAAAAATTAAATAAACGATGTGGAAAACTATATAAAAATAGTGCCACATAAAATTACCCCACACTTAAGCATTGTATGTCCTAAAGAAATACCATGTTTTATTTTCATTGAAAAATAGATTCTAATATTTATTATTCCACTCAGACTGTAACATGTTCTGCACTTAAAAATAGTGGACTAAAGTGTCAATAGGATTTTTAAAAGAATTTTTCAAATGAATCTTTCCCTAAACAAGGTCTTAAAGGTAATAAAGAATAAAATGAATCAACTATCAATGAATGAGTCATCCCTTATATATGAATATACTTAATGATCCAATCCTATCCATTCTTAAGAGCTAACTTCAAGAGTGACAAAAAGTTAAAATTCAATGGAGTTAATAACATAAAAATAAGAACATTCTATAATGACTCTTTCCTAACATCAAAAAATAATTTTTTTTGTGAATCACCTTAATGATGCAACCAAATGACTTCTATATAAACCAAAAGATCCATTATTCCACTGGAAATCGTCATTCCCATCTCTTTAATGAAATCCTTTTTCACCCTGTATACTTTATTTTATTCTTAGAAAGCTATTTATCATGTGCTAAGAACTATACATGCTCATATATTCATGGTATATAGTGGGATTTTATAGTAAACAAAAACACACCCATCATCTAGGGTCTCAGAGTTACACCGTGGGATCCAAGATGCCAAGACTACTTTAGTTTCAAAATATTTTTGTTAAAAATCATTTATGTTGGCTCACAAAAATGATTACTTATTTTAATAAAGTAAAGATAATAATTAAACCAATAAGATTGAGTCAAACGTCCAATCCTAGAATCTATGAACAAAAATCCACAAAAACGTAACCCAAATCACTTTCAGAGGTAGTCCCCAGACCAAAATCTCTATTAAATACCTTTGTAAAATCACTCAGCAACCATCCATTATCATTAATTTCATACTCAAAGAAAATCTTAACTATGCATGATATATTATTTATAGGAAAGACCCATTTGAGATCAATGTAAAACCAAAAATTGTGCCTGAATTTTAGAAAAAAAATTAGCCATTTTTTACAAAAAGCATTAAGTTGAAGTAGGAATTGATGGGATTTAAATTAATCACAGTTTGTCATAGTCAAGAATTGACCCTCTACCCCACACTTAAAATCCATACTTTTGCCAAAATTTTAATTATACACATATAGAAGAACAATTAATCATTTATTATTCAAAACAAATTTTCATTTTATTAGATTTGTGGACATTTTAAAAGTCTCTCAATAAAGTTCAAGAAGTATTTTTTTCCACAAAGATTAATTTATAGCAGGTTCTAAAACATGTACATACATTATCAATTATGTCCAGTTACAAAAAGCTTCCATTAATGTTCAAACATGGCATGTAGCTTATGGGTGAAAAGTGAATTGGGTGTATGGAAATTCATAAAATAAGATTAAATTGTATGTTAAATTAAGCATAAAGAAAGAATTCCAAAAACCCATTAGAAAAGTAGATTCGTCAAAAACACTTGAACCAACCTGCACATACCCCCCACACTTAATTTCATGAAGTGAATGGGTTTTAAAAATCAATTGAATTCAATTGTAAGAAAAGAAAAACATGCAGATTTTTTTTGTACAAAAAAGTGACATGTGTAGAAAATTTTTACAACAAAGTGACAAGAGGAAGATTTTTTTTCTTGAGTATGAAATACATTCGGCCATCTGATTTATAAAGCATTAAAAAGAAGAAAAATGAAATAAAAATTAACATTAAGGTACATCCTCAAATAATTTTTCATTACACTTTTAGTATGGGAATTCCACTCCTTAGATGATAGGTGCAATATCCTAAAAACACAGATCATGTAAACCTGGAACAAATATCCCGCATAGATAGAGCATGTAGAAGAAAACAAAAAATGACTTTATTGAAAGTAAAACATGAACAGAAACAAAAGTAGAAAAAAATAATGAAGATGGGTTGACTCCCTTAAAGCCCTAAATCTAAAGTATTCAATTAGACTTTATTTAATTAGATTTTTCTGTGTTTTATTGAAAATAAGAAAAACCATGGGTTGCCTCCCATACATATATAGGTTAATAGTCCATCGCCTGAAATACCTAGAAAATAACTATAGTCACTAGGTGGATTTGGTTTGCTTAATATGAACCACCACATGTTTTTTTCCAAAAAAATTTTAACAGAACAATGAAAACTAAGTGCTCCAAAACTAAACATAACATAACACTCGTAGCATATAAAAATCTTTAAGAAACACCCGTTAACCATTTTGCATATAAAGATGTCATCTCCTATATTATATTTATATTTGGCCCAAATGTCATAATTATGAAGGGTCATCAAGGAATTAACTGATTTAAAGGTTGTGACATTTTCTTTAATCCTATCTTTCTCTACATAAACATTAAAAGACTAAAATTTTTGGGTTCATATGGGATAATTCTGATTAGTAGGTTTAATAAGGGATTCAATAGAGTCCAGAACAAAATTATGAACGTTGGGACTCAAATGTGATTCCCCCTCTAGACTACTATCAGCATCACATGAAGGTTCAACACCCATCATATTTTAGGATGAAAGTGACATACATGGAAGATGATTTATTTTATAACAAACAGATTCAGGTCGAACAATGTTGAAAATCCCTTCCAAAATACCATCATCTATTAACTCACACTAAACATCAACTGATTTAATGAAATCAATTCTACAACAATCATCTAGGGTGTGTTCAACCTCTACTTTATGTTCATTTACAAACGGATGAATTTCCAAAACAATATTTGTAGTGTGTTCCAGAAAGTTCAGTTCCGGGGGAGAAATTTTCAATTTAGCTTCAATAAAGTCATGTTCATGATTGATCAAATTAAAACAGTTCTCACCCGAAATTACAACACTACTTTCAATCTCATAACACTAAATTTCAGAAAATTGATTACTATGAGAATATAGAAATGAAAAATCATCCATCAGTCATTCTTAAAATATCATTCCATCTTCCTCATTATCCAACAACAATTCAGAAATTATTGGGTTTATAGGTTCAAATCATGGAAGAGATTTTTTCAATTGAGGTTAAAAAATTTCAGATTCTGTATTATCCAATTTAATGTTCTCATCCAGATTATACCCAATATTATGTTCAACTGCATTTTTTACAAATATAGAAAAATTGGGTGAATATTTTTTAACATTCAGGGTTTCAGTTTTGAGTATTACTTCAAACCGAGTGACTTTATTCTTAAAATTTATTAAACATATATTTTTCATTAATATAGGAATTATGAAGAGAACTGAGAATTACATTTCAATATATTTCAATTAATATTTAGAATTTTCCAACTAAACATCATTAATGATTTTTTGAGATCTTTATCAATGATTTCTTGATTTAGTGAGTTGGTTGTTTCTAATTTTAGTTCAACAGAATCATATTTTTCAAATTAAAAAGTTTGTTTCCCATGTTTACATTCACTTTCCTATTCAATTTTATTTTCAAAACTTTTAATTTTTTTCCATTTATTTCTGATTTATCTTGTTCTTTAACACTTTTTTTATTTTGAAGAACATTTTTTCTAATCTGTTCATTATTTTATTTTTCTCTTGAGAATATTTAATTTTAATTTCATGGGTTTGATTAATCAATGAATTCCAAACATTTTACATTATATACAATTTGGTTATAATAAATTTATGTTTAGCTTGTATTCATGATTAGACTCATACTGTTCATGTTGGTCAATGTAAACATCCTGTTGTGGTTAGTTATTCACACACTATGAAACAATGTGCCCAAGACAGCCACAACCAACACAATAAGGCCCTAATTGATTCCAGTTATCATTAAACTACATTTTTTTACAGAAAGATATTAAACACACCAGAGTTCACTGTGAATCAAATTAATCAAAAACTAAACAATTAGTAGATACAATACACATTATTTTAATCTAGTATTTTTTGTAATTTTATGTGTATTTTTATTTTTTATTAAAACTCTAGACTCTCAACGCATGCCTTCCCCGACAACTGTTCAAAATTTTTATGAGACCAGAGGTCATCAAGGCCCTCAAAATTACATGTCTTTAGCTTCAATAGCACAATGGTGCATGGTCGATCCATAGAGAAGGCATGTGAGTGAAATCTATGGTTTAAAAATTATAAAACACCATTGTTGTTAGTAATGAGGTAAAAATCATTATAGTTTATTTAGAATTTTTATGTTTTTACATTTATTTTATTTTTTTTCTAAAGAAAATGATGATGAAAACGATATTTCAACAAAGAAACTAAATCTTAAGCTATCTAATGATAAACTAAAGGAAAGTACTAAAATAATTCGTATCAGGAAGACAATAAGCGAGATTAACAATGTTCTGAAGAATTCTAAACTAATGGTATCAATGGATGTTCTCTCCACTTCTTATAATCGAATTACACCTTTGGGAACAAAGATAAATTTCCCTCTTTAGGAAATTCCCTCAGGCAGAGGATTAAGTCATGGATTTTCAACAACAAAACCTAATCAAGATGTAAAAAAGTTTTAAATGATACAATTTGGAAATGAACTCGCCATAAATTTCTGAAGTTTAAGATGTTAATGATTTTAAAAAAAACATTCACGATTAACCTCTCTAGTCGATAATGATGTTCGAAATTGAAAACATTGAAGTGTGAAAGATAAAAATATTAGAAATTGAGTTAGTCTTGCCAACTGATTCTAATTTCATAAAAAGAAAAGAAAATAGAGATTTATACAACATAAACCAAAAGGTTTTAAAATTCCCGAGACGAGAAAGTTAATCCTATGATTATATTGTTCAAACCAGTGAAAACTACCAAAAACCAAGTACAAGAATTATGGACAAAGGGAAAAAGAACTCCCCTAGAATAGCTCTACTTCTATGGTCTTTCTTCACCCACTCTAGACATATGTTGTTCCTGGGAGTCTTTGCTCTCAAAAAAGTTTGTGCATAGAATTGGAATGAGAGACCTCCAAAATCTCCTACTACTCTCCCATAAAACTCCACTTTCAGCTGTTACAGGTCACTGAATGTTTCCACCAACTAACTTTGGTTCTTTAACCTTTGACTGCACATGTGCGTTTTTACATGAAACGGACGTCGCACTAGCTTTTCCCTCGCAACCAACTTTCCACAAGTTAGTTAAATGATTGTGGATGTGTTTTAGACTTTTTTATAAACCTACATGTATAAAAAGAATCATTAAATCAGATAAATAGAAATGATAAATAATTACAATAAATAATAAGTTAGATTAAAATAGATTGTTATTAAATAAAAGTTGACAATATTTTATATTTTTGTTAATTTATTAAAAGTTTTTAAATATGTTATTATTCAAATTAGATAAATGTTTACTATAATAATTAATTTATTTAAAAAGTTGTATTATAAATATTAACAAATTCACATCATTAATTATTATTTTTAATAATTTATTTTTTAGATTAATATTTCAATATATTATAATAAATAGTTTATTTTAAAATATTACAATTTATATTATTTCGTTACTATAATTTATTTCTTTTATTATAATATAAAAAGTATTATTAATTATTTTAGTTAATTTATTTATTAATTATATTTTATTAATATTAATTATCTTATATTTATTAGTTATTTATAATTATTATCATTTAACATTTTAATTTTTTAAATTCAAATTTAATTTTCATTATAGTTTTATTTTTAATTTATTTTATTTTAAAGATTATTTTATCTCCCCCCACAAAATCGACACAACCCTGTGGAAGGTGAGGTCTATTCATCATCTTCTTGAAGATAGGTGCCGACCAGCGGCTTGACCTCAATCCACCAGTGGATGGTTCAGTGACTCCCATTAGTAGATTGATGTAGGGATCCTACTACTCACACAACGGCTATAGCTCCTCCATCATCTAAAGGTATGACGACTATGGTTCATCTACAATGGTGGCGCAGGATCAGATCCACAGAGGCACGACTCGATTACGGTGGTGATTGTCTTCTTCCACCAAGCCGAGAGAGACAATCGATCTCCTCTTCTTCATGTGGCATGCAATCCCAATTCGAATCCTACTTCAAACGGTGGCCAGCTCAGTGGGGGTTCGAGCTCCTCCCCTTGTTCGGCTCCAGGTCAAATCAAGATTGGGAGATGCCAAATGTGGTACCCTACTAATGTAGCACTCTATAAACAGGGTGAATCCTTCCTATCCAGAAAATTAGTGGCAGAACTACAGGCATGGAAATTTATTGCCGTAATGGGATTCTTTCAAATTTGGTTTCAAATCTTGTGTGAATCTGTAAAAAAATGGTTTTCTGGATAAATATTGTGAATGATGATTTTGTAAATGAAGTAGAGAATAGGAGGAGATTTGTTGTTGCTGGGAAGAACAGGGAAGTGGTGTGAGAAGAGCAGTTATGGATGGTGTGGTTAGCTGCTAGGGTTAAAGGACATCGGGGATATGTCATGAGACCGATGGGGAAAAGAGAGAATAGTGAGTGAGAGTTTTATGAGGGAATGAATCTGTGAGTGTGATATGGTGTCGATATGATGGTGTAACCAATAGAAGGTTTTCATCAGTGAGTCAATGACTCACCAATAAAATGATGGAGGCAGGTGAGCAAGGATATGGGGAGTCACCGAAAAAAAAATTAACAAGACACCATTAGTTAAAAATAAAATAAATAAGAAGACATAAATGAGAGTGCGAAACAAATTAAGGGAAATAAATAGTGATTTAATGCCTCACGGATAATAATAAAAAATAATTCACCATTAGTAAAATAAAAGACAAGTCACTGTTAGTTAGAAATGAGAGATCGATGTTGTTTTAAATTGATCGCTGAGTTGCGGAATTAGTGAGTTGTCGCAGATCAGTGAGTCACGAGATCAGTGCCAGAACCTTAAACCATCAGTGGCAATAATGACTAGGAGTTTATCAGTTAGTCGACTCACCAATAGAACAAGTTCAAATGATAAAAAATAAAAAATAATATTAAATAGATAATAAAATGTTTAAAACATTCAACTAAACTAACTAATACTTAATAATGAACATTAACTAAAATATAATAAAATTATTAAATAATCTAAAAATAAAATTTACTAAATAATTATATAAGAATATAAATAGTACGAATAATTAATTAAATATCTAAATATATTAAAAACACACACAAAGAATTTACTCCATACATGAAATTAAAATAATTAATACTTACTATAGGTTTTAAAAAACTAATTTAATTAATTAAATGACAAAATAGAAACATAAAATTAATAACACATTAATTTATTTAACTTTGCCTTAAATTTTTACTTATATAATAAAAAATATAATTATACTACTAAATAAATAAGTTTAATTTATTTTTATAAATTTAATTTAATGGGTAAAGTTTTAAATTAAAAAGTAAATTAAATTAATGGAAATAAAAATGAATAATTGATTAAATAACAAACCCTTAAAATTATGAAAATTTTAACCAGATTAAGATTATTAAACTAGAAAGTAAGTTAAAATAATTAGAATAATTTTTATTAGTAAATTACCTATTTCAAAGACTAAAAACACACATTTAATTATAAAAATTGATTAATTATTATATTTAGTGATAAAAACCAAAAAGTTCCATTATTTATTAAAAATTGTTATAATAAATAATTAAATTTATAAAAATTAAATAAAATATGTAAAAAACCTATGTAAAAATAGAGACACATAAATCATCATTTATAATTTAAAAAAAACTTTACATTTAAATTTTTGTACATATTACCATAAAAAAGGGATGACTATTATCAAATTTAGGGGAAATGATCTTCAAAAATTTATCAAGAAAAACTTGTTTTGAAAAAATCCTAAATTACAGAACCAAGTGAAATAGTGTAATTCCACATGAAGGAGGGGATACCAAGGCAATTGGATCATCTTCAACTCAACTCTAACATAAAACCATGAATTAATCAATCTATATTCTAAATCACAATTGCACATAAACATCAATATTACAAAACAACATCATTCTTTCAAAATATTCTTACAACTGAATCCAGATAATGTTATTTCTTTTCATCTTTAATTAAATAAAATTTAATCAAATAAAACCCCTCACACCTACTTCCCAAAATTTAAAATTAAATATTTATACAAAAATCTATTCAAACTAATTCACCTTTTCTACGTGTTTGACCTAAAACATTCATAATACTACAATCAAATTAATTAGGTAGGATAGTTCTAGTTTTTTGTAAAAAAAAAATTTACCATAGTAAACTAACGATACTCTGATGGGCTATCAAACTAGTGTCCTTTCTCGAGATGGTAACAAGTTAGATTATTTTTTAATTTTTAATATCAATTTCATTATTTATGTTTGGTGTGATTGTGATGTACTTTTCAAATTATAAACCACTAAGGCACAATTACCTTACATAGTGAGAGGGAAAATGACATCATTGACATATTAAATCATTATGAACTAACCATTGAGAATAAAGTAATTAAAACCTTGGAGGGTGACAAGTAGAATCCACCTGCTGGAGTTCTTTAAAGAGATAAAGGGCTATGTATTCTCAGATACTTCAAGTGGAGGTTGAACATGGGGCTTCAACTGATCATCATATCACCCCCTTTTGCTAAAAATCACTTTGAGATCAATCCATAGGTCATCTCAAAGATTTCAAACATCAATAAATTCATTATACATCCATATGAAGATCCGAACATGAATTTTGGAATCCTTCTAAAGCCCTATGATTCCTTTCAATTCGAAAAAGTTTCATGGAATTTAGTAAGACTATGTCATTTACAATTTTCATTACGTGAGTAAGATTGAGACTAGATTAAAATCCTTCTAGTGAATTTCATCACTACATGGGATGATCTATCTCAGAAATCCCTCACCCAAATTTTTCCACCTACTAAATCAATGGATATACAGATAAATATTCTAAACATTTTCCAATTTGATGATTAATCTCTATATTCATCCTTGGAATGGAATAAAAAGTTGCTTAAAAAATTACCTCATCATGCTATAGAGTTATTGATTTTAATCCAAACATTTTATAACGGTTTATCCTTGAATAGCATGTCAATTATTGACACTGTAGTAGAAGGATATTTAATGAATAAGTTGCTTAAAACAATCAACAACTTTCTGGATGAGAAACAATGCAACAGTTTCCTATGGAAAGAGAAGGAACGCAATAAAAATCCATTCAAATAGTATTCAAAAATGTTTGGATGGAAGCACAACTAGATTTATTGACCAAAAATATGGAAATCATGATGGGATGGTAGTATATCCCCTAATGTATGTGTATTAAAGATGAACATTATGCTGATTATAATCAGGGTAATCAATTTCAGGGTTGGAGACCATAACAACAAGGACAATGATTTAAAGAGATACCCCATGGGTTCCCATAGAAAACACCTCAAGGGACCACACTAAAAATTAATTTCCATTCATTGGATGAGATACTAGGAACATTAATTTCTGAAACTATAGATGAATTCAAAAAAATTAATGTAGAATCATCAAACTATAAGTCCATATTAAGAAATATGGAGCTTCATGTTGGAAAAATTTCTGATCATAATAGAGGGATAACTAGATAGAAATTTACATCATTCCCTGAAGTACACCCATGTGATGACATGAAGGATATAAAGATTCTATGTGGGAGGAAAACAAAAGGAATTGGTTTATTGTTTGGCAGAAAATTTACAGTTCTAATAAGAGAAGAGAAAGGTGACAAGGAATAAGTAGAAAACAAAGAAGAAGAACCACCTCAGTAAAAACCAAAACTACGTCTTCCAATAATAATGTCACAAATGATAATAATTTATAGAATGATAAATTTTTTTGATAACTTTATAATCTACATATTAACATAGCTTTTACAGAGAATCTCACAGACATGCCGACATATGAAAAATTCATGAAGGAGCTTGTAAAATATAATAAGATTCTAGAACGAATTGGCACCATTCTGATCACATGAGAGTGTTCATAATGGGTATAAATTGACCTAACTATTAATTAAATATATACATGTTTCTTTTCAATTTTCATATTCATCAGATCTAACAAGTTTGAAAACTTTTTTTTGACTTAGGTGTGACTGTCAACTTCATGTAGTACACAACATTCATGAGTTTTGGACAGGATGGACTTAAAACTATAAAAGTACTTCTTTCATTAGCTGATTCAACCTTAAAATACCCAAGAAGTGTCATCGAGTAAATCCTGAGTAGACTCGATAAATTCTAATTCTCCATCAACTTTCTAGTGTTGGATATATGAGATGAGAAGAATCGGCTCATTTAGTGAAGGCCATTTGTAGCCATAGGGTGTGCACTAATCGATGATCAAAATGGAGAACTGTATCTAAGAGTTGTAAGTGATAAAGTATGTTTCAAAATCCAATGATAAATAAATAAATATGGTGTGCAAGTGTATTATGAGTTTTGAGAAAGTGAAACAACCCAATTTCAGGATGTCATTAATATCGAAGAGTTACAACAATTAGATGTTGTTCTGGAAGTAGATGTTTAAGTGATGAAGAAAGAGAATTTGGAGATCATGAGGTCTATTAGAAAACAACCGAACAACGCCACTATATTTCATGAATGACAATATATATGAATGCTACATGAACATATATTTAGATCATCATGTTTAAGGAAGAAAAGTTGGGACGTTTCAATGGATTTAAATAAATTATAACCATTTGGTAGAAAGAAGATCATCATAGATGAAGGACTACGACCAAACTATTTAGATAGGACATTGTTGAAAATATTTATAAAATCTAAAGTGGTAAAAAAATCAATCATCCATCATGTGAACTGAAGCTGAAGTTGGTGAGTTTGACCTAACAACGTTAAAAAACATCACTTCTTGGAGGCAATTATAGTTATTTGTTTTTTGATATTTTTTGTTCATAGCGGTGTGAATTCCCTCACTACAAATATTTCAAAATTCATTAAAATTGTTTTTTTTCTTTACCTTTTTTTAGTATTAATTTTCAGGGCCATTTAGACAAAAGGTGGCAGTAGGCAGTAAGAACATTTGCATCCCAACATTGGACAACCAATTTCACGAGGAGTAAAAGATTCAATATCATAATTTTTCTATTAAATTACTCACATTTACTTATATGTTTTTATAATTAAATTTCATGATCCACACTTGATTCATGATTTACTGAACTGGTCTAGGAGACATGAAACTATATAAGGTAATTACCATCCCATGCATTTATATATATTTTTCAATAAATTTGAACGAGAAAAATTGAAAAGTGAATTATTAGAAATAATCATTTGTATTAGGATATAACATATCATTATTTTGGGGATCATGTTGAACATTATAGATGAATTTTTTCTAATATTTGTACATATTTTGAATTTTTGATGTTGGTATTCAATAATTTATTTATTCGTATGAAATTTCATGAGTTATTGTCCCAAACATTCATCTTATTCCCAAGACACTCACTGAGCTAATATTTTCCATTATTTCTTCCATATTTTTCTTGAAAAACTAAATCATGATATATTTTATAAAAATCTTGGCATCATAATGAATCTATAACTAAATAGAATCTCTATTAAGATGATTGAGGTGTTCTATTTATTGTCCCTTATCCTGAGACCCACCATACATTAATCTTATCAAAACCTATAGAATCCATGAATACCAATTCTAGGAAATGAGATGTGTTACATCCCTATTTTACCCATTCCTACCTCAATCTAAAAATTTAGCATGATTTTTGAATATAAAGGTGGAGGAAGCAGAATTTTGTGTAAAGTATGGAAATTTGGTAATGAATAATCATGAGTTAAATTTCATGAGATTTTGGGAAGGAAGATTCATTTAATTTATTGAAAATAGACACATGCCTATGGTGGGTGTGGAAAAATAATTTTTTCTAAATTAGCTTAGGATATTATAGTGATTAACCCAAGGTAGTCTCTAAATGAGGAGTACAAAAAAAGAATTTTTGAATTTTTAATGAGAGGATAAATCGAGTGTTTTGAATTGGTTTAGTTTTGAAAATGAGAAAAATGAATCAAATAGATGAAATTATGTAATAGATTAAAGAAAAATTTGCAGAACAAGTGATTAAAAACTATCTTGTGATATGATTGATCAATTTTGGGTCGGTATTATACTTTCAATGCAACACATGTTCCATTTTATTCAATTCTCTTAAGAAAATTCGATTTAAGTGAGATTCCATAATCGTTTCAACTCACATCTCTGGTTAAATGGTTATGATAAGAATAGACCATAGAAAAAACCTACTTTTGTATACACTCTATATGATGTGTCAAAAAGTATTAATAAATACCTCTAATTGATTTAGGAAATTCCCAATCAGGTATTTTTTATCCAAAACAATCCAGAATTTTCACTACCGCTCCCACACGTACTGGTGATCACCAAGTACATCACCATTATGTCCAAATATATTCTGTCAAATATAAATCTGATACTAGTATAGGTAGAAAATTTAACACTAATAAAATAAATATTAACAACATAATATAAAATCAAATATGTTTATACAAGATAATAGTAACTTCCTTTTCAATTTGAAAAGAAAATCATAGAAGAGATATAGTTTTAAATCAATCACGTGCTAGAACACAAGGATAAAAAATCTAAAATCCACCCATAAAAAATTACTATGTTGTTTCCCCCACCATGGTAAGGGTAATTTATAATAAGGGGGAACATTAAAGAATTACAAAATTAAGTAGAAAAAATTGAGATAAAATAAAGAATAAAAATTATCACCCAGAATATTTTCTGCAGAAGTATGCTTCAGTTCTTCCTGCAAGATGGTCTAATAATTCTATTATCCAATATTATAAGATGTGAGGAATTGAGATGGAAATCCTCACTGAAAATTTATAATCATTTAGAGACATTTCAAAAAAAATTATGGACGCCTTAATAGAACTATGGTTTTATGGCTGGCGAACACTCTTCTACCAACCCCACATTGATTGGGTCAAGAGAATACTTAATGAAATAATATTGCAATGAAATTTATTGTGAGGATTACCTTCAAGATATATTTGTATACCAACTTGAATCATCCCATTTTAAGGCAGATATGTCAGGAAATAATTCATTGATTGAGGGTGAGTCCAGTATTCCGAGTAAAATAAGTTTTGACATTGTACACATATTCTAGGCTTAAGAGATTTTGAATGGGTCATGGTCCATCAAATTTTTTTATCCCTTTAGGAATGGAAAAATAAAAAATTAATTACTCAAATTTGATCCACATTTTAAATTATATGTGCGAAATAAATTGGTGAAATACAATTGTTAACTTTATAGAATTTATCAACTTTGTAATTTATGATCAAAACATAAAAAAATCATAAAATGATAAAAATATGTTCAAATTTATTTATTTGTTTAAAATAATTTAATAAAATATGAATAATTATGAAAATATTATATGTATCACACACCCTTATGAAAAAAAGAAAAAAAATGTCTGTGTCTAGAGAAATTCAAAAATCACCATTTACTTGACTAGTGATATTGTAATATCTATTACAATTAGTGTCATGAGGAGATAACTAAGATTTGGGTGGTTTATATGAGAATTTTACATATCAAAAAATTATAAAAAAATAAAAATAATTATAAGGGGATTTTTCATTTTTTTTATTTCATCTATTATGACACTACTCTGAGATACTGGGGAAAATGACACTTTTACTAAGCTATTTTTGAATACCATGCCATTTAATTTAATGTTGAATGTAGTTTTAATTCCTTAATTTATTAACGTAATTTACCTACATTTTTTTGGACTCAGAGTCATTTAATACTTACTGATGAATAACTAATGATTAATTGTGATTCTAAAATTACGTGTTGAAGATGTTAGATGCCATGCTAGCCTATGGTAGGTTATATGTTTTTGAATTATTTGTGGAATGTTGTTACTTTGTTCGCTGATGATGAGTAGAAAAATTATTGTGAGGTAAATTAAACGTTTAATGAATATTAATAATGGATTATAAAATTAAAATGAATAAATGAAATGGATTAGAACTTTCAAAAGTGGAAAAATAAAATACATTGTTGACATGTTTGTTTGAAAAGTGTGGTGTTCATGAATTTTCCCTCATTATGCTCAAACAATTAGTTTTACATTTGATGAATATATTTTATTTAAATTTTATTTTATGCATGTTATGGTGAACACCTTTTGTAGTATGTTTAGATTCTCTCCTTGAGGACAAGATTGAATTCAAATGTGGGGTTATTTGATAATTTTATTTCATGCATACATTTTAGAGTGTCTTTATATTCAATTTGAAAATACTAAATATTTTGGAACATTTTGATTTGTTTTATTTCCTATGGAATGAAACAATGTAATTTAGTAAATGGAACTAAAAGAGGAAATTTTAGGAGGAAAATGAAACTTATTGATATGAGTGAAGTGAAGCAAGGAAACATCGTATTTTGAGGTTGATCTTGGAGTACTTCGAGGAAAAAACATTAAAAAATGATTAATAAAATTTTTAATCTGAAAAATGTATTACAAGTCTTCAATCATGATTGCATGATGTGTAGTTTCATTTCATATCTTGTTTTAGACCATGAATCCATGTTTTGGAATATCATGTCGTGGAGCTATTACATGTCATGACTCCAATTTACACATCATAAAAGCATTTAATTAACAAAATCAGTGTATTGGATTTTCATGAGATTCACACCGATTTAAAAATCATAGAGGAAAAATCAGATCAGAATTACATGATGTAAAAACCTATTACATGTCATATATGGTTCTAGGAAGATCCCATCCAAAGACTATAAACGGGGGGCTTTCTTGCAACTTTTGAACACTGATATCCACCTGGAGACCAAATCCTAGAGCGACGCTACTGTTCCCTCAATGAGTCCTTCCATTATTTTATGCAATTAATTTCTTTTACCCTTCTCTCTAAACCTCTAATTGATACGATGAGGTGGTAATCCCACCATGTTCTAGGGAGTTGAAATTGAAGGGGGAAGGAGTGTTGTGTTTATCTTTTTTAATTAATCATGTATCTGGTGTATCCTATTTATTCAGAAAATTACAATTTCTATCTTTTTATTTTATCATGACCATTGATAAATAAATTAAAATTGAACATTTAAAATTTCACAAGTTACTATCGTAATGAAGGCACGAGTGTTGCCCACTTTAGGGGAAATCGGGTTTACAAGGAGTATCGTGAAAAACCTGTTTCAGAAAAATACTAAATTACCAGACCATGGTATATATGGTATTTCCACACCAAGGAGGTGATCCTGTGACCATTGAATTTTCCACTTATTTACTTTGACACTATCCCATGAATTAATCAACTTGTATTAATGAACCTAATTGTACCTAAAATCAATTTTATAAAACCCCAACACGATTTCAAAATATTCTTACATAAAAATCAACATATTGTTCTTTTTTTTTGTCTGTCATTTTCTATAATTCAATAAAAAAAACTTCTCACCTCTTTCTCTAAAGTAAAAAATTTAATTTTTTTTAAATGAAAACCTAGTTGGACTAATTCACCAACTTTGTGGATCCAACCTAAAACTTACCTAATATAAAATTCCAATTAATTTAGTAGGATAGTTTTAGTTTTTATAAAATAGTTTTTGCATAGTACCCTAGGGAACTAACGATACACTATAGGGTTGTCAAACTATAACTGTTTCTGGGGATGGTAATAAGTTAGTTTGTAGTTTTTTAATTTTTTTCATACCAATTTCTCTATTTATTATGAATATGTTTATGTAGTATGTTTCATCTATTAAACCACTGATTCAGAATTACCAAACTCTATCTAAAGAAAAAAGGCATCATTGAATCAACACACCATTGTGAACTAAGCATTGAGAGTAATGTCACTACAACCATGGTTGGTTTTGAGTAGAATCAACCTTATGGAATTCTTCAAAATGATCAAGGGCTACAGAAACTCGCAAACTATATGAAATCTTCAAACATAGGGTTGCAACTCATAATTCTAACACCACCTACTGCTACAAGTCACATTTATATGAAGCTGGTAATCATCTAAATGATTGAAAATAGTGATCCATTCACCAGACATCCACATGAAGATATGAACAAATTGTGAACCATTCTCGAGCTCTGCAATACCTTTCAATTATAGAACACTTCAAGCAATGCATTAAATCCTCTTTGTTTTCTGAATTTTTTTACACAAGAGATCTTGATATATGATTTAAAGCCTTAATCTTCATTCCATCACTACATAGGATAAGCTAGCCTTGAACTTTCTAACCCACTTCTTTCCACATTCTAAATCAATGGATATATGGGTAAATATTCTCATCTTTTGTAAATTTGATGCTGAATATCTGTATTCATCCACAGATAAATATAATGATATGAACTAAAAATTCCCTCAATATGGTATAGAGATATGGCCATGAATTCGAATATTTTTTAAGGGCTTTCCAAAGGGAAACATGTCAATTCATGATGTTGTAGCTGAAGGTTCTTTAATGAAGATGTTTCCTGAAACAAGACATAACTTTCATGAAGATATGGAAAGAAATAGTTAAATGTGGAAATGATAAGAAATAAAATGGAATGAAATTCAGGTTATAAACAAGAATTATTGGATGGTAGCACAACTAGAGTCGCTGACCAAGAAGATATAAATCGTGATGGTCCAGCAACAAAACTTCCAAGGTTTGTTTAATAATGATTCAAATTATGCTTGTTATAATCAGGGTAATAAATTCCAAGGTTGGATAACACAAATAAACAGCAAAAATGAAAATTATTTCAGTATATACTAGAAGGGTACCAATAAAAATCACATTAAGGGACCACACAAACAATCTAGGTCTACTCGATGGAAGAAACACTATAAACATTCATTACAGAAACTTGTGCCATATTCAAAGAAATTAAAGTAGTAGCATCAAACCAAAAGGACATATTAAGTAATCTGGAACATCATGTTAGAAAAATTTTTGATCGTCTTAAAGAGAGACCTAGATGTACAATACCAGTATGACCTGAAGTATGCTCATGTAAAGAATTGAAATCTATAGAGCTTAAAAATGGGAGGAAAAGAAAAGGAAGTGTGATAAAATTTTCTGGAATATTAGTAGTTCCAAAAAGAGAAGAGGAAGCATACATGGAACATGTAACCAGAAAAGAAGAAGAACTACCTCAGTACAAGCCAATAATACCTTTTCTATAAAGAAAGGAAAAAGTGGGGAACATTGTACAAAAAAGTAGGTTTTAGGAACAATTTAACAACATCATATTAATATAACATTAACATAGGCTCTCACGAACATACCGACATATGAAATCTTCATGAAATACCTAGTAATAATAAACAAGAATCTGGAAGAGATTGAATCGATTCCACTCACACGAGCGTATCTGATAGTGGTATCAAATGACCTACCTTAGAAGAAAATAGATCCATGTATCTTTTCAATTCCTATCATTATCGGAGCTATGAAATGTAGGAAAGCTTTGAGTTACATAGGTGTATGTGTCAATATAATCTCATACAAAACATTCAAGAGTTTGAGAATGGATAGACTTAATAAAAAAAGAGTAATTATTCAATTTTCTAATTCAATATTTAAATCCATAAGAGGAGTCATTTGGGACATAATAATTAGATTTGACAAATTATAATTTCCCAATGACATTATGGTGATGGATATGTAAGAGTAAATGAATATACTATTTAGGGAAGGATGTTTTTAGCCCCAAGAAGTGCATTAATTGAGATTGATGTTAGAGAAATATGTATGAGAGTTGGAAATGATCAAGTAAGATTCAATATCCACCGAGAAATGGAGAACTTTGATGGGAAAAAGGATAATGTGATTAGATATTGTAAAGGATATTTAGTTGCGGATGTCACTGAGATAGAAGAGTTACATGATTTAGATGCTATTGTGGAAAAAGTTGGTTAGGTGTAGAAGAAAGAGAATATGAAGATAAAGACTGATAATAACAAAGGACCGACCGACTCCACATCATTTGTAAAAGAAAAATATGTATGGATGGTACCTAAAAATCTATTTAAACCCTTAGGATTGATGAAGAAATTGTGGTTTGGTCCAATGAAGATCAATTACTACCATCTAGTATAATTATACAATTTAGAGAAGGAGAAGGGATTACCTATGTGTATATGAAACAACATAGACCATTTATTGACCCTGAAGTGGTCTAAAAGTTTCAATCACCTGTCATGTGAGTTAAATCCATAGGAGGTATGGTTTATCAAATAGCATTAAACAAAATTTCATCAATGGTGGACACTGAGTTTTTTTGTTTTTAATTATTTTTTAGAGGTTTTGATGCTCTCGCTCTGAATATTTCAAAATTCATTTAAAATGGCATGTGCTTTCACTTGTTTATTATTTACTTTTAGTACTATCATGACCAAATGAGAAAATAGTTAGGAATAACATTTTCAACCAAACACTAGAAAACCAATTTTATGGGGAGTAAGAGTTTCAATTTAATATTATTTCTACACTATTCATCAAATTTAATTAGATGTTTCTAACATTCAATTTAATACCCCACACTAGATTCATTATTTACTAAACTGATCTATGATGCATGAAACTGTAGAAGATAATTACCATGATATGTATTTAAATTTTAATTTCAATAAATTTAAATTATAAAAATGGAAAAAAATTTAATATATATACGAATGTTGTTTACAATTTAACAAATCATGATTTAGGGGTGAATTTTGAACAGTATGGACATGGATAATAAACATAGCCCCAGCAAATACTTACGAATAAACAATCTCCGATAAGAATGAGATTGGAATAATTATCTCTTAACATAGGTCTGATGTGCTTCGTATGTATCCTAACCTCCTGTATAATGATTTAAATAATGTCATTGACTTATTAAAGAATCATATTCATTGTTATGATATCATATATGGTTTACTTATCGTGGTGTTACCTCGCGAGACGCAATGTCATCTCGGCTGACAACGACTCCTCCCTAGCTAGGGCATCTTCGGATATCCTCTTCATGGGGAGGGGGATTCTTGAGTGTGGACGGTTCGAAAAGGCCCCTCTCGGGAATTCCCTTTCCTCTAAAAATGTATATTACCTGTTCTTTTGAAAATCCCATGTTAAAGCAACGTTTTGGGTAAAATCATCTTATTTATCGTACGTGTTTGGACTTGTAGTTTTTGATGTTATTATTACCTATATCATGATTTACATACTTCTAGAATTTAAATCATTATTTATATATCATATATATTTATTATATATTCAGAATATATATGAATTTATAATAGTACATAACATATGGAGGTAAGAAATGAAATTCACCGTTCATGGAGACGGTAAGCTGTATGTACGCATGAATGATACTTTCATTTATATTTATTATTTAAATGGAATAGGTATATTATAATTACAGTATAATATCATATATAATATCATTAACTCCATCCTTTATACATCCCATATAAGGCATTAACGAATCACATAACTTTGAGGGGGCGGTAGTCCGCACTTCCTTAAATGAGATCATCGTATTTACCCACTATGGAAACCATAAAGGCTTGATTTTATTGGAAATTAAATAAGAATAAGGAAATAATAAACATAATATATATCATATATAAATACAGTTCCATCATAATGGCCACCATGAGAGGCGGTAGGAGAAAATCGAACAATCATCATTTCGTGAGGCGTTAGTTTTCCATCAACAGAAACATTATGTTATTCATCCTTTAAATGGAGGTGTGTCTAAGTGTAGTTATAATACTTCTCTTTAAAACATCATAGTATATTTAGATTACTGGTTTTTTTACAAATGAAAGGATTAAAAAGTGTTTAGGGGTTGGAGAAGTAGAATAAAATAAAACAACTTAAGAGAAACTGTTACCTTTAATTTGGGTAGCTTCCTTTGGATTGAACCATAAGGACTTCTTTGAGTGCTTTATAGTTAAGTTAAGGCTTGAAGGGGGAGGATAGGGATGTATAGATCTTAATTAGGGAGATTTTGTATGAGTCAAATGGCTTGATTGGTTTTTGGAATTGCATTGAAGTGGTCTCCTTTTATAATGGAGAGGAGGGGCTCTTTAAAAAAGTCTGAAAACATTATTTTATTATAAACATATCTTTGGTTTCAAGAGGACCAAAACACATTAATGTCGAAGATAAGATGACTCATATTCTAAATAAATTCATCCAATAGGAATTCGACCGGTTTTGGATAATATTTTAATCATTATAATCTTATTTATTTAAATCATTTATTAATGAGGTAAATACTCCATCCTTATTGTGTCATAAATAATTTAATTTATTTTATGTCTAAAAATTATAATAAAAAAGAAGCATGTAGGAAATATTTTGAGCTTTCCAATTAATATTTATAGTCGAAAAGATAATTTATATAGACCCTTATAAAAATTAATGACTAAAATATTTTTGTTAATGCCAATTTTTTCTTTACATTACATTAATTAATCTAATGTGTCATTGTCTTTCATAAGTGGCTCTATGGGGTCCCAAAATCGAGCCAAGGATACCCATGGTCGTCCATTACTCATCCAAAATGTTTTGGACAAGTGTTAAGGTAATTTAGAATTATTATAATATTCTTTTAACCTTGAATTACCCTATTTACCTTTAACGGTGGTAAATAAAAGTAAAAAGTTACTATTCACCAAAAATTATTTTTATATAATTGAACCACATTTTACTCCTTGATATTAACTGTGTCTCTCGGGTTTTCTAAATTCAACTCACAGAAGCGGTAAAATTATGTTTTATGAACAATTACAAAAACTCCTAGGAGTTGGGGAAAAGATGGTGAAAAGTTCAATACAATTTTTATAAATCTAAAATTATTATAAAATGACTCTATTTAATTTCATTGAACTTATATAAGTATTATGTATCTATTTTGACCTAAAATAAATTTAAAGCAAATAAATTATTATTTAAATAAAAAGGTGGTTTTAACCAAAAACATTGTATTTTCACTATTTATAAAAAATTGATGTTTTTCAAAAAAATATCAACAAAATCATCCTAAGCTATATTTGATATTCTGAATTCAAAAATGATGTCTATTTTTCCAAATTCAAAACATAAAAGTGGAATTAATTAATTTTAAAATTAATTCCCGTTATCAAAACCAATAGCGTGTTTTTGAGAAACAATAACTATCAGAAGATTGATACTTGTTTATGTCAAATTTCGAAGTGAAATTAATTCCAATAACCAAAATTAGATTAAATGGTAAAAATATATTCTATTTATACTTTAAAACCAATTAAAAAAATAATCTATCCATATAAATTATTAAGATGAAAAAAGATGTTTTTAATTAAAATATAGAGTGTTTTTACTATTCATCAAAATATGAAAGTTATTAGAATAATATTACAAGTTTATCCAAATTAAATTTTTATATCATGATTCGAAGGAAAAATTTTATTTTTTCAAATTGAACTTATAAACATGTCGACAACAAGATTTAATGTGGGTGCGCCCTCAAAAGGCGTCAAAACTGCATTTTTTTAAAAATACTTATTTTACCCGAAATTTTTTTCTTGTTCTGATACCATGTACCAGAAAATATGTAAGATGAATAATAATATTATAAAATTTAAAATGTTGTTAATATTTTTCATAACGGCTAGTCCATAATAATATTATAACAATATATCATTGTTTAGTGAAACCCGGTATTGTGTACTACACACGGTTTCGAGGAAGGTCTTGATTGCATGTAATGCAAGCCGAGTCAGGGTTGCATATAGTGCAAGAATCCTTTGTTGTTTTGTATAAAAAATCTGACCATATTTCATTTATACACTGAATATATATATATATATATACACTCAATGTTGCGTAGAATAACTACTATCAAATGAACTTGAAATTGTGTATTACACGATCCATGAATAGTGTTTCATATACTGCAAGCTAATATGGTGTTGCGTATAGCACAAGATAATATTGGTGTAGCATAAAACACATGACATCAAATCAATTAAAAAGAATACTTATCATAAAATCTTGGGTTGTTACATTCCACCCCCTTAAAATGAATTTCACCCTCTAAATTCGTCGGGGTTATAAATAGTTTACTACTTGAATGTTTCATTCATAGAAACCCACATCGTAAAATGGTATACCAAAACATGACATTAAAAACTAAAGTATGAAACATAATAGTTACCCAAATTAACTAATCACTGAGTTTCCACATAGGAGAACATAGGTGAAAATATGGATATGGAAGAGAAATCTAACAATCATGTTCTGATGGAGAGTGGTAGAGAACAAGGCAATAAAAAAGACAACAATCACAAAGCCATAAATTTTTGATGATCTAATGTACCATCTGATTCATCGGATATAAGGTCACTAGGACAACATTTTTTGTTTTCAAGATCATTTGTCTAATGTTGAAGAATTTTTTATTCAAAAGAAATAATAACTTGATTTTGGTATAATGTCACTGTTGTTCGTGACTTGAAAAATTTCCACTTCATCTCTTAAATAAATGAAGTTGAATTTGTCATTCATGAAGTGTTAGCAGATCATGTGATAGAATTATGAGTCATTCCATCTATTTCAAACAAAATATTAGAAAAAGTTATCAAATAAACATAAGTCTATCGATGGTGAGGTTAATCGTATACGATTCCAAAAATGACCTTATACTTCATCTATCATACTGCTTAAAAAAATAAAACCAGTTTCTAATAACCAGGGACTTGTTGTGGGCCAGTGGTAGGTGAGAAAGGCCTGTCACACTTTGGTTGTGGGTTCGATTCTCATAGCCTTGTCTGACGTGACGGGTTGTCACCTGTCATGCAGGTTTTCCCTTTTTCTAAAACTACATTATAATAACATTCCTATAATTATATCGAAAAAAGTTCTAGACTTAAACAATACTAACTTATTTTCAACATAATCCATTCCGATATTTAGGTTTATCTAAAATAATTCTGTCCAAGATCATATTATAAAGAAAACAATTAATAGAAATTTCATCTACCGAGCATGTGAATACCACCATTTATCACAATATATATCATACGATATATATTGTTTGTCACATTCCAAACATGTTAATAACTTAATAATGTATTATTTTGAAAAATGAAAACCCATTAAACCTTAGTGAAAACATAAATGTTGTCAAAAGATAACTCTTTCCACATACAAAAATCCCAAAATTTATATATTCTGAAACCATGATATCACTTTGTCCTTATAATAGTCATGATCTCATGGATACAATCAAACATATTATTCTCTCTTTATCCCTTCATTATGCGCATATCATCATCTTTCCAAAAATATTTCAATCACTTTTCGTGGTTACCGATGCCATATTTTTTTGGAAAACCACAATAGACCAATATATAGGTATTCCGATATACCATAAAAGTACCTCAACAACATTATTCTTGAATACCAATACATAAACACTTCAAACCATCCTCATCAATGATTGTCATGGAATAAGTCCTTCCATGATTTAGATGTAACCTCTTATGTCAGGGAATTGAGTTGGGTAATGCCCATGTTCCCCATAGATAATACATTGAACTCCATAATAGTATATCACTCTATGAACCCTCTCTCCACACAGATAACATCTTCCCCTCCATTTGATGTATTCATCAAGGTTATTCTTCCCTTCTTTAGAAATCTGAATCTTCCTTTATCTATGCTCCTCACCATGAAAACATGCATAAAATTCCATATTCCTCTTATTTGATGACATAGGAATACAAAAAAAGTTCACATTGTTAATCATATATCGAGATGACTGATTTTGAATAATCACAATATCTTCCTCTCCAGGAATTACATAATTTTGTTGATCATAGTCTGCAATATGTCTATTGGAATCAATGTTAACTGAATTCCTTTTTTTCAATCCATTGACTAAGACCAGAAACCATAGTGAAAAAATAGTTAAAATAACGAGGAACCACATAATCATAAAAAGACACTTTTGGGATGTCTAACTTATCAAAAATTCTTTAATCCATGACACCTTAGGTTCACCCTAGGTTATTCATGACCGTCAACATAATTCTAGGATTTTAACCTACAGTTATACAAATCCTTAGGGACATCCTTATACATACCTTAGAAATATATCTAAGGATATCACTAAAGTTTTTGCATCCTAGTTTCCAAAGTTTAACTAAACCTTTCCTCTGATACCAACTGTAGAGACCCGAAGCATGATGTACATGGACATTAGATTACATTTGAGGAATACTTAATACATAACAAAAACCCACACTCATGGACCATAATAGTTTAGTGTCCTTGGAATATCGGAACATAATCATCTAATCATGGTGAAAGTTCTTCAAAATCTCCCATAAATATCTTCCCCTTTTTGTTTTCTTACCTAAAAACCTTTCTTTATATCTTGGGGAAAAGAAAACATATAAAGGCTGAGCTAAAACCTTCAGTAAGGCTACTCATTGAGAAAATAAAACAATCCACATATATTTGAACTTAAAAACATGAACACAATGTTTAAACATCAAAATCTTGAGCAATGAAATGAAACATGGAAATATGTAAGGCATAGATCATAAAAAACATTATTCCTGATAAAATAGCATGGGAATAAAAATTGTAATTGTGGAAAAACATTAAGCACATGATATGATTTCCATAGTTGCCAAGGCATTGTTGCTAAGACCATCTTAATGGAAAAAGTCCCTTTCAGATTTGAGTTCACTCCCCATTCCAATCTTGTATTACTGAACCGGATTTATTTAATGTTCCATCCATTTCTATCTCATGGGATATAAATCATTACCCAATGCATTGGAGGGAGATATAGGTCCCACCAATCTCATAATGATATCATTCTTACTTGTGCCACAATATAAGCATAAATCATTCATCATAACCCAAAGAATAAAAATGGGTTTCATAAATGTCATCTTATCATAACATAATCCATATAAAACAAATGGATATCATTTCATCATAAGAAAATTGAATCCATGTAAATCATAGAGACATTATACTTGAAACATACACATATGAAATAATGATATTTTAGATGGAAAATGGTCTCGATAAAACACTTGAAATCAATTCTTGAGTAAAAACATCCTTTCTTCTTCAAAATCAATTTTTTTTCATAAAATGTCTTGCAATTTTAAAAGAAAAAGATTTTGTTGAAAATAGTAATGAAATATTTTAGAGGAATCTTAATAAAAATAATTCTTTATAAAATCGTAAAAATCCTTTCATTCTGTATAAGTTAAAAAACATTCTTCTCGTACTTTTTCCAGAAAATTCAAAAAGTACCTCATATGGTAAATTGAAGAATGATTCATTCCATATGATGTGGTAAAAGTAGAAAATCTTAAAAATGACATTAAACATACATGGAAGAAATTTAAACATTTTATGAAAACATTTTGAGAACATATGGACATGGATAATTAACATAACCCCAGTAAATACATACGAATAAACAATCACCGATAAGAATGAGATTGGAATAATTATCCCTTACCTTAGGTCTGATATGATTCATACGTATTCGAACCTCCGGTATAATGATTTAAATAATTTCATTTACTTATTAATGAATAATATTCATTGTTATGATGTCATATATGGTTATTTATGATTTTATATTACCTGTTCTATTGTAAATCCCATGATAATGCAACGTTTTGGGAAAAATCATCTTATTTATCTTACGTGTTTGGACTTGTTGTTATTGATGTTATTATTACTTATATAATGATTTAATTTCTTCATGAATGTAAATAATGATTTATATATCATATATATTCATTATATATTCATCATATACATGTATTTATAATATTACATAACATATGGAGGTAAGAAATGAAATGCACCGTTCCTGGAGACGGTAAGCCGTACGTACACATGAAAGTTACTTAAATTTTTATTTATTATTTTAAAGGAATATGTATATTATAATTCCAGTATAATATCATATATAATATCATTATCTCTATACTTTATACATCCCACATAAGGCATTAACAAATCACATCCCTTTGAGGGGGCGGTAGTCCGCACTTCCTCAAATGAGATCATCATATTTACTCACTTTGGAAACCATAAAGGCTTGATATAATTTTGAAGTAAAGAAGCATAAGGAAATAACAAACATAACATATAGCATATAGAAATACATTTCCATCATAATTGCCACCATGAGAGGCAGTATGAGAAAATCGAACAATCATCGTTTCGTGAGGCGTTAGTTTGCCATCCACAGAAACAATATGTTCTTCATCCATTAGATGGAGGTGTGTGTAAGTGTAGTTTGAATACTTTTAATAACAACATCCAAGTATTTTTAGGCTACTGTTATTTTTGCAATAGAATGGATTAAAAAGATTTTATGGGTTGGAGAAGTATAATAAAGGAAAACAACTTAAGAGAAACTATTACCATTAATTTGTGTAACTTTCATTGGATTGAACCAAAAGGACTTCTTGGAGTGCCTTCTGCCTAATGTAAGGCTTAAAGGGGGAGGAGAGGGATGTAGAGAGATTAATTTGGCAGAGTTTGGATGAGCCAAATGGCTTGATATGTGTGTGGAATTGCATAGAAGTGGTCTCCTTTTATAATGAAGAGGAGGGGATCTTTAGGAAAGTTTGAAAACATTATTTTATTATAAACTTATATTTGGTTTTAAAAAGTCCAAAACACATTCATGTTGAAGATAAGATTTCTAATATTCGAAATAAAATCATCCAATGGGAATTGGACAGGTTTTGGGCAATATTTTAATCATTATAATCTTATTTATTTAAATCATTTATTTATTAGGGAAATACTGCGTCATTATTGTGTCATAAATAATTTAATTTATTTGATGTCTAAAAATTATAAAAAAATACCAAAATGTAGGAAATATTTTTATATTTTCAATGAATAATAATAGTTGAAAAGATAATTTATATAGCTCCTTATAAAAATTAATTACTAAAGGATTTTTGTTAATGCCAATTTTGTCTTCACATTAAATTAATTAATATAATGTGTCACTGTCTTTCATAAGTGGCTCCATGGGGTCCCAAAATCGACCCAGGGATACCCATGGTCGACCATTACTGATCCGATAAGGTTTGGACAAGTTTTAAGATAATTTTAAACTATTATAATATTCTTTTAACCTTGAATTACCCTATTTACCTTTAACCGTGTTAAATAAAAGTAAAAATTTACTATTCAGAAAAAAATATTTCTATCTAATTGATCCACATTTTACTCTTTTATATTAACCTTGTCTCTCGGATTTTTCAAAATTCAACTTAAAAAAGTGGTAGAATTATGTTTTATAAACAATTGTAAAAGCTCCTAGGAGGTGGGTAAAAGATGGTGAAAAGTTCAATACAGTTTTTATTAATCTAAAATTATTTTAAAAGGACTCCAATGAATTTAATTGAACTTATATAAGTATTATGTATCTATTTTGACCTAAAATAAATTTAAATCAAATACATGACTATTTAAATAAAAAGTCAGTTTTAACCAAAAACTCGGTGTTTTAACTATTAATCAAAAATTGAAGTTTTTTCAGAATAATACCAAACATTCAGCCTAAGCTATATTTGGTATTCCAAATTCAAAACATATAAGTGGTATTAACTAATTTTAAAATTAATTCCTGTTATAAAAACAAATAGCGTGTTTTTAAGAAACAATAACTATCAAAAAATTGATACTTGTTTATATCCTATTTCAATGTGAAATTAATTTCAATGAACAAATTTGGATTAAATGGTAAAAATATAAAATATTTATACATTAAAACAAATTAAAAATATAATCTAGCCATATAAATTATTGTGATAAAAAGTTGTTTTTAATTAAAATATAGCGTGTTTTTGCTATTTATCAAAATATGAAAGTTATCAGAATAATATGAAAAATTTATCCAAATTAAATTTTTATATCCTGATTTCGAGGAATAATTTTATTTTGTCAAACTGAACATATAAACATATCAACAACTAGATTTAATGTGGCTGTGCCATCAAAAGGCGGCAAAAGTGTATTTTTTGAAAATTACTTATTTTACCCGAAAAATTTATTTTGTTCACATACCATGTTCTAGAAAATATGTAAGATGAATAATAATGTTATAATATTCAAAATTCGGTTAATACTATTCATAAAGGCTAGTAAATATAAATATTATAACAATATATCATTGTTTAGTGAAACCCAGTATGGCGTACTACACACGCTATCGAGGAGGGTCGTGATTGCGTGTAATGCAAGCCAAGTAAGGGTTGCGTTTAGTGAAAGACTCCTTTGTTGTTTCATATAAAAAAATCCAACCATATTTCATTTATACTATGAATATATATATATATACACACTCAATGTTTCGTAGAATAACTATTATCAAATGAACATGAAATTGTGTATAACACGATCCAAGAATAGTGTTGCGTATACTGCAAGCTAATATGGAGTTGTGTATAGCACAAGATAATCTTGGTGTATCATAAAACACATGACATCAAATTAATTAAAAGTAATACTTATCATAAAATCCCTGGGTGTTACAATTTAAATGATTGGTGATCTTGTTATAACTATTAATATTAATGTAATGATGAAATCATTCGTGTTTGGGTGGTAGATGTGAGAATTATACCTTGTAAAAAATTCAAAAAAGAATATAAATATATTTTAAAGGGGGTGTTTCATTTTTTATTTCACCCCTTATTATCCTACTATGAGATAATATGGAAAATGAGACTTGAATTGAGCATCTTTTTATTATCATCAAAGTAATTTAAAGTTAAAGAACCTTTTTGGGCCTTACCTAATTTACATCATTTTCCAACATACCATAAGACTCAAATTCATTTAATCATTTGTGATAAATCCCTCTTGATTAATTGTGATTTTATCTAAATTTTATGGAGTTGTTAGATTCCATTTAAGTCTATGATAATTTACATGTTTTTTGAGGTATGTGCTGAATTATATTCATCTGTACACTGATGGTGAGCGTAAAAATTAATGTGAGGTAAATTAAAAGTGGAATTCATATTAATAATGGAATAAAAAATTAATTTTACTAAATGAAAAGGCTTTTATGTGTCAAAATAGGAAATATAAAATTCATTTTTGACTTGATTCATTGAATAGTGAGTCTTTAATGTATTTTCCCATGTGATGTAATCATAGGGGGAAAGTGCATTGGGTTTATCTATTTTAGTTATTCATTTTTTTGGTTTATGAAATTTATTTTTCAAATTCCAATACTTCTTTTTTATTTTATCATGACCAATAAAAATTAAATTAAAAGCGACAATTTAAATTTCCCAACTCACTTCCCTAAAATAAGGAAAGGCCATTGTCATATTTTGGGGAAATCTAGTTCAAAAAGAGTATTGAGACAAACAATTTTTTTTTCAAAATCCAAAATTACCAGACCAAGGGAAATAAGGTATTTTCGTGTCAATGTGGGGATTCCACAACCATTGGATCATCCACGTATAGTCTCTAACACCAAAAAATTAATTAATCAACCTCTATTATAATGTATAATCAATCCTAAACCATGATATGAAAAACCCCCAACAATCTTTGAAAACATTATTACAACCCAATCAAGAAACATAGATTTTGATGTCTTTAATTATCAAAAATTCAATGAAACAAAATTATTATCATCTATTTATCAGAAGTTACAATAAAATATCTTATAAAACATAGTTAAACTAATTCACTATATTTGTGCCTTCAACCGCAAACATTATGAATACAACATTCAAATTAAATGAGTCAGATATAATGAGTATTTAAAAAATCTTTTTTTACATATTTCCATTGAGGACTAATGAACCCCATAAGGATATCAAGGGTAGATCTAGAATGAAATAAGACATTATCAGTTCTAGAATCGATGGTATGTGTACCATCGATCAAATAATTATCACATCCCATCTAAAATACTAATAGAATGAGATTTTACATTATCCCTTAACATAAGTGGTTGGTGACATCAATCATCATCTACTCCCCTTCGATTTGGTAACTGGTTAGAATAATTCCCATTCTCCTTAAACAAGTAGAAATCGAGCATAGGATGTGTATTATGTGTCCCTTTTTTTATTATCATATGTGATAACTTATTCCCTTTTCATTGGAAAAAAATTTCAGGGGGACCTTCTATTATACACTTTAAACATTTAATAGACCCCTTAAGACATTTTCATCTACACTTCTTCCCACATCTTGTTCATAATGGAAAAATCATCTTGTTTTCTCTACTTTTTAGAGTTTATTTTGAACTACATCTTCCAATTCGTATAAAAACATGATGTTGATATGTGACTCCAACATCTATTTCAACCAAGATTGAACAAAGAACAATATATTCATATCTACAAAAGTATCTTATGAAAAACTCCCTTTTGAGTGTTGGATTTAATCCACTATAGAACTTATCAACCTTACTCTCGAGTTGGATGATAATTCAAGAGGTGTACTACGAAAATATTGTAAAATTGGACTCATAAGATCTAATAGACTAATTATATCATTATTTCCACTCAAGTAACTCTTTCACTACACTGATTTGAATAATCCAATGAAATTAATAATATAAAAAAATTTCTTGAACTCATCACATTCCATGGATTAAATATCATCTTTCTACATCATATTCATGATTAGAGTCCACAAATGCTCCACTTCACCTTTTAATTGATAATCAAAAGGGATAAATATCTCACTCTATGAACTTTTGAGAAAAGAGAACATCATTTCAGAATTTCATATCCATTTTCATCAAATTTTATATTAGAAGAACCTATGAAAGAAGGTGGATTTTTCCTCATGAAATAGTCAATGAAATTTTGTACCCACTATTTCTCATTTTGATGTCCACCATGATTTATATCATATGAAATTTTCATGAGGATAACAAAAATATTTTTCTTTCCTTCTCTAATAGACATTAGATTCATTGAATGACAGTCACTAGATTGTCTACCACAACCACTATTAACGTGGATCCTTCAAGTTCTATTCATTTAATAAAATAGAAAGAATAGTGTAGGAAACATTTATCATAACGAGGAACCACATAATCTTGAAAGGTTAATTTTAGGATATCTATGTTATGAGACCTTTATTAATATATGAAACCTTAGGTTTATCATATACTATTCATAGGAATAATATATTTGAATCCTTAATTATGGTTCATGAGTAGTTTCTGAATATTAGATGCTTATCCCCCTGGTGTGTCAGACTATGTGTTTATCAAGGCCTATTTTCATGTACCAAATTACCCCGAGTTAGGACCCGAACATATTTTCAAAGTTTTTATGTCTAGGTTCATCTGTTCCAATGCCACATAAAATTTTACTATCAGGACATGGATGTATTTCATGGAAACCACTCACTCAATCCTTCACCAAAATTTGAATACACGTTCCTAAACGTTTCCTTATCATTACAATTATCCTTAGACATGTTAGTTGATTTCTCACTATGGTTCTCTCATCATAGTTTCCAAAGTACAAGTAAACATTCTCTATGATACCAAATATAATGACCTAGTCTTGACATACATTAACATTACATAACATTTATAGAATACATAAATCAATACAGATAGAGAGATGCCCAAATACCATACTAGTTTACTGCCTTTGGAAACATAAAATGATATACACTAGAACATAAGCAAGAAAAATTCTATCCCACATTGTTCATTGTTAATAGAACCCCCTGATATTCCCATGTGGAATTATTAACTATATACAGGTTTATAGAAATTCAAATTTGTAAAACTCAAACTATAATACTCGATAAATTAATAATGTAGTAAAGTGGGAGTTCGAGGTTGAACCACAAGGATGGAAAATTAGATTATTTATAATTTCAAAATATTGTATTTTATTGGATTTATGAAAGTGGTGATAAATGTTTTGTTTTATTTAAAAATTAATGTAAATGATAAAAAATGTAGTAGATTAATTGGGTTGTGATTAGATGGGAAATCATTCCAAGGTTATGTAATTTTAGGGTTTATGTGAAATTGGAATTTAAAAAATTGGTTGATTCATGATTGGTGTTAGTGTGGAGATAATGAAGATCAAATGGTCATTGTATCCCCTCCACAGTGTGGAAATACCCTATTTCCCTTATTCCTATAATTTATGGTGTTGCCGAATCAATTTTGTATGTATACCATTTGTAAACCTGGTTTATACAAAATTTGATAACACTCATGTTTTTTATGCATTTTATTTTTTGAAATTTAAAGGTAACATTATAATTCAATTATAAATGATCATTATTGAAGAAAAATGAAGGTATTGGAAATTTATTAAAGAATTGTACCATAACAAAAAATGAATAAATAAATCCAAAAACACCTTCCCCCTTTTATTATATTACCATATCATATAGAGGGATTACACCCTCATCCTATATATATGAGTTTTAGATTGAAGGAGGAAAGAAAATAAATTCATAAAAAATAAATAAATAACATGGGGATGGAGCAATGTATTGCTTCAATGTTTGGTATCCAATGGGATGCCTTTTCTACAACAATAACTCCTCCATTTATAGGCTTTAGATGCGATTTTCCAAGAACATTTAATGACGTTTAATGTGATTACACATCATGTAATGTCAATCCAAGGTTGCCTATATTATTTTTAAATCTTCCCAAATCTCACGTAAATCATGTTCGATGATTTGGAATGTTTACACCTTTGACAAGATGTTATGGGAACTCACGATGTGTATCCTTGAAATCTTCACATCCTATAAATTTTAGATTATTTATTCTCCAAAAAAATATCAATAAATTTCAAATTGGGTAATGTACCTACACAATGTGTAATCACCTTTCACAACCTGTATCAACTTCATAACATGATTTAGAAGTGGCCTTCCTCTATGATAAATCCAATACCTGTAATGGGATTACATGATGTGTAATCATTTTTTCCCATATTTTCCATCTTCAAACACACTAATAAATTTGGTGTCATGTTGCTTCACATCTCTCACAGCGCGAAGTGTATTTTTCTCCAATTTGCACATTTTTTATTAAATTTCATCAAATTACATTTTTTATTCCCATATCATAAAACAGGATAGTTTGTTCCAAATTTATGAGGGTTGATTATTTAATGACACAAATTATCAAATTAAAATACCATAAAAAGTGTTAATTAAATACACGTATCACCCTTCATAGACAAATCAAACATTATACATATATTTATAAGGTACGAGAAAGGAAATATAAAAAGGTGTGAGCGTAGCTTCTCAGTATGGGTAAATAAGTGAGACATGTAAGCATAATCATGATCATAAGGGAATTTGAATATGATCATGAAAAAATAAGATCATATCTTGCATATCAAATGTCACAGACATGAATCATTTCATAAATCTTTATAGTTAATAAGTCATGATTATATGGAAATATAGAACATAAGAAATTAAATAATAAAATAGGACTAAAATATTGATGTGTGTAAAACAAAAAATATTATAATATTAATTCCATTGTAGCCAAGTCATCACTGCCAAAAATATCTTTATATAAAAGGTCCTTTACTCAATTGGGTACACCCTCATTCCAGCCATTCATTATTGAACTCGGTAGAACCCCATTACACCCCTATATTACTAACCCAATTTCATTTACCATTGCATCTATGTCTATATCATGACATATAATATCTACCCAATGCATTGGAGAGAGACAAAGGTCCCACAAATCCCACCGTAAATTCATACATACATGTTCTAGAAGATCATTAAAAGACAATAATTCATCAAAACATGAAATCAAATGGGTGTCATAAACAGGTAATAATATCATAACCTATGTAAAAATATATAGTTTTAATAATCATTTCATTATAAATATAACCCATGAAAAGAATTCGGTTTCGAAATGATATAACCCATGAAAGATAAACACGTGTCATAAACATCATGAAATCAAAATATAATATATTTAGAGAAATAATATGAGTGAAAAAATTGAATAAATTCCCCATAAAGGTTTTAGTAACAAAAATTAATGTTATATTATTTGGAAAATAGTTTTAAATGATATTTCATAAACACAACTTTAGGAAAATATAATTTCTTCTTTGAAACATTCTATTTCTAACATATAATCATTTGAAATGATTTTTATATGAAAATAACAACAAAAAATTATAAAGGATGCTTTGATAAAAAAATTAAAATCCTCATTCATTTAAAATTTTCATCATGCATCCTTGTAATTTTTTTTTGGAAAATATGGTTTATTTAGTACAAAATATTTCTGATCGAAGATAGAGAGATACAATCGAATTTTACATAAATCATTATATTAATTAAAAAATATTATAAAAATGATACTAATATAAGAGGAAATCCTGAAATAATATAGTATAAGAAAACTCATGAATATTGTGGAGATATGGATCATAATATTTCACCAAAGACACATAATCATTATCAACCTTGAAAATCGATGAGCTTGTTTCAACAAACTCTTACTACTTGGTTCCTAGAGATCATATTATCTACGTAAAGTGAGGAAATTACATGAAGGATAAAATATCATTAAAATGATTAGATTAATTATATAACATGAATCATGGATGTATAAACACCTTGAAAAATAATTTATGTGTGAAACAATACACGAGTCCTAAAGAAGAAAAATTGAGACAAAATAATTTCTCGATTTGGTATCTTTTGAAAAGTAAACACCATGAAAGAAGGATATTAAAATGGACATGTTAATAATATTAAATTTAATCATAATACACATATAATAAAATTATGTGATGTACATACACCACACAAAAGGAAATAGTGTAGAACATTGAATGTATCTCACAGAAATAAAAAGTGAGATGTAATTCCCTTACCTTTGGTAATGACTCCCATCTTACTCGTTCAAACCAACTATATAAAAATATAAAGTTAATATAAATATTTTATATAATCATATAATTATACAATATATAATATATTGTTTTATTATGACTTTATATTAATCACTTATTAACCATCCTGTGTTAAATTTTCAATTCGAATAATATTTGATTTGTTTTTCGCATGGGTCAAGAATTTTCTAATATCATTTGTCTTTATGTCTATATATTGATTATAGAATATAAAACACGATATTAATATAATTTATATACATTATATTTTTAATATAAAAATCCTTATAATATCTAAGTATCAAACAGAATACAGCGTTCAAGGAGACGACAAGCCGTACATACACATGAACACTATATTCATTTAATTGTCACGTTAAATGAAATTAGGTAAAAGATTTATGTATATATATCAATGTTAATTTAGATTTATTATATCATATATATCATATATATTCACTACATCTATCCTTAATACATTCTGTGTAGTGTATGAATGAATCACATCACCTTTAGTCGATGGTGGTGCACACATCCTCTAACAAAATTATCATATAAAAACCAAATGAAAACAATAAATACATGTTCTATAAAATAATATAATAAAAATAAATATATAATAAATATTATTTATAACATATATAAAAAATGTTTCCATTGTAATGGACACTATAGGATGTAGTAAAGGAATATTGAGCAACCATCATTTAGAAAGGCGATAGTCTGCGTATACATAAACATTATGTTCATCACACATTAGATGAATGTGTGTGTACGTGTAGTTCAAATACTTTGAATAAATACATACTATTATATTTATGATAGTTTTTTATTCAATCATGGAATAATAAAAATTGATGTAGTGGAGAAAGGAAATAAAAGAAGGGACTTTGAGGGAGGGTGTCACCTCTTAATCAGGTAACTCCATTATGTTTACGGAAAAATGATTCCATGGATTTAATTATAGATGATGGTATGATTCAAGGTAGAAGGGATGGACGTTTGGGATCTATTTGGGTGGTTTTTGGCTGAACCTAATGTGTTCTAGAGGTGCATGGAAGTTGATGTGAATGAAGCCTTTTGTAATGGAGGAGGGATGGAATCTCTTGTATTATTTTAAGGGAAAGGAACCCCACCAAAGTTATTTTATCTTATTTGGTTAAATAATGGTTAAATGTCAATAAAAGGGAGTATAGGGAAGAAATATTCCCATAAAATGGATTTAGAAAACATGTGTGGGTTATTTTGGTCGAAATGATTATGAATTAGTCCCATATTATTTTTAATTTGACCTTAATTGTTGAATTTAATTTAAATTAATTGACTAATCATTTTGTTCAAATCAAAGTTCACCCTATTATCAACTATAAAGTATACTGATTACAAATATTGAATCCATTTTTATAAATTCCAAATGTATAAGTAAAATCTATTAATTTAAAATTAATCATGTTGTTGGGTTGATAATGCAGAGTTTTTTAGTAATAATAATTAAAAGTTTTTATATTTTTATAGTCAATATAAAAATGAAATAATTTTAATTTCCTACATTATAATAATTGGTGAAAATATAATCTAATTAAAATTTTAAACCAAATTAGAATATTATTTATCCTTATAAATAATTTAGATGAAAATGTAGTTTTGAAATAAAATCTGTTATTTTCGTTATTCACTATAAAATGATGTTCCTCGGAAAAAGCACAACAATTTTCTCTAAGATAATTTAGACATTTTAAATTCAAAAATAATATTTATATTATCAAATTAAATTACTAAATTTTCCGAAAAATATAATTATTATTTTTTAAATAAATTAACTTCATCTATCATTATGAATTTTTTTATTAATGTAAAAAAACTACAGAAAATATTTCAAATGTGGTTATAAATATTACATAACTATGTTTACAAACTAGGATATAATTTTATTATTTTAATAATAATATTAATAATATATTATTTCTTATAATCATCAATGGTGTTTTCAACTTACAATGATTTAATTATTGATAGAAAACAATTTTGAAAGACCACGTGGATCATTTATTAAGTAAAATATATATTAAATTTTAAAAGACCACTTTAAAATTTATTTTTAAAGACCAATTGGAATATATATTAGGTAAAATATATATTACATTTTGAACACACTTAATTCAAATATATATGATCATAAAACATTAATTATACCACATTAACAGAAATTAAAATATGAATAGTAAAATTGAAAAATTAAAATATCGATTTTCCATGAATATGTAATTTTTTATTCAAAAAAGTATATTTAAAAAGGATTCCATGCCAGTTTTTTTATGAAAATTATAAATGTACCATGTTTTAAAATTTATTGGATGATCATTTTTGATATTTTTTTTGTAAAAAAGTTGAGGGAAACAATTTCATCATAAATAATTTTTAACATTTTTTTGAATCATATTTTAGAAATTTTGTTAGAAAACATTGCTTTCAAAATAAAAAGATTTTTATCCAAAGAGAGAAATAATATTGTATTTGCATAAAATATTCTTCTATACCATTTTTTGTACCAATTAGAACTAAATGTTGATATAACCTAAAAATTTAATGAAATCACATTGGATATGAAAATTAAAGTGTTTTATTTTTCAATGAATTCAAAATTTTATTCAATGGAAATTCTGGCATAAACAATCTTGATTAAAAATAGATTTTAACATAAATAATTTTACAATATAGTAACATTTTAATCATATTGTACATCAAATAATAAAATCATATAAAACATTAACTATAATTAACACTATGATTTTAATGATATCACATATCACTAGTGTTTTAGGGACCCCTCTTAAATGAATATAGGTGTACAACATAACATATTAACTAATGTAGACATTTTGAAATGTGTAACCCATAATATGATTATATCGTTAACATGAGAATTATTCAAATAATAGATTATGACTAAAACACAAAATAATATATTAAATAATAAAAATTTATTTCAAAAACAATCATAAAATATCAATGATAGTGAATAAATAATATAACCCAATAAAAAATTGAGTTATGAAATTAATTACCATTTCATAACATTTAATATAAATACCCTCTCTTGAAAAATTTTAAATTTAAAAATATTATACCGTTATTGTAATGGAATGATTATATTACATGTTATTGAGGAATTATATCCCTTTATAAAAGTAATTAAAATATGTGCATTAAAATATTCTTCAATGATGGAAAATTTAGATGGAGTCCCTTACTTCGAGTCCAGAAATTCCATATATGAATATTTGATCATTTATAATAAGAATATATAAATTATTTTATTAATTATGGAAATTTTACATATTTATTAACTAATACTTAAAATAATTTATATTATTTATTTTAATGATATATTTATATACATAATCAGTTATGTTATCATCATGTGTTTTGAGGATGTTATGTTCATTATTTCAATATGGATTTAATGTGTTATATATGGTTATTGATTCCATTTTTACATCATATCAAGAATAATAATCATGAAATAATTAATTTTTTTATATTAATAATACCTTTAAAATAATCCATGAATATTGTTTATGAAAAAGTAACTACCTTACAATCAGAGAGACGGTAGGCCATACGTAGGAATGAGAAATATATACATTTTTCAATGATCAATATATATAAGAGGTAACTAATATTTAATATTTTATAATGATAATAATATTATACATACTATTTTAATTATTATTTTCCTTACACTTTTATTTTACATAACTTATACATTTTAGTTTTCCCTATGGTAATTAGTTATTTTATTTCCTTACTTAAGGAATTAATCCGAAAAAACAAAAAATAAATTAATACATATTAAATAAATTTCAACAATTAGACTGAAATATTAAATACAATTTATAAATTATAAATGAATTATTTTTGGGGATATTAATTTTAATTCAATTTCATGTAACGTGAAAAACCATGTTTTAACTTTTATTATGGTAATGATATTTTCACTATTTAGAGATCAATATATTTATTATATAATGAACATTTGTATCGTAATGGACTATGGTTGATATTTTGAAAAATATAAAAATAACAATTAATAGAATTGGATTATTTGTGATACTAATTTATTTAATAATATGTTACTTATTATAAAGTAACATTAAAGTTAAGTTAGAGACTACTTTTAATTTGACATAAAAAAATGTAATAAAATTATTTTATTAGAATATATTAATAAAAAAAACTATTAAATATTTCTATATTTAGCTAAAAAATTCATTAAATACCATAATTTAATCAATTTATATTGCATTTATCATTTTTAGTGTCATTTATTTTATTTCCCTATTAATTACACAGTTAATTTACTAGAATTTCATTAGCATTTTATGTAATTATATAATTAATAACAATTTAAAACTAAGTTACCCTCATAAAATTAATTTCATTATTCTTAAAATTAATATCAAAATTTATTCACACCATTATTATTTCTCAATGTGAACACATAATATAAATTTAATTGTAAGTGGGTGACATTTTCCTTATTGAAAACATAAATTATTAAATTGTTCAAATTAAAATAAATGATACGAAAAATAGAATAAAATTACAAAATAATGTATTATGGGTTTAATATATATTGATAATGGGATATTTATAAGTTTATATTCCCTTCAAACCCATATAATTTTAGTTTAACCCCCACTAAACCAATATTTTCTTTAACCGTGGTAAAATATTTTTTCTTTATTCTCTATCCATTATGAACCAAAATTAAGTTGAACATATTATATAACATAAATTATGATGGATTCTAATATGTAATAAATTTTTACAAATTTAATCAAAATAGGTGACATCATTTAAATTAAAAAATGTACCCAAAGATGATATAAAAAAATAGGTTTTCCAGGAATATATATTTTGATCATAAAATGAATAAATATTAACTATCTAACGAGTAATAATAATTATTTTAAGATAATATAATATTTATAGATATATAATATATTAATATTATTTAAATAATTCATTTTAATGTTATGATTTCTTAATTAATTTAAATAGAGGATCATTGTGCTATTTAATATAGTTTAGTTTACTAAAAATGTGTTTTTGAAACCCAAAATTAAAATTGTCATAAAATAAAATAAAATTATGACCCAAATGAAATTATGTAGATGAAATAAAAATTAATAATATGTTCTTTACTTGAAATTAAATAAAAAATATACATTTATTTTTAAATTAGATAGTTCATTGAATGGAAATTATATTATATAAATATTAGAATGAATAAATATTCATATAAGAATAAATATTTTCAAATAATTATTACAAATTAACCCAATTAAGTATTAAAACTATTAATTTAAGAAAAATTAAAATAAAATTGTAAATTTTTTTTAATTAATTTCCATATTTTCAAATAAAATGAATATTTCACTTTGAAGATAACATATTTTTGAAGAATACAATTACTTTACTAAATATTAATTGATTATTTAATATTAATTAATTTATAAATATATATTGATTTTTATATACATGTATATATTTCATAAAGTAGTTAATACTATTAATTACCACTAATTTAATAGCTAGGATATAATTTGCATATTTAAATAATAATATTTCGCGGTTCTTTCTTGTTCGTTGTTTCACTTATTGAATGATCTATATGATCTAGTTTGTTTTTATTTTCTAACTTATTTTGGTAATACATTACCTCCCTAATAAATTTGAACATGTCAATTTGAACATGATCTTAATAATTTCTAGTTAAATTTTCAAATAGTTTTTTAAAAACCCCATTTTATAAAGGGTTAATAAAACATCAACTTGTAGAGAGAGAGGGAGAGGGAAGATACATGCCATAATGAATGAAAATCCAGTTTTCCTAGTACATAATACTAAGTGTGACGTAAAAAACTGACATGGAATAAAATCACAATTTCCAAATAATTATTTATCCAGTAAAAGATCATTGATCACAAAATAGTTAATGATCCTGAGAATTTCAAAAACCATAAACCCAAAATGATAGTGATGTGAAAAATAACATCATTTCCTCAAAAAAAAAGTGTAATAAGATAATTTTCTATTTTACAAAATACATTTTCATATATTTTATGATTCATAAACATAAAAATTAATAACATATCAAAATATACATACTTGATATGTTCAGTATGATCATTTAATAAATTCCCTGAACAAAATCATCCCTTTCTTTTATATTTGAGTATTCAAGATTAATTTTTAATAAAATAAGTACTAAAATACACTATTAATGGATATAAAGACCACTAATGGGATAAAAATATATTCAATCAGTATTTAGACATTATAAAATAAAAAAATTGCTAAAACATGCTACGATAATTTCCAAAGTGATTAGTGATTCATTGGCATAAATAAAACATTATTCTAAAAAATTCAACTGTAAAAGGCAATGATCAAACGAAATCATCAAATTAATAAATAACATTAAAACCCAAATATCCTAAATAAGCTCGTCATTAATGTGTCTATTTAACTCATATGTTCTCTCATACCATTCAACTAATATACCCAAAAATATTCTCATCTACTTTTTAAATAACATTAATGACATTTCAATTCCAAGGTAATCTATATGATAATAATTATTTTCCTATAATTATATCAATATCGATGTTCATTTAAACCCTAAATTTTAAAAATACCACAGAACATATTTCCCAAAATTTTAAAGGCATATATCACATTAAACCAATGATATACATAAACATTATCATAGTATAAGATATCTCAAATTTTCATTAATAACATTATGAAATCCCCAATAATGACTCATATTTTCAATTTATTAATCTTATATATTATATATATTGATTTGGAGACTATGAACTAAGACGGAGTACAATTCTAAGGCCTGGTGTGCCCAGAAAAATTATTTGAATTATATTAAAATATTAAATATCACTCATTAATAATTTTCATGAAACAATTTAAAAACATTTATATATGTTCTTATATTATAAATATGAGGGAATTTTTATGTTTTCAAAAAATGAAATTATCCTTGGAGAAACCTAAAATTGGTCATTGTGGGTTGATTGTGGTAAGTCGTCATGGGTTCATAAATAAATAAACTAAAAGAAGAAAAAATTATTTTATTTTATTGTATTTTTTCAACATAGCGATGCACAGATAAGATTATCTTTATATAAACACTTTATTAGAGATCCAGGGTTATCCTTATAATCCTTGAATCCCATGGAGAGCCTAGAGAGATATATATGGAGAATTCACTCAAGAAGATGATGACGAGACATCAAATCAATGAAAAATGAACACAAGATCATGATGTATCACTCCAACGGTAGTGACACAAAGATTATTCTTCATCCGAAAGTGATCCGAGTCTTGGTAGAATGTGTCATTTAGATTTTCTTTTCCTCGTTCTTGATTACTACAAATAATGTAGACTAATCCCTGGACATATTAGCCCATGGATCGATATTATTTTTGAGATAAGATTATTTTTCAGGTTTATTAGGTTGATTAATTCATTTTGGTTGAATTTATTTATTTATTAGTTTACCATAGTAATAGTGACTAACCAAGATCAAAACGAATATCAATTTATGTTTTCCCATTTAATTTTTTTTATTCTTTTCTCCCCCTAAATCACTGTTCATCAGGCCATCTTCATTATTCCCCTACATTGAACCCCTTTTTGAACAATCGATCATTGATCCAATGATTATTAGAGAAATGATCTGAAGTTGTAGATCCTATATCGAGATAACTCGATGGTGGGGTGACGGTCGGTGTAGCAACAGATCAAATGACTTTGGGTGTTGAATACATGTTCACCGACAATAACGAATAACACCTATGATTTCATTTTCCAAGATGATTGATGGACAAAATACCATTTATTCTAAATTATGGTGACCATATGAGATTCGATATGAAGTCTGGAGGAAATCAGAGCATTATAAATAAATAGTATTTATAGAAGGTGTGACTTGGAGGATGAAGATGGGTTTCTAGAAAACCTGATACGCAAAACATGTAGTTCTGACTACATAGTGTATGTTCCCCAGTTAGACAAATCACCATGTACAGGGGATGTACATAGACATTGGGTGGAGTACAAAGGTTTCACACATGAAATTTTCTCCCCCACACGACATGTCCTATACCAAGTACACTGGATACTCCATGGACTGGTACTCTAGGAGAGAGACCCCGGATGGCACTATGTACCGACACATGGATGGAGTACAAGAGTAGACCCAAATGCAAGGACATGTCCTATAATCTCTTATACATGTTATATACCTTTATTCTACATGACATGGTTGGAATGACATGGTCCATTGTCCACAGTCAGTACCCAGGGTCAACGGACACAACGTGTGACCTTACTACATGCAGTGTACCCCTTTTTACATGGATTAAACCACTTGTCCCTTGTATCTTGGACATGTTTTGATAGGGTATTTCCCCTTCCTTATTTCCTTTAATGTTGGTATGAATCCTTTCATACTCATAGGACAATGTTTACTTTAGTAGGACTTCTTGTTTAGAGTTTTTGCAGTCCCTTAAGAGGTCCTGAGTAGGATCCTTTATTCATTTCTTCATTCCCAAGGTCGAATTCTTAGTATCAACATGACAAACACTATACAGGTGCTGATCCTGTACTTAGTGGGTTAATATAGATTTATTTTTTGGTATCAACCCATTTTCATAGATATGATACTCATATATTGTATCACCTTTCCCTTAAGACCAATCATTGTACCATTCTACAAGTAATACTCGATTAGTAGTACCACTTGGATGGAAATCATCAATGCTATAAAAAAGGACATGTTACCTGTAGTACCAGCGAATGGGGATCGATGGTTAGGAACACTTCATTATTTTTAGTAGTGTATACCCCTCAGATTATGAGGAGAGATCGAACCTCAAGTGGATATAGAATTTATTATAGTAGTAACCTAATTTGTTTGTGTAGTTAAGAATCTAGTAGATCAGGTGGTGGTCTTGGCAGAGAGCCTTCAACATGAGTCGATAGGAGGATGGAGGAGATTGGAAATCCAAACTTATGATGAGGTGACATTTTCATGGACATAGTTTGAAAACCTCTTCATATAGTATTTATCACCATTTATTCTGAGTAATATGCATATTCAAGAGATTATTCATCTCCAGGAAGGAAGCATGGAAAAAATAGATTATTAATTGAGGTTTACCATAACTTCAATGTACTCACTGATTATTGTTTGAGATCAGTACATCCGGGACCAGAACATTGGGAGAGGTCTTTATAGTGACATTTAAACCATCATTTTCCCTTGGTGATAACCTAAATATTCTAGGGTTCTTCAGAGGTCTTTGTTGGTTGATAAATTTTTAGCTCAACAGATACAGTCGTGATAGTCAACAATTGGAATAAAGATATAGAGACTTTAGAAGGAGGGTGCCAATGTCAATATTAGGGACTATGCTATTGGAGAAATATCAGGAGGAGGTCCTAGGATATAGGACTTATATCTCGGGGATCATAGTTTTGGTTTAGTAATACTAAATAGAGGTGTTTCCATTAATGCGGTGTAAGGGGGTATCTCGATCCAAATTTTCCAATCCACTAGTTTTCCAAGAGGGAGAATATGGATAGAATAATATGTCTGATACAATGATCAGAGAAGGTATATCCATATAGGGGTGGATGCGGTCCTTGATCTAGTAGAGTAGTGGGAGGTGGTTGATGTTTTGACATGATACCATTCCCAACCCCATGTGGTCCAGTCTAGGATCAGGCAGCTGGAAGACAGTGGTGGAGACATCTGTATGTGGTTGAGGGATATGACCATGTGGCACTATGAATGATTCTAGGTATGATCTTTTTCTTTTATACTACAGATGTTGTTTTGTTAAACATAGGTTCTAGTCATTCATTTCCCACAACATAACTTGTACAAGACCTAGAGATTCTAATTTAACTTTTGACATGACCTTTTTTTATAGAAACACCTACTAGAGATGACTAAGTGGTCACACAACTCTAATGACAACATGAATTGTCCATTGGAGGGAAGTGATTAGGTTGGAACCTCATGGTGACAGCATCGAGGCCTTACAACTTCATTCTTAGTATAGATTGGTTGTCTACATTCCATTCCAAGATTGAGTGTTTCATAAGAAGGGTGCAGTGTTTCTGAATTGATGGAATGTGGATTAGCATTTTCAGTGAAATGGTAACCCATGAAACCAAGGACGGACTGAATCATAGGAGGATGTTTCCAATTACTCATTTTATGGATAGATTGACCCTCTGTGCAGTGTATGTTATAAGTTTCCATCATTCTACAATATTGGCAGAGTATAAGGATGTATTTACCAAAGATGATACTAATTTAGCTATCCACCAAGATATAGAATTATTCATTGATTTACTGTAACACCCCAAGCTTCCACGGTACGTTTCTCTTTGAATAATACATTTGCGTGTGTTGTACGCAACTTTGAGATTCTAACACACCGCGACCAATCAATGTAGCCGATATGAATAGTAATACACACTTGTTGAAATTTTTTAAATTTTATCTTTCAAATTTTACTTCATTTTTTGTTATAGAATATCAAAATTAGCCTAAGGTGAACTTTTGGTACTTTGCGGATAACTTTTATATTTTTATGAATAGTGAAAATTAATAAATTTTAATTAAATACAACTTTTTAATCAAAATAAATTATAGTGATAAATTATGAATTTGAGTTTTTTTAAAGTATATTTAGAATATATTTTAACCATTTAATACAATGTTGGTCATTGGACATAATTACATATTTCAACCAGACATAAACAACTGTCAATCTTTTGATAGTTATTATCTCATAAAAACACGCCTTTTGTTTTAATAATGGTAATTAATTTTAAATTTATTTTTTCTACTTATGTGTTGTGAATTTAGAAAAATGGATTCAATTTTTAGAATCATGAGGTCCAAATTGTGTAAATAGGTAACTTTTATTTATAGACATTTTGAATAATTATTTCGGTAAATATTTTATTTACCATGGTTAAATGGTAAATTTGCTAAATAAAGGTAACAAATAATATTATTATAATAATAAATTACCCCAAAACGTGTCCTAACCTTATTGGTTGATACATGTACGACCATGGGCTTCATTGGGGTTATTTTGGGACCCCATGAAGCCACTTGTAGGTGATAAGGACAATTAATATTAATTAAGTTAAAGTAAATACAAAAATGACAAAAGCATATATCTTTTAGCAAAAAAATTTTTACATAAGGATATATATGTTACGTTTTCAACTGTAAATATTGATGACAAATCTAAAAAAAATCCTACATAATGGTATTTTATTTATAATTTTTAGAAATTTAATAATTAATTTTATTTATGACACAATAATGATGCCGTATTTTTCTTAATAATAAATGAATCAAATAATTTGTATTATAAAAGTTAAAATAAATATAATTTGATTGTTTTGATGACATACACTAATTTTCTTGGTTAATATTACATGTTAGGATTGCTCAAATGAATTTTATTCGAATTAATAAAATTTTTAAGACTTTATAAAAAATCAATTATTGAATACTGTCAAAATTGTCATAAATGAGTATTTAAAACAAGTATTATTTTATTAATTGATACTCTATTCCTAAAAATCTAAGGTTAGGCCAAAGGACTTATATCATAATAGTTGTATCATTAATGGACCACTTGGGGGTCTCATAGATGTATATAGTATGTTTGTAAACTATATAATATAAAAATACAAAGTGACATGGTAAATGTCAATCTAATTAACTAAGAGTTAAAACTAAAACATAAGTTTAATATAATGAACCAAACCTGTCTAAAATATCTTGGATGAATGGATTTCTACCCAGCCCCATCATAGAATTTTAAAAATTCACTTTGGATCCATTAGAAACTGAATATAAATTTATTACAAAATAATAATTTATATTTTTCCTAAAGAGCCCCTCCTCCGCCTTATAAAAGGACACCACTTCTATACAATTTTTCACACCACAAAATCTTTGTGGTTTGGCCAACCCCGAACCGAATATTCTCTAAAATTCACTCACTTCAACCTAGAGGACATAGTTCGATCAGAAATCCAACCTAAGGAGCCCTTTTGATCAAATCAAAATGAAGAACCTCAAGAAGAAGTAATATTTTCACCACCCTCTTTCAAGTTCCATTCTTCTTCAACTTCTTCTTTCTTTGTTACTTCCATTATAAAATAATAACTATATTATCTATAATATATTTTGATGTTATTATAAATAAGGCACAATCATATTCAGTATTCTATCCATCCCTTGAATGACATGTCACCATATGTGCGTACGTACGACTTATCGTCTCCAAGTCGTGGTGTAATTGTTAATCAATACATTATTATTTGGATGGGTATAATAATGATGTGTAATTCATGTAAATAATAAATATAACATGAAAATTATTCTGTATATATGATACACCACCCAATTATATATTATTTTAATATCAAAAGAATGATTTTGTCGCTCGTGCGTACGTACGGACTACCGTCTCCACGAACGCAATAAGATTCATTCCCCATCATACCAATGCTATTATAAATCTCGTTCGATGATTAAAAATAATTATTAAGGACATGATATCAGTATGGATATGAATAAGATAAAACATATCCATAAAAAACACGGTTTTGTGTAACAATACATATAAAAGAAAATGAGTATGTTAACACCCGAAACGATGATAATCCTAAAAAAGAAATGTTACAAGATCATATATGATATCATATTAATGTATATGATTATTGTATAATTTAATAAAAACTATTTCACCATTATAAAGAAGTTTAACCTACCCTTAACCATGTAAAAGTCCAAGGTAAAGGTTTATTTCACAATCTCTTCATTATCCGAGGTTGTTAATACGTAATTATCTACTGGGACCTCTTTATCATCCACATCCACGTTTCTTAAAAATGTATTTCAAAAAACTCTTATGATTTTATAGACATTGGGTTAGAGTATTTTATAACATTTTTCACTTTTTATAATATTTTTATAAAGGAATCCTTCCGTTGTTTTCCAAACAATGTCCTTTCTAACCATTTCGACAAAATTAAGGTAAGAATGTCTTCTTTAACTTATAGGGTGGGTGCAGCTATTTTCTAATATTATAAACTCGTTGAAGCATCCCATACAAGCTTATAAGAATATTTTAAAGTAAATGTTTTATTTTATAATTATTTATCTCTTAAATTATTTCAAAATAGAAAGAGATATTTCTTGAAAAAGGCTTTTGATCTCATCTATGTCAACATTCTTTGATGGATTTTATGTTTATTTGGAGTTGATTTTTTATTATACAAAACATCCATATTCTATTGTGGTTTTTTAATATGTTTGACTGTGGATGTTCTATTTTTATACTATTAATTATTTATGTTTAATGAATTGACATCTCATATGCTAGTTTTAATACGAATGTTTATGATATTTTTAAACCTTTTCATATGAAGAATGTATTTGACTTAGTAAGTGATGGGTGGAGCCCGCTATAGCTCATTGATGCATCGGTAGGTCTAATGAGACAACTAGACGTGGAATTGGCCGAGGCCCTTTCTGAATATGATTTATGATTTTGGCAGAGGCCTTAATCATTTTTAGACGTCTTGGTCGAGGCCTTGAAAAAATGTTTCAGAATGTCCAACATTACACATTACCTCATTATGGAAATAATATTGATGGTTCATGTGGTCATTCGACTAGTATAATACCCATGATTATGTTTTATTATGGCATTATTTACTCAGTTCATATTCTTTATATAAAAGTATTCATATTTATTATTGGTAAAAGCATGTGGTTTCAATTATTTACCATGGTTAATATTTATTTCATTTTACGCTCTATTACTTACCCTTACTAAGCATTTCAACTCACCCATTTTCTTATGATACATTTTCCCAGCATATGAAGAAGTTTTTTATGAGTGACCTGCTGGTATAATCTAGGGGTATTGGATGTTTCTAATTAAATATATTTGTTTTGTGTTTCCCTTCATGTTGTAAAGTTGAACTTATGTATGAATCTTGTTTCTAATAATACTAACTGATCTGTATTTCAGGACATGATTTCCTTGTGATCATGTCTATGTTATGTAATAATGCACTGACTCTGGGTAACTAGGGTCGGGGAGTTACATTTGGAATATGAGGTAGGTTAGTACAAACCTTGGTAACTATATTTAGATAAACTCTGATTAGAGTACATAGCCCTAAGATATACTTTGAGGATTAATATAGAATAACTTCCTAGAATTTTGGTATTGTATAGATTTAGTGTGTTTTCCAAGCAATACATCCATGTCTGGATACGAGAAGGTAGAGATAGCTCTGGCATAGATATACCTACGGGGTAAAACCCGAAAACACCAATTTGAGCTAGACATGAAAGGGAACTGGTGCACGACAATGGGCCTTGCTGCACTCTTGGTTATGGCACTCCCGGGGGATATGCATAGGATAATTATCATTTTCACTAAAAAAAATTATGATGGATTTATGAGTATATACTTTTTCAAAGAAAACATTTTTTATGATTATGGATTATATCCATAAACTGTTGAATTTATGTAAAGTTTATTAGATGTTTGGAATTATATATTTTTAATCATAAACTAATCTAGTTTATGCCATTATTTAGAAATGGAACCTAGTTTAAGGAATGGAAACCGTATTAATGCACGCACTCCATGTAGGGATTTCCCTCCTTCTCAAGATAATTATAGTGGAGATTGTGATGCAACTGGTGCTGATTAGCTAATCACCATACTGGGATAACTCACTCAGGTTATGAATAATAACCTTACCCGTATGGAGCACCCTGATCTACAACATGGATGATCAATGTTAGATCGCTTTATGTGGAAACAAACACCGACATTCAATGGGAGTAAACATCCATTAGTGACTGAGCAATGGATAAATTCCTTAGACAAAATATTCCATGCCTTGGGGAGTAGTGAAAGGGAAAATTTTAACATGGAAGTTTACCGCCTCACTGGTTATGTTGATCAATGGTGGTAATTGATTCAAAACATGAAGGAAGATTTTTAAGTATCAAATATGGAATGGAGGGAGTTTAAAAATCTGATTTTAGAAAAATACTCTCCTCCTGACCATCAAGCAGATATAGAAAGGAAATTTCTGAGTCTGAAATAGAAGGAGGATTAGAATGTTGCAATGTATGAGGCTAACATTACAAGCTTAGTGAGGTATGCTGAAGATTATATACATAACCCAAGAAGTAATATTTATCTTTTCATTGATGGGTTAAAACCATTTCTTTGTTGAGCATTAGTCCCACAATCCTTCTCATCATATGGAAATATTGTCTCATTTGTTATCAAGAGAGAAAAGGAATTCTCTAAGTCATATGACTTTAAATCAAAGCAAGGGAAGAAGAGATCTACTAAACACTCTGGGAAAGGAAATAAAGAATCAGGGAAGTAGGGAATAATTGAATTTCCACCCTCTGATAATTGCATAAGGAAGCACCCTGGTGCCTGTCTAAAAGGAAAAGGAGTTTTCTATAAATGTGGATAGAGAGGTCATCTAGCTGGTGATTGTAAAGGAACGAAAGACTCTACCAATGTTCAATGCTTCAGTTTCATGGAGATGGGACATTATACCAATGAATTTCCAAATATTCATGGAATTTTACCTCAGAAAAGGCCTAGGGATCAAGGCCAAGCTTATGCAATTACTACTGTTGAGGTTGAAGCCCTGAAAGAAGTTGTGGTAAGTAATTTATTGGTTTCCTCAAGTTTAGAAAATAATTTATTTGATTCTGGATCATCACATTGTTTTATGTCTTCCAATTTTGCTAAGAAAATTAGATATTTCCAATTTGATTTAACGAGGGAGTTTTCAGTCAAAACTCCTAAGGGAAGTATCATTGCATTAATGTTTTGTGAATCAGTACCAATTAGAGAATATAAATGTTCTTTATATGCTGATCTCATCATCATAGCCATGACTAAATTTGATATAATCCTCGGTATGGATTGGATTTCAAACCATGATGCAATAATTTATTGTAAGAAGAAGGAGGTTACGATTTTTGATGATGATGATAAAGAACACCATATCATTAAAGATGAATTGTCACCACCAGATTCTTATTTAGATCCACCCCCATTAGCTCAACTAAATTCAATTATCGGGGAGGAAGAGAATGAAATAACTGTGTGTGAGGAAAGAAATGTTCAAATAATGTATGTACCTATTGTGAGAGAATATCTTGATGTGTTTCCAGAATATTTACATGGACATTCTCCAGAATGAGAAATTGAGTTTTCCATTGATTTAATTCCTGGTTCAAGGCCTATATCGAGGTCCCCTTATAGAATGACCATTGTGGAATTAGTTGAACAAAAGAAACAACTAGAGTAATTGAGTAATAAGGTATTTATTCACCCTAGTGTTTCTCCATGGGGATCCCCTGTCCTTTTTGTTAAGAAGAAAGATGGATCAATGAGGTTATGTATCGACTACATGGAAATAAATGCTATAACAATAATGAACAATTATCCCCTACCTCACATTGATGATTTGTTTGACCAACTACATGGAGATCAAAAAATTTCAAAGATTGACCTTCGATCTGGATACCATTAGTTGTGTGTGAAGAAGGAAGAAATTCCAAGGATAGCATTTCGAACTAGGTGCGGACATTACGAGTTTACAGTAATTCATTTTGGGCTGACTAATGCACCGTCTGTTTTCATGGATTTCATAAAAAGAGTTTTCAAAGAATATCTCGATGATTTTGTAGTGCTATTTGTTGTGATATCTTGGTATATTCTAATAGCTATGAAGACCATGAAAATCACTTGCACATTATCCTGAAGACTCTTAGAAGATACGAATTATATGGGATGTTTAGCAAATGTGAATTCTGGCTTCAGGAGATCTCTTTTTTTGGCTATATTGTCTCTTTGGATGGAATCTATGTTGATCCATCTAAGTCCAAGGCAATCCGAGAATGGCCAGCCCCGATGAGTATAACTGAGGTACGTAGTTTTATTGGTTTATCAGGTTATTATCGGCATGTAGTCCAGAATTTTGCTTGATTGGATAACCCTCTAATGAAACTCGCACGTAAAGGGGTTAAATTTGTTTGGAAAAAAGAGGGTGAAGAATGTTTCGAAGAACTAAAGAGGTGATTAGTCAATGCTCCAATACTGACTCTACCATCATGGATTTATGGGTTTGTTATTTATAGTAATGTGTCGAAGAAAGGACTTGGTTGTGTTTTTATGCAGAATGATAAAGTTATTGCCTATGCATCACGACAGCTGAAAATTCATTAGAAAAACTATCCTACCAGTGATCTTGAGTTAGCCTCTATAATCATTGCTTTGAATATTTGGAGATATTGTCTCTATGTTTAAAAATGTGAGATTTATACTGATCACAACAGTTTGAAGTATATTTTCTCACAGAAAGAACTCAACATGAGTCAAATGAGATGGATTGAACTAATAAAGGATTATGATTTCACGATACACTACCACCCAGGGAAGGAAAATAAGGTGGAAGATTTTTTGAGTTGAAAGGATATTGGAGTTTTGAACAAGATGAGAGTTGAAAAGGAATGTATATAGATGGATCTAATAAAGTTGGATATGGGAATTACCATGGAAGGTGAAACATAAATGCTTTTTCAAATGGTTGCCAAACCATATTTACTAGAAAGGATAAAGAGTTCTCAGACTAATGATGGAGATTTTCAAAAGAATAATAAAGCTGTGAATGATAAGAGATTGAGTGACTTTGTGTATGAAGATGGAATTTTGAAATTTGGGAGGAGACATTGTGTTCCCGATATACTTGATCAAAAAAGGGAATTGTTGGATGATGCTCATAGTTCCAATTTCTCTATACACCCCGGGAGCACCAAAATGTATAGAGATTAGAAGGAACATTATTGGTGGGACCACATGAAGAGAGAGATTGCTGATTTTGGATCAAGATGCATAGTTTTTCAACAAGTTAAAGTAGGAAGGAAACAACCTAGTGGAGTATTGCAACATCTTCCCATTCCTGAGTGGAAATGGTATAATATCACAATGGACATTTTTATGTGACTACCAAAGACTCCTAGAAAGAACAATGCAATATGGGTCATTGTTGATCGTCTTACCGAGTCAGCACATTTTCTTGCTATAAGGAAAGATTTACCACTTGATCGTCTAGAAAGACTATAAATTAATGAAGTTGTGAAACTTCATGGAGTACCTCTATTGATTGTTTCTGATCATGATCCCCATTTTACATCAATATTCTGGAAAAGTCTTCAAAAAACCTTTGATACTGAACTTCGTTTGAGCACTGTTAACCCGCCTCAAACAGATAGAAAATTAGAACGGACAATTCAATCCTTAGAAGACATGTTAAGATAATTCTCACTTGACTTTCAGGGTAAGTGGGGTCAATATTTACCTCTGGTGGAATTTTCCTCTTACAATATCTTCTATTCAAGTATTCATATGGCACCATATTAAGTGTTACCCGGAACGAGATGTCGCACACTAATCAGTTTGGATGATGTTGTTGAAAGAAAACTTGTAGGCCCAGAACTGATTGAGGAAACGATGGAAAAGGTAAAGGTAATCCAAAACCACATCAAATCAGCTCAAAGTAGGCAGAAGAGCTATGCCGATAACCGAAGGAAGGATTTGGAATTTCAAGTATGAGATCATTTTTTTTGTGAAGGTATCTCCATGGAAGGGAGTTATACGTTTTGGCAAGAAGGTAAAATTGAGTCCCAGGTACATCGGACCATTGGAAATTCTATAACGAATTGGGGCTATAGATTACCATTTAGAAATGCCGCCAAATCTCTCAAAAGATCACGATGTATTTCACGTATCAATGTTGAGAAAATACATGCCTGGTCCAATGCATGTACTCACTTACAAGCCATTAGAACTGGAACCCGATCTATATTATTTTAAAGAGTCCTTTAGGATTCTTGATAAGAGAGAACAAGTGATGAGAAACTAGATGACTCGTCTGGTAAAAGTTCAATGGGGTACCATAAGTTGAAAGAGGCAACGTGGGAACCCGAGGAACTTATGATGAAGAACCACCTGAGTCTTTTCATGCGATTGTATTCTAGAAATTTCGATGACGAAATTATTTGAAAGAGGGGAGAATGTAACACCCCAAGCATCCACAGTACAATTCTCTTTGAATAATTCAGTATCATGTGTTGTATGCAACTTTGAGATTCTAACACACCACAACCAATCAATGTAGCCATTATGAATAGTAATACCCACTTTTTAAAATTTTGTAAATTTTATCTTTCAAATTTTACTTCATTTTTTGTTTTGGAATATCGAAATTAGCCTAGGGTGAACTTTTGGTACTTTACGAATAACTTTTATATTTTGATGAATAGTGAAAATTACTAAATTTTAATTAAAAACAACTTTTTTAATCATAATAATTAATAGTGATAAATTATTAAATTAATTTTTTTTTCAGTATATTTATAATATATTTTAACCATTTAATACAATTTTGGTCATTGGACATAATTTTATATTTAAACCAGACATAAACATGTGTAAATCTTTTGATAGTTATTATCTCTTAAAAACAAGTTTTTTGTTTTAACAACGAGAATTAATTTTAAATTAATTTCTTTTACTTCTGTGTTTTGAATTTAGAAAAATGGATTCCATTTTTAGAATCAGGAGGTCCAAATTATGTATATAGTTAACTTTTTTTTAGACATTTTGAATAATTACATCGGTAAATATTTTATTTACCATGGTTAAAGGGTAAATCCGGTAAATAACGGTAAAAATTAATATTATAATAACAATAAATTACCCCAAAACGTGTCCTAAACTTATTTCTTGAGGCATGTTCGACCATGGCCATATTTGGGTCGATTTTGAGACCTAATGGAGCCACTTTTAGGCGATGAGGACAGTTTATATTAATTAAGTTAAAGTAAATACAAAAATGACATGAGCATATATCTTTTAGAAAATATTTTATACATATGGTTATATATGATATATTTTAGACAATAAATATTGATTGGAAATATAAAAATATTTCATAAATAATGGTATTTCATTTATAATTTTTAGACATTTAATAATAAAATTTATTTATGACACAATAATGATACGATATTTTCTTTAATAATAAATGAATCAAATAATTGGTATTATAAAAGCTAAAAAAATAAAATTTGAAAGTTTTGAGGACATAAAAGAATTTTATTGGTTAATATTACATGTTAGGATTTCATAAATGAATTTTATTCGAATTAATAAAGTTGTTAATACTTTAACAATACCAATTATTGAATAGTGTCAAAATTGACATAAATGAGTTTTTAGAAAAAGTATTATATTATTAATTGATATTCTATTCATAAAAATATATGGTTCGGCAAAAGGACTTATATCATTATATGTGTATCATTAATGGACCACTAGGGGGTCGCTTGGATGTATATAGTAAGCTTATTAACTATATAATATAAAAATACAAAGTTACATGGTAAATGTCAATCTAATTAACTAAGAGTTAAAACTAAAATATAGGTTTAATATAATGACACAAACCTGTCTATAATCTATTGGATGAAATTATTTCGACTCATCCCCACCTTAGAATTCTAATAATCCACTTTGGGGAAATTAGAAACTGAATATTCATTTATTATAAAATAATTCTTTAAGTTTTTTCAAAAGATCCCCTCCTCCCCTTATGAAAGGACACCACTTATAACAAATGTTTCACACCTACAAAACCTTTTGGTTCGGCCAAAACCTAACCAAATATTCTCTCAGCTTCCCTCAATTAAACCAAGTGGCCTTATTTTGATCTCAAAGACAACCTAAATAGCACTTTTGATCAAATCAAAAGGAAGAACCCAAGGAAGAGGTAATATTTTCACCACCCCCTTTCAAGTTCCTTTATTCTTAAACTTCTTCTTTATTTGTTTCTTCAAATCTAAAATAATAACTCTAGTATCTCTTATATACGGTTATGTAATTATAAATATGGTACAACCATATTAATAATTCTATCCATCCCTTGAATGACATGTCACCATACATGCGTACGTAGGGCTTACCGTCTCCACGTCGTGGTGTAATTGTTATTCAATACATTATTATTTGGATGGATATGATAATGATGTGTAATTCAAGTAAATAATAAATATAACCTGACAATTATTCTGTATATATGATACACCAACAAATTATATATTATTTTAATATCAAAATAATGATTTGTTCGCTCGTGCGTACGTACAGACTTCCGTCTCCACGAACGCAATAAGATTCATTCCCCATCTTATCGATGAAATTATAAATCTCATTTGATGATTAAAAAAATCATTAAGGACTTTATATCATTCTAGATATGAATTAGATACAACCTATCCATAACAAACACGATTTATATAACAAAATATATAAAATAAAATGAGTAAGTTAACAACTGAAACGACGATAATACTAACAATGCAATGTTAAAAGGTCATTTATGACATAATATTAATGTATACAATTATTTTATAATTTAATAACAATTATTTCACCATTATACAAGATTTTAACCTACCCTCAACCAAGGAAAAGTACTAGGTAAGGTTTTATATCACAATCTCTTCATTATCTGAGGTTGTTTATACATAATTATCTACTAGGACCTCTTTACCATCCATATACATGGTTCTTAAAAATGTATTTCTAAACATTCTTAATATTTTATAGACTATATGTTAAAGTAATTTATAGCCTTTTTTGACTTTTTATAAGATGTTTATAAAGGAATATTTCCATCGTTTTCCAAACAATGTCCTTTTTAACCTTTTCGACAAAATTTAGTTAAGAATGTATTTTTTAACTCATACAGTGGGTGTGACTATTTTCTACCTTTATAAACTCATCTAAGAGTCCCTTACAAGCTTATAAGAATATTTTTAAATTAAATTTTTTATTTTATAATTATGTAACTCTTAATTGATTTCAAAATAGAAAGAGATATTTCTCTAAAAAGTGTTTTGATTTCATCTATGTCAACATCATTTGATGGATTTTATGTTTATTTAGAGTTTATTTATTACAATACAAAACATCCATATTTTATTGAAGATTTGGTGATAGGTTTGAATGTGGATGTGATATTTTTATACCATTCATGATTTATGGTTAATGTATTGACATTTCGTATGCTAGTTTTAATACGAATGTTTATGATATGTTTAAACATTTTCATATGAGGAATGTATTGGACTTTTTAAGTGATGGTTGGAGCCCGCTATAGCTCCTCGATGCATCGGTAGGTCTCATGAGACAACTAGTTGTGGAATTGGCTGAGGCCCTTTCCCAATTTGATTTATGGTTTTGGCCGGGGCCTTAATCATTTTTAGACGTTTTGGCCGAGGCCTTGACAAAATGTTTCAGAATGTCGGGCATTATACATTCCCTCATTATGAAAATAATATTGATGGTTCATGTGGTCATTTGACTAGTAGAATACCCATGATTATGTTTTGTTATGGAATTATTTACTCAGCTCATATTCATGCCATAAAAGTATTAATGTTTATTATTGGAAAAGGCATTTTGTTTCAATTATTTACCATGCTTAATATTTATGTCATTTTCCACTGTATTACTTACCCTTACTGAGTGTTTGAGCTCACCCCTTTTCATATGTGTCATTTTCCCAGGATATGAAGAAGTTATTTATGAGTGACCTTCAGGCATAATCTAGGAGGCTTGGATGTTTCTAATGAAATATATTTGTGTTGTATTTATCTTCATGCTATAAAGTAGAACATATGTATGAATCATGTTTCTTATAATACTAAACTGATCGGTCTTTTGAGACATGATTTCTTTATGATCATGCCAATGTTATGTAATATTTCACCGACTCTGGTTAACTAGGGTCAGGTAATTACATTTACACCGAAGGATAACACCAATATTTGCACCAAAATATTAGTTGGGTCCCATAGAAAATTGAAAGCATAGGTTATAGTTAGAGGAATTACAAAGGATGGGCTTCGTGAGACGCAGTGTTTCTCCATAGGCAACCCCAGTTTTGATTGCTAAAAAGGTAGATGAAAGCTTCATGTTGTGCGTGGACTCCAAACAATTTCACTAGGTGAATGTTAAGAAAATTTATCCAATTACAATAATAGTTGATATATTTGATCAATTGAGATGGGATCTTTGGTTCTGGAAGGTTCACCTATGAGCAGGCATTCACCATCTATGAGTAAATTTAGAAGATATACCGAGGGCGACCATCAGAGGTTGTTACAGTCATTATGATTAGTTGTTGATTCCCTATGGTATGTCATGCGACACAATAGTTTTCATGGGATCATGGACCATATATTTTAGGCTTACATAGAATATTTAATTGTTGTATTATTCAATGATATCCTTGTATACTCGAAGTTTGAGGAGGATAATGTGAGATACTTAAGGATAGATATCGACAAATTAAGAGGGAACCAGATTACCAAAATCACACAATATACCAGTTTTTGATTTAGTTGGTCCACATTCTGTGAAACGTTATCTTAGCCGATGGAGTGGTAGTCAAATCTATCAAGGTCTAGGTACAATTAGCATTGGTGCCACCAAATTGTGTGATAGAGGTGTGGAAATTCCTTAGTATAATAGTCTATTATCAGAGATTCATACCTGATTTATCTAGGATATAAGAATATATGACATCATTGACAAAAAAGGATTTCCTTTAATTTTAAATTAGACGTGATTGTAGGATTTTTAGCAAGTGATCCGGATTTTGATGAGCGATCTGATCTTGAGATAGCTGAACTAGGGTGTCGAGTACGTAGTGTTATGAGATGCATCCTGAATCAGGCTTGGTTGTGTCCTATGAAAGAGGAAATATGTGATTGACTATTGTTCACACTAGTTAAAACCACATGAGAATAACAACATGGCCCATGATATTGAGTTAGCAGTGTGGTAGTCATCACATTAATGATATGAGGACACTACGTAATGGGTGAGTAGTTTATCATTTACTCTGATCACATGAGTCTCAAGTATATACTCTCCCATATGGACATCAACAGGATATAGAGGTGATGGATAGAGTTCCTCCAGGATTATGATATTGGGATTGTATATAATCCATGGAAGGGGAAAATGGCACAATATGCTCTCTATAGGAGATAATGTACACTATTCATAATGTGACATCATAATATATGGAATCTTTGCAGTTATACTTAGTGGATGGAGATGGGGAATATTACCTTTACTTGATGGTTTTCACCCATCCACTATAATAGAGAGTTAGGGTGGAAAATATTTTGGATACTGACTACGAGAGTGTACATTCTTAGATGTCCACAGTGCATGACCCTGATGGATATTGAAAAGGTGGGGAGTAAATCATTATTTTTATATGATGCACAATGGTACCGGGGAAATTAAAGATGGATGTTTTGAGTTACTTTTATACATCCCATTTAGTGGATAATCCAAGTGTGGAAATGATATACTGGGACCATCAACGACAATTTTGGTGTCCATGAATGAAGAAAAGAGTTGTAGAGTATGATTCTTGATGCCTTACTAATCCACAAGTGATGGCTAAGAACCATGATACAGTGGGCTTAGCTCAACCCCTTGAGCATCTAGAATGGACGTGGGATATGATGTAGATGGTCTTCCTTATTGTTTTACAATATACGTATAGAGTACATGATGTAATATTCACTATCTTTGATCAAATCACCATGTCGAACCACATTATTGTTATCTGAGAGAAGAGTTTGATAGTGACCTTGAGACACCTGTATGTGAAGGATATAGTTATACTCCACAGATTTCCATCGACAGTTATTTTATATTGTGATTCTTTCTATCCATCCAGGCTATAGAAGTGATTTCAGGAGGCATTGGATACCCAATTGTGCATGGGTACAAAATTTCACTATAAAAGTGATGGAAAAACAGATAAAACCATTCAAGTTATGGATTAAATGTTGTGATAATTTTTGTTGGACTTCATTCATAGTTGGGAGGATAACCTACCACCTTTATAATTTTCTTACAACAACAACTACCATTACCCCATTATTCTGGAAACATTTTAGGCTCTGTACGGTCCCCCCCTGTATGTCACAAAATTTTTGGACGGACCCAAGAGAGGAAACAATCATGGGCCCGTAGTTGGTGCGAGCTACTACAAAGAAGGTACAAATTATCCATGAATGGATGAAGATTTTTTAGAATCTTCAAAAGGCGTATGTTGTTAAAAATTTCGGTCCTATTGTCATGACCCGTCCCTAGGGGACTGTGCCATGATTACCCCAATCGTGCCTTCCATATGCCAGGGGAAGACGACTTGCACCAGAACGGAAAATCCCTAAAACAGGGAAGGCATTTCCTTTTAAGCTTCAAACTCACACAATCCAAGCAGACAAAAAGATACAATCACCAAGTAAACTATATAGTAAATAGGGTGGGTACAATAAGTAAATGGGCCGAAATATAAGCCCAACTAGAAAATACAAGTAAAACAGAAAATATCTCTTATGAGCACTCGACCAGGATCCCTCCTGAAGTGTAAGTACAGTTATCAAATGGTCTTCTCTTCGGTTTTACTTTTCTAATGGTCCTCCTCTGAGCAACCTCTAGTCTTGACACCCTTAGCCTCAATCAATGATGTCCATCATCTTCACAAGACACAACAAGGTGCGGGTGTAGCCCATGCAGGGGAGTGTATAACAATACTCATAAGGGACCCTGAATCCCCCGATGGTCACTCAGAATCCAGAGAGGATAATCCACAAAGCAAGAAGATATTTACAAAGAACGAAGAAACAATCAAACCAACATAGGTATATGACCATACATATACCTTGTTAATCATGTAACACAACTCATTCAAGAGGAACACATAGCCCAAATCGTTAGCCAAAAGAAGAACTGTTCAATGATGGAAGGAATACAGAAAATGTAACACCACAATGGTAAGTACCACAAAGGTAATGCCACACATAAGAATACCACGATGGTATCACCAAAACTAATTTTACCACAAAGGTATAGACTCATCTCACACCAGGTATAAGTATTGATGTATAGATGATTAGATGTATTTCTAAATCATCTTACTTCATCAAGAAGCATTATTGTTGACCCACACAGGATCTAAGAGTACCCACAAAGGATCTAAAGAAGATCCATAGAGGATCTATAGATGCTGACCCCCACAGGATGCCCATATGACCCACACAGGATCTGAAGGTGACCCACAAAGGATCGATAGATGCTGACCCACACAGGATCTAATGATTCTTCATGTATAGCTAACCACATGGTACCTGCACTAAGAATGATTGATTTTGGGAGGATCTTCTCCTCAATCTATCTGTCAATACATCAAATACCATGAAGTCCCAAAAAGAAGATTCTCCAAGGTCCTTCCCACTATAAGGGACCCAATGTGACAGACGACATTTCAATCAGACGCCCGATCTATAGGTTATTAGTGTATTCATTCTGAGTTCCTGGCAGGATTTGGGTTCGATCCATCCTGACCATACACCATCATTATCCAAAACTGAAGTGGTGTATACTAAAAGAACCTCCTCAATCTAAGGATTCTGACACCACAAATGGTTCATCAAACAGACACCTGGTTCTCAAGATATGTTCAAAAAGGTGTATCTAGGTCTAAATGGGCCAGTGTCCTCGTCTTGATCGCCTTGGCTGGACCCGGCTGGCCTGACCCACTAGGCCGCAGTCCACCCTGAAACGCAAAGGGGGCAGCCCTACCTGCTTGACGCGACCCGCTTGGCGCAGCCCACTGCTGGGTGTGGTCCACCGTGGTGGGGCACACCCTAGCCGCCACTCGGAGGAGGGTCCCCCTTGAATTCCTGAACAATCCAGTTGAACTGTTCGGTTTTGGCCAACCCAGCGGCTCCATGTGGCGCCGCCTGTTGGAACGCTGGAGCTACCGGAGTGGGTCTTGCATGGCGTGACGCGACCGACCGGGATTTCAGCTGGCACCCCTTCCTACCGTGCAATGACGTTGCTCACCCCGCAGCAGGCTAGGTGATGGTTGCCATGGTGCACCGCTGCGGCTCGACTGCCGTGGCCTCCTCCTCTACCAGCAGGGCGGATGCACACCACCATGCTTCCACGTGGTCGGCTGGTGTGCCGACCACCTCCCACATTTTCCGATACATATGGGATGTGACCTCCTTCGATGGCGCAGTTTCACTACCATAGCCATCGTGACCGACCGGTGTGTCGGCCACCGCCAATACCCTGCTAGCATCGGTCACAGATAGACTTCTGTGAGTCACCGGGTGAGCTCCGATGGCCCATTATTTAATATGAAGGAGTCATTGTGTGTCCCGGGACATCTCTATTGCATCTATCCTGACATGGTTGGGTTCCTCTTAACCTAGAAATCCGCCCTCTAAGAATGCATCAATACATGATTTATCATAGGGATCGGGCCATGTTCGTTTGGCATGAACCCACCGTGTTGTTTTGATAACATGTTGCTCAAAAATATTGAATCAATGTAAAATAAACAATGAAAAATCAAGGGAAAACCCTAAATTGTTTTTTATAGGAGGTGGTGTGATGAAGAAGATGATGACAATGAAGACACCAATGTTTGTCACTCCCGCAACAAGCATCTGATCCGAGATCAAGTTTCGGTTCCTCGTTCTTGATCCGGTGGTTCGTTCTTCGTTAGGGGATGTTCTTCCACCAAGGGATCTCCACCAAACCCGCTTTCCAAAAATTCCCCAACCCTGAGAGGTGGGGAGCCAATCCCCTCCCTAATGAAGTTTAATTAATTCATTAATTAAACATTTAATGAAGTCATTAATGGGGGGTTTCCAAGTGTTACACTACATCTAACTAGGCATTTAATGCAGGGCACTAAAATCCATAACTCCTCAAGTTGTCCCCACCACTGAAATTCATAAGAGAGGTTTTAAGATAAAATATATAAAATAAAATATATTTATTTTATTTTTCAATTCTCCCACACAAAAAAAACAAAAATCCAACTTGCACCCTCGACCTGCTGTGGTCGAGGGGAAGGCTCTCTTAAGCGAATATCGGCCATGTAAGGTCAACACTGACCTCCAATTTCAATTTCGAGCACCGGTTCAAAATTTAAAAATTCCCACTCGCATGACAACTGAACGTCTTTAATGAAAGTTTGGAAATTCCATCAGGCCACTCCAAGCCTCAGAATCACATGCTATCAAATATCACAGATTCTTAATATTTTCATAAACTAAAAAAATCTACATGGAAAAATCTGGGTCTTTATATTCTCCCCACCTCAGGGCTTTGCATCCCCGAAATCCACAACACAAACTAGGGAAACAAGTGGGGTTACTAAGAAGAAATCAGAGCCTCCCTATCCCATGTGATCTCCTGGAGGTTTCTATGCATCCAACGTACGCACACCAGAGGTTTCGATCATCCATTAAGGACTCTCTCATGTCAATCTTTGATCTCTACTAGAACGTCCAAAAACGTCTCCCCAGCCTAGATGTCCAACTCACACCAGTCAATGATGTGAGAGGGTTCATGCACGTACCTCCTCTTCTATGATTCGTAGAAATCTCCATGAACCTAGTGCAACTTAGGGGGAGCATATAGGTTGTATTCCACCTCTACAACTCTTTTGAGGACCTGGAAGGGTCCGATTAACCTCAGAGATAACTTGTCACCCAGACCAATGCTTTGCAAACCTCGTCGAGGTGAGACCCGTAGGAAGGTATGATCACCATCCTTGAACTCAAGAGTTATGCATCTCTTATCTGCATATGACTTCGGCCCACTCTGTGCAGTATTTATCCGCTCTTGGAATATCTACATCTTCTTCGTGGTAGCCCGTACCATCTTCGGTCCCATGAGTTTTGACTCCCCTGGGTAAGTCCAACATAGAGGTGATCTACAAGGTTTAACATACAATTCCTCAAATGGTGCCATACCGATGCTGGATTGATAGCTGTTGTTGTATGTGAACTCCACCAAGGGAATCTGATCCTCCCAGCTACAACAAAAATCAAGGACGCAAGCACACAATATGTCCTTGAGGGTCTGAATGGTCTGCTCTGTGAGACCATCCATGTGAGAATGAAAGGCTGTGCTCAATCGAAGATGAGGCCAAATTCCTCATACAACCCCTTCAACAACCAGGAAGTGAAAAGTGCATCATTAATGGAGACAAGCGTTAAAGGTACTCCATGAAGCCGTACAATCTCTTATAGGTAGAGGCGTCCCAAGCTCTCTACTGATCCCTGCTCTTTGATAGGTAGGATGTGGGCTGACATGGTGAGTCAGTCAACGATCACCCAAATGGAATCATTTCCCTTTGAAATGCATCGATGTCTTATCACTATGTCCATGGAAATTACATCCCACTTCAAATTTGGAACCTCAAGTGGTTGAGCAAAACCCACTGGAACCTAATTCTCTTCCTTCACTAGCAGAAACGTAAGGCCCCTTGAGACAAACTATGCCACTGATTTCATCATTTTTGGCCACCAGTGAAGATTTTGGATGTTCTGGTAACTCTTCTACACTCCTAAATATACCTCTAGAGGGTACATATGGATCTCCCTCAACACATCCTCCCATAGTGCCACTGTTACTATAGTACTCCTTATAATGAAGACGATGTGCTCCCCACCTTCAGACAATCCATCAGGTGAATGTCTAATAGATATCTGAGCATGTTGAGCATCGAAGTCAGTGTTCCCAAGCTACGCCTCCCTGACTTTCTAATGACGTGGGGGAGTGACTGCCAGAGACAAGATAAGCTGATCCATCTCAGTCCACGTAGGATATCTGCAAATTGGCCATCTGCTTCGTCGCCTCACTCAGCAACTGTATACCAGATCTCTTGCTACATGCATCTGAAACATTGTTTCCCTTCCTATGAGTATAGACTATCTTGAAGTCATAGTCCTAGAGGAACTTAAGAAATCACCATGGTCTCAGGTTTAGGTCCTTATGAGAGAAGATATACCAGATACTCTTGTGATTAGGGTAAACTGTAAAACATTCTCCCATAAAGTAATGTCTCCACATCTTCAAGGTGAACACCACTACTGGTAACTCCAAGACATGGGTAGCATAATTATTTTAATGTTCTCTCAGCTGTCGAGAACCATAAGTGATCATTGATCGCTTCTGCATTAGGAGACATCCTAGCCATATCCCTAATGTGTCGTAGTAGACTACGTACCGACCACCCTCCTCCAGTATCCTCAAGATGGTTGCACTCATTAGTCTCTGCCTAAGCTCTTAGAAACTCCACTAGCATCTCTCTGATCACAAGAAGGGATTCTCCTTCTTCAACAACATTTATAAGGGTTCCTAATCTCTTGAAATTCCAGGCATAAACCTCTGGTAGTAACCAGACAGACCCAAGAAACTATACACCTCCATCACACTCCCCAAGGGATCCCAAGCAAGAACAACCTAAATCTTCGATGGATACATCACAACTCAAACCTATGAGATGAAATGTCCCAAGAATTGAATATCACATATCAAAAATTGGATCTTCAAGTGATTACCATAATGCTGGTGCTCTCCGAGTGTGTCAAGAACTATCTGGAAATGATAGGCATGCTCCTCCTCTATAGATTATTATACCAAGATGTCATCGATGAAGACTGCTACAAAGTGATCGAGGTATGGAGGGAATATTCTGTTCATGAGTCCCATGAACACAGTTGGGGTATTGGCCATGCCGAATGGCATAACCAAGAACTCATAATGAACATTCCAACATCAGAATAATGTCTTCTGCACATCATCATCTCGTACCCTGAGCTTGTGATAGCCTAATCTGAGGTCTATATTCGAAAACCTCCATGCTCTCTTCTGTTGATAAAAAAGATTATCAGTACATGATATTGGGTACTTTTTCTTCACAGTAATCAGGTTTAGGCATCGATATTTCAAATAGAGTCGTAAACTCCCATCCGCCTTCTTGGCGAACAAAACCAGGGCTTCCCACGGAGAAACACTAGGCCTAATGAACCCCTTCATCTACAAGTCCACTAGCTATACTCGCAGCTCTTGAAACTATATGGGAGCCATCAGATATGATGGTGTAGATATTAGTACCGTCCCATGGTATAGGGAGATATAAAGGTACACATCTTAGTTAAGAGGTAGACCCGAAACATCTTCAGATAAAACATCAGCGTACTGGTCCACCACTACAGGATAGATCAGACCCTCAACATCAGCCGCTCCGTGGGTAAGTCTAGTCAACTGATTTGTGATTAGCTTCACCCTCCTCCGGGTAATTCCATCATATGCTGAAAGGGTTCTCTTCTCTCTGGTTAAGGAAAACCTGGTCCCATCCTCATGAACGCACCATAATTTTCACTTAATGTAGTCAATCTGATCATAGACTGTAGATAACCAATCCATACCCAAGATGATGTCTTAAGGCCTCGATGCCACTACCAGAAGATCCCAGATGAAGCTCTCATCTCCTAGGGTAAGTTCCAAATTCCTGAACGAGTGTGTAATCGTCAAATACTATCCTCTGTAGGAGTCTCTATCCATAAGGATTGAGCCAACAACTCGACAAGAAGCTACAAGCTCCGAACGAGGACCATGGAAATAAAATAGTGACTGACACATGTGTCTATACGTACTACAACTAAGGTGGAGTAGACACATATCAATCATAGAATCATCTCTGGAGCACCATGGTCATAGGACTCAGCTGCCTGGATCACATCCAATCTCTGTCCACCTGCTCCCTGTGGTCGAGGTGGACCACATGGGGGTGCCGGCAATAGAGCCTCGAATCGCCGCCCACTGCCTGCTGCATGACCAGCTCCTCTGCCACATCCACATGCTGCATTTGGACCTCCTCAGTCGAATCTTCCCATATTCCTATGTGGTCTTTGAGCCATCTATTGGTGTTCTGTTTGATGGTTCGAGAACTCATGAGCCATGTGATCCTACCCGCCGCATGAGTAACACTGCCTGCTCATCATCCCTCATGCTCTGCATAGACAACCCCACACAACCGACCAAATATCCTGCGGTCGTCCAGATGTAGGTCTGGTCCTATTGGACCTTTGCATCAGTTGTCTTCTGCGAGCTTTAGATGACACTATTATGTGACATCTAGTGGTGGGTCTCACTTCCGGTGACATATCAGCAAATAGGCTCTACACCAAGAGTGCTCTCTCTTACACACCTGCCGGTGTGAGGATGCTGAGAGAAATCATCAATGCTCTAATCTATCATATGATCCCCTGCTCGAAGGTCTGTGACCTGAATAAAGGGTCTCGAACCATGTTAGTGGAGTAGCACAAGAGGTCGGTGAACCTTGCTGAGTATTGAGCCACGATCATGCTGCCCTACCACAAGTGTAGAATATCATGTATATGCACTGTGCGTAAAGTTGTAAGGATGAAATATGCCCTGAATAGGCTCTCAAAGTCCTCTTAGAGGACAATCACCTCATCATATACTTGGAGCATCAAGCTCTACCATCTTCCCACTGCTTCTTGAAAAATACTGGCAGCAAGGATCACCATGAGATTAGCTGGTGTCCCTACCAGTCGAAAAACTCTAACCATGGCCTCCATCTAGTCCTCAGATACCTATGGATCCATATCTCACCATATCCTTGCTGGCCTCTAGCGCTAAAACTCATGAAATGTGCTCAAGACGAGTACACCCTATGCTGTTGGAGGTGGTGCCAACGGTAGCCCAATGGGTAGTGATGCTACTGGTACCTCTTCCATAAGAGGGTGCTGCAGCGAAACCTCATTGCTCAGTGGGCCATCATCAAATACTCTACTTGGAAACCTTGATGGATTTCTACATGGAGGCATCCCGAAAAAAATCTTGTGTTCCACGGCCAATACGTTATACATGGTGAGAAAACTAAAATAGATAACAAAGAAAACTTTTCAAGAACACACTTGCAATCAGTGTTTTTGAGCACTGAGTCAGAAATCAGAAGTCTGGGTAATGGTGTATGGATAGGTCGGCCGCCGCACCAACACTGGATTCATCGAACTGATAACCACACTCATAACATGTAACACTATTGCCGATTTAATAGATTAGATTCCATGTTATTCGGTAGAACCGATGTCATAACCCATCCCCCCGGGGCCCGTGCCATGACTACCCCAAGCCCATCTTCTATAGGCCAGGGGATGGAGAATATCACCAGAAAGGTATATCTCTAAAACCAGGAAGGTATTTCCTTTTAACTAGCAAACTCACACAATCCAAGCACACAACAAGATACATGAACTAATAAAACTATATAGTAAATATGGTGAGAACAATAAATAAAGGGGCCAGAGTACAATCCCAACTAGAATGTTCATGTAAAACTGAAAAGAGGTCTTGTGAACACCCACCAAGGATCCTACCTGAAGGGTAGGTACTGCTCTCGAAAGGTCGTCCCTACGGTTCGTCTCATATAATTGTCCACCTACAAGCAGCCTCTCATCCTAGCACCCTTAGCCCTAATCAATGTTTTCAATCATCTGCACAGGACACAAAAAGGTTTGGGCATTGCATGTGCAGGGGTGAGTATAAAAATACTCAACAGGGACCCCGAGATCCCCAAAAGTCTTTCAAAATCCACATAGGATAATCCACAAAGCAAGAACAGAATTACAAAGCATCTAGAAATAATCAACCCTACATAGGTATATTCTCATACATATACCTATGTTATCAAATAACCCAACTCATTCTAGAGGAACGCTTATACCAACTCCTAAGAAAAATGCACAACTGTTCAACGAAGGAAATAATAGCATGATGGTAACAGTACGAAGGTATGTACAATAAAGGTAACACCATACAGAAGAATACCACGATGGTATAACCACACAAGAAGTGTACCACAAAGGTAAGGACTCAGATCACAGTAGGTATAACTTATGTACCGAAGCATAGATGATTATCTGTATTTCTAGATCATGTTAATTTGTTGAGAAGCTCTATTTTTGACCCAAATAGGATAGAAGATGACCCCTAAATAATATAAAGATGAACCACACAGGATCTGTAGATGCTGACACACACAGGATCTGATGATGACCCACACATGATCTGAAGATAACCCACACATGATTGGTAGATGCTGACCCACAAAGGTTCTGAAGATTCTTCAATTACATCAAACAACAAGATTCACACACTAAGCATGGATGATTCTGAGAGGATCCTCTCCTTTGGATATCAGTCGATTGTTTATCTTCAACAAAGTCCCATGAAGAAGTATGACGAAGGTCCATAACATCAAAAGGGACACAAATCGACTAACAACATGTCAATATGATGCACGATTAGTATGTTATTAGAATTTCGGTTCTGAGGGCCCGGTTAAATGTGTGTTCAATCCAAACCGACCATAAATTGACTTTATCCAAAAAAAAATTGAGTCTATGAAAAGTACTGTATCGATCCAAGGATTCCGGAGCAACATAGAGTTTGTCAAACGGATTGTAGGTTGTCAATATTTGGTCAAAAAGGCGTATCAAGGTCCAGATGGGCCTGGGTGTGGTCCGACCCAGCTGGGGCCGACCCGACCCGATTCGGTTCGCATCCCCCCTACCCCGTTCCAGCTCTGATTGGCAGCACTTCAGCGGGCCCGACCTGCTAGACCATGGTTCGGACTGGCCCGCAAAGGGGGAGGCACGACCTGCTCAGTGTAGCCCACTTGGCGCAACTCGCTGTAGGGTGCGTTCTGCCATGGTGGGGCCCGCCCTAGCTGCCACTCTTGGAAGGCGCCCCCCCTCCCCAGAATTCGCGAACGGTCCAGTAGGAATGTTATGCTTTTTCCAACACGACGGTGCCATGTTGCCTCACGCGGCCAACATGGATTTCGGTAGGCTCCCCTTCTAGCGGCACGATGATGCAACAAATCTCACGGACGGCTGGGTGTCAGTCGCCCTGGTGAGCCGACACGTCTCAACAGCCATGACCAACTCCTCTTCTGGGGGTGTGGACGCGCGCCACCCTACTTCAAGGATGCCAGGAAGCATGCCAGCTGCCACCATCCTCTACCGGGGCTGACAGGCCATGACCTCCTTTGGCGGTGCAGTTATGCCACTGCCACCATCGTGACCAGATGGTGTGCTTTCTACTGCCTGTACCCTGCCGGTGTCGGTCACCGGAGGACTTATTCGGGTCACCAGGTGAGCTCCAGTGGACCGTTATTCTATCCGAGGAGTCATTATGTTTCCCAGGACTTCGCCTTTTCATCTATCCCAATGTGGTCGGGTTCTGATCAACCCCAAGATTTTCTCATGATGAACTTATCAATACATGTGGTAGTAGATGGATCAGGCTGTGCTCGTTTGGCCCATGCCCTCTGCTTTGGTTTGATAACATTTGACTCAATATGAATGAATCAATGTAAAATTAAAAAGAACAATCATGAAAAAACCCTACCTCATTTGTTCCTTGGAGGTGGTGTGAGGAAGATGATGATGATGTTGAAGACGAAAAAATTTGTCACTCCCGCAACATGCTTCTGATCCGAGCTCAAGCCTCAGTTTCTTATTCTTGATTAGAAGGTTCGTTCTTCGTTGGAGGATGCTTTCCACCAAGATTTCTCCACCAATCCCTCTTTCCAACAATTCTCCAACCACGAGAGGTGAGGAGAAAATCCCATCCCTAATGATTTTTAATGACTTCATTAATTAAACATTTTTTAAATTCATTATTGGGGGGTTCATAGGTGTTACACCACTTGTAGTATGGAATTTAATACAGGGCACTAAATACCCAACCTCATCGAGTGGTCCCTATCACCAAAATTCAAAATAGAGGTTTCAAGCAGATAGAAATAAATAAAAGATATTTATTTTATATTTACATTCTCCCATGAAAAACTGAAAATCCAACTTCCACCCTCGACCTACTGTGGTCGAGGCAAAGGATCCCTAAAGCAAATATCAGTGATCGAGTTCAACGACCTCCTCAGATTTCAATTCCGAGCACCGGTTCAAAAGATAACAAATTCCCACTCTCATGATAATTAAAATGTACTTATAGAAAGTTTGGAAATTCATTCCAGCCAATCCTGGCCTCAAAATATTGTTCCATAAAATTTCATTGACTCGTAATATTTCCATATACTAAAAACAATTTACATGAAAAAATTTGGGACTTTTCACATTTGGAGTTCCATTAAGGAGAGCATGTGTTCTTGCTGGTTTCACTTTGATGTGGATTATAAATATTTTTAAAGGGAGGAAAGTAATCTCTGAGGTTCATCAATTCTTTTCATATACTATGTATAGTTAGTGAACTAGGATGACTCTTAGATCAACCCCCATTTTTTCACTGAGTACACGACACCTTTCACATATCACAACTAAGGATGTACATGCATGACCTATTTCACAACATCGAATAGGTTGAGCTGGACATCGAGGATGTAGATACATTTTATTAGAACCCAATGGTGATTGAGGATCAATAGGATAAAAACCATAATGAGGTATTTATTCCCTTATTTCTTGTCCATTGGAAGCACATGAATCTCTAGTTTAGAACTTTTGTGCGGGAGGGTCAAATTCATACTCGGTACTGTCATCTTCTTGAGTATCCATTGTTTTGGAATTTCAGGGATGTAAATCCCCAAGATGGGGAGAATGTAATGACTCGTACATTTCATGTATTATTTTTTAAAAAAATAGGGATTGACTTCGTTACAATTCTCTGAGATGAAATATGATTCCAAGTCATGGTACGACTCGAAAAAATGTTTAAAAAATATGAAAATATAAAATAACACATGCATGTGGTTTTTATAAAATAGTGGAAAAAGTTATAAACTACTGCCCAGATAAAATATCTAAGGGCCCCATTGAGATCAAAATTGCAACATTACCCAAGGTTTGGCCAAACATTAGTCAATGTGTGTTTATTGTGGAAATTTTTGATGATGGATTAAATAAATAAAATAAAATAATGAAATTTTATTTAGTTTTATTTCTTTGAAGAGGAAATGTAGAGATTGGTTTATCATTTAATAATTTTTTTTCAAGAACTCTGGTTATCCGAATAACCCTGTAAAATTTTTGGAGACCCAAGAGAGGGAGCTCTTAAAAATTTAAAATAGTAGGCGACAAATTATCATCAAATTGGTGATTGGATAATGCCAATCATTGACAGATCTTGCCATTTATAGTGATGTCATGACCATTCATTGGTAATGAGTGATCTGAATTGAGGCATGATCAATTATATTGATTTTATTTTCCATGTTCATTATTCATATGATGAACACTGACTAACCCACAAATAGATTATCCCATGGATCAAATGTATCTGTGGGATGAGATTATTTTCTATGTTTATCTGGGTGATTTATTAATTGAAATTAAAAATATTTGTTGATTCGTTTACCATTATAATGATGAAAACACAATATTGAAATTAACATCATGCATGGTCTGACACACACAATTTGATGGTGATTTTCTCCTCGGATTCATTATTCTTCATGTGTTCTTCATTCTTCCCCGAATATGAACCCCTTGTTGAAGAATAGATATTTTAAACTTTGATTTAGGGAGGAATGATCCAAAACCATTGATCTAGCATTGGGACAACTCGATGGAGGCGAGAAAATTGGTGATATGGTGGATTGAATGATTTTGGGTGTTGAATCTATGTTATTCAGAAACACTAAAAACTCCAAAATTATCATTTTACGAGCTGATTAATGGAACACATACCATAGATTTGGCATTAGGGTGACCAGAAGAGATTGGATCTAGAATTTTGAGGTGACCAAACCATAGAAATTGAATCTGTGTTATTGACAATTTGAGTAGGAGGAAGAAGATGAGTTCTAGGAAAACATGATATACATGACGTGTATTATTAACTACATAGCATATGTCCCCAAGTTGGATGACACTGAGTGTACATGATAAGTACATGGACCTGAGGTGGAGCACACGTGATTCCTAAACAATGTGTACACCCCCACCAAGCATGGTATGCAACTTGTACATGGGATACCACATGTACTGGTACATGGAAGGTGACACACTTTCTGATGACGCGTACTGTCACAAAACCAGAGTACATGGGTGGAACCCACATGCAAGGACATGGTGTGTAATCTTTTCTACGTGTCTTCTACCTCTCCTCTACATTACATGGTTATAATGAAACATGTCATTGTATTCAAGCATTAAAATGGGTTATAGAACATGACGTATTACCCTACTACACTCTGTGTACCCCTTCATACATGGAATGAGCCACAATTTCTTTGCATCTTGGAAACTATTAGGGTGTTTACCCTTCCTTGTTTGCTTGAATGTTGATAGAAATCATTTTCTACACATATGACTATCATCCCTTCTGTATAAATTCTTGGATTGATTTATTGGAATCCCCATAGAGGCCCAGATCAAGAACATATATTCATTACTTTGTGCCCTTTGGGGTGTTCTTTATATTGTCATGGCCAATGCTATGTGGGAAAAAATCCTCTACCTAGCTGGTTATTCGATATTGAGTTCTTGGTATGACCCCATGGATATAGTAACTATGATCATATGATTTATCCTATCTCTCTGCAAATATATCAGTGTATCATTCTCATGGTGAGACCAAACGAGCGGTAACTTCCAAGAAGACATCATCAGTGCTATCGAACTCAAGAGTGTGTTCTCCCGGATGACTGCTTCATGGAATCATCAAGAAAAATTCATAGTGCAAGTATTCATTGGTTGTTACTTACCTCTAGATAATGTGTCTTGGTTGATTATATCTGGATATTATTTTTAATCATGTTTTAAGAAATATTGTAGTGTTGAGTTGACTTTATTTTACCTTTTTTATATTTCTTTGTGGTTTTTGGGTGTCCTGCTTAGTATTATTATACTCAACCATGAATGGGATTTTCTTATGCATGTTGTGTCTTGTGAAGATTATCATCTTTTGGATGGAGTCCTAGGTGGAGCAGGACTAGATGGTTCATTGTGAGGCTGGGAAAACCAAGGTGTGTTTCAATGGCCACCGACCATAGTCCCAGTACCTTTTTCATACAAGTTGGTCTTGTGGTTACATACTATATATGGTGGACTTTTATTATGACCCTATTTACTTTACTTTACATTCTATCATACTCTTGTTGTGGGATATAGTGGTTTGCATGTATTGTTTACATAGTTTTTTCTTACATGTCATCATTTTGTGGGCTTGGAGTTGGGTTTCTGGGTACAAGTAGATAGGAAGTGGCTCCAATGTTAGTGATATTCCTACTCGGTTCTAGTCACTAAACTCTATCTTGTTAGAGGTGGGCATGGGGAGTCACAACATTGTCCCCTTTGGGAAGAGTCATGACATCACCACATAAATGCTAAAAAATTATTTATAAATCATTAACCATATTATAATTTTTTTTATAATATACCTATGATTGTATCTATAAATTTTACGATAACCACTAACAAAAGAATCTAAATATTAAATGTTATCTATACCATACTATGATTCCAACTATAACATCCTCCATCACTCATTCAATTAATTGGGGATAAAAACATCAACATCTCATTTTTGGATTTGATACAAATGAATGTTACTTTATTTTTACATCCAAAACACAGAACATTAGAATGAAATATTGGATCACTTACACACTGAAGGGAATGTTTGGTCTTAATTTTTATAGAATTAGTAGAAACTCTTACTTAGACATTACCCATAAATTCGAGAGGGTATTTTTTAATCAATTTCTATCTATTGGTATACTTTATTAAGTCTTCAAAACATCCATAATTAATATCATGTTAGAAACGATTCCTAACAAAAAATCATTTAATAATCACTCATCATAACCTAGGGAATCAATAAATATAAGAAGGCTGACCCCAAATGCTCGATACATGTTATCATAAGTCATAATAATTTAATGTAATGATTGAGAATTGGATGTGAATAAGGGAATACTGACACAATAAATGTGCATAAGAATAATATTAAAATTCTACACCCATAAATACTTGGATCATAAATCATAAAAACTAGAATAAATCATTATTAGTGATAAGATTCAAAAGTATAAAAAATCCTGAGACATGTGATATCAATATTGGTACAAACGAATAATTAAAATCAATAGAAAAAAATTATGTTGGTATAACTGGAAAATTGTTATAACAACTCATTTTAATAACATGTTAGAAATAACAAGGTCAAAATTAAATCCATCAGAGAAACCCTCCATAAATTTTTTCATCATTCCCATAAAGGCATGGAACATTATCCAATACATTGCAGCACTATCTTGGAACACCCATCATATAAGGTATATCATGCCACCTGATGCTATCTAGGATCACTTTTAATATAAGATATATTAATCTCGACATGTGATATATATTCAAAACCATCATCTAAATTATATCATCCTACCCCATTAGTCATAATGGTGCTCAATCTAGTATTTATAAAATGTCTAACAACCATAACATGAATAAAGTATATATAACTCTCAAATAATCATAAAATTGATAAAGATAATTATTAAATTCCTATCAGTACTAAACCATGTAAAAAAATATTTAATGAAAATCTATATAAATAATCATTATCACTCTATATAATTAATATGGATTATATCATTCCAAAATACCCATATTTTGAATAATTAACAAAATGCTTTTTTGATGCAGATGAATTGAAATTTCCTTAAAAAACAATTAAAAATATTTTTGAGGGAAATAAAATTTCGAAATTGAGTGACTTCAATTGATTTCATCCAATATGGAAATTGATTTTTAAACTCCACTTAGAATATTTTTTGGGGAAAATACCCTTTCCATTTGAGGACACATATTAGAAATCAAAAAAATAATCAATAATAAAAGAAATGAATTTCATTAAAAATAACCACAAAATATTAAACTAGATACATTAAAACATTTATTGTTGTTGATGATGTATTTTTCTATAAAATTAAAATGCATTAAAAAATAATCCTATCATATTTTTTCAAGAAAATAAAAAAATTTCCTTATTCAAATAAATTACAAGAAAATAAAATTTAAATTTCTGTAAAAAAATATTGTGTATAAATTAATTTAAATAATAATTTTAAAAATATTTACAAAACATTTTCCCTTAAAACAGGGATTTTTATGAAAAAATAAATACCAACTAAGAGAGAATTAATATAATATTTTATTAAAAAACATATCAAGAATTTTTTGTTCTAAAGATAATAAAATTTTACTATTACCTTAAAACATACCTAATAAAAATAATATAAAAAATGAACATTTTTTAAGAATTTATTAAATAAGTTCCATTAATATATATTAAAGGGTAATGAATTCAAAATAAAATTACATTTAAACATAAATCCACTTCTATTTTCATAAATTTTCATTCGTAAGCCAAATGAAAGAATAACATCAAAAGAAAATTTTAGAACAATTAAAATAAAATAATTAAAAATATAAAATATAAAATATTATGTATATACACATATATAAATAAAATATGTGTTTAACATAACATCTTTTCCAATGAAGAGTGTTTATGGTGAGAAATGCTTATAATGATCATTTTATTGAAGTGAAAATTACTCAGTGAATCGATTATGTGTATCATCCGTAACTCCAAAAAATCATGTAAAAATATAAAATTATAAATTATAATAACAATAAGTAATAAAAATAATATTAAAAATATAATATTAAATATTTTTAACAATAAATATTACCCATGGTAATGAAATTGAGATATAAAATTCTATACCACATAGTAAATTTCAAGTAATATTACCATGGATGAAATAAATCTAATTGAAACGTAAAATACAATTATTTAGGAAGTAATAGTGATATTAAATGTAAAATGGGATGTATATACAACATATTAAATTAATTATTCACATAAAAATAAAATCATTCTCAATGATAGATAATTTAAATGAATTCTATTTCCGATAATCTAAACTTTCTAGGCATGCCCTTTAACTCATGCATAATAAGAATATATTAAATTATTTGATCCGAAAATAATATATTATAGTTTTAATAAAATTTACTTATAAAAAAATATATTCATTTTAATGAAATATTTAGATACATAATTAGTTACTTTCACAGATTGGGTTTTATGGATGTTCAGTTAATTATTCCTAGAAGGCCTTAGTATGTTGAAATAGGTCAAAGTGGTCATTGGTACATAAAATATAGAAAAATTATCACAAAATATTTATCACATTTATACATCAATAAAATTTTAAAATTGAATAAATATATTGGTTTTTAAAAATTAAATACGTTTAAATAATGGAAATAAAATGTCGTATTTAGGCATGAGTAACATTTCCAATTTTCAATGATCATTATGGAAAGGACATAAGTAATATTTTATCACTAATGAATTATAATTATTTCATAAATACGATAATATATCATTCAATACACACACACACACACAAAATATATATATATCTATACATATATATCAATCATGTTATTTTTTTACGATAAAATAACATTGCTTCACCAATATGGTAGTTAACACATATTCACAAACAATATTATCATTTTTTATTGAGTGTATAGTTAATAAAAAATGCTATATTATATATTAATAATTAATAAAATGTAATTTATATTATAAATATTTCATATGTATAACATATATTCACTATCTTTATCCTTTTTACCTTCCATGAAAAGTATTTGTGAAAAATGAATCACATCGCTTTGTGGGATGTCAGTCAAACACACATATAAGTGAGGTTATCATATCCACCACAAAATGGAATATTATTAATGTATATGTGATATTATAATTTCAAGGATATAATAATAAATCAAATATTTTAAAATAATATATTAAATTTGTAGTTATAAAAATCATGATAGACGATGACAGAAATCAAATTACATAGGTCCCCAGGGTAGTACAACGACTTTCACATGAATGAGGGGTTAATTTAAAATTTTATGAATGAGGTGGTGGATTTATGTCCTTAAATATAAAAAATAATATATCATCAATGGAATATACTGGTGATACTATATATTGAAAATTATATAATTTATAAAGGTGGTATTATAATAAGTAAGAAAGGAAGAGTTTTGTGAAAATAATTACCTTCACATAGAAAAAAATTCTTTAGATATCTTATTATATATAATAGGGATGATATATTTGGATAAAAAATTATCTATTACAAGTATAATTATTATTTCGATTCATTTGGGTAGGGTAGGTAAATCTAAATGGCATTGGATATGTAAACAAGTGAAAGGTGGAGTAGCCTTTTATAAAGGAGGAGGAGTAGAATATTATTAATATCCAAATCTATTATATAATTAGAAGTAATTATCACCCCATGTTCATAAATAACTGAAAATTAAAGGAGTTTAGGGATTATATATTCATTCAACACCTCCTACATATTAAAAATATCATTATTTAAACATGTGATTCATTAGCCTTTATGTTAACCTGGTTTTACAATTCTAGTTTTCCCTGTGGAAATAGTTATTTATTTTTTTACATTGGTTATTAGACCCATAATCCTAAAAGATAAATTATTATTATTAGATAATTTTTAAACAAATTCTCTAAATATTAAATCAATCTTATAAAATAAAAATCATATGTTTATGGAGAAATAACTTTCACACAAGTGCATTTAATAGGAAAAATCATGCTTAACCTTTACCATGGTAACACCATTTATATAATTTTGGAATCAGATTAAATATTATAATAGGTTCATTGGTCCTTGGATGTACTATGGATGATATTTTTATGTATACAATGATAAATTGGATGTATATATGATTCTTATTTTTTTTAAATCATTTAATAAAATATTTATTATTATAAAACAACATTAAAGTCAGTTTTGACACTATTAATTTAATATGATATTCAAAAACTAAATAAAATGGTGGAATTAAAAAATATTAATTAAAAAAAAATCGAAAATATAATATTTATATAAAATTTTATTATGTATTATAATTAATTCAATTCATTTTAATTTTAACATGATGAGTATTAGTTATTTTGTTTTTCTATTAATAAAAGAACTATTATGATTGTGTTTCTTAAAAAAGAAATGTTAAATTATAAGTAATAAAAATATAAATAAAAATTCCAAATGAAATAATTATCATTATCCTAAAAATAATTTTCAATATTCATTCACAGATATCTTTTTTCCCTATGTGTAAACATAATTGAAATTTAAATAAAAGAGTTTGATATTTGTTCATTTCTTGTACATAAATTAATATATCGGTCACAGTCATGGAAAAGTGTATTAATGGAATACAATATTGATCATTTGTTAATAGCTATTGAAATATTGAAATTAAATTGATATATGATACGTTTTAGGTCATTTAAACCCTTATCTATTTTGTCTATACCCCTAGAAACCACATTTTGACTTTAACTAAAGTAAAATATTTTTATTGTTATCAATACTCATTATGAGAAAAAATTACATTCACTATATTATATAATATTTATTATGAATATTCCAAAATCTGAATACATTTCACATCATTAAATTTTCAGAAGTAGTAGAATTTAATTTAATATTACACCGCAAAATAGATGAAAAGTGGTTTATGAAAACTGTATTTTGACTGAAAGTTGATTATCTACTAACTGTATTACTAGTAATAATAATTAATAGGATTTAAGTAATTTTTTTTTGGATAAATAATGTATATATTTTATTCAAATAACTCATCAATTGGGTATATTTTGATAAATTAAAATTGAAGAATGTTAGGCACTTTAAAATAGTTTTTTAATGATCCATATTTAAACCTCAATGTAAACTTATACTAAAATCAAATATAATGAAAATTAATATATAATTATGTGGATTAAATATAAATAATTAATACTTATTTTACATGAAATAACATTCAAAACATAATCATACTTTTAATTATTTAATTTTTTAAACGGAAATGACTTCTTTTTCAAAAAATAAGTATTTTCAATATTCCCGATAAAATTAGTATTTTCTGGAAAATAAAAAAAAGACAAATTTAATTTTTATATAATTATTTTAAATTTTATTTAAATAAGATCATTTTTTAAAATCTCTTTAAATCAGTTATATTTTTTATCTAAATGAAATAAAACATATATTTTAACTAAAAATATTATTGAAGAATTAAATTAATGTACTAAAAATTTATTGATTATTTAATATGAATATATCAATAAATATATATTTATTATGTAATATGTATCAATATATATATATATATACCATAATGAAGTAAATTCAATTCATACCCTCAAATTTAATGGTTTAGTTACAATAATCTTATTTAAATAATCTTGATTCATGGTTCATTCCAGTTCGGTGTTGCATATATTGTATTAAATCTTTTATTTTTTATTATAAGAAATTCCATTTTTTAAATATAATAATATACTCTATACATAAGAATTTATATAGATAATATAAAATATATCTTAATTTAGTATAATTGTGATGAAAACTCCTTTCATTGGATTCTTTTTTAGTCAAATGAGTTATATATTCACGAATAATAAATTTATATATTTTAAAAAAATTATTAAGAATAGTATTCCGACATATTAAAATTTTAAAGACCTCTTACATTATTTATACACACACTAATTATATAGTTTATTCTCACATCAACCACTAGAGGTTGTTCTACTGATTCCCCAAAAACTAAATTGTTATGTTTATCGTGTTTAATATTATTATCAAATAGTTACTATATATCTATAATAATAAAAAAAATTTATTATAAATCATTTAATTTTCATAAAATTTTATATTTATCTTTTAACATTAGTATGAAAACTAATAATAACAATGCCTCATGGGGGTGATAACACACATGCACGCATGAGCTATGATTTAATTTTACTATGAAAAGAAGGCTAAGAAGATCAATAATATATAATATTTCTAGATTATTATTTATTAAAAAAATAAAATATATATTTTTTAATTAAATATTTATAACCATACAAGTGAAGTTGTCTTGAAAACTAATTTATACAACCTTGTGGATACGGTGGTATGTACATACATGAGAGAAGTGTTTTCATTTCCGATATAGTCGAATAGAAAATCAAAATGGATGTGTAATTGGATTAAAATTATATAATTATATCAAATAGACTGATTTAACTATATGAATGTTGTTATTTATGATTTAATAGAGGTTTGAGAATAAATTAACAGAAAAAGTCTTGGTAATATCATATATCAATTATTTAATAACCACATTTGGATTAAACATTTATCCTCATTGTAATTTCCTTTTTGTGAGAGAAGAACCTATAAAAATGTAAATAAATTAATAAGTTGAATTATAGAATGAAATTTTCAAAATAACTTTGATAATAAATAGTTTATAATATATGAAATAAGCTTCATTTATATATGTGAGTTTATTAGAAAAAATTCAAACATTTAGAAACTTAAAATATAATAATGTTAGTCTTCTAGGAATGTATGTACATATGATATAAATTTTTTATATTAAATTATATAGTTTATAAATTTAATTAGGAAATATGTTTTAGACATGTAGTTAGTAAATAATATTACATATATATTTATAATACCCCCTTCATTAATCATTTTTAACATTAACTATTGTGAAAAAGTTTTTACCAAGAATAAGGTTCATTGAAGGAAAAACTTTTGTTGACCGAATTTAAAAATATTAATTAATCTAATTCCCTAATATTGAATCAATTTTAAAATACTAAAATATTGTATTTTTAAAATACTAATTTTTATATTTTTTCACAAATCAAAATTAATAAGCTGCGTAGAGAAATATTCATTTTAAGCTTTAAATTATTTTATGCAAAAATAATATAAAAATTAAATTCCCAAGGAATGTATTTTATTAGTTTAAAGAAAAAAAGAACTATTTTTACATAAGAAAACTAAATATATGAGTAATATTATGTTAAATTGATTAAATGGGAAGAATGAGAAATAGTTTTTGTTTGAATAAAAAAATTTACATTGAATTTAAATATGTCAATCATCAATTTACAATCTATTTTTAATATTTTCAAATGATTTAAAAAAACATATAACTTTATATTTTGTCTAATAAAATGTTTAGAAAATATTAAAATCTTTCTTAAATCACCACATTTTAATAAATTCTACATTATTTTAAATTACATATTTTTCACAACTAACCCAAATATTTAATAGTTCCGAAAAACAAATATCTCATGCCTATTTTTGGCAAGATAGATTCAAAAAATATAATTTATTAAAAATAAAAATATAATATTCTATATTAATAATTTAAAAACATAATTAATAATATTATTTTCTTTATGTTATGTTTTATTTAGAATAAAATATTTTATACTATAATATTTTTGCGGTGTTATGTAAATGATATGGCACTATAAATTTTTTAATAATTTAATAATTCATCACATTAAAATTAAGAATAATCTTATGATTCAAATAATTATTTTTTCCCCAAGTTCAATAAATGAAATCATAGCCTAAATTCATTTTAAAAATTAGCTTGTCTTAAATCTCAAAACATATAATTATGTTTGAAAGGAACCACATTCAAATACCCTTTCTGATAGCCCTCAATGATTCTAATAATTTTATAATAGAGGTGGTGATTCAATTAATTCATACATTTATACATTTATATTTTAGAAATTTTTATAGAACCTTCTAATTATGCAACACCCAAAAATTATAGGTAAGAACATTTTATTTGATAATTTTTGTTAAAAAAACCATTAAATATATTTCATTAAATTCAACCTCATTGATAACTTGTAGAACAATAAACCCTGAGTCTAAAGAGAATACAATATAATGCACCATTATTACCTAAAAACTAAATTGGATGGTAAGAATTTTATTAAATAATAAATTAATATTACTCTAACATATTTAATAGAAATAAAATAAGAATCATTTTAAATAATAAGTGAAATGTCTTAGGAAAAACATCATTCCTAAAAAAAAGTTTTTCATGGAGTTAACAAATAATATAAAACTATTTTTTTACCCCCTTCAGAAAATTTATTTTTTACAATTATCTTAATTTTTAAAATTTTAATTTCAAAAGTATCTCCAGGTGATTTTTTGGTAATATTTTTAAATGTATTATTTTCCTATAAATAGTTAAAAAATAAATATATTTAATTGAAAACAATAATTTCATATATATTTTTTGTGAGGATCCTATTTTTTAAAAATTGGATTGGAAGTAAAATTAATTCAATTTTAAATCTACTAATCCAATATAGATCATTTTATTCATGTTTATATTGAAATTTTAATAAAAACAATTATAAATTTTTGGACATTTTTTATTTGAAAATGTATTTTTTCATAACATATATGAGATTAATTTATAATTTAATTTATCAAAATATATCTGTAAAGTTCAGGAAAAAATGATTCTATATTTTGAATAATCATAATTTATATTTTCTCATAAGTTTGACATATGTTTTTACCAAAATGAATAGTGAAAACTCTAATCATTTATTACCATGAATAAGCTAAAAATGGGTTTACTATTTTTATACTAAAACATAAAAGATAAATTGTCCAAAATATCAATCTAAAATATATTTTTATAGAAATATATTGGCCATTATGAAAATTAATCACTTTGAATCCAGTTTTCATTAGAAAAATGTAGATTCGCCTTTTTTTCAAAAATAACCACTCCTCCACTCTCTTATCTCATAAAAGGAATCCCCACATATTTCATATTCACAAAATAAAACCCTTTTAGTTCATCCAATCCATGAAAAAGTAACATCTCGAAATCACTAATGCCTTTCGATATTAATTATATTTTATAGGTAAAAAACGTAGAATCCTTTTAGAGAAAATTTAATGTGGTTACTCGATATAGAGGTAACGTTATTCGTTAATCATATTTATTTTATTTTTTCATAAACCTCCTCCAATTATTATTATCCCATGATGACATAACAAAATCAACTTCTTAAATTTATTAATATCTATTTATGTTAAGGTAATTTGTTAGAAACCACCCATATATCCATCAAATGGGTAATGAAATAATCATTCGCTTGTATGGATGACTAACACCTAGCAAACAGATGTAATTAATTTTTTCCATTAAAAACACTCATGGTTGAGTATGATGATGTATATAAATTATATATATGATCTATATAGAATTAATAATCCTATATAGTCATAATATAATATAGAAATTTTTTTACCATCCATTGCATAAGTGATACGATAATGTCTTTTGTGTATACAGTGGACTACCGCCATACGAAATGAGGTGATTCATTCTTCACTAACACTTTATATAGAAAAAATCAATGATAACTTCAGAAAATATATGTTATATAAATGAAATAATTATTCTATTCATGTCATATATATCCTTCTGAAAAATAAATATAACTTTTACTTTCGGAACATTTTCAATCACTTAATGATGATAAAGTTGTTCGTGTACGTGTCGACAACCACCTTCATGATGTAATGTGACTCAATTTTCACCCCCATAAAACATAAATGATATATATATATATAATTATATGCAATAAAATAATATGATATATTTGTTATTATTATCATTATAGGAGGACCAAATATTACATACCTTCTATTAGTAATGACCATTGAAATATGGAAACGTTATACATGCATATGAACGACTAACCGTCTCTTAGATCCTAAAAAAATTAATTTACCAAAACCATCATCCATGGTTAGTATTATAAGTATAATTGATGTATTAATATTAAAATTATTTCAATATTATTACACTAGATATTCTTAAACTATATAATATTAAATATTATAGGATCATTCATGAAATATCATGATTTAGAAAACCAGGTTACTTACACTTATTACATTGAAAATAATGAAAATTATTAATGAACATGTTATATAATTTTATAAAAGGATCATATGTGATTTTATAAATTCTAATATAATTCATTTATAAATTAATAACTTGTTAAAAAAACAATATAATATATTAAATAACATTCAAGTAAATGGTTGTGTTAGGTAAGAAGATTATTCTCAATTCCATTAATTGAGCCATATTTAGACTTTATTGTCACATAATGGAATTTTTATAGAAGACTCAAACCCTTTTTAAGGTATCCTTTTTTCATTGATTTTGATATACCATGTTTTTATTTTTTACATTTGGTTGTTTTTTGTAACATTTGAAAAATTTTGGAATCAAAGTGATGGTGAATGGTTGAAGCCTGGTTATGGAGATCCCTGGTGTTCACCCTAAGAAATTGTTCTCCCTATTTTAAGAGACATGAGGTGGCACATGGTAAGCACACTATTTGGTGAATGCATGTGTCCACCCCCCAAACAACTCAAAGATGAGTATGATGGGATTTTCAAGGTGGAACATGGTGTTTTAATTCGTGTGCCCACATAAGAGAAACTATGCTCCCCTATGGTGAGATGAAAAGTTAAGGAGATTAGTTCAAAAACCATGCCCCATACCAAAGAAACCACAAGTGTGGGTTTTAAATCTGTCGAACATTTTTTTAAAATTCAATAACCAACAATTTTATAGCCTTATTCTCCCCACTCATCCGTAACCTAATTAATATATTTATTGAATATACTAGGTTAATTATAACGATCTTAAAAACCCATTTTTATGAATCAATGATCTGATCAAAAGATTATCTACTACATGGTTTGAGTTTTATTCCCTGACTGGTTACATATCTCTCCCATATATCTTTCTCAATAAAAATGGTCTAGTTTCCTCTATTGGCAATGATATATATATATATACATAGGTTTTTATTGATGTTAATTTTTTGGATATGGATCATAGTATTTTAGATAAAGATGTTACATGGCTTTGGGATGTTGATCATTCCAATTCATGTTTGGGATTCCAGTTTGAAAAAAATATATAAATGACCATGAGGTATGTGGTATAATGGTAAAATCTGGTTGTACTAATTATTATTTCATGTATAATATCATTAAATATAAAACTTCATGTTGGGATATTTCACTCTTATTGGAATTAATTAATTAATTGGATTCCCATGCGATAATAAATTTCGTAGATTTTTTGATAATGAATTTGGTGAATAATAGGAATGTGAAATTAAATAATTTATTATTTATGACATTTATAGTGACCCTTATAGTGTGTTTTTATAAATTTAAGATGATTTTGATCCTTGGTGATAGCTGATAATAGTGAAATGATAATTTTTAAATTTATACTTGGTTGATAAATGAAATTTGTAATGGGTTGAATAATAAATTATGCTAATGGATAATAAAAAATATAATAATTATTGAACCCTAATGGTTATATATGAAACTGAGTTATAGCAACGAATTTTATTCTCAAAATACACATGGTTAGATAGAATGTCTCTCTCACCAACAAATTTATTTATGTAATATTTCTTATCAATGAGTTGTGGGATAAAGAATACACTTCCATATACCCTATGGCATCAAGACTACTATATTAGACCCCATTTTTTGACATTAAAGTTGAAATTGATTAATTGAGGCATGAAAATGAAATCTTGAAATATGATATCCCTTTTGGGATGGTCCAAACTCATTCATAGTTCAAAGAAGGATTTCATGGATTATATTTAATCTGAGCCCAATGAATTACATGGTTAAAAAAAGAATAATGAAAAGTGGAAATTGTTTACTTTTTTTATTGTAATTTATAAATTATACAACTAAATACACTTGTATTGATTAGAAATTGTTTTATATAATATTGGTGGTGGTATAATGAGTAGTTATCATACATCACACAGGCTAGTGGATTGGTACCTAAATAGTATTAATGTTTGAAGGACATGATAAGGGAAAAATCCCTATGTTTGACTAATAATTTTGGATGGAGAAAGGATGAGGGAACCCAAAATGATGTCAGGACCACATGCGTGTTCATAATGTATTTATTTTGATTTTTCACATGACACTTGACATATATTTGGAATAAAATATATAATTCATTGGTTTGGAAATTAATTTTCATGTTATTCTTTATCATGTTACATTGTTCCGTATTGGATATGTTATTATTTTGGTTATTTTTTATCATTAGGTGGATATTATTTATTTATTTATGTTATTTTAGATCATTTATAAAGAGGTTATAATCTCCCCCAGATATCTATATTTTATCATCACTAGAATTCTATAGTATTTGGAATACTAGGAGGTGTTCCTGACATCATATGTCCAACTATCTTTGGGCACCGACATGTAGAACCTAGGGTGGGATATTACAAAGTGTAATTACAGGATTATTATTTAATTATCACTTTTCATAATATTTTGGAAAGGTATGCATAAGAAAAGTTGTTTTAGATCCTTGATTATGAGACCTTTCATGGGTTTAGCTAACTCATGTATGGTGGAGAACTCATGTATGGTGGAGAACTCATGTACCCATAGAGATATGACTGTCAATGAAGTATTTTGTTACTATTGGAATTTATTTCACATTGGTTGATGCACATGTTATGAAATGTTATTTCATTCATAGATTTTACATGTGGCTCAGTACGGGGTGATATTTTTGTACACATGCATAATTTTATGTGCACAAGATTTATTGTGATATGCATTATTTTATGCATTCATTGAAAAGAATATTTTGGTCTAGTGGTTATATTAAATTATTTTTTATGATTAATTATTTTGTTCAAAATAAATGGTTCTTAATAATGATATTATCAATTTAATATAATAGTACATCTAACAATTTTAAATGAATAAACATGGTTTTTATCATGAAACCTTGAGATGTGATGATTTTTTACACTATGTTATCCATGAACTAAGTGAGGGATGGTTGAGGTTAGTTTTAGTGCCTCAGTTTTAACCATATGATCGAGTGAGTGGGAAGGAATTATTATGGATCTTTGGGAACTTTTATTTTTAAAATTTTAATAATATGTTTTGTTCCGTAATATTTGCACATGTAACTGTATATATTTTCCTCCATGATGAATCTTGATGATAGAATGGAAGCAGGACATGACTACAAATAATCCTATGATCATTGAGTTTGATCCTATAATGATTCTAAATTAAGGATCCCTAGACTAGATATGTTATAAATTTTATTACAATATGAAATTTTTGTAAATATTCCTAGGATGGTATGTGTGGTAGATGTATGAATTTTTATGGTTGTTCTAGTTTCTACACCCTATGATATTTACTATAGTGGGTGGCCATGAGGAAGATGAGTTCTGTATTGAGTCTACACAAACTATGCAAGATCATTTAAGGAATCCTACTAAGAAGAGAGTTATGTTTCATGTGTATATATTTTTTGGATCAAGATATGAGTTGGTTGAAAATATATAGTAGGGTTAAATAGATATAGAATTTTGAGTGGAATAAATTTTAGGAGAATTTCATTGGGCACTATTACCCTGAGTCACTTAGGAAGGCGATGATAGATTATTTCATGTGGTTGACCTATAGGATTACGTTCATGATGTTCTATATTGTATTCTAATCTAATTTACAGTGATTTTATGAAGTGTTAGAAGGATATGTAAAAACAACATGAAATTGATTTTTGGAAATGATTAAATTGGATATTATCTCCCATGTTATTATCTTTCTGCTAAAAAAGTTTTCCAATGTAGTAAATTATGACCTCATTTATGAGGGTAACATAAAAATGGATTCCAGAAGAATGAAGATGGGTTCTACTAGATGACCATGAGTTAATTATTTCAAGAGAAGGAACCATTTCATTCAGAATGTTAACTATGTAAATATAAAATAGATTGTCTATGAAGAATGATAGATTTCTCAGAGTATTAAATAAATATATTTCCACCTGTATCATTATTTTGGAAAAATTCTTAGTCAATGTCCCTAACAAAGTGGGAAGGGAATAGCCTTTGGAAGAATGGGTTCCCTATATATGTATTGAAAAACCCATTAAACAATGGGAAATTATAGAGGATCCATAAAGAGTCAGAGTATTATAAGGGGGTATTCTACCCCATACCAGTCAGGCTATTAGAGTTATACCAGTGGTGGTAGTTAAGTTAGTGGATGGGGTTGGCTTCAGAAATATTGCTCAAATTAGTAGAAGGGTGCATCATAGGGGAATATGATAGCAGAAAAATGGAGATGTCATGACAATAACATAGAGGTAATACATATATTTTGACAAAAAATTGGACCATTAACTGTCAGAGGTATTATTCATGTAGTTCCTAAAATTTCCAACACCTTATTTGATACATGATCCTCAAATTTATTTATATATACCAAAATTGATAGTAGTTTGAGTCTAGAAGTGGAGTTTTTGTGTAGGGTTAAAACAATCAATACACCTATGTGAGTATGGTTGAGAGATTTCTGTTTATGAAGGTGGATTTCTATCAAGGATTGATTATATATTTTTTCATTAGGATCTCTAAATACGTGACATTTCATATTTTTTCATTATTTTGGGTATCTTATTTCTAGTATCTAACTATAACCACATCAAATTTTATTTTTGGAGAGAGATAAATAGGTCTCCATAGGGTAATATTTGTGTTCATCATGGATATTTGGACATCTAGATGGGCCGTATAGGCCCAGTGCATCAGTAACTGGGGTTTAGACATCCCAATATACAAGTTTTTTGCTGGATGATTATTATGTTAAAACATCTATCTTTCCACAGATAGTGGACCGACTCCATGATATGTCTATTGGGGATATATTAGGGATTCCTCCTAATAGGGATATTGATTCTATGATTCATACCACTTCTAGAGGATAACCACATTCTATTCCACCACTGAGGGCAGAACCAATAGACCATCAAGAACATAAGACTTAGTTGGAAGAGTCGACGGATATGGTTTTTAACCATCCACGTACATCACCATAGTGTTCTATAGAATATTTATATAAAAATGAAGATATTACCTTGTGATAATGTGTTGATTATTGAATTTTTAATGAGATGAAAGTTAATACAATATATTATATTATAATTAGATAATAACTATCTGATCAGTTGATGAGAGGTTCTATTTTCTCCAATACTGGCATGAAGTTTTGGTATAATCACATAATAGTTCAACATTATGATTTAACATGTATAAATTTTAAAAATAATTACAAACTATATTAGTTCATTATTATGACAATTTGGATAATTAATGCCCCATTTTTGTTTGTAGACTAGATGAACCAAATCACACACCCATACATAGATTAGCTTGTGGTCATTTGTGTGGTTGAAATCCGACTGTACACTATTATTCATAATGAACATACCATTATCTTTAAATCTCCATGAGAATACTTAGAGGGAGTCATCTATACTCAAATATATCTAATTTCAATTATTGATCAATATTGTATGTAACAACCCGAGATTTTATGAAAAATATTCTTTTTAATTTCATTAATGTCTTGTGTTGTACGCTACACCAAAATGAGCTTGCACAACACGTATCCTTGACCTGCCTTGCATTACATGCAATCATGACCTTCCCCGATAGCGTGTGTAGTATGCAATATAGAGTTTCACTAAACGACGATATGCTATTAAAATATTATTAAAACTAGCTGTTATGAATAGTAATAACCACTTTTTGAAATTTTGTAAATTTTATTTTTCAAAATGGACTTCATTTCTGGATTTGGAATATCGAAATTAGCTTAGGGTGAAATTTTGGTACTTTTCGGATAACATTCATTTTCTGATGAATAGTGAAAATTACTAAATTTTAATTAAAAACAACCTTTTTAATAGAAATAATTGATAGTGATAAATAATTAATTTGATTGGTTTTAATGTATATTTAGAATATATTTTTACAATTTAATACAATGTTGGTTATTGGATGTGATTTCACATTTAAACCAGACATAAACAACTGTCAATCTTTTGATAGTTATTATCTCTTAAGAAGACACTATTTGTTTTGACGACGGGAATTAATTTTTAAATTAATTAATGCAACTGATATGTTTTGAATTTGGTAAAATAGACATCATTTTTGAATTCATAATATCAAATATATCTTAGTCCTAATTTTTGTTATTTTTCTGGAAACTTTTATTTTTTGATGAATAGTGAAACCACTAAGTTGTCGTTAAAAAAATGAATTTTTCATAAAACTTATTTTTACCGCTTCTGTGACTGGAATTTCAAAAATATGAGAGACACGGTTGATGTCAGTAAGTAAAATGTGGTTCAATGAGATGAAAATAATTTTTGGTGAATAATAACTTTTTACTTTTATTTACCACGGTTATAAGTAAATATGGTAATTACGGGTAAAAATGATATTATTATTACCCTAAAACATGTCCTAATTCTATTGGATAAGATTAATTCCACCAAAAACAACCTTAGGAATAAAATATGACCATTTAGGCCCACTTGTATTAGATTAGGACATTTATTATTAATTTATTTAAAGAATGGTTAAAATAGTTAAAATCAAATTTTAATAAGTAAATAATTTTTAATATGGGGTTATACATAAGATAAATTCGACTATAAATATTAATTAGAAAGATAAAAAGATTTCCTACATAATGGTATTTTATTTGTAATTTTTAGACATTAAATAAGTTAATTTATTTATGACACAACGATGATGCAGTAATAATCTTATTAATGAAATATTGACATAATTGATGTTCCAAATACCCAAATAAATTTAATTTGAGACTTTTTATGAATTAAACTAATTTTCTAGGTTAATATGACATGTTAGTATTGATTTAATTAACTTGTATCGAGCTAATCTTTCTGTTATGATTTTCACAAAAATCAATTACTAAATAGTGTCAAAATTGACATAAAATAGTTTTTAAAACAAATATTATATTATTGATTGTTATTTTATTCCTAAAAATATAAAGATCGGCCAAATGACTTAGATAAGGATATATATATTAATAATAAACAACTTTGGGTTCTTTTGGCTTGATATAGTAAGTTTATCAACCTTATAGTGTAAGAAAACAAGAAGACACGGTGAAAGTTAAATTATCTAACTTAAAGTTAAATCTAAATTATAAGGTTAAAATTGATACCTAAACTTGTCTAAATTATATTGGATGAGAGGATTACGACCCCTACCCACCTTTGCTTCGAGATATATCAATTTGGAGCTATTTAAAACCGAACATGACTTTATAATAAAATAATATTTTTAGTTATTCTAAAGGTGCCCCTCTCCTCCCTTATAAAAGGGCACCTCCTCCCCCTCTTCCTCACACCACTTTGAGCATTCAAGCTCGGCCAAACCCTGAAAATGCTCCTCTACACTTCCATATAAAAATCCTAGAGGTTCCGGTCTTCTTCAATGACCTATTTTAGTGCCCTAAAAGGAGGTCTCAAAGAAGCACTTCAAAGAAGAGGTAATGTCCGTTACCGATTATTTCATCTTTATTTCTTCTTCCACTTATTCTTCTTTAGTTGTTTCATTATGAATTAATAACATCATTATAACTCATATAATGATATGTTATTATAATTATTAAACAATCCTATTTCACCATCTATCCATCCTATGGAAAACGAAATCACCGCGTGCACGTACGTACGGAATACCGTCTCCACGCCGTGGTGTAATCTATTTTCCACCACCACCTTACATGGATGGGTATAATTGTGTACATAATAACTATATATGATTATTTTAAAGTGATATTGATTTTGAAATAGTATACATACACTCCAATACAATTCCACGATCATGAGAACGATATCATCACTCGTGCGTACGGACGGACTACCGTCTCCACGACGCGATGAGATTCATTCTCCACGTTGACCATTAATGAATGATTATAATGTATATATAATAAGTAATCATTAAGTATATGACATAATAATGATACTGGATTTATATGTATACATATGTATGTCATCTACTTAATTCTATTCAACTCAATAAAGAAACGAAAACAGCGTTCATGCGTATGTACGACCTACCGTCTCCATGAATGGTGTATTTCTTTCCATTTATTGATCTATTATATATATGTATATTCTGAATATATATTATATATAAATCATGTTTTATATTCTATAATTAAGTAACCATGATCTATGTAATCATATGAATAATTACAATCAAAACACGGACGAAAAATGAAACGATTTTACCCAAAACACTCTTTAACATGGAATTTACAAACGAACGGTTAATATAAAGTCATAAGTGAACCATATATGATATCATAATAATGATTATGATTCTAAAATAAGTCAATGACATTATTTAAATCATTATAATGGAGGTTTGGACACTTCCAAAGCAACTCGGACCTAAGGTAAGGGAAATATCACAATCTCATTTTTATCCAAGATTGTTTATACTTTGAAATTTACTGGGGTGTATTTATCATCCACATCCATGTTTCCTCAATATGTAATATTATTTCCATTCAACTACAATTTTTTAGATCCAATTTTACCCTTTGGTGAGTTTTTAGTAAAAGATATGAAAGGAATCTTTTGTCTTTTTTCGTACGAGGTACTTTTTGACTTTTCCGACAAAAGTACGAGAATAATGTTGTTTTTAACTTATACGACATGAATGGATTTTAAAAACATTATTTCCAAGAAGCTTACATTACAAGTTTTCAAGTTTATTTTTAATCAACTTCTTTTAGTTTAAAATTGTATGACATGTTAAGAAAGGAAAAATCTTTTTGAAGTAGAAATGATATTTTCCTCAAGAATGGAGTTCAAGTGTTTTATCAAAATTATTTTCCATCTATGATAATAAAAGGGTTCTGTTTTTATCCTTATTATTACACTGATTTGATTATTTTGTGATGGAATTATTTTTTTGAATTCCTTTATATTATATGAATTGTATTACGATGTCATGTTGTTTAAGAATCCCATTTGTATTACATGGGTTATGCTATGATTTATGGTTTATGATTTTGTGGCACACATAAGAATGGTATCATTATGAGATGGGTGGGACCTATATCTTCCTACAATTCATTGGGTAAATATTTTATATCTCATGAGATAGACATGGATGGAACGGTAGGTTATACCGGTTCAGTGAAACACGACTGAAACGAGGAGTGAACTCTGTTCAGAAAGGGACTTTGTCCACTAAGATAGTCTTGGAAATGAGTCTTGACTAATAAGAAATGACTCTCTATGATTATGTGTGAATGCTACAAAGATTCATGTTTTAAGTTATGATTATTGGGATTACATTTCACTACTATGATTTATCCCATGTTATGAAATTATGGTCTCTTTTGCAGGTTAAGATTTCCAAAAGATATGTTCTTATGAATATGACGTGATTGATATTTCTTTTGTTTACCCTTACTGAGCATTTGAGCTCACCATTTTATGTTTTCTTTTCCCCAGGACATAAAGAAAGGATTTAGGTTTAGAAAAAAAGAAGATCTTTATGGGAGATGTTGAAGATCATTCACCACAATTAGAAGATTATATTCTGAGTTTCCAAAGACAATAAACTATTACGGTCCTTGTGTGTGGGTTTTTTGTTATGTACTAAGTACTCCGAAAATGTAATGTAATTTCCATGTACGTCAAGCTTTGGGTCTCTATAGTTGGTATCAGAGGAAAATTTTAGTCAACCTATTGAAACTAGGATGCAAAAACATTAGTGATATCCCTGGAGATATTTCTAAGGTATGTCTAGGGATGTCCCTAAGGATAAGTATACGTATAGGATATAGTCCTAGAACTATGGTAATGATATTAGATTAAACCAAAGATGTTAGATATTGAAGTTACTCCCCCTTTATTATGATTGTTTCCTCTCACACTTTTCTTTTTGGGTTTTAGAAAATAGCTGGAAACAAGTTGATTCACGATAATGGAGGATATGATGGATAATGGAATGATATTCTTCATGAGCAACCAAATGAAATGGGATTTGGAAGTCCAAACATCATTATTATGCCGAATCAGAAATCTCATAATATGATCAATAAAGTAAAATTTGGTAAGTTTCCGGACTCGTCTAATAAGAGAATGATTGAGTTTCATGATGATCATAGAGGAAAGAAAGTTCAATGTCCCCTATGTAAATCATGTGGGAAGATGCATCAAGGAGAATGTTTCAAAGGAACTTGAAGATGATTTGGGTGTGGAAAAGAAGGACACAAAGCCAGTAAGTGCAAAAGAAAAGGTTCAGTTAACACCAAGGATAAGGATAATGGTATTGCTACGACATCAACAATGGTTAAATGTTTTAAATGTGGAATGTACGGGCATTATGCAAACCAATGCCCTAAGGGAAAGTCTCATGAAGAGAATCAGTATGGTCGTATGGGTAGTATTTATGTGGATGATGATGAAGAGACTACAAATGATATGTGAGATAAAAGAATTGTTGAAGCCCGGTCAATGGTTTAAGAATTTAGTGGAATGATTACATGTTTATCATGTGAAATGTTGTATAAGTAATCTCATGGTACTATGGAATAAAGAGACATCTAAGGATTGTTACATTGTTCTCTTTCCTTGAGTTTTTAAAGTGTATGATTAATGTTACCAGTATACATGAAAGGTTATTCAGATATTTTTGGAATGTAGATGATATGCGCATAATGAAGGGATAAGGAGAAAATTAAATGTTTGATAGTATTCATGAGCTTATGACTGATATAAGGAGAAGGTTATATCATGGTTTGAGTATATAGAATTTTTGGATTTCGGTATGTGGAAAGAGTTAACTTTTGATAGCATTCATGTTATTACTAAGGTTTAATGGATATTCATTTTTCAAGAGAATACATCATTAAGGTATTCGCATGATTGGAATGTGACCAACAAGATGTATGGGGGATAAATGATGGTATTCACATGCTTGGTTGACGACATTTCAAGTAATCATTTTCTTTATACTATGAGCTTGGACCGAAGTATTTTAGATAAGCCTAAAGATTGGAATGGATTATGTTAACCATAAGTTAGTATTGTTTAAGGATAGAACTTTTTTTGATACTATTTATGTGATGTTATAGTAATGTAGTATTAGAAAAAGGACAACCTGCAGGACGGGCGACATCCCATCGCGTCGGACAAGGCTGTGGGAATCGAACACAAAACCGAAGTGTGACTGGCCTTTATCGCCTACCACTGGCCTACAGGAATTCCCTGTTTAGTAGAAACTAGTTTTATTATATTAAGAAGTATGATATATAAATTATAAGTCCTTTTTAGGAACTATATATAATTAAACTCACTATAGATGGACTTATGTATTTTTTTGATAACTTTTCTATCCTTTTGTTTGAGACAGATGGAATCACCCATCATTCTATCACATGATATGCTAACACATCACGAATGACAAATTCAACTTCATTTCTTTAAGAGATGATTTGGAAATTGTCCAAAGAACGACAAACGGTGAGACTATACCAAAATCACAGAAGTATTTCTTCTAATTCCAATTTCATCAACTTTAGGGAAATGATCTTGAAAACCAAAAATGTTGTCCTAATGCTCTTATATCTGATGAATCAGACGGTACCTTATATCGTCACAAATTTATGTCTTTGTGATTGCTGGCTTTTCCATAGCCATGTTATCTACCACTCTCCATCAGAACATGATGGTTAGATTTCTCTTCCATATCCATATTTTCACCTATGTGGAAACCCAGTGATTAGTTTATTTGGGTAACCATTACGTTTCATACTTTTGTTTTTAAAGATTGGTTTTGGTATTCCTTTTGACGATGTGGGTTTCTATTAAAAAAACTTTTGAATAGTAAACCATTTATAACCCCGACGAATTTCGAGGGCGAAATTCATTTTAAGGGGGGTAGAATGTAACACCCCGAGATTTTATGAAAAATATCCTTTTTAATTTCATTAATGTCTTGTGATTTACGCTACACCAAAAGGATCTTGAACAACACACATCCTTTACTTGCCTTGCATTACACGAAATCACGACCTTCCTCGATAGCGTGTGTAGTACGCAATACCGAGTTTCACAAAACAACGATATTCTATTAAAATATTATTGAAACTAGCCGTCATGAATAGTAATAACCACTTTTTGAAATTTTGTAAATTTTATTTTTCAAAATGGACTTCATTTCTGGATTTGGAATATCGAAATTTTCTTAGGGTGAAATTTTGGTACTTTTCGGATAACTTTCATTTTCTTATGAATAGTGAAAATTACTAAATTTTAATTAAAAACAACCTTTTTAATAGAAATAATTAATAGTGATAAATTATTAATTTTGTTGGTTTTAAAGTTAATTTAGAATATATTTTTACAATTTAATTCAATGTTGGTTATTGGATATAATTTCACATTTAAACCAGACATAAACAACTGTCAATCTTTTGATAGTTATTATCTCTTAAGAACACGCTATTTGTTTTGACGACGGGAATTAATTTTTAAATTAATTAATGAAACTGATATGTTTTGAATTTGGTAAAATAGACATCATTTTTGAATTCATAATATCAAATATAGCTTAGGCCTAATTTTTGGTATTTTTCTGGAAACTTTCATTTTTTGATGAATAGTGAAACCACTAAGTGGTAGTTAAAAAAATGAATTTTTCATAAAACATAATTTTAACGCTTTTGTGAGTGGAATTTCAAAAATACGAGAGACACGGTTGATGTCAGTAAGTATAATGTGGTTCAATGAGAAGAAAATAATTTTTGGTGAATGGTAATTTTTTACTTTTATTTACAACGGTTAAAAGTAAATAGGGTAATTATGGGTAAAAATGATATTATTATTATCCTAAAACATGTGCTAATTCAATTGGATAAGTTTAATTCGACCAAAAACAACCTTAGTAATAAAATATGACCATTTAGGCCCACTTGGATTAGATTAGGAAATTTATTATTAATTTATTTAAAGAATGTTTAAAATAGTTAAAATCAAGGTTTAATAAGTAAATCATTTTTAATATGAGGTTATACCCAAGATAAATTCGACTATAATTATTCATTAGAAAGCTAAACTGATTTCCTACATAATTGTATTTTATTTTTAATTTTTAGACATTAAATAAGTTAATTTATTTATGACACAACGATGATACAGTAATTATCTTATTAATGAAATATTGACATAATTGATGTTCCAAATACCCAAATAAATGTAATTTGAGACTTTTTATGAATTAAACTAATTTTCTAGGTTAATATGACATTTTAGTATTGATTTAATTAACTTGGTTTGAGATAATCATTCTGTTATGATTCTCACAAAAATCAATTACTAAATAGTGTCAAAATTGACATAAAATAGTTTTTAAAACAAATATTATATTATTGATTGTTATTTTTTCCTAAAAATCTAAGGTTCGGAAGAATGACCCAGATAAGGTTATATATATAAATAATAAACAACTTGGGGTTCCTTTGGCTTGATATAGTATGTTTATTAACCTTACAGTTTAAGAAAACAAGAAGACACGGTGAAAGTTAAATTATCTAACTTAAAGTTAAATCAAAATGATAAGGTTAAAATTGATACATAACTTGTCTAAATTCTATTGGATGAGAGGATTTCTCCCCCTACCCACCTTATCTTAGAGATATATCAATTTGGAGCTATTAAAAACCGAATTTTACTTTATAATAAAATAATATTTTTAGTTATTCCAAAGGTGCCCCTCTCCTCCCTTATAAAAGGGCACCTCCCCCCACCCTCTTCCTCACACCACATTGGGCCTTCAATCTCGGCCAACCCCAGAAAAGTTATCATCTACACTTCCCTAGAAACATACTAGAGGTTCTGGTCTTCTTCAAAGACCCATTTTAGTGCCCTAAAAGGAGGTCTCAAAGAATCACTTCAAATAAGAGGTAATGTCTGTTACCGATTCTTTCATCTTTATTTCTTCTTCCACTTCTTCTTCTTTAGTTTTTTCAATATGAAGTAATAAAATAAAAATCACTAATATACTGATATGTTATTATAAGTATGAAAAAACCCTATTTCACCATCTATCCATCCTACGGAAAACGAAATCACCGCGCGTGCGTACGTACGGAATACCGTCTCCACGCCGTGGTGTAATCTATTTTCCAGCACCACCATACTTGGAGGGATATAATGTTGTACATAATAACTATATATGATTATTTTAAAGTGATATTGATTCTGAAATAGTATACATACAGTCAAATACAATTCCACGATCATGAGAACGATATCATCGCTCGTGCGTACATACGGACTACCGTCTCCACGACGCGATGAGATTCATTCTCCACGTTAACCATTCATGAATGATTATAAAGTATATATAATAAGTAATCATGAAATATATGACATAATAATGATACTTGATTTATGTTTATATATATGTATGTCATCTACTTAATTCCATTGAACTCAATAAGGAAATGAAAACAGGGTTCATGCGTACGTATGGCCTACCGTCTCCATGAACGGTGTATTTCATTCCATTTACTGATCTATTATATATATGTATATTCTGAATATATATTATATATAAATCATATTTTATATTCTTGAATTATGTAATCGTGATCTATGTAATCAAATGAATAATTACAAGTCAAAACACGAACGAAAAATGAAACAATTTTACCCAAAACACTCTTTAACATGGAATTTACAAAAGAAAGGTTAATATAATGTCATAAGTGAACCATATATGATATCATAATAATGAGTATGATTCTGGAATAAGTCAATGACATTATTTAAATCATTATACAGGAGGTTCAGACACTTACAAAGCAAATCAGACCTAAGGTAAGGGAAATATCACAATCTCATTTTTATCCGAGATTGTTTATACTTTGAAATTTACTCGGGTGTATTTTATCATCCACATCCATGTTTCCTCAATATTTAATATTTTTTCCATTCACCTACAATTTTTTAAATCCAAATTTACCCTTTGGTGAGTTTTTAGTAAACGACATGAAAGGAATCTTTTGTCTTCTTTCGTACGAGGTACTTTTTGACTTTTCCGACAAAAGTACGAGAAGAATGTTTTTTTAACTTATACGGCATGAATGTATTTTAAAAACATTATTTCCAAGAAGCTTCCTTTACTAGTTTTCAAGTTTATTTTTAATCAACTTCTTTTAGATTAAAATTGTATGACATGTTAAGAAAGGAGAAATTTTTTTGAAGTAGAAAGGATATTTTCCTCAAGAATGGAGTTCAAGTGTTTTATCAAAATTATTTTTCATATATGAAAATAAAAGGGTTCTGTTTTTATCAATATTATTACATTGATTTGATTATGTTGTGATGGAATTATTTTTTTGAATTCCTTTATTTATATGAATTGTTTTATGATGTCATGTTGTTTTAGAATCCCATTTTTATTACATGGGTTATGTTATGATGTATGGTTTAGGATTTTGTGGAACACATAAGAATGGTATCATTATGAGTTGGGTGGGACCTATATCTCCTTCCAATTCATTGGGTAATGATTTTATTTCTCATGATATAGACATGGCTGGAACGGTAGGTTATACCGGTTCAGTGAAACAGGACTGAAACGAGGAGTGAACTCGGTTCAGAAAGGGACTTTGTGAACTAAGATAGTCTTTGAAATGAGTCTTGACTAATAAGAAATTATTCTCTATGATTATGTGTGTATGCCACAATGTTTCATGTTTTATGTTATGATTATTGGCATTACATTTCACTACTATGATGTATCCCATGTTATGAAATTATGATCTCATTTGCTGGTTAAGATTTCCAAAAGATATGTTCTTATGAATATGACATGATTGATATTTATTTTGTTTACCATTACTGAGCATTTGAGCTCACCCTTTTATGTTTTCTTTTCCCCAGGACATAAATAAAGGATTTAGGTTTAGAAAAAAAGAAGATCTTTATGGGAGATGTTGAAGATCTTTCACCACAATTAGAATATTATATTCCGAGTTTCCAAAGACACTAAACTATTACGGTCCTTGTGTGTGTTTTTTTTGTTATGTACTAAGTATTATGCAAAAGTAATGTAATTTCCATGTACGTCAAGATCCAGGTCTCTACATTGTACATTTCATATGTAACATCATCTTAGAGGAATGTGTTTTAGTAGACCAACTGATGGTACATGGAGTGGGTTCTTTGAAGAATCCGATGATTTTTTCGACATATGTACCTTTCAAGGTATTGAAGATTGTTATTAAGAGTTCATACAATTCATTTCCTCATGAAATCATCAAATTTAGGCTTTAATAAAAAGTAATTATGATTTTATGTTCTAAAGCAAGAGATAATTCATCCTATTTTTTGAAGTACTGTTTGACAACAACACTAATATTTATCCTACCCAAGAAGGGTGAAGAGTACACCATGTTATATTATGAGTCTACGATATTACTTGGATATGTGTCGATTTAGGGTGAACAGGTTATGGTGTTTTTTATTTCAATTATTGGAACACGAAATAATTACCCGACGTCTGATTTAAAGTGGTCCATATTGGTTTAATCCCTAAAGTGTTAGAGGAATTATCTATAGAGAAAATAGATTAATCTATATACTGACCATAAAATTATAATGTATATATTTTTGTAGTGATATTTAAATACATTGTAGTTGTGGTGGGTTGGGTATATACGACTGTTTCATTTTAATATAGTATATACACGTGGTAAAGGAAATAGTTTTGATTATGGATTGATAAGGAATAGAAAAAAGTAGGTATTTTGGGAGTGTAGTTCTGAATATAAGATTATGAAATTTTTTCATGATATGAATATTTTGTTTTTGGAGGTTCAAGATAAGAAGAATCTCATATCAACACCTGTTGAGTCCACAATACCAAACTACATAAGAGAGGGTCAATATGAGGACCCAATGTTTTTTTCATGAAATAAATATTTTAAGGTGGGGAGTCACATTAATGTTTTGCTATAAATGATGATAATATCATCTATGTGTTGGGACATATTGGTGTTCTTATAGGTATGTGTGAGGAGACGATGCTTGAGTTTCATGCCTCAATGTGTGTGGTGAATCCAAGTTTTACCAAAATATATTGTGACCTACATCGACAGTATTACTGGAAAATAATGGAAAATAACATTGTAGGGTTCATGACACAAAGCTATAAATATTAATAGGTGAATTCCATGAATAAATTACCCAATGGATTACTATTTCTCTTTTCCATTCCATAATATAATTTGGAAGACATAACACCGCTCTATGTGTCTGTTCTCTTGAGGACACCATAGAATAATGAGGATATTCGGGTGATTTTGGAATGACTAACGAATTATTCCCATTTATTTCATATTTGGGAGATATTATTAGTGAATTAATTGAGAGACATGCATGTTACTATGAATTTCCATCTGCAGGGTGTTCCATAGTCTATAGTTTCATATAGTGACTCATGTTTCATATCGTGTTCCTAGAATGTCATGTACAAAGAAATGTATACGCAATTATTTCCGATTATAATTTTATTCCATAGATAGTTAGGATGTCAAAATGTACTGTATAGGTATTAAAGGATATTCTATGAGTGTACAACATAGACTATAGAGGGCCTGGTTTGATTCACTTACCAGAAATTGAGTTTTACTATGAAAACATTTATCATGGGAGAGTTTATATGGCACTATATGAATCAATTTATGGTATTCCATGTATATAACCTCTATGATGAATGTAGGAATTTGTGTTCAATGTTCATGGGACCATGTCATATAAAGGGGACATAATATTATGTTCATTTGATTTTGAAATGTATGGATATGGCTCATTTTAGGCATATACAATATGTTAATTTTCGTCGAAGAATCCCTATGTCTACAGTGGGTGATCGTGTATTACATCATTTTACCCTTAAATTGGTCACTATAGGATTCAAGGGTAGGGAATGTTGAAATAGTGTTTTTGGACCTTCTGAGATTTTTTAGGGAATTGGCCTAGTAAAAAAACTATTTGTTTATCCATATAGGTTTAGTTCAATGAATCATTTGTTTCACGTGACACAACTTTTTTAGTATCACCTTGATTATTCTAATTTGATATTTGTTTATAACTTTTATCATAGAGATGATGCAACCTTTATGAATTAGTTTGTAGATGTTGTGGGTTATAGTGATAAAGTGATTCTAGGAAACACCTTACCTATAGTTTGAGTATTATGTTATCATTTTCATGTTCAAGAGGAAAGATGGGAGAGAGAAGATGAAATGTGGGATTTGTGGGCCAAACAATTTACCATTGAATCTTATTGATGCGTGGGAGTATATATAGAGGATTAGTTATTATAAGGTGATGATATATAAAGATCCCAACATTTCTATAGATTTTTCATTATCATTTTTATGTTATCTTTTGTATTTAGTTTGTTATAATATGGGTGGGATTTAATATGAGGTTGTATTGAGCCAAATTAGATAATTCCATAATTAAAAGGTGTTATGAATGGATCTCTTATAGTTATGTAAAACAATATAATTTTTAATAGAAAAAAATCCACCCTATTTATATAGATAAGATATGTTACATGGTCGAGACCTGGTTTGGCTAAACCATGTGCCCACACTCACCAAACCATGAAACCGAAGGCTGAGTGGATGTGAATGTTTGATGCAAAGTCTTCCAAACTATGCATCCATATTGGAAAAATTATGTAGACATATAGTGAATATCATAGTTAGGGGACTTTTTTTTGTAAAACCATAGAACACAGATGATGATACTACGTTCATGAGTTATTAATCCCCAAAAAATTTATTTAAATGTCTTGAACACCCTTATTTTAATCTATATTTTCCCCCACTTAACCATAACAAATTTCTTTTAATTTTGGATGCTACCCAATAAGATTCCAAAACTCCTCAAACCTATTTCATAATGAGTCGATGATATGATATAAGTATCATCTCCTCTACAGTAAGTGTTCTCTTCCCCTATTTTTTATCTCTGTATCAATCTCTTGTCTCTATGTTCCAATGAAGTGGGATGATTTTTCATCCATTATGGATGGTTTAAAAATGTGTTTTTATGGATGTAAATCCTTTGGATATTGAAGTTTGATTTTAATTCTAGATTTCTATTTTGTTGAGAAATTGATCATTTAACTTCAATTTTGATAGTTGTCTTTGGTGAAAGACCATCAATGACCGTGAGGTAGATGGTATAATTGAAAAATCCATGAGTTTCCATATTAATTATATGTATAATATTATGAAATTTCAATTTCAACCATGTTCAATTTCATTTTAATAAAAATTAATTTAATTATTTATATCATGTTTGATAATGAATTCATTTGATTATGCGATAAGGAAATTTGTAAATAATGGAGTTTTGAAATTAATTATGTAATGTTTTATAAAATCGATACCAATCAATGGTGTGTGCCGATGTGAATTGAAATTGATAAAGACCATTGGGTTGTACTGATATGAATGAAATTAAAAATTTATTAATTATAATTTCCTTATAAATGACATTTTCAAATGGGTATAATAATGAGTTAATCTAATTTTTTCTAAATAGTAGTAATTATAGAATCCTGAAATGTGATATCATTGAGTGAGTTTTTGATAGGGACTACGGGTCCAAATAACGATGGGGTTCTAGACTGCCAATCAAGGCCGCAAATATTTTTATATATTTTATGTTACTACTATGTTTTGGAATAGGGAGAACTACTCTAAATACCCACAGGGTTCCTGAATGCTTCTCTTAGACAACAATATAATAATATGAAGTTTAAATGTAATGATTGAATAAAAATATTGCTTTTTTTGAAATTTTCATCACTTTGGGGATGGTTCAGAATATAATAATGGTCATTTTATGCATTTATGGTTTAATTTTTATCATCAACCAAAATAATTATCTGGTCACTTAAGGAATTTTGAAATATGAAAAAAAATTAATTTTTTATTGTAATTTATTTTTTTACAACAACAAAAAATAATTATTGACATGATATTATTTTTAATGTTGTTAGTGGTGGACTACTATGTTGTAATCACACTGTATATAGGATAACTTATTGGTACTAGTATAGAAATATTATTTTATTTATTGGATAAGGTAATTAACCCGATTTTAGATGGATTAGTTAGGAAGAATCATGGATAAGGCATCTAAACATGATGTTGGGACCCTCTGGGGAGTTTTTCAATGTATTTATTTTGATTTTCATATGAAAATTAAAACGTTTAAGATATGAATTTTCTATTTATTTGGTTGGGATATTATTTTTTGTGTTTTGGTATATTATATTATAACATTCTATATTTGTCATGTTGTTATTCTTTTTATTGTTTATCATTTATTTGATATTTTTTTATTAATTTTCTATATTATTATTCATTGTAAATATTGTAAAGTCTACACCTGATATATATATTAGTCCATAACTACATGTTAGTTACCTATAGCTTACAGTGAGGGCCACTTGAGGTCATGTGACCGACTAGAACTGGGAACTAGCACATGGAACCCAGGGTGAATCATTACAGTTATACCCCTATGTTATATTATAATGTTTATATACTACAAAATTTACATTTAATATCATGGTTAATTCATTAGTCATCATATTTTATGTCTCAAATTTAAAATATTCATGTAACGACATCATTCATGAATGTTTCTAAGCGGTAAGGGACTCCAACTTAATTTATCTTTATTAAGGAATATTGTAAAGTTATGTACCTAATTTATTTAATATGGTGTATATAATAAAATTTTTATACGTTGTATAATTAATTATTAATTGGGTGTTTTAAAATTCAATTTTAATTATTTCAACAAAGGATATTTTACATTAATATTACCATGTGGTAATTAATTTCATAAATCAATTTCTTTTCATGATATTATATTACTTATTCGTTGCCTTTGATATTCAAATATTATATGTGTTTCCATTATTTATTATCTTATGTTGTAATTCCACATGTTTTAGTTTGATTTAGATTTGTAAAACATAATTCATTCATTGATTAATTATCAATTCAACATTATGATATTAAAAAGGGAATATTTTACTATCTAATTTTAATCAGGTTTTTTTATACATGTATTTCAACTGAACGAAATTATTTTATCACTATTTAAAAACTCAATTTTATTTTATCCAACTATGGTTATTAAATATTTTTTCAGGTAAAAGAACCATTTTTCATTCATTAGAACATAAAATAATTTAATAAAACTTTTTTTAGAGATTCTGAATCAATTTCTCACTCTTCTAAGAATTTTTTTCTCTCTCAAATGAATGGATTCTAAAACATCTTTTTAATTTTTTTTCATTTGTAAAAATATTTGTTAAAGTAATTTTTAAAATTTTTTACATTTCACAAAAAAAAAATTAATGGAGTATTCATGTCATTTTCAATATAAATTTATTTTTTTTGTTATAAAAAAGTGAAAGGAATCCTTTTTTTAAATACACAGATTCTATAGAATTTTATGATGTCCTGAAAAATTAATGTTTTTGAACATCCTAATTATTTTTAAAAGGTTATTTTCAAATAGTTTTTTTTTTAAAATGTCTTTTGACCATTTAGATTTAAATTTTATTTCAAAACGGAATTATATTTCCACGTGAATGGGTTTTAATGATCTGTTATTTTATTTTTATTACTCAATGAGAAAAAACAATATTTTGCAAAAACTCCACCAATTATATGTTGTATTTAGGCAATAATTTTTCTTCCCCTAGATGGTTAATAATTATTTTGACGAAGAACGGTATTGAATGTCCCTTTCAGGATTCATTATTGTAGTCAATAAAATTCCCTTGATTTAATAACTTTCATGGGATATTTGGAAATTAAATTTACCCTATATATCTATATTATTTTAATGAATATGATTCTCTAAACCGTATCTCATTTCTACATTTTTTAATTATATTGAATGTAATTTGGTTTTATGTGGTAGTATTGATAATCTGTATTTTTTCATCAACAAGAATATCCAATGATAATACATATTGTTCATGAATTAAATATATTATTTTTAATATGAGGCATTCTTTGGACATGGAGATACAGGTGGGGCCTAGTTATAGAAAGCAACATGATTAATCATTAGCCTCATAAGATGAATCATTTGGTTGTCCTTAGTTAAAAGGGGGTTTACCCATATATTATAAACTATATTGAGGACGGTCATGACATTGGCATTTTTCATGATTATTGATATCATGAAATAAAATAATTAATAATCCCCTTCATTTGGAATTGAGTTATCATTATCCATAATGTTTCGATTATGATATTACATATCGGTGTATCTCATTCTCAGTTTAATGATTACATAGAAATTTCTACCTCTTTACGCTGACAAATTTATAATTCAATATCGTATTTTCCATAATATTTCCATAGTGATGTTATCTATGGATAATTTTCATTATAAATTGATTGATTAAATAGAATGTGTTTGATTTCAATTATCGTGATATATTTATTATTCCTTATCGTATTTACCTCAAAATTGTCACAGTGGTATTATATTTAGATTAATTTCTTTCTTAGTTTATTAATTAAATAGAATATTATCTAAATTATTTTCATTTCCAAATTGATTATGTGTAATATTATAATGATATTCATGTTCATCAAATGGAATGTGAATTATTTATTTATCTTTCCTTGTTGTTTTCATCTTCTTTATATAACCAGTACCGATTTTCTTAGATCACCAATATTTTGTTTCCTTTACTTGGAATCAAGGATATTTACTACGAATGATGTGTAAGGATTTTATTGAGAGAATAACAATATTCTCAAATAATTATTCAATTTTATTTTTCAAATGTAATACTCAAATTAATTATATATCTAATTTTACAAGATTATTAACTATTATGTTCTTTGGTATGATATTCCTTATCTCTTATGCCATTGTAGCTGAGTAAGACACTATATCTGGCCTAAAAGGGAAACAATATATATAGTTTATATTAGATGATAATTAATAGAAATCCGGATACCAAGATTTAGTAAAATATATATTAGAGAAAATAAACTTATTTTATAGTTTTAAGACAAGATTAATAGTACATCTTGATGTTTTGGTAAGGTAAATATTATTGGCTTGATATTGGAAAAGAATCGTTGTATCGATACAACAAGTGGACTTGGTTCTAAAGAATATGTACATTGGTGTGATAATTATATAAAGTATACACTAACATTGACCCAATTATCACCGAATACATGAAATTGGGCCTTACTGAAAACGTGGATTTACACTAATGTGGGATATTAGAAGGATAATACACAAATTCTTCACAAACATCTATGACGGAATTCAGTTGACGATGATAATTAATAATGTAGGTTAATGCTAATGTGTCTTACATTGAAAATCATGTTTCATTATTCAGACATCTTTTAGATGATTATATTTTTTCCCAATATTAATATTGTTTCTCAGAGTATAATTATTGGTCTTATTCAATGGATGGAAACCAAAGGATTCATTTTAAAATTGAATGTGAAAGAAAATTTGGTGACTAAGAGAAACCATATAAGATTATTTATTGATTTAAGGATATTATGAGTGTTATTAATTAGTTATCAAAAAATATTATTAGAAAATATTACATTGAAAAAACTCAAAACTCACCAAAGAAGAGAATAACGGAGTTATATTAGAGAATGGGTGGTGGATATTGTAGATAAAATAAAGATAAATTTACTTTATATTATAAATATGGAATGTGAAACCATAAAATGTGTCACAATGAAACATTTAGATGATTTATGTTTGGAAAATAATGTCAAAAGTAAAATAATTGAAGTGAAAAAAATAAATTTATGATGTAAGGATATAAATAATATCATATATTTCAATTTATATTTCATAATATTAAATTTGGGAATCCTTATAATTATAAAATTCAATGAAATCATTTAAATATTATCCCCTACATAAAGAAAAGAACAATAATTTAAAAAAATGGGAAGAGGTATATATGTGTTATGAATGAATTTTTAAATTTCAGAATGATTTTACCAATGTTATTTTAGTGATAAAAATCCTGAATCATATAAAGATTATGAGAATTTTCATAACCATATATGTTATAATTTACTTAATAGCTATGGATTTCATGATGGATTTTTTATTTTAAGATTTTTTATATGTTCAATTTCCTAAAAAGAATTTATTTTTTTTATGTGGTTGGAGTTTACCGTGATTAAGGACATTTTGGTGGAAATTTGTGGAAGAAATCAATTGGTATTGTATATATTTCAGTGAAAATATTATATGAGTAATAATGAATTTACATGTTATAGAAATATGTTTCAATTTATTGATAACTATTATGGTTTATATGATCATTAATGATGATGTATTAAACGTCATATTATATTACTAATGTTTATTTAAAAACATTGTATTGAAATACATATAAAACGGGTTATTTGGTGACTAATGTAATTTCAATTAAGTACATAATAATTTTATATGGTTTATGTTAAAAAAATTAGAAAAATAAAACCTACTGGTAAGGTGACCACCCATGGTTTCTAAGATGGATGCAGTGCTTAAACCCCTAAACAAAAGACAATAAACATGTAATTGTTTTTAGTAAAATGACTAAAATATTAAATATGAATGATGGATTAGTTTCATTGCTATTGATATTTATAAATTGTTATATGGTATTATATATTTGTGATAACCATATTGACTTTCTAATTTTTTTTAAAGATATATGAAAATAATGTTAACCCTATAATAAAAATTTGAAGGCCTTCGGGCCGTTGGAAGATCAACCAAATGATGTATTTTTCTTATAAAATATAAATTTATCAATTAAGTATAATTATTAAAATTCTAAAACATTAATATAATTATTATACTTTAAAAACCTCATATCGAAGAAAATATTATATTACGACCTTCATATCTGATGAATCAAATGAAAATTTAAATCATCAGAGATGAATGGTTTTTTGTTATTTATCATTCCATTTATCACACACTTTATTTTGATTAATGACCTCTATCAGTCGATATAATTATTTACACATATGATTCATGTCAATATATATACCATACCCCAATTTTCAATCATTAAGAATCCTTGTTTTGTGTTAATACTTATTACTTTTTTACTTACCTCTCTATCTAATTTTCATATTAAATATCTATTTAAAACCATTGAAATTTTTTGAACATTTTTAATTTTAATACACGATATCTCCCATCATCTACAAGATTTATTTTAATTTAATTTTTCTAATACCAAGAATTGAATTTTGAAATATGGATTACATAATTGGGATAAAAAAACTAATATTTTCATAAATATTCAAAATAAGTTTTTACTAAAATAAATTGTGAAAATAATAAAAATTATTTTCCAAGGTTAAAGTAAAAAATGGGTTTAGAGAGTGTTAAACTAAATAGATAATGATTAAAATTACTAAAAAGTAAAAAAATATACTGTCATGTGAAATTCGTAAAATAAGAAATATATTTTACTATAATAATATATTTTGGAACTTTATGTACAAAATATGGTCACACGTTTTTCATTTCAAAAATTATAATTGTTCCACTAACCTCTGTTACAAATTGTCACCCCATATCCACTATATTCACAACTTAAGAGCTTTTTTGTTCAGCTATTACATGCCCAAATAACATCCAAACATATCTCATCTCATCTTTTAAACCTTATTTGGGTCCTGAATCTTAGCTTGGAAGGATTTTTGTGGAGACATAAAGAGCTTACATGGGGAATATGTTACATTCTACATCGAGCTTTTTTATTTTAGTAATTCAAAAAAATACATTAGTAACAACTAAAAAATAATAATATAATAAAATTAGTAACTTCTAAAATATATATGTGTGTGTTTGTTTTTATATTATGGTCATGATCTATGACCATTCTTCAATTCCATCAAATGTTTTATGAAATCATTTTTCGTGTGTATGGAGGACTACTGAATCATGAACCAAGGTCTTTCGTTTAAGCATTACCAGATCTCATGTTCTGGTATGATGATGTTTATAAAGTTTATATATGATATATATATATAATTCAAATACCGTAGATTATTTATATTATATATAACCTTTTTAATTTTTATTCCATAGTAGATATAATAATGTCACTCGTGTCTATAACTGTCTACTACATTGCGAAACCAATTTATTTGTTTTAAACAAAAAAATTACATGGGGATAATAAGGATATATTTTGTGATTATATGTTATATAAATAACAAAATAATTATCTTCATTTCATATTTATAATTATTAATTGATAATATATCAAATTATTTTTTTATTTTTCACTCACTGAAAGATGATAATCTTTTTCTTATACAACTAGACTACGGTCTTCCAAAAGTAATGATACTTTATATTCATAACTACTCCAAATAAAAGATATATATACATTATATATAATTATATAATATGGTAATTATTATACTAATATCATTATGTAAATATAAAATATTACATACCTTTATTCAATAATTATCAGTGATGGATTGAAACGTTACTCGTGGGTACATATGAACAATTATCTCCACGATCATTACATACATCATTTTCTCATAACCATCAATCATGATTGGTATTAAATTTTATATTTATGTAAAAATATTATAATTATTTCATGATTGTTATATTGGATATTATGCCTCTATATAATAAGAAAATGAAATCAAACTTTATGACAATTCCTGAATGAGAAAATAATGAAATATACATAAAAAAATACAGATAATAAAATATTTTAAAAAATCAGGTATTAAAATATTATTAAATGAAAATATATTATATTATAGATTTTAATATGGTTATAATACTAGTTAATAACATGTTTACAAATTCTATACATGATATTAATACATGGTCAACAAAAAGGAATCATGGGGTAATGGACATCATATCAATTCAGTTCATCAAATAATATATTTATTATATGCATGTAAATTATTTTATTTGGTATATGTACTTCCAATTTTAAATGAAATATAATTTATAATTCATTATTCATGGTATTTTTTTAGTTTTAAGAATAATTAATTCATCCAGTGTGGTTTTATATGAATAATTCCAAGTGGTAAGATTCTTCGTCTTACTTTCCATTTATTGAGACACATTGTAATGTTGTGCTACTAATTTATATTATATTTTGAATATAATTCCCATTTGAAATTTAATAACTTGAATTATTCATACATAATTAAATTTAAATTTTCAACACGAATTATTTCATCCAATGATAATTTACATGAAAACTACAATATTGTAATCAAAATTATAACTTAATTTCTTTTCATTAGGTTATATTACATCATAATTGTATTTGACATTATAAGATTACTTTTAAATTAATATTTATTATATTATTATTTATTTATATCTATTTTTGGATTATTTAAATTTTAATTACATAATTGATTCATTAATTAATTTTCACTCTAATATTATGATATTTGTAAGGGTTTATTTCACAATTTAATTTTAGTTAGGATTGATTATACATGAATTCCCATTGAAGGATATTAATAGATAATTGAATGATAAACCTGATTTATTATCTTAAATTCTAGTTTTTATGACTTTTTCATGTAATAATACAAAATATTTACTCTTTTGTACTTAAATTTGAAGAGAAAATGTCCATTAATAAAATCTAACTCCATTTTCTCTTCTTTTTGAAATCTACTTTAATCCAAAAAAAATATTTTAAAAATGGTTTAAAAAATGTTTTTAAACTTTTGATACGATATATTAAATAAAACTATGAATATTTTTACTTTTGAGAAAATTGAATTTACTATTCATTTTGATTTCAAATCAAGGCATGTTGGATTTTACTGAAAAAGTGAATGGAATATTTGTTCTAACCTAAAATATATGATAAAAATAATAACTTTCATGCGAAATCCATATTTTTAATAATCTGTATATGTTAAAATTGTTATTTTATGATAATTTTTTTTAATAAATATTTTTGGGATATTTTGACTTTACTAAGTCTTTTCCCCAAAAAATGAAACATTCCTCAAAATATTTTATAGATCATTTATTGTATTTATATTTGTTTAAAATAATAACAATTTATTTTATGTATACTCTTTCATGTATGTGTTGTATTAATAAGTTCATTATTCTTCCTATGGATTTCTTATGATTATTTTGAATTAGGATAATATTGATTTTCACTTCTTTGATTAATTTTTATAGTCACTACCTTTCCCTTGAATTACTCACATTCCATTGATCATTATACACAATAATTCCCCTAAATTCCAATATTTTTTTATTATGGATATTTATATTTTTAAACAATATATAATTTATTCATTTAGAGTTTTAATTTGAACATTATTTAATTTTATGGGGAAATATTTACAATCAATATTCCATATTCAATAAGGATATTTAATTTTCAGTTATATTGTTCATTAATTAAATAGATCATTAGATATATGAAAAATACATTGGATATAAAGATATGCGTGGGGAAAGTTATACGAAACACCTCAATGAATCAATTGTATCTTGAGGTGAATCCATGGGTTAAACATAGTTAAACGAGTTTCTAATAATCATTTTTAAACTGTCTTGAGGAAGGTCATAACAATATAGGTTTTCATGATGCATGAGATCTTGATGTCCGATAATCTTTTATTCCTTTTATTAAGAACTCATTTATTAAAATCAATGATATATCTTCAGTGATATTATCAACAGATTAATTTAAACATTACTTTATTGAAAAAATAATAATATTTTTTAGATATTTACCTTTCCATATTGATTATTTAATATATTATTATCCAAGATATATTCCTAACTATATTATCTGGTGTGAATTAAATTAATAGATTATTGATTAGAAGAAATTTGTTTTTAGTTATTTAACTAACCATATTAATTAATCCGTATCATATTACCCATGCGACTTTCATACTGATAATACCAATGGATGAATTTAATTATCAATTTAATGACTAAATGGAATGTTTTTTTAGTTATTTACATTTCATATTCATTATTAATTATTATATCATGATATCAAAGTTATCGAAATGAATTTTTTAGTTATTCTCTTTTCAATGTTTATATATTCCTAGACAGTTAACTCTTTCTCAACATTTGAGCTCACCTTTATTTTTATCAATATCAAAAATTGAGGATGTAAACATATAATTATATACAATTATATTCTATGGTGAATTATTTTATTCTTAAAAAATTTCAAATATAATGAATGACTAAAATATGTTTCTATTTCACCAAGTCAAATAAACTATTTAGTGACAAGGTATGTGATTACATTCTTTTTATAAAAAATGTTTTATAGTATGTCACCAGCTCCAGGCTACGTGGGTAAGGGTCCATGTAATTAGTTTTAGAAGAAATTTAGTAGAAACCTAGGGGACTCTATTATTTAAAACATATATTAGGTAAAAAAACCCTATGATGGATGTTAAAGACAAATTTAGGAGAAAATACTAATGTTTTGATTAGATAAATATTATAATTTTCCTTCATAAATACATCACTTCCAAGAAACTAATCATGGATGTGTTTTGGTAAAGGATGTACTAAGTGTTAATAAGTCTAGAAAGAAACCATTAGTCTTGACCCCATCATAACATGGTGTATGAAAATGAGCCATACTGTGTAGCTTTTTGGACTCTAAAACAAGTTCTAAAAAACATAAAAACATTTTATTTAAAAACCATTATACATGATTTTAATAGATGATGAAAATTAATTGACTGGGTATAACATATGATTTATTATGTTAACAATAATGTTTATTGACAAAGAAATCTGATATATGATTATTTGGTTCTCCCAATATGATTAATATTTGTCACAATATAAATTTTCTATTTTAATCAATAGATAGAACCTGGAGGAATATTTTTATCATTGAATATAATGGACACTGTGGTGAAAGTATATGGTTTCATGATGCATTAGATCATGATGCCCAATAATTCTGTATTTTCCTCATTGAGAATTCATTTATTACTATCCAAGATATTTTTTGAATTGTATAACCTCTGCATTTATTTGTTTACGAGTTTATTGAATTAATTAGAATTTTGTTGGATATTTACCTTAATATAATTATTTTTATATATATTTGTATCTATGAAATATATCCAGTGATATTATCTGAGGAAAATTAAATTCCCAGTTTATTGAGTAAAAGATAAGTATTTTTAGTAATTCACCTTTCTGTATTAATTATTCTATATCAAATAATCTATTATATTTTCTTAGTGATATTATATATTAATTCATTTTATTAATAGTTTATTGATTACGTGGTAGGTTTTTTCCATTAATTAATTTCCATATTCATTATTCATTGTCCTATTACGAAGAACATATTGTTTAAATGACATATATGTTCAATAATTCACTTTTCTTGGTTGATTGATTTCTTTTTACATAAAAAAATTGGAAAATTTGATCTCATAATTAGTTTTTACCTTTATAAGGAATCTTGGAAGTGTATGAAGTAGGAAATCTAGGGATATTCTAGAGAGTATAATCATATTCTCATAAAAATATTATAATTACAAATTTCAAATATAATGAATGACTACTAAAATACATAGTCATTTGGTATGAAGTTATTTAATTTTTATAACAATATAATAAAGTAACTAAACAGGTAAATGCTAGTAGGTTTGGGGCCTCTTCAGATGGTATCAAAGGAAGTTTAATAGAAACAGTTGGAACTATATTTTGTAAAACATGTATTATGGAGTATTACACTATGATAGATTTTGAGGAAAAGTATATATGAATATTCTAATATGTTTTATAGGTAATGATTATGATTTTGTCATGTAAATACATTCATATTATTCTATAACACCTTATTATGGTTTGTTAACTGATATACATACACATAATATTTCAAAAGTTGAACCATTGGGTGTGACCGGATCATCACATGGTGCATGAATTCGGGACATAATTTTCACCGAGTTTGACACATCATAGATATATGAATATATTGAAACACATTTTCCTTAAAAAACATTATACTTGATTTTAATAGACAATGATAATGAATTTAGAGGGTAAATTTTTTTTGTAATATACTGAATTTTTTTTCATGATTTAGATATAATATAGATGACTATATAGTATTAACAAAATTATCAATACTTATCCCAATATAAATTTATTTTTTTATTAAGTGGTTAAATCCTAGAGGAAACATTTTAACATTTAATATGATGGAAAGGTTGGTGAATATAAGAAAAAACAATGGATGATGATTATAGTGAATGATATTATGTTTATACCTAATCAGTTCCACCAAAAATATTTCAAACAAACAATACCTAAACCATTATACAGACTATATAAACAATAGATCGATGGAGTTATCTACGAGCTCGATTAGTGGAGACCATGGATAAAATACGTCTCTGTTTTCTTCTTGTCAAAAATATGGAAAGAGATCCCCATTAAATTGTTTCAATGTATATGAAAATTATTTTTCTTTGGAATGTAAGGTTATAAATAAAATAATTTATAAGGAAGAATGATGTGTATTATAGAAGGAAATAAACTGTATCCATGGGATACATTTTTTTATGGTATTAATACTGGAAAATAGTGGAATTATTAGATTCAATTCTATATCTGAATTATTAAACCCCATACCAAGGAATGACTTATATTGAAATAACATGTATGATTTATTTATGAATTTATAATAATGAAATAAATTCTATATATTTTTACTAATTGTATTATTCTTATAAGAATCAAGAAAAACCTCATAATAGGGTATAAAGATTTATGAATAGATGCATTCATTTCCATAAGTTTTACAGATACCACCATGAGATTATGATTTTATCATTGATCATAAATTAAATGTCGTGATAAGACATTCTAAAGTTCTATATAATGGGATTCTACAAAGATTATAGATACATTAGTAGAAATTTATTTTAATTCAACAGATTTTTTTATTATATGTTTTAGAGATAATTTTATTTGAGGAACAATACAATTACATTGTATATACATAATATTATATTAATTTTCAACCATTATGGTTAATATGATCATCAATGTTATTTTAATAACAGTCATAAAATATTTATTTACTTAAGAAACAATTTGTATTGAAAACCAGAGAAAAAATATAATTTAGTTATTAAATTTACATCAAGGATTTTCATCCTAAATTTATAAGTAATTATAAAAATATCGTTTTAGAAAACGGAAAACCCATATACCATGTGACAACCAGATGTGTCTGATAAGGTCATAAGGCATACAATCATTAAAAAAAGATGATAATGGTTTACTGTGCACCACTAGCCTATGTGATTTCTTCGTTAATATGATATTTTATTAGTCAAATGATTTGTTTAAAAAATATTAACAATAATTTTTTTTCATTATTATTTAGTTTTATATATTAATGCATTATATTTTTTAACTTGTGCTATCAATATTCATTTAGTAAAATATTTAGATACATACCGCATGAATTTTCACTCTTTTATGGATATTATGATCCATTAAATATATATTTTAGGGATATAGGTATAAAAATTTCATATTTGAATATTCATTTATATGTGTATGTGATGAATTAAAATTTTTGGAAGAATAACCAAAGGATAAAATTGTGATTGTGTAATAAACATGTTTCATGTATATATAATTTTAGAGAGTAATGGAATTCCTCAAAATTAATAAAAGGATCATGATAATAATTATCCTATTAAATTCATATCTTTTAAAAATAAATATCCCTTAAATCCTCATAGATTTGTTTTTTTATTATCCTAAAAATTACATTTATCCCTAACATTCTTGTTATACAGAAACATTATCACTATTTAGAATTATTTATTCTATTATTCACTGTAAATATATTCACCTTCAAATAAAGTTATCCTTTATAGCATCCTAGTAAAGTGTTATTCCATATGAAATATTCACTTCCCTTTCTCTCTTATCAAGGTAATTTTTTATTAACTATTTTACGATGTGGGGTTTTGTGAATAGAATTTTTAAATGTCCAAACCAAGATTAAATAGATTATAAATAAATTTTTTGGAAGAAATTTATTTAATATGGTGAGAATATAACACCACAAAATTTTTATAATTGAATATTCTATTAATGCTTATGTGGCACACCACATCATGATTAAACAAAAAATATAATATAATATATGAAATTTACTATCATTGATATCTTTTAAAGCACATAATATTGATTTTAAATGAACTATAATATATTGTACCACCTTGAACTAGCCATTATATTGCAGGTTTGGGTAGTGAAAAAAGTATATGAATATTTTGGATATATAAAGATTATTATTAAGATAAGTATAATGTAGAGTATAAAATGAAATTTATTCTAAAAACTGTATTTTATTCTAAAAAATGATTTAGTTAGATATTGCAGATGTAATTTAATAAAAAAAATAAAACCTTTTAAAAATTATTTGATAAATTAGTTTTTTTAAATAGAAAAATAAAAATTATCATAGACTAAATCTTTTTGGAACTTTGTGAAATGATATTTTTTTATGAATTCTAAAAAGGGAATAATTTTAGTTAAAGACATCCTTTATATTTAAAATGTTTATATGGTAAAATTTTACTAAAATAAGGTATTAAATTTATATTAGATCAATTGTATATCTATTAATAAAATTTACATATTTATTATCATTTTCATATAGAATTTATATATAAAAACATTTTATACATTTGAACATTATCTCATTGAAATCCCTCATTCTTATCAAGCCTCAAAGATTAATTTTAAATTTAATTTTTCCACATATGAGAATGGAATTTATAAAAATTGGTCCCATTTTTGGAATTTTTTTAAAAAATATTTTATTCTATGGTTAATATTATGTTTGATGTAAAAAAATTGTGAGAATATTAAAAAATAATAATCACGGTTAAGGAAAAAATCGGTTTACTAGTGGATAAACTAAACAATTAAGGGATAAAAATACCTAAAAATGTATTAAATCTATTTTATAGAAATTTTAAGAACATAGAATTTCATACATTGAATAATTATTCATTTTTTACCATACATTTGTGTCTAATAAAAGGTCAGATGGTTTTCTATTCAAAACATACATGTGTTCCAAATACCTCACTTATAAAAGTATAACCCCTATCATATCCACTTAACACACAAAAACACTTTCTGGTTCATAAAATCAAGACCCAAGTAAACTAAAAATTATCATCCTTTTATCCCATAATCTTATGGTTTTTCATTAATCACACATCAGATAAAATGTTTTGAAATCATTAGTAGGATTCTCGAAGAAGAGGTAAAATTATTCATCGAATGTTAATATTTTATTTCGTTCTACAGTTATTTAATCATTTGTTAAATATTGGTGATATAAAAAAATTATTATCTTCCATATATATATATATTATTTTAGTTTATTTTATTGACTAAAACCCATCCCAACATCCATAAAATGTGTCTCAAAATCATCATTCTTGTGTACAACAAAAATACCACCTCATGAACCGATGCCATTCATTTTTCCTTTACCATCACTGATGGTAGGGTAAGATGGATATAAATTATATATATGATAGTTTTGAAATTATTATACAATTTGAGAAATATTATTTTATATACCTTTTTACATTCCATTCGGTAGGGGTTACGATAACATCACATGTGTGTATAGTAGAGTACAGCCTCCCAAAATGATATGATTGGTTTTCAATAAATATTTACATTGAAGGAAATATGGATAATATTAATAAATATATGTCATAAAAACAAATTATTATGATTTTAATGAAATATTTATCATTATTAAAAGATAATAAAAAAATTTATTTTTTTCATTTTCGATCACTAAGGGATGAGAACATTGTTTGAATATATGTGGTCTATCGTCTTTCGGAAGCGATGTTGATCTCTTTTCATCAACAAACCACATGTATGATATTTATTATATATAAAAATATTTAAAAAGGTAATATGGTATTTATGATACTAATATCTTTCTATATGGATACAATAATAAACACCTCTTTCCCATTGTGATATTTGAAAACAGGAAACATTAATTATGCATACGTACAACCTAACATCTAAATGATTTTATCTTTATTCATTTCTTAAACCCAAAATTCACTATTAATATTAATAGTTTATTTTATTTTTAAATATGATAAATATTACATGATTAGTATCCCAGTTATTATAAAACAATATAATATTAAAATGAATCAAAACATTCATAACAAAGGATAAATGGGATGACAAGGAAATTTACACCTGAAACAATGAAAATAATAAAATATTTCCAAAAAATTGGTTATAAGATGTTCTAAAATAATTATATATGATATAAAAAATATAAATATGGTTCTATTACAAGTAAATAATACGTTCAAATCAACAATAAATTAATATTATACATTGTCAACCAAAAGGAAGCCTTAGGTAAGATACTTTTTCTCAATTACCTTCATTGAGGAATATTTTCTTGTTATGAACATAAATTATTTTGTGTAGTTTATAAACTATATATTTTACCTGAAATAACATGGGTACATCATATTAATTTAATTTTACATTTGAAATTGAATCAATTAAATGAATATGGTTTTCCATGAATGTTACAAATTGGTAATGGACTTCATCTCAATTTCCCTTTATTTAAGAATATTTTAATGTTATGAACATAATTTATTTTATATTGTTGGTATAGTTCCCTATTTAAATGAAATATAATTTATACGTCATATGTTTTTGTGAATTTTAATTTTAATTATTTTATCTTGTGTATTTGAATTGGAAATTACTAAGGGGTAATTAATTTCACTACTCAATTTCTTTTCATTACAGTATATTACATATTAATTATATTTTATAAATAAATATTATGATTGAAATGAGTATTTAAAACCATATATTTTATTTCAAATTATTGTTAATAAATTTATATTTTACACGCATAATTTATTCTTTGATTATTTCTCATTTCAAAGCTATGATAACTATAAGGGTTAATTTCACAATCTCATTTAAACCAAACTTGTTTATACTTGAATGTACATTAAAGGATATTATTTTATCATCAGAGAATAAAATAATTTATTTTTTTAATCTCTCTAGGTTATTCATCATATTTTCTTGTAATAGGCCAAATAATAGCATTGTTGGTAGTTAAAATAATTTACGAAATATTGTTAATAAAATCCATCTTCATTTATCTCCTTAGTAAAAAAATAAAGACTCTTCTAAAACCATGTATTCTAAACTATATTTACCCTTCTATAAATGATTTATTCAACAAATTCTTACCCATTTTGAAAATATAATTATTTTTTTGAGGTAATAATCATTTGTTTTTCGAAAAAATGCATATTTAAATTTTTTAAAAAACTAAAATATATTTTTAACATACTCTACTTATAAGGAATTTATGTCCATTATGAACAAACCATGTTTTATAAATTACTAAATTTTTTTAGAAGTATATTAAAATAAAAGTTTTATCAATATATTTTTGAAAATTTAGATTTGAGAATATATTTTGAAAATGAAAATGGATATTTTCCCCAAGAATGTTTTTCAATATAGTTTATGTTATTTTTATTCTTGACATATACAAACCATTATAATAAAAATAATATTAATGGGATATGTTTCATTCATAAAATCCTTATTATTCTAAATGATGGTTTAATAATATTTTGACCAAGAATAGTGTTGATGTTTACTTGCATGATTCATTTTTGTATTCATTAACATTCACAAGAATTATTCAAATTACTTTGACATTTGAAAATAAAATTTACTATAAAAATCTATATTCATTGACATGGTAATGAATATTGTTTAAACTGTATCTCATATATATATATATATATATTATTTTAAATTGAATTTTATTTTACTGTATGGGGAAATTTGGAAAATTTGTTTTTTGCAATTAATACTGTTATTTAATGGTATGGTATATATTTATGTAATTAAATCACTCATTCAATATTTGAGGAAATATGTGGACACGATGTATGGGTGGGACTGGAAAAAAATAATTCCCCATTTTTTATTGATATTCTCATGAGAAAAATCAGTTTTATAGACATAGTTAAATGGGTTTCTACCAAATATTTAACAAAATTATTGAGCAAGGTATTGATAGAAGATATTTTTGAGTTACATGAGGTTATAAAATCCACAATTAATTATTTACTTCATAATGAATTTATTTAGTATAATATATTATATTTTTTAATGATATTTTCTCAGGTTGAATTTATATATGAATTTAGTAATTAAATTGAATGTGTTTTCATAAATTTATCATTTCATATTGATTATTCCATATCTTATTATTAATTTGATTGTCACATTGATATTATAATGAGATGAATTAAATTATTTTTTTATTTATTATGAGGAATGATATTTTATTTACATACCATTCCATATTGATTATTCCTTGTCTATTAATATAAGATATTTTAATGTGATATTATATATCGATTCATTAAAATCTAATCTTATTGATTAAATATATTGTTTTTTTAATAATTTAACTTTATATTTCCATTATGAACAATATTTTTATGGTATGAATTTATTTTAAATTACCAGTGTTTAAATTTTCTCCTTTCCATGTTGTTATATTCTTCATTATCCATTCCTTAATAAGAATTTTTCATCAAGAATATTTTTTTTTCTTTCCCAAAAATATAATATGTTTGATAGGAATGTTTTTCAATATCATACTCGTGAGAATTATTATTTTCTCAAACAAAAGATATTTTTTAATTTTTTTAAAATGTAATGGATAAATCATGTAAATATTTTTTACCAATACTAATAATTTATTTGTTCGTTTGGGATTCAATTTTTTATATCTTATTACAATGTAATAAATTAATACACTATATCTGGGATATTGTGTTCAAGGTCATTAAAAATTTTATTGATGAAATTAATTAATAAAAAATATAAAAACTCTAAGGCCCATAAAAAAATTAACAATATTTTTCTAGAAGGTTAAATACTCAAAATGATTTTATATAACTTCAATATTTTAGTAAATAACATGATTAAACATTCTAATATAATCTAAATGAGAATTTTTAATGAGTTGAGATTGTCCTTAAAATCATTATATATTATCTGTCTTAGTAATTTTTTAAGGTGATAACATAAAAAATATGACATTAAATCATATCATTTATAATAGGGGTTGTAAAAAAGAGTTAAACATCCATCAAGTTCTAATTGTTCGTAATTTTATTTTTCTACCCCTTATTCCCAATTTTTCATCAATTACCATATATTAGGTACTCTTCTGTACTTAAGTATTTTTCAATCATCTTCTATATATAATCTAACAAAATTCAATACATGTTTTTTATATGGTGTCTCATAGAAATATTCATTATCATCCTTCAATATTCTATTTCAATATTAAATTTCAATTGTCACATTCATTACACAATTTATTATACTTATCTTTCTTTATTTTAAGTATTTATATCATTCAAGATCACTTAGTTGTCTTTTAATCTAAATATGCTCTTTAGAAATCAGGTAAAAAATTTCCTGGTGTTATCAAATTATACATGTTATCAAATCAACTAAAACAATGGAATTTATTATTTTCCAGAACATTTTCAACTTCACCAAATAATTTTATAACTTTTTTTCACTTCATATTCATATAAATACAATAAAATTAATTTCAAAAAATATTTTATATTAAATATTATTCTATTTTCATTTCAAACATGAATCATATTCTCAGAAAATGACACATTTCATGGAAAATGACTACACATTTTTTGAACTCAATCAATATCCAATAAATTTCACTTTCATTGGCAGAAGCCTAATTGATGTTTGAATAATATTCATACAAAAAAAACTGTTTGGCCACAACATGGACACACATATTTTTATTCTTACATAATCAATTTTTAATATATAATAACTATTTCTCCATCTATGTAATTTTTAAATATATGTAGATTAATATAGTTAAACTAAATCCTAAAAAAATCCATTTGTTATTAACTATATTAAAATTAATGAAATTTGATACACCATACCTAAGTCACCAATCATATATTATCACATCTTTTACCATGGAGTGTTCAAGCCTCTACATTAATCATTGGAAAATTTATCAGTATAAAAATATTATAAAACAACATTTTGATGGAAATTCTCCAAATTTTACACACTATAGTGCGTACAACATTATACCATTATGTAGTCATTTCATATTCCTCGGACTATTGTTAACCAATACATTGGTTTACAAATAATTCATACTACATCACATCCAAAAACAAATAAACATTATTGTCTTCACTTAGAATGTATAGTTCAGTTTCAGAAAAAATACCTTTACAAATAACACATAAACTTCTAATATCATTCTAAATTAATTAAATATCTCTAAAATAATGGAATGAACATCACCCAATATGAAACCCCATATAATAGTTTAGTCTGAACATGATTTATGTGTTTAAAATTATAATACTACACAATAATAATATTGAAACCATATATTACCTAATTCGCTTAATTTACAAGACAACACAGTGAATGTAATATCTCTTTCAATACATCATAATTTAAGACTCTTAATATGTAAAAAAACTGACCAATGTTATAATAACACTATAGTTTATATTCATCCTCAATCTGTACATGGTGTTAATAAATTATAGGTCAACAAATATTAAGTGGATTTGGATTCACAAAAATTAGAATAATTAAGAATTAATTCAGCAAATAAGTTAGATTTATAATTGTATTTAGTTTCACAATTACATAATTATAAACTAATGTTATTCTTTTAAACATTTGAATAGTATTCATCAATATCAATTTTTTCATTCTCAACCACTCACTAATTTTTTGGTACAACTTTTTGATGTTATTAGATGTTCATTATGGGATAATTTAGATATTGTAATTGAATTATCCCTAGAAATTTTATATACATGTGAATAAATATATTTACATTACACTGGACCATGAAACTATATTGGACGGGACCCATCATTCTACTATTCCATATCATTCTCAATGAGTCTCACCTCCTCTAGTATAGACATGATAAAAGATGTATGAATATAATTCTATTGTAAAAATGGATTTTCATTATAATCTAGTATATTGGTAATATTTATTAATGTAGTGTGAATAATTTTAATTTTTCATACTAAACTATATTATGAATTTTACTTGGGATACATTGATTTAATATGAGAAAAAAATCATGTGAAAATAAAAAATGATTTTATTTATAGGAATAGAATCGACTAACTCAACAGAACTGTATTATCCACGCTTTAGATATTTATATAGAACTCTTATATAGAAATATGATACAATATTCACATGCTTAGAAAACCCAAGGACTCCGATGAATTAATATTTCTTTATAATTTAAACATATTATCTAATTTTTTTTTGAATGGGCTATAATTGTCAAAGACTAATTTTGTAGGACTAAAAATTTAAATATAATTTAAAACCATTTAAGCTAGAGGATTTAGATTTTTCTCGATAAAATCATTCTACTGAAATCCCTTAAAATTTACACTTATTATGAACTTACTGATTGAGAAATTGGTATAATAATGAATCTTTTCGAATAATAAATGTTCATTTTTAAAAGAAATACATTTCAGGATATGAAAATATTTCATACATTTTATTTCCACATAGATATGAGTTAACATGTGTCAATCTAATAAATAACTCTTGTTATCCTCTTCAATAATAATTTCAACAAGTTTAATTATTCTTTTCATCATTAAAAGGATATAAAAATTGAGGGGTATTTTATAGAGATGAATTTATACAAAAATGATTGGTTATCTATAAAGATGAAAATCCATCGACCACAAAAATAAGAATAACGTAACTTTTAAAAAACATTCCCCTCTAAGTAAAAAACATTGGAAACATTATCATTTGGAAATAAATGTATATTGACGGATTGATAATCCTAAAAAAAGTCATTTTTAGATAAAATAAAACCCATAATGAATTAACAAAACTATAAAATATACATATTTAATGCTATGGGAAAATAAAATATTTAATAATAGTATAATAATTACAACTACCTACCTCAAGTAACCTTTTTAGTACCACCAAAAATATATGGATCCATCTTAAAAAAAACACCATTGGGGAAATGGATATCATTAGGATACAAAGAAAAAAATCAGTACAATAGGTGTTGAAATATGATTATAAAGAAAGAAAAAATAGTGAAAATAGAAGGAGAATTACAAAAAACTGTGAAAAGGGTGGAGATAGTAAAGAAATCCCTTTAAATGTGTTGATGTCGTAATTATTTCAAATATATATCATGATCATGTTGAGGAAGGACACAATATTGATAATCATCCACTAGCATTCAAAAAATGTAACAAAATGAAATTTAATATAGTCAACCATAAAAAACATATACCCATTAAATAGTATGCTTTAACCATTATTTTAACATTAATAATCATCCAAACATCATTTAAAATTAAATAATATCCCTTCACACAATCATATGGACTTATAAAGACCATAATGCACAATAACTACACTCACACAATAGTTTCAAAAAATAAAACCAAAATATATCAGCCAAATCTGAAACAATTATTTAAAGAATAAAACCCACTTAAATATATAATTTTTTTTAATGTTTTCATTGATAAAATCCATCAACCATCAACTAAAATGGAATGAAATACAAGTATCCAAACCCTAATTTATTCTTAGAAAAAAGATAATATAAATACATATACCATTTATCATCTATCATGAAGAATGATCTTTTATATACTCACCATAATCATTAATTAAATTTCAATGATAGCAAATAAAAAATAGTGTGTTAATATGATTATAATTGAAAAATAGTGTACAAAAATATGAATCATCATACCAAATTTTTATAATTCATCTCACTATAATTACCTTACTATACACCAAACCTAGTTGAATGAATTTTAAAATGAAATTATACACAAATCCGTAATGAAATATGAAATATACATATATAAGTAACAGCAAGATTCACATTTTATATATGAACCCAATATGAGAATTTAAAAACAAACATGAAAAGTATGAAATCATACCACATGAAAACATATTATAAAAATAACTCAAGGAATATAGAATGATTAGTAATACAATTAAAATAAAAAAAGTATCATCTGCATTACATTTTCTACATGTATAATTTAATGAAAATCACAAATAAAAAAAATAAAAAAACCATTTTAAAAAATGATTCCCAAAATAGTTAAAATTTATGACAATAAAAAAATTAATTAATGTTTTAAGAAACTCACATTTAAAATGGATATAATATTTTTAGTTAAATACTATTTTAATAATTCATATTCTAATACCAGTTTAATGAATCATTAATATTTTTCTATAATTACATGGCCTTTAAATCATTAGGTTTTTCTAAACTAATTAATATTAAAAAACAAAATAAAAGATAACTAGACACCAACCAAAAAAATATTATAAATATATAAAAAGAAAATTATAAACTCATGAGAGTTAGAAAATAATAATTGATTTAGAATCTAAATTTATCATTGTCACAAGTTTGGATTAATAATTAAGAAATCTATTTATTTTAATCCCCATGTGAGACAGCACAATAATTTTTTTGGTTATGATGGTTACCTAATATGTGTTCCCACCTAATCATAGTACATATAAACAAAGAAATAAATTATATAATCTACATATTTAATAATTCTAATTATTTTAAAAAAACCATATCATTTCAAATAAATTATATATAAAATATATATTTTTAGTGAGTTTATAACCAATCTATGTCTTGTAAGGAAATTCTGAATCATCATACAATTCATTTGTAGTGGAAGAGAATAATAATATTTATATTATATCCTAAAACCTAATAAATGAGTATTATATTTTAATATAATGTAAAATAATTAATTCTTTGATCGATAGTTAGTTACCATCTTCTGTGATGTTAGGAGAATTCTTGTGGATGTCCATAATGAGTATTAGAACTACAACTACTACCTATAAAAGGGGATACACTAACCTCTAGATCTCAATATAGATCAATTGATACATAAATCATCTAATTGGGTGATGGAACCACCTCCTGGGAAACTAATGAAGCTCCAAAAAAGAATGATATTATATATGATTTTGATAAAACTAAGGATCACAATTATCATTGAATTAAATCACTAATCCAATCAATAAAAAAGGTAAACCACTTCTCATGCTATAGGACGATCCCTGTTTTTTTAAAGTTATCTTAAAATCAATCCCTTTACATTTAAGGTTGAATTTAGTTATTAAATGAATACAATACTCATTATATTATTTAAAATACAACAACTAGCATTAAAATAATTAGGATATACTATAAAAATACAATTATTTAAATGACTTTATTATAACCGTGTGATAAAATTACAGTCTATTAATAATATCTATCATTATAAGAAATATATATGTAAATATCCTAAATAATATAGTTTTATTAAATATTTTTTACTAAATTAGAACTCAATTTTTGGTAAAGTCATTCTAATCTACAAAGATACAATTTCTTAAAAAATGGTTTTTGTGGTATTTTGAGAAAGAATGCTACGAATGTGTTCATGAACATATATGAATACAATTTGATAAATGGTATATCATTTTCTGAATCATTATATCATTATGATCTCATGATGAAATTTTGTAATTTTTTAAAAAGATTGTTTTTTCAATTAATAGTGAAAAAATAAAGTTTATTGAAAACTGTATTTGATTTTAACGTTTTTACTACGTTAAATTATATTTTTTTAGTATTTATAAAATTTAATTATTTACATAATTACATAAAAAATTATATTATTGTATTTGGAATTAAATTTATTCTCTTTTTTTTAAAACATTATATTTATAAAAAACTAGTTTTATGGAAAATGACATCTCATTATCATTTGAGTTTTAATCTTAAAATATCATCTTCCACATATATTATTTGATTCATCAAAAATATATTCCATATTTGGAATTAGGAGGTATATTTCGGTTAAAAATTACCCTTTTCCCTATTATTATTAACCATATTAAATAATTTTCACCATGTTATGGGTAAATAATGAACATAAGGATAAAACTAATATGATAAAGACTATTAATTTACCCTAACACATTCCATTGTAATATTGGATGAGTGATGTTTGGTAACATCAATCAATGTTTTGAAAACATGGAAACATTATTTCACATCTATTTTATAGTAACCTATATAATAATTACGTAAAAGATAAAGTCAGAAATGTCACATTCATGCTTTTAATATCTATAAAAAAATTGATCATAGAAAAACACAATTTTTGTTCTATATAATTAATAGAATTATGGAATATTTTGATATTATGGGAATTTATATTTAATTATTAGGGGTAAAATTGTTACCTTCAATGTAAAGGAAACTCCAACACATTATTTATTAAATTATTAGAAAAATAAAATTATTAATTTTAAAATTGACAAATGATATATAATTTGAACCATTTTTTATCTTTCTCAGATCCTTATTGATAAAATTAACAACTTATAGTGGTTTTAATGGATTATATTTCAATCCCATTGTTATCATTTTGTATTTAATGTCAACATAAATGAATAGTTTAAGAAATGACTATAAGGCCCCAGCCTTAAACCTTACTTAATCTTGAGTTATTACAAGATTACACATTGAGGATCTTTTCGGGTTTAGAGTTTTAGAGAATTAGATCATAAAACTTGCATTACATTCCTCATATAAACAAAGTGGTTACAGAAAGATAGTATTCTTCATTCCCATCAATGGAAACACATTTAAAATAAAACATGGATTATTTCTTGACACTTCCTTGACACTATCATCATATCATGTACCTTTCCCTTGTCCTGTGAAAAACATTTCAAAAAAACTTGGGATGAGCATAAAAAGCTCAGTATGGGTTATAAAAACATGGAAAGGAAACATGAGTTCATATATACATAAGACTGAAATCATACTTTACCAATTAAACATAGGCACTTTAACATACCTCATAAAATCATGAATAAATCATAGAAATCATAAGACATAAAGGTAACATGAGGCATTCATAACATTCTTACGTAGGGAGTAACCCTCTTGGTTACGTTTGGAATACCCATCACAGTATATTCCCTAAAATCTCTTCGGAGAAACCTTAACGTTTCACTCCTTCGCGTTACCCAATGCATTGGAGAGCTATATCGGGCTCACCCGCCCTTAGTTTATCACGGAACCACCCGTCTTCATAATAATGCCCAAGAACCATAACATAATCGTATCACATAAAACATGCATAAAGGAAACATAAAATTTCCACATTTCAATCACGAGATATCAATACAACACATTGATATAAAAACATTATGAAAACCATTTTCAATACTAAAATAAAAGAAAAGTAAAGCATGGTATTTATTTTTCTTTTAAAAAAGAAGGTATGGCTTGTAGAGGAAGCCGAAACTCAAATAACGGTCACGACGGCGGAGAAGTCGTTGTCGCCGCATACGTACGACAAAAAAATTCCCTTTTGTCATTTAGTAAACGCTTCGTATAAAAAAGATTCCTTTTGAATAAATGTAAAAGTCAAAGGGGTTTATACACCGTATAAAAGAAAGTTGTGTATAAATTAAAATATGCCTCAACGAAAGAAGATTGAGACGAAGTCCCATACCTCGTATCCGACTTGACCCGACCGTTCCTTAATCTCCTGAATAATAAACTTGAGTTAATCTCTACTTTATTATGAATCTTTTTCAAGTTAATTATTCCTTTTATACCATGTTATGAACATCATGTAATCAGTTAAGTTGATAATGTTCATTTTGTCGGTATTTGGTTCTTAAGTCAAAAATAGACTTCTTACACTTACATGTTGTTAATTTGGTCATAGGTTCGTTATATCCAGAATGGTATTCATGATGTAGATATCATATATTTCCTATGTATATATCCAGTACATACATGCATTTATAATATTACATAATCATTTAGAGGTAATAAATGAAATGCACCGTTCATGGAGACGGTAAGCCGTACGTACGCATGAACGCTACTTTCATTTCTATTTCGTATTTTATAGAATGGAATCATAATGATATAAAGGTATATTATAATTCCAGTATAATATCATATATAATATCATAGTTCCATCCTTTATATGTCCCACATATGGTATTAACGAATCAAATCACTTTTAGGGGGCGGTAGTCCGCACTTCCTAAAATGAAGATATCGTGTTTACCCATAATGGAAACCATAAAGGTATGCCCAAAATGAAAAAAACAGAAGCTTAAGGAAAACCTAAACATATTATATATCATATATTAAAATAGTGACATCATAATGGCCACCTTTGAAGGTGTTAAATGAGTGTTGAACAATCATCGTTTCGGGAGGCATAATTTCACCATCCACGGAAACCGTATGTTCTTTAACAATTTGATGAAGTTGTGTGAGAGTGTAGCTCAAATAAATATTATTACAACATCCTTGTATATTTAATATACTGGTGTTGTTACAAAATAAGTAAATAAAAAGAGTTTAGGGGGTTGGAGAAGCAAAATAAAACAAATGAACATGAGAGAATGAATTACCTTTAAAAGTGTAACTCCTTTTGATTTGAGCCTAAAGGCTTCCTTTGAAAGGATTCTGCCCAAAGGGAATCCTCTAGGATTAGGATAGGGATGTGGAGAGAGTAAATGGGCAGGGGTTGGCCGATCCAAAGGCTTGAGAAGTGTGTGAAATGAGGTAGAGGTGGGGGCCTTTTATAAGAGGAGAGGAGGGGCACTTTTGGAAAGTAAAGAAACATTACATTATTTGAAAATGTGTTTCGGTTTTAAAAGGTCCCACATTGATATAATTAGTGGATAAGGTGATAAGGGTTCGAAATCAACTCATCCAATTGGTTTTGGCCATGTGTAGTTCATAGATGTTATATTATCTTTCCATTTTATTTAAATCGTCAAATAATGATGTCATCGCTGTATCATTATTATGTCATAAATAATTTAATTTATTTAATGTCTAAAAATCATAAAAAAAATACTATGATGTAGGAAATATTTTTAGCTTTCCAATTACTATTTATAATCAAATATCTGATCTTTATAACCCCATGTAAAAATTGTTTCTATAAAACATCTCTTGTTTGTGTCATTTTTACTTTAACATTTAATAAAACGTTATTTATGTCATTTCCAAACCAAAGTGTCTCCATGGGGTCCCCAAGTTGACCCATGGCTTGTCTTGGTCGGCCATGACACAACCAATAAGGTTGGGACATGTGTCTAGGTCATTTCATATTATTAAAGCATTATTTATACCTTAAACTACACTAATTACCACTAATCGCGATTAAAAACTTAATAAGTTACTATTCACCAAAAAATTATTTTAATCTCATTAAACCACAGTTTACTTCTAAATGACAACCATGTATGTCGGATTTTCAAAATTCAATACACATTAGTGGTAAACTTTCATTTAACTGAAAAATCAGTTTGCTTGATTACCACTTAGTGGTTTCACTATTCATCAAAAATTGAAGTTTTTCAGAAAATTACCAAAAATTTACCCTAAGCTATATTTGATATTCCGATTTCAAAAATGAAGTCTATTTTACAAAATTCAAATCATATAAGTCACATTAATTAATTTAATAATTAATTCCCGCTGCCAGAGCAAATAGCGTGTTTTTACAAAACAATAAGTATCAAAAGATTGACACCAGTTTAAGTCTAATTTAAAGTAAAATTGATTCCAATGACCACCATTGGATAAAATGTAAAAATATATTCTAATTTCACTTCAAAACCAATTCAAAACATAATATAATCATATAAATAAATTATATTAAAAAGTAGTTTTGATGTAAAATGCAGTATTTTTCACTATTCATTTAAAAATGAACATTGTCAGAAAAATAACAAAAATTCACACAAGGTAAATTTTGATGTCCCAATAATAAAGGATAAGTTTATTTTGACAAACATAGTTTATAAAATTGTCAAAATATATATTCAAAAATGGTTTTCCATCAAAAGGCAGTAAAACAATCTTTTAAGAATATTAGTTTATTCCATGCATAAGATTGTATTTATTTTCATTTTAAGCCTCTAAAACACTATCTTAATCATTAATAGACATAGATAAAAATATCTATTATTCATTACTTACTTGGAATGTTACATCCTTCCCCCCTTTAGAAAATTGCGTCCCCGTAATTTATTTACTTATCAAATAAATGGGGGTACTTATCCCTCATTGCATTTTCAGATTCCCATGTTGCCTCTTCAATCATGTGGTTTTTTCAGAAAACCTTTACCTGCTTAATCACCTTATTCCGTAACACTTTCTCCCTGTGGTCAAAAATCTGGACCGGTTGTTCCTCATAGGATAGGTTCTCTTCCATCTGAACTACCTCTGGACTCAAAACATGAGATGGATCTGACATATACTTTCTCAACATCGAAACGTGAAAAACATTGTGTACCTGAGATAAACTCGGAGGTAAAGCCACTCGGTATGCAACTGATCCAACTCTCTCCAGAATTTCGTATGGTCCAACAAACCTTGGACTCAACTTTCCTTTCTTACCAAATCTCATCACGCTTTTCCAAGGAGAAACCTTGAGAAAAACATGATCAACTACCTCGAAAGATAGATCCTTCCTTCGGTTATCCGCATAACTCTTCTGCCTGCTCTGAGCTGTTCTCATGTGTTTCTGAATCAGATGAACTTTTTCTGCCATCTCTTCTACCAATTCTGGTCCCATCAACTTTCTTTCACCCACTTCATCCCAGAAAGCTGGAGTTCGACACCGCTTCCCATATAATGCCTGAAATGGTGCCATCTGTATACTGGAATGAAAACTGTTATTATATGAAAACTCAACCAAAGAAAGATGTTGGTCCCAACTTCCCTGATAATCCATAGAACAAGCTCGTAGCATATCCTCCAATGTCTGAATTGTTCGTTCTGACTGCCCATCTGATTGATGATGAAAAGTTGTACTAAAATTTAATTCAGTACCCAACGACTTCTGAAGGCCATTCCAAAAGTTAGAAGTAAACCTGGGATCACGATCCGATACAATGGAGAGAGGAACTCCATGTAACCTGACTATCTCTTTAAGATACAAACGGGAAAGTTGATCAAGAGAGAAAGTATCTCGTATAGCAAGGAAATGAGCAGATTTGGTCAAGCGATCAACAATAACCCAGATTGCATTATTACCTCGAGATGACTTTAGTAATCCAACAACAAAGTCCATCGATATATTCTCCCATTTCCACTCTGGCACTGGTAAAGGCTGAAGCATCCCTTTCGGTAACTGTCGCTCGGGTTTAACCAGCTGACAAGTCAAACACTTCACAGTAAAATCAGCAATATCTCTTTTCATTCCATCCCACCAGTAATACTCCCGCAGATCTCTATACATCTTAGTACTGCCTGGATAAACTGAAAACGGAGAACTATGAGCTTCACATAACAACTCTCTCTTCAACTGTGAATCACAAGGCACACACAATCTCTTCCCAAATCTCAAAACACAATCATTATCAATGTTGAATTCAGGAAACTTACCTTTCTGAACTAGCTCTACCTTTTTCTGCAACTCACTATCTTGCTTCTGTGCTTGCTTGATTCTATCTGATAGAGATGATCTCACTGATACCTGAAACAAAACAGAAGGACTTCCTGCACCAACAACTTCTATGCCAAAGTTCATCAAATCGTTAACAAAAGGATCACGTTCCAAACGCAACATTGTTAATGAAGCATTACTTTTTCGACTCAAAGCATCAGCCACTTTATTTACTTTTCCCGGATGGTAATGAATTGTACAATCATAATCCTTGATTAATTCCAACCATCTCCTTTGTCTCATGTTTAGCTCTTTCTGAGTGAATATATACTTTAAACTTTTGTGATCGGTATATATTTCACACTTTACTCCATACAAATGATGCCTCCAAATTTTTAAAGCAAAAACAACAGCAGCTAATTCCAAATCATGTGTAGGGTAATTTACCTCATGAGTTTTCAACTGTCGTGAAGCATAAGCAATTACCTGATCATTCTGCATTAGGACGCAACCAAGTCCTTTCAATGAAGCATCACTGTATATAACAAACTCACCATTCCGGGAAGGTAGTGCCAAAACTGGAGAATTCACCAATCTTCTTTTCAATTCCTGAAAACAATCATCACATTCTTTTGTCCAGATAAACTTAACACCCTTCTGAGTTAGCTTAGTCATTGGACTAGATAACCGTGAAAAATTTCTAACAAACTTTCGGTAATAGCCCGCCAAACCAAGGAAGCTACGAATCTCGGTTACATTTGTGGGTCTTGGCCATTCTTCCACAACTTTTGTTTTTGTAGGATCAACAGTTATTCCATCTTTAGAAACAATGTGACCAAGGAAAGAAATTTGTTGCAACCAAAACTCACACTTGCTGAATTTCCCATACAATTTCTTTTCTTTTAAGGTTTGCAAGATAACCCTTAAATGTTTTTCATGCTCCTCTTTACTTTTAGAAAACACCAAAATATCATCAATGAAAACCACCACAAACTTATCCAAGAACTCATGGAAAATTCTATTCATTAAGTCCATGAATACAGCAGGTGCATTGGTTATCCCAAAAGGCATTACTACAAATTCATAATGGCCATATCTCGTACGGAACGCGGTCTTCGGAATATCTGCCTCCTTTACCTTCAGCTGATGGTACCCTGATCTCAAGTCAATCTTTGAAAAAAACTGAGCTCCCTGGAGCTGATCAAACAAATCATCGAATGAGGCAAAGGATATTTGTTCTTAACAGTGATATTATTCAAGGCTCTATAATCAATGCAAAGTCTCATAGAACCATCTTTCTTTTTAACAAATAAAACAGGGGCACCCCATGGCGATGTGCTAGGTCTAATGAAACCTTTATCTAATAAATCTTTCAATTGCTCCTTCAACTCTAAAAGTTCAATTTGTGCCATTCGATAAAGGGGTTTTGAAATTGGATTAGCATCAGGAACTAAGTCAACAGTAAACTCAACTTCCCGATCTGGTATTATTCCAGGCAACTCATCAGGAAAAACCTCAGGATACTCATTTACCACTGGCACATCATTAATCTGAACAGTTCCTTTATTTTCAACGACGTGTGCAAGGTAACATTCATTTCCATCTTTCACAAGTTTCTCGGCCTCTTGATATGTTATCAAAAGTAAGGGTTCATTCTTGTAAACAAACTGAAAGTCTTTCTGAAAAGAAACTTCTTTAGCTCTACAGTCAATCTTAGCATGGTAAATAGAGAGCCAATCCATACCCAGGATAACATCAAACTCTACTAGAGGTAGAACAATAAGGTTTGCAAGTAGGTTCTTTCCACAGATAAGGATAGGAAGATTCTTATAAATTCTTTTTGCCTCAACATTTCCCCCCAGGTGTTTTTACCAAAAGTTCAAGAGTCATTTCTTGAGATGGTATTCCCATTTTACTAGAAAAGGTTTCAGAGATGAAACAATGTGTAGACCCCGAATCAAACAACACACTGGCATAATCTGAAAAAACAAACAAAGTACCTGATACAACTTCATTTGATGGACCGACATCTGCTGAAGTAGTTGCAAAGGATTTCACCACCCCTTTCTGCTTGTAGTCTAACTGCTTCGCATCACTCAAGCTCCTTGTCGGACACTCGTTTTCATAGTGACCCATCTCATTGCACTTATAACATTTCACTAACTGTAAGTCAAATTTGTTCTTACCTTCACCTCGATCCTTTTCAGTGCAATCATGAGCCTTATGTCCCATCTTACCACATCTGTAGCACTTCCCCGAATTCAGAAGACATTCCCCAGCATGCCTTTTTCCACATCTATCACAAACTGGAAACATATTTCTCTTTCCATCAGACTTTTTTGAAGAATTCTTACCATTCTCCTGCCACCTCGGTCTCTTCTTCTGCTGGTTGTTATAGAAAAGATGGTCATCGGCAAACTCCATTTCCACCTTCTCAGCACATCGAACAAGCTTTTCATAACTTTTAAACTCACGAGAAGCTAATGCACTTCGATATTTTGGCTTTAATCTTGAGTAAAAACGATTGATTTTACTATCAAGGTCCCGGATAAAATTTGGAGCATACCTTGCCTATCGAGTGAACCTTTCTTCATAGGCAGCCACTGAGTCTTCCTCTTGCCTCAATTCGAAGAATTTATTTTCCATCCTAAGTCGAACAGCCTTAGGAAAATACTTCTCAAGAAACATACCTTTGAATTCATCCTAGTCAAGAGCATCAATCTCATCGGAGTCCCTGATATTTTTAACCATAGGCCACCACTGATCTGCTTCACCCTCCAAACGGTAAATAGCAAAACTAACCTTTTGATTGTCTGAACAACCCATGACATCAAAAATCTTCTCCAGTGATTTAATCCACCCTTCAGATAGCACAGGGTCAGATGATCCTCTGAATGATTGTGGATGTTGCCACATGAAATGTTCCACCACTGATATGTTCCTCTGCGGTTGTTCTGGCTGATCTCGTGCATGGATACCACCGCCATTTATCGCTTGAGTCAACTGCGCCATTACTGCAACAAACTGTTCAGTTCCAATTCCGACCATCTCAGGATGCTGATTCGGAAGGTTATTTCCTTCTGTATGCCTTCCTAGAACTACTTCCCTGTTTCCTCTGCAGAAAACCATTCTGAACAAACATGTCTTAGATGAAGCAACATGGTAATCTTTAAATGCTATATCATTTCGAAAAAAAAATATTTTTGGATAATCATTTAATATAATTCTAACTCCTAAAGTTATCTAAACTGACCTCTGATACCAACTATAAGGCCCCAGCCTTAAACCTTACTTAATCGTGAGTTATTACAAGATTACACATTGAGGATCTTTTCGGGTTTAGAGTTTTAGAGAATTAGATCATAAAACTTGCATTACATTCCTCATATAAACAAAGTGGTTACAGAAAGATAGTATTCTTCATTCCCATCAATGGAAACACATTTAAAATAAAACATGGATTATTTCTTGACACTTCCTTGACACTATCATCATATCATGTACCTTTCCCTTGACCTGTGAAAAACATTTCAAAAAAACTTGGGATGAGCATAAAAAGCTCAGTATGGGTTATAAAAACATGGAAAGGAAACATGAGTTCATATATACATAAGACTGAAATCATACTTTACCCATAAAACATAGGAACTTTAACATACCTCATAAAATCATGAATAAATCATAGAAATCATAAGACATAAAGGTAACTTGAGGAATTCATAACATTCTTACGTATGGAGTAACCCTCTTGGTTACGTTTGGAATACCAATCACAGTATATTCCCTAAAATCTCTTCGGAGAAACCTTAACGTTTCACTCCTTCGCGTTACCCAATGCATTGGAGAGCTATATCGGGCTCACCCGCCCTTAGTTTATCACGGAACCACCCGTCTTCATAATAATGCCCAAGAACCATAACATAATCGTATCACATAAAACATGCATAAAGGAAACATAAAATTTCCACATTTCAATCACGAGATATCAATACAACACATTGATATAAAAACATTATGAAAACCATTTTCAATACTAAAATAAAATAAAAGTAAAACATGGTATTTATTTTTCTTTTAAACAAGAAGGTATGGCTTGTAGAGGAAGCCGAAACTCAAATAACGGTCACGACGGCGGAGAAGTCGTTGTCGCCGCATACGTACGACAAAAACATTCCCTTTTGTCGTTTAGTAAACGCTTCGTATAAAAAAGATTCCTTTTGAATAAACGTAAAAGTCAAAGGGGTTTATACACCGTATAAAAGAACGTTTTGTATAAAATAAAATATGCCTCAACGAAAGGAGATTGAGACGAAGTCCCATACCTCGTATCTGACTTGACCCGACCGTTCTTTAATCTCCTGAATAATAAACATGAGTTAATTTCTACTTTATTATGAATATTTTTCAAGTTCATTATTCCTTTTATACCATGTTATGAACATCATGTAATCAGGTAAGTTGATAATGTTTATTTTGTCTGTATTTGGTTCTTAAGTCAAAAATAGACTTCTTACACTTACATGTTGTTAATTTGGTCATAGGTTCGTTATATCCAGAATGGTATTCATGATGTAGATATCATATATGTCATATATATATATCCAGTACATACATGCATTTATAATATTACATAATCATTTAGAGGTAAGAAATGAAATGCACCGTTCATGGAGACGGTAAGCCGTACGTACGCATGAACGCTAATTTCATTTCTATTTCGTATTTTATAGAATGGAATCATAATGATATAAAGGTATATTATAATTCCAGTATAATATCATATATAATTTCATAGTTCCATCCTTTATATGTCCCACATATGGTATTAACGAATCAAATCACTTTTAGGGGGCGGTAGTCCGCACTTCCTAAAATGAAGATATCATGTTTACCCATAATGAAAACCATAAAGGTATGCCCAAAATGAAAAAAACAGAAGCTTAATGAAAACATAAACATATTATATATCATATATAAAAATAGTGACATCATTATGGCCACCTTTGAAGGTGTTAAATGAGTGTTGAACAATCATCGTTTCGGGAGGCAGAATTTCGCCATCCACGGAAACCGTATGTTCTTTAACCATTTGATGTAGTTGTGTGAGAGTGTAGTTCAAATAAATATTATAAAAACATCCTTGTATATTGAAGATACTGGTGTTGTTACAAAATAAGTAAATAAAAAGAGTTTAGGGGGTTGGAGAAGCAAAATAAAACAAATGAACATGAGAGAATGAATTACCTTTAAAAGTGTAACTCCTTTTGATTTGAGCCTAAAGGCTTCCTTTGAAAGGATTATGCCCAAAGGGAATCCTCTAGGATTAGGATAGGGATGTGGAGAGAGTAAATGGGCAGGGTTTGGCCGAGCCAAAGGCTTGATAAGTGTGTGAAATGAGGTAGAGGTGGGGGCCTTTTATAAGAGGAGAGGAGGGGCACTTTTGGAAAGTAAAGAAACATTACTTTATTTGAAAATGTGTATCGGTTTTAAAAGGTCCCACATTGATATAATTCTTGGATAATGTGATAAGGGTTCTAAATCCACTCATCCAATTGGTTTTGGCCCTTTGTAGTTCATAGATTTTATATTATCTTTCCATTTTATTTAAATCGTCATATAATGATGCCATCGCTGTATCATTATTATGTTATAAATAATTTAATTTATTTAATGTCTAAAAATCATAAAAAAAATACTATGATGTAGGAAATCTTTTTATCTTTCCATTTACTATTTATAATCAAAAATATGATCTTTATAACCCCATGTAAAAATTGTTTCTGTAAAACATCTCTTGTTTGTGTCATTTTTACTTTAACATTTAATAAAAAGTTTTTTATGTCATTTCCAAACCAAAGTGTCTCCATGGGGTCCACAAGTTGACCCATGGCTTGTCTTGGTCGGTCATGACACAACCAATAATGTTGGGACATGTGTCTAGGTCATTTCATATTATTAAAGCATTATTTATACCTTAAACTACACTAATTACCACTAATCGCGATTAAAAACTTAATAAGTTACTATTCACCAAAAAATTATTTTAATCTCATTGAACCAAAGTTTACTTCTTAATGACAACCATGTATGTCTGATTTTCAAAATTCAATACACATTAGTGGTAAACTTTCATTTAACTGAAAATCAGTTTGCTTGATTACCACTTAGTGGTTTCACTATTCATCAAAAATTGAAGTTTTTCAGAAAATTACCAAAAATTTACCCTAAGCTATATTTGATATTCCGAATTCAAAAATGAAGTCTATTTTACAAAATTCAAATCATATAAGTCACATTAATTAATTTAATAATTAATTCCCGCTGCCAGAGCAAATAGCGTGTTTTTACAAAACAATAAGTATCAAAAGATTGACACCAGTTTAAGTCTAATTTAAAGTGAAATTGATTCCAATGACCACCATTGGATAAAATGGTAAAAAAATATATTCTAATTTCACTTCAAAACCAATTCAAAACATAATATAATCATATAAATAAATTAGATTAAAAAGCAGTTTTGATGTAAAATGCAGTATTTTTCACTATTCATTAAAAAATGAACATTGTCAGAAAAATACCAAAAATTCACACAAGGTAAATTTTGATGTCCCAATCATAAAGGATACGTTTATTTTGACAAAAATAGTTTATAAAATTGTTAAAATATAGATTCAAAAATGGTTTTCCATCAAAAGGCAGTAAAACAATCTTTTAAGAATATTAGTTTATTCCATGCATAAGATTGTATTTATTTTCATTTTAAGCCTCTAAAACACTATCTTAATCATTAATAGACATAGATAAAAATATCTATTATTCATTACTTACTTGGGATGTTACAATGACTCTAATTATATATTATAATAATTATTTTTTTAAGATGATTTAAATTACTATAAACCCAATATTCTACCACTTTATTATGATATGGTTTAAAATATAATCCTTGGAAGATTTATGGGGTAGTTTTCATTCTATAGATACAATATTTATCCATAAGAGTAGAAACTCAATTACTATAATAATTTTTAAAAATGGTTTATTTGGGTTAAAAGAAAAAAGGGAAAAACCCCAAATATAAACTTTTACAAAAAAAATTAATGACAGTATATTGACCCATAGTCATGATATAATATAATAATATAATTATTTTTTCATATTTCCTATGAAAAATATTTTATATTATTTAAATAATTTATATAATTCCTATAGTGCCCGACCCTCACCTATAGAAGAACGCCTGCTATCATATTTTTGTCACACATGAAATGAAATTTATTTTGATTATTAACTATGAATATTCATTATTAATATCCCTCCATATGTCACAAAGTATGTTTTTGAGAAAAAATCAGTCCTCCAAAGGATATAGGTAGAATCTGAACAATTTTGTTCAATAAAGAGTTTTTTTCCTTCACTAGGAACTTTTATATTATTTCCTGTTATAAATCAATCAAATATTTTTAAAACATGATAAAATAGAAAAAACATATATTAAATATACTAATATTTCATTGTAATAATGTAATATCTTATATTTATTTCATTATTCCATTAAATGGGAAACATATCTATCATTCTATTATATGGTGGACTACCGCCACACAAATATATAAATTTAATTTTCCATAACAGCCTCTTGTTGTAGTTAATACTGATAGACATAATGTATTAATGTGAAATATAATACATATTTAATATTAATTAAAATGAATATATAATCTATTTATTAGGATTAATTTCATTTAAAAATAGGACTTCAATCATGTATATGTTTTAATTACCACATCTACAAAGAGATGTAATTGGGTCTTCATCACTACCTGAGATAATGGGAGTATATAAGAAAATTTAAATATGTATTATGCTATTTATGATATAATTATCTTTTTGTATGTTAAAATTATACATATCTTTTTTCCATACCATTTTTTGGATAACGGAAATGTTACTAAGGCTTTTGTATGGAATACCATCTCCATGACTGTAATGTAGTTCATTTTTATTATCCATCATTCATGGAATAATTTTAACATATTTATTGATATATAATAATTATAATTATCTCATGATGATGATTATTAAGGTGATTTATAAAATTCTTTGGGGACTATATACTACCTACATAATTCATTTTTGACAAATAATATGAATATGATAAAAAATCTTGATGTGATGTTTTTTCATTGATTAATTAATTATAAAGTAGAAAATAAATGAATAATAAAATTTAAAATTTTTATTTAGAATGTATATAATTATTATATGTCATTTATTCTAGATGATAAAGAGAATATGTGATTACTCATAATCATGGTGAGTGAAACTTCACTATAGAAGCCTCATTTAAAATGATTCCATGATGTATTTTAAAAAATATTATATTCCATGCCAATATTTTTAAAATAGTTCTATAGAAGTATTTAAATATTCAAAAATGAATAAAAATATGATTTTTATGTCACTTTTTAGTTTCTTTTAATGTTTTTCAGAACGTACATTTGTACATATTTTGGACCGAATATTTTGAAAAAATGATAAAAAGGAATGTCATATTTTAATTTATATGGTGTCAATGGTTTTTTCTGTAGTCATATTGTTACATAATGTTTGGATTCCAATAAAATATTTAATGTTCTATTCAAATAAATACCTTCTTTTCTGTGGATACAATTATTTTCCAATTGTTTTTTAATTCAATTGATATTCCAATATCTGGAATTTTTTTCATATCAGTGAAAAGAATAATATTCTTATTATAATGATGAAAATTAAAATAATTTGTGTGGTATGATTATTTGAGGGATCTTGGTAATTGTTTATGATGATTAGTGGTTCACATATAAACCAAGGATGGGTGGTTCCATTTTATCCTATGAATTGGTTGATCTATTATCGTCCTCTCTGTAATGACTCATATTTTAATTGTATTATATTTGGATATTGTATGGATTATTTTCAAGACTAGAAGGTGAGACCGTATGTGATTCTAAATCATGATGTTCGGAGAATATATTCTTCAAATATATTAAAAATATAAAATCACATGCACATGCATTGTTCCTGAAAAAGGTTGAATAAATTCTAAAAGGAGGACTGGATCAAAAATCATTAGGAAACATTGATTTTAGATCATGGGTTTTACCCTATTTATGTAGAAATATTTATTATCATGGGTCATTATTGAAAATCCCCCATGGACATAAAATTAATAAAATAATTAAAAGTAATTAATAAATTTATTTCATTATATTTATAAACCTAATAACCCCTAAATAAATTCTCTTTTTTTCATTTAATGACTTAGATGAAAACCCATGAAAATCTAAAAGATCCTTTTGAGTATTTAGAGAGGATTTTGTTGGCGGATGTCAACCAGATCTTATTTATATGCTCAATGTGTAATATAATCATATGATCTTACCGAAAAAAATGGCGAGGGAACATTTTCTGGTCAAGGATTGATCAAAATCTTGGTAGGACATTTTTTATTGTATTCTTTCCTCATCATCAATTTTCATAATAAACATGAATCAATCGACTAATTGATTGATTCTTGGGTCAAATGTTCTATGTCCTGGGTTATTTTGTAAAGATATTTTTTTATAAAATTAATATGTGAAGAATATCATATCTCTTCAATCATCATTCACATGAAAATAGATCCGGACAAAAAATATAATTGGCTAAGGTTCATTCCTCTTGGTTAGGTCTGTGGTATTCTTCCCCATTTATATTACCATAATGGGAGATTCACTAGCCACCATATTGATATATATCAACGAATTCAACGTTGAGAAGTTGTTTCGTTGTTTAATTATTAGATATCATATATCTAGGAATCATACCGTGTGATGATCATGTGATGAAGGAAGCGATATTGGATTTGATGGTCTTGGATACTAATTTTTTTGGTATTTCATTGTTTGATAATTTGTGATGTGAGAGGATGTTTTTCAATCATATTTTATGGCTAGAATCCAATTTCCATTAATTGAATTGATCATACAACTTTTACCTTGATTTTTAAGAAATACATGTTAGTGGATCTTTGGCTAGTGGTGTAGAAGAGGACATAGATTTCAAATATAGATTTTAGGAAAATATTGAACAACAGGATATGTTCTATAGAGCTACATGCCATCTTTTTCAATTTTAGTGGTGGATAGGGTTTCAGAATGGAGATAAGTATCACATGACGTGTAGCCATGGTCACACAACATGTGAACCTTACTTGTTGGGTAGATATGTCTCTTATAGGAGATACAAACACCACTAGGAGTACATTATAATGGGAATTCTAGGTTATCCCGCATGGGCACATACACATTACGTTTACATAGGAATAACTTTTTATCAAAGAGACACATGGAGTGATGGTTGTACACACCTTTCAATACTTCAATACAGTCATGTAATCCACTTTCCACCGTATATTGGATAGGTATCATTAGGCTGTGTTCCATATATGTTTTTCCTTAGAGTTTGTATGAAATCACATCCAACGAATAGTATGGTGATACCTTTAGTAGAAAACCATTGGGAGAGTTGTCATAATTCTTATATGAGTCTTGATGTGATATCATCTAGAATTTTCATTCCCAAGGTGTAGTTTTTAGTATTATCATGGCCAAATGTACGTAGGATCTGACCCTTTACATAGTGGATTATTTCAGATTGAGTTATTGGTATACACTATGTCCTTGTGAGTGATCCTCATCTGCATATAATATTTCATTGTAATTCCAAATATAATTATAATATTGATAAATTATTATAATGAAATCACAAATTCACACCATTGGGGAAATATAACTCACTGAGCATGATTTTCTAGGCGAGTACTACTTTGAACCTTTGAGAAGGAATCCTATGTTGGAATTATAATTTTGGATTCACTTGAGACTCTGGGTTTTTATTTTGTATATATTTATATTATTGATAGATGTATTGTAGAAATTTACCTATATATATATGAATGCTAATATTTTTAATATGATTTTTTGTATCAAATATTCCTATTGAGTGTTTTTATATTCTCCCCTACATAGATTTTTTCCCAGATGTGTGGTCTCTTGTGAAGATGATCAACCTTTTGATATACTCATAGAGTGATAATGATAGGATGGTACCTAATTAGATAGAAAAACCAAGGTGTTTTATTAAGGTATCTTGACTATAGTCCATATATTTACATTCATGTTGGGATTTCTTAGAAACATTTTGGTGGGATTGTGTTTGGAAATGTTTACTTTTCTTTATTTTTTTCATAGACTGGTTATGAGATTTAGATATATGCTTGAATATTTTATCAGTTTTTTACATTACATCATTGTAGGGTCTTGGTGACTTGTTTATGATTACATGTAAAGCAGCCAAGGTCTCCCATGTAAGTAAAATTCCTTCCTGGTTCTTGTCACCATCAAATAAATTATTTAATTATAGATTACAGAGTCATCGAACTGGCCCCACTTGGATGGTTTTTGATATAGTGGTATTAGTGGAAGCCAATTATTCCTTATCACATAATTTAGTGATGTTTCTTAGGGAAATAGTTTTATGTGTTTTGAGTTTGGAATTCAGGATAGGGACACAATTTTTTGTGTTTCAACCGACATATATATACACTAGGGCCCTGATCACTATCCGTTCTACTCAGTATATGAGAACACTATTTTAAGGGGAAATAATAATACATACATCATGTAGTAATGTGTTTTTTTTTCATATCCTTCTTGATTCATCTATCAAGATAAACCTATTGGCCATGGTATATCTTGAGTAGTTTAAAATTCATCAACAATGTATTCCATCTAGGATTCGACTTCAATATCATGAGGACAATACACTATCTGATGATACATCAATATAGGAACCAATTCTAGAGATGTATCATTCCGGAGGTTCACCAACTATTCTAATACCATTTGAGTAGAAGCTAGTGCCTACAATAAAAGATATGAGCTGTACAGTTTGAGTGTAGTTTAATATATTTAGCAGCAATGACCACTCATGTTCGAAGGTGATCCTGACTCACACATAGGTGAGGAGTGGTTTTAGGTAGTGATATGAGTATTCAATATTATTAGGTAAAAATATAATATGGTCAATTTGGTAATGAGTCATCTCTATGGATCAAAATGAAGAATTTGGGGTTTATTAAACTAGTATTATGATGAAGACACATTAGAATTGTTTATATTAGAGATCCTTCTAAAAGATGATTTCTCACTAGCTATGTTGAGAGGTGTATGAATTCAATAGATTCTATATCTTTTGGAGAGTAGTATGACAGTGGATGATTATTCATCAATGTAAAGAAATTGCATGTACTCTATGGATATGGTTTATGAATAGTTCTTATAAAAATGGACCATTGAATGTGGTTTGGGTAGAGATATTACATCCCGTAATATACATATATTTCTTCCAACATATGTTGTTCTGTTAGATCATTATTTTGTGATTGAGAATTTACTATATGAGAGTCTCTGGTGGTGGTTATTTTTAGTGGGAAACCAGGTTAAGAGAATTAGTCATTTGGGTGATGAAATCATTTTTAATTTTCTAGATGTACGTGAAAAATCAAGGGGACATCCCATGACATATGGTTTGTAGTTTAGGGATGACGAGATGGGGCCACTCATTTTAGATAGAGGTGATTCTACTTTTGTGACAGTTGGTAAAATATTATTTGTTATTGTATGAAACAATTTATATCTAATAGAAATAAAAAGTACGAGACACATAGGACGAGACTGTGGAGGGACCAAAAAGGTCAGTGGTGTAGAGGATGTGGAATAGGAGCTAGGGGAGAAGCTAGAGGTTTTATATGATTTGTCTATTTACCAAAACCACCACATGTTTGTAAAAACTAGGCTCAAGGATCTAGAGAAAAGGTGTGGTATAATCCTCGTGAATTTGAGGATTATAACCTAGAGGATCTTGGGATTATATTAGATGTGATATATGACTTTTCTACTTTAGATATAGGACCAATGGTTATCAGTTTAAGTCATTCAGTTATTGCCACATATCTTTTTCTAGGCTAAGAGATTTTGTTTGGGTCTTTTTTTAACTATTTCACATTGAGACCCTTAGTATAGATTAATCATTGAACACGGACTTGTTTCCACATTTTAATTTGAATATTGGAGGACATATATTTTGTTAGGATATATTTTGAGTAGTTATGAGGCATTATGATGTCATATTGGATAATGAATAGTTATCTATTGATCTTGTCTAGTAGACTATTTTAGGTGGATGATGAGGTGTGCCCGAAATGATGAGACTAGTTTATCCATTAGAGGTGAAAATGAATCCCATAAATCATAATATGAAAATTTTCTTAGGAGGGTACAACTGAAATTTATTACATTGGCTATAATGACCCTTCATGTAGTGGATGTTACGCGTTTTCAATTCCTAGATGCAGTGGATGAATATAATGATTTCAATCTTAGGGACACTCTATGATAACCTTTCCACCAAAATATACACTTCTGCATTGTTATATGGCCTAATATGACACTGATATGTTTTCCAACATAACATATTTCACTTGTAGAGCTTCGTGAGTAGAGGTTGTAGTTGGAGGACTTATAGACGATTGGATTTGATATCCCCATTATTTGACATTGTGCAGCCCTAGTGTTTATCTCCAAAAAAGAAGATGGTATCATGAGGTATTTCTTTAGATTACCAGTACCTCATCCTAGTGCCTCTGATACAAATGTATCCACTTTTGAGGATCAATAGCATTTTTTATTAGTAGAGAGGGGTATGATGGTTCTCGGTGGGTTACTTAATAGTCGGTTTTCTATAGTTAGGAGTATGATATGAAGACATAATGAAGACAACAATCAATTTTCAGAATGTTCACTATGGGTACTTGGTGATCCTTTTACTGTGATGAATGCTTAGTCATGGGACATATAAACCAGATAATTCATCCCTTGTAATGTTGGTTTTTTGTAGTATCGATTGATGATATCATTGTTCACTTGACATTTGAGGAGGAGAAATCTTGTGACATGAGGTTATTTCTAGACATACTCTAAGGGAAATATATTTAGAGAAATATCTATATGTTCATATTAGGAATTCAATAGTTCCACATTCATAAGAGTGTTATCTTAGTATTTTGATTGGTTGGGGACCCAACGAATGTCGAGGCAGTGTCCGAATGGGAGGCATCTAAGACAGTGACAGAGGTATGGAGTTCCTTAGGATAACAAGATATTAATAGTGATTCCCACCTAGACTCTCCTAGTTTTCTTCCCCCATTACAACTTTGACCCCAGAGGGGAATCCTTTCATGTGGAATGAGAGGTTCTAAAAGGCTATTATAGAGTTGGGGTATATATTTATGGGTACTCCCATATTAATATGAATATTTTTTTTCAAGTATGTAGTGTTCTACGATAAAACAAAAATGATTCATGGGTGTGTTTTTATGTATATTCATGTGGTAATTTCCTATTTTTAAGGATAGTTGAGACCACATGAGAAGAAATATAAAACCCATTATCTTGAGTTAGTAGAAGTAGTCTTCGCACTAAATAATTAGTGATGATACCAAATGGGCGAGTGGTTTATCATATTTTTTTACCACAAGAGTCAAAACAATATGTTATTTTTAAAATATATTAACATTATATAGATTTGATGGGTAGAGTTCATCTAGAATTAAAACATTGATATTTTCTATAATCCTACGATGGGAAACATGGTAGTATAAGATCTTACCTGGACTTCTTGTTAGAAATTCCAGATCTAGGAGTCGGAGAATTTGTCCTAATTAAGATTATCATTTTTTGATATATATGGATCTTCTTATCTATTGTTTATAGTTGTTACCCCTTCACTTTTATAGTGATTCCAGGAGGCATATCCTAGTAATTCCAATTTTTAGAACCTACGAACTAATATATCCACTGGACTTGTTTATGATTGAATTTTAAAAGGTGGGGTGATTTTTATTATTTTGATAGGATTCCGGATTGTTCTGATGATGTTGTGGAAAGAGGTTCTGATATATTTTAATATGCACCCTTTTTCGGTACATACATGGGTGGAAAAGATGTATCATGATTTCCATCATATGTTTTCATTGCCATGGATGATGAAGGACATCTCAATGTCAGTCTCTTGATGAAATACATGTCAAAAGTAAATGTTTACCACCATTTTACAACAGGTTTAGATCAGACCCATATCGTTCCATAATTGAAGTGGTATGGGTTATACCTAGACCTTATGATGGGGTTACCACATATTCCTAGGGGACACAATGACATCTAGGATATCATAGATAGAATAATAAAATCAACATTCTTATTATCTATCTAACAATAGAGTTTCATGGGTAGATTGTGATGAATTCGTGTTTCAGAGATATTTTGACTCTTTAGAGTTATTTTTATGATCAATGTTGACCAAGAATCTTGATCTACATCATGGTTATTCATGGGATTTCATGAGGCTTTTGGGACTCATTTATGAAATAGAATATCATTTCACCACTAAAATGGTAGCCAATCTGAAAAGACTATTCAGATTCCGGATGAAATGATGTGATTTTCCATGTTAAACATTATTTATAGTTGGGTTAATCACCTAATACATGTTGAGTTTGCGTATAAAAAAAAGTACATTCATCCATTTGTACAAAACAATTTTGTGCCCTTTACAGGAAACCATCTAGGTCACAACCTTTTTTACTAACCTAAGAGAGTAAGCACTTATAGGCCTAGAGTTGGTGGGATCCACCACTAAATGTTCAGTTCACCCCGAACTAGAATATTATTGAATAAATCCCTCATAAGTCTTATAATGACCAATTATTTAGTCCCTTTGAGTTTGATAATGGGGATCGTTAATTATTAAGGGGTTCAGCACTACTTTGATTATGAATATTTGGCCAGGGAAAAAATATATATCTATTATTAGTTCTCCCCTTATAGTTATTTCATTGATTTGGTGGGGTAGAATATTGATTATATCTACAATAAAAGTTATATAGAGTACACAAAATTCTCCATGTTTAATATATTTGGAGATATATTCAAGACCCATCAAAATTTATCAACTATGAAAAGTTATACATTGAAGATTGAGCTACCTTTGCGGAGTAATCAATGTAGCTCAACAATAGGAAGGAGAGGATTTTCATTATAGATAAATCCAATTGGTTCTTATTTTATAGAATCATGAGAATATTCCTGAGAGAACCAAGGAGGGAGAGGGGTAAATTTGTTCTCATTACAAAGATGTCTTTGTTTAGCCACATGTCTTAGATTCATGCGACTTAAAACCCCAATGTGGAGAAATTTTAAGGATATAAATTTTCAATATACTATTATTTAATATTATATATATTAATTTGGAGAGTCTTTTATAATATGAAATGTGATTTTTAGGCATAATGTCCCGAGAAATTTTGATGGACTTGTATTAAATTTATAACATATCATGTGTTCAAAATTTTCTATAAAAATGGAAACATGTCTGAAAAGAGTCCTAGATAATAAATCTAAGGACAACATTTTTTAAAGATAGCAACATTTATCTTGGGTGCGATATACCCTTTTTTCTTGGGATGTTTGTGGAAAATTCATTACAGGCGGTAAAATGAATAGAACTATTAAATTAATTAAATTATATTTCTTTTTAAATTGAAAAAATATAATATCAAATTTATAAATGTTCTTATGGAAGATTTTTAGGGTTATCTACATTACCAATCAATTCAAAAAAAGACATAAGATCTATTAGAAGAGATTCCATGAGAAGATGAAACTATATCACAATTCTATGATCATTTCACAATAGAATCAGAGAATGTTTTGAACAATAATGATGCAACCTAATAATTTAATACTGTTTAATCCAAATCATGGTAGGGTATTTTTAATTGATTATTTCCATGTAATCTATTTCTATGATGAATGTTAATCAATTTTAAAGAATATTGATTCACATATAGGCCATTTCTTTGGGATGGTTTATTCTATAGGGAACATTTTTGGGGAATTACATTATGATTAATATTTTATCTATTCATTTAACATTATACTGAAAATAGATTGAGGCCTATATGAAAAGTCACTAAGGTTTTTTCCTCATGGTTTTGATTTTTTCCCCACCTTTTCTCTATTCAGGGTCATTAATACTTGGGCCCATGGTTCAATATATAGTGATGAATCAAATGTTATGCCCCTATTTATTGGAACAACAATTTGATATCACAGATCTGAACTCCATTAAATGATGTGATTGTTTGATGAAGGAAGAGATAGTGGATTTTATTGTTTTTGATAATGGATATTTGTTTTATTTGGTGCATGATAGTGGGTGATACATGAGGATATTTTTTATTAGAATAAATTGTCGGGATCCATTTTTCATCAATATAAAGGCTCTGATGATGTTAAATATGTATTTTTTGGTAGGAAATGTGGTGAGATAGGGGAAAACGATATATGAGGAGATGCAGGTTCTAGATCTATATTTCTAAAAAATCATGAACAATAAGGCATGTATCATGGAGATAATTATTTGTAGGGCCAATATAGTGTGAACTAGGGTTTTTGGATAGAGATTAGAATCACACTATATGTAACCCTATTGAAACGGTTATGACACTTACTAGATAGATAATCATGTTCCTTAGAGGGTACATATACATCACCAATAGTATACAGGTACTGGTACACTGTGTACTCCCACACAGACAAAGACGAGTAATGTTTACACAGAAGAAACCAGTGAAAAAGGGATAAGTCATATACTACTAGAAAAAAATATTTCCTCTGTAAGATAATTATTTAATATTTTTTCCTCTATATAATGGAAATGTTTCATTAAGGTGTGTTCCATATATCCTTTACCTAAGGGTTAGTATATAATTCAATCCTATAAAAATAATAGTGATCCCTTTAGTAGGACACCATGGATTTAGTTGTTAGAATCCCTATAGGAGTCATAAAGTGAGATCCTCTTTCATCTTCATTCACTAGGGAGATTATTTGTGTCATAATGACCAATAATAAGAAGTTTATGAACCTCTTCATAGGGGGCTAATCCATATTTTTTATCCCCATGGACTTAACAGTGATCATCATATTTGTATCATAACATTTCAGACATCTAGCATATACTTCTAATAGTGAGACAAAATGAGGATAACATATCTTATCCACATCAAAATCTCTATCGAACTCATGGAATTTGTTCTCCTGTATGAGTGAAATGTAGAATATTCAAGAAATAATCGTATGCTATAATTTTGGTTGTGGCATCAATTGAGACTATATTTCTTTTATGAGTATATCTAGATACTAATGTTATATATATATTAGAAACAAAATTTTTATAGATGCCTATTATTCTTTAAATATATGTTTTTTTGTTTTTCCATGTCCTTTTGGGTTTTTTAATAGTCTCCACTACATGATATTTTCCAGGACATAACATGTCTTGTATAGTTGATCATCCTTTTGACATGGTCCTAGAGGGACCTCAACCTGTTGGTGTATAGTGACCTGGAGTGACTGAGGTGTGTTCTTGTAGTATCACAACATTTGTCCCTATATTTACATTTAGGTTGGATGTATTTTAAGAGACTTTTTTTGTCATGTATTTGGTCCTATTTAATTTCCATTACTTTTTATCATAATTTTGTAGTGATATTTACATGTATGAAATCATATTTTATCATATGTTTACATTTGGACATTGTAAGGGTTTGGTGATATGTGTGTGTTTACATATACATATGCTATAGAATCCCCTGTTAGTTTCATTACTACACCATGCTTTTATCCAAAAACTGGTATATTATATGTGGGCTTTGGGTGTCGCAACACAGGCCCCACAGGGATGGGTAACGACACTCCGATTCATTGGGAAGGATTTATGTTGAATGATGTCCCTGAATGCTATTATAGTTGTAACCATTTAATTCGTTCCATACATATTTATAATGTTTTTTGTGGTAGAGATATTAATAATTCATCAATTTTACCCATATAATTTTTTAATTCCTTCTATAGATTTTTATCATAATCACATCGTTTATAAATTATAACAAATTGGATTATTTTTTAAAATGAAATTATAAGCTTCTTCTTATGGGTTAAATTATAACATTGTAAAAAAGTTATAATATGTATTCTATTCGTTCTAAATAACCTTATGATTTGTATTTGTTACATTAATATTTACTATGAATAGTTTTATAAAAGGATTTGGAACGAAAAATAGATTTTCTGGGTACGAAAATGTATATTTTGATATAAATTTTTTATAGAAATGAATATTTTAATTATTTTTAACAGACTGATAGGTTTTTTACATTATTAATATATCCTGTAAAGTGGTTTTGTTCTAAAACAACATTTTTAAATGAATTTCATTGTATTTTAGGGAATGTTTTTGAAAATGAATATCTTTATTTGATAATTATAATGATATTTCTTGAATAAAAACAATTTTATATTATAATAGTTTTATTTAGTGGGAAAATTGATACTAAGTGGATTTTTTCACAATATTGAATAATATTAATTTATATATGGGTGATGCCCTTATCTTATAATACTATAAACCTTAATGACAATAAAATAAAATAAAATAAATTGTTGACCTACTATTATAGATTATGTAATGATAAAATATATGTCATTACAATTGGAATCAGAAGAAAAGATTAAATATTTATGTATATTAATATTCATTAACTTTACATTATCATAAGTGATTGGGATACCATCACCAGTTTATAATATTAATTTCGATTAAAAGATAAATTTTTTAGACAATCATTTTGAGGGTTTAAATAATAGATTTTCAAGGTTATTATGAGTATTTGGGAGACATTATTATTAATATAAACGGTGTATTTATGATAGTTTTTAGTTAAAATGTTATTTGATAATGAATTCATTCACATTTTTTAGACATAAGTTTAATGGTATTGATAACTATTATGGTTTCTATGATCAATAACATTGAGTTTTTTATGGGTTATTATAATTTGGGAACATTTTTTATCTTATTGGAAACCATTGGATTAAAAGATGATTTGGTGAATAATCAATTTCTATTATTCCATAAGATATTACTATATTTTTGGGGAATATTATATGTTATTTTGTTAGTTTCATGATGATTCAAGGTAAAATTATATTTTATGAAGCATCATTTATTATAATGTGTCATTATAGAGATTCAGGTAATTTATGTAAATAATAATATTTTTTTGAGATTTTATGATTATATAATTTACATTTATTAGAATATGAACAATTCAGAAAATAATGGAAATTACATATAAATAATTAGTCAACATCATAAAAGATTGTGGCCAAATTGTTTTATGTTTCTATTAGCAATAATGGTTAAATTTTTTTCTATAATATTAAGTCTAATGATCTATGTTTAACATTGGTTATTATTGATGAGGGTTTAGATATTTATGTTGGATTTATTCATAAGATGGAATATTCATTTTGGTAGTTTTCTTACATCATTCTATATTTCTTTTTTGTTTAATGTATACTGATAAGAGGAATATATTTTTATCCTTGGCATAAATATGTGATCCATTATATGTGGATTTTATTTCTTCATGAATGAAAAATTCATCTTTAACACTTATCATTTTGAGAAAGAGATGATATTGTGGTGGAAATCCATTAATAATTTAAATTACACTTTCATGTAAGTATATTTCATCATGTTCTTATTCTAGAAGGTAAAAGAAATCATTAACTCAGGGAAAGAACCATTAATCCCAAATCTCATCATATTACCTTCATTTTTGATAAATCAATGGATTTATGGCCCCACATTTTGTTTTTTTTATTATGGTTATTTAATTTTGAATGATCAATCTAATTCATTTCATAAGTGAACCCAATCACTATCTATTATTATTTGGACAAATTTTCCCCTATATATCCATATTTTCACATACCACTACAACTATCATATGTATAATCCAATTTATGTATAATTCTATATGACATTGTTTTTATATTTCCTACTTTTAAAAATGATTTTTATTTTCACATTTTATGATCTGGGATTTCAACATCCTTATTTTTAAAATTCTCCCCACTACTTATGGAATATGAGCTCAAATTTGGAGGATGAAATTTGTTAAATGGTAGAGAATGTAACACCATCAGTTTTTAAATGAACATTATTCTAAATATATCTCATAACATTAAGTAGTGAGACTGATGATAATTTTTATATAATATATAAATATTATTATTTAATTGGGATTTTTTTAAATTTCACAATGAATAGAAAAGTGTTAACACGATTAAATAAATTATGAAATATATATAAAGGCCTTATAAATAAAAATATTTGGATTAGTTATTAGGAAATAGTCACTCCATTTTATTTAATGTCACTTTATTCTTCAAAAGAATGATTTATTCAAAGCTGGTTTTTGCTTATTAGATTTTAGAATATTATTATTAATTTTCATAATATTTATAAATTTTATTTTATGAGTTGTATAATATTTTTCCAATTACCATATCTAAATTACCTAATTAATAAATTTTGGATCTTTTCCCCAAAAGTGAAATTTTTTCATAAAAATGTAAAAATTAAAAAATTTAATTTGGAAATTATAATATTTTAATGTTTTCCCGGTATTCATGTAGTGGATTTATAGGTGGTAACAACACACTGTCCTTTGAAAGGGAATTTGTTTTATTCCTCAGAGGCCACTAGTGGGATAATTTCTCCTTCCAAAAACCTCTATTTCCATGTTGGGTCACCCAATCCTGACTCGGTGGAAAAAATGGGGTGCAACCCTCTCATGGTTAAAACATTCTATGTCGAACCATTTCTGATTGGGATGTCACTTTCTGGGATGTCGTACCACCAAGGATGGAAACATATCCATCCTATATGGGGCTCTCTCTGGAGTGACCTCTTCATAGGGAGGGGTTTCCTTTTTTGAAGGTTTTAAAAAGGCCACTCCTGATAATTTCCTTTCAAAAAAATAATAATTTTCATTTTCTGAAAGTGTTATTTATTATTAAATTCAATTATTTAATTACGATTTAAAATAATCAATTTATACTATTTTTATGGATTTTATATTTGAACATAGAAGAATATAATTTCTTTAAGTAAAAATGCATTTTTTTTAATAACTCTTTTGGATTTAATTTTTTATTATGATCACAATTTAATTTCTTCCATTGTATAAACTTTAACATAAAAAAGTTATCCGGTATTTGGAATCTATAATTAATAATTTTAGAAATAGGTCCCTTTTATTTTTTGTATTTATGAAAAACTACCATAGTAAAGAATTTTTTCCATGATATGTAAAAATTAATAATTATTGTTAAAAATAAAATTTATGGAACTAAAAAATCACCAAACCACATAAATGTATCAAATTTTTTTACTTTTTTTGTTCCATGTACATCCATATTTATTTACATTTGGAACTTTTGTGTGATGTTTTCTTGATTTTGTACTTTATAAGATAAATGTAAAATATAATGTAATAATGTTACTTTAGTACATTTAATGTCTATATTATTTTGGATTGGGATAAAAACAACATATTTACGATTATAAATGGGTATTTTAATGATAATTTATTCTTTAACCATGTAAATATATTTTCAATTTTTAGTAAATAAATTATTTCATTAAATTCGTACATAACGTCAACAAAACATTTTTTCAAATTAATTGAAAAATAAAATATATTTTTTAAATATATTAAAATAATATAATTTCAATGATTTATTTTGTCTTAATAATTTTTTAATTTATAGTGATCATATTAGATTGCCTTTAATCTATTATATTTAAATTACTTTTATTTTTTTCTTTTCTAAAGCATAATTACATGAATACTTCAAAAAAACGAAATTAATAATTTCTTCAAATAAATAAATTTTATTATAATATTAAATAATGGAAAAAATAATATCTATATCTCATTGGATGGGATATAGTTTAATATATCATTTAAGGGAAATTTAGGTACATATATTACTTTTATATGAGCTATATTATCCCTAAAAATGAAAAACATTGTTATCACAGAAATTATAAAAAAGGGATTACATGGGTAAAAAATGAGATAAGTTTAATAACCTAGTATAATATTGTAAAAATATTACTGTATTATATTAATTGGTTCTATAATAATAATATATTTTAATTGTATCATTTATTATATTTTTTTAATGAAAATTATTTTATATTTGTATAATTTTCTACGAAATTCAAAGAGTACCCCACCCCTCACATATAAAAAAAACCCCTATCCATTTTTCATAAAACATCAATAGTAATTTTGTAAAACAAACGTCCCAAATACAAACATAACATACATTGTCGTGTTTTATATTATAATTTTTGATTAAAAAATTCATCATTAGGAGGCTTTTTGTATAATCCAAATGAGGTTGTCTAAATGAGAGTTATAATTTATAATTGGAAATTTCCGTTTTATTTCCTCATCCAACACCTTCAAATATTTTTAAATCATTATGAAATAATTAAACCTCTATCTACCATATAATAAAAAATTTTATGATATTTTAATGACCACGTTTCATCTCTTTTGTCTATCAAAATTGAAATAGAACTATCATTGGTATTTACGGTGGACAACTGACTCATGGATAAATTTAATTAATTTTCCAACAATGCCTATTAAATATGGTTATAAATTTTTAAATAATATATATATATTATATTCAGGAATTATTTATCATTTTAGAAAACTACAATATCGTCTATTTCTAACCTTTCCATTCATTAAAATATGATAACATCATTTACGTGTACATGCGGATTACCACCTCCAAACAATGTTGTCATTCCATTATCCTAACCGCATCACATAACCGGTATATATAAGTTTATTTAAAAAGATATTATGTTATTTATGATATAATTATAATTCTAAATGATAAACTAGTAATTATGTTCCTTTAACCATGATCGTTAAAAAGGAAAAGTCACTCATGCAGATGTATGAACCACCATATTGATGATTGTAATGTATTTAATTTTTAGATACCATCTACCATTTTTGGTTTTAAATATATAATTTACTTATAAATTTTATAAATATGAATTTTTTTAATTATAGTGATAATTTAGTAATTACTTATTTTACAATAAACCACCTCTTGAAGTCATTGTGTAAATACTAAGTGAATATCTCCAAAACACCCATTATGATGGTCATTGATTATGTGATTTATTTTAAAAATTATAAGACTGGAATTATATACATAAAAAAATTTCATAATTAAATAAATAATTATCCTAAATTTATTATTCATGAATATGATTAATGTACATGATGATTCAAAATCTATTTAAGGATATAATTACATTAAAAATGGTGTAAATGTTTTAAAAACATATTATTTAAATATTTATTTTCAACATCTATGTTATTAGAATTATATTACAGTTGTATTTATATGTTCTTGAATGAATTATAATAGATTTTTTTTATCTCTATTTCTTTATATCCAAAAAAATCAAACATAATATTTTTTCATATTTTATATGGAATGTTTGACCAAAATTCAAGAAAGAATGGTTTAATTTACCATAAGTTATGTCAATAATTTTTCCAACCACCATAATCATTATTTTATTTTTGGATTCCATTACAATATTTCATAATTTAATTACAGAGATACCATCCATTCCATTTATTTGAGTTTTTTTTAAAAAAATATTTTAAATATTATAGATATGTTAAAAATCAGAAATGGGATTTTATGGGTGCAATTAATAGTTCATTGAGTTTAATGTTGAAAAATAAAATATTTTATGTTTAATGGTAATGTAATGGTTAACTAAAATATTTTCTTGATGATGGATGGTTCCATTAAAAATAAATAACCACTGTTTAAAATGTATAACTATGACTGGTGGGTTTGTGATAGCACTGTGTTACAATAGGTTACATTCATGTTGTATGTCAATGATTACGGGTTTTCAATTTTTAAAGTTGAATGTTATTAAATTTTACACCTTTATGGTTATAAGAAGAGAAATAATGAAATGAATCCTCATATTACCTTTATGTTTTTAAACTCTTACAATGGGATTTTATATAAGGCTTCTAATTTATATATGTATGAAATGAGATTATTTTTAAAAATAAATATAATGACCTTGTGTTTTTATAAATAGATATTGTATCTAAAGTTATGAATATTCATATTAAAACAAAACCCATGCCAGAATAATATGTCTTTATTGTATTTTGAAAATTGTGAACATCATAAAATATTTCATAAAATATCTAAACTATATCATTTTTAATCCTTCAGGACATGAATCATTTTTAACCTATTTCACCTAATACCTTTCCTTATATCTTGGTGAAATGAAATAGTTAAAAATGGTGATATCAGATTATTAGTAACAGTTGGAATGGGATATATGAATCATTACATAAAAATAGGGGTAATATGATATGAAATTAACATTTTAAAACAATACCCTTCATATCATATATCTTAATTTGGATTCAACGAATAAACAATACCAACTCATACGACAAGAATTATAAAATAATAACTTTATCATAAATCATGGAACTATGTGAAGACATAGGAATAGAAAATAATTTAAATATTAGTTAATACACTTTTCTAGCACTATCATAGTAAAATGGGGTTCACTCTGCAAACCATTGTGGTAGTCCAGGTTAAATCCAAAGATTATAATTGAGGGAAAAGTCCATTACTAAACCAATTCCCCTTACTAATATAGTCTTGTATGAACCAAGTTTAATCCATATTTCAATCTTTCATATCTCATGATAAATAATATCATAAAGTAATTAATTAGATGTAGTAATATTTACCACCCAGAACAAAATGAAAACCATATATATCTTTTCCACAAGAACATAGACCATTCATCATATCAAAACCCATAGAAGAAATAGGTATTGTAAACATTTCATCATAACCTAACCCATTGAAAATAAATGGTTTTCATACAAATATTAGTCAATAATAATCATAAAACAATCATAAAACAATGATAAATAATAATAAGGATAAGTTGTGTGCATAATATACCAGATAAAATTCTAATTAACATCAAATAATTTTATCTTATATAAAAAATAATTTTGAGAGATCACTTCAAATAATTATTGAATAAAATAATGTTTTATTTTTTTTAAATTATTACAATTCTAAAATAAAAAAAAATCAATGAAAATAAGATTTAAAGATATAAAAATATTCTCGGAAGATCTAATGCATCATAATGGAATGAATATACACCCATTCAATATAATATAAAAACATTCGTTCTGTATTTTTTCTAGAAATGTCACAACAAATATCACATAGAAATAAAAAAAATCATTAAATATTTATTTAATGTAAAAAATTAATAAAAATAATTTAAAAACTAATTGGTTAATATCCAAAATAATTTCTAATTTTTTTAATAAACATGGGCATTGATGGAAAATGTGTTTTTAATGGAAATTTTGAAAAGATGTTTTTGAAATAAAATCCCTTATAAATATCATATCATTGAAATGAGAATTGATAAATTTTATAGATTATGTGTAGTCACGAAAAATAAATGAAAAAATATAAAAATACAATATAATATAATAAAAAGACAACCCACATAGATTCAAAGTGTGATATAATCAATGATGTTGATGGTCAACCCAAGGAATGGAAATTCAGTGAGTAATTCCCTTACCACTTTGTAATCCATCGAATAGTCTACCCATAAAAGTAGTAATTATCAAATGAAACATGAATAATATTAATATAATTATACTTGTTATATAATATATGTAAGGGATTTAATTTCACCAAACATAACAAATATGTGTTGAATATTGCATATATCTCATAGAATAAAATTGTGATGTGAAAACCTTACCTCATATTTTCTATTAGGATTTAATAATTAACATTCATGAATAATGGTTTAAATAATGTTATTAATTAATTAATGAACCATATATATTTATATTACATTATATTAAATTATTATAGAATCCTACCTCTAATTAATTAATAATATTTTATTATATTAATTGTTTTGGGGGATTTCGTTTCATGATTTTTGTTATCATTTTATTTGAGTATACCTATAGATTTCATTGTTGAAGTGAAAAAAACTACAAAATTATAATTAAATGGTACTTATTAACATGAAAAAGTTTAATTGGTCCTATTAATCAATTTTATTTGACACATTACAAAGATTCATTAGATAAAATTAACTTAATAAATAATTATATAATATTGGTAGTTTCTTCGAACATCATCAACTAGTTCATTTTATTCAATATTATGAGAATATATTAGATAAAGAACATGAAATAAAATATATTATATATATAAAAATATTATTTATGTAGAATAATATTTTCATGTCCATCCCTGATGTCAATAATGGGAAACAAACAAAACTATTCAAAGAGGTGATCAACAATCATAATTTGGACATCAGTTTCATTTCGTTCAATAAGAGGTGATAATAAAATGTATTTATATAGGATATTACATTATTGATATACAATTATAGTATATAAAAGATACATTATTTATTCTCTAATGATTGATAAATTATGTGATCATAAATTTAATGAATAAAATAAATTAAGAGAAGTACTTTGAGAAATTTATAACTTGAATATCACCTCATTGAGAGAAACGTGACGACCTTGAATTTATATATTTTTCTGATACCATATGAATTAGGATATGTTGAGGGTGAAGAAGAGTGTTTTGGGAAGAGATTTCAGTATCTTAAATTATTTTGGGTCGAAATGGTGTGGTGAGTTATGGTATTTATACTTGAAGAGAGGTGGGTGATGGTGACTAAAATAATGAATATTTTATATTTAAACCATCCACATTTTGTGGGCATTAAATTCCATGACTTTGGATTCATATTAATATTTTAGAGGATGGTTATAGTATATCCACACCTCATTAATGATTAAATTGGTTATTTTTTATTATCTATTTTAACCCTTTACCTTTTGAACATTAATATTAATCATTTTTTACTTATACCTTGGTATATAATTTTTTTAAAATGTTAATGTTTTTATTCCTAAGTCAGATATTTTACCTTGAAAACTAATTTTTAAATTATAATTACAAATTGTTAATCTATTTTTACAAATTAAATTCATGGAATTGAAAAAATTATGTTTGAAATTTATCTTATCAACACAATTAAGCATTGTAGTTTTAAAGTGAAAAATTAAGATGTTTTTATTGTTTCTATAACAAAAATAAATTTGGAATTGATTCCATTTACCTTCATTGGATTGAAATATTTATAATAGTTATAGTTATGCATTCATTCTAATTAAAAATAATAGTTAACTTTATATATAAATTTGGACATCACAGATTTATTGCTTTCTGATTGTTCAATTTCTCCTGACCTTGATCTCTATCACTCTATATCAAAACTTGATGGTAATATTTATCTTCTATTCCTTGTTTTCACTTCACTCTTGTGTTCTAATTGTGGAAATATTGCAATGAGTTACTTGGGGTTACCATTTTGGTTTTGAATTTCCATTTTTAAGGGATATTATAGTATTCATTTTGATGATGTGGGTTTCCATGACTGAAACTCTCAAGTATTAAAAATTTGATATACCTATCAAATTTCATGGGAAGATTTCATTTTTTAGTGGTAGAATGTAACACCCTGGGAATTTTGGAATTAGTTTTTTTCAAATTAATTTTACCATTTTATATTTTTCATTTCACACAACTCTAAAAATAATTTCTTTTCACTATGTCAAACATTCCATTCACACGACACTAACTTGGAATATGTTACATGTAACCAACTCAACAAACAATATATAGAACATTGACTCAGTGTAAATTACATGCAACCATGACATAGTGTACGATTCATGGAACACTGACTTTCCATACATTACACACTACACTGATGTATCTACAAAACATATTTTTATAGTTACAATTATTCAAATGTGAAAATAATATCCTATAAAATAAAATTTTTATTTTGAATATTAATAACTACTTTTCATATAGTTTTTGTAATGGACTTATAGAATTAAAACATATTGATAACTAAATGTATAATTTTTTGGAAAAGAATATATATGAATAAAAATAAAATTTTCTCAAATGAATTACATTTTGTGTCATTCAATGAAAAAAATAAAATTTAATTTTACAAACATATAGAAATTTAATTTTATAAAAAAACATTTTTTGAAATATGAATTCTAAATTTGGATTTGGATGAATTTTTTGGATTTTTACGTGAACATTCATTTATTAATAAACAGTGAAAAATACTAAATTTTTGTTTAAAAATACATTATTATTGAAATAATTATTAATACTAAATTATATATTTAATATGTTTTCATGTCACATTTTATCTCTTTAAGAAAATATCAGTCATTATTGTAGCACCCCTGGTTTGAGGTATGTGGCCTTTTTATTCATTTTTATGTGTTTAAAGTTCATGGGATGAGTTGGGAAGAGGTTGGGAGTGTTTTGAAAGGTTTTGGATGAGTTTGGAGGCTCTTCAAGGGGTGCACGGTTTGAGCATAGTTAGTGTAAACCGTGTGGATTCTCTAAGAAACTGTGCAAGGGAGACATTAGGCTTTGCACAGCCTGCGCATGGTTTTCCAAACCGTGTGAGGAAACCATGCGAACCCTTGCTCTCAAGGCAGTTGTGTACGCACTATTAGCGCACAGGTTTCCAAACCCTGTGGGAAAACCATGCAGCCACATAAAAACAGGGTTATAAGTTTGGGGCTCCCTTAGGCTTAACCTATTTCAATGCAATCTTTCTCCCACTTGAGCCTCACTCAAGATTTTTGGTTCTCATGGGTGAAGGGTGATCTCCTACTAGATTTAGAAGCTTTTCAAAGTAATTTCAAGGCGGTCTGAAGGTGGTTTCTCCCGGGCTAGTATTCTCTCGTGGTTTATTTGTGATTTCTTGTAGATTTTCTCTTCCCTCATTCTTGGTTTTAAATATATACACTTTTTGTGTGTATATCTTTTGTTTTGGTTTCCTTGGATGTCAAAATTAAGGCTTGTGGATGTTAGGAAAAGGGATCTAGAGATTTTTCAGTGGTGTGTTCGTCGGATTTGAGGCGTGGTAGTTCGTGGGTCGATTTCTCAGGAACCCAAAAGGTAGGTGGATTGTCTCTCGACTCCACTTGGTTAGATCTTATGGTATTGGTTACAATAAATTTGTTGTGCTTGAAACTAATTGTGTTTTGTTGTGAAAAATTGGTTAGAAATCCCTTGGGGGATGTCTTGGGGATTTTTGGGAAAAAGAGGGTTTTGTGGAAAAATGTTATTGTTGTGGATTTTAAAATAGAGATTTTAAAATGGGATGCTATGGGTGATTTGTGAAAATGATTTATAGAAATGTTTTTCAATAAAAAGGTTGTTTTATTGAAATATATTTTTGCATGTAAAATGGTTTTCAATAAATCGATGATTTATTGAAGTGGATTAGTATGCAATGGAATTAGTTGATTGCATGTTGTGTGATATTGGTGGGTTTATGCTTGGTTTGGTTTGATTGAAATGTTGTATGGAAGAGGGTGGGAAGTATCACTATAAAAAGGGGGTGCATAGTGGTAGAAAGAACCACCATATGAGTAGTGGTTGGAAAGAACCACTAGTTGTGAATGGGTGAATGGGTTGGGTTGAAGTCCCACTGTTTTGATTGTTTTGGTGTGAATGGGTGAACAGGTTGGGTGGAAGTCCCATCATTTTGGTTGTTTGTTGTGCATTATTTTTCAAGATGGAATTGGTGTGCTAATTTGTAAATGTTGGAATGGATGTGGCTTGTTTGGTTGGCATTCCCTTGGGTGCTAGGTTTGGCTGTGATGGCTTGGTACGAGCATGTTTGGATAATGAAAATGGTTGCACATGTTATTTAATTTATTTAAACTGTTTTATATAAATGTGCTTACATTTTTATCCTAGTGGCGTGCAAAGGGAATTGATTTGGGTAAAACCTACTAAGTTTTAGTACTCACCCCCTACTTTGGCATGTTGGTGTCTTTGCATATGTTGTGTACCGTGATGTGGGGAGAGGTATGGCACCCCCCTCCTTTAGTGGAGCTTTGTGATCCCTTGGTGGAGCTTGGAGCCTGGTGCTTGGTTTGGAGTTGTGGTTGTGTTTGGTTTTTTAGTTTCTATAGTGTATTGTGATGTTTTTTGGACATGTCAGGTTGTATTGATTTTTTTTGTGTTATGGAACGACATAGTTTTTTTTTTCTGGGAATGCATGGTATGGAAATTCAATTGACATTCATCATATAGTTGTTGTGAGTGGATGGTTTGGTTGGTTTTTTCTTAAAGGAAAATCATTCCCCAATATAATACTGAATCCCTCAGCATTTATTTCCATCCTTTGGCATCTTGGGAATGTCCCTTAAGGCCAAGTAGCTCTCACCACCTCTTCAAGCCAATGAGTTAGGGGCAGGGTGTTACAAGTGGTATCAGTTTGTTCGGTCCTCTGTAGTTGATCTTTGGATTTGGTGTTGACATTCCTTCTGTTAAATTGCTTGAGTTGGGATGGTAGCAGGGCGTAGTAATGTCCGAACATGGAATGTATAGCATAAAAGGATGTAGCTAACCCTTTTATGCTGAAATTAATGTGACGAGGGAGTTGGATGAATATGTGTTTTGGAGAAACTTATAGGCATTGGAAATCCCAATTTCATTGGTGTATCCAATGAGATGTGCCTGGAATATAAGGTAAAAATGAATTCCCTCTAGGATTCATATTCTATTGGGGAATAATGATTTCTGATGTGATATGAACGTGTGCAATTTTAATGTGAATATGTTGGTATTTTGGAAATGGATTGGTTTTCAAATGGTGAAACATGGCACGTGTGGAAAATGTGAACTGGTGGAAAGCCCTTGATGTGATAGTGTTGTGTAATGTGAATTGAAATGGGATTTCATGATGTCTACGAAAGTGAGACTCATGGTTGTTTGTTTATGTTTATAGAAATGGCACCGGGTAGGCGTCGTAGCGACCAACCAGAGGAGGCTGCTGAGAATGTGGTAGCACCAGAGCCTCAGGGCATCCAGAAGCTAGTGCAATGAATACCGCAAGCTTTCCATGCTGTGGGAAGTGGAAATATAATGGATGAACCAAGGTATGTTGATCATGCTGTTCAGTTTCAAAAGAAGAATCCACCCATCTCCAGGGGTGATTCAGAGCCAAAGAGTGAAGTTGCACAGTTGAATAGAATGAACAAGATCTTCGTGTTCTTGGGAACACCGGTAGAGTAAAAAGTGAAGTTGTACACATATATGTTAGAGGATCTTGCCCTTAAGTGGTGGGAGTTGGTATTCCAAGCGGGGACAGAACAATGTATGATGTGGGATGGCTTTGAGGAATTGTTTAACAAAAAATTCTACCCACATACATTCATAATTCAGTGTATGACTGATTTATTCAGTTTGAAGCAAGAGATTATGTATGTGATGGAGTATGTAGTTATGTTTATGAACATAGAGTGGTTTGCACTCGAGGGGTAGGTAGCATGTTATTGAAGGCAAGGATCGTTAAAGCGGGGATAAGGTAAGAAATCTGTTCAAAGATAGAGTTGTTGTGTATAGATGATTACACAGAGATGATGAATAGAGCCACGGTGGCTGAGTGAGATCTGTTGGGAGCTCCGGGATGGGGAAGCATGGTGGTACCCATGGGGAATAGAGGGAACTCTAATGCTAGGTTCAAGTGAACGAGGGGCACTTATTCCCAGGGATGGAATGTTGTATATAATCCGATAGCGGGATCAGTAAATCTTCCTCCGAAGTCCCAGAGGTAGGTGGGATTTTTTTAGTGTGGTTCTACGAACCACATCAAGAAGGATTGTATGGCACAACCTCAAGCATTTCATTATTGTAAGAAGACGGGGCATCTTCTGTGTTATTGTCGGAATGCTCCATGGTCAGGTGCATGTGACACTCCTCGGAGATCGCAAGTGTCGTATGCTTCGACGAGATGAGGACAACAACACATCCCTCGTCAGAAGAGTAATGTGGGTCATCGTGATTCTCAGAATACCATGACGCATCAGCAGAACAATAAAGAGAAGAGTGTGGCCAGAAAACATGCTTTCGGAGCTGAACAGGTTGTGGTGGATGATCAGTTGGGACCATCCACAGTGCGAGGTACTATTCTTTTAAATTCTGCCTTGATGCAAGTGTTGTTTGATACGGGTGCTTCACGCTCTTTTCATGTTTCATGTGTGGGTGATTTGCTGGGTTTATGGGCAGAAATGATGCCCTCAGTTTTGAAACATCAAAATCCTCTGGGTCGAATAGAGTTTCAAGACTTCTTGTGTAGAGAATGTTTTATCGTTGTGGGTGAGGCTGAGATAACCAGGACCTTCTTAGTGCTTGAGTTGGATGGGTATGATGTAATCCTGGGAATGGATTGGGAGGTGGATTTTAAGGCCCACATCGATTGTGATGCACGAACAATTGATTTTACGACACACGATGGCATTAGACATCTCTTAAAAGATCAAGCATGAAAGGTAGGGTTCAATGAGTTTTTTGGAACTATCAGGGGGTACGTTTTCATATCAGTAGGCGGTTTTGTCATTGGAATCGGTAGAGGGTGTTGTGTAGAGTGTCCCTCCGACAGTGGTGGATCAGTTCATGGATGTTTTTCATGAAGAAATCTATGGGTTACCTCCCATAAGAGAAGTGGAGTTTAATATTGATCTTCTTCTTGGGACCAGTCCTATCTCACTTCTGTCTTATGTGATGGAACCTTATGAAATGCGGGAATTGAATGTTCAGTTGTATGAGTTAGAAAACAAAGGGTTTATCTAGCCTAGAACATCACCGTGGGCAGCGCCTGTAGCGACCCTAAGCCTTATGTACATGGACATTACATTACTTTTGTGGAATACATAGTACATAACAAAAACACACACAGAAGGATCATAATAGTTTAGTGTTTTTGAAACTCGGAATATAATCTTCTAATCATGGTGAAAGATCTTAATCATCTCCCATAAAGATCTTCCTTTTTTTACCTAAAACCTTTCTTTATATCCTGGGGAAAAGAAAACATAAAAGGGTGAGCTCAAATGCTCAGTAAGGGTAAGAAAAAGAAATATCAATCACATCATTTTTATAAGAACATAACATTTTGGAAATCTTAACCTGCAAAAGAGAGCATAATTTCATAACACGGGATAAATCATAGTAGTGAAATAAAATCCCAATAATAATAACTTAAAACATGAAACTTTGTGGCATACACACATAATCATAGATAATCATATCTTATTAGTCAAGACTCATTGTCAAGACTATCTTAGTGGACAAAGTCCATTTCTGAACCGAGTCACCCCCGTTTCAGTCCTGTTTCACTAAACCGGTATAACCTACCGTTCCAGCCATGTCTATCTCATGAGATATAAAATCATTACTCAATTCATTTGAGGGAGATATAGGTCCCACCCATCTCATAATGATACCATCCTTAGGTGTGCCACAAAATCATAAATCATACATCATTGCATAACCCATGTAATAAAAATGGGAATCGTAAACATCGTGACATCATAAAACAATTCATATAAGATAAAGGAATTCATAAAAATATAATTCCATCAGAAAGTAATTAAATCAATTTAATAATAGGGATAGAAACATAACCCTTTATTATCTTAGATGGAAAAATAATTTTGATAAAACACTTGAAATCCATTCTTGGGGAAAATATCCTTTCTGCTTCAAAAACACTTTTCCTTTCTTAACAGGTCGTACAATTCAAAACTAAGAGAAGTTGATTAAAAATAAACTTGAAAGCATGTAAAGTAAGCTTCTTGTAAATAATTTTTTAAAAATCCATTAATGCCGTATAAGATAAAAAAACATTCTTCTTACTTTTGTCGGAAAATTCAAAAAGTACCTCGTACGAAAAAGGACAAAATATTCCTTTCATAAACTTTACTAAAAACTCACCGAAGGGTAAAATTGGATTTAAACAATTGTAGGAGGATGGAAATAATATTACATATTGAGTAAACATGGATGTGGATGATAATATACATCCCAGTAAATATCAAAGCATAAACAATCTCAGATAAAAATGAGATTGTGATATTTCCCTTACCTTAGGTCCGATATGCTTTGTACGTGTTCGAACCTCCTGTATAATGATTTTAATAATGTTATTGACTTATTCCAGAATCATAATTATTATTATGATATCATATATGGTCATATTCTTAGCATCTTAGTAGTAATATTTCATTGCTACTTGTTATTCGGGTGTTTATAACTTTTTTTTCTTATGCGTGTTTTTTCGGATAAATTCTTATTCTTCTCTTTAGGTTATATATACCTCATTTCCAGAATGGTATTAGTGTAATATATATCATATTCATTCATTCAATTCATTTATATAATCAATATGACATGAAGATCATGTAGAACAAGTCGCATCACATCATGGAGACGGTATTCCGTACGTACGCACGAGTGATGATATCATTCCTATGATCATGGAATTGTATTGGAGTGTATGTATACTATTTCAGAATCAATATCACTTTATAATAGTCATATATAGTCATTATTTACACCATTATACCCATCCAAGTATGGTGGTGGTGGAAAATATATTACACCACGGCGTGGAGATGGTATTCCGTACGTACGCACGCGCGGTGATTTAGTTTTCTGTAGGATGGATAGATAGTGAAATATGGTTGTTTCATACATATAATAACATATCGGTATATGAGTGATACTGATGCTATTATTTCATAATGAAACAACTAAATAAGAAGAAGTTGAAGAGGAAAGAAATTAGAAAGGATCGGTAATTGATATTACCTCTTATTTGAAGTGCTTCTTTGAGACCTCCTTTCTGGGCACTAAAATTGGTCTTTGAAGAAGACCAGGACCTCTAGGATGTCTATAGGGAAGGGGAGAGGAGAACATGGCAGGGGTTTTTCGATCTTGAAGGCTCAATGTGGTGTGAGGAAGAGGGGGAGGAGGCGCCCTTTTATAAGGGAGGAGAGGGGCACCTATGGAATAACAAAAAATATTATTTAATTATAAAGTCATGTTCGGTTTTCAATAGCTCCAAATTGATTTATTTCGATGATATGGTGGGGATGGGTTGAAATCCTCTCATACACTAGAATTTAGACATGTTTGGGTCATTATATTAACCTTATCTTTTAGTTTTAACTCTTAGTTAATTAGATTGACATTTACCATGTCACTTTGTATTTTTATATTATATAATTAATAAACTTACCATATACATCCAAGCGACCCCCCAAGTTGTGTTTTATTAATATATATAACCTTATCTAAGTCATTTGGAAGAACCTTAGATTTTTAGGAATAAAATAACAATTAATAATATAATATTTGTTTTAAAAACTATTTTATGTCAATTTTGACACTATTCAATAGTTGATTTTTTGAAACTCATAACAGAATGATTACATCGACCAAAGTTAATTAAATCAACACTAACATGTCATATTAACATATAAAATTAGTTTAATACATAAAATGTCTCAAATTATACTTATTTAGGTATTTATAATATCAATTATTCTAATTTTTCACTATTATGGTAATTATTGCATCATAATTGTGTCATAAATGAATTAAATTATTTAAAGTCTAAAAATTACAAATAAATTCCATTACGTAGGAAATCTTTGTCTATTTCTAATTAATATTTATAGTTGAATTTATCTTATGTATAACCCCATATTAAAAATTATTTACTTATTAAACTTTGATTTTAACTATTTTAACCCTTCTGTAAATAAATAAATAATAAATGTCCTAATCTAATCCAAGTGGGCCTAAATGGTCATATTTTATTACTAAGGTTGTTTTTGGTCGAATTACACTTTTCCAATAGAATTAGGACATGTGTAAGGGTAATAATAATATCATTTTTACCCTTAATTACCCTATTTACTTTTAACCGTGGTAAAAAAATTAAAAAGTTACTATTCACCAAAAATTATTTTCATCTCATTGAACCACATTTTAGTCCTTGATATTAACCGTGTCTCTCAGATTTTCGAAATTCCACTAACAGAAGCGGTAAAATAATGTTTTATAAAAAATTCAGTTTTTTAACTACCACTTAGTGGTTTCACTTTTCATAAAAAATTGAATGTTTTCAGAAAAATAAAAAAATTTCACCCTAGGATAATTTCAATATTACGAATCCAAAAATGAAGTCCATTTTGAAAAATAAAATTTATAAAATTTCAAAAAGTGGTTATTACTATTCATAACGGCTAGTTTTAATAATATTTTAATATCATATCATTGTTTAGTGAAACTCGTTATTGCGTACAACACACACGATCGCGGAAGGTCGCGCTTGCGTGTAATGCAAGGCAAGCCAAGGATGCGTGTTGTAACTCCCCGACCCCAGCTACCCAGAGTCGGTGCATTACTTCGTAACATTAGCATGATCACAAAAGATCAAGTCTCGAAAGACCGATTAGTTTAGTAGCCTTGGAAACACTAGATACATTCATAAATGTTACATTACATCATAAAGTGAAAAACTAATAACAAAGTCTTCATAGTCCACACTCATATCCTCTTCTTACTATCCCTGCAGGTCATTCATAAAATACTTCTTCACATCCTGGAAAATATGAAAACATTGAAAGGGGTGATCTCAGATGCTCAGTAAGGATAACAATATTGCGGAAGCTTTCATAAATAAAAACTAACAATTAAGGCAATGTATAACTAAACAAAATCCTTATTAAACTTGAACTTCAGCATAATATGGCAAAAGTAAAATCGAATAATGCCACTTACTTACTTACATGGATATTCTACTAGACGAATAATCACATGAAATATCAATAACCACTTTCATAATGAGGTAATGTATAATGCCAGACATTCTGAAACATTTTTTCAAGGCCTCGGCCAAGATGTCTAAAATGATTAAGGCCTCGGCCAAAACCATAAATCAAATTGGGAAAGGGCCTCGGCCAATTCCACGTCTAGTTGTCTCATGAGACCTACCGATTCATCGAGGAGCTATAGCGGGCTCCACCCGTCACTTATTAAGTCCAATACATTCCTCATATGAATAGGTTTAAACATATCATAAACCATAACATAATCGTATCACATAAAACATGCATAAAGGAAACATAACATTTCCACATTTCAATCACAAGATATCAATACAACACATTGATATAATAAAAACGCTTTCAAAACCATTTTCAATGCCCAAATAAAAGAAAGTTAAAACTTTGTATTTATTTTTCATTAAAAAAATGATGGCTTACAGAGGAAGCCGAAACACAAATAATGGTCACGGCGGCGGAGAAGTCGTTGTCGCCGCATAACTACGGAAAGAAAAAAATTCCCTTTTTTCGTTTAGCAAAACGCTTCATATAAAAAATATTCCTTTTGAATAAACGTAAAAGTCGAAGGGGATTATACACCGTATAAATGAAAGTTGTGTATAAAACGAAATATGCCTCAATGAAAGGATATTGAGACGAAGTCCTTAAAAAGATCATTTTTAAAAGGAAATAGATCTATTATGTGTATTCACTATACATAAATACAGTACAAATACATGATAGGACATAATAATATCATGACATAATTTGAAAGTTGGAGATTAACCCAAAGAATGGAAGTTGGGTTAAGAAGTTCCCTTACCTCGTGTCTGACTTGACTCAACCGTTCTTTAACCTCCTGAATAATAAACTAGAGTTAATATATACCTTATTAAGAACCATTTTCAATTTCATTATCCTTTTTATATCACTTACTTACAATGATTTGAACATTATGTAACTATTTAAGTTAATAACGGTCGTTTTGTCGATCTTTGGTACTTGAGTCAACAATAAACTTCTTATAATTTCAAGTTGTTTATGTGGTAGAATATCCATTATCTCCAGAATTATATTAATGATTTATATGTCATATATGTCATATATATCCAGTATATACATTCATTTATAATATTACGTAACATTTAGAGGTAAGAAATGAAATGCACCGTTCATGGAGACGGTAAGCCGTACGTACGCATGAACGCTACTTTCATTTCTATTTCGTATTTAATGGAATGAAATCATAATGATATAAATGTATAATATAATTCCAGTATAATATAGTGTATAATACCATTTACTCCATCCTTTATACATCTCACATATGGCATTAACGATTCAAATCACTTTGAGGGGGCGGTAGTCCGCACTTCCTAAAATGAAATTATTGCGTTTACCCATAATGGAAATCATAAAGTATGCCATAAATGAGAAATAAAGAAGCATAAGTAAAACATAAACATATTATATATCATATATAAATATAGTGACATCAAAATGGACACCATTATAGGTGTTAAAAGAATTTGAACAATCATCGTTTCGTGAGGCAGAAATTCGCCATCCACAGAAACAGTATGTTCTTTAACCATTAGATGTAGGTGTGTGTAAGTGTAGCTCGAATCCTTCTTATAAAAACATCCTAGTATATTGAGGATACTGGTGTTGTTACAAAAGAAAATAATAAAAAGAGTTTAGGGGGTTGGATAAGCAAAATAAAACAAAAGAACATAAGAGAAAACACTACCTTTAAAACGGGTAACACTTTTTGATTTGAGGAAAAGGCTTCCTTGGGAAGAGTTCTGCCCAAAGTGAGGCTTCTTGGAGTAATAGGGGGAAGTTGGGAGAGTATTTGGGTAGAGTTTGGCCGAGCCAAATGGCTTGAATGTGTGAATAAGGTGGTAGAGGTGGGGGCCTTTTATAAGTGGAGAGGAGGGGCACTCTTGGAATGTAAAGAAAAGTCACTTTATAATAAAATGAGTTTCGGATTTTAGAAGTCCCACACTTATATAATTCTAGGATAAGGTGATAAGGGTTCGAAATCTATCCATCCAATAGGCTTTGGACAAGTGTAAGCCTTGGATTTTACATTATCTTCTCATTTTATTTAAATCGTTAAATAATGAGGTCATCGCTGCATCATCATGATGTCATAAATAATTTAATTTATTTAATGACTCAAAATTACAAATAAAAATACTACGATGTAGGAAATATTTTTAGCTTTCAAATGAATATTTATAGGCAAAAATATGACTTGTATAACCCCATGTAAAAATTGTTTTAGTAAAACATTTTATGTTTGTGTCATTTTTTACTTTAACATTAAATAAAAGGTATTTATGACATTTTCTAACTAAAGTGGCTCCATGGGGTCCCCAAGTTTACCCATGGGTTGTCTTGGTCGGCCATGACTCATCCAATAGGAGTAGGACAAGTGTCAAGCTCATCTCATATTATTACAACATTATTTTTACCTTAAACTACACTAATTACCTCTAATCGCGATTAAGAACATAAAAGTTACTATTCACCAAAAAATTATTTTAATCTCATTGAACCACATTTTACTTCTTAATGACAACCATGTATGTCGGATTTTTGAAAATCAAATCCCAGAAGTGGTAATATTTCATTTAAATGAAAAATCAGTTATTTAACTTCCACTTAGTGGTTTCACTATTCATCAAAAATTGAACTTTTTCAGAACAATGCCAAAATTTCACCCTAAGCTATAATTGATATTCCGAATTCAAAAATGATGTCTATTTTAATAAATTCCAAACTTATAAGTTGCATTAATTAATTTTGTAATCAATTCCCGCTGTCACAACAAATAGCGTGTTTTTACGAAACAATTTATATCAAGAGATTGGAAATTGTTTATGTCCAATTTCAATGATAAATTATTTCTAATAACCACCATTGGATAAAATGGTAAAAATATATTCTAATTATACTTTAAAACGACTAAATAGTATAATTTATCACTTTAAATTATTTTGATTAAAAAAGTTGTTTTTAAGTAATTTTCACTATTCATAAAAAATTAGAAGTTCTCATAAAAATACCAAAAATTCAACATAGGCTAATTTCGATATTACGAATAAAAAAATGAAGTCCATTTTGAAATATAAAATTTCTATAATTTTAAAAAGTGGTTATTACTATTCATAACAGCTACTTTGATTAGTCGTAGTGTTTTAGAACTCAAAGTTGCGTACAATGCAAGCTATTGCATTATTGAATGAGAAGCGTATCATGGAAGCTCGGGGTGTTACATTCTCCCCTCCTTCAATAAATTGCGTCCTCGCAATTTGAGATATTTCTTTGAAAATAAAAGGTTGAAAATATAAAATACCTTTGTGGAAAACCAACATCGGAAATAAGGTTAATAAAAATATAACATTAAAAGAATGAAAGATAAGTACAAAGGTCACCCGAGATAGCCCATACTAGGATTCTATGAAAATATGGATATGGAGGAGAAACAAACCATCAAGGTCTGATGGAGAGTTATAGAAAACAGTATTAGGAGAACGTTTAACTATAAGAAAATCACAAACATGTGATTGGTTAAATGATCATTGATTCCCCAGTAGGAAAAGTTAACCGACAATGTTTTTGTTTTAAGTTACCTTTTATAAAGTGGAGGAATTTATTTAGGAGATTTACTAAGAACGTAAGGGAATATACATACTTTTTATGTATACTTTCATCATTTAATAAATTTTTACCACAAACCCACCTTTCACTCTAAAAGGTAATACAACTCAAAAATATTTTATTTATCTTAATTGTATAAGGTTCCAAATATTAACACATACCATTTAGATTAGTAAAACTATTTTGTAATAACCAGGGACTTCCTGTAGGCTAGTGGTAGGTAATAATGGCTTGTCGCACTTTGATTGTGGGTTCGATTCCTGCAGCTTTGTCCGACGCGACGGGTTATGCCCCACCCTGTAGGTTGTCCTTTTCCTAAAATTAGAGTATCATAATATTCCAAAAATAATCTTCATAAATTTTTTAACCATAAACAATACTATCCAAAGATCAACTTAATCTACTCCAACCTTAATAGTTATCCAAAATACCTCCGTCCAGACTTTCTCTAGAAGTTCTCTAAATTTCAAAATCAATTGTAACATCAGATTCCCCAAACAAAGAAAATTTTCTATTATTGTCACATAATAAATATATGATTACCTTAATCATATTAAAACCTTACTGAAATCAAAAAGTACTGTAGTACAATCTTTAAATATATCACATTATTCTTATAACCAGAATATAATCCATGAGTCCAAAAGCACCAATACATTAGTTATTCTACTTCAACTGTAGTAACAGCATAAGATTGTCCTTGATCCCTTGGCCTTTTCTGAGGTAAGTTTCCTTGACGCTTAGGACATTCATTTTCATAATGACCCATTTCCCTACAAGTGTAGCACTCAAAATTGATAGCCTCTTTCTTTCCCTTGCAATCACGAGCCTGGTGACCCTTTTCTCCACATTAATAACAAACTCCCATTCCTTTTAGGCAAGTACCGGGTTGATTCTTCCCACAATTATCACAGAGTGGAAATTTATTTCTACCCTTCTTCCTTGTTTCCTTATTTCCTTTCCCAGTGTTTTCAACGGATCTCTTCTTATCTTGCTTTGAATTAACGTCAAAAGACTTAGATAATTCCTTTTCCGTCTTGATAGCGCACGAGACGATACCTTCGTATGAAGAGAAGGTTTGTGATACTAAAGCTCGACGAAGAAATGGTTTTAACCCATCAAAGAAACGATCAGTCTTACTTCTTGGGTTACGTATGTAATCTACAGCATACCTCGCTAACCTTGTAAAGTTAGCCTCATACTTTGCGACATTCTCATCCTCCTTCTGCCTCAGACTCAGAAATTGCCTTTCCATATTCGCTCGATGGTCTCGAGGAAAGTATTTTTCTAAGAACAGCTCTTTGAACTCCTGCCATTCCATTTTTGTTAATTCATCATCTTCATTTGTGTTTTGAATTAGTGACCACCATTGATCGGCATATCCAGTGAGGCAGTAAACCGCCATAACAACTTTCTCCCTTTCACTAATCCCCAAGGCTTGGAATATTTTCTCTAAGGAATTTATCCATTGCTCAGCTACTATAGGATTTGTACTCTCATTGAAGGTTGGTGGTTGTTGCCTCATAAAGCGATCTAACATTGATCCTCCACGTTGCGGATCAGGGTGCTCCATACAAGTAAGGTTGTTATTCATAACCTTCATGAGTTGTCCCAGTACGGTGACAAGCTGATCAGCACCAGTTGTATCACTAGCTCCACCATAATTATCTTGATCAGGAGGGCAATCCCTACACAGAGTGCGTGCATTGATACGGTTTCCATTCCTTCCACTAGGCTCCATTTCTAAATAATGGCATAAACTGGATTAGTTTATGAATCAAAATACATAATTCCATACTTGTAAAACACTTAACATAAATTGAACTAATTATGGATATAATCCATAATTATAAAAATGTTTTCTTTGAGGACGTATATACTCGTAACCCTTCATAGTGGTTTGTAAAGAAAATGGGAATTATCCTAAGCATATCCCCCAGGAGTGTTGTAACCAAGAGTGCAGCAAGGCCCGTTGTCGTGCACCAGTTCCCATTCGAGTCTAGCTTAAAGCGGTGTTTTTTGGTTTTACCCCTAGGTACATCTGTGCCAGATCCGCCTCTACCTGCTCGTATCCAGACAGGGATGTATTTCTTGGAAAACTCACAAAATCTCTACAATACCAAAATTTTCAGGAAGTTCTTCTATACTAATCCTCAAAGTTCATCTTAGGTCTACATGCTCTAATTAGAGTTTGTCTAAATCTAGCTTCCAAGGTTAGTACTAAACTGCCTCTGATACCAACTGTAACGCCCCGACCCCAGCTACCCAGAGTCGGTGCATTACTTCGTAACATTGGCATGATCACAAAAGATCAAGTCTCGAAAGACGGATTAGTTTAGTAGCCTTGGAAACACTAGATACATTCATAAATGTTACATTACATCATAAAGTTTAAAACTAATAACAAAGTCTTCATAGTCCACACTCATATCCTCTTTTGACTATCCCTGCAGGTCATTCATAAAATACTTCTTCACATCCTGGAAATTATTAAAACATTGAAAGGGGTGAGCTCAGATGATCAGTAAGGATAACAATATTGCGGAAGCTTTCATAAATAAAAACTAACAATTAAGGCAATGTATAACTAAACAAAAGCCTTATTAAACTTGAACTTCAGCATAATATGGCAAAAGTAAAATCGAATAACGCCACTTACATACTCACATGGATATTCTAATAGACGAATAATCACATGAAATATCAATAACCACTTTCATAATGAGGGAATGTATAATGCCAGACATTCTGAAACATTTTTCAAGGCCTTGGCCAAGACGTCTAAAATGATTAAGGCCTCGGCCAAAACCATAAATCAAATTGGGAAAGTGCCTCGGCCAATTCCACGTCTAGTTGTCTCATGAGACCTACCGATGCATCGAGGAGCTATAGCGGGCTCCACCCGTCACTTATTAAGTCCAATACATTCCTCATATGAATAGGTTTAAACATATCATAAACCATAACATAATCGTATCACATAAAACATGCATAAAAAAAACATAACATTTCCACATTTCAATCACAAGATATCAATACAACACATTGATATAATAAAAACGCTTTCAAAACCATTTTCAATACCAAAATAAAAGAAAGTTAAAACTTTGTATTTATTTTTCATTAAAAAAAATGATGGCTTGCGGAGGAAGCCGAAACTCAAATAATGGTCACGGCGGCGGAGAAGTCATTGTAGCCGCATAAGTACGGAAATAAAAACATTCCCTTTTTTCGTTTAGCAAAACTCTTCATATAAAAAATATTCCTTTTGAATAAACATAAAAGTCAAAGGGGTTTATACACCGTATAAAAGAAAGTTGTGTATAAAACGAAATATGGCTCAATGAAAGGAGATTGAGACGAAGTCCTTAAAAAGATCATTTTTAAAAGGAAATAGATCTATTATGTGTATTCAATATACTTAAATACAGTACAAATACAAGATAGGACATAATAATATCATGACATAATTTGAAAGTAGGAGATTAACCCAAAGAATGGAAGTTGGGTTAAGAAGTTCCCTTACCTCGTGTCTGACTTGACTCAACCGTTCTTTAACCTCATGAATAATAAACTATTGTCAATATATACCTTATTAAGAACCATTTTCAATTTCATTATCCTTTTTATATCACTTACTTACAATGATATGAACATTATGTAACTATTTAAGTTAATAACGGTCGTTTTGTCGATCTTTGGTACTTGAGTCAACAATAAACTTCTTATAATTACAAGTTGTTTATGTTGTAGAATATCCATTATCTCCAGAATTATATTCATGATTTAGATGTCATATATATCATATATATCCATTATATACATTCATTTATAATATTACGTAACATTTAGAGGTAAGAAATGAAATGCACCGTTCATGGAGACGGTAAGCCGTACGTACGCATGAACGCTACTTTCATTTCTATTTCGTATTTAATGGAATGAAATCATAATGATATAAATGTATAATATAATTCCATTATAATATAGTGTATAATACCATTTACTCCATCCTTTATACATCCCACATATGGTATTAACGATTCAAATCACTTTGAGGGGGCGGTAGTCCGCACTTCCTAAAATGAAATTATTGCGTTTACCCATAATGGAAATCATAAAGTATGCCATAAATGGGAAATACAGAAGCATAAGTAAAACATAAACATATTATATATCATATATAAATATAGTGACATCAAAATGGACTCCATTATAGGTGTTAAAAGAATTTGAACAATCATCGTTTCGTGAGGCGGAAATTCGCCATCCACAGAAACAGTATGTTCTTTAACCATTAGATGTAGGGTGTGTAAGTGTAGCTCGAATCCTTCTTATAACAACATCCTAGTATATTGAGGATACTGGTGTTGTTACAAAAGAAAATAATAAAAAGAGTTTAGGGGGTTGGATAAGCAAAATAAAACAAAAGAACATAAGAGAAAACACTACCTTTAAAACGGGTAACACTTTTTGATTCGAGGAAAAGGCTTCCTTGGGAAGAGATCTGCCCAAAGTGAGGCTTCTAGGAGTAATAGGGGGAAGATGGGCTAGTATTTGGGCAGAGGTTGGCCTAGCCAAATGGCTTGAATGTGTGAATAAGGTGGTAGAGGTGGGGGCCTTTTATAAGTGGAGAGGAGGGGCACTCTTGGAAAGTAAAGAAAAGTCACTTTATTATAAAATGAGTTTCGGATTTTAGAGCTCCCACACTTATATAATTCGAGGATAAGGTGATAAGGGTTCGAAATCTATCCATCCAATAGGCTTTGGACAAGTGTAAGCCTTAGATTTTACATTATCTTCTCATTTTATTTAAATCGTTAAATAATGAGGTCATCACTCCATCATCATGATGTCATAAATAATTTAATTTAATTAATGTCCAAAAATTACAAAAAAAATAATATGATGTAGGAAAGCTTTTTATATTTCCAATGAATATTTATAGTCAAAAATATGACTTGTATAACCCCATGTAAAAATTGTTTTAGTAAAATATTTTATGTTTGTGTCATTTTTTACTTTATCATTAAATAAAAGGTATTTATGACATTTTCTAACTAAAGTGGCTCCATGGGGTCCCCATGTTGACCCATGGGTTTTCTTGGTCGGCCATGACTCATCCAATAGGAGTAGGACAAGTGTCAAGCTCATCTCATATTATTAAAACATTATTTTTACCTTAAACTACACTAATTACCTCTAATCGCGATTAATAACTTAAAAGTTACTATTCAACAAAAATTATTTTAATCACATTGAACCACATTTTACTTATTAATGACAACCATATATGTCGGATTTTTGAAAATCAAATCACAGAAGTGGTAATATTTCATTTAAACGAAAAATCAGTTATTTAACTTCCACTTAGTGGTTTCACTATTCATCAAAAATTGAAGTTTTTCAGAACAATGCCAAAATTTCACCCTAAGCTATAATTGATATTCCGAATTCAAAAATGATGTATATTTTACAAAATTCCAAACATATAAGTTTCATTAATTAATTTTATAATCAATTCCCGCTGTCACAACAAATAGCGTGTTTTTAAGAAACAATTTATATCAAAATATTGGAAATTGTTTATGTCCAATTTCAATGTTAAATTAATTCTAATGACCACCATTGGATAAAATGGTGAAAATATATTCTAATTATACTTTAAAACCACTAAATAGTATAATTTATCACTATAAATTATTTTGATTAAAAAAGTTTTTTTTAAGTAATTTTCACTATTCATAAAAAATTAGAAGTTCTCAGAATAATACAAAAAATTCAACATAGGCTAATTTCGATATTACGAATACAAAAATGAAGTCCATTTTGAAATATAAAATTTCTATAATTTTAAAAAGTGGTTATTACTATTCATAACGGCTACTTTGATTAGTCGCGGTGTTTTAGAACTCGAAGTTGAGTACAATGCAAGCTATTGCATTATTGAATGAGAAGCGTATCATGGAAGCTCAGGGTGTTACACGTGTTGTACAAGCATCTTTTGGTGTAGCGTACAACACAAGACATTAATGAAATTAAAAAGATTATTTTTCATAAAATCTGGGGTTGTTACATTCTACCCCCCTTAAAATGAATTTCGCCCTCGAAATTCGCCAGGGTTATAAATGGTTTACTACACGAAAGTTTCTTTAATAGAAACCCACATCATAAAAAGGAAGACCAAAACATGGATTTAAAAACTAATGTATGAAATGTAACGATTACCCAAATAAACTAATCACTAGGTTTTCACATGGGGGAAAATATGGATATGGAAGAGAAATCTAACCATCATGTTCTGATGGAGAGTGGTATTGAACATGGCTATGGAAAATCCAGCAATCACAAAGCCATAAATTTTTGATGATCTAAGGTACCATCTGATTCATCAGATATAAGAGTACTAGGACAACATTTTTGGTTTTGAAGATCATTTCCCTAAAGTTGATGAAATTGGAATTAGAAGAAATACTTTCGTGATTTTGGTATAGTGTCACCGTTTTTCATTCATTAAACAATTTCCACTTCATATCTTAAAGAAATGAAGTTGAATTTGTCATTCGTGATGTGTTAGCAGATCATGTGATAGAATGATGGGTCATTCCATCTGTCTCAAACAAAAGGTTAGAAAAGTTATAAAAAAATACATAAGTCCATCTATAGTGAGATTATTCATATACGGTTCCTAAAATGGACCTATACTTCATATATCATACTGCTTAATATAATAAAACTAGTTTCTACTAAACAAGGACTTCTTGTAGGCCAGTCGCACTTATGTTGTGGGTTCGATTCCCATGGCCTTGTCCGACGCGATGGGTTGTCGTCCTTCCTACAGGTTGTCCTTTTTCTAAAACTATATTACTATAACATCACATCAAAATATTGAAAAAAACTTCTATCCTTAAACAATACAAACTTATGTCCAATATAATCCATTCTAATCTTTAGGATTATCCATAATAGTGAAAAAGATTTCCAGAGATTTAATACCATCGTTGATCCCCATATATCATAAGATATGTCTTGTTGGTCACATTACAAACAATCAATGGCCTTAATCATGTATTCTCTTGAATACCCATTAAACCTTAGTGAAAACATGAATGCAGTTAAAAGTTAACACTTTACACTTACCAAAATCATCAAAATTCTATATCCTCAAACCATGATATCACTTAGTCCTTATATCAATCATGAGCTCATGAAGACTATCAAACATATTAGATTCTCTTTATCCCTTCATTATGTGCATATCATCTGCTTTCCAAAAATATTTCAATCACTTTTCATGGTTACCGATGCCATAAAATTATTGAAAACCACAATAGACAAAAACATAAATATTCCAATATTCCACGATACTATATAAAACATTATTTGGGAATCCCTTTACATAAAAACTTGATCATTCCACCATATCATTGTCATATTCAACATCGCCAATGGTGATCGCATGTGACTTCCCTTTGTCCTTTGCCTTATGTGGTTGCTCATGTCGATCATCACTAACCCTTGGATTAGGGAATTTATTAGCATAATGCCCCATTTCATTGCACTTGAAGCATTGAAGTGTAGTAGGTTCATTCTGTGTATCCCTTCCTTTATTTACATCATTAGACATCTTCTTCCCATCATTGCGTCATTCAAATGCCCGATAACCTTCCTTTCCACATTTGAAACATTTACTTATCCCTTTAAGACAGTCTCCACCATGCTTCTTTCCACACTTTGAGAATAAGGAAACATTCATCTTCTTTTCACCATTATTCTGAGATTTCTCCTTGAACTCCATCTTTCGTTTCTTGTCAAAACTATGAGATGGATAAGTAACACAAACTTCCATTTCTACCTTGGTAGCACAACGCACAATTTCTTCATAGCTACTAAAGTCTCTTATAGCTAATTCCCTGTAAAGATTTGGTTTTAAGACAATGATGAATCGATCAACTTTACTTTCAGGTTGGATGATAAATCTAGATGCATACCTTGCAAGCCTTGTAAAATTCGCTTTGTATATACCAACAGATTCATCATCCTTTTGCTTTAGTTCAAGAAACTCCTTCTCCATCTTTGTTCGAATAATACGAGGGAAGTACTTATTAAAAAATAAGTTCTTGAACTCGTCCCATTCCATGGACTCAATTTCATCTCTTGGACTCGTATTCTTGATAAGATTCCACCATTGATCAGCTTCCCATTCCAAATGATATACTGCTAAGATGACTTTATCATGTTCAGAACATTGAAGAACTGAAAATATCTTTTCAGTAGTAGTGCTCAATTATTTAGCAACAAGTGGATCAGAAAACCCACTGAATGATGGTGGACATTGCCTCATGAAGGAGTCAATAGAATATTGTTCCCTTCTCTGCTCATTTGGAAGTCCAGAATGATTCATAGCTTGTGTAAGTATAGCAATAAGATTTTGCACTCCATCTCCCATAACATTTGTTTGTTTAGGAGGACAATCATTTCATTGTCCATTGCATTGATCAACACGGTTCCTTCGGGTTCCAGCCATCATCTAAAACCCAAAAAGAATTGTGTGAGGCAAAAATCATGCTAGGGAAAACAACATAATAAAGGGGGGGGGGGGGTACCTTCAATATCTAACATCTTAGGTTTAATTCTATGATCGTTAGCGTAATTCTAGTACTATAACCTATACGTATACTTAACCTTAGGGACATCCCTAGACATACCTTAGAAATATCTCCATGGATCTCACTAACGTTTTCGCATCCTAGTTTTCAAAGGATGACTAAACCATTCCCCTCATAAGAACTGTAGTGACCCTACGCCTAACGTACATGGACATTACATTACTTTTGCAGAATACTTAGCACATAACAAAAACACACACACAAGGATCATAATAGTTTAGTGTCTTGGGAAACTCGGAATATAATATTCTAATCCTGGTGAAAGTTCTTCAACATCTACCATAAAGATCTTCCTTTTTTTATACCTAAAACCATTCTTTATATCCTGGGGAAAAGAAAACATAAAAGGGTGATCTCAAATGTTAAGTAAGGGTAAAAAAAAGAAATATCAATCACATCATTTTCATAAGAACATAACATTTTGGAAATCTTAACCTGCAAAAGAGAGCATAATTTAATAACATGGGATAAATCATTGTAGTGAAATGAAATCCCAATAATCATAACATAAAACATGAAAATTTGTGGCATACACACATAATCATAGAGAATCATATCTTATTAGACAATACTCATTGCCAAGACTATCTTAGTGGAAAAAGTCCATTTCTGAACCGAGTCACCCTCATTTCAGTCTTGTTTCACTGAACCGGTATAACCTACCATTCCAGCCATTTCTATCTCATTAGATATAAAATCTTTACCCAGTGAATTGTATGGAGATATAGGTCCCACCCATCTCATAATGATACCATTCTTATGTGTGCCACAAAATCATAAATCTTACATCATTGAATAACCCATGTAATAAAAATGGGAATCTTAAACATCGTGACATCATAAAAAAATTCATCTAAGATAAGTGAATTCATAAAAATATAATTCCATCACAACATAATAGAATCAATGTAATAATAGGTATTTAAACAGAACCCTTTGTTATCTTATATGGAAAAATAATTTTGATAAAACACTTGAACTCCATTCTTGAGGAAAATATCCTTTCTGCTTCAAAAACACTTTTCCTTTCTTAACATGTCATACAATTCGAAACACAAAGAAGATGATTAAAAATAAACTTCAAAACTTGTAAAGGAATCTTCTTGTAAATAATGTTTTAAAAATACATTCAAGCCGTATAAGTTAAAAAAACATTCTCCGTACTTTTGTTAGAAAAGTCAAAAAGTACCTCGTACGAAAAACGACAAAATATTCCTTTCATATCCTTTACTAAAAACTCACCGAAGTGTCAAATTGGATTTAAAAATTTGTAGGTGGATGGAAATAATATTACATATTGAGGTAACATGGATGTGGATGATAATATACACCCCAGTAAATACCAAAGTATAAAAAATCTCGGATAAAAATGAGATTGTAATATTTCCCTTACCTTAGGTCTGATATGCTTTGTACGTGTCCGAACCTCCTGTATAATTATTTGAATAATGTTATTGACTTATTCCAGAATCACATGTATTTTTATGATATCATATATGGTCATATTCTTAGCTTCTTAGTAGTAATATTTCATTGCTACTTGTTATTCGAGTGTTTATAACTTTTTGTTCTTATGCATGTTTTGTCGAATAAATTCTTATTCTTCTCTTTAGGTTATAGATACCTCATTTCCAGAATGGTATTACTGTAATATATATCATATTCATTCATTCAATTCATTCAAATCATTTATATAATCATTATGAAATGAAGATCATGTAGAGCGAGTCGCATCACATCATGGAGACGGTATTCCGTACGTACGCACGAGTGAAGATATCATTCCTATGATCGTGGAATTGTATTGGAGTGTATGTATACTATTTCAGAATCAATATCAATTTATAATAGTCATATATAGTCATTATTTACACCATTATACCCATCCAAGTAAGGTGGTGGTGGAAAATAGATTACACCACGGCGTGGAGACGGTATTCCGTACGTACGCACGCATGGTGATTTCGTTTTTTGTAGGATGGATAGATGGTGAAATAGGGTTGTTTCATAATTATAATAACATATCAGTATATTAGTGATAATGATGTTTTTAATTCATAATGAAACAACTAAAAAAGAAGAATTTGAAGAAGAAAGAAATTGGAAAGGATCGGTAATGGATATTACCTCTTCTTTGAAGTGCTTCTTTGAGACCTCTTTTTAGGGAACAAAAATTGGTTTTTGAAGAAGACCAGGACCTCTAGGATGTCTCTAGGTAAGTGGAGAGGAGAAAATGGCAGTGGTTTTCCGAGCTTGAAGGCTCAATGTGGTGTGAGGAAGAGGGGGAGGAGGTGCCCTTTTATAAGGGAGGAGAGGGGCACCTTTGGAATAACTAAAAATATTATTTTATTATAAAGTCATGTTCGGTTTTAAATGACTCCAAATTGAGTTATTTCAAAGATATGGTGGGGATGGGTCGAAATCCTCTCATACAATATAATTTAGACAAGTTTAGGTCATTATATTAACCTTATCTTTTAGTTTTAACTCTTAGTTAATTAGATTGCATTTACCATGTAACTTTGTATTTTTATATTATATAGTTAATAAACTTACCATATACATATAAGCGACCCCCAAGTTGTGTTTTATTAATATATATAACCTTATCTAAGTCATTTGGCCAAACCTTAGATTTTTAGGAATAAAATATCAATTAATAATATAATATTTGTTTTAAAAACTATTTTATGTCAATTTTGACCTTATTCAATAGTTGATTTTTTTGAAACTCATAAAAGAATTATTACTTCGACCAAAGTTAATTAAATCAATAATAACATGTCATATTAACCTAGAAAATTAGTTTAATTCATAAAATGTCTCAAATTATTCTTATATAGGTATTTATAATATCAATTATTCTAATTTTTCACTGTTATGGTAATTACTACATCATCATTGTGTCATAAATAAATTAAATTATTTAAAGTCTAAAAATTACAAATAAAATTCCATTATGTAGGAAATCTTTTTTGATTTATAATTAATATTTATAGTCGAATTTATCTTATGTATAACCCCATATTAAAAATTATTTACTTATTAAACATTGATTTTAACTATTTTAACCCTTCTTTAAATAAATTCATAATAAATGTCCTCATCTAATCCATGTGGGCCTAAATGGTCATATTTTATTCCTAAGGTTGTTTTTGGTCGAATTACACTTGTCCAATAGCATTAGGACATGTGTTAGGGTAATAATAATATCATTTTTACCCTTAATTACCCTATTTACTTTTAACCGTGGTAAAAAAACGTAAAAAGTTACTATTCACCAAAAATAATTTTCATCTCATTGAACCACATTTTAGTCCTTGATATTAACCGTGTCTCTCGGTTTTTCGAAATTCTACTCACAGAAGCGGTAAAATTAAGTTTTATGAAAAATTCAGTTTTTTTAACTACCACTTAGTGGTTTCACTATTCATCAAAAATTGAAAGTTTTCAGAAAAATACCAAAATTTCACCCTAGGATAATTTCAATATTACGAATCCAAAAATGAAGTCCATTTTGAAAAATAAAATTTATAAAATTTCATAAAGTGGTTATTACTATTCATAACGGCTAGTTTTAATAATATTTTAATAGCATATCATTGTTTAGCGAAACTCGGTATTGCGTACAACACACGCTATCGCGGAAGGTCGCACTTGCGTGTATTGCAAGGCAAGTCAAGGATGCGTGTTGTGCAAGCTTCTTTTGGTGTAGCGTACAACACAAGACATTAATGAAATTAAATAGAATATTTTTCATAAAATCTCGGGCTGTTACAACGCCGGTGTTGTTTGTGAAAAATGTAGATGGAACTTTGAGGATATGTTTTGATTATCGTAGACTTAACCAAGTTTTGATAAATAATAGATATCCACTTCTCTGAATTGATGATTTGTTCGACCAGTTTAGGGGAGCCCAGTGGTTCTCCATGATTGACCTGAGGTCGGGATATCATCAATTTCGGGAGAGGAAGAAGGATATTCCTAAAAAATATTTCAAAAGTAGATATGACCATTATGAATATGTGGTTATGCCCTTTGGTCTAATGAATTCTCCAGTGGTGTTTATGGCATTAATGAATCGGATATTTCAGAGATATCTAGATTCATTTATGGTGGTGTTGGTAGACGATATTCTAGTGTATTCAATGAAATTGGTGGAGCATGAGCAGCACATGGCGACAGTGCAGGGGAACTTGAGGGATCATCGGTTGTATGCCAAATTGTCAACATTTGACTTTTGGTTACAAGATGTTCGTTTTCTTGGCCATGTGATTTCTGAAATGGGTGTTTTAGTGGATCCATAAAAGATAGAGTTCGTTATCTCTTGGCAACCGCCAAAGAATGTGTTTGAGATACAGATTTTTCTTGGTCAAGCTGGGGATTATCAGCGTTTTTTCTTGATTTATCATGTTTGGATTCACCGATGACAGCCATGACAAGAAACAATGTTCCCTTCCAGTGGAATGGGCAGTGTCTGCAGTGTTTCGAAGAGCTAAAGGGTCGTCTTACATCAGCACCAATCTTGGTTTTTCCAGAACTGGGAAAAGGGTACATGGTTTATTGCGAAGCATCGAGATCAGGGATGTGGTGCGTTCTCATGCAAGGGAATCATGTGGTTGCATATGGCTCACAGTAGTTGAGAGTGATTGAGAATAACTACCCAACTCATGATTTCGAGTTGGCAGTAGAAGTCCATGCTTTGAAATTCTAGTGTCATTATCTCTTCGGTGAGAAATTCACTGTATATACAGATCACAAGAGCTTGAAACATATTTTCTCACAAAGGGACTTGAACTTGAGGCAAATTTGATAGATTGAATATCTCTAGATGTTTGATTTTGACTTTATTTACACACCTGGTAAGGGAAATTCCGTGCCAGATGCATTAAGTAGAAAATCATATGCTTTGGTGGTGAAATAGGCATCAGACCAGTGGAAGTTGATGTCGGTTATAGCTGATATGTGGTTGGAATGTGAGGAATAGGGGGATAGAGTGGTATTATTTCCGGTTTTGTTGATTCTTGACTTGGTTGGCCTGGTTATAAAGGCAAAAATATCTTATTTTTAGTGTGTGTCCATTAGGTAGAGACTCAATTGTGGGGAGACCATTGAGGGTTGGAAACTGAATGAATATTCCGTTTTGTGTTTTCAGAATCGGATGGTTGTACTAGTTTCTTGTTTGGAAGATATTCTCAGGGTGTATCATCATTCTAGGTGGGCTGTTCATCCTAGAATTCAGAAAATGTATAAAGCGTTGAAAGCAAAGTTCTGGTGGGATGGTATGAAAAGAAGTATGGCTGAGTTTTTATTGAGATGCTTGACTTGTCAGCAGGTCAAGGAAAAGCATCAGAGGCCAGTAGGAATGTTCCAGTCTTTTACCAATCCCTATTTGGATGTTGGAGATTATAGTGATTGACTTTGTTATAGGTATCCTAAGAAAGGTCATAAAATCACGATTCCATTTGGGTGATAGTGGATCTGCTAATTAAGTCAACCCATTTCATCCCAATTTGTGAATCTCATATGGTGGAGGATCTATCCAAAATCTATATCATGGAGGTGTTCAAAAGTCATGGTGTTCCTATTTCGATTGTATCATATAGAGATCTGAGGTTTACATATCATTTCTGGAAATCCTTACAGCAATCCCTTGGGACATAGTTGAATACAAGCATGGCATATCACACTCAAATGGATGGTCAATCTCAGAGGAAGATACACACTCAGGAGGATATGTTGCGGGATTGTGTCATAGATTTTGGTGGTTCGTGGGAGGAGTAATTGTCGCTGGTTGAGTTCTCGTTCAATAACAGTTATCAGGCATCCATACAGATGTCTCCGTTTAAAGCATTGTACGGGCGGCCATGTCGTTCTCCACTATGTTGGGTGGAAATAGGTGAGTTGTCGGTGGTGGGACTGAGCCTTGTCCAGGAAACTATAGAGAAGATCAAGATGATAAAAAAAGGAATGGAGACGGCTGAACATCATCAGAAATAGTATGGGGATCATTGTCGATGACCGTTGTCGTTCAAGGTGAGTGATCATGTGTTCTTGAGGATGTCTCCAAGGATAGGACATCATCGGTTTGGGAAGTAGGGAAAGTATTCACTGATTTATATTGGGTACTTCAGATTTTTGAGCAGGTTGGTGTGGTGGATTATTGTTTGGCTTTTCCACCTAGGTTCAGTGCGGTGCACAATGAGTTTCATGTGTTGTAGATGAAAAAGTATCAGCTGGATCGTGACCATGTGATTCGATGGGATCATGATGAGCTAGAACTGGATGATATATTGGTGCACATGCTAGTCTGGGTTGTGGATAGGCAAGATAAGGTCTTGAATGGTAAAATCATATGTTTCGTTCGTGTTTTGGGGAAACATGGTCAGATTCAAGGGGAGACTTGGGAGTGGGAGAAAGAGATGGTCGTGCAGTGGCCTAAGCTCTTTCGGAAAAGGGCGGGTTCACTACTTTCTGAGGATGGAAAGTCCAATGATGGGGAGAATGTAGCACCCCTGGTTTGAGGTATGTCTCCTTTGTTTATTAATTTTAAGTGTTTAATGTGCATGAGATTAGTTAGGATGAGGTTGGGAGAGTATGGAATGGTTATGGATGAGTTTGGAGGCTCTTAAAGGGGTGCACTGTTTTAGCACGGTTAGTAGAAACAGTGCGGATTCTCCATGAAACTGTGCAAGTGAGACAATATAATTTGCACATCCTATGCACAATTTTCCAAAAAGTGCGATGAAACCGTGCGGACCCTTGATCTTGAGGCAGTGGCGTGTGCACCGTTAGCTCATGGTTTTCCAAACCATGAGGGCTAACCGTGTGGCCGCTTAAAAATAGTGTTATAAGTTTTGGGCTCCTTCGGGCATAACATATTTCACTCTAATCTTCCTCCCACTCAAGCCTCGCATGAGATTTTGGGTTCTCAGGGGTTAAGGGTTCTCTCCCTCTCAATTTGGAAGCGTTTCAAAGGGTTTTCAAGGCGGTTTGAAGGTGGTTTCTCATGGGTAAGGCTTCTCTCATGGTTTCTTTTTTTCCTCTAGATCTTCTCTTAAACATTCTTGGTTTTCTAGATCTACAAGTGTTGTGGGTGGATATAGGGTTGTGGTTTCCTTGTATGTTAATATTAAGGCTTTTGGATGTTAGGGAAAGGGATCTAGAGAGGTTTCAGTGGTGCGTTCTTCGGATTTGAGGCGTGGTTGTTTGTGGGTCGATTTCTTGGGAACCCTAAAGGAAGGTGGCTTCTCTATCGACTATACTTGATTATAGATAATGTTTGTGGTTACAATTATTTTTTTTCTTGAAAGTAATTGTGTTTTGATGTGAAAAATTGGTTAGAAATCCCTTGGGGGATGTTTTGGGGATTTTTGGGAAGAAGAGGGTTTTGTGGCGAAATGTTATTTTTGTGGATTTTAAAATGGAGATTTTAAAATGGGATTCAATGGTTGATTTGTTAAAATGATTGATGGAGATGGTTTTCAATAAAAGGGTTGTTTTATTGAAATTTATTTTGGCATGGAAAATGGAATTCAATAAATGGATGATTTATTGAAGTGGATTAGTATGAAATGGAATTGGTTGATTGCATGTTGTGTGATATTAGTGGCTTTATTCTTGGTTTGGTTTGATTGAAACGTTTTATGGAAGTGTGAGGGAAGTCTCACTATAAAAAAGGATGAATAGTGGTTGGAAGAACCACAATATGAGTAGTGGTTGGGAAGTACCGCAAGTTGTGAATGGGTGAATGGGTTGGGAGGAAGTCCCACCATTTTGATTGTTTTGGTGTGAATGGGTGAACGGGTTGGGAGAAATTCCCACAGTTTTGGTTGTTTTTTGTGCACTATTCTTTAATATGGAATTGTTGTGCTGATGTGTAAATATTGGAATGGTAGTGGCTTGTTTGGTTGGATTTCCCTTGGTTGATAGGTTTTGGTGTGATGGCTTGGTAAGGGCATGTTTGGATTATGAAAATGGCTGCACTAGTGATTTAATTTATATAATCTATTTTATATAATTGTGCTAATGGTATTATCCTAGTGTTGTGTGTAGGGAAGTAATTTGGGGAAATCCTACTGAGTTTTAGTACTCACCCCCTTCTTTGGCACGTTGGTGTCTTTGCAGATGTTGTGTACCGTGACGTGGGAAATGGTAAGGCATCCCCCTCCTTTAGTGGAGCTTTGTGATCCTTTGGTTGATATTGGAGCTTGGATATTGGTGTGGAGTTATGGTGGTTTCATGGATGGTGGTGTTTGGTTGTTTAGATTCTTCAGTGTACTATGATGTTTTGTGAACATGTCGGGTGGTTTTATTTTGAGTTGTGTTGTGGAACAACTTAGTTGTTTTTTTGGGAATGCATGGTTTGTCAATTGAATTGACATGCATCATATCCTGGTTGTGAGTGTATAGTTTGGTTGGATTTGTCTTAATGGAAAATCATTCCCCAACTTAATCTTGATGCCCTTGGCATTTATTGACAGCCTTTGGCGTCATGGGAATGCCAATTATGTCCAAGTAGCCCTCGCTGCCTCCTCAAGACAATGAGTTAGGGGAGGGGTGTTACAAGTGGTATCAGTTTGTTCGGTCCTTTGGAGTAGATCATTGGATTTGGTGTTGACATTCGTTGTGTTACATTCCTTGAGTCGAGATGGTAGAAAGGCATTGTAATGTCGGAAATTGAAATCCATCGCATAAAAGGACATAGCTAACCCTATTATGTTGAAATTCATGTTACCAGTGAGTTGGGTACATAAGTGTTTTGGAGACACTTATAAGCATTGGATATCTAATTGTCATGGGTGTAGCCAATGAGATGTGCATGGCATATAAGGTAGAAATGACTTCCCTCTAGGATTCATATTCCATTGGGGAATAATTATTTATGTTGTGATATTAATGTGTAATTTTTTACTGTGAATAAGTTGGTATTTTAAAAATGGTTTGGTTTTCAAATGGTGAAACACAGAACATGTGGAAAATGTGAATTGGTGGAAAGCCCTGTTGTGATAGTGTTGTGTAATGTGATTTGAATTAGATTTTTTGATGTCTAAGGAAGTGATACTCATGGTTGTTTGTTTATGATTATATAAATAGAACTGGGTAGGTGTCATGGAGACCAACCAGAGGAGGCTGGTGTGAATGTGGTAGCACATGAGCCTCAGGTCAACCTGCAGCTAATGCAAAGCATACTGCAAGCTTTCCAATATGTGGTAAGTGGAAATAAAATGGACAAACCAAGGCATGTGGATCATGCGGTTCAATTTCAAAATCAAAATCCACACATCATTAGGGGTGATTCAGAGCCAGAGCAGGCAGAAGCATGGTTGACTAGAATGAACAAGATCATCGAGCTCTTGAGAACACTGGTAGAGTTAAAAGTGCAGTTGGCCACATATATGTTGGAGGATCTTTCCCTTCAGTGGTGGGAGTTGGTATTTCAACCGGGGACAGAACAAGGAATGATGTGGGATGGCTTTAAAGTATTTTTTAATAAACAATTATACCCACATACGTTCAGACATCAGCGTAGGACTGATTTCATCAGTTTGAAACAAGAGTTTATGTCTGTGTGAAGCTATGTTTAGGAACTTAGTGCGGAATTCACCTGAGGTGGCGGGTAGCACTTTATTGAAGGCAAGGATCATTGAATCGGGGTTAAGGCAAGAAATCCATTCAATGATAGTGGTGATGTGTATAGATAATTACATAGAGATGGTGAATAGAGCCTCAGTAGCTGAGAGAGATTTTTTGGGTGCTCTTGGAGGGGGAAGTATGGTGGTACCCATGAGTAAAAGTGGGAACTCTAATGCTGGGTTCATGTGAAGGTGGGACACTTATTCCCACGGTGGGAATATGGAATATAATCAGATGGTAGGATCGTTAAATCTTCCTCCAAAGTCCCAGAGAAATCTGTGATGTTTCCAGTGTGGTTATACAAACCACATCAAGTGGGATTGTATGACACAACCTCGAGCATGTCATAATTGTGTGCAGATAGGGCATCTACAGATTTATTGATGGAATTCTCCAAGGTCGGGTGCACGAGACACTCCTCAGTGATCACAGACGTCGTATGATTTGACGGGATGGGGACAACACCACATCCCTCATCAGTAGAGTAAAGTGGGTCATGGTGATTCTCCAAATACCATGACGCCTCAACAGAGCAATAAAGAGCAGAGTGTGGCAAGAAAAAATGTGTTCAAAGCTGAGCAGTTTGTGGTGGATGATCAGTCGGGACCATCCACGGTGCGAGGTACTATTATTTTATATTCCACCTTGATGCAGGTGCTGTTTGATACGAGTGCTTCACACTCTTTTAATGCAGCACGTGTGGTTGATTTGATGGGTTTAAGGGTAGAAATGATTCCATCTGCTTTGAAACATCAAACTCCTTTAGGTCGAAGAGAGTTTTGAGCGTTCTTGTATAGAGAATGTTTTATCATTGTGGGGGACGGTAAGATAACCTAGATCTTCTCAGTTCTTGATATGGATGGGTATGATGTAATCCTGGGAATGGATTGTCTGGTGGATTTTAAGGCCCACATCGATTGTGATGCGCTAAAAGTGTCTTTTTCGACACATGATGGCGTTAGACATTTATTTAGAGGAGGGAAGCATGAAAGTCAGTGTTCAACGGGTTTGATGGCACCATCAGTGGGTATGTTATCGTATCTATTGGCGGTTTTGTCATTGTAATCAGTAAAAGGTGTTGAGTCGAGTGTTCCTCCAGTAGTGGTGGACCAGTTCTTGGATGTTTTTCTTGAATAATTTCCTGGGTTACCTCCCGTAAGAGAAGTGGATTTTATGATTGATCTCTTTCTGGGGACCATCCTATCTCACTTATGTCTTTTCGGATGGCACCATATGAATTGCAGGAATTGAAATTTCAGTTGGAAGAGTTAGAAAACAGAGGGTTTATCTGACCTAGCACGTCACTGTGTGAAGTGCTGTTGTTGTTTGTGAAAAAGGAAGAAGGAACTTTGAGGCTACGAGTTGATTTTCATAGACTTAACCAAGTTACAATAAAGAATAGATATCCACTTACATGAATTGATGATTTTTTCAAGCAGTTGAGGGGATCCTAGTGGTTCTCCAAGATTGACCTGAGGTCGGGATATCATCAACTGCAGGTGCGGAAAAAAGTTTTTCCTAAAACATCATTCAGACATAGATATGGCCATTATGAATATGTGGGTATTCTCTTCCGTCTAACAAATGCGCCAATGGTGTTTATAGCATTGATGAATCAGATATTTCAGAGATATCTGGATTCATTTGTGGTGGTGTTTGTTGATGATATTCTAGTGTATTCAATGAAAAGGGTAAAGCATGAGCATCACTTGGAAACAGTGTTAGGGATCTTGAGGGATCATCGGTTGTTTACCAAATTGTCGAAGTGTGACTTTTGGACGCAGGAAGTTTATTTTCTTGGCCATGTGATTTCTGAAAGGGGTGTTTTAGTAGATATAGAAATGATCGGGGTCGTTATCTCATGGAAACCGCCAAAGAATGTGTTTGAGATACAATGTTTTCTTGGTCTAGCTGGGTATTATCGACATTTTCGTTGTGATTTTTCACGTTTGGATTCACCGATGAAAGCCTTGACAAGAAATAATGTTCCATTCCAGTGGAATGAGCAGGGCCAGCAGTGTTTCGAAGAGCTAAAGGGTCGTCTTACATCAGCACCAATCTTGGTTTTTCCCGAACCAGGAAATGGATACGTGGTGTATTTTGTTGCATCAGGATCAGGGTTGGGGTGCGTTCTCATGCAAGGGAATCATGTGGTTGCATATGGATCATATTAGTTGAGAGTGCATGAGAAGAACAAACCAACTCATGATTTGGAGTTTCCAGCAGTGGTCCATGATTTGAAAGTCTGGCATCATTATCTCTTCATTGAAAAATTCACAGTATATACAGATCACTAGAGCTTGAAACTTATTTTCTCACAAATGGATTTGAACATGAGGCAAATAACATGGATGGAATATCTCCAAATGTTTGATTTTGACATGATGTACACACAGGGTAAGGAAAATTCGGTGGTGGATGTATTAAGTAGAAAATCATATGCTCATGTGGTAAAACATGCATCAGACCAGTGGCAATTGATGCCGATTATAGCAGATATGCGGTTGTAATGTGAAAAAAAAAGCGATAGAGTGTTATTCTTTCTAGTTTTGTTGATTCCTGACTTGGTTGGCCTAGTTAGAAAGGCATAAATATCTAATTCTGAGTGTGTGACCATGGGGTCGAGACTTAATGGTGGGGAGACCATTGAGGGTTGGAAACTGAATGGAGATTCCGTTTTTTGTTTTCTGGAATCAGATGGTTGTACAAGGTGATTGTCAGGAGGATCAACTCAGGTCGTATCATCATTCCAGGCGGGATGTTCATCCTAGAATTAAGAAAATATATAAATAATTGAAAGCGCATTTCTGGTGGGCTGGTATGAAAAGAAATGTAGCTGAGTTTGTTTTAAGATGATTGACTTGTCAGTAGGTCATGGAAGAGCATCAGAGGGAAGCATGAATGTTGCAGTCTTTACCAATCCCTATTTGGAAGTGGGAGCAGATAACGATGGATTTTGTTATAGGTCTCCCTAGAATACTCAGAATGAATGATGCCATTTGGTTGATAGTGGATCGGCTAACGAAGTTGGTCCTTTTCGTCTTGATTCATGAATCTCATATAGTGGAGGATCTATCCAAAAATCTATTTTCGGGAGGTGGTAAAGAGGCATGGTGTTCTAGTTTTGATTGTATGAGATAGAGATCCATGGATTAGATCTCGTTTCCAGAAATCCTTACAGCAAGCCCTTGGGACACTGTAGACTACGAGCATGGCGTATCAACCTCAGACGGATGGTCAATATGATAGGACGATACAAACTCTGGAGGATATGTTGTGGGATTGTTTCATGGATTTTGGGGGCTCATGGGAGGATCACATGTCGCTGGTTGATTTTTTGTACAATAACAGTTATCAGGCATCCATACAGATGGCTCCGTTTGAAGCATTGTATGGGAGACCATGTCGTTCTCCACTATTTTGGGTGGAAACGGGTGAGTCCTCGATGGTGGGACCGATCCTTGTCTAGGAAACTATGGAGATGATCATGTTGATCAGAAAAAGAATGGAGAAATATCAAGGCCATCAGAAATCGTATGCGGATCATCGTCGATGGTCGTTTTCGTTCGAGGTGAGTGATCATGTGTTCTTGAGGATCCCTCCTAGGCTGGGAAATCATCGGTTTGGTATGTAGGGAACGACTTTTATAAGGTATATTGGGCCTTTTGAGATTCTTGAGTAGGTTTGTGAGGTGGATTATCATTTGGCTTTTCCACATAGGTTCAGTGTTGTGCACAATGTGTTTCATGAGTCGTAGTTGAAAAAGTATCAGCTGGATCGTGACCATGTGATTCGATGGGATCATGTTGAGCTAGAACATGATGCATCTTGGTTCAAGTGACAATGTAGGTTGTGGTTAGGTAATAGAAGGTCTTTCATGGTAAAAGAATCAGTTTAGTTCGTGTTTTGTGGAAACATGGTCAGATTCAAGAGGAATCATGGGAGCGGGAGAAAGAGATGGTTGGGTAGTAGCCAGAGCTCTTTCAGAAAAGGGAGAGTTCACTACTATCCGAGGACGGAAAGTCCAATGGTGGGGAGAATATAGAACCCCCAGTTTGAGGTATGTTGCCATTAGTTATGCAATTTTATGTGTTTAATGTGAATTGGATGAGTTGGGAAGAGGTTGGGAATGTTGGGAATGGTTTTGGACAATTTTGGAGGCTCTTAAAGGGGTTCACGGTTTGAACACGGTTAATGGAAACAATTCGGATTCTCCAAGAAACCATTCAAGGGAGACAATAGGCTTCACATGGCCTGCGCATAGTTTTACAAACCGTGCGAGGAAACCGTTCGGACCCTTGCTCTGGAGGCAGTAGCATGTGAATAGTTAGCACACGGTTTTCCAAACCGTGCGGGCTAACCGTGTGACCACTTAAAAAATAGGGTTATATGTTCTGGGCTCCCTCGGGATTAACCTATTTCACTCCAATATTCCTCCCACTTGAGCCTCACTCGGGATTTTAGGTTCTCAGGGGTTAAAGGTGCTCTCCCACTCGATTTGGAAGCGTTTCAAAGGGGTTTCAATATGGTTTGAAGGAGGTTTCTCCCGGGTAAGTCTTCTCTCATGGTTTCTTTGTGTTTTCCTCTAGATCTACTCTTCCCTCTTTCTTGTTTTTCTTGATCTGCACATGTTGTGTGTAGATCTAAGGTTGTGGTTTCCTTGGATGTTAATATTAAGACTTGTGGATGTTAGGGAAAGGGATCTAGAGAGGTTTAGGTGATGCGTTGGCTGGATTTGAGGCATGGTTGTTCGTGGGTCGATTTCTCTGGAACCTTAAAGGTAGGTGTCTTCTCTCACCACTCCACTTGTTTAGATCTAATGGTTTTGGTTAGAATTAATTTTTTGTGCTTGAAATTAATTGTGTTTTGATGTGAAAAATTGGATAGAAATCCCATGGGTGATGTTTTGGGGATTTTTGGGAAAAAGAGGGTTTTTTGGTGAAATGCTATTGTTGTGTATTTTAAAATGGAGATTTTAAAATGGGATGCTATGGTTGATTTAGGAATATTATTGATAGAAATGGTTTTCAATAAAAGGTTTATTTTATTGAAATGTGGTTTGGCATGAAAAATGGTTTTCATTAAATGAATGATTTATTGAAGTGAATTAGTATGCAATGGAATTGGTTGATTTCATGTTGTGTGATATTGGTGGGTTTATGCTTCTTTTGGTTTGATTAAAATGTGGTATGGAAGTGGGCAGAAAGTCTCACTATAAAAAGTGGATGGATAGTGTTCGGAAGAACCACCATATGAGTAGTGGTCGGAAAGTACTGCTAGTTGTGAATGGGAGAACGGGTTGGGCAGAAGTCCCGCCATTTTGATTGTTTTGGTGTGAATGCGTGAACGGGTCAGGCAGACTTCCCAATGTTTTGGTTGTTTGTTGTGCATTGTTTTTAAAGATGGAATTTTTGTGCTAATGTGTAAATGTTGGAATGGTTGTGGCTTGTTTTTTTGGGTTTCCCTTGGTAGTTAGGTTTGGGTGTGATGGCTTGTTAAGGGCATGTTTGGCTTATGAAAATGGTTTCACTTGTGATTTAAATTATATAAACTGTTTTATATAAATTTTCATACGGTTTTATCCTAGAGGCGTGTGTATGGAATTCATTTGGGGAAAACCTACTGAGTTTTAGTACTCACCCCCTACTTTGGCACGTTGGTTTCATTGCATATGTTTTGTACCATGACGTGGGAAAAAGTAAGGCATCCCCCTCCTTTAGTAGAGCTTTGTGATCCCTTAGTGAAGCTTGGAGCTTGAATATTGATGTGGAGTTGAGGTGCTGTCATAGCTGGTGGTGTTTGGTTGTATAGTTTCCGCAGTGTACTCTGATCTTTTGTGGACATTTCAGGTTGTATTGATTTTTAATTTTGTTGTGGAACAACTTAGTTGTTTTTTTTGGGAATGCATGGTTTGGAAATTGAATTGACATGTATCATATAGTGGCTGTGAGTGGATGGTATGGTTGGTTTTGTTTTATGGTCAAATAGTTCCCCAACATAATCTTGAAGCCCTTGGCATTTATTTCCAGCCTTTGGCATCTTGGGAACGTCGCTTAAGGCCAAGTATCCCTCACTTCCTCATCAAGTTAATGAGGTAGGGGCGGGGTGTTACAATTATAATTTATTTCACATTAAAATAAAAAATAAAAAATTAAGAATCATTTCATCATTTTTATATTATAAAAAATCATTATTTCGTCCAATTAGTGGGATTCAAATTTATATATTTTTTCTCCTTCTTTGAATTTAATTTCATTAATATAGGCATAAATGATGATAATCAGCATAATATTTAGATTCTAATTAGATAAAATTCATTTTTTAATAAATGATTAGTAGAATTGATTAAAATTAATCACATCGATTAAGGTAAAATTAAACATAATTAGAAACTAAATGATAATCATAAGGGATCAAATGAATAATTTAGTTGTTAAAAACCAATATATGACCATATTTTAGAATTAAAATATCCATTATTCATTTGTGTTGTTTTTATGACTTTTTTTGGTAATAACATGTGTAAACATAACTTGTTTTCATGTGAGTCTTTTTCCTCCCCTATAAATGTCCACCACCTATCCCTATTATTCACAACTCTAAAACCTCTTAGGTTCCGCCATCATCTACACAATAATTTTATAATAAGTTATAATTTCCTACTAGAATAATTTCCTTGGGATGAAGGGAATCCAATGAATAATTTTCACACAAACCAAATGGAGTTACCTGACTAAGAGGTAACACCTCCTCTAAAAATCCTTTAATTTATTTTACATCTCCACCCCTCCACTCTCAATAATTTATTCAAATATAATAAACCCAATATCCTCAATATAATATTACTTTTTATGATAATATTTCAACCTACAATTACACACAACTCCATCTAATGGGAAATTAACATGTTGTTTAAGTGTACGGTGAACTACTGCATCACTAAACGATGATTGTTAATTTTTACTTTACCACCACTCATTTTAGAATATATAATGAAAAATATATTTCTATATGTTCTATATTATTTTTAGTATGTATTTAGTCTTATTTATTACTTTTACAACACATATATTTTTTAATTTCCATTTGTTGTAAATACGATAATTTCATTTGAGGAATTGTGGTCTACTTCCCCTTAAAGCGATGTGATTTGTTCACACACTACTTGGAATGAATTAAGGATGGGTTTAGTAAACATATATGATATATATGATATTATAATGATACTGAATAATTATATATTTATACATTTATTTCTTTTACTTTCTATATATCAATATGATAATTATAAAAAAAACAACATTCAGGCATACATATAGATTACCATCTCCATAAACAGTTCATACTTAAATATAATAAAGATTATTATAATAATAAAAAAATTTATAATAATGATATTAATATATTGGTTTATATTCATGAAATCATGATATAAGTATAAGGACCAAATATATAACAAATTATGACACAAACAAAAAACAATGTTAATATTAGTCGAAGCACAACCTTAGCATGAAATTGACAATATGAATGTAATATAATGTCATAAAAAATCTATATAATATATAATATATAATATTATTACTGTATAAAATATTTTTAATAAATTTATATTAGTTATACATGATTTTGAAATGAGTATGACGATATTCAAGTCCACATGAAATGGAATTTTAGCCAGATTTTTGTTTCCATGAGATACCTGATTTATTCACCACACATTCCATTTATGTGGTATGTATATTGCCTAGTTACGTAATAAATTATTCATGTAGATAATTTTATGAGTATTTAAATATCCATTCTATGACCATTATTTCATGGGATTTAGGTTTCAAAAGTTGCCAAATATGTATTTTTTCTCAATTTTCCTTCATTGAAGAAAATGTTTTATTATGTTCCTAACATTGTTGTGAGTTGTGTGTAATTTCACATTATATGATACACCATGAATCTCAATATTTTTATGATATAATAGGAGTCCATTAATTTTCTTTTATTTCAATTTTACCATGATCCCATGTTACAAAGTGATAAGGTCATATAGAAACAATCTCATCTCTTATTAAGATTGTTTATGTTTATGGTTCCTTTGATGAAATCATACAACCCATATCTCTATACATTCATGAATTTTCTTATCCTTTCGTTATTCATGATAAATTAATCTATGGGTAACATATTTTTACTATTTTAAATATAATAATGTAAATAAATTCTTTTTAAGGATCCCCAACCATCTATTCGGTTAGAAATCTATGTTTTCTAAAAGGAGTTTCAAGAATATTTTTCTATTTTCTTATAATCTTTACAAATTTTCATTAATTTTTTTTCTTTTACTAGTTTATTTAACTAAATATTCTTATCACTTTCTGAAAAAAAGATATATTTCGAACCTTTTTACCATGAAAATATAATATTATTTTAGCTTGTATTTTAGGTACGCATTTACCAACCAACATTTTTTTGAAGATACAATTGAAAATTTTAAATTGAAATTTTTTGAAATTTTTTTCTTAATTATATTTTCAATGAAATTATTTTCATCACATTTTCAATACATCTTTATATGATTTCAAATTATTTTCAAATAACAGAGATATTAATATTTTTTGAATATTAATTTATAATTTCAAGTAAAAAATGTTTTCAAAATGGTTTCAATCCTTATTTATAATTTCTAAAATTATTTTCATTGAAAATGGATTTTAAAAACTTTTTCTACTTTAACAAGACTTATATATATATGAAAGGGTATTTTACTCAAGAAATGTTTTCAAAATATCTTTCCAAGTTACATTTAATCTAATATGACATCTGTTGATGTCAATAAATCCCATATATGAAATTAATCAGTGGACATATTCATATTCTTAGTTCAATAGTTCATGTTTTGATGCAATTTTGATTTTGACATGTTATTCATTCCCACCAGTTTTCTTCTTTTAAAACCTACTTCATTTCATGAGTTATTTGTTCTTGAAAGGATTTTGAAGCCAATCTATTTTGATAATTTTTTATGTGATAAAATGTTAATGATACCCATTTTATTTTAGGGTTACCAATTTATGGTTTATAAAACATTTTTCTTTTTATAATCCATGATATGATGAATGTTTTTTTATCTTGTGGCATATGTATTAATGAATTTATTATGAGAGGGGTGGGATCAATATTTCACTCCAATTAATTTGGAAATTATATGTTTTATATGATATCAGAGGGTGGATGAGTTGTACCCCAAGCACTAAAATGAGATGGTATAGGGGATTTATCCCAACTCAAAAAGAAATAGGTTACACGGGTTATAGAATAAGACTTAAAATAATAAGTTAAATGGGTTTTGCCCAATCCTACAAGTAAGAGTGTAAACAAGTTGTATCCCAAGCCTAAAAATAAGAGGCTACATGGTTCCAGACCAATCTAAAATGTAAGAGGGTATATATGTTGTTTTCATAAGATAACAGCAGGTACATGGTTCATTTCCCGGGCCAAACATGTTATAATGTTTTTAGTGGTAATAATTAACATAATACATTCTATTCTTATGTGCATGAAAGAAATTCCATGTTATGATTTCATTAATTATTCTATTAAATATCCTATGATCCATGTCTTATAAAACAAATATCTTTATTATGATCTCTAATATGGGGGCTATGATCATAAAAAAGTTATGCTCATGTTCAATAACCTTTTTCATATTATGCTTACACATTTCCATTATTTACCCTATTTGAGCACATGAGCTCACCCATTCTTATGTTTCCTTTCTCGAGGTTATGAGGAAGGTTTTAGGTAGAAGTACTAATGGTTTATATATTTAAAGGATATGATTATGATATTTCACTAGGATAGAATATTTTATTTCTAAGTCTCTAAATACAATAAACTAATACGGACCTCGGGTATGTAGTTTTGTAATATACTAAAAATTCATATAAAATATTCTAATATCCATATATTCTAATCATATGATGCTATAAAAAAATTCATAAAGTGGGATATTATGTAGTGACTCTTATTTTGAACAATATGATTTTGAAGTTTCCAATGAATAATTCGCAATCCAAGTGCTGAGTTTGTGTGGAATTCTAGGTCCTAGAGAGCCCCACCATGGAAATTTTAAAAATATTAAATATATTTTTTCATACACATGTAGTTTCTCTTGAAATGTGGAATAAATCTCGATTTTAGTCTTATATCAGATTTCTAGGAAAGCATTTGAGTTCAGAATGTCATTTTTACCGTATGAATGACATATAGATGTCCATTCCTAGAGTATTGGTTGAGGGGGATTTGGTGGGGCTTTCTGTTGTAAGAATATTAATTTAATGAAAATTTTGTTAATAAAATATAATAAACATACTTATCCCTCAAATTGGATGTTCATGACACAAATGAGGCATGGATCCTCCTCCCCCTTTGGCAATATATGAAAAACAAAGTCGATTCGAAATGATGAGTTACTACTGATCCTCATTCTCGGAACAGATCATCATCATATAAAGGAGCACGAGGAACTAGGAATCATTTTTTACCTTATGATTTGACTTATATCCTTTCATGTACTATTTATATAGTTTTTGTCCCAATACAGAACCTTTTTTATTTGTTTTATGGATTTTTGAGTCATATTATAAATTCCATTGAACCGTTCAAGGTTGATATGGAGGTTTCGGGGTAAACGATGTTGAATAGGGTGCATTCGAATATAATTACTAATTGGAATTATAGTCTACAAAGAATTTAGTCTACTGGACACTATGTATGCAATGTCTTATTTGTGGAAGATATTTTGGAGACTGTACTACATGTACATGCTTTACATGCTCTGTACTTGCATTAAACGATGTGTATACACCCCATCTCAAGTGTCCTGGGGAAATCTGTAGGATAGTCATGTAAAAGTATACGGTCTTGTAGAAATACATGGACATGATGTGGTAGACACATAAATAGGCAAACGAAATGGATATGTGGATTTTTTTTCTGGAATATGGTTTGTAGTATGGGATGTACATCATGCATGGTACACTGCTGGCCTGGTCATGTAGAAGAAGAACACATCCAAGGGATGGGTGAAGTGAGATATGTTACGTATGGACTATATGCATAGTCTGCCCCAAAAAATAATGGAAACCCATGTAATCTAGATACAATTCCAGGTGCATAGGTCGGTTCACATGTCTGGTGGACCCCAGTGCACACTGTGTACTCCTTTAAATATTCTTCCTTTTGTATCTCCTCTTATGGGACTTAGATTAAGGCTTGTGAAGAGAAAACCCTAATTAGTTTTCTTTATATAATATTATAGTGTCATTTATTTCCTCTTATGAGATATGAAATATCATGTTTTGAGTGTGACACTGATGTGGCAGTGGTTAACCATGGGCAGTGATCGCGGTCTATCACTAGGACGATGTCAAGATTAGTAACCTTCCCTTTAGCATTAGGATGTGGGTCCCCAATACATTTTATGAAATTATAATACTTTGGATCATAAATTGAGATGCTATTACTAGTACTCCATGTGGTATCATGGTTCTAGTTTCCCTGAACTATCTTATTTGGAAGAGACAGTACTCCCCACATCGTGAGAACAATTTATTTTACATTTGTATTTTTCTTATAGAGTGGTAATAACATGATGGATTATTGTGTGGGTTCCCCATATCATTATTATATTTTGACAGTTCTCTAATGTCAAAGCAGGTTGAAAACACTTCAATATTGTTGACCAAATAGAGTAGTTACTTACCTGTGATACTAGTATATGATTCCTCTATCTGTGGACTTGATACTCACCTATGGTGTTGGGTAATGAGTCCTCTAGATGTGGTGTACAGTTAAGTTTGGTACTCCCAAATTGTGATAGGTTGTGGGTCCTCTATCATTGGAGTCATAACACCCCTATCGTATCACAATGTGGGTCATACTTACATGTTAAATTTGTAGAGTTGGTACTCCTCTACTATGTCAGGAGAGATTCATCTATCATAGGGTCGGAACTCCATTATCTTGTATGGGTATAGGTCCCCCATTTTTAAATGAGTTGGAGGAGTGTCAACCCCCTATCATAATTTGGTATGGGTCCTACACCTAGTGAGTTTTACTCCTTTGTTTTATTGGGACGAGGTTCTCCACCAATAAAGTAGTACTCCCCCATTTCCGAGTTGAAGTTGGTAGTGGGTCCTCTTTTGGTGTTTACGCTTCCACAATGGGATGAGGTAAGATCCAATATAAATAATATTTATAGAGGTTTCCCTGGTTAGTTATGAACCTATACGACATTCACTGTTGGGAAGGAAAGTGGTGTAGGTCACTCTGTTATCTTCTTATAAGGGATGCACAAAGTGTGTTTCATAAAGGGGTTTTCCCAAAACTATATGTATTATTGACAGTTGGGCCGTTCCAATTGAGTTTTTATATCTTTATATAGTGAAAATTTGAGATTAGGAAGGTCCTTTGGGGTTGGGCACTGGATCAAAACATAGTGATTTGTTCCTGATGAATCATATCCCTCAGATATTTTCCATATGGGATTGTTGAGTTTGTGGAGTGTGTTATCCTTGTCTTTTATTACAATTAAATCCTAGAGTAGAATCATGTAACTATATATGAGTTTGGATCCTCAATAGATATTTTTTTCTGATATGAGTATATATAGGTGTTTATTTGATTCCTTGTAGTGTTTCCACATGTATAGGATGACACCGCATGTGGATTAAGCTGAATAGTTTTGTATAGCTGAGGATAGTTTTAGATAGAGTTTCTATACCAATAGGGTTCCCTCTAGATAGGTTTAGTAGACTACTATCTTTTAGATTCAACCTTTATTTTGGGGTTTTGGGGAACCTTTATAGTATTTTTATTCTCACTATTCTACAGTCTTTTCCCAAATGTGTTGTTTCTTATGTACACCACATGACTTTTGATGGAGTCCTCATAGGAACTAAGGTAGGTGGTTCTTAGTGGGATAGTATGACAAAGGATTTTACCATTGTTTGGCCAAGTAAAATAATGGATATTTTATTTTATGGTGATCCAATCATTTATGTTGGTTGGATGTTTTTTCTGTTTTTGTTTTGGTGAGCTTGTGTTTTTCCATTTTTGTCTATCAGCATGTCTATTATACTGTAGTTTTGGATAAATGTATGGATTAATTTTCATTCCTATCTTTTTTATATCATTTCACTTCCTCATCGATGTGTTTGTTTTGTGCATGCATATGGGTACTTTATGAAAAGGTCTCCCATCTATGTGATATTCCTTCTTGGAATAATTAACTACCCTTCAGCCTATCGAAGATGGGCTTTTGGAGTTGTGGCCATGGATCCATTTAGTTAGACAATGATAATATATATAACTAAAAGAATTATCAAGTTAAAATAATCAAAATTCCACGATAGTATGTCAAATAAAAACAAAATAATTGAGTTTTTTATAAGAATTACAATTAATATAAAGAAATATGCATATGTAAATATTGGTCATATTAGTCTAGTCCTAATTAATGAACATAGAAAATCCGATAAAATAAAAATAAACCACATACCCAGTATCAATATAAAACTATAAATCAATTTCTATAACAATAGTCCCATCATATTTAACTTTGTGGAACATCAAATAAGATATTTCTAAAATCTTATGTGATACAATACCTAATTTTCACAAACCAAAACTCAATTATACAATGTGACAATCATACTAAAGAAGAAAATAAATCAAAAACATCATTTGATACTAACTTATAACTCCCTAAAATAATCACTCAATTAATAATGAATATCTAAACGGATCGTGAGTACCTCCACTTATGTAGGTTGTTGTTGACTAGTTATAGGGTTCCAAATAGTACAATGGGGATATTGAACCATCAGAATCAAGATTCATACCTCCAAAACATACCAAGAAGATAATAATAATAACATGATTCATATAATAACTAAAATATTAAAAATATTTTAACATAAAAATGTTACAGTCTCTGAGAATCATAATATTAAAAATACAAGGACCCCAAATATCATAGGTCAAACTGAAGTATAAGAACAAAACTAGAACATAATTAAGACAATAAGGTATCCCATATGTATGCATCTTGATATTTCCTCCACAAAACATGTTTTTATCTTCATCTTCTTATAATTGGTCGATTTCCTATTATTTGATCCCCATTCCTGATGTTTTCACATTCCTTGAGATAGTCATGTAGTGTATTAGTATTAACCATGTTGGACACCAGCAATACAAAATTATCATATGTGAATATTTTCATTTTTTTTATGAAAAATATTCAATGTATTGAATAAGTGAATAGTGAACCACATATGGTTCGTTTTATCCTACACTAACAATGAATTCATGAAACCCTATGTCACATATTTTGGATTTTTTCGAGAAGGGATACTTGTGGAAATTTCAAAAAATCTTGAAACTTTCCACATGGATAATATGGTGTTTCATAAAACTATACCCATCGGTTATATATCCATATTGAAACTTTAAATAGCACATATGATTCATTCCTTTTGGGGTTTTATGAACACACATGATGGTATTTCATCATAATATTCTCAATAAATTTCTTCTCAATGTCAATGAAAATATATGTCTCCCATGTATCCTTTCTTAAAAATTGTGTACACTTCACCCCTATATTCTATGCCCCACATGTAGACTTACCATGTTTATGATGTTATTCTTGTACTGTCAAAAATTTCCAAGATATTTTCCATCCTCACATTTTAAAAGATCTAACTAAATTTGGACATTTACCTAATCCTGTCTAATTTGACCCATTTGATACCTAAACGAATGTCTCTTGTAAAATGAAACACCCCTATTAAAATCATATCAAATTAAAAAAATGAACATATTAAGAATGGTTCTCACATGGCCACATATAGTCACATAAAATAAACATGCATGAAGAATGTTTGTCAATAAAGACATTCACGTACCATTATATCTTGATAACAACCATATATAATGGTCATCTATAGTATGGAACTTTATATCTCAAGTGTATTGATTCCATGTGATAATATCCACCAAGTTTTCATATGAATAAATCATACATGACATGAATCCCAAGATCTAATCCCAATTAATTATAAAATTACATATTGAGAAATATTCACAATAAAGAACATCATAATGGTTTGAAGTCAATATGGGTTACCAAAAACCACACAAGTCCAATGGTATGTCTATGCTTGATCATTAAAGAGTATATGACAATAAAACAATTTGTTCTCTAATACATTAACTATCTATAAATTATCCACTATATAATATTGGAATTGATATAACATTCAACACCATCTATGTTTAATAACTCATATTAAAAGAAAGACGAATGATCATGAAAGATCATGAATAATGATGATCAATGCACAAATAACCGGAATTATCATTGTCCAATGACACTAAATTCATAATTTATGGACATTAGTGCGATATGATTCAAAAAAAACCCCCACTACACACTTTGGGTTCAATATATTTCTGCATAAAATAAATTTTATTTTTATTTTTATAATGTTTTTGTGGTTAGGAATAAATTTTTTATTTCCTAAAACTCTACACATGGCTATCGAGAACGATTTATTAATTATTCCCCCCACCCTATGAAGTTCTCTTCCTCTTATGAGAATCTAAGTTTTTTGGGAATACTATTTGGTTATTTATATTCCCACAAATCATTTTAATTTTTTCCCAAGTCACATTGTTTTCATTCATTTACTCACGGTACGATCTAATCATGATCCATATTTCTACCTCTAACAATAACTCTCTAAAAGACAAAAAATTTCATGTAGATAACTTCATGTTTTTTTTGTAATTGTGTGAAAAGTGGGATTCTAGTTATGTTTCCAAAAAACTTATCAGACCATACAAACGACAAATGAGACTTCACCTAGGTTACCCATATCTCAAATACAATAAATTTAAAAATTAAATTAGTATGTATGGTATATAAAACTCAAAATCCGTCAAAATATATCTACAAATAATAGATTTTTTTTCCAATTTTCTCTTTGCCTTTACAGTTCACGAATTAACATATCTACTTATTTATCCATTTGATCATTCATGATATAGTACATGGAATGTAGAGACTCACACATATATTTTCATTTTCAAAAAACATTTATTTTATTATGTAGATCAAAATGGATTTTATGACAATATAATTATACACCGTGTCTATTGAGTGGGAGAATAGTTGTACTCAGAGGTGATTGGTGTATCTAAATCTCATGTTAAAAGATTTTTCTAATGAGTTAAACTAACCAACTAATTGTATTTGGTTTTTTTTAGATTTTGGATATTGTACCTCAATGTCATCCCTTTTTGAAATGTTGTTTCACTATATTAGACTCAAATAATGGTTGGAATCTATTTCATTCATTTTATATATAATAATTGATAAAATATTTTTCCATGAATTATTATATCTAATGATATTATTTGATATTGTTTACATTTTCATTTGGAAAAGGCCTCCATTTTTTTGTGACTTCCACACATTGCACTAGTCTCTAACTCTGAACCTATGGTCTCGCACACAAACCTACAGTCTATAGATCTGAGTATGTGTTCCTATTTTAGGTTTTTTATTACAAATCAATGTTATGGTTTTTATGAAATCAAGAGTTGTAGGATTTTTTATAGGGTCACATGTGATACACCCTACGATTTTAGTATTCATTTACTATCATAAAAATATTTTGTGTTTAATACCTTTTGATACAAAAAAAACTAAACATAAATGAACAATGATTTATTTATTTATTTAATATACTAGAAATTAAAATTTAATACACTATATGATAAAATTTTTATTTAATACCTTATTATGTTTGAATGACCACAATCACCAATTAAAGTGTATAATGATATTTTCAATTGGATATAAATTAAAATATTGATGAAATAATTTTTTAATAATAAATGATAATTAAATAAACCTTTTTATCGTAATGGAAATATTTAATTTTAGATTTATTGTTCTTAGGACTTTTGAAGGTAATTAAAGAATCTTGAAGGCCTTAAAGGTGTTTTCATTCCAACATGTTCAAATAAAACATTGGTTCAAATCAACCATCTATCATATGGTTAAGGATGAAGCCTCTAGTATCAATTGGATTCCACCACCTCTCTAGTATAGGAGAACTATGAATTTGATGTTCAAAAAAGAAGCATTTAAAATTCTAGGTGTCCAATAACTAGCTGATATAAGATAATTATATACCTAGTAGAATAATGTAGTGTGTATGGACATCCCGGTGGTCTAATGAATATCTATTGAAGATAATAGGGCATCCAATAGAATCAATAATGAAATATTAAGCCCTCATTTAATGAAATTAAAATTTATATTGTATTGGATTTATCTAGCTTCATGAATGCTGATGAATTCCACAATTCCTAAAATCATTTTGTGGTTATAAATTGTCTCTATGGTAGTATTGGAATCTTACTTTCTCAATGATAATATATTTTAAATGTGCAATAGTCTTCAAAATATCTCTCACATTCCCTTAATTCTTAAGTTCTTTATTTCTCCATTATATTATGAGGCCTTTTTGTAAAAATATTGTCATAATTAACCATCATTATCATTCAATAATATAGATTCTTCTATTCTATTTGATAAAGTTAAAACTATTCCCAATTAAATATTTCTTCCCTAAAACATATTCTTTTTTATCATTAATTTTTTTGGTACTAAATACATTTTAAACTGAGGTGCTCTGATTTTCTATATATAACCACTAAATGTTAAGGTAAACCCTTTATTTCTATTATCTATATTCAACAATTAAAAATATATAGTCAATTTTACTCAATCTTCATGTCACAACGATTATAATGAATGGTAATTTTTTGTATCTTGTCTATTATTATAGACAGGGATTATTATATTAAATCATCAATAATTGAGGAGGGATGAATATGTGATCTTATAGACCAATTTTTTATATTTCATAATACGTTTTGGGCATTATTAATTTTTTCATATTAATTTATTTGTTTACATGATTCAATTAGTTAGTAAATCATTTTATATATAAATATTGTTATATATTTCAATTACGAATTGATTATTATTATGTCTATCATCATTTATAAACATTTTGTTATTATTTTATTATTTATCATTTTTTTAGTTTATCATTTTTTCTAATTAAATAATTAAAATGTTATAATTATATATAAAAATATAGAATTATTTTTCTAATATTTATGACATTTATCATTTCATTTTTTAAATGGAATTTTAAACCCCTCCCCATTCAAGACTTCTTAACATACTCAACGGGTTTTGTATTTGATGGTTCATTATTTTTTTTAATAATTATTTGAAAAAAAAATTCATATTTTGTAATTGGGTGTTCATGATTAATTATTTCATAAAATTTCATTTTGAAATTAAAATCACGCTCATGATGTAAATTCAATTGGTTGTTATCCCTTTTTGAAGGGACAACTTATGGTTATTATAATACATGCATGTTTATATTTCTTATATGTATTTTTTATCCAATAGAGATTGTATATATTCATATTTATGCCCCAACTTCATATACATAAGAAAAATAGTATGCCAATGATATAAAAAAATTTAATTAGATTATAATGAAATATATGTATTTTATTTTGGTTGAGACCCAATTGAATTTAATCTAATTTTAACATGAAAATGGGACATGAAATCAAGATAATATAAATGTAAAATTATAGAGGAATGATTAATTTAAATCCACGTGATTATATATATTTTTACAAGTATTTGAATGTTTATATGGGAATTTTAATAAGTATACTACTAAAGTACTTACTCGAATCACTAAATATGAAATTGTCGAAAGAATCGTGGTGATACAATTTCTATTGAGGAATTAGTGAAGAAAATACTCTGGGGTTTACCATGAAATTGGGTGACATATGTCACTATAATCCTCTATAAAAAATAGATAATGAACACTGATGTTGATAAGCTCATCATATATATCATAAAATATAGGATAACTATGAAAATAATATCTAAAATGGAAAAATGATGTCAAAGAGACAAAAAATTCAATTTATTTCAATGAAATCATCCGTTTCACATATAGATTATAAGCATAGCTTTACCATATTTTGTAAAATATGAAACATCACATGTAAAAGGAGGAATTTTTGAAGAACAGAACGAAAAATAAATTCATATAATTGACATGTTTTGTATGAAAAAATAGTTATAAAATCATGTGTGATTTACATTTGAATGGTATTATATAAAATATAAATTGTATTATCCCATTAAATATTTCAACATTGATTTCTTTAGAGGATTCAATTTCAATATATGAATCATGAAATGAAAATAATATGGTCCGAATAGATGATATTTTGTTACATAATAGTGTAAAATATTCATGTTATAAATGTTAAACATTAACATTTTTGACCTATAATAAAAGTATTAAAGATCATCATTGTGATATAGATCAATATAAAAATGATTTTCATTAATCTGTTTAAAAAATTAAATATCATAAATAATAAATACTATATTTTGATTCTGAAAAATATCATCATTATTAAGATAATTAATATTTTATTTTCAAAATTTAATGACCAACCAAACATTGATAATTTTAAGTCAATAATTTATGATCCTACGTATACCTATTACAAATTTACACATAGAAGTTATTATCTAAATATGGCATTGGGAAATCAATATATTGGTATAATAATTTCATGGATTGATTTATATTGTAAGTACCCAGCCATAAAACCTTACATAATATAGAATTAAATGTATAATTCAAGTAGAGGATGTTTTCAGGTTTATAGTTTTAGAGAATTCGGACATAACTATTACATATCAAAAGATTACAAAGTAGAAACTTCTACCCAATATCCATTTTATTACAAAAACATGAACTCTTAAAAAAAGATTCATGTCTAATTCCATGTTTAAGACATCAATAATTATCCTTGATTCCATCCTTGACACTATTCCACATTATGTCCTGTGAAAAACATTTCAAAAACATGGGATGAGCATATAAAGCATAGTATGGGTTACACAAAGAAAAAAAACGGTTAGCTTTTCAAAACAAAAAATAAATCATGAATACTTAATCATAAGTAATACTTTTCACAGTTTTCGAAGAAGTAAATATTCTTCACTAAAAAAATGATCATTACTTACCCTTTTGTAACCAAAATATAACTATAAAACCCATATAAAGAACACATATCATATAAAGGTAACTTGGGACATAAACATACTTAAATGGAATAACCATACGGTCTACTTCCACACATATCACTAAATGGAATAGCCATACAATCGACTTCCAAACCCAATGCATTGGAGGTTATAACATAACCACCCATCCTGGTATTCACGACACCACCCATCATTTGGTTTATCATGTAACCACCCGTCAAATGTCCAAGTACCAATATAAAATCATAACACATACAACAAATATAATGGAATGAAAACAATTCCACAATTCAATCACAATATATAACTTAAATATATTGACATAACAATTTCATTTTCAAAACCATTTTCAATACCGAAAATACATAAAATAGTATATGGTATTTATTTTCTTTTAAAAACATTACGGCTTGTTGAGGAAGCCAAAGATCAAATAATACTCCCGGTGGAGGAAAGATCGTTTTCACCACGTACGTTAAAAAGAGGCAATAATTTTTGTAATTTTGTAAAACACTTTGTAGAAAAATATTCCCTTTGAAAAGTAAAGGGTCTTTATACAGCATGTAAAAGAAAGTCATGTATTAAAACAAAATATGCCATAATTAAAGGAGATTGAGACGAAGTCCCTTACCTCGCGTCCGACTTGACTTGATCATACTTTGATCTGCTGAATAATAAACTGAAGTTAATTTCTAATTGCTTAAGAACCTTTTTCAAGTTTATTATTCCTCTTATAGAACTTATCACCATGTAATAAACATTATGTAATCATTTAAGTTAATAACGTTCATTTTGTTGATATTTGGTATTTGAGTAAAAAATGAACACCTTATATTTACAAGTTTTCCATGTGGTCAATAGTCCACTATATCCAAATTGATATTCATGATTTCAATATCAAATATATCATATATATTCTGTATATACTTATATTTATAATAGTACATAACATTTGGAGGTAAGAAATGAAATGCACCGTTCATGGAGACGCTAAGTCGTATGTACGAATAAACACCACTATCATTTCTATTTATTTTTTAAGGGAATTAAAAAACAATGATACAAAGGTATATTATAATTCAGTATAATATCATGTATAATATCATTAACTCTATCCTTTATACATCCTATATAAGTCATTTACGAATCAAATCACTTTGAGGGGGCGGTAGGCCGCACTTCCCCAAATGAGATTATCATATTTATCCATAATGGAATCCATAAAGGATTGATATAATTGGGAAGTACATAAGCATAAGGAAATAATAAAAATATTATATATCATATATAAATACAGTTCCCTCATAATGGCCACTATGAGAGGTGCTAAGATGTAATTGAACAATCTTCGTTTTGTGAGGTGTTAGTTTTCCATCAAAAAGATCATTATGTTCTTCATCCATTAGATGGTGTTGTGTGTAAGTGTAATTAGAATATTTCTAATAAAAAATCCTAGTATATTGAGGATACTGGTGTTGTTACAAAATAAAGGAAAGAAAAAGAGTTTAGGTGTTGGATAATTAAAATAAAAGAAAACAATTTAAGAGAAACTGTTACCTTTAATTTGGGTAACATCCATTGGTTTGAACAAAAAGGACTTCTTGAAGGGAATTATTCCTAAGGTAAGGCTTCTAAGAGGAGGATAGGGGTGTTGAGATATTAATAGGATAGATGATGGACGAGCCAAATGGATTGAAAGGTGTGATTAATTGGTTAGAAGTGGTCTCCTTTTATAAGGGAGTGGAGGGGGTCTTTAAGAATGTGTGAAACTATTATTTTATTATACAATGATATTCGGTTTCTAATGGTCCAAAAATAATTATGGTTGATGATAATATGAATCATAATCTAAATAAAATAATCCAATCAGAATTTGACATGTTTTGGATAATATTTTACTCATTATAATTTTTTTTATTTTAATCATTTATTAATGAGGTAAATACTGCATCATTATTGTGTCATAAATAAATTAATTTATTCGGTGTCTAAAAATTATAAGAAAAATAATATGTTGTAGGAAATCGTTTTATATTTGAAATGAATATTTATAATCTAAAATAGAAATTATATTACACCACATAAATATTAATTACTAAAAGTGTTTTGTTAATGTCAATTTTGTCATTCTATTAAATAAATTAATCTAAAATGTCATTTTCACTCCCAAGTGGCTCAATGGGGTCCCAAAATCGACCCAAAGATTCTCATGGTTGTTAATGACTCAACAAATAATTATTTTACACATGTTAAGGTAATTTGTAATTATTATAATATTCTTTTTCCTTGAATAACTCTATTTACCTTTAACCGCGGTAAATAAAAGTCAAAAGTTATTATTCCCCAAAAAAATAATTTTATCTTAATGAACAACATTTATCTTCTTGATAACAACCATGTATGTCGGATTTTTGAAATTAAATTCACAAAAGTGGTAAAATGTCATTTAAATGAAAAATTCAGTTTTTTAACTACCACTAAGTGGTTTCACTATTCATCAAAAGTTGAAGTTTTTCAGAAAAATGCATAAAATTCAGCATAAGAATTATTTGATATTCCGAATTCAAAATTGATGTCTATTTTGAAAAATTCAAAACGTATAAATGGAATTAATTAATTTTAAAATTAATTCCCGTTGTTAAAACAAATAGCGTGTTTTTAAGAAACAATAACTATCAAAAGATTGATGCTTGTTTATGTCCAATTTCAAAGTGAAATTACTTCCAATGACGAACATTGGATCAAATAGTAAAAATATATTTTAATTTCACGTAAAATACAATTAAAAAGATAATCTAACCATATAAATAAATTATATTAAAAGGCACATTTGAATTAAAATACAATATTTTTCACTATTCATTAAAAAATGAACTTTATCAGAAAAATACCAAAAAATTACCCAACGTAATATTTGACGTCTTAATTCTAAATAAAGATTATATTTGGTCAATATGAACATATAAATATGACCAAACTTGATTTTATGAGGGTTCTCCATTAAAAGGTGGTAAATCGACCATTTAATGTAAATTACGCTTAAAATTAGATTCATTCACATTTTAAGCCTCTCACATTTTATTGAAAAAATGTAAATACATTTAACAATAATGTATAATCATATTGTAGTTAGTTTCATTCATTACCTTTAATACAACGGCTAAGGGTTAACTTCTATTTAAAATAATAATATTATATTAATAGTTTGCAACGTAAGATTCCAAAGAAACCCGTTGTTGCGTATCGGGTACGCTATCGAACATTGCAACCACTTTAAAGTAAAATTAATAATTAATTCACAAATATTAATGAATATAAAAATATGTTATTCTTCATTTACCTGGGATGTTACATCCTTCCCCCCTTTTGGAAATTGCGTCCTCGCAATTTTATTCACTTATCAAATAAATGGGGGAATTTATCCCTCATAAAATTTTCAGATTCCCACATTGCCTCTTCAACCAAATAGTTTTTTCATGAAACCTTTACCTAATTAATTACCTTATTCCGCAACACCTACTCTCTACGGTCAAGAGTTTGGACTGATTGTTCTTCATAAGAGAGATTCTCTTCCAACTGAACTACCTCTAGCCTCAAAACATGAGATGGATCTGGCATTTACATTCTCAACATAGAAACATGAAACAATTGTGTACCTGGGATAAACATGGAGGTAAATCCACTCTATACGCAACTGATCCAAGTTTCTCCATAATTTCATAAGGTCCAATGAACCTCAGACTCAATTTTCCCTTCTTACCAAAACACACCACATTTTTTCATGGAGAAACTTTGAGAAAGACATGATCACCGACCTCAATGGAAAGATCCTTCCTCCGGTTATCTGTATAGCTTTTCTGTCTGCTCTGAGCTGTTCTCATGTGATTCTGAATCAACTAAACTTTCTCTTCCATCTCTTCTACAAATTCTGGTCCCATCTGCTTCCTTTCACCTACATCATCACATAAAGCTGGAGTTCGACAACAGTTTCCATATAATTCCTCAAATGGAGCCATCTGTATATGGGAATAAAAACTATTATTATATGAAAATTCAACGAAATAAAGATGTTGGTCCCAACATCCCTGATAATCCACTGAACAAGAACGTAGAATATCCTCCAAGGTCTTAATTGTTCATTCTGATTGCCCATCTGATTGAAGATGAAAAGGTGTACTAAAATTTAATTCAGTACCAAACAACTTCTGAAGGCCTTTCCAAAAGTTAGACGTAAACCTGGGATCATGATTAGATACAATGGAGAGGGGGAACCATGCAACCTGACTATCTCTTTAACATACAACCGAGCATGTTGATCTAGAGACAAAGTATATCCAATAGGATGGAAATGAGAAGATTTAGTCAATCGATCAACTATAACCCAGATTGAATTATTAACTCGAGATATCTTTGGTAATCTCACAACTAAGTCCAGGGATATATTTTCCCATTTCCATTCTAGCACCGGTAAAGGCTGAGGCATTCATTTCGGCAATTTTCTCTCTCCTTTAACCTGCTGACAAGTCCAACACTTCATAATAAAATCAGAAATATCTATTTTCATTCCATCCCATCAGTAATACTCCTGGAGATCTCTGTACATATTAATACTTCCATGATGAACATAAAACGGAGAACTATGAGCTTCACATAATAACTCATTTTTCAATTATGAATCACAAGGCACACAATAATCTCTTTACAAACCTCAAAAGACAATCATTTTCAATGTTTAATTCAGGTAACTTACCCTTCTGAACCAACTCTACCTTTTTTTGCAACTCACTGACTTCCTTCTTCGCTTTCATTATTCTGTCTAATAGAGATGATCTCACTGAAACCTAAAACAATACAGAAGAATTTCCTACACCAACAAATTCTATGCCAAATTTCATCAAATCAAAAACCAATGGATCTTGTTCAAAATGTAGAATGGCTAATGATACATTACTTTTCTAACTCAAAGCATCGACCACATTATTTTCTTTTACTAGATGGTAATGGATTGTGCAATCATAATCCTTGATTAATTCCAACCATCTCCTCTGTCTCATGTTCAATTCTTTCTGAGTGAATATATACATCAAACTTTTTTTATCAGTATATAATTCACATTTTACTCCATGCAAATGATGCCTCCAAATTATTCAAGAAAAAAACAATAGCAGCTATCCAAATCATGTGTAGGGTAATTTAACTCATGAGGATTCAACTGACATGAAGCATAAAAAATTACATGATCGTTCTGAATTAGGATACAACCCATTCCTTTCAACGAAGAATCATTGTAGATAACAAACTCACCATTTCTGGAAGGCAGTTCCAAAACTAGAGCATTCAAAAATCTTCTTGTCAATTCCTGAAAACAATCATCACATTCTTTTGTCCAGAAGAACTTAAAACTTTTTCGAGTTAACTTAGTCATTGGACTAGATAACCATACAAAACTTTTCAACAAACATTCAATAATAACCTGACAAACCAAGAAAACTACGAATCTCGGTTATATTTATCGGTCTTGGACATTCTTCAACAACCATTTATTTAGCAGGATCAACAATTATTCCATATTTTAAATAATGTGACCAAGGAATGAAATTTTTTGTAACCAAAACTCACTCTTGCTGAATTTCCCATTATGTTTCTTTTCTTTTATGGTTTGCAAGAAAACCCTTAAATGAATTTAATGATCCTCTTTACTTTAAGAATTAACAAAAATATCATCAATAAACACAACCAAAATTTATCACCTGAATCAGCTGAACCATCACTGCAGTAAACTATTCAATTTTGATTCTGACCATCTCAGGATACTGATTTGGAAGGCCATTTCCCTCTGTATGACTTTCTTTCACAACTACCATGTTCCCTCTACGAAAAACCATTCTCAACATAGAAATATCTTTGGTGAAGCAATATGTTAACATGTAAATGCTATATCATTTCAATATTAACATAAATTTCTTTACGGATATTAATTTAACAATACCCTAACTCCTAAAGTTGTCTAAACCGACCTCTGATACCAACTATAAGGACTCGACCATAAAACCATACATAATATTGAATTAAATGAATAATTAACATAGATGATCTTTTCAGGTTTAGAGTTTTAGAGAATTAGGACATAACTATTACATATTAGAAGATTAAAAAGTAGACACTTCTACCCAGTATCCATTTTTTACAAAACATGAACAGTTAAAAAATATTCATGTCTAGTTCCATGTTTAAGACAATAAGAATTTTCCTTGATTCCATCCTTGACCCTATTCCACATTATTTCCTGTGAAAAACATTTGAAAAACGTGGGATGAGAATATAAAGCTTTGTAAGGGATACACAATGAAGTAAAATTGTTAGCTTTTCAAAACAACAAATAAACCATGAATACTTAATCATAAGTAATAATTTTTATCTTTTTTGAACAAGTAAATAATATTCACTTAAAAAAAGATCATTACTTACCATTTTGTAACCAAAAGATTACCATAAAACCCATATAAAGAACACATAACTAATAAAGGTAACTTGGGACATAAACATACTAAAATGGAATAACCATACAGTCAACTTCCACACATATCACTAAATGGAATTGCCATAAGGCCGACTTCCATACCCAATGCATTGGAGGTTATAAGGTAACCACCCATCCTGGTATTCACAGCACCACCCGTCATTTAGTTTATCATGTAACCACCCGTCAAATGTCCAAGTACCAATATAAAATCATAACACAAACAACAATTATAATGGAAAGAAAACATTTACACATTTCAATCACAATATATCACTTAAATATATTGACATAACAATTCCATTTTCAAAAACCATTTTCAATACCAAAAATACATAAGATATTATAAGGTATTTATTTTCTTATAAAAACATTATGGCTTGTTGAGGAAGCCAAAGATCAAATAATACTGGCGGTGGTGGAAAGATCATTGTCAATGCGTACATTAAAAAGAAACAATCATTTTTGTTGTTTAGTAAAATGTTTTGTAGAGAAATATTCCATTTTAAATGTCAAGGGTGTTTATACATTGTATTAAATAATGTCATGTATTAAAACAAAATATGCATCAATTAAAAGTGATTGAGACGAAGTCCCATACCTCGCGTCCGACTTGACTCGATCATTCATTAATTTCCTGAATAATAAATTAATGTTAATTTATACTTTCTTAATAATCTTTTTCAAATTTATTATTCCATTTATATAACTTATTACAATTTTATAAACATTATGTAATCATTTAAGTTAATAATGATCATTTTGTCGATATTTGGCACTTGAGTCAAAAATGAACACCATATATTTACAAGTTGTCCATGTGGTCAATAGTCAATTATATTCAAATTGATATTCATGATTTAAATATAATATATATCATATATATTCAGTATATATCAGTATTTATAATTTTAAATAACATTTGGAGGTATGAAATGAAATTCACCTTTCATGGAGACGGTATGTCGTACGTACGCATGAACACTACTTTCATTTCTATTTCTTATTTTAATTAAATTAAAACATAATGATACATAGGTATATTATAATTCCAGTATAATATCATATATAATATCATTAACTATATCCTTTATACATCCCATATAAGGTATTAACGAATCAATTCACCTTGAGGGGGGGGGGTGTAGTCTACATTTCTTCAAATGAGATTAACGTATTTACCTACTATGGAAAACATGAAGGCTTGATATAATTGGGAATTACAGAAGCATAAGAAAATCATAAACATAATATATATCATATATAAATACAGTTCCATCATAATGGCCACCATGAGAGATAGTAAGAAGTAATTGAACAATCATCATTTCGTGAGGCATTAGTTTTCCATCCACAAAAACATTATGTTCGTCATCCATTAGATGGAGTTGTGTGAAATTTTAGTTCAAATCAATCTCATAAAAAAATCCTAGTATATTTAGGATACTGCTGTTGTTATAAAAGAAATAAAATAAAAATATTTTAGGTGTTGGAGAAGTAAAATTAATGAAAACAATTTAAGAGAAACCATTACCTTTAATTTGGGTAACTTCCTTTGGTTTGAACCAAAAAGACATCTTAAAAGGACTTCTGCCTAAGGTATGGATTATAGGAGAAGGATAGGGTTGTTGAGAGCTTATTAGGTCAGAGGTTGGATGAGCCAAATGTCTTTAGAGGTGTGAGAAATTGGTTAGAAGTGGTCTCTTTTTATAAGGGGGAGGAGGGGCTCTTTAAGAAAGTGTGAAACTATTATTTTATTATATAATTATATTTAGTTTCTAATGGTCCAAAAAAATTAAGGATGAAGATAAGATGACTCATAATAGAAATAAAATCATCAAATCATAATTGGACATGTTTTGGAAAAATGTTTAATCATTATAATCTTATTTATTTAAATCACTTATTAATGAGGTAAATACTGCATCATTATTGTGTCATAACTAAATTAATTTATTAAGTGTCTAAAAATTATAAAAAAATACTATCTTGTAGGAAATATTTATATAATTCTAATTAATTTTTATAGTCTAAAATAAGACTTATATAACACCATATAAAAAATAATTTGTAATAGAGTTTTGTTAGTGTAAATTTTGTCATTACATTAAATTAATTAATCTAAATTCTCATTTTCACTCCCAAGTGGCTCAATGGGGTCCCTAAATCGACACAAAGATGCCCATGGTCGTTAATGACTCAACCAATGAGGTATTTACATGTTTTAAGGTAATTTGGAATTATTATAATATTCTTTTTTCCTTTAATAACCTTATTTAACTTTAACTTTGGTAAATAAAAGTCATAAGTTACTATTCATCATAAATTATTTTCATCTTAATGAACCACATTTTACTTCTTGATGACAACCATTTATGTTTGATTTTTGAAGTTCAATTCATAGATGTAGTAAACTTTCATTTAAATGAAAGTCAATTTTTTAACTACCACTATGTGGTTTCACTATTCATCGAAAATTGAAGTTTTTCAGAAAAATACCCAAAATTTAGCCTAAGAATCATTTGATATTCCAAATTCATAATTGATTTCTATTTTTAAAAATTAAAAACCTAGAAGTGGAATTAATTAATTTAAAAATTAATCCCTACTGTTAAAACAAATAGCGTGTTTTTAAGAAACAATAACTATTAAAAGATTGATACTTGTTTATTCCAATTTCAAAGTGAAATTACTTCCAATGACCAAAACTAGATAAAATGGTAGAAATATATTTTTATTTCACTTTAAAACCAATTAAAAATATAATCTAACCATATAAATAAATTAGGATAAATGTAACATTTGAATTAAAATTCAATATTTTTCACTATTCTTTAAAAATGACCTTTATCAGAAAAATACCAAAAAATTACCCAAAGAAAAATTTGATGTCCCCATTCCAAATAATTATTATATATGGTCAATTATAACATATAAATATGACCAAAACATTATTTAATGAGGTTTCTCTGTTAAAAGTTGGTAAATCAGCCATTTAATGTAAATTATGCTTAAAATTAGATTCATTCACATTTTAAACCTCTAACTTTCTATTGGATAAATGTAAATATATTTTAAAATCATGTATAATCATATGGTCATTAGTTTCATTCATTCCCGCCAATACAAAGGCTATGGGATAACTACTATTTAAAATAATAATATTATATTATTAGTGTGCGACGTAAGATTTCAAAGAAACCTGTTCTTGCATATCGGGTACTCTATCGAACATAGAAACCCCTTTATAGTAAAATTAATATTTAATTAACAAATATTAATGAATATAGAAATATCTTATTCTTCATTTACCTGGGACATTACAATATAAACAATGTAGCATTCAAAAAAATTATAAAAAGTTTATAAATTTAATGAGGAAATCCCAAAATAAATTTTTAATTATATTATGAAATGTGTGAATATTTTTTTATTAATTAAAATAATAAATTGTTTTTTCAACTAAATATTATACATATCTTATTTCATATTTATAATTGAAAAAATAGGGTCAGGAAATGTTTGGATTCAAATGTATTTTTTGTCTATCTTTTTTGTCCCCAATATAGGGGTACAAATATTATTGTCATAATATCATATAATAAAATGGTCTGTTGAAAAAATTCCTAGAAGTTACATTGTATAGAGATAGTGTATTATTGTGGAACATGTGTGGGGGTCCTTTAGAATTCAATAATATCTATGAATTTGATGAAACAATTCTCATATTTGAAGACTATTTATATGTTAAAATCATCAAAATTTCTATGAAATTTTAACCAATAATGTGATATTGTTTTTAAATTAATTTTTGTTAATTTGTTCAGTAATTTTTTTTTTCTAAAGGGCAATTTTTGTTTACCAGACCCCATTTCATCTTTTTTCTAATATATTAAGGATATATATTTTTTAAAAATTTCTAGTATTTAACTACAAAATAATATGGATATTATTTTTTGAATTATTTCATATCTCATTTTAATATCCACTCTCCTATCAAACTCAACTGTAGCTGACTTATTTTAGATTTACCATAATTTCCATTCAATGACATCATAGTTTTTTAATCATTCAAACAATTCATTCAAACTAAATATTCAATTAAATAAACAAAAATGCTTTCAAACATAATGTGTTATAACTTATCCATCTTGCGCATTTGAGAGAAAAATATGTTTCTAGAATTAGAGGTAAATCTGAAACCATTTTAATTATTGATGATTATAATTTATATACATGGGTTTTCCTCATTGAAAAAAAAAATTGATTCTTGTAATATAATTATAAAAAATTTATTTAATGTTTAAAATAATAAGGTTGAAAGAAAATTTCACTCAAAATTGACCAAGGTAGAAAATTTGATAATAAATTCATTGAATTTTACTTCCATATTAATGATATTATTATGTATTTTATACGACTAAAACATGTAAAAAAATTGGGGTTGTCAAAAGAAAAAATAAGACTCTCCAAAAAATTACTTGGACTCTCCGAAATGAGTTTAAGCTATCTCAAAATCATTTAGGCCAAAAAATAAAATACCCTTTTCTTTATCATTTAAAATATTTTTTAAGACCACCTATTTCAAAAAAACCCCTCTTCACTTTCGAATGGAATAAATCATTAAATTAACATATATACTGATTTTAAGTGTAAATTACATATCCTTAATAAAAAGGATAATGTAGGAAATTTTGAATAAAAATAGAATGGATTTATCATTCTTGGTTCCATATATAATGAACGTGATATAATGATTCAACAAAATTAGCAACACATTAAAATTTTAAATTCATATAAAATATGGTAATAAAACTCCTAAACATCATCCCAAAAATGAAAAAGAAGTTAGACATGATATTTTGACCATGTCTAAACCAAAATGTTCTAATGTAATAGATATTGTTAATGAACATCCATAATCTCTATCACCCATGTCATGAGATCAATATAGTTACCATCCCATTGAGAATACTATTGGTGAATTATAATCTATATTGGTACTATATATTTATTCCTTAATGTGGATTAAACTCACGATTTTAAATATCACCATGAAACGCAATCCCCTGAAGATGAATAGAATTATTAAAATTAAATACAATAAATGTAATTGGAATTGAAAAAACATAAAATAAATAACACTTTGAATCACATGGATTGAACTAAAATTCATCCAATTATTAGGACCCTCTATTTTTTTCAATCAAAACATGATGAAAATGGATTTATCATCCGTAATAAGGTGCTAAAAATAACAAATACCTATAATGATAATGTTGGTACTAATTATGGAGAATCCTTTTATTCTTTTTACCATCTATAATTATTTAGAATCATGTTGTCATCCACTAATAATAAAATTTTATTCATTTTCATTTAGTTGTTGAAAGTGTTTTTCAAACTGTTTATAATTATAAAAATAGTATTGGGTATGGAACACATGGGTATGAAAATAATAAAATTTCCGAATTATTTTTTTATGTTTATCTACTATATTTATGTCTCTAAAAAGTACCCTTTTAGTTTAATTATGTTTGACACAAATTCATGATATTAAGTAAATTTAAAATGGTAAAATATTATTTGATAAATTATTTATAATATCTTATGATTTATTAATTGGTAATTTTTTAATGATTCTTTTTTCATTAAATAATCAAACTCTTCATAATGGATTTTCCAATTTATTGAATAATGATTTTATATGACTTTATAAGAGAAATAGAATTCATCATTTGTTTTAAATTGTTTATAAATTATAATAGATCTTTTCAAAAACAATTAAAATACAATAAAGAAATTTTGAAGATTTTTAACAAGGATAATAAAAAGAAATTAGAACACCAACGAGTATAATATGTATGATAATGTTAAATGAGTCCATTAAATTAATCGAAAATAACAAATATGGAAGTTTGATTAGAAGTCTATGTTACAGTACAATTAGACTACATGTAATCATATTTAGTTACTTCCTTTGTGATAATTTTCAATCATTTCTAAATTAATCTAATGGAAATTCTGTAAAATGATTTTATATATTCTGAAGAAACTAAATATCATGTATTATTTTATCATATGTAAACTTCTTCTAAACATTATAATTTTTCTGCAACTAATTTATGAGAATTCTGACTTGATTGGATAATAAAAAATGTGACTTCCGACCTACTAGGAAAATAACTCATCTAATTAAATATTAAGAAGAAAAAATATGTTTCAAAATCTATTAAATATTTGGATAACCTTACTAGTGGGTTCTTTTTTGCATGAATTATATAGATGAAACATACTATCATAGAAATTAAAAATATATATGATAAAATTCCTAATTTTTTTGAAACAGGTGGTTCAATAGTATCTCTAGAAACCAATTCCAAAGCTCTCACATTAAAAACACTAATATAAGACACCATTTTCTCTAAAATAACATTCAAAAAGCCGATATCGATCATGATCATATCAACCCAACACATACATGTTTCAATATCTGCAATAATCCCATACCACTAGTTCATACTGAATACAATAATTGTGAGTTGGGTATTATTATATAATGATATATAAAAATTAATTTTATGAATATTTAGAATTGTTTAATTTTGTTCAAAGTAATATTTTTCCTATTAAAAATGATAATCTTTATGTAAAATTTATTAAGTTAATTGTGAGTGATACAATATAAAAAAATAACAATATGTTTGTAAATATGGGTTACTGGTTTTGGTGGAAAACAACATTGTGGTTATAAAATAAAAAATGGATGGAGGTATTATTAATCTAATTATTACCCAAAGTATGATTAGCCTTCTATTAATGCATCCACATTCTGACAAGGGAAAGAAAATTTCAATTGGTTATTAATATTAAATTTTGTGATCATAATAATTTAATATTTTTTATTATTTTTATTTAGTATTTTATTTATTTAGTGGATAAATATATTTATAATTCATTTTATAAGTGTTGAATAATATTGTTAATACTAAAATGATACTTGAAGAGGAACCCTTTTTCAAAAAATAAATAAATAATTTTAACACAAGAAATTTTATTTTGAAAATTAAATTTAATAAATATAAATCTCTATTGACATATATTTTAAAATTGTAATTTTTGTATTTTTGATTGCCTTGTAATCTTTTGGAAATGCATCTCTCTAAATTATTTAAATTTTTTAATTTTCAATTATTTTTCAGAAATCTTAAAAAACATTAACAATGATAAATGTGTTTTTATATTCAATTTCCCTTATATTTACTGACACCCCATATATTATGTGTCACTAATAATATCAAAGTGGTATAAATACATGTATATGGAAAAATATTGGTTTTTATTGAAAAATAATTTAATTAACGAAATATCCAATAATTTTTTATCTACAGTTATAAGAGAAATGAATCTAATTATATGGGATTCATATTTTTGTTTATTTCATAGACGAATAAATGACATTAATTTGTATTGAATTAAATCTAATTCTGTTATAAAATTTTTTATTCATTAAATTTAAAAATTATTTTAAGTGTTTATCATCATCAAATGGGAGAGATATTTTTTATTTTTATCTCCTTTTGATTTAATGACAACATAAATATTTTAATGTGTATGAATTTTTTTAATGTTTTTATTTGTTTGAGTATTGATAATATCATGATTTTGGCTTGATAGCTACTAGAGGAATCCTTGTTCAAATATTAATTGTCCTATAAATCTATTTGGGGACTATTCCAAGACGTTTTGTGGGAAATGAAAGAATATTTAAGTAAATGGATGTGTTTGGACACCAATAGATACCATTGGATCACTGGTGTGTAACCACTAGCTAAGAAGAGGTGAAAATATCATCTTATAGTATCATAAGTCCACCGACTAGAAGGTGGAGGAGAAATTTCATACCCAGTGGATAGAAATAGTATTTTCCATGCTCTATGTAACCATCTAACACTAATTTGAGGAGAACCATCTACCTATTAGAAGAATGAATTGTGAAAGGGATTCCTTGTTGTCCACCATCTACACAATAGAAGATATTATATATCTCATATCATTAGTACAATACATTTAACCTATAACTCAATGACAGAAGAAATTGAATTATTTTAATCATGATTCACTTTATTATGTATGGATCAATAAATAATATTCTAGAGGATTATTGAGGCAATAAATCATACTCTTAGTGTTGTTTGAAACAATTCTTCAAAATTAAAATCAAACAAAAATGTGATATAATAATCAAAATTGATCTTAAGTGCTTTCAATTTAAATGTGCTCTACTTATACAATCTAGAATGTGATCTAACTATAAAACCAGTATCACTATCCTTTAAAATTATTATTCCATCCTAGTGATTCATCTATTATATTTGATATAATTGAGAATGTGAGTGAAATGAGATTTACTCTATAAACCATCTCCGTCTTTCTCCTTCATCAATTTTGATGGTCAGATCATTTTAATCGGTTAGATTCATATTTTCCTTTCCTTACCTCTAAATGTAAAGGGAATAAGTCTTTTGAGGTATATTTTTACAGTTTTTATATAGATATGGTAAGATGTATTTTCATTTTATGACATAACATTTAAAAATAGGGTGTTTACTGGTATTTTGGTAACCATTTAAATGAAATGGATTAATATGTAAAATCTATAATGCATTGAGGAGGGATACAAAATTTCTCTTATTAATATATTTTCGAACATCCAAAAATAATTTTGTCGTAATACCTTTAGATATCATTTATTATTAATCTCCTTAATTATATTAGTTACTAAATCATTTATCCAATGATAAACATAACCATATAATTTCGGAGTCTCTTTCTTTTCTGCTTCAACTTTTAGAAAGATATAACTATTTCATATAACATTATGTATTTTTTACTTGTTTGAAATGATTATATTATATATTCAAAAGACTATATATATACACAAAATTTGAAAAATTATTTTTTAATCTATATTAATTTAACATTTTCATTTCAAATTTTATAGGCACCCCCCAATTTTTATTTTACCCTTCACCAACCTACAAATTAGATAAAACATAATCTAAAATTAAAAATGGAATGAAACCAAAAGATAATAATTATATTGTAATGATGAAATTATCATCATGTTGAATTTCCTTGAAGATAAAACAACTAATGATAACTATATAAAAATACATATTGTTTGGGATACGATAATCGTATTAAGAATGAATGGTGAGACTTGGGTTTATTTGTTTACAATTTTTAAAAATATTTATATGTATGTAACATGATATTATTTAGCCATGCATGTGGTGAGGTCTGTGGATGAAGGCACATGGTGGGAGAATATAGATATATAATTTTCTAAAATCATGAAAAATGAGGCATGTACCATGGAGTTATATTCTATGTGGGGCCCATTCAATGGGGGCTAGGGATTTAGGATAGAGATAACGATCAGACCATATGTAGCCCTGGTCAAAAGCGTACATCCCTTGCTCGATAGGTCAAAATGTTCATTAGAGGGTACACAAACATGGATAAGTGTGTACAAGTACCGGAACATCATGTACTACCTCATAGACACATACACTTAATGTTTACACGGAAGAACTAGGCGACGAAAGGACAAGTCATCTACTACTTGTAAAAACTATTTACTCGTTAAAAAAATTATTTAATACCTTTTATTTTATATAATGGAAATGTTTCAATAATGTGTGTTCCCTATATCATTTACCTAAGGTTTAGCATGGATTCTATCCTACACATATAATGCTGATATTTTCAGCAGGAAATCATCGATTGAGTTTTTTGAAACCTTCCATGAGGTATGGAGTGAGATCATCTATCATCTTCATTCCCTTGGTAGATTTTTTGGTGTCTTCATGAATAAAAATAAGTCGTTTCTGATCCTCTACATAGAAGGATAATCCATATTTATTTTTTTGTATCCCCATAGCCAAGGGTGTGATCCTCATTATTATATCATGAATTTTTAGAAATCTAGTATATACTTCTAAGGGCGTTACCAAATGAGGATGACATATCTGATCCACTTCAATAGTTCTGTCTAACTCATGGAATGTATTCTACAATACGAGTGTGATGTGAAAAATTATAGAAATAATTATAGGCTAGAATTATGGTTGTGGGGTCACTTGAGACTATGATTATTTAATGATTGTATCTAGATATTAATCATATATATATATTATAAAGACATACCTATGTAGATTTTAATATTATTCATCAAATATGTTTTATTTTGGTTTTTTGTTGTTATATTAGGTTTTGTTATAGTATCAAATACATTATATTTTTTTGCACATGGCATGTGTTGTATAGGTTATCGGCCTTTTGAGTCCATCCTAGAGGGTCCCGAACTATGTGGTGCTTTGTGATCTAGATAGACTGCGTTGTTTTCTTACAGTATCAATACATTTTCCCTATATTTTCATTAAAATTAGACATGTTTTTAGAGACTCTATTTTTTTCATATATTTGGCACTATTAAATTTCCATTACTTTTTATCAAATATTGTAGTGTGAGTTACGTGTATGGATTCATAGTTTAATATATGTTTACATATATACATTGTACAGTTTTGGACATATTTGTATATATATTTACATAGCCTATGGTCTCTCATGTTAGATTCATTCCTACATAACGCTATTATCCAGCATGTGCCTTATTATATATGGGATTTGGGTGTTGCGGTACAGACCCTACTGGGACGGGTCCCGACACTCCAATTCAATGGGAAATATATTTTTTTATGTTTACAGAAAATTTTATTATAGTTGTAACCATAAAATTTATTCCAGATTTATGCATAATTTTTATTTCATTAGTGATATGTATTATTCCTCAGTTTTACCCATATAATTTATCAATTCCATATATGGGTTTTTTTAGAAATCACATTGTTTATTAATTCTAACAATGGTGAATATTTTGAAAAAGAAAATTATAAGTTTCTTCATTGGGTGAAATTATAACATTGAAAAAAATATAATATGCATTTTATTATTTCTAAAAAACATTATGAGTTTTATTTTTTTACATTAATATTTTGTATGAATAGTTTTATAAAAGGATTTTGGAAGAGAAATAGTTTTTCTATGTAAGAAAATGTGTACTTTTAGGCCGATGATTACTTTCAAAAATGAATATTTTTATGATTATTTATAGATTGAAGGGTTTTTTTCTTTATTATTATTTTCCATAATGTGATTTTGTTAAAATAAAACATTTTTAAATGTATTTCACTATATTTTATGGAAAATGTTATAGACATACTATCTATAAATGAAAATTTTAATGTTATTTCAAGAATATAAATAATGCTATAAAATAAATGTTTTATTTTGATGGAAATTTGATACTAAGTGGGTTATTTTAATATATGGAATGATATAAATTTATATATAGGTGATGGAATTATATTATAATACTATAAATAGTAATTATAATATAATTAAATAGAATAAATTCTTGACCTAAAACTCTAGATTATGTAATGATAAATGATATTTCATTACAATCAGAATCAGATAAACATTTTAAATATTTTTTTATATTAGTATTCATTAATTTGATATCAACATAAGTGTTTGGGATAACATTACTGATTTATATGTATAATGTAGATGAAATGTTAATAGTCATAGACACCTATTTTGAGGTTTTAAATGATATATCTCTAAGGTGATTTTGAGTATTTGGGAGAAATTAATTTTAATATAAATTGTAGATTTAGTTTGGTTTTTAGTTGAAATTTTATTTAAGAAAGACATACTTTACATTTTTTGGACATAAGATTAGTGGTTTTGATAACTATTATGGTTTCTATTATTATTTAAATTTAGGTTATTATGGTTTACTGTAATTTGGGAACATATTTTTTATCATATCGAATACCATTGTATTGAAAATTGATTGGGTGAATAATCCATTTCTATTATTCTATAAGAGATCGCTATTTTGTGGGGGAATATTATATGTTATTATGTTATTTTTATGATAATTAAAAGTTAAATTATATTTTTAAATAATTATTTATTTTAATGTGTCTTTCTGGAGATTTAGGTAAATTATGAAATTATTATCATATTTTTGAGATTATAGGATTAAAAAATATAAAATTCTAGTTATATGACCTTTTGATAAAATAATGACAATTATACATAAATAATTAGTCAATATCATATTAAATTGTGGTCAGATAATTTTATGTGCTTGTTATCAATCATGGAAAGAAAAATTTTGTTAAATATTAAGGATCATGATCTATTTTGAAATTTTTTTGTTATTACTTAGGGTTTGGATATTTGTTATCTATTTATTAATATGAAGGTATACTCATTTTGGTAATTTTCATACATGATTCTAAAAGTTTTGCATTCAATTAATGTATAATGATTAGAGGAATATATTTTTATGCTTTTTAGAAATCAGTGATTCATTATATGTTGATTTGTTTTCTTCGTGGATTAAAAATCCATCTTGAACAAATATAATTTGATGAAAAAGATGATATTGTGGTAAAAAATGATTAATGGTTGAAGTTACACTTTCATGAAACTATATTTCATTGTACACATAGTATAAAAGGTAGATGAAATATTTAACACTATCAAGGTTACGTTGAAACCAAATTATTAACATATGACCTTCATTTTTGATAAATCATGTGATTTTTATTCACCACTTTAGTTTAGTTTCTAATGGATATTTTGTTTCTAAACATAAATAACATTATTCTGATAAGTGAACCCAATAACTCGGCATGATACATTGGACATTATGTTTTTCCATTACACACATATTTTCACATCAGATAACAATTATCAAATTTTTTAACCAATTTATATGTAATTCTGGATGACATAAAATGTATATTTCTTTCATTTGAACATTAATTTTTATTATAACATTTTAGGATGTGGGATTTCAAAATAGGTATTTTGAAATTTCATCCCACTACTTACCGGATATGAGTTCAAATATTGAAGATGAAATTTATTAAATGGAAGAGATTATAACACTATTAGTTTTTAAAATAATTTTACTGTAATTTGATTTCATAACACGAAACACTCATATTGATGGTAATTTGTATATATTATATAAATATTATTTTTTAATTGTGATTTTTATGGCTTTTAAAATGAATTTGAGAGTATGAATAGAATTAACTAAATTATTAAATATATATATATAAGACTCATAAATAAAAATATGTTGATTAATTATTCAGAAATAATCACTCTTTTTTTTATAATTTCTTTTTATTCTTCAAAAATAAGTTTTCATGAAATATGGTTTTTAAATACGTGACTATAGAATCTTATTAATATTTTTTACAAAAATTAGGAATTTTATTTCATAAATGGAATAACATTTTTTATATCACCAAATCCAAATTACATAATGATTAAATTTTGGACATTTATTCAGAAAGCGTAATATTTCATCAAAATGATAAAAATATTAAATTTTATTGGAATAATTATAATTTTTTATGTTGTTTTGGTATTCATGTAGTGGATTAATATGATGTAAAAACATAATATACTTTTGGAGGTTCATTTTTTTTATTTTTGGGAGACTATTAGTGGGAAAATTTCTCCATCCCCAAGCCCCGATTGTCAGGTTGGGTCACCCCAACCTATCTGGGTGGGAGAAATGTGGCCCAAACCTATCAAGCTAATAAATTACTCTGTGGAACCATCTCTGATTGGGATTTAACTTTATTAGATGTTGCACCCTCTTGGATTGAAACATATTCTTCTTTGATGGGGCTATCTCTAGAGTGACCTATTCATAGGGAAGGGGTTTTTTGTAGAGGGTTTGAAAAGGTCACTCTTAGTAATTTCACAAAAGAAAAATATAATCATATTTTGATTTTTAAAAAAATTAATTTTCATTAAATTTCATTAGTTAGTTTTGTTTTAAAATAATCCAATTATAATGTCCTTAATTGATTTTATATTTGAAAATGGAACAAAAAAAATTCCATAATTATAAATTCATATTTAATAACTCATTCTGATATCATTTTTAAGTTTAATAAAAATATATTTTCCACCACCTATATAAATTTAAACATTAATAATTTATCTCATATTTTGAATCTAGAAGTAATTATTTTACGTATAGGTCCCAATTATTTTTTATCATTATGAATAAAAACCATAGAAAATAAATTTTACCATTATGAGTAAACATTAAGTAATTTTTGTTAAAAAAATATTAATAAAACTAAAACATTACCCAACCACAAAAATGTAACATATTTTATTACATTATATTGTCTATTTCCATCCATATTTACAAAAAATTGGAAATTTTATGTGATATTTTTTTATGATTTTGGACTTTATAATATTAAAGTAAAATATAATGTCAAAATGTGACTTTTTTATATTTAATGTCTAAAATATTTTGCATAGAGATAAAAACAAAAAAATTTCTGTTATTAATGGGTCATTGAAAGAAAAAATATTTTGTATCATGGATTTTTTTTTTCAGTTTTTACGAAATAAATATTTTCTTTAAATTCTTACGCAATGCCAAAAAAACATTTCTCCAATTAATAGAAACAAAAAATATATTCTTTAGGAATATTAAAATAAAATAATATGATTGATTTATTATGTCGTAATAATTTTTTAATTTATAAAGAACATATTATAGGGTTTTAAATGGGTTAGATTAAAATTGCATTTATTTGATGTAGTTTCTAAAGCAAACCTACAAGAATACTTATGAAAAAAAAGATGCTAATTTATTAAAATAAATAAATTTTATTAAAATTTAAAAAAATGATAAAATAATATCTATATCTAATAGGATAGGATATGGTTTAATATATCATATATGGTCTATTTAGAGTATTATCTTTCTTTTATATTAGATATATTGATCCCTCAAAATGAAATTCTTTGTTATCAAGGTAAATAGAAAAAATAAATTACATGGGTAAAAAATGAGATAAGTATAATAACCTAATATAATATTGTAAAAATATTATTATATAATATTATTTCATTTCATAACCATCCAATATTTTAAATATATCATTTCTTATACATTTTTTCAGTGAAAATTATTTAATATTTGTTTATTTTTTTAAGGAATTTCAAGAGTATATCTTCTATCACTTATAAAAGAAACCACATATCCCCTTTTCTTCATACATAACAAGACTTTTAGTTAAAAAAACCTACCCAAATAAAAACCTAACATACATCCCCATGTTTTTTATTATATGGATTGAAAAAAATTCATCCTTAGGATGCTTTAGGTATAATCTTAACGAGGTTGTCTAAAAGAGAGTTTAAATTATTAACTAGGAATTTCCATATTATTTCACCATCCACATCATTAAATTTTTATTCAAACATGAGTAAATAATAACAATGGTATCTACCATATAATTATATTTTATGATAATGTAATGACCAATTTCATATATTTTTTCTATAAAATGATAAACATTATTATCATTGGTGTTTACAGTGGACAACTAACTCATGATAAAATATAATTAATTTTCCAAACCCACCTCAAAAATTTCGTTATAATTTTCTAATATAATTTAGATATATGATAATCATGAAATATTTATCATTTTGGAATATTACAATATCATCTCTTTCTGACCTTCCCATTCATTAAATTATGATGACATCATTTCTGTATATGTATGGATTACCACCTCTACAAAATATTTTTATTCCATTATCATAACCACATCACATGAATGGTATATATAATCTCATTTAATGAAATAATAAGTTATTTATGATATAATTATATTTTTAAATAACAACTAATAAATAAGTTCCTTCCACCATGATGTTAAAAATGGAAAAGAAACTCATGAATACGTATGACCAACCATATCAATGATTGTAACATAGTTAATTTTTAAGAACCATCACCATAGTTGGATTTAAATGTATAATATATTTATAAATTTGATAATTATGTAATTAATTTAATATAGAGATAATGGATTAATTACTTATTTTACAACTGATTACCTCTCTAAGTCCATCCTAATTTTTAAGAACCATCACCATAATTGGATTTAAATGTATAATATATTTATAAATTTGATAATTATGTAATTAATTTAATATAGAGATAATGGATTAATTAGTTATTTTACAACTGAGTACCTCTCGAAGTCCATCCATATTTATTTTTTTATGCCACTTAAAGGGAAATTGGGATACCATATTTGGAAAATCATTGAGAACTATGTGTTGAAAGAGATCACAAAATTATTAAACACAAGAAATACAATATTTGATTCATACACACTATATAATTCCTAGTTCATAGTATTAACATGGGTGTCTGGATCCTCCCTGATAAGTTCGTTGGGGCGTGTAAACATTATATCCACTCTCTGTATGAATTTTTCGAAGGTGTTTTTCCATGGTTGATGCCTCGGGTGATGATTCGATCCTTCTTGTCTATCAACACATTTTGATAAAAAATGTCCTTAACCTACAACCTTATATCATAAATTCATGAAATACCCTCTGTGAGGTGTTGGGTGGAAAGAATATTTCAATAATTTTTTTCTTGGAGTGTAATATGAACATTAGACACTCCCCTATATATTCTTCCATCGATATTGGTTCTATGCATTGATAAACACATTCCCCAATTTTTAGGCCTTTTCATTCCGTACTTCCACCTTTATTGGATGAACTGGAATTGATCAGTTTAGGGATGTGAGAATATTCTTTGTGACCCATGGGGTTTTTCCACTCGACCAAAATGCATTTCCCTAATTCAAGATTTTTTCCCATTCTCCATTCTTGGGATATGGGGACCTTTCTATAGGAAATGGTTGAAACTATCCACTGAGAGTTGGCTATAACTTTCATTAGCTAAATTATCTTTCTCATGAATGTATGTTTTTTCTTGAAAGACCAGACCTTCAAAATGGGTTTTCAACTCAACCCCCATGCCATCTTTGAGAGGCCATGGCATGCACAGAGAGTCCACCATGCCCTCTTTAACCTCAATTCCATTCTTATTCTTCCCCTAACTCCCAGTATTCTAAAAGGATAAGGAATTAGTAATGGGAGTGTTTTTTCCCAAGGTTCCCAAGACACTAAATTCTTATCCCTTCCTTTTCCATGATAAGATTATATATCAGCGGGAAAACTAGACTTCCCCTTTAGTGACATTACAGATATAACGACCCATACTTTACATAAATTGTTATTTCTTTAGAATTGAAGCACACTTATTAAAACATATAACAAAACCAAGAAAGGACCATATAGGTATAGAGTGTTTAGAAACTGGGAAACATAAACAACTGGTTCATAAAGAATCTACTTTGCCTCCCATTTATTTCATCATATCTAGAGTCCCTTTTTGGCATATCCTACTTAATAACCTTCTTCCTGACCTGGGGAAATAAAACATATAAAGGGGTGATCTCAAATGCTCAGTAAGGGTAAAAAAAAGAAATATCAATCACATCATATACATAAGAACATAACTTTTGGAAATCTTAACCAACAAAAGAGATCACAATATCATAACATGGGATAAATCATAGAAGTGAAATGTAATCCCAATAATCATGACTTAAAACATGAAACTTTGTGTCATAAACACATAATCATAGAGATTCATTTCTTATTAGTCAAGACTCATTGCCAAGACTATCTTAGTGGACAAAGTCTATTTCTGAACCGAGTCACCCCCGTTTCAGTCCTGTTTCACTGAACCGGTATAACCTACCATTCCATCAATGTCTATCTCATGAGATATAAAATCTTTACCCAAATTCATTTGAGTGAGATATAGGTCCCACCCATCTCATAATGATAACATTCTTATGTGTGCCACAAAATCATAAATCATACATCATTGCATAACCCATGTAATAAAAATGGGAATCTTAAACATCGTGACATCATTAAACAATTCATATAAGATAAATTAATTCATAAAAAAATAATTCCATCACAACATAATAAAATCAATGTAATAATAGGGGTAGAAACAGAACCCTTTATTATCTTAGATGGAAAAATAATTTTGATAAAACACTTGAACTCCATTCTTGTGGAAAATATCCTTTCTGCTTCAAAAACACTTTTCCTTTCTTAACATGTCGTACAATTCGAAACTAAAAGAAGTTGATTAAAAATAAACTTGAAAACTTGTAATGTAAGTTTCTTGGAAATAATGTTTTAAAAATCCATTCATGTCACGACCCGCCCTCGGGGTCCGTGCCGTGACTACCCCAAGCCCGCCTTCCATAGGCCAGGGGCTGGCGACTAGCACCAAGGCATAAATCCCGGTAAAAAGGGAAGGCATTGCCTTTGTAAAGTAAACAAACACCACAGAGTAAGCAAGTGGAAAGTAAACACTAATCAAAAGCATAGTACAATTGAAAGTGCGGAAAAGTAAATGGGCCAGTATACAAACCCAAACTGAAAGTAAAGTACAACTCGAAAGGGAAAACAGCAACTGTAAAGTAAAAGCCGCTACACCGAGCTGTCCACTGGAAATCCCACATGAAGGGTGGGTACAGATAGATCCACTGCTCCACGGGTCCCGCCGTCCGCTCCAAGCACGTTCCGCCCAGTGGTCCACCTCCAGGTACCGTCCTGCTCTGCAATCCTCAGCTAAGATCAACGCTGTCTGTCGTCTGCAACCAACACAACGTAGTGCGGGAAAAGCCCGTGCAGGGGTGAGTATAAGCTACTCAGTAGGGACCCCAAGACCCCTGAAGGTCTCTCAAAATCCACAAAGGATAAACCACAACGAAAGGTACAATCACGAAGTAACAACCAACATTGCTTAGGTATATGCCCATACATATACCTAAGTCATCAATTTCAAATACGCTCCAACCTCTGAGCCCAAGTACAACTCAGTCCACACAGGAAAGTAAACGTATTCCACACAGGAAAGCAAAACGAAATCCACACAGGAAAGTAAACGTAATCCTCACAGGATAGCATAACATAATCCACACAGGAAAGCAACAGGATTCAGCTCACACAGGTATACTTCTTCAAAGGATGATAAAGATGATCTCTGATCCATCTAAGTCGTCAGACCCACGAAGGATCATTAGGTAACTAACCCCCGCAAAAGACCCACACAGGATTGGGCCCACACAGGACCTGTAGGCGCTGGTTCGCATAGGACCGCTGAGCGCAAGGACCCACACAGGATCGGACCCACACAGGATCGGTCCCACACAGGACCTGTAGCACTGATCCACGTAGGATCGCTGAGTGCTGTAGTCGTCGTCGTCGAATCCACACAGGATCTCTGTACTGTCGTCGTCGCAGTCACAGTAGCAATAGTAGCAGTAGCAGTAGCAGTAGCAGTAGTCACAATCACAGTAACAGTCGCAGCCAGCACTAGGGTTCCCGCACACAGCAAGCTCGTTCGGAGGGTCCGCTCCACGAGCCGAGAGGCTGATACAACAACTGTCACAAATTCCAGAGTTGATGTATCCAAAAGTTCTGTATCGTCAACAGGAACTCAACGCAACAGACGGCGCGTCGATCGGACGCACAGTCTGAGAGTTATTGGCATTTTCGTCCCGGGGGCCCGGTTGGTTTCGTGTACGAACCAACCTGATCCTATCTCAACAATACCACGAAATCGCATAGGGTATACCCATAGGGACCATTTCTCAATGAGATCACCAATGCCGCTAACGGATCATCAAACGGACTTCTGGTCCGAAGGTTATCGACTTTTCCATTTCAGGGGCCCAGTTGGATTTCGGGTACAATCCAACCCGGCCGTTTTCCAACTGCGTCCAAAATTATGGTGAGGTATGCCAAAGGATCCTTCTCACCGAAAGGCTTACAACAAAGTCGACGACACGTCAATCAGACGTCCGGAACTCACGTTATACGCGTTTCTGCTCTGAGGGCCCGGTTGGGTTCAGGTTCGAACCAACCCGGCAATACTCCAACTGACACTGGTTAACCAAACCGGTCACACCATTACGATTCATACAGAAAAACACACAAGATGGACTACCCATTGGTCCAAAACGGATAGCCGGTGAAAAAGTTGCATTTCACCACAACACGCGCGAACCGGGCCTCGTGGGGCCCGCACATCGACCTCGACTTAAATATCCAAAATTGGTCTTGGAACATCCTTCTTAATTCAAGGGTCTCAACGTCGCAGATGGTTTTTCATTCCGACACTGTATGAGAGTGATATGTCCGATACAAGATTCCGTAATAATAATAATAATAATATTATTATTCGGTGTTTCGGGGCCCCGAGCCATGAACAAGAATTTAGTATCCAACATTAGACTTGAATCGTCCGTATTAAGGACAAGATTACATCGCCACTGACGACAAGCCAATCGGATGTCGCACGCATGAGTTAAGGTGGGTCGAAGATTTAATATGAATATTAAATCTAATATTTTTCGAGCGCTTCGGGTACCCGATAAAAAAAAACCCGAAAAATACATTCAATATTGGACTCGGAATGTCCGTCTCAGAATCTGGGTCGCACTGCCTTAGACGGTTCGTGAAACCGAGGTCGCACGAATAAGTTGCGGTCGAAACAGTGTTTTATCAACAAAAATAATAATAATAATATATTATTATTATTATTGTTAATTGTTTATTTATTTAAACATTTCAAAACCCCAACTCATTCCACGCATGAATTGAGGCCGCCAATCTCTCTTCCATATAGCGCCTCCCACTTCTTTTTTTTATTTATTTCTCAAATCTGTTTCTCTTACCAATCTAATTCCTCCCTCAAAAAAATTTCACGTGGCTCTACCCTACCAGCCATCCTTTCTTGTCCTCCGTCGGGCCACAGCCTATGGCTGGCCGCGCCACCTCCTACGACCACGCACCCGACCCCATTCTGCGCCGCCTTCTGCCTGCACCAGCCGCCACGGTCGCCTACTCGCCCAACCGAATCGTCACCTTGGACCGCTGGCACCCTCGTCGGAAGCCGCGTTCTGAAGACGCGTCGGAATTGCATCGCCACGTCGCCCCTTCCATGGTCCGCCGCACCTTCGTTCTAAGCCAAAAAATTGTGACGACCGCAGATTCGCATTCCTTGGGTCGAGATCTCCACGTTCGTATATCGCTCTCAACGAAACATCGATGTTTTGACGCACTTAATTATTTGGTGCGAAAGAACGCGCGGAGAACGTGCGAAGAATGAAATATAAAAAGGGCCATGGACAATGTCCATATTGATGGCCATGTTTGTTTGGCCATCATCTTTGAGAATTAATAAAAAGTGGAATAAACAAATATGTATTTATCATACTTCAAATAAACACCCTACCTTGAAAAATGACGTCGCACGTCGGGTATCGCGGAGAAAGGCGTCGCGGCGTCGGATGTAGATTCTGTGGACGTCGGGGTGCGTCCGAGGAGGAAACGACATCTGTTCACTTGTCGCTATGACGAAGAAGGGAGGTACGTTGTCGTTGGCGATGATCACCACGGTCGGCGACTTCTCCCATGTCGAGGAGGAAGATGAAGACGAAAGAATCCGGGACGCCGAGTCTTGAAGGTCGTGGGGTCGATGTTCTTCGTCGGAGAAGAACCGTTCTTCACGTTCTTCGTCGAAGACGAAGAAGATATTCAAGTCTCTCAACGATTCTCCCAAACCTCTCAAGTAAAAAAGAATCTAACCAATGATAAATTAAGCTCACACTTAATTTATTAACACAACCCAACCTTTGAAATTCAAGAGTTTGAATTTCAAAAACTCAAATTAAACCCACTTATTAATGTCATAAGTTATAACTCAAGTTAAAATCATTAATTGTGAGTTGGGGGGTTAGAGGATATGAAGGGGTGGGGTTCGTGTGGCCCCCACCACCCTCTTAATCTCCCAAGGGACGTTGGGTAGTTACCCAACTTCCATCCAATGGGTAAAAACACTTAAGGAAAGATAAAAAAAATAAAAATTGAAGTTAAATTTTTATTTTAACATTCACAAGTTTTTTACAACTTCCCTCGTGTAAACACAACTCCGGAATAGGCGTTCTTAAGCGAATACCAGCGCTGCGGTTCCATCGGTGCCCTCGGAATTCAATTCCAAGCACCTGATCAAAAGTTAGGAATTCCCGCTCGTTCGTTCACTGAACGTACCCGAGCCAAACTTCAGAAATTGATTTCGGGCACACCGGGCCTCGGAATCAGGTTCCGTCTGAAACCGCGCTCTTGTAAAATTCCAAAGAAAATTAAGAAAAAATTTCCCTTGAATTTTATGGGTCTTTACATTACTCCCACCTAAGGTCTTTATGTCCCCGTAAAGATACATCAAAAACTAGGGAAACAAATGAGGGTACTGAGCACGCATCTGAGCCTCCCGCTCCCATGTGCTCTCCTGGAGATTCTCGTGCTGCCATCTGATGCACACAAGAGGAATCGATCGCCCACGTAGGACCCACTCGTTTCAATCCTCTATCTCCACCGGGACCTCCGTAAAAGTCGCCCCATCGTCAACGTCAAGCTCCCCATGGTCAATGATGTGCGTCGGGTCGTGCAAGTGTCTCCTCAGCTGAGACACGTGGAAGATGTCGTGCACCCGGTGCAACTGAGGTGGTAGAGCCAGGTGATAAGCCCCCTCACCAATCCTGCTGAGGACCTGGAAGGGTCCGATGAAGCGCGGAGATAACTTGCCGCCTCGGACAAATCTCCGAATACCACGTCGGGGTGAGACCCGCAAGAAGACGTGGTCGCCATCCTCGAACTCCAGTGGCCTCCGCCTCTTGTCAGCATATGACTTCTGCCGGCTCTGAGCTGTCCTCATCTGCTCCTGGATGACCTGGACCATCTCTGTCATGGCCTGGACCATCTCTGGTCCCACCAGTGCTGACTCTCCAAGGTCTGTCCAGCACAAAGGAGATCTACAAGGTTGGTCGTACAACGCCTCATACGGTGTCATCCCGATGGTGGAGTGGTAGCTGTTATTGTACGCAAACTCCACCAAGGGTAAGTGGTCCTCCCAGCTACGACCAAAGTCGAGGACACATGCGCGGAGCATGTCCTCGAGAGTCTGAATGGTCCTCGTACATCATCGCCACTCCAGGATGTACCGCCAAAGGAGAAGTGTGAAAATCTCTCAGCACTTCCTCTCGCAAAGCGAATGGTACCATGGTACGTCCTCTGAAAAGGATGTCGTGCTCTGCTCCAAGGGAGAAACCATCAGGTGCCTGTCCTGAGGATATCTGTGCACGCCGTGTCTCACAGTCAGTGTCCTCACGTTGTGCCTCTCTGACCCGCTGCAGTAGTGGAGGGGTGACTGTGAGGGACTGGAGGAAGGCTGCTCCATCTCTATCCACGAAGGATATCTTCAAAGAGACTAGCTGCAAAGATTTATCCTTTGCCGAAAATTGAAATCCGGTCTCATCCCCTAGATGAACCACGTTCCTTGCCTAAAACAGTCAATCCCGTCATGATTAGTTAATTCATGGCATGGATGACGTCGTAAGGCCTCGACGCTGCTACCAATAGATCCAACCGTTACTCTCGCCTCCAAGGGTTGAGTCACACTGTCGGCATCAGTGTGTGGTCACTGGGTTTCCTCCAGTACGAATCTCGCAAGTGAGGGTCAAGTCAACAGTTTTTAACCGGCACCTCTTAGTAAAAACAAACAAAAGACAAGAAAACAAAAGTCACCAAGGCAAGTGTCTTTTATTACATCAACTTAAAGAACAAGGTCACAAAGCAACACAAACTACGAAGCTAGAGGAATTATGGGAAAAGGCCTCTATGCCTGGAGCTAGTCCCGCACTAGTCCACCCGCTTCCGGAGCTCCATGATCGTATGCTTCAGCTGCCTGAAGCTGTGCTCTCCCCTGAGGTCGGGGTGCACCTCCTGGTGGTGGTGGTGGTAGAGCCTCAAAGCGTCGCCCACCACCTGCTTCTCGACCAGCTCCTCTGCCTCGTCCGCCTCCTCCCTGCGGACCGCCACGGTCGAACCTCTGCCTCTGCCTAGGTGGTTCCTCAATCGTCTGCTGCTCCTCTGCATGGCGGGTCGGGCAGTCACGAGCCATGTGGCCTTGCCCGCCGCATGCATATCACTGTCTTCCACTCGAAAGACTGGCTCCGCGCTGTGTGCCCTGCACTGCTGAGCCAGTGCCCTGAGGTCGTCTGCCTGAAGGTCTAGTCTGTCTGGACCCCTGAGTCATCCGTCGACTGCCAGCTGCAGATGACTCTTCCACGTGCCGCCCTGCGGTGGGTCGCTGCGCTGGTGTAGACTCAGCAAGGAAGCTCTCGATCAAAAGGGCCCGCTCCAGTACTCCTGTATGAGTCGGTATGCTGAGGGAGATCAGCGATGCCCTAATCTCGTGTCTCAAACCCTGCTCGAAGGTCCGGGCCCGGAAGAATGGGTCCCGTACCATGTCGGTCGAGTAGCGCGAGAGATCAGTAAATCTCGCCGAGTACTGAGCGACCGTCATGCTGCCCTGCCGCAGCTGTAGAAGCTCCTGGATACGCACCGCACGAAGGGTGGCTGGGACGAACTCCGAGCGGAAGAGGTTTTCCAAGTCCTTCCAAAGTAGTGATGCCTCATCGTGCACCTGGAGCATCAAGCTCCACCATCGTCCTGCTGCTGCGTGTAGTAGGCTCGCAATGAGGATCACCATGAGGTCTGCTGGTGTCCCCACTAGCCTAAACACACGTACCACGGCCTCCAGCCAGTCCTCTGCTGCCTGGGGATCTGTCTCCCCGCGAAACCTGGGTGGTCGCTGGCGCTGAAACTCATGCAGTGCACTGAGGCGACGTGCATCGTCAGCGGCTGGTGCTGGAAGCATCGGGGGCTCGGCGGGTAGAACTACCGCCGGTGCCACTGCTGACAAAGGGCCCTGCACCGAAGCCTCATCCCTCGGTGGGCTGTCGTCACACTCGACTCTCGGAACCCTAGCTGTCTGCCATCGTGGGGCCATCCTGAATAGGAAACAGGTGCGCCACGGTCAAACAGTATACCTGGTGAGCTGGCACAAGGAAATCACAAAGAAAACTTTGAAACATACACGCAATCAATGTTTTCGTGCATTAAGTCGGAAATCAGAAGTCAGGGTCCTGGTGTACGGATACGTCGGCCGCCGCACCAACATTGGACTCCCTGGACTGATAACCACACTCAATACGCTAAACATTATTGCTTCACATAGAAAAGATCAGAGTTCACGGTAGAACCGAACTCCTCTGATACCAATTTGTCACGACCCGCCCTCGGGGTCCGTGCCGTGACTACCCCAAGCCCGCCTTCCATAGGCCAGGGGCTGGCGACTAGCACCAAGGCATAAATCCCGGTAAAAAGGGAAGGCATTGCCTTTGTAAAGTAAACAAACACCACAGAGTAAGCAAGAGGAAAGTAAACACTCAGCAAAAGCAGAGTTCAAGTGAAAGTGAGGAAAAGTAAATGGGCCAGTATACAAACCCAAACTGAAAGTAAAGTACAACTTGAAAGGGAAAACAACAACTGTAAAGTAAAAGCCGCAACACCGAGCTGTCCACTGGAAATCCCACCTGAAGGGTGGGTACAGATAGATCCACTCCTCCACGGGTCCCGCCGTCCGCTCCAAGCACGTTTCGCCCAGTGGTCCATCTCCAGGTACCGTCCTGCTCTGCAATCCTCAGCTAAGATCAACGTTGTCTGTCGTCTGCAACCAACACAACATAGTGCGGGCAAAGCCCGTGCAGGGGTGAGTATAAGCTACTCAGTAGGGACCCCGAGACCCCTGAAGGTCCCTCAAAATCCACAAAGGATAAACCACAAAGAAAGGTACAATCACAAAGTAACAACCGACACTGCTTAGGTATATGCCCATACATATACCTAAGTCATCAATTTCAAATACGCTCCAACCTCCGAGCCCAAGTACAACTCAGTCCACACAGGAAAGTAAACGTATTCCACACAGGAAAGCAAAACGAAATCCACACAGGAAATTAAACGTAATCCACACAGGATAGCACAACATAATCCACACAGGAAAGCAACAGGATTCAGCTCACACAGGTATACTTCTTCAAAGGACGATAAAGATGATCTCTGATCCATCTAAGTCGTCAGACCCACGAAGGATCATTAGGTAACTAACCCCCGCAAAAGACCCACACAGGATCGGGCCCACACAGGACCTGTAGGCGCTGGTTTACACAGGACCGCTGAGCGCAAGGACCCACACAGGATCGAACCCACACAGGATCGGGCCCACACAGGACCTGTAGCACTGATCCACGTAGGATCGCTGAGTGCTGTAGTCGTCGTCGTCGAATCCACACAGGATCTCTGTACTGTCGTCGTCGCAGTCATAGTAGCAGTAGTAGCAGTAGCAGTAGCAGTAGCAGTAGTCACAGTCACAGTAACAGTCGCAGCCAGCACTAGGGTTCCCGCACACAGCAAGCTCGTTCGGAGGGTCCGCTCCACGAGCCGAGAGGCTGATACATAAACTGTCACAAAGTCCAGAGTTGATGTATCCAAAAGTTCCGTATCGTCAACAGGAACTCAACGCAACAGACGTCGCGTCGATCGGACACACGGTCTGAGAGTTATTGGCATTTTTGTCCCGGGGGCCCGGTTGGTTTCGTGTACAAACCAACCCGATCCTATCTCAACAATACCACGAAATCGCATAGGGTATACCCATAGGGACCATTTCTCAACGAGATCACCAATGCCGCTAACGGATCGTCAAACGGACCTCAGGTCCGAAGGTTATCGACTTTTCCATTTCAGGGGCCCAGTTGGATTTCGGGTACAATCCAACCCGACCGTTTTCCAACTGCGTCCAAAATTATGGTGAGGTATTCCAAAGGATCCGTCTCACCGAAAGGATTACAACAAAGTCGACGACACGTCAATCGGACGTCCAGAACTCAAGTTATACGCGTTTCTGCTCCGAGGGCCCGGTTGGGTTCAGGTTCGAACCAACCCGGCAATACTCCAACTGACACCGGTTAACAAAACCGGTCACACCATTACGATTCATACGGAAAAACACACGAGATGGACTACCCATTGGTCCAAAACGGATAGCCGGTGAAAAAGTTGCATTTCACCGCAAAACGCGCGAACCGGGACTCGTGGGGCCCGCACATCGACCTCGACTTAAATATCCAAAATTGGTCTTGGAAGATCCTTCTTAATTCCAGGGTCTCAACGTCGCAGACGGTTTGTCATTCCGACACTGTATGAGAGTGATATGTTCGATACAAGATTCCGTAATAATAATAATAATATTATTATTATTCGGTGTTTCGGGGCCCCGAGCCACGAACCAGAATTTAGTATCCAACATTAGACTTGAATCGTCCGTATTAAGGACAAGATTACATCGCCACTGACGGCAAGCCAATCGGATGTCGCACGTATGAGTTAAGGTGGGTCGAAGATTTAATATGAATATTAAATCTAATATTTTTCGAGCGCTTCGGGTACCCGATCAAAAAAACATGAAAAAGACATTCAATATTGGACTCAGAATGTCCATCTCAGAATCTGGGTCGCACTGCCGTAGACGGTTCGTGAAACCGAGGTCGCACGAATAAGTTGCGGTCGAAAAAGTGTTTTATCAACAAAAATAATAATAATAATAATATATTATTATTATTGTTAATTGTTTATTTATTTAAACATTTCAAAACCCCAACTCATTCCACGCATGAATTGAGGCCGCCAATCTCTCTTCCATATAGCGCCTCCCACTTCTATTTTTATTTATTTCTCAAATCCGTTTCTCTTACCAATCTAATTCCTCCCTCAAAAAAATTTCACGTGGCTCTACCCTACCAGCCATCCTTTCTTGTCCTCCGTCAGGCCACAGCCTGTGGCTGGCCTAGCCACCTCCTACGACCACGCACCCGACCCCATTCTGCGCCGCCTTCTGCCAACACCAGCCGCCACGCTCGCCTACTCGCCCAACAGAATCGTCACCTTGGACCGCTGGCACCCTCGTCGGAAGTCGCGTTCTGAAGACGCGTCGGAATTGCATCGCCACGTCGCCCCTTCCGTGGTCCTCCGCACCTTCGTTCTAAGCCAGAAAATTGTGACGACCGCAGATTCGCATTCCTTGGGTCGAGATCTCCACGTCCGTATATCGCTCTCAACAAAACATCGATGTTTTGACGCACTTAATTATTTGGTGCGAAAGAACGCGTGGAGAACGTGCGAAGAATGAAATATAAAAAGGGTCATGGACAATGTCCATATTGATGGCCATGTTTGTTTGGCCATCATCTTTGAGAATTAATAAAAAGAGGAATAAACAAATATGTATTTATCATACTTCAAATAAACCCCCTACCTTGAAAATTGACGCCGCACGTCGGGTATCGCGGAGAAAGGCGTCGCGGCGTCGGACGTAGATTCTGTGGACGTCGGGGTGCGTCCGAGGAGGAAACGACGTTTCTTCACTTGTCTCTATGAAGAAGAAGGGAGGTACGTTGTCGTTGGCGATGATCACCACGGTCGGCGACTTCTCCCATGTCGAGGAGGAAGATGAAGACGGAAGAATCCGGGACACCGAGTCTTTAAGGTCGTGGGGTCGATGTTCTTCGTCGGAGAAGAACCGTTCTTCACATTCTTCGTCGAAGACGAAGAAGATATTCAAGTCTCTCTACGATTCTCCCAAACCTCTCAAGTAACAAAGAAACTAACCAAAGATAAATTAAGCTCACACTTAATTTATTAACACAACCCAACCTTTGAAATTCAAGAGTTTGAATTTCAAAAACTCAAATTAAACCCACTTATTAATGTCATAAGTTATAACTCAAGTTCACATCATTAATTGTGAGTTGGGGGGTTAGAGGATATGAAGGGGTGGGGTTCGTGTGGGCCCCACCACCCTCTTAATCTCCCAAGGGAAGTTGGGTAGTTACCAAACTTCCATCCAATGGGTAAAAACACTTAAGGAAAGATAAAAAAATTAAAAATTGAAGTTAAATTTTTATTTTAACATTCACAATTTTTTTTACAGCTTCCCTCATGTAAAAGAAACTCCGGATTAGGCGTTCTTAAGCAAATACCAGCACTGCGGTTCCATCGGGGCCCTCAGAATTCAATTCCGAGCACCGGATCAAAAGTTAGGAATTCCCGCTCGTTCGTTCACTGAACGTACCCGAGCCAAACTTCGGAATTTGATTCCGGGCACACCGGGCATCAGAATCAGGTGCCGTCTGAAACCGCGCTCTTGTAAAATTCCAAAAAAAATTAAGAAAAAATTTCCCTTGAATTTTACGGGTCTTTACAATTCATGCCGTATAAGTTAAAAAAACATTCTTCGTACTTTTGTCGGAAAAGTCAAAAAGTACCTCGTACGAAAAACAACAAAATATTCCTTTCATATCCTTTACTAAAAACTCATCGAATGGTAAAATTGGATTTAAACAATTTTAGGTGGATGTAAATAATATTACATATTGAGGAAACATGGATGTGGATGATAAAATACACCCCTCTAAATATCAAAGTATAAACAATCTTGGATAAAAATGAGATTGTGATATTTCCCTTACCTTAGGTCCGATATGCTTTGAACGTGTCCGAACCTCCTGTATAATGATTTGAATAATGTTATTGACTTATTCCAGAATTATAATTATTTTTATGATATCATATATGGTCATATTTCTAGCTTCTTCGTAGTAATATTTCATTGCTACTTGTTATTCGGGTGTTTATAACTTTTTGTTCTTATGCGTGTTTTGTCGAATAAATTCTTATTCTTCTCTTTAGGTTATAGATACCTCATTTCCAAAGTGGTATTAGTGTAATATATATCATATTAATTAATTCAATTCATTTATATAATCATTATGAAATGAAGATCATGTAGAATGAGTCGCATCACATCGTGGAGACGGTATTCCGTACGTACGCACGAGTGATGATATCTTTCCTATGATCGTGGAATTGTATTGGAGTGTATGTATACTATTTCAGAATCAATATCACTTTATAATAGTCATATATAGTCATTATTTACACTATTATACCCATCCAAGTAAGGTGGTGGTGGAAAATTGATTACACAACGGCGTGGAGACGGTATTCCGTACGTACACACGCACCATGATTTCTTTTTCCGTAGGATGGATAGATGATGAAATAGGGTTGTTTCATACTTATAATAACATACAAGTATATGAGTGATACTGATGTTATTACTTCATAATGAAACAACTAAATAAGAAGAAGTGGAAGAAGAAATAAAGATCAAAGAATAGGTAACGGACATTACCTCTTCTTTGAAGTGTTTCTTTGAGACCTTCTTTTAGGGCACTAAAATTGGTCATTGAAGAAAACCAGGAACTCTAGGATGTCTCTAGGGAAGTGGATAGGAGAATGTGGTAGAGGTTGGACGAGCTTTAAGGCTCAATGTGGTGTGAGGAAGAGAGGGAGGAGGTGCCCTTTTATAAGGGAGGAGAGGGGAACCTTTGGAATAACTAAATATATTATTTTATTATAAAGTCAAGTTCGGTTTTAAATAGCTCCAAATTGCGTTATTTCAAAGATAAGTTGGGGATGGGTCGAAATACTCTCATCCAATAGAATTTAGACAAGTTTAGGTCATTATATTAAACTTATATTTTAGATTTTAACTCTTAGTTAATTAGATTGACATTTACCATGTCACATTGTATTTTTATATTATATAGTTAATAAACTTACCATATACATCAAAGCGACCCCCAAGTTGTGTTTTATTAATATATATAACCTTATCTAAGTCATTTGGACGTTCCTTATATTTTTAGTAATAAAATAACAATTAATAATATAATATTTTTTTAAAAAACTATTTTATGTCAATTTTGACACTATTCAATAGTTGATTTTTTTGAAACTCATAACAGAATGATTACTTCACCCAAAGATTATTAAATCAATAATATCTTGTCATATTAACCTATAAAATTAGTTTAATTTATAAAGAGTCTCAAATTATACTTATGTAGTTATTTATAATATTAATTATTCTAATTTTTCACTATTATGGTAATTACTGCATCATCATTGTGTCCTGAATAAATTAAATTATTTAAAGTCTAAAAATTACAAATAAAATATAATTATGTAGGAAATCGCTTTAGATTTCTAATGAATATTTATATTCAAATTTATCTTATTCATAACATGATATTAAAAATGATTTAGTTATTAAACATTGATTTTAACTATTTTAACCCTTCTTTAAATAAATTTATAATAAATGTCCGAATCTAATCCAAGTGGGCCTAAATGGTCATATTTTATTCTAAGGTTGTTTTTGGGTGAATTAAACTTGTCCAATAGAATTAGGTCATGTGTTAGGGTAATAATAATATCATATTTACCCTTAATTACCCTATTTACTTTTAACCATGGTAAAAAAAGTAAAAAGTTACTATTCATCAAAACTTATTTTCATCTCATTGAACCACATTGTAGTCCTTGATATTAACCGTGTCTCTCGGAGTTTCGAAATTCCACTCACAGAAGCGGTAAAACTAAGTTTTATGAAAAATTCAGTTATTTTAACGACCACTTAGTGGTTTCACTATTCATCAAAAATTGAATGTTTTCAGAAAAATACCAAAATTTCACCCTACGATAATTTCAATATTACGAATCCAAAAATGAAGTCCATTTTGAAAAATAAGATTTATAAAATTTCAAAAAGTGGTTATTACTATTCATAACGGCAAGTTTTAATAATATTTTAATAGTATATCGTTGTTTACTGAAACTCGGTATTGCGTACGACGCAAGCTATCGAGGAAGCTAGTGATTTCGTGTAAAGAAAGCCAAGCAAGTGTTGTGTGTTGAAAAAGATTCCTTTGATGATTTATATTACATAAAAGTCTCGGGTGTTACATTCTACCCACCTTAAAATGAATTTCGCCCTCGAAATTCGTCACTTTGTAACAAATAGATGGGGACACCTCTCTCTCATCATATCCTCAAGCTCCCATGTAGCTTATTCTAATTGGTGGTTCCTCCATAAAACTTTCACCAATCGAGTGGTCTTGTTTCGTAGGACTTTTTCACTACGATCCAGAATCTCTATCGGTTTTTCTTCGTAAGAAAGATCTTGCTCCAATGGTACAACTTTTGAGCTGAGTACATGTGAAGGATCAGGTATGTACTTTCTCAGGAGAGATACATGGAACACATCGTGAACTTGAGAGAGATTTGGTGGAAGCGCCAATTGGTAAGCTACCTTCCCAACATGATCCAGTATTTCTAATGGACCGATATATCTAGGGCTCAACTTCCTCTTCTTTCCCAATCTCATAACCCTCTTCTAGGGAGATATTCTGAAGAACACTTTATCACCCACTTCAAACTCTAGGTCTTTTATTCGGTTGTCGGCATAACTTTTCTGTCGACTCTGAGCTGCTCTTATGTGTTGTTGAATAGATCTGACCTTTTCTGCCATTTCATCAATGAGATCAGGTCCTAATAGCTTTCTTTCCCCAACTGCATCCCACCAAGTTGGAGTCCTGCATTTCATTCCATAGAGAGCTTCATAAGGAGCCATCTGAATACTGGAGTGAAAGCTATTATTATAAGAAAATTCCACCAAAGGTAGGTGTTGATCCCAACCACCTTTGAAATCCATAGAGCAAGCTCTCAACATATCTTCCTGAGTTTGAATTGTCCTCTCAGACTGACCGTCTATCTGAGGATGATAAGCAGTACTGAAACTCAACTCTGTATCCAAACTATGCTGAAGGCTTCGCCAGAACTTCGAGGTAAATATTGGATCCCGATCAGATATAATAGAAAGTGGTAATCCATGAAATCTTACCACTTCCTTTACATATTTCCTGGCAAGCTGATCCAGAGATAAATCCTCTCTAATAGCAATGAAGTGTGTAGACATTGTAAGATGATCAACTATAACCCAGATAGCATTATTGCCTTTGGATGTTTTAGGAAGTCCTGTGACAAATTCCATAGTGATGTTTTCCCATTTCCATTCGGGTATGGGTAATGGTTGTAACATCCCCTTAGACTTCTGTCTCTCAACTTTAACTTGTTGACAAACCAAGCATCGAGAGACATATTCAGCAACATCTCTTTTCATTCCATCCCACCAGAAGTACTCTTTCAGGTCCCTATACATCTTCATCCTTCTAGGATGAATAGAGAATGAAGAACTATGAGCCTCATCCAGCATCTCCTTCTTTAATTCGGGGATTGGAGGAACAGAAACCCGATTCCTGAACTTTATTATCCCATCACAATAAAGGTTGAATTCAGAAACATTTCCCACCTTCTTTTGTAACTCGACATCTTCTTTCTCTGCCTCTTTAATCTTCACATGTATAGATGGTTGAACATTCATTTGAGAAAGATAATATTTTTCCCCTTCCATTATAATTCCAAGATCCATTATTTGTAAATCCATAAATACTGGATCTTTTATGATCCTCATCATGGATAAACTGGCATGGTCTTGTCGACTTAATGCATCTTCCACATTGTTTGCTTTCCCAGGGTGGTAATGGATTGAGCAGTCATAATCCTTAATCAGCTCCAACCATCCTCTTTGACACATATTCAGTTCCTTTTGTGTGAAAATATACATTAAACTTTTATGATCAGTATAAATATCACACCTTTCACCATAAAGGTAAGGCATCCAAATCTTTAATGCAAAGATTACCGCAGCTAATTCCAAATCACGAGTTGGGTAATATTGCTCATGTATTTTCAACTGTCGTGAGGCATAAGCTATCACCAGATCATTTTTCATAAGAACACACCCCAATCCCTTCTTGGATGCATCACTGTAGATCAAAAACCTTTCTCTACTACAAGGCAGTGTGAGCACAGGTGCACTAGATAACCTTCTTTTCAACTCCTTGAAATTCTATTCACATTCCTCTGTCCAAACAAACTTAAATCCTTTCCGAGTCAACTTGGTGAGTGGATTAGATAATCGTGAAAAATCTTTCACAAAACATCGATAATATCCAGCCAACCCAAGAAAACTTCGGATCTCGGTTACTGTTGTTGGTCTCGACCATCTTTCGATAACCTCTGTTTTTTCTGGATGCACAGATATCCACTCTTTTGAGATTATGTGACCCAAAAATGAAACTTTTTGAAGCCAAAATTCACACTTGGTAAATTTGGCATAAAGCTTCTCCTTTATCAAGGTCATCAATATAATTCTCAAGTGATCTTCATGTTCTTACTTGCTCTTTGAATATACAAGAATATCGTCTATAAAGACTACCCCAAACTGATCAAGATAGTCTCTAAAGACTCTATTTATCCGATCCATGAAGATAGCAGGGGCATTAGTAAGATCAAATGGCATCAATATAAATTCATAGTGTCCATACCTTGTACGGAATGCCGTCTTTGGTATATCCTCCCTTTTGACCCTTAATTGATGGTACCCTGAACGAAGATCAATATTGGAAAAGTATTGAGCTCCGCATAGTTGGTCAAATAGGTCATCAATGCGCGGGAGAGGATATTTGTTCTTGATAGTGATCTTGTTATGTTCTCGATAATCAATGCAGAGTCTCATTGATCCATCTTTCTTCTTAGCAAACAGAACAGGTGCTCCCCAAGGTGACGCACTAGGGCATATGAACCCCTTATCAAGATTCTCTTGGAGTTGCTTCTTCAATTCCTGCAACTCAATTGGGGACATTCTATAAGGTGTCTTTGAAATAGGCAAAGCACACGATACGAGTTCTATTGAATACTCAACTTCCCGATTCAGTGGAAGACCCGGTAATTCATCCGGAAAGACATCATCAAACTCCCGTACAATGGGCTTATTTTTAATTTTGAGTTTCTCACCAACCATTTGAGATAAATAACCTTCATTTAGTGGAATCAAGACCCATAAGGTGGAAGGAATTTCTACTGGAAGGTTATGTTCATCCTTGCATCGATAGACGATCATAAATTGATCTGGAATATAAAATGTGACTTCCCTTCTTTGGAAATCTATATGAGCTCCATGTAGAGAACGCCAATCCATGCAAAGAATCACATCAAATTCCACTATAGGAAGGATCACAAGATTTGTAGGAAGCACTTTCCCACAAACTTCAATCGGAGAAGAATTATAACCTTTTGATGCGACTGTTGTGCCATTAGGGGTTGTCACAGCTAACTCAACATCTAACTGTTGAGGTAATATGGTGATATCCTTAGAAAATTCTTCAGAAATAAACGAGTGGGTGGATCCAGAATCAAATAAAACATTTTCTACTTTAGAGTGGATGGTAAGTGTACCTTTCACCACATCGTTATCGTACTCCACATCGCTGATAGAAATTGTATTTTACTTTTCTTTATCTTTAGCCTTAAGAGTTTGTTGACGTCGACCATCATCATCAACCATTGGATTAGGGAATTTATTGGCATAATGTCCCATCTCCTTGCACATGAATCATTGAAGTGTAGTAGGTTCATTCTGTGCATCCCTTCCTTTGTTTGCATCATTAGACATATTCTTTCCATCATTACGGCATTCAAATGCCCGATTACCTTCCTTTCCACATTTGAAACATTTACTTGTCCCTTTAAGAACTCCCGCCATGTTTCTTTCCACACTTTGAGCATAAGGGAAAGAACATATTCTTTTTAGTGTGCTCTTTAGATTTTCCTTTGAATTCCATTTTCCTCTTCGTATCAAACCCATATGACTGATGGGTTACTCCAATCTCCATCTCAACTTTGAGATCACATCGAACAATTTCCTCGTAGAAATTGATGTCCCTTATGGCTAAGGCCCTTCGAAGACTTGGTTTTATGCCACTAAAGAATCAATCAATCTTACTCCCAGGTTGGATAATAATACCAGAAGTGTACCTTGCATGTCTTGTAAAGTTTGCTTCATAGGTACCAAGAGATTCATCATCCTTTTTCTTCAGTTCAAGAAACTCTTTATCCATCTTTGTTCAGAGAATACGAGGGAAGTACTTATTGAAAAATAAGTTCTTGAACTCGTCCCATTCCATGGACTCAATTTCATCCCTTTGCCTCATATTCTTAATAAGATTCAACCATTGATCAGCATCACCCTCCAAACGATACACTGCTAAGATGACTTTATGATGCTCAGAACATTGAAGAACTGAAAATATCTTTTTAGTAGTACTAATCCATTGTTCAGACACTAATGGATCAATACACCAACTGAATGAAGGTGGACGCTGTCTCATGAAGGATTCAACAGAATGTTGCTCCTTCCTTTTCTCGTTTGGAAGTCCTGCATGATTCATAGCTTGAGAAAGTTGTGTGAGCATGGCTACAAGATTTTGCATTCCAGCTCCCATAACATTTGGTTGATCAGGGGGACAATCATTGCATTGCCCGTCGTATTCCGCATTAACACGGTTCCTTCGGGTTCCAGCCATTGACTAAAACCAAGAAGAATAGTGTGAGCAACACTAATTATAATAGGAAAACCACATAATCAAGAATAAAATTTCACACTTAAGGTCTTATACTAGGTTATTCATGGCCATTTCTAAGACACTAAGATTGTGTACTATGCTTATACTTATCCTTAGTGTTCTTACTAGGGCTTTCGCATCCTAGTTTCCAAAGGTTGACTATACCTTTCCTTTGATACCAGCTATAATGACCCATACTTTACATACATTGTTATTTCTTCAGAATTGAAGCACACTTATTAGAACATATAACAAAACCAAGAAAGGACCGTATAGGAATAGAGTCTTTAGAAACTGGGAAACATAAACAACTGGTTCATAAAGCATCTACTTTGCCTCCCATTTATTTCATCATAATTAGAGTCCCTTTTTGGCATATCCTACTTAATAACCTTATTCATGACCTAGGGAAATAAAACATACAAAAGGGTGAGCTTAAATTCTCAGTAAGAGTAAACAAAAGAAATATCAATCACATCATATACATAAGAACATAACTTTTGGAAATCTAAACCTGCAAAAGAGATCACAATATCATAACAAGGGATAAATCATAGAAGTGAAATGTAATCCCAATAATCATAACATAAAACATGAAACTTTGTTTCATATACACATAATCATAGAGAATCATTTCTTATTAGTCAAGACTCATTGCCAAGACTGTCTTAGTGGACAAAGTTCATTTCTTAACCAAGTCACCCTCGTTTCAGTCCTGTTTCACTGAACTGGTATAACCTACCATTCCAGCCATGTCTATCTCATGAGATATAAAATCTTTACCCAATGCATTGGAGGGAGATATAGGTCCCACCCATCTCACAATGATACCATTCTTATGTGTGCCACAAAATCATAAATCATACATCATTGCATAACCCTTGTAATAAAAATGGGAATCTTAAACATCGTGACATCATAAAAAAATTCATATAAGATAAAGGAATTCATAAAAATATAATTCCATCACTATATAATAAAATCAATGTAATAATAGGGATAGAAACTGAACCCTTTATTATCTTAGATGGAAAAATAATTTTGATAAAACACTTGAACTCCATTCTTGAGGAAAATATCCTTTCTGCTTCAAAAACACTTTTAATTTCTTAACATGTCGTACAATTCGAAACTAAAAGAAGTTGATTAAAAATAAACATGAAAACTTGTAAAGGAAGATTCTTGGAAATAATGTTTTAAAAATCCATTCATGCCGTATAAGTTAAAAAAATCATTCTTCGTACTTTTGTCGGAAAAGTCAAAAAGTACCTCGTACGAAAAATGACAAAATATTCCTTTCATATCCTTTAATAAAAACTCACCGAAGAGTAAAATTGGATTTAAACAATTGTAGGTGGATGGAAATAATATTAAATATTTAGGAAACATAGATGAGTATGATAAAATACACCCTAGTAAATACCAAAGTATAAACAATCTTGGATAAAAATGAGATTGTGATATTTCCCTTACCTTAGGTCCGATATGCTTTGTACGTGTCCGAAACTCCTATATAATGATTTGAATAATATTATTTAATTATTCCAGAATCATTCTTATTTTTATGATATCATATATGGTCATATTCTTAGCTTCTTAGTAGTAATAATTCATTGCTACTTGTTATTCGGGTGTTTATAACTTTTTGTTCTTATGCGTGTTTTGTCGAATAAATTCTTATTCTTCTCTTTAGGTTATAAATACCTCATTTCCAGAATGGTATTAGTGTAATATATATCATATTAATTCAATAAATTTATTTATATAATCATTATGAAATGAAGATCATGTAGAACAAGTCGCTTCATATCGTGGAGACGGTATTCCGTACGTACGCACGAGTGATGATATCGTTCCTATGATCGTGGGATTGTATTGGAGTGTATGTATACTATTTCAGAATCAATGTCACTTTATAATAGCCATATATAGTCATTATTTACACCATTATACCCATCCAAGTAAGGTGGTGGTGGAAAATAGATTACACCACGGTGTGGAGACGGTATTCCGTACATACGCACGCACAGTGATTTCTTTTTCCGTAGGATGGATAGATGGTGAAATAGGGTTGTTTGATACTTATAATAACATATAAGTATATGAGTGATACTGATGTTATTACTTTATAATGAAACAACTAAAGAAGAAGAAGTGGAAGAAGAAATATAGATGAAAGAATCGGTAACAGACATTACCTCTTCTTTGAAGTGCTTCTTTGAGACATTCTTTTAGGGAACTAAAATTGGTCTTTGAAGAAGACCAGGAACTCTATGATGTATCTAGGGAAGTGGATAGGAGAAAGTGGAATGGGTTGGCCGAGCATGAAGGCTCAAAGTGGTGTGAGGAAGAGAGGGAGGAGGTGCCCTTTTATAAGGGAGGAGAGGGGAACCTTTGGAATAACTAAAAATATTATTTTATTATAAAGTCATGATCGGTTTTAAATAGCTCTAAATTGAGTTATTTCGAAGATAAGATGGGGATGAGTCGAAATCCTCTCATCCAATATAATTTAGACAAGTTTAGGTCATTATATTAACCTTATCTTTTAGTTTTTAACTCTTAGTTAATTAGATTGACATTTACCATTTCACGTTGTATTTTTATAATATATAGTTAATAAACATTACATATACATCCAAGCGACCACCAAGTTGTGTTTTATTAATATATTTAACCTTATATAAGTCATTTGACCGAACCTATGATTTTTAGGAATAAAATAACAATTAATAATATAATATTTGTTTTAAAAAACATTTTATGTCAATTTTGACACTATTCAATAGTTGATTTTTTTTGAAACTCATAACAGAATGATTACTTAGACCAAAGTTAATTAAATCAATACTAACATGTCATATTAACCTTGAAAATTAGTTTAATTCACAAAAAGTCTCAAATTATACTTTTTTAGGTATTTATAATATCAATTATTCTAATTTTTCACTATTATGGTAATTACTGCATCATCATTGTGTCATAAATAACTTAAATTATTTAATTTCTAAAAATTACAAATAAAATATCATTATGTAGGAAATCATTTTAGAGTTCTAATGAATATTTATAGTCAAATTTATCATATTTATAACCTTATATTAAAAATGATTTAGTTATTAAACTTTGATTTTTACTATTTTAACCCCTCTTTAAATAAATTAATAATAAATGTCCTAATATAATCCAAGTGGGCCTAAATTGTCATATTTTATTCCTAAGGTTTTTTTTGGTCGAATTACATTTGTCCAATAGTATTAGGACATGTTTTAGGGTAATAATAATATCATATTTACCCTTAATTACCCTATTTACTTTTAATCGTGGTAAAGAAAAAGTTAAAAGTTACTATTCACCAAAAATTATTTTCATCTCATTGAACCACATTTTAGTCCTTGATATTAACCGTGTCTCTCGGATTTTCGAAATTCCACTCACAGAAGCGGTAAAATTAAGTATTATGAAAAATTCTGTTTTTTTAACTACCACTTAGTGGTTTAACTATTCATCAAAAATTGAAAGTTTTCAGAAAAATACCAAAATTTCACCCTAGGATAATTTCAATATTACGAATCCAAAAATGAATTCCATTTTAAAAAATAAAATTTATAAAATTTCTAAAAGTGGTTATTAGTATTCATAACAGCTAGTTTTAATAATATTTTAATAGTATATCGTTGTTTAGTGAAACTCGGTATTGCGTACGACGCAAGCTATCGAGGAAGCTCGCGATTTCGTGTAAAGAAAGCCAAGCAAGTGTTGTGTGTAGAAAAAGATTACTTTGATGATTTATATAACATAAAAGTCTCGGGTGTTACAACAGATGCCTGAACCCCCTTTTTGTAGTCACCCACAAGGACATCACTACACGGTAACAAGTCTTAACCTTTTGGATGATCATATCCTCAACCCATGAATTAATATTTCTTGTCAGTTTCCTCCCAGTACCAACCTTGAGGACCACTAGGGACGTGAACATCACTGTCTGACATGTTTTCCATACTATCAGAAATAGTGCTGACTAATACCAGATGCTCGACCACATCCTCATAAAATGAGACCTAATTATCCATTCCATCCACATGAACTACCTCCACTCCACCCACCTATAAGGAGATCATCTCTGAATCATTGCTCAACTAGGCTAGGACGTCCACGAACCACGACTCGGGTGGCTAAATTTTTGAATCGTTCTCTACAAATTGTGCCACCAAAGTAGGGGACTTCTTGAGCACGACCTATTGAGAACTTCTTTCTAGATCATAACATAACTTCTCACCTAGAAATTATTTAATCCTTCCTAGTTCACATTCCTCTGAAACTACCCCGCGTTCTATTAGAAACCTATCCAAATCAACACTAGCCCGAGTTTGTTGGATCACATCGGGGTCAACCTACACCTCAGAACCTTTTGGTTGTGGGATCAACATTATCCAAGATCATTGTCCATAAATAAATACAAGGATTGAATATCCAAATCATTGTAAGCCTAAGTAGTACGCTAGCAAGGACTCGAAAACCACCCTTTTTTTCCATCTGAATTCTTTGTAGACTGAAATCAAAATCCAATCTATAGAAGGGTTTGAAACATTGGCCTCAATACAAACACGAGGGTTGATAGGGTGACAAACCATAGAATTCCTACATCTTGAACACAAATATCCACCAAAAATTTTACCTAACATGCTTATAATAGATACATTTTGAAAAGGAAGTGGAAAATGTCAGAAACTTAACCACACCGCCGTCATCATCTCATCCCAATTTATGTTGAAATTGAAGGACCATCAATATAGGTAAAAGCTACATCTGTTGACTGCTTGAGGATCTACGGACTGTGAAGCAATAAGACCAACCTTCGAGGAAAATCATATCTTCAAATGGAACTTGTCTAGTAGACTCACCACTGCTAGATCTTGAAGACCCCATGATTCAAACAAAAATCTATCAAAGGCATTTACTAAAGGTTGGTGGCCCCTAAATTGATCCACCAACATCATCCTGTAGATATGTTAGGCACAATTGAATAACATCATTGAAATCAAGAGTTGGTGGGAACCATAATTGAGGTCATGAACCACAGGGCATAGAGTAATCTTCAGGAAAGGGGGAAGGAGACCAGGGTTGGTGAAAGGGAAAATGCTTTGGACGTTTCCCCCTCCCCCTAAAGTCATTATAGACATATTACGTGAACATCATAAGAAACATCCATTGTGACATTTATTTATTAAGTAATTGATTATAAAATTTAAATGAATGGAATAATATAATTAAAAAATATTCACAAGAAAATAAATATTTAGCCTAAATTTATTTTTAGTTAGACAAATAATGTACCTGATGGTTCAAAATCAATTTAAGGGGAACATTCCTTTTAAAACCGTGTTTAAAAGGTTTTAAAATATTATTTTCTAAATATTTATTTTCTATATCCATGTTATCTAAATAATATTATAGAAGAATTTATATGAACATGAATGAATTATAATGGAAATATTTTAATCCCTTTTATATTCTTTCAATTTTTTTCAAACATAACCTGTTTTCATATTTTATATGGAATGCTTGACCAAAATTCAAAAAAAACGTTTAATTTTCCATGAACTATGTCAACAGTTTTTTCCGACCACTATAACTATTATTTTTTTTGGATTCCTTCATAATATTTCATATATTAAATATATAAAAACCATATATTCATTTTATATGCGTTTTTTCGAAAAAAATATAAATTGAATGGAATTTATAATAATAAAAAATGTTTTATAATGGGTGTAATGAATAGTTCTTTGTGTTTAATTTCAAAAAATGTAATGTTTTATTATTTATGATTATTTTATGGTTCAATGATTTTTTTTCTTGATAATGGGTGCTTCCATTAATAAGCAAGGGCCGACGTTTACAATATATAACATGGAATGGTTGGTTTATGATATACCCTTCATTAATTATGTTTGATTTAAGTTGGACGTTGATCATTAGGGTTTTCCATTTGTAAACATGAAGGTTATTAAATTTGATACCATTAATGTTATTACTAGGGAAATATTTAAATGAAGCCTCGTGTTACCTGTATGTTTTCGATATTCTTACACTGAGATTTTATAAAAGTTTGAAAATTTAAATATGTATGAAATGAGATTATTTATAAAAAAATATAATGTGTCTGTCATTTCATACATAGATATTATATCTAAAGAGATTAATATTGATATTAAAAAAGAAATAATTCTAGAATCATATGTCATTAATGTATTAGAAATCTTGTAAATAATAAAAAAAATACTTCTTAAAATGTCTAAATTGTCTCTTACTTATTCTTTCATTACAGGATGCATTTTTAACGTATTGAACCCAATACATTTCCACATATCCTATTGAACGGAAACATATGAAAAGAGTGAGATCAGATTTTTATTAAGGGTATGAAAGGGAGATATTTATCATAACATAATCATATGGGTAATGGTATATGAAAATAACATTTGAAAACCATACCTTTCATATAAGAGATCAAAATCTCGAGGAAAATAATAAACCACACCAACTCATAAGACCCGAATCATAAAAGTATAAATTTAGTATAAAACATGTACTTGTGTGAACACATATGAGTAGAAAATATTTTCATTATAATTCAATCCTCTTTTATAAGACTATCATAATTGATAGGGGTTCACTCCCAAAACAATAATGGTAGTATATGTTAACTCAAAAGACTAGCATGGAAGACACATTCAATTACTAAACCAGTTTTACATTCTCTTCCAATATTGTGTGAAAAAAGTTTAATCCCTATTCCAATCTTTTATATCTCATGATAAATAATATCATTAACTAATTAGTTAAATGGAGTTATATGTACTACCCATAAAATAATGAAATCCATACATATTTCTTCCACAAGAATATAAATTATTCATCATATCAGATCCCATGAAAAGAAATTGGATTCATAAAGATTTTATCATAACATAACCTATTGAAAAGAAAACGGTTTCATATATATATATTAGTCCATCATAATAATGAAACAAACATAAATAATAATATTATTAATTTTCTTTAATAATATACCGTAGAAAATAATATTTAATATAAAATAATTTTTCGTATATAGAATACAATTTCGAGATATCACATGAAATAATTATTAACGAAAATAATCATTGAAATTTGAAATTTTTATCATTACTCCAATTATAAAATTAAAAAAATCATTGAAAATAAAATTTCAATATTATAAAATATTCTCTAAAGCATAAATTCATCATAATGCAATGAATATCCACTAATTCAATATAAGATTAAAAAATTCCTTTATATACTAATATAGAAATTTCACACATAATATCACCAAGAAATCATAAAAAATCCATTAAAAACATTTTTACAAAAGTAAAACATGATTAAAAATAATTTAAAAAATTATTTTTAAATATCCAAAACATTTTAATTATTTTTTGGTAAACATGGACATGTATGAAAAGAGTGTTTTATTGGAAAATTTAAAAATATTTTGTGAAATAAAATCATGTATAAATGTCATATCATTGAAATGAGAAATGATAAAATTTATAATATATGATTATTCACAAAAAGTCAATTTAAAAAATTTAGACATACAATATAGGATAATAAAAATTCAACCCACACATAGTCATTGCATGATAAAATCAACGATGTTGATGGTTAACCCAATGAATGGAAATTTAGTCTGTAATTCCCTTAGCACTTTATAAACCATTGAATAGTATACCCCATTGAATTTCTAATTATCAAATTAATAAATGGACAAAATGACTATAATTGTACTCATTATATTATATATTAAAGGGTTTTAAGTACAGTAAAAAAAATAAATAAGTGTTAAATATGGCTTACATCTCATTGAAAAAAAGTGGGATGAGAAACCCTTACCTCATATTTTCCATTGGGTTTTACTAATTAAATATCATGTATAGTTGTTCAAATAATGTGATTAATTAATTAATGAACCAAATATTTTGTATTAATACATTATATTATATTCTTATAACATCATAACTCCCATTAATTAATAATAGTTAATGATTTTCATTGATTTGGGGGGACTTTTTTTACCAATTATATTGATCAGTTTATTTGTGAATAATTGTATATTGCAATGTTGATGTCAAAAATCTAAAGAAGTATATTTTAATTGTACTGATTTACATCCAAAAGTCTAAATTGTCTTATTTATCTTTTTTATTTCGTACAAGATGATGATTCATTAGATAAAATGAACATGATAACTAATTATATAGTATTGGTGGTTTTTTTGAACATCACAGACTAGTTCATTTTATTCACTATTATGAGCATATATTTGTTACATAACATGAAATAGAATATAATATACATATATAAATAGTATTTACCAAGAATAATAGTTTTATGTCAAATCATGATGGAAATTAGGAAAAAAACCCTTTCAAAAAGGTGATTAACCATCAAAATATGTGCAATAGTTTCATTTCATTCAATAATAAGAGGTAGTAAAATTAATGTATATAAGATATTACATTATCAACATAAAATTATAGTATATAAATGATACTTTAATTAGTATTTAATAATGGATGATGTATGCGATTAGAAAATAGATAAGGAAATGAAATTAAGAGATATACATTTGGAAATTTACCTCTTGAATATCGCCTCTTTGAGATGACCTTGAGGACTGTGGATTTTTTATTTTCATGATAAAATCTGAAAATTGATGTCTATAGGGTTAGTAAGATATTTTTGGGAAGTGATTTTAGTATCTTCAATTATTTTGGGTCGAAATGGGGTGGTGAGCAGTGGTACTTATACTTCAAGAGAGGTGGGAGTTAGTGATTTAAATAATGAATATTTTATATTTAAACCAACAACATTGTCTGGTAATTTAATTCCATGCTTTTGGATGAAAATTAATTTTTTAAATTATGGTTACAGTATATCCACAACTCAATAATTCTATAAATGTTGTCATTTTGTATCTATTATAATCTTTTACCTTTTTAACTTTAATATTATTAATTTTCATACATATACCATGGTAAATAATTTGTTTACTAGGGTAATATTTTTTATCCCTCAAATCAAATTTGAACATTCAATATAATTTTTAACTTATCATTCCATATATTGAAACTATATTATCAAATTCAATTCATGGAATTGAAAAATGTTGTGTTTAAATTAATCTAGTCGACACAATGAAACATTGTGTTTTTAATTTGAAAAATTGAGATGTTCGTATTGTTTCTACAACCTAAATCATTTTTAAATTGATTCCAAGGGCCTTAATTGTATTGATATATTTATAATTGATATAATCATATTTTAATATCAAATAAAAACATAATTTAACTATATATATATATAAATGTGGCTAAACAGTAGTATTTAATTTAAATGTATTATTTTTCACTATTAATAAAAAATGAAACATATAAGATAAATACCATAAATTCACCCTCAAAAAAATATGATATCCAATTTTTAAAAAATACTGTTATAATTTTAATTCTAACTCTTAAAAATTTCTAAATTTATTTTCTAAATTGGTTATTGATTAAAATGAAAAAAACTACCCTTGTGAAACATATAGCTTTTTATGCATAAAATTTGACTTATTTTTATCTTAAACCAATAAAAATCGCTGAATGTATTTTTTTAAGAAATAATTAATAAATAATATAAACATCATCAATATATTTCACTAATAATGATTAATTTAATTTAATAAAATTAAGTTAAATTAAGGAAATAAAAATAGTTTTTTTATTAAAACAAATCTTCTATGTTGAATTAGATTTTAATTATGTTTCTATTTAACTGGTATAGAAAATTTTATTAAAATGTGTAAATTATATATTTTTTATACACTATCATTAATTTCTAGTATTCCAATATCAATGTGATAATTATTATGTTAAAATAATAATATTTGGATGTACTTATATGTTGGGTGTTTTATGAAATATATGTTATGAAAGTGATTAATGTTAATTTTTTTTAGAAAATAAATATCATAAAATTTTGATTCGTTATATTTTTACCACCATTAATATTAGTTTACACCTTGAAATTAATTCCTTGGATATAAACGGATTAGGATACCTATGCTTCATCACATCATCAGGTTCTAATATAGCCTCCTTAAATTGGTGAATTTATTTTTTCAATAAACATTAACTAGGTGAGTGGTATTGGTTTATAGATCATTAACTATACATTTTATAATCTCTACTAGTAGTTAAATATAATATAGATAGTTCTTTGTTGTTATGTAATCTGATTTTTGTACATGTGAAGGACTAAGTATGTACAAACTCTGTTGAGATATATGGAATACATAGTGAACTCTAGAGAGATTCATGAGAACAACCAATCGATAAGAAAATATTCGATTACAATAAGTAATTTCATGAAATTGGTCTTAAAAATAAGAAATTTCTATTTGAAATTGAAATATGGATTTTTGAAAAAATTGTTTTTGGGAAACCCACTTTTGAAAAGAAATGTGTAAAATAAACTCTTAAATGTAGGATAAGTAAAAGACCATGATCACTACAAAACTATGAATGTAATTTGGATAAAATTAAGAAAAAGTGAAAACTAAGACATGGAAATGAAATAAAACAATAAATTTATGACGTAGAGTTGTAGAGAGCTTGTCCATTATATGGTTAATGACCATAAGAACGTTGAAAAAATAGAAATGCTAAACGCAACTATTAGCATTATAAATGATGATAGAAAATATGCTAAAATTATATTTCAATGTTTCATTTATGAAGATATACTTACTGATTTGATCACGTATGTACAATATCACTCTTTTGTTTCACAAGGATTATTTTCAACTTCATTTTTTACTATATATAGTGTAGTTGAAAATGTAATTCCTACAGAGCTAAGGGATAATAAGAAAACTCATTCCTTCTCTTTCTAGTTTTCACAACAACAAATTGGATAGAACAGAATATCCAATATACATGAATATTAATATTCTTTTGTAATATGTTAATGTATAAATCATTTTCAAATGTTAAACATAAAAAACATCATAAAGAGTTACCATTATAACCCTTATGAAAGATTGAAATATAAAACATTCAATTTATGTCCTTAAATTTTCAAATTTATCTTATCATTAATTCCCCAAACAACTTTATATAGATCATAGTTGGAACATTCCAAACATGTGAATATCATTGTCATGTCTTAACTTGAACATTGATAATAACCTAAATTACCATAAAACCATTGTGATAACATGAATTCTTTAAAAAATTAAAACTTTCCTCTTACCATAAATCCAGAAATTATATAAATTCAATCAAGAATATCACAAACCAGATTTTTATAATTTCACTAATATGTTCCAAGGTCATCAATAATGTCCCTTTTATTTTCTCATAATCAAACATACATTAACTCATTATCCCATCATCATGAAAATTTTAAGGGTTATCTTTAATCATGTTTTCCCAGAATCATATTCTTACTTGAAAAAAACATTTCCATTCCATTATCATTGATCAAAATACCATTTCAAATCCTTAAATAAAACACTATTTTAGACCAATCTATATACGTTTCATTATTATATTGTACAATAAAATTACTACTTCAATAATATTATTGATTTCTAATCAAAAAATAGTTAATAATGATACCAATTTGTTGTTGCACTCTATATTTCTATCCATGATCACATGATATTTTATTTTTTCAATAGACATAAGAGGTTTCTGAGGTAAACCATTGCCATTAAACCTTTGATTTTGGAAATGATTATAATACCTACCTTTATCCATAAACATGAATCATTAATGTGTGGGGGTGTATTATCTACCTCTTTCTCTCAATTATTATCATTAACCAACTTCTTCCCCTCAATTTTGGTCACGGTTTCTCGATGAACATCACTTACACACATTAAACACTTAACCATTACCCTAGAGAAATTCACTCCATGCTTCCTCCCAAACTTTGAGTATAAAGAAAAACTCATCTTCTTCTTTTTATGGTTTTTATGATTTCCTTTGAAAATAATTTTTTTATCATAAACATTTTATTGATAGGTAACTAGATTTTTATATCTCCTCCATAATATAAAAAAATAAATAATTTGTAGGTAAATATATATCTTATAAATAATTACCTTTGAATATATGGTTATAAATTGGAAAGGAATCGATTAGTTCCTTTTTTATAACATATAATTAATATAGAGGCATAACATGTAATCATTGTGAAATTGTCTTCCTTTGTACAGAGGGATTCTTCATCCATTTTCTTAATATTAAAAATTTAATTCTCCATATTTGCCCATAGAATATGAGGAATGTAATTTATGGGAAATATCCCCTTAAACTCATCCCATTCCTTTGATTATATTAACTCTCCATGCCTTGTAATACTTATATGATTTCCCCCATTGAAATTATTCATGTTCTAGGTGATAAAAAGTCATGAAAACGTTTATAAGTCCTCATTATTGACAAATAAAAATTATTTTCTCAGTGATATTGATTCAATACTCAGCCACTAGTGGCTTAGAAGACCCATCAAAATAATGTGGACATTTCATTATTATTGGCAAAAAAATAATAGTCCTTAATTTCCTTATTTAGAATCCCAATATTATTATTTTATTATGTGAGTATAGAAATGATATTTTTCATTAAATATTCCATAATATTTTTCTACTAAAGATAAAATTCATTACATTTCCCTCCCCATTCAACATTAACATGTATAGTTCAGGTAAAATCCATTTACTAAAAATAATTATAATAGTGTGAGTAACACTAATCCTTTAAAAAACCCACATAGTCAAGAGAAAGTCCCTAAAAATTTAAATAAATGACACCTAGGTTTAATCCTAGGTTATTCACAGTCATTACCCAAACACTATTTCTGTAACCTAAACATACACTCATATTTATTACTAAGATTTTATCTTCCAAGATTCCAAATGTTAACTAATACTTCTATCAAATACCGACTATAATAAAGAAATCATTTCAAACATATATATTGAATATAAATATAGAAATATTATTATTATAAGTAAACAATTTCCATAATAATATGTGTTTAGTGTCTTTAGAAACAAATATAAAAAACAACCGGTCCAAAAAACATCTACACTGACCCCCAAGTACACTAGAACATATTTTGAAAAATGGAACCTAGTACATTTCCTCGTATCATGGGGAAAATAAACAAATGAAAAGGGTGAGATCAGATTCTAATTAAGGGTTTAAAAGGGAGATATTAATCATAACATAAACATAAGGGTATATGAATATAGACATAACATCTAAATATAATACTCTACATATCATATATCATAATATTGATAGATATCATAAATCATAAAAACTCATATGACCAGAATCCTAATATAATAACTTTGGAATGAAACATGGAATTGCATGGAACACATAAGCCTAGAAAATAACATCATTATTAATAATGGATATTTTAATACACTATCATAGTGGAAAGGGGTTCACTATATAGAATATTGAGTTATTCAAGGTTCATTACCAATACTATAATAGATGGCAAAATCCTTTAATGAATTAGTTATATTCTCATTACAACTGTATCGAATTCAATACCCCTACAAGTGAAGTATATATCATGAAATATAACATTGGTACCCATTTAATTGGAGGGTGATATATGTAATGAAAATAACATAAAAAACCATAAATACATGTTCAATAATAAGATAAATCGTTCATCCTATCAAAACACATGAAATGACGTAGATTTTGCAAATATTTCATCATAGATTACCCTGTCTATATAAAATGGGTTTAATATATATAAATCCATTATAACCATAAAATAATAAAAATAATTATAATTATACCTTCATTTAATAATATATCCAATAAAATCATAAGAAACATACAAATATGTTAACTTTGATTGATTATAATTTTTACAGATCACTTGAAGGAATTCATGGGGAAGATATCCTTTATATTTTTAATTTTTCTAAAATTTCATGAAATTATTTAAGAAAAAAATTATTCAAAAATTACCATGTTTGATGGTAATGGAATATTTGATAAATACTGGTTTCATGAATGTAGGAAAATCATTCCATGACTTATAAGTTAAATAAATCCCTATTATGTATAAATTGTTTTCAGAAAAATCATAAAGAACCACACTTAAAAATTGAAAAAAAGTAAACATTGGAACAATTTTTTTAAAAAAAATTAAATAAGAAAAACAAATCTAAAAAATCAAAGGTGAATTTTAGGAAAATTTCATATAATATTTAATAATACATGGAAATTGATGAAAAAAATATTTATAAGAAAGACATTATAAAGGTTATTTTTAAAATAATATCCCTAATAAATATTAAATCATTGAATTGAGTTTTAATTAAATAATATATTATATCTTTTAAATTAAAACCACATAAATCATGTGAGAATAAAATATAAGATAATCAAAATCTCAGCCAAAAATAATCATATCATGATATAATATATGAAGTTGACGGTTAACCTAATGAATGAAAATTGGGAAAAAAAATTCCTTACCATTTTGTAATCCATCAAATCGTCTACCCAATAAAATAGTAACTATTTAAAGAAAAATTTAATAACATTAATATAATTATATTAATGATATCATATATACAAGGGAATTACGTAAACCACACAAAAGAGTTTTTTTTTAAATTTATATATGTCATTGAAAACAAGTGAGGTAAGAAACCCTTTCCAATCACTTCCCTTCAGTTTTGTGTACTAAAACCTTTTTTATAATATTTTAAATATTATTTTAATTCTTAAAAAATATATTTACAATTATTATTCCATATTTCATGTTTTTATAACATATTTCTTCCAAATAATTAATAATATTTCAAAAAATTTATTATTTTTCATGAGTTCGTTTGACTATTTACATGATCTGTTTATTTGTTTATAATGATGGATTTTAGTGTCGAATTGAAATAAAACTAGACATGAATAATGAAATGGTACTAATTAACATGTATAAGATTAAATTTTCCATTTTAAAATTTTTATCAAATATATATGTTTGATTCATTTGATAAAATGTGAATGAAAAATGAATAGCTTATGTTGTCCATTTTTTAAACATCGTGAACTTGATAATTTTATTTTCAATTAAGTGTATATATTAGTTATGAAAATTAAATTTTATATAATATACATAACAAAGTTTTATTCAACAGTAATAATATTTTAATTTCCATCCTTGAAGGTGGTAATGAAAAACAGATAAAATCATTATTTCCAGAGGTGACTAAGCAGCATATTTTGGATAATAGTTTCGTTCCATTGTATAAGAAGAGGTAATCAGATTTATGGATATAAAATATAAATAAACATAAAATGAAATTATTCACTGGATTCTATAATTATTATACCATTATTGATGAAGGAGAAGTGGGTAATTTAGAAGGATAAAAAAATTAATTGAGGCACTTTGAAAAATTTTACTCATGAATATTCCCTCCATAAGAAACCATTAATGACCATGGATTTGGTTTTTTGGTTGGACTAGATTCACTAGGATTTGGGAATGGATAAGATAATATGTTTCCCCAAAACTTTTATGAGATTAATGGCTTGTGGGTCAAATTGGGGTGGTGAGTGTGTTGTACCTCTCGAACCCCTCAAGGTTTTATTTTCATGATCACAATCACCCTCATATTTATCTAATCCTTTTTCAAGTGTTTTTGGATGATAGGAATCAATTCAGGTGGCCAAGGAATTTGGCCAAGAGAGCAAGAAGCAAAACTGGACTGAAATTCAGTCCACCGGCCAACCGGTGGCTTCACCACCGGTCGACCGATGGACCCTGGGCAGAAGGCAGAGCCACTGCCTCACCACCGGCCAACCGGTGGCCGCAGCACCGGTCAGCCGGTGGCACCTGCACAGAATGGAAAGCTATTGTCTTGCCACCGGCCAGCCGGTGGCTCTGGCACCGGCCGGCCGGTGGCCCCTGGACAGAAATCCTCATCCTTTTTCAAGGCACCGGCCAACCGGTGGGACTGTACCGGCCAGCCGGTGGAGCCAGTCAAACTAGCTGTTGCAGTTTGACCAGGCTGGCCCACTTGGCTCCCAACGGCTCTTTTAGCCTCTCCAACGGCTCCGAAGCCTCCCCAAGGGTTCCATGCCTATAAATAAAGGCCAAGGAAGCCCCGGACCACTACCAGATCATATACAAAGCCCACGGACACGTTGTTCATCATTTGGCGTACCTCCGGCGGACTTCCTTCAAGGAACCCACCTTGCTCCAAAAACTTCCACATCCAAGGAGCTCCTTCAAAGAAGCTTGGGAGAGCACGCTACATCAACTCCATCATACCTTGGCGCCCAAGTCTTCCTCACATACGGGTTTTATTGTTTTATTTTTTATTAAGCTTTAAATTTGGGTTTGTGCCTACAAACCCCAAACTTTTCTCATCCCCTCTTTCTTTTGGGTTTCACATCACCATTAAGGTGTGGAGAGGTTTCTTCAACCCTTTCCTTTTAAAAGGCTTGTGTCACCGGTGAGCTAGCCTTCACCCGTTAAAAAGGCTAGTGGGTTCTTGCTATTCCATTGAAAGCAAGTGGGTTCTTGCTAAACCAATAAAAGCAAGCTGTAATAGGTCCTAGTGCTACCTCAAAGCCTACTGGGTTTCTTGCTAAAACCATTGAAAAGCAAGCGGTAGGAATCTCTCAACGGTTGAGTTGGGAGCGGAGACGTAGGCCGGGTTTTTGGCCGAACTCCGTTAACAATTTCTTGTGTGATTGCCTCTTTATTTCCGCTGCATTTTCAACTTTGTTTTAAATTGTTAATTAATTTTAAAAGGCAATTCACCCCCCCTCTTGCCATCACTCCTTGCTTTCTTCCGCCCAACAATTGGTATCAGAGGGGTAATTTGAGTAATTCCTTAACCAGTTTCAAATTAAAGATCCATTGTGATGGCATCCACCTCTTTCGCCCCCAAGGGCTTTTCTTTGGGTCGGGCTCCATTTTTTGATGGGACCGACTATAATTATTGGAAAACCCGCATGACCACTTTTTTAAGAAGCATAGGATATCCTATTTACAAAATTGTCATGCAAGGTTATACTTTGTCTTCCCCCGACGAATCCAAATGGACCCAAGCCGATATAAAAAATTTCGAGCTTGATGGCAAAGCCATGAACGCTCTACATTGCGGCCTTGACCGAAATGAGTTCAATCGAGTTTCCACATGCACCTCCGCACATGAAATCTGGAAACTATTGGAGGTTACCCATGAGGGGACCAACAAAGTCAAGGACACTCGGTTGGACATGTTTCGTCAAGATTTTGAGTCTTTTTCTATGCACCCAAATGAATCAATTTCTGAAATGTTTACTCGCTTTACTGACGTGTGCAATGGTAGAAAATCTCTTGGAGATGACATTTCTGCAGAAACAATGGTCAAGAAGATCCTATGGATCCTACCAAGCAAATGGGCACCAAAGGTGACGGCGATCCAAGAAGCTAAGGACGTCAAAAATATGCCGGTCGAAGAGCTCATCGGATCCCTAATGACGTACGAGATCACGATGAGGAGGCAAGCTCAAAAGGAGGGCACACCAATCAAGACACCAAAGAACATCGCCCTCAAGGTAAAAAAAGAAGTAAGCTCCTCCTCCTCATCATCATCTTCATCTTCTTCATCCTCAAGCGGCGACTCGGAAATGGAGAATCTCGCCCGACAAATGCACAAGTTTATGAAGAAGCACAAGAAGAAGAAGAAATCTCGCAAGGCGCGAAAGCAAGAACCCACCGCACGATCCGAGCCCAAGGTAAAATGCTACGGGTGCGGCCAAAAAGGGAATTACAAGCCCAATTCCCACTCAACGAAAAACGGGCCACGCAAAAGGAAAAAGGAAAGAAAAAGGTCCTCAAGGCGACATGGAGTGACACCTCCTCATCATCCTCCTCCTCCTCCTCCTCGAGCGACAACGGTACAAAATGCCTAATGGCATTCCATGAGGTAACTTCTTCCGACTCCTCTTCATCTTGTTCTTCAAATTCAAATTCTTTAAATCATTTATCCTATGAAGATCTCCAATACGCTAGAGATCAACTAGAAAAAGGTTTTCATACTTTATCGTCAAAATTTGTTATTTTAAAAAAAGTCTTTCAAAAAACTCTCCTCTGAAAAAGACCAACTTCTCAAAGAGAAGGAGGAACTCACCCTTAAAATCCAAAATTTCCCAAATGTTGATTCTATGGAATCAACCATCAAAGACCTAAGGGAGACCCTAGCGAAGTTCACCCAAGGGGAACAAAATTTGAACACTTTGCTTGGTTCCCAACGTATATCTAGAACCACCCAAGGGCTAGGATATACCAATGCAGCTTCCTCCTCCCATGCACCCACTGTTTTTGTTAGGGGGAGCTCTAGTTTTAAATTTTGTAATTATTGCAAAAAACCCGGGCACCTCATTTATGAGTGTGATTGCAAAAATGCCTGGTACGGTCAACCCAAATCTTTTTACTTTTCAGACGAATTTTATAGGAGAAGACCCGCCATGAGACAAGTATGGATTGAAAAATCCCTTCTTGCGAGTCTCTCCGGCCCAAAATTTATTTCCTATCCCCGGTGATTTATTGTTCTTATTTAGGGGGAGTTAGGTTCTTTGAAGCCTTTTTGTGAATTAAATTTTTTTTTCAAAATTCTCATTTCAAATTTTTTATTCAAAACTTTCGATTCAATCTTTCATTTTCAACTCTTGGTTTCAATTGGTTTTTGATTCAAAACTTTCAATTCAAACTGTTATTCATATTTTCATTTCAATTTCAAAAATCTCAATTGATTTTCAAATCTCAATCTTGTTTTTCAAATGTATTCCCTCAATCACGTTTTATGCCCCATTCTATTTTGATAATCACAAAGGGGGAGAAATTTCTTGATTGATTGGGGGAGAATCCTTTTCATCATGCTTAGCATTTCCTTTCAATTTCAGTATTTTACTTTGATTGTTTTGGTGATTGTGATCATCAAAATAGGGGGAGATTGTTGTACCTCTCGAACCCCTCAAGGTTTTATTTTCATGATCACAATCACCCTCATATTTATCTAATCCCTTTTCAAGTGTTTTTGGATGATAGGAATCAATTCAGGTGGCCAAGGAATTTGGCCAAGAGGGCAAGAAGCAAAACTGGACTGAAATTCAGTCCACCGGCCAACCGGTGGCTTCACCACCGGTCGACCGATGGACCCTGGGCAGAAGGCAGAGCCACTGCCTCACCACCGGCCAACCGGTGGCCGCAGCACCGGTCAGCCGGTGGCACCTGCACAGAATGGCAAGCTACTGTCTTGCCACCGGCCAGCCGGTGGCTCTGGCACCGGCCAGCCGGTGGCCCCTGGACAGAAATCCTCATCCTTTTTCAAGGCACCGGCCAACCGGTGGGACTGTACCGGCCAGCCGGTGGAGCCAGTCAAACTAGCCGTTGCAGTTTGACCAGGCTGGCCCACTTGGCTCCCAACAGCTCTTTTAGCCTCTTCAACGGCTCTGAAGCCTCCCCAAGGGTTCCATGCCTATAAATAAAGGCCAAGGAAGCCCCGGACCACTACCGGATCATATACAAAGCCCACGGACACGTTGTTCATCATTTGGCGTACCTCCGGCGGACTTCCTTCAAGGAACCCACCTTGCTCCAACAACTTCCACATCCAAGGAGCTCCTTCAAAGAAGCTTGGGAGAGCACGCTACATCAACTCCATCATACCTTGGCGCCCGAGTCTTCCTCACATACGGGTTTTATTGTTTTATTTTTTATTAAGCTTTAAATTTGGGTTTGTGCCTACAAACCCCAAACTTTTCTCATCCCCTCTTTCTTTTGGGTTTCACATCACCATTAAGGTGTGAAGAGGTTTCTTCAAGCCTTTCCTTTTAAAAGGCTTGTGTCACCGGTGAGCTAGCCTTCACCCGTTAAAAAGGCTAGTGGGTTCTTGCTATTCCATTGAAAGCAAGTGGGTTCTTGCTAAACCAATAAAAGCAAGCTATAATAGGTCCTAGTGCTACCTCAAAGCCTAGTGGGTTTCTTGCTAAAACCATTGAAAAGAAAGCGGTAGGAATCTCTCAACGGTTGAGTTGGGAGCGGAGACGTAGGCCGGGTTTTTGGCCGAACTCCGTTAACAATTTCTTGTGTGATTGCCTCTTTATTTCCGCTGCATTTTCAACTTTGTTTTAAATTGTTAATTAATTTTAAAAGGCAATTCACCCCCCCTCTTGCCATCACTCCTTGCTTTCTTCCGCCCAACAGAGTGGTGGTATTTATACTTGAGGGGAGATGGGTGTAAGCATAAAAAATTATTAATATTTTATATGTACAACCAATCAAATTGAGGGGGCATTAATCAAAAAAATAATAGAAATTAATATTTTATAGTATGGTTATGGTAGATACAGACTTCAACCAACAAATTTTTTTTTTAATTTTTATGTATTTCATGTGTTTACCTTTTTAACATTAGCGTGATTCATTGTGTACCTATAACATGGAAATTATTTTTCCAAAGTAAATTTTCTTATTACTAAAATTGATTTTGACCATAAAACCTGACTTAAACCTCCTAATTACATATATTTAATCCATTTTAACAAATTCAATTCATATTATTTGTAAAGTTATTTATAAAATTAATCATTTATACACAATGGAAAATAATATTTTTAAAGAAAACAGTTCAAATGTTTGTAACTTTTTTGAACCAATTTCAATATGAAATTTAATAAAATTATCTAAATTATATTTATTGATGTATGAATTATCTATTTATAATTTAATACCAATTTTAATCATATTTTAAATATATATAAAATATAAAAAACTATTTTTTTAATTAAGATGTAATATTTTTCATTATTTATAAAAAGTGAAACATTTCATAAAATTACCCAAAAAATTACACAAAAATATATTTGATAACAAAATTTGAAAAATTATTTTCTTTTATTCATATATAACATATGAATGTATATTTTAAAAAAAATATAGGTTCTCCAATAAAAGGCGGGAATACAACCCTTTATAAAAATATATCTTTTATGCATAATATATTACGTGTTCTTATCTCATAACTCTCAATCTCATTGAATGAATTCATAAAAAAAATTATTGTATTTATAAAATATAAATATAATTAATATATTTCACAAATAATGATTTATTCAATTTAGTATGATAAAATAGATTTTTAGGTATAAAAATAATTCTTTATTATAGAAAATCATTAAAGATTTATTCTATTTCATTTTCATTTATAAATAATTTTTTAAAAAATAATTTATTTTATAAAAATATGTAAATTCAATTTTTAAAATTAAGTTACACTCATTCATTCCCGAAAATCTAATGGTTTGTGATAATTATTGAGTTAAAATATTAATATTTGGGATATTGGTTATGTTGGGTGTTTTGTGAAAAGTTTTTAATCAAATAGATTAGAATAACTTTTTCAAAAGGGACATCGCGTAAATCTTGGGGTGTTACAAAAAAAATTATTTTTTGAGTTATAATGTTGAAATTATCAATTTTTTTTAAAAATATATTTTTTAATGATTTCTGTGTAAATGATACACATTTCATTTTTCCTATATCATTTTTAAAAAATAGAAAATTATTTTGATAAGGAAGTTGATTTATAGAAAATAAAAATATAATTTTTTTGCCACAAATTATATTTGAAAAAAGATATTCTTTTAGTATTTATGGACTGAATGGTTTCATTCAATTTTTATATTCCTTATAGATGTTTTTGTGTAGATATGACATTTTGAAAAATATTATAGGGTTTTTTAATGATTTTATACAATGATAAGTTCATGATAAAACCAATGAAGATATGTCTGGAAAACAAAACCTATAACATCAGAATTGTTTTCATGAAAAAAAATAAATACAAAGTGGAAGAGTCATATTTGGGATTAAAAATATAATTTTTTAACTGTAATGGGATAATCATATAAAACTGTAAACCCTAATGATCGTAAAATTTAAGAGAATGATTTTTTCAATGGAACATAAGACTTTATAATGGTTATTGTTGAGTGATTAAACCATAATTAATTTAGTCAATGATCTCAATGTAAATCCTTTAATTCATTAATAATATTTTCAAATGGGAGGATAATTCATTATATTGATTTAGTTTTGGGGAATTAACTCAATGTATTAAGTATTCATTTTATGGTTCCACTATATGAAACCATTTCATGTGTATATATATATATATCCCATGCATATTTTACATGTTGGATTTTCATTAAAATATTAACAGATCATATGCATTTATAATATATAAAATATGATATAGTACATATCATAATGAAATGTATATATATACTAATGATTCATGTATCATGTAAATGTATTCAATGAAACTTCATCATATGAATGTCAATTTTAGTACATGAGCTGTAGTCCCCAACATTCATTAAAATCTCGTTTATACATTATGATGAATATCCCATATGATTATGAATACACCAAATATATTTTGGATATTTTTTCATCAACCTATTCTCATTGTGAAAAAAATCTCCAAAACTGTAATACTTCATTAAGAGACTATCTATCTAACCTTACCATACTTACAAGAATTGACAGTTAAAATAATATCAATATTTCATTGATGTGTGAAAAGTGAAGTCGTTGGTAAATAAAATTTTAATATAATGATGTTAAGGAAACTATATTGATCTATATCAAAACTACTCATTTAATTATATGAATATTTCCACCACTAAATGTATCGTCTTTATTATAGGTATTACTATATATTCATTTGGCTATTAATTCGAACAACCAATAGACATGTAAAAGTTCACATCCATAATAGTTCGTATTATCCTTTCATTATTCTCTATGATATTCTATAAATATTTATTACTTATTAACATGTCAATAGTCAAATGGATGAGTACATCACTTGATCCTAATATATGTAGTTCAAAACATCATATTCTTTCAACTAAGAAAAAACAATACAATTAAACATTCAAAATAAATCATGGTCTACATATCATATCTTATAGAAAAAAGTGAATAATATCATCCTAGTTGTACTCCAACTAAGCTAATGATCTAAAACATATGAAACTGCCCTTGTATTATCTAAATTTATATTTAAACTTTTTTATTTTGGGTTTCAATGTATAAAGGTTCCCCTGATTTATATATCTCAAGCCTTAGTTAAAAATGATTGATAACAACAATGCATACCTTAGTATGTCAATGATCATATGATATTCCATGATATATGCATTGGTGGGTATGTCCAAGTACAAATTCTCTACATGTTACCGCATGAATTATTTTTATTATTTTGTCTAAAATCCTTAGTATGGGAAAATATATTATATTGAATCCAATAAAAATATTTCAAAAATAAATTCAGTTATACATACTCATTATGGAATTTTATATAATAAATTATATTATGTAGTAATTTATTTATTTATTACTTGAGTAAAGATTAATATATCTATTTATTCTAAATTTTTATATTGAACGCATTTATTTTTATTTCAGTTTAAAAATAAATATTTATTATTATATTCCTTTAAAAATTTTATAATATTTTATATAAAACATATAATTATCATTCATACTACATGTATTTTCAAATACTCCCTCATGAATTATAAAAAACTACATCATATGGAATTATTAGTGAATAAATTATAATATTACCATTAGTTTTCAATGTTGTGGACAAGATAATGAAGAAACATGGTATGATATTCAAACAAATATTTCATCTCTTTGTTTAAAATATTACCCATTAGTAACATTCGAATAATAAAATAATTAAAAACCATGATCCATGTTAATTTATTCTAAACATTTTATGAATTACTAGGTATGAATTATTTTTACTATTTCATATTTTTTTTAAATTTCCACAAGAGGCAACATGGTGAATTATGTGACCCGAAAAAACTCAAGGAAACATATAATATCACTAAGCCACTAGAATAATAAATCATATTGAGTGTATCTGTGGAATATAATTTCAAATATGTAGTATTGATATGGAATGATATAATATAAAAACAATTTAATATTATTATAATGTTAAAAATACAATTTTTTAATCAATATTTTACAAATAGGGAAATTTGTTCTATATTAATTTATAAATGTACCTTTTTATTTTTTATAATAACACCATGAGTTATTTACAATAATTTATAAATAATTTATAAATAATCAAAAATAATTCAAAATTGGCATTACTTAATTGATCTAAAATTTATTAACTTAATATAGAATGGTAAATAATTATAAACTATTTCATCGTAAATATAATCATTAAAATAAAATTTTATAAACTAAAACATTTATTACATGTCAATAATTAATTAATAATCACTAATATGATTAAAAAATTCAAATTTTCTAAAAAAATATAATTATTTTTACATAATTACAATTTATTATTTGAGAGTAATATATTATCCCCTTTAAATAGAATTATTCAAAGATTATTTCAATACAAACCATAAATATGAGACTATAAAAAATGGTTAATAGAATATAACCATTATGAAGTCCCACATTCATGAAGGTGAAACATCAATATCGTTAAACAACTTATTCACATAATGTTAATTCCATTACAATGATATTTTATATAATAGTAATCATATGTTCTCTTTATGTATAAAATATGCATAAATTTATTTTAATATAATCATTTTGTAGTACTCTCCATTTATAGGAAATACTATATTACCTTTACACTCGCATTGTTGGAATCTACATAAAAGTAAAAAATGATCTATTTTTCATGAAACACCCAAACAAAAACTTTTCCCAATTATTCATGAGTGTCTCCCCCAATAAATGGTGTTTAGTAATTATATTGATTATATTTGGGGAGATTAAAGAACATATTTTACAATTTTATCATATAACAAAGATTCTAACAAGCATGTTCCCGTTATGTTACATATATCACATATTTCAAAAACAATGATAAATTCATGGTGATATGATGGGGAAACTAATATGATAAAAAATTAATGTGAATTAATTACATTTTACAATTCCTCATAAATGGAATACACCTATTAAAGAATATTTAATAAATTAATGGATTAACTGTGCACTATATTTGAAAAAATTAATAAAATGGAGAATTCCATGATTGGATGTGCAGTAGTATTCTTCCCTAATATGAGGAAAAAATATAAAGAATACCATGAGGATAAGTTGATTTATTCATACATCATCTGCAGTGGATATACCAGCCACTATACACGAATATATATTGGCGAATACACAAAATTCTTATAGGGGTGTTTGCATAATATTTGGATGGATGAATGAGGTTTGAGGAAGAATCATCCTCTCTAAGATAGTCAAGAAACTGATGTTCAAAACCGACATTGAATAAATACACTAATCTAGTCATCAAATATGTAGAAATAATTCTTCTTTTATATGATCGTCCAAATCAGGTATATAACGGTCTCATTAAATGACACCCCCTTTATTTATTCCTTGATTAATTAATTATTTCAAGGACATTAATCAAAATACATTAGTATATTATAAATGAATTTAATTAAGTGGAAAACATGGGGGATTACTACTAGATCAATTGTATGATGTCAAAATTTATAGATGGTATTTTTTTGTTTCACTACATGCAACCAAGCCTTAAATATTTATGTATCACATGAAAATTTTATGTGTGTCATATACATGATTATATACATAGATCATATACCAGACTTATATGTGAACTATCATATACGTCCTACAATTGTTTATATATATACTAATAATACCTGTAATGCATACATTTATTCAATGTAAATGAATCATATGAATTTATATTTTAGTGCACAAACATCATATCCAATCTTATTAGTAATACTAATAATTTTATACTAAACGATACCTTGAAAATAAAAAACCATGAAAATATAGTAGAAAAACCAGTTTTTTACTTAACAAAATACATATTTAAATTATAAAAAACCAAAAAAATCATTAACAAAATCCTAGGTAACCAAAACTCGCAACTCACATTTCAATAGTTATGGCATGAATATCCAATTCATTAAAATTAATCACTAATGTAATACACCATTAACCTTTAGCTATATATTAAAGCCTATAGAATATTATATTGTAATAATATCATACCTTGTCTTATATCTCTAAATATCTAAAAAATATTTACTTAGATTAAAACATCCAATGATCAATAAATAACCCATTTCCATGAATAAATTATATATTCACTAAAATAAATGAACTCCCATAATAAATTTCAGTAATAAATTTTTTTCATGAAACAATCCTATAGAAAATTTTAGATAGTATTTTATAGATATGTATCTAAGTTATTTCTTAAGACTATCATTGTATATACCCTTGTGAAATATATAAATTATGGATTATTAATTTTATTCTATTTTTCTGATAGCATGAAAGTAGTAATTCTGCCAAAAAGGAAACATTGAATGAAAATGAGTTCCACTATAAAGTTAGAGTAAGGAAGTGTATGCATAGGGCCGTGTTATTGTGTTTTACATTAACAAACTAGGGTAGATTAAACAGCAGGATTAAAAAATTAATTAATTTAATTATTAAATTATTTAAATTTTTTATGTGTTAAATTTATAATTCCCTTATTATTTTTTGATTGACACTAAAATCAGTTAATAATCCTAATTTTCAATAAAACCTAAATTTTATCTAGTTTTTGTCTTGAGATAATAATATCATCAAGATACCAAAAACTATGACATTTTATAGTGATCACTAATAATAGTGGTCCCACATGGTAAAACAAACAAAATATCAGATCAATTCTTAATAATAATTATTTTTTAACCCATTTCACATTTTACATTTCGTGGTGAGCTTTATGTATGAAATTATTTTTCCTAAATTGATTTAGTATAATGAATCCTCTCTATTTTTTTTTTATTTTACAAAATTTATTTTGACACTTCAATTTTTTCCTATTGGAGGTCTCTATAAAAATAGATATTATCCAAGTGATCGTTACAGTCATCATAAACATGTTCCTTCATTATTTATTACCAATTTATTCATTAATTCAACAATAACCATCTCCATGGGTGGGATTTTTACTTATTTTAGAATAGATATTTAGTGATTTGTCCATTGTTCACTCAGTATTGAATTTGGAAATAACAGTTAAGTGAAATTCATGTGATGGGATTATTTAGTTTTGATAGATCTTTAAGAAGTAGCTTAGTGCCAGTAATAGAAGGGAAGTAATGTACATGGAATCATGGATGCATTAAAAAGGATATGGGTCATTTTTATTGGTAAATTATTTCTATATTAAGTATAATAGAGGTTAATAATTTATAAAAAGAATCCTTATAGATATTGGGGAATAATTGAAGGTGATACTATTGGTATAAGTGATTTATTTGTTGAGATATAGATCTGAATATCATTAAAACAACAACATAGTGTGCGAGAAAGGGAAACATATTATATAACATGGTGAGAGCAGTGTCTTGGTTTTATGTATGGATTAAATTTTAAATTGGGTGTACATTATATATATCTATCTTAAGGTTCTATATAACCCAAATTCGCGAGGATAGAATGTACATGCCTAAGTGTTTATCTTATATTTCTCATCATCAAGGGAAATTCTTGATGTTCTGTAACTGTATCTCAACATAAATTGAGTTTTAGATATATAAAATGAGTACCTATTTCATTTCCACACAACTTGTAAACCATTAATCAAACCACTTATATTGACTCAAACTCACCATTAAAATGGGAGTACAATAAAATACTAATTTTTATGGGCAATACACCATGTACGCCGAATGTAAATACCCTTACATTTTAAAGAAATTTATATTTGATCACCATTGAATTAGTTTAGTAGGATTTTTATTTCACATAAAATGTGTTCATGTGTAATTATTTTTAATCAATGGTTGGGTGTGTGGAAATTAAATTTTTTTGGTTTCCTAAAAATTACATGGTCGATAATTGGGATCAAGTGTGTTGGCAAAAGTATAGATGAGAAAATATAATTAATTCTATATATAAGGAGTGATTCCTCAATGAATGGATTTGGGTAAAATATGAAAAGATATATTATAATGAATTTGTAAATTGTTATATAAATTTTTTTCATCCCATTGTCAAAACATGTCCATTGGTGATATGTGGGTGCTCTACTAAATTTTTGAGAGGTGATGAAGGTTAAAATGGTAAGTATTGATTATTATTGGGGGTTTTGTAAATAATTTTATTCTATAATTGTTATATGAAAAGTAGGAAACCCCTTCTATGTCTTTGGTTCCTTATGGAACTCTCGGATTTGAATTACCCTAACACAGACCACCTGGTCGACCACGAACCAGTCAACTGACCCATCCTATGACAATCCTCGAGAGGCATTCAGGATCCTCCCATACTGTAAAATAGTCTATAGAATAAAATATAACACATTATGGAATGATTTAATCCTATAAAAATTTATATAAACAAACAATACTTAGTATTCAGCATAAAATAATGAACCCAAAATTCACTTAAATAAATAAATAAAAAATAAAATTGAGATAATAAGGTAACTATAGATATGAGGATACTCAAAAAAAACTTAGACCAACTAAAACAGATGTGGTTTCCATGTGACATGTTGGTCACCATCATCTATAGGACCATCCCACATCCCAAGAACTCCTAAAAAAATATAAACACTCAAAATACATCGGGTTAACTAACACTATTGGAAAAATTAGCGTGTGATCATTAAAAACCTTAGTATGTAACCCCCAATGAATCCATACATTTGTTTTCTATAATAACTCCATATACACTAGATGAAATATAATTTTCAAAATGAGTTTTTTACATTTAATAATTACAAAATTATATATTTTAAACCTAGTTTGAAAACCAAATTCTATAGATGATCACATTCCATGTAATTCATAGAAGAAACAATATTTAGAACTAAGTGCAAGGAGAAGGAGGTGTTAAACAAAAAAAGAAATAAAGTAAATAGTACAAGTGTTTGCAAAAATTTAAATATTATAAGGAAAGTAAAAATTCAATATAGAAAAAATTAAACATACAGATAAGAAATCCTGGGGGTTCCCTAAACATACTTATAAATAATTTCTTGAAAAACTCAGTTCATACCATCATTCGGGAATATGGTGCAACTGTATAGTAAATAAACTACGTGGCTTCTCTAAACTATCATCACTAATATAAAATCCCACCTAATCTATTGTATATCAAGTGGGTTTTAAATCATATAATATAGAGTAGATTGAAATCAATAGTCAAACCTCTAAATGATGTCCCATAATCCCATGATGAATGTATATGTATATGTGTGAGGTCTTACCATGCCTAGAATAAAAGAAATAAAAAAATAATTGTTCATGTAATTGACATTCCCATACACTATCTATGGAAAATCCCTATCATTGGAAGGATAACCATAGAGGTTCTCATTATACACAAAACTATTAAAAAGTGCTAATGATGCCTATATGTTATATGTGTATTAAAATTGAATTTCAAAATAATAAAAAATTACTAAATGGGTCTCACCATGTAAAAATCCTAACCATATTCAGTAAAACTATCATTATTATAAAAACAACTTCCAAAACCATGTTGAAAATGTTACTTATACTCAGATGGTGTCAAATGTGAAATTTATGTAATGGTGTTAAAGGTCATATTTTAGGGTACCAATTGGCTTTGTTTTGGTTAATATGTTTTAAAATAACATTTAAAGATTGTCACAATCCAAGAGAACACATAGAGAACATTATATATTTCTAGAAAAAATATATTTAATAGATAGGTTTGAGGAATGAAAGAGATCAGAAAATTATTTTACGATAACATAGGTTAAAGATGAACAAATTTATTTAATTCCATTAATATAGATGTGTGTGTCTGTTCTTATCCATATGTGCACCCCATTCATATATTGATATTACCAAATTCAGAAGTAGATATATTCATAAACATAAAAACTCACAAGGTTCAAATTAATGAACCACAATGAACCTTACAACTCACCACAAGGATTCACATGGGGGAAGTAACCTTAAAAGGCATCACAACATAAGAAAATCTCAATTCACCAGACAATCATAAAACCAAAACTCAACCATGTTTAATCATATTCCCAACGTAATAAAATTAAACTTCAAATGATGACATGGAATTTTATCACACACCATGTACACACATACATATTGGCATAACTAAGAATGTCCTTTGAAAAAACGTTTTCCTCAAATTTCCAACCCAGAAACACCATAACAAGCAATATGAACACACAAAAAACACGATCTAAACATTAACCAATCTAATAGGAAATATTAATATTCTATTGAAATTATTCGGAATGTAAATGGATGGAAAGCCCGACTTAATGTTGTGACATCACAATGAAACTATTGCTGAATGTAGAATAAGTAGAAAGAAAAAAAATTAAATACACTAATACGAAAAAAATTTATATCCTAATACCACTAGTGTTTTTACAAGAGATAATAAATCTAAGAATATTCGTGAAACTGAGAGAGATATAGAAAGAGAGAGAACTATAGAGGATAAAAATAGTTGAAAACCCAAGCTAAATGACCTATAAACAATGATGAAGAATCAAAAGTCAATGGAGATCCAATTAAAGTTATTTTGGGTGCACTCATTATTCACCTACATTGAGTGGGGGAGGGGAACCTAGAATTTAGTTAAACTATAAGTGGTGGAAACTTGGAATTTCATGTTTTTATGAATTTGTATATCGTATGGTTTGGTCTCACGTTTAGAAAAACTGCGCTCCAACTGTATGAACCCTACTTTAAGGAAGGGACAGCTATATGGTTTAGCTACATGATGTGGGAAACATTTCACCAATAATTAAAATTAGATATTTTAAATGTCATAGAACCTCTCAGAATCTTTCTACATGGTTTATACTAATAGTGCACAAGCCATTTGACATAAATCATACACCACAAATTGGTCACAAGGTTTCCCCTATGAATCACCAAGATTGTCTAAATCCACTGTTTAACCATGAAACACAAATGAATCATCAATAAAATAATATAAATTTTCTTTTCATTCACTACCTAACTAGTTTCTACCCAATCATTGCACTCTAACCATGCAGAAGTCTAATATTATATCGAATCCTCAAAAATATGAAAAATAAGACATGAAATTTAACCCTAACAATAAACATAAAATACAAAACTACCAAAAAATAATAAAATAAATGAAAACTGTGGTTGGGGTGTGGAAATTTTCCCAACCAAAAAATCTTTCTACCACTGGAAAGTCATGTATAAAATCGAGGAACGGATCTTGGACCTAGAACTAAAAAATTCCAAATAAAACCACAATATTTGATGTAACCTTTCTACACCAAAATTAAACCCTTCCAACTTTTTAGAAAACCAGAATAAGGGAATATAAGGGTGAATAAGAGGTGTTTCCCCACCATTTAAGAAAAAATATACATAATGATAATAAAAATGAATCTCTCAATATGAAAGGAGAATAATGAAAGGATATAAAATCAAACATTAATTCAATAAACAATTCATCATTTCCATAAGATACAAGAATATATAAATGAACACCCCATTAAACTAAATCAAACCCACAAGAAGGACAACGATTATAATATTCACATTGATAAGGTATATGTAAATAAATTTATATGTAAACCACAATACCTAAATCCCTAAAAGTAGATGTATTTCAAATAAAACAATAACAAGGAAAACTTATAATTCCCCAAAATTGAAATTAGAGAAAAACAATGTATTAAAAACCCCCACACCATTTAATTACTAATTTCATGAAAAGAATCATACTGGGGTCTTTGGATGGAGCCCCAGTTATGTAAATCACATTGTTACCAATATTCATGATCTATAAAACATCATTTAGGTCTTCCTCTTCTAGTGATGTGGTATACAAAACTTATCCAATTGACCCAAAATGGAAAATAATAGAAACCATAAGGAGGATAATGAAAATAAACCATAAAATTCAAGAAGTAACCACTCTAAAAAACATGATCTTATGTTCGTTAAAAAAAATTAAGAACCAATATTGGAGAAAAAAAATAAACATGCACCTCAAGCACAACCTTTTCATCAGATGGGGATCGTTCATGAGAACCATAAGAAACCAGACATCAAATTGATATATACTATGATCTGGGATCCAACTCAACTAAAAACAACTCATCCACTAGCTTCCTAAAAAACATTCAACGATGAGAGGGCTCACTCCATAATCATCAAATGAAGAAACCATTCCAAGAGTGTAAATGCATTCTGATTGTTTGATTTTATCTCTGTAGAAAAGAAACCATATCATTTTTGTGTTAAACAAATTCCTACTTTTTCAATTGATCATGATGAATGCCTAAGAGCTATAATTTTTTCGTCACCAATACCTATAAAATTATAAATCATTGATTAAAATTTGAATTAAAAACGTCACCAGTAATTCCAACATGTAATGATGAATGTACAATTACTATCCACTAATTTAAAATGGTAACCTCAAACAAACTCCGAAAAACATTCACATTCACTATCATAGGGGTTCCCAAGTACATTAATTTACTTTAGACATATTCAATCCATCTTGTAAATTCTAATGTACCATGATCACCACAAAAACTAGGAATCCATTGAGAAGAACTCGAATCCACCAGTCCAAAATTATCATGGGCATGGCCATGGAAAATAAGGGACTTCAAAGAAACCATTGTAATATTCTTGGGTGAAATATTCAAATAAATATTAAATATAATACCATATCAAAATAAAATTAATTTATTATAAAAGTAATAACCCAACCCAAAACCCCTTGCACATAATCTAATATATATCTAATAAAAAAACTCATCTATGAGAAACTACAATTTTCTATATTCACCGTTTTCAAAACAAGACCACCATTTCATTATTAAAAATATTCAAATCAATCAACTGAAAATAAAAAAGACCATTTCCACCTTCCAATTTAAAACCATTATTCTATTATTTTGAAAACCCATTTCTACTTGTTTTAAAAATTCCAAAACCCATTTCATCACACCATAAACCATTTTTTATAAATTAATTAATTTTAAAATCCTAGTGATGAAAAAAAAAATAAACCAACATCAACACACATAATGTTGTAAAATTGCTATTAGGAAAATATTGGCCACATTGTTTATCAGAAAATGTTTTAATAATATGCTAACCACTAGAAGTATCTTAAAATGTGAACTCTGGATCCATATGGGTTTCTACTTTATGCAAGATCACATTTTAGAAATAGTATTGTCCCATTATCATTATTCAAATCACAATTCCAAGAGTATATGAATTGCACCAATATTATAACCACTAAATAAATATTTCAAAAATATCCCTACAAACCCTAGATACATGATCATTAGAGAGATTAAGATTATTTTATGCTCTTACCACTTATACCTGTCACATTTTTTAGGCATATATCCTTCTACCTGACATCACAAATATATAAGATCACTTTGATACCATTTTGTCAGGAATCAACCCATGGAGACCCTTAACTAAACACATGAGCGAGTATTTAACATGGCTCAGAAGGCATTCAAAATACTCATAGTCTATAAATTAGTTCCCAGTATCAAAGATAAAAAAATAAGGAATTATTTAATCCCATATAAATAATTATAATTAAATGTTATTGAGTTTTCAGCATAAAAAAGAGTGTCCAAATAACATTAGGTGAAATAAATAAATAACTGTATATTGATACAGTGACATAGAAAATTCTTAAAACTAAAATGAAAAATAAAATAAACAATAACTGAAACTCTCTACATTTAAACTCTTGGTCACTACCATCCAAAGGACCTACTCACATCATAAGAACACCTCATCAAAACTAAACCTAAAAAATAATTCGGGGCTAAAAACATTTAGTGGGACAATTATGGTGAAAACAAAAAACAAATTAGTATGTAAGAACCACATAATCAAAGTATATCCTTTACCACAATAGTCCATATATTATAGTTTGATATAAATTATGGCAAAATATGTTTTTATCATTTAAAAAGAAAAATATCATTTTTATTGTTAAAAATTCATTTCTAAAACCATATTAAAAAATTAAATATATTACAAGTAATTCGTAGAAGAAAGGACAATCTGAACTATATATAATAACAACAATTTACTAGATTCAACTACAAAGAAAATAAATAGTAAATGTGTAAGAATAAATAAGAATAAATAATAGAAGTAAAAATACTATAGAGAAAAATAGTCACATATAAATTTACATTCAGTGTTCTTACAAAAAAAACCCATGAAGAAATCCATGGACACACTCAATTTAAAAACACATGTTGATGTATGCTGAAACTATATAGTAATTAACCAATCTTGACCCTCTAAACTGGCATCACCACTAGAAAATATAACCTCGCATATCCTCTTTATAAGGGAATCTAATTCATCTACTAATGAGTAAAAATAATAATCAATAAACTCACTAGATGAAGTCCAAGAATCCCCGGATAATATTAATCAAGTGATGTGAGGCGGTTGTCCCATGATTTGAATTAATGAAAACCAAAAAATGACACCAAGAAATCCTTTCTGAATTCTTGAACTGATATATGGAATTTCATGATCACTGGAAAGATTACCATAGTGGGTCGAATCATTCATATATCCATTCAAAACCTCCAACTAGTCCTACACTTCATATGTGTTTTAATGAAAATCCAATAAGGTATATTCATTTAGATGTAAAATCCACATATGGTGAAACAATAATTCATCTAAAAAAACTCCAAAACCATTGTAAAAACATTATAAACACTTAGATAGTTTCGAATGAGTCGTTTCTAACATGGGTTTTCCAATCATGATTCATGGTGGAAATGAGGAATGTTTATGTTAATATATTAGAAACAAAACAAGAGGTTAATTAGAAAACAAGAATCCATTTATATAACATTATATATTTTTAGACAAAAAATTTAAGAGATGGGGTGGTAGAAAGAAACAATTAGAAAATGAGTGTATTAAAAATAATGGATCAAGATAGAAATCATTATCGAATTACCTTTATATGTGTGCGTGACTATCTATATGTCCACCTTGTGAACATAAAAATATTCCCACATACAATGAAATATATATATATATATGGAGAACCATAAAAATTTACATGGATCTAATTAAATAACCCCAAATAACATTATAACCATCATAGGAATCCACACATTAGTGCTAAAAAATAAATTCTCCTAAAACCCACAAACAAACACCAATTGAAAATCAAAATGCATTACCAAACCCCAAATAGGGTTAATAAAATAACAACTACTCTAATTAATTTTAAATGAGAAATTGGAATTTTATTTAACGCATTGTATACAGACCCATATAGGAATAACTAAGAATGTCCTTTCATACCCAATTTTCAACATATTTACTTTATTGAAACACCATAACAAGATATATGAACACACTAAAAACATAAGAAAAATATTTTGAAATTATATAGAAAATTTAATGAATCAAAATGAATGTTCCATAATCGAAATAAAGAAAGCACATTTCTTAATGGTGTGTGAAGGTAAAGAATCCCATGGAGATGGATGAAAAAGAACCATGAATAATGATTCTCACACTAACATAAAGTGATATAGAATGAAGCTTCTTTCATATACACATTCTGTTTGGAAAAGAGTGATCCGAGAAATGAAGAACCAATATACCAATAGAGGAAGTAGGGGTAGATAAAAACACCCCAAAATCCAACAGAACTCACCAAGTAACCATAGAGGATCACATTTGGTTGAAGGATATACCTGGGAGGTGGTTTTTGGAAACCTTGTCATGTTTCAATGTTGAGTAGGGGAGGTGAGCCCCAAAATAGGGTTTAAACACAATATGAGAAAACATGGAATTTCATTAGGATTCGGGGAATGATTTAATCTTTGGATGCACTATTTCCAAAACCATGAACCAAGTGAGTGCACCCTACTAAATGGAATGGACACCCACACATGATGGTGGAAGAGTGTGATAAATTTTGGGGTAATTGTAAAAATAAATAATTTAAATATTATAGGACCCTTGGATCACTTTCTAATTGGTTTCTACTAACCATGTTCAGGTCAAGGGCCTTTCCTATGAATCCACTAACAGGCGACACAGTTACCCCTTATATTCTTTGATTTTTAATAATCCTAGTGTTGATCATTCAAGAAAAACTGTATAGGAACAAAATAATCTAGAAATGCCCTTTGAATACACCATCCATATGATTTCTCCCAATACCGTGCACATAAAAATTTAAGAGGACCAAAAATATCCAAAAACCTCCAAAAATGAAAAATTATTATAGTGAAATCAACATGAACCATTCAAAAAATATCAAACACCAAGAGATACATAAATATAAATGAAATAAAAGAAAAATTAAGGTTTTGGAGTGGAAATACCATTATAATATATATAAGTTCATGGACTCTTATATGCATCCCCATAACTAAGAGGTTATCAATTTTGATTGAGGTAACAAACAATGAATTGGGAAGACAATATTCACAATTTCATGATCTGTACATTTGAACCATATAAAGTGAATAATAATAACAAAAACACTAAAAACACTAAAATAATAACAATTCTATAATATATGGTGTGGAATGTATCTGAGATTCATAAACTGTAATAAATAACAGTCCTTAATGTGAATAGTTTGTCTTGATTTTTATCATGAAATATGAAAAAATAAGATAATTTGGCATCACTATTGAGTCCATCGGGATACCCCCTCGGAACATGATGAATATTATCATCAGCTCATTTTCATTGTTCCTTTTCCCATTATTAGAACAATTAACATTAACTCTACATACACATAGAGATCATTTTTTATGATGTGAGTATAAACCTCATAGGATACCGACATTTTGTCCCAAACATATGTCTATATATTAAAAGGGTGTGTTACAACATTAGCTCTAGTAACCCAAATTCAGTGCCTAATTTATTATATTGGAATAAGATACATGTGATCATATCACCAATGATATATATGTTTATTTTCCCTAAAGAACCATATAAAATATTTTACTATGATTACATAAGAAATAAAATATTAATTTACTTTGAATGTATATATTCAATATAACTACATTCATTAAAATATTCAATCATTGTGTATCATATAAATGGAACAAAATAAATATGATCTAAAATTCATTTTTTTTGTTTCATAATTTGGAATCTATCAGGAGTAAATATGAAGTAATCATTTGGAAATTCAAATAACTAAAAAATGAAATTTCATTAGTAACATAAACATTAATAATAACATGGTATGAATAAATTATTATTAGATAATTATATTTAAATTATCCCATAATCATTAGATTCTTCCATAGATATAAAATTTTATCAAATATTCACATTAAAATTAATTAATAATTTCAAAATAACTAAATCAATATTTATAGACATCGTAAACATCTCTGTCAGGCCTTATTCCACAAAATACTACATAAATGGTTCAACAAAAACGAAATACCCAACATGTTTTTTCTGATAAAAAAAACTATTTAGCCTACCATATAAAATTGGTTTTTAGTGTATACCTACCCATATATTAAATAGTCATGGAAAAATACCTACAGGTAAATTTTTCACTACTTTTTAGATCTTAATGTCTATCACAATGAATTTTTTTCATTTAGAATTAAATTTTAATATACATGAGATTATTTCTTTGATATTATACATTGAGTCATTTTGTTCTTATATTATATATTATATTGAATTTGTTTTTAGTTTTTTTTATTTGATATATTGATTATGAAATATTTACTCATTATACCTTTCACTATGCATAACCCTTTATAAGAATTTGATCCCACCATTATTTTTCCATTCCAATGGTTATAAATATGGAATAATGGAATGAGTTGAAGGGTTAAAAAGATTTTCTATCACTTTAATTTTATATATTTTTTCTAATGTAAAATAGGAATAATGTTTTTATATATTTACTCAGTACTACTTAACAAATTTTTCCTTGGTGATGTGATCCCATATAACATTTTCCAATTTTAATGTTGAATACAATTACTCAAATTATCTAGAGATAGAGTTTTTATAGTTTTTATTAGAGAAGTTTTTGTAGGATCATTTGGAACTAAATATATGAAAAAATGTATTAGGGAACATAACCCTATGATATAATATGATGATAAATGTAAATATATAATAAAACATTAATATTTATTAAATGTAAATATTATATTTATTCTTAACCACACATAAATGGTTGGATACATAAATTTAATATTCTAGGAATATATTGATTAAGGGGTAGTAACAATGATACGAGTTGGGAAAATATATCTCTACTATCATTACGGTGCATGATGAGAGTTCACTTACTACTCAAATAGTTTCACACACCTTGGGGAGATTAACAGGTTAACTCAAATTTTCATTATGTATATTTCAAAAAAAAATTAGTATATGATTACTATAAATGACAAAGGATATTCAGAATGATTCTTAGATTGAAAAAATTCTACAACTATAGACATACCATAAATGATTTTTTTATTTGGTTTCCCATTAGGATTATTAATTATAATAATATGAATTTTGGATTATTATAATGGATTAAACTATTAAAAAATGTGTTAAAATTGAATGTGATAGCCAATCGAATAATTATTTTCCTGAGAAACCAAATGAAATTGTTTCTTGAATGTAAATCGAACTGATTATGTTGAAACAAAAATATTATTATATGATCAGTAATAAAACATTGGGCGAGTTTTTTGACACACCAAATAAGATAAAATGAATTTTCATGATGTCAAAAGAGTGATAAGAAATAAGTTTCATACTTATCATTTATATGGGAAGAATAATATGGGGAAATGTTATAGTGGTGTGAGAAGATGATTTATGTGTGGAAAAAATGATCATAGTGAAATTAATTTCTAAGGAAAAATGATGAGTTAAATGGGGGGATATTAAGTTCATTCTATGTTAAAATTTATAGAAAATTTATTAAGTGAGGGGAACAAGGGTTATATCCAATAAATTACCTAATATAAGGGATAATTTAAAGAACACGTAAGTATATATTATATGGAAGTAATTTATGTTTATAAATTGAAGTGTTTATGTGTTGGGATTAAAAAATTATGTTTTACACGTTTTATAGAATTGTTATTGTATGTATAAGTTTCATGAAAATTTAATTGATTGTTTTCTAGTATTTTTTATTTGGGTATTTTAAAAAAAATGTTGAATGTTACCAATAAACAAGAAAACTGATTTTGTGGTAAGGTCGTGTCATTAGAGAAGATGTTATTAAGGGAAAGATAACACTTAATATAATAAAAATGTTGAATTAATAATATTTAGTTTGGATAAATAGATTGTTTACATTGATTATGAAAATGTGACGGTGTTGGTCAAATTGAAATTTGATTGTGATTTGATGAAAATTTTATTTAGTTCATCTTTGATGATGTTTTTGGAACTTTTTGGTTTATGAAATTTATTAAATGAGCAATTGCATTATTATTTGAGGAATAATTATTATGTTAATTCTTGAAGAAGATATTTTTTCATTGAATTTGTATTATGACTCATATTATTCATGGATTTAAAGAGAATATATGATTATGTTATTCATATATATTTTTGTGAAATTATGAGATAATTAATAATATTTTTGGATAAATTATGGATAAAATATTTTGGAATTTTTGGTTTTTTAATTTGGTATAACAATATTCTAGTATTCTTATGCCTAAAATTTTATAAAATGCATAATGTTGAAATTTTTAGGTTATAATATGGTTTTTAGTGATTAATTTATTATAATGAACCTCTATGGATATCTTGTGCTAACTAGTTTGGTTTTATGAAATAATGAGTCACTTTCCATTAATTTATGAAAAATTATGATCTATTAAATGTTAATTCTAGTTCATCAGAAAAGAAAATATTATCTTCAAATTTTATTTTTTTAGAAAGTTAACAAATCCTAACTAATAGATTAATGAGTTCTTCTAAAATTTAAATAACCAAAAAATATGTTTTCTTATTTTATCTATCTCGAAAATAAATTAATACCTCAACATTACAAAACTATCTTAAAATAAAAATCGATTCTTTTTTAGTTTTATTCTCGATGAATTTATGGTCTTTTGACGCCTCTATAATGTATGGTTTCATGGTTATTGACATCATCACGACCATATTATATATAAATATTTATTATTATAACGATGGAACTTCATTCCTCAAGGTCTATAAATTTGATTCTAATCAGTGTTATATTTCTCAAGGACTCTCCTTATTTGTTATTTTACAAAATGTTTGTCATTCCCACTCCCCCTATTTAAAATATATTTTACTACCAATTTGTATAAAGTGGGTTATCAATAATGGTAGTATTAAATATGTATCCTTTGATAACCATGATAGAAATTGGAGGGAAAAATTTATTTTAGAGGTTTGGATTTAACATTTTCAGAATTTATTTGCAAAAATAATAATTTTATAGCTTTTTTAACACAGAATAGTTATATTTAAGAGAATTGAGATGTACTATTTAAATATAACCAATATATTCAATAAAAAATTATGTATATGAGTAACTATGTTATTAGTAAAATGCATAATAGTCGGAAAAAACAAAATGTGTATATTAATTATTATGTAGTAATTACTCTATTTTAGTGATGTCATTTTTTGATTGAAAAGTACATTTTATTTAGAAATTAATTTTTTACATTTTATGTGGGTAAATTATAATTAAATTATAAAAATTTGAATATTTAATTTTATATCAATAATTTTTTTAAATCATCATATAAATATTAAATTATTGTGTCAATATATAATTTTATGAAATGATTGAATTTTCTATGAATATTAAATAATAATACTTTTCTAAATACTATTATTTATTTTCATTTAACAATATAATTTAAATGTATAATTATTTTTTTATTTGGATTTAATGGTTGATATGTTACATTCTATTTATAATAATATAATAAATTATTTTTTATAAAGAAATTTTAAGTATTTTAATATAAGTTTATTTAATTTTTCAAAGACAAAATTATCTAATTTTTTGTTTTCTTTTATATTACACATTTATATCAAAATTTATTTTTGAAAATTAAGAATACCATATCATTTAAAATAGATAACAAGATTGGAATCAAGAGTTTCAATGATGGTAAATAAAATTCTTTTTTATTTATTAATATTTAATTGAAAATATGGTTAGTATCTTTCACCTCAAAAAGGTAATATAGGTAAAACATGTGAAAACTATTAGAGAAGGTATCAAAATAAAACCAATCATTGATCGTCATTCATTTTATAAGATGTATTCATCAATAATTTTCCCAGTTAATCTATGTGGAATTTTGGTTCCATTTACCCTTGATAATGATAGTAATATTATTTTCTTTAAAAACATTCTACAATTCCTCTGTTGCATATAATTAATTGTATATGTTCACATAGAGATAATAACATGTTATTGTTGAATAAAAACTAATTTTTAATATATTTAAAATGTTTTTAAGATTTTAATTTTTTAAATTATTTTAATAGTATTATTACATTAACATATTATGCAAAACTTACCCAATACATGTGCATGTAGTAAAAAAATATATATAACTGAATTCTATAAAAAATAAAAATAATATATTTTGGATTATTTATAGAGAAAGTTTAATTTTTTATTTAATAATAATGTTTTATTTATGGTCATAGAGTTTATAATTGATTCATTTTTTGTCTTGATTTTTTAATGTATAGTTAGATGAATATTTTCAAAATGATATTTATGATATTTTAGGATAAATAATATATTTTTAATATATTGAAAAAAATATTAATGACGAATATATAGATGTTAAAAGATCAAAATTGATATTTATTTCCCATTTATGTGAAAATTGTAACCTTATATAGATAATTATAACCCTATAAATTGAATTTATTTTTACTACGGTGGAGGTTAAAAATGGGTATGAATGGGGTATAAAAAATGAATAGGATAAAATGACCAAGAAAAATTATAAAACCTAATTGTATTGTAAAATATATAAAATACACTTATCAATATTAAATATGGGTAACTTTTGATCTATTTCTGAAGAAAGTGTCTTAATAATATTATAATCTATGAAAAATTACAAGTGTACCTCTAACCTCAATAATTATAGGGAATTTAGTCCACTCAAATATTATAATATAATGAGAGAATTACCTTGAAATAACCCTCAAAAAATATTTTCCCAAAAACATTATCCACATTTTAGAGGTTATTTTCTTCCGAAATGTCCAACTCTGGGGACTTTAAGAAGAGATCAAAAAGTGGTTTCTCCTAGAGAAGTATATCATCTTAACAAAACGATTTCTTTATTATTCCTATTTTTATGACTTCATATTTAAATAAAAGCTAAAAATAATAAAAAATGTATATAAAACATATATATATATATATGATATTATGTTGATGGAATAATATTTATTCAGCTCCATCTACATTAAATGGGAAAAAAACTATATTTCGTTCAGATGGTGGACTACCACCAAGGAAATGGATGCATTTTTTCCCTCATTGGATCAAAAGGATAGTCATAATTATTGAACAAATTATTTTATATTATAGTTTTAAAAAAAAATCATGAAATTTAAAATATTTTCTACTCCCTTATTATTTTACCCATTAAAAATGTATACATCACTCATGCATACATATGAATTACCATCTCCATAAAGCGATGTGATTCATTTTTCATGTCCCCCAAAAACGAATAATTAATAATATATATCATGAGAATAAGTTATAATATTAATTAAATTAATATAATACAATATATTCTGAAACTACAACCAATGGACAAGAACATGAATATCTTTAATAAAAAAGATATGAAAAAATGATCTAACAACAGAAAAAATTATAGAAATGACATATTGTTGAAAAATTAGTGATATATATTTATAATTAGATCAAATAAAAAATTATAAATATTAATATTATTCTTTTTCTCCTAACCCAATATAATGGGGACCAAACCACGCCTATTACAATCATACAATCAATAGACCATGGGATAATGTGTAGTGATGAGTAGGACTGAAACTCAAAAAGGAGTCCTTAGTCTATGGTGAATGTGTGACTGAAATCACATTCAAATCGAAAAAATAGTGTAGATATAGTATTAATTGAAACAAAATATTCCTGTAAAAAATATATCTCACAACAAGAGGTGAATAGAAGTACATAAAGTAGAAAAAGAAAAAAAATTAATCCCACCAATACTAAAATATAGTCCATCCTACTTAGAAGGAAGGGAAAATAAAAAAGTTAAATTCTTAGAAAGGTATTTTTTAAATTATCAAAAAACACCTCTGTCAATCTAACACAGTACTATCATCCTTGTCTAGTTCTAATGAGGAATCCTTCTAAAGGATGATTATCTTAAAAAGGCGTTCCATGTGTGTGAAAATACTATGCAGAGGTCAGTATTAAAACACCAAATAAACACCCCAAAAATCCATGATATTAGGGAGAAACTAAAAGGTGATAGTACTCTTGACCCCAAGCTAGAGGGGACCCAATAAATATTGAACAAAAAAACACTATCAAGACTATTCCTTATAAGAAAACAATTAGTTATCTCAATCCTTATGTTGTTCCAAACATGATATGTGACAATACCATAAATAATCATGAAATTAACCACAAATAATCATCTTAGACTCAATTTATCATGAGGTTCGAACCATATAACCAATAATAGGAATATACCCATGGATAAAAAGTAATGAATTTCCAAGAATACACACTCTATAAGAACATCCATCCAAATTGGAACATTTCTAAGAGATACTCTATTGGTAGAATCTATTTAGGTCCAAATATTTTGCGCATAACCAACTATACTATCACAAATTTCCTTCTCCTCACACAATCACAAGTGTACTCAAGTGGATAGACCTATGCCTCCCACTACACATATTTGAAAAAGAACATCTCTAGATCATGCACTAGATTCATTCACTTTGGTGATAGAGAAGAGGGACATATAACTCAATTCTACTCCACTTATGAGTGTATACTAACTCCATTCCATCTTGATGATCCATTGAATCACCCATATAGAGTGTTTGGAACTTCACCATGTCGAGGGAGAACAATATCATAAAGAGGTGTCACACATATTTAGTATAGGGTTCCACACCTCATAAAAATTCTCCACAACTGAGTGAGCTCTAAATCTCATAGAGGACATAATCCCCACTAATATTAGAATATTGGGGATTAGTATTCAATAGATATAAGACGCACACCTTGGAATGGAATGGGATTAAAGCTCAATAGATATTGGACCCACACCCTATGTATTGGGTAGTAACATCTCTACCAATAAGATATCTACCGGGGACCTGAATCTAGACTACATTAAGTTGTGATGACCCCAGGATGGAGGACCCAAAAAGAGCTGTGAAAAGGTTGTACTAACTATTCCTTAATCTTATTTTATGGAGGACCCCCACACTAGAATGAAATGGGAGTACCGACTCCCTGGATATGTAACCAACTCCCTGGAACAAAAGGGGATTGTTGTATTAAAGTTAATTCCACATATGTAGGTCACATCCCCTTGTTAAATAAGGCATTACTGAATCCATGGATAAAATAATCTCACCTTTGTATAAAATGGGAGTACGTGCTCTATTTTCATAATTTATATATTGGTTTAGGGGATATATATGATATGGGAGGTATGTCTCCATCTATTGGATTGATACCGAGGACCTGCACTATGATCTAATTGGGGGGGGGGGGGGTATGTAACCAGGGGGACCAAGTCCTTATGTAAGGGAATTGCACCTATTATCATGTGGGGGGGGGGGGTCATCTGTAAGAATCCAAGAGGTGAGGGTAACCATTCCTTGATAATACATTGGATTAATTATCATAATGTCCTTATAGTAAGCTAAACCTATATCTAGAATCAGTCATTCATATCTTAAAAGATTTATACACACATCTTGAATTATGTCGCAACCCTATTAAGTGTAGTGGAAGTGCACCCTTATATCAGAGGAGAACCCCTCTAATGGAATATACTGTCTGTAGGGAACTTGTTTTGAAGATGTAATGGAAGGAAACTGACCCCGAAATCACTCTATTAATACACCATGATCACTACACAAAATAAAGAAACACTACTACAACATCATGCCAAATCGTATATTAGATTCTACCATGATGTCCACATTGACATTATGCATGGAAAATTGGACATGATATGACACTAACATGCCTAAATCCTTTCTTTGAAGAAGGAGAAACATTAGGCTGATGTTCCCAAGAACATTACATGGAATGTGTTTCGAACCAGACAACACGTAACTCCACCTTATTATGTACCTGTGTTCTCAGCTACATGTCTAGGATATTTGTGCGAGAATACATTGAGTGTACATGGTTTACACAATATATATATACTCACCTGGGACCCTGGATGTGACCTTCCCCATACAGCTCAACTAGTGGTGTCTTGGAAAATGCATGTACCCCATGTACAAGGTGTGTCCGAGATTATCAGCCTTTTGGTTATGGCCTCATCCCATGCCAATGCACAAAATACCTTGTATGTGTATGCTTGATTTATATGGTCACATGACCATATATCTTGACACCAAATTCATTTCTATTCCCATTTTCAACATTACCACAAATTACTACACTTCGTGTTCTCCTAGTACTTGACATGTAGTTTCCAACTATCATCTTTCTTGAATGTGAAGAACATATATCATCTACCTCTTCACTACATTCCCTGTTATCAGGAATTATGAATGTGAATTCCCAATGAGCCACTCAAAACACCCATGTTTTCACTAAACCGCAAAGATCAACCCCCCAAGGTGTTATCTAGAAGTTTTATTGAGGTCTCAATCCTTAATGAAACTAATAAAAATTAGATCCGGGATTTAAACTCAAATCCACTTACCTCATGATGAAATTTAAAATCATTGAGTGCATATCCACACATTAATGTTATTGGCCCACAATCAGGAATCAATCACCACCAATATAGATGATTAGAAGTGCCTCCCCTCCTTGGTTATGATTGAAATCATCTATTGTGTAAGGGGGGTCACATAATCCCCCATTGATTCATTTGATAATGGTTTGGGAGAAGATGATGCAATATTTTCAAAACACCAATATCCCCATCTCTTATGAGGTAATTCCCTAAACTGACCACCTGATGCTGAAAACATTTTGTATAAGCATGGGTAAACATCACATTTTGAACTCATGTGTTGTATCAGATTTATGATCCAAGAATCTGACAAAGTGTTCAACATTTTGACAATGAACTTTTCCATGATATAAAAATATGTTTAATATTTTTAATATAAAAACACTGAGGATATCTAGGACGTAAAATCCCATGATCACTGATCGCCAGAATTCAGAATTATTATAAGAAACAGTACAATTTCATACATGTCAAAACTAGAGTCAATGTATAATTCCCGCCATAAGTATTTACATCCAAAAAAGTGATAGATTATGTTAATGTTGGAAAAATGATTACACTATTGGCACTCTAATTCCAGTGATCTCATCACTAGTTTCATTGATTCCCACAAGAACAAACTAAGGGGAACCACGAAGTCAACCACAAAAAACATTTATCTCAAACCTGAATGACATTGCTAAATATAGGATATACATGTCTCTGAAGATATAAAACATGGTGAGCACCTAGTGACCTTTACATCTATGGACTTAGGGTCAATTATTACATCACATCACTAAATTGTCTAAATATTGACATAGTATAGAATTATTCATTCAACCCTATATTAATGACAGCACCCCAATATGTAACCCCACCATGTATACAAATGTCAAAGAGACTCATCCACCACATCTTAACACTACATTCTATGGGTGGAACTGACTCAAAAATATATTTTTAATCATGTTATAAAATTAATCTTTGTTGAGAAGGCATTGTTATTTTCCACGATTCAATATCTATACCAAAGAACACTATCATGGGGTTCTACAAATTCCCCATATCACATATGTCATTCTTAAATAAATAATTTGAAATAGTATATTACCTCAACAAGGATTTTATCTATGATAATATAAAAAAGGACTCATTTAATACATCTAATCAACAACAGAGCATCTAGGTCGTAAGAATATGTAGTGTGTAGCTATCATTTACACATACTCCAACTCCATAATCCAACTTTGGACCACATAGGTGTTGTCATTGAATCATCTCGAACAATATTCCACCTAATGCTACTCACCCTAATACTCCACCACATCCTCAATCTGGAGACACACCATTCTCTAGAAGATTCCTTTTCTAGGGTGATCCCTCTATTGTAACTTTTTCAACATCATGATGCATTGAAAAATCTTGTGGGAGATTCCCTCATCATTCACAATCGAATCACCATCTCTCTCATGGCTGACCAAACACATCAGGGAATCCTTGAGACTCTGACCATACATCTTGGGATAATTTACTGAAGTGTCTCACACACATAGATCTATGATCTTGCTTCCATTTAATAGCTGTCTAGGTATCTACATTTAAGTTCCCATACGCAACAATTGGATTATTCTAATCCAAAAATCTATCCATCCCTATTTCCCATATGAGCACACCAGCATAAGTGGGAATGAACAGTGATGTCACTAATACCTAAATCTCTATGAGTAATAAAAATTTTATGGTATGAGTTTGGATTAACTAATATCTAACCATATCTTGGAGGTATTGCGTCCAATCTATTATCCTTATCATGTAAATTTCTATATACATACTATCATTCTAATGTTGTAGAAGCTCATGTATAAGAACATACTTCAACAAGCCTAGATAAAACTCTTCCATGAATATTCTTTCATGATACATACAGGTGAGTGTAAAATTTTCATGATTCTATGTTACAGGACTCCACCATCTTTTGAATTAACCATGTATAATACTCATAGTTATGACCACCATCTAGATATTATGTTTCCTCAAAAGCTGGAAAACACATGTGAATTCCTCAAATTAGTCATCAGAGTCCTTAGGATATGTATCACTCTTATAATATATAGGATACTACCTATATAACTCATAAAACATACTGCTAATATACATATCCTCATCTTAAACTTCTGGCACTACTTTCCATTGAATGAGATGTGGATCAACTGGTGAACAACCTGGAGGTACCACATCTGGACAAGGGCCTTTAAAGGAAGCATCCTTAAAGGTAGGATCGTCATATCAAACCTACTATGTATTCTTTTATAGCTATCATTAAAGTGGCATATTAAAAAAATAATCAATATGCTCTATAGTAATTGAGTATATCATGGGATTTAAATCAAGAATTACCAAGAGCTAACAACCCAATTCACTATGATTCATGTGACAAAATTACATGGTGACTCGTTCCCCAATGTATACAGTTAACATATAGGTTATAAGGGTCCATGTAAATGGATACATTATCACATTTTCCAAATCTGTAGTCGTTGTAAAAAAATCCAAACTTGAAGAAAATTAACACTATCTTCTTAAATCCAAAACCATGCTCATAAATAGAAAACAACTATGTTGTAGTCCCCATTTAGAAACCACTATGATGACACTCTATCATAACCCTAGCCTACTAGGGCCTGATCCGTGACATCCACATGCCCACCATCAACACTCTATTAGTTGGAATCCAACATTGAGTACGAATATCACACACAAGGGTGGCCATATGAAATTATACCTATATGCATGCTCCCACATAGGTCTCCAGGAAATAGTTCAATGAAAGTGATTACAAAAATCAAAAGTTCACGCATAAATTTATCCCTGAAATAGAGTATAATAGATGTATTGAATTTATAGAATGCTAAAAACAAAATTCCACATAAATTTAGAGGTGTTTATCCATCTCAAAAGGTTGGGAAAAATATAAAAAAATCATTAGAAGACCCTTCATCTAAGAACCAAGAAAAACCAGGGTCTATATAGTACATTATGCTTCTCCTTCATGATGACCTCCTAGAACACTATTAAATGTCCATTCAACATCACAAGACATGTCGTGTCCAGGAAAATTCCATTCATGGTTGAGTATAACAATACACAGTATGATCCCAAAAAAAAAGGATCACCTGAAGGGGAAAAAATATTCTCTAATCCAAGATATAGGGAACCTAATAGATAGAAAAAAATAAGTTTCCTATAGATGAAACCACAACTAAAAAAAAATAATTATCTTAATCCATGTTGTGCTTTGACCAATAGATGTGACAACATCATAAGGAAACCCCAAAATCACCTAGATATACTCATCTAAGACACCATGTCTCATTAGGTTCCAACCACATCGCCAGCAAAGATATTCTACTGATAGATCAATGGTAAAAATTGTCTAGGATTAGGTTCTCTAGAAGTCATTCCATCCCATATTTCACTCATCCAATAGATAGCCTCTATCTAAAACATTTCTATACATCCACATATAATTCAAAGAAACAAAGAACTTATCATCACTTTCTTGAACCCAACGAATGCTCATATGAATCCAAGTGGAGATGCAATCCCCTTACCACAACACATAATCAAGAGATAACTGCTCCAAACTATATACCATGTATATCCTCAAGGATGTTAGAGAAGAGTGACTTGCACCTATTTCATTCCCCATATCCAATGGGGTGCATAATTCTAAAAATCACTCCATAAAATTGTAGTACCTGTATGGAGATGCCCACACCTCACCTTCTCAAGGGATCTCTATCACCTAAGTAGATTTAATGCATAATGAGAGGATGATCCTGATGATGGTTATTATGCTCCTCTACTAAGCATTATCTGACTCTCGTGTAGGACCTACTCATTACCAATACTCAATTATAGGGGAGTACTACTATATAGATAGTGGACATGCTCCCAAAAATAGAAATAAAGTAAAAATCCATTGATATTGAAAATTATGATTTTATATATGATATTCTTCTTACTTATAATAAGATTGATGTCGGGGACCCACTACCTGACTCGAAAGGGGTATACTATCCCCAGTCACGATGAACCGCATCTTGGAGTTACATGGGAGTACTAACTCATCTTGGACATTTAATATAGAGGACCCACTCCCTAATTTGACTAGGGAGTACCAACTACGTGGATAATGGACCCACACCCTTGCACAATAGAGAAGTGTCAACTCTATATTAAATCCACTTATCGAGTAATATATCCATAATGGAACAAGTAAGTCAAGAGTCCATGAATTGAAAACAGGCACACTACTTTGAGAGGGAAGTACCTACTCTATAATTAAATATTTTATATAGGTATCGTTAACCGATATGATAGGAAGGTTCTTACACTATATACATGAATGATATGGAGGACACCCACCATGGTATGATAGGGGATTACCAACCCTGGGAGAATTTAACCATTTGTAGAGGAACCCAACCAGCTATAGATGAGTTTTTTCAAAACCGATTTGAGAGATAAGGGAAACGAATTCCAGGAAATGATAAGGGAGTATTGGTACAAGAGTATCTATGATAATCGTAACTAATCACTATCATCAATCTAGCATTGCTAAAAGGAATACCATGCTCAACACAACTCATGTCACATATTTTCTATGGGTAGGGTACCTATACCCTGATAGCATGGGAGAACCTCTATACTGACCTAATGTGTCTAGGACAACAAGATTATTGAGATGATTGGGAGGGGTACTGACCCCATGTCCTCTCATGTGATTTACTGTGATCACTAGCCTTGATCTAGCACTGAAATGGTAGAGTTGTTCTTTAATAATTCCACGTTATATCTCACCTGTCACTATGAATCGTAACATGATGTTATTTTCAAAAAAATGATCATGATCAGCTACTCAAATAATTTAACTCTTGTCCCAAATAAACAGATACACTAGGATGTAGTTCCCAAGAACCATTTACATTGTTATTTAGGGTCCACACAACTTGTGACCACAAATATTAACATGTAAATTCCCTATTCTTTTTTGAATGACAAACTATTTGTTCTGACACAATGAATACATGGTGTACAAATGCTTTTATCGCCTCACCTAATCCAAAAATCATGTCATTCCCTACACAGCTTAGCTGACCATGTCATCCATAATGAGTGCAACCAGAGTACATGGAGTGTTAGTTATAACCATCCAATTGATCATGTACGTTTCCCATGTTGGAGGACTTCACCCTGTATCCATATATTTTGGTCATGTAAAGTCACATGACCATGTCTCATAACACATAATTAATGGCCATGCCCCTCAGTCACACAACTAATGATCACTATAAGGTGTGTTTCCCCAGTGCACAACCTGTTGTTCCTATTTTTCACATACCCATAATTGGAAGAAAAAAGGCATGTTCCTCTTCATATCCAGACATGTGATCAGCAATTAATAATGGTAATTCCCTATGATCCACTAGTAATGCCTCATTTTCCACTAAACCACACATATCGAACCCCATAAGACCAAATAATGGATATAATAGGGCAATAGAAACATAAATACACATTAAAGGAGGATTTTGACTTAAAAATAAAATCTACCAACCATAAGAAAAAACAAATCATTTGTTGAAGATCCATTCCATGTGGCCATTACACCATGATCCTCCAGTGATCACCATCAAGATCAATGATTATCAAAATTTCTACTCCTTGGTTCATCGTTGGATCCTACGTCTAAGAAGGGGGATCACATTCTCCAATTTTTTTATGTGATATGAGGGTTGGTGAGGATATTAGTTTATTTTTAATATACTAATATCATAATCTTTTACTCTAACATAACCTCAACTGAGCACCAGAAACCAACGCACATTATATAGCTAACAGGGTAAAGACTATGTTCTGTTCTAAACTATAGTCTATGATTTCTATTCCCATCAATTTCATGGGATTTATTCCAAATTTATAGTGAAACTATATATACATGATAAATTATATTAAATGTTTTTATTACAACTTCATTAGGGCTCTTCAGGACCCATAATATATCACCAACTCAGCTACAAGATTCATAAATAGTCTAAGAAATACTACAAAGTCATACACATCAAAACCTGATTCACACAAATTTTATAAATAAATAATATTTAAAATCCATTATTAATTATTTTATATAATGTTAGTAAATGTGGATTTATGATGTGTTATTTTCAGATCTCTCTTTCATTTTTAGGTTTATATTTACTTATTCAGTGACAATATTATTATAAGATTATGTGTTTAATCAATTCTAATTATTTCATATCCACTTCAATTTTTTTATTTTTATTTAACTATTTTTCATATCATCACATCATTTATTTGTTACATCTTCAACATTATGATCATTTTATGAGATTTTTTTTGAATTTCTTCTCTTTTTAGACATATCTGGTATTGTGCACTTATTTACATTTATGTTATGTATATACTACCTTTTTGATGTATTGAACATGAGTAACTATTTATTAGTATAGAATAATTTTCTATTTCATGTTTACTTGATCAAAGGGTTTACCATTTAAATATTTTAATGGAGGTAAAAATTTATTTTTCCCTCTCTTGTATTTCATATTTCTTGTATTTTTTATTAATGGAATATTATAATTAATACTTCATAAAAGCCTTCAATTTCCTTTTCCTATTTTTATTAATGGAATTAGAATGATTTCAAACAATCAATACTCTCTTTTTAACTATATTTAATAAATTAAATGTTTAAATGAAATTTTGGTCTTATTTCACTTTCAATAATATATATTTTTCTTATTTTTCCATATTTTAAATTTATCTTAGAAAAGTTATTCTTATTTAAAAAAATGTCTTATTGGGGAATTTATTCATATTTATGAGTTTTTACCTGGTTTGAAATAATAATTTATAATGTTTTACAAAAGGATCATTTTTTATGTTATTTATAAAATGTAAAAAAAATTTGATTGTTTTTTACGAAAATCATGTTTATAGACATTACCGCCACACTAACCATTTTACATTATTTATCATACTATATATTTTTTGAATTGTTTTACGAATAAAAAACATTAATGAAAATAATTTTTCATGTTTCAAATCCATTTTATTTTATTCTCTAATATTCATGAATATATTACAAACTCTTTATTTTTTATTAAATTACTATTAGCACATATTTCTTGTTTATTTTTTTGTTATTGACATTGTCTGGAGTAAATAAGGCATAATAAATTAGTAAAGGAAAATAACTTAAAACTGATTGAATTTAATGAAAAGCAATATTATGAATAATAATATGGTTTGAAGAATTTATGATCAAATAATGAAATATAAATGATCATATGAGCATAAAACATATATATATATATATATAATATAACTATTATGATTAAAAAATTGGAATAAATAACTAATTTCATAGTTTTGGTATTCATACATCTATATATATTTAAGTAAATGATTATTCCATATTCAATGTAATCTTATAAAATGGGTAGGGCCTAGGAAAAATACCCAGCTTATTTTTTCTCATAAAACCATCAGATACATAGAGGAGAAATATTATTTCATGCCCACACATCTCAGAATAAGATAAATATTTACTCATATATTTAATGATTAATTAAATTAATAAAAAGTATTAATTTTTATTAAATATCATTATTGAGTAATGGAATTTAAATATCAATATTTTCCATGTTAATAGAATAACTTTCATTGTAAAATAGCTTATGAAAAATTGTATATAATGTTGAAAATATGAATATCCATTGTAAAATAGAATATATATATATTTAAGAGAATTTAATATCAAATTAAATATGATCATAAGAACATTATTTTTTCAAAACAATTTTAATAACCACAAAATTAACTGCAGAAAACAGATAACCAATAATTCAACATAATTATTGGTTTTTAATGGGAGGGTTTATTTAAGAGAATAAAATCAAAGTAAAGAGAAACACTAAAATACATTTTCATTAATTTATATTATTCATAAAATCATTTAGTAACATTACGATAGTCTAAATATCAAAAAAATGTTATGATACTGTGATTGTATATTAAGGCCACAATCATTAAAAAGACAAATTTCATATTTTTTTGAAAGAATGTCACAAAATGATCCTTCATAAATCATTTTAAATATTCCTTTTAAACCATATAAATGGTCATGGAGGACATAAAATGTTCATTATAAATTATTTTAGTAAATAATCATTAATTTGGAAAATAAAATTTAAGAAATATGGGCAGGGATGAAGAATATTCCCAATCAAAAAGAGATATAATATTGGGTTTTATATTAAAATTAATGTAGCATGATTCAATTTCCAAATACATTAAAAGTTAGAAGAAACATGGAATCTCCATATATATCTACTTGATACAAAAATATATTGTTTTATGATGGATATATAATAATATATGTTTAATGAAAAATTTAATAAATCCCAAAAAATAACATTTCAAAATAAATTCTTACCAATTTCGTCACTTTTAAATTAAAATTCAGTGAATGATATAAGATGAATTGAAACAATAATAGTAATGAAAATAAATATATTCCTGTTAAATATATTTCAAGGGTTATATATTCACCACATAACTTTAAAAAGTTTCATAAAACCAATCATTACTCAATGAAGTGGGAATCAAGATGAAATACCTAACACTGTTCTTAACATTGATGAATGAATATATAGAAGAAGTGATTATGTATAGAAAATGTGATTCCATCTATTTTTTTAAAAATAAAACATGAAACAATTTTAATTCATTCAAAATATTATTTGTTTTATGATAGATACAATGAAGATGTAATATAACCCAATGAAATGATATTGAGATATCAAACTCCTTAACCAATACATCAACTTTTTTTATTGCGATTTAACCTCAAATATAATTATTTAATCATGTTATTAATTTATAGTAGAACAATAGAGACCTTGACATGCCATACATGGATATAACTTAAAATCTAGTAGAATATTAATCAAATTACAAATGTATATGGAGAAAATCTATAATAGTTTTAGAGTATTTTAAAATGTGGAAAACATTCTTCTAGTTTGGTGAATGATCATCAACATCTCCCTTACTAATCTTCAATTTTTGTACTCCAACATAAAATATTTCATCGTAAACTATGGAAATTAAACATAAGAAAGGGATGATATCTAATAATTACTATGGGAAAATAAAGAATATAAGGATTAATATTTTTAATATAATGGTACAATAACATGAGAATAATATTTGAGGATCATTCAGTACACATAAAAGACAAATAACATGAGGCATGGAATAAAGATTGGAATTTCATGATTCAGGAATTATAATAATATCAATAAAAAGAACCATGTGAGAAAATCGTAAGCATGAGTCATGGAAATTTTGGAAAACACATAAACATATAATATAATTCCCTATAAGTAGTGGGATATTTCCAAAAACATATTAGGGGAATTCATAAGGAATACACCTACAGGTAGAGAAACACCACCACTTATAGTCATTATCCTAATAAGGGTTCTGGTTCCCTTTTCTTCCATAGGCAGTATATTTCTCTATATTCCAATGGTGGATCATGTGTACCCATCTTCTCATCATGGATTAGGTATCCCCATCTTCACATAGTCGATCCAGTTTACCTATCTTCTATAGTGGATCAAGCCCATTAACATGATTCTCATCATATTTTCAAGAGATATAATTTTTTCCCTATAAATTGGAGGGAGATATATTCCCCACCCATCACATAATGATATCAAACATATAATTCCAAAATATAATAAATCATTCATCATATCATGAACCATGAAATAGATGGGTTTCATAACAATTAAATCATGAGTAATGAAATGTTTTGTATATCATTAATATTTCATCATATCCTTACCTATGGGAAAGTGGTAGGTCTCATAATAATTTAATGAAAAAATAACCAACTAAAGGAAGTGGGTTTCAAAATTATATAACATGTGGATGAGAAACATGTGTCATAAAAATAATTCCATCAAATTAGAAACCATTAAATAGATAATAAAAATGTTATTATTGGATCATATCACAAGAAAATCAGAATTTGCGACAACATGTTTCATCCTAGATATAGAATTATTTTGAAAGATCACATTGATTATTTATTAAGTAAAATAGCCTTAATTTTATAGCCATTTTTATAATAAAATTTCAAAGAACCTTTTCACATATAAATAGACTTACCATTTAATTTTAAATATTTCTTATGGAATATAAATTTTTCTTATTTTAAAAACACTTCTTGAAAAAATGATGCATTTTCAAAAAAAAAATTTAAAATATTTATGAAATGATATAAAGTAATCATCATAATATTTTAAAAACCCTTTAATTTGAATAAACCATGATAAATCATAATGAAATATTGAAAAAATTTAGAAAACCCTTTTAATCAAAAATAATTTGTTAATATAAAAAAGGATTGAAATAATTTTAAATACCCTTTTAATTAAATATCTTGGAAAAAATATAAATTATTTTGAAAGAATTAAAATATATTTATTTTAAAATAATAATTTCATAACATATAAATCAATCTTTTACAATTATTTAAAACACTTTATAAAAATATAACATTAATGAAAAAAATCATTGAAAAAAACATTAAATTCAACACATTTCCAGTATATTAGAAAATATATTATTTACAGAAACTAACCATATAAATATACGAAGGGAGATATAAAGGAATGTTGGTTATGCCGCTAGGTAAGTCCTTATATATTAACCATTACATTATCACCAATTTTTTTTTTGAAATTTGACTTGATTAATAAATGAGAATAATATTGCTCGTATGTTTTTTTTATAAAAGTTAAAACATTGGTATAACTGTACTTCAAAAATCATTGGATACTATAAATAATTATTAAAATAAAATTTAAAAAAATTGTTTTCAATTAACAAATATTTTCAACTGAAAGGAGAAATAAAGATGGATTTTCATAAAAAAATTATCTTAATTATCATAAATAAAATAATCTTTATAAATTGTACTAAATAATCAATATAACATTTATAAAAACGGGATAATAAAATTATTTGGTTTTTTAAGAGATAGATCATTATATTTCTTCAATAGTATCATACTCATAAATAATCATTATCATCAATGTGATTATAATAATAATATGTTACCACTTTGGTAACATTGAATCAAAATCCCCTTGAAAAAATAAAAATACATGAATAATAAAATATCATTAGAATAATTAGAATCATGGTATAACATTTAAATTTTCAAAATCTATACCCCATAAAAAAATATAGATGCATAACACAACATGTATCATAAATAAAGAAAATTGAAACACATTTTCATTCCTGATTTAGTAACCTTGGAACCATAAATCACATGAATGAATGATGATAAAATGGATATGCTAATACACATAAAAATAATTTTAAGAATCAAAAAATAACTTTATGGAATGTATATACACCACATAAAAAAATTACTTATATATAAAGAATAAGACTCACTTGAATTTAAGTGGGACTAAAAAACAATTACTACTTAGTTAGCATTTGATTTGTGATCCACATGAAATAATAAAATATGTTAAATCATGTATTATCTTCAAATATATTAAAATAAATATTTAAAATTTCATATGGATGTATATAATTGACACAAAAAAATCAGGTGGTGAATATGGAATTGTACTAATGGAATTAAAAAATTAAGATGGAATTCTATTACCTTACATCTTGAATTTATTTTTACTTGTTCAAAACATACTTTATAATAAATATAGTTTTATCAAATATAAAATAAAAAACCTTATTATTATACATCATATATTATATGAATTGGTTACGAATTTATGTGACAAATTTATTAACAACACGATGTTAACGTTATGTTTCAGGTAATATCAGCATTGTTTTCCATATATGTTTTGGATTTTTAATCATGATCCTCTCACATAGATAATTATTGAATTATTTATAAATTGTAATTAATGATATAAATATCCTATATATTCATTTTAAATGTATTTAAAATATTATATAAAATAATGTAATATGAAATGGAATATCAAAATCATAGAGAAGGTAGGCCGTACGTACGTATGAATGATGTTTCTGTTTTATTTTATTATTGAATAAATGAATGTAAATGATATATGTATATATAATGTCTTTATTTTAGTATTATTATTTCATATATATCATATATTTTTTAAGATTCCTTCTTTAATACATTCCATTTGTAGTGTTAATTAATCACATTGCTTTGCAGACAATGTAATCCACATGACCCCAAATGAAGTTATCATATTTACATTAAATAGAAATAATGAAGGTAAGATATATAAAATAAGTAAACAAGTATAATGAAATCATAAAAATAATATATATATATCATATAAAAATATATTTTCCATTATAATTCCAAACCATGAGATGAGGTAATGGAAAAATGAACATTTTTTGTGAGGAAGTAGTTCATCATATAGAAGAACAGGATGCTCATTATACAATAGTTGGAATTTTGTGTAAGTGTAGTTAAAACCCATAGAATACAAATATATGTATTTTTATGATATTGTGGTTATTATATAATATTGTAAGAATAATATTTTTATTGTAGAAAATGAAAATTAAACAACAGATCATGAGGAAGGATGTTACCTCATCATTAGATAAATTCTCTAGGTTTCCACCAAAGAGATTATTTTATCAGATTCCCACTAATAGAGAGGATTTTATGGTGAAATATGTATACTTTTAACTAATTTTAAAATAAATATTTTTGAAAAGTTCTTGATTGGTCTTAATAAGTGGGAGGGGAGAGTTCCATTTTATTGTAGAAGAGAAGTGTCCTTAATGTAAATTTTTTAAAAGGGAACTCCACCCACATTTTTTCTATGTGATTATGATTAAATTATGGAATACATTCAATAAAAGGGAGGATATTTTAGAAATAAGTATGTAAAATGGAATTTTTACAATTAACAAGGTCAATTTATCTTTTATGAATAAGGGGTAGTCCTTTGGGAAGCTAATTTATCTCTTAATCATTATAATTAACCTTGAACCAATTTTCTAATATTTTTTGTACAAAAAATGCATAACTTATTAAAAATTATCAATTATTTCAATTTAAAATATGGAATCCATTTTTTGAAACTCTAACCACCGAAGTGGTATAATTTAATTTAAATTTAATCCCACATATGGGAGGACAAAGAGGGTTTAATGAAATCATTTGGAGTAAATTTATATGAAATTATATCCAATTTCAATGTAAATTTGGTTCCAATGAACAAAATTTGATTAATTAATGTAATAATTATTTAATTAAACTATTTAACCAAACTAAAATATTATTTTTATTTAAAAGCAATTTATATTGAAAAGATATTTTGAATTTAAATTCAGTCATTTTCATTATTCATCAATAGATTAAAATCCACAATAAATACCAAACCATCACCGAAATTAATTTTTGACATTATGCATAAAATTTTTTTGTATAGTTTAAAATAATAATTATAAACGCTTCAAAACTGATATTCTAAAAGGGTTCACTATAAAAAGGTTGTAAAATTACCATTTTCGAAATATTTATATATTTAATCACAAAATTTGATTTATTCATATCTTATACCTATGAAATCTATCGTATGAGTATCGAAAATATTGATTTAATATATAAAATATATTAATTTTATTCAAAATAATAATAATAATGGTTTTGTTTAATTTATTGAGATAAAATTGTGTTTGTGAATATGTTAACAGTTATCATAGAAATATAATTTCATTATTCTTCAGTTTCTCTTAATTTATTTTATAACTAATTGAAAACTATAGAATTAATTATATAAAAATGTATATATAATATATTCAAAATTTATTTTATCATATTCATCACATTCATTTTAGTGGACTGGTGGTAACTATAGTAGACTCTTAATAGTAAGATTAATATATATTGTAGTTCAGTAAAACACAGCCTTGTGTGTAATGCAAGCTAAAAAATGATCTTGGTATTATGTGTAATACAAGACAAACATAGTGTCGTGTATACCACAAGATAATATATGTGTTGATTGTTTTTCAGTCATTGCTTGGATTTTCATATAATGAAAGACACACTTAGTGATTTTGTATAAAAATCGATATTTAGTGTTGTGTGAAATGAAAAATATTAAAATGATTAAATTAATTCCAATAAATATTCATAAAATATTTGGGAGTGAAATTAAAACTCTTTTAAATGAACATATACCTCTAAATTGATTTTTTTAGAAAGGATTTAATATTTGAATGATCCATTCATAGAAACCCACATGGTATAAATTTATAATAAAACACACTTCAAAATTGGAAAGTCGAAAACATAATGGTTACACAAAGTAAAACATAACTAGGTTTCTAGATAATATAAAATTGGTGGATGTGAAAATCATGAACTAGTAGAAAATAATAAATAATAATAGTGATTTATAAAGATAAAAGTTCCTAAGATATTGGGTGATCTAGATAATGTAAACAATCCCAATACCATAAGGTGAAGAATCAAGAAAGAGGTCATTGATATCATAAAAAATGATTATAATTTAACAAAATTATATTTGAATACAATTTTATAAAAGTTGAATATTATTTCATAATAATATATAGAGAATTTATTTCATTCCCTTTTATAAAATAAATATCACCCTTTGGGCGTGTCTTGACCAATTCACACTTCACATCTGTAAGAAAAAAATGATGTTAAATTTTTCATTCGTGGATCACAGATTGATCCTGATACTATTGATAAGTCATCCCATCTATCATAAGTTACAATAAAAAATAAATTTTTAGTATATATTATCCAATATGTACAAATCCTTATGTGGTCAGATAATACTTCAATATCATAAACATAATCCATATTATAACTTAAATAATCAATAATTGATTAGCCTTATAAAACCACATAAAAATGAAGATCCAAATAATTATAAATAAGCTCATTAAATAATCATAACATTTATCCACCATATATCGAAATATATCTCCTGTTTTTGAAATACAAAAGATGATAATTCCATCATCAAACATTCTCTGAAAACAAGGTAGTAAACCAAATTACGAGATATCCTTTTCTAAAACATGCATGCATCCTTATTCAAAATATTACTAGATATATTCATAAAATAAATTCATTAGAAACATATTCTATGATGATATAGATCAAATGGTCAACAAATTAATAATTATTTCAAGGGTAATACGTACAATACAATATAAATTATCCATATAAATCATTTCTTTATCCAAGATAAACACAATTTTCTCAACAGAAATGACACTTTAAGGGATACATTCCCTTAATAAAAATAAAACATTAACATTAAATGTATTTAATATTAAATTATAAAATTCAATATTTTTTTGAAATAAATAATGGAAAACATTTACATACTGATTCATATAATATAATTCATGAATTCCTATACATACACACCTCAATCATACAAATTTATTCAAATACCATTACAAAGGAGTCATCATATTATACCTTAAAACCCCCATTATAGAATATGAAATATTAATATTTTCTTAACGTTACTTTACCACAATCCTATAATTATTCATACATTAAATGTAAAAAGTAATGGATGAACGTCCCATTAATTTCACTTTTAATTTTAGGCATTTTTATCTTTAGTAGTATAACCAATACTAGAGTACATTCTTGATTTTTTCATGAGATATCCACATAATAAATATATTATCATCATGCCCAAAATTTAAAAATTTGAAACATTAAATGTTAACCCAGATAATTCTAGTTCCCACTATTGAATAAAACCATAAAGTTTATGGTGAGAAACACATATCATAACAAAAAACCACATAATCATGAAAACATACTTATAGGGTATCTAAATAATGACACCCACTTCTTTAATTTATTACACCTTAGGTTTATCCTAGGTTATCAATTTTCATGTTCTATTTAAATCCATTGTTATGGGGTATAATGAGTTTGTGAATTCTTTAATCATATCCCCCTAGAGTTTTAAAATATGTGTGTAGCAATGCCTATTGTTATTCACCAGTTATCGATTGATTCTAGATGAATTTTGTGTTTTTGGGGTTGTTACCAAAATTTACAACTTTTCCTTATAAGTTTTTAGTTTTTCCCATCTTACCCTACTGAATCAGGTTTCCATATCTTGCTATAGTGGACCAAGTTTCCCCACCCTCCCAAAGTGGATCTAGTTTCCCCATCTTCCTCTAGTAGATAGGTTTCCCCATATTCTCATTGTCCAATGGGGTTCCCCCTTTTACATAGTGGATAAATCCCATTAACTTAATTTCAATCACTATCTCAAGACATATAAATCATCAACCAATGAAATGGATTGAGATATTTTAAATATATGACACATAAAAAAATCATACATATATCATTTTCAAGATAATTAAACATGTATCATATCATGAACAAGAAAAAGAGATGGGTTATCTTAGAATCATATCATTACCAATGAAATGAAATTGGCATCATAAAAACTTCATCATAACATTATATATGGAAAAGATATAGGTATCAAAATCAGTTTATCAAAGAATAACCCATGAAAAGAAGTAGGTTGGAATAAAATAGAATATATGGAAGAGAAATATGTTTCATAAACAATATTCCATCAAAACATATACAATTAAAGAAATAAGAATAATTTTATTTCATTATAATATCTTTATTAAATGATAAAATATAGAAAAGTATGTCATGTTTGACTGAGAAGTATTTTTAAAGATCAAAAAGAATATTTATTGAGGAAAATATCATTTAAATGAAAATATTATTGTTATTCATGTACTTTTTGGCATGTTATTATTGAAACTATTACTTGGATCATTATTTACTTATTCCCATAATTAAAATAATTATATATTTATCATATTTATTAATAATATAGTTATTTATAATATTATATAAAATATGGAAATATGAAATATAATACACAATTTGTGGATATGGTAGGTTGTACGTATGCCTGAAAGTTGTCTCTTTTTATTATTTTATTTAAAGAATGAATGTAAATGAAATATATATATATATATATATAACATCATTCCAGTATAATTATTAAGTCATATATATCATATAATTTCACAAACCCCATCCACGATACATTCAAGATAGAGTGTGAATGAATCACATCCCATTGGGGATGTAGTAGTCCATGCGCCCAAAAACGATGTTATCTTGTTTTAAAAAATAAAATTTCCAGAAGTTATAATTTATAAAACAATTATAAATGAATAAATTAATGATATATATAATATATATTTATATATAATATAAAAATACATTTTCTATAGAAATTCCCAACAATGAGAGGTGGTAAAGGGAAAAAAGATCCACATCATTTCAGGAGGTATTAGTTCATCGCACACAAGAATAGTAAGTTCATTACACATTAGATGGATGTGTGTATAAGTTTAGGTCAAATATTGAGATTGAAAAAATCATAGTATATCAAGGATACATTCTTTGTTATATTATCATATAATAATAATATTTAATGGGGTGGAGAATGAAAATAAAACAAAGTATCTTGCGGAAGCATGTTACCTCTTCTATGGGTGACTCCGCTAGGTTATCTCCAAAGGAATTACATTGTTTGATTTTTACTCAATGGAGGTATTATAAGATTATGGAAGGGATTTTGTGATCTTATTTTAGAATATTTTTCATCATTTAAATTAGTTTAATGGTGTGAGTAAGTGGTAGGGTGAATGTATTTTTACAGTGAAGACGGAGTGCCATTCTTGTACATTTTTTAAAAGGGAATTTTTCCCACATTATACACAGGTATATTGGATCCCATAATGGTAAAAATAATATAAAAGTGTTGATAGTTACTTAATATGACCATTAAATTACTTTGGAACAATTTATTGGTAATTTTGGATCCTCTGTTTAAGTTTTAGTCCACTATTACACTAATTATTCTAAAAATCAATGAAATTAATTTTAATCACATTCACTAATAATTTTGGTAAAAAAATAATTTAACCGTATTATTTATTATATTTTATTATTATTACAAATATGGAATCAATATTTCCAATTTATATTCACATAATAGGATGAAATTAATTTAAATTTAATCCAACAAATGGGAAGACAAATCAATGATTTATAGCAAAAAAGTTTAGTATTTTGAAATGTTTTTATATCTAATTTTTATAGGATATGTATTCCAATGACCTAAACATGGTTAATATATATAAAAATTATATAATTATCCTTTAAAAATAAAGTAAAATAAAATTTAACTATATTAATAAATTAGATGAAAAGGCATTTTTGAATTAAAATTCAGTGTTTATCACTATTCATCAAAATATGAATTTTCACTGAAAAATACAAAAAAAATCACCAAATATAATCTGATTTAAAAAATTAAGTTCAATTTTTCAAAAAACAAAATTATTAATTTTTCAAAAATAGGATTTAATATCAGTTCTCCAATGAATGGGACTAAAATTCCTTTATTGAAAAATAAATCATTTTATAAATAAAAATAAATTGTTTCATATCATATACCTTTAAAATATATTGGATGAGTATAAAAAATAATTATTTAATATATAATATTTACAATTTATTGAAAATATTAATCAAATAAATTTTTTAATTTGTAGAGATAAAATTTTGTTCATATATAGAAATATAGATTTTTTATAAATTGAATTTCTTCATTCTCAAATAGTTTATACATTCATTTTAAATAATTTAAAAAAAGGATTAATTTTATATACATGTGTATTTCATATAATAATAATTTTTTAATTTTATTCATAACTTCCTTTCCAAAGGCTATGTGGTAACTATAATAATATTTCAATAATATAATTAGTAGAATATTGTACTTTGGTAAGACTCAAACTTGTGTGCAATGCAAGCTATTGAAGGAACTCATTATTTCTTGTAGTTCATGAAAAAATTATTTTTATGTGTAACTCATGGTAATATATTTGTTTAATATAATAGAATCATGACATGATGTCGCGTATAATGGAAGCCACACTTAATGCTTTCATATAACAAAATCTATATTTAGTGTTGTGTGAAATGAAAAATTACAAAAAGATTTATTTAATTAAGAAATATATTTGACAAAATATTGTGGTAAAAAAATATTGTATTCATATTTATAATATCATATATGTCCCAGTTATAATATATATTCACACGTTCATCAAAAATCATTCCTTATTTTCATATTGTTTACTATCAACTACTTAGATTTCTTATGTATATTTTATAATCGATGTTATAATTATTTTGAATAGGTTGTAGTTTTATCCACACCATAATGAGGGTAATGTTATAAATTCTATATTTGTTCATTATATAAATTATTATAATCAATACTGATTGGGGATATAGAAAATTAATGACCTATTTTTGTAGAGATGGTAATTCACAATTACGCACGAGTAATGTAATCTTGTTTAATGGGAAATGTGGTATAGAAAAAGAAGATTTGTTAAATATTTATGAGAAATATTAAGTCATAGTTATCATAAATTTTCATTTTTTCCATTATTATTACAATCCATGAGGGGCAATTATAGAAAAAAATTTATAATGATTACCGAAGAGGTAGACCTCCATACACACGATTTAATGTTTTATTTCCAATTTGTTGGAGATATAGACAGTTAAATATTATTCCATAATCATAATGAAATATTATTTTACGAGATTTGTTGATGTTGTTATTTTTTAATTGTTATAATTTTATTGGGGGTGGTAAAATATGTAATAGAAAGAACCTTAATGGTCATGTCCATGAACTTGTCTTAGAAAAACTACTTTTGGATCTCTACTTAAACACCATATGGTTTAGTTTTCGGGAATCCCACCACCTATTATATAAAAATAAAGACATTGGTTAGATATTTTTGTATTTTTTATTAGTTATATACATTAATAATATTTAATAAGGTAGTACAGGAGTGTCACTTGTATAATTTTGCTGAGTTGAACACATGTAATACTTCAACATTCGAAATTTTATATTAATTCAATCTTTATGAAAAATGGCCCCAAATAACACATATTTTAATTTAATAAATATACAAAAGAAATATTACCTTCCGATGTGTTTTAATAAGTCTTTTATTTAATTTTATCACTTATCATTTGGTTTAATCTATTTCTAAACGATATTAACTATATTCATAGTAGTATCTTCTTAACATTAAAGTGTTATAATTTCAATAAAAATGTTATATTTGGATAAAAAATGTCCATGAAATGAAATGGTAGCCCATTTTTCATCATAAATGTCTTATTAATCTATTTTTACGTTTTTTAAAAATTTAATTGAAATTTTATTGCCCATAAATATCATTAATGACTTTTTTAACAACAATAAATTAATTTAAATTTAAATAAATTCTGATAAAAAGAGAATTTAAATATAAAAATTTTAGAAAAATATATATAATTTAACATAATATTCTAATAAATTAAAATTCATTAATCAAATAGAATTTTTTTTTATTTTCAAAACTATTAAAATTGATATGTCTACAATTTCTACAGGCATTGTGTTTGCATCATCCACGAATGTCAGGTAATTATTCCATTAGAAAAAATTAATTAAAATGTTAATAAAAAAATAAATTATATTAAAAATAAACTTTTATTTTTATTCATAATATATTTTTATACATATGTAAATATATTAATTAAATTAAAAACAAGAGAGTTAAAATTTGGAATTTTTAATACTAAAAATAATATAAAGGTTAATATAAAGGTAAAATAGTACAAAAATGTAATATATTTGAAATTCATAAAGATATAGACTAATTTATTCCATAGAATGTTTTATTTGGTTATTATGGGTATTTATTTAGACATTATCTCTTATTTTTAACCCATTTACCCATTTTACCTTTTCAGGAGTATGTAATGTTTAACATAATTTCTATTCATATTGACCCAAATAGAAGTGAAAAATTTACCTAATATGAACTTTTTGATTTGATATAAGATAAAAAATTTCATGTTTAAATCTAAAGAATTTTAAGAAATAAAATTTAATATTATTATGAAAAATGAAAAAAAAGTGTTTTTATGGAAATGATTTCTTAATGATAAAAATTATATTAATACAGATTACTGAATTTTTCTTATTCAAATGAAAGTAACTATATTTATCTAAATATAATGAATAATATGAAGTTATATGATCAATTCCATAATAAAATATCTATAATAAATTAAATACTTTAATGAAAATGAATTATAGAATTTATGATATCTGTATTATTCTGTATTCATCATATAGGACGTCATTTTGTAAAAAACATGAAATTTTTCCTAATAACAAATTTTAATTGATGATTTCAAAAAAATATTTTCTTTTTATGGAATGAAATTTCATAATGTGATAAAAAATAAATCATAATTTCCATTAAAAAATATATTAAAATCATTTTTAATCAAAATACATTTTTAATGAAAAAAATTACTTCACTAAAAATTGAATTCTTTATTCCTAATCATTAATCAAAATTTTTTATTAAGTTTTCCCATTTCATTATGATCACAATGTTTTCTTTGTTACTTTTTCATTTTTTTAATTATTTATATAGTATATATTGGAATGATTCCCAAGAATAAAATAAATCTCCAGTGTGTTATTAGTGTTTAGGGCATAAAAAGGTAGAAAATATTTCATTCAGTACTAGGAGCATGGTCGGCCAACTATCAATGCTAACACTATGATATGTTCCAGCAAGATGTGCATCATATATAGATGTATATAGACTTGCTCATGTCCAATTCATGGTTTTTCAAACCATGTTGGTGGCCCAAAAGAACCTTGATTCAAGCACCATATTGGATAGAAGGTGATGCACAGTTGGTAAATGGTTTGGAAAATTGTGAAGTAAAAACGTACACCACTTTATAAACATTTATATTTACATTTCCACCCACCTGGATGAATAATTCCGACATTATTTCCTCCCTATTTCATCCACCAATATCCTGGGATGAAAACCATATCCACCTAAGCTTGCAAAGGGTGATTATCCATCATTCATTAGATATTTGATGATTTATTGGCTACAAATGAATGATCTGATTGACTCTAAAACTCATATTTATTCTATTTTATAAGGGGATTGTGGTGAGATTCTCTCTCTCTATATTATTCCCTAAAATATTTTTTTATAAGATACATGTGATGGGAGTTTATTATTCTATACACATGAAACATGTTTTATTTTTAAGATTGAGATTGTCTATATTCATGAAGTAGGTGGTCTACAAGTACAATCCTAGATTCAATATATTAATTTATGTTTATGTGATGTTATTCTTATTATATTGTCAAAAAACATTAAATTCCATGTTATTTTATTATTAATATTTCTTTAATAGGATTTTTTAGACCTTTGATGTCCCTCATTGGACTCATGGATGAAGAAAAGGAGTAGATTAAGGCCATCGATGGGGTGTTCCAAACCCTTTGACTAATGAATTAAGATGTTAAAGGGTACACTGAACTGTTTATGAAATAATTCAAATTTTAGATGTGTTTGTCATGTTAACAGAGAATAATGGGTTTTTAGCATTATCTTGATTGGTTCAATGGAAAGTTTGACAATAGATTTAAAAAGTGGTAAATTTAAATGGGTGAATGTTCATGTTATTAAATAGATTGAACATATGTTCAATGGTTTTTGTTACGAATAAATGATAATATTTCATAGTTATATAACTGATTTAAATTTTAATAATAGGATGAAACAAGGAAATAAATGTTTACTAAATGAGGCGTACACTTGATATTACGTGCTTGGATCCCAATCATGGGTATGATTTATAGGACACTGTATTCCATATCATTGGTTTAATGTATATATAGGCATGAAATTCATCATCCAATACTTAATATTATGAGCACATATTTTCTGATGTTTAGTTAGGGTGTTGGTAAAGTGATTTATAATTTAAATCATATTTATGTGTTATCATTTAATTTATTGGATAACCTTTTTTTATGAATTTTAAATTTATTAATGAAATTTTTCCAAGAGAAATTATAAATCCCTTTCTATTTTGAACATGAACTTTGAGAATGGTCGAAGAATGTTTAGTGGGAATAGATGTAATGAAAGAAGTAAATGTGAAAAAATATTAATTGTAAAATATTTTATTGATGAATATATTTTTTATTTCTACCTTGTTTATTATTTAATTATAGATACCCATATATTTTTATTTTAATAGTGTGTATATTTTTTTAGATTACATTGGTGATGTCCTATAAAGTTATACATACACACACACACGAATTGGTCTATTATTGGGTACCTGAGTATACGTAATATATGTGGGGAAGAATAATGGAAAAGGAACTATGTTAGATGAATAATGTGGTATTTGGGATGGATTAGGGATGGGGGAACAAAATATGACCTCCAGGAAGATTTTAGGTATTATCATTTATTTCCTATATTGGGGGTTTTAGCACTAGACAATACTATGAGATGAAAAATTTATTTGTATGGTTGTGGGTATTTACCCATTTGGGGGACTATATTATATGATTCATGGATATTGATCAATATTACGTGGTAATTATTAATCATATTTTAAAATGATGATTTACTTTGGTAAAGAGGGTATAGTATCCAACAACCCTCATTAGTCCCTCAATGATATTCATTAGACTCTATTATATGGGGAGGTATGCATGAGGATATATACCACACTGTCTTGAGGATACATTATTATTGGGACTTGGTATGGGACATTTCAACGTGTTATCAAAAGGATATTCTCTTCTATTTCATTAAATTTTATGAAATTTAAGAATGAGATTATGATTTTATTCTTTCCTTTAAAAAGACATAATTAATGGGAGGTTCTAAATCATGTGTAGGGGAAAATATATGTTCATAGGGTGGGTTTTTTCCTGATATTTTTTGTTACATTTTGATTTTATTTTACTATTAGGTGATATACATGATTTTTGATGTTATTATTTTTTGGGGATTTTTCACGTGTAACTCACCTGTATGAGCTTTGTATATGCGTGCATCATTTTTGTAATAAATAGATTTTTTTTCATGAAACACAATAGGAACACATGAAAAATAATTTTATGGTTTGGTTTAGGGAAATGGTTCTTTTGTTTTCAATAGGTTTTATGTAAATTGTCTATAGTGAAGAGTTTTAATAATTTTAAATTAGGTTGTTCTAAATTGAAATGATTAAATTTTTTTTTCAAGGTGAAATTATTTTGTTGTTTGAAATAGAAATCTTAAAAATGGTTTCTAATGAAAGAATATTGGTTATTTAAGTTTGGATTACCTCGTTTTATCCATAACCTATGATAGCGATGTTTGAAGGTCGTGATGGGGTAGTAATTTTACACATTGGGTTAATTTATGATGGATAACATAGTTTGTGACATGTTATGAAGAATATACTCTGTATAATTTAGATATTGATATGTTATGTGTTTTTGGATGTGTGTTGGGTATTAATGGTAGATACCACCACAAAAACGTCTTCTAGATTAGCTATTAGATGAAATAACATAGAACACTCCTCTCATAGAAAGACCAAATCCCCCATGGGTTCTGGGTGATAGTGTGGGAGATAAGTTATATTAGAACATTTCTTGTTTCATGTTGGTTATAGATATTGTTCTAGGGAGAATAGATATAATTACTTTTAACCTAACTAGAAAATTCCCTCTGCAACATCCATTGAAATTTTCAAGAGAGGATAAACATGTTGCAGAAGAATTATAAATTATTTCTATCCATATGATTCTATATCACATTAAAAACATCCATAGAGAAGATTAATGATTTATTAAAAAATGTTTCATGGACTAGTGAAGTGATGGTGGGAGATTGAAGACCACACTGAGCAGTTTGAGAGTTTTAGATGGAAGGATTTCTTGGGGATGTTTCTATAACACTTTCACTATAGTAACCTATATTAAGAGTGATATATAGAGTTTATATGGATAGACCATGTAATTATTTTAATAATGGGTTATTATCTCCACTTCATTGATTTGGATAACTTTCTTTTCTTACTTTCAAATGGATGAAATGGTGGTTGTGAAATTTTTTGATGACGGGATTAAATGTGAGATAATGTCACATCTAATTACCATTCATGAGAAAATGTTTTCTATCGTGGTGAATCATACAATTATTACTAAGGGGGTACAAAATTATTATTATATTGGTGGACATGTGGGATAAATTATGTGATCTATTAGTATATATAACGATAGTAAAAAAATGATGGTATGGAATCTTTTTCCAACGACGTAGTGGGAAGAGTAGCCAAGAGCATGATAAACCTCTCTAGGATTTGTTGTGATGATTATTTTCACTGTGTATTGACTTTTCACATGCATGGGAAGTGATTTAAATTAACATTGGTGTTAGGATATTGTAGAATTATGTGACACATGTTGTGTTTTTTCAAGAACTGTTGATAGAATGATAGTGATAGAGGGACTATATTGATGCAGAGCTCCTATAGGGAATATGATGCATATGATTTGTCTAGAATTTGAATTTCTACTGGATGTACCGATCAGGGGGTGTTCATGGATCTTTGATGTATGAGGGAATATATCATCAACATATTAGAGTTCATGGGTCCCAGACTAAACTACAACATAGAGGAACATGTCAGGAACATTCAATTAAACCAAAACATTTGAGTAGCGAGGTTAGACACCTGACTATATGAGTTATAAGGCTTATATAACAAAAAAATTAATTCACTTTATTAGAAATATTAACTTATTTTTTATTTATATCTAATTAGTTTTTAAATTGATTGTGTTTTATGTAATTTTCTTTGTCTGTGATCATGTCGATCGACGCGTTGTTGGGGGAGGCTTTAAAATATAACTGTCTATGTATGGGGTGTTCCCCCAAGGATCATGATATCCATTTCATGATTGATTTATAGATGATTTAGATGATTTTCTTTACCATATATTTGTAATGTACTTAATGGTATCAGTCCAAAATGAAATAGATTTTTACCATAGGACAGTGGCGGTCATTTCTCCTCAGGGTAGCAAGATGGATTTTGATGGATAATGGAATATCATGGAATGATGTGCAATGAAAGTTCATCCATGAATGGTTCAGTTCATAACACATGATTTATCTCATATGATGGGTGATAGGGGATTGATTATTAATTTTATATGACTATAGTGGATTGGTTTAGTGATTTGTTTCCTAATGAATGTTTGGGTTTTCAACCTAAGAGGGCGGTTACGTTCATTATTGTGTTTGATTCTAGTGTTGAACCAGAAATAATTATTCAATCTAGAATGTAACCAATACAAATTTAAGAGCTAAATAGTTAGTTATATGGGTTACGGGACAAATGATTTTATATCTAAGTAGTCTACCTTGGGGTTTTCTATTTTTTGGTAAAAATATGTAATATAATATTTTAGTTGTGTATTGATTTTTGGAAGTTCAATATAATGATTGTTATGATAACATATCTATTTATACCTATTGATGATATTTTTCACTAGATTAATTGTTCTATTATGTTCGCAAAAATTATTTGGGATCTCGATATCATCAAATAAGGTTGGGGCCTCTTGATAAATATTTGAATACATTTAGAAGATGACATGTTTTATATGTATTCATCGAATTTGTATTATATATTTTTAAAACTCTATCAGTGATTAGGGATTTGATGAATATAATGTTACAGTCATAAATATAATTTTTTTTGTATTTTTTGGATGAAAACATTTTGTTTTACTCCCAATATCATTAAAATCACTACAAATATCCTGACATTTTACTAATGAACTAGTTTTGATATTACATGATCTATTTATGGAGTAAACCATGTTTTTTATGCATTAGTGATTGGTTTTGGGGTAAGGTTGATTCATGGAGCTTGATTTTTGGTGTATGGATCTCGATTATTGAGGATACATGATTAAAATTATTCTAACCATGATCTCAAGTTATCTACTACGTTTTATTCATTGTTGTTTTGGATGCATTGTCTTTTGGGTGAAAATTTTGTTTAATATTCCTTTTAAAGTTTCCTTTTGTAAGTCTTTTCATGTCATGATTTGTGCTATTGGAAGATAATATGGGTTGATTATATGATCACTTTTGATATTGAGTAGTCTTATATTATAGAGATGATAAATTTAGGTGTACATTCATTGAATCAGAAAACATAAACATATGCAGTTCAAGAGTCTAGTTCTATGTGGAAGATGATGTCGTTAATTATAGATATGTACATAGGTTCCTGGGAGGATTATGAGTTAATAAAACTCCAGTACCTTTTCATGGAGACCTCCATACATAACCTTTTTAAAATAATTATGTATGAGGACACAAAATTCCATGATTGAGGAGAAACTATTAAATGTTGGGAGACACATTCTGATTAGACTATTTCCGTGGATTTTATTATTCACATTTATGTTTGTTTTTTTGTGCCAACTTGTGTGTGGGAATAAATTATTCTGGTGTTTCATGCCTCATTGTGGGTGGAACACCCCTGTTTTACCAAAATATACCATGATCATCATAGACTGTATCGGTGTCCAAGAATAAAAATAGAAATTTTTGGATTCGTGAAATGATGCTACACCTTTCTGTAGGTGATGACTGATACCCAAAGACGTGTTGTACTATTATAGACATTTCTAATTCCACAATGTATTTGTTTTCATATTACTAGAGATTTTATAGAAGATATTAGAATTACACCTGTGAAGAATAATTTTATTTGGTTTTTTGTGGATTGGTTGAAAAATTTAGATCACATAATTCCCATAGAAGAGTCTTTTACCATCATCCAATTGGGAAAATTTTATGTTCAAATGATAGTATGATTACACATGGTTTTATATAATAAAATCCCAAATATGACCACAATTTTTATTTTCACCTATCTAAAGGGCTATATACGGTTATTGGAACTTAGGTGACATTGATTATGGAATTTAACCCATAACTTTATGGTTAATTTAATGGTATTATCCATGTATTATAGTATTTTCGATGGTCATGCATCCAAAACTGTTGTGAATTTTTGGAGAAGCATATAGTGATCAATAGTGATCCCTATAAGATTAGTTTACATGTGACTATTTCTATTTCACCATATGAGGCTCTATATGGTGGTTCTTGTCGATTTCAGTTATGTTGAATGGAAGTAGGGGAATCTATGTTTTTGGGAACAAGATTCATGTAGGATATGTCATAAAATGTTTTATTGATTTAGAAACATATCAATACTATCCACATATGAATAAATTTTATGTGGATCAATTTCATCATCCAATTTAGTTTAAATTTATTTTTCTTATGTTTCTTTGGGTGGTGTCAAGATTGGGTCATCATCCGAATCAAGACCTAGTGAAACTTGTGCCAATGTATATTGTCATGTTTTCTTATTATAGAATGAATATGATTAAAGTAATATGAACTGTAACATTTATAGGTTTATATTTCTATTCAGGATTATTTCATGTGTCATAGCTTTGGATGTATCACCTAAACACTTTTAACATGATTGAATTTTATTACCCATATATTTATGCTGATCCAAACTTAAATGATAGTATGGTACACGTTTTGGATGACGTTGAAAATGTTTTGTAGGGAAAGAACTCTTCATTGGTCTGATTATTTTCATGGAAGGGTGTCATATATTATGAATCAGGATATACGGATGTGGATATGAATACCTAGTTGTGTGATCAATTTACCTTATCATCATTTTGATATTTGGGAATGTATATCATAGAAAAGTTATTACAACAGGGGAAGGTTTTTAGATCCTAATGTTAGTTGATGAACATTTTCAATATATTGTCTTGTATTAATACCATTTAAAATAATTAATTAAATTCTTCAAAGGTGTAAAATGTGTTTTGGGGTTGTTTTGGGGGGTCTAAGGTATGCAAAATGGAAAAAATAGGCTATTAAGTGTTCAGATCATTGATGACGCATCTTAAGAGATAATTATGCACTATGGACCATGAGTATATGCATCATGGAAACTATCACATTGGAATGTACAATTATAATGAATGGTTTTTCAATTAATGTAGGTGGAAAACAAAACACATCAAACCAGAACCCCCACTCTTGGAATGTGTGTGAAACATGATTGGTGGATGTGTTTGCTAACCCTATGGCCAAAAGGTTTATCATTCCAAAATTAGGGGATTCCGGTTATCCCCTTAATTATTTATTTATTTTTACCATATTTGTTCTTTTATTCCTCTTCTAGTGTCCTAGAGTGTGAAACCTTTCCACCATTGTTTCGAAATGGAGAATCTACATTTCTCTTAGGTCATTTGATGCTGCTTTTGTTGTGAATTGAATCCCAGGGAGGGTTTAGAACTCAAATTTATTCTATTTTCATGAAACATCCTAGTGTTTTCTTTTACCGCCATCAAAAATATAAAATAAAATAAAAATATTATATTAATTGGATTGGTATTGAAAATTCGGTGCTCTTGTTTCGTGTTTTATGTTTATGAAATCAATTGTCAACAAGATTCAGGTTGGTGGTATATAATTTATATCCCATATAAATGATATTTATGCATGTTTATGTGGTTTTGTTCCCAATATAATGTGATAAAAGTCCAATTAATTAATATGAAATGATGAATGGGAAATACAAATGTATTTTTTGACCTTTTATAAAACTCGACGAATCCGTTGGTGAAGAGTATACCCTACCTAAGGCCACTCGTGGGGTGTGATACTCCAATGTTAATAGGATACCAATTTTTATATGATTTATTAATGTTTTGATTAAATTAAACCAATTATTAATGTGTTTATCATGTTAAATACAAATAAAGGGAATCTTTTCTTTTCATGTATAATTATATGGGTTGTGTGAAAACTAAGGGGGAAAGAGATGAATAGAAAATTTGGTCTTGTACATGTTATAAAATGTGTTGAACATATCATAAATGTTTTTGGATATGAATAAATGATAAAATAAGTAAGCTATGGAATTGAGTTAATCAGAATGAATTTGATGAACCGTTGAAATTTTGGTAAAATGAATGACTTGAATCATTCTTATTTTAATGTGTTAAAAAGTAAAAGTATCTTGGACCACATGGAATGTGTATTGATGAAATGATTAGTGAGGAGGGAAAAGATTTCACCCATAAATGGATAATAATTTTTGACCATGTTATTATTTCTATTTTATTTAGGATGGATAGACATGACATTTTTCTCATCAAATTTATATAGTGTACGCGAAATTCCATAAGATCGGATATGGTTACAAAATAGTGATCCATGAATTAAATCCTATATGTGTGTTATTAGTAAAATGATTTATGCACCTCAATTTATGGATTTGACAATGTTAATGAATTTCATTATAGATAAAGATAAAATATAATAGCCACTGTATTATTGAAGAAAACATCCACCATTGATGAAGCATGTTAATTGGGTTTAGATGGAATGTTAAAATTAAATTTGACACGTGATTAGTTATTAAATTTTTAATTGATAAATATATTAACATTATTTTCCTTAATAATTTTTTATATGTAAATCCACATACAATTTTTTATTAGGATGGACATGGTTATATACACCATTGGTGGGGGCCTACACAGTATTTCACACACACCACATGGGCAATTGTTGGGTACCGGAGTAAAATTTATGTTTATATGTTAGGATATGTTCAATAGACCTATATAATATGGTTGATATGAGGTTTTTGATGGATAATGAATGAGCAAAACATACATGATCTCGAGAAACATTTTGGTGATTTTCTTTTGTATTTTATTTTGGTTTCTTTAGTCACATGACACTACTATAACATGGAATGATTATTTCTATAGATATGGGTATTTACCAATTTTTGGGAATTGATTATATGATGCATGGTTGTAAGAAATTATTTAATTTTGGTAATTCAATTTTTTTCTATTTTTTAAATACTCAAGTAAAGATGGTATAGTCTCCCCACATACCTCATTAGACCCTCACTGATATTTGGATACATCTTCTATATGGTGAGATTTTCTCGAGGATATAAAACACACTAGTATAGGGAATATGTTTTAGTGTATCCTAGTTCTGGAATTTGAAATTCTACATATATTTATAATGAGATATTTCATATTTATACCATTCACTTTGATGGATATATGAAATATAAATTTTTTTATTAATATAGTATATCTCAATTAGAATAAATTTTTTTATGTGTTAATAAATGAATAAATATTATTATTATTCTTAACTAAATATTCCATGTGTAATTACATTTACCCCATAACATGAGTGTAATGAATATAGAAAAATCATCCAGATAAGTGTTGGGTTATCGTTCAATAACCATGGTTCTAAAAAAATCACCCCTACTTTAGATGTAAAATATAAATGGTATACCTATTAGTTAACAAATTTCATCAAAAATTTGACAAGGTTAATGTGTAGATTTATCACCCTATACCCTTCTGAAAAATTTACATATTCCAACACTATTGAACACCTAATCCTCAATGATATACTTGTTATATTTAATCCCATGATGGTACATCTACCATAAAATCTTAAGAAATTGGTTCTCAATTTCTCAAGAATCATAATTCTCTATCTTCAACATTCTGGAAAATTGGATAAACTTCCCCCCTCAATTTTATACATCCACATCAACTAAAAATTCATGTTATATCTCACTAGCATCATTATGAGAGGCTTTTTTTGGATTTCATCCCCACATGAAAGCTCCGCCTCAAAGGGACCATTTATCCAATTATGACAAACCCAAACCTATTATTATAAAATAATAGATTCACAAACTAACTAACTCTAAAAAAATTATTATCATGGAATAAAAAAACTTATATCATGGAATAAAAAAACATATATCAAGGTTTCATATCTTAAATCCACACACACAAACCCATAAGAAATAGTGTTCCCAAATCTGTAAAAATATAAACATGAACATATTATTATATTATTGCAACAAATACATATAAGAGACCTATATGTTAAGAATATTCATATATCAATCACATTTATTGAAAATAGTAATGAATACAATGATAGGTCTTCTAATTCAAATCTAAATTCAACAAATACCTAAAAAAATCCCAATTCATTATCAAATGGATTAAAAATTAAGATTTTTGAAAAAGAAAATTCCATGGTTTTGGATTTGATTATTCATAAAAATGAGACCCACCATCAATGTTATATCAATGTATGTTTGAGAGAGTTGATGTTATTATCAAATGATATGGGATTTGATCCTTCAAATTAGATTAATATCAAATTTTATCAGAAAAGAATCCATATATATGTCTGTAGAAAAAATGTCTTTTTATTTGACATAAAAAATAGGAACAATCTAGACAGATGAAGTGTAATGATGAACAACTATCAAATACCAAGAATTGTCATGGCCAAAATTATATAGATTCACTAGATTTAGATATTTAATTTAGAATATTCACCAATAAACACCACTAGAGTCCCCTTGTTCATGATTTTTATGAAAAAGATTAAAAAAGTTGAATTTCAATAGGGTTTTATAATTAAAAATAATTTTTTGGTATAATTAAAAACTAGTACATGGTTTTTTCAAACAGTTTACTAAACCATGTACCAACCATGTTAATTTCTTTGACATATCTAGTATCCATAAGGATTCAATACATGGTTTAGTAAACCATCAAATAAGCATGATTTATTATATTTGTCATTAGTCGCATAGTTTTATTGTAATTTCATATGGATAGATTTAATTTCACACCAAATATCTGCCTCCAATAGTTCATTCCCAAGAAGCCAAAAACTATCTATTGGTGAAACAAACTGTTTCTTTTAACTATGGGCAAACCATAATCCACCATTAATACTTCAAAAACCCTCCAAAACTATTTAAATGATATTTTATTCTTAACCTAAGAATATCATAACACTTAAACACTCACATATGTAATAATTGTAAATCATTATTTTCTAGAAAAATCATGGACATTAATATTTCACCCTCTATGGAGTTTTCATACATGAGATGCGTGTCAAAATTTCATTCTAAAGAAAATCCAAATAGTGAACTCATACATCATATTCCATCTACCATGTTTCCTATTATATTTATCCACTATACCATACAAATTTTATAGGTGATACAGTCACCCAGTCAAATCCTACTCACCCCAATAAATAATATATACAATTTTCCCACAAATGATACACCTAGTTCGAAATAAAAATCATCACTATTGAGAGAAAAAATTATAAGTCTAATATATATAAGGATGATAATCCTTGAAAATATAAGTAATACCAATATATCATAATGGATGTAACACTTTTTATGCTTCCACATTGATGCATTTTTTTCTCAAAATTTCCCACAAACTATAATGACAGTTTCCCAAGACACTTAAAAAAAGATGTCCCAACCGAGGTGACACATGCAAGAAAACATGGTCACAAAAAATATAATCCAAAGTTCATTTAATATGGGAATAGTATGATTTTTTCTACTCATTGTTGTATTTATAGGTTTTTATGATCAATTTAACTGTCTTTGTGGCCTTATATAGAATACTCTTCCCAAAAATAGTATCCTCTCCCACCCCAAACCAACAAAGTGGTGAGAGAAAACACACAAAATTAGTATCATAATGGGGTAAATTTGAATAAAATCTTTGTAAATAATATCATAAATTTACTAAACAAAATCAATATGACCATAACATTCTCCACTGAAGATTAAGACTCACTGCCGAAGGATATTCTCTGAGATATGTATCATCCTCTATGAATTTATTTGTTCTACAAATTATGTTTTGTAATAATTTTTAATTGAGTACCCTACAAGACTCTCCAAAAACACTATTTTAAAAAATATTCATATCATATATTTTATTGGAATGAATCAGAGGAAGTTATAAAATCTCACAAACATAAATATTTCCAAACTCATGAATAGATTGTGATTAATGGATTAATGATAAATAAGTTACTTATATCATCTAATAAAAAATCTATAAAATAGCACCATAAATTTTTTGGGTACCAAAAATCCACATGAAAAAGTCAATAATCACCTAAATCCATATCTATAACGGAATCAGATGTATCCTAAGTAACAATCCATCTTATTAATTCTCTTCCTTGATCTTCTAATAGGCCATGATAAGATTGATGAGGACCACAATATCTGTCTCTAATCATATACACCCTAAGTGATTCATGATACCTCAATACATCATAATCAATCCTGTATGAAATACCCATTAATATAATTGTGATTCTCTCATAAACACTTTACTTATTTAATAAAAAACACTGACATCCCATGAAAAACATCACAATTTCACTATCCATCAACCATTCTGGAACTTGATAACATCCACATCCCATTCCAACATCACAATGCATTTAGGATCTGAATCATAAATGATAATTATCTATTTTTCCTTCATAGATGTGGAAAAAAAATGGAGAACAAGTCATCACATTATGGTTCACTTACACATCCTCAAACCAATCATTCATTAAGATCAAACTCTATTATTACTCTAATAAATGTCTCTATTAAAGCTTATATGTTTTCATAATGAGAGAAGCTATAATTAAATTAACTTTTCTAGAATAATAATACAATTGAAATCATATTTATATTGATATTCTACCTAACGATTCTACTAGAGACTATTATACCACTATGATAAGATGTAATGTAGTATCTCGTGGTTTGTTTGTATGAAAAATCACTCACTGAGGAGATTATTGCGCTGATACATCATAGTGTGGACATATATACAAACTCCAAGATAGGTGTATGGTATTTCACTCATGGGGTGGTAGATGGTGTATCCCATATGTCACTACCTGATCATTATTCAGAAATAAATTCAATTAACCAACACTAGAAGAATCAGAGTAAACTACCTGTCCAATTACTAATAAAGGCACTACCAATATCATATCCATATTTAATCATGAATTTAGCTCTAACATGGCATCTTTATAATGGTTTATCCACTAATGATCCTCTCCATTTTCCTAAATCCTTTTAATTGGGGCTTCTAAATTATAGAATTCATGTCTGAACCATCAATAGTTTTCCAGCAACCAAACAAAATTTATTATCTCAAACACATTTCTTGGTAATGTTGAATTCATTAATTCCTCTACAATCTTCATGTAAATAGATGTTCTTGAATTATTGAACTCATTACAGAGAAATGGTGACTCATTGATCCAATAATTATTCCATTCACATTTAAATTAATTGGATGAAATTGAATTTTACTCAATCAAATATCAAGGTTTTATGAATTAATCTCTAAGGTATATTGGTTTATGATAATTTTACCGATAAAGATTACAAAATGTGATGATATATTGATGTAATATCTATCCCATGAGAGACATAAACTACACAAGTTATATTTTTGACATGAAATTAATGATATGGTATATATAAAAACAATATATTCAATATGACATCAGTGAAGCAATGCATTCCTCTATCAGATGAAGTTAGTGGTAACCTGGATGTATGTAAATCATGGAGACACACTGGATTCACTATCGTACTCGGCAGTCGGTTCTCACCTATGTCGTAGTACTCTCCTTTATCTATGATTTATTTGGGACTGGGTCTTCTATTGGTGTAGTTCTCCGTTGACAGATTGAGGTACATGTAACTCTATATAGGAGTGATAAAGGATTCACATTTTAGTGAGGGGTTATTACTCTATCTACTGCATTATAGTGATGAGGTGAGGGTATGATATCTCGTTAGATAAGTTCAATATGGTTCTTAGTCTGAATAATTCCTCCCTCAACTACATTTAGTTGTGAGGAAATGGCATCTATGTTTGGTTTAACACAATGTTTCTTTGGGGGTAGGTGATCTTTGGTAGGTCATCTAGTTCTAGGTAGTAGATCAAGACATAATGAATTTTAATTGATAGATCATATCTCTTAAATGGGTTCCATATAGGATGGATGAGCATGGGGAATGTTTTATCCATGTTTTCTTCTACCATTATATCCCTATATTGTAACAACCCGAGATTTTATGAAAAATATTCTTTTTAATTTTATTAATGTCTTGTGTTGTACGCTACACCAAAAGGAGCTTGCACAACACGCATCCTTGACTTGCCTTGCATTACACGCAATCGCGACCTTCCTCGATAGCATGTATAGTACGCAATAACGAGTTTCACTAAACAATGATATGCTATAAAAATATTATTAAAACTAGCCGTTATGAATAGTAATAACCACTTTTTAAAATTCTATAAATCTTATTTTTCAAAATGAACTTCATTTTTGGATTCGGAGTATCGAATTTAGCCTAAGGTGAAATTTTGGTACTTTTCGGATAACTTTCATATTCTGATGAATAGTGAAAATTACTAAATTATAATTAAAAACAACTTTTTAAATCGAAATAATTAATAGTGATAAATCATTAATTTGAGTGGTTTTAAAGTATATTTAGAATATATTTTTACAATTTAATACAATGTTGGTCATTGGATGTAGTTTCACATTTAAACTAGACATAAACAAGTGTCAATCTTTTGATAGATATTGTTTCTTAAAAACACGCTATTTGTTTCAACAGCGGGATTTAATTATAAAATTAATTAATGCAACTTTTATGTTATGAATTTGGTAAAATAGACTTCATTTTTGAATTCAGAATATGAAATATATCTTAGGATGAAATTTTGGCATTGATCTGAAAAACATCAATTTTTGATGAATAGTGAAACTACTAAGTGGTAGGTTAAAAACTGAATTTTGCATAAAACTTAATTTTACCGCTTCTGTAAATGGAATTTCAAAAATCCGAGAGACACGGTTAATATCAAGGACTAAAATGTGGTTCAATGAGATGAAAATAATTTTTTGGTGAATAGTAACTTTTTACCTTTTTTACCGCGGTTAATAGTAAATCGGGTAACTAAGGGTAAATATGATATTAATATTACCCTAACACATGTCCTAATTCTTTTGGACAAATGTAATTCGACCAAAAACAAACTTAGGAATAAAATATGACCATTTAGGCCCACTTGGATTAGATTAGGACATTTATTATTAATTTATTTAAAGAAGGGTTAAAATAGTTAAAATCAACGTTTAATAAGTAAATCGTTTTTAATATGGGGTTATACATAAGATAAATTCGATTGTAAATATTCATTAGAAAGATAAAAAGATTTCCTACATGATGGTATTTTATTTGTAATTTTTAGACATCAAATAATTTAATTTATTTATGACACAAAGATGATGCAGTAATTATCTTATTAATGAAATATTCACATAATTGATAATATAAATACCAAAATAAATGTAATTTAAGACTTTTTATGAATTCCACTAATTTTCTAGGTTACTATGATATATTAGTGTTGATTTAATCAACTTGGTTCTAACATATAATTCTGATATGACTTTCACAAAAATCATATATCAAATAGTGTCAAAATTGACACAAAATAGTTTTTAAATCAAATATTATATTATTAATTGTTATTTTATTCCTAAAAATCTAAGGATCGGCCAAATGACTTAGATAAGGATATATGTATTAATAATATACAATTTGGGGTTCGTTTGGCATGTTATAGTAAGTTTATTAACCATATAGTGAAAGAAAACAAAAAGACACGGTAAAAGTTAAATTATTTAACTTAGAGTTAAATCTAATTGATAAGGTTATAATAATACCCTAAACTTGTCTAAATCCTATTGGTTGATAGGATTTAGACCCATCCCCACTTTAGCTTCGAAATAAGACCCTTTGGAACCATTATAAACCGATTTTGACTTTAATATAAAATAATATTTTGAGATATTCCTAAGGTGCCCCTCTCCTCCCTTATAAAAGGACACCTCCTCCCCCTCCTCCTCACACCAATTTGAGCACTCAAGCTCGGCCAACCCCTGCCAAAATCTCTTCTCCACTTCCCTAGCAACATCCTAGAGGTTCTGGTCTTACTCAAAGACCAATTTTAGTTCCCTAAGAGGAGGTCTCCAAAAGGCGCTTCAAAGAAGAGGTAATTACCGTTACCAATTCTTTCATCTTTATTTCTTCTTCCACTTCTTCTTATTAGGTTGTTTCATTATGAAGTAATAACATCAGTATCACTCATATACTGATATGTTATTATAAGTATGAAACAACCCTAATTCACCTTCTATCCATCCTACGGAAAAAGAAATCACCGCGCGTGCGTACGTACGGAATACCGTCTCCACGCCGTGGTGTAATATATTTTCCACCACCACCTTACATGGATGGGTATAATGGTGTAAAGAATAACTATACATAGTTATTACAACATCATATTGATTCTGATATATTGTATAATCCACTCCAATTCAATTCAATATTTATAGAAATGATATCATCGCTCGTGCGTACGTACGGACTACCGTCTCCACGACGCGATGAGATTCATTCTCCATGTTAACCATTTAAGAATGATTATAATGTATATATAAGAAATAATAATGAAATATATGACATTATAAAGCTACTGGATTTATGTATATATATACATATGTATGTCATCTACTTACATCCATTTCAAGAAAATAAGGAAAGAAAAACAGCGTTCATGCGTACGTACGGACTACCGTCTCCATGAACGGTGTTTTTCATTTTATTTATCTATCTATTATATATATATATATACTGAATATATATGATATATAAATCATATTTTATATTCTGGAAGTAAGTAAATAATGATATAAGTAATAATGATGTCAAGAACAACAAGTCAAAACACCTACGATAAATGAAACGATTTTACCCAAAACGCTTCTTTAACATGGAATTTACAAAAGAACGGGTAATATAATGTCATAAGTGAACCATATATGATATCATAACAATGAATATGATTCTGTAATAAGTCAATAACATGATTTAAATCATTATACAGGAGGTTCGGACACTTACAAAGAAAGTCGGACCTAAGGTAAGGGAAATATCACAATCTCATTTTTATCCGAGATTGTTTATACTTTGGTATTTACTGGGGTGTATTTTATCATCCACATCCATGTTTCTTCAATATGTAATTTTATTTCCATCCACCTACAATTGTTTAAATCCAATTTTACCCTTCGGTGAGTTTTTAGTAAAAGATATGAAAGGAATCTTTTGTCGTTTTTTTTATACGAGGTACTTTTTGACTTTTCCGACAAAAGTACGAAGAATGTTTTTTTTAACTTATACGGCACAAACGGATTTCTACTGTTTTATAAAGCCTTATTTTCATGAAGCTTCCTCTAAAATAATTCATGACTATTTTCAATAAAATCTCTTTCTTTTAAAATTGCATGATGTTTTGTAAAAAGAAATTGATTTTGAAGAAGAAAAGATATTTTCCTCAAGAATTCAATTCAAGTGTTTTATCAAAATTATTTTCCATCTAAGTTAATAAAGGTTTCTGTTTCTATCCATATTTTTACATTGATTTGACTATGTTGTGATGGAATTATGTTTATGAATTACTTTATCTTATATGAATGGTTTTATGATGTCATGTTGTTTGAGAATCCCATTTTTATTACATGGGTTATGCAATGATGTATGATTTATGATTTTGTGGCACACATAAGAAAGGATTCATTATAAGATGGGTGGGACCTATATCTCCCTCCAATGCATTGGGTAAAGATTTTATATCTCATGAGATAGACATGGCTGGAATGGTAGGTTATACCGGTTCAGTGAAACAGGACTGAAACGAGGATTACTCGATTCAGAAAGGGACTTTGTCCACTAAGATAGTCTTGGCAATGAGTCTTGACTAACAAGAAATGATTCTCTATGATTATGTGTGTATGCCACAATGAGTAATGTTTTAAGTTATGATTTCATTTCACTACTATGATTTATCCCATGTTATGAAATTATGCTCTCTTTTGCAGGTTAAGATTTCAAAAAATGTTATGTTCTTATGAAAATTATGTGATTGATATTTCTTTTGTTTACCCTTACTGAGCATTTGATCTCACCCTTTTATGTTTTCTTTTCCCCAGGATATAAAGAAAGGTTTTAGGTATAAAAAAAGATCTTTATGGGAGATGTTGAAGATCTTTCACCAGGATTAGAAGATTACGATCCGAGTTTCCAAAGACACTAAACTATTACGATCCTTGTGCGTGTGTGTTTTTGTTATGTGCTATGTATTCCGCAAATGTAATGTAAGGTCAATGTACGATAAGCTTCGGGTCTCTACATATATTGAATCCTAAAATTGGCTATGAGTTAGGATCCTCAAGAGTCCTGGAGTTTTTTATGATTATATCTGGGTGAATATAGGATTCCTTGAGTTTTTTTTTCTAGTTTCTTGGTTGATACCCCATGTGGGATAAGGATAATAGTCATGTATATCCATGTATTGTTCGAGATATAGTTTCAGTCCCAATTGTGTTCCCTCTAGCTTGGTAGAGTAGATTCATTCAATTTAGTTTTGTCTTTATCTTTTGGGTTTTGGGGGTACCTACTATGTATTATTATACCCACCTTTGAATAGCCTTTTCCCACACGTTTTGTTCCTCGTGAATGCCATAGGTATTTCAATTTAGTCCTCCTGAGGATGTGAGGTAAGAGAATGTTAGTAATCATGACCAAATTAGGTCTTTAAGGGATCTAGGTATAGGAACTTAGTAGTAGTTTCATTTTAATGTGATCCCATACATTTGAGTAGGTTGGCCTCTTTTATAATTTTATTGTGGGTGTGTGTTTTCCCTTTTTAAACTTTTAGTACAACTATTTTCCACTTGTTTAGTATATATTTATGCATTAATGTTAGTTTCTATATTTTCTACTTCTCTATATTGCTACAATGAGGTTTTTTTGGTTTCATGTGTATGTGTAGTTTTTGAAAAGGCCTCTCATCTATTTCATATTCTTTCTCAGAGCTAGTCGCCCTCCCATGTTCTATTGGTGGTAGGCTTAGGTAGTTTCATCCCAAACATCGTTGGTTCATGTCATGATAGAGTTCTATTATAGGGGGTCTACTTTGGGGATCCATTGGTGTGATCTTTGTTTGGGTTTTATATAGATAATGTTGGTGTGTTTCGAGTTCACATATCTAGCCTGAGATTATAGTGTTTTTATGGAGTTTGACGTACCCATTCACTGGGTCTTGAATAATCATTTTTTATATGGTGCATTATGACAGTTGACATAGGTGAATAATTTTCCATACATTTTATAGACCTTGGTTTTGGTTTTTCCTTACCTTCATGAGTCGGATCCCCAGATATACTCTTTGATTATGGTGTTTCATGATTTTGTTAAGAGAGGAATTCATAATGAAATATCTACAGGGTTCCAAAGTGGTATTGTTTTGATGATTGTCCTTTTACGGAGGATTTAGTGTATGGAAATGGTTCTAAGGTGTTACATCTGGGTGATCATCCAATTGAGCTACATCCCATTAAGGATATGGTTGTGAAGGCAGTTCATGATCAGTTTTCATTGAGGATATGTGAACTGCATGATTTCCATAGTCAGTGACCTCTGGGGAACCATGTAGACTCAGACACAGGGGAATATTGTGTCTATCTCAAGGAAGTAACATGTGTTTTCAATATCATGAGGGAACCCCCATATTGGATAGTGGACATAGTGGTGAGGCTTCATTCTTGGTTCATCCTAATGACGGTGGACACTAGTGATGTAGTCCCAAAATGGTGTGACAATCACATGGGTAGAATTTTATTGATTAATGATAGAGGATTTTTACCCAACCACATTGAAGTCGGTGTGTACGCAATAGATTCTATAGATTTAGTAGGGTAGAATGTCAATGAAGGATTATAAAAAGTAGTTTATAGAACTATCTCATTACTCCATATATATGGTACAAGATCCGTTCATTAGAGTTCATATAATTAAAAATTTCCTTTAAAGATATGTTAGGGTAGGTGTGGTCTCCTAGTACCATCCCATTTATCTTGTGCTACTACAGTGAGCTATGTTGGTAGAGAGATTCACAGAATAGGGTTAAGTAGATGTTTCAAATATTGGTCTTAAGGATGAGGCATCATCATCAGTTGGTGGAATATATTTATCAATATCCGGATAGAAGTTGAATACACATTCCCAAAAAAAATAACTTGGTCTTATAGTGAAGTAGCCACACTGGAGATCCTATCAGCAGTAGGATAGGCACTATTTTACCTGCAATGTCTATGAACATGTGGATAGATAATTTCCAACCCTCCATGATATATAGAGGGATCATATTTAAGATCCTCCTTTGTATAAGAACCTTTTATATGAAGGAGTTTTGAAAGAAGTAAGATGTGGCTAAGGATCTAGGTGAGAAGCTGTTAGTGGAAGGTGGTTCGAGATGTTTCAACCAACCCCCTAGGTAATCCACACAAAGCTCATGGTGATGAAGGCTGTAGGGGAGGAGAACTGTAGGATATAGAAGCCTTTGACCCAGAAACTCTATGGATGAATAGAGGTATGATATGTATCCTTTAAACCTTGTACATTAGAAATTGATAGACACTATTATGTGATATTCCTTTCCTTAGACTTCTTTCTTGATGTTTAACTGAGGTGATGTGAGGAGTCGGTGTAACACTATGTTGGTTTTGTTAAATATAGATTCTAATTAATAAGAAATTAAGACCCTTCCCCCACCAAGACTATTTTTTTGATGCATGAATAATTTTGAGGGTGAGTTAGTTACACCCAAAGTAGACTGTATCGAGGTTTTGTGGATGAGTCCACATGACATGTGTGTCTGGGTCTAGGTGGCATGTTGTTGGTTTTCAGAAATAGGGACTAGAATGAAACAATGTGAGAATTTGGGAAAACCTTTGTCATTACATAGTACCCTCATGCACTTGGTGTTGACATTGAATGCTAGATAATAGTGGTCGGTGGGGTATATTTAACATTTCTTTGAAATCATGAAGAAGATGGATGATTTCCAAACGAAGATGCATTATTGTGAGTTGATCACAATTGTGTTAGTGATTGGAATTTCACTGAAATAGGATAATTTCAAGGTGTAGTGTATTCTTTCCATAGATATGTTAATTAATGGAGGTATTATACAATGGAGTTTCAGAGAAGGTGCTAGAATTTACAGGGGTGTTTCTCTTCTTGGCCCTTTTTCTTTATTAGCCCTTGTTGAGGTTGATAATTTCTTTAAAACATGACATAATGGTAGATTTACAACCTATATTGTTTCCCTAGTTTTTATTATTTTCCAAAGATCAATACTCACTTGGAATTCTAGTAGTGGGAGTGATAGTGTTTCTAGTTTGGGTATTCTTACATGAGAGGAAAAGATGAATGCGGTATTCCATGTTCTTTTCATTTCATTATTTTCAAGGTTGGATGAGTCAAATCATCAATATCATTATAATTTTTTTTATCAAACTGAATTGAATGATGGATGAGGAGGTTACTGTGATATTCATTGAGGTGTGGTAGTGAACTATCAGGTTTTGTTCTTAATGCGTTTCAACCTGTCACAGCTAAAGAGACATGATTTGTTATGTTTCATGATGTTTTCTTGCTTAGGTCTTGGTGTGAGAGTGGATTTCCATGGGTGGTTCCACTGAATATATTCTAAGAAGCATCACCAGAACCACCTTGTGGGCACTCTGGAATGTGACTTCAATTGGAGAGCTCATTTTTGTTCATTGATCTTAGGATTTCTCTTTTCAGGGAAGAAATGTAACACTGTGATATTTTGTGAACTATTTTTTTCAAATTAATTTAATCTTTTGATATTTTTCGTTCACACAATAGTAAAAATACTTTTTCTCACTATATCAAACATTAAATTCACATGGAACTTACTTGTTATATTTTACATAGAACTATCCTTGCATATGAGACATGGAACATCAACTAAGCTTTCCTTACATGCAATCACTACTTAGCTTATTTTACATGCAACACCGACTTGGCATACGTTACATGTAACAATGATGTTTCTACAAAACATCATTTTTCTATTATAATTATTTAAATGAGTAATTATAACCTAACTATTATAAATAATAATAATAATAATAACTACTTTTAAAAAAATACTCATAATGGATATATTGAAATTAAACATATTTATAGAAAAAGATATAATATTCATTAAATACCTTCTATGTTTGGAAAACATACTTACTAAGATGAACAATATTTCATATCCTTATCGGAAAAAAAATAAAAATTAATTTTCAACACACATGGAAATATAATTTTATATAATGAAATTCATTTTATAAATTTTAAATCAAATTATAGTTTAGGGTGAATAATTTTGTTTTTTCTAAGTTACATTATTTTTAATGAAAAGTAAAAAATATTGTATTCTAGTTAATATCTTCATTTTTATTTAATTAATTATTAATGAAAAATTATAAATAAAATTTTATATGGTAAAATTATATAACTATTAATACCATTTAGGTAATTATCATTAATTTTATTTTGAAATTTAATTTCAATGCCTAATAAACATTTTAAAAAAATTTATTTTTTAAAAAATGTTATTTTGTTCTATCTGCTGGATTAGAAATAATATCAATTTAGCTACTTATGTTAATTGAATTTCTAAAAATAGACATACAACATTTTAATATTTATAATATTTATAGTCTAACATTATCATGTGGAGTTTTTATATTAATTATTAGTAAATTTATTTTATTTATCATAGTCATTAAGCACAAATTAAACATAGTTTATGAATAACCCATAACATTAGGGGTCCAAATGACATAGAAACTTGTTAAAAACGCATTTTATGGATATATATCATCCATAAAACGTCCAATAATGATTTAGGTTTGTATTGTATGAATTGTTTGAGTATGAACATTTGTACACCGAACTTGTTTTAAAAAAGTAAAAGTGAGACTTTTTTTTTCCCTATAAATGGCCACCAACTCTCCATCTTTTTCATACCTCTCAAACCTATTACATTTGGGTAATATCAATGATATAAACTTCTAAACATCCCTCCATTCCTCCTTTAATCCTTCCCCTAGGTATAAGGAAATCCAAGGAATCCTTTTGGCACAAACGAAAAGGAGTTACTCGATTAAGAGGTAACACATCTTCGCAAGCTCCTTTCTTCTATTTTACTTCATGAAACTATCCAATATCATTATTAACTAATTTAATAAAAACAAAACTATCATAAATATACTATTTTTGATTTAAAATAATTTTTTTACCTAGTGATAAAAATTCCACCTTTTAATGGGTGAACAAAATATTTATGTGTACAATGAACAACTGCATGAGTAAATGACGATTGTTTATTTTATTCTTTACCACCTCTAGTGGAGGAAATTATGATGGAAACTATTATTAAGTATTTTATATGTAAAATATTCATTATTTCCTTAATATTATTTATTCCTTTAACAACCCATATCTTTTTTACATTCATTTTAGTGTAAATACGATAATTTTGTTTCAAGAAGTGTAGACTACCGCCCCCTCAATACAGTGTGATTCGTTAACACACTACTTAGAATATATTAAGGATGGGATTAGATAACATATATGATATAATAATTATAACAAATTAATTATATATATACATAAATATATTTTTCTTTTACTTAGTTTCTTTCATTACTATAATAAAAACTAAAACATCATTCATGCATATGTATGTGCTTCCATCTCCAAGATTGGTGTATACAATTATATGATATATATTATTATAAAACAAATATAGTGAATATTAATTATACCTATATCATGGTTTAAATTTTTTAAATTATTATATGTGTATATGGACAAAATATATATCAAAATAAGACACGAGAAAAAAACTAAGCGAATATTACCTTATGAAAAACATTAGAATGAAATTTCTATGAAGTGAGTAATATAATGTCATAATATATCTAGATAGGGTATTATATATAATAATGTGGATATAAAAAATACTTATATTATATTTATATTTATTTTACAAGATGATGAAATGAGTAATGTGAGACTTAATCCACAAGGTTAGAAAATTTCATATCGCGTTTTATTTCTGCTAGAGACATGCTTTATCACCACCCATTCCTTTTATGTGGTGTGTATAATTCCCATGGATATAATAAATGATTCATATATTTAAATTTATGGGTATTTAGATTTCAATTATGTTAAATTTAATTTATGTGGTTTTTGTTTCATAAGTTTCAAAATTGCAAAAATATATTTTTCTCAATTATCCTTTGTTGAGACTCATGTTTTGTAATGCACCTATATTTATTTTGAGGTGTGTATTCTTCCATTTTATGTGATACCCCACAAATCCCTTTATTTTCATGATATTTAAAAATTCATGTAATTTATTTTCCATTAATAGAGATAATGATCCGATGTTACCAAGTGATAAGAGTTTATTGAAACAATCCCATCACATTTTCATATTGTATAAGTTTATTATTGCATTGATGAAATCGTACAACCCATCTCCCAAGAAATTCTGTAATTTTCTTCCCCTATTTTTATTAATGATATAATTATATAATTGATCCATAATTTTAATCTCTATTAAATAAGACGGTTGGAAACCTATTTTAAAGTAATACCAACTTTACACTCTCTTTATTAGGAAATATATGTTTTCTAAAAATGGTTCCATGAAAATTGTAACAATCACATGTAATCAGTAGAAATAATTTTAGCCATTTTTTATTTTACAAATCTATTAAAAGGAATACTCTTTTCCCTTTATAAATATTTTATTTCTATAACCATTATATCGTGAAAAATTAATGTTCTTTTACCTCATACGCCACGTATGGATATACACAAATTCATTTTATTGAATATTATATTTCATTTTTAAAAAGTTATTTTTTAAAAATTGTTTTCTAAAATTATTTTCCCTGATATGGGTTCAATACATTTTTAAACTTATTTCATATATTTTTATGTAAAAATGTTATAAAACCATCTTCAATCATTCTTTATAAGTGGTCAACTTATTTTAAAAAAATAAGTTTTTAAAATATTTTGATTTATATTTTATAAGAATTTATTGAAAATGGTTTTCAAAATTATTTAAATAATTATTTCTAATATTTCAATTTTTTTTCAAATAAAATTTATTTTAAAAGGTTTTTTATTTATAAAGTATATATAAAATAATAACACATATTTACTTCATGAAATGGTTTGAAAATATATTTTCTTCTTTTTTCCATTAAATATGACTATTTTTTGTATTAATCATGTAATTATAAGAAATTAACCAATGATTCCATTAATGTTTTTTCATGTATGGTTCATTTTTTATGTAATGATGCTTAAGACACCCGTTCCATTTCCAAAAGATTTTTGATATTGAAACCTATTTCTTTTCAAAGGTTTTTCATTTCAAAATTGATTATGAAACATATCTGTTTTCATAGGATATTTTGTGCTTAGATGTTAATTATACCAATTTAACTCCATGGGTTATGATTTATGTATATAAAACATATATCTATTTATAAGTCATGAAATGATGATTGGTCTATTATCTTGTGGAAAATATATGAATGATTTTATAATGAGATAGATGGGACCTATACCTACATCCAATTAATTGTGTAATGATAGGTTTTATATGAGTTTAGAGGGTACACAATTTCTAGTCCAACACCTAAAACGAGAAGGTACATGGGCTATAGCATAATCCTAAAATAAATAGGGTACACAAGTTGTATCCAATACAAAAAACTAAAAGGTACATGGGTTTTAGACAAATATTAAAATATATAGGGTACACATGTCTTATTTCATTCCCAAAAAAAGATGGTATATGGGTTATTTCCAAAGAATAAATGGAATATGGTACACCGGTTGATATACTAAGGTCGTAGTAGGTACATGGGTTATATCCCAATACTAACATGTTTTAATGATCTTTGTTGGTAGCTATATTATAATATTTTCTTGTCTTACATGCATGCCCCAAATTCCATGTTAGGATTTCATAGATATTATCATAATTATCATATTATCTATGTCTTCTAAAATTCCAATAATTATTATGATCTATAATATTTAGGGTACTATCTTCAAATGTTATGTTAATGTTTCATACCCTTTTGTTCATGTTATGCTTACAAATTTACTTTATTTACACTTACTGAGAATTTGAGCTCACTCCATTCATCTGTTTCCTTTCCCTAGGTTATGAAGAATGTTTCTAGGTTGATGTACTATCATGGAAGATATTTATGGGAGAAATTGGTGTTCTTTCACTAAAATGGAATATTTTATTTCAATGATTCTGAACACACTAAACTATTATATTCCTTGAGTATATATTTATGTAATGGAGTGAATTTTCATTCAAAATGTTTTAATATCCATGTATACTATGCTTGAGTTGCTATAGTTTGTATCTTAGGAATATTTTAGTCAACCATTAGAAACTAGGATGAGAAAACATTTGTTAGATATCTATGGATGATAATAAGGATTTGTCAAGGGATAGATCTAAATATGATTATAATAATGAGTCATCTTTTTTGAAAAAGTCCTAAAAAATTATAAAATGATAGAGTATGTGGTTTCCTAGAAATATATCTATTTCTGGATACTATAAGTGGGTGTGGCTTTGGAATAAATGTATTGAGGTGTAATAACTCTTAAGATATGTCACATTCTTAACATGTGGTAATTTGGTATATGAAAATGGGCCACACTGCACACCTAATTTCACACTCCCATAGGATATGCATTCAAAATACACAAAATATTCATGAAACACCATGAATTATTTAAATATAGGATTACTATGTATAAACTAGTATAAAATAAAGAGTAAAAAATTATAAAAGTTTGATACATGATTTTAGAACCCTATTTCTAATATTTCATAAATATATCGTATCCCATTATGATAAAGGTATCTAATACTATGACATATACATTATCTCAATAGAGGGAACTCAAAAAAAATATTTCATTTTATTGTTTCATATATGGAATGTTTGGTCATTATGAGAATCAATTTTCCCAGTGTAAATCTTATAAATAGAATAAGCAAGGTGGTATGTGTATTCGTTATACATATAAAGATAAAGAGACCTCAAACGACATGTGAAAGGTATGCAATTTTATTCTAGTAGTGTTTACACTAAACATAATAAGCATTATTATATTGAGGTTGAGGATATTAATAAATGTTTCATATTTAATATTCTTGGTATAATGTATTAAGGAATAATTTGATGGAGCATGAGTAATGGTTTTAGAATAATGTTGGATGAATGGTGTTTTTATGTTTTTGAATTCAATGGTTATGTTATATGAATCATAATACAAATATGTATTTTTATAATAAGATTTAAAAAATGATTTTAGAGGATATATTTAATGGTTATGATGTCAAAAAAAATTGCTTTTATATAAAGGATTTATTTTGATTAATGAAATATAACCCTTAATTAATGTCTAACATTTAGATAATAATATTTGGATAATGATTTGATGGATATGAATAATAAATTAGATGGTATAGATTACCCTAGAACTGAGTTTTGAAAAAGTGTTCTATATCATCAACGATGATGTTTAAAAATTATTTCATTTAAAGGATATATCTAGTAATCATTAGAATAATGAGGAAAGAATGTTTTTTCAAAAGGATTTATTATAATTAATGTTGTTACCTTATTTCAAGGGAATGTAAGTAGATGGTATTTACATGATTTGGTATGTAAAAACCATGTGGTACATCATAATATATGATCCATAAATTTTATGAATATGTCATGATACTCTTTCAATAATTTTGAATATTTATCTTTCAAAAGGGTTATATGGTTAACGACAATTCACATGTTTATGTAAAACATTGATGAAGTTAGTAATATTTAACTGTTATATCTATATATTATGTTTTATATACATTGGATTGTTAGTTCAAACATATCTTTTCAGATGATAATGGATTGGATAGATTATCAAGGGTCTCATAATGTTTTCGTACTTTAGGAAAAAAGTTAACATCCTTTTTATAGGAAGATGTGATGTGGATCAACAAAATACAATGGGTCAAATTTTCCTTAAGTAATGAAAGTATATATTCTAATGAAAATAATAAAACATTAGGAAAAATTATATTCAATCTGAACATTTTTCCTAGTACATTTGTATTTGATGAATCAGAAGGTCCCTTAGGTCATAAAAAATTTATGGATTTTTTATTGTTTTCTTTTTCCTGATCTGGTTTTTTATCACTCCCTATCAAAACATTAAGTTAATGTTTCTATTATATGTCCATCTTTTCACTTCACATATAAGATCTCATTGTAGGAATATTGTAATGAGTTACTTTGGGTTACTGTTATTGTTTTGAATTTCCATTTCTAAGGGATTTTGTAGTGTTCATTTTAAAAATGTCGGTTTCTATTAATAAAACATTATATTATTAATCATTTTATTAACATGTAAAATTTCATGTAAAAAAATAATTTTAATGGGGGTATAGTGTAACAAACTGAGAATTTTGGAATTATTTTTTTTCGAATTAATATATTTATTTTTTATTTTTTATTTCACACAACTCTAAAAATACTTTCTTTTCATTATATCAAACATTCCATTCACACGGCACTATCTTAAAATATGATACATGGATCCATATCAACACAAAATACATATAACATTGACTTGGTATAAATTACATGCAACCATTACATAGTGTATGTTTCCCGAAACAGTGACTTGGCATACATTACACAAAACACTAAGGTATTTACAAAACATATTTTTACTCTTATTATAATTTAAATTAGATAATCACAACCTAGCCATTAAAATTGGTAATATGAATATTAATAACTAAATTTAAAATATTTTTTATAATGGTATTATAGAATTAAAACGTATTTATAATTAAAGATATAATTTTGGGTAAAGACCATATTTGATTAAAAATAAAATTTTCCAAAATAAATTATATTTTGATTCCTTATATGAAAAAATAATAATTTTAAAGACATATATAAATTATATTTTATAAAATAAATATCCCTCTTGAATTATTAATTCCTAAAATATCTTAGGGTTAATTTTTGTAATTTTTCTGAGAAACGTAATTCTCTTAATAAATAGTGAAAAATACTACATTTTATTTAAGAACTAGATTTCTAGTAAATTATATATTACTCATAAATTAAAAATAAAATATGTTTTAATGTCACATTATATCCATGTTAATAACATTTCTGCCATTATAATTAATTTCAATTAAAATAACAAAAATAAAAACCAAAACAAACTTTTGAATATTTTTCTACATTAAAACCCCATTATTTTGTCCCATCTGTGGGATTATGTTTAATCATAATTTTACAATTTATATGAATTGAATTTTGAAAAATGAATATAAACAATTTTAATCATTATAATATTTAGTGTCTAATTAGATAATGTGTATCTTTTACCAAAATGATTACTTTAATTGATTAAAATTAATCACATCAATTGTGGTCAAATTATACACAATTAGTGACTAAACCATAATTTTTGGGTCCCAAAAGAATTATAATGTTGCTAAAAAACATTATATTTCCATATTTCGGTTACAAACATTATAATATTAAATTAGGTTTTTTTAACCTTTTTTGGTAATAAACTATGTACACCAATCATAGATTCATGTGAGTTATTCTCCTTCCCCATAAAAGTCCACCACCTCTCCCTCTTCATCACATATCTCAATCCACATAGGTCCAAGCATGATCTACCCAATACACTTACAATAATACATACCTTCCTCCAGGAATCATTTCCTTGATAATAATGAAAATTAAGGATTCTTTTCACACAAACCAAAAAGAGTTACCCAATTAAGAGGTAACACCTCCTCTCAAACTACTTTCATTTATTTTCCTTCTCTACTTATCCACTCTCATTATTCCATTATTTTATAAGAAATCCCATATCCTCAGTATAATAGGCTTTTTATTCTATGGTTTTATCCTATATACACACACACACATAAATTTAATGTGAAACAAACATGTTGTTTAAGTGTAAGGAGAACTACTGTCACACTAAACGTTGATTGTTTATTTTTTCTTTACCTCCAATCATGGGGGAATTTATGATTAGAAATCAATTTATATATTTATATATTATATTTATAATTTATTTTGTCTTATTTATTCTTTTTAATGAAAAAATTATATTTTTTCATTACTTTTGGTGTAATTATGATAATTTCATTTGAAGATTTGTGGACTACTGCCCTCTCAAATAAATGTGATTTGTTCACCCACTTCATGGAATGTATTAAATATAGGTTTATTGAACATATATGATATATATTATATAATAATTATACTAGAATAATTATATATATATATATTCATTTCTTTTACTTTCTTTCATTTGATATGATAATAAAAACAGAAACAACATTCATGTGTTTATTTAGCATACTGTGTCCACGAACAGTGTGTACTTCAATATTATATAGATTATTATAATCAAAAAAATTATATTAATGATATTGATATCATGTTTTAAATTATTTAAATTATGATATATGTATAAGGAACAATTATAAAACAAATTAATACACAAGCAAAAAACAAAGAGAATATTACCCAAAGCACAATAATTAACAATAAATTGCTACCATGAAGGTAAAATGAAGTCATAATAAATCAGTATATGGTATTCTATATAATATTATAATTTTATAAAATATTTATAATAAATTTATATTTATTATGCATGATTTTGAAATGATTAAAATGATATTCAAGTTCCAATGTAATAGAATTTTCTACTCAATTTTTATTTCCACAAGTTACATGATTTAATTACAACATGTTCCATTAAAGTGGTGTGTATAATAACTAGTGATATAATCAATGATTCATATCTATAAATTTATTTTTATTTATATATTCATTCTATGAAAATTATTTCATGGGGTTTTGGTTTCAAAAGATACCAAATCAGTAATTTTGTTCTCAATTTTCCTTCTTTGAGACACAAGTTTAGTTACGAACCTAATTTTTTTTTGAGTTGTGTATACTTATATTTAACTTTCTACACTATTAGACTATATATATTCATGATATACTAAGACTCATGTAATTTCATTTTATTTCAAGGTGATAATGATCATAGGTTACCAAGTGATATGGTTTTATGGAAACAATAGCATATCTTATTATCAATGTTTACATTTTTTCTTCTTTGATAAAATCAGATAACCCATGTCTCAATTCAATCATGAATTTTTATAACCATTGGATATTCATGATATATTCTTGTAATGGTACCAATATATTACTAATATTTTCTTATGATAGTGAAGAAATTTTTTATGAGAAAGCCTGAATTTTCCCACTTTTTGGATAGAAATATATGTTTTCTTAAAATTGTTCCATGAATATTTTTCTATTCTTTTATAATATTAAAAAGTAATTTTACCCTTTTTTCTTTTACCAGTATTTTTAAATGAATTTTCTTATCAATTTATAAAAAAAATTCATTATTCGAACCTTTCTACCATGAACAAGGAATGTTCTTTTATATCCTGTGACATGTAAGTATTTACCCACCACAACTTCATTTATTCTTCCTATGCATTTTAAATGATTATTTTTTAAGATAAAATTTTCTTAAATGTAATTTCAATGAATTTTTTTTCAATACATTTTCAATCATTCTTTATAATTTTTCAATGTGTTTTCAATTAAAAATAATTTTAAATTTTTTTGAATATTAATTTATAATCATTCAATTAAAAAGGTATTTAAAATTTCTTCAGGACTTATTTATAATATTAAATTTATTATCATTGAAAATGGATTTAAAAAAATTTTATCATTTAAAAAGTCTTATTCTTAGAATAATGGGTATTTTACTCAAAAAATGTTTTCAAAATATATTTAAAAGTTACTTTTAATCTAATATGATTTTTGTTGACATTAATCATGACCTTATAGGAAATAAATCAGTGGAAATATTCACAAATTTTTTTTTGAACAGGTCATGTTTTGATATAATAATTCTTTAGTCCTTTTTCATTTCCATGGGATTTAGTATTTTCAAAACCTACTTCTTTTCTTGAGTTATGATTTCTTGAAGTGATTATGAAACCTATCTCTTTTTATAGGTTATGATGTGATAAAATTTTAATGATACCCATTTATTTCATGGGTAATGCTTTATGGTTTATAAAACCTATCTATATTTATTGGACATGATATGATGAAAGTTTTCTTATCTTGTGGAACATGTAAGAATGATTTGATTTTGAGATGGGTGGGACCTATATTTCCCTCCAACAAATTGAGAAATTACAAGTTGTTTATGAGATTGTAGGGTAGATGGGTTGTAGCCCAAGCCCGAATACAAGAAGGTAAAAGGGATGTATTCCAATCCAAAAATGAATAGGGTACACAGTTTATGGAATAATCCTTCAAACAAGAAGGTACATAGGTTTTATCCAAATCCTAAATATAAGAGTGTACATGGGTAATAGCCCAAGCTTGAAAAAAAGAGGCTACATGGGTTTTAGAACACGCCTAATTGTAATAGGGTATATAGGTGCTTATCCCAAGCCTATAGTAGGTACATGGGTTGTATCCCGAGACTAACATTTTATAATGTTCATGTAAAATCCTTGGCATAAGATTTTCTATTCTTATGTTCATGGAAAAAATTCAATGTTCTGATTTTATAAATTATTCTGTTAAATATATTGATATCCTTGTCTTATAAAATTACATGATTTATTATGATCTCTAATATGAAGGTTATGATCTTAAAATGTTACTCTCAAGCACCATAAACTTATGTTCTTGTTATACATACACATTTTCTTTATTTACAGTAACTGTGAACCTGAGCTCCCCCCCATTATTTTGTTTCCATTACCCTTGTTATGATGAAATTTTTTAGGGAAAAGTACTAAGGGTGGATATATTTAAGGTAAATGTCTACGATCATTCACTATGATAGAATATTTTATTTATATGTTTCCAAAGACACTAAACAATTACATTCCTCATTCATGTAGTTTTGTAATGTATAATATATTTATCTAATATATTGTAATAACCTTGTATTATAATCCCATGATGCTATAAAAAATACATGCTATTGGATATAATGTATTGACTCATTTTTTCAAATATAATACTTTTGAATTTTCTTATGAATATTACTCTAGACAAGCGATTAGTCGGTGTGGGGTTCTAGGGCCCAGAGAGTGTCAATGCGGCGATTTTAAAAATACTAAATATATATTTTCATGCACATGCAGTTTCTCTTGAAATGATGAATAATTCTCAATTAGAAAATTATATCAGATTTTTGGGAACTTAGTTGAGTTCAAAATGTCATGATTACTATATGTATGACATAAAAATGTCCACTCTAATAGTATTGGTTGAGGGGATTTGGTGGGACTTCATGTTTTGCGAATATTAATTTAATAAAATGTTACATAATAAAATAATGTAAATTTCACTCTCCCTTAGGGTGGGTTTTCACGACACAAAGGATTCATGGATTATCATCCCCCTTTTGGAGACATAAAAAAACCCAATTTATTTGAAGCGATGAGGTGCTACTAATATTCTTACATGGAACCAATCATCATTAGATCAAGGAGTACTAGGATCCATGCATTTTTTCATACCCGAAGCTTTGGCAATTAATCTTTGAGGTAGAATTTTTTAATTATTGTTCCTATACACTTCCATATTCATTTGTTTTATGTTTTTTAAGTCATATTATGAATTCTATAGAACCGATCATGGTCGATCTGAATTTTTCAGCATTTACCAGGATTAATTGGGTGAATTTGAATGTAATTATTGATTAGAATTATTGTATGCAAGGCATGTGGTCTAGTGAGAGCAATATATATTATGTTCTATTTGTGGAAGAAAATTTGGAGACTACACTCGATGTTACTTATTTATATTCGTTTTTTTGGCATTACACGATGTGTATAGACCCCATGTCTTGTGTCAAGAAGAAATTACTATGATAGTCATGTAAAAGTACATGGACTTGTACAACTACATGATAAAAGTATATGGAAATGAGGTGATGGACACCAAAACAGATATCCCAAATAGCCATGTGTTTTTTAACTAGAACATGGTTTATAGTATGTGATGAACACTATGTATTGGACAAGGATGGCCATGTCATGTCGGAGAAGAACACATCCAAGGATTGGGTGAAGTGAGAAATGTTATGTATGCACTTCATTGTGAGTGTACCCTAATAAAGAGTGGAAATACATATAAACTATATACAATTCCTGGCGATGAGGTGGGTTCACATGTCCCGTGTGAAACCAGTGCACAATGTGTACTCCTTTAGATCACCTTCCTTTTGTATATCCTCTTGTGGGACTCAGATTAAGGCTTGTGTGTAGGAATTCATGAGTAGTTTTCTTCATAGAAGTTTATATTTTCATCCATTTCATCCTATGAAATATGAACTAGCATGTTTCTAGCATGATGTACGTGTGGAAGAGGTTATCCATGGGTAGTGATCGCGGTGTATCATTGGGCTAATAGAGGGATTAGTATCCTTCCCATTATAGTTAGGATATGGGTCCCCCAATCTCTATGGGAAGTTATATTAGTTTTTATCATAAATTGATTTTTTATGACTTGTACTCCCATATGGTATCAAGGCCTTACCTCACCTATTTTTTTTGGGATGGGACTCCCCACGTTATGGGAACATGTTCTATTACTTTTGGATAGTTCTTACAAAGTGGAACTCCCATTATAGATTTGGGCAGGGGTTTCTCATATCATTCCTATATTTGAATAGTTCACCCATGTCAAGGCAGTGTGAAAACACTTAAATAATTTTTTTTCCAGATATAATAGTTACTTTCCAGTCATACTAGGGTGTGATTACTCTATCTATAGAGTTGGTAATCCTCTATAGTGTCGGGGCATGAGTCCTCTAGATGTGGTGTATAAAGAGAGTTGGAACTACCATAATGTGTTAGGATGCATGTCCCCAATAATTGGAGCCAGAACTCCACTATCATTTCATGGTATGGGTCCCCCTTGTAAAATGAGTTTGAATAGTGTGGATTCCATGCCATACTTTAGTGTGGGTCCTCCACCCAGTGAGTGGTACCCCCCTATTGTATGAGGGTGTGGTTCATCACCTATAAAGTAGGAATCCCCTATTTCCAAGTTGCAGTGAAGAGTGGGTCCTCCATTAGAGTGTGTGATCCCACAATGGGTTTAGAAGAGAACGAATACATACAGGATTTATAGAGGTTTCATTGGTTAGTTATGAACATGTACTCCCTCAACTGTAGGGAAGGGGTGTAGTGGACGACCCTCTATTCTCTCATTATAGATGATGCACATGGTGCGTTTTCTAGTGGTTTTATCCCCCAACTCTAAGTAGTGTTGAGGAGAAGGCCTCTCTAATTGCGTTATCATAGAATTATATTGGGCACACTTGATATTCGAGAGGAAAATTGGGGCTAGGCACTGGAGTTGGAATTTTTGTGTTGTCCTCGATGAAGCATTTCTTATATATGGGTTTTATATAAGATGGTCGAGTTTATGGATTGTGTTATTTTATTTTTATGTTACAATTGAAACATATAAGAGATTCATGTCAGTAGATATGATTTTTGAGCCTCAATAGATATTATGTCTGAGAGGACTGTATCTAGGTGTTTTTTTGAGTCTTTATAGGGTTGTCATGGGTCTAGGATGACACACACTATAGAATGAGTTGACTAGTCATGTATATCCATGTATGTTTTGAGATGGAGTTTCTATCTCAATTGGGATCCCTCTAGGTAGGTTGAGTGGACTATTAACATTCAGTTTCACCATTTATTTTTTGGTTTTGGGGGCACCATTATAGTATTTTTATACTCACCCCTTTATGGTCTTTTCCCACATGTGTTATATCTTGTGAATATGACACTATTTTTTATGGAGTCCCCATAGGAACTAAGGTATGTGGTACTTAGTGGGCTAGGAACACCATGGTTTTTACCATAGCTGGGAAAAATAACTTTTTAGCTATTTCATTTGATAGTGATACCATCCTTTTGTGTAGGTTGGATGCTTTTTCTGTTTTCTTCTGGTGAGCTTGTGTTTTCCATTTTTTCTATAAGTACTACTATTGTACACTTCTTTGGGATAGATTAATGGATGTATTTTAATTCACATCTTTTATATATATTTTAACTTTTCCAAAAATCTGTGTGCATGCATATATGTACTTTAAGAAAGGGCTCCCATCTGTGTGATGTTCTTTCTCGACATTATTCACTATCCTATGGGCTATTGGAGATGTGATTGGGGAGTTGAATCCTAGTATCCTTCTAGTTGGGTCATGATAATATATATTACATAAAGAATTATCAAGTTAAAATAATTGAAATTCCATAATAGTATGTCAAATGACCACAAATCAATATTGTTAGTTATATAAACTACCATTAATAGAAAGAAACATGAATATATTATTTGAGGTCCTATGTTCCTTGTCATAATTATTGAACATAGAAAATACCATAAACCATAAAAAACAGCATACCCAATATAAACATAAAACTATAAATCCATTGCTATAACAATATTCACATTATATATAACATCAAGGAACATCACATAAAATATGTCTAGATACTTATGTGATACCCTGACCATGTATCACACACTATAACTCATTTCTAAAATTTCATAATCATATTAAAGAAGAAAATAAAAAGAAAACATCTTCTGATACTAACTTATAATTTTCAATCATAATTACTCAATTAGGAATGAATATCCACATGGATCATGAGTGCCTCCCAATATATAGGTGGTTACTGACTAGCTATTCAGTTCTAAAAAGAACCATAGGGATATTGGACAATCAAAATCATGATATATACCTCCCAAAAATACCAAGAGGATAATAATAATAATAAATTTCATATAAAAACTAAAATATTAAAAATAATATAACAAATGAAATTTCACGTATCTCATAATCATATTTTTTAATAATCTGAGGACTCCAAATGTTACATGTAAAACTAGAGTGTAGGAATAAATTGAGCATAATTAAGACAATATGGTATCACATAAGAATGTATCATGATATTAACTCCAAACTCCATGATTGTTATCCTCAACTTCTTATCACTATTATATTTCCCTCTCTTTGTTCCCTAGTCGTGATATTTTAATCTTCCTTGGGATAGTCAGGCATTGTGTAAGTATAAACCATATAAGAAACCACCAATACATCATTATTTTAATTGAATATTTTCATAGGTAGTATGAAAAATCATGAATGTATTTGATAAGTGAATGGTCAAACACATAAGTTTCATCTATTCATACATTGGAAATGCTTTTATAAAACCCTATGTTACCTAGGTTGGAGTTTTTCTGTTAAGGAAACTGGTGAAAATTTTCATAATTTCATGAATAATTTTACATGGATAACAAGGTGTTTCAAGTAAACAATACCCATATGTCAGATTTCCACATTGAACAATTAAAGAGCAAATCAGAATCTACCCTAATGGGGGGTATATGTAATCAAATGATGGAACTTCAACTAAATATTACCAATAAATTTCTTCTCAATATCCCATAAAATATATGTATCCCGTGTATCTATTCTTATGCATTGTTTATACTTCACAATTATATGGTATACCCCCATATAGAATAACCATGATTATTATATCATACTAGTATGGTCAAAAAATGAAGAAGTTGGATTCCATCATCACAATAGACAAGATCCAACTAAATTGGTTCAGTTTCCAAATAATAACTAATATGAACCATTTGATACCTATATGAATGAATCTCGGAATATGAAACACCCAAAATAAAATCATATCAAATTAAGAAAAATAAACATATTATGAATGGTTCTCACATGGACACATATAGTCACATAAATTAAACACACATTAATAATGTTTATCAATACAAAAAATCATGTACCAATATATCATGATAACAACCATATATAATTGTCTTTTATAGTATAAAACATTCGGGCTCGAGTCTATTGATTCCACATTATAATATCCACCAAGCGATATCACTTAAATAAATCATACATGACATGAATCACTTGAATGAATCCCAATTAAGTATAAAAATATATATTGATAATGATTCACAACGAGGAACATCATAATGGTTTGAAATCGATTTGGATTACAAAAAATGATATATTTCCAATTGTATATCTATGTTTGTTCACAAGAGAGTATGTGATAATAAAATTATTTTTTCTATAATCCATAAACAACCTTTGATTTTTCAATAAGATCATATAGCAATCCTTATATCTATCCACATCATCCTAGTTCAATTATTTATCACAAAATAAAGAGGAATGATAAATAAAGATAAAAAATAATGATGATTAATGATCACATAACCTGAACTATCATGGTAAAATGACTCTGGATTCACAATTCATTGACTTTAATGTAATAAAATTCAAAAAAACCCACCACTACACTTCTCTTGTTAAATATATTTAGGCATAGAAATAATGTTGTTGATTTTTATGAGGGTTTTGTGTTTAAAACTCAATTTTTTGTTACCTAAAACTCCACACATGGGTATCTAAAAGGACTTATTAATCACTTTCTCACCCTATGTAGGTGACTGTCTCTTAAGACAAAAAAATTGTATTTGGCACACTATATGGTGATCTATGTTACAACAAATCTTTTCAACTTTTTCCCAATTCACATTTATTTCATTCAACATATCATGGTTTGATATTATCATTATCCATATTTCTACCACAAAATATAATTCTCTAAAAGACATCATTATTACCTATAGGGAAACTCATGACTTTTTTGTAAATTTGTGAAAATAGGGAACTCAATTAAGTTACTAATAAAATTATCGGGCCATCCAAATGACACATGAGACTTCACCTAGGAAAACCGTAACTCAACCGCACTAGATTTAGTAATGAAATTAATTTGTATGTTATATAAAACTACAAATACATCAAACTATATCTATAAATAATAAAATTTTCCACAATTTTCTTTTTACCTCTATGGTTCGTTAATTAACATATCTTAGTATTTATCCACTACAACATTGAAGGTATATTACTAGGTATGTAGACACTCACCCATATATTCTCATTATCTCAACACATAGATTATATTATGTAGATGAAAAAGTCTTTTTTTCAATATAATTATACATGGTTTCATTTAAGTGTGAGAATAATGGTACTCATATGTGATAGGTGTATCTAAATATCTCATTATAAGATTTTTCCAACTAGTAAAACTAAATAAATAATTCTCTTTGGATTGTTATTAAGTTGTGGATATTATACATATATTTAACATTTTCTGCTACATTGTTTCACTATATTAGCATCATTAAATGGTTGGTATATATTTAATTCATTTTATATATTTTATTTGATATAAGCTTGTTTCATGAATTATATTATCCAAGGATGTTGTTTGATTTTGTGGATAAGGCCTCCAAGGTAATGTGACCTCCATGCATTATACTAGTCACTACCTATGATCCAATTAGATAATGGATTGGGGTTAAACATATAACTTTTATTTATAATGGGTAGGATTCAAGGGCTTCTAGTAATTGTAGACTAGTATTAGAGTTTTTTGGCTTATATAAAAAGTTTATATTTATGTGATTGTGAGGAATAATATTAGAACATAGAGATATTACGTAAAGGGGTATGAATATAAATATCCAAGACATGGAAACTAATTTTTGTTAGAAGTTGATATATCTATTCAGTAAGTCTCTAATAATGCATTATTAAATTTTATCCTATAATCCACCACTTGAAAATAATATGTAAATTGTTCATGAATCATGTATAAATTAATTTTTTATTATTGTTATCATCATGATTAAGATCACAAAATTGTTGTTTGACATGTCACATAGATTATATAACCCCAAAAAATCACCTGGGATCCATATGAATAGTAATTCCTTAAAGATGAATGTTATTGAAGCACATGTTATCTAAGACATGGATTATATTCATGGATTATATAGGTAGTTGATTCCATAGGGTGTACTGAATAATGATATTCCGCATATGGTATAGAAGGCCAACCCAACTTCTGTAGTATAAGTTAATTCTACTCATATTACTGAGTTAAATATCATTTTGATAAGATATGATTAGGATACTCTATGTCTTTGTGCACTTAATGAGATATAGTAATAGAGGCTACCCTAGATCAATGGTGATCCAAACCCAATAGAAGACAAAAAATTGATTTGGACCATAACACTAGTGTTATATTCTATATAGATAACTGATAATCCAATTTTTGTAATAGTATCCATCCTCCAATATGGTTTACAGTTTCACTGTGGATAATTAAAATACAAACACATGATTAGGAGACACTTAAATTGTTTGAGCCTATGTTCCAATTTCACATTTTGTATTTCAAAAATATGTTGAGGGTCTGATTTTTTAATATATGTTTTCTGTAAAAAATTATTTTAAAGAGGTGTAGGTTAATATTTTATAATAAAAATGTGTGGTAATGGTGACATCACAACTACAACCTTTAGGTCTCTGGTGAAATTCGGCGACCTCGTTGCAACATTTCCACTAATTTTTTTACTATTATTATATTTTAAAATTTGTTATTGGTTTTGGTTTATATATATATATATATATAAATCATAATAAGTTGTCTGCTATTTAAAATCTACCAGTATTTTCCTTAATGTAGTCTATATTCTAATAGAATATTTAACCCATGGCTCCCTTTTATAAGAGGGTTTACCTAGGAAATCTCTCTATATTTTTGGTGTGGGATTCTGGTTCTCCCTTTCCTGGACGGAACATTCTGCATTTCTGATGTGGGATTCAAAACTATTTTGAGTACGACGCATTGAAAGAATATAAGATATATACTATAGGACCAATATTAATTAAACATATTACATGGATTTACCATCGAATAAATATCGTAAAAAAATAATTTAACAAAAAAATGATGATAAAATATAATTTATATTCTTTAAAATACACAAAATTGAAACTGAAAAATGATTCAAGTATCTAACATTGAAATAATATAAAACATAAACTATAATACCAATAAAAATGAATAAAAAAACATGGATTAGAAATATAAGGAATGTTTTAAAATAAAAATATTTTTTTAACAAATATTGATGGAAAATTGTCTTTAAGCATTCAACTCCACCAAATTGAAACATAAAAATGTTTCAAGTATATGACTTTGAGAGACAATAACATATAAAATATAAGACAAATATAACGTGAAATTAAAAAATGAATTAAACATATAAGAAATAGTTGAAATTAAAAACAATTACATAAAAAATGTTGATAAAAAATAATTTATAAGCTTTCATAACCCCCTATTTGAAACATAAAAATGATTCAAATCGTTGGGCTTGAAGATCTATAAAATACAAACTATAAAACAAAAATAAATGAACCCTAAAAATTTTACTAAACATATAATATATATTTGAAAATTAATTAGTTAATTGGTAATACAATTATTAATTATATTATAAATAATTATATAATCAATAATATAAATATTAAATATCAAATATTAATTATTGAATATGTAGTTAATTTTTAAATAAGTTATATACTTATTAATATATAATTATTATTTATAAAATTAATTATTATAAAATTATTAATTTTATAATAATGTATTAGTTAATCAGTAATATAATTATTAATAGATAATTAGTAATTATTAATAATATATTTAATTTGTTAATTATTAATTTTATAATAAATAATAAGTAATCTAATTATTAATTATATTATTATTAATAATATAATAGCTAATTTGTATATTAATAATATAATGAACACATTGTGGGTTATATGCCATGAAGAGTTCTTAGTTTTTTTATTGGGTCACATTTATAACACCATATGATTGTAGTATTAATTTCATATTATATAAATATTTTGTGTCTCTTACCATATAATACACACAAAATTTAAAAAATGAAATAATGATTTATTACATTATTTAATAAAATTGAAATGAAAATTAATACACTATAAGATAACGAAGTTGTCATTCTCGCGTTATTATGTTTGAATAACCACAAACACATATTAAGGAGTCTATTTTTATATTTAATTTGACATAAATTATAATATTATTGAAATCATGCTTGAACAATTAATGATCATTTAATAGAACGTTGTTATATTAATGGAATAATTTAATATTAGATTTATTGTCCTCAGGACATTTTAATGGTAATTATGAAATATTTAAGGCATTCATGGTTTTTTTATACCAACATGTTGAAATAAGATGTTGGTTCATATCCACCATCCTAACTATGGTTAATGAAGTAGCCTCCCATTTCAATTGGAATCTACAAGCTCCCTAGTAGAGGATAACTAAGAAGATGTTGTAATGAAATAGAACATTTCACATTCTAGGCGTCCAATAAAAACTATCCAGTATAGGAGAAAAATATACCTAGTAGAAGAATGTAGCGTATATGGACATACAAGTGGTCCAAAGATTACCGAGTGAAAAAAACATGTCATCCAATGGCATCATTAAATAAAGATTAATCCCTCATTTAATGAATAAAAAAATCTATTATTTTTTATTTATCCCACTTCATGACCCCTGAGAATTTATAGAATTTCCAAAATCATTTTTTTGTTTTAAATAATTCTTTTGGTGGTATTGTAAAGTCACCATCTCAATGATAATGTGAAATAAATGTGCTATGATCCACAAGATTTATATCATGTTCTCTCAATTCTAAATCTCTCTCACTCTCCATTATACTATGCAACCTTCTTACTAAAATATTATAACAATAATGCATCCTTATCATTCAATCATATTGATTCCTCCATTATATTTTTTATAATTATTGTTATTCTTAATTATATATTTCATCCTTAATCCCCCTTATTTTTTTTCATTATACTATTATATTTATCAATAATGTTTTCTCCGAGGGACTCTGATTTTCAATATATAACCACTAAAAGTAATGGGATAACCAATATTTCAGTTTTCTATATTCGAACATTAAAATTCAATTGTCAATTTTACTCATCTTAATATCATAACCATTAAAAAGTGTGGTATTAGTTGTATCTTGGATACTTTTAAAGATAAGGAATAATATATTTAATCATCAATAGTCGAGGATGGAGGAAAATGTGATCTTATAGGCCTATTTTTTATATTACATAATATTTTTTGTGTCTTATTTAATTTTTCATATTAGTTTATTATATAACTTAATTAAATTAGTCATTAATTAATTAAATCTATAAATAATGTTATATAATTTATTTAGTAAGTGAATATTCTTTTGTTAATACAGTATATTAAACTTATAATTATTATTTTATTCATTCTATTATGTTTTAAATGTATCAATTTTTTTTATTAAATCATTAAAATGATATAATTATCTATAAAAATTAAAAATGTTTTTTCAAATATTTATGAAATCTATAATTTCATTTTTAATGGAAATTTAATCCACTCCCCATTCATGACTTCTTGCCTTACTATTTTTTATTTGATGGTTCTTGGTTTTTTCAATAACTATATGAATTTGAATTTTTTTCAATTGTTTAATTGGTTGTTCTAGATTAATTATTTCACAAAATGTAGTCTCAAAATGCCTATCACACTCATGAATGAAATTATATTTGTTCTGCTCATTTTTTGATGGTACAACATACATTTTTTAAATGACACGTTTTTATAGAATTCCAATATCTATTTTTATTTTATATCAAATTTATATATGAATGTTCATGCTCATACTATATATAAATATGAAAAATGGACTTCTGATGATATTTCAAATTTTGAATTAAATCATAATAAAATATATGTATTTCATATTGGTTCTGACCCAATTGAATGTAATCTAATTTCAACCTAAAAATGGCACCTGAAATCAAGATACTCTAAATGTAAAATCATAATGGAACGAAAAATTAAAATTAAAATTATTATATATATTTAAACAAGTATTAGAATGTATATATGGTATTTGTAATGATTCTACTATTCACGGTCTTACTCGAATCAATAAATATGAAATGGTTGAAAGAATCCTGGTGATGCAATTTTTATAGCGGAATTAGTCATGAAAATACTATGGGTTTTACCATGAAATTTGGTAACCAATGTTCTTATTATCAAATAATTCAATTACATAAGAACATGGATATTGATGATCTCATCATATATCTCATAATATTTTGGATAACTATGAATATAATATCCAGAAAGAAGGAAAATGAGGTCAAAAAACAAAAATACATTTTATTTTAATGAATTCATATATGAAACATATATATTATAAAATTTTCATTACCATCTTTAGAAAAATAGGAACCATCATGTGTAAAAGAAAAAAATCCTGTTATATAATCAAAAACGAAAAATAAATTCATATAATTTACATGATTTGTATGAAAAAGTAGGGGTCAAAGATAATTTGGGTTTCCATTTGAATGGATTTATATATAATAAACAATGTATGAGTTTAATAAATATTTCAACATGGATTTATATATCGGATTAAATTACCACATATTAATAATGAAATAAAGGTATTACGGTCCTCATGAGTGATATTTTCTTACATAACATAGTTAATAATTCATGTAATATATGTTACACTTTTAAATATTATACCACTAATATAGTTATTAAAGATCATCATTATGATGTAGATTAACATAAAACTATATTTCAGTAATACCTTTTAAAAATTAATGATCATAAAAAAGAAATACAATATTTTTGTTTTTGAATAATATCATCATTAAAAAGAAAAGAAATATTTTATTTTTAAAATTTAGAGAACAACCAAACATTTAAAATTCTAAATCTCAAATTAATGATCTTACAGGTCCCTATTAAAAATTTACTCATGGTAGAAATGTTCTTAATATAATATTAGAAAATCAATATATTGCTAAAATAATTTCTAGGATTTATTTTCATAAACAATGTAAAATTCCGAAAAAAAGTCTAAAATGTTTATAAATATATTATGTAATTCAAAAAATAAAATTTTTAATTGTAGCCAAAAAATTTGGAATATCTTTTTGTTCATTAGAAAAATAAAATGATGTTTCTTCAAAAAATATCATCCCCCTCTAAATTAATATTTCTAATAGAAACAAATATGCTCTAGATAAGTGTGGATTCAAATTCCTTTATTAGATATCTTTTTTTCTACCCAATATTGTATTAAAAAATTAATTCTCATAATATTTTATAAGAAATGTTCTTGTGAGAAAATCCATAGATGTTACATTGTACATGGATTGTGGATTCTTGTTGAACTTGTGTGGTGGCCCTATCAAATTAAATTAAATAAAATAATTTGATGATGGGATTATCATATTTGTATACTATTCATAAGTAAAAATAAATAACTTTATTTATATGTTATAAAATTATGTGATATAGCTTTGAAATTAATTTTGTTAATGCATTCAATAATGTTTTTCGATCAAAAGATAAATTTTTTTACCATAACCTATTTAAACTTTTTATGTAATAAATTAGAGATATATTGTTTCCAAAATTTCAAATTCACAAATTCACAATAAAATGCCTCTTAACTGTTGAACTAGTGCACATGTCATTTTGATATCAACTCGCCTATCAAAATCAACTATAGCAGACTAGTTTTCAATTTTCCAAAAGTTTTGTTCAAATATACAATAGTTTTTGAATATTTGAAACATTTTATGCATCCTATATATTAAATTAAATAAAAATAATTTTTTTGAAATATAATGTGTTAGAGATAGTTTATCTCGACCTTTTGAGACCAAAACATGTTTCTTGTATTAGAGGTAAATATTATACCATTGTAACTATCGATGATAATAATTTACTTAAATAGGTTACCCTCATTGATAAAAAAATTATTCATATAATATATTTATCAAGAATTAAAATAATTATTTAGAAAAAATTTGAAAAACAAATTCATATAGAAGTGACCTTGGTATAGAATTTTATATGAAATACATTGAATATTTTTTCATTAGAATGATATTTCTACAAATTATCTACTAATAAAACATAACAATAAAAATGGTTGTGAAAATACAAAATAAGACCCTCCAAAATATTTCTTGTACTCTTCGGAACGTGTTTATGTTATCACAAAAAAAATTTATACCAAAAAAACATATTACCATTTTCATTATCATTTACATAAATTCTTATAATACCCCTCATTTAAAAAACCCACCTTTGCACTTTAGAATGGAAAAAATAATAATATTACCTTCTATAATGTTTTTAGTTATAAATTAATTATCCTTGATAAGAAGGATAATGTAGGAAATTTATGACCCCAAATAGAATGGATTTATTATTCTTGGGTCCCAATATAATTAAAAACATAAAAACTTTCAAATAATATTACCAATACATTAAAAGTTTAATTTCGCATAAAATTTGCAAATAATATTTCTAAACCTCATCCCAAATATTATAATTATGTTGGAAAATATTTTTTGACCACACCTAATCCATATTTTTCTAATGTGATAGATTATTTTAATGAACCTACATCCTCTCTATCACCTATGTCATGGGATCAATATAAAAAACATCCAGTATATAACATTATTGGTGTATTATAATCTATACCGTTACTATATATTTAGTCCATAACATGGTTTACTATAAGGATTTTATATCTCACCCTGAAACTCAATCCCCTAATGATGAATTGATTTATAATAATTCGATACATTTTATGTAATAAGAGTTGAAAATTTTTCAAATAAAAAATATTTGCAATTGCATGGATTGTCCTAATATTCATCTAATTACTGGGACCAACTATTTTTTAAAACATGATGTTCGTGGCTTTATCATCCATAATAAGGTGGAAAAAATAACTAATAGGAATAATTATGATGCTGGTACTAATTATAGTTAAACCATTTCTTTTTTTTCACATTTAGAATTTGTTATAATCAAGTTTACATCCACTGAAAATTAAATATTAATAATTTTAAATTATTTCTTTAATGTGTTTTTCAAAAGGATTATATTTATAAAAATGTTTTTCTTGGGGGAACACATGGTTATGAAAAAAAAATTCATAATTATATTTTTATGTTTAAATATTCTTTAATGATTCGAAATATGAACCATTTAGTTATATTAATATTTATATAAATTCATGATATAAAATGAATTTAAAAGGATAAAATATTATTTTTTTAATTTTTTATATAATAATAAGATTTATTAATTGGTAATGTTATTTATTATTGATGTATTTTTTTCTTTAACTAATGAAACTCTTCGTAATGGATTTTCTAATTTATTGAATAATTATTTTTATATGGATTTATAAGAGAAATAAAATTCATCCTTTTTTAAATCTTAATTGTACATTTCTAAAACAATTTAAATATAATAACAAACTATTGATTATGTTTTTCAAGAATAATAAAAATTAAATTAAAACACCCACAAGTAAAATATGTATGACAATATCAGCTGGATATTTTAAACTGATCGACCATAATAAATATGGAAGTATGATTTGAAGTCTATGTTATGATAAACTTAGACTACCCGATATCATGTTTAGTTTATTCCTTTTTCTCATTTTAAATAAATACTAATGTAATATCATATAGATTCTATTAAATAATTTTATATATTTTTAAGATTCTAAAAACCGTATATTATTTTATCATACGTAAAAATATTTTAAACATTCTTGTTTTTCAGCTACGGATTTATGATACATACTACATGATGGGATATGTAAAAATTTTACTTATGACCTACTATGAAAAATAACTTCTCTAATTGAATATTAAGAAGAAAAACTATTTTTCTATTTCTACAGAAAAATTGGATCACATAACTGATGCGTGCTTTTTTGCACACATTATATTGATGAAACATGCTATATTTAAAATTGATAATATATATGATAACATCCCTATAAATTTTGACAACATGTGGGGTCAATAGTATCTAAAAAAACCCATTCCAACGCTCTCACATTAAAAACATTAATATAAGACCCCATTTTCATTGATACTATTTTCAAAAAACTGATATGAATCTCGAATTTATCTGTATATCCAATAAATGAATTGATATATTCAATAATCCAATCCCCCATGCTTTCAATTAATACATTAATTGTGAGTAGGGTATGATTAGATATTGATACATAATAATTATTTTATAAATAATGATAATTTTTTAATTTTGTTCAAAATAAAATTTTTCCATTTTAAAAATTAAATCCTTCCATAATATTTATTATTTCAATTGAGGGTGATACACTATAGAATAAATTACTATATGCATATAAACATGGTTTGTGTTTTTAGTAGAAAATCACAATGATTGTATCAAATTAAAAATGGATGGTAGTATATTTAATTTGATCATCACCCAAGGTATGAGTAGTTGGCCATTAATGCATAATTGTTCCGACACACTAGAGAAAATTTTCATTGGTTATTAATAAAAACAATTAATCATAATCATGAAATTGTTTTTCTAATTTTTATTTAATTTTCTTATTTTCTAAGGGCTACATAAATTTACAATTAATTATACGAGGGTTCAATAATATTATTAATAAAAAAATGATAATTAAAGAGGCACCATTTTAACAAAAAATAAATAAAACAATTTATCAATGGAAATTTCATTTTTATAATTACATTTCCAAAATTTATATATCTATTGAGATATATTTTAAGTTGGTAAATTTTTTATTTTTCTATTTATTGTAATATATTGGAAATCCCTCTTTCAGAATTATTTTACATTATTAATTTTCAATTATTTTTTCATAACTCTTACAGGAAAATTATCAATTTTAAATATAGTTTTGAAATTAATTAACATTATATTTACTCAAACCCTATCTATTATATTTCATTAATAATATCAAATTGGTATATATACATGTTTATAGAAAAATAACGCAACTTATTGTAAAATGAGTAAATTAATGATATATATAGTATTTTTTCTATATACTAACAAGACAAATGAATATAATTATATAGGATTAATATTTTTTCCTACGTTATGGAGAATGAAATGATGTTGTTTTAAATTGAATGAAATCTAATTTTTTATTCGAATTTGCATTAATATTATTTAAAAATTATTTAATTTGTTTATAATCATCAAAAGGGGGAGATAATTCTTTATCTATTATGATTTAATGACCACAACAATTTTTTAAGAATATGATATTTTATTTTATGTTGATGGAAATTACAGTATTGATAATATCTTGATTATGACATGATGGATACTTGAGGAATCCTTGTTGAACTCGTAATTGACCTATTAATCTATTAGAGTACTACTCTAAGATCATTTTTAGGATATGAATTAATATTGAAGTCTATAAAGGTGTTTGGTAACTAATATATACCATTGGATCACGGGTGTATAACGGCTAAATAATCAAAGGTGAAAAAATCCTCACATAGTAACATAAGTCCAACAACTAGCTGGTGGAGGAGCACTGTCCTATCCAATATATGGACATACTACTTTCATGCTCCATGTGTCTACATTCTAATAATTTTTAAGAGAAATATATACCCAGAATGTGAAATAATTGTGTGAGGGATTCCTTATAGTCCACCATCTATCTAGAAGAAGATATTAGGTATCTAGCATCTTTGGTAAAATATATTTAATCTAGAATTAAATGATATAAAAACATACATTGTTTTAATGATTTTAAGCTTTATTACCCATGGATCAACAAAAAAATATTCTTGAGGATTATTGAGGCTATAAATAGTCCTCTTTGTTGTGTTTGAAACATTTCTAATCAACGACAATAAGAAAACATCCTATAATAATAAAAAATAATCGTAAGTTCTCTTCAATATAATGTGTTACATTTATCCAATCTAGAATGTGATCTTATGATAAAACTAGTATCCGTATCCTTTAATTTTTTCATTCAATATTAGTTATTCATCAATTAAATTTGAGATAATTGAACCACTACCTAAAACAAGATTACCTCTAGAAATCATATTCTTCTATCCCTTTCTTTAATTTTGGTGGTCACAACCTTTTAATGTGAGTGATTTATCGTTTATTTTCATAAACTCTAAATTTAAATAGAATAATTCTATTTTAGGATCATAGTTATCAATGATAAAAAGATATAGTCAATTATATTTTCATTTCTTGTCAAAAAATTTAAAAATAAGGTGGGATTTTTTGTTTTTTACCATTTAAGGGAATGGATTAATACATTAAATCCATAATGCATAAAGGAGGGAGAAGTATAGTCTCTTATTAATCTATTATTGATCATCCTAATTTTTTTCCTTAATTCTCTTAGAAATCAATATTTATTAATCTGCTTCATTAAATTAGATAATATATCATCTAATCCAACAATATACATATTTATATAATTTAGGAATTGATTTTTAGTTAATGATTCTCCTATTACAAACGTATAATAAAATCATATCACATAATATATTTTTTATATGTTTAAATTATTCATATTATATATTAAAATGACTATTAATATAACCAATCATTCAAATTTGTTTTAATATATAAGAATTTGATTTTTTCGTTTTTATTCTTAAAGGGACCCCCACAAATTTCATTTTACCCTATTCCATCACACACACTATATGAAACATAATAAAGAAATAACAATGGAATGATACAAAAATTTATTAAATATACTATAATGTTGAAATTATCATCATCATTATTCTCCATATAGATCAAACCAGTAATGACAACTATTAAAAAAATAGATCATGTTAGGTATATAATAATCATATAAAAAATTAATTTTGATAATTGGGTTAGTAATTTTTTATGAATTTTACTGATATATATAGGTATGTAACATGATATTTACATATAATTTAACTGTTTATATATCTATTAGACATATGGTAGTTTGAGAGATGGTCATTGGATATATGTTTATCCAACAGGTACATAGATGTTTTGTAATTATTATTATCATATTAAAAATAATCTATGTGAAATATAATAAAAAATAGTCAAATTAAATACAACTATGAAAACTAACAAAACATTTTAATATATGAACATTTAATATAATTAAAAATTACCTAATTATTAAAAAATTCATTTTTTATGATTTTTTTAAAATATATAATTTTTAAATTAAATATAATGTTTTTCATATTTATAGAATGACTAAATTACATTGATTAAAAAATTGGATGTTTCACATCGGAATTAGTTTTGAAGGAAAATTTTATTTTTTGGTGAAAAATAAGTAACTAAGGTAAAACATTTTGTTTCCATGGAAAAGGTAAAATGATGAAAGAGGGAAAAATTAACTGAAAAATACATAATATAATTCTTAAAATATTTATTAATAATTTTTTATAGTATTAATCTCCCATAAACATTATTTTTCTATATTGGATCCACTTTTTTAAAATGAATACCCTAAAACATATTGAATGTTTATTTATCGATATTCCTAAAAAAATGACCACTAATATGAAAGATATTTCACACCTCCCAAAAAATTATATTCAATTTTATCTCTTTAATTTATACCTCAATAATATATCTTATGGAATAAAAAAATTATCAACTATATTCAATATGGAGGCATAAATCATTCATTTAGAGGATACTTATTTTGATAAACAGAGTTCTCGTCTAAGTATCTTGTTCATTACCATATTTTTTAAATAACTGGCCAAATGCATTATATATAAATATAATATACTAATATAATGAGTAAAAATTATCATAGTTATGATTTTATAAAATATTATTTCAATAATATAACCCTATAATCTAACTCATCATATAGTCCAACATGTTAATTTTTGTGTGTACGTAACAATATATCAAAATGATTTTATGACATTATTACTTTTACCGACATGTTTGTGTATCTAAAAATTAATAAGAATAATATTTTATATAAAATAATAATTTATGTTATGAATATAGATCTGTAAGGGTGAAAACAAATTAATTTCATCATTAAGGAATCACTTTGTTGTCACTAATATTTCACCCTAAATGGTCCATATGGATTCCATTCCAATGATACATAACCATATCAAATTCAAATGAACATGGGAAGGAATAATTAATTGAATGAAAATTATTCTTTTTTCATGACTAATATGGATATTAAGGGACTTTTACAAGTGAATGATGATCAACATCACAATATCAAAAGTTATATTAAGCAATTTAAATTACTGATAGTTGAGGATTAATGTCAGCATTAAATAACTAATATATCTATGAAAAAAGGATTATACTTTAATCAAATAAAACAATTTTGATAATAATGTGTTTCAATAATATTATATATATATATGGTTATATATATTATTTTTTATATTAATAAATTTTCATTGATGATTAAGTATTGTAAAGATTTTCTTATCTCAATTTCTATTAATTTAAATATGATTCAACTTTACAACCATTTTTTTTATATGTTTTATATACTTTCCAATGTATGTATAGTTCAATAATTATAATTTAATTTATGGGGATGAAAAATCCAAATTATATCATCTCCCAATAAATTTTAATTCAAATATTAACAATGATATAAGTGTTTCTTTTCTATTCTCAAATTGAAAAATTCATATCTTATTTTAATTTTTTTCATTTAAATATTAATGATAATTAAATCTATAAAATTAAATATTTAATTCTTCTCTATTTATATTATAGGTCAACATGTATTTTGACTATTTCACCTTCCTTTTATTCACAATCCATCCAATGTGACACATATAAATTGAGATAACCAAACCTATTTATTTTTATTGGGAATTATTTACTCCCTTTTCCATTTTCATCCACATATTAATATATATATATTTTCAGTTATCCTCCATTATATTATTCTTTGGGATAATTTTCATTGGATGATGTCTTTTTTTAAAAAAAATTATCAATTGAATAATTTATACATTTTATGTAGGTTAGTTTTCTCCAACTATTTTCCTTGATTTACATTATAAATAATCATGTGATATTCTTCATAATTATCTAAATTATTTTTCATTTACAAGAATATTATATTTACAAAATTACTGTTTTATAAAACATATCATTTTATCAAAAAAATTTCAAACTATGAATTTCTATATATCCTTCAAACAAATTGGGTAGTGATTATTTTCTTCTCTGGTGAAATGTTAAGGGATGTAGATTAAACCCAATCCATGAGGATTTTGGGGATTGGGAATGAATCGATTCCACTATATTATGTAATTTTTTATACTACATGAGAAAATAATTCATTATAATACTTAAAATACGTTATTATTTTCAATTCATATGTATGTGAAAAATTCATATGTAGTATTTCATGGTTATACATAATTATTATGTCATTTTTCCATGGATTAGGGTAATTATCTCATGATTCATCCTTAAATTTCATTATTTTCCTTGATATGTAAAAATAATTATATTATGATTTCGGATTTGTTCCCCATGTTTTATTTTGTAAAATTTCTTTGTGACTGTCTCTAGTACATATATTATGTTATGAAAAGAAAATGTTTGTAAAATTCTCACAAATGGTTATTGATTGAGATATCTTTTTTAACCCTTATTATGCATCCAAGATCACCAAATAAGATATTTTTATTATCCTTGTAAAAAACCCATATTATGTAAGTTATATTTAGATGGGTATTATATTAGAATATCAGTTGTGGGTTATTTTCAATATTTTTTTAAAATAATATGGTTATGTACCTAATATCTAAATTCGAAAAACCTAGTGGTTATATGATGTTGTATGAAGTAATATGAACCAAATATTCAATTAAAATGATATTATATATAGTTATATTATTTTTAAGTCATCATTGATTTCATTACAGAATTATTTATATATTTTTGGTGACTATGTTATGAGGAATAAGATAATGGAACAAAAAACTACATATTCTTATCCAAAAGTTATATATGTTAAACATAAATGTTATAGGTTTAAATTAAGGTATCATTTTTTATAATATATTACGATTTATTTTTTATATCATATTGTTGTTTATTATGAAATTGTTGATTAATTATTATCAAATATATTTTCTTTTTAGTATGGAGTGGATGAATGTACATTTAGGGGTGATGTGTATAAAAAATATTAAAAATATAATATTTAATACTTATTATATAAGTTTCTTCATATCGTGAACGGTCTCTTAGACTATTGTTACACATCCTAATGAATATATATTTTAATTATATATAAAAAACATATGAGGAATAATGATTTCATATAATTCCCTTAACTCCTATCCAATATATGTTTGTGGGAATGTGCCTCCTATATATTTAATTTTATTCCCTTTAGTATAATATTAAATAATATTTTGAATGGGTAAGATTTATCTACATACAACCCATATCAATCTCCATGTTTAGAAAAAAATATTTAAAATCCAAAATAAACCCATAATCATGTGTGGTTATTATGATTACTGTGAACACATTTGGGAAATTAATTCATATATATGGGTATTAATATCCAATCAGTTTAATTATTCAGCTGAAATGGTTGGGAGAGAACAAATTACGGAAGATATATTTCTCATAAGAGAATATTTTAATATATATTTTATTCAGTTGTCTCATTTCTTAAAAAAATATGCGGTTTAATTTTTTAACAAAAATCATACATACTTCTAGGCCAAATACATGAATATGTCTTGAATAAAGAAAGTATTTATGAATGGAAAAATACCATTGGTAAAAAACAAGATATGTCTATGAGAGAATATGTAACATAGTAGGTAAATAAATAATATGACAATTTAGTATTTATCAATATTAGTGAGTTAGGTATTAATTTTACCTTAAAAGGGATGCTATGTTTCATGGCGTGCATGATACGCAACACCGGGATTCATTGAAATCTTATGTTGAACATTAATAATATATTATTATTATTTTAATTGGTAGTTAACGTCGATCCCTTGAATAGGAGATAATAAATATAATGAACTAAAATTTGATTTTATTTGTTTTTATGTGTTTTTACATTCGTCTTATAATATTTAGCGGCTTAAAATGGGAATGAAATCAAATTTTAAGCACAAATACACTAATATTCATTAAAAGGTCAATTTACCGCCTTTTGATGGAGAACCATTTTAAAATCTAGTATTTTTCACTTTTATATGTTCTTTTTGACAAAATAAAATTCTTATTTAAAATCAGGACATCAAAATTTAATTTTGATGAGATTCTGTTATTTTTCTAATAATGTTAATTTTTTTAATGAATAGTGAAAAAATGATGTATTTTTATTCAAAACCGCCATTTAATATAATTTATTTTTATGGTTAGATTATCTTTTTAATTGGTTTTAATGTTTAAATAGATTATATTTTTACTATTTAATCTAATGATGTCCATTAGAAGTAATATCACTTTGAAATTGGACATTAAAAAGTATCAATCTTTTGATAGTTATTATTACTAAAAAACATGGCTTTTGTTTTGAAAATGGAAGTTAATTATAAAATTATTTAATGAAACTTATATGAATTTAATTTGTTAAAATAAACATCATTTTTGAATTTTTAATATAAAATTTATCTTAGGGTGAATTTTTTTTCTAAAAACAATCCATTTTGATGAATAGTAAAAAACACTACGTTATTGTTTAAAAACAGATTTTTATTTAAAAAATTATTTTTAAATATAAATTTGTTTGAATGTCAAAATACCTAAATAATACCAATATTAATACAGTGTAATTCATTGGAGTCATTTCATAATAATATTAGATATATAAAATTATATTGAACTTTTTAACGTATTTTTACACACCTTCTATGTGCTTCTCCAAATTTTCATAAAACATAATTTTACCACTTCTCTTAATTGAATTTTAAAATTCTGGCATACATTTTTGTCCTTAGAATGTAAAATGTGGTTCAATGGGATGAAAATATTTTTTGGTGAATAGTATCTTTTGACTTTTATTAACCGTGATTAAAGGTAAATATGGAAATTTAAGGTAAAAATAATGTTATAATAATATAAAATTACCTTGACACTGGTCATAACATTATTGGATGAGTCATGGCTGAGCAATAAAATCCATGGGTCAATTTTGGGACCCCATGGAGCCACACGGGTTAGATAATGACATTAATAACTTTTTCTATAAAGTAAAAAAAACAAAAATTTCATAAACCTATATTGTTTTAGTAAAAAAAATTTAATGTGGTGTTATATAATTGGTATATTTGACTATAAATATTCAGTAGAAAGAGAAAAAGATTTCGTACATCATGGTAATATTTTTTATAATTTTTAGTTATCAAATAAATAAAATTATTTATGGCACAATGATGATGCGGTGTTTACATCATTAATGAATGATTTAAATAAATAAAAACAAAAAATAAAACAACTTCAAAACCTTATCAAATAATTATTGTATGATCTTATTTCGAACAAGGGACACCTTATCTTTGAAATTAATAATTTTTGGACTTTTAGAAACTGAAAATAATTATATAATAAAATAATATTTTCAAACATTACTAAAGAGCCCCTCCTCTCTCTAATAAAAATTCCCCAATTACTAGCCATTTCACACACTTCTGAAGCCCTTGGCTCATCTAAAATCTACACCAATAATTTATTAATATCCCTCTCTTCATTCTAGAAGCTGTAACTTAGGCAGAAATCACTTCAACAAACCCTTTCATTTCAAACCAAAGGGAGTTTCCCGATTTAAAGGAAACATCTTCTCTTAAGTTCATTTGTTTTATTTTACTTCTCAGGCACCCTAAACTATTTTTATTAATTTATTTTTTTAAAGAAACAGTATCCCCAAAATACAATAGTGTTTTAATGGGAATGATTGAAGCTAAACTTATACACACCTCCATCTAATGGGTAAAGAACATATTGTTTCTGTTGATGGAAAACTAACGCCTCATGAAACGTTGATTGTTAAATTTTCTCCTACCGCCTCTCATGGGGGCCATTAAGATGGAAAATTATTTATTTATGATATATATTATGTTCATTTTGTCTTTATGATTCTGTATTTTTCATTTATAGCATACCATTACGGCTTCAATTATGGGTAAACAAAATAATTTAATTTGAGGAAGTGTGGACTACCGCCCCCTCAAAGTGATATGAGTCGTTTATATCATACGGGGTACGTATAAAGGATAGAGTTAATGATATTATATATGATACTTTTATGGAATTGTAATATACCTCTGAATAACTATGTTTTCATTCCATTAAAATATAAAATACAAATTAATGTAGCTTTCATTCGTACTTACGACTTACAGTCTCCCTGAATGGTGCATTTCATTTCTTATCTCCAAATGTTATGTACTATTATTAATAAATATATATACAGTATATTTATGATAAATTTGACATCTAAATTATTAATTTCATTTTGTAGATAATGTACTTTTGACCATATGGAAAATTTATAATAATAAGAAATTCATTTTTTACTCATGTTTCGAACATCGACAAAATGACTGATAGGAACTCAAAAAATTAACTAATTATTATATATGACAACCCTGCTTTTTATTACAACTTAAACATGCTTTATTACATAAAACTTCACTAGATACAACAAAGAAGATCGAGAGGTTTAGTGTCTTTGGGGCTTAGGATCATTACATAATAACTTTAAACTTGAAATACAACATCCTTATTGAAAACTTCTTTTACAAGACCACTACATTCCTTCGTACTTATCATTGCATGGGATAACCTGAGGACATGCATAAGAAAAGGGTGAGCTATAAAGCCCAGTAAGGGAGTAAATAATGAATAACATGAGGAGTGAAATACATGTTATTCAATAGGCATATCAATAGAGCATAATAGAAACATGAACATAAAGGCATGATAAAGCATGATTATCATAACATGGAAATGTGGCAACGACACTTAACATTGAATTAGCAGGAGCCAAGGCTCATTGCACATGGAGCATGAGTAAACCCTCATTGCACTTGAAGCACGAGTAAACCCTCGTTGCACTTGAATTAGCATGAGCCAACACTCATTGCACATGACGTATCATGATACTATACTTTACCCAATGCATTGGAGCGCTATCAGGGCGCACCCTTCTTAAACATTTCATTTCATGCATAAGTGTGCCACATGGATCATAAAACATGGATTCATAAAACATAATCATTTATTCCACGATAAAGGAATGTGGAATTCATACATGAAACTTTACAATCAATATGTAAATGTGCATAAAGGTGAATACCCTTGATGGAGAAATGGGCATGGTATTCACTACACAAAGACATTGGCTTAGAAAATCGGTGCGATTTCGGCAGCATAACGGCGTGACATAAGAATTCATAAAAAAAGTTGATGAGAGAGAAAGGGGTTCCTCATCATATTTACATGTAATTTACAGTAAGGAGGTCATATATATACATGTCCCAACAATTGAAATGGAATTTAGATTCATGATACAAAAGTATTGCTTGAATGTAAAAGAAGAGAGAGAAGTTCCTTTCGGAATTTCGGCATAGTAACAGGTGTACATGGGAGGCATTTAATGAGAGATAAAGGGTTCTCCCATCATTCAAACAATAAGAGGGCAGTATGGGGGAGGTGCGAAACCATACCCCAACATTCATAATTGAAATAAAAAGGGCAATACAACTTAAAAAAATTGAAAAAAAATGAGAAAGGAAGAAAAAACCCTTACTTGGAAGTGTGCTTCCAAAGGCTAGAGAGAGGCTTGTGAGAGGCTTCTTGGGAGCTTGGGGCACCTTGAGAGGATTCTAGAGAGAGTAGGGCAGAGGTTGGACGAACTTCAAGGGCTTTGAGTGAGGAGGAAGTGGGAGCTTGGGTGGGTTTATATAGGAAAGGTGAGAGAATTCTTTATTATTTAGGTTTGGGACCCCTTATATTAAAATAATCCAAACCACAAACCATCCCATGGTATTTGCCCATGGTTTCTGGAAAAGGAAAGAGGAAAACAATATTTTACAAGGCCAAGGTCCGAACTTATTAAAAAATTAGGGTTACTTATGTGGAGGTGAGTCACACTCCCATGGAAATTAATTTAAAAAGGCAAAGTGTTGAAAAAGTCTTGAGGGCTCCATTAATGCTTTGAAAAGTGAGTCAAACAAACCCAAAACCTCATTATTTTAATGATAAAACACATATTGGCCGAACATAAGGATTATGGTATTTTATTACATCACCAATGGGTCATTATGATGTCATAAAACACATTATATATTTAAATGGTATTTAATTTTTACCCAAAAATTTGACTGTCTCAGAAAATTATGAAAAATTCACCGTTGGATAATTTCGACGTCCTGATTCCAAAAATAATATTTATTTTATCTAAATAATGTTCTAAATATGTGAATTTTTACTTTTAAAATAAAAACCGACATTTATAAAAATTCACGGGTTTTGACAGAAATGGCTTTCAAACCTTAATAAAAATTTTAATTGCATTCATAAAATTATAAGATCATTTATATTTAATAAAAAATAATTTAATATTAATAATAATATTTTTATTAAAATATTATTTAATTCAAAAATCCTTTAATTTAATAAAATATAATTCTTAATTAAATAATAACTAAAAACACCGTTTGTACTTTAAAAACTAATTACAATGTATCAAAAATGACTAGAAATTATATTCATTATTATATACAAAAATAATGTACATGAACATGGTGCTACTTATTTGTTACATAACCCCTTAAAATAGCCGCATAAGACCTAAGGGTAAGGTGTGCGATGGTGACAGACTCTTGGGGTTGCTCGGATAACATTGCTCGAGTGGTAATCCCTATCAACTTCCATTTTTCCCGTAGACGATCACGTTCGAGCTAGACTTGATGAAGCTCAGCTTGGGCTTGGTCAAGGGCAAATCCCAAAGATGCCACCTCCTTTCCGAGCCCCGACAAATGGGCTTCGTAAGGGGCAATTCTACTAGATGAGGCCATCGCTTCCTTTGTCTGAGTAGAAAATTGGTTCGTTAAAGCCTTGTATTTAAACTACCCAGATAATCATTGTTCAACGGCCATAAAAGTAACGGTCACAAATCTTAACGTAAAACTATAGAAGTTGACATCTTATAAAAACTTTTTTTTTTCCATAATGAAACCTTTAACTGGATCAAGAGGGATTTTCCATTAATGAAATTTTGGGTCGTTACAACATCCCCCCCTTAAGAAATTTCGCCCTCGAAATTTTCCTTTTCCCACACTAAAACAAATGTGGGTAACTTAGCTTCATCATATCCTCAGACTCCCAAGTTGCTTCTTCAAACTTGTGGTTTCTCCACAACACTTTGACGAGGGGCATTGACTTATTTCGTAGAACTTTTTCTCTACGATCCAAGATCTTCACTGGTTTCTCCTCATAAGAAAGATCGTCTTCTAATTGTACCACCTCAGAAGAGAGTACATGTGAAGGGTCTGGTATGTACTTCCTTAAGAGGGATACATGGAAGACATCATGCACCTTGGCCATAGTAGGTGGAAGTTCTATTTGATAGGCCACAGCCCCAACACGATCAAGAATCTCGAAGGGGCCGATGTACCTTGGACTTAACTTCCCTTTCTTTCCAAACCTCATGACCTTCTTCCACGAAGATATGTGTAAAAACACCATGTCTCCGACTTTAAACTCAAGGTCTCGTCGACGATTATCTGCATAACTCTTCTGTCGACTTTGGGCTGCCTTGATATGCTGCTGAATGGTTTTCACCTTCTCCACCATTTCTTCGACCATTTCTGGTCCAAGCAGCTTACGTTCACCGACCTCATCCCAACATGCCGGTGTTCTACACCTTTTCCCATACAGGGCTTCATATGGTGCCATTTGGATGCTCGAGTGGAAACTATTATTATAAGAGAACTCAACTAGAGGAATATGTTGATCCCATCCTCCTTTAATGTCCATTGAGAACGCTCTCAACATATCCTCAAGTGTTTGGATAGTCCGCTCTGATTGGCCATCAGTTTGAGGATGATAGGCCGTACTGAAGTTCAGTTCAGTATTCAGAGCATGTTGAAGACTCTTCCAAAACTTAGAGGTAAATCTTGGATCTCGGTCAGACACAATAGATAGTGGTACTCCATGCAACCGTACCACTTCCCTGATATATATCCGTGCCAGTTGATCCAAAGAGAAATCCTCTCGAATAGCAATGAAGTGTGCAGTCTTTGTAAGACGATCCACAATAACCCAGATTGCATTGTTGCTTTTGGATGTCCTTGGAAGTCCAGTGACGAAGTCCATGGTGATGTTCTCCCATTTCCATTCTGGTATGGGCAATGGTTGCATCATCCCCTTAGACTTCTTCCTCCCTGCCTTCACTTGCTGACACACCAGGCACTTTGATGTATATTCAGCGATCTCCTTCTTCATATTATCCCACCAAAAGTTTTCTCGGAGATCTCAATACATCTTTGTGCTCCCTGGGTGAATAGAGAAATTTGAACTATGTGCATCATCCAAAAGTTCCTTCTTCAGCTCCGAACTTGATGGGACACATAGTCTTTTCCCAAACCGCACAATTCCTTCTTCATTAACATTAAACTCTGAGGATTTTCCCTTTTTGATAGCTTCCACTTTTTCTTGGATTCTCGCATCATCCTTTTGAGCATCCTTTAACCTTTCCAAAAGAGATGGTTGAGCAATCATTTGTGAAAGGATTGATGATATTCCCTTCATTATGATTCCCACGTCCATCTTCATCAAGTCTAAGAAGATTGGATCCTTCTCAATTCTCATCATTGATAGAATTGCTGGATCCTTTCTACTTAGGGCATCCGCCACCTTGTTCGCCTTCCCAGGGTGGTAATGTATTGAACAGTCATAATCCTTGATGAGCTCTATCCATCTTCTCTGGCGCATATTAAGCTCTTTCTGTGTGAATATATATTTAAGACTTTTGTGGTCAGTATATATCTCACATTTCTCTCCATAGAGATAATGCCGCCAGATTTTCAAGGCAAAGATCACCGCCGCCAACTCCAGATCATGTGTTGGATAGTTTCGCTCATGGATTTTCAACTGCCTTGAGTCATAGGATATCACTTTATCATTCTGCATCAGCACACATCCTAAGCCCTTCTTCGAAGCATCACTGAATACCACAAAAAGCTCCCCACTTGTGGGTAAAGTGAGCACGGGTGCAGTGATAAGCCTCCTTTTCAACTCCTTGAAGCTTTCTTCGCATTCATCACTCCAAGAAAACTTTACTCCCTTTCGAGTTAGCTTGGTAAGAGGGTTGGACAATCGTGAGAAGTTTCTCACAAATCGTCGATAATATCCAGCTAACCCCAAGAAGCTACGGATATCAGTTACCGATGTTGGCCTCGGCCATCCCTCAATTGCATCTGTTTTGGAGGGGTCCACAGATATCCCATTGCTTGTGATGATATGGCCCAAGAATGAGACCTCCTTCAACCAGAACTCACACTTGCTGTACTTGGCATAGAGCTTCTCCTTGCGCAAAGTCTCCAGTACAGTTCTTAAATGCTCCTCATGATCCTCCTTGGTTTTGGAGTATATTAGAATATCATCTATAAAGACTACCACAAATTTATCTAGGTAATCTCTAAAGACTCTATTCATCAAGTCCATGAATATTGCTGGAGCATTGGTGAGTCCAAAAGGCATTACTATGAATTCATAGTGCCCGTACCTTGTACGAAAATCAGTCTTGGGGATATCTTCCTTCTTCACCCTTACTTGATAATATCCCGACCGCAAGTCGACCTTGGAGAAGTATTGTGCTCCATGCAGCTGATCAAACAAGTCATCGATTCTTGGGAGAGGATACTTGTTCTTTATCGTGATTTTGTTAAGTTCACGATAATCGATGCAAAGCCGCATCGACCCATCCTTCTTCTTGACGAAGAGGACTGGTGCACCCCATGGTGATGCAGTTGGGCGTATAAACCCTTTATCCAGATTCTCCTGTAGTTGTTTCTTCAGTTCTTCAAGCTCAACCACAGCCATTCTATATGGAGTCTTGGATATTGGTAGCGCCCCAGGTATAAGTTCAATTGAGAACTCAACATCTCTTCTTGGAGGAAGACAAGGAAGTTCCTCGGGAAATACTTTAGCAAATTCCCTCACAATAGGCATTTCTTCAAGGGTGGTTTCTTCCTTGGACTCAATCATCTGAGCCAGATATGCGTTCTCATAAGGCAGTAATATCCATGCTTGAGATGATGGAGCTAAAGGAGATTCATCTTCCTCCTGACACTTGTAAAGAATCGGGGGTCGATTCTCCATATGGAGTGTGATTTCCCTCTCCCGACAATTTATGTTGGCTCTATATAAGGAAAGCCAATCCATGCCAAGAATTGCATCAAATTCCACCAAAGGGAGTATGACGAGGTTCACCGGGAAATTCAATCCACAGATTATAACAGGGGAGGACTTATACTCATGGGATGCAATGATTGCCCCATTTTCCGAACTCACCGACATCTTTACTTCCATGATTTGTGGTGGTGCAGGGATTATTCTACTAAACTTTTGAGATATAAAAGAATGCGTAGAACCTGAATCAAAAAGTACGTTCGCTATTCTTGAATGAATAACTAGCGTACCTATCACCACTTCGTTGTCGGGGTTCACTTCGGCAGAAGTGATGGCAAAAGCTCTTCCTTGCTGTCTTGGAGGTTGTTGATTGCCTCCGATAACCCTTGGATTAGGGCATTGATTCGCAAAATGACCCGGTTCTTTGCATTTGAAGCATTGAACAACACGTTGAGGTTAGAACGGAGCGTTCCTCCCCTCCGTCGCAGCCGCGGGTCCTTCTTGCTGACAGTTAACAGCTAGGTGCCCTTATCTTCCACACTTAAAGCATTTTCTTGTCCCCCTAAGGCAATTTCTAGGGTGATTTTTTTCCACACTTTTGGAAAGTGGGGTGCTGGAATTTCTTAGCGCCGTTGGATTTATCCATCGGACCACCAGCATTGAAGTCCACCTTCCGCTTCTTGTCCCCATGATACCCCTGTGATTCTCCGATCTCCATTTCAACCTTGAGGGCACATCGGACAATTTCCACATAGCTGTCGAAGTCACAGATCGCTAATGCTTTCCGCAAGCTAGGCTTCAGCCCACCAAAGAAGCGGTCAACCTTGCATTCGGGGGTAACGACAAAGCCGAAAGCGTATCGTGCAAGCCTTGTGAAGTTTGCCTCGTACGCTCCCACAGATTCCTCATCTTTCTGCTTGAGGGAAAGGAAGTCCCTTTCCATCTTAAGACGGAGGGTGCGTGGAAAATATTTATCGAAAAACATCTTCCGGAATACCTTCCATTCCAAAGCCTCGATCTCCTCCTCAGGCTTCGTATTTTTGATCAACGTCCACCATTGATCAGCTTCACCCTCCATACGATAAGCCGCCAGGAGAACCTTCTCTTTTTCAGAGCATTGGAGGATGGAGAATATCTTTTCAATGGAGTTGATCCATTGTTCAGCAATCGTGGGATCGGATGATCCACTAAAAGTAGGAGGCCTTTGTCTCATGAAGCTTTCAATAGCGACTTGTTCTTTCATAGGGGGGGTTGAACGTTCCTCTTGACCAGTGTTTCTATTCAAAACTTGAGTTAGCTGAGAGAGAAGCGTGACAAAGTTCGTGATTCCTGCTCCCATTGGATTGGGCATCTCATTGGTACAATCATCACACTGATCTTCACAACGGTTGTTAGCCCGAGTTCTCCTATTACCGGCCATTGGCTGGAATAAAAGGATAGTTAGGGGTAACACATAGAGGGTAATCCAAAGACAAAAGTTGATGACTTATAAATAAACTTTAATCTCTTTAACTAATGAGTCTATAGGATTCAATCCAGGATTTTCATGATCTTCCTTCTAACATATATTCTTAGGGGCATTTTCCCCTTAATAAGGGTTCATACTAAGATTGTGAATTTATCAAAACATATCCCCCGGGAGTGTCGTAACCAAGAGTGCAGCAAGGCCCGTTGTCGTGCACCAGTTCCCGTTCGAGTCTAGCTCAAAGCGGTGTTTTCGGTTTTTACCCCTAGGATACATCTGTGCCAGAGCCGCCTCTACCTGCTCGTATCCTGACAGGGATGTATTTGTTTGATAAAACACTTACTTAGTATTTACCAAAATTTAGGGATGTTTTTATTATGCTTAGTCTTGTATCTAAGGCTTTACTAGGGTTTCCTAATCCCAAAAATAACTAAACCTATCCTCTGATACCAACTATGACAACCCTGCTTTTTATTACAACATAAACATGCTTTATTACATAAAACTTCACTTGATACAACAAAGAAGATCGAGAGGTTTAGTGTCTTTAGGGCTTAGGATCATTACATAAAAACATTAAACTTGAAATACAACATCCTTATTGAAAACTTCCTTTACAAGACCACTACATTCCTTCGTACTTAGCATTGCATGGGATAACCTGAGGACATGCATAAGAAAAGGGTGAGCTATAAAGCCCAGTAAGGGAGTAAATAATGAATAACATGAGGAGTGAAATACATGTTAGGCAATAGGCATATCAATAGAGAATAATAGAAACATGAACATAAAAGCATGATAAACCATGATAATCATAACATGGAAATGTGGCAACAACACTTAACATTGAATTAGCATGAGCCAAGGCTCATTGCACATGGAGCATGAGTAAACCCTCATTGCACTTGAAGCACGAGTAAACCCTCGTTGCACTTGAATTAGCATGAGTCAACACTCATTGCACATGACGTATCATGATACTATACTTTACCCAATGCATTGGAGCGCTATCAGGACGCACCCTTCTTAAACATTTCATTTCATGCATAAGTGTGCCACATGGATCATAAAACATGGATTCATAAAACATAATCATTTATTCCACGATAAAGGAATGTGGAATTCATACATGATACTTTACAATCAATATGTAAATGTGAATAAAGGTGAATACCCTTGATGGAGAAATGGGCATGGTATTCACTACACAAAGACATTGGCTTAGAAAATCGGTGCGATTTCGGCAGCATAACGGCGTGACATAAGAATTCATAAAAAAAGTTGATGAGAGAGAAAGGGGTTCCTCATCATATTTACATGTAATGGACAGTAAGGAGGTCATATATATACATGTCCCAACAATTGAAATTGAATTTAGATTCATGATACAAAAGTATTGCTTGAATGTAAAAGAAGAGAGAGAAGTTCCTTTCTGAATTTCGGCATAGTAACAGGTGTACATGGGAGGCATTTAATGAGAGAGAAAGGGTTCTCCCATCATTAAAACAATAAGAGGGCAGTATGGGGGAGGTGCGAAACCATACCCCAACATTCATAATTGAAATAAAAAGGGCAATACAACTTAAAGAAAATTGACAAAAAATGAGATAGGAAGAAAAAACCCTTACTTGGAAGTGTGCTTCCAAAGGCTAGAGAGAGGCTTGTGAGAGGCTTCTTGGGAGCTTGGGGCACCTTGAGAGGATTCTAGAGAGAGTATGGCAGAGGTTGGACGAACTTCAAGGGCTTTGAGTGAGGAGGAAGTGGGAGCTTGGGTGGGTTTATATAGGAAAGTTGAGAGAATTCTTTATTATTTAGGTTTGGGACCCCTTATATTAAAATAATCCAAACCACAAACCATAACATGGTATTTGCCCATGGTTTCTGGAAAAGGAAAGAGGAAAACAATATTTTACAAGGCCAAGGTCCGAACATATTAAAAAATTCGGGTTGCTTATGTGGAGGTGAGTCACACTCCCATGGAAATTAATTTAAAAAGGCAAAGTGTTGAATAAGTCTTGAGGGCTCCATTAATGCTTTGAAAAGTGAGTCAAACAAACCCAAAACCTCATTATTTTAATGATAAAACACATATTGGCCGAACATAAGGATTATGGTATTTTATTACATCACCAATGGGTCATTATGATGTCATAAAACACATTATATATTTAAATGGTATTTAATTTTTACCCAAAAATTTGACTGTCTCAGAAAATTATGAAAAATTCACCGTTGGATAATTTCGACGTCCTGATTCCAAAAATAATATTTATTTTATCTAAATGATTTTTTAAATATGTGAATTTTTACTTTTAAAATAAAAACCGACATTTATAAAAATTCACGGGTTTTGACAGAAATGGCTTTCAAACCTTAATAAAAATTTTAATTGCATTCATAAAATTATATGATCATTTATATTGAATAAAAATTAATTTAATATTAATAATAATATTTTATTAAAATATTATTTAATTCAAAAATCCTTTAATTTAATAAAATATAATTCTTAATTAAATAATAACTAAAAACACCGTTTGTACTTTAAAAACTAATTACAATGTATCAAAAATGACTAGAAATTATATTAATTATTATATACAAAAATAATGTACATGAACATGGTGCTACTTATTTGTTACATAACCCCTTAAAATAGCCGCATAAGACCTAAGGGTAAGGTGTGCGATGGTGACAGACTCTTGGGGTTGCTCGGATAACATTGCTCGAGTGGTAATCTCTATCAACTTCCATTTTTCCCGTAGACGATCATGTTCGAGCTTGACTTGATGAAGCTCAGCTTGGGCTTGGTCAAGGGAAAAGCCCAAAGACGCCACCTCCTTTCCGAGCTCCGACAAATGGGCTTCGTAAGGGGCAATTCTACTGGATGAGGCCATCGCTTCATTTGTCTGAGTAGAAAATTGGTTCGTTATAGCCTTGTATTTAAATTACCCAGATGATCATTGTTCAACGGCCATAAAAGTAACGGTCACAAATCTTAACGTAAAACTAAAGAAGTTGACATCTTATAAAAACATTTTTTTTTTCATAATGAAACCTTTAACTGGATCAAGAGGGATTTTCCATTAATGAAATTTTGGGTCGTTACATTATAGCAGGGTAATAAGTGATTTAAAAGGAATAATAAACATTAAAAATATTCTTAATAAAGTAGAAATTAACTTCTGTTTATCATTCATTAAGTACAAGGAACATACGAGTGTGTCAAGTTAGACACATGGTAAGGGGATTTCTTATCTCACTTTTAATTCTGTGAGATTTCCATTGTTTTCAACTTATTTATTGTATGTGGTGTGTTGTGTACTTCCAATTTCTAAATATTTTCATGATTCTCATTATTCATGGTATTCTATGTTGTATTTTATGGTTGTTAACTTTTTCTCATATGACTCGATTTATTACAACGTGGTAAGGGGATTTCATCTCACTTTTTATTCTTGTGAGATTCATTCTATATTTTCCAAAATTTACTTTTGAGTGGTGTATGTACTGCCCATGATTGTATTCATTGAATAATATAATATAATTTATTGGTATTTATATCTTCATTTTTTGAAAATTCATTCTTGTTACGTATGTTTCGTAAGTTATCAAATCGGTGAGGGAATCTCTCACCCTACTCTTTTTAAAAGACTTCTTTTTGTCATGCCTTTTAATTTACATATTCTTATGTCATGATATGTTCTTCAATATCATTATTGATTTAAAATTTATGTCCAACTGATTAGATACCCGTTTTCCTCTCATCAACTCATTTTTTGAATTTTAAAGTGACATCGTTAGGCTATCAAATTTCTCTAAGGGAACTTCTTAACCCAATTTCAATTCATTGGGTTAAGCTTCTACTTATTGATTATCTCACTCTATTAATATGTGTGAATGACTTCGGATTATTTTACACTTAATATACACTTATATTTGGTGTATTTATATTTTTCACACATAATTATGTAATTGATTTATAATTAATCTAAGGATATGGTCTTTATAAGAAATTTCGTCTAAATTTCCATTCCATTGAGACTTCATTGTTGTTATGCACCACTTCACTATTCCATGGTGTACATACTATCCTTTGTAATATTCTATCCTTAATCCCATAATTTTCATGATATTATAATGTTCTAATTAAATGTTATACCTCAATTTTGTTTATTTAATCGTCTCTCATTTTGTTAAAAACTCTTTAAATAAAATATCATTTGAAATGTTTTAAAGACATATTCTAATAATTAGATTCAATTTATGAACATATTTTAAAATTTTTTAAGGATTTATTTATATGGTTATTAATTTTCAAAAAAATTAATTTCTTTAAATGTTTCGATGTAGTGTGGTACACATTGATTCCAAAATCACTTTATTAAATGGTTTAAATTGTTTTGAAAAATATTTTGTTATAAAATTGATTTTGTAAATATTCATTAAATGATTTATTGTGATTGAATATGAAATATTATTAGTGAAATGTTTATATTAGTAATATTTTATGTGTTATGATTTATGAATTGTACTTGGATATATGACGGGTGGTTACGTTATATACCAAATGGCGGGTGGTGCCGTGATAAACCAGGACGGGTGGTTACGTTTTAACCCTAATGAATTAGGGAAAGAAGTCGGCCATATGGTTATTCCATTTAGTCATATGTGTGGAAGTCAACCGTTTGGTTATTCCATTTAAGTATGTTTATGTCACGTGTTACCTTTATATGTTATGTGTTCTTTATATGGGTTTTATGGTAATCATTTGGTTACAAAATGGTAATCAGTGACCTTTTATTCAGTGATAAGTATTTACTACTTCATAATGGTGAAAATTATGACATATGATAGTGTATTCGTGTTTTACTTGTTGTTTTGAAAAACTAATAGTTTTCCTTCTTTCTGTATCCCTTGCTGAGCATTTTGGGCTCATCCCAAGTTTTTGAAATCTTTTTCACAAGAAACAAAGTGGAATAGGGCCAAGGATTGGATCAAGGAAAAGTCATGTTGTCTAAAATATGGAATTGGATGCGACTCTTTTTTTATGAGATTTTATTCTACAAAAAAATTGTTTCTCAGTAGAAGCGTCTAATTAGTAATTTTTGGGATGTAATGTAATTGTTAGGAAGTAATTCTCTAAAACTCTAAACCTGAAAAGATACTCAATGTGAATTATTCAGTTCATTAAAGATTATGTAATGATTTCAGGTCGGGTTCTTATAGATGGTGTCAAAGGTAATTTTAGATAACATTAGAGATTAGTGTGTTCTTTAAGCCTAAGTGACATTACCATAATGGTTTGGATTTTAGAATGAGTCGTAGTTATTTTAGATAATGTTAATGAGTTTCAGATAACATTAATATGTATATCTTAGTATTTTCTATCCACATAAGATAATATAAGATGATTTTACTGATATACTCCAACTGATTTTTTGGTATTAGTAAATGGATGTATCTACCAGATGCCAAATTAATAGTGGATGTGAAGAAAACTATGACAGTTTACTTAACGAGCTACTGAATGAAATGAGAGCTACAATAAGAACTACTGTGGTTTTTCTCAACCAACTATCTGGAGTCATGATTGACAACCTAAACCATGGTTATTTTTATAAGGAATCGTATAGGTAAGAAAAAAATCCCTATAAAGGTTAATGTAATAATCATAAAGTTATGTATGTTAAAAATATTATGTGTCATAGATGTGGAATGATACACTAAGGAAAATGTTTCTAAGGGACGGGAAGATTCTATAGATGAGGAAATGATGGTCATAAAGCATGAACTTTCCATGGAAAAAGGAAGAATCAAGATGACTGTAGGAAAAGAAATATGTTCTTTCTGAGGAATCAATTTAATGTTTTAAATGTTGTGTAAGTGGTAACTATGGAAATAGATGTCCTGCAAAGAAGTTTCTAAAAAGGGATCACAAGTATCATATAAATATTTTCTTACTGATTTGTAATTCCATTGCAATTGAAGATGAGGAAACTGAAAATGACCTATGAAAGGTATGGATTATTTCTTAGCTCTTGTTTTGAAATTACTGAAATCTTAGGACATTACGCATGATTTTTTTGTAGTAATTAATTATAAATGAATATTATTTAAAAAATGGATAAAGGATATGGGAGGATGATAAATGATTAAGAAGTCTACATTATAGGTATTGAAGAGTTATGGATTATGATATGATTGAATGTATTAATTATGGGGTTACATTGGAAATAATTTATAGTATGTATAACCCTGATGTCTGATATGTGAAAATGTTATTCAAATAAGAATTAACTTTTATTTAGTGGATATATTAATAAAGAACCATTTGGGTTTCAAGATCCTTGAATTTGAGGCAATTACAAGTTATTATATTTTGGGATGCTAAATGAAATTTATTATATAACTGTTGTGGTTAAAATATGTTATTGTTATTTTTGTTGAATTTATCAATTTTTTGGGAATGTTATAAATTTATATAGTTTTTGAAAATGGAAAACACATAGACTATGTGACAACTCGTCGTGTCGTACAAGCTGCAGGAATTGAACCCACTACCAAAGTGTGACTGGGATTTATCACCTACCACTGGACAACGAAAAGTCCCTGGTTAGTATAACTAATTATTTATAGTTACATGATTTTTGAATCAATAAAAATTTTATTTTGGGATATCTATTTAGTTTACTAACCTATCATGGAGAATATGTGATTAGGATAATTAATTTCTAGTATGAGTCTTAAAGAGTAATTGATGTTTTTTGTAGATAAATGTTAAGATTTATCATGGAATACTATGTTATTAAATCCTTCTATGATTTGGGTTTCAATCTTATTTCAGATTACATTGAATAATTTTATGGAGTGTTGTTTATTGAATTGCCTTTTTGAACTTTGGTTACTGTTTGAATAATTTTGGAGATTACGAGTAGTTTTTTTTTGTAAAAGATTATCCTTTTTGGGGATTATCTTATCTTATAATAACCATTATTGTTTTTGATAATGTATAATTAAATGAGAAATATATAGTTATTATTTTGTGGATTATTTGATTCTATATAAGTTGATTATAGCGCTTTTAATGTGAACAAGTCATCTTGAATACTCATTGTTTGGAGAAAAGATTAGTTTTAGGTAGAAATCTAGTAATGGATGAATGTCTATATAAAAAGTAAGTATGTTTATATATGTTATTATTCAATATCTTAAATAAATTCCTCATCTTTATGAAAATGAAGTTTAATTTTTTTTCTATTTATGTTTTTTACTTTTTAATCATAGACTATTTAACCCATCAGAAGTTTGTGATTTCCTGGTGGTTAACTTTTTCCTAATAATGTTTTCTATTAGTCTCCATTAAAACATGATGGTTTGTTTTTCTCTTCAATATATATGTTTTATTACATGGATTCATAGTATTGTTTTTCTCAGGAGTCCTTTTTAATTATTTATTTTCCTTTTAAAGTGATAGTTTTATTGACCATTTTTATGATGTGAGACTCTCAATGATGTTTCCATGCCCAGTTTTAAAATTGCTAGGACGGAATTCCCAAAAGGGTGGAAGGATGTAATATCACAGGTAAATAAACAATATGATACTTTCATATTTATTAATATTTGCGAGTTACATATTAATTTTACTTTAAAAGGGACGCTATGTTCGATTACGTACTTGATACACAACATCGGGTTTCTTTGAAATCTTACTTTGCACAATAATAATAAGATATTATTATTTTAAATGGTAGTTAATATTGATCTGTTTTATTGGAGGGAATTAATATAACTATCTAAAATATGATTATATATGTTTTTTAAATGTTTTTACATTCATCCAATAAAAGTTAGCGGCTTAAATTGTGAATGAATTCCAATTTTATGCAAAAATACTCTAATATTATATAAAAGGTTGATTTACCGCATTTTGATGGATAACCCTTTTTAAATCTACTTATTTTCACATTTATTTTTTATTTTTTTCAAAAAAAAATTCTTTTTTAGAATCGGGACATCAAAAATTACTTTAGATGAAGTCTGGTATTTTTCTGATAATGTTCGTTTTTTAATGAATAATGAAAAAATGTTGTATTTTAATTCAAACCACCTATTAAACTAATTTATTAATAATTTTATATTATCTATTTTTTTATGTTTAAATAGTTTATATTTTTACCATTTAATCCAATGTTGGTAATCGTAATTAATTTCACTTTGAAATTGTACATTAACGAGTATCAATCTTTTCATATTTATTATTACTTAAAAACACATTTTCTGTTTTGAGAAGGAGAATTAATTATAAAATTAATTAATGAAACATTTATGTTTTACATTTTTAAAATAGAAAACATTTTCGAATTTGGAATATCAAATTTAGCTTAGTGTGAATTTTTGGTATTTTTCTGAAAACTATACATTTTTGATGAATTGTGAAAAAAATGCATTCTTTTTTAAAAACGAGTATTTACTTTAATAATTTTTTTAAAATTTAAATTTATTTAAAAGTCAAAATACCTAAATAATACATATATTAATACATTTTAATCATTTAGAGTCATTTTATAATAAGATTGTATATATAAAATTCTATTGAACTTTTTAACATCTTTTTACACACCTTCTAAATAATTCTTTAAATTGGCATAAAATGTAATTTAACCACATCTGTGAATTAAATTTAAAAAATCTGACATACTTGGTTATCATTAGTAAGTAAAATGGGTTTCAATTGGATGAAAACAATTTTTGGTGAATTGCAACTTTTGACTTTTATTAACCACTATTAATGATAGTTAGGGTAATTTCAGGTAAAAATAATATTATACTAAAATAAAATTACCTTGACACTTTTCCTAACCTTATTGGATGAGTCATGGATGACCAAGAAAATCCATGGGTCAATTATGGGACCCCATGGAGCCCCTTGGGTAAGATAATGATATTAATAACTTTTTATTTAAAGTAAAAATTTAAATGTCATAAGCATGTATTGTTTTACAAAAACAGTTTTAATGTGGTGTTATATAATTGATATATTTGACTATAAACATTACTTATAAATATAAATAGATTTATTAAATAATGGTAGTTGTTTTATTATTTTTAGACATCAAATAAATAAAATTATTTATGACACAATGACAATGAAATGGTTACATCATCAATTAAATTTTTAAATAAATCAGAAGATAAAAATACAAATAATATTCAAAACTGGTCCAATTATTATTGGATGATTATTTTTGAACATGGGACACCTTATATTTCACATTATTTATTTTTTGACCTTTCGAAACTGAAAATAATTATATAATAAAACAATATTTTCAATCATTCCAAAAGATCCCCTCCTCTCCCTTATAAAAATCCCTAACTTACTACCCATTTATATCACTTCTCAATCCCTTTGATCATCCAAAATATGCTTCAATAAGCTCCCAAGATCCCTTTATTCATCTTAGAATCCATACCATATTCAGAATGTACTTCAAGAACCACTTTTGGTTCAATCCAAAGAATGTTACCCGATTTAAATGTAACATTTTCTCTTAAGTTCTTTTGTATTATTTTACTTCTCCAACCCCCTAAACTCTTTTTATTACTTTCTTTTATAACAAAAACAGTATCCTAAATATATTAGGATGTTTTTCTGAGAAGTATTCTAACTAAACTAACCCACACCTACATTTAATGGGTAATTAACATTAAGATTCTGTGGATGGAAAACTAACACCTCACGAAACGATGATTGTTCAAATATCTCCTACCACCTCTCATGGTGGACATTAATATGGAACTATATTTATATATGATATATATAATTTTTATGATTTCTTTAATTTTTTTGTTTTTTCCATTTATATCATACCTTTATGGTTTCCGTTATGGGTAAACATGACAATTTTATTTGAGTAATTGGGGACTACCACCCCCTCATTTTGATATGACTCGTTCATACCATATGTGGTACATATAAATTATGGAGTTGATGGTATTATATATGATACTATACATGAATTATAATATACTTATGAATCACTATGTTTTCATTCCATTAAAATATGAAATAGAAATGAAAGTAGCATTCATGCCTCCGTATAGTTTATTGTCTCCATGAACTGTGCATTTCATTTCTTATCTCCATATTTAATATAATATTATAAATACATATATATACTATATATATATGATATATATGGCATATAAATGATTAATATCATTATATGGATAATTTAATTTTGATCTCATGGATAATTAATAGTTATAAGAAGTTCATTTTTGACTCAAGTTCCGAACATCGACAAAATGTCTAATATGAACTCAAACAAAATTAACTAATTGTTATAGGTGTGTAATAAGTGATATAAAAGAAATAATAAACACGAAAAATATTATTAATAATGTATAAATTAACTTATTTTTATCATTAAGGGAGAAAATGGAACATACGAGCAAGTCAAGTCGGACACGTGGTAAAGGGATTTCTTATCTCACTTTTAATTCTGTGAGATTTCCATTGTTCGCCACTTATTTATTACATGAGTTGTATTTTTTAGCCATTTTCTATATATTATAATGATTCTCTTTATTCATGGTATTATGTGATTAATTTTATGGTTATTAACTTTTGGTCATACGACTCGATTGATTACAACGTGGTAAGGGGATTTCATCTCACTTTTTATTACAGTGAGATTCATGATATATTTGAACTATTTGTTTTTTTGTGGTGTATGTACTGAAAATAATTGTAATATTTTTGTAATATATATTAATTTATTTGAATTTTCATATTAGGTTTATGATCTATCTTTCATGGGATGTATGTTTCGTATGTTACCAAATCGGTGAGGGAATCTTTCACCCTCCTCATTTTAAAAGACATCTTTTTTCCATGTCTTTTAATTTACATCTTCTTATGTTGGGATAAGATATTATATATCCTTATTAATGTAAATTTTATGTCCAATTAATGAGATACCATTTTCTCTCTCATTAACTCTTTTTCTGAATTTTTATTTGATTCATTTAGATGTCGAATATTTGTAAGGGAACTTCATTACCCAATTTAAATTGTTTGGGTTAAACTTCACCTTCTTGATTATGTCATGATATGAATATGTGTGAATAAACTATGATTTTTTTTACACTTATATACACATATATTGGGTTTATTTAAATATTTCACACATAATTATGTAATTTATTTATCCTGAATCGAAGGATATCATCTTTAAAAGAAATTTCATTTGAATTTATATTCTATTGAGACTTCATTGTTGTTATGAACCAATTATCTATTCTAGGGTGTATATATTGTCCTTTAAATATTATATCATTAATCCCTTTATTTTCATGATATTATAATGTTCTGAATAAATTTTATTCCTCAATTATTTGTATTCAAGCGTCTCTCATTTTATTAAAAAATATTTAACTAAAATATCATTTGAATATTTTTTAAATATTTATTCATTAAATATTTATCATTAATGAAAATTTTCTCCATATTGTTTTAAGGATTTTTTATATGGTCATTAATGTTCAAAAATGTTAATTCCTTTAAAATTTTCAATGTGGTATAGGACTCATTGTTCAAAACACTCTTTCTTAAATGTTTTAATGGGTTTTGAAAATAGTTTGATAAAGTGTTGATTTTGTCAATATTCTTGAAATAATTTCATGTGATTTAAAATGAAATGTTATTAGTGAAATATTTATATTTTAAATATTTTATGTGTTATGATTTTTTAATTTTACTTGGGAATTTTATGGGAGGTTACGTGATAAACCAAATGACGGGAAGTACCGTGATAAACTAGGACGGGTGGTTATGTTATAACTTCTAATGCATTGAGTATGGAAGTTGGACGTATAGAAATTTCATTTAGTGCTATGTGTGGAATTTGACCATTTGTTTATTCCATTTAAGTATGTTTATGTCCCAATTTATCTTTATATGTTATGTGTCATTATAAGGGTTTTATAGTAATCTTTTTGTTACAAAAGGGTATGCATTGATCTTTTATTCAGTGAAAAGTATTTACTAATTCATAGTGGTTAAAAGTATCACTTATGAAAAATTATTCATGGTTTACTTGTGGTTTTGAGAAACAAATATTTTTCCTTCTTTGTGTATCCCTTACTGAACTTTTTGTGCTCAACCCAAATTTTTTAAATTTTTTTCACTGGACACAAAGTGGAATAGGATCAAGGATGGGATCAAGGAAAAGTCTTGCTGTCTTAAATATAGAACTAGACATGACTCTTTTTTAAGAGTTTTTATTTTATTAAAAAATGTTTTTTGAGTAAAAGTGTCTAATTTTTAATTTTTGAGATGTAATGTAATAGTTATGGCCTAATTCTCTAAAACACTAAACCTGAAAATATCATCAATGTGAATTATTCATTTAATTCAAGATTATGTAATGTTTTAAGGCTGGGTCCTTATATAATATCCATGAATTAATCCATTATGTGATAAACCAGGTATAAATGGCACACAATTTAAGATATAACTTATTGATAAACAAACATAAAATAGAGTAAAAATAAAAAATGAATATGTTTGTTGAAACAAATATAATGTCCTACCATAGTCTATCCATATTACAAAACATCGTTTGGTGTTACACGTATTAATGTGACTTGTTTATTTCCCTATTCATCCATAGATCCCAAAGTTATTTTTGTAAAATCCATTTCAGAATCCAAGCTCATATTAAATTAAAACTATTCCATTTCAATGATAATACATATTTAATTAATAATACCTTTACAAATGTTATTCCTTTGTAACAAAGTCTCTAAAATTTGATGACATGATTTTTTTTGAAAAACCCAATGGAAAATATTAGAACATATATAAATTTAGTAATTATAAAAACAATCATTGACAGACACACCTCACGAATAGTTGAAAGTAAACCACCAATGAAAAAAGAGATTCGAAACAAACTGAATCTTTTTTTAAAGTCATGAAGTGAAATAAAACTAAAAATGATCGATTGAAATACCTAACCCATCACAATTTGAATAAAAAACATAACCAATTACATTACCCTATACATATGTAGTATTGATGTAGAACAACCACTTACTAGGGATATTCAATGCAAACACCATTAGAATCAAATACCAAATAGAGTGCTCTAAATAGAGTGAGATGACCCAAAATCAATAAATATATCAAGATATAGGTGTTTTCACTTGATAAAAAATGGATTTCTTAGGAAGCATAATCAAAATTTATGAACCCAAATAATTCAAATTGTGAATTCCTTTAGTAGTGTCAATTCCATGAATTTCATATTGGTATAAAAAAGTTTTTCATATGGTCAAATTAAATATTAATTGACCAATTCATGTTATTTAATGGTTTCACATATTTTGTATTTTCCTACTATGAAAAGTACTCATTGTAACAACTCGAGATTTTATGAGAATTATTCTTTTTAATTTCTTTGATGTCTTTTTTTGTACAGTACACTAAGATTATATTGCGCTATACGCAACACCGTATTAACTTGCAGTATATGCAACACTATTCTTGGATCGTGTTACACACAATTTCAAGTTCATTTGATAGTAGTTATTCTATGCACCAGTGAGTGTGTGTATATATATATATGTTCAATGTATAAATGAAATATTGTTGGATTCTATTATATGAAACAACAAATGAGTCTTTCACTACACGCAACCCTGACTTGGCTTACATTACACGCAATCACAACCTTTCACGATAGCTTTTGTTGCACGCAATACCAAGTTTCACTAAACAATGATATGTTATTAGAATATTATAAAAACTAGCCGTTATGAATAGTAATACCCAATTTATTAAATTTTATAAATTGTATCTTTCAAAATGGACTTCATTTTTGGATTCAGAATATCGGAATTATCCTAGGGTGAATTTTTGATATTTTTCTGAAAACATTCAATTTTTGATGAATAGTGAAAACACTGGGTTATTATTTAAAAACCGACTTTTTATTTAAATAATTATTTATTTTATTTTATTTTTTAGGTCAAAATAAAAACATAATACCTATATAAGATCAATTTAATTCATTGGATTCATTTTATAAAATATTAGATATATAAAAATTTTATTTAACTTTTCACCGTCTTTTACCTACCTCCAAGGAGAGTTTGAAAATTTACATAAAACATAATTTTACCACTTCTGTGAATGGAATTTCAAAAATATAAGAAACACGGTTTATATCAAGGAGTAAAATATGGCTCAGTAAGATAAACATATTTTTGGGTGAATAGTAACTTTTTACTTTTATTTTCCACTCTTAAAAATAAATAGGGTAATTAAGGGTAAAAATGATATTATTATTACCCTAACACATGTCCTAATTCTATTGGATAAGTATAATTCAACCAAAAAACAACCTTAAGATTAAAATATTACCATTTAGGTCCAATTGGATTATATTAGGACATTTATTATTATATTATTTAAAAAATAGTTAAAATAGTTCAAATCAATGTTTAATAACTAAAACATTTTTAATATATGGTTATACATAAGATAAATTTGACTATAAATATTAATTATAAAGAAAAACATATTTCCTACCTAATGGTATTTTATTTATAATTTTTATACATTATATAATTTAATTTATTTATGACACAATGGTGACACATTAATTACCTAAATAATGAAATATTTAAATAATTGATATTATAAATACCTAAATAAATGTAATTTGAGACTTTTTGTGAATTCCAATATTTTTATAGGTTAATAAGACATCTTAGTATCTATATAATTAACTTTTTTCGAACTAATCATTCTGTTATGATTTTAACAAAAATCAATTACCAAATAGTGTCAAAATTAGCATAAAATAGTTTTTAAATAAAATATTATATTATTAATAGTGATTTTTTTCATAAAAATATAACGTTCTGCCAAATGACTTGGATAATGATATATATATTAATAATGAACCACTTGGGGTTCTTTTAATTTTTATTGTATGTTTATTAACCATATAGTGTAAGAAAACAAAAAAGATGCGGTAAAAGTTACATTATTTAACATAGAGTTAAATCTAAATAATACGGATAAAATAGTAACCTAAACTTGTCTAAAACCTTTTATTTGAGAGGATTGTGACCCATACACATGTTAGCTTCGAAATAAATCAATTTAGAGCAATTAGAAATCGAATATGAATTTATTATAAAATAATAATTTAAGCTTCTCCAAAGGTACCGCTCTCCTCCCTTATAAAAAGGGCACCTCTTCCCAATTCCCTTCACACCCTTTTGAGCCTTGAAGATCGGCCAAACCCTGCCCATTTCTCTTCTCCACTTCCCTAGAAACATTCTGGAGGTTCTTTTTATGTCAATAGACCTACTCTACTTCCTTAAGAGGAAGTTTAAAGGAGGTGTGTCTAAGAAGAGGTAATCTCTTCTTCTGATTCTCTCAAGTTTCATTCTTCTTCTACTTATTCTTCATTAGTTGTATAATTATAAAGTAATAACATAAGTATTACATATATACTTATATGTTATTATAAATATGACACAACCCCATTTCACCTTCTATCCATCCTACGGAAAACGAAATCACCGCGCGTGCGTACGTACGGAATACCGTCTCCACGCCATGGTGTAATCTATTTTCGACCACCACCTTACTTGGATGGGTATAATGGTGTAAATAAATAACTATATAAGATTATTGTAATGTGATATTGATTCTGAAATATTGTACATACACATCAATAAAATTCCACGATCATGAGAATGATATCATCGCTCGTGCATACGTACGGACTACCGTCTCCACGACACGATGAGATTCATTATCCATGTTAACCATTCATGAATGATTATAAAGATTATATATATAATGAATAATAATGAAATATATGACATAATAATTATACTAGATATATATATATATATATGTCATCTACTTAATTCCATTCAATTGAATAATGAAACGAAAACAACGTTCATGCGTACGTACAGCCTACCATCTTCATGAATGGTGTATTTCATTCCATTTATCGATCTATTATATATATATATATATGCTGAATATATATTATATATAAATCATTTAATACATTTTGGAACTATTTAAATCAGGATATAAGTAATAATATAAATAACAACAAATTGAAACACGTATAATAAATGAAAGGATTTTACCCCAAGAGCTGCTTTTACATCGAATTTACAGAAGAAATGGTAATATAAACTAACAAGTATACTATATATGATATCATAACAATGAATATGATCCTGTAATAAGTCAATGACATTATTTAAATAATTATATAGGAAGTTATGATACATACAAACCATATCAGACATAAGGTAGGGGATAACAATTCCAATCTCATTCTTATCTGAGATTGTTTATTCTTAATTATTTACTGGGGTTTTTGATATCATCTATGTACCTGTTTTCTAAAATTTTTTTCATGTATGTTTAATGGACTTTTACCCAGTTTTTAATTTTACCCCAGGTTATGAAAGGAATCATACTTTTTTTACCACACGAGGAACTTGTTGACTTTTCTGATAAAAGTACCTAGAGAATGTTATTTTTAACTTATACGGTATGAACATGTTTTTATAGTTTCATAATGCCTCATTTTCATGATGCTTCCTCTAAAATATTTCATGATTATTTACAACAAACCCTTTTCATTTAAAATTTAATGGCATTTTGTGGAAAGAAAATTATTTTGATGAAGAAAAGATATTTTCCTCAAGAATCCATTTATAGTGTTTTATGAAAATTATTTTGCATCTAAAATGACATTATTTAATATCTTTATATTGAAATTATAATGTCTCAATTATTTATATGGTTTTGTTTTTCTTGTGATGAAATGATATCCATTTTTTTATATGGATTATTTTATGGTGGCAATATGTTTAAGAATCCCATTCTATTACATGGGTTAGCTATGATGTAAGATTTATGATTTTGTGGCACATGAAAGAATGATTTAATTATGAGATGGGTGGGACCTATATCTCCCTACAATGCAATTGGAAAAGATTTATATCTCCTGAGATAGACATGGCTGGATTGGTAAGTTAATCTGGTTCAGTGTTACAGGACTGAAACGAGAAGTGAACTCGATTCAGAAAGGGACTTTGTCCACTAAGATGGTCATGGTAGTAATGCCATGGATACTATGTAAATAATACCATGTGCATAATGGTTGCCAAAATTACATGTTTTATTCCCATGCTATTTTAACATGACTAATGATCTATTATGATATATTCCGTATGTAATTCCATGATTTAGGTCTTTGCTCATGATTTTGATGTTTAGATTTTAAGTTCATGATTTTTCATTCAAATTTTTATGTATTGTTTTATTATCTCTATGTTAACCCTTAATGAGAGTTTTAGATCACCATTTTTTCCCAGGATATAAAGAAAGGTTTTAGGTAAGAAAACCAAAGGGTAAGTTCTTTATGTGAGATGTTGAAGATCATTCAACATGATCATAAGATTACATTCCGAGATTCCAAAGACACTAAACTAATACGATCTTTGGGTATCTGTTTTTTTTCATGTATTAAGTATTATTCAAATGTAATTTAATTTCCATGTACGTCAAGATTTGGGCCTCTACACTCATGATGTCTTACACAGAAAAGATTCATTTTCTTTAACCAATTAATTATGTGAATTTGTCTAGTATGCATAGTGAAATGTAAATTCCTATAGAAATACATGAATATAATTTTTGTGCCTCTCTGAAACCATGTAGTAGACCATCTATACATTTACATATTTAAAACCACAATTCATCAATTCAAACAAACATGAATCCTTTGAATTCTAGGTCATTTTCCACATATAAGGCTATCCTTGCTTGATATTTCTAAAAGGATCACCAAAAATGAAAAATAATAGAAACATTACAAGAAGAATAATATATGGTAACAAGGTGTTAGGATCTACCCACCGTGAATTTTTTCAATCCACATAATTTCATCATGATATTGGAAACGCATAATATGAATTCCACTAGTACCTCATCCATAATACCCACACTGTCATGTTGTGGAAATACATACGACACTAGAATTGTACATAGAACAATGTAATAATTCTAGTATGAAAATAATTCTCTAAAAAATTTATTATGTTAATTGGTTTCTCAACAATAGTTTGTAGAGTCTCATAATCAATATCATCACATTAAAATTTTGGGGAATGATATAGCGGAGAGCTCTTTAAAAGGTAAGCAAGGTACACATCATGGATGGAAGTCAACTGAGACTATAATTCCAACCAATATTCAATATTTTTATTTCATTAAATGATATCAAATGTTATCATATACCTTGGTGAAAGAAAAACCTCATACCCAACCGAAGATGTCCCAAGTGATTAGAAACTCCAATAAATACATGATTCCCAAATGAAAATTCTATAAGCCAGTGATGATAGTCAATATAATTTTTCTAATGTATTATTCCAACACATACCTATAATATATCATCTATACCACTTCCATCATATCCTAATGAATACTCATCCTAGACAAGGACTTATCTCCAAATAGTTCTGAGTACAATTTATATATACAGGGCCTCCCATACAAATCCAAACTATCTCCCTTTTTGATCGAGACCTAATAACTGTTGTTATAAATATTTATTATAAAATGAAATTCCAAGTGAAAATTGAAATAATGTACACAAGCACTGAGTATGTCCTAAAAACATAGACAACCCCATCTTTCATCCCATACATATGCGTATGATATTTTGTGCTCAATATCAAATGTGAACTAATAACCACATGTAAATCATTGTAATACCTATATGTGAACATCGATAGAATATTAGATACAACTATATAAGGAAACCCAGGATGTATCAAAACACCTCAAATAGAAAAAAACCCAATATTTATCAAGTTTTTTCATATTGCTGATTGATATAAAAAGAAGTGATTATAGGAGTACATCAATGATTACACAAATTACATACTTTTCACAGGAATTCCAAATAAATATAACAAGTAATTCCATGCAAACCACATCCCATTTCTAGGTGGTCTCCTATTATCCACGTTATTTCATTAAATAATATGACCATGATACGAAATCTAAAATCACCTACATCTTCGAAATCCAAAAATAATGATGTGTCAAATAATAGTACATCGTTGTTTTAACTAGGTGTTTGGACTAAAAAATGGTGTTATGTATCCCTGAAATCCTACCTCTAATAAAAATGGAAAACAAACCTATTTTGAAAACATGAATGCTGTGACCCAAACCTAGTAATCCCAGATCGTGTGTCTACTAATATAACATTATCTTGATTATAAAGAATCAAATCCGAAAGGATATAAGATTTCGGTAATCTTGGAACACCAGATATAAACATGGGTCTTGTATTTAAAATTAATATACTAATTACAACATATTTTTTAGAGAAAATTTTTTCCATTTATGATATCCTGGCATACCATTCTTATTAAAATTCAAAGAATAACGGGGAATTAAAAAAAATAAGGGTGACATAAATTTACTACAGACTTTCATGAATAAAAGAATCAATAATGAATAAATGAGAATAGTTATCATGGAATTGTAATAACTGGAGACACATAACATCCAATAAATTATCTATGAAAGATGTGCATAACAGATATGGAGGGTAAATAACGTGAAACCCATTGCATTTAAATAATAAACTAGAAATTAAAGGAATCCACAGACTGTGACTTAGTGAAAATATCATGGGTAATAAATACAAAATAAAAATGTTGGACAATATTAATTTCTATACACCATGTCTCGAGTACATGAAAAACTATTCTATCAAGTTCAATATTCTAGACATTTTAAAACTACAGTGATGAAGATATATTTCTGAAACTATGTTTTCTTATAAGAACATATTGATGCATCGAGGGGATATATAATAATAATTCCACGGATGTCATTACATGTCAAAATAATTCCTTGAATCATGTATTCACTTTAATTAATACATGATATTCTTTATCAAATATCCATATTGAATAACGATTTCATTTTTATCAATATTTCCACTGATAATAAAATAACATTCAATGGAAACTATATATATAAATATTACATATGGTTTAGGAAATAATCAAATCTACGATAAAATGATATGGATAATTAGGATAAGTTTAACATATAATAATACTAGTAAATTTAATATTTCAATGGGACCAATAAGGGAATCAAGGAAGTTATTGTTAATAATATACTTATCTAAATCAATCATACACTCTCTCGAGGAATAATTAAGATCATTTTAAAACCACATATCTAATGTGTTGGAAAAATAATGGTTGTAGTTGTTAATAAATGGGAATGTAATAAAAACATATTTTAAAAACTTTCTTGGGGAAAATATACTTTTTATTTTGAAATAATTTTAAAATACTTGTCCTCGAAATTAACATTTCAAAAAAAAATTATGAAAAATTAACATTTAATATTTAAATGTCTGCATCAAAGAAATGGCGACCAATACATCCTTACATTCCCTATAAGGTAAATAGACTGTTCATTTTGAGCAGTAAAATTTTAGAAAAATTGATTATTTGAAAAATATCAATAATATTTCCTTGAAAACATTTTTAAAAGATAAAAATGGAAAAAAAATTATTTATGAATGAATTTTTGAAAAATAATGTAATTTTATTAAAAGAGTTCTAGAAAACATGAATTTTTTTGGATAAAATTGGTTCTCCAATGAAAGTGGGAAATGAAATCAGGTTTTACAAAAAAACAATTTAAGTACCAAAGATTATAAAATGGTACTATTGATTTAAAATTTTCAGGTATAACAAGAACAAAATGAAATTAACGGGTTTATTTAACTATGATCCAACAAATTCCATTAATTTTATTCCATGAATAATCATTCTTTATTAATATTATATTGTGAAATAAGAAAACTAAAATGATTACAAAATTTAAGTAAAAATTAATATATGAGTTGGTTATGTTTTTCAAATATAAATCCAAAAATAAAGTGTTAAAATACATAAATATATATATTGAAACTCATTATAAAAATAGTCATATAATATTCACGACTACAAGGATGTAATATAACCTAATGAAAAGGAATCAAGTTATTGATTTATTTACCACTAAATAACATTTATTTCCAATCTACGTAGATGAAATAATTCAATTTTTACCCAAAAATAACACAACTATAAATTAATTCATGACATTGTATATAAAAATTTTATGTATATATACCACACAAAAAAATTAAGTGGCGAATATTCCATTTTTCTACTAATGTAAAAAAAGAGAATAAAATACCTTACCTTGTGTTTCATTTTATGGTGATAATAGATTAACATAATATATAATGATCTTACAGAGTTTATTATATTTTATCAGAATCAAAAATATATTTATTATTTCAATATTTAAATTTTTTAATATCATTAATTTAATTCACTATTTCTAGTGTCAATTTATAGGATTTCAAGTATGTTTTAACATTTTACTTATTTTTCCTAACACCTAAATAATTATTTCGACTTCTCCAAAAAGTTATCCATGATTTAATTTTCGTAAATACTAATTAATTACTTATTTATAATAATCAATGATATTTTTACATAGCAAATTCATGGTGCCACTCATGGAGATAGTAGGTCGTACGTATGCATCAACACTTCCACAAACGATGATATCGTATTCCCACATAATGGGAAGCATAAATGGAATTTGTTAAATAAGAAATATATAATTGAGAAGAAAATATAATTATCATATATTACAAATAAAATAATTTCAATAATAGTTACATTCTATCAGACATGGTAAAGGAAAAATGAACATTCATCATTTTATAAGGTTGTTGTCTTCTGTTCACATGAATGTTTGTTTACTACCCATTAGATGGATGTTTGTTGTCGTAGAGGATGATACAATAAAATAAAAATATATTTTAATATTTACAATGGTAATTTTTATATTATCATGGAATATTATGTGCTTTGGGTTGGATATGGAAATAAAATGAAATTAATTGTTCAAGAATATTTCCTCATTTTCAAGTAACACGTTTTGGTTTATACAAAAAAGAAGTATATTATTGGATTTATTCCCAATATGAGGAATCTATGATATTAGGAATAATTTTGTGATATTATTTGGGAACAGTTTGTGAGATAAAAATTGCAAGAGATGTTTGAATAAGTGCGTGGCATGAGTTCCTTTTTATAAAAGAGGGAGTTCCATTCTTAAAATTTTTGGAATAGGGAATTACACCAACTTTTAATTCATGTAATATCGATAAAATAATTATAAAATAAGATAAAAGTTATTATATGGTTAAAATATCAACATCCAATGGGTTTTTGAAAAATTTCTAGGTATGGTTGGGCCTTATGTTTATGGTTTAACCCTTTGTAAAGTAAATTTTTATCTTAATTGTAGTAATTAATTTTAATCACTTTCACAAATTATTCTGGTAAAAAAATATTTTGAACAGATTAATCTATATAAATTATTTTATTTTAAAAAATTAAAAATAATTTTCAAGTTCCAACCACATAAGTGTCATATATTCATTCAAATTTAATCGACTGACAGGACGACAAAGAAGGGTTTTAATATAAAATGATCAGAAGTATGATATGTAATTATATTCAATTTAAAATTGAAATTGATTATGATGACTTATATTGGGATAATTTATGTATATGATATATAAATTTACATTAATTTTAATTTCAAATATTATTTAACGATATGAATTAATTATAAGAAAAAGTAATTTTGAATTCGAATTCAGTATTTTCCACTCATCATTAAAAAAATAAAACTTCTCAAAAAATACCAAAAATTAAAACTAACCAATCTTTTATTCATTTAATTCAAAAAATAAAAGTCTATTTGGAAATTTTAAATTTAAAAAGGTTCCCAAAATTGGATTTATAATAGCTTTATCACTATAAGGCTATAAAATTTCCCCTTTAGAAAAATAAAATTTTAAGCATACAAAAATTTATTCTTATCTTAAGATTAAAAAATATAATGGATGAATATCAAAAATATTTTGTTGAATATATAATATTTATATATTATTAATATCATTCAATAATAAGTAATTATTTAATTTATTAGGATAAAATATCTTTTTGAGAAAAAAACTTTTATAATCAAATAGTTTTTATAATCATTTATAATTTATTGGTATCCTCTAAATTCATTTTATATTTTTAAGCCATGTATTTTCATAAATTACTTTATAATATTCATAACTACAAATTAAAGGGTTTGGTGTTATCTTATTATATAAAATAATGAAAATTTAATTCTTTATTTTTTTGGTAAAATTAGGTCTTGCATGTAAGGAAAGCCATCAAACAAACTCATTGTTGCATGCGATGCTAGTAACATAGTTTACATGAGTTGAAAGATGTTGAATAAATTAAATTAAATTAAAATTATAAATTTATGAAAATTATTACATAACGTACATTTATTTTGGAGTTTGGTGTTCTCTTTCAAACAAGCTACCGAATAAATGTAACTCGATTAGATTTTTTGAGTTGTTAAACTCTCCCCACCATAAATAAATTTTTTCCACACAATATAAACATGATCTAAAAAATACTGGGTTTGATATTCTAAAATCACAAATTTGAAATCCCACTTCATGAGAAGAGATAATAATATATCATTTTAATAATATAGAATTATATGTATCATTTCACATGTTTTAATATGTTACTAGGTTTCTATATATGAGGAAATTAGTGGGATGTGAAAATATGGACTTGTATGAAAAGATTTACTATAAAAATAGAGTTATTGAATACATAAATAAAAAAAGTTAATTTTCAATGGAATGTTTAGTTTCAAAAATCCCTAAATATGTAATGAATTAAAATTATATCTGTTAAACAAAATTTATTGTGTTAAGACAACATTTGTTTGATTATTGTCTTAGTGTTGACTAAATATTTCACTGCCAAAAAATATAATGAAACGTAATTACTTGATAAGATTTTATTTCATATGAACAATCCTATATTTTGGTTATGTTTTCATCAAATTATAATTCATCCCTTACATAGTGAAATTGATATCAAATAATGAAACCATGTTTTGATGTTATAAATAATAATTTAATTGTTTGTAATACCCATAAACAAGTAATTATATTTTTCCCTAAAAATTTTCACAAACAAATAGGGAATATAGAATAATCGATAAACCATACTGTAAGACTACTTGTTCATAATTTATATTTATTCTTCGAAGTGTTTTACATGAAATAATTATACATTAACATGGATATATCATAGGCCATTGGTCGCTGTGAAACCCTCATTATCTATTGATCATGGGTTGAAGTCCCACGGACTATCTGAACATGATATGTTGTCAACAATTATGGAGGATGTCCATTACTAAATCAATATGAATATAATTTCCAAAATGAATATGATAGACATCAATAAACATTAATAATTAAATATCCTTTTAACTAATGTTTTAAATACAACCACAACACATTAATACATCATCAATAATATTTCCACATATGTCATTCCCTGGTCATGATTTTGTCCTTTTAATGAGGCAGTTGAGTTTGGTAATTCCCAAGTTTACCCCATTAATGGAAAAGAACCATAAATATATTTTTTTATGATAATTTTTTCCTTCGATCTTATCCTTCATTTTCCATGTAAATTCATTACATTTTTCTTTCTTTCAAATTAATAATTATTTTCTCAATTCCATTGATGCATATTTATTTGTTGTCTCATTCCAAATTTCAAGGATGATAGAAACATAAGAATTTTATCTCCATGGTATCCACCACTATAAATCTTATGAAACACCATTCATCTTCTTTTTGGTGAGTTTGGGAGTTGGTTAAGGTATATGTTGATAAATATATTTTAAGGAAACTGATCGGGAAAGAAAAATATATCTTCCACATCTCTCAAAATTATTTCTGGATTCTCATTTTCAATACCTTTTCTTTCATCTTAATTATTATTTTGACCCCTTTGGGATCCATCCATTGACTAAAACCTGAAAACATAGTTTGAGAAACAATTATCAAATTAGAAAAATAATATAATAATTTTTAGTTTGTCTAAATATTGAATTTTTTTATCTAATAAAACACATCTTAAATACAACTCATTAATATTATTTATATATTCCAATCCATTATAATAGAGATTAAATAAAATTCCATTTATCCTAAGCATATACCCTGAGAGATTCAATCCAGGTGTGCAGTAAGGCTCATTGCCGTGTACCAAGTTACACCCGGGTCGGGCCCATTGAACATTTTTGGAGTTGTTACGCATAAATACAATTATTATAAAACCCCATCAACTAGTAGTATCCAAACAATGATATATTTCTAGGAAGACAACAAAATAAATATATGGATAAAAATATAGGATATAATTCTATACATACAATCCAATTCTACTATAAGCTTACATTCTCTATTCTACGATTTCTTATATCATGTTCCCAAGGATTCATCTAAAAATCCATTGATAAAAATGTAATTGCTTTTCTATAGAAAGCCTAGAGGTGGCCTCTACATTATTATATTATCTATATTACATGAAATTAAATCTTAAATTATTAATGAGTTTTTTAGTCTCGATTATCTGTATACATACATGAGTCCTATGTTAAAAATAAACATTCTAATTACGACACAATTGTTTACTTCAATGATAATGTTTCTCAATTTATGATATACTTGGATAACATCCTTTGAAAAATTTATGTAATAATATGGAATAAAACAAAATAAGGGTGAACTTAAACTTATACTATGGGTCGAGTATTGTAAATGAAATACTATGTCAGTGATAATAGTTAACATGGAAAGGTAATAACTTAATATGTACTCCATGAAATCAAAAAATTGTGGAGGAAGTTCATAAAAAATATTGAATGATAAATAACTAAAAATAGATTCTATTTAATTAATATACCTAAATTTAATGCATCCATATAATTTTTCAATTTCTAAATCCCATGGATAATAAATAAAGAATCAAAATTTTGTAAGTTTTTTATTTTTTGAAGAACTATATAAGTAACATGAAAAATTCTACTATAAAGATATATCCTTTTGAATTATTACAACAATAGGAAGAAATATATTTTATTTCCAACACAAATTTTCCTTATGAGAACCTATCAATCAATCGAGGGGATATAAAAATTTTTCAACCCACCTGTCATTGCATGTCCAATGAATTCATCATATTGAGTAATATATTTAATTAATAATCAATATTCTTCATTAAATATCTATTTTGAATAATGAATACCAATGCATCAACATATCCTAAGATAATAAAATAAATATAAATCAAAAATATATACGTAAAAATTATATATGAATTAGGAAACAAACATATCAATGATAAATGATATGGGTAAATATTGAAAATTCAAGGTCTAATGATCTTTGGAAATTGAATATTTTAGGGGGAATTACAAAGTAATCAATGAAGTAAATATAAATACTATCATTGTAACATTAAATCATAAACCATGATAAGGGATTATTAGGATGGCATCAACACAATATATCTTAGATATAGTAAAAAATGTTTATTCTCATTGATGAATGGAAAAATTATAAAATTATCTTATAAACTATTGTTGGGGATAATAATCTTATTATTTTGATAAAAAAATTAAAAAATAATTTTCATTGAAAATCAAATGTCAAGTGAGTTTCTCATAAAAAATATCCTTTTAAAATTTGAACAATGTTATCGAAGAAATGGCTATGGAGAAATCTGGACTCCTTGAATATGGTAAAAAGAAAAATCTTCATTCGTGTTAAAGGTTTAAAAAACATTCTTTGTCATAAAGAGACAAGAATATTTCATTGAAAACAACTGTAAAATAGGATAACAGTACAATTTAATTTAAAAAATCATTTTTAAATTGTTAAAAACATTTTTAGAAACATTTTTAGAAAATTTGGTTTTTAGAATACATCATGTTCCTTTACTAAATAGGTAAATAAAGTCTTATTTCATTAAAAAAATTCTAAAACATTTTAAGTACCATGAGTATAAAAATTTGCAATTTACATTATAATTTCCATGAATAACCAGGTGATAAAAAAATTAATGTTTTTATTGAAAAATGATTATATATATTTCTTTAATATAATTTCTTGAATAATAAATCCCTATTAAGAAAGATTTTAAAATAAAATCTTAAAATTGTTATAACATTGATGTGAGAATAAAACCGTGAAATTATTATGTGTATAAACTATAAATCCACATACATGAATTGTAAATACAACAATATGTATTCAATTTCATTATACACATAATCATATAATACTAATGACAATGAGTAATTCATATTACCCAATGTAAAAGAATGAAGTTATGAAATTGTTTTCTTCTTAGAATTTTTTTTTCAAATCCCCTTAGATGATATTAGTAAATGTGATTATCAAAATACCATGAAAATAAAATAATTCATGATATAATATATCAAAATGGTACATTGATACACCACATAAAATAGATAAGTGATGAATATGAAAATTATCTAAAAGATGTAAAAAGTTAGATGAAAATATATTACCCTACATTTACTTTTTGGGTTAACATACATTAACCTCATTTATAATAGTTTATAATTTGTATATAACATTTAATATATCCATAATTTTATTTATAATACTATATATTAGCTTTTTATAATATCTTATTACACATTTACTAAAATTTCATCATTATTGTTTTTATTTCAGATTTTAATTGCCTAGTTTTTAAAGTTTGATTTGATATGTTACATGTAGTTCTCATTAGTTTTATCTTTATGTATTAATACCAAAAATATAAACAATGATTAAATTATTATATATATTCATTATATATTTATTTATAATAAACAATAATATTTTTATATTGAAAAAACAATTTATCATTCGTTGGGAAGGTAGGTCATACATACTCATGAATGCCACTTACATATCTTTGTCACATTTAAAAAGTAAGATATATATATATATATATATTTTATCATTATAGTAAAATATTTATATCATATATTTTACATGATTTTATTAAAACCATCCTTTATTGATTCCATGTATAGATTGAAAAAATCACATTGCTTTGAGCATGATGTAATCCAAACTTCCACTAACGACATTATTATATTCCCCTTGAATTTAATAAATAAATTAATGTGTCATTTACTAATTCTTGAAGCATAAAGACATTATATATACCCTATATATCATAAATAATAGTGTTACCATTTTAATTCTCACCCATTATACATGGAAGGGTAAAAACGAATAATTGTCGTTCTATAATGCCATAGTACCCCATACAAAGGAACTACTAGTTTTTTACAGATTTAATGGAATTTTGTGTAATTTTAGTTCTAAAACATATAATATAAACATATATGTATATTTATGATACTAAATTTTTTATATATTAATTTAAAACAATTATTTAATGGGGTTGATATGTAATATAAACAGAAATTGGTTCTTGAATAATGCATCATCGTTTTCAGGTAACACCTATTGGTTTATACCAAAATACATTAATGGTTATATTTATTCCTAATGTGAGGATGCTATGATTTGTGTATGGACGTTGGTAATTTATTTGGGTATATTTATGGAAATCAAAAGTTATTTATAGGCATGAATTATAGGGAGAGTTGAGTAAATTTTAATGTGGAGGTAGACTGTCACTCCTATAATCATTAAAAAAGAGAATTCCTCACAGATTATTTCTATTTCATGTGTGTGTAATAATGAAAAATATTAGAGCCAGGTGAGGATAGGGACAATAAATGAATAAAAAAATTTATATTTGACTTTTTTATTGTTTATTTTTGGCTTTATGATTATGGTTTGGTCCTTTATTAAGCCAGTTTTTCACTTAGCCACTATATTTAATTTTAATCACTTTCAATAATATTATTGTAAAAATATAATCGTACCATATTAAACATGAAAATTATCTTGATTTGCAATATGGAATCAATTTTTTTGAATTCCAATAACATAAGAAGTATAAAATAATTAAAATTTAATCCCAATAAAGGGAAGACAAATAGGGAAATTAAAGTAAAATGTTAAAAATATTGCTAGGTTTTTCAATTCATTTTCAAATTAATCTTTACATTAATGAACTAAATTGGATTAATTGATTTATAATTTTATCTAACATTAATTTAAAATCAATTTATATATAATTTAACTATATATAAAAATATACTAAAATATAGTTTTGAATTAGTAATCATTATTTTTTTCTATTCATTATAAAATAAAACTTATCAGAAAAATTCCAATATTCAACAATAAGCTAATTATTATGCCCATAATTTCTGAAATTTATGTTTATTTTGAAATATAAAATTTATTAAAGTGAAAAAATTTGGGATTAAAATAGGTTCCTCTTTAAAAGGAAGAAAATCTTATTTCTTTTATAAATATAATTTTATGTATGAAACATACTATATTCTAATCTTTTTCTTTTCAAATGTATTAGATAAATATCAAAAATATTTTCCGAAATAACTAATATTTATATTTAATTAGTATAATTCACTAATAATAATTATTTTAATTTATTAAGATAAAAATCCATTATGAGAAGAAAAAAAATTAATATTCAATTTGGTTTTATATTCATTTCTAATTATTTAGTAATGTCAGAATTCATTTGTTTTTATAATCGTTATATTTTAATTAGGTACATAATTTTCTTAATTATTGATAATTTAATGGATAGTTTATATCTTATAAAAAAAAATAATAATATTTTAATGATGTATATTGATTTGGTAAAACTTGGACTTATGTGTCACACAAGTTAACAAGAAAATTCATTGTTGTGTGTGATGCATGATAACTCTGTATTTCATTCAATATATAATGTATTGAATTTATTTAAAAAATTTAAATTTACCAAATTTTTTTGGGATTTTAAATTTTGTTCCACGACTATTGTTTCTTCTCATTCATGTTATCAAATAACAAAGTTACTCTTTTATATTTTTCAGGTTTTTAAAAAAAATCACCATTGGGAAATACAGACACAAACCTAAGATATCCCTAACATAAGGGATTTTATTAAATATCTATAATGAATGATCATAATTCATCTATATACAAACCCTTATATCAAACAAACATTCTATCCTTTATCAAATCCAAATAAACCATCATATTATCTTCATCCATTCAAAAACTCAACTTAAAAAAATTCGCATTAGTGACCATTCTTCCAATGATTCCATCCTTTATTTTGTTGGTAGTTTATATCTCAAGAAATCAATGAACATATTTCATTTATTAAAGTGAAAAAAATTTCAAAATAATTTTTTTTTGATTTATTTACCTTAACCACTATATCTCATGAATAAATTCCAATTAGATAAAATAAAACTCTGGCTCCTAAGATCATAAAATATTGTTATATGATAGTTAAATCTATATTTTTTAAATTTATTAAGTGCAAGTGTAAACTATAAAAACTCAACATTAGGGGTGGGTTAGATCGTATTATTATGAAGAAAATCAATAATTTCATAGGCTATAACTTGTCTCCCCTAAATTAAGAAACACCCCAATATTATATCATATGTAGCATAAAAAACATCAAAACCTAAACCATGTTATAGAAGAAATAAAATTGGATTTGAAATCAATCTCCCATTAATTTCATAAAATGTTATCTGTAGAAATCCATTCCACTAAAACATTACTCCATTATGAGTTAATGAATTCATCATAGATTCATTCTTAGAGAAGTCTTGAAAACAACATTTGATAACCAACCATCACCAAGAATATTTATATCTCAAAAACATATCTAGGTCACTCCCTAGATAAAACTACCCTTTCCATTTTAGGATCCCATAAGAATACCCTCTTAGATACATCATTCCAACACACAGTTCATCATAAATCCAAACTCTCATTTGGAAATAATATCGTATAGAAGATCTTACATCAATGAAAAATAAAGGTTATCTAAATGGCCTATGATTGCCTCCTCTAGATTTACGGAATCCTATATATAATCTAGAATCGGTCCAATAAAAGCATATGAGAATTCATCAATGATCTCATTCATTAATTCCATAAATACAAAAGGTGTATTAGTGAGACCTAATTACATAACCAAAAAATGAAAATTCATATAATAGATATGAAAATATGTAATTGGTATATCACATTATATAGAACTCACCTAGTGCTTACCTGGACAAATGTTATTCCATGATAAATAAATAGCATGTATGCTGATTGAAATGATCATCAATCCTATATATTGGAAGTCTGTTCTTTATTATAACCTGAATTAACAGTTGAAAATAAATTTAAAATATGAGGTTTCTTTCAGACATCTTAGATAAGTAGATAAGTGGATTCCATGGTTACATGATATGATGAAGAAATCCATTAGCATCAGGATATTAATGTTTTGCCTTTTGAAAGGACCCTATCTCTAGTAACCTGTTATAATAGACCAGAACCTACAATCTCACATTTGATGCTGAAATAAAATAAATTACATTTCTGGTATTGATGTTTATAATTGTGACCCATTTCCCACCATATCAATACATCATCAAAATGAAAAACTGGATCACCAACATTATAAAGAATATTTTAGGTTAATTGGTTTAGAAATATTGGAAAAATCCTATATAAACATTACTCGTGTTATTAATGGTGAATTTCTCCCTATTAGCCAATGTTTTCATATTTCACATTATGTCCTCATAATAATACATATGAAATCCCATCTTAACATAATTCATTGAACAGATTATTTATAAACTATGTAATATAAATAATAAGAATTATTTTCTATAGTTCTCATAAATTGTAAAGTTATTCATTTGAAAATGAATTTCACAATTAGAGTAAGAAGTTCCTTACATTATGATAACATAATTGACATTCATTAGGGAATCATAAAAGAAATCATACACATAAAAACTTCAATCATCAAATATAAAAACAAAGAAATGTTAATATTCAATAGAATCAATTATCATAATCTCTATCATATTAACCATGATCTTATGAAATATTATAAACCCATGTAAATAAAAAAAGTTGGAATATTGGAAACTTTTTCTTTGTAAATCTTTTTATCCCGTGTAAGAAATAACCAAACCAAGATAAATATATAGGGGAAACCCATAGGTCACTTCGTACATAATCCCTCTAATGTGATGGTAAATTACCCAATTCATTAGAGATATTTTAATGCACACATAATTTTTAAGCTATAAAATGCTCACTAGAGGCTATTTGGGTCACCACAACATATATGTTGTAATATGATCACCTGATTCTATATGGTTTATCCCATCATATAAGTTGTCACAGAACCATAAATAAATATCAATGATATTTCATATAATTAAAATCTCATAAAAACAATTATTATTCATTTTATTACTTGATTAACCCGTGTAAAAGAAATGGTTTTCCTGAAAATCTATTTAAAACGTTATTATCTCATGGGATTGAATTTATGTTTTAAAAAACTCTTCGAAAAAATAATAACCATGTATATAATGAATGTAGATGATATCACTACGAAAATTCCCCATTAGATAATATGTAAAAAAACAAGGACATTTATTTGATCAATGTGAATACCATTAAAATATAATTTAAAATAATCCGGAAGAAATTATAATTTTCACATTGAGAGTCACTTATTAAAACAAAAAACATGTTGAAAATCATTTTCATTGAAAAATAAACATATAATCTATAAAATGAATTGTCAATGAAATTATGGTTATGATATAATGTAAATTCATACATGCCATTAAAGTTAATAGAACATTACATTTTTACTATAAATACTTTATAAAAGTTACTAGTTAGTAAAATGAGAACAATATTCCTTTAAAAATATAATTTAAAAATAAATAATGGATAATCATTCTTTTTAAAATAATTATGTAATGGTTAAAAACATTTTTGAAGGAATTTTTTGAAATCATGGATTTGAAAGAAAAAACATTTTCTGTAAAAAGATAGAAATGAAATTGGATTTTATTAAAAAAAATTATAAACTATTTGAATTACAAAAGAGTTAAAAAATGATAATATTATTTAAAAATATCATGAATTACTAAAGTATATAAAATAAAGAGAATTATTTTGAGGTATATAATAAAAATTTTCACTTGAGACGGAATCCTAACAATATTTAAAATCAATGAGATTATAATATCAAATACCTTACGACTTGGTATCATTGAAACTATAAACCTCATGAAATAGAGGTTCTAAAAAGGATATGAAAATACTGAACCATTTATGAAAAAAATACAATAATTGTAATAATATACACTACACAAAAAAAGTGGTTAGAATAGAATTTATATCAATGAAAAAAATTGATACAACAAAACACTTACCATGAGTACTATTCGCTAAACATATTTTTATTCTTCCTGAATAATACATTCATTGTAATTATTTATCTTACTGTGATCATTTTTAAATTTATTATTACTTTTATCTCACTTATTAACTTGTTATATACAATTACAATATCAATTATGTTTATATAAGATGTTTTGAACATATTTTTCTCATGTGTCAAAAATGTCATTGGATAGTTGACAATTGTGAATAGGTCATTATTTAAACATATAAAAAATATTAATCATGAAATAAATTTTTATATTTATAAATATTTTATAATTTTATAATAGATAATGAATCATTGTTATGAAAAATTAACTAACATTGTGATCATGGAGAATGTGGGTCATACGTACTCTTGCATAATGTTTCAATTTTTTAATGTTCATTACGAAATGAAGCTATGTAAAATTTATCATTACTAAACAATAACATTTTCATAAATACCATTCTATTTAATTTTATATACTTATATAAATCATTTTTCTGATTTAGTGATAAAAATTGGAATCAAATCTTTTTGAGGAAGTGGTAGTCACATGTCCAAAAAATAAATTTTCATGTTTCTTCATTTACTAAAATTTATGAAGGAAAATGATAAATTATATTGGTGTGATACTTAAAAATATTAAGGAATATAATAAATATTTAATTTATATTAACTAATTTTAATAAATTACCATTATTACATTCCATGTAACACGTTAGTTAAAAACGAATCACATCGCTACATTGGGTAGTAGTTCTCCAAATACATGAATGACAATATCAAATCGAATTTAGAATAGAACATAAAAGGATATATATGATATAATTACTATATGTTTATAATTAATTTATAAATATCATATATAAACACTATATCTAACATTATAACCAACCATGATAGGTGTTAATGGATAAATGAATGACATAGTCTCACGAAGAAGTAATCCACTATATACACAAATAATGATTTAATAACCCATTTTATGGAAGTTTATATGCTTTTAGTTATTATCCATGAAATAAAAAAATAATATATGTAACATAAAAAGTTTATAATATCATTATGGAATAATAAATATTTAATTTAGTGGAGAAATAATGAAATAAAAATTTCTCATTGATGAAAGATGCTTCTTCATCCGGTAACTCCTATTGGATTGCACAAAAGGAATTAATTGATTGGATTTACTAAAAAATAATATATTATAAAATGAAATAAGGTATTTATTTAATTTATTTGGTTAAATTTTTAATTTACCACATAGGATTGAATGTTTGAATCATGTAGGATAGGGGTCTCCAATTATATGTGGGCTGAGTAGAACACTAGTAATGTTTTTGAATGATTAAATTATATACAAATTGTGTTCTTGTAAAAATGATCCAATAAGGGTAAATTATTGATACAATAACTGATAAATTAAAAATATTGTATTAAAATTCGTTTTTTAAATGTTATGGGTTCTTATTTAAATTACTAATAATGATTAATCTCCTAGTAATTTTTGTTACCTTAATCAAAGTGATTGATTATAACAAATTTCACTAAGAAATATTATCAAATATTATGTTGTTGTTATTAGAAATTAAAATTTTTCATGATTGGAATTATGGAATTCAATTTATGAACTTCAATTCACAAAAAGTAGAAAATTTAATTATTATTAACCTAATACACATGTTTAGAAAAGCGGGGTTTTATAAAGAAATTTAGTTTGGAAAATTATAATTCTCTATTAACTATATGACTAATAATAATCATTATATAAATAAAATTTATATTTACCAATAACAGATTTAAATTTATTACATGTTAAAAATTAACCCATATTTATTATCATAATTAATTAAAATGTATAATCATTATGATTTTTAAGAAAATCTATAGAAAACCCCATTTTTAAACCCAAAACAATCTTATTCTAAGAGAAAATATAAAATTTCATCAAAAGTAAATAAGCGGATTCACAATACCTAATTATAATTTGGTTACATAAAATCCTATTCAAACCCTATTTATGAATTTTCATAAATTTATTAATTACAAATAATTTATTTTTTTATAGAAATCGTTATTTTTTTCTATTCATTAGAAAATGAAACTTTTCATACAAAAACCAATAAATCACTCTAAGATAAATTTGAAATTGTTATTTCAAAAATTAAATTTAAAATTATGATATATATTTTATATAAGATCTATATATTGATTATAAATTTTTGGATGAAAATAAATAAATTTTTTTTTGAAATATAAAACCTCTTCACTATGAATTCATTGATTATTTAATAAAAATAATTAATTTATATTGATTAATATATATATATATATAACATGATAATTATTATTATTCATACCATTTAATTCATCCGCATTGTTATAATGGTAATATATATCTTCAGTCGTTTAGGTTCAGTGTTGTATGAAGAATATGTTGTCAGACATAATAATCATGTGCTTTTGTGTAACAAAGGAAACATTGAGTATTGCATGTAATAAAATCTGAACATATTTTTCCATTTATTGAAATATATACTCAGTTTTTTATGTCATTTATGCTATCAATTATAATTTTCTTCTTCTAAACCTCAGGGTTTCATGAACCATCATAGGTTCTCTAGTAACCGGATAATCGAGCTGACACTGACATAGCTCAAAGCGTGTTTTTGAAACCCATGGGGTGGTGACTAGAACCTCGCATCATAAAAAATGAAATTGGGAATTATTTCTTCACAAAAATAACATAATCTGATATAAACAATTAAATATTCATACAATTAAACTACACAAGGAGATGAGTAACATACGTTAAATAGGTATGATATCCTAGTGTACTATAAAAAAGTACAATAAAAAAGAAAGGTTAATATCCCTTTTCCTAATAGATGTGTAACATCCCAAGATTCAACAGTAAATTTCTCTTTGAATAATACAATATCTTGTGTTGTACCCAACTTTGAGTTTTAGCACACCACGACAAATCAAACAAGCAGTTTTAAAAGCATATATGAATAGTAATATCCACTTTTTAAAATTTTATAAATTTTATTTTTCAAATTGGACTTCTTTTTAGATTCATAATATGAAAATTATCTTAGGTTAAATTTTTGGGACTTTTATGAAAACCTTCATTTTTTGATGAATAACAAAAAAAAATTAATTTTAATTAAAATCAATATTTTTAACCAAAATTATTTATAGTGTTAAATTAAAATTTTGAGTGGTTTTAATGTATCAGTAGATTATATTTTTTTAACTAAATTTAAAGTATGTCATTGGATGTAATGTCACTTCTAATGTTTACATAAACACATGTAAATCTTTTGCTTGTTTTATTTCTTAAGAACCCGCTTTTTGGCTTTGATAACGAGAAATAATTTTAAATTAATTTCTAAAAAACTGTGTTTTTAATTTGGAAAAATGGATTCCATATTTTGAATGAAGAGGTCCAAAATTATTTAATTGGTAACTTTTATTTTTAGACATTATGAATAGTAACTTCAGTAAATATTTTATTTACCATGGTTAATGCGTAAATCCAGTAAATAAGGGTAAACAATAAATTTATAATAAAATTAAATTACCCTAACACGTTTTCTAAGACTATTATCTAATAAATTTCGGACCATAGGCTTCCTTGGGACGATTTTGGGACCCCAAAGAGCCACTAGTCATTAATAATGACATATTATAAAAAATAATTTAAAGATAAGGAAAATGTAACATAAACATATAACTTTAAGTAAAATAATTTTTATATGAAAATATATAACTGATATCTTAGATTATAATTAATAATTAATAATATAAAAATAATTTATAAATAATGTTATTTTATTTAGAAATTTTAGACTTAAAATATATATATTTATTTATTACAAATAATGATGCAGTATTTTCCTTTTTAATGAAAGAATCAAATAAATGATATTATAAATATTAAAATAAAAATCATTTGAATGTTTTGATTCCATAGAATAACTCTATAAGTGAATATGAAATTATAGGGTTGATTCAGTGAATTTTATTCGATGTAATAAAGATGTTATGACTTTCAAAAAAATTTAATATTAAATAGTGTCAAAATTAATATAAATGTGTTTAAAAAAACTACTATTTTGTTTAATGATATAATACTTCTAAAAGTATAATTTTCGGCCACACGACTTATATACGGTTATATATGTCATTAATGGACTACATGGGATTGTATTCTAATTTTATTATATTTTTATTAGCCATATAACAGAAAAATACAAGGAGACATAGTAAATGCTAAAATATTTAACCAAGAGTTAAATTTAAAATATAAGGATACTATGGTAACCTAAACTTGTTAAAACCTATTGGTTGAGAGGATTCCAATCCATATTCACCTTAGTATCTAAATAAATTCATTTTGAGCCACTATAAACCTAATAATATTTATAATAAAATAATATTTGAAGATTTTCCTAAGGTGCCCCACACCTCTCCTATAAAAGGGTACTTCATCTTCTCTTAATTTCACACCTCGAAAGACATTTGGATCCACCAAGACCTACTCAAATATCTTACAAACTACCAAAAAGTTATCCTAGAGGCCTTATATTGATCATTAATCCATCCCAATGATCCCTTTTGTCCAAATCAAATGTAAACACCTGAAGAAGAGGTAATTCTTTCATCTCCTCTTTAAATATTCTTTTCTTATTCCTCTTCCTCTTTCATTATTGTTTCCATACCAAAATAATAACTCGGGTACCTTCTACATACTTTGATGTTATTATAAATATTGTACAAACATATTTATTATCTTATCCAAACAATAAATGACAATGTCACCATACATGCGTGTAATCATCTTATCATCTCCACGTTGTGGTGTAGCTTGTTACTCAACACTTCATTATTTTGAAGGGTATAATAATGAGTATAATTGATGTAAATAATAATTATAACATGTTAATGATTATTTAAATATAACATACCATCTAACTACATACAATTTTACCATCAATAGAATGAGATTGTGGCACGTGCATATGTATGGCTTACCGACTTTACGACGCGTTAAGATTTCATTCCCCATCGTAACCATTCAAGAATAATTTTCATTTGATGATTAAAATAAAATTTAAAAACTAATTATCATTCTAGATATGAATAAAAAATCTTATCAAAAAAACAATGTCTTACATAACAAAACATATAACAAAAAATGAATCAGTTAACACCTGAAACAATGATACTACTAAAATACTATTAACAAAGAAATATTAGAAGATCATATATGATATCATATTTATGTATGTGGATTCATGTATAATTTAATAAAAATTATTTAACCATTATAGAAGAGGTTAATGTACCCTTTAATAAAAAAGAATACTAGGTAAGGGTTAATTTTACAATATCATTATTACTCGAGGTTGTTTATACGTGAGTATCTACTGGGACCTCTGTGTCCTCCACATCTATGTTTTTTAAAAAATATTTCAAAACATTTTTACTATTTACAAGACAATGGGTTAAACTCATTTATACCCATATTTAAATTATTATAAAATGGTTTGAAAAGGATCTTTATGTCTCTTTCCATACAAGGTACATGATGACCATTTTTTAAAATTAATGAATGAATGTTTTTCTTAACTTATATGGTGGGTGCAGATTTTTCCAATGTTATAACACCTTAGATGCATCCCTTAAAAGATAATAATAATATTTACAAATTTAATTTTGTCCTTACTTTTAAATGAGTTATAAGTAGAAAGAGTTATTTCAATCATATAGTTTTTGGATTTATTTCAACTATGTCAACATCGTTCATTAGATATTACTTTTTTTGGAAATTGATTTATTATGATACAATCGTACATATTATAGTGAAATTTTTGTGATAAGTTTGATGTTGGATGTTTTATTTTTATTCCATTCATGGTTTATGGTTAATGTATTTACATTTTTTATGCTATTTGTAATACAAATATTTATATTATGTTTCATCCTTTTCATATGTGGAATGAATTCAACGTAGTAAGTGACAGGTGGATCTTGCTATTTCTCCTTAATGCATGTTTAGGACTCATGAAACAAACTAGTGTCTTGGCATAATTCCATGACCAAATCATATTTTTATTCTTGGAATGAGGCCTTGAATATGTAGTTATGATGTCTGACATTATGCATTCCATCATTATGAAATTAGGTATTGATATTACATGTGATTAATCTAATAGTCAAATATCCATGTGTATAATTAAATGGAATTATTTTTTTTTCTTTGCCATATTATTCTGAATTTTATGTTTAATGGTATTTTTATTTAGTCTTATATATTGGCTTAAATGTGTATACTTAATTATGATAGTTTCCGCTATATTGTTACCATTACTAAGAATCTGATCTCCCCCCTTTCTATGATTTACATGTCCAAGGATGAGAATATGTATATTTTGAAAAACTTGTAGGGATAGTCTAAGGGATATGAATGTGGCCAAAGGAGATACGATGTTGTTGTTTTTCATTTCATAATTTTATAAAAATCATATATATGTTTCTAGTACATCCAATGCAACTAATCTAATTGGACTTTCGGGACATGATCCCTTGTGATCATGAAAATGTTATGCATTAATGTACTGAATCATGGAAAATAGGTTCGAGGCATTACAGTTGGTATCATAGAATGTTTAGTACAATCCTTGGAAACTAGATTTAGAAAAACTCTGATTAGAGAACATTACCCTAAGATATAATTTGAATATTAGTATAAAATAACATCCAATAATTTTGTAAATGTAGGGATTTTGTGAATTATCAATGAAGAAAATTCTTGTATGGATACGAGCATGTAGAGGCGTATATGGAATAGATGTACATAGGTGTGAATACTCTAACAAGGTGTTTCAGGATTGACCTAGGCTATCCTGCTACATGACAACATTCCTTGCTGCACTCTTGGTTAGGAAACTCTCAGATGATATCCATATGAGAATTCACCTTTTCTATACAAACCATTATGAAGGATTTATGAGTAAATACATCCTAAAATACATTTTTATATGATTATGGATTAAATGCATAAACTGTTCAATTTATGTTGGGTATTTTACAAGTTTGGAATTATGTATTGGGATTAGTAAACCAATATATTGTATGTCATTATTTAGAAATGTAACCTAGTGCAAGGAATCTAAATCGTATCAATACTTATAATCCATTTAGGTATTTCCTTCATACTGAGGATAATTATAGTGGAGTTAGTGAAGAAACTACTACCAATCATATTATAACCATATTGGGACAACTCAATTAGGTTATGAATAATAACTTCCCCTGTATAGATCACCTTGATCCACAACATAGAGGTCAATGTTCGACCACTTCCGGAGTCAACAGCCACTAACATTCAATGAGACTAAAAATCCATTTTTAGGTGGTAATTGGATAAGTTCCTTGTATAAAATATTTCACGATTTGGGGAGTAGCGAAATGGAAAAAGTTGTCATGTTAGTTTATCGCCTCAAAAGAGATGTCGATCAATGGGGGTCATAAATTCAAAACGCAATGGAAAATGAAGAAGTATAAAATATGTTATGGAGGCGATTTAATGAACTTTTCTTAGAGAAATACTTTTATCATATCTATTGAGTAGATATGGAAAGGCAATTTCTGAGTCTAAGGAAAAAGGAGGATGAGAATATTGAAAAGCATGACGCTAACTTTATAAGGTTAGAAAGGAATCCTATAGATTATATATGTATCCCAAGGTGTGAAATTGATTAATTATTTGGTGGGTTAAAACCTTTATTTCTTCAGGAATTGGTCTCATAGTCCTTATCGATGTACGAAGATATATTCTCATCTATTATCAAGACAGAAAAGGAATTCTCTTAGTCTTATGACTTCAATGAAAAGTACGAGAATAATAGATCTGTCAAACACTCTAGAAATAGAAATATGTGGAAGATGGTAAATGTTAAATTTATATCTTATATTATTTGTGGAAAGAATCACCCCGATACATTCTTGAAGGGAATGTGAGTCTATTACAAGTATGGTGAAAAGGTCCACCGTGCTCGTAATTTCAAGGGAAAGAACGATGTATTCAATGTTGAATGATAAAATTTTAGAGAAATAGGGAATTATTAAAATTAATTTCTTAAGCTTCAAGGAAACCTAACTCAAAAAATGCCAAGGGAGAAATTCCAAGCTTATGCGATCAAAACTACAATGGCTGAAATTCTGAATGATGTGGTGGCAGGTACATTAATCATTTCTTAAAATTTATCAAATTCTTTATTCGATTCTGGATCATCACATTCTTTAATATCTTCCCAATTATTCAACAAATTTATATATTTCCAATTTGAGTTATCAATGGATTTTTCAGTCAAAACAATTAAAGGAAATATGATTGTAATAATGTTATGTGAATCAGTTACAATTATGACATATAAATGTGATTTATCTACTTATATCATCATCATACCCATTATTTAATTTGATATAATGCACATTATGGATTGTATTTCTGACCATGATGCGAATAAATATTGTAAGAAGAAGGATGTTACTATTTTTTATGGTGATGAGAAATACCTTATGTTTATAGAAGAAATGTCACCATCTGATTATTATCTACATCCTCACCGAGTAGCTATACTAAATTCAATTTTTGGGGAGGAAGGGAGTGAAATAACTATGGCTGAGGAAAATAATGTTAAAATAGAGGATGTATATATTGTTCAAGAATATGATGATGTGTTTCAAGAAGATTTACCTAGATATCCTCTAGAATGAGAAATTGAGTTTTCCATTGATTTAATTACAGGTTCGATGCCCATATCAAAGACCCCTTATCGAATGGAAACTATGAATTAGTGGAACTCAAGAAGAAACTAGATTAATTGTGTTATAATGGATTTATTCTCCCTAGTTTTTCTACATAGGGATTCCCCATTCGTTTTGTTAAGAATAAAGATATATCTATGAGGTTGTGCATTGAATACTGGGAGATCAATACTATAACAATAAAAACGTGTATCACCTACCTCACATTGATGATTTATTTTATCAAATTTATGTAGCTCAATACTTATCCAAATATTGACCTTTGATCTAGTTTCCATCAATTGTGCATGAAAAAAGAAGATATTCCAGTGACATCATTTTCTACCAGGTACGTGCATTACGAGTTTACAGTAATGCCTTTTGGACTGAATAATACACCTTCTGTTTTCATTGATCTAATGGATATTTTTTTCTTGGAATATTTTAATGAAGTTGTAGTGGTATTTATTGATGATATAATAATATACTCTAAAATCAATTAAGATCATGAAAATCACTTGCGCACTATTCTAAAGACTCTTAGAAGAAATGAATTTTATGGGATGTTTAGAAAGTGAGAATTTTGGCTTTAGGAGATTTATTTTCTTGGACATATTGTCTCTAAGGATGGAATCTCTATTGATCCTTCTATGTAAATATAAATACATGAATTTCCATAACATAAGAGTATAACTGAGGGACATAGTTTTATTGGTTTAACAAGTTATTATCGGTGTTTTTCCAGAATTTTTCCCAATTGGCTAACCCATCAACCAAGATCACAAATAAAAGGGTTAATTTTTTTGAAAAAAGTGTTTAAAGAATGTTTTGATGAACTAAATAGAATATTATTCAATTCTTATATCTTTACTATACCATCAGGGAATGATGGGTTGGTTATTTATAGTGAGGAATCAAATAAATGACTTGGTTGTGTACTTAAGAAGAATGATAGAGTTATTTCCTATGAATCATGGTAGCTAAAAATACATGAAAAAAAACAATCACACTAATGATCTTCTATTTTAATCTGTAATATTTACTTTGAAGATATGGAGACACAATCTGTATGATGAATTATGTGAGATATATACCGATAATAAGTGTTTGATGAATATTTTCGTACAGAAATAAATCAACATGAGGCAAAGATGATGGATTTATCTACCCAAATATTATGATTTCACAATACACTACCACCTGGGGAAGGCATATAATGTGGCAGATACATTGATCAGAAAGGATAATAAAGTTATGAATGAGATTAGAGTTGAAAGTGATCCCTTGATCGTTGATCTAGTTAAGATGGATATGGTAATAATCATGGAAGGTGAAACACAGATACTTTTTCAAATGGTTTCCACCCAATCTTTACTAGAATGGATAAAAATTCATCAGACTAACAATGAAGTCTTTCAAAATAAAATTGATGCTTTGATTGATAGGAGATTGATCAACTACGTATATGAAGATGGAATTTTGAAGCTTTGGAAACGGCTTTGTGTTCCCGATATACCAGATCTGAAAAGGGAATATCTGAATGATGCTCATACCTCTAATTTCTCTATACACCCAAATAGCACTAAGATGTATATATATTTGATGGAACATTTTTCGAGGGACAAAATGAAGAGGGATAATGCTGATTATATGAATAGATGCATGGTTTTCCAACATGTAAAATCTTGAAGACATTATCCTGGAGTAGTCGTTCAACCTATTCCCATACTTGAGTGGAAATGGGATGATATTATGATTGAATTTGTCATGGTACATTTATATACTCCTAGATGGAGTGATGAAATATGAGTCATTATTGATTTTCTTTAAATTTTATCACATTTTATAGCTATAACAGAAGATTTACCACTTGAACGTTTAGAAAGAATACATATTAATGATGTTTTAACACTTCATGGTGTACCCCTATATATTGTTTTTGATTGTTATTCCTGTTGTAAATAATGATTATGAAATAGTCTTTAGAATTCCCTGTATACTAAACTTTTCTTGAGCACTACCTACCACCCTCAAACTAATGGACATATAGAAAAAACTATTCAAACCATAGAAGAAATTTTGAGATCTTTCTCACCCGATTTTCTAGGTATGTGGGATCAGTATTTACCTATGATAGAATTTTTCTAGGACAATAGCATCCATTCAAGTATTCAGATAGAACTATATAAAGCATTATATGGAAAGAGATGTCACTAACCCATTTATTAGGATTATTTTGGTGATAGAAAACTCGTAGGCCCAGATCATGTTAAGTAAATAATGGAAAAGTTAAATATCATCCAAACCCACATAAATACAGCTCAAATTAGGAAAAAGATCTATGTTGATAACCGAAGGAAATATTTGTAATTTCAATTAGTATATCATGCTTTCTGAAAGGTATCTCTCTAGAAGGGTGTTATACGATTCTCTAAGAAGGGTAAATTGAGTCCCAGGTACATTGGACCTTTCGAAATTCAAAAAAAATGTATTTGAAGCTTATCGTTTGGAAATTCCACCATGTCTCTCCAAAGAACATGATGTGTTCCATGTACCACTACTGATAAAATACATGACTGACCCGGTGCATGTATTCACATATGAAGAATTAGAACTGGAACCTGGTCTGTCTAATTTTGAAGATCCTATCATGATTCATGATAGCAGATAACAAGTGCTGAGGAATTGGATAACTCGCCTGGTAATAGATCGTTGGTGAAACCATAAAATAGAAGAAGCAATGTGGGAACCTTAGTAACTTATGATTAAGAACAACCTAAATATTTTTTATGCAGTAGTATTCTAGAAATATATTAGACAAAAGTATTTGAATGGGTAATAATGCAACACCCCATGATTCTATGGTACGTTTCTCTTTGAATTATATAATAGCTTGCGCTATATGCCACTTTGAGTTATACAACACCCCAACATATCAAACTAGTCATTTTAAAAGCAATTATGAATAGTTATACAATATTTTTGAAATTTTATTAATTTTATTTTTCAAATTGGAGTTCATTTTTAGATTCGTAATATCAAAATTAGCTTAGGGTGAAGTTTTGGAAATTTTCTGATCACTTTATTATTTTGATGAATAGTGACAATTACTAAATTCTAATTAAAAACATGTTTTTTAATAAAAATAATTTATATTGTTAAATTATAAATTTTATTGGTTTTAAATTATCATTATATTATATTTTTATCATTTAATGTAGTGTATGTAATTTTACGTAATTTTACAATTAAATTTTAAATAAACCGAAGTCAATATTTTGATAGTTTTTACATATTAAAAACACAATTTTGGTTTTGAAAATGATAAATAATTTTAAATTAATTTCAGCAACTTCTATTTTGGAATTTAGAAAAAATGATTCCATATTTGGAATCAGGGAGGTCCAATGTGTGTAAATATGTATCTTTTAGTTTTAGACCTTATGAATAGTAACTTCAGTAAATATTTTATTTTCCATGGTTAAAAGGTAAATACCATAAATAAGGCTAATGAATAATATTATTATAATATTAATTTACCATAACAAATGTCATAACCCTATTGGCTGATACAATGTTGACCATAGGAAAATTTGAGTCAATTTTGGTACCCCATGGTGCCACTTGTAAGTGTAAATGACACCTTATAAATATGAATTTATAGATAAGGAAAATGTAACATAAACATATATATTTTACTAACACAATTATTATATGAGGTTATATTACCAATATCTTTGACTATAAATAGTAGTTAAAAAGCTACGATGTTTTCCTAAATCATGATATTTTATTTATAATTTTCATACATAAAATATAGAAATTTATTTATGACACAATAATGATGCAATATTTTCCTTATTAATGAAATAATCATATAAATTATACTATAAATATTAACATAAATATAATTTTAATGTTATTATGCCATAAAATAATTTTATAGATGAATATGAAAGTATAGGATCGATTAAATATATTTTTTTCTATGTAATCATGTTTTTCTGAATTTCACAAAAACCAAATATTAAATAGTGTCAAAATTGACACAAATGAGGTTTTAAAACCCATTCTATTTTATTAAATGATATATTACCCTTAAAAATCTACGATTTGTAAAAAATACATAAATAAGGACATATATGTCATTAATGAACCACTTCGGGCTATCATGGCATTTTATAGTTTGTTTATTAACCATATAATATAAAAATACATGCAGACATGGTAAATAATAAATTATTTAAGAAAGAGTTAAATCTAAAAGATAAGGTTAATATGATAACATAAACATTTATAAAACATATTTGTAGAGATTACTTTGACCCATATCCACCTAAGTCTCGAAATAAATTCATTTGGAGCCATTATAAACCTAAAATAATTTTATAATAAAATTATATTTCAAGTATTTCCAATGGTGCCCCACACCTCTCTTATAAGACGGTACTTCCCCTTCTCTTAAGTTTACTCTACCAATTCCATTTGGATCGCCTAAACCTAGCTCAAATATCCTCCCAACAACCCAAAATTCATCTTAAGGGCCTTACATTACTATGAAATCCAACCTAAGGAACCCTTTTGGTACAAATCAAAAGGAAATACCAGAAGAAGATATAATTATTTCAGAAACCTATTTCATTGTTGTTACCATAACAAAATAATAAATACATTACCTTAAAAAAAATTGATTTTATTATAAATATGGTACAAACACATTCATTATCATATCCATCATATGAATGAAAAAGTCACCATACGTGCATATGTATGACTTACCTTCTCCACGTCGTGGTGTAGTTTGTTATTCAACACTTCATTTTTTGGATGGGTATAATAATGTGTACAATAGATGTAAATAATCAATATAACATGTTAATGATTCTGTATATATAATATTCCATCCAACTACATATTATTTCATGATCAATAAAATTATATTGTCGCTCATGCGTACGTACGGCTTACCGTCTCCACAACGCGAGGAGATTTCATTCCCCATCGTAACCATTCAACAATAAGTTTCGATTGATGAGGAACAATTATTTTCTAAAACATAATATTATTCATGATATACATAAAATAAATATTTTCCAGAACAAACATGACTTACATAAGAGAACATATAAAGTAAATTGAATCAGTTAACTCCCGAAACAATGATACTACTGAAATATTATTAACAAATTTATATTAGAAGATCATATATAATATCATATTAATGTGTATGGATTCTTATATAATTTAAAAATAATTATTTAACCGTTATACAGGAGGTTAACATACCCTCGACTAGGGAATAATACAAGGTAAGGCTAAATTTTAAAATCAATTTATTATCCGAGGTTGTTTATACGTTAGTATCTAATGGGACCTCTTTATCATCCACATCTGTGTTTCTTAAAAATGTATTTCAAAACATATTTACTATTTATGAAACTATGGGTTAATTTAATTTATAGCCTTGTGTTAATTTTTATAAAATTTCTTTTAATGTATATTTTCATCGCATTCCAAACAAGGTACTTTATGAACTTCTCAAAAAACTAATGAAGGAATTTTTTTCAACATATACGGTGGGTGTAGATATTTTTCAACTGTTATAACACCTTCGAGGCTTCCGTTACAAGATTATAAGAATATTTTCAAAATAAATGTTTTCTTTATTTTTAATTTAATTCTATATAGAAAGAGATATTTCACTCAAATAGTTTTGGGATTTATTTCACCTATGTCAACATCCTTCATTGGATTTTACATTTGTTTGAAGTTGATTTATTATGATACAATCTTCCACATCCTATTGAAGGTTTTGTGATATGTTTGACCGTGGATGTTCTATTTTTATACCATTCATGGTTTATGGTTAATGTATTTACATTTCGTATTCTGATTTTAATACAAATTTTTATATTATGTTACAACCATTTCATATGAGGAATTCATTCGACTAAGTAAGTGATGGGTAGAGACTTCTATAGCTCCTCAATGCATCGGTAGGTCTCATGAGACAAACTAGTGTCTCGACACAAGTCCTTGACAAAATCTTATTTTTAGTATTAGAACAAGGCCTTGACTATGGGGTTATGATGTTCACCATTATGCATTCCATCATTATGAATTAATTATTGATATTACATGTGATTATTTGACTAGAAGAATATCCATGTGAATAAGTAAATGGAATTATTTGATTTTTCTTTTCTATATTACACTGATGTTTATGTTTAAAATCTTGTGGTTTATTATTATACATTTACTTAGATTTTTATTCTTATTTATGATAGTTTCTGATATATTTTTATCCTTACTAAGCATCTGAGCTCAACCCTTTCTATCATTTTTTACCTGGATGCAAAGAAGTATATTATTACTAACATGTAGGTATTGTATAAGAGATACGAATGTGTTCCAAGGATATAAAATGTTGTTGTTTTTAATTTCATAATGTAATTCAAATATTATGTATGTATCTATTACTTCTAATGCTACTAAACTAATATGTATTTTATGATTTGATCTAAATGATAATCCCAATGTTATGTAATAATTCACTTACTCGGGGTAACCGGGGTCGAGCCATTACCAGATGAATGTATCCATGTCCATAGATTAATAGCTATAACTATCTATAAGTTTTTATTTAACCCTACTCAGTTATGTGTGGAGACAATATACAAAAACACGAATGAATTGGTAGGGTGACCTGAATCCCAATACAGTCTTAGTAATGATTCCATAATAAATTCCATTATTTAATTGAAAAAATAAACAGCATTCAATTTTAAATAAATAGGTTTGGAATTTAAAAATCATACTTCAAAACACATTCTTCACATTTCAATTTAAAAAAAATATTTTAAACTAATCGATTAATTCAAAATTATATATAATTTTTTAATAAATCCTAAGTCATATATAATAGTTTTAAAACATTAAAATACATTTATTTCTCATATATAAGCAAGAGAAAAATGTATTCATGTGCCATGAGATACTATAGTTTCATAATATGAGATCCTCACAGAGTCATGTGATAATAACTACAATTTTTACATTGATAGCTTGGATCTAGAAAGAGATGAGTCATCTATGTCCTACTGAGGTATAATATGTGAAAAAATTATATTTTTGGTGTTTTAAATTTTCAATCTGTTGCTAGGGAATTTCCATCATTGTATGTTTACCCAAAATAAATCACTGAATACCTAGTATTTTATGTTATCTAGTAAAAATAAATTATGATATAATTATTTTAAGAAACAATAATATAAAATAAAATCCAATTATCCAATATCAAAAATTCAAATTTTTTATTTAAAAACAAAAAAAAAATTAATCCTAAAATATTATTTGAAGGATAATACCCAATGGATTCAATCAAAATCATTTTAAACCATATTTCAGAAAAAATAATTTTAATTCAATTTACTATTCAATGCCATAATTTAATTAACAAAATTAAATTCACAAATTTAATTAATTTAATTTAAATAATTTTTACAATTTAAATTCAACAATTTAAATCTCCACAATTTTCAGTAACATTCACTATTAATTCCTAATTAAATGGAATTGGGGTTTTCCTAAATTTCATTCCAAAATTAAATTTTTTGAAAACTAAATTCAATTGATTTGTTTTTTTAATCGTTCAAGTGAATAAAATTAATTTTATAAGAACCATCGAATTTAATTAAATAGTTGAAATTAAATTAATATATTAAGGGTTATTATAAATTTGGGTATCATGATGGAACCACCTACATCGGTATTGCTAGATATCGAATCACCAAACCCTTTTAGGTAATTTCTTACTATGAATTAGGAAAAAGAAAAATGAGAATTAAACATTTTGATTAAGATCAAAAAATAGAGGTAATTAGATCCTCCAATAAACAATGAGATCAAATAAACCATAGGGAATAAAATATAGATAGCATTAGTTATATAAATGAAAGAGTAAAGCTATAGTGTAGTGATTAGATAATGTTCTTCAAGCATTGATATTCTTCTAGGAGGGTTCTGAGGTGCCAAAAACTGCTCTTGGGTTCTCCCTTTGAACTAGAAAGCAATTTAGGTCAAACTGGCTTATCGATGACCTAAAATATGGGTTTTATGATTTTAAAACCTGATATCAAATAAAAAAATGTAAACATAGTTTTTGAGTAAAGGAATCAGTATAAGAACAAATTGTGTTCCATAGCCATGAACCTGTTCAAAATGGGATACACAATTTCTCCTATGTGGACCCAATGTTTTTCAAACAGTGTTATAGACCTAAAACAAGCACTTCATTGGTTTTCATGGTTTGCGTTGAGAGGGTGAACTATTTGGGAAAATCATTCACGAACTATGCACTGTGCCATTATCTTAATTTTTTTTGTAAAATTCACCTTATTCACCCTTATGTGAAACCCAAAAAAATAATTCTAAAAAGAGGGGATATGAAATACCTGAAAATTGTACCAAGATTCTACATCCTCCCCACCATATGAACATTATTTCCCCAGAAATCCTACTCACATTCTTCCATTCCAAAAATTTTGAGGCCATTACTCTCTCAGCAATGACTCCCTATACAATGCCTCCTGTGAAACAGAATCATTCTATAATAGCACATGAAACAAAGGTATCTTTATATCATGAAGTACCATGGATTAAAAATCCATAATCCATAATTGAAAATCAGTAAAAGAAAAATCATGTTCAATATCAAGGTCGCTACAGCTCAGAACATGAGACTTGTTAGATGGATTCATTATTAGCTATGATACATGGAACATTCTATGTGTTGATGTTAGCTATGGAAAAGGTGATAAATGATAATATACATTTCCCACTAGTTTAGAAACCTCAAAAGGTCCCACAATATGAGGGTTTATTGTCCCTTTCCACCAAATACATTGATAAACCAAATGGGGTGAAACCTGTAAGGACACATGCTTACCTACTGAGAATTCCAATGGTCAAAGATGATGATAAAAATATGAATTATATCATGTCTTTTTTGTTAACATTATCTAATGAATAAAATAAAATTTTTATATCATCTCATGAACCAATCTTATCCAAACTAAGTAACATTCACCAATACATAACCAACAGAACAGATGTCTAAAAGTTTACCATAGAAAGCCTCAAATTAAGACATTCTTCTCACAGGCTAGTAACTAGTATTATAAGAAAAAAATCATGCCTAAAATGATCATCCCAATCCCCATATAATTTGAGAACATGAGCATGAATCCTAACCCCAAAATTCAATATAGATAATTCTATTATTTCAGCTTATTTTTGAAGGTATTCTATACTCAAACAGACTTGAGATCATAGTTGCTACTAAATTCCTCTCAAAAAATGTGAAGTGAACCAAGGATTCCTATTTGATACTATAGTATATGGAACTATATAAAAGAAAAAAATATCATTCACATACACATTTTAAAACTCTACAACTATGGTTGTATCTTGAATTGGTATATTGTTAGAATGTTTTGTCATCCTATCCATCACATCCTATTTCCCAATCATCATTTTTTTTGTACACATAATCCATATTGAAATTTCTATAGATATCTCATCTAACAACCAATTTGGAACTAGATATGGCTTATGAAAATATTATTTTTGGTGCTCGTACATTCCCTATTGTCAATTATAAAAACAATATTCAAATTAACTGATGCCCTATCTGATACATAGACACCAGAATATGCACCACGTGTCATAGAATGACTTTGGGGTGCAAGGGTAAAAATACAACTAGGGTTTATGAAAACCCCAATCACATATTTCTTTACTTCTAATGGTACAAAAAATGATTATGATAGCATATAATTCCCACTTTAGAGAAGGATAGCCAATAGTTGTCTTCCAACAATACAAAGAGTTAGTAATACTACATAACTCACCATCTTGTTTTGATTCTTGAAGAATGGAATTGAGAAGATTATATTTGAAGTGAACACCAGAAAAATAAACATAATCAATTGATTCCCTAACTAAAATATGAAATATTTGAAAATGATCCATCAATTTCCACTTTAGTGATGATTATTTTACTACTTGGGTCAGATATTTCCCTCTTTGAGAATCCACATTTACATTGCCTTTCCCAAAAGTATAGGAGATGTTAATATCCAAATAATGGGTATATTACAACCTATTCTTGTGTCAGACACACATGTATTTTTGAGGTATGATATAAATAATTCTTTTATTGTCATTTAAAATTTAAAACCATCCTAAATAATGATAATTCTACCAATTCATAACCACGTGAATCAGAACCTCAGGTTCAAGGCCATGGGTTTTATAATTCTTCTCGTGTGGGCTTAGCTGTTGAGATCCCTAAAAAATAAAATGATAACCATTCATAAGAAAGGATCCCATAACTAAAATCTATACTTCATTGAATACCATATAGCCCTAATTGGCCACTGGAAGAGTCAAAACCAGCGCAATAGTCAATAGATGTTTCAACTCAACAAACGAACAATGACATTTTTCATCAAATGAAAACATTTCTACCTTGTCATTTATAGTTTTCATTAGATAATCCAAATATGAGAAGTCCATAATGAATTGGTGATAATTTCCAACATAACCCAAGTATATAATAATATATTAAACATGTCATGGTTTCTCTAATGTCATAACACCCATCTCCTTTTCATTATCAACTAAAATTACACTTTCTGACACCATGTATCCTAAGAACATCACATCCTATTTCAAAAAGTCACAATTTTTAAAAAATCATAATTTCGGTGATTTCTGAACAACAAAAAAACATCTCTCAAATGACACACATGATCATCCTCAAACTTATACAAAGCATTGATATAATCCCTAAAGAATACCTCAATGGTATCCATATATTTGTGGAAAATCCTATTCATTAAATCCATCATTACTAAAGGATAATTAGTTATACCAGAGGGAATTATAAGGTACTCACAATTGTCATACCTATAAGGAAAGGATGATTCAAAACATTAAATTATTTTATCATTAACTGACGGTAAGCAGATCCCCAATCGAACTTTGAGAACGACATTTTCACTTTGAAGTGATGGAGAATATAATTAATAAATTGTCACTAAATTTTTTTCTTATTGTGACTCCGTTGATTTTTCAATATTCAATAACAAGGAAGAGTGAACCATCATATTTTCTATCAAATAGAACAATCATTTACCAGGGTGACACACTCAGGAGTATAGAAACATTCTGTAGAATATCACCAAACTGAGCCTTTAGATATTCCATTTTTCTAGAATATAGGTGGGAAGAGGGAACAAAAAATAGTTGTGTATTAGAAACTGAGTCAATAGAAAACTGTATCTCACTTACTGGTGGAAAATTTGAGAAACCATAAGGAAACATATCAAGATACTCAATGAAACCCATGGAAAGATCACTAGTAAATGACTCCCTCCATAGATAAAATGAAAAAACATTTATCAGATTCCTCATTTCTATAATAGATGTTTCATATCTACATGAATTTTTGTTCCATTATCCTTACAAGAGATGACACACACTAGAGAGTGTAGTGAAGGACATCCACTAAGGATTAAAATCAATACAGGTAATATTAGAAAGTATTCAAACAATCCTGATAATGAAAACATGTGTTTCTTATATAAAACTAGAAAAATTGAATAAATCTAAACAACTAACAGTGAGAAAACACAAGCAATACATAGATTACCCTTCTCACTCTTCATAAAATGGGAGGTGCAACATCCATTACATAAGATAACATCTCCATACAAACATTTTTTATACTAACAATACTATTTGAAATAAATGATGATATGTACCAGTATCAAATAAAGTTATAACTATTTTTGAATATATAGGGATGTAACAACTCATGGTCACTGGACCTATATTTTCTATCTCAAGATACTCTTCCAATGTGTGAATAAGATTCATTCTGAATTCCTATTTTGGAACACTTTTTTAGTTGAAACATCTATTTTTCTCATAGTTTTACAAGGAAATAATGAACCCATGGAAATATAATTAGTGAAAAAGATAATAAATAACATTTATAATTGATTTGAGAATCCACATGAGCCAAATATCCTAAGTACCTTAGTGAAAAAAATCTATGAATTCATAGGTTTTCCAAAATTATAAAAAATAAATAAACCTATGAAATGAATTGTGGGAGGTATAAAATAACCATGTTATTGAGAAACACTATGAGATTCATCACAATTATTCTTTTTTTAAGAAAAATTCACCTTCAATATGTGAGAAAATAAGTCTTGAAAATGTTCATGTGCCAACAAGGTCCATTTAGAACATAAACACCCTTTATGTTACATTAATATAAGACGTAATATTCTATTAGAGAACCTAGGAAAGAATATCAGATCGATTTCAAAACATGAACATATGCTCTTCATCTTCCTATTAAATACAATATCAGGTGATAAATACACATGTTCATCAAAATAGTTTAGATACTCTATCACTATCTTGTCATCCTCCTCCTGTTTAAAAACAACATTGCCTTGGCCCATATATCACGACCAGTCCTAGTGGTGCTCACGCCGTGACTCCCTAAGCCTGCCTCCAATAGGCCAGGGGATGGTGACTATTACCAAGTAGGTATATCACTAAAATGGGAGGAATTTTCTCTGTACCTTTACACACGCACACATCTCCTAGCCCACAAATGCTGGAATGTAAAAAAAACACTACAGAACAAAATACATGCATACAACTAAACCCAACCAATATAGTAAGACATAATGTTAAGTAATGAAAGTAAACAGGGCCAGAATACTAGCCCAACAAAAAATAAAGAGGCTAAAAACTCCAAAGTCCATCCCACAAACACAAATACTTACTGAGACTACTGCTTGTAGCCGTAAAAACACCTCATCTAGTTGGGAAGTCAAAAAGATCGGTCCGGTTCTGGTCTGCTCTAGACTCTGTAAAATTGCTTCTTGTCTGCAAAAGACCTGAAACGTGAGGGAAAAGATCATATGAGGGTGAGTGTAACAATACTATGTATTGGACCCTGAAAACCACAAAACAATACACAATGGAATGGCATAGTTAGCTCTACATTGTATATGTCTACTGAACATATAATAGGAGAACACCAACAAGATATACCTAAATCCCAATCTCGTAGTCTAGGGACAAGACACGCAATAGCATACCCCCCTATAGAGATTCAGTTCGAAGATTCTATGAAGCAATCATACTGTGAGAAATCACTCAACGAGTTTGATATCTCTGATGAGGTTCGTCCGAGAAGCACTATTCGTAGGGAAAGCCACCAGAGATAGATACAATCATTACGGGAGAACACACTCCTGAGTGGGAAATATCTTGATACATAGTTCAGGATCCCTTCCAGGGCCATGGTGGATACCACAACTCATCCGGATTCACCTTCTATGTAGAAGATCAATTCTCAATGGAGTTGGTCACATCAATGCCATACTCTACCTAGGGTCATGAATGGATAGAGGATCTCTCCTAGAGCCTCTTGGAGGGATACCTGACTCCATCATTGAAATTTTGCCTGATGGGATCTTGCTCTTGTAGAAGGAGATGATTGATGACCTTCAGGGGAATGAGAAGAAGGGGCACAAACCCAAATGAAACATGTCCATTATATGGTGGACAAGAAGACCAATCCATTTTAAAAAAGGTACACGATGTATAGAAATGTTACATGTTGTGTCTTCAGCCCATGGGTACTACCTATGTATAATGTCTCGTGTTTTAAGGTGTTCGTTTAGAAAATTCATTACATTGCATGTGGTACAGATTACACGTCGTGTCTGAGTAACTCAGGTCGGCTTCATGGGCGCTGGCCATGTGCCCATACATGGCCTTAACCCATTGACATCAACCCGTGTAATTGGTACACTAGGTGACCCGAATTACTGGCCTCGCCTAGCCGTGTGGTGGAGTACATGGTTTTGTACTCCGCCTTCTGTTCATGTATTCAATGTATATACGTTGAGTCCTATGTAGTTGCATATTCCATGAGGCGTAGGGTCTACACGCCGTGTTTCGAAGCCATGTAGTCCTTCCAGTGTCCGTGTATTTCCCAGAATACATGTCGAGCTTCGGGGAGGGTCCAACATTTTGTGTGACCGGGGTCACCCGCCGTGTGATACCTATCTGACCCCTGAAACCCTATTTTCCACTGAGCCGATCTACACTGAATGTTCTTTGGGATACATGCCGTGTATTCATGAAAGTTCCAGAATCGTGGGCACCCATCATCGTGCCTTCTGTGCTTCCCCGTTTGTCGATCAAGTCGTCTAATCATGAGGAAACTTACAGTTTTTGGTCTCCGTGACACCACATAGCCGATTCTATTGGTTTCAGAACTTCGATCGGCTACGAAAACGTGTAACGATCCACCCGTGTGAAAAAAACTCGAAGAACGGTCTTTCCCAATCCAGTCTGATTCATCATCCTCTATCGTCATCGCACCTCATCTAGGTTGTCATGTCGTCGGATCATCAATTTTGGATCATTACATCACAATATAGATGCACAACAATCCGTCATTCCTCGCCCTGTAAAGAACATGAAGAACACACATGTGGAAAAGTGAGGGGGAATAAATCCAATAATCAAATCAAGGAAGAACATCCACCATCATTCGTCCTGACATCGATCTTCTCCCATTATTAGGATTAAATGGACCAGAATCAGACAACAATTTCAACATGGATTAATGTCCTAATATCATCTCAATAAAAACTCTCAACTAAGAATGTACGAATCCGTGGATCAACATGTTCGTGGTTGATCCACAATTGTCCTTTAAATTCAAAAATTGAGTAAAGTATAATCCAAATAACTACCATTACCTCATGAAGGGATCGATCGCTGATGAAGGGGTCATGCCGCCATTGTTGTTGAGGTCCTTAAACTTTTTTGGCACTACGATTCACAGCTTTGATTTGTCTTCATTCATCACTTAGAGTTCTCCCCCAAGTGCCAAGAATTTTCCAGAGTTTCTCTCCACCTTCTGACAATGTGAAATGTTCGATTAACCCATTAAAATGAGGGAACATGCTTCAGCGTTCTATTACACTGAGTCATTGTCATTACACTATGGCATTAAGGAGTCACTATTTCTATTTCAGAGTGATAATTTCATGGTATTAAATATTAAAACAGCTAATAAATCGTTGCATTGTAACAGATATTTCAAAATAAAATAAATAAACTTTCCAAATTAATTTATTTTATTTTATTTTATTTTACTAAAAACATATGAAAATTGACATTTTCCCTCAACCCATTCCGGCTGAGGATATACTCGTTCATAGGTAAATTCTTCATCCAAGATGCAATGGTGTCCTTATATATTTTAGCCGGGCATCCATTCGAAAACTACCACAACCGCACCCATGTGTCGACTCACTTAACTCAAAAAAGTTCAAACCACCATTTCGAGGTCACCGGGCCTTAAAAATGATGTGTCTTCTCCATTCCTGGTTTCTTAATTATTCCCTATAATATTTAAAAAAAATCATTGAAAAATATGAGACATTACATTCTCCCCACCTTGGGGCTTCACGCCCCCGAAAAGCCAAAACAAGGCTACTCAAAAAGATGTGGGTACTGGACACAGATCTGAACCTCCTTCTCCCACATGCTCTCCTGATGATTTATGTGCTACCACCAAATAAACACCAAGGTAATTGATCACCCACAAAGGATACTCTCTTGAATATCCTCAATCTCCACATGGCACTCAGAAAAGGTCACTCCATCCTCGATATATAGCTTTCCCTGGTCGACGATGTGCGATGGGTCTTGCAAATACATCCTTAGCTGTGACACATGGAAGAAATCATGTACCCGATGCAACTGTGGTGGTAGAGCTAGGAGGTACACCACCTCATCGACTCTTCATATTATATGGAAAAGGCCGATGAGCCTTGATGATATCTTGACGCCCTGGACAAAACTTTTTAACCCCCATCGAGGTGAGACCCGAAGAAAGAAGTGGTCTCCATATTCGAACTCCAGAGGTCTGTGTCTCCTGTCATCATAAGATTTCTTCTGGCTCTAGGATTTCTTCATGTTCTCCTAAATGATCTGCACCTTCTCGGTGGTAGCTCGTACCAACTCTGGACCCAGGAGTGCTGACACTCTATGGTCGGTCTAGAAAAAGAATTGAACGACAGGGTCTCCCATATAAATCCTTGAATGGTTCATTGCCAATAGTGGAGTGGTAAATGTTATTTTACACAAACTCCAAAAGTGGTAGGTGGTCCCTCCAACTACATCCAAAGTCCACGATAATGTCCGACAACATTTCCTCCAGAACCTGAATAGTCTGCTCTGTCGGACCATTGATCTTGAGCTGGTACATCATGCTCAAACGTAGCTGAGTCCTAGAAGCCTCCTGCAATCCCTTCCACAACCGGGATGTGAAGCGGGTGTCTCGATCTGAGACTATTGTTGAAAGGAATCCATGGAACCAAACTATCTCCTGCACTTAGAGTCATCCCAAGCACTCTACGGAACATTGCTCTCTAAAAGCTAGAATGTGGGCAAACATGGTGAGCCATTCAACGATCACCCAGATATGAATCAAGCCCCTCAGTCGTCCGTCGTAAGCCAATCATGAAGTCCATTGAAATTCTATCCCTATTCCTCTCTGGAACATCATGGGGTGAGCTAATCCCATTTGAACCTAGTGCACATCCTTCACTTGCTGTCATGTAAGGTATCGAGAAATGAACTCTGCTACTTTCATCTTCATGCCTGACCACCAGAACTGTCTTCCGAGATCTTGGTACATATTTTCTAGTCATGGATGTACCACCAAGGGGTATGTATAGAAATCCCTTAGGATGTCTTACTTATATGCTACTAGTACAACTGTGTGTCCTATGAAAACGTTATGTTCTCCCAATATTGACAATATACATTAGGAGCATGTCTTGTGGATAACTGAGAACATAAAGCCTCATAGTCTACATACCCAAGTTGTGCCTCCCTAACTTGCTGTGAGAGTGGAGGGGTGACAAACATCAACTCTTGGAAATTTGTATCCTCTCTGTCCACAAAGGACAACTGCAACATGGCTAACTACTCTATCACCTCCCTCAACAACTGTGAGCATGAAATTCTACTAAGAGAATCGGCCACCTTGTTCCCCCTCCCAGGAGTAGATAGGATCCTGAAATCATAATCCTTGAGGACCTCTAGCCAATGACACCATCTAAGATTTAGATCTATCGAGGAGAATATATACTTGAGGCTCTTGTGGTCAGGGTAGATGATAAATTGCTCACCCATAAGGTAGTGTCACCACATCTTCAATGCGAAGTCCACCACTGCCAACTCGAGATCATGGGTCACATAGTTCTACTCATGTGGCCAAAGCTGGCATGAACCACAAGAAATCACTGCTTGTCTCTGCACCAGGACACATCCAAGCCCAGTCCCTGATGTATCATGGAAAACTATATAACCGACACCCTCCTCTGGTAATCTCAATATTGGGGTGCTCGTCAAACTCATTCTAAACTGCTTAAAATCTTGTTGGAACCTCTACATCCATATGAAGGGTTTCTCCTTCCTAATCAAGGCTATCGTCAGTGCTGATATTCATGAGAAACCAGGAATGAATCTCCAGTAATATCATTCCAATCCAAGGAAGCTCTGCACCTCCGTCACACTCCGAGGTGGTTCCCATGCTAACACTACCTCCACATTTGATGGGTCCACAGCTACACCATCTGCTGAGATGACATGTCCCATAAAGTGGACCTTCTGAATCCTAAACTAGAACATAGAGATCTTCCCATGTAGCTAGTGCTCTTGGAATATGTCTAGAACCATCCGTAGGTGTCTCGCGTGCTCCTCCTCTGATGCCAAATACACAAGGATGTCGTTGATGAAGACCACTGTGAACCGGTCCAAGAACGGCTGGATGATCCAGTTCATTAGTCCCATGAACACTACGAGGGAATTTTTCAGGCCGAAAGGCATCACTAAGAACTCATAGTAACCGTAGAGGCATATTAATGTCTCCTTTGGTATATCTTTGTCTTGTACTCGTAACTGGTGACAACCTGATCGAAGGTCATCCTTCGAGAACCACTATACCCCTCTTAGCTAATCAAAGAGGTCATCGATACTCGGTAGTGGATACTTCTTCTTCACCATTACCTAATTCAGTCACCGGTAATCCACACAAAACCTCAAACTCTCATCTGCATTCAGGGAAAACAAGACTGGGGCCACCCAGGATGAAACACTGGGTCTTACGAAACCCTTTCTCTGCAAATCCTCCATCTACACTCTCAGCTCACGAAGCTATACGGGACCCATCCGATATTCTAGTGAGGAAATATATGTCGTACTGGGGTGTAAGTCGATGTAGATGAAAATTTCCTACCAGGTAGGTAATCATGGAACATCGTTGGGAATGACGTCCTCATACTCTGCCACTACTACTTGGAATTGGGAGCCCACAACACCCACTGCTCCAAGGGAAAGGGTCTCCATATAATGAGTGATTTTTTACTCCCTCTTGTTCATGGGACCATTATATGTTGTTTTGGTCTCCTTTTCTCTGACAAAGGAAAACTTTGTACCATCACTATGGACACACCACACACTTTGCCTAAAAAAGTCAATTTGGGCATGGAAGAAAGATAACCAATCCACACTGAGAATGATGTCATAAGGCCTCAACACTACCACCATGAGGTTCCAACCAAAACTATCACTACCAAGGGTAATATCACACTGTCGTCAAAGGTGGGTGATCTTCGAGTCTCCTCTCGTAGGTGTCTCCAAGCATAATAACCAAGTCAACAAATCTACCAGAATCTAAAGGTTTCACAAAAGACATGTGGTTATGAAGGAATGACTAGAACATGTGTCTATAAGTAAGACATCTATGGTAAATAAGACACAGATCGTACCTAAGATCATCCCCGGAGCCCCTGGGTCAAATGCCTTGACCGCATGTAGTTGTCCCTTCCTATGTCCCCCAGCTCCCTGAGCCTGGTGAGGACCTCCTGGGGGTGCTGGTGATAGTAAATCGAAGCATCTTCCACCACCTGCAGCCCTACCTACTCTTATGCTATGTCTGCCGCTTGGAAGGTCTATCTAGTCCACTCTCTGCCTCTACCTCGGTGGTCCATCCTCCGTCTCCCTATCAGTAGCTCGATGGGTTGGACAATATCTAGCCAGATGTCCCCTACTGTCACACGTGTAGCACCACTTCTCTCTCGACTGATAAGATCTAGCCTGAGAGCCCTGGAATGTTGATCCTCTATCTTGGGTCCTCCTATGACATTTCCCATGACATGATCCCTGTTCCTGACATTGGCTCCATACTTTCAAGGTCTCCATACCTATCGACCTAATGATTACTTTCGTCGGCTGTCTCTACTCCGTCAAGAAGATCTCAGCCACCAAGGCTTTCTCGAGCACTCCAGCATAAGTCGAAATTCATAGAGGCACGACACAAGCTCAGATGTCCTGTCGTAGAACTTTCTTGAAGGTCCATGCTTTGATGTACTGATCCCTTGACATATCCATCGAGTTCCAGTTGAGGTTTTTGAACCTCGATAAATTGTTAGCTATAGTCAAACTGCCCTACTAAAGCTGAAGAAGCTCTTGGATGCCTACTGCTCTCAGCATAACTAGAGAGAACTCCACCCTAAAGAGTCACTCAAACTCCTTCCATGAAAGAGTCTCCTCATCGTGACTCTATGTGTTCAGACTCCCCCCATCGTCCCACCAAACCTTGAAGAAGGCTCTCTCCTAGGATCACCACCTAGTCCGCTAGTGTCCTTACGAGACGGAAAACTCTAGTTGCTGCCTCAAGCTAGTCCTCAGCCGCCTGAGGGATGGGCTCGCCTCGGAACCTGATGGGTCTCTATCTCTGGAACTCTTGGAGCACGTTCATCCTGCGCTCCTCATCGGTTGGTACTGCATGTACCACGGGATACTCCACTGGTGGTGGTATAGCATGTGAAACACCTGGTGGCAATGCCTGGAGAACTGGTCCATGTATCAAGCCTCATCAATAAGGTGTTCATCCTCGTGATCGCGCTGCTGAATCCAAGAGGGTATGCGTCGCAGAGGTGTCCTGTATGGAAACAAGATGTACAATTGTTATTGAGTATATCTGGATAGCTAACACAAAGGTCATGGAAAACAGAACTCATTCTTATATGGTTCATGTTCCATTCTTTTACATTCCCGCAACTAGTGTTTTCATGTACCGAGTTGAAAGGAGGGTTATTAGATTCCTAGTTTATGGATATGTCAGTCGCCCATACCAACACTGGATTCACTGGCCTAAATGTTGAGCTCGAAAGACATAACAGTATTAACCCAACCCAAACTCACAGAATCTTTGTTCTAAGGTAGAACCGAACACCTATGATACCACTTTGTCATGACCCATCCCAGTGGGGCCCGCGCCGCGACTCCCTAATCCCGCCTCTAAAAGGCCAGGGGAAGGGCACTAGCTCCGAGTAGGAATATTAATACCATGGGATGAATTGCCTATGTACTTGTACACACGCACACATATCCAATCCCACAAATGCAGAAATGTAGAAAAAAAAGTAAGGAATAAAATGCATGCATACAACTAAACCCACCTAATAGAGAATGACAGAATGTAAAGTACTGATTGTAAACTAATACAGAATACAAGCCCACCAAAAAAGAGTCTAAAAACTCCAAATTCTAGCTTGTAAACCCAAAGAGGTAATGGGACTGCTGTTCATAGCCGTAGGAACACCACTTCCACTGGGGAACTCAGAAAGCTCAGTCCTATCCATATCCTCCGTGGACACTGTCAAAAGGATGCTCATCTGCACGAGACACGACAGGTGTGGGTAAAGTCCGTGCAGGGGTGAGTATAAAAATAATCAGTAGAGGACCCCAAAAACCACAAAGCAATAAATAAATGAATGACACAGTCATCCCTACAAAGTATATTTCCACTGAACACATAATAAGAGAACTCAAACCACATATACCCTAATCTCAAACCCGTAGTCTAGGGACAAGTCATGTAACAGTGTACCCCTGCTAGGGATTCAGTTTGAAGATTCCTCAAAGACCTCGTTCAAGGAGAACTCACTCCATGAGTCTGATAGCTCTGATGACGTCCTTCCAAGAAGCACTATTCGTCGGGAAAATCCACGAGAAATAGATACAATCATTATAGGATAACACACTATTTAGTGGGAAAAATCACGATACACAGATGAGGATCACTACTAGAGAAATGACAGATATTGTGACTTATATGGATTTACCTGCTAGGTAGAGTATTGATGCCCGGTGGATTAGGTCAAGTCAATGGCTGACTCTACCTAGGGTCAGGAATGGATAGAAGATCTCTCTCCAGGCCTCTCAGTGGGTTACTTGACACTGTCATAGAATGTTCTGCCGAAGGGATCATACTCCTGTAGAAGGAGACGATGCATGACCATCAAGGGAATGAGAAAAAGGTGAACTAAACAAAATAGACCACGTCCAAGATACGACGGACAAGAAGACCAATCCATTTTACAAAAAGTACATGATGTGTAGAAATGTCACACGTAGTGTCTTCAGACCCAGAGTACTACCTGTGTATAACGGCCCTGGTTATAAGGTTGGTCATTGGGAAAAGTCAGTACATGAGATGTGGTATGGATTAAACGCCGTGTCCGGGTAATTGAGTTTACCTCCGTGTACGTTGCCCATGTGCCCGTACACAGCCTCAACCCATGTACGCCAACCCATATAATCAGCACATATGGTGACCCGCGGTACTGGCCTCGCATGGTCGTGTGATGGAGTATATGGTCGTGTACTCCACCTCGTGTTAGTGTCTTCCCTGGATACTCGCCATGTCCTACATAGTTTCCTCTTCTATGCTGCGTAATGTCTACATGCCATGTTCTAAAGCCATGTAGTCCATCCAATATCTGAGTATTTCCTAGAATACAATCGAGCTTCAGGGAGGGTCCAACATGTCATGTTACTAGGGTCACATGCTCTGTGTTACCTGTATGATGCCCTAAACCCTAGTCGTCACTAATCCAGTCCACAGGTCATGTTCTTAGGGATACATGCTGTGTATTCTGGAAATTTCCAGAATCACAGACTTCTACCATCACGCCTTCTATGCAGCCTAGTTCACCGATCCCACCATCCGATCGCAAGGAAACTAATGGGTTTTGGCCGCCCACACACCACATAGCCGATTCTGTTGGTTTCGGACCTCCTATTGGCTATGAAAACGTGGAACGATCCACCCACGTGAAGAATGCTCGAAGAACGATCATTTGTGATTTGGTCTGATTCATCATCCACTATCATCGTCGCACCTCTGCGAGGTTGTCGTGACATCTGATCTTCAATTAGGGATCGTTCCATTGCAAAATGGATGTCCACCGATCCTTCGTTCCTCTACCCACGAAGAATAAGAAGGACTCACATGAAGAAAAGATAGTGGGAAGAAATCCAATAAGAAAATCAAGGATGAACCTCCACCATCGTTCGTCACGATATCGATCTGCTCCCGTTAGTAGGCTTAAATAGAGAAAAACCAACCAACAACTTCAACATGGATTAATTTCCCATAATCAATCAAATAAAAACCCTCCCAAAAAATGTACGAATCCACAGATCATCATATTCTTGGTTGATCCACATTCATCATTTTAATTCAAAAATGAGTAATGGAGAATCGAAATAACAACCCCTACCTCAAGAAGGGATCGATCCCTGATGAAGGGGTCGTGCTGCCGTCGTTGTCGAGATCATTAAACTTCGTTGGCGCAACAATTCATAGCTTTGATTCATCTTCATTCATTGTTGAGAGATCTTTCCCAAGCACCAAGAATTTTCCAGAGTTTCTCTCCATCTTCTACGAACACGCAATGTTCGATTAACCCATTAAAAGGTGGGAACATGCTTCCATGTTCTGTTATGTTGAGTCAATGTCATTACGCTTTGGAATTAATGAGTTTTCATTTCAGTTTCTTTGTGATTATGGCATGGAATGAAATATTGAAATAGCTGCCCCATCATTGAGCTGCAACAAATGTTTCCGAATAAAACAAATAAATTTTGAGAATTAATTTATTTTATGTTATTTTATTTTACTAAAAACATCCAAAAATTAAATTTTTCCCTTAATCCGCTCCGGTCGTGGTTAGGCCCGTTCATATGAAAATTCATCGTCCCGGACGCAATGGTGCCCTTAGATTTTTAATACAAGCATCCATTCAGAAACTGCCACAAATGCACACATGTGCCGACTCTCATAACTTAAAAAATTTCAAACCACTATTCTAGGATCACCATGCCTCATAATGTTGTGTTTTCTCCATGCCTCGTTTTCTAATAATTTCATAGAATATTTAAAAATAATACATAGAAAATTCCGAGACATTACACAATAGAATCGACTCTGGACATAACTAGTCCTTGAAACAAACATTGAAGACTTTACACTACGTGACCTCATGTCTCATCAATGTCACCATATCATTCAACCATCTCCTACTCATTCCTTAAAGCGAAAAGGTTTCACACTTTACCTTGATTTCCTCATAAGTCTCTATGTAATGGAATAAAATTTTAATCATGCTCAAGAATTTCTCTGCCTTTTGAGGATAATTTGAGCCCTTGAATGTTATAGGCTTATGGAAATGGAATTAATTTTAATGATACCAAAGAGAATCCCATTGATGTTCCACTACTAGTACATGATGAATAGCTGGATCCAGTTCATGTTCCAAATATGGGAAAATATTAAAAATCGTCTCAACCAGATTCAGGTCCACAAGAGGATTCTAACCTTGTCGTTTAACAAAATCATCCTACCACATCCGATTATCAATTCTTATTGTATAAATAATTCCATAAAACATAAGTAGATAACTATGAAATCCAATATTAACACTCGAGTATTGCATAATGGGAAATAAATCCAAAATGATATAAAAACAAGATTTTGATTTCAACATACATAAATCATAAGAATGGAAAATAATTGAACTAATAAATAATACATCATTCACCTACCACCCCGGATGACATAGGTTTTGTTTCAATGTGAGTTGGCTATGAACTAAATCACAACTACCTCCTAGGTCACGATAAGAATAAAAATGAATGTTAATACTAATACACGAATCACAACCTACCTCTAAAACTACATTGTCACAAAAATATTTGGATCCCTAGTTATAAATTATTCAAGTTGACACATACATAGCACGAAGGTCATTTCTAATCCAATGGGTTGGAAACTAGCACATGTCTTCAAACAAAATGAATCTGGGAATGATATTTTCTCAAAAATCAATGAAGAATGTAAAACATTCAACATGAATATAAATGAAATACACATGGAGAAGAGTTCCATAATCCAAATAGGTATTAAAACACAAATAAATATACTAATGTACCCGAAAAAGTGGATTTTAAATAGACCATGTCCCAGCAGAACCAACTCTTCATATCCACAAATTAATAGCTAGTACCACCTTCACATGATTCTTACACCTACTCTGTCCTAAAAGGATAAAATTTAATTTCAACCTACCGTATATGTAGGGTGTGCCAAAACATCTTATTGTGGTCTCACCAACAATTCGTTAATAGATAGAAACATCTATTTAACTAAATAAATCTATTCAAATTATAAATAAATTGTTTTGGAATTTAGAAATAATATTTCGAGAACTCAAGTGTTACATTTAAATTTATTGAAATACTTTTAAAAAATTAATTAATTCTTTTTTTATATATAATATTTTATATAAATCACAATTCAATTAAATATTTTATTGCAATTTGAATATATTAATATCTCATATAAGAATATGAGAAACATTTTCATCTTCCAATATGTACTACAGTTCTTTTTAATGGGATCCTCACACACTCATGCGATAATAGCCACAATGTGTACACATATCCAACATAATTGGAAAGATAGGACTCATATATCTCTTACAAAGGAATAATATTTTCAAAATATTTTTTTGTGTTGTAAAATGTCAATATTGTGAAATTTAATTCCCATCCAATTTTGTTTTTCCCAAATAACTCACTATCTTCCTAGGCTTGTATGTGATATCATAAAAATCCATGATAGTAAATTAATATTAAGAGGCCATAAAATGAAATTAAATTTCGTTCTCCCATTTCATAATATTCAATTTTCCATTTTGAAACCAAAATGGGGTTTTAATCAAAACATGGATTTTTCATGATAAATCCCCAAAGATTTTATAAAAACAATTTTAATCCATTTTACCAAATATAAATTTGAAATCAAATTCAAAATTCAAATTCACTATTTAAATCCAAACATTTAAATAAAATAATATTCAAAACCACACCCAACTTCTATTTAATTGGGGGTTTTCCAAATTTCTAGCCAATATTCAATTTTAAAAAATCCAAATTCATTGGAATAGTGTTTTTAACCTATCAATTGAAGGAAACTTAATTTATAGAAAAAAATATTATTTAAATTAAATATTTATTTTACATCATAAAATATAGGGTTAATTAAAAATTGGGTAACATGTAGAAACCACATACCTTGGAATATCTAGATCACAAAACACCAAACCCAAATCATGATTTTTCAATGGAGAACAATGAAAATAAAAATTGGTAATCAAAACATGGATTAAGGTAACAAAATATAGTGTATTATATCAAAAAACAAACAAATAGACCAATGAAACCCTACTAATAAATAGAGATATTGATAATTGGAAGAGGAAACTTATTGAGTAGAGATAAAATGAAATTCATCAAGCATCGATCTAATTTTAGGAGGGTGAAGTGGGTCCAAAACCACTCTTGAGAGTTCCCTTGGAAGGGAGAATCAGTTTGGCATCATACGTATCTATCAGGTACCTATAATTGACGTTTTAGTATTTTAAAACATATGTTGTAAATAAAAAAACACATAAAAATGGTTTCAAGGTCATGGTCTCATGGTTAGTCAAAATTATACAGGATTGTTATGGACCTATTTTAAATGGGATACGTTGTTTCTGTTATGTTGTTGTAAGGTGTGTTAAATCATGTTCCATCCATAAAAAACCACACTTCTTTGGTTTTCATGGCATTCTTTCATAGGTTTCATAGTTTGTTAAAAATGTGCCCCAACCATGCACTTTCCAAAAAATGTTCAGAACATTTTAAAAAATAAACTTATCAACCATTAACAAAAACCTAAACAAATTAGTCCAAAAATAGAGATTTAGAAATTTCTAAAAATAGTAATTGGATGTTATATAGTGTGTTACATCCTCCACCCCACCAACACCCCCTCTCCCCTATAATTAATTATATTCTCAAATTATAAACATTATCTGAGTAATAAAGTTGTATAAATTTGAAAATGTTGATGTTGTACAATCCCATCATAAAAATGGTTAATAAAAACAAAATCTAAATTAATGTTAAAGGGTTGTATAATGGTTACTGGGTGTAATAGATTACTATATTTCCAAATTGAATAACATAATTGGAAATGAAATAAAAGAATAAATAGTTATAGATTGTGATTAAGTACATTGATCATAATAAATTGATTGATCAATAAAAATATATGGTCCCTGAAACCATAAATCTATGATAATGAAAAAGATAATAAATTCTTCATAATTTAATGAACTATGATAGTACATTTTTTAAATATAATTTTCCTAGAGTTAATGATTTTTCTTACCATCTAGGCTAAAGAATTATGGAAATATACTCAATTGATGAATATAATTTCATATTTTTTCTAAATTTTCTCCACAATCGAATATATTTCTCTAATGGTGTATATTTAAGATTGTTTATTTAATCTTTAATCATAAAAATTAAATTGTATGTACTACATAATACTAAAATGGGAAATAATTTATTCTTCCTAACATAACACATTATCCAAATCCACAATGGTTAGTACAAGACATGGTAATTTATAATATGAATAAACATTCCATCATCAATCTTAAAATGTCAATAGTAATACATAGCATTCAATAAAAATAATTCCATAAATTTGTATCCTTAAAATTCGTCAATAATATCCAAAAAATGTTCAAAACCTAATGATTTGATGGATTTGATCATATATTATCCCAAGAAAAATCATCATTTATTTCTCAAATAAAATCAAAAATTTATCAAAAATAATCATTATATATACCAGTATAAAATTTAATACAAACTGTGACATCACATATGTCGGTGGAATGCATGAAACTTTTATCATCCTTCAATCATGGGTTCAATCCCCATCATCTTTCTACATGTGATTTTTTGTCACCCAATTTGTAGGATGTCCCTTTTTTCATTAAAAAAATAATTCCTCCATAAATAAAAATTCATGTCTATAATAGTGGTTAAAAATACCCCAACCCAATAAAATTTATCTAATTAATTTTATTAATAACCTTAAATTTTTTACAATATAATACCCTCAAATTGATTTTCTAGGACATTGAATTCATTATCATCATTAATCATATTGAACTATGATAGTATCCATAACTCTTATTAATAACACACATGAAACCATAATATCCAAAGATATTAAAAATCATATAAAATAACAACTATAACATCTGAAACCCACACTCATAGATCTAGTTCTGAAATTGTGATCTTAACATTTCGGGGTTTGCTGCAGATAATTGTGGCCTAATTTTAAATCCAAATATTACAATATAAAAATGGAATTGTTTATCACATATATTATTGAGTACCTTTAATGAATAAAGTTTTATATAATTATGAAAAATTCCTAGATAAAGAATATTCATTTGTTCAAAAATCATTTCCCCCACAAAAGAAATCTTTTATTATATCACATTAAATCATCATCATCATCCATAAAAAATACCATCTAGAAGTTATTAAATCACACAAATTATTTATAACCCTCATAAAAGGAAACATGAGAGGGGTTACATATATTTTTTAGTAAGGGTAAACATAAGAATTATAAATTTAAATTCATTAAGCAGAATAAAAAGTAAATAAGTGTATGATGACATAATCATAGATCATGAATGAATCATAAAATAACTCATACCCATCAATACCGGGATCATCAAATATGAATACAAGAAAATTTACAGATTTATATGAATCAATAATCGAAAGAAATGTGATATGAATCCAAATTGTAATAAATATTATAATCCGATATAAATCATCAAAGAAAATTAGTATATTGGAAAATTTTTCTTCATAACTCATGTTATAACCATGTCAGAAATAAATAGATCCTAGTTAAATCAATAGTAGAAACCCATTGGTGACCCCCTAGATTTTTTCTATAAATACATTGTATAATACTAAATTGATTATATATTTATCTGGGTTCAGAAATTTTTTAATGTATAAAATCTTCAACCTGTGCTATTTGGGACACCCCATGATATAAGATGAAACATACACACATGATGCTATCTTGGCCCCCAAATCTTATAATATGTGCAAGAAGAAAAAATAATGTTCATAGATAATTCATTTTAAGATAAAATTCATAGAAACAATAATTATTACATTTATAACAGGATTAGTATTTACATAATTAATCAGTTTCATGTCAATTTCTTTTAAATAAGATTAACTCAGTGAAATGAAATTTGTTCCATAATCATTTAAACATTCTTATTCAATACATGTAAACAATGAGGATGGTATAATTAAATAATATCCCTATTTGATAACAGTTAAAAGTTTTTATTTGATTTTAATGAATGAAAATAATATTAAAATATCATTAAAAACATTATTTTGGAAATTACTATTCCCATTCTGATATAATGTTTGTAGTTCAATTTTTTTTAAATTTCCTTTTCTTTGAAAACATCTTTTAGAAACTATAAATTTTCTAAAAATTAGAACAATCTATTCCTTAAATAAACCTTGTAATTTTTATTTCGAATCCTCAAAGAAATTATGGTCGTGTAATCTGGTAAATTTGTACATGTGGGACATGTAAAATAAAAGTTTTTTTAAGTATAAAATTATTATAAATTTTATTTGATTCGATAATTAAAAGATGATTCCTTTAAAAATTTAAAAAGAAAAATTGGGTAAAATTGTATCTAATAAACCATTATGATAATGATAAAAAAGTGTAATGTTTATTATAAAACATGTTAATGGTGGGAATTGTTTTTTCTGAGAAAACAAAAAAATGAAATTTGATATTTATGAAAAAATTCGTCGATAAATTTTGTTGATATGGAGTAATTTTTTTACTATAACATCAATATATGATGAATAATCACAAGAGAATAAAATATATTATAATTAATGATACGTATTTATTTGTATTTAATTTTGGATACATAATCATAAAATATCCTTAAAATTGATGAGATTGTAAAATCTAATCTGTTACCTCCTTAGTAAATTTTAATGCAAAAATTTCATGAAATAGAGTTCCAAAAAGGGTATATAAGTGCATTAAATTTAACAAAACAAAAAATAATATCATAGAAATTATATACACTACACATCAAAATTTTTTGGTGAGTATGGGATATATCTCATAGAAACAAAAGTGAGATGAGAAAACCCTTACATGAAGTCCAGTTCAGCATGCTATTTATTTAACATCACGAATAATAAATTTGTGTTAATTTTTTATCTTATTGATAAATTTTTCAGGTTTATTATTAGTTTAATTTAAATTATTAACATGTTATATATAATTACTTAGTCAATTAATTTTAGGTCGTACATTTTGACCATATTTGGCATATGGGTAAATAATGACTTTAGTAGGATGAATATGGAGAAAAAGTAATTATTTTATAATATAAATAATATTAATCGTGAAATAAGTTTCATATTAATTCATAAATTATACGTTTAATACCTATCATGACAAATTGTTATGAAAAATTAACTAACATTTTGATCGTGTAGAAAGAGGGTAGTACGTACACAAGTGTAATGTTTCAGATCAACAATAATCATTATAGATAAAGGAAAATAAAAAATGATTTAAATAATGATAATAATATCATTAATGAAATATTTTTTAATTATATATATTTATATATATTATTATATTTATTTTGTGATAAAATCAAAGCACAACGTTTTGCGATAGTGGTAGTTGATGCCTCCATGAATGATGTTATCACTTTTTCAATGACTGAAAGGGATGAAAATTACATGATATATTATATTTATAGGTAAAAAATATGTCATGAATATAATATATATTTTATTTATATCACATTCTATTTTTATCTTTACCCTTATTATATTTCATGCCAATCGTTACTGATAAATGAATCACATCGTTTTGCGAGGAGATAGTTCGTTATACATTTTTATGGCATTATCGTATATCATACAGAATGTGATGAAAAGGGTAAGTATGATATATTGAATTTAGATGTATAATTATATTATATATATCCTTTATAATATTTTAATCTATGAGCATACCCAACATTCCAAATAAGTAATAGAAAAATGAATGACATCATTTTTGTGAGACTATTGTCCTTCGTACACATGAGCAATGATTTCGTAACACATTTGATGGATGTGTTTGAGTTCTTAGTCAGAACCATTAAAATAAGAAATCATTATATCATTAATATTCTAATATTAATATATCATTATTGTATAAAAGTAGTATAATGTGGAAGATAATGAAAAATAAAATGCTCGTTAACGAATGTTACCTCTTCTTTAGGTAACTCATTTTTGTTTGTAATGAGGACTTTATTGGTCATAATTCAGCACAAATTAAATGTTACATGATTATTGTATGGAGTTATAGAATTTATTTGTGTTTTTATTGGATAATGAAATGTTTTTTCAATTCATTATGAGGGGAGGAGAGGGCGTAGACTTTTATAAGTTGGGTGGGTCGCACACTTGTAATATTTTTGGAAGACCGGATTTCACCAACATTGTTTCATGTCATATGGATCCAAAAATGGTCCATTAATGATAATATATTTTGTATAGGTGAAATAATACTGGGAAATTGGTATTGTAAATCTTCCAAGGTCATTTTTCCCTTATATTTAAGGATCAATACCTTTATAAATTCGTTTTTTCCACAATCATTGTGACAAATATTCTCTATTTCTATTATCATTGGGGGTCAAAAATAATGGTTTACATATTAAAAATTATAAATTATTATGAAAAAGTTTATATAGTTATTTTTTTCAAATTCTATATAAATAATTTGAAACTATTAATTTAATATTAACCTTCATGATGCGGGTAGAAAATATGGTTCATAAGATGTGTATTTTTATTTTGGAAATAATGACAGTAGATTAACTATAGAACTAATTACATTAATTAATTAAAATAATAAATATAAAATTATATATAAAATATATATTTCATTTAAATCATTTCTTATTACGCATTATTTTGGTTTATTTAAATAGAGAAAGATTACATATTTTAAAACCATTTTCAAAAAATCCCATTTGTTAACCCAATAAAATATATTCTAAAAATTTATCTAAATTTTAATTAGAATTAAATAAGTTGAATAAAATTATATAAACATTACTTTGTGTGATTTAAATAATGTTGAAAACATATTTAATCTTTTAAATTATTCAATTAATCAATATGATTTTTTTTACAAAAATTGTTATTTTTCATTAATCCTCAAAAAATGGATGTTTTTATAGAAATCCAAAAAAAATTACTCTAAGATATATATGTAATTATGATTTAAAAAATATGTTCATTTTATCAAATATATTTTCTAAATGTTCAAAAAATAGATAATAAATGTTTTTCATGGAATGAAATATAAATATTTTTATAAAAAACATATATTTGAAGAATAAAACCAGATTAATAAAAATTAAATGAATATCTAATATAAATTTATATATAATTTAAAATGAGTTAGATATATATATATATCATTATTTTTTAATAATATTAGTAGATTTCAATTTAATGTCTCCATTTTAATTGTTATATATATCACGGAATGTTTATATTTAGTGTTTCTTGTTATGTAAACTATCGAACATAAATATCTTACATTTGAATGAAAAAATTATAACATTTGTATTCATTTAACAAATAGGAGAATAGTTTTTATTTTAATTAAATATAAACTCAGTGTTGTGTTTTCTTTTATGCTATAGATTATAATTTTATTGTTTTACAATTTTTAGGTGTTACACCTTGAGTCGGTGTCTACATTATTACATTGTAAAAGAATTAAATGTTCCAATATAAAATTATGGATATGTTTAGATGTTTTGTAGAACTATATTCTTAGATGACACCTATTTTATATGGGTAATATAAAATAAAACATTACAAAAGCTAATGCCCACCATCCATGAATCACATTTTAAGGGTTCAAGTTCAAACCCCGCGCCAAGGAAACAAAAGTTGGTTAAACAAAAATTCTATATAATAGATACATATATAAGAATCATTAATTAATCAATATTTAATAATAATAATTGAAATGAAATAACTATAAAAAATCACATTTAATTACTAAATTTATTTCCATAATTTTGTAATGAATATTAGATATGGAAATTTAAATAATTCAAAATGAATGTCTTTTAATAAATAACCTGATAGTTAAATAAATATTTAGATAATATCATTTCGGAAATATCATTAAAAATAATATATATTAAATTTTAAATGAATAAAATTATTCATTTTTTGAATTCATGATCCTAGACATCATAAAACCCCAATTGTCAAACCAATTCACAAGGTAGTTAATATCTATGGTTAAAACCCCATATGATTTTGTGGAACAATTATTCTCATGTGAATTGTTTTTTCATTAAGTTGTAATCTATAAAAATACACAAAAAATAATTAGATGAACAAATTATTTACTAATATATCTATTCATCATCATTTGTTATTAACCAATATGACATATGAGTAAATATCTTCATTTAGTATGGATTAATCAATATTTTCCTGACTAATCAAAAAAAATTGAAATATATCATTGTATATAAAAATTTAATATATTTTAGAAAATAATAATATCCATAATAAATGAATTATTATATTTTATATAAATATTTTTTTCTAATAAATAATGACCATGAGAATGTGATTTTCTCAATAGAACGTAAACAATCTAATAATAAAGTGAGTTGTTAAAAAAATTAACATTTTTCTAATATTTATATTTTAACCACTTGAATAATAAACATGAAATGAAACAATTATCATCTTGAAAAAATTTAGTATCATGTTTAATACATAAAAATGGTAGTATTTACACTACATTAATGTGAATAAGTGTATATTAACAAATATATCTTAATGAAATACAAATTGAGATGAAAAACATTACCACATAGCAATTTTCAATTAAAATACCATTCCTTAGAATAATTAAAATTGAATCATAAAAAATAGTCAACCATTATGGATTCATTATATTACATTTTAAAGGGGTATTACATGCATCAAATATAAGAAATTAGGTTTAAAATAATAAAATATGTGTTAATGAAGAGAAATTGAGACAAATTCCCTTACCTCACAATTTCTATCATTTGAACATGATTTAACCATTAACATAATGGATTTAGAAAATATATTAATATATAGAAGGACTATAATCATATTTTTAATATCATATATTATGTATTTATAACAATATTTGCATTATTAATAATATTTCATTATTTTTATTATTCGTGATCTTCATAGAATACTTTCCTCATGAATTTATTTATGAATGTTCATGTTCATGTAAATAGGTAATATATCTAATATATAAGTAATTATAATTATGTTATAAATATCATATTTACCCATTTGATAAATTATAGTAACTATTTATGAATGTTAGTTATGTAAAATGAGTCACATCGCTTCTTAGAGATGGTAGATCCTACGTACACACGAGTGGCGATATCATTATTTTAACCGGTGATAGAATAACAAAAAATGATATAGTAATTTTCCACAACATATATATTGAAATATATATTATATATATTCATTAAATATATCTATATTACCTTTTATGTAAAATGTAATTAAAAAATGAATCACATCACTCCATGAGGAAAAATTCTTCCATACACACGAGTGACATTATTTTATTTTAAATAAAAGGATTGTCAGAAGGTATTTTTGATATTATAATTACATAAGTATAATTATATATAAAATATTATATATATAAAATCACAATATAATTTATTATATCTGTCCATGAGAGGTGTTAATGTAAAATGAGTTACATTGGTTCATGTGTCGATTAACCACCACACACAAGATAAAAAATTTCATTTCCCATTTGATAAATGAGGATATAGATATATATAATTCAAATAAAATTTTTCCTTATAAGGTTATTTGATGAGATATGTTATTATTCTATAATTATTGAATAATATTTTAATAATGTGGAGGAAAAAGGAACATAAAAATGATTGTTTAAGAATGTTATGACCTCTTCAAATGAACTATTCATATTTTCCAAAAAAATTATACAATTTAATGATTTATAATCCAACTATGTTCTATTTGATGTTTTTATAGTTTTAGGGATCTGATTTGGGAATTTATTTTCTAGGAAAATAATATCTTTTCATGAATGAAAAGGGGATGAGGGGGGAGGCCATTTATAAGTGGTGGAGTTGAAAATTAAAGAATTTTTTATAATAGTAAATTAAAACCATGTTTTTATCACTAAGAAGACTCTGATGTTCTTCAATATCAACACTGATAAGTGATAAGGTCTAGATATTTCCATAAAATGTATTTTTGAGTAGTTGGTTTCCCTTATCATTTATTTTTAATTCCTCATTAATCAGTTCTGACCATGTCTATGATAATTAATTTATTATTAATTTAATATTAATTGTGGTAAAATATGAATTTTTCAATACTGAAAAGTTAAATTGTTTTTATAAAAAATATATAATAAAACTTTTTTCAAACTGAATTCAAATAATTGGATGAATCCAATTTAAATGTATACCAATAAAAATGATGAAAATCTGTGATTTCAAGCAGAAATTTATCTTATGTATTATGTGAATTAATATCAAAATTCAATATTAATTGTATTTTATTGACCTATATGTTATTTATAAAAAACAATTTTAACTAATTTTAGTTTAACATCAATTTATAGTGTAATTCATCTTGGTTTATAAATTAATCAAACAAACATTTTTTAATAAAAATAATATTTTTCACCACCTTTCAAAAAAATGAAACATTTCAGAAAGACATAAAAAATTAAACCTTTGATAATTGTGATATTTTTAGTTAAAAATATTAGTAAATTTGATAATTTAAATTTTAAAAAATCTTTCAAAAACTATTTTTATCATAATTTCACAGGAAGTGATATAACCATTTTTTAATAATGTATTTCAAAAAAAATTCTTTTACTTAATAATGATTCTTAATTTTTTTATAATTAATTGATAACAAATGATCAAGTTTAAACATTATTTTTTTAATATTTTTTAATGTTCATCTTCATAAACTTAATGTCTTTGATATAATGGGTATACTATTTTTACGATCTATTAAACTCAAGTATACATGTATTAGAAGGTATCAAAGAGTTTATATTTCATTAAATAGAAATAAATTATAATTTCTCATGGTTTCACATTATTCAATCCAATAAAACATTCGTCTGAAAAAATTCATGGATATTACATTTTGAATATATGAGGGTTTTTATTCTTCATATCATCATCTCATTACCACGTATCTTCCACCAGTTTGTGTTTTATCTAATGTACATTAACAAATTAATTCATATGATTCCTCAATATATTCTATATAGTATCAAAAATTTTGATGGGCTATTTTTAGTAATATAGACAAGGTTGTAGTCCTACTTTATCATATGTGAAAATGTGTGTGCGGTCTGGAATGTACTATAAATTCCTATACTTCTCTTTGATATATATTAAATCTATTAGATCTTTATTAAATTACACAAACATATCCAAATATCATAATGGTTTACTGAATTTTGATACTCCGTATAAAACATTATTATTTAGTTAAATATCATCAAATTTCCCCAATTATCATCCCATTTAGTATGCCTCATTGTAACACCCCACCTAAAACCATTCATAATAACCAGGGAAAGGGAATATTATAAAGGATGAGATCATATTATAAATAAGTTTAAGCAATAGATATATAAATATAACATGTTAAAATAGGTATGTTAACATGATAATAGCATTTAAAATTCGTACCATGCATATTATAATTCATAAACACGAGTAATCAAATAAACTTTGGTATTTCAAAATAAATGAATCATAATTTTGTTAGGTAATATGTTTAATGACAAAATAAAATTTCCCTTAATATATTTTAATAATACAAATTATCATAGAATATTATTTTTTTTCTAAATCTTGTATCATTTCAAAAAATATCTTTATTTAATGGCTTCAGACATCAAACCATCATAGTAATCAAAATTCACAACTAAGAATAATATAGTGGAAAGAGTGGCATAGTAAATAGGAAAAACTCCCCAGACAAATCCTATCTATCTAATAAAATATCAATGTTTATATAATTATTTGGTGGGATATATAGGTCAATCCATTGTTGGAAATAATGTTACCACCATCATTGTTTATAACGAAACAACTTTCACTTAAAAAATATGTTTTCAAAAAGACCATAAATAATCTGTCATATAGGAAACCATGATAAAAATGGGGTTGAGAAAATTTTATTTATAATATATCTTTTATAAAATAAATATATTTCATAATAAAAAGATTATATCATGAGTAGTGAATATGATACATCAAGGGATGTCAGCTTGTGAGGAAAATGATTTTGAAATATTACATGGATCATTTCTTTGAGATATTTTCTTTTCAAATAAGAAAAATACATTCAAAATCATAATTAATTTTCAAAATAATTTTATATACATATAAACATGAGAAATTATAATTAAACCATCAAATAAAAGTATTTTGGGAAATTTAATTCATGTTTTATACATTAAATCAATGATTCAAATTAGATTTTTGTAAAATCAAAATATAAAATGTTAAGAATGAATAATGATTATTCTGTTAAAAATAATTAAAAATATTAAAAATGAAATATTAATAATTTATTTAATTAATAATTTTCATATTTTAAAAAGACCATTTTTTATAAAACAAGAATTTGAAGAAAAAAAGTGTTTTTAACTTAAAAGAGAAATTATGAGGCTATTTCTTAAAACCATTCATTTAATCACTATAGTAAATAATGAATGGAAAATTATGGGAAAACATGATGTACCATTAAAAAACTATATGATAAGAAAATTATTTAATTTCTTGGGAGTTAGATTATAATATTTCATTATAAGAATTTTAAAAATTAATAATCATTATAAATTATGTGATTATAACCCAAAAAACTGAAAACTTTGGTAACATTAAATCACATTCCCCATAGAAGAATAACATGAAATGAAACTTATATTATCATGAATAATAATACATTCATGATATAAAATTTTCAATGGGAATTATATAAAACTCATAAAAGTGGTTATCTAAATGAAAAACATATGTTCCCAAGAACAACTATTAATACAAACTCTATTTCTTCTTTAGTAACTTTTGATCCATAAATCCCATGAGAAATTTATACAAAAATATATATTTAAATCCCCATAATTTTAGGTATAATAATAATAATAAACATTCATATTTTTTATATAATCTACATAAAATAAACATCTGGTGAATATGGAATCTGTCTCATAAAAATAAACTCTGAGACTGAAATATAGTACCATATGTCACGAATTCTAAAATACACCTTTGAAAATCATAAAAAAGAAATATAACTTTATTATAAAACTGTTAATCTACCAAAATTAAATTCATAATGCAACGATCTAGAACTCTATCAATAAAATTTCACTTCTTATTATTTTTCAAATAGTATAGATCACATAGAATCTGTAAGATAATATAATTCAAAAATCATAAATGAATAATTAATGAAATAAGTGGTATTAATAGATGTTAAGGAACCAATTCAAATGAAATAGAAATATGAACTTATTTATAGTAATGTAACCACTGTGAGTTGTAAAATGGCTTAATGAATAGTAACCTTATCCATGAATGTATAAATAAAATCAAGGTATATTATAAATGAAATTATTATAAAATTATATCATATTATATGTAAATGAATATTTTATAAATTCATATTTAATTTTGTCGATTTTTATAAGCCTGAAATAGTTTATTTAAAATATATTTAAAAAAAATAAAATACAGTACAATTTATATTCATATAAATTATTCATAAATCAATATGTTGTTCTTTAATGATTTTAGGATAATTTAATAAGACCATAGTTAATTTTTTAGAGTGTTATAATTTTAGTTATAATTTTAAAAAACTGTATTTTTTGAGTAAATAATGATTTTAAATAAAAATAAATCTCTCCTGTTTAGAAAATTATTCTAATAAAATTGTGTTTTTATTTGATATGTACACATCAAGAAATATTTGGGTGAATTTGTAAGAATTTTCTAAAAAAATACATGAATTTGTTTTGAATACTAAAATTTGATAATTTAGGATAAATGATTATTACATGATTTATTGAGTCAAAGGTGATGTTTTGATGATGTATAACCCTTGGTTAAAAGTCACATGAACATGCTATTATATTTAGTTATATTAATCTACACTATTTCTTGTCTTCAGAAAAATAATAAAATAATAAATAAAATAATGAGATATCACCCATCTCCTACACTATAAATACCACCACTCCCCACCCCTTCTCCTCAATAATATACGACTTTGATATTTGTCAAAAAAATTTCCCAATGTTATCCCAAATCCTCTTCCCCAAATCTAGGATCTCTTGGTCCCATTGAAAGACCAAAACCTTTTACATTAACTATGTTCTCAAGGATGTGTATTCAAGAGGTATAATCCTCCTCTATTTCCCTTTAATTCCTTTTCATTTTATTTTAATTTATTGTTATCTCCCAACATAAAATCTCTAAATGATCATGATAACTCTATTATTATCAATATACATGAATGATATCATGTTAATATAATATCATTCTTCAAATTCCATTCTCACTCTCTCTTTTATTTTAATCGAAATCATCATCCTTGAGGTGCCAATTTACAACCTTCATGGATGACAGATTTTCATTCATCAACATAAAATTCATGGCTAGAAATGAAACCAATTTTATTTTTAAAAAAGACTACAATATATGTATCAAATACTTTATTATGATATTAATGAGATATATTTAAATAAAACTAAGTAATAAATCAAAATTATTTCGCTGTGATCAATAACTGCTGTAAAAATGTAAACAATTATCACAAAATGTCTTATCTAATAATAAATAATCTTACCATATCACCATAGGATATATATAACCATTTACAGTTATAGATGTTTTGTCATGTTCCCGTCCCCCAATGCACGTATCGTGAATACCCCAAGCCCGCCTTTAATAGGCATGTGGCTAGCGACTAGCACCAAAGGCATAACTCCTTAAAAAATTGGGAAGGCATTGCCTCTATAAATCGTAAACACACAGAACCAGAGTACAATAAGAAGCAAAAACTATGAAAAGAAGTATAAAAAATGTGCTAAATGTACAAGGGGCCGTAAATAATGTCCCAATGGAATGGTAAAACTACAACGTAAAGAAAGTACAACTGAAAAGACAAACATGTGGAAGATGGAGGCAGCTCATGGATCGACATCGGGATTCCTACATGAAGGGTAGGTACAAATGTCCTCCTCAGCACTACATGTTCTTCCATCTCCTCCGAATACTGACTCGTCATGAGATCCACCTCCAGGTACCATCCAGTCCTCGTATACTCTACCTCGATCAGCGCTGTCCGTTGTCTGCATCAAACACAATGAGGTGCAGGCGTAGCCCGTGCAGGGGTGGGTATAATGATACTCAGTAGGGACTCCGAGACCCTCAAGGTATCACTAAAATCCAACAAGGATAACCCACAAAAAATATCTCAACAGATATCCTTTACTTAGGTATATGGCTATACATATACCTAAGTTATCAAGTAACCCATCTCAATCATGAGGAAAACACAAAGGTCATTGACTCATCTCAAACCAGGATTTTCATTGTCGAAACCACCACTGCAGGTGAAATCCTCTTCTATTGAGTACAGTGGACCTGTCGTGACTCCAAGACTGTACTCACTAACCTTAGTCTGATGAGTTACTCCTCTTGTCGAGTACCACAGGTCTTCTGAAAAACCAGGCGCTCCTCCGTAGTGGGTCTGTCGCCACACCGGGCGCTCCCCCTAATAGCAGTAAGAGGTACTCCTCCTGTTGAGTACCATAGGTCTGCAGCCAATTCAATCCCTCGGTCTGCCATGGGTCTGCCACCAAACGAGGCACTCCACCCACTAGGCTAGTCGAATCACTCCGAGTCGAATCGGTCATGCAGTTGTTAGGTCTACAGTTACTAGGTCTCTGCACTCTCTCTGCTCGTCTCCCGGAGGATCCACTCCACGAGCTTCCGGTCAATACTCCAAGTGTCAGGAAGTATCACGTAGAAGTATCACAAAGGACCAACTTGTCATAGGGGTCTCAACGCAATAGACAGCTCATCAATCAGACGCCCAGTCTGTGAGTTATTAGCCTTTTTTCCTGGGGGCCCAGTTGGTTTTGGGTATGAACCAACCCGACCATATCTCAAATATACCCTGAACGCCCATGTGGTATACTCAAAGGGACCATTTCTCAAAAAGGTTAGCAGCACCACTGACGGTTCGTTAAACAGATGTATGGTCTTAGAGTTGTTGGCTTTTCCGTTCCAGGGGCCTCCTTGGTTTTTAGTCTAAAACCAACCTGACCGTACTCCAACTGCGTCCAAAACGAAAGTAGAGTATTCCAAAAGAACCGTCTCATCAAAAGGAATCCAATGTAGTTGATGTCCCATCAATCATATGTCTGGTCCTTATGTTATAAGTGTTTTTTCTCCGAGGTCCCGGTTTGTTTCAGGTTCGAACCAACCCAGCTATACCCAAACTTCGCCAAAACCTTGAGTGTAATATACAAAAATGACCGTCTCGATACGTGAAATTCTATGCAAATTACAGATTGTAAATCTGATTCTGTAACACATGTTATAGGAAAATAACCAAAAATGGTCCGAAGGGGGGGGTCTGGGCCCGGTCTGACCTGACCCTACACGCCCTAGGTTTGCCCGAGCCGGGTCGACCCGACACAGGTCCGGGTCCGGATCGGATGGGCATGCCCCGACCCAGGGCGGGCACGGCCCGGCCCATGGCCGGCCAAGTGGGGGGGGGGGAAGCAGCCCCCTGGTTCCACATAACGGCACCGCCAGGCTGGCACTGCCTATCTTACCGGATCTCGCCCGGTGCGGGATCTACTTCTCACCACTGCGGTCGGTGCCGCGGTGGACTCCTGTCAGCTAGGGTTGGCACCACCACACTAATTTCTCTCATGGGAGTTTATGTGGATGTGGGACCCACCTATAACTCTCCAATGTAGTTATTATATAACGTCCTTTAAATAAAATTGTGTGCAACAATTTTATTTATTTAATTCCAAACCCCCAAAAATTAACTCTCAACCCGCATAAAACACAACTACGGTAAAGGTCTCCTTAAGCGAATACCAACTCTGTGAGTTCATCAGTTTCCTCAGATTTCAATTCTGAGCACCGTTTCAAATGATAGAAAAACTCACATGTACGTTTACGGAACGTACCCAAACAAAACTTCAGAAATTGATTCCAGGCACACCGGGCCTCGGAATCATGCGCCGTCAGAAACTGCAGACACGTAAAACTCCAACGAATTAAGAAAAAAAATTTCCTTTAAATTTTCGGGCCATTACATTACTCATACCTCAGGGATTTACATCATCGTAAATATACAACTCAAACTAGGGAAACAAAAGGGGGGGTACTGAACATGCATCTGACTCTTCTGCTCATATGTGCTCTCCTGGATGTTCCCATACTGCCAGTGAATGTGCACCAGAGGAATTGACCGCCAACGTAGGACCTGATCCTATCGATCCTTGATATCCACTAGGACCTCCATGAATGTCTCCCCGTCATCGATGTCCAGCTCCCTGTTGCCGATGATGTGGGATAGGTCGTGCACGCATATCCTCAGCTAAGATACGTGGATTACATCGTGCACTTGGTGAAATTGAGGTGGAAGGGCCAGACAATATGCCACCTTTCCTACTCTGCTGATGAAGTGGAGGGGTAACTATAAGAGGGTGAAGTTATGCTGCACCATCTTTATCCACAAAGAATATATGTAAGGCATCCAGCTGCTCTGTCGCCTCTCCTAGAAGCTGAATTCCAGTCCTCCTATTGAGTGCATCTGCTACAATGTTCTCCTTCCTAGGAGTATAGACTATCACGAAATCATAGTTTTGGAGGAAATGAATACTCAATACTCTTGCTGCCCCAAGGGTATGGCTGGCCAACTCAAGAGTGATCTTCCGCACTCTCCTAAGAATGATTTTATCGTATACATCATGGGTTTCCCATTTCCCCAACCAAGGAAAAACCTCATCCCAATGTTGTAGATAAACCACAACCTTTTCTCATAATACAGTCAATCTGTGTTTGAACTGTGGTTGCCCAGTCCATAACCAAACTAATGCTGTAAGGCCTCGACACTTCCACCAAGAGGTTCCAACCAAAACTTTCACCTCAAGGTGCAGATCACACCGTCAGCGTAAGTGTTATAATCAAGTCTCCTCCCAGAGGTCTCTCCAGACGTGAGGGTCAAGTCAACGGTTTGAACCAGAAACTCTAGGTCTGGGAAAAGATTCATGGAAGGAAGGAATGATTGGTACCTATTTCCATTAATACGACATGTCGTAGTAGACACAGATCTTACCTCAAATCATTCCTAGCGTTCCTTGGCCCCACTTCATGACCGAATAAAACAATTCTCTTCCCCTTACCTCCATCTCCTTGAGCCTATAGGGGACAACAAAGGTGGGTGGTTGTAACATGTCGAAATGTACACCACCTCACGCTACTCTACAATCTCTGCATCCACGTCTGCGGCTCTGTGGATTAATCTATCCTTAACACATCATATTCTTGAAACAGTTTACATGCCCAAGTCTCTGAGACTAGTGTCAGTTCCCTAATTTCCCACTACTAAAATTCTCTAGCTGTATCGATTTAGCCAAAGAACATTCAACCACAGTGGTTCTCTCTAGAACCCTAGCATTAGTAGGAATGCGTAGAGAAAAAGTGTTGGATCATATTTCCAAAAAACACACCTCTCTCTGAGGTCTGAGCTCTAAAGCACCGATCGTATCATAGTCATCAAGTACCAGGAATGATCGGTATGTCTAAATGAATACTCAGTTACTGACATGTCGTCCAACCAAAGCTGTATAAGCTCTAGAAAACTCTCAGCCACCTGTGAGTTGGGTTTTCCTCAGAACTTGAGGGGGATCTGATGCTGAAACACATGTGTGACACTAAGACTACATGTGTCATCTACCGGTACCTACAGTTGGAACTGCTAACCAATAGGTAGTGATATAGCTGGAACACTACCCGAAGGTACTATCTCAGGCTTCGATCCACGTACCGAAGCCTCATCACTATGCGGACGAACCTCATGGTCACTCACTGGGAAACACCAGTATCTAAGATCACCATCTTCTTTACTAGTGTCTAAACTAGGTGTAGAACTCTAGAAATCACCTCCAGCTAGTCCACTACTTCCAGGGAATATTCCTCGCCTTGTATCCTTAGAGGCCTCTATTGCTGGAACTTGTGAAATGTGCTTTGTCAGCGTGCACCGTCTGCTAGTTTGACTGGTGGAACATTCTCCCCAATGGGTGGTGGTTCTGCTGGTACACCACCTAAATGTTCCATCATAGTAAGAGGGCCTTGCACCAGAGCCTCATCGCTCAGTGGGCCGTCGTAGGGTACTCTATCGGAACTCCAACTGACTATCTGCGTGGAGTTATCATTAACAGATGTGACCCGGGCAAACGATTTAAACCTGGAGATCTGACCTGGTTGAGCTGACATAATCAAAAAGTTTTAAAACAGACACGCAATAAGTGTTTTAATGCACTGAGTCGAAAATCAGAAGTCAGGGTCCGGGTGTATGGATATGTCAGCCGCCGCACCAACACTGAACTCCCTGAACTGAAAACCGCACTCAGTACCCTTAACATTATTACTTCACAAAAAACAGAGATCAGAGTCTTATGTTCTGCTATAGAACAGACTCCTTTGATACTATTTTGTCATAACCCGTCCCCCGGGGCCCGTATCGTGACTACCCCAAGCACGCCTTCCATAGGCCTGGGGCTGGCGACTAGAACCAAAGGTGTAACTCCCTAAAAAACTGGGAAGGCGTTGCCTTAATAATACGTAGACACACACAAGCAGAGTACAAGCAGAAGAAAACTCTAAGAAAAGCAGTATAATAAACGTGCTGAAAGTACAAGGGGCCTGAAATACAATCCCAACGGAAAGGAAAATCTACAACTGAAAGAGGGTACAACTGCAAAGACAAACAAATGGATGATAGAAGATACACTTGTATCTTCTTTCAGGTTCTTACCTAAAGGGTTGGTATAAATTTCCCCCTCAGCAATCCGCATACGTCCGTCTCCTCCGGGTACCGACTCATCATGAGGTCCACCTCCAGGTACCGTCCAGTCCCCATATACTCTGCCTCATTTAGCGTTGTCTGTCGTCTTCTTAAAACACAACTAGGTGTGGGCGTAGCCCGTGTAGGGTTGAGTATAACGATACTCAGTTGGGACCTTGAGAACCTCAATGTCTCACGAAAATCCAACAAGGATAAACCAAAAATAAAGACATCCATTATAACCTATACTTAGGTATATTCCTATACATATACCTGAGTTATCATGTAACCCATCTCAATCATGAGTAAAACACAAAGGTCATTGACTCATCTCAAACCATTATATTCATTATCGAAACCACAACTGCTGGAGAACTCCTCCTCTGTCGAGTACAATGGCTCTTTCACGACTTCAAGGTGCTACTGACTAACCTTAGACTGCTAAGGTGCTCCTCCTGTCTAGTACCACGGGTCTTCTGCCAAACCGGGCGATCCCCCGCTGTGGTTCTGTCGCCAAAACAGGCGCTCCTCGTAATAGCCATCAAAGGTACCTCTCCTATCAAGTTCCACAGGTCTGCAACCAAACTAGGAGCTTCGTCCTCCGTGTGTCTGTTGCCAAAATGGGTGCTCTGTCCACTGCGCTTGTCGAATCACTCCGAGTCGAATCGGTCAAGCAGTCATCAGGTCTACATCTACTAGGTCTCTGCACTCTATCTTCACATATCCGGGAGGATCCGCTCCATGAGATACTATTCGATACTCCATGTTTCACAAATTCTCACGTATAAGTATCACATAGGATCTCCTCGTCATAGGGTTCTCAATGCAACAGACGGCATGTCAATCAGACACCTGGTCTGTGAGTTATTAGCGTTTTTATCCCGGGGGCCTAGTTGGTTTTGGGTAAAAACCAACATGACCGTATATCAACTGTACCCTAACTTCCATTGGGTACACTCAAAGGGACCATTTCGCAAAGAGGTTACCAACACCGCTGACAGTTCGTCAAACAGACTTTCGGTCTGAGAGTTATTTGCTTTTCCGTTCCAAGGGCCTGGTTGGGTTTTTAAGCTAAAACCAACCTGACCATACTCTAACAGCATCCAAAACTCATGTGGAGTGTGAAAAGGGAACTGTCTCATCAAATGGAATCTAGCATACTTGACGAAACATAAATCAGACATACGGTCCTTATGTTATAAGTGTTTCTGCTCCGAATGCCCGATTGGTTTCAGGTTCGAACAAACCTGGTTGTACCCAAATTTTTCTGAAACCATGAGTGTAATATAACGAAACGAATGTCTCGAGACAAGAAATCCTACACAGCTGACATTGCATCAATAGGAGGTCCGTAACTTATGTTATGGGAAAATAACTGAAAACTATCTGAAGAGAGGGGTCTCGACCTGGTTCGACCTGGGTTCGGGTCCGACCCATCTGGCACGGCCCGACACGTGGCCAGGCTGGCCAAGCAGGAGGGGAGGGTGTGGGGGGACATGGCTCCCTGGTTCCGCGTAACGGTGGAACCAGGCTGGCGCAACCTGTCTTCACGGATCCCACACGGTGCGGGATTTGCCATTTGTTATCGCGGGTGTCGCCACCGCCAGGTGGTCGGCCAGCAACGACTGCCGCCTCCGGTCACTGGCGCCGCCGCACCGGCGACCCTCACCACCGAAATCCTCTGCAGGCCACCGGAGTCATTCCGGTGGTTCGTTTTAGCTCTTATCTACGCATACGGCCCTCTCGGGTTCTACTCTTCACTGTGATGACCTCAAAACGCCGTTTCCCATCCGTTCACTCGTCTCCAAGAAATCCGTGCATCAAGAATGATATGGCAGTGGGTCCAAACTTGTTGGTTATCCCATACCCACCGCGTTAGAGGATCAAAAAATTATTCAACAAATAATCGTCTATATTCATGGGTATAAATCACATAAATGAAAATATACAAAATCCCCCTACCTCGAAATTGACGTTGCACGTCATCGACCCGTGGAAGACAAGCTTCGCAGTAGTAGGGCATCACGGAAGAACACGGTCATCCTGGAAACATTGGTGGATGAGTTGTTATCATAGGTGACGCCTCTCGTAAGCGGTGTCTTCTCCCTTGACGCGGAGGAAGAAGGAGGTAGGAGAAGTCGTGGAGCATTCTTCGCCGAGAGAGTATGATGTTCTTAGACGGAGGTGTTCTTCATTGATGAGGGCGTTGTTCTTTGTCGAAGAACGATGTAGATCTCTTCCTATTCTCCAAAGGCTCTCCCCCCCAAATATTTTCCAACCAAAATTATTACAATGGATTCCTAAATTAAAAATAATTTCCATACAATTTTAATTAATTAAAAAATAAATCATGGATTAATTAAAAGTATCATTTAATCAATACTAGTTGTTAGAATTAAAAGAGAAGGTGAAGAGTTAACATTAAGAGTGGGGAGTTTTAAACATTTAATGAAGGGGAGTTAATGGGGTGTTAAGTGAATTTGAATGGTTTCGAGCTCGTGAGGGTCCCACCACACTAATTCATCTCATGGGAGGTTATGTGGATGTGGGCCCCACCTCTAACTCTACATTGTAGAAAATAACTAACAACCTTTAAATAAAATTGTGTGCAACAATTTTATTTCTTTTATTCCAAAACCCCATAAATTATCTCTAAACCTGCATAAAATGAAACTGCTGTAAAGGTCCCATTATGTGAATACTGGTACTGTGAGGTCATAGGTGTTCTCAGATTTCAATTCTGAGCACTGGTTCAAAATATAGAAAAACCCACAGGTAAGTTTACTGAAGGTACCTGAACAAAACTTCAGAAATTGATTCTGGGAACACCGGGAATCAGAATCAAGTTCCGTCAGAAACTGCAGACTCTTACAATTCCAAATAATATTTAAAAACAATTCATTGAAATTTCTGGGTCTTTAAATAACTTCCACCTCAGGGATTTACATCCCCATAAAGTTACATCACACACAAGGGAAGAAAAGGGGGTACTGAACATGAATCTGAGCCTTCCGCTCCCATGTTCTCCCCTAGAGGTTCATGTACTGCCAGCGAATTCACACTAGAGGAATAGACCACCCATGTAGGACCCGCTCTTAACGATCCTTGATCTCCAATAGGACCTCCGTGAATATCACCCCGTTATCGAGGTCCAGATCCCCATGGTCGATGATGTGAGATGGGTGGTGCACGTATCTCCTCATCTGAGAGACATGGATGACATCGTTCACCCGGTGCAACTGAGGTGGAAGGGTCAGGCGGTAAGCCACCTCACCTACTCTACTGATGAAGTGGAGGAGTGACTGTAAGAGACAGAATTTAGTATGCACCATCTCTATACACAAAGGATATATTTAAAGAATCCAACTGCTATGTCGCCTCTCCTAGCAACTGAATACCATGCCTCCTGTTGAGCGCATCTGCAACAACGTTCCCCTACCCAGGTTTATAGACTATATCGAAGTCATATTCATGGAGAAACTGGATACTAAAAACTCTTGATGCCACAAGGGTAAGGCTGTCCGACTCAAGAGTGACCGGCCACACCCTCCTAAGGATGAGTTTATACTGTGTTGCCCGGGTTTCCCATTTTTCCAACCAAGGAAAAAATCCATCACAACATTGTAGATAAACCACAACCTTTTTGACTAATACAATCAATCTATGTACGAACTGTGGTTTCCCAGTCCATACCCAAACTAACGTCGTAAGGCCTCGACGCTGCCACCAAGAGGTTCCAACCAAAACTCTCACCTTAAGGGTTAGATCACACAGTCGGCCTAAGTGTGATTATCTAGTCTCCTACCAAAGGTATCTCCATACATGAGGGTCAAGTTAATGGTTTTAACCATAAACTCTAGGTCTGTGACAATATTCATGGAAGGAAGGAATGATTGGTACCTATGTCTATTGATACGACAGCTCGTAGTAGACACAGATTATACATCAAATCATTCATAGAGCCCCTAGGTCACACTTCTTGACCGCATGCAACTATTATCTTCCCATTGCCTCAAGATCTCTGAGCCTAGCGGGGAAAAAAGGTGGGTTGTTGTAACATGTCAAAATGTACACCACCTAATGCTACTCTCCTAGCTCTGCTTCCACGTCTGCTGCTCTATAGGTTCATCTGTCATTATCACTTACTCTTAATGAAACATTTTACTTTCCCATGTCTTTGAGACTAGTTCCAGTTCACTGCTTTCCCACTGCTAACATTCTATAGATGTATCCATTATTCCAAATAACATTCAACCAAAAAGGTTCTCTCTATCACCCTAGAATAAGTTGGAATGCATAGAGGAAAAGTGTTGCCTCAGATGTCCTTTAAACACAACTATCCCTGAGGTCCATGCTCTAAAGAACTGATCATATCTTAGTCATCAAGTACCAGGAATGATTAGTATCCCTCGATGAATACTCAGTTACCAACAAGTCATTCTGCCGAAGCTGTATAAGATCTAGAAAACTCTCAGCCACCTCCTCAATCCAGTCTTTAGCCTCCTCTGAGGTGGGAGTGCTTCAGAACCTAGGGGGTATCTAATGTCAAAACACGTGTAAGGCTCTATGCCAACATGTTTCATCTACCGGTACCGCCGGCTGGAACTGTTGACCAAGAGGTAGTGATATTGCAGATACACTACCTGAAGGTACTATCTCTGGCCTCGGTCCATGTACTGAAGCTTCATCACTATGGAGACCAACCTCAGGGTCACTCACTAGGAAACACCAGTAGCTTAGATCACCATCTACTCTAGTAGTGTCTAAAGAAGGTGTAGAACTCTAGAAATCACCTCCATCCAGTCCACTACTGCCTGGGAATCTGCCACGCCTCATAACCTCAGAGGTCTCTGATGCTGGAAGTCGTGCAATGCGATTTGTCAGCATGCGCCGCCTACTAGTATGACTGGTGGGATCTGATGCCCAACGGGTGGTGGTGCTGCTAGTACACCACCCGAATGTGACATCATAGTAAGAGGTCCCTACACCAGAGCCTCATCGCTCAGTGGGCCATCATCGGGAACTCTATTAGAACTCCAACTGACTGTCTGCATGGAGGCATCCTGAACAGATGCGACATGGTCATACTATTTAAACCTTGTGAGGTGACTTGATTGATCTGACTTTAAGAAAACATTTGAAAACAGACATGCATTATGTGTTTTCATGAACTGTGTCGGAAATCAGAAGTCAGGGTTCTGGTGTATGGATACGTCGGTCACCGCACCAACACTAGACTCCCTGAACTGATAACCACACTTAGTACCCTTACCACTATTGCTTCACAGAAAAGAGAGATCAAATTCCTTTGTTCTACGGTAGAACTGACTCCTTTGATACCAATTTGACATGACCCATCCCCCGAGACCCGTATCGTGACTACCCCAATCCCGCCTTCCATAGTCCAGGGATGGTGACTTGCACCAAAGTCGTAACTCCCTAAAAAACTGGTAAAGCATTGCCTTTATAAAAGATAATCACAAACAACCAGAGTACCAGTGGAAGAAAAAACAAAGAAAAGAAGTATAAAAAATGTGCTGAAAGTACATGGGGTTGGAAATACAAGCCCAAAAAAAAGGTATATCCACAACTGAATGAAAGTACAACTGAAAATACAAACAGCTAGAAGATGGAAGCAGTTCCTGGATCATCCTCTGGGTTCCTACCTGAAGGGTAGGTAAAAATGTCCTCATCAGCACACCACGTCTGCTCGTCTCCTCTAGGTACCGAATCCTCATGAGGTCCACCTTCGGGTACCGTTTAGTCCTTGTATACTCTGCCTCGGTCAGGGATGTCCGTCATATGCCTCAAACACAATGAGGTGCGGGAGTAGCCCGTGCAAGGGGGAGTATAATGATACTCATTAGGGACCCCGAGACCCTCAAGGTCTCACGAAAATCCAAAAAGGATAAACCACAAAGAAGGATCTCAATTGATAACCTTTACTTAGGTATATGCCCATATGTATACCTATGTTATCAAGTAACCCATCTCAATCATGAGGAAAACATGAAGGTCATTGACTCAGCTCAAACCAGGATCATCATTATCGAAACCAGAACTGCGGGAGAACTCATCCTCTGTCGAGTACAGTGGACCTGTCGCGACTCTGAGGTGCTACTCACTAACCTTATATTGCTGAGTTAGTTCTCCTATCGGGTACCAAGGGTCTGCTTCCAAATCGGGTGCTCCTCCGCTTTGGGTCAGCCGCTAAACCGGGCGCTCCCCCTAATAGTCATCATAAGTACTCCTCTTGCCGAGTACCGCATGTCTTTTGCCAAACTATGCACTCCATCTGCCATGGGTCTCCTGCCAAACTGGGTGCTCCATCCACTGGGCTAGTCGAATCACTCTGAGTCGAATCGGTTAAGCAGTCATTAGGTCTACAACTACTAGGTCTCTACACTCTGTCGGCTCGTCTCCGGAAGGATATTCTCTATGAACTACTAGTCAATACTCCAAGTGTCAAAAAGTCTCATATAGATGTATCCCAAGGGACTTCTCTGTCAAAGGGGTCTCAACGAAACAGATAGCACGTCAATCGGACGCCCGGTCTGTGAGTTATTAGCCTTTCTGTCCTGGGGGCCTGGTTAGTTTCGTGTACGAACCAACTCGAACGTATCTCAACATTACCTTGAACTCCCATGGGGTATACTCAGAGGTACCGTTTCTCATAGAGGTTACCAGTTCCACTGACGGTTCGTTAAAAGGACGTCCGGTCTGGGAGTTATTGGCTTTTCTGTTCCAGGGGCCCGGTTGGTTTTTAAGTTAAAACCAACTGCATGTACTCCAACTACGTCCAAACCTCATGTGGAGTATTTCAAATGAACCGTCTCATCGAAAGGAATCCAACATAGTTAACGGAACGTCAATCCGACATCTGGTCCTTATGGTATAATCGTTTCTGCACCGATGGCCCTGTTGGTTTCGGGTTCGAACCAACCCGACCATACACAAACATTGCCAAAACCTCGAGTGTAATATACCGAAATGACCATATCGATCCGAGACATCCTACGCAATAGAAGGTGTGTCTATCGAAGGTCTGAAACTCATGTTATGGAAAAATAACAGAAAACGGTCCGAAGAGGGTAGTCTGGGCCCGGTGCGACCCGACCCAACACGCCCTGGGATAGCCCAAGCCTGGTCGACCCGACCCAGGTCCGGGTCCACAGAGGGAGGGCGCGGCCTGGCCTAGCGGGGCACCGCATGGCCTGCGGCTAGCTGCGGCGTGGCCAGGCAGGCCCTGCGGGGTGGGGGGGGGGGGACGCGGCCCCCTCTATTCTGCGTAAGGGAGGCGCCAGGCTGGTGCCACCTACCTTCCCAGATCCCACACGGCACGAGATCTGCTCCTCGCCACCACAGCGGACTCTTTCTGGTGGCGCATTACGGTGCTGCTGCCTCCAAGTGGCCGGCCGGCGCTGGGTGCCGCCTCCAGTCGCCGGCACCGCCGTGCCGGCGACCCGTGCCGCCGCAATACTACCTGGACCACCAGAGTCATTCCGGATGTCTGTTTTAGGTCCCGTCGGCGCCTACAGCCCTCTCGGGTTCAGATCTTCAACACAACAATCTCAAAATGTTGTTTCCCTTCCGTTAACCTGTCTCCAAGAAATCCTAACACAAGAATGATATAGTGGTGGGTCCAAACTTATTTGTTTGCCCATACCCACAACATTAGAGGCTCAAACAATTATTCAACAAATAATCACCTTAGTTTGTGGGTATAAATTAGATAAATGAAAATATACAAAATCCCTATACCTTGAAATTGACGTCGCAAATTGTCGAGCCATGAAAGATGAGCGTCACGGTAGTCTGGCTTCACAGAAGAATGGTGTCGTCCAGCCAATGCTGGAGGACAAGTTGTTGTCGTATGTGAAACCTCTCATGAGCGGTGTCTTCTTTCTTGATGCGGAGGAAGAAGGAGGTAGGATAATTCATGGAGTGTTCTTCTCGGAGAGAGTATGTCGATCTTAGACAGATGTGTTCTTCATCGAAGAGGGTGTCATTCTTCATCGAATAACGATGAAGCTCTCTTTTAATTCTCCAAAGGCTCTCCCCACCAAATATTTTCCAAACAAAATTATTAGAAAGTCCTCCTCAATTAAAAAGAATTTCCATGAAATTAGAATTAATTAAAAAAGAAAGCAAGGATTCATTAAAATGAGCATTTAATCAATCTTAGTTGTTAGCATTAAAAGAGAAGGTGAAGAGTTGACATTTACATTGGGGAGTTGTCAACATTTAATGAAGTTGAGTTAATGGGGAGTTAAAGTAAGGTGAAAGGATTAGGTATTGTGTGGGACCCACCACACTAATTCTTCTCATGGGAGGTTATGTGGATGTGGGCCCCACCTCTAACTCCCCATTGTAGTAAATAACTAACATAATTTAAATAAAATTTTGTGTGAAAATTTTATTTATTTTATTTCATTCCCCCAAAAATTAACTCTCAAACCGCATAAGACGCAACAGTGTTAAAGGTACCCTTAAGAAAATATCGGCGGTGTGAGTTCATCAGTGTCCTAGGATTTCAATTTCGATCACTGGTTCAAAATATAGAAAATCCCGCATGTACGTTTATTGAACTTACCCAAAAAAAACTTTAGAAATTGATTCTGGGAACACCGGGCCTCTGAATTAAGCGCCGTCAGAAACTGTGAGCTCGTAAAATTCCAAATAAAATACGAAAAAAAATATCCTTGAAATTTCCGGATCTTTACATGTTTATCATATAAAAATGGTTTCACATTAACTTCCACATTCATATACAAATATACCAATCGTGAAAACCACCGAAATGAATGCTCCTATGAAATAAATTTGTATCTTATAACTAAAAAAGACATAAAAAGACATAAAAATAATATAATAAAACAAATAAATCTAGATAATGTTTTGAATTAATAAATTAATAGATATAATTTTATTATCCAGGATGTTATGGTCAAGTGTAGAACACATTCAGAAAAAAGGTACAGAAATTATTCTCAAACCTCAATTTTCATTCGAGTTATTCTTTCTCCCTATATACAACAATGTAATTTTTTATTATTTGTATATAATTAATCTAAATTATATAAATATTATCCAAAATCATATATCCTAATATTTTCATTATTTTTAAATAGGAGAATAAATTTTTTACAAGGTTCCCTTCTCATTTCATCTTGATATGCAAGACCAATTAAAGATAATAACTAAATTTCATACTTAATTTCAAGTACCATCCATAATATGTATTAAAAATACTTATTTTTATAAAATATCTAATTTTTCATGAAAAAATAATTTTGTTAATTTCTGGTTTTATACAATTAATCATGAAAAATACAAATTTTTTTCCAAAAGAACAATTCTTTGAAAAATAATAACAAAATTTCTATCAAGTATTCATCAATGATTTAGTTAAAGTAATTTCATATATTTAAACATATAAATTTAGTTTTATTATTTTCTATAGTTTTTATCGTATATTTTTCATCCACCATATTTTATTAAATGTTCTATGATCATTTTGATTCTGAATATGCTATTTTTTTCCATTTACCATACCACTCATAATTGTTAGTGATTTTGTTTACAGATTTTGGGAATGTTATTTACATTAAATTTGTATATGTTGTTTGTGTTTATCACTGTTCATATGATGAATTAATTTGACATATTAAGTGATGCGTGGGGCTCACTATAGACCCTTGATTCATCTGTATGTCTTATGAGAGAAACTAGCTGAGGGTTTTACCCATTACATATACTGTATTCATCGAGGCCAAGACGATATGTTTTTGATGTTTGGAATTATTCATTTCCTAATTATGAAAATACTAAGTGATATTCCATATTATTTTTGGAATAGTAGGATAACCATTGATATGTTTTATTATGGTATTAATTATTTTGATTTTAATTCCTTCCATTTTATTCTCACGAATATGTTTCAATGGAATATTTTCTTATATTTAGTCACCATGATTTAAATTTATTCTTTTACTGAAATACATAACCAAACTGAGAATCTAATATCACCCATTCTTCTATTTTAATTTTCCCCAATATTCAAATAGGTATATTATGTATGATTTTGAAGATAGTCTAGAAGATTATTATCATTTCAAATATTTTTACTATGTTGTACATCATTTCCTAGTTTAATGAAACTATTATGTGTGTATCTAGTTTTAAAATGCTATAAAACTATTTGTTCTTCTGATATACAAATTCCTAATAATCATAAAAATAAAATAAATGAAGGCACTGTATAGGGGAATCTAGGGTCAAAGATATTATAGATATTATTAGAGGAATTTTATTAGAAACATGGAAACTATATTTAGTAAATAATAACTAGGGAATAAATCCCAATGATACACTTTGAGGATAATAATGGATGAACATCCTAGAATTTTGGAATGATAGATATTATTTGGTACTTCATAGTAATACATCCTAGTATAGATACTACAAGTTGACATGGTTCTAACATAGATCTACCTAGGTGTAACAACTCTAAAAAGGTGTATCGGACCAGGCTTGGGGTAACTGAGTACACAAAAATGAACCTTACTATGCAACTGGTTAGACACTCATAAGGCATACGTTTCGAACAAGTCAAAATTTTCATTATAAAGTAATATTAATGATTTCAAAGTAAATATATCCCCAAAGAATGCATGTTTATGATTATAATATTATCTATGCATAAAACATCAATTTACGTTATGTGATTTCATATATTGATTTTATACATTATGATTCAAAACCTAATCTAGTTTATGCAATTATTTCGAAATTGATCCTCCTGGAAGAAATGGAACCATATAAACACAAGTTTTTTATGCTGGTCTTTCCATCCTATGAAAGATAATGGTGTCGGTATTGGAGTTGCGACAAGTGCAATAAAACTTTTAAATATACTGGGATAGATGACTCCATTTATAAATAACAACCTTTCTTGATTTTAGCATCATGATCTATAATGTGAGGAGAAATGTTATAATACATCATATGACAACAACCATCATAATTAAGTGGGTATATATACAAAATATTAGCTAATCAGTGAATAAGTTCATTGGAGAAGATATTTCTTTATTTTGGATGGAATGAAAAGTGTATGATTTACATGGAAGTTTACCATTTATTATGGGATTGGGATCAATGGTGGCCACTAATATAAAACCCAATGTAGGAGGGAGAAATTGAAAATCTGGAATAGAGATATTTTAAGGATATTTTTCTAGAAAATTATTTCCCATTGACCAATGAGAAGATATGGAGACTGTAATCTTTAATTTGAGGCAAAATGAGGGAGGGAATTTTGACATATACGAAGCTGACCTTCTAAGGTTATAAATGCAAGATGTTTACAACAATCGTAATCTAAAAAAAATTGATCGATTATTTTATGGTTTAAAACCATTCCTTAAAAGGGAACTAGTATCCCAAAATTTCTCACCATATGATGATATTGTCTCATGTGATATCAAGATAGAAAAATAATTCTCTATGATATACGACATCAATGTAAAGAAATAGATAAAGTGGGTTTATGAATACATTGGAACATGAAGGTATAAAAAGGGGAAGAATGAAGGAGATTATTTTCTATTCTGTGATTATTTTGGGAGGAAACACCCAGGTACATTCCTAAAGGGTATGGGTGTTTGACATAAGATTGGAGAATAAGGTCACCAATTTGGCGACTTAAATGGAAAGATAAAAGATAAAAAGATTTAATGAAACAATTTCAATGATATGGTATATTATGAAATTGAATTTCATATACACCACAGAATCGTTCCCTAGAGAAGGCTATGGGAGAAAGGTCAAGGTTATGCAGTCACAACTACTGAGGTTGAAGTTCCTAATAATTGTATGTTAAGTACTTTTATAATTTCCCCAAATATTAAAAATGATTTATTTATATATCATCAAATTATTTCTTATATTATAAATTTCCATGAAAATTAGATAGCTCCCATTTCATTTAGTAATAGAGTTTTCAGTGAAAACTCATAAGGGATATATCATTGTAAAATAATGTGTATATTAATCTTATTTAGGGAAAAAAATTCTTTTGTTAGTGACCTTATAATGATACCAATTATTTATTTTGATATAATACTTGATTTTTATTTTATTTCAAATTATGATATGAAAATCTATTGCATGAAAAATGATGTTAAAATTATTTAAAATGATGTAGAGTCCCTTATATTTAGAGATAAAACCTCGCCATATTATCCTTATCTTGATCCACCCCTAATAGATATATAAAACTAAATTCTTGGGGGAGGAAGACAATGGAATATCTATGCATGAGTAAATAAATGTCCAAAATGGGGATGTACTATCATGGAAGAACAATTTGATGTATTTTATGAGGATTTAGCAGCACATCCTTCGTAATGGAAAATTTAGTTTTCTATTTAATTAATTCCTGGTGCAAGTCCTATATCAAATAATCATTATAGAATAGATAGAGAGGAATTATTATAATTGAATAAAAAGAAATGTAATTTAGTGATAATGGGTTTATTTTCCTTAATTTTTCTCCATGGGTTGGTACTGATATTTTTTAAGAAGAAATATGCATCTATGATTCTATTCGCTGACTACTATAAGATGAATTATATTATGATAAAATCAATTATCCTCTACATTTCATTTATAATTTATTTCATCAGCTTCAAGGATCCCTATATTCTTCACATATTCATCTTCGATCTAGATATCATAAATTTCTTGTGAAAAATAAATATATTCCAAAGGGAGAATTTCAAAACATTAATTGTCATTATGAGTTTACAATAATGTCATTTGGATTGAATAATGCACCATCTATTTTACAATATTTAATGAATAGTTTTTTAAAGGAATATCTTGATGACTTATTGTTGTATTTATTAATGAAATATTATTATACTCCAAAAGTTTTGATGATCACTATAATCAATTGTGTTTTGTTCTAAAGACTCATTCATGAAATCCAATATATGGTAATGTCATCATGTTTGAATTTGGACATCAATCTGTTTCATTTCACGTCATTATTGATTCTATAAATGGAATTATATTTGATCATGTAATCACAATGGATGTTCAAGAATTTCCTAAACCAATGAACATAATCGAGGTAAGTATTTTTATTGACTTAGTGGGTGATTATCAACATTCTAATCAAACCATTACATGATTATCTATCCTGTAAACTAAATTACTCATAAAGGGATTAAGTTATTATTTATAAAACAATGTGAATAATGTTTTGAATAATTAAAGAGGATATTGGTGACTTCTATGATCCTTACACCACCATCGAAAAATGGTGGTATTTTTTATTTATAGTGATACATAGAAGAAATGAATTGTCTTTATCCTTATAAATAATTAAAGAGGTATTAATATTGCATCATGTCAGCTAAAAAGCCCATAAACACAACTATTCAACTTATGATATTGATATTTCAGATGCAATATTTTCAATGAAGATTAAGAGACACTATCTGAATGGTGAAGTGTAACATCCTAGGTAAATAATGAATATAATATTTTCATATTTATTAATATTTTTGAATTAATTATTAGTTTTACTTAAAATGGGATGATATGTTCTATGGCTTATCTGATACGCAACAACAGGTTTCTTTGAAATCTTACGTTGAATAATAGTAATATAATAATATTTTTTTACATGGTAGACAACGCCTAGCCGTTGTATTGGCGGGAATGAACAGACCTAAGTACAATATGATTACACATGTTTGTTAAATGTTTTCATATTTACCAAATAAAAGTTAAATGCTTAAAATGTGAATGAATCTAATTTTAAGCATAAATACTATAATATTCTTTAAAGGGTCGATTTACTTCCTTTTGAGGGAGAACTATTTTTAAATCTAGTTTTTTCAACATTTATATGTTCTATTAAACTAAATGATTTTTATCTTTAGAATTGGGACATCAAAATTTACTTTAGATGATATTTTTTTATTTTTCTTATAATGTTCATTTTTTAATGAATAGAGAAAAATGATGTTTTTTAATTCAAAATCACCTTTTAATATAATTTATTTATATGGTTATATTATTATATTAATTGTTTTTAAATTTTAAATGGATTATATTTTTACAATTTAATCCAAATTTGGCCATTGAAAGTAATTTCACATTGAAATTGGACATTAATAAGTATCAATCTTTTGATGGTTATTATTCATTAAAAACACGCTTTTTGTATTGACAACGAGAATTAATTATAAAAGTAATTAATGAAACATATATGTTTTTATGTTTTTAAAGTATAAATCATTTTTGAGTTTGTAATATCAAATTTATCTTAGAGTGAATTTTGGGTATTTTTCTGAAAACTTTCAATTTTTGATGAATAGTGAAAAACACTGCGTTTTTTGTTTAAAAGCAACTTTTTATTTAAAAAAATATTTTAAAAAAATATTTTTTTTATCATAAAAATAGATACATAATACCTATATTAATACAATTTAATTCATTGAAGTCATTTTATAATAATATTAGATATATAAAATTCTTTTGAACTTTTTAATGTCTTTTTACCCACCTTCTATGTTATTTTCCAAATTTGCATGAACAGTAATTTTACTGCTTCGGTTAATTGAATCTCAAAAATAAAACATACATTTTTTTTCATTATTATGTAAAATTTGGTTCAATGAGATGAAAATAAATTTTCTTCAATAGTAACTTTTGACTTTTATTAACTACCATTAGAGGTAAATAGTGTAATTTAAGGTAAAAATAATGTTATAATAATATAAAATTATCTTGAATCCTATACTAACATTATTGGATGAGTGATGTTATACCAAGAAAATCCATGGGAAAATTTTTTGACCCCATAGAGCCTCTTTTCTATGATGATGACAATAATAACTTTTTATTTAAAGTAAAAATAAAAATGCCATAAACATATATTATTTTACAAAAACAATATTATAGTGGGGTTATATAATTGATATATTTGACTATAAATATTCATTATAAATCAAAAATCATTTCTTACATCATGATAATTTCTATAAAATTTTTAGACTGAAAAAAAATAAAACTACTTATGACACAATGATGATGCAGTTTTTACATTATTAATGAATTATTTAAATAAATAAGAAGAGAAAAATTAACACAATATCCAAAGTTGTCCAATTGTTATTTTATTATTTTATTTAAAACATGGGACACTTTATCTTCTACTTTAATGATTCATTTACCTAAAGAAACCAAAAATCATTATATAATAAAATAATATCTTCAAACTTTTCAGAAGAGCCCCTCCTCTCTCTTTTAAAAACCCTCACTTCCTACCCATTTATAAAACCTTCCAAGACATTGGCTCATACAAATTCTGATCCAATAAGCTCCCAAGATCTCTATATTTATCCTATAATCCTTACCTTAGGCATAAAGCACTTCAAGAAACCATTTTGATTCAAACCAAATTGAGTTACCCGATTTAAAGGTAAAGTCTTCTATTAAGTTCTTTTGTTTTATTTTCTTCTCCACCCCACTAAAATCTTTTTATTACTTTACTTTATTACAAGACCAGTATCTTAAATATAATAGGATTTTTATGGGCTTTATTATAACTACACTTACACACACATCCATTTAATTGGTAAAGAACATAATGTTTCTGTGGATAGCAAACTAATGCCTCATGAAATGATGATTGTTCAATTATCTCCTACCGCCTCTCATGGTGGTAATTATTATGGAACATTATCTATATGTGATATATATTATATTTATGTCTTCTTTATTCTTAAATATTTTCCTTTTTATAGCATACCTTTTCTTTTCGCTTAACGGGTGAAGGCGATAATTTCATTTGAGGAAGTGGGGACTACCACCCCTCAAAGTGATATGACTCATTCATGCCATACATGGAACGTATAATGGATATAATTTATGAGAATATATAACATATATGAAATATATATTATACTTAAATTATAATATACCAATGAATCACTATGTCTTCATTTGATTAAAATATTATATAGAAATGAAAGTACCGTTCATGTGCACATATGGCTTACTGTCTCCATGAACAGTGAATTTCATTTCTTATCTCCAAATGTTATATAATATTATAAATACATATATTTACTGGATATATATGATAAATATGACATCTAAATGAATAATATAATTCTATAGATAATGTAATTTTGACCACATGGACAATTTATAATTTTAGCAAGTTCATTTTGGACTCAACTACCAAATATCGACAAAACGACCATTATTAATATAAAAGATTACATAATGTTTATGACATGGTGATATGTGTTATAAATGGTTTAAAAAATATGAAAAAGTTTCTTAATAAAGTATAAATTAACATACGTTTATTATTTAGTAAGAACAAGTAACCAACGCGTCAAGTTGGACACGAGGTAATGGGATTCTTCTCTCGCAGTTAATTTAGTGGGAATTCAATCATTCACCAATTATTTCTTGAATATGGTGTATTATGTATAATCATTTGATATATATTATCATTATTCTTATTATATTCATGGTATTCTTTTGGTGTTTAGTATTTTTTGGTCATACGAATCGATTGAATACAACGTGGTAAGGGATTCTTGTCCCACATTCAAGTCCAAGAGATTTCAATTGTTTGAAACTTATTTCATGAATGTGGTGTATTATGTACTGCAATTTGATGTATATTTTCATGAATCACTTTATATTCATGTTACTATTTAATTTTTTTGGTGGCTATTAACTTATGGTCATACGACTCAGTTGATTACAACAAGGTATGTGGTTTTCATCCACCTTCTTATTTCCTGAGAGATTCATGCTATATTGCCACTATTTCCTTTTGTGTGGTGTTTTTACGGAAAATTATTGTATTCATTGAGTAATATACATTAATGTATTGGTAATTACATGTTCATTGTATTATCCTCCTTTCATGAGGTGTATGTTTCGAAAGTTGCCAAATTTTTAAGGGAACCTTTCACCCTCCACTTTTTAAAAGACTACTTTTTTTATTTCAATTAGTATCAATATTATTGTGTTGGGATATGTTCTTCTATATAATTATTTCTCTAAATTTTATATCCAAGTGATGTGCTACCATTTTCACTCTCATCAAATCATTTTCTAAATTTTAAAGTGACATTGTTATGCGGTCAAATTTTTGTAGGGTCCCTTCATTACCCAGTTTCAAATCATTGGGTTAAACCTAAACTTCTTGATTATGTCACGATATGAATATGTGTGAATTTTCAATGATTGTTTTAAAATTAATATCCAATTATATTTTGTGTATTTATTTTTTTCACACATAATTATGTAATTGATTTATCCTTAATCAAAGGATACTGTCTTTTTGAGAGATTTCATCTCAATTTACATTCCATTGAGACTTCATTGATGTTATGAACCAATTAACTTTTATATGGTGTATATGTTGTATTTTGGAATATTATATCATGAATACCTTTATTATCATGATATTATAATGTTTCTATTAAATTTTATTTCTCAAACATTTGAATTCAAGTATCTTTTATTTGGTTAAGCACCCCTTAACTAAAATATTTTTTTAAATATATATTCATCCAAATTATTATCATTAATATCTATGTTTTAAAAATTGTTTTAATGATTTATTTACATGGAAATTACTATTTTAAACTGTTAATTCCTTTAAAAGCAACATAGTGGTTTGGGAATCTTTGATTCAACAGTTTATATATTAAATGTTTTAAATGGTTTTGAAAATTGTTTGAATAAGAATTGATTATGTGAATATATTGAAATGATATATTGTGACTGCAATTTGAAAAATGTAATCATTAAATTATGATTATTTTATGTGTTATGAATATGTTATGGTTATTTAGAATTGTTTACGTATACTGGTGGTTCTGTGATAAACAAATGGTGGGTGATCCTGGGATAGATCTCCAATGCATTGGGTAACGAAATGGTGGAAAACGTTAATGTTTCTCCTAATAGATTTATGGAATATACTATGATGGGTATTCTAAATGTGACTCCCTATTTAGATGTGATAGAGAAAATGTACGTATGTTATTTATACCATAAGTAACCTTTATGTTTTATGATTTCTGAATTTTATTCCCCAATATTATTATTTCATGAGGTATGTTATGATTTAGATGTATGGTTTCATTGATTTGTATTTATTGATGGGATAATGTTTCCTTTACTTGTTTTATTACCCTTACTGAGCTTCTTATGCTCATATGATGTTTTTGAAGTGTTTTCCACAGGACATAAAAATGAATTGGGTCAAGGAAAAGAGCAAGGAAAAGTCATACTATCTAAAATATATAGTTGTACATGACTCTTTTTTAAGAGTTTTAATTTTATGAAAAAATGTTTTCTGAGTAGATGTGTCTACTTTGTAATTTTTGATATGTAATGTAATAGTTATGGACTAATTCTCTAAAATTGAAAACCTGAAAAGATCATCAATGTGAATTTTTGACATAATTCAAGATTATGTAATGTTTAAGGATGAGTGCTTATAGTTGGTATCATTGGTCGGTTTAGATAACTTTAGAGGTTAGGGTATTATTTAAGCATAAGTGACATAACCATAAATGGATATCATTTTAGAAAGAGTCATAATTATTTTAGATGTGATAAATGGTTATTACATTTTGGGATGCAAAATTCCAGGTATTAGATAACCATTTTTTTTAAAATATGTTATGGTTATTTTTGAGTAATTTTACTTTTTTTAATGCTATAAAATTATATGGTTTTAGAAAAATGACAACCCCACATGAATGGTAACAAACCATCACATCCGGCAAAGCCACAATAATCGAACCCACAACCGAAGGGCGACAAGGGTGCATTGCCTACCACTAAACTACGTGAGGTCCCTGGTTATTATGACTAATTATTATTAATTAAATGATTTTATGGATCAATAATAAGTTGATTTGGGATCTTATGTTTTATGAAATGGATATTTCTAGTATAGGAAAATGATTTAGTGAATAAGAGATAAATGTTATTTCGGAAGACATTTTTTCTTTTAGCTACATTAAATGCTTAAGAAAAATAGAATACTATGACATCTTTTTTCTGGAGGAATGGTTGAATTTTTTATTATGTAAGAATAAATTTATTTATTATGGACATATCGTTATTTGGTTTATTTCTATAAAATTATTAACCTAGAATAAGGAGTATGTGATTAGGTTATTTACATTTTAGTATGAGACTTTAAGAGTAGTCAATGTTATTTAGAGATAAATGTTATGATTTATTGTGGAAGACTACGTGGTCAAATTCTTCTAGGTTTTTGGGTTTCAATCATAGTTTAGATTATATTGGATAATTTTATGGACAGTTATATATTGAATGGTCTTTCTTAATATTTGGGTACTATTGGTTTAATTTTGGAGATTAAGAGTAGTATTTCTTTTTAAAAAGGATTATCCTTTTTGGGGATTATCGTATCTTGTACTAACCGTTTGGGATTTTGTTAATATCTAATGACCTGGAAAAAATATAGTTCATATTTTTTGGATTATGAAATTCTCTAGAAGTTTATTATAGTGCTTTCAATGTGAATAAGTCATCTTGAATACTTACCGTTTGGAGAAAAAATGAGTTTGTGGTAGTGTTTTTTTAATGGATGACACTCTACATGAAAAGTAAGTATATTTCCTTACGATCTTATTCTATTTATTAATAAAATTATTCAACTCTATGAATATGATCTTGAAGAAAAAAATTTATAAGCTCTCTTTTATCATCATACTTTTACCCAACCACAAATGTTTGCTATTGTGGGGGTTAACATTCCGTGATCATGTTCTCTATCACTCTCTATTAATATATGAGAGTTAGTTTCTCTCCCATATCCATTTTTTCATGGAATCATAGTATCTGTTGTCTAGGGTAAACTTTGTAATTCTCTTCCCTTATTTTAATGTGATAGTTTTATTGACACTTTTTCCAATGTGGGGCCTTAAATGATGTTTCAGATCCCAATTATTAAAATTTAAAGGTCACAATTCCCATACGGGGGATGGATGTAACATCCCAGATAAATAAAGAATGTAATATTGTCATATTTATTAATATTTGTGAAAGAAATATTAATTTTACTTTAAAGTGGATTCTATGTTTTATGGTTTTCCCAACATGAAACAACAGATTTCTTTGAAATCTTACATTGCACACTAATAATATAATATTATTATGTTAAATTGTAGTCAATGCCTAGCAGTGGTGTTAGTGTGAATGAATAGAACTAACAAAAATATTATTATAAAAGTTTGTTAAATGTATTTATTTTTACCCAATAAAAGTTAGTGGCTTAAAATATGAAGGAATCTAGTTTTAAGCATAAATACTCTAATATTCTTTAATGGGTTGATTTATCGCCTTTTGATGGCTATACATTTTTAAACATAGTTCTTGTCAATTTTATATGTTATATTTTACAAAATAATTTTCATCTTTTGAATTGGGATATAAAAATTTACTTTGGATGAAATTTTAATATTATTTTGATAATGTTCATTTTTTAACGAATAGTGAAAAAATGTTGTATTTTATTTCAAAACCGCCTTTCAATTTATTTCATTTATATGGTTATATTATCTTTATAATTGATTTAAAAGTGTAAATAGATTATATTTTTACCACTTCATCCAATTTTGACCATTAGAAGTTATTTCAATTTGAAATTGGACATTAACAAGTATCAATCTTTTGATGGTTATTTTTTCCTAAAAACACACTTTTTGTTTTGACGATGAGAATTAATTATAAAATTAATTAATGAAACTAATATGATTCTAATTTGGTAAAATAGACATCATTTTTGATTCTGTAATATCAAATTAATCTTAGAGTGAATTGTTTGTATTTTTCTGAAAACATTCAATTTTTGGTGAGTAGTGAAAAACACTGCGTTATTATTTAAAACCAAAATTTTATTTAAATAATTTTTTTAAAATTTAAATTTGTTTTAAATTAAAAATAGATAAATAATACCTATATTAATATAATGTATTTTATTGCATTCATTTTATAATAAGATTAGATATATAAAATTTTATTAAAATTTTTAACGTATTTTTACCCACCTAGTAAGTGCTTTTCCAAATTTGCATAAAACATAATTTCACCGCTTCTGTGAATTGAATTTAAAAAATAAAACATACATGGTTTTAATTATTATCTAAAATTGGGTTAAATGGGATGAAAATAATATTTTGTGAATAGTTACTTTTGACTTTAATTAACTGCAATTAGATGTCGATTGGGTAATTAAAGGTAAAAATAATGTTATAACAATATAAAATTACCTTGACACTTGTAATAACCTTATTTCATGAGTCATGGATGACCTATAAAGTCCATGGGTCAATTTTGGGACCCCATGGACCCACGTGGGTATGTTAATGACATTAAGAACTTTTTATTTAAAGTAAAAAAATATATGTCATAAACATGTATAGTTTTATTAAAACAATTTAATGTGGGGTATATTGTTGATATATTGGACTATAAATATTCCTTATAAATATAATATGACTTATTAAATAATAGTCATTTTTTATAATTTTTAGACATCAAATAAATAAAATTATTTATGACACAATGATTATGCAGTGTTTACATCATTAATGAATGATTTAAATAAATAAGAAGATAAATTTTAAAAAAATATATAATACCTGTCAAATTCTTATTGGATGATTTTATTTAGAACATGGGACACCTTTTATTATAATTTAAGTATTTTTTGAATTTTATAAACCGAAAATCATTATATAATAAAATATTATTTTCAAACATTCCAAAAGAACCCCACCTCTCCCTTATAAAAAGACATCAATTCCTACATGTTTCTCACACTTTTGAAGCCCTTGGCATTTACAAAATCTACTCCAATAAGGTCCCAAGATCCCTCTCTTCTTCCTAGAAGCCTTACCTTAGGTATAAAGCACTTCAAGAAACCCTTTTGGTTAAAACCAAAGAGAGTTTCCCGATTTAATGGTAAGGTCTTATCTTAAGTTATTTTGTTTTGTGTTACTTCTCTAACCCAATAATCTCTATTTTTTACTTAATTTTAAAGAAATACCATTATCATCTATATTCTATGATGTTGTTATGTGAAGTATTATAACTACACTTACACACACCTCCATCTCATGGGTAATGAACATTATGTTTCTCTGGATGGAATACTAACCCCTTACGGAATGATGATTGTTCAATTATCACCGGCCACCTCTCATGGTGGCCATTATGATGGAAATGTATCTATATATGATATATATGATATTTATTTTTTCAATATTTTTATTTATTTTCCATTTTATATCATACCTTTATGGTTCCCATAATGGGTAAACGTGATAATTTCATTTGAGGAACTGTTGACTACCTCCCCCTCAAAGTGATATGACTCATTAATTCCATACGTGTAACGTATAAAGGATATAATTTATGAACATATGTAACATATATGACATATATATTATACTGAAATTATAATATACCTATGAATCACTATGTTTTCATTCCATTAAAATATGAAATAAAATGAAAGTAGTGTTCATGTGTATGTACGGCTTACCGTCTCCGTGAACGGTGCATTTCATTTCCTATCCTTAAATGTTATGTACTATTATAAATAAATATACATACTGGATATATATGATATATATTACATATAAATGGTGAATATAATTCTGTAGATAATTGAATTTTGACCACATGGACAATTTATAATTATAACATGTTCATTTTTTACTCAAGTACCAAATGTCGACAAAATGATTATTATTAACATAAATGATTACATAATGTTTATAAAATGATAATAAGTTATATAAAAGTAATAATAAACAATAAAAAGGTTCTTAATAAAGTTGAAATTAACTTATGTTTATTATTATGGAAGAACAAGGAACAAACAAGTCAAGTTGGACACATTGTTAGGGGACTCTTATCTCATATTTAATTTAGTGGTATTTCAATTGTTCGAAACTTATTTATTGAATGTGGTGTATTGTGTACTAACATTTGATATATATTGACATTATTATTTTTATATTCATGGTATTCTTTTGGTGGTTAGTAATTTTTTTTCATACGACTCGATTGAATACAACATGGTAAGGGATTCTTGTCTCACTATCAAGTCCGGGAGATTTCAATTGTTCGCCACTTATTTCTTGAATGTTGTGTATTATGTACTAACATTTGATTTATATTATCATTTTTTCATTTATATTCATGGAACTATTTAATTATTTTTATGGATATTAACTTTTTTTCATACCACTCAATTCATTACAACGAGGTCAGGGGTTTTCATCTCACTTCTTATTTCATGTGAGATTCATGCTATATTGACACTATTTCCTTTTGTGTGGTGTATCTACTGTCCATGATTGTATTAATTTTGTAATATAATTTAATTTATGGGTAATTAAATCTTCTTTTTATTATCTTTCATTCATGAGGTGTATGTTTCAAAAGCTACCAAATCGGTAAGTGACCTTTCACCCTCTAATTTTTAAAAGACTTCATTCTGTTATGTATTTTAATTTACATCTTCTTATGTTGGGATGTGTTCTTATATATCCTTATTGATAAAAAAATTATGTCCGTGTGATGAGATACCATTTTCTCTCTCATCTACTCTTTTTCTGAATTTTAATGTGATTTCGTCATACTTTCAAATTTATGTAGGGGAACATCATTACACATTTTCAATTCATTGTGTAAAAAGTCAACTTCTTGATTATGTCATGATATGAATATGTTTGAATGACCTATGATTTTTTAATCTTATTATCCACTTCTAGTTTGTATATTTATATTTTTCACACATAATTATGTAATTGATTTATCCTTAATCAAAGGATTCCATCCTTAGTAGGGATTTCCTCTTAATTTACATTTCATTGAGACTTCATTGTTGTTATGTACCAATTCACTTTTATATGGTGTATATACTATACTTTGGCATATTATATCATGAATAAATTTATTCTTATTATATTATACAGTTTTGATTAAATTTTATTCTTCAATCATTTGTATTCAAGCATCTCCTACTTGGTTAAGAACTCATTAACTAAAATATCATTATAATGAGTTGTTATTCTAAATATTTATCATTAATTTCCATGTTTTAAAAATGGTTTTAAGGATTTTTTTATATAGACATTAATATTTTAAAATGTTAATTGATTTAAAATCTTCAAATTTCTATGGGACACTTTGAATAAAATATTTATTTTGTAAATGTTTTAAATGGTTTTGAAAAGGGTTTGATAAAGCATTGATTATGTCAATATCTTGAAATGATATATTGAGATTGATATATGGACATGTTATCTTTAATTTAATATTGTTTTTATGTGTTATAAATATTTTATGGTTATTGGGAATTGTTTACGTATATGGGTGGTTTTGTGATAAACCTCGGGCGGGTGAGTCCGAGACAACTCTCTAGGGCATTGGGTAATGAGACGGAGGTAAACGTTAATGTTTCCCCTAAAAGATTTAAGGAATATACTATGATGGGTATTCCAAATGTAACTCCCTATGTAAATGTGATAGCTAAAATGTATGTATGTTATGTCTTCCATAAGTTACCTTTATATTTTATGATTTCGGAATGTTATTCATAAATCATACGATTTCATAAGTTATGTTTTGATTGGTATGTATGGTTTTATTGATTTTTATTTATTGAAGGGATAATTTTTCCTTTCCTTCTTTTATAACCCTTACAGAACTTTTTATGCTCATCCCATGTTTTTGAATTTTTTTTCACAGTACATAAAGATTAATATGGTCAAGGAAGAGATTAGAGAAAAGTCATGCTATCTAAAATACGGAACCAGACATTGATCTTTTTTTAAGAGTTTTTATTTTATGGAAAAAATTATTTCTGAGTATATGTTATACAATGTAATTTTTGAGATGTAATGTAATAGTTATGGCCTAATTATTTAAAACTCTAAACCTGAAAAGATCCTCGATGTGAATTCTTGACATAATTTAAGAGTATGTAATGTTTAAGTTCTAGTCCTCATATAAAGTATGTGAGATATATAGAGATCACAAGAGATTTAAATATATCTTCTCATAGAAATAACTCAACATGAGTGAAAGGAGATGGCTTGAGATACTCAAGGATTATTATTGTTCAATACACTACCACCTACAGAAGGAAAATAAGGTAAATGATGATTTGAGTCGGAAGGATCCTAGATTTATAAAAAAAAATGAGAATTTCCAAAGATCCTATGTTAATGGATCTAGAAAATATGAGTATGAGAATTACCAAGGAATGTAAGACGTCATTAATTTTTAGACTAGATGATCAAACATCATTATGGGAATGAATTTGAAGTTCTCTGTGTGATGATGATAATCTCTAAAATAAAATTAAATCTATGAATCATTATATGTTTCTATATATCGTGTTTGAGGATAGAATTATGAACATTGGGGGGAGGCTATGTGTTCCCTATATAGTCGAGTAAAAATGGAGTTATTGGATAAATCTTATTGCTCGAATTGGTTTATACACCATAGTATCACTAAGATGTATATAGATCTGAAATAACATTTTAGGAGGGAAAATATGAGTTGGAAATTTTTTATTATGTATCATGATATTTAGTATGTCAAAAACTGAAGCTTGAAAGACATCATCCTAAAAAGTCATGAAACCTCTACCTTTTACTATATAGAAATGTATGACATCATAGTGGATTATTTATCCAAATTACCAAAAACCCAGTGAATAAATTATTCAACATGGGTGATTTTGGACAAACTAATCGAATTTTTCTATATAATGGAAGATTTTATACGGGTGCGCCTTACATGAATCTATATAAATTAATTTGAGAGACTTCATGGAGCACCTCTCTCAATTTTTTCAAATTGTAAAACCATTATTTATGTTGAAATTCTAGTAAATTATTCAAAAATCATTGGATACTGAGGTTATTTTGGGTAGTACATATCACCATCCAAGTGAGGGGTAGTCTGAAAGGGCCATTAAAACATTAAAAGACATGTTGAGATCAGGATCCCTATACTTTCAAGGTATGTGGGCTCAGTATATTCCATTGGTAGAGTTTTACTATAATAATGTTTTTCATTCAAGTTTTTAAATGGGATAATATCAAGTGTTTTATGGAAGGAGATCTCATACACCACCATGTTGCGATGAAGTTGGTGAATGCAATATTTAGCCACATATCATGTGGAGGAATTGAGAGAATAGGAAAAGAATATAAAAATCCATATAAAAAAGGATAAATGGATGGGAAATATTTACTCCGATAATTTAATGAAGGATTTTGAATTTCCAAGTGGGAGATCATGTTTTCATGAAAGGGTGTTATGATATTTGGGTTGAAAGGGAAACCGAGAACCTTGTACATTAGACATTGTGAACTTATTTAGATAATTGGATTTGGGGATTATAATATGAAAATGATGCCTAGCCTCTATAAGGTACACTATTTTCCACATCTACTTGTTAAGGATATAAATTCCAGACCCAAAACATGTACTCACTTTTGAAGAATTGGAATTGGATCCCGACTTATCTTACTATGAAGTGCCTATCCATATTCACGAAAATAAAGAACATGTGTTGAGGAATTAGATGACTTGGCTGGTAAATGAATTTTGGAAAAAAACATAAAATTGAATGTGTTATGTGGGAAACATGGGATCTTATGATGAAGAACATCCCAAATCTTTTAATGGGGTGACAATCAGGTCATTTTGAGGATGAAATATTATTTGGAGGGGAGATTTTGATGACACTGAACTCTATCAATGAAATTTTCCTACTTAGGATTATTTAATATAGATCAGAAAATTAACTTTTAGAACATAATATAAAAATTATAAATGAATAATGAATGAAATTAGAGTTATTTATTGATGGTAGGTATCATATAATGAATAAATAGAACCCTGGTTTTAGGAATATTAATATAAACATTATGAATAGTAAACCATCCTGATGAACAGTAATATCACACAAGAATTTATAAATAAAATTTAGTGTTATTATAAATAAAATAATTATATATTTATATCAAAGTGTAAGTAAAAGAATATTTTAAAAATTAATAAATATGGGTTGGTATTTTTTTAATCCATAAATAGTTAATAATTTAATAAATATTAAAATGATTTAAAATAAAATTTATTTTAAAAAAATTAATCCATGATTAAAAAAACTTTTGGCTTATAATTATAGGATAATTTAATAAAACATTAGTAAATTAATTCACAACAAACTTCAAAAACCATCCACAATGACCAACAAAACAACTCATTTGACTAAAAAAATCAACAATAATATCATTCAAATTGAAAATCCTCAAAGTAGGAGTCGGGATAACCCAAGAGAAGGTGAAGGAACCCCCACAAAGCAGAAAGCATGAACCACAAGAAAGCATGAAAAAACTTCAGAACTGGCCTCCTCGAACGTCGCTCATGCAACAATCGACAAGATCCCAAATCCACCAAACCGCCAGCGAACTCCAGTCGAAGGTCACCCAAACCCTCAAGTGACATGAGACAGACTCTCAAAAATCCACCAAGAAGAACAGATCCACTGAAGGCCAATGAAGAATCCATGATGAGGAAGACCATGTTGTCCTGACGCCACATCCAACTTCACAAAGAACCACAGCACAACCTTGAATATTAACGACAACCCCATGTGAGCGAGATGCAGTGCCCACAAACCTGTGATTCACAGATCATTTAATGCTTATCCATCCACCTGAATGCCAACTAGCTATATTCATCATATAATAGCAAACCATTCTCATTCCAGACGAACCCCCATGCTCCATCAGAATCCCACCACCACAACAACTGTTGAGGAACCAAGCCACGAAAAGCGAGGGAGAGGGAGACGAGAGGACCGAACCCACAAAATCCACACTGCAATCCAACAAATCCATAACTTTAAAATACATCAAAACAAATTAAAAAACAACTTAAATAAAACATGCGAAAGATTCTTAGCAACATCAAGATCCAAAAAATAGAAATTACCCCCCCCCCCCCTCTGAGTTGCTTTGGTGCCGATGCCAAGACACAGTAGATGAAAAATCCAGAAGACCATCGAAGTCGATGCCGGAGTTGTTGGTGAGCCATGCTGACGCTAGGACGAGCTAAAACTAGAGAAAATTCTATGTTATGAGATGGAGCTGATAGCCAGACCTGACACCAAGCTAGGTTTATTCAAGATGTATAATCCTATACCATTTACTTTAAATTTCATTTTAGGTTCATTTATTTTATTATTATCTACACAAATACTATTTCTAAATGAACCATATAACTCTATTATCATATATAAACTAGAATTATATCATGTTAATGCAATATCATTCATAAAAATCCTTTATCTCTCGCTTTTATTTTGAAAAAAATCATTACCTATGAGGTGCCGATTTAAAACCTTCATTGATGATGGATTTTCATTCATCAATTTATCCTTCCAGGCTGGTAATGAAACCATTTTTATGTTTAAAAATAAAAATAATATATTTATTAAAATATTAATTATGATCATTAATTAACATATTTATATAATAATTATTGATAAAAAAATGAGTTCCCTATGATCAATAACCGTCATAATAAGGTATGCTATTATCACAAAATGTCTTATCAAATGATTCATACTCATTCCATATAACCAAATGATATATATAAACATTTAATATTCATACTTTTCATCATATAAGTCTAATTATTGATAATTATACACTTTTAACATGAACTTCAATACTCAAATTCAAAAATACCAATCCTACAAACCAAGGAAACAAATGCTCCAGAGCAATAAATTTTTATGTTATAACTCATAGAAAGGCCATAAAAAAACTAAATAAAATGATAATAAATAAAATAAATGTATATATGGTTGTTAATTTATTAATTAATGGTTTTAATTTTATTATCTAAGACATTAAGGTTAAGTGAAAAACAAATTCATACATAAGGTAAGAGTTTTCTTCCTGATCCTCCATTTTCATTCGATTTATGCTTTCACTCTATAAACAACACAACAATTACTAATTGTTTGTAGATAATTATTATAAATTATTGATATATTCCAAATTAATATATCCATAGAATTTTATCTTTCTTCTATGAGATAATAAATGTTTTTCATGTTTCCCTTCTTATTTCTTCCAGATACGCCAGCCTGGTTAAAGGGAACACCTAAATTTCTTACCCATTTTCAAGTACCATCCATATTCTATTTTAGGATACTATTATTTTTTAAAAAAAAATTGAAAAATTATATTTTTTTATTTGTAGTTTTATTCAAAAAATAATTATAATTTAAATTGAACCTTCAGAAATAACAATTCTTTGAAATGTAAAAAGGGTATTTCTATTAAAAATCCATCGATGATTTTATTAGAGTTTGTTCATCAATTTCAACATCCTTGTTGAATTTTATTATTTAATATGGTTTACCTATTTTTTTCATTGAATATATTTTATTAAATGGTTTAAGATTATTTTTATTATGGATTTGCTATCATGTAGCCAGTAACTATATAACTCAGAATGGGGAAGGTTCATTACATTTCATTTATATATGTTATTTATGTTTAAATAAATTAATATGAGGAATTTATTGGAGTTATTATGTGACATGAGGGGCCCTCTATATGTCTTTTTTTCCTTGGAAGGACCCATGAGTTATACTAAACTGGGTTTTTACCCTTTATGTTTGGTGTCATGGATAATGCCTTGATGGTATGTTTACGATACCCAAAATTTTGCAATCTTTCATTATGAAACTTATAATTGATTTTAAATATGATTCTTTGACTAGTATAATATCCATAGGATTGTTTTATTATAGAATTATTTAATAAAATATTATTTCCTTTCTATTCATTCTCATGATTATGTTCTAATGGAATTTTTTTATTATTTATTCACCTTGCCTTATATTTATACTTCATATGTATTACTTCCCTATACTGAGAATCTAAGATCTCCATTTATTATGTGTTATTTTCTCCCAGGATGTGAGGATGTATATTATGTATGAAATGAGAGGGTAATCTAAATATTTATTATTGTTTCCTATATTATTACTATGTTGTACATCATTTCAAGTTGTAATGAAACTATTATGAATTTATCTTGTTTTCACATGATACTAATCTATTCATAGAAAAGGTATGTTGCATGTACTCCTGAACATTGTTTCCATTTTTTCTGAAATATTGAAGGATAGAAAGTTAAATAATATATTACCTTTCCATAATTATTTTTATATGAGATATATGTACCAAATTTTTATTTAAATCAGTGTTTATTTTACTTTCTTCATAAATAATTTGTGAAAAATGAATAACATCGCTTCGTGAGGTGGTAGTAAGCCGTACACACAATGGCGTTATATTATTCCTAAGTAATGGAAATTTAAGACATATACGGGATATCATAATTAAAAAATTATACATATTTTTTCAATATAATTTATATTTATTTTAACTATCTTTATTATAATACATGTAAAATAAAATAGAAAAACATATCATATTGGTTTGCATGGAGATTGTCTACGATACACTGTGATGAAATTATTGTTTTCAAATCGGTTTGGAGAGGGGAATGATTATATGGATATATAATAATAGTTTTATAATTAGATAATAATTATCTTATATAAATATTAAATTCATCTATGATAAAAGGTGATTGTAAACAAATAACATAGGGTCATGAGTTGGTAGTCTGACATATAAAAAATTAATGATTTTGTATAGAATTTGATGTAATACATAATGGAATTAGGTTATAAAATTAAAAAATAACATATTAGTATATAGAATAATATAGATTTATTATATCATCATGATTTATTAATAATATATGTATTTTTTGGGAATAAAGAAAATGAAACTCTTGGATAGGGTTGTTACCTTTTATTTGTACAACAAGTTTGGGGTTTCACCAAAACGATTCCTAGGATACATTTCATAAACAAAATAATTATTCCAAGATTATATGATGGAATTATTGAAGTGATTTAGGTATTTAATGGCCAACCCTTTATTTTTTTAATGTGTGGAAATGGGGGGATGTGGGAGTCCTTTTATAAGTTATGTGAGGGTAATACTTATATTTCTTGAAAAGAAATACATGTACCCTATTTTTCACATACCAAATGGTTCTATAATGAGACAATATAGAATCATATAGGATATATTGTCTAAATAGTTCCATTAAATTAAATTTTTAAATGTTTATGTTTCATATTACCTCTTATGTTTTAAGGACAACCCCCCCCCCCCCCCCCCACTTGGTAAACCCATTTTCACCTTAACAGCATTAATTGATTTTTATTATTTTTAATAAACATTAATGTATAAAGTATATTTATCATAATTAAACCATATTAAATATTATTAATCTATATATACAATCTATTTTTTCAATATTAATTTACATAAGAGGAAAGTTCTAAATTATAGTTACTCCCATAGATGTGAAGAAAGGGTAGTTTTTCAAAGAAAATGGTTCAAAAAAATAAATAACATTATATAAAAAATAATCATTAAATTTATTACAATGAAAAATATTGATTAGTTGATATATAATCTTACTAATTTTACTTTTAATTCCATATTTAAAAAAATTTGTATTTAAATGCAATGAAAATTGTTAACTAAATCCTGTATTCTCCCTATTTGTAAAAAAATATATTATCTTAATACCATAAAAAATTCACAAATGTATATGATTAATTGATGAATAAAAAATTAAATTTTTTATTTCAAATAAACTTTATCAGAGTATAAATAAATTACTTCTAAAATAAGTGTGAAAAATCAAACAGAACTGCTTTTCGAAAATTACAATTTATGTGAAAATTGGATTAATATTTATATCTTGACTATAAAACAACCAATATGAACATTATTATTATTTTAATATATAATATATATTTGTAATTAAATTAGTTTTACATATTTTATTTTTTATATAATTTATGTAAAATTATTTTTTGTGGAAAAATGATGATTTTTATAAACATATTTCCTTTATTTCAATTTTTTTATATTAATTTGGTAATTAATTGTTCCCTGAAGAATTAATTTTATACACATCCAGAGAACAAATATGACAATAAAATATTTAATTAAACTCATAATATCCATTCTAATGTTAAGGTGATAACTAGCATATAATAAAACAAATCTTACAATTTCATGTTTTATTTATACTATATGTTTCATGTATCTCAATACACACTCAGTATTGTGTGTAAAAAAATAAACCTCCAATGTTTCATTTAAAGTAATATATTGTGAATAATTTATATATTTAAAGAAACTATTTCACAAAACCTCTTGGAATTTTGTTCTACCACCTTAAATAAATCATATACAATTATTTTTAAATTGATCTCTATAAAAAATGGTTTAACATTTAAAATAACCGTTGTGGGAAACCCATTTTGTAAAAAGGTTTAATAAAAATCCTCATAAATATACATATTGATGATTGTTGTTCATAATTAATAATATAAAATAGGTTTATAAATCATTTAAAATATGTGGTATGTGTTGATTTGGATTTGGATGAAAATCATAATATTGATAAAATGATAGGGAGACATAGAGAACATTTATCAAAACAATGTGAATGGTCCTATGAAATTAACAAACCATTAAAACAGAAATAAAAAAGGTATAAAAAATATAATTAATAACATTATATGTAATGGTAATAGGAGAAAATTTTATTTCATGATAATTTTCTTAAGGATGAGGAATATTCTGGAGAATAAATGATTACAATATACCATTAAAGTTAATTTTTTTTATTAATTTGGTTATGCATGGATCAATTTCAACATTATATATTACTTTAATAATTTAAAATAACAATTATAAACCACTAAAGGATAATAAGATCTATAAAAGTATATCAAGTCAGTCTTTATATCACTAGTTATTATAAATAAATGGTCATCACTATTTAGTCAAAAATAGAATTGTAGTGAAACAATACAGTAATCACTACTATCGTATCCAAACATAAGCCTTATCCATTCTATACATGGTTTAATTTATGATCCCTATAGAATAAAATATTTATAAATAAGATATTAAATTTACCAAATTTAATATAAAATTAATACCCGCATATATTGTCTCTATATTTTAAATAAAAAAATATGTAAAAAATTCATTATATATTCTCCTAAAACATGGAAATATAATTAACTATAATAAAACCTAGATGAAAACATAATTTATTTAAAAAATATATTCATTCCTATTATCATAAATAAAATAATATATTATTTAATATATTCCAAAAATCCATGTGTTTTATTCTCTATTAATGATAACATAAAACACAATGACATCGTATTATTAATCAGTTCATAGGTAATCAAGAGAATTAGATAATAATTATCTATATAAATAATCCATATACGGAAATTGGATACCATTTCCACAACATAAAGTACATATTAATGGTTATCTAACCATAATCAAAATATCACCAATCCATTAAATAACTTTTCTTTCCCGTCAGTACCATTTAACATATTCATTAAAATCGTTAAAATAAAAACTATTTTTGAACAATATATTGATGTTTGATGAATATAATAACCACAATACAACTTATAAAAATATAATTCATTTAATCCTAATAGATAAACACATCAATCATTAAATTTTCATCATATACGATTTTCCATGATTTTCATTCATATTACCTAGAAAATATTTTCATTCGTATGTATGTTATAGTATCGTCATAAAACGTTATATAACCATTAAATTGAAAACTTAGTTTATTATAATCAAGAAATATCCATTTATGACATAAATATTCATAATATCAATTCATTAAAAATTTGATGCATTCAGATATCGACGATATATCTTAGACACCAATATTATAATGAATTATATTATAAAAATTTCATTTTTTCCTCAAAAATAACATTCTATTTTCTCTTCATTTACACAATCAAAATATCTTAGAATTACCTTGATATCTTAACATGGGTGACTATACCCATATTATTAACATGTAAAAAACATAAAATTCGATCCTCCATAATCTATACCACCCAAACTCTCCAAAAACTCTATCATTATCTCTTTTATTCTAAGAGATTGTTATGGTGAATTTTTTTAATCATATATTTTTATAAGTAGTTATGTATAATAAAAATATCCCTCACTCCAATATTTATACCATTTGGTTGATCTTTAACATATTTTCTATCATATTTAATATTAATCTTCATTTTTATAGTTATCACCATTAACTAAAAAATAGTATTTTGAGTAAAAATATTCATAGTTGGAGACCACATAATCATGAAAAATAATTTACAGGATGTATAAATCATGACACCTTCTTTACAATATATACAACATTAGGCTTACCCTATGTTATTCATGTTCATTATTTAGGTCATTCATGATGGTTCATAACGAGTTTGTGGATTTCCAAAAAATATCTGTAACATCCAAGGTTATTATTGAAAAATTACTTTTAATATTAACATGTATTTATTAATTATAATTTTATTTTCCATTAAAAGGGATACTAATTCAAATGTTGTACATGACACGAAATAATGATTTTCTCTAAAAGTATTTGATTGATTCAGTAATGACTTCTACTAAACAGTAATATACAATTAATAATATTATTTAATATAGATGATTTGACACCTTTTAATTAAAGAATTTATTTAAATCCATGTTTAAGCAATTTTTTAATTTTAATGTGATGAGAACAATTGTTTTTTAAGTGGAATATACAAAATTTACATTGGGTGAATTCTTTGTTTTTTTTTGATAACTTTCAATTTTTTCAAAAATGTTGAAAAAAATTAAATTTTAGTTGAAATGTTTTATCTAAATTACTAATATAGTTAAAAAATATTTTTAATTGTATGTAATGAATAATTAGATCAATTTTATATCAGTTAATCCTATTTTTTTGTGAATAATTTCACATTGAATGCAGATATAATAACATAGATAATATTTTAACATTGTTTCTTTAAAACCTAATTGTTTTATCCCATATATGGGGTTAATTTTAAATTAATTTATTTTAATTATATGATTTTAATTTATAAAAATCGATCATATTTTTATAATCAAAATATTATTTAAATTATAATACATTCAAGATAAATTAATACCTAAAATAGTTGTGAAAGAAAATAAAATTAATTATAATGATTAAGGTAAAAATATGTTTACCTAGTGGTTAAAGATTAATCATAAGTGTCTAGAAGACCATTAAAAATTTCCAGAAACCCATTTTATTTACATGATTAAACCAAATACTCTTTTTCTATGAGTATTACCAATATATAGTCACATAATGTATAGGATACCTCTAAATAGTGTTCAAATTTTTTTATTTAATTTAATGAACATCCCCCTCCACTATAAAAAGACACTCGCCTATTGACTTTTTTGAACCCGTCAAGCACATTTTGGCTCCTCAAAACCCTACCCAAAAAATATACAATTATCTCTCCCCTCACCCTTGTGGATAAAATATTTAATGAAATAATACCATAAAGTACTCTGTTAGAAATAAAAAAGAGTTACTGGAAGAAGAGGTAACATTCAACAACATACTTTTTTTATTTTTGATTATTTTATACTCCTAATGTTTCAATTTATATAATGAATATATAATGAACTAATAATCATCAATTAAATGATAGTTTTTATAGTTTTTACCTACTCCTACACATTTCCATCATGTGGGTAATGAATATATCTCTCCTATCTATGAGGAACTACTTCTTCAAAAAATGATTTAATTTTATTCTATTACAACATATCGTGGTGGGGATTTGGGATGGAAAAAATATTTTTATTTATTTCATATGATGTTTTTGTATTATTATACTTTTGTAATTTTTTAGTAGACATTTCTTCTTGATTTCCATTTTTTTTGTAAATATGAAAACATTGTTGGTAAATGTGTGGACAACCACCTCTTTTAAGCAATTTGTTATATTAACACATCACATGGAATGTGTTATTGATTGGTTTAATATTAATTAGTGCTATAAATTAATTCTCTTTGAAAATTTTAAAAATATTACCTTTCTATATATATAATATATCTAATTTGTAACCTTTTTGCACAAATAAAAGGTGATAATGCAATTCGTGGACTTGTGGAATTTTCAATCCTCGAACCAAATTGATTCCATACATATCATAATAATAATATATATAAGTATATATGAATAAAATAAATTTTATTTTTGATATAATTATAATTATAGAATGATAAATGTTATCTACCTTCTCTCCATAATAATCATTGAAAAATCAGAACATTACTCATGCATTTGTATGACCTACCATATCTAGGATAGTAAGGTTTTTTCATTTTAATTAACATTATTTCATGTTTGAATTTATAATATAATTTATGTATAAATATTATATTATTATCAATAAAATTATTATGGATGTGTTTTTATAATGTTCTATTTTACCTTTGCTAACCGACCAAAGTTGTTCTTGACAAATAAACATGAATATGGAAAAAACAAACCACATAAACTAAATTGTTTAAGTAGTTGTATACAACATTATTAAAAGTGAAACAAAATAAATGATATAATTGATCATGTTTCTTATGTAAGTAAATAATTAATATCATTTTATCATTTAGGATTATAATGATACATGTGACATTTTAGACTCAATGAATAGGATTTTTTCTCAATAGTATTACAAAATTGAGTTTGTACTTGAGTTTTTTTATATTCTTATTGTGGATTCATGATGTGACATATATTAAATAGACATTTTCAATATTTTTTTAACATCACCTATTAATACTGACCTTAAAAATTTGTTTTTATGATTTTTAGGTCAATATCATTAAAATCATCCATGAAACACCATCTTAAGATTAATTTTTTATGAAATGTTAAAAAACTCATTTTCACATCAATTGTTTGAAAACCAACATGGAAAATTCAGTTTTGATGTTGTTTTGTAAAATACCGATGTGAATAATTGGTCATTCATGTCATTTTCTAAAAATAGAGGTGAAAATATATTTTTTTTAAAACAATCTTTACATTTTGTACTAAATCCCAATAAATTGATGATTAATATAAAACGAATTTTAAAAACATCATTTAATATAGAAAGAATATAAAATTTTGACATAATTTTAAATATTTTTGAAGTCTTAGTAAATATAATTTTAATCTATTGAAAGAAATAATGAGGAAACTAAAACATAATCAAATAATTAATTTTCGAATTCAAAATAATATATTTTTTACCCTGATAGGATGAATCATTCTTCATTATCATAAAATTGAAATCATTTAACATTATATAATCAAATAAAATTAATCATATAAAGGTAATCATGGAAAAGTAATGACATATACAATGATATGTTATTCTAAATAATAAATAGTGGATTCATGATAAAGATAAAACTAGTTGATTCAGTGTAATAATGATCATTGAAATAATTTATTGAAAACTAAATATATGGGGATCATGAAAACATAAAAATGTTATGGTAAAATAAAACATGGTATTATAAATTTTATATGGAAACTAAAAATTTTGATGTTACATTGTAAAACATATTGAATTACAAATTGGTGTGACATTAAATTTTATATTCAAATTGTTCAGATGATATCCTTCATAAAAATATAGTATGTTGTTTTTCACATCATTTTTTAGATAACTGATGTGAAAATATATATTTTAACATCTTTTTTAGTAACAAATGTTAAAAGAGATTTATCACCTCAGTTTTTCATAAAAATGATGTTAATAAGGTTTACAACCTATTATTTTATTTCCAAATATTCGATTTGATGTGTCATGGATATGAAAAGGATTTACAAATAAATTTTTTTGGCTGTTGTAAGTTGGAAGTCTCCAAACTATCATTTTGAGATGATCAACTTCTGATTTCTACAACTTTTGATCCGTAAGTACATTTCAGCTCCATGACCAAAAAAATAAAATCCTGGAAAATTATATAATATATTGTAACATTAGTAATTTTTTTTGAATAAACAACATGAAAAATTACATTTAATGTTAGTTATAGAAAAAACAAATAGACGTTAAAAGTATTCTATGAGAAATTTTACCATTGGGTTGTCAAAAATATTGTTCCAAAAAACCTTTCCTGTATCCTTTAAAAAAATGAAATTTATAATGTCTAAAATGTTTTATTTTATTTCTAATTCTTGATTTTAATGGTATTTTATATAAAAAGAACTTACATATCATAATTTATGGACATCAGAAGATGATCATCATTAAAAAAAGCCATTGAGAATTCAATCTTCTTATTACTACAACATTTGAGCAGTGACATTAATTTATCTCCCGTAAAACTCAAGATGAAGATTATTAAATTATATATATGTTTTTAGGAATTATTATCATTAGGTTTTTGAAACATTTAAATGGAAACATCTTTTAACGTTGGGTTTGAAAAAAAAGCGATGTGAAATGATAGTTTTTATATCGGTTATCATAAAACTAATGTGAAGATGATATTTTTATTTTTTTTAAGATTGTTATTAATTTTTCTACCTAAGAATATAGTTTTTAATATCTATTATAAAAAAACACAATGAAAAACGAAAATTTTAATATCTTTTAAATGTGGTTTTTAAATATCCAATGTAAAAGGGCTTCTATGATGACTTTTGACATCAATTTCTCTAGAACTGAAGTTAAAAGTTGTATTATAATGATGGTTACAAAAAAATGACATAAAATACCTCAAATAATACCTTTAATAAACTATTTTTATAATTGATGTTAAAATGGAGATGTTAAAAATAATTTTCCAATTAGTAAAATCACTTTCTTAGGAATATTTTAATATTATACACACACATTTTTTATGATTTGTATACACAACACTAGTGAAATATAATTGCATGAATTTAACTATTATTACGTTTTTATGGTTTAGTTAAATTTCATACTTCAATTAGTTTTATGATTTATATATTTCAAAGTAGCATGGGAAACTTTGATTTGAAAATTTCTTTTTAAAATTTTTATGATTTTATTTCAAAACAATTTATTCCATGTCAATATTCTTGATATTATCTTCTGTATTCATTTATATAAAATAATTATTAATGATTTTTTATTTCATATTATACTTTCAATCAATTGATTTAAAAAATGAATCATTTTTACTTGTTTTATATGGAATGATTTGACAAAGTATGAAATTAATGTTATATTATTAACACATAAGATGATAATTAATTTTACTCCTCCATTGACATTATTTTATTTTCAGTTTCCCTATAATGATTTCATTTTTCCATAAATGAATAAATAAAATCTTATTATTTTTAGTTTTTTGGTACTGATAATGGGGTATAAATTAAGGGTTTATTTTTATATTGAAAATGAAATTTTGAAGAAAAAATGTATATTAAAATCAAAATGCAAAATGAATATGAGTTCAAATTGGTTTTTCAAATAATGGAAAATTTTAATTCATGTAGTGGTTCTTTGAAATTATAATTGAATGGTACACCCAAATAGAATTGTTTGGGCCTGTTATAACATTAATGATCAGTTCACCCAGATAGCGCTTCAGTGAATTGGGTAGTGATTATTTTCTCAGGATAATCATATTTAATATTAGGAATGTGGTTGTTCAAAACTATAAGTCTTTTATAATGGATCTATATGGTTTAAATTTGATAATTTCCCATGGAAAAAACATGAAATTTCTATAATTTATAATGATTCTTCATGGAAATATATTGTTTTCAAAAGCTAAAATAAATTATACAATTTTAGGATAGATATTTTAATTTTTGGTGGAAATGATTTTTTTGTAGAAAGGGGTTTCTATTAGATTTAATGTTTATCAATATACTAACTATTCACTTTATTTACTTCTTGTATTGATCATTTTATGTGCATCATGAAATTTTATCTATTTTTCATTGAATTTTAGGATTTTTTTCTAGATTAAATGTGTTCATGTTTTATGTTGTATAGATTTATAATGAAAGAGATCGTTATTTATTTTAAAAAAAATTATTATAGAAAAATTTATTCTAATTAGAAGTGCCTACTTTGTATTTTATGGTTTTATTAGGAATGATTTATGGTTTAATTATATAATCCATTAAATCAAAAAAGATACACAATGTGAAGTAAATCAATTTCTTATTGAAAAATAATGTTAAGGTAATATTTATGTTTGGGGCCTTATTGTTCGTATTACTGGTTGGAATTGATAACATATCGGTAAGGGAAAGATAAAAAACATTCCTTAGAAATACTTTAGAATATAGTAAAGGTAAAATTTTATAAATTTATAAGATTATCATTTTACATAATTTAAAATATGATTTATAGAATTTTTTTACATGGATGATAATGGAAATTTATAATGAGAAATAATTCGTAGGAATATATCCTTCAAAATCATCATCCTAAGAATGTTTAAATCAGAATAAATGTTTTTTTCAATGATATCACAGTTGAATCAGTAGATAAATTGTAGTGGAATCAATGATATAGTGAAACCCAATCTACCCCAGTGGGACATGTACTTTGTGGATCATTTAATGAGGAAACATCCATCATCATTTAATGGAACATCTATCTAGATAGTATCCAAAGAATGGAATAATGATCTGGAAAATATATTTGATTTCATGGGATGTTTATAACATCAAAATGATAACATTTACATTTTTCATTATGAAGGTGATGAATATGGTGTTATTTGGTGATGAATACCATAGATAAAGATGATATTGATTCCATGGAATGGAAAACATTATAATAACTTTTATTCAATAAGTCATTCAATAAGGATGTTAGAATCTGGATGAGAAGATAATTCCTAGAATTTAGGAAGGGAAGATGAATATTTGCAGCTAAAAAAATAATTTTCTTTCTTAGGACTAAATCTAATTATATTAATATATTTTCTAATATAAGGATTTAAAATCACTGAGAATGTTTTTTATTTTACTAAAAATATTAGGATGGAGTTTATAACTATTATGTGCCTCATTATGAAGAATGTAAGATGTGGTTATAATGGAATTTCATGTGGAAAACTAAAACAAATAAATGTGGAGTAATGTAATTGATGTTCCAATCCGGACGTATGGGGGGGGATAACCTAGAATCATGTATTATGATGACAGTGAAGTGTTAACAATGTGGGAATTTTGGCCATAGGGCCATCGAATGCAAGGAAAACAAACTCAAATAATAAAAGATTTTGGTAACTAATAGCCATCTGACTATAAGATGTTTTAGTAGAAATGAGATAGGTCATTATTCTAATATGATTCCAAATATAGTAGTAGTGGATGAAATTCATCATGATCATAAATTTAATTTTGTAGTGAGGTCATTTTATTCAACAAAAGTTGTTTTTAGATCATCTAATAATGTGGTGAAAGTTATGTTACATGTGTATCTTAATTTTACAATACCCTATTTGACTCAAGAACTTCAAATTATTTTATTTGTGTTAAATTAGATTTTAAATAGCTAATATCATCTAGGTAATGTTAGTTATAAATTTTGACAAAAAATTTGTTGGATGTATTAATGAAAAAATGTTTATATATGTCTTACTATTGACATTAGTTGATGGTATTTTCTACAAGTCATGTTGAACTACCCATACGATATGTTGATATCATTCATGGCGTGGATTTACTTTTATTTTATCATTCTATGATATATTTTAGTGATGATAAAATATTTTTCAATGATTTTTTACCTCTAATAACTTACTAATAATATGATAAATTCATTAGAGATTGAAATGAATGTTACATAGCTCATATTTTTTAAAATAAAAAATCATTAAAAATTAGTGATGTGTTTGTAGAAAATCAGTACATGGGTTTTTATTTAGATGGTTCTGATAGGTTTATTCTAGATCAAGAGGTTGACAATACAATTTTCTTAGTAGGTGATGTTAAATATATTTCTAAACCCTCTATATCTACCAACTCAAAGGGGAAATTTCAGAATTGAAAAATAAATTTTACGAGTTTATACATGAAGGCGTCTTCTGACCAATCACTTGACCATGGATTTTTCATTTATTTTTTTATTAAAATAAATGACGTGCCAATGAGTCTTTCAATAGATTATAGAACCTCAAATAACATCAATATTAAGAAAAAATATAATTTTCTTCATATCAATAATTTTTTTGATTATCGTGAGTGATTGTAATATTTTAAAATGTTCGACTTGAGGTTAGGGTACCATATATAGAATGTGAATTAATAATACATTCATAATACTACATTTTGAATATGATATGACCACTATGATTTTTTAGTTATTACTTTAGAGATATCTAATGAACCTTCTCTATTCAAGGATCTTATAAAATTAATTTTTCATGAGTAAATGGAAAATTTTTTTGTTTACTGATTAAATTTTGGTATATTCTAATATTAATGAAGCTATTTAAAAACATATATGGTTTTTTTTTGAAAAACATAAAATAAAGTAATCATTATGTTAACTTAACTAACTGTGAGTTTTTTTTGAAAAAAATTTCATTCTTTAGTCACATTGTTTTTAAAGATGTCATAATTGATGATATTAATAAAATGATATTTGTTAATGAATAGAGAAGACCCAAAAAAAATTTGGAATAATATTTATTGTGTAATAGTAGGTTACATCCCGCAGTTTTTTTATAAAACATTATCCTTTTTAAAGCCAACTTACTATGTTAACTAAAAAAAGAGATAGGTTTATCTAGACAAATAAATGTGATGATTATTTAAAAGAACTAAACTGATGAATGGTAAATAAAAAGTTTTTTTCTTGACTTCACGAAATGGTGATTACATCATCTAATGTGATTATTCATTGAACAGAATTGTTGTATCATTAATATGAATTACCATGTAACTTCATTTTCATCATGTCTTTCGAAACCCCATAATTTTATTTACCCTATAGATGATTTGGAACTAGATGTTGTCATTATTTCATTAAAAATGTGGATTCATTATTTTTATGGAGTATAATGTGAAATGTACACTAATAGATTAATATTAAAATGTATGTTCACTCATAAATAAATGAACATGATCTGAGTAAGATTGTTCGAAATTATCAAGGATTTTTATTACAGGATTCATTATCATCCTTGAAAAGAAAACAGGGTTTCCAATAGTTTGATAAAAAAAACTCTATGTTAAAAATATTTTGTTTTTAATGATACCCATTAATTAATTATTTGATTAATTTTTCCCAATAAATATATTTATACAGGGACATCCTATTTATTTTAGTGAAGTTTAATTTGACTTAATGCATTAAGAGGGATCATATATTTGATAAATATTTGAACAAAATCTATAAACAATTTAGAATGGTATGTTTTCACATTTTAATATTGATGTACATGTTTTTTAATATGGAAAAATATTATATCAACCTTGTGATTCATCGATGAGGAAGAGTTATTATAAGAAGCTCACAATTCTCTATATATTGTTCATCTGGGAATCACTAAGTTATATAATGAAATATAGGATTAGTATAGCTAGTATGGAATGAAAATTGATATTGACAAATTTATAGTAATGTGTTTTACTAGTGATCTTATTAAAGAATCATGATAGTTATCATATAGGAGGCTTCATCCTTTTCTAATACTGGAGTGAAAATTCAAAAATGTATCAATGGATTTCACAGAAGGACTGTTGAAGACGTCTCAAGGTAATAATTTTATTTGGGTTATTATTGATCTTTTAACTAAATCTATACATTTCATTTATATTAGAGATATGATTTATTTAGAGAGGCTATTATAGATTCTATTTAAAGGATTTTATAAAGATACATAGAGTGGATCAATCCATTATATTAGGCTGTGATCCTAATTTAAAATACACATTTTGGAAAGGTCATAAAAATCCCATTTGTATTGAATTATAATTTAGTATAGTTTTCCATCCTCAAAACAATGAGAAATATAATAAAATAATTCATTACACGGACTAAATGCTTCATTAATATTAAATAGATTACAATGGATGTTGGGATCAACATATATCTTTGGTATAGTTTTCTAATAATAATGATTTCCATTCCAGTATATAGTTGGAACTATATGAGGAATTATGTGGAAATAGGTGTGGGAAGCAACCATTTTTGGATGATATTGGAGAATTGTAGTTGATGGGATCCAAGTTGGTTAAGGAATTTTTAGAAAAAGTTTAGTTGATTCATAAACACATTGGAACCAATCAAAAGAGGTGGAAAGGATATTCAAATAACTATATGAATTATTTGTATTTTCTGCTAGGTGATCATGTCTTTCTAAAAGTTTTTCAATAAAAATGTTTGATGGTTTCTATGAAGAAGGGGAAGCTGAGTTCACAGGTCAATGGACTATCTGAAGTCATAGAAAAGTTGTATCATTTTATTAGTGAGTAAACATTCCTTCGAGTTTATACAAGGTTCAAAACATATTTCCTGATTCAACTTTAAATAAATATGTATCAAACTAATATAACACCCTGATATTTTTTGAGAAGTATATTTTTTATGTAATATTTTATACAGAAAGGAATCTTCCACTACACACAACACTATCTTGGCTTGCGTTACACGCAATCATGACCTTCCTCGATAGCGTGTGTAGTACGAAATACCGAGTTTCACTAAACAACGATATATTATAATATTATAAACTATCCATTATGAATATTATTAACTGAATTTTTAATTTTATAACATTATAATTCATCTTATAAATTTTCTAGAATGAGGTATGAAAATTAAATCAGTTTTTTGGATAAAAGAAGTATTTTTCAAAAAAATGCAGTTTTACCGCCTTTTGATGGTGCACCCACATTAAATCTAGTTTTGACAAGTTTATAGGTTCAATATGACAAAATAAAATTTTTCTTTAAAATCAGGATATGAAATTTTACTTTTGATAAAATTTTTATATTATCTTGATAACTTTCATATTTTAATGAATAGTAAAAACAGGTTAAATTTTAATTAAAAAAAACTTTTTGCATCGCAATACTTTATATGATTAAATTAAAATATTGATTATTTTTAATGTATAAATAGAATATATTTTTACCATTTAATATAATGTATGTCATTAGAATTAATTTTACATTGAATTCATAGGTAAAAGCATTTCAATCTTTGGCAATGTTTTAACTTTTAAAACCTGTTTGCATAACAACGGGATTAATTTAAAATTAATTACAGCAACTTATGTGTTTTGAATTTTGATAAATGGATTCCATATTTGGAATCAGTGGGTCTAAATTATGTTAATAGGTTACATTTTTTATATTATGAATAGTAACTACGGTAATTTTTATTTACTATGGTTAAAGGTAAATTGGGTAATTCAAGGTTAAAAGAATATAATAATAATTCAAAATTACCTTGACACCTGTTCTAACCTTATTGGATGAGTAGTGGACTACCATGGGAATCCTTGGGTCTATTTTGGGACTCCATTGAGCCACTTGGTAGTGACATTGACAATTTGGATTAATTAATATAATGTAAAGACAAAATTGACATTAACAAAAATCCTCTAGTAATTAACTTTTATAAGGGGTTATATAAATTATATTTTCGACTATAAATATTCATTGGAAAGATAAAACGATTTCCTACATAAGGATACTTTTTTATAATTTTTAGACACCAAATAAATTAAATTATTTATGACACAATAATGATTAATTATTTACCTCATTAAGAAATGATTTAAATAAATAAGATTATAATGATTAAAATATTTTCCAAAACATGTCCAATTCTGATTGGATGATTTTATTTAGACCATGAGTCATCTTGTATTAATCTTTAATGATTTTTGGTCCTTTTTAAACCGAATATAAGTTTACAATGAAATAATATTTCTGCACTTTCCAAAGGTGGCCCTCTCCTCCCTTATAAAAGGGCACCTCCTCCCTCTCTTCCGCACACCAATTTGAGCCTTCACGCTCGAACAACCCCTGACGATTTCACATCCTCACATCCTTTGAAACATACTAGAGGTACTGTTCTTCTCAAAAGACCAACTCTAGTACCTTAAGTGAAAGTTTAAAGGAGGGACTTTGAGAAAGAGGTAATACCTTCTACCGTTTTCTTCAAGTTCAATTCTTCTTCTACTCCTTATTCTTTAGATGTTTCATTATGAGGAAATAACATCATTATACCTCATATACTGATATGTTATTGTGAATATGAAACAACCGTATTTCACCTCTTATCTATCCTATGGAAAAAGAAATCACCGCGCGTGTGTACGTACGGAATACCCTCTCCACGCCGTGGTGTAATATGTTTTCCACCACCACCTTACTTGGATGGGTATTATGGTGTAAAGAATAACTATACATGATTATTGTAAAGTGATATTGATTCTGAAATAGTATACATACACTTCAATATAATTCCACGATCATGGGAATGATATCATCGCTCGTGCGTGCGTACGACCTACCGTCTCCACGATGTGATGCGACTCGTTCTATTTGATCTTCATTGAATAATTATTATAAAAATGAATAGAATGAATTAATATGATATATATTACACAAAAACCATTCTATAAATGATCTATATATATCCTATAAAATGGAATAAGAATTTATTCGACAAAACACGCATAAGAACATAAAGCAATAAACACCCGAATAACAAGTAGCAATGAAATATTACCAATAAGAAGCTAAGAATATGACCATATATGATATCATAACCATGAATATGATTCTTTAATAATTCAAATACATTATTTAAATCATTATACAGGAGTTTCAGACATCTACAAAGCATATTGGACCTAAGGTAAGGGAAAATCTCACAATCTCATTTTTATCCGAGATTGTTTATACTTAAGAATTTACTAGGGAATATTTATCATCCATATCCATGTTTCCTCAATATTTAATATTATTTATATCCTCAAACAATGTTTTAAATCCAATTTTACACTTTTGTGAGTTTTTAGTAAAAGATATATATGGAATCTTTTGTCATTTTTAATATGAGGTACTTTTTGACTTTTCCGGCCAAAGTATGAGAAGAATGTTTTTTATCCTACACAGTATGAATGGATTTTTATGATTTCATAGATCATTATTTATATGAAGCTTAATTTAAAAGTTTTCACGTTTATTTTTAATCAAATTATTTTAGATTTAAATTGTATGACATGTTAAGAAAGGAAAATTGTTTTTGAAGTAGAAAGGATATTTTACTCAAGAATGGAGTTCAAGTGTTTTATCAAAATTATTTTTCATATATGATAATATAGTGTTCTGTTTCTATCCCTATTTTTACATTATTTTGATTTTTTTATGATGGAATTATTCTTATTATGTCCTTTTATCTTATATAGATTATCTTCTGATGGCATGATGTTTAAGAATACCATTTTTATTACATGGCTTAAGCAATGATGTATGATTTATGATTTTGTGGAACACATAAGAATGGTATCATTATGAGATGGGTGGGACCTATAACTCTCTCCAATGCATTGGGTAATGATTTATATCTCATGAGATAGACATGGCTGGAACGACAGGTTAAACCGGTTTAGTGAAACATGACTGAACCTAGGAGTGAACTCGGTTTAGAAATGGACTTTGTTTGCTAAGATAGTCTTGGATATGAGTCTTGAATATTAATAAATGATTCTCTATGATTATGTGTGTATTCCAGAATGTTTTATGTTTTAAGATATGATTATTGGGATTACATTTCACTACTATGATTTATCCCATGTTAAGAAATTATGATATCTATTAGTGGTTAAGATTTACAAAATGTTATGTTCTTATGAATATGATGTGATTGATATTTCTTTTGTTTACCCTTACTGAGAATTTGAGCTCACCCTTTTGTATGTTTTCTTTTCCCATTTCATGAAGAAGGTTATTAAGTAGTATATGCCAAAAGGGACTCTCGATATGATGAAATAAATGTGAGACATTGTAGATGCTTTATAAACTAGTTGTTTATGTTTCCTAGTTTCTAAAGACACTATAGCTATACAGTCCTACCATTGTTTTGTTATATGTTGTAATAAGTGTGCTTAAATTTTGAAGTAATAAAAATGTATGTAATTTATGGGTAGTTATAGTTGGTATCAGAGGAAAGGTATAGTCAACCTTTGGAAACTAGGACGTGAAAGCCTTAGTAAGAACCCTAGGATAAGTCTAAGAATAGAACACAATAGAGTGTTTTAGAAATTTCCATTAACAACCTATGATAAGACCTTAACTGTAAAATTTTGTTCTTGATTATGTGGTATTCCTTTTCTAATTAGTGTTTCTCACACTATTCTTCTTGGTTTTAGTCAATGGATGGAACATAAAGGAACCATGTTAATGAAGAATGCGACGGGAAATGCAATGATTGTCCCCCTGAGCAACCAAACGATATGGGAGCTGGAATGAAAAATAATGTAGCCATGGTCACACAACATTCTCAAGCTATGAATCATGCAGGACTTCCAAACGAGAAAAGGAAGGAGAAACATTCTGTTGAATCCTTCATGAGGGAGCGTCCACCTTCATTCAGCGGGTCTTCTGATCCATTAGTGGCTGAACAATGGATCAATACCACTGAAAAGATATTTTCAGTTCTTCAATGTTCTGAACATGTCAAATTCTTCTTAGCAGTGTATCGTTTGGAAGGTGATGCTGATCAATGGTGGATTCTTATCAAGAATATGAGGCAAAGAGATTAAATTGAATCCATGGAATGGGACGAGTTCAAGAACATATTTTTCAATAAGTACATCCCTCGTATTCTTCGAACAAAGATGGAGAAAGAGTTTCTTGAATAGAAGCAAAAGTATGACGAATCAATTGGTACATATGAAGAAAATTTTACAATACTTGAAAGTTATGCTTTTGGGATTATTATCCAACCAGAGAGTAAAATTGATCGAATCTTTAGTGGCTTAAAACCAAGTCTTCGAAGGGTGTTAGCCATAAGGGACTTCAATAGATACGGGGAAATTGTTCGATGTGCTTACAAGGAAGAGATAGAGATTCGAGTAACCCATCAGTCATATGGGTTTGATAAGAAGAGTAAAATGGAATTCAAAGGAAAATCTAAAGTGCACACTAAAACGAAGATGAGTTTTCCCTTATGCTCAAAGTGTGGAAACAAACATGGAGGGAGTTGTCTTAAAAAGAAAAGTAAATATTTAAAATATGGAAAGGAAGGTCATCGGGAATTTTAATGCCGCAATGATGGGAAGAAGATTTCTAGTGATGCGAACAAAGAAAAGGCTACACAGAGTGCACCTCATACACTCCAATGTTACAAGTGCAAGGAAATGGGGAATTATTCCAATCAATGCCCTAATCTAATGGCTGTTGATGATGAACGACGCCAACAAACTCTTAAGGCTAATGATAAAGGAAAGTCACATGCAATTTCTATCAGTGATGTGGAGTACGACAACAAATTGGTGAAAGGTACACTTACCATCCACTCTAAAGTAGAAAATGTTTTATTTGATTCTGTATCCACCCACTATTTTCTTTCGGATGAATTTTCTAAGGGTATCTACGTATTACCTCAACAATTAGATGTTGAGTTAGCTGTGACAACCCCTAATGGCACAACAGTCGCATCAAAAGTTTATAATTCTTCTCTGATTGATGTTTGTGAGAAAGTGCTTCCTACTGATCTTGTAATCCCTCCTATAGTGGAATTTGATGTGATTCTTGTCTTGGATTGGATTTCTTTATATGGAGCTCATATCAATTGCCAAATAAGGGAAGTCATATTTCATATTCGAGTTCAATCTATGATCATCTATCGATGCAAGGATGAATATAACCTTCCAGTGGAAATTTCTTCCATCTTATGGGTCTTGATTCTACTAAATGAAGGTTAATTATCTCAAATGGTTGGAGAGAAACTCAGGATTATGAATATTCCCATTGTACGGGAGTTTTACGATGTCATTCTAGAGGAATTTTTGGGTCTTCCACCAAATCGGGAAGTAGAATTTTCAATAGAACTCGTACTGGGTGCTTTGCCTATTTCAAAGACACCTTATAGAATGGTCCCAATTGAGTTGCAGGAATTGAAGAAGCAACTGCAAGAGAATATTGATAGGGGATTCATACACCCTAGTGTCTCACCTTGGGGAGCACCAATTCTTTTTATTAATAAGAAATATAGATCAATGAGACTCTGCATTAATTATTCAGAACTTAACAAGATCACTATCAAGATCAAATATCATCTCTCGTGCATTGATGACTTATTTTACCAACTAGGCAGACCTCAATAATTTTCCAAGATTGATCTTCATTCTGGGTATCATAAATTAAGGCTCAAAAGGGAGTATATACCAAAGACGAATTTCTGTACAAGGTATGGACACTATGAATTTATAATGATGCCATTTGGTCTTACTAATGCCCCTGATGTCTTCATGTATATGAGGAATAGAGTCTTTAGAGACTATCTTGATCAGTTTGTGGTAGTCTTTATCGATGATATTCTTGTCTATTCAAAGAGAAAGGAAGAACATGGTGATAACTTGAGAATTATATTTAAGACTATGAGAAAGGAGAATAATTATGCCAAATTTACCAAGTGTGAGTTTTGGCTTCAAAAAGTTTCATTTTCGGGCCACATAATCTCAAAAGAGGGGATATCTGTGGATCCAGCAAAAGTAGAGGTTATCGAAAGATGGTCGGGACCAACAACAGTAACTGAGATCTGAAGTTTTCATGGCTTGGCTAGATATTACCGACGTTTTGTGAATAATTTTTCAAGGTTATCTAACGCACTAACCAAGTTCACTTGGAAAGGAGTTAAGTTTGTTCGGACGGAGGAATGTGAAGATAATTTCAAAGAGCAAAAAAGAAGGTTAGCCAGTGCACCTGTGCTCACACTACCTTGATATGGAGAAATGTTTGTGATCTACAATGATGCATCCAAGAAGGGACTGGGGTGTGTTCTCATGAAAAATGATTTGGTGATAGCTTATGCCTCACGACAGTTGAAAATCCATGAGCTAAATTACCCAACTCATGATTTGGAGTTAGCTACAGTAATATTTGAATTAAAGATTTGGAGGCATTACCTTTATGGTGAAAGGTGTGATATTTATACTGATCATAAAATTTTAAAGTATATTTTCACAAAAAAGTAGCTGAATATGCGTCAAAGAAGATAGTTGGAGCTGATTAAGGATTATGACTGCTCTATTCATTACCACCCTATGAAAGCAAACACGTTGGAAGACGCATTACATCTACAAGACCATGCTAGCTTATCCATGATTAGGATCAAAAAATATCCAATATTTAAGGATTTATAAAGGATGGATCCTGGAATTATAATGGAAGGGGAGAAATCTTATCTTCCTCAAATGAATGTTCAACTATCTATACACGTGAAGATTAAATAGGCACAAAAAAAAGATTTAGAGTTACAAAAGAAGTTGATAAATGTTCCCGAATTCAACCTAGATTGTGATGGGATAATAAGGTTCTGGAATCGGTTTTCTGTTCTTCCCCTCCCAGAATTAAAGAAGGAGCTACTGGACGAGGCTCATAGTTATTCGTTTTCTATTCATCCTAGAAGTACAAAAGATGTACAGGGACTTGAAAGAGTACTTCTGGTGGGATGGCATGAAAATAGATGTTGCTGAATATGTCTCTCGATGCTTGGTTTGTCAGCAAGTTAAAGTTGAGAGACAAATGTATAAGGGGATGTTACAACCATTACCCATACCAGAATAGAAATAGGAAAACATCACTATGGACTTTGTAATTGGACTTCCTAAAACATCCAAAGGAAATAATGTTATCTGGGTTATAGTTGATCGTCTTACGAAGTCGGCACACTTCATTATTATTAGAGAATATTTTTCTCTAGATCATCTTCACAGGATATATGTAAAGGAAATGGTAAGATTGCATGGAGTACCACTTTCCATTATATATGATCGGGATCTGAGGTTTACCTTAAAATTTTGGTGACGTCTTCAGCATTCTCTAGATACGGAGTTGAGTTTCAGCACTGCTTACCATCCTCAGACAGGCGGTCAGTCTAAGAGGACAATTCAAACTCTAGAAGACATGTTGAGAGCTTGCTCTATATATTTCAATGGTGGTTGGGATCAACACCTATCTTCAGTGTAATTTTCTTATATTAATATCTTTCACTCCAGTATTCAGATGGCTCCTTATGAAGCCCTGTATGGAAAGAAATGCAGAACCTCAACTAGCTATGATGAAGTAGGGGAATGAAAGCTATTAGGACCTGATCTTCTTTATGAGATGGCATAAAAGGTCAGATCTATTCAATAAAACATATGAGCAGCTCAGAGTCAACAAAAAAGTTATGCCGAAAACCGAAGAAAATACCTAGAGTTTGAAGTGGGTGATAAAGTGTTTTTACAAATATCTCCTTGGAAGAGAGTAATGAGATTTGGAAAGAAGGGAAAGTTCAGCCGTTGGAATATTGGTCCTTTTGAAATTATGGATCGTGTTGGGAAGGTAGCTTACCGATTTCTTCTTTCACTGAATCTCTCTCAAGTTCACGATGTGTTCCATGTATCTCTCCTGAGAAAGTACACACCTGATCCTTCACATGTACTCAAATCCGAATTTTTACCGCTCGAACAAGATCTTTCTTATGAAGAACAACCTATAGGGATTCTAGATCATAGCGAAAAAGTCCTATGGAACAAGACCACTCGCTTGGTGATAGTTTTATGTAGTAACCACCAATTAGAAGAAGCTACATGGGAACTTGAGGATATGATGAGAGAGAGGTATCCTCATCTGTTTGTTACGAAGTGACGAATTTCATGGTTGAAATTCATTTTAAGGGGGGTAGAATGTAACACCCTAATATTTTAGGAGAATTATATTTTTTTAATGTAATATGTTATACGGAAAGAAATCTTCCAATACACACAACACTAGCTTGGCTTTCGTTAACACAATCGTGACCTTCTTCGATAGTGTGTGTAGTACGCAATAACGAGTTTCACTAAACAACGATATATTATAAAATTATAAACTACCTATTATGAATATTATTAACTAAATATTGAATTTTATAACATTATAATTGATCTTATACATTTTCTAGAATGAGGTATGAAAACAAAATCAGTTTTTTGGATAAAAGAAGTATTTTTAAAAAAATGCAGTTTTACCACCTTTTGATGGCGCACCCACTTTAAATCTAGTTTTTGACACGTTTATAAGTTTAATATGACAAAATAAAATTCTTTTTTGAATCAGGATATAAATATTTACTTTGGATAAATTTTTCATATTATTCTGATAACTTTCATATTTAAATGAATAGTAAAAACACGCTATATTTTAATTAAAAACAACTTTTTTCTTCGCAATACATCATATTGTTAACCTAAAATAGTGAATGTTTTTAAATTATAAATATAATATATTTTTACCATTTAATATAATGTATTTCATTAGCATTAATTTTACATTGAATTCATTAGAAAAAACATTTCAATCTTTGGCAATGTTTTAACTTTTAAAACCTGTTTTCTTAACAACGGGATTAATTTTAAATTAATTACTGCAACTTCTGTGTTTTGAATTTTGAAAAATGGTTTCCATATTTTTAATCAGTGGGTCCAAATTATGTTAATAGGTTACTTTTATTTTTTTTGTTATTATGAATAGTAACTACGTTAATTTTTATTTACTACAGTTAAAGGTCAATAGGGTAATTCAAGGTTAAAAGAATATTATAATAATTAAAATTTATCTTGAAACTTGTCCTATCCTTATTTTATGAGTATTGGCTGACCATGGGCATCCATGGGTTGATTTCGGGACCCCATTGAGCCACTTGGTAGTGACAATGACATTTTGGATAAATTAATTTAACGAAAAGACAAAATTGACATTTACAAAATTCTTTTAGTAATTAATTTTTATATGGGGTTATATAAATTATATTTTCGACTATATATATTCATTAGAAAGCTAAAACTATTTCCTATATAATTATATTTGTTTTATAATTTTTAGTCAACAAATATATTAAATTATTTATGACACAATAATGATAAAGTATTTACCTCGTTAATAAATGATTTAAATAAATAATATTATAATGATTAAAATATTTTCAAAAACATTTCCAATTCGGATTGGATGATTTTATTTAGACCATGAGTCATATTATATTCATCTTTAATTATTTTTTGACCTTTCTAAACTGACGATAAATTTATAATAAAATAATATTTCCACACTTTCCAAAGGTGCCCCTCTCCTCCCTTATAAAAGGGAACCCCCTCCCTCTCTTACTCACACCAATTTGAGCCTTCATGCTCAGCTAACCCCTACTCATTTCACTTCGCCACTTCATTAGAAACCTACTAGAGGTACTGGTCATCTCAAAATACCAACTCTAGTTACTTAAGAGAAAGTTTAAAGGAGGGACTTTGAGAAAGAGGTAATACTTTCTACCGTTTTCTTCAAGTTCTATTCTTCTTCTACTCCCTCTGATTTAGTTGTTTAATTATGATGTAATAACATCAGTATCTATCATATACTGATATTTTATTATGAATATGAAACAACCCTATTTCACCTGTTATCCATCCTATGGAAAACAAAATCACCGTGCGTGCGTACGTACAGAATACCGTCTCCACGCCGTGGTGTAATCTGTTTTCCACGACCACCATACTTGGATGGGTATTATGGTGTAAAGAATAAATATACATGATTATTTTAAAGTGATATTGATTCTGAAATAGTATACATACAATTCAATACAATTCCACGATCATGCGAACGATATCATCACTCGTACGTACGTACGGCCTACCGTCTCCACGATGTGATGCGACTCGTTCTATATGGTCTTCAGTGAATAATGATTATATAAATGAATTGAATGAATGAATATGATATATATTACACTAATAAATTTTTTTAAATGATGTCTCTATATCCTATAAAGAGGAATGAGAATTTATTCGACAAAACACGCGTAAGAACATAAAGCAATAATCTCCCGAATAACAAGTAGCAATGAAATATTACTAATAAGAAGCCAAGAATATGACCATATATGATATCATAACAATGAATATTATTCTATAATAAGTAAATGAAATTATTTAAATCATTATACAGGAGTTTCAGACACGTACAAAGCATATCAGACCTAAAGTAAGGGAAAATCTCACAATCTCATTTTTATCCAAGATTGTTTATACTTCAGAATTTTCTGGGGAATATTTATCATCCACATCTATGTTTCATCAACATGTAATATTAATTCTATCCTCCTACACTGTTTTAAATCCTATTTTACCCATTGGTGAGTTTTTAGTAAAAGATATGAAAGGAATATTTTGTCATTTTTAGTATGAGGTACTTTTTGACTTTTCTGGCCAAAGTATGAGAAGAATGTTTATATAACCGATACAACATGAATGGATTTTTTTGATTTCATAGAACATTATTTCCATGAAGCTTCCTTCACATGTTTTCATGTTTATTTTTAATCAACTTCTTTTAGTTTATAATTGTATGACATGTTAAGAAAGGAAAAATGTTTTTGAAGTAGAAAGGATATTTTCCTCAAGAATGGGGTTCAAGTGTTTTATCAAAATTATTTTCCATCTAAGATAATATAGGGTTCTATTTCTATCCCTATTTTTACATTGTTTTGATTATGTTATGATGTAATTATTCTTATGATGTCCTTTTATCTTATATGGATTATTTTATGATGGCATGCCATTTAAGAATACCATTTTTATTACATTGGTTAAGCTATGATGTATGATTTATGATTTTGTGGCACACATAAGAATGGTATAATTATAAGATGGGTGGGACATATATCTCCCACCAATGCATTGAGTAAAGATTTATATCTCATGAGATAGACATGGTTGGAATGGCAGGTTAAACCGGTTCAGTGAAACAGAACTGAAATGATGAGTGAACTCAGTTCAGAAATGGACTTTGTCCGGTAAGATAGTCTTGGCTATGAGTCTTGAATACTAAAAAATTATTTTCTATGATTATGTGTGTATTCCACAAAGTGTCATGTTTTTTTGTTATTATTATTGGGTTTACATTCCACTAGTATGATTTATCCCATGTTATGAAATTATGATCGCTTTTGTAGGTTAAGATTTCAAAAAAATTATGTTCTTATGAATATGATGTGATTGATGTTTCTTTTGTTTACCCTTACTGAGCATTTGAGCTCACACATTGTATGTTTTCATTACCCAGGTCATGAATAAGGTTATTAAGAAGGATATGCCAATTGGGACTCGAGATATGATGAAATAAATGGGAGACAGTGTAGATGTTTTATGAACCAGTTGTTTATCTTTCCCAGTTTCTAAAGACACTATACCTATATAGTCCTACAATGGTTTTTTATATGTTGTAATAAGAGTTCTTAAATTTTGAAGTAATAAAAATTTATTTAAATTATGGGTCATTATATTTGGTATCAGAGGAAAGGTATAGTCAACCTTTGGAAACTAGGACGTGAAAGTCTTAGTAAGAACCATAAGGATAAGTACAAGCATAGAACACAATCTTAGTGTTTTAGATATTTCCATGAACAACCTATGATAAGACCTTAAGTGTAAAATTTTGTTCTTGATTATGTGGTTTTCCTTTTATAATTAGTGTTGCTCACATTATTCTTCTTGGTTTTAGTCAGTGTCTAGAACCAGAAGGAACCGTGTTAATTTGGAATGTGATGGGTAATGCAATGATTGTCCCCCTGAGAAACCAAACGATATGGGAGCTGGAATGAAAAATATTGTAGCCATGATCACACAACTTTCTCAAGCTATGAATCATGCAGGACTTCCAAATGAGCAAAGGATGGAGGAAAATTCTGTTGAATCCTTCATGAGGCAGCGTCTACCTTCATTCAGCGGGTCTTCTGATCCATTAGTGGCTGAACAATGGATCAGTACCACTGAAAAGATATTTTCAGTTCTTCAATGTTCTGAACATGACAAAGTCATCTTATTAGTGTATCATTTGGAAGGTGATGCTGATCAATGGTAGAATCCTATCAAGAATACGAGGCAAAGAGATGAAATTTAATCCATGGAATGGGATGAGTTCAAGAACTTATTTTTCAGTAATTACATCCCTCATATTCTTCGAACAAAGATGGAGATGTAGTTTCTTGAACTGGAATATAAGGATGATGAATCTGTTGGTACATATGAAGAAAGTTTTACAAGACTTTCAAGGTATGCTTCTGGGATTATTATCCAACCTGAGAGTAAGATTGATCGATTCTTTAGTGGCTTAAAACCAACTCTTCGAAGGGTGTTATACATAATGGACTTCAATAACTACGAGGAAATTTTTTAATGTGCTCTCAAGGTTGAGATGGATATTAGAGTAACCCATCAGTCATATGGGTTTGATAAGAAGAGGAAAATAGAATTCAATGGAAAATCTAAAGAGCACACTAAAAAAAGATGAGTTTCCTCTTATGCTCAAAGTGTGGAAAGAAACATGGAGGAAGTTATCTTAAAGGGACAAGTAAATGTTTCAAATGTGGAAAGGAAGGTCATCGGGCATTTGAATAACGCATTGATATATGGAAATGTCAAGTGATGTGAAAAAAGAAAAGGCTCCAAAGAGTGCACCTTCTACACTTCAATGTTACAAGTGCAAGGAAATGGAGAATTATGCCAATCAATGCCCTAATCCAAGGGTTGTTGATGATGAATGATGCCAACAAACTCTTAAGGATAAAGAAAAAGGAATGTCACATGCAATTTATATCAGTGATGTGGAGTAGATAATGAAGTGGTGAAAGGTACACTATCCACTCTAAAGTAGAAAATGTTTTATTTGATTCTGGATCCACCCAATCTTTTAATTCTGAAGAAGTTTCTAAGGGTATCGCTATATTACCTCAACAATTTGATGTTGAGTTAGCCGCGACAACCCCTAATGGCACAACAGTCACATCAAAAGTTTATAATTCTTCTCCGATTGAAGTTTTTGGTAAAGTGCTTCCTACAAATCATGTGATCCTTCCTATAGTGGAATTTTATGTGATTCTTGGCATGTATTGGCTTTCTTTATATGGAGACTATTTCAATTTACAAAGAAGGTATGTCATATTTCATATTCCAGATCAATCTATGATAGTTTATCGATGCAAGGATGAACATAATCTTCCAGTGGAAATTTCATCCATCTTATGGGTCTTTATTCCACTAAATGAAGGTTATTTATCTCAAATGGATGGAGAGAAAATCACGATTAAGAATATGGCCATTGTACGGGAGTTTGATGATGTCTTTATGAGGAATTTTCGGGTCTTCCAGCAAATCGTGAAGTAGAATTTTCAATAGAACTCGTACGAGGTTCTTTTCTTATTTCAACGAAACCTTATAGAATGGCCCCAATTGAGTTTTAGGGATTGAAGAAGAAACTGCAAGAGAATCTTGATAAGGGATTCATACGCCCTAGTGCGTCACCTTGGGGAGCACCAGTTCTATTTGTTAAGAAGAAAGATGGATCAATGAGACCCTGCATTGATTATCGGGAACTTAACAAGATCACTATCAAGAAAAAATATCATCTCCCATGCATTTATGACTTATTTGACCAACTACGCGGAGCTTAATACTTTTCCAAGATTGATCTTTATTCTGGGTATTATTAATTAAGGGTCAAAAGGGTGGATATACCAAAGATGGCTTTCCGTACAAGGTATGGACACTATGAATTTATAGAGATTCCATTTGGTCTTACTAATTCCCCTGATATCTTCATGGATCTGATGAATAGAGTCTTTAGAGACTATCTTGATCAGTTTGTGGTAGTCTTTATATGTGATATTCATGTATATTAAAAGAGGAAGTATGAACATGAAGATCACTTGAGAATTATATTGAAAACCCTGAGAAAGGTGAAGCTTTATGCCAAATTTACCAAGTGTGAATTTTGGCTTCAAAAAGTTTCATTTTTTGGGACACATAATCTCAAAAGAGGGGATATCTGTGGATCCAACAAAAACAGAGGTTATCGAAAGATGGACGATACCAACAACAGTAACTGAGATCCGTAGTTTTCTTGGCTTGGCTGGATATTACTGACGTTTTGTGAAAGATTTTTTAAGGTTATCTAACCCACTCACCAAGTTGACTTGGAAAGAAGTTATGTTTGTTTGGACGGAGGAATGTGAAGAGAATTTCAAAGAGCTAAAAAGAAGGTTAGCCAGTGCACCTTTGCTCACACTACCTTGCAGTGGAGAAAGGTTTGTGATCTACATTGATGCATCCTAGAAGGGACTGGGGATTGTTCTCATGAAAATTGATATGGTGATAGCTTATGCCTCACGACAGTTGAAAATCTATGAGAAAAATTACCCAACTCATGATTTGGAGTTTGCTGCGGTAATCTTTGCATTAAAGATTTGGAGGCCTGACCTTTATGGTGAAAGGGGTGATATTTATACTGATCATAAAAGTTTAAAGTATATTTTCACAGAAAAGGTGATGAATATGCATCAAAGAAGCTGGTTTGAGATGATTAAGGATTATGACTTCTCAATTCATTACCACCCTGGGAAAGCAAACAAGGTGGACGACCCATTAAGTCGACAAGACCATGCTAACTTATCCATGATGAGGATCACAAAAGATCCAATATTTATGGATTTACAATGGATGTATAATGGAATTATAATGGATGGGGAGAAATCATATCTTTCTCAAATGAATTTTCAACCATTTGTACACGATAAGATTAAAGAGGCAGAGAAAAAAGATGTAGAGTTATAAAATAAGGTGAGAAATGTTCCTGAATTCAACCTTGATTGTGATGGGATAATAAGGTTCAGGAATCGGGGTTGTGTTCCTCCCATCCCAGAATTAAAGAAGGAGCTACTAGAAGAGGCTCATAGTTCTTCATTTTATATTCATCATGTAAGTACAAACATGTACATGGACCTGAAATAGTACTTCTAGTGGGATGGAATGAAAAGACATGTTGTTGAATATGTCTCTTGATGTTTGGTTTGTCACCAAGTTAAAAATGAGAGACAAAAGTATAAGGGGATGTTACAACCATTACCTATACCAGAATGGAAATGTTAAAACATCACTATGGACTTTGTCACTAGACTTCCTAAAACATCCAAAGGCAATAATGCTATCTGGGTTATAGTTGATCGTCTTACGAAGTCGGCACACGTCATTACTATTAGAGAATATTTTTCTCTTGATCAGCTTACCAGGATATATTTAAACGAAGTGGTAATATTTCATAGAGTACCACTTTCCATTATATATGAATGGGATCTGAGGTTTACCTCGAAATTTTGGAAAAGTCTTCAGCATGATCTAGATACGAAGTTGAGTTTCTACACTGCTTACCATCCTCAGACAGACGGTCAATCTGAGAGGACTATTCAAACTATAGAAGACATGTTGAGAGATTTCTCTATGGATTTCAAAGGTGGTTGGGATCAACACCTATCTTTGGTGGAATTTTCTTATAATAATAGCTTTCACTCCAGTATTCAAATGGATCCTTATGAAGCCCTCTATGGAAAGAAATGCATAACTCCAACTTGCTGGGATGAAGTTAGGGAAAGAAAGGTATTATGACCTAATCTTGTTTATGAGATGGCAGAAAAGTTCATATCTATTTAACAACACAGAAGAGCAGCTTAGAGTTGACAAAAAAGTTATGCCGACAACCGAAGAAAAGACCTAGAGTTTGAAGTGGGTGATAAAGTGTTCTTACGAATATCTTTTTGGAAGAGAGTAATGATATTTGGAAATAAGGGAAAGATGAGCCCAAGGTATATCGGTCATTTTCAAATTATGGATCATTTTCTGAAGGTATCTTACCGATTGGAGCATCCACCGAATCTCTCTCAAGATCATGATGTGTTCCATGTATCTCTCCTGAGAAAGTATATACCTGATCCTTCACATGTACTCAGCTCAGAAGTTATACTGCTGGAACAAGATCATTCGTATGAAGAACAACCGATAGAGATTCAAGATCGTAGTGAAAAAGTCCTACGAAACATGACCACTTTCTTGGTGAAAGTTTTATGGAGGAACATCCAATTATAAGAATCTACATGGGAACTTGAGGATATGATTAGGTAGAAGTATCCTCATTTGTTTGTTAGGAAGTGACGAATTTCGAGCAAGAAATTCATTTTAAGGGGGGTAGAATGTAACACCCTGATATTTTAGGTGAAGTATATTTTTTATGTAATATGTTATACGGAAATGAATCTTCCACTACACACAACACTAGCTTGGCTTGCGTTACACGCAATCGCGAACTTCCTTGATAGCGTGTGTAGTACGCAATACCGAGTTTCACTATACAACGATATATTATAATATTATAAACTAGCCATTATGAATATTTTTAACTGAATTTTGAATTTTATAACATTATAAATCATCTTATACATTTTCTAGAATGAGGTATGAAAAGAAAATCTATTTTTTGGATAAAAGAAGTAATTTTAAAAAAATGCAGTTTTACCGCCTTTTGATGGCACACCCACTTTAAATCTAGTTTTTGACAATTTTATTAGTTCAATATGAAAAAATAAAATTCTTCTTTAGAATCATGATAAAAAAATTTACTTTGGATAAATTTTTCTTAATATTCTAATAACTTTCATATTTTAATGAATAGTAAAAACACACTATATTTTAATTAAAAACAACTGTTTTTCATCGCAATACTTTATATGTTAAAATTAAAATATTTAATGTTTTTAAAGTATAAATAGAATATATTTTTACCATTCAATAAAATGTATGTCATTAGCATTAATTTTACATTGAATTCATAGGTAAAAACATTTCAATCTTTGGCAATGTTTTATCTTTTAAAACCCGTTTGCTTCACAACGGGATTTATTTAAATTAATTACGGAAACTTATATGTTTTGAATTTTGAAAAATGGATTCCATATTTGGAATCATTGGGTCCAAATTATGTTAATAGGATACTTTTATTTTTTTGATATTATGAATAGTAACTACGGTAATTTTTATTTACTACGGCTAAAGGTAAATAGGGTAATTCATGGTTCAAAGAATATTATAATAATTCAAAATTACCTTGAAACTTGTCCTAACCTTATTTGATGAGTATTGGACAACCATGGGCATCCGTGGGTCGATTTTGGGACCCCATTGATCCACTTGAGAGTGACAGTGAAAATATGGATTAATTAATATAATGTAAAGACAAAATTGACATTAACAAATATGTTTTAGTAATTAATATTTATAAGGGGTTATATAATTTATATTTTCGACTATAAATATTCATTGGAAAGATAAATATATTTCCTACATTGTGATATTTTTTTTATATTTTTTAGACAGCATATAAATTAAATTATTTATGACACAAGAATGTTGAAGTATTAACTCATTAATAAATGATTTAAATAAATAAGATTATAATGATTAAAATATTTTTCAAAACATTTCCAATTCTGATTGGATGATTTTATTTCGACCATGTTTCATCGTATTTTCATCTCTAATAATTTTTTGACCTTTTGAAACCGAAGATAAGTTTATAATTAAATAATATTTCCACACTTTCCAAAGGTGCCCCTCCCCTCCCTTATAAAAGGGAACCTCCTCCCTCTCTTCCACACACCAATTTGAGCCTTCAAGCTCGGTCAACACCTAACAATTTCACTTCCCCAATTCCTTAGAAACCTACTATAGGTACTGGTCTTCTCAAAAGACCAACGGTAGTGCCCTAAGGGAAAGTTTAAAGGAGGGACATCGAGAAAGAGGTAATACCTTCTACTGTTTTCTTCAAGATCCATTCTTCTTATACTCCCTCTTCTTTAGTTTTTTCATTATGAGAAAATTACATAAGTATACCTCATATACTGATATGTTATTATGAATATTAAACAACCCTATTTCACCGTTTATCCATCCAAAGGAAAACGAAATCACCGCGCGTGCGTACGTACGGAATACCGTCTCCACGCCGTGGTGTAATCTGTTTTCCACCACCACATTACTTGGATGGGTATTATAGTGTTATGAATAACTATACAAGATTATTGTATATTGATATTGATTCTTAAAAAGTATACATACACTTCAATACAATTCCACAATCATGGGAATGATATCATCGCTCGCGCGTACGTACGGCCTACCGTCTCCACGATGTGATGCGACTCGTTCTATATGATCATTATTGAATAATGATTATATAAATGAATATAATGAATTAATATGATATATATTACAATAATACCATTATGTAAATTTTGTATCTATATCCTATAAATAGGAACAAGAATTTATTCGACAAAACATGCATAAGAACATAAAGCAATAAACACCTGAATAACAAGTAGCAATGAAATATTACTAATAAGAAGCTAAGAATATTACAATATATGATATCATAACAATGAATATGATTCTGTAATAATTCAATTACAATATTTAATTCATTATACAGGAGTTTCGGACACGTACAAATCATATCGGACCTAAGGTAAGGGATAATCTCACAATCTCATTTTTATCCGAGATTTTTTATACTTCAGAATTTACTGGGGAATATTTATCATCCACATCCATGTTTCCTAAATGTTTAATATTATTTCTATCCCCCTAAAATGGTTTAAATCCAATTTTACCCTTTGGTGAGTTTTTAGAAAAAGATATGAAAGGAATCTTTTGTCGTTTTTAGTATGAGGTACTTTTTGACTTTTCCGGACAAAGTATGAGAAGAATGTTTTATAACCTATACAGCATGAATGGATTTTTATGATTTCATAGAACATTTTTCCATGAAGCTTAATTTACAAGTTTTCAAGTTTATTTTTAATCAACTTTTTTTAGTTTAAAATTTAATGACATGTTAAGAAAGGAAAAATGTTTTTGAAGTAGATAGGATATTATCCTCAAGAATGGAGTTCAAGTGTTTTATCAAAATAATTTTCCATCTAAGATAATATAGGGTTCTGTTTCTATCCCTATTTTTAGATTGTTTTGATTATGTTATGATGGAATTATTATTATGATGTCCTTTTATCTTATATGTATTATGTTATGATGGCATGATGTTTATGAATACCATTTTTATTACATGGGATAAGCTACGCTGTATGATTTATGATTTTGTGGCACACATAATAATAGTATCATTATGAAATGGGTGGGATCTATATCTCCCTCCAATTCATTGGGTAAATATTTATATCTCATGAGATAGACATGGCTAGAACGGCAGGTTAAACCGATTTAGTGAAACAGGACTAAAACGAGGAGTGAACTTGGTTCAAAAATGGACATTGTCCGCTAAGATAGTCTTGTCTATGAGTCTTGACTACTACGAAATGATTCTCTATGATTATGTGTGTATGACACGAATTTTCATGTTTTTAGTTATGATTATTGGGATTACATTTCACTACTATGATTTATCCCATGTTATGAAATTATGATCTCTTTTGCAAGTTAAGATTTCCAAAATGTTATGTTCTTATGAATATGATGTGATTGATATTTCTTTTGTTTTCCCTTACTGAGCATTTGAGCTCACGCTTTTGTATGTTTTATTCCTCTAGGTCAGGAAGAAGGTTAGTATGTATGATATGCCAAAAGAGACTCTAGATATGATGAAATAAATGGGAGATAGTGTAGATTCTTTATGAACCAGTTGTTTATGTTTCCCAGTTTCTAAAGACACTATACCTATATGGTCCTACCATGGTTTTGTTATATGTTGTAATAAGTGTGCTTAAATTTTGATGTAATAACAATGTATTTAATGTATGGTTCATTATAACTGATCTCATGGTTTTATCCCGTAGGTAGTTAATCTTGAATAGAATATTAGTTTTTAGGAACAACCAATTCATTTTATTAATTGCAATAATAAATTGATGAGGAATTACGTGATTCATCAGTTTATGGTTTTATGAAAAACAATGTGGTTTAAGATTCAACATGAGATTATCAAAATGGTATGATTGAATGATGTTATCACGAACTAGCCTTAGTACCCTGGTAACTCAATAACCAAGAAAGACCTGACATGGACCGAAGGTCGTTCCCTATCCCCATTGGTTGGAGACGAGAACATGGCATCATATAACATGCAAGTGGGAATAAACTTTCCACAAACATAGAAGAAGTAAAATAAGCAAGACAATATGCATATCAAAAGAAAACTATATTGGGAGTTATGTACCAAAATACAACAAGGAATAAAATCACAATGTACTACAAATCAATGAAAAAATGGAAGAAATCCATAAGTCAACAATGGAAACAACTCACCAAGACAATAGCTCAATAGGTAGATCCACCTCCAAGTGACCCATTCGGTTTTTTGAACCTGGAAGAATATAGTCTACAAATACCCAAAGTCAAAAGTAGGGTTTGAGCCAAATCCTAGTAAGAAACCACAAAAGATTCCACAAAAGATTCCAAATATAAATTATCTAATGGATATTCTTTAAATTTTAAAAAATAATTGGGATTGGAATTTCAAAAGAACATATAAACTAAACATGTTATATATTTTCAAATGATGTAACATTATTTTAATGGACATGGTATAAACTAAAAGAGATGAAATATTTCTTAAACAACCCATTTACTAAAAAGTTTATATAAAATAGTTCATATAAATTCAGAATCCATGTAAAGAAGTTCAAACAAAATTGACATCAATTCATATCTAAAATATAAATAAAAAAGTGAGTAACATTTTATTATTTCAAATGGTATGATAGAATTAACCAGCTATAGGATTCTGCATTCTATAATGATCACAAAAAATTGAGTATACTCACATACCCCTAATACTGGATAGAGAAGACTCATCACCCTCCAATCATTGATGTGACCCGCTATAGGTATATTTGAAAACATTTTAATCATGTTCATGTGCTTATACATGATAGGAATAATATTTTAATATTGTTTAAGATACCATAAATCATATTCTGGTATTTCAAAAATTTCAATTTCTTTCCATTTAAAACCAAATAGGGTTTTAATAAAAAAAACATCACATTTACACATGATAAAACCCTCAGGTTTCCATTAAATCATTTTATGCTGTTTTCAAAAGATTGAAATCCATTCTTAGATAATTCCATCTTTTTTATAATTCATTTCACCAATTAAATTAATAAAATAATTGAAAATTTTTATTCAACTCCACAATTAAAATTAAACAATTCAAATTGAATAATTTCTATTAACATTCCTCAGTTCAATGGAACCACATACCTTTTCTAGAAACCCCACACTCGCAACAACACCTGTCAACAAAAATGAAGGCGTATAGGATCTGAAAACTCAACCTAAAAGTTAGATAAATACTAAAAGATGAAAAATCTACAATATTTAGGATGATCCATATAAATATCAAAATAGGATAAAGAGAGATATATGAAGAAAGATGAATAATGCTTACCCGGATATTACCCGCCACATAAATGATGATTAATCACCAATGGAATGGATTCATAAGGGTTGGAATAATCCATGAATGACTTGGGAAGGCTTTGGTTCAAGTGGAGGGGAATCATATTGGAGAAAATGAAAAATAATAATCATGCATTAACTTTTTTATACCATTATATCGGGGTTTTATACGATGAGTAATTCAGTTACACGTTGTGAAAGACATAATTTCTATAACGGTAAAGACACATCAAAATTTTAATGCCCCTTTAATGTTGGGGTATTACACAACATGTAATCCCTATTAATGTCATGAAAATCCTGAGATTCTTAATGTTTTAAACCACTTCATCATATTGGGAACTTTTTAGACTTACACCATGAGTCTGAGTTAAATATCACATATTAGTCTTGAAAGGACCGCCTCAAAATCAAGGTCACATAGTCACTGATTGCATGTTAATTCAACATCGTACAAAATAGTTATAAATGAAATGGTGTTTTGAAAATGATAATAAAAAAATAACAAAATCAATTAATGTATTTATTAAATATCTCACATTATTAATAATAATGATAAAATAGTTATATTATCAAATCAGCTTCATAATTTCCACTATAAATATTATTTTACATAAAAAATAATAATTATTTTTTATTGTTAATTATCTCCAATTATTGACACCATTAAATTTTTTTCAAAAACCTTCATTAAATACTAAAAATTTAACATTGCAGTTTAATCCATAATTGAACATAAAGACAAGGGTAATGTGTGTGAATTCAACCATTAATTGTATTTCCACCAAATCGTATTACAATGATCATGAAATTGATGATTTTAAAACATTTCAACATTAACCATGATGGTATAGCTTGTTAAAATCATTATTTTCTATTTTTATCTCAAATTAATAATTTAATAATTTAATTCATTAATTAAATATCATGATTTAATTAACAACCTGGCCAAATGCTAGTTTCTTAGGGAATTTATACCCTACGTAGGGTAAACCCTATGTTTTCGACCTAAAATCAATCTCATATTACTTATATGAAGCGCCATTTGAGATAAATTAATTATTTATTAATTAAAAGTGATGAAATAATTATTTAAAAATAAAATCGGGTTTACTGCATGAAATTTTTCCAACCAAACTACGCACATTAATTTTATAACACCCTTAGGGTAAACACCCCACTCAAAAAATAATGGTGGTCTTATATTTCTCATATGGTCCTGAATGAAAATTAAATTTTTATTTCAAAAACACTTTTGAGTAATAGTGAGAAACTAGAGTGACATCAAAGACGTAAATCAAAACCATGCCTCCATGGGCCAAGTTCATCAAGACAAAGTACATTCCAATTCAAAATTAAGAAAAACATCCACCCTAGTATGAAAAAACAATACGCTCAGCATCCACCTTCACATCGATGCACAACTAGTTGTCTCGTGAAAAGATGAATGGGACTAGTACCGATGGAAAACTCCATACCCTCTCAAAACATCCAAATCTAAGTAGCAATGGAATAGAGAATGCTCCCTGCTCTGATACTCATCTGGGCAGTCCCTCATAAGAAAATTGGATGTAGTGTCTCTGGGAACAAACCCAAAGTTCCAAAAAACATTCAAAAATTTCAAACTACAAAGCATCCACAATGCACAACAACACAGAACTACCCAACCATCTCGAATTCAAAAGAAATAGAGCCGAATCTCCACAGTCTAGGATATAATTCATATTCGTTTGCACCTTCACTAAATCTATATCAACCAAACTTGCAAGCCAGGAAATAGCAACACAGAAAACCACATTCGATACCACTGTCATAAATAGTTTCCAATAAAAATCTTCCCCTCTATTTCCACAATACTAACGATTCCACCGCACCCATAACTGAACAACCTCGAAGGCTTCCGCGATTACAACATCCAGAAAAAAATCACATCCGAGCTTCATGGATCCAATGCAGATCGCATAACCGGATCCAAAATAAAGAACATCTGAAGAAAAAACCCGCAAAGAATAGAAAAGGGAAATCAAGTAGAAAAAAACCAAACCCCAAAGGTAGCCGATCACCCTTGACGCAAACCAGACAAGATCCTGTCGCCACCTTTACATGCTCACTCAGAGACCGCCTCGAACTACCACGCACACTACCAGTAGGCACAGAAATATTTTAGTCAACATTCTATGATGTTAATAGAATTTAATATCATTAAAAATGTTATAAAAAATTCACTAAGAAATTCACTTTTCCGACATAATATATTAACCATTTATCAAAATAGGGTTTCAGATACCAAGAAAAATAACGGGACGTTACAACATCTTTACCATATGAACTTTTTTATCCCCAAAAATACCAGGAAATAAGCCACCATGTCAAAAAGATGAGAACATTGTTCTCTCACAAGTTCATCCCTCTCCCACATCTCATGATAGTCAAAACCATTCTTCCAATGAACACGGACCATAGGTATCTTCCCCCCACGATGTAACTTGGTCTCAGAATCAACATCCTTGACTAGATTCTATAACATGGATAAATTAGGTTTAATCTCAGGATCAATACAACTCAAAATTTGAGATGAATAAGAGAGAAACTATCACAACTATGATTCATGAAATATGTTATGTATAGAAAATAGCTAAAATGGTTGTGCTAAATGGAAAGTAACTTTTCCATCATGATAAACAACCTCAAAAGGTCCCAAAAACTAAGAGACAACTTCCCTTGCCTCCCAAGCCATCGTTGTCCCAACCTATGTGAATCCTTTAAGAACACATAGTCACCAGCTAAGAACTCCAAAGGACTATGGTGACGACCCACATAAGACTTATAATGTCTTATAGATATCATCTTTCTTTAAAGAATCCACTAAATCATAGATTTCATCTCTTGGACCTACTCAGTCCAACCATTAAACTTTTACAAATCACCTACCAATACAATAAATATTTACAAGGATGGTTATACTAGGACTGAAAAGAAGTAATTCCGATCATGGACTAGTAACAGTTGTTATATGAAAACTCAACCTCAGTTACCGGTGGTAAAACATAAAATTCATAAGGAAACACAATGGTAAACTAGACGATAATTGAAGAGAGATCACCACTAATTGAATCTCAATATAGATAAAAATAAAACACTAATATCACATTCCCCATCTATGGATAAGAAGGCCTAAATTAAGTTGACCTTGGGACCCATTCTCCGTGAATGAAAGGAAACACACCACTGGTTGTTTTAAAGAAGACCCATCGATGGGAACAATTAATCCAAGATTTATTAGAATTTAACCAAACCATTGTGAAGATGATATCAATAGGGTTCATGATTTCAACCAAAAAACTCCAAGACAGATCGACATAAGATAGAGAGAAGACAGACGTAGGACTATCATGATCCTACTCTCTTTTTGAACCATGGGGTGTAGTAATATCGATTGCACAAGATAATTCCACCATTGGAAGATCAATAAAATTGACAACATGGGATGAAATAAAAGAGTGAGATGCACCAATATCAAAAAGTGTTGTCACTAATAATGATTCTATAGTAATGGTACCTTTCATAGTCATTGGACCTATACCTGATTCCTTTGGATACTCTTCCACAACGTGGAGAATCTTCATTTCAAATTCAAGTTGTAGGAAACCTTTTAAACGTGATGCATTTTATTACCCCATTGTTTTAAAAGAATATAATGATCCTATACCACATTGTGGAGTAGAAAAGTGATGTAAGAACCCATGTAAGATTCCTGAACGACCATAGGAAAAACAATCATGGGGTGCCTTGGTGAAAACCCTCTTATAATTCACAATATTTCAACACTAATAAAAAAGAAATGAACATTCTCCTTGAGCAGTAGGAGCTCTAAAATGACTCTTCAATCGAGAACCACCATGGGAATCATCACCCTTCTATTTTCCTTTCAAGTAACCATTGTTTACACAAGGAGTAAAAGGAACTCTCATTAACCCTGAATTTCTTGCTAGTTTCATCTCAACAATTATCTCCCAATACGTCACATTCGAAGAAGTGGGTTGATTTTGAAAGAAAACATATGAACAGACATCTAATTATATCTCTAACTCAAATAGTAAATCCTTCATCCATTCATTAGATACAATCGTATGTGAGACTACAACAACATAGGAAACAAAATTGAATTCACGGTCATGGGTTTTTCGGCTTGATAAAGCATGTAACAATCCATATCCTTGGCTGACACAATTGAATCCGGATAGAACTAGTTGGTGAAAATAACCATAATGTCATTCCACTCTAATACCTCAGGATTCCTTGCCTTAACCATCATGTCCCACTATCTCCGGAATGTTTCTACAGTATGAAGGTAGAACACTTCACCTTGATCATGCCTGGCATATCTGAGAACTCAAACAGACATTCTATCTTTCTCAACTATTCCATATCATGTTGAGGATCATTGGAGCCTTGGAAAACTGGTGGCTTATGGTGAAGGAACTATTGATAATGATTCCAAAGAACAACCCCTTAAGGATCCTCAACTTGAGCCTAAACAGTGTCTAGAGGTAGTGACTATCCCAATGAATGGACATTGCACACAATCACCTCACTTATATTTAGGTCCACTTGAGGGATCACTTACTATGGTACAACACTAGCATTCTCTTAGATAGGATTTTCACGTCTTCTCGAAGGGATGATGCTACACAACATCATTAAACAATGTTGATGTATTTTTCAAATAGAGAAATGAAGGAAATTAATCCCAATAGATGGAATGAACATATTTGGATTCCACTCTATCCAAATCAGAATAGGGAAACGAATAGAACTAATCCATAAGACGCACTTCCCTAACCACCCTTGGGGACATAAGGTCCATTGCAATGATAGTTTGATAAGAACTCAATCGAAACTACCTCCCATGTCCCGAGACAATTTCAAAAATTCATACAGAAATTAAGGAAAAATGTTTAACCTCCATCTTATACTAATTTTTAATGAACCATCCTGAGTACCTAGGTAAAATGATAATCGAGTTGTCCCTTACATGGTCCAAATAGCTTTTCCAATACCCATGGGTCAGCTACTAGCACCTTGTATCATACAACATGAAAGTGGAAACGAATTTTCAACAAACATATTGAATGTAAAAGAATCAAGAGAGTATGTGTATCAATTGAAAACATCATTGGGTGAAATACAACAAAATACAGCAACACATGAAGTCCGTATGTACTAAAAACCAAATCACTGAAATAGGAAAAATTCCCCATGGTTCATAAGGACAAAACTCATCAAGACCACAATTCAGTGTCTGGATCCACCTCCAAGAGATACCATCCCTTTTCACGAACCTGGAAGAAGAAAGTCTACATGAAAATGAAGAAAAGATTTGTGTGTGAGCCTAATCCAAGTTAGATACCGCCAAAGATTCCACAATAGATACTAAATATATATTATCTAAACAAATTTAATTCATTTTTAAAACATCAACTTTGTCATTTCAGAAGCACAATTAAACAAAACATTATATGAATTTTAAAATGATGGAAAAATATATTAAAAAACATGATATACATTACATGATATGGATTATTTCGAAAATAATTTCTTAATTAAAACATTTTATATAAAATGATTTATATAAATTCAGCAGTCATGTAAATTATTTCAAACAACATTGGCACACATTTCTATCTCAAATATAAATTAACAAGGGATAAACATGGTAATCTTCAAAAATGTATGATAGTATTAACCATCTATAGGATTTTGAACTCTCTAAGTGATCATTTAAAATTGAGTATACTCACGTCCCCCTGACACTGACCAAAGGTGACTTATAACCATCCCATCAGGGATGCAACCCACCGTAGTTATGATTATGAATATTGAAATAGAGTAGAGTGTATCCAAATAACTAACCAACTAGCTAAGCTTGCAGGTTCTATTACATTATTTGAAACATAATTTATGACTGCTTAAAATACAAGAAATCATGTTCTTCAATTTCATAAAGACCAATTTCATTCATTTTAGAACTAAATTGGGTTTTAATAAAAAAACTTACCCCTTCCATGAGATAAAACCACAGAGATTATATCAAATCATTCATGTGGAATTTTTACAGGTATGGAATCCAATCAAAACTAATTTAATAATTTTCAAAATTATTTTCCATAATTAAATTAAAATAAGAATTATTGAAAGAAATTTCATCAAATGAAAATTTTAAATTCAACTATTTAAATAAGCTGATTCCCGTAAACACACATCAATTTAATAGAATTTGGTGTTTTTGAAATTTATGTAATAAAACATTTCAAATCTCCAAGTTCACCGTATTTTGGGATTTATTAATTTAATTTATGAATATTTGAGCATTTGAATTTAAATAATCAATTGAAATAAATCTAGAAATACTAGGATAATAATTTGGGCTAATTAGGACGAACCACCTACCTTTTCCAAAAACCCAACATAAGAATTGGTACCCATTAATGATAAAGAAGGCATAGATGATCCTAGGACTCAACCAAGAATTGAGATAAAACATCTAGGTGTAAATATCCTTTTTCTTTATTATGATCTATATAAATCTAAAATTAGGATAAATAGAGAGGAAAATAACAACAAAGAACACATATCGAAATATCACTCACTAATGAAATGATTATTGATCTCCAAATAAATGGATCCAAAAGTCTTGGAAGACTCCATGAATTCCTAGGGAAGGATTTGGGGTGAGTGGTGGGGAATCAGAGACGAACAAATGAAAAAAATAACCATGTGTTTCCTCCCATTAATATCATTTTGATAGGGCATTACACAACATGTATTTCCATTACATGTCGTGAAAGTCTTGATTTTCAAAATGGTAATCAGGCATCTAAATTGTAATTACCCTTTAATATAGGTGTATTACACATCGTGTAACCCCTATTCACGTACTGAAACTCCTGATATTTATAATGGTCCAAACCACATCATCAAATTTGGAGCTTCATTGAGCAACACCATGAGCCTGAATTAAATTACCAATATTGGTTTGAAAATGTCACCTCCATTTTAGGGTCACAATACAGCTGACGTAACGTTAATATAACCCTATATGAAGGACTAATGACCAATATAATGTTTTGACAATGATAATATTAATAATAATGATAGAAAAATTATATTAGAAAATCACTTTCATAATTTAAACAGTAAATATTATTTTTTATATATAATAATAACAATAGTTGTTATTTTTATTATTATCATTAATTATCTTTAGTTATTTTCACCATTAACATTTCGTCAAAAACAGTCATTAAATACCAAAAATTTACACACACATTTAATTCATATTTCAACATAATGATAAGGGTGGAGTGTGTAAATTCCACCATTAATGACATTTACCCAAAATCATATTAAAATGTTTAAGAAACTAAGGATTTTAAAACCATATAATGTCAACCATGTTTTTCAGGAAGCTTACGTAAAATATTTTTTATTTTTATACCAAATTAATAATTTTTTAATTTAATTCATTTATTAATTATCATTATTTAATTATCAACCTGGTCAAACCCCAGTTGTGTATTTAATTTATACCCCAACTAAGGTAAAATCCATGTTCCGAACCTAATAGTAGTATCTGATTTTTTATACGATGAACCATATGAGTGAAATTATTTATTTTATAATTAATAACCCAAATAAATAATTAATTAAAAAGAATAAAAGTTTTATTTCATGTGATGTTTTCAAAAACCCTGTGTGTATTGATGTTGTAACAGGAATAATGTTGAAACCCTTATTCTTAACACAATAGTGGTCTCAAATTTCGTATATAGTGCATCGCTTGAAGTATATTAATTATTTAATATTTACGAATGGATAAAATAATTTATTACAATAAAAAGGTTATTTTTTCATGTGAGGCATACAAATGTCTGACTCATACCCATTTTTACCTCATCTTGGGTAAACCCTCATTCTAGACCCATTGGGGGCCATTAATTTCCCATAAGACACACCTTTTTGGAGATAATTAATAATTTTAAATAAATAATATATTAAATATTGTTTATTAACTTTATCTCACTAGCAAGGCATCCAAATGTCTGGGACCATCAAATGTTATTCACCTCCTAAGGTAAAAACCATTTTTTGGACATAAAAATGGATTCATATTTCTCATACAACACACAATTTTTGAGTTAATATATTCTTTTTAATATCAAAAACTCTGCATGATATATTATTTTTAATATTTTTATTTAGTCTTTACTGACACATTGTGAGAAGAAGAATATCACAAAAACATAGGGTTGAACTCCAAAATTATTTGATTGAATATTCCAAGATGTTAACTAGAATTTAATACCTTTAACACTTTTATATAAATTTCACTGATATATAATATTTTCCCACTTAAGATAACAATAAAATAAGACAAGAGTGTTTAAGAATACCCGGAACAGTAAAGGGATGTTATAGATGTACCCTCTTATTTAATAAGTGAATAAAATTCTGAGTACAGAATTTCTAAATAATGGGAAGGATATAAAATCCCATCCAATAATTAAATAAGTATTTTTTTACTAATATTTTTGATTTAGATTGTGATTTTACATTAAAAGAGCTATTTTGGAAAATATAATACATGACATTCAATAGTGTTTTTATCTAAAATCATGTGTTTTACAGAAGAGTGAGTTATACCAAACAATAATATACTATTTATATTATTACCAAATATAGTAAATTTTCCACCATTCAATGGAATCCATAATTTAAAACAGAATTTTAAATTTTTGTAAATTTATATATGAAAATGTAAAAACATTTTTGGAAGTATAATATCTAAATTTTATTTCGATGGAATTTTTTTTAATTTTCGGAGAACATTCATTCATTTATTATAGTGTAAAAGAGTTAAATTCTAATTCAAAACATTTTTTTATATTTATTATTTTTCTCGTGAAAAAATATTTCAATTTAATTTTAATGTAACATTTGGATGTTTTTATATGATTTCAACAAATGAATGTTTTTGGAAAAAAATCACATTGATTTCTGATATAAAATATATCATACTTTTTAACAATTTTCATTCAAAATCATTTTTTAATCCCATTGGAAGGATTATTTAAATTTAAAATCATCAATATGTGTGAATTAAATTTCAGAAAACGGATTTCGTATCAATAATATCAATAATTTAAAATTTATAATAAGGTCAAATTATTTTTTCCCCAACATATTAGTCATTTAAATTTAAATTATATATATCTATTAGGGAATAAATGTGTTTACATAGTGGTTAACATTAATTTTATGATTCTAAATGACCTATAAAATTATCCAAAATCCATTTTCTAGACATTATGGGACTATATTATCCCTTGGCTATAAATTTGACCATTATTGTGGTCACATGATATTAAGGAGTCCTCCCAATAGTGTTTACATTTGTATATTTACAAGAATTAAACTCCCCATCCATAATAAAAATGAACTCGCGAAAAATTATTCTCACATTCAATGCCACTTTTCTATCATTCAATGTAACACAACAACCCTAGATTCTTGGAGCCTATATATTATTTTATAAATTTTTCATGATTACACGTAATAAAATCCACATTTTTGAATCAATTTGGATTTTTCTATAAAACAAAATTTCTTATATAATATCCATATTACATTAAGAAATGTAAAATAAAAAATGATACATAATAAAATTTCATAAACTACGTACTTGAAATATTTTTTAAATATTTATTCACCCGGGAATGGGGAAAGGAATAAAATTTTCTTAAATTCAAATTATAAATAAGGGTAATTAAAAAAAGAAATAATGAATCAAATATCTTAATCATCATGTAAATTTAAATAATGAAGAACACATTCAACATAAATTAAGAGATAGGGCATAATCATTGTGGTAAGGTAAGAAAATGAAAAACATTGTATTTGATCAAAAAAATTAAAATAAACTAGATCCATAGAAAATGTAAGATAATTAATATTGTTGATAAATAATATCTGAATTTTATTGATATATATTGTTAATTATTGGATTCCATGTTTCCTAATTATATGGTACCATTACCATGAATATTTTTCACATGAGGGTTGGTAACATATCAGGTAAAACTCCATATAATTTGGACAACTGATTCATCTGATGAGATTACTGATGGATAGAGGGGATGTTTATAACTTCTCCCCGTCCATTCATTACCGATATAATGAATTACTCATAAATAAATTCATATATTTTATTCATTAAAAATATTCATTATCAAATATCTGTATTACCTAAAATATAATGATTAATCAATAATTACCATGTTAATTTAATAACTGCAAAGTGAACACTGTATCTTTAAATGGTATATGTTTATTGAAATAATAATATCTATTTCATGATAATATTAATATTTAATTTAAAATTTTCCTAATTAAGTGATTATTTATTGACAATGTTAACAATCACAAAAGAAGTCATATTGTTAATATATCTTTTTCTACTCAGTAGTTTTCAACTAAAACCCCATTAGATGATAAAATTAAAATTAAACATTAATTAAAAAAATGATAAATGGATTAATTATATAATAAAATAAAATTTTAATTATATACACCACTCAAAATAAATAATTGGTGAATATGAAATTTATCTCATAGATGTGAAAACTGAGATGAAAATCCATTACCTTATCCATTAATTTTTTGGGTGGACTTTAACCTGAATTATAGTGGATTTAAAATGTTAATTACTTATAATAAAACCATAATAAAAGATATAATTGTATATATTTTCTTCTAGTAATATCTTATTACCTATTTGTTCATAATCATTCATTATTTTCATTATTACTTGTTTTAATTTCATAGTTTCTCATTTATGTTTTGAAATGTAATTTTTTGTTCTCATTACATATAGCATGATTTCGTCATCTATATAATTTAAAACATTATTTAGTTATCATATATATATTTATTATATATATCTATATTAATAATATCCCACAAAAATAGGTGTTTGGAAAAGAAATTCACCATTCTTGGAGATCATAGGCCATACCTATGCATAAAGAATACCTTCATGTATTGTCTTTAAGCCTTCGGGCCATGTTATCTTGTCTGGGTGATTCCCTCTATGAACTACAGGTCATGTATTGTCTTTAAGACTTCAGTCCATTTATGGTTTCCCTCTCATCCATTGAAAGGTGGATTATCAAAATAAAAAAAATGAAGACCTTCGGGCCATTCTGATCGATAGTCCATGCTTCCACAAACAATGTTATCGTATTTACACAAAATGGAAGGAATGAAGTAATGTGTAATATAAAATTTAAATAAGTGGGAAGAAAGATTAAATATCATATTTATATAATGGAAAAATAATTTAAATCATAATTATTATCCATGATAGATAGTAATGGAAAAATGAACTACATTGTTTCGTGTGGCGGTAGTTTATCATACATGAATGGAATGTTCTTTACCAATTTAATGGAAGTGTGTGAAGGTGTAGCTGAAACCATTAACAAAAAAAATATAAATATATTTTGGATACTTTTGTTATTATATAATCATTGAATAATAATAAATTAATGGGTGTAGAAACAAATAAATCATAAATGTACACTGAATTATGTTGCCGCTTATTCAGGTAACTCCTTTTAATTTCTTTCAAAATGTTTCTTCTATATGTTTTCATCTTAAGTAGAGTTTTCTAGGATAAGGGGAGGGATTATAGGATATTATATGGGTATTTATGGTGAGATAAGTGGATTTAATGGTGTGAATTAGTGGTAAGGGTGATATCATTTTTATAGCGGAGGCAGAGTGGTATTCATATAAATTTTGGAAAAGGGAATTCCACCCACATTTTTCCCACATCAGGTGGATCCAATACTGGAAAAATTTTCATTTGGTGGAATAAAGGGTCACAATATGTATATAATATGAATTTTTTCATGTTTCTAGGACATTTTGACTCATAATATTAAGGTTTTTTCTTTCTAAAGCTAATTTTTCTCTTAATCGGTATAATAAATGTTAATCACATTCACTATTAATTTTGGTCAAAAAATAAGTTTAAAATATTATAAATAATTATTTATGATTATGATAAACATGGAATAAATTTTCCGACATATAAAAAACATTATTGGAATAAATTAATGGAAACACAGTTCCCCAAAGAGGACAATAAAATGTGTTTTTAATTTTTAACTATTCAAAAGTATAATAAGTTTTTATATTAAATTTCAATGAAAAATTGGTTATATAAACCTAAAATTGATTAATTGATGTATAAATGATCTAAATAAAATTTTAATCCAATTAAAAATTTAATTTACCCATATAAATAAATTAGATTATATAGATGTTTTGAATTAAAATTCAGCATTTTCACAATTCAACAAAAAACGAAACTTCAATGAAAAATAAGTAAAAGTAATCAAAAAATTATTTTTATATTAAAATATCCAAAAATAATGTTTTTTCAATATAAAATATAAAAAAGTTTTAAAAATGTAATTTAATATAGTAGTTCCATTTAAAGGAAGTAAAATTGCCTTTATAAAAATAACGGGTTTTATATGAAAAATTGTTATTATACTTATATTATTACAAATAAATATATTTTATGAATGATAAAAATAGTTTATTGAATATGTAATACGTATATGAAATTTATATATATAATTAATATTACTTTTTTTAATTTATTATGATAAAAATTCTTTGTGAGAAAAAGATTTGTTTTTAGTTAAATCACTCTCGTTATATTCAACTCGTACATATATTAATTTCAAACTAATTATTAACAAATTTATTTAACCATATATTTTCATATGTTAGTTAATCATATCAATAAAAATAAATTTAATGTTTACGATGCATCTTATTATAATAATATGTCACTAATATACTATTTTTCCATGAAAACATTATCTTGTGTGTAATGGAAACTACCACAAAAAGTTATTATCACCTGTATCAAAAGATAGCTTAGTGTTGAATGAATTAATATTTATATAATAGGATTATTTAAATTATTAAATATATATTAATGTCTTGGTATGTTATATTCCCATACATGCTTTGTGTTTCATGTCATACATTATATTAAAATACAATGTTTTTTAAATTAGAATTTTGGGGTGTTATATTGTCCCCACCTAAATTAAATTGTGTCTTCACAATTTAAGCATGATCTTAGTAATATAGCTTTAGATGTTTCAAAATATTTTTTTGGTGAATCCCACATCATAAATTGGGTTCAGGATACATCTTCTTAATAAAAATGAAATGTAAAATGTGAAGGTCACCATAAAAAAATATTTCAAATAAGAGAATATTAGGTGAACATATTCATAGAAGGAAAACATAACTATCACATTCGAAAAGATAGTGATAGATAATAGGTTATGATAAATTTTGTTGCCCAAAAAAAATATTAAATTGTGGTGAAATATAGGTCATTCGAATCATATAAAATTATGATAATACAACAACATTTTTCTTTCAAGGCCTTTTTTACATATATTTGGGGAATTCTTCCTCATAATAAAAATATATTTAAATATTTGTTTATATTTAATATACTCAGTGTAATATTTTTTTTTGAATTGAACCATTTATACTATATTTTGTATCATATTGTTCATCATATAGTGATGTAAGAAATTATTATTTGAAACTGTATTTAGTGATTAACTTATACCTTTTCAAAAATGGTTAACCATTGCATAAATTTGTGATCAAACACTTTATAATCATTCATATGCTAGTTAATAGTACCAAATTTTCTTTATCTATATCAATTATAATTACATAAAACCCATGAATATATTATGGGATATATTTTCATCAACCATGTGTTTTCAAAAAAGATTAACTCGCGGCTGATTCACATTCCCTAGTACAATTCAACATATAATCCAAAATACATAATGAAATATTACTACTGTACAATCCTTATATATTTTATAACTCTTATAACAAGTACATAATTGATAAAATACAAGAAAACAAAATTACTGAATCCAAATAAAATACGAATAATCATTTCACTTCGGTTGTTACAATACAATTAGCATTAATTTTATCCCCTAGCATTATCAGAGGTAAATTCTATTGATTCGTATGTAATTAGTTTGAGTAGTGTCCCATATCCACTTAGTTTTAACATAGATTAGTTTTAATTTTCAATATTCCATTTTCAATCTTCTTCTAGCAGATCATTTTCTCCCAATATATAACAAACTCACATTCCCTTTAAGAATTTGTTATGGTGATTAATTTTACTTTCTCACATGATGTAAATTTCTACATCATTATATTTGATGAATTCTATTTCATTTGGTGTTCAGAATACATCATATTCTCACGATTCCCCTTAAATATATTGATCCCAGGAAATTTCGTCACCGTTTTGATCGAAAATAAAACCATATATTTGTATGATGAATACTTCTATGAAACCAATGACTTTTTGAGAACTTTATTAATACCTTTATCTACATTGTAAATTTGGAACTTTGTATTAGATGTATAATACGTAACATACGTAGCTATCCTCATAGTGGTATATTCATAATCTTCAACACTGTCTTATTCATTTTCATTCAATCTAAGAATCATTCCCTACATATCAATTGGTTTATCATGAGGGATGTTTTTATTGAAGAATGTATCAATAAAATTTAACTTCTCCATGAGTTCTATTTCCTCTACCTCCATAGTATTCCGAATTAACAGGAACTATTGAATAGAATTTCTATTGATATGATACACTAAAATTTTAACCATTTTTTCCTGATATCATAATGATATGAATATATTCTCCAAATATTTATCGTAGTTTTCAGAAACAATTGGATTATTAGTCCCTCTATATGATTATAAATTATTTATCATAAAGTAGTCCATCAGATGAGATTCCTACAATGAAATGTTTTTCACAACTTATGAATTGTTATTTATCATAACTTGATTATGTTTCTATAATATTTATATAATTGATTCCATTACAATATCAGGACTATTGATTCACCTGATTGGGTAGTCTGAAAAATTTCCATGAGTGTTAAAACCATTAGTCCATAGAGGATCCAATTATAAAAAATTGAATATAATTTATTAGATTTAAATCACAATATATAATTCAGAATAAGGTATAACAGTCACACACAAAATAAAAAAGTAAGCATTATTAATCATAGAATCATAAAAAATGGTTTTTTGGGGACATATTTAAATTTTGATGCCTCTGAAATGTTTATTAAATAATTTATATTTTTTCTCAGAGTATACCAAGGGAGAGTGAAATTGAGGACGTAGTAAGTACAACTATCATGTACCTGGTTATGCTCAAGTCAGGCCTAGTAGACCTTTTAGTAGTTTTTACCCATATGTACATTTGTTCTAAAACAACATCCACTTTTAGTATCCAGATATGTATTTATATCAAGGAAGACCCACATAATATATACCTTACAAAAACTACAAGATTTTATTATATATATACTCAAATTCTATCTTATTTTTATGATCACTAATATATTGTTTTTGTAAATCTTGTTTCAAGGTTGTTGTTAAATTTCCTTTGATTCCAACTATAACACCACATCCCTAAAATCCCTAAGACAGTGCATTATTTATATAAATTGGAATGATTATGACTAATAAAATCCAAATTAATCAATCTATGTTGTAGTTTTTTAAACTATATTATATACATGATACCCATATTACATTAATATATTTTAAATAAAATGTAATATATAATTAAACAAAATAAACTACACTATTGAAATCATTTTCAGCGATTTCTTCTTCCTAACGTGGGCAAAGGAAACAAATTAATAGTGACATAAAATGCTCATTATGGTAAATTAAAATAAATGGGTCAAAGAGAAAAATCATCATGGAAATCTAAAAAATAGAGAAAACATACCATTAAAATAACTGAATAAGGAACAATCAAAATGTCAATGTAAGTAACTGACACACTATCCATTCAATCGATATAGTAAAAATGAACTACCAATATAAAACTATAAAAGAAATAATATCATGCATAAATAATAATTGAATCTAAATTATTGAAATTCTTAAATATTGAACACCTTGTTTCTTAGGTATATGGTACCATTACAGTGATGAACTTTCACAAGACAATTTAAAACATATCAGGTAAAATCCCATCTTATTCAGCCAACAAATTCACATCATGTAACTACCAATGCATCGAGGGGTAACAATTAACTAGGACCTACCCATGTTGTACCTATATGAAAAATTCATAAAATATAGAATAATATGTTTATTTAAGGAATAATTTTCCTTATCCAATATCCATATTGAATAAAAGATAAATATTTATCAATAATTCCCTAGTTAATAAAAGAATTTTTTAAAGAGAAAACTACATTTAAACATATATTATGTTCTAGTAAAGAATAATGTCACATTAATGATAATTTCTATATGTAATATAATATTATCATAATGAGGTGATTGTTTCATGATAAATATAACAATCACAAAAGAATGTGATATTCAATATATAACTACTACAACATCGAAATTTTCAAGTAAAAATTCCTTCGATGAGATATTTAAAAGTAAAAAATAATAAATAACAAGAAAATAAAATAATTAATGAAATTATTTATCAATATTTTTGGTATATACACCACTCAAATGTATTATGTGGTGAAAATAGAAATTATCTCATAGATGTCAAAAGTGATTTGAAAATCCCTTACCTCATATTTCTTTATTTTTTGTCATGTATTTAGACATAGTTATAGTTCTTTTTAAACATGTTAATTAATTATAATAGAACCATACTCATACTTATGATATCATATATGGTCTTATTATAATATCTCATTACCCTTTTTTAGTAATCAAGCTTTATGTTCACAATTTCAGGTGTTAATTGCTCAGCTTCTAAAGTAGGTTTTAAATTATTATTTATTTTTCCAATTACATAGATCGTGATCTCATAATATACAAAAATTTAAACTAAATTTAAATAAAATTATTTTCTGAATATTTGTATATATAATAATACATTAATTTTGGATACAAGAAATGAAATGCAACATTCATGGAGACGGTAGGTCGTACGTATTTAAGAACTCTACTTTAATTTCTATTTAATATTAAAATGATGAAAATTAAAATGTAATTATTTATTTTATAATTCAATTATCATATATATGTAATATATTTCATATAGTTTTATTAAAAAAATCCATAATATTTTCTATGTATAGTGGTAATGAATCATATCTCTTTGGGGAGGCAGTATCCAAACACCAAAAAACGTTGTTATCGTATTGACACAAAATCAAAATCATGAAGGTATGAGTTATATAAAAGTAAATTAAGTATTAATAAAATATAAATATCAATTATATCATATATTTAAACCATATCCATTACTATTCCCATCCATGAGTGACTGTAAAGTGAAAACGAAAGACATCATGTCATGATGCAGTAGTTTCTCATACACAAATAGAATTTTCATTACCCATTTGATGGAAGTCTATGTAGGTGTTTGTAGAAATCGTACCATAAAAAATATTAGTATACATAGGATATTATTTCTATTATATATTCATGTAATAATACATAAATAAAGGGGGGGAGAAACATATAAAACATAAATATTCATTGAAGAATATTACATCTTATTTGAGAATCTCTTTCTGTTATATACTAAAATACATCATTGGATTGATTTATTTTTATCAGGAGGAATATAGTATGAGATAAGTTACATTTGAGGAATATTCCTGTGTATTATGGGTATCAAAATGTCTTTTGAGGTGTTAATATGTGGGTGGTGTGAGTTCCATTATATAGTGGAGTAGGAGTGGTGTTCTTATAAATTTGGGAAAAGGGAATTACACCCATGTTATTCTAATTTCATGTGGCTAAAATAATAGGAAAATAAGATATAGGGATAATGGGTTCTATATGTGTACATAAAATGTATTTTTGATAAGATACTAGGATGTTTCGGCTTTGAATATTATGATTTATTCTTTTGTTACGCTTAATATTATCTTAATCACTATAATTAATTTTAATCATTATCACTAATAATTCTAGTGAAAAACTAAGTTGAAATGATTAGACATTATAAATTATTATGATTCCATAATTGGATTACCTTTAATAAAATAAAAATCACAAAATGGAAGAAATTTATTTAAATAAAATCACATAGACAAGATTAAAATGTGGGGTTTTAAGGAAAACATGTTCGAAAGATTAAAATGTTTTTATATAAAATTTCAATATGAAATTGCCTCCAATAACCTATATTGGATTAATATATGTATAATTTATAAAAATAATTTTTTAGATCAATCATAAATTTAATTTAACCATATAAATAAATTTGATGAAAAAGACGTTTTGAATTAAAATTATGTTTTTTCACTATTCATCAAAAAATGAAACATCAATGAAAAAAAAAATTACAAAAAATTATTTCTATATTTATATTTCAAAATATTAGTTTATTATGAAATATAAAATTTATGTTTGTTTCAAAAATTAGATTTAAAATATATACATGATTTAAAATTTATACAATTTCCTTTATAAAAATATAGGGGTTTATGTGTAATGTTGGTTTTATTCTTATTTAATGAAAATAAAATATATTTGATTAATATACAAAATATTTTATTGAATATATCATATATATATCACATAAATATCACCCCAAATTTTTAATTAATTAAGTTATTTAGGATTAAACAAATTTGTGAAAATAAAAATAGTTTTTCGTATAAAAACATTCCAATTATATTCAATTGTACATGTAATTTTTTTATTAATATGTATCCAATGAATTAAACCATATAATTTCATATGTTATTTAATCGTATTAATATCATTAAATTTAAAGGCTAGGTTGTATCTGATGGAAAATTAAATTTTTTTATTATCAAAACACTTTTGAGGAAAAAATGAGAAACCTCAACATCCATCATTACAACCAAAAAAACATTAAAAATTGATAATTCAGGTCAAGGATACAGAATCTTCCCCTCCCCATTGACTACACCTTGATGGAAATATTTCACCATCATATGACAATTCAGCTTGCAGTCTCAGGTAGAGATTCAAAGGCACAGTACCGATGGCAAAGTCATACCATCTCAAAAATCTATATCCAAATTCTATGTGGAGGTGAAAACATCTTGATCTGGACCTCATCTGAATCTGATACATGTATAATTCCAGTTGCAATCACATCAAAAAGTTACATTGGATTCAAATAGAATTCATCCTTAAACAGATTGATAACCACAGGGAAAATAAACCACTTAATCATACACACCAAAACACAACAAACTCACAGCCTCCATGAGATTCAATCAGATTCAAACTAATATATACACAAAATACAGACCTTTGCAAGTAGAAAAACAAAACCAAAGACCGATCAAACTATTACTACCTCTATAGTCTTCTAGACATTTAAAAAATAAAGATATACCATGTGCTAGAAACCATCGTGACAACAACCACAATAGCTCCAGATCAAAACCCACGGAACACCCCAAAAACCAAATCACAAACATCCATGTCCATGATCGTCAACAAAAAATTAAAAAATCAAAAATGTCGAAACAACAGAAAATGCCTACTAAAATCAAATTGATGCAAAATTTTGGAAGCACAATTCCATCACCAGATCATTAGCAACTCATTCATCAATGATCGCCAGACCAGGTCCCCGCCACAAACTAGATAAATATGTGTTCCATGAATTAATATCAATATAATATATTTATTTAGAATATTAAATTTATCTTAGTTTCTTGGGATGTTTTATTTCTTTATGTGTTTGGTGATTTCTGTCATAAAATCTTATATTTAAAATATTCTGACATTATACTTTTTTGTTTTAAAATCCATCCACTAGTGAAATAATATACCAATATCTCTCCCATCACCCCAGGGGGATCAAATTTGGTAGATATCAAACCAATAATTACTAGGGTGTTAACTAATAGGGGTTATGTGGCAAAGTGATTACTTTCATCAACATCATTTATTATTTTGACTTATTATCCACCCCATTCATTTAACATTATATAATTATTATATAATGAACTCAGTATCACTGATAGAATCTGATTTTTTATTTAAGGGTTATACCTACAACTACCCATAGATTATTAAAATTGGTAACAGACATACCATTCATGTGTGTGATGAATTACCGCCTCGAAAAACGATTTCATTCACTTTTCCATTTAAACCCCACATGGTTGCGAATTGTGATGGAAACACTATTTTGATGTGATATATATGATATTTATAATTTCATAAAACATATAAAGTTTTTATTTAACACTGAACAACATTATTTTTATTTTTTGAAATATAATGACATTGCTTATGGATGTGTGGACTTCCACCACCTCAAAGTGATGTGATACATTAACACATCACATGAAATATATCAAATGTGGGTTTAATAAAAATATTTCATATAAATTAAACCAATATTATATTCATGAATTAATTATCATACTGTTAATATTATATATAATTTTCCTTATTACCATTTCACACATAATAAAAAAGTGACAATGTTGTTCATGGTGGTGTTGACAACCAAGACTTTATAATGATGTGATTCCATTTAAATACCAATAACTTTATTCATATTTATATGTTATTAGGTATCTATGATATAACTATCATTGTAAAAATAAATATTTTTCTTACATACTTTCTATATTGACCATTGAAAAATGGGATCATTGTTCATTTTTACGTACGACCTACCATATCGTTGATTGTAATGATGGTTAATTTTTCATATACATTGGTCATTATTAGAATTAAAATTATAATTTATTTATAAATATGATAATTATTTCATTATTATTAATTTGGATGTTTTTTTATAATGTCCCCTTACCCCTTAGTCATCTTTCCAAAGCAGTTTTTGACGGAAAATATAATGTGGATAAAAATATAAGGTAAGATTAATTTTTTAAGTAGTTTTATAAAACATGGTAATATATAGAATAAAAAAATTATTAACATGAATATGTTTCTCAATAAATAAATAATTAACATATGTTTTTCATTTAGTTATATAATGACACACATTATAAGTTGGACTTATGCTAAGGGATTTTGCCTCAATCTACATTCATTGATTCATATTTTAATTTTATACACCATCATTATTTATAATAAGTATTTAAATCTCCATTTAAAAATAAAATAATAAAATAATTTATTTTCATGTAGTTTAATATGTCTTAAATTTTAATTTTTTAATGTGTTATGTAACTAAAAAATTTAGTAGGGGTATGGGACACCTTGATTTAAAAACATAATTTTAAATTTTTTAATATTTAATATCAAAACTCTTTTCTCAATGTTAATATTATTATTATCAAATTTGATTTTTTATACATAAGTATTATAATGGAAATTTGATGTCTATTTTTAATTCCATTCAATGGTTTTCCAAAATAAATCTATTTACATGTTTTATATGGAATATTTTTAGAAATGAGAAAAGGATTCTTCTATTCTCACATACACTACAACAATGAATATTCAACCAACTTGTACATTATATATTTTATTCTATTTAACGACTTCATGTTTAATTAAAGGAAAAAATCACCCTTTATCTTTATTGAATTTTGGTATTGAATTTTTTTCAAATAAAAGGTGTATTTTTAGTTGAAAATTTATTTTGTTATAGAAATTTTATATTAACATCTTAATTTTATCTGAATACAAGTTTAATGTATTTTTGATGTGATGAAATTTTTTAATTAATTTATTGGTTATTGGAAATTATAATTGATGGGTGAGCCTAGATAGCACCATTAGATCCCATTATAGCTTAAAATATGGGTGCACAATGATAGAATCTCTATGCATTGGGTAATAATTATATTATTATGACAATTATTTCTGATGTTGGTTGTATGGTTATTCCAATCATTAAGGGTTATATAAGGGTTTTATAAGGTTTCAATATGATGATTTCCCAAGGTACGTACATGAAGATTCCATTCCTTCTAATTTTTTATCATTGAAATAATTTGTTTTAAAATGTTAAAAAAAATATTAGAGTATTACATTTACCATTTTTTGAAAAATATTATGATTTCAAAAAATGGGATTTCATGAGTTTTTGGATTTTTCAATGGAATAACAGTTTCCTTTTTTTATATCCTTTAATGTGATTTTTTTTTCAATCAATGTATTCATATTTTTATATGGATTAAGGATGGGTATTGGATTAGATGATTTTAAATTGAATGTCTTGAAAAGATTTTGTAAAATCAGTGATGATTTATTTTAAATGATATAAATTATTGAAAAAAATGGTAAAAATGTTTTTGTTTTCACATTTTATTTTATGTCTTTATTATGCATGATTTATGCACTAATTATCTAAAACACAATACTTGAAATGATAAAAATGATAAATAATGTAATTTCATGACAAAAACTAATGATTATGTAACGTTTATGGTCGAGGAATTATAATATCCTCTAGGAGTGTCAAACTACAGATGAAGCAACACTCACTAACATGCACTATGTGAGGATTGAGTCTATATAAATGAGAAATTTTTGGAGTTATTAGCCCTAGTTACCTTGTTTTCGATTCAAAATCACAATTAATATCTTGAAAGGGTTATAATTCCTTGATAACCACCCTTACTATCATATATAAAGTTTTTAGGACATTTTCCAATACATTGATTCATCTTTTGACTTATTTTTTTAAAAAACCAATACATATCCTGAGAAACAATCCTAGGGGTATCACAAATTATATTCATATTATTTTAAAAAAATTTAAAAAACCGTTACTCCGATACCAATAATAAATACCAAAGAATCCATTATATATTTTTTACATATTTTAGATAAATACTTCTTATATTAAAAAAAACATGAATATTGATGATGATGGTTTAGGGTATTTGAATTTTGGTAACAAAAACATTTCTTAGTAAATCCTCTTCAATTCTGCATATAATTATTATTAACTATAGTAATCTCTATAGATGTAACCTACTTGAAACCAATATTTGTTACCTTGGTAATGAAAACATAATAAAGTGTGATATAAAATTATCAATAAGGGAAAAAAAGATAGATATGATCAAAACATGATATTGTTGGTGTGCAAACCTGATAAAAAAATTAATAACAATTCCATCTATATCATGAATCATAAATGTGATCCATGTAATAAATTTTTGTTTTTCATATTACATTAATGATAATGGGATCAATAAATATGATTGATGTAACCGTAACATTTGAATAATATATATAATTTTTGAATAACTATACAAATATTAAATCATATCATTAGTAGTCAATGATCATTGTCAAAAAAACCATAGTGTAATGGGTTCACACCAAACCCATAACAATAGACAAGGATCATTCCAAAGACATCCATAGTGGAAAGAGTCTATTACAAAACATGGTTCACTCCCATTTAGAGTCCTATTTATATTATGATATATGAATACATACCTAATTAAATTGATGAATATAAATCTCCCACCAATCTCGGTTGTAATGTAATAACTTTCAATCATTATAACATAAATACATTCACATTATCTAAATAATTATTATTGGGCCATAAGATCCTAAAACCTTAATCACCATAGAAAAAATGGAAATAAATTTGTTTCATAATCATTTCATCATAACATAACTAATACAATAGAAATGTTTTTAATAAACATTTCATCAATTAGTCACAATTTAAAATATGGAAAAGAAGTGGGATTAATAAAAAAAATTATGATTTCTTATCCTATTGAAGAGAAATGATTTTTATAAATTTATTTTCATAAAAAAAATTTAAAGAAAAAAATAATAATGTTTTTCTTAGATAATTTCTCCATTAAATCATATCATACATTAGAGGATGTAATCATTAGATTGAAAAAGAATTTTCTTCAATACATGGAAAATTTCATGATTAAAATATCCTTTGAAATATTACGAACTATTTTTAATATATAAAAAATTTAAAAAATTATTTTCCCTAAAAACCACAATATATTATAACACAATATTAAATTAAAATGACTTTATAAAAATTGATTCATTCCATACACATTAATATGAATATTCCTCTGACATTTTCTAATAAATCCATATTAGACTCATTCAAAAAGAAAATACATGATTATTTTTAAATAAATTTATAAATATTCAACCATGGCTAATAATTTAATTAGTAATTTTATTATACTGTTAAAAATATTATTGGATTGTTTTTAGAAAACATAATTTTTTTTCTGTAAATGGGTTGTCAACCTTGAATAAAAATAAAGACAGTTTTTCAAAAAGATATATATATTGATCATTTATGAAAAAAAAATAGAGGAAAATTGAAGAAAACAGTTATTCTCTTGAAATAACATGTAGAGAATAAAATTAATGCGTTTATTTTAATATTGATTATAGTATTTCATCAACTAAATAAAAATCATAAATAAAAATTATAAATGAAGTTATTTTAACAAATTTTATTTAGAAGTTTGGTAACATTGAATAATAATACCAATAAGATAATAATATTAAATCAAACATTATTTGAATTATATTTCTCACATAGAACATGATAGGTGAATAACATAACTTTTGTCCCCAAGAAGGCAATTTAAGGATAAAATACTTACTACCTCGATATCTTTTTAACCATATACCCTATGAAAAATATATATTCAAATATATATTTAAATCCAAAAAATTATGATGATTGGAATAATAAAATAAAATCAGGATTATTACATTTATAACATTAAATAAATATTTGAAAAATATGTCATGAGTCTCAAAGATGCTTAAAGTGTGATAGAAATCCCTTACCTTAAGCCCCAAATTCCTTCACACACATTCTATACTCCCATATATTAAATATTATTTCTTATAAAACTATTATATCAACATATTATTATGAATCATATAGTTTATGATGTACATAAGAGCTTTTATTTCCAATTTATGAAATATTATTTTTTAAAAACATGTTTTAGGGAACACTACTTTGATTTTCAAGCTTGTTTTCATTTCTTAATTTCAGTCCTATTAAATTTATCATGATTCCATATTCTCTATAACATAAAAAATGATAAAAATGTAATATATATTCATTATATAAATATTTAGAAATTTTTTTAAAGATAGATATTGAAAATTAAATACACACTAAATTTAGACGGTATGCCATAAATACACATGAACACTATTTTATTTGTTTGGACAGATTGAGGAAAAGTAAGTTAAATAATATATTACATTTAAAATATAATTTTTATACCATATAAAGTACCTTATTATTATTTATACCTATATTTATTACCTTCCATGTAAGGTGTGCCTGAATAACTAATTACATTACTTTACGAAGTGGTAGTCCACCGTACACAACAGCTATCCTATCAGATTCCCGTAGAATAGGAAGTAATGAGGTAAATGAGATATCATAATTACTAAAAAATAAAAAATGATCCAAATACCATGTATATATACATATATTTAATATATCATTTTTCCATGAATGTAACATATAAATGAATAACATGTCACCTTGGTTCATGTGGTGGTAGGCCAACATACACAAGAAAGATGATATTGTTTTCAAATGGGTTTGAGGTAATAAGTTATATATTGTATTATAATTAAAAAGGATTATTAGTATCATAAATATTTTATATAAATATCAAATCCATCATCACATCTAGAAGTGTTAGGTAGTGATAGAAAATGACTAACATCGGTTCATGAGGTGGTAGTCCGCCAAACACGTATAAGATGATTTCAAATCCCATTTTATAGAAGAGGATATGGATTTTTATTATTCCATTACCTTAAAAAATATAATTATATTTGATATAATTATTTAATTTTTTTCATCATGGTTTAATGTTAATTAAATTAGGTGGCATATGAAATAAATAAATCCCCATATTATGGATATTACCTTTTCCTCAGAAAGCATATTTTAAATTTCACAAAAAACATAATGTTTATGACTTTATGATGTAAATAAGGATTATAAAATGAGATTAGGTAATTAAGGATGCAATTATTCTAGTTATTTTCTAATAAATTATGATTTATATGTTTTAAGGCGAGTGGAGAGGGGTGTCCTTTTATAAGTGAGGACAATGTAAAAAAATTATATTTTGCAATGGAAAAGGTGTGACGATAGTATTCACATCAAAAATTAATACCAAATTAAATATTCTCAACCCCTATAGATTATGAGGTGTAATGTTTAATGAATAATGGATTTGACAATTTTTATTATTAATATTATCCATTATCTTCTTTATCTTGCACCCAGGTAAACCCATTTAGAGTATAAACGTGACAATTAATTTCTAATGTTTTTATTATTAAATATGGTTAATGAGTAAGTGGAAATTATTATAAAATAGAAATTATTATTATTAAAATTATGGAATCCATTTTTTAAATTCCCATTCATATATATTGAAATAAATAATATCATAATAATACCATACACATGATATAAAATGATTATTAAAAGATAAAAGTTTCAAATGATTATAAATATTATATAAAAAATAAATATAAAATTTATTCCAAACAAATATTCTGGATTAATAGATATATAATTAATAATAATTTAATTTAAAACAATATTAAAATAATTTTTATGTTTTTAAAAATATTAATTTAAATGGAAATTAACAAAATATCAATTATTTTTATTGTACATTGATAAATTTATCTTTTCAAAAAACTATGATAAATTCTCTATAAGATAATTTTTAAATGATCATTTCTGAAATAATGTTAAATTTTAAATTTTTTTTAAAAAATGTAAACAATTAATTTAAAAATATTTTCAAAAAAGCACCAAAATAGTTTGATAGAAAAATAAAGTATTTATGGGAAATATTGGATTAATACTTATATCTGGTCTAGAAAACACATAAGATGCGTTTTAGACATTTTTTTATCATTCATATAATATATTTAATTTAAATAATTTTACAAATGTAATTTGTATAATATATTTGAGTAAAACTATTTGTTTTCCATAATAACATATTTAGAAAATTATTTACTTTATTTTCTAATAGTTTTTAATTTCTTTTATAATTAACTGGACACCAAAGAATTAATTTTTTACAAATTACTATTCCATATATTTCTATAATTTATTAAATTATATTCATACCCTTAATTATAATGGATTGATGATAACTATCATATTAAATAATAATATTTCAGCAATAACTCATGTTTGATTTAAACTCAACGTTGCATGTATCAAAATATAAACTCATTGTTTCATGTAACCATTGATAAATATACTATATCCTATAAATATAAAATATATAAAATATTAAATATTTTGGAATTAATAATTTCACAAAATCTAGGCGGTGTTGTATGTACTTTTGTAAAATTGTTATTTGGAACACATCATACATATTGAGAGACTTGGTGGAGTTTTGAAATGATATGTAATAAATAAAATTCTTTCAAAGATTTAAAAGTGTGTCATTTATGTGGGGACATTTTCCCTATATTACAAAACCATAATACACCCTTCCAAGTAGATATTCTCAAGTAAATATGAACTCCCACTTGTAATTCAAAATCAATCCTCTATTTACCAGTATAACTACCTTCCCCACTTTGATAAGATTAAATATGATACAAAATAGATTTTTTTGTTATTTTTTATAATAAAAGTGTTTTAGGCCTATACTTTTCACGTCACCATCTAAATCATAACATGTTGGGGTATGGCTTCTATTTTCATATAATGCTTCGTATAGTGCCATTTGATTAAATAAATGAAATATGTTGCTATAGTCCAACATTCCCAAAGGTAAATACTTATCCCATATTACTTGGAAGTTATGTTATCATGATATAAACATATATTCCGCTATCTTAATAATCATTTTAGACTCCCCATTAGTTTGGGGAAGGAAGTTATTTCTCAAATGTAGCTCAATATCAAGAACTGTGTAATGACTATTCTAGAATTTGAATGTAAAATAGTGATCACGATTACACATGATCAAATTTGGTGCTACATAATTTCATAAAAATTTATTCCTAAATTGGATTGCCACCCACTCATGAAATAAATCTCCTCCCAAAGTGAGGAAATGCACAAATTTAGTTAGGTGATCAATGATAACAAATATTGCATCATTATTCCTATGTCCGTTGGGTAGACCTTTGAAAAGTTACGTAGTTATGATATCCCATTTACACATAATAAAATGCATATTTGTCCTAAATACTTTAGGAATATTTTTAATAGATCAATTTATTTTATGAAAAACCAAACTTATAAACATATAATCCTGAATTTTATAAAACATGTTATCTAAATGTTTTCGCTCATATCCTTATTAATCCTAATGCTACAAAAATTTATAAATAAATTTAACTTTTTTCATCATCGAACAATTCAATTTTTATATTATTTATAGATGGAACATTTATTCTCTCATGAAATTTCAGAAAACCATCTTCATAAACAATGTATTTTAAATTTCGCATCATTCACGTAACTATTTTTCTTAGGATATTTATCATCATCAGATTTAAATTTTTTATCTTCACTAATAAAGATGGTTTTACAATCATATGATACATTACTGTTGTCTCTATATCATTAATAAATCCCAAATCTATATATATTATATCCTGGAATAAAGGATCACTCTCAATCAATATTCTTGACAGAACTCCAAGATCCTTTCTTCTCAATGAATCAACTATATTATATTCCATCAAGGTGTTGTAGTGTATTGATGCGTAGCAATATTTGAGTGGATGAATCCATATAATTTTCTTCCATTTTATTTATTTATACGAAAATATTCTTTCTAGTCCTTTTTATACCATATATATCTCACATATTTAACCACATACATAATACCTCCATATCATTTAAAAAATGAATAGAGATAAGAAACTAGTGTCATGGGATAGATAGTAATATTAATGATTATTTAATTTCCTTACATTATATGAAATAAACCTATCATTTTCCATCAGGACACAACCATATATCTTATTCAATCCATCACTATATATATAAAACCTTTCATTTCCAGATTGAAGAGTTGAAATTAGAGTATTGAAAAATGTCCTCATCACATAATTATAAAATTCATCATATTACTTTATCCAAATGTAAATTATCACTTTATGGGTAATCATGGTTAATGGTTAATCAAAGAAGGAAAAATTCTAAAAATATCACTGATAGTAACCTATTAATCCAATTAAGATATGTACCTTGGAAATTCTTGTTGATGTCGCCCATTCAATAACTATAATTTATATTATAGGATCAAAGGAGATTATATACATATAGATAGTATGGGCATGAAAAGTATATTAATGAAACCTTAAATCACACTTATAGTATTTTCCAAATTATTATTTCACTCTAATTGTTTTATTATTGATGTAAAAGTGATTCTCATACTGCACGAAGCATCTATAATATCATAAAATATAATTAATAAATTCCACAAAAAAATCATGATATTAATTGAATACCTTATTCATTGATGTATAAATATAGAGGTGTCTTTACCCAGTAAAAATTTCATTAACACAGACTCATAAAGTCCATACCATGTTCATAAATATGACTTTGTTATATATTTATCATTTACTAATAATTAGGGATTCTGATAAAATTGTGAAACATTGAAAAATATTAGGATATGTGAACATTATCTAATCAGTCGTCAATATATGGAAAACGATACATTTTATTTATTATAATAGCATTAATTTCTATTCAATCAAGGAATAACCTGATGGACCTATATTTTTACTTAATTATGTGATCATGGTATCCTCATAGCAAGAAAATTTTAAATATAAATCCATTATCACACAACTCGCCTGCATATTTGTTTAACCCAAATAATTCCATGTCGGATATTCTATAGGATTCTTTGATACTGTTCTAAATCAAGGGATTAAATATATGGAAAAATCCACTTCAATGTCAAGGGGGTGTCTAGGAAAATTCTCATGTAATACATCAATGTATTGCAGTTCAATAAGTTCATCTCCAATTTCATGATTACTTTCTCTATCCAAATATTTTGTATGCCCATATTCCCTAATAATATCCTTCATTATTTCAACTAAGGGAGAGATCTAGATCCGTCTCAAATAATGATATCACATATATGAATATATATGTAATTTAATATCTTCATCACAAATCATAAATTTCTTCTTCTCAAAATAAATTTTACCATCATATTTTGAAGGTCAATACATACCATGTATTATATCAATGAAAACCATTGGTATGTTAATAAGTATTGAAAATAAAGCATGTTTATTTGTCATAATTGGGTCTTTATCAAGTGTAATTTTTTTATATAGGATTACACTTATTTTTTTATTGATATCTCCCATGATATGTTTATCAAAAAATCATTAATTTCTATATAACATTTTTATGATATTATTGAGAGTGAGAATCGATAAGGAAAAGAAAAATTTCCTATATTTGAAGGTATAATAAATGTCCATAACTTCTCATCATTGGGTACTTCCTCCAAATTTGTAGTGAACACATAATCTTGGTCTTATCCTCTTAGAAAATTCTATGATAAATTCCATTGATTATTCTTTAATTATTTTTCATTGTTCCTCATATCACACAATTTGTGACAAAAATATATGTTTTCTCAATTTCCCCTTTTTATCCTTTTCCAGATTACCCTTATCTCCAGAATTATAAAATTTTCCCATGACCTCTATGAAATTACAAGGATGACTCATTGAAATGTTCTCAAAATATAGAAATTAATTCATTTTCATCAATTTTTTTGATGCATTATAATTTTATGGGAGCTCATTTGACCAATTATTTTTGGATTCCCCCTAAACATATAATGTATACATATATCATTCGAGTATTTTTATATAATATAAACATGATTCATTATATGAAGAAACATTTTTATAGATGAGATCCCTTCGTAGGAAAGGATTATTTAAAAAAATAAATGGTTGGTCACTTGTTATTTGTTTCATATGTAATCAATTAAACTGGAGGATAACCTTATAAAGGAATCCACATTATTATAAATTTATATTAATTTTTTTAAGAATATTATCTTTTTCTTTATTTCATTTTGATTCTCATGATGGAAATAGTTGTCGAAGAAGTTATCCTTAGAATCATTTCATTTCATTGGTTATATTTCATATATATATCAATTATTCTATTAAAAATACTAGTAGGGATTCGAATCACAATTTAGACAACACACTGAATATGTAACTTATTCCTTTTCAGATTATATCAAGCCTATAAATATATTCTCAGTAGACTTAATTAATTTATCTACAATAATTTTAATATTACATCCACAATATTATGGTGGATTCTATTGCATGAAGATATCTAACATAAGAGAATCGTGATATGGAACAATTGATTTATCTTTCATGTAAAGGATATTTTCCATAACCAGATTATGCTTCCCTAATATAGAAATGATATCTATTGCTTGAATACTAAGATACAGTCGTACTATGTTGAGAAATCTATATGTTGTTTATGAGTATTGATAACATTTTTTATTATAGGAACTATTTCTAAATAATTGATTATAGTATATTACATAATAAAATAATTAATTTAAAATCATAATATATCTTTTGAAATATTATGTATAAGTTAAAATAAATAAATATTTTTTTAATTGCTAATATCATAATCTTATACTTGGTTTCTTTTTCTATACCATTATTTTCAAATCTATCATGATAGTTAATACAGAAAAATTTGAATTATCTTAAGGATATACCTAAAGGGTGTCATACCAGTTGTGAAATAAAGCTCACAGTCATGCATTATGTGAAAATCTAGTAAATTCCAATTCAATCTTTTTAGATTTATTTACCATTTATAAATCTATTCTAGAACAACATCCATTCTTTTATCCACAAAGGGGTATATTTCTGGGGATAACCACATAATATATTCTATACCAAAACATTTTTAGATTCTTATAAAAATTATATCATTTCATATCACATATTTATGTTCCCATGAATATGTTCAAATTAATCTTGTTCCAATGGTTTCTACCATACTTCTTTTGATACAAACCATAACACCCATCACTCTAATAACCTATATTCAGTACCAACATTATATCATTGTCGTAGATAAAAAGTGTCAAATTTAAATGGGTAACCAGTATTGTAGTTACGGGGAACCATATATATACATTTTAACCTTTTTAAATTTGGAACATAAAATGAAACATTACAAAATAAAATTAACAACATCCTTAAAAATAATTCAAAGGATTAATAATTGTTACATTATAAATGGAGTGAAAATAAATGTGAGATAAAACTAATTTTATGAGAAACATATTGGGGAATATATTTTTAATAAATATTCTATATTAAATATGTAAATTTAAATAACTAATAAAACATTCAATTCAATCAATAACATCAATAATACAATTGAATAATTCATAATCAATATAACAATGTAAATAAATGAAAACTCATTCAAATCAAGTAAATGAAAATAAAATTAAATCTTTTTAGAGATAATAACTTTGTGAAGATATCATGGATTATAATAAAAGAAGAATTAAAATTTATGGAAATTATAAATTAATGGATTGTATGATATCAGGTATCTTGATACCCCTATTTCAAAGAACATTCACAACATAGTTTAAAACTATGGGTGAAAACCCATCTGGTTTTGCCAACTAATTTTATCTGAAGAAACTTATTGACGCATCAAGGGGAAATATATAATAAATTTCCACCCATAAATACATGTCAAAAGAAATCTATATATGTAAAATAGTATATTTACTTCATGAAACAATATAAATTACCATTATATATAAGTATGGGTTATGGATTTATTAATATTTACCCAATTAGTATAATATGTTTTAAAGAAAACTTCCTATATAAAAATGGTATATGAATTATGAAATAATTATATCAATATGAAAAGAATATGGATATTTAAGATAAATTTAGTGTCTTATGATAATGTTCACATGAATATGATTATTTTAAGAGAATTAAAATAATCACTAAAGAATCTGAGATTGTAATTTTTTTAACGTATTTAGAAATATTTATTTCTTTAACCCCAATGGTGAATAAACATGAAAAAATAATTATACTATATAAATATTTTTTCATGTTAAATATGTAAAAGAGTCGGCATATATAAGACATAAATATGAATATGTACATATTAACAACTATGTCTCAATGAAAGGAAATTGCGATGAAATCCCTTACAATATAATTATATTAAAATAAAAACCACTAAGATGAAATAATTAAAATTAAAACATAATATACCATGAATCATGAACGATTCATTACATTTGATTTAAAATGTGTCGTATGTACACAATATAAGAAATTTGGGTTCACACAAAAAAAAGTATTTTCATTAAAGTTAAATTTAGACGAAGTATCGTTCCTTATAAATATCATATTTAATCACTATATATATTATTATAACTATTCCAAAATTTTGGGTATGGAAAATAAATAACATCATTTAATGAACACAATAGGTCGTGCGTATGCATGGGCAATGATATCAATCCCTCAATGGGTGATAGGGTGAGAGATTATAGAATAATAATTTTCAAATATTGTTATTTTCTCATATATAAAATATTATTATTAAATTTCTATCTATTATTTTATATATTATGCATATTTGAAAATTAAATCACATTGCTTCGTGAGGCAGTAATCTTCCATACACAAGAGTGACACTTTTAAATTTTAAATGGAGTGAAATTTAACAATTTATTCAACATATTATAATTACTGAAATATAATTATATTATATATATTATATATATATATATTAAACCTAGAATTATATAAATAGTGGGGGCTTTCGATGGAAAATGACTTACATCAGTTGACATGGTAGTAGTCTCTCATTCACATAATCAACAATTACATTTCACATTTAAAAGGTATGGATGTTAATATTGAATATTTTGTTAACGTAATATTATATTAGTATATGGTGAATAATATTTTTGTTATAAAATCAATATTGAAAGATATTTGAAGGCTTCAGAAGAAGAAATAAAATAAAAACAGTCATTTAAGAACATTACTTCATCATCAAGATATTTTTATAGATTTTGACTAAAATCAGTATTGGAATAGAATTTTGATAAAAATAAGGGATATAGAAGGGTTTTTTGTGTTCTATAGAATTAGTTTTTTAGGTTATTTTAAGATCAAATGGATATTTATTTTTGAATAGTGTAGGAGAGTGGGTGTATTTTTATTATTGGTGGAGAGCCACATAGGGAATTTTTGAAAATAATAAATTACAGTAATAATTTTATTAGGATAAAAGCCAAAAATTAGTAGTCAATTTCAAAATATATAGAATATAAGGTCAAAATATTTCAAAAAAATGATTGTTTTACATGTTGGTAGTTCTTTTAGCCAATGTATTTTTACTTTATCCCTTGGTAAATCATTTTTTACCTGAACCATAGAAATTAATTTATGTTGATTTGACTATTCAAAATTTTCCTCAAATATATTGAAATAATAAGGTAAAATAAATTATACTGATTTATAATATTGAAAAAAAATTTCCTATATCAATCTTAAGAACTTGAAGAATCTAATTTAAAATTATACACAACAACATGATGAAAAAGGGAGTTTCAAATGGGAATGTTCTCATAAGGATGGCGGGTTATAATGAAAAAATTCAATATGAAATGGATTATATTTACATTAATATTAATTATCATATAATTATTGAAATAATTTTTATTTAATAATATTGTAAAATATTACATACATTTATTAAAAATTTAAATAAAAGGCATTTTTCAATAAAGAGAAGCAATTTTCAATATTCATTGAAGAAATGAAACATTTTTTTAAAAAACCTAAAATTTATACCTTAGATAAATTTGATATTATGATATTAAAAATTATGTTTATTTTATCATATACATGTTATAAAAGGTAAAAAAATTAATTTTTCACATGTGCTCAAGAAGAGATGAAATCAATTTCTTTGAAAAATTCATTTTTTCATGAAACATTTCATCAACATTAAAATTAAAATTATTTTATTTATAATTAATTAAATAAAAAATATCATCATTAAAAATTATAATTATTATTATTTAATTTTTCTTATTAATATCCAAAAACAAAATTCTTTGGTTATTAAAGTATAAGATTTTATAGCTCTCTAAAACACAGGGTTTCTTATATAACAAATTATCAAATTGATTGAATTTTTAAGGTAAATAAATAAATACAAACATTGGTGTCACATCATATATTACTACAACTAATATATTTTTATAAAATAATGTGAAAATGAAATGGGAATCATACTAGGTTTCTGGTATATGGTTGACTCAACCTATCTCTATAGTGATAAACAAGAAAAATCATTGAGAAAGTTCATAATGTACGCACACACCACCACATGAATAGAAATGCCCAAATTAGGATAAAAATTAAATACAAATGAATTAAAAATAAAAACATTGATATTCCTATTATAGGAAACATCATTTCCCACTCACCCATACCTATTATCCCATTCACACTTCAGGACATAAGTTATTCTTGCCATCGATAGAAACTAAAATCGATGGTTATATTAATCAATATAGGACTTGATGATTATCATAACATATATTACAATAATAAATTCGATGATATCATGATCAGTAACCATTAAGTACAACTCAAATTCATGGTATGTTATTTTTACTAAACAATATATGCACATGAAACATCATTTTGAGAGCCATCCAAATTTCTTAAAAATCTCATTCAATAAAAACAAAACATTCAAAATAAATACCCACACATATGATAGAATTGTAGATATTAAAAATTTAATATTATCTATATCAATCAGGTATATCACCATTTATGAATAAATAAACATCAAACCTCTAATTGTATTTTGGACAACATCATATTTAACTGGTGCATACTAAACCATATACAGACGTCTCATCTCATCTCCTCCCTGAAAAATTTAAGACACATGAATTTCCCCAAATTCAATTGATAAGATCCAAAACCCTAAGTGTCATAGTTATAAATAAGAAAAACCATGGTGAGAGTGGATCTATCATTACTTCATTGGTATATCCTTTTGAAAAAAATTATGATTTCCATATTGTCAACCATGATGTTATGTACTAGTTGCATCCATAAATTTATACTTGTTATGACCAGGAATACAACACTAATAGAAATCTAATTACTATTTTCTAAATTAATACCTAAAAATTGGACCCTAAGGAATCTTTTCACATTTTTACTTCCTTTTATAGATATTTAATACAACTTGGATGATAAAATTACTAATTTAGTCTACCCAAACCATTTTCTCCAACTATGTTAGCATTTAGAAATGGTTCTTTATTGACTTCCACGAAAATGGTTGGAAGAAATATGAGAATTTCATTAATTGAACTTTATTCCTCATCCCTAAATAAAACCTCAAAGGTTTCATATTATAATTGGTGAATTTTTTTAGTTTAAAGTGTGCTGACATATAAAAAACAGTGGAATACTCTATAATGGAATGATATCCTTGTTATATGTAAAAAAACTCCAGGTTCATTTCCACGAAAAATTTCATTGATAAAACCAATGGTTGAATATATTTATTTTAGATGCATTAGTGATATTCTCATGTTAAATATCTTGAAAAATAGTGTCCCACCATCTCTTTCTCATTCCATCAAGAACATACTTGGGAGAACCCACATCACTATCCTAAGTAAACTCTAAAATGGTCACGATCCTGTCAAAATTATCTAAAACATATTAAGAATCATATTGTATTTAGTCACATTGGATATGTGATGGATTCATCATATCTAATTATGTGGCATGATCTTATACTCATCATGGGATCCAAACTCATGAATGACCTCGATTTTGAATAATATGGATTAAATCTTCTACCAAATAAGGTAGCACGAGATGATTAACATATTTAACCTATCTCATCAATCCAAAAATAAAATTTATAAGACATCTTCTATGATTCATTATATAATATTCACAATAAAAAACTAGTCATTCCAAAGAAGAGTTGAAACTCATATGACCATATTTAGGTATATATATCAATGATTTTAAATTACATGAATTTAAATAAAAACAAATTCATATAGAAAAGGAATAAAAAATAATGATCATGTCCATTTAAATAAACCTCATGTTTTTTTCATTCTGATAACCTCGAACACTGTGTTTCAAGCAAGGAATATATCACTGACCACCCACGGTAGCTCAAATTCTAACATGATAGTGAGGTGGTCATGTCCCTCTTCTGTACTGACATACCGAATTATAATAGTCATATTTATGGCCTACCAAAACACTAAACCACACCTAGGTAGTTTCAACAAAAATTTATGATGGGTATTCCTTCTAATATCAATTAATATTGAACCATCCAACATTAATTGGACATAAAACCATGAATTGTATTCTACATGGTGACATATAGAAGAAAACCAAAATTATGTTTCATAATGGATAAAATATCAATTTATAATTTTAAAAAAGGAACACATTTCACTAACATATACAGGTCAAGAAAAATAGGATAAACTAATCTATTATTGAATTAGGAAATACTAGTCTCCATGTAACCATTTTTCACTACTAAACACTCAAAATACAAAGTTATGAATTGAAATAGAACATGTAATACATCAATATTTACATACCATTTCCATATTTCAAAAAAGTTCTAATGCCTCCCTAACGAAAATATATATTGGTACCACAGAGCCCAGTATGATAACACCAATAAATATATAATACCTACTCTATCAATAATGAAAACATTCTATCTTTTAACAAACCATTCTAATAAATAATTTTCAAAAATAAATCCATAATGTAGTCATTCCTTGATTTTCATTAACACATATCATATTAATCATATATAATAAAATTTCATGTATAAAAGAACATAGTTGACTATAGGAAAAATTAAAAATGGATGCACTATACAATGGGCTCGTGAGGAAATATATGTGAAGTAATACATCATATTATAAACTTGGTATAAATGATAAAGACCAAAATTTGGTCTTTAGCCTATAGGAATATATTCTAGACAAAAATAAATAATAAACCAAGCATATATTGGTTCCAACGGATATCGATTCCTTGAAAAATTTGTTGTTATCACAAAACTTATAGTTTTGTAAGACAAAATAAAGTTACATATCCTTTAAACAATTCACCCATGGATTTAAATATTCTATGTATTTAAAAAATTAAAAAAAAATTATACAATTTAATAAAACTATTATATAAAAACTAAATTCTGATTTTAAAACCAAATCCCATTAAAAACATGATTTATTTCAATATAAAGATTAAAATGTAAAAAAAATCATTTTCATTCAAAAACAAAAATAAATTGCTATGAATAAATAGAAATCCATGAATTAACCAACATACATTGATAAAACTGCATAAATAATGATGGAAACATATCCCCCTTCAATAATAATTATTGGAAACTAATAGATCATGAAACATGAGACATGTCATGAAATTGAAAAAAAATATATTAATATAAAACAACAATTGAGCATAGTATGAACACAAAACACATCCACTGTCACTACCAAAACAAGGGGAAACGAAATAGTAGAATAATTTCTCTCTAGGGATATGTGACGTAACCTTCATAAGGTTCAAATTCCAAATAGAATGATCTAGATGAAGGGATATCGCACAAAATCATCCGAAATATTTAGTGTGATGTCATTGAAATAGATAACAATAAGTGTTTGGTATGTAACGTGGTTAAAACTAGTGTACCAAATTAATTAAAATGGTGAACCCCTATAACATTATAAATTCCACAAATTTCATGTACACCGAATAAGGCATCATCTTGGGTTAAAATGAAACACATTCAATCCCTTCATGATGTTTAATGGTTTCATTGATTTTAAATTATCAGACACTAAAGAATACTATAAAAATTTTATATAAAAGGTTCACAACATATAACCCATTAATGATGTGAATATATATATTGGGTAATGCACTTTATAGTTTCCTATTGAAAATTAGTAAACATTTCGTTAGGATCTCAATACCCAAGGACAAACCTCCGTTTCAAATTACATGTTTTTAAAAATACTCCAAATATTCAAAAATAGTGTCCCTATACATTAGGATATTTTCATTAAAAAAGGCACCACAATAACCTGAAAACTTAAGTGCAAAAAAAAAGTGAAAACCAAAACAAGATTCAAAGCATTCATAAAGGAAGGTAATAAGGTGTAAAAAAATACCAATATGTAAATTGGATATCATCCAAAATGATTTTATTTTATGAATTACTAGGAATACTGAACTACATTCAAACACGTGAGTTATATATCACCACCTTAAGGAGATTTACCATTTAATTTTTATGTTAAAACATTTCTCTAAGCATCCACATGAAAAGATATTCATAATGTTTGATGTAATAATTAAGCAATAACCACTCTCAATTGTTTCTAATAAATATAGGCAGCATGTCTTGATCTTATAGATAAGACTTCTATTATCAATGGATGAAGAGAATATAATGAAGAAAACATATTATCCTGAAATTATTGGTCAATTAAAAATGACCATCCAAACCCTAAATTATTTGTATAGATCTCGTTAATTGGAATTAAAAGGAGGATTGAATCCATAATTTTCCATTGAAGAGTTCTAAAATAACAAACATTTCAATTATATTATAGAAATATAAATACATAAGACTATGTATGGGATGTTACAAAGAACTAAAACAAGTGTGGATGAGGTTTTATTGACTATACATTTAGGTGTAAGTCCTTCTTGAAAAATTATAGAGAAAATATAATCCATTCAATGTCACATTAAAAATGGGAAATGTTTAAAAAACATGAGTGTAAATAATTGTTTTATTGATATTTCAATATTCATTTTGGGAGAAATTTTTTCATTTTTATGTGAAAATGGGATATGTTTATGATATTAAAGAAAAAGGTAGAGATGAGCCCTTAAAATATTGGACCCATTGAAATCCATGATGTTGTACAGATGGTTGTATATCGCCATTCACTTCCAAAAAACAAATCAAAAGTGCATGACATGTTGTATTTTTCTATGTGAGAAATGTCAATTATAAATCAATAGTACATAATTTTATTTGAATTATGACACCATGATATTTTAATATGTTATTTCCTCAAAATAAATCAAGTTTTTCATATCATTATCCATCAGTGGAATAAAATATAAACAAATTTTCCATAAATTGATATATAAATGTCAATACATTGAAATTTAATTAATTAGAATAATTACTTGTAAATTAATTATTAAATATTTATAGAAATAAATAATATTTTCCTTTTATATTATTTTAATTCCATTATTTTACTTAAAATGACTAATAAGATCATTTATTGTTAAAATAATAATATTATTAAAAATTATATTTATGATATATTAATTACAATTTCATCAAAAATATTATTAAAGATGAAAAATTATATTTTATATTAATAATATTTCAACCACACAATTGTTTTTAATTATCTAAAATACAACTAATAACACTTAATATTTCAAATGTCATTTTTAAATAAAAATTATTCTCCAATATATATCATAATTTTATCCTAAAAATTATTATATATATATATTTATATATTTATTTTTAAATATAAAAATATGTCAATTTTTTTTTATTTTTTTAAAAAATATTATATTAATATGAATATTTGTGATTTTCTGAATAATAATAATTTTTAGGTGAATCGTGAAAAAATGTCGATTTTTCAGAAAAATTATTATTTCATAAGATTATGAAAATAAAAAATGGATTATATTTTTTTCAAACCATTACATAAGAAATATATATTTATATTTTTAAAAAATAATTTATAAATAATATTTCCAATTTATAAAATCTTTAAATGAAGTTTTAAAAAAATCTGAAATAATTGATGAAAATATATTTTTTCAGTTTTGTTAATGAATATATAAAATGATATCTTTTGGTTGTTGATTTATTTTGATGTTAAATAAAACATCTTCATATATTAATAATCATTCTAATTTTATTTTAATAAATACCATTAATACTATTATCCCAAAAAATAAATGTTCTTCATAAAAATTAGTTTTTATACATTATGTCTGGAAATGTGAAAAATAATATTCATAAAAATTAGAATTTAATTTCATAAAATGGAATATATATATTTTAGATAATGACCTTGATAATATTCATTAATTCAAATTTCATTATTATAAACAGACAATATTTTTCTTGGATTAATCTTATTTCTTATGTTAATTGTGAAACAGTTATTTTAAAACTGTTGTTTTACTTACATTTTGTAAATAATAATCTATCAAATAGAGTTTAAATATTATAAATAACATATTAAATGTATATTTTAATAATATATATTTATTTTAAAACTAATTTTTTTGGATCAATTTCATTAATGATATATATTGTTTAATAAAAAACAATTATTATTATAAAATTTGTTTTTTAAATATTATATAATTATTATAGAATATAATTGTATATAATTTAGAAAATTCTTTATTAAAATTATGATTAATTGCATATCATCACACTAAAATTTGTGAGGTGGGGTTATGTTTTTATTTAAATAAAATATAAATTGACGAATTTTCAAACTAATTACCATAGTAAATGTTAATTTTGGTAGAATGTTAAATGAAGAAAATAAAATCATTATAATAGTACTGATTTCATTAAATGATTTTTACAGGTGAGTTTAGCCCCGAAGATACATTCAAATCTAAATTTTTGTCATTTTTTGAGATATTAACCATATAATAGTAATATCATAATGTTAAAAACATCATGTGGACCAATTCCTTTCTCATTGATATATGATTATTAGTGTACAAGGATTGAGATTTAGCTATGGATTCACTATTTTGGGTTTTCAAGCAACGGTTCCCTTTTTATCTTAATCATTCTAAGAATCGTTTATTTTTTAGATGGTTATTTAAAATTATTGAAAACTAGATAGAAACTATGATGTAATTTAGGGTTATCTAGTTCATACATTTTGGTTTTTTAGATTAATGTATTCTATCAAAGAACATACGGTGTTTCAGTTTATATTATTCTAGCCAATACATTCTACTCCTCTTATTTAAAGTCTATCATCATAGGCCTTTTCAAAATGTAATCCATGATGGGATACCATAAGTTATTTCTGTACATTTCACCCTTGAGATAATTTCATGGAATTTTGTTCCATGAAAGGTTCATAGACCCTTATTTCTTAATATAATTTTTTGAGAATGAGTGTTTTTGAATATTTCTATCCCCTATAGTTGTTAAAAAACATGAATTATGGATGACCATGATGGTTCATGACACCCTAAAACCTTAAATTGAAATTTATTAGTGGATGGAAAAATATTAGTGATGATGATTCCACATGTATTGTCTAAATATTTTTTTTATAATTACTAACATAATAGATTGAACCAATGAATATTTAATGGGTAAGACATTTCTTTACATGACCCAAACAAGATAATATACGGGGTTATTCAGTGGTGCTACCATGAATCATGATGATTGAAGTTATTTTCTATCAAGAAGGTGATTTCTCTAGTTAGTAAGTCATAAGAACATATAGAATGTTTCTTAGAGATGACATGAATTGTCATGTGGATCCATCAACACAATTTTTCCAAGATCAAGAATACATTATTTACGAACCCAACTTCTAGAATATGATATAAGAAGTTGTAAACTCATTATCCAATGAGGGTTATAGAATCCCACTATAGAATAATTTTTGTTTTGGATACACAATTCAAATTCCATGTACTCTTAGGACACATAGTGTGCAACACTAAATAGTTCCTGAATAGAAAAATTCACAATTTTCTTGAGAAAGTGATAAATTCTTTGTGATGTAACTCTGAGTAAATAAGATGAACTTTAAAAGTATTCTTATGGGTATTTTATATCGGGATCGTTGAATATTTGAGTTAACTATAGGGGAAACTGTATGGTACATTTAAACATTTGTTAATGGAGGTTTCTAACATTCCACATATTCAGTACAATATATTTTAGGTTTAAGGGGGCCTTTTATATGTGAAATCAGATCCACTAGGAACACTCTCTTTGGAATAGTTTTCAATTATTCAACGAATCCTAGAGGTGAACATTTTGGATTAACCAGTCCATATTACTTGTTTTCTATAGAGTAGAACATGGTTCATGGTAGATCATGGTACGTGGGATGGTTGTTTCAAATCAAAAATAAATGTCATGAAGATGATTTATTTAAAATTTAAAATTCAACATGTGTTTGAGAATTCTTAACAATTTGTCACTACATAGATATCACATTAGGACTAAGATGATGTGTGAAAAATAATTAATCTTCAATTTTCCTAGATTGGGGGTTCTATTGAACATAACTCATCTTTTATTAGGGATACAAAATATGCCCCATGAAATTCATGCCCATTTCGATATCATATTTATGGTATTGTGATTTAGAACATCAAATGATATTTTTAACGTCATATAGGTTAGAATGACGTTCATGATGATTTAGTTAATGATTCGCATGTACTTAGTATAAGGGGATTGCTACTTAATATCTTAATGAGGTAACATAAGTCCATGAATAATCCAACATACCATTGCAAAAGATTTAAAAATGTTGTAATCATATCACAATGATCTAAGGTCATGAGTAATGATATTTTAATATCATACTGAAAATGAAAATGAATCAATATAAGGTTATGAGTAACACTATAATGGTTATAAGGATCAAAATAATCATAAATCCCATCTAATATGTCTATGATTTCACAGCATTGGGTACAATAACCTTGTGCTGATACACCACTTTCTTGGTAATATAAGAATATATATTATCCTTAAAGGGTTCTTGAAATTTAGGGCGGAAATGATGTTATCAGGAAATGAATTTTGATTTATGTGCTGATGTGGACAAAATATGATTGAGGACCCACATTCTCAAGTTGACCACAGTCATAAACTTATCCTCCATTGATAAGGAAGGATGATGGGTGATGCCCGACACATTTTAACATCATGTAGGGGGACTTAACAGTAATGATGTAAAACATCATGTGATAAAGTTGTATTTGATGAAATTTAGTATTATGTGTAATGATGTTTTTTATGTAGTCTCACATGATGTGGAAAGTAAATGGAGACCGACATAAAAATTTTCATGATATATTTGTGGAGGTTTTTCACTATTTAAGGGAATATTTATAATGGAAAAACCCTTTATTACTGAACAATCATATTGATTGGAAGCCTTATATTTGATATCTAATGTCAAAAATTTATCTGATGCAAAGAAACAATAATTACATATATATGACCCATACATAGGAAAAGTTAGACATTATGACTCACCGCTCATCAAACAAAGTCATATGTAATTTTTTAGGAATATGATTACTTATTTTTTCTTATATATATTATAAGGGAAGGGATCATTCCACAATCAACATCATTAAAGAGATCCCTCTCATATATATGACTCATATGTAGGGGATAGTGTCATCATTATCCTTATACACTAGTGTGTTTTTTATCGATGTTAGATATGGGATTCACTTTATATATTGAGCTAATGTGTTTAGATAGGTATTGTCTGTATTTAACATTAGTGTGGAAGTGAAGAACCCATCCCTGTTATAGTATTTTGTAGGATATCTATCTCTATAATGTTTTAGGTCTTATAGGATATATAGAATGTCATCAATTTTAATTTCAGGAAACCAGGTTGTTGGCATGTAGTTTAACATCATGCAACTAGGACATGGGGTCAATAATTAATTATATACCAAGATATCCATGTAGATATTACATTCATGTAGGGACATGATTGGTGGTGATGGAAACATTTATCTACGCTTGAAATATAGGATCCATATGTATTAAATATCTAGATATGGATCGAATCCAGCAACATGTTGTTCTTCAATTGAAAACACTCAATGCATAGATGGCCCATATGCTTAATAGAGGGGTTCATTTTTCCTATTAATTATTGTGGTTATACACAAAATTAGACCTAAGAATCACTACATATCCCTTAATAGCATGAATCATGTTGTAAAAAGTTTTTAAATTGGAATCACTCTTCATGGGACGAACCCAAACACATTGGGGTGAATTATTATTAGAGAATATTGTAGTTGGACTCATTATTGGATCTAGGAATCAATACCTAACTTTCTATAGTAAGAATCAAGCTGTGTATATTTCATTTATTAGAACCATTCAACATAGGATCAACCCATTCAGAATGGGGTAGGGGTATTTTTCCATTTGATTCTTTTGGCCAGATATATAATTGCATATGTGTGTCACTATGTATTCTATGATATAAGAAATCAAGACACACATAATTCTTGTAGGGGAAACTCACCATTCTAGTCCAAAAAACACATATTGGTGGGTATTTTACCCATTTATTATTTAGGATTGACCCAAGATTTATCCTCGATGACACTATATAACCAGTGATAGTAGGAATCGGTCCCCATGTAGTTATTGTATGGGAAACTCTATAGGTGGGTCTAAAAGATACATAGTTGATGAGACTTTTCCCATGATTTTTGTTGTTAGACATGGGATTGAACATTGCAATCCCTAAGTATCCTATGATAGTAGGAATCAAGCCACACAAAGTTCTTATAGTAGAACCACTGTATGTAGTTATGACCTATACTTAGAAGGGGAAATATTCCTATATATTAATGTTTGAAGGACTAGGATTAGATCATGGAATAACTATATATCTTGTGATGGTACGAATGAACCCAAAACATGTTCATTATTAATAAAAACCCTAAACAAGATAAGCAAATATTGATAAGGAAAAATTCTTCCAATGATTACTTTGTATAGATATAGGATTAGATCTCGGAAAACAATGTATCAAATTATATATAGAATCAATCCACTTGTATTTTTTGAAAAATCATGTTGTTTAACATAATTAAGAATGGATTAATGTAACATAATGTTATAACGAATGTATGATTCCCCATATATGTTTTCTATTTGTTTGGTAAATCGTCTTTGCATAGCCATCCTGGCTTTGCAACATGATTCTTCCTAAGATTTTTTCTTAGGGAATCATATTTATAGTACATAGGGTATGCCATCATTTTATCATCATGTGATGAGGATAGATTTTTTTCAGTTTAATTTCATTAAATATGAAAAAATATATAATCATTTTACAATTTTGTGGTGAGTAAAACATCCATGGATTATAAAATCATACAATACATATTAATTTAATAATATTTAACATCATTGGATATGGATTACATACGTTCATTTAAACATAATGAGGATTGTAAAAATTGTTTCTTGTAGTTTGAGGTCATATGAATAGATACTTCAGTCATTCATGGTAATTATTCAATGTAATTCATGTGGAATATTTCATTTTATAGAGGCATAATTAAATCTCCTTCTATTGTGGCCAATGAATGAACTTCATTTGAATAATCATTCTATTTGATTTAATGTTGTTCCAAATAGGGTACCAGATTTGGATGTTTCATTCTTATTATAATTTGTGTTCTGAGTTTCGATATTAATTCTCCATGATGTAATGAGTGGATAAGAGCATATTTAGTTAAGGCTTGTGTGATCTTATTCTAATTGACTTCATGGTTGTGTATTGAACACAACATTTTCTATTTATCCATTTACAACTCTTCTATATGGTTTTGATAATTCTCATCAATAAAGGCCAATAAAAATATATCAATATTGATTGAGGGATACTAGAATTCTATCATTAAAAGTTCCCTGACTTTTTACACTACTGAATATGTATTTTATCATAAGAAAGGTGTGTGGTGGTATGGTATGTCTAAGATCATGATCTATCTTGTCTAGACAAGATTTAATATCCTTGTACAAAAATTTTGGAGTATTTATTATGATCTCTTATTGAAAAACTATATATTCCCATTTTTCATTGCATGATAGTGAGATTAATGGTTGGAATTGATGTTGTATTGATGGTAAATTTTCATAAATTTGATGAAATATGTATTGGTTTCATTTAACATTAGTATCATTTGAGTGAATTTGATTTTTTGTTGATAATAAATGATAATATGTTGATGAAATTAGTCATCCCAAATTCCAAATGGGGTAATTCCAATTCACATTTGTAAAATATGATTGTTTCATTAATTATGTACATAAATATATTACATGTTTCTAGGCCACATAACACCACAACATCCACTCCTTAGATAGAAAACTGCTATGAATATTTATTATTATTTAGCAATTCTAGGGTTGATGGATGAAATTTAAATGAATCTAAAAAAATGAAATTTATTTGTAATTTGATTTAGTATTCTATCATTGTATTCTAGTAATAACCAAGACATTAAATTTATTGGTGGGGTTTAGTCCAAGACTGGTGTGTGATGTAGGAACCTTCATGGAGTTCTTCCATGACAGTAGGAATCTCTCATTATTCTAAAGATATGATAATATTGTTCCCTCCCAGTCTGATCTAATTAAAGGGTCTAATTTTGTAGGTATACAACTATGGAATACATCCATGTATGGGTAAATATCAAATCATCCTGATCTGGGCTAGTGCTAACCTGATTGATTTACTCTATATCACAAAAGATGAATAGTGATATCATCTATGAGTGTGTAATGTGGAAAAGATCATCAAATCTATTCGTATTTTCCAAGAAAACAGCTTCATTAGTTGATGCATCATCATTAGAGTTTTTTTATCATTGTACATGATTCAATATTTTTTAAAAATGGAATCCATACTTTAAACATTATACATAACTTATGAGAGTGGAAAATTCTTCCTTCTTGATGATATATTCATCATTGATTTTATTGAACAATATATTTTATTCCACTATAATGTTTCGACAGGATAAATAAAAAATGTATGGATAGTTATAAGCTAGTAATAAGGGCTTGGTGTTCCACCTCATTATTACGGATGTCTATAGATAGTGAGAAAGAGTAGTGAATAACTATATTTCCTAGGGAGACAAATACAATCAATAGACCAACCAGGTTGAGCATTGGGTTTTTATATCCACTATTAAATTATAAATTATGAGGGACCATCAAAATACATATCCCATTTTTGGGGAGTGTTAAGAGACTAATACAAATTCGTCACTGAGAAACTTGGTATCCATTAGTGTGCTTTCCAATGTGGTATTCTTCATAATGGAATCATCAATGGACTACCCATTTATTGAATTTTGTGATAGGGAATGGTTTTCATGGTTTTGAATAATGACTTACCATCGATCCAAATTCCATGTCAACATAATGTGTCCATGGAAATACATGACGATAAATAAACGAGACCATGTGGACTTCTTCATTTGACTTTAAATGCATCATATTTTCCCAAAAAAATGATGATTGTGATAAAGTACTTCTTGAAATTAGAATATTGGGTCTCAAAACTAATAATTTATTAAATTATATTCTTATTGATAATTTTATTCATAGTATAATTTTTATTATCAAGGAGGGAACTAGATTATCATTTAATGTATACCTCATACCAGATAATTAGTTTTCAATATATTTATAGTTCAAGAATGGATAGTGCAGTAAATACAGCTCAAGATTCTGAAATTATTATTGGTATTTCTCATCCCATTATTTTGACACTCCCTTATACATTATTTTGATTAAGGGGTAGATTTTATTTCTTTGTTAGCTGTGAAATAATATTTAAATGAGAGGTTCCCATGGATCCCCTTAGATATTTGAGATTATGAGGGGGGGGTAAATATCTATAATTTCACAAGTCATCTTTGGATAAACTTCAATTACATGGTGGGAAAAAAAATCCATGTAATTCAATTTTGGATTTACTAAAATAATTCCAAATAGGATTTATCTTCAAATTATGTTATTTAAAATTGTTGAAGATTACCTAAATGTATGTGAGGTAATAATATACCAATAATGATTTTATGATCCTATCGTATACATAATGCTCATCAAGTTTTACTAGGATGGATTTAATGATAAGATTCATGTTTCATTTGTAACTAATACTCATTTGTGATAATTTAATTGGAATAACATAATATAAGAAGAGACATTGTGGTTCCCTAGATGAATTGGATTCCTAATTTTCAAGGGACTACATTATTCGATAATACCCTAAATAACCATCCATAAAGGAAGGTGTTGGAAATAATAAATTTCCTCAATAAATATTTTTTTTATTGTAAATAGAAAATAATCTATCTATCTGTGTCTATTTAGTCTATGAAATCAATACATACCCTAATATTCAAGTTATGTTTCTTTCATGATCTTATGATGTCAAACCATTTTAGGAATTTGTAATACCATATAGAGTTAGATTTGAATATTTTGTCAAAATATTATTAGAAATTACTATTATGGGATGTGGGGTCCTTCCTGTCAACAACTATAATCCTCAATGGTCATTAGGCAAGCCTCAATGTTATGTGGGAAAAATACAATTTTTTGTCCCAGAGAGTTATAGTTTAACGAATACATGTATATCACATGTAAGCTTATATTCACCTATATACTTAATTGATATCCATGATGCTGATGGATATTTTTTAAAAAAATATTGTAGTGGTGTTCCTGAGGTCATCATATTTTTAGTCCATAACTGAGTAAGTATAGGAATTCCTTATCTTGGTGGGGTATCTTGTGGTATCTGTATCACCATCGAGATAAGAGAGGCTATGGGAAGTGGCATTTTATCATTATATATTAGAGTCATCATAGACTGATTCAGGGGATGTGTATTTTATTTTATGCTTCCATGAGGGGCATGAGGATCATGGACATCCTTTACTACCTCTATTAATATTATGGGTATCACGTATTCCCAATCAATATTACTCTATGGATTGTCAAGGGTGGTCCACAATCCATTGGGGAATGAAACCTTCATTTCATCATCCATTATTATTTTCATTTCTCCCCTCTTATATGAACCTTCCTCAACATATATAGCTCTATAATAATTGTAGGGGGATTTATCACTATTCAATATGATTTCCTTACCATCTATGGGTTATTTAAAACATTGATGAAATGATGTGGGTAGTGTGACATGGCTATGAATCCAAGGTGCTTCAAGAATGAAATTATATTTTAATACTTTCTAAAGAATCCTAAAATCAGTTTATGATATGATATCCTGAAATTTTGAATTGATCATGATCTTCCCAATAACCCATTGTTCAATATTATCAAAACATTTAATGGTTAGAATCATCATATATACGTATAGTTCATTATATCCTAAATTATAGTGTGTCTAAATAATGATGACATTACTCCGAGAACAATTGTCTTCGAGTACCCTTCAGATGTCAGCATTGTTGAGTTTTCCTGAATCAAATATGTGTCTGATATGTCCCCAAAATACTTCCTATTTATCATTTTCCATGAACATTATTGTAGTATGAAATTTTGAATTCATAGTCTCCAATAATAATACTATTGATATAGTTTCTTCAATCTCAAACATCTATCAGCTTATGAGGGCCTCAATGGGTTTCACTCAATGTTCTTTTAAATGATAGAGGGAATATGTGATTGAGATAATATGTGTTATAAATATTTGTAATTTTAAAATGGAATATTTTTTATCCATAAAAATACATTTCCTAAGGTGGGATTATTCACTATTATATTGATTAAAATATGAGGTGTTTGAGGTGTAAAGTCCTGATGCTTGAGAAGAGTTCGATGGTGAATCTGTGACAAGTCATGTGGGTCATGTTAGAGTCCCCCATTTTCTATGATAATATGTTAATCACACTTCTTCTAGTATAATGTTTAAGATGAGTTGGATTGAATGACTACTATAGGGATACGAGGAACCTCTTTGTTTTTTTGGATCTTTTTAGTGTGATTTCCATATAGTCTATGGTACATGTAGGGATTCTGAAATGTTGTGACCTGTATACTGGGTTTGAAAGTGCTTGTTTCATCCTCCATATCTATCAAATTCTTAACCCTCATCCTCAAACTCCCCGTTCAAGTATATAGAACTCTTACTCAGAGAATCATTCATCATATGAGAAGGGATATGTCAACTAGACCACTTTAGTAGAACCAATAATGTACTCTTCATATGAAGAGAGTTCTTTTTTGTGGGGTTGCTCCTATTCATCGAATTCTAAAGTATCAAAGTCATAAACAATTATATCATGAATGGGAGATATATATGACTCTTCCTAATTTTTCTTTTCTTATTTCTTATAGTCATGTATTTCTCCAAATTGTGAATTCAATAATTCCTCCCAATATAATGAGATCCTTATTAGTTAAAATCGATGATCTATTAGGGATTTCTGAGATGGGACAACTATCCTGAATGTAATCTTACTATCAATAAATTTTTCATGCCTTTTTAGAACTTATTATTTTCCATCCTAGTATTTTGATTGGAAATTTTTTACCGAAGACACATATGCTGAGAAATTCATCTATGTCACCTCTCCAGAAATTCCATTGTTTGGATGACATCTTTGTAGAAAAATATTTTCTAGATATTTGGAACCAACCTACTATAGAAAGGGAAGCAGTTAAGAATATTTACGAGTTTCAACTTGTTTGATTATATAGTCCTTGGAATTTTGAGCATTTTATATTTAATTTCATTATGAAAATAACTGTGGACATTCCCATTCTAAAAGGAATATTTAATTTATCAAGTCCTCAAATCATGGACACTAATTACTTTTTTTGTGTAATTGAGGTATATTTTTTTTGATGCTACTAAGAAGGAGGTGTCTTATGATTTGGGGCCAACATGGGATATTGAATAAAATCTCATACAAGTATACAGAATAAATCTATAAACTATACATTAAAAATAATTTGTTTCTATACAAATGTCCTGGAATGATATTATTCCATGATTCGATGAATGTTATATTCTAGGAGATATTTTATTTAATCATGCTCAAGGAATCGTCATTGATACTTCTTGAGGATCGGGGGGTTTTTAACTCATCTTGAATATTTTCAGCATAGAGTTCCATTGGTTTCTCTGGTGAGAAAGGGATGCAGAGTGAATACGATAAACCATTCTATTTAGAAATGATGTTATAAAACCTATCATTTTCATGTTGATAGATTTTTGTTGTTGATTAATGTTGTTTTTTAATCATAAATTTGAACTAATAATTGAATGATGTTGAAGGACATCCCGTCCTTTAATGGATCATATTGACAGACGGATGTACCTACAAAAGGTTGGCCCTGTTAGTATCTATAAAAATCAACTGAGATTGGATGCCTCCTACTGTTATTGGGAAACCATCATCGATCCACATTGAGACATGAAGTGAATGAGATATTTCTTCAGATCTCCCATGACATTAAACGACAGGAATATAGGATTTAAAAAATTGGGTAGAGGTAATTTGTCATCCACCCATTTGGGATATAGATTCTTTTTACGTTGTATAGTTGTTCACTACTATTCCATGGATTCTATATTAGTAATAGGAGATTCATTGGAATTTAAGATGTTTGGAGGTACCGCTCTCCGGCATACCACCCATCTATAGGGAGATGATTAGGCTCGATGATGTTCCCCCATTTTCATTTCTTGAGGATTTCATATTCTTGATAAGACTATATAATAACCCTAACAAGGGAGAGGGTGAACCATAATTGAGGATGGATGTGATCATCCCCATGTTATTCATTTACATAGAATGATTTCATTGATCTAGAGACAACCTAGTTCTCAGAATCTAATCTGGTTTTGATACTTGCCCTATCAAAATGTGTTAGAGGAGAAAAATTGGCTTCTAAGTAAAGATGATATCCAATGAGATTGTTTTCCCTGAGTGTTTATTCATTGATATATCTTTTATTTTTTATACCATTATCATATTGAGGTAATTTTTCCTCTATATAAGGAATTTTGGATCCTTAATATGGTATGGATGATATATCCACACCCATTACTTTATCAAATTAATTGTCCTTCCGTATAGGTGGTAGTTCATTATTCAGATGTTCTAGGTAGAAGATCCTTCTCTAATTTCACATATATTGCTCCTTATATGCTGAATCCAAATAACCAACCTCTTGAGTTAAATTTTCTTTATTTGATATTTCTACATTTACATCATGGTATACGTCATCTATTTTGATAATGACAATGATATTCACATATGTGTATTATGAAATGGTAATTATCTCATTACTCTTCATGTAGTATGGAGATTTTTTACTTCTTATTATTTCTTAGAGTGTTATATAAATGTCATTTTCAAAAACTTATCCATGTTAATATTTTTGTATTCTGAAAACCAAGGGGTTTGATTTTCTTCACTGTAAATTCCACTTATATTGGCATCTGAATGTTTAGCTAAAGGGGATTTCAAGTCAAGAATTTAAAGTAGTACATAAAAGTGAAAATGTGTGACTGTAGTTGGGGGTGATGGATGGGATATCGACCAACAATTTTTACCAAAAAACATGGAGTAGAAAGATTCTATGTAGGGTTATGGTAATGATGAAAATTCCACATGACTTATGGGATGAGGATGATTTTGGGATGATTTTGAAGAGTTTGGATCACATGTTTGAGGATTTAAAAATCCCATTTATGGAATTGATGTACCATGAGATGGGAAGTGAAATATAAATTCTCCTAGACCTATTGGCTAGGGTTGATTTGGAATAACAACTGATTTCTCTAGGACCCTCTATAGGATTATAGAACATAGTAGTTGAAATTATGAAAAAAATGCACCCAACCCTATGGGATAAGGTTTATTTTAACAATCCACCAATATTTTGTGGGTATTTTTTATCATTTATGGCATAAGTGATGGATTTTCTAACAAATATCCACCCCTCCTTCTAGGCTCGGATAACTCCTTTATAGAGTCATTATTAGTTACTATTGTGGCCGATTTTATTTGCTGCAATTATGATCGTATATGAGTCGAGTGTGACTATTTATAGTGATGGAAGTCATTTTTATTAGGAAGCTTTTGGATGGCCAAAAACATTGGCTTTCATGTTTTAAATTTGTTACTATTATTTCCAGGATCCTATATTATAATAAATCTTATGGCCCATTACCTCCTTTATTTGAAATATTTTCACTTTTGAAAATGAAAAATTTCACTATATTCGCCAACTAGTTTGTGAGTCCCATACACCCTTGACATTCTATGTGGAAATAACATTATAGTACACCGTATCTAGGGATACAATCTGTTCTTGGGACACCGTGAATTGTAATTCTCTATATTTTCCCCATCCTAGGATATTTATTCTTTAGAGGGCCCTAAAAATCAATAAACAGATATTCAAATTAATATGGAGTAAAAAAAATTTGAAGAATCTCTCATTCTTTCATATCCTTATGTTCTGGGACAAATTGAGCACGACCCCATCCATATGACATTATAGTGTTTTTATTCACTAGAGATTACCCTCATACCCTTATAATGGTAGTTGTCTAAACATCAATCGATGAAGGGTTTACAAAATATTCAGGTGCAGGTAAAGAGTGTACTCATTCTCTAGAATGTATGGGATCTCGTAGTCTATAGTATTGATGGGACAAAACATGGATAAACTAATTTTATTTTATTTCCTTTGATATAATATTATATAAATTTCAGTTTACTTTGGAATTATGATGGTTATTAATTTCAAAAATATTATGTATTCCATTTTAATATTTTTTACCATGAGTTATACATTCTTTTTACTAAGAATTTCTACTCAGGCCATTTTTATGATCCATTCTATAGGTTATGTTGAATAATAGTACCTATGAAATTTTTAAAAGGATATAACATGTGGTTGAATTTATTTAGTGATGTCGAACACTATTTTTAGGTTTAATATTTATATATATAATTAAATTAAATTCCATTTTATAAATACAACATGGGTTTTATCAGTTTATTTTTTTCATAATTTCTTCAATGCTCTAAAAAGGATTTTTGAATGTATGTCATAAAATATTTTCATTAAACTATATAGTTACATGATAGTTATTTATAAGAATCTATAGATTATATCATAGATACATTGTAAAGTGAGTGTTTATAGAAATATGATCAACAATATGTGTATGGGGGTTCACATAAATATTCAATACATCTCAATACATCACATGTCTGAAAGCCGTTTAGAGACTATTTACATAATCTTTATATTTTATGAAATATATTCAACAACTCTAACTTATTTATTCTCAACTTGTATGATTCTCACAAATAATGTAAATAAAATGATTATTCATAACACTAGGAAAGGAATCATAATAAAGGGTGATCTAATATGATCAGTTTGTGTAAACATAGGATATATCAATCAATGGACATATGTGAGCATATGGTAACCATAAGTGTATTATAACATGTTCTTAACATTCAAAATTCATGACCAATCAGTTCAACATCATTATTCATGAATTATGACATACTAATTTTTCATAACTAAAAATATTATTTATAAATGTTTGAAATTGTCAATAGTCATTCATGATCTTTGGGAACATATCATAATCATCAATAATAGGTGTCAATATCAAAAATAATCATTTAATATACAATCATTAGTAAAGGATATCTACCAAAAATATCATATGGGATTGGGTTCACACCCTATTCAATCATTTCTATACTCCAATATCACTATCAACTCTATCATATTATAAATAGTACCATAATAAATAGGTATCAAGCCCTATTCAAGACCGTATTATCTCATGATACATAAATCACTACCCAATTCATTAATGATATATATAATTTAGATCCAACACCTCACATAACAAAATACATTCATATGTGTTCTATGAGATCATAAATTTTTTTTAAATTCATAAGATAATAACTCAAGGTAATGAAACCAGTTTCATAGAACATTAACTATTTCATCATAGTATGACTAGTTTAAAATAAATAGGTAACATAAATATTACATCGAAATTTAATTAACATGTGGGAAAGAGGTAGGTTTCATAGAATCATCATTAAATCATAATAAGCCATCAGGATAATGGAGGTGCGTGGAATTGAATGATCATATCCCCAATTAATTTTAATAATTTTTATAGGATATGTATATATATGAAAAATACCATTATAATTGAAATTATTAATTTTATTGAAAATAAGAAAAATAAAATTTTCTTTAGGGACCATTAAATGTTTAAAATTCCCCAAATATTATTATTATTTTTCTTTAAATGAAAATGGAAAAAGTTAATGGAAGATTAAATGTAATGAATAGTTATCATGCTAGAAAAAATGTTCTGGGATGTAAATAAAAAAATGATTCAATTACAGGTTATTATAAAAATTCATGTCTAAGTAGATCAGAAGAATTTATAAAAATACCTTTTTTATTATTTTAAGTGAAAATAAATTATTGTAATAAATTAATTCTGAAAATAATTGTATCATATAGACAAAATTTGAGGAATTGTTTTTCAAAAAACATCTACATTGAACAAATAATTTTTCTTTCAATGGAAAAATACAATTACCTTTTCATATAAATATTAGTTGAATATTTTTATATTCAAAAAGAGAAAAATTGTACTATTAATTGGAAATTATATGAAAAAAAATTGATAATGAATTAATTCATTCTAAAGGATATGATCAATAAAATGTTCATCATTTGAATTTTAGTATAGATAATACCCAAGAAAATGAAACTGTAACATATACCCATACCATAAGTCTCTTAATTCTTCGTATGAATTCAACCCTCTAATATAATTAATATAAATTTACAATCAATATAATAAAGTACTATGTTTATACATAATATACTAATTATAATTCAAATATAATTTACAATTATCTGTTTATTAATAATTTTCTTATTGAAATGAATATTTAGGTAAAAATGGGTCATTTTCTATGAATTTGTTGGTGTGATGTCCTTGTACATTACCATTATTCATTGGTTCCTCATCTCAATAATCACAATTAAGTCATAAGTTTTAAATATTACTATTATATAAACAAATAAAACCAATCATATAGAGTGGGGATCAAAATTAAATTACATCACTTTGTGGAACGTACACACATGTGATGTTTTCACTTTTTGATAGAGTTGAGTAAAATAGGAAATATAATTATTTACGATTTCAGAATCATTATTATAACATAAATATAATATTTATTCATTAATTATATCTACATGGTCATATATATAGATAAAATAAAAAGAACATCTATTTTTGGGGGTGGTAGTCCACCGCTACATACGAGAGACATTATCATTTTACAATGGATGAGAATGAGATAAAATTTATTCCAATAATTATAATAACATATCATTATATTGATAATACTAAATTAATTTTAATAATATTGATAAAATATATTTTTAATTAGTATAATAATAAATAATTGTGAATGATTTGGGTAGGATTATTACCACTTCTTTGAGAGACATCCTTTGGAAAATAATTTATGCCTTTGCAAGATAGAAAAAGGGTAATTTCAAGAGCTCAAGAACTAATGGATAGATTATATTATGGTTTTGGGAATTAATTTTATATGAAAATGAATTTTTTTGAATAATGTAAGACCCCATATTCCCTTTTATTATTTATTAGAGGGACATGTATGGAATTAATTAAAATATATTAGTAAAATAATGTCACATTCTTGTGTAAATGGACCAAAATTTAAAATAAATCCATGTTGGTATAATATAATGTAAAAATATCTTAAAAAATATTATTTCTTAATAATAAAGTGGAAGTTGTACCAAAATCTATAATTTTATCTCCCACCCCACCCCACTATAATATATTTTTAAAACCAACTCTGGTTAATAAATTTTTCTATTTTTACTATTCATTATCAATAAAAAATTATTCATTCCTCATTACGAAAGATAGAAATTTTTATTCAAAATCTAAATCCATTTTATTAAATTCAATTATTATAAGTAATATTAAATATTTTTTTAATAATCACGAAATAGGAAAAGGAAAATATATTTAGATAAAAGTTTTGTAGCATAAAACTGGTTTTTACATTTTTTTATTCAATGTAAAAACAATGTATGAAATCTGAATTCTTATATACAATATATGAGATATAAATTTAAATAAAGTAATAAAATATTATGTATTGAATTAATTTATTATTATAAAACACATTGTTCACAAAATAATAATTTTTATGATAAATCATCTTTTTGATCATAAATTGAATTTATTTTATAATCTAACCAATTGAAAACCAATAAATTCATTTTACAAATATGTAAACAATATTTTTTATTAATTTATTTTGACTTATTAAAAATTTATAATCAAATAGATTTCTTATTAATTATAAATTAAATATAAATATTTCTATATTATATCATATTTTAGTTGAACTTAATGTTTTAAGTAAATTAATGTATCAAGGAAGTAAAATTTATTTAAAGATATAAATATCATAAAAATCGATAGATTTGCATTTTACCCGATTTATATTAACTTATCAAGATCATTCTGAACACATGTATATAATAAGATGACGATAATTCTCCCTCTTAAAATATTTGGGACCCCTCAAAACATACTCTATTGTTTTGTATTTTTAATGAAAATTATAGGTGAGTAGACTTATTCCACAAATCATTTTTCATCTCAATAATGAATATACACTAGTTCTTCCTCAAAAGATAGATCAGTCTCCAATGGTACAAAATTTGAGTTTAGTATATAATAAAATAAATGTATGTATGTTCTTTGGATAGATATATGGAACACATCATGACATTATGATACATTTTTTGGTAGTGTCAACTACTATGAAACCATTTTGAGATGATCAATATTTTAATAGACACTGATATATCCTGGTTCTATAATTTTTTGATTTACAAATCTAATAAGATTATTCGATATAGATATTCACAATAATTATAATTCACCAAAATATATTACTAGATCTCACTAATGATTATCTGCATTACTTTTCTGTCAATTCATAGTTACAATGTCATGATAATGAATGAAACTAACATTCTCTACAATTTTCTCATCTTCCCTAGTTCTTAATAAATTTAATTCTCCAACTTTATCCTATCATATAGGATATCTATTTCATCTTCAATATTTGGATTCCTAAATAGATATATGAATTCTCTAGGGAAATAATTTTTTCTATGAAATGTCCACCAAAGGATGTTATTGATCCAAAACTCTTTTTAAATCTACTAAATATAGTCAAATAACATTATCTATTGATTAATTTGTCCTCTTGGACATAAAATTTATTTTATTATATTTTTCCAAACTAAATATAAATCTCATATTCAACATCTACTGAATAAATCATATTTTTTTAGTTAAACTGAAAATCTCAATCAAATATAATATAATATTGTTCCCCATGAAACGTTATCATGTGTTTAATATATATCCTAGAAATATGATCAACAAAAAACTCAACATGAATGGATATAAAATGTGTTGATTTCATATGTTATTGGACTATAACCCATATAACATCATTCCCTTTATATGTTTGGGGATTCCATAAAAAATATAGGCTACTATTTTCACATTTCCCATATAGTTTATGTAATGGTTATAACATCACCGTAGACATAAATCGATTAACCAAAAAATTATTCAACTCCATTCATTAAGACTCACTATTCTGAATATCCAATTTTGTTTTAACCAACCAGAGATGCAAATCCCTCTCCATAAACATATTAATACATCTATGATGGATAGAGAATGATAAAAATTAGATTCATCTAATAGATACTTCTTCAATTATAATATTGACCCCACACATACTCCATTCCTAAACAATATTATCCAATTATAATATTGGTTAAAATCTAGAACATTCATCTTCTTTTTCTACGTATGAATTATCTTTTTATGAATCCTTCATCACCACATGGATGGTTGATTGATGACTCACATGATGAAGATATGATTTATTCCACTTTATCTAGATTTCATGATCCATGTTCTTTAAATCCAATGGTCCTTAAAAATAAAAAGATCTTACCATTAAAAATACAATATTCCTTCTATATCAAATCATTATTAACATTGATTCCCTTCCAAAGGTGGAAGGTTTTTGGGAATTTATAATCCTTTATCAATTATACGAACCACATTTTTTTTAAAAATAAAATATTTTTTTATTTAATCTATACTTAAATATATAGGTGTTGTATATATAACTCACATTTCATTATAATAAAAATAACAGCATACATTGAACACAAAAATTATTATCTCCATCCCCAAATCATGAGTCTAAAAATCTTTCTCAATAATTTTAACTTTACATGAGGCATATGATATCAATATGAAATTCTACATGATGATGAATGAAAATATCTTCTTTTATGTATCATAATAGACCCCACACCCCTATAAAATAATGGGTAGTGTAATAATAGGTGTATTGAACAAACTTCTTTTAAGAATATTTAAATTTTCCTCACATTAATATATCCTTTGTAACACATTTTACGTCTAAGAAAACATAGTTTATTATATAGTTATTATTGATAAATCTATTAAAAACAATAATTATAATCCATAAAACCCCATAAATATAGGAATTTTAATCATTGTATTCTGTTTGGGAACTTGTTAATGAATAGACATCACTCAATTATCCATTGACATAAAATCTATTTTCACTATATCAAATACGAATTAAATATTATAAAATGAGAATTCACATTTTTTGAATTTAGCATACGGTTTATACATCCTCAAGGTTATCAAAAAAAGTCTTCAAATACCCATCATTCTATTCTATACAATTTGAGTATATAATAATAAACTATATAATGTCTACCAAAAATGGATCATGGTAATTTATAATGCCTCCATTCATTTTATCCACGATGATATTAGGAGCATTTGTGTGTCCAAATGGAATCACTATATATTTTTTATGAACATAACTCATATAGAATGATATTTTCTCTATATTATCATTCTTAACCTTCAATTGATGAAATCCACTGTAAATTTAAATCATGTAAATGTATTTATCCTTGAATAATTTTTTAGTAAATTCCTAAATATGGAGTGGAGGGATATTTTTCTTGAATGTTGTGTTTTTAGGTTCTTGATAATCAATGCAATGATGAATTCCACATTCATTCTTCATAAAAAATAACAAATCCATCCCATTGTGACATAAAAGGGTATATAATATCCTTATCCAAATTATAAAATAGTTACATCATTGTTTAATAAATCACACTCAAGTATATTCTATATTAATTTTTTTAACACCCCAATATTTCATAGTAGGTTATTTTATTTATTGTAATTCAATGGCTTGTGATAAACATAACACTAACTTCGAGCGCACCATGAATTACCGAAAAAGCCCGTTAAAAAAGCGGATATGAATATTATTAAATTCATTCTGAATTGTATATACTCCAAATAATTTTAACATCTATATTATGTTATTCATAGACATAATATAATAATAATTTCAAATTTTAATTTAAAATAATTATTTTAAAAAAAAATTAAAATTGTATATACTTTTAATGGTGAACCATTTTTAAATCCAATATTTGACAGTTTTATATATTAAATTTGACAATAAAAACATATTTTTTAGAAAAGAGTCATAAAAATTTAGTTTGGATAAATTTTTGGTACTTTTCTGGTAACTTTCATATTTTGATGAATAGTAAAAATAGTAAATGTTAATTGAAAACAACTTTTTTAATCAAAATAATTTATAGTTGTTGAATAATAAATTTTAATAAAATATAAGTATAATAATACTATCTTTTAATCATTTAATCCAATTTTTTTCATTGGATGTATTTTTACATTGAAATTAGAAAAAAACACGTATCAATCTTTTGATAGTTTTTACTTCTCAAAAACACGCTTTCTGGTTTTCTCATCAGGAATAATTTTAAAATTTATTATTAAATATTATATTAGTTTAATTAGGTAAAATAGATATTATTTTTTATTTTTGAATATCTAAATTATCAATGGGTGAATTATTTTATTTATCTATAAACATTCAACATTTTATGAATAGTGAAAACACTATATTATGGTTTAAAGGAGACTTTTTAATTAAATATTTATATTTAATGTAAATTCATTTAAAAGTAAAAATAGATTCATAATACTTATATTAGCCCAATATAATTACTTGAGTTCATTTTATAATAAGATTAGATATATAAATTTTTATTGAACCTTTTATCGTCTTTTACCCACCTTTTAGGCACATTTACAAATTTGTATAAAACATAATATTACCGCTTATGTGAATTGATATTCAAAAATATGAAAGATACTATTGGTATCATTAAGTAAAATATGGTTCAATATGATGAAAATAAATTTTTGTGAATAGTAATTTTTGAATTGTATTTACCATGGTTAATAGTAAATAGGATAATTAGAGGTAAAAATTATATTATAATTACCCCAACACGCATCTTAATTGTATTAGATAAGTTTATTTTGACCAAAATAAAACATATCACTAAAATATGATCCTTATTTATCTACTTGGATTACATTAAGACATTTATTAATATTTTTTAAAGAAGAGTTAAAAGTGTTAAATTCAATGTTTAATAGCTAAAACATTTTTTAATATAGGGATACAAATAAGAAAAAGTCGACTATAAATATTAATTATAATGATAAAAAGATTTAATATATAATTTTATTTTATTTATAAATTGTAAACATTAAATACTTAAATATATTTATGACACAATGATGATGTTGTAATTACCTTATTGATGAAATACAAAAATAATTGATGTTATAAATATTAAAATATATTTAAATTGAAACTTTTGATGCATTAAAATAATTTTCATTGTCAATGTGAAATGGTAGGGTTGATTTAATGTATTTTTTGAAGTAATTATGTTGTATTGACTTTCAAAAAAACAATATACTAAATAGTGTCAAAATTGACATAAATGAGTTTTCTAAACAAATACAGTATTATTAAATGAAATAATATTCATAAAAATATAATTATTGGACAAAGGGATTATATAATGATAGATATGTCATTATTGAAAAACTTTATTTTATTTTTTAATTTTATAGTATGTTTATTAACAAAATAATATAAAAATACAAGAAGACATGGTAAATGTTAAACTATTTAACATCGATTTAAATCTTAATTTTATGGTTAATATGGTAACATGAACATGTCTAAAACTTATTTAATGATAATATTTAGACCCATACCCACCTTAAACTCTATATTAATCCATTTGGAGCCATTATAATCATAAAAAAAAATTATAATAAAATAATATTTTATGTTTTTCATAAAGTGGCCATCATGACTCTTAGAAAAAGGTACTTCCCCTTCTCTTAAATTCACACATCCAAATCCATTTGTCTAGACAAACCCATAATCAAATATCCTTAAAACTACCCTAAAATTAAGTTATAGGCCTTTATTTAATGATAAATCCATCTTAAAGAGCCCTTTTTGATCAAATCAAAAGGAAGCACCCGAAGAAGAGGTAATAATTTCACCACCTCTTTCAAAGCACTCTTATTCTTCCACTTTCCCATTCTTCATTCTTACCATAAAAAAATAATATATCTAGTAACTTCTAAATAATGTTATGTTATTCTAAATATGGTAGAACCATTCTAATTATTCTATCCATCCTATGAATGACAATGACACTATACGTGCGTATGTACGGCTTACCGTCTGCACATCATGTTGTAGTTTGTTATCCAACAAATCATTATTTGGATGGTTATAATAATTAGAATAATTTATGTAAATTATTAATATAACATGTTAATGATTATTTATATATGAATAACATCCAATTACATACTATTTCACAATCAATGAAATGATTTTATCGCTCGTGCGTATGTGCAGATTACCGTCTCCCCAAACGTAAAGAGATTCATTTACCATCATAACCACTTAGTAATAATTTGCATGTTATGATTTAAAAAAATTAATAACATAATACCATTATTTATATGAATTAAATACATCGTATCGATAAAAATAATGGCGTACCTAAGAAAACATAAAAAGGAAAACGAATTAGTTAACACCTAAAAAATGATACTACTAAAATATTATTAACAAAGCATTATTATAAGATCATATATGTTATCATATTTATGTATGTGGTTCTTGTGTAATTTAATAACAGTTATTTAACTACTATACAAGAGTTTAACATACATAGACTAAGGAAAAGTACATGGTAAGGCATTTTCATTGAACTTTTTATACTCATTAGATTCATGCTATATTTTCTTCTATTTCCTTTTATGTGGTCTATGTACTTCCCATGATTGTATTAATTTTGTAATATTGTTTAATATATGTGTATTTGAAACTTATTTTAATAATCCTTATTTAATGGGGTGTATGTTTTGTAAGTAACCAAATCAGTAAGGAAATTTTAAATTTCAATTTCCACTCATTGGGTTTTACAAATCTTCATTGATTATTATACTCCAAGATTATCTGTGAAATTAGAATTTATTTATTTATGTAGTAATTTCAAATCCCATTTATATGGTTATAATTTTCATACACATAATCACTCCATTGATAAATTCAAATTTCATCGATATGAACTTGATAAGATTAATCTTATCTCAATTTCCATTCATTTAGTTAAACATCCAAGTCATTGTTATTGTTTTTAATAGAATATGTCTGAAAGTACTCTAACTTATTTACACTAAATATCCAATCATATTGTTTGAATTAATGATGTCACAAATAATTATTTCATTGATTTATCCTTAACCTATGTATATAGTATTCATAAGGGATTTCATCTCAACTTACATTACATTGAGACTTCTTTGATGTTATGCACAAATTGCCTTCTATATGGTTTATATATTGTACGTTGACATAGTATATCATGAATCCATTTATTCTTAGGATATTATATGGATTGTATGACCTCAATTATTTTTATTAATGCGTCTCCCAATTGGTTAGGAACATTAACTAAAATATCATTTTAAATTTTCTAATGATTTATTCTTCTAAATATTTTTCATTAATGTCCATGTTTTAAAAATGGTTTAAAGATTTATTTTTATTAATATGAATGTTTTAAAATTAAAATTCTTTTTCAAAAATTCTAAGTGGTATTGGACACTTTGATTCAAAAATCTATTTTAAATGGTTTCTTTATAAATAGTTATACTTATAAATGTTTTCATGAAAAAATGATATTTTTATCAAATTGTTTTACAGATTATTTTCATGTTTGTCAATTTCTTGAATTATTATTGATTGAGTTATATTTATTATAAAAAAATCTTGTATATTTTATTGATTTATTTATGTTTGACTGTGGATGTGCTATTTTTATACCATTCATAGTTTGTGGTCAAAATATTGACATTTCATATTCATGTTTTAATACAAGTGTTTAGATTATGTTCCAACCTTTAAATATGAGGAATGCATTAGACCTAGTATGTGACGGGTGGAGTCTACTATAGATCTATGATGCATTGGTTGGTATCATGATACAAACTAGTTTCTTGTAACAAGGCCTTGAAAAAATCCTATTTGTAGTCTTTGCAGAAGGCTTTGACTATGTGGTTATGGTATCTAGCATTATGCATTCCATCATTATGAAATTAGCTGTTGATATTACATGTGATTATTCGATTAGAAGAATATCCTTGTGAATAAGTAAATGGAATTTTTTTATTTATCTTTTCCATATTATTCTGACGTTTTGTTTTAAAAGTCATGTATTTTAGTCTTATACATTGCCTTAAATATTTATTCTTATTTATGATAGTTTTCACTATATTGATATCCTTAATGAGCATCTGAGATCACCCATTTATTAAAATTTCTTTTTACTAGGACGTCAATAAGTATATTATGTTTGACCTGTAGGAACAGGCTAAGGGATATATATGTTAGTTCAAATGGGAAAAAATTTTGTTGTTTTTTATTTCATGATATAATGAAAAACATATGTGTGTGTCGAGTATATACAGGGCTACTAAACTAATCAGTCTTTCAAGACATGATATCTTATGATCATGCCAATGTTATGTAATAATGCACTGACTCTAGATAACTAAGCTCAGGGTGTTAAAGTTGGTATCATAAGATGTTTAGTACAAACCATGGTAACTACATTTGGAAACACTTTTATTAGACATCATACCCTAAGATAGATATTGAGGATTAGAATAAAATAACTTACTAGAATTATCGTGATGTATAGATTTTGGGAATTTTCTAAGAAATACATCCATGTCTGGATATGATTAGGTAGATTTGGTTCTGACATAGATGTATCTAGGGGTAAAACCCAAAAACACAACATTGAGCAAGACTCAAACTTGAATTGGTGCATGACAATGGGTGTTGCTTCACTCTTGGTTAAAACACTCCTGGGGGATATTCTTCGGATAATTATCATTTTCATTACAAACCACTTTTAATGATTTTATTATAATATGACAATAAATACCCTTTTTTAACACGAAGGTGTTTTATATTGGAAATAATGTTTTAGGATATTCTCTAAATGATTTTATGACTCACACTATGCTTTCCAGTTTTAGTCATTGGTTGAATTCTAGTAAAGTCATAGAAACCTTGAAAATGATATTCAAGGTGGGAATGATGGTGTAAATGAGAAACTAAATGGAAATTTGATAGGAGTAATAGATATCGTGTTCATGAAAAAGTTGCATTCCACAAATATGATCAACAACATATACATTAACCAAATCCCAAACTCAACAATGAAGATAAAGGAGGAGAATGATAAGAGCTCCAGCAGTGGTGACCATGGAGAAAAAAAGCTCAATTTCCAACATGCAGGAAATCTGGAAGGAAAAACCCAAGAAAATATCTCAATGGAACAAAGAAATTATATATTTTTGGGTAAGAAGGATATAAAATAAAGAATTTCCAAATGAAAATGAAGAGTACTATGGAATAAAATAAAAATTATCCTATGAATCCATTTACAGTCATTTTACATAAATTTAGGGGACCTAGGTATTACCCGAGCCAATGCCTTATTATATAGGATAACCACATTGTCAAGGAAGAACCTATAGGGAAATAAATGGATGGTGAAATTTTTAAAAGTATGAATTATCTTTGTAGATGAGATTACTTTGGATGACTTTTCTCTTGTATGCGTAACCCAGAATATTGTTATGTAAAAATTCTATATTATGAAGAATTATATTTTCTTTTGTGGATATAGTTATATAGAACCATTTGGGTTTAAATGATCCTTGAATTTGAGGAAATTGAAGGTTATAAATTTATTGGATGAAAAGCAAGGTATGAGATAAAATTTGTGGTTAAATTACATTATGGTTCTTTTGATGAATTTATCTCATTTTAGGAATGTTATAAAATATTTTTTTAAAAAATAGCCAGCACATTGACCGTGTGACCACCCGTCACATCGGGTAAAGCTGTGGGAATCGAACCCAAAACAGAAGTATGACTGGGATTTAACACATACCACTAGACTACGTGAAGTCCCTAGTTTGTGTTACTAATAATTTTTAGTTAAATGGTTTTCATAATCAATGCTATGTTGATTTCGGATTTTATATTCTATCAAATAGATATTATTAGTATAGGAAAATGATTTCATGATTAAGTGATAAATGTTATTTTTGTAACGTCCCGACCCGACTTACCATTCAATCTGGTAGCCAGACCGATCGCCACATGGCCTCAAGCGCATCTACCAAAAAGCCAAGGGCTACCAACTTGTAGTGAGGGCCTAGGTGTGTTCATGGGGAGACTATGCCCTCATTACCAAAACATCACAGCAGAATTAAAATCATACAACAGCAGAAGAAAGTAACTAGTAGACGACACACAGACAGTAGAAATAGATAACAAACAGAATGATCTGATATATATATATATATATATATATATATGCGGGATGGTTCATGTCAATACAAAACAATAAAAATATACCAAATCCCAAAAAGAAACCAAAATTTATCCCCTGACACATCACAATCCTTATCTTGGTCTCGTGCTCTCCTACTCTGAGCAACCAGTCAAGTACCTGTACAAGGGAATTTTCCCTTATCATTACCTGCAATCATATAATCTTCTTGGGTCAAAAAACATGACCCAAACAGGGTGTGATAATGAATCCCAGTAGGCAACCACCAAAGATTCATGCTAATATGTTAGTGAATATATAAAACGACAGTGTAATATGGGAAATAGTAAACATGGAAAACTAGAAAGACTGTCCCAATCTTGTGCTTTGGATTGGCATCGCATGAGGTATCCATTCCATTAATTAATAATTTCATTCAAGCATTCAACCATTCCTTGAAATCGTTCCTAGAATACTCATTTCAAATACCAGGCATCGTTCAGGGAGAAAAATCCACCAACACACTACAATCCAGTTCCGGGTAACCTCCTAGGTACCCAGCCTTACTCTTGGTGTCGTATAGTTCGTCATATGAGCCTGTCCCCGAGATCATATAAATAGGATCCGGGTATCGCCCATGACATATCTTACCCCATAGGTTCTATCCATGGCATCTCACGTGGGATCTATGATTCACTCGGCACTTCAGTAACACATATCATAAGAGTCTGTCCTTGGAAAGGCACATTGGTACCATGGTTCACCCATGACTTGGTTTTACGTTTAAAGTAGTTCAAAGCATTTAACTAACGTGGGATATCAAATCATGATTTACATACAAGGTTCAAGGGTCAATTCTCTATCCCATACCCGAAACCATTTCAATTACAATTTCATTTTATTGTAATTCTATTCATATTAAATTTCCATTTTTAACAACCCACAAGGGAAAGGAAAAAAATCCCTGAAAGGCATCCTGGGTCAAAAATCCTTAAAAGAGAAATTCAAGGCAACATACCCATGGGGTGGTTCCTGCCCAAGGTGTACAACAAATCTCAAGAACATACCATCCTATTAATATTACCTACAACATTGTAGGAAATAATTGGGTTAAATTTCATGTTCAAGTGACACCCCAAAAGTGGGTGAATAAAACTCCGAAAAATATAAACAGCTTTACAATCAGCGAAAAGAATGAGACCACCTACCTTAGGCTCGTACTAGATAGATCGTCTTGTAGCATGTTCTAATTCGGCCTGGTATAGAATAAATCTGAAGAACATAAGAAGAACTAGAAATTAGGGCATATGAGCCTTAATCCAATCTGCATTCGTTATGACCAGAAGAATCGAGAAGGTTTAAAAAGAAATTAAGGACTTACCGTTGCAGATCTAACAAGACAAACGATAGTTGAAATGGAGATCGGATGAAGGAGAAGGCAAAGCTCTTCCAAATCATCCTTGGAGAGCTCCCCTGCTGGTGTCCAGTTGATGAAGAAGGCCTATGTTAGGTTTTTATAAAATTTTTATTAATTTCATTAAAAATAAATTAAATTTCAAAACACAGCATGTCACACAGTTTAACCGCCCTTCTTGACAAACTTTGAAGAGACCAAGCGGACCTTCTTGGAAGGCAAGGGGAAACCGCACGATTTCCTCAAACCGTCCGCAGGTCATGCCCCTACCTCTGGGAGGCCAGCACCAAGGTGCACGGATTACCCAGGCTGTGTACAAACCGTTTTCCAGGCCATTTCCAGCATAAAACATCGTTTTGGGCTCTGAACAAGCCCCAGACACCTCCGTAACTCCCTCAGTAAAGTTAGGCATCCTCAATAGGCCACAACAGAATAGTTAAACCATAAATAAAAGGATTTATACCTCGTACGAAAACAAGGGTTCTTACAATCTTCCCCCCTTATAGAAATTCGTCCCTGAATTTCTCTCACAAAGGTGGTCAAGATTCATCTGTGAATAGATCTGGGCATGGAGCATGTATTTCAGCCTCACGATCCCAAGTCTCATCCTGTGGCCAGTCGTTCTGCCATAGCACCCATACTAAAGGAACTAACCAGCCTCAGAGAACCTTCGTGCTCCTATCAACGATACGAATCGGATGCTCCTCAAAGGATGCATCTACCTGAATCTCGAACTCCTCAGGATGGAAGGTATAAGATGAGTCTGAATAGTATCATCATTATAGAGAAACATGGAACACGTCTTGCATGGCTCGTTACCTTGAAGGTAACAGGAACTGATAGGCCACTAGCCCAACATATCTCAACGATAGCTTACTTTGTCACCTGATCCGCCTGTGTCCCAGCCATGGTGAAACACACAATAAAACCTGATCCCCGACCTAAAACTCTAGGGGACATCTGCGGAGAACAACATATGACTTCTGATCAGACTGTGTGGTATCCATCCACTTTTTTATCAACTGGATCTTCTCATAGGTCTTCGGAACAAGACGCGGTCCCAGTAAAGCTACCTCACCTACCTCTAACCAGCATAGGTGTGAAAAGCATGGCCTACCATGTAAAGCCTCGTATGGTTCCATCTTCATAGTTTCCTGATAGCTATTGTTATAGGAAAAATCAAAAAGGGTTATATGCCTCTCCAATGAGCCCCCAAAATCTAGGACGCATGCTCACAGCAAGTCATAGAGCACATGTATCGTACGCTCTGACTGACCATTAGTCTGAGGGTGGTATGCTGTTCTCAAAATCACATGTGTACTTAGTGCCCTCTGAAAACTCTGCTACAACCATGACATAAAATGAGCATCCCAATCGGAAACAATGATGTGAGGGACCCCGTGGAGTCATACTATCTCTTGGATATACAACCTTTCTAGCTCATCCACACTGAAGGTCTCCTTGGTCAGTAAGAAATGAGAAACCGTCGTGAGCCTATCAACCACAACCCACATAGCATCATTACCTCAAGGTGACCTTGGTAAACCAATCATGATGTCCATCACAACATAATCCCATTTCCACTTCGGGATAGGTAACTACTGTAAAAGCCCAATTGGTCGCAGGTGTTCCACTGTCAACTGCTGGCGGGTGGAACATCTCGCGATAAAACTAGCCACTTCCCTCTTAATACCCAGCCATGAGTACTGTCGGCGCAAGTCACGATACATCTTAGTGACTCTGGGATTAACTTCCCAAACCGAAGCATGAAACTCTTGCATCATCTCCTCTAAAATATCCACTGGAACCCATACACGTCCCTGGACACGAAGAACTTCATCGTCTCATATCATCCAACTATGAGGAGGGTCCTCACCTGACACACCTTCCCGTATAACTAGGCCTTCCGAATATGATATTTTTCTCATCCTTACTCTGTCCAGGAGGGTAGAAGTCACAACTAAGGATGATAGACAAGAATTCCCTTTGGCTATTGAGCACATCAAGATGCATCTCATAGAACATGGCATAATCTTCCATTTGTAACTAGCATGTTGCACTGCCTATATTTTAGTCCTCTTGCTCAATGCATCGGCCACTACACTGCCCTTACCAGGCATATAAGCTAGCTAAATGTCAAAGGACTTTTGGTAATCCACCCACCGTCACTACCTAAGATTTAGATCAGGCTGATTAAAGATATATTTGAGGCTCTTGTGGTCAGTGTACACCACAAAACGCTCTCCCAAAATTTTTGTCTCCAACAGCGCATCACATGAACAATTGCTGCTAGCTCAAGATCGTGCGTCGAATACTTCCTCTCATGTGGCCTCAGCTGCCGAGATCCGTACGCCGCAAATCTGTCTCCCTGTATCAACACTGTACCCGGCCCAATACTTGATGCATCACAATAGACCTTGTAACTCTTGCCTTATTCTGGCAGTATCAAGACTGGTGCTGATGTCATCCTTTCTTTCAGCTCCTGAAAGGCTGCTTCACAAGCATTTTTCAATTCAAATTTCACAACCTTCTTAGTCAGGCCTGTCAATGGCGCTGCTAAGCATGAGAAATGATGTTTGAAATGACGATAATAACCATCAATCCCCAAGAAACTCCATATGTCAGACACATTCTTGGGTTGTTCGCAAGAAACCACAGATCTAACCTTCTCTGGGTCTACAGACACTCCTATCCTAGAGATAACATGGCCCAAGAAGTGAATTTGATCCATCCAAAAGTGGTACTTAGTAAGATTTGCATATAATTGATGCTCTCTTAGTGTATTCAGAACGATCTCAAGAAGGTTGGCATGATTGTTTAGATTTCGAGAATACACCCAAATATCATCCACGAAAACCATGACGAACGAGTCCATGTAAGGATGTAACACGCGATTAATCAAAGCCATGAAAACCACTGGCGCGTTTGTCAGACTGAACGACATAACCAGGTACTCATATAATCCATACCTTCTACGAAATGTTGAATGAGGTATGTCTGCAGAGCGAACACGCACCTGGTGATACCCTGACATCAAATCAATTTTTGAGAACACCCTAGCTCCTCGAAGCTGATCAAACAGGTCATCTATCCACGGCAAGGGATATCGGATTTTAACATTCAGTAGGTTCAGCTTCTGATAGTTCACACACAGCCTAAGAGTCACGTCCACCTTTTTCGCAAAAAGGACCAGTGAACCCCCTGGAGAAATACTGGGTCGAATAAACCCATCTGCCTCCAAATCTTCGAGTAGTTTTTTGAGCTCTTGAAAATCTGTCGTAGCCATCCTGTAAGGAGGACTGGATACTGGTGAAAATCCTGGAACGAGCTCAATGTAGAACTCCACCTCTATCTCAGAAGTTAAACCTAAAAAGTAGTCAGGGAACACATCCCTGAAGCACTCAACCACTGGAGGAAGGTCCATCTGACACCCTCCCTGATCATCCAGAAACAAACTAGTGATCTAGGCTATCATCCCATCCAGCCCACGATGCTCTGGTCCAACTCATCTTTCTTAGAGATCCCACTCTCCCTTAATAGTATACATTGCACCCTTGGGTGATGTGAAAATCACTCATCGGCGGTAACAATCTACATAGGACCAGGAAGCTACTAGCCAGTCCATACCGAGAATGATGTCAAAACCTGTCATTTAGACAACATAATGAGACAAGATGAAGTGAAACCATCCAACCTCAAGGGGGCACCCTCTGCACTTACGTACAACCTCTTCACTAAATCCTAGTGGTGTGTCTAGTGTGAAGATTCCATCAGAAGACAACACAACTAGACCAATGCTATTCACAATAGGCGCAAATATAAAACTATGCGATGCACCTGTATCAAAGAGGGCAGATGAAATAATAGATGCTACAAAGATCGTACTTATCGCCATAGACGGTCCCACTCCCTAATCCTCGGATGTAGGCTGCACTGCATACATCAGGCCTGAACCACGGCCATGTGATACAACCTCACTACCCGGAGCTGTCCCACTCCGACATCTCGGTGTGCCCTGTGCCTGGATACCTCTTCCATGACCACTACCTTGGCCTGATCGGCCAGTCGCACCCCAAATCTCTATTTGATAAGAAGCTGCCAACCCTGCTCCTGCATATGGAGTTGGTGCAGACCCTCTATTGCTGGCTACTGGTGAGAACGTTCTGCTAAAACGTTGAAGATGACCCATATTGCCACATGATCGGCACTCAACTGGGTCCCTCGGACACTGTAGCTTCGTGTGTCCTAGCCTACCGCACTGGTAACACCTTAGATTGATAACCAAAGATAGGTTATGATTTCTAGAATCACTGTGTAGAAGCTCCAGACGACGCTTCCGACTTACAGTCGCTGTAGTACTTGATCTCGATGTCGAACTACTCTGGCTCGCACCTCCAGCCTCTCACAGGTTACATTCTGTGATTAGCGCCTGGTTCACAATTCCAGAAATGGTAGTTAACATGAATATATTTACCAAAGATCAAATGTCATATCTCAGACAATCCTTGAAATTTCTGGCCCTCGACAGCTCATCGCCCATCAAGATATGTGTGAAGCACTGAATCTCAGTAAAACGGGCCGAGTATTTCATCACTGATAACGCGCTTTGTTCCAGATGCAATAACTCCCAGGATCGATCGGCCCTAAAATAATTAGGATAAAAGAAATCATAGAAGGCCGTATGAAACTTTATCCAAGTCATCTTTTGATGACGATCCGACTGGGTGATCACGTCCCACCACCTCTTGGAGGAGTCACATAGCATGTACGTAGTGAGCTTGACCCTCCTCTCCAGAGGCGTCTCCAAATGCTCAAAGATAGCTAGTATCGCCTCTAACCAGGACTCTGAAGCCTGTGGTCTGCCATCCCTTGAAAATGTAGGCGGATACTGCTGATGAAACTCACACGTCAACTCTTCCATATTCAGGGCAGGTCGCGGTGCTCCCTGAACAGTCTGCATAAAACGCAACAAGCTCTCACGGAACTGTTCCTCAGCAACTGTGTCCGACAGAACCGCTGGTGCCGTAGCTATCACAACTGGAGTTTCCACTAGTAGTCCATGTCCTAACATCTCTGGAATGTGGTCGTCACCACTCTCCCAATGTACGACTGGAGTTCGCCGTGCTGGCATGACTCTATAATTCCAAACACATGCCACAGTTCATGATTTTTAACGATATTCGAAACTCACGAGCACAAGAACTAGGACAGGACATGTCAAGGCCTTAATAAAAACATCGTCAACCTACAACCTGCTTCTACAGCTAGGACTTTATAAGGAATAGTCACCAAAAACCACTAGAGTCACTACCTCTTTCCCACTCAGAAGTCGGGTCTAGGTCAGGCTCTATTTTCAACATACATTTATTTAACATACCTTTGTTCAAAATCTTTAAACAATGGTCCACCATGTTCCGATCCATGAGGGACCATATCACCTCATAAATCAAAATTTGATGCCCATATAATCATGAAATTCAATTTCATTTAGCATTTACATCCTATCAGTTCATCATTTCCCAACCCATAAGGGCCCATACACCTTATGAATTGAAAGATGACGTCACTCTTCATTCATTTCACCAAATCTAATCCAATGGTAGGAACACCTATCAATCAACTATCAAAACATTATGCAATAGCTATCACAACACTTATCACCACATCATGAAATATATAATGCATCCTAGATATCATGGCATAATGCATGACATGTGATTCCTAATAAGGTGGATATATGATTCATGAGATGGAAACCCTCATCTCATCGGGTTGCAACGAAATAGAACCCACAATAATATTAATAGCCTCAAAAAAAACCATGTGTGTCACCCAACGGTGAAATCAGAACAACTGTATTAATTAAAACCAGAAACACAATTCCATACGAGGCGACTTGGCTTTTACCTGTACGCGGGGTTGCAACTGTTGGGCACAGTTTATTACCAAAGTCCCTTACCTTCCTACTATTGTCTATAGTCTCCAAATAGTAAGTCAAATCAGAAGAATAAAACCTGCCTCTAATACCACTTTGTAACGTCCAGACCCGACTTACCATTCAATCCGGTTGACGGACCGGTTGCCACATGGCCTCAAGTGAATCTCCCCAAATTCCAGAGGTTGCCGACTTGCAGTGAGGGCCTAGGTGAGTCTATGGTGAGACTATGACCTCATTACCAAAGCATCACAGTGGAATTAAAAACATACAACAGCCAAAGAAAGTAACAAGTAGACAACACATAAACATTAGAAATAGATAACAAATAGAAGGATATGATATATATATATAAGGGACGGTGCAAGTTATTAAAATATAGTACAAGTATAAAAAATCCCAAAAAGAAACCCAAATGTTTCCCCGGTCGCATCACAAGCCTCATCTTGGTCTTGTGCGCTCCTACTCCGAGTATCCAGTCAATTACCTATAAAAGGGAACTTCCCCTTCTCATTACCTGCAATCATATAAACTACTTCGTTCCAAAATCATGAACCAAACAGGGTGTGAGTTTGAATACCAGTAGGCAACCACCAAAGATCTCTTCTAATCTGTCAATGAATATATAAAACAGCAGCGTAATATGGAAAACAGTAAACAAGGAAACCTAGAAAGACAGACCCAATATTGTGCTTTGGCTTGGCATCGCTTGAGGTATCCATTCCATTCATTAATCTTTTCATTCAAGAGTTCTACCATTCTTTGAACCCGTTCCTATAATACTCAATTCAGAAACCAGGCATCGTTTTGGGAGAATAATCCACCAACACCCTACAAGCCCATTCCGGGGAACCTCTTAGGTACCCAGCCTCGCTCTAGGTGCGGTATAGTCCGTCATCTGAACCCATCCCCGAGATCTTATTAATGGGATCTAGGTATCACCCATGACATATCATTCCCTATTGTGTATGTCCATGGGATCTCACGTGGGATAAATGATTCAATTGGCACTTCAGTAACAAGTCTCGTATGAGCCCGTCCATGGAAACTCACATTGGTTCCATGGTTCACCCATGACTTGGTTTCACGTTTAAAGAATTTCAACGCATTTAACTCATGTGGGATAGAAATTCAAGAATTTTCATACAAGGGCCAATGGGAAAAACTCCATCCCATACCCAAAACCATTTCAATTAAAATTTCATTTTATTGTAATTCTATTAATATTAAATTTCCATTTTTAACATCTCACAAGGGAGAGGAAAAACATTCCTCAAAGGCACCTTGGGTCAAAAATTCTTAAAAGAGTCATTCAAGGTAATGAACCCAAGGGGTGGTTCATGCCCAAGGTGTGAAACCTAACTCAAGCACATACCATCCTATTCATATTACCTACAACATGCTAGGAAATAACATGGTTAAATTCATGTTCAAGCAACACCCCAAAAGTGGGCGTGCAGCACTCCTGTATATATAAACAGCTTGAAAATCAGTAAAAAGCATGAGAATACCTACCTTAGGCTCGTACTAGACAGATCATTCAGTATCAGGCTCTGATTTGTCCTATTTTGGAAGAAATCTGATGAACAGACGAAGAACAAGAGATTTGGGAATATGAGCCTTAATCCAATCTATGTTTGTTATAACCAGAAGAATCATGAAAGATTAAAAAATAATTGAAATAATTGAGGACATACCATAGCAGATCTTACAAGATGAACACCGGTTGAAACAGAGATCAGACGAAGGAGAAGGCTCAACTCCTCCAAAGAATCCTTGGAGAGATCCCCTGCTGTTGTCTGGTTGAAGAAGAAGGCCTAGGAGAGGTTTTTATAAAAATTTAATTATTTTAATTAAAAATAAATTAAATTTCAAAACATAGCAGGTCGCACGGTTTACCCGCATGGCCTGACAAACCATGCGGAGACCGAGCGGACCTTCCTAGAAGGCAAGGGGCAACTACATGGCCACCCCCCACAGTTTCCTCAACCCGTGCACAGACTGTTCCCCTACCTCTAGCAGGCGTGTACCAAGGTGCACGGTTTACCCAGGCTGTGCGCAAACCAAGTTCATGGCCATTTCAAGCATAAAACAACATTTCGGGCTCTGAACAATCCCTAGAAACCTCCAGAACTCCCTCAGTCAAGTTAGGAATCATCAATAGGCCTCAACAGAATAGTTATGTAAAAAATGTAAGGATTCTTACCTTGTACGAATACCCGGGTTCTATCAATTTTGGAAGATGTTCGCTCTGTTGATAACACAATATGCCTAAGGAAAATAGAATAGTGTAGGATTTCAGTTGAGGAGAAAAAGTGGATTTTTATTTTTGAAGAATCTATGTTTTTTATAGAGAGTAAGGTTATTAATGGAAATGGTTTACCTATCATAGAGATAAGTGATTTTGTTAATTACAATTTAGTATGAAACATTAACAGTAGATGATTTTATTTAAAGAAAAACGTTAAGATTTACTATGAATGACTGTGACAACCGGGTCCCGGTGACAGCACAGCCGCCCCGCCTTAACATTGCTGTCGGGTCCTGGCCCACCAGGTACCACCGGTTTCCCCGCAGACACATGGGGCCCACCCTAGGGTCCACCCACATGCGGGAACGGGTCATCTAACTAAATGATTGTCCCCACAGGCCAACGCATGTCCTTTCCAGTGTGTTTTGTCCTCACTCACACACACCTTGGGAAACTTCCCAGGAGGTCACCCATCCGGATCACTACTCCAGGCCAAGCACACTTAACTGTGGAGTTCTAATCAGGTAAGCTCACGAAAAGGAAGGTGCACCTTGTTGACATGAGTCATATCAATTAGTCATTTAACACTTTTTCATTTAGGGATGTTACAATCACCCCCCCCCCCTTTAGAGCACAACACCCTTGTTGTGGGCCCTACATCTCAACCCAGGCAGTGCACCGCACTTAAGGCTGGGTTTATCCTCTGATACCAAATGTAGATACCTGAATCAAAACGTACATATACATTACATTACTTTTTCGGAATACTTAGTAGCTAACAAAAACACACACACAAGGATCGTAATAGTTTAGTGTCTTTGGATACTCTGAATATAATCTTCTAATTATGGTGAAAGATCTTCAACATCTCCCATAAAGATCTTCCTTTTTTATACCGAAAACCATTCTTTATATCCAGGGGAAAAGAAAACATAAAAGGGTGAGCTCAAATTCTCAGTAAGTGTAAACAAAAGAAATATCAATCACATCATTTTCATAAGAACATAACATTTTGGATATCTTAACCTACAAAAGAGAGCATAATTTTATAACATGGGATAATTCATAGTAGTGAAATGAAATCCCAATAATCATAACATAAAACATGAAACTTTTTGGCATACACACATAATAATATAGAATCATATCTTATTAGTCAAGACTCATTGCCAAGACTATCTTAGTGGAAAAAGTCCATTTCTGAACCGAGTCACCCTCGTTTCAGTCCTGTTTCACTGAACCGGTATAACCTACCGTTACAGCCATGTCTATCTCATGAGATATAAAATCGTTACCCAATGAATTGGAGGGAGATATAGGTCCCACCCATCTCATAATGATACCATTCTTATGTGTGCCACAAAATCTTAAACCATACATCAAAGCATAACCCATGTAATAAAAATGGTAATCTTAAACATCATGACATCATAAAACAATTCATATAAGATAAAGGAATTAATAAAAAATATTTCCATCACAACATAATAAAATAAATGTAATAATAGGGATATAAATAGAACCCTATATTATCTTAGATGGAAAATAATTTTGATAAAACACTTGAACTCCATTCATGAGAAAAATATCCTTTCTACTTCAAAAACAGTTTTCCTTTCTTAATATGTCATACAATTTTAAACTAAAAGAAGTTGATTAAAAATAAACTTGAAAACATGTAAAAGAAGCTTCTTGGAAATAATGTTTTAAAAATCCATTCACGACGTATAAGTTAAAAAAATTCTTCTCGTACCTTTGTCAGAAATGTCAAAAATTACCTGGTACGAAAAACAACAAAAGATTCCTTTCACATCCTTTACTAAAAACTCACCTAAGGGTAAAATTGGATGTAAACAATTGTAGGTGGATGGAAATAATATTACATATTGACGAAACATGGATGTGGATGATAAAATACACCCCAATAAATACCAAAGTATAAACAATTTCGGATAAAAATGAGATTGTGATATTTCCCTTACCTTTGGTCCGATATGCTTTGTACGTGTCCGAACCTCCTGTATAATGATTTAAAAAATGTTATTGACTTATTACAGATTTATACATATTTTTATGATATCATATATGGTCATATTCTTAGCTTATTATTAGTAATATTTCATTACTGCTTGTTATTCGGGTGTTTATTACTTTTTGTTCTATTGCGTGTTTTGTCGAATAAACTCGTATTCTTATCTTTAGGTTAAAGATACATCATTTACATAATGGTATTAGTGTATTATATATCATTTTCATTCATTCAATTCATTTATATAATCATTATGCAATGAAGATCATGTAGAACGAGTCGCATCACATCGTAGAGACGGTATTCCGTACGTACGCACGAGTGATTATATCATTCCTATGAGCGTGGAATTGTATTGGAGTGTATGTATACTATTTCAGAATCAATATCACATTATAATAGTCATATATAGTAATTATTTACACCATTATACCCATCCAAGTAATGTAGTGGTGCAAAATAGATTACACCACGGCGTGGAGACGGTATTCCGTACGTACACACGCGCGGTGATTTCTTTTTCCATAGGATGGATAGATGGTGAAATAGGGTTGTTTCATACATATAATAAAATATCATTATATTATTGATACTTATTTTATTACTTCATAATGAAACAACTAAAGAAGAAGAAGTGGAAGAAGAAATAAAGATGAAAGAATCGGTAACTGAAATTACCTCTACTTTGAAGCGCCTCTTTGAGACCTCCTCTTAAGGCACTAAAATTGGTCTTTGAGGAAGACCAGAACCTATAGGATGTTTCTAGGGAAGTGTAGAAGATAATTTGGCAGAGGTTGGTCGAGCTTGAAGGCTCAAAGTGGTGTGAGGAAGAGGGGGAGGAGGTGCCATTTTATAAGGGAGGAGAGGGGCACTTTTGGAATAACAAAAAATATTATTTTATTATAAAGTCATGTTCGGTTTTAAATAGCTCCAAATTGAGTTATTTCGAAGATAAGGTGGGGATGGGTCGAAATACTCTCATCCAATAGAATTTAGACAAGTTTAGATCATTATATTAACCTTATCTTATAGTTTTAACTCTTAGTTAATTAGATTGACATTTACCATGTCACTTTGTATTTGTATATTATATAGTTAATAAACGTACCATATACATCCAAGAGACCCCCAAGTTGTGTTTAATTAATATATATAATCTTATCTAAGTCATTTGGCCGAACCTTAGATTTTTAGGAATAAAATAACAATTAATAATATAATATTTATTTTAAAAACTATTTTATGTCAATTTTGACACTATTCAATAGTTGATTTTTTTTGAAACTCATAACAGAATTATTACTTCGACAAAAGTTAATTAAATCAATACTAACATGTCATATTAACCTATAAAATGAGCCTAGTTCATAAAAAGTCTCAAATTATATTTATTTGGGTATTTATAACATCAATTATGTCAATATTTCATTAATAAGATAATTACTGCATCATCGTTGTGTCATTAATAAATTAAATTATTTAATATCTAAAAATTACAAATAAAATACCATTATGTAGGAAATATTTTTAGATTTCTAATTAATATTTATAGTTGAATTTATCTTATGTATAACCCCATATTAAAAATGATTTACTTATTAAACATTGATTTTAACTATTTTAACCCTTCTTTAAATTAATTAATAAAAAATGTCCTAATCTAATCCAAGTGGGCCTAAATGGTCATATTTTATTCCTAAGGTTGTTTTTGGTCGAATTACACTTATACAATAGAATTATTATATGTGATAAGGTAATAATAATATCATTTTTACCCTTAATTACCCTATTTACTTTTAATCGTGGTAAAAAAAAGTAAAAAGGTACTATTCACCAAAAATTATTTTCATCTCATTGAACCACATTTTAGTCCTTGATATTAACCGTGTCTCTCGGATTTTTGAAATTCCACTCACAGAAGCGGTAAAATTACGTTTTATGAAAAATTCAGTTTTTTAACTACCACTTAGTGGTTTCACTATTCATCAAAAAATGAAATTTTCCTGAAAAATACCAAAAATTAGATCTAAGCTATATTTAATATTATGAATTCAAAAATGATGTCTATTTTATTAAATTCAAAACCTATCAGTTGCATTAACTAATTTAAAAATTAATTCCTGTTGTCAAAACAAATAGCGTGTTCTTCTGAGATAATAACTTTCAAAAGATTGACACTTGTTTATGACTAGTTTAAATGTGAAATTACATACAATGACCAACATTGTATTAAATTGTAATATTATATTATAAATATACTTTAAAACCACTCAAATTAATAATTTATCACTATTAATTATTTCGATTAAAAAAGTTGTTTTTAATTATAATTTTGTAATTTTCACTATTCATCAGAATATGAAAGTTATCCGAAAAGTACCAAAATTTCACCCTAATCTAATTTCAATATTCCAAATCCAAAAAAAAGGCCATTTTGAAAAATAAAATTTACAAAATTTCAAAAAGTGGTTATTACAACTCATAACGACTAGTTTTAATAATATTTTAATAGCATATTGTTGTTTAGTAAAACTCGTTTTTCCGTACTACACACGCAATTGAGGAAGGTCGTGATTGCGTGTAATGCAAGGCAAGTCAAGTATGCGTGTTGTGCAAGCTCTTTTTGGTGTAGCGTACAACACAAGACATTAAGGAAATTAAAAAGAATATTTTTTCATAAAATCTTGGGCTGTAACAATCTACCCCCCTTAAAATGAATTTCACCCTTGAAATTCGTCGGGGTTATAAATGGTTTACTACTCGAAAGTTTCATTAATAGAAACCCACATCGTAAAAAGGAATACCTAAACTTGGCTTTAAAAACTAAAGTATGAATCATAACGGTTACCCAAATTAACTAATCACTGGGTTTCCACATAGGAGAACATAGGTGAAAATATGGATATGGAAGAGAAATCTGACCAGCATGTTCTGATGGAGAGTGGTAGAGAACATGGCTATGGAAAATCTAGCAATCACAAAGCCATATATTTGTGATGATCTAAGGTACCATCTGATTCATCAGATATAAGAGCACTAGGACAACATTTTTGGATTTCAAGATCATTTCCCTAAAGTTGATGAAATTAGAATTAGAAGAAATACTTTCGTGATTTTGGTATAGTCTCACCGTTTGTCGTTATTTGGACAATTTCCACTTCATATCTTAAGGAAATGAATTTGAATTTGTCATTCGTGATGTGTTAGCAGATCATGTGATAGAATGATGGGTCATTCCATCTGTCTCAAACAAAAGGTTAAAAAAGTTCTCAAAAAATACATAAGTCCATCTATAGTGAGATTAATCATATATAGTTCCTAAAATGGACTTATACTTCATATATCATATTTCTTAATAAAACTAGTTTCTACTAAAAAGTGACTTCCTATAGGCCAGTGGTAGGCGATAAAGGCCAGTCGCACTTCGGTTGTGGGTTTGATTCCTATAGCCTTGTCTGACGCAATGGGTTGTTTCCCGTCCTGCAGTTTGTCCTTTTTTCTAAAACTAAATTACTATAACATCACATAAATAATATCAAAAAACGGTCTATCCATAAACAATACTAACTTAGGGTTAACATAATCCATTCCAATCTTTAGGCTTATCTAAAATACTTCGGTCCAAGCTCATAGTATAAAGAAAATGATAACGTGAAATTTCGTCAACCAAGCATGTGAATACAATCTTTTATCCCCCATATATCTTGTTTGTCACATTCCAATCATGTGAATACCTTAATGATGTATTATCTTGAAAAATGCATACCCATTAAACATTAGTGAAAACATGAATGCTGTCAAAACTTAACTCTTTCCACAAACCAAAATCCAAAAATTCTATATACTCAACCCATGATATAACCTTCTCCTTATATCAGTCATGATCTCATGAATACTATCAAACATTTAATTTTCTCTTTATCCCTTCATTATGCGCATATCATCTACATTCCAAAAAATATCTGAATAACCTTTCATGGATACTGGTAACATTAATCATACACTTTCAAAACTCATGGAAAGACAACAGTGTAACAATCCTTAGATGTATCTTTATTCCATAGTACCATGAGATTACTTATACAACATTACACATGATAAACATGTAATCATTCCACTACATTCTTAAACCATTGACCGAGCTTCAACAATTCTTTCATATCACATGTCATTTGTAGTCTCTTCATCATCATCCACATAAATACTATCCATACGACCATACTGATTCTCTTCATGAGACTTTTCCTTAGGGCATTGGTATGCATAATGCCCGTACATTCCACATTTAACCATTGTTGATGTCGTAGCAATACCATTATCCTCATCACTGGTGTTAACTGAACCTTTTCTTTTTCACATACTGGCTTTGTGTCCTTCTTTTCCACACCCAAAGCATCTTCTAGTTCCTTTGAAACATTCCCCTTGATGCCTCTTCCCACATGATTTACATAGGGGAAATTGAACTTTTTTCCTCTATGATCATCATGAAACTCCATCTTTCTCTTATTAGCCGAGTCAGGAAATTTACCAAAGTTTACTTTATTGATCATATTATGAGATTGCTGATTCGGCATAATAATGATGTTTGGACTTCCAATTCCCATTTCATTTGGTTGCTCAGGAAGAATATCATTCCATTGTCCATCATATCCTCCATTATCGTGAATCATCTTGTTTCCAGCACTTTTCTAAAACCCAAAAAAATAGTGTGAGAGGCAAACATCATAATAAAGGGGGAGTAACTTCAATATCTAACATCTTTGGTTTAATCTAATATCGTTACCATAGTTCTAGGACTATGTACTATACGTATACTTATCCTTCAGGACATCCCTAGACATACCTTAGAAATATCTCTAGGGATCTCACCAACGTTTTCGCATCCTAGTTTCCAAAGGTTGACTAAACTTTTCCTCTGATACCAAATGTGACAACTGGGTCCCGGTGATAGCACAGCCAGCCCGCCATAACATGGTCGTCGGGTCCTGGCCCACCAGGTACCACCGGTTGCCCCACAGACATGTGGGGCCTACCCTAGGGTCCACCCTAGGGTCTACCCACATGCCTGAATGGGTCATCTGACTAAATAATTGTCCTCACAGGCCAACACATGTCTTTTCTATTGTGTTTTGTCCTCACTCACACACACCCTGGGAAATTTCCCAGGAGTTCACCCATCCGGATCACTACTCCAGGCCAAGCATGTTTAACTGTGGAGTTTTAATCAGGTAGGCTCTAGAAAAGGAAGGTTCACCTTGTTGACATGAGTCATAAAAATTTGTAATTTAACCCTTTTTCATTTGGGGATGTTACAATCCCCCCCCCCCCCCTTTAGAGCACAACGCCCTTGTTGTGGGCCCTACATCACAACCCAGGCAGTGCACCGCACTTAATGCTGGGTTTATCCTCTGATACCAAATGTAGAGACCCGAAGCTTAACATACATATACATTAAATTACTTTTGTGGAATACTTAGTACATAACAAAAACACACACACAAGGATCTTAATAGTTTAGTGTCTTTGGAAACTCGGAATATAATCTTCTAATCATGGTGAAAGATCTTCAACATCTTCTATAAAGATCTTCCTTATTTTATACCTAAAAACTTTCTTTATATCCTGGGGAAAAGAAAACATAAAAGGGTGAGCTCAAATGCTCAGTAAGGGTAAAAAAAAGAAATATCAATCACATCATTTTCAAAAGAACATAACATTTTGGAAATCTTAACCTGCAAAAGAGAGCATAATTTCATAACATGGGATAATTCATAGTAGTGAAATGAAATCCCAATAATCATAACTTAAAACATGAAACTTTTTGTCATACACACATAATCATAGTGAATCATATCTTATTAGTCAAGACTCATGGCCAAGACTATCTTAGTGGACAAAGTCCATTTCAGAACCGAGTCACCATCATTTCAGTCATGTTTCTCTGAACCGGTATAACCTACCGTTCTAGCCATGTCTATCTCATGAGATATAAAATCTTTACCCAATGCATTGGAGGGAGATATATGTCTCTCCCATCTCATAATGATACAATTCTTATTTGTGCCACAAAATCATAAACCTTACATCAATGCATAACCCATGTAATAAAATTGGGAATCTTAAACATCATGACATCATAAAACAATTCATATAAGATAAAATAATTCTTAAAAAATATTTCCATCACAACATAATCTAATCAATGTAATAATAGGGATATAAACAGAATGCTATTTTATCTTAGATGGAAAATAAATTTGATAAAACACTTGAACTCCATTCTTGAGGAAAATATCATTTCTACTTCAAAAATAGTTTTCCTTTCTTAACATGTCATACAATTCTAAACGAAAAGAAGTTGATTAAAAATAAACTTGAAAACTTGTAAAATAAGATTCTTGGAAATAATTTTTTAAAATTCCATTCATGCCGTATAAGTTAAAAAAAAATTTCTCGTACCTTTGTCGGAAAAGTCAAAAAGTACCTCGTACGAAAAACGACAAAAGATTCCATTCATATCCTTTACTAAAAACTCACCGAAGGGTAAAATTGGATTTAAACAATTGTAGGTGGATGGAAATAATATTACATATTGAGGAAACATGAATGTGGATGATAAAATACACCCCAGTAAATACCAAAGTATAAACAATCTCGGATAAAAATGAGATTGTGATATTTCCATTACCTTTGGTCCGATATGCTTTGTATGTGTCTGATCCTCCTATATAATGATTTAAATAATGTTATTGACTTATTACAGAATCATAATTATTTAATGATATCATATATGGTCATATTCTTAGTTTATTATTAGTAATATTTCATTACTACTTGTTATTGGGGTGTTTATTACTTTTTGTTCTTATGCATGTTTTGTTGAATAAACACTTATTCTTCTCTTTAGGTTATAGATACCTCATTTCCAGAATAGTATTAGTGAAGTATATATCATTTTCACTCATTCAATTTATTTATATAATCATTATGCAATGAAGATCATGTAGAACGAGTCGCATCACATCGTGGAGACGTTATTCCGTACGTACGCATGAGTAATGATATCGTTCCTATGATCGTTGAATTGTATTAGAGTGTATGTATAATATTTCAGAATCAATATCAATTTATATTAGTCATATATAGTCATTATTTCCACCATTATACCCATCCAAGTACGGTGGTGGTGGAAAATAGATTACACCACGGCGTGGAGACGGTATTCCGTACGTACACACGCGCAGTGATATCTTCTTTCCGTAGGATGGATAGATGGTGAAATAGGTTTGTTTCATACATATAATAACATATCAGTATATTATTGATACTGATGATATTAATTCATAATGAAACAACTAAATTAGAAGAAGTGGAAGAAGAAATAATGATGAAAGAATCGGTAACGGAAATTACCTCTTCTTTGAAGCGCCTTTTTGAGACCTCCTCTTAGGGCACTAAAATTGGTCTTTGAGGAAGACCAGAACCTCTATGATGTTGCTAGGGAAGTGGATCAGAGAATTTGGCAGAGGTTGGCCGATCTTGAAGGCTCAATGTGGTGTGAGGAAGAGGGGGAGGTGGTGCCCTTTTATAAGGGAGGAGAGGGGCACCTTTGGAATAACTAAAAATATTATTTTATTATAAAGTCATTTTCGGTTTTAAATAGCTCCAAATTGAGTTATTTCAAATATAAGGTGGGGATGGGTCGAAATCCCCTCATATAATATAATTTAGAAAAGTTTAGGTCATTATATTAACCTTATCTTTTAGTTTTAACTCTTATTTAATTAGATTGACATTTACCATGTCATGTTGTATTTTTATATTATATAGTTAATAAACTTAACATATACATACAAGATACCCCTAAGTTGTGTTTTATTAATATATATAACCTTATCTAAGTCATTTGGGGGAACCTTATATTTTTAGGATTAAAATAACAGGTAATAATATAATATTTGTTTTAAAAACTATTTTATGTCAATTTTGACACTATTCAATAGTTGATTTTTTTGAAACTCATAATAGAATGATTACTTCGAAAAAAGTTAATTAAATCAATACTAACATGTCATATTAACCTATAAAATTATATTAGTTCATAAAAATCCTAAAATTATATTTATTTGGGTATTTATAACATCAATTATGTCAATATTTCATTAATAACATAATTACTGCATCATCGTTGTGTCATAAATAAATTAAATTATATAATGTCTAAAATTTAGAAATAAAATACCATTATGTATGGAATCTTTTTAGATTTCTAATGAATATTTATAGTCGAATTTATCTTATGTATAACCCCATATTAAAAATTATTTACTTATTAAACATTGATTTTAACTATTTTAACCCTTGTTTAAATAAATTAATAATAAATGTTCTAATCTAATCCAAGTGGGCCTAAATGGTCATATTTTATTCCTAAGGTTTCTTTTGGTCGAATTACACTTATCCAATAGAATTAGGACATGTGTTAGGGTAATAATAATATCATTTTTACCCTTAATTACCCTATTTACTTTTAACCGTGGTAAAAAAAGTAAAAAGTTACTATTCACAAAAAATTATTTTCATCTCATTGAACCACATTTTAGTGCTTGATATTAATTGTGTCTCTCGGATTTTCGAAATTCCACTCACAGAAGCGGTAAAATTATGTTTTATGAAAAATTCAGTTTTTTAACTACCACTTAGTGGTTTCACTATTCATCAAAAAATGAAAGTTTCCAGAAAAATACCAAAAATTAAATCTCAGCTATATTTTATATTATGAATTCAAAAATTATGTCTATTTTATCAAATTCAAAACATATCAGTTGCATTAATTAATTTAAAAATTAATTTCTGTCGACAAAACAAATAGCGTGTTCTTAAGAGATAATAATTATCAAAAGCTTGACATTTGTTTATGACAGATTTAAATGTGAAATTACTTCCAATGACCAACATTGTATTAAATTGTAAAAATATATTCTAAATATAATTTAAAACCACTAAAATTAGTAATTTATCACTATTAATTATTTCGATTAAAAAAGTTGTTTTTTATTATAATTTATTAATTTTCACTATTCATCAGAATTTGAAAGTTATCCGAAAAGTACCAAAATTTCACCCTAAGATAATTTCTATATTCCGAATCCAAAAATGAAGTCCATTTTGAAAAATAAAATTTAAAAAATTTCAAAAAGTGGTTATTACTATTCATAATGGCTAGTTTTAATAATATTTTAATAGCATATTGTTGTTTAGTAAAACTCGTTATTGCGTACTACACACGATATCGAGGAAAGTCGCGATTGCGTGTAATGCAAGGAAAGTCAAGTATGCGTGTTGTGCAAGATCCTTTTGGTGTAGCGTACAACACAAGACATTAATGAAATTAAAAAGAATATTTTTTCATAAAATCTCGGTATAAGGCCCCAGCCTTAAACCTTACTTAATCTTGAGTTATTACAAGATTACACAGTGAGGATCTTTTCGGGTTTAGAGTGTTAGAGAATTAGATCATAAAACATGCATTACATTCCACATATAAACAAAGTGGTTACATAAAGATAGTATTCTTAATTCCCATCAATGGAAACACATTTAAAATAAAACATGGATTATTTCTTGACACATCCTTGACTCTATCATCTTATCATGTACCTTTCCCTTGACCTGTGAAAAAATTTTCAAAAACTTGGGATGAGCATAAAAACTCAGTATGGGTTATAAAAAAACATGGAAAGGAAACATGAGTTCATATATACATAAGAATGAAATCATACTTTACCCATAAAACATAGGCACTTTAACATACCTCATAAAATCATGAATAAATCATAGAAATCATAAGACATAAATGTAACTTGAGGCATTCATAACATTCTTACGTAGGGAGTAACCCTCTTGGTTACGTTTGGAATACCCATCACAGTATATTCCCTAAAATCTCTTCGGAGAAACCTTAACGTTTCACTCCTTCGTGTTACCCAATGCATTGGAGAGCTATAACGGGCTCACCCGCCCTTAGTTTATCACGGAACCACCCGTCTTCATAATAATTCCCAAGAACCATAACATAATCATATCACATAAAACATGCATAAAGGAAACATAAAATTTCCACATTTCAATCACGAGATATCAATACAACACATTGATATAAAAACATTATGAAAACCATTTTTAATACTAAAATAAAAGAAAAGTAAAACATGGTATTTATTTTTCTTTTAAAAAGAAGGTATGGCTTGTAGAGGAAGCCGAACTCAAATAACGGTCACGACGGCGGAGAAGTCATTGTCACCACATACGTACGATAAAAACATTCCCTTTTGTTGTTTAGTAAACGCTTCGTATAAAAAAGATTCCTTTTTAATAAACGTAAAAGTCAAAGGGGTTTATACATCGAATAAAAGAAAGTTGTGTATAAAATAAAATATGCCTCAATGAAAGGAGATTGAGACGAAGTCCCATACCTCGTATCCGACTTGACCCGACCGTTCTTTAATCTCCTGAATAATAAACTTGAGTTAATCTCTACTTTATTATGAATCTTTTTCAAGTTCATTATTCCTTTTATACCATGTTATGAACATCATGTAATCAGTTAAGTTGATAATGTTCATTTTGTCGGTATTTGGTTCTTAAGTCAAAAATAGACTTCTTACACATACATGTTGTTAATTTGGTCATAGGTTCGTTATATCCAGAATGGTATTCATGATGTAGGTATCATATATTTCATATATATCCAGTACATACATGCATTTATAATATTACATAATCATTTAGAGGTAAGAAATGAAATGCACCGTTCATGGAGACGGTAAGCCGTACGTACGCATGAACGCTACTTCCATTTCTATTTCATATTTTCTGGAATGGAATCATAATGATATAAGAGTATATTATAATTCCAGTATAATAACATATATAATATTGTTAACTTTTTCCTTCACACATCCCACATATGGTATTAACGAATCAACTCACTTTCAGGGGGTGGTAGTCCGCACTTCCTAAAATGAAGATATCGTGTTTACCCATATTGGAAACCATAAAGGTATGCCAAAAAAGAAAAAAACAGAAGCTTAAGGAAAACATAAACATATTATATATCATATATAAAAATATTTACATCATAATGGCCACCTTTGAAGGTGTTAAATGAGTGTTGAACAATCATCGTTTCGGGAGGCAGAATTTCGCCATCCACGGAAACCGTATGTTCTTTAACCATTTGATGTAGTTGTGTGAGAGTGTAGCTCAAATAAATATTATAACAACATCCTTGTATATTTAAGATACTGGTGTTGTTACAAAATAAGTAAATAAAAAGAGTTTAGGGGGTTGGAGAAGCAAAATAAAACAAATGAACATGAGAGAATGAATTACCTTTAAAAGTGTAACTCCTTTTGATTTGAGCCTAAAGGCTTCCTTTTAAAAGATTCATCCCAAAGGGAATCCTCTAAGATGAGGAGAGGAATGTGGAGAGAGTAAATGGGCAGGGGTTGGCCGAGCCAAAGGCTTGAGAAATGTGTGAAATGAGGTAGAGGTGGGGGCCTTTTATAAGAGGAGAGGAGGGGTACTTTTGGAAAGTAAAGAAACATTACTTTATTTGAAAATGTGTTTCGGTTTTAAAAGGTCCCAAATTGATATAATTCGTGGATAAGGTGATAAGGGTTCTAAATCCACTCATCCAATTGGTTTTGGCCATGTGTAGTTCATAGATTTTATATTATCTTTCCATTTTATTTAAATCGTCAAATAATGATGTCATCACTGTATCATTATTATGTCATAAATAATTTAATTTATTTAATGTCTAAAAATCATAAAAAAAATACTATGATGTAGGAAATCTTTTTAGCTTTCCATTGACTATTTATAATCAAAAATATGATCTTTATAACCCCATTTAAAAATTGTTTCCGTAAAACATCTATTGTTTGTGTCATTTTTACTTTAACATTTAATAAAATGTTATTTATGTCATTTCCAATCCAAAGTGTCTCCATGGGGTCCCCAAGATGACCCATGGCTTGTCTGGGTCGGCCATGACACAACCAATAAGGTTGGGACATGTGTCTAGGTCATTTCATATTAATAAAGCATTATTTATACCTTAAACTACACTAATTACCACTAATCGCGATTAAGAACTTAATAAGTTACTATTCACCAAAAAATTATTTTAATCTCATTGAACCACATTTTACTTCTTAATGACAACCATGTATGTCGGATTTTCAAAATTCAATACACATTAGTGGTAAAATTTCATTTAACTGAAAAATCAGTTTGCTTGATTACCACTTAGTGGTTTCACTATTCATCAAAAATTGAAGTTTTTCAGAAAATTACCAAAAATTCACCCTAAGCTATATTTGATATTCCGAATTAAAAAATGAAGTCTATTTTACGAAATTCAAATCATATAAGTCACATTAATTAATTTAATAATTAATTCCCGCTGCCAGAGCAAATAGCGTGTTTTTACAAAACAATAAGTATCAAAAGATTGACACCAGTTTAAGTCTAATTTCAAAGTGAAATTGATTCCAATGACCACTATTGGATAAAATGGTAAAAATATATTCTAATTTCACTTCAAAACCAATTCAAAACATAATCTAATCATATAAATAAATTATATTAAAAAGCAGTTTTGATGTAAAATGCAGTATTTTTCACTATTCATTAAAAAATGAACATTGTCAGAAAAATACCAAAAATTCACACAAGGTAAATTTTGATGTCCCAATCATAAAGGATAAGTTTATTTTGACAAACATAGTTTATAAAATTGTCAAAATATAGATTCAAAAATGGTTTGCCATCAAAAGGCAGTAAAACAATCTTTTAAGAATATTAGTGTATTCCATGCATAAGATTGTATTTATTTTCATTTTAAGCCTCTATAACACTATCTTAATCATTAATAGACATAGATAAAAATATCTATTATTCATTACTTACTTGGGATGTTACATCCTTCCCCCCTTTAGAAAATTGCGTCCCCGCAATTTATTTACTTATCGAATAAATGGGGGTACTTATCCCCCATTTCATTTTCAGATTCCCATGTTGCCGCTTCAATCATGTGGTTTTTCCACAAAACCTTTACCTGCTTAATCATCTTATTTCGTAACACTTTCTCCCTATGGTCAAGAATCTGGACCGGTTGTTCCTCATAAGATAGGTTCTCTTCCAGCTGAACTACCTCTGGACTCAAAACATGAGATGGATCTGGTATATACTTTCTCAACATTGAAACGTGAAAAACATTGTGTACCTGAGATAAACTCGGAGGTAAAGCCACTCGGTATGCAACTGATCCAACTCTCTCCAGAATTTTGTATGGTCCAACAAACCTTGGAATCAACTTTCCTTTCTTACCAAATCTCATCACACTTTTCCAAGGAGAAACCTTGAGAAAAACATGATCACCTACCTCGAAAGATAGATCCTTCCTCCGGTTATCTGCATAACTCTTCTGCCTGCTCTGATCTGTTCTCATGTGTTTCTGAATCATCTGAACTTTTTCTGCCATCTCTTCTACCAATTCCGGTCCCATCAACTTCCCTTCACCCACTTCATCCCAGAAAGCTGAAGTTCGACACCGCTTCCCATATAATGCCTGAAATGGTGCCATCTGTATACTAGAATGAAAACTGTTATTATATGAAAACTCAACCAAAGAAAGATGTTGGTCCCAACTTCCCTGATAATCCATAGAACAAGATCGTAGCATATCCTCCAATGTCTGAATTGTTCGTTCTGACTGCCTATCTGATTGAGGATGAAAAGCTGTACTAAAATTTAATTCAGTACCCAACGACTTCTGAAGTCCTTTCAAAAAGTTAGAAGTAAACCTGGGATCACGATCCGATACAATGGAGAGAGGAAATCCATGTAACCTGACTATCTCTTTAAGATACAAACGGGAAAGTTGATCAAGAGAGAAAGTATCTCGTATAGCAAGGAAATGAGCAGATTTGGTCAAGCGATCAACAATAACCCAGATTGCATTATTACCTCGAGATGTCTTCGGTAATCCAACAACAAAGTCCATGGATATATTCTCCCATTTCCACTCTGGCACTGGTAAAGGCTGAAGCATCCCTTTCGGTAACTGCCGCTCTGCATTAACCTGCTGACAAGTCAAACACTTCACAGTAAAATCAACAATATCTCTTTTCATTCCATCCCACCAGTAATACTCCCGCAGATCTCTATACATCTTAGTACTGCCCGGATGAACTGAAAACGGAGAACTATGAGCTTCACATAACAACTCTCTCTTCAACTGTGAATTACAAGGCACACACAATCTCTTCCCAAATCTCTAAACGCAATCATTATCAATGTTGAATTCAGGCAACTTACCTTTCTGAACCAGCTCTACCTTTTTCTGCAACTCACTATCTTGCTTCTGTGCTTGCTTGATTCTATCTGATAGAGATGATCTCACTGATACCTGAAACAAAACAGAAGGACTTCCTGCACCAACAACTTCTATGCCAAAGTTCATCAAATCATTAACCAAAGGATCACGTTCCAAACGCAACATTGTTAATGAATCATTACTTTTTCGACTCAAAGCATCAGCCACATTATTTTCTTTTCCCGGATGGTAATGAATTGTACAATCATAATCCTTGATTAATTCCAGCCATCTCCTTTGTCTCATGTTTAACTCTTTATGAGTGAATATATACTTTAAACTTTTGTGATCGGTATATATTTCACACTTTACTCCATACAAATGATGCCTCTAAATTTTTAAAGCAAAAAAAACAGCAGCTAATTCCAAATCATGTGTAGGGTAATTTACCTCATGAGTTTTCAACTGTCGTGAAGCATAAGCAATTACCTGATCATTCTGCATTAGGACGCAACCAAGTCCTTTCAATGAAGCATCACTGTATATAACAAACTCACCATTCCTAGAAGGTAGTGCCAAAACTGGAGCATTCACCAATCGTCTTTTCAATTCCTGAAAACAATCATCACATTCTTTTGTCCAGATAAACTTAACACCCTTCCGAGTTAGCTTAGTCATTGGACTAGATAACCGTGAAAAATTTCAAACAAACCTTCGGTAATAGCCCACCAAACCAAGGAAGCTACGAATCTCGGTTACATTTGTTGGTCTTGGCCATTCTTCCACAACTTTTGTTTTTGCAGGATCAACAGTTATTCCATCTTTAGAAACAATGTGACCAAGGAAAGAAATTTGTTGCAACCAAAACTCACACTTGCTGAATTTCCCATACAGTTTCTTTTCTTTTAAGGTTTGCAAGATAACCCTTAAATGTTTTTCATGCTCTGCTTTACTTTTAGAAAACACCAAAATATCATCAATGAAAACCACCACAAACTTATCCAAGAACTCATGGAAAATTCTATTCATTAAGTCCATGAATACAGTAGGTGCATTGGTTAGCCCAAAAGTCATTACTACAAATTCATAATGGCCATATCTCGTACGGAACACGGTCTTCGGAATATCTGCCTCCTTTACCTTCAGCTGATGGTACCCCGATCTCAAGTCAATCTTTGAAAAAAACTGCGCTCCCTGGAGCTGATCAAACAAATCATCGATATGAGGCAAAGGATATTTGTTCTTAACAGTGATATTATTCAAGGCTCTATAATCAATGCAAAGTCTCATAGAACCATCTTTCTTTTTAACAAATAAAACAGGAGCACCCCGTGGCGATGTGCTAGGTCTAATGAAACCTTTCTCTAATAAATCTTGCAATTTCTCCTTCAACTCTAAAAGTTCAATTTGTGCCATTCGATAAGGGGGTTTTGAAATTGGCTTAGCATCAGGAACTAAGTCAACAGTAAACTCAACTTCCCGATCTGGTATTATTCCAGGCAACTCATCAGGAAAAACATTAGGATACTCATTTACCACTGGCACATCATTAATCTGAACAGTTCCTTTATTTTCAATGATGTGTGCAAGGTAACATTCATTTCCATCTTTTACAAGTTTCTCAGCCTCTTGATATGTTATCAAAAGTAAGGGTTCATTCCTGTAAACAAACTGAAAGTATTTCTGAAAAGAAACTTCTTTAGCTCTACAGTCAGTCTTAGCATGGTAAATAGAGAGCCAATCCATACCCAGGATAACATCAAACTCTACTACAGGTAGAACAATAAGGTTTGAAAGTAGGTTCTTTCCACAGATAAGGATAGGAAGATTCTTATAAATTCTTTTTTCCTCAACATTCCCCCCAGGTGTTTTTACCAAAAGTTCAGGAGTCATTTCTTGAGATTGTATTCCCATTTTACTAGAAAAGGTTTCAGAGATGAAAGAATGTGTAGACCCCGAATCAAACAACACACTGGCATAATTTGAAAAAACAAACAAAGTACCTGATACAACTTCATTTGATGGACCGACATCTGCTGAAGTAGTTGCAAAGGATTTCACCACCCCTTTATGCTTGTAGTCTAACTGCTTCCCATCACTCAAGCTCCTTGTTGGACACTCGTTTTCATAGTGACCCATCTCATTGCACTTATAACATTTCACTAACTGTAAGTCAAATTTGTTCTTACCTTCACCTTGATCCTTTTCAGTGCAATCACGAGCCTTATGTCCCATCTTACCACATCGGTAGCACTTCCCCGAATTCAGAAGACATTCCCCAGCATGCATTTTGCCACATTTATCACAAACTGGAAACTTAGTTCTCTTACCATCAGACTTTTTTGAAGAATTATTACCTTTCTCCTGCCACCTCGGTCTCTTCTTCTGCTGGTTGTTATAGAAAACTTGGTCATCGGCAAACTCCATTTCCACCTTCTCAGCACATCGAACAAGCTTTTCATAACTTTTAAACTCACGAGAAGCTAATGCCCTTCGATACTTTGGCTTTAATCCTGAGTAAAAATGATTTATTTTACTATCAAGGTCCCAGATAAAATTTGGAGCATACCTTGCCAATCGAGTGAACCTTTCTTCATAGGCAGCCACTAAGTCTTCCTCTTGCCTCAATTCCAAGAATTGCTTTTCCATCCTAAGTCGAACAGCCTTAGGAAAATACTTCTCACGAAACATACCTTTGAATTCATCCCAGTCAAGAGCATCAATCTCATCGGCGTCCCTGATATTTTTAACCATAGACCACCACTGATCTGCTTCACCGTCCAAAAGTTAAATAGCAAGACTAACCTTTTGATTGTCTGAACTCCCCATGACATCAAAAATCTTCTCCAGTGCTTTAATCCACCCTTCAGCTAGCACAGGGTCAGATGATCCTCTGAATGATGGTGGATGTTGCCTCATGAAATGTTCCACCACTGACATGTTCCTCTGCGGTTGGTCTGGCTGATCTCGTGTATGGATACCACCGCCATTTATCGCTTGAGTCAACTGCGCCATTACTGCAACAAACTGTTCAGTTCCAATTCCGACCATTTCTAGATGCTGATTCGGAAGGTTATTTCCTTCTGTATGCCTTCCTAGCACTGCTTCCCTGTTTCCTCTGCGGAAAACCATTCTGAACAAACATGTCTTAGATGAAGCAACATGGTAATCTTTAAATGCTATATCATTTTGGAAAAAAAATATTTTTGGATAATCATTTAATAGAATTCTAACTCCTAAAGTTATCTAAACCAACCTCTGATACCAAATATAAGGCCCCAGCCTTAAACCTTACTTAATCTTGAGTTATTACAAGATTACACATTGAGGATCTTTTCGGGTTTAGAGTTTTAGAGAATTAGATCATAAAACATGCATTACATTCCACATATAAACAAAGTGGTTACATAAAGATAGTATTCTTCATTCCCATCAATGGAAACACATTTAAAATAAAACATGGATTATTTCTTGACACATCCTTGACTCTATCATCTTATCATGTACCTTTCCCTTGACCTGTGAAAAACATTTCAAAAACTTGGGATGAGCATAAAAACTCAGTATGGGTTATAAAAAACATGGAAAGGAAACATGAGTTCATATATACATAAGAATGAAATCATACTTTACCCATAAAACATAGTCACTTTAACATACCTCATAAAATCATGAATAAATCATAGAAATCATAAGACATAAAGGTAACTTGAGGCATTCATAACATTCTTACGTAGGGAGTAACCCTCTTGGTTACGTTTGGAATACCCATCACAGTATATTCCCTAAAATCTCTTCGGAGAAACCTTAACGTTTCACTCCTTCGCGTTACCCAATGCATTGGAGAGATATAACGGGCTCACCTGCCCTTAGTTTATCACGGAACCACCCGTCTTCATAATAATGCCCAAAAACCATAACATAATCATATCACATAAAACATGCATAAAGGAAACATAAAATTTCCACATTTCAATCACGAGATATCAATAATACACATTGATATAAAAACATTATGAAAACCATTTTCAATACTAAAATAAAAGAAAAGTAAAACATGGTATTTATTTTCCTTTTAAAAAGAAGGTATGGCTTGTAGAGGAAGCCGAACTCAAATAACGGTCACGATGGCGGAGAAGTCGTTGTCGCCGCATACGTACGATAAAAACATTCCCTTTTGTTGTTTAGTAAACGCTTCGTATAAAAGAGATTCCTTTTGAATAAATGTAAAAGTAAAAGGGGTTTATACACCATATAAAAGAAAGTTGTGTATAAAATAAAATATGCCTCAATGAAAGGAGATTGAGACGAAGTCCCATACCTCGTATCCGACTTGACCCGACCGTTCTTTAATCTCCTGAATAATAAACTTGAGTTAATCTCTACATTATTATGAATCTTTTTCAAGTTCATTATTCCTTTTATACCATGTTATGAACATCATGTAATCAGTTAAGTTGATAATGTTCATTTTGTCGGTATTTGGTTCTTAAGTCAAAAATAGACTTCTTACACATACATGTTGTTAATTCGGTCATAGGTTCGTTATATCCAGAATGGTATTCATGATGTAGATATCATATATTTCATATATATCCAGTACATACATGCATTTATAATATTACATAATCATTTAGAGGTAAGAAATGAAATGCACCGTTCATGGAGACGGTAAGCCGTACGTACGCATGAACGCTACATCCATTTCTATTTCATATTTTCTGGAATGGAATCATAATGATATAAGAGTATATTATAATTCCAGTATAATAACATATATAATATCGTTAACTTTATCCTTTACACATCCAACATATGGTATTAACAAATCAACTCACTTTCAGGGGGCGGTAGTCTGCACTTCCTAAAATGAAGATATCATGTTTACCCATAATTGAAACCATAAAGGTATGCCAAAAATGAAAAAAACAGAAGCTTAAGGAAAACATAAACATATTATATATCATATATAAAAATATTGACATCATAATGGCCACCTTTGAAGGTGTTAAATGAGTGTTGAACAATCATCATTTCGGGAGGCAGAATTTCGCCATCCACGGAAACCGTATGTTCTTTAACCATTTGATGTAGTTGTGTGAGAGTGTAGCTCAAATAAATATTATAAAAACATCCTTGTATATTGAAGATACTTTTTTTGTTACAAAATAAGTAAATAAAAAGAGTTTAGGGGGTTGGAGAAGCAAAATAAAACAAATGAACATGAGAGAATGAATTACCTTTAAAAGTGTAACTCCTTTGTATTTGAGCCTAAAGGCTTCCTTTGAAAGGAATCTGCCCAAAGGGAATCCTCTAGGATGAGGATAGGGATGTGGAGAGAGTAAATGGGCAGGGGTTGGCCTAGCCAAAGGCTTGAGAAGTGTGTGAAATGAGGTAGAGGTGGGGGCCTTTTATAAGAGGAGAGGAGGGGCACTTTTGGAAAGTAAAGAAACATTACTTTATTTGAAAATGTGTTTCGGTTTTAAAAGGACCCACATTGATATAATTCGTGGATATGGTGATAAGAGTTCGAAATCAACTCATCCAATTGGTTTTGGCAATGTGTAGTTCATAGATTTTATATTATCTTTCCATTTTATTTAAATCTTCAAATAATGATGTCATCGCTGTATCATTATTATGTCATAAATAATGTAATTTATTTAATGTCTAAAAATCATAAAAAAAATACTATGATGTCGGAAATCTTTTTAGATTTCCAATGAACATTTATAATCAAAAAACTGATCTTTATAACCCCATGTAAAAATTGTTTCAGTAAAACATCTCTTGTTTGTGTCATTTTTACTTTAACATTTAATAAAAAGTTATTTATGTCATTTCCAAACCAAAGTGTCTCCATGGGGTCCCCAAGTTGACCCATGGCTTTTCTTGGTCGGCCATGACACAACCAATAAGTTTGGGACATGTGTCTAGGTCATTTCATATTATTAAAGCATTATTTATACCTTAAACTACACTAATTACCACTAATCGCGATTAAGAACTTAATAAGTTACTATTCACCAAAAAATTATTTTAATCTCATTGAACCAAATTTTACTTCTTAATTACAACCATGTATGTCGAATTTTCAAAATTCAATACACATTAGTGGTAAACTTTCATTTAACTGAAAAATCAGTTTGCTTGATTACGACTTAGTGGTTTCACTATTCATCAAAAATTGAAGTTTTTCAGAAAATTACCAAAAATTCACCCTAAGCTATATTTGATATTCCGAATTCAAAAATGAAGTCTATTTTACAAAATTCAAATCATATAAGTCACATTAATTAATTTAATAATTAATTCCCGCTGCCAGAGCAAATAGCGTGTTTTTACAAAACAATAAGTATCAAAAGATTGACACCAGTTTAAGTCTAATTTCAAAGTGAAATTGATTCCAATGACCACCATTGGATATAATGGTAAAAATATATTCTAATTTCACTTCAAAACCAATACAAAAAATAATCTAATCATATAAATAAATTAGATTAAAAAGCAGTTTTGATGTAAAATGCAGTATTTTTCACTATTCATTAAAAAATGAACATTGTCAGAAAAATACCAAAAATTCACACAAGGTAAATTTTAAGGATAAGTTTATTTTGACAAAAATAGTTTATAAAATTGTCAAAATATAGATTCAAAAATGGTTTTCCATCAAAAGGCAGTAAAACAATCTTTTAAGAATATTAGTGTATTCCATGCATAAGATTGTATTTATTTTCATTTTAAGCCTCTATAACACTATCTTAATCATTAATAGACATATATAAAAATATCTATTATTCATTACTTACTTGGGATGTTACACTCGGGCTGTTACAATGACTGTGTGATTATACTCTTCTAAGTTTTTGGTTTCTATCTTAGTTTTGATTATATTGATGGATTTTTAGGAAAATTCATTATTTAATGATATTTATTTATCTTCAGGTATTGTTTTTATAATTTTTAATATTAAGATTAGTATTTCATTCTATAAAAGATTTTCCATTTTTCGGAACATCTGATCTTATTCTATCCATTTTGGTTTTGATTAATATCTAAATACAAGGGAAATATATAGTTCATCCTTTGTGTATTATGTGATTCTCAAGAAGTTGATTCTAGCACTTTAGGTGTGACCAAGTCACCTTTAATACTCATTGTTTGGAAAAAAAATGAGTTAGTGGTAGAAATATATTAAAGGATAAAACTATACATGAAAAGTTAGTATATATCTTTATTTTCTTAGTCAATCTCATAAATAAATTCATTAACTTTATGAAATGGATCAAAAAACAAAAAAAACGTTGTATGTTTACTTCTTTTACTAGGAAAGTAATAATCGTTTATATCATCATAAGTTTGTGATTTTTTTGTTGTTAACTTTCTCATAATCATGTTTTTTATCACTCTCTATTAGAACATGACAATTAGTTTGTCTTCCCTATCCATGTATACAAACATGGAATTCTAGTATGGGTTATCTTCGGTGACCTTTGTACTTCTCTTTATTTCTTTTAATGTGATAGTATTATTGACTCTTTTTCTGATGGGGGACATTCAATGAAGTTCCCAAGCCCAATTTTCAAATTGATAGGAAGAAATTTATAACAGGGGGAAGAATTTAACACCCCAATATTTCATATTAAGTTAATTTCTTTAATGTAATTTAATAGCTTGCGCTAAAAGCAACAACGAGTTCAAGTGCACAACAACATACCAAACTAGCTGTTCAAAAAGCTGTTAGGAATAGTAGTAACTGAATTTTGAATTTTATATACTCCATATAATTTTAACATCTATATTATGTGTTTCCTAAACATAATATTAGAATAAATTCAAAATTTCAGATAAAACAAGTATTTTTCAAAAAGAAAATATCTTACCACCATTTAAAGGAGAAACATTTTTAAATGAAATATCTGATACTTTTATAAATTAAAATTTTCAAAATTATCTTCTTATTTAGAATTGGGACATAAAAAACTAGTTTGGATAAAGTTTCTATTCATTTCTGATAACTTTTATATTTGGATGAATAGTAAAAAATACAAAATTTCTATTGAAAAATTTTTTTAATAAAAATAATTTATAGTTATAAATTATACCATTAAATGGATTTTAATTATATATTCATTATATTTTTATCATTTAATTAAATATTGGTCATTGTAAGAAATATTACATTTAAACAGGACAAAAACATATATCAATAATTTGATAGTTTTTGCTTCATAAAAACTCGATATCTGGTTTTGAAAATGGGAATATTTTGTTAAAATATTTAATACAAATTAAATTATTTTAATTTTCTAAAATAGAGATCATTTTTTAATTTGGAATATAAAATCTTTTTTGGGGTGAAGTTTTGGTATTTTAAAAAAAACATTCAATTTTTTATGAATAGTGAATAACACCGTGTTATTGGATAAAGCCGACTTTTTATTTAAATAATTATTTCATTCTTTAAATTTATTTTAATGTAAAAATGGATACAGAATATTTTAATTATTCTAATGAAATTCATTTAATTCATTTTATAATATGTTTAGATATAAAAGAATTATTGAATTTTTAATGTCTTTTACCCACCTTCGAGGAACATTTACTAATTTGCATAAAAATTAATTTTATGAATTCTATGAATTGAATTTAAAAATTTTGAGGACATGGTTGACATCAGTAAGTAAAATGTTCTTTAATAAGATGAAAATAATTTTTCCTGAATAGTATCTTTTGATATTTATTTACCAATGTTAAAAGTAAATAGGGTAAGTAAAGTTAAAAATGATACTATAATTAACCCCAACTCATTAATTCTGTTGGTTAAGTGTATTTCGACCACAATAAAACTTAAGAATATAATATGATCCTTTCCGTTCCACTTTGATTAGATTTGAACACTTATTATTATTTTATTAAAAGAATAGTTGAAAGTGTTAAATTCAACGTTTAATAACTAAATCACTTTTAATATTTGGTTAGACATAAGATAAATTCGACTATAAATATTATTTAAAAATATAAATGGATTTAATACATAATGGTATTTTATTAATAATTTTGAGTCCTTAAATAATTAAATTTATTTATGACACAATGATGATGCGGTAACTACTTTATTAATGATAGGTTAAAATAATTGATATTATAAATATAAAAATAAATGTAAATTGAAACTTTTGAGGTATTAAACTAATTTTATAGGTTAATTTGACATTTATGGTTTGATTTAATTTATTTTTTTCAAATTAATCATTTTATTTTTACTTTCATGAAAACCAAATAATAAATTGTGTCAAAATTGACATAAATGAGTTTTTAAAACAAATAATATATTATTAAATAATATAATATTTTTGAAAATATATGTTTATTCCTAAGTACATATATAATGATAGATATGTCATTAATGAACCATTTTATGTTGTCTTGGCATTTTATAGTACGTTTATTAACCAAGTAATATAAAAATATAGGAAGACATGGTAAAAGATAATATATTTAACTAAGAATTATATCAAAAATATAATGTTAATATGGTGACCTAAACTTGTCTAAAACCTATTGGTTGAGAATATTTAGACTCATACCCACCTTATCCTAAAAATAAATCCATTTAGAGTCATTATAAACTGAATATGACTTTATAATAAAATAATATTTCATGATTTTCCTATAGTGACCCACACCTCTGTTATAAAAGGGTAGTTCCGCTTATCTAAAATTCCCACATCCAAAGCCATTTGGCTCAGCCATCCCCTGATCAAATATCCTTAAAACTAAAATCTATTCAATATATATTCTTTACATTGATCATAAATCCAATCTAAGTAACCCTTTTGATCAAATCAAAAGGACACACCCGGTGAAGTGGCAATAATTTCATCACCTCTTTCGATGTTCTTTTCTTCTCAATATACTTTTTCATTGTTGTTTTCATATAAAAAATAATAACTCATCTACATTATAAATATGGTTATCTTATTATTAATATGGTGCAATCATATTCATTATTCTATCCATCCTTTGAATGACAAAGTCACCATACGTGCATACGTACGACTTACCGTCTCCACGCTGTGGTGTAGTTTGTTATTCAACATTTCATTATTTGGATGGGTATAATAAGGAGTATAATTGATAAAAATAAAAAATATAACATGTTAATGATTCTTTATATATGATATATCATCCAATTACATACGATTTCAGGAACAATAGAATGATATTATCACTCGTGCGTACGTACGGATTACCGTCTCCACGAATGTGATGACATTCATTTCCCATCATAACCATTAAAGAATAATATTCATTTTATGATTTATGATAATGTTTAATAACTCAATATAATTATTTATTTTAATCAAATACATCCTATCCATAAAAACATGAATTACATAACAAAACAATATAATGGAACATGAATTAGTTAACACAGGAAATATTGGTACTACTGAAATATTATTAACAAATAAAAATCATATGATCATATATGAAATCATATTTATATATGTGGTCCTTTTATAATTTAATTAAAATTATTTAACTGTTATACAGAAGGTTAAAGCACCCTCGACTAAGTAAATGTACAGTGTAAGCGGTTTTCGATCTCACTTTTTATACCCGTGAGATTCATGCTATATTTGCCACTATTTCTTTTTTTGTGGTGCATGTGCCACCCATGATTGTATTTATTCTGTAATAAACATTAATTTATTGTTATTTAAAACTTCATTTTATGACACTTATTTCATTGGTTTTATGATTTGTATGTTACCAAATATGTATGGAAATTTTAAATTTCAATTTCCACTCATTGTGTTTCACGTATAATTCATTGATCATTTTACTCACAGATTATGTGTAAAATCACTATTTATTTATTTATAAAGTAATTTATAATCCCCTTTGTGTGGATATACTTTTTATACACATAATCACTCCATTTATAAATTATCCTGTCATCTATATGATCCTGATAAGAGTAATCTTAACTCAACTGCCATTCATTGAGTTAAACATCCATGTAATTGGTATTTTTTACAAGAATATGTGTGAATGTACTATGATTGATTTACACTGAATATCCAATAATATTGACTGTATTCATATTTCTAACACACAATTATGTCATTGATTTATCCTTAACCAAATGAAGCAGTCTTTATAAAGGATTTCATCTAAAACTACATTCCATTGAGACTTTTTTGTTGTCATGTGCCTATTTAATTTTATGTGATGTATATACTGTACTTTGATATATTATATCATGAATCCCTTTATTCTCAAGATATTATATGGTTTTTATTAATGTAATTATTTTTATTCAAGCATCTCTCATTTGGTTAGGAACTCTAACTAAAATATCATTTTAAATTGTTTAATGATTTATACTTGAAAACCAATCTCATTAATATTCATGTCTTAAAAATGGGTTTAATTATTTATTTATATGGACATGAATGTTTTAAAATTAGAATTCCTTTTAAATGATTCAATGTGGTATGGGAATATTTGATTCAAAAATCTATTTTAAATTACTTCTTCATAAATAGTGATACTTTTAAATGTTTTCAAGAAAAAGTGATATTTCTCTCAAATAGTTTTACTAATTATTTTCATCTAGGTCAATATCCTTCATTATTAATGATTGTGGTTGATTTATTATAACAAAAGCTTCCATATTTTCTTGAGTGAGTTATGTTTGACCGTGGATGTTCTATTTTTATTCCATGCATATTTTGTGGTTAACTTATTGAAATTCCATATGCTAGTTTTAATACAAATGTTTAGATTATGTTCCAACATTTTCATATGAGGAACTAATTAAACTTAGTATGTGACCGGTGGATCCCGCTATAGCTTCTCAATGCATCAATAGGACTCATGAGACAAACTATTGTCTTTGCAAAAGGCTTTTACAAAATCTTATTTTTAGTCTTGGCATGAGGCATTCACAATGTGGTTATGATGTACAACATTATGTATTCCATAATTATGAAATTAGATATTGATATTAGATGTGATTATTATACTTGTAAAAGATCCATGTGAATATGTAAGTTTCATTATTTTATTTATCTTTTCCATATTATGCTAAAATTAGTGTTTAATATGATTGTGTTTTAGTCTTATATGTTGCCTTAAAATATTTATGCTTGTTTATGATAGTTTCTTCTATATTGTTATCCTTATTGAGCATCTGAGCTCACCACATTTCTTATATTTACTTTTTCCCAGGATGTGAAGAAGTATATTATGTTTGACCTGTAGGGATATGCTAAGGATATGTGTGTGTTCCAGGGGAACACAATGTTGTTTTTTATTTCATGATATAATGTAAAACTTATGTGTGTATCTAGTACTTCCATGGCTATTAAACAAATCAATATTTTTAAACATGACCTCTGGTGATTATGCCAAGTTTATGTAATATTGCACCAAGTTTGGGTAACTATGGTCGGGGCATTAAAAATTCTAAGACATAGGATTAACACTAGCTATATGTTTTATTAAAAACAAAGCATCCTGATTATAGGGAATTATTTGAATGTCTATATAATACATCATAACATTCCCAAAAAATAGGAATGTCTTCAATTTTGAGCTTATAAAGAACAATTTGAGATAAATATTCCCTATGAATAGCTAGTATACTCATTCCACTGAAGTAATCACCATTTTATATTAAAAATTTTCCATCCACCGATAGATGATCACAAGGTGACTTAGAATATTAAATATGATTTCCCATCCTCTAAAATTGAAATGGGATGAATATAAATAATTAAAATTAATTCCTTAAATAACACCAAATTCAACTAGATGATGAATAAATATATTTTTAATAATCTCATTCCAATAAACATATGTCATAGGGGAGATATATAATTGAAATGTGATCATCCAACTATAATTAGTTCTCAATGATAAATCAAAATATATAGATATCTTTGGTGGAATGATAACCTTATAATACTCTAAATATTTATAATACTGTGTAGGTTATGAATTGAATAATAAATTTCATAATCTAGTTTTATTGGTATTTTTACCTTTTACAAAAACATATTCATGGACCACTCATGAAGTGGTGATCATATGAGGTTCCCATTATCTCTTTTTCGTGTGTTATTTCAGACAATGATAATCCCCATTGACTATCATACTCATACATAAAATGATTTAATTTCTATAATACATTCAATTATTGAACTTGAGTGTGAGTGCAACATTCGGTTGAGATTTCACACAATTACTTTTATTTATTGGCCTCATAACATCATAATAGAATTTGTTTCTTTTGTTGTCTTATATTACAAACATAAAATATTTCCCATTACTAAAAATTAAGTTAAATGAGTGTTTCCTTCCAAAGTTTTACTTTGAACAAAGATTATGTTTTCCTTAAATAAAATTTAAGTAGATAATTTCCTCAAAATTCCTTCATTGTCAGATATTCTGCAAAATAATGAGAATTTTGAATAATCCAATATCAATCTATAACATGAAATTGCGTCAAATGATATCATCATAACTATAAATTTCTCTAATAGACAATTGATTTCTAAACATTTCACTCATTAAACAAAATAATCAATCATTTCTCTAATGTTTTTGATAAATTGTGTAGCATATTTGTCATGTATTTTCAAATCATCCTTATAAGAATTTAGTGGATTCACCATCCTTCTATTTTCATTCAATTAATCACATTTCCATTTTTTCATGATGATTTCAAGGTAAATAACAATAAAAATTTCTTCTTAATCTCTTTCTATTAGATAGATTAAATTTCATTATATTGACTTTTAATTTTTATACGAGTCAACAATTTATATGTTTATCCTCAAAAAATATATAATGTGAAGGAAACTTTTAGATAGTCCCAAATTTTAACATTGAAAAATATCATTTCCATGGAACCGACTAATTTATCATCATTTACTGGATTATAAGATACTATAAATGAACATGGATATTTCCCCATGAAAGAATGAATAGTTCATTTTTAATACATTTCTAGTTTTGATACACATTATGATTCATGTATTATGATATTTTATTAATCAGAGAAACACTATTTTTCATCCCAAATCTAGGTTATTGAATTTTTCATTTCGTTTTCCATAACCTTCATTGTTAGGATAATTCCTTTTGGTTCTATCCACTGACTAAAAACATAAAAGATATTCTAAGTATTTGACATCAACAATCTTGTTAAACAATCAAATAAATATAAATTCATTCTTATGATGTCCAATATTATTACACCGTCATTTAATACATAAATCATAATATTAATCCCATATCACTATATATTATCATCTTGTTTCAAAGGTTATATCTTATCATTTATCGTAATGGTTCATAACCAAATTTGAATTAGATAATTCATAACCACTAGGAGTATCAATAAATGTGTACATTCTTAGGCCAACGTATTGTTGATTAATGATGATCATGTTAATACCTAATCATCCAATTTAAATGCCTTTACCTATATTTGTATATAAACCTTGATCATATCCATATTTTAGTAACTAGAAAGAGATATATTTTATATGAACACCACACTCTATTAAATTAAATAAAATAGTTCATTTCCATTGTATAATCTCATCCTATGTATTATCACTATTTTTTTATATTTATAATCTAAAAAAACAAAACACTACTCTAATCCCCTTTGAGGAGACCCATCCATTTAAAAAATAAAAGTTACTTCATTTTACATTAATATTCTGTACATATCATACCAATAAATTCTCCCATGATGTGATTATTTATTTATATTAGAGACTATAAACCTTAATATATTATTTAAAAAAATTATTATACCCAAAATATTCCCATCATATAGCTCAATTTCTAGTCATTACCCAATTAATACCCTTATTAAAATATGTAAGAAATGATTAAAACAGATCTTTATTAATGGTTAATATATAATCTATTAATATATTATCATAAGTTGTAGTTGGGATAGAACCTGAGTTGTATACCCCATTATAATTCATAAAAAATAATAATATTTTAATCCTAGAAATCACATTGGGGGATTTATGGCCTAGGTTGTGACGTAGGAATGATTTAGGAAAGTAGTGATGTAAGAATGACAAGAGAAATAAAGATGTGGGAGAGATAATGCAGGAATGGAATTGAACTAGGATTTTGGGCCATGTCATGGGCCACTTTTCCTTGGACCTACGGGCTATGTAATGGGTTTCCCATTAACCAAATAGAAGGTTGTATTTTATTTCTTAATAAAAATATTCTTCATCCCAAACATTTTAAATTAAAAATTAGTGATCATAGGTTATCATAAGATAAGAATACATGTATAATGGAATGATAAAACTATCTGAATTCCATACCCATTCATCCAAATATTGTTATGCATGAATCACAAAATAAGTATTTTTCATAGATAATATCATAATTTATAAGACTCTTGAATCATAAATAATCAATCCTCACTAGTACAAAAACTTTTCATGAAGTCACCTTTTTCATGTCAGTTATTATATAACCCACATGAAAATCAATTTTTCTAATTTTTCATGTCGTTTATATAAGATCCGACATGAAAAATCTATTGTATATGATTTTACATATCGATTATATAATACCGGATGCGAAAAATCTATTTTTCCAACTTATTCACGTTGGTTTTTAGTAACTGATGTGAAAAATCAAATTTCATGACTTTTTCACATCGGTTATTTAGTAACAAACATTAAAATGTATTTTACACATCAGTTTTTTAAAAATGAACGTTGAAAATAATTAGAAACAATTAGTTCATTTCTCAAGAATTGATTTGACTGGTCACATAAGTCAAATGGAGTAACTGATCAAAAGATATGGCAATCAGAAGTTGATAATCTCTAAATTATGTCTTTAGGAAGTCCAATTTCGGAAGGCCGTATCACTTAATCTGTAACTATGTTTGAGTTCTGTGACATATAAAATTGAATAATGGGAAATTAAATACATGTTGGTAAATATATTCTATGTCATTTATCAAATATAAAATGTTAAAAATACCTTTTATCATTGATTATTAAATAACTGACATTAAAGAGTCATGAAAATTGATTTTTCACATCATTTATTTAACAACCGAAGTAAAAAAGTGATGAAAATTGATATTTGACGTTGGTTATATAAAAACTGATGTGAAAAATAGGGGAAAATTTTAATATCTTTTCTTGTATGTTATCATAAAAATAACATGAATGATAATTTTAATATCCCAGAGACCCAAAATTTCAATTTTTTTACATCGTGACATAGGAATTTCAAACTACCGCCTAAAATTTTTAATACCACATTTTATTTTATCATCTAAATTATATGTTTACATTATACACATTTAGTAATTTAATTATCATTTCTTTAAACCATCGACGTTCCCCCAACTCGATTCATTTGATCTTTAATGTCAATCAATTATTTCTTCTTTCCAGCATCTTGTCAAGGTATTTTTAATTATTAATCCTTGATTTATTGTTTTTATGATTTTTTTCATAATTCTTATACCATTTAATGATCATTTATTTAATCCATCATTATTCAACCAAATCAACTTATTTTATCTTTCTCCTGAATCCTCTCTTTCTTCTTATCATGATCTCATCAACGTATTTGTAGTTATTTTTCCATGATTTATATTTTTTTTGAGTAGTTTATTTAATTCACATTCCATTTAATTTTTATTATGTTATTATAATGATGGATAATTCCTTATTTCATTATAAAACTACATATCCTACATTGGATTACTGTATTCCTTCATAGATGAATATACGGTTGGCTCATTTGATCTTTCCTTGAAAAAAATATATAAAACATCTGATGGTCCTCACTTTTGATCTGTAACTCCCTTTGAGCTATACGTCCTATAAAATGAATGATTAGGAAATTAAATACAATATGGTGAATATTTTTTACCTTTATTATTTAAAAAAAATCATAAAAATTACTTTTAAACTCAATTTTTAAATAATTGACGTAAAAAATGACTGTTGTGGTCGTTTTTTTAAAATTGACGTAACTAATTACTTTTCAACGTCATTTTCAGAAGGTATTTCATGTAGGTTTTTAAGAACCACCATTAAAATCCATAAAACATCATATTTAATGTTGGTTATTAAATAACCATTGTAAAAAAATAATATTTTTAATGTTGCTTGCAATAACGTCTCTTCATACCTGACGTAAAAAAGCTAAAAAACCTGACGTTGAAAATGGTTTTTGTACTAGTGTGTTATCCAAGATAACATATCATAATCATAGGACACACGTTTTTTTAATATTAATATGAAAATAAAATCATTTCCATTTTCAAGGATCACTACAAAGACTATCATTGTTGGTTGATTTTACACCAAATTCTTCCAGTTCCATAGTCAATGTTCACTCTCCAAACTATCATATTTGGAATATCCCTTTGAAAACATTTTTCACACCCAAAACTATCATATTAGGAATACCCTTACGATATTTTTTTCACTCCACACTATAGACCATATTATCTCGTGAGATATCATTTTGTCAATACAATGGATGGGTGTATAATTATAAACCCACCCATTACATAATGAAAACCATACATATTTCTTTCACAAGATCATAAAATTTTCATCAATTCATTATTTAATAACCCACAAAAAGGAAATAGGTTTCATAAAAATTAATTTATTTAACCATATCATGAATCATGGATTCAAAATAGATATCAATATAATATTTTCGTACTATAAATATCATGTGAGAAAGAAATGGGTTTCATATAATAATCTATAAATAATCATAAAATATCTTGTAATTCCTACGAAATTATAAGAATAAAATTTTTTTAGTAAATTTTTTTACTTTATTTTCTTTATAAAATAATCAATATAATATAATCCAAGATATTTATTTTCTGCTATTTATAAAAATTGAAAAAATATTACATTTATGGGTGACTATATTTATTCTTCAATAATTATTATTATTTTAACCTAATGAGGAATGTTTTAATCTTCTTGGAATTACCTCATATTATTTAATAAAAATATTTATTATTTATAAGATAATTTATCATATAGTATTTTATTTGACACAATAAATAATTCTTCTCTATTATTTTATTTGTATAAAATAATGATGATACATTACAAAGTAGTAGAAGAACACATATTTAGACTAATGGTTTGGGAAATTTTAATGTAAAAAAACAATTAGGAATATATGTGAACAAAATAAAACAAAAATTACAATTGATATATTATAACTTTTGTTGTTTAGATCCATCAACAGTAGGAGCCCTCTAAAGGTTATGATAATAAGAAAATATATAGAAAATGGAATCATGATCACCAGAATAATACTGAAATACGTAGAGTTCCGTTATTAAAATAACTTCTAAGTCATCTATTTGCAAGAAAAAAATTGTTTGGGACCATTGGGTCAAAACTGTTGCGGGTTTAAAAAAATAAAGTAATGATGAAATCAGGATATATCCGTTTAAACAGATTTATACAAATACATGAATATTTTATTTGAAAATATTTTTCATTATTAAATTGAAGAAAAATAGTAAATATATTGTAATTAATAAATTATTAGAGAATATCATTATCCATAATTTTTATTTTAGTTTTAGTTATCATGATAAATGAAAGATTATGGTAATAATAATATATATATAATAATTATGGTTCTTTTAGGGTTTGATCTAAAAATTATTCAATTTCAAAATGTGATGATATAATTAATGTCAAATTCACAAGACAACATTGGTAATAATAGTAATAATAATACTATCGGATCGTATTAATATTGATTAACTTTTATAACAAACAATAGAATAATAAAAATGTAGTTTATTAAAATTATAGTTTATAAATTTAATAAATGATTTTTTATACATGTAAATATAAGAAAACAAAAAAGGTTTGAATTTGTCTAATGAATAATAATTTTTACGTAGTTTATTAATATTACAAATATATACTTATATTATACTTCTATACATCTAATATATATATATTGAATATTTATCACTATAAATACTATATATATATAAATACTAAATAAATGAAAAATTGATAAAAATGGAGAATAAGTATTACAATAAAAAAATAATGAATGACATAAGGAAACACAGGTAATCTTCTTCCTCGGGTACCGATCAACCATCTGACCACCCCTCTATGTGTTGAACTCCCTACCACCTAAATCCACTTCATTGGACAAAAAGAATCATTTGATCTCCTCTCATATTCCATAGACATTGTATCTCCCCACCACTAGAGCCAGTCTCCCTGATGACCACCACTAAGAAACTGCATATGTCAACATCGCCTTCTGAGAACCCTCAGAGTGATACCCTAATGGCTCAATCATCTTATCAATCTCGACTGCGACCCATTATCTATCATAGAACCCTCTTCTATAATCCAACCAAACCACTCCCTATTTGTTATCCTCTCCCACATATTGCGCATAAGTGGAAAACCCATCCCATTATATTAATATACTCCTTTTCCATCAAGTAATCAACATGCTACATGAAGAACATCACTTTATAATTTTACCCAATTTTTTCCTAGATTCCTTAGTAGTTAAAGGTATAGTCTTGTATATATATGTACATGGGTATCGATGTAACAATCACTAGTTGGATATCCTTTCCAAGCCAAATCCCTTGATTCCTTCTCTTTATACCACTAGTTGATTATCGACCTCATGAATGGAAGACAACCACTACCTTCCATTGGCTCGAACACCCGCAGGCAGAATTATAAACTCCCTTCATTTTCCTTTTATAGAAAAGTGAATAGTAACATGTTTTTGTATATTCATATATATATTAATAAACAAATATGAATAATATATTCATGTTCACAAAATTCACATATTCATTCAATTATTAATTTCAAATTGGAATTATTAGTCTTCTATTTATAAAATGAAATATTCATTTTAGTGTATTTTATATAAGTGTGTATTATGTTATCATTCCAAATTTTCATTTTTTTTCACGTATATAAGTTCATATATATATATATATATATTATTTTATTATTTCAAATATATATATTATATGAATTATTTTCAATTTCATCATGTTCATGATTTAGAATTTAAATCTATCATATATATATATGCCTAAAATTTCATTTCTTTCATCCAAATACATGTATGTACTTGTGAGAATATACTTCATCTGATATATGTATTTTTAATAGACATGTTTTACGAAACTAATGTGTTCATGTGATACATTACTCTCAAAATCTTCCGTTTTTGTACAGATAATATATATGTGTTTGTGTGTTTGTGTTTGCATGTGTGCGTGTAAATGAATAGTAATTCAAAAGTTCATGTATTTTAAATTATTAAACATTCATGAAATATTTTAAATAATAATTAAAATAACTTAGATTTATGTAATGTGTTACTTTTATAATATATACATGTATATATATATTTATGTATATATATATTTATATATATATATATATATCCCTTCAATCGTATCATGATTCTAAATGAATATGTAATTTATTTAAATACATGAAATATTCCAACTTAATATTTTTAATTTAGAAATTGAGATATTTATATTTTGAAAATATTATTGTTATACTTCTTATATCTCTTATATATTGTTTATTTTAATGTTATATGTTAGGATTAAATTTACTTTTACTTTAAATTTATCATGCAAGTACAATTATATACAATTATATATTAATAGAGGATTTTATTTTTCTTAATATTAAATTTATTGTTACTAATACGTATGACATTGCCTTCTTTTCCTGTATAATTTGGTGTGCGATACATAAGTTTTTATTATTAGTGATTATTGATGTATATATCATTTTATGTGAATAAAAAATCACAATGGATATTATTTCACGTTGGAGGTTTATTCATGAAGGTCATTATTTTATGCATAAAACAAATTAAGCAAATGAGTCTTTAATATTATCATTTATGAATGAATTTTTAAAGATACAATTTAACAGATTAAGGAAAACTAAATTCATGGTATTTTTAAAAAAATTGATTATTTTTATTAACAAGTCTTGAAAAAGTGAAATGACATGTGATTTTGTAATGAAAAATCTAATAATAAATTTATTAATAAAATAAATAATTATACATTTATAAAAATTCATGTTTATTAAGTGAATTTATATGTTTTTAAATCAAAAACTCAGATGAGGAATGTATATATTTAAAGAAAGATAAAAAAATTACAAAAAAAAATATCAATTGGGAATTGTAAACAAGAAGGGGGTGATGAGTGAACTAAGTCATAATGAAGTGGGTGGGCCTGAGACAGCATTAAATGTTTATGTGGCCCTATTGATTTCTTTTAAAAATCATGTTTATTATTTTATAAAATAAATAGTAGATTAGTTTAAATTTCTTTCAAAGTGTATGTATATTCGAAGGTAATAATATATTTTAAAAAATATAAAATTTTCTAATTGGCTTTATAGAACGTCCAAAAGCATAGTTATTTTCAAAAAAGTATGTGTATTTTTTTCAAAGGGTTATGTTTTAGAAAACAATTTTATAAATAATATTCTAAAATAATTTTATAATGAATTTTCAAAATGATATTTAGTTTTGAGAATGGTTTTTAAAATAATGTTTTCAAAATTATTATTATTTTCAAAAGGATTTCAAAGGATTTTCCAAAATATATTTTTTATAAAATATTTATCAAAGGTATTTTTAATTATATTTCCAAAAGTATTTTCAAGAGTATTTAGAAAATCTATAAGTATTTTTTTTTAAAAATAACTTTATTTTAAAAATCCCATTAATGAGAAATTTTTCAAACCCTATGCTTTTATATAATGTTTTTATGTCCATATAGAGATTTCATACAGTTTATCTTGATGAGGAACTTCCATGAGCAATGTATAATCAATTATATTTATTTAATATTTTAAATTTGATAATATTTAAAAGTTATCCTTTTCTTTCAAATTATAAACTATAAAATATTCTCAGTTGAAAATGTCTATATATTTTTTCGGTTACACTTAAATAAAAAATATACAAATTTTTTTGAAATCTATATTTTTCAAGTAAATGGGGTTTTTAATTAAAAATTAAATTTCTCATGTTTATACAAATATTTTTTTAAAATGTAGTTCATTTTTCAAAAATTTCTGTTAAAATGGTTTGAGTGAAATTTTTAATTTTTTTAAAATACATGATATTTTTAATTGTAAAATACTATAATTTACCATAAATGTTAAACACATGAATTTTAGATTCATTGTTGATGTATGTATGAGGTAAGAACCATTCGAACAAAATCACATGCAGATGTTATATTATATAGTCACAAGAATCCACACTATTTCGTGTCTTGTGAAAATAATAAAATAACGAATAAAATAATGAGAAACCACCCCACTCATCCACTATAAAAATACCCCTCACCCCTTCTTCTCAACAATCTGTTATGCCATGAATCTTGTAATAGGTATGAACAAATCCTATTCCCAGTCTCTCCCATGTTAAGAAGCTCATGATCATACAAATATAACAAAACCCATTTCCTTGAGGTGGTTCTCAAGGAGGAGTATTCAAGAGGAAAAATAAACTTCATTTTCCTTTTATATTCTTCTCAACTTATTTCTTTTATTAAACTCTACTAAACTACCCTATAAAAAATACCATTATATATCTAGTTTCATCTATATACTGGATTGATATCATGACCATTGAATACCTATCATTAATGTCCTTACTCTCTCTCTTTTATTTTATAAACGATATCATCATCTCAAAGGTGCCTATTTACTACCTTCGTCGACGACGAACTGTCGTTCTTAAATTTCACCATAAAGGATCAACATGATTCCATTTATTGGTTAAACTATACTATAAAATGTTTATTATGAAATATTTAATTTTATGTAACCAGTATATATATAATACTAATTCGTATGACAAAACAAGTTCATAGTGATAAAAACCCGGTAATACAATCTAAATGATTATCACTAATGTTTTATGTAATAAATCAACCACAAAAAATATAATAAAATAAATTTTATAAAATTTTAATATAATGTGTAAAGACTGGGATATTTCAAAGAAATTTTTTTCTTAAATACTTTGGAATTTTACGGGTCTGCAGTTTCTGACGGCAAATGATTCCGAGGCCCGGCGGGCCTGGAATCATGTTTATGAATTGACAACTCCCCCATTAATTTTGTGATCCCTTCACCTCCCCATATTCCATTAATTTTTTCCAACACCATTAATTAATGAATTGACTCCTCCAATTAATTAATTAAAGTTTTTCTAATTTTAAAAATTCTTGTGTAAAGAAAATAATTGCTTTAGCTAATATTTTATTTTGGGACAAGTTGTGTTGAGAGGATTTTGGGAGAGCTCTTGAGAATTAGAAGAAGGAGTTCCTCTCTCCAATGAAGAACACCGTCCTTCCAAAGAAGAACCTCCGAAGAATGATGATCATCTCTTTAGATCTTCGGCTAAGTCAACGAAAAAGGAGCCTCCTGCAAGGAACGCCGATGACGTGCCATCCTCAGCTCCTTCTTCCCCAACGTCAATGAGTTGATGTCGTCTTACCATGACGCTTGTATTCCGCAACTCCGTCTATGAAAGAACCTTATTTCTAGTAAGGGGAATTGTTTAATTTTAGTTTGATAAAATTATACTCTTTTCATTGTTGAATGCAAATGATTATCTTTGGCCAATTGCTACCGTATAATGCGGAGGCCGCATGCCGAATGAACAGGGACTGATGACCCTCCGTTGTTTCATGATTTTTAATTCGCAATGGGAAGTGGAGATGATCGAGGATAGTGGCTAAACGCCGGCCACATGTAGAAGAACCACGGCCCACAATCGTGGCCCGCTCGACCAAAGAAGAACCGGCCGAGCTGGTGGAACTGTGGCGCCCCATGGCGCCGCGCTGCAGTAGACCGCGACCCAAATTCTGCAGGACTCTTGGTAAACGAACTGGCCGACAGGCAGCCAACTGGGCTGGGATGACCCGCGGCGCCAAGAGGTCGGCGCCGCCTAGAGTCACCGGTTCGGGAGCCCAAGGGGTCACACCCCTCGACAGCACTCACCTGGTCGGGTCGAGCCGCGACCAGCCAGGCTGGGCCCCACCGCACTGGGCTGGGCCGCACCATGCCGGGCCAGGCCGCGCCCCCTCGGGCCGGGCCACACTCCTCAAGATATGTCGCAGGCTTCACAGGGTCTGGCCGACCCGCCACCCCACTGGGCTTAACGGGTCGGGCCCGCTTTCACTTAAACGTGAATAACATAAACTCCGTGCGTCCGATCGACAAGTTGTCTATGGCACTGGGACCCTCGTGACGAAGCGGTCCGTTTTCTATACTCTAAGTGTGTTTTGTATGACTTTGTAAAATGGTCGAGTTTCGAACGAGCGTATTTCTAACCGGGCCCCTAGAATGGAAAAGCCAATATCTCTCAGACCGCGCATCCGATTGACGCGTCGTCTATCGCATTGGGTTCCTTTTGACAAGATGGATATTATGGATACATCAAATCTGGACTCTATGATATTTTATGTATTGACCCCTTGGCTCGAGGAGCAGACCCTCCAGAAATCAAGCGTGTTGTGTGTGGGAACCCTAGAGCTGGCTGTGACTGCGACGACTACCGTACTGGGATCCTCTATGGGTTTGATGATGATGACTACTGTACTTGGATCCTCCATGGGTTCAGAAGCGATGACTACTGTACATGGATCTTCCATTGGTTCGGTAGCGATGACTACTGTACTTGGATCCTCCGTCGGTTCGGCAGCGATGCCTACTGTACATGGATACTTTGTGGGTTCGGCAGCGATGACTACTGTACATGGATTCTCTGTGGGTTCGGCAGCGAAGATTATTGTTCTAGAATCCTACGTGGGTTAGGCAGCGATGACTACTGTACTTGGATCCTACGTGGGTTCGGCAGTGATGGCAAATGTACTTGGATCCTATGTGCGTTCGACTATGATTACTTCTGTACTTGGACCCTACATGGGTTCGACAGCTTTGATGAATAAGTGACAACAACTAATCATCTATATTGCTATACGAAAAGAGTATACCTATGTGATCTGAGTCTTGAATTTCAATCAGTATCTTCGATGTGATTGAATCTACTTCCTATTTGTACTGGATTGTTCTTGGGCTCGAAAGTTGCAGTCGAACTGAGAATTTTAACATAGGTAAATGTATGGGCATATATCTAAGTAGATTTGGTTGATACTTCATTATTGTATCTCTCTTCTGTGGCATATCCGTTTTAGATTCTGGGAGACCTTCGGGGGTCTCATGGTCCCTACTGAGTAATATTATACTCACCCCTACACGGGAAATGCCTACAGTATATTGTGTTGGATGCAGACGACGAACAATGCTGATCGTGGGAGACTTGTAGAGCTAGATGGTACCTGGCGGTGTAAAACTTGGCGGGACATACACGGAGCTCACGAAAGTATGCGAGGTGTTGAGGAGACAAGTTATACTAACCCTTCATGTGGTATTCCCAATGGACGACTCAGTGGTTGTTGATTTACATTACTACAATTGTCCTAGACTTTCATTTGTACTATTCTTACTATTGGGCTTGTATTTCCGAACCCCTTTCTTTTCAGCACTTACTTCTATATACAGTTCTACTTTGTGCTTACTTCTGTTGTGTACTCTGTTATGTTTGTTTAATACATAAAGGAAATGGCTTCTATTTTTATTGGGATTTATGCCTTTGTTGCTAGTTTCCAGCCCCTGGCCAATGGAAGGTGGGCTTGGGGTAGTCATGGCACGGGCCCCGAGGACGGGTCATGACAAATTGGTTTGAGAGTAGTTGGTTCTACTGTAGAACTCAGGACTCTGATTAATCTTTTATGTGACGAAATAGTGTTAAGAGTATTGTGTGTGTTTATCAGCCCTGGGAGTCCAGTGTTGGTGTGGCAGTCGATGTATCCATACACCAGGACCCTGACCTCTGATTTCTGACTCAGTGCACGAAAACACTAATTGCATGTGTGTTTCAAAAATTTTCTTTGTGATTACTTTGTGTCAGCTCACCTGGTATACCTGTTAAACTGTGGCACACTTGTTCCTTTTCAGGATGGCCCCAAGAAGGCAGCTAGCTAGGGTTTCGAGTAACGTACGAGATGGCAGCCCAGCAAGCGATGAGGCCTCGGGGAAGGTCCCCATCACAGCGGAGGAACCATTAGTACCACTACCCACGGGGACAACTATACTACCATCCCCAACAACAGAGAGTGCACACTGCCTGAGTGCATTGCACGAGTTTCAGTGACAGAGGCCGCCCAGGTTCCGTGGAGAGATGGACCCTGAGGCAGCTGAGGATTGGCAGGAGGCTATCGTCAGAGTCTTCAGATTGGTAGTGACACCAACCAACCATATGGTAATCCTTGTCGCGAGTCTCCTACGTGCAACAGTAGGTAGATGGTGGATCCTAATGCTCTAGGTGCACGACGAGGCATATTTTCTTTGGACAGACATCAAGAGTCTCTTCACCTCTGTGTTTTTGTCATCTACCCTCCATGCGGTGTGGATCCAGGAGTTACTTCATCTACGGTACGCTAGCATGACAGTAGCCCAGTACTCATCAAGGTTCACTGACCTCTCACTCTACTCCACAGATATGGTGAGAGACCCTTTCTTCAGTGACCAGACATTCGAGCAGGGGATGAGGCATGAGATCAGGGCTTTGAAGATTCCCCTCAGCATCCCGACACAGGTCGGGGTGCTGGAGTGAGCCCATATAGTAGAGAGCTTTCTCACTAAGCAGTCGCTAGCGGCGAGACCCACCATAGGATGACACGTAGCAGAGTCCTCTAAAGCCGATAGTAGACAGTTGACGTAGAGGTCCAAGTGGACTAGGCCATTGTTTTTTAGGCTTTCACCGGGGCGCGCGCGCATCCGTCCATCCGCGGAGGAGGACGCGCCGCACATGTTGCCCCGCATTCCCGCTTTCCAAAGGCGGGTGGCATTCGCTCCTTATTCAGGGACGTCTGCTCTTTGATCGAAATGAGATGATGGGATGTCGGTTCTTCCTTCTGTGGATTCCTCCTCAGAACTCGTCACCTAGTTCGGGTCTCCCTCATAGATTTCATACGTAGTTTGTGAAACTCTTCCCAGTGCCATGTTTCCATGGACGCCGGTTAATTACACTTCTTCTGTCAGGACATTCCAAAGGGTCCGGTCCGGGCAGCAACCTTCAGTAGGGGGAGTAGTCACGTTGAGGCATCAATAGCATGTCTGGATGCTGGGGGACCTGGCATGTCTGTCTGTTATCCCTGGTCACAGGGCTTCTCGAGGGCGTGGAAGCCCGAGGCATCCCACAACGAGCGTGGTGAATTATATGTCATAGACACATATCTGAGGTTTTCCTATGCTTCCCGTGTTTAACGCAGGGTACGCCGCGAGTTTAACGTCAAAAGGAGACGGATCAACCCAACCGGAGCATCAGCTAGGATAGATCGGATTGAGGGATCTCCTTTGAAGGGATACCGATTCCGGGGCCAACCCATGGGCGGCCGTAGAGAGGAACATACTGACATGGTCTCACCGAGATATGACGGTCCGGGCGAGAACCGGGATGGGTGACAGGTGGATGAATGAAGTGGAGGGGGAGTGAAATGGGACCACCACAGGGGGCTACGGTGAAGTTGGGCTTGAGCCTTGAAGATGCCTCCTACGTATCCCCGTGGCAGGGAATCAAACTACGCGTAGTTCGGGATGGTGCCGGTAAACCGACGTGAAGGTGGACCTTGGCCCGAGGGATGTCCTCAGCGTACCGACATGAAGGTGGACCTTGGCCCGATGAAAGATGGGTTTGAACCTCAGGGAGGCTTCCTACGTACCATGCCTTGACATGGATCAATGTCCTCGTAGTTCAAATTGTGGAATGGGGACTTGGCACACCGACAAGGAGACGGTCTGGGCCAATGATTGTTGGGCTTGAACCACGGGGAGGCTTCCTACGTACCATGCCTTGACACGGATCAAAGTCCTCGTAGTTCGGATTGGGGAATATAGTTTAACGTCATGCGGGACTGGGGTGAACCGACGTGAATGAGATGACTGGTGGGCTTGAACCTCATGGAGGCTTCCTACGTATCATGCCTTGACATGGATCAAAGTCCTCATAGTTCGGAAGGGGCTTCATCGGCGAACCTACATGAAGGTGGACCCGGGGGTCCACTTGTGGTGGGCTTGAACCTCGTGAAGGCTTCCTACGTACCATGCCTTGATATGGATCAAAGACCTCGTAGCTCATATGGGGGCTTTGTCGGTGAACCGACGTAAAGGGGGACCTTGGTCCAATGAGTGGTGGGCTTGAACCTTTGGATGGCTTCCTACGTACCATGCCTTGACACAGATCAAAGACCTCATAGTTTAAATGGGTGAGTCACAACGGCTTGCCGTCGGACCGGAATGCAGTTTAAAGTCATGTAGGACGAAGGTGGGACCTGACGTGAATAAATGAAGGGTAGGCTTGAACCTTAGGGAGGCTTCCTACGTACCATGCCTTTACATGGATCAAAGACCTCATAGTTCAAATGGGTGTGCAGTTTAATGTCATACGGGACAAGGGGGGCATACAGTTTAACGTCATGCTGGACGAGGACGAAACTTGACATGAATGAATGACTGGGCAATGTGGCTTGAACCTCATGGAGGCTTCCTACGTACCATACCTTGACATGGATCAAAGTCTTCGTAGTTCGCTAGGGGTGGAGGTCAGGGTCGGTGCTCACTCTAAGCCCACGTGAGTCATGCTCGGTGTGAGAAACAAGAGGTTGCAAGGACCTGACGATCACGTCGTGAAGGATGCGTCCGTGAGAAGCGAAGAGGGGCTTACACGTTAGGCGGCCCATGGTGCTGGGACTTACTCCAAGATGGAGGCCCATAGTGTGAAAAAGCGCAGGGGTCACAGTTTAATGTCATATGTTGAGGACGTGGTGCTTGGTAGTTTAATGTCCTGCATCTCGGAGGAGGTGGGTTCACTCCACACCCCTAGGACTTACATAACCGGTACCCTCTAGTCCTTGGGGAAGGGAAGGTACCAGTAAGGCCATTTTCAAGGGGGGTTGTGGAACGAACCATTGAAGGGTCCAAATTAGCGTGGCTATGCGAAGAAGAAATAGTCGTTAGCGTGCATATGTGAAGAAACATTAGGCAAAGCAACGCCACAGGTGGTGTTGTCCATGGGATTTTGAAATCACAACGTGCAAACCTGGAGGGTCGCACGGGAAGAGGAATCGCTAAGCAAAGGTGTGTGCTTCGCGAACACCCCCCAAGCGCAATGGCTGGCCGAAATGGATTGACTCTGCCCGTGGTTGCACGAACTGTGTGCTGGTGTAGTGGATGCCCAACGTCCTCACGCACTCATCTGAGATCTTATGGCTGAGAAGATCTGGGAGCATGATCGTGGGCTCAGCGTGGGCTGGCAGCGGAGGAAGGCGACCAGCATCAAGAAGTTCCAGGAGGCTGAAGGCGAGGTCCAATAGATGCAGACCCGAGCAGACGAGCTTTCAGCCTCTCTTGATGCACAATCTGAGCTGGTCTAATGGTTGAAGGCCCAGCTGGCAGAGGCAGAAGAGCATATGAGGCAGACCTCTAGAAAGATGGTTGTCGTTCAAGCTGACGTAGAGAGGGCCAAAGCCAAGACTAACAAACTGTGTCCCGCCACTGCTGAGGAGGAGCGGGAGCTAAGAAAGCGGCAGCAAGCCTTGGATTCCACAAGCCAACGGGTAGCGAAGCTGCAACGCTCTTTTGACGGGGTCAACCCATCCATGGGGGAAGTCGACCCCCGGGTATTGTAACAAACCCAAAAAACCTTTTACTGTTACTTTCATGCTTCAATTTCTTTCCTTTATTTGTTTTGAATGCCGCAGCGCGCACCATTTCCACTGTTTGTTACATCCCTACAATGTTTGCGGGACGTTCGGCGACAATTCCCCAAGCCCACGTGGGTCGAGCCCGATGTGAGAAACATGAGATAGTTGCCCTGTCATCCCACCTAACATAGGAGTGGGGATCATGCGCCAGGATTCGAATTACCAGTCCAGATTCCCAAAAGGCGGGGGAGGCTTAATCGGAGGAGGAACTTCCAGGATAGCCGAATTATCGTTTCTTTTGCGTGCTCTTATGCACGAACGGGGCAACGCCAGGGGTGCTGAAATCGGTCCAAACAGATGAAAATGGGAAGTGTGAATCATGATACCCATGATTCGGAACACTGTGGGGATGGCGTGACAATAAGGGACAACCGTTAACATTGGAGGAGAAGCGGTATCCTTACTGTGTTAGCCTGTAATGGGGACAACAAATGAGGGTCGACTGTTGACCATGATCGAAACATGGGACCATGTCACAAATGTTGTCGATCAATCCTTCGAGACGTTGGCCCAGGACAGTTGGCGGACCATAGGTCAGACATCCATACTGTTAGGGGGTCCTTCCAGACATGACCCATCTCCCAGAACGTTGGCCCAGGATGGTAGGTTAGTCGATGCGGCATGAGACCAGGCCGTTAGGGGGTTCCTTTAGACATTAAAGAGGACGAGGGTCCGAATAAGGGGCTCGCAAAACGTGGAATATGGATTGAAGGGTTGTCCAAACAGAATCCAACACTTAGGTAGTTACACCACCGTGGTGGGAGTACGCCAGATGGGTGTATTGGTTTGATCATGGATCATTCCTTCTTTCAGACAGGGCCTCTCTGGCGAGGGGATCTGTCACTTCCCAATGGGATCTCGGGGCATCCTGAACTTGTTCAGGGTAGAACCACAGTTTAGTGTCATGCGTTGAGGACACATGGACTCCTGTAGTTTAACGTCATACGATAGGACGTGGAATAAATGGGAAGATCCTGGGGAGCGTGTGTCGTGGTAGATATGAAAACGATGTGAATGAGGACTTGGAGTCCAAATCATACCACATACCCCCGGGGGAAACTTTTCAGGTCGAGGGACCAAGAGTGAGGATTGGGCTGGGCTCGAAGCAAAGTGGTCGGGCATTCCTCCGTACCCCATGAGGATAGGAATCAAGCCATATGTAGTTCTGGAAGTGCAGTTTAACATCATGTGGGACGATGAGAAACCTGGCTGTGTTGGTACACATCCTGCCAAAACTACTAAGCCCACGTGAGTTGTGCTCGTTGTGGGAAACAAGCAGTAGTGGTGGGAATTTCCCGACACGAAAAGGGGCAGGTTAGGGCAAAGGTATGCTCGGTGAATACCAGCCCAATGATGCTAACACAATCATTTAGCGCACCTAGATGCGCGAAGTGAAAGAGACGAGTATGATGGAATTCCACTTGAACATGAGGAAGTGGAAATGTGTGAATCATGGCACTCGAGATTCAGATCACGATGATGGCAGCGTGACGATGGAGGATAATTGCTGACCGTGCTCGCAACACAGCATCCTATCACGTTAGCCTAGAATGGGGACAGACAAATGAGGGTTGACCGTTGACCATGTTCGAAACACGGGACCATGTCACAAATGTTGTCAAATATCCGTTGGGACGTTGGCCCGAAACGATTGGAGGACCCTTAGGTCCAGCATTCATGGAGAGCCCTTAAGCCTAGTATCCATGTCATCCGAGGGACTTTTTGGATGTGGAAGAGGATGAGGATCCAAATAGCGAGTTCACGAAGCTTGGTCATGGGACGAGGGTAATGTCCGTATGAAAATCCCACACTTCGGGCTCTTTGTCGAAACACATCTGAATACAACAACGAGATGTATTAGAGAGAGGGAGTAGATTCCTTTCCCATGGGGAGATCTTAGTTTAGGGTCGTAGAATTTGGACCATTGATGGGTAAGGGGAGCAGGGGATACATGGCAAGGCGGTTACAAAACCCGACGTGAATGAGGACCTAAGCCCTACGTACCATGCATTCTCTAGGGAAGCGCTCGAGTCGAGGGACCGAACACAAAGGTTAGGATAGGCCTGCGGGGAAGTTCCCAGGCACTCCTACGTATCTCATAAGGATGAGAATCAAGCCATACGTAGTTCTGAAGGGTGCCTTTTAAGGTCATGCGGGATGAGAAATAAGAGAGATAACTCTCAGAACAAGGGTGCGCGTGGTACAGCTCTTGCAAACCCGATGTGAATGGGGGCATAATTCTTCACTACGCCACGTGGTCCCGTAATCGGGGTCCTGAAGGCAGGACCAGAGAGGTGAATTTGCTGAACTCAAGATGGACCCAAAGACAAGGGGTCTGGGCATTCTTATGTATCCTATCAAGATAGGAATCAAGTTGAACGTAGTTCTAGATAGATCTTAGATTATGGTCTTAGAGCTCAGACCATGGGAGCCCCGAAGGATGCCATATTGCAGCTTTGTCCACTTGACATGAAAAGGTGCACTGAGGGATAACGCCAAAAGTGTTGAGATTCCACTTGGACATGATGGGGTGGAAAATGATGTGAATCATGAAACCAACATTCCAGGACTGAAGGGGCTGGCATGACGACAGAGGATTGCTGCTAACCACGTTCGCAACATAGCATCCTGTCACGTTAGCCTGAAATGGGGACAAACAAGTGAGCATCGACCGCTGACCGTATTCGCAATGCGGGATTTTATCTATTTTTTGTCCAAAACCCTCAGGGGTGTTGGCCCGTAACGGTAGGAGAACCATTGGGCATTGTATCAAGGCCATTATTGGGGGCCCCTTCGGGTGTGAAAGGTAATAGAAGCCCGAATTTAGGGGAACATGAAGCTTGAAAAGTGGAAGGAACTTGACCAAGCTGAATCTGACACTTTTGGTCCTAGACCAGAGTACCCTTAGGCACATCGGTGAACTGTCGAAAAGGGATCGACGAAACAGCTTAGTAGGGAGAGGTACATGGCGTGGTCATTACGAGACCGATGCGATTGAGGACATAATCCCACACCACACCATATAATCCCCTCGTGGAGGAAGGGTAGGCCAAAAGTCCAAAATGGGATGAATATTCTCGAGGGATGGGGCTGGACCCGAATCCTAGATATTCAGGTGGTCCTACGTATCCCATGAGGATGGGAATCAAGCCACACGTAGTTCTCCGAATGTATTTTAACATCACCTGGGATGAGGAGGGGAGTAATATACCCCTAAACAAGGGAGGTGTACGGGCCGATGTGAATGAGGACGTAGTCCTAAATCACACCATATGATCCTATAAGATAGGACCAGGGTCGTATCCCGGAAACGCCAAGGGGCCTGATGGTTAGGCATCAGTCAGGAAGGCCTGAAGGGTCTGCAGTTTAACGTCTTACATGAGGACGAGGGTTGGGGACCCGAGGAGGCCAAGGGGCCTGAGGCTGGGCCTCGTAAAGGGAGGGCGTACGGCATGGTACATGATCCCGACGTGAATGAGGACGTAGTCCTACATCACACCGTACACCCCGGGTAAGAGATTGGGCAGAGAGGCCCGAGAAGGCCAAGGGGCCTAAGGTCAGGAATCAGTCAGGAAGGCCCGACGGGTCTGCAGTTTAACGTCTTACATGAGGACGAGGGTCGGGGACCCGAGGAGGCCAAGCGGCCTGAGGCTGGGCCTCGTAAAGGGAGGGCGTACGGCATAGTACATGATCCCGATGTGAATGAGGACATAGTCCTACATCACACCTTACACCCCTATGGGGAATCGGGGCCGTGGGCCTGATCACTAGCACCACCCGGGAAGAAATTGGTCACTTCGGGATGGGGTAGAATGAATCACTGCACTCGATGTCTGGGATATCTGAGGGTGGACCTGAAAATCCAGGACACTGTTGACCTTGTTCGAAACACAGCGTTCCTATGGTGACCTGATATGGGAGCAACAAATGAGCATCGAGCGCTGACCAAATTCGCAACGCAGGACTTGTATTAGCTTGTTTCTTGAAAACCATCGGGGGCATTGGCCCGTATCGGTAGAAGATCCCTTGGGCATTGTATCCAGGCCGTTCATGGGGGTCCCTCTGGGTGTGAAAAATGATGGAATCCTAGTCAAGGAGTGTGTGAAGCATAGCTGTATCAATCCACGAAAGAGGAAAACATCTCCGGAGGGGATGTGCAGCCGGGTCGAGGCTTGCTCGATGTAAGATGGGGCAAAAGTGTGCATCGTGCCACGTCTTGACCCAAGGGGAAGATTTTGGCTTTTGGGATGGGCCAACGGACAAAATGTTCGGGCGTTCCTATGTATCCCATTAGGATGGGAATCAAGCTATACGTAGTTCTTGACGGCCATGCAGTTTAGCGTCATGCGGTTAGGACGTGGGGGGAATAGAAGAACGGGAGTGGGCACATGGTGCAACACTTAAAATCCTTGTGTGAGCGGGGTTGTCTGAGTGGGGCTAAGAAAGCCTACCCCTGGCTACACAAAGATCCTCCAAGGAAACTATTCCCAGGGGGGATAGTGGAAGAGACAAGCTTGGGGCTGGGCTCAAGATGAGGCGTCTGAGCGTTCCTACGTATCCCATCAAAATGGGAATCAAGCCACACGTAGTTCTTGAAATGCAGTTTAACGTCGTGCGGGACGAAGAGCATCTCATTTGGGGATATTAAGGTACGACAAGTAACCCGACATGAATGAGGACGTAATCCCATACTATACCATACAATCCCACAAGAGTGTAAGTCGGGGAAAAACCAAGGGGCCTGGGGCTGGACCGCGGTCAGGGAGACCTGACCAGCTTGTGGTTTAACGTCTTGTAGTGAAGACGGGGGGCTAGGGGCCCGAGGAGGCCAAGGGGCCTGAGGCTGTGCCTAGGCCAGGAAGGCCTGACTAGCTTGTAGTTTAACTTCTTGCAGTAAGGACGGGGGGCCAGGGGCCTGAGGCTGAGCCTCGGTTAGGAAGGCCCGACTGGCTTGCAGTTTAACGTCTTGAAGTAAGGACGGGGGGGGGGGGAGATCTTAGTTTAATGTCATAGAGCTCGGACTATTTTCCAGTTTATCGTCTTGCATGACGAAGATGCAGTTTTAGTTCGTGCATGACTTTACAATTTGGGGTCATGTTGGACCATAATGTGCAGTTTAAGGTCATGCAGGACCGTTTCACAGTTTATTGTTTTGCAGGACGAAGATGCAGTTTAAGGTCGTGCAGGACATTACAGTTTAGGGTCATGTTGGACTATCTTGCAGTTTAGGGTCGTGCATGACCCTTTTTCCCTAAGAAAAGTATCACTTAAGGAACTTGGCATTGGTGGGAGGGGTTATACGCTCTCCATCCGTGGTCACCAAAGAGTATTCTCCATTGGGGTAAACCTTATGGACGATATAAGGCCCTTCCCATTTGGGTTCTAATTTTTGCGGTTTCCTACCGGGAATCATTTGCGCTTGAAGGGAAAGTACCAGGTTTTCCTTTAGAAAAGAGCAGAGACATACCTTCTTGTTGAAGGACCTCGCTATCTTATCATGATGCCTTTCCAGATTGTACAGGGCACGAAGCCGGTTCTCGTCCAGTGCTTCCAATTCAGCTAGACGGATCTCGGCTACCTCATCGGATGTCTAATGATCATAAATTGAAGTGCGTAACGATGGCAGATGGATCTCAATGGGTAGGACGGCCTCAGCTCCGTACACCAGGGAATATGGGGTCACCTGGGTAGAGTTGCGAGTCGTCGTCCGGTAAGACCAGAGGGCGTTGGGGAGCTTGTCCGGCCAACTTTTCTTGTTCTGACCAACCATCTTCGGCATAATGTTAGAGAGGGTTTTGTTAAACGCCTCGATCTATCCATTTTCCGGCGCGTAGTAGCGGGAGGTATGGTTCGACCGGATATCGTACTTGGCGTACAATTTTTCAGTTCAGCCGCTCGGAAGTTGGTTCCATTATCTATGAGGACGGCGTGAGGGACCCCAAACTGGTGGATAATGTTAGAGCTCACAAAGTCAACGATGGAACGGGCCTTGACCTCTTTGAGTGGAACTACCTATGCCCACTTGGAGAAGAAATCAGTAGCAGTCAGGATGAACCTACACTGGTGGGCTGTTGCCGGTGGATAGGGTCCCACTACATCAAGTCCCCATTCCGAAAATGGCTAAGAGTACTTGGTGGGGTGGAGGGGCTCCGGCGGTCGATGCAGGAAGTTCACGTGAACTTGGCATGGGTGGCATCTCTTTCCATATCCAATACAATCATGGATCATAGAGGGCCAGAAGTACCCCAACCTATGGATCTGATGGGACAGCTTCTGCCCAGCATGATGGGCGCCACAGGAACCGGCGTGAACCTCTTGCATAACTTGAGGTATCTATACTCTTTGGATGCAACGAAGGAGGACACTGTCGAAACTCCGCTTATAGAGGATTTGTCCAAGACTGGGGCCTCTCTAGAGGGTAAATTGCAGCGCGCAGCGTCGGATTCACTCGGGCTCGGCCTGGTCGTCCGGGAGGCGACCATTTTGGAGGTACTCAACAAATGTTGCCCTCCAGTCGGGAGTGGCTTCAACCACTGCGCCTGACGAACCTGGGACCCCTGATGTAGAGTGTCTGGTGGTGAGATTACCTACCTGCAGGCCATCATTTTCCTCATGGGTGATGGGGGAAATGACTCTCCGGTGTGCCACATGTATGATCAAATCATCTTTCTCGGGTTCTGCGAGCGATGCAGCTAAGACAGCCAAGGTGTCTGCTTGACCATTCTGTGACCGTTGGTCATGGGTAACCTCTGGTCGAGAAGAGAACTGGGCCATTAGGCGGAGGGTGTACTCCAGTAACGGTGCCAGCTCCGGCTTCCTGACGACGTAGTCGCCATTAACCTATTTGATTACCAGCTCGGAATCTCCCTTCACATGCAGATGGGGCACATGGATCTCAAGGGCCAATTCGAGGCCGGTGATGAGAGCCTGGTACTCTGCCTCATTGTTTGTGCAACCTTCTGACAATAGGAACGAGTATGGTAGGACGTCCTGTGCCGGGGTAATAAAGACAATACCCAGACACACTCTGTTGAGCTTGGGATCGTTGAGCCTCCTACCAGTGGGGCTCCGGGAGGCGTCGTCGAAATGCATTTGCCAACATGGGACAGTGTGATCGACTGAGAGGATCGTCTCATCAGGGAAATCCAGGTCCAGGGATTGGTCCGCGGAGGTTGGATGGGCAGCTAAAACGTCTGCCAGTGCCAGTCCCTTAATGGATTTCTGAGGTACAAACCTGATATCAAACTGCTGGGGAATCACTGCCCACCATGCTAGTCGGTCAGTCAGCATGGGGCGGTTCAGGATGTACTTCAGTGGGTCTACCCGGGAGGCCAATCGCACCTCCTGGTGTTGTAGGTAATGTCGCAACTTCTGCACAGCGAATACGAGCGCAAGTCAGCTCTTTTAGATATGGGAGTATCTGACCTCTGTATCAAGAAGCATGCGACTGAGATAGTAGAGAATGTTCTCAGTACCCTCGTTATACTTCTGGGCGAGCAGCGAACCGAGGGATCTCTCCAGGGCGGTCACATAAAGGGCCAGTGGCTTTTCGGAGACGGATGGCATCAAGACCGAAGGTTGGAGCAGATATTGCTTGATTTCCTCGAAGGCGGACCGACACTCCCCATCCCATTCGTAGGCGGCGCCCTTCTTCATGAGCCGGGAAAATGGCTTACACTTGCCGGCCAGATTGGCGATGAATCAGCGTATATAGGCTAAGTGGCCTTGGAGGCCTCGAAGCTCCCGAATGTTTCTCGGGGGAGGCATTTGGCTGATGGCCTTGATCTTCTCCGGGTCTATCTCGATACCTCGGTATCTGACAACAAATCCCAGAAATTTCCCCGAGGTGACCCTGAAGGCACACTTCAACGGGGTCATCTTTAGGTGATGGTAATGGAAGAAACCGAACACATTCTCGAGGTCTTTGAGATGGTCATGGCTCTGACGAGATTTTACTACGAGGTCATCCACGTAGCATTCCACCAATGTTCCGAGAATCGGCTTGAATATGCGATGAATGGCCCTATGATAAGTGGGACCTTTATTTTTCAAACCGAATGGCATAACCTGGTAGAAAAAGGTACCTTGGGGAGCCCTAAAGGCAGTGGACTCATCATCTTCAAGGGTCATCTGGATCTTGTTGTACCCGGAATATCCATCCATAAAAGAGAGAGCTCAGAACCAGGCTGTGGCGTCAATCAATAACTCCATCACCGGGAGTGGGAAGTCATCCTTTGGGCAGTGGCGATTGAGATTGCGGAAGTCGATGCAGACTCTGATCTGCCCATTCTTCTTCCTGACTGGCACAATGTTGGCAAGCCACTTGGGGTACTGGAATTCATTAATGAAGTTGGTTTTGATAATCTTGTCAACATCGGCCTCAACCATAGCTCCATGAGAAGGGTGCATTTTCATGGGGGGCTGTTTAAACCCACGGTGTTTTGCCGGGAGGCCCAGACGGTGAATGGATACCTGGGGATCTAGTCCTGGCATCTCATTGTAACTCCAGGAAAACATGTCACGGTGTTGTTTGAGGAAGTCTACGTACTGCTGCCGCTCCTCGAGGGACATGGCTGCACTGATCAATGTGGGTCTCGGATCAGCCTTGCTACCAAGGTTCACCTGTACCAGTTCATAAATCGTGGTAGAGACACCTTCTTCAATGGCGGGGGGAGCCTCCTCCAGGTCTTCCTCCCCACCCGTGGGGGAACTTCCTGCGACGGGAGATGCTTCTGGGCTATCAATATCTGAGGGGCAGCTGGTGCCGGCTCGGGCAGTAGTGGTCATCACATCGGGAGACTCACTTGCCATTGAGACCATAGCAATGAAGGCAGTCGATCTTATCCCATCTGGCCATCGGCCTAAGGGGCCACATTTGTTGATATCAAAGCAGTAGTGACGTGTCGGCCTGAGTCGGTTAATTCCAGCCTGGCGGAAGAGACACGTATGGCGCACCGCGTTTGTCATAAGCTTGACATTTCGGTACCATACAGGGGTAGGAGGTTACGGGATCACCTGAGCCTCGTTGATGTAGGAGTACGAGGTGATTTTACGTCGTCGCTTGGACATGGGAACATGCCTTCCTTGCGTACCCAAAACAACAAAACATTGCCCCATGTCGGGGGTCGTGGCCTCCAACTGGTGGATCGGGAGGATGTAGGTGTCATCCATGCTTGCCCAGGGATCACTTGTGACCGGGGCGGGTTCATCCTCACATACTAGGATCTGTTTATCCTTACTTTTTTAATAACCCGCATCCAGATAGCGGGCCTCACAAGAAGAGAAAGGGGACAAATCTCCTTGGATCACGCCTACTCGACCGTTGATCGAGTTCTCGAGGCACTGGTGATACGACGAAGGGACTGCTGCATGTAGATGGAGCCATGGCCTACCCATCAATGCGTTGTAGGCGGTGTCCTGAGAGACGACCATGAACTCGGTGCTGGAAATTAAGCCACCAAACTGAGACTTCAGGCGGATCTTCCCGACTGGTGTTTGCTAGGTCCTGTCGTACCCCTGTATTCTGAGGTCATATGGAGTTAAATCACCTTCAGACAGACCCAGCTTTCGCAACATCTGAGTCGGAATTAGATTGATTCTGGAACCCGTGTCAACTAGGCAACGTCGGACTTCCACGCCATTGAAGTGGACAGTGATGTACAGCGGGCGAATGTGCCCCTGTATAGGAGGGTCCTCATCTTCACCGTTGAACGAGATAACCGCCTGACATTCGGCGTTTTCAATCGTCTCGGTATGGAAGGCTTCTGCAGCTGCTACCTCCATCTCAAACTGGAGGGGGCTTCTTAGGGCCTCGGCAAGTGCCTCGCGCATTTCTGATGATAGGAGAAGGTCCTCAAGGATGGAGAGCCTCGCCAGAATGCCGGCCAGGTGCTTCAGGACATCATACTTTCATGCCAAACGCGAACCTCTGCTTACAGGAGGTCGTTCGGCACTTGGAGGCATAGCGGGTCCTGCCGGTTGAACCGGCGATTGGCTAGTACTGGGTACATCCTGCTGCTTACTAGTTGAAGCCTGGATAGTAGTCGCCGGACTAGGATTGGACAGCAGAGGCTGGCCTGTAGCCGGTCAAGACTGACTGTGATACGAACGAGGCAACTCTCCCCGATCTAGTAGCACAAACGGCGGTGGAGGTAGAGCCGAGGGCGTTAGATGGGGTTGCGCGTGCTGAGCTCTGCGTTGGGCATGTTGCCCGGTCTTAGTAGCGTGCACGGCTTGACTAAAAGTGCCTGCTGATGTACCTTGATGATCGGCACGGTTGCGATTCTGCTGACGTTGACGTCGGCTGGAAACGTTAGGGAGGTTCGCCTGGCGTTCCCCCTCATCGGGGGTTATATAGGGCTTTACCAGCTCCACGGTTTTAACCAAAGCGTACCCCTGGCTGTCGCTCGAGGAGTCATCCATCGCTGGGTGGATTCTGGGAGGAATCCCCATTTCAGGGGGCATAAAGTCGTCGAGAGTGCAGGATGACGAAGGAACCGGCGGTGCGCGCTGCTTCTTCTTGCGTCGCCGCTGCTTGCCCTTTTGGGAAGAGGTCGACTGTGAAGACGATGCAGAGGCACCGAATACTTCTTCTGAAGGTTCCGGCTGCTTCAGGCACGCCCTGATGATACCATGGGCACATACGATGGTTTTTCGAGCCATCCAGTCGTCGTATTTCCGTGATCCACAGCTGGGGACCTGCTGCCACTCGCCTTCGCTGTAGCTGCCTATCTCTGATCCTACAAAGACACCCGCCACTTGTGCTGGTGCGGGGCCCAACTTGACTATGTTGTTGTTGACCTGGTCTTGAAGCCAGTCTTTAAACACATATAATTGCTTGAGGGTGTGCCCGAGAATTTGATGATGAGGTCAGTAGTTGGGGTGATCAGTGAGATTCGCCTCAGTCGGCCTTCTGCACTCGGGCAGACGCACAATCCCTTGCTCTAGAGCACTTCGGAAGTAGCCAGGGACCTGATTTTCATTGAACGAATAAGTCTGGTGCCTTCTTTCCGGATAGGTGGCCCTGGGGGGATGGCCCTGAATAGGGGCCGGAGGGGCCTGCCGAGGAGGCGGTGCCTGATTGTCTCGCCTTGGTGGCGGTGGCGCATTGTGCCGGGGAACCTGTCAGTTCTGAGGTGATTGCTGCTGGGCAGGGGCCTGTGTTTGAGGTGGAGGACCTCTGCGGGGTTGCAAGGGTGGTGCCGCCGGCAGTAACTCCAGCTTCCTCGGGGCTTCTATTTGGGCCACCGTGGCGGGTTCAGCCCTGGCGGTCCTCCTGGCTGGGATCATAGGGGGCAACAAGTGTTCCGGACTAGCCTATTGTAGGGCTTCCTCAAGGCGCTGAGCCTTATCTGAGAAATATCTAAACCCTCCAGGGTAGTTTTGGGTAATCAGGGAGGGTACCAGCTCTGTATTAACGTTCCCCACACACATCACCAGTAATTTCTCCTAAGTCAGTGGCATATAGAGAGAATACGTAAGTCCCTTCCACCGGGCGATGAAATCTGTGACTCGCTCGTCAGGCCTATGATTGCACTTGAAGAGGTCCGCAATGCTGGTCTTCCGCGTGGTGGAGCTGAACTGGTACAGGAACTGTCTTGCGAGGTCCTCCCAACCGGTCACTGATCCGATAGGGAGCTGGCTGTACCAGGCAAATGCCGGACCTTCCAATGTCTGTACGAAACACTGGAGTTTGGCGGCTTCTTGCTGAGCCGAGGTCCCCAGCATAGGGCCACACCTGGATGAAAAATGTGCCATGTGCTGTGGCGGGTCTTCTGTCCTGTTGAAGGGAGAGAAAGTGGGGTTCCCAAAACCTGGAGGAGCGGTCATATCATCCACCCAAGCAAGATAAGGCTTGCCATCCGGTGGGACCGCCACCTGGCGCGTTTCCAATGCTTCAAGGCGAGCTGTGAGTGCCGCAATAAGATCATCCGGGTGGGGGTCCCTGTCTTGATGGGGATCCGTAACCACAACTACATTGCCAGGTTCTTCAACACGGTAGACTACTTCGGCTGCTCGTGGATCAACTGGCGGAACAACCTGAGGGGCGACTGGGGGAACCCGGACTGGATTTTTCAGATTTCCCCGTCGCTGGGGAGGGTTTGGCGAGACGTATCGCGCCCTCTTGCCATACGTTCCGGCTTCTGCCCTGTCTGTGGTAGTAGCATGATCAGGGTTGCCCAGAGGCATCTCACCGGGGGGAACTTGTTCCTGCCCCTGCTGCCCCAGCCTGGGATTACCATAGTCTGGTCGCTGCTCTACGGCGCCCTCAGCCAAGAGTTCGTCAACCAGCCTCTTTTTCTCAGCAAGCTGTTGGCGTAACGTGGCCTTCTCAGGATCTTCGTCCAATTCTACATAAGGGCGGATGGGTCGGAGTGTGTGATAGTTCCAACGTGCTCTTTACCCTTGCCGGTGTTTTGACCGAGTACCAGCGACTCGGTGGGTACGGGGAGGCCTAGCAGGTTCCTCTGCTGACGGGTAATCCTCCCTGATGGGTCCAGCAGTGGCGGTACGCCCTCGGGGGGGGGGGGGAAGTCTCCATCAAGGAGTTCAAGCTCATCTTACTTGTCTGCAATGTCGGCCATGTGTGCCGCGACCCCTGTCGGGGGCATGTACTCAATGTCACATAATGAATCGGGCTGCCGTCGGATAGGGTCGAAGATGAGAGCGGCATAGTGTCCCCAACCCTGGACTTGCACATGGGGGATTGCTTCCCTGACGATTCTGCGAAGTGCTTTAAAACTCTGAAATCATTTCCGTTGCAGGGAGCCCTGACGGCCTGGTGACTCGAGGTGCTGGGCCACAAGGAGTGCAGCCGAATCGATCAGGCGGCACTGCTCGCCGATTTCTTCGAAGTGCTCTCGACTTCGGGGTACACCACCCGCTCGTAGCAGAGGCAGAAGTGTGTCGCCCATAGGGTTCGACAGAAACACCCCACTTCTTCAGGGGTAAGGGACTCTAGTACGTGAGAATTCAGTGCTGCCATCGGCCAGAACTTCTCCGGAAAGTAATCTACTGCAAGAATACTCCAAAAGCTCCTAGGTTCGGACTCAGGGTCTGGCCCTGTATTGCCCCACTCGTCAACTGGGGGCAGCTGAGGGACCGGTAGCGGTACCGAGGCAGACCTCTGGGATAACAAACTTGGCGGTGGAGAATAAGACAAACGAGCTGACTGGCAGCCGAATTCCGAGCCATCCTACGAAGAGTGAGGTGACCTGGCCACGATGTCACTGTAAGATGGGCTGATAGCCACAGCTTCCGTCACAGGAATCACAGCTACCGGCGACCAGTCATGTCGTCGTTCTACCACCACTGGCCCCCAAAATATCTCTCTGTGATCTCTGGTAGAGGTAGAGGGTGCTTCTGGTGATGATGGAGATGATTGCGCAGTCGAGACCTGCGGAATTCCCAAGATTTCTTCCTCCTGGATATACCTGCGGAGAGAGACGGGAATCTGGTGGACCTCATATTCCGGGAGAATGAGGCTAACGCGTCTGGTTCCTGCCCCGGTCCTTGATATGGAGGAGTGGGGAGAAGGTTCCATTGCTGAATCGCACTCCGCTTCAGAGTCGGAGAAACGTGCAGGTTTGTTCTCCACCCGAGCATTCCCAGGACTCTTTTGTGGTGGCGACGACCTACTCTCCTACCCCAGGGTGGCTCTTCGGGACAGGGTTGATCCCTATCATGGAGTCTCGGGGCGGCGCTGGCACCGTGGAGGAGAGAACCCCCACTCGAGATAGTGGAGGTGCGAGGGGAACTAGGGAAAATGTCGAAGGGTACGTGGGGAGGACCTCCATGAACAACACCCATGTGGGAGAAGCCTCTGTTGGAATCGGCAGGAGCATGGGGAGGACCTCCATGGTCGATTCGGGCGGAGCGAGGCTGACCTTCGCTCCTCGAGTTGCTAGGGCGAGGAGGACCTTCGACGGTTGCAGCGAGGACGTAGGGAGGGCCCCCACGTTGGAGAAGGACTGGACGGACATTGAATTGAAATTGGCGGTCGGGGGCAGGAGGGTGGACTCCATACCCTGTAGAGTGGGCGCGAGAAAGGTTTCCACGCCGAGCGTCACTACCGCGGGGCAGGTCTTCCTTCGGGATGGGGGTAGCATGAGGCATGCCTCCATGACGAACATCAGAGCGGGGAAGGTCCGCGCTCTATGGAGTAGTGGTACGGGGAGGACCTCCGTACGGGGTGACATCACCGCGGGTTAGTTCACGGTGATCACCACTTGGGCCTCCAACCCGGAGAGCCAACCCAGCCTTCCCGCGAGGCAGTTGGGGTCTCGATCCAGGTTGGGTGAAGGAGTGCCCCTGCTCAGTGTATGCAGGGGCTACATAATGCACGTCGGTGGTGGCTCGGGCCACTGTAGCTGTCGACGTCGACGCGCCTGGGCGAGCGTCCTCAGCCCGGGCCCGGCACTGACGTCGGGTCAGGCGAGCTGGTGCAGGAGGTGTAGGGACATAGCCTGCCTGCTCTTCCTGCGGAGCCGGACGGCGACGCTGACGCCGCCGGATGGGAGCTCTCGCTTGGAGCCCTCGGGTCAGGACCCTGAGCGGGCTGAGCCGGATGGCGCCCGCCTCTTCGGAGTAAGGTGAGGAGTCGTCAAGGCATTCCGGGGACAGGCTCCCGAAATGGTTGAACGTTGGGGTGGGGAGCAGGGGCTCCCTGCACGTCCTGTTAGGGTGGCGTTGAAAGCGGGGCCTGGAGGCCTCCAGGTCCAAGCGGGCCATATCCCTAGTTGGGATGACCCCTTCCTCCTCATACCTGCGTACAAGGTTGTTGATCACCCTTCGCTGGATGACCTCTGAGGGGGAAAGGGGGCGTGAGCGCCCCGTATTCCGCGATGTGGCAGCCATCGTGGCGGTAGAGGTGCCATGTGGGGTGGTTGTGGCGATGTTGCCCCTGCCCCTGCGTAGGCTAGCGAGCGGTGATCGCGTCTCTATAACAGCAACCTGGTTCCTGAGAAACGAAGGGATCAACTTATCAGAACTGAGAGGGAAAAGGATTGACAACCAGTGCCCCAGTATCCTTTCATTCTCCATGTCTGTAAGAAGGATCCACGCCAACACGCTGCAGAACGGAGTGCCCCACTTTCTACTGCCCCGACTTCCGGTGAGTTTCACGACAGGCCCGCTATTTGCTTGGCGGGACCAGGCGCCAGATATCTGGATCCGGTGACACATCATTCTACTAGTGTCTGGAATGCTACTAATCTCCATATTGAGGAGAATAATTTCACGTCGGGATCACCATTTTTGTTTCTGACGCTTTCGTCGGGGTGCGCGTGCATCCGTTCGTCTGCGGAGGAGGACGCGCGGTGCTTGTTGCCCCGCATTCCCGCTTTCCAAAGTCGGATGGCATTCGCTCCTTATTCAGGGACGTCTGCTCCTTGATCGAAACGGGGTGATGGGATGTCAGTTCTTCTTTCTGTGTATTCCTCCTCAGAACTCGTCACCTAGTCCGGGTCTCCCTCATAGATTTCATACGTAGTTCATGAAACTCTTCCCAGTGCCATGTTTCCATGTATGCCTGTTAATTACACTGCATCTGTCAAGACATTCCAAAGGGTCTGGTCGGGGTACCAACCTTCAGTCGGGGGAGTAGTCACGTTGAGGCATCAGTAGCATGTCTGGATGCTGGGGAACCTAGCGCGTCTGTCTGTTATCCCTAGTCATAGGGCTTATTGAGGGTGTGGAAGCCCGAGGCATCCCACATCGAGCACGGGGAATTATATGTCATAGACACATATCTGAGGTTTTCCTCAGCTTCCTGTGTTTAACGCAGGGTACGCCTTGAGTTTAACATCTAGCGGAGACGGATCAACCCAACCGGAGAATTAGCTAGGATAGATCGGATTGAGGGATTTCCCTTGATGGTATGCCGATACCGGGGCCAACCCATGGGCGGTTGTAGAGAGGAATATACAGAAATGGTCTCACCGAGATATGATGGTCCGGGCGAGAACCGGGATGGGTGATAGGTGGATGAATGAAGTGGAGGGGGAGTGAAATGGGACCATCACAGGGGGGCTACGGTGAAGTTGGGCTTGAGCCTTGAAGTGGCCTCCTACGTATCCCCGTGGTAGGGAATCAAAGTCCGCGTAGTTCGGGATGGTGCGGGTAAACCGACTTGAAGGTGGAACTTGGCCCGATGGATGTCGTCAGCGTACCGATGTGAAGGTGGACCTTGGCCCAATGAAAAAAGGGTTTGAACCTCAGGGAGGCTTCCTATGTACCATGCCTTGACATGGATCAAAGTCCTCGTAGTTCAGATTGTGGAATGGGGACGTGGCACACCGACAAAGAGACAGTATGAGCCAATGATTGTTGGGCTTGAACCTCGGGGAGGCGTCCTATGTACCATGCCTTGAAACGGATCAAAGTACTCGTAGTTTGGATTGGGGAATACAGTTTAACATCATGCGGGACAGGGGTGAACCGACGTGAATGAGATGACTAGTGGGCTTGAACCTCGTGGAGGCTTCCTATGTATCATGCCATGACATGGATCAAAGTCCTCGTAGTTCGGAAGGGGCTTCATCGGCGAACCGACATGAAGGTGGACCCAGGGGTCCACTTGTGGTGGGCATGAACCTCATGAAGGCTTCCTATGTACCATGCCTTGACAGGGATCAAAAACCTCGTATCTCATATAGGGTCTTTGTCGGCGAACCGACGTAAAGGGGGACCTTGGTCCTATGAGTGGTGGGCGTGAACCTTTGGAAGGCTTCCTACGTACCATGACTTGACACGGATCAAAGACCTCGTAGTTCAAATGGGTGAGTCACAACGGCTTGCCGTCGGACCGGAATGCAGTTTAAAGTCATGCTGGACAAAGGTGGAACCCGACGTGATGAAATGATAGGTAGGCTTGAACCTCAGGGAGGCTTCCTACGTACCATGCCTTGACATGGATCAAAGACCTTTTAGTTCAAATGGGTGTGCAGTTTAATGTCATACGGGACAAGGGGGAATACAGTTTAACGTCATGCTGGACGAGGACGAAACTCGACGTGAATGAACGACCGAGCAATATGGCTTGAACCTCATGGAGGCTTCCTACATACCATGCCTTGACATGGATCAATGTCGCCGTAGTTTGCTAGGAGTAGAGGTTAGGGTCAGTGCTCACTCTAAGCCCATGTGAGTCATGCTCAGTGTGAGAAACAAGAGGTTGCAAGGACCTGACGATCACGTCGCGAAGGATGCGTCCGTGAGAAGCGAAGAGGGGCTTACGCGTTAGGTGGCCCATGGTGCTGGGACTTACTCCAGGATGGAGGCCCATAGTGCGACAAATCGCATGGGTCACAGTTTAACGTCATGTGTTGAGGACGTGGTGCTTGGCAGTTTAACATCCTGCATCTCGGACGAGGTGGGTTCACTCCACACCCCTAGGACATACATAACTGGTACCCTCTGGTCCTTGGGGAAGGGAAGGTACCAGTAAGTCCATGGTCAAGGGGGGTTGTGGAATGACCCATCGAAGGGTCCATGTTAGCGTGTCTATGCGAAGAAGCAATAGCCGTTAGCGTGCCTATGTGAAGAAGCATTAGGATAAGCAACGCCACGGGTGGTGTTGTCCATGGGATTTTGAAATCACATCGTGCAAACCTGGAGGGTCGCACGGGAAGAGGAATCACTAAGCAAAGGAGTGTGCTTCGCGAAGTGGAGTGCCTTGGCCTTAGCATGGGGCGTAGGTGTGAGTGGAAGGTGCTTCGCGAAGTGGAACAGTGTTCGCGGAGAACTGTCTCACGAAGAAGAGGTGCCTTGCGAAGCAGGGTCCTGCAAAGCAGTGTGCTTCGCGATGTGTAGCGATCATGCCATAGCATAGGGATCACTAGTATGGGTTGTGTGTTTCGCGAAGCATAAGTGCTCCGCGGCTGCCCGGGTTCCCTTGGGAATCCCCCTCCTTCGCGAATGCCCTTGATCTTCGTGAATGGGAATCCCTCTCGGAAGAGGGGCTCAAAAAGAGACAAATCAAGGGCGTCTCGCGAAGTAGAAATACCTCGCGGAGCTCATGATTCCCGGGGCAAAGAGTGCTTCACGATTCGGGAGAGGAGAAGCCAAAAGGTCGGATTGTCCGTCCATGGGACTCAGGGGGAGTCCAGTATTTATAGGGAAGGGGCTCCACGAAGCGGAACTCACGCGCCACCTGGGGTGCTTCGCGGTGCGCTCGTGAACATCAACAGCGTCCGCGAAGAGTTTCCACCTCTGGAGCTTCGTAACGGGCTCGCAAACGTCAAATGTGTTCGCGGAGATTTACCGCCTCTGGAGCTTCGCGGCGGGCTCGCGAACGTCAAATGCGTTCACGGAGAGTTACCGCCTATGGGGCTTCACAGCGGGCTCGCGAACATCAAATGAGTTCACGGAGAGTTACCGCCTCTGGAGATTCGCGAGACCGCGCTGCCCGCGGTGCTTCGCGGTGGTGCTTCGCGGCGGTGCTTCGCGAGACCGCGCTGCCCGCTTTCTTTTTCGTCCATCCCTTTCATGCAATATTTTGGCGCCAACATCCATCAAGTGGGCGACCTCAGGATACTAGTTCAGATGTGCAGGGCTAACAAATCAAAATCAATCAAATGAGGCGTAGGCAGTGCTATTCATGCGGCGGGCAGGGTCACATGGCTAGAGACTACCCGACCCGTTCGACAGATGAGTAGTAGGCAATAGAGGAACCTTACAGTAAGAGGCAGAGGATCGACCATGGAGGTCCTCCGGGAGCAGGAAGATGTGGTAGAGGAGATGATCGTGCAACAAGTGGATTGGAGCGGGACTAGATTTTTTGTTGTCGTGGTTTTTGGACGCTTTGTGTCATCATACATTGAGTTGAAGTAATAAAATACACTTTTCCTTGTGATGTTTTCTTCTATATCCTTTTTCTATGGTTGATACTGAGAGGTTCTGATTGAAACCATTAACCTGACACTCATATCTGAGATTCCTACTGGAGGAGAGCCAGTGACCACACACTACAGCCGACAGTGTGACTCGACCCTTGGAGGCGAGAGTAACGGTTGGATCTCTTTATTGTAGCATTGAGGCCTTACGATGTCGTCCATGGCATGAAATGGTACCATTCATGTTAGGATTGACTCTAATAGGAAAAGGGCTTGGTTCATCTAGGGAATGAGACTAGATTTCACATTTCGGCACAGGATAAATCTTAGCAGCTCTTGCAGGATGTAAGAGAAAAGGGGTGTAGTCGATTTTGTTACAAATTGGCTAGTCACACCCGTAGTTCATAGAGCGAACTGTTTCAGGTTTACTCTAATATCAAAAGTCTCAGGTGTGACTTCTCATAGAAGGACCTAGACCTAAGACGGTGATGTTGGCTTGAGTTTCATTGGGACTATGACTTTGAGATAGTCTATGCTCCTGGGAAGGGAAACGTAGTAGCAGAGTTTATCTCACGATGCCTAACTTGTCACCAATAGGCTTGGTACAACCGATAGAGGTTCTGGAGTGGAAGTGGGACATGATATACATGAATCTTGTGATGGGACATCCATGTACTTCCAGAGGACACGACTCTATCTGAGTGATCATAGACCGAATCACCAAGTCAGCTCACTTCTTACAGATCAGAGAGAAGGGATCAGTAGAGAGCATGGGACACTAATACATTCAGCAGGATTTTGGGACATAGCTTCGCTTGAGCACCACCTTCTATCCTTAGATGGGTGGTTAGACAAGAGGACCTTGCATACTCTCAAGGACATGCTCCGTGCATGTTTCCTCAACTTTAGTCATAGCTGGGAGGATCACCTACCTTTGGTAGAGTTTGCATACAAAAACAGCTACCACTCCACCATCGAGATGACCCCTTACGAGGCATTGTACGGTCGACCTTGCATATCACCTCTATACTGGACTGACACTGGGGAGTTAGCACTTGACGGACCAGATATGGTTCAGGCAATGTCGGAGAAGGTGTAGATCATCCAGTATTAGATGAAGACTGCACATAGAAGACATAAGTCCTATGCTGATAAGAGACGGAGACCACTGGTGTTCGAGGATGGAGACCACATCTTCTTATGGGTCTCACCTCAATGAAGTCTACGGATATTTGGTTGGCACAACAAGTTATCTCCACATTTAATCAGACCATTCTAGGTCCTCAGAAGAGTAGGCGATGTGTCTTACCGCCTAGCCCTTCCACCTCAGCTACACCGGGTGCATGATGTCTTCCACATATCTCAGCTAGGGAGATACGTGCATGACACGTCCCTTATCATCGACCACGGGGAGCTAGACATCGATGATGGGGAGAAATTATCAGAGGTCGTAGTGGATATCGAGGATCAACTGGAGTGGGTCGTACGTGGCCAGTTGATTCCTCTTGTGCACATTCACTGGCAGCACGGTAACCTCCAGGGGAGCACTTGGGAGCGGGAGGCTCAGATGCGTGTACAGTACCCCCTTTTGTTTCCCTAGTGTGTGTTATAGCTTTATAGAGATGTAAAGCCCAGAGGTGGGAGTAATGTATTGCCCTGGAAATTTCAAGGAATTTTTTTCAAAAATACTTTTGAATTTTACAAGTCTGTGGTTCTTGAAGAATCTTTATTCTGAGGCCCGGTGTGCCCGGAATCATGTTTTTTAATTGACAACTCTCCCATTAATTTTGTGATCTTTTCGCCTCCCCCTCTTCCATTAATTTTTTCCAACACCTTTAATTAATAAATTGAATCCTAAAATTAATTAATTAATGTTTTTGAATTTTAAAAATTCATGTTTTAATAAAATAATAACCTTAGAAATTATTTTATTTTGGCACTCGTAGTGTTGAGAGGATTTATGGAGAGCTCTTGAGAATTAGAATAAGGAGTTCTTCTCTTCAACAAAGAACACCGTCCTTCCAATGAAGAACCGTCGAAAAATGATGATCATCTCCTTCGATCTTCAGCAAAGACAAATAAAAAGGATCCACCCGCATGGAATGCTAACGACGTGTCATCCTCTCCTCCTTCTTCCCCGACGTCAATGAGTTGAATCCGTCTTACCACAACACTAGTCTTTCGCGACTTTGTCTATGAACAAACCTTATTTCATGGTAGGGGAATTGTATAATTTTAGTTTGATAAAATTATACTCTTGTCGTTGTTTAATGTGAATGATTTTTTGGCCAATTGTTATCTCCTAACGCGGAGGGCGCGGGCCGAACGGACATGGCCCGATGACCCTCCATTGTTTCTTGATTTTTAATTTGCAACGGGAAGCAGCGACAATCGAGGGCAGTGACCGCGCACCGGCCTTGTGCAGAAGAACCATGGCCCGCAACCATCGGCCGCTCGACCATGGAAGAACCGCCGACCGGGCTAGTGGAACTGCAGCACCCCATGGCATCTTGCTTCGGAAGACCGCGGCCCGTGTTCCGCAGGCCGCTCGGTAGAGGAACCGGCCTGTAGGCAGCCGGCCGGGCTGGGAAGACCCGCGGCGCCAGGAGGGCACTGCAATGATGGAACCGGGGCCCGCCCATGCAGGCTGCTCACACTAGGGAAGACAGGCCAGCTTCGGCTATCCGGACAAGAGGGTGGCGCTGCTTGGCACTGCCAGTTCGAGAGATCGGGAGGCGGCACCCTCCCGGAGCGCTCGGTCGGCCGTGTAGTGCCACGTCGTGCCGTGTTGCGCCCCATCAGGTCGGGACATGTTCTTCACTATGCCGGTCTGACCCTCTTCTTGGTTGGACCCGCCAAACCGGGTCGGGCCGAACCGCCAGCCCATTGGGCTTAACAGTTCGGGCCCGCTTTCACTAAAATGTGAATTACATAAATACCATGCGTTCGATCAACGCGCCGTCTATGGAACTGGGACCCTTGTGAAGAAGCGGTCCTTTTTCGATACTCTATGTTAGTTTTTGTATGACTTTGGAAAATGGCCAGGTTTGGAATGAGCGTATTTCCAATCGGGCCCATGGAACAGAAAAGCCAATATCTCTCAGACCGGGCGTTCGATTGACTCGCTGTCTGTCGCGTTGGGTTTTTTTTATGATACAAAATATCAGGATACATCAACAATGTACTTCATGATAGTTGATGTGTTGAACCCTTGGCTTGAGGAGTGGACCCTCCTCAAATCGAGTGTGCTGTGTGCGGGAACACTAGAGTGGGTTGTGACTGCGACGACTACCGTACTGGGATCCTCCATGTGTTTGACGACGTTGACTAATATACATGGATCCTCTGTGGGTTCGTCATCGATGACTATTATACTTGGATCCTCTGTGGGTTTGGCAGCGATGACTACTGTACTTGGATCCTCCATGGGTTCGACAGCGATGACTACTGTACTCGGATCCTCCGTGGGTTCGGCAGCGAGGATTACTATATTTGGATCATACGTGGGTCAGCCAGCGACCACTACTGTACATGGATCCTACGTGGGTTCGGCAGTGACAACTACTCTACTTGGATCCTACGTGGGTTTGAGAGTGACGAATTCAGCACTTGGATCCTACGTGGGTTCGACAGATTAGATGAATCAGTGACAACAACTTATCATCTCTATTGCTATACGAAAGGTGTATATCTGTGTGAGATGAGTCATGAATTTCAATCATTATCTTCGATGTGATCGACGTTACTTCTTGTGTGGACTAGGTTGTGCTTGGGCTCGAGATTTGGAGCCGAACCGATATTTTTAACTTAGGTATATGGATTAGAAGATACCTAAATAGAGTTGGTTGATACTTTGTGATTGTATCTCTCTTCTGTGGCCTATCCTTTGTGTATTCTGGGAGACTTTTGGGGGTCTCAGGGTCCTTACTGAGTATCATTATACTCACCCCTGCACGGGCAATTCTCACACTACATTGTGTTGGATAAAGACGACGGACATCGCGGATCGTGGCAGGGACATGTAGAGAAAGATGGTACCCAGAGGTGGACCAATTGGCGGGACGTACACAGAGTTGAAGGACGAACCCGAGGTGCTGAGAAGACCATATGTACCCACCCTTCAGGTGGGATTCCCAGGTGACGACTCAGTGGTTAATGCTTTACTTTACTGTTGTTGTACTAGACTTTCAGTTGTACTGTACTTACTGTTGGGCTTATATTTCCGGCCCCTTTCTTTTCAAAACTTACTTTTGTATACAATTATAATATTTGGATATTTCTATTGCATAATCTATTGTTTTTTACTATATAAAGGCAATGATTTCCGTTTTTATCGGGATTTAAGCCTTTGGTGCTAGTCGCTAGCCCCTCGGCTATGGAAGGCAGGCTTGGGGGTAGTCCGGGAATGTGCCCCAAGGATGGGTTGTGACATTATGTATGGTCATTTTTATCTTATAAAATAAATTCTAGAAAATAATATCCATTCCACATGAACTCAATTACTTATGAATTAGGAAACTGATTTTGAACACCATGAAAAGACTGCTCCAAGGTGATGAAATAAAACACTATTACACGTCAATAAATCCAAAAATGAACTCAATTAATTATAATGATTATAATACATGTAGAAAGGGTTATTAATTATTTAATTATTTAATTTAATATTATTATCTAATACATTAAGGTCATGTGCAGAACACATTCAGACATAAGGTATGGGTTTTCTGATCTCACTTCCATTTTTGTGAGATACTCCTTACTAACTGCTATTTATTCTGTATGATGTATTTATACAGCCCATTTATATATCATATCCTAATTATAGTTATTAAAATGGAATTAAATGTATTATTTTATGATTATTATTTTTGGTGAATATGGTTCAATTGATTACAAAGTAGTATGGGGTTATTCCTAAACCCCCGTTTTTCCTTCGGTTTACTTTTTATATTCATTTACTCAAATATAAGGCTTCATAATTTATTATATATTTCTTATAAATTCCCATTTTATGTTACAAATTCATATATCTAGATCATATAATCATAATTATATGGGATATACATGTTTTAAAGTGGATCCCATTCAATTCTTCCCTATAATCAATCCTGATTGAAGGAATATTCTCAAATTATTACCCATATTTGTGTGAGAAATAAAATATTTTTTACGAAATAATTATTTTTTATAAAATAAAAATAATCAGGTAAATAAATATTGGATAATTTCAAGTTTTATGAATACAATCATTCCCTTCATCTTTAAAATCTCTTTAATATTTTCCTTAAATCGCACTAAAATGTTCTATTTGTCAAGTTTCATAAATACTATTTTTATAAGAATTCACTTCAACCGGAAATCATTTATATGTCGAATATAATTTCAATGTCCTTAACATTTATTTTTTGGGATCTACATGTTTAAATTATTATTTTATTACAAATACAAAGGATTTTCCAAAATAACTCTTCTTTCCAAAGTAAAATATTAATTTTCTCGTCTCATTGTTACATCAATGAGATATATGACTTGTTTGCCACTTATTAATTTTGTGTGTGGTGTATGAACTTCAATTTTATATACCAAATAAATATTGTCTTTATTTTAATGATATTATAATTGATTATGATTTGAATTTTTCAATGTGGTTTGGAAAGTTTGAAATGTTTATGGATTATTTCCTCAAGAAATTTTCAATGGTATCATTTAAAATTATCACCATCTATGTCAACAGAGATTGTTGAATCATGTACATAAATGAGGTTTGTCTATTATGATAACATACACCATATGTTATTGAAGGGTTGATTATTAGTTTTACTGTAGGTATTTTAATTAGATACCATTCATGGGTAATAGTTAATGTGTTCTCATTTCGTATTATAGTTTCTCAATATAAAATTTTATGTTGATTTTGTTTTACCATTTTCGTAAAACAATTTTATTGGAAATAGTATGTGAGGGGAGGGCCTAATATATTCCCTCAATGCATTGGTAGGCCTTATTAGAAAAACATAATTGGGTATTGTCTTATACCTTACCGAAGAATTTTCGGACAACTTGGATGAGCCATTGACAATGTGTTTATATTGTCCAGCGTTTTGAATTCTATGGTTATGAAATTAGTAATTGGTATTCAATGTGGTTATTCAACTAGTATAATTTACATGGTTATGTTTCACTATAGAAATATTTATTCATCTTATATTCCTTCCATGTTATGCTCAATATTATGTTTTAATGGCATGTGTTCTTTAGTTATTCAACAATATTTATTATTTATGATTCTGCTATATTACATACCCTTACATATAATCTGAGCCCAACCATTTATTATTTTATCTTTCCCTAGGTTATGAAGATGAAAAAACTTAACAATCATTCATGGATACCATTTATTTCATTTTACATTGTATCATGTTTTATTTACTTTTCATAATGTATTATGGTTATCAAGATTATAAACTATTATTCCGAGACTAATAAACTAATCAGTCCTCCCGGGTATGATTCCTCTTAATCATTCAAATAATATAAAATAATTCACCAGATACAAGATTCTGGGTTGTGGTGTCACAGTTGGTATCATGGATGTTTAGTAGCATCCATGCAAATAATATTTAGAAAATTAGAGAACAAATCCTAATATAGACATTAAGGATAAGAAGATAAGGACACCCTGGAATTTGGGTATAGTAGAGATTATGTGGAACCTACAATAATACATCATAGTCTTGATAATACAACTGGACATAGATATATAACAAATAAACCTTTTCTTAAGAACTCTGACACGATGTCTCCGGCCAGACATAGGGTAACCTGGAATATGACAATGAGCCATAATGTGCACCTGGTTTGACACTCTTAGGATATATGCTTAGGAAAAATATCCTTTTTTATAAATCATTATAAACTATTTATAATTAAATAAAAACTCAATAAACCATGTTTATGACTTTATAAATAGTTTTTTCAAATAGTTTCAATTTAAGTTTTGTGTTTTCAAAGAATCAGTATTTTTTTCAAGTGAAATTTCAAATTAATAAGACAAAATTTATTAACAGAGGGATGCACGTAACACCCCAAGAATTAAAAAATAAAGATAATATAAAATATAATGAACACAACACTGAGTCTCTCTAAAACAAACATTGCTATTATAATTATTTAAAAAAGATAGTCAAAAACCGAGCCATTCAACATTATTTTTCCACTTATATTATTTAAATTTCAAAAAGTAGACATAAACAATTGTGATGAGTAATATATTTAGAGTTTAATAGGATCAACATAACTTTTTAATGAAATGAAATTTGACCCTTTTGAATAGTAATGTTACTGTTATACATAGTAATATAACCTGTATAAATAGTCATATTGAAAAATGAATAGTCACTTTATCCTTTAAAGTATATATAAAATTGCGAACTCTTATTAATGAAAGTATTATATAGTTATATAATTTTATTAGTAAATTAATATTTTAAAAATTAATATTTAAGTGTTGGTATTTTTGTGAGTCATAAATATTAAATTAAAATTTGATAATTAATTAAAAAATCTAAATGAAAATTAATTTAAATAAACCTTATTTACAAATCATTATTTTGTGTCTTATGATTTTTGGATAATTTTATGCGACCTTAGTTATTTTTCAGTGTAGTATAAAATCAGTTATAAATTTCAAATCTGTTTTTTTGTGTAAATGGGTTTTTAAATTTCAAATAAATATTATAATATTTAGAACATTAATTTCATAAAATTCATTTCATTTTTCAATTCTAAACTTCATAAAATGGTTAGGGTGAAATTATGGGATTTCTAAAAATAAATTAGTTTTTTATAAATTGTTAAATTGGATAATTTACAATAAATGTTAAATACATGAATTTTTTCATCATTGATTATTAAGGAGAGGAACAAATTTTTTTTCAAACTCACAGGCCAGAAGTTACTATTTTTAGTCACAATAATGAAAACTGTTTCTTTTCTTTAGAAAAATAATAAAATAATGAATTAAATAATGAGAAATCACCCATCTCCTGCATTATAAAAATCGAACTTCACCCCTCATTTCCTCACCCTTATCATCCTTAAATATTATCAATGTTTTTCCAAAATCCTATACCCTAGTCTCTATCCATGTCCATGAGATCATTATATTACCAAAAGACTAAAACCCTTTTTCTTTAAGGAGGTTCTTAAGGAGAAGTATTTAAGAGGTAAAATACTCTTCCTTTTCCTTTTATTTTCTTTTCAAGTTAATTATTTTGTTATACTATCATCACCTATTATATCCAAAATACGATAATAAATCTATTATAATCTATATATGGGAATTATATATTATTAATTTAATTTCATTTATCAATCTGCAAAATCTCTGTCTCTTTTATTTTAAAATTGAAATTAGCATCTCATATGTGTTGATTTTCAAATTTCATCTATGATGAGCTTTCGTTCTTGAATTTGTACTTAATGTATAGTCTTAATAACATATGATTGGTTCAAAAATGACTATAATTTTTTTATTATAAACTATTTAATTTTTGGAACCAGTATATATACAAAATACTAATTTATATGACAGAACAAGTGTGTCATGATAGAAACCCTCCAAAATAATCTAAATTGTTATCACAATTTTTAATATAATTAATCATCCTCATACCATATAATGAAATTAATTATATTCAATTTATTATTATATATGTTAATTAGCATCCTAAAAAATATATTATATAGAATTATATCCATTCCACTAGATCTCCATTACTTATAAACAGACTAACCGATTATGAAACCAATAAAACAAATGATTTGGAACGATGAAATTAAACTCTCTAACTCATCAATCAGGATATAAATGAACATAATAAGACTATAATAATACTAATACATGTAAAAAAGGTGATTAATAAATTAATTCATTAATTTAATTATATTATTTAATACTTTAAGGTAAAGTGAAAAACACATTCAGATATACTGTAAGTGTTTTCTCATCTCACTTCCATTTTTCTGAGATATTCTTTATACACCACAATTTCTTATGTATGATGTTTTTATACTTTACATTGATGTATAATATTATTAATATATTTATTTTCATGGTAATAAATTTATCCATTAATGATTATTAATTTTGGGTCAAATGAATCGATTGATTACATTATGTTATAGGATTCTACATGAATCCATATTTTTCCTTTATTTTACTCTATCTCATCCTTTATAAAAATATAATGCTTATTTATTTTTTAATATTTCATATACATTTTATTTATATGTTCCAAACGAAATTTCTTTATCATATAATCCTTATGTGATGGGGATATATATGTTTTAAGATTGTTCCATTTTCAATTATTCTTGATAATCAAGTCTAATTAATGGGAACTTCTCATATTTTTACCCATTTTAATGTAAAATATATAATATATTTTAAGACATAAATATTTTTATAAATCTATATTTTCTATCCTAAAAAATCATGGTTCAATTTTGGTTTTTTGAATATAAACATTCCCTTTTGCTTTAAAATCTCATTATTATTTTCCTTAAACCACACAAAAATGTTTCATATCTAATGTTTCATAAAAACACAGTTTACATGATTTCCAATTAATGGGAAATAATTTATGAGTAAAATATAATTTCATTGTCATAAATTTTTTGTTTTTGTGATATAATTTATTAAAATCTTATTTTATGTCAAATATAAATGATTATCCAAGGAAACTATTATTTCCAAAGTAAAAAAGGATTTTTCTAGTCTCACATTTAATTCAGTGACATATATGCCTTCTTCACCACTTATTGGTTTGTGTGTAGTTTATGTAATTCCATTTGATATATCATATAAAGAGTATCATTATTATCCTAATATTCTAATAGGTTATGATTTTATGGTTTCAATGTGTTATGGGACACTTCAAAATTTTTAGTGATTAATTCCCTATGAGATTTTCAGTGGTCTCATTTAAGAGTATCTTCATCTGTGTCAGCATACTTTGCAGAACATTTTACTTTATTAGGGGTTATTTATAAATATAAAATCTACCATATTTTTTTTATTTTTTATGAACAGTTTGGTTGTGGGGTTTCTAATTCGATACCATTCATGGGTTATAGATAAACTATTCACATTTCGTATGCTAGTTTTTTTAAAAAGAATTTTCTTATTGTTTATGGTTCATAATGTTCAAATAGGTGATGTATTGGAATTAGTATGTGATAGGTGGTGCCTCCTATATCCCATCCATTCATCGTTAGGTCTCATGATAAAAATGGTATTTGTTAATGGATGAGGCCTTACCCTGGTAATTTTAGACTTCTTGGATAAGACCTTAACAATGTGTTTATGTTGTCCCACATTATGAATTCCCTCATTATTAAACAATTAATTGATAATACTTGTGATTATTCGACTAGAATAATATCCATGATAATGTTTTATTATTGAAATATTTATTTAGATTTTATTACTTCCTTATTATGCTCAAGAATTTATTTTAATGGAATGTATTACTTAATTATTCACCAAGCCTTATTATTTTTTCTTCCACTATATTAAATACCCTTAATAAGAATCTGAGAATATCCCTTTGTTATGTATCCATACACTTTTTTATGATGAACAAAACATTTAATAATCATTCTAGGATGGAGTTTGTTTAATTTTGTATTGTATCATGTTTTAGTTACATTTGACAATGTAATATGGGTTTCAAGATTATAATATAGTCCTACAAGAATTATTAACGAATGAGTCATTTAGGATTTGATTCCTTATAATCATTCCAATGTAATAAAATATTGCACCGGCTTCATGCATCTATGGTCGGGTGTTATAAAGAGTTTAGATACTATTCATGATACTAGAATTATGGGCACCCTCCAAGGTGTCATCCCCAATCTAAACTAAATTTACCATGGGCTGATTAAATCCTCGTAGTTCCAAATATAGAGGGATCCTCCATATTGTAATCCATAACCAAATATTTAATTCCACATGAGTCGATACACTCCTCATGGTTATTAATATATGGTCATCCTTAAAGTTATATTCCCCAACAATACCATTAATTACCATAGGGTTGAAATACAAATCTTGTATTGAAGATATTGGACTCTATCGATGTTTATTCCCCTAAAAACCCTTACCTAACCCTCCAACTATGTTAGGTAGTATAGGGAAGATCACACATGAGCCCCACCTTATTTCTAATTTTTCTCAACTATTAATGAATAAGAATTTTATAATGAAATCCTCAGTGCATAATACCTACTTGAAATTCAAACTGTATTCTCTTATGCAATGTGACTAATATTATTTTGTCTCTTGTTTCTCACAAAAATCAGAACTCAAAAGGCCTTATAGATATTTAATGATCATTACATTGGCAATTGGAATGTACCTCCACCTTTTGACTCTTACTAAGGTGGAAACCCTCACCGTTCCATTGATATATGTGGGTTTTCTTTTCTGAATTCATGGGATATATAAGAAAATTTTTTAAAGATAAATACTAACAAAAGAAATAATGTATGGTAATAAAATATATAGATCCATACTAGACCTCATTAAATCAAATCATTACAACTTAATTTGAGAAATCATTGGAACGTATTATAAACACATAGGGTCCCATAAAACATAATCTCTGAATCAAGTCATTGGCACAATGGTATCTAATCCTATAATATTATTTTATAAGGAATCAATAATATATATTCAATCTATAGGAGATTATTTTAGTATTAAATACCCACCAAAAGGGTGTATTCAGCTTGAGCTCTATTCTAAATAGCAATATTATTTCTATGGTGTCACTGAAAAATTCATAGTATCTGGATACCTTTGGAATGCATGTATGCCTTACTCAAAAAGAGTGTTGTTGTGAAATCCATCAGATTTTCTTTTACATAAAAAACTTGTCAACTATATTTAAATTCTTAAACAATTCCATTAATATCATATATAAAAAACTATAAATGTTTCAATATATTATGTGAGAGATATGTATAGACAAATACTATATATTTTGTTGCAGCACTAGAAAGTTTATTATCTGTGATTCCTCTTCAGAAAACATAAAAGATTTCATGAAATCCTAATAGAATCGTCAAATGTAATAATGAATGGAAAAATATTTTGAGAATTCAGTAATATTCGTAGGAAATATTCAGCTACAATGAATAACATGTGAACATTCCAAACATATTTCATGACTTTCATATCATGTATGGCCAAGTGGCCTCGACATACACTAGCATCAACACATATCATCCACTTGTAGGTGTTGAAAATACTAGTGTGGTGATATAATGGTAATAGTTCCCTACAAATAATAGAAGTATTACATGAATGTTTTTATTGGATGAACACCCATAGATCATCTTATCAGCAACTGGCTGAAAAGAAAAATGTGGATCCCATTTCCATATACAATCATTTCGAGACCATATCTTGGGAGTGAAGTAACCCATTCCATCCCTAGATTAGAAGGAAGAGGATAATGTCTATATAGAAACCCATGATTATCATTCGTAGATATAATATATTATTACATGAATATTCATTAAATGACATAAATATACACATGAGTATGATAATGTAACAGTTCTTTTGTTAACATGGAATCACATAAAATTGTTTCATACATTACCTAAATCATCACCCACTTTGTTATTCATAACTGGAACCATTACTAGAAAACTAATACATATTACATTTCTATATAACCCAAGCAAAGTTACCATATAAAATAGTGAGATAATATGAACTCTTTTATTTTTATTTTTATTTGTTTTGTTTTGATTATAGATATATGACCAAAAAACAAAAAAATAACAATAAAATTTTCTGCAAAATTTATCTGTTTTTAATATCCAGCAGTACTACCATTACAACCATCTGGACTCTGAAAAAAACCTCTCACCCAGGCTCCCTTTTATAAAAGAGCTTACCCTAGAAATCATTTTTCATTTCCGATGTGTGATTTTGGTTCTCCCTTTCCAGTGAAGAACATTTAGCATTTCAGATTTGGGATTTTATTTTAAGCACTTGATTTAAAAGGCTATAAAATACCAACTATAAGACCAATATAAATGAAACATAAGACATGGATTAAACATATAATAAATAGTTGAAAACAGAAATATTTTCATAATAAAATGTTGATGGAAAATAAGTTATATGGTTTTAGAGACACATACTAGAAATATAAAAAAGATTCATGTACATGACGTTGAATGCATATAGATTATAAACCATAAGACAAACATAAAAAAAACATAAAACATGGATTAAACATATAACAAATAGTTCAACATAAAAATAATTTCGTAAAAAAATAAGATGGGGAAAATAATTTATAAGTTCTCAAAGACACCTACAAGAAACATAAATATGTTTCAAGTCCGTGACTTTGAAATTCTATAAAATATAAACGATAAGACAAACATAAATGAAACATAAAACATGGATTAAACATATAACAAATAGTTGAAAATAAAAACAATTTCCTAAAATATGTTGATGTAACATAATTTATAAGCCTTCAAAGCCACATACTTGAAACATAAAAATGTTTAAAGTATGTCCCTTGGAATTCCTATTAAATTTAAACAATAAGACCAATAAAAATGAAACATAAAACCTAGAATAAACATATAATAAATTATTTAAATATTTAATTGATATTACTAATAATTAATAATATAATAATTAACTAATTAGTTATTATATAATGATTTTTAATAATTATAATTTCATAATTATAATAAAATTTATAAATTATAATTATATTACTAATTAACTAATTAACTATTATATAATTAATAATTACACTAAAAATTAACTAATTAATTATTATATATTAATTTTTAATAAATACTAATTAATAATTATAATGAATAATTGTATTTTATAATTATATTACTAATTAACTAATTATAAAAAGTGTGTCGACTATATCCTTCCCAAAAATTTAACTAAATAACTATTATATAAATAAAAATTATATTAATAATTAAATAATTAATTATTATATAATTAATAATTAATAATTACTAAGTAACTAATTATTAATTATATACTTAATAATTATATTACTAAATAACTAATTAATTATTACATAAATAATAATTATATTACTATGTAACTAATTAGTTATTAACTAATTAATAATTATATTACTAATTATCTAATTATATTACTAATAAACTAATTAATTATTATATAATTAATTATTAATTAGTTTTAATTAACAAACTAATTGGTATATAGTTAATAGTTATAGAATTAATAATTATATTACTCACTAAATAATTAATAATTAATAATTAATAATTATAGTGAATAATTATTATGAACAATCATAAAGAATAATATTATTACTAATTAAATAATAAATTGTTATATATTAATTTGTAATAATTACTAATTTATGATTATGATGAATAATTATATTTCAAATTAACAATTATATAATTAATTATTATTTTATTACTTAACAAATTAATTATTATATAAAAATTTTCAATAAATACTAATTAATAATTATAAATAATAATAATTTATAATTATATTACTAATTAACTAATTATAACAATAGCATCAACTATGCTTTTCTCAAAAAATTGACTAATTAACTATTATATGCTTAATAATTATATTAAAAATTAACTAATTAATTATAATATAATTAATGGTTAATAATTAATAAATTACCAATTACTAATTATATAAATAATAAATATATTACTAATTAATTAATTAATTATTATATAATTTATAAATACATTACAAAGTACTAATTAATTATAATTTAATTAATTATTATATTACTAACTGACTAATTAATTTTTAATAACTATAATTAATTATCTTATTATTATATAATTAAAAGTTATATAATTAATAATATTATTACTAATTAACTAATTAATAATTAATAATTAATAATTAATAGTTATAATGAATAATTATAATCAATAATTATAATGAATAATTATAACGAATAATTATAAAAATAATTATATTACTAATTATCTAATTAAATATTATACAATAATTTTTCTAAATTCCTAATTTTTTATTATAATGAGTAATTATGTTACAAATTAACTAATTAGCTATTATATAATTAATCATTATATTACCAATTAACTAATTAATTATTATATAATAATTCATAATAAATAATAATTATTAATTATAATGAATAATTTGATTTATAATTATATTCCAAATTAACTATTTATAACAAGGGCCATAACTCTATCTTTCTCAAAATATTTACTAAATTACTACTATATATTTTTCAATTATATTTCTAATTATGTAATTAATTATTATATAATTAATAATTAATAATTACTAATTGAAAAATTAATAATTATATTACTAATTAACTATATAATTATCGTATAATTATTTATTAATAATTACTAATTAAATAAATAATTATTATGAAATTAATAATTATATTACTAATTACTAATTATTAATTAATTATTAATAATTTTAATGAATAATTTTAATGAATTTTTATAATGAATAATTATAAAGATTTATTATATTACTAATTAACAAAATAATTATTATATAATAATATATAATAATTTCTAATTTACAATTATAATGAATAATTATAATTTATAATTATATTACTAATTAACTATTTAACTATTACATAATGAATATTTATATATCCAATTACTTAATTAATTATTATATAATAATTTTTAGTAATTACTAATTACTAATTATAATGAATAAATATAATTTATAGTTGTGTTACTAATTAACTAAATAACTATTAGAAACATAATAATTATATTATTGCTTATCTAATTATTTATTATATAAGTTATTATTAATAATTATCAATTAACTAATTAATTATTATGTAATTAATTATTAATAATACTAATTAAATAATTAAATAATTTATTATATGTTTAATCCATGTTTTATGTTTCATTTATATTTTATTTATATTTTATATTTTATAGGATTTCAAATGCACATACATGAAACTTTTTTATGTTCCAAGTAAGTGTCTTTGAAAGTTTATTAATTATTTTCCATCAACATGTTTTATGAAATTATATTTATTTTAAAATATTTTTTATACTTTTAATCTGTGTTTTTCATTTCATTTATGTTGGTCTTATAGTTTATATTTTATATACTTTCAATGTCATGTACTTGAATCATTTTTATGTTTCGTGATGGTGTATTTAAAAACATATAAATTTTTTTTCATCAACAAATTTTTTTTAATAATTTTAATTTTCATTTATTTGTGATATTTATAATCCATGTTTTATGTTTCTTTTATGTTTGTCATAAATTTTATAATTTGTAGCATTTTAATGTCATGTACTTGAAAAAAATTTATGTTTCAAGTAGGTGTCTTTGAAACCTTAAAAATTATTTTCCATCAACATTTTTTCTAAAATTATTTTTATTATAAACTATTTCATAAATTTTTAATCCATGTTTATTGTTTAATTTATATTGGTCTAATTATTTAAATTTTATAGTTGTTAAAAGTCAAGTACTTGAAATAGGATCTCACGTCTGAAATGGAGAGTGTTCTGTATAAGAAATGGAGAACAAGAATCCCACATTGGAAATGCAGAATTATTTTCCTGGGTAATACGTCCCATAAAAGGGATACATGGGCAAGGGATTCTATTAGAATCCATAATGTTGTAAAGGTAGTACTTCTGGATTTTAAATAGAAGATAAATGCTTCTAAAATACTTTTTATTTAATATTTTCCTTATGATTACATATATATATATATATATATATATATATATATACCAAACAAAACAAAATAGTTTTTTTTTAAATAATTTTTTTTTCATTTAATTGAAAGGTGGCATCGTTAATCCCATACTTCGGGCATATTTCTAAAAATTATTTTACCCTTCAGTTTAAAAAAACAATAAAAAAACATATTAGTAAAACTAAAAAATCATTTGTAATTTAGCCAAGGCCCACTGCCAATGATAGTATTTTTGGAATTTGTCCACTCCCCAAACCATCAGAGTAATCATGGTTTTCTCTCAATACTATTAATGTATGGATTGTCAATTAATGTACTTGAATCACTCCCCTTTCCCAACAATTATCTATTAGGATATAAAACATTTCCCAATACATTGTATGGTCATATAAGTCCCACCCATCTCATAATGAAAACCATTTTTTATGCCTTCTACAATATCATAATCCATTCTTCATATTATAACCCATGAAAAGAATGGGTTTGTAAAACATTTCATCTTATCATTACCTAAGTAAAATAGATTGGTTTACTAATAATTTCACAATTCAATCATAGAATAACCAATAAAAAGATGATGGTTTCAAAAGAACATCATCATGGTATAACCTATGTAATAAAATATGGTTTTACAAACATCTTTCCATTATAAACAAAAACCATTCAATTTATAATAATAATGCTATACTTTCATCATATCCCAAGTAATACATAGGTAAGATGAACAATATAATCTTAGCTGGAAAATTAATTTTTACTGATCATTTAAAACTTTTCATGAGGAAAATATCATTTCTAATATGAAAAAACATTATTTAATGAATAATACATTTTGAAAATAAATTTCATTAAAAACCCATTAACACATATAATGTAATCATTTAGTCAATTACTATTCATTATTTCATAAACATTTGTTCATTTTTTAACTTTTAAAATGAATATTCCTTCCAATTTTTTTTGTAAAAGACATATGTAATTTTTTTGGAAGATAATACAATGATTACATTAAACACAATTTCGAAAAAATTAAAACGTGGGTTGAAATTTCTACAATAAATTATTTACAAAATAAAAAAAAATTATAATACTTTTTGAAAATTTGGATTTGGATAAAAATAGATATCTGATCGAAGAAAAAATTATTGTCGTATTTTCATAAAACATTTTAATAGTTAATTTACTTAAAAATGACTATAATAATCGTATAATTAATTGAATCAACAATTAATGACCACATTAGAAGAAAACTAATTAGTATTTCTAAGAGGTATATCATGATATTTTAATATTGGGGACTAAATCATAAACAATTTTGACAACAAAAGATAATGTACCATAAAAACCTCACATATTTGGTAATAGTTATTCATAATACCCATGAGTGAATAAATTCTAATTGAAAATAAAAATATAATTTTTATTAATATATTCATGATATTACATGTTAGATGTATTTTATATAAACCTTCTTAAAAATATATGTGTATAAATATCATATGTCTCAAAGAAGGGATGTTGAAGAAAAAATATACATTACTGCGTTGATAACATTGGAACTATAAACCCCATCAGTGAGAGACAATAAAATAAATTCATAAATAAAAGTTATTTTTTTGGAGAATTATCAAAAACTATATTCATGGGGAGTACATACACTATATCTAACAAATACATGGTGGATATGGCTTTTGTCTCACAAAAAATAATAGTGAGACGAAAATAAATCATTAATCTTGAATTTTTTCATATGTATTGAAACATCTAGTATGATAAATATAATATATATATATATCTATTAAATATATATATTTAAATATCATATCATAAATGATTTATCTTGTCCTTTTATTACTCGTTTATTAACAATTTAATGATGATGTTTCGTTTCGGGTAATAACCACATTGTTTTTTGTCTAAATATTGATTTCTTATTTTTTATCACCATACTCTAATTTTGATTTCATTATAATCAAGATGGTAAGAATGATATTAATATAATTTAATTTCATTATATATTTATTTAGATTAATCCAATAAATTTAGTTATAGAAACTGAAAAACAATTTTCATGGTGATGGTAGGCCATAAAATTGAATGAATGGTATTTCAATTATTTTTTCATATTGTTAAAAAAAGGGAAATGATATATTATCATTAGAGAGTAATTTTATTTCATACTTTTATACTATTTTAATTTAACCCCATTCATATTACATTTCATATAAATATTTAATGAACCACGCTTTGGGGTGAGGTGGTAGTCCGCCATACACACGAGTGATGTTATCAGATTACAACAAAATGGAGTGTATAATTTTGGTTGTCATATCATAATTCCATATGTTTAATAATTTCATAAATATTATACAAAAATTATAAATACCATAGTATAAGAATCCTTTAAATTAGAGAATTGATTGACCAATGTTATCAGTTTGGGAGGTGGTAGTTCCTTGAACACAAGAATTATTGTTTTCCAACCGATTTGATAGAAGTTAAGATTATTGTAGGTAATTTTGTTAACATAAAAAATATCTTCATATTGAATATAATTTGGAAATTATATCATCATGTTATAATATTAATTTAAGGAGGTGGATGAATAAATAAAAAATTATCATTCATGAACTTTACCTCTTCTTTGGGTATTCTACATTGGTTTTCACGTAAAACATTTCTAGGTTGGATTTCTATCGATATTAAATAATCATAGTTATTAAAGGGAATATTTTATGTTGTTTTTCATTAATCTACTAAAAAATGGGTTTATTTTTAATTATGATAATATGAGGGGTTTTCCTTTTATATGTGAGGTGAGTGGAATTTGTGCAATTTTTTTGAAGATATATTTCTACCCAAATTATTTCATATCAAAAGGACCAAATAACAACCCATTATGGATAATAGATTGTATTTGTTGTAAATATTAACATAAAATGGGGTTTGGATATGTTTTGGGTTATTTCTAGCCTTTATCATATTAGTTTAAGCCCCCGATAAACAATTTATTTTACAATAACCATGGTAAATAATTTTTACTATTTTCACTATTCATTTTGACAAAAAAATAACTTCATTAGGTAATATAAAGTAATCTACATCCAAATATGAAATCTATTTTTCAAAATTACATTTACAGAATTAGAAAATTATAATTTAAAATATATTTGCCTATGTGGAAAGAAAGCATGTTTTTATAGAGAGATGTAAAAAACTATAAAAGTTATTATATCCAATTTCAATATGAATTTTTTTTAAAAACTAAATTAAATAAATGAATTTATAATTGAGATAATTTTACTCTAACACAAATTTATAATTTAATTTTTCTTTATTAGTAAAATAAATAGAACATAATTTTTCAATTATATTTCAGTTTTTTAAACATTTTTTAAAAAATGATTTTTTTTAAAAACTCCAAAAATTCACCCTAATTGTTTTTGAAATTCCTATAATGAAAAAATAAGTTTAGTTTTTAAATTTATATTATAAAATTTTTACATATTTATTTTATTAATATTCACAAAATAAATAAAAAACATTCTTTCATAAAATAGAGCTTTTGAAACATATAATTACTTTAAAAAATTTCTTCATCTAATAAAATTTTATTCATTTATATAAAAAATTTATAACTAATATTTAAATAGTTTTTAATACTATTTATATCTCTATGTTTAACATATATCTTAAAAATTTGTTTTAAAAAACTATGTTAATAATATAATGTGGTTTTCATAAAATGTAACATCATTTGTAATGCATTGTAACTTACTGTTCTATGTAGATTATGGAATCAAGAAAATTAAATATATTTGAAAAATAATAATTCAAAAAACCATAGGTTATTATAGTCTACCACATAAATTAAAACACATGGTAGTTACCCAAGTGGGCCAACATCCATATTGGTAACCGCCATTGACATACAACCTCAATTAAATTATAAACTACAGTGGAAATAATGTATATCCTTGCCATCTATATTTAGGCATCCAAAAGAAGACCATGTAATGTGATTGAAACCACTAAAATAATAGGGACGTTTTATACCCCTACTACTTCAATCACCAATGAGGCCTATTGATGCATCTTGATAGTGCCTCAAGGTTGATTCCTTATTATTGTAATCCAGAGGATAAAAAAATTGGCACAACTAGACTCAATTAAAGTAGAATACATTAGAAAGACCTATCCCAAAGACTGAAGGAATACTTATTGAAACATTCTTCTCTTGTATCATATACAAGGTAAGAACATACACAAATCACATATAATCCTTCATATGGGAACTATGTTTCCTGCCACATGTTAATCATTGGATAATGTCATCACTACTCAACCAGATGACGATGTAAGCCTCGATACTATCAACAAATAGATTTATATGATCACTTTTACTATACACCCATCACCATAACTTGGTGATTATATGTTTATATGAAATATTATTTCCTCAATTAGATCCAAAATACTAGATATTCAGTAAGTAAATGATTAGTTTCTCATGGAAGGTAAATATTTTGAGTATAACCATCAGGTTGATGATTCTATGCCAATATTAGCTGAACCTATTCAATAGGAAAAGGTCACACGATCCATAACTCCAGAATCAATCCAACCCATCGAATTGTGATTTCAAAATTCATCCTAATCTACTAATGTATTGATTTATTTCTAAGTAATCTCACTAAATGGAATGAATTATATACTATTTCAAGAAACTAATATAAGGCTAAATAAGATCATCATATTTAATTATTTCATATATGTCCTCATTGATCATATCAATTTTCATGACGTCCATAATACATTAAAACCTTTAAAGTTGAATCTATATCTAGAGTTCATGTGTTAAAATCCACTCACTTTCATCTTTGGGTAACCATGATTCTTTGTATTCAATGGAATGAGTAATCAAGAACAACATCTCACCCATATGACTTCCCAAAACATACAAATGTTGGGAACCCTATGTCAGCAAGAGGTCTCGAATTTTAGATGATATGTGAAACTGTTGAAGTGGATTCCATTACATAGTATAAAAATCTCACGTCTATGAATATCTGAATCTAGGATGATATTCATCAATAACTTCTATTTTGATTAATCATTTTTTCTGGGGAAAATGGAAATCCATGAACTTCGTAATTTCAAGACACATAAAAATGATAGATTCTTGGACTTCAATGCAATTTTAATGGTTCTAATGTATTCCCTGAAAACATATCTCTCCTGGAATAGTTACTATATATCCACATGTAAAATATATAGGTTGATTTTTCAACTGCACTAATATCAATGATGTACCCTAGTGGATTAGGAGATTGTTTGACTATAGAACAACATACTGAGGATTCTATTCACACAACCTTGGATATATCATATCAAGAAGCCCCATAAAAATATGATATCATGGGAATGTTACGTATTCTTTTTTGACCTCAATCCAAAATTGATAAGGCGACGTATCCCTGAATGAAGGAAGGATAAAATATATTCCTTTCACAATGAACAGTTTCTAGAAAACATCCACTTCTCCCTATAAGACAACATAATCATGCTTCTAGAAATAATGAATCTAGATGAATTATTGAATGATGACCATCCATATTTGGACCCTAACCATCATATATTTGGTCATATAGCCTAAATACTATTCACCATATAGAATCTACTATGCAATATGATATCTCATGGAAAAATTATAATGGAAAATTCCTTGAACCATTTCATGTAAGTTTCAACAACCCTCAATATCAACTATGTGGAATGTTCAAGGGCGTCGACCAACAAAATGACAAAAGTGAACCTACCCCAAAATGAGTGAATGGGTACTATCCCACCAAATGGTCTATCATGCATTATCCCAAAAAACAGATCAATGAGAACCATCCCACAATACATACCAACATCAATACTCCAACAAAATAGTATATTCTTTTAAAACATATGACATGTTCCACCGTATCTCCATCAACATGGTATAAAATCATGTTGGAAGACATTCTTCCTTGTTCTAATGATCAAAATATTGGGTGTTATCATTTTAAATACCTTCAATCCAATAATTCACAACATGTTTACTCAACCTCTAATCTATATTTTTATGATAGAGGCCTTAGTAATATCCTTCCCACCTCTATAGATGTAATTATTATCCTTTTATATTCTTAAAAGTGAAACATTGTAGTATAATGTAGATAATTTGAAAAAAAAGATCTGATATTCTTGGTACACATTGAGATTACAATCATAATACAGACATCATATCAGGGGAAAATTATAGGGTGTAGACATTTCTCCTCCTGGGATCCCCATAATGATAATATGACCAACTTTTCAGATGAACATAACATTCATTTTAACAAATAAATTTCTTATATTAGTCATGTAATTATTAATATTATTAATAAATGTTTTAACAATTGTTTAACATCATAATCCATCCTATATAGGTCTATATGACAGTGAATTAACCTATCGTATAGGTCTGAGGATATATTATAATATTTTATCCCCTCATCAGGTGAATTTCAGAACCCATTCCACCTTACCATAGACAACAGGGATGGAATATTTTTCATCTCTTCTACCTCATAATTAGTTTAATTATGGATGTTTTCTAGGAATTGTATTTTCTATAGAGAATATAGAAGAGTTCGAGTTCCATGATGAATGATAGGTATCATTTTGACCTGATGCCTTTAAATCATTAGCATCTCCCATCAAATTAATCATTAATAGGTAAATACTTATCAATTCTAGAATTTATCCATATAGAGATACCAGTAGAAGAATATGTAATATAATGCAGATGTATATTTTTAATTTATCTCATGATGATCGAAAAAGGTGAGGGTACACTTTACAACATAATAATGTCAAAAAGTATATTTCTTATTCCATTAAAATGATTTGAATGGGCTCCGATTAGTTAAGAGACCAATATAGGATGATTTGATATACAATCCAAAATAATTCCCTTATCATTGATTGTTAGAAAATTCAATTGATAGGTTCATTTCTAAAAAAATTAATGTTATAATAAAATTGATGAGGAGATACTCGATCCAATTTCAACCATTATTGCACTTATTCCGCAAGGACATATATATATCAGAATGCACAATCTATTACAAATATTATGGGATGTCCATCAAATAGTTATAGAAAACATAAGGGATATTCCTATAAATCTATTGATGTCACTGCATAATTTTCATTTTCATTTTATAACAACCTTCTCATGATTTTTATGATTTGGATACCCATAGTAGAGGCTATAAAAAAATTATCACAATATTTGTCCCTACCACTGCATTTTCGGATAGATAATCGAATAATTGTGTATCTTCAACTCATTTTTCAAATAGAAGGAAAATGACGGTCTCATATGGTTAATATATCTTCATACTCATGATATGTGCATGTCAGTTATTGTCACTCCACTAGAATATCACTATTCATGATTAATTAACAGCAATGGTTCTAGTTTTAAGGTCATAATTTATAGGGCACTATGGACCTAGTTGTACGTCCCTAAACTATATGACACTCTATTATATGAATCTAGAGGTCAATCTACCTTGAACTAATCATAGTCATATTACATTAAATTGTTTAAAAATATCATATTCACGTGATTTTAAACCCTATGATTCCATATCATCATCATAAGACATTAAATAATATGTCCAATTTCCTTTTATAATGATGTTAAATTTCATGGTTCATTTAACTATCAGATGATGCAAAATAGTTTGATGATTTTCCACTCACCCAATAGGACCTCCCTATAGTTCCATTCATTAATAGTATCCCTTCAAATCACACCATACATCTTGACTCCCAATTTCATTGGATGTGTAGTGATTCCTAGACCCTCTCTCTTTGGTATTAGAAAACAAATTATTCCCATAGGTGATACAGTCTCAGCTAGTATTAATCATATGATCCATTTAACAATGTAGATTTTATTATACATGATATAGATCCAATTTCTCCCTCACTATAGGTCTTATCCAAATGAATAAAAAATTTAAGACACAACATTCCTAGTCATATGTCTTAAAATATAATGATAATATAGTCTGAGATGCATGAATTTAAACTACCAAGAACAATATACATATCACATGATTTTAAACAATATAATGCCACTTACACAACATAAAAAATTAAAATATATTTCCAATATCTTTTCTATAAGATGTTGAACAGAAAATTCCACATATTTGTGACGTGATAAAACACTGAATGATTTTGGGACGCTCACCCAAGGCGAACAACCTATGGAACCAATTATGAACTGAAACCTTTTTATCACTATACACAACATGATTCATTATTTAATGGGATACCAATTGATTATTATACCATGATTCTTAGTAAAATGAAAAAAACAAACTTCTTTCTGTAAATTTTAATGTCTTATCAAGAATTCATACATTGAGGCCCATATTCAATTCAATTCTATTATTACTATCTAGAAAAGACATATCACCCTCATCATTGGAATAATATATGACACCAGAAAAATTATCTTATATTCTTCCTTGTTTCATTGTGTTAAAATGACAGAATCTTGGTCATAACCACATGTCCATTAAACTATGTAGTTCAGGGTCTACTTGATTGACCCTAAACATCTCAAGGATGCCACTCACAAATTACTTTAATCAATAACAATTATAACCAAATATTATATTGAATTTATCTCTATTATTTCTATAACATACTAAAACCATTAAATCCAATCATAGTTCATTTCTCATGATGGTGTATCATGTTTAGAAAATGATTGTGTAACCATGAAGCTTCCAATATTTTTTTAACACCCCTTCATCCACCCAACCAACTTCATACCTTTTAATTTCCATATAAAAAAATTCCATGAGTTCATAATAATCTTTGTTCATTCATTCATTTAAATTTAGGTAAAATGGATTTATTGATATGATGACAGTATTGTAGGAAGTGGTGATTAATTGAATATCATTCCACTAATCTTTTGAAGTAACTGACAGGGTGAATTTTGGTCATGGAATTAATGTCCCCCAAAATCCCAAGAATTATTTCTAAACTAATTTTGGTAAATTTCACCTTACTATCACCCATCCCCTTTGAATGAGTGTGGAATTATTTTTCCATCATTAATAATGGTAATTCTGCTCTAGCTAGTCTCTGATTTAGGTGTTTAAAGGCTTGATTTACTTTATCATTTTTTCAATGTTAAAAGGTATGAAAAAATTTTCTGTGTCTTATTCGACAATACAATACTACTGCTATTAAGGTTCCTCTATGTGATAAGAAAATAAACTAAGTAAATGTTTGTATCCTCTGAATGTCCATAAACTACAAAAAATGGTCTAGTTTATGGGACCCACCATTCATATGTTTGATTCATATATACATAAGATCACCTTGAAAATGGTAATATATCCCTAAAACAATGAGACAATAATAAAATTCCCCTACCTAAATGCATCCTTATACATTTTATGTAATTTATAAAAATTATTTTCATAATCATAATGTCAATTTTCACCATTTCTTAGTAACAATACGTCAAACTGGAAAAAAAAATCATCACTATTTGATGGTAAATTGTGTATCAAATGTTCTTATTTTATAGTGTTAAGTTGAATTCCAACATCATTTTATGAAAAAAAAATCATCATTGAAAACTTCCTTTATGTATGGAGAAAAATTTGGAGTTTTTTGGACTAATCATATGTGGAATTCTATTATAAGTGCCACTCTCATACCACCCAACATTTTAGATATAAGTGTTAATTAATTCCAATTCATGAGATATTTAGTGATTCCTAGAATCTAATATTATTCCAATTCATTAACTATTCCTTCAAAAGTGTGGTTTTTTATGATGGAATCGGATCCCCCTAGGTCCCATCACTAATATCTAGTGTGCTTATCCTTTGAAAACTGTAACATCTCCTAATGGAATAAGCTGGACAAACCTAAACCACAACACCAATAATGATCTGGGATGTAATAACATAAAAGGAACAACAATGAGTCAATTCTATGTGACTTAAACTACATTAATCACACATCCCCAAAATGTGATGTTAAACTTCATAGACAAAAACTTTGTAACATAATGCTAAATTGTATGAAATTATTCTATGATATATGAAATTAATTTAGGGGGAAATTTAATTATCACATGAAAATAAATTATAGAACATTTTAGTCTATAATGCATGAAATTAACTACATGTCACTTGTTCTATTACCTTTTTCACACCACCTTTATTAGAGATAGATGAATTTAATGGCACCACATATATCGTTTCAATCTATAAATAAATATTTGGGGTAATTTCTATATTTTAGGTAAAATATTTGTATTTAATCATGTTGAATAACTATACGGCCACAAATTATTAAAATAACATACCATAATGAAATATAAAAAATTCCCCCACTAATTCCCTATCATTAATTCTTTAGTGGTTACAGTTATTTTCATTATTTCCTATAATTTCCCAGATCCATAATTATTCATATGGGATTAGAGGATATGGAGGGTATCTTCAACTGACATGATCAGGCTGATTTTTTATTCAATGATTAAATATTATTTTTAGGTTCTGTGACTTTGAACCACATTTCACAAGTCCCAATTTTAATACCTTAAAGTAAAAATCACTAATGTTCAATTCATACCATGTAAAACAATAAGAAAATATCTCAACAATAGAAAAAATCATATGGTGTGAATAAAAAATAGTCCCTGGATGGTAGAAAAATATAAAATAGAGAATCCTCAAATACCCACTTATTTATCACACCAAAAATCGAATACCTGATCATAGAGATTTGAGTTGATTATTCTAATTTTCTTGATTATGTTTCACCATAACCAATGATTGGTAATATTTCATCCATCTTTCATAAACTCACATTTTTATGAGTGTCCCATGAAATATGGAATATTTCCACCCAACATGAACTAATAATATATAAAATACTCCAAGGATTTGGAACCATGGTTATATGCCCCAACCATTTAGTAATGCATATACCAATGTCTTGGATGAGCATTTGATATTTTTCCATTGAAATATACCTATACCAATTGTTTTACAAAATCCATTGTTATCTGGTTATATACAAATAGTTTTTAAAACAATTTTTATCGGTTATTTGATATACATATTAAAATATTTTTAGAAACAATTTGAATAGTTATTGTATAATAAATGAAAGATGTGGGTTTTGTACCTAGTACCTTCTGCTTACCATTCAAAAAACTAACCAATATTATACTATTCCATTTGAATATAATTATTTACATATATATATTTGAATATATTATAAATGTTATTGTATTTAATATTATTTGATAAAAAGATTCAAAAAATTTCATGTACCTATAATAATAGTTTTCAAAGCTATTGGTGTAGACCTATACCATATTTTTTCAGAACCTTTGCTATAGGTACCCACATTTGTGAACTTTTACTAATTGTTTTTGAAGAAAAATTGTTATGGGTTCTATATAAGAAACTTATAGAAATGGTTTTTGGAAAACCACAGATACATAACACATATTCCAACATTTTTTCAAAAATCATTTGTAGATAATTTTTTAAAGGAACCAATACCCACATATATGGAAAAACCATTGTTATAGAGTATGAATAATGTACATTTTCCCAAATTTTTTCAAAACTATTGTTACTGGGATAGAATAAGGCTCCTATAAAAAAATTTTCAAAAAATATTTATATGTATATTTGAATAGATCCAATTTCATGATGTGATGAGGGCTTTATCCATGTATAATTTTATGGCTCAAAATTGATCAATGCCATATATTATTAATTACACTAATTTTACGAATGGTCATGATCTACACATGAGAATATAACATGTGTTATATCATTTATTGACCCACGCTCAATATATTATGACCGCTACCTTTTATATGAGTTATGTATGTGTATAGAACCTTCCCATTTTGAGAAACATGTGTGTCTTGATTCTCAATATTATAATATACTCAGTGATGATTATATTACATATCCTTTTTGACGAAAAAAATATTTCCTCCAAGCACGTTATCCTTAAACTTAGAGTTTTACCCTTTTGGATAATATATACAAGAATATGAATCATTAATAATGTCAGCTTTTTCATACCCCTTGATATATAGTATGGAACACTCTTTTTTCCCTGATTTGGGGGCTTAAACATCAAATAAATATGGTTGCTGATGTACAACCATAATAATTATTTCATCATAGTCCTAATTTCATTACCATAAAATACAAATAAAAAGATCCACAAAGTTTTTTAGGTTGAAAACCCACAAAGGGTAGCCTATGAAAATTTCAAGACCTCTATATCTAATCAATCCTGTATTATTTTTTAGGAATTTTTTTTTGAATAGAAAGGGAGAATTATAAAGTCATAGAGATAATGGATTTCAATATATGTTCCTATAAAAAGCACCACTGCATTCGTTGGACCCCTAGACTTAGAAAATATTGACGAATAATTTCCTTTACAATCATTAGTTGTCATTATCTATTCCATACGTACCATGTGTTTTATGATATTATTACCTATTCATGTTAATTATAACAACAATTTATGTAATGTTTTACTCATGATACCCAGGTTTCATTCCATTTACATGAAAATGAGTTCATTACATAATGGATTAACCATTGGGGTGGTTGTAAAACTATTTAATAATAATTTTCATCCTGATACCACTTCATATTCAAGATATCTGATTCAAAAATAACAAATTTTCTTATATAAATTATCCCCCAAAATTGCATGCCCATTTTTTGGATTAATACTCTTTGTTCTATATCCCAAGGAATAATTGGTGAAAACGATTTGATGATCTTGTGGGACCCCTTAATCATATTATAATAAATAATGCAATTTTACTCTAATATTGTTATGTAACCACAAGATAAAATTCTTGACCTAGAAGAATGAACCTCCTATACCCCATGTGAAAACCATCAACTGATCATAAAATCACAACTCTACCATTCGTAATGATTATTTTACTCCTTCCAGACTCTATTTCCAATTTACATAGTCATTCATGGGTTATTATTTAAATTTCATGTAACCCAACCAATCATATAGATTCTATTACCGTTAATGGTGTAAATTTATCCATTTTTCACATATCCAAAAATATATTAGGAAATTATATTCATGTTTCCATTTCAATTTGTGTAATTCCCCAACCCTAGTAGCCCATAGTCGGTTCATTATTACGTATTATTGTCATTATCATAAATGATCAAGTCTCAAAAGAATGATTATTCTAGTATCCTTGGAAGTACTAGATACATTAATAAGGTTTAAATTACCTCAAAAAATGGAAAACTAAAACAACATTGTTTCCATAGAAAACATTGAGATCCCATAGACTATCCCTGCAGGTCAGTCATAATATACCTCTTTGCATCTTGGAAAAAATAAAACATATAAAGAGATGAGCTCAGATGCTCAGTATGGAATACATTATAGAAGAAACTTTCATAAATAAGAATAAACATTTATGGTAGTGTATATGTCTAATACAAAATCCTTTTAAACTTTAACATCATCATGATATGGAAAAGATAAAATCAAATAATTCCATTTACGTATTTACATGGATATTCTACTAGTCAAATAATCTCATGAAATATCAATAGCCACTTATGAAATTATGGAATGCATAATGCCAGACATTCATAACCACATAGTCAAGGCCTTGTGCCAAGACTATAAATAAGATTTTTTCAAGGACTTGTGCCAAGACAGTAGTTTCTCTTATGAGACCTAACAATGTATCTATGAGCTATATCGGGCGCCACCAGTCACTTACTATGGCCAATGCATTCCTCTTATGAAAAAGTTGAAATATAATCTGAACATTCATTTTAAAACTAGCATATGAAATGTCAATATTTTAACCACAACCCATGAATGATATAAGAATAGCACATCCACAGTAAAACACAACCCATTCAATACAATATGGAAGATTTTATAATAATAGATCAACGTCAATAGAGAATAATGAATGATATTGACATAGATGAAAATAATCATCAAAACTATTTGAAATAAATATCCCCCTTTTCTTGAAAACAATTAGAAGTATCACTCTTTATCAAGATTCCGTTTAAAATAGATTTTTGTATTAAAGTGTCCCATACCACTTTGAAACATTTAAAAGGAATTTTAATTTTAAATATTTATTTTCCATATAAATAAATCCTTAAAACCATTTTTAAAACATGGACATTACTGAGAATGATTTATAATGATAAATCTTTAAAACATTTTAAATGATATTTTAGTTAGATTTCCTAACCAAAATAGAGACACATGAATAAAAATAATTGAGGTAATCAAAACATTTTAATATCATGAGAATAAAGTGATTTATGATATACTATTTCAAAGTACATTATATACACCATATAAAAGTGATTTGGTGTATAACAACAAATAAGTCTCAATGGAATGTAAATTGAGATGAAATCTCTTATAAAGACTGTATCCTTAGTTTAAGTATAAATCAATGAAATAATTATGTGTGAAAAATATAAATACATACAATATGATTGGATATTTAGTTTAAATCAATTAGAGAACATTCACAAATATTCATGTAATAACAGCACTAATGAATTGGATATTTAACTCAACAAATGGAGATTGAGTTAGAATTACTCTTATCAAGTTCATATCGATGACTTGAGAATATATCAATGGAGTGATTATGTGTATCAAAATTATATCTATAGAAATGGGAGTGGAAATTATGACATAAGAAATTGAATAATGATTCCACACATAATCTTGGAGTAAAATAATAAATAAAGTATGCATAAAGCTGAAGGAGTAGAAATTGAAATTTCAAATTCCATTATCAATTTAGAAACTGAAGAAACATACAACTATGAAATAAGTATCATAAAATGATGATGTAAATATCCAAAAATTTAATTATATTACACACTGAATACAGTCATGGGTAGTACACACACCACATGCAATAAATAACTGGTGAACAATGGAAATATCACGAAATTAAAAGTGAGATAAGAAACCCCTTACTTTTTACTTTTTCCTTGGTCGAGGGTAGGTTAACCTCCTTTATAATGGTGAAATAATTTTTATTAAATTATTAAAGAATCATATAGATTAATATGAGATCATATATGATCTCTTAACGCTGCTTTCTCAATAATATCTTAGTATTATCATTATGTCGAGTGTTAACGGATTCGTTTTCCTTTTAATTCTTTGTTATGTGGGACATATTTGTTAGGTATGGGATGTATCATATACATATCCAAAATTATATCATGTATCTAAAAATTATTTTTAATCATAAATTGAAAATTATTCTTGAATGGATACGAGGTGGAATGAATCTCATCACGTTGGTGGACAGGGTAATCCGTACGTACGCACGAGCAACAATATCATTCTTTTGATATTAAAATAATATATAATTGGAAGGTATATCAAATTTACAGATTCATTATCATGTTATATTTATTATTTAAATCAATTACACATCATTATTATACCCATCCGAATAATAATGTATTGAATAACAATTACACCACGACGTGGACACAGTAAGTAATACGTACGCACGTATGGTGACATGTAATTCAATGGATGGATAGAAAAATGAATATGGATGTACCATATTTATAATAACATCAAATTATATATAATATATCATAGTTATTATTTTAAAATGGAACCAACATGGAAAGAAGAAGTGGAAGAAGAAAGGAACTTGAAAGAGGTGTTGAGATATTTACATCTTCATCGGGTTCTTCCTTTTGATTTGATCAAAAGGGCTACATAGGATGTCTTTATTACTAAATTAGGTCCTCTAGGATGAAGGGAAGACAGTTGAGATGGAATTTTGGAAGATTTTGGCAGAGCCAAAAGGCTTTGATGGTGTGAATTTGAGGGAAGGGGAGTGCCCTCTTATAAGAGGGGTGAGGGGCACCTTAGAAAAAACTAGAAATATTATTTTATAATGAAATCTATTTTAGTTTCTAATGGCTCCAAAATGGATTATTTAAAGGATAATGTGGGTATGGGTAAAAAACCACTCAACCAATAGGTTTTAGATAGGTTTTTATCACTATATTAAATTTATCTTTTAGATTTAACTCTTCGTTAAATATTTTGTCATTTACCAAGTGTCTATTAATTTATATATTATATGGTTAATAAACAAACTATATACTTCCAATAGAATCACATGTGGTTCATTAATGATACAAATATCATTATATAAGTCTTTTTTCGGAACATAATTTTTTTTCGGGATAGAATATCAATTAATAATAAAATAATTTTTTAAAAAACTCTTTTATGTCAATTTTGACACTATTTGGTATTTTGTTTTTTCTAAATTCATAACAACATTATTACTCGAAAAAATATTCATCTAAACAACCCTAATATGTCATATTAACATTGAAAATTATTTTAATTCATAAAAAGTCTCAAATTACATTTATTTAGATATTTATAGTATCAATTAGTTTAATATTTCATTAATTAGGTAATTACGACATCATCATTGTGTCATTAATAAATTTAATCATTTAATGTCTAAAAAATATAAATAAAACACCATTATGTAGGAAATAGTTTTATGATTCTATTGAATATTTACTGTTTAATTTATCATATGTTTAACCCTATATTAAAAATGTTTTAGATATTAAACATCGATTTTAACTCTTTTAACACTTCTTTGAATTAAATAATAATAAATGACCTAATCTAATCCTACTAGACAAAAAAGGTTCATATTTTATTCTTAAGGTTGTTTTTGGTTGAATTATACATTTCCAATAGAATTAAGTCATGTGTTAGGGTAAAAATATTATCATTTGTACCTTTAATTACCCTCTTTACTTTTAACCGTGGTAAATAAAAGTTAAAAGTTTCTACTCACCGAAAATTATTTTTTTCCGGTTGAACCACATTTTACTCCTTGATATTAACCGTGTATATCAGATTTTCGAAATAAAACCCACACAAGTGCTAAAATTATGTTTTCTGTAAATTTGCAATGCTCCTAGGTTGTGGGTAAAAGAGGGTGAAAAGTTCAATAAATTTTTTTATATCTAAAATTATTGTAAACTGATTCTGATGAATTACATTTAACTTATATAGGTATTATATATTTATGTTTACCTAAAATATATTTAAATAAAATAAATAATTATTTAAATAAAAATTCTATTTTAAAATATAACTTTGTGTTTTTCACTATTCATCAAAAAATAAAAGTTTTCAGAAACATACAAAAAACTCACCCTAAGATAATTTTGATATTCTGAATTCAAAAATGAAGTCTATTTTACCAAATTCAAAACATAGAAATCTAATTTACTAGTTTAAAATTAATTCCTGTTGTCAAGACCAAAAAGTATATTTTTATGAAATAATAACTACCAAAAGATTGACATTTGTTTTTGTCCAATTTCAGAGTGAAATTACTTCCAATTAACAAAATTGGATTAAATGGTAAAAATATAATCTAATTATACATGAAATACACTCATATTTATAGTTTAACACTATAAATTATTTTGATTAAAGAAGTTGTTTTCAGTTAAAATATATTATTTTTCACTATTCACCCAAATATGAAAGTTATCAGGAAAACAACAAAAATTTATTGAAACTAAATTTTTATGTCCCGATCATAGAGAAGATGTTTATTTTGTCAAATTGATTATATAAATGTTTCAAATATTGGATTTAAAAAGGGTTCTCCATAAAAAGGTGGTAAAATAGCATTTTTTTAAAAATACTTCTTTTATCTGAAAAAAATGAATTCGTCCTTACGTTTTGTCTAAGAAACTAATAATATAGATTCTAAACTTATAAGGGTTATATAATTTTCATACTTCTGTTAATACTATTCATAACCACTTTTGAATGGATAGTTTGGTAAGTCGTGGTGTGCTTGAACTCTATGTTGCGTGTTGTGTAAGTTATTTTATTACTTTGAAAAACTAACATACTATAAAATCCTGGGGTGTTACATTTTTCCCTCCTTCAATAAATTTCATCCTCTAAATTTTTAAAATTGGGCTTCGGAGTATAATGTAAAGTCCCACATCGAAAGAAGAGTCAATAAAACTATCACTTCAAAAGAAAGAAAGAGAAGTACAAAGGTCACCCAAGATAACCCATACTAGGATTATATGTAGGAAAACATATATATGGAAGATAAACTAAGTGTCATGTTTTGATGGTGAGGGATATAAAACATGATCTGGAAAAATTTAACAAAAAGAAAACCATAAACTTATGATGGGACAAATAGTCATTAGTTTCCGAGTAGGAAAAGTAAACGGACAACATTTTTTTTAAGGTACATTTCATAAAGATGGGGAATTTATTTATGAGATTGACTAAGAACATAAAAACATATACTTACTTTTTATATAGAGTTTAATTTTTTAATAAATTTCTACCACTATCTCGTTTTTTAATTGATGAGTATTAAAGAAGAATTGGTCATACCATAAGAGCTAGAATAAACTTCTGTAGAATCACATGATTCACAATGGATAAACTATATATTTACCTTGTCTTTAGAGATTAATAAAAACAATAATGTTTAGTAAAAGATCTGATGATCCCCCAACTAGATATTCTTTTAGAGAAAGAAACACTAATATTAATTTCTAAAATTAAACCAACAATACACCAATGTTAAATAAATACCATTAAATAAAAAATAATCCTTAAATTTCATCAATATAATCTAAACTAATATTGAAACCCAAAACATAGAAGAAATTGGGTATTTAGTCTTCCATGTTAAATTATATCTCTAAATGACATAAAATACTCTTAAAGTCACATACTTAAAATTAATTAACCTAATCCCATATTCTCTATTTTTGGTTAATCATTTCCTTAAATAACCCAAATCAAATTAAATCCCTAATAAAAACATAGATAAAAATCCACCATTACTCCTCAAAAGAAATCACATAGTATTCAATTTTCCTTGGGCATATTGTGTTCCCAACAAAGCGAGCATATTCCAAAATAACATTTATCACTTAATCAACAATTCATTTTCCTATAATATGGGTATTCATATGATAAGACATAAGATCCCAAATCAACTTATTAATGATCAATAAAATAATTTAACTCAAAATAAATAGTAACACTAAATAGGGACTTCAAGTAGTCCAGTGGTAGGAGATAAATCCCAATTGCACTCTGGTTTTGGGTTCGATTCCCACAGCTTTGTCCGACACTACGGGTTGTCACATTGTTTGCGTTATGTCCTTTTCAAAAACTATATTTTATAATATTACCAAAATGAGATAAATTAATCAAATAATCATAACATAATATAACTACAAATGTTATCTCATGCCTTTCACTTTCATCCCAAAATATAATAATATTTAATTGCCTCAAACCCAATGATCATATAAAACCAAATGGTTATTTATAACTATATCCATACGAGAAAAGACATGTCTTCCTCAAATATCATTTTCACATGAAAAACTACAGGGTTACAAATATAAGGGAAAATTATTCCAAAGTAATCCCATCAACAAGGAGAACTAATACTTTTAAACATTTCTCCAACAATTTATTTCCACATAGCTTCTTCTTTGACCAAGAAAATATCTAATATAATTGGGCATTCACTCGGGTAATGTCCAGGTCCCCTACATTTACAGACAATAACTATAAATCGATTCTTGTGACCATATTTATTTTCATCCATAGCACTCTTCATGTTTCCTCAGAAATTCATCACATTATGCCATTCTTTCCCAAACATAAAGAATTTCATTGTTCCATCAAGACACATTCTTGGGTGTCTCCTTCCACATTTCTTACATGATGGATGTTGAGGATTATTTTTTCCATGTTCTCCACTGCTGGAGCTCTTATCATTCATCACCTTTCTCTTATTTTTTGAGTCCGGGAGTTGGTTAATATATTTGTTGTTGATCATATTTTTGGAAAACTAATTTGTCATGAACATGATATATTTTACTCCTATCAACATTTCATTTTTTAGCTCATTTACACCACCATTACCACCTTCTACATCATTCTCAAAGTTACTATGAATTCCTTGGAATCTAGCCATTAAATAAAACCAGAAATCATTATGTGAGTAACAGTAGTCATAAAATCATTTAGAGAAAATCATGACACCATATTTTCAATTTGATACACCTTAGGATTGACCAAGGTCATTTATTCTCATCTTATATTAAAATCCTTCAAATCGGTTTGTAAATAAAATTTAAATTATGCTAAGAATATCCCCCAGGAGTGTCGCAACCAAGAGTGCAGCAAGGCCTGTTATTGTGTACCACTTCCAGTTCAAGTCTAGCTCCAAGCAGTGTTTTCTGGTTTTACCCCTAGGTACATCTGTGCCAGAGCTTCCTCTACCTGCTCATATCTAGACGGGGATGTATTTCTTGGAAAACCCACAAATTCACTACAATACCAAAATTTTTGGAATTTCATCTATACTAATCTTCAAAGTATATCATTAGGCTATGATCTCTAATCAGAGTTTATCTAAAACTAGTTTCAATGGTTTGTACTAAACTTCCTCTAATACCAACTGTAACACCTCGACCCTAGAATCCCAGAGTCGGTACATTATTATGTATTATTGGCATGATGATAAAAGATCACGTCTCGAAAGACCGATTAGTTTAGTATCCTTGGAAGTACTAGATATATTCATAAGGTTTATATTACATCGTAAAATGAAAAACTAGAATAGAATTGTTTCCATAGACAACACTAAGATCCCATAGACTATCCCTACAGGTCAGTCATAATATAATTCTTTGCATCTTAGGAAAAATAAAACAAAGAATGGGGTGAGCTCAGATGCTCAGTAAGGATAACATTATAGCGGAAACTTTCATAAATAAGCATAAACATTTAATTCAATTTATAAGACTAATACAAAAGCCTTTTAAACATGAAATTTAGCATGATTTGGAAAAGAAAAAATCAAATAATTCTTTTTACTTATTCACATAGATATTCTACTAATCGAATAATCACATGCAATATCAATAGCCACTTTCATAATGATGGAATGCATAATGCCAGACTTTCATATCCACATAGTCAAGGCCTTGTGCCAAGACTACAAATAAGATTTTTTCAAGGCCTTGTGCCAAGACACTAGTTTGTCTCATGAGACATACCGATGTATCGAGGAGTTATATGGGGCTCCACCCATCACATAATATGTTCAATGCATTCCTCATATGAAACAGTTGAATCATAATCTGAACATGCTTATTAAAACTAGCATAAGAAATGTCAATATTTTAACCACAAACCATGAATGGTATAAGAATAGAACATCCACAGTCAAACATAACTCATTCAATACAATATGTAAGATTTTATTTAAAAGATCAACCTCAATAGATAATAATGAATGATATTGACATAGTTGAAAATAATCATCAAAACTATTTGAGATAAATATCCCCCTTTTTCTTGAAAAAATTAAAAAGTCTCACTATTTATAAAAAAGCTGTTTAAAATAGATTTTTGAATCAAAGTGTCCAATACCACTTAGAAACTTTTAAAAGGAATTTTAATTTTAAAACTTTAATTTACAAATAAATAAATCCTTAAACACATTTTTTAAACATGGTCATTAATGAGAATGATTTAGAATGATAAATCTTTAAAACATTTTAAAATGATATTTTAGTTAGAGTTTTTAACCAAAAGAGAGACACTTGAATACAAATAATTGAGGTAATCAATACATTTTAATTTAATGTGAATAAAGGGATTTAGGATATTATATGTCAAAGTACATTATGCACACCATATAAAAGTGAGTTGGTTTATAACAACAAAGAAGTCTCAATGGAATGTAAATTGAGATGAAATCTCTTATAAAGACCATATCCATAGGTTAAGGATAAATCAACGACATAATTATGTGTGAAAAATATAAATACACTAAATCTGATCTAATATTTTGTGTAAATAAATCAGAGGACATTCACCCATATTCTTGTAAAAACAACACCAAATAATTGGATATTTAACTCAACAAATTGATATTCAGATAAAATTACTCTTATCATGTTCATATTGATGACATGAGAATTTATCAATGGAGTGATTGTGTGCATAAAAATTATATCCACAGAAAGGTATTAGAAATTATGACATAATCAAATGAATTTTGATTCCACACATAATCTTAGAGTAAAATAATCAAAGAAGTATGCATACAGCTGAATGAGTGGAAATTAACATTTCAAATTCCCTTATCGATTTGCTAACTTATAAAACATACACCCATGAAAGAAGGATCATAAAATGATGATGTAAATATCTATAAATTAATGTATATTGCACAATGAATACCGTCATGGGTAGTACACACACCTCATGTAATAAATAAGTGGTGAATAATGGAAATCTCACGAAATTAAAACTGAGATAAGAATCCCCTTACTTTGTACTTTTTCCTTAGTCAAGGGTAGGTTAACCTATTGTATAATGGTGAAATAATTGTTATTAAATTTTACAAGAATCATATAGATTAATATGATACCATATACGATCTTTTAACATTTCTTTGTCAATAATATCTTAGTATTATCGTCGTTTCGGGTGTTATGGGATTTGGTTTCCTTTATATTCTTTATTATGTGAGTAATATTTGTTATAGATGGGATGTATATTATTAATGTATAGAATTATATCAGGTCTATAAAAAATATTTTTAATCATCAAATGAAAATTATTCTTGAAAGGATACGATGGGAAATGAATCTCATCGCTTTCGTGGAGACGGTAATCCTTACGTATGCACGAGCAACAATATCATTATTTTGATATTAAAATAATATATAATTGGATGGTATATCATATATACAGAATCATAATCATTTTGTATTTATTATTTACAACAATTTTACATCATTATTATACCCATCAAAATAATAATATATTTAATAACAATTTCACAATGACTTGGAGACGGTAAGTCGTACGTACGCACGTATAGTGATATGTCATTCAAAGGATGGATAGAATAATGAATATGGATGTACCATATTCATAATAACATAAAATTATGTAGAATATACTGAATTTATTATTTTATAATAAAACAACAAGGAAAGAGGAAGTGGAAGAAGAAAGGAACAAGAAAGAGGTGATGAGATATTTACCTCATCTTCGGGTTCTTCCATATGATTTGATCAAAAGGGCTCCATAGGTTGGCTTTCTGACCAAATGAGTACCTTTAGGATGAAGGGAGGACAGTTTATAGGGTATTTAGTCAGAGTTTGGCTGAGCCAAAAGGATTATAAAGTGTGAATTTGAGGGATGGGGGAGTGCCCTTTTATAAGAGGGGTGAGGGGCACCATAGGAAAAACTTGAAATATTATTTTATAATAAAATAAATTTCGGTTTCTAATGGCTCCAAAATGTATTATTTATGGACTAAGGTGGGTATAGATCTAAAAACACTCAACCAATATGTTTTAGACATGTTTGGGTCAATAAATTAATTTTATCATTTAGATTTAACTCTGAGTTAAATATTTTGACATTTACCACGTCTCTTTAAATTTTAATATTATATGGTTAATAAACTTACTATATACTTTCAATTGAACCCCAAGTCGTTAATTAATGATAAAAATATAATTATAAAAGTCATTTTTCTGAACCTTAATTTTTAGCGATAGAATATCAATTAATAATATAATATTTGTATTAAAAACACTTTTAAGTCAATTTTGACACTATTTGGTATTTTGTTTTTTATAAATTCATAACAACATTATTACTTTGAAAATAATTCATCAAAACAACCCTTATATGTTATATTAACATAGAGAATTATTTTAATTCATAAAAAGTATCAAATTACATTTATTTGAATATTAATAGTATCAATTAGTTTAATAATTCATTAATTAGGTAATTACTTCATCATCATTGTGTCATTAATAAATTAAATTATTTAATGTCCTAAAAATATAAATAAAATACTATTATGTAGGAAATCATTTTAAGTTTCTAATGAATATTTATAGTTGAGTTTATCTTATTTGTAACACTGTATTAAAAATGTTTTTGTTATAAAACGATGCTTTTAACTCTTTTAACTTTTCTTTGAATTAAATGATTATAAATGTCCTAATCTAATCCAACTGGAACAAAGAAGTTAATATTTTATTCCTAATGATATTTTGGGAGAATTATACTTATCCAATAGAATTAGGGCTTGTGTTAGGTTAATAATAATAAAATTGTTACCTTTAATTACCATATATACTTTTAACTGTTGTAAATAAATGTTAAAAGATACTATTCAACAAAAATTATTTTTTTCTTATTGATCCACATTTTACACCTTGATATTAACTGTGTCCCTATGATTTTCCAAATTCAACTCAAAGAAATAGTAAAATTATGTTTTATGTAAATTTGAAAATGCTCCTAGGAGGTGGGTGAAAGACGGTTAAATGTTCAATAAAATTTTTATATATCTAAAATTATTATAAACTAACTCCAATGAATTAAATTGAACATATATAGGTATAATTTATCTATTTTGTACTAAAATAAATTTAAATAAAATAAATATTTATTTAATTAAAAATTTGGTTTTAAACTATAACTAAGTGTTTTTTACTATTCATAAAAAAATAAAAGTTTTCAGAAACATACCAAAAATTCACCCTAAGATAATGTTGATATTATTAATTCAAAAATGAAGTCTATTTTACCAAATTCAAAACATTGAAATTTCATTTAATAGTTTAAAATTATTTCTCGTTGTCAAAACCAAAAAGCGTATTTTTATGAAATAATAACTACCAAAAGACTGACAATTGTTTATATCCAATTTCAACGTAAAATTACTTCCAATGAAAAACATTAGATTAAATGGTAAAAATATAATATAATTATACATCCATACAATTAATATGTTTAATTGAACACTATAAATTATTTTGATTAATAATGTTGTTTTCAGTTAATATATATTATTTTCACTATTCACCCAAATATTAAAGTTACGAGAAAACAACAAAAAAATTTTGAAACTAAATTCTTATGTATCTATCCCAATGAAGAAGTGTATTTTGTCAAATTTAATATATAAAAGTTTCATAAATTGTATTTAAATAGGTTTCCCCATGAAAAAGCATTAAAATTTCGTTATTTTTGGAAAATACTGCTTTTATCTGAAAATATTGAATTCGTCCTTATATTATGTCTAAGAAACATATAATATAGATTCTAAAATTATATTGGTTATATAATGTTTAAAATTTTGTTAATACTATTCATAACCACTTTTGAATGGCTAGTTTGGTAAGTCGTGGTGCGCTTGAACTCGATGTTGCGTGTTGTATATGTTATTTAACTACTTTGAAGAACTAACGTACTATGAAATCTTTGGGTGTTTCAATTTTTGTGTGCCTCCCATATAGAGACCTAGAATCTTAATGTTGACATTTTATTTATGAAAAATTATATATTACCATAGTATTCAATATTCATGCAAAAAACTAGATTCCTTAGTCTATGTAAAATGAAAATAATCTAATTTTACATAATCATGAGATCACATAAACTTGAATAGACCTCTCCATTTTCATTTGGATTCTATTTTTTCTTTTATATGGAGAATCTCACCCAGAACTTTTGGTCTAGGATATGTGACATTAAATCTCAATAGTAATTGGTCAAAAATATATGACCTTAAATTAAAAACCAAAACAGGTCCATATTTTAATATATTCAACTACTTATTAAAAAGAGAAAACACTTATGAAGATTAAACCCCAAAAGAGTACCCAAGGGAATGGTCAAGAATCTTCTTGCTATGTTACACCCTACATGACCTATAAAAATCATAGTCATAAAAAAATTAAAATACATAAAACTTATCATGTTTGAAATCCATAGAGTCCACACAAAGTACAATCCATGTTCATTCACTATTTTCCTCTTCATTAATGGATTATGAAATTTTTTGGACATATATAATGTGATATGATTTTCATAGGGACTTCCATTCGACCATAAAAAACATAAATTCTAGCAAGTTCCATTGACATCAAAAAAAATTAGGGCACATATTCTCTATTCAATTTCATTTTGAGTATACCATGTAAATATTTTCCTGAATAAAAACTAGATGTCATATGTTTTAGCATTCATAACCTCAAACTTTTATGAGTTTCAATATCTGAGTGGCCTAAAACATTAGAATAAAATTAAAACAAGAGATACATCCTCATAGAAACATTGGTCATTAAAGTTTAATCTATTACAATGTGATGATATATCCTCTCTTACATAAGATCTAGATATGTGTAGTGTAAATCATCATATAGTTATTCCCTACTGATTCTATATTTAAAATTGTTTCCCTCAATTGTTGAGTTTGATATACATATGATTCCCTTTATCAAAACTATTTGTGGGTTGATTCTGAGTCCTAGAGAATTGGTAGTGAAATACATATCTCATATCATTGATCTAGAAACAAATATACTCTCATTAAACTATTATTTATCCATCATAAAATATTGAAATTTACTAATTAAGGACAAATATTCATTGAGTTGAGCTTAGTCATAATGGAATCCCAAACACCTTGAGTCAATATTCTCTTCATAGGACATCCAAAATCATTGAGCTGATATCCTCTGTTTGGAATGAATCCTCCCAATTGTTAAGAAGATATAAATCTCGATAGTGGATTTTTTTATTCCTCAATATTCCTTAAATATTCTTTATCATCGTATAAATTATATTAAAAATGAATCCAATTATAAGGGGGTTATTTTATTGGCATCAAAAAATTCATTCCAAGAAAATTTTTACATGGATCCTGATAATATCCTCCCTAGGAATATATTTTACATGTTTGAGTATAAATGTGTCTCCATATCATAAGAAGAATATGATTGTATATCCATATATTGAAGGGCTCCTCACATATAGAGGGACGAATATTTATTAACAATAATTCTCAATCTTGTGGCATCGTTATGATAACCCCTTGTTGGATTAGTATATATATTTGGAAATTTTCAAAGAATAGGCGTCTATTTTACATATGAATATTTTATTTTAGTAACCATGAATACCAAATGGAGTTATAGATCAAGAATTATAATTATAATATGTTCATCTTAAACACCTTTCAATGGTAGCTACCATAGATAGTTTGTGTGAACAACATACTTGTAGTACTAGCTTGAATAACTAGAACATATCATTATTATATAAATTTATATTGTATTACTAGTTCATGTCACCAATATAAATAGTTGTTGTGGGTATCTATTATAGAAAAAATTCACAGATTCCTAGCATAGACAATAAGAAATTAAAGAAATATTGGTTCACTAGCACATACATGGGAAATGATATCTCTCACAGAGCACTAGAAGAAACATGTAGAATATATTGTTAATAGATGAAACTATTGTGGATATATTTCATGGATACCAATATAATAAAAACAACATATATGTCTATAATGAAGAAAAGTATCATAAATCCAACAGAGAAAACTATATTGGTTATCTTTTATGGAACAACATGTTGAGATCACATGTGTGAGGTAGTATGTGTGGAGAATAGTTGGGTAAAAACATTTTTGGAGAACATTAAATGAATTTCACTATCAACCAATGTCATGAATTAACCAATAAATAGGACCCTTAATATCATCATCTTGAATTGGAGATGAACCAATAGACATCTTATAGCTCTAATAACCCATGTCTCACACCAGAGTCCACCAGACCCATATTTATCATATTATTCTTTAAAATTAGATCGAATATATAAAAAGGAATAGAAGAAAGAGTTCAATGAGTTATTAAATCACATTGAAAATGTTAATGGAACACTTTTTACTTATGTGGATATCTTTGGGTGGATCACATTTCTAGATTACTCGCACCGGTAAGCATGTGCATAGAAGCATGCACATGGAATATTTCAATGATTAGCTTACATAGACCACTTGTGTGGGGTATCCTACATGCGGGGATAGCACCCACTTATCCCAGTAACCACAACATGATCTTTAACATTCTCTAATGTCATTTTCAATCCAAAAAATTTTATAATCTCACTCGATATCCATCTAAATTGACTTAAGAACTCAATATTTGTTTCTGACATAGTCTAATGTCCTTTTCTAAACTTTAAACATGGGTTAAATACCTTTTCTATACCAAAAATCAGAAAATGACCTTTTATTACTCTGAAATAGAAAATTCAGTATTGATATCCGTCTAACATGATATATGATCATTTTTTAGCTATCACTGTTAGAAAATTTTTCCTCATAACACTATAATTATATAAGAACCTTACTAGACCTCACATTAGATTGTCACCTTCACTAACCATCTATATTGGGAAAAAATCATTGTTAAAACTCACAAGGGATAAGGATCTAATGAAGGCCTATCACTAGTGCTAAAAACCATTGTTCGACCAAACATGGGATATGAAACTTTTATATACCATAAAAGATATGATAATAAATTTCAATAACTAATAGTAGGGCTACGTACCCATTCACCCAGATCTCTTATATGAGAAATAAATTCACTTCTCTTACAGCTAGTGTTGAAATAAATTCATTGAATTGTTAATCTTAATAGGTGTAGTCCCCAATCGAGATGATCAACATTTCTCATAATCTAACTACTTTGAAATTGTAGACAAATATATATGAGAATAATCACAGGTGTAAGCCCAAAAAAACTCATTTACTTTGATTCAACATAATATTCATGGGTCATGAATTATGAGATTCCTCCTTAGTGTAAGAACCAATCAAGCCTTTAATTAACCATGAGTTGATATAATCCTCATAGTTCTTGATATATGGTCATCTTATTAGGTATAACGCCAACCAATCCTCTCATAATGAGTCGATATTATCCTCATTTTTATATAAATATTGGCATTATTTAAGGTGTAAGAACTAACAAAACCATAAATTAACCATGAGTTGAGATACTTCTCATGGATTAATATATATGGGCAGCCTCTTATTTGTAATCCCCAAATAAAAATTCAATTTAACATCAGTAATAATACTCTTAATGGTTGTAGATATATGTTAATACTCTATGGATTATTAACAAATAAAAAATAAATTACAATAGAGTAGAGATTATCCACTTTGTCTCCATATATGTGCCTACTTTTTGGTTTAATCCCCATGACAAACTGTCCCATAAACCACTTATCAGGTCTCATACCTTAGTGTATCTCAGGTGTAAGAGACACATTATTTTCTATTTTCACCCTATTCATGGAATATGAATCTTCTTCAAAGTACCCTCAATCACTAATTCCTCCTAAAAATATACTGGTACACTCTCATGAAATTTGACTCGTCATCTACTATAGAGTTCCCAATGAGTTTGATTTGATCTGAACCATCAAAAATGAATAATAAAATAAATGGGAACCTATAATTTATATATATAGAAGTTTTGATCAAAAACATGGTCTCAATCATTTCATTTTCACCATGGTAATTATTCCAACACAATGAATTGGGATTGATTAATCAATATATCTTCAATATATATAAGGGTCCCATAATTGGAAATAATACCCTACTAAATTATTTTTTGAGGTTGGACTCCCATACTCTTGAATAAATATCATTCTATGGTTCCATATAAAAATTAATAGTGTATGTTTTCCTTTGGATATCAGGTTACATTATGTCATAATGAGTGCGAACATGAAAGCCATATGAGTTTTCATTCGAAACATTTGTCAGCATTAAACATAGATTCCTCATGTATATTATATTAATCAATAAAAATTCTTATTTAACCATTATATAACCAATTTTTCCAATTCATAAAATGTTGTGATGAAAAAATGGACTACATAATTTCATTAAGATGGTAGTCTACACATACGCACTGGTATTGTTTTCATTTTTTATACATATAAAATTAGAAGGGTAAATAATAATATACCATTATTGAATAATATATAAATAATTATCATAATATGTGTTAATTAAATTTATCATGATGATAATTCCTGTAAAAATGGTAATAAAAAATTGTTTACATCACTTCATGGAGGTGGTAGTCTACCCATACCCACACGTGACATAATAATTTTCCAATGGATTGTAATGAGAAAAAACATTGTTTTCCCATAAATAAAATTACATATTCATATATTTATGATATTGGTGTAATTATGTTTCAAAAGATAAAATTGATTTAGATTATGTATAATAATAAATAACATAGAAAAATGAGGGTAAAACAATTTCTTCTTATTTGGGAGACCAATGTTTTCAAACAACACAATCCTTTTTAGGATAGTATTAGAGTAGTAACGGGTAAAAATTAATTAATGGATGGATTATATGAAGGTTTTTTATGTTCAATGTGATTTATATGTATCAAATTGTGTGAATAAGTGAATAAAATATGTTCTTATTATAATTGAGGGGATAAACACACAAGGAATTACATATGAGATTTAAAAAATATAGTGTAGCATTATTGTGAGGGTGGAACAAGATCCACAAGACATCGATGGTAGGAAATTGATATGTGAAAATTTATTTAATAAAATAATATTTATAAATGTTTTGGTTACATTTTCTACCTTATCCATTAGTTTAAATCACCCTACCCTAGTAAACCTGATTTAAAATTTACCATTTAAACATAATTTTAGTGTTTTTACAATTCTTTATGAAAAATAATGAAAAATAAAAATTTAAATAATTATATTTTTCTTACCACTATGAAATCAATTTTTATAAAATTAAATTAGTATAGGTTTCATAATTTACTTTTTAAATATGCATGAAAAAAGGAAACAAACACTATTTTTATAAAATTTACTTTTAAGCATAAAATTGGATTTATGCATCATCATTGATAAGTAAAAACCATTAGATTAATGTTATAATAATTTATAAAATACATAATATATGTATTTAAATAAAATTATTAATAAATAATGATTAATTTAATTTGTTTTAAGAAAATAATTATGAAAAAACTCATTTTAGAAAAACATATTTTTTCCAAGAAATTATTGTATTTTAATTTATATCCCTTAAATTCATCATATAGATTTGAAATTAGCAATTTCTCATAATTTAGTTATTCATGTCCATATATGCTAGTTGAATTTCTATGTGATCAATATTGAACTAAATATATACATTTCAATCCTATATTATTTTATGTTTAAAATTGATGTTGTAGTTAAGGAATGTAATCAATTAACTAAAATTTATTTATAGAGAAAAACATTTGGCGGAGTTAAATTTAACACTTCTGGAAACATGCATACATGATCCATCACATATTATAAAATCTCATGTAGTACATGTAGAACATGATTTATCTTATAAAAAAGAATCAATGCAAATTTTAGATCATAGAGGCAAGGTGCTTTAATACAAGACCACACACCTTGGTTATATTATCTAGAGAATCATATGTTTTAGGAACAAACTTGGGAACCAACTGATTTAATAAGACAACAGTTTCTATATTATCTTATTCAAAGTAATTAAATTTAATTAGATAATTTCAATTATAGGGTGTAGACTATATATAACACATGATTTAGGAATGTAGTTCACTGTAAATAAATTGGATGTGTTAGATATATTACGGCACATGAAATAATTAAATTTTTAAAAAATAATTTATTAAATTATCCTTAAATTTTAAAATGAAAATTAAAATAAATTATTAGATAAATGAATTAAACATAAATTATAAAATTATTATAATCTTGAAAACACATGTAAATTAAAATAATACAACAATGAAAATCACATCATTATTATATATGATGGAGATCACACCTCCAATGAAAACCACATATAGAATAAATAATTTTACATATAATAAAACATTAATTAAAATGAAATTAAAAAATATGGTAACTGATGATAGAATTTTTTTTATTGATATATATTAAACTTTAATAATACAATTAGATATTTGTGCATTGGTTATATGGTTATTGGTTATATGGAAATTGGATATTTGTAATTTGATATTCAGTAATTAGATATATTTACAACTAATATGCAAAATAATATTGTTTAATTTTTTGTATAAAATAATAAAAATACATTTTATATATATTAATAAATTCCTCAATGAAATGAAAACATTAGTATTAACTAAAGTAATTTTCATTAAAAAAATATGTATTTTTATTCATTAGATTTTATTATCATTATTATTATTATTATTTCAGATGTTGATTTGATGAGTTTATAAAATTGAATGATTAATTAAAATACCAATAGATTGAGAAAATTAAATGGTTTAATGGTAAAAAAAATTAATTTTAATGGGATGTGATTGAATTTATTAAATATTCAGAAAGGATTTTCCAAAACAAACTATTTTTCTTACATGATTTGTATTTTTATCTTAATATACATAATATTTCACTTCCAAATGATAAAAAATATATAATTTGATATTTAAAATTTTAAAAAAATATTAATTTGAATATTATTACTAATTGATATCAAATAATATTTATAACTTCTAATGATTAAAAACTGCATTCTTCAATAAAAATATTTTTTTCTATATTTTTTTCATTTTAATGTTATAATTATAATATATTATATGTAAATAGGATTAAATTATTTAAAAAATTTGAATAATCAAATTAATATCATTTAGTAGGTGAAATATAATTTTTCATATTAAAAAATACATTGAGTTAAAAAAATTGTCCCCATGTTAATGGTAAATGAGGTAAAATGGTTAAACTATGGAGAAAAGTACTAAAACATCACAATAAATATCTCTACTTTTTTTGTAAGAGGAATTACATAAACTATATAAATTATTCGAATACTTTGGATCATCATTCCATATAAATGGAAACATTAAATATTAGGTAATAAAATGTTGTGATTTTGATATGTCTTTGGTATCATGTATAAATTTTGTTATTCTATGTCATCTATAGTTTAGTGTGTAGGTAGAGCCTACTTTTACCATCCCCTGAGGGTGATTTTTCTTCATTGGCCATCATGTACATGTTCTACCCCTACTGAAGGTACCTATCAAAGATTTTTCTAGGATATACCCACAGTAAGGAATGTTTTATGATGATGACGGATCTTCCTTCCATTATTCTCCAAATGTATGTAGAGATTGTCATTTTGGAACCAACATATGTTACTACCGATGTGATATATTACTATTTAATTATTTATATGTGTTTTTATAGAATGAAATAGTATTCTTTATAAATGTATGTTAAGTTTCATTGGTAGTTTCTTACTGAGTATAGTACTCAAACCTGACTGGTTGATTACAGTGAACTTTTATATTTTTTAACATGGGATATACATAATGTATAAGGAATTGTTGTAGATGGATGTGTATGTTAGGAGGAGGATACAAATGGTGTAAGATGAAATATGGAATATAATTTTCTAATTCTACTTATTATCATACACACACCCTATATCATATAATTTAGTTATGGTTTATTTACATGAAATTATACATTATTACTGTAAGGGATGATGAAATTTAGCATGATCTTGTAGTCTCTCTAGTAGATTAAGATAAATAACCATTGTAGTTAGGACTATTTTGACTAAGGTATAATCATGGAGGGTAGCCGATTGTGGAAGGAAAATGAAGGTATATAATTCTCATGAATTCAAACTCTTATATAACTTATAATTCATATTTACTTGTGGACCTAAAGATATATAGGAATGAATACAGTCTGCTAATAATATCTTTCATTTGGTATAAACCCCATTTGATAAAAGGATACTATACTGACCTTCATTCTTCGATTCGTAATGAATTCCTGATGGGATATCTTGAAGTAATCTGGTCATTGGTAATGGGGGACATGTGATACCTTCAAGGATCTCTTCATTGAGGATTTAATCCTAGATACTCTAATTACTGATCATGTCGTGGATTTCATCGATCACTTATAGGGTTCTATGATTGTGTTATCTTACTCAGCACATTTGATAAATATAACAGACATTGATCAACTTTTGGATCGAAATTAAGTGAATAAGGCCTATTGTTTGTTATTGGTCTTTACCTAGAGCTGAAATGTCAGGTCTAGAACATTTATCTAATGAACTAAAATACAATTATTCATAAGGCATATATGATCATGAATGAAATTAAAGATGGGAAATATATAGGTCTTCATCTAGCCATTAGTGGTTTGACATGTACTTTCTGTAGTTCGGTTATGCCATCTGACTCTCTGAACAATAAGAGAATACCAGAAGATGGATTTTAGGGTGGAAGTTAATAGATTGAAAAATAGTATTTTTATTTTATCCCTATAGGGGGGTGATTTTTATAGGTTCTACAACAATGGAATAAGAGGAAACATTCTCAATGATTATTCCAATGTAGATAAAAATTCTCCATGGTGTATGTCACGAACCGAATCGGGTCGCCATCCGAACCGACGCCCGACTCGGCCCGCGGCAAGGCCCGAAGGGCGTTCCCTATCCCCACGGGCTGGCACAAGTGCCCGGGTATCAAAATAAACCTTGGGAACGATTTACCCGAGTGAATAAATATAAAGCAGCCAACCAAAGTAAACCAAACAGGGATAAAGGTTACAGTCAAACATGTAGATAACCAAACAGGTCTTTGGTTCACAAGTACTCAAAACCCAAATAACACCAAAACAAGACGACCCAAAAACCAACCTAAGGACTGTCGCCCGGCGTAGGGACACCGCCTCTAGGCCACCACCAAAACTCCACGTAGATAGTCTGGCTAGCAACCTGAACCACTGCCTCCAAAAGCCGGGCCCTTACCTGTATCAGAAGTAAACAAGTCTACTTACACCCAAGGGTGTAAGTAGGGTGTGAGCCATCGCCCAGCAGGATATCACCAAGCAAGATTCCACGCACAAGTATAAAGAGAAAATCCATTTGCAATGCTGTATAAAGTAAAAGGTGCAAAAATAAACAAAAGATTTTCCAAAAAAAAACTTTTAAAGAAAAACGGTTCAAGTCACATACCAGAGTGAAATTCAAGTGGTATAAATATCACGGATCAGTGTGCGCACAAGAATCAGTAGCACCAGAGGATGGGAATGCCCTAAGGATACTAGTAGCAGTGGGACCCTAGGACATCGTGTCTCAGTGAAACGTGGCTTAGATGGCCACGACCCTCAGAAAACGTGGCTTAGAAGGCCACGACCCTCAGAACACGTGGCTTAGAAGGCCACGACCCTCAGATATCATATGTTTAGTTAGTGTTGCAATCGTCAAACCTGCCAGTGAAACTGGGTCGAGTCATCTCCGGACTACCAGCTCACTAGTCCTAGTCCACCCACCTAATACCCAGGCTTCCCTCCTTGTGCTCACCCAATTCAGAAAACAACTGCCATATCACCCGCACACTGACATTCTTTCTTTTGAAAAATACCACACGCACACCATAGCATTTCAAAACATAGTATGTATCGCAAGTACGCTAAATAAAACCAGTAGCACAGTTTGAAAAATAAAACAACATCCTTTTTCTTTTCTTCAATCAGGTAAACCAAAACAGTACTTTTAAAACTTGCTGATAACTATTTTAAAAAAAAATAAAGAAAGACATTCAATGTTTTAACTAAGCCCAAGTAATAAACATATGAAATTTTTTTAAGGGGAAAAAGTTCATAGTATGTAAATGGGGAATAAAACATTTGATTAACTAGGAGTGCAAGAAAAGGATTATAAACCCATACTTGAGTGCGGAACCACCTACCTCAAACGGGTGCGTGAAACAACGCGGCACCGAATTCCCGACGAACAATGGTCACTGTAGGAAGCCGTCAAGGGGCCCTAAAACAGAAAATCGTTACTAAACTTAGTTATAATATAATAGAATAATAATAATAATATAATAACGATAGTAATAATAGTAATAATAATAATTATACATAATAATAATAACAATAACATTTATATTAATAATAGTAATAGCATATTAATAATAATAATAATAACAATAGTAGTATAATAATAATAGTATTACTAACATAATAATAATAATAATAATAATAATAATATGATAATAATAATATTATCATTTACATAATTATAATACTAACATATTAAATGATATAATAACTAACATATTAATAATATTAACAAAAGAAAACAAAATATCTTATTAGATAACTTAAAATAATAAAATAAAATAAATAAAATAAAAGGACAACCGGATAACTTAAAATAATAAAATAAAATAAATAAAATAAAAGGAAAACAGGATAACTTAGAATAATAAAATAAAATAAATAAAACAAAAGGAAAACAGACCTGCGGAAGGAGGAGGCGCCGAACAGGGGTGCCGGAACGGGAAGAAGAGGAAGGAAAGAAAGGGAAGAAGAAGAAGAGAGGAGGAAGAAGAGAAGAAGAAGAAGAAGGGAGAAGGAGGAGAAGAGGAGAAGAAGAGGAAGAGAAGAAGAAAGGAGGAAGAGAAGGAGAGGAGACAGGGGGTTGCGCCGGCTGGGGTGCAAGGGAAGCAGCAGGTCGGCCGAAGGGCTGTCCGAAGGAGGGAGGAGGTTGCGGCGGCAGTCCGGCGAGAGGTAGGGCTGCGGCGGCTGGTCAGTCCGGCTAGAAGAGAGGAAGGGCGATGGGGAGTCCGGCTGGCAGGGAGGAAAGGAGGTGCAGCGCTGGACGGCGGGAAACATTGCAGGCGGGGGGGGGGGGGGGGGGTTTGCCGCCGGAGGGGAAACCAGGACGGCGTCGGGGAAGCCGGGACGGCGGCGCGGGGTCGGCGCAAGGCGGAGGAGCTGGGCGGAGGGGGCTGTGTGCACGCCGCGTGAAGGAGGGGTGAGGCCGGGCGCGCGGGAGGCCGAGGGGAAAAAGGAGGAAGGGTGAAAAAAAAGAAAAGAGAAAAAAAAGAAAACCGAAACGGTGTAACAGAATTTGTTACTGGAGAGAGAAAAAAAATAAAAATAATAATAATAAAGTAATAAACAAAATAAACACAAGTAATAATAACAAATTACAAAATTTATAATAAAATTAAAAGCAAATAACAATAATTATAATAGTCAATAAAAAAAATTTTAAAGACAATAATAACAATTACATTATAAAAGTTATATATAAAATAAATAAATAATAATAATAATAATGATAATATAGTATTAGTAATAATGATAATACAACATATATATATTATCAATAATAATAACATTATCAAAACAATTATAAAGTTAATAATAATAGTATTATATTAATCATAATAAACTAACGATACTAATATTATAATAGTAATGCTAATGACTTAATAATATACAATATATCATCAATAATACTATCATAATAATAACAATGATAGTAATATAACATTGACAATAATAAAATAACCATGCTATAATAATAACTAAAACCATGAAAGTTCCATCCAGTATTCATCGTCCGAGCATCGGCACTACGTGTCGAGCGACGTGAAGTAAACGCGTGCTTATCAGCACCTCCGCAATTATTCCCCAACGACTCATCCCACACTTATCAAAGCAATAAAATCAAACTGACAACATAAACTCATGAAATAAAAATTTAAAATTAAACGCATACCTCAAAAAAGTCTGGGCGTGACAATTCTCCCCACCATGAAAACTTTCCGCCCTCGGAAAGCCGCAACTAAGGCTGAGACCCAAAGCAGGAAACGGCACCCCACTAAGGATCAAATAGGACCCCCACAAACATCAACAAAAGAGAGAGAGAAACATCGTGCTCAGACAAAGTGACTTAAAGACAACATCAAGAAACGCATAAAAGACTTTCCGATATGTGTCGCTCACCCCAAAAGCTAGAACGCCTCCAGCCGATTGTTTTAGAAAACAAACTCTTGAACCCACAAGAGCCAACTTCACACGCCAAAACACCTCAAGAATTCTGAAACCGAAACCACACCACTTGGCTAATTTGAACAAAAGAGGTCAAACCACGTCCTCGGAACACTCCTATCACTTATCGACAATCCATCTTTGAAAACAGAAGATATAGATCAACATGGGGAAGCTCGAGGGGCTCCCCACCATTAAGAAGTCACTGATGCTCGAAATGAGAGTGGACAACCGACGGGGAAGGTTCGAGCGGACTACCCGCCATTAAAGAAAAGTCCAGCACTGATTCATCCTAGAGACATTCGTGTGAGACTCAATGTGGGTCTCCCCACCATTAGAACTGACAGCAGATACAAAACTTTAGAAATTTCTCGACGGGGGCTAGGCACCCCACCACAAGGGGCGGGGAGGGTCGGGCCCAACTACCGGGCGTCAAACCCACAACCCAAGACGAACCAACATCATCACATTCCTAGATGAGTTCCATTCCAATTTGATACCAACTTACCCAACACATCCCATAGGGACAACTAAAAACGATTACCTTTGATGGAACGCAACCCTCAAGACCTTAAGATAAAGAGACGACCGCGCCACCTTATAGCCACATGGAGCCTCACGCACCCAATCGGGTCGTTCGGATTGGAACCACAGAAAACAACTTTAAATTGCCTTCACCTTTATTACCGACGACAGAGATAACACTAGGGTCTCATACAATCCTGGGGTTCCTGACTACGCGCCAGCTTCACTCCGAGACCTATGGCTGGAGCCCTGATGTTTGAAGCATCTTCTGCCTCGCAGTCAGGTATTGAAGACTCTTGAACGGAGCTTCTCGTTTCGGTGTAACACGCAATCATACTGCAACCGAGGCAACACCATCAGACACAACACACCATGACATCTAATTGATCATACCCAAAACATTAACCAACACAAGAGCTGCAATGGTGTATGCGTATCACCCTTTGTCACACTGGATGAGAACATGACACCATGAATCATCACCTGAACATGACCATTGTTGTTGAGGGGAACATTATACAGAGAGGGATTTCAAACTGAGTCTTAAACAAAACATGATTCCTGCGATTGACCGTAGCATCCCCATGTGACTGGGTCTGCCACACTAGTGGCCTAACGTAAACCTCTTTCTTAAACAAGACAAACCAAAGATCAGTGGTCATTTAGAATGATAGGCTACACCGACGACTTAGGGTTTCTTCCAAACCACTGTTGATTATCAAAGAGGTCTCACACTGCAAGACGTCACCGAACATGACCCTTGCGGCTAATGTAAACACTACCAACCATTCAAAACATCGATAAGCACTGACAGCTCTCAATCCCCTTCACCCTTCCCCACTGGAATTTCTTTCGCCGTTTCTAGGGGAAACCTTCAAGCGTAACGACGTCAAATTTCATATCTGACGACTCAGACAACATAAAGAAACCAAAACTCTGCTCAACTCCCCTCGCATCTGTCATCCCGCTGCGGGAGGATCCACTTGTTGTAAAAAGGAGAGGTGGGTTCAATTATAGAATTCAAAAAGAGAGTACTCTGATCAACTGGAGGGTCGGCCAATGACGAAATTTCCCGTGGCCATATTTTAATTCCATTTTAACGCTTTATGGGGGGAATACACTAGTCAAGAAAGAAAACTATGGACCCAAATCAAACTGGTCCAACGGTCAAGACATACCACACAAGCAAACACCAAACATGCAGGGAAAACCACTACAAGGTCTCCCCGATGTACTCTTCAAAAGAATTTACTAACCACACACATGCATACCAACTTACAAATAAGAATTCAAACTCAGGACACAACCATTCCGAAAAATTCCTCAGCTCAAAACGCCTCACATCCGAAATTTTCAAAACACAAGGACGTGCCACACAAACACCATTTACTAAAACACCAAATTTTTCCTTTAACAAAAGATTTTGAATATAAGAAAACCTAGCGGGTTGCACAAACATCAATGGCGTCCCGTGAGCTTCGCACATGCATGTTCCCGTGCCGCACTGGCACCCACCTCAAATTCATCCAGGAACTCATCCGCTCGTGCCATTAACCTTTTCTCTTTCCATATACACTTATGCATGTGGTCGCCCACGAGAACACCAAGTACCAAAACCAAACCTTTCCATTTTTCCAGAACCAAAACATCCAACCCAAATTTTTCAAACCTTCCACATCATTTCATTTTTAATGTGATTCATTTGAAAACATTTTCTACGACCAAAACATTTTAACTTAAAAACCAACTTTCCACAAATCCAAAACAATGAGACGAGAAACGACGCAAGAGAAAACTAGTGTCAGCGGGTGATTGAAGCATATGGTTGGCGGCCATACGCCAATCACGCCACTGGCCACGGAGAGTATTTTAGGACAGTGTCCCCGGCTCCACAAGGTTTGCCAGACCCTGCGAGCTCACTAAGACCACTGGCCCCACTCTCTTTTCATTTCCCTTAATCAAGATTAACCACACGGAACAATGACTCGGACAAAACCCAACTTACTTTGGTAACTCGAGTCCCGCCACGAGGTGTGCTGGCCAGGCACATTGCTCGTAGCTATAACGTTGAGTTCCAACAACCTTAAACTTGGTCGACTCTGACTCCATCTCAAAAGCAAACGACCCAAGAGAGCAAACCTTGCCCTCTGATACCATTTTGTCACGAACCGAATCGGGTCGCCATCCGAACCGACGCCCGACTCGGCCCGCGGCAAGGCCCGAAGGGCGTTCCCTATCCCCACGGGCTGGCACAAGTGCCCGGGTATGAAAATAAACCTTGGGAACGATTTACCCGAGTGAATAAATATAAAGCAGCCAACCAAAGTAAACCAAACAGGGATAAAGTTTACAGTCAAACATGTAGATAACCAAACAGGTCTTTGGTTCACAAGTACTCAAAACCCAAATAACACCAAAACAAGACGACCCAAAAACCAACCTAAGGACTGTCGCCCGGTGTAGGGACACCGCCTCTAGGCCACCACCAAAACGCCACGTAGATAGTCTGGCTAGCAACCTGAACCACTGCCTCCAAAAGCCGGGCCCTTACCTGTATCAGAAGTAAACAAGTCTACTTACACCCAAGGGTGTAAGTAGGGTGTGAGCCATCGCCCAGCAGGATATCACCAAGCAAGATTCCACGCACAAGTATAAAGTGAAAATCCATTTGCAATGCTGTATAAAGTAAAAGGTGCAAAAATAAACAAAAGATTTTCCAAAAAAAAAACTTTTAAAGAAAAACGGTTCAAGTCACATACCAGAGTGAAATTCAAGTGGTATAAATATCACGGATCAGTGTGCGCACAAGAATCAGTAGCACCAGAGGATGGGAATGCCCTAAGGATACTAGTAGCAGTGGGACCCTAGGACATCGTGTCTCAGTGAAACGTGGCTTAGATGGCCACGACCCTCAGAAAACGTGGCTTAGAAGGCCACGACCCTCAGAACACGTGGCTTAGAAGGCCACGACCCTCAGATATCATATGTTTAGTTAGTGTTGCAATCGTCAAACCTGCCAGTAAAACCGGGTCGAGTCATCTCCGGACTACCAGCTCACTAGTCCTAGTCCACCCACCTAATACCCAGGCTTCCCTCCTTGTGCTCACCCAATTCAGAAAACAACTGCCATATCACCCGCACACTGACATTCTTTCTTTTGAAAAATACCACACGCACACCATAGCATTTCAAAACATAGTATGTATCGCAAGTACGCTAAATAAAACCAGTAGCACAGTTTGAAAAATAAAACAACATCCTTTTTCTTTTCTTCAATCAGGTAAACCAAAACAGTACTTTTAAAACTTGCTGATAACTATTTTAAAAAAAAAGAAAGAAAGACATTCAAAGTTTTAACTAAGCCCAAGTAATAAACATATGACAATTTTTTAAGGGGAAAAAGTTCATAGTATGTAAATGGGGAATAAAACATTTGATTAACTAGGAGTGCAAGCAAAGGATTATAAACCCATACTTGAGTGCGGAACCACCTACCTCAAACGGGTGCGTGAAACGACGCGGCACCGAATTCCCGACGAACATCGGTCACTGTAGGAAGCCGTCAAGGGGCCCTAAAACAGAAAATCGTTACTAAACTTAGTTATAATATAATAGAATAATAATAATAATATAATAACGATAGTAATAATAGTAATAATAATAATTATACATAATAATAATAATAATAACATTAATATTAATAATAGTAATAGCATATTAATAATAATAATAATAACAATAGTAGTATAATAATAATAGTATTACTAACATAATAATAATAATAATAATAATATGATAATAATAATATTATCATTTACATAATTATAATACTAACATATTAAATGATATAATAACTAACATATTAATAATATTAACAAAAGAAAACAAAATATCTTATTAGATAACTTAAAATAATAAAATAAAATAAATAAAATAAAAGGACAACCGGATAACTTAAAATAATAAAATAAAATAAATAAAATAAAAGGAAAACAGGATAACTTAGAATAATAAAATAAAATAAATAAAACAAAAGGAAAACAGACCTACGGAAGGAGGAGGCGCCGAACAGGGGTGCCGGAACGGGAATAAGAGGAAGGAAAGAAAGGGAAGAAGAAGAAGAGAGGAGGAAGAAGAGAAGAAGAAGAAGAAGGGAGAAGGAGGAGAAGAGGAGAAGAAGAGGAAGAGAAGAAGAAAGGAGGAAGAGAAGGAGAGGAGACAGGGGGTTGCGCCGGCTGGGGTGCAAGGGAAGCAGCAGGTCGGCCGAAGGGCTGTCCGAAGGAGGGAGGAGGTTGCGGCGGCAGTCCGGCAAGAGGTAGGGCTGCGGCGGCTGGTCAGTCCGGCTAGATGAGAGGAAGGGCGATGGGGAGTCCGGCTGGCAGGGAGGAAAGGAGGTGCAGCGCTGGACGGCGGGAAACAGTGCAGGCGGGGGGGGGGGGGGGGGGGTTTGCCGCCGGAGGGGAAACCAGGACGGCGTCGGGGAAGCCGGGACGGCGGCGCGGGGTCGGCGCAAGGCGGAGGAGCTGGGCGGACGGGGCTGTGTGCACGCCGCGTGAAGGAGGGGTGAGGCCGGGCGCGCGGGAGGCCGAGGGGAAAAAGGAGGAAGGGTGAAAAAAAAGAAAAGAGAAAAAAAAGAAAACCGAAACGGTGTAACAGAATTTGTTACTGGAGAGAGAAAAAAAATAAAAATAATAATAATAAAGTAATAAACAAAATAAACACAAGTAATAATAACAAATTACAAAATTTATAATAAAATTAAAAGCAAATAACAATAATTATAATAGTCAATAAAAAAAAATTTAAAGACAATAATAACAATTACATTATAAAAGTTATATATAAAATAAATAAATAATAATAATAATATTGATAATATAGTATTAGTAATAATGATAATACAACATATATATATTATCAATAATAATAACATTATCAAAACAATTATAAAGTTAATAATAATAGTATTATATTAATCATAATAAACTAATGATACTAATATTATAATAGTAATGCTAATGACTTAATAATATACAATATATCATCAATAATACTATCATAATAATAACAATGATAGTAATATAACATTGACAATAATAAAATAACCATGCTATAATAATAACTAAAACCATGAAAGTTCCATCCAGTATTCATCGTCCGAGCATCGGCACTACGTGTCGAGCGACGTGAAGTAAACGCGCGCTTATCAGCACCTCCGCAATTATTCCCCAACGACTCATCCCACACTTATCAAAGCAATAAAATCAAACTAACAACATAAACTCATGAAATAAAAATTTAAAATTAAACGCATACCTCAAAAAAGTCCGAGCGTGACAGTGTAGAATGTCAGGGAAACATAATCAGATCTATGATAAGTCATTGATGATACATTCTAAAAAATATTTCTTACAACACTACAATGGGTACATACCTCAAATGGGTTGTTAAATAATCTCATCATAAAATTTTTTTACATGGAGTGTTGTAAAGTAGAACATACATAATTAATCATTCTCTAATAGACGGTGGGGAGGGACCTTCCATAGTGTAAGGTACAATATAAATTTCATATACAATATCTTTTTTTGGTTTGATATGGGATAAAACTATTATTTTATATTGTCTCATGAATTTTTTGGGATAGATTTACAGATTAGGTTCTTTTTGGGGATTCTATCTACCTATACCCCAGTAGCAAGGGAATTGGATGATTGTAAAATCTTTACATATTTTCAAAAGGTTGATTTCATATTTTAACATGTTTATATCTTCACAATTTCATAAAATATTGTTTTTAACATGATCGTTGCCATGTAACTGTTGACCAGATTCAATGAACACATTTATTGGTATCATAGAATATTGGCTTTTTAATCACATATGGATAAACATTTCATATTGAATAGTGAATGGGACCCTAATGAAAGGAGAGTGGGACACGATCATTATCAAAGAGAAGTCCTTTTAGTGAAATAATCTAGTTTTATTCATCATTGGAATATGATATGACTCCCTCGTCATTCTCTCCAATTATGGGAAAATATTATTATTTCTTTCATGAGGAAATATATGGGATTCAACATATAGGGATGTTTAATGTGAGATTAACCTTATTACCAGTGTATGAACTAAATCAATTTATCAATATCGCATGGAACCTGGTGGGTAAAATGTTATCAAGGTGGAATTGGATGATATTTTCGATAAAGGATTCATCAAAATGAAAACTAACCCCCCCCCCACGGTGTCTCATTTTTTCACCTATAATGTGGATGATACTTTTTAAATTTTTGTAGAGTACCAGAAGATAAATCTGATCACTATGAAGAACTTGTATCTTATTTCTAGAATATTTTTTTTATTAATTGAGTGGAACCCAACGGTTTTCAAAAACTGATCAACATTTTGGATTATATCAGATATAAGAGAAATAAGAATTCATTTTGAAGAAATATTTTTGGAAATTGAATAGTTTGTTTGATTATTTTATATATTCCCATGGGTTTGAAAAATTCTCTATAAAATTCAAAAGAACTCATTAATAAGATCCATCAACCATACATGGATTATTTTTTCACCATGTTCATGGATTACATATTTATATAATTCACATTATCAAAATAAAATGATAGGATATAATTATAATTTTTTATACACATGGGAGTATCTAAATTACACCAAGTACTCAATGTTCACCCTTCACCATGAGATGTGAGCCTCAAATGAAAATCATTTATCATGAATAAATATCATTTGATTTGGAAAATTCTAATGCATTTTTGTGTTGGGAAATATTGAGTAATGTGTTCTACATTTCGAGATTACTATGTTTTTATAGGTTATACAAGATATTCATTCTGGAATTATTTGTACTTGTACTACCCATTAATTCAATTAATAACAAGTGAGGGAAGTTATAATGGTCATATCTAGGTGAATAAGTCATAATATATATATATATATTAGTTTCGTATAATCACTGAACAAAATTATTATGGAGTATTTTGTTTTGTATTACATTTTTTGCAACACATCTAGCGTTATATTTTGATACATTCTACTATAGGATGATAAGGATATTTTTATAAATGTATCTTCTTCTGAAACCACGTGAATCAATCTACACTTTGAATGACTTATAGTTGGTACTATAGGTCCATACATTGAAACATTGGTGACACTATATATTTTGGAAATAGATATTTCACATATATGGATCACAAGAGTCTATTCCATATCATCCCACATTATGACATAAATCTTCATCAGATGAATTGGGTACTATCCGTATATAAATTCAACATTAATTTAGGATATGATCCCTGGATTACCCATATAGATGTTGATGTGTTGAGTAGTAAAAAATGGTTTTTGGATTATAAATCAGATGGTGGGTTCATGCTCATGGACTTGTTGGAATTTTGGATGGTGCCCATAGTCGATGATTGTGGAAAATAGTTTTCAAACACTTAGTGATCACATCCTCTTAGGTGGAACTAATGATGGGCAGGTATGATATTGATCATTAATGTGTAGTGATGTAGAAAATTTTTGTAGAAGATGATTCTATTTTTGGATAGGCTTAGGAGGGATGTGGAGTGTCTATTCTTTATAATAGGGTGATGGTTCTATCATATATGAAAGAAGATGTTTTGTGAGCCACTCATGCTTCAAAATGGGCAACACAACTTCGGATACCTCATTCGGATTACACATTAATCCATTATTTGAAATACAAAGTTAATGGTTATGAAAATATAATAATAATATATTGATATAGTTATGATTCTAAAATAAATATGTTGTGATGGATAAAAAATGTTTATATAAGATTTGAAAGGTAATAAAATTTAAATATATTGTTTAATTTTTATAACTCCTCTTTGAGAGACCTTGTTTGAATTAGACCCTAATCCATGAAGGAATATACATAGGATAAGACTATAAAACAAAGGATAAACATAACTATTACTGAAATGATTTTGATTGGGTATTGTTTGATATAAAGGATGAAATTTTGTTAAAAATAGAGGAGGATTTGTTTCTTGTAATAAATGTGTGGAAGGAAACACATTTAATTTCAAAATACATTTAAATTAAATAAGGTCAGTTTCATTAGACAGTGGTTCCAAATGACTAAGAATTCGATGAAATTAGAAGATAATGTTTAAATATATTTAAAAATCAGTATTTGATAATTTCTGAAAGAAATTATACCCTTATATATTTGTTTAACCCTCCTCTTATAAACCTGTTTTAACCTTCATCATGGTAATAATATATTTCGGTTTTTATTATTACTTATTACAAATTTTTTTTTAAACCTATTAGATTATAATAATTATAATAATTCCAAATATCTAATCCATTTTAATATATTGATTTTCTATATGTGAATGTATTAAATTTCAAATAATCGTGTAACCTACAATGAATAACTATCAATAAAAAGGTGAATCTTTAAGAAGAAAACAAAATTTTCATCCATTTTATTCCATGTTAAAATCATAAATTTAATGTTACAATATAAAATTTGATAAATAATGTATAAATTTAAATAAATCAATTATTAGTTATATACCAATTTAATTTTCTAATATAAAAACACATTGCATGTAAATGAAATAATTTTTAAAAAACATGTATTTCTAGGCCCATATATAAACTACTACAGAAATAATAATAATAATAATTATTTAATTAATTAAAATAACTTTGATTGAACACATCATAAATAACTTTTGGATCAAATTCAAAATGTGCAATAATATTTATTTCAAAAGAAATGAATATTTTTATAGAAAAAAATATTTCTCAATATTTAATAAATAATAATTATTTTTTGTATAATACATTAAATTACCCCTAAGATAATATTGAAAGACCTCATTAGAAATTTTTTTCGTTTTCTCAAATTATGTTTCAGAATTTATTATCAATTTTATTTAATTTTTTTCCTCTTCTAAATAAAATAAAAACTGTTTTTTCGAGAAAATATAATTTCGATGGATAAAATGATTTTACTTAAAAATATACTATTATTTTTTATAATTTAATCAATACATTTTCTTAATGAAATTAGGAATATTACTAAATAATTGGGTTATTAAAATTCATAAATTTCAATTTAATTGCAATATTATAAAATTTTAATATTTCTTATCTCATATTGACCCTTTGTTTTGTGTAAAGAATGATACATAACACATATGTGTTATTTAAATAAAATCTAAAATACCATTGTGTTACATACTCACATGTTAAATAAATTACACTATAGAATTTTTAATGTCAGTTTTCAATGAATTCATATTTGAGAACTAATCTTTTTAAACCCACATTATAAAACTATAAAATAAAAAAACCTTGTAACAGTGGAAGTGGAAAACATAATGATAACTTGAAATAAAACAAATTTTGCTACCTAGAAATTGAGAAAATTAGATAGAATTGAATATATTTACCTGGAAGATAATGATAATTTCCTTTGGAAAATAGAGATTGATAGAGACAATGAACATTTTATGGTTATTGACAATAAGATGAAATACTACATAAGGGTGATAACAACCATCAAATCCCCATAAATAATCATAAAATGGAAAACATTTACATTTTCAAAATTATTTTCCCAACTGTTGAGGAATTATTTTAAAACAAATTAAGTAGAAAAATTCATAATTTCATTCATGAAAACCAAATATACATTTTTACCCTTTGGGTGTGAATATTAGTTAGCTTCCACATCTTTTCATCCGTATTCAAAAAATATTAATTTTTCATTCCTGAACAACTAAAATTAAATTTTATTAGATTGAAACCTCCATCAAATAATTTAAATTCATAATTTTGCCTCTATATATTTAAAAAATAAAAATATAGAACTAGTTATCAAATATGGATAAAAAATTATACAATGAAATATTACATTAATCTCTGAATCCATTATAATAAAACACAATGATAAATGTGAACCATTAGATAATGAGTTAAAAAATGAGCCCTCCAATGTATTTCTATCCAAATCTAAAACCCAAAAAATTATAAATAAGATTATAACCGATCAAAAATATGTAAAACATTAATACCCATAAAAATATAATGTAGTTATTAATATCACATACCATATATGTGAATACCTTGATCTTATATTCTCTAAAAATATATAATAACATGAATCCCCATAAAACTACAATTGAAACATATATACATAAAAATTAAATTAAATAAACTTTTATTCTGTAATTAATAATAGATGTTATAAAATATATTCCATTACCCAAAAAAACATAATATATTTCTCAAATGGAAACATAAATGAAATTGTTATCATATAACAGGTCAAGTCCTTATAGAAATATAATATATACATTATATTTTCTTAATCAATATTTTATATATAAAAATTAAATATAATTTTCTCATCCACAGACACATATTATTGTATATCCCTCCCAAAATCATATCTCTTCAAAAAAATTCACCTTACTGAAAAACCAATATTTTATGTTATTGATACCATTCCACATATTCTTGGAAATTCTAAAACCAAAAGCAGTAGTGAATAATACATACATGTTTTATGATAATTATAACCATACTATCATTAATAAAAACTTATTGAACATAATTCTCAAATCAAAATACTTATACAATTTAATTGATCCACTTCATTTTTGGACGTAAAATATTCTATTTTCTAGTTTATAGTTTATCCCTTTTATTTGGAGATTGGATAGGATAATGGTAATTTTTCCCAAATATAATACAATCATATATAAATTTTATATTGTTTTGTACGTTATTTCCCTCTATTTAAGTCTTCATTTTCACAAAAAAATTGTTCTCTTTGAACTTATTTTCCAAATATAAAATATCATCATATTCTACAAGTCATTTACATGGATGGTTATTCCCACATTCTATACATAAAAAAGATGAATATTATTTTCACTATGATTATCATGAAACTCCATTGTCCACAAATTTTATAATTTCGAAAATCAACTATTTAATGGTTTTTAATCGTATATCAACATAGATTATTATGCATAATATCATGTTTTTGAACCATATATCCCTTCTAATTTTATATATCAATAAGAAAATAATTTCAATGTCCATAATAATCTACATTAACTAAGTTCCTCTTATTTAAATTCATTAAATGAAAAATCATAATGTGAGAAATAATAAATAGTGATCATCTCATCATTAAAATTCATTATTAAGAAGTCCAACACAAGAATCCTTATTTTCATCCTAAAACACCTTTGGAAAAACAAAGGCATCCCGTATTAATTATCTGAAAAAATCATTCATAATTTATTATAATTAAATTGTGATTTGACATAAAAATATCTTGTGACAGAGTCAAACAAGGTTCATTACAAATTCTCATTCACCAAGAACTATATTAATTGAATAGATATACATGACCAAATTCATTTAGGGATATTACCCATAGATTCATCTTTTCCAAAACCACATCCACTTTTACAGTCTATACAGAGAAATATTTTTAAGAAAAAAATAATCTCTACCACAAATAAACATTATGATTTTATCATATGATTATGCTTATAGTATGGTTTCATACTAAAGTATCCTCATTCTAGTTTCCAAATGTTACTAAACCTTTCTGAAATACCAACTATGGAAAACCATAATTTTCAAACATAAATTATACATTCTGTGGGAACAATAGTCATTAAAAATAATTATGATATATGATAAAACCAAACATGTGTAATATCATTAGAAATAAGGACAAATAACCAATATGTTCTAAAATATTTTATATCCCTTATTAGTTATTTCTTCAAAATTAGATCAATTCATTAAAATTTATTAATAAAAACACTTCCTCTAAAACATAGTGATGGGAAATATAATAAAGGGTGATGTCAGATTATATAATGGGTAAACAAAATAGATATCAACAAGTGATCATTATATATGAATTATTGTATGATAATATGATTTTAAAAATATAAACTCCAACCGATCAATTCATATATCCAAATAATGAAGCTTGTCATAATATTTGATTAATGAAAAAAATGATACATAAGAGTGTGGAATAATTAATAATCATTTCGGATCCGTGAGATGATATCATATTCAAAGAAAAATATGTGAAAAGACAGGGAAATTCAATGAATTTTTTTTAAAAAAATACATGGAAATTTTATGTGTCTGCGAAATCTAATGGTGTGCGATTCCAGGGCTTGGAGTGCCCAGAATTATGTGTCAAATTTTTGTTAAGCATAAATTAACATGCATAAGCAGTTTTCTTGAAAAAGTAGAATAAATCTTAAACAGTTACTCGGATCAGAAATCTAAGGCGACAGTTGCACTCAAAATGGTGGGTTTACCCAATGCGTGACATAAGATTTGTTGGCGTAGGTCTCCTGTTAGAAAACCCAAAAATGGCATAACCGTAAATAAAATAATTAAATAATGTAATTTTATTTTACAAATTCTTCTAACTCACAAATGGTAACTCAGATAAAAAATCTGATACCACCGTAGAACTTTTGAGGGTAGGCTTTCATTAAGCTGATACTAACTTGGGTTGGCAAGAGCCACCAGAGAAAGTTAGTTTTTGGCCACAAATAAATCAACTTAGTGACAATTATTTTATTGTAAAATTTATAACTTTTTAATGGTAACTCAGATTGAAAATATGAGGGTACTATTGGTTTCATGGGGGAATTATTCACCTAGAAAGAGCATAACCTCAACTGGTGCAGGTCGAGGGTGACTGATAGTAATTTTCTGATCTTTTTTTAGGTACATTCAGTAAACGTGAGAATGGTGTTTTATAAATTTTTAACCCGTGCTCAGATTTAAAATCTGAGGGCACCGTTGATCTCCCAACGTCGGTGATTTCTTAGTGAGACCTTCACTACAGTTGCGTTCTGACAATAATGAAAGTTAGATTTTTTGGTTTTTAATTAAATTGAATAAAATATAATGTGTTAACTATATTTTTATTTGAGGTGGTTAAAACCTCCAAGTGGAGGTTAGATGGGGGGACCACCCACACATAACCTTCTTTGAGAGGATAATTAATATGGGTCCCACATGAACTTCCTAACCCCCCTTTAATCCCTTGGAACCCCCAATTAAGTGGGGAGCCTCTTCACCTTCCCCTCATTATAGAGCCAACTCCTTCACTTAATTAATTGGAACATTTTGAATTATTTTGAATTTATGCCAAGAATAAAATAATAGACAAGGCTATTATTTCATTTTGGTTGGAAACTCTCATTTGGTGGAGCCTTGGTGAAACATGGAAGAATTGAGAGAACTACATCCTCTCCTAGAAGAACACGAAGAACACCCCTCACCACCGAAGAACGACGAACACCATCTTCTTCATTCTTCAATCGAGGCAAGAAAGGGAAGAACCACCACCCACGAAGAACGCTGATGACATCATCTCAACTCGTCTTCTATGAGCTCTTCCTCCTCCGACTTTTAAGGAATGATGTCCGCCTTCCGCGACTCTGTCATCAATCATCGAACTCGAGGTAGGAAAATATGAGTTATTTTATATATGAGTATAAACCTCTGTTCTTCATCATTCAAATTTTAGGATATGGTATGCCAACTGTTATCGCCATGATGAGGAGGGCTCCGACGGCACCAACATGGTCTGACCCTAACCCTTTGTTTGTTATTGTTGTTGACGATAGAGGCAGATCGTGAAGAAGCCGACGGCGCAAGGCTGTCGGGTCACCACATGGGCGTGGCACTACCGTGCCGCTCAGAAAACCGAGATGCGGCTAGGTGGGCTGCGGAGGTACTAATGGGGCGTTGTGCCATCACACCATGCCAGAAGAAGGAGCCACGGTCATGTGACCACGGCAGTCAGACGATTTGTGTGCGGCGCCGTCACGCAGCGGCGGTCAGAGGAGGGCGGCTGGCTGAGGCGGCCGCCAGTGCACGCTACAGGCGGGACCATTCAGGTCTCGTGGTTACCTTTCTGGAACAATGCGCGGACCATTTCTAAAGATAGGGGGTGCAACCCACAATGTGTGGCCCTCCACCCACGTGGGCCAGCCATACCAGCAAAGCGGGCCAGCCAGCCGGCCATGCGGGCTAGCCTGCCACCCACGGTTGGGCCGCCCATGGCCAGGCCACCCCCGGTTAGGCCCCCCAAGGTCGGTCCACCCTTGGCCGGGCCGCCCCCGGGCCAGGCCACTCAGGTCGGGGAGAATATTTGGGTTGAACTGCCCCCTCTGGCCAGGCTGCTTCCTCGAACCGGTTCAGACTGGGTCAGGCCGAGCGATGTTGTGTCATTCAGATCCTGTGTGGTTCAACACTCAGTGATCATGTGTGGGTCAGCGCATAGCAATATTGTGTTGGTCAGATCCTATGTGGATCATTACTCAACAATCATGTGTGGGTCAACATATATCGATCGTTTGTGGATCAGATCCTGTGTGGGTCATTGCTGGGGTTAGTACCTATCGATCATGTGTGGGTAAAACTTTGTATGGTCAAAACCAGTTCCCCTCGTCAGAATAAGATGATAGAGCTTCGTGAATAATCATATGCACTTCTATACATCATTAAAAATCCTGGTTTGAGCTGAGTTAATGACCTATGTTTTTTCCTCTTGATTGAGATGGGTTACTATATAACTTGGGTATATGTATGGGCATATACCTAAGTAATGGTGGTCCGTTGATTCGTACATTGTGGTTTATCTTTGATGGTTTTTGTGAGACCGTGAGGGTCTCAGGGTCCTTAATGAGTATACTTATACTCACACCTCAACGAGATTTTCCCGCACCACGTTGTGTTGGATGCAGACGATAGACAACGATGATCGAGGTGGAGGGTACGGGGACTGGATGGTAACCAGAGGTGGACCTCAAAATGAGTTGGTACCCGTAGGAGATAGATGGACGTGGAGCATTGAGGAGGCTATCTATATCTACCCTTCAGGTAGGATCAGTGGTTGATGATCCAGGATTTTCTAGACACCTTCAAGCTATTTGTCTTTTTAGTTGTACCTATTTTTTATTTTCCTTGTGCTTTACTATTGGGCTTGTATTTCCAACCATTTTTCTTTCCAGTACATATTTCGTATAAAGTATATACTTAGTGTTTTTCTTCTAGTTTTGTACTATGATTCGTGTGTTTACTTTTATAAATGAAATGTATTCCCAACAAAGGGATTTATGCCTTTTGTGCCAGTCGCCAGCCCCTAGCCTATAGAAGGTGGGCTTGGGGTAGTCACGGCACCGGTCCCAAAGACGGGTCATGAAAAATTGGTATTAGAGGAGTTGGATCTACTTCAAAACTTAGAACTCTAATCATTCTTTTCTGTGAAGAAATAGGGTTAAGGGTATTGAGTGTGGTTTTCAGTTCAGGGAGTCTAGTGTTGGTGTGGTGGCCGATGTATCCATACAGTAGGACCCTGACTACTAATTTCCGACTCAGTGTATGAATCCACTGATTGTGTATGTGTTTTCAAGATTTTCCCTTTTAGTCAGCTCAACCGGGTCAGTTTACCAGGTATAAACATTTGACCATGGCGCACCAGATCCTTATCAAGATGCCTCCACGTAGAAAACCAGTTGGGGTTCCCGAGATAATACTCTATGATGGCCCAACGAGCGACAAGGCTCCAGTGCAGGTCCATCTTAATATGTTGGAACCTTCCGGTGGTGTACCAGCAGCACCACCACCCGTTGTGAAGAATATTCCACCATCCACATTAGAGGAGAGTGCATGCCGACTGAGCGCGTTGCACGAGTTCCAGTGGTAGAGGCCTCTAAGGTTTCATGGCGAGACAAATTCCCAGGCAAAAGAGGACTGCATGTAGGCGATTACTGGAGTATTCCACCTAGTTGACACAATAGTAGAGCAGATGTTGATCTTAGTTATTAGTTTTTCTTAGAGAGTGACAATGAGGATGGTCAGCATAGTGATGAGGTTTAGGTACTTGTACCATTTTCTGAGACGGTACCTTCGGGATGTGTGCCAACTATTTCATAGCTTGTTGGTCAGCAGACACTACTGGTGGTACCGGTAGCGGACACTTGTAGGCTTAGTGCCTTATATGAGTTTCAGCATCAGATACCCTAATAGTTCCCAGGTGTGGCAGATTCATGGGTGGCTGAAGACTGGTTTGAGGAGGTTGTTGAGAGTTCCCTTCAGCTTATATAGTTTTGGTTGGATGACATGTTAGTAGTTGAGTATATATCGAGGCATAACATCCATTCCTGGTACTCAATGAATACTATGAAAATATTTCTTAAGGGCTCAGACTTCTGATTGAGGTGTGTTTATGAACAACTAAGCCAGCACTATTCATTTAAGCATTCCTACACATGATATGGTGCTAGAGAGAACATTTGTGGATGAATATTATTTGGATGATCAGATACAACTAGTGAATGTTAGTTGTGGGAAAGTAGGAAACTATTTCTAGTATTAGAGACTTGGGCATGCAAGAAGTTTCGGGAAGAGCATGTTAGATGGAAAGATAAATCTGCAGGGTAGCAGACATGGAAGTAGAGCTAGGAGAGCAGCATGAGGTGGTGTACATTTCAACATTATACAACCACCCACCTTTGTATTCCCCATCAGGCTCAGGGAACTGGAGGGCAGGGAGAGAGAGTAGCTACACGCGGTCAAGGAGCGTGACCCAAGGGCTCTTTGAATGATTCGAGTTATGGTCTCTGTCTACTACTAGCTGTTGTATCAATAAACATAGGTTCTAATCATTCCTTCCTTCCACAAATCTCGTCCCAGACCTAGATTTTCCTGTTGAACCATTGATTTGAACCTCCCGTCTAGAGATAAATTTGGGAGGAGACTCGATAATCACACATAGGACAATGGTGTGATCTGACCCTTGAGGCGAGACTTTCGGTTGGAACCTCTTGGTGGCAGCGTCGAGGCCTTATGACGTTAGTTTGTGTATGGACTGGGCAACCACAGTTCATAGACAGATGGAATGTATTAGGAAAAAAGGTTGTGGTTTATCTACAATGTTGGAATAGGGTTTTCCTTGGTCAGCAAAAAAGGAAACCCATGCAGCACATGAGAAACTCATGTATAGGAGGGTGCAGCTGATCACTCGTGAGTCGCCCGGGCTCAACGTTGAGGTAGTAGACGTTTTGATATTTCAGTTCCCAACATGAGTGGATAGAGTTCCTCCAGGTCTATAACATTAGGATAGTATATAATCCTAGGAAGGGGGAACATGGTACCTGACACACTCTGTAGGAGGTCTGGCCTGCAGCTGTTGAGTGAGGTAGTGGGGCAGCTAGCTGCTTTACAAATATCCTTTGTGGATAGAGACAGAGCAACCTTTCTTCAGTATCTTGCAGTCACTCTCCCACATCGTCAGCGAGTTAGGAAGGTGCAGCGTGGGGACGCTGACTATGAGACACGATGTGCTCATATATCCATAGGATAGGCACCTGATGGATTTTCTGAAGGTGGGGAGCACGTCATCCTCTTTAGAGGACGTACTATGGTACCTTTAGAACATAAGGAGGTGGTGTTGAGGATGTTTCACACTTCACATCTAGTGGTACATCCAGGAGTGGAAAAGATGTACCAGGACCTTCGACGATAGCCCTTGTGGATAGGTATGAAGAAGGCAGTAGCGGAGTTTGTCTCTCGATGCCTCAATTGTCTGCAAGTGAAGTTAGCCAACCAGGTACCAGTAGGCTTGGATCAGTCTTTAGAAGTCCTAGAGTGGAAGTGGGATGGGATATCCATGGACTTTGTGACGGGTCTTCCACGTACATCTAGGAGTCACGACTCAATTTGGGTGATCACCGATCGACTCAACATGCCAGTCCACATCCTACCGAATATACAGTAGGACTCAGTAGGGAACCTGGGATGTCTCTATGTGTAGAAGAGTGTGTGTTTAAATAGAGTACCTTCTTCTATTTAATCCAACCGTGATGCATGATTTACATCCTGGCTATGGAAAGGGTTGTAGGAAGCTTTTAGGATGTAGCTTTGTTTGAGAACCTCCTTCTATCCGCAGACGGATAGTCAGACAAGGCGGACCATTCAGACCCCCGAGCACATGATGTGAGCTTGTGTCCTCGACATCGGTTGCATCTTGGAGGACAAACTATCATTGGTAGAGTTTGCCTACAACAATAGCTATCACTAAACCATAGGGATGAAACCTTTTGAGGTGTTGTACGAGAGACCTTATAGATTACCCTTGTGCTGGACAGACCCTAGGGAGTCAGCACTAGTGGGACCTAAGATGGTACAGGCAACCATGGAGATGATGCAGATCATCCAGGAGTGGATGAAGACTGCACAGAGCAGACAGAAGTGGTATGATGATAATATACGGAGACCTATGGAGTTTGAGGATGGAGACCACATCATTATACGGGTCTCACCTCGCTGGGGTCTACGAAGATTTGGCCGAGGAATCAAGTTATCTTCTCGATATATCGGGCCATTACAGGTCCTTAGTAGAGTATTCATGGTGGATTACCGCTTAGCTCTTCCACCTTAGTTGCACCTGGTGCATGACGTCTTCCATGTCTCTCAGCTGAGGAGATACGTGCATGACCCTTCTCACATCATCGACCATGAAAAGCTGTACATCGATGACAGGGTGACATTCACAGAGGTTCTAGTGGAGATTGATGATCGATAGGAGTGTGTCCTACATGGACAATTGATACCTCTATTGCGTATTCCTTGGCAGCATGGGAACCTCCAAAAAAGCACATAGGAGCGGGAGGCTCAGATGCGTGCTCAGTACCACCATTTGTTCCCTTAGTTTGAGTTCTAGCCTATGGGGACGTAATGTCCTGATGTTGGGAATGTTTAAATACCCAGATATTCAATGGATTCTTTTAAATTATATGGGATTTTTGAAAGTCTGTGAAATCTGACGGCGCGCGATTCTGGGGACCGGAGTACCTGAAATAATCCATCTAAGTTTTTTTAAGCATAAATTAACACGCGTAAGCAATTTTCATGAAAAAGTGGAATAACTCATAAGATGTTACTCAGATCAAAAATTTGAGGTGATCGTTGCACTCAGGATGGTAGGTTTACCATAGGCGTGACTTAAGTTTAGTCAACGTGACCTCTTGTGAGAAAACCCAAAAATGGCATAGCCATAAATAAAATAATTATATAATGTTATTTTATTTTACAAATTCTTATAACTCACAAATGGTAACTCAGATTTAAAATCTGATTCCACCAATGAACTCGTGAGGGTAGGCTTTCTTTAAGCAGATATTATATTCGGTCGGCGACAGCTACCAGAGAAAGTTAGTTTTTGGCCGCAAATAAAATAATTCTGTGACAATTATTTTACAGTAAAATTCCTAACTTTTAAACAGTAACTCGGATTGAAAATATGAGGGTACGGTTGGGTTCGTTGGGGCGTGATTCACCTAGGCGGAACCTAACCTTGACTGGCGTGGGTCGAGGGTGGCTGATAGTAATTCTGTGAACTTTTTTCTGGTACATTTAGTAAACATGCGGGTGGTGTTTTGTAACTTTTGAACCAGTGCTCAGAATTGAAATCTGAGGGCACCGTTGAGCTCGCAGCATTGGGGATTTTATAGTGAGACCTTCACCGCAGTTGCGTTCTAACAAGAATGGATGCTAGATTTTGGGGATTTTATTAATTGAATATAAAATAAAGTGTTAACTTTATTTTTAGTTGATGTGGTTAAAACCTCCAGGTTGAGGTTAGAGGTGGGACCCACCCGCACATAACCTCCCATGGGAGGATAATTAAGGTGGGGCCCACAAGAACTTCTTAACCCCCCTTTTATCAATTGGAACCACCAATTATGTGGGGAGCCTCTTTACCTTCACCTCATTATAGTGTGAACCCCTTCATTTAATTAATTGGCACATTTTGAATTCATTTGAATTCATGCCAATAATAAAATAATAGAAAAAGATATTATTTCATTTTGGATGGAAACTCTATTTTGGTGGAGCCTTGGAGAAACATGGAAGAATTGAGATAACTAAATCCTCTCCACGAAGAACATGAATAACACACCTCACCACCGAAGAATGACGAACACCATCTTCTTCCATCTTCAACCGGGAAAATAAATGGAATCATCGACGCCCACGAAGTATGCCGACGATGTCATCTCAACTCATCTTCTATGAGCTCTTCCTCCTCCAACATTGACGGAATGACATCCTCCTTCTGCGACTCCATCATTGATCACCAAACTCGAGGTAGGGGAATTTGAGTTATTTTATAAATGAGTATAAACCTCCGTTCTTCATCATTCAAATTTCTAGATTATGGTATGCCAACATTTTATCACCCTAATGAGGAGGGCTTGGACCTCATGAACACGTACCAAACCTCCCCCTTTGGTTGTTCATTTTGTTGACAATGGAGGTGGATCCTGAAGAATCTGGGGGCATAAGGTCGTCGGGTTGCCACAAGGGAGCGGCACCGCCGTGCCGCGTAGAGAACCGAGATGTGGCGAAAGTGGGCCACGGCGGTATCAGAGGGGCGCGGTGTCATCACACCATGACGAAAAAAGGTGCCTCAGCCACGTGGCCATGGTAGTCGGACGAGCTGGGCATGACGCCGTCATGCCACGCTCGATAGAAGAGCTGCGGCCATAGGTCGCGGTGGTCATAGGAGTGCAGCCTGCTGAGCTGGCCGCTGGTGCGCGCTACAGAAGGGACCATTCGGGTCCTGCAGTTACCAGGTCGACGCCATGCACCAACTGTTTTAGAAGACAGGGGGTGTAACCCCCCATGCGTGGCCAGCCAGCCAGGCCAGCCACACAGGCCAACCTACCGGGCCACCCTCGGTCGGGCCGCCCTCAGGCCAGACCAAATGGTATGGGCCACCTCTTTGGGTCGGGCCTCCCCCATGGGCCATGCTACTTCCTCGAACCGGGTCGGACCTGCAGTCCGGGTAGGACCCCAGTACGAACTACCTCAGGCAGGGTCGGTCCGACTCGGTCGGATCAGAACCATTTGGCTAGTTTACAACAGTTTCTCCCATATCTTGGGCTACGGGAGTCCTACCTATTAACCATCTGCGGCGACGGAGAGCATAGAGAGAGAATGTTCTTTTGTAATACCCCACATGAGGTTTGGGCACAGTTGGGGTATGATCAGGTAGTTTGAACCTAAAATCCAACCGGGCCCTCGGGACAGAAATTCTAATAACTCACTGACCGGGCGTCAAATTGACGCGCAGTCTATAGCGTTGTGACCCCTATGATGAGGTAGTCCTTTAAGATACTTCTACTCGAGACTTCATGACAGTTGGAGATTGACTAGTAGCTCATGGATCAGATCCTTCCATAGGCGAGCAGACAGTGTATGGAGACTTAGTGGCAGGTAGTGAGGCGGAGGTTGGAGAAAAAACATATGAAGGTTAATACCGAGTGATCTTGTGTGGGTCAGATCCTATGTGGGTCAGCGCTCAGTGATCCTATGTGGGTCAACGCATACCGATCCTGTGTCGATCAGATCCTGTGTGGGTCAGTGCTCAGCGATTCTATGTGGGTCAGTGCATACCGATCCTGTGTGGGTCATTGAGGGGTAAGTACCTATCGATCATGTGTGGGTCCAACTCTGTATGTTCAGAAGTAGTGGCTCTTGTTAGAATAAGATGATTTATCTTCATGACTAAACATCTGCACATCTATGATACACTAAAAATCCTGGTTTGAGCTAAGTCAGTGAACATTGTGTTTTCTTTTTGATTGATATGGGTTACTAGATAACATAGGTATATGTAATGGCATATACCTATGTAATGGTTGCCCATTTATATGTACTTTTTGGTTTATCCTTGTTGGTTTTTGTGAGACCTTGAGGGCCCCGGGGTCCCTACTGAGTATCTTTATACTCACCCCTGCATGGGCTTTTACCGCACCTCATTGTTTTGGATGCAGAAGACGGACAACAATGACCGAGGCAGACTGAACGAGGACTGAACGATACTAGGAGGGGACCTCACGACGAGTCGGTAATTGAAGCAGATGAATGGAAGTGGAGCACTGAGGAGGCTATCTATACCTACCCTTCAGGTAGGATCTGTGGTGGACGATCCAGGAGCTTCTAGACACCTTCCAGTTGTTTTGTCTTTTTAGTTGTTCCTATTTTTTCATTTCCTAGTACATTACGGTGGGGCAGGTATTTCCATCCCTTTTTCTTTCCAGCACATCTTTTGTATACAGTTTCTACTTAGTGTTTTTCTTTCAGTTTTGTACTATGTTGTGTGTGTTTACTTTTATAAATGCAGTGCCTTCCTAGATGAGAGATTTATGACTTTGGTGATAGTCGCCATCCCTAGGCCTATGGAAGGCGAGCTTGGGGTAGTCACGACACGGGTCCTGAGGACGGGTCATGAAAAAAGGTTTTTTTCCCGAAAAGTCCAATTTTTTTATTAAAGAATAACAATATGTGTAATAGATTATTTGGAATTGAACACCAAACATTAACGAATCACAAAGTATTAATATTTACATATGAAAATTTTAACCTAGCTATCGAATTGGATTTCATGATTAGGATTAACTAAATTATAAAATATATGTATAACAGTCATAATAATTAAAAAATAATTAGTTAATTCTTTGGAAATAAGAACCTGATTTCTAGTAATGTAATTTGGTACATCAAAAAACGTTTTCTTCATAAATGGTTTTATATCTGTTTTAATAATATATAATAGTAAATTTTATGAACATTTTAATATTTTATTTTATTATTGTGATATAAATTAATAAAGTAAGGTCAAAATTGACATCGAATTATTTTTTGAATTATTTTGTCAAAATAGTGATTTTTCGTTGAGTTAGAAAAATAATCATTTTTATTAAAAAATTATATTTTCATTCAAAGTATTTATTATGTAAATTTATATTTTTGAATAGTATTAAAATGTAAATAGATCTTTTTTATTAATGAATATTTAATTTTATTCTTTTCAATGGATTTTACACATGAATTTGATATAAATATATTTTTATTTCTTATAGGTATTTTTCAATAAATCATTTCTTCATCAGATTTTTTGGGAATAATTATAAATTAAATTATATCAGTTCTTTGAATTGAATATGGAAAAGTGAATTCCATTTTTTTAATATATAGGTGTACATTATATGAAATTTTCCCTTTATTTTTTATCGTCATAAATAGTATTCATATTTAATATTTTTGTAATGATAAAAATAATATTTGTTAATTAAGGATATTAATATAGTTAGAAGGACTAAAAAGTATCCAAAAAAACAACCCTTAATTAATTGGATTAGTATATTCATTCGATGATCATCCAGAATTGTAATATATTACTTTTTCCATGTGGCCATGATTCTGACCTTTATAAAAAAAATTATATAAAATTTGAAAATGTAAGTCTATTTATTTTGATAAATTAATATTCCTAAAATATGAATAAAAATATTTTTGTTATAAATAACTATTTGAATGATAATTTTTCTAGAATATTAATTTAACAAAAATTTTAGGTATGAAATAATTACCATATATTCTTACATTAGGTCGAACCAATATTTATTCAATAAATAGTAAAATGTTTTCAATTACTATTAAAATATATAAGTGGTGATATATTGGATATTTATGGTTTCCCATGATTTTTATAGAATATTGTACCGTATTTTGGGTTTAATAAATATTTATAATTATATTCATTATTAATATTTATGTTTTTAATGTCATATTAAATTAGGAGTTTCAAAAATGACTGTTAGGATATTTTATGATAAATAATAATTTTTAAATGATTTCAAATACCAAAAAAATATCATCTTCCACACGATTTGGATGTGTTAGAAAATTTTATCCATATAAAATTTATTGGAAAATTTTCCTTTTATTTTAAATATCTTAAAATCTATATAGTAAAACACTTCATCATCATAGAAATAATCCAAAGGGGGAGAGAAGGGTTAAAAATAAATATTAAGTTTGTTGAAATCAATAAAAACTATAAATTTATTATTTTATGAAATTATACAACTCATAATCATCTTATCTTTATATCATTCAAATTTTCGTCCATTTGAAAATGAAATTAATTTAAAACAATAAGAAAATCCATGAATTCCACTCAACTCCCATCTAAAAGTGACCATCATCTCCTCGATTAATATTATTTAAAAATATTTTTTTCCTAAAATACCAACCCCTATTATTTAATAAAATCCATCCCCTCATTATAATGTAATTGTTTTGTATAAATACCATCCTTACATGGATTAAGGTGAAACGTAAAGGGGAATGACATGATAATAAGAATATGTTTTAACTACATGATTTTGATTTATTTATTCGACCACATCAGTCAAATATTATTCAACCAAAATGATGTAACAAAATATATTTCTTATATATAATATTATTTTATTTTAATAGTGTAATAACCAATATCCATATCCTTCCTCCATGAAATGGTAAATAAAACTGTCATTTCATGTGTACAGAGGACTACATCCATGGGATACAATGTAATCCTTTCTCCATAACCACTGTTAAAGGATGTATATAATGATGTATTTAATGAATATATTTGATATTAATGAAGTATTTTCCATTATATAAGGATAATATATCATCCATATTACATAAGAACCTGGTAATTCTTTCGAGTTATGGATCTTACTTTTTTAGTTTAAACATATGAAAATGGAGGAAAATATGTCAAGGGCTAGCTACAGGCCTGTTACACAACATGACTAGGAACTACACACCATGTATATATTTGTAAAAGCTGTGTATCTTTGGATAGATGCCATGTAATCCTGGTACATGACCATGTAATGGTCCTGTAATAAACTATATAAACACTATGTGTAGTTTCAAGTACATTCCATGTATTGTTTTTATTGATTAAATTCTGTATTAGCATTATTTTTATTAAAACGGAAAGGGTCTCTCCTAGGTTTACGAACAAGATGTCCCGAATGGGGTGTTTCCTCCTGAATCACTCTCTAAACTCTAATTACTTCACCATAAAATGTATTGGATTCCCCTAAAAAAGATCTCAATTCCTTTTGATCCTCTCTTCTTGATTTCTTCTCTCGATCTAGTTATTTAGGGTCGAGAATTTATACCGATTTATAGATGTACCCCATTCTTGGATGAATTAGAGCCTGATGCTGGATGAGGCGAGTCATACAATAATAAGGTAGACGGTCTTGTGCCTTTTTCTCAATGCCGAGTTTTTTATATGTGTTGTAGTTCCATTCTCCCATGATTATGGTATACCCTTTAAAGAAAATTGACCATTGTTGTTTCTTAATGATGATTAGGTCATGGATTAAATTTATTTAAGCATGTTTGATCTTGTTTGGATTGAATAGGGGCCACCCCGTGGGTTTATTAAACTCAAATTACCATTGTTATGCCGTTTGTCTTGGGATGCCTATGGGTATGCCTTTTTTTCCCTTTTCAGGTTGTTTAAAATGAATTTGGTTAATTGAATGTTACCTATGTGAGATGAAAATTTCATAAGCCTTGTGATAGTTTAATTCACATGTTTAGTTGTTATACCTAAACATCCCATGTGAGTATATTTGTTTCTGCCATGTAATTATTAGATTACATTAGGCCTGTCATATGAACAGACCATGTGAATATAATTGATTAAGAATAGGTATAGTTTAATTCACTTGTTTCTTTTTTTGTATGATTCCACCTGATTTTTTATTATGTTAACCATGTATTAGTGTAATTTACTTGTTTTTTTAAAAGATAAAATACAGATATATAAGGATAGACCCTGTTGACGGCTATACCTACGGGTGAATAATTGTTATTCTTATGAGGTGAGGATTTTTTATGCTGGTGGGTGTGGATTGGTCAGGCCTAAGGTTGGGTATTTCTATGTCTTTGTGTAAGATGTTGTGTTCTACATTGAAATGGAATGACTTATGACACATTATCCTTGATAATGCACAAGCATGGATTGGGTCTTCACTTCTTTCTGTTTAGATATCCTGTTGAGGTATGTTTTCTGCTTAATTTATATAGAGTATTGATGGTCTTTGGATAGATCCCATGACATGTATAAATCAATTTAATTGAATTAAATAAATAACGTGAACTATATATAAATTTAATCTAGTACTTATAGGATTGTGTACTTTTGAGTACATCCCAGTTTACTGCTATTTCTTTTTTGTATACTACAAATGGAATATACTCATAGACTGATAAGCACATATCGTTGATGGTTTCCTACTAGGATTTATTTCTCACACCCTAGTTTGGTCATAATTTTTGACCAATACAATTTATATTATTGCAGGTGTCAATAATAGAATGTTCCCTTCTATATGTACTTCAGATGCTGTTTAGGAGCCAGAGAGCATGAGACCGAATCAGTGATTATGATGCTTTTTAGTTTCCTTTGTTTCGATGTATTTGTTTGGATCCTATATTGTGGATTTATGTAGTGAAACTTTTTTTTCTATTGTCTTATAACATAACATGTTTCATTATCTTTTGAATGAAATAATTCTTTGGTACTTCTCTTATCAGTTTTCAGCAGTATATTTCAAAAGTATGTTGATTACTACTTCTGCAATTTTATTATTATTCATTCCATTATTTTACACTCTACCAATGAGGAAATGGTTTCTCAACTATCGCACCCTAGGCCATCACTAGTAGTTGGAATCCTCTATCATTTGGGTAAATGCACTCTAGTATATGTTGTCAACCCGGTACAAGGCACTAGTTGGAGTGGCATTAAGATTCAAAATGTGAAAAAGTTATATTGGATGATTTCATTCATTGTTTTCTATACTGTTTGGTGGTGATATAAATGAGATTGAATTTGATAATTAACTATTTCTTGGAATAGCTACACTTTGTATATGGTAAATCCAAATTACCTCAATTGAAATTATATTTTGTTATTTTGAGCTATTATATTTGATTTGATCTCACTTTTTGGTGACACAAATTTTATGTTCTATTATTATTGATATAATTGTGTTTCTATTTCGTATGAAACCAATGATATGACGGTATTCCATCTCATGAATCGTATTGGAATTTTTTTGAAATCATATTCCATGCATTCTTGTCACACAATTTTCAGACCATTACTGATTGCATTCTGTTGTGACATATGATGTGCAAGAAATGCATGTTGTTGTGATAGATACCATGATAGATATTACTACTATCGTGATAGGTGTACTAGAACATGTTATAGGTGTATTGGATGGACACTAAACATTGGTCCTTAAGTAATATGGATCCTATTGGATCAGAATTTCGTGGATAAAATTTGGTTTAAGGGATATAGATTTAGATGTTAACTATAATATGTGGATGCCAAGATTTGAATCATGGGGAGTATGGGAACCGAAGGATCGAAACATTTTATGACATTGGTTTATTTTTCCACGACATTCATTCTAGGGAAATTTCTAGGGCTTACTATCTACAAACCCATTCAACACAGCCTGTGGTCCCATGAACACACATCATGTGTTCTTCAGTTCAGGAAGAAAAGAATTTTTCTAAGTACATGCCATGTACCCTTAGTACATATTGTATAGGGGATGACCATGTCACCAATTGTGTGAGAGAAAACATTTCTTGTTGATTTTTGAATAGATCACACGGGGTACCTTATGTACACCACATGTAGTTTTACAGAGTAATAACCATGTGGATCAGTCTATGTAAATGTACATGTCTAGTAGAGAATACTTGCGTACACATGGTGTACTCTAAAAACAAGTCATGTATCAAGAGTGTCTACAAGATCAGGCCAGCTGATGTACATATCCATGTTTGATCACAAGTTAACAATCCATTTATAGTCCCTACATGTTGTGTGCCAAGGGTGTTTTCATGCCCATGATGGTAGGACTATACGACCATGTAAGGGATTTATTTTTCACACCATGTATGGTTCCTACAGACTGTGTACTCATATTTTTTAAACATTTGTAATTTTTCTTCTTTTATTTAGTTCTTATTCTCCTGAAATGCATACCTTGATGAATAAGCTTATAATGAGGTAAATGTTTTGGACTTTACTGAGGAATTCTAGTATGATGACCTCCAATTTTACGCCATGAGATCATTCATGATCATACCCTAGAGGTGGTAGGCCATGGTCTACCAGTGGAAACTGTAGAAGTTCTAGTTTCATAACCCAATTCTATAATGGACATAGGTGTGGATGCACAATTTCATGAAGGCGTCACACAGACCTTCCCAGGAGTACCTCAGCCTACGTCATTGGTGAGTTTCTCTTAGATGACCATTGCTAAGTCTTTTGGCCATAGATGCCTATATGATGATTTTGTTTACCCTTCATGGGTTATTTAAATTGAAATTGATTAATTTAACATTAACCATATGATATTATAATTGATTAATACTTCTAATAGTTTAACTCCCATGATGCCTTGTTATACATAAACTGCCCATGTGAGTATATTTGTTTAAGTACTGTAATTATTAGATTACAATAGGCTAATCATAGTAACTACCTATGTGAGTATAATTTTTTAACCTTTGTATGAGTTTAATTCACTTGTTGCTTATTTTTTAGGATGCCCATGTGATCTTTCATTATGTTAAACATGTAATAGTGTAATATAAATGTGTTTTTATTTATGAGAAATTCTGATATACCAGGCTAGTCCCTATCTATTTCTATGCCTCTGGGTGAGGATTTGTTATGTATGTGGGAGAAGATTTGTTATTCCTATGGGTGAGGATTTGTTATGGATGTTGTCAAGGATTTGTTATTCCTTTGGGTGGGGATTTGTCATGCCTCTGGGCGAGGACTGGTTATTCTTGTGGGAGGGGTTTTCTATGCCTACGAGCCAGATGTTGAGTTGTATATTGAAATGGAATGTCTTGTGATGCATCTTCCATGACAAAGAAAAAGCATGGATTTGGTTTTCATTACTTTCTATTTTGATAGAATGTTAAGGTATATTTTTTGATTACATTACACATGGTATTGAAAGGCTTAGGTTGGATCCCAATACATAAATAAATTAAGAACAAAAGATACCTCAACAGGATATCTAAAAAGAAAGAAGTGAAAATGGATTCCATGCTTCTGCTTCAGCTTGGAAGACACATCATAATTCATTCCATTGCAATGTAAAACTCAACATATTTCCCATAGGAATAACTATACTTATATAAATCAATTCAATTGAATTTAATAATGAACAAGAAAAAAATATAAATAGAAGCCAGTGCCTGTAGGATTTTTTACTTTTGATTGCTTCTTAGTTTACTAATTTTTCTTTTTGTACACTACTTGTTTCATATAATCACATATAGATAGCCACATATCTTTGGTGGTTTCCTGCTGGGATTAATTTATCCCACCCAATTTGGGTCATGATTTTGGACCCAAAATGATTATATTGTTACAGTTGCAGATAAGAGATATTGTGATTCTATAGGTACTTGAGATGCAGTATTGGAGCTAGAGATCTTGAGACTGAGCTGAGGCTGGTGATGCTTCTTAGTTTACCTTGTTTCAAATTTTCCTTTTCGAACATATATTGTGGATTTCTATAGTGTACCCGTGTTCTCTATTTTAATAGAACATAATATGTTGTATCAAATTTTATATTCAATGATTCATGGTTACTTCTATTATCATTTTTCCACTATATATTTCAAATATATGTTGTTTACTTCTTCATATATTGTATTATTATTCATTCTACAATGTTACACTCTTCCAATGAGTGAATTGTTTCCAAACTATCACACATTAGGCCCTCACTACTAGTCGGAAGCCTCAAGATTTTTGGGAAATGTGATTGAGGCAATGTGGAAAATGGCTATATGGCACCAGTTGAGTAGAATTCAGATCCAAGATGTTACATATTATTACTGTTCAATTCAATGAAAAATTATAATTTCGGTCATTCATATGTGTCGACTATGACATCCCCGAATATATATTAATGATTTATCATAACCATGTCATATAGATGGTATATATAATATTATTTAAAGACACTAAGTGATAATTATTATTTAATTATACTTATGGAAATATAAAATAACACTCTCCTTCATTCCATCGTGATCGTTAAAAAATGGAAATGTTTCTTATGATTATGTAGAACAAGGCATCTCCATGACTGTATCATTGTATAAATTTCATTACTATTATTCATGGTCAGTCTTAAATGTTTAATTAACAGAAAAATATTATAATTTTTTCATATTTATTATCTTGGAAGTGACGTAAAAATGTACTATTTTATAATAATCTATATTCCAATGTATCGTTTCATATATGAGATGAATAACATCAAAATATCACATGTCAGTTTATATGATTATGTAATTAATTATTACATAAAAATAAGATATAATAAATATGAATAAGGATCATAATATATTAAATAGTTCACATATATTAACTCTTTTATAGGATAAACAATATACATCATATGTTAGATTCAAGGTAAGGGACACATTAACTTAAATCTTTCTTTTAAATGTTTTCAAATGTATTTTATATATGATTTTCTCCATGTAATTATTAATAAAATTATTTATTATATGTATTTAAATATTCATAAAATAATTATCAATTACATTCTTATCATTTATGTGTTTATTTAAAATATAATAAAAAAATGTATTGAAGTCTTTTATATGGAATGGTACGAAAATATTTACATAAGAAAAAAAAGAATATTTTATTTTAACATATAATACCCTAACAAAATTTACAACCACTTAAACCAAAAATTGATATTTGGATTCCATTATAAGAAATAATGTTTTCTTGAATTATATTCCCTCATTACCTCATTCTAAGTATTTAGGTTTTGAAATTGGGTTTTTAAAATGGAAAGGTTATTTCATAATATGATAGTGTTTTTCATATGGGTTTAAAAGATCATTTTGTGGTTATGATGAAATGTTTTATTATTAAAAAACTTTATTCACTATAGGGTCTTCATCATTGTTTATGATGATGGGTGAGACTAATATAGTCATTATTTATGGGTGAGAACTATATATATTAGACGATGAGAGCTACTTATATGGATCTATGATTAATTTTGTACTAATTACATTCTCCATAGAATTATATTAAATGTAAACCAGATGAACATTCATATTATAATAGTTCCTTTATGGTTTCATGAATGGGTTCTATAATGTATTTTTCCTAAGGAACATTCATGAAATTTATATTATTTCTTATGTGTTTTCATACAAATCAGTTGATTTCAAAATACAATTCAAAGATATTTTTAAAAAAGATTTTATTTATATTTTTAGTATAAATATAGGTCTCTAATTATGTGTATCCATGTTTTATCATGATTTCTAAAACACCCTAATGTTAATTAATTTTTAATTTTTATTTTATATGAAGGGTTTAATGGAAATACATGGTAATAAATAATTGTTTCATTATAATTTAAATGGTTATTTATGAGATCATTTTTTATTATCTTAAAGGAACAAAATTTTTATGATTTCATGGTTGAAAAACAGACAAACAACTTATATATGTGTATTTATGTCAGTTACTAATATTGTTTTTTCTTATCCAATGGTATTTTTTAAATTAATTGTTTTAATGATTTGTAATAGCATTTAATAATCTTGTTGAAATTCATGATTATATTCCAAGAAAATAAAATACAATTCATTTTAAAATATTTTTATTATTGGAAACTTGGATTCTGATAAGAAGCATCTAATTTTTTAAAAATGGTTTTTTATTAAAGAATTAATTTACTAAGTCAATTCACCTAATTGATATTTGGGTATGTATGAAATAGAATTATATTTTAAATAGAAATTAAAGTGTCTTGAATAAGGTTGGATCCAAAATTATGGTACCATTAGAGATGTTTATATAACTTATATATTATGATATTATTATCTGTATATAATTTAATGATTCATAATACATTTGGTTGTAAATATATTTGTTTGAAATCATATTTACTACAATGGTTCATACCTTCTTGGTAGTTACTTTGGAAAGAATCTGATGATTTTGGTTTCTAGGTGACATTTGGGGTGTTTTGAGGCTAACAAATAATTCTGGTATTGTGACATTTCTGGATGTAGGTCATTATGGTGGTGAGACATTTGTGGAGATATTCTATTTTGGCAGTGATACATTTCTTGTGGAAGTTCATTTCTATGATTACTCAGTCTGGAGGTATTTCCTTATGGTTGTGACTCCCTAGTAGTGACTCCAATGTTGAGACTCACTAGCGATGACTCCCTACTGGTGACTCGATGGAGATGACACCCTAATGGTTTCTTTCTAGAAGTGACTCAATGAAGATGAATTACTGGTAATGAATCATTTGTTGTGACTCGCCGGTGGTGACTCATTAGTGGGGATTCCTAGGTGGGGACTCAATAGAGGTGACTCCCTAGTAGTGACTCACTAGTGATGACTCATTTAATGTATTTCCTCATTTTTGAAAATATATAGATAATCCATTTTGATGTCTATTGTGATGAAAAAAGGGTTTAATGTCACAAATAATTGTATTTAATTCTATTTTAAATGTGATTAGTCATACATTAAGTTTATAAATATTTCAGAGACCTTATAAATGTTTAAATGCATGGATTTAATTATATGTGACTTTAATGGCCAATGGAAACCATATAGAGTCATGGTGTTTTGCTTTATAATCTTTAATAATTGATTTATTTCATACATTATTTCGCGCTTACATTCATATGTTATAAGAGTTTCCATATTTACATTCTCTTTGAGCTATAGAGGTTTGTTCCTATTGTATATTTGATTTCATCAAAAAAATCCTCCTATATGTGCATATCCTATTTTTGGTGCACCAAGTTGATGTATGGATCCTTCTTCTATTAACGAATTCCATTGTTTCTTATTTCTATATATCATGCAGGGATTTTTGACTATGTTTATCTATGTTGAATTGGTTTTATCCAAATTAACATGGATAATTAAAATGGTTAATTTTTTTAAAAAGGCATAGGGGAAATTGAATCACATGATTTAATAAGATTTATTATTATTATTTGTATTCTATTTTTACAGGAGTAACACCTTTCTGAAAATTGTGTATGTTGGGTTACATTTATTGTTCTATTACAATATGAATGGAAGAATTCATGTTTTGTGATTGATTCCAAAACATAAAACATATTTTCCTAATCATATCTTGCCAGGTTTTGAATTGGATGCACCATAATCTTATGGATTATAGGATAAACACCTTATATAAATAAATGTAATTGAATAATAACCCCATTTCTAAATCTAAAAATGTGTTGTGTTCTTCCATGTGATGTTATTTTTGGAATGGTTATGGTTTTTTGTCCATGGGGTTGATGTGATGCAAATTTTCTATATTGTGATGTATGGGGAGTAGTGCATGAGTTTTTTTTAATGTGGGCCTATGATGGTTTTTATGGTTCATTGTTTAGGTAGGGAATTGATGGGGGGTGATATGTGGTTATAGTAGTTGGGTTGTCTTATAGTGCTACATGTTGTGATTTTTATAATTTTATTTTTCCATTATGTATTGAATGTTGAAATTATTTGTATTATTAATAAATTTTTATGAATTATAAATCTATTTGGTGTGTAGAATAAATGGATAATTTTTTTCTATGACTATGGGGGTGGAAATAATAAGGAAGGTTCATGTTTTAATAAACTGTTTTGGTAATGGGGAATCTGGAAAATGGATTAATGATAATTAAAAATTGAAATATGAATTGTGGAATGGTTTTACATTGGGGGTGTCCTTAATGGTTTCATCATTAGTGGTGGTTCCCATGAATATTTTTTACATTTTTTGTTAACCTTTATATTATGGATTATTTTGAATAAATCTATATGTAAATAACTTTTGTATTCTTGTAATTTTTAATGGAACCCCAACCTCAAATAGAACTATATGCGGATAACTATATTTTTATGTGGGGGTGGTTTTCCCAATATCCTTATTGGAGAATGGATGGATGGGTACCATCACATCCCCACTCCACCTTCTATGAGTTATTGATATTAATGGGATGTGATTGAATGCACCAAATTGTGATCTTTCTATATGTGATGTTCTGAGTATGTGATGGACCATATCTTATTGGGAGAGATGTGGTCATATGGGGTTTTTTTGGATTATTTCTTGGTAGGGGAGGGGATGAGGTTGATTTCCTTTATTTTCATGATACCCTAATACCCTTGTTATGAGATGTTACTTTTTGTCCTAGATGATTTCATGGGGAATGTGATGTCATTTGATTTTATGAGAAAATGGTGGGAGTTGTAGGATATATGGGGATATTGAATTGAAGTGTAAAATTACTGGGAAAGATGTTTGGGTACCCTATCATTGATATTATACATGTTTTTTTATTATACTTTTATGTGTTATTTAGTGAGATAGCCATGGTGAGGTTGGTATATTTTTTAGTATACATATATATGTGTAATTTAGTTCCATTGTATTTCTCATGGGATCATTGATAATTTATTTTCACATGTGCATGAGAGACGTTTTTTTCATATAGAGTACACCATTATTCCCACCCTATATATACAAAACTTATATCACGTGTATAAGACAACTCCATGGATCAAGATGGGGAATACTTAGTAGAATGTTTTGACAACTATGACATCACTTCTTAAGAATATTTTTTGGGTATTTGCATTGGGGACTTTTATCACTCTAATTTTATTTATGCATTCATTATGAAATGGTTTTGGGTTTGAAACATATATATTTTGATGGTGTATATTTTGGTTGAGTCATCTTCTATCATGATCCATTCTACATTATAGAGGGTAATTCCTCCCATACAAGACTTTTTTATTCCCTCAGTGCTAGTTCCCAACTTGGGGCCTACTAGAGGCTGGACATGGGATTCATTATCTATCTTCCCTCATTGTGGAATCTTTGGTGGTAGTGGTCATTAGAGAGTGGTGTCAAAGTTTATGGTTGAGAGATATGATATATTTCATAGTTATTAATAGTGATAATATCATGGTTTGGTATGAAAACAATGATATTTTTCCTTAGTATGTGACATATTCTAGGGAGATCATATAGGACATGAAAATTTATGGCCCCATGTAATGCAGTGCATGAAATCCGATCTTATTGAATGACAATGGGATGTAGACATATATGATGTTTTGAAACATGGGAGAGGTATATATATCATGATGACTAGTATTCTTATTTCATTTCGGTTGTTTTAGGAATGTTAAAATTAATTAAATGAATACAATTTATAGAAAATAATCATAATAAAATTTCATACTACCTGCTTAAGAAATTATTATATCTCTTTTATTTATGGATCATGGTCATTGTTCCTGTTTGGATTAGGCCATGGAGGCACATCAACGCGGATGATGATCACTGGTATATGAAATTGTTATAGTCTTAGAAAACTTAATTGGGAATGTATGAGGGAGTCATTTCTGATGTAGAGATAGAGGGATTGCTAGTGAAGATATAGATCACTTTTGGATTGATATGTGACCTAATGGAGTGTTGGATAAACTTGGAATTTAATTAGATGTGTGAAACATTGTGTCAGTGATGGATGATGTACGTTGTTGACAGGAAGAAGGAATATGTTTCATGGTGTTACCTATGTGAGGAGTTATGGGAGGATTTTCATTCATCAACCATCAAGGTCGTGATGTAGGACGAGGTAATCATCCTTTAGTATGGGATAAAGTATGCAAGAGATATTGGGATCATTGTAAATGACCTTCTAGGATTTCCCCTAGATATTTTCCCTCATGATTTGTTTCGAGTGAGGAATCTCAAGTAGTTACTCCATACTTTGATCTGGTATGTTTTTACACCATTTAAGCTACTGAAGTATCTTGAGGTTAATAATATGATATAGGTGATAGAGAAAATCAACTCATTCGGAGGATTACTTAAAAAGGGTAGCTGGTACGGTTCCTTGAGTAGTAAAATTTTTATTGGTTGGTCTCAAGAGCCAATGCCTTTAATGATTTAACCATCATGGAATCAAACTCACTAGCTTACCTTTTGGCCATTTAGGGCTAGTGGTTTCTATACTCCCTATGGGAACTCCCATTCATTTTGTCTCTTTAATGGGATTTTTTATATCTCTGTGATGAGTTCCCATTGAATTGTCAATCTTAACTCTGTATAGGTGGATATGTTCAGTGCCATCCTAAGTACCAATTATAGTTGAGGCATTTCCAGCATTAGAAGAATCATGATTATTCTCCACTGAGAGAAAATGTAGTAGGTGGAGGTCAGCCTCAGGTTAGACTACTCCGTTAGGAACCTCGACCTGAGAGTTGTCATACTATTGGAAGTCATCCGGGAGGAATATGATCTAGGTGTTTTCAGTTACATGTAGATAAGGTAGAAGAAATATAGTGTACATAGATTTTTCAATGAACAATAAGTTTGACATGTATCTTTTTTCCCTTGTTTTCTTTAGAATCATTTCACTCCTTTGTTAAACCATCTCTAGTAAGTTCAATTAGACCACATTTTGAATGAATTATTCATCCCAATATGTTGAATATGCAAGTTGGTGATAAAAAAAAATTCTTGTGTCATGGGAATATGCACTGATGACTGGGTAGAATCAGTCAGGTGTAGACAATATCATACATCAAATAGATCAAAAATATATCATCCTCATCATTGGATGATCGTATTGTATGTATTATATTTTTGACTAATTCTATAGGAGAGTCATGTTTTAATATATAGATGGACTTTCTATTGTTTTTATCAGTTAGAGGGTTTTCTAAATGGGAAATATACATTTATAACCCCTTCATCTATTATGGTGTATTTTTCTATTATATTAGTGTAAATAGGGATAATGGAAATTACCAAGGTTGTGACGGTGTTCCATGATTTTTTGAAACTAAAACATCAATGAAAATTTTCCATTTGTGTAGAATTTTAGATTACTACTTCTCAAATATCAATGGATACCTATCGGATGTATCCATATGTGTTTCAAGAGTTTAGTATTTAGATCGATGATCTAATTCATAAATGTGTCATACTTCCTAGTGTATCACCAAGGGGTGCTCTAGTGTTCTTCTCTATGAATGTGAACTATAGTATCAGGTTTTTATAGACTATCTGAGTATAAACAAGATGATGATCAAGAAACAATATCCTATTTGAAGGATATATGACCTTTTTGAAATGTTCAGGAAGCTATTGGGTTCTCTATGGTCAATATATATTCTAGATACCACCAGTTAAGGGTGAATGTTCGAGATATTCGATAGACTACTATCAGATGTTGGTATGTGAAATTTTAGTTCATTTTCATACTTTTGATCTTACAAATGCACCAATTTTATTCATGGAGCTAATGAACTCTACGTTATTTGAGTTCCAATACTGGTTATTCATCATATTCATCGACGATTTTATTTTCTACTCAGGTACACAGAAGGATCATTACACAAATCTCTGTGCTATTTTATGGGTCCTCTATGACAAAAAACTATATGTAATATTGTTCATGTGTATGTATTGAAAAAGTGTGGCTCATTTTCTTGGTAATGTGGTGACTCATGGAATTTGGTGGTGGACACATTGATGTTTAAAGAATTTTTTTCTTGGGGTGAAACCATAATATAGATGAGGTTTTAGAATACAAGTCCAGGTAGGATATTTTTGATGGATCATGAAATATCTCTGTAAATTTTCATCCCCATTGATATTGATGACCCGAAAGGACCAAGATAATTTTTAGACTGATCTGTGGTAGATAGTGTTTGGTTACCTGAATGAGAATATGTTCAGTGATTTAGTTTCCTAAATAGGTTGTGATTTTGTAGATTTTCTAAAATTCATCCCTTATGGTCTTGGGTTGAATCATGATGTAGTAGATGACAATGATCTCTTATGGGTCATGGTCGTTACACACGCATGATTATAAAAATTCCACCCATTATCATGAGCGAAAATTATTTATGTCTGTTCTTAAGTTGTACTAACATTTCCAAATAATGGAAATATTTGTGATCTTCATGAATCAAAATAGATTGGGATATATCCTTTCATAGTTTTATTTGAATAAGTGACAAAATTTGAGGATTGATTTTCTTCAATACTATGATTTTTAGATATACTACACCTCGAGGAAGTGGAATGTCAGGCATAATTCTTTGATCATGAATTCCTAATGTGTCATTGTTTGGGATTCCATAGATTCTATGAGAGTAATGAAGGTGTTGGAATCTATGCACATAGATGCAATGATGGATTATTGTAATGGATGTTAATCTCATATGAAATTTCATTCCATTATGATGTAGTAGGTGGAGGAGTCTCTAAGGGTAGACTTAGAGTTAGAGGTGATGTGTGATCATGTTGTCCAATGTGATGCTCATGAGGGATGGTCAGAGGATAGTTAGACAAATGTGGTGTTTCAGGAAAGGATTTGTTTTTCTAGTATAAAAGAATGGGGGAGTTCTTGAGTTACATAGCTCACCATTTTTTAGAAACATAAGAGATTCCAAGATGTTCCATTTCTTGAGGACACAATTTTGGTCTCCTGGTATGATATGGGAAGTGGTAGATTTTTTGGATCTGTGTCTATTTTACTAGGAGGTAAATTATTAAAACTATGTTCTTGAAGTATTATTGCTATCATTGGATGTTCTTAATTCGAAATGTGAGGGTTTATAAATGGATTTATTCATAGGGTCCATTGACCTCGAGTATGTTTTGATTCTATCTGGTTAATTGGGGATCAGTTAACAAAATCATATCACTTCCATGAAATCAAGGAGTCAGTAGTAGTGTGTGTGTATTTAAAAAAATATTGGTGTATTATGTGGTGTGAATACTATATGTCTCAATTTCCATTTTCTCAAATATTTATTCAATTTTTTGTATTGGGATTCAAAAGGGGATTGTAGAATACGTTTTTTACTAGGTTATGAATGAAAACGTATATCCACCCTCAGACAGATGAATATATAATGAGGATTATCCAGACATTGGATAGTATGGTTTAGGTGTACATATTTGACTTTGAAGGATCATGGGCATGACACATTGCATTGAATGAGTTTTATAAATATAAAATCAATCAATAATCCATTGTAATGACCCATTTTTATGTTTTTAATGGGTGGATATTCAGTTCTATTTTATATTGGGCATAATTTGAGTAGTTAGTAGTTCGTGGAACCGATGTAGTGTAGAGAATGAAAGAGAAAGTTTGGAACATTCAATAGATGATAAAAGAAGAAAAATAAAAGAAATATTCTTATTATCATCAAAGGATGAGGTCATTAGAGTTTTAGTTTTGGGAGAACATGTTCTTAAAAGGTTTCCCCTTGATGTGGGAAGTGATGCATTGAAAAATTGAGTAATATCTCTTCATTGTTTGTTTGTCCCTTCGAGTTGTTGTTGAATATGGGTGTGGTGAATTACAATTTGGTATATCCATATCTATTGGACATGATCCATGATGTCTTACATGTCTCTTAACTATTTCTGTATCTCCACGATGACTCCCACGTCATTGACTATAGAGATTTTGTATCATGGATGATACAAAATTCATGGAGAAGCTATTGGTGATCCAAGACCATCATGTGATGGTTTTGTAGTGATAGACCATTACCCCAGTTTGTGTACTATGGAGGAATGGTGTCCTAAAAGAATTTATATGGGATTGTGAGATGTATTTGTTAGCCCAGTACATAGAATTTTTTTAGATTATTTTTACATTCTTGGATTTTAAATATGATTTGCTGTTTTGGAATTGGTGTTTTATAATATATGTTATTTTCTATTAGATTTGGTGTGTTTTTTTGTGATTTTTGATGATATTATAACATGTTATAATGGGAATAACTGATTTTTAATCAATAATCATTATTCAACGATGTTATTAAACCCATGGAAGAGATCCTTTACCACCTAGAGTGGATTATTTCCTGATATAGAGGATGTAATTACCTAATTTATATTTTTGGGAATATATGATTGTGTTCAAAAATTGGGAGAGGTTGTGTTAGCGGGTTCGATTGGTGGTTTCATTATAGATGTATTGAGATCATTGATAGGTATCTCAGGGGATCGATTTTTAGATCCTTTCCCCCAATAATTCTAGGTTGGCTCTGAATTCTTATGGTCGGTTGTAGTTTGAGAGGTATCTGATGTAATATATAAAACCATCAATTCTGTAAAATTTCTTATAATATAATTATTTTGTTGAATATGGTAATTTCATGGAATTTTGAGGAAAATTTGTTCTTATTGTTATGAGTCATTTCTGGTAGTTGGTCATTCTAGTAGTGAGACATTTATGGTTGTACTTTGTAACGCCCCGACCCCAGTTACCTAGAGTCGGTGCATTATTACATAACATTGACATGATCACAAGAAAGATCAAATCTTGAAAGAACGATTGGTTTAGTAGCCTTGGAAACACTAGATATATTCATAAAGTTTTTCATCACATCATAAAGTGAAAAAACTACTACAACAACATATTGTCTCCATAGTCCACACTATTATCCTCTTATAATATCCTTTCAGGTCATTCATAATTTACTTCTTAACATCCTGAGAAAAAATAAAACATAGAAAAGGGGTGAGCTCAAATGTCCAGTAAGGATAACAATATAGCAGAAACTTTCATAAATAAGAATAAACATTTAAGGCAGTGCATAAATAAAACAAAAGCCTTTTAAACATGAACTTCAACATAATATGGCAAAAATAAAATGAAATAATCCCATTTACTTATTCACATAGATATTCTACTAATCGAATAATCACATGCAATATCAATAACCACTTTCATAATGATGGAATGCATAATGCCAGACTATCATAACCACATATCCAAGGCCTCGTGCCAAGACTACAAATAAGATTTTGTCGGGGCCTTGTGCCAAGAAACTAGTTTGTCTCATGAGACCTACCGATGCATCGAGGAGCTATAGCAGGCTCCACCTGTCACATATTAAGTCCAATGCATTCCCATATGAAAAGGTTTGAACATAACATAAACATTCGTATTAAAACTAGCATACGAAATGTCAATACTTTCACCATAAACTATGAATGGTATAAAAATATCACATCCACAGTCAGACATATCAGAAAACCTTCAATACAATATAGAATTTTTGTATCATAATATATCAACTTCAAATAAGCGTAAAATCCATCAATGCATGTTGACATAGATGAAATCAAAACTCTTTTTAGAGAAATATCTCTTTCTATTTTGAAATAATTTAAGAGTCATATATTTATAAAATAAAAAATTTTCTTTGAAAATATTCTTATAAGCTTGTAAGGGAAGCTTCGATGATTTTATAATGGCGGAAAATAACTGCACCCGCCGTATAAGTTAAAAAAACATTCTTACCTTAATTCTGTTGAAAAGGTTAAAAAGCACCAGGTTTGGAAAACGACGGAAAGATTCCTTTATAAAACTTTTATAAAAAGTCAAACAAGTGTATAAATGACTTTAACCCATATTTTATTAAATAGTAAAAATGTTTTGAAATACATTTTTAAGAAACATGGATGTGGATGATAAAGAGATCCCAGTAGATTATTACATATAAACAACCTCGGATAATGAAGAGATTGTGAAATAACCCTTACCTTGTAATTTTCCTTGGTTGTGGTAGTTTAACCTCCTGTATAATGGTGAAATAATTGTTATTAAATTATACAAGAATAATATACATTAATATGATTTCATATATGATCTTTTAACATTGATTTGTTAATAATATCTTAGTATTATCATTGTTTCAGGTGTTAACTTAGTCGTTTTCTTTTATATGTTTTGTTACGTAATCCATGTCTGTAATGGATAGGTTGTATCTTAATCATATCCATAATGATATCAATTCCTTAGATACTATTATTAATCATCAAATGAGAATTATACTTGAATGGATACGATGGAGAATGAATCTCATCGCGTTTGTGGAGACGGTAGTCCGTACGTACGCACGAGCGACAATATGATTCTTTTGATATTAAAATAATATATAATTGGATGGTATATAATATATAAGGAATCATTATCATGTTATATTTATTATTTAAATGAGTTACACATCATTATTATACTCATCCAAATAATAATTTATTCAATAACAATTACACCACGACGTGGAGACGGTAAGCTGTACGTATGCACGTATGGTGACATGTTGTTCAGAGGACGGATAGAATAATGAATATGGTTGTACCATATTTATAATAACATTATAGTATATATAATATAATGGAGTTATTATTTTATAATGGTAATAACAAAGAAGGAAGAAGTGGAAGAAGAAAGGAACATGGAAAAGGGTGGTGAAATCGTTACCTCTTCTTCGGGTTCTTCATTTTGATTTGATCAAAAGTGATCCTTAGGTTGGCTTAATGATCAAAATAAGGCCTCTAGGTTATAGTGAGGGAATCTGGGAGAGTATTTGGGCAGATTTTGGCCGATCCAAAAGGCTATTAAGGTGTGACGAAATGAGAATGAGGAGTTCCCTTTTATAAGTTGGGTGAGGGGCACCTTTGGAAAAGCTGGAAATATTAATTTATAATAAATTCATATTCGGTTTCTAATGGGTAAAAAGTTTATTATTTAAAGTTTAAGGTGGGGATGGGTCGAAAAACACTTAACCAATAGAATTTAGACAGGTTTGGGTTACTATATTAACCTTATCTTTAAGTATTAACTCTAAGTTAATTAGTTTCACTTTTATAATGTCTCTTTGTATTTTTATATTATATGGTTAATAAACATACCATATACATCCAAGAGACCCCCAAGTGGTCAATTAATGATACACCTATAATTATATAAGTCTTTTGGCCGAACCTTATTTTTTTAGGAATTTAATATCAATTAATAATATAATATTTGTTTTAAAAACTCTTTTATGTCAATTTTGACACTATTCAATAGTTGATTTTTATGAAACTCATTACAGAATGATTACTTCAAACGTAGTCAATTAAATCAATCCTAATATGTCATATTATCCTAGAAAATTAGTTTAATTTATTAAAAGTCTCAAATTATATTTATTTGGGTATTTATAATATCAATTATTTTAATTTTTCACTATTATGGTAATTACTGCATCATCATTGTGTCATAAATAAATTAAACTTTTTAATGTCTAAAAATTATAAATAAAATATCATTATGTAGGAAATCTTATTATAATTAAAATGAATATTTACAATCGAATTTATCTTATTTATAACCCTATATTAAATTTTTTTTAGTAAATAAACTTTGATTTTAACTCTTTTAACTCTTCTTTGAATTAAATAATAATAAATGACCTAATCTAATCGAAGTGGACCTAAATGATAATATTTTATTCCTATGGTTGTTTGTGGTCGAGACACACATGTCCAATAGAGTTAGGACATGTGTTAGGGTAATATTAATATCATTTTTACCCTTAATTACCCTATTTACTTTTAACCGTGGTAAATAAATGTAAAAAGTTACTATTCACCAAATATTATTTTCATCTCATTGAACCACATTTTACTTCTTTATATTAACCATGTCTCTCAGATTTTCGAAATTCCATTCACAGAAGCTGTAAAATTATGTGTTATGAAAAAATTCAGTTTTTTAACTACCACTTAGTCGCTTCACTATTCATCAAAAATTGAAGTTTTTCAGAACAATGCCAAAATTTCCACCTAAGCTATAATTGATATTCCAAATTTAAAAATGATGTCTATTTTAATAAATTCCAAACATATAGGTTTCATTAATTAATTTTATAATTAATTCCCTCTATCACAACAAATAGCTTATTTTTAAGAAACAATATATATCAAAAGATTGACAATTGTTTAGGTCTAATTTCAAAATGAAATTAATTCTAATGAACACCATTGGATAAAATGGTAAAAATATATTCTAATTATACTTTAAAACCACTAAATAATATAATTTATCACTATAAATTATTTTGATTAAAAAAGTTGTTTTTAAGTATTTTTCACTATTCATAAAAATTGGAAATTCTCAGAAAAATACAAAAAATTCATCTTAGGATAATTTCGATATTCCGAATCCAAAAATGAAGTCCATTTTGAAATATAAAATATATATAATTTCAAAAAGTAGTTATTACTATTCCTAACGGCTAGTTTGATTGGTTGTGGTGTGTTAGAACTCGATGCTGCGTACAACACACACTATCGCATTATTCAAAGAGAAGTGTACCGTAGAAGCTTGGGGTGTTACATACTTAATTCTAGAAGTGATCTATTTCAAATGTTAGTTAATTAAGGTAGTGATTCATTCATGTGGTATATATTTTTGGTAGTGACTCACATATTGTGACTCCATGATGGGGATTCATGGATGGTTACTCCCAGGAGGGGCCACACTAGCAGTGACACCCTAGTGGTGACTCATTGTAAGTGACTCAATTGTGGTGACTCATTGGTGCAAAATTATTAGACGTGTCTCTCTGGAGTTGACTCCCTAGTGATGACTACCTGGAAGAGAGTCCCTTGAGGTGAATACGAGGTGGTGAATCATAAAAGGTGACTCGCTAGTGGTGACTCAGTGGATGGTAGTCATTGGTGGTGACTTGCTAGTGGTGAATCCTTGGTCGTGACTTGTGAACAATGTTTCTAATTTTTACAACATTGACAAATATACCATTTTGATGAATTTTACAGCAAAAATGGGATTAAAGGTTTAATTTAGGGTTTTAAGCTACCTCAATGTATATTAATAATTCTTCAATTTTTAATATTTCCAGACAACATTGAAAAGTTAAATCACATTATTTTAATGATATCTTACAAAAATAGCCAATTAAAACTGTATCTAATTTCATTGGTTTAGGATATTATATTTCAAAATATATTTCATTCCTTAATTTTTTACTTATATTATCTTCATATGGGAGGTTATAAACCCTTATTCCCTTAGAGGCATTGTTCCTTGTATCTTCATTCCATTCAAATTCCCCTAGAAATATTTTCTCCTATATGCATACCCTTTTTTCTAGTAATGTTATTTGGTGTTAGGATCCATTGTTCAATGTAATAATTTATTCATTTATTATTTTTTATCATGTGTGGAGGGGTGTCTAGATACATATATGATGAATTTGTTGCATCCAAATTTAAAAAAAAAATCAAATTGCAAAAAGAAATTTAAAATGGGGATGGGGAAAGGAAATCACATGGTTTTAGTATCATTATTAAATTTTTTGATACTATCTTGGTACATTCATAATTCATTGTTAAAAGTGGTTGGGTTGGAGTAATTTATTTTTCTTTTGTGATATGAGTTTTATAATGAATTATGTGTGGTATTTTATAGTACATATACCATTTATGGGTAATCATGTAATGATATGTAGTGAATCGGATTCCCTGGGATCATATGGATTGAGTGGTAATAACCAAAATTGAAGAGTTAGATTTGAATTCAAACCCCCTTGATAAATCCGATAACGTGTTTTGATGTGACATGTGATGTGATGTGTTAAATGTTTTCATATTGTGATCATCGGGATTAGATGATGTGCAGTGGAATTAATATGTTATTTGTTGGGCTTAGATGATATATGGTTTTCATTGTGGTTTTGGTGGTTGTTATGGTGCATCAGCAAAGTTGGGATATGATGAAATTTTTGATGTGGTTTTTGTTAGTGGGATATTTAATGTTGGAACTTATTGTGTGATATGAAGAGTTAGATTCCCAGTTATTAATGGATTATGAAATGAATAATAATATTTCTCATGTTTATGGAATTAATTAATTAATGGATCTGTTGATTAAATAATTAATTTCTATATATGAATGATGGGTGGAAATATTTTTAAACGTGACTATTTATATAGAATGGGTTGATAAAAACGAATCTATAAAATTTGTTAAAGATAATTAATAATTTAAAATTGAAATATGGATAGTTTATTTCTATGTTGAGGGTGTGCTTTTGGTTTTATCACACAATGTGGTAGATCCTATGTGTTTGTTTGTACCTTTGTTGTGAACCCTTAGGATATGACCTATGATATGTAAATTGATAGGTATATACCATTAATATTTTTGTGATTTATACATGCATTCCACCCCCATTGAGAACTACTTATAGACACACACATAGTCATGAAGGGTGTGTTTTTTACAACATCCTTGTGTGATTATGGATAGTTGAAAACCATCTCTTCCACAATCCATCTTCCACATATTATTGATAATAGTGGCTATGATTTACACAATTCAATAGCTTCAGTTCCTATATGTGATGTGATGAGTATGTGATGGAATAGGTGTGTTTTTGTGATATGTGGTGAAAGAACTTATGGTGGGGGTCGTTCATGGTAGTATGAGGGCATAAGGTTGATGTCCTTATGGTTTATGATACCCTACTTCCCAGGTTATGAGATGTGAATTATTTGACCAGGTGTTTGAGGTTGTGATGTGATATGATTTCTTATTATTCAAAAGCGGTGAGATGAACTGGATATATGACTTTGGGGAGTGGGAAGTATAATTTTTATTGTAAGTGGTGCAAGTTACACTATCATCTATATGGTTCATGTTATATTATTATACATAGATGCATAATTTTGTTTGAGGGACTTATTGAGGATTGAGTTTTTGTTATTATAAATGTATAAGTATTATTTCTTTCTTTTTTTATCATGTGTGTACTAGTATAATATTTTCACTTGTTCATTAATTTTGTTGGTTTCCCTAAAATTTATACATGTATTCTCACCCAATATATATACAAATGATTTTTGGTTTCTTGGGGGACTTTGTGAGCCATTCTGGCCATTAGTAGATAAGAATATTTCATATGTAATGGCTAAGACCATTAGTGGTCCATTAATTTGTCAAAATATAGTCTTTGTGGTGTTCTGGGAAACTATGACATCTTATATTGAGAGTATTAAAAAATTGATGATTTTTCAATGGTATGACATGTCGATGTCTCAGAATCGGTAGCTCATTCCTTTATGGGTCAAGGTTTCAGTAGGTCAATGCATCGATAGGTCATGTGTCGGTAGGTCGTGCATCGGTGGGTTAGGCGTCCATAGTTTGGGCGTTGTTAGAACATTTCATTGAATCATTGTCGATAGCTCAAGAATCAGAAGGTCAAGATGTTGGTAAGTCCATGCATTAGAAGGTCTGGTGTCGATATGTCAAGCATTAGTAGGTCATGATTGGGAGTTTGGGTGTCAATAGGTTGGGCTTTAGTCGGATAGGTTTCAGTGAGTTATGTCGGTTAGTGGCATTGGTAAGTGGCATCAGTGGGTGGAGTTTGTGAGTGGAATCAGTAAGTGGTGTGGGTGAGTGGCGTTGCTGGATCCATATCGTTGGGTCACATTAGTTAGCTCGGTCAGTGAGTCATGTCTGTGAATCGTGTTAGTGGGTCAGGCATTAGTGGGTCACTAATGGTGAGTCATTTCTAGTTTTTCTATTTTCTTCCAGTTTCTCCCCTCCTACATTTTATTTGACATTAATCAGGTTTAAATCCATATTTGAGCATTTTGGAATGGTTTTAAAAGGAAATTATTTATATCATTTGTATCTTGACACTCTAGGGTCTTTTAAATATTCAAACCATGTGGTCTTGAACATAATACGACTATAATGGTCCTTGAAACCATTTCCATTTCATTGATATAGGATCTAGAATTTCTAATTCTCAGATCCACTATTCCATAAAACCCTTCCATTTTTACATGGTGCACTGAGAACCTTTCTTCATCGAGGATTTGTAAGCCAATTCTATAGAAGTTTTTTTCGTTTTCCCCTAGATTCATTCCAACTACTGGAGTTTCCCCATGTTTTGGCATAAGAGAGAATCATTGGTTGCATTTTATTCCATATAGGGATTCTTTTGGCTCTCATTCTTTTTTTTAACATGCATGGTAGGTGTACTCGTGTACCCTTGTGAATACAGTAATATCCTTATTTAATAAAGATAATAAGAAGAAAAAAATGAGTACTTAGGAAGATGATGATACTGATTTCTATGTTTTATATGTTATCCTTGACCGATTCCATGTTTTGTAAGGTCTATGTGCCTATTGAAAATCATGGCCATTGGTGGTCCTTGTTTTCACACCAGTATGGCTTGCCAATACTTGTTTTTGATACTTTTTGATTGATGTTATGATAGGGAAATTTTTTACCCATGTATATTTGGTTAAATAAATAGATTCCCAGGATCGAAATTTTCATGTTATAACCAATGTTTTATTAAGTGGAATAAAAGAACAACATTATGCTAAATCTGATAAAACTTTTCCATGTCGGTGTGGATGTGTTCTATTTGTGGTTATGTTTACCCTTGTGTCTGTGATGTTCTTATGGTGTTGTGGATGAGAGCGTGGCTATGTTTTTGTGGAGGTGGAGGTGGTGTAATGGAATCTCAGTTTAAAAAAATGGTTTTTTTAGAATAGATGAACTTGATATGTAGTGGGATTACATCTGGGAAATGGTTAGGAAGTAGGGATATAGATTCTTATTGTTTTATTTTATGTTACATGGTGTTCTGGGTGTGTTGTTATATCCAGTGAGTATGTCGAGTGTGTTTGGGAGGCATGGTGGATGAGAGCAGAGTACTTGCGATCGAGAAATGAAAATGTGTACCTAGTTCCCAGAGTTATTTTGAGTTTTTCATATGTGTTTTGATTTTTGATGTAGTGAAATAACCATTTTTCCTATAACGTGGGTTGATTCATTATTTTTTAGTGTTAAATGAATTCCTAACATGTGAAAAGGGGGAGACCTAATTCCTAATCGATATGCCTTAATTGATATGTGATTAAACATGTGTGGGTGAGTCAGTTCCACCCATAGCAGATAGTATCCTGACATGGAGGAAAGAATTACCCGATTCTTGTGTCTAGATAGTTTTTTATTTTGTGGGGTGTCTTTTGGTTTTTGGGTTATCATATGGGGAGGTGGTTTTCTTGGTTTTTAAGGTTTTACTCTATCTTTCAAACAATACAGGGTGGTTTATCCTTGAGAGGTATCATATGAGGTGGTTGTTTGGACTGCCCATTCTTTGGTGTTTGGTTTTGTATTATCAATGAAGATTATTGTTTGAGAGTTATTTGATATAATGGACCAGAAATCCATGGTCCATTACTTTGTCAAAATTTATTGTTTGCTGTGTTCTGGGAGGTAGTAGATTCCAATTTTGGGTGTTTTAAAAAATTCATGTTTTTCCATCAGTAGGATGCATAGGTGACTCATCATCGGTATCTACAGAGAAGGTAGATCGAGGCGTCATTAGGATGAGGTTTCGGTTAGTCGAAGCATCAGTAGGCTCATGGTTTGATAGTTTAAGGTGTCGGTAGGTCGAGACCTCAATAGGCCGAGGGGTCGGTAGATCAGGAGTCGGTAGGTTGAGTATTGTTAGGATCAGTGTCAATGGGTAGTGTCAGTGACTTGATATTTGTGGGTCATGTCAGTGACTCTTTTCGGTGAGCTGCATCAGTTACATGAATTAGTGAGTCATGTGTTGATAAATCATTGTCAGTGAAGCGTGTCAGTGACTCACCCCTCAATGAGTCATTTTCAGTTTGTCTGAGTTTTTCCATTTTCACTTGTCCAAATTTTTATTTGATGTATAACCAGTTTAATGTGATGATTTCAGATTTCTTAATGGGTTTCAAATGATAATAATTATATATTAAATATCCAAATTCTTCAGGGACTTTGAAATTGTAAAACCACATTGTCTTGAATAGGATTCTACTTTAATGGACCTTGAAATTGTTTCCCTCCCTTTGATATAGAATCTAGATTTTCTAAAAACATGATCATATATTTCCGCAAACCCTTCCATTTTCTCTTGGTGAGCGGATAACCATTATTCCCCAAGGATTCATGTGCATATATTGTAGAATTCCTATTGGATTTTCCCAGGAGTATTTCTTAATTCTCACACGACCCCAAGTTTTGGTGCAACAAATAATCATTGGTCACATGTTGTTCTATTAAGGGATTTATTCATCTCTCTTTATATTGTGTATCATGGGAGTTGGTTGTACTTTTTTACCCTTGTGAATAACGTCAAACCCAAATTTATCAAATATAAAAAGAAGAGATAAATTAGGTGTTGGGAAGATGATGATGATGATGATCGCTTTGTTTTTTATGTTATCGTTTACCCATGTTGTGTTTGTTAATGGTTATATGACTTCTGAAATACATGTCCATTTGTGTTATCTATTTTTGAAACTGTATCATTTTTTAATATTTTTTGTTGATACACCGTTAATGACCATAAGATTGTGAAATAACTTAATCATGTATATTTGGTTAAGTAATTGGATTCCCCAAGATCAATCATGTTTTGTGATAACTAATGTTCTATTAAGTTTAATTAAAGAATATTTGTTTACTAAATCCAAATAAACATTTTCTTTCTTGTGTGGTTTTGTGGTATGTGTGGTTCTTTTAGGCCTTGTGTGTATGTTTTTAGTGTGATCCTATGAATGGTAGTGTGGTTGCGTGTGTGGGTTGTGTAGGTGGTGTAACGGAATCATGGTTTCAGAGATATTTTTTTTTGGAATAGATGAACTTGATATCATGTGGGACTACATTTGGGAAGTGGTAGGGCAGTGGGGCTATAGGTTCAGGTTGTGATTTATTTAGGTTTTGGTTGTGTTGGTTTTAGTGTTGTTATGTATCAGGGCTATCGAGTTTGGTTTTGATGAGGTTTGTTTTGGGGTTTACTTGTTTAGAGGAAGGACAATGGGGCATTACATTGAAGAATTATGGTGGTAGTGGTTGAACGAGTGTCCAATAGAGGTGAGTGTGCAGTGGGACTGAATGTTGGGTGAGTTATGTTTCTCTTGATGTAGTTGTTTTCATGTATCGGGGATACTGAGGATCGTTTAGGACAGTTGATTTTGAATAATTATGTTTTTACCCTATTCATGCCTTTTACCCATAGTTTTTAGGGACCTATATGATGTATGTGTGACTTATGATGCTATGATGGTTCTTGTGTGGTATAGTTACCTTGTTTGGGAAGAAATAAATAAATACATGCATTGATAATGAATAATTATAATTTGGTAAGTGAATTTCTTGTGGGTATGATTCAAGTTCAGTCTTGTAGTGAAGTGACATTCATTTATCAACTTACAGATGAGACCATCATTCATGGTCGTATATGCATGTTGGGTTTTCTGTAAGGGACGTTTGGGGTGGGATGGTTTTCGTTTTGAAAACCCATAAGTTTGGCTGAGTGTTTTCTACCTATATTTAAATTTAATTCCTTGGGATTTCTATACACACCCCATCCATGTTGAGAACTACGTGCTAGAAAACCTCACTGTTATAGGGGATTATTTCCTTTCCCAACAACCCAATATGATTATTTATGGATGGTTATTGGACATTATCTACTCCCTCTCCTATGAATTGGTAGCTTTAGACTCTTCGACCATGTTGTGGTGCGATTGTGTGGCCCAGGTGCCTGTGGGAGAGGTGTGATTCCCCGGTTTGTTCTGGATGAGATATGTTATACTTTCCCAGGTGTACATAGGATGTGATGTGGTTGTGGCATAGGTTTTTTTTGGAGGAATGTGGTCTATGGCCAAGGTGTGTGTGGGCATGTTTTGATATTGAGGTTTGTTGAAGAGTGTGGTAGCATCTCGACATTTTCTATTTGGGATGAGAAGTTAACCATGGGGAAGTGGTGTGGGGTACCCAAATATCGATGTGCTTACTATTTTTATTTTACGTCACTCTCATTATTTGCTATCCATGACTAGGTTAATTTGGGGAAGATAGTATACCTTGTTGGCTTCTTTTGAGTTAATATTGTTTTATAACAGGGGAATTAGTATTGTTCTTCAACTTGTGCACATGTGACATTGTCTTTTTCTACTGAATAGAATTGTATGATCACCCTGGGTATATAATTTTTTTTCATGTTTCATGTGGGATTATATAGATAGTTCTAGAACATTATAGATCGAATGATGGGGATGGTTATTGTGTCACTACATAGATTAATTTTGGTACACACATTAGAGCTTTCCATCTTTATTTTTTATTGTTTTACATTATACATGAATGCGGGTTGTATTTTGGTTTCTATACATTTATTTTTCATGGATTTGTTTGAGGTTGATACAACTTATCACTTGATCATGGTTACTATTGTTAGGGTAATTCTAACCATTTTTCAGATATTTCTATACCCTTGGTGTTGTTTGACACTGCTGGGCCTAGTGGAGGTTGGACATTGTGGTTATAATGTCTGTTTCATCGTGAAGAAGGATGGTCACCACACTTTTCCACTAGAGATTCTCACTTGATATCCCACATGTTGTAGCACTATTGTTGGCTCTGACCAGAAAAGTTCTAGATTTTTTGTGGAGTGAGAAGTTCCAGGAATCATTCCGCTCTCTGAAGTGGAATCTGGTCACTTCCCTAGTGCTCGGGTTTCCAAAGGAAGGGGCGATGTTTGATGTGTTTTTTATGCTTCCCATATTAGCTTGGGGTGTGTGATGACGTAGTAATTCGGAGTGATCTATTATGGGTCTAGGAAACTATGTCCACATGAAAATAACTATTCCACCCACGATCTGTTTCTAGAAATAGTCATTTTTCACTAATGTTGAGGTGAAAATACCTCACTTGGGAGCACATTGTGGACGTCAAAGATCACAACAACTTGAGGTACATCATTTCCCCGTGATATGTAAACTTGTGATAGTATATGTGGATAGGGTTTCTCCAGGATTACGATTTTGAGATATCCTAGACCTCAGTAAAGGAGAATTTTTTGGAAAATTCTTTGAGAAGGAAGTCGTAGAAGGTCGTGGTTTGGGAATCTTTGGACTCTTGGAAAGAAATAGTGGCTTTGGTTCCATTTCACATTGATTAAGGAATGGATGATGGAAGAGGGTATCTGTTTCAAGATGAAATTTAAGTCTTCTATTAGGATCTAGGTAGATGAGTTTCAGTGGGGAGACATGGAGTTAGAAGTAATACATGATTGATTTGACCAGGGAGATCCTCCCAATGGATAGTCTAAGGATGTTATAAATCAGAATTTTCTCTATGAGAAGATATTTTATCCCGTGGAGAAGCATGAGGGTGTTCCCCATGTGTTTCATAGCTCACCCCTAGAGGTACACTCTGGAGTTTCTAATATTTATTGTGCATGTAGGTAATATTTTTTGTGTCCCGGGATGAAGTGAAGAGTAGAAGATTTTGTGGAAAAGTGAATAGTGTTCTATTTGGTAAATATTGAGAAAAGTGTTCCTGATGTTTTGTTTTTCTGTACTTAGATATCATCTGGTTGAAGTAAGATTAAATCTCAATGTATTTCATCACAATATTACCGAGTACTCATGGATAGTGTGGTGCAATCGATGTAGTGGTGGATCAGTTGGTGAAATCAGCTCAATTCATAGCGATCAAGGAGTTGAGAGAAGTGCAATCCTTAATAGAGAGGTTTGTGGATAAGGTGGGGAAAATAAATTGTGTTCTAAAATCCATTATCTCAGATTGGGATAAGCATATTACCTCGCGATCCATGAAGGTATTGTCACATTTTTTGGAATTCAGTTCACCCTTAGAACTATTTGCCACCCTTAGACAGATGGGAGGACAGAGAGGACCATCATGATCGTGGAGGACATGTTGCTTTCATATGTTCTATAATTTACAGATTTTATGGGATGATACATTTCATTAGAATAGTTCACTTAAAATGATAGCAATCACTCTTCCAATTGAATATATCCATTAGAATCATTATACGGAAGGCCGTTTCATTCACCTTTATGTTGGATTTCAGTTGTTGACACACCTATTCTTGGTCTAATCATGGTGCATGGTACTATAGAGAAGGTGTGTCTTGTCCTTTAAAGGATTAAGGTAGAACGAGAAAAGAATAAGTTGTATGTTGATTGCATGGGAGGTTCAGTAGAGAGGGAAAACATTCTCCCAATTTCATCAGACCTTTTGAGGTGTTGGGCCATTTGGTAGGGTGAAATACCATTTGGAATTTCCATTTCAGTTGATTATGATCAATGACATCATTTGTGTCTCCCAGCTTCATTAATATCTTCACAATGAATCCCATGTCATTGACAAGGGAGAGTTTGATATTGAGAATGAAACAATGTTTGTTGAGCTACGAGTGGAGATCCAGGATTATTGGGAGAATGTACTTCATGGAAGGACCATTATTTTGGTTTGTTTGTTTTGGAGTCATGGTGGCCTGGAAAAGAGTACTTGGGAAAGAGATACGTATATGTGTTCCTAGTACTTAGAGTTGTTTTGAGTTTTTTATTATGTGATTTGATTTGTGATGTAGGGAATGAACCATATTTGTTAGAATATGTGGTGATTTCATTATCCATAGTGTGTGATGAAATCCAAACTATTGAAAAGTGGGAGACCTGATTCCTAATAGAGATGCATTAATTGAGTTGTGATTAAAACCGTGCAGGAAAATCAGTTTCACCCAGAACAGATAATATGAGGACATGGAGTAAGGAATTCATTAATTCATTTGTTCATATAGTCTTTTCTTGTTTGGGTAATCTTGTGGATGTTTGGGATTGAAGATTTGGGAGTAGGTGTTCTTGGAATTTGATGTTTCACTCTAGGATTCAAACAACACAAGGTAGTTTATCCTTGAGAGGTATCTTATGGGGTGGTTGTATGGACCACTCTTTCTTTATCATTTGGTTTTGAATTATTGAGGGTGAGAATATGTTTAAAGGTTTATGATGTAATGGATCTGACATCTGTGGACTATTATGTTGTCAGAATCATGTGTTTGGAGTGTTCTAGGAGGCAACAATATCTCATTTCGTGTGTTTACGATGCATTGATGAATCATCATTGGTAGTTCAGGCCTCGGTAGGTTGAGGAGTTAGTAGTTCAAGGAATCAGAAGGTTGAGACATCGGTAGTTATAGGATTTGGTGGGTCAATACATCCATATGTCAGGAATTTAGTAGGTTGGCCATTGGTAGGTCGTGCGTTATTAGGTCGGTCATCGGTAGGTTGGGTGTTGGTAGGACGAGCTTTGTTGAGTGGCATGAATAAGCAGTTTCAGTGAGTGACATCAGGGAGTAGCCTTATTAAGTGGCATCGGGGACTCATTGTTGGTGGTTCATGTTAGGGACTTGTGCAAGTTAGTTGTGTTGGTGAATCATTATTGGTGACTCGCCCATTGGTGAGTCATTTCCATGTTTTCCTAGTTTTTTCATTTTCACCCCTCTTAAAATTTATTTGATTTAAATCGAGTACAAAGCCCCATTGGAGAATATGTAATGGTGTTTCAAAGGATATTTATTATTTCATTAATATCGTAACGATTTGGGGACTCTGAAATTGTAAAACCGCATGGTCTTGACCACGCCCCATCTTTAAGGTCCCTTGAAACTCTTTCAGATTCGTTCATATAGGATATGGAATTTATAATTCCACGATTATCACTTGCATTAAACCATTTTGTTATCTCTTCTTATGTTTAGAACCATTATTCCCGGAGAAGTCGTGCGTCATTGTTGTAGCTTTCTCTTAGTTTCCCCCAAGAGTATTTCCTACTTCTTGAACGACTACATGTTTTGATGCAAGGAAGAATCATTGGTCGCATGTCAGTCCATGTATGGATTCCATCCTTTATATTTCTTTTTCTTATCATTCGGGGTGGGTGTAATCTTGTCTCTTTTTGAATAAAATAATACCCGAATTTAATGAAGATAATAAGATGTAAAAAATTTGGGGATGAGAATATAATGATGATAATCACTTTCTTTTATATATGATTCTTGATCCATTTCATGTTTGTCAAGGGTTTTATACTTTTTGAAATTCATGTCCATGGGTGGAAACTATTTTTTCACCTACATGGATTGTGAATACTTATTATTGATACTCTATGAACAACCGTATGATTGTGAAATTTATTAACCACATATATTATATTAAATAAACGGATGCCCCAAGATCGAACTTGTTCTGTGATAACCCATGTTTCATCAAGTGGTATTAAATCACCAGTGTTTTTTAAATGTGGATAAACTTTTCCTTGTAGGTGTGGTTGTGTGATGTGGGTGGTTCTGTTTGGCCTTGTGTTTGTTCTATTTGTGTGGTGTTATAGTTGAAAGTGAAATTATGTGTGTAGGGAGGTTCAAGTGGTGTAATGGAATCTCAGGTTGAGAGATTAGTTGATCGTGAAACTAATGAACTTATTATGCAGTGGGACTACGTATGGGTAGTGGTTGGTCTTAGGGGATTCAATTTCAGGTTTTTTAATGTTATTATTACTGGGTGTGCTGGGTTTTGTGTTGTTATGTAGCAGGTCTGCCGAGTGTGGTTGTGATGTGGTATATTCTGGTGTTTACTAGTTGAAATGAACAAAATGGTGACATTACATTATAGAATGAATATGGAAGTGGTTGAATTATTGTCCAGGAGACGGATGTGTGCAACGTTACGACATTATGGGTGAGCTTTGTTTTAATGGATATGGTTCTTTTTGTGTAGTGGGGCTTCCTACCATGTTTTAGGATGGTCTATTTTGATGAAGGATTTTTTACCATGAGTGGTCCTTTCACCTAGTTTTTAGGGAAATTTATGAAGTGTGTGTGTGGGTTGTGATGCTACTTGTTGTGTGCTACCTTTGGTAGATTCAAAGTAGGGATGGAATAAATAAATAAATGAGTTGATAATACAGAATGAAAACCGGTAAAATGAATTGGTTGGGGGAACGTTTTGAGTTTTTTCTTGTAGTGAAGTGGCATTCATTTATTGATATATGTATGTGACTGTCATTCATGGTGGTACATAAATGTTGGGTTTGAAGTAAAAGATGTTTTCATTTTAAACGGTTGATGTTTTGAAACACCTTAGGTTAGTATGAGTATTTTTTACCTATATATATAAATGTAGTTCCTAATGATTTATATATGATCCACATAAATTTTCAGAACTACATTCCTAACACACACATTGTTATGGGAGAAGGATTCCATTACCAACACCCCAGTGGCAGGATGGACAGATAGTTATTGGCTCCTCTCTTCTACCTCTTTTGTGCATTGGTATCCCAAAAATCTTCAAGAATGATGGGGTCCGGTTGTGCGGCTTAGGTTTCATCGGCTGAGGTGTGCTTCCTAGGTGTCTTATAGATGAGATATTTTGTACATTACTAGGTGTCATCAGGATTATATGTTGTTTTGGTCCATGCATTTACAGGAAGGTTATGGTATGTGGACCAAGTGTGTGTAAGAAAGTTGTGATAGTCAGGCTCGTGGAAGTGCGTGGTAGTATTAGGATGTTTTCTCTTATGGATGATTAGTTAACCAGTCAGATGTGGTGAAAGATACCCAAATATCTATGTGCTTACTATCTTTACATTACATGACATGCATTATTTTGTGAGAATTCCATGATGAGTTTGGGGTGGATAGTATAACATGGTAGGTGCTTTTGAGTATTTGTTGTTTTCTCACAGAGGAGTTAGTATGCTTCTCCAACTTGTGCACATGTGTCATTGGATGTTCCTACTAGGTATACTTGTATTCTAACCCTATCTAAGTAATATTGCTTTCAGGTTTCCAAGGGGATTAAGATGGCCATGATGGACCTTACTAGCTCAGACGTTGGGGATGGTTGTTATGTAACTACATAGTTTTATTTTCATGCATACATTGGTGTTTTCTATTTACATATAGTAGTTTTACATTAAACATTAATGTGAGATATATTTTGGTTTAATTATATATACGAGTCTTAGAGTTTTATTAGGTCAATTTATTTTATATCTCGATATTGTTTACTAATAAAGGGTAATTAGTACAATTTTTTTATATTTCTAAATCCATGGTGTTGGTTTCCACCCTAAGGCCTATTAGAGGTGGGAATTAGGGGTCAAAATCTCATATCATCTTGAAGAAGGAACGTCTTGGAAGATTTCCATCCACTCCCTCATCTTGAAGAAGGATATCCATGAAAGAATAGAATCAGGGATGATAGTGGATAGATACGATGGAATTTGGAATTAGTCATATTGTGGATTTAATTGGACGATAGGGAAGCATTTCTAGGCGATCACTATGAGTGATATATGTTAAGAATGACTGGTTAGGACACATAATTTTAGGGCCTCCAAAGATCCGATAGAAGGAATATGAGCTTATCGAATGACCAAGTGAGGCTACACTGTTTGCGGGATAGAGACACTAGTAATGGTACATATATCATGATGAAATTTGTTCCTTTTTGTTTTGGGATTTTAGGAAAAACATAAATAAACAAGTAGTTTAAATAAATCTTAAATAAATTCCATACTACTCAGTCATAGTAGTTCCTTATATACCATTAATTCGTGGAGCCCACTCATCATCCATTAGTGGCTCTATTATTGGAGGATTTTTAGGATGACCCATTCAGCCAAAGGAGGGTTAATGTAGTGGTGGATGATTATCAGTGGTAGAAGACCCTTCATTACTTCTAGAAGAAATCTTTGGGAAGGTACAAATGCATCATTTATGATACATATATAGAATGTTTTCTTATGGAGCTAGTGATCACTTTCATCTTGATCTAGGATCCAACAGATTACTAGGTTCTGTCGGCAGATAGTCAGATGAAGGAAGATACATGTTAGTGGTGAATTCTTTACTTTGGGGAGATGAAGGGGGGTTATGTTATATAGATCTATTTTTAGACGGAGTTCAGGGGGGGATACATTTCTTCAACCATGAAGGATATGAAGAGATAAGAGATACTCTCCCTATAGTATGGGATTATGTAAGTTCATAAGTTGGGGATTAAATACATGGATCTCCATTCCTTTTATTCTGTATATATTCTTGGATAAGGATTCCTCAGGAGAGACGTTTATAGGAGGCACGCCGCCCTTCTCTCTAGTATGTAGATACCCCTTTACCTTATTGAAATATTTAGAGGATCAGAGGAAGGATGGGGTAGTGGAAGTGATACACTCACGAGGATGATTACCACGAGAGGGGAGCCAACATAGTTCTTCAATGAAATAAGGCTTACAATATTAGGACTCAAGCTCTAGGTCTTTCAATGTTTCTGCCAGGGGGAGCCGACCGCAGTAGCTTCAGTTCTGACCTTCTTGTCCCCATGGTTTTCCCACATACCTGGGATTGAGGTGTTTCACATGCAGTGGCTATAATTACCTTAAATTTAACATCCTAATTCGACATCAATATTGTGAAGGTGTTCAGGTTCACCACCCTCATCAACAGTAGTTGTCCACCAGGTCGTTTCAACAGTACGGACAATAGACTCTTCCACTGAGGGGAGATGGTGCAGGAAAGAGGTTGACCTAAATGAATTCCATATAGAGCTCTACCCAAGCATGGTTGTATAGGAATCCAATAACATAGGGGTAAAGGATCTAGGCATGGTTAGTTGCAATGCCACAGGTTAGTAGTTCCACCGGGGATGAAGATCGTTTGAGGCACAATATGTTTTTTCATTACTCTTGTTTTCAACTTGTTGGATTCTTGAGATTCACACATATTTTTCACAACTGATCTGTCCCATGATATGGGACATGAAATATAGATATGTTCTATTCCCCTATTGTTAAGTACACTAGTCAGAGGTTAGACTGGATTTTTTGATGTTTTCTAGGGACATAGACTGATGTTCACGCTGCATTATTCCAGTGGGTATGTTGTTATTTTTAAAATTAATCCATACAGTGTTATCCATATAATCGACTGGTTTTAATCTATTTATTTTATTATTAACTATTTCTGGAAAAGATTTTTTTTAGAAAAAGGAAGTCCAACATGTGGATTATTTTGGCGAGTGATGTTGTCTGGTGGATAGTCGGCATGTAGAGCCTTTTCATTCCCAGCATTTTTGGGGTGTTATTAGATGATTTCCCTATGAAACCTGTGAATCTACCCCCTCGATGTGAAATTGAGTTCTGTTTAGAAATAAAACCTAGTGCTATTCTGATTTCAATGGCTCTTTATCGGATGGTGCCTTCTGAGCTACGTGCATTACATATCTATATTGATAATCTAATGAAGAAGTGCTTCATCCGGTCTAGTCTGTCATCATGGGGTGCTCTGATCTTGTTTTAAAATAAGTAAGATGGTATTATGAGGCTGCGTAAAGACTACCAGAGGTTTAATTAGGTAACTATCATGAACTATTACCCTATCCCATGTATAGATGATCTTTTCTACAAGTTAAGGCAAATTAGTAGGTGTCCTAAGATCGATCTATTGTCTAGGTATCACCATTTAAGGTTGAAGGAGGGTGACATCATGAAGTCTGCTTTTAGGTGAGGGTATGAGAACTTAGAGTTCATAGATATGTAATTAAATGTGAATAACATATTTTCCATGTTCATGGAACATAATAACATCATCTTCTATGATTTACTATACCGGTTCAATATCATGTACATCGATGACATCTGGATCTACTCAATGTCTTAGAAGGAGAATAACGAGCATCTCAGAACATTCATGGAGGTCAATCTACACCACCATTTCAATGTAAAGTTGTCTAAGTGAAATGTTTGGACAAGGTAGGTCCACATCCTTAATCATGTAGTGTCTGATCTGGTTGTATCAGTGGATCTGTTGATGGAAAACGTATTTGTTTCTTAGTCCTCACCTAATAATGTTGTAGAGGGTCACAATTTCCTCAGTCTAGTAGGCTATTAACATAGATTCATAACTAGTTTCTCATAATTTTTAGATCCTATGATCGTTATGACCATGAAATGCCATGATATTGTGTGGAGAGAGTAGTTCCAGGAATCATTCAACTATCTGAAGGGGATGTTGGTCTGTTCTTCATTTCTTCAGTTTCTAGAGGAAGTGGTGATGTTCATGTTTTTTAGTGAGGTTTCCCATTTGGGATTGGGGTGGGTGCTAATTAAACAACAGGGTGTGATCTCTTTTGGGTCTATGAAGTTACTCCCCAATAAAATTATCTATTCCACACATCATCTAGAGATAGAATATGTTGTGTTTTCACTAAATTTGTAGATCACTACCCCATTGGGGAGAAATTTTTGGTCTTCAAGGATCACAAGATCATGAGGTACCTCTTTTTCTATAGAGATCTGAACTTGCAAAAGTGGATGTGGATTAATTTTTTCCAGGATTACAATTTTGGCATTTCTTACACCTCAGGAAAGGGGAATTTTGTGGATGAAGATTTTAGTAGGAAGTCACTGATGTAGATGATTGAAGAATCTGCAGACTCGTGGAGTGAAATGTATGAGATGGATTCCTTGAAAATAGATTCCTGAATAGATGGATGTAGATGATTTCAATTTTAGATGGTATTTCATTAATATGTGAATAAATAGGTGGAGGAGTCTTAGTGGGGAGGCTTGAATGAAAATTTAATGCAAGATCAGTTTGACCAGGGTCATGCTATGGGTGGATTGATAGAGGATGGTCAAATTTGAAGGATTTACCATGAGAATCAATTTTCTCCAGTGGCGATGTTCGAGGGATTTTTCTGTGAGTTTACTATCTCACCCCTAACGGTATACCCATGAGTTTAAAAGATGTACCATGGCTTGAGGGAATAGTTCGGGTGGCCCATGATGAAGTGGGTAGTGGTGTGGTTTGTGGTAATGATCCTAGATTTCTAGCAGGTGAAGGTTAAGCATCACGTTCCTGGTGGTTTGTTGAATCCCTTAGATATCCCTGAGTGGAAGTGGTATTATATGTCAATGTTTTTCTTTATAATATTTCCTCGGGCACATGGATGATGAAATCAAATCTGTGTATTGGTGGATCAGATGATGAAATCAGATCACATTGTAGTAGTCAAGGAGTTGAGCGTAGTGGATTCCAAAGCGTAGAGTTATGTGGATGAAGTGGTGTGGCTGCATGGGGTTCAAAAATCCATTATCTCATGTGTATCGAGGGGATTGAAACATTATTTTGAAACTCATTTACTCTATAGTACAACTTTCGACCCTCTGACAGATGGTATACCGAAAAAAACATCCAAACATTGGATAAAATGTTGTGGGGATGTGTTCTAGTCTTTGGAAGATCATGGGTATGCAACTTTCCGTTGATAGAGTTCACTTGGAATAATAGAGGTCAGTATTCTATTAGCATAGCTACATTCGAATATTTATACAAAATTCTGTGTTATTCACATTTGTGATGGGTGGAAGTTAAGAAGGTAGTAATTCTTTGTCCAGACGTGTTGCAATGTATGATTGAGATGGTTTATCTTGTACATGAGTGGATAAAGGCAACACATGACTGGGAGAAGCCATATGCTGATCGCAGGAGAAGGATCTTGGTGTCTGAGGTTGGGGACCACATATTCTTGAAGATTTCCACACAATGTGGGTAGATGAGGTTCAATAGAGGGGTAAAATTCTTGTTGGTTCATTAGACCTTTTTATGTTTTGGAGTGAGTTGGTGAGGAGGAATATAAGTTGGCATTGCCACCACAGTTGAGGAGGATCCATGATGTCTTCCATGTCTTCCATCTTCACGGGTATCTTCATGATGACTCCAATGTTATTGACTTTGGAGAGTTGGATATCAAGGATGATGAAATCTTCATGGTATGGCAAGTATAGATCCATGATTTTCGGGAGAAGGAGTTTCATGGAGGGTCTATTTATTTGGTTCATGTGTTGTGGAGGCATGGTGTCCTAGAAGGGAGTACTTGGGAGCAAGGGAAGAAAATATTTTCTTACTACTCAAAGTTGTTTTGAATTTTTATTATGTGATTTGATTTATGGTGATTGAATGACCTTGTATGTGATATTATGGGACGAATACTTGTTCCATAGGGTTTGATGATGACCTAACATGTGAAAATGTGGAGACCCGATTCCTAATCGAGATGCACTAATTAAGATGTGATTAATCTCGTGCGTGCGAGTCAGTGCCGCCCAGATTGGATATTATCTTAACATGGAGGAAAGAATTACCTAATTCTTGTGTCATTATTTTTGGTGTTTATGTGGGGTATACTTTGATTGTTTGTGTTAGAAGATGTGGGAGGATGTGTTATTCGATGTTTATGTTTTACACCATCTTTTGAAAAACATAATGTGGTATATCCTTGAGAGGTATCTTAAGGGTTGCTTTTTTAGACCCCTCTTTCATTAGGGTTTGGTTTCAAATTCTCGAGGGTGATAATAGTTTGAGAGGTATCTAATTTAATATACCAAAACATTATGGTCCATTTATTTTTCCAAATCCAGTGCTCGACGTGTTCTAGGAGGAAGTGGTCGGTTATTTCGAGAGTTTTCCAAAATTATAGTTCTTCCATCAGATGGACTCAAATGTGACACAACATCGGCAGCTCAGATTCCACTAGGTCAAGGTGTTAGTAGGTTGAGGTTTCGGTATGTTGAAGTGTCATTAGGTTGAGGATTTGGTAGGTCTATGTGTTAGTAGGTCACACGTCGATAGGTCGGGCATTAGTAGGATGATTTTTGGTGAGTGGCGTCGGTGACTGACATCAGTGATTGGCATCAGTTAATCACTATTGGGGGATAATGTCTGTGACTCATGTCAGTTAATCATCCCACTGATCCACATTGGTGAGTCAGGTGTCAGTGACACACTATCAGTGAATCATTTTGATGAATCACCCATCGGGGAATCATTTCTTGTTTTTCCCAGTTTTTCTAGTTTCAGCCCTCCTATGTCTTATTTGATGTAAATTTAGTTCAAATCAATTTTTTATAATTTATAATGAGAATTAAAATTATATTATTTATAAAATTAATATAATAATGCTCTGGGGACATTGAGATAGTCAAAAATCATGTTCTTGACCACGATCTGGCATTAATATCTCTTGAAATAATTTCCCTTCAATGGGTATAAAATATCACATTTCTAAATCCAAGATCCTCTCAGACATTAAACCATTCCATTTTCTCATGGAGTACAGAGAACCTTTTTCTCTGAAGAGTGTTGATCCTGTTCTGTAGCTGTCTATTTGGTTATTCCATAGAGTCTTTCCTACAACTCGCATGACACCATTTTTTTGGTGCAAGGAAGAATCATAGTCTCCTGTTGTTCCACGAAGGGAATCCTTCATCTCTATTTTGATTGTGTGTCATGCATGGTGGGTGTACTCATGTACCCTTGTGAATACAGTCGAACACAATTTTTAATAATATAATAAGAAGTAATAAATGAGGTCTATGAAGATGATGATGATAATTTCATTGTTTTATATATTATCCTTCATCCATGCCATGCTTTTCAAGTGTTTTAAGCCTTCTGAAAATGATGGTCGTTAGTGGTCTCTATTTATTCACTGGTTTGGATTTTGAATACTTGTTATTGATAATCCATGAATGACCATTTGATTTTGAAATTGGTTAACCACGTATATTTGTTTAAATAAATGGATACTATTATATCAATATTTTTCTATGAAAAACCATATTTTATCAAGTGGAATCAAAGTATGAGTGTTCACTAAATATGAATAAAAATTGCCTTGTCGGTGTGGTTGTGTGATGTGTGTGGTTCTATTCATCCTAGTGTCGATGTTGTTTGTGTGGTGCTGTGGATGTGATTGTGGATATGTTTGTGGGGTTGTGGAGGTGGTGTAATAGAATATCAAGTTCACAGATTGGTTATTTGTAGAATGGATTAAATTTTTATGCAGTCAGACTACATATAAGAAGTTGTTGGGAAGTCGGGATACAGGTTCATGCTGTGTTGTGTTTTTGTTACTAGGTGTGATATGTGTGGTGTTGTTATATAGTGGAGATTCAAAGTGAGTTTGTGATTAGGTTTGTTTGTGGTTTTACTTGTTGAGAGGAAGGACATGGATGTATTACATTGAAGTATTATTAGTGAAGGGGTTTAAAAAGTGTCAGAGAAAGGGGAGTGTGTAGTGGTACTACAAGCTGGGTGAGTTTTTTATGGTTGGATGTGGTGATTTTTGTGGAGTGGGGCTTCCAAAAATGTTTTAGGATGGATGATATTGAATAAGGATGTTGTTACCTTGCATGGTCCTTTCTCCTAGGGTTTTCAGGGAAATTTAAAAAGTATACGTGGTTTATGGTTATAATTGTGGAGTGTTGGGATTTATAGTTTCCTAGGTATGGTTTGAATAATTATGTAAATGAATTGATGATGCATAATGACAACTGGTTAAATGAATTGGATGGGGGTACGTTGTTATTTGTGTCTTGTAGGGAAATATCCTTCATTTATCGACTTATATATGTGGTATTGGTCTGTGGTGGTATGTGCATGTCGGGTAGGAAGTAAGGGTAGTTTTGGTGTTTGATGGTTATTGTATTCAAAACCCATATGATGGAATGAGTGTTTTGTACCTATATATATACATTTAGTTCGTTGTGAATTCTATACACACCCCACCCATGTTGAGAAATACATGATGAACACCCCCATTGTTATGGGGGAGGGTGTTCCTTTCCCAACATTGTAGTGGGAGGATGGATGACTGGTTATTGACTCTTCTCTTATACCACTTCAAGGAATGGGTAACCCTAGAATATTCAGGCAGGTTGTGGTGAGGACTTGAGGACCATGTGTCTGTAGGTGAGGGGTGATTTCCCAGGTGACTTCAGAATGAGATATGTTGTACATTCCCAAGTTTCATTGGGATGTGATGTGGTTTTGGCATTGGTGTTTGCGGGTAGGTTGTGGTTTGTGGCCCAGGTGTGTGTGGGAAGGTTGTGATAGTGGGGCTTGTGGAAGATCTTGGTAGTGTTAGGGCATTCACCATTAGGGATGAATAGTTAACCAATGGGATGTTGTGTAGGGTACCCAAATATCGATGTGATTTCTATTTTTAAATTATTTGACTTTCATTATTAGGTGATATTGCCTTAGAGTGGTTGTGGTGGATAGTATACATTGTTAGGTGATTTTGAGTATCTTCCATTGTTAGGTCCAAAAGAGGATTACATATGCTAATAGAGGAGGGGGTGAGTCAGGGTATGGATATTTTATTCAAATTTTTCAGGACCCACTAGATATTGACCGCATTAGAACAATAGTAACTTTGTTTTAACTTGTGTTTTTATTATGATCAATTCTATTCTTCTTTATATGATGATGATTCTTTGGATGCACTGTAGGAACGCAAGCTGGTAGACATAAACATTTTACTTGGTTTACCCTTACTAGGCTATGTCGAAGGAGCATACATAAGAAATGAGCCACAAAACGAAATCCAATAAAACTCACTACCAATATTTTTTGGTCTAGATCACTTCTATGCGTAGGAACACTGGCTTTACAATGTTTTGGGTCATTTCACAGCTTTCCCAAGGGTCACTCCATGTTTATCTTTCTTTATATCACTACGGGAAGAAGGGAGAACATTATTCCTCTTCATTTTCTCACTGCACTTAGAAGGGATCCACTCACATTTTATGGATTTGTAGGTCCAATAATTATCACTGATGAATGCATCCTCTACTACATATAGATTCTCTATTCAACTCTCACTTTCATCCATATATTAATACCACTTGTTCATTGAACATTATGACATCCCTTTTGAAACTCTTTTTCGATATACAATGCCTATGAGAAGCACCCACTTTTGGAAATCTCATAAAAGACTTCGCAATTCTACAACTGTTTCCTAAAGCTCCATGATTCATAGAGCTCATAGGTTAGCAAATCCCACTAGATCATAGAGCTCACTAGACCGCAGAGCTCACATTGGTCTTTGAGATTTCACTAAGCTAATGTAACCTTTAAAAAGCGCCCATCCTATACAAAGCCAAATTGGACTTTATGGAGTCCCTCCTTTTTGTAGAGCTCAACTGCCTCTATAAATTCCATTTTTTTTCAAAGCTCCATTATCTGTGAATCTTTTTCAAAATTCGAGAGATTATGGTTTTTCAATTGATCTCTCTACTTATCTCATGTGGGTCAGGGTTGATTTATAGACGATTCCACCAACTCAATAACCTTCCACGCAATGTGAGTTCCACATCATCTCAAATAGAAAGTCTCCCATTTTCCATCAAAATTTTTTCTATATTGTGATGTAACACAGAAATTTTAGGATCATAGATCTTGTCATAATCATAGAGTGTTCTATCAATTCCTTTTCACTACCACTGAAAAAGTTCACCACAATGTTCTTCACCTATATTTTTCACGAAGATCGTTATAATTTTAGAGATCACCATAAACATTATTCTTATCTCTGTGAAATCCACTTTATGAAGTATATATTCTTGAAAATCTTTAATTTTACTTATTTTTATGAGATATTAAAGGAAATCATGTTTTTTTAATTCTCACAAAATCCCAAATTTTGGACTAATTTTTTTTTGATAAATAATGGAAAAAGAATTCACCTTATAACTTCTCGTTTGTACCACCTCCCGATCTTCCATTACTTTTTCATGGTGATCTCTCAAAAAGGATTGTCTACAACATCTTTTTAACTCAACAATTCCTCATAAAAACATGAATTTTCAACACACACAATCAACCCAAAAATGAAGCAATGTTATATTGAGGGATTGTTTCCCATTAACTATTTTCTAACACGGAAATGCATATTCTTCTCCAACATGTGTATTCGTGAATTGGATATTTTCTAATAATTATAATTATATCCTCACCCTATGTACATAGAACTATTTCCATTTTTTAGGGGGATCACATGGACCGTTCTAGACCTTACTATCTCAGATATTGGTGACGGTTACTTATTCACTGCTTAGTTTTATGTTGCTACTTTCAGTGTAGTTTACATTTTATTTCTAGAAGTTTTTCTTTAAACATGCATTGTGATGGATTTTTGTTTCTTTATATATATGTTTAGTTGATTTTTTTGAGGTTGATAAATCTTATCTTCCAATATTGGTTACTATAAAAGGGTACTTTCTCCCATTTTTGTGTGATTTCTATACCGTTGGTGTTAGCGCTACCCCGAGGCCCACTGGATGTAGGACCCATAGGTCATTATGTCTTTTTCATCTTGAAGAAGTATGGTCATGGAACTCTTTCATTCCCTTCATAATCACGATGAAGGAGGGTTGTGATATTAAAAATATTATGTCACTTCATTATCTTTGATATCTTGTATTTACATTTTGTAGCATTATCTGAATTAGTTTTATTTTTATAGTATTGTGTGATGATTTTTTTCCTTTCTTACATATATGAAATAAATGTTATTATTATTTATTTATCTTATCTGTAGATCATATAAATATTACATAAGGTATTGTATCACATACATGATATTTTATTATGCTGGGTTGTAGTCGTCAACCTGAGGCCCACATGAGGTGGTATATGGGGGCCATTATATCTCTATCCTTATTGTGGTATCTTTGGAGGGAAGTTTTTGTTACCAGATTTGTTTGCTCCGACATGGTGTAGTCGATCTGTGTGGTTAATGAATTTGTCCGCTCTTATCTTAGTGTGCCATGGCAAAGGGAAAAACATCAAAGAAGAATCAGAAGTCAGTTGGTATCCCTCAGTGTGGAAGTGTTTTTGGAAACAATGTTATTCAACTAAAAGAATCAAAAAACTTACTGAAGCAAGGTCTTGATGAATCTGATAGGGAAAAGATTGATTCACTCAATCATTATGTTGTAATGAGTGAAGTACATGAGCATCATAGTGATATTGAAACAGAAGAAGAAATTGAAGGAAGAGTAGATATGCAAGTTGAGTTAGAGGCGGCTCTTGGGGAGATATATGTTTGGAGAGCTAAAACAAAGAAATCTAACAAAGTTGATTACGATGCCAAACTCTATATGAAGCAGCAGGAAGAAGAGAAGTCTGAGTTGATGGAATAAATTGAGAAACTCAAGTTATCAACACGAGAGAACTCAGAATCAGTTAGTGAGTATAATCTTAAGACTGAAGAACAGAAAAGGGATATCGATGGCTTGAATATAAAAGCGAAAGATCAAGTCAAGTGTATTGAAGAACCTGATATTTCAAGTGACGTTAGAAACAATGATGAAATTAAATCTAAATATAGTTAGATCCAAGCACTGGAAACTGAGATCAACAAGCTAAGAAGATTGAATAAAAGGCTTATTGGCGTAGCTAATGATCTAAGGGAGAAAAATGATTCTCAAGATGAAGAACTCTGAAAGAGATCGGAAAAGGTTGCAAAATCAAAATCTGATGTCAAGGGAATGAATCTGAACATAGATGTAATTCAGAATCTCAAATCCAGAAATGAGGATCTAACAACACAGTTGCCTGAACAAGTTCAAAAGAATCAAAGGCTCCAACAAGAGAATGAATCTATCTCTGAATCTGTTTCTCAAGAAAAATTGAAAGTAAAGGAGCAAAGTGGTATGGTAGAAAAGATCACACAAGAATTGGATGATGAGATGAGTCGTGGAAAGAATATCATAACGGAATTCAGTTCCCATCTTAAATCAAGTGATAAGAAGATTCAAAAGTTGGAAGAAGAGAAACAATTAGTAAAGAAGGAAGTGGAGAAATCAAATGCTAAAGGAATTCCAAAAATGAAGGATGCCTTACACTTTCTATATGATCATCCTTCGACAAGTGATGATAAAATGAAGGACAGATATGCTATTTATGAATAGAAACAACAGAATATTTTCTCAGCTCAAAGACCATCATGTTTCGGAAAAGCTGGTATTGGATTTGATGAATCACCTCCCATGCATGATAAGAAAACACCCATGAACAGTTCCAGGAGTGGAGAAAACCCTGAAGGTGCTGGAGATAGGCCAAAGAGGTCAGTTACAAAAAGAAGTGATGACATGTGCTATTTCTGCGGGATTCATTGTCACACGTCAATCTTCTGTTCAGAGGCTCTGGAATACATTTCAGGATGTGAAAACAGAAACCTTACTAAATATGAGAATAAGAAGAAGCATCATGGAAAATCAGAGAGAAGAGTCTCTCAGAGGAAAGCATCTGTTTGATGCTATTACTGTGGAAGAACAGGACACACCATGAGTATGTGTCATGAAGCTCAAGAGCCCCGTGTCAGATGAAGAACTCAAGGTGTCTCAGATTCTCGACATAGAAATGATGAAATGAGGTATGCCTTTGATGGAGAATGTTTCATATGTTCAGATTATGTTCATTTGGAAAGAAATTGTAGCAAGAAGAACACAAGGAAGGAAAAGGAACTTGAAAAGAGATTCATGACTCCAGTGATGCATAATGAGAAATTCTACACTAGGAGACAACATGGTAAGGTGAAGAATAGGCTTAGAGCCTCATGGGAGTCACATGGAGATGAAATAAAGGTGTTTTAGTCACCTCCTATGTCATACTCACAACATTTCTCAAGAAGAGAATGTGAACAAACATGGAAGATTAATGGGAGATCTACTCCGGTTGTGATAAAGAATAAAAAAAGTTCAATGGAGGACTCACCGCCAGTGAAAAAGAGTTTGGTGACTCAGAAATCTGATAAAAGAAAGATGAACAAAGAATGTAATGAAAAATTCGCATGTCATGTTCCACAGTGAAAAAAAGAGGAAGGTTCAAGATCCCTGTAATGGTGGAAGAAGAAAGGGAAGATGACAAGCAAGAAGATTCCTACTTAGAGAAATAATCCAGGAAAATGGAATTTTGGAAGAACCTCAAAGAAGGAAATGTGTACTAGTGGGTCAATACCCCAAGTGATGCGAACGTTCGGGCCTACAGAATCTACATATCAGAAAAAGGCTCAGCATGTGGGTAATGAATGCTTAGTCATATGGCTAGAGCTGTTGAAGTTGGCCAGGAAGCTGGAAGAAGTAATTAAATAGTGCGATGCACTCCAAGAAAGAATCAAAGGTTGAACCATTAGGATCAACCAATACCCTTATCTTGAGGATTCGAGAAAAACCCCTCTCCCTATGTATATAAATTCTATTAGCTGATGATTCAAATGTTTCAGGTTTTAGGGAGATACAATCCAAGGGGAAGTGGCATCTAAAGATGCAAAGTGGAAACGTGATATGCTTCAGAATTTCAATCGACTCAAATGAAGTTCCAAAGTCGAATAAGACAGGGAGAAACAGATCACAATAAGAAATGATTGTGTTATTAACTTTATCTCTTGTTTCCTACACTGAGCTCTAACTCAGTAGGCTTAGAGATTTTATTAATGGATCAATGCCGAGTGCCAGACTATTATAAATGATGTAGGTGGAAAATTATAATATATGGTGTAAGAGAAGAAGAATTTTTATGGGACTAACCCCAGGAAATGTTGAATAACATAGAGGGAGCATTTAATAACAAAATCAGATTCAAGATCCATGAAAGTAATAATTGGATGACTCAACTCAGGTGTTGCCTATTGAGGGAAGAATGAAACACAGGGAGAAGCAGCAATAATCATGAATCTGATTCTTATCATTTTGTTCTAACAATGTGGTATCAGCTGACTGCTTTCAGGATACCAAGAAGATGTGAGGGAAAATAAAAGGTGTGTCAACAAAAATCTGAGAGAAGAAGTTCAAAGAAATGACATCATTGAACAATGACACAGTGAAAATTTTCCAGGTGAACGAAATGAAGCCACTAAAAAATTAATCAGTGAGAGAATTCCTGATGAATGTGTTGAGGAAGAATGAAACAAAGGGGGAGCATAAGTGATTGATGCCGATTACGCAAAGAATTTGACATGGGATATTGTTTCGAGGATAGCAGATAAAAATGTCATCGGGACTAAATGGATCTTTTACGATAATATGAATGAAGATGGAACAATTATTCGAAACAAAGCATGACTGGTGTGCGAAGCATACTCCCAAAGAGAGGGTACTGATGTTGATGAGACATTTGCACCGGTTGCAAGGCTGGAGAAAATTAGATTATTCCTAGCCATTGTAGTGCAAAGAAAAGTTCAAAGTGTTCCAGATGGATGTCAAGTCTACAATTCTAAATGGGTTTCTAGAAGAAGAGGTGTACATTGAGAAGCCAGATGGTTTTCTCATTCATGAGGATGAAAAAAAATTGCAGGATGAAGAAGGAATTATATGGGTTGAAACAAGCACCAAGAGCATGGTACTGAAGGCTATATCAGTATTTGAAGATGATTGGTTTTCAATGTGGGATATTTGATTACAATATGTATTTCAACAATAACAGTAATCAAAGGATGATGTGGCTGGTCTAGGAAGAAGACATAATATTTGGAAGATCATATGAAGCCTAGTGGAGACAATCTTTTGAATTCAAGAAACATGATTTAGAAATGTATATGATCAGTGAGATGATGTTTTTCCTTGGTTTATAGCTTACACTAGGTAGGAATGACACATTCATTTCTCAATAGAAATATGCCAAGGAAGTTTTGAAATGATTTGGAATGGAAAATTCCAAGGAGATGAAGACTCCGGTTTCTACCCAGATAAAATTATCAAATGATGATATTGGCAAGGCAGTTAATATCACAGAATACATGAAGATTATTTGGAGTATTCTGTACCTGACAGTAATGAGACCTGATATCATTTTTTCCACCTGCCAAGCAGCGAGATATCAAAGCAATCCCAAATAATTCCACATGCTTGCAGTGAAAATAATACTTCTGTATATCAAAGGAACTATGGATTTCAGTCTGGTGTATAATGAAAAATCTCAATTAGTGTTATTGGGTTACATAGATTCAGAATGGGTTGGATTATCATATTACCGAAAAACAATGTCAGGAGGTGAATTCTATCTTGGTGGATTGTGTATTTCTTGGTTAAGTAAGAAGAAAGATTTAATTTCATTGAGCACTGTAGATGCTGAGTATATTGCGGCCACTCAAGCTTGCACATAGTTATTATGGATGAAGTAGCAGCTTGAAGATATGGGAGTTGAAGTGATGTATCCGATCGAAATCTAGTGCGATAACTCAAGTGCTATAAATATCAGCAAAAATCCCATCCATCACTCAAGGACAAAGCACATTGAGGTCAAATATAATTTTTTCAAGGAGAAAGTGGAGCAAGGGCTTGTGAAGTTGGAGTATGTGCCTACAGAGTTACAGGTTGTAGATATTCTGACAAATGCCTTACCCAGGGAAGAATTCGAATGGTATTGACTGGATCTGGGAGTTCAGTTGATTCCCCACACTTAAAAGGGTGTGGATGTGAAATCCCCCCCCTCTCCCCAAGGTATGATGTGTTTTCCCTAATGTGCAGATATGTTTTCTCTACTATGTTACATAATAAAAAGGAGTGACCTTTCGGTTCGTTGAAAAAGGAGGAAAAAATAGTTATTTTTCAAGGGGGAGACAGTGTAGAGATTTGATAAATCATGAATGATATGGGTAGAAGCTGACAGGTGGAGCAGCCAGATGGTGGGAGTGAAATGAGATAGGGGGAGTGTTTTATAATCTGACGATGCTAGAAGTGATCGATCAGAGCATAGATATCACGACAGTTGAGGATCATGATAAAAGCGGAACAGTGGTGTTGGAATGGTGAGAGAAGTTTTCCAGCTATCATCAATTGGGATCAGTGTAGTTCAACAATTGGTATCAATTTAAGAATTGGTATCAAGTTGGAATCGACAATTGGTGTTTGACACAATGTGATTCATTGATGAACTTTTCATACTACTCTTGTATCTCTCGCCGAGCATTGCTTATGTGGGCTTAGAGTACGTATTAAGTGAATCCTTGAATGCTATCAGAATCGCAAGAGGCAAACGGTGGTAGCGGCTAGAAGAAGACTCGGTGAGGTATCAATGTGCAGAAAATTATTCTGATCAGAGTTGTGAAGAGTTGTCAACAAATCCAAAAGGGGAGATTGTTTGGCAAAAATCCCTCAAGGTAACATTGAAGTATTTTTGGGTTGATTGTTTTTGTTGACAAAGTCGTTTTCCATGGATAATTGTCAAGTTCCAGAGAATTTGTTGACAATCCATGTTGACAATGAATGATGACAAAGGAAATAACGATCTGGAGGCGGTAAAAAAGAGCAGTACAAGGTGGTGTTGTTTCCCACTGTTTGCCAAATTTTTGGGGTCCAAAATTTGGAAGTTTGGTGAGCATCGCGAAAATAGGATATCCTTGAAGATCATATTTGGAAAATGCTTGAATTTCGCGATGAGGGGATGAATGGATTAGATTTCATGAAGATTAGAAAAATAGAGGCGGTGATGCTTCGAGATTACATCAAAGATTTGCAAACGACAAAGTTGAAGCGCATCGCGGCGGTGAATGGATTTGTGAGAGAGCTTCATGGGGAAAGCGCGAAATAATGTTGACGGTGATGCTCCGCGATTACGACGAGCTCCACGAATGGAAAATTGCTGTGGTGTTTCATGATTTAGACAGAATTCCTGTGGAAACTTCAGAGCTTCGCGATTTGAGATGACATGGCATTGACTTCACACAGAAGGGTCAATGGTTGGTGAAATTGCCTATAAATAGAGGTTGTCCCCCTCGAGAGAAGTAGAGAGAATTTTGAGAGAAAATCTTTTTCTCTCAAATTGCGAAGGTGGTTCGCAGAGCCAGTGTGCTTCGCGAAAGAAGAGCTTCGCGGAGGCTATTGTAGCACTATGAAAGTTGTGAGCTCCGCGTTGGCTTAGTGATATTCCCGAGGGATGTTTCTCTGCAACGAATTGAGCTTCGCAGTAGTGCTTCACGAAAGTGATTCTCGAGAGTGATTCGTGAAAAGGCAGGAGCTTCGCTAAGGCTTGTTTGAGCATTGCAAAATTGGGAGCCTTGCAAAGTAGGGTGCTTTGTGAAGGTCTCTCTAAAGAAATTGCCCAGAGTTTGAGAGGCAATGGGGTTTTCATCAGTGGATGAAAGTTGGACTTTAATAGAGCATCAATCTATAGTTGAGGATTCGTGCTTTCATGAAAATGAAGAGACCTACAGGTCTATAAACTAAGACGGGATTCCTTCCAGAGTAGTGAGCTTAGGAAGAGGAAGAAGGTGATCTTCTCCACCGGTAGTGAGCCAGAGAGAGAGAAACATGGATTAACCCTTGGTAAAGCAGTGATTTGACCCTAAATTTTGTAAAGGCAGTGAGCCTAGTCATAGAAGTGATCTAGCATTATAATTGTGTCCACATCTAGTGAAGAATAGTGGAATTTGGTACGTCCGGGAACATGTCGGCGTATGCTCCTTGGACGTAGCCCAGGGAGGGTGAACCAAGTAAAAAGCATTGTGTCTTCTTGTTTCCTTCCCTGCATTACATTCAATGTATCATCATCAGATAATGAAGAAAAGAAGTGGTCGTAATAATCACACGAGTGCAAACAATGTGACTCGTGTAATAAAGAGGTCAAGATCCAGTGGGGCAGGAAGAACTTTGTGTAAGAATATCCATACCCTGATTCACCCCCCTCTCAGGGTATATAGGCCCTTATTGGTCCTAGAAATGTCGGAGGATCTCCCGAACGCATAGCTTCCCTAGACTCTCCACTGAGCTCTGCTCCCTGATGGCAATGAAGTGTGCCGACTTTGTGTGTCATTCCACTCTCAGCCAAATGGAATCATGTCCCTTCATTATGCACGGAAGCCGTGTGAAGAAGTCCATAGACATTCCATCCCACTTCCACTATAGGATATCAAGGGGCTGCAGTAACCCTACCAGAACTTGATGTCATGCCTTCACCTGCTGACAGGTAAGACACCATGAAACGAACTCATCTATGCTCCGCTTCATTCTAGACCACCACGACTACCACTGAATGTCTCTATACATTTTTTCCACACTAGGATGTACATACAGGGGAGAAGTGTGGAATTCCCGCATCACCTCCTCCTGCATCTCCACTGGTACTACATCTCAACCCTAGAACAGGATCTCATGATTCCCTCCTTTAGAATAACCATCGGGTGCGTCGCCTGTTGATACCCGATCATGTAGTAACTCGCTATCAACATCCCCCAGTGGTGACTCTCTCACATGATCTAGGAGCGAAGGAGTCAACATCATCGACTGTAGAAAAGCCATACCCTCCTGATCCACCATGGTCAACTGTAGGGTAGCCAACTGCTCTGAAACATCCTACCTTAGACGAGCGTGGGACTTCCAACTAACGGCATATGCTACTAAGTTACCATTTCCTAGAGTATAGAATATCTCGAAATAATAGTCCTACAGAAACTCCATCCAACGCCTCTGCCTCCGATTCAGATCCCTCTACGTGAATATGTACATGACGCTCTGGTGGTCAGAAGACACCACAAAACGCTCACCCAGAAGGTAGTGTCTCTATAACCTCAAGGAAAAGACCACCGACGTCAGCTCCAAATAGTGTGTCACATAATTCTGCTCATGGGGTCTCAACTGCCTTGACCCATATGCAATCACTACCCGCTGCTGCATCTGCACACACCCGAGCCCAGTTCCTGAAGTTTCGTAGTATAAGACGAAGTCAACACCCTCATCCGACAGCCTCAACACTGGAGCACTGTTCAACCTCTGCCTCAACTTCTCGAAGGCCTTCTAGAACTAATCAGTCCAGGTGACCGGTCATCCCTTCCATGTTAATGTGGTCAAAGGTGCATCAATCCTGGAGAAGTCTTCCACGAACCTCCTACAGTACCCTGCCAAACCAAGGAAGCTTCACACCTCAGATGCATTCTTGGGTGGATCCGAAGCAATCACTACCTCTATCTTTGTAGGTTCTACGGCTAAACCCTGTTTTGAAATGACATGCCCTAGAAATTGAACCTCATGAATCCATAACTGACACTTCTAGTGCTTCCCAAATAGCTGGTGCTCCTGGAGTAAGTCTAGGACCATCCTCAAATACTTTGTGTGCTCCTCCTCCGTTGTAGAGTAGATGAGTATTTCATCAATAAAGACAACCACAAACCAATCCAAGTACAACTGGAAGATCTAGTTCATAAAATCCATGAAAATGGAAGGGGAATTCGTCAGGCCAAGGGGAATCTCTAGAAACTTATAAGGCCCATAGCGACAATGGAAATCCAATTTCGAGATGTTAGCCTCACGAACCTGCAACTAGTGGTAGCCGGATCGATGATTAATCTTGGATAACCACTTTGCACCAATCAACTAGTTGAAGAGGTCGTCAAACCTCGGAAAAGGGTACTTTTTCTTTATCATGCCAAGAGTTATGAGATGATTATCCACACAAAGTCGCAGACTTCCATCTACCTTTTTCACAAACAAAACTGGAGCTGCCTAGGGGGACACACTGTGCCTAATGAATCCCTTCACATGAATGTCCTCAAACATAATTCGTAGCTCCTGAAGCTCTGTGGGTGCCATCCAATATGTTCCAAATGATATCGGGGTAGTCTCCCACTGCAAGTCAATGAAAAACTCCATCTTTCGCCTCAGAGGTAGCCCAGGGACATCCTCGGGAAAAAAGTCCATATAGTCCTCTACAACAGTAGGGATCCAAGTGCCTATAGTGTCTGATGCTCTGAGAGCAATGCTCACCAACTGGTGAGAAAAAGGCGTGGTCATCTGCTTAGAGTACCCGTCTGCTCTGCCACGAGGTCTCGTTCCACAAGGATTGTGAAGCTCATCCCATCAGAATGCACGCATCTAACTCGTCTGCAATGACAGTCGATCTTGGCCTGAACAATAGAAATCCAATCCATGTCTAGGATGACGTCATTAGGTGCCATCATGATGACCAGTAGGTTCCAGATGAATATCTCTCCTCCGATCAATAGTTCACACTGTCTGCAAACATAGGTCACTAACGAGGCACTGGTTGTTCAATCCTTGAGGCTAAGCGTAGGTGTCAATGCCTTTACTGGGTGCTCCAACTCCCGTACCAAAATCAGAAATATAAAAGAGTGGCTGGTACCTATGGTTACTAGTACTGAAGAAAGAATATAATAAAGAAAAAGCACCCCTAAGACCATCTCATGTTTTGGGGGGTCCCGAACACCTATAGCCTGATGCTGCCCGCGACCCCTACCTCCAGCTCCCTGATCATGGCGTGCGTCGCCCAGTCGTGGCAGTGGGAGGACCTCGAAATGATGCCCCCCAACTCCAGGTCTTGTCACTCTGCCTGCACCACCTCCCTGAGGACGAAATTTTCCTCGCATGGAAGATCCCTGGTCGTAGCGCAGCCTCTACCGCGACGGTGCTCCCACTGCCTGCCACGACTGCTCGGTATTCCTGGTCGAGCAGTTCCATGATAGGTGACATGTCCATCACAAGCATAGAACCGGATCTCTCTTGACTACCCCAGTTCTCTACGACACCACTATTGTGTATGACCCTGCCCTTGAGTCTATTAACGGAAGGGTCTCCTAGACTAAGGCTTTTCTCTCTTCCGCCTTCCTGTTACCGAAGACTCTACCTTGATGTGGCCACTGCTAGGCCCTACCAGCTAGCGTTCCTCAACCAAGAAGCACCCTGTCATGAGCATCCACTCTAGCTTCCCGACATAAGTAGGGATGCCCATGGGTACTACACTAGCATGGATCTCCCTGCAAGACCATGTTCAATCTTCTAATGCCTGTAAGTAACTATCGCAGATCATATACTGTGAGTAACTTGTCAGATCGGTAAATCGGGCCGAGTACTGCGCCATGGTCATCCCCCCTGATTCAGTTCCGGAATCTCTGGAATCTGAATGGAGCGTAAACAAGAGGGGGAGTACTCTTCTCGGAAGAGCTGTTGGAAGATATCCCATGTGAGAGACGACTCGTCGTGGGTCTGTGTAACCAACCCCCACCAATGCCCAACCATCCCGAAGAAAAGGATAGCATCTAGGGCTACCATATGGTTTGATTGTGTCCGTACCAGCCTGAAAAGTTGTTCCATGGACTCTAGCCAGTCTTCCACTGCCTGGGGATCCGGGTCCCCATGGAACTTCTATGGCCGCTGATGCTAGAAGTCTAGGATCACACTCAGTCTATGCTCAACCTTGGCCTATACTATTTGTACTTAATTCCGCTCTCTAGATGGAGGGGCTACTGATAAATCACTGGGTGGAAGGGGATCACGTGAGGGTCCCTGAACTGATTCCTTGTCGCTCGCCAGGTCGTGGTCATGAACTGCTAAGGGTAACCTAGCTGGCTGCTATCGTGGGGGAACCCTGAACAATACCATGGATTACCTTGATCAGATGAGCATATATATATATATATATCAATAATATCAAAGGGTATTTGACTCAAAAAGGACAATCAAATACTCAATCCCACAATATGAATGTTCCATAGTTTTCTGCAACAAGTGTCTCATCATGTCAAGTCGACAAGCGGGTTATCAGGGTCCTCGTGAATGGATATGTCGGCAGCTCGTACCATCACAGGACTCCCTGGCCTAAGGGATGCTCTCGAGACACATCAAAACTATTGCCCTAAATCCCAACCAATTCATTTTTAGGGTCATCCAAAAAACATCCCAAAGAAAGGAAGACCTTTGATACCACTTAGTCACGACCCGACCCTACTGGTCTCGAGCCACAACTACCCCAAGACTGCCTCCATTGGCCCGGGGCAGGCGAAAAGAGCCGAAGACGTAACAATCTCGGGGAGGCCTTTGCCTAAGTACCTGTTCAAACACACACATCCCGCTCAAAGAAAAAGTAAAGAGTAAAAACGAAACCAAGTTATGGACTTCAGTATCCCAACCAAAGCATGCATCAACCTCTAAAACAGAACTAGTAATGTGTTGAAAAGTAGACTGACATGTATACTAAATAGTAATCGGAAAAACACACGCCCAACTAAAAAGGGGCCACAACCCGACAATAGGTAAATGAAAGTAAATAGAATGTGATTATCACACTTGAAAGTACTACTATGAAAACTGAATGCTACCCAAGCTCTTGTGTCCTCTACGATCATCCGTAGTCTCGATTGACATGTCTGTCGTCTATAAGGGAACACCAAGTGCGGGAAAAACCCAAGCAGGGGTAAGTACGAAAATACTCAGTATGACACCCCAAAATCATGAGGGAGCAACAAAGGAGGTACTAAGAGGTGAGCAGTAGACAGAACAGAGAATAGTGAAAGAGTACAGTGAATAGAGTACAGCTCAACCCAATAGGAGAAAGGAAACAGACTCTTCCAAACAAGAGGAGCTAGAAATGGAAATCGTGTTGCATACCCCTCGGGTCTTCGCTCCTCTAAGAAAGATAGTAACTGATCCCAAGGAGTGTGAACAAAATTAGGTTGTGTATATATATATTTATGCACAACAAGAATATCGAACGAGTGTGTAAGGATATCTCCACCTGTAAGCTCAGCCCAAGAAAAGTCACCAATAGTTCTAAGGATATCCATCACTGATGCCTAAATGACCCTCACGTCAAAGCTGTCTCATCGCTGAACCATACAACCAAGGGTACCACTCCGGTAATAATGGAGAAAAGTCACTGACTAGCCTCATAGAAAGGGCTATGTCTGAAAGAAGTAATCGGGTAACCCACTGCCCAGCCCAGCTGGAGGGTAATCCCTAAGAGGTCGTCAGGTAACCCACTACCCAACCCCACAAGAGGGTAAACCCTATGGTGAACAGGTAAACCACTGCCTAGCCCCACTGGAGGGTATACCCTAAGGTAAATGGGTAACCCACTTCCCAGACCCACTGGAGGGTAAACCCTAATACGCCGGTGGGTAACCCACTGCCTGGACCGACTAGAGGGTAAACCTAGAACTGGTCCGATAACTCCCTACAGCTTGTGCCATCAGTGGGTGTCACTAACATCGCTACTGCGCATTGGTTCAGAGTGTGTCAAAGGAACCTCCTACCAATGCCCTATCATGTCCCAAATTTTAATGAGATGTTGAATGTGTCTCCGCACATTCAAAAAGATAACACCATTCCAATCCTCAAATAAAAACATGCGAGATAGACTATTTACTCTCTTGAAATGGACTCTCGAAGAAAATGTTATTCAACGCCACTTATGCATATACAGAGTCTTGTGGGGCCCACACCTCAGTCCCAAAAATGGTTGAGCGAACTACGCCATCATGATGATCTTGGAAAAAACACCCAAATGACTATTCTTTCGCCCTGAACGGACGTCTGATGAAAAAGTCACAGTACGCTGCACACAACTTAAAAGACGGCCCACATGGCCCATGCCTCAACTAAAACTTCAATTCCTGAAACCACACTGGACTACTTTTCTTGATGTCAGGGTCACAACGTCACTGAAGGTGCCTAAAAAGGTCTCCAGATGAGCTCGTGCCATCTAAAACAAGAATCTCAGCGAGGTGCTGAATAACACTTAACGGACGTGTCGTTCCACCGAGCCGCCTCCACAGGAATTTAAAATCCCTATAACCATATTAAAACATCTGTCTCGATCTGAGTATCACGTTTCTGCATTCGAAATGGAAATACGATACTCGGGCTGAGAGTTATAGGCGTTTTAACGCCCACGGACGGAGATGGGGTGGGCTGGACCGGTTCGCCCAGTCCACCCCTTTAGACAGGTGGTCCGGGGCTCGGCCGCCCGAACCGCTTGGTCCATCGCAGTCCACAGTTAAATGCACGGGCCACACTACTTCAGTTGGACTAGCTGAAGCCCGTTCAACTCTTTTCCACAGGACCTATGTTTCGCAGGTCTTAGTCCGCTACCGGGGTCACGACCACCCCTGTCTCCAGCTGCATGCCGACCGGCAAAGCCAGTCACCTGCACCCCTAGCCTCTCGCATGCACCCCAATATCGTCTCCCACTGCCTCTCACCCGCTGCTGCTCGCCCTCCACCTGCTGCGCTATAGCCTGAGGACCCTCCACGCCACCTCCGTCCAGGGCCACCTGAGGAGCTGCCGCCACCGGGAGTCGCCTAACCACTGCGTAGAGCTGCCGAACTGCCCTAGAGCCACCGAAAACAAGGGTTATGGCCAGAAAACATCATGGGTTCACTCTAGAAACCACAGGACTCTAAAGTTTGATCCAAAATAATCGTTGGAATGCTAGGATCGATTCCTACTTAAATATGGATTTCGCTCAATAATTAAATAGCATTTCGATGAAATAAATTGAGTACAAAGATGATGTGGGAATTTAAAATGGAAACACAACGATCCTACCTCGTAGGGTGTATCTCGACGATCCACAATCGATCTGCCTTCGCTGGAACCGAAAACACCTCACTGGGGAGGAGTGGGAGCTTGAAGAAGTGAATGGGAGGTCTTGTTAGGAGCTTCCACCAGATAAGTTTTAATGGGGAAGAAGGGGGAGGGGGGATGTGTTTAAGTAGGGAAACTTAATAAAATAAATTTAATTAATTTTAAACACCCACCAGTTGGCCCGTACTCGAACTCTCGACGGGGTAAAGGTTAAGCGACTCCTTGGGTAAATTCCACTTTCTGATCCCATTAGTGTTCTCGAAATGTTAATCTGAGCCTCTATTCAAATGTTATAAAGTTTAATCTTGAGGCTACTAAATTACGAAAAATCCCATGGTGGCGTTTTCCACAGAAGGGCCACACCCACAAAAGTTACACACCTCCTAGGGTAAACGACATGCTTAGAAAACAACGGTTCCCTCAGATTTCCCATCCGAGCAACCATTTTGGAGTTACTATATTTATTTGGCCTGTCTAGTGTGAATGCAAATAAAATTTAATTCTGGCCACACAGGGGATCGGAATCACACGATGTCTGAATTCCCAGATCTGGAATAACATCAAGAAAATTTCAATGTATTACAGGCTCAAAACCTGAGTTCTTACACATCATAAAATAATATAGATGAAAAATATTAGATTAATTAAATAGTTAATATGATATTTATCATATAAGGATCATTGGAAGGATAAAATTAAAATTACATTATTTCCATCATGATCATTGAAAAATGAAGTGTTACTCATGTTTATGTATGACCTACGGTCTCCATGATTTTAAAATAGTTCATTTTTCATAACCAAATTTCATAGTTGGTTTAAAATAAACAATTTTTATATAAAAATAATAATTATTTCATGATTATTATTACATATATGGTGGAACAATAATACCATTGTACTTATTCAACCTACTAAAATCATTTTAGACATATGAACTGCATATCATCAAAATGACTGATATGAGGTTAAATGATACGAAATTTATCCTAACAAGGAAATAAAAATTTATAATAAACATGAAATATGTTCTAAAAAATTTAAATAATTATCATATGCTTATTATTAATGAGGAAGAAAAATTTGTGTGATGATTCTAACTTGATTTAATGTTCACATTAACTAAAAACCCATGTTTTAATTGTTTTCAAGATTTATTTTATAAATTTTTATCTTCCGTACACAAAAACATATAATTATTTTAGGAATTTATTTATATAGGAATAATAGATTTAAAAAGTAATTATTCCAACACCATTATACTTTATTTAAAACATTTTTAGGAGGAATATTATAATTTATTTTTTATAGACTGTTTGTAATTTGATTACAAAATAAAATATAATGTCATATTTTATCATATAAGGAGCTAATGTAATCCCATACCCCTTCAAACTATTTTTTTAGGATTCCACAATATGATTACATTTATTTTTCAATAAAATCCATACATATCTAATTCCATAAATTTATGTTTTCAAAATTGGTTGTTAAACATTAAAATGTATATAGATTTCCAAATGTTTTTTGAATATAGGTATAAATGTTTTTTCAATGGTATCATGATGAAAATGTAAATAATTAATTTTTTTATTCTAGATATTGTAATATGAATTTATTTATGATGATGAGAAATCCCTATGTTGTTCACAATGATGGTTTAATCCAATATATCTATATAATTCATTTGGTAATGATTATGTTCTATGTAGAATAATATTGGAAGATGACATAATGATTATTTAAATTGTATGGGTTCTTTTAAGCGTTATATAAAGTTGATTTTCTATACGCCAAAATAAAATTTCCATTATTTCTTATGAAATTTCCTATAAATTGTTTAATTTCAAATGGTATTCCTAAATGAATTAAAAAAAATTATTCTTCCAAATTTTATGCAACATGGTTTTCATGTAAAAAATTACTTCCATCTGTTCTCATGAATTCTACGAAAACCTCCTAATTTTTAATTAAAATAATGATTTCTTAAATATATTCTGTGAATATCATTGTGATGAAATTATAATTTCTTGTGTAATTAATTTATTATAATTGATGATGAATTTCAATATAATAATGGAAAACTCAATTAGTTTGTTTATGTTTTTAAAATATTCTAATGGGTATATCTATTTATTTTTTATATCCAATACTATTTTATTTCTGATCATCACATGTACTTTAGTTTTTGTCATAGCATATAAGGATGGTTTTGAAAAAATATTAAGTCAAGTAAAAATTAAATAATATTTTTCAGGAAAAGAAATTTTTTTTCCAATGAATTATATTTTGGTAAAATTTGATATTGATTAGATGTGTCCAATTTTTAAAATATTATTATTTTTGTTTATGAATTAGTACCAAATACCATAAAACACAAAATTATGAAGATCCTTCACTACATAAGAAAGTGAATCAAGTATAAATTATCTAGGATATGTAATTATTAATGACGGTTAATTTTTTTTTCATCGTTATGTAGATAAACCGTTTCCATGTTCAAAGATCATGGTTAAGACTATCATAGTGGATTGGGTTCACTCCCCATTCTATCATTTATTTATTCATGCTTAACTCTAAGGTATAACTAATTTGAAAATTATTTTTGGGAACAAGATTCACTACAAATTTTAGTAGTTATTTTCTTTTGACATTCCCATATTTACCAAATTCATTAAGGGGATATATAATTGTATTTCCTTCTATAAAATAATGATAACCATATATTTGACTCCCATATGATCATAAAATATTCAACATTAAAAATGATAAACTATGAAATGTATATGGGTTTCATAAAAATTACATCGTGATAATAATAAACCATCCAATGAAAGAATAAAAATGGAAACCTTAAATCAAATTCCCTAAAAATCACAATAGACATCAATGTTACTTATTATAGATACAAATAATATAAAAATATCTCTAGATTATTTCTTGAGTAAATTATTCTTTCATCTAAAATAACCTATATACTATCTAGAAATTTATATAAATAATAAGGAATTTAGTTTCATTGAAAATAATAAAATTAAAATTTACGGTATTTTTTAACTAAAATTTTATTAATGAAGGATGGGTAAGTCATTCATGTGGTGTACTTTCACCCACAAATTATATTATCATTTTTTATAAAAAGTCAAAAGAAAGATGTTTATAAGAATATATGAATTTTTAAAACACTTTTAAATAAAATGAAATATATTTAAAATTAAATTTATATAATCTTTTTAAATTTTTAAAAACTTTTTTTCCACATTTCTATGAAAAGTTGTATATGGAAGGAAATATCCATAATATAAGAGATAAATAAATTCTGGTTTCCTTAAATATATTCATTTTATTAGAATAGTAGTAATTAGGGAAAAAATAAATTAGAACATTTAATATGAATCGATAATAATAAGAGAATAAGATTAATAATACTTTGGAGAGATATATCATATAAATTTAACATCATATAATCATAGTTATAAATAATCAAATTAATAAATTAGAATGTTACATAAAAGCCTTACAATTGTTGTAACTGTTGAATCATAACCACCATAAAACAATAACAACAAATGATACATAAAATACAATTAAAATAATTATATTATTGATAAAAATATTAATGTTTTATTATATTATCCTCATATAATAATGAAGATGTTGAACATGAAACATGTCTTAGTGACACTAAATTGAGACAAATAACCTTTACAACATAAGTAATTATAGAATAATATTCAATCCGAAATTAAAAATAATATATTTCTATAAATAATTTTTATTAAATAAAAAATATTTTGAATATAATTTTTTTTATTATATACTCCATAAAAAAAATAACTGAATAAGATTAAAACATGTCTCAATAAAAATAAATTTATATGAAAACCTAGCCTATAGTACATATTTCCTCACATTCACTATAAAATAATGTATGAAAAATTTAAATGTATTATATTTTTAAAATGGGACCATATTAATAAATATAATTTCATTAAATATTTACATATATAATTTAAACACCCATTGATGGACAATTATATATTAAATTTGTCATTTAGCGTGTTAACTTCATAGCTTTTCATGTATGTTTTAGTTCTATAGTTATGGTCCATGAACCATGTTCATAGATCCTTCACAAATAAAATTTTAATCATTTTATAAATATAATATAAAATTATTTTTAACATATTTGTAACCATTCATATTATTTATCAACGTAAAATGGATTACACCCCATAGAGGGGATTGTAATCCGTACATACACATTATTGAAGTTTCCATGTTTCAACATATGGAATTAAATAATGGTAAATTTCATAGTACTATAAAGTAGTAATTACTTTACAATAAATATCATATTTTATAATAAAATATTTATATGTTACAGTAAAAGTATATAAGAACTGATAAAAAAGTCACATCGCATCATGGAGGTGGTAGACCACACATACACATGGTTTACGCAATGTCTTACCAATGGGTAGGAGTGTAAGATGGTATGTATGACATTATAATTAAAGAAAAATATTAATATGAAATATATAATATTTAATAATTAATAGCCTCATAATAATCATTCATGAAATATTGTGATATAAAAAGAATTGTATCACTACGCTAAGGTGAATGTCAATATATATGAATGAGGGAAATATTCATGTCACATTTGATTGAGAAGATGAGGTAAATTGTTTTCCCATAATAATAATATAATATGATTATATTTATGATATGTTATTAAAATTTATTTTATGGATAAAACATTTTTATAGATGGTATATGAAGAACTAAAATTGTAAGAGTTTCCTTATGATTTAAACCACCACATTTAGAGACCTCTTTTTGATTGCAACATTTTCCATGAAATATTTTTAATATAAGAAAAAAAAATGATCAAGGATTAATTGTTGAATTATATAAAGGATTATATGTGGGTACCTTATATGATAGTGGGAAAAATTAATGGAATAATGAAGGATGATATATTCCCTTTTATATGTGTTGGAAAGGGATAGACCTGGAATTTCATAAAATATGTCAAATAGATGAATTATATTTCATAGGAATATTGGTAAAAACATAGAAGGATTATATTTTATGAAATTATTGTGTTTTATATATTTATTTCATAGTATTTTCTTTAGGTTTGGGTGGAACTAATTCCCTTATATATTTCTTTATTCTACACCACAATTAACTCATTTTAACCAGAAATGTTGTAAAACAATTATTCTATTTTTACAAGTCACTATGACCATATGATAATTCAATACTATGATTTTTTGATAATCATGATGAATAAAAATATTTAATCTATTTTACCAGATAAAATTTCTATAAGTAGAAGATTTAAATTATAAATAAGTGTTCAACCCGATGTGAAAACTCATTTTAGATAAATGAATCCTTAGGAATAATCATAATTTAATTACATTACTATCCTTGTAAAATAATTTGATGAATTTTAAAATATAATAATTAATATATAATAAATAAATTTATTTAATATAATTATTAAATATATATTAATCTAATTTTTTATGTAAATAAACTATTGTGTGCATAAAAATTGTTTTTATAAAAATGTAAAGCTATAAAAAATGAAAATATATAAAAAAATAAATTATAATTATGATTATTCTATAAATATTCTTATTATTTATATAAATATAAATATATATATATATATATATATTAGGTTCTTAGGGGTAAAATTACATTTAAACACGCACACACACACATCACACATATGCCGGAAAGGAATACCATAACCCCCCACAAAATGGATATATAATATATCAATCCTTATTTATTTAGTACATTTCCGAATGTACTAGTGGATATGAATCCCATTTCATTGCCTCATGGACCAGAGAACATGAAGGCACATTTAATGGCCAAGAAGTCCCATATTGTTATGATTCCCTCACGTGAATAGTTTTTCTACCATACCATGGGAGATACAATATTACCTAAAATGTTGTTGCCACTATAATTTCTACTGTAGATCCCACCACCACTATCAGTGTATCATTTCTACTATATTTATTATTAAGTAATTCTACAGTGCGGCTACATTACCAACACCAAATGTGGTTTGGACTCCGAACCTCGATGTAGTATTACGGGGTACTTACCACTATGCCAAACAAAATTACATTATATTATATACCCATAAATGATATATTTTATAAATTAATAACGAAAAAACACAATAAGAATTTTAATTAATAATTTTTTATTTTTTTACAAAAAATGTATTTTTTATTTTTTAACTAAAAATTGTTAATTAAAACTCCCAAAACCCAACATATATTGATTTCAAAATGTTTATTTTTAAATTGATATTAATTTACACAAATATAATTTCTTAAACCGGTGGATATTAATTTTAATTATTTTTCATGAAATATGTACTATATTTTTTTAATAATGCAAATTTTTGTAAATTAAAATTATTTAAATTAAAATTTTCAACTTATTTATTATGAATTAATAATGAAATTTTCATTACTTACAAATATTATAGATATATTTTATAATATGGATTTTACAATTCATACATTCTAGTTTAACATCTAGCATATAAAAATTTAGTATATCGTGTGACCTATAGGCATAGGTTTTCATGTATAGAATGTTTTGTATCAGATAAATTTTATTTAAAGAAAAATATATTCTAAATTTGTGGGGTGTAAAATTATCTCCAACATAATTAAATTACACCAATGTTTTTTTTAGTTTGTTAATAGAATATCAGTATTTAAAAATTCATTTATTCAAAAGCAACAATGTATAATAATATAATAACACATTTTTGAAATGAAGAATTTGGAAAAACAAAGCTCAATAAAATAGCACATCATCATATTATTTTATAAGGAGATGATTATCCGAAAATGAAAATATAGGCAACAAAAATAATGAAAATTTCTAAATAATACCATATTCTTTTTATGATCTTGTCTATAATGTATTTAATTATGACAAACCCATATAATTTTATGGGGAAATGACATGTACCCCTAATAAAATAATGAAATTGAAACATAATATTTATAATACTATTTTTCTATGATTTGAAGAATTATTTAACCACTAAATATGAAAAAACATTAATACATTATGTTTTACAAATCCTTTTTATTAATTTCATCAGTTAGATGTGTATTTTAATTAACTTTAACCTCTTTTCATCAATATTTGATTAATATTAATTTTTCATCTATATTCTATATTTCACTACATAATTAATAAACACAATATGGTGACAAAAAGTTATATAATATGGATAAATCATTATTTGATGAACTTCTAATTTAAACTCTAGAATGACAGTTGTAACAACAAAATATCTACCTAAAACAATCTATTAATAGTAAAATATAAGATTCAACGGAAATTAATGCTATCCAAATTTTAATCCAAAAATAATTAATAATTTGGTAACAAAATTTCAAAAATCAAGATAATGTTATTTGCCAAATAACATAACGTAGCTATAAATTTCACATACCAAACATGAGAATAAATTGACAGTATATTATCCTTAAACATAGTAATAACATGAATCCCCGCAGAAATTCAATGAAACTATAATTACTTTCTAAAATAATTGAATTTATACTTATGTCTAAACTAAAAAAACATATTGTCCAATATTTTCCATAATTACAAAATATGCAATTAATAACATCAATGGGAACAAAAATTAATTTTTCATCAAGTAAATAATTAATTTTATGGCCAAAATTTCTTTTAAATTATCAAAATAAACCAAATATTTATCCCAAATAATCATTATTATCTCATCCTAAGGAATATTTTAACTTTTTTCTATCACAAAATTATGTGCTTCCCAAAAATATCACTTTAACAAAAAATCACATTTTTAAGATATCGATACCATTCAATATATACATGAAAAATAATAAAGAATAGTTTTTATTGGAAAAAAATATATTATTTATGAATCGTACAATCAGAATGTGACCCCCAGAGGTTTTATAAGAAGAATGATAGGTTTTATGGAATATAGAACATGCGACACCAAACATAAATGATCCATGAAATATATTGTGTACGTATGAATTCAATATGTTATAAATTTAATTGGAAGGTATGATTCGAATTACAATTATTATTATATATTTATAAATTTATAAATCAATGAAAATTTAGAAGGAAATTATTTTTAAATAATCAGGTCATTTTTAGTGTGGTATTTTGTTTGTTCAAAAATATTTTTTCTTCTTAAATATATTTTAATGATTTACATGATAAAATATTAGAATTAATTTCATTAAATTATAGATATATTTTAGATAAAAATAATTCAATTTTGGAAATCATTTTGTAATGATTACCTTAGAGTAAATTTTTTAGAAAATTATAATGAGATTCATTTATGGAAGAACAATTCCTGTCTTGAAACCCGAAGTTGGTAAAAAAAATTATTATTTTGGAAAATCCCTCTTTAATGGTAGAGGGGGAAATTTCACATTTCATTAATATGTAGGAGGCATATATAGCCTCTTAAATGCCCCTTAATGGCCCCACAGACCTAACACCACAATAGAAGACCCCCTAGAATTTATATTTTTTTCCAAACTCCCAAAATATTTATGGGTGCATATCACACATTGAACTATGGATATTTTCCCCATGGTTTGTCCCAATAGAAGCAGTCATACACTCTATTTCTATCATTTTGGGAGCTGTATAAAGCTAGGAGATGATCTATGAACCCCATATAGACATGCACAAGTAGGGAATCTTCACTTTATTTACATTGTTCCATGAATCCTAACACCATACTGGTGACGATGTCTCTACATATTCATCAATCGTGGTCCACCATGATCCTACTCACTATGAAGAAAAACATCATCACCCCCATATTCCTTGCAGGAACATGCATGAACTTTTGAATGATCATCTTAATTTCCCAATAGTTGACCATTTTCAGCTGAATCTCTTCATCCATTATAGACTGATGTTCAAGATACCCTCTATTCATGGCACACACACTGCCCTGGAACCGAGGATCCCACAAAATCCAAATGCCCTAAATATTTTTGGTTCCACAAGGATTTGAACCTCAGCTTGATGCATGTAATAACCCTATCCTTTTATAATGATATATGTTTCCCGAATAAATATTATTAGATATTATATAATATTATACAAATACAAAATAAATAAAAATATATAATTTTTATTATCCTTACATTATTCATCTATGAAACAATTTATAATGAAAAAAATTACTACTCAAAAAAGAATATAAAATATAAAACCTAAAATGGGAAACTAAGTATCACCCAAATCAAATAGAATCATTACATAAATGGAAATTATATATAAATAATTCCAAATATTAGTAAACCAATAAAAAAATCTGAAAATGAAAATATAAACATAAGTGAAATTATCATAGTTTTTTTAGTAAATTAATGAAGTTGTAATTATAAAATATTATGGAAATCGGACGTTATCATTTGATTATTATTTTCTTCTTCTTTAGTTTGTCCCTTAGTTAATATGAAAATTGGAAAATACCTTTGGTAGATAATTTTACCATTATAGTTATTGTTTATTAGTAGTATTGACAATGGATAATTAAAAAAGAAAAGTACTATTAATGTCCTCAACTAGTAGAGTCGTGTCATTTGAATCTCATTTTAAAAAACATGGGAAGGAGGAATCATCAATGAGATTTCCATGTAAAATACCAAATAATATATTGAAGAATTTAATCTTAAATGAAATGACATAAAAGCGAATTTTAATTTAGTAGAGATTACCACTCATTCAATGAATGTCGAAGCAACCAAAAAAACTAACACCAAAGGAAACCTTACTCTTAATGTTTATGTGGGTGTAATAATGGTTACATTTTCAAACAGTATTTTATATTAAACTATATAAAAAATTGTATCTTTCATCATTTCCCCTTAAAATAATTTTTTTTTTCAAAAATATATTTTGAATCGAGAATAATTTGATAAATTATTTTTCTGAAACAAATAGAACACAATGTATTTTTCTTGAAAAAAAATAATTTTTATAATAAACCAAGGTATCTTGAATATTTTTTGTTTAAATTTAATCAGCCTTTAAAAAAATTATTTTAATTATAATTGATATATTAATTATATCATGGCCTAGGGAATTTTGTATAAGTCTAAGAAATTTAAATGGGACTTAAAACTACTTGTTTTAATTAAATAGTGAAATTGTGTATTTTAAAGTTAAAATTAGCATATATAGAGAATCATTATGTTAAATTAAAAATAATTTATTAAATAATCATGTTAAATTTTGAAATGTGTCTAATTATGATAAATTTTTAAAATAAATTACTTTTTCATAAAAAATAAGAAATATTGTTTTAGGGTTTTGGTATATTTTATGACATCATATTTAGTTCATAATAATAAAATAATCAATTAAAAAAACCAACAAACTAAATTAAATTATTTTGTTAATATTATGTATTTTAATAGATTTTATTCAATTTTCTTAAACTATCTGTTATTTTCACCAGTTTAAAAAAAATTATTTTTTTATCATTTTTTGCAGTAACATTTATTTTCCAAGATAAACGTCATATTAAATAAGGGTGTTTAGTTAATGTGGAGTAAATTATCATAAAATTTTTCCCAAATTTCTTATACCATGATAAGGAATCATTGTTAATCCAATGAATTTACATTATCAACAACCTAATTTTCAAATCCCTCTATTTGTAAAATATTAATCAAAACCACCACTTATCCTATAAATAACCATCCATTTCTCTATTTCCATTCACAATCGAACTATCCTTCATTAATATACATTGATGTTTCTTCCCATGGAGACCCCAAGGTTTCATAAATCCCCTGTGGTTCTATTCCTCCAGATATAAGAGTAACTATTAAAGGTAATAGAAATATTCATCTATCTATTTCATTAGAGATTCCTTTTGTGGAATGTCTTAAAATTTCAATAAAATTCATTCATTTACATGTTAAATTATCCCATTATTATAGAAATATGAATTTATTAATGGGTTACCCTTTCCCCCCTATAATTTTACCATTTTCTAAAACCATGTTTTTTACCTATAATGCTGCAGAATTTACTTCTCCAAATTTCTCTCTTCTCCTCAATGAATTATATTTTAATTTATCCATGTGGATACCCAAAACTCTTTATTTTAAATGTTTATTCACCAAGATTTTAATATGATTTATTTTAATCAGTTATTTTAATTTATGAAAATTTAATTTCCTACCCTGGTTTAAAGATGATGTTATAATCATGTCTTTATGCAATTTTGTATGTCATGATTTTTTATAAGAAATCCATTCTTTATTTTCCCCTAGTTATTCATGAATCGATTTATTAAGATATTTATAGATAACATGACATTAATTCATATGAAGGTTCCTCCGTTAGGGGGATCCAATGCATTATGGAAATAATTTAATTTCTTGAGATGACATGATTTATCATATCATAGCGACTAACCTTGGAAATTTTAGTTTATGACACCTTGGTGAAAAACCTGGGTGATATTACTATTCCTATCTCATTTAAATATTTTATCCACATTAACATGTTATTATTCATGTTCTTATTATTATGATATTCCTATTTCTAATTCATTATCATTCTGAATTATGATATTATTGTTATGTCTATTGATCACATGTTATATGTCAATGTTATTAATTCCCATACTGGGGTTCATGATCACCCCATTATATTGATTTATGTCCCATGTTTATGATATATAATAAATATAACATTGGTTGAACCCATGAAGATGAATTAATATTGTATTTATAATAATTCATTATGTTTTCATTTCTTTTGTGTCTTTTTCCAAAGATCCTAAACATGATAAGTTCATTTATTTTGTAACATGTAATGTAAACTTATGTAACAATAAAGAGGTATTCCACAGTTGGTATCAAATTGGGGAATAGTTATTTATTGAAATCAAGACATTAAATCATTACAAATAACCCTAGATACATGTTTAAATATGAGAAAAAAATCATTGTATTTTGGTGAAGTAAAAAAATTAAGTGGTTTCAAAGAAATGAAATCATTGTATGGATACAAAAAACATGATGTGGATCATTCAAAGATATTCCTAGGGGTGAAAATAAAAAATAACACTTTTTTATATACTCGAACAGGAATTGGTGCATAAAAAAGGGCCTTATTTCACTCCGATCTTGACACTCCATGTTGATATGATTGGTTAATAACATCTTTTTTATGAACCATTATGATTCATATAATGAAAAAGTAAAGGTTATTAGAAGATATTAGTTATTTATTTAGAAATGAATGTTTTATGCATTAAAATAACTTTTGAATAATAAGATTCATAAAAGTAAAAAAATTCTCCTTAAGGACTTATTCTTTTAGAAAAATGGAGGGAAATTGGAGGAACAACTTAAATGATGATTAAAAAAGATTATGCACTAATAGTGTTCTGATGGAATCTAGGAGGGGTGACATTTTAAAGATGATGAATCAACTAACTTGAGTTATTAAAAATAACTTGAATCTATCCAAGAGATCGAATTCTCTTTGAAGAGAATAAAATTATTATTGAGTCCTTAATGAGTCAATGATCACCTTATTTACATAGATCAACCGACCCACTGATTGCAGAACAATGGTTGAGCTAATTATAAAAGATCTCTTATGTACTTTGTTGTATGGAAGGTGACACTGATCAGTAGTGGACACTGATTGAAAATATATATACATGAAGGGATATCGATTCTATGGAATGGTAAGAGTTCATGGTAACATTTTCAATTAAATATTTCCGCCAATCAATGGAAATAAAAATGGAGAATATTTCCTTGGACTGAAGAAAATGGAAAATGAATTGGTGGAAGTATATGAGACGAACATTATAAGAATTTACTAATACACATAATGATTTTTTATAGATCCTATTGGATTTTTTATAGAATATTATGTATATTGAGACCTCATAAATGGATAAATATATTAAATTTATACTAATAATGGAATGTTAATACTGTGTATATTTCTAAGATTATTGAATTGGATTTCAGAGAGTTCTAATGGTCACCTCAATCAAGGGAAGAGAATAAATCAATGATGCCAAACATAGGATGATAATTGATCATAGAAAAGGATAAAATAAATTGACACTTAATACATTCAACAAAAATGGGATTCAGAAAATGATGAACTATTTATATGGGATTAAAAAGTGTAAAAGAAATATGCATATAGGTCAAAATAGACGTGGTCAAGTGAATAATCAACTTAACTATAATAACGTCAATTAGAAGATTGTTTGGGATTATCTAAAATTTCAATGCATCAGTTTTGGAATTCTTTGAAAATTTTCAAATGAATCAAAAATAAGATGAAAATGGAGGTGTACCAATATCTACATCAATAAAGGCTAAGGGTGCATTGTCAGTAATTTTATATCACGAATGCTAAAGTGGAGGCTCTGAATGACGTGGGGAGAGTTAAAAAATTCTCTCTCTATTATATCGAGTAAATTATTTGATTCTCTTTCTACGCATTCATTTATTAGATCCATTTTTAAAAAAAAATATAGGATCAATCCGTAAACTACTAGATGCAACGTTATCAATGAGGTCTCTCAGTGGAATTATCCAATAATAAACAACATATACGAACTATAATATAAAATTTATAGAGTATGTTCTCATCATAAACATTTCAATCATTCCACTAGTGGAATTGAAAATAATTCTAGGGATGGACTATATCATGAAGTATCATGATATGATCAATTGCAGGATTAAGGAAGTTTCAATTGTGTTGAATGCACAACCTATAGTCTTTTTCAACGGGGAGATACACTAGTATGATCATTATCTAGTATTACATTCAATTACATTATGTATGGTGTTGATCAGTGAATAGGTATAAGGAAATGAATGTATAATGATAAAAAACGTACATATAATTTACGAATTCATTGCAGTATTTCCTAAAGAGATACATTTTACTCCTTTGTAAATAGATGTAGAGTTATCTATTTAACTCATACATAGTTCCAAGCCGATATCAATGACCTTTTATAGAATGGAAAATATCGAGCTATAAGAATTAATGAAAAACTATCATGATCTTTTGGAGACATGATATATCTGACTATGTGTATCTTCATAGGGATCACCTATTCCATTTTTGAAGAAGAATGAAAAATAAATACAGCTATGAACTGAATATAGAGAACTTAATTAAATAACATTGAAGAAAAATTACCCCCTACCAAGGATTGATGATGTATTTAAACAACTTAATGAGCCTCATTTATTCTCCAAGATTGACCTCCGATTTGGATATCATTAATTGTGGGTGATGAGATAAGAAATTCTAAAGTATGTTATTTGAGAAAGGTATATTAATTATGATAATTTTTTATTAACATTATCGTTCCTAATGATCCTTACAAATTTGGTTAATAGATTCCTCGAGGAATACCTTGATAAATTATTTTAGTTTTTTTGATGATATTTTGATATATTCCCACATTCATTTGGATTTTTAGGATCATCTATGTGTGTTTTTTGGAACATTGAGGAAGGAAAATATTCAGGGAAATTCTTATAATATTAATTAAGGTTAAAAAAGTTAAATTATTGGGGTAAATTTTGACTAATAAAGTAATATATATTTACCATATGATACAAAAGGCTATAGAGGAGTGGGTGTATTGTAAAATATTAGCTAATATTCAATGTTTCCTTAGTTTTTAAAGATATTATTGGAGGTTTAAAAAATTCATGAATTTATAATCCACTGACCATGATAAAATGAAAATTGATTAAGTTCAACAGCATAAAATAGTTTGAATAAATTTTATTGGAACTGATGAATTGATTATTTACTCCACCTATATAAACTCCACCCTCATTCAGATAAAGATATGTTATTTATAATTATGATTCTATGAAAGGGATTAGTTGTATCCTCATGAAAAATGACATGTTGATTGATTATTAATCTATATAGTTAAGGACCTGCAATTATAATTTTCTAAAAATGGAACTGAAGCTAGATAAAATGATTATTTCTCTATAAATATAGGGTCACAATATTTATTTAATGAAATGTGATATATAAATAAAACCAATGTTAAAATTATATATTAATGAAAAAACAAGTGATCATGAGAAAGAAGGAGATGGTTGGAAATTCTTAAACACTATGATTTTTCATTTCACTATCTCCTTAGAATAGAAAAAAGATTTCATTGATGCATTAACATGGAAAGAATATATTATGGATAAAATAACAAGGATTAAAATAGATTTATTTATCAACGACCGAGTAAAACTCTACATGGTAATCCTAGAAGAAGCGACATTATCAACCCCATCCCAAATGATTTCTCATCAATAATTACTATAGAATATGACTAATTATCAATGTAAAGATCCATTATTATAAATGATGATAGATTATGTGAATAATGATAAGTTTACAAAATTAAATATTGACCAGGAAGGTGTATATAAATTACATACAATGTTCTCTGGGTGATCAATCATGATACAAGGAATGACCAACTGGATAAACCTAACATATATGTATCCTCTAAGGAATATGGAAGTAGTAAAATATATAAGTAATATTATGATAATTATTGGTGGGATAGTATTAAAGGGTATATTTCTTACTACAATTTATGGTTCTTGGAATGTTAGCAAGTGAAGGGAGAGTGATGACTTCATAAAGGGCTATCGTAACCACAACCTATAACAACATGAAAGTTGGAAAATATCACTATTTAATTCAACACCAGGTTTCCTAGATCATCAAAACAACCAACTTGATATGTGTTATAATGTATCCTCTCACCAAGACTATCCATTTCATATATATTTGGGATGATTTATCTCTTGAACGACTTTTAAAAATATTCAAAATGGAAGTGGTGAGGTTGCATATGTTTCCGCATTATATTATTTTTATTCACAATCCATGGATTATATCTAAATAATAAAGAACTCATAAACAATCATTGATTATTTAATTGAATTTCAGAAAGACCTATCACCCTCAATGTAATGGTCAATCTGAAAATACTATTCATACACTTGACAATATTGTGAGAACATGATGAATGAAATTTAAAGTTGTATGGGCTCAACAACTAGCATTTTTCGAGTTCTCATAAAGAAACATCATTCACTTTATTATTTAGGTGGAACCATATAAATCTCAATATGTATGTCAATATAGAAATTCTACATGATGGGATAACGTTTGTTAGAGAAACATTCTGGGGCCCGATCATGTGAAATATAAGAAAAAAAATTTCATTCCAACCAAAAACATATAATGGTTGTTCAAATTCAGCATAAGAGAAATGATGAACTTCATCAAAGGTAATTGGTGCTAGATTCGAAAAACAATTTTTTTCTTTCAAATATCACTATGAAATAGAGTCCTGTAATTTGGGAAGAAAGATATGCTTATCCCTATGTATATTGGCCCCTTTGAAATAATTGATCGCATAATATTAGTGAGCTATCAGCTAGAATAACCATTGAACCAATCTCATGTTCATTATTTAGTCCATGTATCTCTATGGTTGAATTACATGCCTAATCCCTCGCCTGTACGAAATCAAGAGGTGGTAAAAATTGTATATGAACTCTCTTATGAAGAGACCGCAATGATGACCTTGTATAAAAGATATAATGTTATATTTAAGCAGAAAAAATTCCTGATCAATGTGGTTTGGAGTAATCATAACTCTGAAAAAGCGATGTGGGAACTGGAGGAGTTAATGTTATAAAAGTACCCCCACCTTTTCTCAACTGAGAAAATGACATAAAATTTTAGGGATGTAATTTAATAGGGGGAGAAGGTAACAACATAGGACTTTTAAAAAGATATGTGTTAAAAAACATTTTTATAAAAATTATAGAATTTTATATATGTAAAAATTGAAAATAAACCAATTAATTTTAGCATCATTACATTTGTCAGTTATAAAACCAATTAAAACGACAGACATTACTACTATAAAAAGAATATAAAATATAAAGTGTAAAATTTGAGAATAAGGATATCCTTAATTAACCAGAATAATTACTCCCACTAAAAATTCTATAGTAATAAAATAAAACACTACCAAACTAATAAAATCATTAAGAAAAAGAAAATATAACCGTAAGATAAATTAAAGTGATTTATTGAGTGAATGAATAAATTTGTATTTATATGGTATAAAGGATATGTGACCATTGGGATTTGGTTGTTAAATGACTATTAGTCAATATGACCTTTAGAAACTTTTCTTGTTGGATAATATGAGCATTTCTATTAGGGTTTTAATTTATAAATGAAAAAGGATAACTGATATAGAATATAGACCCGATGGCCCTAACCAGTAGATTCATGACATTTAAAGACCATTTGTTAGAAAATGGGAGGGATCTATTGTCATTGGGTTTTTCCCTTGAACAATCCCAAGTTGATACTCAACAAGATAAGATTGATTGAAATCACATATGAGATAAGTTCATGCAAGTGAAAATTTCCACTTGGTCGATATTAGTTGAGGAAATCCATGATACTACTACCATCGCACACCTTACTCTAAGAGTGTATGCAGGTGTAATAAGGGGTTATGTGTCCAAATCCTAGTGTAAATACCCCTGTATAAATAAAATTTTCATTCCATCATTTTCTATTTTGTACTTTTTTAATTAATTAAATATTTTTTTAATTGTGGTGAATTTGATAATTTTATTTTTTTACACAAATAAATTTACATTTATTTTTTAGAAAAAATATGTATTATTATATTAATACAATGTAATTTGAATGATATTAGTTATATATAAATAATAATTTTAAATTCTTTCATTTAAATTATAGATGATAAAATAATTTTATAATGACATATGATATTTTTTATAAGTGTTAGAAATTAGACTGGGCCTTAAAAGTGAAATTTTTAAATAAATACGTGTTTATAATATTTAAAAGATTATGTTATCATTTTTAGAAAATTTTCATAATAAAATAAACCTCCTTCTATAATAATTATGTAAAAGTCATGTTATGGTGTATTTAATTACATTTTCCAAAAAAAACTTTATTTTTCATGAATAATAAAAAATTCAATTTTAGAGATTCAGTATATTTTATGACACTATATTTAAGTCATAATTGTCTAATAATTAATAAAACAAAATCCATTAACTAGAACATTTCATTTTATTAATACTACTTATTTTAATATACATTACTTAATTTTTAATAACTATATGATTCATTCCAATGTAAAAAAAGATAAGATTGTTTTCTAAAACATTACTTTGTGGAATCATTACATTTACATTACAATATATGTATTAAATAATGTTTTTTATGTTATATAGGACTGAATTATCACAAAATTCTTTCCAAATTTCCAACACTATGACAAAGAAGAAGGGTATGCTAACGGTTTTACATTTTCTACAACCTCATTTTCTAAGAACTATATTTGTAAAATACTAAACAATTCGTCCACTTATCCTCTAATTACCCACCCATTTCTCCATTACCATTCACTAGAAATATATCCTACACGAATTTATAGGGATATTTCTCCCATGGTGTCCCCCAATTGTGTCATAAATCCCCCAATGTTCCATTCCTTAAGATCTAGGAGTAACACATGACGTTAAGGTAAATCTCCACTTATATTTTCCAATAAAGATTCATTTTGTGGTACATCTTCCAATTGAAAGGAAAATTAATTTTTTCCCAATTCATATTATCAAAATTATTATAATAATAATAATTTAGTGTTTGTATACCCCTAAACCATATAATTCAATAATTTTCTAAAACATTTTTTAATTCACGGCATGCTCTTAAATTAACTCCTCAAGACTTATATCTTCTATTTAAGAAATTATATTTTATTTTCATTGTGTGGATTAAAAACCCACTTTATTTTCATGGGGTGGAAAAATATATGTAATAATTATTTATTTTATTTTAGTGTTCACATTTTTGAGACACACATTTCCATTCATGGGTAAAAAACGACATTTTATTCATATAAATAAGCTCATTTATATGTCATGATTTTATTATAAGAAACCCATTCTTTATCCTCCATGGTTTATTAGTGAAATTCATTATTATAATCTATGTGGATCACATTAAATTAATATCTATGAAGGGTAAGCCCTGATAGCTCTCCAATACATTGGGTAAATAATTTAATCTTTATAAATATAATTTTTTTAGTACCATAGTGAATATCCATAATTGTTATCATTTATTGAACCTTGTGGAAAAACCTTGGCGATATTCTCATGAATGTCCCATTTAAAATTTCTAGCCAGATTTCAATGTTATGATTCAGGTTCTTATTATTATGATATGCCTCATGATCATGCTTTATCATTATGCCATGTGATCTAATTGTTATATCTCTTGATCATATGCTATATGTATCTCTTGTTTATTTCATTACATGTCATCATGACCACCTCTTTTCATTGATGTATGTACCCTGGTTATGATATGTATTTAATATAACATTGGGTTAAGAAATAAAGATTAATTTCATGTTGATTTAGAATATTGATTAATGTTTTAATGTATTATGTAGTTTTTAAAGAATATAAATTGAAATGATCCACTGTTTTGTACAATGTAATGAAAATTAATTTAATTAAAAGGCGGGAGACTATAATAATGGTTTATGGGAAACCATTTTCACTAACATGGACCCCAACAGCTTCAATAAATAGTGAAAATATTAACTATTATAAAAAACATCCATTTTATTCAAATAATTTAAATTGATAAAATTTCATTTAAATTTTTTTTTAAAAGATTAATTAGTTAAACAATATCATTAATAATATTATCTAGATTATTTAAATCAATTTTTGGTTTAATATTGACATATATTATTTTCATACGCAATAATAACATAAAATTTTCAAAAATAAAAAATTCCATTGAAGATTATAGGATTATTATAAAATTAATTTATTCCTCTTATATTGATTAAATTATATAAATTGTATTAAATATTAAGAAAACATTGAAATTTAATATAATATTACAAAAATACTTTTTGGTATTGATTAATTGAAGAAACAATAAAAATTGTCAATGGGAAAATATGTTAATTTAGTCTAACATTTTTTTTAAAAAGTAATAATGCCAAAAAAAATTCTTTCAATCCGTATTAAATGATTTTATTCCAACCATTATATCCATTGGTCCAATATTTTTTTTTTTGGACTATTCTCTATAAAAATGACCAATATAATATTTTACTTAAAGAAGATGACAAAAATGATACTCTATTCCTTTTAAATATATCTTCTATTACCACATAGGGATGAAATCAAGATATGAATGAATATTAAAGACAATTTTAAAAAGTATGAAATTATTTTTATTGTATATATTTATTTACAATTGTTTTAAAAAATAAAATTACCTTATATTTGTTTGCAACACTGACATAGTATTTATTAAATGAATAGAAAATTAAAATTTAATTATTTTAACTAAATTAAATTTTGTATATATTGATTGAATTATAGTTTTAAAATAGTTTCTTAGATAAATATAACATTTTTCAGATTTTTTGAAGGATTATTTCAAATTAATTTATTTTAATGTTGTTTTCAAAGTCAATTTAAATGAATATTTTCAATCGATGAAATTTATGATATTTTATAAGATATAATATTTTAGTAAATAATTTAAAATTCATATTAAATAATATATTTATAATATTTATTGGGATATGCTTTAAAATATACTCTATGGTTCATATAAGGGAAAACAAATTTTATTGTGACTATCATGACCCCTAAAGAGTACAACATTGTTAACGGTAATTGTCAAAAATAGTTATGAGGGTTTAAAATAAGTCAACCAAAACATCCAAATATAAAATTTTCCAATTTTTTTGATGAAAGAATTTAGAACCATACTAATATAATATTTTTATTATATCAGTGTGCATCTATTTTAAAATTAATAATAATATATATACAATTAATATTTAATGAAATTCCAATAGATCACCTTCCCCCACTTATAATAGTGAAACTCCTCTTATTTTTCTATGAAAGATAAAAATTCCATTTTATAATACCATAATATCCCAAAATCCATTATATAAATCCCATTCCATGTCTAGGATTATTTATTTTAATTTAAAACCCCTCATTAAAGTATTTTTGGGGAAACCTAAAGTATATTTCCAAATATTGTGTATCTTTGTTAACCATGCATTTTTTGTATTACTTCTCCTTCCATATCCTTCATATACTATTAAAAATGGAGGATAAAAGTTAATGAATATCAAATTTATATAATATTATGTTATGATAATGAAACTCCATATATACATTTCCTATTCTATCAAATGAGATACAAACCTATTTTATCTGTGTAAGAATGACAATTGTCTCTCAAATGGATGTAATTCGATTTCCATCACCACCAATAATAGTTGTTTTTAATGATGTATTTAAAGTATATATTTATATATTTATATTTGTTTAATGAAATAATTGTCATTATATAGTGATAATATATCATATAATTTATTATATATCCATTCATTAAAAAATAAGTGTTCTGTTAAAGGAATTTGTGTGACTTACAACCTAAACAAATCGATCTGATCCATTTTATCATAACCACATAACATTACTACTATATGTCATGGTAATTGTAGAAAAAATATTATATTTACTTCAAAAATATCAGTTTTTAATGATAAAAATATATTTAGGATCTTTTATTCATGACAATTGAAAAGGGGATACGTTACTCATGCGTGTGTACAACTTACCATCACCATATTTGTAATGAAATCCAATTAATATAACAATAAAATAAGGTTTGATTAAAATATATATATATATATATATATATATATTATTTCATGATTATTATTTATGATATGATGGAGCAATTAACACATTTAATCTATTCAAACAATAGAATAAATTTTAGACATATGAACAGAATATAATCAAAAAATCCGATGTGAACATATATTATAAATAATTACATTTTACTTTTTATTATATAATATAATCATAAGAATGAATATTGATAAATAAAATAAAATAATTTTTTTTGGAATATTAATATTTATTTAAGGAGTCAAACTTCAGGTAATGGGTTTTCTAACTCAATTTCTTTTAATTGGATTATCTTATCTTGATTGTCTTTGATATTATATGATTATTTTCATTATTAATTTTGATTATTTTTTGATATATTTAGATTTTGTTTCATTTGTATTTACATTTGATAGACATAACCAATTCATTTATTGATTCCCACTTCAACAGTATGATCTAGGTAATAGATTTCATGTCAATTTACACTCTTTGGATACATAATTGTTATTATAAAACTACATCTTTTTATACGGCGTATTTAATGCCCCATTTTTATGAAATTTTATGAATATATTTTTTAATATTATTTATTCCAAGGGGTTTATTATTCAAAAGATACAAAAATTACAATCATCAATTTCAAAATGTCATCATTATTAAGGAATTTTTAAGTTTATGTCTCAATTGGTTGAATTATTTAATCTCTACCTAGTAAACAAATTTTTTTTCTTATCTTGTATTAGTATCTTTAAATGTATTTTTTTCCATTCACTTTCCACAATATAATTGTGTACGATACTGAATTTACATTTTTATGAAAATTAAAAATGATTTTTACTCAATTTGGAATCATTTCATTCATTGTATATATTTCTAATAATATTTTGTAAATAATTTTTTAAATTTATCCAATAATTTATTAATAATAATTTCCCCATGCTTATTTTAAAAATTCATTAAAATGAATCATTTTTTCATTTAATGAACCTGATTCTTTTTAAATTTTTACTAAAAATAGGAAGGAAATTAATTTTTTAACCTACCTAGGATCCAAAAAAAGTTCAACCCATCAAGAATTCGACTTACATTGATTCTTCTTTAAAATATATTCATGGTTCCATTGGATGAAAAAAATATTAATAATTTTTAGGAAATTTTTTGTTTTTAAAATTGGATTTCAAAACAAATATGGAATTTTGATCAAGAATGTTTCTAAAATTCTTGTTTTGTAATTACTATTAATAAAAAGAAATAACGTATAATTTTTATTATTACATGTTGTTACCGAAACCCATGCCTAGAACTGACCATGGATGGAAAAATAGTTTTAGACAACATTTCCTCCACATAGACCCAAAAAATCACAAAAGGTACTTACTCTCAATGCCACATCATGAATCTATTCATCATTATGAATGGAGTGAAGCAGAAAGGAAGACCGCTCTGCGACCTCCGCAATAAAGGGACAGAAGCCTCTGCGAGTTCAAAGAGCATTGAAACAATGAAAAAGTATAGAAGGAAGCCTCCACAACTCTGAAAATTCTGCCTCTAAACATGAAATGAAATTTATTTCATGTCACACCCTCACAACATCGCGATACTCAGTGCCAATAAATATGATTCTCAACCCCACCCTAAAGGATTCCTACCCTAACCTTTCACCCTTTGAGCCCCCATTTCACGAAGCACCCCATTCTCGATGAACCAGGGCGAGAATTCCTCAACCAAGGTAATTGAGAATCGAAAACCAGATTTCCCTTTGTTTTAGTTTACATCTGATTCATGTTAGGATTCCCATTTTGAATCCCCACATGAATTGAAAAGGAAGGATTCCCTTTTAGGCACTTAGGGCTTAGTAGATAATTCATCATGCGTGAAGCATCCACCAAAAATAGTTCGACTCCTTGCCTATGATGATATTCCTTCTTCTCCAGGATCTTCCATTCATAGAGACCCTTTTTAACTGGTTTCATAAAGAATCCTCCTTCAAGAAGCTCATTCTCTTTGTCAGGCACCATAGCTTTGTGAATCACTTTTTAATGTGGACTTCTTCTTCACAAACCTCTCTATTTTGCGACCCTCTAGGCTTTTGCATAGTGATTTCCTAGCCCCCTGAGCAGTTCTCCATATTTCATTGCCCTTATTAATGCTTCAACGCATAGGCATGATAGTGAATATTACTTTTTCACGTAGCCATGGTAACAAAGACCCATAAATTGACCACTGCCACACCCCGTTGTATATTTTCATTCATTATACCTTCCTTCTTCCATGTGTGGGTTCTTGGATGTTATGTAAATCCAAGGGATGATGGGCGAGTACTCTTCATCTGAGCTGAAGGATGTTAAACTACCAAAAACCATCATCCATAACAAATAAAATTAAATTGTGATATTTCAAATTCATAGAAAGACATGGGAGACTAGAATTATAATTAGAACCATCTTTCTCTCACTAGATGCTCCATTTTTTATTTATTTTCATGTGAACCTCATGAAGTATCCACATAAGCCCTGTCACACTCTAATAGGGTGTTCTTTGTATGATGATCATATTTTCCTCATACATTTTTACCCCTTATTTGGGATTCCCTCCAAGATTAAGACCCAATCTCTATCTCCCTAGGCTGCTAACCATATGTATTCCCCAATTCATCAATAGTTGAAGCACCTTTCTTAAAATGCCCATCTGGTCTACTATCATATATTTTTTCTCCCCCTAATCATGAATCACATGGGATTAGTGCTTTACATTTGTCATGAAATCCGATCAACTAGATGCTAAATAATCATATGTCCCAATCCCCCTCATCCATCATTATGTTAAACTATATTCTATATATAACTATGTGGAATATGATTCCTAGTTTATGGAATAATCAGGAAGCCTCCGAGATGTATAATCCCATCACTCCCACAATCCATCTATTCTGTGCATTTCACATTGGTTCTCCTTCATTTTGTGCAATGCTAAACTGTATGACCCTCACCCTACGTGATTATATAATAAAACAACCAAAATATGATTTTTTTTTTATTCATAGACATTGGGAAACATAGGAATCCTCTTTGAGTTCTAACCCCAACCAAATGGTACACTCCAGTAATGCCTCACAGGGATATAACCTATTGATGTGATAATTTCCCTTTTAGGTTCCATCTCCTGGGTCCAAATATCAAATGTGTTATGATCCTCCCATCGAGGCTTCTAACCTTGAAAAATCCCTACACTCCATCCATACACTTCCAACCAAGTGTATCTCTCTTACGATGAGTCATTATCTATGTTTGTTCCCCTGTAGGTCCTCAGGTTGTTGTTCTTTTTCTGCACCTCGATTCATCACCCCATCTTGGAAACCTATGTAGACCTTGATCCAATATGTAATGCGGCATATTTAGGAAATATACTGTGTTACAAGACCTACCCCATAATCATCATGTTGATTACATTAGATTAGACTCATCGATTTCATCAAATCATCCATCATCCACACTGATCTTACCTAGGCTGCCACATCACGGTGGGATCATTCCATTCATACTAGATACTCACTATGTGTGAGACCTATTAATTATCCCTCATCCAATAAAAATTGTCCCTATTGTGATGGGATGATAACCATGGGTATTCCCCAACATTTCATTGGGTCGCTGTCCATTGTGTCCTTCTTGATTTTATGACCCACCCTTTGAACTACGTGGGGTTTAATCCTTGTCTTCTTCTTAGGGTATGTAGGAAAAAAATTTGTGGTTCAATCCAATGAAACAAAAATCCTTGGTGTCCCCCATTTTAGGACCCACCTTATTTTATACTACAATTTTGGTGTTCAGATCAGCCTTTATTGTGAGAAAACATCCCCCTTTTGGGAAAAAACATCCTCGGTCTGTCCTCATGGATGTTTTTATCCATCAATCTTGTAAACCATCCTATTGCTCATATCTAGGGATGTAACTATCTGATCCACTCTCATTAGTGTTCCAATCAATCCGATCTGTCTTAGCTGGATGTTAAACTTACAGCACAACCCGTGTCTAACATGGGAAGCCACAAAAATTTTTTAGGCATGCCTCTATCATAATATTCCACGCAATCAATATGGGATTCCATAGGTTTCTGCACCCTTGAGAATCCCTATAATAAGGGAGACTTTATGTGTACCATGGTTTCAATGTCCTAATATTACAGTGATGCCCAATGTGACTACTTCCCTGTCCAATGTTGGCTCACTGGACTTAGCCCCATTGGAATTTCCTGAAAGAATCATTGTAATTAACCGGTTCCATAAAGATATGGAATCATGAGGGGTTTCAAAATGGACATCTTAACCTTTAATGGATACCTAGATTTTTTGTGAAATTTTGTTCAGGAATCCATGGATGGAGAGGCTAACATCCCATCATCTTATTTTGATGAAGGAACATACGTCACTTAAGATGTGATAAATGTCGCCCGCATATGGAATGCGGGAATGTGTGTTACACTAATCAAATAATAAAATGTAAAATGTTTTCGAGAAGTAGGACCTGATGCAAGGGCCATAAATAGAAATAGTTAACATGATGTGAATCATTTCTCCTTCAACCATGGGGATTAAAATCATTTGATACATAAGTATGTAAGTGTGTCACCAAATCCAACAATCTGATTCCAAGTCCCACCATGAAAATAGTGGGTCTAGCATAGAACTCATGTGAATTTGGGGCTCTTAATCATTAGTCATTCTAGTCTGTGACATCATCATCGTGGATCTATTAATTTTATCATGGAGGACTGATTGATGTTGGGGCACTGGGAACTTCATTCTTACTATCTGTACTAATAGCTGAATATTTATTCTTTGGAAGAACCAAGCTACAAGAACACATTCATCTCCCCCTATATACGAGGGGGTTGGGTATGTGCTATTTCTTCAATGCTACACAGCTCCACCACTGTGATGACATCATCCACAACAATTTCTTCTACCTTCCCTTGCCCATCTCACCTATAGAGTTTATCTAGAGGTGCTATATTGTTACACTTATTCGATGATACAAATAAGAAGGGGTCATCCCAATGAGGGATATGGACCATCCAGATATATTGTATTTTGTTCCTCATTGTAACCACTTCCCACAGAAACCATGTTGGGATCCTCTACTCCCCCCTCTCACATTCCAAAATTTCAGATGCCTCTCCCCGGAATGGAGCCATAGTTTACTCCACCACACTGATGATGTTAGGGATGATCAAGTCATCACAGATTTGACTGTAACCTGAGAGCCCCCTAAGAGGGATCCACTAGGATTTATCAATTTTTTCATCTGGTCCCTCAGTTCATGGAACTGGTGGTCTCCACCCCTACATTGTCGTCCCTGAATCTGGTAATCCAATGTCAATGTCGGTTTCTAGCTCATGAAGATTCACTTAATGGTGTGTCATAATATATAGATTTAGTGGATCATGACACCATGGATGCATACAATCAGATATATTTTATTACTGATTAGAGATTCTTGTGGGCTCGATCTGTATTGAGATCCCAGCCACCCCATGGTCATGCTGGGTTGACTCTTCTCGTCACTGGTATGATAAACAACTATTGTGGGCCAACCCATGACATCGAGATCAAGTACGAAGTTCCGCTACATAACATTTCTAGTCTCTGTGGAGTTCCTCCTCATGCTCATGATCCCAAGTAGGTTTTACCCATATTTAATGTTATTAACACAAAGGTCCTCTTCACCCCATCACCCATTAGCACATAGGTCCTCCCTTTTTCCAGTTTGATCATTAGAAAGGTATTACATATAAAAGCACTAAAAAATGGTGCATAGGTCCTTCCAATTACGCAAGTGGCCAACATGGAAGTCATCTGCATGACCTTACTATCTCTAATGGAGGTCCTCCCCGCTCCAGAACTTACAACCATATAAGTCCCCCACATGTGACCCACACTCATCATAGAGGTAGCCCCTCATGTTTTTTGACATCTACCCTGGTGATCCTCACACACCAGCATAACCAAGAAGAAGTCCCCCCCCCCTCTCTCTCAAAACATGAAGTTCCTCCCCATGTACTTATCAGTACACATAATATATGTACTCCCCACTCTAAAAGTGTCAGTTATAGAATTCTCCCCCTTAGTCCTTACCAGCTCCGGTGTAGTCCCTCCCTGCTCCATCCCCATCCCTTTTAGAGGTGCACCTTGTTTCCGAGATTTACCCTACCATGTGGGACGGTACTAAGGCTGAACTGATAAACGTCTCCACTAAAAGAATATTTATCCATAGTTCCAGACATTTGTCAATATGGTCCACTATTCATATTTATAAGTGGAGTGTGATTCAATGATGTACCCTACATCCTGATCCTCTGCATTAGAGTCATGTGAAAAGAACTAGGTCTATCAAAGTCTTCCTTCTAGATAGTGAAATGTATCAGATCCCCAAGACCCTGTATAGGTACATACATGAGGAGGAATTTTTGTCCCCATTCCATTGCCTTTCCTTGCAGTCCACTCTATTATCACGAGTATCATTATCCACTTCAACATTAGATTTTGGAGAATTACTATAGGGGTAGATAAATGATTGGAACCACCCAGATTATTCAGAGTAGAGTACTCCTTCTCACATTAAGTGATGGTAAAAACACTATCATATAGAGAGATAAATATGTAGTTAGTTCCACCTATAGTATATGAACTAGAATATAACAGCTTGTCACCTGGATCCACATTCTCTCCACTGGCCAATCCTCCACCATATAGGTCCATCTTAGAACCATTACTGATTCCTCATCCACCTCCAATTGATGAATAGGGATACCATGGGTAAGATCCTAACTCTAAAAGATGAATTTTGTGGTCTCATTATCACAGTGTTCCATCTTCATGAGATGTTATGTTCGATCACAAATTTATACATCGGCATTCTGAAGCCTCTCACCATGGATGATGTCATGTGTTTCCACTGAAATCTAGGGATGAAGCCCTTCTGTCTTCATCATCATTGATTGGATTGTCAAAAAATCCATGAACATTATGATGAAATCATCATGTAATTATCCCTAGTTGAGTTAGGCACATATCATATTTCATAGAACCTTTCACCACCCAATTATCACTGGACTCTTCAGCAACGATTTGTGGATATCTTCAATGTGCTCGATAGTGTTATTGATGAGTCATATCCACAAATCCAAATCCTTTTCTACGGGTAGTATGATGGTATTCACATAATTATTATCCTATTTCAACCAGATCTGCTAGCTGATATCTGGGATATTCCCTTGGGAAGAGTCGTAGTAAACCTCACAAAATTCACAGAGAATGACACATAGGCAGAGCTCAATTTAGAGAAACTACCCCCTTGAGCTAGTTACACTTTCATTGGATCCCCATAGGAATTTTCACTCACCAAAAATGACATTTACGTGCCCTTGCAGACACCACCATGCCATTTCCTGTTAGCTAGGATCACAAAATGGGTGAAGGAAACACTTAGATTGTTAATCACTCTGACTCATCTAGATCGACTCAAACGGAAGTGTATTATCCTGAAAAGTTCGTGTTTCTCACAAAGCATGTGGAATAGAAGAATGTTATTACATGCTCCTTGTCGATCGCATAGCGAAATGTCAACTTGATTATGGTGATCCATGGTATAGTCCCAACCACCATCCAATGGGGAAACAAGGGAACGTACGGGTACCCCCAAGTGAGTTTCCCCTACTGATCTTGACAAACATTCATATATTGATAGGATGGAGGTAAGAGATTATGGAAAATTTCATGATATAAATAACCAAATCCTCCAGAGCAATCCAACAATCTTCTTCGAGATCTGGCTCCATAGGCTGCTCCATCAGTGGCCCCACAAGCTACTTCGCATGTCATCCCTCCACTATATCATCGGGTCATTCCACCAGCCATTCCACTATCCCTACGCCCACATATAAATTGAATATCCCAATAACACACTTGTATGTAGGGATACTCTCCATGATATGATCCCTTAACAAGTTGATTTTGTGGCCCATATCTGCACTCTCCTTAAGGACCTTGAAACCCAACAGGTGGGGATCCCACCTAATAGAATGCCATATATGGCATGGGTGGATGGTATTCCAACACCCCTGGGATATAAGAATCCTAATTTATCCCTATTCAATGGGACGAGAATCCCCATGTAGCATCTGGTCCAAATTATATCAAGGTGCTAACCCATGGTAAGAACTACAATGTAGCAATAGTACATCAAGCATCAATGCATTATATAGACACTAGAAGGGATCACATTATCTAGTATAGTCTGATACCCATAGGGTTGATATCTTATTGGGAGGATCATTGCAGGTAGTTTCTATATCAATTTAGCTCCACCATGAAAATTAATAGTATCTCTGACCTATTCCTGTTCCTACAATGGCCCGATTGGTGAGTCACCGAATTGGTCCCTAGATGGGAGTTCCTCGCATGTTCACTCAACTGTCGCTAACTCAATAGATGTTAATGACAATGTGCATGGGGGAATATTATGAATAAAATTGTTCCCTATCTTATCACCCAAAACATTCTAGGTGGATTCCATAATTTTTTAAAATTGTTCAGTGAATAGAGGAGGACTTGTAGTAATTCATGTAGGAATGCTCGTTTCCTTCCACAACTCATAAATGAAGAGCATCCAGGGTTGAGACTGCTGTTGTTTCACAGGAAGAGGACCCCAGGACAAAAGAATTGTTGGTGATAGATCCTCCTCTCTAGCCTCACCGAGAGACTCAATATCAGGTAAATCCTCATGTTTAGCATCCCCCACCTCATAATTGGTATGCACCACTGTGTAATAAACCACCACCACCAATCCATGATAATTAAGTTCCTCCCCCTCATCCATATTGAACTCTTCATCAGGGCTAGGCACCCAGGGTCAGTTTTTTGGATTCGAGAAATTATGACTACTCATTTGAAAAGGATCGGGTTCTTGGTTATTTCTGGAGTTCATTGGATCACAGAGTCCTATAATTTTTAGAATATTGGAGACTTCAAGTGGCTGATATAATCGATAATCCTGATTTCTACAACAACCAAAGGTTCTATAGTCATACTCTTATGATTTTTTATGTGTTCAATAACTGGATCTATGACTATATTTACTATAATATAGTCATTTTGGGACCTACCCCAACATAGGTGGGATGTTTCTCTACGAGGCATGACAACGACTATAAGGGTGAATGGTAACAGGTCCCCAGCTATGGGTCTCAGGAATATGGAAACTGGATATCTCTCACCATGTCATTTGTGCGTGTATGATTAAACTTATTCCTTTTGAAGCCTCCATGCCTCCTTATGCTATCGATTCCTTATCCATATCCCAGCATTATACCTCCAAGAAGGGAAGGCACTAAAAGTGTATGGAATAGAAAATCCCCCCACAAGTGGGGTAGCTATCCCACATTATTGGATAATTCATCCACCCAGAGATGGGAATCACCCCAAGATCATCCATGAATTAGAGGATTATTAAAATGTTGATAATTAGTATGAATTATTGAAATCCATTGATCTGGGGGACCCTTACATGATTTTGGATGAAGAGGACTTCCATAAAGATCCTCTAAGGGTCCCTAGTATAAGTGATCATCAACAAAGCTGTAGATACATGAATAATAATAATGGAATGTTCAACGATTTAAGCTAGTCCATGAACACCATTGAGACTAGAGAGAAGGCTTAATGTAGAACTCAATATTTGTAGTCATATTTTCTTGTCTCATCATGTTTTTTCCCACTCCCATTGTGCTTCTTGATCAATTAGAGCCACCATGACTACACTACAATCATTTTCCCCTAGATGTGGCCACACCACATCCATGTAATAATCTGAAAATAGTCATTTTGGGTGTTTCATCTAGGGAACAAAGGGATAATCCCATCACCAGTAGGAGTGCACTGATTGAATCAGCAGTATTCGTCATACCACATGCTATGGGGCTACATCCCAGCTGATGAAATGTTCAACTAGTGTTGTTGTATGATGTAATTACACACCTTGGTAGGATTATTTTAATGATCTTGATCCTTGAGGAAATACCACTATCTGAAAATATAATGTATTCCCTCACATAGGCTTTAAGAAGCACCCTACAGTTCCAAAAAGAGGTTGAAGCTATAGATTCATTCCACGATAATGAAGATGGGCATGCTGGATGTCTGGAAAGCGTCTCATTACCAGGACAACATAAAGGTTCACCCACATAGGAGAACATTCACTAATTATACATCATTATCCACCTTAATGTCATGGACGTCCACTATTGTCCTGTGGACATTGTTTATGAGATCGATCTCATCGCTACCCGGATGCTCTGCATGATGGGGATGTATGAAACTGATGTGAATCCATTTATCCTAATGATTCATTGTTATAAAAGGTCTGAGAAGATTCCATGTGGAAAGATATTCTGAAGACCATATTTGGGGGACTGATTATTAATAATAAATTCAAGGTTGTCATATAGGTCACTACCTACAATGCGCTGATTGGAAGGCATTTTCTCTATCTTTATGTAACAGTTATTTCCTTATATCATCAATGTTTCAAGTACTCCCTCAATGGTCAAGTTGGATTGATACCAAGTAATGCATCTCCCATTGCCTCTTGTGAATCCCACTATCTGGATTTCAGATACTAAAAAAAGAAAAGACATGCATGTTCAAACCATAGAGGCTGAGAATACTACTCTTTCTATAGACCTGTTGGAGGATTTGGATGATGATTATCATTCCACTAAACCATCAGTTGGAGGTCAAGAACCCAGACATGGGACACTACTTTGTCATTTCTGAGATGAGGGGATGACATGTTCCAATATATAAGGAACATTATAAGATTACCTCATATTCCTACACAAATTAGGATCAAGTAATTCCAGTGCACCTCACCCATGTATGGTAGTAGGATATACAACATATAAAAACAGAAATATGATATACATGCTTGTTTTATCGAGCTAAGTTTAACTGACTCAAGCCAACAGAACACCAATTCATTGATATTATATTGCATGGGAACCTGGGTTGAATCCATGAGGGTAATGGATCAACATGTTTTGAATCCTTGGTTTCCATTGGGCATGAGTCTCCCAATGGAGATTCCATTTTCGATCTTCCCGACAATAGATTTCCGTCAAGATCAGCTAATTCAGAACAATTGCATTTAATTGATGATCTGATCTCTAGGGGCGATGAGGATGATTTGGAATACACTACTCCTACATTTGAGGGAGGTTTCTCCACCACCATCTATGAGTTGGTATAGATGAATCTTGGTATTGCGACTTATATGAGAACAACACTAATCAGCATAGCTAGGCTAACGGAAGAGAAACAATAGTATGTGGATTTCTTAAAGTAGGATCGGGTGTATTTCCCAATATCTATGATGAAATTTCAGGACTAAATCCTCATGTTACTATCCACCATCATGGTCTCCTAGTGAATCATCATATGTTCAAACAACCTCCCATAATGTTTCACCCCTCTCACGATGCCATGGTTGGGGCCAACGTTGATTAGATCATCAAATACAACATCATTAAGGATGTATAGTAACCCAAATGGTTATAAAATATAGTTCCTATTAGGAATAAAAATGGATAGATCAATGTCTACATTGAATCATGGGATATCAACTACCACTATGTGATGGATGATTTCCCCCATATTGTGATAGAGTTGTCGTTCAACTCCACCATCGGATTCCATGCCCTCACCTTTATAAATGGGTATTATAGAAATAATCAAGTCAAAATGGCCCCATGGATGAATAATCGACCACCTTTAGATGCACACATTAAACATGTTATTACAATTTAATTCCATTTTTTCAAATAATGTGTTAACTATCAGCACGACAAGCACCTCGAGTTTAAACCGATCAATGGGATGTTGGTATAATATTATGTGGATGATTTGGGGGTCAAATCTCGCTAGCATAAGGACCATATCAAGGATATCAAGAACGTGTTCATGTTACTTATCTCCCACCATCTGATGTTGAACCCATTGAAATGTGATTTTAGGTATTCCTTTTGATTTTTTTCTATGATTTCTCATTTGTAATAGAGGAATCAAGATCAATCCAGATAATATCAACGCCATTAGTCAGATGCCACCTTTGAGAAACCTTTGAGAACATCAAGGATTTAAAGGGAAATTATCATATATACACCAATTTATTGAAATTATGGCTTGAATGTGTTATCCACTATCCCATATTAGAATGAAAGGTTTCATCAACTAATGAGATGAATAATTTCAAACCACTTTTGAGGAAATCATATAAAACATGATGCAACCTCTAGTTCTGATGCCTCTTATCTCCAACAGGCCACTGATCCTCTATGTGACTACACAGAAATAATATCTCAGCACCCATCTCCCCCATAAGAATACTGAAGGGAGAAAGGAAATTTATACAATCTCAGCCACATGCTCCTTAACAAAGAGATCAGGTACTCTGTTATCAAGAATAGTTTTCCATCACATGTTTTCACAGTGATGAAGATGCAATATTTTCTACAGAACCACGAGATATAGCTCCGATCCGATGTGGATATCATAATGTATATAATAAACCTCCATATGTCATTAATCCACCCAGCTCATTGGGAAGTGATCTATCCAAAATTCAACATTTGGTCTATCCCACTAAAGGATATCAATGGTCAGGCGTTGGGAAAATTCCTTGCTTCCCATACAACTCCCATAGACAAGTATTTGGATATTTATTTTCCAAACAAGACCATCCTCTTAGTGGATAATGTTGTGATGTGTTGGAATATTCATTTTAATGGTTCCACACAGAGCCCCACCATATGGATACTTAAGGATCCTAGACACATCTGAGTATGATTTAGTATTGTCTTCATCAATCCTACAAATGATATGCTTCTTTATTCATTCTTGTTGTAAGAAGGTCACAATAAATATGGGGTGGAGTATTGGGATTTAATAATTGGTATTGTGTTGCCCCTCAAGATTGATGTTTCCCACCTACATGTGAATGGAGAAAATGATCTAGTCATCATGTAGATCAACGGTGACAGCATCATTAGGAAGCCAGAGCTATTGACCCTATTAGAGCACATTCACTAGTTGTCACCAAGTTTCCTTCTCAGTCATAGGTCAGCAACATCTTGAGGTCACGGTATGGTTATTCCAATTCCTTGGCTAGCCTACTCGCTTATCTTTCAGATCCTGGCCAATATGACCTACTTATTCACATTTTTAATGAAATGGTTATCGCCCTCATCAGTTCAGACGAGTATGATAGCTAGTATGTAAGTGACCTTAATAATGATGTCTCAATATAATTACCTCCATTTACCTTCTTCATAGAAGAATATACCCCGGGTTGGATAATTACCTTCGTTGATTATCACCAACATGGAAATCTACTAACATGCAGAGCCATTCAATAGTGAATCTATTGTCTTGAAGTGAATTTTTTCCTCTATAGTGGCCCAAAAATTGAATGAATCCTCTAAAAATAGGAGTTTGATGGGGTTCCCATAAATTTAATTCAAGGAAAAGATATTTCCCACACCATGAAGTAAGTCCATGCTGGTTATGATGGTGCTTCTCATGAAATGTTGATGCTCTCGCACTAGACACGAAGACCAGACTACTTCTAGCCCACAATGGACTATGACCCAATCGAGTTCATCAAGGGGTGTCAGGTTTGACAAATCCATGCCAAAATTTTATAATTGCCACCAAAATCATTCATCCTTCCATGTAGTCATATACCACTATAGACAGAGGTCTTGATGTTGTGAGACCATATCCACCACTAATAGATCAATAGTTTCACATTATCCTGAACACCACCGATTTATTTTCCAAGTGAGTAGTAGTGATACTTCATAATGAATTAAAAGACCATTCTATTTTTGAGTTCGTGACCTCTAACCTCATCCACCATTTAAAACTCCTCCATACTATTCTCACTGATGACGACACCATCATTCCATCATATGAGTTAATGAAACTGTACATTAAGTAAAAAATCTTGTCTAGCCAAATATCTCACTATCAGGATAATGTAAATGGTGAGATCAATGTATTCAAAAAGATCCTCTCAATCATTTTGCAGAAGATGTATTTTCAGAACAAGAAGGGTTGGCTGGAAAATATCTCCAACTCTCTCTAGGCTTATCGGACGACGACTTACAATCCCACTAATGTGACCACGTATTCTATACTGTATTGGAATGAATAATTACGACTGATAGATATTTAGTTTCCATCACCCTGCACAATTTACTATGATCGTCAAACATCACCAAAGGTTACTAATATCCATTTTAATGAAAATGAATCCCTTGATCATAATAGGTTCTTTGCCTTACAAAATTTGGGGAGGCACCATAATAGGATAGCCAGATCATTCATTAAGAAGTTATGTCTCAATTCATTAATCCAAGGTGAAATTGAATTGGTTCTGAGAATTCCATAGATACCCAGTTGGAAGCTACCAATTTTGAAAACCTAATGGGAGAGAACCTACATTATTCATGAGGATTACCCCAATAATTCATACACTTTGGTTACCAAGGATGGTTAGTGAATCACTCATTCCACCATTGAAAAATCCCTCAACTAGTACTTCTCATGAGGACATCTCTTTTTTTTCATTCAGACTACAAGATGAGAGACTAACCCTCTTCACCATACCACATTACGTTGAACCATACATACATGTTTAATGAATAATGTTAAAATTCACGGGTCTTCCTTAACAACATGAATCTGTATTCTCATCCTTATGAGATATGAAGGAATGCATGGACATTTTTTATTTGTGTCCCACCAGGGTTTCCCAAAATTTATATCTCTTCTCCTCCACCAACTTTCATAAGTTATCTATTGGTATTTCATGTGGTTTTGGTTGGGGCCTCTCTTAGTACTCATTCAAATTGGGTATACAATAATCATAGCATGCTCTCGCCCCTTAAGAAAATCCCCATCACCAAATACTCACCGCATGAAGTTAAACAAAATGAAATTTCAGATCTAAATATGGATTGATTAGTACCCTAGCATGATACATAAGAATTACCAGACATTTTTTTCATCAAGTATTTCCCCAGAGCCATTGAAATCTCTCTTATCTTTCTAGGATTATATATGTAAAACTATGCATCATCACCATACTACATGATGTTAAACTATACCTATGTATTTAAATAATGATGTTAAACTGCACTTCATTTCAGAATTACCAGTGCCATGACTCGTGCCCAAACTGGATATGTAGGAATGACTATACATGTTGTCTTAGGGAAAATCCTAGGTTTGATCCCACATTCTTCTATTTGGATACATAGTGTGGTGTGATACCTCCTTGCCCCTCTTTCAAACTGGGTTCTTTACCACATCATGCTATGTGTACCCTTTAGAAAATTTCTATTTTCTAGTATTTATGTCCCACAAGATGTAAATATGTACCTTCATTCTCACCACATGACGTTAAACATCATAATATTCGAGAAATATTTTTATCTTAATTTCTATTCATATGGGATATTTTAGAACTCCCAAACATGTTTTCCTTGAGTCCATCCCTTAGTGCTGCAAATCTTATTATCTCTTCGGCCTCTTGGATGTCGTTTTGTATTTTGGGATTACATGGTGTGGTATGAGACTTATTTATACATAATTCACATAGGTTATGCGACTTACTCATCATTTAACCCATTAAGTACCTACCCTTCACCTCATACTCACTATAAGATGTTATGCTGCTCGACATTCCAGAGATATGTATATCATGATTCCCATCCTTATGGAATACGTAAAAATTACCAGACAATTTTTCTTCGGATCCATCACTATGTTCCTCCATTTTTCGACTCACAACATGAGGTTTCTCATAGGAGTGAATAGTGTGGTTCGATACAACATGGTTCCTCGTTCACATTTTGTTTGCAATAGCTTCACTATGAACCTCTCTTAATAGTGCGTCTCCCCCCACATCTTTATCCCATGAAGGTCAATTTCACAACATCTTCAATAAAAATGTGTGTCTTGATTCCCATCCTTATTAGATACATAAGAACAGTAATAAATCTTATATTTGGGACCATTCATTGGATTTTAAACCTTTCTGACCTTTTTTGGACTTATAGGGTTCGAGTTCTACGACCTTAATCTAAGATTACTCCAACCCCAAAATACATTATGTTGTTATGTCCTACCAAAAAGTCAATAAAACTAAATTCCATTTATAGTCATTCCTTCATGACCAAATAGGCCACTTCCCCTTTTGTCCTACATGACATTAAACTATGCTTTGTCTTTTATACATGATGTTAAACTGCACAGAATTCATGAAATATATATGGATTGCTTCCTATCCTGATAAGATACATATGAACTCCTGGTAATTTTTCCTTTAGGTCCAACCCAAGGTTCATCATCCCATTTCCCCATTTACCCACTTGTCTCCTCAATTCATGTACCCCTAGTGGAAACCCATGACCACTATCTCTCCTTATTAACATGCTTAGATGCACTCTGTTAAGGGACATGGAGTGTAGTATTCTATATGTACATTCTCTCATTCCTCCACCATGTGTTTCATGTCAATTGTTTGGGTCTTAATCACCATCCAAATTCAAATGTACCCCCAAATGGTATGGTTGGTAAACCTTAAGGATCACTTAACGCTCTGAGCCAATGTTTAGAGGGATCTTGAATGACATCATGAGAAATGTTCTGCCCGCATTTTTGAATATTGTCAATAGATGAACCTGACTTGTTTGTTCCCATTCCAAGTCACAGGATGTGGATACTATGCTTTTAATATGGAAAACATCTATCTTCCATCATTATTCTAATCCATTTGAATCCAAAATGTCGATCCCACAATTCACATTCCTTTTAAAATCATTATGTCTATATGGAATTTAAATATTCCTAGTACCATCCATCCATAATCATTTATATGTTTAGCGGTTGTGCAGGTGTCTTGGGGTTTTCCTAGATTCCAAAAAAAATTCTCCTTATTGTGTGCATCCATATGTTATAAAAATCTTCCCTGGCCCTTGTTTCCCACTCTGATCATTGATGACATGGGCTTAGGGGTTCAAGATAAAGTTTATAATTTCAAGTAATATTCACACATTGTATTTTCTAAACACTATGACCCAAAAATAGAAGTACAAATCCCGTGGTCCAAGCCCTATGAATTTAAATTGTGAGTGGGTTTCAACCAATGAATTTGTACTAAAATGTGGATTCTTTGGTACTCAATGAAGTATGATTTCTTTATGACACCATGTTACAAGTTTCTAAATTGGAAATCTCATTCCCAAGGTCCAAATTATATGAACTTAAACTAAGAGGTTATGTCCTAGGAATGTGTGGTGTGGTGTAGACTTTATATTTCCTCATTCACATCAGGTTACTTTATGGTTACACCACTACACATTTCTTCTTTTGGTTGGTCTGAAGTGTTTGTGAATAAAGTATAATTTTTGGTATCGGGATCTCATGAAATTAATGTGTGAAATGAAGTCAATTAGCCTTCATTGGAATGATATTTCCCCCTTTGGAATTGTCTGTTTTCCACGTCGTCCTTCTAGAACTAAATATTGATTGATTCTCATCCTTATGAGATATGTAGAAACACTGATAACTTTTATCTATGGTTCAACTGCCACCCCCTCAATTTGTATGGCCTCCTATCCTGGGTTATTTTAGGTGTACGTTGATGTGATTGAGCCTCTTGGATCACTTTATCTCTATATTTACAATTTTGACATCATTTACATCCCTTTAGTCTACTCCACCTAGAAAATATCCTTACCGAATGATGTTAAACAACATGGGTACCATCATCATTTCACATTCCACCTTTATTTGGATCTCCACCACCTAACACATTAGAGAGGACCCCAAATGGTGTGGATAATCATCCTTAAGGCTCGTGTATGAATCGGGTCCAATGTCTCATAGAATCTTGAATGATATATTGAGAAAAGTTCCACCCTTGGTTCAAATAAGGATAGTGGTCGACCATCATTTGTTTTTACAATTCCATGTCACATGATAAGGATACTCTTTTTTGAACATATTAAACTATTATCTTCCATCATTATTCCGCCTCTATTATGTCCAAAATATTTGGTGCACAGATTCAAATTTTCCTTCCCCATTATTCTCCAACACCCATACTATTATCCCTCCATATATATGAGTATTTTGAGTAGACATTCTGGCCTAGTTGGGATTTTCCGACCCTACAATTCTCTTTCATCTTCATGCACTCTCATGTGATGGCGAGATCCTAACATCACCCCTTGTTTCCCACACCAATTGTGGCTCATTTGGGATTAAGAGTTTTTGAGGTTAATACTCACATGTAAGACTATGCAAACCATATGGTCTAAGATTTATGACATTATATTAAGATCACATTCTTCTAAGCAATATGACATTAAACTATGCCTTATTGTCCCGCATTGTAACAACCCGAGATTTTATAAGATACATTATTTTTAATTTCATTCATATCTTCTATTGTACGACACACCAAGATTATCTTGCGCTATACGCAACACCATATTAGCTTGCAGTATACGCAACACTTTTCTTGGCTCTTGTTACACACAATTTCAAGTTCGTTTGATTGATGTTATTCTACGCAACATTGAGTGTGTATATATATATATATATATTCAATGTATAAATAAAATATGGTTGGATTATATTATACGCAACAACAAAGGAGTCGTGCACTACACGCAACCCTGACTTGGCTTGCATTACACGCAATCACGACCTTCCTCGATAGCGTGTGTTGTACGCAATACCGGGTTTTACTAAACAATGATATATTATTATAATATTGTTATGAACTAGCCATTATAAATAATGTTAATTAAATTTTGAATTTTATAAAATTAATATTCATCTTACACATTTCTAGAATATGGTATAAGAACAAAATAATTTTTTTGGGTAAAATAAGTATTTTTCAAAAAATGTAGTTTTGCCGCCTTTTGATGGCACACCCACTTTAAATCTAGTTTTTGACATGTTTATAAGTTCAATTTGACAAAAATAAAATTCTTCTTTAGAATCAGGATATAAAAATTTACATTAGATAAAGTTTTGATATTTTTATGATAACTTTCATATTTTAATGAATAGTAAAAACACGCTATATTTTAATTAAAAACAACTTTTTTCATAATATTATCTTATGTGGTTAAATTAAAATATTGAATGGTTTTAAAGTATAAATAGAATATATTTTTACCATTTAATATAATTTATGTCGTTACCATTGATTTTACCTTGAATTCGTAGGTTAAATCAATTCAATCTTTTGCAATGTTTTAAAGAAAACCCCGTTTTCTTTCGACAACGGGATTAATTTTAATTTAATTTCTGCATCTTTTGTCTATTGAATTTGGAAAAATGGATTCAATATTTGGAATAAGTGAGTCCAGATTATGTTAATAAGCTAATTTTTATTTTTGGGCATTGTGAATAGTAGCAATGGTAAATTTTATTTACTATAGTTAAAGGTAAATCGGGTAATTAAGGGTAAATATAAGATTATAAAATTATCCTAACACTTGGAAAAATACCATTGGATGGCTAAAAGTCGACCCATATAACCTAAGGGTCGGATTAGATTCATTTTATGGGCTTTTTTCCATGAAAATAATTTAATTATATTTAAAACCAAAGAATGTGACAACATGTCACTTTCTTAAAACTTATAAGTATAATAATTTTAAGTTAGTGATAAACTTCATGAAACTTCAATGAATGTGACAACATGTCACTTTATTATGACACAAAGATGATGCAGTAATTGTATTATTAATGAAATATTGACATAATTGATGTTATAAATGCCCATATAAATGTAATTTGAGACTTTTTAAGACTTACAATAATTTTCTAGGTTAATATGACATGTTATTTTTTATTTAAGTAACTTTTTTATAACTTATCATTCTGTTATGAATTTCATAAAAATAATGTACCAAATAGTGTCAAAAATGACATAATTTAGTTTTTAAAACAAATATTATATTATTAATTGTTATTTAATTCCTAAAAATCTAAGGTTCATCCAAATGACTTAGATAAGGATAGATATATTAATAATAAACAACTTGGGGTTCTTTTTGCTTATTATGGTAAGTTTATTAACCATATAGTGTAAGAAAACAAAAAGACACAGTAAAAGTTAAATTATTAAACTTAGAGTTAAATCTAATTGATAAGGTTAAAATAATAACCTAAACTTGCCTAAATCTTATTGTATGAGAGTATTTCGACCCATCTCTACTTTAGCTTCGAAATAAGACCCTTTGGAACCATTATAAACCGAATTTGAACTTAATATAAAATAATATTTTATGATTTTCCTAAGGTGCCCCTCCCCTCCCTTATAAAAGGGCACCTCCTACCTCTCCTCCTCACACCAATTTGAGCATTAAAGCTCGTCCAAACCCTGCCCAAATCTCTTCTACACTTCCCTAGTATCATCCTAGAGGTCATGTTTTTCTTAAAAGACCATCCTTAGTTCTTTAAGTGGAGGATAAGTGAAGGCGCGTCAAAAAGAGGTAATATACATTACCGATGTTTTTCAATTTCTTTCTTCTTCAACTTATTCTTATTTAGTTGTTTCATGGTAAAGTAATAACATAAGTATTTATTATATACTGATATGTTATTATAAATACGAAACAACTCTAATTAACCTTCTATCCATCCTACGGAAAAAGGAAATCACCGTGCGTGCGTACGTACGGAATACCGTCTCCACACCGTGGTGTAATCTATTTTCCACCACCACCTTACTTGGATGTGTATAATGGTGTAAATAATAAATATATATGACTATTATAAAGTGATATTGATTCTTAAATATTATACATACACTCCAATACAATTACACGATCATAGGAATGATATCATCGCTCATGCGTACGTACGGAATACCATCTCCACGATGTGATGCGACTCGTTCTACATGATCTTCATTACATAATGATTATATAAATGAATTGAATGAATGAATATGATATATATTACACTAATAACATTCTGTAAATGATGTATCTATAACCTAGAGAGAAGAATAAGAATTTATTCGACAAAACACGCATAAGAACAAAAAGTTATAAACACCCAAATAACAAGTAGCAATGAAATATTACTACAAAAAAGCTAAGAATATGACCATATATGATATCATAAAAATATTTATGATTCTGGAATAAGTCATTAAAATTATTTAAATCATTATACAGGAGGTTTGGACACGTACAAAGCATATCGAATCTAAGGTATGGGAAATATCACAATCTCAATTTTATCTGAGATTGTTTATACTTTAGTATTTACTGGGGTGTATTTTATCATCCACATACATGTTTCCCCAATTTGTAATATTTATATCCTTCTACAATAGTTTTTATCCAATTTTACCCTTTGGTGAGTTTTTAGTAAATGATATGAAAGGAATCTTTTGTCGTTTTTCATACGAGGTACTTTTTGACTTTTCCGACAAAAGTACGAGAAGAATGTTTTCTTTTAACTTATACGACATGAATGGATTTTTAAAACATTATTTCCAAGAAGCTTCCCTCATAAGTTTTCAATATTATTTTTAATAAACTTCTTTTAGTTATAATTTTATGACATGTTAAGAAATGAAAAGTGTTTTTGAAGTAGAAAAGATATTTTCTTCAAGAATGGAGTTCAAGTGTTTTATCAAAATTATTTTCCATCTAAGATAATAAAGGGTTATGTTTCTATCCCTATTTTTACATTGATTTGATTATGTTGTGATGGAATTATTTTTTATAATTCCTTTATCTTGTATGAATTGTTTTATGAGGTCACGATGTTTAAGATTCCCATTTTTATTACATGGGTTATGCAATGATGTATGATTTAATATTTTGTTTCACACATAAGAATGGTATCATTATGAGATGGGTGGGACCTATATATCCCTCCAATACATTGGGTAAAGATTTTATATCTCATGAGATAGACATAGCTGGAATGGTAGGTTATACCGGTTCAGTGAAACAGGACTGAAACGAGGGTGACTCGGTTCAGAAATGGACTTTGTCCACTAAGATATTCTTGACAATGAGTCATGACTAATAAGATATGATTCTCTATGATTATGTGTGTATGACACAAAGTTTCATGATTTATGTTATGATTATTGGGATTTCATTTCACTACTATGATTTATCCTATGTTATGAAATTATGATCTCTTTTGCAGGTTAAGATTTCCGAAATGTTATGTTCTTATGAAAATGATGTGATTGATATTTCTTTTGTTTACCCTTACTGAGAATTTGAGCTCACCCTTTTGTATGTTTTATTTCCCCAGGTCAGGAAAAATGTTATTAAGTATAATATTCCAAAAAGGGACTCTAGATACGATGAAATAAATGGGAGGAAAAGTAGATTCTTTATGAACAAGTTGCTTATGTTTCCCAGTTTCTAAAGACACTATACCTATACGGTCCTTTCTTGGTTTTGTTATATGTTTTAATAAGTGTAATTCAATTCTGAAGTAATAACAATGTATGTAATGTATGGGTCGTTACAGTTGGTATCAGAGGAAAGGTTTAGTCAACCTTTGGAAACTAGGATGCGAAAATGTAAGTGATATCCCTAGAGATATTTCTAAGGTATGTCTAGGGATGTCCCTAAGGTTAAGTATACGTTTAGGTTATAGTACTATAATTACGCTAACGATCATATAATTAAACCTAAGATTCTAGATATTGAAGGTACTCCCCCTTTATTATGTTTTTTTCCCTAGCATGATTTTTTCCTCTCACACTATTCTTTTTGGGTTTTAGACAATGGCTGGAACCCGAAGGAACCGTGTAGATCAATGCAATGTAAAATGCAGTGATTGTCCCCCTAAACAAACAAATGTTATGGGAGACAGAGTTCAAAATCTTATTGCTATACTTACACAAGCTATGAATCATTCTGGACTTCCAAATGAGCAGAGAAGGGAACAATATTCTATTGAGTCCTTCATGAGGCAACATCCACCTTCTTTCAGTGGGTCTTCTGATCCACTTGTTGCTGAACAATGGATCAGTACTACTGAAAACATATTTTCAGTTATTCATTGTTTTGAACATGATAAATTCATCTTAGAAGTATATCATTTGGAAGGTGAAGCTGATCAATGGTGGAATCTTATCAAGAATACGAGTCCAAGAGATGAAATTGAGTCCATGGAATGGGACGAGTTCAAGAACGTATTTTTCAATAAGTACTTCCCTCGTATTCTTTGAACAATGATGGAGAAGGATTTTCTTGAACTAAATCAAAAGGATGATGAATCTGTTGGTGTATACGAAGAAAATTTTACAAGGCTTCCAAGGTATGCATCTGGCTTTATCATTCAACCTGAAAGTAAAGTTGATCGATTCTTTAGTGGCTTAAAACCAAATCATCGAAGGGCATTATCTATAAGAGAATTGAGTAGCAATGAAGAAATTGTGCGTTGTGCTATCAAGGTAGAAATGGAAGTTGGTGTTACTTATCCATCTAGTAGTTTTGAAAAGAAACAAAAGATGGAGTTCAAGGAGAAATCTCAGAATAATGCTGAAAAGAAGATGAATGTTTCCTTATTCTCAAAGTGTGGAAAGAAGCATGGTGGAGATTGACTTAAAGGGACAAGTAAATGTTTCAAATTTGGAAAATAAGGTCATCGGGCGTTTGAATGCCACAATGACGGGAAGAAGATGTCTAATGATGAAAACAATGGAAGGGATACACAGAATGAACCTACTACACTTCAATGTTTCAAGTTCAAGGAGATGGGACATTATGCCAATAAATGCCCTAATCCAAGGGTTAGTGATGATCGACATGAGCAACCACTTAAGGCAAAGGAAAAAAGGGAAGTCACATGCGATCACCATTGCTGATGTTGAATATGAAAACGATGTGGTGGAATGATTAAGTGTTTATGTAATGGGATTTCAAAATAATGTTGAGTAATGGAATATTTATGTAATGGTCTATTGTGGTATTCAATAATTTTATACCGGTAACCATGGAATGTGATTGATATATTTTTGGAAAAAAACTAATATGCGCATAATGAATGGAAAATGAGAAAATGACATATTTGATAGTATTCATGAGCTCATGATTGATATAAGGACTAAGTGATATCATGGTTTGAGTATATAGAATTTTGAGGATTTTGGAATATGGAAAGTGTTAACTTTTAACTGCATTAATGTTTTCACTAAGGTTCAATGGGTATTTATTTTTCAAGAGAATACATGATTAAGGCCTTCGAATTTTTGGAATGTGACCAAAAATAAATATATCATGATATACGGGGATCAACGATGGTATTAACATGCTTGTTATATGAACTCTTTGGTAATCATTTTCACTATAATATGAGATTGAACAGAAGTATTATGGATAAGCCTAAAGATTGGAATGGACTATGTTGGACATAATTTAGTATTGTTTAAGGATAAAAGTTTTTTCAAAATTATTGATGGGATGTTATAGTAATGCAGTTTTAGAAAAAGGACAACCTGCAGGACGGGCGACATCCCATCGCGTCGGACAAGGCTATGGGAATCGAACCCACAACCGAAGTGCGACTGGACTTTATCACCTACCACTAGCCTACATGAAGTCCCTGTTTAGTAGAAACTAGTTTTATTATATTAAGGAGTATGATATATGAAGTATAAGTCCATTTTAGGAACTATATAAGATTAATCTCACTATATATGGACTTATGTATTTTTTTGATAACTTTTCTAACCTTTTGTTTGAGACAGATGGAATGACCCATCAATCTATCACATGATCTTCTAACACATCACGAATGACAAATTCAACTTCATTTCTTTAAGAGATGAAGTGGAAATTGTCCAAAGAATGACAATTGGTGAGACTATACCAAAATCACGAAAGTATTTCTTCTAATTCCAATTTCATCAACTATAGGGAAATGATCTTGAAAAAACAAAAATGTTGTCCTACTGCCCTTATATTCGATGAATCAGATGCTACCTTAGATAATCACAAATCTATGACTTTGTGATTGTTGGCTTTTTCATAGCCATTTTCTCTACCACACTCCATCAGAACATGATGGTTAGATTTGTCTTCCATATCCATATTTTCACCTATGTGGAAACCCAGTGATTAGTTTATTTGGGTAACAATTACGTTTCATACTTTTGTTTTTAAAGATTGGTTTTGGTATTCCTTTTTATGATTTTGGTTTCTATTAAAGAAACTTTTGAATAGTAAACCATTTATAACCCCAACGAATTTCGAGGGAGAAATTCATTTTAAGGGGGGTAGAATGTAACAACCCGAGATTTAATAAGATACATTCTTTTTAATTTCATTAATATCTTCTATTGCACGACACACCAAGATTATCTTTCCTTATATGCAACACCATATTAGTTTGCAGTATACGCAACACTTTTCTTGGCTCTTGTTACACACAATTTCAAGTTCATTACAGAGATGTTATTCAACGTAACATTGAGTGTATATATATATATATTCAATGTATAAATAAAATATGGTTTCATTCTATTATATGCAACAACAAAGGAGTCGTGCACTACACGCAACCCTGACTTGGCTTGCATTACACGCAATCGCGACCTTCCTAGATAGCGTGTGTTGTACACAATACCGGGTTTTACTAAACAACGATATATTATTATAATATTGTTATGAACTAGCCATTATGAATAGTGTTAATTAAATTTTGAATTTTATAACATTATTATTCATCTTACACATTTCTAGAACATGGTATAAGAACAAAATAAATTTTTCGGGTAAAATAAGTATTTTTAAAAAAATGCAGTTTTGCCACCTTTTGATGGTGCAACGACGTTAAATATAGTTTTTGACATGTTTATAAGTTCAATTTGAAAAAATAAAATTCTTCTTTTGAATCAGGATATAAAAATTTACATTAGATAAAGTTTTGATATTTTTCCGATAACTTTCATATTTTAATGAATAGTAAAAACACGCTATATTTTAATTAAAAAGAACTTTTTTCATTGTAATATATTATGTGGTTAGATTATAATATCGAATGGTTTTAAAGTATAAATAGAATATATTTTCACAATTTAATATAATTTATGTCATCAGCATTGATTTTACCTTGAATTCGTAGGTTAAATCAATTCAATCTTTTGCAATGTTTTAAAGAAAAACCCATTTTATTTCGACAACATGATTAATTTTAATTTAATTTCTGCATCTTTTGTGTATTGAATTTGGAAAAATGGATTCCATATTTGGAATAAGTGGGTTAAAATTATGTTAATAAGCTTCTTTTTATTTTTGGGCATTGTGAATAGTAACTACGGTAAATTTTATTTACTATAGTTAAAGGTAAATATGGTAATTAAGGGTAAATATAAGATTATAAAATTATTCTAACACTTGGAAAAATCCTATTGGATGGCTAAAATTAGACCCATATAACCTAAGGGTCGGATTAGATTCATTTTATGGACTTTTGTCCATGAAAATAATTTAATTATTATTAAAACCAAAGAATGTGACAACATGTAACTTTCAAAAATCTTATAAGTATGATAAATTTAATTTAGGTTTAAAATTCATGAAACATCGAACATCAATAGTCTCCATAAGGCTTATACAATTATCTACATCATAGGAATTTATTTAGAATTTTTAGGGATTAAATAATTATCATTTATTATGACACAAAGATAATGTAGTAATAGTCTTATTAATGAAATATTGACATAATTGATGTTATAAACGCCGAAATAAATGTAATTTGAGACTTTTTATGACTTACAATAATTTTCTACGTTAATATGACATGTTATTGTTTATTTATGTAACTTTTTTAGAACCTATCATTCTGTTATGAATTTCATAAAAATCATGTACCAAATAGTGTCAAAATTGACATAAATTAGTTTTTAAAACAAATATGATATTATTAATTGTTATTTAATTCCTAAAAATCTAAGGTTTGGTCAAATTACTTAGATAAGGATAGATATATTAATTATAAACAACTTGAGGTTCGTTTGGCTTGTTATGGTATGTTTATTAACCATATAGTGTAAGCAAACAAAAAGACACGGTAAAAGTTAAATTATTTAACTTAGAGTTAAATCTAATTGATAAGGTTAAAATAATAACCTAAAATTGTCTAAATCCAATTAGATGAGATTATTTCGACCCATCCCTAATTTAACATCGAAATACGACCCTTTTTAACCATTATAAACCGAATTTTACTTTTTTATAAAATAATATTTTGAGATTTTCCTAAGGTGCCCCTCTCCTCTCTTAAAAAAGGGCACCTCCTCCCTCTCCTCCTCACACCAATTTGAGCATTCAAGCTCGGCCAAACCCTGAAAAAATATCTTCTCCACTTCCCTTGTATCATCCTAGAGGTCCTGGTCTTCTTCAAAGACCATCCTTAGTTCTTTAAGTGGAGGTTAAGTGAAGGCGCGTCAAAAAGAGGTAATATCCATTACCGATCATTTTCAATTTCTTTCTTCTTCAACTTTTTCTTCTTTAGTTGTTTCATGGTAAAGTAATAACATCAGTATTTATTATATACTGATATGTTATTATAAATATGAAACAACTCTAATTAACCTTCTATCTGTCCTACGGAAAAAGGAAATCACCGCGCGTGCGTACGTACGGAATACCGTCTCCACGCTGTGGTGTAATCTATTTTCCACCAGAACCTTAATTGGATGGGTATAATGGTGTAAATAATGACTATATATGACTATTATAAAGTGATATTGATTCTGAAATAGTATAAATACACTCCAATACAATTCCACGATCATAGGAACGATATCATCACTCGTGCGTACGTACGGAATACCGTCTCCACGATGTGATGCGACTCGTTCTACATGATCTTCATTGCATAATGATTATATAAATGAATTGAATTAATTAATATGATATATATTACACTAATAAAATCTTGGAAATTAGGTATCTATAACCTAAAGAGAAGAATAAGATTTTATTCGACAAAACACGCATAAGAACAAAAAGTTATAAACACCCGAATAACAAGTAGCAATGAAATATTACTACTAAGAAGCTAAGAATATGACCATATATGATATCATAAAAATAATTATGATTCTAGAATAATTCAATAACATTATTTAAATCATTATACAGGAGGTTCGGACACGTACAAAGCATATCAGACCTAAGGTAAGGGAAAATATCACAATCTCATTTTTATCCGAGATTGTTTATACTTTGGTATTTACTGGGGTGTATTTTATCATACACATCCATGTTTCCAAAATTTGTAATATTTATATCCTTATAAAATAGTTTATATCCAATTTTACCCTTCGGTGAGTTTTTAGTAAAAGATATGAAAGGAATCTTTTGTGGTTTTTCATACGAGGTACTTTTTTACTTTTCCGACAAAAGTACGAGAAGAATGTTTTCTTTTAACTTATACGACATGAATGGATTTTTAAAACATTATTTTCAAGAAGCCTCCCAAATAAGTTTTCAAGTTTATTTTTAATCAACATATTTTAGTTATAATTTTATGACATGTTAAGAAATGGAAAGTGTTTTTGAAGTAGAAAGGATATTTTCCTCAAGAATGGAGTTCATGTGTTTTATCAAAATTATTTTCCATCTAAGATAATAAAGGGTTCTGTTTCTATCCCTATTTTTAAATTGATTTTATTATGTTGTGATGGAATTATTTTTATGAATTCCTTTATCTTGTATGAATTGTTTTATGATGTCATGATGTTTAGGATTCCCATTTTTATTACATGGGTTATGCATTGATGTATGATTTAATATTTTGTGGCACACATAAGAATGGTATCATTATGAGATGGGTGGGACCTATATCTCCCTCCAATGCATTGGGTAAAGATTTTATATCTCACGAGATAGACATGGCTGAATTGTAGGTTATACCGGTTCAGTGAAACAGGACTGAAACGATGGTGACTCAGATCAGAAATGGACTTTGTCCACTATGATAGTCTTGGCAATGAGTCTTGACTAATAAGATATGATTCTCTATGACTATGTGTGTATTCCACAAAGTTTAATGTTTTATGTTATGATTATTGGGATTTCATTTCACTACTATGATTTATCCCGTGTTATGAAATTATGCTCTCTTTTACAGGTTAAGATTTCTGAAATGTTATGTTCTTATGAAAATGATGTGATTGATATTTCTTTTGTTTACCCTTACTGAGAATTTGAGCTCACCCTCTTATGTTTTCTTTTCCCTAGGATATAAAGAAAGGTTTTAGGTAAAAAAAGGAAGATCTTTATGGGAGATGTTGAAGATCTTTCACCACGATTAGAAGATTATATTCTGAGTTTCCAAAGACACTAAACTATTACGATCCTTGTATGTGTGTTTTTGTTATGTACTTAGTATTCCGAAAAATTAATGTAATGTCCATGTACGTTACGCTTTGGGTCTCTACACGCATGAATTTAAACTATAACATCCTTTCCATACAATTTTAAAATGCATGGACCGATCAACTCATAAGACCTTAAAATATGACTCTAACATCACTTCCACACGATGAAAAATAACCCTACATTGTGATGGTCTCACATGATAGGGAATCATTTTGGGAACTAGTTATCCACCATGTAATTTTTCAAATTTTACATATGGGTTAAATAATGTAGAGACATATATAATTTTCATCCTAGGATGGATGTTTGTATATATATATATATCTATGTGTGTGTGTGTGTATATATTATGAGAAGATAACAAAAACGATACATAAAATGACTCCTTTTCTCTGTGATGGTTCAGACCGACATGATAGAATTTCTCAGTGAACTATATGTGGCTAGTCAAGGATCTAGGAACAGTAGAAGCATGGTGCTTAGGAGGGCCCACCTTTTATTTTTCTATAATCGATGACCAATGTAGGATCAATACAATTATAAACACCAATATACATAGATTAAAATCGATTATATAGAAAAATAGAAGAAAAACACCAAATTTGAGAAAGAGGATCTTACACATCATGTATATTATTAATTTATTAATTTTTGAATAAATTAAATACTTGGGTCTTTGGTACATTCTTCATTGATGATTCTTGATCATCTGGAATGAACCTTTTAGATTTATATCATTATGGTTTCATAGATCCAATATAGACTCCCTCTATAGGTTATCCATACGTTCTCAAATGGTATCTGATAAACTCCACTCATTCTTTAAGTAATAGCATGGGAAGTAAAATTCCTTCTATTGAAAATTATTGACCTCTCATTCTTGGGTCATAATGAGAATGTATCATAATTGAGAGGGAGATATGAGATGATTCAAGAGAGAAAATTTTTGGCTCAACAAATATCATTTCACCTGGGTTTGGGACAAGAGACATACCTTCATATTAATCCATATGGGGTTTCAATTACAATATTTAATTGTCAAAAAAAATTAAATAAAATTACAACTATTTGAAAAACCCTTGGAATATAATAAGAATCACATCACCATTATTTGTGGTGTGAAAATTGTACAAAACAGAACCATAAATGAAATACTAGGACACATTGTAATATCATATTATTATTTCTTGTGCCAACGGGATACACATTATTTACCGACTTTTAAAAGTAATTTATCAATGGAAATGGTTTTGGTCTGTTCGAACTCCTTTTTCATTTATTGAACACCAGAATGAAATATTTTAATCTCTTAAATTAATATTATTATTTAGAAATTAGTAAATAAATAATTATAAAATTTTCAACAAAATAAATAAATATATTTTATTAACAATCAAGAAAATAAAAATTTATTTAATATATACGTTCATTTTAACATGAATAAAATTATTCATTCGTCTTTAGGATAATATTTATTCCATTAATAAAATTCAAATGGAATATAGTTGAGACCAATAAAAACACATAGTGTGCGACCCTCTAGGATTCTTTCTTCTTGGAATTAGGCAGGCATGACTAATGTTCAATAATACTGTCTAGGAAATGGTCAGGACACCCCAGAGAAAGATCCTAATGACACAATGAAGACATCCACATGTGAATGCTTATTGTGTAATATAATTCATTTTTCACAATATCTCATCTATAAGGTTTCATGATAGTGTCAGCAACCTATATTCTTGACACATCATTCTTTCTCTATATGTAATAAAATCATCATTACAAAATGGGAATTGAATTTAGGGTAATTATTCAATTTCAATTAAAATACCTATTTATCAAAATTTATAAATAGAATGGAAAAATAATTTTGTGAATTATCTATTAATAATATGTCATTCATGAAGCACCAAAGATACCTTACTTCTCACCAACTTCTAGTGTGACCATTTTCATCTGTAAATTAATGTGAGTGGTTTGTGACATGTATTAATGAATATATTGAAGTCTATGGACCATTACACATTCTCAAAGATATTAATATCTAACTAAAACAATAACAATAAAAATTCATACTAGTGGGTCTCTTCTCTTAATCTCTCAAATTGATGATTACCAAGTGGGAACTTCATGAGAATAAGTCTCATCTACTTAGGTGTACTGACATCTGATTTTATGTATATTATGTTTCCCATAATAGTATGCCATCCAACTGCAGAACTATATTTATGAATATTTTCATATCAATTCAAGGATCTCATTATAGTGGGAAACTACTATGACCTTATTATTGAAACAAACACTCTAGGACATTATTACATTATAGTCTTGTAGAAAAATGAACAATATGTAATAAGATGATTAATATTTAAATACATTAAATATTAATGTAATAAAATTAAAAATAGTTGTCTTTAGGATACATAATCTAAAAAACATTCACTTGGACTAGAGCCAACATCCTACTACTTTTAGTCTACTAGACCTAACATGATGATCATTTTTATGCTGAGTCATGGATTTACTCATGGGCTCCGCCACGTTGTCTTCTGTGGAAATACTTTGCATTGAAACATAACCCCATTGACAAAAATATCATAATAAATGGTACTTGTGATGTATGTGCTTCACCAACTGATGTATCCTTCTCTCTTTTGTGAGAGCCACTGCTGTAGTGTTATAAAAATAGTGTTTGATATGATATTTACTCCTAAAAACCACATCCTACTCTTAAATGTAGATTTTCATCAAAACTACTTCATTAGATACCTCAGAAGATGTGATATACTCATACTCTATTGAAGAATCTTTGACCACACCTTTCTTTGAGCTCTTCCCGCTCACAACACCTCCAATTATAGAGTATATGTATCCCGTTTGTGACATAATGTCATTATGATCAGTATAGAAACTAACATCTGCATATCCTCTGATGACTAGTTCCTCATCGCATCTATAAACTAGGAAAATATCCTTAGTACACCTCTTATCCTTAAGGATAGTCTTAAATAATATCCAATGGCATTTACCTAGATCAGCATGAAATCATCCTAATTCAGTAAATGAATAGGAAAAATCTATCCTAGTAAATAGTATAACATACATGAGTGACAAAATCACTATGCGTATAGAATAATTTCCATTATCATTCAATCCTCAAGTGTTTATGGATAAATTTTCTTGGAAATATAAATTCCATGTGTCATTGGAAACAGTCCCACCTTGAATTTTAACATATTGAAACTGTTTAGTATCTTATCAATTTATTTACTTTGACTTATTCCCATCAATATCTTGCATCTATTACGATGCATCTTGATCACAAGAATATATGTTTCCTTTCCAAGTCATTCAAGAATAATAATATATTCATCCATGCCTTATAAGATTGTAAGACTTTTATTTTGTTTCTAATAAGTAATATTTAATCAACATGAACTATTTGGAAAACAAAAACACTCCCACAAAACCATTTCAAGACACAAGGCTCACATTGATTATTTATAAAACCAAATTATTTTATGGATTCATCAAAACAATATTTTCATGACTTAGATTATTTCTTTAATATATTAACGGATATTTTAAGCTTTCATGTCTTAATGGAATCATTTGGAATACAAACCCTTCAGGTTGTGTCATATAAAAATCTTTTTGAAGGTTCATGTTAACGAAGGCTGTTCTGAAATCCATTTTAAAAATCTAAAATTCATGTTAAGTGGAAATAGCCAGAATAATTTTGATGGATTTTATCATTGCAACATGTGAAAAGGTTTCAAGATAGTGAATTTCTTGACAATGTTTAAACGCTTTTGCAACCAGTCATGCCTTATAGGTATCGACTTGTCCTTCCATGTCCATTTTCTTCATGAATACCCATTATTACCCAAAAATCATTGCATCTTACTTAGGATTTACCAAAATCCAATGTCGGTTTTGGTACATGGAATCCATTTCATAATTCTAGGCATCATGGATCTTGGAAATGTTTGTGCCACATTCTACTTTTCTGAAGGTTATAGGATTTTTATTATAGACTAATAATGATTCACCATCCTCAGTGACTAGAAAACTGTACCATTACAGTTCTCTAACATCTCTTGTACTCCAACACAGTACTTGTGTCTAAGGAAACGATATTTCTTCCATGTGGTATTTTGGAATCTTATCCTATACCAACTCTTGTATACATTGAGCCTCAACGTCATTGAATTCTATCTCGCTCCCAATATCTCTTTTTGAGACGCTATCCCTCCTAAGGAATATGGAGCTTCTTGTCACTATAATTTTTTTTATTAGGGGTTATATAGCTAACATCCCCTTATATCCATAGGGTATCCTATAAATGTACACTTTTTTCATCGGGGTGCGAGTTTGAAACCCGAAGTGTCCTTAACTAATGCTTTTCATCACCACACATGTAAATTCAATAACATGGATTTTATTCCACTCCAAATATTTTTAAGAATACAATTTATTGAATTAGTTTGTATGAGGTTTACTATTTGTGATATTATTTATAATGTATATCCCCAAAAGGATAATGGATGACTTGGATGACACATCATTAATCTAACCATGTCCAACAAGATGCATTTCCTCATTTTTGTTACACTATTCCACTGGGGCTCGTAAGGAGGAGTGTGTTGGGATAAGATCCCAAACTCTTGTAAGTAATCAATGAATTATTGATTAAGATATTCTCCACCTCGATCTAAGAGGAGTTTCTTAATCTTCTTACCATTCTGGTTCTCAACAACATTTTTTTTCTTGAACATATCAAATGAATCTGACTTATACCTCATTATGTAAATATAACCATATCTACTAAAATCATTATTAAAAGTTATGATGTGTGAGTACCCACCCCTTTTTAATCAATAAATGTCCCCCACACATCGGTATGAACCAACTCACAAAGCTCTTCGGTCCTTTTACCATTCCCACCAAATGGGAATTTGTTCACATTACATTGTAAACATGCCTGAAATACACCAAGTGGTTTTAGTTTGGATTAATCTAAATATACATCTTGATGATAATTTGTCAATAATTTCTCATTTACATGATCAATATGATGATTCCAATGTTGGGTGTGGTATGAGTTATGTGAAGTAGCTTCGTTATCGATTTCCATTACCTGGTTATCATAATCCAACATGTAATGACCATTTTATAAATGTTCCTTACAGAAAAGATGATGTCGTAAAAAAAGAAGCAACATTCATTTATGAACCATATAATAAATCCATATGTTTCTAGTCTAGATTCATAAATATTGTTTTTTATTACATAAGTCAAATAATAACTGCCTTTTGATACCAATATCATCCCAGTTGATAATGTGAGGTGGTATTCCCCCATAGCTATAATAGAAAGTCTATCTTCGTTGGCCGCTCATAGATATAATTCCCCTTAGTCAATTTTATTGAATCTACATGGTTCTTGTATTTGTATAAATATGTGTGCACCAAAAGGTGTATTAAACACCCAATTTGTAAAAATAGATAAATTTTACTCCACAGAAAACACACCTAAATCATCCCTTTTCTTCTTTAGATGGGTGCAACTTTTCATCTAGTGGCCCTTTATACTACATGTGTAACAATCTACATCATGTTACCTACACTATTCCAGAATTTTTCTTCTCATGGTAGGGTATTATGAATATTCGAGCTGAAATATATTCTTATTCCCTTTCCACTTATCCACCGTAAGGACAGAAGGCTTTTTTAACATCATGTCTCTTTCCACTAGGTGAATGGGGATAAAAAGATATCGTAGATACTTCTCAATGTTTTTTATATTGAAATTAACATAAATAACTATTGAATTTATGATTTTGTGATTCAAGAATGATATCAGTACCCAGTTATTCAGGGAGTTTAAAATCTGCAACCTCCAAGCGCTCAATGAAGCCAATGAGCATAACTAAATGAGGCCCAGTTGGGGAACCCTCTAAAATCTTACTTAAATATATTTCCTTATAAATATCAAACCATTCTTATTTATATATCTCCTGGTAACGACCACAGAGGTGCTCAGGTATGTTATATGCATCCTTGTTTTCATGATACTTTATGATTTCATTAGACATTGATGAAAACATAAAACATTGAACATAGACCATGTAATTCATAAGTTTCTCATAGACTATAAACTCTTCATCATGTGCCTCCTGGGTAGTGGATCAGGCAATAAGGTCTTTAGTATTTATGATTTACATTCATGGAATAGAACGAATCAAAGGTGTCTAAACCATTCTGGGAAGTTAAAATCGGTGAGGATGTTGTTTTTATATAGTATTGATCATATTGATAGCAGATTTGATGAATTTTAATTTTTATTCTACAATTAAAAGAGAAAATAATTATTACATTCTTGATAAAATTTTATGAAACATAATAAATTATTTTTATTTAGTATCCAAAAACATTATCAAGTCCCTATGTACCTTACCATTGAACTCAAAATATATAATTTCTTGGACATTATTTTTGCATGTATCCATATTCCCCTGAAAGGACCAGTTTGGGATATACCTAACACTGAGAGGGGGGGTGAATCAGTGTTGGGGACTTTTTAAACCAATTCCAACTTTTATCCCTGTACCTCTAGACCTGTTAAAATCTTGATTCTCTTATTCTCTTTTCCCTGTCGCATGCAATAATAGAAAGCAGTAGAAAAATGTGCACACGATATTTTTACAAGGTTCACCACTCAATAAGAGTAGCTACGTCCTTGCCATGCATGGGTATGACCACTGCATGGATTCTCCACTATAAAGTAAAATGCTGTTACAATGGAGTGGCTAGGAAAACAATCCTCTAGCCAGTGTGAGTCCCTACACTTTGGAGGGGGGTGGGAAACAATCCTCTTCCCTGGACTGGTGAAAGCCAAGTCCAACATGCAGCCTCTAGCTGGTTCTTTATACTGCCTATCGAGACAGTCTTCTTCTTTCTTCAAAAGGTTGGTTCTGCTCTTGATCTATTGTAGTGCTCTTCACTTGATTAATTGCAAAGCAGTATGCAAGAAATTCTCTTCTTCTCTAGTGCAAAAACAAACTGCACTAGTTCTTCTTCCTTCTTCCTCTTAGTGCAACAACTGACTGCACTAGTCACCTTCTTTCTTTAGCTAGAATCACATACACCAATGTGATTATTCAAACACTGAAGATCTGCTCACAAAGCATCATCTGAATTAAACTGCCCTGAATAATTGTCAGCCTTCAATTGGGCATACTCTGTTCTTCTTCTTCTCTTCCTTCTCTTCTCAATACCAACACCTGAGTGTATTGGTATACTGAATTCTTCCTGTGTGCATATATGAGTTCAATTGCACGTCAAGTTCTTCTTTACTTCTCAAAGCACAACGAGAGTGTTAAACACCAGTCGTGTGAGTGCGGTTCAACTTCTCTTTGTGAAACCGAATGGTTCACAGTTCTTTCTTCTTCACAAAGCTGCTTCGAGAGTGCAATGCACCTATCGAAGGCCTGCGGTACCCTCAAATTTTTCGCGCACCCTTCTAGGCGACTTGCGCATAAAATTCAAGCCTTGCGCGGAAAAACACCTTTGGGCGCGCAAAACCTTTTTCGCGCAACTCTTCCTTTTCGCGCAGAACTTCCTATTTCGCGCAGCAGTTCCTTTTTCGCGCAGCACTTCTTCTTTTCGCGCAATACTCTATACTTCAATTTTTCCGCGCGTCAGAGCTCAGGATTTGTCTATGTGTCGAGCATTGCATAATGAGAGGGGTTCACCTCATATTTATAGGCATTTTTGACCTTGCGCATAAAAACCACTTCCTGCGCGTAAAACCTCCTCCATGCGCGTAAAAACTCTTTAATGAAACTTCATATTTCGCGCCATGCTTCAATATTTGGCGCACCTCATGCCTTTGGCATTTTTCATCCTTCTAAGCCTGAAGCACCAATTGCGCGCAAAATTCCGCACCGCGTTCTATATTGCGCGCAAACACAATCTTTCCTGCGACATCAGATTTCGCGCACTGCTCCAATATTTCGCGCATTTTATGCCTTTGCCAATTTTTGATCTTCTGATCTCGAATCATCATTTGCGCGAAAACTTCATTCCTCAATTTCGCGCCCCATGCCAATATTCCACGCATCCCGCAGATTTTTCGCGCAACCCGCTACTATTTCGTGCATCCCGCAGATATTGCGCGCACCACTTTATTTTTGCGCGAAACGTGCCTAAATTTCCGCGCACTCCATTCCTTTGTCATTTTTCATAGTTCTGACCTTGAATAACTCTTTTGCACGTATAAACCATCTTTAGCGCAACATCCATTGCCAAGCAGATTTCTTCATCTCCCGTTTTTCAGGCCCTAAAATTTGGCAAACACTGGAAAACGGCGCCACCTTAAACTGTTCTTTTCTGCCATCCCCAGATTGTCTATTGCTTTGCCATTTTATCTCTTTACTGCTTCCCATATCCATTCTTCTGCTCTTATCACGAATCCCACTATCGTGATATTTATCCTTTGATAGATCAGCTTAAGCATCGTCATAGTTGCAATGGGAACTGAATCTTTCCTATCTTCCAGCAGCATCATTCCTTCCAATCAAAACATTATATGACTGGAATCATCATTTCTCCCCCTTTCCTTCATAAGGCTTGCATCACAAGTTCTCCTAACTCATGATTTGTGTGAAATACATACCAGCAAAGCATCGTCTGATTTTGATACAATGTGAAATGCCTGTCTACCTCAGAATGTCAAGCCCTTCCACATTTTCTCTTCTTCATAACCATCATTTTGCAAATCATATGATTCTATTCTTTAAGAAAGCTCTTGCATGGTTCACATGCAATCATAAATCATTGCATTGTCTTCTTCAAATCCTCATTCTTCTTCAACCATCCTTAGATAGATGATAATTCACCATTCTGCTCCAATCATCCTCAAATGGATGATACTTCTCCATTCTTCATTGTTGTAAACAATGTGTCACCATTGACACATGTTCTTTGAACTTAGGATTATCTCAACAATCGTCTGAATTTATCGTCTAAGAGAATTGCTCAATTATGAAATCCAATGCTATGATTCCATAACAATTCTCCAGGCAACTTCACTTCAACCGATATCCATTAACTTTGGAGTTCTTATTCATATCCTTCTTCATTTTGACCAGCATTGACAACTGTTGACAACAAATACAATCTTCATATACAAAGTGGTCCCAACAATCTCCCCCTTTGTATTTTGTTGTCAATACATTAAAGTCTTCTCAGATGAATGTGTCAATGTCAAAATGAGAATCTAATCTCTCTCCCTTTACTTCATTTTCTCTCCTAGACATTCATTTCATTTCTCTCCCCCTTATTGACAAGAAATACAAAGATCATGGTAGAGAGGGTATCATTCCGTACTTAAGCAATGTGCCATCAATCATTTCACTCTAAGTCTACTTGAGCAATGCTCGGTGTAGAAAACAAGAGGATTTGATTTAGACAACAAAGTTGTCCATTACCCACATAATATGACACCTCATGAGATGAGAACTCATACACTTGTCTTCAAGGGTTTTTCACTTTCATTCCAGGCCGAAGATATTGAGTGTGAAAGAAATAATCAACCTGAAATTCCTGCACTCACTTCAACAAATGGATCAAAAACATTCTTGTTCAATTGGCAGGATAAGTGACCTTGGGGAACTTTCACTCTTCTTATGTCATTGATTATCTTTGTTACTCCCCCTTTATAAAAATATATTTATTTTGAGTAACCAAGGATGAGAGATTAAGAAACGACATACCTTTTCCAACAACATGATCATCAGACAATATTCAGAGTAATTGAATTTTATACCAACAAATGTTGATATTGATTGGGATAATGACTCTGATAGCTTCTTCGTGTGTCTCTCGCTCAAGGGAACATTTCTTATCATTGAATCTCAGGATCTCTCCCCTGAGATCTTGCTTCACCTTCAATTCCCTATATTATCAGAATCCCATCTTCTACAGATTGGCTCCCCCTCAAGGGGTGCACTCCATTCTGTCCAAACCACTCTCCAGATGAGAATGATCGTCATCTTCAATTCCCTGCAATGTTATCACATGTAAATACCAGAAGTATAAGGAAATAAGATGGAACCTCCTTGGTTCATCAATGTGAACAACAAGGTTGAGAAGATTCTCTCAACCAAGATGTCCCATTTTCATCATTCTTTACACTTGCACATCTGATCTTCAATGATGATTGTGATGGTGTGGATCTCAACACATCTTCATGTGAAATATTTTGTTTCCATTTTGCCTTAGAAATTGCCAGTGCTTCATCTTCAGCTCTTTGCAGATCTTTGGAAAGTTGCAACTGATTTGGCCATATGACTAGTAAGTCACTTGGAAGTGTGGCCTCAGTTCTGGATATTCCACATTGTTCCTTCGATGCTTTCAAGCTACCTTTCTTAGGAAACTTGTTTTCAATCAATCCCTTATGCTTCATCTGGATTGATTGTCTGTTTGAGTCTAGTCTGCTTCTATTCAGTTCCATGGCTTGTTCACAAAGATCCATGGTGTGTCCTTTCTTTCCACAGTAGAAGCATGTTTTCTTGGTGGTCCTTCTGGATGCATCACCCTTCATGGATTTAGACTCCAAGGACTTCTTTTCCTTTTTCAAAACCTTCTTGGGAGCATCTTCAAATTTCTTCTTGCTTCCCAAGGATTCCATTTTAGCCAGGTTCAGTGATCTTCTCTTCTTTTTAGCTATGTATACAGTTGGAGATTGACATGTATCTTCTTGACCACTTTTGAAATCATCCCAGATGTTGTCAAGTAATCCAAATCTATTTGCAGTAAACATATGTCTCTGGACCTGAGGATGTTTCTCCTTTTCTTCTGGCTTTCTCCCCCTTGAAATGTACTTTCTCTGTACTTTTACATTTAAGGGATTGTACCAACAATCCAGTGCACAATGCCCAAATCTATTGCAGCACCAGCATTGACCAACAAACCTTGACTTCTTGTCATCTTCTTGATAAGGTTGCTGAATCTTCTTCTTGGTATGTTGTGATTTCTGTTGGGACATATCTTCCACACTCTTTCCCCTAACCACCCTAGCCATGGTGGTAGGTTTCTTATCACTTTTCTTCATCCATACTTGTTTAGAAATTTTCTTCCAACCTGCACTTTTTGTAGAAACAATTTTCGAAAGATTAGTACAAGTTGGTATGGATAGTACCTTCTTATCAACTGCTTGTGATAGATCAATGAGTGAAGCCATGATCTTCTTATCACATGTTGGAGGTCTTTTGACAGTAGAATTTTCCAAGGAACATTGAGTTCCAACAGCTACAATTTCCTTCTTTTGTGGAGACTCAATATGTGTCTTCTCAAGATTGGTTAGTTCAGCTTCCAATTCTAGACATCTCATATTGAGGATGACTTCCTGGTTTTCAATCATAGTCATCTTCTCTTCACAAGCCTTCTTTAATCTTTCAACTTCATATTCATGCATCTTTAATTTGTTTTTTAACAAAGAGTCAAGTTCATTGATCTTCTGGGAGTTATCTTCCAAATATAACTTCTTGACTTCATTGCCCCTTTTTAGCTCATCTTCTAGTGCATGGATCTTATCTTCCAGAGTCTTGTTTACTCCCTCCTTTTCTTCAACATCTTTGAGCCACTTTGAAGAATTTTCTTCAAATCCCCTCTTTGTTGCTTCAAAGGCTCCAACCTGTCTGGAGAGCTTTAAACAATCGACAATTTTTGCTTGTAAGACCTTCTCCAAAACATCAGTTTCTTCTTCCAACTGAGTGATATTTCCTTGCATGCATTGAAATACCCCGCAAACCAGGGATGCACTCTTTTCAGGAATACCATGTAGAATAATTCTTAATCTATCAACTGATATTTCTTGAGATGTTGTAGATTGTTCATCACCACTTGTGCTATCATTTTCATCATGAGGGTAATTTCCAAATGTACTAACACATACCTCTTGATCAGTTGAGGTATTAAGGTTTTCCATCTTCTTGGTGGGTACTTGAGCCACCTTCTCATAACTTTCCAAGTCTGGTGTGTCGTCAACATCAGCCAAAAATGGGGAACCAGATGCTTCCTCCTGTTTAGATACGAGGGAATTCTTCTTCAACTTTCTCTTCTCTTTCTTTTTCCTGTTCATCATGGTCTTTGTAGATATATATTTCTGCTCAGAGATAGCTGAATCTTTACAAACACTGCTCTTCATTGATAACTCAGGAAAGAATCTCAGATCTTCAAAAGAGAATAACTTCACTATAGAGAATCCAATAGAGGTGAACCTCCCTCTGATACCAATTGAAAGGACCAGTTTGGGATATACCTAACACTGAGAGGGGGGGTGAATCAGTGTTGGGGACTTTTTAAACCAATTCCAACTTTTATCCCTGTACCTCTAGACCTGTTAAAATCTTGATTCTCTTATTCTCTTTTCCCTGTCGCATGCAATAATAGAAAGCAGTAGAAAAATGTGCACACGATATTTTTACAAGGTTCACCACTCAATAAGAGTAGCTACGTCCTTGCCATGCATGGGTATGACCACTGCATGGATTCTCCACTATAAAGTAAAATGCTGTTACAATGGAGTGGCTAGGAAAACAATCCTCTAGCCAGTGTGAGTCCCTACACTTTGGAGGGGGGTGGGAAACAATCCTCTTCCCTGGACTGGTGAAAGCCAAGTCCAACATGCAGCCTCTAGCTGGTTCTTTATACTGCCTATCGAGACAGTCTTCTTCTTTCTTCAAAAGGTTGGTTCTGCTCTTGATCTATTGTAGTGCTCTTCACTTGATTAATTGCAAAGCAGTAGGCAAGAAATTCTCTTCTTCTCTAGTGCAAAAACAAACTGCACTAGTTCTTCTTCCTTCTTCCTCTTAGTGCAACAACTGACTGCACTAGTCACCTTCTTTCTTTAGCTAGAATCACATACACCAATGTGATTATTCAAACACTGAAGATCTGCTCACAAAGCATCATCTGAATTAAACTGCCCTGAATAATTGTCAGCCTTCAATTGGGCATACTCTGTTCTTCTTCTTCTCTTCCTTCTCTTCTCAATACCAACACCTGAGTGTATTGGTATACTGAATTCTTCCTGTGTGCATATATGAGTTCAATTGCACGTCAAGTTCTTCTTTACTTCTCAAAGCACAACGAGAGTGTTAAACACCAGTCGTGTGAGTGCGGTTCAACTTCTCTTTGTGAAACCGAATGGTTCACAGTTCTTTCTTCTTCACAAAGCTGCTTCGAGAGTGCAATGCACCTATCGAAGGCCTGCGGTACCCTCAAATTTTTCGCGCACCCTTCTAGGCGACTTGCGCATAAAATTCAAGCCTTGCGCGGAAAAACACCTTTTGGCGCGCAAAACCTTTTTCGCGCAACTCTTCCTTTTCGCGCAGAACTTCCTATTTCGCGCAGCAGTTCCTTTTTCGCGCAGCACTTCTTCTTTTCGCGCAATACTCTATACTTCAATTTTTCCGCGCGTCAGAGCTCAGGATTTGTCTATGTGTCGAGCATTGCATAATGAGAGGGGTTCACCTCATATTTATAGGCATTTTTGACCTTGCGCATAAAAACCACTTCCTGCGCGTAAAACCTCCTCCATGCGCGTAAAAACTCTTTAATGAAACTTCATATTTCGCGCCATGCTTCAATATTTGGCGCACCTCATGCCTTTGGCATTTTTCATCCTTCTAAGCCTGAAGCACCAATTGCGCGCAAAATTCCGCACCGCGTTCTATATTGCGCGCAAACACAATCTTTCCTGCGACATCAGATTTCGCGCACTGCTCCAATATTTCGCGCATTTTATGCCTTTGCCAATTTTTGATCTTCTGATCTCGAATCATCATTTGCGCGAAAACTTCATTCCTCAATTTCGCGCCCCATGCCAATATTCCGCGCATCCCGCAGATTTTTCGCGCAACCCGCTACTATTTCGTGCATCCCGCAGATATTGCGCGCACCACTTTATTTTTGCGCGAAACGTGCCTAAATTTCCGCGCACTCCATTCCTTTGTCATTTTTCATAGTTCTGACCTTGAATAACTCTTTTGCACGTATAAACCATCTTTAGCGCAACATCCATTGCCAAGCAGATTTCTTCATCTCCCGTTTTTCAGGCCCTAAAATTTGGCAAACACTGGAAAACGGCGCCACCTTAAACTGTTCTTTTCTGCCATCCCCAGATTGTCTATTGCTTTGCCATTTTATCTCTTTACTGCTTCCCATATCCATTCTTCTGCTCTTATCACGAATCCCACTATCGTGATATTTATCCTTTGATAGATCAGCTTAAGCATCGTCATAGTTGCAATGGGAACTGAATCTTTCCTATCTTCCAGCAGCATCATTCCTTCCAATCAAAACATTATATGACTGGAATCATCATTTCTCCCCCTTTCCTTCATAAGGCTTGCATCACAAGTTCTCCTAACTCATGATTTGTGTGAAATACATACCAGCAAAGCATCGTCTGATTTTGATACAATGTGAAATGCCTGTCTACCTCAGAATGTCAAGCCCTTCCACATTTTCTCTTCTTCATAACCATCATTTTGCAAATCATATGATTCTATTCTTTAAGAAAGCTCTTGCATGGTTCACATGCAATCATAAATCATTGCATTGTCTTCTTCAAATCCTCATTCTTCTTCAACCATCCTTAGATAGATGATAATTCACCATTCTGCTCCAATCATCCTCAAATGGATGATACTTCTCCATTCTTCATTGTTGTAAACAATGTGTCACCATTGACACATGTTCTTTGAACTTAGGATTATCTCAACAATCGTCTGAATTTATCGTCTAAGAGAATTGCTCAATTATGAAATCCAATGCTATGATTCCATAACAATTCTCCAGGCAACTTCACTTCAACCGATATCCATTAACTTTGGAGTTCTTATTCATATCCTTCTTCATTTTGACCAGCATTGACAACTGTTGACAACAAATACAATCTTCATATACAAAGTGGTCCCAACATCCCCTTTGCATAATCCAAACACAGGTTGTTCAAGCTATTTGAAGGTATTTATATAGGTAGGTATTTTCCATTGGTGGGCTTGCAACTCATTGATCTGTTGAGTTGACTCCCAATCCTGAAATCCCGATATGGATTTCTACCACACTTTCATCAAGATTTACCTCAAGTCTAGAAAGGGATACTCCTATAGATATAAAATGGTTAATTCTACCCGAAACATTCATAAGAGATTTATGTATAAATTTATGTGTCCCCACAAGGGATGGTCAAACACATAGTTATATTGAGTCTTAGCCATAATCATGTAATGGAAGGATTAGTCTGATTATATATTTTATTGAAGGATTTTTATCTATTATGTGTAAATTTCTTAATTATATTTATCTAATTATTTTTAATATAAATTGGAACTTTATTATATGAATAACTATGTATTTATAATATTTTCGCATAATCATGTTTTATTTTAGTTCTATCTTTCATGCTTGTTAATTCATTAATTATGGAATATTGAAAATAAATCCATAATGAAAAACAATGAAACTGATAGAATTAAAATAAACTAAAGGGTATCATCATGAGGTATTCTAATGGTTATTTTATCTGGTGGCTGATAAGATAACTATTGACCTAGGGGGGAAACACCCTCAACAATTTATGTTTCATGTCTATATCATTCAACATTTCCACCTTAATATCTCCTTGGATTGGTTTTTCCTCAGATCCTTATTTGATCCATCTACACAATATTGGGAGATCAACGCATTAAATGTGATTTTTTACTCAGACATAGGTGATGAGAAAATGGGGTTTATATCAATGAAACCTTGGGATCACATGCCTTATATATTAATGAGGAGAGATGGTGCACAAATAAATATTTTATCTTCAAATAAACTAAAAGGAAACCAATAACATACAAATGTCTTGTCTAGATCAGGATCATCCACATACATGCAACGAATTGAAATTTTAATTAAACTATAATTCAATTCATTAATCGTTTTTATTAGGAAAATTGCACTTGATTCGATTAATTATTATAAATAATTAATCAATCATTTTATCTTAATCCATTTTTAAATTTCGTAAATTTTCCCATCTATAAAAATACAGGTAACTCAATGAAAAATCATTAAATATACATGATAGGTAATTATAAACATTCCAAAAACATTAATGTAATTATTTTTTCAAATTTGGTAAATTAAACGACATTTAGTTCCAACTACATAGAATGTACAACTATCACCTTCTTATCTAACGTACATACTTATTGGCTCGATGTGTGAGGCATACATTAGAAATCTTGGGGAATATGGCATGCCCAGTTGGCCACACTGCTTGTTTTCTCTAGGTTACATGGTTACAGGTCATCATAACCGTGTATGGGATACACATTTTGCCCTTTGACTCAAAGGGACTACACGCCATGTACAGAGGGCCGTACAATGTGAAATCCATATGATCATGTGCCAGGTCATCCTAGTCAACATGCAGTGTAAGAATTATCTACACCTCCTATCATTAACATAGAAATCTTGAGTAATTTTTAAATTGCTCCCAATGCAATAAACCCAACTAGATGGTTTGTAATCCAGATTACCTAGTATGTAACACTGAATACACAATTTATACAGTGGTTTAACATAGAAAGAATCTTTAGCACCTCTTTATGAGATCGTTAGTTTAAATTTAATCATAAAATTATTCATTTCTATTAGATCTATGTGGAATGAAAAGGGGATGAAAAAAATATCAAAATTTATATTACAAGAATTATTATACATGAATTGAAAAACTAATTACTTAAAGTGTAAATAGTCACTAAGTTATTTAAATAATTATAAATGATGATGATCCCACTTTGATACCACTATAAGGATGCAATCATAGTAGAAGCATAGCAGTTTGGGGGGGGGGGTGCAACATTTCTTTTTGTATAATCGATGACCAATCCAATATCAATACGACGATGAATGCCAGTATGCATAGATTAAAATCAAGTATTTAGACTGAGAGAAAAAAATGATGGATCTACGAAAGAGCATTATTTCCATCATGTTTATAATTAATTTATTAATTTATGATGAAATTAAATACCTGAATATTTGGTATATTCTTCATTAATGATCATTGATTTACTAGAATGACCCTTCTTGTATTCATTTATTGAGCTTACGAGGATCCAAAGTAGAATTTCTCTATTGGTGATCCCCATGTGCACCAATGTTATTCAATCAACACTACTCATTCTCTGAGTTCTATCACGATGGATTGAATGTATTGCATCGATCATTATTGACCACACATTCTTCTATGTTGAATAACTTCTCCTGTTCGTGGGAGGTAGAGATGAGAGGAGTCGTGATAGAAAATTTTTGGCTCAACAAATGTCAATTCATTGGGGTTTATAATAGTAGATGTACCTACCTATTTATCAGCATGGGTTTTCAGATACAATAATTAATTGAAAAACAGTCATTAAATGCAATTAGATCTATTATAGAAAACCCATGACATGTAATAAAAATAAAAAAAACCATTATTTTATGTGCTACAACATGTGAAAAATGAGACCATAAATGAAATCTTGTTCCACATAATGATAAAAGTATTATTTTTATTTCATTCGCCTACTGGAAAAAAATTATTTACCGATTTATAAATAATCAATTTATCAGTAGACAAGGTCTTATTTCATTCAAACTCTTTTTCCATTTATTGGGCAATGAATAAAATATTTTATTCTATTAAATCAATATTTTTGTTTACAAACTTGTAATTTAATATTTACCAAATTTTGAATAATATAAAAATATATATTTTTTTCAAATTTCAGAGAATACATATTTATTTAATATATACAATCATTTCAATTTAAATAAAATTATTCATCTGTCATTAGAATAATATTTATACCATTAATTAAATTCAAATAGAATTTAATCGAGACCACCATAAATAATTAGTATGTGACCCTCTATGATTCTATCTTGTTGGTAATAGGTGGGATTTCCCAAAGTCCATGATTGTTGTTAGCAAATGGTTAGGTCACCCAAGAGCAATAAATTAATGTTTCAACGATAAAATCCACGTATGAATTCACACCATGTAATATAATCCCCATTTCACATGATCTAATCATGTCTGATTCATGATAGTGTCATCAACCTGTATGCATAATACGTCATTATTTGATTACCTGAAACAAACTCATCGTTACACCATGGCCATGAATTTTAGAAAGACAGTTCTATACCAATCAAAGGGAATATATATCAACTTCCATAACTGGAAGAGACAAATCATTCCTCAACTTATCCATTAATAAAAAGTCATTCATAATGCACGAAACGTACCCTACTACTCTCCAACAGATGGAGCGGTGGATTTAGTTAGTAAATCATATTTTTTGAGTCATGATATGTATTAATGATCATCATAATGTCTATGGACCATTACACATTATCAGATATAGGTAATATCAAAACATGCAGAATTTGTACTGGAGGTTCTTTTCTCATAATCTACCATCATGGAGATTAACATGTGAGAACTTCATGAGAATATATCTCGTCTTGTTATGTTTAATCTCACATGATTGTCTATATACATTGTGTCCCATCATAGTATGTCATTGATCCATAGAACTATATTTACGAATATTTTCATTTAACTTCATGGTTCACATAATAGCATGGATCTTCTATATCATAATTAATGTGAGAAATACTCTAGGACATTTTTACATTATATTCAGGGAGAAAATGATCAATATTTAAAAATATGTATAATAATTAAATACATATAATATTCATGTAATCAGAGTAAAAATAGTTTGTTCCTTGACACCGACTTTAAAATCATGATTTGCATGCTTATGGGATGTGTAAGAACTCCATGAACCATTTATCTCGTTCCCAACATCACCATTATTTGGCCTTTTTGGACTTCAAGACTTGGTTCCCCATTGGTAAAGTGTGGTGTGGTGTGGGATTCTATTATCCTCATTCACGTTAGGTTATGTACGACAACACACATTTCTCCTTTGGGGTGTACATTTCCTAACCGTATGACAATACACTACATCGAGACCCTCATCCCCACTGCATGAATTTCTATAACTATGTATGGCATGATTACCATACTTATGGTATACATATGAACGATCAGACATTTTTTCAATAGGTCCAACCCAAAAATATGTTGACCCCACTTTCCCTTTGGTCCATATTACGGTCTGAATCCTATGACCTAAAAGTTGGAGCCTCACAAGAAAATTTAGTGTGAAATTTGAAGATCAGATTTCATTTGTATGGAGTTTTTTCCCTAGCAGATCACATTTTCCTCATTCCTATCAATTACATAGAATTTTTATGGTTTACATGCATGACTTGAAACATTTTCATCAGGTTTATTCACTCTATATCATGCAAGAATTTCAATCATAGGCATTATAGTCCATACAAGAAAACATTAAATAGTTTTCCATGTTCCATGTTGTGTGACATTAAACTATGTTTGAACGTCCTAGTCATATGATGCTAAACTATGCCCCTATCATCCTCATTGGCATGACATAGAGATGGGATGCATTATATGTCAATTCCAGAGAGTTCCAATCTGGAAATATGGATGATCATGATTCAAACTAATACTCCCAAATAATTCCCATTTGATGAAGTGGTGTAATTTAGAGAGTGTTAGACTCCTTTTGTATTGTTTATCACACCATCCTTGCACATTTCACACCATTTATTTGGATCATCTTCCCATTTCATCTCTAAAGGATCCTACTAATAGCCTGACCCCATTCTATTTTATCTCACCAAAAAACATGTTCCAATGTTTCATAAGACATCATATGTCATTCCGAGTTAAGCCCAGTATTCACACACTCGGTCAGTGGTTGGACCTCATTTGTTTCCTCGTTTAAGGCTACACGATATGGATACTATTTTCTGAATATGGTCAAAATTTATCCTAAATCATCATGCCACTCTGACCATGATCCAAATTATGGGTGTTATGATTCACACTTCTCATCCCCATTCATTAGGATTAATTCTAACACCCCTATAATTGTTCTACTCGTGCACTGAAACAAATTGGGAAAGAAACAGTTAACTACTTTTATAACCTTATCCTCTAGTAACATACCAATCTCTCTCCTCTCGAATACATCAGTAGTTCAATTAACAAAATGAATAATCTTTGTATTGAATGATTGGATGACCCTATCTTATTTAAAGAAGATGTTTATGTGGTATTCATTTGTTTCTCACACTGGGTTTGACCCACATGAGCAGTTGGATTGACTAAGAGTTGTTTCATTGTTACTATCGAGTTGCATTAATCAACGAAAAAAATATTTCCATTCACATAGTCAAAATAAACAAGAAGGCATATAAATATGATTGTGAGTTTGGAAAGGCATAGTCCATATGTATTTTCCTCTTCAATGGAGTGTCTTGGATCCACCATTATATGTCATGTGGTTTCCATGATTTTTTTTCTATTGTATAAGATCCATTTCATCTTCATTGGATATTGGGATATGATCATTATCCCTAATCCATGTTCGATCTTTCTCAGCCTGAATGTTTGAAACATCATGATATGATCTACTCAGATTCTCTTCAGCACTGACTAACTGGACCTCCAGTCATGAAATGAGTTCCAATTGGCTGTTGGTGAAAGAATAATGCTCGTTTATCCACATTTATAAGAATTGGATCTCATGTTCAGCCTTCTGTAGGTTATGAATGTCAAAATTCATCTTCTATAACTATTAAACATTGAATCTATGGTCACTCTCCCATACCTTATAATCATGGTAATCCAGGATAAGCATATGTGGACCTTATGCATCTACCTCGCTTGTAAATAGCTTGTGCAGCCAGATGCAACATGATCCGATTTAACATATCCACTCTGATTGCGGGATTTTTTCAATGATCCACTTGATATGTTTTCAATATTATTGATATATAGCTTAAATGACCTCAACATTAGAGGATGTCCCATCTAGATCCTCTAGATCTGTTGGTTCATACTTCATGAATGAATTTAGGAGTACGATACTGGGATATTCCTCTGGTATGATATCATAAGGATTGGGTTCCATATCATGTGGTTGGTTTCTACCACTGGATTCCACCTCAGGAAGTTCATGTTCATCCCTGTTAGTGGTTCCAGCCACATTTTTAGTCATTGTGGCCTCATCTACTCTGACATCTAATTCTGTGTCGATCGGCATTTCTGTTAGAAAATTATCTCTAGAACCCCCAAACATATTTACTAATAGTATGCCTAATACATGACATAATGTTCAGATAGAGAAGATGTTAGATTACCAGTTTGGGAGGATCATAGTTATAAATAAGTGAGGGGAAATACTTACAATGTTCCAATAGTTACTCTCCCTCTTGGGTTGTTACTGTTGGGACCCTAGGGAATGGACCCTCATATATGGTTGGGAGATCTAAAGATTTCAGAAGAGCCACCACAGATACCACATCACTGCATGAAACTACACCCACCATCGTTCCAGACACAGGCCATGGAGCTTTCCCCTCTATGTCTGTTCCTCCACAGGAAGGGGTGTTTTTTGTGATGCTCTTCTGTATAGTGGGAATGTCTGTTGAGAAACGTGGATAATGGAAGAAGTATCATTGAATAATGGAATTTAATATATTATACCTCAAGAGTTTTGGTGATTTCTCCTCACTCTGAAGCTACAAACTTATCTTCTTCTAGGGGGTTCCCTCTATCAGATTCTTCTCCACAAGAAACTTATGATCTCTTGGGAAAACGACAGTGCTATTCAAGCTCAGAAGCACACAATTGTGGTGGTTATGGTAGGTTAGGAAATACATTAAGCTGATTCGGCATTGGATGTAGTGTTCCCCAAGAGTGCACTATGTCTTCCAGCATGGCCACATATCTCTCTCCCTCTACTTCAGACATAAGGAATCCAACCCTAACACAACCAATCTCTGGATGATCCATCCTAAACTGGTACATATGGTCTCAAATTTATTAATAATATATGAATTTATTTATGACCTCCAATTCTTTTCATTGCCACGTTAAAATATCATCTTTATGAATTTCTACATTACGCAGCCGATTCCCATGAGCTTGGATAGGTATTCTTCGAAATCCACTTAGTGGCCTCCCTTTCTCTCGGTTAAACCATGTTGGATCCACTAGGGCTACCGTTACTTCTCCTCTCTCATTTCTAGCATGAAAATTCCATAAAATTACTAACCATAATACCGATGAATCCCTACCACAATGAAATTCTCTTCAAATTGTCTGACCACATCCTTAGGGTTTAGGGAGAACCCCATCATTAACTAGGGTGTTCCATTTCTTCATTATCTCTCCTGGGTAGGCTACCACCCAAATTTTTTCATACTCCTCAATCATCCCGTAAGTGGCGGTAGGCAGAGGCAACTCATTCTACATATTATCGTATTCTCATGTGAACATGAGTTATATTTTCCTTATCATACACTGGTGATCCTTAGGACATACCCCCATGTTAAATTTTAGGGTAATCCTCTAGAAACAACCTAACTTTTTCACAGCTCCATTTTGGGTATATGGCTTGCTGATGAGATCACTATCTACCCACACCAATACAAATCAACCATTAAGGGCCATTATATATGATAAATGATCCCTAGTACCTCCACAATCATTTGTGAAAACACTTGTTGATAGTGAGAATGGTTAGAAATTGAACTAATCCACTCTACAAACATTTTTCATCACCTCTGATGATCTCAGCATGATTGGAAAACTCCCCATTCCATTAAGAATGGATGATTGAATGTCTAACTCAGGAAGGGAAATATGGTTTATGTATTTTAATTCCCTTGTGTTGGATGTTATGAATCCATAAAAAAATTGCAATGGTCTTCATACACGTTATGGGTTCTTCCCCTCACTGATGTTCCAAAAAATCTTGTATAACATTGACAACACTCTATCCCCAGGATTGGCATGTTTCCCCATTGCCGACATAAATTCCAAAACGAATTTTCTTGGCTGCTCACCCTTGTGTGTATCTATGATCAGAAACACCCATCTATTGATGAGTGTGGAGATTAACCCATCCAATATAGCCACCATTTTTTCTCTTTATTGACGATGTACCCCCCACAACTTCCATGGGTTGTCCTCCATGAATTTCCATTAAGAACATTATTTTCATCAATGATCCCGTCTTGTGTAGGGACACAACATCACATGTAACATCTAGGGTGCCCCATCCCCCATAGTAGGATTCTATGATGGAAAAATACGTAAATTTCTGAACCACCAAATGAAGTGGACGTCCCTAATAGAATTCTTATTTTCACATGTCACAAAGTCCATAAGTGCCTTCACCATCCATGGAATTTTTTTCTAGATCCTCCCATATATTATTTGTGCATATAAATTCATCATAAATTTCCACTAGAATTGGAATACTTAAAATATTGTTGTGATCTCAGAGGATGATGTCGACCTCCCCATGATAAAGATGGAATGTGTTGTTCTTTAATGAACACCAACTAAGATGTTATAGAATCATGTGTAACATTTGGTAGATATGTAATTGAGAAACCAATGTAGCCATATAGAGAAATGCCCACAACATATCTAATATGAATTCAACAGAAGATACACATACCCAGTTGTATCAGGCCTATTCACCTATGAAATTGCTACCCTGGAACAGGTCCTAATCATCGGTCCACCCTATACCTATGTTCTAATAGCCCTCCTTGAGAATAGTGTGGTATTGAGGTTGAGATACCTCTAGTTATAGGTCCTTATCAAAAAAATTATTGAACTATTTATAATGGAAGTAATCATTGATAGTTTTATGGTCTTTCCAGATATGGACATCGATAGCTCTGAACCATTGGTATTAAACTGACCTGCCCTTAAACTATTATTTCGACTCATCCCAATATTCCTCAGGGATGAAAATGTCATTCCTTTGGACAAAGTTATAAAATTGAAATAACTTGATGTGGTGGTAATCCTTTTACCCGTCAGTTTGAAACCCCATAAAATAATCATGGATAGAATAATTCCTCACACATTCCCCAAGATCAGTATTTTTCATCATCTAATCCCTTCAAGCAACATACACAAGGTTCCTCTGAAGGGCTTCTTGATTGGCCATTTGATTCGAGACATTGGAATTTTTTATCATCAACTCTATGATAATATTTGCAAAGAATGGTTATAGAGAACACATTTACAATTTCTCAATGGACTTGGTTCACTTTTTAGTGAAAGAAGGAATCTTGATGCACTAGTTCACTAATCACTGCTTGCAGAGCACCGATATTAAGAACTCTGTTTGCAAAGAGATCTTGTTGGGGTGCTAGAGAATTGTGATTCATAAGCTCACAGATAAGGTTCAAAAAAAGTATAGGATACAGAAAAGGGGTCATGAAACCAAATAAATAAGCAATGTCCTCATGATCTTCGCATTTTCCACAGTTGTCTTGATCTTCTCAGCGACCTCACGGTGCACCCAAATCACAAAACTGCTTCGCAATATGCATGTTCTTTTCTATCTACCCTCAGAATATGACCCTCCTTTTCTATCTCTACTACTATTCTGAGGGGGGGGGGGTTATTGGTGTAAAAATTAATTCTTACGATGGACAAAGGTTAACCAATCCCTCTAGGATAAAAATTCCTCCACATAAACCAACAAAATCACAAAAGGTCCTCCCATGTGAAACCCCATCGTGTAGCCCTTCATCCCCACAACTGGAGAGATTCTAGAAAACATACCACCCTAAGACTAATGTAATGTAGTGATAGAAGCCTCCATGAGTCCTAAGAGGACCACAACCTATGAAAAGTAGTGATGGAAGCCTATGTGCGTCTGATAGATCCTCCCACCATTGTGAAACTCTATTTGAATAATAGCACACCCTCAAAGCATTATGATAGCTGATACCTATAAATACGAGGAGAAAAACCACCCCAAAAAATTTCTTCCCTATCCTTTCTCAATCTGATATACCATTTCTTGAACCAAGCCTTAACCAATGGAATAGTAGGGAAATTCATCACCCAATGTATTTAAGCATCACAATCTAGAAATTCCATTGTCCGGTTTTACCATTTCTTCATGTGGGGATGTACTTTATGAAGCACTATAGGAATCGTGATGGAAATAGTCCCTTACCAGAACATTGGTCTTCGTGGATCATTCAAACCTCGTAAAGAACCCTCCAAACACATGTATACTCAGTGCCTCGGCCAGGTATTCTTACTTAACTAAGATCCACTCTTTGTGGAGATTGTTTTCCATGATTCATGAAGCCCTTCTTAATGAGGACTTCTACTTCATGACACACTCTTCCATACGACCCTCCAGGCTTGTGCATAGTGATTTTCTAGTCCCCCAAGCAGTGCTCTGTGTTATTTTTCACTTATTCATGTTTCTTCACATTGGAACTCCGACAACTATTTCTTTTCCACATGGTTACATGAACATGGACCCCTAAATTTACCAATTTTTACCCTAAAGTTTCATGGAATTTCTTGTTCTTTCCTTCCCAAAAGTGTGGGTTGGTACATGTTATGTATGTAAAAGGGGTGATAAGTGAGTCCTCTTCGTCCAAGTTGTAGGATGTTAAACTTACAAGCCCCTTTATCTCCAATATATAATGTTAAACTATGAGATTGTACATATATGGAATGGTTGGGGGTACAAGAAGGATAATGTGCACCATCACTATCCTTATCATATCTACAATTGCACTTTGAAATCATGTGAACCTTGGGTAGTCTCCATGTAAGCCCTGACACATACATAATGACTGTGACCTGTATGAAAACCATATCCTCCTTGTACATCTTGACACCCTCCTTAGACTTCCCTCCTTATGTAAGTCCCAATCTTCTTATCCATTGGATGTTGACCATGCGTAACACCAAACCATCCTTCATGGAAGCACCAATCGTAACATGACCATCTTATGTACTATCATATCTGGTTTCTCACACTAATAATAACTCATATGGGATTAGAGTTTAATAGTGGCCATGAAATCTGGTAGATGGTCCACTAACAAAGTATCAGTCTCATGCCCCCCATCCCACATAACGTTAAACTGTATGACTTATCAAATATGTGTACATTGATTCCCATCGAATGATATACGTAGGAATCCTACCTGAGGATCAGGCCCTACACTCACCATAATCCATCCATTTTGTGTGTTTTATGCTGATTCACCTTTTTTCCAATAAAGAGTTAAATTTTATGACCATCTCCCTTCATAATGTTAATCTAAAAATTCCGAACTAAAGAGGTTTTGATTCCATGACACTGGGATACATTGGAAACATATTTTATGTCGAACCCCAACCAAATGGTAAAATCTAGTTCTCTTTCCAATGGACATACCCTTATGATGTTATACTTTTCCTTTTTGGGACACATCTCCCAGGTCTACCTTCTAAAGGTATTTTGATCCATAAATTTGGGCTACTAACCATGCATAAGACCTGTAATCCATCCACACTATTCCATCTATGAGTTTAAATCATGCAATAGTTCTCTAACCATCTGTAATCCCCAACATCTATTCGAGTGTCTGTCCTTTGTGTATGCCCCAATTCTTCGCCCCATCATCCAGAACTATGTGGAATTTGATCACTTCCTCCAATGTGCGGTAAATTGAAAACCTCTCTAAGGTAAAATCCCTACACCAACATATTTAAATTGGATCCAATTCATTATTATCACCCAACTCATAAAATCATCCATCATGCATACCAATTATACCTAGGTCACAACACCCTGATGTGATCATTCCATTCATACTTCCGAATCACTATGTGTAAGACCCACACAATTCGCATTAATAAACACAGTAATTCACCTCTTGGGTTGAGACGTTAACCATGAATAAGCCATAACATGTCTTCAGGTCATTGCCCTTTCTGTACCCCCTATTCTATGCCCCCACCTCTACAAATGTTGGTTTTGATCCTTTTATTCTACACAAGGTATATAGAATCCACATTAAGGATCAATCACATCCAATTCTTAACCATGATTTCCCCTTTCTTGAGACCCACCTTCTATGATCCTCCCACAGTACTATTTAGATCCGTCATTGTGGGGGATAACAACCAAATTTTTGGGACACACCGTCTAGGTTCTGTCAAAAAAATTTTGATCCATCCATTAGGTCAACCTTCCAGGTGATCCCTCATAGGGATTCACCCATCCGATCCACTATCATCAATGTTTTGATCATTCTAATCTATATCATCTAGATATTTAACTCATGACATACCGTGTGTCAAACAGGGGATGTTGAGAAAAAACCCAGAGACATGACTCTATCATAAGATTCCCCCCATTCAATATGGGATTCCTTGGGTTCCCACACACTCAAGAAGTCCTCTAATAATGATTACTTCAAGTGTAACAAGGATTTAATGTCCATACATTCTCGTAATTCCCAACATGAATACTAACCTGATCAAAGGGTTCTACCCATACTTGGCACCTTTTGATTATCCTGATAGATGTAGTGTAATTAATTAGTGTCCACAATGATATGGCGCCGAGAAGGGTTTTGCAAACAACATCTTAATCATTAAGGGATACCAGAACAATGAGTTAAATTATGAAGAAGAATCCATAGATGTAGAGACTGAAATCATATCATCTAATTTCAATCTTGTTGTAGACATCGCCAATTAGTTGATGAATTTCACCCCCTTTGAAAAGTGAGAATGAGGGGTAGAATGCACATCCACGAGAATATCAAATGAACACAGGTGGTGTGCCCCGAAAGAGACATAGGAAACACAGTCTTCTGGGGATATAATTTTAAAATTCTCATATTTATTCTTTCTTAGGATTATTTAAGATCATTTTAAATCATGAAATATAAACATTTCATATGAAATTTTTCCATTATGAATATTAATGTTTATTATGTAGTTAATTATAATTTTTCACCTTATATTGATAAATTGATTGGAAATAGTATGTTATTGTGGTGACCACCATATAACCTTGTTGAATCGGAATGTCCCATGAGACTAAAGATTTTGGGTATTTGGCCATGACCATGCCCATTTGTGTACGATCCGTTAGCACGAGGCCCTAAAGGTATATTTTTTATATCTATAATTATATATTACATCATTTTGAGTTTAGTTATTGATATTAAGGTTATTATTTATTTACATATGATAATCATCTGTATGTTTAATGCTCATTTGATTATTTATATTTCTTTATTTGTTCATTATTATGAATTCATTGTTATTCATTGTGCTTAAGTTATTTAAAAAAAGGAATGTTTGTTTAAAAAAATAAATTTTCTATAATGATTATTCATTTCTGGTTATATGACTACTTCTACTATTCACATACCCATAATATGAATTTTATATCACCCTTACTTTATTTCATTACCCAATGCTATGGATATTGTATATTTTAATGAGTTCATGTATTTATAATTTTTTCTATCATTATGTAATTATAATTTGTTACTCCTATAGAATTAAAAGTATGTATTTATATTCTTTTTTAAAGAATAAAACATGTTAGGCCATTGGGATATAATATATTTAATCTTATACTATTTTATGAAATTATTATTTTTCCTTGGGCTACTGGTGTCGTGGTTTTTATAGTAGGAATTAGTGTAATTTTAGTCATGTTATTTTAATCAATATTTTGTAAGACATGTATTAGAGAACATAATATTATAAATTATTATTTAGAATAATGTTATATTTAGGATAACATACTAACATTTTTCATGATAGATATTGTATGAATTTCATTGAAATTAATCCCTTTCAAGATATTACTACCGGAAATGGATTAGTATAAATGTATCTTTAAGTAATAACCCGAAAAGAGTTGTTTGAGTATATCATGAAAATCATTACAGTGCATGTTTAGTGTGGCCTTATTGTACACTAGATTTGACACTCCCATGGAATATTACTGATCTAATTCTCATTTCCTCTACGAACAATTATATTTAATTGATGAATAAATCATATGCAAATCTATGATATTCTAATGTGATATTTGAAATATCTAAAGGTTCCTTAGATGAAATGTCTTGGGATAATCATATTACTAAAAGAATATATTATCTATTTGAGGTATTATGTGATGGGTGTTTAAAATTATTATGCATATTTTGTGTGATAATTATAGTGAATCAACATTGAGATTAGTATATGTTTTAATGAAATGAATATTGGAGGAATGATGATTTATTATTATATAGACATAAGTATAAATGTATTTTTAAACCTTATTATTAATATCATAATTGTTTTATGGGTAACAATATTAAATTAATATTATCTAATTTTGAAGAAATATTATATGTATATAAAATCATAGTGGTTTAAATGTTATATGATGATTATTTTTTTATTAGGATGTTCATCCCGTTTTTTAATGCTATATAAATTATAATAATAAAGATCTAGAAAATTGAAAACACAATTTTATCTTGAAAACCCATCTCATATGTTATATTCATGGGGTTCAAAACCACAACTACAAAGATACAATGGATAAACACCTACCACATTCATAGTGATATACAACATTATTGGAAATTATTATTACTAAAATATTTTTATAGATAAATATTTAGTGGATTTTGTGGAACATGTTATAGGATCCAAAATTTAAGAACATTTATGATTTATAGGCGACTGATGATATTTTTGGAGTTATTTACTATGTTGATATATATATATCCATTATGTCATAGAAAATGTAATATTTCGAAGAGTTTATCCTGTATTTGGATGTGTAAGATGAATGTTATGTTATAACATTTGAGATTAAAAATTATATCTAATTTTGTTGTAATTTTGGGTATTTGGTATGTAGGATTATATAATTATGGAATTATAAACCTCAAACATTCTATTTTATTGTTGAATTTAGAGATTAATTTAATATGTTTTCATGTAAATGTCTGTTTATTTTTGGTATTATCTTAAATTGTGAAATCATTTACGGATTTAATTTAAAAAATAAGAATATATTGATATTCATTTTTGAAATATAGGATCCATGAAATGATTATTTTAGTGAACATAAATATTAAAATTATTGTTAGATATAAACTTCAGGGGTATGAATTTAAGATGAAATTTAACAAAGGACATCCAAAATATGAAATTGTCCCTATGTAATTAAAAAAATATCATTTATGTTTTTATTATGGTGATATATTTTATTATAGTAAAATAAACCATATAATTTGTGATATTAACCATTATATAAAAAATTAAATACATTTATCTTAATATCTAATGAATCAATTTTCTTCTAATCCATCAAAGATTAATGGATATTGATTCATTAACTTTATAATGAACATGTTCCTTATCACTCCCCATTATTAGTTTTTCATTATTTTTCCCCTCCATGTCCATATTATTTTCATATAATTATTGTTCTTTTATTATTATGAGTAGTGTTGTTTTAATATCATGGGCTATTGTACTACCATTTCAAAATTTTAAAGAGGTAGTTTAATTTATCCTTTTAGGACGTGTGTTTAACAAAAACGAATTTTCAAATGTAAATCCCATGATTTCTTACTAAATCATCAAATAGAGAGGAAGTAATTTATTTATCCTTTGAAAAACTAAATATTAGTATATTTTAAAACTATATATTTTTTTCGGTAGAATTTTTGAAATGAAACACATAGTTTAACTGACCAACAAAAATATATTAATAAAATATCACTAATATTACCTAGCCATTGAATTAAAGTGTAAAATAAGGATCCAATTAACTAATATTAAGAATACTATGGTCATAAAAATAAAAACTTTTTTGGTATAATCTGTGTAAATAGTCAATCAATTTATAGTGATGTGATTTTAATGTTCAAATGTTTTTTTTCATTAAAAATGGACAATATTTATTTTAATGATGATAGAATATAAAAAATTCCAATAAATTTTTTAAATTATATTTGATAAATATGATATAATTATATTTATAATCCTATAACTACTATATTTTTGAGTAATTTGTACAGTTATTTGAAAAGAAATGTATTTCGATGAATATTAAAACTTCTAATATTTATAGAAAACAGACTATTTGTAACGACCCGTGGTTTTTCAATGGAAAATTCCCGTCTTATATTTATGTCAAAAAATTACATGAAAACACAAAAAAATGAACTACTAAGTGATAAGTGACCTTTAAACATAAGATTGTCACTCCTATGTTTGGAATTTTAAAAATCTTATATACACTGTTGGGTTCAAGATGACTTTTGATGTCTAATGAAACAAAAATAATTTTTGGTGAGTAGTGACCTACCCTTATGAATAGTAACATACCCTTATGAATAGTAATATGGCCTATGTTAATAGTAAATCATCCAACATAAAGGTAACATTACCTATGATTAATTAAATAAAATTTAGACATCTTAGAAAGTGACAATTTGACCTTAGTAAACGTTTGGAATTTTGTAAGTCATAAATAATTAATTATAATTAATTAATTAATTTAAAAGAATATTTCTTTCCCTAAAATGTATACATAAATTATTGGATCAATTTCTTCTAGTTTTTATATTATTTTATAAGACCCTCCGTAATTTTTGAAAGCACTATAAAATCGGTTTTAATCTTAAAAAATGTTTTTTAGGTAAATTGTGATTTTAATTAAATTTTAAATTAATAATATTTATAATATTATTTTTGAAAAATGGATTACATTTTTGGATTCTATGGATCGAAAAATGGTTGGGTTAAATTTTTGGGATTTTTCTGAGCTACACGAATTTTTGATGAATAGTAGAATCCGATAATTCACAATAAATGCTAAATAATGTATTAATTGAGTCATTGATGATGCTCTGATGATGTAATCCCACTTGGTTCAGGATTAAATTATAAAATTACTATTCTTGGTCTTTTAAGACTCACTATTCCTTGTATTAAGGGGAAATAAAAAACAAATGAATTTTATATTAAGGAAACCCCTCTCCCCTCCACTATAAAAGCCACCCTTCACTCCCTCATTTACTCACACCTCTCAAGCTCCAAGCCATCTCTAAACTCTACCCAAACACCTTCCCTAGCCCCTCTCCCACGTCCATGATCTAATGGTCTCATAAAAAGACCAATACTAGGCCCTTAAGGAGGTTCTCAAGAGGAGGATTTTAATGGTAATTTCCCTCCGTCTGCTCCTTTAATTTCCTTTCACGTTCAAGTTCCTTTCTTTATCTCTCCCCAATTATATTCATAAAAATTGTTTTTTAACTCCAGAATTATAAATATAATTTAATTTTATGATTCTAATGGGATATTATATCACCCCACAACCTTTCTCTCCTACTTTTATTTTATTAAAGAGAATGTTGTTCATGAGGTGTTAAATTTATCACCTTCAAAAAACGACATGCTCTCTTCTTCCATTTCTACCTTCAGATCTGGTCATGAAACAATTTTTATGGTTGAACTAGAATATTTTATATGTATTATGTCCTATTTAATGTTATGGAACTGAATTATGAACATATTACTAAGGGATAAATTAAAACAATTTTTTTTGATCGAAAAACCGCTCAAATTAACCCACATAATCTTCATTTGATTCTTTTCTAATGATTCATGCACATGGATATAATGTGATTCATTATATGTTAATTAAAAATCATGTAATCTCATTAATAACATGTAATATCAGTTCTATATGTTTACTCTTGTTCTACCCAAACTACAATTTAAGAATACAAGTGAACCGCCCAAAAAAACCAAAAAAAAGAACATCCCCGGACAATGATTTTAAACTCTATAAGTCATCTAGAAGAACATAATACGGAATAATGAAACCATAATGAACCCTATTAATGTACAAATGGTTCTTAATTCATAATTAATGAATATAATTCCATTATACATGACATTAAAGAGAAGGAAGAATTCAAGTACAAGGTAAGGGGAAATCTCGAACCCAAGTTTCTTCCATCGGGTTCTCCCTCTTTCACTCCATATTTCATATGGTTACATCATAAAGATAATTATTTTATCATTGTATTTACTTCTATTGGATATACATGTTTGTCACTGGTTTTTATGTCCAACTAAATGTTTTCCAAAAGAACTCTTCCATTAAGAACACCCCTTTTACTTCTCACTCAAAGTGGACGGTTCTTGTAACATGTTTGTCATTCCCTCTTTCTTTTGGGAACCCAAAGCTTATGAATGTGTTATTATTAGATTAAACCCATTCCTTTCCATGGGTTATTTATGTGAATGTTTGGAATGTGTTCTATGTGTCAATCATGATGATGAAAATGTTATGATGTGACGGGTGCGCCCGGAATTATATAGTGCAATATGAATGTTTCAAAGTCACAGGTGCGCCTGGAATTATACAACGCTCCAAAGCATTGAGTATAGTGATGAATCTCATGAGTAAATGTGAAATGATGTGTGAAAAAGATTATATCTTGGTTCAAAAGTATTTGTGGTAGTTAACCACTAAGAAATGTTGTTTCATTTTTATGCATTTCCACATTTCCTGTCTTTTATTTATGATCCTCTCATTTTCATGATATTTTGCATATGTTATGATTATTCTCACCCAATGATATATTGTTTTTATCTATCCTCTTGGTGGGCTTCTAGCTCACCCATTTTGATGTATATCCCTAGGTGGCTACATTTACTAAGGAGAGGACATGTTCCACTTAAATGCTAGAGAAGTAGAAATTAAATAAATGATTCCGGTTGATGATGTATTTGTTATGTATGGTCCTAGTATTCCCAAGAAACTAAACCTTTGGATCCTCTATGTGTAATACTATTATGTTGTTTATCTTTGAAATGAGGTAATAGTAATGTATGAAAAGTCCAAGATGCTATAGTTTGTATCAGAGGAATGGTTTAGTTAATTTGGGAATTAGGATTAGTGAACCCTAGAGAAAACCACTAGTATGAGATTAATTACAAATATGCACACCAGAATATTTACCTAGGGCTCCCATATGTTATGTTTTTGGTATTAATTGTTTAAATGAATAAGTTATTCATGACTTGTTTAGTTATTTTTTGTTCTATCATTTTCTATATTAGAAAATGGTGGGAACCAAGAGAAATCAGGCCAACAACTCATGCGAGGGCCAATGCAACGATTTCCCGAACGACATCCCTAATGATTTGGGAGGTGGAGTTCAAAACATCATGGTGATTCTTACCCAATTTTCTCTGGTTATGAATAATAAGCATAATAATTGGGAACGTCCTCCTTCACCGAATAGCGAGCAACTAGCAATCGAATTTTTTATACAGCAATGACCACTGGTGTTTTGTGGATATTCCGATCCACTAGTTGTAGAACAATGGGTCAACTCCAGGGAGAAGATCTTTTCTTTGCTTCACTGTTCTGAGATGAAGAAGGTGACTCTATCCGTTTATCGTCTAGATGGAGAATCTGATCAATGGTGGCTTTGATTAAGAACAGCAAGCCAAGGGAGGAAATTGAAGAGATGGAATGGGAATACTTTAAGATATTGTTTCATAACAAGTATTTCCCAAGAACTATTCGCACAAAGATGGAGACAGAATTCATAGAGCTCAAGCAAAAAGAAGGAGAATATGTCACAACCTATGAGCGTATCTCACAAGGCATGAAAGGTATGCTTCGGGTTTTGTTATCAGCAATGATATCAAAATTGATAAATTCTTTAGTGGATTAAAACCACACCTTCGTAAGGATCTTGAAATTTGAGACTTTGGGAGTTATGATGAAGTTGTTCGGTGTACTCTAAAATTGGAGATGGAGTTTTGGAGAATGGTCCCATGGATATGGTGATATGAAAATAAAGATGGATTTTCAAGCTGGTGCATCTAATAACAAATGTGGGATGAAAAATCAATGACCGACATGCCAAAAATGTGGGCTGTTGCACCATGGGAACTACCTCAAAGGGACAGGGAAATTCTTCATGTGTGGGGAAGAAGGACACCATGATCAAGAGTTTCAAAAAGACATGAAAAGGAAGGAAAATATAGTCGATGAAAGGAGGGAACCACTCATGGTTCAATGATACAACTGTAAGGAGCTAGGGCACTATGCAAACAATTGCACTAAACCTCGACCTCTCGAGGGTAATCAGTGTCAGCAGCCACCAAATCCAAAGGTACAAGGGAAGGCTTATACCATCATTACTACGGAGGTGGATCATGATAATGAAGTCGTATAAGTTACACTTACAATTCACTCAAAAATGGATAAAGTCTTATTTGATTCTAGTTCTACGCATTCCTTTATATCTTGCAACTTTCCAAGAATTATAGAATAGAAGCCCCGAAACCTTGAAGTAGAGATATCTGTAAAAACACCAAGTGGTGAAATCCTTGAAACCCAAGTGTTTGAGTCTTCTCCAGTTGATGTATGTGGGAATATTCTTCCAGAAAATCTTGTAATACTTCCCTTGGTGGAATTCGATGCTATAATGGGAATGGACTGACTCTCGTTATATAGAGCGCATATCAACTGTTGGGAAAAGGAAATATCTTGTCATATTCCTAACTATCCCATGATCCTCTACAAATGCATGAGAGATCATGAATCTCATTTAAAAAATCCTTCAATGCTGTGGGTGTCGATTCCCTATGAAGAAGCATACCTCACCAAATGGTTGAGTGGAAGGAAAATTCCAACCTTGAGGAAATTCCCATCGTAAGGGAATATTGTGATGTATTTCCCAAAGAGTTACCCGGAATTCCCCCGGATCGTGAGGTAGAGTTCTCAATTGAACTCATACCCGAAGCGACTCATATCTCAAAGTGCCCCTATAGGATGGCTCCTATCGAACTGCAGCTGTTAAGGAAGCAGCTGCAAGATGATCTGGACAAAGGGTTCATACACCCTAGTGCATCACCGTGGGGTGCACCAGTGCTATTTGTGAAGAAGAAGGATGGAACAATGTGGTTGTGTATCGATTATCAGGAACTCAACAAGATCACCATAAAGAACAAGTATCCTTTCCCAAGGATTGATGACTTGTTCGACCAGTTAAGAGGAGCTCAATACTTCTCAAAGGTGGATCTTTATTCTGCATATCATCAGGTATAGGTGAAGAAGGAAGATATTCAAAAGATTGCCTTCAGTACAAGGTATGGGCACTATGAGTTTTTGGTGATGTCTTTCGGAATTAGTAATGCCCTTGAAATCATTATAGATTTGATGAATAGATTCTTTAGACATTACCTCGAAAAATTTGTTGTAGTGTTAATCGATGATATTTTTATCTACTCCAAGAGCAAGGAGGAATATGAAGAACATCTCGGACTTGTGTTGGAGACATTGAGAAAGGAGATGTTGTAGGCCAAGTTCAAAAAGTGTGGCTTTTGGATGAATCAAGTCATGTTCTTAGGACATGTGATCACAAGTGAGGGAATTTATATGGATCCTTCAAAGTCAAAGGTGATGGAATAATGGCCCAAGCCCTCTAGTGTCACAGAAATCCGTAGTTTGCTTGGATTATCTGGGTACTACCGACATTTTGTGAGAATCTTCTCATGATTGTCAAGCCTGCTAACTAAGTTAACAAGGAAAGGGGTAAAGTATGTCTGGACGGAAGAATGTGAGGGAAGCATCAAGGAGCTAAAGAGAAGGCTGGTCACTGCAACTGTACTCACACTACAAAAAAGTGGAGAATGTTTTGTGATATACAGTGATGCTTCAAAGAAAGGCTTGGGTTGTGTACTCTTGGAAAATGATAGTGTGATAGCATACTCTTCATGACAGTTGAAAATCCATGAGCAGATCTACCCGACGCATGATCTAGAGCTAGTAGGTGTTATTTTTGCCTTGAAAATCCGGTGGCACTAGCTTTATGGTGAGAAGTGTGACATATACATCGACCACCAGAAACTAAAGTATATATTCACACAAAAGGAGCTCAACATGCGTCAATGGTGATGGTTAGAGCTAATCAAGGATTACAATTTCTCTATTCACTATCATCATGGAAAGGCGAAAAAGGTAGCTGATGCTTTGACTAGAAAATAACCTAATACTCTATCCATGTTGTGGATTGAGAAAGATCCTATCTTCGTGGATATGCAAATAATGGATTTTGAAATCATATGTGCAGGGGATAGATCCTACCTTGACCAAATTATTGCGCAACCATACATCAAAGAGAATATTAAGGAAGAACAAAGGGGTGATGTGGAGATACAAAATAGGGTGAATGCAGTAATGGAAGGGAAGCTGAAAGAGTTCCATATCAAGGATAATGGTGTGATTCTGTTTGGAATACGGCTTTGTGTGCCTTCATCACACAAGATTAAGAAGGAGCTATTGGATAATTCACATAGATCAACTTTCTCTATCCATCCTGGAAGTACCAAGATGTACCGTGATCTCCGAGAACACTTCTGGTGGGATAACATGAAGATGGAGATTGCAGAATATATATCAAGGTGCTTAGTATGTCAGAAAGTTAAAGCTGAGTGAAAAAAGTCAAAAGTTATGATGCAGCCATTGCCTATACCCATGTGGACATGGGAAAATGTTAATATGGACTTTGTCACAAGTCTCCAAAAGACATCAAAGGGAAATAAAGCGATATGATTTGTGGTTTATCGACTCACCAAGACTGCCCATTTTATTGCTATTCGGGAAGATCTCTCAATTGATCAACTTGAAAAGATATATGTGAAGGAAGTGGTTAGACTGTACGGTGTTCCACTCTCGATTGTCTCTGACCATGACCCAAGGTTCACATCTAAATTCTGGAGGAGCCTTCAACTTGCATTGAGTACTGAATTAAATTTCAGCATGGCCTATCACCCCCAAACTGATGGCTAGTCTGAATGGACTATTCAGATGCTTGAAGATATCCTAAGAGCCAGCTCTCTAGAATTCAAAGGAGGATGGGATCAGTATCTCCCATTGGTTGAGTTCTCATATAATAATAGCTTCCACTCGAGTATTCAGATGGCTCCGTATGAACCTCTTTATGGGAAGCGATGTAGAACTCCAACCTGTTGGGATGAAGTTAGAGAAAGAACGCTACTTGGACCTGATCTTATTCAGGAGATGGCAGAGAAGGTTCAAGTCATCTAGAAACACATCAAAGATGCTCAAAGTCGGTAAAAGATCTATACTGACAACTGTCGAAGGGACTTGGAGTTCGACATTGTAGAAAATGTCTTCCTTCGAATATCTCCATGGAAGAGAGTCATGCAATTCGAGAAGAAAGGGAAGTTAAGCCCAAGGTATATTGGCCCCTTTGAAATCCTTGACCACATAGGAGCCGTGGCCTATCGTCTTGCACTTCCACCGAATATGGCTAAAGATCATGATGTGTTTCATGTATCACTATTGAGGAAGTACATACCAGACCCCTCACATGTACTAAACTCAGAGGTGGAGTAGGTGGAAGATGATATCTCCTATGAGGAGCAGCCGGTAAAGATTCTGGACCGAAGTGATAAGGTTCAACACAAAAGGACAACCCATCTTGTCAAAGTGTTTTGGAGGACCCATAAGTTTGAGGAAGCAACTTGGGAACTAGAAGAGGCAATGAAGGAGAAGTACCCTCACCTGTTTGTGTAAAGTGAAATTTCGGGGGCGATATTTCTTATGGGGGGAAGAATGTAACGACCCATGGTTTTTCAATGGAAAATTCCATTCTTATATTTATGTCATAAAATTAAATGAAAACACAATATAATGAACTACTAAGTGATAAGTGACCATTAAACAAAAGTTTGTCATTCCTATGTTTGGAATTTTAAAAATCTGATATACACGGTTGTGTTTAAGATGATTTTTTAACTCTAATGAAACAAAAATAATTTTTGATGAATAGTGACCTACCCTTATGAATAGTAAAATACCCTTAGGAATAGTAATATGGCCTTTATGAATATTAAATCATCTAACATACGAGTATCCTTATCTATTTTTAATTAAATAAAATTTATACATCTTAGAAATGACAATTTCACCTTAGTAAACATTTTGGTATTTTGTAAGTCGTAAATAATTAATTATAATTAATTAATTAATTTAAAATAATATTTATTTCCCTAAAATGTATTCCTAAATTATTGATTCAATGTCTTCTATTTTGTAGATAATTTTATAAGACCCTACATAATTTTTGAAAGCACTATAAAATCAGTTTTAATCTTAAAAACTGTTTTCTTAAGTAAATTGTGATTTTTATTAAATATTAAATTAATAATAATTAGAAAATTAATTTTTAAAAATGTACTTCATTTTTTGGTTCTACACATCGAAAAATGGTTGGGGTAAATTTTTGGGATTTTTCTGAGATACTTGAATTTTTTATGAATAGTAGAATCCGATAATTCACAATAAATGCTAAATAATGTATTAATTGAGTCATCGTTGATGCTCTGCTGATGTAATCCCACTTGGTTTGGAATAAAATTATAAAATTACTATTCTTGGTCGTTCAAGACTAACTATTCCTTGTTTTGAGGGGAAATAATAAACTAATGAATTTTATATTATGGAAACCCCTCTCCCCTCCACTATAAAAGTCACCCTTCACTCCCTCATTTCATCACACCTCTCAAGCTCCAAGAATTCTCTAAACACGGCCTAAACACCTTCCCTAGACCCTACCCCACGTTCATTAGCTGCTGGTCTCATCAAAAGACCAATTTTAGGCCCTTAAAGAGGTTCTCAATAAGAGGATTGTAAAGGTAATGTCCCTCCCTCTTCTCCTTTAATTTCCTTTCGAGTTCAAGTTCCTTTCTTGATCTCTCCCCACCTATATTCATCCAATTTGTTATGTAACTTCATTATTGTACATATAATGTAATTTTATCATTATAAGGTGATATTATATCACCCCACACCCTTTCCCTCTTTCATTTTTTATTAATTAGAACGTTGTTCGTGAGATGTTAAATTTATCACCTTCAAAAACGACATGCTCTCTTCTTCTGTTTCTACCTTCAGATCTGGTCATGAAACCATTTTTATGGTTGAACCAGAATATTTTATATTTATTAAGTCCTATTTAATGTTCTGGAACTGAATTATGAACATATTACTAAGGTATAAATTAAAACAATTTCTTTGTGATCGAAAAACAGCTCAAATTTACCCACACAATCTTCGTTAGATTATTATCTAATGATTAATCCACATGGATATAATGTGATTAATTATAAGATCATTAAAACTCTTGTAATATCATTAATGCCATGTAATATCAGTTATTTATGTTTACTCATGTTCTACCCAAACATCAATTTAAGAATACTAGTGAACCACCCAAGAAAAACCATAAAAACGAACATCCCCGAACAATGTTTTTAAACTCTATAAGTAATCAAAAGGAACATAATATGACATAATGAAACAATAATTAACCCTATTAATTTAAACATGGTTTTGGATTTATAATTAATGAATATAATTTCATTATATAGGACATTAAAGAGAAGGAAGCATTCCGGTACAAGTTAAGGGGAAATCTCGAACCCAATTTTCGTCCTTCGGGTTCTCCCTCTTTCACTCAATTTTTGATATAGTTACTCCTTAAGTATCATTAATTTATCATTGTATTTACTTTTTTGGGATATACATGTTTGTCACTAGTTTTTATGTCCATAAAAACGTTTTCCAAAAGAAATCATTCTTTAAGAACAACCCTTTTACGTCTCACTCAAAGTGGACGGTTCTTGTAACATGTTTGTCATTCCCTATTTCTTTTGGGAACCCAAAGATGATGAATGTGTTATTATGAGATGAAACTCATTCCCTTCCGTGGGTTATTTATGTGCATGTTTGGTATGTGCTCTATGTGGAAATCATGATGATGATAATGTTATGATGTCACGGGTGCGCCCGGAATTATATAGCGCAATATGAATGTTTCAAAGTGACGGGTGCCCCCGGAATTATACAGCACTCTAATGCATTGGGTAAAGTTATGAATCTAATGAGTAAATGTGAAATGATGTGTGAACAAGATTATATCTTGTTTAACAAGTATGTGTGGTAGTTAACCACTAAGACATTATGTTTCATTTTTATGCATTGCCACATTTCAAGTCTTTTATTTATGCTCCTCTCATGTTAATGATCTTTTTCATATGTTATGATTATGATCAACCCATGATATATTGTTTTTACCTATCCTCTTACTGGGCTTCTATCTCACCCCTTTTGATGTATATCCTTAGGTGGCTACATGTACTATGGAGAGGACAAGTGCCACTTAGAATCTAGAGATAAAGAAATTAAATAAATGTTTATGGTTGATGATGTATTTGTTTTGTATGGTCCTAGTTTTCCCAAGACACTAAACCTTTGGATACTCTATGTGTAATACTATTATGTTGTTTATCTTTGAAATGATGTAATATTAATGTAAGAAATGTCTGGGATGCTATACTTTTAGATTAATGGTATTATAAAGTTACATTTTTATTAAAAATATATTTAAATGATTCAATATTTAAATTGTATTATTAATTGTTCAATTTGGATTATTAGAATAAATTTTATGTTTAGTGTTATTATAGAACCAGCTTGTACATGAAGAATAATTCATTTTTGAATTACCCCCTTTTCATCGTGCTTTTCAGGATTATTATAAACAAATATTATGCCAATTATTGGTATTTAATTGGTTAAATATAGTTCCATATTAGGATTCATAATTGTACAAATTATTTACATAGGGTAAATTTTCTTTTGGTCTAATTGATTAGAAAAAATAGTAAAACATTTTACCACAATAAAATTTAAATACGGTGAACCAAGGTTAAAACATAGTAATTAACCAACCATTTGTAATGTTAATTATTATTGGATGAATTTATTCTCAACCATATAACTTTATTAAAGATATATAATTATTTATTTTACACTATTCCATTAAAATTAATTATTTAATATTATATGTAAATAAATTGAAGAGAATACCTAACTCCTTCTTTAAAATATATATTATGTGTTACATAGGGAAATACATTTTTTTGAATGAATAATAATAATAATTTTCATAATATTGAAATTATTTTTATTTAATAATTTCATTAAAAAAATAGAACTTACATAATTACATGAAATTATTATGCATCATTGACACTGTAATTAATAAATTAAAAAAAAAATAAATTAAATGATTTAAAAAATTTATATATTAAAATAAAATAATTTAATTATTGTCATTGAATAATTTTTTAGAAAAAATTATCATTTAGAGTGTTTTTAATGATTGTATTTTAATTATATTTTTTATGTTTTTTTAAAAACAAATTTAAGGAATAGTTACAAAAATGACATTAATAACATTTTACAGTAAATAAAATTTTAGTTGATGATTTTTATTTTATTAAAATACAATATTAATTGTTGTGATTGGGATATGTATTAAAATATTATCGATTCTATATTAATTGGGAAATATTTCATTTAATGTAAATATCAGGAATACTAATGAGTAGAAATTCTAATAGTAGGGTATTTATCAAAATGTATTAATGTGTTTAAAAAAAAGGATTAGTGTCAAAACCCAAACTAATCTTATTAATATTATATTAGATGAAATTATTTCACCTTGTATTCATCATATTTAAAATTTATTTTACTATAATTTATTTTTTATGGGATACTTAAATTATATTTGTTTAATATTTTATAAAATTCCAAAAGTTTTCCTTCCCTCACTTGTAGAAAGTAAGATCATATAATTTTTTATTCAAACAATATAATCGATTTTTCATAAAAAAATCCCAAATACCTTCAAAAATTACCCACCAATTTCAGAGAGAAAATATTTTTCCTACAACACCATCTTTGAGTGGATTTGTTGTATCCCAAAAATGGTTGTACGAATAAGTGGTATCAATCTTAAACATGTGTTTTTTTATTTCTTAATACTCATCCTTTAAATTCAATTCAACCAATATAATATTATATAATCCATATATACTATATAATAATAAGTTTTTATTATATTGGAACACCTTATATCGAATCTATCTTTAATCAGATGGGAATCAAAACCAACATACATGTGTATGGAGGACTATTTCCTTATAAACCTATATAATTTTTCTCAATAATCAACACACACAAATGGTTTTAATCATGGATAAAATATATTTATATGTAATTATATCAGTAATAATATTTATATAAATTTAATATATCATATATTTTATTACTAATCCATTCATTTAAAATTTATAACGTCATTCATGTGTATGTGTGGATTACAACCTAAACAAAGCAATATGTTTTCTTCAATTAACACACCCCATGACTTCTATATATATATATAATGAAATAATTGGATATTTAAATTATAAAGATCATTTTGGAGACATCCAATAATACATGTGTTCATTCCATCACGATCATTGAAAAATGGAAATTTTACACATGTGCATGTAGGATTCACCGTCTCCATGATTGTAAAAAAATTAAATTTTTATAAAAATATTTAATGGGTTGATTAAGAATGATAATCAATTTATTAATATGTAAATTATTTCATTATTATTACATGGGATATGATGTAACAATGACCACTTTTCACATTACTGAATTAATTTTACACATATGAATTGTGTATCATCGAAACATCTAACGTGAACATAATTTATTACAGGTTCAAATAAAACATATTAATAAATAAAATAAACTAATTAATAATAATTATAAATCTTCATAATAATTAAAATAATTTACATAATATATTTTCTCAGGATGATAAATATCATGTGTAATGAGTCATACCACATATAAGGGGTTTCATAACACAACCTATTTTCATTGGATTATATTACTTCTTTATTGAAATTTTTATTCTAAGAGTAGATATATAATGAATTTTTATTATTTTATTTTTTATTTTAGACTTTTTATTTGTATTTAAATTTGACACACATAGTCATTTAATTAGTTATTTATCACTACATCTATATGATCTTTGAAATATATTTTATTTAAATATCAACTCAATTAAGATAAAATTTGTATCATCCACCTATTTTATTTAAAGATGTTCATATACTACCCATTTGATTTATTATTTCAGTCATATATTTATATTTATGGTATTTAGAATGTATTTTGAAATTATTTCTTCCATGTGATTTTTGATTAAAATATTATAAAAAATGTAAAGGTTTGTTTTAAAATCTCTTTATTATTCAATAATATTTATGTTAATTATATTATGTGGGAATTATATTATATTAATATCTAAAAAATATAATATTTTTGTATAATATATTTTTTATATAATTTATAATTTTTTCAATTTTAATTACACTCATTATAAAATCCTGATATCAAAACGATTTTTTATAGAAAATAGACATTCATACTACCTTGTTGGGAATCGTTTCCTTCAAAATAAAAATTTTCCATTTAATATTTTAAAGAATAAATTTAATATTATACAATGATTCAATAAATTTATTTTTAATAGTGTTTAAGTTTTTTAAATAAAAAAAATATTATTTTCATTTTCCAAAGATGGATATTTCACAATGTTTACAAAAAAATGATAATGGAGACATTTATTTAACAAAATAAACATCAGCATGATTTTCCATCCATGATTATATCTCATTACTCAAATGACTATTATACATGTTTTCATTTGAATTTAAATGAAAAAATTAACCCTTATGTTTTTGAATTTTATTAATAATTGATTTCCAAATTAAATGGTAATATTAATCAAATTTTGTTAATGATCACTTTATTTTGTTGCTATTTATAAACTAAAACAACCGATTTTTTTCTTATACTCCAGTAGTGATGTATTTTAAGGATTTCATCCCTTATTTTTCACTACATCATCTTTGGATTAGTTTTACTCATGAACAATGAACATTTTTTAGGCTAGTATTTCACTATGATTGATTCTATTCCTTATTTATTGAACTTTTATTCTCCCCTTTAATAAAAAAATTCGATTTGAATTAGTATATTACGGGAGGACCCTACAATAGACCCTCAATTTATTGGTAGATATCAGGAGGAAAATTGCGTTGTTCTTTGGCCATGGAATTTCTCATTTGTGTATGATTCCTTAGAATGAGGCTTTGGAGGTATATATAATATGTCCAAACATTTTTATTTCATCATTATGAGATTTTTGTTGATGTAAATGATATTATTTTAATAGTTATGAAATTTATTAATGAGTTTCAATGTATTGATTTCCTTTATTTGGCATTATTTTATCATCATCTATTACAATATTGTTATTCTTCGTGTTTAATTTATTGATGAAATTGAATGTTTTCTTGTAATTCACTATTCAATATATAATACGGTTTTGTTATTATATAACAACATCTACTATTTTAATTCATGTACTATAAATTTTATCTAACCCTATATTGTTTCTTTTCCACATGTTATGTAGATAGAATATTTGAATGTGTTTTAGGCTTATAAAGTTGTTTTAATTTAATTATTCTCTTTAACATTATTACCACCGTATAAGGTGATTTATGTATATATCTAGTTCTCCATGTCTAATAAACAATTTCCTCTTTTGGTTTGTATCTTTTTAAAATGTAATAACGTAACCACCAACTCTATGCTCCATGATTTGTGGTCATTATAGTTGGTATTAGAAGATGTTTAGTAGTAACCTTGTAATGTATATTTAAGAGGAAATATATTTGATAAAATACCACTATAACCAAATTTGATGATAATCTTATATATAATATAACATAGAAAAATATTTTTCTGATATAGATTTACTAGCAATGCAACCCTTTCTGGGAACTGAAAGTGGATGCAGTTTTGGTACATATAAATCTATGATATATAAACTATTAAAGATTCATCGAGTATATAATTGAATTATTATAGAAAAAAGGGAAATGAACCCTATTATGTACCGGTTTTGACACTCTCATGGGATATTTTATGTTAATTCAAAATTTCATTGTGAAAATTTAAGATGTATTAAATAATATATCTTATGGAAACCTATGATATTCCAAATTGATAATTGATAAAACTAAATAATATTATGTTTATATTAATATTGTTATTCAATTATTTAAATTCATTGATACTATTTTTCAATTATTAAGTTATATGAGTTTAAAGTAATAACAGATATTTTTGGAGACACTTATTGTACAATATAACATCAATTTAGAATGTGTTTTTAAAGACATTTTATATGAGTAAAGTTGAGTTGATATTTTATGGAAATAATTTTATATGTATTGACCACATATATGGTTAATATTATAATTGATGTGAAGATGATAATAGTAAATTATTAATATTATATTTTTTATAAAAAATTAGATATAATAAAACCATAGTTTTTACAATTTATTTTATGATTAATGTTATTTTTTAGAATGATCATTGTATTTTTTTTGGTATTTTAGAACAATTACATAAATATTGTATTATAAAAAAGAAAAAACAAATTTTTTGTGACAAAATGTTGCATATGTATATTTCTTAGGCCTTGAAACCATAACTGAATAGTGGCTAGGTTTCAATGCTTACCACTTGCTTATGTGATGTACCGGTTAGCATGAAATTATTTTTAAAAAATTTGTTTGATGTATTAATATTTGATGGATAGTAGGAAAAATATTATAGGATAATAAATTTATAAATTTTTAGTATTTTGTGGAGATTAATGCTATTTTTTGTGTTGTTTTATTGGGTTTAGGTATATACATTACCATTATTTTTAACGTAAAGTATACATTAGAATAAATATATTAAATATTTTAAGTTGGAATAAAATGGGAACATGAATGAAATTCTAGGTAAAAAAATCTATAATTTTGATGTTATTGAGGAAAACTATTATATTTTGTTATTTATTTATATAATTATCTTTATCAAACATCATGTTTTTTAAGGTAATTTAATAGATTAATGTATTGTTTCTTCATATACTATTTTATTTATTTTCAGTATTTTATCACATTGTGTTAAGTACGTTTGTTTATTAAGGATAATAGAAAGAAAATGTTATTATATTTTGGATTATATGATCTATAAAAGTTATTAAAAGTGAATCATGAATAAAAAAATAATATTTTATATTCATCTCATGGATAATTAAATGAGGTGGAAATTGATCAATGAATAAATATAGGATTAAATTGTCGATATGAAATTTAAAAATCCCACAAATCTATATTTTCTAGAGATATATATCATTATAGTAAAATAATACATCATATTTGGGAAAATCATTTTGAAATTAAAGCGATATAAATTTAACTTCATTTCTAATGTATCAATGCTCTTCTCACCAAGTATTGATTTATCACATTGTGGTTGTCAAAATTCCTCTGACCATGTTCTCTTTTATTCTATTTTATCCATTGGTGATTAGTTTTCTTCTTCATGAATATATTTTCACATCCCATTTATTTTATACTTTTTTCAATAATTTTTTTTGTTATTCTAGATGACCTGTGTAATAACCTTACATTTTTTTAAAAGAATATTTTATTAACACCTTTTAAATTATGGATTAAAACTAATGAATATTTAAATGTAAAATTATACATTTTAGAGTGTAATTTTAAATTGTTATGATGTAATTAATTTACATATGGTATAATTTTACGACAAAAAATGTTAAAACAAGAACATTAATTATGATAGAACATACAACAAGGAACAACGAGTTTTAAGGACAGATGGAATATATTATTTAAACATGATCATTATACATGGTTAAACATGATCATAATAACCCAGGCGTTGAATAGGATAATATCACTATGTGTAACTAAATTATGAAATATATATATATATATAAATATATTTCTTAATCAATTATTTTTAATAAAATTTCATTATAAAAAATCTCTCAATTTTTCATAAATTATTTAATTAATCAGAAAAACATTTTCTTCCAAAATTAAATTAATTTATTTTAGTGTGATAATATTATAATTAATTTGTGGAAAGTTTAGATATTTAACTTGATAAAATGTATAATTTTTTAAATCTGCCTCTGAAAATTAACTCTGACTGAAATTTTTATAATTTAATGAAAAAATTTATTTTTTCGATGAATCGTGTAAAATAATATATTTGATGAATATGTAAATTTAATTTAAATAATTTAAAAGGTTTTATTTTTAATTAATTCTTTTTAAATGTTTACATAGTTACAATATATTATTAATAATGTTATGATGTTCATTGGAATTAATATTATGAGGAATATTTAAATATAATATTTTAATACATAAGAAAAAGTTATTTTAAAAAATCCAAATTTTAGATAAAATTTGAGGATATATTGTAAATTGAATTTATACCACATAAAGTGATGGAATTTGGTAAAATTGATTTCTATTTTGAATAAAAATATTTATTTATTTTATAAGAAAAATTAATTTTTTTGTTATGATGAACAGTACAACCATTTTAAATTAGTTTCCATTATAAAAGAGGAATTGGGTCGACAATGGTTAAAACTATGTTAGAAGACTGTGATTATTTATATTAATTGTTATTAGACTAATTTATTTTTATTTTTATCACTTTATGTTATAGATACAATTTCTTGGTAGACCTGTGTCTATGAAAAATACTAGTATAATATTTTATGTATCAAAAATTAAAAATATTCACTCTTTTATGTTTTAATATATCATTTGCATTATAGAGGTAAAATAGAATGTTGTAAAAGAATATTAAGTATTATTTTGAGAATATTGTGATTGTTTTCAATGTATTTATTTAATTTATTTACAAATTATCTAATTAACTGAAATGGTTATGAAATTATGAAATTGTATTTATTCAAGAAAAAATTAATTATTTTAAAAATATATAAAAATAGTGAAAATTGAGTGAATAATTGTGTTCCACAAATTTTTTAGATAACTATATAATTTTACTGAAATTTTTAGGGAATATATTCTAATTAAATTTATATAATATTGTTTTCAAAGTGATATAAATGTAATATTTCCATAAAAAGAAATAATATTATTTTATAATAAATAATATTTGATTATATGATTTAAATTTTAAATAATTATAAATTCATTTAACTGATTGGGAAATGGATGAATTTATATAATGATTCTAACTAATCCAATATTAAATACCACATCACATGACTAGTATATATAATTTTATTTAAATATATAATATGATATTAAGGTTATAAGGATATGTTTGGAAATATAAAAATAATAATTATGTTTCTTCCATTGGGTTTACTCAGAAATTGAAATGCTAGTCTTGTGTATATATAGATTATTGTCTCCATGGTTGTAATGTAGTCCATTTTTCATAACTATATTTTAATAGTTATTTAAATGTATAAGTTTATATAAAAATTACAAAAAATTGGTGGTTATTATTTAGTAGACTCTGGAATAAGGATTCTTTTACCAATGTCAAACTACTAAAGTCATTTTTTATATATGAACTTAATAATGTCAAAGCATCATATTTTAACATTATTTATTATAAAATTTAATATAACATGATATTAAATTAAATAAAAGGAATGATAAAAATATAAAATATCATTAATAAAGAAAATAATTAACATTAAACTATTATTTATGAAGATGATGTACATTTTTTAGGACTCATGCCTGAGGTAAGGGGGTTGTATAACTCAATAAATTTTCTATTGGTTATATTACTATATCAATATATAATATATTCTATTATTATGTGTTTAATGAATATTGATTATTTTTTTATATCCACCTGATTTATATGGATTAACTTTTGATAAAATGATTAATTAATTAATTAATTATCACTTGAATGGTATTTTATTTGTAAGATATTTTTGTCTCAATTTCCACTCCATTGAGAAATAGTTGCTGTTGCACACTAATTTATTTTTATGTATTGTGTCTAATAACCAATTTATATTTTATATCTTTAATATATATATTTCAATTATATCAAATGCCTGATTTGAAATTTTTTATTACATGGGTGTTATGATTCAATGGATATCAAAGTGTTAGGGGATTATATTAGAATCTCATCATTATTTTAGAATATTTATATTTATGTATGTGATAAGGGTATTAGTTGATCTATATATATAAATCCAAAAATATATTCTTATCATACGATTTTCTCTTTAAATTATATTTCTTCCATATAATTTACTCTCATTAAATTCTAATGACACTAAAATGACGTATTTAAAAAAATTCACTTGGTTTTTACATAGAAGAGAATATTTTACTCTCAAATGTATATGTTTATTAAATTGTTTTAACCAATATTTTTAATATTAACCAATGTTTGAGTAATAAAATATTTACAAATTATTTTATTTTTACAAAAATGATTAAAATGAATCTTACAGTTGTTTTCTAAACAAGGTATTTTTAAATTTTACCAAATATGTGAAAAGAATATTTTTTACCATACTCATCATGGATGAATTTTTTTATATCATAACTAATAGATTATTCAATGATTATTTTCAATGTTTCTATGATTCTTTCCAAGGAAATATTTTTCTAAATATTCATAAAATTATTAGTTTTCAAAATTGTATTTTAAAATGAATTGTGTATTTTCCTTGATAGTATTATAAATTATCTTATTATGGTATTTCTATTCATTAATGAAAATAAAACACATTTTCCTTGTAATTATATAACAAAATGTTCTAACGATACCAACCTTATTCTTTATATATATTTTTATGTGGAGTTTCACTTGAGAAACATTAAAATTTGGTTTGATATATTTACAATATGATTGTTTATATTGTTTCTGTATTAAATTTTAATTCACTAATTATAATTGATATATAAATTAGACTTTTTAGTTATTATTAATACCCACTCTAGAGAATCAATGAATCATTTAGTCTCATGAGACAAATATGTTTTGGTATTTTGTTATGGAATTATTTATCTATATTTGATGTCTATGAATTATCATTCAATACTATGATTTTAATGTATATAATAATTCATTTAACCAATCTGAGAATAGTTATTAATTTACATGAGATTATTTTAATAGTTTTTATATACATGACTAAGGTTCAAGCTCATTTGATTATTTATATTTAATAATGTGATAATAATTTATTCCATACATATTATTCATTGGGATGATGATATTCATTAACTGATTGTCTTTTCTATTATAAAATTTTCTAAATTTTTTTATTACGTATTTATTTTTTGATATATTCTACAATTCACATCTACTTACTGAGTATTCTATATAACTCTATGATTTTACCATTACAGAAGATATGAAGAATCAATTATTTAATATGTTCAAGGATGAATAATTTTTTTACTTTGATAATGGTATTATTTTATATTATTAATGTAAATTTTAAAGTATATCTGTTTCTATTCCATAAAGATTAAAAAATATTCAGTAATTTAGTGAGTGATTTATTGTATCTTTTTATATTATAATTATGTAATAATGATCTCTAGCATACCGTAAATGCATTCATTATAACAAAAATCAATTGTAAAACACTTAAAGAAAAAAATTATCAAAAATAAATACATAAACACTTCAATTATTATATATAATAAACCAGCTTATAATAATCTATTCCTTGTTCTGGTAGTCAGTACTTGGATTATTTCATTACATTAGATAACTCTAAAGATCCACATATATAATACATTGAACTATTAATTGTACCTTGGTATGTAGATTGATTACCTCTATTGAACTCTTCATTATTCCATGTTAAATATTATCACTATGCCCTATCTTACACAAATATAAGAAAATCATGTTCTTATGAAACATTTTAAAAAGTTAAGGAGACTATGGTGTATTTAATTACAATACACATCTACCAATTTTTCCCTCAATTGGACCATTTTATACTCAAAGGTTTTTGAACTTGGACGAGGATAGTTATATGAAGCATTGGGATATGACTTCGCAGTTCTGGACAAGATTCAAGTTATAATATTTCTTATCTACTATTGAAAATTTAATCATTGATAATAGAATGACCTATTCTATTTTTTATATTTGAATATTTATTGATCTTGAAACCCAAATGGAGCCTATATCAAAACATTTCTATCCAGTGAATCCCATCATAAAAAACCACACACTCAAACACATATTCTAATAGTTTATGATTTCAATATGTGGTGGGCGGATTATGTCGGACCACCTAGTTGATTGATAAAACCCTAAAAATAACCAATGGTAGGGTGTGACATTAAATAACTATCATGTAAATTATTTATTATAGGCTGATGATTATATGATATTGAGTTAACATGTAACATAAAAGAGTCACATTTTCATTATATATTATATTATTCGTGGTTATTTTATGTTCCCATGATATAAAAATGTTTTTTGTAGAAATTGTTTGGGTTCAATGGATATTCATGGAAATACTACAGATGTTCATTTTGTACTTACTTGAGGTCACATAAAATTTTAAGGCATTTGGATCCTTGAAATTTTATAATTTGTGTTTTCCTTGGTAGAACATAGGGGCTCCACCATGGGGGTGTATGGTGGATGATAGATTTTTATTCCACATGTCACCTATTAATATTAAAACAAAAAGAATTTTCAATAATACAGTCTTTATTAAGTATGAAAAAGATAATGGAAATTGAAATGTTGAGTAATATAGTATGAAATATGAGAATTAATTAAATAGAAACTGAGTGTCAAAATGTGTTGGTAGATTCCATGAAAAGATGTTTAGAAAAAGTTAATTTTTTTAAGTGAATTATTCTAATTATGAAGTAATTAAAAAAATATAAATAAAATAATATGTATCCTAAAACCATGAAACACTAATATTTCAAACCATTGGTCACCATCCATGATAATGTAGTTAAAGTAAAAAAGTCATCCCTAGATGAAACTAACATTCTCTTGAACGCCTTCGATTAAGAGAAAAGTGTATCCAAATAAATATATATATACATGAATCTTTTGATTTTCACACTCCAATGCCCCTTGAAAATGGATACAATATTTTCTATTCAATGTATAGGGAAGAAATTAATTTATAACATACTAAACTCTCAAATTGTGAGATTTCCACAACATCATCCCTATATTATAGATACATCCAATAGTGTTTAATGAAAATATTTCTAAATATGAATATTTGTCGACGTATTGAAGAAATAAAAATTAAATTAATGTTTGAAATATATAGAAAATAATTGTAAAAACAATAACATTGAATGATGATGTGAAAAAACATGAATCGAAAAAAGTTATTTTAGAAGGCTGATGATGCAACAATATATATTAAAAACAATATATATTGATTTTTGGATGAATGAACCTTGATAAAATCATTCAAATTATCTAATGAATTGTGTAGAATTATTATATGACTTGATAAAATGATAATTTCGAGTTCCTTGATAGATGATTTTTAACACATCAAATAAATACAAATATATTATTATTTCCCTATAATTTAATACATCTAATGAACTTATACAGCTCAAGTTGGTTAGTTGAATCAATTTACATTAGTATTAATAGTCATTTTAGAACCTAAAATTGAAATGAGTATAATCCAGTGATAATATGTTTTTTAGAGAACATTTGTCATTCTAATAAAAAATGAAATACTCGATGTAAATATAAAAATTAAATAAATTATCATATAATATTGTACATGATTTTTATATTCATTCCAAACAGCTACTGAAATTTAAAAATTATTTATAGATTCTAGGATATAGACATAAAATTATTATCAATTAACTTACTAGGATATTATGATAAAATAACTACTTTAAAAAAAGATATAATGTTTTCAATATATATATTCATAATCTGAAATTTTTTTTTCAAGAGTTGAATATTTATTTTTTTCATTGAAAAAACAATTATAGTGTTCTAATAATAAAACATAAATCCAAAATTTTCATTTATTTTCAATTTCGTGAATTCAATTATGTAACATTATTTAAATTATTATACCATTCCCTTTTATATATTATATATAATTAATATTTAATACTTTATTGTTTTTCTTGAATAGTAAAATTTAGGAGAAAATGTTTCACTGTATACTATCCAATAATGGCATAAATGAATACTATAATGAGGAGGTACTTTTGAAAAAAAATGTTCTATTTCTCTTTCCTTATTTTCTATTTCCTGAAATAAAATGTATCCATGGAAGATGTGTTTTGATTATCTAAAAATATGAAATTAGAATAACTAGGTTCCACATTCAAGGAAATACCACTCACATGGTATTAAAGAATCCATCAAAGTGGCTCTTGTAATATTAACTCTGATGGGAGACTACCATGAACAAAAAATTCTAATGGGAATTCACAGTTCAGTTCACCATCTATAACCTATATTAAACAAACCATATTATTATATAAGTATCTATATATTTTTAATTTATTCTTTTGAGAAATTCATATATATAAACACTGAATCAAGTAGGATTTAACTGGCTTCCCTTTCTGGTCAAGTAAGAATTACCTATGTATCTCACAAGCTACATAGGATAAAATCCGAAGGGATATTACAAGGTTTGTGATGTTTTTAACTAATATAAAAATGTTATGTCATATTTACCAAACATTTAACACTCCATACTAATATTAAAACCAAAAATATTTTTTGGATATCACAATTTAACATAAAGTAAAATATCCACATATCCTTGTAAAATTAAAATAAAGATTTTCCATATAATATTCAATGAGGCTTCTATATATTCAATAATAACAAACGATATCTTATACATTCACAGAGGATTCATGACACCTATAAAATTTGGTAGTGTTCCAAAATAATGAAATAATTCCCCTTATCTAATCCATGGTGATTAAAATCATTACTAAAAAATATAAGAACTAATTTTTAATTGCACATTTTTTGTTAGGAAAAAAAGGGGTAAAAAAGTATAAATATACGAGGATACTCTCACACCCAAAAGATTTAATATATAAAAAGTAAAACTTATTATTTGAATATTCATTACACATAAATATGATCCACACCTAATAATAATGGATTAATGTATTTGGAAACATATATACATAATAATATGGTAAAAAAATAATTACATTATTTCAAATTTATTTCATCACAATTAGCACCCTTATTATCCATACCTTCAATAAAAAAATTCTTTATAACCTACAAAATGGAAACATAAGATACTATTGTCTCATAATTTTATCAAGGGTAAAAAATAGATATCAATAAATGATATTATGATAAGATAAAGTTTATGGGAACATAATATTTTTAGTACAAAATCACTTTAATCAATACATAAAGCATAATCTTGAAACATGACATATTTTTTTATCAATGAAATTAAATTTATCATAACAGTGTGGAAATATCATCATTTTATGATAATTCATTAAAAAAATCATATGTTTAAGTTATTTTTTGTCCTATAAATAAGTATATAAATAATTTCCTAGTTATTGGTCATGACCAAGACTATCACAGTGGATAGGGTTACTTATTAATATATCTATTCCTTAATTGAGGTTCACACCCATGTATATCTTTTTGGATAAATTCCCCAACTAAATTGGGTTCAATATTCACTAAATCCCTTATTCTCTTTTGATATATCCATATCTAATCAATTTATTTAATAAATATATTCTAGTCGCACTTATAACATAATTAAAACCTTATATATGTGTTCCAAAATACAATAAAATATTTATCATATTAAAAATCATATACCTGGGAAAGAATACATGTTTCATTAAAATTTCTTCATAATAATACTAAACAGTATAGAGAGTGAATAAATGTAGAATATTTTCATCTTTTCCTTAGTAAATCATAATAAATTGGATATTATATTTTTATAGTTAAAAAATAAAATTAAAAATGAAAAGATTAATTTTTATTAGAGATATCATTTTCATTTGAAATAATTTATTTATGATAAAAAAAATAAAAAAAATAGTAAGTAATACTTTTTTCTTTTAAAATAAAAAAGAATTTTATATAGGAATATTTAAGAAATATTACATTCAGTATGGTAGAGAATGGTTTTAACTGGATATATGTTAATCCTAAAATTCATTTCAAAATTTTTAAAATAAAACAAAATTTCAATTTTTTGAAATTCGTGTCAATATTATTTTTAAAACCTGCTATAGAAATATTGATATTGTAAATAATTAATATAAATAGTATTTTTGGAAATAAAAATTATTTTGTCAAAACAGTTTATAGAAAATATGGATAATAAAAAGAAAATTATCCATCAAAGGGTGTATTAAAGTCAGTTTCCCTTAAAACCTTCCTTTATTATCATTAGTAATTCAAGTAGTGAAAAAATAAATGAAAACTTATAATATCTTGAAATAACATGAGGATAGAGAAAAAAAAATTATTTTATATTTTTATGTCATGTAACATTATCATAAGAATATGTTACACATAAATACTTATAGTAAAATAATGAGATTATAACATAAAACCCTTACCGTTGCAGTAACATTTGAATCATATACCCCATTAAGGAAACAAAATTAAATAGAATGGTAAATAACATGAACAAAAGGATTTAAATAATAAAAATTTTAAATTTGGTATTTTATAAAAATTATAAAGGAATATATACGTGTTACAAGAAACAGGTCTCAATGAAATAAAATTGAGATAATGAACTATTATGGTTTTAAATATTTTTTTAGAAAAGGAATTCGATGCATGAAAATAAAACTGTGATATAAATAAAATTACATAAATAATTTAAAATTTAAACATTAATAATTGAATATTATACAAACTGTATAAATAATAAATTGGATTATAACAATAAAATATCTATTAATGAAGAGAAATTTATTTCAATACCTCACCTCATGTTCATCATTTTTCCTAATCACTATATCATCCAAAATAATAAATTTATATTTATTATAACTATAACATGAATATATTAATTCATATAAATTCATATTGGATCTAGTAATATCATTTCAGAAATGTTTTTTTGACAATTTTTCATTAAAGGTTTCTTTTTTGGTGTTAACTAATTCCTGTTACATTTAGGTTTTAGTTTGGTAGTTACGGTCTATGAATGTCGACCTAGGATTCACTATATACAAAATTTTGGTAATGATATAAATTTCATGTATATTAATAAAAATATATATATATCGATTATATATATTTATAACCCTTCGTATCATGTTCTAATAAAAAATTAATTACATCACTTCATGGACTTGATAACATGTACATACAAATAAGTGATGTTTCTATGTTATGATATATGGAATGAAAAAATGGTAAATTATATTTCATATTTATGAAATCATTATTATATCATAAATATAATTAATTTTCATTTAATATATCATTTTTACAGTCAAATTTAATCTCAAATGATAAAAAAATAACATTACATCATGAAGGTGGTTGTCCACATGTTCACATGAGTGATGTTATCATTTTCCAATGGATTAGAAGTAAGATGATAGATATGATATTATAAATTCAAAAGTATAATTTTGTGATATATAAATTCTAAAACATGAAAACCATTATAATAAATATCCATGAATTATTTTCATTTATAATAAATTGTATCTTATCATGGTAACTATAGTCCACACATACACATGACTAAAACATTAATCTCTCATCTGATTTAGAAGATGCGGTAAATGTTTTTCAAGAAATAATCTTAATGTCTCGATATATTTATGATACTATTATAATAATATTTTTATGTATAAAACATTTTATGGTATGTTTTATGAATAAATATAATAAAAATATCTTGGTTGACATTTATACCTCCTCTTTGAGAGACCTCACTTGGATTACTCATCAGGCCATGAACTATTATATATTGGATAAGAAATAAAATTATAACCCAATCTTATGGATTATAAAAATTATTTTTATGAGGTATGTACTGATATATAATGAAAAAATGTTGTTAAAAATGGAGGATATGATTCCTTTTATAACTGAGTAGAGGGACATAAATGGAATTTATTAAAATATATAAATTATATAAGTTCACTTTCATAGGGAAGTGGCTCCAAATGATTAGGTATTTAAACTTATTATATTATTGGGTATAAATATCTTAAATAATATTAATTATATAACTTTGATAAAAATTATATCCTTATATCTTGGGTTAACATGTACCAATAAACTCGTTCTAACATTAACTGTGGTGATAAAATTTTTGAGTTTTTACTATTCAATAGGACAAAAAATTAATTTAACAATATTAGATTTTATTATTTATCATAATTTAAAATATGGAATCTACTTTATTATATTTATTCTGTATAATTGGATGAATCTAATTTCAAATACTTTTTAAATTGATAATGAAAACCAGTATAATAAATATGTAAAGACTTGGAAATTCCATGAAATTTTTTTCTTAAATAAATGGGAATTTTACAAGTCTGTGAAAACTGACATCGCATGATTCTAAGGCCCGGTGTGCCCGGAATCAATTTCTGATGTTTTGTTTGGGTACATTCAGTAAACCTACGAGCGAGTTTCATTAACTTTTAAACTGGTGCTCGGAATTGAAATCATAGGGCATCGTTGAACTCACAGCGTCGGTATTTGATTAAGGGGACTTTCACTTTGACAATAGTGAATCGAGAATAAAAGAAAATTTTTGGGTTTTCTTAAAAAATAATAAAATAAAGTGTTGTTACACTTCATTTTATTTGAGCTCCCATTTGGAGTGTGGTGGTTAAAACATCCTCAGGGAGGTTGGAGGTGGGGCCACCGCACCATAACCTCTCAAGAGAGGTTATGGTGGTGGGGCCCACCCGAACTAAACCTCCCATGGGAGGATTAATGTGGTGGGGACCACATGGAGCATAACCCCCTTTTTAATGGGAGGAGAGGAAAACCACTCAACTCTACCTCATTAATGAGGGAGAGCCTCTTGATTCATCTACTCCCCATTAAATGGGGAGAAACTCCATGACCACCCCCACCTTAATAGATCCAACTTCTTCTAACATTTAATTTTCGCCATTCTCCGCTAATAAATTCATGCCAAATCTCATGAATTAATTATGGGGAACCTCTGAAATTAATTCTCAAATTTGAATTTTTATGCCAAAAAATTAATAGATAAACTCTTTCTTCTATAATTTTTATCTGTCATTTTGGTTGAAGATGGGGAGGAGGATTATTGGGAGAAGAGAGAATCCTCACAATAATGAACGAAGAAAATTTTCTTTCAATGAAGAATGCCGATGACGATCCTTCTTTGACTTCTTCCCTAGACACCTACCGATGTGGAGCCACTTCTACATCCGACGTGCGAACACAGAAGTGGAAGTGTGCAGTGGACACGACAAACGATGAATACGTCTTCTTCCCACGACTTCACCATCGACGCCCGACAATCCAGGTAGGGGGTTATTGCATGTTGATGATTTTTTCTTCCTGTTCTCATCATTTAATGAAATGAATCAATGAAAAGTGATGCAATTAATTTTTGTTCATCTTCTTTTGTTTATGAACCAATTGATACGACCTTATACGCGGAGGATGCAGGAAAACCTAACAAGGCCCGATATCCTCCCTCGATTTTCTTTCTTGTGGTGTGATTTGAAGTGGCAACGAGGCGATGAAAGCAGCAACGGCAAAGGCCGCCCTACTCACGGCCTCCGCAAACCGCGCCACCCCCGCTGCACACCGGAATTCCCATCCGATCACTTCCAGCCCGAAGCTGTGCCGAACCGGCATGCCTGGCCGCCACCAGCCACAAACTCGCTGCCTGCCCGCGCCACGCGCGACCTGCTTGCGGCCTGCCCACTCCCCACGCGGCCAGCCTGGGGCCCACCCATCGCCCAGTTGGCGAGCTCGTGCCCCACGCGGCCATCCCATCACCCTCCTGGCTACCCCGCCGTCTTGCCCACGCCCCGTGCGGCCTTTCCAGCTGACCTGGAATTGCCCCGCATTGCTTGCCTGACACCCTCTCGACCGCCCTGCCGGCCTGGCCGTGCCCCGCATGGCCTGCCTGGCTCCCTCCCAGCCGCCCATCTGGCTAAGCCGCGACGGCCTCCCGAGCCTGCCCGTGGTGTCCCTCGCAGCATCACTAGCCGAAACGGATCAGCCTTTAGGACCGAGCCGCCCGAGCTGCGCCCTTCGAGGCATTGGCCGAACTGACCCCGACCTTTGGCCCGAGACGCCTACACGGAGACATCCGGGCCAAACTGCCAGTGATGATTGCTAGGCTAGGCTCAGTGGACCAGGATGAACCTAACTGGTCTGATCGGGTCGGCCCATACCAGGTCATTAAAGACGGGGTCTAGCCGAGTCGCTCCCACCGGGTCGGACCGAACCCGGGCCCACTGCGGACTATAACTTTATTTGGCCATATCATTTGGAAAGGATGACCGTTTGACGAAACGTCAGTGGCGCTAATTTTCTTGGAGCATGACGGTACCCTTGAGTATACCCCACTAGAGTTTAGGGTAATGTTGACATATTCTTAGGTTGGATCGTACCCAAATCCAACCGGGCCCCTGGGACAAAAAAGCTTATAACTCACAGACTGGGTGTCTGATTGACGTGTCGTCTATTCCGTTGAGACCTCTATATTGAGGAAAACCTGATGACTACATGAACTATTTGACTCTAAGTGATTTGACTAGCCCAGTGGAGAGCGACTGGTTGCGGCGGAAGACCCATAAAGGAGGAGCGCCTGGTAGTTGGTGTCAGACCCGCAGTACGCGAAAGGAGGAGTACCTCTGCAGCCTATTAGAAAGAGCGCTGGTAGTTAGCAGCAATCCCACAGTGTGTAGCACCCTGGTGACGCAGCAGACCCACGGTACTCTACAAGATAAGTACCTCAGTGGTCCAAGGTTAGTGGGAAGCACCTTAGTGTTGTGGAAGGCCCACTGTACTCCATAGAGGTGGAGTTCTCCAGCAGATGAGGTTTCGATAAGGTGAATAAAAGTCCTGGTTGAGTTGAGTCAGTAACTTTTGAGTTTACCTCATTATGGTGATGGATTAATTGATAACTTAGGTATATGTATGGGAATATACCTATGTGGGGGTTATCTGTTGATTTTATACTTTGTGGTTTATCCTTGATGGATTTTTTTGAGACCTTGAGGGTCTCAGGGTCCTTAATTAGTGTCGTTATACTCACGCATGCACGGGATATGCCCGTACCTATTTGTGTTGGTTGGAGACGACGGACATCACTGACTGAAGATCAGATTAGTAGGACTGGACGTTACTCGGATGTGGACCTTACGATGAGTCGGTATAAGGAGGAGGCTGACAGAAGTGGAGTGATGAGGTGGCTATTTATACCTAAACTTCAGTTTGGAATCCCTAGAGGATGACCCAGTAGTTGCTCTACATTTTCTTCAGTTGTACTTGTTTTTCAGTTGTACTTGTACTTTCATGTTGGGCTTGTATTTCCAACCCCTTTACTTTTTATCACTACTTTGAATACAATTTTTCTTAGTGTTTTAATTCCATCTCATATTCTGTTGTGTGTGTGTCTACATTTTATAAAGGCAATGACTTACCTATTTTAGGGATTTACACATTTAGTGCAAGTCGCCATCCCCTGGCCGATGGAAGGAGGGATTGTGGTAGTCACGGCACGTGGCACGAGAGAGGGGTCATGAAAAATTCGCATCAGAGAAGTTGGTTCTATTGCAGAACATAAGACTCTAATATTTATTTTCTATGACGCAATAGTGTTAAGGGTATTGTGTGTGGTTTTCAGTTTAGAGAGTCCAGTGTTGGTGAGGTGGCCGACATATCCATACAGCAGGACCCTAAATTCAGATTTCCGACTCAGTGCACGAAAACAATGATTGCGTGTGTGTTTTTAAAAGTTTTCTTTATGTCATCTCAACTAGTTCATCTCACCATGTATAAATATTTGACAGTGTCGCATCAGTTTCTTTCAAGATGCCACCCTGTGGATGACCAGTGAGTGTCCCGAGAGTTGTACACATAGATAGACCACCGAGCTAAGGGGCATCGATGCATGGCCCTTTTCTAGGGGAGGCACTATCGGTACCACTTCCTGTTGGGCCTCCGATGCCACCAGCCCTAACAGCAGAGGATGAACGCCGCTTAAGCGCACTGCATGAGTTCCAGCACAAGAGGCCACCCAAGTCCAGGGGAGAGATAGACCCACATGATACTGAGTATTGGCTTAAGATTGTGGTGAGAGTCTTCAGACTGGTAGGGACACCAACAGTCCTTATGGTGATCCATGCAGTGAGTCCTCTTCAGGATTCAACAGAGAGATAGTGGAGCCTGAAGCTCCAGGTGCATGACAAGGTGACACTACTCTGGGAAGACATTGAGAGCCTGTTTCGGGTGGCGTTTATCCTATCTACCTTACGTGCGGTGCGGATACAGGATATACATCATCTAAAACAGGGTACCATGATGGTGGCACAGCACATAGCGTGGTTCACCAACCTCTCGCATTACTCCACAGATATGGTACGGGGCCCATTGAATAGGGCCCGGACCTTCGAGCAGGGACTCAGGTGAGAGATCAGGGCTTCGATGATATCCCTCAGCATCCCGACACCAGCAGGGGTATTGGAGCGAGCCCTCTTAGTGGAGAGTTTCCTTGTTGAGTAGTCTCCAGCAGTGAGACCCACCATTAGTTGACATACAGCGATGTCTTCTACAACATCCAGTAGATAAATTTTGCAGAGGTCCAAGAGGACCAAACCTATAGGTGGACAACCAAATAACTCAGAATCGATTGTGAAAGGTACCCGAAGTGGAGACAGAGCCAGACATGCCCGGAGCGGAAAGTGCTACACATACAGAAGGCATGGTCACATGGATCGTGACTATCCTATCTGCCACTCGGATGATCAGCAGATGGTTGAAGGACCACCCGGGCAAGGACAGAGATTTGATCGAGGCATACATGGCATAGGATCTTGTTGAGCAGCTAACAGTGGGCCACGTTTCGGGGTGTTACTACCACCACCACCATGAGGTCCACCCTGACCACAGGGAGAAGGTGGATATGCGAGAGCTCATCATCTGGGAGCTGAGACATACGACCATGGCACTCTGTAGATGATTCGAGGTATGATCTATGTCTACTCCACCTTAGATGTAGTTATTATAGACATAGATTCTAGTCACTCTTTTATTTCCACTTCCCTCGTTCGGAACTCGGAGATTCCGATGGAGCTGTTTGCTCGATCCATACATCTAGAGACATCTATTAGTGAAGACTCGATGATTACGCACTGGTGTCGGTAGTGTGAGCTTACTCTTGGAGGTGAGATCTTTGGCTGGGATCTCTTTGTAGTGGCATCGAGTCCTTACGATGTCATCTTCGGTATGGAATGTTTATCAACTGTTCATTCTCAGATCAAAACTATTAGGAGAATAGTGTGGTGTGTCCACGTGAATGGGACCAGGTTTATCTTTATCAGTGAGAAGGGAGCCTTTACAGCACATGATAGACATACTCGGAGGAGGGTGTAGCCAATCACTCATTAGTTGGCATACCTTACCCTCAGAGCAGTTGATGTGGAGAGTCTGACTTATCCTGTAGTGGTGGACTAGTACGCGAATGTTTTCCCTGATTATGTCCCAGGTCAACCTCCTCATAGAGAGGTGGACTTCTACATTGACTTGTACCCCGAGACGACACAGATATCTACACCCACATATCTGATGGCTCCCGCAGAGTTTCACGAGTTGCGGGTATAACTAGAGGACTTTCAGGGAAACAGATTCATCTAGCCTAGTGTTTCACCCTAGGCAGCCCCAATACTGTTCGCCAAGAAGGCGGATGGGAGCTTGAGGCTTTTTTCGACTACCATCACCTGAACCAGGTGACCAAGAAGAACAAGTACCCACTCCCATGTATTGATGACCTCTTTGATCAGCTGAAGGGAGCACAGTGGTTTTTGAAGATAAACCTCATATCAGGCTACCACCAGCTCAGAGTTCGAGATGACGATGTGAAGAAGACAACCTTCAGGTGTCGGTACAGCCACTATGAGTTCTTGGTTATGCCCTTCGGCATAACCAACACTCTAGTAGTGTTCATGGGACTCATGAACATGATCATATAGCCATACCTTGATCGATTTTTCATAGTCTCTATAGATGACATTCTATTCTACTCGACTATTGAGGAGGAGCATGCCTACCATTTGTGGGAGTACTAGACACACTCCAAGATAATCGACTTTATGGTAAACTTGCAAAGTGCCAGATTTTGATTCGAGAGGTTCACTTTTTTAGACATGTCATCTCGGAGTATAGAGTTGCATTGGATCCAGTGAAGATCGGGGCGTTACTTGCTTGGGAGCCACATAGGAGTGTGACAGAGGTTTGGAGTTTCAGGGGTTTGGTTGGTTACTACTGGTGGTTCATACCAGACTTTTCCAGAGTTTCAGCACCACTATCAACCTTGAAAAAGAAGTGGAAACACTTCATGTGGTCAGAGAGAGGCAAGAATAGCTTTCAAGAGATTAGGTAGAGGATAACGAGTGCCCTCATCTTGAGGCTTCCAGAGGAAGGCATAGGGTACGTAGTCTACTGCGATGCGTCAGGGACTAGTATCAGGTGTGACCTGATGTAGGAGTGAGGTGTGATCACTTATGGTTCACATCATCTAAGACATCCAGAGCGGAACTATGCTACCCATGACATGGAGTTAGAAGCAGTGGTATTCGCCTTGAAGATGTGGCGACACTATCTAATGGGTGAGAATTTTATCGTGTACTCTGATCACAATAGTCTTAGGTATATCTTCTCTCAGAAGCACCTGAACCTGAGAAAATGGAGATGGATTGAGTTCGACTAAGCTAATGACATCGAGATAGTCTATACTCCTGGAAAGGGGAACATAGTTGCAGATGCACTCAGAAGGAGGACTGGTATATAGCTACTAGGTGAGGCGGCAGAGCAGCTGACTGCGTTATAGATATCCTTTGTGCATAGTGATGTATCAGCCTTCCTACAGTCTCTTACAGTCACTCCCCCAATTATTCAGTGAGTCTGGGAGGCACAACATGGGGATGATGACTGCGAGACATGACGTGCTCAGATATCCACATGGCTATCTCCTGATTGTTTTTTTGAAGGTGGGGTGCACGTCCTCCTCTTCAGAGGATGTACCTCGGTACCAATGGCACTTCAGGATGAAGTGTTTAGGGAGATCCACACATCCCCTCAATCAGTACATCCAGGAGTGGTGAAGATGTACCAGGACCTCATAAGACTGCAATGGTGTTTAGGTATGAAGAAGGAAATTGCAGATATTATCTCAAAGTGCCTCACTTGTCTGCAAGTGAAGGAAGAGCATCAGGTACCAGCGGGCTTGGTTCATCCTTTAGTGGTCCCAGAGTGGAAGTGGGATGGGATATCCATGGAATTCGTGACAACTCTTCCACGTACATCTAGGGGACATGACTCGATTTGGGTGATCATTTACTGACTCACCAAGTTAGCCAACTTCCTACCAATTAGAGAGCATGGTTCAGTAGTGATCATGGGATGCCTCTATGTGAAGGAGATTGTATGGATACATGGAGTACCTTCTTCTATAGTCTCTGATCGTGACCCACGCTTTATTTCCTGGTAATGGATGGGGCTTCAAGAAACATTCGAGAAACTTCTTCTCTTGAGCACCGCCTTCCATCCTCAGACAGATGGTAAGACTGAGCAGACTATTCAGACCCTCGAGGACAGGCTACATACATGTGTCATCAACTTCGGTCACAACATGGAGGATAACTTACCATTGGTGGAGTTTTCCTACAACGACATCTATCACTCCACCATAGGGATGGCACCTTTTGAGGCGTTATACGGGCGACCATGAAGATCACCCTTGTGCTGGACAGACCATGGGGAGTTAGCACTGGTGGGACCAGAGATGGTACGAGCTACCACGGAGAAGGTGCAGATCATCCAGGAGCTGATGAGGACTGCACCGAGAAGGTAAAAGTTATATACTGACAAGAGATGGAGACCTATGGAGTTTGAGGATGATGACCACATCTTTCTACGTGTCTAAGAAGATTTGGTCGAGGCGGCAAGATATCTTCGAGGTTCATTAAACCTTTCCAGGTCCTCAGCAGAGTTGGCGTGGTGGATTACCACTTGGATCTTTCACCTCAGTTTCACGACGTCTTCCACATATCCCAGCTGAGGAAATACGTGCATCATCCTTCCCACATTATCAACCATGGAGAGCTGGACGTCGAAGATGGGGTGAATTTTACGGAGGTTACAGTAGAGATTGAGTATCGACAAGAGTGGGTCCTACGTGGACAGTCGATACCTCTGGTGCATATTCGTTGATAGCACTGGAACCTTCATGAGAGCACATGGGAGAGGGAGGCTCAGATGCATGATCTGTACCCCAATTTGTTTATTTAGTTTGAGTTATATCTTATGGGGATATAAATCCTGGAGTTGGGGAGAATTTAAAGACATAAAAATTCTGTGGAAAACGGTTCTATAAATACTTGAGATTTTTACGAGTCCACGAAAACTGACGGCACGTGATTCTGAGGCCGGGTGTGCCCGAAATCAATTTCTGATGTTTTTTTGGGTATGATCTATAATTGTACGAGAATATTTTATTAGCCTTTGAACTGTTTCTCAGAATTAAAATTCGAAGGAACCATTGAACTCGTAGCACCGATATTCACTTAAGGATACTTTCACTTCGACGGTAGTGAGTCGATAATAGAATTAAATTATTGGTTTTTCTTAAAAAAATAATAAAATAAAGCGTCACCACATTTCATTTTATTTGAGACTCCATTTGTTGTGTGGTAGTTAAAACCTCTTCATGGATGTTGTATGTGGGGATATCACTCCTTAACCTCTAATGAGAGGTTATGGTGGTGGCACCCACCCAAACTAAACCTCCCATTAGAGGATTAATGTGGTGGGGACCACATGGAGCTTAACCCCTATTAATGGAAGGAGAGGAAGTCCTCTCAACTCTCCCTCATTAATGAGGGAGAGCCTCTTGATTTCACAAATCCCCATTAAATGGGGGAAAACTCCTTGACCCCCCAACCTTAATAGAGCCAACTCTATTAATATTTAATTTGTTCTAATCTCCCCAAATTAATTCGTGCCAACTATCGTGAATTAATTATGGGGAGCCTCTTCATTTAATTTTCCAATTTGAATTGTTTTTCCAACAAAATAATAGACTAACTCTTTCTTCTATTATTTTTTTTGGCATTTGGGTGGAAGTTGGGAGGCATTATTATTGGTAGAAGAGGGAATAATCCCAATAAAGAACTAATAACATGTTTTTCCAATGAAGAACGTCGGTGAAAATCCTTATTCGACTTCTTCCCCGGACACCTACCGACGTGGAGCCACTTCCACAACCGTCGTGCAAAATCGGAAGTGGAAGTGTGTGGCGGACGCAACAAATGTCGACTACATCTTCTTCCCTCGACTTCACCGTCGACATCTGACAATCTAGGTAGGGGGTTGTTGCATGTTGATGCTTCTCTTTTCTTCTTCTCATCATCGAATGAAATGAATCGATGCAAAGTGATGTAATTAATTTTTGTTCATCTAATTTTCTTGATGAACCAATTAATACAACCTTAAACAGGGAGGATGCGGGCCAACCAAACATGGACAGATATCCTCTATCGATTTTTGTTCTTATGGTGTGATTCGAAGCGGCAACGAGGTAATGAAGGAGGCAATGACAAAGGTCGGGCTACCCGCATCCTCCACGAACCGCGCCACCCCCAAGACACACTGGTGTTACAGGACGAACACTGGCAGCCCGTGCTGGCTTGAGCTGTGCTGACCCGACCGGCCCAGCCGCCGGCCCACCTGCCCGCGCCCCGCGAGGCCCGCCCGCGCAATGTGGGGCCAGCCTGACACCCTCCCAGCGCCCTGACGGCCTTCTCGCACCCCACACAGCTTGACCTGCACCCTCCTGTCCGCCATGCCGGTCTGCCCGTGCCCCGTGTGGCCTGCCCGGTGCCTGCCCGACCACCCTTCCGGCCTACCCGCGCTCCGAGCGACATTCCTAGTGCCCCGTACGGCCTCCTCGTCGCCCTTATGGACGCCCTTACGACCTGCCCGCGCCCTTCGTGGCCTCCCCGACTCCCTCCGGCCGCACTGCTGGCTGAGCCATGCTCGCCACCTGAGCCAGTCTGTGGTGTCGCTCGCGGCGTCGCTGGCCAAACCTAATCAGCCTTTCGGGATGAGCTTCCCGAGCCGTGCCCCTTGCAGTGTTTGTCGATCTAACCACAAACTTCGGGCCAATCCACCTACACGGTGACATCCAGGCTGAACTGCCCTCGTAGTCTACTCGGTCGGGCCTAGTGGACCGGGCCGAACCTAACAGGTTTGACCGGGTCATCCCAGACCGAGTCAGCCCAGACGAGGATGGGCCGAGTCAGTCCGACCTGGTCAAACCAGACCTAGGGTCACTATTGACCGTTACATCCTTTGGCCATATCTTTGGCACCAGACGACCATTTGATGAACCGTCAGTGGTGCTGTTTTTCATGGAGCACAACTGTCCCCTTGAATATACCCCCATAGAAGTTAGGGTAATATTGAGATATGGTCAGGTTGGATCGTACACGAATCCAACCGGCCCCCCAGAACTAGAAAGCTTATAACTCACAGACCGGGCGTCCAATTGATGCACCATCTCCTACGTTGAGACACCTATGATGAGGCAAAAATTTGAGTTACTTATACGTGGGACTTCGTGACAGTTGGAGTATCGACCTATAGCTCATGGATCAGACCCTCCTGGAGATGAGCGAGTGGAGTACAGAGACCTAGTAGTTGGCTGAGACCTGACGAATTCATGACCTATTTGACTCGAAGTGATTCGACTAGCCTAGTGGGGAGCACCTGGTTTCGGCGGTAGACCCACAATGGAGGAGAGCCTAGTAGTTGGTGGAAGACCCGCGGTACTCGACAGGAAGAGTACCTCTGTAGCCTCTTAGGGGGAGTGCATGGTAGTTGGAGGTAGACCCAATGTGTGGAGGACCTTGGTGACATTTTATACCAATGGAACTCGACAGAAGGAGTACCTCAACAGTCCTAGGTTAGTGGGAAGCACCTTGGTGTCGTGACATGCCCATTGTACTCGATAGAGGTGGAGTTCTCATTTAGCTGAGGTTTTGATAATGTGAATAAATATTCTGGTTGAGCTGAGTTAGAAACTTTTGAGTCTAACTCATGATTTAGATGGATTACATGATAACTTAGGTATATGTATGGGCATATAATTTAGTGGGGGTTATCTGTTGATTTATTACTTTGTGGTCTATCCTTGTTGGATTTTTGTGATACCTTGAGGGTCTCGGGGTCCCTACTGAGTATAGTCATACTCTCCCCTGGACGGGTTAAGCCCGCACATCATTTTGTTGGTTGCAAATGATGGGCATCGCTGACTGAGGATCAGAGTTGCAGGACTGGATGGTATCTGGAGGTGGAACTTATGACAAGTCAGTACACGGAGGAGACTGAAGGACATAGAATGCTGAGGAGGCTATTTGTACCTACCCTTTAGGTAGGAATCCTAGAGGATGACCTAGTAGATGCTCTACCTTTTCCTCAGTTGTACTTTTCTTTTAGTTGTTCATGTAATTTCTTATTGGGCGTTTATTTTCAGCCCCTTTACTTTTCATCACTCTTTTGTATACAATTTTTCTTATTGTTTTACTTCCAGCTCATACTCTGTTGTGTGTGTTTACACTTTATAAAGACAATGCCTTCCTTGTTTTAGGGATTTACACCATTGGTGCTAGTCTCCAGCTTCTGGCCTATTGAAGGCGGATATGGGGTAGTCACAGCACGGGCCCTGGGGGACGGGTCGTGACAAAATGTTATTCATTAATGAGAAAGAATACATTAGATACATAATATTTTCATATAACTGATAAAATTTATATAAGACTATAAAATTATAATATTTAATATATAATTTACAATAATAAAATTAATATATATATATATATATATTATATTTAATTTATTAAGATAACAACACATTACATGAAAAAAACAATTTTTTAAAAAATGTATATTTATTCCCAAATATAATCTTATACAAAAATAAAAAATAATGATGATTAATATGTAATAAATTAGAATATATCTAATTAAAATACTTATATGTAACTTTCTGATCAAATTCATACCACACTATGACTTTTTTTAGATACAAAATTACATTTTTTATATAAAAAATATATCCCGCTCTTTGCTGAAAAATTATCCTCATTAGAAGAAACTATAAAATTCACCATCAGATAATATTGAAAAATATATCATAGTAGATTTAAAATCTAGTTTACATTAATCCCTAAAAACATAATCTATATCTTAATTTCTCATTCCAAATATGTAAATTCTTTGATAATATATTATAAAATCATTCTAATAACATGAATCCCTATAAAACCTCATTGAAAACATATATGAATCCAATATAAATAAAAAATTTCATATATTTTATAAATAAAACCAGCGGCTATGAAATATAATTCATTAGAGAAAATTGTAAGATATATGATCAAAGATATCACTAATCGTATCTTCCTCAAATCACTGATCAATTTCATGTTCAATAATAAAATCCTATTTCAATTATCATATTAAATATAATATGTACCAAAAATAAACATTATTAAATCATCCGTAGGGACATATTAAAGATTCCCCCCTAAAGTCATGCTTTTTCCAAAAGTATCACTTAATACTAAATCACTATTCTACATTATCATTTCCATTCAATGTATGCATGAAAAACCTATAATGAAAACCAATATAGAATAATAAAAAAATATTCCATCATACTTATTACCAAAATATCACTAATAAAAATTTATATAACATAATTTTAAAATATATGTACATTAATACTTTAATTTATCCACATAAAAGATCTACCTATAATAGGACCTTCTAAGGTCAAATGGTAGGCCCATTTATTTTTTAATTAGAAAGGAAAATGTTCATGTTTCCCACATAAAATACACAAAATAGTAAATGGTACATTTGAATGTAATTTCTTTCAATATATTTAAATCTTTATTTTACTTAAAATTTTATTTCTCTTTGTGTTTATTTTCCCAAAATAAAATACCTTTCTTGTTTAACACATTTTGATAGGTGATTTATCCCTCATTATGAAAATGTTGGATGATAAATCACCTTTCCTCAATGAGCTTCATGGTACTCTATTTTCACTAATGATTTTCATTTATAGACTATATTTTTTTTTGTTTATGAATCAAATAGTGACATAATGTACAAGAAATAATCACAGGGTTTTTTCCATCTCCTATATCAATTGGATTTTCATGAGTACTATCAATTGAGTTTCTATAAAATTATTTTTTAAATCGATTCCTCAAATTTTTATCCACTAACTAAAACCACTACCATAATTTTAGAAATAAAAAATTGTAATAATATATTAATGATAATTCATTCATTGTTTTTACAACCCATGAAACCTTATTTTCACGATGTTACATTATAGGCTATAACCATTGTCATCTATGGTCTTTGTCTATCAAATTCCCTCATAATGTTTCCTAATGGAAAAATGAGTTAAAAAAATATCCCAAGATTTTATCTAACCAAGTTCACTAAATTTTTTATTGAAAACGAAATATATTCATGGATTAGATACAATCGAACAACTCCATTTATGGATATTACCCTTAGATTAATATGTTCCAAAACCGTACCCACATGTAACATCTAAACATAGATATTTTTCCTTGAAAATAGATAAATCCCTATATTAATAAATATATTTTGAATTTATTCTATTTATAAGAATATCATATGGATTATTAATAATTTATCATCAATCCAATTTCCATAATTTACTAAAACATACCTAGATTCCAAATTTTTCGAATAAAAAATTTCAGACATAAACAACAAATCATATTTGAAGAACACAAATGCAATATATATATATATACATATATTTTATTTGTTCATAAACCAAGAATTTTTAGTATATTTAGAAACATATTCAAATAACCAACTGGTACACAAATTATCTACATCACTACATATTTAGTTCACAAAATCTAGATCCATTCTTATAGATTCAATTATTCAAACCCATCATCATAACATTGTGATTGGAAAAATAAGAGAGAGAGGCTATAAATTAGCGGTAAGAGTAAAAAAAAGAGGTATCAATCAATGATTATAAGAGAATAATTATGGTATGATTATATGAACATAATAATATAAAATTTCCTTGATAAATTCATATAACATAATCATAAATCTTGTCATATTTTATTAGAAAAAATACCTAAGACATAAGAGAGTAGAATAATTAATAAAAAATCATGTTCGTCGATAAAATATCTTAATCATAATCAAAATATCTTTTTTAAATTCCATATTCTTTTATATGAATAACATTATTCACTATTGATTATACGACATGAAATACCTTGAATTAATGAACCATTAAATATTGTTATTTTAATATGAAAATAATAACCAAATCATTGAATTATTAGAAATGAATATGATTAACAGAATAATGAAATATATTTATAGCTATTTTGATTAATAAAAAATTTCTGATTAGTTATTAGTAAATACGAACTCATTTTTTTGAAAATAAATTTCTTTCTTCTGAAATATAATTTTTTCATTAATAGTATTTATATCTATTTGTAAGAATATATTATAATTTTTTGAAATATATATAAATTATATTTTATAAAAATGATATCTTTTTTGAAAGAATCATTTCAAAATCAAATAATAATTAATTTTGTAGAATTTTTAAAAAACATTGACTTTTCGATGAATAGTTAATAATATTGTTTTTTATTAAAATGTTAATTTCTATTTAAAAATTTAAAAAGTTAAATTATATTATTTAATACTAGTAAAATTTAAGTGGATCCTTTTATTAGTATTTATATAAATATATTATTTAGAATGAATTATATACATGAATTTAGTATGAAAACATTTTTTTTAGAAAAACACGTTTTTTTAAAAAAACCAATTTTCATCATGTGTTGCAGGTTTTATTTAAAATTAATTTCACTCAGATCATTGAAGTTAATAAATAAATGTTAATTAAAATTTTTTACTTTTTATTTTAAAATATATTTAAAATTTACATTTTATTTTAGATCATTATGAATATTAATTATATTTAATATATTCTCAAAGGTAAATGTAAACTAGGTTAATTAATGGTATAAATAATGTTATAAGGACAATATTATAACCTAAATACATTCCTAAATTTAATTATATGTGTATATTTCGTCTATAGTCATCCAAAATTGAAATATATGACCTTTTTTTATATAGACATGCTTTTAACCTATACATTATTTTATTTAAAGACAAGTATCAAATGTTATTCACATTGTTTTTTAAAATTAAAATTCATGAAATAATTGAAAAATGGATAGTTTCATTATATATGGTCATTCGAATGATGAATTATTTTTTATCATTTTAATTTTTTATGGATGAAATAATTATTGTAGATGTTTGCACAATGCCAACATAGTATTTAATCAATAAATTAAAAATTAAATAATTAATTCTAAAAAAATAAAAATTAATGAAAATTACTGATTTATGGTATACCATTAATTTTTTATAATATTATATCTTTTTTTGGGTTTTATTATGGTTTTAAATTGAAAATTCAAACAATTCATCATGTTTTTAAGGTTAAATTAAATCTGTATTGTCAAATAATACATTAAGGATATTTTAGGTTAAAAATTTATTTTATTAAATGATTCAAATTAATAAAAACATATCATATTCCAAATTATTTTGATGTGGTTGAAAATTCTATCCATTATCCATTTGTGTTAAAAAAAATTCTTTTATTTTAACTGTCTTGACCCTTAAATAGTATAAATATTTTTTAATCACGGTAATCATTCAATGGGATATAGAAGGTTAGAAATAAAATATTAGTGTGAAAAAAATAACATAAACCTATTAATTTTTTAATGAGACTATATCAAATTATTATCATCTTATATTTATATCATATCAATTAGTGTTTGTATTAAACTGAAAGTAATTTAAAACATTAATAATTTCCATGACTGCCCCTTCACTTCAAAAATGGTACATCCTCTACATTTTTCTATATATTGGAAAATTATTTCTTTATGAAATACCTACCCACATATCATTGTAGAATCATTCCCCTCATTATGGAATAATGTTATAGAAAAAACACTTTCTTTATGTGGATTATGGTGAAATGAATAGGGGATTTCTAAAAGAAAAGGTACATATTTTAGTTGGATTATTTAGTTTTATTTATTCATCCCAATTAATAAAATATTATTCCACTACATGTATATAACAAGAAAACTATATTAAATTTACCATGATGTTATTATGATATTTTCATAACCAATATCCATATCCTTCATCCATCTAAGGGGAAACAAAACAATCATTTTTATGTACTACAGACTACTACCTCGTGAACCAGAGTAATTCATTTTCCATTACTGCCTCTCAAGTATGTATATAATGATGGATTCAATGTATATATATACAATAATTAAATATTTATAATTATTTAATTTTAATATATCAGACACATTATTACCATTCCGCTTATTGAAACATGTTAGTTTTTCTCATTTATATAGGCGTACTTTCACCTCTATGAATCTATGTGATTTGTTTATAATCAACACATAATATGGATCAAAAAATATATGTTTTTATAAAAATATAATATGATATTTATGATATAGTTATCATAATAAAAATATTATATAACCATTACCTTCTTTCATTCATGATTGATGATAAATGAATACTTTAAATACGTGTATGTCTGACATGTCATCTCCATGGTTGTATCATAGATAATTTTTAATTAGCACCATTTATTGTTTGTTTTAAATGAATAATTGACATATAAAAATAATAAACATGTCATCGATATTATTTTGGAATTGCTGGGTCAATTTCATATTTTTTTATATTATACATACTGAATTAATTATTGAAAAACAAGATTAATATCATCAAAACATCCAATGCGAGGTTAGATGATTGTAGAATTTGTTAATACATGGAAATAGTAATAATAATAATGAATATGGATCATAATAAAGTAAATTATTAGCTTAATTATATTATTATAGAATAAAAAAACATGCATCACATGTTTGGTTCTAGGTAAATGATACAATAACGTAAATCATCATTTTAAATGTTTTCATATTTAATTGGTGAATCTTTTTATTCCAAGAAACTATTATAATTTTTTTATTACTGTATTTTTTAGTCATAAAATAATTGTAAAGTGAATTTTATATCTTTTCTTTTATTTTTTTAAAATGATTTGAAAAGGAATATTTTTTAGATATTTATCCAAAATGTTTACACATTATTTTTAAAATAAACAAAGAATGTTAAATTTTAATATATATGACACTAAAAACATTTCAAAACCACTAAAAAATATTGGATATATTTATTCCTTTAAAATCATCCATGATTTCATTGCTGAATATTCCCCTTACCTTTCTCTAAATTATTTAGATGTTTAATATGGTTTTTTGAGAATGTAATTGGTATTTTGGAATTTTATAATATTTTTCATAAGTGTTTACTAGAGGTTTCATGTGTATTATGGTGAAAATTTCTGTGATTATAACATTTTATTCTATATATGTCCTTGAACATTATTTATGATGATGGTTTAACCTATATAGAAAATTATTATAGGTTATTTCTATAACAATCAGATGATGGGTGATTCTAATATAACACTTTTATAGGTTGGCTACTTATTTTTTTCAATATATAATTTTATTATTTAGTAACCCACATTGGTTTTCATATTATAAATTTTCATGTAAGGGTTGATGTATGGATTCTATGAAGATGATGAACCAAGGAACATAAATGATTTTTAATACATTATTATGAGTTTTCACAGAAATCATTTTATTTTTAGAATTATTTAATGAGATTTTTGAAAGATATTGTTTTTACCATTTTTTGGTAAAATATACAATTTCTATTAAACTGTTTCCATTGGTTTACATGATTTATATGAATCCCTTATATTTATGATTTTTCATTATTATTTTTTATATATGGTTTTATGAAAAACCATATGTTAGAAAAACAGATTTCATATATATATATATATAAATGATAGTTTTTGAGAACATTGTTTATTATGTTAAATAAATACTCTTTTTATGATTTCATGGTTGTAAAATGGAATAACATGTTTCCATAATTTGATATATGTCCATAAAAATATTTCTGTTATTATACCATTTTTAAAAAAAATCTTATTTTTTAATGATTGGTAACAAATAAGATGATGGAAATTTGAAAGTCATGATGATTTTGAGAGAAGATAAATCAATTTTCATTTAACATGTTTTTTAGGATGGTAATAAAGGATTTGGATCATAAATTTACAATCCTAATATATTGTATTGTTTTTTTATTCAAGACTTAATTCTATAAAACTATTCACCTTAATGATCCTTGCATATGTAATAATGATACTTATAGAGTGAAGTCAATATAATATGTAATTATTAATTATGGGTCCCTAATGTTGGTATAATATGAGAGGTTTAAATGAAATTAGATATTATAATATATTTATATTTTTATAAATAATTGATTTATAAATTTTTTGATTATTATGTCATGTTATTCTAGATGTAGTTCATTCTGGCGTTGATTCATTCTGGAGGGATGTCATTCGGGAAATGACTTGTAGGTAGTGTCTCACTAGTGGTGAATCCCTAGAGGTGACTCACATTTAGTGACTCTACTATGGTGATTAACTAGTTTTGAATCAAGGGAAATGAAAAAATATTTATGAATCCTTGGTATGTACTAATTATAGGTTACTCATTGTTGGAGGTGACTCACTAGTAGTGACTCTCTAGTGGTGACTCATGAACATTGTTTCCTGTGTTTTCAAAATATACACATGTTTCATTTTTATGTATTTTATAAAAAAACTAAATCCCTAAATTAATAATTTTTAATACTCTATAAAGGGTTATTTATCAAAACATTAATTTCTATAAAGTCTACAGACCATAAAAATGCATAAACACATGTATTTTTATTTTATATAAATGACCAATTAAAACCATATCTAATCTTGGTGGATTGGTATATAACCTTTCAAAAAAATGGTTCATCTATTCATTTGGTATTTTATTATCTATATATGGTATGTGCCAAATCATTCTTCCCATGGAGTTATAGTGCCTAATTTATGTAGTTTTATCGAGATCCCCATATAATATTTACACATTTACATGATTCCCATGTTTCCTGTGAACCATGTTCGTGTGTGGGTCATTTATTTTAATTTTGAATTACATGTTTTTATATTTTTATGTATCATGAATGGAGGGTTCATATGATTATCTATAAAGAATTTGTTTTATCCAATAAATAGTGATAAAAGATTTGGATAATGAAATTTACAAAGGGGATGGTGAATGTGAACCATATGATTTCCCAATATTTGTAAACATTGTTGATATTTCATTTTTAGAGACAAAATCCGTAGCTTAAAATTATTGTTATTCGGTGAAATTTATTTTGATTTTATGATTTTAATTGTATAATTCCTGAGGTCTTATTATTCAAAACAAAAAAATCGTAGTTGGATAACCACATACATTCGACTAATGATTTGAATTTCCCATTATCATATGGACTGTGTGATAAATCCCATATATAATGAAGTGTAATATAATAAGAACACCATTAATAAATCTAAAAATGTGTTTTTATAAGGTATTTTTTTATGTAATGTGTGGAATTATTGTGGTTTTTGATCATGGGGTCGATGTGATGTGAAATTTCTATGATCTGATGTGTGTGGAAGAAGTGGATATGATGTGGTTTTACACTGGGGATGCTATTTTTTATGTTGCGGTGGTGAAGTAGAGCTTTGATTGATGTTGCAATAAGTTTTTGAAGATAAAATATATCATGATTCTTATTTTTATGGGTTGTAAAATGGTAGCTTCCTAGTTAATAATTAAATTTTAAATGATTAATAATAGTGGGAATGTTTAGTTAATAAGATAATGATGAGATGTGTTGATTAAATTTTTAGGGTTTATATATGAATGAGGGGTGGAGAAAATAAGAAAATTCCCTGTTATAATGGAATAGTATGGTAATGTAAAATCCATAAAATCGATTAATGATATTTTAAAATTGAAATATTAACTATTGAATGGGTGTTAGTAATGGGGTGTTGTGATTTTTTTTGAAGTGGGGTGGATATTCTTGTGAGTTTTTTGTACAATGGTTGTGAACACTTATGATGGTGTTTCTGTTTTGTAACAATATATGTATATAACCTATATATTCATCTGATATCTACATTTACACCACCCTCATCACGATTTTTGTGTAAACAACCATGTAGTCACACAGGTGGTGCTTTTTCAACATCCCATTGTGAGGATGGATAGATGGGTTCCCTACCTCCCTAAATCCATCTTCCTGGAATTTGTGATATCAGCAGGCTATGATGGAAAAAACTAAGATGTGTTGTTATCTACATGTTATTTGAGGAGTATGTTATGGTCCATGTTTGTTTGGGAGAGATATGGAAATATGGATTATTATAGGTGTCATGTGTGGTTAGAGGAGGGCATGAGGTTGATGTACTTAATTTTAAATATACCATATTATATTGGTTATGGGATACGATTTATTTTCCCATGTTTCTATAGGTGGGATGTGATGTTTTTTTGGATGTGGTGGGAGAACTAAGACATATGATATTAGGGTGTGATAGTGGAAAATAATTGTTAATGTGGTGCAGGTTAACCTATCACTGATATGCTTCATATTATATTATTATACATAGAAGTGTTATTTTGTAAGAAGGCCTTATTGAGGTTCATATTTTTGATAGTATACCTATGTAAGTGGTTTCTGGTCCTTTTTTTCTCATGGTATCATTAGCTTTCTCTTTTCACATGTGAATGAGAGACATTTGCATTCCTACTAAGTATACTAGTATGCTCACCATACATATAAAAAACATATTTACAGTTTCTAGGTGAAATATTTGGATCTTGATTAGAATTACTTTCTGAGGCCATTGGATAGGTAATGTGCCTCTTCAATAGCTTTTTTTAGTATTTACTATGGGACCATTATCTTTATCATTTTTATTTCCACTTGTATTGTGAGAGGGGTTTTTTTCTTATAAATATTTAATGGAGTATATTATATTTAATTAAACTTATATCCCAATCTTATTTACATTTTTGAGTGTATTTCCTATCGTACATGATATTTTTTAACCCTTGGTTCTAGTCTTTAACCCAAGGCCTAGTGGAAATGGGACCCGTGGGTTAATATCACTATCACATCATTAATGCATCATTGGGGGATGGGTTCCTCACATAGTGGTATCAAAGGTGGTGTTAAAGAGATAGTATTGAGTTTAAATATTGGAATAGTGATGATTTCATTTGTTGGTATGAAAATAGTGCCTGTTGACCTTGGATCATGACATATTCTAGGGATAACAACAAGGATATTGGATTTAAAGGCCCACTCAATATCTAATGCATGGACACTGAGCTTATTAAATGACCATGTGATGTGGTCCTATTTGAAGGGTATAGACCTAGGAGAGTTACATGAATCATGATGACTTATATTATTGTTTGAATTAGGTTTTTTTTGGAATGTTAAAATTTATAATGAATAGAATTAATTAAAAAAAGACTCAAAAAAATTACATATGACTATGCTTAATAAATATATTTTTTATCTTTTATCTATTGATCATGGTCATTTTTCACCTATGGATCTAGTATTAGAGGATCATAATGATAACAATGTTTATTGGATAGAGGTTAATCTAAGCCAAGGATTATGATTAGTATTGGGGGGAATTACAATACTTTTAGAAAAATTATTTGGTGATGTATGAGAGAATCATTTTAGATATGGAGACATAGGGTTGTATAGAGGTGTTGGAGATCTCCTATGGTTTAATATGAGCCCCTATGGAGTATTGTGTCCCATTTTTAGTTACTCAGATGTGATAATATTTGAATTAGTTGTTAACGCTATAACTTGGTGAGTAGAAGGAGGCATATGTTTCATTGGTCGACATTTATTTGGAGTTTCGAGCAGTGTAACTTTTTTTCGACTATGAAATATGTGAATATGCATGATATAAAATCCCTTCAACAGAGTAGTATGAATTATCGATATATTGGTATCAATTTTTATTTCCTTCTAGGATTTTCCCTAGGATATTATCATATGTGAGGTGTCATGGGTGAGGCATCTTGGTGAGTCACTCAATCCTTTGATCTAGTATACAGTTACTCCTTTTACGTTACCAACATATATTGAGGTACCAAAGTAGAAATAGATGATTGAGAAGAATCACTTTTGAGGAGTCTTATAATGAGAGTGAAACTATTATGGTTTCCTAATGGGTAGATTTTTCAGTGGTAGGTCTCAATAACCCGGGCCTTTAATATTTCAACTAGTAGGGATTCAACCTCTTCAGCAATCCTTCATGTTATTTGGGGATAGTGTTTTTTGTACTCCTCTTAGAGACTTCAATCTAATGTGTTTAATATATATGTTTCATGGTAATCATCATGATAAGATCCAAGTGGATTTTTGATCTATGTTTGGTATAGGTGTTAAGGTACAGTACCACCCTCATATGAAGCTACTATTGAGGCCTTTCCAAGAGTAGGGGAATATGGATTATCCTCTATGAAGAGAAAATATAGTAGAAATAGTTTCACATTAGGATATAACTCACCCTTAGGGACCTCATAATAAGAATTTTCAAGGTAGTGGCCATCATCAGAGAGAAAAAAAATTTCTATAGGCTAAGTTACAAGCATTAGAGGTAGCAACATTAGCAGATCTAGAGACAATTCATGGTACGCGGAGTTTATCATGTTCCCTGGTTTATAACATTTTTTTAGGATATTCACAATCCTTTGTTGAATCCTATCTTGTCTATGATATGGTAATATATGTATAGAGGATTATTGTGCCCTCGATGTTGAAAATGGTAGTTGGAGTCCACTCCATCTTGTTTGATATGTTTGGGGATATTTAATGATCATATGGAAGCATCTGTCTTGTGTAGACCATATCATACATTTGATTAAACCATAATATTTCATCATTGGTATATATTGGTTGTATTATTTGTGTTATTTGGTCATTAACATCCATAAGAGAGGTAGTTCCCATATTCGAATGGCCAGTGTGTGTCATACCATGGTGAGAGGGGTTTCTAGGTAGCCATTCGGCATTTGGAAAGTCCAATTTCTTTGTATGATGAGTTATCTTTGTAATTAGTGGAAACATGGATAGAGGTGGTTCCCATGGTTTTTTGTGATTTTATAGATGTATTCCATAATGAGGGTTTGATTTTATTGACTCAATGAGACATTATGTTTGGGATTGACTAAAACCTAAGTGATTCTCTAATTTTAGTGGATCCCTATAAGATATCTCCTTATGATTTTTGGGAATTGAGGATTCAGGAAGATGACCCAATGAATAAAGGATTCATATGACCTTTTGTCTCATCATATGGTGCTCTAGTTTTATTCTCCATGAAGGCATATCATAGTTTGAGGTTGTTCATTGAATACTATATGTTGAACCCTGAGGCGATCAGGAATCCCTATCCGCTTCAAGGGATCAATAGTATTTTCAAAAATTCAATGTCTGTATACTAGTATCAATAATATTGATGTATGGTCTTGATATAACTTGTCAAAGGAAAAATATGAAGATATTCATAATACTATATTCAGATGCTGGTATGGGCACTTTGAGTTCATTATATGGACTTTCGGTGTTACAAATATACCAAATTTGTTAATGGAGCTTATGAACTCTGTTTTCATAGATTTATTGAACTATGTTTAGTCACATTTAACATTAATATATTTATCTACTTATTTTTAGAGATGGATCTTGAAGATCATCTCCGGACTATTTAAAAGTATCACTTTCAACACCATCTCTTTGGAATTTTTTAAATTGTATCTATTGGTCATGAGAGGTTAATTTCCATGAGCATGTGATGTGTTATCAGTTCATGGAATGAACCCATTGAAGGGAAATGGATTTATTTATGAAATAACACATAAGAATGTCAAAGTGTATAATATATTCCTTGATTTCACGAGCAATTATCGAAAGTTCGTCACCTATTTCTCTCGATTTTTAACCACATTTATAGTGATGTCAATTAAGTACCATGACTTTTTTGTGGAATGATCAGTGATATGATGCATTTTATTACCAGAATGAGATGATGTTCAGTTCTCTCCTACTATAGTTTTCAATGTAGTGTATGTTGTTTGAGGTTTTCTATAAAGCGTCTCTTCTTGGCTTGTGATTCATCTTGATGAAGAATAAGACCTTGACCCCTTATGGGTCTAGGTAGTGACACTGTCACAAGTGTAACAATTCCTCCCAAGATATATAGATATCATAAGTTGTATGTTCTCTGATGTTATGGTGACATTAACTCACTGGGGAGCGATTTATGGCCATCATGGATCATAATATTTTAATGTATTTATATTCTCACCATTATCTAAATTTCATAAATCTGAGGTTGATTGAGTTTATTCATGGTTATTATTTTGATATCCAATACACATCATAGAAGGGGCAGGTTTTTTTTATTGTGATGGGTATAAATTCATAGAAGGATTTTATACGTGAGTATATAGATTATTAGAGAGAGATATATGAGTTGATATCCATGCATGTATATGCAGAGATAGATGTTGGTAGAAGCTGTTTATTTAATACTATGGTGAATTATCCTATGATGTAGAAGGGGTATGAGTCTAATTTGGGAGACTCAATGTTAGAGGTGATATGTGATCAGGTTGGCTATATTGGCGCAAGGATGGATTGTTATAGGATGTTTAGAACTAAATAGTGTTTTGAGGGAAGTTTTATGGTAGAGATGCATGACAGGGTCCATAATGAGTTTCATAAATAACAATTACTTATAAAACCAAGAGATTCTATGTTGTATCATGGATTGGGGACATTGTTTTTGTGGCCCTTGAAAAAACATGAAGTGACATATTTTTTGACAGGGTTTTTGGCTTTCTAATTAGTAAATGTATAGTACCATGTTCCTTGAGTTTTTTTGTATCCCTTTGATGTTCCCAATTTTAAATGGGACGAAATATCGATGTACTACTTCATAGGAGTAACCAATGAACTTGTGAGATGTGGTTTTATCTATGTAATTGAGGATAAGTTAATGAAGTCAGTTCAAATCCTAGTAATCAAGGAGTATGGTGTATTACATGTATTGGAAAAATATGTTTGTGGATAATGTGGTGCATGTGAAAATAATCTTATTTTTTGTTATCTTGACCAGGATTCACATTTAACCTCACAAGTTACTAGGGGATTGTGGAATGATTTTGGAACCTAATGTTAACTCATCATTTATTTCCGCCCCCATATTGATGGGATGATATAGTATACTATACAGACATGGGAGGATATGTTTTTTGAATGTATCATATAATTTTTTGGATACTAGGAACAAAAACTTTCATAGGTTTATTTTACATATAATTAAATCTATCACTCATCCATTAGAATGGCCCATTTTGAGGTTTTTTATGGGTGACCATTCAATTATACTTTATGTTTGTCATATCATTTATATTAATAAAATATTGGACCTGATGAGGTTAAATAAATCATATAGAACATTCAGTTTGTTCGAGAGAGGATGCAAGTTGTAAAATACCAAAAAAAGGTATTATTGTTATCATAGGAGGATTTCCTAGGATTTTGAGTATGGGTATCACATATTCTTGAATGTATCCCCCTAAATTTGGGAAGTAATGATTTGAAAATAGGTGAAATTTATCACCATAATTTCTTAGACCCTTCGGGGTTTTGGGCCATGTTGGTAATGTTGCTTATTAGTTGGAACAAATTCCCAAACTAGATAGGATCCATGATGTATTTCATATCTAATAGCGTGTTTTTTATATTCATGATAACTCCCATGTCATGTACTAGAGAGAGTTGGATATCATGGATGATGATACATTCATGGAGAATCCATTGGAGTTCTAAAACCATTGAGACAAGGTGTGGTGGGGATAGGCAATTCCCTTAGTTTTTTTACTCTAGAGGCACGATATCTTGTAGGATATTACACGGGAGTTTGATATGTAGATGTATTCATTGAAACTGAATCTATTTGGAGTTTGTTTACTTTCACCATATTCATTTGTGATGTAACATTTTTACCTTGGTGTTTTATATGATATGTTATTTTCCCCTTGATATGACGTATATATTGTAATATGTGATAATGTTTGGAAATGATAAAAACAGAAGAAGGGATTATTAATCAAGACACATTAAACTATGATGAAATTATACTTGTGTGGTAGATTCCATGATTCCTAGAGTGGATTTTATATTGAAATTGATGATGTAATTACCTAATTCCTATTTTTGGAAGAAACGTTTTTAATCTATTTTGGGAGGTTTCATCATCATGTTCAATTTTTTGAATTATTTTAGATTTAATGAGATCCTTAAGCTACTTCTTGAGTGATGGTTCATTAGAACCTTTCTCTCCTTCATGGTTAAATTTGGATTCTTGAGGATGAGAATAGTATGAGAGGTATTTAGTGTATTCGTTTGGACCTTCCAGCTTGTTACATTTACAAAAATTTAATAATTAATGTGTATGGGGGGATTCCAATGTTTTCTTAAGTGTGAGGGATAATTTTGGTGGTGATATATTTCTGGTGGTAGGTCATTCAAGATATTAGACATTTCTAGAGATAGTTCATTCTGGTGGTGAGTCATTGTAAGTGATAGGTCATTCCTATAGTGATTCATTTTAGAGGTAGGCCATTCTGGATATTAATATCATATAGGGAATCCATAAAAATTACTTAATGGTGGTGGCTCTCTGATGGTGTGTCACTAAAGGTGACTCCATGATGATGACATTCTGGCAGTTCTTCAAGAGTAGAGACTAGCTGGAGGTAACTAACTGGTGATGACTCACTGGTGGTGACTCCATGGATATGACTCCATGGCGGTGACTGGTTGGCGTTAACTCATGATGATTGATTGGTGGTGGTTACCTGATTATGGTTAGTTGATAGAAGTTATTCGCTGGTAGTAACTCCCTATTTGTGATTCATGAATATGTTTTTAGTTTTTACAAAACCTAATGATTTTTTGACGTCTTTTATGATGAAATTTTTATATTGGGTTAACTAAGGGTTTTTAGTATCACATCAATGTTGATTTATCATAAATTAATTTTATGTGATTTCATGATGCATTTTAAATTTTTAAAATTTTGGATTTCATGATATCGAAATTTAATATTCATTTAAAACAATATCTAATCTCAGTGGTTTAAGATGTAATATTTTTGAAGATAATTGTCTCAATTATTCATTTCGGGAATAATTTCACTTGAAATTGGAGTTTACAAATCCTTTTTACCTTTTTTCCAAGAAGGGTTGTTGTTACATTTCACTTGTGTTCCCTTAAAAAGGTTTCTTTGTTTAAACTCACTCACATTTGATAATGTAGAATGCTGGTGTAGGGATCTATTTTTCCCGGTATGCTGTTTTTTATTTCATCTTTCAATGTGTCATTTAGGGAGGGGTTCATATGTATATCTATACAGAATTTTTTGAATCCAAATCTACATTGATATTCAATTTGGTAAAGAAATATACATCAGGTCATGGGAAATTGAGTCACATGCTTTTTATATGGTATTGTAATTACTAATATTTTTTTATAATGGAAGAATGATTTACTGAAAATTGTAGTTGTCGAGGAACAATTCTTGGTATTTTATGATGTGAATTGTTGATTTCAGGTTTTTATTTTTCCCCACAATAATTCCATAATTGTCTAATAACATATATTTTGGTATAGAATAAAATTTCATACAATCCTATGTCTTGTGCGATAACACACTTAAATAATGAATTGGAATTAAATAACAACCTTATTGCTAAACCTCAAATGGGTTGCGATGTATGGAATGGTTTTGGTTTTTCATCTTGAGGCTGACACGATACATAGTGTTTTTGTTGTAATGTGTGGGGGGGTGGATCATATTAGTTTTTTTAGTAGGTTTATGATGGTTGTTATGGTGTGGTGGTCCAGTAGGGCTATAAATGTGGTTGTTATGTGGTCGTGGAAAGTTAGATTCTCTACAGTGTTTCTTATTGTTTGTTATACAATGTTACCATCTTGGTTATTAATGGATCATAATGTCAATAATAATACAATTATTTTTCAATAAATTAATTAACCAATGGATTTAAATATTAAATGAAATATATTTATATATGATTTTGGAGATGGTGAAACTAATAAAACTACATGTTTTAATGGAACATGTTGGTAATATAGAATCTAGAGAATATATTAATGATAATTAAAATTTTAAAAATGAAATGTGGATTTTTTATTTTCTTATTGGGGTTTTAATTTTAGTTTTGTATGTGGTTGTAGAGGTTCCTGTGAGTATTTTTCCATTTTTATGGACCCTAGGTTTGAGGATTGTGTGATATAACCCTATATAAATGTTGTATGTTCTAGATATTTCTATATCCACCCCATCCTCATTGATAAATATTTTTCGACACCCACATAGTCATGTGATGGTGTTTTTTCAAACATTTTGGTTGGAGGATGGATGGATGGATACCCACGCATCATCACTCCCACTTTCAATCATTGGTGATATGCAAGGGATATGATGTACAAGGATCAAATGTTTTGTTTCTTACATGTAATTTTATGATTATTAGATGTATAGTCTGTTTTTGGAAGAGATATGTTGATATCTGTTTTGGTTGGGATCATTCTTGGTAGGAGGAGGCACGAGGTTGATGTCCATCATGTTGAAAATACCCTAATACCCAATTTATGGGATGTGATTTGATATCCCGTGTGTCATTGGGGGGGTGTTATGTGATGTGATGTTATTTGAAATATATTGGACCATATGTATGAATGATGCTTGGGTGTGAGTCTCGAAAATCAATGGGAAAGTTGTGTGGGTACACTATAATCGATATTCTACATATTATATTACTATACATGGATGTGTTATTTGGGACTGAGCCCAGGTGGGGTTTAAGTTTTTATTAGTATACATGTATTTGTGTTGTTTGGTTCTTCAAGTTTTCTCATTGGTGAATTAGTATGAACTATTTACATGTGAATGAGAGACTTTCGTTTTGCTACTGAGTATACATGAATTATCACCCTATTTTTATTAAATTGCATTCATGTTTCTTGGATTAATTCATAGATATTTCATGATATTACATGCTATGTCCTTTGGATAGCTATTGTGTCACTGCGTGAGCTTTGTTTTGTGTTATTTACATTAGATAACAATATCGATATCAGTATTATTTACACATTCATTATGGGATGGATTTTTGATTTCATATATATATATATATCTGTGTGTGTGTTTTGATGTTTATCATGGTTCATTAATCATATACCCCAATCATATTTATATTATAGATCATAACGCCTCCCATATATGATATTTTTATATTTTTAGGGGTAGTTTTCATCCTGGGGCCTACTCCAGGTAGAACCATGGGGTAATTATCCGTCTCCCGTGATTGTGGTATCTTGGGTGCGTGGGGGTCATGAAACGTCCCCTATAACATTATGGATTGTTGTGTAAAAGTGAAATGTTCTTAATTTTTTTGATTAGATTTATAAGGATAATCAACATAGTTATATAGGATATGAATATTAATCTAATATTGAATTTCAATATATATTTTATTTACACACACCATTATCATTTTAACATGAAATAACTCATTTTTTTACTACTGACCTTTTATTGAGAATAAATATCATTTATCTAGATAAAAGGAAAACAATGTCACAAAACTTTCTTATCCCTTGTAGAGAATTTAATCAATACTATCATTGAAAATGATCCCTCATTTTTTTTGAAATCTATTTAATCCTCCAAATCATATAAGAGAAACCATTTTATATTCCCAAAACATTTTCATTTCTATGAAATTTATATTTATCATTATATTTATTTTATTATATTTCCAAATCTCTAAAATTCCATATCATTGACCATTATAAATACCCCCAAATATATGTGTATTTATTATCTAGGGATATGGAATTCTAAATGGTAGATAAAGGTAATATTAAAAGCATTAAAGAAGACATGATGTCTAGATTTATGGTATGAATTATTATATTAAGATATATGTATGAAAAAATATTAATTAGATACTGAGGAATTAGAATGGAATATTTCATATCAATGATTGTTAGGAATAAAAAATTAAGGAATAAAATGATAATTAAATATAGAAGGTGTAACATGAATAAAGAATGTCTTTATCAATGATATTTTACTATATTATAAATATTAGTAGAATATTGAAACACATAATTAATAATTTATAGTCATTTTTTTAATATTTTGAAGGCTTTTTAGATAAAATCGATAAATTCAAAGGGATTTTTTAGTAAAATGGTTATAAATTTTTGAGTCACTCATTTATCAATATATTATAAAGGGATTAATAACCTTTTGGGAAAATATTTACTTGATATTATGAAAATGATATAATATTATGAATATTTAATTTCATGGAAAAAATACGTACCAAAGATTATAATGGTTAATAAGTATTTTTTTTAGTAACTATATTTTTGAGGATGTTCATCATATTTCTCAGAATGTTATTGGAATTTTATTAAAATTGTTTTTAATGAGGATACATATAAATCCTAGAGAAAACAAATCATATCTAGAAAGGCTATAGGTCTTGAACCCACAAGTGATGGGTGAAAAGGGTGTAATTACTACCACTAAACTAGAAAATTCATGGTTAGTATTAAATTGGGTAAGATACATCAAATATAAAGATTATTTTAATGTGGGAAACATTTTTTTTATCATATATAAAACCATGGGATTAGAAATTGATTCAGTGATTATGTTATACATGTTATCATAGAAGAAGATAAATATGCCTCAAAGAATATTATATGGTTATAGTATAATGAATACCATGGGATTATATTAAAGAATTAATGGTCATATTATATTTAGTAGTTATATGTGATTTTGTTACAACTTTACAGTGATTTAGGTCAATTATGGACATGATTATCATATCGTAGAGATTATATGACAACATAATATAAATTTATTGTATTAGACATTATGAGTGATTGATTTTATTTGGGGATAAATGTTAAATTTATGTTCAATTAAAATTTGATCAAATCCATATAATCATTATGTTTAAATATTAATCAACTAAAATTTGAATAATTTTATGGATAATTATTTAGGGAATGATATATTTTATCCTTTATATATATTTTTTTGTTTTGGATGTAAATCTATTATTTCTGTATAATTTCTTTATTTTTGGTAAATATCATCAATTATTTATGAAAATTATTCTTTTGGATAATGGCTATTGAAACGATGAATATAATTTTATCTGTTTTTAGAACAATGTATTTATTTTATTTTGAGTTAGATCTTATGAAATAAAAATAACAATAATAAATACTAATAATTTGTATAAAATGAAGATATCTTGAGAGAAATTTATTAAAGTATGAAATTGTTCATTTAATATACATATATATTTATTATATTATTAGTCCATATGTGATTCTATGTATAGTGGGAAGGTTATTAATCAGTAGAATATTCGTGTTTTCTTTTCTTCAAGATGATCAACTAGAAGTTGTCGTTCCAATATGGAAACCTTGGGTATGCAATATAATATCTTTCCACTGGAGTCCATGGGAGCTCTGATTTATCTTAGAAGACTCTGAGTTAGACACTTTCATGACATGGTCGTAACGACCCAATGTTTTTCCAATTTAAATTTACTTCATATAATTATGTCATATAATCATAAGGATCACAACATAATGACCTAATAAGTTATATGGTACCTTTAATCATAATATTGTCTCTTTTATGATTTTAATTTAGAAAATGTGAAATAACCAGTTGCAACTAGTAATGTTTTCGGAGTCCAATAAGATAAAAAAAATATTCGGTGAATACTAACTGACCCTTATGAAGAGTAATGTTACCCATAGGAATATTAATATGACCCTTATGAATAGAAAATATTCCAAAATAATAGTAGTGTCACCCAAGAATGTATAAATAAAATGTATGAAAATTATAAGTGATAATATGACCCTAGTAAATTATTTTTTTTATAAATAATAAGTAATTATAATTAAAGAATTAATTTAGAATAAAATATATATTCAAAAAAGGTGTTCAAAAATTAAAAATTTATTTCTTCTAGTTTAAGATAAATTTATAAGAACTTATGTAATTTTTTGAAAGCATTATAAAATCTGTTATAGTTTTAAAATCTGTATTTTTCCCGTAAATTATAATTTTAATTAAAAATTAAAATTATCATATATTTAATTTCTTTGAAAATTAGGGTTCATTTTTGGATTTTATACGTTGAAAATTGGTTACTGTGAATTTTTGATATTTTTCTAAAATACATGAATTATTTATGACTAATAAATTGCGGTAATTTACCGTATATATATATTATAAAAAATGGACTATTACTAACATCATGAGTGATGTAAGAACCAAAATCATGAATTCACATGAACTAATTACTATTTTTTGTCTTGGAGTCATCACTATTTATATTATTATTTAAAAATAATAAATCAATGATTAAAATATTAAGAAAACCCTCCTCCACTCCACTATAAAAACCACCCACACTCCCATCTTCTCTTCCATCCTCTCAAGCCTTGTTCCTTATCAAAATCCTACCCAAATATCTCCCCAATATCCTACCGAATGTGGAACATTACTTGGTCTCCTCAAAATAAAAATTCATCTCCCCTTTAAAGTTTGTTAAGGAATGTTGATTCAAGAGGTAAATTTCACATTTCTTTTCTTTCATTTTCTTTTCAAGATCTTTTGTTTTCTTTTCTATACATACCTCTCTTAATCCAAATGTTACAACAAATACAATATGATACATTTAATTGAATGTTTTTATGATAATGTAATAATTTATTATCATCTCTCTTTTCCTCTTCCTTTATACTAATAGTGAAGACACTGTCCAAGATGTATTAATTTACCACATTCAAGGACGATGGGATTTCAATTTCTGTTACTGTATTCAATTCATGTCAGGAACCTATTTTCATGGTTGAACTACAACATAAAATTTTTATTATGTCACATCGATTATTCTAGATTCATTTTTTACACATGTTTTTTATTTATAAAACAAAACATGTTCATTGTGGTCAAAACCGCCAATTAACCCAAAACGGTTCTCACTAAAGTTTTATATAATCATTCAACTTCATTCCAAGTAACAAAGTTAAATTTAATACCTTTTATCCTTCTTTATTTTCAATAATAAAATATAACTCCAAATCTAGAAAATCACTCTCATCATACATGGGTGTCCGAACATGAATAGGTGAACCGATCATTAAAACCAAGGAAGAAAACAGACCCGAACCATGAAATTGAACCTCATAACCAATAAAAAAGGTCATGAATGATCTTAAAATGGTTATAATAGATTTTTTACATATACAATATGTTTTTTAATTATTAATTAATGTTCTTAATTTGATTATTCTGGTCATTAGTATCAAGTGGAGAACTCCATCAGACATAAGGTTTGTGGTCCTCTCTATCTCACTTTTATTCAAGAATGTTCTCTATGTTATGCCCTTTTACTTTTAATCCAAAATGATGGGGAATGACTTCACACCTCCCCCATACTTTCTTAAAGATTTATAAGTAATGATAAACTCATTTATCTCTCACCAATCCCTCTTAATTACACCTCATACCATGCCGATAATCTATAAGGGATTCAACCCGAACCTCCATTATTCCTTCAGGTCGCTTCTTATTTATTATTACCAAAATAAAATTTTCATATCATTTTATTTTCTTGTTATAAATTATGTTTAAATTTATCAACTTAATTTATTAATACCCTTCATCATTCTCTTTTGGGGATATACATATTTTTATGGGATTCCCTCTTTAATACATCCCGATAAGAAAACTTGTTTTAAGGGAACATCCCAAATTCTAACATAACTTCTAGTACACAGTATCTCTTATTTTAATAAATCATTTTATTTATAGAAATATCCTCTTATTATGAAAAAATATTGGTTCAATTCCTGTTCAATATTTAATATTGTTTCCTTTTCTATTTTAATGGTTCTATAGTAATTTCTTTAAAATCGCACAAAAATGTGTTAATGCTAAAATTTCATATAAACAATTATTTTTATGTTTTCAGTTATGTTTTAAATAACCTAAAATTATATAATCTAATTTTACATTATTAATTTCCAATTATGTTTTCATTACATTCTTTCATGGACACTTGTATGATCCAACCAATTGTTATGCTTTATGGCATGACTATGGAACCATTTATTTACATGGGTACCCTTATGTTTATGTATGATAGATTATGTATGATTCTTAAGGTGGTAAACATATTCACGAAAAGAAAATATGGGTTCTCTATGATATTTCTCTAATTCATTGGGTAAAGTTGAGTATCATGAGACGTTATGTGCGACGGTCGGGGCAGTTATCCTTGGATTGTGCTACCATGTGTGATGGTCTTGGTGGTAATCCTTGGCTTTTGCTACTATGTGAAATGATCTTGGTGGTTAGCCTTGAATAATGATAATGTAATGTTTTATATAGCTGCCACATTACTATGACTCCATAATTATATAATTCCATGTTTATATGTTATGTTTCTATAGGTAACATGCCTTTTTATATCATAATGTTTTGATTTTTAATGTTTGGGATAAGGATTTATTCTTATATTTATTCCCTTGTTGGGGTATTAGTTCATCCCTTTGTTCATGTGATCCCTAGGGGACCTTATGCCGATTTAAGGTCTCAAAGGAAGTTTGGATCTCTTTATTAAGATTACATAAATATGTGTTCTTTCATTAGTCCCATGTTTTATGTTTTACGTAGCTTGTCTTCAAATACACTATACATAATGATCATCAAATTTTATTATGATGATTATTTATTCCTATAATCATATAATGTCATATTTAAAAGGATGGGGTCACCATAGTTGGTATCAGAGGATGGTTTAGTCCATTTTGGAGATTAGAAATAGAGAACATTAGTAAGAACCCTATGGATGAGACTATGTATAAGAAAACATCCCAATATTTTTGTAAGTATAGTGTATGTGGTATGTAAAGAAAATACATCCCATTCTAGATAAAAACATGTAGAGGTGGATCTTTCATAGATGTATCCAGAGGTAACACAAAAAAACACCACATTGAGCTACACTCAAATGGGAACTGGTGCACAACAATTGGCCTTGCTGTAGTGTTAGATTGACACTCCTGGGGGATATGATTTGGTAAATTCATGATGATTTTAAAAAACATTATTATTGGAATTAAAAAAAATACCATATGAATAAATGTTAAGAAATATATCAAAGATAACCTTGATTGAAACATAAGGAATCACTCATTAGGATATACTTATCCTTTACATGTTTATCCCTTTATGTTCATGGTTTCCTTTTTATGCTCAAATTCTAAGTATTAAATAACTATAATTGTACATTGTTTTTCTTAGATAATAGTGGAAAATAGAAGAACGTGTTCCACAAATCAATGTGATAAAGAATGTTATGATTTACCTATTGATATGCCTGATATAATGGGAACGAGTGCTCACAACATCATGATAGTACTTACTCACATGGCTCTTATAATGGATAATAATTTGAATCATGTGGCACAACATCATACTAAAAAGAAATATTATGATACCATTGAATACTTTATACAGAAAAGGCCTCCCATGTTTAGTGAATCATTTGATCCCCTCCTTGTGGAAGAGCTGATTAATTCAATTTTAAGGATATTCTCTATCATACAGTGCTTTGAAGAAGATAAATTTTTTCTGGTGGTCTATCATTTTTATGTGTAAGAAGATTAGTGGTGGACACTGATCAAGAATAGAAATCCCCACGTGGAAATTGAATCCATGGTTTGGGAGGAATTCAAGAGAATGTTTTTCAATTAATATTTTCTCAAACCCTCTATTTCAATATGGAACGACAGTTCCTCAGACTCAAGAAGAAAAGGATGATTCAATCAGGTAATATGAATAAAACATTTCAAGTCTTTCATGGTATGCCTCTATAATTTTCATCAACATCCAAATAAACAGGGATCACTTATTTAGGGGATTAATTCTAAGTCTATAAAATGTTTTGGAGTTTTGATACATTGATAGCTATGAGGATATTTTCAGTTGTGCCCTTAAATATGAAATGGAGATTAGAGACTCTCAGTGGTATCATGGGACCAACAGAAAAAATAAGAAAATGGAATCTAATGTGGGTGGTCTCATAAATAAATTCCATGATGGAACGAATCTCAATCACCCCACGTGTGAAAATTGATGGAGGAATAAACTTGGGGACAGTCTATAGGGAACCATGAATGGATTAAAATGTGGACTGTTGAGACATATAGATAAAAACTACCGATGGGATATGATGAATCCTGCTCAGGTGGAAGAAGAGTTGAAGGATCAGATCAACACTTAGCCTGTAGTAAAGTGTTGAAACTGTAAAGAGAATGGTAATAGTGAAAACAATTTCCCTAAGGTGATGGTTGTCGGAGGCAATCAACAACAACATACATGGAAACAAGGAAGGTCTTATGATATCACTTTTTCTAAGGTGGATCTAGAAAATGATTTCGTGATAGGTACGGTAGTTATTCATTCAATAATAGAGAAAAAAATTATTTTGGTCCAACACATTATTTCATATGTTTCATGTTTAGTAGAACTAGTCTAGAACCACCTCAAAATTTGGAGGAAAAGTTATATGTGGGAACAAATAATGGGGAAATTATGGTGTCCATGGTTAATAACTCCTCCCCAATAAATAATTTTATACTGAAACTCATAGAAAATATTTTCATACAACTTTTTGTGGAGGTTGATGTTATCTTTGGCATGGATTGTCTAACTTTATAAAAGGGCAAAATCAACTATCAGGAAAGGGATATCAACCTTCATATATTAAGTCATCCTCTAATTATTTAAAAGTGTAAGCAAGTAAATTAATTCCTTTAGAATCATCATCTCAATTGTAGATATTTCTAATTTATGAGTTAGAACATATAGACAAAATGATTGAGACAATGGAGATAATCATGGATGAAGACACTCCCATCGTGAGATATTACATGGATATATTTCCAAAAGAGTTTCCTGGTCTTCCTTTTGACATGGAGTTTGATTTCTCAATTGAAATTATTCCTATATCTTTTCCTATTTCAAAAACACCTTATAGAAGTGCCACTATAGAGATAAAAGTGCTGAAGAAGTAGTTATAGGAGAATCTAGAGAATGGTACTATATGCCCAAGTGCTTCACTATAGGGAGTGCCGGTCCTCTTAATCACGAAGAAGTATCTTTCAATGAACCTCTACATTGATTATTATGAGATCAATAAAATTGCAATAATGAACAACTAACTCATGCCTTAGTTAAATGAATATTTTGATCATCTACATGGGGTAAGTTATTTCTCTATGGTGGACCTTCGGTCGAGATATCTCCAATTAAACTCGAGGAAGGAATATATTCTCAATACTACATTTTGAAAAAAGTTATGGAAACAATGATTTCATATCGATGACCTTCACACATACAAATTCTCCATAATTTTTAATGGATTTAATGAATAGTGTCTTTAGAGAGAACCACGAAAATTTTTGGTAGTCATTATTGTGATATTCTGATATATTCCATGAGTAAGGAGGAACATGATAAGATGTCGAATACTATGTTGATTCCATTTTTAAAAGATAATATGTATGAAATTTATAGTAATTTTGTGTTTTTTATGGAGGAAGTATCATTCATGGGTCAAGTTATTTCAAGAAAAGGGTTATCTGTGGACCCTTCCAAGAAAAAGGCAAATCGATGAGTGTCCCAAGCCAACATGTGTGCCAGTACTCACACTCCCTAAAAGTGGGTAACTCTTTTTGCTGTACAGTGATTCTTCAAAAAAGGGAATAGGATGTGTGCAGAAAAAAATGATAAAGTGACAACCTACGCCTCATGGAATATTAAAAAACATAGGAAAAAGTATCCTACGCATGATCTGGATTTGGCGTTTGTGATCTTTGCATTAAAAATATTGATGAATTATCTTTTGGGGAAAAAGTATGAGATATATACTGATTACAATATTCTGAAATAAAAATTCAAACAAATAGAGAATAATATGTGCTAGTAAAGATGTATAGAGCTCATCAAGTATTCTGAATGCTCAATCCACTACCATTCTGATAAGGAAAAATAGTTGGAAGTTTCTCTAAGTAGAAATGATCATGCATCTTTATCAATGATAAAGATTAAAAAGGATACAATCTTCTTTTGTTTTCATAGGATGTCATGGGAATCATTAAGGGGGAACATCATCAATCCTTTCTCAAATTATTGCTTTACCATCCCTCAAAGTGAAGATAACGGATGATCAATGAAAAGCTGTGGAAACTCTAAAAAGGGTGGATGCCATTAAAAATGTAAAATCTTCTAGGTTCATGATTGATGAGGAAGGAGTTGTAAGATTTAGGTCACGATTATGTGTACCACATGATCCAAAGATAAAGAAAAATTTTCTTAATGATGTACATAGCTCAACCTTCTCTATCCACCCAGGGAGGACAAAGATGTATCGAGATCTCCAAGATATCTTCTGGTGAGAAATTATGAAGAAGGAGATTGTTGAGAGTAAATCAATGAGCCTGGTATGTCAACAACTGAAGTTTGAAAGACTAAAATCTAAGTTAATGATGAAACCAATACCTATTCTAACATGTATGTTAGATAAAACCACCATGGACATTGTCACTGGACATCCAAGGACATCCAGAGGAAATAATACTATATGGGTCACTATGGATCGTATTGCAAATGCAACTCAATTTTTCACAATTCTAGTGGACTTATATTTGGATCATGTTGCACAGATATATATTAGATAATTGGTAATGTTTCATGGAGTATCGCTATCTATTGTATCCAATATGGATAAATGATTCCCCTCAATGTTCTGGAAAAGTCTCCAACATCATATAAGCACTGAACTGAACTTTAGTACGGTAAATACTCATAAAACTAATGGCCAATATGAGTGAACTATTCACAAAATAAAAGATATTTTTAGAGATTATTCTATGGATTTCAATGAAGGATAAGACCCACATATTCCACTTATTGAATCATCCTACAACAACAGTTTCAACTTGAGAATCAAAATGGCACTATAAAAATCCCACTATGGGAAATGGTGGAGAAAATCGGCATGTTGGGATGAAGTCGGTGATCGTAAGCTTCTAGGACCTGAAATGGTAAATGAAATGGGGGGGGGGATGGGAAAACCATTCAACATCACATCAAATTAGCCCAAAATCAATATAAGTTTTATGAAAACAATCTTCGATGAGACCCTAAGTTCAATGTTGGTTACATGGTATTTCTCCGCATATCTCCATTAAAGAAGGTGACAAGGATTGGTAAGAATGGAAAGTTAAGTCCAAGGTACACTGGCCCCATCGAGATACATAATCTAGTCGGAGTAGTGGCCTATCGACTAAAACTTCCACCTACGATCTTTAATGTAAATGATGCCTTTCATGTATCCCTATTAAGGACGTACATACCAGATCCTTCGCACAAACTCTCATTTGAGGTGGTATAGTTGGAGGATGATCATTTTAACGAGGAGCAGCCAGTGGACATCATGGATCATTGAGATAATGTTCTACATACCAATAATACTCACATAGTCAAATAACTGTGGAAGAACCATATGTACGAATAGGAATCATGGGAACTAAAGGAGGAAATGAAGGAAAAGTACATGCACCTATTTATGCATTGAAAAAATTTCGAGGGAGAAATTTAGTAAGGGGGAATAACATAATGACCAAATGTTTTATCAATGAAAATCCCCTTCTGATAAATATGTAATATAATAACATGAATCACAATTTAATGAACTACTATGTACTATGAAACCTTTAATCATAATATTTTCACTTCTATGATTTTATTTTCAAAAATATGACATACACAGTTGCGATTAGTAAGATGTTTGGAGTCCAACAAGATAATATTATTATTTTTTGAATATTAACAAGCCCATTTGAATATTAACGCTACCCTTATGAACAGTAATATGACTTTTATTAATATAAAATATTCCAAAATAATAGTAGCCTCACCCATGATTGTATAAATAAAATCTACACATTTTATAAGCGAAAATATGGTCATAGTAAATGTAATGGTATTTTTATAAGTCATAAATAATTTAAATAATTTAATAAATTTAAAATAAACATATATTCTTAAAATTTGTTCATAAACCAACAATTTTATCCCTTTTGGTTTGAAGATAAATTTTTTAGACATTCTGTAATTTTTTAAATCATTATAAAAATAGTTTTAGTTTTTAAAACTGTATTTTTTAAGTAAATTAAGATTTTAATAAAAAGTTAAATTAATCATAATTGGAAAATTATTTTTAAAAAATTGATTTCATTTTTGGATTCTACATGTTATAAAATATTTAGTGTTAATTTTAGGAATTTTTCTAAAATAATTAAATTTTTACGAATAATGAAATACTGTAATTTACTGTATATATACAATATAAGATAAATGGACTATTAATAAAACCATGAGTGATCTAAGTACCCAAATCTAGAATTCACATTCACTTATTACATGTTTTTTTCTGAGGCATCACTATTTCTTATCTTATGGAAAAATAATAAACTAATGATTGAAATATTAAGAAACCCCCCTTCCCTCCCTTATAAAAACCACCCACACTCCCCCCTTCTCTTTGCTCCAATCAAGCATTGTACCTTCCCTAAATTCTTCCAAAATTTCACCCCATGCTCCTCCCCCAGGTCTAACATTCCTTTTTCTCCTCAAAAGATTAATTGATCTCCCCTTAATAGGCTCTAAAGGAAGATTGATTCAAGAGGTAAATTCCCCTTTTCTTTTCATTCATTTTCTATTCATGTTCATTTGTTTTATTTTCTATCCATAGTTATACTCATCCAAATGTTATAAAAACTATATTAACATAAATGTACTGGAATTTTTTTTCAATAATAGAATATTTTATTATCATATCTTCTTTACTCTACTTTTATAATAATATTAATGACACCGAACGCCATGTTATAATTTACCACATTCATTGACGATGGGTTTTCAATTTCGGTTTCCATCTTCAATTATGGTCAAGAAACCATTTACAGGGTTTATGCAGACCATAAAATATTTATTATGTATCATGTATGGTTCAAGTATCTTTTTTTAAACATGGTTTTGATTTATAAAAAATGAGTTCATTGTGGTCATGAAACGCAAATTAACCCAAAAGGTTGTCACTAATGTTTTATATAATGATTGAAATTCACTCAAAGTAACCAAATTAAATTTACCACCATTTATCATTCATGATGACCAATAATAAAATATAACTCCAACTTAAGAAAACCACTCTCATTATACATGTGATTCTAAATAGGAATAAGTGAACTAATCATTATAATCAAGGATGCAAACAGAACAAAAAAATGAAATTGAAGCACATAACCAATCAAAAAGTTCAGGAATGAACATAAAAAGGTTATAAAAATTCTATTAAATATATAATAGGTTATTTAATTATAAATTATTTTACCTAATTTGATAATTCAGGTTATTAATATCATGTAGAGAACAGTATCAGACTTTATGTAAGGGATCCTCTATGTTTCACTTTTATTCATGAATTTTCTCTATGTTATTGTTAAGACTCGAAAATTTCAAGGAAAGTTTTTTCTTAATTTCTTTAGAATTTAACGAGTCCGCAGTTTCTAATGAGCCTGATTCTGAGGCCTAGTTTTCCTGGAATCAGTATCTGATGTTTTGTTCGGGTACGTTCAGTAAACGTATGTGCGGGTTTTTCTATCTTTTGAACCGGTGCTCAGAATTGAAAACTAAGGACAACGATGGACTCCCAGTGCCGGTATTCACTTAATAAGACCTTCGCCTAAAATATAGTCGAGGTGGGGTGAATGTTGGTTTTCCTAAGTTCGTGGAATAAAAATAAATAAGTTATTATTTTATTATTTTATTTGTTTTCTTTTGAATTTCAAATCTTTGTAATTGATGGTGATGGGGACCACTGAACTTAAAAGATCCTCATTAATGAGAAGAGTTTAAATTAGTGGTTACAAAAAAGTGTAACCACACATTTAATGGTTAATTTAATGTATGAATTAAATTCAACATAACTTAATTTATTTAAACTAAAGTTAAGTTGGTGTGGGGGGGTTTTGGATCTCGGGATTTCTGTTAACAAGGGGAACTCTTGATGGAGGAAAGCTCATCAATGAAGAACGGTTCTCCATCCAACAGATCTTCGAAGAACGACGCTCGATCTGGGATCTAAGTCACTTTGCGGGAGTGACGAACACCAACGATCGTTGACACCTTCATCTCCTCCCTTGCGATGACATCAACGAACCAACATCCTCCTTTTCGTGATATCATCAACAAACGACGAACCTTGAGGTACGGTGTTTGTATAATTTATATTAAATAAATTATAACCTTTTCATTGATGAATGAATGTGTTTGTTTATGGCCAATTGATAACGCCTAATGCGGAGGGCACATGCCGAACAAACACGGCCTGACGACCCTCCGTAGGTGGTTCGTATGTGCGCGGATTGACAGGAGACGACGAAACGAGACCGTAACTATGATTTGGAGCTTTTCAAGTGTATTTCGGGTTTCGAGATGACCTTAATCCCAAACAGTGGTCAAAATAGACCACCAGAGCGCATCCGGTGGTCGGCGGAAGGGGGTGGTGGCGCACCGCCGGAGCAGACCGCCGCGGCTGACCTGTGATGGCGGGTGGAACCAGAACAGCTCTGCTGTTCTGGAAAAAAAGTGGTGTGGCTTAATGTCACGACAGCTGGCGGAGCCATCACGCCCTCGGCCGGGCCGGGGCGGCCCACGCGGGCCGGGCCACACCCTATCGGGCCGACCCAGGGGTGGGTTGGGCCTTGTCGGACTAGGCCCAGACCCCCCCTTTTCGGACCATTTTCAGTTTATTTCCCATAACATGAGCTACGGACCTCCGATCGATGAATCATCTATTGCGTATGATTCCTCGGATCGAGACAGTCGTTTCTGTATATCAAAATCATTGTTTTGGGGATGTTTGTGTACGGTCGGGTTGGTTCGAAACCAAAACCAACCGGGCCCTCGGAGCAGAAACACTTATAACATAAGGACCAGACATTCGATTGATGTGTCATCAACTACCTTGGTTTCCTTTTAATTATAGGGATATTTTGGAGTACTCCACATGGAATTCAGATGATATTGGAGTATGGTCAGGTTGGTTTTAGATTAAAAACCAACCAGGCCCCTAGAACGAAAAAGCCAATATCTCTTAGACCGGGAGCCTGATTGACGTGCCATCTGTCGCGTTGGGTTTATTTTGACGAGACGGAAATTCGGGATACATCAACTATAGACTTCATTATAGTTTATGTATCACCCATTGGCTCGAGGAGCGGACCCTCTCAGAATCTATTGTGTTGTGTGCGGAAACCCTAGAGCTGGCTGCGACTGCGACCACAAATGTACTAGAATCCTCCGTGGGTTCGGCAGGTACGAAAACTGTACTGGAATCCACTGTGGGTTCCTCAGTGATGAAAAATGTACTAGAATCCTCCGTGGGATTGGCAGTGACGAAAACTGTTCTGGAATCCTTCATGGGTTCGGCAGTGAGGACAACTGTACTGGAATCCTCCATGGGTTCGGCAACAAAAACAACTGTACTGGAATCCTCCCTGGGTTCGGCAGCAACGACAACTGTACATGTATCCTATGTGGGTCTGAAAGTTTAGAAGAATCATTGACTACATCTGATCATCATTATCACTTTAGAAAATATGTTTACCTTGGTGAGCTGAGTCTTGATTTACAATTATTATCATCATTGTGATTGGCTACATTCCTGTGTAGACTGGGTTGTACTTGGGCTCGAGATTAGGAGATGAACTGGGATTGATGACTTACGTATATATATGGGAATATACCTAAGTATAGATGGTTGATACTTCATGATTGTATCTTTTCTTTGTGGTTGATCCTTCTTGGATTCTGGGAGACCTTCGGGGGTCTCGGGGTCCCTACTGAGTATCGTTATACTCACCCCTGCACGGGAAATGCCCGCACTACATTGTGGTAGATGCAGACAACGGACAACGTTGATTATGGTAGCGGCTTGTAGAGTTGGACGGTTCCCGAAGGTGGACCACTTTGTGAGATGTACACGGAGCAGACAGACGGACCCGTGGTGCTGGGGAGACTATTAATACCCACCTTTTAGGTGGGATTCCAGGAGGATGACTCGGTGGTTTTTACTTTACATTAATTCTTTTTTATTATACTTTCAGTAGTACTGTACTTTTCAGTTGGTTTTTTATTCCATCCAATTTACCTTTCATCACTTTAAATTCAGTGTTACTTTGTGCTTACTTCATCTTACCTACACTGTCGTGTTTTTTTACTATCATAAAGGCAATTCCTTTCCTTTTTATTGGGATTTACGCCTTCGGTGCTACTCACCAGCCCCTGGCCTATGGAAGGTGGGCCTAGGGTAGTCACTACACGGGCCTCGAGGATGGGTCGTGAAAAAATATTATTAGAGGAGTCGGTTATACAGCAGAACATAGGACTCTAATCTCTCTTTTCTGTGAAGCAACAGTGTTAAGTTAATTGAGTTTTTTTTCATTCTAGGGAGTCCAGTGTTGGTGAGGTGGTCGACATATCCATACACTAGGACCATGACCTCTCATTTTAGACTCTGTGCCTGAAAACATGTATTGCGTGTGTGTTTCAAGAGTTTCCTTTGTGGTCTATTTGAGTCAGCTCACCAGGTATAACATACTGACCATGGCACACCTATTCTAATCGCGATGCTGTTATGAAGACATCCAGCTAGGGTCCCAAGAGAGAGTACACGATGACAACCCATTGAGCGACGAGGCTCCGGTGAAAGGCCATCTTACTATGTTGTCACCTTTGGGTGGTGTACCAGTAACACCACCACCCATTGGTCAGTAGATGCCACTATCTGTACTAGCAGACAGTGCACACCGATAGAGCATGTTTCACATGTTCCAGCAGTAGTGGCCTCTAAGGTTCGTGGCGAGATAGATTCCCAAGCAGCAAAAGACTGGATGGAGGTGATTAATAGAGTTCTACACCTAGTATAGACACTAGTAGAGTAGATGTTGATCTTAGCTACTAGTTATTTCCAGTGAGTAACCATGAGGTTGGTCCACATAGTGATGAGGCTACGTTATGTGGACCGATGCCTGAGATAGTACCTTCGGGTAGTGCGCCAGCTATATCACTACCTGTTGGTCAGCAGTTACAACCGGCAGTACTGGAAGATGACACATGTAGGCTTAGTGCCTTACACATGTTTCAGTATCAGATACCCCTCAGGTTCTGAGGCGAACCCAACTCATAAGCGGCTGAGGACTGGCTTAAGGGTGTGGATGAGAGTATTCTAGAGCTTATATAGCTTCCACAAGAAGACATGTCAAAAGCTGAGTATTCATCAATGTGTACTGATCAGTCATGGTACTTGATGACCATGATACGATCAGTTCTTTAGAGCTCAGACCTCAGAGCAAGGTGTGTTAAAAGGACATCTAAGGGAACACATTCCCTCTATGCATCCCTACTTATGCTAGGGTGCTTGAGAGAACCATTTTGGTAGAATTTTCTTTGGCTGAATGGATACAACTAGATAATGTTAGCAGTGGAAAATACGGGAAATGAAACTAGTCTCAGATACTTGGGCATGTAAAATGTTTCAAGAAGAGGAAGTGTTAAGGACAGATGAATCTGCAGAGCTGCAGACATGGAATCAATGCTTGGAGGGAAGCATGTGGGGATGTACATTTCGACATGTTACAACCACCCTCAATTGTAGTCCCCGCCAGGCTTAGAGAGAATTAGGGATGGGGAAGAGAGTAGCTGCATGCAGTCAAGAAGTGTGAGCCAAGAGCTCTAGGAATGATTTGAGGTATGGCCTGTGTCTACTGATAGCTACCATAACAACAAACATTGATACTAATCATTCCTTCCTTCCACGAATCGTGTCAACACCTAGAGTTTCCGGTTAAGTCGTTGACTTGACCCTCACGTCTAGAGATACCTTTGGGAGGTGACTTGATAATCATGCTTACGCTGATGGTGTGATCTGACCCTTGAGGTGAGAGTTTTAGTTGGAACCTCTTGGTAGCAGCGTCGAGGCCTTACGATGTTAGTTTGGGTATGGACTAGGCAACCATAGTTCATACAAAGATTGACTGTATTAGGAAAAAAAGGATGTGGTTTACCTACAACGTTGGGATGGGTGTTCCTTGGTCGGCGAAAAGGGAAACCTAGGTAGCACAGGATAAACTCTTTCTTAGGAGGGTGTCGCCGATCACTCTTGAGTCAGCCAGCCTTACCCTCATAGTAGCAAGAGTTTTCAGTTTTCAGTTCTTCCAGGACTATGACTTTGAGATAGTCTATACTCTTAGGAAGTGGATTATTGTTGTGGATGCGCTCAGTAGGAGGACTGGTATTCAACTGCTAGGAGAGGTAACAGAGCAGCTGGCTACCTTATATGTATCCTTTGTGGATAGAGATGATGTAGCCTAACTTCAGTCTCTTACATTCACTCATCCACTACTTTAGCAGGTTAGGTGAGGTGGCTTACCGCTGGCCTTTCCACCTCACTTGCATCCGGTGCATGACGTCTTCTATGAATCTCAGCTAAGGAGATACATGGACGACCTATTTCACATCATCGACCATGGGGAGCTGGAGATCGATGACGGGGAAACATTAACGGAGGTTCTAGTAGAGATTGAGGATCGACATGACCTTGTCTGGCGTGGACGGTCGATTCCTCTTGTGGGAATTCATTGCCAGCACAGGAAACTCCAAGAGAGCACATGGGAGCGGGTGCCTCAGATACATTCTCACTAACCCCTTTTGTTTCACTAGTGTGTGTTGTAGCTTTACGAGGACGTAAATCCCTAAGGTGGGTGTAATGTAAAGACCCGTAAATTTCAAGGAATTTTTTTCTTAATTTCTTTGGAATTTTACGAGTCTGCAGTTTCTGACGGTTCCTGATTCCGAGGCCAGTGTGCCCGGAATCAATTTATGAAGTTTTTTCAGGTATTTTTAGTATACATACGTGTGGGTTTATTGATCTTTTGAACTGGTGCTCGGAATTGAAATCTGTGGACACCGATGGACAAGCTGCGCTAGTATTCGCTTAAGAAGACCTTCATCTCGAACGCAGTCGAGGGCGGATGAATGTTGGTTTTCCTAGGTTCGTGGAATGAAAATAAATAATTTATTACTTTATTTTTTATTTGTTTTATTTTTAATTTCAAATCATTGTAAATGTTGGTGGTGGGGACCACTTAACTTAAAATCTCCTCATTAATGAGAATCATTTAATTGAGTGGTTACACAAAAGTGTAACCACACATTTATTGGTTAATTTAATTGATGAATTAAATTCAACATAACTTAATTTATTTTCACTCATGTTAAGTTGGTGTTGGGGGGTTTTGGATCTAGGGCTTTCTGTTGGAAAGGGGAACTCATGGTGGAGGAAAGCTCTTCAATGAAGAACAGTTCTCCTTCCGACATATCTCTGACGAATGACGCTCAAGCAGGGATCGAAGGGACTTTACGGGAGCGACGAATGCCAACAATCATCGACACCTTAATCTCCTCCCTTGCGACGACATCAACGAACTGATGCCCGCCTTTTCGAGATATCGTCATCGAACGACAAACATTGAGGTTGGGTGTTTGTATAATTTATCAGAATATATTATTCCATTCTCATTGATGAAATAAAGTGTTTGTTTAGGGCCAATTGATAACACCTAATACGGAGGGTGCGGGCCAAATAAACACGACCCAACAACCCTCCACAGGTTGTTCGTCGGTGTGCGGATTGACGGTCGACGATGAAATGGGACAACAATGGTGATTTGAAGCTTTCGTAGTGGAGTTCGGATCCCAAGATGACCGTAGGCACAGAAGGTTAGAAAAACGGACCACCGGAGCACATTCGGTGGACCGCGGAAGGCTGTGGCGGCCCACCACCAAAGAAGACCACCGCAGCTGAGCCGCGGTGGTGGGTGGAACCGGAACGGCACTGCCATTCTGAAAATAAAGAGGCATGGCATAATGCCGCGACAGCTGGCTGAGCCAGCGCCCCCCAGTCCGAGCCGGGGCGGGCCACGCAGGCAGGGCTGCACTATCTGGGCCAGTCCGCGCCCTACCAGGCTAGACCCGAACCCGGGTCGGGTCGACCTGGTTTGGGCCGACCCAAGGTGGGTTGGGCTGGGTCGGACTGGGCCTAGACCCCCCTTTTCGGACCGTTTTCAGTTAATTGCCCATAACATGAGCTACAGACCTCCGATAGTTGTACCGTAAGTTTCGTAGTATTCCTCGGATCGAGATGGTCGTTTCAGTATAGTACATTGAAGGATTTGGTGATGTATAGGTATAGCCGGGTTGGTTCAATACCGAAATCAACCAGGCCCTCATAGCAGAAACAATTATAACATAAGGACCAGACGTCTGATTGACGTTCCTTCAACTACGTTGGTTTCCTTTTAATGAGACTGATCTTTTGGCACACTCCACATGAGATTTGGATGATATTGGTTTATGGTCTGGTTGGTTTTAGCTTAAAAACATACCGGGCCCCTTGAACAGAAATGCCAATAACTCTCAGACCAGGCGTCCAATTGACGTGTCGTCTATCGCGTTGGTTTTCTTTTGACGAGACATAACTTCGGGATACAAAAATCTAGACATAGTGATAGTTTATGTATCACCCCCTTGGCATGAGGAGAGGACCCTACCAAAATCGAGTGTGTTGTGTGCGGAAATCCTAGAGCTGGCTGCGACTGTGACGACAACTGTACAGGAATTCTCCATGGGTTCGGCAGCGATGACAAATGTACTAGAATCCTCTGTGGGTTTGGCATCGACGACAACTGTACTAGAATCTTCTGTGGGTTTGGTTGTGACGACTACTCTACTGGAATCTTCCATGGGTTCGGCAGCGATTACAACTCTACTGGAATCCTCAATGGGTTCGGCAGCGACGACAACTGTACTTGTATCCTATGTGGGTCAGACAATTTAGATGAATTAGTGACTACATCTGATCACCTTTATCACTTAATGAATGATGTTTACTGGTGTGAGATGAGTCTTTATTTTCAATCATTATGATCGTTGTGATTGACTTTTTTCCTGTGTGGACTGGGTTGTACTGGGGCACGAGAGTTGGAGCCGAATTGGGATCGATGAATTAGGTATATGTATGGGCATATACCTAAGTAGAGATGTTTGATACTTTATGATTGTATCTTTTCCTTCATGTTGATCTTTTGTGGAATCTGGGAGACCTTCAAGGGTCTCGGGATCCCTACTGAGCATCGTTATACTCACCCCTACATGGGAATTCCCGCACTTCATTGTGTTGGATGCAGATGACAGACAATGCTGAATGTGGTAGAGGCTTGTAGAGCTGGATGGTACCTGGAGGTGGACAACTTGGTGAGACGTACACAGAGTAGACAGAAAGACCTATGTTGGTGGGGAGACTATCTATAACCACCATTCATGTGAGATTCTCGGAGGACGACTCAGTGGTTGTTGCTTTACTTTACTAATGTTGTACTAGACATTCAGTTGTACTGTAATTTTAAGTTGGGTTTTTATTCTGGTCCATTTACCTTTCAGCACTTAATTTGTATTCAATGTTACTTTGGGATTACTTTATCTTGCGTACTTTGTCGTGTTGTTTTACTATCATAATGGAAATGCATTCCCTTTTTATCGGGATTTATGCCTTTTGTGCTAGTTGACATCCCCTAGCCTTTGGAAGGAGGTCTTGGAGTAGTCATGGCACAGGCCCTGAGGACGGGTCGTGACTGTTATACCCATTTATGTGCAATATCTGATGATGGGATATGAATTTAAACTACTCCCAAACATCCTTAATGATGTATATATGATGGGAATCCCATTTATCTTTCATTAAGCCCTCTTAAGTACACTTGATACCACGGTGATAATCTGTTAGGGATTCTACCAGAACCTCCTTTATTCTTTCGGGTTGTTTCATCTTTCTTATTATCAAAATTAAGTTATCTTATCTATTTATGCGAGTCCTTTAAATTCCTTTTACATGTACCAAATTAATTTAACATGATCTTTCATCATCGTCTTTCATGGATATACATGTTTTTATGTGATTCCCTCCTCAATACATTTTGATATAAAAACTCATTTTAAGGGAACATCCTGAATTCTTACCCAATATCATGTGAACAATATGTTTTGTTTTAACCACTATTGTCTTTATAGAATATTTATTTTTATTATTAAAACTTTCTTTTTTTACATCTGGTTTTATATAAAATATTTTTAACTTTTCTATTTAAAAGGCTCCGTAGTATTTTCCATAAAACCACACAAAAAAGTTTTAATGCTAAAATTTAATAAATACTATTCTTTAATGTTGTCATTTATGTTTCACATAACATACAATGATATATAGTTATTTATCATTATTAATGTACATTTATGTTTTAATTTTTTTATTTCACTTACACTTGTATGATACACCCATTCGTTATGATTTATGACATGATTATGATACTCATTTCTTTCTATGGGTACCATTGTTATAAGGACACGACCTTCAAACAATACATAATCTTTAATTAAATGAATCATTCACATTGAAGATCTTTTCATGTTTATAGTTTTAATGAATATGGACATAACTATTACATCTCAAAATATTACAAAGTAGACACTTCTACACAGTTTCCATTTATTTCACAAAATATAAACTCTTGAAAAAAAGTGTCATGTCTAGTTCCATGTTTTAGACAGCATGACTTTTCCTTGATCACATCATTGAACCTATTCATCTTTATGTCTTGTGAAAACATTAAAAAACTTGGGATGAGCATAAAAAGTTCAGTGAGGGTTATGAAACAATGAAATATTTTTTTTTTCATAAATACATTCAAAACAAGAAATATTTTATATACCTCATGAAATCATAAGATTTTATGAATTACACATTGAATTCATAAATCATAATGGTAACTTGTGGCATCCACATCATACTTACATTGTAGCCATCACAGCTACATAGAGAGTTACTCTGGAATACCAATAATAGTTTATTCACTTATTATCTTAGGAGAATAATTCACGTTTACCTCCATCATGTTACCCAATGCATTGGAGAGCTATCTCGAGGTCAACCGCCCTAGGTTTTTCACGGAACCACCCGTATACATAAATAATGCCCAAGAATCATATCATGATCATAACATATAACATAAGAATAAATGAAAGATAACATTTCCACATTTCAGTAACAAAATATTATTTCAAGATATTGAAATAATAAATCCATTCTCAAAATAATTTTCAATATTAAACTATATAAAAATATTATATGGTATTTATTTTTCCTTTTAAAAACATTAAGTCTTGTTAAGGAAGCCAAAATTGAAATAATGCTCACGATGAAAGAAAGTTCGTTGTCACCGCTTTCGTTTAAAAAACATTACTTTTTGTCATTTAGTAAAACACTTCATATAAAATTATTTCCTTTGAATGAAATGAAAAATCAAAGGGTATTATACAACGTATAAAATAAAGTCGTGTATAAAACTATATATACCTCAACGAAAAGATATTGAGATGAAGTCCCTTACATCGTGTCCGAGTTGACCTGTTCATTCTTTAATCTCAAGAATAATAAACTAAAGTTAATTTATACTTTCTTAAGAACCTATTTAAAGTTTATTATTCCTTTTATATCACTTAATACCATGTTATAAACATTATATAATCATTTATGTTAACAATGTTCATTTTGACGATATTTGGTACTTGAGTCAAAAATGAACACATTATATTGACAAGTTGTCCATGTGGTCAATAGTCCACTATATCCATGATGAAATTAATTATTTAAATATCATATATATCATATATATCAAGTATATATATATATATTTATACTTATAATAGTGCTTATCATTTGGAGTTAAAAAATGAAATGCACCGTTTATGGAGATGGTAAGTCGTACGTACGAATGAACGCTACTTTCATTTGTATTTATTATTTTAATGGAATTAAAACATAATGATACATAGTTATATTATAATCCAGTATAATATCATATATAATATCATTAACTCTATCCTTTATATATCCCTTATATGGCATTATCGAGTCATATCACTTTGAGGGGGTGGTAGTCCACACTTCCTCAAATGAAATTATCGTGTTTACCCATAATGGAATCCATAAAGGTATTATATAAATGGAAAATATAGAAGAATAAAGAAAACATAAACATAATATATATCATATATAAAAGAATTTCCATCTTGATGGCCACTATGAGAGACGGAAGGATGTAATTGAACAATCATCGTTCCATGAGGCGTTAGTTTTCCATCCACATAAACATTATGTTTTTCACCGATTAAATAGAGGTGTGTGAAGTTTATTTCGAATACTTATCATAAAAACATCTGAGTATATTGAGGATACAGTTTTTGTTATAAAATACAATAATAAAAAGATTTTAGGGGCTAGAGAAGTAAAATAAAAGTAAACAATTTATGAGAAACTGTTACCTTTAATTTGGGTAACTCCCTTTGGATTGAACCAAATGACTTCTTGAAGTCCCTTCTGCTAAAGGTAAGGCTTCAAGGTGGAATAGATGGATGTACAGAGCTTAATTGGGTAGATTTTGGACGAGCCTATGGACTTGAGAGTTGCGAGAAATTGGTTAGAAATTGTATTCTTTTATAAGTTGGAGGAGAGGCTCTTTAGAAAAGTGTGAAAATATTATTTTATTATATAATTATATTCAGTTTATAAAATTACAAAAATCATAAAGTATATGATAAGATGACTCATAATCGAAATAAAATATTCCAATCATAATTGGACATGTTTTGGAAAATATTTTTATATTTATAATCTTATTTGTTAAAATGATTTATCAATGAGGTAAACATTGCATCATTATTGGGTCAAAAATAATTTAATTTATTTGTTGTCTATAAATTATTAAAAAAATACCGTGATGTATGAAATATTATTTTATCTTTACAATGAATATTTATAGTAAAAATTATTACTTATATCACACCATATAAAAATTAATTTACTCAAAGATATTTGTTTATGTCATTTTTGATTTTACATTAAATTAATCAATATAAAGTGTCATTATCTTTTATAAGTGGCTTCATGGGGTCCCAATAGATACCCAAAGATGCCCATGGACGGAAATTACTCATCTAATAAGGTTTGGACAAGTGTTAAGGTAATTTTGATTTATTATAATATTCTTTTCACCTTTAATTACCCTATTTACCTTTAACCGTGGTAAAAAAAGTCAAAAGATACTATTCAAAAAAAAATTTAATCTTGTTGAACCACATTTTTCTTACTAATAACAACCATGTATGTTGTATTTTCAAAATTCAATTAACAGATGTGGTAAAATTTAATTTAAATAAAAAAACCAGATTTTTAAACTACTACTAAGTGGTTTCACTATTCATAAAAAAGTGATGTTTTTCAGAATACTATATAAAATTAAGCCTAAGATATATTTTATATTCCTAATTAAAAAATGATGTCTATATTTCCAAATTTAAAACATAGAAGTTGCAATAATTAATTTGAAATTAATTTCCATTGTTAAAACAAATGGCGTGTTTTTACGAAACATTAACTATCAAAAGATTTACCCTTGTTTATGTCCAAATTCAAATTGAAATTAATTAAAATGACAAAAATTTGATTAAATGGTAAAAATATATTCTTTTTACACTTTAAAACCAATTAAAAGGATAATCTGACCATATAAATAAATTATATTAAAATGCAATTTAGTATTAAAATACCTTATTTGCACTATTCATTAAAAAAAGAACATTATCAGAAAAATTCCAAAAATTTAAACAAAGTAAGTTTTGATGTCCCCATTCTAAAGAAGGATTATATTACGTCATATATAATGTATTAAAGTGACCAAAACTAGATTTAAATAGGGTTCTCCATTAAAAGGTGGTAAATCGACCTTTTAATGAAAATTATGCTTAAAATTAGATTCATTTATATTTTATGCCTCAAACTTTTTATTAGATAAATGTAAATATATTTAAAAAACATTAATAATCATATTGTAGTTAGTTTTGTTCATTCCCGCAAATAAAACACCTTGGAATTAACTACCATTTAAAATAGTAATATTATATTATTAGAGTGCAATGTATGATTTCAATGAAATCCATTGTTGCATATCGGGTACGCTATCGAACATAGAAACCCCTTTAAAGTAAAATTAATATTTAATTAAAAATTATTAAAAAATATGAAATATGAATTATTCTTTATTTACCTGGGATGTTACATCCTTTTCCCCTTTTAAAAATATCATCCTCACAATTTTAAATATCAAAATATGTTGGCATATTTATCCCTCATAGAAATTTCAGATTCCCACATTTCCCCTTCACCCATATGGTTTTTCCACAAAACCTTTACCTGTTGAATTACCTTATTCTGCAACACTTCCTCTCTACGGTCAAGAATCTGATCTTTTTTTCTTTATAGGGAAGATTCTTTTCAAACCGAACTACCTCTGGGCTCAAAACATGTGATTGCCCTAACATATACTTTCTCAACATCGAAACATGAAGAACATTGTGTACTTGGGATAAACTTGGAGTTAAAGCCACTCTGTATGTAACTGATCCAACTTTATCCAGAATTTCATAAGGGTCAATGAACCTCAGACTCAACATTCCCTTTTTACCAAAACACATCACACTTTTCCATAGAGAATCTTTGAGAATGACATGATCACCTACCTCAAATGAAAGATCATTCCTCTAGTTATCTGCATAACTTTTCTTTCTACTCTAAGCTGTTCTCATGTGCTTCTGAATCAACTGAACTTTCTCTGCCATCTCTTCTACCAATTCTGGTCCCATCAGCTTCCTTTCACATACATCATCCCAAAATCTGGAGTTCTACAACGCTTTCCACAAAATTCCTCAAATGGAGCCATCTGTCTACGGGAATGAATATTGCTATTATATGAAAAAATCAACCAAAAAAAGATGATGGTCCTAACTTCCCTGATATTCCATCGACCATTCACATAACATTTCCTCCAATGTCTAGATTTTTCATTTTGATTTCCCATCTGATTGAGGACGAAAAGATGTACTAAAATTTAATTCAGTACCAAACGACTTCTGAAGGCCTTTCAAAATTTAGAATTAAACCTGAAATCTTGATCAGATACAATGGATAGGGGAACTCAATGCAACCTAACTATCTCTTTAACATAAAAACGAGAATTTTAATCTAGATAAAATGTATCTCTAATAGAAAAGAACTGAGCAAATTTAGTCAATCAATCAACAATAACCCAGATTGCATTATTGCCTCAAGATGTATTTGGTAATCCGACAATGAAATCCATGGATATATTTTCAAATTTCCACTCTGGAACCGGTAAAGGATGAAGCATCCATATTGGTAACTATTTTTCTACTTTAATGTACTGACAAGTCAAACACTTCATAGTAAAATCAGTAATATCTCTTTTCATTTTATCCCACCAGTAAAACTCACGACGATCTATGTACATCTTAGTACTTCTAGGATGAACTGAAAACGGGGAACTATGTGCTTCACATAACAACTCATTCTCCAACTATGAATCACAAGGCACACGTAATCTCCTTCCAAATCTCAAAACACAATCATTATCAACTTTAAATTCAGGAAACATACCCTTCTGAACCAACTCTACATTTTTCGGTAACTTACTGTCTACCTTCTATGCTTGCTTAATTATATCTGATAGAGATTATCTCACTGAAACATTATACAAAATAGAAGAATGTATTACACCATCAACTTCTATGCGAAATGTTATCAAATCAAAAACCCAATGATCTTGTTCGAAACGCAACATGGTCAATGAAGTATTACTTTTTCGAATTAAATCATCAACCACTTTATTTTATTTTCCCGGATGGTAATGGATCGTGTAATCATAATTCTTGAATAAATTTATCCATCTCCTCTATATCATGTTTAATTTTCTCTGAGTGAATATATATACTTTAAACTTTTGTGGTCAGTATATATTTCACATTTTTCTCCATACAAATGATGCCTCCAAATTTTTAAATAAAAAACAACAACCAATTCCAAATCATTTGTAGGGTAATTAAACTCATGAGGTTTCAACTAACATAAAGCATAAGCAATTACCTGATCAGTCTGCCTTAGGACACAACCATGTCCTTTCAACGATGAATCATTGTATATAACAAACTCACCATTTCTGGATGGTAGTGCAAAAACTATAGCATTCACCAATCATCATTTCAATTCTTGAAAACAACCATCACATTGTTTTGTCCAGATGAAGTTAACACCTTTTCGAGTTAACATGGTCATTTGACTAGATAACAAGGAAAAATATTCAACAAACCTCTAGTAATAACCTTCCAAGCCAAGAAAACTACAGATCTCGGTTATATTTGTTTGTCTTGGCCATTCTACAACAACTTTTGTTTTAGAAGGATCAACAATTATGTCATTTTTTGAAACAATGTGACCACGGAAAGAAATTTGTTGTAATCAAAACTCACACATGCTGAATTTCCAAAACAATTTCTTTTCTATTATGGTTTGCATGATGACCCTTAAATGACGTTCATGCTCCTCTTTACTTCTAGAATAATCCAAAATATCATCAATGAACACAACCAAAAACTTATCCAATAACTCACAGAAAATTATATTTATAAGATCTATGAATACCACAAGTGCATTGGTTAAACCAAAAGGAATAACTACAAATTCAAAATTTCCATATCTATTAAGAAACGCGGTCTATAGAACGTCTTTTTCATTTAAATTCAACTAATGGTACCCCAACCTCAAATCAATCTCCAAAAAATACTGAGCTCCCTGGAGCTGATAAAAAAATCATCGATACGAGGAAAAGGATACTTATTCTTAATAGTGATGTTATTTAATTCCCTATAATCAATGCAAAGTCTCATTAAACCATCATTATTTTTATGAAACAATACAGGATCACCCCGTGGTGATGTGCTAGGTCAAATGAATCCTTTATCTAATAACTCATGAAATGTCTTCTTTAACTCTAAAAGTTCAATTTGAGTCATTCGATAAGGGGGTTTTGAAATTGGATTAGCACCAGGAACTAAGTAAACAGTAAATTCAACTTCCCGATCAGGTATAATACCAAGAAACTCATCAAAAAAAACATAAAGATACTCATTTACCACTGGAACATCATTAATCTGAATAGTTCCTTTATTTTCAACAATATATGTAAGGTAACATTCATTTCCATCTTTTACTAGTTACTCAGCTTGTTGATATGTTATCAACAGAAAGGGTTAATTATCATACAAAAATTGTAAATCTTTCTGAAATGAAATCTCTTTAGCACTTTAGTTAATCTTAGCATCATTAACAGAAATCCAATCCATGCCATAATTATCATCAAACTCTACTATAGGATAAACAATATGTATTGCAGGTAGATTTTTTCCGCACACAAGCACATGAATGATCTTATGTTTTCTTTTTTATTTAAACATTTCCTCATGGTTTTTTTACCATCAGTTCTGTATTCATATCATGGGGTGGAATTCCTAATTTACTAGAAAAATTCTTAGAAATGAAAGTGTGTGTAGACCCGTAATCAAACAACACATTGGCATAATCTGAACAAACAAATAGTATACCTGATACAACTTCATTTGATGGCCCAAAATCTTCTGAAGTAGTTGCAAAGGATTTCAACACCCCTTTCTTCTTTTAGTCTGGTTTCTTTCCTTTATTTGAGTTCTTTGTTGGACACTCATTTGCATAATTACCCATTTCATTGCACATAAAACATTTTACTTACTGTAAATCAGATTTTGTCTTACTATTACCATGATCTTTTTCAGTGAAATTCCGATCCTTATATCCCATTTTACCACAATGTAAGCACTTACCAAAATTCAAAAGACAATCCCCATCATTCATTTGACCACAATTTTTACTAACTGTAAACTTATGTTTCTTACTATCAGACTTTTTGGAAGAGTTCTTCCCTTTCGCATGCCTCCTCGACCACATATTCTGTTGTTTGTCCAAGAATAACTAAACATCGGAAAACTCCATTTCCACCTTCTCCGCACAACGAACAAGTTTTTAATAACTTTTGAACTCATGAGAATCTAAATCACTTCGATTCTTTGTATTTAATCATGAGTAAAAACGGTTGATTTTTCTATCACGATATCGTATGTAATTTGGAGCATACCTTGCCAGTTGAGTGAATTTTTCTTCATAAGCTGCCACTGAGTCATCCTCCCACCTTAATTATAAGAATTGTTTTTCCATCCTAAGATGAACCACCGTAGGAAAATATTTCTCATGAGACATACCTTTGAATTAATTCCAATTGATAGCATAAATCTCCTCACTATCCCTGATATTTTTCACCATCGAACCCCACTGATCAGCTTCATCTTCAAAATGGTAAACATCAATACTAACCTATTGATGTTCTGAACAACCCATGACATCAAAAATCTTCTCCAGTGCTTTAATCCTCCCTTCAGCTAGCACATGGTCAGATGATCTTCTGAATGATAGGGCATGTTGCCTCATGCAATGATCCTCTACTAACATGTTCTTCTGTGGTTGATCTGGATGATCTCATGCATGGATACCACCACCATTTATAGCCTGAGTCAGTTGTGCCATCACTGCAAAAAACTGTTCAGTTCTGATTCTAACCGTCTCAGGTTGCTGATTTGGATGTTTTGTCTTCCTCCTGATGTCGTCCTAATATAGCTGCCATGTCTTCTTTTGTGGAAAACCATTCTGAACTCAAAAATGGCTTAGGTGAAGCAACATCGTAATCTGTAAATTCTATATCATTTCAATATTATCATAAATTAATTTATGGACATTTATTTAACAATACCCTAACTCATAAAGTTATCTAAACCGACAAATGATACCAACTATAAGGACCCGACCTTAAAAAATTACACAATCTTGAATTAAATGAATAATTCACATTGAGGATCTTATCAGGATTATAGTTTTAGAGAATTAGGAAATAACTATTACAGCGCAAAAGATTACAAAGTTGACACTTCTACACAGTTTCCATTTTTTTCATAAAAATAAAAACTCATGATAAAAAGATTCATGTCTAGTTCCATGTTTTTGATAGCATGACATTTCCTTGATCCCATCCTTGACCCTATTAATCTTTAAGTCCTATGAAAACATTTCAAAACATTGGATGAGCATAAAATGCTCAGTAAGGGTTATGAAACAAAGAACAAAAACATTTGATCATAAATACATACAAAACATGAAATCTTTTACTTACCATATGCAATCATAAGATTTTTTGAATAACACATAGAAATCATAAATCATAAAGGTAACTTGTGGCATCCATATCATACGTACATTGTAGCTATCACAACTACACAGGGAGTTACTTTGGAATACCCATCACAGTATATTCCCTAATTCTCTTAGGAGAAACATTCACATTTACCACTGTCACGATACTCAATGCATTGGAGAGCTATCTCAGGCTCACCCACCTTAGGTTTATCACAGAACCACCCTTATACATAAATAATACCCAGGAACCATATCATTATGATAAGACATAACATAAGCACAAAAGAAAGATAACATTTCCACATTGCAGTAACAAAATATCATTTCAAGATATTGTAATAATAAATCCATTCTCAAAATCAATTTCAATACCAAAATACGTAAAAAGAGAATAGGGTATTTATTTTTCACTTTAAAAAAATTACTTATCGTTAAGGAAGCCAAAGATCAAATAATACTCGTGGCGGTGGAAAGGTCGTTGTCACCGCTTTCGTTTAAGAAAACATTCCTTTTTGTTGTTTAGTAAAAAAATTCATATAAAAAGATTCCATTTTAATGAAATGAAAATTATAATGGGTTTATACACCGTATAAAATAATGTCATGTATAAAACTAAATATGCCTCAATGAAAGGAGATCGAGATGATGTCCCTTACCTCTTGTCCGACTTGACCCGTTCGTTATTTAATCTCCTAAATAATAACATAAAGTTAATTTATAATTTCTTAAGAAACTTTTCTCAAGTTTATTATTCCTTTTATATCACTTATTACCATGTTATAAACATAATGTAATCATTTATGTTAATAATGTTCATTTTGTTGATATTTGTTACTTGATTGAAAAATGAACACCTTATATTTACAAGTTGTCCATGTCGTCAATAGTATACTATATCCATAATGAAATTCATTATTTAGATATCATATATATAATATATATCCAGTATATATATATATATATATTTATATTTATAATAGTACGTATCATTTGGAGGTAATAAATGAAATGCACCGTTCATGGAGACTATAAGTTGTACGTACGCATACACACTACTTTCATTTATATTTCTTATTTAAATGGAATTAAAACATACTAATACATAGTTATATTATAATTCAAGTATAATATCATATATAACATGATTAAATCCATCCTTTATATGTCCCACAGATGGAATTAATGAGCCATATCACTTTGAGGGTGCGGTAGTACGCACTTCCTCAAATAAAATTATCGCACCAACCCACAATGGAAACCATAAAGGTATGATATAAATGGAAAATACATAAGCATAAAAAACATAAACATAATATATATAATATATAAATACAATTCCATCTTAATGGCCACCATGAGAGGCGGTAGGAAGTAATTGAACAATCATCGTTTCGTGAGGCGTTAGTTTGCCATCCACAGAAACATTATGTTCTTCACCCAATAGATGGAGGTGTGTGTAAGTGTATTTAGATTACTTATCATAAAAAAATACTAGTATATTTAGGATATTGGTGTTGTTATAAATTAATATAATAAAAAGTGTTTAGGGGTTTGTTGATGTAAAATAAAATAAAACAATTTAATAGGAACCGTTACCTTTAATTTGGGGAACTTTCTTTGGTTTGAACCAAAGGATATCTTGTAGTGCCTTCTGCCAAAGTTAAGGCTTCTAGGTGATAGATAGGGATGTAGGGAGCTTAATTGGGCAGAAGTTGGATGATAATAAGGTCTTGAGAGGTGTGAGGAATTGGTTTGAAATGTTCTCCTTTTATAAGGGGAGGAGGGGCTCTTTAGGAAAGTGTGAAAATATTATATTATTATATAATGATATTCAGTTTCTAAAGTTCCAAGAATCATTAAATTCAATTATATGATGACTCCTATTCTAAATAAAATCATCCAATGATAATTGGACATGTTTTGGATAATATTTTAATATTTATAATCTTATTTATTTAAATGATTTATTAATGAGGTAAACATTGCATCATTATTTTATCATAAATAATTTAATGTATTTGTTGACTATAAATTATAAAAAAATCCATTATTTAAGAAATACTTTTAGATTTCCAATTAATATTTATAGTAAAATATATTACTTTTATAACACCATATAAAAATTAATTTACTAAAATATTTTTTGTTTATTTCATTTTAGCCTTTACATTAAATTAATTAATCTAAAGTGTCATTATCATTCATTAGTGGCTCCATGGGGTCCCAAAATAGAACCAATGATGACCATGGTCTTAAATTACTCACATAATAAGGTTTGGACAAGTGTTAAGGTAATTTTGATTTATTATCATATTCTTTTTACATTGAATTACCCTATTTACCTTTAACCGTGGTAAATAAAAGTCAAAAGTTACTATTCAAAAAGAATTATTTTCATCTTATTGAACCACATTTATTTACTAATAACAACCATGTATTTCTGATTTTAGAAATTCAACTCACAGAAATGGTAAAATTTCATTTAAATGTAAAAGTCAGTTTTTTAACTACTACTAAGTGGTATCACTATTCATAAAAAATTGAAGTTTTTCAGAAAAATACCAAATATTCAGGTTAAGATATATTTGATATTACAAACTAAAAAATTATGTCTATTTATAAAAATTTAAAACATAGAATTGGAATTAATTAATTTAGAAATAATTCCCGTTGTTAAAAAAATATCGTGTTTTTAAGAAACAATAATTATCAAAAGATTGACACTTGTTTATGTCCGAATTCAAAGTGAAATTAATTAAAATGACCAAAATTGGATTAAGTGGTAAAAATATATTCTTAATAAAATTTAAAACCAATTAAAATTATAATATATCCATATAAATAATTTAGATTAAAATGAAGTTTTGAATTAAAATACAATATTTTCACTATTCATTAAAAAATGAACATTATCGGAAAAATTCCAAAAAGTTACAAAAAGTAATTTTTGATGTCCCCATTGTAATGATGGATTTTATTTGGTCATATAGAATATATTAATGTGACCAATACTATATTTAAAGAGTGTTCTCCCTTAAAAGGTGGTAAATCGACCTTTTAAAGTAAATTATACGTAAAATGAGATTCATTCATTTTTTAAGCCTCTAAATTTTTAGTGTATAAGTGTAAATACTATTAAAAAACATTTATAATCATATTATAGTTGGTTTTTTTCATTCCTGCCAATACAATGGCTAGGAGTTAACTACCATTTAAAATAATTATATTACATTATTAGTTTGCAACTTAAGATTTCAAAGAAACACATTGTTGCATATCAGGTACGCTATCGAACAAAGAAACCCCTTAAAGTAAAATTAATATTTAAATCAGAAATATTAATAAATATGAAATATGTCTTATTCTTTATCTACATGGGATGTTACACTTATTTAATGTGTGATTGATTATATATGACTCTTAATGTGGAAAAAATATTCATGAAAAGTTAATATGAGTAAGACGAGACAGTGCTCCAATGCATTGGGTAATGTTGAGTCTCAAGAAAAAATATGTGAGACGGTCCTAGTAGCTACCCTTGGCTTGTGCTATCATGTGTGACTGTAATGGATGTTAGCCTTCGATTGTACTACCATGTGCAACTGTCTTGGTAGTTAGGCATGAATCATTATAATTTCATGTTTTATGTTGCCGCCACATGACAATGACTCCTTTTTTATATGAGTCAATGTTTATATGTTATGATTCTATACGTTACATGACTTTTTATGTCATCATGTAATGGCTTCTAACCCATGTGATAATGCATTATTCAAGGTTTATTCCCTTTTGGGATTTTAGATTATCCCTTTGTTCATGTAATCCACAGGGTACCATATGAAGATGTATGGGCACAAAGGAAGTTATGAGCTATTTAATAAGATTAAATAAATGTTTTTTTCTAGTCCCATGTTTTATGTTATATTTACCTAGTCTTAAAAGTCACTATAATAAACAATCCTTGGATTATAATCTAATGTTTATTTATGCATACAGTCATGTGATGTTATTTTCAAAAGGATGGGATCCCTATAATGGTTCTATAAATTACCAACCCAATATCTAATTGGATGAATTTGTAGATATATTTTAGTGGTCAAATCACCTTGGTAAAATGTGGGATCTCTTCGATCCCCATGCACTTTTGATATGTTCTTAGTGTTCTCAAATAAACTCTCAAAGAAATTGATAATATCTTAAAAACCAACATTAAGGACGTGCAAGGGTACTAAATATTTCATTAGACCTCTTGGTCTTGACATTCCTTGTTAGTGGACCCATGCGGCATCTGTAAAGACCAAGAAATTTCAAGAAAAAAAATTATTAATTTTTTAGAATTTTATGAGTCCGTAGTTTCTGACGGTGCCTGATTCTGAGGCCCGGTGTGCTGGGAATCAGTTTCTGATGTTTTGTTCATGTACGTCCAGTAAACATATGTGCAGGTTTTTATGTATTTTGAACCGGTGCTTGAAATTGAAATCTGAGGGCACTGATGAACTCGCAGCACTGGTATACACTTAAGGGGACCTTTACCGTAGTTTCTTTTTCTCAGGAGGAGATGTTAATTTTTAGGGATTTATGTTAAATTAAATTAAATTTTTGTACACAATTTTATTGTTTAAGAGTTGGTTATTTCCTACAAGGGGGCATTAGAGGTGGGACCCACACCCCAAACCTTACATGATAGGATAATGTGTGTTGAGGCACACAAGAGCCCCTAACCCCTCAACTTCCCTACAACCCCCCCCCCCCCCACTAACTCCCCTTATTTTATGTTGACAACTCCCCTCTTTTAATGTGGACTCTACACCTCTTGTTAATTAATTCCAACAACTAGGATTAATAAAATGAAATATTTAATTAATATTTGAATTCATTGGAATCAATTGGAATTGCATGGCTATTCTATTATTGTTGGGTAGATTTTATAATTTTTGTCTTGGAAAATATTTCAGTGGGGAAACCTCTGGAGAATTATAAGGAAGTGTTCCTCTCCATGAAGAATGCTCAACGACTCGAAGAACGAGAAGCATTTTCTGTACACTTTTCTTTTGAACTGGAACAATATCGTGAGGAACTCCTTAATCCTTTTTTCCTCTGTGTCAAGGGAGAAGACACCGCTAGAGAGGAACGCCGTCCATGACAACGACTTCCTACATTGATGGGACATCACCATTCTCTGTGACACCGTCTTCCACGACACCCAACTACCGGGATACTCGTCTTCTGCGGCTCATCGACGAATGGACCTCAATTATGTGGTAGGGGATTTGATTTAATTTTAAGTGACTGAAATTATATTACATCCTTGGTGAATGATTTTATTGTCTTCATCCAATTGATATCGCCGAACGCGAAGGGTGCGGGCCGAACGAACATGGCCCGATGACCCTCTGATGGTATATGAATATTTAATTTGGAGGCGGGAATGGGAGGCAGGGGAGACCAGAGGAAGTGGTGGCCGCGTGCCGCCACGAAGAGAAGAATCGTGACCCGTATCCAAGGGCCACTCGGCCAAAGAAGAACAGGCTGGTCGTAGCTTGACGGCCTAGAGAACCGTGAAGCCTTTAAGGTGCCATGCCTTGGAGAACCGTGGCCCGTGCACCACGGGCCGCGTAGATGGAAAACCGGCTGGCCTCCTGCCAGCCAGGTTGAAGGAGGTCGTGACACCCACAGGTGCCGCATGGGCGGAGGGCGGTCCGCCCATGCGGGCCGCTCACGCCGGGAAGACCTGTCGGCTTTGGTCGGCCGGACAGGAGGGCCAGCGCGGCTTGGCACCGACGGTTTGGGAAATTGGGGGGCCGCGCCCCTCGCACCGCTCGGCCAGCCACGGGCCGGGTCGTGCCCCTCCGGGATGGGCCGCGCCCCTCCTGGTCGGGCCGTGCCCCCGCGGGTAGGGCCCCCCCCCCCCCCCCGGGCCGGGCCATGCCCCACCGGGTCGGGCTGCGCTCCACTGGGACGGGCCGACCCCCTGCTAGGTCGCCCCCGCCGAACCAGGTTGGGCCGACCCACCAGCCCACTGGGCTTGACGGGTCGAGCCTGTTTCACTTAAACATGAATAAATTTAAAATCGCACGTCCGATCGATGCGCCATTTGCAACACTAGGATCCTCGTGACAAGATGGTCCTTTTGAGATACTCTAATTGAGTTTTGGATGGCTTTGGAAAATGGCTGGGTTTGGAAAGAGCGTAATTCCAACCAGGCCCCTGGAATGGAAAGGCCAACATCTCCTAGACCGGGCGTCCGATTGGCACGCCGTCTATTGCGTTGGGTTCCTTTTGACGAGACAGAACACCGGGATACATGAACTCTGGACTTCGCGATAGTTTATGTATCGACCCCTGGGCTCAAGGAGCGGACCCTCCAAAAATCGAGTGTGCTATGTGCGGGAACCCTAGAGCTGGCTGTGACGGCGATGACTACAGTATTGGAATCCTCTGTGGGTTCGACGATGACAACAACTGTACTGGAATCCTCCGTGGGTTCGAGAGTGATGACTAATATACTTGTATCCTAATTGGGTCTTATAGTTTGACATCTGTACTAGTATCCTGAGTGGGTCCGAGAGAGTTGCTGGTCTACTATCCTACGTGGGACCGACAGCTTAGCTGGTATAGTATCCAACGTGGGGCCGACTGCTTAGATGAATCAGTGACTACATCTGATCTTCTCTATTGTTATAAGAAAGATGTATACCCGTGTTAGGTGAGTCTTAACTTTCAATAATTATTATCGATGTGATTGACTTCTTTCCTGTGTGGACTGGGTTGGGCTTGGGCACGAGAGTTGGAGCCGAACTGTGATTGATAACTTATGTATATGTATGGGCATATACCTATGTAATGTTGGTTGATACTTCATGATTGTATCTTTCTTCAGTGGTTTTTTCTTTTGTGGATTCAGGGAGACCATAGGGGTTCTTGGGGTCTCTACTGAGTATCATATACTCACCCCTGCATGGGTTATGCCCACACTACGTTGTGTTGGATGCAGATGATGGACATCACTGATCGAGGTGGAGGCTTGTGGAGTTGGATGGTACCCGGAGCTGGACCACTTTGCGAGACATACATAGAGCGGATGGCCGGACCCGAGGTGTCGAGGAGGCCATTTGTACCCACCCTTCAGGTGGGATTCCGGGAGGATGACTCAGTGGTTGCTATTTTACTTTACTGCAGTTGTACTAGCTTTTCAGTTGTACTGTACTTACTATTGGTCTTCTATTTCTGGCCCCTTTCCTTTCATCACTTACTTTTGTATTCAATATTACTCAGTGATTTTTTTCTTATTCTGTAATCTGTTTTGTTTGTTTACTTTTATAACGACAATGCCTTCCCTTTTTATCGGGATTTATGCCATTGGTTCTAGTCGCCATCCCCTGGCCTATAAAAGGCGGGCTTGGGGTTGTCACGGAACATGCCTTAAGGATGGGTCGTGACAGCATCATTGCATGAAAAGTTAGGAGTGTTATAAAATCACTGTAGTGGAATATGGTGTCGTAAATTATTAAGGGTTGGACCTCCTAGAGTATTTTATCAGAGAAAAATATATTAATGGATATAGGGAGAAAATAGGACATCAATTCCCCACTATCCACCATAACACTCAATGGATTATTGTTAACAACAATGTGAGATTCTAGGAGAATTACTTCATGGGAGATACATTGGGTTATCATGGGTGTCACACACCCAATCTGACCATCCGGAAGACTATTAAGCACCCTATTTTCATTTTGATAATCCTTGATACATCCTTGGAAATTGTTTTTGACAATATCAATCTAAAGTACAAGCCCAACCAATGAATCTTCAAGGGATCCTCTTCAAGACACATAATTGACAAGGCGTATTAGAATATGGTTCATGAAGAACCTCCTAGTCATCCTAGGGAAAAAACACTTCGGTGTAGGTATATCCCTCTAACGTATACTTCTTTTTCTGGCCTATTAATATTTGTTCCATCCCTAAAAAAACAGTGGTGAAAGGTAAAAGAGTCCATCTTGACTAAAAGTATATTTTTTGTTCTTTGCCCAGTGAGCTGACCACCTTACATCTATTCTTTCAAAATATTGGACTTCCATGTTTTGGGGGGAGTTGGGGGAGTTGGGGGCCCCCTCTAGGGAGACGAAGTCTGTTGGGTGTGGGGGTTACATCATACTTTGTTCAAAGATACTGGTATGCCAAGCTAGGAAGAAACACCATGGGATATCATACTTAGGTCCTTGTGTTGGACCATTTTGGGATCCCACAAACAGGCTTTGCACAATGTCCCTCCTAGCTCCACCACTTCTCTGTTAAATCCATGTTCCTGGTTATAGACATTGTCGGTTCCATGGCCCTCTCTGAGGATGCACCATCCTTTATATGCTTATTTGATATAATTCTATAACCTGAGGAACCCATATATGGTGGGTAACTAGTTGTGTTGGTCTCCTCCCATCCATTTCTTTAAATTAAACATATATGGGGTGTATAGGAAGAGAACGTCATATGAGGGTAGAGTGGTTAGTGATTCCAGGGGATCAGATTAGTGTTCCTTAAAAGCAATCTATGGGATAGGAAAATCCTTACAGTCTAAATCCAAGGCCATGTTGAATAGCCTGGAGTTGTTCAATAATCATTGGATCCAGTTAAAAATGGTTGAGACTGACTCTAATATCATATGGAACTCTCTTAAACAACTTTCCTCAACCCTTAGTAGTTAATCTTATTTATTTGAAAATTAATGACTCTCATCTCTGATAATTCAAATCTCATCCATATATGGCCTAAAGGTAATCTTGTTTTGGACTTCCAATGCATGAAGGAAACCCCTAATAGCCCCATCATGGAATTTATCACACTTTTTTTTCACCCTTCAGAGAGTGGTAATGTTGTTTTGGATGATTGTCTTGTGATTAAAATTTTCAACCCCCCTAAAGGCTCGATCTTTTTAATTAATCTTATGTTTCCATTATATTATGAGTTTCTATTTTTATCAAATTAATTAATTAATTTTTGTTTGCTAAAAGGGTTAAAATATAAATCCACAAAATTTTTAAATGATGAACACTTTTTTTTGATTACGTATAAAATAAGAAATAATAATATTAATGAAAATTAATTCTTTTAAGTATTACTATTATAACCTAGCCCTTGAATTAGTTGGTATGAATTGTAATAGTCTCATTATGAAAATTATTTATAATGTGGCAATTTCACAAAAATCACTACATAATTATTACTAAATAATCACATATTATTTATGTAAATTCATTTATTTCATAAGAAATATATTTTACTACTTTTTTTTAATAAAAATGATATAATTTTTTATATTATCGTATAATAATTAACTTAGAGTGAATTATTCATAATTATTTAAATGTTATATTTATTATTGATTTGTGAATATTATAGATTTTTATTAATAATTTTATATTATAATAAAATAATTAAAAATTAAAATTATTCTTATGAATAATAGTAAATTTTAAATATTTCATTATCATTAATGAGTTGTTAATTAAAATATTTTAATATAGTATTATTCTTAAATTTGTTAAAAATAATTTTATAATAAAAATACATCTTTCTGAAAAAAATTTATCATCACGTTTTGTATGATTGTTTATAAATTATTTTATAATCATTAGATAAATTGAATCATTAAAAATGGATTCAGTATTTGTAATCTAAATATAACAATTTTATTAAATATTTCCACTTTATTATTAATCATTATGAATAGATATACTAGTAATTTATTTTACCAAAGTGAAGGTGAAATGGAGTATTTATTCTTGAAAATAATGTGATAAGGTCTAAAAATTAACACTAAAATTTTCCATAATATTATTGGATGCTAATATTTCATCCATAATAATCCAAAATTTATATATAAAACATTTTTCACATTTTTCATGGATGGTGACATTTATAATATATCTTGTCACGAAATGTAAAGAATTTCATTCTCTTTGATTAATTATCATTAAATTGTTGTCATATAGAAACATTGAAGGTATTTTTCAATATAAATGTTTTATTTAAAACATATATTACAGTTTTATCATGGTATTTTATTTTTACATTATTGTGATTTGATAATTACCTAATATTCATACACAACACCGACACATTATTTGTTTAGTAAATACAATAGATGAATAAATGATTTAAAAATATTTAATGTCGAATTTTTTTTTGTGATTTATGGAGTCCCATGAAATGCTAAAAATAAATTTTTTTTAAAAATTGGATTTTTTTGTGATTTATATTTTCATTACCTATTTTTATTTATGAATTTAAAGAAAAAATATTTTTATAGTGTTAGAAATGACTTTAGAGATATTTTATGTTTAATATTTTTTTCCTCAAATGACATAAATTCCTAGAAAAACAATATGTTTTTCACATTATTGGGATATGTTTTAAAATATCAACCATGATTTACTTATGTCCAAACCAAAAAAATTTAAACACCATTATTATCATGGTAATCATGAAATGCGTAAATATAGGGATAAAAATAAAATGTAATGGTGAAAAATTTACCAAAACATGTACAATATTTATTGGATGAGAATATTTATGATTATAAGAATATTATATTACAATAACATATATTTTTATCCATTTTACATGAAAATAAATTTATATGAAATTAATACAGTAATAAATTCCAAGAATACACCTTCTATCACTTACAAAAGAGAAGAACTTCTCCTATTTTCTTAAAACTAATAAATTCTTTTTGTCTTATTTAATACCCAAATTTTTCTTTTTCATATATTCATTCTCTCAGATTCTGTTGGTATTGTTATAGTAATAATTCCAACCTTATTGTGATTAATGTGCAGAGGAAATAAGATTATCAGATGAAGTGTAATAGTTAGGAATCGATTATTTCAGTTTATTACTCCTAAAACCTCCTTCAAATATGCTTCAAAATTGATTTGATAAAAAAATTATTATATCCCATGTAATAATTTATTATTATGCATATTTAAAAACAAATATCTATCTCCATATTTTTTCAAATAGGAAAATATACCATTATTCCTATTTATGACAGACTATCGCTTAGTGAATCTATGTAATTTTTTTTGTAGCACCACCTCTCACTACTATATATAATGAATGATTTGATTTATATATATGATAATCATGAAATATTTATAATTATATTATACAATAAAAAATACAACATCTTCCGATTTCATAAACATAGTAATTATATCACCCTCCATGCATAAAAGTGGACACCAACCTCTAAAACATAATTTTATTTGTTATTCATAAAAAATAAAAAATATAATATATATATATATGTTTATATGAGGACATAATATGATTTATCTGATATATTTATTATTTTATGGGTAAAATTTCATATACCTTTTCCATCATGATCATTTTGAAATGGATGTCTTACCCTTTCGAACATATAACCTACAATTTCCATGATTGTAAGACAATTGAATTTTCATATCCATAGATCATAGTTTGTTTAAAATATATATTTTTTATATAGAAAAAATAAATATCTAAATATTATTTTTTTAGAGATAGTGTAACAATGACAACTTTGAAGATATACGACCTATCAAACTCAATTAAGAAATACGACACAAATATCATCAAAACTTATAATGTTTGATTGATTGTTATGTAAATGATCATTACATTGAAATAAAAGGAATGATAAACATGAATTAAGTTGTTACAACATTAAATAATTAAAATCTATTTATTATTCAGGAATATATAGAATGTGTTTTAGGACATATACTCATATTCAGGGTAACTTGAACTAAAAAAATGTATCAAATTTTAAAAAAAATTATTTTCAAAATCATTATCTTCTATGTGCGCATTCATATACTAATTTATTAAATTTATTTAGATATTTAAATATATTAAAAAGAAAATTTTATGTCACTCTTTACAATGTTTAAAATAATTGTAAAATGAATCTTTAAAATTATTTTTACGAATTATTTTTACTTTAATTAATGAAATATAAAATGAATGTTCTATTTTAACATATATAGTAATGATTACCATTATTACTACTAAAACCAGTATTTTTTTATGTTGATTAGTTTAGAAGATTACATGTTTTAAACAATTATTTCTTATCATTTTCTTATTATATGTATATATTTTTTATGAATTTATAGTTTAAAATGAAATGGTTTTTTGATATTTAAAATTGTATTGTGTATATGTATAAAAGGTTTTTTTCAACTATATAAAAATGAAAATGTGAAAGATTAATATATTTTTATTCATGATATGATACTATTTATTATTTATGATAATGATTGATCCTGATGTCGCACAAAATTGTGGGACAACATTATATAGCTCTCCAATGTATTGGGTAATGATTACATTCTTTGTAGAATTATATTTTATGAAGATCTTATGAATATTACACATATATGGATTATTATAAGGGTTCTACAAAGATGATATCCCATGACACCTATATTAAATTTATTTGCATTCAATATAATTTTCATAGAAATCATTTTATTTTAAATTTTATGCCTTAGTTGTTTTTAAAAACAATGATTTTCCATTTTTCTGTAATAAGTTATGTCAATAAGAAATTATTTCCCTCGGTTCACATGAATTCTAAAAAACCATCATGGTTATGATTTGGACATAATAAAATCTTCTAATGCGTTTCATGAAAAACTTTGGGATGAAATTATTTTTGTCATTCCTTAATAAATTATTTTTTTTATGTAAAATATTATTTTAATAATAGAAAAATCATTTTATGGTTTTATGGTTTTAAAATAATATTACAGGATTATCGTTGTCATATTATGTCCCTTATTGTGTATTTGTAATAATTCTATTTATTTTAAATGTTTTTCATAAGGTCACGTATGGTTATTAACAAATATGAAGTGATTTTGAAATCCATGAAGATGTTTCATGAATAGAAATGTTTTTTTGGGTTTTATATTGTTATAAAATTTGATATTGATTAGAATTGTCATGTATTTATAATAATATATTTTTGTTTGAGTTATAACTTAATTCTATAAAATTAAAACACATGATGATCCTTCGATATGTATGAATGTGCATTCCTGTATAATGTCGGTATAAGATTTATTGATTAAGGCTGGTTAATTAATGTTTATTCTCATAAATAAGTTGATAAAATCAGTTATATAATCATTGATCATTATTAATACTATCTTAGTAGATTGGGTTCACACCCTATTTTATTATATCCATCTTCAAAATTAACTCAAAACTATATATTATTGGAAAAACTCAATTTTTTAACTTAGTTCACCAATTTTAGTTTTTATTATCTCTTGAAATATTCCCCTTTACTGAATTTAGTTGGGGATATATAATTTTCATCCCAACAATCACATAATGATAACTATTCGTATATTTCTTATACGATCATAAAACATTCATCATAAGAATAAATGACAAAAAATGAAAAGGATATGGTTTTTGAAATAATTCATTTATCAAAATAATAAACCATCCCACAAAAGAATAAAATATGAATCAATAGATCATGTTACCTGTAAGTCATTAAAAACATAAAGGCTTTTTTTATATATAAAAATATCTTCAAAATTCCACAAGAAATTTTCCTGAGGAAAATAATCATTTCATTTGAAATCATCTGTTTAGTATTTAAAATTTTAAAAATATAAAAAGGAATTTAGTTTCATTGAAATAATAAAGGAAAAATTTACATCATTAACTATTGAATATTTTATTAATTAAGGGAAGGTAATCCTTTCAGATGATGTAAATTCAACCAAAAAATTCATTCACATTTATGATAAAAAGAAATAAGTAAAAAAGTTATAAAATGAATATAATTGTTTTATAACATTATAAATAACGTTCTACACACATATATATAATATAATTTATATAATTTTTTTATATTATTAAATACATTTTTCAAATCATTTTGAATAAAATATTCATTTATAAGAAAATATCACTTACTTAATAGATATATTATTATTATTTTCTGTAAAAGTACTAATTCAATTTGTAGAGTATAGATCGATTGTAAAAATAATATAAAACATATAATGTAATGATATATTATTATTATAAAAAATCATAATTTTTTTATGATATATATCATATAATTTTATAATCCTAATATTGTATGTATAAAAAATCCCAATACAAATTTCATTGAAACAAAAAACCCTTACAACTAAGTAACTTTTAAATTATATCCACAGTGAAATAGGTTGCATAAAATGAAACATTAACTGTGATCTAAAAAATAATATTATTGGTAAAAAATAAATGTGGTAGTATAGAATCCACATATAATAATATACATTTATAACTCCAAACATGTCCTAATGAAACAAAATTAAAATACATAAACCTTATGAGAGATGTTTTTTAAATAATATTCATTTGAAGATTAAAAATAATATGTTTCTATAAATAATAATATTTAAATCATATATTATATTAAAACAATTATCTATTAGTATGTGTTATATATAAATATTAAATTAGTGCACACTGTTAAATCATGTATTAATGAATTGAAACTGAGATGAAACTCTTACCATAAGGCCATAATTCATCATAAAAATAATAAAAATAGGTATTATAAATTTAAATTTATTAAATTTAATAATACAACCATATTAAGAAATATAGTATATTATAATATCGACTTATTTTATTTAAACAAAAATTTATTAACAAATATCTACAAAATATTTCATTTTGAGTGTTATGTGAATCACTTTTCAAGGATTTTTATGTTTGGAAGTTACAATAAATGCACAATGATCATAGATCCACCATATCTAAAATTTTTATCATGATATAAATATCATATAAAATTTTTACAAACATATTTATAACCATTCATATTATGTTACAGATATAAAATGGATTATATCTCCTCATAGATATTGTATTATGTACGTACATGTGAGTGATGTTTCCATGTCTCTATGGGTAGATCAAAAGAATGGTAAATTAAAAATTTAGACTAAATAGTAATTATTATACAATATGTATCATATGTGATCATTATATATATATCCTTGATACAATCCAATTACATAATAATTGATAAACAAGTTTTGTCATTTGTGGAGGTTGTAGTTCACACATATGCATGATCACTGTTATAATTTACCAATGGATTGGAGTGTATGATTCTAGATATGATATAATAATCAAATATTAATAATAATTTTAAAAAAATCTTATATAAACAATAATACTATAATAATAATAATCTATGAGATATGGTGAGGGAAATTTTATTGTAACCCTATACAAAAGCAGAAGTATGCATGTATGCCTAAGGGACACATTCATATATAATTTCATTGACATAATGATGTAAATTGTTTGTCTTAAAAAAATTATCTCAGTATATTTATGATACATTATTAATAATTTTTAATGAATAAAAAATTTTCATACAAGGTTTAGGATGGAATAAAATTTAATGGGTTTCATTGTGATTTTAAAATATTTATTTCAACACCCCTATTGGATTGCAAAATAACCCTTGAAAAATTTGAAATAAAAGATGATCCAAAGAAAAAGGATTAATGGAAGGATTAAAATTTATTATATTTAATGATATGTGGTTGCAAATATTGGAATGAACTATGATTTTATTTCCATGTTTAGAGGGGAGGGGAGGGACGTATATACAATTTTATAAAATATTTCAATTAAATACGTTCACATTTATAGGAATGTGTCTCAAAATAGTCATGGATTATAATTTATGACATTATAATATTTTTATATGTTAATTAAATAAGATACAATTAGTTTTAGGTTACAATAGTCCCCTTATATATTTGTTTATTGCAAACCCATTAGATACGTTTTAACCACAACCGTTATAATAGAATTTTTCAATTTTTACTTCCCATTATAAGAAAAAGATAATTTGATTCAATTATTTTATATTAATTATTATTATTACTAATAGGTAAAAATATTTACTAGATTAAATATCTATAAGTGGAATAAGAATAATTTAAATAAGTGTTCCCCCCATAGTAAAAACTCGTCTTAAATAAATTAATTCTTATGAATAAATATTTTTATTTACATTACAATATAGGTAAAACCATAAAATTAATGTTAAATATATTAATAATTATATAATATATATATTTACATAAATCTCATATTTAAAAAAGATTAATATAATTTATTATGTTTAAAAATATTTTTTATAGAAAACTAGTTTTTTGAAAAATATAAGTTTAATCAAAACAACAATCATATAAAAAAATTTATAATTATGATTATTATGTAAAAAATTATATTATTAATAATTAAATGATAAATTTGATACAATAATATCAAATAAAAAATATGATTTTCCTTGATAGGACATCATTGCATTTACATAAAATCTCTATTTTTAATTATTCACTCAAAAATAAACATTTATTGAAAAATCAAAAATGAAATCACTGTATGATGATTTAAAAATGTTGATTTTAAAAATGATATTATTTTATAGAAATAATTTTTTTAAATATGGTATATTATAATTATAATTGTTGTTAATGTAAAATGTAATAAATCCAATTTTTTAGAAACAAATATTTGGAGAATAAAATGATTTAAATAAAAATTGTCTACTTTATTTTTCATTAATCAAAAAAAATTCATTATATATAACATTTATATATATTTTATTAAAATATTGATATTAAGATTCATAACATTTTGTTTAAATTATATCATATAATACTGTATTATTTAATTTCACATATAGACTCAGGGTTGAGTGTACAGAGCATTATTAAACACATACATTTTATTTAAATATAAATACTTTTCTAAAATATTTGGGTGTTATATTCTCCCCCTCATAAATAAATTTCACCCTTAGAATTATTTTCTTGGTAATTAATTGATCAGTATTTAAAAATACATTTATGTATAAAATTTATTATATAATATGACACGAAATCATCCTTTTATATAAAAAACATGGAAGCATTATGGTTCCATAAATTCTACATTATTAGGTTCTGAGATAAGATTATAAATAGATAAAAGTGATAATATAAACATCGAGGAGAAATATGATTTCCAAATAATAACATATAGTTATTGAGACCATGGCCATGAGATAGTTAATTACATAAAATCCATAAATCAATATGGATAAAAGGAACTAAAACACCCCCGACAAAATTATAAAAATGAAAACATTTTTATTTTTTAGTTTATTATTTCTTTAGTTGAGAGATTATTTTAACATTTAATATGGAAAAATATTAATAATTAATTTTTTAAAATCCATTTATGTATTTTCATAAATTGTTTTTTTATATTAATTAGATACACCTCATTTTATTTCCATTCAATCAATAAGAATTATTTATGCATGAAGAAAAGAAATTACCTTTTAGTTAATCATAATATCCATAAATGTTTGCAAATTAATTTTCTCTCTAAATAACTGTAAAATAATGGTTATCATAAGTAGTCTAATATGGATAAATAATTATATGATAAAATAATATCTAAATCACTTGAACATTGATAATAACACCCAATGTACTACATAAACTATTACATAAACTGTTAAACATAAGACTCCTCACAAATATGTCCAACCAAATTTGATACCACCAAGAATTAAAAAATAGGTCAAATGTTTCCCAAATCTAGATGACACTAATATAAAAGAATTATAATGTATATCTAATTTTAAAATTCCAAACATGTGAATTACATGATCATATATTCACCTAAAAATTAAGAATAATAAGAATCTAAAAAAACCATTTAAAATATATGTTTTTTATAAAATAATTAAAACCATAAAAATTCCATAATTATAATCATAAAATATACTATATATTCCACAATTCAAATAATGTAATAAAAATAAACATGTATAACACAAATAACCTTTTCAGCAAATGGATAATCAATTTAATTCCCCATAATGCTTTAAAATTATCAAAATAAACCATATCATTAACAAATATATATATTATTATCTCAAACTCATTAACAATTCAATATTTATCGAACATGAAATCATGTGTTCTCTAAAAATATCAACATACTAGTACATCACATTTCTAGATTATCAATACCATTCCGTGTATGCATGAAAAGACCTAAATAAAACTATGGAATAATCAACAAATAATTTAATATTACTATAACGAAAATGTGACACCTTGTGGTTTTAAAATTAGATCATTTTTTTGGTAGAATATACAACACACATCACCAAGCATAAATGACCTATGAAATAATTTATATAAAATGTACTATTATAACCTGGGAAAATAATTGGAAGGTATGAATTGGATTAAAAAATTAAAAAATATATATAAATCTACTAATAAATATATATTTTTGGAATAATATATATTAACAATAACTCATTTTTTACTAAATTTATTTTATTCTAAAAAAATTGGTTTCATCATACATAGATATTAATTATTCTCAAGATAAAAAATTTAGAAATTTTTTTTAGAAAAATATTAATATATTATAAATCAACATGTAACATTATCTTCGAAATAGATTTTTAGAATTTTCTAAGGATTAATATAATTATAATTAATAGTTCCTAGAAGAATAAATGCCATATATATTTGTTATTATTTCAGATAATCTGATTTTAATTGATGTGGGGAACCTTTAAGTGATCCATATGTCAAGGAGAAAAATATGGCCTATTAAATTTCCCATGTAGGCCATATAAATATGACCCTAGAAGAGAAGACACACCCAATATATATATATATATATATTTATAGGCTCCCAAAATTTGTGGGGCTATATTGTGACCACAGACATAAGAAATGATGAACCATGCCTAGACTTGATGGAAGGTGTATTACAATCCCGTTCAAATATTATTGGAGTCTTATAAATCTTGTATAGAAGATCTAAACCTCATCTGATATTTCATAGGTAGAGAATATTATCTTTTTTCTAAATTTCTATCAAGCCTCAAGCCATATTGTGGTTGTTGTCAATGTATGAGTTGAAATTGATGGAACCATGCTACAACACAGAGAGGAACCCCTTATTTACCACCATCCCCCCAACAGTCATTTGCCTCTGAATCCTCTTCAGATTTTCCGCCACCCAAATTGTTGTTGACTGAAGCCCCTTATCCTTCATTGGATGACCTTCAACACACCCTCCTTGTGTGCTCTACACACCGTAAAAAAATCATGGAACCCTGTGAAATCCAAAAACCCAAGATATTTTGGGTTTCATCAGGATTTTATCTTAGGATTGATATTGGTTTACATGGTTCTTTTACCACTATGACAGACTGAATAATTAAAAATATAGATTTTTATTGAAAAAATCTTTTTTATTTAATGAATTTAAAATATTCCATTTATTATTAATATTTTTTAAGATTCATTAGTTCATTAATATTACTAATAATACTATTTAGATTATTTCAATCTTCTTTTTTTAATTTTGGTAAAATGATTTTTATATAAAATAAGACATGCATTATAAAAAATCCCACTATTCATTTCATTCTATATGTTTATTATAAAATAAATTTATGTCTCTTATGTTTATTGGATTTCATAAATTTTTTTATATTTTTCTAGAATAATAATAAAATTTATTTCCTAAGAATTTTCACATTATTTTTTGTCATAATTAATAGAAAAACATTATAAAATTATCACTATGATAAATGGTTAAATCAGGAAGAAATTTGATAAAACTATGTGGTAACGATATCATTTTTCATCTGAATCATTGTTGTATGAAGTTATTTCGACCATTATATCCATATTTAAAATATTCAATTTTTTATTGGATACCATTCCATGGAAATGACTGATATAATATTTTCTGTAATGAATATATAAATGATAGTCTCTTCTTTTTAGATATCTCTTATGTGTTCACATTGGGAAAAATGATTCTATTGACGAATAATAAAGATTAAATTCAAAATAATTAAATTAGTTTAATTATATATATATATATATATTAGAAATTATAAAATTACATTACATTATTATGAAATGATGACAGGATTTTTACAAAATTAATAGAGAAATAAAATTTTATTATATTAAAAATAATAATTGTAGTAAAAATTTAATTAATTATTATGTTATAAGAATTTTTCTAATAAATTTTACATGTATGTAATATTTTATGGATTATATTCTAATTCTATTAAGTTCATAATGTTTTCAAAGTTTATTTAAATTATTAGTTTAAAAAAATAGGATTATTGACATTTTAGATGATATATTATTTTATTGAATGATTTCAAATTCAAAAAAATTAAATATTGCACAATTTTATTGGGATAATATTTAAAATATCATATATTGTCTATTATGTATGAAATTTTCTTTTTATAGTTACTATCATGTCTCAAAAAATGTGACAACTTTGTCAATGGTAATTGTCATAGAAGTTTACATGGTTTAGAACAAAAAATTGAATAAACCTAATATAAACATTTAAAATAAATTTATTATAATAATTAAAAACCTAATTATCTAATATTAGTATTATACCAATGTGGATCCATTTTTCTAACAAAATTAATTTATATAAATTTATTATTTTATGAAATTCTAAAAGTTTTACTTCCCACTCATATTAATTAGAACCTACTCTTCTAATTCCTTGATAGTTTAAAATAATTTTTCCAGCCATTATGATACCATATATGTTACTTTATTCCCTTCCCATTTTATAGAGTATGTATTTTGATGATAAACCCCTTCTATAAGTATTTCAGTGGAAACCTAAACAGCTATTCCAAAAATGGCTTATAATTCTTACCTAATATTTTTTTTATTTCTTATTCAACATCCTTAAAATCTTATTAAAATTTTTTATAAAATAAAATCAATATATTTATTTTATTAATATTATTTTATGTTATTGTAACACTATATATAAATTTCTTATTTCATCATATTGGGAAAAAATTGTTCCTCTGTACGGAAGACAAAAGTCTCTCAAACTGATGTAATTCATTTTCAATCACCACCACATAAGGATATTTATAATGATGTATTTACTATATATATTGATATAATTCATGAAATAATTAAATTATATATTGATAATATATCATATAATCTCTTATGTATCTATTCATTCTAATATTACTACATTGTTCATATGGATGTTAGGATCACCAGCTAAAGAATGCGATGCGATTCTTTTTTCCCTAACCATATCTCATAAATTCAATATATAAGTGTAATTATAGAAATAATGTTATATTCCTGTCATAATTATCTATTTTCAATGATAAAATAATAATTATGTTCTTTCAGTCATCATTTTTTGAAAAGGGAAACGTTACTCATGTGTGTGTACAACATACCATCTTCTTATTTGTAATAATGTTATTTTCTTATAAGAATACAATTTTTTTATTGAAAGTATATTTAATTATAAAAATATAAATTATCTCAAAATTTTTAATATGGATATGATGAAAAGATTACCACATTTACTATAGAGGAAGCCAATTTAAAAATATTAACTAAATATGACTGAAACATATGTTGTGAAACTAATTTATTATGTACTTAAAAATAAAATTGTATTAAATAATATAATAAGAATAATATTAATGTAAAATATTAATAATAAATTATATAATTTTAATATGATTATTTTTTTGAAGATAAATAATTTATGTGAAGAGTCAAACATGATATGTGAGGTTTCACTACTAAATTTATGTTAATTGAGATATATTATATTTTCATTGTATTTTATATTATATGGCTTTGTGTGTAATAATTTTTTTTTATTTTATGATTAATTTACACATTTTTATTTGGATTTTAATTTTATAGACATAATCAATTCATTGATAGATTCTTACTTAAACTGTATGGTCTTTGTAAGACATTTCTTCTAAATTTATAATTTATTGATGTATTATTGGTATTATGACCATATTAAATTTTATGAGGTGTATTTAATTCCACTATGATAGATAATATTATTAACATATTTGATTTAATTCAAATTTAATATTTTATATTATGTTATTTCTTCCATGGTGGTTTTTTTTCAATAATTACCAAAGTGGTAAGGGATTATTTCAAAAATATCATCATTATTCAAGATTATTTATGATTAATTCCCCATGGGTGTAATTATATGATCATTGTATTTTTAACACAATCTATTATATTAATCTATTTTATTTAGTTAAATTATATGTTTTATTTTAACATTATACTCTTTATGTGTACATGGTACCGAAATTTGAATTTTAGTGAGATGAAACATGTTTTTCTGCTTTGTTGGGAATCATTTATTTCCATATATATCTATAATAAAATATTTTAAATAATATTTTTATGATTATCTAATTATTTTTTAATGGAATTATTTCCCTTTATTTATGTTTTTAAAAATGGTTTAAAATTTAACTTCTCTAAATTTCCAAATGTCATTCCCTTTAAATATTTAATAGATATGTAAAAGAAATTAATATTTTTAAAACCTCATCATGAAAAAATATCCCACTCTCATGACTTCTTATTACATTGAATACTAATTTAAATTTTTTCATGGTTCTTTTTAATGAATATGATTTTCATAATATATATTTCTTTTATATTTATATATTAATTTCTATTTAAATATGTCATTTTCTTCATGAATTTATTTAATGATATTATTGTGTAATTACTATTAATAAATTAAATTAACATATTATATATTATATAATTCACTGAAAATATGTAGTAATGTTGTCATATTAATTCATTCATAGGATTTTTTTGATCATTTGGATTTAAGAAATATTAACATATCATTTTGTAGTCTATATCAATGAATGTTTATATTTAATTATTATTTTCTCTATCGGAATGAAAAATTAATTGGACAAAGTATGTTATTTTGGGAGGCACTATTGACCCTTATTGTGTCTATAGGTCTAATGAGATAAACTATTTTTTGTATTTGGCCACAACCATTCTCATTTATGTAATATGCATTTGATATATTCCATGATGGTATATTTATGAAGTAAAAAATTAATCAGTCTATTATAATGAGATTAGTTCTTGATATCCATGTGAGTAACTGAATAGTTATGACATCCATCGATAATTTTCAATCTTATGTGGTTAGTTATATGTCATCATTTGTTCATTATTTATGAACGCCATATCATTAATCATGATCATGATATTGAATAAATGTGATGTGTTTGTAGTCATTCAATATATTATATTTGTTATATATTTTATATTGTTTGATTTCTTATACTATTTTTATTCCCTTTCTAATTATTATAGATCACCCTTACTTTTTTTCATTACCACATGTTATAAAGATGGATGATTTGAATGAGTTCAAGGATGAATATTTTTTTACATTCATTAAGTTCTTATATTTTAATTAAAATTTAAAATTTTAAGAATTTATGTATCTAGTTATTAAATATTTTAAAATATTAAAGTCCTTTGGTATGAAATTTATTGTATCTTATGTTATATTAATAATGTATCTAATGGCTTTGTGCTACTTGAGTATAGGTCCATCATGTTGGAATTAGAGGAAGTTTAGTTTAAACCATGAAATATAGAATTTGTAACTCATAGATTATAGAACAAGACATTATTACTGAATTTGAGGATAATTATATATAAATGATAACATCAAAATCTTTGATTTGGTAGATATTACATAGATTTCAAAGAAATATATCCATTTCTTGATACTAATAGTGGACGTGATTTTGATATAGATGTATCTTGAAATAATAAACCTAAATGTTTTTTTGAGTATATAATAACAATCGTTATATAGAAAAGTGTGTTACCTTATTGTAAACCAATATCGACAGTCCAAGTAGATATTCTTAGGATAATTCATGTTTTTTATATACATAAATATATTGAATTAAATAATAAATCTTATAGAAGACTATGATATGTGAATGTGATATAGGATAATCATAACATTTTTCTAGATTATATTTATTGGGTTAATAATATTTTAAAATTAATATATACTCATTTCAGGGTATTATGTGATAGGATATTAACGTGAATATGGACATTTTAGGAGAAATTTATAGTAAAAGAACCCTATGATTTTATATATGTTGTAATTAAATGTTTATTGGAGTAATAAAACTTTAATATTACATGGACATAAGTATGGAGGTATTGAAAATACTTATTGTTGATAATTTCATTGATGCTAACGTAATAATATTAAATTATTATTATCTAATTTTGTGGAAAAAGTACTTGTATAGATAACCATGGTGTTTGAAAATTTGGTTTATGTTTATTGTTTCTTATTAGGATGCACATCATCCTTTTCAAAATGTTATAATAATTATATTAGTATTGATTTAGAAAAGGGGAAAACCCATGTTTTGTGAAAAACCATCTCATCTTGTAATTCAATGGGGATTGAAACCACAACTAAACAGTGAAAAAGGTTTAACACCTACCACTTGAATAAGTGACATACTAGTAAATATGACATTTTTTAAAAAAAAATAGATTGATGGATAAATACAAATTGGATTTTTTGGAACATGTTTCAGGATAAAAAAATTAGATTTATTTTATTTTTTAGTAGACTAATAAAATTTTTGGAGATTTTTTATTGAATTGATATATATATATATATATAACCATTGTGTATAACATAATTTATATTTTTGGAAGCTGTTATTATTTATTTAGATGTGTATAATTGAGGTTTTGATATTAAATTAGAGGTTAAAAAATAAATCTAATGTTGATGTTGTTGAAGTTATTTGTGATATAGAGTTATTTAATTATATAATCACAGATATTAAAACTTGTTTATTATTATTGAATTTCTGAGATTAATTAATTTTTTCCATATAAAGTTTTATTTAATTTTTGGTATTATCTTACAAAATTAAATCCATTTTTTATTTTTAGAGATGGTAGGAATATTTTGTAATTATTTTTTACAGTATATGATATATTAAAATAAAATTTTAGTTTATCAAGAATAATAAAATTCATATTGGATATTGACGTTAGGGGGGAATATGGATGTGAAAATTGATCAAAAAACAATGAAAATTTGAAAAAGTTATAATGAAATTAGAAGATATAACGTATGTTTATTTTATGGTGTTATATATCATGATAGTTAAATAAAAAATCTAAATTAGGAATAGTATATTGAAAAAATGATAAATATTTACCTTTATTCACATTAAATCAGTTGTCTTCTCACCCATTACAAATTTATGGATTACTATTCCATAACATTCATTAGAACATGAACTCTATCACTATTTATTAGTAATTATTCATTATATTAACAACAATTTCCATATATGGTCTTACAATTATTTTCCCTATAGTTGGAATAATAGTTTTGTGGTATTATTAATGTCCTTTTTATTTATATTTCACATAGTTTAAGAGTCTATTTTACTAACCCTTTAATGATGTGGGTTTTCCAAAAACAATTTTTCATATGTAAATCCCATGATTTTTTAGTACATGTTCATATTATGAGGAGGTAATTAATTTATTATTGGTAAAATATAATAATAACATATTTTTAAACAATATTTTTATGTTCAATAGCATATATAACATGAAACACCTTGTTTAAATAACCCAGAAAATATATTTTTTAAAATAAGACTAATATAACCTAGCAATTAAATTAGTGGGTATAACTAGGAATAATATAATTGATATTTATATTGATATTTATATTATGGTCTTAATTAATATAAATTTTTTATATATTTTTTATAAATACTGACATAATTTTAACTGAAGTCTTTTATTCCCAAAAAATCATTTTTCTTAAAAAAATAGATTTTATTTCTTTTCATCGAAAACATTATAATAATTTTTTTATGAAATTTTTAAATTTTAGTTTACAAAAGGTTATAATTTTGGAAATCATCTATTCAAAATTTTCTTTTAGTTATACTTTTAAAATTTAAAGAATATTTCTATTTTATTAATGAATATTGAAAATTATTATTTTTATTGAAAACTAGATATTCAATTACCGAAATTAAAAGTAATTTTTTTATTTAAGGTATATTTAAAATTTTAATTATTCAAAAAATATTATTTATATTTTAATTTAGCCATATAAAAACAATTTTATATTGAGTTATATTATAAAAATATATTGTACATAAATAAACCTTCCTTTATGAAAATCACACTTTTCATCATGCTTTTCTAGATTATTATAAATCATTACATTCCACCTATAGGGATTTAATTTTGAAAAACGTTATCCGTTTTTGGATTTCAAATTATTTATATTATTTTTAATGTCTAGCTTATTTTATGTCAAAAATGATATGTACAAATAAAAAAAATCTATAATAAAAGTTAAATCAGGTTAACCTAGATTAAAAATTAATGACAAGACCACTGTCATCAATCATAATTCTTATTGGATAATTTTTTAACCCATATCACATTAGTCTAATGATATAATTTTTTATCTTTTCCATTAAATTTTTATAAATTATAATTTACATAAATAAAATGGAAAAAATGAAACTCTCATGCATTTGATTATTTTTCGTTCATTACAGAAGGAAAAAATAATGTTTTGAATGAATCATAATTATAATATTCATAATTGTGAAATTATTTTCCTGATATTAGTTAATTAATTTTTTTTATAAATTATCAAATTAAATAAAATTATTTTGTAATGTTGAATGTATATTTATTAAATTAATAATGGAAATAAATTCAATGATATCAAAAATAATAAATAACATCAATTTAATGAATAATTTTGTTCCAATATTTTTTTAGAAAAATTTAACATTTTATTGATTTTTTGGTTGATTATATTTTTTAGGACCCCTCCTTTTAATGATACCCTTTCTGGGATAGAAATAAAGGAATGGATAAAATTTTCCCCATGCCTATCCTTGAGTCAGACCTGGATTGGAGATTAGCACCAAGGGTGTACCGATCTCACAATATGGGAGGCATTTACATTTATAAGAAACAAGATTATGATATAGAATAAATCATCCATAATAAATCCAGGGAATAACAGAAAAGAGAAATCCCAAATCTATCCCACAATACATGTATAAATAGATCTGATACAAAAAACTTATCAAAGAAAAATTCCAAAATTAAAACTAAGCACTGACAAAATAACTATCCAAACATCCAAGTATGAAATGACCATTAAGGTTCAAGAAATTTTTTTTTAAAACCAGAAATAGTTTTTATATACATTGGGTGAGTATACAAGTATATTACGTATGAAAATCAATGTCATAGGTTCACGTCTGAAAGAGTAATAATAATGACCCTATTACCAAACAACCGAACAAAACTTCACCTAAACAGGTATACTAACCAAACCCATCCTCACTATGTCATGCTCATCAAGTAATGGAATTCAAGAAATATAACATAAATAACATCGATTATAGGGTACCCCCCACAATTTCCCACTGCTTATCCACTCCCACACACAAATTTCAAGCATCATGGTGCTTCCATATATTCAAAATATACAACATTTCATCTCGCACATACACATGTTGGAATCACATCACTGCTCACCCGCACACACCTCGGCATCACATTACATCACATATCTTCCCATCTCTTCTTGAAGACACCTAGGGAATCACGTCACAACTCATTCTTAATATTCTTGAAACACCACATCAAAACACATCATGATGACACATGGGACAACACATCAGAACTCACCCATAGAATATTGGGCTATCATATCTTGGAAGAGGGAGATTTGAAGAGCGGGTGGCCAGTCATCCATCCTCCCACCAGGATGTTGTGAAAAACACCCATTATGAGACTATTCAGGTGTTCAGAACATAATTATCAACCTAGGATGGGTGGATGTAGAAATCACAAGTTTATACATGTATATTTTTACTATCAAACCCTCCAGTGAAACCATCCGGTTATCAAAAAAAGAACCACTCACAACACATTCTAATTTGCTTCCACCTTTAACTGAAATTATTATGATCTAGAGCCATTATTTTATAAGATGAAGAGACTGATAAACAATTCTTTTTTCACATTACCCCTATGATAGACACCCATTAATTTCAATATCTATTATTAATTAAGTGTAATCACACAACCACCAATTTAATATATCATTACCCACATCCATTTTATTATCCACACTCAACCAAGCTTCTCCAAACATTATCAAACATTTTTTTATTACATCACTACACAGTCAACTTACTAACAGATAAATAGTCATGGTAAATTAATTCAAATCACATTAAAGACACATTATACCATGACCTCATGATACATGGTAAATATTTATGCATGTTATCAATGAAGAAGCACCCATACTAATGAGTTCTGTCCATCGTCAAACCCATCATTCCAAAAACACAATATAAACAAAATTAAATTCACAACTCACAAACACATCCACCAAAATATACCCAGATCAAAAGATCCACACCCCTACCTCATAATCACAACACACCCATCACATCCACACTACATTTGACATATTTTCCACCTCCCCCCATACAAACAAACCAAATGAAATCCACACATCACATCATATAACATACAATGGAATAAATTTTTTACAATTTAATAAAACATCCCATAATTAATTACACTTGTAAATTTATGGGTTATCATAGAAATTGTATTATCCTAGGGCATCCTTTTATTATATGAATATACATGTTTAATATTTATATATACATAAGAGTCCAATGGTTATGAAAAATAATTCAAGATATAAACAAATTGGTGCACACACTTGAAACCATAATGACAATGATTTATAGAGGGTTGTTGTCCCATAAAAACCATGATAGTAACAAAATAAAATTGAAACATCAAAACATGAATCACATTTCCCGGCACCTTTATATTTATCTTAAAAAATTCCATTTAGCTTCATTTATATGAATTCATCTATCTTTACAATGGAAAACAACTAAATACCCATCTCACATGATGCACAATATGGAAAGATAAATAAGAAATGACCTAGAATAATAAAGACTCACACATCATGGTTGAGCCTAAAATAGGGGCGTGCATGCAGTAGAAGAACTCCGTTGTAGACATGAACCAAAATATGTAACATTTCACTCAAATCCTATTGGAAAATGGATTCATTGAATCCCATAAAAAGTGTATGCATTATTTAATGGCAAAGGGGAATGATATCTCAACCAATGGAAAATCTAAATTGAGTCATGAGATTTGACATAGTTTTCATTTTCCATTAAAAAAGGATATATTCCATTATATATATTTTGACAATTTACAATCCAATTTAATCTTATAAGGATAATTATATCATTTATAGCCATTGAATCTGTCATAAATAGTTTTAAATTTAGCATTAAACTCATTATATGTGAATAAAATATGTTAAAAAATAGAAACCAAATGAATTGGGAACATTATTAATGATACATCATTGGATGAGGCATAACCATATGAGGAAGCTATGGATGAGGTAGTGTTAAGATGAAGCACCCACCGTCATTATTTAGACACTATATGAACAAACACTTCAATATGAGGCATCACTATATGAGCGACCTACAACAAGTGGCTACTAGCATGAGACACTGATATCATGGGAAACTGCACGGGTAAAACACTACCAATGCGAACTACTGCCTGGGTGAAAATGTTAGTGTGAAACCACCAGGGTTACACCATTGTAAAACTTGGAAAACTGGGAATTCCAAAAATTGTTGAAATAATTCACATTGACATCCCAGGACACCTAAAACACTTGATTTCACATAATGTTATGGTCTGGAAAGGTCTATTAAATTACATCAGATAACCCTCAAACTATTTTCTCCATTAAGAACTCTAATCAATCTTGATGGGATTGAGATGAATAGTCTAAAAAACCATCCCTAAATATACCTCTCAAGGATCTCGTTACACATAATACATTGCTACAAACTAAACACATCAAATATAAACCAGCTTGTATCATTTGAAAGGTTTAGTGGAAACCTCTACAGAAAATAACTCCTCTCACATCTTGTATCCCTATTTTTTTGAATGTAATTATTTTTATTCCATAATAAATGAATGAAAAACACACTAAATAATCATTACAACCATACCATATTAAAAGAACAAATAATGGAACCGCATTCCCTAATTGAAGATACTATTAGATCTGTGTGGCACTAACTCATCCACATGGGTTTAAATTCATCACAGTTAATGCATCTCGAACAGGAATTAGGTGTTCCCATTTCCATAAATCAAGTATTATTCATTGATAAATGCCCAAGAGAAAATAGCTCGTTTAGTAATTAAAAAGGTTAAAAAATTTCATCCTCAAGAAAAATAGATCAAGGAAAAACTAAAAACACTGATGGTTATTGGGAACACATATGTGTCTCTATCTCCAAATTTATCTCCTCTTGGCCACCATGCCTCCATAACACACAAACCAATGGAATTTTCCATCCATGAAACACCATCTATCAATGATCCTAGAACTGATCTGGTCACTCAAAAAATGCCGCATCACCCTCGATATCTAATTCACCCAAACAATGGAAAGGGAGTCATCGTGAAGATAATGACGATGATGAGAGAAAATAAAGACATTATGGATACTCTCCAACCATGGTGGTAATGTAAATTTATATTTTACCTTTCTAACTCACCAAAAAACCAACTTTTTCCAATGAACCTAAGAGATAGATCACACCCTTTACCAATCCAACTATGCCCACGTCGAGGGGAAGCCTTTAAGAACACGCAATTTTCAAACTCGAATTTCAAGGGAATCCTTCTTTGGTTAGCATATGACTTATTCAAGTCTTTCAATTCTTGAATCCTCTCATGGACAAGCTAATCCTTTTTTGTCATTCTCTTTACCACATTGAGACCATGATAATATATCTCCACAAACACCACCCATCCCAACAGAGAACAATGTAGTCTCCAATAAAAAGACTCAAATATGGAAATGATAATGGATGTGTGATAACTATTGTAATATTAAAACACAGCCAAGGTTTGATGTCATAGAAAATAATCTCTAAGGTCCAAGATGCATGCCGACAACATATCCTCAAATGTCTGGATAGTCTGTTTTTCTACCTGTGAATTTGAGTGTGGAAAGATGTTCAGAGGTATAACATAGTGAAAAAAAGATGTTGTAATCCCATACGAAATAATCATGTAAACTGTGTGTCTTGATATGATTTAATGGATCTTGTAACTCCATGAAATTCTACTACATCATCCACATACTTCATAGTAAAATAATATAACATGTATGGCTCTTTGATTGCTATAAATTGAGATAATTATTCCAACTAATCTACGATTAGCTTTATATCATTACAACCTACCGACCTCTATGTAAGACTATGATGAAATCCATTGAAATGTAATACCATTTCTACTTGGTAATATCCATGGGTAACAAAAAATCATTGGGGTCACATTGTGTGACCATTTTCTAATGGAAAATGAGGAACATCACCACAAACTCAAGCACTCTCAATTTCATCCCAGGCCGCCAAAAATGATTCTTCAATCAATGGTACATCTTGTAAAATCCTATGTGTACTACCAAAATATATCTATTAAACTCCCAAAGGACTCACTTATTCATTGGTACCAAGATGAACAACCTTCCATAAATAAATATCACATTCTAACCATCCTATAATTTCCCCTTCATAGCATCGTTATTGTCAACACCATCATGAATAACCTATGCCTCTGAGTCTCCCCACTGAGGCTCCTTCACTTTCCACATAATGGAATACTACATCATTATATGAAACTAATATTATTTACCACCATCCACTCCTGCATCTATGTGCAACGCTGCCAACTCCTCCATCACTCTCTAAACATCCAATGGTCCCAGAAAAACCATCTTTTGTAACATTCATTTCAAATAATTATCTATAAAATTTATCATTCATGAGGTCTAGTGGATCACAAAATGATATACTTAAAGAAAATCCACTCAACTCCTTTATCATAGATTCAGGTTGTGATGAGGAAATATATTCCTCAATGTCTTGTGATCCATGACCACCACAAAGAGATCCCCAATGTGGATTCTCACTAGAAATTCAACTCAAACACCACAAAAATATAGTTATAGATCATTGTAGTAATAGTTATAGTCATGGGGAAATGAACTCCTAGACCAATAAGATATTATAGCTCACTGCTTCACCATCATGCATCCCGCGAAAAAATTAGAATCACCACAAAACACCCAAATCACAACCCCTTCTTCTAAAATCCACAACAAATAGGAACAATCCTACATCCCCTTCAGGCAAATGAACACTTCTAGGAACTAATCATTCTATATAAAATTCTAGTACTTTTTTAAAATATATGTCAATGGGGATACTACTCATGATAGATTGTGGAAAAACCTCTAATAATATCAAATGGGACCAAGGAAAATGTAATCCTCTACCACATTCTTGGGTGATTCCCACGAAAAAACTACTTCGAACATCGATTAATATACTTCCACACCCTTATGAGACACCAATTACCCATATAAATTCACCTCTAATGTATAGAATGTATACTTTCACAAAATAATGTAGAGTTGGTGAAATAAACAAGATCCACAAGACAGATTTGATATGATTGACGTGTTTGTCCTTTTAATTTGAGTAAATTAAGATATCAGTGATGAATACGATGAAAATCATGTGTAAGAATTCATAGAAGATGGAGTTCAGGAGCCCCATGAACATTTCTGGTTAGTTAAGAACTCTAGACTGCATGAATATAGACATGAAGTACCCATAACTGCATATGAAGATCCTCTTTGGGATATCAGCATCCCTCACCATTAACTAGTGATATCCTGACAACATATTGATCATATAAAATCATCTTTACCACCCATAGCTATATGAATAGATTTTCTATTCCCGGAAGAGGGAAATAGATTTTGACAGTCACACTATTAAGCCTTCGGTGGTCTATGAAAAACCTCATACCACCTTTATCCTTCTCTATGAACAACACTAGAGGACATAATGGTGGCACACTCGGCTAAATAAAACCATTATACATTAGATAATATGTTTGAATCCCAAATTCCCAAAACATAGAAGGTTCCGCCTAATAAGGATCCATCCACTCGGAGATGCAATAGTTGCATTCTTATCCCGAACTCAATATCCTGTCAATGGGTAACATCACAAACTCTTCTAGGAAAACATCTAGGAACTTCTTAACTACCCTAGGAACATATACCGTCATAGAATCCAATAATTCCCTAAGAAAATAATCCATAAAGGAAAACAAAGTCCCCTACATGCCGACTGACCACTTCACAACCCATCCCACCAATGGAGACCACATGATTTCCATCCACATATGAAAACATGACTCTCTTATGGAAAAATTAGATAACAACATGTAATTATTATACCCATTAGATGTCATAAATGACATCATATAAAAACATTTGAAGGAAGGAGAGATACCTATGTGACATTAGTGGTTCTATAATCAGTCTATACCCCCATAAAACATTAAATAAGATTTTCTGGATTCTAACAAGTGTACTCAACAACAAGGACATGAAAATCCTCCATTATTCATTTCATAGAGAATGGGCAATATTGGGTGAAACAAAGGACTGTGAAGCTCTAGAATCAAATAAATTAAAAACAAGGGTACTAAAAATTTATAATACCTCTATCAAGATCTGGTCCCTCTAGAATTGCAACCTCAAAAATGTGCAACATACAACACCCATCACATATGACTTCTTACTAATGACCACCAACATAATCATGACTAGGTCGTGGTCTGTAAAAATGATGAACATCCTAAGGTCGGTCTCTACCTAATCCATATTCCTTCGACACAAAAAAGGCATGCAGTCCCTAATAACAGAACAGTCTCATTAGAAACAGATATTGAGGCTGACCCTGATCCTATCCACCTCTACCTAACTGGGCTTGGGTATCCACTATGCACTAGATCTAGAGATGTCCTTGAACCCCATATAAGAAACACATCGGCCCCAAGACGATATAAAAATAATAAAAACCACTACTACAAGACGGATTGAAAGGAAGATTCCAAGGTCGACTCCCTATATGTAGTCATGTTGAAGGTCCTGTCACCTAAGATTATTATGATATATGGCCATAATTTTAGAAGGTGAATAGGTGGATAAACCAATATAGTTTCACATTACCCTATGTTCACCACCATTTCATTTAATTATCTAGTATCATCCATGTTTAATCACACAACTATCATTTTAATATTTTAATACCACTTATATTTCATTAACTAAACAAACCCAATTTTCTAAAAACCATACCAGATAAATTATTTATTCATTCAATCACTACTCCAGAAAATAAACAACACATCTATAGTCTAGGTGATATTTGTAACTTAACATGAAAGACATGACATACCACTACCTCTTGGAATAAGGTGAATAATTATGCATATTATACATGGAGAAGCACCCATAACAATCTCTAATATCCATATTTAGTGGCATCCTTCCCTAACCACCATAACAACCAAATCAACCACCATATCACAACCACATCCCGAATCATATTCCTAGATCAACAATATTGTTTCCCTATTTCATAATCACACCACACCCATTATAGCCCATCTACTCAACCACATGTCACCCGCATTCCCCATACACACAACCAACAATAAATTCACACAACACATCACCTATAATAAATAGGAGTACAAAATTTTCAGATTTAAAAAGGCATCCCATATAAAATTACACTTCTAAATTTTGGGGTTATCAAAGAAACTGTATGCTCTTTGGGAAGCCGTTTATTATCTAAATATACATGGTTAAACTATTTTTAAACATAGTAATCCAAAAAACGATACAATATTGAAAGATATAAACCATTATGTTCGATAACAAGGAACCAAAATGAAGTAGATAATAAGTGGGTATTTATCCCAGACAAATCAAGATATTAAAAAAAGAATATTAAAACATTAAAACATGTCTCACAATCTATTTCCCTTATATTTTGATCTTAAACCTTTTCCATTGTCATCATGAATCCTTATTCAACTATATTCACAAAGGATAAAATTATATATTCCCATTAAGTATGAAGAATAATTTCAAATGATGAAGGAGAAACCTAATTGGAAGAAGAATGATACACACTTCCTGGTTGTGCCAAAATATGGGCGCACAAGAAGCTGGAAAAAATTCAAGGAAAACACGAACAAAAGCTAAAGCACATGAGATGAATCCTTTGTGAAGAAGTATTAGTGGAATCATGTAGTAAGAGGAAACCAGATGGAATGAGAAGGGGGAATAATATCTCAACCTTAAGAAATATAATGAGTGTCATGAGATAAGGTTAGGTTTTCCTTTTCTATTAAAGGAGGATCTGGCCATGTCTAAACATTCTGGACAATTATAATCTCCCAGACTATTAGAAAATTAATTATATGATTCATGGCCTTTGAATCAGTCTTAAACGCTTTTAAAATTTTCATCGAACACATTTTATATAAAATAAATACACCGAAAGGGGGAAATGGAAAAACTAGGACCATTATTTAGGAGAAACAATTGGACGAGGTTGCACTAGACTATGCACCATGGGATAAGGAACATTCAAGATGAACTGCATACCAATATATGTAAGACAATGTCAGGTGAAACACCACCAAAAGAGGTAACACTGGATGAGATATATCTATCTTCAGACTTCTTGGGTGAGACACCTCTAGCATTAGTGACCATTAAGGTAGAAAACTGGCAGTGCGAGCTACAACTAGGGTGACACAGTAAAGGTGACACTCCCATGGTTACACCATTGGAAAACAAGAAAAAATTGGTTAAATTTATAATTGTTTAAATAATTCACCTAGACATTCCAGGGCACCTTAAACACCAAATTTCACAAAATGTAATTGGATGGAAAGGATCAATCCATTACAATATTATAAGTATTTTTTTTCACGTTATTCAGTGTTAAATTAAAGAATAGTTCAAAAATTACATTAATAGTATTTTATAGTATATCATTTTCTATTAAATATTATAAATTTTAGTAAAAAAAATATAAATCCAATTGATTTGGATATAGATTATAATATTATATATTTTTAATATATAGGATTATCTTATTTTTATAGCTAATATTTATATTCCAAAATATTACAAACAATTTTATCAGGGTAATAATAAAAAAGCATCAATTTGGGTAAAAACAAAAAGATAAATCTAAAAAAATAAACTATTCCATTCCAAATGATGCTGGATGATATGATTTCAACCTATATACATTTTATATATTTATTACATCAGTTTAAATTATTTTCTATTGGGTATATTATATATATTAATTTAATGATGTATGAAATCCTAAAAGATATCCTTCCTTCACTTGTGAAAGAAACCTCCTATATTTTTCTCCTAAAAACCATAAAATATTTTTTTTAAAATTTAACTACACAAATCCCTTTTTAAATTTCATTAAAATTTCACAAAATAATTAGTCTGATTAGAAAACCATCCTAGTTGGTTTTTTATTACTCAAGAGGTTTTATGATGAAGTGGTGAAAATTTTGATTGATTATTTTCTTATTTCCACTCCCACCACCATTATATTTTATTGCACCATGAAAATGTTATATCATAAAAATAATGCATATACTAGTATTATTTTATTTTAATGTAATCTCAAAATATTAATTTCACCTTCCATCAAACATCATTCAAAATTTCCATTCTTGTGTTTGGAGGACTATTTCCTCATGAACCAATTGAATTTTCTATCATTAACTACTACCCGTTAATAGTATTAATGCTGGATTAAATATATAGATATATGGTATTCATGATTCACATATTATTATATAAATATTAATATAATCAATGTTCCTACCAACATAATCATTTAGATATTTTAATTTTCTTTATCTGTATATAGGGAATACCACCTAAACAATGTAATTTGGTTTATTTTTAATAACTGCACAACATGTGTTCCATATATTAATATAATATATTTAAATAATATGATATTTATATTACAATTATTATTTTTGAAGAATATAATAATTTTTATGTTCATTCCATCATCGTCATTGAAAAATGGAATCGTTACTCAATTATTTTACTACACATCACCTCATTATTATAGTCTTTATGATAGGTCAAAATCATAATAAAAACTCCCAAAAACTATTTACCAATTATGAATGTTTTTGTCTAAATAAAAGATAAATTTATGAATTTTTAAGGATTTATTTGAAAGATGTTGTCAATGTAAGATGTAACTTTTTTTACATTATTCTATAATGATTCCTCTCATCTTCCATATCATAGAAATTTTTTATTGACAAAATATTACAATGAATAATTTATCATTAGTTTTCAAAAATTCTATTATTCTGAAAAAATAACTATTATTTCCCACCAACCAATCCATTATAAAATGATAACACTGCTTGTGTTTCAACCAAATTTTTGCCTCCATTAATGACATATTTCATTTTTCATCACATACATGCATGAATGATTCTAAAAATGTATTTACTGATTAAATAATATATTTGTAATGTTATTAAGTTTTTATAAATATATTTGCTCAATTATTCTAATGATATTAAAAATAAACAATACTCATAAAAAATTTTAGCCTAAATCGAGAATACAAATGAATTTTATAGATAATAAATTCTTACATTTATATTTAATTTAAATTATTCTAACTAGATATTATTATATATATTATCAACTAAATAAAAAATTAACACTTATTTATTATTAACTATTTTATTACACATATATAATAATATTTTTGTATAAATGTTATTGTTTCTATTGATTTTACTATCAACATGGTAATTTTTTTAGTTATGACCTCATGAATGACTAATAAATCAAAAATAATTATAATAAAATGTTTTAATAAGAAATTTATTATAATTTAATAAATCAAAAGAGGTAATTTTAAATTTATATTTACTTATAAAATTTATTTTTTATAAGAATAACAACCGCTAAAAATGTAAATTTTTCTTGTATTTCATGAGATCTACAACCAAAAGTTCAATGAAAGGGAAATTTAACAATATAAATATAAAAGACATGAATTTCCAATTAATAAACATTGTTATGATTAGTTACTAATAAATATTAGTAATTGACTAGAATGACTACATAAAATAATTTAAGGGAAATAAAAATGTGAACAATCAAATATTAACTTTTAAAATAAATATTTGATATATTTGTAATAAGGAACTATAAATGGATTACAAAAATCAATATAACTATGAATAAATTATTAATAATTTGAAAAATGAAACTAAATTAATTCTATATGGATTTCAGATTGTGTTCATCTATATAAGAATACCTAGTGAGGCTTGTTCTCTTGAATTTCAATTCAATGAAAAGTGTATAATTTTATTCCCATTGTTCAATTTTAAATGGGTTGGTTTGATTATAACCAATAAGAATATGTGAAATTATAGATTTTTTTAATTTTTTTCAATTAAATATAAATTCATATTATATTTTTTCAATGTTGTTTTCATCATGTGTTATAAAAACACTATGGATTTAACATCACAACATAAATTTATTTAGATATGATTCATATTATGAAACTCTTTTCATTTATGTGGTATATATTATTTTTAATTATAATATTATATCATGGTTAACTATTTAATAATGGTATTTAATGTTCCATTATTTGTTTCTTATTTTATGTGGTTTTGATTCAGATATTAGTAATGTTGTAAGGGTTTCTAATCTCAATCTCAATTCATTGAGATGGGTTTTATATTATTAACCTATTTCCATTTATATTTTTTATATAATACATAATTTCATTTTTATATCATGGTCTTCTTTATACACATTGTAGATAATTTTCTATTCAATTTTCATACATTCAATAGGTTTTTATTCGAATGTTATCAAACCCAAAAGGGTTATATTTTTAATATTAAATAATTTAGGTTTGGAATATTTATCTTCCACACCCATATTATTTATTTAAGGAAAATTATATATAATTCTATGATTTCATAAAGTCATTTTGTATTATATATTCAATAATTTATCTTAAATTATTTTTTTTATTGTTTTCCACATGGGCCATATTTTACATTGATTATGAATGTTGGAAATGATTATTTTTATCATTTACTACTTGATCATAATTTCCCACCTTTATTACTATTTTTAAAAAAAATACTATATTCCTACCTTTCAAAAAAAATTTAAAAAATAATATTCCAATTTTTAAGGAATTTTTCAAACATTATTTTACGAAAATAAAATTTTACTTCAATATGATATTTGAAATATATTTCTATCGATTTTATAAAAATATTATATACATTAACATACATTCATGTTTATTATAATTCACTGGGTATATAACCAAATTGTTTCATCCAAAATATTAAAAAATATAGAGTACTACATATTTAATATATTATTTTTAACATAATTCAATTCCTTAACAAAATATTGCAAATTAAAACATCAAATAACCATTTTAGGTTTAGTTTCCAATTAACTTGGGAAATATACATAAAGTGAATAAGTAAAATGTAAATATCAAAATTACCCAATAATCATGAAATATTTATTTCTTATTTCATCAATTTTATCCTCCTCAAAATTAATTTTATGTGGAAATAAATCAATAGAAATGGGTGATCATATATCCCAGTAAGGGTTAAACAAGGAAATTTAACAAGTAAAATTAACATATATATAACATAAGTAATAACATGACATCATAAAATAAAAATATTGACATGGTATAAAAATAATACCTTTATAAAATAATGACCCCATCCAATTACACATACTATCTCATAATTATTAACATTAACATATATTTATTATGACTCAAAGATAATTAGGCCAAGTGTATTTTGAAGTATTGGTTCAATATATATATATATATATAAGTTTGGATAAAATACAAAATCATTATTAAATTAATCAAAATGTGATACTATCTCCTTTTGATCACCAAAAACTATATAAGACAACCTTGTGGATTCAAAGAAAAAACATTTTGAGCTAGTCACCATAATAAGAAAATAAACATGTCAATGAAAAATAAATTTGAATCCATGGTGTAACATGTTATCATTAAAGAGAAGTATCATGGGTAATCACATGGGAGAATAAAAAAATAACATGGTGATATAAGACCATAATAAGAAAGGAAATGTTGATACAATCTATTATTTCAATAATCATGATTCAAGGTACTATATTCACAATATCACATTGTGGATAAACTACAATATTGGTTTGTGTTTACTCTCTAATCCAATACAAGGTGTACCATGTGATAAAAAACATTACCAAATGAATTAGTGTTATATATGGGTGCAACCAACATAAAAATTTTATATTCATGGTTACATAAAATGAAAATAAATAACAATGAATAATCATAATAATTCCCCATTGAATGAAATTGGATGTATAATCTTCTCACAAATGATAATAAAAACATATTACATAATGATGAAATTTGGGATTTGAACATAAGGTATCTATTTTCCTACCCAATTAATAGGGATTAATATAGGTGTATATTTTAGAGAAATAAATACATAATTTAGTACTGATCTATTACATTATTTTATTTTTTTGATAAAAATAAATAATCATGATTAAATTTATCATTTTATGAGAAATAGTTAACTTTCAATTTCCATAACATATGTTCAAAATCTATTTGTTTTTATTTTTTAAATATATTAACAAAAAAACCATTTAAAATACTAAATTATGATCTGAATAGTTTAATGTGCATGGTAGTGGTTAATTTTTTTACTTATGGAATAATTTAAGAGAAAGAATCCTTTTACAGTGTTGGAAAAAGGATAAAAAGTGTCTCATTTTGAAAATAATAAGAATATTAATTTAATTTTTTTTATAAAAAGTGAAAGAAGTCTAATAATTATTTATTAATTACTTAATTTAATGATATATATATTATTGAATATATATTTATATGACACGGATATGAATGAAAATGGAATTTTGACCAAAGAGAGAAATAAATTCACTATTTCTTATAATCATTTTCTCTCTGATTTAAGTATCTATGACCGATAATTGGTACTAGGACATGAAAAATTATGGAATAACAAGAGTGGAATAAAATTAATTGGTTTTATTATAAAAAAAATCATATTATTTTTTAAAATAAAAATTAATGTATAAGAAATTACATTTAAAATGATATTTAAATATATACCCTTACTATATTAGTTGATTTTGGATCATGAATATAACGAATGAAGTAGATTAATTTTAAAGTAAAATATGATAAATTATGAAGGGTTCATGATATAATATTTAAATGGAAACAATATTATCAATTTTGAAAAAATCGTGTGCATCAAAGAATGTATGTCTCAATAAATTATGTTTTTAGATGAAACCCTTATGTAGAACCTGACTATTACGTGCTTATTTATATAACTTATTCATAGACGGAACTCTATTAGTAACGTTATTGATGGGAATGTGGTTATACATATGGGAATAAAAATATCTCTAAAATGTGTCTAATGATATTTTAAAGGGAATTTTGTAGGTATTGGACAATCAAAATTGCATGAGATGCGTGATGAAGTTAGGGGAGGGGTTCCCCTTTATAACTGGTGATGACTTGATTTTTTGTAATTACCCAAATATATTCAATATTTTGAAGTCACTCTAAATAAAAGTGAATAAAAAAATTTCAAATAAATTATTTAATCATATATGTGTCCAATTCACTCCTATACATCCAAAACAGTTTTTAAACATGTTATCCACTTTCCATCTAATGTAACTTACTTTTACCTTTTTAATTTTTTACCAAGGTAACTATTTATTTTTAAAATTTGTTCTGAACCGAATCTAAATTCATATTAATATATAATATAAATTTCGATGAATCAAAATATGGAATTAATTTTATAACAATCAATTTATAGAATTAAAAAAATTAAATTAAAAATAAAATCTGTATGCATGAAGAAAATTGTGTTTATGAAAAAATACATTATACAAATAAAATATGATCATATATTAACTGTTCGAATTGAAATAATCATTAAATAAATAATAATTAGTATATAAATATAGATAATGTAAAAATTAAATTTAAAAAATTCGTCATTAGGGTTTATTTGAATTATTTAAAATGGAGAAATATAATTCTCCTAAAAATTTTTTTTGAGAAGAAATGTTTTATTTTGCATAAGAATAAACATAGTTAAAAATCCAATATAAGGATTATATAAATGAAATTAATTTTATTAAATATTAAAAAATATTTATGATGTTAATTTTAAATCAAATTAATGTAATAATGGAACTAACAAATAAGTTAATTTATTAAAATTAAATTGTAGTTTTTAATAAATCTATGTTTTCCACTATTCATATAAAAATCAATATAATCTAAAAATCCAAGAATTTCACCCTACTTTGATTTTTATATGAATATTTTAACAATTAATTTCATGTTATGAATTTATATATATTAGTTTTAATATTTTTTCACAAAATATTTATATAAATTAATTTTACTGAAAATGTTATTTAAAAAAATTTAGTTATTATTTAATAAGATTGTATAAACCAATTATTTTTATTCAAAAATTTAAATGTATTTCATATTGTATTTAATACTATGAAAACCAAAAATGTTCATTTCTTAATTATAATGGTCATAATTACCTTATAATAGGTTAATAATTTGAAACAATTCATTTTATATTATGATTATTTTTTGTATACACGGTCAAATGTTGTGTTCTCTTAAAATATTTGGTTGAAACATTATACCCCCTTAAATAAAATGGATCCTCAAAATTTAAAATTTTTCTTAGTAATCAAGGGTTTTACAATTAAAAACTTTAGTGTGTGGAAAACCCACATCATAGAAATTGTTAATAAAAATTCAACATAAAAGAGGGAATGAGAAATACGAAGGTCATATAATTTAAATCATAACATGGTTTACATATAAGAAAATTTTAGTTGGACATGAATGTATAAAAATGGAACCAAATCATATATAATTATTAATAGTGACAATGAATATTGGTTCTAATAAATTAAAATATAATGAGAATGTTAATGACTATTAAAATATACGTGATGAATTAAATGAACATTGAGTCCTAAAAAATAGAGTAATAAGATAAAATTTTGTTTCAAGATACATTTTTGTAGAGTTTTGGGATTCATTTTATATCATGGTATTATACATCTGAATAAATAATTACATGATATATTTTTATATCATATATATAATTTCATTAGTTGGTTTTTCATTGATCAATTTTGAATTCACCTATTACTTAAATTGAATGAATATTCAATATGAATTTTTATTATGCCTAAAGAATAAAAAATAACTTTTAACGGATCATATTGAACATAAAAGGGAAAAAAGATCAACCTATCATTACAAAAACAAAAATGGACAGAAATTGTAAGATAATATCAAAAATTAATATGTATATATTAATCTATAAAATTCAACAATAAAACTAATGGTTTGACAATGATATTTAATTAAATTAATAACCCTATATAAGAAAATAACTCAATAATCTCAAAATATAAGAATATATTAACCAAAAATTATGTCTCATATCCTTTAAAGTACATCCCCAAAAATATAACATAATTGTTCCCAAATAATCCTTTATGTTAAACATAATTGTAATATATATCATAACAGAATGGAAAAGTTTCTAATATTACTATAATCAATTCAAAAACATAAAATTTTTAGAGAATTTTATTTTATAATATTATTCCCAAAATACACTTAATATTTATCTCTTAAATTGTTTAAGAAAAAAATCCAACTGACGAGTACATTAGATAGGCCACTGGTAGTCAGTACACACTAATCTACATTTGGCTATGTGTTCAGTCCCTTCATCCTTTCCAGATGCGATGTTTTTCCACCCAACATAGGTGCTGCCCTTTTTTTAAAACTATTGAAAACCATATGTGATAATAATATAATTAATTAAACATAATCAAATAACATTCTAAAAAAATATTTTGATAATACTCAAAATAAAATTAATCAGTTAAATATTTTTAAACCACACATGTTTTATATACATATTATTTTTCCCATGAAATTATATAATACTAATTGAAACTAATAAAATAAAAATAAATAAAATTTCAAATATTTTCTCATCATCATTCATGTTTTTTCCATAAAATATCTTTTTCAAATTAAATTAACTCGTTAGCTAATTAGTAACATTAATCATATTCATGAAAATTGCTAAATAAAAACATATAATATAATAATACATAATTAATTCTTATTACTTATATGAATAAAAATATTAAAAATACATCAAAAAAATTATTATCAAATTCCAAAAAAACATAACTCATTCCAATTTAATGTTTTTTGTAAAATTTTTCCATTGAAATTAATCTTTTTATTTGGTCATTTACTTAGATAATTACCATGTTCGCCATATATAAGGCATTGTAGAATTACTAGTTTCAAAAGTAAAAAATTATGTCCATATTTCTTATTAACATGGATCTTCATTTTTTTAATAATTATATTTTTTTTAGAAACCATTCCAAAAAATAATTCATCTTGTATGTCATTTATATAATTTTTCATGGTGCCTCTTCCTAGATAGTTAACCTATCTAAAATTGAATCTTATCTTATTTAGCATATTTTACGCATTAAAATCAATATGAAATCATATTTTTTATAAATAGTGTGATTTATGATCAAAAAATGTTTTAATTAGAAGTATTAATACCTAATATCAAATCTAGAATGATCATTATATTTCTAAATTTTATTCCCACTTGGTTAGGAATTTCATCATTGAATCCACTACATTTCCCATCACATTTGTTTTTGAAATGCATTATTTTATTTAATACCATTAAATCAATGTAATAAAAGAAATATGATAATAATAAATTTATGAAAACAATAAAAACATATAAAATTATAAGGAATTAATTATAATGATATTTATATGTTGACTTATGATTCTCTAGGGTTTAATCTCGTTTACCTAAGGTAATATTTATTTTTTGGTTTTATAACATAAAAAATTGTTCATGTGCCTTATAATGGGTTGTAAATTGAATTATAAAATTTCAATTTATATCCCTAAGAGTTTCAAGCCATGTGTTGAGAAAGGATCACTAGCATGCACCAGGTGATAATTGAGTATAGCTCAATGCACCCATTTTGGAGTTATTCCCCCTTACTGAAAATGTTCCATAGCCTGTTATAAATAGTATCCAAATTGTGATATATTTTCATAGAATCCACTCTCAATATACTTCAAAACATATAGTATATCTTAAAATAATTAGGCTTATACTTATATATATCATTAATTTTATCGCTAAACCATTGTCATCCATGTTTCCAATGTTTTGCAAAACATTTTCTCTAAAACAAACTACAAATATCCTAGAATATTATACCTATTATCACACCATTTTTTAAATATGAAACCATTATTTACATCCTAATGATCATGAGTAATAGTGTCTTTGGGTTACTAGGGTTGTAATTCATGACAGTGAGGCTATAATAAAAAGGCTTTATTTTAGTATCCATAATGATATCCTAAATACTTTTGTGCTCAAAAGGCATCATAGGATTACCTGTTGAATAAATTGAAAAATGGGATGAGCTAAAAATACCATTAAATAAATACACATGAAAATTAAACATAACATATGGATCTAAGGTATAACATGATATCATAAAATCAAAGCCTCAAGGGTAATCACATAGGAGAATAACATAAACAACATTGTATAATAATATCATACAATCATAAGAAATTCTATAGCAGCATATAACATGACATTAAAATTAGTCAAGGATAAATTCGTATAAATTATCAGATGGTAGAAAAATTTACATAATATATTATGATTACTCCTTAATACCAAACATAATATATCAATGATCAAAGAACAAAACACTATGAATTAGATATCTATTTGGGCACACCCTTCATAAAATGTTCATGATTATATGTTCCATAAAAATGATATCAATAATAAAGAATAATCATAATAATTTCACAAAAAAATAAATGGTCTTTATAATATTGTCCCTTATCATAATGGAACGAATTTACATAATAAAGTAGTTTGGGATAGATAAATAAGTCATGTATTATCACATCAATGTAAGGGATAATAATATATGAATATATGTGATAAAAATATTTAAATAATTTATATTCAATCTATAATATAACCTAATATAATCGTTGTTGAAAATATTATTAAAAGAATATATGAATAATTCTTGAGTAAGACACCCCTTTCGCTTTGGAAATCAAATCTTCAAAATAAAAAGGATTAAATATTATAGGTAAATTTTTTCATTAATGAGATTTAAGGAATATTATAATGAATACTTCAAGTATTTTTATATTAATTTTGGTAGGTAATTCCATACTTATTATATAAATTGAATGAAACATTAATTTCTCCATATTTTTAATAGGCGAAAAAGTAACACATTAAAAAATGTAAAGAAGATTCCTTTCAAACTAGTTTCTAGAAAATTAAAAAATGGACTAAAAATTATTTAAGAAATCTTTTTTGAATTTAAAAATTATTACATAAAAATATTTATAAATCCAAGATTTTTAAAAAAATCATTTTTAAAAATAGAGAGAAAGGAAGTTATCTTTTCTTTTAAAAATTTATAAATAATTAAAATTTTAAAATAGATATAAATTTCAAAATTACATGGAAATATTATAAGTAACTGGAGGAGAAGAAAATAAAGGTGTTTTACTATTAAAATATCTTATGATTTCATCCAATGTAAATTCAAGAATTAAAAAATAATGATTAAAATGACATTGAAACATAAACCCTTACATATTTATTAATAATTGGATCATAACTCCTACAAATTAAGTTGAATAATTATATCATAAGTAATAATTAAATTTAAAGGGTCAGAGATAGAATATTTAAGAGGGTAGAATATACATCATTAAAAATAACTTTTTTGAATTGAAGAACAAGTGCCCCAAGAAATATGGTCTTAGAATTAACCCTTATCTCTAGCTCAACTCTTCAAGTTCTTTCTTTATATTTTTTTTTTCAAGGAATAAACTCTTTTAAATCCCATATAAAAGGACATAGTATTGTTATTTTTGGAAGAAGATAATTTCATGAATGTGTGTAAGTATATTTTAGAGATGTTTTAGTAGGGGTTTGTAATGAAAAATGGATTCAGAGATCTGAAGATATGAGGTGATGTGGTACCGATTTATAATTTAGGAATGTTCTTTTTTCTGAATACCCAAAAACTACTCAATAATAGGAAGTCACAATCAATTAAAATGCCTAAAAATTTTAAAATAATAGAGTGGAATAGATATATTGATGTACAAAATGACTAAAACTAAAAAGTAACATATTTGGAAAATTTTACCCTCCTTAAATATATTGTTACCCAGTTTTAAGAATTTAACTACTTACAATGATTACAATTTTTTTAAATTTTTTTCAATTTATTATTATAAAAATTGTGTTCAAATTATTATATGATTTCAATTATATTGATTTAAAATGTGCAAATTATTTTATCAAATTCAATTCAAAGATGTAGGTGATTTTAATTTAAAATCAATCCCTCAAGTATAATATAAATTGGTTTACAAAAGAAATTATTTTTCATGGAGAAGAAGATCTTATATTATCTATAGGAATAGTATTTTCTGTTATATGAAGTTAAATATTAAAATATTTATATTTATATAATAATTAAATTTCATTTAAATTATTCACTATTATCGATTTTTAGTTAATAAAAATAGAAAATCATTATGCCCAATAAAACATGTTTCATATAAAACTTTTTTCGATGAAAATGAGTATAAAAATACTAAAATATAGTATAAATTTGATTAACATGTAATTAATAATATAAAATAATATAAAATAATAATTTTATAAATTTTGATAAAATTAATGATTAATGAGAGTTATGAATTACTAATTTTATTACGAATAAATGATATCTATAAAAAGAATTAGTATTTTTCACTATCCAATGAAAAATAAATATCTTATGAAGAATCCAAAAATTTTACCATTGGTAAATTTTGATATATATTATTCTTCTAAATGACCCAATTAGAAATATATAAAAATTTATACCAATATTTTCTCAATAAAATAAATAAATATCAGTTTTTATGAAATGAAATTTCCTGAAAAATAGATTGTTTCTTTCTAATAATTTATATTTAAATTTATATTGATTATAACAGATAAAAATATTTCAAATATTTGTATTTAATTTTAATACCAACCAATTTAATTGATATGTTATAGTTTTGATATTCAAAAAATAATATATTAATATTATGTCGTGGTTCATTTAATCTTTTTTTTATGTTTTTTACGATGTCGAATATATTGTTTATTTAAAATAATTGGGTTATATATATAAGAATATTATATAAGAAAAGGAAATAGTTTTATAAAACAAATTTAAAATATTGTTCACCCAAGTGTCTTCAAACATTACATCTCTATAGATTAATTATTCAATGAATGGGTTGGACCATTATTAGGGTAAACCCATTGAAATTTATTAATTCACTTCCTCTATATCGATCAACTAACTAATTTAATCAAAAATTTATTGGTTATAAGGAAATGGGTTCATATAAGATTAATGTGTGGATAAATGTTTAAATTCATACTCATTTATCATATTTTTACACATGAAAATTAAATTTTGGTTTCATATAATGCAATAAAATATAAATAAATTATAATTACTCTTATATGAATTCCCATAAAAATATGTTTGGTAATTCACAATATTAATTGAATATATGAGAAATCAAGGTTTGATTTTTTAAATTTGGAATGTGTAAAAAATAGATTATGAACAAGGATTACTGAGAGACAATTGAAGTTTCTCAAAGATATAAGAACATTTAAAAAATAATAGAATGATCATAAGTGAATGAGAAAAAAATAACATTGAAATTGAAGACTAAATAAGAATGGATTTACATGGATAAAATTTTAGGGGAAGATAATCCCTTATCTTGTGATCTATTTTCATAAATAATGAGTAGAATTCCATGGAATTATAAAAATTCATTGTAAAGGATTAAGATTGGTACCATAATGGGAACATCAATATTAATGGAATTCATGTGATTGAAATGGGATAGAGAGGGGGTATTTATACCCAATGGGGATGATGGTTTATTAGTTTCTAAATGTTGGTCTACCAATTCTATGATGTGGAAAATAGAAATCAATATTCTAACTAATGGTTTTAGGATCATACATGATGAAATTAAGATTTATTTTTCAATTATAATTGAATATAAACCTATAGAATCATATCATATTAATTTTGGAATGGAAAAATAATTTATCCTAAAAATAGTGTTTTAACCAATAATTTCCATTTTATAATTTTTAATGTCTTTTACAAATTCTAAAATTAAGGTTAATTCATTAAAATATAATGTATTAAAAAATGACTTCATTTTTTTTCATATTTTAACATTTAATAATTTTTAATTATATATTCAATCATAGACGATACTAAAAAATCATAACAATTTTTTTATTATTCACATAATAATAATGTATTTTATAAAATACTCAAAACCTGACTATAACATAATATTGACATAATGATTTAAAATATATAGTTTATTCTATAAAAAAGTATTGTAAAAATATCTTTCAAAAAATAATTTTTTAATAAATGTATTTATTTATTGAAAAAAGATCTTTTTTAACATTATCAACATACTGAACATTATAAAAATTACATGAAACATTATAAAAACCATTTCATTATGAATTTATTTAATGAAATTAAATTTTATTTAAACACTAAAATCAAACATTAAATTCTGTTTTAACTATATATTTTCAAAAAATAAAATTATGTTTTTATTATATAAAAAATAATAATCATATTCATCTTTCATGTGTATTTTATATAGTTAAAAAATAATTAAAATAGAATTGAATAATCTAGTATTTCATTTAAAAAATTAAAATTACACTTTTATAATATGAGTATACATATACATAGATCCTTATTATATTGATATATGATCTATGTGTAATGTGCTTGATTGTGGTACTTCTATGGGGTGGATTAGTTGAAAATATTGTATTGGGGACCACCAATAACAAGATCTTATCCTGTAATTGATTATTTTAAAGCATTATTAATTTACACATTCTGGGGAATGGTCACGTGTGAACCGTAGTTACAGTATCTCACTCCCATGATATATTAAATTAGTATAAAACAAATGATCATAATGGTTTATGAATTTTCTTCTCTATTCTGCATCGATTATCTTCTGTCATTATCCCTTATATAGACTAATTTTAACATTAACATTATTACTAGTGGTCATAGTTCCCAACTGTCATAATAACCAACTATGATATTGTAACAAACATCCTGATAAAAATTGAAATATTTATTCTAAATATATATGTGCGTCTAATAAGAAAATATTAATGATAATAACTAACAAAATATTTCCATTAATTAAAAAATAATATATTTATATAATATTATCATTTCAAAAAAAGTGACTTTTGGACTTATAATAATAATATATTAATATATATATCATGTTTTAAAATGAAACTATATATACATATATATATATTTATTTAGAATATGAACCCAATTTACTTATCCCACATACAAGTTCAAAAAAATAAATTGAAAATATTATTTTGATTCACTATTATAAAATGAGCATAGTACTAATTTTTGGGATTTTTGTGAAATAATATGTTGATAGGTTAATAGTTACGAAATATTGATTTTTCTAAAATTTTTACATTGATCAAATATTCAGCTCATGTGCTAGACCTGAAATATTATGAAATACTATAATTTATTAACATATATTTAATGATATAAATAAGGAAAAATGGAAAATAATTTTCAATTATATATTATATTTTTAATTTTTTACATCTTAAGAAAATTTTTATTATTATTTCAAAACTGTCTTCATTTTCTATGTTTAATTAAAGAAATTCATGGTGTAATTTTGATTTTTCTTCCATTTCATTACACATTATTTTTTACATAAATCAATTAGTATCATAAAAACTAGTAACCATCAATAATTTATCATATTTTTTTAATGTTTTAAGAAAATATTTTATTAAAAAAAATTATATTTGTTATGTGATTTTAAATTAAAATAAAAAATTCATATATTTATGATATTAAATTAAGATAAATAATTCCATGTTTTGTATTCATAATATGAATGTTTGGTAATAAGGGTATACTAATACTTTTAGTAATAAAATAGTTGAAATATCTAATTTTTAATTGAGAATAATATGTGTTTAAATGATTATTCTAATATTGCTCCAAATTTATTAAATTAAATTGTATTTTAGACCTTATAAAATTATTTTGTAGTTTTTAAAATTATAGCTACATTTATTACAAACTATGTCTCACATAAATCCTTAAACATTCATTCCATTCCACTCTTTTCCATCATAGACCATTATTTCCCATTTAGAACCCCTCTTCCTCGCTTATAAATAGAATATCACGTCCACCAATTGAATTGTCCCATCATATTTCATATTTTTATTTAACCCCTACATAAATATTCTAAAAAAGTTTCCTTTGGACACCGTAATTCTTAGATCCACCATATGTAATCCTAGGTCCCTAAATTCAATGGCCATTTTTAAGGGAATGTTTGAGTGCTCAACGTTGCTAACATATTGTTCTTAAAATTTTGTTTATATTTTCTTCATTTTCAATTAACCATAACCATAGTATAATAAAAAAATAATCATTATTTTTTTATTTAGTTTATATAATAATAAAACCATTATTTATTGAAATACATATAGAAAGAAAAATAAGAAGTGTCATTCTTATGTGTGAATGGATTACTACCCCCTTGATGTGATGAGTATGGTTTTTCACCACCAACATTCATTTCTAGTTAAAAATAGTTATTTACTAGGATAATATAATATTTATAAATTATATATTATTCATAATTTATTAGATATTTTATTTTATATATCCCATAAATTCAACTAAAATGGGGGTGTCATATTTGTGTTTGTGTAGACTACCACCTCCATGAGATGATGTTTCTATTTCAGTATCCATGTAAATTACATTTGTTGACATAAACAGGTATTTGATATATGAAAAGTGTTATTTAAAAAACATTAATATTATAGAATGATATTATAATAAATTCCATATGTAATAGTAGAAATCAAGAGTTAGTGTAAATTTGAATACTAAATCCACATATTTTTGTAACTCTTTTTGATTGATTGTATTAATGTAGAACCTATTTTTATATATAAAGTTTCCTATAATGGAATATTAATGTATAAAATAATTACCAATTCTTTAGATTATGATACTATTTTAAAACACCATTGACCATTATAAGAAAACTAAAATTGTTAAATTGAAATTAATCGAATAACCCAGAAGGACCAATATAAAAAACCATAAAATATACATAAAATATTTTTATAAATTTACCTTGTGAAATTATATATGGTTGAATAATATTATGGGGAATATATTTAATGAACAAAATTTAATTATACATGTAGTTAAGTTTAATTGTAGAATACTTTTGGACATTATGCTATAGTATCTTCTAGGACACCCTCTTTACATTTTGGTTTGAAATTATCTTTTCTTTCCCATATTTTATATTATCCAAATTTAAATTATATCTTCCATATTATTTATAAATATTCTCCAAAAATATATACGCACATTACACTACATTTATTATTAAGGGAAAATGAATTTTTATGTTTTATTTAATGTTTTCTCTTTGATGAAATAAATAACATTAAGTGAACCATTCATTATCATGAATCGTGTCCTATTTCAAAACAATGTTTTTTTGTAATATCCCATGTAACCTAGTTTAAAGGAATAATAAGCTCGATTTCTTTCTTAACCCGCTGTAACAATCATTCTTTGAATTGAGATATATTATAAATATATTATTATTTAAATTTCATGTCACATTTCAATTGGTGGTTATGAATATGAGAAACCAAATGATTAAATTTATGTATAATGGTTCAAATAAATTATGTTTTAGGGATTAATTATTTTTAAATTAGCACTCAATTGTTATTGAACTCGTTTTTATTCAATAATTTATTTTCTCCAATAATGATTTATTACATTTATGATTTTAAATCCTAATTAAATTATTTCACATTAAAAAATATAAAATTATAAAACATTAATAATTTTGGAAATCATAGTATAAAAATATCCTAGGGTGGAATATATATTTTTTGAAATGATTGATTTTTTTTGAATAATTAGATATACAGATTTCTCAAAATTCTTTCATTTAATTTCATTAAAACGTGTAATTTATAAGTCACATTATATTTTTCATTTTCAGTTAATGTTATATATTATCTTATTTATCTATAATAATATAATAAATTTCATTTCAATATGAAATATTCTTGATTTTGATATATGTTAATTGGTTTCTTAAAAACCCATCTTCTTAAAAATTATTTTCCACTGAGTTTTATGCAATACATTAAAATTTGTTCTGAATGAAATAGTTATTTAATATTTAATCATTGATAAAATATTATAATAAAATTTCTATTATATTTTAAATTAAACACTTTTACTTTTGTTAATTATGAATAGTATGCATTGTATAAATTGGTCACCTTATTAATGGTAAAGTGGGTAAAAACTATTGTTAAACTATGAGATAATGTATCAAAATCAACTCAAAACATTCAATTATTCCATTTCATGTGATTTATTAGATAATTTTATTTCCAAATTCAAATATATGTCATTTATATTCCATTTTACCAAAATAATGAAATTTATATGATTTCAGAAATGAATATTTCAAAATGTCAGAATCTTGACTTTAATTTATTTTATATTTCCACATGGGAATATGATTATGTAATGAATGAATATAAAATTTTATTATGACTAAAATATATTAAAATTTATGTTTTTTTAATTTTCTGATATCATATAGTTACCAACAAATATTATAAGATGCTAAAAATATTCTTTTAAAAACACATGAAAAATTAAAATAACAAAGTTTAAAAATAGAAAAATCAATATTTTTTATGAATTATGTTGTAACATAAAATTTATGGTTATAAATTTTTTATTAATCATGGTTAATGAGTTCTAATAAAATTAATTTCTTATATTATATTCATTAATGGAAAATTAATTAAATGGTTTCAAAAATGAAAATAGTGATATTTTAAGGAAACTATTATTTTATGCACTATCCTAAAAATAATATTAAAAATTAAAGGGTACAAGTGGGAATATATATAGTATAACATTTCATAAATTTTACATTTATTTTACTTTATTTACCATTTATTAGAAATTACAACCCTTCAACATTTAAAGGGTTTTCACCATCGTTATGTATAAAAATTGTTTATTATGACATTAAAACAATTATTAGTGCTAAATTGTCAAAAACCATTCATAAAATACATTATTAGGTTATATTCGAACCTTAATCATTTCACTATATAATATGATTAATTTTAGATCCACTTTTCCATGATTGTTTCTTAATAATGTCTTAAATATTTGGAAAATTACAATTGTTCCCCTCAACTAAAATATAAAAGGAAACATCAAACCTTACATTTTCAAAACTAATGATCCATTTAGATAATCTGAATCCTAAAAACCAGACTTCTATACATCATTATCCACAATATATATGTTCTATGATCCCCAAAAAATTGACCCTAGTGCCATTAATAAGGGATTCAAATGATGTTTGTCTACGAGAAGGTAATCATCCTAACCAATATCTTTCATTCTTTTTATTATTTTTACACCTTCTATTATATCGTAACTTTATTAATATAATAACACCATTATCTATCATATAATTATATTTTAAAAGGTTTATTGACTAATAATACTACATGACCTTCCCAATCAAATGATAAACAAAACTATAACACTTGTATACGACGGACTACCGCCTTGAGAATCATTGAAATTTGTCAAACAAAACCACCTCACAGGGAATTAATATTGATAGAAACACTGAATATATTGTATAAATATTAAAAATAAATAAATCATTATATATAATATATCATTTATTCTCTTACACTATTACCTATTAAAAAAATGAAAACACAACTCATGCATATGTATGGATAACCATCTCCACAATATGATACGAATAATTTATTTTATCAACCATCATGATTAATTATAAAAATGTATATAATGAATAAATATATTATTTATAAAATTATTATCATTATATATAGTATGAAACTATAACATATACACAATATCTGAATCATTTAGATAAAAAAAATGTTAAAACAACCCTATTAACACCTAAAACAATGATAATAACATATGATTGTTGTTTTATGGATGATAATATATTATAAGTGGATCATATATGATATTAAAAATATGAATCTGTTCCTGGTATAAATTAATAACATGATTAAAACCATTATAATGGATGTAAGAGAATTTTCAACAAAGTGGAAGTGTGAGTTAAGGGTTTTTTGCACTCAATTTTCTGCCATTAGGTTTTACTTTTACTTTATTAACTATGTTACTTGATTTACATGTGTGAAAATCACATTTAATTTATTATGTTGTATTTAATATTTTTTATATACTTTTTACACATAATATTTTTATTGTTAAATTCTCTCTTCAATGATATTATTAGTCCTTGATATATATTCTCATTTCTCTTTCCATTAATAAATATTTACTGTTGCACACCTATTTATATTTATTTTTTTTATAATTCCAATATGATGTTCTAATAATGAATATATATTTGTTAATGATGATCGAAGTTTAAATTAAAACAATCACTTTCATGAAGTTATAATTTAAATGTTAACAATGTGGTTAGAGTTTATTTGATAATCTCAATTTTCACTAGGATTGTTTATATTTTATTATTGAAGGAATACTATTTTATATACATCATAAAATTTGTCAATTGTATTATCCACAATATTGTTAATTAATTTCCAGGTTTTGTAACAACATTTCATCTCTTTGGAATATAAATATTTCGTTGAAATTTTTAAACTAAAATATGATCTCATTTATATTTTGATTAGTTATATTTTTCTTCCATTATTCATTTTCTAGTATTCCATACAAAAGATATTTTTATTTACTCAAATTATTTATTATTTACATTTTAATCTAGATAAATTTTTTTAAAATTTTTGAAAGTGATTTTTTTATTTTTTTTCTAGATGTACCATTTCCTACTTTTATTGCAGAAAAATTGAATGGAATGATTAATTTTAATGTATATTATGTTCACCAAAACACACACCCCCATAACCATTTGATGATAATTTTATTATTCTATATGATTAAAATATTTTTTCAAATAAAACTATTTAATTAATAACTATTTTTTTCATTTTCACAATATTTATTCTATAAAAGACATTAATTTATTAGGAAACAAATATTTGTAAATTTATTATAGTCAAATTTTATCTCTTATTAAAAAAAAATTAATTAAATTTATCTTAAAAAAATAAAATATTAAGATCATATTTCATTGGAAAATGAATTTATATTAAAAACTGTTATTATTTATATAATGGAAATGAATATTTCCATAACCAAATACAATTCATATGTATTTTTTCAATGAGAAAGGTATTCAATTTACTGGAGAAAACATAATATTACATATAAATTATATAATATTGCTATTTATTAAGAAGGAATATTTTTCATGAATTAAATGGTCATTCAGTATAAGATTAATTAATTTTACCTATTAATAAATGGTTGGTTATAACAATTACTTATCTCATCAACACATTGATAGGTCTCGTGAGATGGAATAGGTTTGGTTTTGGGAAGAGGCCTTAACCACTTAACAAGGTGGGATTCAAATGAGTCCTATATTTTATGTTTATAAAGTAAGATATTATACATTGCGTCATTATGAATTTATGTATTTTCTTCCATGTTATTAATTGAATACTTATGATTTCTATGAATAAGAATCAAGATCATTTGATAAATCATATAAAATTATCTGATCATCATTTTTTCAGGAAATATTATTATTCATTGTCATGTTGTTGGTTAAATATAATGTGTTTTCATTTATTCACATTTCCATATTGATTATACCTTTTTACCCAATATAAATTCAACTATACATATCCCTTGTTTAGTATTTCATCCCACCAATTTTTTTCTATCCCCCATGATATAAATAAGGAATCATTAAATGAGTTCAAGTGTGTAGGCTATTTACTTTAAATTTGTTATATATTTTTTTCGAATGTAATTTAAGAATAATGTTCTTATCCATTTATTCAAAACTACTAAATTGATCGATTAATGGGCATGTGAACCCTTGTATCATTTAAAATATAATAAATTATAGACCAGATATAGATTAATAGAGTTATTTTTTCTATTGGTGTTGTCAAATTATGGTCAGTAGAGACCCAAATAACTATATTTTTTTAACAAAAATATTAGAGAACATAACCCTATTATTTATATTGATTACAGGTCAATGTACATAATAATAATTTAATGTTTTATTATGGTAGATATTAGGTGGATATCTATAAAACAAACCATTTTATGGATCCTAAAATTGTATGAGGTTATGGAATATAAGAATATAGTGGAAATTAATAATAGAAGGGATGGTCTAATATAAATTTTTCATCATTCTATTTTTGTGGAGTGTGCACTTTAATTGAACCTATTTTGACACATGTGAGGGATATTATTGGGATAAATTATATTGTCATTATGAACCATTAAGATGTAGTTGAACATTTCATGATCAATAATTATCCAGGATAATTATAATTGGTATTTGATTATAATGAAAGTTAAATTATTTAGACATTATATAAATGATTTTCAATAATATTTTGTTTCATACTATGAATATTTCTCACAATAATAATTTTTGTTTTAATCATTGGATGGATCCATACTGTACCAAGTTAATATTTAATGTGATTAAAAATTGAATGGTTTTTCTCGTGAAAAATCAAATTAAAATAATCTAGAAATGGAAAAATTTTAATATGCCTAAGAATATATCATGTTATATGATTAAAAATATTAACATTAGTGAGTATCCGGACATGCCTAATAAGATAAAAAGGGTGATTCAAGAAGACCACAGAGAAAAAAATCAATTTTATATATGTTTATTAATTGTGAAGAATAAATTAGGAAAATGTATCAATGGAATGAGAATATTATTTAGGTATAGAAATGAAGGAAATAAATAAATTATTATTTAGAAAAATTTAAGAGATAGATATGGAGATAAAAATTTATTCATATGGTACCATTTATAGTTCAATTTCATAATTATGGTGAAAATTATAATTATATAAATCAATATGCATTTAAAATGGTAAACTATTAGACTATGGATGGAAATATATAATTCCATTTATTAATGTGAATTGATTAATGTGTTTATGTTGTGGGATTTAGCTGTTATCTTATACAAGTGATATAATAATAATATTCATTTTCTAATTATCATGCATCATATATGGAATTTTTCATTGTATATTTTCAATAAGAATTTGAATACAAATGTTGAAATTTCCAATAAAAAAATGTTGTAGTGATATGGTTATATTTTTTGAGAACACTTTATTATGTTAAAGATAACCATTGATATTTCACTTCTATTGAGTTAATAATTTTTATTTCAGATAAAGAGGTGATTGATTTTAATGATGTAAATGTAAAATTATTTCTAACCATGATTTTTTTAGTGGGTTCATAGAAATGTGATTTAATTCCTCTTTGATGAAGATTATTTCATCATTGGATTTATGGAACATATTCAACATTATGATATATTTATTTATGAATAAGGATTATGGAAATTTTTTAATAATATTAATTAATTATTATTTTATAATTATTAATTTTTTTATTGTTTTAAAAGAATATATGGTAAATGTATTCATGTGAATGGTATGAACCATTTTCAGATACATTATATGGTATGGGGATAAAGGTTTAATCAAATAATTCATATTTTCTGGGGTTTTATTTTATTTAGATATATTTTCAATTAGTCTTATAGTAAAATATTTACGGAATGGATTTAGATCAACATTGGGGGTCATTGATGATATTTTATATTGTAATGTATTATATTTATCTATATTGGATAACCTATGATGGAATGTTTATTTTTGAGAAGAAGTGAATCAATATTCCTTCTTTAATGGAATAATGTAATCTCTTAATAGTTACTGGTAGTGAATTAGGTATGAAAAATGGAACTTGAAGAATAATTTCATTGAATAAGTACCTAACTAAAAATTCATCAAATCATAACTAAATGATGATATTGTATATATTTAATGTAAATTTATCATGTAAGTAAAATTTATTATGTTCTCAATATTTATAGTAAATAAAAACCTATAAATTATGTTAAAGATAAATAATTATAAAATTATTCTTTTACTAATATTTCATATGAACTGATGGTCTTCTCACCCCTCACCGATTTATGGTTTGGCGGTCGTTATCTTTCTCATGACAATGTTATATATTAAAATATATTATCCCTTTAATGATATTTTTCTCCACCGTATGTATAATTTAACTCCCACCAATATTATTTTATCCTAGAACATGATTATATGTCATTTCATGTATCCATTATCCTTATCACTTCCCCCTTTTAAAAGATATTTCATTATCCATTTGTTTATTTTAGAGTTTCAATAATGGTATTTATTATTCATAATATATTGATGAATAAGATATACTTTTGATGGTGAAATTTAAAAAAAAATTGGATAATGTTACAACATTAAAATTTAATGTTAATAAATTAGGCTTGGTAGCATTATTAACATGAAACAACGAGCATTAAGGGAATTGATAAATATTATAAAAATACAATTAATAATATGTGCAATATCAAAGAATTGGTGGGTTTTAATATTGGTAACATTATTACAAAATATATTTATTATAATCATAATTAGTTAAATTTATTAATAAATTCATATGAAATAATAACTAAATTTTTAATGAACTCATTTTATGCCTCATAATTGAATTATCTTCAAAAAATTGAATTCATTTACTTTTCAAATGGATGTTATAAATAATATTTTAATAATATAGTAATTATAATTCAAAAAATGGACTTCCTTTTTAAAATAATAATTTCACAATTTACTAATGATGAAATAGATATAATCTCTTAAATTTATTTGTTGTCATTGAATAGTGAAAAGAACTAATTTTATAAATACTCTCATTTAATTTTAGTAAATTAAATTGTTGAAAAGTACCATTATATTTTTTTTGGGTATTATATGGAGATATCATCTATTATATTCATATTAATCTAATTAATTCTATTTCAATGATATATTAGCATGCTTTTGAAAAATGTTAATTTTTATGAATAAGAAAAAAATTTGTAAACAATTGTTTAGCATTCGGTATAACTAAAGTATATCCAAATGTATTTCTTTCATTTATATATATTTAATCCTAAAAATAGATAAAAAATTTGTAATCATTACTATTTAATTCTATAAATACATCACATAATTTATTGTCCTTATGAACATTGAATATGTAAATATTTTTCACATTAATTAGGGTAAAATTTATAAAATGATATTAAAACTATGAGATAAGGTAAAAAATCAACCCAAAATATTCCACTATTTCATTAAAGGGTTTAAATTATATTGTATTCATAAAATTTTAAATATATGGTATATGAGTTCCATTACCCCTTGGTAATTAAATTTATATAATTTTGACTATTGAAAATTCTTTAAAGTCACTCTCTGGCCTAAAATTAATTTTATGTGTTCAAATAGGGATAATTATATGTTATGAACAAATAAAAATGTTTATTTTGAATTTATGTTTTTAATATTTCTAATTTTAAATTATTTTTATTTTAAAGTAATGGTTTATTTACCTTCAATGTTTACATGATTCTAATATAGTTCAAGTCCATATAGTACAAAAAATCAAGGATAATGATTTTAAAAACATCATATGTAATATTTCTTGTTTGAAATAAGGTGTCACAAGATTTAGATTTTTAATTATATTTTATAATTTATGGCTAAATATTTTATATTCGATTTAATTTTTATTTCGTGATGTATATAAACTCATATTAAATCAATAGTGTGAAAAATTAACTTATTGTTAAATTATGAAAAAATATCTCTTCATCATAAATTATAAAAAAAACATAAATTTCAAAAAAAATATCATGTAATAATATTTAAGTGTTAAAATTTCATCCATATTCCATTTAGTGGTGACTTTTATTCAATACGTAAAATTATAACAGTTTAATGTCGAAATATTATTTATCATTATTATGGTTAAAAATGGTTATTGAAGGGCTCAAATCAAATTATAAGAGTCAAATTGACCTGAAAACATTATAAAACATATTTTTTTATTATATTTCAACAACAGGTTTACAACCATAGATTATGAGTAAATTTGGAGAAATTTTTCAAATATTGATTCATAATAATATTTAAAAGTAATATGTAATTATAGTTGTACCACTCTACTTGATATTTTAATGGAACTACTATGCTCACTTATTAACACATTATTATACAATTACAAAAAAAACACAAAAAAACATTCCCCAACAACATTATATAGATTATAAAGGATATAAACCTCACAAACTATCCATAACATTGTACTTAAAAAGATATAAAATTGAGGTGTCTCTAAGAGAAGGTTACCATCTTAATCACACTTATTTTTTCTATATATTTTAAAAAATTAATTTTTTCCATATAATTAAAATATAAAAAATCAAATATATCCCATCACCTGATATTTAATTATATTTTTGAAAGATTAATTATCAATATATTTCTCTATAAAATGGAATACAAAACAACTGCGTGTATATATGACCAATTACCCCCTCATGAATCAATGTGACTTTTTTTCATCACTCCATCACATACGTATTCATAATTATTGAACTAATTATGATAGATAACACTTATGACATAATAATAATTCAATAATTTTAACATATCATATACTCTATAACACATTCAACCACTAACAATGATAAAGGTGCTTGTGTGTGTGCATGACAAACCATCTAAACAATGTGTTGGGATTAAAGTTCTATATATATCATTCAAAAATTATTATTATATTTATATAATGAATAAATTTAATAAATTTAATATTTATTTTAATTTTGAGATGATGAATCTATAACCAATGAACAATAAAAGTGTAGACATCATCCCTAGTAGCATTAAATCATTACATAGTTTGTTACATTATCATTGATACAACTTCCAAATCCTAGAAAACAATGAGTTTATGTGTTTTTATACCAAAATTAAATATATGATATGCATATTACATTGGAAAAAGGATAATCAACAAAGAAATAAACACTCATCATCCTAAAAACTCATTCCAAGAATTCATCTTCATATTTCGAGGAGGGGAAATTTTTTTTTGGTGAGCTCAAATTATTAATAACCGATAAGTAGAGTGGATTATATAATGAATCTATAATTTATTAAAAATACAGGATCACAAATAAAAAAACATAAATTAAATTTAAATAAGTGTATAATGAATAATAAATATAAACATGTAAATAACTAAGACAAATTCAATTTAATAAACAATTTAAGAATAAAATACCTATGTAGATAATTTTAAAGTAAATTATTTTTCATGGGTAATAGTAATTGAATTAAAAATTATGGAAATGCTTAAATATTGGATTCGATGTTTCCTAGGAAGATGGAAAATTTGGCATTATGACCTTTTGTAATGTGTTATCAAAAATAATAAGTAAAAATGCATAATATATGGCCATCTAATTCATCACATGAGACAATCGATTCATCAATGGGGTTACTAAAAATGTAGAGACCCATACATGATGTACATGGACATTAAATTAATTTTGCAGAATACTTAATACATAACAAAAACAAACACCCAAGGACTGTAATAGTTTACTATCTTTTGGAACATGAAATATAATCTTCTAATCATGGGTAAATATCTTCAACATCTCCCAGAAAGATCTTCCGCTTGTGTTTTTTGCCTAAAAAATTTCATTATATCCTGGGGAAAAAACATAAAAAGGGTAAGCTAAAATGCTCAGTAAGGGTAAACATAGAGAACATAAAACAATCCATAAACATTTGAATGCAAATACTTGGACATAAAATCTCAAAATCTAAATCATGAGAAATGTCATAAATCTTCGAATTACGTAAGGAATATATCATGATGGAACATTATTCATGGTAAAATAACATTGGAATAAAATATTTAATAGTGGAAAACCATTAAGAAAATGTTATGATTTCCACATTATCCAAGACATTGCTACCAATACCATCATAGTATACGTATTCCATTATTGAATCGGGTTTACTTATTGTTCCAACCCTATATTTCTGAACCAGAATCACATTCCATTCCATCCATGTATATCTCATGAGATATAAATCTTTACCCAATTCATTGGAGGGAGATATAGGTCCCACCCATCTCATAATGAAACCATTCTTACTTGTGCCACAAAATAAAAATAAAACATTCATCATAACCCAAAGAATAAAATGGGTTCCAAAAACATCATCCCATCATAACATAATCCATATAAAACAAATGGATATAATTTCATCATAACAATAATAAAATAGTGTAAATAATAAAGACATTATACTTGAAACATATCATACTAAATAATGTCATCTTAGATGGAAAACAGTTTAGAAAAAACACTTGAAATGAATTCTTGAAGAAAATATCATTTCTTCTTAAAAATAATTTTCTTTTCTCAAAATTCCATGCAATTTAAAAATAAAAGTATTTTGTTGAAAATAATCCTGAAATCTTGTACCAGAAGCTTCATGAAAATAAGGTGTTATGAAACCGTAAAAATCCATCCATCCGTATAAGTTGAAAAAAAACATTCTTCTCGTACTTTTGTTGGAAAGGTCAAAAAGTACATCGTATGATAAATAAAAGAAGGATTCCTTCCATATGACATGGTAAAAGTCAAAAAAAGGTAAAAATGACTTTATACATAAATGAATGAAAAGTAAAAGTTTTATGAAAACATTTTGAGAACATATAGACATGGATGATAAATATAACCCCAGTAAACACTTAGGAATAAATAATCTCAGATAAGAATGAGATTCAAATAATTATCCCTTACCTGATGTTCAATTTCTTCTGTATGTGTCAGAGACTCATGTATAGTGGGTTTAAACCTATTATTTTCTTATACTGAATCATAATAATATTTATGATAACATATATGATTCACTTATGACATTATATTAACTGTTCATTGGTCAATTCCATGTTAAAGAAGTTTTATGGGTAAAATCATTTCATTTATCGTACATGTTTGGACTTATTGTTCTTGATATTATTATTAAGTATATCACGATTTACTTAATTCCATAATTTAAAACATGATTTTTAAATAATATATATTCAGAATATAATATATATAATAGATTGATAAATGGAATGAAATACACCGTTCATGGAGACGGTAGGTCGTACGTAGGCATTAACACTTTTTTCGTTTACTTATTAAATTGAATGGAATTATGTAAATAATACATATATTTCCCTAAATCCAGTATAATTATTATGTCATATCATTCATGATTATTTATTATATATACTTTATAATCATACTTGAATGGTTAATCATGGAGAATGAATCTAATCGCGTTTGTGGAGACGGTAGTCTGTACATACGCACGAGCGACAATATCATTCTTTTGATATTAAGATTTTATATAATTGGATGGTATATAATATATAATGAATCATAATAATGTTATATTTATTAATTATATCATTTATACTCATTATTATACCAATCCATATGATGAAATGTTTGAATAAAAAACTACACCACGACTTGAAGATGGTAAGCCATACGTACGCATGTGTGGTGACTTTTTCATTCATAGGATGTATTAAATAACTAATATTGTTGTAAACTTTTTATAATAACATCAAATTATATATAAGATACTGGATTTATTATTTTATAATGGAATCAACAAAGATGGAGGAAGTGGAAGAAGAACGAAACTTGAAATAGGTGGTGAGATATTTACCTCTTCTTCGGGTTTTTTCTATTGATTTGATCAAAAGGGATCCATAGGTAGGCTTTATGACAAAATGAAGGCCTCTAGGATGATGGGAGGATAGTTTAGAGGGTATTTTTGTAGGGTTTGGATGAGCCAAATGGATTTGGAAGTGTGAATTAGAGAGAAGGGGGAATGACCTTTTATAAGAGGGCTGAGGAGAACCTTAGAAAAAACTGAAAATATTATTTTATAATAAATTCATATTCGGTTTATAATGGCTCAAAAGTTACTTATTTAGATGATAGGGTGGGTATGGGTCGAAATCCGTTCATCCAATAGGTTTTATACAAGTTTAGTTTACCATTTTAACCTTATCGTTTATATTTATCTCTAAGTTAAATAATATAACATGTACTATGTTTTCTTGTATTCTTACACTATATGGTTAGTAAACATTCTATAAACTACCAATAGAACCCCAATTGGTTCATTAATATCATATATATTACAATATATGTCTTTTGGAAAATCCTTAGATCTTTAAGACCATTATAACAGTTAATTATATAATATTTGTTTAAAAAACAATTTTATGTCAATTTTGACTTCATTTAGTGTTTTGTTTTTTTCTAAATTCAAAACAGCATTATTACTTCAATAAAAATACTTCTAACCAACCCTAATATATTATATTGACCTAGAAAATTTTATTAATTCATAAAACGTCTCAAATTACATTTATTTAGGTATTCATAATTTCAATTATGTTAATATTTCATTAACAAGGTAATTACTGCATCATCATTGTGTCATAAATAAATTATATTATTTAATTTTTATAAATTATAAATAAAATAAAATTATTTAGGAAATCTTTTTAGCTTTTTAATGAATTTTTATAGTCGAATTTATATTGTATTTAACTCTATATCAAAAGTGTTGTACTTGTTAAACCTTGATTTTAACTCTTTTAACTTATCTTTGAATTAAATAATAATAAATGTCCTAATCTATTCCAAGTGGACCAAAATGGTCATATTTTATTACTAAGGTTGTTTTTGGTATAATTACACTTATCTAATATAATTAGGACATGTGTTAGGATAATAATAATATCATTTTAGCCTTAATTACCCTATTAACATTTAATCGTGGTAAATAAAAGAAAAAAGTTACTATTAACCAAATATTATTTTAATCTCATTGAACCACATTTTAATTAATGATATCAACCACGTCTCTTTGAGTTTTTAAATTCAACGCATATAAGTGGTAAAATTATGTTTTATGTAAATTTTCAAATGCTCCTAGGAGATGGGTAAAAGACGGTAAAAAGTTCATTAAAACTTTTATATATCTAAAATTATTATAAAATCACTCAAATGAATTACACTAAACATATATAGGTATTATGTATGTATATTTACCTAAAATAAATTTAAATAAAATATATAATTATTTAAATAAAAAATTTTTTTTGAACTATAACTCAGGGTTTTTCACTATTCATCAAAAATTGAATGTTTTCAGAAAAATACCAAAAATTCACCCATGGATAATTTTGATATTTCGAAACCACAAATGAAGTTCATTTAGAAAGATAACATTTATAAAATCTTAAAAAGTGGGTATTACTATTCATAAGGGATTGTTTCTATAATATTTCAATAACATATAATTGTTTAGTGAATCTCGGTATTGTGTACAATGCAAGCTATCGAGGAAGGTTGATCTTGCATGTAATGAAAGCCATGAATAGGGTTGCGTATACTACTATATAAAACAGTTTTGTGTATAGCACAAGATAATTTTGGTGTATTGTACAACAGAAGACATCAAAGAAATTAAAAATAATATTTCTCCTAAAGTCTCAATGTTTTACATTCTACTCCCCTTAAAATGAATTTTTCCCTTGAAATTCGTCGGGGTTATAAATCGTTTACTATATGAAAGATTATTTCATAGAAACCCACATCGTAAAAAGGAATACTAAAACATCATTTCAAAAAGGAACTTTAGTTACATTATAGATACCCAAAGTAACTCATCACTGGGTTTCCACATATGAGAATATATGTGAAAATATAGATATTGAAGAGAAATATAACCATTATGTTCTGATAGAGAGTGGTAGAGAACATGGCTATGAAAAATCCAACAATCAAAAAGCTATAAATTTGTGATGATCTAAGGTACCATATAACTCATTGGATATGAGGGCGGTGGGACACCATTTTTGGTTTTCAAGATCATTTACCTAATGTTGATAATTTTTTGTATTGGTAGAAATACTTACTTGATTTCAGGGTAATGTTATCGTTGGTCATTCCATGAACAATATCTACTTCATCTCTTATTGAAATAAATGAAGTTGAATTTTTCATTATTGAAGTGTTAGCAGATCGTGTGATCAAATTATGGGTCATTCCATATGTCTTTATCAGAAAAATATTATCACAATTTATTAAATATACATAAGTCCATAAATGCTGAGATTAATAGTATATGGTTACTAAAATATAATTATACTACATCTATCATACCTCTTAATAAATTAAAACTAGTTTCTACTAACCAGGGACTTCTTGGAGGCCAATGGGAGGTGATAAAGGCCTATCACACTTCAGTTGTGGGTTCGATTCCCATATCCTTGTCTGACGTGATGGGTTTTCCCCCATCCTAAAGGTTTCCCTTTTTCGAAAACTATACTTATTATCAAATAATGAATATTTCTAGACTTAAAAAATACTATCTGATGTCTAACATAATCTATTCCAATATTTATGTTTATCCCAAATCCTTCTGTCCAATCTCATTGTATAAATAAAACGAATACTTGAAAGGTCATCTACCAAGAATTGAATACAATCATTTATCACCCATATATCATAAGATATATCTTTTTGGTCACATTCCAAACTTGTGAATTCCTTAATCATGTATTCTCTTGAAAAATGAATACCCATTGAACCTTAGTGAAAACATGAATGCTGTCAAAAGTTTACACTGTCCACATAAAAAAATCCCAAAAATTATATATACTCAAACAATGATATCACTTTGTCCTTATATCAATAACAATCTCATGAATACTACCAAACATATTATTTTCTCTTTATCCATTCATTATCCGCATATAATCTTCTTTACAAAAGTATTTCAATATAATTATTGAAAATGAGGATAAACCAATACATTGGTATTTTAATATTTCACAATACTATGAATGAGATTCCATGATACTATTTTGAAATCCCATTATATAAACACTTAATCATTCTACTACATCACTGGCATACTCAACATCACAAATAGTGATCGCATGTGACATCCCTTTTTTCCTTTGCCTTAAGTGGTTGTTGATGTCGATCATCATTAACCCTTATATTAGGGAATTCGTTAGAATAATGCCACATTTTATTTCAATTGTAGCATTGAAGCGTTGGTGGTGCGCTCTTTGTAGTTTTTCTCTATTCACTTCATTAGCTACCTTTTTCCCATTACTTCGACACTCAACTTCTCGATGACCTTCTTTTCCACACTTAAATCATTTTCAAGTTCCTTTTAGAAAACCTCCAACATTCTTCTTTCCACACATTGATCATAAAGAAACATTCATATTCTTTTCACCATTGTTCTGAGATTTCTCCTTGAACTCCATCTTTTGTTTCTTGTCAAAACCATGAGATAGATATGTAACACCAAATTTCAGTTCTAACTTGATATCACAATGCACAATTTCTTCATAGCTACAAATTTCTCTTATAGCTAATTCCCTTCGAAGACTTGGTTTTAAGCCACTGAAGAATCAATCAACTTTACATTCAGGTTGGACAATAAAGCCAGATTCATACCTTGCAAGCCTTGTAGAATTCGCCTCGAATATAACAACAGATTCATCATCCTTTTGCATAAGCTCAAGTAACTCCATTTCCATCTTTTTTTGAAGTATACAATGGAAGTAACTATTAAAAAATATGTTCTTCAACTCGTCCCATTCCATGGATTCAATTTCACCTTGAGGCCTTGTATTCTAAATTAGAGTCCACCACTGGTCTGCATCACATTTTAAATGGTAAACAGCTAGAATGGATTTTTCATGTTCTGAACATTGACATATGGAAAATATCTTTTCAATGGTACGGATCCATCGTTCAGCAACAAGTGGATCAGAAGACCCACTAATTGAAGGTGGACGTTGCCTCATAAAGGACTCAATAGAATATTGTTCCCTTCTCTGCTCATTTGGAAGTCCATAATGATTCATAGCTTGTATAGGTATAACAATAAGATTTTTCACTCTATCTCCCATAACATTGGTTTTTTTAGGAGGACAATCATTGCATCATATAATATATTGATCAACAAGGTTCCTTCGGGTTCCAGCCATCATCTAAACCCCAAAAATAATAGTTTGGGAGGAAAAAATCATGTTATGAAAACAACATAATAAAGGCCGAGTACCTTCAATATCTAAGATTTTAGGTTTAATTATAATATCATTACCGTAATTCTTGTACTATATCATATACTTATACTTAATCTTAGGGACATCCCTAGACATACCTTATAAATATCTCTAGGGATCTTACTAATGTTTTCGCATCATAGCCTCCAAAGGTTAACTAAGTCTTTCCACTAATACCAACTATAGTGACCCATTCTGGGCGTACATGGACATTGCATTAATTTCTCTGAATAATTAATTCATAAAAAAACAAACTCCCAAGGATTGTAATAGTTTAGTGTCTTTGGAAACTCAGAATATAATCTTCTAATCATGGTGAATGATCATCAACATCTCCCATAAATATATTCCACTTTTGTTTTCTAACCTAAAAACATTCATTATATCCTGGGTAAAAGAAAACATAAAAAGGGTGAGCTCAAATTCTCAGTAAGTGTAAACATAGAGAACATAAAACAATCCTTAATCATTTGATTGCAGAAAACATGAACATAAAATCTAAACATCAAAGTCATGAGCAATGACATAAATCTTGGAAGTACGTAAGGCATATATCATAAAGGAACATTAGTTATGGTAAAATAACATGGGAATAAAACATTTAATTGTGGGAAACCGTTAAGAACATGTTATGATTTCCATATTAGCACAGACATTGCTTCCCAGACCATCATAGTGGACAAAGTCCATTACTAAATCGAGTTTACATTCCGTTCTAGCCCTTTATTACTGAAATATATTCAGTTTCCATTCAAGTCATGTCTATCTCATGAGATATAAATCTTTACCCAATGAATTTAAGGGATATATAGGTCCCACCCATCTCATAATGAAACTATTCTTACTTGTGCCACAAAATAAACATTAATCATTCATCATAACCCAAAGAATAAAATGTGTGTCATAAACATCATCCCATCATAACATAATACATATAAAATAAATGGATATAATTTCATCATAATAATAATAAAACCATTTACATTATAGAGACATTATACATGAAAAATAATCATACTAAATAATGTCATTTTAGATAGAAAATAGTTTAGACAAAACACTTGTAATGAATTATTGAAGAAAATATCCTTTCTTCATAAAAATCATTTTCTTTTCTCAAAATGACATGAAATTATAAATTTAAAGTATTTTGTTAAAAATAATCCTGAAATCTTGTATAGGAAGCTTCATGAAAATAAGGCGTTTTGAAACTGTAAAAATCCATCCATCCGTATAAGTTGAAAAAAACATTCTTCTCGTACATTTTTCGGAAAAGTTAAAAAAGTACCTCGAATGGTAAACAAAATAAAGATTCCTTCCATACGATGTGGTAAAAGTAAAAAAAAGAGTAAAATTTTTTAAACATAAATGGAAGAAAATTAAAAATTTTATGAAAACATTTTGAGAACATATTGACATGGATGATAAATATAAACCCAGTAAATACTTACGAATAAACAATATCGGATAAGAATGAGATTGAAATAATTATCCATTACCTTATTTCCAATTTCTTTTTTATGTGTCTGAGACTCATGTATAGTGGGTTTAAACATATTATTATCTTATAACGGAATCCTAATAATATTTATGATATCATATATGATTCAATTATGACTTTATATTAATAGTTCATTTGTCAATTCCATATTAAAGAAATTTTTTGGGTAAAATCGTTTCCTTTATCGTACATGTTTGGACATGTTGTTCATGATATTATTATTATGTATATCACAATATAATTACTTCCAGAATATAAAACATGATTTATAGATAATATATATTCAGAATATAATATATATAATATATCTATAAATGGAATGAAATACACCGTTCATGGAGACGGTAGGTCGTACGTACGCATGAACGTTGTTTTCATTTCATCATTGAATTGAATGGAATTAAGTAAATGATACATATATGTAAATAAATACAGTATAATTATAATGTCTTGTATTTCATGATTATTTATTATATATACTTTATAATCATACTCGAATGGTAAATCATGTAGAATGAATCTCATCGCGTTCGTGAAGACGGTAGTTCATACGAATGCACGAGCGACAATATCATTATTTTGATATTAATATTGTATAAAATTGGTTGGTATATCATATATAATTAATCATTATAATGTTATATTTATGAATTACATCATTTATACTCATGATAATACCCATCCAAATGATGAAATGTTGGAATAAAAAACTACACCACGACGTGGAGACAGTAAGCCGTACGTACGCATGTGTGGTGAATTTTTCATTCATAGGATAGATAAAATAATTAATATTGTTGTAAAATTTTTATAATAACATCACAGTATATAGAATTTACTGGATTTATTATTTTTTAATGGAATAAACAAATAAGGAGGAAGTGGAAGAATAAAGGAACTTGAAATAGGTGGGGAGATATTTACCTCTTCTTCGGGTTCTTTCTTTTGATTTGATCAAAAAGGCTCCATAGGTTGGCTTTCTGACAAAAGGAAGGAATCTAAAATGAAGGGTAGACAGTTGAGAGTGTATTTGGGCAAGGTTTGGCCTAGCCAAATGGCTTTGGAAGAGTGAATTAGAGAGATGGGGGAATGATTTATTATAAGAGGGGTGAGGGGATCCTTAGAAAAACTTAAAATATTATTTTCTAATAATTATATATTTGGTTTATAATGGCTCCAAAGTGACTAATTTAGAGTCTAGGGCGGGGATGGGTTGCAATACTCTCAACCAATAGGTTTTAGACAAGTTTAGGTTACCATTTTTACATTATCATTTAGATTTTACTCTAAGTAAAATAATTTAACTTTTACCATGTCTTCTTGTATTCTTACACTATATGGTTAATAAACATACTATAAATATCCAATCGAACCCTAATTGGTTAATTAATGTCATATATATTATTATATATGTCTTTTGGACAATCCTTTGATTTTTAAGACCATTATATCAATTAATAATATAATATTTTCTTTAAAAACAATTTTATGTCAATTTTGACACTATAAGGTATTTTGTTTTTTCTAAATACATAACAACATTATTACTTGGAAAAAATTCATCTAACCAACCCTAATATATTATATTAACCTATAAAATTAGTTTAATTCATTAAAAGTCTGAACTTACCCTTATTTTTCTTTCTATAATATCAATTATGTTAATATTTCATTAATAAGGTTATTACTGCATCATCATTGTGTCATAAATAAATTAAATTATTTAATGTCTAAAAATTATAAATAAAATACCATTATGTAGTAAATATATATATATTTCTAATGAATATTTATATTAGAATTTATATTGTGTTTAACCCTATATTAAAAGTGTTATAGTTATTAAACATTGATTTTAACTTTTTTAAATCTTCTTTGAATGAAATAATAATAAATGACCTAATCTAATACAAGTGGACCTAAATGGTCATATTTTATTTTTAAGGTTGTTTTTGGTCAAATTACACTTATCCAATAGATTTATAAAATGTGTTATGGTAATAATAATATCATTTTTACTCTTAATTACCCTATTTACTTTTAACTGTGGTAAATAAAAGTAAAAAGTTACTATTCACCTAATATTATTTTCATCTCGTTGAACCACATATTACTTACTGATATCTACCATGTCTCTTAGATTTTTAAAATTCAACTCACAAAGGCAGTAAAATTATGTTTTATGTAAATTTCCAAATGCTTCTAGAAGGTGGGTAAAAGACGGTAAAAAGTTGAATAAAATATATATATATCATAAATTATTATATAATGACTCAAATGAATTACATTGAACATATATAGGGATTATGTATCTATTTTGAACTAAATTAATATTAAATAAATTAAATAATTATCTAAATAAAAATTCAGTTTTAAACTATAACTTAGTGTTTTTCACTATTCATAAAAAATTTAAAGTTATCCGAAAAATACAAAAAAATTCACCCTAGTCTAGTTTCAATATTTAGAATCCAAAAATAAAGTCCATTTTGAAAGATAAAATTTGTAAAATTTTAAAAAGTGGGTATTACTATTCATAACGACTTTTTTATATAATATTTCAATAACATATCGTTGTTTAGTGAAACTCGGTATTGCGTACAACGCAAGCTATCGAGGATGGTTTCTCTTACGTGTAATGCAAGCCAAGAATAATATTTTATATACTACAAGAAAATACAGTGTTGCTAATAGCACAAGATAATCATGGTGTACCGTACAACACAAGACATCAAAGAAATTAAAAATAATATTTCTCATAAAATCTTGGGGTGTTACAATAAATGGACCCAAACCTATGTCATACCAGTATAAATAATTCCCCATATAACAAAAAATATATTTAATTCATATATATTGTTCCTTAAAAATTATTAATATGGATTAAGGGATATTGATTTACCACCATTTCCCAAATTTATAAATATCATTTAAAGTAAACGACATTTATAAAAATAGAATATGGTTTAGGAAATAAATATATACATTAAAAAAGAATATGTATATTTCAGGGAAATTTAATTTTAATTTAATAATATTGAAAATAATGTGGATGTCTTATTAGAATGTCAACAATCAAAAATTAAATTGTGATTGCATATTAACTTTTACTAATTGGAAATTTTCATGTCAAATCCCTTTTGATGAAATAAATAAATTTAAAATTTAAAATACCATGATGTTTGAATAAGGATATTACATTTCAAATCGGATGTATATAAACCACATCAAAGTCAATTGGTTCATAATTACAAATGATTCTAAATGAGATTTAAACTAAGATGAAATCACACCGCTTTCACTTGTTTTTTGTTGAAATTTATTTAACAAACTATTTAATTATTTTAAACATGTAAATAAATTAAAAATAACTTTACAAACATTATTAATATCATATATGATCGTTTTATAACATCTTTTTATGAGTTTGTTAGTAATCATTTATTTATTTCATTGTTTTTAGTTCCAATTGCCATATTTTTCTTGTATGTTTTCACATTTTATGTTTTGTTCCTCTTACATTGATCACAATTCAATCATATAAACAATGTAATTTTTTTAAATATCATATTTATTTATTATATATGTATTTATAATAATCAATAAAATATGATTATATGAAATGAAATACACCATTTATGGATATAGTAGGTCATTTGTGCACTTGAACATAATTTCTGTTTTCTTATTATATTGAATGATACAAATATAATATATATATATATTATCATTAAAAGTTCATTATTATGTTATATATTTCCAATATTTTTATTAAAATAATATTTAAAACATTCCATGTAAATAATGAATGAATTACATCGCATTTTGAGGTGGCAGTCCTTCGTACACAAGTGTGACGACATCGTATTCCCAAAAAATATAAAGAATAAATATATTTTTGATATAATAAATATATAATCATAATAAATTCAGGAAAATAAAATATATATATATATATATAATTTAAAAATTAATTTCCATTCCCATCCTTGAAAGATGGTAATGGGAAAACAAACATCAGTTTACGAGGTGGTAGACAATTGTACACACTATGGATGATTTCGTAACCCATTCGATAGAAGTATGAGAGGATATACATCATAAAGATAACATAAAAACATATCGTTATATTTTTTAAACTATGTTTATTATATAATAATTTTATAATATTAAATTAAATATTTTTGTAATGAACTATAATTAAAATGCTTTTAGAAAAAAATTACATCTTTTCGGGTATCATCCTAATGTTTTCAGTAATTCATTCATATGTTGTATTTGTTATCTATATAATGCGTTTAGGGTAATAATAATGTTTTTTAGTGATTTTATAAGGTATTCAATTTTCCAAAAAGGTTTGGAAGTCTTTATAGAATAGAAGAGGTTGTGGCCATTTATAAGTTGAGTGAGTGGTGTTCTTGTAATTTAAAAAAGGGAGAATTATGACCATGTTTTTTCCTTGTTATATGGATCTAATAATGAAATAATATAGTTCACAATAGTGAAAAGGACTAAATATGGACAAAAAATGTGTTTTAGAAATTTTATAAGGTCATTTATCAGTTTAACATTAAAGTATAATCCTTTGGTAAACTCTTTTTTTCTTAATCTCTATAAATGATTTTAATTGAATTAAGTAATAGTTTTTCTCAAAAATAAAGTTACCCATATTGTGAATTTTCATTTATAATCCTTCCAAATATTCATTCAATTTTTTAAAATTCAAACAACCTAATTAAATAAAATTAATATGAATTTAATCCCACATACCAGACAACAATGTTGTATTTTAAAGTGAAAATGTTAAAGAGTTGAATATGTTTTTATTCATTAATTCATTATAAAAATTATTATAATTATTGAATAATTTAAAGTATGTATAATATTATTTTATTTACTTAAAAAATTAAAAATAAAATTTATTATTATAAAACATTTAAATCCGAATTCATATTTGAATTAAATTTCTATATTTTTCACAATAATTAAAAAAATAAAATCTCATAAAATAACAAAAATTATCCTTCATATAATTTTAAAATTACTCCTCTAAAAATAAAGTTTTTTTCATATAATATTATAAAAGTAAAAAATTTATTTTTAAAATAATATATCCACTAAATGGATTCAAAACTACTTATAGATAAAATATACTTGTTTATGATTAAGATTTTTTTTGAACACATATTATTCTAATAAAAAAATATTACATGAACTTAAAATAAATATTGAAGATATAGTATATAAATTTCAAAAATTTCATAGACTAATAGTAATTAATTTAATTTATTGTTAAAAACACTTTTTTCATATAAAATAATTTTTTTATAAAAAAATATTCATCATATTGAATTAATTTCTATATTTTTTCTTTATTATTTTATAAAAAAATAAATTAATGACTTAATTATATATGTTATTTAATCATATTTACAACAAGTAATATAAATTAAATTATGTAAGTTTCATTTTTAAAAAATAATTTTAATAGTTTGGTGTAAAACTCGGTCTTGTATGTATTGCAAGCCATTAAAGAAAGTCATTATTTCTTGTCTTGAAAGCTATAAAAAAATTATTTGAAAAGGAAAAAACTATAGTGTCTTATATTGTAATATTATTCCATCATTCAAAAAATTTCAATTAAATATCAATTGTGTTACATTCTAAAAATATTTTTGTATTTAGTCCTTACAAAATCCTTTGGTTCCCATGTTGCTTTCCCTATTTTCTCCTTCCTCTAGAGTACCTTTACTAGATGATTTTTCAAATTCCTGAAACATTATCCCTAGTATCAATAATATGGTTTTTTTCATTATATTAAGATATATTAGGTTCTATATCTATTTCATCATGGGTGAAAACATGTGTTGGGTACAATATGTACGTTCGTAATAATGATATATGTAACACATCATGTAATATTGAGAAGTTTAACAACATTTTGAAATGATTGGAAACAACTCTAATTATTATGAATGTTTTATTTGGTATGATGTATTTGGGGAGTCATCTTCCCTTTCATACCAATCCTAATAACACCCTTTGATGGTGAAAATTTTGTGAAAACATGTTCTTCCACATGGAATCAAAAATAATTCCTTTATTTTTTGGCATAACACTTTTTCCTACATTTATCCAATATAATGTGGTCTTTAGTTGAATTTTAATTTTAATTTTTATCTTTGATAATATATAAGCCTACAAGTTTCCTTTATAAAGCTTCTTCCAACAAGATTTATTGTGATTTATCATTCCATATAATGCTTCATACAACATAATTTGAAAATGTAAGTGGAAACTATTATTATAGTAAAACTCAAGAAAAGGTAAATACTAATTCGGCATTCCTTTTAACATTAGTGAGTATGAAATTAACATGACATCAATTATTAGATATGTTCTTTCAAAATGTTCATCAGTTTTTTGGATGGTAGGCAATTCTCCAATGAAACACAAATTCAAGGGAATTGTGATGAATCGTCCCAAATTTTGACATAAAACATAGATCTCGGTAAAATAGAATTTATAGAGTTTCACCATTAATTTTTAAAAATCCATTAATATAGATCCATGTTAAGAGATTGATGTGTATGATTTCTCTTATAGAATGTAACTGTTTACATTTTATTAGGGATTCGATGATAAATCATATTTTATAATTATTTCTAGGATTCTTTGGTATTACTCTAAAAATTTAATTGAAATTTTATCCCATTTCATCACAGGAATACGATGAGGGCGTATGGATTTATTTGGATGCTTTATACAGTTTTCAAATATTTATAGAAAAAAAACCTGGACACATAATCATCAATTTCCTACATCATGTTATCATACAAAAAAATAATCCCTCAAATACCTAATCATCTCTCTGATCCTATCATATATAGAGAAATGTGAGCTATGATATTCTTCCAACAACTCCATTTTATGGTTAGGTATATATAGAAAATATAAAATATTTCCAGATTTTAGAACTCAATCTTTCAAAAAAAAACAATGCCTATTTTACAAAATTTACGATTGTAATTTTTATATGAATTTTCTCAAAAATTGGATTATAATTCATTACTTTTTCTAATAAATATGTTTTTTCAATAACATTAAAATTCATATATTTCTAAACTTCTCTTTTAACTCCCTGATCAATGTTTACTACATCCCTGAACAAAATATCCCTCTCAATCCTCATTTTCTTCAAAAATTGTTCTTAATTCATACATATTTCATTCACTTCCTTATTTTAATTTCATGGGTTTTGTTTTATTCATTAATCATAATTCATTAGTATATGAATTCATCAATTTTTTTCATATTGATCTCTTCTTTGATAATATGTATTTAAAATTTTTCGGATTCATGTTTCTCTCATATCATCCACTATATAGATAATGTCTCCAAATAATCAAATATAATATCACAACTGCCTATTCAAGAATAGGGGTTGGGTAGTTCTATTCATGATTCCTCAATAACCATGATTTATATGAAATTACATTTACATTTTCCTATACTACCAAAACCTTTACCTTCCTTGATGGATCACTATATAACCAAAACCCATCACTTTGAGACGGTATAGTCAAAAAAGGATTATTTTCCAATATCCTATTTACATCATAAAAAAATTCATCACATCCCTTTTTCTAAAAAAACATAAACGCTTTCTGTGTAATAATGGTTATAAATTTATCCAATTAGGAAAATTTATGAAGGGCTCACTAATAGTAACCTATGAAACCAATGAAACTATATACCAATGATATTTTCATTGATGGAGGACATTCTATGACTACATTTATTTTTTAATGGTAAACTAAAATTCCTTTTTTGGAGACAATACTTCCATTAAAATATACATGCTATTATTAGAAATCTCACATACTAAATTCCCCATATAACTCATTCATTCAATGAGTTAAAAAAATGAGAATTTGATTCTCATAGTTCCCAACACTTTTCCAATAGACCATAATATAATAAATAACAAAAAAATAAAATTTCTATAGAATCCTTGAATACTATATTCATTAGATCATTAAAAAAGTGGGTTCATTAGTCTATCCAAATGGAATTACTGTAATCCCATATAGTCCATACCTCATTTAAGATGAATTCAATGAAATTTATTCCATTTTTAATTTCACATGGTGATTCCCAAAATAATGATCAATCTTTTCTTTATGATGATAATCTAATAATTTATTAATTTGAGCAATATGATGCAGTTAATTTATAAAAAACATTGATTTCCCATGGTTTAATACATAAACTCAGTGATCCATATTTCTTCATAATAAAGATAAAATATGATCAACATTGATAAATAGTAGGGTATGTAAATACATTATCACCCAAATCATCTTGTTGATTCATTAGATCAACCAATAACAAAGTGGTAATTATATGAGATTTTATTACATTTTAACTTCTTCATGTGTTGAATCAATAGAAAATTATATCCCTTGCTTTGGGTATTATGAATGTCATTATTTAGTAAGTACAATGATGTATTCATGTGAAATAGGTACATTATCTGTTTTGTGATTACCATATTCATCCGAATATGTTTTTCTCATTATTTTTAAGAAATGTTTTAGTAAAATAATTGGGGGTGAATCTAGTAATTAATTTGATGAGAAATTTTCTTCTATGAAGATAATTATTTCTACGTCTACCTTACATACCATGATTCCCATATAATTTCAGTAATTGTTAGAATCATATTTTGAATGCCTATCCATAACATGGATTATAATGACTTCAACCATTCGAATGATAATAAGGTCCCCAAATACTGAACATTTTCATCTCATAATGGGGAAATCTTAATGAATATTCTTTCTAATGGGATTTCCCATAGGTTTTTGTTATAAAAAAATACCTTATTAAATAATATATTAATTTTCTATTATTATAGGAAAATTAGGTAGATGTAAAAGAGTGTCATATTCTATAATCAAATAAAGAATTTTATTAATTTTATGATATGACTTATATACCTTCAACCACATAATTGTGTACTTTTAACATAGCTGTAGTGATCACACTATCTTGAATATCTCCCCTTGGCCTCTTCTATGGTAGATTAAGATAACCCAGGGGGAAGTCATATCCATAGTTACCCATATCAATGAAGCTGTCAAAATCAATAATATTATTTTCCATCATCACCATGAATTATTTAACATGATAACACTTTTCCAAACACTTATAACTAACTTCAATGCCCTTTGTGAATATTCTGGTGTGTTTTCATCCACAATTCTTGCATAGTGGGAATTTATTCATCTTTTTCTTTATGTTTTATTTGATTCCTTTTTCATTGTGCTCTTATAAACTCATATTCATTTGGTTTACCAATAGTATATAGTTTTTATATAATTATAATTATATATATATATATATATATTTATGGAACATAAAAAATTTCATTTTCTGAAGAAAAATTTTGAGAGTCTGTCACCATTCATAGAATTGTAATATCCATTCAATGAAATGATAAATATTGCACTTCATTCTTCTATAAAATATTAGATAACCTGGCTAAACATATAAAGGGTAGCCTCATAATCCTTGACTTTTTCTTTATCCAATTTTCATTAATATATTGATCTTTATATTCATGTAAATTTATTTCTCTTGAGGGAATAATTTATCAACAAATGTCACCTTATGTGTTTTACATTCCATGATTTTTATTTTCTCTTCCTCCTATGAATTCTAAAATGATAGCCACCATTGATCAAAATTTCCATTGAGACGATACACTAAAATTTTAACCTTTCCATGTCACCTCATCTAATGAAAATAAATATTTTCTCTAAAGAAATAATACTTCACTTAGCTAAAATTGGATTAGTAGTCCCACTAAATTATGAGGGATTTTGTGCCATAAAGAACTCTAGTATTGGGAATCTCACTATGGAATAATTTTCTCCATCTAGGATATGTGATTGTTTAAAACCTTATTATTCTTCCCTAATAGAAACATAATTTAATCTATTCCAATATCAGCTATATTTGTTACCTATGTAGAGAAATGTCTTCATTTTATATGATTACTGATACCATTCTTCATTCATGGATATATTTCATAAAAATGTAATGAGCTTGAGTAGCAGAAAATATATAAATATTAAATCATAGTTTGAAATTAAAATATTATATAACACATAAAATTAATTTAAAAATTATTCAATCTTAATCATTGAATCATAATCCTTGGATTATTTGGGGATATTTTTTTACTTTCATGTTTTTCATAATGGTTTGTAATGAAAATGTGAATTATCCTATGAATATGCCAATGGATTTTCAAACAAGGTGTGTAGTGATTCCCATTATTGTGTATTATTTTATGCTTATGTCTAGAATGAAATTCCATTTTTTGAGTTAATACACCTAGGTACAAATTATCCAGTACAACAACCATTTTTAGTATGTACACAGGGATGTATTTATGTCAAGACCTGTATAATCTCTACATTACCAAAACAATAGTATATTATTCTATAAATATCATTAGTGTATATCTTATGATTAGGTTCCCTAATCAATATTTACATAGACCAAGATTTCATGGTTTATACTAAATATTCATTGATACCAACTATAAAAACCCTAACCACAGTCGCCCAAATTCAATGCCTTATTTTATTACATAGTCATATATACAAGATCCAAATACATATAGAACAAATAGTTTATTAGTTTTGGAAAACATAATTACAAAATCGATACCCATATTATCATGGGACAATAAATCAATTATAAAAAAAGTAAAAGCCTACAATCAATGAACTCATTCAAAGAACTAATCTTCATATCCTGAGGAATGTAAACAAAATTAGGTTGATCTCAAACTCTCAGTACATTTTATGTACATTGTATGATATCATGAATCAATAATGAATAATCCATATGTATAAGTAATTATCTGCAAACACTTTCCATTTAAATAAATAGAAATTAAATATTTAATATGGAATGGTAAAAAAATGAAACACATTCCATGTAATCATTAACCTATGTATAATATTCATCCATATATAAGTTCATAGAAAAAATATCAGGGATAAAAATTATAAGTAAATTATCAATGTAGTAAATTATCAAATATGAGATTATATGTTTCATAGGAACAAGGAAGATAGAGACCACGTTTTTTCCTTATAAGACTTAGAAATATTTCTATATATATTTCCAATGATAGGTGTTATTATTTTATGAGATCGTGAGGCCCAATCTTCCTGATATTATTTTTATAAAAATATATAAAAATTATTTTATATTTTTCTTGTGTGGTTCCTTAACGAAAATGGTATAACTATTAAAAGCAATCCAATAATGGGAATATAAGATATATGTTGAGTCCTTAATTCTTTCTATACCCTATGCTAAACCTAAAATAGGTCGGTTTAGGGTGTTCATTCCCCTTTTTCATTGGCAATACTTTCAGTGTATTAATCAATTAATTATTTATTTATTTCATTTATATATTTATGGATGCTATTTTTTTATAAATATAAATCCAGGTATATTTACCTAGGATTATCCTCAAAATATTGGAATCTATCAGGATCTTATCTATCTATCTTCTATTAGATAATCACCTCATACAATGATGAATTTTTGGATCAGAGTGGATCGGGATGCAGAGAATGCACATACATCAATAATTTTTTGTACATGTGTTAATTGATGATGAATGATTCAATTTCCCAATAAGGATTTTCAATTAATGGTTTAAATCTTATTTAATTATATATATTATGTATATTAATCCATATTCTTGGATTTTTCAAAATTGTGGCTAGTATCATGAACCCTTGTGCGAAAACATAATAAATTTCTATGTCTTCTAACCTCAGAATCCCAATATTGATAATTTAATATTATTTATTTTACATATATCTTTAATAAAATTTTCTTATTTCCCACACTCTATTTCGTTATTTCCATCCTTTGTTGCACCCCATAGTCTTAGTTCGATATTGTCGAGTGTTACCAAGCCTGATTAGGCCCATGGAACAATGATGAAATTACATGGATGGTATAGATTGGTGAATCGAGGAAAGGCCATGGAATTTTTGAGGGAATGTATTTTACTTCAAATGATCAATGATCAAATATTTTATGGCGATGGAATTGTAGAAGTGCAATGTGTGCGGGTTTTCATGAAAACCCAAACAGATTCGTCTTTAGGACCACCAAGTGACCAGAATCCATAAGCCGATTCTATATCAACCAATCATGGGATGAATGATGGCCAAAATCAAATATGGATATCAGATATGGACATTACTTTTAGTCAATCCACACATCATGTACTACTACATGGGTTTGGAGTCATGTGATTTCCCATGATATGGCTAGGATGTGGAGCGGGACCACCATCCATGTGTGTCCCCTCACACACTATGTAACCTTTTCTATTTTTTTAAAAGACATCGTGACTATATATTACATTTTTAACATAGATTTCATCCCCTGAGAAGTCTATCCTGAGTGATTTTCTCCATTAAATATAATAGTTCCCATAGTTTTTTATTTTGGAATAAGATGTTAAATGTTCTAAAAATGATGGTTGGATGGGTGATGTTCGATGATGTCTATGATCATACATGATCACCAGATGATGACTGATTGGTACCCTCTAGTAGATTACTGTAGTTTGTTCTCAAAGGATATAGTTTAGTATCTTCTAGTAGAGATGGGAATTTGGTTCTCGATAGCTACCTGGTTGTACCCATAATAGCATTGATTATTGGGTTCTCGATGACTATTTAGTAGTACCATCCTGCAGAATTGGAAGTGTGTTCATGACGACTAAATAGTTGTACCCTATAGTATAGATGGGAAGTGGGTCCCTGATAAATACTGAGTGGTACCATCCAATAGATTTGTGTAGTGGATCCTCGATGAATTCTAAGTGGTACCCCTAAATAGAGTTGGGAAGTTAGTCCTTGAAGAATACCGAGAGGTACCCTCTATTATAGATAGGTATTGGGTCCTGAATGACTACTGATTGTTTCCCTATAGTATAGGTGGGATTTTGGTCCTTTGAGATTACTGTGTGTTTCTTACTAAAATGGGTGGTCATTAAGACCTCAGTGAATACCATCTGGTACCCTAAAGTAGAGGTGGGAAGTGGTTCCTTGGTGAATTCAGAGTGGTACTCTCTTGTTAGACCATGTAATGGTTCTTTTACATAGAGTTATGGGCACTCAACTATGTTGAACAATGAAGAGGTGTGGTTGGCCTTGACAAACTACTTCGTGGAAGATGCATGAGTTCCAGGGAAATGATGAATCATTTTTGAAACTATTGGTGACTCTTCTGATAGTGCTGATCTGAGACGTAGAGATCCCCTTACTCTCTCATTTTGTCTTCTTTGACTCAATATATATATATATATATATATATATATATATATATCTGTATCCACACCAGGGATTTAGATACTATCATTCAATACAACAGAATTATTTGCAGGGTATTCCATGTGATTTATGTATTTGAATTATTATTATTTTGAATGAGTTTAATCTTCTACTATGTTGGGAAAAGACTCAATTTTTATATCTTCTACTAACTGTGTTTTCCCTTGTTTTTGGATATGATTACCCACACTATTTCTTTGGATGAGCTATTTTATTTCATTGTATATTGAATCTTATTTAGTATCTTCAATCATTCCATTATTATTTTATCACTTACTCCACCTTTAGATTATTATGTGTCCTAATGGGAATATATATAATCAAACCTCCATGGAATATTCCCGCACAATTCATTTCATTTATAGGTGTCAAACTGGTCAATGGTGACAAAAAAGAGATTAAGGATACCTGATGCATTAGACAATGTGTGGTGGTTGAGGCTAAGAGATCATGTTGTAGGATCTATCAGTGTTTTAGTATCTATTTATTAGGTGGGGCCATAATTGATGTTTTGTGTTTATTTTTTCCATTTACATTTTAGTTTAATAATCATAATATTATGGACCATAAAGGGTTTTCATGTTTGGATTATTTTCTAGATAAATAATTTTTTTTAATATTCACTTCTTCATTAATATGGCCAGGGTGTGTGTGTGTGTTCGTGTGTAGAGGTAATTAGAAAATTCCTCTAATTTAGTCTATGCTTTTTGGTGCTTATCACCTCCACCTATATAATGGATGTAGGATTTGTGATTTTGCAACTCGGGATACATATTGGATCAGTTTGTGAATGTTTGGTATTATATGTGGTTCAATCTATATAAGGGTTTTGCAGTATTCCCCTTATGAGGATTTTGATGGGATTAGTGAAACAATTTAATTGTATATAGATTGAATGTAATTAATCGAAAATTCACGGATATTATATTTCATAAATACTTTGGAATTTTATGAGTACACAGTTTCTAACGGCGCCTGATTCCGAGGCCCAGTGTGCTCAGAATCCTTTTCTGAAGTTTTATTGGGTCCGTTCAGTAAATATACGTATGAGTTTTTCCTTTATTTTTAACCGATTATCAGAATTGAAATCTGAGGACACCAATTAGCTCGCAGCATCGATATTTTCATAAGGGTACCTTTATCGCAGTTGCGTTTTCCACGGACTGAGAATTAATTTTTGGGGATTTAGAATAAAATAAATAAAATTTGTAGTACACAAATTTATTTATGGATGTTAGTTTCTTTTCCTCCCGAGGGGTGTTAGAGGTGGGGCCCAGACCCACATAACCTCCCATGAGAGGATAATTGTGAGGTGGGGACCACATGAGCCCTAACTTTTAATCTCCCCATAACTCCCCTCAACTCCCTTAAATCCCCCCTTGTTTAATTTGACAAATCTCCCATTAATTATATGATATCTTCACCTCCCCCTCTCCCATTAATTTTTCCCAACACTATTAATTAATGAATTGAATCCTCCTATTAATTAATTTAAGTGTTTGAATTTTTAAAATTAATGTGTGAATAAAATTATAGGCTTATTTATTAATTTTTTTTGGTAATTTGTTGTGTTGGTGGGATTTTGGGAGAGCTCTTGAGAATTTGAAGAAGGAGTTCCCCTCTTCAACGAAGAACACTGTCCTTCCAATGAAGAACCAATGAAGAATGATGATCGTCTCTTTCAATATTCAGCCAAGCCAAAGGAGAAGGATCCACCCACAAGGAATGCCGATGACATGCCTTCCTCAGCACCTTCTTTCCCAAAGTCAACGAGTTGAAGCCGTCTCCCCACGACGTCATCTTTAGCGATGCCCGATTACCATGAACCTTATTTCAAGGTAGGGGTTTTGAATAATTTATAAGTGAATAAATTATCCCATTTGTGTTGATTTATTTGAAAAAACATTGGCCAATTATTACAACCTAACACGAAGGGCGCGGGATGAACGGACATGACCTGACGACCCTCTGATATTTTCCTGAATGTTTTAGCGATAGAGGCACGTTGGAAGAGGAATCGTCGAGCGAAGGCGGCGGCCACGTGCGAGCCGTGTGTGGAAGAACCGCTACCCGCAACCGCGGCCCGCTCGGCCGACGAAGAACTGGCCGGCTAAGCCAGCCGGACCGAAGAGACAGCGGTGCCACGAGGGCGCTGCACTGCGGAAGACCCAGACCAGCGTTCCGCGGGCTGCTCGGCAGACAAACCGGCTGGCAGCTAGCCAATCGGGCTGGGAAGACCCACGGCGCAAAGAGGGCACCGCGCTGGAGGAACTGCGGCCCATCCTTGCGGGCAGCTTGCGCCAGGAATATCGGCCTGCTTCAGCTGTCCGGACAGGAGGGCATCGCCTCTTGGCACTGCCGGTTCAGGAGATCGGGGGGTCGCGCCCCCAACATCGCTCGGCCACCCGTGCCGGGCTGCTTGGCCAGCCGGGCGGGGTTGAGCTGCGCCGGGCCGGGCCGCGCTGCGCCAAGCCGAGCCGAGCCGCGCAATTTACTAGGCTGGTCTAACCATATGCCAGGTTAGACCCACCGAATCAGGTCGGGCTGACCCGCCAGCCCACTGGGCTTCACGGGTCGGTCCCGTTATGCTTAAATGAAAATAACATAAAGACCGTGCGTCCGATCGATGCATCGTCTGCAGAATTTGGACCCTTGCGATGAGTCGGCCCATTGTTGATACTCTATGTGAGTTTGGGATAACTTTGGAAAAATGGCCGGGTTGGTTCGAAACCAAAACCAACCAGGCACTCGGAGCAGAAACGCTTATAACTTAAGGACCGGACGTCCAATTGACATACCGTCAACTATGTTGGATTCCTTTTGATGAGATAGTTATTTTGGAATAATCCACATGGGATTCTAATGATATTGGAGTACGGTCGGGTTGGTTTTAACTTAAAAACCAACCGGGCCCCTAGAACGGAAAAGCCAATAACTCACAGACCAAGCATCCGATTGAAGCGTTGTATGTTGCATTGAGACCCCTATGATGAGCCGGTCCTTTGTGATACTTCTATGTGGGAATTAATGACACTTGGTGTATAGGCTTCAGGCTTGTGGATCGGACCCTCCCAGTGACGAGCGAGAAGATTGTAAAGACCTAGTAGCTGGCTGAGACTTGATGCTGCTGATCGATCAACTCGGAGTGATTCAGATGGCCCAGTGGGGAGAACTTGGTTTTAGCAGCAGACCCACGGTGGAGGAGCACTTGGTTGTAGAAGAAAACCCATGGTACTCGATAGAAGGAGTACCTGTATAGGATATGAGGGGTAGCACTTGGTTGTAGCAGCAGACCCATGGTGGGAAGCGCTTGGTTATAACAGCAGGCCTATAGTACTCGACAGGTGGAGTACTTCAGCTATCAAAGGTTTTTGGGAAGTTATTAGTTGTAGTGGTAGGCCCATTTTACTCTACAGAGGAGGATTTCTCTAGTAGGCATGGTTTCGACATCGTGAATAAAAAACCTAGTTTGAGCTTAGTCAGGGACCTCTGTGTTTTTTTCTAATGATTGAGATGGGATTCATGATAACTTAGGTATATGTATGGTAATATACCTAAGTAAAGGTTATCTGTTGAAATAAAACATTTTTTTGTCCTTGTTGGATTTTGTGAGACCTTTTGGGTCTTGATGTCCCTACTTAGAATCGTTATACTCACCCCTACATGGGCTATGCCCTCACCTCATTGTGTTGGAGGCAGACGACGAATAGCGCAGACGGTGGCTGAGAGCGCCAGGACTTGATGGTACCCGGAGGTGGACCACTCAGTGTGATGGCACATGGAGTAGACCGATAGACGCGGAGTGCTAATGGGGACATATGTACCTATACTTCAGGTAGGAACTCGGAGGACGATCCAGGAGATTCTTTCACCATTCACTTGTTTGTATTTGTTGGTTGTACTTTTTTAAGTTGTAACTGTACCTTTTTCTTGGGATTGTATTTCTAGCCCCTTTGTACTTTCAGTACACTTTTTATACTACTTTCCTTACTTTTTTTGTCTTGTACTTTGGTTGTGTTTTTTACATTTAATAAAGGCAATGCATTCCTAGTTTTTAGGAAATTACGCCTTTGGTGCTAGTTGTCATCCTCTGGACTATGGAAGGCGGGCATGGGGTAGTCACGATACGCGCCTCAGGGGACGTGTCATGACATTGTGACTCTCTAGATATGGAATCATGTGATGGTATTATGGTTGACTAATTCATTCATTAGAACATTTACTACCTAATTATTGAATCATAATATTGAGACATTCGTTGTAGGGTTCAATGGAACATGCATCTTATAAGATGGAATATTTGATAAACCTTCTTGATTAAACTCACCATTTATATATATATATATATATTCTAATTTTAAAATGGTATTTCTTGATAAATATTAGGATTCCTATTCTGTGATAACCAGCCAGGTTACCACTTTTCGGATCATTTTAAACATCCAATGAGTCATGACGCATCAGTTCGGGGTCTATCCAGTGATATTCTTCCTCTAGGTGGGCATATAATAGCACCTCCACCTAATTATTATCATATTAGCATAGGAGGGAATGAAGAGGATCCATGTAGTCTTACTTCACTCCATGACTTCCAATGCCAAATCCACTGAGGTTTCATAGTGTGCTAGATCCTCAAGCGGTAAAGAATTTTCTAGAGTTGGTGTTCAATGTCATAAGGATAATCCAAACCAAGATAGATTAGGTTGTTTCACAAGTATCTATACTCTTCCATGGATCATCTATGAATTATAGGTCCCTTCTTACATAGATGTAAGATGATTTAACACTCTCATGGGCCACCTTCTTGTAGTTATTCCTTGAGGAGTAACACCTATCTTTCTTGCACTCAATTCATATTCATGATATTATAATGTTTTAGTTTGGAGAGATGATGTTGGATAATCATGAATTAAGAATCAAATGATATACTGTGTAGTCCTGTTACATGATCTATGGTGTCTACTTCCAATGAAGAAAATTTGAGAAGGGCCTCTCTAGAGATATCCATGATAGCATGGTTCCCTTATCCATCCCAACCTATGTCAGGGTTGTCATGTATGAACTAGTTAAAGAGTTATTTTTATCAGGGGGCTGCAAGACAACTAGAGATTGTAGTGGGAACCATAGAGGTGAGTCATCTACAACATCTAATAGGTTCCTTTCAGTGGGATCTCAGCATAGGAGACCCTTTTGTGAGTTGGATTATGATCATGGTTGTATGGTTCATTGAAACACAAACAATCGAGGAATCATAAACAAGTTTTGGGATATTCTTGTGATATTTTAGGCCACATGGAGTATGATTCCCCGACCATATATGTTGGGGATCAAATAATATTAGATGTTGGACCACCATTGATGAGGGAGAACCATGATTAGGGATATCCCATGTGAGGGTAGGGTTTTCCCCAGGGATTTTGAGCTAGAAAAAAAAGGAAGGATCAGTTTTGGGTGGTTGATGATGCTATAAGATCCTTCCACTACCACCCCTAATAGGCCCACATTAGGATCTGGGATATGGATTTTGGGACCATAGATAGTTGTATGCTTTGGAGGATTTTAATCCCGCAATTCATTCAGTGATTATATGAACGATATTTCATTAATCTACTATTGATTCTATATTAGTGTACACGAATAATAGTCATTATTTTATCAGTATACTCCTTATAGGAGAGTTGGAGCTCCTAGAAGAGGTTTGATACAAAAAACTTCTTCTTGAGGTTCCTACAGGTAATGATTCTTCTATATATTTTATCACTTAGATGTTTAATAAAATACACAGTGGAGATAGGTTCACATTAGGAATTTTGGATATAACAATGGAAACCTATGAATTTATAATGGGAATTGATTAGTTTAACATGGCATGATCCCGGATTGACTATCATATAAGATAAGTAAGATACATGTGCACTGATTAGATGAGATTTTCATTCACCGGTAAGAGAAATATCATGGTTGGATGAGTGGGTTCTATGAGAATGAGGATAGAGACCATCACCCATCTATTAGAGAGTATATCCCTTGGTGCACGAGGAACTTAAAAATATGTATTCCTTAATGTGAGGTAGATTTCATGGGAATCTACCCTAGGAAATTTCAGGAATACCTATGAGGTGGGATATGTAGTATTTCATTTACACGCATTCTGAAACCCCTTATATATATATTATTTCATATTAGATTCCCCTACCAAGCTCTAGGAGTTATAACTAAATTTAGATGACATTTTATAGAAATATTTCATCAGACCCTTTGTGTCATCCATTATGGGTATGGAATTATTCGTGAAAAAATATGATGAGAGATTATGGTTTTCTTTTCATTATCATCTCTATAAGTAGGCCACCATTAATAAAAAGTACACCTTTCGAAGTACTTATGACCTCTTTTACCCGTTTCGAGGTGTGCATTTTTCTTGAAAATCAATCCATCATCTATCTAATAGCAGTTGATGGTTCATGAGGCTGATATTCCAAATATGAAATCTAGATGTTTCAATAGACACCATTAGTTCCTAGTGATACTATTTTTTGTGATGAATATCCCCTCCGTATTTATGGAATTCATGAACATAGTATTATATGAATACATAGATCAGTTTTTTTGCATCATTAATGACATACTGGCCTACTCTTCATTATAGAATGATCATTCAGAGAACATGAATATAGTCCTAGATAATTTTCAAGAGCACTATGTAAAGGTAAATCTCTCGAAGTTCTAGTTATGTATTCAAGAGTTTCACATTAGGTGGAATGTCATTTCAGATAATAGTTCTGTTGTGAACCTCAAAAATATCGATGTATTTCTTTATTTTGAGGCACACAAGATCATTCAAGTGGTGTGGATCTTTCTTGGATTGGTGGTTAACTATAATAGGTTTATATTGGTATTTTCTAAGACTATGGCCTCTTTGACCATAATGATGAAAAAGGAATATTTATTATTTATTTTAAGAAGTGGAATTAGGACTTCTTGTAGTTAAAGATAGTGATGATGAGTGATATGGTATGGATAAAACTAGAGGAGGGAATGGAGTACATTGTGTGTTGTGATGCCTCTAGAACTGCCCTCAATTGCGAGTTGGTGCGGCTGATGTGAGTTATTTGAAACGAGGCGTGGCAATTGGAACACCACTAGAAGAACTACATGACACACGACATAGATTTTTAAGTGGTTGTATTTTCTATTACTATTTATAGGAACTACCATATATGGCATATCACTGTGGTTTAATGCCATTAGAGTCTCAAGTTTGTCTTCACATAGAGGGACATGATCCTGATATAGGGGTAGTAGATGCAATTTTTGTAGGACTATGATTTTGAGATAGAGTATACTCTAGGGAAAGTAAATATGTTTTCATATTCACATATAAATAATTACCATGATTTCTTGGTGTAGGAAACTTTTGATTAGGTTTCCATTTTAATGATGACCTTGGTGGAGTATGAGGGTAGATATTTTCAATATTTGATACTATTAACTCATCTACATCTCGGGTGAGTGAGGTAGTCTTATATGAGAGAAATAAACTGTGTTGTTTTATGTTACCTAATATCCATGGGAGACACAGCAGATGGATATTCTAAAGGAGGGAATCAAGTCATCCTTATCCCATGGGTGATTGTGGTTCTAGTCATGAAACAGGAGGAGTGGGTGAAATAGTTCCACACTTCTCCCCTAGAAGTGCATCCCAATGTTTGGAAGATGTAAATAATCCATCAATAGTAGTTTTGGTGGATTGTGATGAGACATAGCATAGTTAAGTTAGTCTCACAATGCCACACCTATAAATAGGTGAAATCATAACACCATTTTCTTGTATGTTTTTCAATACACTTCATGTATCGTAGTCGATGTTCGATGACAAATCCATTGAAATTTTGATGGATATTCAACACATTGAAAATGACCATCATTCCATTTGTGTGATAGTTTAATAACTCAAAAATTAATTTCACTTACCTAGTATTAGAGGTAGGGGTAGTTCTACCTACGATATATTGTTCGCACTTATGGGGTTCCCTTGATGATTGTCTCCCATAATTTTGGGTTGTTTATATCAAGATTGTGGAGAGTAATGTAGGATTCATTAGTGACATAAATTATGATGAGTAAAACCATTCACCCCAAGACTGAAGGGTAGGCTGATAGAAATATCCTGAGTTGGAGGATATGGGGATGGATTACGTGTTAAAGTTTATCCAGAGCTACATGGATCACTTTCCCTTAGTATGGGTTTCATACAAAATTTTATACCCCTATACCATTTTTATAAATCTTTTTGAGGTCATTTATGGGAGATCCTATCGGTCACAATTATCATGGATAGTGATTAGTGATATATCTTTTTTGGGCCCAGAAATGGTGTAGGTGATAATGGATATGGTCAAGGAAAACTATGAGTGGATACTGATGGATTAGATAAGACATTAATATTATGAAAATCTCCATAATGGGATCTTATTGTTGGACTAGAGAGACCATTTTGTCTAGATAGTATCCCCATGACATTGATTTCCATGGTTTGACTAGTGAGGAAACATTTCCACCTGGTTTATCTGGCCCTTCGATATCTTGTAGAGGGTTGGTGATGTCTCTTATTCCCCCATTGTTCCACTACAACTAGAGCAGGTACACGATGTTTTCCAGGTGTTGTTGTTGAGTAGATTCATTCACTTCCCTAAAGACATAATCAAATTGGGAGATTTGGACATCAATAATTGAGCCACCATTGCGGAGAACATGGTGACAATTAAGGATCGATTTGATAAGACCTTGTGTATAAGTATCATCCCCCTTGTTTGTATATTGTGGCAAAACAAGAATGTGTATAAGAGTTCTGGGGAGAAGGATAGGAATGTTTAGGCTTGGAATCCTATGATTTTTTATTTACTGTCAATTTTGAGGGAAAAAAATTTGTACATGGGAATGATTTAGGGACATTGTTTTTTCCATGGTGTATCCAAAATTAATTTTTAAAAAATATTAAATATATTTTTTATTATGAATGATAGGTCCATAAATAAAATAGAATAACTCATAAAAATAAACTCAGATCAAAAAATTGTGTCCGTTATTGAATCTGTAAAATAGTTTTTATTTATTTCAAAACATAAAAAAGGTCAGTGTAAGGATTTTGGACACCATTCTATTTTGGTGGGACATTCAGTGGATTACTTGATGTATTTATTAAATCATTAATATATATTTTTACCTGTGTTAAATGTTTATAAATATACTAGCATGTATATTCGCACATGGTTTTCCTTATTATACTTGGATTTACTCAGATCCTTTCCATCCACTATCTATATGTGAATAACCTCAGGCATTGATAAAAATCAGGATTGGAGTAGATCAGGATGTACTGAATTCAATGAAATTATTCAATAATTTTTAGAATAATTCATTGATGATGAATAGTCCAATATCTAGGTATCCCTTGTAAATTTCTATTTTACACCCACATTAATTACATATATTGATTATATCGATCCCTCTTCTTGGATATGTGCTAATTGTGTCCAACTGCATGCGCCCAAGTAAAAAAACATAATTAATTTAATCATATTCAAACCATAAATGCTAGTTCTTGGTTTTTATCCAGAAAATATTTTTCAACGAAGTTTAAAAATTTATTCTGTTGATTTTTCCCCATCAATTTATTTTTACTTAGTCTCCAGTTGGAACTAACAGTCCCGGTCCACCATTGTCGGGTGGTACCAATGTCGATGGGACCCGAGGAATCATTATTAAAGGGAATGTGAGGAAAATGTCAATGAATCGTGGAAATATCTAGGTGTTTTTTGGAAAATTATAATTTTTTTCACGATTTTTTATAAAATATTCAATGAATAATGAATCTGTGGTGTGCAGTGCATGCTAGTTTACACAAATATCCAATTGAAATTATGTATTAGACCACCCTAGAGATGAAATCCATCAGCTGAATAAATATTCAATAATCATAGAATGAATAATTTTCAATATCAATGTATTAGATTAGATCAAGATTGTGGATCATAGATCATAGTTTTTATGAAAAACGTGACTACACACCATGTACATGGATGATCAAACGATATGTAGCCCCATGAGTGTGGAATCAAGGGTGATACAAATTGTATACCTTCTACATGTTTTTACCTAATCATTGAGTATATGAATCGTGTGATGCATCACATGGGAAATACACTATGTGGGTGTACATTTCTGGAAAAATGGCCATGTAATGAAGTACCCAAACATTGCTAGAAAAACATGGGTAGTTCCTAGATAGTTTGGACACACCGTGTAGCCTACCTATATAGTGTGTAAAACTACATGTGTTTGGAGCAACGTGATATAATGGGATATGATCCGGTGTTGGAGTGGAACCACATGTCATGTGGCCCCCTCACATTCCATGCACCCCTTGGATTCTTTTTAGGAAACTTCATGTTTTTATCTCCTTCATTTGAACTCAAATTTTAGCTGATGAGTAGCCTATCCTAAGAGTTTTCCCATATAACATGATTTTTTTCTTGTTCATGGATTTTGGGATATTATGTGAAATTTTATAAGCATGAATATTGGTTAGGAAATGATCAATGATGATAGTGATCACACAAGATTAGTAGAGGACAATGTAGTGGTACCCACTAGTAGAATTGGGTAGTGGGTCCGCGTTACCTATCATGTGGTGCCCTCCTATAGAGTTGGGATGTGTTTCATCAATGAAAACTGAGTGGTACCCTATAGTAGAGCTAGTAATTAGGACCTCAAATGATAACTTGTGGAACCCTTTATTAGAGATAGACTATGGGCCCTCGACGACTACTGAATGGTTCCCTCCAGTAGATCGTGTTAGTATTTTCTCACTGAATACTGAGTGGTACCCTCTTGTAGGGTTGTGTAGTGGGTCCTAAACCACTATCGATTAGTACCCTCTAGTGTATCTGGGTATTGGTTCCGAAAAGACTACAATGTGGTTCCCTCAAGTAGATTTGGGAAGTCTCTCATTGAAAACTAGCGAGTGGAATCATCTAGTTGTAATTGGTAGTGGGTCCTCGATGCATACGGATGGGTACCCTCTAGTAGAGTTGGTAAGTGGATCCATGACAACTACTGAGTGTTACCCTCTAGTAGAGATTGGAAATGAGTCCTCGGTGAACTCATTATGATTCACTCCTTGTGTACTATGGAATAATTCCACCATCTAGATCCCCCCTTGACTCTATGGGACAGTGAGGAGGAATTAAAAATACATGAGTAGTCACATCTTAGGTAGAAGGGTGAGACGTTGGGCATCATTAACGGTCTTTTAGAATTATGGGAAACTCATCTTCTAGATGAAAGATATGAGGTAGAGATCTGTATATTGTATCATTTGGGATTCTTTGACTGAGAATATATATATCATTATGTATCCATACAAAATATCAGGTTACTCACATTCCATGAGAGACGATGATGTAAAGGGTTTTACATAGGTTATTTGTTTTTAAATTATCATTCAAGGATGGGTTTACAATCTTGTTAGGAGTTGAAAAGACTCAACATGAAATTCATCTAATCATCATGTTGAGCCCCATATTTTTCGAATAGGTTACTATTTATCTTTCTAAGATTCATCTACTTACTTTCACTATATTATGAATCCTATTTAATAACTAATATATTTATTTTCATATTGTTTCTATTACTTCTCCACCATCAACTATCAGGATTTTATATTGGGCTTTTAAATAATCACCCCTACATGTGATTTTTCCAATGTTTCAGTTCTAATGAATATAATGTCCCAGTCGATGGTGACTACATTGGACCCTAGGGATACCTATAACATTGGAGAACATATTCTGGTCATAGATTAGATCTATGTAGATGGGATCTCATGACATTTTACTTTATTCTTTTTTTAGGTTGGCGAATATTTATGGTTGTTCAAGTATTATTCTCTTTTACTTTTATTTTGTAATTTCAGTCTATTTCACAACCTATAAATTTTTTATTCTTGATTTAATTTTTAGATAATGCATCATTTTTTATAATTCTTTTACACTTCTTCATTGAGATGTAAAATTGTATGCATAAAGGTATGTAAGAAAATGCCTTCCATTTTAGTTATGCCTTTATATGATTATCACCAACCCATGGTATATATATATGGTCTTTGGGTAGTTATGGATAGATCCCAATATTTGTTCTTTTTATGACAAGGAATAATTACCAGCAAGAATATTTACAAAATGGTTTAAAATATAATTAGTAAAAACCTGTCTAATTTGTCCAACTGATTACTCTCTAGAGACTACCAGTGCATCGAATGGAATTCCTTAAATAGTCTTCATGATATGGAATACCCATTAAAATAATTCCACATATATAATTATGTATTTAATTGATAATAAATGTTCCATATTTAATATCCTTATTTAGTAAAAGATACAAATTTATCATTTTTCCCTGATTAGTCAATATATTTCAAAGTAAATACTATATGTAAAAATGTTATATGGTATTGAAAACAATCATATCAATTACATAGAAATATTTATTTTCATGAAAAATTTAATTTCCAAGGATAAATCAGTATAATAATGTGATTTTTTCATGGAATGTTAACAATCAGAAAAGAATGTGGGATTACATAATAAACATTACCAGATTGTAATATTCAATTCAAATACCCTTGGATGAAATAAATAAAATTTGAATATGAAATACCTTTATTAATTAATTATGATATTACATTTCATAGGGTAATTATATACACCACAAAAAAGTTAATTGTCAAATAAGAACAAACAGTCCATAATGAGATGTAAATTCAATAAAAAGTAAATTACAGTATGCTTCCTTTTGGTTGAACACCCTTTAACATTCTATATATTAATTTTATTAAATTTATTAATTTATACCAAACATATTATTTTTTTTAATGTTATATATGTTTCTTTTATACCATCTTATCACCTATTTTTCAGTAATTCTTCATTATCATCATTGTTTTGGGAGTTAACTGCCTTGTTTTTAAGGTATGTTTTAACATGTAATTTTTTATTTCAATAAAAATGTTTATGATATAATCATATATATAATTTAACCAATTATTTTCATATTATATATGTTTAATATATATGTATTTATATTAATCCCTATCATTTTCATATAGAAAATAAAATACATGATTCATGGAGATAGTCAGTTATTAAAAATCATGAACTTTGTTTCCAGTTTCGTATCATTTTAAAAGAATAAATATTAAATTATATATTTATTGTATCATTAAATTAAAATTATTTTTCAAGTATGTCTTATATATTTATTGAATCAATTTTAAATAAATACAATGTAAAGTGTGAATGAATCAAATCACTTTCCCAAATAGTAGTCATATATACACACGAGCGGTGAAATAGTATTCCCGAAAAATTGAAACAATGAATGTTTTTATATAATAATTATATAATAATAATATATATAATTTATTTTATATTTAAAATAGAAATAAAAAATTTTTACAAGCCTAAATGTTGGTAATATAAACAGAAACGACATCATTTTTTCAAGAAAGTAGTCAGACGTACACACAAAAGATGGTTTCGTAAACCATTTGATGGAAATTTGTTAAGTGGTTGGTTGTAACATTATCATAAGAACATAAAAATATATGGTAGATACTGTGGATATTATATAATAATGGAATAATAATAATTGAAGGTGGTGTAGAAATAACTAAAATAAAAATGCATAACATTGTCTCCTTTTTAGGCATCCTTCATTGTTTTGAATTAATACATTTTTAAGATGAGTATATTACCAAGAATGTTCCTATATGATGAGAATATAAAATTTTGGGAGTGACTTCAGATGGTATTTTCTGATCCAAATTTGTTTTAATGTTTGAAGAGTGGATGATATGATGTGGCCATTTATATGTTAGGTGAGTAGAACTCTTATAATTTTTTGAAATAGTTAATTAAGCCATCATTTTTTACATTCATGCGGCTAAAATAATGATCCATTATTGATAAAAGAGATATAAAGTCTTAATACTTCAAAAAATTATTTCAACATGTTTTGATGTAATTTTTCCCATATCATTCATGTTTAGTCCCTTGGTAATCACTTTTTTCTCTTATTTCTTATAGTTAATTTTATCTTACTTTTCAGATAATTATGGTAAATAATATTTTTTCCTTTAGTATTAATAATATATTATTATTGTTACAAATAATGAATCCATTATCGAAAATTCAAACCACAGAAGTGGGAATATTAGTTTATAACTAATCCCTCATATAGGACGAGAAATTTTGTTTTTAGAGATTAAATATTAAAGAGTGTACAATATTTTAATGAATGAATAAAAAATAAAAATTAATAAAATTATCTATATTGGAATAATGGATGTGTTGTATTACTATTTTTTTCTTTATAACTAATTATATATAAAATATAACATGATATATAATGTAAACAGAATGTCATTTTTCAATTTAAAATCAGTATTTTTCAATATTCATAAAAATAAAATATCCCATAAAAATAAAAAATATTAAACCTCTATTAATTCTTACATTACTTTTTCTATATTTTTTTTATTTTTTCAAAAAATACTTATTTGTGTCAAAATTTACTTGTAAAATAAGTGAGTCATTAAAAGCTATAAAAATAGATTTAGGGAAAACAAAATTTGTTTGTGTGTGATTGGATTTTTTCATATTTCTATAAAATATTTTGGAAGCATTTTAAAATAATATTGAATATATAATATATTAATTTAATAAAAATCAATCAATAATAGAAAATAATTTATATTATCACGATAATATTCCATTGATGCATAAAAACTAATTTTAATAAAAACATTATTATATATTCTATTTTAATTAATTTGTGAAAAATTAATTCAACATATTTTTTGATAATTAAATCATATTTATTACCTCTAATTTAATTTCTATGATATAATTTTCTTTTAAAAAATAATAATAATACTATTTAGTAAAAATTGGACTTTATTGTAACACAAACCATCAAATAAAGTCATTATTGCCTTTAATTCTAGAAAGAGAAAATTTTCATTTATAATAAATGAAACATTTTTAAAATAATATAGATGTTACAAGAACTATAGAATACATGAGAAATGTCTGAAATTAACAAAGAATGATAATAATGAATGATTACTAATAAATGGGTGATAATTAGTTATAAGTGGATCTTACATTATATTATTAATATGAAAATGATTCTAGTATAAATTAATAACTTATTTTAAACCATTTTACATTAGGTTAATAAATTTACAAAAAAGTGGATGTGTGAGGTTAGGGGTTTCTTAATTAATTTTTTATTAATTATTTAATAATTCTACATCATTTACTATATATTTTCTTGATTTTTTTGGAAATAAATAATGATATTATTATATTTAGTTTTTATTTTGTTTTGGATGTAAATATTTTACACAAAATCACATCATTTATTAATTATAACATCCATTATATGATCTTTGTAGATGAAATCATCTTATATTCTACTCAATTAAGAGAAATTGTGTTTTATGGACCTATTTTTATTAATATCGTGATTATACTCTCAGTTTGATTTATTAAACACAAATATATAATTTTTTATAATGATTAAACTGTAAAATCTTGTTTTCTCTATTAATGGGGTTTTAATTTGAAAATTAACAAATTGATAAGAATTCATTTTAAATCCCATATTTTGAGGGATTCTTTATAATTTTTGTTAAAGAAATATTATTATCCATTATTCATAAAAATATTCAGTCTTATTATCCTATTTATATTTTAAAGAGTCTCCGTGAATTATTTCATATTTTCCTTCTTTTGAACATGAATAATGTGAAAAAACATATAAAATTTTTTGAGTGTATTTCACTATTTATCAATTATATTTACCTTCCATGTCTATGTTTTAAAAATTTTACATTAAAAATGTCTAATTATTTATTATAATGATTTATTATTGAAATTTCCAAATATACATTACCTTTTCACATGGGTTTAATTTATTCTTTCTTATTTTTGTTAATTATGATTATCAACATTTATCACAAATAGTGAGATGGAATTTATTGTTTTCACATATATGATATTAAGAGAATTTCTATCCACTATAATAATATTATGTTATTTAACTTTATCAATATGATTTCAATATTTTTTTAAAAAAACTATATTTAAATTAATATATAATTTCATATTTAGGATATAATTAATTTTATTAGTTAAAATAAATGTCTATATTTAATGTTTTATACTTATTATTTTCTCATTGAAATATTTTATCATGATTTAATTTAGTTCTCATTAAAATTTGATTCAATAATTATATTTCTTTTTCTAATATTTCATTATCCCTTACATTTCTCTTAAATATTTTAATTTTTTGCCTCTTGGATATTATTGCTTCTTTCTTATTATACCATTTTTATTAACAGAGATTTACTATGATGTTATTTGATTGGATACAGAAATTCTAATATTCTATATTCCGTAATCAATATATATATATATTTTAATCAGGAATATTATATTTTGTATTAATTGATAATTTAAAATTTTAAAAATTCATTGGAAATATTATGTAATTGGTGGGCCTATATTTACAAGATCATTAATGCATCAACATGACTCTTGAAAAAATTTAGGTTGGGAATTTTTCTGATGCCTTCAAAAAAATTTTATTATGCCATGGTATGAGTTCTTGATGGTAATTTTAAGATTTATAGAATTATTCCTTCCATTAATATGAAGTCTATTATTTTTTCATGCTATTATTTGAATAGTTTTGTTATCCATGGATGATTTTCATGCTCTTGTGGTAATTTATATACCATTATTTGTTCATCATTTTTTCCATACCAACATATTCTTTATTACCAATTTATTGAATAAATGGATGTTATTTCGAATTATTTATCATTTCATATTTATTTTTGCCTTATTTATATAAGATAACATCAATTGTATGTAACACTCAATGATAATTTGAGATATGCATTATTTTTTTCTTTAAATTGGATATAAGTAACAACGCTATGAATCCATTGATGGATGATAAATATTTACTTTTTATTAGTGATATATTTTATTTCTACTGTAATATTAGTATTATCATTGTATCATGTCATTAAAGGCTAAAAAATGATCAATCCATGGTAATGAGATCCATTATATCTTATAAAAATGTAATAAAGTATAAAATAGATCAAGGATAATGTAATTTTGGTCATTATAGTTTTTATCTTGAATTTTTTTCCATATAAATATTTTATTTTATGAAAATAATTTTTAGTTCATCTATGGTTTTAAAAAGAATAACTTTTTTCGATTATCCTTCTTAATGGATCCGTCACTAATTTCATAAATCATCAGTAAATATGTTCTTTTATTTTAACTTCTTTGATGTTGTTAATTTTTTCAACGAAATGTCTACCTAAGATAAAAAAGTTGTTTTTTTAAATAATGAATTTAAAAATAATATTTTTTCATATCCTCTTATAATTACATTTCAAATAGCCTTTGATTAATCCATCATATATTACAGTGTAACATCATTTTATTCTCATGGGTTTTCTAATTTGTATGATATAATTATTTTTTCAATTTTTTTTGTGGAAAACATAAGATTATACTTATTGTAAATGTTGTCAGCCAATATTTTTATAAGTGGTTCTGTTATGAAGCTCTTATGTATTCAACAATCTTAATGACTCTCAATAATATTTGTATGGGATTGGGGAGTAAAAATAATACTTTATAATGAAAGGTTTAGTAACAATTTTAATATTATAATGACCTTGGGAGTAACCATGGAATATGATGATGATTTAATAGTTTTTAATCCTTAACATATGTTTAAGAAATACTTTTTTAGATTTTCCAATATTTTTTATTCCTTTATCGTATGACTCAATTTCATTGCGGTATGTTTTCATACATATGATTATCTCATTATAAAATCATAATATTTTACTGGAATCTCATGTTATACATTATTATAATTTCAATTCTATTAATGGTGTTTTATCTCACAACTTCCATTGTGAATTTTTCCCCGTTATATGAAATCTATTTTTAGTGGTCTTATTGGAGAAGGAGAACAATTTTGTGTTTTAAATATTGGAATTGATATTATATTTATGATTTTTTTTATTTTGTGTCTGGTATTCCAATCAAATTCTATCCATAAATCCATTGTTTTTATTTGATGGAAGAGTATATTTTCAATCATGTAATATGTTATGTTTGAATAATGGATCACTATATATTGTGTTAGAGGAAGGCCCACTTATTTTTGTATATTATGGAAAATAAGAATAGGGTAAATCATAAGGATATGCCTATTAAAAGGAAAATAAAATGAATAATTTTTAAGGTATAGATTATTATTTTTTTCTCTATTCTATATAATGGTATATATTGTACACACAGAAATAGTTTTTTAATTAATGAATCTATGGAAAAGAATCTTGAAATGAGTTTTTGATTATATTTCAGCAATCATTTAGGTTAATGCTGAATGTTACAATAAAAAACTACTTTGACACTCTCATGATATTTTATTTAGAAAATTCATAGGTTCATTGAAAATATTTTTTTTGGATTTACCATATTAGTAATAAATTTTTTTCCTGAGTACCTAACATTAATATACTATTGTTAATGTATATTAAAGACATTAAATTCATAAGTTTGGGAAAGCATGATAATGATGAATTATTTATATAATTTTCATAGTTTCATTTTAAATGTAAAATATTTTTTGGATTGTCACCCGTAATGTCCCCTTTATTGTAAAAATAGCTGGGAATTGGACGGACTATGTCAAAAATTATTGACATTGTTATTGTGAATGTTTCCCTAATTAATATCCTAAAAATATGGAATATGAAATAAAATATTTCATGAAAACATTATAACAACATTCTCAAGTCATGGATAATAATTTTAATAATATGTAACTCTCATTTTCCGTGGAAAAATAAATTTTTGGTGGATTCCATTATAAATTTAAGCCCTCTTATGATTATAAAATCTATTATATCCATTTTTATGTATGAGATTACTAACTCCATTGAGAATATATTCATTATCATCTAATGATCTAATAGGGAGAATATTAAATTACAATCGCATCATCTTAATAGATAACATGGTCATTGGTTAGAAAATATCATGAATAAAAATCCCTAGGTAGAATTTCGATATATTGAAAGGAGATAATTTTTAGATATAATCTTCAAAAATTATTTTCATTAGATATTTATTTAAAAAATTGTGCACAAAATTCCCTGAATTGGAGAAAAAAGAGTTATTATATTTGGGGTCATACAAGTCAATCATCAAAAAGTTTCCTTGATACGCCAATAGATTTCTTATTGGAAATGAGTGTCAAATTGAACTCTTTAATAAGGGTTTCATGCTAGATCATTTCAAATAGATGGTAGTTCGGGGATTTTTTTATGAGGATGCCATTAGATATTCCATCAAATTGTAGATGGAAACTGGTGATAATAAGTTTAATATTGAGTTTAAAGAAAATATTTTATAAGATAAATCTCTGGATAGAATGAAATCAAACTTCACTCTTATCATAATTGTATGATGAGGTATTTTGAAAACCTTATCTAGGGGAAAAAGAGATTCTTGATTGGAAACGAAAGATATAATTTTAATAAATAGAAAATGTAGATGAATATTCCCACAAATTTTATAGATAAAAAAAGATAACTGTTTATCCTTATCTTACCGTATAATGTTTCAATTTTTATGCCACATAGAAATTATATGCCCCACTTCCCTAATCTAATTATTTTCTAAGTTATATAAATGATTGAAACTCGAAGACTAAGAGATAATGGGATAAATTATTCTAAAGCTACTAATAATGTGGAATAGGATGACTGTGTGTAAATATGTATTCTTGTTATTCGTCGTACAATAGAATAAATATCATTTGATTCTAACTCTCTAATTCTTTTAATTCATACAAGATTAATTAAACTATTCAAACCCCACTGAAAAATATGTCAGTTGTATTATTGATGAAAACTTTTAATGGAGTGGTTTTTTCATCTAAAGTAATCATTTATTCACTAGTTAATACATGTCATACAAACATCCTACAAACCTATTTATTCTACCTATAGTGGAATTTAATGAAATATTGGATATGGGCCATTTTTCATTATATAGAACCTATATCAACTACAGGTAGAATGAAATAACAATCCATGGTAAAAATTAACCTATATATAAGTAAAATTGTATGTATAATGATGAATAACAACTGGATATTTCATCACAATCATGTATATTTTTCCCCTACAACCATAAATAGAAATATAAAATGTTTGAAACAAATGAGACAAATATTCTAGATAAAATGCATGATGTGAGGGAATATACAGATGTACCTCCTAATGTTTTTTATCGTTCCTCTTGATAAATAGATTTGTTTAACAATTCAAATTATATATTAGTTATTGATGATATCAGATAAGCCATAAATAATGTCCCTCACCTAACTACAGGAATTTAAGAGGATACTGTAAGAGAATCTTTACAAGGTATCCATAAACCCATGAATATTCAACATGGGGGAAACGAGATCTATTTTTTAAATTTAATATTTTTTTGAATAATTTTTCTATTAATTATATTGATATAAAATATGACAATCAAGAAAAATTATCATTTTTATGGATTTATGACTTTTTTGGTCAGTTAAATAGTACTCAACACACATAAAAATTTGATCTTCGATCAAGTTATCACTAATTAATGATATAGATTGAGGATATTACAAATAACATCTTTCATTCAAGGTACACGATCTACGGGTTCCACGTTATTCCATTATCATTAAAAAATATCTATAATTTTGTAGGGCATTAATTAATATAAAATATAATGGGGACCTAGATAAATTTCTGGTTGTATTTTTAGAATACATTCTTATATACTTTAAAACAAAGGTGGAACACGAGGATAATTTTTATACTATGCTAAATACATTTTTGGAATGAAATTTTATATGAATTGTATAGTAAATGTGTGTTTTGGTTGGGGAAAAATGATTCATGGATAATGATGTCACAAATAAAAGGATATCTATAGATTGGTCAAAGATGGATGAAATCGATGAATATCCAAATCCAACAACCTCGTAGAAATAAATAGTTTCCTCATATTAATTAGTTATTATAAATGATTTAAAACTAATTTCCCATGATTTTCATTCCTTCATTCCGATATAGATTAGATTATATTTTTGTATAGTTGTAATTATCAGTGTAAGAAATTATCTATAGACTTAAAGAAATAGATAATTATAGAATGCACACTTAAAATACATTCTTGTTGGGAGTGAGTTTTGATTTATTATGATTCAATAAAAAAGGGTTTGGGTTGTGTAATCCAATATAATGACAAATTAAAATAATAGTCCTCAAAGTAATTGAAGGTGAATGAATAGAAATATTTGACACATGATCTAGAATTTTCTAAATAATATTTTCATTAATAATTTAGTATAATTATCAATACTGAGAGATTTTCAAATATTTATGGATAACACATGCTGTAAATAAATGTAGACATATAAGGAGATAAACATGTGTTAATAATGATGGTTGGTGTTGCTAAAAAATTATAATTGATCAATCTACTAAACATTTGGGATAAATAATAATGTGTATTGTGTTATATAATAAAATATAATGTGACCTTATATTCGATTATAATTGATAGTGATCAATTCATCAAAGACATTAAAAATGTTGGAAATGGGAGTAATAAATGTGGGATCTTATTCCTAGTATTTTTAATTGTTCTCTCAACTCTCTCCACTAGAGAAAATTAAGAATGGATAATGTAATGATTTCCATATATTCAATATGGCTTATGTGGTTAAAATGGGAAGATATAAAGAGTTAATCATAAATGATTTCGTGTGGAGGTTTTTGAAACCAATATATGTTATATCTCATTTAGAGATATAGAGTATTCTATTGGATGATGATCAAGGCTCAATATTATCCATTCACCAAAGAAACATAAATATTATTAGAGATCTATAAGAACACATTTGGTTGGAAAAAATGACGAATTATATTGTGGAATATATAACCATTTTTCTAGGGTTTCAAAAGGGAAGGTTGATAGGATGACATAAAAAAGGTTGATATAACCATTGTTTATACCAACATGTAAATGGGACAACATAACTATGGAAATGGTAATGGTTATTCTAAATACATTCAGTGTGAAAAATTCTATATGGTTTGGGGTGTAATTAATTATAAATTCTTCCCACTTATTTTATATTCTGGATTACATATCATCTAATGAATATGAAAATATATACATAAAAGAAGTGGTGAGTATTTTAGGAACACCTCTATTGATTTTTTTATTGTGATCTGATGATTACATCAAATATATGGCAGAGTATATATAAGTTTATAAAAAAATAATGTCATTTATAACAAAATTTCATCACTATATTGATGTAGAGTATTATAGAATGAAACTAGTAATTTGAAATCTATTATGATACTTCTTTCTTGAAATAAATTGAGGTTCATACCAAAATCTACAATTGGTTGAGTTCTCCTATTAAAATTTTTTCCACATGGGAATTTAAATGGACACCTATAAAGGCCAAAATTAGATATATATGTAGAGAATTTTTTTAGATAAATCTGGTGAATGAATGATTCTAGTACATGAAATGGTATATGTAATGTTTAAATGGTCAAGACCATAAAACAACACATAAAAAACCTCAATGTTGATATAATAGTCATAAAATTAATAATCTCCACGACATGGAGTATGAGGTCAGTGATACTGCGTTTTTTCATGTATCTCGAATGAAGAGAGTTCCAAGGTTTAAAAATACGGGAATGGTATATCTTAGGTACATTGGCCATTTTGAGATCCTCAATCATGTGAGATCTATGGATTATCTACTAGAACTCCCACAAAACCTGTCTCAATTCCATATATTATTCCATGTATCCCACTTGTAGAATTATATACCATATCCCTAACCTATATTGAATCAATAGTTGGTCAATATATATAATTATCTCTCTTTACAAGATCTTTAGGTGAAGATGGTGGTCTATAAGGATGATGTTTTATTCCATGAGATGACTTACCATGTTAATGATATATAGAGAAATAAAATGATTGAAGAGGATATATGGGAACCTAAATAACCATTTAAACCAAACAAACCTAAATTATTTTAAGTTGAATGTATGGAATAAAATTTCAAGGGAGAAATTTCATAATCCAGAACAATGTAAGAATCCTGATGTTATCTATATGAAATTCCCATTTATATGAATACATGTGTTTAATAAAGTAATATATATTATATGAACCAATGTCACCTTTTATATAATTTGGAACATAATATGTTTATAATTTTTCCTTTAATAAAAAATAACTTTTGGAATAGTAATAATATTGATATATTTCATGTTTTTAATTATATTTAAAACAAATATTCTTATTTCTTATATATCTAATTTTCTATTAACAAATATAAACATAATAAATTTACATTAATACTTTTATAACATTTGCGAATATGATATTAGGATTATTTATATTGGTTTTTTCGAAATAATTTATTTTTTTATTCCTAGGGAAGACATATAGTATTTCCAAAAGTATCACTCTTATCAAATTATCAGCATATGTGCAATGCATGGATGTTTATAAAAACATTAAACTCATTAAATATTATATTTTAAGGGTATTATTATCAAATAAAAAATATTATTTTTCAACATATAATTTATATTTTTAATAATTTATGACTTAAATAAAAAATTTATTATAAATTTAATACTCTATCCAGTCTTTCATTTAATAAAAACTTTTCATCATGGAATTTAGTTTTAGAATTAATTTATATCTGGAACACATTTTCCTATATTAAAATTAATACATTACTACCATGAAAAGTTTGTATTATTGAAAATATATCTTATGCATTGATTTAACTTCTAAAAACACTTTTTGTATTTTAAAATCATTATACTGTTTAGTGAATCTTCTATTTATAATCCAACTTTCTCTTAATTATAAAAATAATTCTATTAAATAGTTCAAAATTCATAATCATAGTGTTAAAATTTATTCATATTTTAAACTTATAATTGTTCTAATAAAATAACGGACATGACTAATAATTAATAAAGAATAATTGTTTTTTAATTGACTAATAATTTTTTGTGGAATTTTTCAAAATTAATATTACATTAATACCTCTTATTTATCATCCTAATGTTTTATGAAATATAGTTTTCAAATTAATATTACCATTTATTACATTAAACAATGCATTTTTTCGATAGCATTTATGACATGCATCATCGACTTCCAACAAAGAGTGAAATAATATTATTTTAAATATATTCATTATAACATAGCCATTAAATAGAACGTTTCGAATAATATAAACAAATTAATTAATTTTAATTTTAAATTTCATACTAATTATAAATTTATTTATAAATTTAATTTTAAGATTCAATCATTTTTTATTAAAAAAATTATATTTATTAGAAATATTTCCTAATAAATATTTTTATTAATTTTTATAAGATGTTATAAATAAATTGTGGACAATTTATATAATATATTTGATAAAATTTAATAATGTTTTATAATCTTCATATCTCAAATAACATATAGTGAAATTTTAGGATTTATCTAGAAATGATGATTTTATAGTGAATGGTGATAAATATATATTTTAAATAAAGTAACTAATGTAAATAAGAAAAGTATATTAAATAAAAAAGCATATTATTAAGTTATATTTAATAGTATTAATTATTTGTAATCAACATTATTTTTCATTTTAGTATAATTTTTTTTCAAGGTATAGGAAAGAGCTTATTCTGGAAAACCGTTTTAATGTGCACAATGTTTTTCCATTTTATGTAATTAAAAAAATACATCATGATGTATTTTGTAATTTAAATTTATATTATTTAACATAAAATATTATTTAATATTCATACAATTATTATTATTAGAAAAATATTTGACATATAATAATGCCCTTTTTAAAAAATACACATCTTGAATACATGCTTTTTAGTCGCATTGGTTTTTTATTTTTTATTTAATTTCATTAAAATTTTGAAAATTTATTTATATGATAATGTTTATTTTGTAAATCACTTTTTAAATAATATATATTGGTACAAATTTGTGAATTTTTTTAAAATACAAATAATTTTATGAATATTTAAAAATAAAATATTTTAAATTAAAACATCTGTTTCTTTTAAATTATTTCTTAATATAAATTATATTTAATGGTTAGTTTAAAGAAAATTTAGATCAATTATATATCTATTAATATAATTAAGTAATCAAAAACAATATTTTAATTATATATTATATAAACATTGAATCCTTTTAAATATTTTACATTGGAAAACCCATTTTATCATCAAATCTGCACGATTAATTTTACTGTATATTTTTTCAAATATATGAATTTAATTTTGAAAAATAGATCAAATATATTAAATCACCATTTCTTAAGATATATAATATTGCTATTGTCACGACCTGTCCAATGGGGCATGTGCTATGACTACCCCATACATGCCTTTCATAGCCGAGGGGCTGGAAACTAGCATCGAAAAGGCATATCCCAATAATGGGAAGGCATTTCCTTTTAACCTATACAGACACACAATCCAAGAACACCACATGAAGAAACCACTAAGTAAACTGCTATAGTAAAAGGGTAATGTAAGTAAAAATTACAAGAATACAAGATGAACTGTAAAAGTTACTGAATAACTGAAAAGTATGATTCAACAAAAAAGGGGAAAACAACTCTTGGATCATCCATCGAGGATCCTACTAGAACGGCATGTACATCTCTAAATCAGCAGTCCCTGAGTCATGCCACCCCAAAATGGTCCACCTCCAAATACAGTCTTCTCCTAGCTCCCTTAGCCTCGATCAATGATGTATGTCATCTTCACAAGACACAATAATGTGTGAGCATATCCCATGTAGGGGAGTGTATAACGATACTCAGTAGCTACCCCGAGACATCGTAGGTCTCCTAGAGTTCCAAAAAGGAAATAATACAAATCAAAACCTCAAGTCTTCTTAGATATATTCCCATACATATATCTAAGTAATCATGACATACACATCTCATTCATTAGGGAAGAATACCACAAAGGTAACACCACGAAGATAGGAGTACCACACCAGTAACACCGCAAAGATAGAAGTACCACACAAGTAATACCATAGATATAGAAGTACCGCACAGGTAACACCACTAAGATATAAGTACCACAAAGGTAACATCATGAAGATAGAATTACCAAAGTGGTAACACCACGTAGATAGAAGTACCACATAGGTAACACCACGAAGTAAGAAGTACCACACAGGTAACACCATGAAGATAGAAGTACCACAAAAGTAACACAACGAAGAGAGAATTACCACAGAGGTAACAACACTAAGATAGAAGTACCACACAAGAAAAAAACACGAAGATAGAATTACCACATATGTAACACCACTAAGATAACAGAGACTCAACTCACAATTAGGTATATCTTATGTACATAGGTACAAATGATTAGTCATAAGGCTAGATGACCTTATTCTGTTAAGTAACACTGCTTATAACCCACACAGGATTGATAGTTAACTAACCCCCATTAACCCACACAGTATCTGACTAACACAGGATTGATAGCTAACTAACTCCCACTGATCCGCACATGATATGACCCATATAGGATTGGTATGCGCTAACCCACACAGGATCGCTGAGCACTAACCCACACAGGATCTGACCCACACAGTATCGGTATGCGCTGGTCCACAAAGAATTTCTGGGCGCTGACCCACACAATATGAGATAGAAGCGGACCCACACATGATTGATGTTCTTTCATCACGTTACAGCTAGCCATATGATTCCTCTCACCCGATGCACTCAAGTTTTTTAGAATCTTCCCCTATAGATATCAGTCGTAACTCGAATACCACTAAAATCCACTAAGGAGTGACCCAAAGGATTTCCATGTCGTAAGGGTTCCAACGCGACAAATAGTGCATCAATTGGACACCCAATTTGTGAGTTATAAGCATTTTAGTTTCGAAGGCCTGGGTGGATTCAGGTTCAATCCAACTCGGCCATACTCCATCTGTCTTCAAAACACAAGTAGAGGATACCCAAAGGTCCTTCTTGATCCATGTATTACAATTCCGTAGACGGTTTGTCAAATAGACACCCGGTTCTCAAGATATGGCCCTTTAAGAGTTTTTTGGTCCGGTTGGTCCCTGTTCTGGTCCGACCAGGTCGGACCGACCAGGCCTGACCCGGTCTGCGTTGGGCCGCGGTGGGCTCAGTCTGCTGGGATAATGTCTAGCCCGACCCACAAAGGAGGCCCGTAATGGTCGGCCCAGCCCGTAAGGGGTGGCCCGCAATGGGCGGCCTGGCCCATGGTATCCCGAACGGCTCAGAGGCCATTCAGTTTTTTGAAACGGTGGCCCCATGTAGGCGCATCCCAATTGCAATGGAACCCACCTAGTATGCACAGTTTTCACCTCCACTGCGGCTTTGGGATATGACCCTTTTCTCATCGGCGGCGCGCTGGTCGTGTCGTCTCCCCTTTCACAGATGGATGATGTGCTGACTGCCATCTCTGACCACCACAGCTGATGAGCTGCCAACACCTGCTCACTGGTGGCACATGATAGAGCGCCACACCTCGTCCATGGTAGGCCGATTTCAGTCATTCTAATGACTGTTGCAGCCTTCTCTTACGGCGTTCGTCGGTGCACCACCTATTTCGTAACCGATCAGTGTAGCCACAACGACGGTATTCCATTGAGGGTGTATGGGTAGCAAAGTAGGAGAGGGTTCAAGCCGGGTTCATTAGGCCCTCACCCTCCATGCAAGCTCATAATAATAAGAAAGGATAATGGGTTTCAATAAATTCACTTGAATTTAAAAAAATAATGAAAACCTAACCTCAAGAACGTTGAAGAATGCCCAAGATTGAGGATGTGAGATGGCGTTTGGAATCCTCGTAAATAGCCTCCAACGACGTCACATTATCATCGATCCCCAGTTTGGTGTTTTAGTGTCTCTCGTTACCGCTCACCGGAACTGGCTCCGTCCTCCAAATTATTGGCATATCGGCACTTCGTCATCATTTCGTTGCTTGGTGAAGTCTTACTGATAATTCCCCCCAAGATCCGTATAAATAGGAGAGGGGGAGGGTAAGTAACGACATCAGGAATTAATGGGGGATCATTAATTAGGAACCTTTCTAATTCTTCAAAGTTTATGTTACTTATATTGAAGGGTCAATGCATTTATTATCTAGACACATCATAGGTCCCACACTCCGCTTCTCTTTTGGAGGACAAGATAGGAGATTAAAAGAAACTATGTTATTTTTACTATTCATAAAAAATCCAAAAACACAACTTTTTCTTCATACCTACTACGGTCAATGTGAAGTCTCCCTTAAGAGATTCCCAATGAGGTGGATTCAACGGTGACCTTGAGTATTTAATCTGAGAACCAGTTCAAAATATAGAATACATCGCTCGTGCGTTTACTGAACATACCTTTAAAAAAGGTTAATAAATTAATAATAATCACGCTCAACCAGCACTGATCAAGGTTATGCTCTACCTAAAGAGAACATGCCCAATGAACTAAATGGTACTCTAATATTTTTAAGCCATGATATTATTTAGATGTTATGTATTTTACAATAAAATAATTGTCACTTAATTATTTTAGTTACGACCAAAAACGAACATTAACTCGTGTCCCGCGCCAATCAATGATAGTATCTTTTTAATGATTGCATACCATCACGATCTCTATGGTGGTCTCAGGTTTTTAATCAGAGTCACCATTTGTGAGTTATAAATATATGGAAAATAAAATAACTTTATTTATTTATTCTATTTATTGTTATTCCATTTTCTGGTTTTCTCACATGAGGCGTGTGCCGACTAAACATAAGTCACCCCTAGGGTAAACCTTCCATCCCGAATGCAACAGTTCCCTTGGATTTATATTCTGGGAAACTGTTTCATACTTATTCCTCTTTTTTAGGAAAACATCTTTCTTGTGCTAATTGAAGCTTAACAAAACATCATCAGATCATTCTGGGAACTCTTGACCTCAGAATCACGCACCGTCATCTTTTTCATATTATCGAAATATTTCCATATAAATAAATAAAAATTATATCGATATTCTGGGGCATTACATTCTCCCGACCTTATGGATTTATGACCCTGAAATTCAAAAAAAATGAAAAACAAAACAAATGAGGGTACTGAGCATGAAAATGAGCATCCCACACCCATTTTCACTCATGGAGGTCCCTATACTGGCATCGAACTCGCACCAGGGGGATCAACCATCTACGAAGGACTCGCTCTAGTGGATTATATATCTTCAATGGGATCTCCATAAAAGTCACCCAATCATCAATGTTCAACTAGCCCAATTTGATTACCTGCGATAGATCATGAACCCATCTCCTCAACTACGACACATGGAAAACATTATTGAACTGGTGCATCTATGGGGAAAAAGATAAAAGACAGACCACCAACCCACTCTTTTGAGATTCTAAAAAGGTCTATTGAACCTTAGAGATAACTTTATACCCCGACCAAATATCTGCAAACCTCGTCAAGGTGCGACCCGTTGGAAGACATGGTCTCCCTCAAAACCTCCTCCCAAAGCATCAATGGTATCATGGTTCATCATCTAAAGAGAATGAAATGCTACCCACCTTCATAAAATACTTAAGGAGATCGTCCTGAGGATATCTGAGCACGTCGGGACTCACAGTCAACGTCCCAAGATATGCCTCCCGAACACAATGAAAAATTGGGAAAGTGACAGTCATAGAATAGAGGGAAGCTTCTCCATCATTATCCATGAAGGATATCCATAGCGTGACTAGATGCTATGATGCCTCACTCAGTATATATGTAACAGACCTCTGGGTGAGTGCGTCTACTACCATGTTCCCTTTCCCAAGAGTATATACTGTCTCAAAGTCATAGTCCTAGAAGAACTCTAGCCGTCATTTTTGTCTCATGTTTAGGACCTTTTGTGAGAATATATACCTGAGACTCTTTTTATTAGAGTAAATAGTAAACCATGCACCCATGAGGTAGTTCCACTACATCATCAGCATAAAGACCACTACTACTAACTCCAGGTCATGGGTAGCGTAGTTCTTCTCCTCAGTATTTGTCTAATCTCTTAAAAGATCTATTGAGACTTCTCCATCCACATGAATGGCTCCACCATTTTTTCTAGGATATCATGTGTGCCGCTACCCTAGATAAGTTTACTCCAAAACTATGGTAGTACCAAGACAAAGTAGAAGTCCCTCTCCCATCATGGAGGTAATCCTGTAAACATCTTTCGAATAGATTCCCCCACACTCTACCACATTGGTTGGGAACTGAAAACCCAAAACTCATGCTTCCAGTAGTGTAAGGATGGAGGACTCAAGACTGATCAGCTGCACCCTCTTATGCATGAGTTTATCCTGTGCTGCCTAGGATTCCACTTTGTCCAACAAAGAAAAACCCCATTCCAATGTTTTATATAAACCACAAACTCATTGCCTAATACTGTCAATCTGAGTATGAACTGTGGATGTACAGTCCATACCCAAACAAACTTCATAAGGCCTTGACGCTACAACCAAGAGAGTACAAATGAAACTATCACCTCAAGGGTAAGTTCACACCATGGGAATAAGTTTAATTTTTGAGTCTCCTCCCTAAGGTATCTCCAAACATAAGGGTCAAGTAAACTTTTTAATCAGAAACACTAGGTCATGAACAAGATTCATGCAAAGGAGGATTTATTAGTTCCTATGTATATTAATACAGTGTCTAGTAGTAGAAACATATTTTACCATTAATCATTCATGGAGACCTTGGGTCACACTCCTTGAACGCATTAATTTACTCCCTTCCCCTTTCCTATAGCTCCCTGAGCCTGGTGGAGACCATATTGGGGTGGTGGTTGTATCATGTTGTAATGTATACCACCTCATGCTGCTCTCCAAACTCCATGTCCATGTCTGCTCCACTAGAGATTAATCTATCCATAACACTTCATCTTCACGAAAATTTTTACAAGTCTATGTCTCTGAGACATGTGTCATTTTCCTCCTTTCAAACTACTAACATTCACTAGTTGTATCCACTCATCCAAATAAAAATAAAACCACAAAGGTTACCTTTAGTACCCTAACATAAGTAGGAATTCATAGAGGAATAGTTAAGGCTTGGATGTCCCTAAACACACCTCGCTTGGTGGTACGAGCCCTGAAGCACTGACCATACATTATTCATCGAGTACCTGGAATGGTCTTTATGCCTCAATGAATACTCAGCTACCAATATGTCATCCCGCCGAAGCTATATAAGCTCTTGGGAACACTCACCCCTTAGATTTTTATGGCAAGCGACCCAATTATCTGAGAAAGGTTTTCAAGATTTTCCATAGAAGACTCACCTCTTCATAGGATCTGGGTAATCTAAACCCTGTCATCATCCTACTGAGCCACAAAAAAAGGCTCTCTATGAGGTCCTCCAACTAATCGAATGGTACCCTGGAAAGATGAAAACTTGTTCACATCCTCAAGCCAGTCCTTAGCCACCTGTGAGTCAGGCCCTCCTCAAAAACTGAGGGTTATCTTATGCTGAAACACGTGTAAGGAACTAAGCCTACATGTGTCCTCTACCAATACCGCTGGTTGTAACTACTAACCAATAGGGAGTGATATAGCTGGCACACTATCCGATGGTACCATCTCGGGCAATGGTCCACGTACCGAAGCCTCTTCAATATGTATACAACCATCATGGTCACTCACTGATAAAGACTAGAAGCTAGGATCACTTAATGATCTGCTGGTGTCCCAAATAGGTATAAAACTCTAGCCACAGCCTCTAGCCAGCTCTCAGCTGCCTGGGGATCTGTCTCACCTCAGAAACCCTAAGCTTTCTGCCGCATAAACTCGTGCAACACACTCAGTCGGCTTAAACCCCTTGCTGGTGGGGATAGTGGATCTTGCTTCCCAATAGGTGGTGGTGTTACTGGTGCACCACCCGAAGGTGCTAACACAGTAAGGGGGCCCTGCACCGAAGCCTAATCGCTCAGTGGGACATCATTGTTTACTATCGTAGGAATCCTGGCTGGCTGTCAACGTGGTAGAATCCTAAAATAAACAGGTGTTTCATGGTCAATAAGTTATACCTCGTGAGATAACTCAAAGAAATGAAAAAGAATTTTTTTTCCAAAAACCCCACGCAATCAGTGATTTCATGCACTTAGTCAGAAATCAGAATTTAGGGTCCTGGTTTATTGATATGTTGGCCGACGTACCAACACTGGATTATTCAAACTAAAATCCACCCTCATAAAAGTCAACAATATTTCTACATATAAAAGATAAGAGTCCTAGTTCGTCAGTAGAACAAACTCATTTGATACCACATTGTCATGACCCGTCCCTTGGGGCCCGTGTCGTGACTACCCCAATCCAGCCTTCCATAGGCCAGGGGATGGAGACTACCACCGAAATGGAATATCCCTAAAATGGGAAGGTATTTCCTTTTAACCTGTACAGGCACACAGTCCAATAACACAACAAGAAGCAACAACTAAGTGAAAAATGATTTTAAAATAGTGATGTAAGTATAAGGGGATGAATAAAATCCCAACTATAAATGTACATGTACAACTGAAAAGTATGTTACAACAAAAAAGGGGAAAACAACACCAGAATCATCTACCAAGGATCCTACTTAAAGGGTAGGTACAAATCTCAATCTGCAGTCCATGCATCATGTCATGCCAAATGTTCCACCTTCGAGTACAGTCCATTCTTGGCTCCCTCATCCTTGATCAACATTGTACGTCGTCTGCACATGAAAAAACATGGTGCGGGCGTAGCCCGTGCGGGAGTGAGTATAATGATACTCAATAGGGTTATCAAGACCATGTAGGTCTCCTAGAGTTCCAAAATGGAAATTCCACAAAGTATGACCTCAACCCTACTCAGGTATATGCCAATACAAATACATAAGTTATCAAGACATACTCATCTCATACATGAGCGAATAATACCACCAGGGTCACACCAAGAAGATAGAAGTACCACACAGGTTACACCACGAAGATATAAGTACCACACCGGTAGAACCACGATGATATAAGTACAACACAGGTAACACACCAAAGTTAAAAGTACCACACAGGTAACACCACGAAGATAGACGTACCACATAGGTAACACCACGAATATAGATGTACCACACATGTTACACCATGAAGATAGATGTTCCACAATGTAACACCACAAAGATAGATGTAACACACAGGTAACACAGGGAATATAGAATTACCACACATGTAACACCACGAAGAGAGAAGTACCAAAAAGGTAACATAGTGAAGATAGAAGTATGACACAGGTAACACCACTAAGATATAAGAGACTTCTCTTACATTTTGGTATAACTTAAGTACATATGTACAAATGATTATTTGTGTGGATATATCATCATATTTTGTTATGTAGCACTGCATCTAACCCACACTTGATCGATAGGTAACTAACCCCCTATTGACCCACACATGATCTGATCCACACAGGATCGATAGGTATCTAACCCCCGCTAACCCACATAAGATCCTACCCACATATTATTGATATGGAACTAACCCCTGCTGACCAATATAGGATCTGACCCACACAAGATCCGTATGTGCAAGCCCCCACATGATCACTGAGCGCTGACCCATACAGGATCTGACCCTCACAAGATCGGTATGCATTGTACCACACAGGATCTCTGTGTGATGACCCACACAAGATCTGATAGATGATTACCCACAAAGGATCGATGTTCTTTCTTCACTTTACAGCCAGCCATAGTATTCCATGCACCCAGTGTGCTAATGTTCCATATAATATCCCCTTAAGATATTGTCATTACCTCTACCTCCATGAAGTCCAAATAAGAGTAACGCAAAGGACCTCAATGTCATAAGGGTTCCAATGTGATAGACTGCACGTCAATCGGACGCCCAGTATATGAGTTACAAGCATTTTAGTTCTAAAGGCCCGGTTGGATTCGAGTTCGATCCAACCCGGCTGTACTTCAACTATCTTAATAACTCATGAAGAGTATACCCAATGTACCATATCGATCTAAGGATCCCAATTCCACAGATGGTTCATCAAATGGATATCCAATTATTAGGATAGGGCCCTTTAAGTGTTTTTGGGTCTGATGGGGCCTCGGTTCGGTTCGACACGGTCGGCCCGACCCCGCCCGACCTGGTCAAGGCTGGGCCGAGCTCCAGCCCAACCCGCAAGGGGGAAGCCCATAAATGGAGACCTTCAACAGGTAGCCTCCAATGGGGGAGGCCACTGGGTGGCAGCCCGGCCGCGTGTGGCGTGTCCCAAAGTGGTGCGGCCCGCTATCCCCATGAGCTGGAAAGGGGGGATGTTTCCCACTAATAACCATAAGAACCCAGAGGCCGTTTGGTTTTGTAAAACGGTGGCGCCACGTAGGCACCACCTGGTTGTTGTTGAACCCGCAGGGTAGGCGTGGATTTCGCCACCACCTTAGCTTCTACAATGGCCCTCTACTCACCGGCAGTGTGCTGGATGCACCACCCCCTCTACTGCGGACGGAAGATGTTCCGACCAACTTCTTTGATCGTCGTGGCTAACGAGTCGTAGCCTCTTTCTCGACGGCAGTGTGCGATGGTGCGATGAACTACCACTGTAGCCGGATGATGCCGGCTGCTCCAATGACCATCACGACTTAGTGTCGCACCTCTTCTTGAGGTGTGCATCGGCACACCGCCTCCTTTGTATCCAGTCGGTGGGGCCACACCAACAATCTTCCAAGGAGGGCGCATTGGTAGCAATGTAGTGGAAGGTTCAGGACGGGTTTTCTAGGCTTGTTCCCTGTGCATTAACTCATAATCAAGAGGGGGTATAAAGGGGCCCATTAAATTCAACTGAATTTAAAACAATAATTAAACCATGGCCTCAAGAAGAGTGAAGAACGCCCCTGATTGAGGTAGTTGGATACCGTTCAGCGTCCTCGCAACAATCCTCTAACGACGTCGATTGATCATCGATCTCTGGTTTGGGGTTTCGATGTCGCTCATCAATACCTTCCAGAACCCACTCCATACTTCAATGGTTTGGTTTCTCGGCACATTGTCAGCACTTTGTTGCTTGGTGAAGCATTTCCAATACCTCTCCCTAATCTCTGTATAAATAGGAGCGGGGGAGGGTAAGTTATGCCATTGAGAATTATTGGGGGATCATTAATAAGCATCCATTCTAATTCAAAAATGTTTCTATAACAAAGGATGAAGGGTCATGCCGTTTATTGACTTGACACATTGTTGGTTCCACACCCCACTTTTCCATTGGAGTATAAGATAGAAAATAAAAATAAACTATTTTATTTTTATTATTCATTAAAAAGTCCCAAAACATAACTTTTTCTCCAAACATGCAACGTTCGGTGTTAAGTGTCAATTAAGTGATTCCTGGAGCTAAAAATTCAAAGTTTCTCTATGATTTTTAATCTGAGAACTAGTTTAAATGTTAAAAAATTCCACTCGTGCGTTTAGTGAACATACTTAAAAAATTCAATAAATTAATAATGTTCAACCTCAATCTGCACCATTTAAGGTTAAGATCTTCCTAAGGAGAACACGAACCAATGAACTCAATGGTATTCTCATATATTCAGTATGAGTTAACATTTAGATGCAATGGATTTTACAATAAAATAATTTTCATTTAATTATTTTATTTACGGCCAAAAAATAACTTTCTCTAGTGGCCTGGGCCGACCAATGTTATAATCTGTCTAAAGAAAGAATACCCTCATGAGCAGAGCGGTGGTCCCAGATTTTTAATCTAACTAACTATTCATGAGTTAAAAGTATATGAAAAATATAATTACATTATTTAATTATTTTACTACCGGTTATGCCATTTTCTGGTTTTTTCATCTGAGGTCTATGCCGACTAATCAAAAGTCACACCAAGGGTAAACCAGACATATTGAACGCAATGGTGCCCTTTGATTTCTGATCTAGGAAACTGTTTAATATTTATTCCACTTTTTCACAAAAACTCGTTATTCACGCTAATTAAAGCTTAACAAAACATCGACAGATAATTCATGGCACTCCAGGCCTCAGAATCACACCCAGTCAAAATTCACGGTCTCAAAATAATTATATATAGATAATTATATTATACAGAAAATATGGGACATTATTGTAAACCTTTTTTTTACAAAATAAAAAGTGAAAATAATAGAAATTATTTAATAAGTTAATTTTAAAATGGATTTCATGGGGTTAAACAAAAATTATGAGGCTTAAAAAGAACAAAAAATAAGTACATAACATATTGGATTAGTATTGTATAGGTTATTAATTTTAGAATTTAGAATGGACTACTACGTATTCCTTTTTCTCATGAAATAATATGTGTAGATTTCATTCTTTTCAAATAAAATTACACGTTTTCTACTCATCTCACTTATAAAAGGCCAACATATCTCCTATATTACTCACACCTTGAAACCCATTTGGTTCACCCAATACCTACCAAATTCGAAAAACAACATCCCACATCTCATCCTATAAAACTTATTCTTTAAATAAATACACCCTAGTATTGATATTGGTGAAAACCTAAGCTTGATACTCGAAGAATATGATATTTGAATTTTTATGAAAGATGTCAAGACAAATAGTATGGGTTGTTGAGCATCTAATTTATTTCTAAGAGGCATATTAAAATTGGAAACCTGATTATTTTTTGGTGTATATAATATACAATATAATTTTATATAAATATTAACCTTCATTTAATAATTTTCTATGTTTCATTTAAAGTTATTCTTTCATAGATATTATGATTCAAATGTAACAAATAAATAATGGAATTTTATCCCAATCATCCTTATTCAATACATATGTTATTTTTTACAATTATATATATTTTAATTATTTTATATTCCTTTTACGTGTAATATCACGAATTTATTTTTCATCATGATATTTCAGGATTAACTTTATTTTATTTGTTTGTGAAAATTATGATTCAATGTTACTAAAGTGGTAATGATTATAAGTTACAATCTCATCATTTATCAGGTTTTTTTATGATTATACTTCTGATGATAAATTAATATAACACATATCTTAAAAAAATTGAATTATCTTCTCCCATATATTTAAATATATTTTCAAGTATAGTTATATTCTTCCACTATTATTAAATTAATATAAATTAGAAAATGTTAACAATAATATATTTGTTTATATTTCTCTTCGAATGGAAATCATTTTTCTTCCAAATCCATGATTTTTAAAAATGTGTGTCCATTTTTTTTAATATTCTTATCTTTTATTCAAAATACATTTTTACCCCTGGTTAACATATCAAAAGTTTTATTAGTGGAATCATAATTTTGTGGTCCAAAAAATGATTATTTTTCATTAACTGAAATTAGGAACGAAGTATTTTTTTAAATGTATTGAGTAAATATAATTCTAAAATTTGATGAACAATCATTCAATCATAGATTATTTTGTATTATTTTTATATAAAAATATATTTAATATGTTTTTTATTTTATGGAAAAGTTTTTTCCAACATAAAAAATAAATTTTCATCCTTAAATGCTTTAAATGAAATTTCAAAATAATTTTTCATCATTGATAAAATATATTGATGTTATATATGACTTAAATTGGATAAAATGAAATGATACCCTTCATGTTATTTCTCCAAAAAAATTTCTGATGTCATGATCATTATGGGACCCACTTTTATTCCATGGGTTACACAATGGGGAAATGAATATGAATTCTAATTCATTTCATGGGATTCTCTATGATGAAATGATCATATGAAAATGAAACATCTCTCTTTCCAATCTGTTATTATACAAAGAAATTTTTAATATTTTAATTTCATTTAATGGGTTATTATATAATGAATGTATTATAATGTTATAGAACACATAATTATGGTTGTATATATGGGATAAGTGGGACCCATATATCCCCCAATGAATTAGTAAATGATTTATAAATCATGAGATAAGGTGCCTCACTTTCCTGGTCTCTCCTGTACTATTCTCCTAGTCTCCCTATCATAGGGTTATGGCTTCTTGCAGTAGTAGCTAGCTCTCACTCTACAATACGCTCTCCCTTGGATTCTTCTATCTCTCATTCTTACCTTTCCCCGCGCAATAATAGAACCTTGAGCTTTTACACATCCACCATTCTTCACTCTCATATTTCATTCTTAGCTTCTCTCTAGGTTGGATTCATAGAATGGTATATGATGAGGTTTTGGGAAAATTATTTATAGTAAGATAGTTTTTTAGGTGATACTAGAGTTGGCCATTCTTTTAATGGATTGATTCCCTCTCCATTTAGGATTTTGTTAGACGGTATTCTTTACACAAATAGTTACATTCCTACTATCTCTCAACCTATTATTGTATTCCTCATCTTATCTCAATTATATTATCTCATTGATCATGTTAATTTATTCCTTATTGATTCATGTCTTATGAAATTAAACAATATATTTCATGACTCATTTTATGGTCTTTTATTAGTAGAGTATTCTTTTTATATGATATTCTCATATTTCCAAACCATAATTATAATATTTTCTTACATGTTTCTCTTATTTACCCAAAATGTTCATATGATCTCACCCTTTATTATATTCTATTTACATGGTTTAAGATTAAGGGTTTTAATTATGTCATAACTATAAATAGTTTATAATGGTAAGATACTTATGGGAGACATTGAAGATCATTCCTGAATTTATAGGATTGGGTTTCAATTTTTGAAAGAAACAAAACAATTATTATCATTATCCCTATATTTATGTATTTTAATAAATATTAATATAAAAACATGTAATATACATTCTTAAGAATATTTAGTTTCTATATTTAGTTTCAAATGAAATGGTTAATTATCCTTTTTAATATATGATGATATATTTTTAGGGATATTTGAAGCGATATTTCTGAGAGTATGTCTAGGGATCTCTACGGATTGGTCTATGGAATAGTCATGGTTTTGGAAAATAACCTGTACTTTTTTTACGTATTTCAGAAAGTAGTTTACATGAATTTAAATTCCATTTATGATTGAAAAAATGGATTTTTATATAGAATAGAGGTACCCAGGGGTATTAACATGGAAAAAACATTGAAATTGACTAAGACGTTATGTGGTGCATGATGAAGGGCCTTACTACACGCATGGGCTAACAATCACATTATATATGATTTTGAAATTTGAACAATCTTCACTAACCATAAATAAGGATATTAATATATAATGAATAATGAGCTAATTAGGATAAACCTTAGTGTTCATAGATTAAAATGATGGTTGCATGATTTAGATATCATATACGAGATGATTCTTAACTATTTTGTTTCTAATTTTGTTTTTCATTTATCAAACTATGTTTTTCTATTTTTGTTAATAATGATAAAAAATTCACTACGTTTACATTTAAGGTGATGAAAAATTTTTAAATGATTATAAACAAAATTAAGATTACTAGAGTGATGGATATTGATATTATTCTTAATCTGTTATCATGGAACATGATTCACAATGTTCATATTAACCCACTCTTAGACTAAATATAGATTACATGGATTGAGTTTAATGAGATTTATGGTAATGGAAACCATTGAGGAATGAATATTTTTTATCTTATGTGTTGAGAGTGTGGGAAAAAGCACTCAATGTAATGTCTCAAAGGGATAGGAATATGTTTTGAGTGTGGAAAACATAAATACAAAATGTGTAATTTCAATGAAAAAATAAATGGTTTAGTCAGTATAATGGATGAGAATAATGGTCTCCATAATGTATCATTGACAGTAAAATTTTTAAATGTGGAATGTATTGGAATTATAAAAATATATGTCTTAATAGGAATTTATATTAAGTGATTTAAAAAGGTTCTATGATTAATGGTTTTTATCTTGATTTAGAAGAGAAAATGAATGAAATATTCTAGGAAATATGTAATAAAATATATGATAATGAAACCTAGTTAATGGTTTTAGAATGAAGTGAGGTGGTTAATGTGTTTACGTATTAGAATTCATGGATTGTGTTATATTAATTTTTAAATATTTTGAGATTTTTATATTATGTTCTCATTTTGGATTTTCCACAATATGTTGAATGTTATTGATGGAATATACAAGTGATATAATGTTAAGTTGATATTCCTAGAAAGAAATAATTTATGGGAAATATAACCCTTAATATGTAACTATTGTTGATATAATTATGTATTGAAAAAGAGATGATTGATATGTATATAGTTTATTAGATTGTACTAAATTCCATAGAACAAATTAATTATTTATTGAAAAAGTGGTTTATGCTATCATTGATATAGATTATAGGTTTTGGATTTATAGAATATATCTAGTAAATATTTTTGGATAATTTATGTTTTCAAAAAAAAATCTCTAAATTCAGTTTTTTACCATATTTCAAGAGAATATGTTATGAAGGTATTCACATGTTTGGATTGGGATAATTAAGAGTTACTTATAATTATTTGTGGAATTATTGATATTTTAATTTTGGGAATTTCGTGGCCTTGATTCTAATGTTTTTATATTCATATTTTGTACGGTTTATAAATTTAAACATTTATGGAATATTTTCACATGATTTTTTATGATGTTTTATTGATTACTGTATTGATTCACCATATAATGTTTTAGGCACATTGGATAACATGTTATATCTATTTTATGTCATGATAAATAAACATAGGCATAATAAATTATCATTATATTTTTTAATCTTTTGATCCATTATAGATTTAGTTGTAACAAATTTACCTGCATTTCATAGAGCAATAAACGAAGTGGAAATTGATTAAGGCATAACAAAATGATGAAATTGTGGTTATGAAATGGTACGAAATAAAGTAATAATATCATATCATTAAAAATTTCTATTATTATAAAAAGTATATTGAAATACATTTTCCCTTAATATCATATTTTCTTATGAAATCAATGAAAATTTTCACACCTCAAGGGTTTATGGAATTTTCTTCATTAACTTTTACATAACCAGGTTCTCTATCACTCCCCATATGTATTTTTCTATCATTCTTATCGTTTATGCCCACATTTTCACTTCTCATATGTGATCTCTTACTTGGAAACATATTTTTAATGACATTGGGTTACCAATAGGATTACATATATCCCTTTTTAGGGGATGTTATAAAAATCATTTGGACATTTTTGGTTTCAGTAATGAATTCTCACCTGATAAACCATTGATGATCGAGATGAGTTGTGAGGGAGAAATACATTTCTATTGTAGTAGAATATAACATACAATGATTTTATAAAATATTTTATTAATTTAATTTATTTTTTTTGAGAAAATTCATTATTAAAAATCCGTGTTTTATATTTTGTAACATGCACCAAAAAGTGTCTTCAATTCCATGCCCGACATGTGACACAGTGTTTTGGTGAACCTTGAAATAATATTATTCTAAATATTTATAATATAACCATGATTTTAAATATGAGGAAATGAATAGTATTAACTAAATTATTAAATATATATATAAATTTATTTCATAATATATATTTAGTTATAAATTTTCATTAAATTAAAAATAAAAGTATATTAAAATAATTATATTTCCCAAAAAATAATTTTTATAAATTTTTTTTATTTATTTTGAAGAAAAAATCCCTTGATTAATTTATTAATTTTTTATAAATTTTATTAGATTAAATGAAAATAATATTTTGATTCGTCATATCAAAATTATGTTATAGTGAATTTTGGGGAATTTTTGAAAATATTGGTTTATTAGTAAATATTGAAAAACATTGATTATTGTAAAAAAATAAGTTATTTTTAAAAATTTAAGTAATTAAAATTCCCGATTATGACATAAATTAACATAATTATTAATTATCTTTATTTATCACATATAATTACCTTTGAATAAAATTTATATTGAATTTTATTATATGTTTATTTATTATATAGTTTTTTATGAAATTTTTTTTAAAGTTCATAAAGATTATACATTTAAATAAATTAAAATGATCACAAATTACGAATTTGTTAAATTCTGTTTGTAGAATATATATAATTAAATTTTAATTGATATCAATATAATAATAATAATTATTATGATTATTATTATATATTGAGTTAATATAAAATCATATTGTGCATGAGAAATACACTTCTCATCGACTCTCTTTTTTCATCGGGTCTATGGGATATTGTTTTAAAAATATAATATTTTAGAAAATTTATTTTCAAAAATAAAAAGTATATACTAAATAAAATTTTACAAATTATTTTAGGGTAAATTATTAACATTTTTCGTAAAATATTAATATTTTTATGAATATTGAACAATATTGAATTTTAATTAAAAACATCATTTCCATTTTAATTATATCTATAATTAAATAATATTTTAATGTCGTTTTAATGTAAAAATATTAAAATTATTTTTTTATTAATAAAATTTATGAAATTTTAGTCATTTTTATATTAATATTTTATATAAATACTTCGTATACTTTTCATGATTTCTTATTATAAAACCTTCTTTCTCATTGTATATGAATTATTAGTTTTAAAAAAAATATTTCCACTTTTATGAATTTAATTTGGACAAATTTATTCAATATTTGGAATCAAAATTATATATAATATCTAATATGTTATATTTAATTATTTAAACAATAAATTTCAAAAATGGTAAAAATTACTCACTATGTTTGAGGTAAAAATGGTTTTTTCAAGGGTTAAAATAATATAATGGTTAAAAATAACCCAAAACGTTTTAAAACCCCATTTTAGAAAAAAAAATTAGACCATTTTACTTATATTACTAATAATGATCATGCATTGGATACTTTTAAAATGATTTTTTGTATAATTCTTTCTTTTCAAAATATTACAATTCTACCACTCACATCACTTATAAAAGGAAAACCCATATCCTCTCTTTTATACATATTAAGACCCCTTTGTCTCTTCTAATCCCTACCAAAATCCCATAAAAACATCCCTAATCTCATCTAAGATTCCTTTATTGGTTTTAAACACATCATAATAATTTATTTTGATAAAACCATAGAAGGATACTTGAATAAGAGATGCATTGAATGTGCACTACATATGTAAAGACTCCTGGAAAGGGATTCTAGCTTTTTTTTTCTTTATTTGGGATACATGTGAAACATCACAGTTAATTTATATTATGTAAAAATATACTAATCCTTTTAAATGATATATCATGAATCCATTTCCTCTCATAATCTACAACGTATAATATAATGTTATTATTTAATTGATATTATGAATCAAAATATACCAACAAAATGTCTGATTTTGTTTTTTAGTTTTCATTTTAGGATAAAAATAGATTATTAGGAACCTATATTATTATACTAGGTGCATATAAAGCCACTTTGTTATGTAATATCAAGAATTAATTTATTCTTGTGATATCTTTTATCACTTTATGTTATTATTTCCCTGGGCTTAATATTAAATGTTACAAAATTGGTGAAGACTTTGTAATATAATCTTGATGTTTATTGTGATTATTTATGATTTTTTTTGAAAAATTTATTATACATGTATTAGGACACTAATTACATTTTTTCCACTATTCATACATAGGTTATTTTAAATAAATAGTAAAAAAAATTCACTTTTTAGTACTTAAACTAATTTAAATTTTGTTAAAATATTCTAAATTATCTATATTTTCATTCAGAAATATTGTTTCATCTAAAAAATTATTTTTCTGAAAATGTTTGAAAATTTTTCGTACTATTATTATATTATTTTTAAATTAAAAATGTTCCCATGTTTTATATTTTTTAGAAAAATCAAATGAATCATCCAATAATTTTTAAAATACTCTTCAGTTGGATTTTATAGATAATGGTAAACTAATATTATCTTTATCATATATGAAATAAATAGAATTATATACTATCATCAACCACTTTTAATTAGATGATTAATTTTTATTTTTTAATGGTTATATTCATTTGTGAATAATTTATTTTTTTATGTATTACAATATAAATTTCTTCCAAATGGAAATGATATTTTCATCAACAAATATTTTAAAGAATCATTATAAATAAATTTTTATATATGATGAAATCTTTTGATGATATATATTCCTCAATAGGGATGTTGTGACATGATACTGTATTTATTCATTATATTAATGTTTTTATTATTATTATGACATTATGGTTATCTGACCTCTTTCTCTTCCATGGGTTATACCATGATGAATATACTAATGTAACTTACTTCATTTTATAGGTTATCCTATGATGGAATAATGAAATAATTACGAAACCATTCTATTTTCACATGTTTGATTTGAAGAAATATTTAAGAAAACAGATCTATTTCATGGCCTATGATATGATTAATGTTTGATGATATTTTGGAACACATAAATATGGTTCATTATGAGTATCATAGAACAATATATTCCTTTAATGCATTTGGTAATGATTTTTGTGGCATGACATAAATAGTTCTGAAATGACAGTGACCACAGTTCTATAAGAGGCGTTTTTTACTATGACAGTCTTGTTAGTAAAAATTGACTACATTGATATCAAGGGGAGTAAACCCATTATTTTATTATTTCATATCAAATCACACATGAAAAATATTGAAATGATTTTCTATGTTTATGTTTATACAAAAAATCTATGTCTTATGCCAATGTTATGATATCATAACACATTTTATTTTAATTCCATATACTTTATGTCTTATGTACTGACAATATTTATTCCATTATTCAATATTATGATCTTTCATATGAATGTCATGGTTTTCATATGTTTTTCTAATGTTCTCATACAATTATGCTCACATTATTCATACCCACCTTCCTTGTTTACCCTTACTAAGAATCAAATGTCACTATATCCTATTTTTTTTTCCAATTTTTATGATTTTGTTTATTTATATGACTAATTTCTTTATTCACATGATATTATTTATATGTCTAAAAAATTAAAATGAATTAAAATTTAACCATCTTAATTTTTTTGTTGAGAGAACATTGTTAATTAATAACTTATATAATCAATTAAAAATTAATTTTTTAGTATAATAAATTACATTATATTCAATAATCATATCATGAGTATATTAATTTGTTCATTTTATTATAAACTGAATCATATTATATTATTAAATAAATCATGTTAAATATTTTTTTTTAAATTTTTTATGTAATTCCTAGAACATGATAAATTAAATAACACTATGGTATTAATAAAACAAATATTTTACATTATTCACCTAAAAATTAGCCAATTTTATTTTTCATACCAAATAATCACCTAAATATTATTTTATAATGTGGGATTAAAAAATCGTTTAATTAAATAAAAATTATAATATTTAAAAATTAATTTTTGATATACAATAGAGAATAAAAATAATAATTTTATAGAAAAGGCTAATTTAAACATTAAAATAAAAAATAATTATGTTTTAATATATTTTAAAATTCATTAAAAATTAAAAAATTAGCATAATAATCTTAAAAAATGATTAATTTAATATTTTTGAATTATAATATATCTATTTTTAAGAAAGTATATTGCAAATAATCCCCTTATAACATTTATCATTTATAATCTCATTAAATTATTTATTTAACCTTTATATATTAAATAAATTCATTTATATTGAATTAAAATACAACAATAATTCATAAAATATTAATATAATAATATAGATAATTAATTTTTTAAAAGAATTAATTATTTTTATGTTCTTTTTATATACATGAGTTTTTATTCTTCTTATAATTTATCTATTTATGATTCACATTATAATAACTTATTTTAATTAAGTGTGCCATGGTCCATTTTTTTCAATGATAAATTTGGAAAATTATATTCAATAGAATATTTAAAATTAAATTAATAGAATAAAATTTGGGAGATATATTCTTCCCTTCAAATTTATTATGTACTTGAAATTTTAATTTTCAGTCATAACTAAATATAGGATGGGTTATCTAAAAAATGTAAATCACTCAATATTTAATTTATAATGAAATATAAATAACAATATATTATTTTTGAATAGGAACTAAATTATAAAATATTAATCAATATGTGATTCTATGGTAATAAAATTCAAATATTAATTTTTATGATATTGTTTCCAACCAAATACAAAAAGATAAATTGTTATGATAATATTGTATAATGTAAAGTTAAATTACAATATAAAAATTAAAAATCCTTCATTATATGTATTCCCTAGTGAATCCTTCATTTAAGATTATGTTATTTACATCTCATGTATGATATAATTGGAAAACCCATTTACTACATTAGTTTAACATACATTTTCCATATCCACTATCTTTTTAGGTTTTCTAAATAAACAAGTTATATACCACATAATAAATATCCATTTATATCCCTCATAATGATTCATATATGGCATGTAAATCAAAAAATAATATATCCAAGGACCACCGATCTTGGAGTTCTTTTAGTCCTCACTGTAATAAACTATGTGATGATATAGTGTGTAATTAAAACTGTCACGACTCGTCCCCCGGGGCCCGTATCATGAATACCCCAATCCTGCCTTCCATAGTCCAGGGGCTAGCGACTAGCACTAAAGGAATAATTCCATAAAAATGGGAAGGCATTGCCTTTATAAAATGTAAAATCACACAACCATCATACAAGCTATTGAGTCAAAAGTTCTATTTTGACTTTTATGATGTGTTTTGGAAATCACAAATGTCTATGCTGATCATACTGACTATGCTGATACTACTGACTATGCTGATCGTACTGACTATGCTGATCATACTAACTATGTTGATCGTACTGACTATGCTGATCGTACTGACTATGATGACCGTATTGACTATGCTGATCATACTGACAATGCTGACCATACTGGCAATGCTTATCGTAGTAACTCTGTTAATCATAATAAATCTGTCAATCATACTGACCATGTCAATCGTACTGTCTCCATCAATCGTGCAGACTCTGTCATTCGTCCTGACTCTATCAATAGTCCAGACTCTCTCAATCGTACCGACTCTGTCAATCGTACCAACTCTGTCAATCCTATTGACTCTGTCAATTGTACTGACTCTGTCACTCGTACAGACTCCATCAATCATACTGACTCTGTCAATCGTACTAAATCTATTAATTGTGCTGACTTTTGTGCATCATACTCTCTTTGTATCATATCAATACTTTACAATATGTAATACTTATAGGACTCATATTTTACTTCTATCAAATTCTTGTTTTTATTCTTTATCAACACATGTCAATCGTACTCATATTTATCATCTTCATATATATATGTTATAAACCAAAACGATGTCATGGAGTTAGTTATAAAAAAATCAAAACGATGTCTTGTTTTCTGTTTCAATATGACTGTTATAATGTCAGGTGTCCAAGTCCCTCAGAGTCTTCTAGAGAAATATGACCGTTGGAGGAAATATGACTATTGGAAAACTGAGGATTATAAATAGGAGGTCATTTGAAGCTTAGCTGGACAACTGTGAGACATTTCTTAAATCAATTTATAGAGAGAGGCGTTGTGAGTTCTATCCTGCTTCGTTCGAATGCCTTGATACTAAAAAACATGAACGGCTCTTTCTTAGTTTTGGTATTTCAATAAGTGCTAGGTTTTTCTTTTTGTGACCGATCAGGTGATAACAATCGAGGGCTGCTGGGGACAGGCAGACGATGCTACTGATCATCATATCGAGGGCTTTCAAGTGATTGAAAGATAGAGGTTACGATTAACTAAAAAATCATGGGCTTGTAGGGATAACAAGATAGACGTACTGATCATCATATCGAGGGCTTGCAGGGATAGTAAGACAGACATACCGATCATCATATCAAGGGCTTGCAGATATAGCAAGACAGACGTATCGATCATTGTATCGAGGGCTTATGAAGGTGGTGTTAAGACAGACCTCTTATCATGGATGAAAGGATAAACCTTTACTTTGGGTCAAAATAATTGAAATAATTTTACATTTCCTCTTCTGTTTATTTTATCAAAGGAAATTTTATTGGTTTACTTTCTTCATTCCATATAAATTTGTAATTGTTTCAATTACATTCATTCTGTTGCAAATTGTATCGATTGATTCTATATGCTTTATGGTAGAATCCTTCACTATTGTATTAATCTGATTAATGTATTTATCATGAATATAATTGCTTTACTTTTCTTATAGTATTACATCATATCATACATTTATATTCTATACAATTGTGGTTGTTAGTTTTTGTTGTGAATTGTATTAGTTTAAGATCATTTATACTAATTTTTTAAGTGTTTAAAAAAATGTTTTTTAAACCTACAATTCACCCCTCTTGTATTTTTCCATCTAATATACATATACAACTACATATTCGATCCAAAAATTGGTATCAGAGGAGGTTTCCACTGATTTGTATTTCTATCTCTATTTCTTTCATGGTTTTTTTCACTAACATGTGGAGTGGAAAATATTTTTTTCTATTAGGTTGCAGGAATAAATATTGGATCAATTGAAAATATAAATACAACTAGACAACCTATATTTGATGGAAATGATTATGCATACTAGAGAGATCTAATGAAGACATTTGTTATCAATACTGGTTTAGACAATTTTATTATTCTTACTATAGGTTACAAAATTCCTGACAAAGAAGTCAGTACCTTCACTAATCAAGACAAGCAATAATATCAACTGAATTACAAGGTACGCAATGCTTTACTATGTTCTATGACCAGGAATATATACAGCCAGATATCATCTTGTGAAGCAGCCAACTATATTTGGAAGCAATTAGAAGTCACACATTTTGGTACATAGAATGTTATAGAAACAAGAAGATAAATGCTTCGAGCAGAGTATCATGGTTTTCTTTTTTCCTTATGGAGAGCCAGTATGTAATGTTCAACAGAGAGTTAAGAAACTTTTCAACAGTTTACAATCTCTGGGAGAAAAAATTCTTGATGATGATGCCCTTGTAGATAAGACTATTGAAATTATGATAAATGAATGGGAGTTAAAAAGAATAGCCATTGATGAAAACAGAAAAGTTTCCTTGATTACACTTGATGAACTATTTGGAACTCTTCTACAGCATGAGATAGGAATTAAGAGGGATGATGATTTCAATAAGAAGAAAAATGGGAATAGAAGTGTAACTTTTACTACTACATCTAAAGCTAAAACACCCTAAAGGATAACAAGATATAAATCCAGAATGTTATTATGTCTAATTCAAGTGATTGTGATATTCAGGTAATGAGTTAGCCAATCTAGCTCGAAAGATGAACAAGATTGTGGGAAATAAAGACTTCCAATACAGATTCAAAAAGAAATATAGGTAGGAGAAGAAATATTCATAGGTAACATTTTGTGAATGCAGGAAAGGAGGTCATATAAGACCTTATTTTCCATTACTAAAGAGAATAGAAAGAAAGGAGAAACATTCTAAAAGAAATAAGAAAAATTATTACAATACTTAGAAAGAGAAAGTCTTGAATGGAAATAATACAAGGAGTGCATGTGGTAGCGATTCATCAGATAATTATTCAAAATTGGAATCCTTAAGACAAAGGAATATCATACTTATAGCCAGATTACCAATCGAAAATCATTGTCTCAGGGCTAAGGAAAAAATGATGAAGATATTAAGAATGTTTCCTTGAATGAAAATTATACAGATAATAAATATTATGATTATTCAAATGTTGATTCTTCATTAGAAGATAACACATTACCTTTATTTGAAGAAGTATCTAGGTTTGCTAAATTACTTGAGAATGAAAATTCTAAACTCATGAAAAAGATTAATAATAAAATTCAAGAATTTCAATTTTAACTGAAGATGTATCAGATCTTTCTTATGATATTGATTTAAAAACTTCTTGATTTTGAAAGTATTTTAAAAACCCTTGATAAAGTCAATTCTGAAAAGGATAAACATTCTAAGGATCTCAAAAAAAATTTCTCATAAAAATGTTTTCAAGCCTAACTCTAGTTCAAAATAAAATTTTTTGGAGGATAAAAACTCAGTTTTAAAACTAAAGTCAGAAATTTTTTCCTTAAAAATATGGTTGTCATACTTTACTCATGGAATGGAAAACATTTACAAAATTTATTCTCAAATTCGACCATTGAGAAATCATTCTGGTTTTGGTTATACTCATTCTAAACCAGTTTTAAGTAATAACTATTTTTTCCTCAAAGTACCTCATTTTGTACTAAGTGTCAATGTGGTGTAAACTGGAAAAGAAATTTTTCTATTAAAAGAACTCAGTGTTTAGGATTTCATAAAGCTCATTTTTTAAAACAAATAAAATTCTTTTATCTAACCCTTCTGGTTCCAAACAAGTTTGGATTCTGAAAAACTAACTATTTCTTTTTCAGGAAAATAAGTGTACCAACAAGAATATTTGGTACATAGATAGTGGTTGTTCTCATCACATGACCAACAACAATTACTACTTTAAAAATATTATCGAAAAAAGGTGGAAAGGTTACCTTCAGATATAATTCTAAAAGGATATATTATTTTACAATTCATCGGAACACAATAACAACTTTCTGACATTTTTAAAAAACCATTACCTTCAGATATATTTGTATTTATAAAATAGAAGATAGTAATGATGACATTAAAGTAATCATTCTTGTTTACTTCATGTTTTTCATTTCTCCTAACATTTAGAAACTCCTCTTAAAAAGGAGAACTTTGTACTTAATATTCTTTTTGTTTATCTGTTTATTCTCTGTGTTTGTGTTTTTGTCTTTCTGTTTATCATATTCACTGTTTAGTTATCGGTTTTAACTTTTTTTTGTTATCTTGACCGCTTGTTTTCCATCGGAACATCACCATATGGTAAAAAGTTTGTTTTGCAATGGCACGTCACCCTATGGTAACAAGTTTGTCTTCCATCGACATGTCACCCTATGGTAACAACTTTGTTTTCCATCGGCACATCAACCTATGGTAACAACTTTGTTTTCCATCGACACCTCAACCTTTGGTAACAACTTTGTTTTCCATCGGTACATCAACCTATTGTAAGAAATTTGTTTTCTATCAGCATGTCAACCTATGGTAACAACTTTTTTTTCCATCAGCATGTCAACCTATGGAAACGACTTTGTTTTCCATCGGCACGTCAACCTATGGTAACAAATTTGTTTTCCATCGGCATGTCAGCCTATGGTAACAAATTTTTTTTCCATCGGCACATCAAACTATGGTAATGAATTTGTTTTCTGTCAGCATGAAAACCTATGCTAATGACTTTGTTTTCCATCGTCATGACAACCTATGGTAATGACATTGTTTTCAATCAGCATGACAACCTATGGTAATGAATTATTTTTCATCGGCATGGCAACCAATGGTAATGAATTTGTTTTCCATCTGCATGACAACCTATGGTAATTACTTTTTTTTATCAGCTTGAAAACCTATTGTAATGATGTTGTCTTCCATCGGGTTAACAACCTATGGTAATGAATTTGTTTATCATCGGTCTCCAACCGATCGAATTATTTTTCCTTGAAATCATGTATCGTATTATACTGTGTTATTATTATTAAAAAACAATTACCTTAAAATCTTCAGAAGGTACATAGATTCCTTACCTTGTATTGTTTTTACTTTTTATTGTTTCTCTTTTTTTTAAAAACCCCATTTAAATAATTTATGTTGATTTTATTCATCTAATATCAACCGTAGAAGATCAACGGTCATCCTTTTTTATCCTATAAATAGACCCCTCCCCTCCCAAAACCCACACCGGGTTTTCTGAATTCTTGATGATGATCTTCCCCTTTTCTATAAGACTCCTTACGAATGAGTGTTGTTGTGTCTTTCTATAAACAAATGAGTGTTGTTGTATCTTTTCTCTAACTCTTTCAGGAAACTCAAGATTACCCCATTATTTTTTAAAATCACAAATGGGGAGAATTTTTTATAAAGGGGTAGAAATTTTTATAAAGGGAGAATGTTTCAATCAAATACTTCAAAATCAAGTGAATCTTGGAATACAATCCATTAGAATGTATATACCTAATGGGGAGTTAGTTGTATTCAATTTCTTATTAAGAGGAGTTTCCAATAACTCTGAGGAGGATATTTTTTTCTTTTTTTTTGTTACTTTATGTTTTGTGCTTCCCAAAAAGTGGGATATTGTTGAGTCAAAAGTTCTCTTTTTACTTTTATGTCCTATTTTGGAAATAAAAAATGTCTACGCTGATCGTACTGACTATGCCAATCGTACTAACTATGCTGATCATACTAACTATGATGATCATACATACTATGATGATCGTACTGACTATACTGATCATACTGACTATGCTGATTGTATTGACTATACTGATCGTGCTTGCTATGCCGAACATACTGACTATGATGATCGTACTGACTATGCTTTTCGTACTGACTATGTTGACCGTACTGACTATGCTTATCGTACTAACTCTGTCAATCATACTGACTTTGTCAATCATACTGATTCAGTCAATCGTACTGACTCTCTCAATCGTGCAGACTCTGTCAATTGTATGGACTGTCAATCATACCGACTCTGTCAATAGTACCAACTTTGTCAATCGTCCCGACTCTATCACTCGTACTGACTCTGTTAGTCGTATTGACTCTGTCAATCATACTGACTCTGTCAATTGTACTGATTTTATCAATCGTACTGACTCTATCAATTGTACTGACTTTTGTGCATCATACTCACTTTGTATCATACCGATACATTAAACTAAGTAATAATTATAGAACTCATATTTTCCTTCTATCACATGCTTGTTTTTATTCTTTATCAACACATGTTAATCGTACTCATGTTTATCATCTTCATATATCTTTTGTTTTAATCCAAAATTATGTTGTGGAGTTAGTTATAACAAACCAAAATGATTTCGTGGTTTCTGTTTCAATATGACTGTTATAATGACGGGTGTCCAAGTCCCTCTGAGTTTTTTGGAAAAATATGACTGTTGGAGGAAATATGACTGTTGGAACCTGTAGCCTATAAATAGGAGGTCATTTGAAGGTGAGATGAATAACTGTAATACTTTTCTTATATCATGTTCTAGAGAGAGACGTTGTGACTTCTCTCCTGATTCGTGTGAAAGCCTTGAAACTACAAAGAATGAATGGCTCTTTCTTATTTTTGTATTTCAATTAGTTCTTTGTTTTTCTTTGTGTGACCAATCAGGTGATAATGATCGAGGGATACCAGGGATTGGTAGACGGTGCTACCGATCATCGTATCGAGGGATTTCAAGTGATTAAAAGAAAGAGGTGCTGATTACCTGCAATATCAAGGGATTGCAGGGATAGCAAGACCGACTTACCAATCATCGTTTCGAGGGCTTGCATGGATAGAAAGACAGACATACTGATCATCGTATCGAGGGCTTGCAGGGATAACAAGATAGAAGTACCGATCATCGTATCGAGGGCTTACCAAGGTGGTGGTGAGACAGACCTCTTATCCTGGGTGAAAGGATGACCCTTCTCTTTGGATCAAAATAATTGTAATGCTTTTACATTTCCACTATTGTTTGTTTTAAAAAAGGGAAATGTATTGTTGTCCTTTCTTCAATCCATATTTATTTGTAATTTTTTAAATTATGTTCATAATATTACATATTGTATCTATTGATTCTATACGCTTTATGGTAGAATACTTAACTACTGTATTACTCTGAATATTTTATTTATATTGAATAAAATTGCTATAATTTTTTAATAGAATTACATCATATCATACCTTCATATTCATTACAATTGTGGTAGTTTGTTTATGTTGTGAACGGTATTAGTTTAAGATCATTTAAATTAATTTCTTAAGTGTTTAAAAAAATGTTTTTTAAACCTACAATTCACCCCCATTTTGTATTGTTCCATCTAATATACATATACATCTATATATTCGATCGAACACAAGTGTAAGAGAATAGTAAGTAAAAGATGTATAACAAGTGTAATGAAAGTAAAGGGGGGATAGAATACAAGACCATCTGTAAAGTACAAAGAAATGACAAACATGTATAACTAAACAGACAAATAGCAGGAAGGTGTCTAGAAGATCTTGGATTATCCCCCACAAATCCTAACTAAAGGGAAGGTAAAGATAGCCCCCTAAGTGCTCCACGTCCATCCGTCTCCTCTGGGTACCGACTCATAGTGAGGTCCACCTCTGGGTACCGTCTAGTCCTCGTACACTCCGCCTCAGTTAGCGTTTTCTGTCATCTGCATCCAACACAACGAGGTGCGAGCATAGCCCGTACAGGGGTGAGTATAATGATACACTGTAGGGACCCCGAGACCCTCAAGGTCTCAAAAACTACTACAAAGTTAAACCAAAAATTATGACATCAACAGATAACCATTACTTAGGTATATTCCCATACATATACCCAAGTTATCAAGTAACCCATATCAATCATTAGGAAAACACAAAGGTCATTGACTCATCTCAAACCAGGATTTTCATTATCGAAACCACAAATACTGGAGAACTCCTCCTCTGTTGGGAACAATGGTCCTGTCGTGACATCGAGGCGCTTCTCACTAACCTTGGACTGCTGAGGTACTCCTCTTGTCGACTACTGCAGGTCTGCTACCAACTACCAGGTGCTCAGTACGCTGTGGGTCTGCCACCAAATACCGGGGGCTCCCCCTCATATCCTACAGAGGTACTCATCCTTTCATGTACCATGGGTCTGTTTTCAACTACCAGGTGCTCCATCTGCCATGGGTCTGCTGCCAAATACCAGTAACTCCCCACTGGGCTAGTTGAATCACACCGAGTCTAATCAGTCAAGCAGTCATCAGGTCTGTCAGCTACTAGGTCTCCACACCCTGTCTTCTCATCTCTAGTGGGATCGGTTCCTCGAGCTACTGGTCAATACTCCAAGTGTCACGAAGTCTCACATGGATGTATCTTAAAGGACCACCATGTCATAGGGGTCTCAACACAACAGACGACACGTAAATTGGACGCCCGGTCTGTGAGTTATTGACATTTTTGTCCCAAGGGCCTGGTTGGTTTTTAGGTTCAAACCAACCCAACCATACTCCAACTGTGTCAAAAAATCAAGTGGGATATGCCATAGGAACCATCTCTCTCTAACATTTCTTTTACCACAGACTGTTCATTGATTGGACACCCATGGCCCATGATACACTGGAAGAGGGAAGCATGAACCGTGGGCGTGGCCCGACCTGAAGGGGCGGCCTGGCCCGAGGCAACCCAGCCTGAGGAGGCCCGACCTGAAGGAAGCCCGGTCAGCCTAGAAACCCAGTGGCCCAGCAGGGGTCTGCTTTAGCTGACGCCATGGGGGAACCGGGTGCCCCCTTGCACCCGAACGACATAGCCGTTCGGGTAGAACCTAATCGGCACTGGGTGGCACCGGTCCCCCTCAAGCGGGACCCAATAGGTTCCCACACCTCCCCACTGGCCCAAGTGTCCTGCCACTCCACACCACGGCGTGGCGCGATGGTGCCACTCCCATCCGTCGCGGTAGTGGCGTGGCCACGACCTCCCGCTGGTCTTCACGCGGCGTGATAGCGCCCGCTCTTCGTCTGACCGTCGCGGCCCTCCTGGCCATATCCCTTCCTTCAGGTGTGGTGTGCTGGCATCATGCCCCTCTTGAACAACCACGTCCCGCCTTGTCATGGCTCGGTTATTTGTACATCCCAGTGGGGTCGGGCCATTGCGGTGACCCAGTGGCCTAGCGCAACTGGCTTCTTCACGGTCGGCACATTGTCGGTCGCCGAGTGTACCTCCTTCATCATCAATGATCAAGAACAAACAAATAGGGGAGGGCCAGTCCATGTTCATGCGGTACGAACCCTCCTTGTTATTGTGATATCATTTGGTTCTCATTCCTGAAATTTGTATGATGAAGAATGAGTACCAAACAATTCAAACCGCCTACCACGATTTTCGCCCATTGTTGAAGTCGCGGAATGCAGACATCATTACGTTGAAGTCGTGTAGAAGATGAAGAATTCGAGTAGGAAGGATTTTGGGGAAGATGACTCGAGATGACGTAGTCAGTGTTCTTCATAGGAGGAGGTGTTTCCTCTACTTTCTCTAGTTGAAGAGGGCGAAGATAGTGCTCATCATTCTTCGGTGGAAGGATCCTTCTTCACGTTCTTTTTTGGGAGGATGAAATTATCTCTCAAGTCCCACCCAAATGAAATTTTCAAACAAAATAAATAATCGATTTTTTTATTATTTAATCATTTTCTTGAATTCAAAATAATTCATAAGGCTCTAATTGATTAATTTCAAGGGTTTAATTAATTAATGGATAGAGAGTTTGAACATTAAAGTATTGGGGGGATGGTGGAGAGTTTAACCCACATAAATGGGGGGTTAGAGGTTTTCTGAAATTAATGGTGAGTTAGAAGAGTTAAGAAATTCATTTGGGCCCCTCTAAATAAAATCCTCCCATGGGAGGTTATGTGTCGGTGGCCCCCACCAATAACCTCCACTTGGAGGTTTTAACAACCATAAAATAAAAATAAGTTTACTCTTATTTTGTTTATATTTTATTTAAAACCCACCAAAACTATCATCTACTCTCGTTAAAATGTTACTACGGTGAAGAACTCACTAAGAAATCACCAATGTTGTGAGTTCAACGGTGCCCTCGGATTTCAGTTCAGAGCATCGATTCAAAAGATATAAAATCCCGTTCATACTTTTAATGAACGTACCGGAACCAAACTTCAAAAATGATTCCGGGTACACTAGGCCTCAGAATCAGGCGCAGTCAGAAACTGCAAACTCGTAAAATTCCAATGTATTTATGAAAATATTTACCACAGAACTTACGGGTCTTTACATTCTCCCCACCTTAGGGCTTTACATCCCCGTAAGCTACAACTCACTCTAACAGAACAATTGGGGGTACTGAGCACGCATCTAAGCCTCCCAATCCAATGTGCTCTCCTGGAGGTTCCTATGTTGTCAACGAACATGCACCAGAGGTATCAACCATCCATGTAGGACTTTCTCCTGTCGATCCTCAATCTCTACTAGAACCTCCATGAAATTCTCCCTGTCATTGATGTCCAGCTCCCCGTGGTCGATGATGTGGAATGGGTCGTACAAGTATCTTCTCAGCTGAGATTCATGGAAGACGTTGTGCACCTGGTGCAACTGAGGTGGAAGAGCAAAGAGGTAATCCACCTTTTGTACTCTGTGGAGGACCTGGAATGGTCCGAATAATCAGGGAGATAACATGATGCCTCGGCCAAATATCCGCAGACCTCATCGGGGTGAGACCCGTACAAAGGCATGGTCGCCATCCTCGAACTCTAGAGGTCTCTGTTTCCGGTCATCTTATGACTTATGCCTGCTCTGTGCAGTCTTCATCTGCTTCTATATGATCTTCACCTTCTCCGTGGTAGCCCATACCATCCTTGTTCCCACTAGTGTTGACTCCTCTAGGTCTTTCCAACACAGTGGCGATCTGCAAGGCCGATCATACAAGGCCTCGAAAGGTACCATACTGATGGTGGAATGATAGCTTTTGTTGTAGGAAAATTCCACCAAAGGCAAGTGCTCCTCCTAGCTGCGATCGAAGTTGAGGATGCATGCACATGGAATGTCCTCGAGGGTTTATATGGTTCTCTTGGTCTGACCATCCATCTGAAGATGGAAGGTAGTACTCAAGCAACGCATTGTCCCGAAAACTTCTTGGAACCCCTTCCATAGCCAGGAAGTAAATCGTGTGTCATGGTCGGAGGAAATAGAAGATGGAACTCCATGTAATCACACAATCTCTTGCATTTAGAGGCGTCCCATGCTCTCTACTGAGCCCTACTCTCTGATAGGTAGGAAGTGGGCCAACTTGGTGAGTTGGTCAATGATCACCCAAATCGATTCGGTACTCCTAGATGTACATGGAAGACCCATCACGAAGTCCATGGATATTCCATACCACTTCCACTATGGGACCTATAAGAGCTAAACGAAGCCGACTAAAACCTGGTGCTCTACCTTCACTTGCTGGAAAGTGAGGCACTGTGAGACAAACTCTGCTACTGCCTTCTTCATACCTGGCCACCAGTGCTATCGTCGAAGGTCCTAGTTCATATTCGCCACTCTTGGATATACCGCTATATGGGAAGTGTAAAAATCCATCAACACATCCTCTTAAAGTGAAACAGGTACCATGGTATATCCTCTAAAAAGGATGAAAAGATCCTCACCATCAGAAAATCCATCAGGTGCTTGCCCAATGGATATCTGAGGATGACACGTCTCCCAGTCAGCATCCCCAAGATGTGCCTCCATGAATTGCTGAAGAAATGGCGGAGTGACTGTAAGAGACTGGATATAGGATGCACCATCCCTATCCACAAAGGATATAGGAAAGGCAGCCACAAGCTCTGTCTCATCTCCTAGAAGATGTATACCAGTCCTCCCACTGAGCGAATCTGCAACAACATTCTCCTTACCAGGATTATAGTCTATCTCGAAGTCATAGTCCTGGAGGAACAAAAGCCATCACCATTGTATTAGGTTCAGGTCCTTATGAGAGAAGATATACCTGAAACTTTTGTGATCATAGTACCCGGTAAAACGTTCACCCATCAGATAGTGTCGCAACATCTTCAAGGCGAAGACCACTACTGCTAACTCCAGGTCAAGGGTAGCGTAGTTCTCCTCATGCTGTCTCAACTGCAGAGAACCACATGCGATCATAGCTCAATCCTACATTAGGACACACCCGAGTCAGGTCCTCGATGCGTCACAGTAGACTACGTACCATATTCTTTCCACTTGATGTCTCAAAATGTGGTCACTTGTCAGCCTTTTCCTCAGCTCTTGAAATCACTTCTGTCATCTCTTAGACCACACGATGGGTTTCCCCTTCTTCGTCAAGGCTAAAAGTTGTGCTGCAACTCTGGAGAAGTCTAGAACTAATCTCTGATATTATCCAGCCAAGCCTAGGAAACTCCATACCTCTTTCACACTCTTGGGTGGCTCCCAAGCAATAACTACCTCGATCTTCACTGGATCCACAACAACTCCAGCCTCTGAGATGACGTGTCCAAAGAAGTGAGCCTCTCAAATCCAGAAATGGCACATCGAGATATTACCATAAAGATGGTGGTCTCAGAGTGTTTCCAGTACTACCTATAAATGGTAGGCATGCTCCTCCTCAGTAGCCTAGTAGATCAAAATGTCGTCGATGAAGACCACGACAATGTGATCGAGGTAATGCTGGAAGATCCTGTTCATGAGACTCATGAACACTGCTGGAGCGTTGGTTACGTCGAAGTGCATAACCATGAACTCATAGTGGCCGTAACGACACATGAAGACCATCTTCTGCACATCCTCATCAAGAAATATGTGATGGTGATAGCCTGTTCTGAGGTCTATATTTGAGAACCATCGTGCTCCCTTGAGCTGATAAAAGAGGTCGTCAATCAATGGGAGTGGGTAATTGTTCTTTAGGGTCACCTTGTTCCGGTGATGATAGTCAAAATAGAGCTACAATTTCACATATGCCTTCTTGGAGAATCAAATCGGGGCTGCTGAGGGAGAAACACTAGGCCGGGTGAATCCATTCACCTGCAAGTCCTTTAGTTGTCCCCTCAGCTTGCGAATCTCAGTGGGAGCCATCCAATATGCGGGTGTAGATAACGGAGTCGTACCAGGATACAGGTCGATGTAGTAATCCACCTCTCTGCAAAGAGGTACTCTTGGAACATCTTCAGGGAAAACATCCGTGTACTGGTCCACCACTAAAGGATAAGTTGGACTCTCCACATCAACTAATCTGAGGGTAAGGCAAGCCAACTAGTGAGTGATCAGAGGCACCCTCCTTCAATTAAGTCCATCCTGCACTTCAATGGTTCCCTTCTCGCCGGTGAAGGTGAACCTAGTCTCATACGTGTTGACACATCGCACTTTTCACCTAATACAGTCGATATGAGAATGGAAAGTTAATAACCAGTCCATACCCAAGATGATGTCGTAAGGCCTCGACACCACTATGAAGATATCCCAGCCAAAGATCCCGCCCTCTGTAGTATGATCACACTACCGGCACCAGTTCATAATCATCAAGTCTGCATCTATAAGAGTCTCTAGCCTTAAGGATCGAGCCAACGGATCCTTCGGAATACCCGAGCTCCGAACAAGGGCAGTGGCAATAAAAGAGTAACTGGAACCTGTGTCTATAAGAATTCAAACTAAGGTGAAGTAGACACATATTGTTGCTCTAATAATCTCCGAAGTGCCATGGTCGTAGGCCTAAGCTTCTTGAAGATGTGCTCTTCCTTGTCCACCTGCTCCCTGTGGTCGGGGTGGACCTCCTTATAATGGTGGCCGTATTACCACGTAATGCCGTCTGCCACCAGCTGCTCAACCAGCTCCTCTGCCATGTCAGCATGCGCCCTACAAACTGCCTTGATTGAACCTCTACCTCTTCCTAAGAGGTCCCTCAACTTTCTGGTGATCATCAGAGCGGTGGGTCGGACAGTCAAGAGCCTTGTGACCAATCCCACCGTAGGAGTAACACTGTCTGTTCATGGAAATTTTGGCTCTGTCTCCACTCTGGGTTCCCCAAACAACTGATCCTGAGTCGTGAAGTTGACCAACTGTAGGTCTGCTCCTCTTGGACCTTTGTGTCGACTGTCTACTACCAGCTGCTGAAGATTCCGCTTCAAGTCGACATGTGGTGGGTCTCAATGCTGGAGACAGCTCATCAAGGAAAGTTTCCACTATGAGGGCTCGCTTCAACACCCCTGTCTGCGTCGGGATGCTGTGGGAGATAACTAAAGCTCTTATCTCTCCCCTAAGTCCCTGCTCAAAGGTCTAGGCCCTGAAGAATGGGTCTCGTTCCATATCGGTGGAGTAGTGTGAGTGTTCGATGAACCCCAATGAGTACTGCACACCTGTCATGATACCCTGCTATACATGCAGTAGCTCTTGTATCTGCACCGCTTGTAGGGTCTCTGGAACAATCTCCAGCCGGAACAGGCTCTCGATGTCTGTCCATTGAAGTGACGCCTCATCATGCATCTGGATCATCAGGATCAACCATCTACCTGATGCTTCTTGAAGGAGGCTAGAAGCAAGGATCACCATGAAGTCGGCTGGTATCCCTACTAGTCTAAAGACTCTCACCACAACCTCTAGCCAATCCTCAACTGCCTGCAAGTCCATCTCTCCCCTGAAACTGGTTTCCCTCTAGCCCTGGAACACATGCATCGTGCTCCAGTAGCGTACACTCTCTAATACTGGGGTTGGTGGCATCGGTGGCCCTATGGGGAGTAGTATCACTGGTGACTCAACTGGAAGAGGACCCTGTACTGAGGCCTCGTCGCTCGGCAGACTCTCAGTTCATACAACTCTCGGGGCTCTAACTGGTCATCCACGGGGAGGCATCCTGAATGGAACAGATGCGAAACAGCCGAAAGGCTATAACTGGTGAGCTGGCTTGATTTGATCTGAGTTAAAGAAAAATTTTTAAAACACATACATAATCAGTGTTTTCTTGTAGTAAGTCGGAAATCATTAGTCATGGTCCTCGAGTATGGATATGTCTGCCACCACACCAACATTGGATTACCTGAACTGATAACCACACTCTGTACCCTTAACACTATTGCTTCACAGAAAAGAAATATCAGTGTCCTATGTTCTGAGGTAGACCCAACTTCATTGATACCAATTTTTCATGACCCATACTCTGGGCCCCGTATCGTGACTACCCCAAGTCCTCCTTTCATAGGCCAGGGGATGGCGACTACCACCAAATGAGTAATTCCCTAAAACTGGGAAGGCATTGCCTTTATAAAACATAAACTCACACAACTAGAGTACAAGCGGAAGAAAACACTAAGTAAAAGATGTATATCAAGTGTTATAAAAGTAAAGGGGGGCCAGAATACAAGCCTAATTGTAATGTACAATGAAAGGAAAAACTGGTACAACTAAAAAGACAAACAGCTGGAAGGTGTCTAGCAGCTCTTGGATTGTCCACCACAGATCCTTCCTGAAGGTTAGGTACATATAGCTTTCTCAGTGCTCCACGTCTTTATGTCTCCTCCAGGTAACGACTCGTCAGGAGGTCTGCCTCCAGGTACTGTCCAGTCCTCATACACTCTGCCTCGATCAGCATTGTTCGTCGTCTGCATCCAACACAATGAGGTGCAGGCATAGCCCGTGCAGGGCTGAGTATAATGATACTTAGTAGGGACCCCGAGACCCTCAAAGTCTCAACAATTACAACAAGGATAATCCTAAAAGTATGAAATCAATGGATAACCATTACTTAGTTATTTTCTCATACATATACCTATGATATCAAGTAACCCATCTCAATCATGAGGAAAACACAAAGGTCATTGAATCATCTCAAACTAGGATTTTCATTATCGAAACCACGAATATAGGAGAACTACTCCTTCGTCAGGAAAAGTGGGAGTGTCATGACACCGAGGCGCTTCTCACTAACCTTGGTATGCTGAGGTACTTCTCTTGTCGAGTACCGCGGGAATGATTCCAACTACCATGCGCTCCGCCTGTTGTGGGTCTGCCGCCAAATATCAGGCGATCCCCCTAATAGCCTACAGAGGTACTCCTCCTGTAGAGTACCACAGGTCTACTTCCAACTACTAAGCTCTAAATCCGCCATGGGTCTGCCGCCAAATACTGGGAGCTCCATACTGGGATAGTCGAATCACTCCGAGTCGAATTATTCAAGAAGTCGTCAGGTCTGTCTGCTACTAGGTCTGTGCACTCTGTGTTCTCATCTCAGGGAGGATCTGCTCCATGAGATACTAGTCGATACTCCAAATTTCATTAAGTCTCAAGTGGAAGTATCTCAAAGGACCACCATGTCATAGGGGTCACAATGCAACTGACGACGAGTCCATCAGACTCCCAGTCTGTGTGTTATTGGGATTTCTGTCCCAATGTCCCCGTTAGTTTTTAGGTTCAAACCAACCCGACCGTACAATAGCTATGTCCAAAACTCAAGTGGGTATTCCAACAAAAATGTCTCACTCTAATCCTTCCATCGTTGTAGATGGTTGGTCGATCTGACACTAATGCCCCATGATACGGGTGAAAATGTGTAATTGGGCCACAACGAGTTTGGGTCCGGTCTGACACAATCAGACCAACCCGGCCCAACCCGGTCTGAACCAGGGTCCGACCCTGTCCACGGGTTCTCACCCGGTCCAAAGAGACAACACGAACAATGGGGGAGGCCCGGCCCAAGGGCATCCCCGCCTGAGGGCGACCCGGCTTGAAGCGTCTTGGCCTGAGGCAGCCCGGTCCATGGCGGCCCGACATGATGGCGTCCTGGCGGCCCGGGTGGCCCAGTGGCCCAGTCAGCCTAGGGACCCAGCGGCCCGGCGGGGGTCCTGCTTAGCCGTGGCCAGGGGGAACTACGCACCCCTAGCACCCGAACAAATTTTTTATTCGGTTAGAACCGAACCGGTGCCGGTCTAGCTCACGCGGGACCCAACGGGGTCCCGCACCTCCCAGCTAGCACGAGCATCCATCCGCTCCCCACCACAGCACGACATGACGGTGTCACAACCCTCCACCACAACCCTACCTGACCATGGCCTCCTGCTGGTCTCTGCGTGGCACGACGATGCCACTCTCCTCGTCTGACCGCCACAACCATTCCTTCAGGCACGATGCGATTGCACCGCACCCCTTCGGCACCGCCGCAGCCTGCCTGGACACGACTCGGATCTTTGCGCGGCACAACGGTGACTTGCCCTAGTGGTGACCTAGTGGCCTAGCGTCGCCGGATTCTTCAAGGTTGGCTCGTTCATGGTGGCCATGTGTACCACCATCATCTTCAACGAACAAGAACAAACCAAAAGGGGAGGGTCAGGCCGTGTTCATGTGGTCTGATCCCTCCTCGTTATGGTGATATCATTCGGTTCTCATACCTGAAATTTGTATGATGAAGAATGATTAAAAAACAATTCAAACCCCCTACCTCAATTTTCGCTCGTTGACAAAGTCGCAGGAAGCAGACATCGTTCCATTGACATAGGGTAGAAGACGAAGAAGTCAAAAATGAAGGATTCGGGGAAGACGAGTCGAGATGACGTCGTTGGCGTTCTTCGTGGGTGGCAGTGGTTCCTCTACATGCTCTATTTGAAGTGGGAGATGACAATTCTCATCGTTCTTTTGTGGAAGGATCATTCTTCGCGTTCTTCTTTGAGAGGATAAAGTTCTATCTCAAGTCCCACCGAAATGAAATTTCCAACCAAAAGAAATAATAGATTTTTCTATTATTTAATCATTGGCTTGAATTCAAAAGAATTTAAAAGGAGATAATTAATTAAGTACAATGGCTCAAATAATTAATTGAGTGGGAGTTGGCACATTAATGTATTAGGGAAGGTGGAGAGTTTAACCGACAAAAATGTGGGGTTAGAGGTGTTCCAAAATTAATGGGGAGTTATAAGAGTTAAGAAACTCATGTGGGGCCCACTAAATAAAATCCTCCCAAGGGAGGTTATGTGCGAGTGGCCCCCACCACTAACCTCAACTTGGGGGTTTTAAGTACCATAAAATTAAAATAAGTTAAGCCTTATTTTTATTTAGATTTTATTTAAAAACCCCAAAACAATATTACACTCTCGTTAAAACGCAACTGTCGTGAAGGTACCCATAAGTAGTCACTGACGCTGCGAGTTCAACGGTGCCCTCAGATTTCAGTTCTGAGCATCGATTCAAAAGATATAAAATCCTGGTCATACGTTCATTGAATGTACTTGAACAAAACTTCGGAAATTGATTTCGGGCACACCGGGCCTCGGAATCATGCGTTTTCAGAAACTACAGACTCGTATAATTCCCCTGTATTTATGAAAAAAAATTCCCCGTAATTTCCGAGTATTTACTAATACTCTAATTTCCTTGTTATGACACCTAGTAAAATTTGTGTTGTATATGTCAACCAGTTTTATAATCAATAAAGGGAACTAATTTAAATAAAACCCACAAAATATCAACATTAAATAAAATTATGGATGTTATTTAATACATATAAATATATTTTCATAAAATTTCTATCATCCCAGTCCCAAAAAATAATGAAATTAATTATAAACATAACTAAGAATTTCCATTATAAATACTGGGGTTCCTGAAACCAGAACACTCAAATTTAGTTCTTAAACAAAATTTGGAATCATCATTGATAGTAAGTGATATTTCCAAAACATCACTTACAAATAACTCATTAATTTAATTATTAAATATAATAATAAACACATAATTCAAAGAATTTATGTTTTTGTGTAATAAATGATTACATAATTAGAAAAGTATTTTATAGTACTTGTAAATAATCATCTGTAATTTATAAATAGTAGGATCTCATCTATAGATATCATAATTAAATATAATATACGTAAACTATAGAATTAAAAAATAAAGATGTCGTGACCTTGAACACATAGTAAGGGAAAACCTCATAAACATATAATCAAGTGTTAGATCATTAAAAAATGAGATAAATTGATTAGGTTATAAAAATATGAATATATTTAACATATAATATAAATGGTTACTCATTACCAATTATTGAAGTGAATATACAATCAAATGAAGAAATATATACAATGAAATAACTGTGTGATTTCTTGAGATACGAAGCATTATCCACGGTAAAAAATCTTAGGCATATGGAATAGAAATGTAATATAACATTAAAAGGTGAATTATAATTTATTATTTAAAAAACACAAGAATGTGTAACCTCACATACATTATTCATTTAATCCTTCGATTATTTAATGGAAAAAATTAACTACATAGGTGTATATATATATATATCGTAAGATATAAAAATATATACAACTCTTTGCATGGTGATATTGGACCCCACCCATTATCATCTATACATTTGGGATCAATTTAAATAAATCATTCATCATATCATAATTAACCCATATTATTAAAAAAATTGTATCATTTCAAAAATGAATCACTAAAGATTACAGGAATAATATAATCGATTGATACATACATTTTAATCACCTAATTTTATTTACATAATAGCATAAAGAGGGGATTTCATGAATCCTTTAGATACAAATATAAAAATAAAATAAATTCTATAAAATAATTTTCCTAAAAAGACTTATCATTTAAAAAAAATAAGACTTTTTGAGTCACATTAATGATTAATTTTTTAATAGGTTAAAAAAAGAAACCATTAATTAAGAATAGATTAATAAATATTGGACCTATAAAAAATATAAATGTTTTCTCAAGGAATTAAGGGGGTGAAATATAACTCATATAATAAAAAAATTGATACAATTTTGTATTATAAAATATTTTTTTTATAACCATCAACCTAGAAAGAGTAATAAATAATAATATTATGATTTTGAATTTTCAAAAGACAATGATAGAGGGAAGGTTAAAAATGTTCAATAAATAATATGCATTCATTTAAGGAGAATGAGAATTATTATTAATATCATAATATTATATATCAAATTATGTGAAACAAGAGAATTACATATTAACTGGGGAATAAATTATTTATATTATTATCAAATAATATATTAAAATAGTGTTTTAAAATAATACCAAAAAATGGAATAATTATGTCTCATGAAAATATGTTGACATCGAAAAAACCTCTTACTAATATTGTATGAACTACATGAAATAGGATGTATAAGTGTATCCATGAAAATAATTATAAATATAATGTAAAATCATTAATTATATTAATATAATTAAATGGGAATATATAACTCCATATAAAATAATAATAGTTCCATAACATGAAATCATGCTTCCAAGAATGGATATTGAGATTTAAAACATTAAAAAGATAATATTTATTTAAGCCATATTTATTTTAATGGGAATTTAGAAGAGGTAAATTTAAAACAATAGTATTTAAAGAAAATATATTAAAATCATGGGATATAATTTAACACAAATGAAAAAAATATTTTTCAACAAAAAAATTATACTCAATGAAATAGTATTGAGTTATGAAACACGCATACTGTTACTCTAAAATTTATCAAAATGTCACTAATTTAATGAATAATAAAAATATCAATATTAATAACCTATTTATGAAAAAAAATTATATCTATTAACATTCATATTATTTATTTATATTCATTTATTATACATTTAATGGTTAATTTAAGATTATTTTCATCATTAAATGTTTATAATTTTGATGACTTCATGCATGATTTAATGTTCCAAATCTAATTCCAAGTCATTTATACCAAAATAATTATTCATATGTTATCCAATGTACTATAGTAAGTTATATATAATAATATTTAGCTATTAATTTACTTTCATGATAATTTCTATCATCATTCGTGAAGATGAAATTGGTGATGATTCTATTGCTATAATTAGTATGAATTTTTTTTAAGTTAATAATGTGTAAAACATTAATATAAAAATTAAATAACCATTAAAGAATATTATTTTCTAATTTATTTATTATATAAAATGATTTTTCGTATCTCTATATATCTACGATAAAAATTTATTGAATTATTCCCATAAGTGGTTAAAGAGACACAAATAAGAACAAGCTATAAATGACGGATTTGTACAGTAAATATAGTATAGTTTTTTAATAGTATTAATCTTAAATAATTATATAATCATTATGTATATGTTTTTATGTTTTTGAAAATATTATTAAGTTATTTTTATAAATTATAAATGTCTAGATGAAAAAAAAATATGTTACTTCAAAGAGGATTTTTTATGCACTTATAAACGAGTGTCATTATAATTTTATTAGGGAAAAAATAGGGAAATAATATGTATTTTTTTGAAAAATATTAGTAATGTTGTAAGCATAATATTAACTAATGAAATTAACTCTTTTAAAGAAGTTTTAAAAACTTATCACATCGTTTTTTGACGTTGTAATCTACAGAATACATAAATGACATTTTTATTTTTTTAAATATGGTATGAATGAATAGAGTAGTTATGATATAAACTTATTAATATTTTATTATAACTATCACAATGATTTATTTATTTAAAAAATTTTAGAATACATTTATAAGAGTTATATGAAGAAAAAAATAATTTAAAAGAAAAGGCAATAATTAGTCATTTTACCATAATCCTTGGAATATCTCCTCTAAAAATTGGATTTAGGAATTGATAGGTGACCATTTTATAATACCACATCATATTATAAATTTATAGGGTTGTTGTGGTTCATTTTTATAGAGTTTGTTAAATAAAATTGGGATTAGGTGTATGAAAATTTGGATAATGATATATCCTTTTATAAGTGATAGTAGGCGAGTTTTATAACTTTATAATAGTTAAATTTAAAATCCAAAGGTGGAATATAATTTTGAAAATTAGTTTATTAAGGGTTATGGTTAATAAATCCCCCAAAAAATGAATTTTTTAAGGTAATGTTTTTATTTATACATAAGTTTTTACAATATAATCTTTTTTACAGTGGCAAATAATTTTTAACTGAATAATTAGAACCTAATTAATAAAAATAAAATGGTTAAGTTAAAATAATAAATAAATATTGATTCAAAATATGGAATTTATTTTTTTCAAATAACATTTCTAAGGGTGATACTTATTTTTTTAATATTATCACACAAAAATTGTGAAAACCAATTTTTTAAAAACATTTCTTTTAATTGATAAAATTTATAACTAAGATAAGAGTAAAACAATTATTATTTAATTTCATATTAATTTCATTATAATTAACAAAAAATATTTATATATATTAATAATAAAAAATAATTATTATATCTTATAAAATCATAATAAAAATAAAGAGAAGAAATTTTGTATTATAAAAAATAAAATCGTAGTCAAATTTCAAAATGATTAATATATATCTATAATATAAAAAAATATATTTTAAATAAATAATTTTATTAATAAAAACATTATTGGTTATTTAAATGTGTCAAGAATGTTTTAAGATATTATTAGATCATGGTAATATTAGAAAATGGTAAAATATTAATAAAATTTTTATTGTATTAATAATATAAAAATAAATATTTTTGAAAAAATCCCAATAATGTACTTAATATAATTTTGACATGAGGAATTTAATAGTAATGTTAATTTCATAAAATTAAAATCATAATATAAATAGATTTATCATCTTACTAAAAATAAAAATATAAACACTAACCTCTTTCAATAAAAAAAACTCCCATTCAAATATAAATTGTGTCTGATGTTATTTTATATAAAAATAAAATTGTTTGAGTTTAAATATATTAGATCATATAATTAAATTTCACATATTATCATAATATTCATTTAATAGTGAAAATTTTAATTTATTTAGATAGCGATATATCACTTTTAAAAGTATTTCATTGAAACAACATTTTAAATATTTAATAGTTTTAATTATATTTCATTAGTTATATATCTTACAACCATTAAATATAAAAATGTCAACTTTTCAAAAAATATTATAATTCATAAAAATTAATAATGATTTCAATGGATTTAAAAAAAATGTTTTTATTATTTATCGTTTTATTATTATTTTAATTAATTGAGTTTTGTTGTTATTGTAATGTTATTTCTATTGTTCCACATCATATGAGATTATTTTACTGTTATATTTATTTTTTTGTTACAAATTATGTGATCATTTATCTCATTGATATATACTAAATCATTTCCACTTCTCTGTTGTGATATTGAATTAATCGTATACCCATCTACGACCAATTTAAATGATTCTTACAATGAATTCCATTTCATTTATAGATTGGGAAAATGTTTACAATCAAATAAAATAATATTTAAATATGGATGACTATTGATTACTATGTATTGATGATTATATATTTTATTTCTTATTATTTTGAGTCATATGATTAATGCATTCAAATTATTTTGTGATGTCTAGTGACTTGAATTATATATCCCGTAGAGGAATGAATATGTCTCATGAGACAAACTATAATTTGAATTTGGTGGATGACCGTATATTTATTAATAATTTCTTGGATAAAGCCTTGATGGTGTGTATAATATCTTTGTGTATGCCTTTGATAATAATATAATGATTTTCATATTTATGTATTTCATCACAATGAAATCACCCGTTATCTAGCGTGTGATTATTTATATTTTTATTCATGCATGTATTTAAATCATGTGTTATTTTTAATATGGTATTACTTGATTACATTTTATTAAATCCATTTTATACATATTTTATTTATTATATGATAGATATAAATTTATTCTACCCCTTAACTAATCATTTGAGATCACATTGTATAAATATCCATTTTTATGTATTAATGTTGTTTTTAAAAATTGATATTTCAAGAAGGGAATCATGAGTTGATACTTTATTTTATGTATTTGAGAATAATTAATTAATATGGAATCATTATTTTAGTTTTATAATTCCTATTGGTTGAGAAATATATTGTTTTATTTTTCTAAAGGTTAATATTAATTCTGTAATTCGCAAAAGCTAATTGGTATTTGAATGTATGTGACTCAATTTTGGTTATTCATATTGTAAATATGGATGGAATAATTTTGTTCATACCAATTTGTGTATAAGATATTCTGAAATGTGTATTTTTTAAATAATGTTTCATGTGTATCGGACTAGGATGTTCAATTTCATCCCCAATATTAGTAGATAGAGTTTTTTGAGATTGTTTTTTTTACTAATGTACCAGAATAATTATATAGATTTTGTGGGAGAGATATAGAATATTATGAAGATGAACACCACAAATATTCAGGGATTGAATATTATTTAGTTTCAGAGTAACTACTACGATACATTCTACCACAACATAAAAATATTCAACTACCCAATCTACTTTTTTCCAAAGTAATGAGTAAAAGTTGTTTTGAGGAACATTGATCTCCATATTTCATTTTCCTTTTCTTAAACTTCCCAGGAATATCATCACTATAATTTAATTTTTATTTATAAAGTATTATAGCATATTATGTAATCTCTATGACTATTATAGTAACAACCTGATATTTTAAAAGAAAAAAAATGTTTGTTAAGGAATACAATATGAAATATTATACCTAATAAACCACTATACTATTATAATTTAAATTTTACCATTAAAACATAGTCCATGAATTTGGTGTTATGAATAATATTAAATTAATTTAAAAATATATAAAAATTTCATAATGAATAAAAATTCCTTGATTAATTATATAACACCTCAAGACATTACAATATATATATTTTAGAATAAAATTAATTGATTCGAGAGATTGTGATGCATGCAACCATAATTTCTAAATTAACAATAATATACTAACCCTTTATAATATTTATATAGAGACCTCACTTTTTCACAACATTACTATTACATTATTTTTTGGAATAAAACATAATGGTGATATGATATTGGATCCAATAAGTTAGAAACTAGTGTAATTTATAATCAAGGAATGATTTTATATAATAAAACTAAATAAAAATTAAATTACATATTTTATTCCCACATATTTGGCCTATCATTATCCTTAGATAAATTAATCTCTTGAGGTTATTTGTAAAAGAAAGGGGTGATAAAAAAATCTCATTAATATAAGGTATAACATGTGGTCAACAAAGGACATGAATCTAAAGTCAATAGTTGAGAATAATAAAATAGTCCATATAGGATCACCATCGTTATAATGAATGTAATATTTAATTAAGGAATGTAGTATGGAATTTTAATAATATTAAACATCATGTCATAGAGGATAAATATCAAACCTAGTGGTGAAAAAATATACAATAATGTCCATAAATAATTTACGATTTTATAACTGAGACATCTATCCTTTTCTGTGTTTCTGAGGCTAATAGAGTTCATAGTAGGCTAGGAAGTGGTCTAGAAGTTTTTGGATATAAAATGATGTAATTAGATGGATTACATGATACATAATAACTACATGTCATGTAATTGAGGCTCATGACTTCTGTAGGGCCAATTCCTCACTTGTTATTAACCTGGGTTATATAATAAAATGGTTATTCCATTTAAGAATAAAACTAAATCCCGAAATATAGATGATGTGTAAATGGATTACATGTCATTTAAATATGTGATGTTGTATGTTTTTTAATGTTTCATCCACTAGGGGTTTTCAAAAACCCTATTGATTAATTTATTCCAGTCATTTTCCAGTACCTAATGAATCCCTTATAGAAATTTTGGATAATCATTCAATGGGGATACATCCTTAGACTCATGCAATTGATCTGTGGGGATCTGTGGGGATATATGATGGTTTATTCTTTTATTATCTCATGTTTATTCTAGTTTATTATTCTTCACTAGTGTATAATATTTTCATTCTTTGTTTTTTTATCTCCATTGATTCAAACGATGTTTCCTTTAATTTTATTAGTGAGTGTGGGTCATACTTTCCTCAGATAGATGTTGTTCTTCAATAAGAGGTGATAAGAGATCTGTACCTTGGTTCATTCTAATGCAGAGAACGTTAATGGATTTTGGTTTAGGGATTATTTCAATCTCTTAATATTTATGTACAATTTTACATTAATAATTATCTATCCCAATGGATGGTGATGATATAAACCTAATAATTATTAAACTGAGACAATAAATATGATAGTGATTTTATGTTGGTGATGTTGTAGATTTATACTAGGATAACATAATGCCTCATGTTTTATAAGATATTGTTATATATATGATTTTATACTTTTATAGTAGTTATCTTTTATGTTCATAAATAATCTAATGTCAGAAATAATTGATCATTAATTGGATTACTAAATTAATGAGGAATATTGATAACCTAGTTGTTATTGTAATTTTATTATAATAAAATTCATATGATGTGAGTGATTAATTAAAAATTTAAACAACTATGTTATTATTGGAATGGATAAATTATTTGAATCATGTATATGATTGATAATAATAATTAGAATGTAATGGTAAGTAAAAATATTACTTACCGAGGTTTTGTCCAAAATAATAATAAATTCTAACTTCTTATTTTACCTTTGATAGATTGTTATAGCTTGTTGCCTTTTGTTTCCAGTGGTCGAAACCTACTAATAAATGGATTGGTTAATTTAGGAAGGAATAATATATAAATATGTGATAAATATAATTTTTTATTGCCTTATTTTTTCATTTCAATGTGAAGGTCATGTGACTTGTTTTAGATCCATGAGAGATTGTTTACATGAGAATACTAAGTGCCTTACTTTGAGGACACTATTACCTGGATGCCTAATTATTGTTTCTTTGTGATATTTTTTGGATATGAGCCCAATGTTACGAGCCTATTACATATTAGCCTAGTTGGAGGATATGTGATATGGTATAAAGAGGCTCAAACATTATGGCAACCTTCCACGGTAATAATAGCATGGTTATTATGGTATGTGGATAGGGAGGCCCAGATGATATAGTGATATATAATGATTTTGATGGATATATTATTTAGTATATGAATTTGTCACTCATGGATGGCACCAATGGTGAAAAAATTGGTTAAATCTATGATTACATATTGATTAAATAATAAGATCTTTTATCCCCACTTTAATATATCTAATGGTAAAAATTTAATTTTCTTGGTTTATCTATATTCTTTTTTCCACTACATGAGGTAGCTATAGGTTCTTATTTAAATGTTTTACCTTAGTGGTAGCTTAAGAAGGTTTTCCAAGATTACCTATATATTAAATGATGCTAATAATGGATTTAATAATTGTTTTTTCCTATTGGGTATGTAGATGAAGTAATGTAACTCTTACAATAGTTAATTTTGTACAACTTAGTCCCCGGTTTGTAATAGTCCAAGATGATACGATCATCACAATGTTGACTAATGCGTAATAATGTAAATTTTTAATTAATTTATAATGAATTAGTTAGTGTGTGGATATGATAAAGAGAAAATAATGAATTTAATGTTTCCATTAAAACTCGAAGTTTTTTATCAGAATATGTTCTTAGATATACAATTCAATAGTCTAAGTAATGTTATATATGATTGATTCTAAGACCATATAATTTCTAATGTTTGGTGTTGAGGAATATTATTTCATGTATATTCTAGGATTTCATACAATAACTCAACCATATTGGTTTGGGAAACTAACATGCAGTGGACTCTAGGAAAAATGTTTTCTCCAATATCATGATGGGGGGATTGATGGATTACTACCCACCTATGGATTCACTCTCATCTCATAGCAGTCACTTTTGGTCATAGGAAAGAAAGTTATTTTTCCCATATAAGTGTGTAGAGGGTTGTGTTGGCTTGTCATAGTTTCACTCACATGTATTTCTGGATATAGTTCAATTATGACCACTAATTTAATGACATAAATATGATATGATGAATTGAGGTAATTACATGTATTATCAGTTATAATGTCTTTAGTTATTAAAAACAATATTTTATATATGTTGTTGGAAATTTGTGTATCCTAGAAACTAATTGGTTACAATATGGGTTGTGATATGGAATGGTGTGATTAAGTGATGCATGAGGTGCATGTTGTAAATACTTTTCATGGTGTCTATGAGCTTTCTTAAATTTTTAGAGAGATTATAAGGATGCGCAACATTGGGTTAGAGTGTGAAACAAGTTGAGAAACAGGAATGGGGTACCTTTTTTGTTTTATTATATAATATCTCTTCTTGTATGCATTTCATGGTAAGGGAAATCAATAGTAAGGTTTTTTATTTTTGTTTACCATTTTAGGTGAAACATTACACACCAATTAATATTTTTTTATTTTCCACTTTTAGTGGATGAGTGGGAACACATATATCATTGTGTTCAGGGAGTCATGGAATAGTTTTATTTTATGATAATCTTTTTAGGGATATTATAGAGGTTGGTGTTAGGCACATGTGAAGTGGATTATGTGGGTAGGAAAACCGAGTTTTCTATGATTAGTATGTAATGTAAGCAGTGAATATTGGTATATTCATGCTTATTTAAAGCCCCCATTGATCTCATAAACTTCCCATGATGTTTAATAATACTACTAATTGAGGGTATACTAGTACTTAAGTAGAGGCCAATAATTGATCATAAGTCATTCTTCTTTGTGCCATTGATAGAAAGGGGATGAACTTGGGATATGTTCAAAACCAAAACAATTAAATTTTAATAATTAACTAATAAGTGATACATTGTAAATATTAATATTTTAGAAGATATAATAGTGTTTCATTATTGAGGGTATTTCTCTTGGTTGACATTATTTGCTGGTTTGAAATGAATATTTATGTTAAGATTTTCTAGAATATCTCTACAGAGTACAGGTCAATGATGACATCGACACTTCGAGCAGGACTCACCAAGAGTTTCTATACATGATTAATAAAAATTATAAGGGATAAATTTGAACAACATTCACATAATATTTTTTAGACGGATTATAATATATGAATTATTTTGATCCATAAACAAAAAGAGCATTGGGTTCTGTTCGTTGTGACTATGCTATGTGGATCAATGAAGAAGTTGTGGATCTTATTCCTTAGATATCAAGTGGAGTCAGGATTATCATGGTAGAAGTTATGATTTTAGATCAAATTACTGTATATTACAACAATCGTGAATGACGCGATTCTTCCCAAGTTTCCAACACATATGTGGGGGAGATCGAGTGTGTGACAGTTTGGGATCCATTGTTGGACCCATCTATGATATGTTTCATACCAGATTCAGAGGATGAGACCATGGTGAGGAATTTAATAGAGGCTTTTCATATATATATATATATATATATATATATATCTCCATGTCACCATTTTTATGTTTAAGAAATATATTAAGGTTGTGTAAATTGATTTGGTTATAGAGATGACCCTGTTATGAATGAGGACATCACGATAAGGGATTATTTATGATTCCTCAAGAAGAACAATTATGGTTTGGGGTCCCCCATTATTTGAACATACGTTTTTTTGTTAGATGCTGGTAGGTCACAACCCTCATCATATAGATTCCCTAGAAATAGTAACTCTCATAGTTGTTCCAAATAATAATATTCATGTTTTTATATTGGAACCAAAAGTCATCACTAATGATTTATCCCAGCCATTATGTGAAGTCAGTGCATGATAGATGTTCAACTTAAGCTTCCTCCATTTTGGAAATTTCCACCGAGGATGTAGCAGAGGAGTTCTCCAGTCTGGAATTAATAGATGGGAGATGGGGTTTGTAAAAGAAAATATCTACGATTCTCTTTATACATAGAGATAAGGGTGTGGTTTTGTAGTTGTTTTTCAGTATGGAAAGAGATCCCATATATCATGTCATGGTCAGCTTTAGGATTTAGGGTTTCTATCACAGATTGATCTAGACATCATTCAACATGTCCCATTCTTTTTTTCAACATGGGTTCATGTCATACTAGATTATGGGGAAACACTCAAATTTATATCACCTACACTTGTCCTTGATTTGGTACATGAGGAATAGTGGAGTCCAATTCCCTTGGCATTTACTATTCCTGTTTGAGGTCGGATGACTAGCAAAATGTTCGTTGAGACTATGAGCTAGTGTATGGGTAGAACCGCTCATGAAGAACTTACCTATGTTTTTGGATGCTTCATTACGACATCATCATCCTCATGGGTTAGTTATATATGGTGAAAAATATTAGGGATTTCCTCATGAGTCATGTTGATTTCCATTATTCTAATAGAGAGCTGGCTATGTAAAATATCGATTGAGACCCAAATATTTGTCATAGGCGTGTTCTGTCCTTATCACAAATCATGAAAGAGTTGATATTGATCTTATTATAGGATTTTTAGTTATTGTTTCTTGGTTTTGTAGATGAGCAGCATAATTTCAATACATTTGTGGTTATAGTATTACCCCCTCAATGGAATATTGAGTTTGGGATCAAGAAATAGTTATACGTGTCTCTTATCTCAATGTCCCCATTAGGATTATGCCTTATGATTTTTGAGAGATGTGATTATATCATGGTTATCTATTTTAGAAAGTATTTATTCATCCAAGAGTGTCTTTTTGTAGAAGATATGTTTTATTAATGAAAAATGATGATGGAAATTTGGGTCTTTGTTTTGATTAGTGTTTCTTGAACCATGTGACAGAGAATAACCTCTTTCCAATTCCATGGATTAGTTATTTATCAATAATTTTAATGATATACATTTGATAATATGTGAACTTTTTATGGTACATATATCATCATATGTGGGTGAAGGATGAGGATATTCTCTATGAATTAATTACATTGTGGTAAAGTACATTATTAGTTCATTTATGATCGTGTTCGATGTGTTGACTGCTCAAGTTGTGTTCATCTGGTTGAAGTAGGAAATATTCTCAAAGCTCAGGGATTTGTTCATGGTGGTATTAATAAAAAACATCCATGTGTATTTCATTTATGATGAGGATTGTGAAGAGAATCTATGTGCCGTTTTTGGAGTTCTTCATCATGAGCCATTATTCAGGATGTTTTCGATGTGTATTTTATGGGTTATGAAGTTTGTTTTATGGAAAATGTGGTATCTCATCATGAACTAGTTTTTTTATCTTATTATGATATAGTTGGTTGTGTCATGGGGATCCCCCATGATAGTGGTCGTGGTTTAAACTTCCTTATTCTTATAGGGTATTACTAGAGTTTTGTATCTGATTTCACTATGGATTCAACTCCTCTGATTTCATTAACCCAAATGGATCTGAAATTTTCAGGTATTAACCTGTTTTAGGATTATTATTTTTACCTAAATAAGAATATATTTAGTGTTATAGTTCATTTTTTCTTGAATCAGGATTTCTATTTGTGGTTTTCTATACTATTTCATATCATGGTTTTGGTTGGGTACTGATGTAGAAGTTATTGGTTTTTTATTACGTGTCTCCCTAGTTACGTCCCTATGACTGTAACTATTAAACCCATGAATAGTGGTTAAAGTAAGTTGTGTCTGAATTGAATTTTTTGTGACATTACCGCATCCTTTAGGGTTTATGGTATTACTAACTATAAGATACTAAGTTAGGTACTCTCCCACTATAATATGAATATGTGTCAACATTGGTGGACGAAATTCTAATTGGTTTACAATGAAAAAATTTCATATATTCTAGTAAATGGAAATGTTTTAACTGATAGTTTGATAGGGAATACATGTAGTGATGTCATATGTGAATCTAGGGATTCATTGATAATAATGGAATTACTCTCAGTGATGTATCTTGATATTAGGAGATATTTAAGTCAGGATTTGTATTTTATAGATAACAGTGTAGTCATCTTTTGAGAAGTTTGATGGAGGAGTCCCATATGAGTGATTTTTAGGTGGAGTTATATAGTGACCATGTAGGTTTTAGTGATTCCCTTGAGTTTTATTTTGTGGATGGAAAAACTAGGTGTTGTTTCAATGAAATATTTTTGTTTCATCAGAGTTACATGAGGTTATTATTTAAGAGTTATATAGTTGACCTTTAGTGCTACATCCCATCAATAAAATTATATAACTATCATTCATAGGTATGTTTTGGTGGCATGGGTTGAAGCATGTTGTTGAAGTGTATTTCCTGATATTATGTGTGCAAGAAGGTGATAGTCGAGCACTAGGTTCCCAATGGGTTTTTCCAACCATATGAATTTTTCACAATGAATGTGGGATGACATATCGATGTACTAAATTACAGTCTTCCTTTATATTATGGATTATTGGATTCTATATGGGTTATAGTGTATCATTTGAGAAAATTGTCCCACTTTATAGTGAGCATGGATTCTAGATTAGTGTAGGTATTGTTCCGCCTATATCTAGAGGAGGATGTGCAGCTCTGTCGATTCCCATTGAAGATCATCTCCGATCAAGATCCTCATTTTACCTCCAGACAGTGGAGAGTTCTCCAACAGGATTTTTTTATTAGTTATACCTTGAAACTTATTTTTTTCAATAGAGTGTTGGTCATATAGACTGGACCATTCATAATCAATAATACCAATTAGCCTCTTTTATCCTAGATTTTTGAGGTTCATTGATGAGGCTTCTTACCATGGTCATGTTTTATTATAATAAGAGTTTCCAATCAGTCATTTATTATGAAGCATTTCAGTAATTTTATTGTTAAAATTTTAGTTGTCTATTGTTCTAGACTAGGGTTTGAGAGGAATATGTTCCTAGGTTGGAACAGTTACATAAAAATATATAGATGGTTCGTGTCATTTACGAGAAGATAAAGGCAATGCATGATTGTCGGGAATCATATGATGATCAATGGAGGAGACCTTCGGTGTTCAATGTTGGGGTTTATATCATCCCAAAGGTGACTACTCCTCATTGATGGCTTATTTTTCTTTGTAGGATTAATATTTCACCATTGTTTTGTGGTCCTTTCGAGATGTTTTCTCATGTTTAAGTGGTGACATATCGGATGAAACACCCCCCATAGTGGATCCAAATTCACAATTCTTCTCACATGTATCCACTCTTTCAATATATTCATGGTTATTACCATATCATCTATTGGGGTAAAATCTATATTGACATTGGAGTGACCTTTGTTGAACATCCTATGGAGATCCTAGAATTCTTGGAGAAGGTGTTGTGAAGGCATTCCATTTCCATGGTTTGTGTCTTGTAGTGGAATTATGGAATGTTGGGGAGTGCATGGTAATGTGATTCCTAGATGCTCTCTTAGTATCCTAATATATTTGAAGAGTATATATCACTTTTTAAATGTTATCTCCTATATTCATTTACATTTTCATATTATGAGGTGGATTTATTTTGTTACTTGTCGATGATTTACTCTCATTTGATTGATACCTCCCTCCGGGGAATGTTTGGGAATATGTTATTGGTATTTCATGGTTTTTAGTTTATTTAATTTGATTGACATTGGTTATTTAATGTTATAATACTATATTTCATAGGAATATAACCTGTTGAATCTTCATATATCCTCCTTCTCATTTGGTCTAGTTTTGTATTTGATAGGAATTTCATGTAATGTTCCAGAACTATGAGGAATAACCCATTGTGGGTTTTCTAGGCTAGTGGTGTACAGATTAGGATTATAAATGGTTTTGAGGGATTGGGTGTAATATGATGGATGTAGAGACATCACATGTCCTATACTTTTTACACACCATGTTTGTGATGTTCAAAACTATGGAAGGTTTGGTTCAAGATGTGTAATTAATATAGATTACATAATAAAAACGTGACATGTTTTTTGATGAAAACAGACCCCCTATAATTTATATGAAATTTAAATAGATTAAATGTCATATAAATATTTTATTTTGTATATTTTAAAATGTTTCATACACTATGGTTTTTAGAAACCTTGTGGTTGTAACTCTTCCTCTCATTTTTCAGTGGGTAGTGACTCAATTTTGGGAGTTTTAAAGATTCATTTGTCTTTTTTTGATCCATAGACTTCTACCTTCAATCCATTTCTATATGTGGTCATTCAAGGTGTAAAATTCCTTAATTTTCTTAAGGTTTATACCTTTTTAATGTATTTACCTCCCGTATCATGATTCTGAAATTTTTTATGATTTAATGTTATTTTAAGGGGGTTTCCATGGTTTTTTATTCATGTGGTTGTTACATAGATTCCTAGTATTGATGAAGTTCTTGTAGGAGCGGTGATTGAGGATATGTTACATCATCTGTTCTCATTAAATGAATGGTTAGCAATTTTGAGGTATAGGATATATTTTTTCTCTTACTATTTAGGTGGATTCATAATTTTACCATGATTTATCCCATTGTATTGATATGGAATGAACTGAATAATTAATTAATTGAATTAATGAATATGTTTGTGTTCACATGTTGGTGATTTTGTTAATTTATAATATGATAATATTTCAAATCATGTTTCACTAGATAGTGTGATATTTATGGCTTTCTTACGAATATTTTGTTCTTTTTGGAATCTATAAATAACATAAAACAATAATTATTTGACAAATAAATGGATTTTTAATTTAAACAGGCTTGCTGATAATATAGTGGTTAATGTAATTTGATGATAATAAAATTTCCATTGTGATCATGTTTAATTGAAAATTTAATAATGCATGTGATTAATTGAATGGATATACAATTTGAAACATGTATACTAATTTTAATAATAATGAAAATGGAATGTTTATAGAGAATGGTACTTCTCTATTTTTATTGAGACTATAATAAATTCTATGTGCATGATTTTCCTTTGATAGATATATATATTTATTTCATTGGTTTCCCATATTTGGAAAATATTAGATAATCAATCATTTAATTCAATGTTTAATAATAACATGATGTGCTACAAATATTATTTTTAGAGAATGAGTTTCCCATTTTCATGAGAAGACCTTGATCCCTATTTCGAATATTTGAGAGGTAGTTTGTTGGACATGGATGACTTCCTTTTTTGAGGGTCCAGTTTCCTCATTTATTTCCATCACATCTTATATCATTTTTACATTTTCTAAATAAAATAAATATTATAATATATTTATATGGAAGATCCAAGAGGGATGATGTGTGGTATGGGTTGTGACACTTCGATTTGGTGTGAGTATCATATGGTTTATCTTTGGGTGGATATTGAGGTACGTGGGAAGGGGGACTGAGTGATGTGGTAGAAGATGGTGCATGTGGTGGAGATACACATCTGTATACACATGTGGGTTTCAGTGATGAAACCGGTGGGGACGAAACATGTTAATATTTTGCTAAATCATTGAAGATATTATAAGAGTCATTTTTCTCACCTAAAATTGTTTAATTGATGCGGTTTGGGATTCTTTTTCATCAAAATTCCATTCCCCACTCCATGGGGAGATCGGAGGTTCTAATTTTCATGTTTTACCATGGTGGCTCATTATGATGGTTTTCTTAGAGTACATCAATATGTACGGATGAAAATATTTTATTAAATAATGGATTAACCCATTGGATTGATTAGTGGAGGAATATAATGATTGAAAATGTAAATTTTTAAAAAACATGTCCTTTATCTAGATTACTCATCAAGGGAATGAACATCACACCAATGATTAATGTGGAAAAATTTAATGGTTAATTAATTTTAAATGAATTAATTAATATATAGAAATGATAAAATTAAAATAATTAATTGTATATAGCTCTTAAAATGTTTATTTTCTTATAGGAAATCTTGTCTTGTTAGTGGAAATCCAATGTCTGAGCGACATTCGATTCGGTAGAGAGTAAAACTAGGTTATGCCTATTGGTAGGTTCTGTGTTATATAAAAACATGTATATTATATCATTTCATATTCTTACCCACCCATGTCTGAGAGGGAAACATACACCTAGTGGTCTATAGGTGTCTTTATTCCCCAATATCCTAGTGGGAGGATGCATGGAATACTACCACCTCTATCCCTAATATGTTCTCTTCAATGATAATTATGTTGTTATGCATGGATGTTAGTTTCCTATATATGTTTATAGAAGGATGAGATTACTTATTGTTATTTCATACATGTATAATTTTATAGATTTTTCCTAAGGAATTATACATGTATTATGTGTGTATAATGTGATCACTTGATGTACATACTCGATGTATAGTTTTTAATGCATGGAGGTATAATACCCAATGTTTGATATACATCATATGGGATATAGTGTCTCCAATAAACTACTTTGTTACTATATGATGTTGCGATGGAATAGAGTGGTCAGGTTATGCATGAGGTTCGTTTTATGATTACATTCCATGGAGTTCATTGTTTTTTTACTTTTGGTAAGATATTTGTTTTGTGTAACTTTGGGGAAGAGCGAATAACTAGTGGGAAGTATGAGTGGGGAACCCTTGATAGATTATTATATTATATTTTCTCATATATTAAATACATAGTGATTAATAACCATTGTGTTTTTTGAATTTATTTTAACTATTTTGATGATGTGATAGATTAACTATTATTCACTATTCTTTAGCATTCGTTCTTCAAAAAATTTCATGAGGGGATCTTTCGTGGATCCTATTGTGTATAATGTTATTCTCAACCTATGTATATATAAATTATTTTCAGGTTATCTAATGTACGTTGGTAACCATGATAAATATTTTTATCTTGAGGTTTACCTATAGTGGTTTGGGATTTGTGGTTTCTACCATATTTACCTTTTTCAACTTGTAGTTTTCATTTAGTTGTTTTTGGTACTTTATAAAAATATTTATTTTCACCTGAGTTTTGATTGTATATATTTGAATTTGAGGAGGTGGTAATTTCTTTATCCTTATAATATATATCTTATTTATGTTTCTCATACGGAGTAATTCCATCCATATACATGTTTATTATACCCTCAGTGAAAGTCTCTAACTCAGGGCCCATAGGAGGTTAGACATGGGATTCCATGATCCCCTTCCCTTCATTTTAGTGTCTTTGTGGGGGTGGGTATCACGAATCATAAAATATTTGTATAAACTAAAACATAATAATTTTGATAAATTATATCATCATTTCCATTATAATTTCAATTAATCAAATGAGATACATAACATTAACCAATGCATCATATTGCTATAAAATTCATGACCCATGTGTCATATCAATAATGCCTATAACAATATATTCCACATAAAAGGTATAATAATTATTATTATAATATAACCCATATAAGAGAAAGATATTCATAAGTATTTATTAAATATTACCTTCATGGATAAATTTATTTCACAAATTAATATATAAAATCATATATAGGTATGAAACATCATTATTCTATGATGGGAAATATGCATTTCAAGAAGACGAAATATGATGTTTTGGATATTGAAACTACATTATTAAAGGGAAATTAATATATTTTTCTACATTATAGAAACATGTATATCCCAAATTTGAATGGGAATGTTCATCTCAATGAAATTATATGAAAATTTCTATTGTGTGAAATAGTGTACCCAAAGAAAGAAATTGGGTTCGAGAATCCATTTACCTTAGAAGCCTATATACTTTATCTATTTTCCACCTCTTAAATAATAAAATTATCAATATTGTAACATAGTTTTAAATATAAATTATGTTTATTTTTTTCTATATGTCCATTATATTTATTTTATTCTATTTTATTACACTAATTGTTAATCATGGATATTTATTCTACCAATTTTAATTAATTTTTCCATTTCTGTTTGTTTTAAATTATTTTCATTAAAAATAATTTATATATATATGTAATTAACTCTAGAAATGTATGATAAATATTATTATATATATATATATATAATATGTCATACATTCAATCCATGAAGTTGGTTATGAGTGTTAAATTAGAAATGTCTTCGTAGGTGGATAACCTACCTTTGATGGGACATTTTAGAAAGAGTGGGAAAGAGTGTTTTGAAGGTTATATAATTTATAAATATGATTAATGATTTTTGTTAAAATCATTATTATAATGTTAAATTTATACCACATTAATTTTATATGACATTTTATTGAAATAGTAGGGAAAAAATGAAAGAGAATTAGAAAAGGAAATAATAGTTGATCGAAAAATACTCTATATTAAGTACACCTTATCTTGTATGAAACAAAAATACCTTGATGATTAGATTTAGATTATTCTAAATTGTCCCTAAGGATAGTATTGGTCTTGAGATAATGAAAATTTTGACAGTTCATTCTTTGGAATTTGAGGTAATAGTGGTTATTCATGAGGAGGGAGATGGGTTACTTATACAAGAGGATATATGTATATTTAGAATAAAATATTATATAAAATAATACATCCAATATAAAACAAGTAATAGTGAATTTTCTTATTATAAATCATATATTAATGTAATATATTGGTTTATAATACATTTAACACCATTATTGTTCTAAATAATTACTTTTTAAAATGAAAATGGAACAAAATTAATATTTTAGAGGATCAATTTTGAACTTAGGTTTTAGAAATTGATTTTGATGTTTAGAAGATATGTATAATTTATTTTCATGTCTCATTTATGAAATTAAATAACTAATGGACTATGTTCAAGTTTTATAAATTATTAGGAACCCATTACATCATAAATTTTTTAATTTAAGATTCACCAATTACGAGGAAAAATATATTATTTTTAATAACATTAAAAAAGTTGTATTTTATAAAATTATAAAAAAACACTATTAAAAAATCAAAATGTTGATTTATAAATTTATATTATTTTTATAACAATAAATTTCTACGAATGGTAATTTTATTATTGTTTAATATAAAAATAATGAGTTTTATGAATTAAATTAAAATACTTTTTATTTAAAACGATGTTATATTTTCACTAAGACTATTAATCATGATTTATTTTTGGGAATAATAATATTCATATTAAATAAAATTAATCATGATAAATATTATTTATATTAGACTATATTATATTTATTTTAAAATACTATTCTAAGGGTTATGTTACTATTATCAATGGTTATGTTATTATTCCCAATGGTTATGTCACTATTCTTCACATAACCTCTTATTTATTCAACATCATTAATTCATTAAATATTCACTATAATTCCTCACCTGATTATATATTTTCATTTTATTATATTTTTATTGGTTTATAAATATTTTTTTCATTTATATAGTGTTTTACATGGTGGTGATGATTCTAAAAATTTGAGGTGATCCATACTTTCCCCATTAAACATTTACATTTTTTATTTTGTACCTAATTTTAATGTGTGGGATTATGATTTGTTTTATATATGACTAATGTAATGATATTTATTAATGAGATAATTTGTTGATAGTTTCTCTATATTTTTTTATGTGTATAATATTATATAGTTTAACACACCACCCATTTATTTGGGAAATAAAAACATTATTAAATGTGGTGTCATTACATTATTACCCTATTAAAAAAATAAACCCTAAACATTGAACTCATATTCCTGGTTGATAATAGTTGAGGGTACTTCTATTTTAGGAATCCACATGCTTCCCATGAAACATCTTTATTCGTATTGTTCTTCCAAAACACCTTGAAAAGGTTACTTCTCTTGTTTTATAAGACATTGTCTCGATGGTCCAAGATATTCACGATCTTATACTAATACGATAGGTCATTCTCTCGTTGTACCACCTCTATATTCAGTAAATGAGAGTACTATGGTATGAATATCTTATTGAGAAAATTGTGGAGAAAATCGTTAACTTGATCCATATTTTTTGGAAGTGAAATTTGATAGGGTACTACTTTTATGTGAGAAGTATTTTCAAAGGGGAAAAATTATAAATTTAATATATTCCCTATATTTCCAATCAACTTGAATCTCCACCATGATAATATTAAAAAGAATAGTTTTCTCAGACGTCGAACTAAAGTTATATTGATGATTAATAGCATTTCACTTTTACTAACTCGGGTTATTTTTTTAATGTATATTAGATTAATCTTTCTTTATAATCTCTTACAAAACGTTCATCCCATTTTTGTTTCACTCCCCAACTTCATCCCAATGTTTTGGAGTTCTACATCACCTCACATATATGGATTTATATGTAACTATCTTCATACATGAATGGAATCTCTTATTACATGGGAACTCAACATGAGAAATGTTGATCCCATCCTCATTTAAATTCCATTGAGAAGGTTCTTCCCAATTCCTGAAGTTCCTACATATTCCTTTGATACTGGCCATCAGTTTGGGAGTGATATGCCATAAAAAAAGTTAATTTAGTAATCAAATAATTTTGAATAATTATCCATAATTTAGATTTTATCCTTCTGTCATTGTAAGTGATGATCGATAGTGAAACCCCATGTATCCTTGCCAATCCATTACATGTATCATATCATATTGGTCAATTATGAAATCATCCCGAATAGAGATGTAGTGTGAAATTACAGTGAGTCAATAAAACAGATCCCATATCTCATTTCTTACATTGGATTTCTTCATGAGACTAGTAAGAATATTCATAGTGAGGTTCTCCAGTTTCCTTGTTTTTATTAGAAAGGGTTTCCTTATCCCCTTGGACTTATATCAATATACTTCTAGATACTATCATAACAAGCACTGTGGGGTGTAATTAGTGATATCCTTCTTTATGTTATCCAATTAATGTTTTCTCCAAGTTATTATGGTACATAAGTGTATTTTGATTATGGAAGGGGAACTATGATCATTATGCATTGTCTATTATCTATTCTTTATCTTCAATAATTTTGGTACACAAATTATAGTTACAAATTGAATGACATCAATCTCATCCATGAATAAATAATGAAGAATTCATTCTTTACATCATTCACCTTATATTAAATTTTTATATCATCTCTATGTGCATCCCTGATCTTCTCTTAGATAGATAGTAATGAAATAATTTGGATATGGTAGAATATATTCCTTACAATTAATGTTTCCAAATCCAAGCATTTCATATCCATGAAGATTGTGTCCCTCTAAGTTTGAATTTTGGATAGAGTACTATGTTGTTTTATACTCAGGGAAACGACAACATTATTCGCCTCAAGATGATGGTAATGATTACATGCATAATTTTCCATTATTAGATCTCATAATATTTATTGATTCAGGTTAGGATACATATGTTTGAATATATACTTTTAACTCTTGGTTTTATTATACATATCACACTTCTCGCAATAGAGGTAGTGCCACCCAATCATCGATGTGATGATAAAAATGTGTAAATATAGATAATGTGTTAGGTAGTTCTTAAAATGTATCACCATTTTTTGAGGCATAAGATTTCACTTTATCATTATTTATATGTATGAAACCTATGTTATTCATATATTCATAATTATATATCAGAAAACCTTCTCCAAATGTTGGTAGTATCATTAAATGTATAGTGATTGGAATCATATTAATTCTCATATATCATTCCTCAAATTGTTCCATAAATATATAAATTTACCCTCCCCATGTTAAATTTCCCTGTGGGATATAACTTTTTTAGAAATTTCTCATAAAACAATGCTAGTACATTTCTATGATTAGAAAACAATGGATTTCCCAAAACTAGTGGGTCAGGATGATTCCATTATTGTATTTGTTGTTAAAGGGTCCCCAAAAATTACCTCAGTTGTGATCATGTTCACCATGAAAGTGAATCACCTCCTCAAAATGGCACACTTGTTGAACATAGTATAAGTTATATACTTCTATAATTTCACCAGAACAATCCTAACATTCTCATTTTCTTCCTATTTACAGCTGGATTATATGATAATATTATTTATAAAGACTAAAAAACTTTTTTTGATATCATATATAAATAATTTATTCCTCAAATCCTTGATTTTTTCATGAAAATTAGTATTCCATGTGTGAATCATTATGAAATCATATTTTCTATACCATGTATTGTAGGTTGTACTCTAACTATCTTCCTTTTCACCTTCATTTTATGATATCCATTATAAAGATTTAAGTTTTAGAAATATTTATCTCTCTAATGTTGATCAAATAAGTATTAAATATTTGTTATAGAAAACATATTCTATATGTTGATCTTTTTGAGGTCTAGATAATTGATAAAAAGACACATTGGTCCATCCCACTTCTGGAAGAAGACCAAGAGAACACCCCTAGGTGATGCACTAGTGTGTTTCAAACCTTTCTTTAAATTCTCTTTCAACTTCTTCTTTAACTCCATGAGTTCGATTAGGGCCATCCTTTTGGGCAATTTAGAGATAGGAGATGAATCTGAAAAATGATCTATTGATAAATCTACATCACAATATGTGTGAAGTTCGTGTAACTATTTGAGAAATACATTACTATATTCCCAAAAAAAAATATTTCACCAATGTTGGTACATTTCATCCACAAAATAATTTGGTAAAGTTGTGTTTATTTATAAAGTACTATAACCCACACCATTGTATGATTACACAATAGAGATTTGAGATCTTCATTTAATTTTTATACGAACATGGTATAGTATGTAATATATAAAAGTTTTTTCCCTGATTGTTGATGGGAAATCTATATAACAAGATTAAATCAATTCATAGTATATATTTGAATTCCACTAGGGGAATTATAACGAGATTCACTTGTAGAATCATTCCACATATAATAAAAAGTGAATAATTCAGAACTTAAGATGCATTGATCACATAATAAAATTATTTTCAATATATATCTACATCATGGTATTGGGTTGTGATTGAACAACTATAAAAACATTCCTAATATAATGTAACTAGTAGAACAATAATCAATCAAATCTACTTCTATTCCATTGTTAATATGAAAATATCATTGTATAATTTTATTTTCATGTTCCACCTCAGAAGTGGTGTTGTTGTAATATTTCACATGATCCTTATGATCTGGTTGATACAACAACTAATTAGCCTTAGGGACTAGTGGATTAGTTCATTAGATTCTTTAGTTCACTTTATCCCAAAATTTAAATAATTGAACCATTAGTGGTGTATTATTAGGTTCCATACACTCCTCTAGCATTTTATCATTCTTCTTCATGAATATTCTAAAATCATGAGCTCGGTGACCCTCTTTCACAACCATATATCATTTTCTAATCACATTATGATAGATCCCCTTATTCCTCTTCTATTTTATCTGAAGTCTTGGAGATTTATCCTTCATTAAATATATTTTATCAGATCCTATAGCTTGAAACTCAATGTTAAATTTTGTATCTCTATATCCATTGGAAAATTCTCCAACTCCATATATTCACTGAGATCACATCGAACAAAATCTTCATAACTCCCAATATCATGGATATATAGAGTATTTTAGTGTTTTGGTTTTAAGGAACTATAAAATCAATTAAAATTACTATGATTGTTAATAAAAAACATGAGGCATGTTTTAAAAATCTAGTTAAAAGCTGCTATGAAAGAATTGATAGTTTTAATAACAATTTTCATAATCTCAAGGAACTACCTATGCATTATTTATCTAATAATTTGAGGAAAATTTATTTAGAAACGAACATCATAATTTTATCCTGATCCATTACAACCATTTAATTTTACAGCATGGTATTCTTTATTAGCACCCCCATTGATGAGCCTCTTCATCTAAATAATAGACAGAGAGAGTGACCTTATCTTTCTTATAACTATAGAGAATTAAAAAGATATTATCTACTGAGTTAACACACTACTAAAAAATAAGTGGACCATAAGATCCATAAAGCATCAGTGTTCATTCCATAATAAAGTATAAAATATCCCATTTCATCATCATATGTGAAGGTAGATATTACACATTATTAAGATCATTTTTAATTGTCGGGTATAACTAATTACTCATCAAAACGATGTTATGAGCTACACCTCTTAATTAATTTGGAATTCTTTTAGGGAAGCAATTTCATTACACCCCACATAGGTTATTATCCTTGCATCTCTTTATTCCATCCATTTTGTAAAATATAAAATTATGGAACAAACATTAGTAAACAAATAAATAAGAGATAATTAATTCTAATTTCATAAATTTTGGGATCCCTAGTCTAGGAATTTTCCATAATCATCAATTTTAGGAAATATTAAATTAATTCATTATGAATTTAAAATGAAAAATTGCTTTTTCTATATATTCGTCATAAATTTTTAATGGAATGTCATTAATAAATCAATATCACCTGAGTGTGTCATAATAGGTGTGAAGTAAAGATTATTACTATACACCTATTACAAAATCTATTCTAGATCATTCCAATTTTTTCACATTTGTTACGCATAGGTACATTTGTTCAAGAGGCACATCAACTAGTAGTATCTGGTTAGAGATTTTATTTCTTTAAAACTACAGACTCTAATACATTACCAAAACACTAGCAATTTATTTATAATTATACATTTACATAGTCTATTACACTAACATCTTATAATATTAATTCCCAAATTAACTAAATGATTCTATGAAGCTTACTATAAATACATTAAATTATCATTATATACCCATTACATCATTATTATTGTAATAAAAATAAAATTTATTTAATATAGGATTAGAAGGTTTAATATCTTAGGTAAATTATTATCAAAAGTCAATTTTATATAATGAAATTGAAAATTTATTTATTTAATTTTTCTCTATCCTCATAATGGATCCCATGTTATCATTAGTTCATTTAATCACCTAAGAATATTCATCAATTAATGGTTTGATATAAAAGCCTAAAAGGGGAGGTATAATATGGTCTTAACAATGAAAATTAATCAAAAGTGCATGGTTGAGAATAATAAGATCATATGCATTGGATATAAATCATAATATTGAATAAAATATCTGTTAAAATCATGGAATTTGGAATATTCATATATTAAGACCTCATGCCTTGCTGGTCAAATACCACAAAAATTTCTGATCTAAGATAAAATCATGTTCACATATATCACATTTTTATAAATCATATCACCATCATTGTGGAAAAATAAATCCTCATGTTCCTTCAAATATCAAATAATAAAATGAGATTCATAATAATACACAATGAATTAAATGGATATATAACTTTGGTCTCAATAATCACATCATAATCGATCATAATCATGCATGCCACATAGAACATATAAAAATCATAGTTAAGAGATAAACCAAATGAAGATAATGGGGTCCATATGTATTTTCTAAAAATTAATTCATGAATAATCATTTGAGTTCCCAAATGAATAAGTAAAATCATTCACGTATATAAAACATTTTTCATCTTGATTGTAAATGAACCATTTAATGAGGAGTAAAATAAGCTGTTTTTTTTGGAAATTGAGATCACATTGTAAAAAAATATTCATAGAAGCCATTTTTACATGTTAGGAACATGAATATCCCCAAATGAAATTCCAAAGGACATTAAAAGTAAATAATATTAAATTTCATACTATTGAAATCATGATAACCCAGAGAAAGGAATATGGTTTGAGATTCTTTTAACCTTATTTAATTCTTTATTTTTTTATTTTATCATATTTTGAAAGAACATATTTTTTTAATCATAGTTATGGTGTTAAATTATTCTCATTTTTTAAAATATTTTTAGATCACTATTATTGGATCCAATATTAAAACACTCAATTAAAAATGAAGTGTTTTCAAATCATGTTTTCATTAATTTTTTCCCTTTTGTTTTTTATTTCACTATATTCATTCAAATACATTTATACATTTCTATAAATAACTTCAAAATATTATAAGGCACGTAATTACATGTTTATATATAATATATAATTCATAATTTCCATCCATGATGGTGGTTATAAGAATAGACTTAATAGTGTCTCTATCAGTAGTTAACCAACCATTGAGGGGACATTGTCGAAAGAGTGGGAAAGTTTACATTGAACTTGAAAAATGTAACAAATATAAAACATACAATAGGTATAAATCATTAATATAAATTTAAAATAATTACTTATTAATTTAATATGAATGGGTTTTGAAGGGTTAGGGGGTAAGAAAATAAATTAATGAGTATAAATATAGGTGTGTTGATCGAAACATACAATTTCTTTGATGTTTTATATCTTGTATAATAGAAAAAATACATTAATGTTTTGTGTTTTATTACTCCAGAATGACCCTATGGAATCTAAGAGGATTTAGAAGAAGTATTTTTTTTTTGCAGATTTTAGGATTTGCAAAGTGTGGGACGATTAGTTTTCCAAGGGATGTGAGAGGGGTTACTTATACCTGGAAAGAGGGGCTTTTTTCAAATAAAATATAAAATATAAAATATTATATCAAAAGTAATCATAAAATAATGAATTTTTTAAAATATAAATGATATAAAAATATATTTTAAATATTTTTAAATAATAAATCAAATTATAATATTATTCTATTACTTTATTATCAATGAGTGTGGAAGAAATAGGAAAATTTTATTCTAAGGGATCACTTTTGATTTAGGTTTTGGGAAGTTATTTTTATTTTTTAAAATTACGATTATTTTATTTTAATTTATTATTTATTAAAGTAAAGTTATTATATACAAGCCTAATGTTACATAATTTTTATGACATTATTATGTCATGAATGATGTAATTTAATATGCATTGGTAATGAAAACACTATATTTTTTACTACAAACCTAAAAGGTAAAATATTTTAGAAACAAACCCAAAAAATCACAATTGAAATTTTTTAATTTTTATAAATAATGTATATTCATGATATAAAAATTAAATTATATTTAATTTATTTCTATATTTTTATATAAAAATAATGACTTTTATGATATACTTTGAAATACAATTTTTTTTAAATCTTTGTATATTTTCGGTTAGTTATTAAATCATGATATTAATTTTTTTTTGAATTATTATATTAATAGTTAAATTAAATTAATAATGATAAATACTATTTATATTACACTTTATTATTTTCAGGTAAAATTACTATTACGATGGTTAGATTACCATTCTTAATGGTCTAGTTATGATTCCCAAATCTTTGGCCACTATTCCATTAGTCACATTACTTTATATGTTTAAAAAGTAATTCCTTCACTAAATTTTATCTACAATTTCTATAGAGGTTATATATATTTTTTTATGATGTGGATTGTCTTACTAGTAATTTCTCTCAATTCAATAGTGTTGGTTTTGGGGGTGGTGATTCTAAAGCATTTGGGTTATAAATATTTTCTAAATTAGAATTTTCTATTTATGTTTTTCTTCAATATTAATGTGTTGTATTTTCAAGTGTCTCATATATTTAAGATAAAGTGACCTATATTAATGTGAAAAATTTTATTAGTTTCTCAATATTCTGTACATGTATATTATTTTACAATATAATTGATCATATATTTTTCATAAAAAAATATTATAAAACAAATGGTTCTTTTTAACTTAGAATTTATGAATGTGAATAAAAAGAATAGGAAATATATATAGTTAAAAATGTAAATTTGTTATATATTTATAACAAATAAAACCCTCTAAAAGAAAAATATTTATGAAAACTATATTTGTCTATAATTCATTTTATTAACGGTCTATGCACATAATTTAAAGATACTTTTTACCACTTTTAAATTATTTATATTGTAAATTGAACATCAATTTTTTAAATTATAATATCTAAATTTTCTTAAGGTGAATTTTTTTGGTGTTTCTATAATGTTTCAATTTTTGATGAATTGTGAAAAATATTGAATTTTATATGAAAACTTTGTTTTACGATAAAATATTTATATTGATTAATTATATAATATATTTATTTTGATGTAAAATTAGTTTAATTATATTTCTTCTAATTCAATTCATTCCATTAAATAATTTTCATATTAGACATTGATATAAATAAAGTGTAATCTTTTGAACATTTTCACACTAAGAACCCTCCTTTAAATCATATCTATGAAAAATAATTTTAAATTTAATTTTCCTACTTCTGTGAATAGTTATTGTAAAAATTGATTCCTTATTTATAATTTCAATTCTTTTCCATATAATGTGTACTTAATATGTTACCATAATTAATATTGAAATTAATAGAAATTAATTACCAAGGTTAATGTAAAAAATTATTTCTGAAGTGTTAAACTAAAAATATAATGGTAAAATTGACATAAAACATATATGTAATTAATTTTTAAGAAACAATTATACCATATAATTTATAAAGCTCTATAATACTACATTTTTTACCATTTTTTATGTGAAAAACAAGGTTTTAACATTTTCTTCTCAAATATTTCATGTGATCCACTGACCTCAATTATAGAAGGCCATATATTCTCCTCTCTTATTCAAAACATAAAATGCTTTTTTCATCCATGTCCTACCCAAATACCTTCCCTAATTACCTAATATTATCCTAGGACTATCATTCTTGCCATTAAAATATCATATGAATTATTTTTTTGCTAACCTATTGAGGATACGTAATGAAAAGGAAATGTTCATTAACAACAAATTACATATTATTTATTCTCCACCTCTATAAATTAATGTTAACACAAGATTATTTTATAGTCTCAGTATATTCTATATACTGAAATTTATTTATGTTATGGTAATATCCTACAATGGTTCCAAATTCTATTAAATGGGTTTTAAAATCATCCTTCATGTGTACAACAGACTACTGCCTCATGAACGGATGTCATTCATTTTTCACAAACACTTTTTATGTAAGGTTATAAAGCCAACATTCAAGAATATATGTGAAATAAATGAAAGAAATATTATATTATTAACAGATTTATTATTCATAAATGATAATATATCATATTCATACATACCATTTCACTCACTAAAATATTATAACGCTATTCATGTATGTGTGGACTACTGTCTTCACATAATGTTGTAACTGCACTTTCATCACTAAAAAATGAGGATGAAATATATATGTATATTTAAATAAATATATAATTTAGGATAATTTTATCATTAATAAAACATGGAATATTACATACCTCCTCTTTATAATGATCAATGAAAATTCATGAAGTTACTGAAGTGTATGTATTCCCAACCTTCTTCATAATAATAACATATATATTTTCACAAAACTATCATTCTAGATTTTTCATAAAATTATATTTTATGTATAAATATTATAATTTCATATTATTATATTTTTTTAATATATTTAAACAATGTATTCTTAGGCCATTATTCATATTTTGATGTTATTTTTTGCATATATGAAAAATATCTTCAATACACCAGGCGTAAAAATATTTGACTAAGTAATTGTATAAAACATATGAATAATTGAAATAAAATTGACAAATTCATCAAAAAATTATTATGAATGAAAATAATTAACATAATATTATTATTCTGAATGATATAGAACATTCGTGATGTGTCCTACATGTGGTAAGGGACTCCAACTCAATTTCCATTTCTTCAAGAATAGTATAATTTTGTGACATTAAATTATTTTATATGATGTAAATAAATACCCCTTGAAATGTAATATACTTATTAATTTATAATATTTTATATTTTATGTTTCAATTTTTAATATTTAACCTAATATGTTTTTACATGATAGTTATCAAGTGGAAAAGGTTATTATACAATCTGAGAATGTATTCCAATTTTTTACATAATATTGAAACAATAACTTTATTCTGATCATTTTTTATTTGAAATTAAATGTATATTAAATATCAATATTATTATAATATGGATATGTTTATTTATTCATATTTATATCATTTTTACATAGGTTGATTACATTTAATGTAACCGGATTAACTAGGTAAATATTGAAAAATCTGCATCCTTTACTCAATATAGATATTGGATTATAAATATATTTTTCCATTAATATAATCATTTATTAATGATATGAGGAAAAATTATGACAAGCAGTGATGGGTATGGCATGGAATTATATGTCCCCTAAATTCATTGACATTTCTGATGAGACAAATATGTTGGCCCAATGAAATTGGTATGTATGTATATTTTTAAACTGTTTTTCAATGGTATTGAAGGTAGAGGTATCAAAATTCTTGAGATCATGACATCCAAAAATTAGAAATACCCTTAATTAATAATTTATTATTTATAATATAATATATATACACAATTATATTATATTTGGATTCCTTTCATTTTCATTCAATTATTAAAATGTAATATGTGCTTAGTTATTTAATTTTTCATGATGATTTTTCTTTTTTATTCAGGTCATATTCTTCAATATTTAACCCTTACAGAGAATTGGATCTCACCCTAATTTTGCTATATTCAATAGTATACAAACTAGAATTCATGTAATGAGTTCAATGATGAAAACTGTATTTCATTTCATTTCTTTATATATTTTATCCTATGGTAAAATTGTTATCATGTATTTATATTTTTGTCCAAAAATACTAAAATTGACAGTCCACAGAGAAGAAATTACTTATCAAGATGTGTGGCATGGTTGTGTCGAGTGTGAGAGGACATCAAGATATTTTCCATGAAGACCTCCATGATATAATCCAATTATGGATGGAACAATCAGTTCCTCAGTTCCATGAAAACTCCCAGAACGTTGGTGTGATCGAATGACGTAACCATATACTCGTATAGACCATACCGGCTCCTGAAGGCTGTAAGAGGTATATCTGATGTTCTAACGCGCAATTGATGGTAAATGGACCTCATGTAAATCTTATAGAACACACATGCTCCATGAAGATGATCAAATAGATCATCAATCATAGTCAAAGGATATCGGTTCTTGACCACCTACTGGTTCAGCTTCTGATAATCCACACAAATCCTGAGGGTACCGTCTGCCTTTTTCAAAAATATGACAGGCAAACCCCAAGGAGAAGTATTGGGTCGAATGAAACCCATTTCCTGCAACTCCTCAAAATGCTTCTTGAGCTCCTGGGACTCAGGTGTAGCCATCCTATAAGGAGGAATGGACACTGGTGCCGCTCCTAGCACGTTCTCAATAGAAAATTATACCTTACACTCCAGAGGAAAACCAGAATAGTCCTCTTGAAATACATACCTGAAATTATCCACCACTAGAAGAATGTAACGACCCAAAGTTTTATTAATGGAAATCCTTCTTGATCTAATTAAATGTCTCTTTAAGTAAAATGTTTCTATAAAATGTTAACTTCTTTGGTTTTATGTTAGTAATTGTGACCATTTCTTTTATAGTCGTTGAACAGTGATCACATGATTAGTATAAATATAGGGCTTTAACAAACAGAATTTACTCAGACAAAGTAAGCGATGGACTCATCCAGTAGAATTTCTCCATTAAAAGCCCATTTTTCGAAGCTCGGAAAAGAGGTGGCATCTTTGGGCTTCGCTCTTGACCAAGCCCAAGCCGAGCTTCATAATGTGATGCTCGAATGGGACAGTCTATAGGAAAAGTGAAAGTTGTTAGAGATTACCACTCGAGCGATGTTATCCAAGCCACCCCAAGAGTATGTCACCATCGCACACCTTACCCTTAGGACTTATGTGGCTATTTGAAGAGGTTATGTAACAAATTTATAATACTATGTTCACGTACATTATTTGTTGTATATAATAATGAATATAATTTCATGTCATTATTGATTAATTGTAAATAGTTTTTAAAGCACCAATAGTGTTTTTAGTAATTATTTAATTAAGAATACTATTTTACTAAATTAAGGTATTTTAGAATTAAATAATATTAAAAAAATATTATTATTATTAAATTAATTTTTATTAAATATAAATGATCTTATAATTTTATGAATGCAATTGTAATTTTTATTAAGGTTTGAAATCCATTTTTTTCAAAAACCGTGAATTTTCGATAATTGATAGTTTTTATTTTAAAAGTTAAAATTATCATATTTATAAAATTATTTAGATAAAATAAATTTTTTTTCTGGAATCAGGACGTCTAAATTATCCAACAGTGAATTTTTCATTATTTTATAAGACAATCAAATTTTTGTGTAAAAACTAAATACCGTTTAAATAAATAATGTGTTTTATGACATCATAAGGACCCAATAGTGATGTAATAAAATAATATAAGTTTTTAGTTCAGAAAATATATGTTTAACCATTAAAATAATGTGATTTTCGGTTCTTTGGATTTTTTAACAAATCATTAATGGACCCCTCAAGACTTATTAACCATCTTATCTTTTTAAATTATTTTCCATGGGAGTGTGACTCACCTCCACATAAGCAACCCCGTTATTTTAAGAAGATAGGACTTTGGACATTTAAAATATTTTTTTCCTCTCCCATTTTCCAAAAACCGTGGGCAAAAACCTTGAACTGATTTGAGGTTTGGATTAGTTTAATGTAAGGGGTCCCAAACCTAAATAATAAAGAATTCACTCACCTTTCCCATATAAACCCACCCAAGATCCCACTTCCTCCTCCCTCAAAGCCTTTGGAGTTCGTCCAGACTCTACACTACTCTCACTAGAATCCTCCCAAGGTACCCCAAGCTCCCAATAAGCCTCTCTCAAGCCTCTATCAAGCCAATGTAAACACACTTCCAAGATAGGGTTTTTCTTCCTTTCCATTTTTTTCCAATTTTCTTAATTTTGTTATGCCCTTCTAATTTCAATTATAAATTCTGGGGAATGGTATTTCACCACCCCCATACTTTCCTCTTATTTTTTTAATGATGGGAGACCCCTTTTGCTCTAATTAAATGCCTCCCATGTACACCTGTTACTATGCCAAAATTCCAAAAGGAACTTCTCTCTCCTCATTTACATTCAAGCAATAATTTTCTATCATGAATCTAAATTTCATTAATTTTTTTAGACATGTATTTATATGACCCCCTTACTATCCTTTTCATGTATATATAATGAGACACCCCTTTCCCTCTCATCAAACATTTTTATGAATTCTTATATCACGCTATTACACTGCTGAAATTGCACCGATTTTCTAAGCAAATTCCACTGTGTAGTGAATACCATGCCCATTTCTCCATCAAGTGTATTAACCTTCATTCAAATTTACTTATTGATTATAAATTTTCATTCCAAATTCCTTTGTCATGGAATAAATGATTATGTTTTATGAATCCTTGTTTTATGATCCATGTGGTACACTTATGCATGAAATGAACTGTTTAAGAAGGGTGTGCCCTTATAGCGCTCCGATGCATTGGGTAAAGTATAGTATCATGATACTTCATGTGCAATGAGTGTTGAATCATGATAATTATAGTTCAATTAGGGTTTAATAATTCTTCATGTTCATTTAGGATTTACTCATGCTCCTTGTGCAATGATCCTTGGCTCTTGCTAATTCCATGTTAAGTGTTATTGCCACATTTCCATGTTATGATTATCATGCTTTATCATGCCTTTATGTTCATGTTTCTATTATTCTCTACTAACATTCCTATTATATAACATGTATTTTACTCCTCACGTATTACATGTTTATTCCCTTAGTGGGCTTTATAGCTCACCCCTTTTCTTATGCATGTCCTCAAGTTACCCCATGCAATGCTATGTATGAGGGAATGTAGTGGTCATGTAAAGGAGGTTTTCAATAAAGATGTTGTATTTCATGTTTTAAGTTGTTATTTAATGATCCAAAGCATCAAAGACACTATACCTCTTGACCTTCCATGTTGTATCAAGTGAATAGTTTATGTAATAAATCATGTTTATGTTTGTAATAAAAGCAGAGTTGTCATAGTTGGTATCAGAGGATAGGTTTAGTTATTTTTGACATTAGGATTAGAACAACCTTGTAAAGTCTTAGAGACAAGACTATGTATAATAAAAACACCCCTATGTTTTGGTAATTACTATGTAAGTGGTTTATCAAACAAATACATCCCTGTCTGGATACAAGCAGGTAGAGGCGGCTCTGGCACAGATGTATCCTAGGGGTAAAACCCAAAAACACCGCTTTGAGCTAGACTCGAATAGGAACTGGTGCATGACAACAGGCCTTGCTGCACTCTTGGTTACAACACTCCTGGGGGATATGTTTTGATAAATTCACAAGCTTAGTATGAACCCTTATTAATGGAAGAAAGAAATGCCCCTAAGAATATATGTTAGAAAGTAGATAATGAAAATCTTATATAGAAGCCTATAGTCTCATGAGTTAAGGAAATAATAGTTTATTTTTAAGTCATAAACTTTTGTCTTTTTGATTACCCTTTATGTGTTACCCCCTTAAATTCCATTTATTCCAGACAATGACCGGTAATAGGAGGACTCGGGCTAACAACTGATGTGAATATCAGTGTGATGACTATACTAATGAGATTTCCAATCCAATGGGAGCAGGAATTGCAAACTTTGTCATGATTCTCTCTCAGATAACTCAATATTTGAATAAGAAAACATGTCAAGAGGAATGTACAAACCCCCCTAAGAAGGAACAAGTTTCTATTGAGAGATTCATGAGATAAACGCCTCATACTTTTAGTGGATTATCTGATCCCACGATAGCTGAACAATGGATCAGCTCCATTGAAATGATCTTCTCCATCCTTCAATGATCAAAACAAGAGAAGGTTATCCGGGAGGGTTATCGTATGGAGGGTGAATCTGATCAATGGTGGACGTTGATAAAAAAATAAGAAGCCAGAGGAGGAGATCGAGGCATTGGAATGGATGGATTTCCGGAAGTTGTTTTTCGATATATATTTTCTGCGCACCCTCCGTCATAATATAGAAAGGGACTTACCTTCCCTCATGAAAAGAGATGAAGAATCTGTTGGAGCGTGTGAGGTAAACTTCACAAGGCTTGCACGATACGCTTCCGGCTTTGTCGTTACCCCCAAATGCAAGGTTGACCGCTTCTTTTGTGGGCTTAAGCCTAGCCTGTGGAAAGCATTAGCAATCCATGACATTGATAGTTATGAGGAAATTTTCAGATATTCCCTCAAGGTCGAAATGGAGATCGGGGAATCATAGGGGCATCATGGGGACAAGAAGCATAAGGTGGACTTCAATGCTGGTGGTCCGACGGATAAATCTAATGTTGCTCAGAAGATCCAGCACCCCACTTTCCAAAAGTGCGGAAAGAAGAACCCTAGAAATTGCCTCAAGGGGATGAGGAAATGCTTTAGGTGTGGAAGAAAAGGGCACCTAGCTGTTAACGGTTGGAAAGAAAGACTCGCGACTGTGGCAGAGGAGAGGAATGCTATGTTCTATACTCAACATGTTGTTCATTGCTAAAACTGCAATGAACATGGGCATCTTGCAAATCAGTTCCCTAATATAAATGTTTTCGGAGGAAACCAAAAACCTACAATGCAGCAAGGAAGATCTTTTGTCATCACTTCTACCGAAGTGAACCCCGATAAAGAAGTGGTGACAGGTACGCTAGTTATTCATTCAAGAATAGAGAATGTACTTTTTGATTCAGGTTCTATGGATTATTTTATTTCTCGAAAGTTTAGTAGAAAAATTCTAGCACCACCACAAATCATGGAAGTGAAGATGTCGGTGAGTACAACAAATGGGGAAATCATTGCATCCCATTAATATAAGTCCTCCCCTGTTATAATATGTGGATGGAATTTTTCGGCGAACCTCGTCATACTCCCTTTGGGGTATTTGATGCAATTATTTTCATGGATTGGATTTCCTTATATAGAGGCAACATAAATTGTTGGGAGAGGGAACTCACACTCCAAATGGAGAATTGACCCCCGATTCGTTAAAAGTGTATGGAGGAAGATGAATCTCCTTTAGCTCCATCATATCAAGCATGGATATTACTACCCTATGAGCATGCGTATCTGGCTCAGATTGTTGAGTCCAGGGAAGAAACCATCCTTGAAGAAATGCCTATTGTGAGCGAATTTGCTGAAGTGTTTCCCGAGAAACTGCTTGGTCTTCCTCCTAGAAGAGACGTTGAATTCTTAATTGAACATATACTTGGGTTGCTATCAATATCCAAGAATCCATATAGAATTGTTGTCATTGAGCTTGAAGAGCTAAAGAAACAACTACAGGAGAATCTGGATAAAGGGTTTATACGCCCAAGTGCTTCACCATGGGGTGCACCCATCCTCTTCGTCAAGAAGAAGGATGGGACAATGGGGCTTTGCATCGATTGTTGTGAACTAAACCAAATCATGATATAGAACAAGTATCCTCTGCCAAGGATCGATGACTTGTTTGATCAGCTGTGTGGAGCACAATACTTCTCCAAGATAGACTTGCGGTCAGGATATTAACAAGAAAGGGTGATTAAGGAAGATGTCACCAAGACTTCTTTTCATTCGAGATACGGTCACTATGAATACATTGTAATGCCTTTCGGACTCACCAATTTTCCAGAAATCTTCATGGTCTTGATTAATAGAGTTTTTAGAGATTACCTAAAATAAATTTTGGTAGTCTTTATAGATGATATTCTATTATACTTCAAAACCAAGGAGGATCATTAGGAGCATTTAAGAACTATACTGGAGATTTTGCGCAAGGAGAAGATCTATGAAAATATAGTAAGTGTGAGTTTTGTTTGAAGGAAGTCTCATTCCTGGGCCATATCATCACAAGAAATGGGATATCTATGGATCCCTCCAAAATAGATGCAATTGAGGGATGGTCGAGGCCAACATTGGTAACAGATATCCATAGCTTATTGGGGTTAGCTGGATATTATTGACGATTTGAGAGAAATATTCTCACGAATTTCCAACCCTCTTACCAAGCTACCTCGAAGGGGGGTAAAATTTTCTTGTAGTGATGAATGCAAAGAAATATTCAAGGAGTTGAAAAGGAGGCTTATCACTGTGCCCGTTCTCACTTTACCCACAAGTGGGGAAATTTTTGTGGTATGCAGTGATGCTTTGAAGAAGGTCTTAAGCTATGTGCTGATGCAGAATGATAAAGTGATATCCTATTCCTCAAGGAAGTTGAAAATCCATGAGCGAAACTATCCAACACATGATCTAGAGTTGGCGGATGTGATCTTTGCATTGAAAATATGGCGACATTATCTCTATGGGGGAAATGTGAGATATATACTGACTATAAGAGTCTTAAATATATATTCACACAGAAAGAGCTCAATATGCGCCAGTGAAGATGGATAGATCTCATCAAGGATTATGATTGTTCAATACATTACCACCCTGGGAAAGCGAACAAGGTGGCAGATGCCCTAAGTAGAAAGGTCCCAATGATTTTATCAATGATGATAATGGAGAAGGATCCAATTTTCTTATACTTGATGAATATGGACATGGGAATCATAAAGAAGGGAAAATCATCAATCCATTCACAAATTATTTCTCAACCATCTCTTTTGGAAAGGTTAAAGTATGCCCAAAAGGATGATGTGCGAATTCATGAAAAAGTGGAAGCTATCGAAAAAGGGAATTCCTCGGAGATTAATGTTAATGAAGAAAGAATTGTGCGATTTGGGAAAAGACTATGTGTCCCATCATGTCTGGAGCTGAAGAAGGAACTTTTGGATGGTGAGCATAATTCATGTTTCTCTATTAAATCATGGAGCACAAACATGTATAGAGATCTATGAAAAAACTTTTGGTGGAATAATATGAAGAAGGAGGTCTCTGAACATACATCAAAGTGTCTGGTGTGCCAGAAAGTGAAGGCAGAGAGGCAGAAGTCTAAGGGGATGATGCAACCATTTCCTATACAAGAATGGAAATGGGATAACATCACCATGGAATTTGTCACCGGAATTCCGAGGACATCCAAAGGCAACAATACAATCTGGGTTGTTGTGGATCGTCTTACAAAGACTGCACACTTCGTTGTTATTTGGAAGGATTTCTCATTGGATCAACTGGAATATATATATATCAGGGATTGGTAAGGCTGCATGGAGTACCACTATCTATGGTGTCTGACCATGATCTAATATTCACCTCTATGTCTTGGAAGAGTCTTTAACATGCTTTGGATACTGAACTGAACCTCTGTATGGCCTATCATCCTCAAACTGATGGCCAATCTGAGCGAACTATCCAAACACATAAGAACATGTTGAGAGCACGCTTCCTGGACTTTAAAGGAATATGGGATTAACATCTTCCTCTAGTTGAGTTATCTTATAATAAAAGTTTCCACTCAAGCATCCAAATGGCACCATATGAAGCCCTGTATGGGAAAAGGTGCAGAACACCTGTATGTTGGGATGAGGTATGTGAATGTAAACAGCTTGGACAAGAAATTTTTGAGGGAGTGGTGGAGAAGGTAAAAACCATTCAACAGCATATCAAGACAGCCCAAAGTCGATAGAAGAGTTTTGCAGATAATCAACGATGATATCTTGAGTTTAAAGTCGGAGACACGGTTTTTCTATGCATTTCTTCGTGGAATATGGTGATGAGGTTTGGAAATAAAGGGACGCTTAGTCCAAGGTACATAGGCCACTTCGAGATTCGTGATCATGCCGGGGCTGTGGGTTATCGACGAGAACTTCCACCTACCATGGCCAAAGTACATGATGTCTTTCATGTATCCCTCTTATGGAAGTACATACCAGACCCTTCACATGTACTCTCTTTTGAGGTGGTACAGTTGGAGTATGATCTTTCTTATGAGGAACCAGTGAAGATCTTAGATCAAAGAGGAAAACTTCTACGAAATAAGACAATTCCCCTCATCAAGGTGTTGTGGAAAAACCACAAATTTGGAGAAGAGACTTGGGAATTGGAGGAAATGATGAAGCTGAGTTACCCAAATCTGTTTCAGTGTGGGAAAAGGAAATTTAAAGGGTGATATTTTTTAAGGGGGGGAATATTGTAACGAACCAATGATTCATTATGGGAAATCCCTCTTGACCTAATTAAATGTCTCTTTATGTAAATGTTTTATATAAAATGTAAACTTCTTTGGTTTTATGTTATGAATTGTGACTATTTCTTTTATAACCCTGGAATAGTGATCACTTGATTAGTATAAATATAGGGCTTTAACAAACCCAAATTACTCAGACAAAGGAAGCGATGGCCTCATCTAGTAGAATTGCTTCAAATGAAACCCATTTGTCAGAGCTCAGAAAAGAGGGGGCATTTTTGGGCTTCTCTCATGACCAAGCCCACACTGAGCTTTATCATGTCAAGCTCGAACAAGGCCATCTATGGGAAAAGTGTATGTTTTTTGAGATTACCACTCGATTGATGTTATTCGAGCCACCGCAAGAGTCGGTCACCATCACACACCTTACCCTTAGGTCTTATGTGGCTGTTTAAAGGGTTTACGTAACAAATCGCTAGTACTATTTTCATGTTAATTATTTTTTGTATATAATAAGGAATATACTTTCTTGTCATTATTGATACATTGTAAATTGGTTTTAAAGTACAAATAGTGTTTTTAGTTATTATATAATTAAGAATTCTATTTTATTAAATTAAAGGATTTTTGAATTAAATAATTTTTTAATAAAATATTATTATTATTATTATTATATAAATTTTTTTTAAATATAAATGATCTTATTATTTTACGAATGTAATTGTAATTTTTATTATGGTTTGAAAGCCATTTTTTTTCAAAACCCGTGAATTTTCGATAATGGTCAGTTTTTATTTTCAAAGTGAAAATTAACATATATAGAAAATTATTTAGATAGAATAAATTTTATTTCTAGAATCAGGATGTCGATATTATCCAATGGTGAATTTTTCATAATTTTCTGAGAAAGTCAAATTTTGGGGTAAAAATTAAATATTGTTTCAATATATAATGTTTTTTATGACATCATAATTACCCAATAGTGATGTAATATAATACTATAAGGCTTATTTTAGGTCAATATATGTTTTAACATTAAAATAATGTGATTTTGGGTTTGTTTGACTTATTTTAAAGAGCATTAATGGACCCCTCAAGACATATTAAACATCTTTTCTTTTTAAATTATTTTCCATGGGAGTGTGACTCACCTACACATAAGAAACCCCATTATTTTAAGTTTTTCGGACTTTGTACTTTTAAAATATTGTTTTCCTCTATACTTTTCCAAAATACCATGGGCAAAAACCATGAGGTTATTTGTGGTTTTGATTAGTTTAATGTAATGGGTCCCAAACCTAAATAATAAAGAATTCACTCACCTTTCCTAAATAAACCCACCCATGCTCCCACATCCTCCTCACTAAAATCCTTTAGAGTTCATCCATCCTCTTCCCTACTCTATCTAGAATCCTCCCAAGGTCCCTAAAGCTCCCAAGTAGCCTCTCTCAACCCTCTCTCAAGCCATTGGTTGCACACTTCCATGTAAGGGTTTTTCTTCCTTTCACTTTTTTTCCAATTTTCATAATATTGTTATACCCTTTTAATTTAAATTATAAATAATGGGGTATGGTTTTGAACCTCCCCCATACTTCCCTATTATTGTTTTAATGATGGGAGACCCCTTTCTCTCTCAATAAATTCCTCCCATTTACACCCGTTACTATACTGAAATTGCGAAGGGAACTTCTCTCTCCTCATTTACATTCAAGAAATACTTTTGTATCATGAATCTAAATTCAATTACAATTGTTGGGACATGTATCTATATGACCCCCTTACTTTCCATTTCATGTAGATATGATGAGACACCCCTTTCTCTCTCATCAACCAATTTTATGAATTCTTATATCACGCCGTTACACTGGTGAAATTTCGCCGATTTTCTAAGACAATGCCATTATGTAGTGAATACCATGCCCATTTCTCCATCAAAGGTATTCACCTTCATGAAAATTTAGTTATTGATTATATATTTTCATTCCACATTCCTTTGTCATTGAATAAATGATTATGTTTTATAAATCCATTATTTATGATCCATGTGGCACACTTATGCATGAAATGAAGTGTTTAAGAAGGGTGCACCCTTATAGTGCTCCAATGAATTGGGTAAAGTATTGTATCATGATACATTATGTGCAATGAGTGTTGACTCATTCCAATACATGTACAACGTGGTTTTACTCATGCTTCAAGTGCAATGAGGATTTATTCATGATCTTTGTGCATTGAGCCTTGGCTCATGCTAATTCCATGTTAAGTGTTGTTTCCACATTTCCATGTTCTGAGTATCAAGCTATATCATGCCATTATGTTCATGTTTCTCTTATGCTCAATTGATAGGCATACTTTCTAACATGTATTATACTTCTCATTCATTCCATTATAATTCCCTTACTAGGCTTTATAGCTCACCCCTTTTCTTATGCATGTCTTTAGGTTGTCCCATGCAATGCTAAGTACGAGGAAATGTAGTGGTCATGTAAAGTATATTTTCAATAAAGATGTTATATTTCATGTTTTATGTTTATATATAACGATCATAAGCCCCAAAGTCACTAGACCTTTGGATCTTCCATTTTGTATCAAGTGAATAGTTTATGTAATAAATCATGTTTAAGTTTTTAATAAAAGTAGGTTTGTCATAAGGAAAGTCTAATTGTGGAGTCCCTAAACATTCAGATATTGACTAGAAATCTAGGTTGTAACTCCTCCCAACCCACGATCCTTAGGTTATACTCAGTTCTCCTGGACACCCACAAACCTCTAGAGGGAACTCCTTGCACTGATGTAACATGTCATTCTAGTCCCCAATGGTGTGTCTATTGTTAAGATATTAGCAGAATAAATGATGGAGAGCCCAAGGCTCTCCACAACAGCAACAGATATAAATCTTTGCGAAGCCCTTGTATCGAATAGAGCAGAAGCTAAAACTGAGGCTACTAAGATTTTACCTCGAACTATAGAGGGTCCAGGATCCTGCACATGCTGGTTTTGCTCCAATTCAAAAGTATGGCCTGCCCCATGGCCATGCGACCTTTCTTGACAACTTTCAGGGGATCCACCATTCTATCGGTGAAAGACTAGTGACGAACCGCCATGACCATGACCTCTGCCTCGGACTGAACTGCTGGAAGAACTCTAGTTCCCAAACTAGTGAGAAACTGGTGGAGTTTCATTTGAATGAGGAATCATAGAAAAAACCAAGTCACCAGCTTATGGTGAGAAGAAATGATAAAACAGCTGAAGGTGACCCATCTTGCTGCAAGATCGACACTCCGCTAGGTATCTCGGGAAATGGGGCCACGTATTCCTGATCTTCCCACACAGGTATCACACCACATGGATACCAAAAGATGCATCTCACCTGCTCTGATATACTCATACATACTCCCTGCGAAGCTTCCTGTTAAGTTTGTATCATCCTCATAAAGCCCACTATGAACTGAAAATCAGCTCCTGTGTCAGGTATAATGGATGGGGCTAGGACTAGCATGACATGAGGATCTGCTTGATGTCCTAGATCAGCTATATCTAGTGTCTGATCACTGTCTGGTAACTGGTGGAAAACTGGAGGACTTCATGGTGGCATGACTTTGTAAGGTCAAGTGCACACCTTAAATCAAGACAATCAAAGACTAAAAACTAGAAGTGCAAGTAGGGGAACAAGAGAAAGAAAACTTTCACGTTTCACAAAACATGACTATACGACTTGTACGATTCCGACACGGTGTGTTCCATTAATTCATTTACATGGGAGTGTACATATACCTAAACTAGTCATGTAACACTGAAAACACACAGTGTGTTTTACTAACACACGACATGTACTTGAATCCACATTCCCTTCCTGATTCCTTCTACACAGTTAAGACACACAACTCTCCTAATACACGACTACATGACATTTTCAATGTAGACACTGCATGTACTAGACAAGCTTCACCTTTCCCGTGTTGTTAGTGACATGGACTGATGCACAGCTCACACTACATGGTGTTTTCCTTATAGACACAACATATACAATAAAAGATAACATCGGCCTGTGTTGTTAGTGACACAGCCTGGTACCTGGGTCTGACTACTTGGCTTGTTTAATCCTGACATGGCGTGTATAGGTTAGGGTTTATCCGTCCGTGTTTTTAGTTACACGAGTAGACACAGGGTCAACACTACACAACATGTTCAATTGGAACATGAAGTGTTCCCACTAGTAATTCCCTATCACGTCTCTCCGCCCACACGACCTATAACATGGTTACAGACTACACAGTGTGTACATAATGTACATGGCATGTACTTTAGAAAAACTTTTTCTTCCCGAACAGAAGAACACATGGTGTCTAGTCAAAACTACACAGTGTGTATTCTATGTTTTTCCAGACAGTAAGTCTTAGAAATAACTCTAGAACCCAAAAAACATTGAAAAAAAAATTTAAGGTGCCAAATTCTGAACTGTGAGGGCCCATACACCCAACGAATCAAAGCGTGGAATATTATACATGTTATAACAAGGTAAAACTGTCAATAATCCACCAAATTGTGGTCTATGAGGGCCCATAACACCTCAGGAACCAATGTTTGGTGTTCATTCAACAAATCCTCACACAAATAATACCCTATCAAACAACAGGTATTTTATCAAGGCATCTATCACAACAACATGCATATTCTACCCAACATCTATCACAACAACATGAAATCACTAATTCATCTTATATGAGATGACAAGAATGCAGGAAATGTGATTTCTAGAAAGTTCTTATATGATGCATGAGATGGAATACCCCCAACCTATCATGTTTAAAAAATAAATGTAACCTCAATATCATCAATGATAATAGCACAATACATGTGAGTCACCTAATTGTGAAAATCAAATCAACTGTAAAATTGAAAACTAGAAAAATTTCAATAAACGAGGTAGATTGGTTTTTCCTTGTACACGGGTTAGATACTCTTAGGAAAATCTTATTACCAAGTACCTATTCCTTCATATCCCAGGATAAAGGCTCCAAATAGTAATTCATGAGAAATGAATCATCTGATACCACTTTGTAATGTCCCGGTTCCCAAGGCCACCCAGAGGTGCCCCGTACCTGGTTGGTCACATTGCCTCAAGCACATTTATCCGAATGCCAAAGGCTGCCAACTAGCAGCGAGGGCCTTGGGTGTGACAGTGGAGAAACTATGACCTCATTGGCTGAGTAAAACAGTGAAAGGAAAAAAATACACATGAGTGGAAGCAGTAAATATCCAACAACAGTAACAGTGGAAGACTGAAACCATAAAAACTGGAGCGCAGACACACACACACACACACACACAGATATGTATATATAATGATGCATGATATATATATCTATGAAAATATCCAAACAAGACACAATGTTAGAAATATAAAAAAAATACTAAGCCAAAGCACAAAAGAAAATGATAAAAAGCTCCTCAGCATTGCATGCCTAATCTTGCTTCACTGGTCTCCATCACCATAGAAAGTCAGGTACCTGAAGTAGAATGGTACTAGCCATTATCTATACGTGCAGCAATATAATATGTTTTGGCCCAAAAGCATGGCCCAAACCGGGTGTTGGACTAAATCCCAGAAGGCAACCACCCAAAGATCTGTTCTTAATAGTCAGTGAGTATATGGTAGGTAAAAGTACAGAAAGTAGTAAACATGCAATTCTCAGTAGTAAACAATCCACAGCTAAATATCAAGAAATAGCTAATGACAAACAGGTAACCCTCTAAGAAGTACTCACAGCCATCCCCTCTGGTCCTACATAACAAATACAAGCAACTATCTGGGCAGTACACTCAGTCTAACCCCTCTGGTTCTGTCACAATAATTCTTTAATAGACACTCCGAGGAAGCACTCGTAGTCAATTACACTAATAGTATAATGTAGTCATGTAATCTATGAGGAATCTCACATGGTCAATACCCCTTATAGCCACAAGTACATGGACTCTCTAATAAAGCTCACTCGGTCAATTCCCCTTGTAGACGAGGTCGTTCACAAACTCTCTAAAGATGCTCACTCAGTCAATTCCCCTTATAGTCTAGAGTAATTCATGGTAATTCAAAGTAATACAAAGACTATCTGAAGAATCTCACATGGTCAATTACTCTTATAGACTAAGGTTCTCAAAGACTCTCTGAGGAAGATCACTCAGTAAATTCCCCTAATAGTCTACTACACTAGGTCCTCACGGCCCTGTGCAGGTCAATGCGTATAGCAATGTAGTATGGCCAATGAAAACCTACATAACTACTTGGATAACCAGTCTAAAACATATCAAGCATGTCAGAATATAAATATTATACCCTACAACTCTAGGCTTGGAAAGTAGGTAAGGCGGCCAAACATGCTAAACATGAACCAACTGTCATAAGCAGAACATGCATGGGAAAAACATCCAAAGAATAACAAATCAACCCTATTCATATCCAATTAACCTCTACACAGGAAAACAAGCATTGAAGGTAAACCACAGGGGTAAGACAGAAAAACACGCAATACCTCATTCAAGGGTTTTGGTCAAAATTGCACATAATACTCAAAGAATTTCAACATAAAGGAAAAAACCAACTGCCATAGTGTTGGAGATAGATATATGAGAACATCGAGGCATGAATCGCCATATAACATTGAAGATCTAAAAAATGTCTAAAACGTTCAACCCACGATACCTCACAAGAGAGGAGAAATCAAAAGAATGTTCTATAGTAGTGAGTGGGAGAACTCGCCAATATGATTCGAATGCAGCCGATGGTGTTCAATTTGGAGGAAAAATTCACATTCTACGGGTTCGTTGATGATCTGCAGCAGTATGGAGCTCTCGGTCGAATGAGACCTAAAAGAATATAGTTCTGGTGATTAGACGCGACCTCGGTGCATTTAATGAAAAAAAGAAAGTACACTGCGTGTACATTTGATGCACAAGGTGTGTACTCACCATTTCTGTATTGCGCATTAGGTGCCATATAAAACACACCAACATTTCCATGTGTGTGGAAACAACACGGACAACACACGACCTCTTGCGGCAAGGCAGTACATGGCGTGTACTTCAAAATTTTCAATAAATTCCCCTTTTTCTCAAAAATGACTAGAAAAGGAAAACATACCTGAAAAGAAGACTCAGGTTCATACATATTTAATAGAAGTTTGAGAAATACTATGAATCAAATAGGATGGGTTTTTTGATGCTTATTGAATGAGTAATTACATGCCGAAATAGAGAGTTTTTATTGTTTTTGTTCCAATATGTTACTTTGATATAACAAATTTTTATGGAAAAGTAATTAACTTTTACTAAACACTTGGTGAATTACCGATAGAATGTTAGGAATAAATATGTTAATTTCTATCCATTCATTAGAATATTCACTTTTTTTCATCAAGACTAGTTTAATCTTGGTTGACGGTTCATCTACTCAATGACAGGGATTGATGATTTTTTTAGTTTATTGAAATGTAGTGAATTTCACTGGAGTTATATGGTAAATATCTTACTAAATGTTATTGAAAATGAATAAATGGAGGTATTCTCCACTCGAGTTCATGGGGTTGCGTCTTATGAAATTTATATAACAGTGGAACTTGGTTAGGTTTCCCTATGTGAAATTAATGCATTAGTAAAACCTGATGATTCTAGTTTGTATGTTAAAGATCCAATAGATGTATAACCTCTTTCCAAATAAAATTTTATATTTCATATTATTATATAACATGAAATTTAAAATGATGTAATATGTATGAACTAATAATAGATTCAAATCTGTTTTGAACTGGTAGAAGTCCCTACTCTTACCACCAATCAACTGTCAATTTCACTAATTTCTACATCAAGTGAATATTTTTCTTCATCTATCAATAGATTATTTATAATTAATTTATGGAATAAAATATATAAACTAAATCAAAAGCCATCCCCCTTTTTGGGTTATCACCACTAGTTGTGTCCGGTCAATGTGTGCGAAAAGAATCAGTTAGTTATATAAAATGTAGTTTTAATAGTGTTAATGATGAATATTATAATTTATAAGAATATTCTATGAGAATTTTTAGATGAAAGTAATGATATGAACCTATTGAACCATATGTGGTAGTATAATTACCTCATTTTTGTTAGAACCATCAAGATTGTGATTATCATTTTGAATATGATGGGGAAAGTGTCCAAGTGAAAAAATATATACTATAATTCATGTAACCCATACAATATCTAAATTTATTACTATACATCCTCATGATGCCTATGAGAAATAAAGGAATGGTAATAATGATATGGTGGATGAATTTAATGAAATTTAAAATGAGTTTCTTCAGTGTCAAACATAGAAGAGGATTCTTCATTATCATTTTGTTTCAAAGGAAGTGTTGGATGCATTTAGAAGAGCAGTCTCAAGTCAGTTTGAATATATCAATAGGATACCAACTACACAACTAGAACTGATCTCTAGAACATATAATGATTAATTAAATTTTTTGGTTTAATTTGTTATGTATAAACATTTCAGGTAATCAATTGTATTATCATTTAATAAAATATCATTTGATTAGGTTGCATTGAATTGAAATTTGAAGCTATTTCATAGGAAAATGACATGTTTTCTACTGGATTATCCAAAATATAATGTGATATAACTACACATGAATATTTTCTAGATATTAATCATGAATTAGTTTATGAATTTATAAAAATTCCACCAATTTCAAGAAGCATTGTTAGGTAATATCGATCTCTCTCAAAAATTAATTTTCACTCTACTGAAGGAGAAACTATCAATCAATTCGGATTCCTCTATTCATAGGTAAAAGTTTTGAAGAATCATTATAATGGGGATGGAAAAATAATAGGTTATTTAGTTTACATATTTTAAGTACCATATGACTTGTTTTATGACATGAATCTTATTTTCGGACAACATGAAATAATATTTTTCATCGGAAAATAAAGATTATATTTTTGAACCAAAGGTCTATTTGATATCTAATGGAAATGAGATATATCATAATAATTTTCTTCATGGAATACATTTGGTTTATTCTATAAATAGTTTGATCTTCCGGTTAATTTGATTTAATTTTTTTATGGAAGGTGATCATGAATTGTGCTATGATAGTGGATCAAAAGAACATATTTGAATAATATACTCTAAGAGTTTGAAATGATTTTGAAACTCTATTATATTTCAGAAAAATGACTTGGTTATGTTACTTGATATTTTTGTGGATGCACAACAAAATATCAAATATAGACACTCTATTAAAACATCCATATCAAATATCCATGCAACTTAATCTCAAATATACAAAGAAGTATTTGATACTAAAATTATCTATTTAAGGGAGAACATGAAAATTAATAATTATGTTTCATTGACATTACACTATAATTATATTTAGATAAACATTACCCTTTCATATCAAAATTATTTGGAATGTTCTTAACAAGATGCTCTAAAAATTCAATCCACATTGGTAGGGATTTATTGAGGAGGTAAAGATTCACATTGTGGATATTATCTTTCTACAGATAATTTAATTAGAGAAACAACTGATACTACTATTCCTACATCTTCATTATGATAGAGTCAACATAAAAAATTAAAAAATTCATCCTCTAATACTTAAACCAACACCCCATAACAAAATTAAATTCATAAATAGTATATTTAACAAACTGGAATCTAAAGAAAATAAATACCTAATTATTTATGCCTGTCAAATTATTTTTATTTATGAAATTATTTGACTCTCCATAATTAGAATTATATTCCTATCAAATTTATTATTATTTTTAGTACTATTTTTAAATATTATAATTAATTATTCTTATATACTTTTTTCATTATTATTATTTTAATATTATTGTTCATTTATTTGAATAATTTTATTTCTCAACTATATCATATTTATTCTCCCAACATTAGTATTTATGCATAGATATTTTGTTAAATAGATCCATTTCGATCATTCTATGTCTTATAAAAATATAACATTGATCATGTGAGCTCAGGTTTATATCAATATTTCTTAGTCATGATCCCTAATTTATTATTAAATTAAATAATATAAGTATTCTAATTTAACAATATTATATTCACGCATTCAAATTCAAGATAAAGTGGATGAGAATTGTTTCATGAGTTTTTAGATACTATCCTATTTTTTTATGATTTCATGCACGTTTCATTACTAAAAGTGATGTAATAAATTCATATAATGATTTATATGAAAACAATGCTCACAATGATCATGATAATTTTTTTTAAAAGGCATGATCTTTAAATTGGATTAAGATACTCATCCCTATTGTTTAATCCATCTTATAATTATTATTCATGTCTACATATGATTCAAATATTAAAACTATTTTCTAGAATCAAGGGGGGATTGCATGGTTTGTGTATGTATTGTGACACACACACATATATACCTATAACCATGTTATTTATATTTGATGAGATTATAAGGAAGACAGAGTGAATTTGTAGAGTGATAGGTCTCTATATTCATGTATGTCGCATGGAATGAAGACTTCATGATGATGGATAAACATTTAGAGTTTGTAAGAGTATGTTGTGTGAGAATAACTTGTAAGAACCCAAAATTATAATATATTTTTTTTTAATTTTTTTTCATGAAGTATTTTATGTAAATTTAAAAGGATAATATTACCATCATGTGTAGATATTGATTCTACTATATATAAAGGAATTATTTTCATCATTTTTTACTAAAGAAACGAAAATAATATATCAAAATTTATCAGTCGTCATTAAACCCATTTTTTACTGGTAATGAAAATATTTTCTTTTAGTGGGTCATTAGGAATAATAATGGGTATATAGGATATTATAAATTTATTGGTGAAATGAATTTTCATTTAAATTTAGAACATTTGGTTGGGAGTTTTAACTGGCCCTGGGAATGAATAGTCTCTCACATTGAGGTTGAAAGATTATAAAATCACATATCCCTATGATATTTATTTCTTTTTTAAGTGTAGTGAGGTTTAGATATATTATTATAGTATATAATATCCCCATTATTTAATAAATATATATTTTATAGATAAAACACTACAATATTTCATCATTAATTAATCCCCCACCCATCTGCGGCACAACACCTTCCTTGGAACATATTTTGATAATAAAATATTCATTAGTTCAACATTAGGATTAAAAATATGAACTTACTTTTTATCATTAAAAGAAGAAACTATATAATTAGTATTACTATGTTCATAATATTTCATTGTAAAATAAATTGATTATATAGTTTACCCATTAATCTTACCATCTACCTCTGCTTTAACATCTGTATATCACTTATAAATATTTGTAGAAAAATTTCCATCATATTCAATTTATTTCACCACTTCTTAATGAAATTGGGGTTTATTATACTCATCCTACTTATCTTAATCATCTGATAAAAATGAAATCTAATTCCTCAAAGATAAATATATAAAATAATGTATAAATATATTTTCAATTAAGAATAGTTCATATATATAATATATTGTGTATAAACACATTATCTAAAGGTTCACACCACTATCAGAAGATGAATAATGAATGAAAATAAAGTATTCAAAAGTACACCAACTTTCTATAGACATTAATATGTTTTTTTAATTTCAATTAGGATCTCATATAAATTTCTTTTCATTATTCATTAACATTTTTAAATCTATCTCTATATGAACCAGATTCTCCCACTCATAAATATTTGGCATATGGAGAATGTTTTATCATATCAACATTCCTTTTCATTGAACAAACAATTTAGAAATTATATTTACTATACATTCTTCTATCCATTTTAGAAAGATACCATTTTGTAGCTTATGTGTCACTACTATTTGAATGCTTATTATTATTGATAATAGATATACATATCTTCAATGTTTTTTCTTTAGAAGTTAAGACACTGGATTTAATCATGAATGAAAATCCATTATTCTTTATTTCCTTCTTGAGGTATCCCTTAATTTGTTTTTCACATTTCAAGAGAATTCTATTTATGTCTACAAAATGTGGAATAATATTATTATTTGTATAATAAATGGTTGTTCTCTTGGATTCCCATTGGATTAATAATATGTAAATAATATTTTCAAAAATATAATGATATTTTACCTTACACTCACTATGATATTTTATAACATTAAAGGTGGTCATGAACCGCTGATACATATAGGGAATATATTTCATTAAAAAAATACTAAATGATTGATAAACATATCTTTGAACAACTATCTTCATTTTCAAAAAATTATTTGTTCTACTGTTTGTGAATTCATGATTAATCCAAAATACAAATTATATTCTATTATATAGGTGTATCATTTATTATAGAATAATAACACTTTATATATAGATAAATTAAGTTAAATATCTCTTTTATCATTACGATTACAATAAATTAAATTTTTCTTTAAAATCACATAATTTCATAAAATATCCTATCTTTTTCTAGTCCAACATTAATTACATATATTTCTGTATGATCACTCTAATACACATATTTTGTTCTATCAATTAATATTATAGTTTGTGGATTTATTTTTCTAAATCTCTAGCTAGTAAATTAACATTGACAAAAAAATTTATAATATTATCAACATGATTTTGTAAATAATCACAGTGAAATGTACACAAAAAATTATATATAAGAATAATTATCTTAAATCGGGTGTTTTCTATGATAATGAATGTTTAAAATATTCAATATGGGTATAATGAAATTGAAATATTAATTCAATTTTAACCGAATCACTAATATATATTTTTTATAAAATAAAATTTAGGAAAAAATAAAAAATTACTATTGTTTCAAATTTAGGTAAAATAATAAAATGAATATTTTTAGATATAAATAATAAAAATTTTAGTTATGGATTTCATAATTCAAAAAATATAATAACTCTATTATTTGTATTTATCCAAAATAGTCACTAGGCTTGTTAATGCAAACCAAGGTGTATATACTATTCACTAAGAGCTTATTTAGATAAATCGTTAGAAGGTAAAAATCTAAATATATAACTTGTTGTACTAAAACATCTACTTAATGATGCTTCGGACTTGAGCTACACAACGATTACCATGCTGAGTACAAATTTCATAGTAATCCTTTATTAAAAACATAGTTTTAAAGAAAATAGATTCCACACCTGTTGATTTTATTTATCATGAAGATCAACAGATGAATAATTCTGAAGGAAAATTATGATTTTTAACAATATAGAATAAACCATCAAACACCTTATTAAATGACACTAATATTATATAACATCCTAATAACTGAATATCGTAGGAAAATTCATAATTTCATAATGGAAATTAATCTAGTGTTTTATTAATCTTATTTTCATCGAAGAATGATAAAATGTATTAATTTAAATGAAAATATTACATATGTAATATTTTGGATCACCGAGTACTATTATAATAGCATTAGAATATGAGAAAATACTTTATTGGATGTTTTAAGGACATCACCATATTCAGGAAATTTGCTGCCTCTAAATCATTTTAACTAAACATACAATTGAAAGATATATTTTACAAATAATATAAAAAATTTATTATAACAGAAATTACATTATATTAATTGTAATGTGATATTAGATGAATTTTTGTTGAGTAGTGCTTTTGACTCAATAGGTTTAACAAATTTTTCTCTAAAAGAATTGTTTAGAAGCGCTATTAATCTACAAATATGTTGGTATTAATCAACATTAATAAATCTTTCTAGCAAATTCAATTAAATGGATATATATTTATAATCCTTATTTTAATTGGTTTATTAAATTTCATAATTAATTTTGTAAGAGGGTAATAATTTAGAGTAGGGTTTTGAATGAGTATTTAGTGATGCTACCAATTAATGGATGTCTGATGCTATAAATGAATATTTTGATTAATAAATAATAATCTATGATTAAATGTTAAAAAAGAACATACATAAAATTAACCTAAAACATAACACTTATATAAGAATAAAAACCCACTATATTGGATTAGACATGGCCACATTGTTCTTGTATAAATGTAATCTCAAGATGCATCAAAATAAATATCACTCACTCAATTATACCCAGGAAGCTGTTGTTACCCAAAATATATTAAATCTCAACGAATAATATCATATTATATAAATTGTAAATTAAACCAAAATATTAATTTCACAATTTGTAATTACCCAACACTACCCAAATAATATTAAACAATAATTTTATTATGATTAAATCATTTGAATTAGTGATTTATATTAAAAAATGATTCCTTATGTAAGAATAAACATACATATTTGAATCTCATGTATGATTTACTAGTATGATTTGTAAAATATAATCCAATGAAAAACAATATTCCATGTCATTCTCTATAACTAAGATACTAATTTTATGTTAGATTAAAATCCATGTCATATTTCACAATTAACATTAAATATATAATATCAAAAGAATTTATTGTTGAACATAAAATAGAACTTCAATGACACCATATACTGACAAATATAAAAAACCCCTAAGATGTTTATATAGGGATTACATCATGAAATTTTGTACATAAAATATCACACATGTTTATAGAGTATTTATAATACTATGTAAGAAACAAGATTGTGATTAAATGGTGGAATCATACAGCTTTGTTAATGTATATAAAAACTATATATGATTAGAGATTGAGGGAACTGATTTTGACTTTCCAGATCTATTATAATTATGTATGGGGATGAATTATGAACATAGATAATAGGATAACCTCATTTCAAAGGGTTTATCAATTGATGTTTCCATGTTATTTTTATTTATTTTTTTACAAAAATTGTAATTACATTATATTTTTATCAGTTTTTTATTCTTCCTCCAATTATAATTTTTCTTACCAATGATCTGACAAGGTCTCCCTAATTGTGATATAAAACATGAGAATCACTACATAGATGAGAATAATTGAATGTAGATTATTTTAACTTCAATCATTTTCCTGTTTTCTATGCATTGGAAATTCAATTTTGTTAGTCAATATGTTTGCTGGTAGTGTTCCATATCTCAGTTTTATTTTTTTATTATTCTATGATTTAAATATCATTTTCAAATCTATTTGATTAATAACTTTTTGAAACTAGTTCTTCAATAATGATCTAGTTTTCAGAGGTTTAATATTCAGTGATTAGTGAAAAAATAATGCTTAGAATATTTGTTTACCATCGTTTAATATTTGGGGGTTATTTCATGTCATATACTGGAGGTTTTTTTGTTATAATTAATGATGAAATTTCTTTTATAGAATGTTTAACATTGAATTTTATGGGTAATAATAATACAGATATAATCAGGGTTATTTATAAATATAAATTGAATGTGAATTTAGGTATATTAAAGGGTGAATCCTTTCATTTGAAATTCATTGCGTTCAATGTTATACTTCATGTTAAATTCCTTCCTCTCATATTCATGCATCACCCATCCCATTTATTTTGAGTTTAAATATTATTCATTAAATAAATTTTTGTGACATTAGAATAGTACATCAGGATATAACTTTTTTAAGAGAAAACCATGGATCACCCACTAGGGTATATTATAGCTTTTCAAATTTAATTGATAGCCACCATGTGAATGTATAGTATCAATAAAAACACCAAAATAATGGAAAAATGGATTATATTAATGAGTTTATTCTATGGTCATTAGAGTAATAGTTCACTTATTAAAGATTTTAGGAAGTTATTAATAACATAAGACTAAAAAAATTGGACTATTAAATGATTACATAGTACATATATATATTAAATATAAAATAATCAAAAAAAAATCTCAATTTGATATCGATTTTTTTTAATAGATTAGGTTGTCTCAAAATTTTAATCCAATTCAATTAATTTTAAATGAAATAAATTTTTTCATTCATTTTATTTTGATTCAAATTTGAAATAAAAGTTATTATATAAATGTTTTATGTTTTGTTCTCCTAACCAGAGAGGATTTGGGGATAAGATATTTTTACATTAGATTTTTTAGAAAAAAGTGGTTCTATAGAGTATACTAATGAATCTCTGGTAGGGTTTTGATCCAGTGGCTAATTTATGTTCAATGTTAAGATATTATTCATCATTGAACATAGGTATCCATCAATAATTAATTATATTCATGAGACGTACATATTGAAATATAAAAAAATATTATTTTTTATATTCTATTTTTAATTAATTATATACTCTTACTCTATTTATATTATTTTTAATTTATAGTGTTATATTAATATGAAATTACTTTATTGAACATTATATGTTAATTTATTTTTATTTAAAATAGGAAAACTCATATATTACTTCGTAATAATAAATTATTTTATAAGGTTGTCATTATGTATGACTTATATATTGTCAATTCATATGAATCCTAAATCTGTCTATCAAGGATATTGTGAATCAACCTTTACATGTACAATTTAGTATACATTTACACATTTTTTCTTTATAAAAGTAAAACGATTACTTATAGAGACCCATAGTTATTATAAATAAATATTAAATCTAATTTTAAATAAATTCATTACATGAAAATAAATTTCACACTATAATTTCAACGATTTAGTATCTCTGGAATCTTGTACACATAAAAAAATGGTACATAATTGATATAAATTGTTGACAATTTATTTCTACATAACATTTACCATTCATTTAAATACAAAACATAAAATCATTATCAATTATTAGGGGATGGGAAGAGTAAGAAATTGTATGATTGGTTTGTTAGTAATAAGAAACATAATATATATCAATCAATAATTATAATTGAGAATAAGATAATCATTACGAAATGGGAACAATAATTTAACACTATTAAAAATACCCAATAATTCATTGACTGCAAGATTAATTCCTGACATAATTTTTTATTACTAAAAACTAATTAGACAGGTGTGGAATCATAAATAATCAATCATAGTCCATGAAAACATATAATTATATTTTGAAATAATTTTATGGAATGCACATAATCATAGAAAGACATTTCTTTTGTTAATGGTCAATTTTAAAACATTAATTATGGATTGTCTTAACTCTTCATTCCATCATTTACATGGTCAATGTTCACAATAAATAATATATTATTGGACAATGTACCATTCAAAAAAAGTACACTTTTTATTCAATTACATATAATCTCAGGATATATACATCTATACCTCATGCATTAATGAATTATATAATTCAAGGCCCACTCATCACATAATGAATATCATATAAATTTGTTTCACAATATCAAAATTTAACAATCCTATCATTATATCGTAACATATGAAAAGGATATATGTTTCATAAACATATCTTCATCATAATAATAAACCATCAATTGAAAAAATAAATATGATAACATTGGATCATATCCCTAGTAAATCATAAGAAACATGAAATAATATTTTTATAGAAAAAAATAATTATAAATAAAAATTGTGGTTTTTATTAAATAAAATAACCATTTAAAATTAAATCCACTATATAAAAATTTTGGAATATTATAAAAATAGATTTATAAGAAAAAATCATCAAAACTTTTGATGGAATAAATTTATAAAATAGTATTCATGATGGCTAGGAAATATATTAATGTAATATATATAAAAACAAAACATATCCCATGAATGTTTTATCAAAAACTTTTGAAGTATTTATTATGTATAATTACATGAATAATTCCATTAATATTTAATTATGGTAGGTAAGTAATGTGTAAAAATTATAATAATGAATATCCATTTAATTGAATAAAAATTCTATACATTTGACATAAAATATGTAAAGTAGATGAAAATATTATCCATTGAGGAGAGAATGAAAGTTGGGTAAACATAAAAACATTCATTCGGATTCTTATAAAAATTAAAATATTAAATAGAATAGAACACGTGAAATATCCAAAAATTACCATTAGAGAATAAAATAAAAAATATTTGGGCCATAAAGATCACCCAATATCATCATCCTAAAATTTGACAATAAACACTCCAGGTTTAATATGATATTGTAACATAAAACTCTTACCAGAATAACATAATTCTTCATATAACCTATAAACTATTGTATAGTTTTTTAAAATTTATTTCACATATGTAACTAAACCATAATTATACCTGTAATACATAACATTTTTATATATAACATCATATCACCCATTTATTTACAATTTGTAACTACCATCGTCATTTTAGGTGTTTAAGTCTTTGTTTCCCATGTATGTTTTGGTTTAACAATTATAGTCTATGAACCTAGATAATAGTTTCTTCTTATTTAAATTTTTTATCTTAAAAAAATTCATATATATTATATATATATATATTAAATTAAAATGGTGATATAAAATGAATAAAATCACTACATTGTGACAATAGTCCAAATATATGCACGAGTGGTGTTCTAGACATTTAAAATAATGAAATGAAAGAAATGTATATTATAAAAAAAATATAGAATGATTATTATATCATAAATATCATATATATTAGCTAAATATATTCATTGTACCATATTATAAAAATGAAATTAAAAATATCACATCACTTTGTTGACGTTGTATCCTACACATTTGCATGGTCGATGTTATTGTTTTCTAATTGATATGTAGATAATGAGGGAGATTATTTATTAAAATTACAAAAATATAATATTTGAATAAATTTAATAAATTTAGATTAAATATAACAATATTTACCATCCATAAATAATGGTGATTGGACATGATTCATAACAAATTGTGGAGGTGGTAGTCAACAAGAACGCATGAGTGATAATTTGGTTTCCCATTTCATTGAGGAGTTTAAAATGGTTTTAAAATCATCATAAAATAATATAAGTATATTTTTAATACTTAATTAGTCATTTTTTATGGTGAAAACATTTTTATAGTAGGTATAAGAATACATAATATTGAAAATTATCTATTAGGATATAAACCCCTTCATTGAAGGTCCTTTATTGGCTTAATACTTATGCCATTAATTATTGGTCCTAGAAGATTACCATAATCACTATGATAAATGAAATGTTCCAATGATAGTTTTCTGTCAAATATAATTGAGTTATAGTTCTAAAATGGTGCTTATGTGGGAGAAGATATTTTCCCTTTTTTAAGTGAGGGGAGGGACACACATCGAATGTCATAATATATTCCGAATATATAATCCAAATTTAATTGTAATGTGAATCCAAATGTAAATGGATTCAAATATAGGTTAAAATTAGTTTCTCATATCATCAAATAAATAATTTTAAGGATTTTGGTAGCAATCCAACTATTATATCTTTTCTTAACCCCTTTGTTAAACATATTTTAACGTTAACCATGGTAACCAAAAATTACTCCCTATACAATTAATTATAAATAAAAATTGATATGAAAGATTTTAATTATTTTAATAATGGTAATTATGAAAGTAGTAACCATTTTACTATAATAATTTCCTATAATTTTCATCATTAAATTTTAAATAACCAAAATGTCATAATGGAAAACACATTTAAAAAAATTAATTTTTAAGTATAAAACTTATTTTACATCAGTTTCGTTCGTTATAAAATGATTGAAAATAATTTGAAAATATAAATATAAATTTATATTATAAAAATATAATAAAAATATTTATGAAATAAGTTTTTAATTAATTTATTAAGTTAAAAACACATTGTTCATATAAAAAGTATCTTTTGAATAATTTGTTTTTAATACCAACAATTAACTTATCCAAAATAATATAAATTGATGATTCATATTTAATTAAATATATTTTTTATAATTCATTGAGCCTTAGGCTACTTGAATAAAAAATAGAAAATAATGGGACTTTTACTTGAAATTAAATGATTTTTTTACAACAAAATAACTGAACTTTTTCACTATTCGCAGAAAAATATATATTATTAGAAAAATACTAAAAATTTATCCAATGATAATATAGTCTTTGTTCCTTAAAATCTAAAAATAATTATATCAAATAAAAATTCCAAAATAATTATAAATTAATAACAATCTTTTCATAAAAATAAATACAATAAAACAAATTCATTATGTATACATATTATTAATGTATAAAATGACATTACTAGAAATTGTGAACTTCTTTGTTATGATTTAAAAAATATATTATAATAATTTAAAACCATAATAAAATCTTTTTCATATTGTTGTTATTAATATTAGTTCATTTCAATTTAATGTCATGCTTATAACTATTTACTAAGTCCCAGATCAAAAAATTTCATAACTGTCTATAAAGAAGGATATCATATAAATTATGTTTTATTTAAAAATAAATACATATAAATTTTATGGGGTTAATTTATACACTCTTTAAAATGATTATTTCCAAAAAAAATCATCATTGTAATATAAAAAATGATGATTTATTTCTTTTATTAAAACCACACTTTCCCTTGTAGATTCCTCAAAATTAGTATTCCTCCAACTAACATTCACTGATCAAGGTGTTTAGGTTAGTATAAAAATATAAGATCGAATATTTTTACATGTTATTCTTCAAATCATATATCATTTTTTTGGTATAACCCCTTTGTTGGGTATATGTGAATAATCACGTTTATACTTTCTCATTACTGATACATTGAACAGATCATGAACATGAGAGTGGTTTGGTAGGAGTGACGAGTGATATGATGTAGTCCGTAATCGAATAGGAATTTATAAGAGACCAATATAAATAGAGATAAAATATCCATTTTAACCCTCATAATATTATTTCATGGAGTAATTCATATGAAACCCTTGTCCCAAAAATTGAATTCCAAATCTCAATAATTATTGTTAGTATAATAAATCATATGTTTACATTGATGTTACACAATGGGATTCTAAATGGTTTTAAAAAAATTGTATATTTAAATTTATGTATTAATTCCCAATAGTTTTATTTCCATAACTTTATCAAACCATATAATAATTATACACTTCTATCCATAGATGTAGTATTGAGGAGTCATCTAAATGTTTTAGTGAAGTCTATTTTTATATAAAAATTGACTAGAGTAAGGTGTTAATCCCAACCAATTTTAAAATCATGATAACATGATATCAAAATTACCTATTGTAATTTTGTGGTGCTATTATACAAATCATATGTATGAGGAGGATAATTAGAGCATAAATAGAACTCTATTTATATATAATTAAAATTAATTCTCCAAAATATCTTAGTAAACATCTGATACTCATAAGATATAATAGAAATTTGTACTCTATAAAACAATTACACTCCAATAATATATATCATGGAATGATAATAAATTGTTAAATATTTTATAATAGTTATTATTTTTTATGACTTTTTATGGAGATCGACTACAAATAAAATAGAATTATGCAATTTAGATGTTTTGGGGATTCTAAAGACGAAATACATAATGTTGTTTTCACATTTCCATTATGATATAACTAATGTTTATAATATTCTCATTTACTAGAGTCTCTCAAACATACCTTTTTTACATACCAATCACCATGATACATAACCTTCAATATATATCTACGTTTCATCTCACCAAATATAATATATCAGATATTTATACATATTTATACATTGTAGATGAATATAGAATTATGTTCTTTGATATTCTTCCAAAATTTTATTTTTAATGCCTTCTTGGAAGTGACACATACTTTTTTCCTAAAATGTGTCCTTCCATCACAATAAATGTGAAAATAAAGAACATTTCTAAAATTATTTTATAGATCAAAATCATACTTCATTACTATTTTATTCATTATATATATAATTTGATAGAGTCTCTCTTGATAAATATATGTTATACATACCTCCATCAATATTTTTTTTTCGACCCTTTTTATGTCATTAGATATTTCAACCATTTTAATCCTTATCATTGAAAAGTTTCAACTATGGATAAAAACAAATAATCAATAACCATGTTCACTTTCCCAGAGTTGTAATATATAGAGTTGTCAAATTATTTAATAAATTCCAAAAATATTCATTTTTAAAAATTCAAATATTTTTGTTTGAATATATAATATCAAATTAAATGATCATTATATAAGTCACAAATATTTCTATCAAGGTAATTAATCTGAATCTTCAACATAATGATTACAACTACTATCTATAAATCGTGAGTTGGGTAATTTTTCTATTGAACATTTAATGGGGGTGTGGAATAAGATATCGCCATATATATCACACCCGTCCCTCGGGGCCCATGCTGTGACTACCCCAAGCTCACCTTCCATAGGCCAGGGGCTGGCAACTAGCACCAAAGGATTAATTCCCAAAAACATTGAAGGCATTGTATTTATAATGTTTATGCACAAAAAACAGAGCACACAATTGGATACGAAACACTATGAAAATAGTATAACCAAAAGAGATTGCTAAAAGTAAAGGGGCCAGAATACAGACCTAATAGGAAAGTACATGTACAACTGAAAAACAAGTACAACAGAAGAAATGTAAAAAAACTTCTAGGTCAGTCTCCGGGATTCCATCTTGATGGGTAGGTATAGATAGCCTCCTTCGTAATCCATGTCCGTCAGTATCCTCTACGTACGAAATCGTTGCAAGCTCCACCTCCAGGTACCATCCAGTACGGATAGTCTCAACCTTAGTCAGCGTTGTCTGTCATCTGCATCTAACACAACGAGGTGCGGGCATAACCCGTGCAGGGGTCAGTATAATGATAATCAGTATGGACCCCGAGACCCTCAAGGTCTCACAAAATCCATCATGGATATAACACATAGTATGAATTCAACACATAACTCCACTTAGGTACATGACCATACATATACCAAAGTTATCAAGTAATCCATCTCAATCATGAGGTAAACACAAAAGTTATAGACTTAACACAACCGGGATTTTAATTATCGAAATATTGGCTACTGGAAAACTCCTCCTATATTGAGTACAGTGGGCCTGCCGTGACACCAAGTCACTTCCCACTGACCTTGGAATTCTGAGGTACTCCTCTTGTCAAGTATCGTGGGTCTTCTTCATCACCAAGTCTCTCCCCACAGTGGGTCTACAGCGTCAACAAGGTTCTTCCCCATGTATCCTACTGAGGTAGTCCTCTTGTTTCATATTGCGGGTCTCCTACGACACCAAGGTGCTCCCCATTGTGGGTCTACAGGGAAAGCATGGCACTCCCCACTGGGCTAGTAGAGTCACTCCGACTCAAAACGGTTAGCAGTCATCAGGTCTCAGCCAGCAACTAGGTCGCTGCACTACCCACGCTCGTCTCCGAGAGGATCCGCTCCTTGAGCTAATGATCGATAATCCAACTCTCATGAATTACCATGAAAAAGTATCGCAAAGGTCCTCCATGTCATATAGAACTCAATTAAATAAAGAACACATCCACAGGACGCCCCACTTGTGAGTTGTTAGACTTTTAGTCCCGAGGGCCAGGTTGGATTCCTGTGCTATCCAACCTGATTGTAACTCAGATAAACCCTAAAATCTAGTGGGTAATACTTAAAAAGACCACCATGATCCATGATTACTAGCACCGTTGACGTTTCGTCAAATGGACGTCTGGTGCCAAAGATATTGCCAATGAAACTAAACGGTCGGTAGTGGGCCCAAGTCCGGTCTGACCCGGTCGGACCCACCCGTTCGAACCCGGTCTGGGCTGACCATGTCTGGGTCGACCGGGTTAGACCTATTGGGTCTGCCCCTACACATTGGGCGGGAGACCCTATTAGTTTCGGCCCGGCCCACTGGGCCCCGCCCAACAGGCTGCGTGGGCGGTTTGGCCTAGGCTCGTGGCCAGTTTGGTCTGGAGCGTCGCGAGGGCGCAGCCCGGAGCGACTCGGTCTGGAGGGCGCGATAGGGCCAGTTAGGCCAGGGTGTCGTGAGGCGGGGTCGCGGGCTGCACGGGGCCTGTGGGGCGTGTGGGTTGGCCTGGTTTGGCTAGGTGCATGGGAGGCGGCTGGGAAGGCCGGATGGCGGGCCTGGGGGAAGCCGGGAAGGGCGACGCCATGTCGGCAGGTGGCTGGTCAGGGTGCCCAGAGGGCCGACGGGCGGCCGAGCCAAGCAGGGCCGGGCCCCGCCAGCAGGCGGCCGTGCAGGGGGCCAGGCGGGCAGACATGAGGCCGCCAAACAGGCTGTCGGGGCATGGCTCGGGCAGGAGGCATTCGACCGGGGTGCACGGGAGGCCGGCAGTATCCGGGAGCAGGGAGGCTCGAACCGACAGCTGTGCGGCTAGGGCGGCGAGGCCAGCAGGTCGTGGTTTGGCCCAGAGCACCATAGCGATGTGGGGGTGGCACAGTTTGGGGAGGTCGTGGGTAGCGCAGCCATTGTCGTCGCCGACTTCGTCGTTCTATCACCTCATCACCTAGCAATATATTATCACAAACAAGATTGACGGAGGGGTCGAGCCATGTTCGTTTGGCCCGCACCCTCCGTGTTTGGGGTAGTTACAATCAGTTCATCATGATAAAAGTACGATGAACCACAAATCACACATAACAATTCTTTTCCAACCAAAGAAGAAGATTCAAGGAAAGCATCAACATGTAATGAACCCCCTACCTTTGATCGTGTTTTGATGATGAAGTCGCAGAAATTAGATGAAGAATATCTTCATTATTCGCGTCTACCGCACACATCCAATCCTGAGCTAGCACGTCTATTGTGGAAGATGCTCCACGTCTATAGGTGTCTGGAGAAGTTTTTCGTAGATGATCATTGCCGACGATCTTCTTGGGAAGAATGTGTTCTTTGTTCTTCGTTAGAAGCTTACTCCCAAGATCTCCTCTTCCAAAATCTTCCACCAAAAGAGAAATTCCAAACACAATAATAAGAAATTGTGATATCTTATTAATTTGTTGGCACAATATTCAAATTGGATGAATAAATTTAATTTGATTCAAATAATTAATGTTAAGGATTTTGCATAATAAATTATTTGGTGGAACAAATAATTAAATGGGATGTGGTGGCACCATAAAAGAAGGGGGTGTGGAGAGACACTCCCACATTAACCAGGGGAGTTGAGAGGTCTTCATCTACCACAATTAATAGGGGGTTTAGTCCCATGTGGTCCCCACATCGTAACCTCTCGCAGAAGTTTAGGTTTGGGTGGGCGCCACCACTATAACCTCTAATGGGAGGTTAAGGTGTGGTGGTCCCACCTCCAACTTCCATGTGGAGGTTTAAAAAAACAATAAAAGAAAGCCACACACTTTATTTTTATTTAAAACATTCTCCAAAACCCCAAAACAATATTTTATTCTCGACCAACTGTCGTCGAGGTGAAAGTCTCCTAAAGTGAAAATCGGCGCTGCGAGTTCAACGGTGCCCTCATATTTCAATTATGATCACCAGTTCAAAAGTTATAAAAACCCACTCATACGTTTACTGAACGTACCCGATCAAAACTTTAGAAATTTATTTCGGTCACACCGAGCCTCAGAATCATACACCGTCATATTTCACGGACTCGTAAAATTTCCATGAATTAAAGAAAAAAATTTCCACAAAAATTCCAGGTCTATAAATTCTCCCCACTTCTGGGATTTACGTCCTCAAAAGTTACATCTCGAACTATGGGAAAAAATGGGGGTACTGAGCACGCATCTGAGCCTTCAACTCCCATTTCCTCTCCTGAGGGTTCTCCATGATGCCAGTGAACGAGCACCAGAGGTATTGACCATCCACGTAGGACCTGATCCTGTCGATCCTCAATCTCCATAGAAACCTCCATGAACTTTTCCCAATAGTCGATTTCTATATCTTTATGGTCGATGATATGGGAAGGGTCGTGCACGTACCTCCTCAGCTGAGATATGTGGAAGACGACATTAACCCAGTGCAACTAAGGTGGAAGATCTAGGTGGTAAGCCACCTCGGCTACACTACTGAGGACGTAGAAAGGTCCAATGAACCACGGAGATAACTTGACGCCTCAGCCAAATATTTGTAGACCTCGTTGGTGTGAGACCCGTAGAAAGAGGTGGTCGCCATCCTCAATCTCTAGAGGTCTTTTTATCCTATCAGAATACAATTTCCACAAGCTCTGTGCAGTCTTCATCCACTCTTGTATGATCTGCAACTTCTTTGTAGTAGCTCGTACCATCTCTGGTCCCACCAGTTCTAACTCCCCTGGGTCTTTCCAGCATAAGGGTAATCTGAACGGTTGCCCATATAACTCCTCAAAAGGTACCATCCCTATGGTGTCGTGATAGTTTTTATTGTATGAAAATTCCACCAAAGGTATTTGATCCTCCTCACTGCGACCAAAGTCGACGACACAAGCACGCAACATGTCCTTGAGGGTCTAAATGGTCCGCTCAGTCTGTCCATTCATCTGAGGATGGAAGGCAGTGCTTAGACGAAGTTGCGTCTTGAAAGCCTCAGGCAACCCCTTCCATTGCTGGGATGTAAACCATGTGTCACTATCAAAGAAAACGAATGAAGGTACTCCATGTAGCCGCACAATCTCCTGCACATAGAGGCGTCCCATTCTCTCTACTGAACCCTGCTCTCTGATCGGTAGAATGTGGGCCGACTTGGTGAGTTGATCAACAATTACCCCAATTGAATCATGACCCCTGGATGTACGTGGATGTCCTGTAACAAAGTCTATGGATATCCCATCCCACTTCCACTCTGGGACGTTTAAAGGATGAACCAAGTCTGTTGGTACCTATTGCTCCGCCTTCATTTGCTGACAAGTGAGGCATTGAGAGACAAACTCCACTACTGCCTTCTTCATCCCTGGCCACCAGTGCTATCGTCGAAGGTCCTGGTACATCTTTTCCACTCTTGGATGTGCTACTAATGGGGATGTTTGTAACTCCCTCAACACATCCTTCTAATGTGACAATGGCACCATAGTACGTCCCCTATAGAGGATAACGTGCTCCCCACCTACTAAAAATCCTTGAGGTGCCTGGCCTGTAGATATCTGAGCACGTCGTGTCTCGTAGTTAGTGTCCCCATGTTGTGCTTATCTGACTCGCTGAATGAGTGGGGGACTGACTGTAAGAGACTAATGAAAGACTTCTCCATCTCTATGAAAAAAAAGGATATCTATAAAGCAGCCATCTGCTCTGTCACCTCGCATAGAAGCTGATACAAGATATCCTACTGTGTGCATCTACAACAATATTCCCCTTCCCAGTAGTATAGACTATATTGAAGTCATTGTTCTTGAGGAACTCAAGACAATGTCGTTGTCTCAAGTTTAGGCCCTTCTGGGAGAAGATATACCTAAGACTCTTGTAATCAGAGTACACAGTAAAACGTTCACCCATCAGATATTATCACTACATTTTCAATGAAAAGACCACTACTGCTAACTCCATGTCATGGGTAGCATAGTTCTACTCATGTAATCTCAGCTAGAGAGAACCATACGCCATCACCGCTCGCTCCTGCATTATGACACACCCGAGTCCGGACCCTGATGTGTCATAGTAGACAATGTACCCTACACCTTCCTATGGAAGCCTCAAGATTGGGGTACTAGTCAGCCTCTACCTTAGCTCTCGAAAGCTCTGCTGGAATCTCTTCGAACACAGGAAGGGATTCCCCTTCTTCGTCAAGGCTGATAGCGGTGCTTCTACTCTGGAGATGTCTGGAATGAATCCCCAATAGTAACCGGTCAGACCAAGGAAACTATGTACCTCTATCACACTCCTGGGGGTCTCCCAAAAAAGTACCAACTCAATCTTCCCTAGAACCACTAGAACTCCATCCTCTGAGATGAAAAGTCCAAAAAAGTGAACCTCTCGGATCCAAAACTGACACATCAAGAACTTACCATAAAGCTAGTGCTCTCGGAGTGTGTCTAGTACAACCTGAAAATGGTAGGCATGCTCCTCCTTAGTAGTCGAGTAAATATGTATGTCATTGATGAAGACTACGATAATGTGATCGAGTTATGGCTTGAAAATTCTGTTCATGAGTCCCATAAACACTATTAGAGCATTGGTTATGCCGAAAGTCATAACCATGAACTCGTAGTGGCTTTACCGACATCTAAAGGTTGTCTTCTACACGTCCTCATCTCGGACTCTGAATTGCTGATAACCTTATCTGAGGTCTATCATTGAGAACCACTGTGCTCCCTTCAACTGAGAAAATATTTCGTCAATCCTCGGGAGTGGGTACTTTTTGTTCACGTTCAGCAGGTTTAGGTGACGGTAGTCAACAAAAAGTCTCAAGCTCCCATACGCATTCTTGGTGAACAGAATCTGGGCTACCAAGGGAGAAACACTAGTCTAGATGAATCTCTTTCCCGGCATGTCATCTTATTGTACCTGCAGCTCACGAAGCTCCGCAGGAGCCATCCAATTCGCTGGTGTAGATATCGATGTTGTCCTAGGGTAGAGGTCAATGTAGAAGTCCACCTCTATGTGTGGATGTATTCTTAGAACGTTGTCAGGGAAAACATCCGTGTACTGGTCCACCAATACAGAATAAGTCAGACTCTCCACATCAACTAATCTGAGGGCAAGGAAAGCCAACTGATGAGTAATCAGCTACACCCCCCTCTAAGCAAGTCTATCATGCACTACAATGGATCCCTTCTCACCGTTGAAGGTAAAACTAGTCTGATCCTTGTGGACACACCGCACTTTGTGCCTAATACAGTCGATCTGAGATTGGACTGAAGATAACCAGTCCATACCCAAGATGTTGTCGTAAGTCCTCAATGCCTCTATGAGGAGATCCCAGCCGAGGATCATTCCTCCTAGAGTAAGCTCACAGTACATGAACCAATGTGTAATGATCGAGTCTGCTCCTGTAGGATTCTCTATCCATAAGGATCTGGCCAACGACTTCGTCAGAATCTCTGATCTCCGAACGAGGGCAGTGGAAATGAAAGAGTGACTAGAAACTATGTCTAAAAGTATTGTAGCTAAGGTGTAATAGATACAGATCATACCTAGAATCATATCTGGGGTGCCATGATCGAAGGCCTCAATTGCATGGATCTTATCTCTCCCTTGTCCACCTGCTCCCTACGGTCGGGGTGGACCTCATGGTGGTGGTGGATGTAACACCTCAAAACTTCATGCACCGACAGCTACATGGTCAGCTCCTCTTCCACGTCCACTTGCTCCCTGCAGACCACCTTGATCAAATCTTTGTATCTACCTGGGTAGACATTCGATAGTCTACTGATCATTCGAACGACGAGTCGGATAGTCACGAGCCATGTGACCCTGTCTGCCACATGAGAAACAATGACCTCTCAAGGCATCTATGGATCTATATCCTATGCCCCGCACAAATAATCCTAAGTCATGCCGTAATCCATCCATGGGTCTGGTCCTCTTGAACCTCAACGACATCTATCTACTTCCTTCTGTAGAAGACTCCCCTGCATGTCCACTCTTTGTGGGTCTCTCTGCTAGAGACTGCTCAGTAAGGAAATTCTCTACCATGAGGGCTCACTCCAACACCCATGCCTACGTCGGGATACTAAGGGAGATTATTGAAGCTCTGACCTCTCGCCTGAGTCCGTGCTCAATGGTCCGGGCCTTGAAGAATGGGTCTCGTACCATATCATGGGAGTACTGCGAGAGGTCGGTGAACCCCACTGAGTATTGTGCCACCGTCAAGCTACCCAACTGCAGATGAAGTAACTATTGTATATGCACTGCATGTAGGGTGGCAAGAACAAACTATACCTGAAACATGCTCTTGAAGTCTGTCCAGAGTAGTGTCACCTCATCATGCACCTAGAGCATCAGGCTCCACCATCTGCCTATTATTGCCTATAGAAGGTTGGCAGTAAGAACCACCATGAAGTCTGCTGGTGTCCCTACCAGTATGAAGAGTCTCACCATAGACTCCACCCAATGTTTGGTTTCCTTCCAGTCCATCTCTCCCTTGAACCTAGGATGCCTAAGGCGATCGAACTCATGTACTCAAGTGGCGTGCATCGTCTGTAGCTGGGGAAGGTGGCCTCGGTGGCCCAATGGGGAGTGGTACCGCTGGTGCCTCCACTGGAAAAAGGGCCTTTCACCGAGGCCTCATCGCTCAGTGGGATATCGTTGCATATATCCCTTGTGACTCTCACTTTTCATCCGCGGGGAGGCATCTTGAAAGAAACAGATATGACATAGTCAATAGATTTTACCTGGGGAGCTGACTTGGTTGAGCTGACTAAAAGAAAACTTTTGAAGACAAAAATGCAATCATTTTTTTCGTTCACCGAGTCAAAAATCAGTAGTCAGGGTCCTGGTTTATGGATACGTCGGCCACCGTACCAACACAAGCCTCATGAATTGAAAACCACACACACTACCCTTAAACTATTACTTCACAGAAAAGATTGAAGTTTTATGTTTTGCGGTAGAACTAACTCCTCTTATAACAATTTGTCATGACCTATCCCTTGGGACCTATGCCGTGACTACCCCAAGCCCACCTTCCATAGGCTAGGGGCTAGTGATAGGCACCAATGGCACAATTCCCTAATACAGGGAAGGAATTTATTTTATAAAGTGTAAACACACACAATAGAGCACACAACTTGATAAAAACCAGTAAGAAAACTGTATAACCAAAAGAGAGTGCTAAAAGTAATGGGGAAGAAATACAAGCCTAATGGGAAAGTACATGTACAATTGGAAAAAAATTACAACAGAAGAAAGGTAAAATAACTGCTGGGTCATCTTCTGAGATTCCTACGTGAAAGGTAGGTACCAATAGCCTCCTTAGTACTCCACGTTCATCATTCTCCTCCATGTACCGACTCGTCGTAAGGTCCACCTCAGGGTACCATCTAGTCCTACTAGTCTCCGCCTCAATTAGTGGTGTCTGTCATCTGCATCCAACACAATGAGGTGCGGGAATAGCCCGTGATGGGTTGAGTATAACGATACTCATTAGGGACCTCGAGAACATAAGGGTCTCACAAAATACAACAAGGATAATCCACAATGTATGAATTCAACAGATAACTCAACTTAGGTATATTCCCATACATATACCTAAGTTATCAAGTAATTAATATCAATCATGAGGTAAAAAAAAGTTACTGACTCAGCTCAACCAGGATTTTTATTATATAAACCTCAGCTGCTGGAGAAATCCTCATCTATAGATTATAGTCAGCCTTCCGCAACACCAAGGAACTTCTCACTATCCTTGGACTGCTGAGGTACTCCTCCTGTCGAGTATCGTGTGTCTGATGTGTCACTAAAATGGTCCCCACCGTGAGTCTGCCGCATCACCAAGGCGCTCCCCCTCTAATGCTGCTGAGGTACTCCTCCTGTCAAGTACCATGTGTCTGCTCGACATAAAGGTTCTCCCCACTGTGGGTCTACCGATCTTTGATTTATAAGCCATTTAGTCCGGAGGGACCGATTGGATTTGTGTAGGATCCAACTTGACTGTAACTCTGCTAAACCCCGAACTCTAGTGGGGTATAATCAAAGGGACCATCATTATCCAAGATTACCAGAGCTATTGACGGTTCATCAAACGGTCGTCTGAGGCCAAAGATATGGCCAATGGAATTGAGGGTCGGTAGTAGGCCTGGGTCCGGTCTGACCTCGTCGGACCGACCCGGTCCAACCCAGTCTGGGCCGACCCAGTCTCGGTCGACCCGGTCAGACCTGTTGGGTCTGGCCCAACCCATTGGGTGCGATAGCATATTAGGTTCGGCCCGGCCCATTGGGCCCTGGCCAGCAGGCCTAGTGGGCGGTTCGGCCAAGGATCGTGGGCAGTTCGGATCAGAGTGTCGCTAGGGGGCGACCCGGTGCGGCTCGGCCTGGAGGGCGCACTCAGGCCGGTTCGGGAGGGCTCTACGAGGGGGGCCGTGGGTGGAACGGGGCACACAGGTTGGTACGGTTTGGCCGGGAAAATTGGAGGTGGCCGAGAGGCCGTCGGGCCGGCTGGCGGGGCGCGGCCAGGCCGGCGTGGGCCAGCGGTGTTCGAGGGGGCGCACTTGAGGCCTGTGGAGGCCGGGAGGTGGGAGGTTTGGGCCAGAGACGGTGAGGCTAGGGTGGCATGGCCGGTTCATCTGGCGGACGGCGCGGCCAAGGTGGCCCAGCCGGAGTGCCGCGGTTCAGCCTGGAGCACCGAAGCGTCGTAGGGGCAGCGCGGTTTGTGGAGACCGCGGGAAGCGCGACCATTGTTGTCACTGCCTTCGTCTTTATGTCACCTCATCGCCTTGCCGATGATTATCAAAAATAAGAATAGTTTAGGGGTTGGGCCATGTTGTTTTGGCCCACATCCTCTGCGCTTTTTGTAGTAACAATCGGTTCATCAAGATAGAGGTACAATGAAAAAAACCCACCCACCACAATTCTTTTCCAACAGAAGAAGAAGATTAAAAGAATGCATCAACATGTAATAAACCCCCTATCTCTGATCGTAGTTTGACGATGAAGTCTTGGAATATAGATTAAGAAGATCTTCATTCGATGTGTCTGCAGCACACATCCAATCCCGAGCTCACACGTCAGTTGTGTAAGACTCTCCACGTCGGTATGTGTCTGGGGAAGAAGTTCAAAGAAAATCGTTGCCGACATTTTTGCTGGAAAAACGCGTTCTTCGTTCTTCGTTGGAAGATTTCTCCAAGCTCTCCTCTTCCCATAGCTTCCACCAAAATATCAATGACAACTAAAATAATAAGAGATTGTGATATCTTATTAATTCTTTGACAAAATATTCAAATGGGTTGAATTAATTTAATTATCTCCACCTAATTAATGTAAAGGATTTGAAATAATAAATTATGCATTGGCTCAAATAATTAAATGGGAGGAGGTGGAACCATAAAGAATGGGGTGTGGATGGACTCTACCTCATTAATGAGGGCAGTTGATAGGTTTTCCTCTCCCACCATTAATAGGTTGTTTATTCTTATTGGGTCTCCACGTCATAACCTCTCATGGGAGGTTAGGTTCGGGTGGGCCCACCACCATAACCTCTCATTGGAGGTTAAGTTGTGGTTGTCCCAACGACAACTTCTATGTGGAGGTTTAAATCAACAATACAAATAAATCCACACACTTTATTTTTATATAAAACGTTATCTAAAAACTCAAAATCTATCTCTTATTCTCTACCAACTATCGTCGAGGTGAATGTCTCCTTAAGAGAAAACTGGTGCTGCGAGTTCAACGATGCTCATGGATTTCAATTCTGATCACCAGTTCAAATGTTATAAAAACCCCCTCGTATGTTTACTGAACGTACCTGAATGAAACTTTAGACAATTAATTTCGGTCACACCGGGCCTCAGAATCATGCGTCATCAAATTTCACGGACTCATAATGTTCCCATGTATTTATGAAAAACATTTCCACAAAAATTCTAGGTCTTTACAGTATAAAATTTAATAATTACTCACCCCACATCCATTATTGATTCATCAGTATAACAAAATAACCATTATCCTGTCAGTTTATTATGATCATCGGTTCAATGGAAAACCATCTATTCTGTTCCATTAATTTTTAATCAAATTCATTAGTCCAAAAAACTTATCTCTAATATGATTTAACATGGTTATGTGATTATATATTTTGGATAAATCCATAATTAATATATAAATATGTAATGAACATACAAGATTAGTATATATCTCAATCACAGTGATATAACTAGGGATATGATTAGTAACATCTTTTATTGATGGATCTGATGATACAATATCTCTTAAGATGATGTAAAAATCGAAATATTATATATCCAAAATTCACACTTTGGTATGTTTTTCACATTCAATATGGTCATTTGTACACCCCTTGAGTGATTATTATACTATTAAATGATATTCGAATATATAATATTATCATCTATAAATAATACAGTAATGGAATGAATGAAATATATAATGACTCTATTATTTAAATCCACAATGATAACTAGTGCATTACTATGAAAAAATAAATGGTCAATAAATTCATTTTTCATACCTTGATCAATGGGATGTCTTGGCTATATCATTAATTTTTGTCCCTTACTTGATTGTAACCATATCAATACTAAATCTTGGTGATATATGGAACTCCACATAATTGATTGAAAAAATTATAAATATATATAAAAGAATACTTATTCTTGTCACAGTCCTCTTATGTTCATGACAATAATTTTAGATTCACATTGATCCATCCTTCGACATATAAAAGGATCATGTTCACCCTATGTTTATTCGTTAAGTAATCCCTCATTAATATTCTCTAGGAGTTTCTTCATAAATTCATTAAACTCAATTGTGTCAATTCTATAAGGTCTCATTAAAATTGGTGTTTCATCGTGTATGAGTTCAATTGAAATATCGACATCACAATTCCGAGTAATAATAGAAAAAAATTCTTTAAATAATCTAAAATATCTAGTAAAATAAACATATACTTTATTTTGACACTCTCTCAACCATCTATGATAAAAACCCATTTTCATTTAGAGTCAAGTCCATGAAACAGACATAATTTAAATTAGATATTCCTATATATCCATAGACAAATGGAATATCAGAAGTTTTTTCAGAATATCAAAGATTACCTAACATCCTTAGAAATTCATATGGAAATTATATAAGGAAATCAAATCCATGACTAGTACAACTAGAAATTCCACTAGAGGATGAATAAAAAGATAATTCTGCAGCACATTCCCCAAAAAATCAATTGTGGAGGATTCGTATAACTAATATGTGATCATTATTCAATTTATCATTTTTTGATATTAATGTATCTAATCATGTAGGTGTTAATAGGATAACCATATTACAATATTCAAGTATACATGTGTGGGATAAAAAATACTAAAATAATACATTACCAGTTCTAGAGTGGATGATAAGTGTATATTTTTCCACTTCACTTTCTCACCCCACATTAGTAATTGTGGTTACAAGAAATTTCTATGTGACTTCGGTTATATGAGGTTATTGACATTGATAAACATCGTTAAACCTTATATTTGGTATCTTTAATTTATAATATATATACTCTAGAAGACAATAAAATTTCAGTTTATGTTTTAATGATCGATTCTTTTTGAATGACAATAGTTCCCTGATAATGTGTGTTATATAATAATATACACAACAATACTATATCAATTTAATAATGATAAAAGTATAAAGTGAAATGTGATGATATGGTTTTGAATGTTATATGACCATTGGTCAATTATGACTGTTGGTTAATATATCTATTGAAAACTATACAATTGATAAAAAATTATGTTTTAATTTATAATTAGAAATGAAAAACAATTATTATTGCATAGAGGAGAAATGATGGCCTCAAGTAGTATATAAATTTAATATGAATCCCATTTGACAAAATATGTGAGGAATTTAGGGTCATTGGGATTCATACATGATCATGACTAATCAAAGATTCAACAAGTCAGCTAGAACAAAATTTCCTATGATTGAAGTTTAAGTTAGTTGAAATTACCACTCTAGCAATGTTATCAAAGCCACCCCATGATTCTATCACCATCGCACAACAAACACATATGTAATATGTATATTTTATAAAGTGTTGCATATCCCAAAAATTGTTACTTATAACTGTAATTAATTTTTATAAATAAATTTTTTTCGATAAAATATATTTTAAGAATAGCTTTATTAAAAAACTTATATTGAATTTGATAATTTTATTATATCAGACAGAAATTTTATATTACAAATAAAATATAAATAATAATAATAAACCATGTTATTTTGAATAAAATATATTTTAATTAAATATATTTATTAAAACACTCATATTTAATTATAAATGATAAACTTACTTTTTTTTCAATCGACGTAAATTTTACAATGACTTATCAGTCCTCGATTATTTTATAAAAAATAATATATATATATATATAAGTTAAAATTATCATATTTATTGATTTATTACGATTCAATAAATACAATTTCTTCAAATCATCAAATAAAACATTGGTTATGGTAAATATAAGAGAATTTTCTAAAATACATAGTTTTTTATGAATAATAAAAATATAGTTTAAGTTTTTCATTTTGTTTAATATCATCATAAATTTGTACCAACAATTAAATAAGTAATTTACCACAATCAAATACATGAGATATTATAATTTTTTAATATTTATTATTCGAATATATTTTAATCAATTTACAAATAAATAATTTACTTTCCAAATTATAAAATGGAATCTTTATATTTGAAATTTTTATTTTATGTTGACATTAATTTTACTTGGAAAAACATAGTAAATTATAAATTGATGTCAACTCTTATGTCCTTAAATGACATAAAATTTTATCCATGTTTCCATTAACATGCAAATATACCTTGGTAAATCCCATGTTTTTTCATTTACCACTACCTATGTGTCCAAAGTCATTGTTTAAAAAGTAATAAACAAATACCCCACTTTTTTTACAAATACCCACATTTTATTCATTTATATTCACCTCCAATTAATCCTAAGAGAATATATGATATTTTATCATCCCATGAGGCACATCCATGGTTTTTCAAGCCCACTAGTACCCAACCTTAATTTTATTATAGATACTCTTTATTGTCATAAAAATCTCAACTTCACTTTTTCTTTGAAATTAAATTTTATATGTGCAATGTAACAACCCAAAAATTAATCTATCCAATTTATCCCTTATTGTAGTAATTTCATATAATATAATCACAGAAAATTTCATTAGAAAACTCAATTCCATTTCATGATAAAATTAATTTCAAAATTATATGTTTCCGTAAATATAATATGGCCCTTTCTATCATTTGTATTTATAAAATCCAACATACACGGTTACGATTAGGAAGTTGTTTAGAGTCTTATAAGAAAAACCTATTTTTTGGTGAAGAGTATCATACCATTATGCATATTAATGATACCCTTATGAATAGTAAGTCATACATGTGAATATGAAGCTTACCAATGATAGTATAAAAAAAATTATCCACCCTATAAGGGAAAATGTTATATAATTATATTATACTATTGTTAATTTTTTATGTTATGAATATTTATGATTAATTTAATAATTTCAAATAACATTTATTTTCATAAAATTTATTCATAAACTAGTATTTTTATGTCTTCTTATAATATGATAAATTTATGAGACCTGGTATAATTTTCCAATGTGTTAGAAAATCAATTTTCATTTTAAAATTTGTATTTTATAATAAAATTATGTTTTTATATATTAAATTAATGTTATTTAGTAAATTATTTTCATAAATTTAAGTTCATTTTTTAATTATAAATAATTAAAAATGGTTAGGTTTAATTTTTTTTATATTTATGAAACGCATAAAATTTTTATGAATATTAAAATACGGAAATGTACTGTATAAATACATTATAAGTTAAATGCACTATTCATGACATCATTAGTGATGTATGAACCCAAATATAAAACATATATTTGCTCTATAATGTATCTAGTCAAAAATTCATCACTACAAATTGTCTTGTGGGGAAATAAAAAATTAATTAATATAAATTTCAGAGAACCCCTCTCCCCTCAACCATAAATACCACCCCTCACAACCACATTTACTCAAACCTATAAAACATATATGATTCTCAAAATTCTTCCCAAAACACTTTATTATCCCCTCCCCCTCTTCTAGGAGTTAGTGATATCATCAAAGGACTAAACCTAAGTTTCTTAACCAGGATCTCAAGAAGAGAATTCAAGAGGCAACTCCCCTCTCTCTTTTCATTCAAATTCATTTCATTTAATCCATTATCCACGAAATATATTATTGAAATGTAATTATAACACAATTATATTTTTCATACTAGTTTTCTAATCTTCTAATGGAAAATTCTTCATTAACATCCTCCCTCCCTCTATTTTTTTGTAATTAAATTGTCACTCATAATTTTATAATTTAACGGCATCATAGGCATTTCACTTGCATAAAGATATTTAATGGTAGAAAGAAATTGTAATATGTATTTTGTAAGACTTTTTATATTCTATAATGAACTTTTATACATGATACTAAATGATAAAACCAAAAAAGTTCATTGTGATCTAAAAAATGCTCAAACAAACCTAAAATGATCATCATTAACTTTTATCTAATAAATCATCATCATGATATATAACCAATCTGATTATAATATCATTTATGCTTATAGAATATAACTAATAATACATAATAACAATGCTTCAAATTTATCCTCAATTTAATCTAACTTTTATTCAGGAATTCAAATGAATTGATCATGAAAACATTGAAAACAAACACTCACAGACAATGAAATTAAACACTATAACACACAAAAAAGACAATAAAAGAACATAATGAGACCATAATGAATATTATAATTTTACAAGATGTTTTATAATTTTTAAATAAATGAATATAATGTTATTGTATATGACATTAATATAAATAAAGATTTTGGCTACAAGGTAAGGAGAATTCTCGATCCCAACATTCTTTATTCAGGTTTTCCCTCTTGCACTAAATTTTTAGAATAATCGTTACATAAAAATATTTTCTTCATCATTAACATACCATTTATGGGATATAAATGTTTTTCACTAGAGTTTTTCTCAAATTCATCACTTTCCAAAAGAACTGTTCATTAAAATACACACCTTTCACTTCCCACTCAATGTGGATAGTGCTTGTATCAAGTATGTTATTCACCTTTTCATTTGGGAAACCAATGTTTGTGAATATATGATTTATGAAGTGAAATACATTACATTCCATGGGTTCTTTTATGTACATATCTTCCACATTTCATGCATGATAATGTTAATGTTATGATGTGATGGATGCATCTAGAATTCTATAGCGCAATGAATGTTTTATGATGTGACAGGTGCACCCAGAAATATATAGCACTCCAATGAAATGGGTAATGTGAAATCCTCCAGATTAATGTGATATATGCATTAACAAGATGAAATATTTGGTCACAACTTTGTGTGGTAGTTAGTAAGTAAGACATAAGGTTTAATTTTTATTAATTTCTATATTCTATGTCTACCCTTAATGCTTCCTCCCATGATTATAATCATATTCCAATGTTATGATGATAATTATTATTATTACCTCATGTTATTTTGTTTCACATTCTTATATATCCAATTATTTGGATTATATCACACCCCTTCTTTAAATATATCCTATGGTGACTGTATGTACTAAGAAGTACACAAGGGATTATAAGAAGCTTGAGAAGAAGGATTTAAATAAATGTGTATACTTTATGTTGTAAATGTTAGGTATGGCCCACATTTTCCCAAGATACTAAACCATTGGATGCTCTTTGTGTTATGATTTTATGTTTTTTATAAATAAAATTCTGTAAAATAAATTTATGAAATCTTTGGGCACAATAATTTGTATGAGAGGCATAGTTTAGTTAAATTGGGAATTAGGATTAGAGAACCTTAGTAAATACCCTACTATGAGACTTAGTATATTTATGAAGAAAAAAATGATTTTATAAACATATAAATCCAATTAAATATTATTTTAGTTTTAATTAGACAATGTAATAACTTATTTAGTCATGACTTATTGACTCAGGTTGTCACTGAACTTTTTCTATTTTAGAAAAGGGTGGGAAGCAAGTGAAATAAGGAAAACTACCCATGCGAGGGACAATGCAATGATTACCCAAGCAACATCACTAGTGAATTGGGAGGTGGAGTTCCAAAATTCATGGTGATGCTTACCCAGTTGTCACGATTTATAAATAATAACCTGAATAATGTGGAATTTCCACCTTCACCTAAGAGGGAGAAGCTGGGTGTTGTTTATTTTATGCGGCAATGAACATATATGTTTATTTGATCATAGGATCCTCTTGTTATGAAATAGTGGGTCAACTCGATGGAGAAGACCATTTCTATGATTTGCTATCATGTAGAGTATAATTTTATCTGTTCATTTATGTCCTCGATGGAGAGGTTGGCCTATGGTGGACATTGATTAAGAACAGAAAATCAAGGGAGGAAATTTTAGAGATGGTGTGGGGAGACTTAAAGATAATTTTTCTTAACATTTATTTCCCATGAACTCTTTATATGAATATGGAGAGATAATTTATATAACTAAATAAAAAGGAAATATAATCTATCACATCCTACGAATAAAATTTCAAAAGCATTATAAAGAACACATTGATATTTTTATCAAAAATTATATAAACATTTATCGATTCATTAGTGGATTAAATCCACACCATCAAAATGATATTGAAACTGATGACTTTTGGAGTCATGAAGATGTTGTTCTATGTTCTCTCAATGTTGAGATGTAGTTTGGAGAATGGTCCCATGGCTGCAGTGATAACAAATAAAAGATGGAGTTTCATACTAGATGATATAATTAGAATGTTTAAAATAAATCTCAACCTCCCTCATGTCAAAAATGATGGAAGAAAAATAATGATAATTTCCTCAAAGGGATGGGTAAAATATTCAAGTGTGTGAGATAAGGGCACCAACCTCAAGAGTGTTGAAAAGACATGGAAAGGTAGGATAATGTGGTGGATGAGATGATTGGACCACCCAAGGTCCAATAGAAAAACAATAGGGAGAAAGGGAATTATGAATGATAGTGCACTAAACCTTTGGTCCTCGAGGGAACTCAATGTTAGAAACCACCAATGACAAAGGAAAAATAAAACGATTATTCCATAACTATCGTGTAAGTGGATAATTAAAATGAAGTCCTGAATGTTACACTTCCAATTCACATAAGAATAGAAGGAGGATTTTTTATTAAGGTTCTACACATTCCTTTATATCATGCATGTTTCCTATAACTATTGAATAGAATCCCTGAAACATTAATGTTGAAATATCGATAAAAACTCCTAGTGGGGAAATCATTTCAACCCAAGTTTGGGATTCATATCCTATTGGGGTATCTGGGAATATTATTCCAAAATATCTTTGGATACCTACCGAGGATGGATTTGATTGTATAATGGGTATGGATATGCCCTCATTATTTACAGGACACATAAACTGTCGGGAAAAGGAAGTAGCGTTTCGTATTCCGAACCATCCCATAATCCTATACAAATAAATGGAAGATGAATTAATCTCATTTGAAATGTACTGATATGTTTTGGGTGTGGATTCCCTTTGAATAAGTGTACCTAACTCAAATGGTTGAGTCAAATGAAGGTATCAACCTTGGGTAAATACCAATCGTGATGGAATATAGTGGTGTATTTCCTGAAGAGTTACCTGGAATACCGTCAGATCAAGAGTTAGAGTTCTCAAAAGTGCCCATTCATGGATCTTCTCTTATCTCAATTTTTACCAATAGGATGGATACTATCTAACTAAAGGAGTTAAACAATATGCTGAATGAGCATTTGGTAAAAGGGTTCAAATTCCCTAGTGAATCAACTTGGGGTGCACCAGTGATCTTTGAAAAAACAAAGGACAGATCAATGCGGCTATGTATCGATTACCAGGAACTCAACAATATCACCTTAATGAGAAATTATCTTCTCTAAAGGATTAATAACTTTTTAGATTAGATTCATGGAGATCAGTACTTCTCAAAGGTAGATCTTCATTCTGAACATCATCAGGTATTGGTGATGGGATAAGATATTAATAATACTTCCTTCTGTACAAGGTATGTAATCTTTGAGTTTCTTGTGATTCCCTTCATTCTAAATAATTCCATTGAAATCTTCCAGGACTTGATGAATAGATTTTTTAAATATCATCTTCAAAAAATTGGTAGTTTTTATCGGTGATATTTTCATCTAATCCAAGTGCAAGAAGGAACATGAAGAACATATAATTCTTGTGTTAGTGACATTGAAAAATGAGAATTTGTAAAGAATGTTCAGAAAGTTTGCCTTTTGGATGAATAAAGTCTCTTTATTGGGACATGTGATCACACGTGAGGTGATTTCTATGGACCATTCAAAAACGAAGGTGATTGAGGAATTTCCCTGACCCTCTTGTGTCACAGAAATACATAGTTTTCTTGGATTAGCGACGTACTACCGAAAGATTATGAGTAATTTTTCATGATTTTAATGATCGATAATTATGTTAACAAGTAATGGGTTAATGTATGTCAGGTAGAATGATTTTGAAGAAATCGTCAAGGAGCTAAATAGAAGGCTGATCACTACAACTATACTCACATTACCAAAAAGTGGAGAAATTATTATGATATACCGTGGTGATTTGAAGAAACAATTGGGTTGTGTACTCCGGAAAAATGATAATTTGATAGCCTAAAACTCACAGAGGTTGAAGATCCTAGATATGAACTACATGACACATGATCTAGAGCTAGTATCTGTTATTTTTTCCTTGAAAATATCACAGGACTACCACTGTGTTTAGAAGTGTGACATATATACTGATCACAAGATCCTAAAATATATATTCATAGAAAAGAATATCCACATGCCCCAGAGGATATAGTTATTACTAATCAAATACTATGATTTCACTATTCACTATCATCCTGAAAATACGAATAAGATAGATGATGCTCTTAGCATAAAGGCCCCTACTACACCATCCATGATGCTAATTGAGAATGACTTTATCCTCATGGATAAATTTGGGATGGGTTTGAAAATCATAATGGCATGGAATAAATGCTACCTTTCCCAAATTATTTCCCAATGTTCTATCCAATAGAAGGTTTTGGATGACCAAAGAGATTATCCTGAGTTGCAAAAGAAGGTGAATGATGAAAAGGAAGGGAAGATGGAAGAATTATATATCAATGATGATAGTGTAATTTGGTTTGTATAAATTCTCTATGTTCCTTCATCACTTGTGATAAAGAAGGATCTATTAGATAATTCACATAGCTCAACATTACTTATTCATACTAGTAGCACCAGGATATACCAAGATCTATGAGAACACTTCTGTTGTGATAACATCAAGAAGAAAATTGCAGAATATATTTTATGGTGCATGATATGTCATCATGTTAAAAAATATATACAAATGTCCAAAGGGATGATGGATCAATTTCCTATACCAAAGTGGAAATGGTATAATGTCACTACGGACATTTTAATGGGTCTCCAGAAGACAGTCATAATAAATAATGTGATATGGGTTGTGGTAGACCGACTCAACATGTCTACCCAATTTATCACTATTCTGGAAGATCTCTCACTTCATCAATATATAGTGATATATGTGATGGAATTGGTGAGACCGCATGGGTTTACACTCTCAATTTTCTCTAATAATTATCCACATTTACATCTATATTTTGGTGGAGTCTCCAATATGACATGAGTATGGAATTGAATTTCATCATGGCCTATCACCCCCAAACTAATGATCAATCTGAAAGGACTATACAGATTCTCAAATATATGATAAGAGAATTCTCCTTAAAATTCAATGGTGGATGGGATTTGCATATAATGTTGGTTGAGATCTTATTTAAAAATAGATTCTACATGAGTATTTATATGGATCTATACTAAGAAATATTTGTAAAGGGATGTCTAACACCAACCTCTTGGGATCATGTTGGAGAAATAATGCTACATAGACCAGATCATGTATAAGAGATGACCGAGAAGGTTTAATCCATCCAAAAACCGGTCAATGATGCTTAGAGTCATCAAAAGATGTATGCTGCCTATTGTCGAAGGGACACTAAGTTCAAATTAGAGGTAATTTAATCCTTGAAATATCACCATGGAAGAGAGTAATGTGTTTTGGAATGAAACAAAAGCTAATCCCTAGGTAGATTGGACTCTATGAGATCCTTGACCATATAAAAGATCTGGCCTATCATCTTGCACTTCTACCGAATATGGCTCATGTTTGTGGTGTGTCTCACATGTCACTCATGTGGATGTGAATACAATATCCCTCACATATACTGAACTAAGAGGTTGTATAGCTCGAATATGATCCCTCTTATAAGGAGAATCCAGTAATGATTCATGACAATAGAGATATGGTTTTATTCAATAAGACAAATCACATAGTAAAAGTGTTGTGGAGAAACCATATGTATAAAGAAGAAACAAGGTAACCATAGGATGTGATGAGGAATCTCTAACCTCATCTGATTATGTAAAAATAAATTTAGAGTGAGAAATTTAAAAAGCAGGCAAGAATGTAATGACCAAAAAAATTATTAATGAAATTTATCACTTATTTTAATAATTCAATATGGAATAATCACATAAAATCACATTAGGAAACAATATTCCATTCCATTATTAATTGAAATACTAAATTCTATGTGTCTATTAAACATAATGTTTCCACTTCTGTGATTTAAATTTTGAAAATTTGACATACACGGTTGCGATCGGTATGATGTTTGTAATATCACAGGACAAAGTTAATTTTCTCTTAATAGTAACTTACCATTATGAATAGTATTTTAATATTTATGAATATTAATATTACCCTTATTAATAGAAATTCATCCATGTGAATAAGAACCTTATCATTGATAGCATAAATAAAATTTATCCATCCTGTAGGTGAAAAAATGATATAATTATATTATAGTGTTTGTATTTTTAAATTTCATGAATATTTATTGATTAATTTTATAATTTAAAAGAAAATATATTTTTAGAAAATTTATTCATAAACTATAATTTTGATGTCTTATTATTATATAATAATTCTATGTGACCATAAGTAATTTTCTAATGTGTTACAAAATCTGTTTTAATTTTAAAATTTGTATTGTCCAAGTACATGATGATTATATTTAAAAATTAAATTACTCCTACATAAAAATTTATTTTCATAAAGTTTTGTTCATTTTTTAATTCTACACATTGAAAAGTAGTTATAGTGAACTAGTGGGATTTTTCTGAAATACCTGTAATTTTAATGAATAGTAAAATATTGTAATTTACTATATAGATACATTATAAGTAAAATCTTATATTCCTAAAATAATTATGGATATATGAACCCAAATCACTAACTCACATTCTCTATTTACATTATCTAGTCATGGAATCATCACTATCTCTTGTCTTGTTGAGAAATAATAAATTAATGAATATAAAATTGAGAAAACCCCTCTCTCTTCAACTATAATTACAACCCCTAAAAACATCATTTTCTCACACGTATCAAGAATAATTACTTATCTCAATTCAGCTTAAAACTATTACTTAGACCCTCCCCTAGGGCTAGGAGATCTTTTTCTCATAAAAATACCAAGCCTAGGTTCTTTAAGGGGGATCTTAATAGGAGATTTCAGGAGATAATTCCACTCTCTTTTCGTTAAATTTCATTTCAAATTCCATTTCTTTTCTTCTCTTATATAAATTATATGATAATTATAGTATGTTTTATATACCGGTATGATATAACATTAATTGAGGATTTTTTATTAAACTTATCCACCAATATCTTTTGTTTTATTAATGAAATCATCGCTCGTAATGTGCCAGTTTACCAACACCATCAGTGATCACATTCCATAGAACCATTAAATTTTTGAAAACCGACTATTAATATGTCTATTGTAACCCATTATATATTCTATAATTATCATTTATACCTTATACTAAATTTAATAACAAAACAAGTTTGTTTTGATCGAAACACCACTGAAATTAACATAAAATGATCATCATAAACTTTTATCCAATGAATCATCCTCATTGTAATTATTATAAAACATTATAAGATCAATTATGATTTTTTAGTATCACTAATAAAATATAGTAACAATTATGCTTATTTATCCTCATTTTCAACAAACTTCCATTCATAACACAAATGAACTGATTATGGAAACTAAGAAAACAAACACTTTTAAATGATGAAATTAAACTCTATAACTCATCCAAATGCCCATAAGGGAATTTACTGAAACCATAATGAATCATATTCATGTATAAAATATTTTTTATTTATAAATTAATGAATATAATGTCATTATACAAGATATTAAATTTAATAAATGGTTCAGATATAAGGTAAGGGGAATTCTCAAACACGACTTTTATTCTTCGGTTTTCCACTCATTCACTCCATTTTTAGTATGGTTATCACATAAAACAAATTATTCTTAACAGTCATACCTTTTCTAGGATATAAATTTTTTCCATGAGAGTTTATGTCAAACATATTATTTTCCATATTAAATATTCTTTCAAAAACACACATTTTACTTCCCACTCAATGTTGATGATGCTTGAATCAAGTATGTTATTCCATTAATCATCTTGGAACCCAATATTAATGAATTTATGATTTATTATGTGAATCCAATTACTATCCTTGTGTTTTTAATGTTCATATGTACTGTGGGGAATGCCTGATAATGTAAATGTTACGATATGATAGGTGGTCCTAGAATTATATAGCACATTGAAAATGATATAATGTGATGGTTGAACTTGGAATTACATAAATCACAAATGAATTGGATAATGTGAAGAACGACATGATTAAAGTGAAATATATGTGAACATGATTCCCACTTGTTCTCAAATATTTTTGGAATTTAACCAATATTGCATAAAGTTTCATTTTTATGCATTTCCACATTCCAAGTCATCCCTTAATGCTTACTCTCTTGATTATGATCCTTTAACAATGTTATTATTATAATGATTATGATTAAACCATGTTATTTTGTATGATATTCTTATCTATTCCATTACTGGGCTTATAGATCACCCTTTTTTGATATATATCCTTAGGTGACAACATGTACCATGAAGTACACAAGGGACAATAAAAATATAGGTAAGAAGGAATTAAATAATTCATTATATTTTATATTTTAAATTTGATGTATGGTCATTTATTTCCCAATACACCAATCCTTTGGATACTCATTATTTAATGTTTTTATGATTTTTATCATTAAAATGGTCTAAAAGTAATGCAAGAAAAGCGGTGTCATTGTAGGGAATGTCTTTAAAATTTCAAACCTCTGTCCCTCTAATCATTTTATTATATCAATTTACTATATTAATATCATTTTATGAATGAGATACTCCTTTAACCTCTCTTTTTACACTTTGTTAAAACCAAATTTTATGCTCGTTATGCTGTCTATTTTACTTCCCAAAATTTCAATATTCTACAAAATAAATTCCCCTTTTTTTATGAATACCCAAAAATAATTATTTTCATGTGGAATTCTCCATGTTTTAGAAATGAGTTATTTTATATTGGTATAGAAATACATAAAATCTACATTCCCATTCCATGTGTTATAAAATAAATAACGATCTTCTCCTTATGAACTTTTTGAAATGATGTTTTTATTATGTTAAACCCATTTCATTTATTCTCTAAATCTTATTATAAAATCTAGTATGATTTTATATGTGGATAAAATTAATTAATAAATATAAACGGTCCACCCTTAATGTGTTATAATGAAATTTTCAAATAATTTAATCTAGAGTGAAAACTTGTTTTATGATTCCTTATTGTAAAATTGGGGTTATATTTTTGACACCTTGGTGAAAATCCATAGTTATATGCTTGTAAATGTCTCTTGTAAATTTTAAAGCAAAATTTCTATGTTTTGAATTATTTTAATTTTTATTATTATATACCTATTTCTCGTTAGTTTATGATATTCCTCATCTTCTTATCAAAAATTATCATGATTACATATAAATTATTTCCCATTATTTCCCTTGATAGGCCATATTCTCAAAATTTACATTGATGTATATCCCCAGGTTATGAGATACTGTAACTTTTCTTATGTTGAACCTATTTAGAATTCTCTCTAGTGGATAAGAATAATTTTATAATTTTAAATGTATTATATACCTCATTTCCAAGAAAAAAAATTAAAATATCCTCTAATTGTACACTGTATTGCATCATTATGTAATAAAATGATGGATTCCATTATTGGAATAAAAGGATTGTTTATTTATTTTTTGAAATTACTATTTGATATAATTATGATGTAGTTAAAATAAAAGATAAAATATAAGAACAAATCCTAGTATTTTGGTAACTTATTATGTATGTGGTTTCATAACAATGAATCAATATCTAAATATGAAAATGGGATTGTGGTTATAGAAAAGTTGTACCTAGGGGTAACAACTATGACAAGGTGTTTAATTCCAAAATTGGAGTACCTTGGTACAGGGAAATATTACTTAATGCACACCCAGTTTGAAACTCCTAGGGGATATGTCTGGTTAATCGAAGGCTTTTTATGATCTATTATGAAGGATTTACCGAAGAAATTTAATTTTTATAATGAATAAAAAATTTAAGCCAAGAATTTTAATGAATAACATATTTTTTTTATGATAATGATATTATTAAAATAACATATTTCTCTCTATTTTTTTATTATTTTAGAAACTATTAGGAAATATGGGGAACTGTGTATATGGTGACTGCAAAGGACCAACAGCTGATGTCCCTCACAATTTAGTCATAATGGAAAAAATCATGAGAATGATGAATTAACAGACTCGAGTTATGAAAATTAGCTTTAAGTAAATTGAGATAATGGGTTCAACTCAAATGGAACAAATTTAGGCCCAGTTCATTATTCATCAACAACGACCATATATAAGTGGGTCTACCAACCCATTTATTAATGAAAACTAAATAAGAACTGTAAATAATATATTTTCAGTAATATGTTATTTGAAACATAGGAATGTGATTCTAGATATGTATATCATAGAGAGAGAAGATGCTCAGTGGTGAACACTGATTAAAAACACAAATCCAAGAAGGGAGATCTAATATATGGTGCCGATAGTGTTTAAGGGAACCTTTTAAAAAAATATTTATCCCAAATTTGAAAAAAAAAATTAGAATGGATTTATAGAGTTGGAGAAGAATGAATATAAATCTATAAGATTCTATGAGATGAATATTAAAACGCCTTCTCTATGCACCTGTAGTTTTTTCACAGTTCCAAATAGAATTTTAGATTGTTTATTTGGTGGACTAAGACAAAATATAATGAAGAATGCATCCAATTGAGAATATTATATCTATGAACATATAGTACAATGTTCTTCTATGTTTGAACTAGAGTTCAGAAAGATTCAATTATCCCATAGATCTAATTAGATGAAGATATCAATGGATACAATATTATGGTGTAACATTGATCATGTATGAATAAGATAGAAAATGAAACTTTTGACATGGAAAAAATATTTGAAGAAGAAGTCAGGGAACTGCTAGCTCTGTAACATGAAATGTTACATGTTTGGAAGAGATGGACATATTTCCCCGAAAAATTATAGTGAGGTAAAGCCTTAAATATTCAACACTAATGATAAAGGGATGATGTTCTATGACTATTATAGAGTCTAATGCTTCATGTTGGGATGGATTTACCATGTTTCCAATCAATGTACCTATATGATTTTCATGGAGGGTAATCTCCATCAATGTTAACATTGTACAATTGAGAAAGGTCACACTTTATCTATCATGACACCTGAAGAGTAATATCAATATTAATATTTATAAAGTACTATAATTGTTCTCCAAAATCTAGAATTTACTTTGTTTGATTCTGGTTCTACACATTCCATTATTTACTCTCTTTGAAAAGAACATATAATCAATTCTAGAACATCTCTATGTAGAGTTATTTGTTCAGACTCCTGGAGGGGTTATGAAAGCATCAGTAGTGTATAGAAAATCATGTATACACATTGTTGAGAACAATATCATTAAAAAATATTATTAATTCTCGTGATGGAATTTTATATTATACAAGGGATGGACTAGATCTAAAAGTACCACGATATGATAAACAACAAAAGTAAGTAAATCTCAGTACTCTTGAATGGGAATACTATAGTTGTTTTCAAAGAGATGTTATCTTGAAAAATCATTTTATATAAAAACCTCTCATAGCCCCATTTATGGAAATTATTGGTGAAAATGAGGAAGGAAATAAAAGTATATTATTATATAATGTCCCCATTATTCATGAATATATTGATGTATTTCATGAGTAACATGGACCATGCTAAAAAAGAGGTAGAGTTCTCTAATAAACTCTTTCTAGGATTCATGATGATATCAAAGACCCAATACAGAATAGAAAATATGGTGTTAGAGGAGTTAAAGAAATAACATCATGATATTTTAGAGAAGGGGTTTATCCGATCAAGTGTTTCTCCTTTGGAAGCACATGTTCTCTTTCTGAAGAATAATAAGGATCAATCAATGATGATATGAATTTATAATAGATAACTTAAGATGATCACAATAACGGGAAATTACCATCTTCTCTGGATTGATTATTTATTTTACCACCTTTTGTGGGCTCAATTATTCTCCATGATTGATCTTAAATTTTGTTATCATCAATTTAGGGTGTAGAAAGATTATGTTCCAACGAAAGCCTTGGAATCAAGTAATGGTCATTCTGATTTTCTTATTATTACCATTATATTGACTAATGATCCCTATATATTTCTGGATTTGATGAATAGAGTATTTACGGACTACAATTATAAAATTGTATTTGTTTTTTATGGTGTTTTGATATATTCTGAAATTTGTGGGAAGATTTAAGATCATATAAGTGTTATATTACCAATGTTGATGAAGGAGTGTATATATTGAAATTTTATAAAATAGAAGTGTTGGTTGCAAATTTTTTTTACTAGGGGAACATTGTAACCAATAATTTAAATCATTTTTCCATGTGAAGAAAAATACCGTAGAAGAGGGTTCTCTTCCTTCTAAAATAACAGAGATTCATAGTTTCCTTTGTTTATAATGATATTATAAGTGGGTTGTGAAAAACAAAATCATGATATTATATTCCAATAACCATGTTAATGTGAAAAGGTTATAAGTTCATCTACAAAATGGAGTGTGAAAAATGTTTCCTAGAGATGAAGAAGAGATTGGTTCATTCATCTATGTTAACTCTACCCTCTATCGAGGATGGATTATTTATTTTTAGTGATGCATCTATAAAAGGTACGGGGGTATTCATCTAGAAAAAAATAAAATGTGATTTCTTATATATATTCAATGTTGGGTTCACATGAGTAGAATTATACTATGCATATCAGGGAGTTTTCTATAGTTTTTTTATATATGTACATATGGAGGTAATAAATTTATGGGGAGAAATAAGATATATACACAAACCATCTGAGGTGGAATAATATTTTCAAACAAATTGATTAGATTATGAGACGTAGGAGGTGGTTGGAATTTCATAAATAATATGAATGTTTAATTAATTATCACATCGAAAGAGAAAAAAATGTCACAGATTCATTAGTTAAGAAAGACCCTATTGTGCTGGAAATGGGTCAGATTATATGAGATCACTTAATCAAGGACCAAATAAAATTGGACATAAGAATCATAAGGGAAGGAATATCATCAATCATATTCAAAATGATATATAAACCGTAATTATGAGAGAATATCAGGAATTGTCAAAGAAAATCTGTTTTTTTACTTATGAAGATAGAGGTAGTAAATAATGGGATGTTTCCTGAGTTCAATATTGATCAAGAAGGTGTACATAATTTTTATAGAGGGATATGTGTTCTATCTATTATGGAAATAAAGAAGGAGTTGGTAGATAAATCTCATAGCACTAAATTCTTGATACATTATGGAAGGACCAAAATGTATAGGTACCTTCATGATCATTACTGTTTAGAAATTATAAATGGGATATTTCTAACTATACCAAAATGTGATTGTTCTATAAATAATTGAAGTCTGAGTGACAAATTATTTAAGGGGTATTAAAAAAAATACCCATACCGACACATATATTGAATAATATAACTATGGGATTTATCACTAGTCTCCTAATAAAATCCATTTAAATAGTGAGTTATTACTTTCAGTTTATTATCAAACCAATACTGACCATTTCATCTCAATTCAGGAATACTTATCTCTTGACCAAGTTATCAGGATAATCATAAATAATGTGGTGATGTAACATGAAGTGCCACTTTCTATCTTTTATGATCATGATACAAGGATTAAATAAAAATTCCATAAAATCTCTCAACATGGTCTGAATATTGAATTGAATTTCAGTATGCACTATCACTCACAAAATGATGTCCAATAATACAGGAATATTCATATTCTTAAGGACATGATTATGACATGCTTAATGGAATTTTATTACTCGTGGGCTCAACATATCCCAATATTTGATTTCTCATACAATACCATATTCCATTCAATTATTTAAATGGAGCCCTATCATGCTTTATATAGGAATATATGTAAAACTATTAATTATTGGGATGAAGATGGTGAGATAAAGCCTCTGGTACTAAATCTTGTGAATGAGATGAATGAAATGGTTTGTTCCATCCAACAAAACATAATGTCACATTAGAGTTGGTAGAAGAGATATTATAGTAACTATAGAATGGACATGGTGTTTGAGGTTGCTGAAATATTATTCCATTGGATTTTTCCTTTGATCTGATTCATGGGTTGGGGATCAAAGATAAATTCATCCCCATGTTTAATTCTCCCTAATAATTCTTTTATCACATAGAATAATTGGTCAATCTACTAGAACATCCAACAAAAAATATCATATTAATGATGTTTTATACCTATATCTCATGAGGATGTACATTCCTAAGATACCATATAAAGTGATTTTGTATGCGGCACAACAAAACATTTCTTCTCATTGGTGGACAATCTAGTGGAGATCTTGGACTATAGAGATAAGGTTCTATAAAAATAGATTTCTCACCTCATCAAATTTTTGTGGTGGAACAATAAATATGAAGAATATATTTGGGAATTAGAGGATAGGATGATTTAGAAGTACCCACATAATTTCTCAACTTAGAGAATGAGCTAAAATTTCAAGGATGAAATTTATTATGGTGCAAAGAATATAATAACCCAATCTTTTTGACTTATAATTTTTTAATAATTTTTTTATATTATATTATAATCAAAAAATTATAATTATTTAATAATTATGTATGTATAAATTCAATTGTGACCATTTTGCATCAACCATTATATGACCATTGGACAATTATAACAATTTTTCAATATTACCTTTGGAATATATAATCTTGATAAAAAAAATTAACATTATAATATATAAGTAGAAAATAAAAAAGTTAATTAATGTAGAATGGAAGAATTATGGCCTCAACCAGTACAGTCATGTCATATGATTATTATTTTTTAAAATATATGAGGGAGATAGCATCATTAGTCTTTGATATTGACCATAACCAAGCCAATAATCAATATCTAATGCATAAATGAAATCCTCTATGAGGGAAGTTGAAGTTAGTGTAAATTACCACTCTCGTGATGTGAGCCAAGAATCTCCATGAATATATCACCATCGTAAACCTTACAGTTATTTTAAATGTTGGTGTTATAAAGGAATAAAATTGCCAAACCTATTTACCTAAAAGTGTAATTTCTTTTGTATAAAAAAAACTTTTTCCATAAATTCTATTTTAAAAATTTATTTTAATAATAATTTTAGATAGAATTTGATAAATTTATTTTTTATGACTGATATTTTAATTTACATTAATGATATAGATATTTTTTAAGAAAATAATATATTATGAACCATACTCATTTAAATGAAATTTTATTACAAAAACACTTTTATTTAATTATAAATGATAGTATTATTTTATTTTTTCATGTTTCATAAATCTCACAATGCATTTTCAATATGCAATAATTTTAAATTAATATGGTTCTTTAATTTAATTTTTTTAATTCACATATTTAAAGAATATAAATATGATTTTTTAAATAATAATGTTGAAATTATGGTAGGGTGAATTTATGATAATATTATAAAATACATTGTTATTCGTGAATAGTAAAATTATAGTGTGAGTTTTCGAGGAATGTTTAATGGCACCGTAATTATGTATCTATGATATAATAACCTTTCATGAACAATAGAACACAAAAATTTGTTATTTTATTTATATGAAGTATTTTAATATATGTTAATCAATTTTTTAATGTATAATTCACATTAAATTCATTAAAATGTAAATTTTAACATTAAAAATGTAATTTTATGGAAACATTAATTTTACATTCCAATATAAGTAATTCAAATTTTTGATTGAATCTTGTGGGATAAAATTTAAATTAAATGATCCACATGTCCAATACCATGGGAAAATTCCATGGTTAAGCCCATGGTGTTTTCTTTACAACTACCTAGTTTTCAAATCCTTTGTTAAGAAATTAATAAACAAATTCCATACCTTTTCTGTAAATACCCACCCATTTGTTCCTTTACCATCACGCTTAATTACTCCTAAATGAATATATGATAGTTTTACCTACTAAGGAGTCCTCTTAAGGATTCATCAATCCCCCAAGGCCCCAAACCTCAAGGTTTTTAAGTTACTCTTCAAGGTAATGGAAAACTCAACATCTTTTTTTTCAAATTCATCTTTTTCGTGCAATGCCATTCAAAATTTTAAACTATATTTTTCATTCCATTGCATTATATCTCTTTACTATTTTAATATTATTTTATTAATAATATAACTTTGTCCATTATCCTTTTATACTTTTCTAAAAACATTTTTATCAGTTATGGTATTGATTATACTTCTCAAATTTTCTCTCTTCTCCTCAAGAAATTCCATTTTAATTTTTTTATGATTACCTGAACCTCTTTATTTTTAGAGGTATTCACCATGATGTAAAAACAATTTATTTTATTTTTTTAATTTTATAAATAAAACTCTCATTTCATTTCCCTAGTTTATAAATGACATATAGATTTTTTCTGTAAGAACTTTTGAAAATGTCGTATTTTTCATATGAAACCAATTTTTTTTATTCACCACGAGTTCTTTATTAAATGATTGATTTTGGTAAATGGGTATCACACTACTTATGTCGTATGACGAATGAACCTTGATTTCACTCCAATATATTTGGTAAATAATTTATTATATATATATGACTTGTTTTAAGATACCTTGGTGAATAACTATAGTAATATTTATAGATCCTCGGTGAAAAACCTCGGTGATATGCTTATAAATTTATGATATAAATTTTTTAATGATTTTTAAAAGGTATGATTCAATTTTTTATGATGAAATTCTTCTTTCTCACTAATTTATGATATTCTTCATGTTCTTAAAGATTTTTTTCATGATCACATGTAAACATTTTCCCTTGTTTCCCCATACTGGAACTTATGATTACCATTTCCTTCGATGCATTCCCCCAGGTTATGGGTGGTAATAATTGGACAAAGAATGAATCTATGAAGAATAAATTCAAGTGTATTTGATTATTTTTTTATGTTATCATATATTATCTACCTTATTTCCAAGAAACTAATCATTAATAGATCTAGTGTTTTAAATTGTAATGTAATGATATATAATGAAAATGTGGTATGTCATATCTGTGCTGAATTATTTTGATATGTATATCCATTATAATTACTAAAAAAATTATTCCAATTAATTTTAAGTTTTATTTCATGATAACCTTATTTCAAAACATAAAATATTCATTATCCCCCCATAAATTTTTTTGGCATGATTCATTCTACTCTTCTAGAATAATATGAAACATATATTCCTTGCTTAGTACTTTTTTATTATTTCCTTTAAATTACATATTTATATTCTTAACAAACCTACGATATTTAATGTTGAACACAATATCTTTTTACTCCTTGATATCACATTGAATGACCTTTTCATTGTTACTGATTTCTCTTCTGGCTAACAACCTTCACATACTTTATTTTATGGAACTAATTAATTAATAAATATGACATTCTAGTTCAATAATATTTATTGATGAATAAATGAATAGGCATGTATTATTTACAGCATAGGTACTATTGGATTCATCATAATTCAACAGATGATTAAGGAATTTTTTCACTATATTCATATGAAGAATATGGGGAATGTAATTATTATAAAGTGATCTCCTAACATAATCACATCCCATGAAGTCAATTTTTTATCATTGCCTCATATAATTAATATTATTTAACTAATAATATTCTTTCCCTCCCTAATGATAAATATCATAGACAAACAAATAATAATCCTAGAAGTAGGGAACATATTATATCCTTTTTTGGTACAATCTGTTTCTCAAGAAAATAATGGATTAGAAGACCGCATAAAAAAATGAAATTATACCTCATGAAGTAATCAAAAGTATGTTATTAACTATTTTCAAATTTTGGGTGTTAACCTAATTCTTGGTTTGATAATGTTGTTTAATTATGGAGAAATATTTTTCATTACATATAACATAACAATATGTTTCTCAGAGGGTAATTAATTTCGTTTTCCATCACATTTAGTATTATCACAGTTACTTCTAGTTCCAACCATCAAAAGAAACCAATAAAACTAGTATGAAAAATAATCATCATTATAAAAAATAATATAATACGAAAAATAATTTATAAGATATCTAAATCATGAAATCTTATTTTTAAATACATTTCACCATATTTGTAACCTACATAATCTATTTTCATAATTTACTAAAATCATGATTAATGTATCTTAATGAAAATATCAATTTAAATATGATTATCCCCCTATAGAGTGACTGTGGGGTGTACAATAATCTTCCATTCACTACGCACTAGATTAATGGATGAGCTATATTTATCCAATACTTTGTGGGGTTTCCACCCCTAGAATCATATATTCAAAAAAGATGTCCAATTTTTGTATCTTGATAGAGATGAATTTTCTTAGAAAAACAATTATCCATTCATTTCCATTATATATTTTGTTCTCATAAAAAATCGATTATCCTTAAGAATATAAAAATGATTCCTAATAACAATTTTAATGGATACTAAATGTTTCTGTGAAACAAACTATGGGGAAACACATTTTTCAAATAAAAATACTGCATATTATTTGAATAATATTAACTACATATCAATATGATCCATGCTAGAACTGTAATGATTTAGTGTCTTTGGAAACATGGATATATAAACCACTAGACTGTAAATGATATACATCATTTTAAAATATATTCTTCAAACCATTAACACTTCCAATAAATAACATACATTGAACCATTCTTCATAATCCAGCGAAGTTAAACCTAATAATGGGTGAATATAAATGCTTAGTAACACTAAATATAAGAGTTAAACTTAAATGATCAAATGTTTTAATAATAAAAGTATAATGGTATCATAACATGATCTTGAAAAATATAAAATCATACTGAACAATTCGAAGATCATAATTAAGAAACATAGCACAAATTTTTATCAATAAAAATACATATGTCAAAAGTCTATGGTATCATAGATAGTTAATCCTGAGAAAAGAGAACTTATCATAAGTGTTAGATATAATTTTAAAGTATAGAAAAAAATTTCTTTATTCAAGGATTGCTGCAAAAACTAAAATTTTCTATTTAGTACACTCCCCATTCCATCACATCCTTAGTCAACATTCTCTCCAAGAACTATATTATTTGACAATGTCCATTACTAAATATAGGTTTTATTCCTCATTCGAATCCTTATTATCACTTTTGATATCCCTATTTTAACAATGGATTCAAGTGATATATAATTATGGGCCCACCCATCAAATGATTAAAACCAAACATATATGTTCCACAATATCATAAAACAATAATCATATAATAAAATAATTTCACGTTTAAAGGATAAAAGTTACATAAAAATTTCATCATTATAATCATAAATCATATATAAAAATTTTATGATTTTATATTGTATAATATACCTAAAAATTTATAATAAACAAAAATGTTTGTTATTATACATGATAATACATTTATCATCACTTTTCAGATATCTATTGAGAATTATACCATTTTCATTTTGAATTAATGTAAAAAATTATATAATAATAATGATTTTATATGAAAATAACAAAGGAATATAATGAAGTAATCTTTAAAGAAAATAATATACACTATGGAATGGTAATAAATTAATGTGTTGTATCTTAAAAAAATTCATTTTCCATTTTTAGTAAAAAATAAAATGTTACTCATTATGAAAATGGATTTTATTTTCCTTTATATTTTTATAGAAATTATAACAAGGGTTAAAATTAATTTGATTTAGAATTTGATAATAATAATGAAATAAATTTTAAAAAAAATTATGGGCATGGAAGGATAAAATTACCAAAACAGGAGATAAGTAATGTTATTTTGTCATAAAATCATAATTATTAGATATTATTAATAGATTAAAATTATATGAAAATATGTATCAAAAATAATATTACAATAAAATAATTTGTTTTTTAGATATAGAAAATACTATTTCATCATCAATTTTTTTTCATAAATAATTTTGATAAAATATAAAATGATTACCAAAAATCCTTACCACAAGTACAACATCGATTTTTTAAGATAAAACACTATTATAATAAATTTAAATTTATTGAAATTGTAAAATATAACTAAAACCATTCCACGAATAGTCTTAATATTTTTATCATAAGAAATTATCGATCATTAAATTAAAATATTTCTCTATCATCACTATTTCTGGTGCTAACTTGCTTATTTTTTATGTATAATTTTGGTTCAGGATTTATGTTTCTTGAACTTTTTTGATAGTAAATTCATCATAAAATAATTAATACACATATGAATTCCACATATAATCACTATTTACATTATTATATATATATACATATAATGTATCAATGAAAATGGAATTACATAACTATGTGGACACAACAGCCTATACATATATACAAGTATTTTTCTCCACATTTAAAAAGATGGAATGAATGAAATATTAATGATAATTAACGTTTTAATAATCGTAATTCTATGGAGATATCATATATATTCAATAAATGTTTCATTCATACTTTACATGTAACACTAAATGAAATAAAAAAACACATCGCTTCGTGGTGGTGGTAATACACACAAAAGCATTACCAGTGTTATAGTTTTCAAATAGATAATTATTTAATAAGGAAGATAAGATATTATAATTAATGTGTATTACGTATTATTTAAATATCATAAATCAATATTAAATTCATAATTATTACCATCCATGAAGGATGGGGAAAGGAAATTAATCAAATCAAAATGTGGTGGTGGTAGTCCACTCGAATGAATGAGAAATACTTTTATATCAAAAATAACAGAGAAAAAGATTAAAAAATTGTTCCATAATCATAATAACATATCATTATAAAAATAATACAATATTAATATGTTTATGAATACAAAAAACTTATAGTATGTTCATAAGGTAATAAAATTGAATGATCTCAGATAATATCTAGACCTCTCTTTTGAGAGACAACCAGTTTCTTACTCCTTATACCTTGAATCGTTAGAGTGAGAAGATTAAAAGATGTGTTAGGATGAATTTAATAAATTTATAATTCTGTTATATTATTATTTTTTAAATATTTATTTCTAAAACGTTATAAATAATTGAGTAGTATCTGTTCCCTTTGATATGTGAGGGGAGCGACATATATTAAATTTCACAAATGGTCTCAATGATATAAGATCCATTTAGTGGGAAAGTGGCACCAAATTTACATGGATTTGATTTTTTTTATAAATATGTTCTTAATATGTAGAAAAAATCATAATTCTATAGTTTTTGTAGAAAATATTAATCATATAGCTTGGTTAAACCACAACCCCCACATGGAAACAATGTTTAACATTATGTGAGATCAAATTTTATTACATTAACATTCATTATAAGAAATTTTTTTGTTTGATATATTAATTTAGATTAATTATAATTATTTCAAATATGGAATTAATTTTTAAGGATTATTTTTCTATATGTTTACAATTTTAATATTAAATATGTTCACTATTTGAAATGAAAACACGTTTTATAGAAATTATTTTTTTTTTGTTTTAAATATAGTTTAAATTCATTCATAAAATTTTAAAAGTAATAAAATGAAATATCAATTATTATTTTTAGAATTTAATAAAAAAAATTCATATAAATAAATCATAAATAAAAATTAAATAAATTTACTATGATAAAAACACATCGGGCATATAAAAAAATTTTATAGAAAACTGTGTTTTAAGGAAGAAAATGAACATATTAAAAAAATAGTACCATGAAAATTACTATGCAAATGATTTTATTATAATAAATTAAATTATAATTAGTTTTATGTATTATCTAATCTAATAAATAATGTTTCTTTTACTTGAAGTTATTTTATTTTTTCCTAAATAATTGTTATTTTTAATATTGATTATAACATAAAATATTTTAGAAAAATCTTGAAAGTCTACCTATATCTTATATAGATATACTAATTTTATAAATTATATTCTTAACCTAAAATAAAATTTCTACACAATAATAAATTGAATAAAATGTTTTCGGGATAAAATTTAAGTGAAAGTTGTTTATGAAAAAAAACTATTTTTGAAGGAGAAAATTGATTTTTTTAAAAAATATTTACAAATTTATTATGAATTAATCAATATATGTAAGTTATTTAAAACCATTATTCTCATTTTTTAAAAAATCACTACTATTTATACATTCTAATATAACATATAGGTTATAATATTTTTTGAATCACAATTCATATAGGCTTCATATTGTGTTAATGGAAAGTGATCAAATACATGATGTTTTATATAAGTTGAAATAAATATAAAATCAGGGCATGTAATATGATTCTTTATGTTAATGGGGAATTACATATTGAGGTATGTTAATGTAGTGATAGAGAGATATTTTGAGTTCAATTTAATACATCTTTAGACATTATTTTGAGAATAATTGAATGAAATTTGTTGTTTCGATGTATAATATTTTATCTAATATATAACATTATTTATCTCTTCCATTGTATTTGATAAAAATTGATTGAATTTTAATTTCTTATTTTCATTATTTTCCTATTTTTAGAGGAAGATTCATTTTCCATCATTTTTCATTCAATGATGATACTTGTTAGCCACTTACAATTGAGGAAACACTTGAGACCAACTACGTGTCTAACTCTAGTATTGGATTTAACATATTAATGTTGCGTTTTTAGTTTGTTGGTATAAAAAAATATAAAAATTAATTTTTATTATAAATTATTTTTGAAAATAATATTTTTCCTCATAATGAATATATAATGGATGCTTAAACAATCACAATCAAATAAACAATTTTTAATTGACTGATACGAGAAAATAAATTATATTACACAATAAATAAAATATTTTTAAAAAGAAACTATGGAACCCAGAAAAATTTTATAGGGAAAATCCTTCAAAATAATAGATAAAATCAATATGACCTTATTTAAAGTGTGGGTTTTATAGACCCAAGATAACAAGTAGTTATGAATAAATTATCATGTATAAAATAAATTACACATGATGAAATTTAACTATAACAGTGTCATTACAAATGTATAAACTATTAATATGGTAAATAACTTAAAATATGATTCATATTTAAAGGTTATAGTTATTACTAGCTATAATGAGATTATTAATATAAATTGGATATAATATTATACATAATTATTATTTTCTAAAATAATTATAATAATGTGAAAATTTGATTTTTGAAAAGTAGTTAAAAGCATAACCAATTCATTAAGGCATATTCTAATAATGTTTCCACTCGGTGATCTCATGTTATGTGGATCATTATAACTTCCATTAAAATTGTAACATTATTTGATTCAGTATTCATTGGATGTTCTTAGCTACTAACAAGTTCACTGGTCTCTAAAATTGATATTATTTTCAATTTCTATCATGTAATTCTATAATTTACTTCATGATGATATTATTGATAGTTTATGTTTATTTGGAAAGCTATCATGGGATGTTAGCTGTTAAAATTTAATTATAAAACATGAAATTTTATATAACTTCATTATATAAGTTATAGAAATATTTTTCCACTTAATTGGGATGGTATGGCATTTATTAAATCCATGAAACCATATATAAATATAATTTTGTCTAATATAATTAACAAATGAAAAATTAATAATTAAAGAATAGTGATTCAATCCATGTGTACTTATATATAATATATCATAAAAAAATAATTATATTACAAAGTAAGTGTTCTAATGATGATTTCTGGGTAATGAAATTCCATTATATATTTAGTGACTATAGTTCGTTACTATATTCTGATATTGGTTTCATTATGTGACTCAATATTATTGAAATATTATCCTTGTGGTTCATACATAATGTGTAAACATAATTTTGAAAAACTCCAAAAAATGATGTTTTGAATGAATAGAGCCCCATGTGTGTGGGTTAGTAAAAGTTTGACTGTGAACACTTACAAATAAGTTTAAAATAAATTAGTAACTTGTTTTTAATTTTTTTAATAATAAGAAATTAATTTATTTATCAATGAAATGACCTGTTATTTATGTATAAAAACTATATCCAAAAAAATTATATTGAAGCGTATTTAATCAATATTGAATAAACAAATTTGATAATAACTAAAACAGTTAATATTTCGTATTTCATTAGATGAAATGAGAGTGTGTCACAAGTGAGTGACAGAATATTTATGACACATAGAATTTTACAACTATGTCGTTAGATATAATATGACTCTTTTTAGAGGTTTATTTTAAATTGAAATATTATATTAATGGAATATTAAGAATGGGTGTGAAAGATAATATTTTTCATCAAAGTAATGATAAATTAATTTTATTAAATTTCATATCCTACCAAGATATTTTTATGTTATTTTGAATGAAACTAAATTGATGATTAAGAATCCCTCGATCCAAGTATGTGTGTCAATTACATGATCCTAAAGTGTTCAAAGGGGCATTGAATACTCTCAATTATTCTATGATATAACCAGAATATTGTAAAATAGTTCTCCAAGAATTTCAGGGATGTTTGAATGATCTTCAGGAATCCTCATATTTACCATTCTTGATTTGAAACTCTATATTTGATAATCGTACACCGAGATATTGTCATCCCACTAATGTACTAATTAAATTTTATTTTTTTATCCTGCAATTAAATCATTTTATCAATTATCCATTTGTGAAATTTGGTAATGGTGTATTGGGTCTCACATTATGACATGGATCCAGCCAAATAATGTTATATTATTGTTTAAAAAATCCTTTCCCAACTCCATTATTTCATAAATTAGAATCTGAATAACCATAAAATTTTTATTTCAAGATTATAATCAAATCCATTTATAAGGTTTTATAAGTATTCATACAGTCCCAATATATATAAAAGAAATAAATTCAATGATGGATGGATGATACGTTTCTATCTAAAAGATTGGAAAATTAGATGTATTAAAACTATAATAAAAAGTGAGAGGGAGGTGTGGTGGAGTTCAGAACCACATATCACATAGTATATAAAATAAAAATAAAGGGGTGGATATTTTCATGTGAGTGAATACATTTTTCATAACTAAGAATTTTCATACTGAAAAATACAGCTGAAACCATTCCCAAATACCCCTCATTGACAATAGGGTATGACCCACCAACCAACTCCATAAGTGGGAATGGTCCAAATATTTATAAAAATGGATGTGGGATTATTATTGGTCAAAATAATTACTTATCGCATCTACTTGAAATACTAGATTAGAACAAGGATTTTAAAATTTTATAACATGATATCTAATGGATTGGTAGATCAATAAAACTATGGTGTGTTTTCTAAAATAAAAAAACTTTTTTATGATGCAGTTGGGGGTTCTACTTTGATGACTCAATGAGTAAAACAGGACCATATTTTGGAATGTACTTGTCAGGAATGACCCATATAGAGAAATAAAAATTTCTGAGACATATTTATCCCTTGGGTATATATTTTATATCCCATAAGTGTTGAAATATTACAAAAAAATCTAGTTACTATTTTAGTAATCTATATTTAAGTAATTAAAAATTCTAGTCCAGTGATACATATTGAACAAAAAAATTATACACCATTATTTCTACAGTAATACACCAACGTATATTTTTATACTTTGATATTTTTACTATTTATTGTATATTCACGTTGAATGATCAATTTTTATGACAGAAACATATAGGTTTGGGTATTTATTTATTTTAATTTATTTATTTATTTATTTAATTAATTTGTAAATAATATTAATTATATTAAATCTTTACATTTAGATAACATATAAATTTTATCTTAGTAATAAATATTTAGAAATGTTTCTGTTCAACAAATTTGGCTGATCATTATGTAATACATGAACCTGAGTTACCAAAACTTATATACGAGTATTTATGTATTAATAAGGAAGGTATTTTCAATGATATTATTCTAAGAGTGAATTTTCGGAGACAAAAATGAGATATATTACACTATAATTGATTGGTGTTGTAACTCAATCTAGTTCAGTGCCTACATAGTTTTCATAGGATCTCAGTTTTAATTTTCTACTAATGTATAAATTAATATTATGAAATTTAATTCAATAGAAGAATATGATAAATGTACTATTTCCTCATATAGTTCATGTTTGTGTGAAATATATGATATTGTACATAATGTGAAATTATATGATGAATGTATATTATTATTCATATGATGTGTGTGAAACCCATGTTTGATATATCTATATAAGGCATTTTATCATGATGTTTAACCCAAAAATGTATCCTAAATTCATCGATTAATTTCACATGAACTAGAACTAATCCCTTTTTATTCCATTTTAAAATTAATACATTAATAATAGATAAAGTATTCTTATTATGATCATTTAACAAATTCATTAAATGGGGCATCAATTAAGGTTGTATCATTTGATTATACTTGTAAATACATGATGTTGATTTTAATATAACTTAAAAACAATTTATCTTTATTTTTTTGTGGATTTGTGTTTTTAAAGGTGATTTTGATCGTTATTTTCATGAAAGGTTTCAGTAAACTACCTCTATAATACTTGATCATATTATATAAAAGAAACTAGGAACACATTGAGAGTTTCATGTATCTTTTGATAGAGATCATGATCTATCAACTAGGGTACCCCCATTGAAGGTTGTAAGAATATATTAACTTGTCCTTGTGATCTTATTCTAGAATTCTCCATCCATCATGGAATAATATCGATTTAATTCCACTCTAATCAAGTGCAATTTTAAAGTATTCATTAAATTTCTCACATACTACATCTAGTTGTGGAAATATTATTCCCATTTCGGTGTTTAAACTCTAATAATGGATCATCTGATGATCGATGAAAACTATATATTCAATTGATTCATCAACCACAAAATGGATAAACAAAATGCTCACAAATAAAAAACAATTCATTTTATTTATTAATTAATTAATTTAATGGATAATTATATTATTATTATTATTAAAAAATTATATAAATAAATATAATGAGATAGTTATCAATATTTTGATCTTAAAAATGAAATAATATTTTAAAAATAATTATATATAAATTGGTAAATTAAGAGTGTGATCATATATTTTCATGAAATATAAATTAAATTAGATTTTTGTCTCCAAGATAATTTATAACTATAAAATTATCAAAAGTTATTTTTATATTATAAATATGTTAAAAAAATTTATATAAAGTAATTTCATATTTAAATTTGATCCTAAACTGTAATTGAGGGTGAATCCACCTATCATAGATTTTTAGAATGTGTAGTGGTTCAACATAACTAAAGATGAAATCAAAAAAATATCCAGGTATATCCTGGTGAAATTTTAGAGGAATAAGTTGAGTAAATACCTGACTATGTTTCATATGATATGGGAATCCAATAAATATATCAAGGAATCATGAGTAAATGTTGTTGCACTACCAAAATATTACCATATAATGTTGTAGTATTGTTGATTCCATTTCTCAGTTTATAATGGGTGTACATGGGTCGTTTCCAAAAACAATATCCAAATGAATTGATATTCTGAATCTAGTTGTTAACTGATACTATTATTTGAATAAAATATAGTAAGACATTTAAAATGGTTAAACATATAATGTATAAACAACTCATAATAATTATAACATTATTAATCTAAAAAATTCTAATTTTTAATAATAATACAATGTAATTCCACACTATCACTAAATTTTATAATATCAAATGATTTCAAACTCACCATATTAAATTTTAAAAAAATTTATGGATATTTTTTAATACTGCTATAAAAATAATTGAAATTATATACTACTTGATGTTCCAATATAGGAATCAAGTGATAGTGAAATGGATGATTACTAGGAACACATGGATGATACATTTGATGTTTATTTCATGATTTTACCACCAATGTTCTGTAATTTATGAAACAAACAAGGGAACATTTATTGTCCAATCTTGTTCTCTCATCTCTATGATGTTTTTGAAGAGAATATAAACTATTAAATTAATAAGATTATTATTATAATAAACATATTTAAATTGGAATATTGAATCCTGGATTAACCTTATGTACTCAAAAAAGTAAAGTACATAGATCAACTATAAAATGTTGTATTGAAGATGAATAATGTTATGTCAATAAATATTATAATGTTATACTTGTTGCCTTTATACTCCGTATTTTTTCAAATTATTAAATTAATAGTATGGAGAATCTACTAACATATGTTTTAAAATTTTTGAAAAATAATATATGAACTTAAACATAAATAAATTTTAGTTTCAATAGTGAAAAAATGGAAAAGTAAGGTGAAAGTGAATGTAGAATTTATAATTCCATATCAACCTTCATGACATCAATCTATGAAACCAATTTCAAAAAATGGAGCTCATTTAACAACATGTTATTTTCATAATTTTTGTATTAAATTTTCTGTATAGGATAAATTGAAAATAATTAATGATGATGAAAAAAAATATTCTACATAATTTATATTCATCACTATATAATATTTATCATATTACACATCCTAAATATTATATATTATATTTATATAAATATATAACATGGATGATCAAAAATATTATTAGAAATTAGTAGATCATCCATTTGTTATTGAATCATGAATCTAAAATTAACTTTAGAAGATCACAACACCACAGTGATACATGCGATGATTCATGTATGTGAAAACTATTATTTTTTATTTTTTTACAAAAAAAAATATTCTTTTTCATATTGAGACACAATAATATTTTAATTCATGTTTGAAAAATATATTTTTAAACAATTGATTAATAAACTAATTATATTTTAATAAAAAAAATTCTATATCATAATTAAATCATAAATGTAAAATATATATCTTAATTAATAAATTATTATTGAAATATTATTCATGATAATATAAAACTCGTAGAATATGTCATGTATTGTACATAGAATCCTTTGAGATTTTTTTTAAATTATTAATTTTATTGTATAAAGTCCAGGAAACCATTTAGTGTTAAATTAAATAATTGCAAAATTATAGAAATTTAGTAGTGTATGATATATGTGAATTATTTTAAGTATATGATTATGGTAAATTAATGTACATCATGTGATTTCATTAAGAGGTTTATTTAAGGTAATGAGATTTATATAATTGGAATGGAACGATGATAATATATTTTTACTAAAATGAATAATATTTTAGCATAGATTTAATTGATATTTATATGTTGATAATAAATTATACCAAAAAAACACCTTTTTCCCACATCAGATTCATGTCTTCCTTAAATATAGGCTCTACTATGAGTATTATAGGTATTTCAAATATCTCAGCATCACGTTTGATACATTAATTGAACATACGATTGTTAACATTTAACCATATGCCAATAATAACGAAAAAATGAAATAATTTAAAAAAATGAAATAATTCCTTTGTAAAAAATTATTTTAAAATTTAATGTGAGGTTATTGATAATTTAATAAACAATTATTAAGAATACACAATGTTTATCATTGTTAATTATCTTATATTTAATGATCAAATTAATATCACTATATTAGATATATAATTTTCATGTAATTGATTGTTTTTCAATTAGAGGGTGAATATATATTTGATAATTTGGGATTGGGAACATATTCAGATATTGTTAGTGATTTAGATAAGAAATAGTTATAAAGGGATGATGATATATAAGATTATGTGGAAAATAATGATCTAAATACAAATCTATGATGGAAACATTGAAGTAATGAGATATATTTTGTTAAATATATATGTTAGTGATGTCATATTACTTAAGAATAATATATTATTATCAAAAATAGATTATGTGAATGTAAATGAGAAACAATTCCATGTATATAAAAACTTCATAAAATGTATTCCATCTTCCAAATTAGAGCTAGTGATTTATTTAAATATCAAGAAATTTTTAGTCCAAGTTGTTATAGATAGGTATTTAAATAGGGGTTGACATTGATGGAAATTTGAGTACTTATAAAAAAAATTGATGATCAAGGTTGATATAATTGCCTTGAACCCACACTCTAAGGATCTATGAAAAACATAATCTTGATATTTATATATTTTATATCAATAAAAATGATATAATTTGAGAAATCCAAAAAATAAAACATTTTAAAAAACATTTGATCACTTACAAACCCAATAACCTTTTAGATTTGTAGTTTTAGATATTTTGTAAAAACTGTTGCATAATGGTACCCATGCCTTTAAGTGAATGTATTTTTTACTATATTGAAATTTTCTTTTTTCCATATTAACTCTTCACCATTATTCAAACTCATTGCTAAACCCTATGAGAAACATTTGAAAATTTTAGATGATTTAAAAAATCTTAGTAATAGAAAAAATTAAATCCACTAATCTAGTGAAAAACATATAAAGACATAAAATTATTCAATTTTTCATGTTATTCCACGATAGATTAAAATATATCAAATCCACATGGAAAATTTACTTTCTTAACTGATACATTATAAACCATTCCAAGAAATAGAAACACACTTAGGTAACTTATAACATCATATGCATTAAGAATTTTCACTCATGTTATAAATACTTGGATCCCAGTCAAATACATAAGAGGATATAACTTGGTTGACTCCCTTTGTATTTATTTTGATGAAATGTGACACTACCCAAATCATTAGAGAGTTATATCAATCTCACCCGTTGTATAAGAAGTATTAGGATCACCCTTTAAAAAATATTGTGTCAGGATCAACCCTTTATATAAGATATATTTACTCCAACAATAATTATATATAATAATGATGTACCATGTATTGAATACAACAATTTATTATTTAATTTTTAAATTATATCACCCTTGAAACTTTTTTGAACCCATATAAAAAATTATTTCAAATATCATAATACCCTTTTATTTTAAAACTAATTATCAAAACTAAAATACAAAAAAATGGATGAAATGATTCTCATTGGATAATAAAATTAATCTTATAAATGATTAAAACAATAGATTTTTTGGTGGATCATAAATTCATTAATTACATATAATATTAAATATAATATTTCGTTTGTCTTTTTTAAAGAAAGTCATGTTGTTTTGTATAAATGACGTAAAACCATAATTTTAAAAAATTTGAAAAAATAATTAAATAATTAAATAATGAAATTAAATTTATTTTATATTTCTTTTATTTTCTAAAAATATATCCTTAAAATATGATTAAGAAAATTTACATGGAATTTAATTTTTTATCAAATTATTCTTTACGACATTCAAGATGAGGGTTTAAGTTGATTTTCTCTTACCCTGAGTCTAACTAGTCAAAAACCTTATTTCTGTTCCTAAATATAAAAATTACCATAATTATTTTCATTCTTAAGATCCTTTATCATGTTTATTATTCAATTTAAATTTTTCATTACCATTATATGAAAATTAGTTAATCATTTTTGTTTATATAAAACCTTTTTATGATATTAATCTCACACGTCCAAAATGGATTCTGTGGGTTAATTAAGGTCAATTATATAATTGATCAATAATTTATATAATGTTAATAATTTAATAATAAACATTTTTATGCATTAAAATAAATTTATAACTATCTAAGGAATTCAAATTACATAAATAAATTACATCACGTGATAGAGGTTGTAACTCACATGTATTTATGAACAACATTGTCATTTTTTGATACATGGAAAGGTATTAAATAAGATGATATACTAAATATATAGAGTTATAATATTTTAATTAATATAAAATACCTAAATATATTTTCATATATGAAATTAATCATAAAAAACGACTGTGATATGTTGTTATGGAAAATAAATTACATTAGTTCGCAATGTTGTAGTCAAACATTCACATGAATGATGGTTTATTTTATAATTTGATGGATGATATAGATGTAGTAATTATAATTAAAAAATCATAATATCTCAGTATGTGGATTATATTAATTTTTTCATATCATAGTGTTTATATATTTTTTCTTGACGTATAAGAAAAGGAAATAAAATTAAAGGATTCAGTTAAGTGTTATACACTTGCGTCTGAAATCCTCCCTTTAATTACAACTTATTCATTTTAATTATAGTGTTATAGAAAATTAAATACCTCTATAACATGTTAGAAAATTATAGAAATTAATATTTTTTTGTGTCTTGGATAAAATAGCATTCTCAAAAAGTATGAGTAATAGGGGAATATATGTGTATTTTATTATTTGAAGGGAAGTGAACCATTAGAGCTACCATAATTATTCAACTCATATAATTTATTATTAATTTATTTTGGCTCAAATTTATATAATAATAATATAAGATGAGTCAGAGTTGAAAAATTATCTTCCAATAATATTTATATAATTATAGGTGATGTTTTCACCCTTATCTCTTTCTTGCAACCCCTCGTTAACACTTTCAACAATTACCAATGTATAATGTTTTTTATGATAATAGAATTGTGAAATATACTATAAATGGAAAATGACCCAAAAATAGATCATGATTTATATTTTTAACAATATAACATTAACATGGACGAAGATTTGATTTTCATGAATTTTAATTCATTTAATAAAAAAACTTCACTGTAAAATATCTCAAATGTCATTTTTAAAACTATTCACAATGTTACCTTAATTAAAATAAATAAAGGTATGGAATTGGGAAATAATTTATTTTAAAATAAATTATAAATCATTATTTACCATAATTTTAATATGATACCATATGAGGTTAAAATAAAATACTTGCAATTTTCTACAATTCATTTACAGTAATTCTCGATTTTTTGAACAAGTTCTACGTTAGCATTTTATAAAGGACTTTGAAAATTATATGATCACTAAAAATTATAAATAAAATACCACTATAAAAAATTTTATTATGATTGAAATAAAATTTAATATTCATACACAAATTATTTTTACCCTACTTTGAATATATATGATAAATTTAAAATAAAGACCATTATATTTTGTATTTTTTATTTCTTAAAATAATATATCCCTTATTTTCAAATAAATTTGACATAAAATTTCCAAAACATTAATTCATGGATTAGTATAATCAAATTAATAACATATAATAGATTAAAATAAAAATTTGGAGTTATTTTTAGTCCTCATAAAATATTTTTTCCCATAATTTCACAATTTACCCATATCAAGGTAACAAATATTTATCATGTTTTTTATTCATTATAAAAAAAATATTAAAGGGAAATATTTATAAAAATTATACCTCCTAATTATGAATATGTAATTTATTTATATTCATTATATAGAATTTAAAAAAAATTAATTTAAGATACAAATGAAAAATGAAATATCAAATAGTTTCTAGACAACTGGTTTTTAAGCCCAAAAATATAAACATACCAAAATTATGTATAATGATTAATCCTATGTATATAATTATATTATTAATAATATAATTAGGAAGATAATAATTTAATATATAATTTAATTTATAATGGGTTATGTAAATGATATTGTTTGTCAATTTTACAAAAATGTAATTTTTGATATTTATATAAAATAAATATTTTTAGATAGATAAAGAATTTAACCCTAGTATAATTTTAATATTTTTATTTACAAAATGTTTTAATTTTAATCATGTATCAATTATTTTAATTGAATAAATTAACTATAATATTTTCTTATTTTTTTTAATAAAATTCATTTTTTAAAATAATATCTTTGAATCATAATCATTCCTTATAGAAAATTATGGTCAATTTTATTTATAATTTTTTTGGAAAAATATTATTTAGTGTTAACCTTATATGTATATATATCAAAATTATTTTACTCATATCCATACCATTTAATTCGACTATTGTGTTATACCGATGATATTTAAATAATAATAAGTCATGGGTTGTTTATGCTCATACTTTTTTATTGTATAATCTAGGAAGAAAATCATTATTTTTATATAACTTTGTAGTACATTCCATACCCATTAATAATTTGTTTCCATGAGATTTAAACATTATCTTCATATTCATGGGTTTTACATTTGAGAATACCATAATTGAAATCCTACATCATAGAAAGGGATAATGAAACTTTATATTTAAAATAAGGCAATGTAAATATGAATTTCATGTAGCATAAAAATTAAATTTGATTCCCAATATGATAAAACAAGTGGGAATTGAAAATTTAAAAATGGATGAGAAGTTTAATTTCCAAATAATAATATAAAGTGACAGAGAAAATTCTTCACAAAAAAGTAAATGATCATGTGAATGTTAATGTCCATAAATCAAAATGGTATGAATACGATGGTTGATTTGTTAGAAATAAATGTAATATGATTAGAAAAATTACGACACTTTTTTATAGATGAATAATTCATATAATATCTAAAAAATCAACATAAGAAAATATACATAATTCATTTTCATGAAATTTATAAATGCAATTTGATCCATTAGTTACAAGATTAAAATATAATCCACCTTTATCTATTCTGTTACTCTATGAAAGGATTATTAATGGTGAATTTTTTTCATGAAGCACTAAATCATCTTGAAATGGATTAAACGATCCAAATATTTATAAAATGTTATTCCTCATATCATTAGACAACAAAAAAACTATATATTTTTTGGAAATATTAGCTAATATTCAATATGAATATAAACTAAAAAAATATATATTTATATCAAAATAAAAAAAAACATATATTTTAACATAAATCATTCAATAAATAACCACCCTTTTAATTAATGAAAATATTTTATATTAATTTCAAATACAAAAATTTATAAGGGTTTCATAATTTTTTTTTCCAATAACTATGTAAAAATTAACTCTAAAAATTATTAGTCACCCAGAATGTCATATACAAAAAATATATATATCCTAATCATAAAATTTAAAAAAATGATAATCTTTTCTATAAATTACAGAACTAACCATAAATCATAAATAAATTCATATAAACTTCCAAAATATAATTATACCATTATTCATCAAAAATAGAAATCATATATTACCCCAATGTATTTCTGTTTAACTTAATCATACAATTTACCAAAAAATGAACTAAATAAATATTAACATTAATTAATTGGTAAAAAAATCCCTATCCATTCCCCTGGTAATCTATATGATAAATAATATATTAAAATCATGTAATAACCCCATTGTCATAATTAAACTAAATTTACGAAAACATCGTAGAAAATATGATCCCTAAAATTTATCAAGGCCTTTAAATTAATGTCTAATGATTATAGAATAATTATTACACTAAATAAATTTTCTATAAAACAAATTCTAAACTCATTATTTTAGTTACCATAAATGTCTTATGAAATAATTTTATTTATCATAAATCTTCATCACCTATAACCTCAATGGATATTTTTATGACATTGAATTAATGATCAACCATATAATGATAAACCCGTTATGGAATCTATAACTCTTAAGAAAAGCTCACAAGAATGCATCCCAATAACCAATGATATCTAAACCCTCAATTGATACTAATTATAACATCCTCATAACCGATCTCCGAGATATGCTAACAAAGACATAATTTTTTATTTCAAGTTATGATGATTATAAATGATACAAATGATATAAAACATCAACTGTAAATATCAGATTACATATATACCCAAATTAACTTCAAGGTTAATAAATTTATTAATTTGATACATACATTTAGAATACCATTCCAATTCCTTTAATTGATAATTTTTTCCTACTATACATATATATTTATTTTCTATATAATGTGTTTATCATTATTTTAACACATCCTTATACCAAGTTTAATGAATTTAAAAATGATGGATGAACAAAAAAATTATTAGTAATGGATAATAAATTTTAAATTCATTACCCTAGTAAAAACATGAAACCGAATAAAATTTATTCTATTTCTATATTATTCATTAAGAGTATTAAAATATCACATCCATATAGAATAACATTTTAATCAAACAAAACCTTTTAATATCATATAATGAAAATAAAAACCCTTGAAGATAATATAAAGAAAAATATTCACAAATCATGTTCACTCATGCCTGAAATAAATGGCCCCTAATTTAATCCATATTAAAATCCAGCCTTATTAACTCCCTCCTTAATTTACTTTTAGTATTAGGAATAATGCAACTGAATTGGAGAGTTTTATTAGGACCACGAGTCGTATATGGTGTGTCATGGTCACCTGTTAATATAAGCGGTATCAGGGTTTCCTATTTATATATGTTTTATAAGGATCACCAATCATCATATATAATTAAGAAGTAAAATAACAAGAATAAATTTTTTTTTCACCTTTTCATATTAAACACCTTAAAAACTATATTCATCTAATACATTAATAATTTGGGAATGTAGAAATTCTTTGTTATTTAAAAAACCATTTTCAAAAAAAACAATAAATGGGAATAATTGGTTTTTTAAAGGAAACATGTAATCCTATAATGGAATAAAAACATAAAATAACATGCATGGTGGAAAGAAATGTTATTGACATTGTATATATTAAAATAAAGCATCTTTTTCCATTACTAAAGAAAGTAAAAAATTATCTATATAATGTACATAAAATTATTTCATTTGAAAAGATTTATAATTTGTAAAAAAATTGATAAAATTTTATATATAATTAATATAATAAAATATAAACAAATCTATTAAATAATATTTATAAAAATTATATAAATGAAAATTATTAAGAAAATAAGTCTTTAAAACATTTAATATGGTGTTCTATGTTATGGTGTCCTTTATCTCGACTTTGAATTATCCTGCACATTACATATCTGTCCAATTAATAAACTTTTGTAGTTCATTACAATATTATTAAAATTTTAGATATTTATTATTATTATTTTTTATTTATTACCATCTTATATTAATTTACTCAATCATTTATGTTCATGTTTGATATTTTGATGATATTCATATCATAGGTCCAAAAATATTTCGATAAGATCATAATGGTGAATAAATTCACATTTTAGTGTTATTTTTAGTCCTACAGGAATTAATTTTATCATCAATTACTAGATTTTCACTTGTTAATATAAAAAACATTTACCAATAATAATATTCATTACAGAAAAAATTAAAAGGGAACTACTTAAGAAATTTTTAAATCCATATTAAAAACAAAAATCATTTTATGATGATTATATTTATATAATTCTCAACAAATTAATTTAGGGTAAAATTGGAAAAATTAATTAAAATAGTTTTTTAATAATTGCATTTTTTCCCAAGAAATGATCATATTCCAAAATACGATATAATAATAATTAATATTTAATTAATTATACTTTTTATAATTAATATCCATTAATGTGAATTTGATAACAAATTTAAATAATAATGGAATATTTAAATGAAAATATATGATAGTTTTACATAAATTATTAATTTTCACAATTCTGTGGGAAGTCGTTCTTTTCAGAAAAAACAGAAGACAAAATTACCGTAAGATAATTTTGGTATGATTATTTAAAAATTGATGTCTATTTTATCATATAATATTTCTAGAAGTGTTAAAAATTAATTATAATATAATCTCACCAAAAGAGATAAAATTAATTTTTTAGGGAAATGTATTATTATGTATCAAAGGAATTTAAAAAAATGTGCTCATTGAAAATTGATTTCATCAATACATTTTTCATGGTTAATAATGTCATATATATATATATATTAAAGTAATTAATCTTATCAATACCCACCATTTCAATGTATTTTTTAAATGTGTTATATTTATATATTTTTATTAATTGGTTCATTTAAACATTGTGTATTGTGTTATGTGTGCTACCGAATATAGTTTTATTTTAATATATTGGGGGTTTATATTATCACATATATACCCCCATCCATTTCATAAATTTCATACTTCTTGGTGTTGGTGATCAAGGTTTTTACAATTAATGAATACCATTATTTACAACCCATATCATAAGAGGGCTCAATAAAACATCCTCTTGAAAAGAGGGAAATAGAAATGTGAAATCCAACTAGAATAAAATATAACTAGGTATCCAAATAAGATAACATTATAAGGGATTGAAAATATGAACATACTGTTAAATGGTAATGTCTATATAATGATGGAAGGTTATAGAGACCATTAATCACAAAAAAGGTGAATGATCATGAGAAATTCAACGATCAAGAAACCATAAATCAATTAATTGTGAAAAAAACCCAAGATTCATTAAAAATTAAAGTAATTTGATATAACTGTCATTTAAAATAATATTCATAGTGTTGGAAAATTTCATTACCTTTTATAATATGAACATAAGGATATTTGAATACAATATTTTCATCAAATGAAAAACCAAAATTTTACTCATTGGTCATGTGTTTCAAAAAATCTACTTTTATCTATTCTTTTACTCTAATAAACAATGATTAAAGACCAAATATTTTTTCCTAAAGAATAAAAATATATTTATAAATGATTAAAATATCAATTAAAGAATAATAATTTAATCCACCTATCATTAGAAATTCCAAAAAGAAAAATGTTTTAAAAAATATAAAATAATATCCAATATTAATAAACCCTTATATGATAAAATAATGATCTCCTCCCTCAATAATAAACAAAAACACACAAATTATAACATGAATCAATTGATAGAAATCTTTCCTTATAATTTTCTAAAATATTCCACTTTATGTCACAAACCAATAAATCCAACGGATTTGACCACAAATTCTTCCAGGATCAATTTACCATTTTTCATTCAACAAAATTTATCATTCATATAATCATATAACTAAAAAATGAATTACCAATAATATGATTTCTAAAATATTATCATATTTAATAAATATCCTGAATCTCACTAAAGTAAAAATAAAATCATATATACATCCAAAAAACAATTGAACTATTTTTTCAAAAATAAAAACACCCCTAAATCCAATATTATTATCATTTAGTTTAATCATATAATTTCCCCAAAATACTAAACATCTTAAAAAATAAAACTAATGAAATAGTCACCAAATAACTTCTAAATCAAATAGTCATATATATAAAAAAATTATATATTCCCAATTTATATTGACCCTTTCATCCACATTAAACATAATTAGATCAACATCAATGACTATATTAAACTAAATGTATCAAAAACCGTGATATTATTACAATATAAAATAACATAATTATTCCTAAAATAAATTTTTCACTAAAATATATATTTTACCCAAGGTTTGTATTACCATAAATTTATACCAAAATAATCATGTCATCTTAAAATGCTGCCACCGGAAACCTCAATGGGATTGAATATTCCACTGAACTTATGATCAACCATAAAAATATAAACTCATTATGGTATCAATAACACTCAAGTGAATCGTACATGAAAACATCCTAATATCCATTGTTACCTAAACCGTCCTTGAAACTAATTGTAACAAACAAAAATTCAAACTATTTTATGTGGTGTTAAATATATAATAATTAAATTCATTAATATGATATTAATAACTATGGAATAATTTTAACCATAAAAAATTTTCAACATCAAACAAAAATATTTGACCACTGATATATCCAAATACCCTTTTGGTTTATATTTTTAAAGAATAAGAAAAACCACTTACATAAAAATAATATTGAATTTAATTTATATTTAATAATACTATAACTAGTTTTACTTTTACTTATTATTCTTTCATCGTTATTCCATCTCATTCTTAAAACCTATGGAAAATATTTTAAAAAATGTTGAATTTTCATAAAAGGATTAGCAATTAACAAAAAAATAAAAAAAATTTAGTCTTTTGAAAACAAAAAAATTATAATATATTTACCAATTAAATATTATAAATTAATATTATAACATATTTAATATTTAAATTGAAAACACTTTTTCCCAAGTCATATAATTCAAAACGTATAATAATTTAGAACCCCTTTTATAAAACATATAGTGTTATATTTGTTTCTCTTGGTCAATCATGTCTGAAATTACTAAATCATTATTATGTCGTTAATATAAACCAACATGATTAACTCAATAATTATTTTTTGGAAAAAACTTTACATTACCAAATGTATTGGAGTTCTATATTTGGATCACTCATCTTATAAAATGTATCCAGCCCACCTATTTCTATATGCTGAATCTAGAACATAGGTTTTTATAAGCTATATAATTTATAACCATTTGTATAAATTGTATCGATCCCACACATAATAATTTATAATGATAAAGTGTGATAACATGAATATTACATTTTATTGTTAGACCATTTATTAATAAAATCCAAATGAAATCATTTGAACCGATATAAAACAACTTCAAATATTGAAATACTCATTCTATTTTAAACCCCATTTTTAATGTTGAAATACTAAGAAGATTGGAATAAATGTTTTTATTTTAAGAAAAAATAAAATTTTATAATGTAATATATACATAATATAATAGTGGTGGTGGTGATAAAATTCATGTACAATGTATATGTTAAAATAGAATATTCCATTGTTCTGTTGTAATAAAATTCAAAATGTACTATTGAAAATAGTAAAAAAATATTCATTTTGAAATCATATATAATAAATAAAAATTATATATAAAATTCCATTTAAAATTAACTTACTTATATATAATTACATCCATAAAATAATTTTTAGAATATATATATGGAAGAAAATGATTTATCAAATTAATCATTAAAGAATTGCAAATGATGTTTTATGTTTAATTGTCCCTTATCTTGAGTCTGAATCATCACGTACTGTATTTTTATTCTAGAATAATATACTTATATTAATTATTTACATTCATAAAATATATAATTTTTTAATTTTATTATCCTTGATATTCTTTTATCACTATGTTATATCCATTTACATAATAATTTAAATTCATTTCAGACATTTTGATGATATTCAGCTCATATGATGAAATTGACATCGGTAGGGTTACTATGGTTGATGTTGTAATTTTTTTATCATATTAAAAAACAATAATTTCATATTCATAATTTCAATTAATTAAAAACCATTTTATAACCATCCATAAAAGGTATAAGGGAGGAACTAATCACATCACGCAGTGGAGGTGGTAATCTACATGTATTCTTGAATGATATAATCATATTCCAAAGATTTAAAGGGATGAAATTATATACTATATTATAATTATATAATTATAAAATTTTAATAAATCCCATTTATATACAAAAAATATACCACAATAAATATTCATGTGAGGTGGTGATGTGTAAGGTCCCCCACCTGGAAGCCACTAATTGGTTCCCCAAGTCGGTTCACCACAAGACCTCGACCCCGCCACCGTGTATACCAAAGGTTACCGACTAGAATCGATGGTCTAATAGGTCACTTGTAGAGTCTATACCCACTATACCAGAGTAATCCACCCTAGAACTTGATTTAAATAGCAGAAACAGTATGAACCATATAATAACATACATAAATAACCAACTCCGAAACTGGGTATAACAACACACAACAGTAAATATGTCATGTCATTCTACAGTGTCAAGTGACCAAAAACCTAGAAGTTAAAAAATCAACATATTACCCAATGTGGTCGGGACTCCAAGTCTGGAAGTTCACCCATAAATGTCTCTTGTCCAACTCAAATCCATTTAATAAGACCCTTTCCCTTTTTCTGACATGCATGTGTGATATCTTCTCGGGTACCAAATAACGGGCTGACCGTGGTGTCAGTATATTTTAGTAGGCCACCACAAATTTTGTCTAAAAAATCTCTCATAAAAGTAGATAGTGCATGCATGTGATAAATAATTCCATGTTAAGGTAAACAGTTCAATAGGCCATTCTAGACTATGTTCCTCTAAATTATGATACCATTGAATCTAGGTTCACTATATAGGCTTCCAATGGTTTAATATACATATTTCTTGTGTTCAATGGATTATTCATGTTCAATATTCTCTACAATATGAGAATAAAATCATTTCTTGTCTCACTAGGAATCACATTATAAAAACCTCATAATCCTCACCTTGAATCCTCAGTTCAGGTGGAATGTAACTATTAGGAGAATATATGTTTTCCCCATTCCCTAACCCTTAAAATTAGGGTTGGAGCTAGAAACTTGACCCAACTGGACTCGAGACATAGAACCTCAATTTCGTACCCTACTCTACCAAGCCATGTGAACATTCTTATTTATCATTCACCACAATTAACAACCTCAAAAAAAGTATAACCAATATCATTTAAAACATAAGAATAATATAAATAACTGTTAAGATAACATTATGAATCAATCCATTAACACGATCACCATTTATATCACTAAACCAATTAGCCCCACTTCCTATTTCCCATGCTTATCTCACTAAACATAATCACGGGTAAACATAATTTCTAATCAGTTTCCCATTAATCCCATTTAAGCTATTTAAATGTTAACTAAAAAATCCTTCATAATTTATCCACATTAGACAAAACATTCCACCATCCATTATAAATCATTGCATAAACTGATTAACATGTTTACTTTGTATCTACATCATTATGAGTCAATTTCGCACCCTACATTTCCGTTATATAAAATGAGAGGTCCTACACACCCCATGGGTGTCCCAAATTTGGTCAACTCATTCTCCATGCATCGCATGGTGATCCTGAGTAGTTCAATTGGTTGATTTGACACAAAATGTGTTAATAATTTAAAAGTATCCAAAGAAACCAACAAGAAAAAATCATGACCAAAACCCTACAAGATCAAATGTAAAAACTATGGGATATCACCAGTAGAACACCTTCATTCAATTCATTATGGAATTGACACCAAATAGTGGTCATAGATCCCAATTCATCCATCCTATTATGCATCAACCTAAATCTCACCAAAAAAAAGAAAGGTTTTATAGCTATAGGTGGAGAGAATGAAGCGATGTAATCCCTAATCCAAAAAGACAAGTAAGAGTGGGATTAGCCTTACCTAAATATTCAATCCTCAACCAACATCATTCCAAACAGACCTATGTTGAGGGATATTTATCCATGTTAGATCATGAATCTTTTGTTGTGTCACAAGGGTTTGGTACAGTAGAAAAGACAAAAATGACAAGTGGAACTAAACCTCATGTAACGACATTTCTCTAATTTTCTAAAATATACTGGGTTACATGGATTACCTGAATGGTTTTATATGTTTCTCAAAAACCATGATTATTATACTATCTGAAAACATTCCCCCCTAGCATGGTTACCATGAATTTCTACACAGTTTTCTCTAACCCAGCGCAAACTATGAAGCATGCCCAAAAACCCCATTTTTCTTCTTCTTTTGTGTACTGAACCATAGAAACACCCTCAGGTAATCACATAAACAAGGAAGAAAAAATATTTAACAAAAATTGGTAACATAAATTGAAGAATAAAATACATACCTTAATGGAGATTAGGGATCTTAAAACCTCCCCACCATATGATAGATCGTCCTCAATCTTCTCTTTACGAGAATCATTGAGTCATTAATGAAACAAGATCAGGTTAGTGGGCCTGCATATCTGATTCCGACACCCACATTTCTCCAAAAAAAATTCATAATTCCATATAACACACACCAAAGCAAGATATTTTCTCCAAAATAGCTTCTCACTATGGTCCACAATAGGCATCAAATGATTCTCAAAGGGCGTATCAACCTCAAGCTCGAAATCATCAGCATTGATCACATGAAAAGGATCAGGGTGATACTGTCAGAGTTTTTAAAAATGGAAAAAATAGTTCATCCCACTATACCACTTTGGAAGAGATAAGTTGTAATCCATAGGTCCGATCCTTTCAACAATCTTAAACAAACCCCATACATAGGTGCCAACTTTCCTCGTTTTTAGATACAGTGGTGACCCAACCTTTGAGACTCCAAAAGAAATACACTATAACAACTATGAAATCAATAGGTCTAACACATTGATTAGCATAAGGATTCTATCTACTATTAGCCATTTTCATATTCGTTTGTCTAAAAATAACCTCCTATGAATTATTTTACATGAAACTCGGTCCTAACAACTCAAACTCCCAAACCTCTAACCAACACAGTAGAGAACTACACAGTCCCCCATAAAGTTCCTCAAATGGATCCATTGGAATTGAAACTTGAAAATTGATGTTAGATGAAAACTAAACAATTAACAAGGTACTTTTCCATGAACCACCAATATATATATAAGTTGACATAAAAATGTCTTCTAATTACTAAATTGTACGTTTTGACTGACCATTAGTCTGCGGGTGGTATGCCCTACTCAAAAACAGAAGAGTACCAAGTTAATTCTGTTGTACCATCTAGAAGCGTGAGTTGAATTGTGGATTACGATCTGAATCTATGTTTCTAGGAATATCAAGAGACCATAATTTTTATAAATCGTATAATTCACCCAACTGGTCGACTATATTTATCTCATGGATTGGCATGAAATGAGCCACTTTGGTCATCTCATATACCACCACAAAAACTGAATCATTATTCTAAGGAATCCTTGGAAGACCCACAAATAATTCAATCGTTATGTCATTCCACATCCTCTACAGAATAGGAAATGGTTGCAACAACCCACTTGGATTTTGATATTCATCCTTCACTTATTCAAAGGTAAGGAATCATGCCACCACACTTGCAACTTCATTCTTTATTCCCATCCACCAAAACTGCCTACATAGATCATAATATATCCTATTCTTTCCAAGAAGCACTACCCACATGATGAGTGAAACTCATGCATCAACTCCTCTTGTACAACTATCATAAACACAACACGACCATGAACACAAGAAACATCATCTATACGGAAAACCCAACTAGAAGGAGACTCGCCACCTCTAAGGCTTTCATTAATTTCCAAACTCTATGGAACCACAAACTGAATCTCTTTAACTCGGCTCAAAAGTGCAGACTCGACTACTACAGAAGCAAGGTTCATATGAATGTTCCCTTTTTATACCCCCAAATTCATCTCAGCAAACAAGGACACCATTTTCCATTGTGAACAATATTCTTGAACCACCTAATTTTGAGTCTTCTAACACAGCGCATGAACACACTATTCCCATTATCTATTTTATGTACCCAATCAAAATAAAGGTATTGTGGATACTATAACCACTTTCACTGTTAATGATTCAAAACACCTTAAGAGAATATGTATATGAGACTTTTATGGTCCGTAAACACCGTAAAGGGTTATCCCCTTATGTATTGATTCCAACACTTCATGGAATTAATAAATCAGTTTGATCAAGGTCATTTGTATGGTAATTATTTTCATGAGGCCTCAATTGTCTAAACCCATATCCTATAACTTGGCCACCCAAAATCAAAATTGCCCCATGTACAACACTAGATGCATCACAGATCAAGGTGTGCTTATTACCTGGTCTGAGTAAGATCAAAATTGGTTTTGTGGTCAACCACTACATCATCTCCTAAAAAAATTCTCACAAGCATCATAACATTCAAATATTACCCTATTCTTTGTTAGGAATGTGAGTGGAACTTCCATTTGAGAGAAATATCTAATAAACCTTCAGTAATAACTGAACAAACTCATAAAAATATAACCACCAAAGATGTTCTTTGGCTTCTCCCATGAAACCACCACCTGCACCTTTTCTGGATCAACTGACAAACATGACTCTAAAATTATCTATCCTTGAATGTACACATCATCAATCCGTAATTGACATTTTGATAGGTTGGAGAAAATCCTATGACCTATTAGTGTACTCAATACTATGAAACGATGTATGGAATGATCGGCACAGGTTATAGAGTACACCATGATGTCATTAATGTAGACAACTATGAAATGATCTGAGTATGGGGAAAATTTAGTTCATCAAGGCCATGAACACAACTAGTTCATCTTTCAATCCAAACAACATCACCAAAAATTCATACAACACATACCTACATGAAATAGTTGTTATGGGTATGTCATTACGTCTCACCCTCAACTGATGGTATCCCTATCTCAAATTAATAATTGATAACACTGAGGATCCTCTAATCTGGTCAAACAGGTCATTGATTCTATGAATAGGGTATCAGTTCTCAACAGTCATATAAATTAGCTTCCTATAATCAACACTTAGACTCATTGTTTCATCAGCCTTCTTAGAAAATAGCACAATATATCCATAGGGTGATGTACTAAGATGAATAAACCCCTTATTATACAACCCCTCTAGATAATCATTTTGTTCATAGAGCTCTGCAGGGGCCATTTGATATGGAGTAATAAAAAATTTCTCCACCCTCGGCTACAATTTGAACGTAAACTCAACATCTCTCTTGGGTGGTAACCTCGATATGTCTTCAAGAAACACATCCTAAAACCCATCCACAATAATATGTAATACTAGCTTTCTTTTATCCCCATCATATAACATTAGGCATGATAATTGGGTTGTGGTTTCACCCAACTACTGGTGTATTAGCCCTGCAGGGTGTGCTCGAGTATCTCATACACCACGAAGGGAATAAGTGCTTTCATATGGAGTTGTGAACGTTACCTAGCATCAGTTACAGTTGATATGGGATTGATATAACCCCAACCAATCCATCACAAATATTATGCCAAAACCTAACATATCTAAGATAAATAGATCCTAAAAAAATGATAGCCACCAACTTCCAGAGCACAACCCATACACTTCCTGAGGATCTCAACTCATAACCCTAGAGCAGTATCAAGTGACATTACTCGAAAAGGATTCTCTATGATAAATCCCAAAACAACTATGATCTGAGAATAAGTAAAATAATTTTTAGAACATGTATCAAATAAAGCATTAGCGAGCATGGAATCTACAATAATCACACCACGAAAAGTAGACGGTCCTACTTCACCACATTTAGGTGTAGTCTGAACTTCATGGAGATTACCATCCCCTTTACGTTGGGATCTAAAAAAGGTACCCTACATTTCGATTACATCATCATAAGGTTGATCTTACCCCTGAGTTCCATGTCCACCACCTCTAACATTACGACCTATGGAGCTCCAAATTTTTAACTGATACGTGGTAACATACCCCTTTCTTACACTCGACATCTTTCTATGACCTCCAAAATTACCTAACTGTCATAGGTTCTTATAGAACCTCAGCATTTGTCCTCTCATAATGAAAAATCAGAACTCAAAAGGTGGGTGGGGAAATCGTTCATGCTTATGTCCCGGCCTGATACACTAATATAATAATACATGGTCACCATCCTAAGACGTTGACACCCTCTTCTGATTTCTCTATACGATTCCACCCTACTGAATGATTCCAAAACGGCGCTTCTTATTCACTGAATATGCACAACTTTACCACCATGTGGTAACCATGATTTAACTACCTAAAGCTTCTTTTATGTTCCCCTCCATGACATTGGATTTTTTCAAAAATTTAGAAAATCTTTTTAGATAGAAGATATTCACTTAAGACCAGATCTCGTGTCTCAACTCATCCTATAATCATTTATCTATGGAAGCCTCATCTCTTGCGAACATTGGCCTGAAGCATCTCGAATATGTGAAATGAAAAGCATATTAAATTACCAAAATTTTCCTGGGGGTCAAACTCATAAAATCGATGGAATTTTCCTACCTCAAGATTTTTATGTAAAATTGTTCAAGAAACATCTCTTGAAAATCATTCAACATCATTCCTTTGGCCTTGTCCATCTATACCATGATGACATGCCAACGCTTTTCTTGGACAATTAGCATATACGTGACTAACATGACTAACTTATTGAGAGAAGTATCTAGATGGTCATGAATAGTTCGGATGAACTCTATCTATAACCGCTCAGGATTTCCCCACCCACTCTAGTAAGGGTCGGATGGTGATGTAGCTAAATTTCCCTTGTTAACAAGAAAATTGTTGGTGCAGCATGACCTTGGTCTTGTTCTATAATATTCATAAAATGAAAAATATTATAATGGAACAGGTCTTCCTTATATTCTTGGGTCACCATATTCTATTGATCAACTACTTGAGGAGTGTTCTCGGTAACATCCTTCGGTCTCCCAACCAGCACACGTCTTCAATGTGGAAATTCCCTAAAATGAAAAATATGTTATTTATAACGTACCTATAATACATTTACGAAAATATAAAAAAAGTTTTAGGAAGTCTCATAACTTACCATAACCAAACCAGTTCGCATACACTACTCGAATGAGCCATCTCACAATTGGATCACTACCCTTGGACATCTCTCCCAAGGCCATGGCCAACACAATTATCTACTTCCCACAGTTACCATACTTATCTTTTACCAAATTCAAAATACTTTCCACATCCTAATTTACCCTTTCAACATGTTAATCTACATTTATTTCTTAATTAATCAACATCTTCTAATTGTAAATTATCTTTTTAACTTCCCTTTTAATCCATTCATACCATCTCATTAGGCACAATGTCATTACTTTTTTGGAAAAAATTACTTCCTAACTATCATACAATGCAAAACCATACTCAGTGTGTGCCTAAAATGATTCATGTAACTTATCTACATAGGTGCCTAGAATGTTTCATTAATGCACAACCTCATACCCATCCAACTATGAGATAAATATCAAAAAACCATCAAATCACTGAATAAGTGAATCACCAAATTGTGTAATATCATCAAATATAACAACACACAACAAGAACAACACTCCCCTTCTAGGATGAGTTGGTATTTCCCTCTTACATGGGATAGGTACTCCCAATCATGAGAGCATTACCATGGACTGACACTTTCCTAACCTCCTCTGAACCATCCCTTAAATAGTAAGATATATTAAACAAGTCCTATGATAATATTTTGTAATGTAATCGACCTGGAAGCCACTAACCGGTGCCCCGAGTTAGGTCAGCACGTCACCTCAAGAGATCCAACCTATACACCACAAGATTTCGACTAGCATGGAGGGTCTAATAGGTCATGTAGTGATACAATACCCTCTTTAACTGAGTTATCCAGAACAGAACACAATTTAAATATAAGAAAAAATATGAACCAAATAATAAAATGCATAAATAACTAACTCCCAAACTATGTACAACCACATACAACAATAAATATTTCATTTCATGCAACAGTTCCTGGTGACCAAAACCCCAAAAGCAAGACAAGAAGATGAATCCCCAAAATGGTTTGAGATCTAGTTCTGGAACCTTACGCTTACATACCTCATGTCCAATTTAACTCCCTAGAACATAGCCCTTTCCCTTTTCCAGACCAGCAATCATAAAATCTTCTCAGGGACTGAATAACTATTCGAGATGGATATGAGTATACCTTAGTAGTCCATGAAAAACAGGGTCAAAAAATCTCAATTAAAATTAGATATTGAATGCATGTCATAAAAAATGGAAAGTAAAGGTAAAAAATTCAATAGATCATTCAATATTATATTACATTAAATTATCCTATCATTGAATCCATGTTCACTAAATAGGAATCCCATGGGTTAATATATATTTTTCTACTGTTCAATGTATTATGCATGTTCAATATTATCAAGAATATGGGAATAAAATCAAGTTATATCAAACTAGGAATCACATTATAATAACTTCATAATAATCACCTCAAAGGCTCAGTCCGTGTGGAATGAAACCATTAAGGGAATAGAATGTTTTACCCTTCCCTAACCCATGCATTTTTGGGAGGATCTAGAAACTTGGTCTAACTCGACCCATGGGCGTAGAACCACAAGTCAATACCCCTCTCTACCAAGCGATGTCCACTTGGTTATTTGTTATTCACTCCAATTAATCACATCACAAAAAATTATAGTCAATATATTTTGCAACATCACAAAAATATAAATAAAAGAGATGTTAAAATTATGCCTCGATCAATTAACATATTCATCATTTATATCACTTAACCCTTTATCCCCATTTCCCATTTCCCATGCCTATCTCACTAAGAATATTCAACAGTAAACATAATTCATTATCATATTAATTTTAATACCATTTTAAATATTTAAATGTAAACAAAACAATCACTTAGAATTTAACCACATTATAAAAAATTATCCACCATCCATTATTACTCATTACACAAACCATTTATCTTACTCACATAGTCACTACATAATTATATGTCCATTGTGCACTTTACATTTTTGTTAACCCTATAGGGATGACGGGTACACACTATGGGTGGCGCTAATTTTGTCAATTCATCCAATAGGCATCCCATAGGGGTCCTTAAATGTTCAATTAGTTGATTTTACATCCACAATGTTAATCCATTCAAGGGAAACCAAGAATATAACAATGTAAAATCATGAACAAAACCCTACATGCACAATCCAAAGTGTATCCATGGGATATCACTTGAAGATCACCTACCATGAATATATTGGAAAATACACTCCTAATCAAGGAATTAGATCTCTATTAATCCACCCATTGAGGCCTCAACCCTAATCTCACTGAAAATAAAGGGTTTTAGATATTCGGAAAGAGAGAAGGATGGGATGAAAACCCTAAATGAAAAAGATAAGTAAGAGTGGGATTAGAGATACCTATATATTCAATCCATATCCAAAAGAACTCCAAAGAGCCCCAGGATAAGGGAGACTGGTCCATTTAATCTCTTGAAGGTTTTGGTGTGTCACTAGGGTTAATGGATGAAGAAATATGGAAAATCCTGAGTGGAACATAAAATCTCGTATTGGAATTTTCTTAATATTCTCAATGTTACTAGTCCACATTGTTTAAACATATATTTTGAGAAGCAATACGAAAAACTATGAACATGATAATATCCAAAATCATACCCCCTGTACGGTTACCTAGGATTACCACATGGTTTTCAAACACTGTGCGAAAATCGTGCAACATGCCCAAAAACCCCCTTGTCCTTCCTCTTTCATGTCCCGAAACACTGAATCACACTAGGGTATTCACATGAACCTGAGAATATACTTATTTAACCAAATAAATAACATAAACTGGAACATAGAAAAAATATTCCTTAATGGATTTCCAGGATCGTACATTATGGAAAATGAATTTCCTTATTTAGAGAGGTGGTAGTTGAAATACACATGAATGATATTTTCATTTCCAATTTTAAAGATGAATGAGACATATTATGGTTAGTAAATAAACATAACGATATATTAGTATATTTTTTATACTAATTATTTTATCACTATGGATTTATGAGTTCTAAAGGTGTTAGAGGAAGAAATAAAACTGAAATACTGGGACAAAATATATACCACTTCTTCGAAAAAAATCTCTTTATTTATTATTTAATCCCGCTAAGGATTTTATTATTCCCAAAAAATAACATATTGTAAATTTGGAGGAATTTTAAGATGGTATTTGAGTAGATAATGGAAGAACTATTGTTCTCAAAAGGATTGTAGAAGATATGATTTCATGTTCCCTAATTTATGTTAGGGGTGGGACACTAATGGAATTATTTAATGTATTAAATTACTAAAAAATAATTTTCATGAACATGTTGATTAAAAAGATATAATTTGAATATAAGATAATTGCGAGTTTTAATAAAATCATTCAAAAAAATTATAGGTTTATGTGATTTCAAAACCAATATATATATTTTTAACATGTTGTTAACCATCAGGATGACTACTATGCTATCAATATTTATTACACTATAAGAGTCAAGAATGTGAAAAAAAGAAAAAATGACCCAAAATTTTTCCATGGTTTATATTTACAACATTATCCCATTCAGATGGAAAAATGAATTATTTTTTTCAATTTAAAATCATTTAATAATATTTTTACTATAAAATAAAAATAATATAATTTTATGAACTAAAAAAATATTTTATCCTTAAAATCATCTAGACATGTATTAAATTTTAATGTAACTAATTAAACATAAACTATACATTTTTATTAACCATAAATTTCTAGTTACACAATAATTCATTTCACACATATGGTGATATATCTATGTATTTCTTCTTTTTTTCAATCATTTTTCTAATAGTATTTTTAGAGTTATCCAAGAAAATAGGTGGTATTGGTTTGGTCAAAGGGTGGTTTGGGGTTGTAGAGGATACTTATTAGACACCATGTACCACCCTACTTCAAAATAGTATGTTTTCTAGGGATGAATATCTTGGTGCACGTCCATGCACTAGCAACTAAAAAATCATGAAGACACCTCCTCCTATTGGAAAGATGTTTCCCGGGGTTAGAAAATGATTTATTAGAAAAAGTGAACAATATATCCATACGACAATTTTTTTTAAAAAAAATTTGAACATTTCTCTTCCTATATTTTAAATATCCTAACCACATTTCATCCCCTATTTGACAAACACCATCCTATGCCATCCTACCATTATCTCCCTTTCCTTTTTCCACAATACCTTGGGAAACACATGCTTGGTTTTTTAGGATTTCTCTAAGTCCATCATCTCTTCTTCTATTAGTTTTCCCAGTATTATTCTATCTGGTTTCTCTTTTTAAGAGTCCATAATTACCCAATATGAGTTCAATTTGAAATAATTTTCATTGATGTTGATGTTTGTGGTATGTTCACATTTACATCGGATCATATCTTTATTTATATTATGATTTTCCATAGATTGGTTCTGATTTCAATAATAATTTTTTGTGGCTTCATTTTTAGCTATTATTTTTATCTAAATTAATGAATTTTTTATTTCTATATGTTTTATAAAATATTGTGTTTGTGTTTGTGTGAATAGGGGTGATTTTAAATCAACTACATCACATATGAATTAAAATGGTTAACCCTCCATGGAAATTATAGGATTTGGAATGTGATGGATCAGTTCATTAAAATAGTTATTTTGGTATTTTGATTAATCAATTGTAGAATATTGGAATCCTAGGATTTTAGGTCAAAACGTAGAAATAATTACTCTAGGGATGACACTCTATACCTAGAACGATCACAATACAAAAAAAATTAATTTTGATGGTGAGGGTTAGATGTCCTAATCATGAGTTGAACCTTTATGTATTTGATTGATCACCAAGAGTATAAGGTTACTAGGTTCAAATTAACACTAGATACTTTAGAACATACATTTATTTTAATGATTGTTTACATTTTTAGACTTATGCATCCAATATAATATTTCATTCAATGTAAAATATTTCTTCAAATAAATATTTGTTTTTTCATTTAATAACATTCAAGTTGATTCATATTATAATGGATATTCATTGAAAATGTAGTAGGATCCTACAAGGAATGTGAGTCATACCCTACAAACACCCTCAAGTGTATGTAGATATTGTGTTTTCAAACTCTAGTATAGGAAATGACATATTTGGTGGTGGCGGTGTATACTCTCGTTAGTGGCTTTTCTTTTTTATAATTCTTGTGGTGATGGCATGGTCAGTGGTGTATTGTCACATCATTTGGTGGTTATTTTAATTTCTCTATTTTCCATGTCTTTTTATTTTGTTTCATGGATATAATTGAAAATAAAAATTTGACTAATACCTTGTACAGTACCATTGTTAGAAAACATGTAATGGATGTGGGATATGATGTTTTGTAAATATATTATTGATGTTAGTTATGGTCCTCATGGGATAAAAATTCCCATTTGATATTTTCAATTCCATTAAATATAGTATCCAATACATGTGGTTTTGGGAACATGCTGTAGTAAATTCCACCAGATGATTCACTTGTCAAGATAGATAGAAGCTTAGATTGGTTCATGAATAATGGTTATCACAGCCCTTTTTTCCATTCCATTATGTTATGATATTTGGGAATGTACAGAAAGATAGGATAATAGATTAATATATAAAAACATTATAACATCATTTGGGATGTCGGAACAAAACACCACTTGATTGGATTTAAGTAAACATTGGATATATATGTGTGTGTGTGAGTTGGTTTGACTCCTATTTTAGGGGTGATGCATATGTTATAGACATTATAATTTCACTAAGGTTGGGAGAAGTAGATAAAATTATAGAGAGAAATTTCAAAAAAAATCATGCATTAGGAAGAACATTAATATAGTTTATTTGATTGGATTTGGGTTGATTTCATGAATGATTTATTATTTTTGACTTGTTTAGCATCATGAATCCTCGAAGACCACACAAGAATACATAAGAGGAGCCTAAAGATAGTTCTACCTCAATATATGATTATAGATTAATATACTAAGTGGTTTTGGTATTCATATATCAAGATCGTTCAGTGGGATTTTGTATTACTCTGGATAAGGAACCTAAAAAGGGTTCTGAAAAGGTTCGAGCTTATGATTTAATAAAGAACATTCCTACTTCCCTCTAGGAATTCATGTATCCTTTGGAATCATATTATTGGGTTTAGGATATTGAGTGGATAGTGGGGATCATTGTACCCCTAAGGATATAACGGTAATGTGTGATATGTTTTTTTGTAATTCCATAGTCATAGGTGGTGGATGTTAGTGTTTTGGATTGGGAATTCAGAAAAAAGGGGATGGAGGGATGTCAAGTTATTTCTCACAGTGTAAAACTTCCCAAATACATTGCCTCATGCCAAATACTGGGAGTTTTAATAAGTGCATCAATGTGTGATATTAGTGAAGTAATATTCTAAAATCATGGGAGTGTTGGTCCATATTTATCATGAGGTAGTTTCTAATGAGATTTTAAAATCCCATGGATTTGAGATGCCATTGTGGTTGACATTCTTTCTCATGTATCCTTCTTGAAACTCATGATTTATGTTGATGTAGAAGACTGATATATTATGGTGGATATTTACCACTAATGTTTGTTAGTCTTGTCTGGGATGCTTACAACACTAATCCAAAATGGGATTAGTTTATCTGAACAGAAGTCGAATCATGAATAATAGGGTAATAATGGTGATAGATACTTTTTAAATCCACATCACCCATTTAATAAGTATCAATAAGAGATGTATATATAAACATAAATTAGTGTGGACACTTGTTCTACATCTATAGGATCAATAAGACTGGTACGATTCTCATAGTTGTGAAATATCCAAAACACATGTGGAATGTGAATCTTGGTCTAATACATTTAGAGCCATGGGGACCCTTTATAATGGGTCTTTTATCAATTAATGATATTCATACGGTTCATTAGTTGGTTCTACGAAAAGGAAAACTCAAGAACCTTTATTCCCTAAAGCATACACAAATGAAATAAGAAATAGGTCCAAATACAATTTAAGGTAACGTTTTAATTAAATCGTCAATGTTGATTTCATTATTTTATACATTAGATTTTAACTCATTTTTACAACATTCTTTGTGGATGAGATGAAACACTTGAATAAGAATATGTAAATAAATTTTTTTTCTTCTTATATCTCTTGGATGAATAATGTAGCCTGGATTTTTTAAATATTATTTCTTCTTCTTATTATTGAGATGGACCATTTTAATATGATACTAGGGATGGATTATTTGACATTATTCATGGAATATAATTATTTCTACCACCAGTGGGAGTCAATTTTGGCCCCTGATAAGGGAACATGTGTTTTTTAATGTGAATGGTATATGTTGTCATGATTAGATATACCTACACACCAAGTGTAAAAAAGACACTCATATAATTTTTCTACTATAATGATAGAAGATGATGGTAAAGAATCATGTATGGAATACCTACCATAGTGGATGAGTCTCATGAGGTGTTTCTTAATGATATTTTTATTTACCTCCCTTACAGAAAGTGGATTATACCATTTAATTTTCATCAGGAACATGGTGGATATAACTTCCCTCATAATGTATTATAAGGATCCAGCCTTAAATCTTACTTAATCTTGAGTTATTTTAAGAATAGACATTGAGTATCTTATAAGGTTTAGAGTTTTGGAGAATTAGATCATAAATCATGCATTACATTCCACATTTAAACAAAGTGGTTACATAAAAGATAATATTCATTTTTTTCCCATCAACAGAAACATATTTAAAATAAAACATGTATTCTTTCTTGACACTTCCTAAACATTATCATCATATCATGTACCTTTCCCTTGACCTGTGAAAAACTTTTCAAAAATTTGGGATTAGTATAAAAAGCTCAGTAATGGATATAGAAATACGGAATGGAAATATTAGTACTTGTATACATAAGAATCAATGAAATCATACATTACTCAAAAACATAAGCACGCTAACAAACCTCATGAAATCATAAGATTTATTAATAACTCATAGAAATCATAAGACATAAAGGTAACTTGAGGAATTCATAATATTCATACATAGGGAGTAACCCTCATGGTTACGTTTGGAATACCCATCACTGTATATTCCCTAAATCTCTTCGGAGAAACATTACCGTTTAACTCCTTCACGTTATCCAATTCATTGGAGAGATATATCGGGCTCACTCACCCTTAGTTTATCATGGAACCACCCATCTTCATAAAAAATTCCCATGAACCATAACATAATCTTAACACATAAAATATGCATAAAGGAAACATAACATATCAAAGTTTAAATCACAAGATATCAATAACACGTTGATATAATAAATAAATTATAAAAACCATTTTCAATACCAAATTAAAAGAAAAGTAAAAGATGGTATTTATTTTTCATTTAAAAAAGGTTATGGCTTGTAGAGGAAGCCGAAACTCAAATAATGGTCACGGCGGTGGAGAAGTCGTTGTCGCCGCATACGTACGACAAAAACATTCACTTTTATCATTTAGTAAAACGCTTCGTATAAAAAAGATTCCTTTTGAATGAATGTAAAAGTCAAAGGGTTTATACACTTTATGAATGAAGTTTGTGTATAAACAAAAATATGCCTCAATGAAAGGAGATTGAGATGACGTCCCTTATAAAGAAGGTATCCTTATTTTAAGGATACATAAATCTCATAATTATGTGAAAAATATAAATACACCCAATATAAGTGGATATTAAGTGTAAAACAATCAAATTTCATTCAAACATATTCAAATAATGGCATAATAAATAACTATATGTTGGACCCAAAGAAATCGTAATTTGGTTAAGAAGTTCCTTTGGTAAAATTTGACAGCCTAACAACGTCACATTAAAATTCATAAAATTGGTTGATGAGAGAGAAAATGGTATGTCATGACTTAGGCATACAATTTAAATCAATAAGGATATATAAGAACATATCCCACCATAAAAAGATGTAAATTAAATGACATAACAAAATAAGTCTTTTAAAAAGAGGAGGGTGAAAGGTTCCCTTACCGATTTGGGTAACTTTCGAAACGTACACCCCATGAAAGAAGGACTGTAAAACATTGATGTAAATACTCATAAAAGAAAGTATATTACACAAAGAGTATAATAATGGGTAGTACATACACCACTCAAAGTAAATTTTGGCAAATGTAGCATAAATCCCATGGGAGTAAAAGTGAGATGAAAAATCCCTTACGAAAACTCGACAGCCTAACAGCGCCACTTAAAACATCCAAAATTGGATTTATGGGATAAAATAGGGTCTCTAATAATATGAACATAAAAACTACAGAATAAGGAATATAAAATAACATCCCAAAACATAATAAATATGATCTTAAAAGAAATAAAATAAAAGAGAGTACTTAAAAAGAAAGAGAGAGGTAGGATCCCTTACCTCAAGTCCGACTTGTCTTATTCATTTCCTTGTATTCCTGAATAATATACTTAGGTAAATTTATAATTACTTAAGGACATAATTTAAAGTTTATTATTCAATTAATATCATATATTATAATGTTATAATAATTAGTTAATTAAGTGAGTTCATATCATTCGTTTTGTCGATGTTCGGTACATGAGTCAAAAATGAGCTTGTTTGAAAAGCATTGTCATTGTAGATGTATGTACATCATATCCAAAATAGTATTAATGATGTAAATATCATATATATCCAGTATATATTCTTTATATACTTATTCCATAATATTTGGTGATAAAAAGAAATGAAATGCACCGTTCATGGAGACAGTAGGCCGTGCGTACGCATTAACGCTACATTAATTGCTTTGGCACATTAATGGAATTAAAACTAGATGAGATATATATATATATAGTATAATTCCAGTATAATATATATTTTATATAGGTAACATATGTTCATTATTTTCATTCTTTATACATTCCATGTATTTCATTAATGAGTCACATCACTTGAGGGGGCGGTACTCCACACTTCCTCGTATGAAATTATCACATTTTCATAACATGCAATGAATAAAGGTATGTTTTAAATATAAATTACAGAATCATATAGAAAACATAAATACCATATATATCATATATTAAATATAGTGACATCATAATGTCCACCATGAAAGGTCTTAAGAGAAGATTGAACAATCATCGTTTCGTGAGGCAGTAATTCGCCATCAGTAGAAACACTATGTTATTTAACCATTAGACAGAGGTGCGTATAAGTTCAGAAAAAATTCAACACATAAAAACACAATAGTATACTGTAGATACTTGTTTTGTTATAAAAGAAATGAATAAAAAGAGTTTATGGGGTTTTAGAAGAAAAATAAAACAAAAGAACGCAAGTGAAGACATGACTTTTAAATCGGGTAACTCCTCTTGGTTTGAACCACAAGGGTTTCTTGAAGAGATTTCTGCAAATGTTAAGGCTTCTAGGATGAACAGATGGGTGTGGAGAGATAAAATTAGAAGCGTTTGGTTGATCCAAAGGAATGAGAGGTGTGGGTAAGGGGGTAGAGGTGGGAGACTTTTATAAGAGGGAGGAGGGGCACTCTGGGAATGTCTTGAAAAGTTACTTTATTATAAAATGATTATCGGATATTAAAGGTCCCAAAATTATATATTTCTAGGATAAGGTGATAAGGGTTAGAAATCCACCCATCTAATAGGTTTTGGAAAAGTTTATGTCTTAGAGTTTACGTTATCTTCTCATTTTATTTTAATCGTTCATTAATGAGGTAATCGTTGCTTCATGAAGGGGTGATAAATAAATTAATTTATTTAATGTCTAAAAATTATATAAAAATCAATATAATGTAGGAAATATTTTATTAATTCAAATGGATATTTATAGTCAAAAATATTATTTGTATAACACCATGTAAAAATTGTTTTAGTAAAACAATACATGTTTGTGACATTTTTATTTTAACTTTAAATAAAAAGTTATTAATGTCATTTTCCTACCAAAGTGGCCCCATGGGGTCCCCAAGTTTACCCATGGATTGTATTGGTCGTACATGACTCATAAAATAAGGGTATGACATGTTTCAAGGTCATTTCATATTATTATAACATTATCTTTCCCTTAAATTACACCAATTAGCTTTAATCGCGATTAAATAATCATAAAAGTTAGTATTCACAAAAAAAAATTATTTTAATCTCATTGAACCACATTTTAAATCCTAATTATAACCATGAAAGTAATATTTTTGAAATTCAAATCACATAAGTGGTAACGTTTCATTTAACAGAAAAATCAGTTTTTTAACTACCACTTAGTGGTTTCACTATTCATCAAAAATTGAAGTTTTTCAGAAAAATACCAAAAATTCACCCTAAGTTATATTTCATATTCTGAATTAAAAATGATGTCTATTTTAAAAAATTAAAAACATAAAATTTTCATTAATTAATTTAATAATTAATTCCTAATATCAAGACAAATAGCGTGTTTTTAAAAAACAATGTCTATTAAATGATTGATAGTAGTTTAAGTCCAATTTCAAAGTAAAATTAATTCCAATGACCACCATTGGCTTAAATGGAAATAATATATTCTAATTTCACTCTAAAACCAATTCAAAAGATGATCAAATTATATAAATCAATTAGATTAAAAAGAGGTTTTGAATTAAAATACAACATTTTCACTAAAACTGATCTTTATCGGAAAAATCACAAAAATTTACACAAAGTAAATTTTGATGTCCAGATTTTAAAAAAGATTTTATTTTGACAAATATATCATATAAAATCTTCAAAATAATATTTAAAAAGGGTTTTCCATCAAAAGGCCTTTAATCAACCATTTAACGAATATTAGAAGATTTGTGCTTAAAATTGGATTCATTCGCATTTTATTCCACTAACATTTATTGGAAAAAAGTAAAAATATTTGACAAACATATATATTCATTTGGTAGTTAGTTCTTTTCATTCATGCTATTAAAATGGCTAGGCGTTAACTACCATTTAAAATAATATTATTTTATTATTAGAGTGCAACGTAAGATTTCAGAAAAATCATTGTTGCGTATTGGGTACGCCATCGAGCTTAGCATTCCCTTTTAAATTAATATTAAAATTTTATTCAAAAATATTGATAAATATGAAAAATTAATATTATTTATTTATGTGGGATGTTACATGTATATCCAATGCTATCTTATGGTAATTAAATAATTTCTTAGTCATTTTGGAAGCCAAAGGATACAATGACATCAGGGTATCTCTGTGGTCCAATCATATACACATTACTATAAAGGACAATAGATCTATTAGTTTGTCTATCGACTGCCAAAAGATGAAAAATTTCAACATTATGGATAAATACAATTTTCCATAAATCTATGAACACATTGAATATTGAAAAGGGGAATGATAGTTCTCATAGATTTACCTCTTCTATGGATATCACTATGTATGGGTGAGAGAATCGTATGTTATGAAGAAAAAATTCTAAAGTAGGTATTACCATTCTTTATATTTTGGAAGTATTCATGTCATGAGGAATGATTCAACATTTTTATGGCACAATTGAACTTGGTATACCATAGTTTTTTCAACTTCTAATTCATGGTAATTTCTGCTCATAACATGGTATATTTGACATCATTATAGGAACATGGATAACACTTGAGAACCATTCTTTGAAGACTATAAAATCACTGTATTAAATTCAATATAACATATTGAAGCTTCTGGATCAAATAAGTTAATTTTCATGACCTTGTAATATTATTACATGGGGTTTCAGTTGATCTAGATAAAATAAAGGTAGTTGTTTCGTTGGAGGAGCAATGGAATTTCATTGATTTTAAGAGTTTTCTATTCTAATAATAAGGAAATTAGTGATTTTTATGGATTTATCTTGAAATTACTCACTAATGACCTAACCTTCCCAAAAGAGGGTAACGATACCATGGAATCCATAATTTTTAGAATACATTGAGTAGCTCATGTAGTAGTTAACCACTACCCATGTCTTAATTTTACATACGGATAAACTAGGATATGTGGTCTATTATAACACATCATGTACAATTTATGGTTGTGTAATAATATAGGGCGACCATGTGGTGGAATATATCTCCCACCTACTCTAACCACCCATGATGTACTAGCCAAAATCAGACCTAGAGCTAGAATATGTAATCCATCATGTTAAATCGTTGAGTTAATATTTGATTTGGGAAATGTTCATGGTCTATTAAGACCTCATGATATTCAGCTATATTTCCCCCCAAAAATATCTAATCATAAGTAAAGGTCATTGGGTCAATTGATTTCAAGGGATTGGATTAGATATTATCTATACCCTAGGTAATGGAAATGGGTTTAACGGTGAATTATTATAGAAAATTACATCCCTATCTTTGAAGTATTATAATGATGTGTGTTCTCTAATGGAAATTTTCAATAAGTTGAACAATGAATCCAATGAATAGATCAATTTTATATTTATAGATTGAATGAAGTTGATGATGTCCCTTCACATTCTAAATTGGGAATATAATATGAATGATGTGTTGTTAAATTATTATACCCTGTTAATAAATATTGGGGTGGTAATTGATGGTTTTTTATTTTTTGTTATGGGATTTTTCGTCTCTAAGGATCACTCTATGATGTTTCTATCATGGAGGATTGTGGTCATGGAAGATGTTTATTATTCTCAGGGGGGTTTTCGTCTTTATTCCACCATTATATTTTATCATATGTTTCTCAAATTTTGTGTTTAGATATGAGTTATGATATAGGTAAAATTTTATCATAGTCCTATATCTATAAATAATTAAAAAATGGTTCCAACATATATTATTTTGTATTTATCATATCACCATAAATATAAAAAACTGTTAGGTGGTTCTTAAGGATCTCATCAATGGGTTACCCCATAATCTCAGGGGAAGAGTGTGATTTGGGTTGTTATTGGTCTTCTGACAAATTAAACTCATTTAATTATGATCAAGGACACAACTAATGTGGATGAATTTAGAATTATGTATATCTATGAGATTGTGAGGCTATATGGGGTATTTTATATTTTTATATAGGCTTGGTTAACATCCTTGTTCAAGGGAGTCCTTCGAAAAGAAATTGGGTCATGAGTTAGGATTAGCACGGCATACCATCCACAAACAGATTGCCAGATAGAGTCGGTGAACTATATCCTAGAAATTATTCTTTATGTCTGTGTCTTGGAAAATGGATATTATTTGGAAAATGGATATTATTTGGAAAATCATAGATTTTTTTATTTTTCCTATAATAATAGTTATCAATTCACAACATGGATATTTCTTTTTTAACTATTATATGATCGAATGTGTTAGACTAATATGTGATAGATAACCGTGGGTGAGACTTCTTTTGTAGGATAAAGAATTTTGGTGGAGATTTCTAAAAATATTAAGATGATTATAAAGTAGTTAATGACAACTCAAATTCATATTTAGACCTATACTAGTAAAAAATTACAGGAAATGGAGTTCTCAATTGGTGACTAGATGTTTATGAACGTATCACCTCTCCTGGGTCACCACTATCTTAGAATATAGAGGATGAATATGTTGATATATGTTAAAACATTTGAGATCAATAAAATAATGCGATTAGTGGAATATTTATTGGAATTACCCTCCCAATAAACATCAATTCATATTGTTTTTCATGTCCCATAGTTGAAAATGTACAATCCAGAGCCATTCCATGTGTTGATTTGTGATTATCTTGTGTTGGAACCCAACCTATAAAGTCCCCAACACCAGTATCCCAAATTTAGTGGTAAAATTCTTACATTTTCAAAATATAGAAGATATTTCATATCATTTGAAAAATCTTTTTAGTAGTTTTGGAAGACTAGTTATATAATCCAATCATCATGTTAAATTTAAATTATAATACGAAACATACTAAATCCTATTATAACACCATTATTATCCAAGTTTAAACCAACATATCATTCATAATAAACATCATAGAATCTTGATGAAAGATAAAATATAGAAATGTGTTAGATAAGATGAAAATTTATGGTTAAGTATATTAGAATCTATGATGAATCAATAGTAATAATCAACAATGAAATATAAATACCTAAAAACACATTAATTTTAATCAATAACATTCATATAACTTAGTTAGAATAAATGATGATCTAATAATTCCATACAAATAATCACTTGATCATGAAACATAATCATGGGTATTCTGACTAATTTTGTAACCACATGGAATATCAATAACTTAATTCATAATGATGGAATGCATAATTTTATTTATCTAAAACAAACCATCAAGGATTTTTCTATAAATATAATAAAATCAAGGCTTAATTAATAGACTCTAATATAATTAAAGATTAATTAAAAAATCCTTATTAACGAGTATTGTCTTAGAAAAAACATAATCTAATTTTTTGTAATGAGGCTTAACAATGCCATTTGGGACTATTATGGCCCCCACCTGTCACTTACTAAGTCCAATGAATTCTATATATGAAGGGGTGAAAAAAATCTACATAAACATTTTCATTAAAAAATAACATAAAAATGTGAATACTTTCTCTAGTAAATAACCACAAATGATCCATATAATCATTGATAATGGTATCAAAATAGTACTTCCATTGATGAACTTGCCATAATCCATCCAAAGAGATAATATGGATGCTATCAAAACAGCATATCACCCGCTTTTTAAATGTATAATAAAGGGTTGATGTCATTTATTAATTGAAATACAGTAAAAATACCCTTAAAACTCTTTGAGGAAAATATATTTTTTATTTTGAAAATAAACATTTAAAATTAATGTTCACAAAAAATTTTGAACATTAATTCCATGGAAAAATATATTTGATACTTATAAAATATGGTTTATAAAAACATTTTGGTTATGAAGGATAGAAATTCCATTCCTTTTATTCACATTAAAAATTTACCCCTTTCACTTTTTTGTTATAATAAAATTATGTATTGTTTCATAAATGACCACAATATTCCATTAAAACAAATAGTCAACTATATTACATGTGTAAAAATAATGTTAAAAAATTCAAATAGAATATAAAAAGCTATTTGAAAATTTTTTTTGAACACAAAGACATGGAAGAAAAACATTCAATAGTAGAGACATAAATAAAACCATCAAGAGTGGGATTATGAAATAAATTGTTAGAACACTTTAAAAGGTGAAATCATATGATCAATGTAAGGATTAGATCTAAAAAAATATGTATCATATTAATAAATAAATTATTTCTTTGAAATTTTAGAGGTGTTTTATATAAAAATTATAAAATAAGGTAGGATTATAACATCAAAATATACCTCAATAAATGGAAATTAGGAAGAATTCCATTATAATGAAAATATCATAGAAGTGAGTGATAATAAAATTGATGTATTATATTTTTTCACTTTAAATACAAATTAAGGGTGAAAATAAATCACAATATAGTAAAAATTAATTCCACTCATAATCATATCCAGAAAAATTCCACGAATTAGGAGTTTAACCCAATGAATAAAAGTTGAGTTATGAAATTCCTTACCAAAATTTACTCATTGATGTGATGATTTATCAATTGAATAGATTATTTGTGTCATATATTAAACATAAAAAACATATAGTTTTATAAAATAAGATAATATAATATCATTCCACATATAATCATAGAATTACTTAATCAATGAGATATTTTATAACCCAATGAATTGAAAAATTGAATTAAAAGGTCTCTTACCTCACACTTCCCCTTAGATTGGCATACATCAACCTCTTGTATAATAGTTTAACCAATGTTATTAATTTTTTTAAAAACAATATTAATAGATATAATTATTTATATGATCCCTTTATAACATTTTATATTCCATTAATAAATAATTTTTCATTTTTTTGTTGTTTTGGGTGTGTTTGTTTCATGGTTTCATGGTCAGCTCACATGTGTATATAGATGGATTTTCATATCAAATTGGAATACAGTTCCAAAAGTAAAATGAAAATGGTATTCATGAAATTAGAAAAATATAAAGTTGTTCCATATATCATTTTTCATTCATATGTGTGGATGATTCATGTTATATAATGTTAATGATATATGTTTTTTATTTTGGTGGTTTTTATAAAAATCACAAACTAGATTTGTTTTATTTAATAAAATGTTTATAAAGTAGTTCCATAATAATAAATAGGTAATAATATACCTATTAAAATATTATTTAACAATTATAATACTTCTTTTACCAATCTTGGAGGTTTTAAGGGAAAACAAAAATACCTTATCATTGGAGATCATTAATCTCCATAAATTAGACAATGGTTTGATTTCATTGAATGAAAGGATGTAAGAAAATGAGTGGATAGAATATATTCCAATATCAATATGAAATTAAAATATGTAAATGATACTGCAGTTATTATCATTTTATGGATAAATAATTTGAATATAATTTTGAAGAGGAAAATAATTTAAATGTGCTTGTTTGAGAAAGATACCTCTTGAATATCACCTCTTTGAAGGACCCCTAATAGAAAATGTAAAATTTATTTGTGATAGATTAGTATAAAATAAAAGTGGGTAGTGTGTAGGAGAGTTTTTGGTAGATATTTAATGATATTTAAGGCCTGTGAGAATTAGGATTGGAAGGTGTGGAATTTATACAAGAGGTGGGTGATTTTAAGTGATTAAATTTTTATATTTTTATTTTAAAAGGCCTCCAAATTTGGTTTGATTTAATTATAATTAATTTTATTTATAATTAATGTTTTAAACGATGAATAATTTCCATAAACATATAAAACATCTATTGAATTTTTTCATTTTTTTAATTTTGTTGTTTATCTTTAAATTGCTACATTATTTTACCTATATTATGGTAAATATTTTTCATAATGTGGTATGTTTTTTACACCTAAAAATTGAAATGAACTTATACGTAATTCATACAACATGATTACAAATACAGAATCCATCCTCATTAATATAATTAATATAATTGACAAGAGTTATTTCTAAATATGAATCATTCATAACTCATAATAATATTTTTATTAAGGTTAAAATCATGGATTTTAAAAATTGTTAATCATTAGTTAATAAATGGGAATACTTATGTATTATTTCATTTCAAAAATAATATTTTATCATGAATATTTTTTATTAAATATATATCCATATAATATAATAATCCTATCATAAGAGTTATGGAATTTTGAAAAAAAATTAATTTCACTTTTTAACCAGAATATTAGCTTTTTAAGAAAATTTCCAAAAAATATTAACATAATAACTTCCTTTTGTGCTGAATCATAAATTTCTGATTATTTTTTCAAGTACATTTTTTTTAAACTTTAAGAAATTAATTATTTTCTCTCATAGAAACAACTAATAATAAATTTTCGATTAATACATATATTTACAGAATAAAATTTTTTTCTAATAAATATGTGCTCATTTACTATGTGTAATTAAATTTGTATTGAATGTGAAAAATATATTTATTTTATAATATTGTTCATATTATTTTATCAATCCAATATAGTGGGTAGTTTATAAATTTCATTTAAAAATAATAATATTTTGGAGTTCTTTTAAACTCGTTGATCATTGAACGATAAGCTATCAAATATAGTGTTCTTTCAAAATCATAGGATGTTACACCATAAATAAAGGACTAAGAATCCAATTATGTTTATGGATACCCAAGTGAAATTTATTTGAGGAATGTCTATTCTATTAGAATATGTCATGTTGAAACATAATAATGATGTGCGTGAGACATGGGAGATTATGTTTCTAGGGTAGGAATAGTATACTCACATATAAGTTATTCCAAAAACATATTGAAATTTTTAAGATGGAAATTTCATATGGTGGGGTGAATTATAACACCCATGGTGTGATTTGTAGTTAGTTATCATTTATTATTCATATATCTTTTGTTCTATATTTTTTTCTTCTGTTTCTTTAAAAAAAATTATTTTTGGGATTTATAGAGGTTGTCACACAATTAGTATAAATTTTGATGCATCCCTATAAAAAAATGTCATCCTAAAGAATGGGTCTATCAAGGATATATGACCATGTACTATGTCAAGTGACATCCACTAGTTAACTTGGTGTCCTACCACCACTACATGGAATGACGTTTTTCATGGTTGGCATCACATCATGAGGAAAAACCATTAGCCTTATATATAATTAATAAAATTTAAATTACAACTTTTATCTTCCCAAAAGTTATCACTCCTAACCCATTTTCTTCCACCATTCGACAACCAAATACCTATTCATGCCTCCAACACTTCTCTCCTTCAATTTTAAAAAAATACAAGGGGGTTCAAGATTGGTTCATTAATAACTATTTGTTGGTAAAAAATCCCCCAAGGTAACATTGAAATATTTTTGGGTTGATTGTGTTTGTTGACAAAGTAGGTTTCCATGGAGAATTGTCGAGTTCCATAGAAGTTGTTGAAAATCCATGTTTACAATGTACGATGAAAAAGTGGAGGTGGTGATGCTTCGCGATTATGTCAAATCTTTGAGAACGGCAGAGTTGAAGCGCATCGCGGCGGTGAAGGGCTTTGCGAGGGAGCTTCGTAGAGAAGGCGTGAAATAATGTTGACGGTGATGCTCCGCGGTTACAACGAGCTACGCGAACGGAAAATTTCCATGGTACTTCATGATTTGGACAGAATTCTGGAGGAAACTTCGTAGCTTCGTGATTTGAGATGACGTGGCGTTGACTTCTTGTGGAAGGGTTGAGGGTCGGTGGAATCGCCAATAAATACAGGTCGACCCCCTTGAGAGAAGAAGAGAGAATTTTCATAGAAAATCATTTGCTCTCGGTTCGCGAAGGTAGTTTGCGTAGCCTTTGTGCTTCGTGAAAGAAGAGCTTCGCGGTGGATATTATAGCACCATGAAAGTTGCGCGCTCCGCGATGGCTCAGTGATCTTCGCGAGGGAAGTTTCACTGCAATGACTTGAGCTTCGCGGTAGTACTTCGTGGTTGTGCTTCGCTGTTTTGCTTTGCGAAAAGTAAGGAGCTTCGTGAAGGTTTGTTTGAGCATCGTGAAATTGGGAGCCTCGCGATGTAAGGTGCTTTGTGAAGGTACATTCCAAAGGTAGTTTCCCAGTGGTCATGGGAAAATAGATATTCATCAGTTGATGAAAGTAGGAATTCAATAGAGTATCTATCAACAGTTTAGGATGTGTGCATTCATGCAAATAAAGAGACCTACAAGTCTATAAACTTTGATTGGATTCCCTTCTAGATCAGTGATCCTAGGAAGAGTAAGAAGGTGATCATCTCCACCGGAAGTGAGCCAGAGAGAGAGAAACAAGAGTGAACCTTGGAAAATAGTGAGCTAAACCTAAACTTTGTAAAGGCAGTGAGCCTGGGCATATAAGTGATCTAGCCTGATCATTATTTGCAGTGAGCCTTAGTTGATTTGGTACTGCGGCACATCGTCGTTGTATGCTCCTTGGACGTAGCCTAGTGAGGGTGAACCAAGTTAAAATCTCGGTGTCTTCCTGGTTGCATCCCTACATTGCATCCAAATCAGAACCATCAGATAAAGATAAAGAGAAGTGATCAAGATAAACACATAATAGCAAACGAAGTGACCCGTGTAATAAAGAGGTCTAGATCCAGTGGGGCAGAAAGACTTTTGAAAAAGAATATCCATACCCTGATTCACCCCACCCCTCACAGGGTATATAGTACCCTATTGGTCCTAACACTCTTCATGTATGTCCTCCTATACACTTCTCATGGATATCCCACCATCCTTTGATGGTTTTCCTCTTCATCAGTGGATGTGGAGACCCAAATTTATCTCAATATGACTTTTTGGCATGAATCATGATTTTGGAGGTGTTTTTTACAGGATTCATTCTTACATTTTATTTTTGATTACAAATGATTTTGATTATTTCATAAGAATTGTAATTGGTTTAGTTGTTAGATATTATTTTTTTATTTAAATGTGATTTTCATTACCACTGTATGTGTTTTTAAATTGTTTTAATATACAGATTTCTCATTTCAATACTGTTTATATATATAAGGCATGAAATGGTTAAAACCCCATGAAATTTTTATTATTTGGAAAGTGATGGATTTATTTGAGGAAAAGGGATATTTATTATTTTATAAACAAGGTGTTTCACATGGTAATGATCGGTATTTAGGTGGGAATATTTGAAATGTTTTCAAAGAATGGCCCACCATAATGAGCAATATCATGATACAACAATAACTAAATTATGATTATGTGTATCATTTGGGTCGATCCGGAGACATAACATTATGTATACGATCAATCATTGAGAGTAAAAGAATCTTAGGTACTCATTAACAATAAATACTAAGGGATTACCATATGTTCATATTCAATTTTTTACTTGTATACAATTATTCATGAATTTTTATTTATCTTTCAATTTTAATCATTTTCGAAATTAAAATTGGTTTTTTATATTGTTAATTTTAATGTTTATTTATCTAATAATGGATTCTAATGGAACATATAGTGGAATGCTATTAGGAAATTCATCACACACCCTATAAGTAACCTTTTGTATACGAGATCTATTTTTTGACTTTGGAAAAGTTACGACCATACAAGGAGATCGATGCGACTAATTTTTTTTTGTGGATTTCCTTTTTGAATGTATTGGTGGTGGTTTCATGGTCAGTGTTCAGTCCTAATGTCTGAAGGATTATTTTGATATTTCATTTGGTTTCCCTCCCCTATTAACGGATTTTGGTTTCTAGTATTAATTGAAAATTTCATATTTACATAGTCCTTGCACGTTCCCCTTTTAAAAAACCATTTCATGTATAATGGATATAATTTAATATATATCTAGTATTAATGTTGCTTTAGTGTCTTACGTGATTATTATTCCTAATGGAGTTCTTCCTTGCCTAAGAACTTTTTTTTGGCTCATGGTTACCAATAAAACCCTTCAGACCATCCCGAATGTTGGGATGGGTTTCAGGCTCAATTAAATCATAGACTAGATCCTGATTTTTCATCCAAAAAAATATTATATTTTATGTTATTAAAATCATTTACTTTAACTATATAGTTATTTCTACAACACAATTCATGTGCTGTATAAGTGATCAATGAAAATTAAAAAATTAGTAAAAATTTGAAAAATCACTAACATAATAAAAAAACAATTATGTTTACAATAACCTTTATTAATTATTACACAACCATTTTTTAAAATGTGAAAATATACGAGAAATTTTCAATTAAGAGAGTGAGAATTTATATTTTTCTTTCCTTAAAATAAAGTATTTTTAATTTTTAATGAAATACGGCACCAAATTGCATAAAATAAAATATTGGATGAGGATAGTTGAACCACACTCTTCAAATTGATTAATAGCAAGTATTAGATCCCTTTTAGTCCTTTACATATTATTTTAATCTTAAATTACTTGATTAACCCTTATTAGGGTGAAAAATAATTAACACGGTAACTATTCATTAAGAGAAAAAATAAATGGAGAATATTTTCCATATTTGACCTAATTATTAATAATATGGAACTAATTTTAAATATAAAATTTATATAATTGGTACACACTTTTTACTACAAAAACAAAAAACACAATAAAAAATAGTTTTCAGAGAAATGTGTTTTTATCCCCAAAAATGAAATTAAAAAAATAATGCATTATGATGATTCCTATATAAGTAACTTTATTATTTTTAATTAAATTAAAATTATGTAAAATTAATATCAAATTCAAATCATAATTGTAAATTTAAATAAGAAAAAATAAATATATATTTTTTTTAAAAAAATTCAACAATTCACTAGAAAATCAATTTAATAAAATATTCCTAGGATTTATCTATAAGATAATATAAATTTGATAATTTATCAAATGAAATTTATTTTATAATAGGAAGTTTTATATAAAATTACAAATTTTGGATATAATATTTTCTACAAAAACGCAATAAAAATAATTTAGAAAAAACATATTTTGGAAGCTTAAAATGAATTCATGGAAAATTGTGTGCTCATTTACTAATAGATTGACCATTAAAAATTTAATAAGTTCTTAAAATATATATAAATATATATATATCATAATGTAGTTACTTTATATTAATATTCTATAATACAATAGCTATGATATACTGGCCATGTGTTTATTATAATATTCATTGTTCTGTTAAAATCAAGGATGTCTATTGTATATGCTGTAAATCATAGAATAATATAAATATATTGTGGAATTATAGTTTATGATATTTCAATGTTTTTAATTATTAGTAACCAATTAACCTATATAAATTTTTAATTCCCTTGAATTCAAAATTCAATTATAGCTATAATGATATTCAAGGATTTGATTATAGATCAATGTAGGAAATTGATTATGGTTGGATTATTTTTCCATGTTTATATATGAGGTTAGTATTAGAATAATACTTTTAAAAAATATATATATTTATAAATAAATAAAATTTATATGTTATATTTATTGTTTTTTGAGATACACAAAATATATTTATCCATGTAATAACATCAATTAGTAAACCAAATATAAGGGAATAATATCTACTAAGATTGATATATAGTTTTCATAAAACCAGAAATTTAAAATAAATATTCATGGTATTAAAAAATAAAATATATAGTAATCAGATATGGATTTCTATCCAATAAAAGGTAATAAACATATCCTTAAATTTGTTAACAATTAATATAATGATAGTATAGAGAGTAGATAAATTATATATACTTAAATAATGGTTCTATCACATATTCAATTCTAGGTAATATATTTTTTATTTATAAAATTACTATTATGTTTTCAGAATTTCAAATAAATCAAGATGAAATATACAGGGAAGCATTCAAAATAATCCAATTTTATGTAGGAAAATTTGACAGATATAGTATAGGTACATTGATTAGTGGTAGAGTAATTTATTAACGAATGATATAAAACTATCCTTCTAGAAGACTATTTTGATTTAATATAATATTTATTATAAGAAATTATTAATAAAATAGAAATAAATCATGTGATTTACATATCTGAAAAATAACGTGTATATCATGGATTCTGATGATTATAAATACCTAGTTGAAATATACAACTATTATTTATAGTTTGTGAAATTACATCAAGGATGTATATTATTGAAAAATTCTAAATTTTGATAAATTATAGCAGTTCTACTAACCATGAATTCAGATTATGATAGGTAAATGATGGTTTTAAAAGGGATATATCATCTCTTAAGGTATTTTACATTCAATGCAGACATTATAAATAGTAGATTAGTCATAGAATAAAACATCAAAAGTATAGTTATTAAATCCATAACTCAATGGAATAATGATTTATTATATGAGATATACAAAGATGATATTTAGGAATTTTGATTCGGTGTTAGTGGATGTTCTATAAGAATGACTGCCCAAGTCCCATCATAATGATTTCTTTTCAATTATCATAACATGTAATTGGAGAGTTATACAATGTGTATACTTATTACAATAGTGTTATTAAAAATATATATACTATTTACATATTAATTTACATATGTTATTTATTCTATCAGAATATTATGGTACTACCCAACTATCTTGATTTTATCATGATATTATGAATATAATCTCAAAACTACATTAGATGTTCTTTATAACTCAATAATGGGACCCAAATGATTTCTAGTTTTTAGGTGTTAAGGGTTCCTAAAAATATCTATTTTTTCTCATCTATTTCTCACATGAAAATCTCATGTAAATGTGATTTTTAGGACTAATAATCCATTCAAAAACCACATTTTTGTTATGTCATTGGATGTTCTAGTATATGAACTTCTGTGTTGGTATATTATCTTGATATCATTATTAATGTGTATCATTTGATTACATACATTAATGAATGATGGAAACCATGTAGATTATGTCTATAAATAAGGGAAATGGTTCAATTGTATCATTTTTGGTATGACAGTGATTATTTGATACAGACAAGATTATTTTATCCTAAATATAGAAAGGTGGTATCTTTCTCCTATTGTCTAGGATGTTATTCACATTACAAAATCCATATCCATAATCAATGAGGTGAACTATATATAATGTCGGTAAAAATGAAAATAAATGATAAATATAGGACAAATGGAATATGAATACTACTTCATATGATATCACGAGATAATGAGATTATTTTAAAAAATATGTGTTTGAATGTGGATTTAATTTTTTGGATTTATCATTACATCTTTATGTGATAATATCTGATTTAAAATACCTCTATTGGCTTATGATTATATAATATGGATATATAATTAAGGACAAATATGGCCACAAACCATGTGTATCAATAATTTCCAAAAAATTATATAAATTGTAGTTTTGGAAAATGCGTCCTCTATGCCTCTAAGACATTGAATTATTAATTGTAAACTATAAAAATGAAATGTTACATAAATTTAATCAAATGTTATTAATGTAAAAAATTAATAAAAATTTAATTGATTCATACAATAATTTTGAATCATTTTATGTATATATAAATTGAATATAAAAAATGTATTTTAGAAGAACATTATTTATATAATGTTCATTAAACTAATTTAGGAGGTATAAGAAAATTTAATAGCTAATTTAATCATGGGACATGTGTCAGCATTAAAAGTGAGTTTTGAAATATATATTAAACATAAAACAATTTCTGTATTTCATTAGTTGTTTAATGGGATTATTTTAGTTTTATTTATTCCTTAGATGAATAAATAGAATTTATTTAATTAGATCCCTAATATAAACTGAGAAATAACACCTAAATGGATGGGGAAATATTTTGAAATAATTTACCTCCTCATTATATCTATATATCTCTCTCTTATGTTTAAGAGATGAAAACTAAAAGGATGTTCACTAACTCATCAGTTAAAATATTCTTATCAATTATGTGATCTTTTAGTGACTGAAAGGACTTCATAATGTTGATTATTATTCTTATTATTTAAAAATTGATACAATTAAAAATGAATATTTTGTGGTAAAATAACCAAAAAAATGATGGGAATATAATAATAACTATAGTTAAAGGAAATAAAATAACATTAATTATGGGATATATCATAAAAAGTCTAAAATACCATGTGGGATCTAATAAAAGATAATAAATAAATATATGACTTTCTAATCTGATGAAACAATCGATAAAATATGGAGTGGTAAAAACAATAATATTAGATAATATTTTACTTTTGATAAAAGTGGTTAAATATATATAATTGATCATCATCAGATAAAATTATTGTTTAAATTTTTCCTTAGATCCTCTCAATAATTGACTCCCAATTCAATTGAAATGTGGGATGTTACTCTACATTATTTGAGTGTTCAATCAAACCTCTTTTAATTATGAATCTATATATATTTTAAGGAAAAATTATATGTAATGGTAAAAAATGTGAATCCATTATTCTTACAAATTCAAAAAATAAATATCTTTTTTAAATTGTATTTATATGTTGTCGAATTTATATGAACCATAACCCCCCCCCACCATCTAACTCAAATGGAGATCATCGTCAACCCTTAATCAGTTGAAAACATTAGAATTTATCTTTTTGAAAATTATTTATCATCATGTTAAACTAATTTACATTTTCCATAAATTTTTCAAAAAAATACTTATAAAATTAATGATTTAATGTATCTAATAATATTTTATATCAATATATTTTAAATTATTATAAAAATTTATCTATATTTACAAATAAATACGACCTTGGAAATCATATATTATAAATAAATCCTAAATAAACATTTATGAAAGGAATAAAATTAAATATCTATAATAATTTTTTTAGTCGTATATAATCATAATAAATATTCAATATATTGTAGAGAATATAAAAAATAATTATATTTTCTTACTTACATGAAAGAAATACCTATGTAAATGTGATCAGGTTGCGTAATGTGAATTTTTTATTTTATATATCCTTCTATATCGAGTTTTGTAAGGACACAAATATTATGTTCCCCAATAGTAACACATATTACTAAAATATATGTAACACATAGATATCAAATTTATTACTCTGATTCTTTCTAACGTTATTTTCCTCTATTTTATTTAAAATTATTGTCCACACCAACAATATGTGATATATCAGATCTCATACATAGAACCGAATCCAAAAAAATAACTATAAATGAGTCAAAAATGTATTCCATATCCTATCTATAAACATTACTAAATTTTCAATAACTTCTAATAAATTGAAAATTTAATCGTAGAAGTGTATAAAATAAGAAAACATTTTCAATATAATATATATAAAATACATTATAAATATAGTTTTCTAATGATATTAATAATTTTCTGTAATTTATATCATGTGATATTATCATGATAATAATCTATCACACATTCTCCAAGAAATTCATTACAAAATAAATATAGAACTAATTATTTAATTTTCGAATTAGTTAAGAATCATGGAAAAAATAAGAACATATTCAATAACAATTAGTGACATAATGAAAACAATATAAATAAATTATTAAAAAATTTATCAGTGAAAAGAAATTCCTTTCATTAATAGATGATGAAATTACATTTATAAAAATATTTAATAGTGTTTTATTTGAATATTATTTCATAAAATAATATATTCTATTTTTCATGTAGACATAATAGTTTTATCTTCTCCTATTGACCTCTCTAACTGTTTAATAAAAATATCCCCCTCTAAAGCAATATTTTGTTAAGTAATATATACATCCGCTAATAAATATATTTTTCAAGACAAGTATTTAATCCTTATATAACTCAAACTGAATATATTTTAATTACTAGTGAGAAAATTACATCAAATTTAGTACTGTTATTCTAAATAAAACCATAAAAACTAACATTAAATTATATAATATAATAGAAATAGATGTTATATTTTAATTAGATAAATTCATTAATTCTAATTAAATTATGTCTATTAATAAATACCAGCTTAAATTTAACATTATCATTAAATTAATTAACATCAAAATCTAATGATGTCACCAATTTATCTTTGTTGGTCAATGTGGATACTCAAGAGGGGGGTTGAATTGAGTTTCAATTAAAATTTCTTTTAAAAAATTTTACGATTAAATTCCCCCAAATTAAACAGCCCAGTTAATTAAGGCAGTAGAGAAATAAGTGATTTATTGTTCAACAGGTTTCTCAAAGGTTGATTAATCCTCAGTTAAATCAGTATGAGTACTAATTCAAATTTTGAAACAAGTTTACTAAACAAATCACATATACACACTAACCAGAACTATCTATCAGATTGAATATAAAAAAAATTTATTTCTTTGAAAATATTAGCAGTGGATAAATGTAAAACTGAGTAATTGAAAGAATAACACAACGATTTAAACAAGAGGTTTAGTCTTATGCCAAGACATAATCCCCTCCACATGGTGATCACCTCCACCAAGAAGTTATATTTAATGAATGATACACATCCTATATTAGGCTTTACAATAGTTTTCAAACTATACAGGTTTGGAAACCTCTACCATAGTTATACGTGGGAAAGTAAACTACCAAGACACACTAGGCTTCTTCCATAGATATGCATGGGAAACAAATGTAAAGATAGTTTGGTATGGGGATTTTCATTATCCCTCGGTTCAAGCACAAGAGTCAGTGTGTGTATGACATACACCTTACTCAAAAATGTAATATACTTAAACACAGTAGAGCTAAATATATTAGAAAGAAGTTTAGAATGCTCTGGGTGTTGGACAATCAGCTCTAGACTGCTTGAAATGAAGGAAATGATGTTTTTGTCCTTCTCTGCAAGTTGCCTCCAAAACAGAGTGTCGTAACTTCAAGGTTCTGACATCCAGATGTATAGATGATCAGATTCTTGGGTTAGAAGCTATTTGTATCTCACCACCACATCCTTGAAAAATGTTCTTTCAACAGATCGTTTGGAACCTCCAGGAACTTCAAAATGAGTGCTCTAGTTCACTTCTTCTTGCTTCTTGTTTCAGGTACGTTATGTGTCTCGTGTATGTGTGTATATTCAATATACTTAATATCTTTTCTATTTTTGATTTTTGTCTCAACTCATATATATATACACTTTTCCAGCTCAGCTTTTTCTTATTTGGTTCAGCAGGGGCTAAGAAGAGAAATGTTTCAACCACATGTGGTCTTCCTCGTACCTCGTATTGTATCTTGATGTGCCTAAAAATATCATTAAATTATGCAAGGTTCATTAAATTGTCTAGACGTGACCATTATGATAGTATTAATAAAATTGGTAAAGTAAATAATAGGTTATCATTAGACTGGTAGGAGATTCATGTAACACTGTAAAAATCAACTATAGGCTCTTCAACTGTGGACTTCATCGGTAGGCTCACAGTAGACCTTTAACTGTAGGCATCAGTCAGTAAGCTTGATCAGTGGTATACTTTAACAGTAGGCTTCTAATGGTAGCTATGTAACATCAGACTACTTCTACAGTGACCTTATCTTTAGTAGACTATCTCAACAGGTATCCTCATCAGCGGTGGAGTTTGTATATCATAATACTTCCACTAACAGTAGACTTTGAACAATCATGGACTCTATCGACAGTAGGAGTTGTCAAGAGGTAACCTTCTTCTGATGGTAGACATGTCTAACGGTAGATTTGAATGGTGAATCTCTTAATAGAAGACTTAAGAAAGAGTCTGACAGTGGACTTCTAACAGAAGCCTTGTCACAGCAGTGACCTTGTAACAGTGACTCTGTCTGTAAGCTTTGATAAGGAGAGTAATAATAGACTTGTGATAGTGACCTTATACCAGTATCTTATAATAGTGATAGTAGATCTTCAATTGTGACCTTTTAGAAACAGTGACCTAGAGTAACAGTGAGTTATAACGGTGACCTTGAATAGAAGGTGCTTATCATTAACCTTTAACAGTTAACTTATACTTAATGAAATGTAAAATGTAGGCTGTTTCAACAAAGTCATGAGACTAAAAATATAAAATTTTCAGGATAAATAATATGAATATAGATTAAAAAGGATTAGCTAATGACTAGATATAATATGATCAGCATTTAAACATGATTTGGGATTATCAAAATTGGTGAGTCCAACAATCTCCCCCTGTTGATAATAACAAATTATGCCAGAATGTAATAATTATAGGTATCATAGATAACCACACATAATACAGTTACTTAAACATAGATCAAAATAATCCTTAGATCAGTTGTAATATCTCATGTATAAGAGAATAATTAGAGTGAAAAATCAGAAAAGGTACATTAGAGAGTAAATAAAATCTTAGCATTGGTACCATTTGTCCCACTTTGTGATTAGAAAAAAGAAACACAAATAAAGAGAATAGAGAAGGCTTGTATTAATGGAATTACATGACTAGTCCCACAAATAATACACAATCCCTATCAAAAGACATAAACAAACTCAATCCACATCATTTGTAGCTAAGTGATCTTTCCCTCTGGAAGAAGAAGATGGAGGATGAGAAGGTGGATCAGCAGGTTTAGGAATTGCTGTAGGAATGACTTGTGGGGTAGAAATAGAATCTCTTGTGGGTTTGTAGTGTGTAGCTCTCTGAGGTATCAGTGGAGTAAGGCTTCTGATGGCCTCAACAAAAGATATCATGGAAGAATTATTGGGTTGAGATGCAGGTAAGATAGGAGGGATTATGACAGCGGTATAGTCCACATTGAGAAAGGGTAGGAGAAGGTTTCTGAAGTCCATAATGATGATTCGTCCACTTTCCATGGCTGATATGAAATCATCCTTGTTCTCTATAAATTTCTCTAAGTCTAGATTCAACCGGTCCAGAGGAGTGACTTGTTCTATGACAGCTCTCGTGATTGGTGGAATCTTGAGGTTTCCCAACAGAAGATTGAAATGAGTATCCATCTGATGCTTGGAGTAAATCCTTTTATTATAGAAAATATATTTTCCATTATAATCTTCTGGTCTCGGGGAGCCTCTCTCATGAAGTCACTAACTACCTTATGAACTTCATTGGTAGTGGAGATAATCTGAGTCATAGAGTGAGGATCAGGTGCACTAACACCAGGACGATTTGATAACTCTTTAGTGACCACTGACATGAATGCTGACAAGTCCACATGTGGTGCAATGGAGGTTGAATCAGAGGTAGAGGCAGTCAATGGTTTTATTCAAAAGGCAAAAGTTTCCTTAATCGACTTGGTCAACCCACTGATGATCTTCTTGACATCTTCATCCTGACACTTCACATGAGCTTTCATGTAATCCTTAAAACATTCAATCTTTGTAACCAACTGTTGCACCACACTTTTGATGTAGTGAATGTCTTTTTCTGTTTGGCCCTTAGAATCCATTAGAGCTGTCAAGCTTACCACTGACTATCTTATAAGTTCTACAGACTGAGACACATCATTGTCTTTATTTTGGAATTGAAATATTTATTTTGATAAGCTAGCATGAATGGAATACTGGACTCTAGTCATCTCAGGGGCATTCATCTCTTGAATTAGGCCCATTGACTTTTCTATTTTCGAGGGCCTATTATCAATCATCTAGTATAGATCGGTTTTCAGTTTCTCCAAATCATACTTAGTGAAAAGGTTCTCAAGAATGGGAACCACTGGAGGTACTGCGACAAGTTTTAAAACAGCAGGTACAGGATGTCTTTTGCTTGACATATCACAATCTGAATCATCATAATCCATACCAAGTACCAAGTATCTAGGATCTTCTGACCATTCATCAATGTCATGAAGAACATATACTGAACCAAAAGCTCCCCCTCACTTGGAGATATCTCCTGAGTATTCTCCTCAACTTGTTCTTCTCTAGGTAACTCCATAACCTCCTCTTCAACTCCTGCAAATTCAACATCAGTCTGCTCCGTTGGTTCACTAGTGGGGTGAGTCACAACCTCCACTGAGTCATCAATGACTTCTATTTCAATGGCAGTAGATGCCACTCCTGCTTCTTGATTAGACAATGTCCTGTCTGTATTATCTATTAGATGGCTCAAACAGAGCTCCCCTTCTTTATTGTCCTCATCATCAGCTTCAGCAACAAAAACCTCCTTTCCATCATCTTTATCACCATCCTCATTTTCCTTATGAGCAGAATGATCTGACTCAGTAGCCTCATCATCTTCAGTGGTGCCTCTGACAATTTTATGAGATACTTATTATTCTTCACTGGTCTCATTTTCACTATCCCTCAAAATAGTCTCTTCTTGGCAGTTCTTTTGGAGGTCTAGGTGCTCCAAAAGCTACTGTCCATATAGGACAGTCAGGTAAATCAGGATCACTCCCTTCATCAATGGGGGTGTTCTCTCTTTTTGGTTCCACAACTCCTTCAACTTCCTCATCCTCATCTGAATAAGACGGTTCTGGCTCATCAAGATTCAGACCTGGATCTCTCATGTCTTATGGCCTGGATATGTTAGTATAAGGGTCGAACTTTTCATACACCTTTCCTTCATCATTCACCCATGCCTTCTTCCAGGGATTCCAGCTAATTTTCATGAATTTTCAAATAACCTTGGAGATAAAAACTCTATTCTTATCCACTATCATCTCTCCTTTATTTCTAGCTACACCCTTTACCTTTAGCATTACTGAAATTAGCTTGGAGTGGAATAGGGAATTGGACTTGGATCTTTCCTTAATCATGTCCTCCAATTGTGCGATCATTAACCTACAAAGGATGATCTTATCCCAATGCTTTAGCAAGTACATCAGGAATATTTCCTGATACTTAAGAAGAGGAAAATGCCCTCTCCTGGGACTAATCACATGCTGAATGAACTTAAATAACAGTTCGTCTTCTCCATTCATCTCACCTGCAATGATCTTCCTTGATTTTCCATTTCCTGTCAGCTCTTCCCGAGATTTTTCATATTAAAAAAATTCACTGTCTTCAGGAGCCACTCCAGAATAGTATTCATCAACTCTTTCAGGGGGAACTCTCAAGCAGCCGGCCCACTCAGTAGATGAAAACCTGACTTCGTTTCCATTAACTCGAGATACCAGCCTATGCACATCATCTTCATCTTCTAACTTCAGGTATTTAAATAATTCCTTCACATTCTTCGGGTATCACAGTCCATTGTTATTGGAAAAGAATTTGGTTCATCCCTAAACATCTAGTGATTCCAGCACTAATGACTTGCTCGATAGCAGCCAGTCTTCACTCAGTTACTTCTCAGCCACGATTTCTCTCTTTGTCAGATGTGGGGGGACAGGTCCTATTAGGCTATTACTGGTACCACTGGACTCGGGTCGAGTTCTCTTTGGCCTTGGCACATCCTCATTGACAGTCGGGGGTCACTTGGTTCTAGCCATGGATATTGAAGGAGGCTCAAGGGTTCAAATGAAGAGTTAGGGTTTTGGGATTTCGAGAGAATGTTTCGAGATTTAGAGAGGAATGTGGATTGAGATATGTTTGTTGCCTTTAGTTTAATAATTATGGGATTAAAACAAAATAAAATAGAAATAATGAATAGTAATAAAGACGATTTGGATTCTCTCAAAAATAACCGGTAAAAATCAAACAGTGAGCTATCCAACAATGGGTTTATTACCAGTGAGGTACACTAGTGAGGTGCAACGGTGAGGTTCAATGGTGAGGTCCAATGGTGAGGTCCAATGGTGATGTCCAATGGTGAGGTATAACAGTAAGGTTCAACAGTGTGGTGTATCGGTGAGGTTCAATAGTGAGGTGAACTATACCGAAATTAATCATACCTAACCCATGTTTGATTTAATTTAACCTCTCATAACTCCTGGTATTTGTGAATATATCATCCAATTGATGTTCAGAGCCAATGAATTCAAGAGTGATATCACCCTTTTGATAATGATCCCTCAAAAAGTGATGTATCACATCAATATGCTTTTTCCTAGCATGAGATACTAAATTTTTAGAATGTTAATAACACTTGTATTGTCAAGTTTTATATAGGCATGTTTGAATTGATATCCATAGTCTAGTAAAGTGTGTTTCATCCCCAAAATATGAGCACAATAACTACTAGCAGCTATGTATTCAGATTTGGAAGTAGATAATGCAACATAATTCAGTTTCTTACTACTCCAAGATACTAGTGACTTGCCTAAAATGTGACATGTCCCAGAGGTGATTTTTCTACCTAATTTGCAACAGGCAAAATCAGCATCAGAATAACTCAACAAATCAAATGATTGACCTTTTGAATAAAATAATCCTAATATAGGAGTATATTTGAGATATTTAAAATTAATTTTAACATCAGTTAAATGAGACTCTTTTGGATTGGCTTGAAAGCGAGCACGCATACATACACTAAACATAATGTCAGTTCTTCTAGTTGTAAGATAGAGTAAACTCCCTATAATACCCATGTAGTTGGTTTGAAACACTGGTTCTCCAGCATCATTAGCATCCAACTTACAAGTGGTACTCATAGGTGTGTCACTGCCTTTAATACCATCCAAGGAAAAACGTTTTAAAAGATCCTTAATATATTTACATTGATTCAAAACAATGCCTTTTTTATTTTGAAATATCTGAAATACAAGGAATAATTTGAGTTCCCCCATTAAACTCATTTCAAACTCATTTTGAATCATTTTTGGAAAATCAATACATAAAGAATTTTTAGGAGATCCAAAAAATAATATAATCCATATAAATTTGTACTTTCAAAACATCTTAGTATATCGTTTTAATGAATAGTTTAGGATCATCTATTCCTTTGGTAAAACCATTTAAACTAAGAAAAGAGATGAGCCTATCATACCATGCTCTTGGAGCTTGTTTTAAAACATATAATTATTTAGAAAGTTTAAAAACATGATTTTAAAAATGGGGATTTATAAAACTAGGGGGTTTTTCAACAAACACATCCTCAACTATATACCCATTTAGAAAAGTGCCTTTAACTTCCATTTGATATAGTTTAAAATTAAGATGAGCCGCATATGAAAGTAGTATCTTAATGGCTTCTAATCTAGCTACAAGTGCAAAGGTCTCTTCATATTCTATTCCTTCCTCTTGACTATATCCTTGTGAAAATAAACTAGCCTTATTTCTGAAAATTTTTCTAGACTCATCAACTTTGTTCCTAAACACCCACTTTGTGCCTATTGAGAAAGTGTCCTTTGGTGTTTCCACAAATTCCTAGACTATGTTTATTTCGAACTGATTTAATTCATCTTGCATAGCCATTACCCAAAATTAATCATTGATAGCATCATTAATATTCTTGGGTTCAAGATGTGAACGAAAACCATGATGTTCAAACTAGTTTCTTAGAGAATCTCTTGTTTGTGTTCCTCTATTTAAATCACCTACAAAAGCATCTAGATGATGGTTCTTAAGAGTCCTAATAACTCTAGGAAGGGTTGAACTAGATTCATCATTGTTGTATGTTGGTTCAGAATCAACAGGTGCAGATTCTAGAAAATTCCCAGAACTGGATACTTTTACAGGGGATTCACTATCTTTATCATTAAGGTTAAAACTTTTCAAATCCTCCTCAAGATGTTCAAGAGAGGTTTTAGGCTCTTGTGGATCAGTCTCATTGAATTTTTCATGAATTGATTCTTCCACATATTAGGTATTCTTATTGAACACTCTATAGGAATTAATTTAGATAGAATATCCCAGGAAAATTCCTTCATCACTTTTGGGAGAAAATTTCTCAAGATTATATTTAGTATTAAGAATAATTAGTTTGCAACCAAAAACTCTAAAGTAAATAACCTTAGGCTTCCTATTATTCTAAATCTCATAAGAGTCCTTCTTTAGAAAATGTCTATTTAAAACTCTATTGAAGATATAACAGGCTGTGTTTATAGCTTCAGCCCAAAAATAAACAGGTATGTCATACTCATTAAGCATAGTCTTTGAAATTTATTGAAGGGTAATATTCCTTATTTATAAAACTCCATTTTTTTGAGGTGTTATAGGGGTAGAGAAATTGTGACTATTGGAATTTTGTGAGCGGTAAGACCCAAACTCCTGATTTTCAATTTCACAGCCATGATCACTTCTCAGGGTCTTGATTATAAGTCCACTAATATTTTCTACAAACATGGAATATTTTATAAAATAGGAACACACTGCACTATTGTTAGTTAGAAAGTATACCCAAGTATACCTAGAAAAGTCATCTACAAGAACATAAACATAGTGCTTCCCGTTTAAACGTGAAACTATTGATGGTCCAAAAAAATACTTGTAAAACAATGAAAGTGGTTGAGAAGTTGAAACTTCATTATTTAGTTTTAAAGAATCTTTGTGTTGTTTCCCTATTTTACAGGGATTACACACTTTGTCAAGTGGGAAATCTAATTTGGGTAAGTCTCTAACTAAACTTTTCTTTGGTAGATTCCTATGTGAGTGCACATTGCAGTGTCTTAACCTTCTATGACACAACCAAGATTTTTTAATGAAAAGCATTTAAGCAAGAAACATTTTGTTTGGATAAGGAATTTAAATCAATAAAAAATACATTATCATTTCTACATGTAGTGAATACTAAAAGAATTTTTTTATTTAAAAACATTGCCTGAATCATTTTCAAACTAAACATTAAATCCATCATCACAAAACTAAGATATTCTAAGTAAATTGTACTTAAATTTATCAGCAAATTGTACTTTATAAATTTATATTGTATCAGGGTTACCAATCTGGCCAAAGCCAACGATTTTTCCTTTTGCATTTTCACTGAAGGTGACAAGCCCACAGTCAACACTAATTAGTCTCTTGAAGCGTGAATAGTCTCCAGTCCTATATCATGAATATCCACAGTCCAAGTACCATAGAGTATTACAGGAACTCTTTAAACAACATCCCTGCAAAACAGATTAACCATGGGGTAATTTTGGTACCCAGATCTTCTTGGGTCCAGAGAGGATAGCTAGTAAAACTCTGGGAACCCATACTTGATTTATAGTTTGTCTAAAATCAATAACCATATTTTGAGACATAAAAACATTGTTAGGTCCTTTAGAAGATTGTTTCTCAAAAGATAGTCCAGAACAAGAAGTGAACTGTCCAGATTTTGGAACAAATATGGTCTTGCTAATTTGTCTCTGTACAAGATGATATCCTAAACCATTTGTATATTTTGGAGCAATATGTTTTCTTGGAAACTGATTCAATGTATCCCTAACAGCAGTGAACTTATCAAGATCCTTTCATAGTTGTTCATTAGTCAATTTTAATTATTTATTTTTCTTTAGAAGTTTAGCAATATTCAATTTTTCTATATCCAGATTTGACTTGTAATTCACATTTAAAACATTCTGTCTTTTTAATGACTTATATTTGTCCTTGAGTTCAATATAAGTATCCTCAATCATATTGAAATATTCAAATAATTATTCTTTAGTCATAACTTTATTATTATGAGAGTCACTTTAATTCCTAGAATAATAATTATTATACACAATGGAATTAATTGTTACCTCAGATGTCTCTGTCATAAAGCCTAGATTTTCTTGTTTGTTCTGTTCTATGTCTGAAGCATCAGATCCACTCAAACTATATTCCTAATCACTCTAAGTTTCTTTCATATCCCTTTTTAACCTTTCCCTTATCATCATATTTTCTCTTCAATTTCAACCTGGGTTAGTCTTCTTTCACATGAAATTTTCGTTTAAATTCATAACATGCTATTTCAATTGTATTCTCATTCCACTTCCTATCTTTCTTCCATTGTCCTTTATGATCATATTTTCCTTTGAAGATTGGATTCCTAAAAATTTTATTATTTCAGTAAAATCTTTTGAATATTTTGTAAATTTGTTCCATTTCCTCATCACTGTCTGAGTTTGACTCTTCATTTGTAGAACTATCCATAGGTACTTGAATTTTTTATTTGTCTTTGATTTTTGAGGAAAATGTTTTGAATGATAACCGCTTAATTTTTGGTTATTCTTCTATTTCATGATTCACCTTAATATATTATTCATATATCATTAGTTTTCTAATTATCTCATTTACAGGTAGCATGATGGTGTAACATGATTGTCGTATTGATACAGAAGTGCCTCTCTATCTATCAGGTAGGCATCTAAGCAGCCTTATGATTATGTCTTTGTTGTCCACTGGTTTCCCAAGCAGATCCATAGTGTTTACAATCTCATTGAACCTAAAATACATTTCAGATAGAGATTCGTCAGGATTCATCTTAAAATTATCAATTTTAATTTTATAGGTATTTCATATCATTTAATTAACATTTGTTGCTCCTTTACGAGAAACAACCAATGTATCCCCAATTTCATAAGCAGTCTCACAGGCTGATATTCTATTAAATTCGACATCACCCAAAGCACAGTATAAGGTATTCGTTGCTTTTCATATGATATTATAAATATTTTTAGTTACTTGAGACCATGTGTCCCTTGCAATAGAAGGTAATACAAGTTTTTCTTCAATTGCGTCCCAAATTTTAGGTCTTACGCTTTCAAGATACATTTTCATTTTCAATTTCCACTGACCATAATTGTTTCCATTAAAGTAAGGTGGTTTTTTAGTAGCAGCACCCTCAACTCGGTTATCCAAAGAAAACTAAAAGATTAACGAACTGAAAATTTAGATATAACAGAAATTTTGAGATCTTTTAGATACAACTAAAATCACAGTTGAAAGAAATTGAAAATCTTGAAAAAATGGTTTGATGTTATGAATAAATAATCCTCTAATTTAAAATGTTGGTCGGAGTGGATACTCAAGAGGGGGGTGAATTGAGTTCCAATTAAAAATTTTGTTCAAAACTTTTAGGATTAAAATACCCCAAATTAAACAGCCCAGTTAATTAAGGCAGTAGAGATATAAGTGATTTATTGTTCAACAGGTTTCTTAGAGGATAATTAATCCCCAGTTAAATCAGTATGTATACTAATACAACTTTTGAAACATGTTTACTAAACGAATCACATATACTCACTAACAATAACTAACTATCAAAGTGAATGTAAAAACAGATTTCTGTCTTTGAATATATATACAGCAGATAAATATAAAATAGAGTAATTGAAAGAAGAACCAAATAATTTAAACAAGAGGTTCTTTCTTAAGCCAAGACCTAATCCTCTCCACTTGGTGATCACCTGACACAATGTAGTTATAATTAAATAGCGATTCACATCTTGTATCAAGATTTACAACAGTTTTCAAACTTTCTTGGTTTCGAAACCTCTACCACATTTATACATGGGAAAATAAACTACCAAGCCACACAAGGCTTCTTCCACAGTTATTTGTGGGAAATAATTGTAAAGAGGGTTTGGTGTCAGGATTTTAAGTGTCCCTCAGTTAAATCACAAGAGTCAGTGTGTCTATGACATACACACTACTCACAACAGTAAAATACATAAACATGTTAGAGCTAAAGATATTACGAAGAAGTTTATAATGCTCTGTGTGTTGGAAAATGTGCTATGTACTACTTGAAATGAAGGAAATGAAGTTTTGGTCCTTCTCTCCATGTTGCCTCCAAAACAGAGTGTCGTAACTTCTAGGTTCTGACTTCTTGATGTAGAGATGATAAGCTCCTTGTGTTAGAATCTCTTTTTAGCACACCACCACAGCCTTGAAAAATGTTCTTTCAATAGATCATTTGGAACCTCCAGGAACTTCAGAATGAGTGCTCCAGTGCACTTCTTCTTTCTTCTTGTTTCAGGTATGGTATGTGTCTCTCTTATGTGTGTGTATTAAATATACTCAATATCTTTTCTATTTGGGATGTTTGTCTCTACTCATATATATATACACTTTTCCAGCTCATATTTTTCTCATTTGGTTCAGTAGGGGCCGAAAAGAGAAATATTTCAACCACATCTGGTCTTCATCATACCTCGTACTATCTCATGATGTGCCTGCAAATATCATTAAATAATGTCAGGTTCATTAAATTGTCCAGACATGACGGTTGTGATAGTATTTATAAAATTTGTAAAGTAATGAATATGTAATCATTAGACTGGTAGCAGATGCATGTCACAAGGTAAACGTCAACTGTATGCTCTTCAACTGTGGACTTCATCGGTAGGCTCACAATTGACCTTTAACTGTAGGCTTCAGTCTGTAAGCTTGATCAGAAGTATACATTAATAATAGGCTTCTAATGGTAGCTCTGTAACATTAGACAACTTAAATAGTGACATTTTCAGTAGTAGAATATCTCCACAGGTAACCTCATCAATGGTGGAGTTTTTCTATCAGCAGACTTCAACTAATAGTAGACTTTGAACAATAATGGACTATATTGACAGTAGGAGTTGTCTATCGGAAAACTTCTACTAACTATAGACATGTCCAATGGTCAATTTGAACTGTGAAGCTCATAAAAGAATTATTGACAAAGTGTCTTACATTCTACTTCAAATAGAAGCCTTGCCACAGTAGTGACCTTGAAACGGTGACTCTGTCTGTAAGCTTTGATAAGAAGAGAAACAGTAGACTTATGATATTGACCTTGTACAGGAAGCTTATAATAGCGACATTAGATAATCAACGGTGTCCTTTTATAAACAGTGACCTAGAGTAATAGTGATCTATAACAGTGACCTTGAATAGAAGGCTCTTACCAGTAGCCTTTAACAGTAGGCTTATACTTAGAGAAATGTAAACTGTAAGTTGTTGTAATAAAGTCATGAGACTAAAAATATAAATTGTTCAGGATAAAAAATATAAATACCGATTAAAAAGGATTAACTAATGACTTGATATATTGTGATCAGTATTTAAACATGATTTGGGATTATCAAAATAGGTGAGTCGAACAATATTTTTAATAAAGGTTCATAACATCATAAAAATATTATTGTCCTCCCAATTTTTCTTGGATGGCATACTAAAAAATTAAATTCTATATAGAGATATTATTAAACTGAGATAATATCATATGTGGAATAGTAGGTTTATATATCAACCATTTAACTAGTTCATTTGAATCAATAAGATAATTTATAATATGTCCTCTCAAATTTTTACCCTAATGTATTCTATTTATAACCATAAAAATAAATATCAATAGTACAAGGTAATTGTTAATGAAAAAATATATGATGTTTCCTAAACCATTAGAATATAAATATATTTATACTTCTAATTTATCATTGCATATAATTGTTTTATCCTTCATAATTATTACTCATGACTTTTGAGGAGAAAAAATGTAAAATAGGATCATAAAACAGGTTTTGAAACTCATCATGTCTATATCTAATACAAATAAATTATAGTTTACCAACCAATTTGGATATTTATTCATTTGAAAGATGAATAAAATATTTACAACCCAATAATAATAAAATGAAAATTTTTTACATTTCCACAAATCATTAATCTATCATAAGTATCATCATGTAATCAAATACATGGAGATATATTTATAATATGCTTTGTGGGTAAATAATTCATCACCCATAACTTTTTAATTATTATTTTATAGGTTATGAGAAAATTAAAACTATTTTAATGAGAATAATATAGATCCTCTTCACTAAAATATTATGTAAATATTAATTAGAAATAATATCATTATTTTCAACACATTACTTCTAAAAATACTAAAAAAACAAATTTAATATTAATTTAATTTATCAATGAAAACATATATATGTTTATTTTCAATTAAAATTTTAATCTATATAAAAACATATGTAAATTAATTGGTATCATTCAAAAGAAAACCCCAAATATTTCTGTAGTAGTCATCAATAATATCAAAAATAATAATATCCAATACTAAGATCCATGTTTTCATAATACAAAAACTTTCATAATATAACAATTATATTATTTATGAAATTATTTACAGAGGATAAATCTTGAAATTTAATATCTATTTTATAGATATAAATTGATTATAATATTCTAACCTGACACCTTTCTAGAAAGGGTAAAATTTACCATGGCCAAAAAACAACATTCTACTAAATTTTCTGAATTATTCAGTTATTTTATAATTCAATGTGATTATTACATTAAGTGACATAATTACCATTAGAATAATTATATGTTCAATTATATGAAAAAAGCAACTCCATACCTCAATCCATTATCAAGGAATCACCGTAAATCATTTACATTTAATAACAAATTGTTTTTTTAAAATTATTCATCGTCATGAAATGTAATAGAAATATGATAAATAAAAATATATTAGTAATTTAAAATGTTCTTTTGAATCAAATTATTTTTAGTGATAGTGTATATAAAAACGTTTTTCATTCATACAATATCATCTTATCAATAATTTACTATATTTAGCATATAAATTTATGTAGACAATATGTTGTAAATAATTTCTTCAATTATTTCATGTGAATCTTGTAAATACTATAAAAACCCAAATAAATCATAAAAAGTGACACTAAAATTATAATTTTGATAAAAAATAATATCACACTTTTATAAGTGGAAATAAGAACTCGCATTCACCATCCATTGTCTATTTATTTTATTTTATTTAATTATAGTTTAGAATGTCAAAAATATTTAATATGTCATTTCTTATGAAAATGTCAGAACACAAAATACATATATTTTTCCATTATTTTTATCTGGCCATAGATTTACATTAGGTTGTTTTCCCTTAATTCCTATCTAATGCTATCCTAGTATTATTTATGATTAAATTTTCTGAAGAATAGATTTATTATGTTTCACACTTTTCATGTTCATTCAATATAATTTATTTTATTTTATTAAGTTTAAAAGTATTTTTTTCATAATAATTATTTCTAAGATAAAATAATTCCACAAAATGGAAAAGGTTTTTGGATATAAAAAAACCATCACATCATCATCGTTAATAAAACTCATATAATAGAAAAAATAAAAACTACCCTAAAAATTAAACAATTAATTAGAAATAGATGTATTTTTATTATTACTCATCTTCATGACTTTTTTAATTATAAATGATTTATTATTTAAATTTTAAAACAATATACCATTTCAACATTATCAAATAATTGTTCATTATGATATATTTAAAAAATATGATACATGGAATTATCATTAAATTTTTTGTAAATAAAAACATTTATAATTTTATTTAAAAATTCACAATCATCATTAGATTTAAAATTTAAATTCTGAATAGAATACAGCAATGGATGATTCCACATTAATGATAATTGTTCATTTATTTTTAATCACCCCATGTTTAAAATGTAATCCTAAAGGTTCAACCAACTATAATTAAAATATTATATATATATATATATATATATATATATAATAAATAATTTCTTATATTATATGTCTAGTAAAAGATATAAGATGAGTTTGTTGAATAATAAACTAAAATAAATCATGCCCTAGAGGTAGGATAAATCATTAGGGTGTGTAATTATATTAAAAATGTGAACAAAAATAATGTGTGTCATGGAATATTTAAAAGAAATTGAATGAACTCCAAAAAAAGAAAAATAAAAAACCATTGAACCTAGTACAAAAAATTATAATCCACAAGAATATAAATATTACAATGTGAATAATATAAATAATGATATTGATTTGAAAAATAATACTCCCAATACAATTAAATAAACACATGAAAGCATATTAGTCACTAAATTTTTAAAAGAAAGCATATAAACCTTGAAAGGAAAAAAATTATACTGTATATAAATGAATATTTTTTATTTATACTTAAAATAACTATGATAATATAAAATATTTTAACTATAATTGTGTTAAAACATAGGATGAAATTCTTCATGAAATAAAAATTTATATACATTAGTTATTGGGGTGGTCCTCTATGAAGAAAGGTCTTCTTGCCCCCATTGATTTGGAACATCCAATATATAGTTCAAATTTTTGTTATGTCATTGAAAGATAAATTGTATTATTTTTATGATTATTATATCCATGTTTAATATAATAAAAATTTATAAATTTTATAACATTAAATCCCAGTAGATTATCTTTTGTAGTTCTATTTATGCTTTAATGGTGTTATGGATAGTATGCATATTTTCGTAGATCGATACACCAATAGTCATTATTTTAACCAATATTTATTCAATAGTTCACCTATAAAACTCAATAGATATATTTGATAAAAATAGCTATTCTATGTCACATTTAATTTATATCAATATAGATAGTGATATTAGATATATAATTTTCAACAACTAAATATAATAGATATTAAAATTTGAAGTGTTTTATCTATGATTAAAAATGATAAGTGTGATATTGATTTTTTTATAAATATTGAGTTTGACTAAAATTCAATAACATGTTGACAATTTTCAAGAAATATTTTTACATTATTTTTTCAATCCATTAGGTGTAAATTAACTCTATAATATAAAATTGTTATAAATAACCAATCAAAACATTTATGTTACCTGGTTAATGATAAATGTAAAGTATGTTCCTATATTATTTACTTAAAATATTTGATATAAAAACAATATAACCATTTTTTTAAAACATATAGATTTATTTCTAATGACATATCTAGTCTCTCTTAAGGATTGAGTGAATATAGACCCTATAATGAATTTTATATGGGGAATTTGGCACCACGATGAATTTATTATTGGGAAGATTAGTAAATGGGTTTATATGATCGATATAACGACCATATCATTACCAAATTAAATCATTAAGAATTACCAATGAAAATGCTAATATAATTTAATAAAATTAAATACAACAATATATAAGGTGAAGAATTTTTTTAAAGATCATGGTAATTAAGAAGTAAACTAGATATTTATTAGATGTGATTTTTGATATGTAATGGTATAAATGAAGGATAAAATAATATATGGTTTCATCATATTTAATTTTATGAGAATGGCCAGGATTCAATATTTTTTCCATTTTCATAGATATTTTACCATGTATGAAATTATTATAAAATTTTATATCTATATTTGTGTTCATGGATAAATAATTTTATGCCCTATAATCCTTATATTTAATTTTTAATTATTATTTGATTACGATTTATTTTTTATAAATTTTTATACAAACACACACCTATTAGTTTCTTAGTTTTTATTTGTAATGAAGTTATTATGGATGGATTTAAATATATGACAACCATGTTATCAAGAAAAATTAATCTTGGTTTTAGGGAACCATTATAATGAATTTTATAATTACAGAAAAATCATATCTATTGATAAAAAATATATATAATCCTATATAAATCATTTAAAAAATTGGTTTCATACTTCATTAATCTTTTTATTGACGATGATATGTATTGAAAATAAATTTCAAAATTTGATTCTTGATAGTGAAATTTTGAACATAATCATAAAAATTCAACGAATTAAATTATTATTTTCCATGTTGGTTGAATCCTTGTTTGATATAATGATCAGACACAAACTAATAAAAAATTTGGACAAAAAATATTTTTTTGTTTTTTCATCTTGTGATGTATATCTATATAAAGAATGGAATATTCCACTATCCATCATATTAATTCAAATTTTTGTGGATAAAATTAAATATTAAAAAAATAATTTTAGTTTTTTCACAACCACTGTGAAGGAACTATTGAAATGTGATAATTCATATAGTCTATTTTTCATTAAACATTTCAAAATTAAATGACATTATAAAAAAATCTATTAGAATAACATTTTTTGATATTATATAGAATAAAAAATCATGCTTTTATAATTACCTGAAAAATATTAAATCATGATCCTAATAATTCTCCATGTTCAAAATATTGTGATTATAATGAAATATAATTATCCTTTGATCCTATCAACATATACAATCAATAAGTTTATATGAATGCATACCATTCTTTAAACAGTTTGTAAAATACCTGAACTCAACATTGTACAGGATAAGGAGAATATATATTTCAGTATAATATTCAAATTGATATTTCTAGGTTATAAAGTAAAAATAATTTTTCAATAAACACCTATAATATTATCTGTTATAAAAATTTTATTTCCATATATAGCTACTCCACAAGTTGGCCTATAAGTATCATATATCAAACATTTACCTCTACAAACACTCAGATACCATAATATCCTATTGAAAAAATATATGTGAATATTCCAATAATTCTATATAAATATGTCCACCATAATAATTGCATTACCTATTTGAAAACAATGAAAAATATATAATTAAAAACAATAAAACAATTCTTCTAATATGGAATTTCTTATAGATTTTTATTGGTATAGTGTTGTAATTTAATATGAAATATATTTTCAAGGGTGAACCAAATTTTTTTAAATTTTCCATATAAAATTATTTTGGAACATTATGAAAGTATTTGATTTCAAAAAAATAAAATAGTCCTACCACTTTATCATCCCAGATTCCCATTCTATGTATCCTCATTATTGATCTTAAATCCATTACATTAACTGTCTTTTCATAAATGATTTATGATTAACAATGTCTATTATTATCAATGATGTAATTATTATTTTATTACCAAACATCAGTATATATATATTAAATACCTGGAAGTATTTTATTACAATAAAATTTTAATTACTCATTATAATAAAAGTCACGAAATATCATAAAAAATAAAATCACTTATACTCTTTTCATGTAGAAAATTTATAACATTAAATGATTTTTTCAAAAATAATATATTATCAATTTTTCTATAAATGGATAAACTATCATGTTTTGTGAGAACACCCCATGATTTTAATATATGAATATTATGTTTAATAGATTATATGAAACACACCATAATTCTCAAATGACGCATGGAATATATTATTTAAATTTATCCATTATAACATAGTAATTAAACTGATGTTTTTGAATATGATTACATAAATTATGATATATATAAATTAGTACTAATTAATAAATAATTATTTCCATATTAATAGTAATTAATCTATCAAATTTCATAAAATTCATTTTATTCGTAATAAATACAATTTCATCAAAAATGAATTTTGTTAATTTTCATGAGAAAATATTATAAAAAATTCCGAAAATTTAATATATTTTAATTTTAAAAAAGGATTTCATTTTTTAAAACATTATTTCTTAAGTATCATAAAGTGAAATTTTGATACTTTTTTGAAAATAGTGGTTTTGCATTAAAGAATGGAAAATAATAATTTATAATTAAAATATTATTTAATTTTGATGAAAAAGATTTCCAATTAACTCTAAAATTGTTTTAAAATAATTATTATTTAAATTATTAATGAAAAATCAAATTTAGTACATTATAATCAATTTGATGTTAAATTGAGTTATAAATTATTTCTATAATTAAAAAATAATTTTTTTAAAACCCCAATTTTAATGAAGATTTTTGGGATTATTATAAAATTAATATATAATATTTATAGCGATTGAATTTATCTAAATGAATTATATATTTTGATTCATAATTTATATTATTAAATATTTTTGACAGAATTTTTTTTCATAATGAATATTAAATATAGTAAACATTTAAAACATTGTAATGGGGTAATTCAGGTAAGCCTAGGGGAGAACATTCTGATAAGGCCACAATTTTATATGATATTTAAAATTTTATGAATCCATTTTCCTCCCTATCACGTTAGGATATAAATTAAATTTTTTTGGAATCTATTAAATTAAAATTAAATATAAAATATTTTATGTAAAGAAAAAGAAAAAAATTTCAACATCTCACCATTAGTTATCTCTTATGTGTTCACCTTGGGGAAAAAATATTTTCAATGATAATTGATTTTTAATTTTATAATAACGAAATTATTTTCAAAGTAATATTTCATTTCCACAATCCCTTGCACAACACGGAAAGAGTATCTAATTTATTTACAAAAATATGACATAAAATTTATTAAAAATACAAAAAATAATAAAATTTTACTAATAAATATTTTTCTAAAAAAATATTTATTAATTTAACATATTATGTATTTTATTTATTTATTAAAATATAGTGACATATACATCTAGATATTTTCAATGATGTATTAATTGTTTTCATAAATGATAGTAATGATGTATAACAATATTAAATATTATATTAAATGATTTATAACTCAAAAAATTACTATTGTTAAAAATTATATTGGGTAATAATTTAAAATAATGTCCATTTTCCATTCATTTTTCATTTTCTAATTAATAATGACTATTATTAACTATTAAATTAAAAAATCATGTTTCATGATAAATAAAATATTGGCTTAATGGTGGTTAAAAATGAAAAGTTTAAAAACATAATCTTAAAATGTGTAAATTTTATTAAAAGATACAATTTAGACCCTTAATTATGCTATATTATAAATATTCCATTTTGGATCCACTTTTGATTCAGAAATATTTCATAATAATTTATTACCTTAATTATACTATATAAAATTTATTAATAATTCATAATGTATATTCTATATATGAAGGAATAATGACTAACTTACCTCAGTCATAAAACATATATCATTTTAGATATAGGGGCTTAATATCATCAAACCAATTTATGAGAAGTTAATTTATTATGTAATTTAATATAAAGTAATATTAAATAATATAAAATTAATAAAATATATGAAGACGTTTCTATATATGGTAAATAATTACCATAATTTTATTATTCAAGAAGATTAATAATGATTGTGATAAATTGATCCTGGGTAAAGAGATATCATTTAAATTTCCATTCATCGAAGAATATTTAAAATTTATGCACCTAATTTATTATATATTGTGTATATATTGTAATTTAACATGTAAAATCATTAATATTTTATAATTGAAAATATTTTATGATTCAATTATAACTATTTCACCCATATGGAGTTAAATTGGACGTAACAAAATGATAAGGGTTCTCATAACTGAATTTTTCTCCTTGGGTTATATGACTTCTTTATTTTATTTGATAATAAAATAATATAGGTGTATTGAGTATTGATTATTTTATGTTTTATTTTTAATTACTATGTATTTATTTACATTTTATAGAAATAATAAATTCATTAATTAATTTTAACTTAAACAGTATGATCTTTGTATAATATTTTATCTCAATTTCCATTCCAGTGAGAAATATTCGGTACTATGAAAATATTTTTTATGAGGTGTATATAATACCCCATTGTTATTATATATAATCAATCTATTTATTTTCATTTGATTAATTTTTCATTTGATTTTATTTTATCAATGGGTGTTATGATTCAAATTTTTACAATGTTGTATGGGATTATTTGACAATTTAATTATAATTCAAAATTATTTATGTCTATTTATTTTATGGCATAATTATTTTACCTATATATCTTAAACACAAATAATTTTATTCTAATATTGTTATTTTTTTAAATAATATGTTTTAATTTAATATTCCACTCTTTAAGAAATCAAAATACCAAAAACCTTTTTAATGGAAAACAAACTTGTTTTTCTACATAACCTTGAATAATTTTCTTCCAAATACACATTTTATTTAAAAAATTTCAATTGTTATATGTTATATTCTTAAATTATTTTCAAAATAATTATAAACTGTTTAGAATTTTAAATAAATGTTTAAATTGAATCTAAATTTTCTAAACATTTTATATTTAAATATTTTACAATAAATGGTAATGAAATCATCTTATAAACATATAATATATAAAATTAATTTTTATATGATTATAAAAACTCATTTATATTATGATTCCTTTACAATATTTCATGATTTTTGCAAATGAATTTTTTTATTTTTTTATAATTTATTTAAATGTTATTTTTATAGTGAAAATTTTATTTACCTCCAGAATTTTTTTAATGGTGTTTTTATGTTATTTATATTCATTAATAAAAATAACCATTTATTTTTATTTATAAATATAATGGGATATATTTTATGTATAATATATTTGTTATTTATTTGGATTGTTTAGATCAGTTTGACTAGGTAAATATTAGCATTTCATAGTATAATGTTTCAATAAAAATATTTAGTTTTATTACGTATTGATTATAATTATCCACTTTAGTATTGATAATTCATTTGATTTAGTACATGATGGTTGGGGCCCATTATATCCTCCCAATTCATTGGTAGGTCACATAAGAAAAACAAGTATGGGTATTTGGTTGTGGAATTACCCATTTATTTAATATTTCATGGTACAAGCCATTGAATGTAATTTTATAATGTTAATAATTATGGTTTTAGTAATTATGAAATTATTAATTGATTTAAATGTGATTATATGAATACTTATCCATGTAAAAGATTATTTTTAATGTGATTATTCAAATGGAATTATTTGTTCACCACTTATTGATTTCATATTATCTTTCATACATAATATATTAATTAAATGGAATGTGTTGTTTTTTATTTATATTAATAGGTTGAATATGAGTTATTTAATCAGGATAGCTTCCAATGTGCTTATAATTTACTAATCATCAAACCTCAAAATAATTTTTCATCCATTCCACATGATATGAAATATGATTATTAGATGTGTTCGAGGATCCATAATATTTAATTTCACAATATTTTTAAATTCATGTTTCGAAATATAATATATGATTCAATTATGTATCTTGTTTAAATATATTAATAAAGTATTCAGTCCTTTGATAAGTGTTTCCATATGTCTAGTGGCAATCTAATAATTTTATGGTTTGATAGAAGATAATTTTGTGGGTCCATCTAGTTGGTACAGGTAGACATTTAGTAAAAATAATCGGAAAAATATTTCATAAAAAATTGTTAGAAAATATAACCCATTTAAAAGCAAGAGGATTTGTTTAATTGCAGGGGAACATCATAAAGTTTTTATTAATGTAACACTGTGATATTTTATAATAGGAAATCTATGTTTAATGGACTATATAATATGAAACAACACTAATATAAGTGAATATATATTCCACATATTTTAGGATTGATTTATTTTCAAATAAATTCAATATCCATGGTATCTTTCGATACACACAACAACGAGTTTAAACGAGGCATGAAACCCTAGTAAAAAAAGTTATTATTAAAACATATCAATAATAACCTAGAAATTAAATTAACAGGTACATATAATAATAAAATATAATTGAAATTTATATGATTTTAATTAATATAAAATATATTAAATAGATATATATTGATTTAAAATAAAATAAGAACCATTGGAATGAAAAGAATGGTTTCTAGAAAAACTTTATTTTTTACAATGGAGTTTAGTCAGGATTTTTAAAACTAATTTATAAATTATTCAATAAAAATTTATAGAATAAATTTTAAAAAGTTAACATCAATTTTTAAATCATCAAATAAAAAAAATTTATGTTTTTTTATATTTTTATGCAATTTTTCATTTTATATTTTTAGTTGAAAATTTATGATTTTTGATGGAAATCATCTTTTCATTTAAGATAATATAAATGATTTAATTATATTTTAAATTGGTTTTAAACTAAAAATAGTTCAATTTTATTAAAATTTATCTAATTATTTTCATTTTAAAAAATTTCAAATTGAAATTTGATTTTAAAAAATTCTATAATTCTGAAAATGTTCTCATTGGAAACACACTTTTTAGTCACGTCTTTGGGTATAATTTTAAATTAGAATATGAAAGTTTTTTTAATTTAATTTTGAAATATGGATTTAATAATAGTAATAAATATAATTTATATTATCTAATAATGGCAATTTAAAAAAATTTAATATTTAATATTGAAATTATTGAAAATTAATTTCTATAATTATGTTAAAATTTTGGTTACCAAGGCATTAAACATAACTAATAAATGTTATAATATACTAAAATCTTCTAAAAATTACATTTTAAAAAATTTCTTACACTATATTCATATAAAATACTAATTTATGTGATTTTTAATGATTTTTATATCGAATGAATTTATAATTTTGGACTATTTTGGGAAAACATCCATGTAATTTTGAAGAGAATTCCCTTTACACATTATAAAAGGGAACTCCATTCATTCACACTTCCAGAAATATAAATACATTTTTCTAGAAAAACCTATTAAAATAACTCTCTAACATCCTTATATACATTATAGATATTTTTTCCCACCCAACAAACCAACCATATTGTCCTTAATAGAAGATCCAAAGGAGGTTTCCCTTAGAGAAGGTAATTGTTTTACAAATGATCTATAATTCAATTTATCTTCTTTACACCATGAATTTTCTCCTCACAAATCATATATTATTATGTAATTATATCCAATAGATATATTTTATATTTTTTATGTAATAATATTTATCCATCTCATCTGCCATCAAATAATTTATGAAATCATAATTAATGTGTAAGGAAGAATATCTCCCTGTGGACCCATGTCATTCATCTTCCATCACCACATTTAAAGGATCGATATAATGGTAAATTTTACCTATATATAGGATATTTATGAAAATATTTTAATTATTCAATTATAAAATCTCATATTCCTTGTTACATTCCATTCAATGAGGGTTACAGTAATATTTATCATGTGTAGGGTGGACAACTGCATCGCGATGCAATATGATTCCTTTTTTTATCATACATTACATGATTGGTATTATTTATTGAAAATAATAAATATATGTGATCATTATTATTTAAAGATGTTTCTAAAAATAATATCGCATATATCTTATTTCCATGCAATCCATTGGAAAATAATAATGTCGAATATGGGTTTCTGTGGACAACTGCCTCCATGTAGCGATGTGAATTGTTTTCAACATATTTTAATGTGGATGGGGATAAAGATAGATTTCATTTATATAAATGATATTAGAAAATAATTATTATTATATAAATTTTTATTAATATTTATTAAATAGTATGTTTAGAACCATATGATGTTGGTAGAACCTTATGTAAGGGGTTCCCTTCTCACTTTTACTTCTATGAATCTAATGTCATAGTTATCACTTATTTATTTTTTATGTTGTATATAATTACATTATTTTATATTAAATCTTAAATTTATTTTTATTCATGGTTGTTTAAATTTCATTTGATGTTATTTCTCTCATGGTTCTTATGATTTATGTGTTACCAAAGTGTTAAAGGTTTATTTCACAATCCCATTATAATTTGGGGTTATTTTAGGTTTATATCTACCATATAAGGGTTTATTTGTTATTTATATAATAATCTAAATATATTTTATTCTCATATGGTTATTGGTTATATTTTTTTCACGTAATACTCCCTCTTAGACACGCTTTGGTACTTAAAATAATTTAGGAAAATGTTTTTAATAAAATCCGACTTTATTTCCATATATGGTCAACAAATATTTTTCATTAAAATCCATGTCTTTTGAAAAATTATTATTTTTTATTTGTTAATTTATTAATTATTCTAAATATTAACCATTTTTATTTTTTATAAAATTAATTTAGTCTTCATTACATTTTTAAAATAAGGTCTGTTTGGGTTTTATCAAAATTATGACTATAATATATGTTTTAACAAGTAATGAATTAATTGAATTTTCCAAAGTCATGAACAGTTATTATTTCAAAGAATATTATAAAATCAATAAAAGTATATTTCCGTAAAAATGTGTGTTCAAAACATTTTTAAAAAATTTAGTTTTCAAAATATATTTTCAAATTGATATGTTTATTTTCCTCAAAATTATTATTAATTCCATTCTTATGAAATTTATAATCATCAATAAGATCATCCATTATTTGTGATTATTTTCCTATAGGGATATGTTAATTTGATATCATCCATAAAATTAAATTTTTTGTTTTATAGTCCTTTTGATTGAGAAAGTACAATTTTATTACCATTAACCATATTATTCTTGATTATTTATGATTATTTTTATTTCATTGGGGTACGATGTATCATTAAAATGTTTTTTTAATCTATATGAATGCTTCGGTTGATTTTGTTTTTCCACATTCATATGGGTAATTAATTGAAATTGAAATTTATTTTTAGGGCCTGTTATAACACATCAATGAATTGGTGGGTCTCACGAGATAAACCATATTTTTTCCCGATGCATTATCCATTTATTTATATGTCTTGGAATATGGCCTTGATTATCTGTTATAGATGTCTATAATTATCTATTCCATCATTATGAATTTAAATATGAATTTTACATTTTATTATTCAATTATATAGAATATACCATGTTAATTATTCAAGATCATGTGATAATCTATATTGCATAATTTGATCATAATTTATTCCTTCAATGTTATGATGAATTTCATAACATAATGGAATGTGATTTAGTTATTTATCAACTGATATCGATTGTTACTTATTTTTTATAGATTATATTTTATGACTAACTATATTAAGTATTTGAGATAACCAATTAGTTTTTTTTATATTCACTAGGATACCAAGAAATGTGTTATAAATGATATATAATGATTTGTTTGGGGGAATACTCATTTTCTAAAAGAAAAAACATTGTGAATTTTTATGTTTTCAATTATAAATATAATTTCAAGTATGTCTCTAGTTTAATAATAAAAATATACAATTGGGTCCTTTGGGATGGGATTGATTGAATCTAGTTCCAATTTAATATGTTAGATGCTCACTTTGGGTCATTGAAGTTGGTGTCACTAATGTTGATATGAGACTATGTTTAGTGATAACCTTGGGAAATGAAATTAAGAAAATATTTTAGGCAATATTACACTATAATAGACATTGAATATAATTATAGTGATAGATCTAATATTTTAATAATTTATATAAGAATTTAAATGATATAATCCAATCTAATTTGTCAATAAGAGCTTATTGCATCAATTTTTTATTTATGTTGTCTTTTGAGCTAAATCATGAAAATTCATTAATTCTAGATTTTTGACAGATTTTCACCACAAGAATATTTTGGTTATAATGTTTAAAATATTTATGTATTTTTATTGATTCATTAATTGTTTGACACATTTGTTTATTTTTTTCAATATGGTATTCAAGACCAAAAGCTGATTTGAATAACTAGAGGCCCGGAAAAATCATTGGTTTTTGAAAATTTTCTGGGGAGAAAATGTGGTCCCCACCACCGTAACATATGCATAAGTCAAACTATATTTTTATAATGGACTTTATTATAAATTTATATGAACAAGGACACATATAATCACTTTTTAAACAAATTTCTTGTAGAGATTTATCCATTAAAGTGGAAATTGGATAATATACTTTGTAGGAAGCTTCCAAGAACCATAATCCAAAAAATGTAATAGTCAATAAAAAAACATAAATCCGACATGATATGACCAATAACTCTAAAATTCAATGGTTGGATGAAAATTAGGTTTTGAAACAACATTAATTAAGTATTTAACACAATAATTTGTTTTTTAATGGAAATTGATGTATGCTAATTCGGAGATCTGAAATCTAGAGAAGTTGACATGATAGACAAATTTTCATAGTGAAATGATAATAACTCTCTCCACACATTGACAAATATTATGTAAATTTTAGGGGAGATGTCAAACACATTTATGAAAGTGTTTTATGAAGGATGAAATAAGTGAATCGTTCATTTCTGGGGGATACAATGCGTTATCTTTCAGAGACAAATTCCTCCTATACAAGAAGGGGAGCTCCACCCTCTCTAGGCATTCTAATCGACCCCATTCAATCTAGGTAACCAATGAGAGGATCCAATGGCCATTTAAGGTTTCTATTTTTTTATTTTTTTATTTTTAGTTTTCCATTCACATGTAATGCATTCATATTTTTTATATTAAAGTATTTACCTTTCCTTCTTTAATCATTATTTCTCATACAACTGTAATTCTAATTTTCTCCTCCATATTTTAATTATGATCCCTATTCAAATTACAATGAGAGGTGAAAAATCCATGGCTTTTCCCAAAAGGACGTTTCATGGTGTTTTTTTTGAGTCAATTCAATATTATTTAAATCTAATTGTGGTGGACACTCGAGTATTGAACTGGTGAGGTGGTCATCCACCGTGAAATTATTTAGAATTCCATTTATTTCCTTTGATTCATTATTTTCCTCTCATTTATCTTTGGAAACCACTTTATATAGTGTAGTTGGGTATTCCATAAGAGTTAAAATATTATACGGTGGACCAAGGTCTTTTAGGAATAGCATTCATTGATGAGATGTTTTCCTAATTGACAATTGGGGAGGTGTGGTTTGGTGTGCTGGAGGCATGCTAAAATAACGTACTCTATAAATCCAAGGAATGTAATTGATTAATGTGGTTTAATAAAATTAATTATCAAATTGATTTTAAACAATAAATAAATAACAAATAAAAACATGAAATCTAACCTTAGGACTGAGTTCTTTTTTTGTTAATTTCATTTTTTCATCTTGTGCAACAATATTAAGATTTAAAATTTTCATTTCATTATTTAATTTCATTTTTTATAAAACCAACGAAATTGTTCTCATTCAATTTTTGTTAAAAAAATAATCATATTAAGTGAACAAAAATTAGTTATTGATCCGAAAACACAACTCTTAAAATGAGATACACCCTGTCAGCCTCTATGATACATTAGAAAATTAAATTTACTTCATCAACTCCCTACGACAGGCTTCTGAAAAAACTGTCACTATTTTCAAAGAACTAAGATTTTTTATTGATCATGTTTTCTGAATTAAAACTTATTAAAATATATTTTTTATTTCTTTAATTAAAAAAACTAAAAATACTTTTTTTGTGATGTATTAAAATTCAAATTATTATGCATGGGATGATTACTCGCAACTGAAATATCTTGAAAAATATGTCCAATATTGTGATCTAAATACATTGGTGGTAAGAATGAGAAATACTCTGGATGACATGGGGAGAAGAATTAAAATAGAGTTTGACTATGTTCGCATATTGATTGAGCAACGCAACCCCAATCGTGAGCAAGAACCTAATGTAGTGTTTGAAAATAATCAAAACTCAGCATTGATGATCCAGAGGTGAAAAATGTGGAGGTTCCATAAGAATAATTAATCCTCAATCAACCAATTCTACAAGAGATATATGAAAAGTAATTCTCTACTAAGAGACATGGAGTGATCAACTATAAATATATGAATTCATGAATGAATGTGATGTACTACTTTGTTTTTCCAAATCATGCAAAGAAGAAGAGACAACATCCATAAATGAAGACATCACAAAAATAGTGAAATTTGTGGTAAATATTGTTTACCCTTACTACCAACTTCCATCTGGTGATAATATACTCCAAGAGGCACTTACTAATGAGGTAGATATGGATGTTAAACCATCTCAAGGTGTTGAACTTTTATTTGACTCTATCTCTTCAGATTCGATTTAATCTGAATTTTAAATCAATTCCCCTTGTTTTTATTATACAAAGTCATTTAATCTTTGTTATTGATTAGAGGAAGAAGATGATGATGGATGTGAACCTATTGATGAAAAATGGATCACATTGATTTTGATAGACACACAGTTGATGACCCCAACATGAAGACATCCAAATTACGGATCCTGAGGAAAATAAAATATGAATACCACACTTGAACTGAAATAAAATGTTTCAAAAGAAGAAACTAAAGAGGATGTTGTCATATACATCATCTTACAATGAATATAAGAACTATAAAATATTGAAAAGGTAGTTGATCTTTATATTCTATCCATGAAATCATCCTCAATAATAGAAAAATACAGAAATCTATGAAAACCCACATGTGCTGGTTCAAATCTAAGAATATTAATCCACCATATTATTTTGATAATAGCTTTTACTAACCTCTTTAGGATGTGAAAATTCGGGGCTCACATGGGGGATCATATGATGATTTATCCGTTAATTACATTCTATAAATTTCATTTAAAATCATAGAAATTTAGATTTCAATTTGATTAAAAGGAATAAGTCTAGATTACAGCCCCTCCCTTCATTCGTATCGAGAATTAATGACTTGATCCTTCTGCATAATTGAGTTTTTTTCCCAAATATATTTATTATGGGGGAAGGAATACTTTGAAATTGTTAGAAGATGGCGTAATATTTATTTCAAAAGAGAGTTCACTTTTTTATCTTTTAAAATTATTTTATTTTTTGTCCAAAACATGTTTTGAGCATTAGTGATAAGAATTTCATTCCCACACTATAATTATGCATTACATAACATATCTAAGAGACATATGTTTCATTGGAATATCGTAATTCCATGTTTTAGATTTCAATGTTAATGAAATTGATTGAGTGAGATGGATAATTTATTGATTAAAATTAATCAGGAATACTGAAATGGAGACTCATGATTTGAGTGAATTAGTTTTTTCATGTAAATTAATTTTCCCTTCCAATTTTTATGATTTGAATATCATAAATTCATGTGAATTTATTTGGAATTATTAATCATGCCTTTAGTGATTTTAAACTATCATATATGTCATTACAAAGATGATTTCTAGACCAAGTATATCCTATTTATCTTGAGGATATTTCTTGAGTAATCCTAGGACATGTCACCATTAAGAACATGAATTTGAACTTTTCAATTCTATGACTATGAAAAAAACATTTCAAATGATTGTGGAATCTTTTGTAAAGCCTTTATCCTTAAAGAACACCATTACATTAATCCTTCTTTATCCCATAGAATACATGAATTACCTTTATAGTAATGAACCATGTTTCAAGCCATTATAATCCATTCCAACCATTCTCGTGGTGTTTTCATGATATTTTAAAGTTAATGTGTGGGCTGAAGGAAATTATGGTTGATGGGATGATTTAAATTGCATTTAAGAAGTATGGGGTGCTATATTGGGTAACTAGAAATTTCATTTGATTCATTGATTTTACTATTAATTGTTTTCCCCTCTTCAATAAAAAAATAAAATCAAAGATAAAAAATATGTTGTGATTTAGGAAAACCAATAATCACCTTTTTCCAAATCAATTATCTATTGATCGTATGTTGTTAGGTCATACATGTGAGGTTTTGTATAACTATAAAATCAAAAATAAAATAAAAAATAACATATCCAAGCGGGGGAACTAATCATTCAGTATGTTTAAAATGATCATGATATTTACTTTGAGTGTGGGGAAGTAGGAGTAGCTACTTTTAATGGATGAATTTCATTACACTTTTTGATATCATGAATTTAACTTAAGATACAATCCACTTCAATGAACCTTAATGTTTAAAGAATTAAATACATCCATCCTCAATCCTCATAGTTATATGAAACTTTATTGAATGTCCTCATGATTTTTTTTCTTTACAAAGTGGATAATGTATTTCATTTACAAGCCTATGGATAAGGATCTTGTTCTAATGATATTAGAATAACCCTACATGAATTATATCATGATTTATGAGAGAATAGAGTCGAAATTATGTAAATAATGACATGGCATGTTTAATAATAATTAATTGAGTATATTGAATGAATTAAAAGAGAACATCCATCATTATTCAAAGTGGGAAGGTAATATACATGAATTGATTCTTTGTTTGAAAATTAGAAATTAAATTTAAATTTGATTTATTCTTTTGATTTATTTATTTGAAATTGATTTTTTTATTTTATTACATTGGAATATGATTATTTTTAACATTGTTTTCCTCTAAATTCTATATTGAGATATTATGTTAGAGGACATTCATGGTTTAAGTATAAGGAAATTGATAGAGATATAATTTTCCACGAATTTTTTATAATTTCAATGATTTAATCCAAAAAAAATTTGTCTATATGATATTATTGAATCAATTATTTGTTTTTGATGTTTTTGAGTGAAATTGATAAATGCTCTTAATTCTTTATTTTTGATAAATTTTTACAACAAGGGTATTTTTTTCATTTCCATTAAAATATTTACCCCTTTCTAGTGATAAATTTACAGTTTTATTCCTTTATTTATTTTATTCAACTTTTTATGGAGGAACAAAAATAGATTTGAATAACTAGACGCCCTAAATATTCAATATAGTGTGAAAATCATTCCAGCGGATGACGTGGACCCCACATAATTAACAGATGCATAAATCCAGGTTCAAACAACTAATGGAGTTGATTTTAAATTAATATGTACAATGACACATATAAATTATTTATTAATAAATCTCATGGATTTGTTTATCCACTATGATTGAAATTTGACAATATATTTGAATTAAGATTCCTTAAAAATCCATCCATAAAAACTAATATTCATCCCAAAATTAATAACACCTATGTGATGTGGCCAATGACTCAAAAATATAGTGGGTGGACAAATAAGAAATTTTCAAACTACATTATTGAATGATATAATGAATTAATAGGTCACTTTCATAGCCATTAATGAGTGATAATGGAAAATTTTGAATCCAAGAGAAGTTAATGAATAGAATAAATTATCAGAATGAAATGGACATACCTCTCTCCAGATATTTCCAAATACATTGAATATTTTATTTGTTATGACCAACACATTTATGAAAATAATTAATGGAGGAAACACATGAATCAGTCCCATATAGGAGATACAATGTGTCAATTTTCAAACAAAAATTTTTTCTATAAAATGTGGGAAGATACTCCCTCTCAAAGAATTCTAATCCACCCCAATCCATTTGGGGGACCAGGATATGATTCCAATGGCCATATGAGATTTTTATTTTATTTTCTATTTTATTGTTAATTTTATTCACTCATTTAATGAATTCATCTTCTTTATATTAAAATGTTTCCTTTTCTTTATAAAATCTTACTTTCTCTTCCCACTCTAATTATTTTTCTCTCTTACATCATTCTAATTTGATCTCTATTTAAATTGCAATGGAATTTGAATAACCCAGGGATAGTCTATGGGGTTGGTTTTAAGGTGTTCTTTTTTATTTTATTAAATTCAAAATTCCTTAAATCTATTTTGTGGTGGATGTAAGAGTATTTCACGGGTAAGGGTGTCGTCCACCGCGAGTTATGGTGACTGATCAGTAAGGATACTCTCCACGTCTGCCTGCGCCCTATGGATTGCCTTTATCAAACCTCTACTTCTACATGGGAGGTCCCTCAACTGTCTGTTGATCATCCAACTGTGGGTCGGACAGTGACGAGCCATGTGACCCAGCCCACCGCATGTGAAACACTGCATGTTCCTCATAAGACTGGCCCAGTCTCGTGTGCCTTACACAACTGAACCCATGTCCTGAGGTCGTCTACTGGATAGTCTTGTCCGCTTGGATCTCTACGACAGCTTTCTACTTCCTGCTGTAGAAGACTTCGCTACGTGATTCCCGGTGGCAGGTCTCGTTGCTGGTGACTGATCAGTAAGGATACTCTCCACTAAGTGGGCTCACTCCAACACCCCCGCCTGCGTCGGGACGATGAGGGAGATCATCAAAGCTCTGATCTCTCACCTGATCCCCTGATCAAAGGTTCAGGCCCTAAAGAATGGGTTCAGAACCATATTTGTGGAGTAGTGTGAGAGGTCAGTGAACCTTGCTGAGTACTGTGCCACAATCATGTTGCCCTACTGTAGGTGAAGTATCTCCTATATTCTCACTGCACGTAGGGTGGCTGGGATAAACTCCACCTGAAACAGGATCTCGAAGTATGCGAAGAGTAGTGTCACCTCATCATGCACCTTAAGCATCAGGCTCCACCATCTACCTGCTACTTCCTGAAGGAGAATCGCGACAAGGATCACCATAAGGTCGTCTTGTGTCCCTACTGGTCTGATGGCTCTCACCATAGCCTCCAGTCAATTTTCTGATGTCTGTGGGTCCTTCTCACCCCTGAACCTAGGCGGCCTCTTGCACTAGAACTCGTTCAACACGGTTAAGTGTCTTGAATCATCTATTGTGGGGGGAAGGTCGCATTGGTGGCCTAACGAGTAGTGGTACCGCTGGTGCATCTGGTGGAAAAGGGCCCTCCACCGAGGCCTCATCGCTTGGTGGGATGCCATCTCGTAAAAAGCCTGGAACCCTGGCTAGCTTTCTGCGTGGGACCATCCTGAAAAGAAAAAGGTGTGCCACTGTCAAAAGATTATACCTGGTGAGCTGACTCAAAAAAACTTTTGAAAACACACGTGCAATTAGTGTTTTCGTGCACTGAGTTGGAAATCAGAAGTTGGGGTCTAGATGTATGGATACGTCGACCGCCACACCAACACTGGACTCCCAGAACTGAAAACCACACTCAGTAACCTTAACATCATTGCATCACATAAAAGATCAGAGTCATATGTTCTGCGGTAGAATTGACTCCTCTAATACAAATTTGTCACGACTCGTCCCCTGGGGCCCGAGCCGTGACTACCCCAAGAACGCCTTCCATAGTCTAGGGGCTGGTGACTAGAAGGAAAGGCTTAATTACCTAAAACTGGGAAGGAATTGCCTTTATAACCTGTAAAAACACGCAGCAGATACGATCACGAGTAAACTAAATAACCAACAAGAGAGTACAGTAAGTGAAAACTGGCCAGCGCCTTACTAGAATGTACAAGAAACTGATGGTACAAGTACAACTGGGGAAATAGAAAAAATAGCCACTGAGTCATCCTCTGTGGTTCCTACCTGAATGGTAGGTATAGATCACATCCTCATCACTCCACATCAGTCCATCTTTTCCGTGTACCATCACGCCACATGGTCCACCTCTGGGTATCATCCAGTCCTGGTACTCTCAGCCTCGGTCAGCGATGTCTGTCATCTGCATCCAACACAACGAGGTGTGGGAATAGCCCATGTAGGGGCGAGTATAACGATACTCAATAGGGACCTCTAGACTCTCAAAGTCTCACAAAATCCAAAAAGGATAAACCAAAAGGTATAAAATCAATAGATAACCCCACTTATGTATATGCCCATATATATACCTAATTTATCAAGTAATCCATCTCAATCATGAAGAAAAAACAAAAGTTACTAACTCATCTCACATAGGTATACAACTTGTGTAGAGAGTTAGAGATGATTAGATGTAGCCACCAAATCATCTATTCTGTCGAACCCACACAGGATCTAGGAACAGTAGTTAGAGCAGTCGAACTGACACGGGATCCCAGAATAGTAATTTGAGCTGTCAAACCCACACAAGATCCAGGAAGAGTAGACAAAGCTGTCGAACCCACTCAAGATCGAGGAATAGTAGTTAGAGTTGTCAAACCGATATAGGATCCAGGAAAATTAGTCAGAGTTGTCAAACCCTTACAGGATCTAGAAACAGTAGACAAAGCACAGCCAGCCATAGGGTTTCCGCACAAAGTATGCTTGATTCTAGGAGTGTCCTCCCCTCACGCCAAGAGTCGATACATCAAATGCCACGATGTCCAAAGAAGGAGTATCTCAAAGTTCATGCCACGTCATTGAGGGAAAAACCAAAAAATTCTTGTCCAAGACACAGAGGATGAGATGACCAAGCCATTTACCAAAAAGTACACGACATGTTGAAATAAGGTACATGCCTTGTAGTCAGACCTTGGGTACTTTTCATGTGCAACGGTCTGTGTAGAAAGGTTGGTTGTCTAGAAAAGTAAGTACATGGCATGTGGTATGGTGACACTCCGTGTCCAAGAAACTGGGGTCAACTCCGTGTATGCTGACCATGTGCCCGTACATGGCCTCAACTTGTGTTCTCTAACCCGTGTATTTGGTACACGGGGTAGCTCGTGTCATTGGCCTTGCCTGGCCGTGTAGTGGAGTACATGCTCGTGTACTTCACCCTATGTCTGTGTATCCCCAAGATACATGTTGAGTCTCGCGTAGCCGCATCTTCTAAGCTGTGTGAAGAGTATACGCCATGTGATAGGGGTCACATGTTGTGTGATGCGCATCTGACACCCGTGTCACTGGCCTTGCCTGGCCTTGTTGTGGAGTACATGCCTGTGTACTTTAACCCATGTCCGTGTATCCCCGGGATACACACCGAGTTTCATGTAGACGCCTCTGCCGAACATTGTAAAGAGTACACACTATGTCGCTAGGCTGGGTAATTCTTCCCGTGTCCATGTATTTCTCAGAATCCACACCAAGTCTTATGAAGCCGCCTCTTCCAAGCAACGTATTGAGTACACATCATGCGACTTGGGTCACATGCCGTGTGATACGCGTCTGACACCCGAATCCCCAGCCGCAGTACGCCCATACTACACGGCGTGTTCTTCGGAAGTACGTGCCATGTATTCTGGAATTTTCAAAAAATGATGCTTCTAGCTAGCACGCCTCCCGTGATGCATGTTCTTCATTTTGACGGTCTGATTTCCATGAAACTAGTGACTCTAGGTCTCTCTGATGTTTTGAAATCATTACCGGCATTTTCAGGCCTCCGATCAGCTCCAAAAACACATTATGATTCACCCACTCGAAGAACGGTCGAAGAACAGTCTTCCTGGTCCAGTCAGATCCGTCGCACCTATGTTAGGTCATTTTTATGTTGGGTCTTCAATTTGGGGTCGTTTCGTCTCACAAAAAACCTGCAATGTTCTATTGTTCATCACCCAAGAAGAATACGAAGAACACACCACAAGAAGTACGGTGGAGGAATCGAGCCGTGTTAGTTTGGCCCGGTCCCTCCACATTAGTTTGAGAGCAAGTGGTTCAAGAGGAATAAAACAACATATGAGGTACAAGAATAACGTTGATCAAATCAAAAACACACCTACCTTTGTTCATTGATCATCGACATTAGCGTGAAAAGGCGGATGTCGATTCATTGTAGATGAACATGTCCTACGTTGAAGGAGGTTCTGAAGAAGGAAGTCGAAGACGATCCTCACTGGTGTTCTTTGTTGCAAGAATGTGTTCTTCGTTCTTCATTGGAGAGAGATTTTCATCCTCTTCTCTCTCTTCTCTCCCAAGTTCCACCAAAAGACAAATTCCAACACAAAATAATAGTTTGTGTTTATCTATTATTTAATTGTTGCCACAAAATTCAAAAGGGTGGATTAATTAATTGAGAAGGATTTGTCACATTAAGTGTTAGGGGAGTTAAAGAGGCTCCCCTTCACTTAATGGAATCTTGAGGGGTTATCCCCATTAATGGGGAGTTTCAAGGGGGTTTAAAACCCAGTGGTCCCCACCACAATTAACATGAAGAGGAGGATAGGTTTTGGTGGGACCCACCACCATAACCTCTCATAGAAGGTTAAGGTGTGGTGTTCCCCACCTCCAACATCGACATGGTGGATTTAACCAAGAAAATATCAATAAAGCTACAAAACATTATTTGTATTTAATTCTTTCACAAAAAACTTAAAAACTATCTTTCACCCTTGACCAACTGCGAGGGAGGTGAAAGTCTTCTTAGGAAAATACTGGTACTATGAGTTCAACGGTGCCCTCATATTTCAATTCTGAGCACTGGTTCAAAAGTTATAAAAGATCTCTTGTAGGATTACTGAACGTACCCGAACAATACTTCAAAAATTGATTCTGGGCGCACCAGACCTCGGAATCATGTGCTGTAAATTTTCACAGACTTGTAAAATTCCCATTTAATTAAAAAAATTACATGGAAATTTCGAGTGTTTACACCTCTGACCTGAATATCCAAGGCTACGAAAGGATAGAGTAGACCCTAGTTAGTAATATCCATTTGAAGACCCAGTTCAGTGCCCTAGTATCCAGCACCGAGTTCATGGTTGTCTCTCAAGACACTACGTACAATGAATTGATGGGCATGCCATGGATCCACCTGCACACGAAGGTTCCTTCATCATATCACCAATGCCTCAAGTACTCACTTAATGGTCGAGTAAGGGTACTCCAAGGTGAAACGTATCCTTTTTCTTCTTGTGAATCCCACTACCTAGACGCCGACTATTACAAGAGCAAGGATAAGCAGATTCAGGCCTTTGAGGTCGAACCTGTCGCAGTTGCAACTGACCCCTGGGCAGCTCTGGATGACGCCTACATCTTCCTGATCCATCTATTGGATGCCACAATCCCTGACAGGAGGAAATGTTTTGTTGTTTCTGGTACAATGGGGATTTATATTCCCAAGTCCATGTGACTACAGAAAATCACCTCGTACTCTTACACAAATCTGGCCCAGGTGATCCCGGAGTCTTCTACACCTGTAAGGTATCGGCATGTCCTCCCCCTGACAACAGTAGTGCATCATACTTTCTCATTTTGCAGGGTGGGAATCATCTGGCTCAAGCCGACGTGCCACTATTGCTTTAATATCATCAAGCATGGAACCTTGGGCCAAAGACCATATGTGATCGGATCAACAGACTTCATCGATATGGTTTCGGCAGCATGTGAATCTCCTGATAGGTTATCCACTGCCTCCCTCACTGTCACCTGCCTCTCAAAAGAGGTTGTCGACCCAGAGGAAGCATCTCCCGCTGGAGACCCCTACTCCATAAGGGAATAAGCGGATTTAGAGGACGCTCCCCCCGCATTTGAAGAGGGCATCACCGACATGGTCGATGAACTGGTATAGGTGAACCTTGGTAATGAGGCGGATCCAAGGCCCACATTGATTACTACTGCCATGCCCCCGAGGAGCAGCAACGGTACGTGGACTTCCTTAAACAACATCGTGATGTGTTTTCCTGGAGTTACGATGAGATTCCAGGACTAGATCCTCAGGTAGCCGTCCAGCACCTCGGTCTTTCGGAAAACCATCGAGGGTTCAATCAGCCTCCTAGAAAGATGCACCCTTCTCATGGTGCCATGGTCATGGTTGAAGTTGACAAGATAATCCGGGCCAACTTCATTATGGAGGTCTAGTACCCCAAATGACCTTCCAACATTATGCCAGTCAAGAAGAAGAACAGATAGATCGGATTCTACATCGACTTCCGCGATCTCAGCCGCCACTATTCGAAGGATGATTTTACCCTTCCTATGACGAATTTTTTTGATCAATGCTATAGTTGGGTTCCAAGCCCTCTTTTTCATGGATGGTTACTCTAGATACAATCAGATCTGAATGGCTCCCGAGGATGAAGAGTCCACATATTTCAGAGCACTGCAAGTTACATTTTTTTACCAGGTCATGCCCTTTGGCTTAAAGAATGTAGACACCACCTATCTGTGGGCCATGCAACACATATTCAAGAAAATCCTCGAGACATTGGTGGAATATTATGTGGATGATCTAGTGGTCAAATCTTGCCACCGCCAGGACCATCTCAAGGACTTTGAGAAAGTGTTCGGATTCCTCAATTCCCGCCACCTAAAGATGAACCCGTTGAAATGTTTCTTTGGGGTCCCCTATGGTATGTTCCATGGATTTGTTGTTAGGTATTGGGGCATCGAAATCGACCTAGAGAAGATCAAGGCAATTAACTAGATTCCTCCCCTAGTAATATTCGAGATCTTCGAGGATTCCAAGGCCACTTAGCCTATATACGCCGATTCATCACGAATCTGGCCTGCAAGTTTATGCCTTTTTCTCAGATCATGAAGAAAGGCTCTGCCTACGAACAGGAAGATGAGTTCCAGACCGCATTAAAAGAAATAAAGCAGTATCTACTTCAGCCTCTGGTCATGATACCTCCCATCTCTAGAAATCCGTTGGTCCTTTATGTGACCACCCTGGAACGATCTCTTGGCACCCTTCTCACTCAGAAAAATAATGATGGGACGAAGAACAGTATCTATTACCTCAATCGTGTGCTAATAGATACAAAGACCAGATACTCCTCTATCGAGAAAAGCAGCCTCGCACTCGTATTTTCCATACAAAAGTTGCGATAGTACTTATAGCACCATGAGGTATAGCTGGTGTCCTAGGTAGACCTGCTGACGTATATCCTGAGCCGTCCCATGCTGACAGGCCTACGAGCACGATGGGCGGTAATCCTCTAGCAATTTGACATTAGGTTCGTGCCTCTGAAAGCTATCAAGGAACAAGCATTGGCAGACTTTCTTGCTTCTCATCCAGCCCCCATGAACCCACCTCTAGACCTTGATTTTCCCGAAGAGGAAATCCTATCGGTAGATCAAGCCATCCTGTTTTCGAAAATGCACTTCGATGTTGCCTCCCGAAGTCCCACCGGCAGGAGGCTCAATGATCCTTGAATCAATAGAGTATGCCTGGGTATTTTATTTATTACCCCGACTCAAGCCATTCTTTTATATTCATTCATGATGTGAGAAGGTTGCACCAATAATGAGGAGGAGTATCAGGCACTTATCACTGGCCTCGAGCTGGCCCTCGAGATCGATGTGCCCCATTTTCATGTGAAAGGGGATTCCAAACTAGCCATCATGTAAATCAATATTGACTATGTCGTCAAAAATCCAGAGCTCGTACCGTTATTGGAACGCACTCTCCAGCTAATGGCCCAGTTCACATCTCGGCCGGATGTTACTCATGTCCCTCTGTCTCAGAATGGATGAGCCGATGCCCTAGCTAGCCTAGTTTAATCACTTAAAAACCCCAAGTAGGATAACCTGATTATACACATGACACATTGGAGAGTCATTGCTCATGTCACCCCAGATGATGAAGACGGTGTGCGGGTAAGCCATCTTACCGCCGGAGCCTCCACGCTAGGACTCCTAGGTTCCTTAGATGCAGTGGTTGAAGTGAATCCTAAATAGAGAGCCCCCTTCATCGAGTATCTCCAAAATGGTTACCTCCCAGCTGCTCGGGCCGAGCGTGAGCAAATATGATGCCGCGCGCTGCAGTTTACCCTCCAGAGTGTTCTCAGTGTTGAAAAGATCCTCTACAAGAGTGGGTTTGATGGTGTCCTCCTCCGTTGCATCCAAGCAGTTGAGATTTCTTAGGTCATGCAGGAGGTTCATGCCGCTTCCTGTGGTGCCCACCGAAGTAGGCCAAAGGTATCTCATCAAATCCAGAGACTGGGGTACTTCTGGCCCTCCATGATCCACGATTTCATCGATTTCTCCAAGAGATGTCATGCATGCCAAATTCATGCTAATTTCATGCATTGGCCGCCAAAACCTCTCCACTCCACCATGTACTCTTGGCTGTTTTAGGTGTGGGGACTCGATGTCGTGGGACCATATCCACCAGAGACAGCTCGTCAGTCCAGGTTCATCCTGACCGCCACATATTTCTTTTCCAAGTGGACATAGGCGGTTCCTCTCAAAGAGGTTAAGGACCATTCTATATTGACTTCATGAGTTCCAATATTATCTACTGGTTTGGAGTCCCTCACACCATCCTCACCAATAACAGCACCAAATTCTGAGAATCCAAGCTGATGAAATTGTACTCCAAGTACAACATTCATTCGAACCATACCTCTTTCCATCACTCATAGGAAAATGGGATGATTGAGGAATTATACAAAACCCTCTCTAATATTTTGTTGAAAATGGTTGGTAAGAAGAAGAATATTTGGCTGGACAAGCACCCCAACGCCCTCTGGGTTTATCTGATGACGGCTCGTAATTCCACCCAGGTGACCCCATATTCCCTGGTGTATGGAGCTGAGGCCATTCTGCCCATCGAGATCCAGCTTCCTTTGTTACACATAGCGGTCTATGACCAGAAGGCCCCTGATAAAGTAGCTGAAATTTATCTGGCTAAGTTGGAAACACTTGATGAAAACATGCTTCCGGCCCTACACAATCTGGAAAGACAACAGAACAAGATAGTTAGGGTGTTCAATCAGATATTTTTTCCCAGATCCTTCTTACAAGATGACTTGGTATTGGCCCTTTGGACATCAATGATCCCTTGTAGGAAACCACCCATGATGGAGCCCAAATGGGATGGACCTTACACAATTCACATGGTTTACACCAATGGTGCATACTCCATGGTGACGGTGGATGGTGAGTGTGTAACTCCTCCCACCAATACCAATTTCCTCAAGAAATACTTTTCCTAAGCATGCTAGTCCTACACGAACTGAAACTGGAAGGTCTCGCATGACCCTAAACTACTTGCTGGTCCTACACGACCTTAAACTGGATGGTCTCACATGACCCTAAACTGTATGTTGGTCCAACACAACCATAAACTGGATGGTCCCACATGACCCTAAACTGTATGCTGGTCCGGCAAGACCTTAAACCGGACGGTCCGGGATGACCCTAAACTGCATGCTTGTCTTGAATGATCTTATACTAGAGGGTCCTGCATGACCCTAAACTGTATGCTGGTCCTACAGGACCTTAAACTAGATGGTCCGGCATTACCCTAAACTGCATGCTGGTCCTGCACGACCTTAATCTAGATGGTCCCGCATGACCCCAAACTGCATGGTGGTCCTGCACGACCTTAAACTAGATGGTCTCGCATGACCCTAAATTCCATGTTTGTCCTACATGACCTTAAACTAGATGGTCTAGAATGACCCTAAACAATATGCTGGTCCTGCACGACCTTAAACTGGATGGTCCCGCCTGACCCTAAACTATGTGCTGGTCCTGTACGACCTTAAACTAGATGGCCCTGCATGACCCTAAACTGTGTGCTGGTCCTGCATGTACTTAAACTGTATGGTCTCGCATTACCCTAGACTGCATGATGGTCCTACGCAACCTTAAATTGTACGGTCCTGCATGACCCAAAACTGCTTCATCCTGCATGACGTTAAACTGTATATCATCCTGCAAGATGTTAAACTACACCCTTAGAACTACGTGTGGCTTGATTCCCATATGCATGGGATACATAATAATGCTCAAGAATTTCGTCTTGAGCCCATCCCCCCAAACTCTTCTCTTTGACTATCCCCCCTGGGGTTTAGTTCTCTCAATGGGTCCTTACATGGTGTAGTACAGGCTTCCTCAGCCCCACTCATGTCAAAATTATGACGATCGCACCATGTTCCCACTCATAGTTCTTCTATCCTCCTACATCCACACCGTATAATACTAAACTACATGGCCTTCATGAACTATGTGTGGCTTGATTCCCATCCTCATGGGATACGTAGGAATGCCCAGACATATCGTCTGTTGGCCCAACACAAATGCCAGAATCTCCCTTTGGGTCGAGACATATGGTGTGGTGCATAATTTTTCCCCAATTCACGTTGAGATCGTCTCAATCCCACCATATGTCCCCCTCCCCTTAGGTGTTCACATCTTTCACTGATGGGTACAACAATTCTTCACCCACTCCTGTGATTGGGACTCCATCATCTTTCCCATCAAGAAGGGACCCCGAGTCGCATGGATGCTAGGCCTAAGATCTCTCCTACTACTTCGGTCCAATGCCCTTGAGGATGTTGAGCAAACAAGCCAATACATGTCCCGCGTTTGAAATATGTTCAGCGGTCGATGCTCATTTGGTGTTCCCTGTCCAGGTCACTATAGGGATGTTGTGTTTAGAACATGGTCAATAGCTATCCTTTGTTGTTTGAACCACACCATGATGTCCCAAAAATTGAGTGTAGTGGATCATTTTGCCTCGTTGTATATCCAAGCGATGAACTCCCTTCAGGCAATGCCAGCTATTAGGCCCCTATATGACAGGGAGAGCCGAGTCCGGCTCATTGTTTCCCACACCGAGAATTGATCATGTGGGCTTAGGAGCTGTGATGAGGTGATAACTGCACAAGAGGTCATATGGATACCATTTTCTGGGATGCCTAGCCTTAGGCCCCTTGGCCTTTTCCGGCCCCAGTCTCTATTCCTCATTTAGGGTGGTGTGGTGTCGAGAAGGCTTATGTCCTCATTCATGTTAGGATATTCTTCCATGCCACACATATCCCCTTCAGACATCCCTCTTGTCATTTATCATCCATACCACGAGCACGGGCCTTCCTGCGCTTCGTGTGTCTAATTTCGGGCTCCCATCCCAAGTCTTAACTCTTATTGGATTGAACGATGTGGTATGGAATTATGTTCTCATTAATGTCGGGTAACTCACCGTGCTGTACACATCCCCGGAAGAGATATCTTATCCATACTCGTCCTCATTGCATGACGTTAAACTGAAAACTGGCCGGGACTTTCCATCCGAGGCCTAGCCTCAGGCCCCTTGGCCTTTACGGGCCCCCGGACCAGGTTCCCACTTAGGGTTGTATGGTGTGGTATGTGATTAAGTCTTCATTCACGTCGGGATACTCGTCGTGCCATACATCTCCTGTATGTGGGGTGTCTCACCCAGTTTCATCCTTACTACATGACGATAAACTGATCATTTTTCTTTTCAAGAAGCACATGTGGCTTCATTCCCATCTTCATGGCATACATAGGACCACATGAACATCTAGAATTTGGGTCCAGCACCATATCATAGAAATATCCCTCTCACTATAGCCCCTTGGCCTGAATTCCCTCAGGGAGAGGGGTATATGGTGTGGGATGGGATTATGTCCTCATTCACGTCGGGTTTCGCAACAACCACGCCATCAACCTCCTCCTGAGAGTTTTCTATCCCTTTGTGCTATACTTGTCCTTTCAAATCAGCCGCTCTCAAAATGAGCCCCTCGGCCCTCTTCGGCGATTCACTAATGTGCCCAAGGGTACTTTGGTTTAGCACTTGGAATGTTGGATTCTTCCCGGACAAGCTTTCACCCATTTCTCAGGCCTTGTGTTCCCCTTCATTAGTGATTTCATCACTTTTCACACACAAAGGGAACCCCAAAGAGAATGGATGATAGTCCTAAGGTATCTCCTACCATTTTGGGCCAACTTCCTCGAGGGTTTTAGACAACAAATCAATACATGTCCCGCGTTGTGAATATGGTCAGCGGTCGACACTCATTTGTTTGTCCCCATTTCAGGCTAACATGATGTAGATGGTGTGTTTCAAACACTGTCAATAGATATCATCCATCGTCATTCCAATCCCATTAATCCCAAAATGTCGGTTACATCATTCACATCCTTCTTGACCTCATCATGTCCAATTAGAACTTTGAAACTCTGGTTACTATTCCTCAGTGCGCATCTGCGCGTTAGGAGGAGAAAGCTGCGATAAGGCAATCGTTCAGGGCTCCACCGATTTCCCCTTCTCATGTATTTCATGTATTGCAGATTCATTATCTTCCCTTGATTCCTAACCCCAATTCGACTCACCTAGGATTAGGGATTTGGTTAAGGTCCACCTTTACATGGGATAATCCTACTTCTCTAAGGTCCGATTTCTAAGACCTTAAACAAAGATTGTTTGATATTTCCCCTTTTGTGAGAACTATGTACTACTTGATTCCCATCCTTATGGGATACATAGGAACACCCAGACATATCTTCTTTGGGCCCAGCTCAGTTCCACTAATTTATCTCTTCTACTCTTCCATTCTGGTCCCCACACTTATAGGGCCACGTGGTGTGACATGTATGGCCTTCGGACCTAGTTCACATCGGGTTTGCAATAGCCATGCCACATACACCTCCTCTTAGAATCTAGTCCCTCCCACCCATTTTCCTGCATGACATTAAATTGTATTTTGTTCTAAAAAAGGCACCTTCAAGAACTACATATAGCTTGATTCCCATGGTCATGGGATACATAGGAACACCCAGGAATCCCTTCTTCAGGTCCAGCTTAGTTGAGAGCTAGTCTCTCCTACTTCTTGCCCTCTTACCCTTTTTTGTCCCCTTGACCGGAGGTTTCTTTCTCAGAATCATTCATGGTGTGGTATGAGATTATGTCCTCATTCACATCGGGTATTCTTTATTCCACCGTGCACATTCCCCCTTCTGCCTCGTCTCTACAATGTTTGTGCCGCATGAACTTAAAATGCATGGCTCATCCCGTCACATGACACTAAACAGAGGCAATATCATCCCGACTACATGATGAAAATTGACACTGCATTATGATGTCCTCATCCAAGGGAACTTCATGTTTGGTATTGGTTATACACCATGCCATTTTTCAACGCCTACATATGGCTTGATACCTGCGGTGATACCCGAAACCTCCATCCTAGGTCCATCACTTTAAAAAAACGCATTCATCCTAAAGAACAAACAAGATCTATCAAATACTGCTTCTTTTTGTGGATGGGCCAGACATGGGCAACCTTATTATACTTTTCACGGGTATCCCGCCATTCCATATTAAGAACTACATGCGGCTTGATCCACATCCTCGTGGGGTACATAGGAATGCCTGTGCACTTCGCCTCGGGCCCAGCATAACTCTAGTTCCTAGTCCCTCTATAACGACCCATACTTTACATACATTGTTAATACTTCAAAATTGAAGCACTCTTATTACAACATATGACAAAACCACAAAGGACCGTATAGGTATAGTGTCTTTAGAAACTGGGAAACATAAACAACTGGTTCATAAATCTTCTACAGTGTCTCCCATTTATTTCATCATATCTAGGGTCCCTTTTAGCATATTCTACTTAATATCCATCTTCCTGACCTGGGGAAAAGAAAACATAAAAGGGTGAGCTCAAATGCTCAGCAAGGGAAAATAAAGGAAATAAAAATCATATCATATCTTTTTGAAAATCAAAACCTGCAAAAGAGATCATAATATCTTAAGATGGAATAAATCATAGAAGTGAAAATGAGATCCCCATAATCATAACATAAAACATGAAACTTTGTGGCATGCACACATAATCATGGAAAATCATTTCTTGTTAGTCATGACTCATTGCCAAGACTATCTTAGTGGACAAAGTCCCTTTCTGAACCGAGTTCACTCCTCGTTTCAGTCCTGTATCACTGAACCGAAATAACCTTCCGTTCCAGCCATGTCTATCTCATGAGATATAAAATCATTACCCAATGCATTGGAGGGAGATATAGGTCCCACCCATCTTATAATGAATCCTTTCTTATGTGTGCCACATAATCATAAAACATACATCATCGCATAACACATATAACAAAAATGGGATTCTTGAAACATCATGACATCATAAATCAATTCATATATGATAAAGGAATTCATAAACATAATTCCATCACAACATAGTCAAACCAATGTAAAAATATGGATAGAAATAGAACCCTTTATTATCATAGATGGAAAATAATTTTGATAAAACACTTGAATTGAATTCTTGAGGAAAATATCCTTTCTTCTTCAAAAACATTTTTCCTTTCATAACATGTCATACAACTTTAAAATAAAAGAAGTTGATTAAAAATAAACTTGAAAACTTGTAAAGGAAGCTTCTTTGAAGTAATGTTTTAAAAATCCATTCATGCCGTATAAGTAAAAAAAACATTCTTCGTACTTTTGTCGGAAAAGTCAAAAAGTACCTCGTACGGAAAAACGACAAAAGATTCCTTTCATATTCTTTACTAAAAACTCACCTAAGGGTAAAATTGGATTTAAAATATTTCAAGTGGATGGAAACAATATTACATATTGAGGGAACATGGATGTGGATGATAAAATACACCCCAGTAAATACTTACGAATAAACAATCTCAGATAAAAATGAGATTGTGATATTTCCCTTACCTTAGGTCCGATTTGCTTTGTTCGTGTTCGAAGCTCCTGTATAATGGTTTAAATAATGTTATTGACTTATTCCAGAATCATACATATTGATATGAGATCATATATGGTCATATTATTAGCTTCTTGTTAGTAATATTTCATTGTTACTTGTTACTCGGGTCTTTATAACTTTTTGTTCTTATGCGTGTTTTGTCGAATAAATTCTTATTCTTATCTTTAGGTTATAGATAATTCATTTCTAGAATGGTATTAGTGTATTATATACCATATTCATTCATTCAATTCATTTATACAATCATTATGAAATGAAGATCATGTAGAACGAGTCGCATCACATCGTGGAGACGGTATTCCGTACGTACGCACGAGTGATGATATCGTTCCTATGATCGTGGAATTGTATTGGAGTATATATATATATTATTTCAGTATCAATATTACTTAATAATAATCATATATAGTTACTCATTACACCATTATACCCATCCTTGTAAGGTGATGGTGGAAAATAGATTACACCACGGCGTGGAGACGGTATTCCGTACGTACGCACGCGCGGTGATTTCATTTTTCCGTAGGATGGATAGAAGGTGAATTAGGGATGTTTCATATTTATAATAACATATCAGTATGTAAGTAATACTGATGTTATTACTTTATCATGAAACAACTAAATAAGAAGAAGTTGAAGACGAAAGAAATTGAAAAGATCGGTAATGGATATTACCTCTTCTTTGGAACGCCTCTTTGAATCCTCCACTTAGGGAACTAAGAGTGGTCTTTGGAGAAGACCAGGACCTCTAGGACTATTCTAGTGAAGTGGAGAGGGGAAAATGGCAGGGTTTGGCCGAGCTTGAGTGCTCAATTTGGTGTGAGGAGGAGGGGGAGGAGGTGCCCTTTTATAAGGGAGGAGAGGGGCACCTTAGGAATATCTCAAAATATTATTTTATATTAAAGTCAAAATCGGTTTATAATGGTTCCAAAGGGTCTTATTTCGAAGATAAGGTGGGGAGGGGTCTAAATCCTATCAACCAATAGAATTTAGACAAGTTTAGGATATTATTTTAACCTTATCATTTAGATTTACCTCTAAGTTAAATAATTTAACTTTTATCATGTCTTTTTGTTTTCTTTCACTATATGGTTAATACACTTACAATAACATGCCAAACGAACCCAAAATTGTTTATTATTAATATATATATCCTTATCTAAATCATTTGGCCGAACCATAGATTTTTAGGAATACAATAACAATTAATAATATAATATTTGATTTAAAAACTATTTTGTGTCAATTTTGACACTATTTGATATATGATTTTTGGGAAAGTCATAACAGAATTAAATGTTCGAACCAAGTTGATTAAATCAACATTAATATATCATAGTAACCTAGAAAATTAGTGTAATTCATAAAAAGTCTCAAATTACATTTATTTTGGTGTTTATAACATCAATTATGTCAATATTTCATTAATAAGATAATTACTGCATCATCATTGTGTCATAAATAAATTAAATTATTTAATGTCTAAAAATTACAAATAAAATACCATCATGTAGGAAATCTTTTTAGCTTTCTAATGAATATTTACAATCGAATTTATCTTATGTATAACCCCATATTAAAAATGTTTTAGTAAATATACTTTGATTTTAACTCTTTTAACCCTTCTTTAAATAAATTAATAATAAATGTCCTAATCTAATCCAAGTGGGCCTAAATGGTCATATTTTATTCCTAAGTTTGTTTTTGGTCGAGATAAACTTGTCCAATAGAATTAGGACATGTGTTAGGGTAATATTAATATCATATTTACCCTTAGTTACCCTATTTACTATTAACCGCGGTAAAAAAAGTAAAAAGTTACTATTCACCAAAAAATTATTTTCATCTCATTGAACCACATTTTAGTCCTTGATATTAACCGTGTCTCTCGGATTTTTCAAATTCCATTCACAGAAGTGGTAAAATTAAGTTTTATGCAAAATTCAGTTTTTAACCTACCACTTAGTGGTTTCACTATTCATCAAAAATTGAAAGTTTTCAGAAAAATACCAAAATTTCACCCTAGGCTAATTTCGATATTCTGAGTCCAAAAATGAAGTCCATTTTGAAAAATAAAATTTATAAAATTTTAAAAAGTGGTTATTACTATTCATAACGGCTAGTTTTAATAGCATATTGTTGTTTAGTGAAACTCGGTATTGCGTACGACGCAAGCTATCGAGGAAGGTCACGATTGCGTGCAAAGCAAGCCAAGCAAGTGTTGTGTAGAAAAAGATTCCTTTGATGATTTATATAACATAAAAGTCTCGGGTGTTACATTCTACCCCCCTTAAAAAGAATTTCGCCCTCGAAATTCGTCACTTTGCAACAAACAAATGAGGATACTTCTCCCTCATCATATCCTCAAGCTCCCATGTAGCTTCTTCAAGTTGGTGGTTTCTCCATAAAACTTTCACCAAGCGAGTGGTCTTGTTTCGTAGGACTTTTTCGCTACGATCCAGAATCTCTATCGGCTGTTCTTCATAAGAAAGATCTTGCTCCAGTGGTACAACTTCTGAGCTGAGTACATGTGAAGGATCTGGTATGTACTTTCTCAGGAGAGATACATGGAACACATCGTGAACTTGAGAGAGATTCGGTGGAAGCGCCAATCGGTAAGCTACCTTCCCAACACGATCCAGTATTTCAAAAGGACCGATATATCTAGGGCTCAACTTCCCCTTCTTTCCAAATCTCATAACCCTCTTCCAGGGAGATATTCGTAAGAACACTTTATCGCCCACTTCAAACTCTAGGTCTTTTCTTCGGTTGTCGGCATAACTTTTCTGTCGACTCTGAGCTGCTCTTATGTGTTGTTGAATAGATCTGACTTTTTCTGCCATTTCATCAACGAGATCAGGTCCTAATAGCTTTCTTTCCCCAACTTCATCCCAGCAAGTTGGAGTCCTGCATTTCTTTCCATAGAGAGCTTCATAAGGAGCCATCTGAATACTGGAGTGAAAGCTATTATTATAAGAAAATTCCACCAAAGGTAGGTGTTGATCCCAACCTCCTTTGAAATCCATAGAGCAAGCTCTCAACATATCTTCTAGGGTTTGAATTGTTCTCTCAGACTGACCGTCTGTCTGGGGATGATAAGCAGTGCTGAAACTCAACTCTGTATCCAGAGTATGCTGAAGACTTCGCCAGAACTTCGAGGTAAATCTCGGATCTCGATCAGATACAATAGAAAGTGGTACTCCATGCAATCTTACCACTTCCTTTACATATATTCTGGCAAGCTGATCTAGAGAGAAATCCTCTCTAATAGCAATGAAGTGTGCAGACTTTGTAAGACGATCAACTATGACCCAGATAGCATTATTGCCTTTGGATGTTTTAGGAAGTCCTGTGACAAAGTCCATAGTGATGTTTTCCCATTTCCATTCGGGTATGGGTAATGGTTGTAACATCCCCTTAGACTTCTGTCTCTCAGCTTTAACTTGTTGAAAAACCAAGCATCGAGAGACATATTCAGCAACATCTCTTTTCATGCCATCCCACCAGAAGTACTCTTTCAGGTCCCTATACATCTTCGTGCTTCCAGGATGAATAGAGAATGAAGAACTATGAGCCTCATCCAGCAGCTCTTTCTTTAATTCGGGGATGGGAGGAACACAAACCCGATTCCTGAACTTTATTATCCCATCACAATCAAGGTTGAATTCAGGAACATTTCTCACCTTCTTTTGTAACTCGACATCTTCTTTCTGTGCCTCTTTAATCTTCACATGTATAGATGGTTGAACATTCATTTGAGAAAGATAAGATTTTTCCCCTTCCATTATAATTCCAAGATCCATCCTTTGTAAATCCATAAATATTGGATCTTTTGTGATCCTCATCATGGATAAACTAGCATGGTCTTGTCGACTTAATGCATCTGCCACCTTGTTTGCTTTCCCAGGGTGGTAATGGATTGAGCAGTCATAATCCTTAATCAGCTCCAACCATCTTCTTTGGCGCATATTCAGCTCCTTTTGTGTGAAAATATACTTTAAACTTTTATGATCAGTATAAATATCACACCTTTCACCATAAAGGTAATGCCTCCAAATCTTTAATGCAAAGATTACCGCAGCCAACTCCAAATCATGTGTTGGGTAATTTTGCTCATGGATTTTCAACTGTCGTGAGGCATAAGCTATCACCATATCATTTTGCATAAGAACACACCCCAATCCCTTCTTGGATGCATCACTATAGATCACAAACCTTTCTCCACTACAAGGCAGTGTGAGCACAGGTGCACTGGATAACCTTCTTTTCAACTCCTTGAAATTCTCTTCACATTCCTCTGTCCAGACAAACTTAACTCCTTTCCGAGTCAACTTGGTGATTGGATTAGATAACCGTGAAAAATCTTTTACAAAACGTCGATAATATCCAGCCAAACCAAGAAAACTTCGGATCTCAGTTACTGTTGTTGGTCTTGACCATCTTTCGATAACCTCTGTTTTTGCTGGATCCACAGATATCCCCTCTTTTGAGATTATATGACCCAAAAATGCAACTTTTTGAAGCCAAAATTCACACTTGGTAAATTTGGCATAAAGCTTCTCTTTTCTCAGGGTCTTTAATATAATTCTCAAGTGATCTTCATGCTCTTCCTTGCTCTTTGAATAGACAAGAATATCGTCTATAAAGACTACCACAAATTGATCAAGATAGTCTCTAAAGACTCTATTCATTAGATCCATGAAGATAGCAGGGGCATTAGTAAGACCAAATGGCATCACTATAAATTCATAGTGTCCATACCTTGTACGGAAAGCCGTCTTTGGTATATCCTCCCTTTTGACCCTTAATTGATGATACCCTGAACGAAGATCAATCTTGGAAAAGTATTGAGCTCCGCGTAGTTGGTCAAATAAGTCATCAATGCGTGGGAGAGGATATTTGTTCTTGATAGTGATCTTGTTAAGTTCTCGATAATCAATGCAGAGTCTCATTGATCCATCTTTCTTCTTAACAAATAGAACAGGTGCTCCCCAAGGTGACGCACTAGGGCGTATGAATCCCTTATCAAGATTCTCTTGGAGTTGCTTCTTCAATTCCTGCAACTCAATTGGGGCCATTCTATAAGGTGTCTTTGAAATAGGCAAAGCACCCGGTACGAGTTCTATTGAAAACTCAACTTCACGATTTGGTGGAAGACCTGGCAATTCCTCCGGGAAGACATCATCAAACTCCCGTACAATGGGCATATTCTTAATCGTGAGTTTCTCACCAACCATTTGAGATAAATAACCTTCATTTAGTGGAATCAATACCCATAAGATGGAAGAAATTTCCACTGGAAGGTTATGTTCATCCTTGCATTGATAGACGATCGTAGGTTGATCTGGAATATGAAATGTGACTTCCCTTCTTTGGCAATTGATATGAGCTCCATGTAGAGAAAGCCAATCCATGCCAAGAATCACATCAAATTCCACTAAAGGAAGGATCACAAGATTTGCAGGAAGCACTTTCCCACAAACTTCGATCGGAGAAGAATTATAAACTTCTGATGCGATTGATGTGCCATTAGGTGTTGTCACAGCTAACTCAACATCTAATTGTTGAGGTAATACGGTGATACCCTTAGAAAATTTTTCAGAAATAAAAGAGTGGGTGGATCCAGAATCAAATAAAACATTTGCTACTTTAGAGTGGATGGTAAGTGTACCTTTCACCACATCGTTATCGTACTCCACATCGCTGATAGAAATTGCATGTGACTTTCCTTTGTCTTTAGCCTTAAGAGTTTGTTGACGTCGACCATCATCATCAACCCTTGGATTTGGGAATTGATTGGCATAATGCCCCATCTCCTTGCACTTGAAACATTGAAGTGTAGCAGGTTCATTCTGTGTATCCATTCCTTTGTTTGCATCATTAGACATCTTCTTCCCATTATCACGGCATTCAAATGCCCGATGACCTTCCTTTCCACATTTAAAACATTTACTTGTCCCTTTAAGACAACTCCCTCCATGTTTCTTTCCACACTTTGAGCATAAGGGAAAGTTCATCTTCTTTTCCGTGTGCTCTTTAGATTTTTCTTTGAATTCCATCTTCCTCTTCTTATCAAACCCATGTGACTGATGGGTTACTCCAATCTCCATCTCGACTTTGAGAGCACATCGAACGATTTCTTCGTAGCTATTGAAGTCCCTTATGGCTAACGCCCTTCGAAGACTTGGTTTTAGGCCACTAAAGAATCGATCGATCTTACTCTCAGGTTGGATAATAATACCAGAAGCGTACCTTGCAAGTCTTGTAAAATTTGCTTCATAGGTACTAACAGATTCATCATCCCTTTGCTTCAGTTCAAGGAACTCTTTCTCCATCTTTGTTCGGAGAATACGAGGGAAGTACTTATTGAAAAATAAGTTCTTGAACTCGTCCCATTCCATAGACTCAATTTCATCCCTTTGCCTCGTATTCTTAACAAGATTCCACCATTGATCCGCATCTCCTTCCAAACGATACACTGCTAGGATGACTTTATCATGCTCAGAACATTGAAGAACTGAAAATATCTTTTCAGTAGTACTAATCCATTGTTCAGCAACTAATGGATCAGTAGACCCGCTGAAAGATGGTGGACGCTGCCTCATGAAGGATTCAACAGAATGTTGCTCCCTCCTTTGTTCGTTTGGAAATCCTGCATGATTCATAGCTTGAGAAAGTTGTGTGAGCATGGCTACAAGATTTTGCATTCCAGCTCCCATATCGTTTGGTTGCTCAGGGGGACAATCATTGCATTGCCCATCGCATTCCGCATTAACACGGTTCCTTCGGGTTCCATCCATTGATTAAAACCAAGAAGAATAGTGTGAGCAACACTAATTATAATAGGAAACCACATAATTCAAGAGTAAAATTTTCATGCTTAAGGTCTTATCCTAGGTTATTCATGGCCATTTCTAAAACACTAAGATTGTGTTCTATGCTTAGACTTATCCTTAGGGTTCTTAATAAGGCTTTCACATCCTAGTTTCCAAAGGTTGACTATACCTTTCCTCTGATACCAACTATAACGACCCATACTTTACATACATTGTTAATACTTCAAAATTGAAGCACTCTTATTACAACATATGACAAAACCACAAAGGACCGTATAGGTATAGTGTCTTTAGAAACTGGGAAACATAAACAACTGGTTCATAAATCTTCTACAGTGTCTCCCATTTATTTCATCATATCTAGGGTCCCTTTTAGCATATTCTACTTAATATCCATCTTCCTGACCTGGGGAAAAGAAAACATAAAAGGGTGAGCTCAAATGCTCAGCAAGGGCAAATAAAGGAAATAAAAATCATATCATATCTTTTTGAAAATCAAAACCTGCAAAAGAGATCATAATATCTTAACATGGAATAAATCATAGAAGTGAAAATGAGATCCCCATAATCATAACATAAAACTTGAAACTTTGTGGCATGCACACATAATCATGGAAAATCATTTCTTGTTAGTCATGACTCATTTCCAAGACTATCTTAGTGGACAAAGTCCCTTTCTGAACCGAGTTCACTCCTCGTTTCAGTCCTGTATCACTGAACCGAAATAACCTTCCGTTCCAGCCATGTCTATCTCATGAGATATAAAATCATTACCCAATGCATTGGAGGGAGATATAGGTCCCACCCATCTTATAATGAATCCTTTCTTATGTGTGCCACATAATCATAAAACATACATCATCGCATAACACATATAACAAAAATGGGATTCTTGAAACATCATGACATCATAAATCAATTCATATATGATAAAGGAATTCATAAACATAATTCCATCACAACATAGTCAAACCAATGTAAAAATATGGATAGAAACAGAACCCTTTATTATCTTAGATGGAAAATAATTTTGATAAAACACTTGAATTGAATTCTTGAGGAAAATATCCTTTCTTCTTCAAAAACATTTTTCCTTTCATAACATGTCATACAACTTTAAAATAAAAGAAGTTGATTAAAAATAAACTTGAAAACTTGTAAAGGAAGCTTCTTTGAAGTAATGTTTTAAAAATCCATTCATGCCGTATAAGTAAAAAAAAACATTCTTCGTACTTTTGTCGGAAAAGTCAAAAAGTACCTCGTACGGAAAAACGACAAAAGATTCCTTTCATATTCTTTAATAAAAACTCACCTAAGGGTAAAATTGGATTTAAACTATTTAAAGTGGATGGAAACAATATTACATATTGAGGGAACATGGATGTGGATGATAAAATACACCCCAGTAAATACTTACGAATAAACAATCTCAGATAAAAATGAGATTGTGATATTTCCCTTACCTTAGGTCCGATTTGCTTTGTTCGTGTCCGAAGCTCCTGTATAATGGTTTAAATAATGTTATTGACTTATTCCAGAATCATACATATTGATATGAGATCATATATGGTCATATTATTAGCTTCTTGTTAGTAATATTTCATTGTTACTTGTTACTCGGGTCTTTATAACTTTTTGTTCTTATGCGTGTTTTGTCGAATAAATTCTTATTCTTATCTTTAGGTTATAGATAATTCATTTCCAGAATGGTATTAGTGTATTATATACCATATTAATTCATTCAATTCATTTATACAATCATTATGAAATGAAGATCATGTAGAACGAGTCGCATCACATCGTGGAGACGGTATTCCGTATGTACGCACGAGTGATGATATCGTTCCTATGATCGTGGAATTGTATTGGAGTATATATATATATTATTTCAGTATCAATATTACTTAATAATAATCATATATAGTTACTCATTACACCATTATACCCATCCTTGTAAGGTGATGGTGGAAAATAGATTACACCACGGCGTGGAGACGGTATTCCATACGTACGCACGCGCGGTGATTTCATTTTTCCGTAGGATGGATAGAAGGTGAATTAGGGATGTTTCATATTTATAATAACATATCAGTATGTAAGTAATACTGATGTTATTACTTTATCATGAAACAACTAAATAAGAAGAAGTTGAAGACGAAAGAAATTGAAAAGATCGGTAATGGATATTACCTCTTCTTTGGAACGCCTCTTTGAATCCTCCACTTAGGGAACTAAGAGTGGTCTTTGGAGAAGACCATGACCTCTAGGACTATTCTAGGGAAGTGGAGAGGGGAAAATGGCAGGGGTTGGCCGAGCTTGAGTGCTCAATTTGGTGTGAGGAGGAGGGGGAGGAGGTGCCCTTTTATAAGGGAGGAGAGGGGCACCTTAGGAATATCTCAAAATATTATTTTATATTAAAGTCAAAATCGGTTTATAATGGTTCCAAAGGGTCTTATTTCGAAGATAAGGTGGGGAGGGGTCGAAATCCTATCAACCAATAGAATTTAGACAAGTTTAGGATATTATTTTAACCTTATCATTTAGATTTAACTCTAAGTTAAATAATTTAACTTTTATCATGTCTTTTTGTTTTCTTTCACTATATGGTTAATACACTTACAATAACATGCCAAACGAACCCAAAATTGTTTATTATTAATATATATATCCATATCTAAATCATTTGGCCGAACCTTAGATTTTTAGGAATACAATAACAATTAATAATATAATATTTGATTTAAAAACTATTTTGTGTCAATTTTGACACTATTTGATATATGATTTTTGGGAAAGTCATAACAGAATTAAATGTTCGAACCAAGTTGATTAAATCAACATTAATATATCATAGTAACCTAGAAAATTAGTGTAATTCATAAAAAGTCTCAAATTACATTTATTTTGGTGTTTATAACATCAATTATGTCAATATTTCATTAATAAGATAATTACTGCATCATCATTGTGTCATAAATAAATTAACTTATTTAATGTCTAAAAATTAAAAATAAAATACCATCATGTAGGAAATCTTTTTATCTTTCTAATGAATATTTACAATCGAATTTTTCTTATGTATAACCCCATATTAAAAATGTTTTAGTAAATATACTTTGATTTTAACTCTTTTAACCCTTCTTTAAATAAATTAATAATAAATGTCCTAATCTAATCCAAGTGGGCCTAAATGGTCATATTTTATTCCTAAGTTTGTTTTTGGTCGAGATAAACTTGTCCAATAGAATTAGGACATGTGTTAGGGTAATATTAATATCATATTTACCCTTAGATACCCTATTTACTATTAACCGCGGTAAAAAAAGTAAAAAGTTACTATTCACCAAAAAATTATTTTCATCTCATTGAACCACATTTTAGTCCTTGATATTAACCGTGTCTCTCGGATTTTTGAAATTCCATTCACAGAAGCGGTAAAATTAAGTTTTATGCAAAATTCACTTTTTAACCTACCACTTAGTGGTTTCACTATTCATCAAAAATTGAAAGTTTTCAGAAAAATACCAAAATTTCACCCTAGGCTAATTTCGATATTCTGAGTCCAAAAATGAAGTCCATTTTGAAAAATAAAATTTATAAAATTTTAAAAAGTGGTTATTACTATTCATAACGGCTAGTTTTAATAGCATATTGTTGTTTAGTGAAACTCGGTATTGCGTACGACGCAAGCTATCGAGGAAGGTCGCGATTGCGTGCAAAGCAAGCCAAGCAAGTGTTGTGTAGAAAAAGATTCCTTTGATGATTTATATAACATAAAAGCCTCGGGTGTTACACCCTCGACCTAAAACCTTCTTAGGGAACACATGGTGGTCAGAACCCCAGGTTCCCATTCAGGTCGGGTTTTATAATTTCCCCACCTTGTGTCTCTCGTTTTTCCTACCATCCATGGTCCAATCTCTATGACAATAAACTAAGACCACTTTTCTCTCTTGCCGTAAGACGTTAAGATGCACGACATCTCCCAGAACTACGTATGGCTTGATTCCCATCCTCATGGGATACATAGGAACACCCAGGCATCTAGTCTCCGGGTCCAGCCTTAGGAATCATAATTCCTGTTCCCCTTCCTTTTTCGGTACCTTGACCTAAGATCCTTTGAGGAACCCTGAAATTGCATCTTTACCCTGAACAAGTTCAGGATGCCCCACGATAATTTTGGGAGGTGACAGTTTCCCCATCAGAGAGGTCCTGCTTAGAAGAATGTTTGATCACTAATCAGACCGAGGTACCCACCAAATGCGTTTCTACCGTGGTGGTGTAATTTTAAGAGTGTTGGACACCAGATGAACAACCCATCACTCCACTCTCCACACTTTTCATGCCCCTTATTTGGACCCTCATACTCTCTCACATCTAAAGGAACCCCCTAACAGTATGGATGCTCATCATATGGCTCACTTACTGTCCTGGGCCAACATTCTGGAAGGCTCATCGATGACATTCTGAGTCAGGCCCCATGTTTCATACATGGTCAGCAGTCTACCCTTGTTTGTCATCCTCATTTCATGCTAACAAAATATAGATGTTGTGTTTCAAACATGGTCAACCGTTTTCTTTTATTGTCACACCATTCCCACAGTGATTCGAATTTATAGTGTTTTGATTCACACTTTCCATTCCCTTATGTTCGGATTGGCTTCCAACACCCCTGACATTACCCCACTCATACACTAGATCACATTGGGAGCACGACACATTGATTGTTCTGAGGTCCTCGCCCTCTGATCGGGCCTCTCCCCTTTTTTCTCAGAAATCCAGATTGATTGTTCCAGCCCCCAGATGCCTGAAGCTTGGTTTGCGCTCCCACATTTGAACGGAATAGCAATGTGTTCATCCCTTGTTTCTCACATCGGGCCTGAACCACGTGAGCTTAGGGATTGACTGCTAGACGCTCCATGAATTTCATAGGAATGAAATTAACCAAAGAAAGTAATAGAAATCAAGCATGTAGTTGGCATAAAATAATTAAAGCATGAAAGTGCATTCAAAGGTTACCGGCATCACAACATCCTAGGATCAACTCCTCCTATGGACGAGTTGACCTCGTCAAAAGAGTGATGCAGCTCTGCCACCCTCTTGCTGGTGGTGTCAGGGATTTGATGTTTCATGTTCAGTTCCAGCTCCTCCTCAACAGCGATGGGGCGCAATTCATCGTCCGAAATCTGGGCCCACTCCAGGCTAGTCTAGATGAAGATCATCTTGTCAGAGGCCCACTTCAGTCCCTCTTCAGTCTCTACCAACTGGGCCTTCAATCACAATATTAGCTCAGATTGCGCATTGCGGGAGGCCGAGTGCTCGTCCACCCAACTCTACAGCCGCTGGACTTCATCTTCAGCCTCCTAGAGCCTCATTATGTTCACTGAATTCCTCTAATTCCAACCCACACTGAGGCCACAGTCATGCTCCTGAATCTTCTCCACTATAAGATCTCAGATGAGCATGTGAGGATGTTGGGGATACTCTCCCCCAACACACAATTCGTATAGTTGCGAGTGAATTCTCTTCATCTTATCCATCCCCAGTGCTTAGGGGCTTCACTAGTGAAGCGATTGATCCACTTCCATGATCGGAGATGAACTTATCTACTATCCTCTTCATCAGAGGTCGTCTCTTCCCAGTCAGCGCGGTTGGCAGGCTCATATGCAGGGAATTCCCTTAGGAACACATCATCTGGGTCCGCATCTGGTGTTTGATCAGGCATGGTGGGACATTGGTTGTCCGACCGATCCTCATCATCAGACCCCACCTCGATGATCTCAGGCTCATCCTCTCTGGTGGTCCCACTGGTGATCGGGAGTGCCACTGTTCGATCAATCTGGGCCTCCACCTCCATAGTCACTAGCATTCCCCAGGGAAAGGAACTGCCAGGGATACCTAGCGACCTCGCAAAAGAAACCCACACCATTTGGAGGACTGTGCATACCAAAAATGGAGCATGCACGTTAGTTAACATGGTTGATGGATCACAATCATTAAATTGGTAGAAGATACTTACAGAGATCGAATCCTCAGTCTCATTCCTAGGATGATGTCGTCGGAATCCCGAAGCGTGGCCCTCCATATATTATTGGAAGGTCTGATGGTTCAGAAGCCACTTCGGGTATTCTGGACCCGTCAGACATGCTGATCGCCACAGCAGCAGACATGGTGCCCGAAGGTCCCGCATCTGTATCTCTTGAAGGGCGAGAACGAGTTCTGTGCACAAGGCTTTCTTGCACTATTTAGATGTTATCAAGACGTCCACAATGACCTAAAATTGTGCCCTAAAGAAGGGGTTTGGAATCTTTACCTCAGGGGCCTCAGTGAACTCTTCAAGATCCAAGTCTTGATCCTAGACTTTACCCTCCGCCAACGGGTTCCCTCTCCCGGCCTCGTCTCCCCAGGAGGATTCATCTGATTCTTCCAACAGAGGGAACTGTTCCCTTACGTCAGCAGTCGACAACTGTGGGGGAGTAGTGTGATCTAGCAACACCTTGACTCGATCCGTCATCAGATGCGAGATACCCCGGGAGTGCATTATTTCCTCTAGCTCTATCAAGTATTGCTCCACCTCCACCTGGGATACCTCAAAGCCAGACCGGACAGGGCCTATCCCTCGAAAGTCCATCCCTAAACAATTTAGATGTTTCCACATCTCTAATGGGCCAAGGAATTACCGGTTAAATTCCCAGATGTCCCAGGCCTCCAGGAAGACAACATTTTCTGGCATATCAACATGGCACATCCTCTTCCATGGAGCTTGAGTGGATATTCTATGGAACCCCATACATGTTCACCCCTCATGATAGCTCTACTCTTCTGGGACCATCGGGTCCATTCCCATTGCTGCCTCTCCCTCAACTGGTGGGGGGGCTACAGTGGAACCACCATCGTGAGATGTCCCTTCCGCCTTCCAACCTCAACCCCGAGGTTTGGGAGGAACACCATCATCAAATCGAATGGTTGGTTTCTTCAGCATTTCCCCCACGAGTAGGCCGCCTTCCAACACTGGGCATGTTATTTCACAAACTTGACGACAATGGTCGACGGAGGCAGTTGGTTCTTCATCTTCCCGTCTTCGTGTGTAAACATGAGCCACATCTGCCTCATCACACACGGGTGTTCCTCGTAGCGCACCCCCAGATAGACCTGCGGGGTCAGTATTTCCATGCACCGGAATTGCAGAGAAAATTGGTGCAGGGTTTATAGTTCCCAGAGGGGCTCAAAATCCACCCTTTCCACCAAAACCCCATATAGAAATTCCAGGAGATAGGCATAGTGCTCCTCCGTCCCCCGACCATCATCAGTGAATACCCCCATCGGCAAAGGAAGTGGGTGGAAATTGAACTCCTCCACCTTCCACACTTGGTTCAGAACAGACGGTGCGGTCAGCTTGGATGGAAAGCTCTCAAAAGTGTTCAGGATGGATGGGTGGAAATTTAATTCTAGAGGGGAAATGGGGTTCTATTATTCATAAAGACCCCTGAGGTGTGCTGCTATCCACCCATACAAAAGGTGTAATGGCCCGCATATTCTCTGCGGCCTCTTTCCCTCACTGATATGCTATAGTATCTTATATATCTTATTGAGCATTGGGATCCCAAGTTTGACATGCCCTCCTATCGCCAACACGGATGCCATATTTAATGTTCTTGGTCGCACTCCCATGTTAGTGTCCCTCACTGGTAGAATCAAACCGCATATGAGAGTTGCGATGAACACTACCATCCGGACTATCAGTTGTTGTTTTTTTGATGACACTAAAACCCCATGTCTTCCATTGGATGACCTCCAAAAGTCACCAGTATGAGTTCTCCTTACTCTTGGCCCCCTTCGAGCATGTCTGAGGCCTCGCCGGAAACTCTATGTCCTCCGGGATGTTCAGGAATTGTTTGAACCAATGCCTGAAGTGGACGTCCCTAACCACCTCCATGTCCTCTCCCAGCATGAGCACCATCAAAGCCATCGCCAGGGGTGGAATTTGCAACAGGTCCTCCCACAAACTCATGAGGGGAGGAATTATTCCTACATGGACCATAGTATTGGGACCCCCGAGATCTGGTGGATGTCCCACAAACTGATGCCGACATCCCCGTGGTGAAAATGGAATGTGTTGGTCCTCGATGACCATCTGCTCAACAGCTCTGGCATTAGCTACTTCGGTTGGTAGATGTAAAACTGGGAGGCCCAAGCTACCTCATATAGTCCAAATCTTATCATCTCCGCCCCAAACTCCTCACATGGGGTGCCTACCCAGTAGGCCAAGGCCCAATCGTCTGTGAAGTTGCCTCCCTGGCGTAGGTCCCAATCCTCAGACCACCCCTTCTCTGAGTTCCCCAGAGCTGCCTTCAATATCATCTGATGCATGTGTGGAGACATCTCCGGCTGTAACTCCATTCATTCAATGTTATTCAGGTGGTTGTATAATCATTCATTAATGACAGGTGTGAAGTCCTCTCGGGCATGGTCGTCAGCCTCCCCGAACCATCGACACTGGCACAACGTGCTCCTGAACTACTATTTTGGTTCGTCCCGACTCCCATCTGGGATGAAGACGTCATCCCTCATCCAAAATCCATACAAAGACAACCTCTTACATAATGGGTAGTTCCTATGGCTATTTGATAGTTTCTCCACCAAAGAACCATGGTCTGAGTGGCTCCAGATTAGCTCTCCTAAACCCAGACTCTTCGCCATCTCATCCCTTCGGGCAGCATCTGCAAGGACCCCTTGGGTGGATTCTTGATGAACCATGTAGCCTTTTATTATGGTGTTGTTGTTTTGGTTTGGTCATGAAGCTCGTTCGTAGAGCTCGTTCACGGAGTCTGTTCATGGAGCCCTACCTTGGCCTCTGAATGCGGAGTCACAAAGCGCGCTGATGCGAAGTCAAAGACTATCTATGCGCCGCAAAGCTGAAGGCCCGATTCAAGGATGGAAATCACGGAGTATGTGTAGCTTCACGAATCAAGATCACTAAAGGCCCAAATTGAGGAGGACAGAAAGGATAAAAGAGAAGTCATCCCCTTTAGTTTTAGGCGATGGCCCTTGAGGCTTCACGGCGCGTCTCGGCAGAGGCGAGCATCGCAGTGCCCCCCGCCGACTCATCACTTTCTCACTCAACGATCCTCCTTTTTGAGACAACTCAAAAAACCTCCAACGAATTTTGGCGATTGACCCTCAAACTTTGACCCTTGATTTCTCTCAGGCTCCAAGTCTGAGGGGGGGAATTTGTTGGCGCCAAAAATCGGAAGTGAGAAGGATAATAAGAGAGGCGCTGATGCTTCCTTGCAAAGACCTTTTGTAGAGCATCAAGGCCCCGCGAGCCCGTCGCGAAGAAACAAGGCGGGATTCTCTACGAGCCCCATTGACTTTCGCGAGCCCGTCGCGAAGCCAGGATGTGGGATGATTCATGAGCCCATCAAGAAGTGATAAGTTGGGATGCTCCGTGAGGCCCATTGAAGTTTGTGAGCCCACTGTAAAGTGAGGAGGCTGGATGCTCCGAGAGCCCCATTGACATTTGCGATCCCGCCGCGAAGCCAGGAGGCGGGAAGCTCTGCGAGCCCCATTAACATTTATGAGCCCACTAAAAATCTAGGAGTCGGGATGCTCCGCGAGTCCCATTAATGTTCGCGAGCCTTCCGCGAAGTTGAATCCATCTTCACACCAAGCGAACGATACTCCCCGGAGCCTCTTGCCTATATATACCAGCCTCCCCCCAAGACCAAAGCACAGATCATCTGACCTTTCCTCTTCCCAGCTCTCAAATCGCGAATCACTTTCTGCTCTGCAAACCATGAGCTACCCAAGGTACTTTTTCTCCACAAAGTGCCTCCCCTTTGCCTTGTTTTTAAACCCTCTTTTGAGAGGGATTCCTTTCGTGAATCCCACATGCCTTCGTGGAGGAAGGAGATCTGATCGTACCATGATTCACTGTTTTATTCCACCCTTACACCGTAGTTTTAAACTAGTTTTGTAATGAGTATTCCAAATATAATAATAATTTTCAATTTATGTTTGAATCAATCAATTAATGTTAATCAATATTATTATGGGAAATGTTACTTTTTTATATTGTTTCAATGTAGGTGGAGGTGATTTGGAGGGCCCTTAATGAAGTGAAAGAAAAATGGGCCAAAATTGCATGGATCCATGGACATCTATCCACTATTTTTCATAGTACACGAAATTTGTCCATCCAAATGGGCTGAAATTTTGTGGGCCTGTCCATAATTTAATATTCTACATTTCATATTAAGTAACCCAATCCTCATTCGGCTTATATGGGGCACATCCGAACTGATCTGTCCAAGCCACCGAATTTGGACCAAGTCAAATGCGGTGTTCTGTATTTTACCAATATCTTGATCTGTATTTTTCCAAATGGTGCCAAAATTTCGTTGGAGACATTCAAGAGGTATGGCTACAACTTTTTAATTTTCTCCAAAGCGAGATAAGACTTTAGGAAGGCCGAAACGTGTTGTGAAATTGGATTGATGAAATCTGTGTGCCTAAACCACCTTCCAATTTTCCTATAAAAGGGAACCAAGGGAACCTCATTTGGAAGTTCGGCCAAGGAGTGAATTGCTGAAAATTTGGAGTCCTAGAGGAGTCTCCTAATCATCTTGGATGTTCTGGAGGCCCCTATCTTCATAGGGGAATCAAGGATGAAGAGGGAGTTCCACCCGAGCTTCCTCCTCCTCCCGATGTCGAGCTAAAAGTTGGGTGTTCGTTGTGAGGGAACTACACACATGTCAAGGGAGTTTCGATGCATAAACTAGATACTGGTTTGGATTAATTTGGGTGTTTAAACATTTCATTCCAATTATCTTATTTTATTTCAAATTTGAATGCTTTATTTGATACATGTGAGTGTTATGCTCTTAATTTCTAACTGATCAATGTGAGGTTTTGAGTGTGTGACTTGTGTTGTTCCGATTGGACATCACAAGAATCCTTTCCATACCCTCCTTATTGAGATTTCAATATGCTTTGGAAGCTCTTATTCCATGCATAAGTACTGGACCTTGACAATATGATTGTTACGTCAAGGTTTGGTCCTTAAAGCATTGAAATAAAAGCTTAGGAATTAATCGGGATTCCAATTAACTCCAACCAAAGAATTACTCTAAACCAAAGATGAATCTCTATTAACAATGAACTTGATATGTCTGTAGTGAAATCACATTGACCCTTTTATCTCATATTTTCCACAATCCACTAGGTCACTCGTCTTTCAAGCTAATTCAATTAATTCATTGTTTTAAACTGTTTTCAAAACCACCCCATATCTTAGTCATTTTTAATAAAAATACACACTCTAAACCTACCAACGCTCCTTGAGAGATGACCTAGGGTCTTCCCTAGACTATAAATCAACCATAAAAATATAATCAATATGACGTGTCATGACACCGCTGTCAAATTTTGGCGCCATTTCCGGGGAGTTCTTTGGTTTTTTGTGCATGTTTTTGATAAAATTTTTGTAATTATTGTGAATATTTGTTTGTTTTATCTTCTACCTTTGAATTTATTTTTGTGTTCTAATTTATGTATTGTGTAGGTTCTGTGTATGACGCATTCTACTCCGGGAGACCTACAAACTTTAAAACCCGAACCGGAGAGGATCCTACATCAATGAAACCGAGACACACAAGACAACACTTTGAAGGAGGATACATCACATCTTAAAATTATTCTTGATCCTTCTTCTTCTTCTGAAACCAAAGTTAAAATTGAACATAACTTATATATCATGGCTAAAAATAATAGAACACTAAAATAACTAACCTCACCTGATGTTGAGATCTGACCCACTTACATTCAATTATAAGGTGAGGCACCCAATTTTGAACTAAAATCTGGTTTAATTCATTTGTTACCAAGATTTCATGGAATGCCTAGAGAAGATCCACATAAACATTCAAAAGAATTTCATAGTGTGTGTTAAACATTAAAACCTGCTAATGTGGATGAAGAACAAGTAAAACATAGGGAATTTCCATTTTCATTAGAAGACATGGCTAAATATTGTTTGTATTATGTTAATTCACCTATTAGAGGTTCGGCGGACATGAAACGAATTTTTCTTGAAAAATACTTCCCAGCCTCTCAAACTGCAACAATAAGGAATGAAATATGTGGGATAAGACAATCTCAAAGATAACCCCTTCATGAATATTAGGAACGCTTTAAATGATTATGTTCATGTTGTCCACACCACCAAATAAGCGATCAACTTTTAATACAATATTTTTATGAATGTTTAATTCCAACAGATCGTAACATGATTGATGCTGCTACAGGTGGTGCACTAGTGGATAAAACCCCAATAGCTGCAAGGACCCTAATTGAGACCATGGCACAGAACACTCAACAATTCAGTTCAAGGTCCAGTGTACCCATTCGAGGTGTCCATGAGGTGCAAAGTTCTGAATTCGAGAAGAAGGTAGACACAAAGTTTGAAGAGGTGAGTACCCTTCTACGACAACTTTCTCTTTCCCAAGATAAAATTCCAGTCTCCTCCTCCCATACATTGTGGTATATGCTCTTCTGATACCCACTATTCTGACCAATGCCCCCAATTGAGAGAAACTTCTGAGAGTTGTGAGGAAATATTCCCAGGACGCCCCTATAACCAACCCATTAGGCAAGAACCTTACTATCCATCCAACACTGGGTGGAAAGACAACTTAGCCTATAGGTAAGGGGGTATTCAAACCAGCCTCATTAACCATGGAACCAACCTGGGAAAAGTATTAATCAACCACCACCACCCAGAAATTTTCAACCACCCCAAAGGCCTTTCCAACAACCCCCTCCAAAAACTGAACCTAGCCTAGAAGATATGATGAAACAAATGGCTGCCAATAATCTCCAATTCCAACAAACCACCCAGGCATCCATACAAGACCTCAAAACCCAATTAGGCCAACTAGCTAACTCGGTGGGTGAGATCCAAATCCATGGGTCTAGTAAACTACCATCTCAACCACTTTTCAACCCTAGGGATAAGGGAAATGCTAGTGCCATCACCCTTAGGAGTTGAGCTCAACTTAAAAGCCAAATGAACCCTCCATTAGAGTCATCCTCTCCTAAGGAAACCACCATCCCAACCACTGAAAAAGGTTCAAATGAGATGGACCATTGTCTTGAGATAAGTCCTAACAAAGGAAAGAGTGTGTCTATTGATGAGTTACCAATCCCAAGAATTCCTCTTCCATTTCCCCAAAGAGCCACCCAACCAAGGAAACAAAATGAAACAGAACTTGATAATGAAATCTTGGAGACTCTCGAAAAAGTGCAGGTTAACATTCCATTGATTGATGCCATCAAGAAAATTCCGAGATATGAAAAGTTTCTAAAGGAGATATGTACCCACTGAAGGTGACTTAGAGGTGACGAGAAGGTGATCCTAGGGAGGAACGTCTCAGCATTGATACAACCATCATATCCCACCAAGTGCAATGATCCTGGAACATTCTTGATTCTGTGCACCATAGGAGAGTATTCTTTCTCCAATGATATGTTTGATTTGGTTGCTTCTATTAATGTGATGCCTCACTCTATTTACTCTTCTTTGCAGGTCAGTGAACTAAAGCCCACATGAATAGTTGTTCAGCTAGAAAATCAGAGTACGGCACACCCTTCTGGTGTGTTAGAGGAGGTTCTTGTGAGGGTTCAAATTTTAATATTTCCTGCTGATTTTTATGTGCTAAAAATGGAAGATGATAGGATGAATGGACATGCCCCAATTATATTGGGGAGACCTTTCTTGAAAACCTCCAAAGCCATAATTAATGTCCATAATGGTACATTATCTATGGAATTCAGTGGTGACATACTCCATTTCAACATCCTTGATGCCATGAAGCACCCCTCATAAGAACATTCCCCTCTCTCGGTAAATTAAATTGATGTACTCCCTTCCCCTAAAATCACTTCATTTGTTTCCCCTGATCCCCTTTCTGAATTTTTCTCTTTGATTGAAATTATTGGAAATGAATTGTGTGTTGATTGTGGTAGTAGTCTAGAAAAGTGTCATGCATGTTTATTAATTGATAATTTCTTGAACACGGAGGATCACATGACCATCGATGACACTGCTACGCTTGTAAGAGATAATTACTCATCTGAGTATGATACCATTGAGCAGTTAGATGAGATTAGTGACCTCTCACATTCACACACACTCCCATCAATCCAAAATCCACCTGAATTGGAACTAAATAAACTGCCTCAAGATATAAAATATTCATATCTTGAGAATGGAAACAAGTTGCCCGTCATCATTGCTAGTTCACTCCCTCCTGAGCATGAATTGCGACTGCTTGAACTTTTGAGGGAGCATAAACAAGCATTGGGATGGACACTTGCATAAATTCCTGGTATTAGCCCATCAATTAGTACGCATCATATTTTATTAACTGATGAGACTAAACCAGTGAGGCAGGAACAACGTCGACTAAACCCAAACCTCTTAGAAGTAGTTAAAAAGGAAGTAACAAAATTATTGGCTGCTAGAATCATTTACCCCATCTCTGACAGCCAATGTGTCAGTCCCATTCAAGTAGTTCCAAAAAAAATTGGCCTAACGGTAATTAAAAATGAAAATAATGAATTGGTTCCAACTCGTGTGCAGAATAGTTGGCTTGTCTGTATAGATTATCGCCAACTAAACCAACACACTAGGAAGGACCATTTCCCATTTCCATTCATTGACCAAATGCTAGAGAGGCTAGCGGGGAAGTCCCATTACTGTTTTCTTGATGGGTATTCTGGATACTTTCAGATCCATATTGTCCCCGAGGATCAGGAAAAGACAACCTTCACTTGCCCATTTGGCACATTTTCCTATAGAAGGATGCCATTTGGTCTGTGCATTACTCCAGGTACTTTCCAGCGATGTATGATTAGTATTTTTTTGGATTACTTGGAGAATTGCATGGAAGTTTTCATGGATGATATTACTATTTATAGATCCTCTTTTGATGAATGTTTATGTAGTCTTCGTTCCATCCTACGTCGCTGTATTGAAAAGAATCTTGTATAAAATTATGAGAAATGCCATTTCATGGTGCAACAAGGTATAGGTTTCAGACATGTCATTTCTAGGGATGGTATCCAAGTAGATAAATCGAAAGTGGATGCCATTTATTCGCTACCATTCCCTAAAAATGTACGTGATGTGAGGTATTTCCTAGGTCATGCTGGATTTTACCATCGTTTCATTCTTGATTTTAGTAAGATTGCACTTCCCCTCTCCTGCTTACTCCAAAAAGAAAAATATTTTGTTTTTGATAATGAATGTGAAGAAGATTTTAATAAATTAAAATAGAGTCTCACATCACCCCCGGTAATCCAACCACCTCGGTGGGATTTACCATTTCAGCTCATGTGTGACACCTATAACTATGCAGTTGGGGCAGTCTTGTCACAAAGGGTCGACTGAGCTCCACATGTTATAGCCTATGCCTCACGTACTTTGGACCCTGCCTAAGAAAACTACACCACAACTGAAAAAGAATTCCTTTCCATTGTGTTTTCCTTGGAAAAATTCAGGTCATATCTTTTGGGGTCCAAAGTCATTGTGTTCTTAGACCATGCAGCCCTTCGGTATCTCCTAAAAAACCTGAATCTAAACCACGTCTCATTCGTTGGATGCTCTTCCATCAAGAATTCAATCTAGAAATTAGAGATAAAAAAGGAGCAGAGAATGTGGTGGCAGACCATATTAGTAGGATCCTCCCAACCTCAGACATTGTCTCATCCCCCTGTATTCCCATTAATGACATGTTTCCTGATGAGAAATTGTACAAAGTGCAAGATGTTATTCCCTAGTATGCTGAAATTGTAAATTATTTGGTAGCATATTGAATTACTACTGATTTCAACAAAAACCAAGCAAGTCATCTAAAACATGAGTCTCGTTGGTACATTTTGGATAACCCCTACCTTTGGCGCAAATGTAGTGATCAGGTCCTTAGGCGTTGTGTTCCCGATAGCAAGTTTCAGTATGTCCATAGATTCTACCACACACTTGCTTGTGGGCACCATTTTGGTCCTCAATAGACTGCTTGCAAAGTTCTTAATTCTGGTTTCTTTTGGCCAACACTTTTCTGGGATGCCCATGAATTTTGTAAATCTTGTCCTCATTGTCAAAGAATGGGGAATGTCTCTAAAAGGAATTAAATGCCACAACAAACCTGGCTCTTTCATGAAATTTTGGATGTTTGGGGCATTGAATTTATGGGGCCATTTCCCAATTCTTTTGGAAACTTGTACATTCTTTTGGCCGTTGATTACGTATCAAAATGGGTAGAGGCACAGGCCACAAGGACATATGATTCCAAAACAGTTGTAGAATTTTTGAGAACTCAGATCTTTTGTAGGTTTGGATTACCTAGGTTCATTATTAGTGACCAGGGTTCTCATTTCTGCAACCGAACAATGAAATCAATTTTTCATCGGTATGGGGTCGGTCATCGATTTTCTACTGCATATCATCCATAGACCAATGGTCAAGCTGAGGTGTCAAATAGAGAGGTAAAACAAATTCTTGAAAAAACGGTTCAACCCAATAGGAAATACTGGAGTCTTAGACTTGATGATTCATTGTGGGCCTACCGTACTACTTTCAAAACTCCCATTGGAATGTCACCCTATCGTCTTGTGTTTGGAAAGAGTTTTCACCTCCCTATTGAGATTGAGAACTGGGCCTACTGGGCCATCAAACAATGAAATTATAATCATTCTGGTGTAGGTTCTCAGAGGAAGTTTTAGATTCAGGAGCTATAGGAAATGAGAAGAGATGCATTTGAAAACTCCAGGATTTATAAGGAGAGAACCAAGGCTGTCGATGACTGCCTTATCCGTCATCGTCAGTTCCATATTGGGCAGAAGGTCCTCCTTTATAATGCAAGGATGAAGTTGCATCCTGGTATGCTTCGTTCCCGCTGTTTTGGACCATAAATTGTTACTAATGTCTCTCTATTTGGTGTTGTTCAGGTTAAAAATGAAGAAACCAAGAAAACCTTCACTGTCAATGGGCAGCGGCTGAAGCACTTTCATGAACCCGTTATGGAGTCCCCAATGGAGGAACTCCAAGTTCATGAAGCACACTATGAATGACATCCACCAGGTTTTATCCTTCCCTCCAACATTTTCTTTTACTACAGTGAGGACACCGCATACTCTAGGTGTGGGGGGGTGGATACATTCCTGGGATAGTTAGGAATTTTCATTGTTTTCTCCTTTTGTTTTCTCTTTTTGGCCTTCTTTATGGAATTTTAATTTTTCCCCGTCAACAGTTTCGTAGTTCCATGATTTGGTGACCATAATGTGGGGAAAGTAAAAATATCATAACGGAGGCTAAAAAGAGTATTTGTATGAATTTAACATCAGGGGTGATTTTTAGTGAATTGTTTTTTTGTCAATGATATAAATGGTCGTATCTATGTGAAACCTTTGAGATGATTGATGCCCATTGTGTGAGTAGTTTTTGGGAAAACTGTGTCACTAATATCTCCACAAATATTTGCACCAAACCACAAAGTGTGATTATTTCTTACTTAATATAAGGTAAATATATGTTGGGTTAATATTTTTCATCTTTAAATGATATTTCCCTATGTTCGTTCCTTATCCAATCAGTTTCATTACAGTACTAGATTGACCTATGCGTGTGTACCTAATGTCCGACTGTTGTACGCCCTAAAAAATATGTTGTGTCATGGGAGGTTCAAAAACCACTCCTCCTCAACCTTTTATCTTGTTATAACTATTGCAATTAGTGTCGTGAGGAGATCAAACAAAGGGTTGAAAGATGAGTGTGAGATTTGTTCCAATTGAAACTTCAAAAAAAATATAATAAATAAGCGGAGTGATGAAATGGGCAACATATCAGGATATCTAGTTTGGGAGAATATGGTTTGAATTCTGGGAACGCTTAAATGAGTGGGTCTTGAAATATGATTGCAAAGGATGGAGGACAGGTTTAGTGAAAAATCATTTAATGCTGAATAATGTTTAAATAACCTATATTTATTTGATAGAAAGTGGAAAGAATAGCATGGAATGATTTTCACACACACACATGGAGTGTTAGTGTAATGGTTAAACTTTGAATTCCTTGCTCATATTGCCGTCATAAATCTCTTTTAATTTTATTGTGATATGATTTATGAGACATCTTTTTCCATTTTCACTGGGAAAAACTCCTTGGTGTGGTTCATGCATTGATCAAATTACTTTAAATAAAATTTCCTCAATTGATAAATCTTCAGGATGTTGGAGATATATATATATATATTCATCATTGTATTTGGATATGTGACTTTTCCCAGGAGTGCAAATGTTTAGGTTTGGGGGTGTGATCGTACCACGATTCACTGTTTTATTCCACCCTTACACCGTAGTTTTAAACTTGTTTTGTAATGAATATTCCAAATATAATAATAAATTTCACTTTATGTTTGAATCAATAAATTAAATTTATTCAATATTATAATGGGAAATGTTACTTTTTTATATTGTTTCAATATAGGTGGAGGTGATTTGGCGGGCCCTTGATGAAGTGAAAGAAAAATGGGCCAAAATTGCATGGATCCATGGACATATGTCCACTGTTTTGCATAGTACACGAAATCCGTGCATCCAAATGGGATGAAATTTTGTGGGCCATTTCAAAATGTAATAGGATACATTTCATATTAAATAACCCAATCCTGATTCGGCTTCTATTGGGATCATCCAAACTGATCTGTCCAAGCCACTGAATTTGGACCTAGTCAAATGCGGGGTTCTGTATTTTATCAATATCTTGAGCTGTAGTTTTCCAAATGGTGCCAAAATTTTTCTGGAGACATTCGTTCTACAACCTTTATATTTTCTACAAAGCATGATAAGACTACCTGAAGGCCAAAACGCGTAGTTCATGTTGATTGATGAAATCTGTGTGCCTAAACCACCTTCCAATTTTCCTATAAAAGGGCACCAAGGGAACCTTATTTGGAAGTTAGTCCAAGGAGTGAAGTGCTGCTAATTTGGAGTCCTAGAAGAGTCTCCTAATCACCTTGGAGGTTCTGGAGGCCCCTATCCTCATAGGGGAATCATGGATGAAGAAGGAGTTCCACCCGATCTTCCTCCTCCTCCCGATGTCGAGCTAAAAGTTGGGTGTTCGTTGTGAGGGAGCTACACACATGTCAAGCGAGTTTCGATGCATAAAATAGCTACTGGTTTGGAGTAATTTGGGTATTTAAACATTTCATTCCATGTATCTTATTTTATTTCAGATTTGAATGCTTGATTTGATACATGTGAGTGTTATGCTCTTAATTTCTAACCGATCGGTGAGAGGTTTTGCGTGTGTGACTTGTGTTGTTCTGATTGGACATCACAAGAATCCTTTTCATACCCACCTTAATGAGATTTCAATATGATTTGGAAGCTCTTATTCCATGCATAAGTACTGGAATTCGACAATACGATTGTTACATCAAGGTTTGGTCCTTAAAACATTGAAATAAAAGCTTAGGAATTAATCAGGATTCCAATTAACTCCAACCAAAGAATTACACTAAACCTAAGATGAATCTCTACGAACAATGAAATTTATATGGGTGTAGTGAAATCACATAGAACCTTTTATCTCATATTTTTTACAATCCACTAGGTCACTCATCTTTTAAGCTAATTCAACCAAGTCATTGTTTTAAACTGTTTTCAAAACCACCCAATCTCTTAGTCATTTTTATTAAAAATACACACTCTAAACCTACCAACGCTCCTTGAGAGACAACTGAGGGTCCTCCCTAGACTATAAATAAACGTTAAAAATATAATCAATTTGACGTGTCACGACACCGCGGTCAAGATCCCCACGGGGACTCAGGTCATCTCAAAGAGTTTATGCTTTGCAAAGCACCCCCCATGCACACGTGACTCAAATGATAAGGCAGAGTCAATGTGCCTTGTGAAGCACATTTCTCCACAAGACCTTGCTTCGCGCGACACACATGCTTCGTAGGGGTTTGTTTCTCAAATTACTTTCCTCATAGAAAATCACCTCTTGTATGCACCTATGCCCTACGCCTAGGCTAGGACACTTCACTTCGTGAGGCTCGACCCTTCACAAAGCCCTTCTATTTCATGGAGCACCAGAGCTCTATGAGGCCTCTACTCATAAACCCCTTTTCTCTGCAACTCCATCTCCCATGAAAACTCCTCGGTTTGCATATGGAAATTTAAAATTCCCTTGGATGACACTGCCAGTTGTGTTGCTGGTCTTCATGATTCTTCGCATAGGCACACTAATGGATCTTTCTTCTTCACATAGCCACACTAATGTGGACCGCCCAATGGTTCGATCCGTGACACCCCCTCTCCACGGCATTGCCGATGCATTCCCTTCCACAAGGGGCAGGAGACACCAGTTATGTATGTATTTGGGGTGTGGAGTGAACCCAAATCGTCCGAGCTGCAGGAAATTAAATTTCCAAGCACCATCGTTTTCAACTCATGATGTTAAAATATGACATCCCCCCATGCATCCTACACAGGGAAAGTGAAACCAATCTGGTGTAAGCCCCTTTCTTTTCTTGCAGGAGGGAGCACCCCTGCTCCTCCTCTCTTCCTGGGGGTCAATTCCCTCACCTGCTGGGCTTTTTCACCATCCATGCCTCCATCCTAGAGTATTTCCCAACCTCTTTAAGAAACTAACCATGCGTAAGTAGCTGTTTCATCTTTGGGTTGCGATCACACGTAATCCCTAATTCACCTCCCAAGGACGCACCTTTCGCGAGGTGATCGTCAGGTATTTTCTGTCTATTGTTTCTCACACAAATCATGACTCATGTGGGCTTAGAGTAAGCATCAACCATGACATCCTCCCTGGGCGGCCTAGAGTGTAAGCCCCACATCCCACCTAAACTACGAAGCCTTTGATCCTTGTCAAGGGAAGGTACGTAGGAAGCCTCCCTAAGGTTCAAACATACCACCCATTGGTCACTCGTACCCCCTTCACGTCGGTTCACCAACACCATGGGCAACCTAGATTGCAAGACCCAAACCTATTCTAAACTCCTTGATCTTTGATCCTTGCCAAGGTGAGTTACGTAGGAAGACTCCATGAGGTTCGAGTTCAACACCACATTTTTTTCGTCCACCTTCACGCTGGTCCCCACCATCTGAACTATGTGGTCATTGATCATTTCCAAGGTAAGGTACATAGGATGCCTCCCGAAGGTTCATTTCTGACACCCCATTGGACCCTAGTTCCTCCTTCATGTCGGTTCTCCAACCCTCATGAACTACATGGTCTTTGATTCCTGCCAAGGTAGGGTACGTTGGAAGCCTCCTTGAGTTACAAGACCACCATTCACTCAGTCGTTCTGACCCCTTCGTGTCGGTTCACCAACACCATGGGCAGCCTAGAGTATAATCCCCACACCCTCCTCTCCTGAACTACATGGACTTTTATCCTTTCCAAGGAAGAGTACATAAGAGGCCTCCCTGAGGTTCAAGACCAAAACCCAGTAGTTCTGACCCCTTCACGTTGGTTCACCCCCGTTTTTCATGATGTTAAACTATGGACCCCCATCCAGTGGTAAGCCGTTGTGACCTCAATCAGCGGTAAGCCGTTGTGACCTCAATCAGTAGTAAGACATTGTGACCTCAATCAATGGTAAGCCTTTGTGTCCCCATCGAACGATAAGATGTTGTACCCAATCCGACGGTAAGTTTTTACGACCCAATCTGACAGTAAGCTGTTTTTAGATGAACTACATGGACATTGTTCTCTACCACAGGGATATGAAGGAAACCTATTTGAGGCTCAAGCGCAAATCCATTGTCATCCTCATGACAGTTCCATCCCATTCACCATCCACCTCACGAAACCATCCATCATCCATCCTAATTCTTACCTGGGCTGCCACATCCTAGTTGGATCATTCCACCCCATTCGTCATTCCATCTAACTACAATCGAGAAGCCAAATACACGTTGAACCCCGCATCGGTGTTACCTCTAGGGGTCACACCCATCTGATCCAATCTAGTCTGTGTTCAGATCAGCCTGATCCATCTCCACTGAATGTTAAACTTGCATAATACCCTATGTTAAACATGGGAAGATGAGGAAAACCTCAGATACATTCCCATGGAATATGATTCCCCGCATTTGATGTGGAATTCCTTGGGCTTCCGCGGCCTTGAGAAGCCCTATAATATGGGGAAAAAACCCAGACATGCCAATACCCCAGCGTCCAGACATGCCATTGATGCCCAACGTGACTACTCCCCTGACTGAAGGTTTCTACCCTGACTAGACTCCTTAGAATGTCTCAATATAAGAAGTGTAATTAACTAGTGTCCATGAAGATATGACACTATTAAGAGTTTCATGAACAACGTCTTAAATCTATGAGGGAGACCCAGACTAGGTGATGAGTTCCGAGGAGGAATCCAAAGAAGGAAGAACCGACATCCCATCATCCCGTGTCGATCAAGGAGAAAACGTCCATGAACAAGGAGCGGATGTCGCCCGCCTTTGGAAAGCGGGAATGCGGGGAAACAAAACCGTGCCTTTTGTTCTCAAGCAGATAGACACACGCGCCCAGACGAAAGCGTCAGAAATAGTAATTATTAGCATAATTCCCTTATTTTATACCTTTGAACATTATCCTGATTCCCTTTAGACAATTCCCAAGATTCTTGTTTCTATGCTTTTGACTTATTGGATGTATGGTTCTATTTCCTCCATGGGATTTATCTTTTGATACTCTAAAATTAAAATCTTTTTTACGATTTTTATCTATGATCTCATGGTACAACTAAGTGTCACCATTATCCATATCAACCTTATGGGAAAAAAATACAATCTCCTCATAACTATCAACGTCTCAAATACTCATGTTTTTTCATAGACATATCTTGAATCCACTAAAGATACAATCCACCTATTTTTCAGTTTTCATGACAAAGACGGAGTTGTACCATGAAATAATTATAAATTTTTAACTGTATACCTCGATATAATAATCTCTATTTTTGATTCATTATAAGGAACTCCCACTCCATTTTATGTGGATAGTTAATAAAAAATATTTATTGAAAAATATTTTCATGAATCCTTCAAATTCCATGGAATCAAATTTTTCATTATAATTCATTTCCTGGTCAGTTTTCACCACTGACTAGCTTCCCCATCAAAGATATAGAATGACATTATGAATTTATAATCTTTGGAGCATTGGAGGACATAAAATATATTCTAAATAGAGTTATTCCATTATTACATAATGATGGGATTATAATATCCACTAAATGTACGAGGAATTTTCCTCATAAGGTACTCAAATACAAGATGATATTTCTTAGAATAAGTAGGAAATTACATGAAATTGAAGTTATTATTCATAACTTGAGCCTATAGATCAATTACATTCTTGATATTTTGAGCTCCCATTCCCATTAGTCTTGTAATCATAATAGGAAAATCCTCACATTGAAAATCATAGTGGTTGTTGGAATGAGTTCTCATATTTCAATCCATTAACAAAAAATGAAAAATAAAATTAGGGGTCCAAAATAATTAGATAATGACCATATAAAAACTAATCTATGAACATTGATTTAATAAATTATAAATGAAATCTGAATTTTAACTTATGATTAATATTATTTATCCCTAGAAATTTATCCTTTTCATATACATATCTATAGGGTTCTAAATAAGGTGTTATAGTCCTAATACTAAATGAAAATACGTCATGATTTGACAACAACTATAGTAAACCTAGTCCGTTACCCATATTATTAGACGATTTATGTAACACCTGAGATTTTTATGAGTAATATTTTGTTCAAAGGAATCTTTCAATACACACTTGCTTCGCTTACTTTACACGCAATCGCGACCTTCCTCGATAGCTTGCGTCGTACGCAATACCGAGTTTCACTAAACAACGATATGCTATTAAAATATTATTAAAACTAGCCGTTATGAATAGTAATAACAACTTTTTATAATTTTATAAATTTTATTTTTCAAAATGGACCTCATTTTTGGATTCGGAATACCGAAATTAGCCTAGGGTGAAATTTTGGTATTTTTTGAAAACTTTCAATTTTTGATGAATAGTGAAACAACTAAATGGTAGGTTAAAAACTGAATTTTGCATAAAACTTAATTTTACCGCTTCTGTGAATAGAATTTCGAAAATACGATAGACATGGTTGACATCAGTAAGTAAAATTTGGTTCAATTAGATAAAAATAATTTTTTGGTAAATAGTAACTTTTTACTTTTCTTTACCGCGGTTAATAGTAAATAGGGTAACTAAGGGTAAATATGATATTACTATTACCCTAACACATGTCCTAATTCTATTGGATACGTGTAATTCGACCTAAAACAACCTTATGAATAAAATATGACCATTTAGGCCCACTTGAGTTAGATTAGGACATTTATTATTAATTTATTTAAAGAAGGGTTAAAATAGTAAAAATCAAAGTTTAATAAGTAAATCATTTTTAATATGGGGTTATACATAAGATAAATTCGACAATAAATATTCATTAGAAAGCTAAAAATATTTCCTACATAATGGTATTTTATTTATAATTTTTATACATTAAATAATTTAATTTAATTATGACACAATGATGATGCAGTAATTATCTTATTTATGAAATATTGACATAATTGATGTTATAAACACCAAAATAAATGTAATTTTAGACTTTTTATGAATTAAACTAATTTTATAGGTTATTATGATATATTAATGTTGATTTAATCAACTTCGTTCGAACATATAATTCTGTTATGACTTTCACAAAAATCATATATCAAATAGTGTCAAAATTGACACAAAATAGTTTTTAAATCAAATATTATATTATTAATTGTTATTTTATTCCTAGAAATATAAGGTTCGGCCAAATGACTTAGATAAGGATATATATATTAATAATAAACAATTTGGGGTTCTTTTGGCATGTTATAGTAAGTGTATTAACCATATAGTGAAAGAAAACAAAAAGACATGGTAAAAGTTAAATTATTTAACTTAGAGTTAAATCTAATTGATAAGGTTAAAATAATATCCTAAACATGTCTAAATACTGTTTGTTGATAGGATTTCGACCCATACCCACTTTAGCTTCGAAATAAGACCCTTTGGAACCATTATAAACCGATTTTTACTTTAATATAAAATAATATTTTGAGATATTCCTAAGGTGCCCCTCTCCTCCCTTATAAAAGGGCACCTCCTCCCCCTCCTCCTCACACCAATTTGAGCACTCAAGCTCGGCCAACACCTGCCATTTTCTCCTCTACACTTCCCTAGAATAATCCTAGAGGTCCTGGTCTTCTTCAAAGACCAATCGTAGTTCCCTAAGTGGAGGATTCAAAGAGGCGTTTCAAAGAAGAGGTAATATCCATTACCGATCTTTTCAATTTCTTTCTTCTTCAACTTCTTCTTCTTTAGTTGTTTCATGATAAAGTAATAACATCAGTATTACTTACATACTGATATGTTATTATAAATATGAAACAACCCTAATTCACCTTCTATCCATCCTACGGAAAAATGAAATCACCACGCGTGCGTACGTACGGAATACCGTCTCCACGACGTGGTGTAATCTATTTTCCACCACCACCTTACAAGGATGGGTATAATGGTGTAATGAGTAACTATTTATGATTATTATAAAGTAATATTGATACTGAAATAATATAGATATACTCCAATACAATTCCACGATCATAGGAATGATATCATCACTCGTGTGTACGTACGGAATACCGTCTCCACGATGTGATGCGACTCGTTCTACATGATCATCATTACATAGTAATTATATAAATGAATTGAATGAATAAATATGATATATGTTACACTAATACCATTCTGGATATAAGGTATCTATAACCTTAAAAGAAAAATAAGAATTTATTCGGCAAAACACGCATAAGAACAAAAGGCAATAAAGACCCGAGTAACAAGTAACAATGAAATATTACTAACAAGAAGCTAAGAATATAACCATATATGATATCATATCAATATTTATGATTCTGGAATAAGTCAATAACATTATTTAAACCATTATACAGGAGCTTCGGACACTTACAAAGCAAATCGGACCTAAGGTAAGGGAAATATCACAATCTCATTTTTATCCGAGATTGTTTATTCGTAAGTATTTACTGGGGTGTATTTTATCATCCACATCCATGTTTCATCAATATGTAATATTATTTCCATCCACCTACAATTGTTTAAATCCATTCTTACCCTTCTGTGAGTTTTTAGTAATGTGTATGAAAGGAATCTTCTGTCGTTTTTCGTACGAGGTACTTTTTGACTTTTCCGACAAAAGTACAAAGAATGTTTTTTTAACTTATACGGCATGAAAGGATTGTTAAAACATTATTTACAAGAAACTTCCTTTACAAGTTTTCAAGTTTATTTTAATCAACTTATTTTATTTTAAAGTCGTATGACATGTTATGAAAGGAAAAATGTTTTTGAAGTAGAAAGGATATTTTCCTCAAGAATGGAGTTCAAGTAGTTTATCAAAATTATTTTCCATCTAAGATAATAAAAGGGTTCTGTTTTTATCCCTATTATTACATTGGTTTGATTATTTTGTGATGGAAATATTTTTTATGAATTCCTTTATCTTATATGAATTGTTTTATGATGTCATGTTGTTTAAGAATCCCATTTTTATTACATGGGTTACGCTATGATGTATGGTTTATGATTATGTGGTACACATAAGAAAGGATTCATTATAAGATGGGTGGGACCTATATCTCCCTCCAATGCATTGGGTAAAGATTTTATATCTCATGAGATAGACATGGTTGGAACGGTAGGTTATACCGGTTCAATGAAACAGGACTGGAACGAGGGTGACTCGGTTCAGAAAGGGACTTTGTCCACTAAGATAGTCTTGGAAATGAGTCATGACTAACAAGAAATGATTTTCCATGATTATGTGTGCATGCCACAAAGTTTCAAGTTTCATGTTATGATTATGGGGATCTCATTTTCACTTCTATGATTTGTTCCATGTTAAGATATTATGATCTCTTTTGCAGGTTATGATTTTCAAAAAGATATGATATGATTTTTATTTCCTTTATTTGCCCTTGCTGAGCATTTGAGCTCACCCTTTAATGTTTTCTTTTCCCCGGGTCAGGAAGATGGATATTAAGTAGAATATGCTAAAAGGGACCCTAGATATGATGAAATAAATGGGAGACACTGTAGAAGATTTATAAACTAGTTGTTTATGCTTCCCAGTTTCTAAAGACACTATACCTATACGGTCCTTTGTGGTTTTGTCATATGTTGTAATAAGTGTGCTTCAATTTTGAAGTATTAACAATGTATGTAAAGTATGGGTCGTTATAGTTGGTATTAGAGGAAAGGTATAGTCAACCTTTGGAAACTAGGATGTGAAAGCCTTAGTAAGAACCCTAAGGATAAGTCTAAGCATAGAACACAATCTTAGTGTTTTAGAAATGGCCATGAATACCCTAGGATAAGACCTTAAGTGTGAAATTTTATCCTTGATTATGTGGTTTTCCTATTATAATTAGCATTGCTAACACTATTCTTCTTGGTTTTAGTCAATGGCTGGAACCCGAAGGAACCGTGTTAATGCAGAATGTGATGGGAAATGCAATGATTGTCCCCCTGAGCAACCAAATGATATGGGAGATGGAATGCAAAATCTTGTAGCCATGCTCACACAACTTTCTCAAGCTATGAATCATGCAGGACTTCCAAACGAGCAAATGAAGGAGCAACATTCTGTTGAATCCTTCATGAGGCAGCGTCCACCTTATTTCAGTGGGTCTACTAATCCATTAGTTTCTGAACAATGGATTAGTACTACTGAAAAGATATTTTCAGTTCTTCAATGTTCTGAACATGATAAAGTCATCCTAGAAGTGTATCGTTTGGAAGGAGATGCTGATCAATGGTGGAATCTTATTAAGAATACGAGGCAAAGGGATGAAATTGAGTCTATGGAATGGGACGAGTTCAAGAACTTATTTTTTAATAAGTACTTCCCTCGTATTCTCCAAACAAAGATGGAGAAAGAGTTTCTTGAACTGAAGCAAAGGGATGATGAATCTGTTGGTACCTATGAAGCAAATTTTACAAGACTTGCAAGGTACGCTTCTGGTATTATTATCCAACCTGAGAGTAAGATCGATCGATTCTTTAGTGGCTTAAAACCAAGTCTTCGAAGGGCGTTAGCCATAAGGGACTTCAATAGCTACGAGGAAATCGTTCGATGTGCTCTCAAAGTCGAGATGGAGATTGGAGTAACCCATCAGTCACATGGGTTTGATAAGAAGAGGAAGATGGGATTAAAAGTAAAATCTAAAGAGAACACTGAAAAGAAGATGAGCTTTCCCTTATGCTCAAAGTGTGGAAAGAAACATGGAGGGAGTTGTCTTAAAGGGACAGGTAAATGTTTCAAATGTGGAAAGGAAGGTCATCGGGCATTTGAATGCCACGATAATGGGAAGAAGATGTCTAATGATGCAAACAAAGGAAGGGATACACAGAATGAACCTACTACACTTCAATGTTTCAAGTGCAAGGAGATGGGGCATTATTCCAATCAATGCCCAAATCCAAGGGTTGGTGATGATGGTCGACGTCAACAAAATCTTAAGGCTAAAGACAAAGGAAAGCCACATGCAATTTCTATCAGCAATGTGGAGTACGATAACGAAGTGGTGAAAGGTACACTTACCATCCACTCTAAAGTAGAAAATGTTTTATTTGATTCTGGATCCACCCACTCTTTTATTTCTGAAACATTTTCTAAGGGTATCACCATATTACCTCAACAATTAGATGATGAGTTAGCTGTGACAACCCCTAATGGCACAACAGTCGCATCAAAAGTTTATAATTCTTCTCCGATCGAAGTTTGTGGGAAAGTGCTTCCTGCAAATCTTGTGATCCTTCCATTAGTGGAATTTGATGTGATTCTTGGCATGGATTGGCTTTCTCTACATGGAGATCATATCAATTGCCAAAGAAGGGAAGTCACATTTCATATTCCAGATCAATCTACGATCGTCTATCGATGCAAGGATGAATATAACCTTCCAGTGGAAATTCCTTCCATCTTATGGGTCTTGATTCCACTAAATGAAGGTTATTTATCTCAAATGGTTGCTGAGAAACTTACGATTAAGAATATTCCCATCGTACGGGAGTTTGAGGATGTCTTTCCGGAGGAATTACTGGGTCTTCCACCAAATCGTGAAGTTGAGTTTTCAATAGAACTCGTACCGGGTGCTTTGCCTATTTCAAAGACACCTTATAGAATGGCCCCAATTGAGTTGCAGGAATTGAAGAAGCAACTCCAAGGGAATCTTGATAAGGGATTCATACGCCCTAGTGCGTCACCTTGGGGAGCACCTGTTCTATTTGTTAAGAAGAAAGATGGATCAATGAGACTCTGCATTGATTATCGAGAACTTAACAAGATAACTATCAAGAACAAATATCCTCTCCCATGCATTGATGATTTATTTGACCAACTACGCGGAGCTCAATACTTTTCCAAGATTGATCTTCGTTCAGGGTATCATTAATTAAGGGTCAAAAGGGAGGATATACCAAAGACGGCTTTCCGTACAAGGTATGGACACTATGAATTTATAGTGATGCCATTTGGTCTTACTAATGCCCCTGCTATCTTCATGGATCTAATGAATAGAGTCTTTAGAGACTATCTTGATCAATTTGTGGTAGTCTTTATAGACGATATTCTTGTCTATTCAAAGAGCAAGGAAGAGCACGAAGATCACTTGAGAATTATATTGAAGACCCTGAGAAAGGAGAAGCTTTATGCCAAATTTACCAAGTGTGAATTTTGGCTTCAAAAAGTTGCATTTTTGGGTCACATAATCTCAAAAGAGGGGATATCTGTGGATCCAGCAAAAACAGAGGTTATCGAAAGATGGTCAATACCAACAATAGTAACTGAGATCCGAAGTTTTCTTGGTTTGGCTGGATATTATCGACGTTTTGTAAAGGATTTTTCACGATTATCTAATCCACTCACCAAGTTCACTCGGAAAAGAGTTAAGTTTGTTTGGATAGAGGAATGTGAAGAGAATTTCAAGGAGTTGAAAAGAAGGTTATCCAGTGCACCTGTGCTCACACTGCCTTGTAGTGGAGAAAGGTTTGTGATCTACAGTGATGCATCCAAGAAGGGATTGGGGTGTGTTCTTAAGCAAAATGATATGGTGATAGCTTATGCCTCACGACAGTTGAAAATCCATGAGCAAAATTACCCAACACATGATTTGGAGTTGGCTGCGGTAATCTTTGCATTAAATATTTGGAGGCATTACCTTTATGGTGAAAGGTGTGATATTTATACTGATCATAAAAGTTTAAAGTATATTTTCACACAAAAGGAGATGAATATGCGTCAAAGAAGATGGTTGGAGCTGATTAAGGATTATGACTGCTCAATCCATTACCACCCTGGGAAAGAAAACAAGGTGGAAGATGCATTAAGTCGACAAGACCATGCTAGTTTATCCATGATGAGGATCACAAAAGATCCAATATTTATGGATTTACAAAGGATGGATCTTGGAATTATAATGGAAGAGGAAAAATCTTATCTTTCTCAAATGAATGTTCAACCATCTATACATGTGAAGATTAAAGAGGCACAGAAAGAAGATGTCGAGTTACAAAAGAAGGTGAAAAATGTTCCTGAATTTAACCTTGATTGTGATGGGATAATAAAGTTCAGGAATCGGGTTTGTGTTCCTCCCATCCCCGAATTAAAGAAGGAGCTGCTGGATGAGGCTCATAGTTCATCATTCTCTATTCATCCTGGAAGCACGAAGATGTATAGGGACCTGAAAGAGTACTTCTGGTGGGATGACATGAAAAGAGATGTTGCTGAATATGTCTCTCGATGCTTGGTTTGTCAACAAGTTAAAGCTGAGAGACGGAAGTCTAAGGGGATGTTACAACCATTACCCATACCTGAATGGAAATGGGAAAACATCACTATGGACTTTGTCACAGGACTTCCTAAAACATCCAAAGGCATTAATGCTATTTGGGTCATAGTTGATCGTCTTACAAAGTCTGCACACTTAATTGCTATTAGAGAGGATTTCTCTCTAGATCAGCTTGCCAGGATATATGTAAAGGAAGTGGTAAGATTGCATGGAGTACCACTTTATATTATATCTGATCGGGATCCGAGATTTACCTCGATGTTCTGGCGAAGTCTTCAGCATACTCTGGATACAGAGTTGAGTTTCAGCACTGCTTATCGTCCCCAGACAGACGGTCAGTCTGAGAGAACAATTCAAACCCTAGAAGATATGTTGAGATCTTGCTCTATGGATTTCAAAGGAGGTTGGGATCAACACCTACCTTTGGTGGAATTTTCTTATAATAATATCTTTCACTCCAGTATTCAGATGGCTCCTTATGAAGCTCTCTATGGAAAGAAATGCAGGACTCCAACTTGCTGGGATGAAGTTGGGGAAAGAAAGCTATTAGGACTTGATCTCGTTGATGAAATGGCAGAAAAGGTCAGATCTATTCAACAACACATAAGAGCAGCTCAGAGTCGACAGAAAAGTTATGCCGACAACCGAAGAAAAGACCTAGAGTTTGAAGTGGCTGATAAAGTGTTCTTACGAATATCTCCGTGGAAGAGGGTTTTGAGATTTGGAAAGAAGGGGAAGTTGAGCCCTAGATATATCGGTCCTTTCGAAATACTAGATCGCGTTGGAAAGGTAGCTTACTGATTGGCGCTTCCACCGAATCTCTCTCAAGTTCACGATGTGTTCCATGTATCTCTCCTGAGAAAGTACATACCTGATCCTTCACATGTACTCATCTCAGAAGTTGTACCGCTGGAGCAAGATCTTTCTTATGAAGAACAGCCGATAGAGATTCTGGATCGTAGCGAAAAAGTCCTACGAAACAAGACCACTCGATTGGTGAAAGTTTTATGGAGGAACCACCAATTAGAAGAAGCTACATGGGAGCTTGAGGATATGATGAGGGAGAAGTATCCTCATCTGTTTGTTACAAAGTGACGAATTTCGAGGGCGAAATTCTTTTTAAGGGGGGTAGAATGTAACACCCGAGTTTTTTATGAGTAATATTTTGTTCAAAGAAATCTTTCACTACACACTTGCTTCGCTTACTTTACACGCAATCGCGACCTTCCTCGATAGCTTGCGTCGTACGCAATACCGAGTTTCACTAAACAACGATATGCTATTAAAATATTATTAAAACTAGTAGTTATGAATAGTAATAACCACTATTTGAAATTTTATAAATTTTATTTTTCAAAATGGACTTCATTTTTGGATTCGGAATACCGAAATCAGCCTAGGGTGAAATTTTGGTAATTTTCTGAAAACTTTCAATTTTTGATGAATAGTGCAACCACTAAGTGGTAGGTTAAAAACTGAATTTTGCATAAAACTTAATTTTACCGCTTCGGTGAATGGAATTTCGAAAATCCGATAGACACGGTTGATATCAGTAAGTAAAATTTGGTTCAATGAGCTAAAAATAATTTTTTGGTGAATAGTAACTTTTTACTTTTTTTTACCGCGTTTAATAGTAAATAGGGTAACTAAGCGTAAATATGATATTACTATTACCCTAACACATGTCCTAATTCTATTGGATAAGTGTAATTCGACCAAAAACAACCTTATAAATAAAATATGACGATTTAGGCCCACTTGAGTTAGATTAGGACATTTATTATTAATTTATTTAAAGAAGGGTTAAAATAGTTAAAATCAATGTTTAATAAGTAAATCATTTTTAATATGGTGTTATACATAAGATAAATTCGACAATAAATATTCATTAGAAAGATAAAAAGCTTTCCTACATAATGGTATTTTATTTATAATTTTTATACATTAAATAATTTAATTTAATTATGACACAACGATGATGCAATAATTATCTTATTTATGAAATATTGACATAATTGATGTTATAAACACCAAATTAAATGTAATTTGAGACTTTCTATGAATTACACTAATTTTCTAGGTTACTATGATATATTAGTGTTGATTTAATCAACTTGGTTCGAACATATAATTCTGTTATGACTTTTACAAAAATCATATATCAAATAGTGTCAAAATTGACACAAAATAGTTTTTAAATAAAATATTATATTATTAATTGTTATTTTATTCATAAAAATATGAGGTTTGGCCAAATGACTTAGATTAGGATATATATATTAATAATAAACAATTTGGGGTTCGTTTGGCATGTTATAGTAAGTGTATTAACCATATAGTGAAAGAAAACAAAAAGACATGGTAAAAGTTAAATTATTTAACTTAGAGTTAAATCTAATTGATAAGGTTAAAATAATACCCTAAACTTGTCTAAATCCTATTGGTTGATAGTATTTCGACCCATCCCCACTTTAGCTTCGAAATAAGACCCTTTGGAACCATTATAAACCGATTTTGACTTTAATATAAAATAATATTTTGAGATATTCCTAAGGTGCCCCTCTCCTCCCTTATAAAAGGGCACCTCCTCCCCCTCCTCCTCACACCAATTTGATCTCTCAAGCTCGGCCAAACCCTGCCATTTTCTCCTCTCCACTTCCCTAGAATAATCCTAGAGGTCCTGGTCTTCTTCAAAGACCAATCTTAGTTCCCTAAGTGGAGGATTCAAAGAGGCGTTCCAAAGAAGAGGTAATATCCATTACCGATCTTTTCAATTTCTTTCTTCTTCAACTTCTTCTTCTTTAGTTGTTTCATGATAAAGTAATAACATCAGTATTACTTACATACTGATATGTTATTATAAATATGAAACAACCCTAATTCACCTTCTATCCATCCTACGGAAAAATGAAATCACCGCGCGTGCGTACGTACGGAATACCGTCTCCACGCCGTGGTGTAATCTATTTTCCACCACCACCTTACAAGGATGGGTATAATGCTGTAATGAGTAACTATTTATGATTATTATAAAGTAATATTGATACTGAAATAATATAGATATACTCCAATACAATTCCACGATCATAGGAACGATATCATCACTCGTGCGTACGTACGGAATACCGTCTCCACGATGTGATGCGACTCGTTCTACATGATCATCATTACATAGTAATTATATAAATGAATTGAATGAATAAATATGATATATGTTAAACTAATACCATTCTGGATATAAGTTATCTATAACCTTAAAAGATGAATAAGAATTTATTCGGCAAAACACGCATAAGAACAAAAGGCAATAAAGACCCGAGTAACAAGTAACAATGAAATATTACTAACAAGAAGCTAAGAATATGACCATATATGATATCATATAAATATGTATGATTCTGGAATAAGTCAATAACATTATTTAAACCATTATACAGGAGCTTCGGACACGTACAAAGAAAATCGGACCTAAGGTAAGGGAAATATCACAATCTCATTTTTATCCGAGATTGTTTATTCGTAAGTATTTACTGGGGTGTATTTTATCATCCACATCCATGTTTCATCAATATGTAATATTATTTCCATCCACCTACAATTTTTTAAATCCATTCTTACCCTTCGGTGAGTTTTTAGTAATATGTATGAAAGGAATCTTTTGTCGTTTTTCGTACGAGGTACTTTTTGACTTTTCCGACAAAAGTACGAAGAATGTTTTTTTTAACTTATACGGAATGAATGGATTTTTAAAACATTATTTCCAAGAAACTTACTTTACAAGTTTTCAAGTTTATTTTAATCAACTTCTTTTATTTTAAAGTCATATGACATGTTATGAAAGGAAAAATGTTTTTGAAGTAGAAAGGATATTTTCCTCAAGAATGGAGTTCAAGTATTTTATCAAAATTATTTTCCATCTAAGATAATAAAAGGGTTCAGTTTTTATCCCTATTATTACATTGGTTTTATTATGTTGTGATGTAAATATTTTTTATGAATTCCTTTATCTTATATGAATTGTTTTATGATGTCATGTTGTCTAAGAATCCCATTTTTATTACATGGGTTACGCTATGATGTATGGTTTATGATTATGTGGCACACATAAGAAAGGATTCATTATAAGATGGGTGGGACCTATATCTACCTCCAATGCATTAGGTAAAGATTTTATATCTCATGAGATAGACATGGCTGGAACGGTAGGTTATACCGGTTCAGTGAAACAGGACTGGAACGAGGGTGACTCGGTTCAGAAAGGGACTTTGTCCACTAAGATAGTCTTGGCAATGAGTCATGACTAACAAGAAATGATTTTCCATGATTATGTGTGCATGCCACAAAGTTTCAAGTTTCATGTTATGATTATGGGGATCTCATTTTCACTTCTATGATTTGTTCTATGTTAAGATATTATGATATCTTTTGCAGGTTATGATTTTCAAAAAGATATGATATGATTTTTATTTCCTTTATTTTCCCTTGCTGAGCATTTGAGCTCTCCCTTTTATGTTTTCTTTTCCCCAGGCCAAGAAGATGGATATTAAGTAGAATATGCTAAAAGGGACCCTAGATATGATGAAATAAATGGGAGACACTATATAAGATTTATAAACCAGTTGTTTATGCTTCCCAGTTTCTAAAGACACTATACATATACGGTCCTTTGTGGTTTTGTCATATGTTGTAATAAGTGTGCTTCAATTTTGAAGTATTAAAAATGTATGTAAAGTATGGGTCGTAATAATTTAGGTCATAATTATCTACTAAATACAAGCCATGGATAAAAAATACTAGTGTCATTGGATGATTGTGCACATAATTAGGGAACCTGTAACTAAAAGAAATAGATTTTTATTTATCTCCATAACGATATCCTAAAAAAATTTAGATCCTACAACTAAAATGTATAACATGTGGAATTCATGGACAAAATTTGTGAGCTAAAAATCCTTGTAAGGGGGAAAATATGGGAATAAAGCATTGAACATGAGTTAGAAGGAATCACATGATAACATAAAATGAATGTATCATGAATGATCATATAGATGAATATAAAATAGAATATATAACAATAATATCATGGAAATATAATAATGTGGTTTCATTATATATCCCTATATAAATCTGATACAAAGATAACTTCTATGATGAAATCACATAGTGGAAAAATTCCAATAATGGATTAGGTTTACTCCAAAATTTCATACATAATGCACCCTAAGACTAAATCATTACCCAATAAATTGAAATACTATCAGGTTCACACATCATATCATGTACATTTATATGTGTTCAACACAAATAAATCTAACATAAGGAATATATATAAGTGTTACCCATGTAAATAAATGGGTTTCTTAGTCATGTCATAACTTATAATAAAAGTTTGTATCGTTGTGGTATCTATGAAAGTAAGGACTTAAATAAATATTAGATATTAATAAGGTAAAATAAAAAAAATCATGAATAATAAATTCCAACTTAATTTAAAACCTGAAAAAGTATGGTTAGTTAATTTTATAAATTTGACACTTTAGTGAGGTTTTAGAGAAGTGAATAAAGAGCTTGTAAAGAGGATAGCAGAATAATTTTTTCTGTAAAACAAAAAATTAAATAAAATGGTATTTTTGAATGAAATTATTTATTTTTATTAAATATTTGTGATGTAAAACATGTTATGATGTCTACTAGAAAATGGGTAAGAAAAAAAAGTTGTTCCCTTTAATCGGGTTTGCTTATCTAGTGGAATTTTGAGGGGAACTTTTTATAACATGTATTTCCATATCTATGAAAGATGAATTGAGATATATATATATATATATACATATATATTTGATTGGAATAAATATACATAATATGGGATAATTATATACAAATAAATAAGAGATTAATTGAGTCATAAAGAGAGAAAATGTAACCTAATGGAAATATGGTGGTTCAGATAGATTCCTTACCTTATGCACGAATGAAGTCTAAAATTGGGGTTAATATCATGGATAATAAAATTATATTTTTTAATTAATTAATTATGAATTTTTTTAATATTTTTTATTTATAATAATTTTAATATGTTCTTTTGAGGCTATTTAACTATGTTATATAGTTCAATTTCGTTTCTCTAAGAGCGTTCGTTTCAAGGTTTCAAGATCATATCACTTATGTATAATTATAAATGATATTTTTATATGGAACTACTAATATAGATGTGAAATTATATTTTATTATTATTAATATATATGTTTTAATGGCACCATATATTATATTTTCTTCCAAAATGTGTATTATTCATTTAATAAAATGCTAATGATAAAAGTATAGTTGATTTTGGATGTTTTTTCGACTACGTAAAACTAGTTTAGTTTTATTTAATTTTATGGAAATATATTTTTTAAATAATGTTAAGAAACATATAATATATATATAGTTAATGTTAAACAAATTAAAAGCCAATTTAAACCATCCATGAGGGCATTAGTGGTAAATAAAAACTCATCATCCATGATGGTGGTTAATAGACATAATATGGACAATGAGTTTCTCTTTTAATAAGATGATATGAGAAATGTTTTGGATAGAAGATAATATAATATAAATATAATATTACAACATATACATGATTCTATATTTATTAAGCTCTTTTTTATGAAGGAGGTGATGGGAAGGTAGAATCAAAAATGAAATTAAAAGAGATAGTTTGAGAATTTTACCTCATGAATATCACCTCCTTGAAGGACCCCATAAGAAACCTAGAATTGGTTTTTAATGATACTAAAAAAAATTGGATACGGGGAGGGTGGAGAGGATTGTTTTTTTTTTATATTTTTAATGCTTTAAGGCTGAGAAGGAGGAAGGAGAGGGGGTGGTGAGAAGAGGTATTTATAAGTAGAGGAGAGGGGTATTTTATTATTATTATATTAATTTGTTTGTTGTTTTTCTTCAAGACTATAAAAAAGTGTTGATTCTTATGTTTATATACATAAAATGGTTCATGATAATTTTAACCACTGGGTTCTTAAATCATCCATGTTTCAAAAAATCATGTATTTTTTTTATAATGTTAAGTACTATAAATTAATATATTTATCTATTTACAGAAAATTCTACTATTTAAGAAAAATTCAAAAAAATAAACCTAACCAATTTTCAATGTCTATAATTATAAAATTGATTTAATTTTATGAAATTATTTCTCTAAATATGAGAAATTTATTTTTAAATAATTTCCCCATTTATTAAAAAATTATCGATTTTATTATTATAATTGATTTTATGACCCTTTGAAAAATTGAATATGGAATCATAAAAATATATTATCATTATAATAATGCATAAAAAAATTTATGAATCCAATTTATTAAAAAAATGTTTTAAATAATTATATTTAATATAAAATTTCAATTAAAACATTTATGTTTTACAAAAACATAGATAGATTATGTATAAATTTTATAAGATTTATTTACTTGTAGCATTATATAAATATATTATATTTTTGTTTTATGAGATTATTAAATATTATTTTACATTTTATTTGGTGAGGATTCTACTCTAATAGTCATTTTACTATTAATAATAGTAATAATACTATTCTAATGGTCGGGTCCCTATTCTAATGGTTAGGTTACTTTTTCAACGATTAGATTTCAAAAAGTTATTTAAGATACATAATTTCTATAAGTACATATTATGTAATGAATTTTCCAATCAGTTATATTTTCTCTCAATATTTGATAAACATTCATCTTCAAAATCATTATTTTATTATAGACACTGTGTTTTATTTCAATATCTTCATTTGGGAGTGTGGTCATTCTGGTTCATCTAAAATATACATATTTTCATATATTACATATTTTTTTTATTATTTAACACATTGAAATATTTGAAATTATCAATAGTTTAGTTTCTAATAGATGTATAATTCATATTATATGGGAATAAACATTTTTTTGGTTTCTCTTTGTTATGTAAGTGTAATATAAGACATGACATAATTATAATAAGGGAAATGTCCTTGCAAAATTCTAGGTCATTACATTTCCAAGACACCAATGTGGGACTGGTTACTTAAAAAATTCAATAAACTATCAAATTTTAATGTGATAATATCTACATTACAATGGTATCACGTTGATTTGATCATCTTTATATATGATAGTTTCTCTATCTTGTTACCCATTATTACATAGTGATTCCAGTTTAGAAGTCACTATGTTTTAAACCCATACAGTTGGATGATTTAGTGTCTATCACTATGTAGAGAGGTGGTAGCTATTTATAATGTTAAAATCTAGGCCATAAGGGGGATTCATATGTATCATTATACAAGGAATAATAACCTACATAGTTCAGTAACACTTAATGGGACTCTTCATTCCTTTTATGTTCTAGTGATGAAGACTAATCCTTATTATCTAACATCATATTGTAAATATGACTAGGTGAATGATTACTAGCAATGATTTGTTTAAGGGATTATGCCTGAGAATCCCTTTAGGTAAAAAAAATTAAAAGGAATGTGTTATAATAAGAATGATTTAGTTTCCTAAGTAGTATGGAAATTTGAATATGATCTCTACTGGGATTATAGCCCGATGAGGATGATTTTAATGGACCATGAAGAATGTTTTCACTCTAGTTAGGGGATGATTCTATCAAGAATATGGCCTGATAGAGGATGCTTCATGGGGGATATGACCCTAATGGATGGGGAATCTTGACGTAGAGGAGCATGATCAAGTGATGGAAGGTCATAAAGGATATCATGAGGGATATACGCTGTTGATACTAATGATGAAGGGTTAATAGTGTTGAACTTAATCCTATGGGATGTGTATTATTCATCCATTCATGTCAAGAATCAAAGCCCATATAGTTTTAATGATATTGATTAAGGTCATGTGGAAAGACAATACCATGATTTTCTTTCATGTGGAAAATTTTGTACACAAGGACATTTGTATTTTGGTTAGGGGAGATCAAACATTGGGAAGGCGTCCTATGTATCTTATGAAGGAAGGAATCTGAGTCCACGTAGTTATGATATTTTGGAAATATGGGTCTTGAAATGTGATAGATTATATCTTTGGGAAAATTTTATGTGTATGAGTCTTCCATGAGATATTTCATCTTGGGGTACAACCCTTTGATGGAAAAGAAGGTATAATCATAATGTACACCTATGGAAGATACCCGTATTGGAAGAATTTGAATCATGCTACTTCCATGATCATTTTATATCACTAACCCCATGTGTTTCATGCTTATTATGAGAAATAATAAAAAACAAAATATTAGATATATTTCATGATATCATTATATTGGATCTATACCTAGATTTTACTCTACCGTCTCCCCAAGATTCTTCGTTGGGAGTATATTATTGTCGAAATAAAAAAATGTCTATGTGTTACCATAACGAGGATTCCATGTTGGGGGTGTTATTTTTATCCTATTGGAATGGTTATTTAAAATCTATAATCCCTCATAACTCATGATTGATGTGAGAAACAAGATACAGATAGAGATTAGACACCTTCGACATTGGTGTAAGACTGAGTTTGTATGGTGAGTAAATACTGGGGCTATCCTAGGGGAAACATGGTTATGAATCCCATAGAGGATATAAAATCATGAGGATGAAAATGATATTTCACATGAAGTATTATAAAGTGAAGGCTATATAGATTAATATGACCAGAGCATTAGAAATATTTTAGGGTCATTATATGGAATATAGCCTCATAGAAATACAAATGATAGTATATTAAATATGAAGGATGAGCCCCAAAATTTTTTATATGTATCCTGATTATAACAAGAATTTAAATCCACAAAGTTTATATGTATCTTTTACAAGATAAGGTAAATAAACATGGTACAAATCACATGTATATTTTCCAAGAGTTAAGGGAAATTGGAATGAACATTAAAATGTATGACCTTATGGGTGAAGAAGACAATTGGGGCTTATTAGGGTTCATGTTTCTCTCTTGAGAGTTAGGAGATAGCATGATAGTTAAAGGGTCATGTGATCATGTGATGGTATAAAGGTTTTCTAATTCATGTAATAGAAATTAAGTCTCATGAATTAAAAAAATCTAACAACTCTCATAATTATCTTGAAGGAAGGGAGGTATCCTGATTGTCTGATCGATAATATATCACATGATTGCATAAGTAAATGATCATTAGGTAACCGAATCTTCTATTGGTTGTCTTATAGTCAGGTCCTCAATAAACTATTTATGTGATTGTGAAACCTTCCATCAAAATTATATACTATGTTTTTCAAATGACAACATTAAAAATAATAAGACTCTTTATATCAATAAATTCTTTTATCACCATGTATCAAATTCCAAGATCCATCGAATTCATTTTTTTTATTTTAAGGGTTTTTATATAGAAATAAATCATCTTATATCTATGCCAATTTCCCAAGAATGAGATCCATGTTGCCAGACAAGAGGTACTGGAGCATTTCCAAATAAGTTGGTGGTGTCTCATGCTCATCGCATGATTAGTTTTCATGGCATTAGTGGTATTCCTTGATTCATCATGTAAAAAATATAGATCACGAGATAACACATCACAAAAATCCGTTGATTCCTTATTCACATGGCCTTAGTAAATCAAAAGTCTCCATGATATCACCTGAAGCTAAATGACCACGTAAAGTCCCCACTACTAAAAATTCAAGATATAAACACAGTTTATAACTGTGACTATAGGTCAAGAAACCATGACTATAGGTAATAGTCATGGTTTGGTGGACCATGACTCCTATTGGTTTGGAAATAGGGTCATAGATACATCCATAGTTTCTGATGTGGAATTATAATTATAATCACGATTTCCAACCATAACTATAGATTCTACCACATATACCTATAACCCATGATTCAAATTGTGGATATAGGTCAACTTCCATGTTTCAAACCAAGGTAGTAGGGTTAATACAATATTTTATAACCTTGTTTATATGTTTTAACCAGGGTTCTAGACCTCTAAAAATGGTTTATAACTATGGTATTATACTGCAGATGCAAAAAAATTGATACCGTGCATACTATTGAACTTATGTACTTAGCTAAAATAGAAAAGGCATTATATTAGATCACAATCTATAATCCCAAATAAATTTAATAATTATGTCTCCCAATAACTAGTAATTATCCTTGGTTACTCTCAATAAACACCACCGCTAGAAGGTAGATCTTCCATTTGGTCCAGTTCTGATGCATTACTTCAAGACAACCAACTCTCAAACTCTTGGCTGCCAATTGATATGTGAGGATCCCCATCATTATCAAATATTAGTAATGTATATATTTCATAAATATTTTATAGGTACCATATAATACTTATCAGGGATAGAATTTATTAGAATTATTGGGGGGGGGGGGTTTATAAGGGTTGTAGACATAGACCAACTCCAATTTCATCTTCCAGACTCAACCTTCTTGAGATCATGGATATTCACATATCTAGTACCTTTAGATTACCATCCAAACATATAAATTAAAAAAAACCTCTCAAAATATAGATGAACTCATACCTCGTCATATACCATATGGACGAACATATACTCTATATCCATAACTCATCACAGAAACTCCATAAAATTCATACTAGTGATATCATCTATAAAAATTATTTTATGGGTCATATATACTAACTCATGGGAGTTTATGAAATGATATATTTTTATATAATTATAAAAAATAAGTCCCCCACACATATGATTAATCCCATAAAATTATTCTTTTGTAAAAACCACATAAGCATTTAATTAAGGAAAAACATCTTAAAACACCCCATCACCCACAGTAACTTTCCAAAATCACCTACAATACGTACACTAGTAGTAAAACAAGACCATTCCTCATGATGATACAAAAAAGTCTTATCCAATTTCAACACTCCTAAACAATTTGTGAATCCCATTTCAGATGACAAATCCCTTGTTCACTACAAAACCATCCTTGAACACCCATCCATACATAAAAAATCATAAAAAAATTATATAATGATTTTAATAAAATTAAATTTAAACAGTAATATAAACTAGTATAGAATAATGAACTTGAGACACCTCTTAGACCTTTAACCCTATCCAAAACCATCACCTAAAATAAATAAAAATGTTATTTGTTCATTAATGTAAATTTGTACACATTACATTATATGAAGGGTAATACTGCCACTTGGAATTAGTGACGAACCTATGTTTGATTGTGAAGGACCTTGTTAAAGGGAACCAATAGAAGGTATCTACTATCAATGTGTCTTACTCTATGGAATTTATTAATTCAAAAATGAGAAACTATCAAACATTAATCCCCAAAACTACTGCAACTTGTCTCTAACATTGAGACATATACCATTATTGGGACAACTAAAAATTAGGTAAACCAAATAAAATAAGCAAATGAAATTAAAAAAAATAATGAGGCATCCAATGCTAAAACTGTCTTGCCTCCAGAAAATGTGTCCATTACTAGAAAAACAAAGACAAATCCCAAAAATGAAGAGTACCTTTTCCTTCATCAAATATAAAAATCACTTGATTCACTCAAACACTATATAAATAAAAATATATCACATTAATATAAAAATTATTCCCCTATATAAATAAAAATCAAACCGAATAAAATATACAGCACCATAACATGAACTATCATCAAAATAAACAATATAAAATTTCAATATTAAAACCATTAGAATAAAAAAATGTGATAAAATTCAATATATAAACCAAAAACAAAAATTTATATCAGATATGTACCTCAATATCAATATTACCTAAACAATAATGACCATCATTATATACTATATTATTTTCATAAAAAATCATGTAATATACAATTGACAAAACACTTGTATGCTTATAAAATCGCTACTCAATGGGAAGATATACAATAACCACTGCTCATACAGAATTAGAGAAATGAACATGGAAATTATTTAATTTTTTAATAAAAATATAAACAATAATGAAACCATAAATTAATGTATTTAATGTTATTCTAATGAGTGGAAATATGAGATAAATATTCAACAAAAGTAAAAAAAAGTAAAGTACCCCCTACAATACATGTATGTTTTCTTCTTAGTAGATGAACTTTTCATCCTTAGCTTTGTAAATACCACTAAAAATAATTTTTCCAATTATGTACCTACAAAATAAATTAAATTAAACATCTGGTTAAATAATTTTATTTCAAGAAAAATAAAAAAATGTAACATGTGAGAAAGGAATAGAAGTTAAGCCCCAATGCAGCAGCAGATGTTGCAGTACACTAGGGACATTTTGAGGCCACCTCAAATAACTCATTGCATGAAAATAAATATGTTTTCATTTTTTATTCCCCTACTATGACTAATGTAATACAATAACACTCCTACCATCCAACCACACTCTTACTGACTAGTAACACTCAAACCTTCCCGGATCATACAACATAATAAAAAAAACTAGAATACAATATAAAAAACATAAAATATAATAACATATATATCATATGAATTAAAAAACATAAATAACAACCAAGAATAACATGTATAAACCAACATACTGCACTTAAATCCCCACCCATCTAGAACAAATTAATTAGAAATAAATCATTGCATCTCAAAAAAATTAAAAAAAACAATACAATATATGTAGAACTCAAAGAAAATACAATATAAGTAGAAATAAAAGAGAATATAATATAAATCAAAATTATTCAAATTATCTCTAATATATAAAAAATTTGAAATTTCTATCTATGTTTCACAAAACAAAACAAAACAATATGATAAAATTTAATTCATAAACTAAGAATGAAATTTAAAATTGAAATATACCTCAATATTAGTACCACCTTAACGATTACGACACCCAAAAACTCCTACAGAAACACCGTCATCATTATCAACTACTCTCAGACAACAAGCATCATATTTGATATCCACATTGAAAAATGCACCTAAATAAGTTAAAGGATCACAAGAATCCTTATAAACTGAATGAAATTAAATGAGATCATATTTTTTGAATGAAAATACAACAAGGGTATACACATAAAGTATATACATATATTTAATATAATTTTTTTTATTTACATGAAATTTTATTGATACAAAAATTTGATATAAATAAGTTTAAAATTAAAAGAGTTTTACATTGTGAATTTGTATAGGAAAAAGTGTAAGAGAATTTTTCATTGGAATTGTTTATGATATATTAATCCTAACACATCTGTAATAAATGTCAATAGTTCAAGATTTATTTATTTTTATTGGTGATGAATAATTTATATTTTAAAAAGAAAATATGTATTGATGATGTTTAATTGGAAAAAATATATGAATACTAAGAACATGTTGTCCAGATTGTGTTTTGAAATCCTTCTTGTAGTGGTTTTACAACAGGACTCTTCACAAGATGAATTGACCACTATGGTCATTGTTGTAATAAAAAATGTTAAAAGTATCATCATAATTAATGTTTGATGATAATATATAACACAGATTTATTTTAATCCTTATGTATTCTTTGAATTATGGACTATTTCATTATAATGAATTTAGTAAACTATAATTTTATTGGGTTTAATCATTTAATGATGATGCTAGAAAATTTATTGAAATTCAATCTCATTAATTCGAAGAGAAAATGTTTATTTGATTGAGGTGTTTATAAGCACAATAGTTTCTTATGCATTCAAAAATATTGAGGATTATTGATTTTATATTATCATACATGTGAATAAAATCTTAGATTCCCAAATCTTTTAATGAGTCTTGAAAATCAGTTGTAGAAGAAAAAAATGATTGCATAAATTCTCAAGGAAAAAATTTCAAAAATTATTAATAGATTAATTGAAATTAAAATTTTATTTATATACATATGTACAAACTTTTGGTAAATATTAATATGATAATTAAAATATTTTTAAAGGAATATCTGGTGAATTGAAAAAAAATTAATCAAGAAGATTTCATGTGGAATTAATAATATTTTTTTATAATAGGTCAATAATGATTAAGATCTATAATAAATATATAATTACATGCATGTAACATACCTAATATAATACAAATAACATATTTGACATGTTAAAACTAAATTACACTTATGGGTAACTTGTAATTAATCTTCATCATCGAAATCTATTAAAAAATATAAATTTTATTTCATGTAATAATTTCTCATAATCAAAAATATAAATCATTTTGAACCCCTATAAGAGGCAATTTTACTCCAAAATAATGTGTAATCCATTGATATAGTCAAATAATTTGGTATTTTAAGAGACAAATCATTGTTTGGTACTTTTCCCTTCTATGAATAGTTCCAAATTTGTAGGAAAGAAAAATTTTGTTTTAAAATAAAATTACATAGAATATAAAAAATTACACATGATATACTCAAGCCAAATGATTATTTTATGTTTCTAAATTGAAATATTTACATAAATAAAATCTATTGCATTCATATATAATGTTTATTTGTTACTATAATTTCATGCCATATAGCATCGATATACTTTTTATGTAGTTAAATTTTATAAATGGGACACTTCTAGAATGGTAATACGTAGAATTAAAAATATTCCAACAGTAAGATTTTCTTGATCAGGAAACTAGAAATATATACAACCAAACTATTTATCTATATTACAAAAATAAAGAGCATGTTCTAATTAATCACACAATATGTTGTTTCACTTTATTCTTTTAAACATTCCAAAAGTGTTTATTCAACCATTAAAACCTGAACTATATCCATTAATATAAAAATGTTTCATTTTTACCACATAAGAAAATAAATCTATCATTATATTACTTTTTTAAATTGTAAAAACTTATAAAAATCATGTAAAAATACGGTGAATCGTACATGAATCAAAATGCAGTACACTAATGATTGTGTTGTTAGATAAATTATTATAATTAACTTATAATATACAGGCCAACATTACTAGTGAAAATAATTCTTCGATCTTAAAATTCATGAACTCTTATCAATGCTACATATATACATGATTGAAATACTGATATTTTATACCTATAATCCATCAGTGTGATTACATAAAATAAAAAAATAATCCTAAAATATATATAATTCCACTCTTCATGAACCATCCAATCAATATTAACCTACCAACAACCCATCAACATGAATTAATGCACTCTAGTACATGAGTAGCATTAACTGAAAAAAATAATATTACATATTAATTCCAAAAGTTGTCTCATCCACCATAAGGGGCCATTACTTGATATTTAATTATCTTTAGTTCATCATACATGTGTAAATTTATAAATATATCACCATAATCAAGATCAATATAAATAGGCAAAATTACTTTGTGTGGACTCTTTAAAACTTCAATCCTACCTATTTAGTTAATTATCATACAATAATGTATCATATTGAGATTAAATTTATAATTCATGGTAGTTTTTTAATATATAAAATGAATAATTTTGAAAGATTTGTTTATAATTTTCCTACTTTCCTTCCTGAAATAGCCATCCATGAAAAAAATTGATGTATATATATAATTAATTTATCACTGTATAATGCATATACCAACCTAGAAGTACTGTATTAAAATTAAAATGACTACTCCTATGAGTAAAAAAATGATTGAATTCTATGTATAGGAATAAATCAATAATAACCCCATCTGATTGGGTTCCTTTTCCGATTGAGTGAAATCAAAACCTTATAGAATTATTCATTAATTTCCCAAACTAAAATGTCATGTGTCCCTCCTCATATAATTTTCTTTGGTAAATAAGCTATCTAATACCTATAATATTTTAATCAAATTCATTGGGATCCTCCTTAGGATATCAAAAAGGATGATTTCCTCTCCTAAGTTCTGGCACATATAAGAAACATATGGATGATTAGAAATAATAGGACACACACACAAATTTAGATTCATTCACCGAAAAACCTGGAATAATGAGTTAGTAATACACATAATATTTAATATATTTATCTATTCTGAAAACTAAAAATTTATATTAAATATAAAAATATAAAATCATTAATCAATTAAAAACATAAAACATTTCGGATATCTTATGAAAATGCTTATAATAAAATTCCCTATATATTTAAATAGAATGCCTATAAATTCAATCCCAATGTAAAGAGTATAACTAACCAATGTACACCATTATTTTAAGAATACATTAATAATATACAGTTAATGATAACATAAAATATCAACTCTGAATGAAGTTGAATGTAATACTAAAATTGTAGGGAAATAAAGTGGAATTTGTTTTCTAATTTAGTTGTAATCATAAATATGTGTGCTCTAATAGGAGTGGAAATGAGCATTTTTTGCATGTTGGGAGAAATATATTACATTTTACAGAGAATTTTTATTCACCATAATAAAATGAAAATTCTGATTTACTTAGGTTTCTTATGATGTGATTTTTCTATATGTTCATAAAATTAGTGATGATGAAAATACATCAAATGGGAGAAAATATACTATTGTGGTAGTAATGACATGTTTGGATGACATACAGAATGATCATGTCCACATGAATCAAATTTCAAATCTCATAGTGATAAAATGGTGTTGTTTCAAAATATAATAGGTTAACATGTATTTATAAAACTAGGAACTTCAATATTTTAATGTCAAAGGAAGTATATATGGTGGCAGTAAAAGTCATTCAATCATATTTAAATATGATATTTTAGTGAAATTATGCGAGAAAGGACCTTAATTTGTGGTTAATAACCTCAATAGAATGATTATGGACACATGAAACTTATGTTAGAGAGTCCAAAATACGAAAAATTCCACCCCAGAATTAGAAATTAAGTATAAATAAAATAATGATCACAAAAAACAAAACCTGCAGAAAATGAAATCTAGTTTGGATGGAAAAAAATTTAGTTAAGAATGATGATATTGAATATCATGGAAGATGCATAGTTTTTTTAATCTGATGTCTAATGTTTTAAATAAATAAAAAAAATCATTGAGTAAATCAGTTGTGTTGTTGCAGCTAACAAATAAAAAAAAGTCTCACCAAAATGTGAATAATATTTCGAGTTCATAACAGTTTTGAGGATATATAAAAATATAAACTGTGATTGTAAAATTTAAGACTAAACTATTAAAATTATGAAATACATGAAAATAATCATTGGAATGTGTTATGGATTCTCTATCACATAGGCAATGGAAAATTATCATGAGCATATAATTATGGATAGTTGAAAAATAATAGTTATGCAAGGAAATATATTGAGACAATAAAATATTGAATTAATTCAATATATACATACTCAGATCGATTATTGTATTTCATCAAGAACATACCTTCTTGAATATATATAACATAAAATTATAGTTTTTCATGAAATTATATACATGATTTCATTTCTCATAGTACATTATCAACAAAATACATGATCAAATATATAAATAAGATAAAATAATGGTTTATAATCACATATTATTTATAATGAATTGATACCTTTAGGAAACAAGTACATTATGATGAACATACCTTCCTAAAAAAATAATATTCATGCAAGGAAATACAGTGATACAATTACAGAAACACCCGCTTGAATATATCACTGTTCTGATTGATCATAGTATTTGATCAAGAACACACATTCTTAAATACATATATGACATAAAAATAGTAGTTTTGCATGAAAATATATTCATAGTTTCATTTATTATAGTATTTTATCAAGAACATGTCTTCTCCAAAATATAAATAACATAAAACATTGGTTTTACAATATTTATTATTTAATATGTGGTAGAAAATGATTTTTTTAATGTGATGCATTTTAATAAAATCACATATCATATGTGATACATGCTATACGCATTTTTAATGATTGACATAAAATAGTCCCTTAAGAGATGGAAATAACTAGTAGTCACTGATGTAAAGCTATATAAATATAAAAATGAATAGGCAAGAATTATAAGAAGTCATATGGAATAAAATCCCATAATTGTAACAAAATATCAGAGAATAATTTTTCCAATTAATGGAAAATTATAAACAAATAGAATTAAATTTACTGACCTTCATGGTAAGGGTGAATATAAAATGAATCAAACCCAAAAATATCATGAATATACATGTATACATATTATTAAAAAAATTACATATTAAAATATCAGTATATTATTTTGAAATAGGGTATAGTTCATAGGGAAAGTCCACAAAAAATGAACAAAAAAAATAAAAACAAACCTAAAATTATTTATTCCTTGAAATTATCCACTATTAACACATGAAAAAAATTAATTAAACTATCCATATAAGTCAAAACAATTTTAAAATAATTATAAATTTAGGAAAATCAATTACAAGAATTAAATATAACTATTTCAAACATATGAAATGGTTTAATAATGTATAAATAGTGTAAAATCACATTATGAAATAATAATACCATGGGATCTAAATAAGTAATTGATGTTGGGAGAAAAGCATAAAATTATTTGTTCATGAAATAAACATTATTGACTTTTGAACTAAACCCATATTTTAATGGAACAAAAATTAGTTAATATGGGATATGTGATTAGGGATAGATAAATTAATAAATAGAAATTCATTTGTAGTGGTAAATTTGAAGGAAGAAATCAAAAACAAGTAGATTCTTACCAATAATATTATAAAAATTCACCACAATAAGAACCCTATAATGTTATAAAAATGAAATTTAATAGAAGTGATAAGGTAGTAATTATTCATGAGAAATCACGAAAGGGTGGATTTACCTAGTATTATAGAATGGGGTTTTTGAGAAATCATTTGAGGAAGTTGGTCACGAGGGTAGGGTTGGGTTCATGTCAGAAATCGGGGAGGTGGGGTTTCCACATCAGAGGGGAAGGATCTCAAGTATGTGGGATGGCTACATCAGAGGAGGACCACTGAAGGTGGAGTGGATTTATACGAGTTGTGTCAAGTAGTGACTGAAAACATCCAAGTAGTAGGTTCAATGTGAGGGTTTGATCATAGTCACATTGATAGGGAAGTGGGGAGTCCATGTTGGTGAATAGGTGAGCTGGCTACACGAGATTCGTTTTGACTTGGTGGTTGGGATGTCAGGTCAGAGCTGTTCTAGTGGGGAGGTGAGCTATCTGAATTTGAAACAGATGAGGAAGAGGAATCATGAGGGTAGGGTATGGGTATAAGGGGGATGAGTAATCGTAATGGAGGAGGAGTAATCACTAAGGTGTAATTACGATAGAGGAAGAGGGGGATAGGGAGGAGTAATCGCGGGGGTTGGGATTAGTACCATATGAATATTTTTCCCCATGATTTAGGTTGGATATAGCCAATAAAAATTATAAACTACATCTATAAATCTATTGATATTCGAAAAATTAATTGTAGTGAACAATCATGGAGGACCATTTCTATGTGAAGTCTTTAGCGTTGGGTGACTGTGTGTCCACCCGGAGGCATCTCATGAAGAACAATGACCATGTGAGAACTATTTCATGGACAACTCCCTTAAATTTTTCTCAATGAACACATGAATCAGTGGGTGTTAGAAGATCATGTGTTTTTTTGAGGGATATATGATCATATATACCTATATCATGACCCTCAAATGGTCTTGTAATCTAGTAATGAAGGAAGATTTCCTCTCTTTCCCTTTTCACCAAAATGGAACTTTTGTTTTGGATATTTTCAAAACTTAAATTCTCAAATGTTCCAATGGTATGTATCAATAGAGACTTAGGTAATTTAGGTGAGGAAATGTTGGTTAGATTTGTTTGAATTAATTTTAAACTAGACAATGGTATTTTAGATGGTCTAGGTTTCAAATTGATTTAGTAAAATTTTAGCCACATTAGATTCTTGTTTTAAAACTCATTAATCTAAATTAAAAATTAATCATGGTTATTATTTTTTCACCAAAAATAAAATTTTACTCTTTATACAAAAAGTTTAAATGATAAATCCAAATTTAGGATCCATTTAACCTAATTAAATATATAAATATGACCAAAATATCTTTTAAATTTAAATAAATAATGTGTAGAAAAAACATTTTTTGGTAAGATGGTGTTTTTATTTTTAGGTGTTCTTAATAATATTCAAAATTAATTCTTTACTAAAATATTGTGTTTTTTCATTAACTTCATTTCAAAATTTTAATTTTAAAATTGATCAATTTAAAAATACATAATATTTAAAAAATTATTATTTTTATGAAAAATATTTATTTTACCAAGGTAAAAAATATTTACGATAGAAACCTAATTTTAGGCTAATAGAAAAAATTCACTTATTTCATATTTTGAAATTTTAGATTAAGAATATAAAAATTAACTTTTCTACTCAATTTTTAAGGTTGATAAAATTTTGATTTTTATATTCAATTTTTTAATATGTAAATAACAATTTCTAGTATTATTATTGGCAAAATATATTTTTACTATAATATTGTAAATAATTTTTTTCATGACATAAATTTGTTTTTTTATAAAAAAATGTAAAATATATTTGGATTAAATATAAATCAAAAATCCAATTTTAGAATAATAAAATTTAATTTAAAGGTTAGTAAAAAAATTGTTTTTATTGAAAATTATTACACATGACCTTAAAATGATAAATTTTGGTTTAACAAATTCAGCATAGAATTTTTAAAATATAAATCATTACTTCTTATATTTTTTTCCAAGTAAAAGTAATTATAATCATCATGTTCATGCTTATATAAACTTATAGTTTTGGTATAAACTAGATTTTTCCCTACTCACCTTAAAATCAATTATTTTAAAAAAATTCAAAAAACACCCCAATCACTTTTAGACATAATTAATCTCAATATGACATTCTTTTTATAAATTATAGAATTTATAAATTTATATTTTTAATATACTCATGAATAAAATTCTATTTAGATTGTGGATGGTGTAATAGTTTTTGAGATGTAGTGATTACCTGCAAGCGTAAGGTCTTGGGTATTACATATTTAACTTCTAATGTAAAATATCATATTTTGGGATTTAATAATATTCAACAAAAATCATTTTTTTAGAAAAATATAAAATTATCACTGTAGATAATTTTGACTTTTTTTATTCATAAAATGACATCAATTTTATCAAAACAATTTTTTAAATTTAATATTTTATCAAATTATTATTTAGTTTAAAATCTGTTATTGTGGAATGATTTAATTTATAAGAATTATAAAAATTAATTATTATTTAAATAAATTATATTATCATATTTATTAAAATATATATTTTTTCATGAACCCATTTTCTAAAATTATATAATATTTAATACTTATAAATTTATCAAAAAAATTATTTTCAAAAAATTGAAATATTTTGTTAAAAATATATTTATTTTTTCGTTATGTATAAAATTTACTTTATCAAATTTAACACTTTTACATAGTTATTTTATAATGTAAACTCATTATATTATTTTCGCATCATTATTTTTCTATTCTCTTGGTCATTTTAATTTTCAAAATGGTTGGATTAATATTCTGATGATCATGTATTGCTTATATCTTAATGGTATAACTACCCTTAAAACCCTATAAAAACACCCCAATTCTCATACTCCACCATTTACTACTTCACAAAGAAAGTTTCTTACACTTCACTTATTGACTTATATCATATTACTATTGTTTGTATTTATTTTTTTCATTATTTATTTTAGGAGTGATCTTCATAAGAGAATTTGGGAAAGTAAATTTTACATTACTGTTTTGATTATCTACATTTTTTATTCCTAGATTTGGTAGTCAATATTATTTCATGATATGTATTTATCTAATAAAAGTCAATATTATTTATATTTGAATCTATTTGAGAACATAATAAAACAGTCATCCTGAAAAATAATTTCTTTTAATAATAATTGAAGAACATTTCAGATGATTACATTCATATATCCTTAATAAATTTTCCCATGAAATTTCATTACATGTAATTAGGTGAAAACAGATTAGGGTAAATCTATTTCAGTACTTCCCCAAGTTCCCATGTTGTTTTATCATTCATATGGTTATACCAATTTCCTTTGATACTGTGTTTTTTATTTTTTGATAAAACATTATATCCATAATCCAAGAAATTCATTGGTCGATGCTCATAAAAAATATTTTCTTCTAAATATACCACCTATAGATTTAGTAAATTTGATAGATCTTGTATTAATATTCTCAATAGGGCTACATGGAACACATCCTATACTTAAGATATATTTAGTGGGTGAGACAGTTGATAGTCCACAACTCTAATGTGATCAAGGATCTTAAAAAAGTATATATACCTGAAACATAGCCTTCCTATACTACCAAAGAATATTTATCTCTTTCATAGAGATATATGAATGAACACTTTATCTCCAACCTAAAACATTGGGTCCCATCAATAGTTGTCAGCATAAATGTTCTGTTGATGCTATGATTCCAAGATGTGATGGTGAATGTTCTCGACCATCTAAAATATTTCTCTAACTAATTCAAGTCCTAAGATATTTTATTCTATAACATTATCCCAAAATTTCACAAACCAACTCCAATTCACCACTAATCTAGTCACCTGATACGAGGACCTAAACATAAACATTACATAATCATTATTTTTATTCAGTAATTTACATTATTTTACATTGAATATATTTTTAGGTTTAGAGTTGTATATAATTATGCCATAACTCATACATTACAGAACCATATAATTAAATGTGTAAAATTTATATTAGTGTCCATTTTTGTCACAATATAAAATTTTTAAAATAAATAATGATTTCTTTTTTTATGAAATCTTAAAAAAATTAACTTTAATTATTGTTTTCCATTACACATCCTTAAATAACATGTAAAACTTTTTAAAAATGTGGTATGGGCACAAAAAACTTGGCAAGGGTAATAAAAACAAATTAAACCATTAATCCAGTAAAAAATAAGAATACTCATATAAATTTTACCTTTTACATTAATATTAATTGAGTGTATGAAATAAAAAAAATTTACATGAAAAAACACACAAACGTTTTTTGAAAGAAAGCCTTTAAAACTTATAGAAAAAAAATTATACTCCTTTTATGTGACTTATAGAATCATATTCAAAAAACCCTTTCAAAACAATTTTAATTTGAATAACCATACGTTTGATTTTAAATATGATCATTCCCCAATGCTTTATAGATCAATAATGGTGCTCACCCTTCATATAAGATAAATTGGGTACATCAATTTTTATGATCTATAATGGAGATCAACCCGTCATATAAGTTGCATAGGGTTCACAGAAATATTATAATTATTAATTACCAAATAATGTAAAAAATATTTATGTTTTCACTTTTACATCATAAAACATTTGAAGAACTATTTCAAACTCATAAGAAAATCAATGTTTGATATCAAAATACAAATTTTTTTAAAAAAACATACATTAAATATAAAAATACCCTTTTCTTTTGAAAACCCATTTTCAATACCAAAATACAAAAAAAAAACTAAAATGGGTTTATCTTTGAATAATACATGAAAACTTTAAATGGATGCTTGAAATAAAATAATGGTTGCACAAAATAAAATGTCATTGTCACTGTAAAAGTTAAAATAGAACATTCCGTTTGTCGTTTATCAAAACGTTTCATATAAAATACCTGAGAAGATTCCTTTTGAAAACAATTGAAATAAATTAAAATTTACAAAAACTGAATATTATTAATATTTTATTTTTGAAAAATATGGATATAGAAGAGAACGAGTTTGATAGAAGAATGTCAAAAAATTATTTTTTTTAAAAAAATAAAAAATTATTTTATCACTTGTTAAAAAACATGAATCATAATCCCCATGAAAGAATAACATTAAAAAATATATAATATAATTAGATTAAATATATTGGGGATATAAAATTTCAAAGGGGTTTTATATACACCTGGTAGATGAATATAGTTTTATAACATCAAAATATACATCAACAAAAGGAAATTGAGACGAAGTCCCTTACCTTGAGTCCAGATTTTAATGTATATCTTTATCTTTGTGAATAATAAACACATGTTAATTATTTACCATATAGAGAACATTTTTCTGGTTTATTATTACTTTTTATTTATTTATTATAATTTTATATTCTGTTATTAAATAAATTAAGTTTAATTAGGTTGTTTTGACCATATCCAGTATATGTGCAAAAAAAGAATTAGGTAGGTTGAACACGGTCAAAGTGGTCATTATTTGAGAATTGATGTATGTTATGATCATGGAGATGGTAGGCCATACATATGCATGAGTAATGTTTTCATTTATAGTCAATCGTTATGGATAGGAGGTAAGTAATATTTTTCCTCATTGAATGATTATAATGTCATATACACTATATTAGATCTTCAAATATTGTTTTATATATAATATATGTGGTTTGGATATCAGAAGAATGTCACATCGCTTCATGAAGGTGTTAGTCCACACATACAAGAATGACGTTGTCACTTTTTTATTGTGTCGAAAGGTAAGAAATAAAATGATATATTATTTTTAATTGATGCTTATTATATCATTAATATCATAATTTTTCATTTGTATCACATTTATTCATTTTATTTACCCTTATTAAATTCCTTGTGTTACATTAGTGAAAACTGAATCATATCACTTTGTGAAGAGGTGGTCTGGCATACACACAAGTGATGTTATCATATCCACTAAAAAATGGAATGTAAAAGGGTATATATGTTATAATGTGAAACAACCCAATCATTTATGATGAAAATTACCTTTTATTATAATATATTAGGGATATATAAAATACATGCGCACTTATTATTATTATTATTGGGTTTAAATGACCATTCAGTATCCTTACCATTGAATATATAGCCATTGAACAGTGATCACACAACTGATATAAACATAAGGTTTCAACAAATCCTTTTGTCATAGATAAATGAGAGGATGACCTCATCTAGTAGACTCAGACTTTAGAAGATCATTTTTAAGAGTTAGAAAAGGAGGTTGAGTCACTATGCTTCGCTATTAATGAAGTCCAAGAAAATCTTCAACATGTTAATCTTGAACATAATCTCCAACAGAAGAAGTTCAAGTTAATAGAGATGACCACTCAGGTAATGTTATCTGAGCCACCCCAAGACACTTTCTTCATCACACACCTTACCCTTAGGTATTACAAGGGTGTTATAAGGGGTTATGTAATAAGGTATTAGTATCATATTTTGTAATATCTTTTTATAAATAAAAGTCCTTTTCCATCAATTTTTTATGAGAATATTTGTTCTTAAAAATATAATGAATTAAATATATTGATTTTTCAAGTAAAATAGTACCTCTAAAAAATATATAAATTATTATATTAAACTATGGTTTTATTAATAATTTAATTATAATAGTATTATAAGAACCCTAATTTTAGTTATAGGTGATGATTATATTTATTCCCTATTGTTTTTACTCTATAGATGATTACGTATTCAATTTGTTATGAATTATATTTTTATACGATAAAACTAAAATTGAATTTTTAATTAAATAATTTATTTTGATGAATTAATTAATTTTTCGAATAAATAATATTTTAATAAAATAAATTTTTTATATAATTTTTATTAAATATAAATGATCGTATAATTTTATGAAGTCAAATGTATCTTTTATCAAGGTTTAGAAACTATTTTGTTCAAAACCCATCAATTTTTAATAAATGAATGTTTTTATTTTAAAATAAAAAATTCACATATTTAGAAAATTATTTAGATAAAATTAGTATTTTTTTAGAATTAGGATGTCAAAATTATCCAGTGGTGAATTTTTCATTATTTTCTCAGACAATCAAATTTTTGGGTAAATATTAAATACCGTATAAATTTATAATGTGTTTAATGACATAATAATGATAAAATATTGATGTAATTAAATTATATAAAATGTATATTCAGACAATATATGTTTTACAATTAAAATAATGTGATTTTAGATTTTTTTATTAATTTTCTAATTCCTTAGTGGACCCTCCATGACTTATTAAATATTTTAACATTTTAAAATGATTTCTTTGAGAGTGTGACTCACCTCCACATAAGAAACCCTGATATTTTAATATATTCATCTCATATCCCTATAAAATAAATTATACCAATCCCCTTTCGTAGAAACTATGGGAGTGTTTGTGGTTTGGAATATTTTAAAATGTAGTGTCCAAAACATAAATAAAAAATAATTCCCACCCCTTTCATATATAAACCCACCCAATATCCAATTCCTCATAACTCAATCAATTTGGAGCTCAACCAAAAGCTACCCCAATACCCCTAGAGTCTTTACATGGAGCCCCCAAGCTCCCAATAATCCACTCTCAATCCATTGGGATCACACATCCATGTATGCTATCTTCTACCTTCCTCTTTTATCATGAATTATTTCCATGTTATGTCTTTTAATTTATTTTTTTTCATGTATTGGGATATGTGATAAAATATCCTCTTTACTACCAATTCGATGTAAAATTTATGAGATCCCCTTTCACTCAAATTTATCCCTGTTACAAAACTTCATGTACACTCGTTACCATGCTATATTTTCATAAGGGATTCATTCCTTTCTCATTTTTATCAAAGTTTCTTTAAGTTATTATACCTTTTTATTTTCAATTAAAAATGTTGGAGTATGATTTCAAACATCCTAGGTACTGACCCATTTATGTTTAAATTATTACAGACATCGTTTTCTCTCATCAATCCATCCCATGTACACCTGTTACCATGCTGAAATTTCGTAAGAGTTATTCCATTTATTCCATATCTTCATGATTCTCTATTATGTTACGCCATATATTTCAAAATTAATTATTTTGGGAAATGTATTTATATGACCCTCTGACATTACATTTCATGTATATGTGATTATATACCCCTTTCTCTACCATCAACCATTTTTATGAATTTTTATGTCACACCTTAAGGCTGTTGAAATTGCACCATGATTTTCCATGCCAATATCATCATGTAATGAATACCATACCCATTTCTCTGTCAAGGGTATTATCTTTTATGAAAATATACTTATTGATTATATAAATTCATGTATTAATTCCACATTCCATTATCTTGGAATAAATGATTATGTTGAATGAATCCATATTATATGCTCTATGTGGCACACTTAAGCATGAGATTTAAATGATTATAAAGGGAGCTCCCTAATAGTGATCCAATGCATTGGATAATATTTATTATCATGATACCCCATGTGAACATAGGGTTTACTCAAGCTAATTCATTCTCACAGAGGGGTTACTAATGCTAATTAACATGAAATAAGGTTTTAATCATTCTAATTTGTGTGCAATGAGGGATTATAAATGCTAATCCATGTGTTATGAGACTTTTCTCATGATAATATCATGTTGTATATTGTTGGCACATTTCTATGTTATAAAAATCATGTATAATCATTCCTTTATGTTCTTTTTAATCTTTTTCTCCATTGATATACCTATTTTCTAACATGTATTGTATTATTCTTATTAGACCTTGTTTACTACCTTACTGGGTTTTAAAGATCACACTTTTATTATGTATGTTCATAGCTTATCCCTTTCAATGCTAAGTATGAAGGATTGTTGTGTTCATGTAAATGATGTTTTCAATAAAGATAATATATGTTATATATTAAATTTTCATGTAATATTTCTAATCCCCAAATACACTAGACCTCCCAATCTTATGGGTTATATTTTGTGAAATGTTATTTAATAAAGCATTTCTAAATGAGTAATAAAGACCAGGGTTATTACCGTTGGTATCAAAGGATTGGTTTAGTTATCTATGGGATTAGGATTATAAAAGCCTGGTGAAATACTTATGGATAATACTAAGTAAGAGGAAAACATCTCTAAATTTTGGTGGGTATAGATTTAGTAGTTTATCAATAAAATACTTCCCCTTATGGATACAAACATGTAGAGGTGGATCTGGCACAAATGAATCTAGGTGTAAAACCTAAAAACAAAGCTTTGAGCTAGACCCAAATGGGAAGTTGTGCACGATAACAGGCCTTGCTGCACTCTTAGTTTGACACTCAGGGGGTATATGCATCAATAAATTCATAAGATTAATTTTCCCTATTATTAAGGGACAAAAAATAGAAGCCCATAATAATATACGTTACGATATATATCTTGGATAAAAAATATTGAAGCCTGGAAATTTAATTTATAATTTATCCCTTTAATTCCATTGAGTTCCCCTTTATGCATTAAAATATTTAAGATAATTATCCAAATTTTTTATTTAATTTTAGCCTCTGGCCGATAATATGAGAAATATGGATAAAAACCGATGTGAAGGGAAACATAATGAAATTCCCAATTATATTCCAAATCAAATGGAATCTCAAGTAGGAAAAATCATGATTATTTTAAACTTGCTATCAAAAATCACGATTAAAAATTGTCACTTGTTTGAATTCCTTAGAAAATAAATGTAGAAGAATTAGACTTCTCATGAATGTTCCTCGAAAAAATGAGATAAGGGAAATAAGTTTCAATTTCCTTCATGTATCAAGTGTGGAATGGGGAACCAAGGAAAATGTCACAAAGGGGATTTGGGATGTTGGATGTGTGGAAAATAATGGAACAAACTCTCATATTGCTATAAAAAAATTGATAATGTGATGAATGGAAACAAAGTTCCATCTAATGTATCAAATAATGTTCTATGCTATAGATGTGGATAACTCGAGGATTAACCAAGACAACACTCTATTGGAAGGGATGAGAAGAATGATAAGCATAAAAAATATCCTTGATCAAGGGAGAACATGAATTTCTACTATAAGATGGATAATGATGAATGAATTATATGTAACCAGTACTTCAATATAGTATATGTCATTTTGTATTTCAATTAAAGTTCTATTAGTATATCTTTTATTTTTTCTAATAAAATTAAGTCCCCAACAAAAATGATATTAAATCATTACGGAAAATCTTCTATAAGTGTTATATAACATGTCGAAGTTTACTGGAATTTTCTTCATGAAAAAATTATAAGTATCGCTTTTATGTAATTTGATGAAAAAAGAAAAATTCATTTCTTAAACCTTAAGAAAGTTTAAAATTCATGAGGAAAACTATCCCACATATTATCTAGAGTTTGTGGTAGTGTTATTTGCGTTAAAAATTAGGAAACATTATCTCTTTGAGGAGAAGTGTGAAATATATATAGATCTCAAAATAATCAAGTATATATTTACACAGAAAGAGTTGAATATAAACCAACAAAGAAGGTTCGAGCTCATCAATGATTATGACTACTCAATCAATTACCACCCAAGGAAAGCGAACAAGGTGGAAGATGCTCTAAGTTGAAAGGACCCAATGATTCTATCATTAATGAAAATTGAAAAGGATCCCATATTTATATATTTGATTAATATAGACATGGGACTAAAAAAATAAGTGAAAATCATCAATCCTTTCAAAATTATTGTTCAACCGTCTCTTTTGTAAAGGATAAAGGATCCACAAAAGGATGTGGTGGGAATCTAGAAGAAAGTGGAAACTATAAAAATTGAGAAATTCTCAAGGATCAATGTTAATGAATAAGAAGAATGATGAATATACATAAATTTTCCCAGTATTTTATCAAGTGAAGGATGAGAAGAAGAATCCTAAGAGGATGATGCAACAATAACATATACTAACATGGAAAAGGGTTAAAATCACTATAGACTTTGTCACCAGACATCTGAAGACATCCAATGGAAACAATGCTATCTGGGTTATTGAGGATCATCTTAAAAAGACTGCACAATTCATTGCAATTCTAGAGGAATCCTAATTGGATCAAATTTCATGGATATACATTAGAGAAGGGGTAATTCTAGATGGAGTTCCAAAATCGATTGTGTCCGATTGAGATCCAAGATTCAACTCTATGTTCTAGAAGTGTCACCAAAATTATTTGAATATTGAGCTAAACATGAGAACATATTATCATCCTCAAACTAATGGAAAATATAAGCAAACTATCCAAACACTTGAGTATATGTTGAGAGAATGATTGATGGATTTCAAAGGAGGATGATATCAACATCTTACTTTGGTTGAGATCTTTTATGACTACAGTTTCCACTCAAGCATCCAAATTGTTCCTTATGAAGCCCTTTATATGAACAGGTGAATAACACTAGTATGTATAGATGAGGTTGGGGAGAGAAAACATATAGGTCCAAAAATGTTCTAAGAAATGGTAGAGAAGGTTGAGTCCATACAGCACCACATTAAAGCTGCTCAGAGTCGACAACAGAGCTATGCTAACAACTGTCAAAGAGACTTAGTGTTTGATGTTGGAGAAATGGTATTCCTCTACATATCACCATGTAAAAGATTTATGAGATTTTAGAAGAAGGGAAATATTATTCCAAGGTACATCATTCCTTTTTAGATCCTTGATCACATTAGAGTAGTGCCCTACCGACTAGAACTCCCACCGAACCTATCTCAAGTATATGATATGTTCTATATATCACTATTGAATAATTACATACCTGACCCATCACATGTAATCAATCTAGAGTTTTTACCATTAGAGAATGACCTCTCCTATGAAGAGAATCTGGTGAATAACATAGATCATAGAGAAAAAAGTTCTACAAAATATGATGATTCCCCTTGTTAAAGTGTTGTGGAGAAATAAAAATTCCTAAAAAGAAATGTGGGAAATGGGGGAAGTGATGTGGCTGAGTTACCCTCTTCTGTTTTAGTATGATAAAAGGAAATTTTGATGGAAAAATTTCTGAAGGAGGGAGTGTTCTAAAGACCCAAAAAATTAAGAATAAAATTACCTTTTCTTTTAATGTAATTGGGATATAGAAAAACATACACTCTTTTTATTATTATTATTATTAGTGTTAAATGACCATTTAGTATCAATACCATTGAAAATAAATCCGTTTGAATAGTGATCAAACAATTGATATAAACATTATGTTTTAATAAATCCTTTTAACACAGACAAAGTATTGGATGACCTCATCCAAAAGACTCGGACCACAAGAAGCTCATTTGTCAGAGCTCAGATAGGTGGTAGCATCACTATGCTTTGCTCTTGATCGATCCCATGAAGATCTTCAATATATTAATCTTGAACATAATTTTCTACGGGAGAAGTTCTTGTTAATAGATATTATCACCCATGTGATGTTATCTGAGCCGCATCTAGTGTTTTCCACCATCACACACATTACCCTTAGGTCTTACATGGGTGTTATAAGGAGGTTTGTAATAAGTTCTTATTAACTTATAGTGTAATACCTTTTTATAAATAAAAGTCTTATTCCATTAATTACGTTATGATAATAGATTTTCATTAAAATATAATGAATTAGATAAATAAAAGTCTTATTCCATCAATTACTTTATGATAATAGTTTTTTCTTAAAAATATAATGAATTAGTTTAATTTTATGTCAATTAATATAATTTTTTTTGTTTTTCAATATTAATTTTGTAAAAAATTAAGTTAAAAATAATAGAAATAAGAAATTATTTTTTTTGATAAAATATAATACTTTTTAAAAATTTGATTAAAATAATATGATTGTTTTATTTTAAAATTAATCCCACATACACGATGAAAAATCGAGGATTTAAAGGGAAAATGTTCAAACGTTTACAAAGATTTTATATCAAAATTCAATATGAAAATGATTTTAATTACCTAAATTATATTAATTGACATAAAATTAAACTAATATTAATTATAAACTAATTAAAATGTTATTTACTATTATAATTAATTTAAATGGAATGAAAATTTTAAATTAAAATATAGTATTTTCACTATTCATCGAAGATGAAATTTTTCAAAAAAATAAAAAAGTATCGCTAATATAATTTTGATATTGTTATTTATAAAATGAAGTTAATTTTATCAACTAAATTTTCAAATTAATTTATAAATTAATTATAATATATTGTTAAAAAACAAAAATAATATCATTTTTTGAAGAAAAAATATTTTTGAGGAATTAAATAATTTTACTAAAAAATGATTGATTATTTAATATGAATTTACACAAAAAATATATCAGGTAAGAAATATATATATATATCTTAAATTCTTTAATGTTATTGGTACCTTCCAATTTAACCACCTGGTTATAACAGTACTAACTTTCATGTGTCATTTAATATCACTATTTCATATATTTCACTCTATCAAGAATACAAATATTAGGGATTCATGTACCGAAAGCTATTGAATAGATTATATTTATTTAAAAAAGATATTTCATAAAATTCCGGGGTGTTATATTCTCATATTTACTCTGTGTTTCATGTCGTTTACTTTATTAAACAATGTTTTCTTCTTTTAAACACTCAGAGTGTAATATCCTCCCCTCATTAATAAAGTTCAACCTAGAAATTTTATCATTATCTAATTATAATAATTTTTGAAAATTGAAAAAATTATTTTTAAAAACTCACATCATAAAAGGGTTAATAATATATCCTCTGAATAAGAGAGAAAGTGAACTAATTGGGTAATATTTAATAACACATAACTTGGTTTCTTAGTTGGAGATCATTTTTTAAAAGTGAATATATAGACATGGATGAAAAGTATAAATAATTATAGTGAATAATTGAGGTCATTGGTCATAAGAAATTGAATAATAAATGAAAATATAATAGCTCAAAACCATAAATCTATGGTAATATAAAAGACAATCTGATTCATCCAATATGAATGTAATAGGATAAGATTTTGTCTGAATATAATTTTTATAATGTTGATGAATTCTCTTACTATCTAATAATATAAGGAAGTATAATAAATTGATATGTTTCTACTTCATATGTACAGTTTTATCCTTTAGTTTTTTTTCAATCAATTTCCAATTCATCTCTTACTCCAAAAAATGAATGCCAAGCCATGACCTAGGATCCACCTAACTCGTGCCTTAAGTCGATGGGTCACATGGTCTCAAGCATGACTCCCCATATGTCAAAGGCTGTGAACTAGTGGCAAGGATATAATTGTGGTACAATGGGAGGACTATAACCTCATATTTGAGTGGAATAGTGGAAATAACCAATAAACATACCACACTAGTGAAAGCATATATAAACAGACAAAATTAATAAACTTTAAAAGTGAAAATAGATAAATTAATAAGTATTAAAAGACAATTAACTGATAATATAATCAAAATCATCTAATTTAGTGTATGAAACAATGATGTATGAATTGTTTTAGTCCAAAAAAGAAACATGCAGATACAATAATTCTATACAATAGTACAAATGGAAAAAAAAATTAAAAAGATTCTTCATAAGCATCCTGAGCTATAGCCTGGTCCTCTTATCTTATGCTTCAACTAATCAAGATAATATCATCAAGATATATAAGAGAACTACCCATTATTAATACCTATATATGTATAATCTTTTTAGGTACCAAAGGTAGACTAAGTAGGGTGTGAGATAAAAATCTTAATAGGCCACCACCAATGGTGTCTACGTGTAATTGAGACTGTGTGAATGTATAAGAAGAATAGTAAAACAATGATTAAATAAATAAACGGGCCAATCAGGTTCTTATAGGACACTTGATAGGTCTACCTGGTTCAGAAAAGAAAGAAAATTTTTCATGATCATGTAACTATATATATAGTATTAATAATATATATATATAGTTTAATTTTATATTTCATCCACTAATATAAACCCTGTACATATAGACGTAAGTGGCTATATACCTAGAATACTAGTGTTGGAAGGATCAAGGTGTAACTCAGACATCCATGACTAGTCAAACAAGCCTAAAATCACATGAAATATGATTTAATCTCTATATCCCAATAGAGTGAGAGACATTATGCTATAACACTTGAAATGGTGAGTGAGATGCCATGGAAATACTCTTTTCATGGAACATGGCGCCTCAACCCAACTTTCATATAGTATCACAGGTGTGAGATTCTATACTAAACACCAAATATAAGGAAGTGTGCTTATCCTTCATGATCAGAAACCCATACCATCATACTCAACCATTATAAATCCATATTCATTTATAATTTAAGGTATAATAGAAAGCCTACCATTCATCTTATTTTGAATCTCATATATATAAATATGGAATATTCATATCATAACACAGAAGGAAATACCTCTCATATGGTCCATTAGTGAAGATAAATTTTCAATAAGCCACCACACTTTATAATTAGTATTTAATTAAACATAAATATAGGGAATGACCTTACCATCCTTTTAAGTCATTAAATTTAATCTAGTTGATTCATTTAATGTGAGGCATCCATCATGTATAAGAATTTCTATAAAACCATTTCATTTATTAAAAATGAATACATTACATATTGTATAATTCCCTCAATTAAATATATTCAATTAAAATAAAACCACCATGTTGAGACTATTCTATATCATTCCAACACATTCAATTTACTAAATAATGAATAAAATTCACTAATAAGGCTCAATGGGTATTTTAGAGTGTGAAGTGGTCTTTAAGGAAATTTACTATATGAGAAATCCCAAGTCTAGGTTGGCCCAACTCATGAGATTTACCCTTGGCATGAATAAGCTCTTACTCTACAAGGAAAATTACATTTAATGGTGAAGCTAGAAGAATCAAATGAGTTATGGGAACCTTGAATATTTGATCAAAAATAGACAATTTCACATGGAACACCCATACGGTGTTCTTATAAGTTATATAAAACCTATGAACCACCAAAAAAGGATCATTAGGTGAATAAAATACAATAAAAAATTCCCTTAACATCACTAGAAAATGTCTTTATCAGCTTGAAAAATGCACTAATAATTGAAGCACAATTAAAAGCTAGAAACTTTTATCAGCACTAAAAAAGAACTGTTTTGGGGCCCTTTAAAAACAATTTTTTTAGAATTTATAAACGGAACTTTTAATAATTCTTTTTTAGCACTATTAATAGGTTCCATTAAAATATCTTTTTTAGTGATGATAAATGTAACGCTATTAAAGGGTATAATTGTTTTTAGACACTTATGCAATTGCCCCATTTATCAGTGCTTCCACATCCCCTTTAACAGTGATACACACCCCTTTTATCAGCGCTTTTTACTCCTCCATCCCTTTTATCATCCATTTGGGAATTCCCAGCCTTGTGCTCACCCACTTGGATTCGAACCCTACACCTCTCCTTCAATGTTGGAATGTCATTACCACTACACCATGTTGCTTTTCTAACTGTTTAATGATATTTTTTCTTTATATATATATATTTACACACACAAACACACATATTTAATTATATTTATATAATTATTTTCAATTATATTTATAAATTATATATGTGTGTGTGATATATATTATATTTATTTAAATATATTATATATTATATTCACTCACATATATTATATTATAATTTATATATATTGGTTTATTAATACCAACACCTATGTATATATAAACATTATAAATATATTTTTATAATATAAGAAATAATAGATTTTTTAACAACTTTTTTATAGTATGTACATTCTAGATATATTAGAATACTTTTTTTTACATAAATATGTTGATATATGTATTTATATGAGTGATTTATTGAAAGTAAATTTAAGAAAACATGCATATATTTTATTATGAATAAAATATTGTTGTGAAAAGTGATAATATTTTAAAACCATTATATTAATATGAATTTAAGACCTAGGAATAAATTCAGTCTCCATTGAAAAAGGGAAAATAGACCTCTTTAAACGATGATGAAAATCCATTGAATGTTAAATAATTAGGGTACCCTGACTAGAAACTCAATTTTTAAGGACTCAAAAAATATGGTAGAGGTTTGATTGTGTCACCAATGGTGTAAATCCTATCGTAGGATTCGATTTGATTTGTGGTAGATCCCAAACAGACACCTGGATAAAAAGTTATGGTCATTTGATGTTTAGTTATGTTTTCAAATTATTTTAGATATTATTTTAATATATTGATTTTTTATAATCATATTGATATTAAATGACTATTACTTGTTAATAATAACCATGTAATTAATTTAAAATAATTATTTTTCAATTTTAGAAACTATTTTCAATAAATGATTTATATATTATGGGTAAATTCTTATTTAACGTATGTAAAACATATTTAAAAAAATATATATTATATTTATAACAATAAAAATATATTTATATATTAATATATTATTTTTAATGAAAAGTAATTTTTTTGTATACTTTTATGAGTTCTTGCAAAAAATCATTGATATTGTGCGGACCTATATCAGCACTTCTAAAAAAGTGAAAAAATGGTGGGTCTTTAATAATGTTTTTTTCGTTTCTAGAGACTCCCTTTAATAGTGCTAAAAATGTTGTTAAAGATCCCCTTTTAATAGCATTCTTTTTAGTGCTGAAAAAGGGGGTATTTAATAGAATTTTTAGGTATTGATGTTAAATCCATATTGCTAGATAAATCCAATTTTGTAATAGTGATAATAAGATACAATATTCAAGTTGATATGATACAATAAATTAAATGGAGATGCTCAGAAAAATACTACATGTGACAAGAAAAATAGATAATAAATAACAAAAATACAAAGGAAAATAATTTAGCCACCTACCTCAAGGCCATATGTGACTCCTTTCTTGATATCAGGCTCAGATTTGATAGAAGTTTGGAAAAGATCTTAGAAATGGCCCAATGCCCTAAAAATAGGGAAAATGAGATTTCACCTAATTATCCCAATGGATTAGAAGATTAAATTTAATAGGAATTTAGAGATGAGTGAAGCTTAATAATAAAGATCCAATTCTTCATATGGATATAAGAATGAAAATTGAATGGAGAAGTTGCTTCAATGCCTATGTGAGGGTGTTCATGAGCTCCAAAGAGGAAGGAATCCAAGGCTAGCTGCTGGAGGGATAAAAAGGAAAGGGAATGGTTTATAAATTTATGTTAGGGGGAAATGGTTACATCACATCAAAATATCAGGGCTCATGGTTTGGTTTCATGGTTTTGCTAAACTGTGCACAAGCTGTGCTAATTTCACTACTAAATTGGTGAACACTGCATGGTTAGGCACACAGTTTGACTAACCATGCACAAACCATACTGAATGGCTATGTAACATATTTGGAAATAGTTGCATGACCATGAGCCCTAGGTCACACGGTTGTAGTCAAACCATGAAGCCTAGTCTATTTTCCCTTTCTGAGATCTGGGCTCCAAATGAGCCTCAGACATACCCGAGACCTCCTTGAAATGATTAGAAAATGTTATTAGGGAAAGTTAAGGGAAAAATTGAAAAACTGATGATTCATACATTAATTAAAATGGTGGTTCATTACAACGTCCCCTCGTTAAATGAACTTATACTTGAGTTTTCATTTTGAGGATAAAGAGGTATTTTCAACTAAGTGTTTTGATCAATAAGCTCATATATCATCTTACCACTTACTGGTCGCATCCTATACTCATAATTGCTATCATAAAACCTGTACCAAAGAAAAAGACATTCCTCATAGGGTATTCACCCACCAATCAACTACATTCATGTAATACTCCACAAAGGAATAATCCATATCCAGGTCAACCTCATTAGGATGAAAAACTTGTGATAAGACTGGATAATGTTAATGATGTTGAGATACATGAAACACATCATGCATTGACCAAATTTAATGTTGATGTTCCTAATAGTAATCCACAGGTCTAATCTATTTCAAATCCCTAAAGGGTTTAATTAACTTTAATGGGAGATTACCCTGCATCATAATATGTCTCTTCCCTAACATGGGTGAGACTCATAAGAAAACCCAATCTCCGACATCAAACATCAGAGGTCGCTGGTGCCTGTTGGAATATGAGAACTATCTAGACTGATCTGTCAACATGCACTTTATGTTTATTTGGAACTTCTCTATATTATTTTTCATGAGACTTTGCGCAATCATAAATAACTCCCCTATTTATTTCCATCACAATGTTGTGAGACAAGGCCTACCATATAAGGCTTCATAAGGATCCATCTCGATGGTATCAAAAAAGATTTTATTATAAGAAAACTCAACGATGTGAATGTGTTTCTCCAAAAAACTCATAAATTCAAGGACACGAGCATAGAGAATTTACCCCAAAACCTGAATAGTAGTATTTATCTATCCATCGGTCCGTAGGTGATATGTCGTTCTCAGAAACACATGTGTACCCAAGGCCTTCTACAACCCCTGCCAAAACCATGACATGAAATGAAAATCTCTTTCATAAATGATAGATTGAGGAGCTTCATGAAGACGTACAACCTCTCTAACCAACATCCTTCGTAAATCATCTACCGTTAAGGTCTCTCATATAGGTAATAAGTGTGCGACCTTCATCAAATGATCAATGATAAGCTACAATAACTAGTAAAAATACTGGATTTAACATCAACGTAATGGTGTCTATTTTTTATAAACCAATTACAATAGTATGTTTGAGAAATTTTTTGCTTCGGTTTTTAGAAAAACTGACTAATTTTTTTTAAAAATAGTTTTTTGTGTCGATTTTAATTGAAACATATTCCATAAATCAAAAAATGTTTTTTCATCGGTTTTAAAAAAAACGGATGCCATATATCAGTAACTCATGATTTTTCAGCATCAGCTTTTATGAAAATAGATGCCATATATTTAAAAAATATTTTTTACGTCGATTTTCCCAAAAACAGAGCTTGATTTTTTTTTCAGACTCTTCAGTGTGAGGTTTTGTAAAAACTGACGCCGAAAGTCCTTTAAAAATAGTCTGAATCGGGGACCCTTCATGTTTTTGGATCTTCGAATGATAAACCCATGGTGACTCCTCTCGAATCACAACAACATTGAAGGAATATTTTTGTTCTCCAATAGCCATTGTTGTTGATTTTCTTCCATTTTCATGATCTACAGTCTAAGTTCTTGATTATCTCCCTTTGTTTCATCATCTACAAATTATTTTTTCATCCGAAACCTATTTTTGACGACATTCAACCAGTGTTTGATTTTATTTTTTCGGCCATTTTTATTTTTCATTTGTAAAATCATTTTTTATATAAATCTGTCAATGTTTAATTTTCAAAAAAAATCCATGGAAAAAATATTGGATTGGGATCTATTTTCATGTTAAAATCCAAATTTTGTAAGTTTTTGTGAAATTTTTAAGATAAATTATTTATCATATAATTATGATTTTTATTTTCTTAAATTATTAGTTTATAGTATATTATAAATGGGTTGGATCATTGTTAATAGTCATTCCTAAGAGTGAGCATCCCATATTCGGTGAAAGGTCCAAGTGGAAAGGGATGTGATTGTTGTTCTGGTAGATTTTTGTTATGGTTTTTTATGGTTTCACCTTGAGTAATTTGAGTACATTTTTCATCTAAATGATTTACAGTATTTATGATATTTACACATAGGCTAGTAAAATAATGACATAGAATTACATGAATCCTTATAGGAACATACAGATTAACATGTACTATATATGACATTCCATGTAGGTTGCTTTACAATGCTATTTTGAACTTTCAGATATACCTTGTATGTTTCATTAGAATTCCTTTTACATACCATGAAATAATTTTTATAAGAAACCATAATATTATCCATTTTAGTAATTTGATAAGAATGATTGTTTTCACAGAATGCTTCTGTTATATAATTATCATGCTTTGAATATATTTTATGCTAGAATCTTTCCTACTTATGTTTTAATTTTCTATGCATATTTGTTATGTTGGTGCTTCTCTAGATAGTCTACCAATACTTGTTGTAGTATTCATGATTCCTATATATTTATTAATAGTTCCCAAGTTCTTTACAAATTTAGGTGATTAATTATTAATCCATTTTTTTATTCCATGCGTCTGTACTTAGACATCATGTTGTAGTTTATTTATTACTTTTGTTCTCTTGCCGTAATATAGTTTCCAATTACTTTTGGGTAAAATAAAAGAATAGAATCAGTTTAATCGAATTAGATTTATAATTTAACATCCAATGATTGAAAAAGTATATATTTAATGGTGTATTTTACTGGAATATGTATTTCATATTAATATAAAATTATTTAAAAATGAATGTTTGTTTTTATTGGGTTTTCTCGGTTCGTATAAATTTTCTCTTTATTATTATTATATTATTAATTAATAATTTCAGGATATAATAAAAAAAAGAATCAAATGTTTTTTAAGATATAACAATTTAGTTACGTACTTAATTTCATCTATCATATTTTTTGGATTATTATGATTGATTTCAATTATAATGTGAACATTTACAATAATCATTATTTCATATTACTAATAACAACTAATTTTTCGTACATTAAATTAATACAATATTCAATACTTTGGACACATGTAACATCAAAATAATGCAACACCTATTTTAAAAGTTTACTATTTATAGATGTTATTCATATATAATGTTTTCTATCTGATTATCAATAGTTTTTATTAAATGTGTTTTTTGTTTAAAATTTATCATCAAATATATATATATATATATATATTTAAATGTTTATATGTTTTAATATATTCAAAAATTATATTGTGATATCACGTATTGAATGGATCGTAATTGGATACATTTACGAAGAACCACTTGTGAATATGAAAAAGGAGTTGATGAATTCTTGTAATTTTCTAAACGAATTCATCAAAACATTGATTTCATTTTATGTCCATGTGCAAAGTCTTTAAATATGAGGAAGTTAAACTTCAGAGAAATCAAGGATCATCTCATTTATTATGGTTTTAGCCTCAATTATACACGTTGGATCTGGCATGGTGAAAGAACTGAAAATTCAATATCCAATGTTGATAACAATATTCCTAATAAGGAATAGGATCATATTGATTAATTATTTCATGATTTAGGTGTTGAACCCATCAAAAAATCACAACTATTATATGATTGTATGGAGATTCTGAGAAACCATTATTCCAAGGTTGTAGTAAATATAAAATGTTTTTAGTAGTTTTGAGAATAGTTAACTTAAAATAAAAAAATGGGCCAAGAGAGAAAATTTCCACTAGCTTACTGGAGCTTTTAAAAGAGATACTTCTAGAATGCAATGGGCTTCCCGATTCCAATTATGAGGCAAAGAAAATATTTTACCCTATGGGATTGTGGTATAAAAAGATAAATGGTTTCCCCAATGATTATGTGCTATATAATAAATAATATTAAAATTTATCAATCCATTCTATATGTGGGACATCATTATATAAGATAGATGGGAATGTCAACTCTGGTTGATTATGAGGTACTGTCATCTAACGTCATTAAAAATAAATTTTGTACTTTCTAATGATATTATACAATATTTTTTTAATACAGTTTTGATAATTCAACTGTGATTCATTCATAGGTACCATAATCAAAAATCCTGCTAATGAAATTTGGTACCTTCCAATAATTTCTCATTTTAATCGCCTATTTAAAAATTCAATTTACACAAAAAGGTTAATATGGAATTTAGATCAGCACATCTCTAATGGTAACTTACGTCACCCTACCGATTCACCTTAGTGGAAGAGTTTTGATAAAAAAATTCCTGATTTTGTATGTGAAGTTAGAAATCTCACAATGAGATTGTTTACTGACGAAATGAAACCATATCGGAACATCATTTTCCAACATATTCTATGACTTATTTTTCTGGTAGTTTGCAACTTGTCCCCACATCTACGTATAATGAAAAAATATGTTATGATGTGCTTGATGATTTCTGGACAAAAAAAAGAAATTATATTGATGTGTATCTTTCACCATTGATTGTTGATTTGAAATGGTTATGGGAGGTAGGAGTTAAAGTTTTCAATGCATACAAGAAAGAGTATTTTCCTTTTCATTCTATGATAATGTTTACATTAAAAAAAAATTCTATATATGGAATCTTTTCTAGATATAGTTTTAAAATACATAATGCATGTACAATTTGGGAAGAACAGACTTCATATTATCAATTTCATAATGGAAGAAATATAGTGTACATGGGGCATTGAATATTTTTATTAATTGACCATCCTTATCATAAATTGAAAAAAGAATTTAGCGGTTTACAAGAATACATCCTCCCCCCTCATCCATTTTTATCTGAAAAATATTACTATGGGGTGGAAAATATTGGTTCTACATTTGGAATGAAAATACGTTCTTGTCATTAAATAAATATCTGGAAGAAGTAGTCTATTTTTTGGAACTACCTTATTGGATATGTTTAGATATAAAACATAACATCAATGTTATTCATGTTTAGAAAAACATATGTGATAGTTTGATTTGAAAATTGTTAGACAAAAGAGGAAAGAATAAAGGTGCATTGAATGCTAGAATGAACTTAACATTAATGAGAATAAATTTGGAGTTAGCTCCAACATTGAAAGGAAATAAGAAATATTGACCTCCGGCTTGTCACACATTATGCGACATTAAAAAGATGAATTTTTTTCAGTGTCTTAATTGTATTAATGTACCTATTGATTTTTTATCAAATGTGAATAATTTTGTGTCCTTAAAGGATTGGAAATTAATAGGTCTAGAATATCATAATTTCCATATGTTGATGCAACCACTTTTACCAGTAGCAGTGTGTGGTATATTTTCAATAGCTGTTAGATAGACTATCATCATGTTATGTAATTTTTTCAAATCCATTTGTAGAAAACATGTTCATCCAAATTTTTTTGATGTGTTGTAGAATGAAGAAACTATTTTTATTTATCAACTATAAATGTATTTCCCACCAATGTTTTTTGATATAATGATTCTTCTGCTAATTCATTTGGTTCATGAGATAGAATATGTGGGACTAATTTATCCTTTTGAATGATATATGAATATTTTTACGAGATATGTTAAAAACCCATATCTAGTAGAGGACTATATTATTCGAAAATATATATTGGATAAGGTTATAGTGTTTTATACAGATTATTTGTTTGAGGTGGAGCATATTTGTTTCCCTATAATTCTAGATATGACAATTGATAGTGAAGGTAGAGGGTTTTGATCCTTAAACGTAAAGTTCATTCCATGTGATGAAGTGATGCAGACACATTTATACATTTTGAACAACACAGATGAAATTCAATCATATATATCCTCATATATTGTAGAATTAATGTTACGATAGCAAAAATGAAATGAAAAGTGGGTGATGATTGAGCATAAGAAGGCAATTCTTTCAAGGTTTAAAGATAATGTCACCACAGATATATCCGCATCATAAAAATTGAAGTTGTTAGTAGGAGGACTATCTATTAATGTGATCACACGATCTAATTTTGATATTAATGGATACACATTTAACATGAAATATCTGGATGATATGAGTACCGTTCGGAATTGTGGTGTGATGGTTTTCACCGAAGTAGTGCATTTTTCAAGTTCCAAAGATAAAACCCAAATTTTTGCTTCAACTCCATATTTTGGAGTTATTGAAGACATATGGGAAATTTATTATATTATATTTTGAGTCACCGTTTTTAAGTTTAATTGGGATGATAGTAAGAGTGGTGTGAAACATGATTAATATGGGTTTAAATTGGTTGATTTTAAAATATTTAATTACAATGAGGTACCATTTATCATGGAGACAGATGAAAAACAAGTATTTTATTTTATTGATCCATAAAATGATCAGTGGTCCATTATTTTTCAAGGAAAAAGAAACCATTTGGATTAAGAGGATGTTGCTGATGATGTTATTGATTTACATGATCCTTGTTCATCTATTATGCAATTTCAAGATGATTACAAAGAGTATAAGGGAAGAATAGTGTATACAGTATGTAATGATCATGATCAAGGCAGGTAGGACGACACTAAATTAGTCTCTTAATTTTTCTGGTAAATATTTATATTTTGTTTATTTTTTTTGAAACATACAAATGAACACCTCTTTTATACCTATTTATTTTTTTATTTCTTGTTTCTAAATATTTAGTTTTCTAATGATATGCGGGTGTACAAATTTTCATGACACTTTCTAGTACCAATGCCAAATATAGATAGAGAGGAGAAGTTATTGAGCTATATCTATTTTTTCATATTATTAAATATTCAGTAATATACTTATTTAATTAAGGAAAACTATTTATTTGCAAAAAAATTGCAGGACTACTAATGCATCCTCAGTTGAGAAGACTTCTCATGTTAGTAAATGTGGTATTACACATTTACCAAAAACACCACCTGATAGGGATAATGAAATCTTACACATCTGTTTTGATGATAATAATAATGCAACTGGCACAAATGTAGTTTAGTTTATCAGTTATATATTGATGTAGAGCCATTGCAGGATTGTTATTTTATATCCTAATTGGAAGTCACTGGACAGAATGATGAAGCAAAAAATTTGGGAGGCTGTGATGGACAAATATCATAATTCATTTCTTTTATCTCATTTTTTAATATTAAATATTCTAAATGACATATTTAATTTATTTAATTACATACGATATTCAAATTTTTGGGGAACCAAATAAATTAATAAAAACACACTTCTTTAGTTGTGGTTCTATGCAGATATTTTACAAAAAAATATGACAAAAAATTTTGTTTTTTGGAAAGGGAAGGATTGAAAACCCATGCCTCAAGTATTAGTTTATAGATGAAGATACATGGAAGTGATTTGTTGATAGTCTTCATGATGAAATATTTTAGGAATGATAATTATTTTACATTGTAAAATATATTGTATATTTTTTTACCTAGTAGTTTATTTTTATATAACAAGCCTTCAAGAGATATCATCAATATATCCAATTGAGAAATATATACCCTCATACATTATCACATAGAGAGTATTCGTATTTGGAGGAAAAAATGATTGAATAAAAATTTGAAACATTAAGAGCTCGACCTTTCAGTGGTTAAAAAGTGGTCCAGTTTGGTCCTCCATCTCCTCCCACTCTACATGAAAAATGGAAACGAGAAAGAAGAAGTAAAAAATGTTTATTATCTAATAGAGGATTTTAATCAAGAAGATGATAAAATTTTATATAAATATTATTTATTTGTCATCAATTTTTTTATTTTATAAATTTTAAAAACAAACATAACCTTTTCATTTTTCATGTCATGATGAAATTCAGGTGCAAGATGTAGAAGGCTCTTTTATCCCTGAGGTTAGGATGGACATCATAGAAACTAATCTTGGAAAGGTAGAATAATCTAACCATTTTAGTGGATATTAGACATTAGTTAGTATTCAAAAGTTTTTTTGTCAGATTAAGAAATCAAGAGACCCCAAAAATGAATCCTTAAATGCCGGGATGAAAGATATAAAACAATATATGGGTGATAAAATTAAAAAATAGAGTAGAAGACTTTTTTAGAACACTTGGAAAGATAGAAAAAATCTGTGCATCCTTCCTAAGTATATTATTTATTTGTCATCTTTTTTTTAAATTTATAAATTATAAACACTAATATAACTTTTTTATTTTTCATCCTTCCCAAACTGCTCACCTGGACTACCCTACCCCATCTGCCTACCATGCCCCATCTGCCCTGCCTTCCTAGGTATATTATTTATTTTTCCTCAATTTATCTATTTTATAAATTATAAATACTAATATAAAATTTTAATTTCATAGCCTTCCCACCATGCTCCCCCAGACTACTCTTCCCTATCTTCCTACTTTGATCCTCCACCTCCACACTCTGACAATTATGTATATTATTTATCTTTCTTCAATTTTTATAGTTTATAAATTATAAATACTAACATAATTTTTTTCATTTATCATCCTTCCTAGCATGCTCACCCAAACTACCCTACCCCATATGCCTACTTTGATCCTGCACCTCCATTATTAGACCAAACAATATACTTTGAGTTATTTTCTAGAGATCCTCATATACATATTGTTACATTCGATCTCATGAATTTTGGGGGGGATTTTTTACATCACCAGCCTATACAGATGGGTTAGGCTAGAGTCTCGGTACATGATAGTATAGATCCTAATGGTCTACTACAATTTCCTATTGAGGAGATCACCAGAGTTTAGGATTTTATGGGTAATTTTTTACATTTATGAACTGGTCTTCTTCATTTTATTTCATATAACGTATGAATTTTTTTAAATATTAATTAAAAATTAATAAATATTACTTATAATGTTTTCTTAAATTTAACTTATATAGGATTATCAAAAAGAAAAAGTAACCACACAAATGAAGAAAATTTTTTAGGAACAATCAACTGTAGATACTTATGATATTTCTTATGGAATAAAAATATTATCTTAGGATTATTATTAATTGAATTATATTTGTGAGTTTTGTATGAAGGCCGATATATTTGAAAGAGAATATCCATTGAGATTACTCAAAGTTGATATCATGCATCTAGTAGATTTTGAAGAGATCAGCCTAAATATGGTGTAGTTGTTTTCCATGTAAGTAAATTTACATTTAAATTTGATTTTATTAAATAAAAAATGGTTTGAAATTGACTAACTATATTTTCATTTTAAATTAAGTATCTACACTTTCTTATTCTAAAGTATGAAAGTACATAGATTTAAGATTTTATAGATCTATAATTCATTTTCATAGAAGTGAAAAATTTGAAGAATATGGAGGGAGTTGCATATATATGTGAGATATTATCATATATAAAGATTGAGTGTTGGTTTTTTCCATTTCATAATATGTAAGAATAGAAACATAATTATGAACTAAATATCATTATAATGTCATTAATTATGAACTTTTTGTATTTTAGGAGGCATTGGATGTTGGGCGTATTGTGCCCAATTGAATGCACCTTATATTGGTTTCACTATTTATTTGGGAATGTTAATAAAATAGTTTCTACCCTATTAGATAGGTATGTTTTTTTTGTTTTTTTATAAGCATGTTGTGTTTAATTCTTATTGTTTAGACATGTATTATTAGTTAATATTTGTGAAATGCAGTTCATGGAAAAAAATTAACAAGGAATACCTGTCAATAAAGAAACCAAATAAAACCAAATATGCCGAAGTACTGATAATTAGTTTTTATATTAGATTTTATTCTGATTTTTTGTTATATATTTGTTTTTGTTATCAGTTTAATGTTTTATAACTACAATGTCATTGTCAAAAATTTCATGTTGAATGTAGTTATTATATTACATGATTTATGTATAGGATAATCACAAGTGGGGAAACTACTGAATTAAATATGGTTTGTTGTATTAATTTTATTATATATTCTGCCACATTAGTCTATTTTTTATGCTCATATCAATGAATGTTATTGTAGGCATTCAATGATCCTCATTCATATTTTCAATCTGATCATTCCCATATTCAATCTATTTTGAGAACTATTTGCTATGTTTGGTTAGGATTTGATGTATGTATATTCTAATATTTTTGAATAATATTGCATATGGGTTCCAAAAAACAACCTCTTTTGATTTAATAGGTGTTTGAACATACTGATAATCAAATTAATTCATCAAAATTTTCCAACATTGAGCATGTGGTAAATTTTATATACGCATATTTTAATTCTACTTGATAATACAAATGTGTAGATAATTTTTTGATTGTCTATATAAGAGAGTGTAAGTTAAATATTTTTAGTCAATGATAAATAATATTTTATTGTTCTGTATTTTGGTTTTATTACAGAGGTTTTGATTATTTAGGAAGTTTAATATATTGAATTTTCAAAAAAAATTAACCATTGGCGTTATATTTTTTAAAAAAAGATTCTGATTTTTTTTAAAGTTGGTTTTTCAGTATTGCTTTTAAAAAACTAATTCTAAAAAATTATCATAGAGGGGTTTTGGCATCGATTTTTTAAAACCCAAAAATGAAAACTAGCATTTGAAAATAGTTATTTAATAAAATGATGCTGAAAACCTGAAAGGAAATGATTTTCGGTGTTGGTTTTTCTAAAACCGATTTGAAAATAATATTATTTACATCCCCTTTATAAACATCGGTGAAATCCCGATGTAAAAAATAAAAAAATCAACATTAAATGTTTTTTTGTCACTAGTGACTGTATCATTTCCATGTGGTGATCCGGGTAGACCAGTCACGAAGTCCATCGAAACATCATCCCATTTACACTTGGGAATGGACAATGGATGAAGAATACCTTATAGTCACTGATGTTATTCATTCACCTATTGATAGGTTGATCACCTAGTGCTGAATCCATAAATCTCATGTTTCATACCAAGAAACCAATAATAGCATCGTAGATTAATCCTCATTTTGATGGCAGTAGGGAGAACAACCCATGATAAGGCATGGAATTCCCACATTAACTGCTCTCTGATGTCTGTAGGGACCCATACACACCAATGGAACAATAGTGTATCATCCCCATCCATGGTCCAACCACAATATGTACCATAATATAAAATCCATTCCCTTAGGAAAAGTTATATGAGATCAGATAACTTCCTCATTTTTACCCATTCCAAAAGATCATATGTAACCATTATGACAAAGATCATAGTATGACCATGGTCCTCTTGAACCACAACATGTGCCCCTGAGAATAAGTTCATAATCTCCCATTAGTAACAAGATTCATGAACATCATATGCCTCATCTTTCCAGCTCAGAGTAAGGGCCACAAAATTTCCTTTGCCAGTCAAGTAGGTAAGCTCTAAATTAAATGAAAGTAGGTAGTCAACCCACCAGCATTGTTTGAGAATCAAATCTTTCTATGTAAAGATTTATTTGTAGATTTTTTTATTATTTTTCACCAAACAATTATCTTGAAGTACATAGTGTCTCCAATATCATAAATCACTGATTATAATATGGATCTTCAGGTTGTGTGTTGGGTAATTCCACTCATGAGGCCTCAACTGATGAGACCCGTATGCAATTATTCGTTATTCATGTATAAAAAAATCTCCAATCCCAATACCTGATGCAACCCAGTATACATTATAACTCATGCCTGGATCTAGACGAAAAAATATTGGTGCTAAATTCAATTGACTGTTCAACTCTGAAAGGATACTTTACAAGGTTCTTACCATATGAAGTTCATACCCTTGATTATCAAGACCAAAAGAAATACTACAAAGGATGATAAACCATGTATGAAGTGTCTATAGTATCCGAAAATCCCCAGGAAACATTTAATAGAAATGATAGTCTTAGGAAGATCCCAAGAATCTAAATCTCTCTCTTTTTCAAGGTCTACTAAAACTCGTAACTTTGATAAAATATTACTCATGAATTGGACTTTATAAATCCAAAGTGTTATTTACTAAGCTTAACTTGTAGATGATTCTATCTCAATAATTTTATCACGATCTCAATTTGAGTTGCATGGTAGTGTTTGGAGTGTGAATATACTAAGATATCATCAACAAAATTAACAAAAAAATGAATCCATATATGGTTAGAAAACTCAATTCATAAGATCCATGGAAACAAAAGGTGCTTTTGTGATCCCAAACAACATAAATGGGAACTTCTATAGACCATATATGCTCTTGAAATCTATGTGAGGTATTTTTGATGTCCTGATATTCACCTGATGACAACATGGAAAAAACTATATCTTTTAAAACACGTTCAAAAGTTGTGGATGATTAAAGAGGTCGTCCATTCTTGGTAGTGGATATTTGTTCTTAATCATGACCTAGTTAAACTGATGGTAATCCACATAGATCTTGAGTGTAACATCTACCTTATTGGAAAAAAGGATCAGTGAAACCCAAGGATAATAACTAGGATGTATTAATTCTTTAGCCCCCAAATCCTGTAATTGCTTATTGATCTCTAGAAGCTCCTTATTGGCCATCCTATATGGAAGAATGGTCACTAATGATGCTCATAGTGTGATATAAATTTTAAAGTATAACTCTAACAGTAGAGGTAGACAAGATAATTCATCAACAAAGACATCCCTAAAGTACTCTACTAGAAGAGGAATGAAAATCGATCATAACCCCTTTTCATTGAGGAAAAAACCGGTGATCTAAGTTGTTGCATTACCTAGCCAATGTTGCTTGGGTCTTGAACGTGTAACTAGCATATCCCATTCTCCCATATGCATGTGCCTATTTCCCTATGGATATGAACATGTCACCCTCTATTGATAATAGTCAATATGGGATCAATAGTGAAACTAACTAGTCCATCCTGATTATTACATCAATTCTTGTCATGTCAAGGATGTATATATTCCATAAGAAAGGTTACCGACTATCACAATTGGAAAATTATTACAATAGAAAACACCCACTGAGTAGATATCTAATGGCCTATAAAGAATCAATATTTCATATAATTTCTGGATCTTGAAACCCATACACTCACTGATTGACATAGATATAAATTTGTGTGGCACACATGTGTCAAATAAAGCATACACTAAAGTGGACGCTACTAGAATATTTCCTTTATAGAAGAAGGTCTGGAACTCTTCTCCACTGATGCAGGCTGGACTGCATGTAACTATCCTATACCACTAACCTTATTTACTTTTGGACTAACATGTGCAATACTACCCTTCTAGAGATGAGAATCATAAGTTTCACTACCTAGTCCTTGAACACCAATTCAGCATGATTGACCTATATTATTCTATCTGCATGCCAGTCATGATCCTGTTGTCCCCAATCCTAACCATGGAGTAGGGTTAGATCCCCATTTGATAGGCACTTTCAAAGAAGCTCTACTGAAACGTTGGATATGGCCTATCCTCCCACTCCTTTTTCACTCTAATGGATCCTATAAGAACTGAGGCTTCATGTGTCCCTACTTCCCACACTAATGAAAAATCAATGAAGTTTTCAACATGAGGAGCCTGGATACTGCTACCTCTATGAGCAAACACAAAGCCACACTTTCAACATGAAGATAAAAAACTACTCTATTTATGTTCTGAACCCCCTATCTCCCACAACCAGCATCCCTGGGATTCCTTTTCATTATAAGGGCCTGGATGACTATTTCAAAAATGTTTGTCTACCTGAACACATTAACCTATGGCCAAATGACATAAACCACCTACTTATTGAATCATGTTGTAGTAATAAGATCATAAGTAGCTGGAGTAGGATAGTATCACCACAACTTAGTGAAATAAGTATAATATTAAATAACTAACATTCTCTCCCATTACAGGTTCCTAGAATTCTCTAGCTCTGTAAGACCTCAGATAATGGGGGAAAATAATAATAAGAGTGTATGTAATTTATCCTAACCCATATCAAGATTCCAATATTCCATGGTGATGACGTCCCACCACCACTTTGTTGAGTCACATAGAATACATTCCTCAAGGATTTCCCTCTTCTCTATTGGAATCTCAATATGCTTAAAGATAGAAAGGATTACTTCAATCCGATACTCCACTACATGAGGTACACCATCCCCTGAAGAGGTGGGTGGATATTGAATTTAAAACACCCGAGTCAACACCTTCATACTCAGGGAAGGTCCAACTACACCTTGTATACTCTACAGTATGTATTGAATACCCTCTTGAAACTGGGGGGTCAATTCCCATACCCGGTATAGGATGAGGATCCATTGGTGGATCTGCAGGAGGAAATACTGGTAGCTCACGACCTTCCACCTCAGGGACATGGTCGTCTCCAACTTTAGGGTGTGTGATCAGATGATGTTGTGGTGGCATGACACTGAAATTACAAAAAAAACTCCTCAGAAGTGGTTTTAGAAATTTCAGATGTGGAATTTAATTAACTAGCATTTCAGTAATGCCTTCATATAGAAAAAAACAAACCTATCTTCATGCTTCAAAATCTAGGTGTAGATGTTAGAAGAGACCATAACAGTCTATAAGAACATAAGAGACACCACACTACTGAAAACACTGTTTGGGATCGGGTCCATTTATTTGTTTCACGTAAATAGGATTACCAATTTCACTTCGGATGTCATATTCATTTTGAATTTTTTCTTGTTACTTTTTACAACTCGATATAAAATTGTTGAATTAGATGGTATGCCACCTTCTATCCAGAAGTTCCCATACTCTTTTGGAACGAAAATACAACATCCATTTAACCCACACCATAACATGTTCAATCTAATGCGACGAATTGTCCATAGATCAATGTGCCATAATTGACTACATAAGGTGTCTTCATTAACCTATTCATTAAAACAATTTTAGTTTAAGGTAGTAAATTTAAGTATTAATTATGTTTTCTATTACCTAAAATTATTTTTAGCAAAATTCAATACGTTTTCAAGAAACTATAAATATTCAACAGGAAAATGCATACTCGAAATAGGCATGACATGGAGAAATACATGGAATATTAGTCCTAGTGTGCCGAAAAATGATGAATGTTATAAAGCTCATTTCCCTCACATCATTAGGTCAGGTATGAAATAAATACAAAAATAGAAGAATAATAATAACCATAATATAACATGTGTTTTACCCAATAGTGAAATGATATCAACATTAATAGGAAAAATCCCAAAAACAATTTTAATTCAAGAAACTCAACCTTGACCCTAAACATGTGTTCACGACTCCCAAGAATAGCTTATGACCAAGTTTTACGAATTCCAAAATATCCAATGTATTGTATATAAATAGTAATACAAGAAGAAAACATCGTTTAAACCACTTTATGTCATCCCAACCTCGGATCCACATAACCTGTGCCCCGAGTCGGTGAGTTACATCGACTCATGTGCACCTCCCTATATGCCAGAGGCTTCCCACATGCAGTGAGGTTGTAAATTTTGTATATTGGGGATACTATACCCATATATCATATTAGAACAATATAAATAACCAATAAACATATCTTAGTAGTGAAACAATATATAAATATATATAATAAATAAACTATATAAGAAAAAACAAATAACTGAATAAGTAAGTAGTGGATGGTAATAAACTGATAATATAATTGAAATCTGCTATGGTATTGTCTGATGCATGGATGCATCACGTGTTGTAGTACCAAAAGGAAACAAGTAGATACAAGCATTCTATACAATAGTACAATAGGAAAAAAGAAATAACACGAGCTAAAGCTCAGTCCTCTTCTCCTATTCTACAAATAATCAATAGAATATCATTAACCTATAGTAGAGTGAATTCCCTTATCAATGCCTTCAGATAGATAATCTTATTGGGTACCAAAGGAAACCTGAGTATGGGATGAGATTTCTCTATCATTAGGACACCACCAATGGTGTTTATGGGTAATATAAGTAGTGATCATAACTAAACACTGTGAAACTATAAGTAGAATAGAAAATAGTCTAAAATAAATGACCATCCCAGTTAGATTCCAATAAGATACCTAGTGGGTGTACCTGCTTCATCTCATTTCTGGAAAGTGTGTCTGATCATGTCACTATATATACAGTTTTAATAATATATAAATATATATATATATTAATTTTATATTTCAACCACTTATATAAACCTAGTATGTGTAGTTGTAAGTGGCCATATACCTGGAATTATAGTGCCAGATGGTCAAAGGCGTAACCCAGACATCCATTTCCAGCCTAATGAGCCTATAAGATCATGAAATATGGAATATTCCCTACATCCCAATATAATGAGAGATATCATGCTAAAATACATGAGATGGATAGTGATCCACCACTCCAAACACTCTAATTATAAAACATGGAACATCAACCCAACGCCTATATAGTATCACTAGGGAGAGATTCCATACTCAACACCTGATGTAAGGGAGTGTGAGTTTCAGTCATGATCATCTCCCCTTACCATCATACACATCCTCTATAAAAGAGTATTCAATGATAATATAATGCATGAGGGAAAACATGTCTTGTAACATAATATCAATCCCTTATATATAAATAAGGAATATTCATAGGATGACACATGAGGAAATACATCTCATATGTTCCATCAGTCATGTTCAATTTCCATTAAGTCATCACATTTTATAATATGCATTTAATTAAACATAAAAATATGGCATGACCTTACCATCCCATGAATCCATTCTATTTAATGTAATTGATTCATTTAAGGTGAGGTATCCATCATGTATAAGCCTTTTTATATAACCATTTCATTTATTAAAATGAAATACATTCTATATTTTATAATTTTATCAATTCTATTCAATCAATTAAAATCATACAACCATGTTGATACCATTACATCTAAATCTATCCTATTAAATTTGTAAAATCATGAAAAATCCATTGACAATGATCAAAGTGTCTTTTAAAGGGTGACATTGACTTTATGGGAATTCCCTATATGGGTAATCGTATGTTTAGGCTAGCACAACTCAAGGGAAGTACCCTTGATACATCTAAATTCTCATGCTAAAAAGGGTAATTGAATTTATAGGCAATGCTGGAGTGGTCAATGGAGTTTCATGAACTTTGAATAATTGACCAAAAAGGGACAATTACATGTGGAACACCCATGGGGTAACTATATAAGTTGTATAAAACCTATTAACTGCCAAAAAATTATAATTTAGTGTATAATAATATGAAATGGTCAATTGGACTAGAGGAAATCAATTAAATGTAGTTTTCTGACAATTTATGGTGTGTGGCAAAACAACATAGCTATGAAGTATTGGAACTTAAAGGGAAAATGAAGTGTCCAGCTACAACATGACTGTAGATGAATCCTCCCTCGACATCAGCATCATATTTGAAGTAGTTTGGAAGAGATCTAAAAAATGGTAAAATGCCCTAAAAATAGGTAAAATGATCCTATACCTAAATAGTTCAATGGATTCGAAGATTAACTTTAATATGAATTGAGAGACCAAGGGAGTTTACCATGATATATCCAATTCCTCGAACAGATCAAAGAAGGGAAACCATAAATAGAATTTACTTTGATGCTTAGGTGACGGTGTTCTTGATCTCAAAAGAGGATGAAAAAAAGGATGTATTCTAGATGGAGAAGAAGAAAAGGGAAAATAGTTTTAACTTTAAATGAGTTAAAATAGTAATTTTTCATAAAAATATCAAGGCGCATGGTTTGGGAAAACCATTCACAAACCTTGCACAGTTCAATGTTACATTAGGAAACAACACACAATTTTCTTCATAGTTTGACTAACTATTTGTAAACCATACAGAATGTCTATATCCATTCTCTATAATAAGTTACACTACCATATTTTGTGGGTCACACAGTTGAAAACAAACCGTGTGACCCAGTATTTTTCCCCCTTTTAAAGAATCGAGCTCCGAACGAGCCTCAAATGCACCTGTGAAGTCCATGACTTTATTATAAATTATTATTATCACTATTTAATGATTTTTTTTAAAATATAATGATATGTTCTATCTTCTAAAATGTTTATTGTTATAATGAATATACAAAAATCAAATTTTTATGCGTGTATAACTTAAATTTACTTTCCATAGATCGAACCATCCATAATAGAGTGACAAGTATATCTATATATATATAACTATTTTTCGAAACCAATATGGTTTTCACAACATATCCAATATAATAATTTGATATCTAAACCCCAAAAGGCACACCACTGGTTCAAAATTAATATTTATTTTTCAAAAAATTTATCTTAAATCAATTTCATATTAACGAGGACATTTCGTAGGCCAATAGTAGGTGCTAAATTATTATCATCCTTTCGTCATGGGTTAAAAACCTACGGCTTTAATGGATGTTATGCGTTTTTAACTTTCATGTGGTAGTCCTTTTTCTAAACCATGTTAATAGGATTCCTATAACATTCTAAAAAATGGACATCCTTGAAATAAAATTAATCATTTAATAAAAATTTTAATATATTTTTCAATACAACCCTTTCTTCCCAATGTCTAATAATATAATTTGAATATTGTTGAATTTTAATTAATTGTTAGTATATCTATAAAGGTTAACAATACCTATTAAATTATGTCTATAAGTGTAAAGGAATTATTCCTCAATTAACTTTTAAAATTAAATATATACTTTATATATCTATGAAAACTCAATAAATTACATCCCATATTATTTCTAATACATAAAACATAAAAAGTGGGGTGCCTAAGATATTGATTTTATGATACACCTTCAAAAAATACCAACCTCTATAGGTCTATCACCACATAGCCAGATGACCCAACATCAACTATTGAAGTAAAAAATGATTTGACCACACCATCTTTCTTATAATCATGATTATTTACACATTTAGTAAATAACTTTTGACACATATTAATAATTTTACCAACCCATTATTGCTAAAACACATCATGTATGACTATAAATTTGTAAAACATTTAAAATAAATCATATTTTATTTTCCAAATTGAGTTCTTCCTTTCCATTTTCCATCATAAAATCATATAAAAGCATTTTAGAAACATGGGTTGAGAAAAAAAATGTTATTAAGGGACATAAAAAAGAAATAAATCCCTTAGTCCAATAAAAAATAAGAAAAAATTTATGATTTTTACCTATACCTTTAATATTATTTGAGAGTATGAAATAAAACATTTTCACATGAAAAAAACCAAAAGAAATTTCGAAAACTAATCCTTTAAGACCAATAAAAATAATTAAAACTCCCTTTCAGTGACTTATAGATTAAAATTCATATAAATATTTCAAAACCATTTTAATCAGAATAACTATATGACTAAATTCTAGTATAATCATTACCCAATGCATTGGAGAGATATAACGGGGTTCACCCTATTTAAAAGCTATATTGGGCTTGCCCATTTTTTATGTCCTATAATGGGGCTCAATCCATCATATAAACTCTATTGATCTCATATTTCATCTATAATGTGTCTCAAAACATTTATAAGTTGTGTTAGGATCAGCCAGTTCATATAAATTTCATGTACCATGTCATGAAAAAAACATTTTTGAGTTTGCAATTTTCCATCATAAAAATTCTGAAAAAATATTTTAAACACATAATAAAATAAATTTTTCATACAAAAATACACATTTATTTTAAAAACCCATTTTCAATATAAAAATATTATTTTAATTTGAAAAAACCATTTTCAATACCAAAATAGCCAAAAAAGGAAAAATGAATTCTCTTTGAATAATAATTAAATGTTTGCGAAGGAATATAGAAATAAAATATGTGTCATAGTGGAGAAAAAAGTCATTGTTTCTGTAAACATTAAAATATAACAGTCATTTTTTTATTTGTAAAAACATTTGATATGAAACAACTAAATAAGATTTATTTTGAAAACCATTGAAATAAAGTAGAAGTGAAATAAAATGTAATATATTAATCTTTAATGTCTAAATAAAAAAATTAATAAAATTATTTTAAAAAAACATGGACATTATGAAAAATTGTGAGAAGGAAAAACATTAAAATATGGTTTTTTGTAATAGAAGAGTCCCTTATCACCTAGGAAACCCTTGAATCATATTCCCTATGAAAGAATAAATTTTTAAAAAACATTAAAAATAATGATAATAGAGAAATTCATGTTATAAAATGTAAAAAAATATTTAAATAAACCTAAAAAATAATATAGTTACGCAACATAAAAATATGCCTCAATGAAAGGAAATTGAGAAGAAGTCCCTTGCCTTGATTATGACTTGTCAAGTGTGCCATTATCTTTCAGAATAATAAAAGTATACTATTAATTTAATTACTTAAAAAAAATTCAATTTTATTATTACTTTTATTTCACTTTTTACCTTTATATATACAATTACTTTATCATTTAAGTTTTTGTCGGATGTTTTGACCATAATCATCTTATGTGTCAAAAATGAATTTGGTAGGTTTACCATGGTCCAATAGGTTATTATTTAAACATATATAGAATAATAATCATGATATAATTAATTAAATAATAAATCAATTATAATTTTAATACCAATCATGAAATTTTATTCTGAAAATTAACTACATTACGATCACAAAGACGATATGCTGCACATACACATGAGTGACATTTTCATTTCTCATCCATCATTATAGAAAGGTGGTAAGTAATATTGTATCATTCCATAGTGGTTATAATTTCATATAAAGCATATTAGTTCCTTAAATATAGTACTATATATCATTTATTGTGTTGTTATGAAAATAATGTCACATGGATTCATGAAGGTGGTAGTCTACACGTACCCAAACAACGTTATCAAATTTTCATTGAATGAAATAGTATTAAATAAAATAAGATATTATATTTCAAGAATTATAAATATTTCCTAAATATATAAATTATGTCATTTATTTCACATATATTTATTATAATTACCTGATTACATTTCAGGAAATGTGTTAGGGAAGAAAAAATCACATAACTTCGTGAGGCGGTAGTCTGCCGTTCACACGAGCCCTGTTATTATATCTTCTACAAAATAGAATGTAAAAAGGTATATATTATATAACGAATCCAAAGAATTTTTTTAATATATATATATATATATATTAGATACTTCATCATACCAAACTGTGAACGGTGGTAACGAAAAAACAAATGACTCATGAGTCAGAAGGCCATCGTACACACGAATAATGATTTCGTAACCTATTTGATGAAAAGGAGAAGGATTTATGTAATTAACATAACATTAAAAATTTTCATTATATATAACACATTTGTTTTATTATATATTCATTTTTTAATAATAATTAATTGTTTTGAAGTAATAAACAAAACGAAAATTCCTGTTGAAGAAAGGTACCTCTTCTTCAGGTATCCTCCGTAGGTTGGCATAAAAATCCTTCATACCTTAGATTTTTTCCCAAAATAAGGATTATTGGATTATGTTATAAGAGATTAAAATTTATCTGGGTTGGGATTGTTCAAACCAAACGTTTTTTTAACTGTGAATAATATAGGATAGGGTTGGCCTTTAATAAGTGTGGTGACTGATATGCTTGTAATCTTTATGAAATATTCAATCAGACCCTTGTTTTTATCATCCCAAAAGCCTCCAAAATGGGATATTATCGAATATATAAGATATAAGGTCAAAAATATTTATATAAAATGAGTTTTTGATAAGTTTTTTGGTCATTTTTAACTCTTATCTTATGAATTTAACCCATAGTAAATCAATTTTTACCTTAACCACGGTAATTATTTTTTAATATTTTCACAATTAATATTGGAAAAAATGAATTTAACTTTTTTATAAAATATAAATTATTTTTATTGAATATATTGAGAATATTTTCATAAATTTAGTCAATATAATTATAAAAAATTAATAAAAAATTATTCCCACACATGCATCGAGAAAGTGGGTTTTTAAAGATAAAATTTTCAAAAGATTAAAAAAAATATATCAAAATAATTCTAATGACCTAAATTATAATAATTGATATAAAATTGAAATAATTTTAATTTAAAAACAATTAAAAATATAATTTATCATTATTAATCATTAATACTAAAAGATAGTTTTTAATTAAAATTCGGTATTATCAACATTCATAAAAAATAAAAGTTTTCAGGAAAATATAAAATATTCCTCATAATATAATTTTGATATTAATACATAAAAAGTTATGTTTATTTTATCAAATAAATTTTCCAATAGTTTCCCAAATTAATTATATTATTTTATAAAAATTAGTAAATATTATTTTTGAAGAAAACATATTTTGAAGAATAAAATTACTGTAATAGAAATTGATTGAATATTTACTATGAACTTATAATATAATTTTTATTGAGTATGACACACAAACAAATACACACACACACAGATATATATATATATATATATATATATTTCAAAAAGATGTTAATGTTATTCATACCCCCTAGGTGAACTGCTAGGATATAATAGTTATAATTTTGGTTGTTGTTTGAGCTTAATGTTGCATGTCTTCCATGAAATCAAGAATAAAAATATTTGTGTTTCATATACCATAAGATATTCAAGAGATAAAATTTATTTAAAAATTAATATATCTTAATGTATTGGGTTGTTATATTCTATTTGAAGCTCAATTATTCATTTCATTTATGTTATCGAACATAATGTTATTCTTTTAAAATCTTGTGGGGCGACACCTAATGTTATCCATGAAAAACCTAATACACATTCCCGATCACATTGGGTTGGAAAATAATTTTGAGATCTCATAACATAATAAATTGAAATTATTTCACTCTAATTAATAAAAAATGCATTCGTAATAAAATATATAATTATATTAAGCTGTAGAAATAAGAGGATATATGCCACAAATTAATAATAAAGAAAGGTGGAATAACATAAAAAAACTAATGAAGGGCATGGATACAAGAATAAATAAAATAAGAAAATATATAAAACAGTATAGGATATATTTTGATACATAAAATCCTAAAAGAGAAAAAAAGAAACTCACACCACCTTCATGTAGTACATGGTCTCACTGTAGTGATAATGTAGTTTCGGTATAAATGAATATTCATTTATTCTAGTTTGAAATACAATAAGGAAATTCGTTTTTCTATTTGAAAATAAGGGATAATATATAAAAAAACTTTTTTAAATGAAAACAATCACTTGAAAACCCAATTTTAACGCCTACAAACCTTTTTAGTCAATGTTAAAAAAAATTTAATGTCACTTAATAAATAAAACATTTTTTTATAAATATTTTGAAGAATATTGAATAAAAAAAATTAAAAAGATAATAAAGTAAAATACCATTGCACTACATCATAAGGTTTAATATACAAGAAAAAATATATATATAGTGCAAACTATGCCAATAAAACAAGGGAACACAAAGATGTAATGTTTCCAAAATAGAATCATCATATAAGCATGGTAAATCCTAGGATCACGATGTATGTCAATAAAGAATATATGAGAAATCACATGCACCAATTAATAAAAAGGGCTAAATCTCACCTCACCCCTACACAATCTTATTAAATTTCCACAATCACATATAAAACATATCATAATATATGAATTAGAATACCCCATTAGGGAAAAAATAAATATCACATAAATAATGAACATCCCCTGAGGGGTCATAGTTTTACAAAGGTCTCAAGAGGGTAAAGAAAACCAAAAATATTTAAAAACCATTCTAAAGTACCAAACGATCCATTAATAAAAAAGACAAGGGGTGCCAAGATATTTAGGGTGGATTGAAATTTAATTTTATATGAACCTTTAAAAACCAACCCCTTGAAAATAATTTCCAAAAAAACATATAAAAAATTCACTAAATTCATTTGAAAACAACAAAAAATAATCAAACCAAACATTTTCATTATAAAAATATAAAATTATGAAACACCGCTTTCCATACATTTCATGGCCCAAAACAGATCAATGCATTTCATAGAATCACATTTTAACTAAAACAATCCATTTAACATTTATTAAAACATGGTATTTCAATTACCTCTTTAAATTCCACCTAAAACAATTAAACCATTCTAAAATAAAATTAAAATGATTTTGAAATGAGTTTAAAATATAAAAAATAATTTTAATCTAAAAAATATTGAATTTTAAAGAACTAAGCATATAATTCCTTGATAATTTATGTAAATTAAAGAAAATACCAACCATTATTCATTTGAATTAAATCTGAGTGTTGTTTCATTTTATATTTAACACTTAAAAATAATTAAGGGACTCTATGAAATCCCTAGATATAAAATTCCCTGAGAATAAAACACCATCAACCCTTAATTCAATCCTGAAAGCCCTTAGATGTTGTGAGATGATATGAAATCGATAGAGAGGTGAAGAGATGAAGGAAAAGATGAAAATAAGAAGAGAAAATGGATTTCCTTGGAGAAATATATATGAAAAAAGGTGTATGTTATCTGAAGATCAATGTTTGAGGATTAAGAGACACTTCCCATGAGAGCCTAATCTTGGTTGAGAAGGGGGAGAAAGAGAAGAAGAGAAACCCTCCTAAAATTAGTGAAGGGAAAAGGTGGTAAACCCAAAAATTAAAAACATGGACAGTCTACATGGGTATTCCATAGGGTTTACCCAGATATGTGTTATCCATATAAGAGCTACTAGAATAAAAAATTTACTTTTCATAGTTTGGCAACATGATTACCCCTAACTATGCCCCAACTGTGCGCCATCCTACTCCCGCATAATGGAAAGTGTCACTATTTCTCCTAGGAATCACAAAAAGTATACTCTATGCATGCATGAGAACCCATGAATGATTAAAATTAACTTCACATAATGGTATTGAATGGTACTTAAGGGTCACCACATAGTTTATGTAAACCATTCAATACAAACAATGCAAAAAAAATATCTAGAAAAATATTCAACCCTATAACTTATAAAATATATTTTAATAAAATTTTATTAAAACTATATAAAACAAATAAACATATAATTACATGGATTGTGAAAAACTCATAACCATTCCATTTTTAACCCATAGAATGTACATAGAATAAAATTAAATACCTAAGATCAAGTTAAAACTACACCCCATGAAATGAGGTGAGTTAGAAGGAGAACATCTAAACAAAACCTTTGCAATAAAACCATTGAGCACAAATTATTTCACCAAATCAAGAAAATCATAATCTCAAATCCACATGACATCATTAATAATAACAATACATGATTTAAAAATGGAATCTAAAGAATAATAAAGGCTAGGCATGTGTCACCTTACTATTTATAAAGTCTCTAAATGCTCCAATGAGAAAAAAGATACTCTAACCAAAAAATCAGCATCTATAAGAATAAATCGTCATGAATTATCCATGAATCACCCAAATCCAATAGCCATGATAAGTTACTAAATAAAGTATATTTAAATCCCTAAATATTCATAACCCCCAAAAGAATGGAATATCTATAAATGAAAAAAACACAATAATTAACATGAATTTTAAGTAAAACTGATGAATAAAAACTAATAAGAATTCCATAATAAGTAAAATAATTGGGTCTAAAATTGTGTCACCATAATCAATGGGTAAACTAAGACCTAAATCTTGGAACATAATTTCAAAATAAACCCAACAAATATAGAACCATCATGTGCTTAGTTACTCAAAGGTGACATCATTCCAAATTTTTCATGCTTGGACAAAAGGGTCTCCCAAGATCAAACCATCTGTAAATCGACCTAAAAATGGTATTTTCATACAAAAACACCTAAAAATGATGAAAAGTGTACTGAAATAGTTTGTAATGCATAAAAAATATAAACCAACGAAATCCATAAAACCTAAAATGCATATAGTTATAAATAATTCATTAAAACCCTGAATAATTGAATACACAAAAATCCTTGAGAAATATAATAATAATGTCACCAATAATAATAAACCACCCAACGAAAAACACAAGTCTCCATGAAGACTCCTGTATTGATTAACTACACGGTCTTAAACCTAACATAACTCACCATGAGGAAATTCCAATTCCTTCTAAGGAAACCACATATCCTATTGGAAGCTGGAGTACCTAAGGATGGGGAAGATACTCATATAAAAATTCATATTGTAAAAAGGATGTTTTATGTTCTACACTATACTTAGAGTATAGGTAGATCCAAAAACTAAAAATACTAAACCTAGTAACAAGGAGAACACACTATCCTAAAATATCACTATTAGGACAAAGATGATGATGAAAGTGGTTGTTTTCAAGCATTGTATTTTGTGGTCAAGTAATGTTTTTGATGAAAAAAAATAACCTCACTTTGTATTTCGTGAAATTCATATTGATGGTTATTTTCAAAAGAATCAGACTTTTGTGGGTCCAGAATAGGAAAATATCTTAACAAGAAATTGATCATTATATTGAATGATATAATTAATCACATAGAAAATGTATGTTTCTTGAAGTAAGTGTACATCATATTCACTGTGGATCCAGTATAAATGAATAGATCATTTTAGAGCTTTCATGAATATGATTAATTAAATGTGATGATGCATTACTTATTTTTAATTCTCATAAATCATAAGTTTGTTGTGAAAATTATGATTCAAGCATGATGGATGAAAGGGTAAAGAGGTATTCAAAATCTTACCTAGATTTATCATATCTGGGTGGATGAAAAGAACTAAATGCTTATGATTGAAAAGAAATCATACTCACCATGATTGTACCCAAAATGATCATACCCATAAAATCATACCCTTGTTGTGATTGAATGAAAGAATATAAAATTAATGGAAATTTATGATACTTTCTAATTGGAGTCTGATGATGATGAAGCTATTCAAAGATGATTAAAAAGTCATGAAGGAAGTCATGATACAAGCTAAAGATGAGACGAGGTCGATGAAAGTTGTTATGAAAAAAACTAATCAACATTGTAGTCAACCATTTAACAAGTGTTGAATTTTTTTATTCTCAACTGGGTTAGGATAAAAAGTAGAGAAATTAAAAAGATGATGTGTATTTTAGTTGGATCAAAAGCCTTTTTATTACAGTTAAATTGTTGTATGTTTATAACTGGGTCAAGAGAAGATGTGATGAAGTAAAAGTGGTTTCAAATTATTGTTTTATGGATGTGATGTCAAGGAGGATATCTGTAATAAAATGAATGATTTTATTAAACATTAAAAGCAATATCCATTTCTTCTTTTAAAATAAATTGATACAAGGCATTGTATTGATGAAACCATATTCATAAAATTGGAATCATGAATTGAAACTAAATTAGTAGTGGAAATAAAAGCCAGAAGAATAAGAAAAACGTTGTATAATAATTGATAAGAACTTATGAAGTCAAAATTTACCCATGAATTTAGTGAAAACTGAGATTATGGTGAATTTTATTCAGTATGAAAATTTTTGGGATTCCTGCCAAAGACACTCAAGGGTTACCTATAAAAGGAGAAAAGAACATTGTAATTTTTAGAAGTCCAAAGTACATTTCATCTATGAAAAATGGAATCTCTATGTTTTTATATAGAAGAAGAAGTTTCGGTATTCACTTGTGTTGAATTATTATCGAAGGATAAGTGTAATAGAAGAGACAAGATCACATTGTTTTATTCAGTTGGTCATTGTACTTTGCTAATTATCATCTAAAGATTCTAAATCATATATGCATGATCATCATATTGGGATGGATAATGGGATTCATGATTTTTTTACTATGATTTCTAGACTATGGAAAATCTTACTGAGTTTTCCGCAATCATACTTGAAGTGGTGTTGTTTCATCTATACCGTATTCTATCAATATCATATTTTTATACTGGGGAGAATCGTACTTGGAAGAATCATATCACAAAGAATCATAATCATAGGAATCAAATTGATAAAATTTGATAGAGTTATTCATAAAAAAGTCCATAAAGATCTTCCCATCTTCTCGGTAAGAAATTGGATAAGTGTTTTCAATTGAATATATTTTTTTAATTAAAAATAAGTATAGGTAACATTCATTTTTATACAAACTTCATGTTACCTTGTATGTTTTAAGATGGTTCACACGTACTTTTTTTTTTATTTTCTACAAGGTACTACTCAAATGAATGTGTATATCCAGCTCATTATAATCTAGGGATTGTTTTCTAGTGGATTGTGTTGGATTTTATCATTTTCAAACCATTCCAAGGATATTTTTTTTATTGAAGAGTGAACCTTGTACATACTTGTGTTCATTTGGATGTGTGTTATAATTGCTTTCAGAAGGAAATACAATATTTAATAAGGGGTGAAGGATGTTTCAATAGAAATGAAACATAAAAGAAAAAGTATCACTGATTCACCCCTCCCCCACTCAATGATACAATCATCTGGAATGGGAACTTATAACTAATATAATAGGGTAGGATCCCTTATTTTATTATTTAATGAGGGATAATTTAAATTGTGTGAATAGTAATGGTATTTCTATTTTCTATGGAAATAATTATCATATCTAGAAAGATAGATTAGTTCTTTATCTTTTTTTATTGGATATGATTTTATTGAAGATGAAACTTATGGGTTTCCTCTTATTTATTTCAAAACTCCTTGAACATTTTTTGATAAGAAGAACATAGAGAATGATGGAAGGGAAAATAATTTTATATTAACATCAATTTCGAAAAGTTAATTACTAAGGATGAAAGTTTTTTCCATAGCCAAAGGTATTCAAGATAAATAGAAAAACTTATATGAAGGAAATATAAAAGAGAATAAAGAAAACATAAAATCTAGAGATTAATGTATTAATACATGAATATGGGTGAGAACGTATCTATTAGGGACATCTTTACCCGGGTAAATGACATTGTCTGTTCTATTAGATTTCATTAGAGAAAGGATATATTTTTCAATCATTTTTTAATAGATTTTTGAGAATCCTTCCCAACAAGTTTGATGAAAAACATTATTCATTAGAAGACAAATATCTGGGGTCATTATCTCTTATTTATTTTCATAGCACTCTTATTACTTATAAAATGAGAAGGGAGAATGATAGGAATACAAAAGCAAAGGTTGATAGAGAAATGAATTTCAAGACTACAAAGAAAGTAAAGTCAAAGAAGATTCTTATTGAAGATGAAAGAGGATAGTCTGATTTTGATCATGAGGTTTTTAAAAATTTTGAAGATATTTTATCTTTGTTTTCCAAAAATAAGAAAATTGGTACGTGGAAATGAAAAGGAAAACTTCCCATCGAATTCATTGAATGTGGAGGAAATGGTCACAGTGGATAATTGTCCTTAAATAATGGAAGAAGAGGATAGTGAAGATGGTGAAATAAAGCCAAGGAGATTTTGGATGAAATAAGAAGACAAAAAACATCAAAATCCATTGGGAAATCAAGAAAGTTATTCAAATAAAAAATGAGATGTTTCTTTTATATAGATGAAGAATAATAAGGATGTGATGTTAAGTTAGAAAAATCAGTTGAGTATGGTATTGAAAATACTATTATTACAACAATAAATTATGGAGAATTCAGAAGAAGTTGTTTTGAAGAAGAAGAAACTAAACATTAATATTATTTTAAAGAAGAGTTGAAAGAATATCTGAGAAATATTAGACGTATTGAAAGAAAAAATCGCATGATTATTGTTCATTAAATAACAATCAAGAATGAATTGTTCTTGAGAAATTAATGTTGGTAAAGGAGACTATTTAATTTGAGAAACATATTTAAGAAGAAGAGACTTGTAATGAGCATCTAGAGGTGATGTTAAAAGAAAAAGAAGAAGGGTTGGATCTTTTAAAAAAACATTCTAAAAATAAAAATAAAAATATATGTTTCCAAAACTATATTACTGAAGTTGGTGAAAGTTATTAGAATGAGAAACCGAATAAGGTTCAACATAAGTTTCCTTCAAAGGGTGATAAGAATGGTAGAATTGTTTCTGAAATGAAGAATATTTGGAAATTTATGTATGTCGCCTAGAACAACAATTTCATGAATTCAAAAGTATCTTAACACCCTGATTTTGAAAATAGTTTGAGCTAATCTAAGATAGAAAATTTGTAAATACATTTGGTTTCAAGAAATTATAAAATAAAAAGAATAACTTTGATGTATAAAAGAAATGTTAGTGGAATATAAAATAAATAGAAGAAGGTGGTTGATAGACATATTCACAATTCCAATCAATTTGGATGTTTTAGAGGTAAATAATCATTCTATAGATATTAATTGTATTATAGAGGATTCAAACATGCACCAAATATGGGTGGGTTCAACAAAAAACATTACTATTATTCCACAGGTTATGAAAAACAATGGGTTTGGATGAGTCAATTCCCTGAAAATAAGAAGTATGAAATTTTTGAGAAAGGTGGAGTAAAAATTTAAAATAGGTTCCAAACTTTGGAAACTATTTATGAATGATGTGAAAAAACTAGAAACCTTGAAAAAGATGTCTTCTTTTGTTATTGGAAGAAAAAAATTATGAATAATTCTTAGAATCATATGATGAAGAAAGAAAAGGATGAAGTAATAGATTTTACTGTTGAAACTGCATTAAAATCTATTAAAGGAGGACGACCATATATCATTGATATTGGGTTCTCTTCTCATATGTCAGTAGATTTGAATTTTTTGAATAATGTGAAATATTTTAAAGAAGTAACAATGACATTTGGAAGTGATGAATCCTTCATTGTCACGACCCGCCTTCACCAAAAGGAGGGAAGGGTCAGTAGATTCCCAGGCCCTTCCTTCTTTATGTTGAAGGAGAGATAATGACCCCCGATACCCGCCTTCAGTATATCCCAGAGTGGCGACTAGCACCAAGGGTATAGAATCACACACTAAATGTAAGGCATTGCCCTTTTTCTTTTAATAGGATCAGGAGATAAGATAGTAAATCCCACAAAACCAAAAATGAAAGTGCAAATACACCTGAAAAATAAACCATTCCCATATTCATGTTCAAAGGTAGAAGATACGAGTCACAAAACTCCAAAGGTAAAAAGATACCAAGAAAAAGGGAAACGAAAACAACAAATGCCCCAAAGGTCCAAGCTAGTACGGTCCCGCACGATCCCTGAAGTCCTCCCGGAAACCTGAAAGCAGTTTTTTATACGTAGGGTGAGCATACAAGTATACTCAGTAGGGAAAAACCAAAGACTCTCATGCACAAGTGGGGAGGCATACTAATGCCCTGTGAGAAAAGAGCTAACCAAGCACCTAATAAGGAAACTGACCACCCGAGCCTCATCAAGGCACACTCCCCAAATAACGCAAATCAAGTAATGTATAGTAATAGCACATCGAGGTTTGGGTACCCTGCACCACTTTCCCACTGGTTATTGAAGACATCCTACGTATCGGACCAATTCCTCCATTCTCAAGGCAGTCCCACTGCCATACCCCGCCCGCACACACCTGGTCCACAACCACACATCCGTCCCGCAAACACTTGGGCCATACCCACTAACCCGCCCCCAGACACCTGGGCCATAACCACACATCCCGTCCACAAACACCTGGTCCACAACCACTAACCCACCCGCAGACACCTGGTCCACAATTGTCATATGTAACCACGCCTGTAAACACCTAGGCCAGAACAACCACTTCCACACCCAAAGACACCAAGGCTAAAAGAACTACTACCACGCCCGAAGACACCTGGGCCTCATCCCAAAGATACTTGGGAAACCACCTACCCGCATACACCTGGGCCAACCACCACACTACCCTGCCTGAAGATTCCTGGGCTAATAATGTACTTCAGGCCATCACAGCCTACCCGTAGAGTCTTGGGCTATTCGGGAAATAGAGCAGAAAAGGAGATAATTACCAGCCACTGATATGAGTGTTGGGAAAAAACACCCTCCCCCGTGAAATGGGGGTGTTCGGCACTAATTTCCCAACTTGGGTGGGGTGTGAATATGAAACACAAAAACTACAAGTATATGTATAGGTTACATGAACTCACCCAAATCTAGGTTTTTCTTCAGCCAGCCTAAAGAACAATATCCTTACCATTAATTCATAAGAGACGATAACAACAGCCATGACAAAGTCACAACTCACACCAAACCAAATACACATTTTTCCCATCCTTGTTTTCATTTTCACTAATAATGTTTAAATAAGTTTCTGCACCTACATGGGCAACTAGTAAGCATAAGAACAAGCCAAGGAAAAAGCACACCCAACGGCAATTTAAACATTCCCAACCGGTTCTCTTGTAAAAACACATCAAGTGAGACCCCCCCAAGTATTGGAACCAAATAAGGTCAAAGTGATATACAGTCCCAAGAACATTGAATAAGAAGGTTTCACAACAGAAGAGGATCCCACCCCAATTCGTGATATAAAAAGACGATCCCATCCTCACACACATCACCCCAGAAATCTAAGCCCCTATCCAAGGAGACCATAAGGTCACCTGTACTCAGCCCGTGGAGGAAACAACCAAACCAATACTACCAACACAAGGCAGACTCAACAGGTATTTTCAGATTTAAAAGATATAACACACTCCATGATTTCAATTCTACTGGGCTTAAACAAGGGTTATTATAGAAAAGGAGTTGATCCTGGGGCTCCCAATTTATTTAGCCGAATATACGTAATTAACAAATTTCCTTTACACAGAAAAAGGTTCACAACCAGAATAAAATCTATTTAAACATTACAAGAGGTAAGGGTTTATTAGTTCATAGAGAAAGACCACCAACTACCATGATTTTCAGTAGGCGTAAGCCCGCACAATTCAGAAATCATTGATCATGAAAGAGGAGAAAAACATAGCATCATCATCGATCACACCCCACCCCTTCATTCTTTAGAATATGTTTATTATCTTCATTAATGTTTGGTTTATCCAATTCTATAGAAGCAGTAGTGTACCCACCCCGCAAGATACACAGAAATGAGAGATGAAGGTGAAACCCCTACCTGACTGATCAAGGATCGACTTCCCTGCATGAGTAGCAGGAGCTCCACGGAACATGATCGAGGAAAAAATTGTGGGGCACAACTTGTCGGGAGGAAGGGTATTCTGAGCATAGGGGGATTGAGAAAAATAAACGTAGAGAGAAGCCTTAGGTTATAAAGGCTGATAAGGGCTGAGATACAGCATGCCCGGAATGGTTAAGATATGTAGAGAAAAACTCGATACCGCGTAAGGAGCGGGATCGTGGGTTGACCACACGGCTGGGACACCCCACACGTCATTAAAGGGTCCCCGATGGTTAAAACGGAATCACACCCCACCAAAATGTAATTAAAACCCATTAATGGCTTTAAAGAGGGTCAAAACATGGCTTAAAAGCCAACTTGTGCAAAAAGGAGGCACTATTGGAAAACTCGTGGGGTAGGCGAGAGCTACCATTAGCCGAGAGCTATCGGTTGATGACAGCTACCGGTAGCCTAGAGCTACCGGTTGGCGACAGCTACCGATAGCTGAGAGCTAACGGTAGCCCAGAGTTATCGGTAGCTGAGAGCTACCGGTAGCTGAGAGTTATCGTTTGGTGACATCTCTTGGTAGCTTAGAGCTACCGGTAGCCGAGAGCTACGGGTAGCTGAGGGCTACCGGTACCCCAAGGTCACCGAGTAGCCTTCCAGGCCATCCAGAACACCTCAACATCATATTTTTACCATGTAATGGACCCCAAAAACCCTGTCCATTACATTCATAATCAAATATGTTAGATCATCTATCATTGAAAAAGAAAAGTATAAATCCAATAAATATTTGTATGTTGATGGATTGAAACACAATTTGATAATTTTTTCACAATTTTTAGATGAAGGAAAAATGTTATCTATAGAAAATATGGGTTTCTAGTGAAAAATGAAGATGATAGAAATTTTTTTACAAGAGGTCGATGTTCAAAAACAAATTTCTTTCATATTGGTGAAATACAAGACACTTTTTAGATGAGTATGGTGAAAGAGAATAAATTGTGGAATAAAAGGATGGGACACATGTGTCAAAGAAATATGAGCAAGTTATTTAATAGAAATAATGTTCGGGACATTTCTGATTTTCTAAGAAGAAGTTATTTGTGTTTTAATATTTATTAAAAATTAAATATTATAAAACATTTGCATAAGAAATATGATATTTGTTCAAAAAACCCAGGGATCCGATTAACATAATTATCCATGGTCCAATGATAAAACAGTTTATTAAAAGAATGTGATTATTTAGTGAAGAAGTTTAGAATAGATAATGGTGGTGAATAGAAAAGTGAAAAAATTGAACATTTTCTAGAGAAGAATAGAATTCGGAATGGGTAAAGTTTTCCATACACACCCCGACAAAATTTGGTTTCAAAAAGAAAGAATATATTAGTGGTGGAAATGGGATGAACCATATTACATGAACATGGAATATTTCATTACTTTTGGAGGCAATATATAAGTACTTTGGTCTAAATATAGAACCATTGTTTCTATATGACACTATAATATATAACTCTATATGAATTATTTTAGGGAAAAAATAAAATCTTGAAACACTTTAGAGTTTTTGGGAGTCCATGTATTTTAAATAACAATGGTGGAAACATTGAAAAGATTGAGTAGAAAGGTGTAGATGAAATATTCCTCAGATATGTTATAGAAGGAAGAAGATATATATTCTTGAACAATTAAACAATAATAATTATGGATTTTTTTTATGTGAATGTAATTGAAAGAGGTGAGAAAGGGAAGCATATTCAGGTAGAAAAAATGGTTGATCAAGTTGAAGAAAAAATTTATGATAAGGATATAGACAATTGTTTTCCTACTCCATAAGAAGAATCAGACTCATCCATTTATAGTGATGATGAAGAAACTCAAAAAACTCATCCTATGATGAAGAATCAAGTGGAAATTTAGAATAAAATTGGAAATCAATATTAATAGGTTCAAACAAGAAGAAAAAAATGCTATTACACATAATTTTTTGTATTCAAAAGCGGATCTAAGTGAAGTGAATGAAGCTTTTGAGTATCTATAATGGGTTCGGTCCATGAATGAATATTTGTATCAGATTTAAAATAACGATACATGGGATCCCATAATCAAGAATACTAATGAAAACATTATTCGCACAATATGGGTCTTCTGAAACAAAATCTATGAAGAAGGTGAAGTAAAAAGAATCAAAAAATATTGTCGTGTAAAGGATATTAACAAATTGAAGAAGAAACCTTTAATTTGGTGGAATGAATTGAAATAATCAAAATTGTTCTTTCTATTACTAAACAATGAGTCAACAAGTTCATTCAAATGGATGTTAAATCTTCGTTCTTGAATGATGATCACGAATAGGAAGTTTATATGGAAAATTTTTGGATTTGTTATAGGGAAGGATGAAAGTTATGTGTAAAGATTTGAAAAGGCTTTGTATGGAATAAAACAATCACTGAGGGCATGGTATTCCCAATTCGATACATGATTTAGGAATATTAATTTCAAAAAAGTAATAGTGGATATAAATATCTACATTTGAGAAATTTTAGTGTATCTCCTAATTGTGATTGTTTATGTGGATGACATTGTCTATGTTGGGAATGCTGAAATAAATTGTGAAAGGTTTTCTAAAGAGATGAAAATGGTAATTTAAATTTCTATGATGGAGGAAATGAAAAAAAATATTTGGTTAGAAATATATCAAAGGAAGGAATACATTTTTATTTCTCCAAAAAATTATGCTAAAGAACTTCTTAAGAAAATCATGATGGAAAATTGTAAACCTATTTCCACATCAATATCAATGGGAAAAAAGTTGTAAAATGATGGAAAAGGAAAATATGTTTCTCAAAAACAATTTCAAACGGTGATTGGATGTTTTTTGTATTTGACTACCTCAATACCCAATAGTGTTTATGATGTTACATTATGTGCAAGATCTCAAGTGTTCCAAAATAATCTCATTTGATTGTTGGAAAAAAAATTATCATATACATTTAAGGCACAATATAATTCTGAGTCAGGTGTGGCAACTCAAATAGTATTGAATTGTTTGGGCATTCAGATGTTAACTGGGCAGGAAATGTTGATGATTAAGGATCCACATCTGGTGAAGTAATCTTTTTAGAAAAGAATTTTTTTTAGTTTGAATTCAAGGAAAAAAATTCAATAATGTTCCGTACGGATGAATATGAGTATTTTTATTCCACTAGATCAACTACTAAACCTATTAGGATGAAAACTAAATTATAAAATTTACTTATTGAAGTAAATTTACCATTTCTCTTAGTATTTGAGAATCAAAGAACAATCAATATCACTAGGAATTCTATTCAAAATTATCATTCAAAACATATTGATATCAAATATCATTTAACCAATATGCATGTGGAGAATAATTATTTAAGGTTAGAATATGTTCCAACATTAGACCAATTTGCAGACTTTTTCAAAAATCAATTTTTGAAGGAACCATTCCCTAAATTGAGGTTGAACATGGGTGTCCGACCTCTTTCTCATAAAGGTTGAGGTATGTGTTTCTATCCCAACTCTCATCTTACCTTTTCATAGTGTTGTCAACGAGGAGAATGAATTTTTTCATAAATCTATCCATTTTATGTATATAAAAATGTGGAGTTATAGGTAAGCTATGAATTCAGCATTATTTTATGAATAAACTATTCTAACTATTTGTTAGCATGGTTATAAGAAAAAATATTATTTTTTATTCTATGAATGATAAGGTATATACGAGCAAAGAAAACTAATAGGGTTATCATAGTCATTACTTTTGGATAACATGGTTTTTCATTCAATGATTCTAGTTTCCTACAATTAGTTAGCTCATGTAGACTTAGAATTGTTGACTAGTGATCCATTGCTTGAGTATAAAAATATCAATGATATATGAAACATGGTTGAAAAAAATCCAAATGGGGATATTTTTAGGACCATGTTGATGATAAAGGTGGTTGTTTTCAACTTTTTTATTTTGATGTCAAGGAATGTTTATGAAGAAATAAAATCACCTCAATTTTTATTTGGTGAAAATATTATTGATGGTTGATTTAAAAAGAATAGAACATTCCTTGGGCCTATAATGGTAAATGTTCATAATGAGGAATTGATCATTATATTGAATGAGAGAATCAATTCATGGATACTGTATCTTGTGGGAAGTAAATGGTAATCAGATTCACTTTGGATCCGGTATGAAAGAAATGATCGTATTAGAGTCTGAATGAAGTTGATTAATTAAATGTGATGATGCTCTGCTGATTTGTAATTATCAAAAATCATACGTAAGTTGTCAAACTTATGATAAAATCTTGATTCAAAACACGGGAAAATATGTATAGTAAATATTAACTAAATTTATTTTATCCCGGTAGAAGAGAAGAAAGAGATGCTACCGATTGAAAAAAAATCATACTCAACATGACCATACTCTGAAGGATCGTACCCAAAAAATAATAATCTTGTTGTGAAGTAATGAATGAAGCTTAAATAAATATAAAGTTACAATACATTCCAATTGGAGTATGATGATGGTGAAGTTATTCTCAAATTAATTCCAAGTAATGAAAGAAGTCATTATAGAAGATGAAGATTTGATGAGTCCGATGAAAATTGTAACAAAAAGAGCTGATCAACAATTTATTCAACCGTTTAAAAGGGATTTAATTTATTTGTTTCCTAATGGGGTCAACATAATATGTTAACAAACAATGGAGATGATGTTTATTTCAGTTGGGTCATGAGCCTTCGTATTATAGTTAAATTGTTTTATATTTCCAAATCGGTCAAGAGACAAAGAAAATAAGTAAAAGTGGTTTGAATGTAGTGTTTTCTTGATTTTCTTTCAAGAGGGGTCTCTACATTTAAAATATTGATTATATTCATCATTCGGGGTTTTTTCCAAATATTCATTTATATTCAGTTGTTATAAATAATTATATTGAATAAATTGGGTTCAGAAAATTGGACTCATTATTTGAAACCAGAGTGGAAATTGAAATAAAATTTTGTAGAAGAAGTAAATATTGTATAAGAATCAAGATACATCTAGAATATTTGAAAATTCCAAATTTCACCTAATATTTTAGGGGAAATTAAATGTAGGGTTAATTTTATTGAGCTTGAAATTTTTAGGGATTCCCACCAAATCCACTCAAGGGTCACCTATAAAATGTGAAAAGTACATTATATTTAGATCATGAATGATGTACTGGTCACCACAAAAGAGAGAGATACTTCAAGTCTCTATAGAGAAGAATATGTTTCTGTATTCCCTTGTGTTGAAGATGTTTTGTAGAATAATTGTATAAGAATAGACAACATTATAATGTTGTATTCATCTCGTCATCGTACTCAGCTGATTACCATATTCATCTCATCAATAGTATTCAACTGATTATTGTATATTTTGGATTTTTTACCGAGTTTTTTTATATGTAGGAAGAATTGAAGTGAGTTTTACCTACTAAGAACTGAACTGGTACCGATTTATCTATATACATTCTATCAAATTCATATTTTCGTATTTGGTAGAATCATACCGTGAATAATCGTATCATGGAGAATCATACTGGGAGGAAGAAGACTTAGAATATTAGAATTATTTTTCCTTAAAAAGTTCCTGGATGTTTTTACCCTCTTCTGGGTAAGAAATTAAATAATTTTTTTCCTTTTGAATATATTTTTTGTAATTGGAAATATGCGCAGGTAACATGTGATTTTACAAAAACATTGTATTACCATATTTATTCTAGGAGGGTAACACGCATGTACTTTTGTATTTTCATCAATTTACTACATGAGTGAAAGGTTATATCATACTTTTGTAATACAAGGACTATTTTCAAGTGGATTTTGTGGTATTGGACCATTTACATACCATACCAAGGACATATTTATTCTTATTGAATAGTGAACCACATAAACACTTATGTTCCTATGGATGTTTGTTTTACCTATTTTCATAAGGGAATAGAATCTTTATTAGGAGTTGGTGGTTCCTTAAATTTAAAAGAAACATAAAATAAAAATTATCACAGATTTACCCCCTTACCCTCTTAGTGATACAACCATCTTTACAGGGCACTTACGAAGACATTTCTTGGAGGCATACATCACCTAGTATTGAAAATGAACTTTTAGTCTCATTCACCTGAATAAAATAAATTAGACCCATGACCCATAGAAAAACAAGAATTTCCCATTTTATAAAGTATAAAAAATTTCAAAGAATCAAATTTTCCAAAACCCCTCAAGATTCTATTTTTTACTAAACTCTTTAAAATCAAGGATCATTTTTAAAAATGATTTAATTTAATTTTAATTATTTTCCAAACAAATTTTTTTATAAAAATATAATTTCCCCTCAATTAACTTCCCAAAATATAATTTCAAAACAAAATATACTTTTTTAATTTAAATGACTTTCAAAGTTATTTTTTTATATGTAATTTTTTTAAGAACCATTAAATAAAAAATGAAAAAAAAATATAATCGGAGATTAAAATTTTCAAGACATACACTTTAAAATTAATAAAACTCATTACACCCCCAAAATACTTTAATATAAATTTAAAAAACACATTAATTAACCATTTAATAGAATTTATAATAATTTTATACAACTAAAAATAAAGACCACATAACAAAATACAAAATTAATATTTTACATCCCAAAACAAACATCTAAAAAAATCCCAATCAATTTACATTTAATTACATCAATAACATGAATTATTTAAGAGAATACCCAATTCTAACACTTATTACAATGGTAGACACCATTGGGATTTGTCAAGAAAGGAAGGGTGTCAAAAAAAAATTCTAGACAGGAAACCACACTATGCATGGTATGGAAACATGGGATCGAAGACCGTGTTCCAACCATACAATAGGCACTGCCATGGTTACCCAAAAAAATTTCATGGGTGATGTATAGTTTACCTAATAGTGTAGTCTTATTTTCTAACCTTAGTTTCTTCCCTAATTTTTCATTTAAAACTTAAACCAACCCTCAAAATCACCCTTTCACTCCTTGTAGAATAATATTTCATCACAAAAAATCAAAATCCATCAAGTATATCGAAAATAAAACTCAAAATCAAGATTTTATCTCAAATCACTCATTATAACACAAGGATTGGGAATGAAAAAAGATGATGATACTCACCCTCGCACTTGACTGCTTAGTTTTTATGATGATCCTTTTCTCTATACCACCAAGAAAAACTAAAAAAACAATATGGTGTTCTATGATACCATTTTTCTACAAACTAGCGTTGGGACACCCCTGATTTGGGAATGTGATGTACTTTTCAACAAACCTGTTTAATGTTTGTGATCTCCACAAGATGAAAACTATTTCTATGATCTCAGAAGATAATCAATGGTAATTATTTCACCTTGAGTAAAAAGAAACAATTATACATTTAAATATACATTAGGGAACGAAATATAATTTTAGGAAGACAGTCCAAAAATCGAATAATAAATAATGGTCGAATCATTTAAAGAACCCAAAAAATCAAGTTACAATAATAAATAAATAAGAAAATATAAAAATGATCCTAATTAATTGGATGATATATGAAAATCTTAGAAGAAAAAAATGCAACTACTACTATATCTATGTGACCCTCGGTTACACTCCATATCCCAAGATAACCATTATGGGAAAACTGAACAACTCAAACTAGAAGAAAAAATTTAGGGTGCTTAAAAAAGAAACATAATAAATGCATATAATGAATGATTTATGTTAGATATGTGGGAAACTGAGCCTAATTGGTAAGCACCACAGAGTTCTTTCAATTTCCTTAAAAATAAAAAAAATTATTATATTTTGAAATACAGTTAAGAAAATTGGTTTTTCATTTTCATATTTAAGGTCAATATTAAATTTTTCAACATTCATAAATTTTTTTATTACTTTTCTTTGAATTGAAAAAAATCACAGGAAAAGAAAATATTTTTATGATTTTTTCCCTTTTTATTTAATGTTCTCAATTTAAAACCACATTTTTATGTCACGTTATAAATTCAATTTTTTTAAATAACATTAAACACATTTTAATGTAAGAAACCGAATACAAGAGTTAAAAAATAAAATAGAAAGGAACCAAATTATAAGGGATATGATAGAAGAAAAAAAGGAAATGGTGAAATGTTTTTGAAATCAAATTAGGGGATAAAAAGATAGAAGGTTCCCTAAATATAATCATCATGAATGCATTGGAATAACCTAAAAATTTATTGAGGTGATCATAAATGTGCTTTGGTCAGAACCATCTGAAGACCTATCAATGAATTAATATGTCTATAACCAACTATCTTCCATAAAATTGACATCCATAAAATTTACTCACTAGTGGCACTCTCCTTTTGCCTTTCCATGCCATAATTGATCTTTTCCATCTAATAAAAATTAAGTAGTAGCTATATTTTATCCCTCACTAACAAAATTGGATGTTCATGAATTTAAATAAATATGTGGTGAGAAATCACAACCACCAATGAATCAAAAATACTAATTCTTGCCTCACGTATTATACCCTCATAAAAAAGTCCTTAATAACATATCAACCAAATCCGAATATTTTAAAATTAAGGTTCCTCAGGGTCAATAAAACATATCACAATAATAATAAATATACCCTTAGGGGATATATTTCATCAAGGGTCTAAAGAGGGTCTCACACACCAACACTATTAAAAAATCATTCCAAATTTTCAAACATTCTTTATCCATAAATACTCAAGATGCTAAGCCATTTTTTCATCAGAAACGCTATTTCAAATAGCCCTTTAAAAAATTTACCAATTAAATAAATTTTTAAAAAACCACTAAACTATTAACGAAATGCATTTGAAAACCATTTAAAAGAATAAATAGTTCATTTTTCATTCCAAATCACCAATAGTCCAAAACACCACAATATAATTTTATTCATGAAAAATATGTGGAATATTTATTTCTAAGAATCACAATTATCTAAAAAATTCATTATTTTTTTTATTAATACTTGAGATTGAAATTTCTACTTTAAATTCATTGAAAAAAATTAAACCATACTAAATCTTATATAAATAATATGAAACTCATTTGACACATCACATATTATTTTGATCTATTAATTAATTAATTTTAAAGCACTAATCGCATAATTTCATGATTGTATAAATAACCACCTGAAATCAACTATTTAGGTTGAATGAAATTCAATCCAAAATTCTTCATATAAAATGGTAAATTCTCCAAACAGTATCAATGGAGTCTATAAAATATTTAGAAATCAAAACCCCCTGAATGAAAATAATTAGACACAGAATATGGTCTCATCATCCCTTGAGGATTTTGTAAGGAGAAAAAATTGAGGGATAGAGGAAGAGGGTGTGTAATTGTTGAAATCAATAAGAATAGATTTATTTAATTAGGGAAATATGAAACAAACATGGTGGATGAGGCTTGGAAATTAATTGAGAAAGAGGTAGAGACACCTCGCACACGCTCTTAGGCTTGAATGAGTATCAGTGGAAATGAAAATGAAACAAATTTCAAAAAGTTTTGTTAGGTAATGGGAGACCCATAAAATAAACACCTATATTGTGCGAACAGTTTGAAAAACATAAATTAACCCTTAAAGATACATTAGAAAGTGAAAAAACCTTTTCATAGTTTGGCAACATTGTTACATATAACTGTACACCAATTAACTCACATGGAAGGGTAAGACACACTCTTTCTCCTAATATTCTCATAAACAATGTACTACACATAATAGAAAAACCATGCACATTCAAAATACACAAAATATATTTGTACTAAAGGGAAATATGAGATTTAATATATGGTTTCTTCTAAACCATACTCCCAAAACCGCATGCTGAAAAAAAATTATATAACAATGAAAATTCACGTCCAAATCATATTAAAATATAAATTTCACTAATATTAATTAAAATAATAGAAATTAAATACCTATAAAATGAAATAGGGTGTGACAAAACATATTGTATTTCTATATTTCATTTTATATAGGGATTCATTTGAAGATATATTAATTATCTAGTGAAATCTACTTTTATAAGTGATATTAACTAGAGGAAGATGGTCGTCCTAACCTCCTTTAATGTCCCAAGTGTGGGATCTCAAAATATACTCATGATTTTTGATATTCCATTTATATTTGTCATCATTTTTTGGATTATTGGATGTAATAATGTTTAACTCATTATTCAATGCATATTGATTACATTTCAGGATCTTTGAGATGAATCTAGGACCACACTCAAATAAAATTTATATTGGAGTTATATGTTTCATAACCACTTCATTTATTTATATCCTAGAAATTTGATTGACTGATAAATCATCCTAAATAATAGTGAACTAAGAAAACTTTGTAAAATTGTCCACCATAACCCAAATGGAATTATTTATTTTGGTTGTCTTTAAAATTTTATGTGAAAACCCATTTTGATGTTTTATAATTACCATGATGTTATTCTTAGTGGGTAAAACAACTCATTGGTAAATTTATTTTATTCAATCCCTTGTTGTTCTGTCAATATCTTTGAACAATATTATATGATCTCCTTCTTCATATTATCTCAAAAATAGTGCATTCACTATTATTTAAAAATATTTATTATCACTAGGTGGATAGAGAATGTTGACATATGAGCATTATTCAATTGTTCCCTCTTTATATCAGGCTTTGATGGTATATATATACCTGTTCATAATATCACAAATAATTCATCATCAATGTAAAACTCTGAATATTTAGCCTTTTTATAGGATCCATATTTTTCTGTGTCTCTAAATCATCCATTTCATCCCTCTTAATCTTCTCTAAAATTGATGTTTGAAAAATCATTTCAGAAGTTTAGGATGTGGTTACATCCTATATGATTCCCATGTATAGCCTCTATATGTCTAGTAATGTTGATCAATATCAATCGTCATCATTAATAAGATATTAAAATCTTTAATAAATTGATAATCTAGAACATTAATAAACTTTTTAGGGCAGTAATGGATTGAGAATTCATAATCCATGATCAACATTAACCAGAATCAATGGAGTATGTCAATATCCCTCTATGTGAATATATTCATAATGATATTTTGATCCATAAATTTATGTCACACTTCACTACATTTAAATAATGATGCCAAATAATTAGTGTTAAAATTGTGGAAACCAAATACATGTCATGCATTAAATAGTTTTACTCTGGGATATTCCATTGTCGAGTGGAAAAGGCAATCACATTATCATTTTTTATGAGTATATAGCCCTATAACTTATTGGATGCATCACTGTATATCAAAAAAATCATTTTCCTCTTGTGAGTAGTGTGAGTTTAGGGGTAGTGATAAACCTCTTCCTTAACTCCTTGAATCCATCATCACATTCCTTAGTCTAAATAATTACTCCCTTATAGGTTTTTTTACTTAGAAGGTTTGAAAACAATGATATTGTTCAAAAAAATAACTTATTGTACCGAGATAATATATGAAAACTATGGATCTATAATACATATTTTGTAATGAGACATTCCTAAGCCACCCTTATCTTCAAAGGATCCTATAATATCCCATTATTTGAGATAACCGGACATAGGAATGTAACTTACACCATCCCCAAAACACATATAATATACTTTTCATATGAATTTCCTTTTTCAAATTCTTCATCACAATATTAAAATACTCATGTTATTACTCATTTATTTTGGAGTATAAGAGAATATTATCTATAAAGAAAACCATAAATTTGTTGATGTAATATGAAAAATCTCAAATTATCAATTCCGTAAGTCTTGGAGGAGATTAGTGATTTTGAATAGAATCACTATGAAATAATAGCCCCCATATGTTTTTTAAAGGTGATATTGGGAATATAATCCTTCTGCACCATATATTGGTGAGATCCTGACTAAGGGGTTAGTTTAAATAAGTATTAGGCTCTTTGTAATTGATTGAATAATTCATAAATTTTTGGTAAGGCATACTTTTTCATTATATATATTATATTAAGTTCAAGATAATAAATGTAGATATTCATTGAATCATCCTTCTCCACAAACAGGACCATTTCCCACCATTGTGAAACACATGTGCATGTGAAAAATTATACTTATTCATAAGTTGTTATTTATTTAGTTCTTCCAGTTCAATGGTGTCTATTCAATTTTGAGTATTGGATATTGGTAGATATTTAGGTATAATTTTTATTGAGAACTCAGCTTATCGATTAGAAATAATTCCATGAAACCCCTCAAGAAATACATCAACATACTCTCTCACAATAGACGTATGTTCATGGGTAATCCTCTTTCTTATATCAATTGTCTAATCTAGATATGATTCTCATAATAAAATAATAACTATTCTTAAAAATAATATTCAAAAGTAGATACATTATCCACCTTACATTTGGATAGAATTATAGGATGATTTGGGATAGAGATTCTGATTTCCTTATCCAGATAGTTGATGTTGGCTCTATATAAGGACAACCAACCCATGCCTAGTATAACATAAAATTCCATTAAAGGGAGTTTGAAAAGGTATTTTGGGTTATTGAACCCACAAATATATATATTATAGGTGTTATGTCATTGATTGACATTAATTTGTTAGTTTTCAATTTTCACCAGTAACTCAACCTCTATAATTTGATTTGGTATTTCAATATTTCCAGTAAACAATACTCATATGAAATAATGACTAGAAATATAATATTATAATAAATTTTAAGTTGATTAATGGATATTAAGAATAAAAATAAATATTAGATTCTTGTTCTAATTATTTACTAAAATCAAAATAATGTTGGGGAAGATAATAATTGAATTAATAATCATATAATTGGGTGCCTATAAACTTAAAATAAATAACCCATAAATGACATATATTTATTACACTGAGAATTAATATTTTTCAATCTAGGTTGTCCATGTCATACTTCCTATTATTTTCTCTTTCCAAAATATATATCCAAATAATTCATAATGGTTTTTAAATATCACATGAATCAACCAAATCATAATCCTTGGAGTTTCAATCCAGTTGTGTAGTTTGGTGAACTTTTTTTTTACTGGGTGAGAATTGATTTGATAACCTACCATAATTTTTGAAGGATTATTTTCCATTGTGTAATTTTTCGAGAGTATTCATCCACTTATATTATCCATAAAAATATGTCATTAATATGATACCATACACTCATTACATCATGAAAAAATTAAGGTTGTTTCCTACACACAGACTTATACATATTGTTTTCACTATTTTTACCCAATCCCAAAAAAATAAGTATACACTTATATAACACAAATTTTTTTATCACAATTATCTTATGTATCATAAAAAATTAATTTTTTTACAAAAATATCTATAAAACAAAACCTAGAAGATATAATGGTCTAGTGTCATTAGGAGACTAGTTTTGAAAAGAATTAACATAAAAAGAGATATATAATATTAATATTAGTCTCTATAATGTTCTCCTAGATTGATTTTAACCACTTATACATCATAGGATACCCTAGAAACATATATAAATAAATGGGTGAGCTATAAATTCTATTATGTGAATAATCTGAGTAATGAAAGATGACACATAATACATAAGAGACAAGAGGGATTTCATGATATCATAAAACTTGAGAATCATATATAATAGCATAGAATAATTGATTGTGAAAATGATAAAATAATATCAAGAAATAACTGGAAATGTGGAAACATCATTAAAGATGACATCATAATCATGAGTCAAGGCTTTCCTCTATGGAAACAAAACGTAGTGTTCTAGGCAAACCAATTATACACCATACATGGTATCTCATGTGATTAAAACATTACCTAATGAATTGATGGGATATATAATTCTAGGAACACCGTTAATATTCATAACATTAAAATGATTATTTGGTATATATATAGAAATTAATCATAAGGCCTAAGTAATATTAAAATAAATGAAAACTAAAAGGGTTACTTAATTATTTATTAGAGTATAACCACAATAAATTTCATAAATATTCCCATGAAGGAAGGAATTAAATCACTATTTTATGTTCATAATTTTTTTATGAATATTAAATTAATTAAAAATATTAATTTAAGCAAATACATAAAGAATAATGGATAATTTTGTTTGTAAATTAACCTCTTAATCATGGTTTTAAAAAAACGGGTAAAGATTCTTTAAATAAAGTAAGTGCATAATATTTCCAAAAAACCAAAAAATGAAAAAAAAAATTGTTTTTTTAAAATAATGGGGTTTTTAGATACTATATATGGTTAAAATAGTTAGATAAAGGGTTATAGTAAAAGTGAAAAGAATTAGACCACTTCCATTTAAACGATTTTTATTAAAAGGTGAAATGAAAAGGGGAACATGAAGTACATGTATTATAACCAAAAATGAAAGTTAAAGTGAACTAGGTATATTTTTATGGAATAAATTTATAAAATATTGAAGAACTAAATTGAATAATATTGGGGGTAAATGAATAAAAAATAATGATAACACATAATCAAAAAGTAAATAGGCTGGTTCAGAAGAACCCTTACCTCAGAACCTTGAATCATTATGTGAGTGAGATTAGCTTCAAGAAATGTCAAATAAACATTATTAATTAATTTCTTCAACAAATTTATTATGTAAAATATTTTTTAAGACCATTTTTATTAAATTTTAACCATTTATTGCATATTTTCTATTTACATTAATCGCTATAGTAGTTCAGCCAGCTTCTCAAAACTGCTTCTGTTAGTTGATCAAAGTTAATGGTGCTTTCAATGACTTCCAAAATATCTAAATTTTAAAATTATTTTTTCTTTATAATTCCATTTTCATAATAGTATTACAATTAAATATAGGGTCTAAAATAGTTCCAAATTTATAAATGTGTCCTGACGGACTAAATTTTTATGCTTAAAGATACACTGTTCATTTTTATCATAATATCGTTGATGTAATGATCAAATGATTTTTATAAAATTATAATACTGTAATAAATAATATATTCATTCATTTAATCGTTTTTAATAACCATCCTTTAAATGAAAAAATATAAAGTGACATATTTTGTTCATGGGGAAATGATATGTCTATAATATAAACAACAATTTTATTTAAGAATAAAAAAAGAGAAGGTTACATGTTGGATATTACATTTAAACAATAAAAAATTATTATACTTTTTATAATGAAGTCATTATTTCAAGATTTATAGAATAAAAAATTAGATCACCGAAGAAGAAAATAATTTAAAGAGTTTGGTTGATAATTTTTATTTTAAATTCGAATATTCACTCTTCGACTACACCATAAGGCCCCCTATTATGTATTTTGGTAAAAGAGGAACACAATAGATATGGAAAATATGGTTGGAAATAGATTTTGGTATATGATTTTAAAGGTAAGTAACTTATAGTGTGAGGCCAATATAAGGTTTTCTTACATCACCCTTTTTCCAATTAATCATGTATATAACATGAAATGTTAAATGTCATATTATATAAATATATTACTATTCAAAAATAAAAGAAATTAATATTTTTTATATAATAAAAAAATCACTCTATGATATTTTTCAAATGAATATTCAAAAAAATAAATCCATTTTATAAATTTAGTTTTCAAAATATTTAAAATTTAATATATAAATAAAATATATATTTATTGAAAAACGTTTTTATTCGATGATCAAATTTATAATTCTTTGAAAATCATTGTATTGTTTTATAAATATATATTATAATATTTATGAAAATATATATTATTCTATGAAACAATTTTTTTCAAATAAAATTGTCTTTATAACTTTTAAATTCTTCATAAAAAATTATTTAAATTAAGGTAAGTCATATGTATTGTTTTAAAAAAATATTACTTCATTAGGGAAAACAATTATAATATTTAGTACTTTTATATAATTATATTAGGGTATAATATAATTTTATTTTTTCAAAAATATTTTTCCCTATTCAGTTAGTTTGTTTTCTATTGATAATGGTCTGAATATTATTCCAATCGTCATATTACTATTTCAATGGTCAGGTAATGGTCTTATCATAATGATCATATTACACTTAAAACATTACATATACACCATTATTCCCATAATTCACATTTCACTATATCATAGGAAAAGGGTCTTAGACTTCCATTAATAATTCTATAATATTACTCTTTATTTTCTTTATTTTTAGAGTCTTTATGACTAGAGTAATCATAATGGGAGAATAAATTCCTATGGATTTTTTGTGAAATATTATTTTTTATCTGTTTCCCTTTACCATTCCTAAATATTATAAATGAAAAATATTTCACAATTTGTGTTGTTACTATGAAATGTAAAATCCATTCTATGTATATCTATTTTAAAAACTAATAAAATAGTCATTGTGAACCTTGATTACTTTTACAAATAAAAGAACAATTTAATATTCCTAACAAAAAATCACATGAAAACGGTATAATTAGAGGAAATGAGTTATATCTCAAGGATAATATATTAAATAGAAGTTAATACCACGAAACTATAGTGATATAATCATTTAAAATAGAATCGTAATGTCATTATAACATAATAATCATGAAATAAAACTGAAAAGAGCGGGTTGGGAAGCCTTACCTTACCAAATAGTTTCCTACTACTAGAGAAATAACACCTTAAAAACATAGGAGCTTATAAAAAGAACTATTAAGAGAGAAACATAGAATTGATCCATGTTGAATGGGTTTTTACCAAATTGGTATGGAATTATATGTGGGTATTTATAGAAAATGTGGGATAATTATTTAATATTTTTTTGACAAACGATTGGAAAATAACTATTTTTATAAAATGAATACAAATGGTTTGGTCATGGGTTTTTATCAAGGTATTTTATATTTAAACAACAAATTATTTATATTTTTTTCCATGGAAAAAGGTATTTTTGAATATTTTTTTTAAAATTATTAAAATAAATTATTGATTTTTGAAATTTTATTATTGTCTCTAAAAATTAATTTTCATATTTTGAAATACATAATTATAACAAATAAACATAATTTAGGTTATAAAATTATCAATATTATTTATTAAATATTTTTATATTGAAGTTATGTCATAATACAAACAATATTTTTATATCATAATTTCCTATCCACCTTAAAATATAGTTATCTATGAGAATTCAAAATAATTCACCATTGGATAACTTTGTCATCATGATTTTGAATTTCAAGTCAATTTATAAAAATATTTTTTTACAACAGAAATTAAATTATCTAATAAAAACTCTTAGAATATTTTAAAATCATACATTTAGTTACAAAAGATTAAAAATAGAATTTTATGAAATATTTTTTATTGGATGAAATAATCATGGAATTACATTATCATTAATTTATTAATTTTTTTTATATTTATTCTTTATATACTACAATTTTAAATTTTTTATTTTACTCGAATCTTTTTTATAACACATAACGATTACACTACCAGTCCAACTGTTATGTTATTATTACTACAGTAACACCCTCAAATATATATGCCTATAATCAAATGTTATTTCATTATAGTGTCATAAGATACATGGACTACATCACCAAGGATCGATCAGTTTAGTAGTATTGAATAATTACATACATACATAGATCCCTTATTACATTGGTAATAAATAATTGAACAAAAAAAGGAAAGTAATATTATTCCTTAAACTCATTTAAATATTTCATCTTCCTATCTAAGGAGGGAACGAATGAAAAGGGTGAGCTCAAACACACCATAAGGATTACATATCGTATAAAATATTATGAGTAAATAAGTACTAATAAATGTGGTAAGGAAAATAACTGAAAAAATTTCATTTAATCAATAACATGAGAATGAAATGCATCCATATATAATATCAATCTGAAAATATCTTGCATAGTAATAATATATGAATTATAAATTAATTAAATTATTAATATTGGAAATCATGATCTCTATAATAATGATACCTCTAAAATCTTGATAATTCAAAAGAATGTTTAAAACTATGGGTAAAGACCCATTTAATTTGGAAAATTGATTTATCTCATGAGATCAGTCCATTCATAATGGTGTTATCAATTACCAGGCCCAACCATCACAACATATCCAAAGCATTACTCGCATATTGAATGATCAATTCAATTTATAAAATATACCCCTTAGAAAATATATCCATATTGAATAAAGAATATGGATTTATCAACATTTTACCAAGTAAATCCAATAATTTCTATATTAAAACACCATATGTCAAATATTATATGGTTTAGTAAATAATCATATCCTTGATAGAAAGAATATTGATATTTTATAGAAATTCAATATTAAATGTTCATAAGATAGTGAATGTGTTAAATGATGGTACAATTTTAACATATTACTTCTTGTTAATATTTAAAATAAAGGTTTGATTTTATTGAAGAATATAAATTCCATTAAAATATATTTAAAACAATATGAAGGAAAATAAAAATTCCATTTTTTGAAAAAACTTATTAAAAAACTATGAAAATATTAAGTAAAAACTTTTCATTAAAAAACCATTTAAACTAAAAAATAACAATCAATGAAAATATTAGTCATGATAGAGGGAAAATGTGATCATGTCATATAAGTTAAAAAACATTTTTTCCAAACTTTTTCAATAAAAGTAACACAATAACTCATTTATAAAATAGAATAATGATTCATTTCAATCCATTTTTTTAAATTACAAAATATGTAATAATTATTTTCAACAGTTTTAGGAGAATACAAAAATCATTTTTGAAATTATTTTTATTAAACGTGTAATTGGAATAGAAATATTCCACAATAGAGACATAGACATAAGAAATATCAAATAATGATGAGATTGTGAAATAAATGCTTACCACTTTGGTATCATTTAAATCATAATACCCATGAAATAAAGAAGCATATATGGATATAAAAACACTATACATTTCATGATAATAATCATAAATAAAAATAAAGTCCAGTATATACTCTATATAGAGGAAACAAGTGGTATATAAGTAATAAGTTCCATCAATATAATGGTGAGATAAAAGTCCAATGCATTACACTTACCGTCAGTTGAATGTTATTTAACCACCAATATAATGATTTTAAACATGTTATTGAATTATAAAATAACCAAGATAAAATTTAAAATATCATATATCATACTCTTATATAATCTTTCCACCATTTTATTAAAAATATTTCATTATTAACCTTGTTTTGGGTGTCAATTTATTTATTTCTCCAAGCATGTTTTATTATGTAAGTTTCTAATCTAGTTCAAAGGATATAGATCCATCATCTCCCTGATTATTTTAAAGTTATTTATATCATATTTATTCATTATATATGTTGTATAATATTTCATGAAAATTGGACATATAAAATTAGTTACATCCATAAGTGGAGATAGTTAGTCATACATACGCATAAGTAATATTACCATTTATAAATTATTGGGGGGAAAGGTAATGAATGATATATTAATTATATGGAATAAATATAATTTCATAATCATAATATATATCCATATTTCCATCATTATTATCATTCATTTAAATTGGTGATGAGAAATTTTTTAAAACATTTCCTATAGATGGTAAGTCGTGCGTATGCACGCGTAGTGATTTATTTTTTAGTAGTATGGATAAATTGTTGAATTTGGTGGTATCATAATACTAATAAATTATAATTATATTTTATATAGTATTAATTAGACTTGTATGTAAACAAAACATTTTGATAAACTAGAATAAGAAAAAACATGAATGAATTGGGAAATATGATTACCTCTTCTTTGATGTACTTAGTTTAGATATCTTCTTAAGGGATATAGGGTTGGTATTTTAGATGTAAAAGAAACTCTATAATTCAGATAAATTTATTTAAAAGTGTCCTAGATATATTTTTTCCAACTTATATCGATCATAGTTGTGTAAATAAGCAAATGAAGGTGTTACCTTTTATAATTGAGATGAGTGGAACTTTTGGAATATATCAAAATAGTTAAATATAATGAGACATTTATAGAGATAAATGCATCCAAATGGACAATAAATTCATAGGGTTTTACATTTTAAACAATTGATGGTCGAATTTTTTTAATTTATGATTTTTATGTTTTTTAAATAATTTAATAAAAAATTATTTTCAAAAAATATCATTGTTATCAATTTTGACACTATTTTATACATTAAAATTAAAAAAACATAAAATAAATAGAAATTTGAACAAATTTTTTTAAATAATCAGGAAAATGACAATATAATTTCTTAAATTCTTGGATCACATTAACTATATTAAATTATAGTCATTTTAATTTTTTTAATATATTTTCTTTATTACTCCATTAATTGAATAATTTATACATCATTGTTTTATAAGAATTTATGTTATTTATTTCTTAACCAAATATTAAAAAGTAATTACCATGATGTAGATAAATATTTCAAAACTAAAAATATTATTTATATTTGAAATTAAATTATGGTTAACCCCATTTTAAAAATATTTTAATTATTATGTAGTGTGTGACATGTTTTACTTTTATTTAAATGAAACACTATAAATGTCATAATCTCACCCAAATGGCTAGAAAATTCTATATAACTTAATATTGGATTATTTTTAGTGAAATGGACTCATAAAAAAATATCATGTCGTGTCATATGGTTATTTTACCATCAATATAGTTTTATTTTTTTCTGGAATTTCATATTTACCATTACCATGGTAATAAAATTAATATAGTTACTATACATTGAGAACAAAAATAAAATTAACATATTTTCCAAATTTTTACCCGATGATTCCATATATTTAATAAATATTCGATGATTAAACTAACTTATGTATCAAAATTAAATTTAAAATTAATCTTACAAAAAAAATGAAAAACTATTATATTGAAAAATGCAGTTTTAAGACAGAATAAAAATATATGGATTATAATCACTTTAATAAGGACTACTAATGAACTATGATATTTTAGATTTTCCCATATCACGATGAATAATACCTGTGAAAGCAAAAAAGTAACAATGTAGGGGTGAGTAATGAAACTCAATAGAATTTTCCCAAATTACCTCCCTATCTATTTCACTAGGATATAATAAGTTAGTACATTTATTCAAACCAAATTATATATATAATTGAAAACATATTATAAAAAATTCAAGAAGTTTGATAGCAAAAAATCATCCATACTAAAACAGATTCCCCGAAAAGTAAGAAAATTAATCTCTAAAACCTTTTCACAAATTCCATTTGGAATAATGCATTCCATTCCACATATCCACACATCCGACCATGCATACAACCACAAACCTCCTAATACTCACTTGTGGCGAGACATCCTTTCACTAAGATGTCACCAAATGAATCATTTTGATGAGGCAAAGTTCATACCATTATCCATAACACAAATTATGGGGGATTAATACTCTTATTCATCCCAAATACATATTAACACATTCCAACCAATTATTCCTCAACCTATTCAAGATGAATAATTATAAAAAAATCAATAAAACCAAACTTTTATTGAAAAAAAAATAATCCATTTCAGTAAAACAACTATTATATTGAAAACACTTTAAAAAACATAATAACAAGACCAACCTTTTCATGGAAAATTTTTTGATGTATGAAAAAAATAACCATTTTAAAATCATCATTTTAAAATAATTTTAACTAATTCACCATTACTTCAGAACACCCAATTTTGTGCAATACAATAATCCATCTCTAGATAAGGATCCCATCAATCAATTTCACAAAAATTTGAAAATAAATATCAAAGAAAATAAAATAAATTTTAAATTAATCTTTAAAGTTCTAAATAGTGGAGACTAGATTGAATCTATATACCTCTGAAATTTTGGTGAAAATGAAGAACAACATGAAAACTCTGATGAAACTAGGATGAACCTCTAAAAACGTGCCTTATAAAACTTCCCCTATCATCAAATTGGCTAAACATAACCAGGATTGGCATAAACCACCCTATATCTATGCACAATAGATTGGATCTATGAAAAAGAGAGAGCAAGGGAAGTAGATCTATGAAAAATTGTGAAAATCTACAATAAATGAGGAATTACCAAGGGAATAGGCCATCAATAAACCAAAAAATGCCTTTGTATCACTTCCAAATTGATGGGGAAGGGTTCCAAGGAATTTATGAGAACAGGTACTTGATTTAGGATGATTTCCAGAAAATTTACAGTTTAAAATAAATCCTAACCCAGATCCAATTTTTTTGGATCATGTTTTTAAACCATGAAACATTAGTCACAGATTTCGGAAAACTTTGTGCTAATATTTCACATCATATACCTCAAATAGAACCATGCATGATTGGATCACATGGTTAGAAAAACTAGGTTCTAAATATAAAAAATCCCCATATCCCACATTTCACAGTATCTCTTTTATGGTCACACGATTTGGATAAATAGTACACCTAACCAAGTGCCTTCCCTTTATCCTCTATCTATGTATTCATAATTTCATATAAGATTTTTATGGTTTTAAAAAAAATGTACACCTTTATAGAATCCCCAAAAAATTACAAAATTATTCTAAGCTCTCCCAAAATTTTTCCAAAAACGTTACATACTTAAAAATTATAAATAAGGGATACTTACTTGAATTAGGGGTACTAAATTATCCCCACCATTGGTATTTTTTTCCCAGAAAGTAAAAACCCACTGTTGTCCCAAAAAAATTTGATCCATTCCTAAACCATTTCATTTTACCATTACCTAGTCTCTTCTTTAATCTGACCATGTTTTCACCAATCCTGCACTAGACAAGGGCTTCTACTATACAAGACATTCTCTTATCTATCCACAATTTGCACTGGCACATGAACCAATGAAACATCTATCTCTAGGTCAATTTTTCCCATTGAATCACATGATCTAGATTGGGTTGATACTTTTTAAGCTAACATACATGAAACACATTATGCATAGCACAAAACTATGGTGGTATTGTGAGTTGATATGCCACCTCACTAACCCATTCAAGTATCTCAAAATGGCATATATGTAATGGAAATGACTTAACCTAATTATCAAAATTAGGATGTCCAAGCCTTGGAGAGAACATAAAAAAACATAATCATTCACCTCGAATGAAAATAACCATCGATGATGATCCTCTTATGATTTACATCTGTTTTCAAATAAACTAAATCATTTCTATTATTTCCTAGAAAAGGATTGATCCAACAAGGGATGTATCACGTATTTACAGACCACAAAGGGGAGAATGATAAGGAAGCCCATACCATGATTTAAATTGAGCCATATGTATCGAGTATTGATAACTATTTTTATATGAGAAATCCACTAACGGTATTTTGTCTTCCCATAAGCCACCAAAATTAATTAGACAACCCAACTTCATGCCTTCCAATGTTTGTATCCTTTGTTTGGATTTCCTATTTTTATGAGGATGATACTCTATACAAATAGTCACCAGATTCATATGGTCTTTCTATAAGGAATTTCATAAATTAGATATAAGCATCAGATCACTGTTTGAAACTATAAGAACTGGTATGCCAAGCCTCATTACCACATATCAAATATAGACTTTTGACAAGTCCTCCATAGAATGATATTCACAAATAGGGATTAAATGGGATGACTTTGTGAGAAAATCTAATATAACCCATATGAAATTGTGTTTTTGAACCATTCTTGGGGGACTTGTAATAAAATACAAGGTTACCAATTACTATTTCCAAATTGAAATATGTAAAGACTAGTAATAAATTCCATGGGATTCAAAATAATTGGGTTGATAATTTAACCTCTGAAAATAAAAAAACCCATCCAAACATTACATAACCAACATTCCATGACATTATTCATTATAATAATTTAAAACAACTTAGTAAAACCATTATATAAAAATAAAACTCAAAACAATTACCATTTTGGAGGACTAAAAAACATTAAAGTACACAGACAAAGTCAAAACTAACAAAAGATCAAACACTCCATGTCAAGACCCCACAAATCCCAAAATTATTTATGCTCTAACTCCATAATAAAACCCATGAATAATGATGTACCACTAAAGAAGAGTGATACTTTACCTTTTCCCATGTCACGATGTTCAATATATTCAAAAGTAAAAAAGTTCCAAAGTAGTGGTGAGTAATGAAACTTAGTAGGATTTACCTACAGTAATTCCCCACTCACTCCTCCATGATAGAACAAGTAATCAAATTTATTTAAATTAAATTATATAAACAATTGAAAATAGTTTAAAATATAACCATGCAATAGAATACCAAAATATTTCTCATATAAAAATAGTTTCTATGAAATGAAACCAAATAATACTCTAAATACATTTATCAAATTAGTTTTTTGGATATTATGTTCTATTAAATATATACACACATACAAACATGCATGAAACCATTGGAATCCCTATACTTGTGAGTGGTGAGTCATCCTTTTTTTAAGTTGTCACATAATAAACCATTTGGACAAGGGAAAGTTCATACCCTTAACCATGCCCCAAATGTTGGCGGGAACACAATACCCTTATTCTCCCTAAATTAATATGAACACATGCCAACCATTTATGAAAAAATCTATTCCAAACCAATCTAGGTTGATAAAATTTAATAAAAAACTATTTTATTAAAGACCATAACAACAATCCATATCAATAAAACCAAAATTTTAATGAAAAGACATTTATAAAATACCATTAAAATAAATCCAAACTTTTATTGGAAACAAATTTATATAAATAATAAAATAACTATTTTAAATGAACAATTTCAAAATCACATTATCAAATTCACCCTTTTCCCAAAACAGCTAATTTGGTGCAATACCATAAACTATCACAAAATAAAGTATCCATCAATCAATTACACAAAAATTTCACAACCAATTTAATAAATAAAATATTAAATTTGAAATAAATCCATAATTTTCGAATAATAGGAGTCGATAGTGAATTCATCTACCTTAGAAATTATGGTGTAAGTGAGGAACAACACAAAAACACCCACAAACCTTGGTTGAATCTCTAAAAACCCACCTTATATATCATCATCTAACATCAATAATGAAAAAAATAACAATTATTGGTATCAAGAACATTATATCTATCCATAGTGAACTTGATATATGAAACTGAGATATTGAATAAAGTATATCTAATAAAAACCAAGAAAAAAATCCACAAATAGGGACATACCAAGGGAATCAGCCTTCAATACACCATGAAATGCCCCCATATCACTTCAAATTTGATGGGGAGAGGTTTCATAACATTTTCAAAGAATAAATTTAATATTAGAGACTAAATGGATTAAAAATTTTATGTTAAAACATAATCCAAACCCATATCCACCTTTTTTGTATAGTATTTTTAAAGCATGCACGGTTATTCGAATGGATAGACAAACCATGGGCTAACTATACACGAAGCTCTTCCTTAAGGAGGACCTTGTATGGTAGGCCCATATGGTTATGAAAACCATTTTCCAAATGTGAATAAGCTCTATATCCCACTTTATATTGGTTTTCCTAGGTGGAATCATGGTTTTCATAAACTTTTCACCTAACTGTGTGCCTTCCTCTTAGCCTTTGTCTCACAATACAGAATTTCCTATTAGAGTTTTATGGTTTAAAAAATTCTTGAAACACATTTGAACCTTTATAAAATCCCCAAAAACATTCCAAAAGTATCTCAAACGCACCCAAACTTTACCCAAACACTTTACATACCAAAAAAGAATAAATAAATTGTTACTTAATTAAAATCAATTGTGATATAATGAGAATAAATTAATTAGCGATAAATCTGAACTAAAAATTATGATCTTAGGAAAAATATATTTAATATGGATTATGTATAATTTTTAATTAGTAACTCTCATGAATAAATAATTTATACTGATGATTTACCATGATAAAAAATAGTTTATACCACTAGAAACCATGTATAGGATGAACCAAATATGTTATAGTCATTATATCATAGATATGTCTCTACTCTTAGAGATAATGTATATTTAATACCACAAATACAAGGAATATATAGAGACTTATATAATTAGTTTTACAAATATATAAATATTATCAAATTTCAATGACTTATGAAGATCATATAATTAGAGGGAATGTTAGTGTAAAATTTATAAAAAAAGTGGTGAAAATATAGATATTCACAAAAGAACATTAAATTTAAATGTAAATTGATTCAAAATTGTTAAAATAGAGAAATAAATATAATAGATTAAGATCCCTTACATCATCATAATAAAAACATTTGAAATGTTTGTAATGGAAGGGAATTATTAATTTATAGTTGATATTATATCTGTTAAATGGTAATAAAATGCTATTATAATCATATCAGTATATGAAATAGGAGTTTAAAAAAATTTATAACAAAAGAAATACAAAATAAATAATTATAAGGGGAAATTTAAAATGCTTTCCTTACTATATATCTTCTAAATTATTGATAGAGAGCACCTTAGAACCTTATGATATTTTTTGAAGGACTATTGAGATACTAAATTTGGGAACCCTCACAATCAATTGTTTTTTAATTAAAATTAATGGGGGTATATATGGGTACTTACTGTAAAAGAGGGTTAATTTTTAAATATAATTTGCTCATACATAGTTTTAAATCATGTTTTTTTAATTTAAACTTGTTTTTTTAAAAAATTAAAGAACCTATCTCTTTTTATTTATTTATTTTAATGGAAAATAAATTTGTTAATAATGATATATTTTCAAACCTTATAATAAATTTTGGGTTTTGGAAATTCTTTAATAGATTTTGGGAAATTGTTTTAGTATTTTCAAATAAAATATTCAAATAAATAAAAATATTTTAATTAATTATATCTTTTATATTATTTATTAACTAATTTTAACATAAGAATATTGTAAAAATACATATCTCATATGCATACTGTATTTTTCAATTAACCAAAAAATTAATTATTTTAGAAAATTATAAAAAATCACCATTGAATAATTTTGGAATGTTAATACTAAATTTAATGTCCTTTTTAAGAAAAAAACTTTATATTCTTATGAATATTTAATATTACATAAAAACTATTTATTAATATAAAAAAATCATTTAGAACAAAAAAATATAAATCATTCATTTTAAGAAATATTTATCATTGTAATATATATAAATATATATATATATTTATAATTAAATTATTATTAATGGATTAATATTATTTATATTTATCCATTATATTACTACATTATGATTGTATATATTTTACATAACCTTATATGTCACTAATTACAGATGTCATGTTTTTATTCCAAGGATGACCTTAACATTTCATCATTCGTATTACCCATTATAAATAAACATCTTTTTATACTTCTAAAATCATTCACGTCATCTATTAGTTTCATTAAAATTTTCATTCATTTTCATATTGTTTTATTTAAAATAGTAACGTATCTTTTATTTATTTTTAATTCTTTATTGAAAATGATCCTACGGAATTCATGATTATGGTGTTCCCATATATTTTAGTTTAGTATATAGTTATAATTATAGTTATTTTAGTGAACGTGACACTCTAGTTATTTATTATACAATTATTATGAAAGATAAGAATGTGTATTTTGTGATTTATATTATAATGATATATTTATTTCATTTTTTAAAATATTGGGTATTATATATTTGATTCTATGAAGATAATTTGAGAACATATATCGACTCAAATGAGTAAAAAAAATGAATTATGTAGAGAAAAAGCCTAAAAAATTAGAGTATTCTACTGATAATCATATATTTTTTTGAGTATCCCCTCTTTGTGGGAATCATTGGGTTGTAAAATATTGTTCAGATTTAGACCGATTTATATGAACACTTGATTTTCATGAATATATTAAATATATTTATTATTAGTTACCACTTCCTTCCGTGATAAATTAGATTCATGTTTTGATCATTATGTCTCATCTATGGAATTATATTCATGATCCATCATGTGTGATTGATTAAGTAAATGTATATATTAGGGGGTTAAAATATATGTCTAACATTTTATGGATATATAAGATCATAAGGATAAATATTAACATTGGGTAATTATTTCCTTGGTTAAATATTTTAAATGAATTAGTAATATAATAAAGTATATAAGAGTGATAATCTTATATGAGGGTTTGGTACTCTATATTGTTATAGTTATTTTTTCATATACAATCAAATTATTTGTTTTTGTAAATTATTTTATGCTATTGAAGATTATTTTATGTTTATTTAATTCCTTCATTAATACTATTATGTTTAATATTTTAATGTAAAAGGGTTTTTATAGTGGGTAGGATAAACACATATTCTTGTTTGATTCTCGATGTTTCTGAAATTTGTTGGTGGTAATCTGGTTTTTTACTATGAATGCTAAAATTGTAATTTATAATGATATGAGAATATAATTCTATTTGAGTAATTTATTTCAAAACATTTTTGAAAATATAGTATGAATTTTGAGAAATCTAATGGGGATTATTTCTTTGTTAAATATTTTGAAATTTGTTTATTTATTAAATAAATTTTTTATAGATAAATATTATTATTAATTATTTTTCATCGGTGACAATGATGTCATGAAGATTTATGAAGTTTTTATGGTTTAATTTTATTAATATTGTTTTTTATACGTATTCATAATGTTTTACTAATAACAATTAATATTTTATTTTTAATTATGGGGTTAGAAGATTTTATAACACTATTATGTTAGAATAATTGATTATTAAGGGAGATATTTCATCTCTAAAAGGGATTCATAACTATTTAATTTTTTATAAAACATAAGAAATTATCTTATCTTTAGAAAATTTCCATTTTAGTTCTTTATTATATTTTAGATTAAGAGTATAAAATGAATAATAAATAAAAATACTGGTGAATTTTCAAGGAATTGAGGTACATGACTATATGATTTCATTATTTTCATATTTTTAAATATAACATGTTTTCATTCATAATTGGGTGGATAAAGCATGATAACATGGATTCATAGTATTATAAGTATTAATATTGTGGTATATTAATATATATTTTATTGTTTATTGATTTGTTCTTAAAATAATTTTTTTATAATTAAATTTTCTTCTATAATCAAATTAATAATGAATTTATGGAAAATTTTGATAATAGAATCATATAAATGGAAGGTTGCTTAAATTTTAAAACGGAATTTCATTTAATGCATGAATATGTGAAATTAATCTCTTTAATTAAAATTTTAGTTAATATATTTCATTAATACCATATTCAAAAACTATGGCATGAATTAATTCCGTATTGAATGGGTATCATAAATCTTGCTAGTAAACATGTATATCTATTGTTAGAGTTATAAAAGATTTATTTTAAAAAAATTTGAGGTTGTGTTGAATTGGAATAGATTACACTAAATTAATTTTTAATTTTTTTTAAAAAATAATATATAAGGAACCATATATCAAACACCCTTAGACACCATACAAGTCTAAGAACCATTAATAAAAAATATGAATTTCCAATATTTGGGAACATTTGAACGTGGAATGAGAAGAACCTGTGGTAAATAACATGAACATCTAAAAATAGAATATAACATATTTCAACACAAACATTGTGTACCATGAACCAAGGTGGTATTAGTACCTCATGTGTTCCAAAAATTCTAGGATGCATTTGATGGATGTTTTTAAGCACCACACTTATCATTTGTCTAACTAGTCTAGTGTTCCTCATTGCTAAACAAAAATATTGACTAGAAGAAAAAAAATTGATAAAAAAATAGAATTAAACAAAAAATAAAGACACAAAATTCATTTATAGAGAGAGAACCATGAGGAAAATCAAACCACAATAGTATTATGGGAGATTCAGGAATAACAAACCACCACTAAAATAACTCATAACACCAGAATAAATATCTCCACTATCAAGGAAAACGTTTTAAACCCATCCCAATGAAACCTATATATAGTTCCACTCCTTTTAAATCTTTCATTAGATTGTAAATTGCCATTATATTCTGAGAAACACCTTTTTTTAACCCGCCTAAAAAACTATTATAAAATTAGATTAGAAATCCAAAGGAAAATAACTTTGTGATGGAGATATTTTATCCATGAACCTTAGTGTTTTATTTACAAGAGGAAAAATTGAAAGGGGGTAGATGAAATGATGATTTCATTGATTAATACATGACCACCGAAATAAACTAAATGACTATAGAAATGACTAAATAATGAATAAAACAACACTTGAAAAAAACCAAGTATAAAGAAATATAAACCTACATAAGTCCTATTGATATCATCTTCCATAAATCCTAATCACTCCAATATAAAAATCTAATGATCCATAAATCATAGGGGGTGAATTGATTTCAAAACCACTCAAGGCTTGGAGACTCAGTAAATCATACTAAGAGATGTCACCATATGGGGAAATAAGGATGATAAGAATTTAAAGTGATACTCTATGCTTTAATTGGAACCAATGAAGATCATGGAAGAACAATATATGGGTGGTAGACACAATATCTATCCCAAGAACCGTGAGGATAAGAAACCATATGATGGAAAATAGTTTATAATGGGATGGAATATTGAAGGATAATGACCCATATAAGAATGAAGAAAGTGATTTATAAGGAAAAACATGATTTCTATGTTTCCTAAGGAATCAACAAAAAACAATCATACTAGATAATAAAGGTAATCTTGTCCACATCAAAGGAAAATCAGGAGAAAAACCTGCTGAACACCAAGTGGTATGGAGTAAATGATAAATTAAAATCATCACTAGAGATTAATGTCATGGGAAAACCCTAGAAACAAATTGGGAATTCATCAAGAGAGAAAGGGTGGCCTATAAAAATTGATTCATTATTATTAATTCATTCAAAAAAAGGGTACCATTCCACATATGGTATTTCTTTATCTCACTCATCTTTTACATGAGAAATAATGAATGTTTATAATGGTTATACAACCTACTAGGAATATTTAATTGAATCATTTTTTAACTACTATAGTCCTATAAAATTACTTTATAAGATTCAGATGTGACATGTAACCATTGGACATGATACAATAGTGATGATTGTTGATTAATATTTTACATTATGAATAAGAAGAGGTGTATTGTGATTAATGATGGGCATAAAAATTTTTGTTATTTTATTTGAAATGGTGGAATTTTTTTAGGTTACGTTGAAACATGTGTAAAGGATTTAAGATCATATAATAAGTGATCGGAGTATAAAAAGGTATAAAGTTATCTTAGAGAGAGGATAAATATATTTATTATTGATTAACATGTGTATTTATAGTTATTTCCCTATCATAAATAGAATAGGTTTGAGAATGAAATTAAATGCTCACCCTAGTCTATTATACCTTTTAGGGTATTGGAGAATTTTATATAGGTTTTTTATAAATTGGATATTCCTCCATTACTGATAAAAATATGTGTTATATGTTATATGTATCATCATTAAAATTATATTTTTTATAGAACTCATGTGATTGACTTGGGATATATTATCATGAAAGAGGAATACACACACATATATATATTATCATATAGATATATGAGATAAGATAAATAAATCTTTACATGGATGATGTATCTTCTTAGTAATAGTTTTATGGACAAATAGAAGAATAAAAAACATACATGTTAGTTGTAATCTCAAATGTGGGTTCCGTACATTGATTTTTTTTTCTTTTATATGAACTGTAGTTATTTTAAAAATTGAAATTATAAGAAATTTTCATTTATTATTTCATTATGTAATTTGTTCCTATGGATGATTATGTTTAATGGTTTAAAGGATAAAAAGTTGTTAAAGTGGGAGGTTGTTGGGACCCACATTTTTTATTCTTATTGTTTTTGAAAAAAAATTAGTATGTTTTGGTTATTTTTATTATGAATTTTGAAGAGTTGATTTTAAAGGTCCTGTCAATAAATTCGTAGTACATCAGTGATTTTGAGGTAGGCTATTTTCCCTAGGGTGTGTTTAGTGATAATATAATGAGTAGTAATTTAAGGATAAAAATTTATTTATTTATTTATTTATTTATTTAATCCTTTACAAGGATTATTATTATTGAAAAATATTCTTCTGTATAATTTTTATTGGGTGTTGATGATGTCAGGTTTGGTGAGTATGATTTTTATTGTCAAATTTTATATATTTTTTGGTGATGTGTGAACAAGTTATTCATTTTATCAAGGACAGTCAACGATTGAATTCAAACATTGGATATAAGTTTATATGGGGTAATTATATTATAGAAACTAAATATTTTATGGTATATATAATTTATAAAATGGATCCATTACTATTTTATTTTCCAAACAATATAACAAATTATTTTATCCATATAAAATTACCCTTTAGATCTTTTTTGTGTGGTTGACTGAGAGAGTTGACCAAGGAATGATGAATGTCAAAAGGTTCAGGAGGAATGATGGGTCATCATGAAATTTATGCAGGTGACTTTTGACCATCAATATCTTAATATATATGGATATGGAATGTTTTTTTATAAAAAATGTGTGGGTAAATAATGATAACATGGAGTGGAATTCTTCGTGTTGATTTATTAATATGAAATTTTTTCCCATGATTAAAAAGGACTTTATTACATAAATAAGTTATTATATAATTTATTGTAATTTATTGTAATATTTAATTTAAATGTAAGAGTTTTTTTATTTTTTTGGTTTCATATCATTTTATAAAGTGGGATATCATCAACATAATCCCATAATTTGTTTATTGTAGAATATTAAACTCATGTGTAATAATCTTTTCAAGGTATTGTCCATGTATATTGATTTTAAATCCATTAATTAGTACAATATACCCATTTAGAGAGTTACAATGGGTTGTTTTATATCATTATGGAGTCATTTCAAAACATACATGTAGCATTCCACCCATTCTAATTCTTTTTTCGCCCTCTAATTCGGAATAGACAATAAAAGATCAACTTATAACGTCTCAAACATAGTTTTTAGAAGACTGTAACATTCCTATTTTACTATTAATGTGTTTTGGGATGTTATTTTATGAATAAATGGTTTATTTATGATGTGTAAATAATGAATTTATATATTAGTGATGATTTTAGATTACATTCTAACAATTATGCATAATCATAAGAGTATTGTGGTTATTGATGGTGATAAAAATTCATTTTAATTCTCTATGATGATATCATTAATAAAAAATAAATTGTTATAGTGAATGGGATGTATAAATCTATATGAACATGGTCATATAATTCTAAATGGGATTAATTTTTGGGATGTTTGTATAATTTTATTCCATTTAACATATGTGTATTGACTTTAATGATGGTGATAATAATTCTAGTTTACCAAAAGAGTATTGTGATTATTGAAATTTTATATAACTATAGTAAGTTTTTATGAATTATATAAATTAATTTAGTGTTTGAAATGTGGAAGTGTTAAAAAGATGATGTTGGATATGGGATTTTAATTAGAGTATAAATTTTATATTTATGTTATTTAAGTGGTGATGCATGATCATCTTTCACAACAGTGAAACCAATAAAGATTCAATGTCAGGTGAAACCTAACATCCATTAATGGGTCATCCTTGGATGGAATAATAAGTAGGAAAATAAGTTTTCTACACCTATGTGACTAGATTTAGTCTAGAGATAATATGTTATTCATTATGTATAATGGGACTCTATATGGTGAAAGTCAGAATTTGGGGGTTATTATTTTCATATTAATTCATATCTTTTTGTATGTGTATAATATATTATAAATTATTCAAGTGAGGGGGTTCTTGGTGAGATATGTGAAGAAGTTTAGTTGTATTAGTTATTTGTTATATTTTATTATCTTTAAATATTAGGAATTCATTAGATTTGTTGTTTTCAAATTAATAAATGAGGTTAAATTGGAGGAAGACTGTAGGTATTTTTATGACCACATTAATTATATATATAGATGCATATAAATTCCAAACCATTTAAATTTTTGATTTATTGGTGATATATGGTAAAGTAGTGAGTTCATAGGTGAATTTAGAAAGAAGATATGAAATTTTTGGATTTTAGATAAACCATATTGTAGTTTAACCCTCATTACACCATGGTTGGAATTCATTCATCTTGTTAGGTGGGTTTATCAATGTAATAGATTATGGTATAAGAAAGATAGTTTGGATGAACAATATATCACTATGTTGAATGAAACTACATCATGGTTTTGGATATTTTGGAATGGTTCAATAAAAATGGTTAAAATTCATGTTATTATTTATAGTTACATTTTTAGAGATGCTATTGGTTATGGGAAAAGATTATATCATAGATTCTTATCTTGGTTTGAAAAAATAGAATAGTTTTCTTAGTGAATTCTTGGTTTCTTCTCTTGGGTATAATGTAATTCAATGATACTACCTTGTAGTTTACTACACCACACCGTGGATTTTTTCAGAGTTTTCATTTTTAAGAAAAACAATGACTTAAAATTAAGGAAATTAAAACTTAATTTGTATTAGTTTTAGAAACACCATTGGAAAACAGAAACAAAAAATGATTCTAATCACCACATCATGGCTTCTTTCACGAAATATTTAAATATAAATTTGGGTTTCACTTTACTCTCATTTGATATAGTAATTTTGTTAAGAACCCTATATAGTATAAACCTATTCCGTGGTTGATTTTAAGAGACTTTGGTGGAACCTTGAGTACTTATACTAATGATATTGGATATTTATGATCTAAACCAATTTTTCACTGAATTATTTATCATTTGACATATTCATTATTTAAAAGGGATCATGGTAAGTGTATGATATATTATAACAATGGAAGATTGATGCTAGGTTAGTGGATTATTGGTTCATTGGATATCCTTTTAAAGAATGTGGTAGGCTGATTATTTGAATTCATCTTTTTGAGGATATGATAATCTAAACATCCACTAGTGTTAGGTTATTTGGGATTTATCTTTTAATTTTCATAGTTTATACATAACAAGTGTAGATTATATTACTTGAGTAAGTATATGGGATTGAAAATTTTATATAAAATGAAATAAACATTAACTATATGTTGAGGTATATACTAGTTATATGATTTCTCAATGACATTTGTTTTATGATTTTATGGTATATGTTATGGTGGTAAAATAAAATAATGATAATCATGTGGTAGTATCATATGAACCTGGTAATATAAATAGTTTAGTATGGCTTATTATCCTAGTAATTATCAGGGTTTTTACAAGATACAGTTATGTAATAAGTAATTAATTAAATAAGAGCAATGAGATGTCATATGTATTAAACAATTGTAGTAAATAAAAAATAGTATTGAATAAATTTATTTATATGTTATTTATTGGATTCGTAAATTTATAAAAAATTGTATTAATTGATGATAATAATTAATAATGAAGAGGTTTATGATATATTATGTGAAATTAGTAATTAATTATTAAATGGAAAGAATGAAGTAGTAAATTATTAATAGTATATGGTTAGTATATATTGATATTTTTTTTTGGTTAGTCATAGAGATAATAGATGTATAGAAATGATGATGTGGTTGTGGGTTGTTATAGAGGAACCCTTATAAGTTATGGACCTTATAATGGTATTGTTAGTTTTTATATATCATTTTAGGTTTTCTTATTTCTTATACCATACAACCCAATTAGAAAAACATAATTAACACCCATATGAGTTTTTAAGTACTGGATGAACCCTTAACATCTAGAATGTGATGGGAATAGATGATTGACTACTCCCCCTATACCTATATTCCCATTGAACATGGTAGTAATAGATTTTGTGGTATATGGTTGTCTTACTAGTGTATGTTGTTTTTGTATAAAGCTATGGTATGTGACTATGGTATGTTGATATTGGAAGGGATGGAAGCACTATGAAATATGTCATTAGGATATCAGGGAAACTAGATCAATGGGTAAGTAGATGTAATGTAACACCTTTATTATGTTTTCATGATTAGTATACATTTATTATATGAAAATTCAGTGAGTGTTTCTATAGTGAGATGGGGTTGTAGATGATTTGGGGTAAAACATAATTATGTTTTTCTTTTATTCTACAAATATTTATATTCATACATGATATCACTTCCAGTCATTATCTATCTACACAACACTTAATATTTTTGGCATAATCTCACAGAGAATCATTTTACATAGCATGCCTCATGTAATATTGAAACAGTGATTTGTAATATCTAAATAGAATCATTTTATTTTAGATAATTCATAAGAATATTTGAAAACAATAACTATTTTTAGAAGAATCGACATCAGAAAAAGTTACTTATGTTGGAATAACCTAAAATTGAAAAATATATGTAAGATTCACCCGTATACCATGTATGAATAAATACTTGGTATATTATTTTGAAAAACCTCAATATTCTGTAAATCGTGAAGAATAATATTATTATTCTAAATATGGTGCAAATATATATATCAATCAAAATGATTTAATATATAAATAATTAAATGTTAAAAAATTAAGTAAAACACATGTAATTTTTAAAACATAAATATGCATAATAAAAATATTATATGCATAATTAATTTCAAATAGATAAAAAATAAAACCATGTTAAATATACTAAACCATACAAGCACATTTGTACTTAATTAATTTTGGGAACAAAAAATGAAAACGACATAATAATAGAAAATAATAATAATTAATAATAATTAATAATTAATAAAATAAATTTATATAAAAAACATATGATAGATTCATGTAATTATCAAAACATAATAAATCAAATAGAAAAGATACATTGAATAGTTATATAAATGGGAGGCCACTCGACGAGGTTTCAATGATTATGCCTCCTTGATTTATATTATCAATTTACTTATAAATATTTATAATTAACTATTTATATCATGTGAATTGTGTTAGGGGCATAGAAGGGAGGTAATGGTTAGTGTGGGTTTTGTTCAAGGTTGTGCAATTATTGATTGGGATGGTAAATTATTATAAAATTCATGTGGTCCCTTTAATACTTAACTGTATTACTCGATACAAGGGAATTTATTGTGAATGCCTCACGTTTTTATTTAGAGAATCAATGAAGGATTTGGTTGTGTCTATAAGTATGGTATATGCTTAAGGAAGGCCTTATGATAAAGACATGATTTTTTTTCATGGATTGTGAAATTTAATGATTTTCTATGGCTATTTTTCTGAATAATTAATATTTGGAAATTTTCAAGGGACCTTAAAGTGGTCTTGGTGTGTAGGGTAAATTGTGAATTTACTTGGTAATTATCTTGTGACTTGGTTTGTGACAACTTAATTGGTGAGGACCTTGGTAAGATGTATATAATAGTGTTGGTCCCTATGAACTATATGGGAAATGCTATGTGAATATAATTAGAATCTTGAAACTATGTGAGTGAAATGGGTGATATTATGGAAAGAGTTTTGAATCCCATTATAAGCCCTTTGTCTTGGGATATCAATATTGTTAGGTTATATAAGTGGTTATTCACTCACTTAATACATTATTAATGATTCATGATGATTTTTAATAGAGTGTATAGTTTTTCTCAAAAAAATAGATCCTGAGAGAGAAATTCAGAACCTAATATGAGTCTAGATAACAAATGGAAAACCTCATATGAATTTGAATACATTAAAAGGGGTATACAAGTGGGTTGATCGAGTAGGGTATTGGTTATTCTATATTTTGTACCTAGTGTATGAGTTGTTTTGAAAAGTGACATAGTGTTTTGGGAGACACCTCAAGGTCTATTTGGTAACTAGATGTGTGATATAGATAGATTTGAGATTTAATAGTATTCACTTGAGAATCTATGGGGTGGTGCATATCATGAAATAATCTCTATACTTCAGTGTGTCCCCATATGACCTATATGATAGGATTATGAGTTGGGCCTGGCCAATGGGACCGAATTTAGCATGAGTGTCAAGGTGGGGGATTTTATTAATGGATGCATGTATTAAACTACATCCATAAGAAGTTAATATTTTATCTAAATACAAAAAACTCATTTATTTTTGGTTTTCTTGAGTTTTTGAGGTATTAACGGGGGATTGGGGTACCATTTCAAGAGAAATATGTAGGTTTGGAGACATATATATCTTAAAATGTACCAAATGATACCAAATAAACTGATATTGGGTACCCAATTAGTGTGTTCATAAAGTTAGTGACTCTAGGTGGGTGATCAGGTGGCTGGTGAAATAAGAGAATTCTTCTAATTCCCACATAGTACCTAATGGCCGACGAAAAATGACATTATTAGTTTTTAAGTGGTTTTCTAAATATGATAATTTGTTAAGTAATTATTTTAATTTTACCAAAAAATTAGAATGGTTTCGCAATTGTGAATAATAGTGACCATGCCACCCCATTCCCCCTCTCATTATTCTTCTTCAATTTGTATTTTTCCTTAATTTTAGGTATAGATCCGAGTTTCATTTGTTTCATTTGTTCCTTTAGGTAATAATATTACTCTTATTTCCAATGTTATAATTTTCACTCCCTGTGCCAATGTTAATAATTTGTTGAGCACTAATTGGGGGGGTTCTATCAGGACTTACATTTATTCTATTTGGGGTTTAATAAACAAAGGATATTGAATAAGTTGGACCCATATAGTTCATAGTGGGTGGTCCATTTCATTCCAATGATTTTTTAGTTGTTGTATATATCATTTTATATGAGTAAAATTCCAATTCATTATGTTATATCTAAAATTTCATTAAATTAGGTTCTTTAAGATCGTATTCTCACACTAATACATGATTAGATTTTAATGGAATGTGTGTGGTTTTTTAACACTACTAGTCACGAATGACCATTTACCATTTGAAATTAGGTGTGAATCCTTGTATTTTAACCTATAATAGGTGCTTAAGAATGAACACGTTTTTAATAACCAATTATAGAAGCTTAAATAAACCATTGTAATAAATATATTGAGAAGGAAACAGGCTAGTGGTGAGTAGGCCTAAGCATGTGACATTGTGTTAGGGTGTTGTCCTAAGATAATTAGCATTGATATGTTAAACATTGTAAATAATTTATATTGAATTGAAAATAAAAATAATTCATTATAAGGGTATTTTCAATATGGCTGGATCTCATCCACCAAAATTAGGTCGATGATCCATCATTCTTATTGTAACCCTTAAAATATACAAAACACATTCACATAATATTTCATATTATTGGTATATCATTAGATTATTGTTGTACATTAGTGTATAATTATCAACATATGATGGTTTTCCGACTTTCATTGGTGGCATTGGTGTTGGTGGTGTTTCACCAACAACTAATTTGATATCGATAGAGCATAATCCTCATAGTGGATGATATTGGTGATGCCACATCCACTTAAAGATATTGTCTCAGTGGTGCATCATCTACATAGAGAACAGCGACAGTGGTATATCATCCACCTAGTCATGATGTCCCCCTGGTGTCTCATTTTCCTAATTTTTAAATCAATGGTACACTATCTTCGTGATCATAAATGGTAATTGTGTATCATCATCCAAAGATTGATGATGATATATCCCTCGAGTGATGTCTCATTCACCATTGGAATTTGATTATAAATGAATGATTAACCTCTATAAGATGTGATAGTGATGCATCATTCAACTAGAATATGTGATTATGATAGCTCATCCACCAGGATTATTATACATGGAATTATATAGTATTTATCCTCAAGGTGAGTTTTCCAACCATGAGTATATCTTCCCATTTCGACATTGTATAATGTAGGTATGGTCACCCTTGGTTTTAACATGATCACTCAGTGGGGTAACATGATATTTATTTATTACATTAATTGAACTCTATATAGAGTATTCAACTATATTTAATTTACTTTATTAAAATAATATTGGTGGTTTCCTACTAATATGGGCTCAGAACCTATCCATAGAACCCTTCTACCTAAGAAAACATTTTGTTTTCTGTCCCATGTAAGGATAAACGCCCTATTGTTATACATGGTTGAGTTTATGGAGATTTTATAAAGTTAGGGGATAGGTTCAAGCTAAAATATAGACTAATTTTGTGGATATATGTAGTTTTATATACTTTTTTAGTGCTTTTTATATGACATTCTCTATAGATATCAAGTTTATGTTTGTGTGACTCATCTGAAAAGCACAGTAGTTCATTCTGTTATAGCATGATGTTGATATTTTTGGATTAAATTTTACTATATTTTTTATTCATATGTTATTGTTTTATTGTGGTGAATATTCATTTTTATTACCTTCAAAACGTTTTGATGTATATTTTTACATAATCGTATAGTCTCTATCATTATTATATATTGATCTTCACTGATAGGTATAAGCCTCTAAAATTTTCACACATCGACCCTTAATTATTGGATTGTTTTATCTATGTATCAACATATATCCTTATTTTAGAGTTTTCGGTTGATTTTCTTGATATTATGATGTTTTATAAATTTTTATGGTTTTTAATGGTTACCATATGGTCTGATAAAACAATGAATTTCTTTGATGAAATGGTGGAATGGGATCTAGTGGATTTTTATATGGATAAAGCACAATTTTACAAACATTGTGTGCTCTATAAGTAGCGATCTGGATTAGTGTATTGTGTAAAGGTAACTCTAATAGTTGGATCATGATTTGGTAAAAACATGTGGTGACTATATGGATTTATATTTTGTAGGGGATGTTCTACCCAGACAATTCTTCATGGTTTGTCCATGGTTTACCAAACCTTATACCATGTAGGGCTTCTTTAAAATTGTGAGTTTTTATTTATTAACATTTTTAATTTTACCACATTGTTTTTCTTTTCCCCTCCATTTGACTCACCATAAATCTATGACTCTCCCTTTTGTTCTCTCCCTATCCCTTGAGTAATTTCATAGAGATTTTTCATGGTTTATAGAGAGTTTCTTAAGGTAATTCCCTCTAAACTATATATTATTACCTTATTACTCCTTCAAATCCTTATTTATTTCACTTGAAATGACTAGAAAACCAATGGTTTCATTAAAATCAATTTTTGATGTATATTTCATTGATTATAGGGCTCCTTTAATCCTTCTATCCATAATTATAAATTGTTGAGGTAGATTAACACCATCGTTTGTAAAGGGTATTCATTTTATGTAGGTTCCTCCATGTCAAAACCATTAAACATAAAACTATAATTTCATGTTGGTTCCCTATGAATATATCCATCATATTATAAATTATATTTACTATGGATAGTAGTTTTTTAAAAATTAATTTGGTTTCCCACGTTTTTACCTTCTTTAGAACATGATTTTACATTTATAAATGGCTTTGTAAAACCCTTTTCAAATTACAAGCACAATAAGTTTTTGGTGTAATTAAAATAATGATTTTTAAAATGGATTTTATTTAATAAAATGTAGTAACACAAATTTTAAATTGGTTTTATGTTTATTTGATAAATATAATGATGTGTTTCAGGTTTTAAAATAAATTTTTCATTAAGGGTTGAAACTCCTAAAAGAAATCATATGATTTTATTTCAAATTGATATATATATATGTGAATTCATAAAAAAGGATTTTTGTAATTCATTGTTGGATATTATAAATTATTTATTTAGAAAATGAAAATCCCTTGAATGATTCCCCATATGTTTTAAAAAAAATGGATGTATTATTAATTTTTTGTACATGGATGGAACCCAGTGTAAGGGTTACTTATTGTTCACATATATTGATGTGAAATGGGTTTTTAATTTGAAGGGAGTGAAATGTTTTTTTAATTGAGAAATTATATAATATTTAGTAGTTAAATATGTTCACATAAAATTTATACTTTATGGGAAGCCTTGATTAGCTGTGTGGGAATTATAGGTACATATATTTCACTAGTTTAGTGTTACGCTCGGTCTAGTTTCCTTGAACTTAAACAATGTTCTTCTCCTGGGATTTTCCATTAGGTTATTGAAATTAGGGAAATATTGAGTGTTATGGAAGTTTATCATAGTATCATTCATTATCACATCTCTACATTTATGTTTATTTTTAGTCCCCTTCCATGATTCTCCTCAAGCACCATGGTTCCAATGAAATATGTTATATATATGATATATTTTCAATGATTTATGACACTATTTTCAAAATGGTATTTAGATAAAATTTTCCCTTAAATTTAATGATTTTATTAATATTTCTTAATAATTTTCTAAAAAATATATCATGATGATCATTCATCAAAAATTTATTTCAATGAGTTAAAAAAGTAAATCATTTAAAAAGATAACCAAATGTTACTTTTTTAGAAAGAATTAGAAAAAATATTTTCATTTTCAATGCTTATTAAATGTAGCATGAAATGGTTTTATATTTAAATGTAAATCATGGGGTGTGGGGTGATACCAACTAGAAATTTTATACTAATGAATATCATACTATAGGTTCAACTAGATCCACTTAGACATAGTAGTTGGTCTTTAAGTTGTGGTTCATTTTAATATATATGCAAGTTCAAATGACTCATATTCTCATAATTATTGGTATTTATTGGGTTTTTAAATTTTTTACTGTTGATATATCATCTATAACTGTTGTCAATGTTTAATATAGTTTCTATTTTAGGTTGAAGTATTGTATCACATTGTGTATGGGATTGATTTTATTGTTTCATGTGTTAATTAAAATTTGTATACCTGGTTTTTTATTGGTTAATTTTATTGATAATGTATGTTGTGTGATGTTGAAATCCAATCGATATAATTTTAATACAACATTTATATGTGGGAATCATTCATTTTTCATACTTATTCATCTCGTGAAATTCATCCTAGATTAGTATTGTGATGTCTTGGAAATTTTTACCAGCTTATGGTGGATCGGGAACACCACTCGGGCCACATCATAGGTCAGATCAATTTCTTGGATCCATATTGGTTGTGGTTGGTTCATGAAAAATGTTATGAAAGTGCATGGTTTCTATTTTAAGAGTTCAGCTAGATGAGACTAGGGTCTTCAGAACCCAAGGTATAGGTCACTTGTGGGTGCCAAATCACCCCCTCACATAATGAATCTTTAGATTCTATGGTTTTTGGGTTGAGCATGCCTTGTGTTTTAGAATTTATTCTTTTTTTTGAGATTTTGATTCATTATTTAAGAATCATTGTGTTTATATTGAGAATGTATAATTTATTTTTGATAAATATCATTGTTTTTATGGAATTGGAACGAAATAATAGGGCACACTATTACTATATATATTCTAGAAAACCATGCACTAACTATTAATCTTGGTTTGGAAGTATTCCAATGGGACTCGCACCGTTAGTGGATGGTTCTCCAGATTATGTAAAGGTGTGTTGTTGGAAGCGTCGAGGTTAGTATGACTACAGGATTGGTGTAGGAGAAGAAATTAGATCTTAAGGAGGTGGATACACACATTGATGCTAATATTGTAAGGTAACTAGATTAAAATATATATAGTGGTTCCATGGTGAGTGTTGTAACAGGTGTGTATCCAGCCACTAGTGAAGACCCATCTTTGCAATTTCAATATATGGGTCGTGGCTTTGTCCATCCAAGGTGTCTAGACTTGGCAGCATAGCACATGCATGAACAAACTTCTTATTCTGAAAGGTAAAAGTTGGAGGAATTCTAAAAAATTATTAGACTAGGTTTTATGTTTTTGGATAAAAAGACAGTCAGGTATTTGTGGATGGAATTGAGATGGAGGATACACATGGAGAGGACCCATATCTGGTATGGGGGCTACCCAAGTGGAGTAATATCCAGTCCCAGACTCACATGTTGATCCTGTAGTAGTATGACTGGAAGAGGAATAATTTTAATCCTCATCAAGGAAGGGAAAGAATACAATTATTGATTCAGAAGGTTTTATTAACCATAACCAAAGGACACGAGGGAGGAAAGACTACTCTAACTTAGCTACTCCTCATATTACGAGGGAAGAATGTAAGGGTAAACACCCTTAAATGAGTACTAATAATGCATGAAACAATTACATGATCAAGAGGATAGGATCTAACGAGCATGGGGATGGTAAGCAAGCAGGTTTCTCACAGGACAACGACCGAGTGTTTGAAGAATCTATGGCTGATACAAGTGCAGTTGATTAGCTGAGAGAATGGAAAATTCAATCTGATGTTGTGATGTTGGCAATGGAGGATGATCTCCAAAATCATTTGAAAGGTCCTCTTTTCAGTTGGCAGCACTTGTAGGATATTTATTTGGATAAAAATATGGATGAAACATTTACTTTTTATTAATGGTTTTATAATATGTTGTAATGACTAATGAAATAAAGGATTAAGTGGTGAAATATATTATTAAAGTACTTTTTTATAAATCCTTTTCATCTAAAATGTAGCTTCGCTATGGGTAGATTGAGAAGAAAATATATGTTAGTAATTGATTTCATTAGGATTTGGGAATTTTAGGGTTTCCTTAATGGTATTTGGAGATTTTGTTATGGATTGATATTTGAGTTCATGTAAATTTTTTATAATGTATTCTTTGATATTTTAATATATTTCTTATTTTTAGACTGTTCCCCTGCTCAGTCTCATGATGTATTATAAGGGATATATAGGTGAATCCCTAACAACATTTATTTTCATTGGTCAAGGCTCGTCATGATTGATTGATCCATATTCCCTAGACTTAAAGCCTATTGGTCTTACCCTTTTGGTTAAACATCATGATTTTATACAAAAATTATAGAGTTTGAATAATAATAACATCTATTAGATACAAGACCCTGGGAATGTAGTGGATGTTTCATGGATTATTGAGGAGATCACCATTCAACTAGAGCATTCTTATTATCCCAATCATAAGTTCACCACCTTCATGTAAGATGGTATTATTTGGAAGTGGTGGAACACTATTATCAATAATAATCCAAAAAAGGTCAACTCATGGTAACGGTTAAAGGCTTTATACATTTATAAGTACTTCTCCAAAGATATTAAGATAACAAAATTTATGTAACTATACTGCCTCTAGTAAGGTGACCAATTGGTGATAGAATAATCATGTTGCTTCATCGAGCAAGTTCCATACATTTATGATCTATCCATGGATGAATCCTATTATGTGAGAAATTTTGGAAGTGTCTTTCAACTAGATCTTATTATAGTTATGTACAATAGTAACCTAAATAACTATAATGATGTTGTGAAACGATCTATTATAATTGAGGCTATATTAATTGGATCATCAGAGTCGAATGATATATCTACAATTATTGAGAGTGGTAGAGGGAAGTCTAGTGATATGGAATGGATGTGATATAATTCTATCTGGAATATTGATGATATCAAACTAATGTTATGTATCTTCACATAAGATTCATCTTTATTGAATCATTATTGTGCCATAAATATATTAATGAATGACATGAGAATACATTGACTTTGGATACATCGATGAAATGTTATATCTTATGGATGACTAAGGAAACTAGATATGTTTTTTAAAATATTTTTTTGAAAGATAAATTGAATTATATCTTCTCCCCCAATAGATGTTTGTGGTCAATCTAGTAAACCTAATACAGAAGTGGAAACCATTTAAGGACTTCCCATATGTATTGTATTTTCTTTTATTGAATCATTTTATAGTAGTGTTTTATTAATACTAACCAAAAATCAAATTTTAATACTTGGGAATCCCAAGTTTCATTTATGGGTTTTTTGTGTAATTATATTTTATTAGGTTTCATGGGTTTGGTCGATATTTGGTATAGTTTGAGATTTGGAAGATTAGGTTTTGGATGAGTCCTTAATATGGTGGGGCTAACAACATAAGCATGGACTTTGTGTTGATATAAGGTGAGAGTGGTGTAGTTTTAATTCATGTGGTATTTTATTTTCATTAATCATTTATCTATTTTCTTTTCTTATGGGTATGGAATTTAACTTTCTTTTGATGGTTAGACCTATCCCAAATCATTTAATAAATTATATAGTTTTAGAGGTCAGTTTGGATGGGTAATTGTATAGGACCCCGAATATATTTTCAGTTGATCACTGGGTTGGAGTGATCCTTGGTTTTGGATGGAATATATGTATGTTATATATTCCCTCTGTATCTTTTGAGTTTTTATTTTTCTAGTTTCAACCTTCAGATAATCTATTTAGTAGTATTTTTTTTCATTCCTACGAATTTGACAATGTTTTAGCTATTGTTGTGTTTGGGTTCCATAATGAGGACTGGGTTATGGATATCTATCTCAATTGTCCATTTAATTTCTTAATATTTTGGTGTTGATTTTCTAATATGAGGTTAAAAACATATTCTAATTCTTGATAAATCTCTTCTTTTTGAACTTTTAGGGGAGTGTTATGGTTGGTCGAATTATCAGATACTAAATTTCACTTTCAATATTGTTTGTTATTTTATCAAATTGTTTCTGTATTATGGTGGTTTGTGTTGATTTCTTGAATTTGTGATTTTTAGGTTGTTTTAGGGTGTCATACAGTTTCCACATGATTTGTTACAATAGTGCAGGTCTTATGTGAAATAATGTGGGTAGCTTCAGCAGAGTTTTTCAATTTTGGATCATGGTTCTCCAAACTATGTGGGATACATAAGTAGTTGTGTGGGTTATTGTGGTGTGTAATTGTAAATCACATGGTTAGGGTGAACCATGCATCTAACCTTTACATAGGGGGTGTTCATCCTCATAGATTATGTATGGTTGGAACATAGTTTTCCAAATATGGTGGCCAAACCAAGTACCTCTCCCACCTTTATTAGAAGTATACATTTTCTTTTATTACCTTATTTAATGTAAACCCTTTAGGGGTATTTTTTCAAATTCTACCTCCATCCCTTGGGTAATTTCATGGATATTCTTTTAGGGTTTTGGCCAGTTTTTAATGCAATCCCTGCTAAACCATATATTCTTTTTTCATGAATCCTAATTCATTTTTATTTCCCTTGAAATTAATCAGAGGCCTAGGGTTTCCATATGATTGATTTTTAAATAGGATTTTCTTCATTCCAGTGTTACTTTTTTGATTATATACTTTTATGGATCTTGTTGGGGTAGATTAACACCATCATTTATGAAGGTAGTGTTTTGAAAGTGGGCTTCTCCATGAAAAAAACATTATAATTAAATATAAACAGTCTTTCACGATCCCCACCCCACAATGTGTAACCCTCTTGGGCCAAAAATATGAGATGGGAGATAATGACACCAGATTCCTACCTCCAGTTGGACTTGAGTTGGAAACTAGAACTGAGGGTATAATAATCACATAGATGGGAGGAATTACCCTCTAAGAGAACACATGAAAAAGAGAGCGATAAGATGTACCGAAACCAACCAAATTCAAATCCCACAAAAATATAAAAATAATCCCATGTACATATATGTAATTTCAGGAAAAGACTACTAAAACTTGAAAGGGAAAACTACAAATACCAAAAGGATGTAAAACAATAGTAACCATAAAGCTTGAACAACTCCTCCAACCCCAAGATATTAGTAAAAAACTAGATCCCCATCCTCCTCCAAGTGACCTCAAAATAGTAGTATATAATGGGGTGAGTAAAACAGTATACACAGTAGGATCCTCCCAAGTTCCTCTCATGTAAAAGCAATGAATGCTTGCTAAAATAGGGTGAAAAAAAGTGAGACTAACTCATCACCTAAACAGGTATACTATGTTCCAAGACTAACTATGTCTACTCTAACTAATTACCACATGCAAGAGTATATAATATAATAAAAAATATCAAGGTTACCCCAAACACTTCTCCACTGGTTTTCCGATTTTCTCTAATGTTGCACATCTTAAGCTTCGCACTTCAAAAAAGGCCTACCAACATACACCTGGGCGTAGCACCACAACATGAAACACGTGAAACGCCCCCACTACATCCATGTAACCAAATTAATTAGGTATTTTTTGGGAGACACCATATCTATCATAATTTTTATCATACATCCGTCTTTATACCTCATTCATTTATATCCCATACACTGAGTAAGAATCCTCAAGCCAACACCACGTATACACATTACACCTATAGTAGTCCATAAGAAACTATATCTAGAATATATGTGTTTGAATAACCAAAAACCATTGGAACCCTATACACACATAAAGGAGGAAAACTAACCATCGTGCACACCTGCACAAGTAACTACTTAGAGAAGAGAATGAGGCCCAAGTGGGTAGTCATCCATTCATCTTCCCACTGGAAAGTTGGGGAAAACACCCCCTAGGGCTCAGAATCCATGAGGTGTGAGTTTCTATAACCAAAAGGGTGGAGTAGAATACAGAAGCACAAAAGTATAGAATATAATACATATCACAACCACAGTATGGGTAGAACCGAGTCTTAGACTCAACTGTAGGTAACGTCTCTCAGACTCCCGACTACCACTGCTAAAACTAGATATCCCATAAGTATATTTCCATTAAAAGAGAGATATTAAGTTAAATATCCCTTTTTATCTGTTTCAAATTACATAATTAATTATATAACCATTAATTATCCATTATTAATTCCACATTAAATTTTATAAGCATCAAACCAAGTACCATGCCCTCTAGGCAAAACTAAACCAAGTCAAAAGCTTCTCAAATTTATTACCTCAGCATTGCATCCCAGCAAGATCCAACCCAATGGGTTAAAATCATTTATTCAATAATTTATTAATAGTATTATTTATTTCCCATAATTCTAGGAATTCTATAAAAGAAAAAATAATCTACCAGACACAAGGGCTCAACACGGTTAGTGATGGACTGCCCTTCAAGACTTTGTTTCCTATAGCGGGAGCATAGACCCAAACATTCTTGAGATCTAAACACAGAAATCATGTGTCATACCTTATGCCTCTTCACCTTCACTGATAATATGGCAAGAAATAAAACCTTCTTTAAGTAGTGGGGATGTTAAAGAAGATAAACAACCAAAAAGATTCAAAAAGCATCAAACATTCATAACCAACCTATTTCATCATCTATAGCGCTCTACCAGACACCCACATGCATAATTCAATGCATATCACCACTCTATGTGTCAAATTCTATGCCAAACCAAGGGATTCCATTCCCCACATACAACAACATCCTCCCAGGATCATCCATCTTTGGCTCAAACCTCAACAAAAGAAGCTGGAAAACATTCAACCAGCAACTGGGCTCTCATCCCCAGGCAAGGCATCTAGCTTTCACACACAACGAGCACTCATGACTCTATGCATAAGGATCCCAGCATATACAATAAATAGGGTAACATAGAACCATGCTGGTGTTTGTCTTTTGTCAAAAAACTAGTCATTTAATCAATCTTGAAATAGTTGGTTCATTTAAACATAAAAAACTACATCCATCATATTATCAACAGTTGACCACAATAAAAAATGGATTCAAAAACACACATCTTTATCTTTATTCAATTAATTTACACCTAATCTCATATTTTTGTTCTTTACCAATTTTTATTATGAAAAAAATTCTGAAAAAAGGAACCATAAATGTCACACTTTCTAGAAAACACAAGAGGAAAAAATATACAGTCTATAAAAAATTATTTATCCAGTTCAAATATTTATTATGTAAATTCAATTTTGATTCCGCATCATAAAACATGATAACTCTATAGTTTCACATAAAATAAAATATAATACTTTAATCCCCTACCTCAAAAGTTATCATATGTTCTTTTCGTGAGAATGAACAACCCAAAAAATCATGGTCACCTCTCCGGGAATACTGTATTTACCTGAAGAAACTGAGGAACCACCACACCAATCATCACCCAAGAAAACACTGTTAGAAACATGGAGAACACATTCCATGACATAGGAAGGAGGAATGAAAGGAGAGGAACCCAAACGAATGATTGTAGATCATACATCATATTAATTATTGATGAACACTTCTTCATTGCACCAAAACTTAGGGTGCGCATGCAGTAGGAAGAAACTACAGGGAAGACACGATCCATGGCTATAATACTATGCACTACTCCTATGAGAATAAGGATTGTATTGAGTATCTCAAACTAGATAACAATAAGGAAGAAAAAGGGAGTAAGAGATCTTAGAACTTTAGAAGATTTAATAGAGTAGCAGTTTATGATATGGTGGATTTTCTATTAAGACCGGTCCTGTCATAAATCACACGTATTGACTGAGTAAATGCTTCTAGACTATAAGTAAAAATTAAGATATGAGTAATGGGCATAGAATCATCCTTAAATTAATTAAAATAAGGAATTGAATGAATTTTACATCAAATGAAATTTCAAATGAGTAAAACCATAGGAAATCATGAAAAATCATGAAATTTGACAAATGAAATGACACATTTCTTGAAACATTGTTCATGACACAATTTTGGTGCCACCGTTTTGGTTCCACCATATCGCTTCCTCTGTTTCGGTGCCCCCATTTATGTTACATTGTTTTAGTGCCCCCATTTTTGTGCCACCATTTTAGTGCTACCATTTTGGTGCCACCGTTTCGATGCAACCATTTCGGTGCCACCATTCTGGTGCCACCGTTTTGGTGCCACCTTTTCTATGCCACATTTTCAGTGCCAGAGATTCAGTGGCACCGTTTTTGTGCCACTATTTCTGTGCCACCATTAATTTCCCCAATTTCTGTGCCACCATTTCTATTCCACCATTTCAGTGATACCATTTTGGTACCGCCATTTTTGTGCCACCGTTTCAGTGCCACTATTTCTATAATACCTTTTCTATGTCACTATTTCGGTGCCACCATTTCTATGACACCATTTCCATGCCACCATTTCCATGCCACCATTTTTGTGCCACCATTTAAATTCCACCATTTCTGTGCCACTATTTCTATACCACCTTTTCAATAATTTGGAAACATAAATGACAGAGTTCTGGAAACACTATTCACAAAACTAAAAATTTGGAACAGTGTTGGTGATAAGTCATCTTGACATCACCAAACACCTCTGACACTTGATTTAGGAAAAGGAATGGATCAGATACGTCCAGGACATTACATCAGAACCTCTCAAATCATTCTCATCCCCGAGAATCCAAAAGGAACTTAGATAGGAAACAAAAAAAAGGCATATGAGAAAATAGTCTTTGAGATACCTCTCAAGGCTCTAACCACCAAATGAGATCAACTACCTCAAAATGGAACACACAAAACCACAAAACACCCAAAAATAGATTCTAAACACTCTCTCATGGGAGATACCTCTCAAAATATATCATGCCACACATGAAAAAAAATAAATACATCTCATAACCAAGAATGGTCTACAACCACAATCCATATATCATTACAAAGAAAGAGTTAAACATCAAACAACTCGGGGTACTGAGCACATATCTCTGACTCATGCTACTAAGTAATCTCCTCCACACCATTGTTCTACCACAAGAAACGATCCATGGTAGTAACACACCCACACAACACCCTCTCCTTACAGTATTGGATCTATATAGGCCAATCCTCAAAGGTTTCATCATTTTCAAAATCAATATCACCCGAATAGTTTACATGAGAGTTATTATGAATATAATGACGGAGATGTGACACATGAAAAACATCATGTATCCAGCTCTTCGGTAGGGGATACACCATGACTCCAACATTAGACAACACATAGAAATTCCCAACAAACCAGGATTAAAGCTTACTCCTATGACCTAACCTTCATTTCCCATGATGGGGAGTCACCTTTAGAAAAATGTGATCCCAAATGAAAATATCTAGAGGTATACTCTTTTGATCAGCATAGGATTTTTGACAATCATGCACTGCCTTCATCCTCTCATGAATTATCTAAACCATCTCTATCCAATTATGTACTAGTTCTGGATCAATAATTCTTGACTATCCGACCATAGTCCAAAACAATGTATAAAAAAAATGTCAGTTATAAAAGCTTTAAATGACTCCATATATATTGGGGAGTGGAAACTATTGTTTTAAAAGAACTCATCCAAGGGTAGGTGTGTCATCCACAAACCTCCAAAATCTAGGACACAAGAGTACAACATTTCTTCAATAGTTCGGATGGTCTGCTATGTCTGACCATCCATCTATAGATAAAAAGCAGTGCTAAGGCATATTTGAGAACAAAAATAATGTTGGAGATCTCATCAAACCCTCTAGAAAAAATAAGGGTCTCAATTAAAATTATTTTCTTATGGAGTCCATAGAGTCTCACCACCTCCTCCAGATAATGCCTCAACAAAACCTCCACTGAGCTCAACTCCATGATCTCTATGAAGTAGGATAATTTCATCAAGAGATCCACTACCAGAAATATATCGCCATATCATGCATGATCTAGAGGTAAAATGATAACAGATTCCATCTATATATCCTCCCACTTCCACGTAAAAACATCTAATATCTATAAAAAAGCACCATGAACATGGTGGTCGACCATCACCTTCTGGAAACCAAACTTTGAGACAAAAACTATGAAACTACACACTTCAACCAAGGACACAAAAACTAACTCCTCATGGAATGGTACATTTTCCTCATGTTAGGATGTACCACTAACGGAAGATCAGGAAACTCTCTAAGAACCATAACATGCATCACCGAAGGAATTAAAATACTTCCCTGAAACAACACTCAGTGGTTCTCATCCACCAACAAACCATCAGAGGCCTCACCAAAAATAACTCAATCTCTCCAGAAATCTACCTTAGGATAACCCAACTGGGACTCTTCTAATTGCTACACAAGATATGACTGTACAACCAGGTGGAAAAGACAACCTCTACCCTTGACTTCTCCCATAGTCATATGAAACACTAAATGCACTTCCATCACTCTTTAGGAATCACCAGATTCATGCACTAAACCAATACATTACTTCCATCTCAATGCACCAGCTAAAACATTCCCTTTACTAGGTATATATGAAATTTTGAAGTCGTAATACTATAACAACAATATCAACTGATGCTTATGTATGTTCAAGTCATGTTGCAAAAAACATACCTCAAAATCTTATGATCGATGAAAACTACAAAGTGCTCTCGGAGGAGGTAATTTCTTCACAAATTCAATATGAACACTACTACTGCCATCTTGAGATCGTGGGTGGCACAATAAAGTTCATAGGGAAAAAATATATGATACCCATAAGAAATGACCGATCTATCTTGTATCAGAATACAACCTAACCCAATATGTTAAGCACTGTAGAAAACATCAAACTAAACTCCCGATGTTGGTAGGAAAAGAACTTGGGCACTAAGAAACATCCCCATTAGATACTTGAAAGCTGCCTAACATAGATCAGTCTAGCTGAAAGCCTAATCCTTCTTAGTTAATGCTATCATAGGATCTGCAACACGAGAGAAATCATCCATGAACCTCCTTTAATATCCATATAAAAATAGGAATCTTTGCACCTCTGACACTATCTTGGGGGAATCCCAAGACTAAACTACTTCAATCTTCATTGAATCCATATCTAATCCCTTCTGGGATACAACATGCCTTATGAAATGGTCTTCATGAGCCCAAATCTCACACTTAGACAACATCCCAAAGAGTTGATGTCAATAAAGAACTCCCAAAAAAGAATCTAGATGCTCAAGATGGTCCTCCTCAAACGTGGAGTACTTGAAGATGTTGTTGATGAAAAAAACCATGAACTTATCCAGGAACTCAAAGAACACAACATTCATCAACCGTATGAACACATTTGGAGCTTTTTTCACACCAAACAACATCACCAATAACTTGTAATGCCCTTGATGACAACGAAAACCAGTTTTGGGAATATCCTCATCATGCACTCACATCTAATGATACTCAGTCCGTAAATTAATCTTCAAGAACCAATTCTCACAATTTCATTGATCGAATAAATCATCAATATGTGGAAAGAGATATTGATACCTCACTGTCACTTTGTTCCAGCAACAATAATCGACACATAACTACAAACTGACGTCATCCTACATTCCCAAAAAAATGGTGCACCCTAGGGTGACACACTCAGATAAACCAAACCACACCACAGTAGACCATAAATCTATATACAAAACTCATGTAACTCAAAAGGGGTGATCCTATATAGAAACATAGGGATAGGAACCACTCTTGGATGTAACATGATCCCGAACTCGATCTCTCATCAAGGGGGTAATTCTACAACCTTTTCTTGAAATACATCAAGATTCTCTTCAAAAACCCTAGGAAACACTAAATAATGAACCTACAACAATGTAAACATCAGTTCAGCCATCAAGAATTACAAATAAGGAACACGCCGCTATCCCATTTGAGGGTCCTGCTCACCAAAAAACACCGTTAGATCTCTATCAGTATCAAAGAACACAACCTATATCTGGATGTAATCCACAATATCCGACACCATATACAACCAATCTATTATAAGGATGACATCTTATGGTTGTATCCAAAAACATATAATATCTCCCCAAGAGCGGAATTTCCCCAGCAATAGCTCATAGTCTCTACATACTTCAAACTAATCATCTCGACCTCTAACTGCTGTAGTCAATGCCAAGGGCACTAGAAGCCTCTCAACCTCAAGACCCAGAACATGGAAAAAGGGTGTTGTTATGAATTAGTGTGTGGATCATAAGTCAAAAAAGGCATACACCCAAGTATAAAATAAGAAAAGGGTACCTTGAATGATATATGGACCACCTAGCGCTAGAAATGCAAAAGCATGATGAAGACCATGACCTGCTCTATGACCTCTCTGACCCTGATGATGACAACCAACATGGTAATGCTCTACTATAAGAGGATATGGAGCATCCTAGGGATATCCTATGCCATCCCCATCTACTCTCTGCTGATCCAATGCCGATGCAACCTACTGCTACTGCCTTGGTTGGAACTTCCTCAATAGAAGAACCAAGAGAGGAACACCTGGTGCACGTTGACTACTCTAAAAGGTTGGGAACTCTCTCTACAAATGACCTCAGCCTCCATAAGAAAAAAGTGAATGATCCCTTTTCATAGGCATAAGAGCATCCACCCCAATGAAATGACATACTGAGGGATGGTATGTAACACCCCGACCCTAGTTACCCAGATCTGGTTCATTATTTTAATACATGGGCATGACTACAAGGAATTATGTCCCGAAGGACCGATCAGTTTAGTAGTCTTGGAAAATAGATTACATATATTAACTTTACATTACAATTTCAAACATAAAACATAGAATAAATAGTTCTTTGAGAATTCCATTATTCCATTTAGCTTAACCCTGCATATCAATCATAATACACTTCTTAGAATCCTGGGAAAATAAAACATAAGAAAGGGGTGAGCTCAGATGCTCAGTAAGGGTAAATAATTTAGCGAAATCTATAAACGTTTAAGGAAGGATGTGTAATAAAAACAATAGCCTTTTAAATATAAAATTGAACATAATATGGAAAAATAAATCAAAAATTACCATATAAACATTCACATGGATATTCTACTAGTCAAATAATCGCATGTAATAACTAATTTCATAATCATGGAATGTATAATGCCGAAGTTTAATTTTTCTGTCATGGCCTCGTGCAAGGACCTATGGGTTAACTGTAACCAGACCCTAACCCGGAGATCCTATGTAATCGGACTCTATCCTGGAGGGCCTCTATAACCGGACTACAACCCCGAGAGCCTCTGTAACCAGACTCCAACCCCGAGTTCCTCTGTAACCGGACTCCAACCCGGAGATCCCCTATAATCGGACTCCAACCCAGAGAGCCTCTATAATCGGACTCCAACCCGGAGGGTCTGCTCTAACCAGAACCCAAACCGGAGGGTTTACTTTTACTGGTCCCCAACCTGGAACATACTATACCAACACATTCATCTTAAGAAGAGGTCTAAATATAACATAAACATTTGTATTAAAACTAGCATATGAAATGTCAATACTTTAACCACAAGCAATGAATGGTATAAAAATAGAACATCCACAGTAAAACATATCACAAAACCTTAAATAAAATATTGAATCTTTGTATCATAATAAATCAACATTAGACAAGTTTATCATTTATCAAAGGATGTTGACATAGATGAAATCAAAACTATTTGAGAGAAATATCTCTTTCTATTTTGAAATCATTTCAAGGCACATAATTATAAAAGAAAAAATTTATTTTGAAAATATTATTATAATATTTTAAGGGAAGATTTGATGATGTTATAACAAAGGAAAATAGCTACACCCACCATATAAGTTAAAAAATACATTCTTACCAATTTTTTGTCAAAAAGGTTATAAAGTACCTTGTTTGGAAAACAACGGAAAGATTCCTATAAAACATCTTATAAAAAGTCAAAAAAGGTTATAAAGTACTTTATCCCATTTCCTAGTATATAAAAAATGTTTTGAAATACATATTTAAGAAACATGGATGTGGATGATATAGATGTCCCAGTAGATACTTATGTGAAAACAACCTCGGATAGTAAAGAGATTCTGAAATTAACCCTTACCAATTTGGTAACTTACAAAACATACACCGCATGAAACAAGTATCTTATAATGAATATTTAAATAAACATAAATTAAAGAGTATTACACATAGAATAAAATTTTGGTTAGTACATACACCACCGAAAAGGTAATAGTGGCAATATGGCATGAATCTCACGGGACTAAGGAGTGAGATGAAAACCCCTTACCTTGCACTTTTTTAGTCGAGGGTACGTTTAACCTACTGTATGAAGATCTTAGTATGTTATTGAATTATATGAACCATATTAATATTTATGATATTGTACATGATTCATTAATGACTTTATACTACCCATTTAATAATAATTTCCATGTTAAATTAACATTTCGGGTAATAATCACTTTTTTTATCGTACGCATTTTAACTTGTTATTCTTGATTGTATCACTTAGATCAAGATTTAAATACTTCCAGAATATAAAACATGATTTATATATCATATATATATATAATATAAATATTTATAAAAGACATATAAATGAAATGGAAAACACCGTTTATGGAGACGGTAGTCCGTACGTACGAATAAAAGTTGTTTTCGTTTTCGTATCATATTGAACAGAACTAAGAGAATAAGATATATGTAAGTACATATATATATCTCTATTAGAATTATTTTTTCATATATTAGATACTTATTAGTAATATATATTTTTATAGTTGTCGATGAATGGTGAATGTGGAAATGAATCTCATCGCGTCGTGGAGACGGTAATCCGTATGTATGCACGAGCGACAATATCAATTCCTTAAAGTTGTGGAATTGGATGGTAAATTAATTTTACAGAGACATTATCATGTTATTTTAATTATTTAAATACATATTTCTCATCATTGTATCCATCCAAATAACATAGTGTTGAATAACAAATTACACCAGGTCGTGGAGATGGTAAGCCATACGTACGCACGCATGGTGACATTATCATTCATAAGATAGATTGAATAATGAATATAGTTGTTCCATATTTATAATAACATCATAGTATATAGAAGATATTGGATTTATTATTTTAGAATTGAAACAACAAAGAAAGAGTAAGTGTAAGAATAAGAGAACTTGAAAGATAGTGGTGAAATCATTACCTTTTCATTAGGTTACTCATTTTGATTTGATCAAAATGGATCCTTATGTGGGATTTATGACCAGAGGAAGTCCTATAGGATGAATTTAGGATAGTTGGGAGGATATTTGGGTAGGGGTTGGCTGAGAAAAATGGCTTTGACAGTGTCAACTAGGGTGAAGGGGGAGTGCCCTTTTATAATAGGGGTGAGGGGCACCTTAGAAAAAACATAAAATAATATTTAATAATAAAATCATTTTCGTTTTCTAATGGCTAAAAAATGTATAAATTAAAGGCCAAGGTGGGTCTGTGTCGAAAACTACTCAACAAATAGGTTTTAGTTAGGTTTGGGTCACCATAATAACCTTAACTTTTAGATTTAACTCTTAGTTAAATAGTTTAACATTTACCATCTCTCTTTCCATTTGTATATTATATGGTTAATAAACATACCATAAAATTCCAAAAGAACACCAATTGGTTCATTAATGTCTTATATATTATTATATAAGTCTTTTGGCAGAACCTTAGATTTTTTGGACTATTATATCAATTAATAATATAATATTTTTTTTAAAAACTCTTTTATGTAAATTTCGACACTATTTAGTATTTTGTTTTTTCTAAATTAATAACTGCATTACTACTTTGAAAAAAAATTCATCTAACAAACCCTAATATGTCATATTAACCTATTAAATTAGTTTAATTCAAAAAAAGTTTCAAATTACTATTATTTGGAAATTTATAATATCAATTATTTTAGTTTTTCATTAATACAGTAATTACAACATCATCATTGTGTCATAAATAAATTTAATTATTTAATGTCTAAAATATATAAATAAAATACCATTATGTAGGAAATAGTTTTAGATTTTAATGAATATTTATATTATAATTTATCTAATGTGTAACCCTATATTAAAAATGTTATAGTTATTAGACTTTGAATATAACACTTTTAACTCTTCTTTGAATTAAATAATAATAAATGTCTAATCTAATCCAAGTGGAACCAAGAGGTTCATATTTTATTCCTAAGGTTCTGTTTGGACTAATTACACTTAACCAATAGAATTATGACATGTGTTAGGGTAAGAATAATATCATTTTACCCTTAATTACCCTTTCTTACTTTTAACCGTGGTAAATAAAATTAAAAAGTAACTATTCATAAAAAATTATTTTTATCTTATTGAACCAATTTTTTTATTACTGATATCAACCGTGTCTCTCATGTTTTTGAAATTCCACTCACAAAAGAGGTAAAATTATGTTTTATGTGAATTTGCAAATTCTCCTAGGAGGTGGGTAAAAGATGCTGAAAAGTTCAATAAAATTTTATATATCTAATATTATTACAATATAACTCCACTGAATTACATTGAACATATATAGGTATTATGTATCTATTTTGACCTAAAAAAAAGTTAAATAAAATAAATAATTATTTAAATAAAATATCGGTTTTAAATAATAACTCAGTGTTTTTCACTATTCGTCAAAAATTGAAAGTTTTCAGAAAAATACAAAAAATTCACCCTAAGCTAATTTTGATATTATGAATTTAGAAATGAAGTCTATTTTACCAAATTCAAAACATAGAAGTAAAATTTATTAATTTAAAATTAATTCTCATTGTCAAAACTAAAAGGCGTATTTTTAAGAAACAATAACTATCAAAAGATTAACACTTGTTTATGCCCAATCTCAAAGGGAAATTACATACAATGAAAAGCATTGAATTAATTGGTAAAAATATATTCTATTTATACTTCTAATGTATTATAAATTATTTTGATTAAAAGAGTTGTTTTTAGTTAAAATATAGTATTTTTCACTATGTTCCCAAATATGAAAGTTATCATAAATAACACCAAAATTTTATTGAAACTAAATTCTTATGTCCTGACTCTAAAGAAGAAGTTTATTTTTTCAAATTGAATATATAAAATTTTCAAATATTGGATTTAAAAGGTGTTCACCATTATAAGGCGGTAAGAGTACATTTTTTGAAAAATACTTCTTTTATCTGAAAAAAATTAATTAGTCCTTACATTATGTCTAAGAAACTCATAATATGGATTCTAAAATTATAAGGATTATATATAGTTCAAAATTCAGTTAATACTATTCATAACAGCTTTTGAATGGCTAGTTTGGTATGTCATGGTGCCCTTGAATTCGGTGTTGCGTGTAGTGCATGTTATTGAATTACATTGAAGAAATAACATACTATGAAATCTTGGGGTGTTACCTTCTTCCCTCCTTCAATAAATTGCATCCTCGCAATTTGAAATTGTTCTTCAAAAATAAAAGGATTAAAATAGAAAATACCTTTTTGGAGAACTCATATCGGAAATTGGGTTAATATAATTTAGTCTTAATAAGAGGAAATATATATATATATATACATATGACAAGTATAGTTACATCCTTTAACAAATTCCTACCACAAACTCATCATTCACTCCAAAAAGATTTCAAAAAATATTATATTTGTCCTAAGGGTTCCAAAAATAATGAATTTATAATTCACCTATCAGACCCTTTAAAAAAACAAGATTATACCATCCAGGGACTTCATGTAGTCGAGTGGTAGGATATAAATCCCAATCACACTATGGTATGGGTTTGATTCCTGCAGCTTTGTCCAATGCGATGGATTGTCACATAGTCTATGTGTTGTCCTTTTTATAACAATCCAAAAATAACCTAAAAAAATATTACCTTATTTCAAACATAATCTATTCCAAACATTAGACTTATCCAAAATACTTCTATCCAAACTCACAGTCCAAAATTTATAAGGAAGTTAAACACAATGAAGATCCTTTTTACCACGTAATAACATGTGTATACATTCATCATATATTCTTTTAAAACATCGTAACAACTTTATTTATTACATTCGTGCTCCCTTATTCCTTATAGAATAATATATATATTCCTTATATGCAAAAATTTTGAATACTAGAGCAATCATGGAATAAACAAACCATTAATCAGTTCTATGATAATCAATAATATCCAATATAATGTTTCCAAATCAACCATCTCTTATTCCAAAATTACTACCATAGTATCAAGACCATATAATCTCAAATTCACAATGAAATAGTACTATAGTATAATCCTTATTTATTTCCATAATTCATATAACCAGTACATCGTTGATACAACACTCAAATGGAACAATACATTAATAACAACATACGAACTCTTAATCATTCATCTTCATCTTCGGTAGTATCAAAACCTGATTCTTATCCAATAACAGCATTTGGGGTGTACTATGATGATTTGTATATTGATTTGCGTAGTGTCCCAACTCCTTACAGATGAAGCATTGTACATTTGAAACTTTTTTCTTACCCTTTCAATCACGTACATGGTTTCCTTTTTCTCTACACTTATAACAAAATATCATTCCCTTCAAGCATTTACCAAGGTGATTCTTTCCACAGTTATCACATACAGGGAAATCCTTCTTTTCCCTCTTCCCTTTATCCATCTTTCTCTCTTCCATCCTTTTCTTCTCTTTCTTCCCTTCAAATCCATAGGACTCAAAGAATTTTTTACTTAACTTATTAACATATGATATTATTTCTTCATATGTTGAGAATACATGGGAGACTATTTTCATTCTAAATGTTGTCTTAATACTGTGAAAGATATGATCCTTCCTACTCTTTGGATTATATGTATTGCTGGAGGTCACCTTCCTTTTATTGGGTGCCATTTCTATACAATGGCATACACTAGGTCAGTTTATGAATTGAAACGAATAATTCCAAACATGTAAAATACCTAATGTAAATTGAAAAGTTTATGGATATAATTCATAAAAATATTTTCTTTGAGGAGTTATATAATCTTAAATCCTATATAATGATTTTTAATGAAAAAGAGAATTATTCTAAGCATATCCCCCGAGAGTATCGTAACCGAAAGTGCATCAAGGCCCATTGTTGTGCACCACTTCTCGTTCGAGTCTAGCTCAAAGCGGTGTTTTCGGGTTTTACCCTAGGTACATCTGTGACAGAGCCTCCTGTTCCTACTCGTATCCAGATAGGGATGTATTTGCTTGGAAAACTCACAAAATATCTACATTACCAAAATTCTATGAAGTTATTCAATACTAATCCTCAAATTTTATCTTATGGTAATGTGCTCTAATCAGAGTTTATCTAAATATATTCCCCAAGGTTATTGCTAAACTTTCTCTGATACCAATTGTAACACCCCAACCCCAGTTACCCAGAGATGGTGCATTATTTTAATACATTGGCATGATTACAAGGAATCAAGTCCCGAAGGTCTGATAAGATTAGCAGTCTTGGAAAATAGATTACATACATTAACTTTAAATTACAATTTCAATCATAAAACACAGAATAGATAGTTCTTTGAGAATGCTAGTGTTCCCTTTAGATTAATACTGCAAATCAATCATAATACACTTCTTGGAATCCTGGGAAAATAAAACATAAGAAAGGGCTTAGCTGAGATTCACAGTAAGGGTAAATATTTTAGCGGAAGCTATAAACTTTTAAGGCATGATGGGTAATAAAACAATATCCTTTTAGATATAAACTTGAACATAATATGGAAAAATAAATCAAACATTACCATATAAACATGCACATGGATATTCTACTAGTCGAATAATCACATGTAATAACTAATTTCTTAATGAGGGAATGTATAATGCTGAAGTTTAATTTCTGTGTAATGGCCTCGTTCTAGGACCTAGGGGATACCTGTAACCGGACCCCAACCCGGAGAGCCTCTGTAACTGGACTCCATCATGGTGAGACTCTGTAACCGGACACCAAATCGTAGAGCCTCTTTAACCGGACTCCAACCCGGGGAGCCTCTGTAAGTAGACTCTGACCCAAAGAGCCTTTGTAACCGATCTCCAACCTAGAGAGCCTCTGTAATCAGACTCCAACCTGGGGGGTCTACTGTAACCGGACCCCAACCCTAAGGGCTTACATTTACTGGTCCTCAAACCGGAACATACTAGTCCAACACATTCATCTTAATAATAGGTTGAAATATAACATAAACATTCGTATTAAAACTAGCATACGAAATGTCATTACTTTAACCATAAACCATGAATGGTATAAAAATAGAACATCCACATTAAAACATATCAAAAAACCTTAATTACAATATTGAATATTTGTATCATAATAAATCTACTTCAAACAAGTGTAAAATTTATCAATGGATGTAGACATAGATGAAATCAAAACTATCTGAGAGAAAAATCTCTTTCTATTTTGAAATCATTTAAAGTCAGATAAGTATAAAAGAAAACATTTATTTTGAAAATATTCTTATAATATTTTAAGGGAAGATTTTATGATGTTATAACGGCAGAAAGTATCTGAACTCACCATATAAGTTAGAAAATACATTCTTACCTTAGTTTTGTCGAAAAAGGTATAAAGTACCTTGTTTGGAAAACGACGGAATGATTTCTTTCAAAACATCTTATAAAAAGTAAAACAAGGGTATAAATTACTTTTTCCCATTTTCTAGTAAGTAAAAAATATTTTGAAATACATTTCTAAGAAACATGGATGTGGATGATAAAGAGGTCCCAGTAGATACTTACGTAAAAACAACCTCAGATAATAAAGATATTTTGAAATTAACCCTTACCAATTTGGTAACTTATGAAACATACACCCCATGAAAGAAGTATCACACAATGAATATGTAAATACACATAAATTAAAGTTTATTACACAACTAATACAATTATGGTCCATACATACACCACACAAATGGTAATAGTGGCAATATGGCATGAATCTCACGGGAATAAGGAGTGAGATGAAAACCCCTTACCTTGCACTTTCCTTTATTTGAGGGTACGTTTAGCCTCTTGAATGAAGAATTTAGTATATTATTAAAGTATACCAAAACCATATTAATATTTATTATATCATACATGATTCATTAATTACTTTATACTACCCATTTGATAAAAATTTCCATGTTAGATTAACATTTCGGGTAACAATCGCTTTCTTTATCGTACGTGTTTTACCTTGTTACTCTTTATTGTATCACTTAGATCAACATTTAAATAAATCCAAAATATAAAACATGATTTATATATCATATATATTTAGAATATAAATAAGTATAATAGACATATACATGAAATGGAAAACACCATTTTTGGAGACGGTAGTCCGTACGTACACATAAAAGTCGTTTCCGTTTTCAAATCGTATTGAACGGAACTAAGTGAATAAGATATATGTAAGTATATATATATATATACATATATATATCTATATTAGAATTATTATGTCATATATTACATACTTATTAGTAATATATATTTTTATAATCGTCGATGAATGGTGAATGTGGAAATGAATCTCATCGCGTCGTGGAGACGGTAATCCGTACGTACGCACGAACAACAATATCATTTCCTCAAAGGTGTGGAATTGGATGGTATATTAATTTTAAAGAGACATTATCATGTTATTTTCATTATTTATATACATATTAATCATCATTATATCCATCCAAATAACATAGTGTTGAATAACAAATTACACCACGATGTCGAGACGGTAAGTCGTATGTACGCACGCATGGTGACATTATCATTCATAAGATAGATAGAATAAGGAATAAAGTTGTTACATATTTATAATAACGTCACAATATATATAATATAATGGATTTATTATTTTATAATTGAAAATACAAAGAATGAGTAATGGAAGAATAAGAGAACTTGAAAGATGGTGGTGAAATTATTACCTCTTCTTCGGGTTCTTCCTTTTGATGTGATCAAAGGGGATCCTTAAGTTTTCATTCTTACCAAAATAAGTACTCTAAGATGAATTTAGGATAGTTGGGAGGATATTTTGGTAGGTTTTGTCTAAGACAAATGGCTTTTAAGGTGTGAATTAGAGTGAAGGGGGAGTGCCCTTTTATAAGAGTGGTGAGGGGCACCTTAAGAAAAACATAAAATATTATTTTATACTAAAATCGTTTTCTGTTTATAATGGCTCAAAAATGTATTATTTAAAGTATAAGGTGGGGATGGGTCGAAACCTACCTAACCAATAGGTTTTAGACAGGTTTGGGACACCATATAAACTATAACCTTTAGATTTAACTCTTAGTTAAATAGTTTGACATTTACCACATCTCTTTGTATTTTTATATTATATGGTTAATAATCATAATATAAAATGCCAATGGAACACCAATCGGTTAATTAATGTAATATATATTATTATATAAGTCTTTTGGAAGAACCTTATATTTTTAGGAACATTGAATAAATTAATAATATAATATTTGTTTTAAACACTCTTTTATGTCAATTTTGACACCATTTGGTATTTTGTTTTTTTCTAAATTCATGACAGCATTATTACTTATCGAAAAATCATCTAATCAACCCTAATATGTCATATTATCCTATATAATTATTTTAATTCATAAAAAGTCTCAAATTAAATTTATTTGGATATTTATAATATCAATTACGTTAATCTTTCATTAATATGGTACTTACTACATCATCATTGTGTAATAAATAAAATTAATTATATAATGTTTAAAAATTATAAATAAATAAAATTATGCAGGAAATATTTTTATCTTTATAATTAATATTTATTGTCTAATTTAACTTATGTTTAACCCTATATTAAAAATGTATTAGTTATTAGACTTTGAATTTAACACTTTTAACTCTTCATTGAAATAAATAATAATAAATGTCCAAATCTAATCCAAGTGGACCAAAGAGGTTAATATTTTATTCCTAAGGTTGTTTTTGGTCGAATTACACTTAACAAATAGAATTAGTACATGTGTTATGGTACGAATAATATCATTTTTACCCTTAATTACCCTTTTTACTTTTAACCATGGAAAATAAAAGTAAAAAGTTACTATTCACCAAATATTTTTTTTATCTTATTGAACCACATTTTTCTTACTGATATAAACCATGTTTCTCGGATTTTTGAAATTCCACTCACAAAAGTGGTAAAATTTTGTTTTATGTGAATTTGCAAATTCTCCTAGGAGGTGGGTAAAAGGAGGTGAAAAGTTCAATAAAATTTTGTATATATACTATTATTATAAAATGATTCCAATGAATTAAATTGAAAATATATAGGTATTATGTATCTATTTTGAACTAAAATAAATTTAAATAAAATAAATAATTATTTAAATAAAAATTCAGTTTTAAATAATAACTCATTGTTTTCACTAATCATCAAAAATTGAATGTTTTCAGAAAAATACAAAAAATTCTCCCTATGCTAATTTTGATATACCAAATTCAAAAATGAATTCTATTTTACCAAATTAAAAACATAGAAGTTTCATTCATTAATTTAAAATTAATTCCCATTTTCAAAACCTAAAGTCGTATTTTTAAGAAACATTAACTATCAAAATATTGAAACTTTTTTATGTCCAATCTCAAAGTGAAATTACATACAATGACCAACATTAGAGTAAATGGTAAAATTATAATATATTTGTACTTCCAAACCATTATAAATTATTTTGATTAAAAAAGTTGTTTTCAGTTAAAATATAGTATTTTTCATTATGCTCCCAATTATGAAAGTTATTACAAAAACACCAGAAATTTATTAAAACTAAATTCATATGTCCCGATTATCAAGAAGAAGTTTATTTTGTCAAATAAAATATATAAAATTTTCAAATATTGGATTTGAAAAGGGTTCACCATTAAAAGGTGGTAAAAGTGCATTTTTTTGGAAAATACTTCTTTTATCTGAAAAAAAAGAAATTAGTTCTTGCATTATGTCTAAGAAACACATAATATGGATTCTAAAATTATAAGGATTATATATAGTTCAAAATTCAGTAAATAGTATTCATAATAGCTTTTGAACGGCTAGTTTGGTAAGTCATGGTGTGCTTGAACTCGGTGTTGCGTGTAGTGCAAGGTAGTGAATTTCTTTGAAGAAATAACGTACTATGAAATCTTGGGGTGTTACATGGGACCTACCCCCGGCCAAACCAAAACTCTTCTTCTCTGAAAATTGAGAACCCTAGACAACATCACTTCTTCATGAGGAATCCTAAAGGCTCCTCTCCCATGATGATCCAATTTTATAATAACATTCTCTCAATTAAACATTCCATGTCCAAGACTTTAATATATGTCTTAAGATTAAATGGGGTATCATGGTACATGATCATTGGACAAAAAGCCACCTCAGAATGTCTTATCATGGCCTCCTCATCTAAAAATAGTTTCGTATATTAGTGTAAAAGGTTCATGAAATGGATTCCAAACTCTTGCACACTAGAGATCTTCTATATAAGGGTAAGAATCTCTTAGTGATTGGAAACCTTTGTGATAGAAGAATGAAACTGAACTATGATCTTGTCTCAGAACTCCTCTAATGAGATCACCTACTCCTCATGATCTATGAGAAACAAGAACCGCCACTTCCTCACTACCCCACGTAGCATCATCAAAACCAATGATACCCAATGCTCTTTATAAGAATGGATTGAGCTGAATTCTATCTCATCCTCCTCCAACAAGTCTTCTATGACTGCATCTAAAATAGAACCCTCATACTTATATATACTATGGTGCTGAAACCCTCAGAGTGTCCTACTCCAAGTGTTGTCATCGTTGACCACCACTCTGTGATGATCATCTGGTGTAGACTACTGATATCTTTTGCGCAAAACTGACAAGGATGTAGACCTAGAGCCATACATACTAAATAAAAAATAGTTAGGGATCCTAAACCTATAATATCGAAGACTCAACATTAATTAATAGTTTTTATTTATTCACATTATGTTAACTGACCCCAATGTATACCCATTCAAACACATGTTCAAAGAAGAATTATGGATGATCCTTTCCTAAGTCTCTACTATGAAACAATTATGACCTTGTTTGGTAGAAACATTAAACATAAAGGTTTGTGCATCATATCATAAGGGGGCATAAATACAAGTTTCTCAGCCGATATCTAGTGTTTACAACACTTTCTAAACTCAACTAACACCATTTACCATCCAACTCATGCAACCTCACCTTGCCTAACTGAAAACTCCATCCTTTCCCTGAAACAGACCTCTAATACCACTCTATCATGACCCAAACCACACAAAGTGTACTCCTCTTGGACTGGAAATGTGGGAAGGGAGATATTGACACCTGCGTCCTGCCTCCAGTATACCCTGGGTTGGTGACTAGCACCGAAGGTATAATAATTACACAGATGGGAGTTATTACCATCTAAGATAACACATTAGAAATATATAGATAAAAATAGAACAAAACAACTCCAACTCATACATCAATATAAAAATAAACCGATATAAACATATGTAATTTCATGATCAGGCTACTTCAACTAAAAAGGGAAAACTGCAAGTACCAAAGGAAGTAAAATAGTAGCGACCACAAACCCCGAACAACTTCTGCAACCCCAAGCCAGTAGTAACCAGCCTGATCTCCAACCTACTCCCAGTGACCTAAAAACAGTTATATATACATAAGTTGAGTGAAAATGTATACTCATTAGAATCCTCCTTGGATCCTCTCATGAAAACGTAATGAAAGAAATCAAAAGCATAGTGAACAACAAGTAAACTAACTCACACCTAAATAGGCATACTATTATCCAAGCCTTACCATAGATACAATCACAAAGTTCCATATACAAGATAATATTATATAATAAATAATATCTAGGGTACCCTACTACCACTTCCCTACAGGTTTTCTGTTTTTCCCCAATGTCACACATCCTAAGCATATCTCTCTAAAAAGGCTTTCCCCCAGACACCTTAGAGTTGCACCATAATATAAATGTCATGAAAACCCACAACAACGTACATATAACCAAAGTTAACAGGTAGTTTATTGGAGCCACCATATCTCGTATAACATGTATCATATGTCTTTCATTAATCCTCATGCCATTACAGTCCATATACTGAGTAAGGATCCTCAATTCAACACAGCCAATACATGCTACATCTATAAAAGTTTATAAGAAACTATATCCAGAATATATGTGTGTGAATAACCAAAAGACATTAAATCCCTATACCCAGATATATATGGAAAACTAACCATATTTCCTACTATTTCAATTAAATACCAAGAGAAGAGAGCAGGGCCAAAGGGGGTAGTCAATATCTAACATCCCACCATAATGTTATGGAAAAACACCCACATGTCTCTGAATCATGGGGTGTCAGTTTTTCTAATAGATAGGTTGGGTTAGCATATATAAACACAAAAGGTACATAATATAACACATCTCAAAACCACACTATGTGTAGAACAAAGTCTTAGACTCAACTAAAGCTAACGATTCTTAGACTCCTGGATGCAATTGCTAATACTTGATATACTATAATCATATATACTTTTAAAGAGAGATATTAAGTTACTTATACATTTTTATCAATTTCACATTATGCAATTAATTATTATACTATTATTATTTCCACATTACATTTTATTAGCAACACACCAAGTTTAATTCCCTACAGGCATAACTAAACCAAGTTCACATCTTCTCATAAATATTTCCTCAGCATTGCATCCCAGCAAGCTCTAACCCAGTGGATTAACATCTATTATTCAATCATTTATTAATATAATTATTATTTTCTCATAATACCTAGAATTATCGAAAACAAATTAAGCTACCGAACACAAGGGGCTCAACACAATGAGTAGATGGACTACCAATCAATCATTTTTTACTTATATTTAGAGCATAGACCCATCCATCCTTGAGAAACTAAACAAGAAAAGAATGTGGAATACCCTATGCATATTCACCTCCATTGGAAAGAGGGTATGAAAGTCCATATACCTTTCATAGTTGGGATTTTAAAGAAGATAAACAACCAAAAAGATTCAATATGAATCCAACATTCATAACTGACCCATTTCATCGTCTTCGGTGTCCTCTCCAACACCCACATCCATAAAACAATTCATCTTTCCACTCTAGGAGTCAACTATTGCCCCAACCCATGGGCCTTCCTTCCCCACATACCACAATATCCTCCCATGAATGTCCATCCTAGGATCACCGTACAACACAAGTAATAGGAAAACAATCAAAAAGAAACTGGGTTGTCAACCCTAAGTAAGGCATCTAGCCTTCACACACAATGAGCTCTTATAGCTCTAAGCATAAGGATCATGTCCTTTACAAGGAATAGGGTAACTCATAACCCTCCTATGAATTCTATTTTATCCAAAAACCTGTTATTTAATCCATCTATAATTATTCGATTTATTTAAGCATGCCTAACTACACCAAGTTGATTATCAACATTTTACAGCAACAACAACCATATTGAAAATCATACATCATTATCTTTATCCTATTAATTTGAAATTTGTCTCAACTTTAAATTATTTACCAATTTCCATCAAGAATGACATGATAAACAAATAAAGCATAGATATGACACTATCATGAAAAAACAAGAGGCCACAACATACAATTGATACAAATTTATTTATCCAATTAAAATATTTATTATATCAATTCCATTGTGATCTAGTGGGATAAAACATGATAACTCAAGAGTTGGATGTAAAATAAAAGAGAATCCATGATTCCCCTACCTTAAAAGGTTTTAAAATTTCTTCGCATGAGAACAACCAATACAATAGGTCGTGATCCCCTCTCTTGGAAGAATTCATCCACCCGAGGATGTAGAGAAACCACCACACAAACCAATAGCTTTGAGAAATATATTACAAACGTGGATATCACATTCCATAACAAGGAAATTTTTAATTGAAGGAGAAGAACCTAGAATATTGGAATTAAAACAAACCTCATATCGAAGAAGGATTGAAACTTACTAGTTTCACCATAAAAGGGGGTGTGCGTGATGTAGATAGAAACTCTAGGGGAGACATGATCCAATGCTAAAACACTACGCATGACTCATATGGGAAGGAAGGAAAGATTTGAGAATCTCCCACCAGGGAACAATAAGTAATAATAAGGAATGAAGATTTCTAAGCCCTTTAGAATATTTAATGGAGGAGTGGTTTAAGATACACTAGATTTTCCATTATGATTGTATCTATCAAAGATCATACATTTTTACTGAGTAAAGGCTTCCCTACATTTAGAAAAAAATATATAGGATTTATGGGCTTTGAATTGGCCTTAAATCCTTTAAAACAAGGAATTGAATACATTTTACATCAAAGGAAACATCAAACAGGTAAAATTGTAGGAAATTTAGAATAATCCAGAAATTTTACAAAGGAAATGATACAAATCTTGAAACATTGTTCATTGCACCATTGTGGTTCCACCATTTCTATTCCACCATTCCAGTGCCACAATTTTGGTTCCACTATTTCTATGCCACCGTTTCGGTGTTAGAATTTTTGTGCCACCATTTCTGTGACACCATTTTAGTGCCACAGTTTCAGTGCCACACTTTCAGTGACATGATTTTGGTTCCACTATATTGGTGAAATTATTTTGGTACCACCATTTTAGTTCCACAGTTTCGGTGCCACCGATTATATGCCACGATTTTTGTGCCATAATTTTGGGGCCACCATTTCCGTGCCACCATTTTAGTGCCACCATTTCGGTTCCACAATTTTAGTGCCACTGTTTCAGTAATTTGGCACTTGAAATGACATAGTTCTAGAAACCAATTTCATAGAACTGAAATTTTGACAATGTGTTGGGGATAAGTCATCCTAACTTTTCTGAACACCACCAACACCAGATTTCAGAAAAGGAATGAATCAGAGAGGTCCAGACCATTACAAATTCTTATTGGCTTCCTATATATATTTTATTCATATTTTAAATTATATGTATTTATGATAGTATGTATATGAAATGGAATTTGGTTTTATGTTAATTTACATTTTATACAACAAGATTTCACCTCTATAAATGGTGTTCTGAAACCCTTTTGAAACATCAAGCTCACCAAGTGGTTGAGGTCATTAATAAATGAATTTTTAAAGTTATTTTTATAATATAATGTTTTTAAATGGTTATTAAAGAGATGTAAAGGTTAATACCAAATGCTAAGGTATTCTTTTATGTTATAAAATAAAATTTTTCTTTAAGACTTGAAACTCATGAACGATTTCATATGATTTGATTTTAAATTGTTATATATATATATGACTTGGTATTGATAAAGATAGTTGTAAGGAATATTTGAATCATCAAAATGATTTATTCTAATGATTAAAACACCATGAAATATTCCTCTTTTGTTATGGAAAATGGATGTGTTATTATTTATTTGTATATGGATGGTTCCATGTTTAAGTGATATTTTTTTCATGTATTAAAGATCATGGTGTTGTTTCTTTGAAGCAATTTAATTAGTGGGGGAGTGAAGATTTTGTTAATTTATGAAATTATATGATATATAGTATCTGAAAATGCTCACATCCAATTTTACATCATTGGAATCCTTAGGTAGTTGGGTGTGGAGTCTAGGTACACATGTTTCACTAGTTTAATATTTAGATATTACTAATGGGACTAAGTTAAGACTACATTATACTAATGGTATTTCCCCTCATTTAAGATAGGTTGGTAATTAATATGTGTTAGGGATAGTAATATTTTTATCTATAACTAGTCTCTCTCTCTTTTTAAATTATTTCACTATTAGTTTTGTCCTAGATTTTTATTGAGAACCTAGCTTCCCACGATGTTAGTTTTTGGATATGCCATATTTTCCAATAATTTTTGAAATTCTTTTCTTAAATCCATTTAGATAAATGGTTCCCTTAATCATAAAGGGTTTCACTATATTTCACACCACTTTTCATAAAAAAGTTTAGTGAAGGAATTTTGTTAAAAAATGGTTCTAAAGAGATAGAAAATGAAATAATTTTGAAATACATCTATATGATACTTAATTTTGGATGAATAAGAAAACTACTTTTATATATGTATATATTAAATATATGATGAAATTTTATTCTTTTTATAGGTGATTCATGGAGTGTGGGGTGGTTCGTATTTGTGAAATTTATTCTCTTGCCACTCAAATCATAGGTTCAATAGTACACACTTGGAAATTGAAGTTTCTCTTAAAGTTGTGGATTAGGTTGATATAGATGAAAATGGAGGTGAAAAACTTATACATGATAATGGGTAGTTTTATTTTCTTAATTTGTTTATATTTTGGATTCTAGATGTATTGTTCATAGTGAACTTCATTATATACTTTAGTTTCTGTTTTTGGTGGTGGTATTGTATCATGTTGTATTTGGAATTGATTTTGTTATTTCATGTTTTCTTTAAATTTCATATTCCTATTTTGCTCATATTTTATTATTGTGTTTACTTATTTCTTAACGTGGTGATCCAATGTGTGGAATTTTTGTATCAGCTTTCTATTTGGGAAGACATTGTTTTTTATTTTAAGTCATTTGGGGACATTGATTCCACTTTAGTATCTTGAAAACCCCATCACTTTTAACCTTATATGGGTTACTAGGAATTCCCCTCGATCCAAGTCACATGTCAGCTCAGGTTTTTGAATTGTAGGATCCTAGGGTTATTTCATGAAAATAATATAGAGAGGTATGTTTATAGTACATAACATTCCGGTTCTATTATGGTGGATGTGAGAAAAAATGAGGATTCTAAAAATGGAATTTTTTAAAACAGAGGGTCATTCTCCTCATTTGATTAATTTTTCTATAGGTGTTGGGAGTGGATCTTATGTAGTAGGAAATATAATTACAAGGAATATCTCTCAAGCACTAAAAGGAAGATTCGTAAATGTAAGGTTTGATTACCTCCACTAAGAAGAATAGCCTCAATTGAGATCTAACTGTATAGCTAGTGGGGGCATATCTAGCATGTTTTGATATAATACTAAAGGAGTGTGGACATGTGGGGAGTTAGGTAATATTTAGATTTATAGTGTCATCACCCCATGGATATCTAGTAGGCATGGATCAAGATAGAACTAGTGTTTAAGAGAGAAACATTAGTGGGGATTTTGGAATCCTCTATCCATTCGAGTCTTTGAGGTGGTCATGGTCCCTAGGTCATGGGAAATAGTTTTAGTATGAAGATGATTCTTAGGGGAATCATGTGATTAGATATCAATGTTGGGGATCATGCAAAAATTACATGTTTTAAAAGTCATTAGTCATGCAATGTAGGGATCCATTAATAGTTCAATATATGATTCTTATGGAATTGACACTATATTTTTTTATTTGATTTTAGTTCGTTAAAAAAATTCATATTTTCATGGTTATTTAGTGATATGGGGATTTTCTTTAAATATCTATAAAATGTATTATCTATTGAACTGACGTTAAGGGTTTGGTCAAATAGTATCCATAGATTACAGAGTTATGATATAGTATTCAATGGATGTATGCTTCTCAAGGAAACCTTCATATTGGATATGTGATGTTTTGATGCAATCCTTGATATGGATTTTCTAACTCGTTATCAAGAACCCATTGACATCTATCACTAATAGAAACATTTCACATGTATATTGGGGGACAGTTATAACTATATCATAGAGTATGATCTGTAGGAAAGTCATTTGGGAACATACAATTAGTAAGTAGGGAAATCATATCATAGTAGGGTAGTGTTTCTTTGAGAGGTGTTATGACATGCCAAGTGGTATTTCTACTTATCATCGGTCAAATCTCAGAAAGGATTCACATGGATTTTATAAATTTCAACCTAAAAATGACAATGTGTTTATAATAGTTCTTATTCATGGTACAAATCCAATATCCATTCCATATAATATCATTACTCATATGTAAATTTATGATATAAATGATTATTTGGAGGATATTTAGGTGATGGAATTCATTTACCCATGAAAATTCTATAAGGATTATCTATATTGTTCACCAAGAAGGTGAATGGATCACAATTGTTTTATATTATTGGATGTCAGATTGATTGATAATTAATAATAGGTCTTCCCTTCCTCATATTAATGATTTTTTATCTTAAGAGGATCTTGGTGGTTATAATAGATCTACTTGAGATCAGGTTAGCAGTAGTTGAGAGTTAGGACTTTAAATATTATGTGAACTCCATTTATGAGCAGTTATGGATTATATTAATATCTTTTAATATTATTTAGTTTGATAACCTTTCTATTAGTATATATGGTCCTAATGTGTAGAGGCTTCCTTCTTCATATAAATTTTTTCATTTTGGTATTCATCAATGATATTTTGGTGTACCTATAATAGATTTTAGGATCATAGTGTCAATTTTAAGATCATTGTGAGTAAACTGAGAAAGCATCACTATTTGAGAACTAATTTCACCTCATATTAATATTCAGAGATAGGGTGGATTGGTTATGAAGTTCAATATTCCATTTGAGGATGTTTAGAGAGTTTTTATCATGGTGTACTAGGTAATACATCCATATATATACATGGTTAGTCATGATTTATTCAATATATCTATTCTCCAAGTATACAATCCTAACCCTTCGCATGTGATAAACATCTATGAGGTTAAGTTAGATCTATATGTTTCATTTAATGAGTAACTAGTTCATATTATTGGATCCAAGCATTATAAAAATTTATGTAGGAATATGGTACCTTTGTTATGAGTGATGTGAACAAATGGGTGTATCTAAGAGGAGACTAGGGGTGGGTCTTTGATATGTTGTAACATTAGTTATATCTTTTCAACAATATGGCTTGGTCATGCTCGATGGTGAAACATGGGGACAAGATGCAACAATATGTGAAGGTTGTAACATATTATATCTATATATGTTAGTATATTGATATGAAATTCATAAACACTTGTGTGTTATGTATTTTAATGAGTGATGGAGGTGTCAGAAGTGGCTCAGAAGCATGTATGAGGAGAAAATGCTAGGTGTATGGATATTTTTTCCTTTATATATGCCATTAGGTACTCGATGGACAAATACTAGGTACCCTGTGGGTTTGGAAATAGAGATAGTGGATCTGCATTTTCTATTAGGTATCTAGTGACGTAGGAGTGGGTACCTGATGACCACCAAGTACCCAGTGGTTGTCCATTGATTAGCCAATGGGATCCTAATTGATATTTCTAACTTATTATAATTATTTTAAAAAATAATATATAAAATTTATAAATTTCGAATGATTTATAATTCTTGTTTATAAAGGGTTGATCCTCCCCTATATCCCCTCTATATTCAACATTAATTAATTTTTTCATATCCTTTAGGATCATATTAGAGTTTTTTTCATCATGTTGGGTTTATATAGAAATGTATTTAACCCCAAATTCCTCTATTTTAGTTTTCTATCACTGTTTCATATAGAATCATTAGTTGAGACCAAATATATGGATTTTTTTAGGTTCTTTTATTTCTTCCAATTGGGGATAAATAAACTAAGGATACTCAATGATCTTGATCCTGATAATTCCAAGTAGTTTCTCAATTACATTATGAAGAGTTTTTATATGTGTTATTTGTGATGTATAAAATTTAAGAAATTAAAAATCATTGGGTATTCCATAAAAGTTAATTAAATTGGTTTCATTATGTTAATCTAGTGTGATTGGGAACAAGTAGTATATAAGAAGATCATGTGAGAATTTTCAATGTGGAAGAAATTTTGAATCCATAGATTTAGATTTATAATGGGTTCATAAGAATTATAATTATTCTTAGGTACCATGTAGGAATTTCTACACTTTCCCATGATGTGTAGTGTATTGAGAAGGTTATATTCTTTGGGTGAGTAGTCCAAGGATTGGGTTGTTGTGTTATGGTTATGTATTAAGAGATTAAATATTAATATTTCAATAATTATAAATGATTACTCTTGGATTTAAATGGTATGTTATTCATCATGAGGGTTCATTTTTATGTTTTTGTATCTCATCCCCCAAAATTGGTTAAGTGATCCACCAATCACCTTAAGGCCATTAAAATTTTAGAACCTCATTAACTAGTAATTTCATGTTTGTGGAATATCATTTTCTCTTTTTTGATATCATAAGATCACATATAAATTATGAGAGTCATTTATGGGATCCATTATCCATATAAGTATTTGTTTTTGTGGTATTTCATCCACCTATGGTTTGTTATTAGTGGTTTATCAGCCATTTTTTTATATGATACTGCTGTAACATAATCCACCTAAAGGATGGAATTGGAAGTTCTCTATTCACCAATTGACGTGGTCTTGGTGGTGTATTGTCCTCATAAATACCTGAGATGGTGATAAATTTTCATCATAAGAATAGATTTTTGTGGTGAATCATCCACATTCACTGGGTGATGTTTCATTCACTATTGGTTTTGGATTGGCGGTGTATCATTTACTTGGATAGGATATGAGGAGTATGTATCATTCACCTAAAATATGAAATCCTTATAGCTTTTTCACCCTGATTATTATACATAGAGTGATATATTTTTCATCCTAGAGGTGTTTTTTATACTATGGAACTACTAGAAACATTATTATTAGTGATGGGTTATTTATAATGGATGGTCTTCCATTAAAAATAGCAAAAAATATTTACTATTTTATGATGGATATTACTATCAGTCATAAAAAATATTTTACATGATGGATAATAATAAGAAACTGATTAATGAATATATAAAATCATTTTATTTTATAATTAATATTCACTAATTAAATTCTGTATAATTATATTTGTTATAAATATATTATGTGCTTTTTCAGTCAAAAAGTAAAAAGTCACATTTTTAACCAAATTGGGTTTTCATTTGTTATATGGTTTTATTTAAAATCCTGATTTAAAAATTATATAATTTGTATTTGAAAAAAAAACTTCATTTCAAATTTAATCATATAAAAGTTTTCTCACGATGAATTTGTTATAATTTTCAGGAATGATATTTATTTCCATGTATAGAAAAAATATAGGTTTTTATTGAAAACCATATTCTATTTTAAATAATTTACAATTTAAAATTAAATTATGGATTTGTTTTAAAATATAATTTGTTTCTTTTATTAAAAAAATCTTACAATGGTCTTAGAAATGAATATTATATTTGAATTTGATATAAAAACAATGTAAGATAAATAATGGTATTTTCCAAAAAAACTATTTTCCATCACATTTTTTAAGGTTAATTCTAAATTATATTCTTCTAATTATATATTTATAATAATTATAAAATTATTTCATGTTTTTCATTTTGATTTAAAAAATTCAAAAATATGACCCTTTAATTTTCATTCATTTTCAATAGTAACCTAGTAAATTTATGTCACCTTAGTAAGGGTAAATTGATAATTTTTTGTTAAAAATATTATAAGAACAAATAAAAAATAACCCTAAAACAATAATAAAAGTTATTGTATGAGAATATATCATCCATAAACATCAAAACGTCCCATATATTAACATTTTTTCTATTTTTAAATGATTTTTACCTTTATATTATTTTATATAAAGAAACATAAAAAATGGAATTCTTTTTTTTATAATCATTATATTTTTGACAAAAAGATAAATAGACTATCTGTTTTGATATAAATAATTATTTGAAATAAAAATAACTTTTTTATCATTCTAATTTATTTATACTTTTTAGTGATGAAATATTTACCTTAAGAGCATACATAATCCTGGCACAGTAATTATTTAATTGATCGAAATATAAAATAAACTATTTTAAAAACATTAAAAGTAACCTAATTTGACTAAAATATTGTGTTATAATTTTTTTATATAAATATAACATTTTAGGGGTTTTTTAATGAGTTATATTCAAATTAATTTTTCTATTTTTTTCAATGTTAAATAAAATTAGTAGTTACAAAGTTGACATTAATGATATTCTATAATAAATAATATTTTATTAAATTATTTTAATTTCTTAAAAATATTTTCATCATCCAAGTTAATGGGATATGGTTTTTGATATCTACCATGTTACATTTATGGACCATTTATCCATTTATAGTAACTATATCGACCCATATATAGTAAAAAGTATTGTTATCGTAGTGAACATCAAAAGGGTTAACAAGGAGTTAAAATAAAATAAAAAGGCAGGAAACATAACATAAACAAGTCCAAATTTAATTTTATGAAGTTATTTAGAACCATAATTATTCTTTAATTGAATTGAATCATTTTGGATCCATTTTTATAAAAAATAATTTATATTAATTTAATATATTAAGTATTTTCATGAGTTCATGTCCACTCCATTATAAAGGGAACACCATATTCTCTTTTATTCACACCTAAAAAGTAATTTGGTTTGACCAATAACCACAAAAATAATGTCCTTAAATACCTCACCATATCCTATAATCTTTGGTTTTAACAAAAAACAATCCTATAGAAGCTTTTTATGTAATCCTTAAGAGGTTGTTCAACAAGAGGTATAGTTCTTAAAAAAGAATTTTCGATTTGTTTCATATTCAAACATTTTAAAAATAATATTAAAAAATAATGAAAATAATAACTCCATTATCTTCCATTCACTGATATTTTATTATTTTAATGTCATATTCTATATCTATATCCTCTTTCATCAAATGTGAAACTAAATCGTTGTCAGTGAGTGTGGAGGACTACCGGCTTGCAAATCAATGTAGTTTGTTTTCCATCACTATCCCTCAAGGTTGGTTATAATAATGGATTTATAGTATATATATATAATATTAATGAAATATTCATCCTTATTAAATGAAAATATATAATTTAATTTCATACCATTCCGTTTGATGAAAAATTATAATATCATTCTTACAAACGTGTAGACTACAACCTCCATGAAGAGATGTGATTAATCATTCATCACCACATCATGTAGATGATATTTTTAAATATATATAATAAAATAGTATGGTATTTTTAATATAATTATTATTCTAAAAATAAAAAATAATAATTTTCATCTTTCCATAATGATAATTGAAAAATAAAAATTCAACTCATGCGTACGTACAACCTACAGTCACCATGATTCTAACATAGTTTATGTTTCATAACCATGATTCATATTTGGTTTTAAAATTAAAATTATTTATTTATTTTTATTATGGATATGGTGGAGTAACGACCTCTTTGACAATGGTCGTGATAAAAAACCATTTTGGACATATGAGTAGAATATGATCAAAACATTTAATGTTAACATAGTTGATTGATTAATTGATTATAAAATGGTAAAAAGGAAAATTGAACCGGAAAAAAATTATTAAGAAAGATAAATTATATTAATTTTATTATTTAGGAAGATAAATACTATATATAATGAGTCATACTCAAGGAAAGGGACTTTCATTTAAAACCCCATCATTTTTAAATATCTCTTCCTACTCTTTCAATTCAATGTTCATATTCATAAAAAAAATTAAGGTATTTATAATAAAACAAATGAATTATAAAGAATATTTTATATATCTTTGGACTTTCATTAAATGGTTCCCAAAATGATTATTTTTATTGAATTTTTTGACTTTCTTTATAAAATTAAAAAAAGGAATTTTCTATATTAATGTATACTGTAATAATGAATTTCCCCACCACTATAACTGTTATTTGATTCATGGATTAATTTACAATATTTAATCAAATAAAAACACATTCCCTTTCATTTTGAGATTTTTTTAAAACAAATTTTTGAAAAGGAAAGAATATTTCAATATCTGAATGTGTTTTTAATATGAATTTAATAGAGTTTTCAAGGATTTTATGATGAAATTGAATAACATTAAATTGATTTATTCATTATATTTTCCATGTGATTTTTTTATTATGACCAGTGAACTCTATGTAGCCCATGATAATTGGTGATCCTGATATAGCTTAAACTAGGGTACCCCCAGATAGAACTCTGATGCACTGGGTCATTATATTTGATATTGACGTCATGGTTATTCTAATTTTTAAAGGATATATAAGGGTTAAATAATGATGAATTCCTAGCGAACCTGTATAAATTTTCTATGATTTCATATGAGTTTTCATGGGAATCATTTTATTTCAAAAGGTAATTAAGGATTATGATCTTTTTGGGTTTAATGGTATGTTTTTTGAGAATACCTTTTTCAAGGGATCCCATATTTTTTAAAAAACCATCCTCATTATGATTTTACCTTTATTATTTCCTATAAATTGTTCTATGAAAAAAAATTATGCAATATATTTTTTTGTAAAGGATTATTTTTTCACAAGATTTTTTATGTTCAAGGAAACCTGTATTTTATGAAATCATGATTTTTAAATGTACTAGAGAGTTATTTTTTTACATCCCTTACAAATCATTTAATGATCATCCAACATTTTTAAATATTTATAGTAGTTAAGTTTGAGTATTAATAAAGATGAATTCGAGTTAAAAATTATTAAAATTTATCATGAACATAAAACATTTTTTTAATGTTTTTTTATTATCATAAAATGGATACAAAATTGAGGTGTCCAATTTGTAAAATATGGGTTTAATCTGTATGGGATAAGACATAACTCTCTAAAACACTAAATCGTAATGATATTTTAGAATGAAAGTAAGAGAATTATTGTCTAAGTTATTATAATATTTAGTTTTTTATTGTTGAATCATTTCATTTTATATGAGTGAATGTTTTCACTAACTTTAGGGGTTGGGGTAATGTTAATAAAGTATCTTTAAAATAGTTTACATTATGTATATGTTGAAGTGATATAGAATTTGAAAATTAACATGTTGCTTCATCTAAAATATGTATATTCAGAATTATATTCCATAGAAGAAATAGGAATGTGGATGTAAGATGGAACCTAGGCTATGATGTCCATATGAATAAGAAACCTGGAATGGTTGGAATTGGAACATTGTAGTTTGTTGAAGTGAGGGATCAGTTGAAACATCATTTAAATTATGGTGGAATATAATATAGATATAATATATAACTACTATATTGGAACATGTCGATAGATTATAATTTTATAAAACATAGCCTTCATTATTGGGTGAAACTACATATTCAGTGGTAACCAAATGAAGGATTAACGCTCCAGAAAATATATTTTACATCATGGGATGTTAAAAATATAAAATAGAAATTATTTCCTATTATCCTTTTGATGGTAAAGCTAATTGATGGTATCTTATGGTTAATAATACAAAAGAAATAGATGTTCTTGTTTCCTTGTAATGAGATGAATTTAATAATATTTTCATCTAGAAGTATTTTCATATGTTTTCTAGTTTTAAGATGGAATAATAATTCATGGAATTGAGAAAAACGGATAATTTTTTAGTAGCATCATATTAAGAAAATTTTAAATGTTTTTCTAGGTACATTCATGATTTTATTTGATACCTTGATAGTAATATTATTATACTTTTCATAAGATTCAATCCAAATGATTAAAGGTAATTGGATTCCCCTAAAATAATATTTTATGAGAATCATGTTTGATATGCTGAAAATTTATAAATGTATTTTACCAATGATTGGGTACCCTATGAAAACAAGTATAGGAGGAGGTATAGATGGAATTTTTTGGGAAGTAATCCATCAGAAAAAATTGGATGTAAGAAAATCATGTCCCCATAATACGATAAGTGTATCAATAAGCATCATAGAGAAAGAATTTTATATATGGGAATTGTTTCCATGTTGGAAGTATAGACATGTGACACAAGACTGAATGAAAAATAATGAAAAAATAATGAAAATACAATGGTAAGATATATTTATTCCAATGATTTGGGGAATTATTCAAACATGTGTCTGATGTTTGTAACTCAGGCCGGAAATAATCAAGACTGAAAAAGGTGTGGGATAATAATTTGATACTACTACATTGGATATTGGACCATAAAATGAAGTGGTTATAGGTATGATACATGTTTATTCAAATTATTACCATACACTTTTTGACAATGGATCTTCACATTCCATCATTTTGTAGAAATATGAATGTAAAATGGGAATATCTCCTCATGAAAATAGATATAACATTTCGTGAAAACTTTAGTTGCAAATATTAAAGCAACTTATATTTATATAAATATTAAAATTATTATTGGTGGGATGATATTTACTTAAAATATTGTTAAAATACCCATCGTAGGGTTTTATATTATTATGTATATATATTTGATTTTAGTTTATCATTACATGATCGATTTTGTATCCAAGAAACATTTTTTCAATTATTCCATACCTTTAATGACCATCAAAGAATATGATAAATTTATTAGAGATGGATGTGGAAGTTACCTAGCTCTTATTGTTGAAATAAATAAATTGTTCATATTTGTGATTACCCTATAGTAAATGAATATATTGATGTATCTCATGGTAAGTCTCTTAGATTCATTCGAGATAAGGACGTTGAATTTACTATTGACATAGTGCATGATGTTAGGTATATTTCACTACCACCTTATAGAAGGACTCAAGTATAACTTATAGAGTTTAAACTAAAGACACAAGTTTTTTTTTATAATTGTTTTATTAGAACAATAAATTATCCATGTGGTGATCATATTTTATTTGATAAAAATTAATATGGTTTGATGGGATTTTTGATTGATTAATGTTCCCTAAATAACATCACTGTTAAAAAAATGTATCATTTTCCTCATATAAATGTTTTGTTTGATCAGATCCCTAGTGTAAAGTATTTCCCCAAGATTGATCTCAAGTTGGGATGCCTTCAATTAAAGGTGAACAAGGTAGATATTTTAAATATAAAGATTATGGATATATATGGGTATTATGAGATTAAAGTTATTCTATTTGGGTTATCTAAATAACTATATGTATTTATAGATCCTATAAATAGAGTTATTCATGTCTATTTAGAAATGTCTGTGGTTGTGTATATTGATGACCAATTGGTATATTCTAAATATCTTATGGATAATGAATGATAAACAAGGATTATTTCTTAAACCATAAAAAAGAATCTATATGAAATATTTAAAATGTACAAATTTTGGGGGTAAAAAATTTATTTTCATGGTCATATAATTTCTAAAAATGAAATTACTACTGACCATGTTAAAAATGAATTTGTTAAAGAATTCCAAAACCTATAAATATAATAAAGACTCATAGTAGTATTTGATTATTGGGTTGTGAATGTTTTATCAAAAAAAATATCCTTGTTATCTATCCCACTACCTAAATTAACTCATAATAGAGTTAAATTTATCTCGATGATAGAATGAGATAATTTTTTTCAGGAACTAAAAATAATAATGGTTAATTCTCTAGTCTTGGCCCTACCATATAGAAATGATGAACATGTTATCATCAATAATGGTAGTTCATTGATGGGTTGTGGTTGTGTACAAAAATTCAATGATTTTTTAATTGATTATACTTGATGGATATGGAAACCTCATAAGATAAATTATCATACACATGATTTTGAATTATTTTATGATGTTTCTTCTTTAGAAGTTGTGAAGCATCATTTATATGGAGTCAATTGTGAAATATATAATGATAAAAAAGTTATATATATATATATATTTAATCATAAATAGTTGAGGATGAGGGAGATAATATGGATGAATGTGATTAAGAATTATTACTTCATGATTCATTATCATCATGGAAAAGAAACCAACGTAGTTGATGCCTTGAGTCTAAAAAATAATGTTTCATTAACCATGTTACGTTTAGAAAACAACACTTTGGTTTATGATTTAATAGATTTTAGCCTATAAATTCTTAATATAGATAATTTTACTTTTTTATGTGTCACTACAATCTTCCCAGTCGTAGATAATTATGAAATCTAAGAAGGGGGTCACATTATACAGGAAAAGGTAAAATTTGTTAAAAATGGTAGGATTCAGAAGGTTAATATTGATGAAAAAGGTTTTATCATATTTGAAAAAATAGTATTTTTTCCTTTTGATTCATCATTGAAGAAAGAATTATTGAGTGAAGCTCACAGTTTCCCATTTTCTATTCACCTTGTCATCACTAATATGTAAAAAGACCATTGGGACTATTACTAGTGGGATGGAATGAAAGTATATATTGCTAACATTACCATGAATTTTTTGATTTTCAATAGTTTAAAGATGAAAAAAATTACCAAATGGGTCATTTAATCCTTTTCTAGTTCTTGAATGGAAATGGGAAAATATATCTATGAATTTAATGGTGGTATTTCCAAAGAAATTTATTGTAAATTGTGATGTTTGGGTTATTTTTTATCAATTAAATAAATCAATTCATTTTCTTCTCTTTCGTGATACTATTTCTTTAGATAAAATATATTGACTATAACACATGGATATAGTCAGATTATATTAAATTCCATTCTCCATATTTTATGAGCATGATCCCAGGTTCACTACATATTTTTAAAAATGTCTAAAAAAGTTGTTGGGTACTAAATTAAATTTCAAGATAACTATTCATCCTCAATCTAATGAGAAATCTGAGAAATTGATTCAAAACAAGGAAGACATGCTTCGTTCTTTTTAAATGGATATGAGTGATTTTGGGATCAAAATATTTAACTAGTTTATAATTCATATAATAACATTTTTCATTCTATTATTCAGATGTTAATTTTGGATACATAATATAAAAATCAGTGTGAGACACCATCCTTTTAGGATGAATTAGGATAAAAGAGGAAGATGAGACTACAGTTGGTAGAGGATGTAGTTGAGAATGTGATGGGTATTCAAAAACATATTAATATGGCTTGGAATAGGTGAAAAAATTATCTAGATAATAGGAGGGATTTTCATTATATCATGGTATAAAATCATGTTTTTCTTAATGTTTTTAAATAGAAAAGTCGTATGAATTTTGGTAGAAAGGGAAATTAATTACGTGATTAATATGTCCATATATAATCAAAGATAAATCTAGATAATTTTATTATTGATTGAATTTTATTCTCATTTTATCATATGTAGATAAAATATTTTAGGTTTTGATGATAAGAAAAAATATGCCAAATTCATAACATGTCTTGAGCCCTAAAATAATTTCATTGGAGGGAATTGTTTTTTGAAATGAATAACCAGTTCATATTATTGGATATAGATAGATGTTTTTTTAGAATAATTTAATTCATCATGTTGGGTTTTTATGAAAAACTATATGGATGAATAAGAAATAGGGGAATATGAAAAAATGATGAGGGAAAGATATTCCCAATTATTTAATAAGTGAATAAAATTGTGAGGATTAAATTTATAAAAGGGGAAATAATGTAACAGCCCATGTAATTTTAAGATAAATAATTTTCATTTCATTTTAATATTTATTAATTTTATTTTATATTGTTATATTCACTATAAAAATAATTTAATTAATTAGTAATGTGGAAAAAGAATTATTTTAACCAAATTGGGTTTCCATATATTATATACTTTGATTTAAAAAATAAATTTCAAAATAAATTTAAATTAATTTGAAAAATGAACTTAATTTTTGAGAACATAATATCTAAATTATATAAGTATGAATTTAAAATAATTTTATAAAAATATATATTTTATAGAAAATGTGAAAAGTAGTGATTATTATTGAATATTTTATATTCTTTTAAATATTTTACAAAATTAAATTAAATTTTGGATTAGTTTTAAATTTTAAAATTTCATATTGATTAAAAATAATCTGACTATGGTATTCTAAAAGAATTGTATGCTTCAATTTGGTATAATAACATTTTATAATTAAAGAAAGGAAATTTCCGAAAAAACTGTATTTCATCATATTTTTATGTTATAATTATAAATTAAAGTATTATATTTATATGTTTTTAATATTGAAAAATGGATTCAGTATTTTCTATCAGAAAGTACAAATTTTTTAAATTGGACAACTATTTTTATCATTGTGAATAGTAACTTTAATAAGTTATTGTCATTTGGGTAAGGATAAATCGAGTAATTTATGGGAAGCATAATATGACATGGACTCAAAAAATAACCCTAACACTAGCCTAAATTGTATTCGATGAGTATATATCATCCATAAACATCCAAATTAAAAATATATGACATTTTATTTCAATTTTTTCTTTATTTTTTCAATTATATTATTTTATATATAGAAAATTAAAAAATGATATTCTCTTTGTTTTACTGTCTTTAATTTTTTGACAAATGGATAACAACAGGATATGTTGTCCTATAAATGGAAATTTGAATGATATATTACCTTTTTATTATGTTAATTTATTTCTATTTTTTTTTGATGAAAAAATTACCTTAAAATCTTGCACAATGCTGACACAATAATTATTCAGTTAATAGAAAAATAAAATAGATAATCATTAATATATTAAAAGTAATGTAATTTGATTTATTTTTTATGTTCAATTTTTTTACGTAAATATAAAATCATTAGGATGTGTGAAAGGATTATATTTGAATCTTTTTCTTTGATTTTTTTTCGTCGTAGAATTTAATGAATATTTAAAAATCAACAATAATAATATTTTATAATAAATATATTTTTATTAAATTATTTAAAATTTCTAAAAATATTGTATTTGGTCATGTAAATGGGATAAGGTCTATGATATAATCTATGGTCTATTTATGGGTCATTTTCCTTTTTGTAGTAACTCTCTTGACTCCTAAAGAGTAAAAAGAATTCATCGCAATGATTGTTAAAAGGGTTAACGAGGGGTTGAAATAATAAAATAATTATAAAAATAACCTAATCTATTCAAAATATTATTATATAATAAGACGTAGAAAAATTATTAGCCGATATTATATATAAATATCTTTCGATCCACGTATACATAAGAGTTAATTTATATTAATTTATTATTTTAACAATTTCCAAGACTTCCATTCCCCTCTCTTATAAATGGTAACCACCTGTCCTCTTTTATTTATATGTCAAAAGATTTTTTTCCAGGAAATATACACACATATAACATCATTACAAACCAAACCATGTTCTACAGTCCTTTTTTATGTGAAAACCATCCTATGGAAGATTCTTGTGTAAACCTTTTGATGTTTTCCATAGAAGAGGTATAGTATTTTTCTAAGTGCTTTTGTTTTATTTATTATTCTACTACCTTTAAATTTTATTCAACCATTATAAAATAATGACACCAATATCTTTCATATATTTAGAAACTATTATTTTAAAAGAATAACCTATATCCATTTCTTCTTCCATCAAGTAGGAACTGAAACATTAATTTGTGTGTACAACTCACCACCACATCATAAACCGATGTAATTGGTTTTCCATTACTACCGCTCTTGTAAAGTTATAATGATGAATTTACACTAGTCCAAAAATACATATTTTTCATCATTGTTTATGTATTTACGGTTGGGTTTAAAGGAGATTTTATTGTAGGTGACGTAAAAAATCATATTATTTAGCATCAGTTAATATAATCGATGTTAAAATTAAAAATTTGAATGATTTTTTCATCGGTTATTTTACAACCAAAAAAAAGAACACTCTTTTTTTATTTATATAATCCAATTACTCCAATAGATAAAAATACATTATAGTTAATTGAAAAAATGATCATATAAACTTAATGGAATCTAGACAAGGAAACTTAAATTATTGAAATAAATTTCAATCTTTTCATAGTATTTGTCAATATAATTTTCTTCATATGAAATATCTCATGAGGCAAACAATGTTTTGGTAGCTCAGAAGGAAGTTTTGACTCCAAACAAACATTTTCTTTAATAACATCATATGAAGAATTATTCTTCATGATGAGAAAAATAGAATAATTAAATGGGATAAAAGTTGGTAAAACCAATCACAAACACAGCAATCCAAAGAAAAAATAATAAATACCATGAATAGTTCACTAAATTAAGAGTAGATGGGATGACGATGAAGATTTGAAGAGTTGAATTGGTGGGATTTTAATAATGGTCGATACATTTAACCATGAAAGGAATACATGTAGACAGTGAAATCATATAAATGCTCATGAAAATCGAGCTGTGGTATAACAAAGTTAATGAGGCAATTGAAATTTTCAAAGGAGCGTTGCCAAAAAAGTTAATCCCGCATTAGTGTGATCTTAAATTTCATATTTCCCATCGATTATTTTAAAACCAACATGAAAACCCAATTTTCACATTGATTTTAATATAACCTATGTGGAAATATATATCTTCACATTTGTTTAAAACAACCGATGTCAAAAACTTATCTTATCACGTCAGTTTTTCTAAAAATAGTGTGAAAAACATACATATCTCATATTTTAAAAAAATGTTGTGATAATTGTGTTTTTCTTGTTTTAAACATCATCAATTTTTTATAATTAAGGTTTAAATGTTTTTAATGATAGTTTTTAAATAACAGAGGTTATAACACTAACTTAAAAGGTAGTTTTTATACTAGTATTAATATAAATATATGATATTTATGAAAAATTTATATTTCTTAAAATATAATATATCATTAAATTTTTTACATTTCCATTCACTAAAAAAATATAACTTCCTTCATGCGTACATGTGGACCACCACCATCTTAAATAGATGTTATTTTTTTCATCACCACATCGCATGGACAATATATACATATATAAGAATATTTATAGAAATAATATGGTTTATATGATATCATTATAATTATAATTATTAAAGGATAAAATAATAATAACCGTTATTCTATAATGATCAATGAAAATGGAAACGTTCTTCATGTGTAACTGCATCCTATCAACTCTATGATTGTAACATAGTCTATTTTTCATAACTGTATTATATGGTTGGTTTTAAAAACATAATGTATATATTAAAATGATAATTTTTTCTCAATTATTTTTATGTATATAGTGGATTGATGACACCTTTACCATAGTTAACCAACTGAATCCATTTATGACATATGAGTCAAATATCATAAAAACAAATAATGTGAACCTAGTTGATTGATTAATTTATTATAAAATGTAAAAAATTAATAATAAGCATAAAAATGTTCCAAAAAAGTAAATATTTAAGATATGATTATTATTCTACAACATAATAAATGTAATTTATGGTTTGGACTCAATATAAAGGAAATTCTTTTAAAAATCCTCTTTTTAAAGTCTCCATTCAAACTCTTTCTCTTCCATTTATATATTCTCAAAAATAGTTTTATAAATGTATTTATATAGACATAAAATAATTAAAAATTAAATGAATCATTTGAATTTATTTAAAATGTTTTCTAAATGAATGTTTTTATGAAATATTTTTCTTTCTTTACCAAATAAAAATGGAATGGTGTATTTTAACATATATGACAATAATGAAATTTCATGACACCATAAACATTATTTAATTTTTGTATTTATTTATAGGATTTCATGATTTATTTAAAGTGAAACCTCATTTCTATTTTATAATAGGTATTCTGTTGTTGAATATGTATTAAAAAAGGATATTTTGATATTAAAAAGTTTTTTACATACATGTTAAAAGTGTTTTTCAAGGGTATTGTGATGAACTATTTCATGATTAAATAATTTTATTCATGATATTGTCTTTGGAAACACTTTATTATGAAATTTTATCCTAATATAGATCATCATGACAAGTAAGCCATATGTAGATTATATGATGGGAGTTTCCGTGTGACAATCCAATGCATTGGGTAATTATATTGGATGTCGACCATATGGTTATTCTTATTTTCATGTATTATATAAGGGTTCTGTGAAGATGATAACCCAAGGAACGTGCATGAATTTTCTATTATTGATCTTCTTTTTTAATGGAAATAATTTTATTACAATATTTATGAAATGATTATTCCTTTATTGGATCAAAATGTATGACATATGAATACATTTTTCAGGGTTTCTCATTTTTCTAATAAAACCTCATCATTATGATTTTGGATTTATGGTTTTTTTGTAAGTTATTTTATTAAAAATGTTAGGAAACAAAATTGATCTCATAAATGATTACTTGACCTCAAATTTTATTATATTAAACTAAAAATCTGTTTTATGATCTCGAGGCTTTTAAATAGAATAATGCTTTCTTATTTTTTATGTTCTTTACTAATATTTTTATGCTCATCCTTTGTTTTTTAGTAGGATTTAATCATGAGTACAAACATTGAATATGTCAAGTTAAAAATAATAAACATTTTAAATTGAAATAAGAGATGTTTTTATAAAAGCATTATATTGTGAGAAAATTGGATACTGAATAGAAGTGTCCAGTTTATAATATATAGCTTTGATATGTAATGGTTATGACTCTACTCTTTAAACTCCAAACCATTAGGATAATATGTAATTCAATAATTTGAATTACAGTCTAGAGAAACTAAAATATATAATTTTTAAGTCTAGTTATTTATACTAATAGGGATAGATATAAATTCCATAATTATTAGTCTTGGAGGGAAGGTTATTAGTGTTGGATAATATAGTCAATCACAATAGGCAATACCGACATTCTTTTAGCGTTGGATAATCCTTCATTATTACCTCATCACAAAAACCTAACAAAATATGATGAATCCTTTTATTAAAATTTAATATATATTTTCTCCATAATGCACCACCCCCCATGTTGCAACCCACTCTCTCATGTACCCCTCCTTCCTCCTCCTCTATTAGACACCCAATTGTTTGGAGATTGAGGTTCGAATCCCCCATGCATGAACTTTCCTTATGTCATCCTTCCTTATTTTTGTGTTTCCCCCTCCCCCTTTATATAATTAGTTTGGTTGAACCTTTGATAAAAAATATTACCATATATTTATGGTTTATAAGGTATTTAGGGTTCCTATAGTTTTATTCGTTCCTATTTGAGTGTCCTCCATCGAAGAAGACACATTCCATCCCCATAGTTTGATTCCACTGGATTTGATAAATTTTTTCTAATGTTTAACAATCATATTTAAGAACATATTTCTATTCATAAAATATAATATTTTAAATTTTGTTTTTAATGTATATTTTCAATCAAAATATTGTTTCAATGTTTTTTTGAAGGGTTTTTAATGATTTCATTAATATTTAACAATTGTTTTGAATTTTTTAGAATATTTAATTTACAAAAGATACATGTTTTTTTAGCCTAATATTACAATTTCGTATTTCTAATCGGGGATATTTTTAGTTCTGAATGACTCTATATTTATGATTATAAAATTTGAAACTGGTTAAATATTTATGTGTGTGGGGAGATGAAATAAAGTGTTGAGATTGTAAAAGAAACTGAGTGTTCCTTATCAGACATTAGAATAATTATGTATTTTACCATTAGGATTGATTTTTATGTTTACCTATATGATTATTTTTATGCTTGGACTATTTCAAATAATGGAATTCAATATTTGAATTTACCCAACATGTTTGTTTTTGTTGATTGTACTTATTATTTAAGAGTTAAATATCTTTCCTCGGTGATATTTATTTATTATTCATATGTTATTTGATCATTTCCTGTGTTTGAGATTAACTATCATGCCTTAGTAATATTGATAAAAATATTAGTTATAGTTAATAACTAATTGTAATTACATAAACACATTTTGTATAAATAAGTAAAATTTTGTAATAACTTTTAAAAAATGTAAAAAATACAAATAATTATTAAAAATTATTAATTATTAATAAAAATGTAATAATAATTCAAAATATATTATTTATTATTGGATTCTTCTTTAATAATAAACAAATAATTAGTCAATATAATTAATAATTAGTAAATGTTAGTAATAATTAGTAAATATTAGTAAATTGTAAAAATTTGTAATAAATTTGAATAAAAAATCTATATAATACACAAAAAATGATAAAAAATTATTATATCTATTAAAAAACAAGTTATAATTAATAAATAATTAGTATATCTTAATTAATACAAATAAATAAAAATTCTTAATTATTAATAACATTTCTGCAACGATGTCTAAAAAATGAAAAATAATAACAATTATTAAAAATTCATGAAATATATTTTAAAAGAAGTTCTAAATAAATAAATTATTAATAATAATTAAATAATTTTTAATAATTAAATAAATAATTAGTTAATATTAGTAAAAATTAGATAATATTAGTAATAATTATTAAATATTAGTAATAATTTGTTATTATAATTAAATTTTATTCGTTTGTAATAAATTGTAAAAAAATATATGAAATAAAAAAAAATATTAAAAATTAGTAATATTCATTAAAAATTAATTTATAATTACTAAATAATTAGTATTAGTATATAAATAATTATAATAATTTTAAGAAATTAATAAATATTATTGATAATTAGTAAAGGATTTATTATAAATTTTAAAAAATATAAAAAATACTCACAATTATTAATAATCTACAAATATTTAATAAAACAATGAGTAATAATTAAAAATATTAGTAATAATTACTAAATAATATGAAATAATTAAAAAATGAGTAGGTTGTGTTAGTATTAATTAGTAATTGTTATTCATACATAATAAATATTAGTAATATGTTCTAAATATTATTAACTTATGATAATTTGTTATAAATTGTACAAAATATATAAATAATACTAATGGATATTAAGAATTTCGATTAATTTGTTATCAAATTTATTAATTAAAAAATAATAATAATTACAAAATTAAAAGTGTAATTAAGAAAGAATTAATCAATATTTGAAATAATTGGTAAATGTAAGTAATTATTAGTAAATAATATTAACAATGTGTATATATTAGTAATTTTTTATTTGTAATAATTTGTAAAAAATATACAAAAACTAGTAATTATTTAAAATTAGTAATATTTAATAAAAATATAGATGTAATTAATTAAAAATTAGTATTAATTCTTAAATATTAGTATTAATTGGTAATAAATAATAAGTATTCATAATATTTAGTAAAAATTAGTAACTATTCATGATAAGTAGTCATATTGATCCATTGTTAAAATTTATTGCTAATTTGTAATAATTACTCATAATGAGTAGTAATTGTTTTTCTTTCTGTTATTTTTAATGAAAATAATGGACAAAGGAATTAGAAAATAGTTTTTTTTAACTGATTGTGATTGGATAAATCATCACAAAAACTCTCATAGATCTGATATAAATATTTTCAACATCAAGGGTGTTAAAGCTTTTATATCATTCAAGTCTTCAAATTATAAATTTTTTTCTAAAGGAATAATTAAAAGTCCATGACTGAAATATAATATAAGACGATGAAAACCCTTTGATAATGTTAAAAATCAACTAATTTATTTTTTTTAGAAATATTTTATTTTATGGTATCAACATGTTGAACAAAATTCAGTAGAAAAAAAAATGATGTTGGATCCATCATTTCATACTTTAGTATATGATTATTATTTTATGTTTATTTAAGAAACAAAAACACAAAATGATACTCCAAATCATGAATCAAAACCTATGTAATTTTATAATTTATTAAAATTCAATAAGGAAGACTTATATACGAGATTAAATATTGGAAAAAAATTATTCTACACAATTTATGGATATTAAATTACATTTTGAAATGTGAAATAAATATTTCAATAAATTATATTATTTTAGTTAATATTTTGTTTTTAGATATAAATACACTACCTGCAAGTTTCAATAAAAATTAAAAGGTTTCTTTATGATTTATGTTTTCATTTTTATAAGATTTGTGCATGTTCAAATAAGTGAATCTAATATTTTGGTGATGATGAACCATTTGTTAATTTTCTAGTATATGGAAATAAAATAATAAATAAGGAAAATAATGAAATTCTAAATTTCAAATAAAACAATTTGGTGTTCTCTATGTAAACCCCATTAACAGCTTCAATTTATGTTTTGCAACACATATGCATTGATGATACAATATAAATATAATATTTCCATTTGTAAAATCATAAAACATCCATGTGATGGTGAATCATGGAACAATTTTGCTTACATGAATCCTTATTTTGATTTATAACAACATAATATACAAATGAGTCCTTCTATAAATTTTATTTGTTCATTTGGTGCATACTACAGTCAATATTTTTGTTTATCTATTTTAATAAATCCATACGACTTGCCTGAATATATGTTGATGATCGAACCATATATATATTTAGTACGTTAAAAATTAGTATATCTAAATAAGAACATCATTTTTTATTTAAACCCGCTAATTAATTTGTTAATTTCATTATGGTAGGAAGACGTAACTACATGTGGTGTAGTTTCATATTAGAATTTTACAATGAATGTTTCATTAATTTAGAGAGTCACTAACTTTATGGTGTATATTATATTATATGTATAGAGTAAACATGGTTTAAAATCATTTACATAATTAATGTATTAAAATTAAGAGTCTATTATTATCAATGGATTAATGAATAATTATTTTGATAGCCATCAAATATTTCTTATAACATATAACACTTTTTGAAAGAATATAAATAATTTTAAATAAGGTATAATTGAAAGAGATGAAGATCCAACAATTCTATCAGGTATTTAGGTAAAATTTGACTTTTATACATTGCCACTTATTGCTTTTATACCAAATATAAATGAACCAAAAATATATGGTTTTGGGAGATATCATAATTGGATAAAGAGAATATTTTTTCAAACATGCCATATTTGTCTGATTTTTTGGTTCATGACATGTTATATGCTATGCATATTGAGAATAAAATTTTGATAAAATATTTTATTCTATGTTGGACAAACCTAGTAAAAACAAACATAATTTAAAGTCTTTGTTTTACCTTTCTCAAATTTGTAGGTGTCCCAAATTTCAATTATTTGAAAATGAAAGATCACACAATTTAATAAAGTAAAAAAAAAGAATCTCTCACACATTATAAAGAATGAATTTTATTATTATAGTAATAGATTAGATAATTGAGGTTACCAATTGGTTATGCTTCTAATTTTTCTCATTGCATCGGAAATGGTCATATTATGAGCTTAACAATGCTTGAATTTCATGTCATAATGGATAATTTGCTGCAAATTGGTCTTAGATGGATGTTGAATTCTTCAATATAGGATGTTTTCACCAAGATATCATATTTATTATCAGATAATTTTATTGAAACATTATAATATATTATATTGAGTTTGTGGTAAAAATATATTCTATAAATTTTATGTTAATTGGAGAAAATATTAATTCAGGTCTTATTTGACTCAATGGAAAATTAAATATCACATTTTTTGAATGAATGTAAATTTAATGTACTCATATAATTCAGATAGATGTTACCATTATAGATATGTATGAAAATAATTAAAGAATAATGTATATAAAAATCATTAGTTGATGGTTTAATTGCAGAAGCATGTGTAAAGGAGGAGATTTCAAATTTTTGGTCTTATTATTTTCAATATGAATATCTATCAGAACATAATCATATGGGTCACAATAAGGAAAATATTTATGATGTGTTCTTAAAAGCTGATAGTCAGTTATGTGTGCCAAAAAACCCTCCACCTGAATTCGTAAATTCTTATAATGGGTATGTTTTCAATGGATTTTGATTTTATACATGCATAGATAGTAAATCAGGGAAATTATTGAATAATTTTATTTTTTTTAAAAGGATCTCATCATAATTAAAGTTATTTTTAATTTTATGGCATGATAGAAGAAATATTTCTGTTATGTTATATATGACAAAATAATAAAATTATGTTTAAATTTTATTAGTTTGATACTGATTGAGGGTTATGAGTTTATCCATCACATGGAATCATTGGAATTAAATGTAAAAGCCTTTTTTTCTCAAATTAACTCTTTTTGTTGGAACATTAAAATTATTTTCAAATTGATGTAATATTTTAATAGATTTAAATTACTAGTGGAGAAAAATAAGAATGAAATCATGCGATAATCATTTTATGGAAATAAAAATTATTTTGTGAAAGTTCTATATATTAAAATTTGTTCAAGAAACATCACCAATAACATATCTTACTCGATGAGATATACATATCGATAATGGAGGACCCCCTCCCACCTCCCTAGTAATGAGTTGATGATACAAATAATGTTGATGGAGTAATAAGAGATTATTGACCTAAATTCTTTGTGAAGTTAATGATGCTAAAGAGGTACATGAATAAATTATCACTTATGTATATGAGGTTCAAGATGATGAATGATGTATTATATTTTTTTTTTATTATTTTTTTTATAATTAATTTCTGTATTAATAATTATTGATAGGTAACATTATTTTTTCAGATAGATGGAGAGGGTCTTGAAAATTTATTTTGTTCCCTCACTAGTGCCAAGTTTCCTTATGATGAGCCCAATGACTATTCACTTAACAAGTAGTATACTGCTATATCACTCCCTATTATGAGGGGGCACAAACCTAATTGATTATTGGTTCTATAAAATTTTGTTTTAAGGAATCCATCTCCTTATTTTTACCAATGTTCATAGAGGCATATTCAAAATTTTGTGTTATTATTTTATATTATGTTTTTTTATTGATTTTTATAATAATATTCCTATTTTTTCACATTTTTCAAATTTATCTATTGCTAAACATGTTGTGATTCTACAATATTATTTTTTCATGTCATGGGTGGAATGAGATTAGGTTACCCTTCATTTTTGACATCCGATATATGGCCACTACAAGTTATATTAATAAGAAATAATTTTTTACATTAATTATTACCTTTTTTAAATTTTATTGAATACTTTATAGTCCTTGAATGGTGATAGTAAGATATATCCTATCCAAAAGGAATGATAGTAATGAATATGTGAACATTTTCATCAGTTTTTACACAACATAAGAATAAGGTCCATTGATAGAGGTTTCGTTACTATTTTCAACTAGTCTTGATTTTCTCATTCACATCACTATATCTCAACCCATGTATTGTATTGATTGTGATCCAACATGATAGGAGAGACTTTTAAGATGAGGTAATCATCATAATGATAGATTTATAGGAGGTATAAGGTCACACATCATACTAGGATTCATATATTGTGAATAAATAGATGACATATGGAAATTAATATTATTTATTAATTTATATATAATTTAAATTTAAAATGTTTGATATATTATACAATCCATTATAAACCCATCAATTTTGATGTTCAAACTATACGAAAATAAGAACACTAATCTCAGTACTAGATAGAATATTGGTGACCGATAACCACTAATTTTGGTTTGTATTTTCTATATAAAAAACTTTAATTAAATTAATTTTTATTATAATTTCTAAATACATTGTAATGAAATGTATGTGACTATGAATTATCATTAATTAGTGAATCAAGATGATACCAAAGAAGATGTTTCATGTGATTCATGATTTAATGAGGGGGCTTGGATACATGAAACAATGTATGGTGTAGAGAAAGGCCAGCTGATTGATTTTAGTTCATGATTGACCCCTACAACCCATTATGGTACATTCATGATGTAATTTAACAACATTAAGTGAACTTGTCCATATTTTTATTCATCTTCTATATAGTATAATTATTTTTTTCAATATTAGTATGATATTATTTAGAGAATGAAGATATAGATGTAGGATGATCCAAATAAGTAGTATCATTGAGGTTACCAGATGTTAGAGTACATACAGTTGGTTGAGCATGGTGTCAATATTGGGTTCCGCCTGACCCATTGGGTGACCCCCCTCCCCATGATACCAGTAGATCCTCATTTCATGTAGTGACTATCATATATTCTGGTTTAATAAACATAATAATTTAAAAATTGTATAATTATAATATACATACTTTTTTTATTTTTAACTTTTTTTATTTTTTCTATTTTTTATTGTTTTATTAATTATAATTTTTTAATATTTAATTGATTATGAAAATTCAAAACTCATCGTACTAATTATTTGAAATTTTATGTAATTATTTTTGGTGGAACTAACTTGTTGTTGTGAATAATATTTTTTTTGAAGGGCCATGGATATTAATCATAGTTAATATTTTCATTAAAATTATGGGTTTTTATGATTTATTCCAATCAAAAATAACATTTTTTGATGGGAATCTATATTAAGAATCCTTTTTCTAAAGGAAAATATATCTACCTTTATGCTAATATCATCACATTCTAGAAATAGAAAAAATAGGGATGGCCACCTATGATTTAGTTGGAGTACTTTATGGGTTGATGGGTTATTTATTTATTTATTTATTATCATATAATATTAATAATGAACTTATATTTATTATAAATACATTGTAAACCCTTATTGGTGGCCTATTGAGTTGTATTCACACCCTACTTGCATGCCCTGGTACCAAAGTGGCCTTTATTTTTATGATTCGTGCAAGTGAAAGGCCCCTATTACTATTGATGGGTGACTAGGTAGAGCTTGGAAAGTGTTAGGATATGGGATAAAAATAGTTTTGAGGCCAGTTCTAGGCATATTTGTAGTTATGTTTACTATTAGACTGATTTTTATATGTTCTTCCCAAAGGTGATCCCATTTATACTTGAAAAACTCATTTGACATGTTTAATAGTTCATTTTTATGGTTTTTTGTTGATAAAGACAATTGAAAATAATTTAGTCATGTTTTATTTTCTTATATTATTTTAATATTGTTATTTTTATTTGTAATTATTTATACTAAATTTTGATGAATATCAATACCTGAGGGTATAGTCTGTTATTTTTTTTATATATGCCGTCACCACTAGTCCTTAAGATCTGGTATATGGGGTGGAATTCCTAATGTTTATATCCATAAACATCAGTCAAATATATGGTAAACTTGATAAAGAATGTAATAATATAGATAGCGATGTTAGTCAGGCTAATAAATGTTCATTTTTAGATGTTTTCATCTAGTAGAGAGTTATGTTGGATCTGGATCTAACAGAGTGATAAGGTATGGGTTTTTTCCGTGATGATTGTCATTTCATTACACTCTAACCATGTTATGACACTATATATGAAAGTTTTTGGTCAAAAGACAAATGAAGAAGGGTGTATAGTTACACGTTCTAAGTAATAAAGTTTTCTATTTTTGGATACATGATAATCAATTGGTCCTTTATCAAAGGTGGTTGTTTTTTTATTACACTTGAGGTTTGGTATTGAGAATCCCTCCTCATTTCACATCTTATAATGCTCTAGGTATTTCTGATTACTATAGAAACACACCTTTGAATAGGTTGTTGGTTTGGATTTCATGGGAGGTTTGCTATTGAGATACCTTCCCCAAAATTCTATATATATTTAATAGCAGATAAAAAATGTGTCCTTCATAATGTACCTCAAGGGGTTAGGTTTTCCAATTCAAGTGAGTTTCCTTCAAGATTCCCTCCTCATCTTTATTTTTGAATTTCCATCATGAGTTTCCTATATGTCTGAGATTAGATATTGTGATGCATTTATGACATGGTTTTTCTATATATATTGAATGAATATTGATATTTATTTCCATTATTTTTTTTCAATCCTCCTACTCTCCTTTTTCCTCCTTCACTTATTTGGTTTTCTTATCTTTATTTCTATGGATCATCATGGTTTTGTTGACTCTCAATTTTTCCTTTATTTATATGTGGTTTTTATTCAACTCATCATCTTATTTTCATCTACATTATCGATATTTTTTATGGAACTTTCATTCAAACACCAATCTATTTCAACTTGAATTTACATAAAGGATTTGTTATAGTTATAGTGGAGAGTTTGGTGGAATTCCCCATTTAGTTTTCCTATTTTTACTATTGTATTTTTTTTGGTTCCTCAAATGTTTGAACTATTTTGGGTCACTATTTTCTCCTTTCCTCAGTCCCCTACTTATAAACCCTTTCACCCTAACCCATCATTCTAGATCACAAATTTATTTATTTTTATGGGTTTCTTTGGTTTATTAGTATTATATTGAGGGAGATTAAAATATTGGTTTCATCTTGTTTTTAATCATTATCATATTTAGTTTTAGGGTACTAGGTGTAGTCATTATTAGTATATGCAATTTGGTCTCTTATTGAGTTATCATTCATGTACGAAGTTCATATTTGTGGTTTTATTCCACATCAACTTGGATTGAAAATGTGTCGATGGCACATTAGTTACCTCTACTAAATTTGGTTTTATGTGATGCAATATAATCTATAGCATAAATGATAAACCTCCAAATAATTTCATGCATTTTGGTTTTATGAGGATGGTGAAGCTCTGGTTGTGGGTGTGATTTGTTCAATTCAATATGACATTAATGATTTTGGTACTTGATAGTTGGTGTTGTGATTGTGATGGTTCATGAACATATTTCTTAGTAGAAGTCATATTTCTTGAAGGAGGAGACACCTTTCATTGTGGTGGAACTAGAAGAAATTGGAAATATAAAGTTATTTTTGATGTGAATAGTTGGCATTGGGAAATGTGAATCCTTAGTAAGTGTGATGTAGCTTCTATATTCTTGTTTTCAAAATTTAAAATTTGTAATATATATGTTGGTACTATGTTTGTTATTTTCTTTCAATTAGTATTTTCTTCCTTTTATTTTATTTGTTATTAGGTAATTTTCCTGTATGGGTTCCCATATAACCATTAAACTGATTTATTCAAAAAAAAGGATTATAGAGAGAACATTTAATAAAAAATGTTCAAATGGTGTTGGTGATGGGGATAAAAAATGTCTTCTTGATAGGTGGTGGGTTCTGTTGATGATCCACCTCATGATAACCAATGAGAACCACATAAATATTGAGGTTTCAATTCATCTACTACCATATGAGTAACAATTAGATATTGGTGCTGTATAATGGAAATAACGATGTAGATGCTCAATATACAAGAGGGGGTGAATTTTACACTTTAAAAATTTCCTTAAACAATGAAAGATCTAAGTTTAACATAGTCAAACTGTGAAAATTCACAAAACCTATAACTAATTGAAGAATTGGAACAAGGTATGAAGTTATAAACTTCTAGTTCTACACACTTGCTTAAATCTGGAAAGTGATTCCGAAAAACCAGTTCCAGAAATATGATTCCGAAAATATGGTTATGAAAATATGATTCTGGAGAACTGAAACTTAATGAAAGTTTACAATATGAGATTATATCTTAAATCATATATAATCTAAATGAAACATAGTACAAGTGTAAGGAAATATAAGAAGGTTATACTTTCCTTACAATACAAAATGCAACGGAGAAACTTGTAACAAAAATAAGTAACAACATATAAATCTTTTAACCCAAAGAGAAGGGTATCCAACAACCTTGGATAAAGGTCCCTTGATTTATACTTTCAAGAAAGTCTTTCTTACCCACACTCGGGTAAGCCCTCGATACGAAGATCGGAGTCTCTGTCTTGCTATCCCCGCAATCCCTCAACTTTAAGGTAGATAGAACCTCTGTCTTCCTCAGCAAGGAATCCCTCAACCTCAAGGTGTTGGAACCTCTCTCTTCCTATCCCCGGAAGACCTCGAATGTAATCACCAACATTTAGAGTCGCACGAAGCAAGTCTGCACAAGGAAAAGTTTGAACAAGTTGTTCAAACTTTCTGCATGAAGCATTGAGAGTTAATAAAAGCCTCTCTCTCTAGAAATCACTTCAATAGAAATTAGTTCAAGATCTGTGTCAAAGTTGTGCCTAAGTTGTCAAATGAGCTCCTATTTATAGGCGAAGCTCCAATGGTCATCTCCCTCCTCCAATGGTCATATTTTTCTTAAATATTGGAGGGACCTGTGCACATGTCACTCCAACAACGGTTAGTTAAAAACAGAATGGATGGCATCATTTTATAACAAAACATGTGTAACTGAAAGAACAACATCGTTTTATAAAAAAATTAACAAATCGGAGTGTAAGTAAAAAGTTTGGAATGTAAGAAAATAGTAGTTCGGAGTCTAACCAAAATGGAATTCAGAGTCTATAATAAAAACATATTCGGATTCTGTTTTGTAGGAATTCGGAACCTGAATTCTGTACAAATCCGGAGTCTGAATTTCTAAGGAAATTCGGAGTCTGGTTTCACTAGAATTCGGAACAAGAACTTACAATGTTCGGAGTCTGAATTTAGAGAACTTGGAGTCAAAACATAGATAAGTTCGTAATCAGAATTCGGAGTCAAACTTCATAAGAATTTGTATCCAGAATTCGGAGTGGAACATCATTAGAGTTCATATCCAGAATTTGGAGTGGACCTTCATTAGAGTTCACATCCAGAATTCGGAGTGGAACTTCATTACAGTTCCCATCCAGAATTTGGAGTAGAACTTCATTACAGTGCACATCCAAAATTCAGAGTGGAATTTCATTACAGTTCATATCCAGAATTGGGAGTGGAACTTCATTACAGTTCATATAGAGAATTCGGAGTGGAACTTCATTACTGTTCATATCTAGAATTCGGATCCTAAAAAGGAATGCTTCAAATATAAGTATTTATAGGTTTCCAAGGTTACAAATATGAATCCAAATTTTATACTTAGTCAAAATCTGAACAATGAAAATATGGTAAGGATAAATTTCATTAGAGAAGGAAATTTTCCTTATAAAATCAAAGCAAAGAATAAAAAATATTTTCTTAAAGATAAGGTGTTTGTGATTTTCAAAATAAGAAGGAATGGAAAATTCCTAAGGAAAACCATATTGACTCAACAATCTCCCCCTTTTTGGAAAGAACAAACATCCTATCCAAAAGAATATAAGGACATAGAATAAATTTCTAGACTTTGAAATTAAAGCTTATCTCCCTTTGTTAATGGATGATAGTGAATACAACTAACTCCCCCTTAGGCTTAGGAACTCTAAGGATTGTATTCTGAATTTCCATAATGGAGTTTTCATTATCATTTGAAATGAAAAACATCATAATGAAGAACTCCCCCTTAGATAAGCTCCCCCTTACATAGAGATAGTGCTTGACTTATAAATTTTTCCTTCTCCCACTTTTGATTAATTGTTTTTCCTTCTCCCCCTTTGTTATTTTAAAAAGGAATTTAAGGTAATGGAAAAGAAATATAGTATATGAAACATTAGTAAATAATAACACAAGATACAAGCAACCAAAAATTTCATTAGGGTTGAAATAATTTTTACAAGAAAATACAAATGAAAAAAAAGATCGGATTGAATCTATTTGTCTTCCTTTTCTTTCAGGATTAGCTTCTTCAACAAGGTTTTCAGCTTCTTCTAATCTTTTTTATCCTCCCCAGCTTGCTTCTCCAAAGCTGTGATCCTTTCTTATTGAGCTTTCACCACCTCTTCCTGAGCCTTCATAACCTCTTCCTGCATCTTCACTAACTCATCTTTCTTTACAAGCTTTTCTTGAAGCTCAATCTGGAGATCTCTATCCCTTTTAAAATTTTTATCAAGAGAGTTAACCTTATCATTCATGTCCTTCACTTGTTGATTTCGATAATTTTTTTCAAGGATTAGCTTCTCTTGAATATTTCTTCTCATTGCATCCTCATTATCAAAAGCATCTTTTACCTCATTCTGAAAATTATCAAACTCAACTAAGTCATCATCCACCTTCTTTTCCCAAAGGGTGATTTTCCTGCAAGATTTTCTATAAACATCATAATTGATGAAAAAATTTCTATGATCAGCTTCAATCTTCACACACTTATCCATCACCATGGATAAGGATTCTGACTTCTGATTCAGTCTGCGTTGCAGTATCTGGAATCTGGAGTCTATAGTGGGAAATATCGGAATGGTGTCCACCAATTTTTTCAAAGACTCGACAACAAAATCATGGCCATGTGCTGACGATTCCGAATCAGACATTTTTCTTGGAGATTGTTCTTCTTGAATTTCAACAAACTTCCTTCTAGAGGAACCACCAACCTCCTTATTTTTTATAACATATTTTGTTGGTGTATCCATGAGCACTTTCTTACCTTTATCAGTTTTCGGAATGGGTTGATCATCTGGAGATTCTTCTTCACTCTCTGATAGTTGAAAAATCTTGTCTTCATCTATTTTCTCATTTTCTTCTCCTTCCTCCAGAAAATTATTCTCATAGGTCTCTTCCTCAGACAATTCATACTCTTTATCTTCCTCTTCCTTATCATCATATTTGTTACCTTCTCTCTTAACTCCCTTTCCCAGAGTGACAAGTTTTGCGGATTCATCCTTTTCTTGATAATATTTTACTTGTTTGATCAAGTCATCCAGATCATTACTTCCTTCTTCTACTTATTCTTCTTCTTCAACAACTTCTTCTTCTACTTCTTTACCAGCTGTTTTCTCTAAATCATCAACAACCACTTTCCCTTTGGACTTTTCCGGAGTGAAGTAGTTCTTCCTGGGGGTCTCTGGTAATGGTTCAGTAAGGAGAGTTTCCAGAACCAGAATCTTCTCAGAAGCCACCTCTGTTGCTTTCAAAATAGATTGAAAAATATCTTCCTCTAACATCTTCTTCTTCACCTTCTTTTCTTTTTCTTGCCTCTGTAACTCATCCGCAACTTTTTCTCTTAAGGCCTTAGCCTCAGCCGGGTCTAATCCGAATTGTGGATCCCCTTCTTTCCTTTTCACTTTATCTTCCCTCCACTTAGCAGCCACCTTATCTAGAAAAGCTTTTTGTTTTTTCGGCTTCGGAGGTGTGGATTGGGTTTCCTTAGCTTTGGGGTTCTTGTCATCACCCTCCATTTCATTCATTATTCTCTTTTTATAAACCTTCTTCACTAGCTCAGCCTTCTCCATGATTTCTGGATTGGCTTCATCCTCTTCCTTTGGAAAACTATAGAACTCTCTTGTTTTGTTGGAATAGGCCATATTCTTCATCTTTAAGGTATCATCACTAACAAGCATAACCTTTCAATTCTGAGCCTTAGACTTACATGAAATCTTGTATGAATCCAGACACTGAACTATCATCTTTGATAGTAAGGTATGGAACATAATTATTTGACCTCTCAGATTTCCTTCCTTGATGTTCTTGATTTTCACAAGAACATGCCTCATCAGATTTATTTTTCTTATATTCACCAAGAAGTCTATGAAATATATGTCACTTTTCTTCAAGGTATCTTTGTCACCCTTTCTCGGAACTAAGAATCCTTGTACCCATAACTGAAAGATCCGATTATTAGAGGAAAGATGAATAATATTGGCAGTATTTACATCATCAAGCCCAGGACACTCCAAGGCCTTCACCTTAACAAAACTGCCTTGAACATCAGGAAGTTTGTGTGAGCAGAATTCAGCCTCTCCATCATATGCTAGCCCCACCAAGCTTGCTGCCTTGGTGTAAGTAAGTTTTTAAGTCTTCCAATAAGACTTGAAAGAAAAATTTTCTCTTCACTCTTCTTCATAGAATCTTGATGATTCATAGAATTATACAAGTAACTCTGGATAGACCACATCTTGATCACCAGGCTTAGATAAACATACATCTTCCCAACCATTCAGCTTGATATTCTTAGAAATTATGGAATCGTACTTGCAAAAGTTTGGATGGACCAACCATTCTCTGTACACTTTCCATTTTGAAATTGGCTTCATGGTAGACATATCTTCTGAAGTTTCTTTTACAAAAATTCGGAATGGACGAGCTCTGAGATATTCGGAACGGGCTTTAAGAACAGAGGCAAGGCTTCAGCACACGAGAGCTTTGAAATTGATGTGGGACACAAATATTGGTCCCCTTTATATAGGTGATGGAGGTGACCTTTGAACTTCCCAAAAAACATCTAACGGATGAAAACCCCTTTGATCTGATGTGATGGTTGAAAACATACCCGTAGGGAACTTCTTGAATCTGATCTTTTGAGGTTTTAATAAAAAATTTCAAATTTAAGGAAACTTGAGTATAAAAATTTTAAAAGAAAATGAATCTACCAAAAAGTAAAAGTGGTTACTAAGACTAAAGTAAGAAATCATACCTTTCGGATTGGCTAGGAAGTTTATTCGTAATAGGTGATATTCTTATTGAAGAAAATTTTACTATGAAAAATTTTACTATGAAAAAATCAGAGTTGAGAAGACATTGAGTACCAAAACACCAGTACGAAAAATTATCATTACGAATGTTCCAGTAAGAAAAGTATAAGTACGAAAACTTTGCATTACAAAAATTCCGAGTACCAAAAATTCTCATTACGAATGATTCAGTTCCAAAAATTTCATTACGAAAGTCCTAGTACGCAAATTTCATTATGAAAGTTTTAGTATGAAAATTTCATTACGAAAGTTCCAATACAAAAATTTCATTATGAAAGTTCTAGTATGAAAATTTCATGATGAAAGTTTCAGTACGAAAATTTCATTATGAAAGTTTCAGTAGGAAAATTTCATTACGAATGTTTTGGTACGAAAATTTCATTACGAAAGTTTCAGTACGAAAATTTCATTAGAAAACTTCCAGTAAGAATATTTATTTATGAATGTTTCAGTACAAAAATTTCATTATGAAAGTTCTAGTATGAAAATTTTATTACAAAAGTTTCAGTATGAAAATTTCATTATGAAAGTTTCAGTATGAAAATTTCATTATGAAAGTTTCAATATGAAAATTTCATTACGAACGTTTCAGTTCCGAAAACATCATTAAGAAAATTTCCAGTTCGAAATTTTCCTTACAAAAATTTAAGTACGAAAATTTTGAAAAACTCATTACAAAAAATTTTAGTTACAAAAGTTTGAAAAACTGATTACGAAAATTTTGATTACAAAAGCTAAAAAACTGACTGTGAAAAAAATTGAATATGCTAACAAGCAAATGTACTCCCCCTATGAATAGGAGTTTATTACTATAAGGAGAATTGTTCAACAAGTAGTTATTGAAGAAGTATTACCTCACAATTATCATTCCTAACTTCTATTTAATGTATTCAAATCTATCAGAGGGTAAAGATTTTGTGAAAATGTCAGCAAGTTGATCTTGCGTTCCGATAAATTGAAGAATAATATCTCCTTTTAGTGTATGATCCCTAAGAAAGTTATGCCTAATATCTATGTTCTTTGCACGAGAGTGGTGTGCACGATTTTTACTAAGGGTAGTGGATCTTATGTTATCACACAAAATTTGAGTCTTAGTAAAACTCAAGCCATAGTCTTTGAGTGTGTGTTGCATCCAAAACACTTGAGCACAACAACTTCCAACTGCTACATATTCAGCTTTAGCAGTGGAGAGTGCTACAGAATGTTTCTTCTTACAGGACCAAGAAACTAATGAATCTCCTAAGAAATTACATGTTCCGGATGTACTTTTTCTATCCATTCTACATCCACCAAAGTCAGTATTTGAAAAACTCTTTAAAACAAAATCATTTCCAGATGTATAGAATAATCCTAGATCCATGGTTCCCTTTATGTAGCGAAAAATTCTTTTCACTTCCTTTAAATGGGATTCCTTAGGATTGGATTGATATCTGGCACATAAGCATACTAAAAACATTATGTCTGGATAACTAGCTGTCAAGTATAGTAGGCTTCCAATCATACCTCAAAAAGATGTTTGATCTACTGGTTTCCCAGCATCATCAAGATAAAGTGTGTTTGAGGTACCAATGGGAGTACTAATACTTTTAGTGTTGTCAAATCCATACTTTTTAAGAAGATCTTTAATATAATTATGTTGACATATATAATTTCCTTCTGGTTTTTGAGAAATTTGAAAACCAAGGAAAAATGTTAACTCACCCATCATACTCATTTCAAATTCAGATTTCATTATACTTGCAAAGGAATCAGTTAAAGATTGTTGAGTTGAACCAAATATGATTTCATCAACATATATTTGAACAATGGAAACATTTTTCTTATATTTCTTTATAAAAAGGGTTGGATTTTCATTTCCCATAACATAGTTATTTTGAAACAAAAATCATGTAAGTCTATCATACCAAGCTCGAGGGGCTTATTTAAGGCCATACAAAGCTTTGGTAAGTCTAAAAACATGATCAAGATATTTTGTGTCTTCAAAGCTAGGAGGTTGTTCAACAAAAACTTCCTCTTGAACATAACCATTTAGAAAAGCACATTTCACATCCATTTGAAAATGTTTAAAATTAAAGAATGCTGCAAAGGCAAGTAAAATATGAATAGATTCAAGTCTAGATACTGGAGCATAGGTTTCTTCATAGTCTATTCCCTCTTGCTGATTATAGCCTTTAGAAACTATTCTAGATTTATTTCTAACAATGACTCCATTTTCATCATACATATTTCTAAAGACCCATTTTACTTTAATAATAGAAGCTTCATTAGGTCTTTCAACCAAGGTCTAGACTTTATTCCTTTCAAATTCATTTAGTTCATCTTGCATGGATTTTATCCAATAATCATTATCTAAAGCTTCATCAGTGCTTTTGGGTTCTAATTGGGAAAGAAATGCTAGATGTTCTACTTCATTTCTTAAGGAACTTCTAGTCCTTATAGGTTAATTGAAATCACCAATGATGCTATCACTGTGATGATTCTTAAGAAACTACTGGTTTGGGTTTTTTAAAACTTGTTAATCAACATAGGGTAGGAAATATTCTAGGGTAAATGTTTCAGAAGTATCATCTTGAACATTTTCCTTATCAGAAGGATTTTCTATCAAAGGTTGATAATCAGTTTTTGAAAACACATCCAAAGATGTAGGTTGGGGTTGTTTGAAAACAAAAGGATCAGTTTCATCAAATTTTACATGTACTATTTCTTCAACAGTACAAGTGTTTTTGTTGAAAACTCTATAAGCCTTAGAAGTTGTGGAGTAGCCTAAGAAAATTCCTTCATCAGATTTTGGTGTAAATTTGTGTAAATTATCTTTGGTATTAAGAATAAATACTTGGCATCCAAAAACCTTAAAGTAGGAAAGTCTAGGTTTTCTACCATTCCATAACACATATGGAGTTTTATTAAGAAAAGGTATAATCAAAACTCGATTTATTGTATAAAATCAGTACTTACAGCTTCAGCCCATAAATTTCTAGTTATAGAATATTCACTGAACATGTTTCTAGTTATCTCTTGAGGAATTCTATTTCTTCTTTCAACTACACCATTTTTTTGGGGAGTTCTATGTGCTGAAAAGTTGTGAGTAATACCTTTTCTACTACAAAAAGTTTCAAAATCCGAATTTTGAAATTCTCCTCCATGATCAATATGAAGAGTTTTCAATGGAAGGTTTTTCTCATTTTTAACTTGGGCCTTAAAACTTTTGAAATAAGAAAAATCTTTAGACTTCTTTGCTAGAAAATAGACCCATGTAAATCTAGTGCAATCATCAACTAAGAAAAATAAATAATATTTGCCTCCAATACTTCCAGATTGTGTTGGACCAAAAAGATCCATGTGCACCAATAGTAACGCATCAGTTGTTGAGACTTCACCTATTGATTTAAAACTAGATTTATGTAGCTTTCCATATTGACAAGGATCACAAACTTTAGAAGAATCAAATCTAAGCTCTGGTAGATCCTTAACTAGTTTCTTCTTAGAGAGTTTACATAAGTTTCTAAGGTCATAGTGATCTAGTCTTCTATTACACAACCAAGAATGATCATCCATTACACTTAGGAAAGGTAAGTCTTGGCTCCGAAGGTCTTCTATGTTTAAAGTGAATACATTCTCTGGCCTATGGAAAGAGATAATAAACTCTTCCTTGGAATTGTGAACTAAGAATTTATCATTCCTAAAATTCACAAGGTATCCTTCATCGCATAATTGAATTACACTAATGAGGTTGTGCTTAAGACCCTTAACAAACAAAACATTTGAAATCAAATTTTTACCATGAATAACAATATTACCTATACCTGTAATTTCTCCCTGAGCATTATCTTTGAATGTTACTTTTCCTCCTTTCGTCTTGATAATATTTTCAAAATAGTTATTTTTACCAGTCATATTACGGGAACATCCACTATCCATGTACCATGTATTGCTGTTTATACTTCGTTTATCTTCCTAAAAATAGAAAAGAATTAGTCTTTCGGAATCCAAATTTGTCTGGATCCGAGATTTTCAGATAACAAAATTTTGGGTACCCATATCTTCTTAAAAAAATAAGCCTTATGCAAACCAAAAGATTTGGTTTTTTATAAAGAACAATTCTTTGCAAAGTGACCACCACATTGACACTTGGTACAAAATAGGACAGTTTTAGGAACAAAGTAGTTGTTACTAAAAGTTGGTTTAGCATGGGTATAACCAAATCTGGATTTCTTTCTTAAAGGTCGTATTTGTGAATACATCTTATCAAAATTTTCTTTACCTAAGGTAAAGTTTGACAAACACTTATATAAGGAAAAAATTTCGGACTTGAGTTTTATAACCATGTTTTTATCTTCAAAATCATTAGATTTGGAACTAGAGTTAGCCTCTAAGACATTTTTCTTAGAAATTACTTTTTCTAGATCATTAGAAAGTTTATTCTTCTCATAATTTACTTCCTCAATATTTTTTTGAAATACTTATAAAATCAGCATTTTTCTTATCAAGATCTTTAGAATGATTTGATACTACCTTAGTAAGAATAGTATTCCTAGAGTTTTCCTTATCAAGTTTTTTTATTGAGTTTTGAATTCTCAATCTCAAGAAGTTCAGTAAACCTAGAAACTTCTTCATAGGTAGGTAAAGTATTTTTTTCATCAGAAGAGGATTCTCCATCCAAAGAGTTATAATATTTACTATCATTAGAATTTAAAGAAACATTGGTTAATGATTTATCATTATGTACATTATCCATAAAGCAATGATTATTAATAGGTAATCTGACTATAAGACCAAGATTCTTCTGTCCTGATGATTCATAATCAGAAGATTCATCTGTAGAGTCACCACCACTGGCACTCCCGGTGTCATTATCTTTCAAAACATTCTTAGCTTTGGAATTGTAATACTTCTTTCTATTCCATTAATAATGCCTCTCTTTTCTTTCAATCTTTTTGAGCATAGGGAAATCAGGTCGTATGTGTCCACTTCACTTGCATTCATATCATGTGAATTATGAATCTTTCTTATCTTTCCTTTCCTTCTTTATATACTTGGATTGGAAATTCCTCTGTCCAGCTATCTTGTTCACCCTTTGAGCAGGATTTGATAACTCATTCTCTGAGACTTCACTCTCACTAGATTTGGATTGAATAACAAACTTCATAGATTTGGATCTAGTTACTCTCTCAGGAGTCTTAGCTTTCATGTGATTTGATGTTGTAGTAAAAGCAACAGTACTATTCCCATTCTTTTTTTGATGTTGTCAGCATCTCTCTTCATCCTTGTCTCATGTTGAGGAATAGTTCCAAATAATTCATCAAGAGTAATCTGAGAAACCTTCCCATTCTTATCAATAGCAGTTCTCTTGTATTACCACACATTGGGCATAATATCAATGATATTATCAACAAGAGCATTATCATCCAGACCATTCTCACCAATAGATTGTAAACTATTCACGATTGTCATGAATCTTTGATGCACTTTGCATATGGGTTCTCCATAAGGAAAATTGAAACCATGATACTCAGTCCACATCATAGCTCTCCTAGTATCAATGACTTTAGATGTACCAAAATGGGTAACTTCATGTTTCCTCCAAATATAGTTAGCTGCTTCACAAGAAAAAATTTGCCTATATATATTCCTAGTCATTGAACATAGTAAATTATTGCGTACCTTGTATTTTAATTGATAATCATGCATCTATTGGTTGGTGAAAGTACTAACTTCCTTATCAGGAATTTGATAACCTCCAGTAAGCATAACAAAATTTTCTACTCCAGTATTGATAACAAAAGTCTTCATTCGATCTCTCCAATACTCAAAATCATTACCATAAGAAATTGGTGGTCTTGTAGGATTTATGTTGTCGATGGAACCATTATTCATTCCTGCCATCTTAAAAATCTTTCTACACAAAAACTTGTTAATAACAAAAGTTCGGATTCAAGGAGTATATTCCTAAGCAAAGAAAAATATAAAACAATGATAAACTGATCAAGAAAAACTTATATGTGAATATAAGTATTTCAAGAACCTCCTCTGATACCAATTGTAGGATCGATATAACGATGTAGATGCTCAATACACCAGAGGGGGGTGAATTGTACACTTTAAAAATTTCCTTAAACAAGGAATGATCTAAGTTTAACAAATTTAAACTAAGAAAATTCACAACAGCTCTAACCAATTGAAGAATTGGAACAAGGTATGAAGTTATAAAATTCTAGTTCTACAAACTTGCTTAAATCTGGAAAGTGATTCTGAAAAATCGGTTCTCAAAATATGATTCCGAAAAGATGGATTCGGAAATATGATTCTGGAAAACTGAAACTTAATGAAAGTTTACAATATGAGATTCTACCTTAAAGCATATAGAATCTAAATGAAATAGAGTACAAGTGTAAGGAAATATAATAAGGTTGTACTTTACTTATATTACAAAATGCAGGGGAAAAACTTTTAACAAAAACAAGTAACAAGATATAAATCTTTTAACCCAAAGATAAGGGTATCCAACAACCTTGGATAAAGGTCCCTTGATTTATACATTCAAGAAAGTATGTCTTACCCACAACTGGGTAATCCCTTGATACGATGATCGGAGTCTCTGTCTTGCTATCCCTGCAATCCCTCAACTTCAAGGTAGTTGGAACCTCTGTCTTCCTCAGCATGGAAGCCCTCAACTTCAAGGTGTTGGAACCTTTGTCTTCATATCCGCAGAAGCCCTCGAATGTAATCACCAACATTCAGAGTCGCACGAATCAAGTCTGCACAAGGAAAAGTTTGAACAACTTGTTCAAGCTTTCTGCACGAAGCTTTGAGAGTTAATAAGAGCCTCTCTCTCTCTCTCTAGAAATCACTTAAACATCACATAGATCAAGATCAGCGTCAAAGTTGTGTCTAAGTTTTCAAATGAGATCTTATTTATAGGTGAAGCTCCAACAGTTGGATCCCTCCTCGAATGGTCATATATTCCTTAAATATCAGAGAGACCTATGCACATGTCGCTCAACCAACGGTTAGTTAAAAACAGAATGGATGACATAGTTTTAATACAAAACATGTGTAACTGAAAGCATGACATAATTTTATAACAAACTTAACAAATCAGAGTGTATGTAAAAAGTTCAGAATGTAAGAAAATAATAGTTCGGAGTCTAACCAAAATGAAATTCATAGTCTATAATAAACAGATATTCGGATTCTGTTCTGTAGGAATTCAGAACCTGAATTTGGATGAAATCCAGAGTCTGAATTTCTAAGGAAATTCAGACTCTGGTTTCACTAGAATTCAGAACTCGAACTTACAATGTTCAGAGTCAGAGTTTATAGGAATTCGAAGTCAGAACTCATAAGAGTTTGGAGTCTGAATTCAGAGAACTCAGAGTCAGAACATAGATAAGTTCATAATCAGAATTCAGAGTCGAACTTCATAAGAATTCGTATCCAGAATTCGGAGTGGAACTACATTAGAGTTCTTATCCACAATTCAGAGTGGAACATCATTACAGTTCACATCTAGAATTCTGAGTGGAACTTCATTACAGTTCACATCCAGAATTCAGGGTGGAACTTCATTACAGTTCACATCCAAAACTCAGAGTGGAACATCATTACAGTTCAAATCCAGAATTCGGAGTGGAACTTCATTACAGTTCATATGCAGAATTTGGAGTGGAACATCATTACAGTTCATATCCAGAATTCAGATCCTAAATTAGAATGCTTCAAATCTAAGTATTTATAGGTTTCCAAGGTTACAAATATGAATCCAAATTTTATACCAAGTCAAAATATGAACAATGAAAATATGGTAAGGATAAATTTCCTTAGAGAAGGGAAATTTCCTTATAAAAGAAAATCAAAGAATAAAAAATATTTGCTTAAAGATAAGGTGTTTGTGGTTTCAAAACAAGAAGGAATGGAGAAGTCATAAGGAAAACCTTATTGACTCAACAATATCCCCATTTTTGGAAAGCACAAACATACTTTCAAAATGAATATAAGGAGTTAGAATAAATTTCTAGACTTTGAAATTAATGCCTATCTCCCTTTGTTTATGGATGATAGTAAATACAACTAACTCCCCCTTAGGCTTAGGAACTATAAGGATTGTATTCTGAATTACCGGAATGGAGTTTTCATTATAATTTGAAATGAAAACTTCGTAATGAGGAACTCCCCCTAAGATAAGCTCCCCCTTACTTAGAGATAGTTCTTGACTTAGAAAATTTTCCTTCTCCTCTTTTGTGTAATTATTTTTCATTCTCCCCCTTTGTGGTTTTCAAAAATAATTTAAGGAAATGGAAAAGAAATAAAGTACCTGAAACATTAGTACATAATATCACAAGATACAAGAAACCAAAAATTTCATTAGGGTTGAAATAATTTTTACAAGGAAAGACAAATGCAACAAAAGATTGGATTGAATCTATTTGTCTTCCTTTTCCTTCGGGATTAGCTTCTTCAACAAGGTTTTCTGTAACACCCCAGGTAAATAAAGAATATGACATTTTTATATTTATCCCTATTTGTGAAAAAAAAATATTAATATTACTTTAAAGGGAACGCTATGCTCGATGGCGTACCCAATACGCAACAACGAGTTCCTTTGAAATCTTACGTTGCACACTAATAATAAAATAATATTATTTTAAATGGTAGTTAACGCATAGCCATTGTAATGGAGGGAATGAACGGAACGAACTAAAAAATTATTATATATGTTTGTCAAATATTTTTACTTTTTACAATAAATGTTATAGGATTAAAAATGCGAATGAATCAAATTTTTTAATCATAAACACTCTAATATTCTTTAAAAGGTCGATTAACCGCCTTTTGATGGAGAAACTCTTTTAAATCCACTTTTTAACAATTTTATGTGTTATATTTGACAAAATAAAATTATTCTTTAGAATCAGGACATCAAAATATACTTTGTGTAAATTTTTGGTATTTTTCCGATAAAGTTCATTTTTTTAATGAATAGTGAAAAATGTTGAATTTTAATTCAAAACCACTTTTTAATATAATTTATTTATATAATTAGATTATATTTTGAATTGGTTTTAAACATAAATTAGAATATATTTTTACCATTTAATCCAATTGTGGTCATTGGAATTAATTTCACTTTGAAATCGGACTTAAACTAGTGTCAATCTTTTGATACTTATTGTTTCATAAAAACACGCTATTTGTTTTGACAACGGGAATTAATTATTAAATTAATTAATGAAACTTATATGTTTTTAATTTTGTAAAATGTACTTCATTTTTGAATTCTGAATATCAAATATAGCTTAGGGTGAAGTTTTGGTATTTTTCTGAAAAACTTCAATTTTTGATGAACAGTTAAACCACTAAGTGGTACTTAAAAAAGCTGATTTTCCATTTAAATGAAAATTTATCACCTCTGTGTTTTTAATTTCAAAAATACGACATACATGGTTGTCATTAAGAATTAAAATGTGGTTCAATGGAATTAAAATAATTTTTTTATGAATAGTAACTTTTATGTTTTTAATCGTGATTAGAGGTAATTAGTGTAGTTTAAGGTAAAAATAATGTTTTAATAATATGAGATGACCTATACACATGTCCTACCCTCATTTTATGTGTCATGGACGACCAAGAAAATCCATGGGTAAACTTGGGGACCCCATGGATCCACCTTGGTTGGAAAATGACATAAATAACTTTTTATTTAAAGTTAAAATAAAAATGTCACAAGCATGAGATGTTCCAATAAAAAAATTTTAAATGGGGTTATACAAGTCATATTTTTGACTATAAATATTCATTAGAAAGATAATAAGATTTCCTACATAATTATATTTTTTTTATAATTTTTAGACTTTAAATAAATTAAATTATTTATGACATCATGATGATGCAGCGATTACCTCATTAATAAAGGATTTAAATAAAATGAAAAGATAATGTTAAAACTATAACTTATACTTGTAAAAAACCTATTGGATGAGTATTTTTATAACCCTTACCACCTTATCCTATAACTACATCAATGTGGGACTATTAAATTCCGAAAATCATTTGAAAATAAAGTAACATTTTGTAACTTTCCAAGAGTGCTCCTCCTCTCCTCTTATAAAAGGCCCCCACCTCTACCACCTTAAACACACCTCTCAAGACTTTGGCTCGGCCAAACCCTTCTCATTATTCCTTTAAATATCCCTCTCTTACTCATAGAATCCTAACTTTGGGAAGAAGTCTTTCCAAGGAAGCCTTTGAGCTCAAATAAAAGAGAGTTACCCGATTTTAAGGTAACGTCTTCACTTGTGTTCTTTTGTTTTATTTTGCTTCTCCAACCCCCTAAACTATTTTTATTAATTTATTTTGTAACAAATCCAGTATCTTAAATATACTAGGATGTTGTTATAAGAATAATTCTAGCTACACTTACACACACCTACATATAATGGTTAACGAACATACTGTTTCTGTGGATGGCGAATTTCTACCTCACGAAACGATGATTGTTCAATACTCATATAACACCTTCAAAGGTGGCCATTAAGATGTCACTATATTTATATATGATATATAATATGTTTATGTTTTACCTAAGCTTCTGTATTTTTCTTTTGTGGAATACCTTTATGGTTTCCATTGTGGGTAAACACGATAATTTCATTTTAGGAAGTGCGGACTACCGTCCCCTCAAAGTGATTTGATTCGTTAATGCCATATGTGGGATGTATAAAGGATGGATTTAAAGTTATTATATATGATTTATGTTACATATAAATGATTAATATAATTCTGGAATTAAAATATACATACCTCTCATTTAGTTTTAATTCCATTAATATGACATTGAAATGAAAGTAGCGCTCATGCGTACGTACGGCTTACCGTCTCCATGAACGGTGCATTTCATTTCTTACCTCTAAATGGTTATGTAATATTATAAATACATGTATATTCTGGATATATATGATATATATGATATCAAAATCATGAATATCATTCTGGATATAATGAACCTTTGACCACACGAACAACATGTAATTGTAAGAAGTCCACTTTCGACTTAAGAACCAAATATCGACAAAACAAACATTATTAACTTAAATGATTACATAATGTTTATAACATGGAAATAAGTGATATAAGAGGAATAATTAACTTGAAAAAGGTTGTTAAGAAAGTGGAAATTAACTCAAGTTTATTATTCAGGACGTTAAAGAACGATCGAGTCAAGTCGGACCCGAGGTAAGGGATCCTACTCCTCTCTTTCTTTTTAAGTACACTCTTTTATGTCATTCCTTTTAAGATCATATTTCTTGTGATTGGGATGTTCTTTTATATTACTCTTACTGTAATTTTTATGTTCATATGATGAGAGACCCTATTCTATCTCATCCATCCATTTTTGAAGTTTTGAGTGGCGACGTTAGGCTGCCAAATTTTCGTAAGAGATCTAACCTCTCTCTTTCTTTTTAAGTACTCTCCTTTATGTCACTTCTTTTAAGCTCATATTTGTTATGTTGGGGGATGTTCTTTTATATTCCTCATGCTGTAAACATTATGTTAATATGATTAGAGACCCTATTTTATCTCATCAATCCATTTTTGTAAGTTTTAAGTGGCGTCGTTAGGCTGCCGAGTTTTCGTAAGGGATTTTTCATCTCACTTTTGTTCCCTTGAGATTTATGCTACATTTGCCACAATTTCCTTTGAGTGGTGTATGTACTGCCCATTATTTTACTCATTGTGTTATATACTTTCATTTATGATTATTTACATCAATGTTTTATTGTCCTTCTTTCACGGGGTGTATGTTTTGAAAGATACCCATGTCGGTATGGGAACCGTTCACCCTCCACTTTTAAAAAGACTTATTTTGTTATGTCTTTTAATTCACATACTATTATGTCGGGATATGTTCTTATATATCCTTATTGATGTAAATTTTATTTCCAAGTGATGAGATACTCTTTTTATCTCTAATCAACTCATTTTATGAATTTTATAGTGACGCCGATAGGCTGTCAAATGTTTGCGAGGGAACTTCTTAACCCAATTTTGATTCTTTGGGATAAGCTTATACTCCTTGAATATGTCGTTCTATGAAAATGTGTGAATAACCTCTGAATTTTTTACAATTAATATCCACTTTTATTTGGTGTATTAGTTTGTCACACATAATTATGTAATTGATTTATCCTTAATCCAAGGATACCGTCTTTGTATGGGACTTCGTCTCAATATCCTTTCATTGGGGCATATTTTGTTTTATACACCACCTTCTTTTATACGGTGTATAAACCCCTTTTACTTTTACATTTTTTCAAAAGGAATCTTTTTTATACGAAGCATTTACTAAACGACAAAAGGGGATGTTTTTGTCGTACGTATGCGGCGACAACAACTTCTCCCCCGTCGTGACCATTGTTTGAGTTTCGGCTTCCTCTACAGGCCATACCATTTTTTTAAAATAAAAATAAATACCATTTTTTACTTTTCTTTTATTTTGGTATTGAAAATGGTTTTAATTATGTTTTTATTATATAAATGTGTTTTATTGATATCTTGTGATTGAAATGTGGAGATGTTATGTTTCCTTTATGTATTTTTTATGTGATACGATTATGTTATGGTTCTTGGGCATTATTATGAAGACGAGTGGTTCCGTAATAAACTAAGGGAGGGTTAGCCCGATATAGCTCTCCAATGCATTGGGTAACACGAAGGAGTTAAACGTTAAGGTTTCTCCGAAGAGATTTAGGGGATATACTGTGATGGGTATTCCAAACGTAACCATGAGGGTTACTCCCTACGTAAGAATGTTATGAATGCCTCAAGTTACCTTTATGCCTTATGATTTCTATGTTTTATTCATAATTTGATGAGGTATGTTAAAGTGCTTATGTTTTATGAGTATAGTATGATTTTATTAATTCTTATGTATACATGTACTCTTGTTTCCTTTACATTTTTTATATCCCTTACTGAGCTTTTTATGCTCATCCCATGTTTTTGAAATGTTTTACACAGGACTTAAAGATGAATAGGGTCAAGGATGGGATCAAGGAAAGACATGTTATCTAAAACATGGAACTAGAAATGTTCCTTTAAGAGTTCTTTTTTATGGAATCTTAGTAGAAGTGTCTACTTTGTAATATTTTGAGATGTAATAGTTATGTCCTAATTCGCTAAAACTCTAAGCCTAAAAAGATCCTCAGTGTGAATTATTCAATTTAATTAAAGATTAAGTAATGTTTAAGGCCAGGGCCTTATAGTTGGTATCATAGGTAGGTTTAGATAACTTTAGAGGTTAGGGTATTCTCTAAGCATAAGTGACATTACCATAATGGTTAGGATTTCAGAAAGAGTCCTTGTTTTAGATAAAGTGAATGAGTAAGTATATCTTAGTGTTTATCTTCCTCATTAGTACACGATGGTTTTGTTGATATAATAACACTAACATTTCTGTTTTTAGTGAATGGATGGATCTAGAAGGCACCAAAGAGACAACAGGTTTGAAGGAAACTGTGGTGGTTCTCTAATTAAGATACTAGATAAAATGGGAGATTCAATGAGGAAACTTGTGATTGTTCTAAACCAACTATCAAGAATTAATGATCAACCACTTGAACCGTGGTAAGTTCTCTAATGCATCATGTACGAGATGACCAATCAATTTGGAAGTTCAGGTAATAATTATAAAGGTAACCATTAGAGTTTATATGATCCTTACTTTTGAAGTAATTATGGGTTACTATATGTTATGATGGAATATGAACAACATGAGATAAACATGAGGTTAAAACATGTTAGGGTTTTTTTTGGAGTTTTATAAAAAGGATAACACGCAGACCGTGTGACAACTTATCGCGTCGGACAATGCTACAGGAATCGAACCCACAACCAAAGTGTGACCGGTATTTATCCCCTACCACTGGACTACGTGAATTCCCTGGTTAGTATGACTTATTCTTTTTTAGTTAGATGATTTTAGGAATCAAGAGTATGTTTATTTTGGGTTACCTATAGAAATGATTAACCTATCATCGAGGATATGTGATTAGGTTAATTACTTTTCAATATGAGAATTTAAGAGCAACCGATGTTATTTGGAGAAAAAAGTTAATTTGTACCTTGGAAGACTATGTGACTAAATCCTTGAAATATTTTGGTTTCAATCTTAGTTTGGTTTACATTGAATAATTTTATAGAAAATTTGTTTATCGAATTATCTTTGTTGAACTTTGGATTTTGTTGGACAAATTTTGGAGATTAAGAATAGATTTTTTTTTTATAAAGGGTTATCCTTTTCTGGATTATCTGATCTTGTACTAAACTTTTTTGGTTTTGGTTTTGGTTAAAGTCTAAAGACATGGGAAGTATATAGTTCTCTTTTGTGGATTATGTGATTCTCTAGAAGTTTATTATAGCTCTCTTAATGTAAACAAGTCTTCCTAAATACTCATCATTTGGGGAAAGAAAGAGTTTGTGTAAGAAATCTAGTAAAAGTTGAAATTCAACATGATAAGTAAGTATGTTTCCATAAGATCAAAAATAAATTCCTCAATGAAAAGTAACTTAAAACAAAAATGTTTTCTATTAACTTTTCCTACTGGGTAATCGAATACCGTTTAACCCACTACAAGTTTGTGATTTTATTGTGGTTAACTTTCTCCTAAACATGTTTTCTATCACTCTCCCTCAGAACATGACCCTTTTCTTTTTCCTCCAGGTCCAGGTTTTCCTACATGGAATCCTAGTATGGGTTAACTCGGGTGACCTCTGTACTTCTCTTTCTTTATTTTAAAGTGATTGTTTTACCGACTCTTTTTCTGATGTGGGACTTTCAATGGAGTTTCCAAGCCCAATTTTGAAATTGCGAGGACGCAATTCCCAAAAGGGGGGAAGGATGTAACACCCCAGGTAAATAAAGAATATGACATTTTTATATTTATCCCTATTTGTGAAAAACAAATATTAATTTTAATTTAAAGGGAACGCTATGCTCGATGGAATACCCAATACACGACAACGAGTTCCTTTGAAATCTTACGTTGCGCACTAATAATAAAATAATATTATTTTAAATGGTATTTAACGCCAAGCCATTGTAATGGAGGGAAATAATGAAACTAAATAAAAAATTATTATGTATGTTTTTCAAATATTTTTACATTTTACAATAAATGTTAGAGGATTAAAAATGCGAATGAATCCAATTTTTTTAAGCATAAACACTCTAATATTCTTTAAAAGGTTGATTAACCGCCTTTTGATGGGGAACCTCTTTTAAATCCACTTTTTAACAATTTTTTGTGTTATATTTTACAAAATAAAATTCTTCTCTAGAATCGGGACATAAAAATTTACTTTGTGTACATTTTTGGTATTTTTCTGATAAAGTTCATTTTTTTAATAAATAGTGAAAAATGTTGTATTTTAATTCAAAACCACTTTTTAACCTAATTTGTTTATATGATTAGATTATATTTTTAATTGGTTTTAAATTTAAATTAGAATATATTTTTACCATTTAATCCAATTATGGTCATTGGAATTAATTTCACATTGAAATCGGACTTAAACTAGTGTCAATCTTTTAATACTTATTGTTTCATAAAAACATGCTATTTGCGTTGACAGTGGGAATTAATTATTAAATTAATTAATGAAACTTATATGTTTTGAATTTTGTAAAATAGTCTTCATTTTTGAATTCTGAATATCAAATATAGCTTAGGGTGATGTTTTGGTATTTTTCTGAAGAACTTCAATTTTTGATAAGTAGTGAAACCACTAAGTGGTACTTATAAAAACTGATTTTCCATTTATATGAAATTTTACCACCTCTGTGTTTTGAATTTCAAAATTCTGACATACATGGTTTTCATTAAGAAGTAAAATGTGGTTCAATGGAATTAAAATAATTTTTTGGTGAATAGTAACATTTAAGTTTTTAATCGTGATTAGATGTAATTAGTGTAGTTTAAGGTAAAAATAATGTTTTAATAATATGAGATGACCTAGACACATCTTCTACCCTCATTTTATGTGTCATGGGCGACCAAGACAATCCATGGGTCAACTTGGGGACCCCATGGAGCCACTTCGGTTGGAAAATGACATAAATAACTTTTTATTTAAAGTTAAAATAAAAATGTCACAAGCATGAGATGTTTCACTAAAACAATTTTTAAATGGGGTTATACAAGTCATATTTTTTACTATAAATATTCATTAGAAAGATAAAAAGATTTCCTACATCATGATATTTGTTTTATAATTTATAGACATTAAATAAATTAAATTATTTATGACAACATGATGATGCATCGATTACCTCATTAATAATGGATTTAAATAAAATGAAAAGATAATGTTAAAAATATAACTTAAACTTGTCAAAAACCTATTGGATGAGTTTTTTTCGAACCATTACCACCTTATCCTTCAACTACTTCAATTTGGGACCTTTAAATTTCGAAACTCATTTTAAAATAAAGTAACATTTTGTAACTTTCCGAGAGTGCCCCTCCTCTCCTCTTATAAAAGGCCCCCACCTCCACCACCTTAACCACACCTCTCAAGCCTTTGTCTCGGCCAACCCCTGCTCAGTTTTCCTCTCCACATCCCTCTATTACTCCTATAATCCTCACTATGGGCATAAGTCTTTCCAAAGAAGAATTTGAGCTCAAATCAAATAGAGTTACCCGATTTTAAGGTAATGTCTTCACTTGTCTTCTTTTGTTTTATTTTGCTTCTCAAACCCCCTAAAATATTTTTATTAATTTATTTTGTAAAAACTCCAGTATCTTAAATATACTAGGATGTTGTTATAATAATAATTCGAGCTACACTTACACACACCTACATCTAATTGTTAAAGAACATACTGTTTCTGTGGATGGTGAATTTCTGCCTCACGAAACGATGATTGTTCAATACTCATATAACACCTTCAAAGGTGGCCATTAAGATGTCTCTATATTTATATATGATATATAATATGTTTATGTTTTACTTAATCTTATGTATTTTTCTTTTGTGGCATACCTTTATGGTTTCCATTGTGGGTAAACACGGTAATTTCATTTTAGAAAGTGCGGACTACCACCCCCTCAAAGTGATTTGATTCGTTAATGCCATATGTGGGATGTATAAAAGATTGATTTAAAGTTTTTATATATGATTTATGTTACATATAAATGATGAATATAATTATTGAATTAAAATATACATACCTCTCATTTAGTTATAATTCCATTAATATGACATAGAAATGAAAGTAGCGTTCATGCGTACGTACGGCTTACCGTCTCCATGAACGGTGCATTTCATTTATTACCTCTAAATGGTTATGTAATATTATAAATACATGTATATTCTGGATATATATGATATATATGATATCCAAATCATGAATATTATTCTGGATATAATGAACCTTTGACCACATGAACAACATGTAATTGTAAGAAGTCCACTTTCGACTTAAGAACCAAATATCGACAAAACAAACATTATTAACTTAAATATTTACATAATGTTTATAACATGGAAATAAGTGATATAAAAGGAATAATGAACTTGAAAAGGGTTCTTAAGAAAGTGTAAATTAACTCATGTTTATTATTCAGGACGTTAAAGAATGATCAAGTCAAGTCGGACCCGAGGTAAGGGATCCTACTCCTCTCTTTCTTTTTAAGTACACTCTTTTATGTCATTCCTTTTAAGCTCATATTTCTTGTGATTGGGATGTTATTTTATATTAATCTTACTATAATTTTTATGTTCATATGATGAGAGACCCTATTATCTCTCATCAATTCATTTTGGAAGTTTTGAGTGGTGCCGTTAGGCTGCTGAATTTTCGTAAGAGATCTAACCTCTCTCTTTCTTTTTAAGTACTCTCCTTTATATCACTTCTTTTAAGCTCCTATTTGTTATGTTGGGGGATGTTATTTTATATTCCTCTTTCTTTAAACATTATGTTAATATGATGAGATACCCTATTTGATCTCATCAATCCATTTTTGTAAGTTTTAAGTGGCGCTGTTAGGCTGCCGAGTTTTCGTAAGGGATTTTTCATCTCACTTTTTTCCCATGATATTTATTCTACATTTGCCAAAATTTCCATTGAGTGGTGTATGTGCTGCCCATTATTTTACTCATTGTGTCATATAATTTCATTTATGAGTATTTACATCAATGTTTTATTGTCCTTATTTCACGGGGTGTATGTTTCAAAAGATACCCATGTCGGTAAAGGAACCTTTCACCCTCCTCTGTTAAAAAGACTTATTTTGTTATGTCTTTTAATTCACATACTATTATGTCGGGATATGTTCTTATATATCCTTATTGATGTAAATTTTATTTCCAAGTGATGAGATACCCTTTTTATCTCTCATCAACTCATTTTATGAATTTTGTAGTGACGCCATTAGGCTGTCAAATTTTTGCAAGGGAACTTCTTAACCAAATTTTGATTCTTTGGGATAAGCCTGTACTCCTTGAATATGTCGTTCTATGAATATGTGTGAATAACCTCTGATTTTTTTACACTTAATATCCACTTATATTTGGTATATTATTTTGTCACACATAATTATGTAATTGATTTATCCTTAATCCAAGGATACCTTCTTTGTATGGGACTTCGTCTCAATCTCCTTTCATTGAGGCATATTTTGTTTTATACACAACATTCTTTTATACGGTGTATAAACCCCTTTGACTTTTACGTTTATTCAAAAGGAATATTTTTTATACGAAACGTTTACTAAACAACAAAATGGAATGTTTTTGTCGTACGTATGCTGCGACAAGGACTTCTCCCCCGTCATGACCATTATTTGAGTTTCGGATTCCTCTACAAGACATACCGTTTTTTTAAAAGAAAAATAAATACCATGTTTTACTTTTCTTTTATTTTGGTATTGAAAATGGTTTTCATTCTATATTTATTATATCAATGTGTTTTATTGATAACTTGTGATTGAAATGTGGAAATGTTATGTTTCCTTTATGTATGTTTTATGTGATACGATTATGTTATGGTTCTTGGGCAGTATTATGAAGATGGGTGGTTCCGTAATAAACTAAGGGTGGGTGAGCCCGATATAGCTCTCCAATGCATTGGGTAACGCAAAGGAGTTAAATGTTATGGTTTCTCTGAAGAGATTTAGGGGATATACTGTGATGGGTATTCCAAATGTAACCATGAGGGTTACTCCCTATGTAAGAATGTTATGAATGCCTCAAGTTACCTTTATGCCTTATGATTTCTATGTTTTATTAATGATTTGATGAGGTATGTTAAAGTGATTATGTTTTATGAGTACAGTATGATTTTATTGATTCTTATGTATACATGTACTCATGTTTCCTTAACATTTTTTTTATATCCCTTACTGAGCTTTTTATGCTCATCCCAAGTTTTTGAAATGTTTTACACAGGATTAAAGACGAATAGGGTCAAGGATGGGATCAAGGAAAGACATGCTATCTAAAACATGGAACTAGACATGTTTCATTTAAGAGTTATTTTTTTATGGAATCTTAGTAGAAGTGTCTACTTTGTAATCTTTTGAGATTTAATAGTTATGTCCTAATTCTCTAAAACTCTAAGCCTAAAAAGATCCTCAATGTGAATTATTCAATTTAATTCATGATTAAGTAATGTTTAAGGCCAGGGCCTTATATTTTCAGCTTCTTCAAATCTTTTTGATCATCCTATGGTTGCTTCTCCAAAGCTGTGATCCTTTAATGTTGATCTTTCATAACCTCTAGCTCAGCCTTCATAGCCTCTTCCAACATCTTCACTAACTCATCATTCTTTACAAGCTTTTCTTGAAGCTCAATCCGGAGATCTCTATCCCTTTTAAAATTTTGAGCAAGAGAGTTAACCTTATCATTCAAGTCCATCACTTGTTGATTCCGAGAATTTTTCTCAAGTATTAGCTTCTCTTGAAGATTCCTTATCTTTGTATCCTCATTATCAAAAGCATATTTTACCTCATTCTGAAAATTATCAAACTCAACAAAGTCATCATCCTCCTTTTTTTCCCAAAGGGTGATTTTGTTGCACGATTTTCTATGAACAACATAATTGATGGCAAAATTTCTATAATCTGCTTCAATATTCACACACATATCCATCACCATGGATAAGGATTCTGACTTCTGATTCAAACTGTGTTGTAGCATCTGGCATCTGGAGTCTATAGTGGTAAATATCGGAATGGTGTCCACCAATTTTTTCAAAGACTCGACAACAAAATCATGACCCTATGCTGACGATTCTGAATCAGACACTTTTCTTAGAGATTGTTCTTCTTGAATTTCAACCATCTTCCTTCTCGAGGAACCACCAACCTCTTTCTTTATTATAAAATATTTTGTTGGTGTATCCATGAGCACTTGCTTACCTTTGTCAGTTTTCAGAATGGGTTGATCATCTGGATATTCTTCCTCACTCTCTGATAGTTGAACAATCTTGTCTTCATTTATTTTCTTATTTTCTGCTCTTTCCTCAAAAAAAATCTTCTCATAGGTCTCTTCCATAGACAATTAATAATTTTTCTCTTCCTCTTCTTTATCATCATCTTTGTTACCTTCTCTCTCAACTCCCTTTCCCGGAGTGACAAGTTTTGCGGATTCAGCCTTTTCTTGATAATCTTCTACTTGTTTGATCAAGTCATCCAGATCATCACTTCCTTCTTCTACTACTTCTTCTTCATCAACAACATTTTCATCTACTTCTTTACCATCTATTTTCTATACTTCTTCAACAACCTCTTTCCCTTTGGACTTTTCTGGAGTGAAGTAGTTCTTCCCGAGGGTCTCTGGTAATGGTTCAGTAAGGAAGGTTTCCGGAACCGGAATCTGCTCAGAAGCCATCTTTGTTGCTTACTAGAATTCGGAGTGGAACTTCATTACAGTTCATATCCATAATTCGGAGTGTAACTTCATTATAGTTCATATCCAGAATTCGGAGTGGAACTTCATTACAGTTAATATCCAGAATTCGGATCCTAAAACAGAATGCTTCAAATATATGTATTTATAGGTTTCCAAGGTTACAAATATGAATCCGAATTTTAACTTAGTCAAAATATGAACAATGAAAATATGGTGAGGATAAATTTCCTTAGAGTGGTAGATTTTCCTTAAAAAAGAAAATCATAGAATAAAAATATTTTCTTGAAGATAGGGTGTTTTTGATTTTCAAAGCAAGAAGAAATGGAAAAGTCATAAGGAAAACCTTATTGACTCAACAGGTGCAAGGATTTAGAGAGACCCGCATCGTTTTTGGTATTTTTTTAATATTTAAATTTGAAATTTTAATTTGAACATGTTTTTAGTTACCCATTTCTACTTATTTAGATTGGTGGATCTGGTCTTTTTATAGGATCCCACTTTAATACCTAAAGTTATTATTTAAAAAATAAAAAAAATACTTTGAGAGTGTAGACTATAAATTATGGAATATATTTGGGACACTTTGTGAGACTCTACTAAATTAAATTATCATTCCCTATACAAAAACATTAATTTATGTAAAAATTGTATGTTTTGTTTCCTAGTAATAGGTTTTATAGGGGATCTAGCTTCAGCAGTGGATAGTGTTTTGAAATAGTATTCTGAGGAGGTACTCAGTTTTATAGTTGAGTATCCCCCTGTACTTTTTCAATTTATATGTATTGGTCAGTTGTTAAGAGACATCTGATGTATGTATGTGTTCATTTAAAACATGGTTCGTTTTTATATTACATGATGTTGTTAATTTGATAAATAATATTGCGATTTAGTAATGATTTTTCTCACTTACTCTAATTTATTATAATTATTTTTTCATTTACCTATTATCATATGTGATTGTACTAATTTTATAGTCTCCCCATGTGGGTTATAGACTCTTTCCACTATTCATTATCATTTTCTGTATGGGTAGGTGTACATATGGTCTTGTGGAACTTTTTCTAGGGTGTAGTATATGTGAGTTTAGTTATACTATTATAAATTTGAATCAGTGCATTTTTTGGCATACTTTTTATTTTGGGTTTGGTTTTGGGGGGTATGATATTCTCAAATCATGATATAGACCTTATTCTTGGGAATAACTAACCCATGAATAGAGAATGTTTGAGATAATCAGAATGTTAATTTTTTATTATATTTTAATGTTATGATTATGGTGTTTTCTTAAGGATTTTGTTCTTGGTAAGACTATTTTTATTGTTTTTACTCTTTCCTGATGATGAAATATTATGTGGATTCATGCATCATCTAAGGAAAAGGGGAACACCTGGACATGGTGTGAATTCATATTGGTATGAAATTGCTTTTAATAGTAGGGAATAGTTTTAGAAAAATATTAATTGGGAAATATTTTTAGGAAATGATTTTGAAAAATTGGTTCTAATCACTTAAAGTATAAATAATAACATGTTTAATTTTTTCCCAAATTACTTATTTCTTGCTCCTTAACGAATTAAGATCAATTTATTGATTTTTTTGTTATGTTATCTTGATATTATGATCATTATAGTTATTATGGTGTTAAAATATATCCACTGAGTTATTAGGTCGAGGTATGAGATTCCTTATGATGGGTTTATGGATGACTGTACAGGTATTAGTTATACCATTATGAAATGATTTTTTTATGAGATAAACATAATTCAGTCATGATGGTTGATATTAATATTTTAATATAGCAATGTTTTATTCTTCATAATGAAATATGGGTTGGTATATGGGGAAATGTTTGTGGTTATATTTATTAGGAATGTTCAATAAAGTGTGTTAGTATAGGTCGGTTTATTCACATTCACCCGAGGGACGGATAATAGAGTTTTGTTTATATATTGAGGTTCATGGAATAGTGTTCTCTAGGTTGATATGAGTGTGAGAAGATTCTCCAAATGTTGGAATGATACTCAAGAACCCAGTAATTATGTATTTTATTTTATTAGTATTTTATCTAGTTGTGATAGGATTAGAGCATAATGGTACTTCATGAAACATGTTTTAGCCTTTTAGAAATATGAAGATTGTTATAAATCATGGATTTGGTTGAGAATTTTTTATTTATTTATGTTAGACCCCAATGATATTTATTAATGAATATACAATCATAATAGGCATGGTGTATCAAGGAGAAATAAGATATAATTTTATTGGAAAGGCATGTTTGGGATTCCCATGGGTTTTCTCTATGACTTATTCTAGTGACATTGGGATTTTTTATGGATAAATTCCAAATGGGAATGGATATTTAGTTTAAGTATGACCATTAGGTGGGTTTCTTAACATATATAATAAATTCCTAGAATATAGTTTCTCCTAAAAATTGTATTATGTTTAGTGGATTCCTCCTATGGGTTGTTCTAGGTGAAACTTTCATTGGTGTAATAATATTGTGAGTCTTTATAAAAAATTTGTGTGGGTTGATGAAATGATAAAGGGAAGAATATTTTATATATTCACATGGAAATACTAATAGGATCACAAAGTAATATGAGATACCCATTATGTTTATAATGAAATACATAGTGGGAAATATTGTTTCACGTGGTTTGATAATTGGCCACATTTGTTGAAGAATATTTATAGACTCTTCATAGGAGGGATAATAATATATCACCATGGTTGTTTAAGGAATTATAAAATTCATTCTTTGGATCATTAAGATGAAATTTTGTTGGTCCAAGTTATATCTTTGGTGTGACCATAGGGGCCAATTCATGTTGTTCGATGGTGATGTTGACAGAGTGTTGACCAAGTCATGGGAGAGATATTGTAGATAAATTAAGATTTCAAGACCTTACATTAGATCCCAATGGTCAAGATTTATTTATTAAAATGATTAGGGATCATGTGTCATGGATTAATGGGATGTCAGTTTTTAGAATAGGTGGTTCCTCCAAATAGACATATAAAAAATAAAATAGTGGGGAGCATCCTATTGGTCTTTTGGAATGTAACCCACACCTATAGTGGGAGTTTGTCGTTGTTAGGATTTGTGGAATGATAGTTGTGATTGGTAGGAATTTTAATTCTTTTATTATTGGTATAGATTTATGATGAAACATAAATAGTTTTTTTAACTAAGATAGAATTTGTGATTCATTTATTTCTTACTTATCATTTTCACATTTGATGAATAAAAGGGGATGTGTTTATAGTGGAAATGTTTTTCTTTGAAGGACTCAAAAATATATCAATAAATATTTTTAAACCCAAGCACTGAGACAATGCTTGATTCCAGTTTCTGGTGTGATCAGAATTATATTTATAAAAATATTAAATTTATTTTATATTATGCATGAAGTGTTCTTTATAAATAATGGGATATATCTTAAAAAGATTATTGTATTGAGAATATGAGAACACATTTGAATATAAATCTTGTAGCTTACCCTAGGAATGACCTAAATTTTGTCAGTGTGGAATGTTCAAATAAAGAGGCCTTTAGTGGGAGTGTTTAGTGAATTAATTCATTTATTCATTTATTCATTCAACAACTTAAAATAGGTTTCATCTATAAATACATCATTATAGTGAATTTCAAAGGTTATATGCATAACCCAAAGACATTTGAGAGGATAATAAACTGTTCTTCATTTCTGGATCGAGTTTGGGTGACGATCAAGAGCCAGATCAAGGAAAATTGAAGTGTAGAGAATGTGAAAGATCTTCTAACATCATTGAAAGCACCAAAATTCTTCAAAAAATTATCAATTATAAAGGTATGACTCTTAATTTTATTGTTTCATTCCCATATTATTAAATGATTGAGCATCCTGAATTCCAATTCTTTGATCTGTGTTAATTTGAGCCTTTTCAGGAACCAATGCATCAAATTAAATTGTTTATTCAATTATTTATCTCCCTGTATTTCTCCAATCTAACTACATAGAAAGGAAATTTTTGAATAAAATTTATTCACCATTGTGTATTTGATTCTACCCTATTGTTCTTCACCTTCTTCTGTATTCGCCTATGAGGCCATGGTACGATGTCTTCGGGAGGGTTCAATCATGATCAAACCCCAAGATTCATGGATGATTCATGGGTGGTGAACAGATCAAAAAATAGAGGATGGAATAAAATTATTTTTTTATTATAGTATAATATTCCCATTGATTTATTATTCAAGACTGACCTTCTATGGAGGGAGGTGTATAAGCCATACATAGAACCACCATGGACCAATAGAATATGATTTTCATCTATCATATGGCCAAAATTGATGATCAAAAAAACATTACCTTGATTTTAGCAAGATTAAAGGGATGATTCAAAGTGGATATGGAAGATATAGAGGAACACATAGTGGATCTAGTATTTAATGAAAGTTGTGACTACCGACCATGTTGTGTAAAAGAACACCTTGATTATTCTACAGAAATATGTCGATATAGGATTTTTTGGAGATTATAAATATCAAATGATTTGTGGGATCCCCAAACACCATGTGACTCAGAGTTAGTGACCAAAAGTGTACTCCAAGAGTACATGGACATGGGCATGGCCAAGTACATGACCAGTGTACACAGACCCGTCCCAAAGGAAAAAGACATGACCAGGATAACACATCTTTTCCCTAGGTGGTAGGGACATGCCATATAGTCTCTTTATTGGGTTTTATGTATACATGGAAATTGATCCATATACTAGAGAGGACATTTCCAAGAAGAAGAGTTGGACCATAGTCTATGTGAGGCCCCTTACACATTGTATAACTTTATTTTGTAGGAAACTTTTATGTCTTGTTTCATCATCATTTGGAGTTATATTTTGTCCCATGAGTAGCCAATCCAATGTGTTTCTCCATGTAAAACATTATCATGGTATTGGTAGTGAATTTTGAGATATGATCAGAGATGTTATGAGTGTGATTATTATTTAGGAGATGCTTGATGATGACAGTGATCAGATAGGATCATCAGAGAGATCAGAGTGTCAACCTTATATTGTGATATGGAATGGGTCCTATATCTACCAAAAGAGTTGAACCCTCTTGTTAGGACAAGTCACGAGTCCTCTATCTGCCATTATAGTGTCACCCTATACTAGGATTGGGCATGGGTCCTCTATTCACCATCTGACTATCACCCGCATGGGATGTTACGACTTGGGTCATTGACCACTAGAGTCAAACCCTCATATAGGTATAGGGAATAGATCCCCTATCTACTATTCGAGTGGCACCCTCATGCGGTGCCCGGGCATGGGGTATCACCCAATAGAGTGGAACCATCCTAGTGGGACTAGGCATGTGTCCTCTACCTACTATTATAGTCGTACTCTCTTGTAGTGTTTTGGAATGGGCCCTCGACCATTAGAGTGACACCCTTCTATGATGTCAAGGCGTGGATCCTCAACCGTGAGAGTGGCACCCACCTGTGGTGGTAGGGAAGGGGCTCTCAACCATTATAGTGGAACCCTTTTATGGGGTCATGACCGTAAGACTTGGTGTCCTGAGAACCAACTGTTTTGTACTTTGATTACATGAATGTTCACTTATTATATATTGTTCATTATTCTGCATGACTGTAATATAATAATGTCCTAGAATATTTGTTGCATTGATAAGGTCATGGAAGATCCCCTCTATGATTGGAACCTTGAAATGATATAACAATATTCTTAAATAAATTTCTACGGTTGTATGAAATACCATGATAGGACACATAGTATATAGACCGTCATGTGCGAGTACTCATAAGATGACGAGACTCTCTCTCATGGAGTTCGCACTTGGTAATCTCCAAGATGGGAGATTATGAGAATTGACACGCCAGTAGCAATTCTACATGACTTGGTGTCATCAGACATTACTATCTATGAGCATATGTAATGGTCCTTAGACTGGAAGATTATCATTAACTCATGTCATGACTTTCACACTTAGATTTACTGACGAAATTTTTCATGCAGACAGTTGGCGGGAAGTAGGGTACATTGGGTGCGTCACGAGTGACATGTTGTTAATGGATAAGTTGAGGAAGGATTCGTCCCTTCTATTTCTGGAAGTTGATATCTTGGCCCTTTGATTGAAATAGAACTGTCGCATTAAATTCCATGGCCATGGGGTAAACGACGTATTTATTTCAGGTTGTCAAAGAATGATGGATCAAGCATATAGGTTTATGAAACTGCCATGAAACCTGCTTGGTGAGATATCGAGACAAAGGGATTAAACTACACAATAAGCGTTCGTATGAGGTGATACGTCAATGCGGCGTCAACTTCTTTCTCTTGGGTGCCTTGACTCGTTTCTAGATAGTAATCTTGGAATTTAGGAAAGCTCGCCTAATTCCATTGAGAAAGAGGCATAGAGGGTCAAACACTATGTGTATTCAAGTATGTCAAGTAGAATAAAAATTATTCCCGTATGTGGTTTAAAAATTATTCAGGGAAGCCTAAGTCATTTTAATGATGGAGGAAGAAGGAAGTGAAAAACAAGATATACACGTCGTGTATTGAATATTACACACCATGTAGTTTTTCATGGAAAACAAGTACACGCCGTGTATTAATAATTACACGCCGTTTATTTTTCTCTGTGAAAAGGAAATGAATAAATGAAAACAAGATATACACGCCGTGTACATTGAATGTACATGCCGTGTAGTTTTCAATGAAAAACAAGTACACGTCGTGTATTTATTAATACACGCCGTGTAGTTATTCCAGTTGGGATTTTCAGGATATAATATTGTTTTAAATTATATTTATTATAATCAGCGTGGGAACATGTCAATGAATTAATTATTCAACATGGGGGTAATAAATAATAGTCAATGAAATAAATAAAACGTGTAACATATTTATTTATTGTCATAACTCTACAACCTCAAACCTGATTATAAATATCCTCACAACCCCAACTCTTTTCCTACCCCACACACAACAATTCTGGAGAATTCTTTCAAGGACAAAAGAACCTCTTCCTCCAAGAACACTCTCAAGACCGAGAGACATCCTCTTCCATCAGATCAAGATGATCTAAGGTAGAGAACGCAAGCCAAGGTTTCTCCATGCTAGCACCCGGAGACTCCTTTGGCGACGTCCTGAGATACGAGGTACACGTGTGGATCACCGCTAGAGGAATTCTACACTTGGCTTCTACGACGCAACGACGAATCACATCGGAACATGATCAAGAACATCAACGAAGAAAGAACACCGAGAAGGTATTTCTTTTCAATTGATTAAATTAATTATAATCAACTTGTAACGATCCTACCTTTTGGTTCCGGGACATTTCTATTCTTTTTCCTTTTCTGTGATTTGATCTGTGGAGACTGGAATTTATCATCGTATTGATACCGGATTGATCATTGTTAATGACAAAAAGCCAAGTGGGAACATCCACCCACGTGATTCCGCTACGCTCGGAACCTTAAAATGGTATCAGAGGGAGGTTACAACATTGATTAAAGTTATTTAATTTTCGTTGATAATTTAGGCATTTATATTTGATTCAATTCAAAATATATCGTACTATTAATCCGAATAAACGAGATCAATTCTTCCTCATTTGTTTCTAGATTCTTATCATAGAAACGACCTTTTAATTTTAATTTTTGATTAAAATAAAAATGAGGAACTCATCCGGAGGAGCCGCTCTTTCTGTCTGTACAACACGGGATTACACGGCTTGTAATTAAAACTACACGCTATGTACTTAGGTTCAATGAACCGGCACTGGTCAGCCAAACCACGCCGTGTGAATTGGATATACCTAAGTATTAATCACGCAGTGTTGACCAGAATTGAACGGCGCGTGGAACCGGAATACATGGCGTGTATGTTGGCGCAACACGCCATGTAGTCCATTCTGTCCTAGGTGAAACCATGTACAAGGATATGCCATGTACCGCGTAGACGGGATTGCCAGGATGGTTACCACGTAACCAGGAAGTACACGCCGTGTATGATTTATCTACACGTCGTGTACTCCAAAATTTCCGAAGTACAGAAAACAGGCCAAATCCCCCGGCGTGTACTTTGGATAAATGGTGAAAAGAAATACATGTCGTGTAATTATAAACTACACGTCGTGTACTTTCCAGAAATGGAATTTCACAAGGTTTCCTCCAATTTACAAAGACCCGTACAAAGAATATGGATGAGAAGAATATCAAGGAAATTCATAAAGGAATTTACGATAAAGAATTGATTATTTATAAGATCATAATTATTGAATTCAAGCGCGACTTATCTTAAATGAAATAACGATTAAAAGAATTTTAACTCTAAATATGTGTAAATGTCATTGCATACTATGGATGATCATGAGCTAGACCAAAGACCCTTTTTATGTGTGTATGGTTTCATTTAAATTTTTTTTAAATTTAAATTTGTTGGACTGTGATCCTTCTTCCAATAAAATGTAGGGCCTGCATGCCCATGGTTTCATTAATGTAAACCCATGTAATAGAGGATCTCCCAAGCCAGAGGAGATGGTTCAAATCCTAAATCCGAGGCGGAACTGACACAAGAAGATACAAAGGTGGACAGGTGGGAGCTGCAAAACACGAACCACCAGGTTCAAGGTGTTTTCCCTAGGTCAGGGTTAGATTATCAAAAACCACTAGATAAGATAACCAATATAATCTCATGATCATGCCATCTTATTTTATTTCTATCTAAATTGCATGGTTTATTTATTATGTATGTGTTGTCATGATCACATAATTAATGAAATAAACAAGCATGCAAAGATAGAATAAAATAAAGACCGGACTATGCGTAAACATTATCAGAACATGGTTAATCACTTAATCAATCATCAATTAATATTAAAAAACATGTGATAATGAAAAACTATGCATAAAAGATTAAAATACCTCAATACCATATTAATTCAGACCAAGCCTTCAATTGCTAGATTAAGGGCAAGACTCAATAAAACTATGTGTTTGACCAACACTTGTTGGGACACTTACTTTTATAAAGGAAGCCCTTGTGAAAGAGTTCGGGTTGACTTAAACATATTACATCAAGAGGAGTAGATCTTTCTAGAATTGATGTAATATTGGAGGCAAGAGTTGGGGAAATCCAAGTCAGGATTTCAGGATTGAGGAGTCCACTCAACAAATCCTGGAACTGTAAGCTCACAGTTGGCAAAGACCTGCCTACCTAAATACCTTCAAATAGCTTGACCAACCCTTTTTGGGGTTATGCGAAGGGGAATATGGATCCTTGACACTAGAATGTCAAAGCAACTAGACATTCCGAGTTCAATGGTGAGGGCCATTGGGGCTTGATAAAATAGTGGGAGAATTAATAAATTAATTTATTATTTTTCATAAAATGTAATCAAGAAAGTACTGATAAATATGAAATTTTAATTTGTAGAATCGAAATGACAAACTCTTCAACCACATTTTCTCTGCGATCAATTATGGATAAAGACAATATCCTCACCGGCAGTAACATTCAGGAATGGTTTAGGCGCCTTTGGGTTATCCTACGCCATGAACGAAAGTTTTACGTGTTGGAGTCCTCACTTCCTGATTCTTCTGCCCCGGGGGCGAGTGATGAAGATTTCCTGGTCTGTGATCAACATTTGAATGATGCTCTCGATGTTCAATGTTTGATGATATCATCTATGTCTAGTGAGCTCATGAAGTCTCATGAAGACATGAATGCCTATAGCATGCTCGGGCACCTCCGTGGTCTATACCAAGAGAGAGAAAGGCAGGAAAGGTTTGAGATATCCAAGGCTCTATTCCAGAGAAAGCTTGGAAGAAGGTGCCCCAGCTGGGCCTCATGTAGTCAAACTCATTGGGTACATTGAGCGCTTGGAGGTTATAGGGTTTAAAATCCCTGAAGAACTGGGTACCGATCTCATTCTTGCATCACTTCCCCAGATCTTCTCAAACTTTGTTGTGAACTTCAACATGAACTACATTGAGAAGTCTCTGTCTGATCTTCTTATCCTCATTCGCCAAGTGGACAATGACATGAAGCGTGAAAAACCTTTTGTCCATATGGTGAATAAAAGGAAAGGGAAGTAGAAGATATTTAAGCCCAAAGCTTTTTCAAGGCCTTCCAAGAAAAGGAAAATCAAAGGGGAGGCAAAGGAACATGATGTTGTTTGTTTCGCATGTGGCAAGAAGAGCCACTAGAAGAAAAACAGCACCCAGCCTAGGAAGAAAGGGGAAGCTTCAGTTGCATTTGTCATAGAATTAAATCTATCTGTTTCTACAAATTGGGTATAAGAAACTGCTTGTGGTTCTCACATCTGTACCCAAATACACGAACCAAGTAGATTCCAGAAGATTGATCGAGGGGAGGTAGATCTACGAGCAACCAACGGAGCTAGACTCGCTGTTGTAGCTGTCGGGGACTACCACCTCACATTGACAACTAGAATGATCTTGGTGTTAAAGGGTTGTTATTATGTGCCTTCTGTTACTAAAAACATTATTTCAGTATCCATATTAGATACTGATGGATTCATATTCATGTTTGGAAACAAATGTTGCTACTTTTATAAATATAACATTTGTTTTGGTAGGGCACATTTATATAACGGCCTTTATGTGTTAGACTACACAAACCAAGTAATGGAAATCGATGAAAAAGTTAATTCACATGAGGCATACCACAACCAACATTGGCATCACCATCTAGGTCATGTCAATGAGAAACGTTTATCAAAATTACATCAAGATGGGTATTTAGATTCTTTCGAACTAAAACCACTTGGGGTATGTAATGCGTGTCTACAAGGCAAAATGACCAAAACCCTATTTAGTGGGAAAGGTGAAAGAGATAAAGAGCTTCTAGAATTAGTTCACACAGATGTGTGTAGTCCATTTCCAGTTGAGGCAAGGGGTGGATTCTCATACTTCATAACTTTTTCTGATGATTTTAGTAGATATGGATATATCTACTTAATGAGGTATAAGTCATATTCTATTGACCGGTTTAAAGAATAAAAGAATGAAGTTGAGAACCAGCTTGGTAAGAATATTGTGAAACTATAATCAGACAGAGGAGGCGAATATCTTAATCAGGACTTCATTGATTTCTTATGGGAGTTTGGGATTCTATCTAAACTCACTCCTCCTTACACACCACAGTGGAATAGTGTAACTGAAAGGAGGAACCGCACCCTGTTGGACATGGTGAGATCAATGATGAGTCATGAGAGTCTTCCATTATCCTTTTGGGGATATGCATTATAAAAATCAGCACACATACTAAACGAAGTACCAACTAAATCGATAAATGGTATTCCATATGAGTTATGGAGTGGATGCAAAGCCATGTTATCAAATTTACATGTGTGGGGTAGCGAAGCATTTGTTAAGGCCTCTTCTGGTAACAAACTTGCACCCCGAGGCACAAATTGTATCTTTATAGGATATCCTAAGGAAACAAGGGGATATTACGTATACAACCCCTCAGAAAAAAATGTTACAGTGGCTAGACACACCATATTCCTTGAGAGGGAGCACATCTCCAAATAAGATAGTGGGAGTGAGATAGACTTCGATGAAGTCGTGGCTCAAGATACACAGGAGTTGGTACAAGAACAGATTCCACAAATCCCCGTGGAAGAACAATCGGTTCCATAGACACAAGAACTGCGTAGAAGCACAAGAGAGGTGAGAGAACTAGAACAATATGGTTTTCTTGTCACCAAGGATGGTGACTCATTATTGGTTGACAATAATGATCCTCTTACCTACAAGGAAGCAGTTGAAGGCACAGACGTTGCGAAATGGAAAGAAGCCATGAATTCTGAAATGGATTCCATGTACCAAAACCAAGTCCGGATTATGGTAGATCCTCCAGTTGATGTAAATCCTAATTGTAATAAATAGGTATTCAAGAAGAAACTGGACATGGAAGGGAAAGTCCGCACCTACAAGTAATGACTGGTTGCAAAAGGTTTTAGACAGCATCATGGAATTGACTATGATGAATCCTTTTCACCAGTTGCGATGCTGAAATCCATCAGAATACTATTGGCCATTTCCGCTTACCATGACTATGGAATTTGGAAAATGGATGTCAAAATAGCTTTCCTTAATAGGAACCTCCAGGAAGATTTCTACACGACACAACCTGAAGGGTTTGTGACTCCAAAGGAAGACAACGTGGAGGACCCCTTGACTAAAGCCTTGACTTAGTAGAAACATGATCATCATGTGAGGTCTAGCGGACTAAAAGTCGTAGGCAGTTGGCTCTAGTCCAAGTGAGAGTTTTTAATGGTCGGTGTCCTGAGAAGCAACTTTTTTGTACTTTGATTACATGAATGTTCACTTATTATATATTGTTCAATATTCTACATGACTACAATATAATAATGTCCTGGAATATTTGTTGCATTGATAAGGTCATGGAAGATCCCCGCTATGATGAGAGCCTTGAAATGCTATAACAATATTCTTAAATAAAGTTCTACAGTTGAATGATATACTATGATAGGACACATAGTATACAGACCGTCATGTGCGAGTACTCGTAAGATGGCGAGACTCTCTCTCATGGAGTTGGCACTTGGTAATCTCCAAGATGGGAGATTATGAGAACAGACATGCCAGTAGCAATTCTGCATGTCTTGGTGTCATTGGAAATTGCTATCTATGAGCGTGTGTAATGGTCCTTAGACTATAAGATTATCATTAACTCATGTCATGACTCACGTACTTAGATTTACTAACGAAAACAGTCACACAGACAGTTGGCATGAATTAGGGTACGTTGTGTGTGTCACGAGTGACATGTTGTTAATGGATAAGTCGAGGAAGGATTTGTACCTTCCATTTATGGAAGTTGATATCTCGGCCCATTGATTGAAATAGAACTGTCACATTAAATTCCATGGCCATGGTGTAAACGATGAGTTTATTTCAGGTAGTCAAAGAACGATGGATCACGTATATAGGTTTATGACACTACCATGAAACCTTCTTGGTGAGATATCAACACAAAGGGATTAAATTACACAGTAAGCATTCGTATGAGGTGATACGTCAATGCGGCGTCAACTTCTTTCTCTTGGGTGCCTTGACCCGTTTCTAGACAGTAATCTTGGAATTTAGGCAAACTCGCCTAATGCCAATGAGAAAGAGTCTTAGAGGGTCACACACTAAGTGTATTCAAGTATCTCAAGTAGAATAAAGATTATTACCGTACGTGGTTTAATAATTATTCAAGGAAGCCTAATTTTTTTTAATGATGGAGGAAGAAGGAAGTGAAAAACAAGATATACACGTCGTGTATTAATGATTACACGCCATGTAGTTTTTCATGGAAAACAAGTACACGACATGTATTACTAATTACACACTGTGTAGTTTTCTTTATGGAACGAAAATGAATAAATGAAAACAAGATATACACGCCGTGTACATTGAATGTACACACTATGTAGTTTTCAATGAAAAACAAGTACACTCCGTGTGTTTATTAATACACGCCATGTAGTTTTTCTAGTCTGGATTTTGAGGATATAATATTTTTTTAAATGATATGTATTATAATATGCATGGGCGCATGTCAAGGAATTAATTATTCAACATGGGGGTTTTAAATAAGAGTCAATGAAATAAATAAAACACGTAACGCGTTTATTTATTGTCATAACTCTACAACCTCAAACCTGATTATAAATATCCTCACAACACCAACTCTTTTCCTACCCCACACACAACAATTCTGGAGAGTTCTTTCAAGGCCGAAAGAACCTCTTCCTCTAAGAACACTCTCAAGACCGAGAGACATCCTCTTCCATCGGATCAAGATGATCTAAGGCAGACAACGCAAGCCAAGGTTTCTCCACGCTAGCACCTGGAGACTCCTTTGGCGACGTCCCGAGATACGAGGTACACATGTGGACCACCGCAAGAGGAAGTCTACACTTCACTTCTGCGACGCAACGGCAAATCACATCGGAACATGATCAAGAACATCAACGAAGAGAGAACACCCAAAAAGGTATTTCTTTTCAATTGATTAAATTAATTATAATAAACTTGTAACGATCCTACCTTTTGGTTCCGGGACTTTTCCTTTCTTTTTCCTTTTCTGTGATTTGATCTGTGGAGATTGGCATTTATCGTCATATTGATCCTGGATTGATCATTGTTAATAAAAAAAAGCCAAGTGGGAACATCCACCCACGCGCTTCCACTGCGCCCGGAACCTTCAATGACATAGGTCCTCAACCAATAGAGTGGAACACTCCTGTCATACTAAGGCATGTTTCCCCTACCTAGAGATTATGTCCCCAAGACTATCCACCACAGTGGCGAGGTGTCTCTTGACATGATTGTTTCTTCAGAAAGACATGTGAGATGCCATGCCTCATTGATGAAATATTCAAACTGATGATAGACTATTTTCATAAGATGGTATATGATATAGAGATACATTTTATCTCTCTTCTAGGTTTTTTATTATGAGCCTATATCCCGGTTGATTGGTTTTTATTTCTCTCTTTCTATGGGTGAGATTTTTTACTTCTATTATATCTCTTACTTCCCCCCCCCCCTTTATATTTCAGGGCATCCTAAGGGTTATGTATATACTCAACATTATATGATATTTTTCACACACAATTCATGTTTTATTCATACTATAGATATGTTGACTATGATTATAGAGGAACATAGGGATACACAGGTACATTTGATCGTGTATGGTGGTTGGGGAATGAATATTTGCAGTTATGCTCTCTTAGCATTTAATATTCAAGTTTTTTCAAGATGGGATATCATTATGGTTCAAAATTTATTTTACACTTTTTATTTTTTATAATATTATGTCATACTCTTATATTCACCATAGGTTTTAGTTAACTCATTAAATGACCAAAAATATATTCCTTCTATAAATATGTCGTTATGGGGAATCACCTTAGTTAGCCGGATAACATTATAACCCCTGGGGGAGTTTCAAACATATCCTTTGGATATATATCCCAATATATGGAATATTGTTAGATTCATTCAGTGTAAATTTTGGTGGTCTGGCATGAGGTGGAGCATGGTTGAGTTCATCTATCGATGCCTCACATGTTAGTAGGTGAAGTGTGAGATCCATGTTTCATATGGTTTGTTATTTCCACATTAGATCCTAGAATAAAAATGGAATAGAAAATCCATGAACATTTTGGAAGGTATTATATGGATAGTGAGAGTCCACGACACTAACTGTGTCATAGATATCCCACTAACAAAGACTGCACACCTCATTGCTAATAGGGAGCATAGTTGGGTTGAGAGTTTGGGAATTTGTACGTTTGGGATATTATTCAACTTCTTGGGGTTCACACAATGATTATCTCTAATCATGATGCTTGATTTACTTCACTATTGTGGAGAGACCTCTAAGAGGAATTTGAGACCCATATGAGGATGAGTACAACCTTCAACCCCCATAAAAATAGGAAAACCAAGTGCACTCTCAAGGTGTTATATGATAGGTAAGGGCTTAACTATTATACCTTTCATAGATCTTGGTGGAAAAATTTTCATAGGTAGAGTTTTTCCATAATAATAGATACCACTCTACTATCATCCTGAAACCTTTTGATGCCCTATATGGGAGACTCTATAGGTCACACTTATGCTGAATAGATATTTTTGAGTTTTCTCTTATTAAGATAGAGATGGTGCGGCAGTGAAGGAGAAGCTCTAAGTCATATGCGACTGGAATATGATAGCACAAAGCTCATAGAATTATTATGTAGATAGATTTGGTTGGACCTTGTATTTAGATTAGGGAGACCATGTTTTCTAGAGAGTCTCCCAATGAAGATAATTTACGAGGTTCAACCAACAAAGAAAGTTTAACCTAATGATCATCAGGCCATTTGAGGTCATACAGAGGGTTGGAAAGGTTTATTATTGCCTCCCACTACCCCCATAGTTATATAGGGTGTCCAACATCTATCATGTGTTATAGATGAGAAGATTCCTCCATGACCACAAACACGTCATTGGATGGGGTGAGTTGGACAATGATGATGTATCTAATTTTAAAGAGAACTCGGCTGGAATCGAGGGTTGTAAGGAGAGAATCATTCATGGGTAGACCATACCACTAGTTTGTGTACCGTGGTCGCATGGGAACATGCAGGAGAGCTCTGAGGAGAAGGAGAACAATATGCGAGATGAGTATCCAAAACTTTTTTCTTAATTATTTGTTTTTTAAAAAAAATCATAAAATAGGGAATTATTTAGAGACACTATTTTTTCACTGTAATACATTGAAATATATCCACAAATATTTTTTGGATACATGACTTTAGACAACACGTGATTCTAAGGTCTAGTCTTCTTAGAATTTATATTCTAAAAATGTTAAATATATTTTATATGATACACACATATTTTTAGAAATAATGATATATCTCTAAAATAGGGTTTCAGATAAAGATTCTGAGATCAATTTTGATTCAAGAACATGAGGTTTACCCTATGTGAGACCAAAAATTCGTCTGTGTTGGGATTTTAGATAAAGGGGCAGTTAGCAGGTGGGTTTAGTGTTTATTTAATAAATTGTATAATTAATATATAAAATGAAATTAAATATATTCCTTCTATAAATATTTTATTATAGGGATTATCTAGGGTTATCAACATTACCTTTAGACTATTGAGAGTATAACTCTCCATTCTTCTTTGGAGTATTGAGATCAATCAATGATCAACTATAGGATCAAGGAAAAATGATGTAAACCGAATTCAATAGATCTTTCTCCTTCGTTAAAATAAACTTCCTTCATCATCAAATAATCCAATATCTAGATAGGACTCTTCAATTGTTGTTTTTACCCCATGTGATTAAAGGATTGATCCAAGTCAATTATTATTCTTTTATATGCATTAATTTTTTCCTTTTCATGTTCCTACACATCAAATAAAATTATTTATACAATTTTCTCTCATGCCAACTATCAAAAATCTAATTCATTGTTCTAAAACACTGGTCCAATGATTGTTGAACCATTGTTTATGAGATTTCCCCCCATCATTTTTCACATTATATAACATTGGACTTTGGGTCCACTTTTCAACATCATCGAGCAGGATCAAGAATAATAGGGCCCCCATATTCTTGTTAGGTTCATTGTTGGAAGAAATATCATTGATTAAAAGATATATCGGGATGACATGGGGATTTTGGGTGATGAAAATTGTGGATCTAGTATCCGGGACCAAAAATCTATGTTAGGAGGTGCATGAGTTATATGAAGAACCACCAAGGATCAACATAAATTGATTGTTTCCACTATAGAGCCGACGTCGATGATTGGAGAATCTTTCCTTTGATTTTGGGTGGCTTAGAGTTGTGATTTGATGTTGAAAATGGAGATCAAGATGGATTCCTATAAAATATGGGATTCAATGAAAATCATGGATACTCACCATGTAGTTCCAAAGAACACATGTTGTGTTCTATAAAAATCAATGGTTCTTGGTTTTAATAGATATTATAAATATCACACATAGTTTGGGATCCCCACAAGCCATGTGACTCAGTGATGGTGAATTAGAATGTAATCTGGGAGTACACAGACATGGTCATGGCCAGAGTACTTGAAAAATGTATATAGACAAGACCTGAAGGACATGAGAAGGGCCAGAATAACATTTCCTTATACCATGTGTATGAGACACAACATATAGTCCCATTTAACACTATATTGGGATAATTGGATAGTGTGACATGTACATGTGAGGACACAACTTGGTATCATAGCAGGACCACACTCTATGTGGGTCCCCTAACACACCTTGTACCCTTCTTTTTTAGAAAAGATATATCTCTCATATGTTCTTCATTTTGACTTTGATTTTTGGATTGTGAGTACCCTTTACAGAGTGTTTTTTCATGTATATTGTGATGGTGGCCATCATAGTTTTTGTTAAGATACAATGAAAGATATTTTAAGTAAAACACTTCTTTAGGAAATGAATTAAAACATTAGTGATCAAGTAGTATCATCAGAGAGATTAGAGTGGAATCCTTTTTCTAGGATAGGGAATGGGTCCTCTATATACCAGTAGAGTGGAAACCTCCTGCTGGAATAGAGCATGGGTCCTCTATCTACAATTCCAGTGGAACTCTTATTTTGATACATGTTGTGGGTCCCCTATCCACCATCAGAGTGACACCATTTTCTGGTGTCCGGGCTATGGGTCCTCAAACACTAGAGTAGTAACCTCCTCCTAGGATAGGGCATGGGTCCTCTATCGGTTATTGGATTGGAACCATCATGTTGTTTCTAGGAATGGGTCCTCAACCACTGGAGTGGAACCCTCCTGGTGATACAACCCATGTTTCCTCTATCTATATTAGAGTGGAACCCTTATGTGGTGTTAGGGAATGAATCCTTGGTCGTCAAAGCGGCACCCTCCTGCGGGTTCAGGGCATGTTCCCTTGACCATAGGATTGGTACCCTCTTATGGTGTTAGGGAATTGGTCCTTAACCATCAGTGTGTTACCCTCCTACGATTTCAAGGCATGGGTCCTCAACCATTAGAGTTAAACCCTCCTATTGTACCAGGTAAAGGGTTCTGTACCTAGATATGTTTTCCCCTTGACTTCTTTTCATAGTGGAGAGGTGTCTCCTGACCTAGATGTTTCTTCATATAGATGTGTGGGATACTCGAAATCATTGATGGGACTTTTGAATTGATGGAAGACTCTTTTCTTGATCTAGGATGTGAGATATATATAATCTTCCTCTCTCGTCCATGTTTCTTTTATGAGAATATGTACAAGTTGGTTGGTTTTCTTTTATCTCTTTCAATGAGTTGAGATATTTACTTATATTGTGTATCTTAATGCCTCCCTTCATATTTAAGGGTTTCCTACTGGGTATGTATATACTCACCCTAACATACCCTCTTCATGTAGATGTCGTGTCTTATACAAATGATGGATTAGTTGGTTGTGATTATAGATGATCCTTGGGATACCCTATTGCATTTGAACACATATAATGGTCGGGATTTTAGATATTGATTTGGGATATATGAGTGTTTACTTTTCTTGTGTTTTTAGTCTTGTACATCATTCTTATTGGGAGTGTATTTTACCCATTTTATTTTTCATATTTTGATGACAAACTATTCTATTCCCTAGAGGATTAATAGGAATGATTTTTTATAGATGGTAAATATGTTATTATTATTAATCTACACTTATGCGTAGATATAGATGGGTGAGTTCATAAAAGTTCACTAGGAAAATGACTCATGTATTAGTTATTCATTCTAGAAATTGTCTCCATACCTTGTCTTATATATGTGGGTAAGGTGTAGTTACTGCTTGAGCCCCATTGGGTTGGCTAATTACAGTGTTTTAGTGAATGATTCAAATCGATATTTGGTGTTCGGTGACTCCATATAGGGGAAGGAATCATCATTATGACAGGGAATCATTACCTTAGAAATGTAGTTTATATTTTTTGAGAGTAGGTTAATATTGGAGATTATAACCAATGATGCACTTAATTTTGTTTTGAAATGTGGTGTCAATATCAATAACAGCATTTGATTGATAAATGATGCATATGAAATTTCAGTCTGAGTGATCTCATATAAAATATTTATTATGTTGGATTGTGATTTGGAACAGTGGAGTCGTGGAAAATGGGATTCTATAATAAGAAATGGAATTGGATTCTAACAGTGGAACTAGGTATTGGGGATCATCTTAGAAACTTCTTGTGGTGGAGAATCCCTCTGGTGGAGAATTTGTATTGAACTGTGTTTTCATGGGTCTATTATTTTTAGATAAATTTTTTATTATGAGAATTGGTGTGGGGGATTATTGAGAGCAGGGAATCATATTGAAAATACAAGAGTGGTAACTTATTTATGGGTGTTTTAATATGTTTCTGGTTTCTTGGGTGGTTCTTAGGGCGATGCGGTAAAGATAAGATTAAGGTAGTGTTTCACCTAAAGGATTTGAGACACCACCATGTACCTGATGAGGGGTATAAGGGTTTTTTGATCCTTGGATTTCCAACAACATCCTAGTAGGCTCTTAATGGGGTGGACGATATGTTTGTAGATTCCCTATACAACTTTACTAGGTACCCAATGAGTTTTTGGTGTTTTTTAAGAGTCAAGGCCAATAAATTCAACACTAACCAAATATTTCATCTATCTGAGTTTCATATATAAAAAGAAATTGGGCCACTAATCCCTCTTATATCTTACCTAAGAAGTAAAACATTATGACCCATTGTTTTGTGGTTTATTGGGATTTGTTTCACTATTTCATAGATATGTAATATCCCACATTGTTTTAATTTTTTCTTTTATCAGTCCCTCTTCTGATTTTTTATAGTTTTATATAGGGATTAGTTTATGATTACAATTGATCTTCTGGGAATAGTCCTGATACAATGGGGAAACATGGTGTGATGGTTGATGGAATCCAAAGGGGGATAAGGTTTCCAATTTCTCATCATTTCATTAATGGAATGTCACACTGTATAATTTCCTTGGGTTACAACCAAATTGGATTTGAATTAGTTATGGATTGAGTATTATATGATGGGGATTTTGTTTTTAGGTGTGTCCAAATTCTCTCACAGGCTATTGGAATGAAACATTTCAAGGATACGACCTAGAGAGGCTTCTCTATGAGGTTTCAATGATTATTACTCCTTGAATTATGTTGTTTATTTAATTATAAATGTTCATAATTAATGTTTTATACTATGTTGAGTGAGGAAGGGCCTCGGGTGCTTGGTGATTCAAGGAGTAGATTTAGTTTGAGGTTGTACGAGCATGGATGGGGATGTTAAATCTATGATAGAGGTCTTTGATCCCTTATAAACATAAATGTATGCATGAATACCTGATTATTTAAGGTGTGTTCCTAGGGTTAGGTTTATGAAAATCACAAAATGGATTTTTTGAGTTTGGAAGTGTGGGATATGTTGAGTGTAAGACTTAAAATAGAGGATTGAGTGTTTCACACATGGATTGGAGAAATTATGTTGTGCCCAAAATCAATTCTACGATGGTCCATGGTATCGAAGACCACATAAGGGGCCCCGAAGTTGTCTTGGTGTGTAAGGTAAATAATGAATTGAAAATGATGATTTGAAGTGAATGGGTTCATAACATCATGGGTGGTGATGTTATTAGGTATAGGGACTAATTGATGTTGGACCTTTGTGACCATATGGAACCGTCTATTAGAATATCCTCTGAATCCTGAAAATCCTCATGTTATAGGGGTGGGATAATGAGAATGCATTTTATATCCCATGGTATTCCCTTGGTCTTGGGAGATCACTATTTTTAGATCATAAAAGAGGTTAGTCACTCTCTTTATGTTTGATTAGTTGAACAAAATGATTATAAATATGGGGTACAGTTTCTCTCAAGAATGAGGCTCCCGAGGGATCGATTCAGAACCATGGATAAGTCTAGATAAATTGAAGGAAGTCTCATGATGTTTAGATAGTATTAAAATTTCCCTTTTTAGGGACAAAATGAGTTGTGTAATCATTTTTAAATGTGTAATTAGTATTTAAGTGATTTTAGGAAGGGATGTAGTGTTCAAGGAGGCAACTAATAGTTTGTTTAGGTACTAACTTAGTATTATTTATGAAGAATAGATTTAATAGTAGTCCCTCGAGAACCTATGGGGTTCTATGTGTCTTGAATGGGATTGCATACTTCAGTTTATCTAGATTTACCTAGAGGCCAAAATTTTGAGTTAGGTATGACCTATGGGATCAAGAACTTCATGAGTGTTGTGGTAGAGTATAAGGTTTCATGATGTGCATGTTATGGTTGATCAAGGTGGTAAATTTTATGTTGTATATATTATCCTATAGTCTAGTATTAAGGTTGGATTTATAAAAAGATAAAATCTAGGGTTGCAAATATTTCCTCTATAATTTTATTATTATTATACCATGACCAAGTTGTCTAGTTATAAATGATGTGTTTGTGTCTTAGAGACCAAGGGATTGGGTATATAGTTACACCACCAAGGTACTAAATTTTAGGTGTTCTGGATATGTGATCAACCATGGGACCTCACTCTAAATAGGGTATTATTTTTTATTATGTGGGAGTTTTTTTATTGAGATTACCTCCTCATATTACATTAATCAACTATCATTATTTATGTTACCATAAATGGGACCTCATCTCTAAAGAGTGTATTTATTTTTCCTTCACATCAGGTTGGATTTGAGATTCTCTCCTCATACAGCTTCCAACCATGACCAAGGGATATATGTTTTATCAATGGGACCATACAATAATGGGATATTTCATCCTTTATGAGAGTTTAGTAATTGAAATTCCCTCCTCAAGTTACTTTCTTATTGTCATTTGTGGGTTTTCAACATGCTCGGTTCTAGATATTGTGATACCTTTCCCATTATGATTTCCTATATTTTTTGGAAAAGTAACTAATATTGATTTTTTAATGAATTATCAAAAATGTAGATATAATGGATGTATAATCAACATCGACCAAAGAATATGTGTTCAAGTGTCATGGTGGAAATATTAGCAGATGATGACCTGATGTGATTTCATACATGTTTTATATTATTTTATAATTTATTTTCTCATATATGAATACACTATATATAAGATGATATTTATAGAACAATGGTGAGACCCAACTGGGTTATATACTAAAATATTTCATGGATACACAGATTCATTTGTAGACCTTATTTCTGGTTTTCAAGTAAAATGTTATATAGGGGATCTTACTTGATTGGTTGGATAAGTTTTTGGGAGGTTGGCTGAATAGGGGACCCAATTTTGTACTTAATCCTCCCCCTATAATATTTTTATTTTACATGTAAATCTGTTCTAATAAGAAACCCATGATGTACATATATGTAAATGTATAATATAGTTCATTTTCATATAGAACATTGATATCTACTTGTTACTCATGGTTGGAATTTATATGTAATTCATTGTTTTTAATTTGATATTTTATAATGATTTTATAATTTACCAATTATTCTATATAATTATATAGAGAGTATTGTATCTCGATATTGGTTATAGGCTATCACTGCTATTTTTCAGCCTTTGGTTCTTAGGGAGGTGTGCTTGAGGTTTTATGGTACTCATGTTATAATTTTATAAAATTGTTTTTAGTTAGAGAATTATACCTAAAATTGAAATTCATATCTCATTTCAAAACCAAGAATGATTAAATAGGTAGAAGTGCTAGTACAACAGGATATTCAACCACACATATATTTTTTTTCTAAAATTTACATTCATAAAAACACTCATAAAATGATGGTTTTTATATTATATAAGGTAGATAAGAAAAAAAAACTCTAAACCATTTTCAAATCTGTACACTACATGTATAAAAAACACCTAAATTTATCTTGGAAAGAGAAATTTATCATTACAATTAATTCTTAACCAATTTTTTCAAACCATCCCAGGAGATAAATCAATTTTTTTCTATAACCTATTATAAAATTCAAATTTGGAAGGGGTTTTACAATATTTGATCTGCAAAATTGATGACCAAGAGTTTTTTATTCATAATTATGAGCTTTAAATGGGTCAAATATCCAAGAATATTATTCAGATATGTAATGGGAAGATTCCTATATTGATTAAAATAAACGCAAAAGAGATTTTTATGAATTTCACCAATATAAGTTGGTTGAAAACTCAAATAAATGTCAAAAAGCGTCCTTGGAATGAAAAATTGATCTATTGGGTAATAATGAAAAGGAAAACCAAGGTTAAAAAACCTGACCACAATATATAGAAATAATTACAGTTTGAAAAAAATAATTTATTTACATGAAAATAAGTATGAAAATGAAATTAAATGTAATATAAATGTTTAATTGACTAAAATATCTTCAAAATTTTTAGGGAGTTTTTCCAACCAATCTCATTACCTAAAAGACTGATACATATAGAAAAATGAATTAAACATTATCAAGTTCCATGAATTTTTGAAAATCTAAAATTAAACATCCCATTGAATTAATATTTATCTCAAATCCCTTTTTATTAAAATTTTAAGGAAAAATAATTTATAAAAAGTTGTTTGGAGGAGTTTCCACCATTTTTATCATGGAAAAGTGTAGTGTCATTTTATAAAAAAATAACCCTATAATATTATAAAACATGGGTTTCACTATGATTCCATTTCAAAATTGTGGAACTGAAAAACAATATTTCTTTTATGTCTTGGGTTAAATTTGAATTTTGATTCCTTTCTCACTATTTCAATAGTTTAGAATTAGAAACTTTTATCCTAATAATGAGGCCCTTCAAATTAGTGATAAATCAATAACTCACCCTTTTGGCATGTTTGATGGATTTTTTAGTGTCTATATTCTATTATTTCCAATTTATTTTATAATCATAGAAATCGAATGTGGTAAAGAGGTGACCATAATTTTAGGGATACATTTTTTTTCATTAGAAGAGATGTTATTAATGTTACCGAAGGAATGTTAATCAGTCATATTGGGGATGATATTGGGGATTTTATTTTTTCTAAAAATTTTAAGGATACCTTACTTAAGTAGGATTTAATGAGGGAATAGAGTTCTCGGATGGCATTGAGAATGAATTTTTAGAATTAATTTCTTAATTTATTAGGAAATACATGTTTAAAGTAGTTCTATTAGAGTACTTTCTATGTATATTAACAAGGGAAATTAGTGTTGAAAATGTGTTTTCTATCCTCTATATCTATTAACCACCCCTAATTAATGACATTAGAGCTCATATACCCAAATTTATTCCCTCCTTGAAACCAAGATCATTCCTTGAGATAAAAAAATTATTAACTCCCTTGAAATATTAATTTTTAGTGAGGATTTCCCACTTCAGCTGGTAATTTTATCCATGTTTTAAAAGTGTCATATGGAAAAGATTCTAGAGGTTTTAAGGGACCATAAGACCATAATAACTTGGAGTTTAGATGATATCAAAGTAATTATTTAGTTTTTATCATGCATTTTGTTGCTATAGAACTAAAACCTACACCTAGATTAGAGTGTAAAATGTGGATCAACCCAAATATTAAAAATTAAATTTTAGAAGATGTGATAAAGATAAGGGGTGATTTTACTATTTAACCAATATATAATAGCCCTTGGGTGAGTCTAGTTCAAGTGGTTACCCAAAATGGGGGAGTCATGGTGGTTACTAATTAAAATAATGAGTTGATTCAAAATAAAAAAGATATATAACGGAATGTTTTTAGCTTAGTCCATCAATTTCTTATTTTAAAGATCATAAATAATGTTTATTATTATTATTTGTAGTTATATGTTTTATTATTGTATACAATATTTTCGGAGAAAATGATAACTATTGGATCAACCGTGTATTACACTGGAACAAGTGAATGTGTATTGCATCGATCACATGGGTTGAAAATCGACAGAGAGACAAGCTTTCAAAGTGTTAAATTGAATATATTTGACAAGTGACTATAATTATTGATTGTGTGAATCCTTTTTAATGACTATGAATAAAATATTATAATTTTTGGATCATCCACACCATACTGAATATTGACCTCGAGGAATACTATCGACCGTATAAAGACATATGACCAACCATTCCATATAGAGTTGAAATATTTCTATATACTGATGTTTCTGCATGATGAAAATCATCGACCACATGAATAAGTTTCTATAAATCATGGATGGAAACTTAGTTTAGTCTTGATGTTACAACATGATAACATCAATCAACCACATAAAGAAATTTATGCACATATTTCAATAACAAAATTACTTATCATGCATGTAACAAAATTAAATATCATAGAAATCTACCAAATGATTTTAGAAACATTTTTGGGTTAATTTTGAGTATTGATTTTTCATGCCGAAGTTCCCAATTTATATATATTTTCATTTATTGAAATTTTCAGATTAGTTAATAAATTATCTTTATTGGGATATCATTTATTATTATATTAAAATATCTATTTATCGTAGATTCTTGTTTAAAAATTACTATACCTCACACATGAAGACTATACATGAATATTGGTTAATCTTGTTATACTTACTCACTCCATGACAGTCATTTTCAAACATGAAACTGAAAAAAATCTAAGAGGAAAAATAACAGACTAATTCATACACACATTAGATTATAGGATAATAATATTAGGAGAATTGAATCCTACTAATAAATTTAACATGATCGGAGAAGATCTACATTAAATTTAATTACAATTTTATATGATTATTTATTAATTTTTTTACATTGAAGATTTAATTTTCATTCACATTTCTTTAGAATGATATCATATACATTAATGAATAAGCCTTTTAGAGGATTTATTTTCTTACTTTAAATTTATCTCTCAGGAACCACTATGGAAGGAGACTTTATTAGACAAAATATCATGAGTGTAGTTGTTTGCTTGTAACCCTATCTGGGTTGTGGATCAACATACCTGATTTAGGATATGGATGTGTTTAATGGTTTTAAAAAAAACATAAAAATTTAATAATACCAATTTGATATTACTATGTTCTAACGTGGAACTAACATATTGATTTAATTCTATTGGGTGTTTTTATTCTTTGAATTCTATTCTTTTTTTTTCATTGTGTATTTAAAAGGTATTTTAACAAAGTAAAACTCTGATAGTTGTCTTTTATATGTGACATATATATATACTATTTTGTGTGAGTAATATAAGTTAATTTCATTTATTTTTAACTAGGTATTTATTGTTCCCTGGATAAATTATTTTAAATTATCAAATTATAAATACCTAGTGTATTGGTAAATTATGTTGTATTAAAATCAAGGGGATTTTAAATATATAATGTTCAAAATAGAAATATTTTTATTGGAAGATCAATGGACCCGCCCCCTTCTTGATAATTAAACTAAGGATAAAAAATTATCATAGAATATATTTATTCTAGGATCTCAGTTATTACTTATTTTACTATATGTATTAATTTTGACCTTGATCAAGTACTGAGGGAAAAGATGAGTATTTTTGTTTATTTGATAGTCTATTATTATGGATTCTTATGGACCTGAAGGTTATGATACCAAAAAATCACCTTTATTTAACTGTAACACCACAATATATTATGGTAATTATTCTTTTTTATAGTTAATCTTTTTGATACCTTACATTACATATGATACTGAGTTTAAATGAACCCACGATATACTATTAATATTTTTATTTAAAATAAAATTATTTCTGAGCTATTAAATTTGTGGTTATGAATAGGATTAATTAACTTATGAATATATATTATGAAATTCATTGGTTACCAAATAATTCAATGTAAATATAAAACATAATTTAATAAAAAGAAACATTTTTTTAAAAGAAACTATTTTTATACCCCAAATGTGTTTTATCTTAATAATTTAAATTTATTACTATTATTTAAATACAATAATTAAATTTATATGAAATATTTTCAATCCAATTTTTAACATTCATCATACGTGTTTTTTAAACACGATTGAAAAATAAATACAATTCTTATGCATAACAGTCATAATTTTATAAAGGTTGTTTTACGCTTTTTAATGGTGTACTTGTTTTAAATCATGTTTTTGAAACTTTTATAAATTATATTTAAAAAAATTCTTATTTCAAATATGAATATAAAAATTTCCTTTGGATGAATTTTTTGTATTTTTCAAATATTTTTTCTGTTTGATGAATATTAAAAAAATAATTCATTTAATTAATAACATCATTTTTATCTAAATAATTTATGGTGTAAAGTTATATTTTTATTGGTTTTAATATATAATTTGATCAATTTTTATCAAATAATTTTATGTAGTCCATTGGAATATATTTCACATTGCATTTGGATATAAAAACATTTGAATTTTTAGAATGTTTTTACTTGAAAATCCTATTTTCTCATTTCGTCAATGAGATTAATTAAAAATTAATTACTTCAAATTATGTGTTTTTAATTATTCAAATTTGATTCCATATTTTTAATCCCTGGGTCTAAATCAGTAAAATATTTTTCTTTTATTTTTGGACATTATGAATATTAACTTTACTAATTTTTTTATTAACATGATGAAAGGTTAATCGAGTAATTAAAGGTAAAAATAATATTATAAATTTTAGAAAGTTTCCATCAACGTTAACCAAATTTAATTTCATGAGTGGGTATTGCCAAAAATAAACCTTGGTCCATGATTATACCCTTTAGATTCCTCTTGGATTAGTTTATGATTATTATTATATTTTATTTAAAGAGGAGTGAAAGATGTAACACCCATGTATTTAATAACTATATCACTTTTAATATTGGTTTATACAGTGGTTAAATTATACTATAAATATTATTTTAGAAACTTAATTATTTATATTCATCATAATAATTTATTTTTAATTTTTAAGAAATAAATAATTAACTTAAAGGATTATAAAATGATGATGCAATAATTATTTAATTAATAGAAGCATCAAATAAATGATATTACAAATATAAAAATAAATATAATTTAAAATAATTAATATCATACTATAATTTCATAGATAAATTTTAAATTTTATTGATATATTATAAGTTTCGGTTCTAAGTTATCTTCTATTATTAATTTTTGTAAAAGTCAAAGTAACGAATAGTATCATGATTATCATTAATGTTATATTAAAATAAATAATATTTTATTGAATGATATAAAATTCATAAAAATATGATTTTATTAAACTGATTTATATGAGGTTTAAAATTTCATCCATAACTTATTTAAGGATCTTTTTTCATTTTATAGTAACTATATTATCCATTAAAGACTAAAAAGTCTGGATGTCTTAGTAAGAGTTCAAGGGTTTAACTAAGGGTTAAAACCAAAATATAACGTCCTAACCATGACCTTAACTTGTCAAAAATTTATTTTGTGAATATTATTATACCCCTATCACCTTAGTGAATAATTTTATTTATCTAATGGACACTTTTACAAGAAAGTAACTTATATATTATTTAAATCAAAGATAGTTACCAAATGCCACCCTCTTTGTATTTAATATATTTTATGTATTCACATGGGGAAAAAATCATGAAATGAATGATAATAAATGTATATGTTTATATTAATTAAATTAGTTTCATTATATAATTTTATTTTTAATTAATAAATATTATTTAGTTACCTTTAATTCTTTTGCAATGCTAAAACGTATTAATTTAATTATCAAAAAACTAAAAAAATTGACATTAACAGTATTAATTATTATAATTTTGATATGTTTTAATGTTTATAATTAATTTTAAAGATATATATGATATATTAGAGTATTTTTATATCATTATATTTGAATTAAAAGTTTTTTTGATGCATTGGAAGTTAAATTAAAAGAATTGTATCGAATTTGAAAATAATAATGCTTTATTGAATTAATATATTATTACCTTATATAAATATCACAAAATTGAAAAATAAAAACAAATATGATAATATATATTCGAAAATGTATTATCCTATTTTTTTATTGTCCATTTATAAGTCTTTTCCATTATAATATATTTATTAAATATTAATATTTTGAGAGTTTCCAAAAGTGCCCATCGCCTCAATTATAAAAGGTAACTTCCTCTCTCACTTCCTCACACCAATTTAAGCATTATATATCCACCAAAACATACCATTTATCCAACCAACATCATTAGATATGTTTTCTAGGTCTTCGTATTTCAAAAATAACAACCCTAGATCCATTGAAAAGAGATCTGAATAGAGTTTTCCAAAGAAGAGGTAATCATTTTTACCAAACATCCAAGATAATTTCTTCTTCTACCTCATATTCATGATTTTTTACATGTTAATGTAATAAATACAGTATCATATATCTTTTTATATGTTATTATTATTGTTTTAAAATCATATTCCATGATTTTCCATCCTATGAAAAACAAAATCACTATGTGTGTGTACGTACAGCTTACTGTCTCCACGATGTGGTGTAATTATTTTTCATAACCAATTTATTTGGATTGGTATAATGATGGATATGATGAATATAAAAAATAAATATAACATGATATTAATTCATTAAAATTAATATACCATCCAATTTCTTTCCCTTTTTCCGTTATGGTAATGATATCGTCACTAATGCATACGTATGACCTACCATCTTCACATCACGATGTGATTAATTTTCTATGTTAACCATTAATAAGTTATTATAGAAATGTATATAATGATTAAATATAATATATTTTAATTTAATATCATTTTGGAGATAAAATAATATATCCTATTCCTAAGAAACAATACTTACATGAAAAGACATGCATAAGAAAATAAAGTAGTTGACACCCAAAAAAATGGTTATAATGAAATATTATTAACAAAATGATATAAGAGGATGATATATGATATCATCAATAGTGATATGGTTATTTAATAAATTTATGAAATTATTTAAACCATTATACCAATTTTTAAATCATGCTAAAATGAATTAATGTTAAAGGTGAGGACTAAATTCTCAATCTCATTATTATTCATGATTATTTATACATAAGTATCTACGGGGGAATATTTATCATCCATGTCCATGTTTCTTATAATTTTTTTCAAAAATATATTTAATATTATCCTAAAAATTATTAATGTATCTTTACCCATTTTCTACCTTTTAGAAACTAGTTTGAAATTAATCTTTTTGTTGTTTTCCAAAAGAGGTACTTTATGATCTTTTCGATAAAATATGGATGGAATAATTTCTTAAAATTATACAGAACGAGAATATTTTTCCACCATCATGAATCATTATTTATTGAAGTTTCATTCACGTTTTTAAATGATTTTGTTTCAAATAAAATGTTTTACTTCAAAATTTCTTAATGTTTTAAAGAAAGATATTTCAAAGTAACAAGTGTTGTGTATCTCAAGAAATGTTTAATGATTTTATTGGATAATTTTCATCTATGTCAACATCCAATTTTAATGTTATTCTTGATTGAGGGTTATCTCTTATGATACCATTTAACATATTTAATTTTTGGGTTTATGGTCATTTAGACTATGGATGTTCAATTTTGATACTATTAGTGGTTTATGATTAAATTAATAATTTTTATGCTAAATTTTCAATATGAATGTTTATATTGTTTATGTATTCATATGGGGAATTCATTGGACATATTAAGTGATATGAGGGGATATCTATATACCCATTATGCATCGATAGGTCTTGTGAGACAGGCTAGTTTGGGTATTTTCTTATTTTTTACATGTTTATGTCCGCTGTCTTGGATGAAGCCTTGATAGTTTGTTTATGATTTCCAATATTATCTATTCACTCATTATGAGATTAGTTATTGATGTTCCATTTTATTATTAGAATATTAGAATATACTTGATTAAGTTTTCTAGATAATTTTATTCTTTTTATGGTATTTTTCTCTGCATATTATTCTCAAGTTATGTTAAATTGGAATTGTTTCATTTATTCACCTTTCCTTATTGATTATACTAATTTATTCGTAATATAATCTGTTGTATGATTACACTTGATGAGAATCTGAGCTCACCCCATAATATTTTTTATTTCTTCTAGGATGCTATGATTTTTTTGTTATTAATATGGATGGATAAGATAGGAGAATATTGGTGATCTAAATGCATTAACTATGTTGTATTATATAGTGTCAATGTAACGTATATTTTTTGCATGTAATCTGGTTTATAAAACTACTAAATTGATCTTTCCTTTGGGATTAGATTATTATATCTATGATAATTTAATATTACCGGGAACTAAATATAGGATATTGAGGTCTGGTTCTTTATAGTTGGTATCAGAGAAAGTTTAGTAGAAACCATGGAAACTAGATTTATAAAATCATTGATTAGGGAACCAAAATCTAGTATAGACTATGATGATAATAATTGTATAACATTCCAAAGAAACCATATTTATTATTATGAAATTTGTTATTCATGAATTTCTCAATTTTTTCAAAGTATTTATTTTGTCATGGGATAATACATTGTGTTTCATAATGATGGGGCCTAATCTAGTGTATGTTATCATATAGAAATGGTTCCTAGCATAAGGAATGTGATTCTCACAAATGAAGTTGAAATGAAGAGTAAGAATTAGAGCATCATTTATTGTCTTAACACAATATTTTAAAGGGAATTATTCCCCCATATAATCTCTATATATAAATACATAATATCAATAACCAAATATTTTGGATTTAGAGAGAATTAAGAGAAGAAAAAGAGATATAGGAAAATTATTGATAAAAGGAAGAAGGGAAATAAGTATTTTCCAAATATATAATTATTTTTCAAATAAAAACTATATTAACTGTTTAAAAAGATTAGTATTTTTCAACATGTGTGGAGAAAATGTCTCTGATGCATCAAATTTCAAGGGTATGGAAAAGTTTTCAGATATAAAATGCTTCAACTGGAATGATATGGGACACCATGAAAATTAATTGCTCATGTGTCAAAGGAATATGCACACAAAAATGATAATGGATCATTGATAATAATTTTCAACTACCACACAAAAAGACTAATGATTAATATCTTTATTATTGGATTAAAGAATTATGTCATTTCAGTGTTTTATCAATGATTTACTATTCATAAGATTTATGTAATAAATAAGGATTTTGTTGCAGTACTTATTATTTAAGGACATGAAAGTATCTAATTTTTTATTATGGGTTTTATGGTGATCAATGTATTAATATATGTGGTTTGTGGCAATAAGATCTATATTATATTATTTCAAAAATCGAATGTTGTGATTGATTTTGGAAATTTAGTGACCTTCCATATAAATTGTTGGACTATGAATTTGAATATATGTATTTTGGATGAGTCTAAGGTTGTAATTGATTAAGTTTAAAAATGGATATTATTGTATGAGGTTAATGTATGATATATCATATTGGGTACCATGAGCTAACAATTTTATTTTTAGTAAAAATTTAAAATTTTAAGGAATGACTCATGGAACTTAGGATTCATAAAAATGTATTAGGATTGAAATTTTTATTTTGAACATTCATTTCCAGGTGTAAGTAATGTATTAGAAATAGATAAAATAATAAAAAAGGATGATATTATATTTATATCCTGGAAATAAATGATGTTAGTGCATATTTGAATAGTATAATATTTCCCCAACTCTGGAAACTGATTTTTGGAGAAAAATGTTACCCTTTAATTTTCATTACGAGAAATCAATGGTCTTCTATCTGATCACAAGATTTTCTTCTTCTTGATGATAAACATTTGAATAACCATGTTCAATATCACTCTCCATCAAAACATGATATTTAATTTTCTTTTCCATGTCCGTGTGGTAATACATGGAACTTTAGTATGTTTTATCCCAGTTGACCTTCATACTTCCTTTCTTTATTTTAAAGTGAAATTTTTCCTAACACTATTTCTAATGTGGGTTTCACATAAGGGGAATTTTTATGTATCAATAATTTATTTTAGAAGATAAATTTAAAAATTGAGAGGAATTTTTTTTGAAGGAGGGGATCATATAACTCCACATTATTTTATAGTATGCCATTTTTGATCTTAATGATAGCTTACATTGCACATGACATCGAATTTAAATTAAAGCATGATATACTGTTAATATTATTATTTTAAAATAAATTAGATCCTAGACATTAAATTGGTGGTCCTTAATAGGATTAACTATCCTATGAAAATAAATTATTTAATTCATTGGTTACCAAATAATTAAAAAAAATATTAAACCAAATTTAATATAGATTTTTTTTTATAAAAACTATTATTATGTGCCAAAAGTGTTTCTTCCTAATAAACTAAATCAATTAATATCAATGAATTATATTAATTAAAATACTATGTAATATTTTAAATGTAAAATTTAACATTTATCCAATTTATTTTCTAAACATGATAGAAAAATAAGTATGTTTTTAGGCATAAAAAACAATATTTTTATAATGGAAGGTTTACCACCTTTTAATAGTGTAATTGTTTTAAATATAATTCATGACAGTTTAATAAAATATATTTTAAAAAATAAATTTCTTATTTTAAAACTGAATAAAAAAATTATCATTGGTTAAAATTTTGGAATTATTTAGATAACTTTCATGTTTTGATGAATAGTAAAACCATATTACCATTTAAATGAAAATGAAATTTTCATATAAATAATTTATGGTGTTATGTTATAATTTTTTATCTTTTAAAGTATAATGCGTTCTTTTTTATTATTTAATCCAAATTAGTCAATTATAATTAATTTCAAATTGAATTTGAACATAAATACAATTCTATTATTTGAATATTTTCACTTTAAAAACTCGTTTTTTATTCTGCCAATGGGAATAATTTTAATTCAATTACAACTAATTATGTGTTTAATATTTTGAGAAATGTATTCCATATTTTTAGTAATTTTGTCTTAATTATTTAAATAGATTTTTTTATTTTTGGAAATTATGAATGGTAACTTTAGTTATTTTTTTATTAACACGTTTAAAGGTTAATCGAGTAATTAAGGGTAAAAAAAATATTATAAATTTTAGATAATTATCCTAACACCAATAAAAATTTCATTTTCTTTGTGGGTGTCGACAAAAATCATCCTTGGTATGAGATTATAACCATTGTATGTCAATTGGATTTGAGTATGAAATTTATTATATTTTATTAAAAGAAAAGTTAATGATGTCACACACATGTCTTTAATAATTATATCATTTTTTATATAGGGTTATACAAAATGTAAATTCAACTATAAATATTAATTTTAAATCTAAAATTTCTATATTCATAATGATAATTTATTTTTAATTTTTATTAAATAAGTAATTACCTTAATGTCTTATACAATTACGAAGCCATTATAATTTAATTAATGGAAAGAACAAATCAATTATATTAAAAATATTAACATAAATATAATTCTAATTAATGTCATAAAATAATATTATAGATATATTTCAAATATTAGTGATATATTAGAATATGTTTTTCAAGATATATTGTTCTATTTTTTTAAGTCAATGTAATGAATAGTCTTGAAATTAACATTAATGTTATATAGAAATTATTAAAATAAAATATAATGATATAAAATTCATAAAAATCTAATATTTGGTCAAATGATTGATATAAGATCTAAAATTTCATAAATTACTTATTTATGGTTCTTTTGGAATTTGATACGTTCAAAATTGAACCTTAAATAGAAAAATTTCAGGTTGTCACGGTAAGAGTTGAAGGGCTTAACTATGGGTTAAAACCAAAATATAAGGATCAAACCATATCCCAAACATGTATAAAATTTATTTCTTGAATCATATTATACCATTATCACCATTATATCTAATTTTCTCTATTTAAGAGACACATTTCCATGAAAATAACTTTTATATAGTTTAAATCAAAGATAGTTACAGAATGTTGTCTTTGTATAATATCTTTTATGTGTTCCCATAGGGAAAATCATGATATGAAAGATCCAAAATGTTTATTTTAATATTTATAAAATTATATACACTATAAAATTTTATTTGTCATTTTTATAAATTATATAAAAAACTTAAATTCTTTTTCAGCCCTAAAATAGCATTTATTTAAGTAACATAAAAATAAAATAATTGAATTTAAATGTGTAAAGTTTGATATATTTGGGACAGGTGAATGTTTATAATGAATTTTAGAGATAAATATAATTTATTAGTGATATGTGAAGTAATTATATTTTAATTAACAATTTTTTGATGCATTTGAAATCAAATTAAATGAATTGTATCAAATTTGACAATAATGATATCTTTTTGATTTAATATTTTATTAAACTATTCAAAAATCATAGAAATGTTAAATATTAAAAAAGGGATAATATATTGTTAAAAATATATTAAAATATTCAGTTATATTCCACTTGAATGTATTTGGATTGTCACGACCCGTCCTCGGGGCCCGTGCCGTGACTACCCCAAGCCCGCCTTCCATAGGCCAGGGGCTGGCGACTAGCACCAAGGCGTAATTCCCGATAAAAAGGGAAGGCATTGCCTTTGTAAAGTAAACAAACACCACAGAGAAAGCAAGCAGAAGTAAACACTAACTAAAAATTGAGTACAACAGTAAGTGTGGAAAAGTAAGTGGGACAGTATACAAACCCAAACTGAAAGTAAAGTACAACTGGAAAGGGAAAGCAGCAACTGAAAAGTAAAGCCGTAGCCTCGAGCCGTCAACTGGAATTCCTACCCGAATGGTGGGTACATATAGCCTCCACAGCTCCTCGGGTCCGGCCGTCCGCTCCGAGTACGCCCCGCCCAGTGGTCCACCTCCGGGTATCGTCCTGCACCTCGTGCCTCAACCACTATCAGTGTTGTCTGTCATCTGAAACTAACACAATGTAGTGCGGGCATAGCCCATGCAGGGGTGAGTATAAGCTACTCAGTAGGGACCCCGAGACACCTGAAGGTCTCCCCGAATCCACAATGGATAATCCACACTGGAAAGATACAATCACGAAGTAACATCCAACTCTACTTAGGTATATGCCCATACATATACCAAAGTCATCAATTCCAGTTCGGCTCCAACATCCGAGCCCAAGTACAACCCAGTCCACATAGGATAACACAACCAAATCCACAAAGGAAAGCATAACGTAATCCACACAGGATATCAAGTCAATATTATCGAAGATAAGGATTGAAAATCAAGACTCAGCTCACACAAGTATACTTCTTCGTATGACGATAGAGATGATCAGATGTAGCCACTAATTCATCTAAGCCGTCATACCCAAAAAGGATCGATAGGTACTAACCCCCGAAATGACCCACAAAGGATCTGACCCACACAGGATCGATAGGTAACTAACCCCCGCAATGACCCACACAGGATTGGACCCACACAGGATCTGTAGGCACTGGCCCACACAGGACCGCTGAGCGCTGACCCACACAGGATCTGACCCACACAGGATCGGTAGCACTTATCCACGTAGGATCGCTGAGTGCTGTAGTCATCGCATCGAATCCACGGAGGATTTCTGTACAGTCGTCATCGTCGTCGCAGTCGCAGCCAGCTCTAGGGTTCCTGCACACAGCAATCTCATTCGGAAGGGTCCGCTCCACGAGCTGAGGGGCTGATACATCAACTGACACATAGTCCGGAGTTGATGTATCCAAAAGTTATGTATCATCAACGGGAACTCAACGTCACATACGGCGCGTCAATCGGACGTCTGGTCCGAGAGTTATTGGCTTTTTTGTCCCAGGGGCCCGGTTGGTTTTTAAGTCAAAACCAACCAGACCGTACTCCACCTACATCCAAACCTCGAGCTGAGTAAGCCAAAAGGTCTATCTCACTAATAGGAATCCAACAAGGTTGACGTCACGTCAATCGGACGTCCGGAGCTCAAGTTATAAGCGTTTCCGTTCCAAGGGCCCGATTGGTTTTGTGTACGAACCAACCCGGCCAAACCAAAGATCTCCAAAACGCTGAGTGTAATATACCGAAATGACTGTCTTGATCCAAGGATCGCATCGCAGCTGACGTTGCGTCGATCAGAGGTCAGCAGCCCAAGTTATGGGCAGAAGACCGAAAGAGGTTCAGTATTAGGGGGGTCGGGCCCGGTCCGACCCGGCCCGATACCCCCAGGGTCGGCCCGAACTGGGTCCGGGTTCGGCCCGTTTGGGCGCGGCCCGGCGGCTCAGCCGTAAAGGCCGAGCAGTGAAGGGGGTCGCGCTTCCCCCCCCCCCCTCCCCCGCGTTGAGAACCCGCGACCCCCATGTGGGGGGCCGCACCTGCTGGCCGACAGAGGGTTACGAACCCCCGGTTTTCCCCAGACCGGCCAGCCTGCTCTGGCCGGCCGGCTACTGCCACCACGGGATTGGCACTGGCTGGTCCCCCTGCTCTGACGCGAGGGCACCGTTGGAATCGCAGCACCGGTAATTGCTTAGAAACACTTTTTCTAGAGTTGCGTTTGCTCGGGTGTGTTTTTTTAAAATTTTCGGGATAAGTGAATGAAAAAAATAAATTGGTCGCACCATTTATTTTACTTATGTTGTTTAACCTATGTTAAGGGGTTAAAGTGGGACCCAAAATATCCTACACCACTAGGTAGGATATTTTTGTGGTGGGGCCCACACGAGCCCAACCATTTTCAACCCCCCTCCTTTAATTAAGAAACGCACCCACACCCCCTTTTTAATGAAGTCAACCCATGCGTTTCTCTGGTTATTAAACGCCTCATTAATTTGGAATCGCAGTGCCGGTAATTTCTTAGAAACACCTTTTCTGGAGTTGCGTTTGCTCGGGTGTGTTTTTTTTAAATTTTCGGGTTATGTGAATGAATAAAATAAATTGGTCGCACCATTTATGTTATTTAAGTTGTTTAACCTAAGTTAAGGGGTTAAAGTGGGACCCACAATATCCTACACCACTAAGTAGGATATTTGTGGGGTGGGGCCCACACGAGCCCCGCCTTTTTCAACCCCCCTCCTTTAATTAAGAAACGCACCTGCACCCCCTTTTTAATGAAGTTAACCCATGTGTTACTCTGGTTATTAAACGCCTCATTAATTTGGGCGGTTAAATCGTTGCAATTAATTCTTTTAATTGATCTTTTCTTTTAAAATTTAAACGTTGGCTTGTTTTAGGAAAATAAGATAACTCATATTTTATTAGGGGTTGGTTGTGCAAGAGATTTCGGGGAGAATTCTCTCAAGCCCTGAAGTTCTTCCTCCTCGACGAAGAACGCGAAGAACGCGAAGAACGCGAGGAACGCCGACCTCCGATGAAGGTCGATGAGAATGCCAAATCCTCAGAGATCGACTACGTGATGCCGTGTACCATGACGCCAACTACCCTTCTTCCACGACGCTTCTTCTGCGATGCTTCTTCCGCGACGGTTAATTCTGCGACAAATCCTCGCTCATCGAATTCGACGAGGTAGGGATATATTTTAATTGTTGTTCGTGAATTCTTCTGTTTTCTTTGTTCATTTCTATTAGAGCCGCCTGCTATCGCAATAACAGGAGGGGGTCGGACCACACGAACATGACCGACCCTCCTCTCCCCTTTTGTTGTTTGATGTTTTTTTCGGCACGAAAAAGGCAACACGGTGCCAAAGCACTGTGCGGAAATATTAAAGAAAGGGGGAGAAGCGGCGCCGTCGCGCCGCACCGTTGAAGACGAACCAAAGACGCGACACCTTCACGCCACGCCGGAGAACTACAAAAACACCACGGCCGGAGCGGGGACGTGGCAGAAGGGCGCGGCGCCGTCGCGCCACACCAGAAGGACCAAGGCCGCGGCTTAGGCCGCGGTAGAGCGAGGAGACCGGCGGCAGGTTCCGGGCCGCCGGCGTCGGAGCAGGGGGACCGGCCAGCGCCGGTCCCGTGGCGGTAGCAGCCGGCTGGCCAAAGTGGGCCGGCCGGTCAGGGGAAAAACGGGGGTTCGTAACCCCCGGTCGGCCAGCAGGTGCGGCCCCCCACATGGGGGCCACTCGTTCTCAATGCGGGGGGGGGGGGGGGGCAGCGCGCCCCCCTTCACCGCTCGGCCGTTACGGCCGAGCCACCTGGCCGCTGGCTGCCCAGTCCGGGACGGGCCGTACCAGCCAAGCCGAGCCGTGCCGAAGCGGGCTGGACCCGAGCCCGGTTCGGGCCGACCCTGGGGGTATCGGGCCGGGTCGGACCGGGCCCGAACCCCCTAATACCGAACCTCTTTCGGTCTTCTGCCCATAACTTGGGTTGTGGACCTCCAATCGATGCACCTTCAGCTGCGATGCGATCCTTAGATCGAGACTGTCATTTTAGTATATTACACTCAAGGTTTCGGAGAACTTTGGTTTTTGGCCGGCTTGGTTCGTACAGGAAACCAACCGGGGCCCTCGGAGCGGAAACACTTATAACATGAGCTCCGGACGTCCGATTGACATGTCGTAGACTTTGTTGGATTCCTCTTAGTGAGACGGACCTTTTGACTTACTCCGCTCGAGGTTTTGACATAGGTGGAGTACGGTCAGCTTGGTTTTGACTTAAATACCAACCGGGCCCCTAGGACGAAAAGGCCAATAACTCTTGGACCAGGCGTCCGATTGACGCGCCGTCGGTGAATTTGAGTTCCTGTTGACGATATGGAACTTTTGGATACATCAACTATGGACTATGTGTCAGTTGATGTATCAGCCCCTCGGCTTGTGGAGCGGACCCTCCTAAACGCCCTTGCTTTGTGCGGGAACCCTAGAGCTGGCTGCGACTGCGACGACGATGACGACTGTACAGAAATCCTATGTGGATTCAACGACAACGACTATAACACTCAGCGATCCTACGTGGATCAGTGCTACCGATACTGTGTGGGTCAGATCTTGTGTGGGTCAGTGCTCAGCGGTACTGTGTGGGCCAGCGCCTACAGATCCTTTGTGGGTCTGATCCTATGTGGGTCATTGTGGGGGTTAGTTACCTATCGATCCTATGTGGGTCAGATCCTTTGTGGGTCATTGTGGGGGTTAGTACCTATCGATCCGTTGTGGATCTGACGGCTTAGATGAATCAGTGGCTACAACCTATCATCTCTATCGTCATATGAATAAGTATACCTGTGTGAGCTGATTCTTGATTTTCAATCCTTATCTTCGATAAGATTGACTTGATATCCCTTGTGGATTACGTTATGCTTTTTTTGTGGATTTGGTTTTGTTATCCTGTGTGGATTGGGTTGTACTTGGGCTCAGATGTTGGAGCCGAACTGGAATTGATGACTTAGGTATATCTATGGGCATATACCTAAGTAGAGTTGGATGTTACTTCGTGATTGTATCTTTCCTTTGTCGATTATCCTTTGTGGATTCTGGGAGACCTTCGGGGGTCTCGGGGTCCCTAATAAGTAGCTTATACTCATTCCTGCACGGGCTATGCCCGCACTACGTTGTGTTGGTTGCAGACGACAGACAGCGCTGATCGTGGTTGAAGCACGAGGTGTAGGACGGTACCCGGAGGTGGACCACTGGGCGGGGTGTACTCGGAGCGGACAGCTGGACCTGAGGAGCTGTGGGGGATATCTGTACCCACCATTCATGTGGGACTTCCAGTGGACGGATCGAGGCTGCGGATTTACTTTTCAGTTGCTGCTTTCCCTTTCCAGTTGTACATTACTTTCAGTTTGGGTTTGTATACTGGCCCACTTACTTTTTCTCACTTACTGGTGTACCCAGTTTTTACTTAGTGTTTTCTTCTGCTTGCTTGCTCTGTGGTGTTTGTTTACTTTACAAAGGCAATGCATTCCCTTTTTATCAAGAATTATTCCTTGGTGATAGTCGCCAGCCCCTGGCCTATGGAAGGCGGGTTTGGGGTAGTCACGACACGGGTCCCGAGGACGGGTCGTGAAAAATTTGTATCAGAGGAGTTTGGTTCTACCGCAGAACTCAGGACTCTGATATTTTTCTATGTGAAGCAATAGTGTTAAAGGTATTGAGTGTGGCTATCAGTCCAGGGAGTCCAGTGTTGGTGCGGCAGCCGACGTATCCGTACACCAGGACCCTGACTTCTGATTTCCAACTTAATGCATGAAAACATTGATTGCATGTGTTTTTCAAGTTTTCTTTGTGATTACTTTGCGTCGGCTCACCAGGTATACTGTTTGACCGTGGCGCACTTGTTTCTTTTCAGGATGTCCCCACGACGGCAGCCAGCTAGGGTTCCTAGCGTTGTACATGACGACAGCCCACCGAGCGACGAGGCCTCGGTACAGGGCCCTTTGACAGTAGAGGCATCGGCAGTACCTCTACTCACCGAGCCACCGATGCTACCAGCCCCAGCCGCTCACGATGCACGTCACCTTAGTGCACTGTACGAGTTTCAGCACCAGAGACCACCCAGGTTCCACGGGGAGACAGACCCTCAGGCAGCCAAGGATTGGATGGAGGCAGTTGTATGGGTTTTCAGCTTAGTGAGGACACCAGATGACCTCATGGTGATCCTCGTAGCGAGCCTCCATCATGCGGCATCAGGAAGATGGTGGAGCTTGATGCTCTAGGTGAATGATGAGGCATCTCTCCTCTATATGGACTTTGAGATCATCTTCCGCTCAGAGTTCATCCCAGCCACCCTCCGTGCGGTGCGCATCCCGGAGCTTCTACAGCTGCGGCAGAGCAGCTTGATGGTCGCCCAGTAATCGGTGAGATTTACCGATCTCTCACGCTACTCGATAGACATGGTACGAGACCCATTTATCTAGGTCCAGACCTTTGAGAAAGGATTGACGAATGAGATCAGGGCATCACTGATCTCCCCCAGCATTCTGACTCAGGAAGGTGTACTGGAGCGAGCCCTTCTCATCGAGATATTCCTTGCTGAGCCTACTTCAGTAGCGAGACCTACTGCAGGGCGGCATGTAGCATAGTCTTTTGCAGCAGGCAGTCGACGGATGACTCATGGGTCTAGGCAGACCAGCCATCAGGCAGACGACCTCAGAACACTAACTCAGCAGTGCGGGGCACACAGCGCGGAGCCAGTCTTTCGAGAGGCAGATAGTGCTACGCATGCGGCGGGCAGGGCCACATGGCTCGTAACTGCCCAACCCGCCGTGCCGAGGAGCACCATATGGTTGAGGGACCACCCAGGCAGAGGCAGAGGGTCGACCGTGGCGGTCTGCAATGAGCAGGTGGACGAGGCAGAGGAGCTGGACGAGCAGCAGGTTGTGGGTGATACGTTGTGGCTCTACCACCACCACCACCATGAGGTCCACCCCGACCACAGGGAGCTGGCGGGCAGAGACAGGCACAGCTCCAGGCAGCGGAGGCCTACGACCATGGAGCACCTGAGATGATTCGAGGTACTATCTGTGTCTACTCCACCCTTGTTTTAGTTCTTATAGACACAGGATTGAGTCATTCTTTCGTAGCCGCTGCCCTTGTTCGGAGCTCAGAGATTCCGACGGAGTCGTTGGCTCGATCCTTACGGCTAGAGACTCCTATGGGAGAAGACTCGACGATTACGCACTGGTGCCGGCAGTGCGAGCTTACTCTAGGGGGAGAGAGCTTCGGCTGGGATATTTTTGTAGCGCCGTTGAGGCCTTACGATGTCATCTTGGGCATGGATTGGTTATCTACAGTCCATTCACAGATTGACTGTATTAGGCGCAAGGTGCGATGTGTACGCACCGACGGGAGCAGGTTCACCTTCACCGGCGTGAAGGGAGCCTTCGCAGCACATGATGTACTCTCGCAGAGGAGAGGACATCCCATCACTCATCAGTTGGCTAGCCTCATCCTAGGAGCAGTTGACGTGCGAAGTCCTGGTTTTCCGGCAGTGGTGGATCAGTATGCGGACGTTTTCCCCCGACGACATTCCAGGACTACCTCCTGGAAGAGAGGTAGACTTTTATATTGACCTGTACCCCGGGACAGCCCCGATATCCACTCCATCATATCGGATGGCCCCCACTGAGCTTTGAGAGCTACGGGTATAGTTGCGGGACTTGAAGGCCAAGGGATTCATCTGACCCAGTGTTTCACCCTGGGCTTCCTCGGTATTGTCTTCTAAGAAGGCGGATGGGAGCTTGCGACTTTTGTCGACTATCATCGCCCGAACTAGGTGACAGTAAGGAACAAGTATCCGCTACCGAGGATTGATGATCTCTTCTATCAGCTCAAGGGATCACGGTGGTTCTCAAAGATATACCTCAGGTCAAGCTATCATCAGCTCAGAGTTTGGGACGACGACGTGCAGAAGATGACCTTCAGATGTCAGTATGGCCACTATGAGTTCTTGGTTATGCCTTTCGGCATGACCAACGCTCCAGCAATGTTCATGGGTCTCACGAACAGGATCTTTCAGCCATACCTCGATTGATTTTTCGTGGTCTTCATCGATGACATTTTGATATACTCGACGACTGAGGAAGAGCACACCTACCACTTACGGGTTATACTAGACACACTCTGAGAGAACCAGCTTTATGGAAAGCTCTCGAAGTGTCAGTTTTGGAGACATGAAGTCCACTTCTTGGGACATGCCATCTCTGAAGCGGGAGTTGCGGTGGATCCTGCAAAGATCGAGGCAGTGCTAGCTTGGGAACTGCCCAGGAGAATAACAGAGGTGCGGAGTTTCTTGGGTCTAGCTGGGTACTACCGGAGATTTGTGTCAAACTTCTCCAGAGTTTCGGCACCACTCCCAGCTTTGACAAAGAAGGGGAAACCCTTTGTGTGGTTAGACAGATGTCAACAGATCTTCCAGGAGCTGAGACGGAGACTGACCAGTGCACCTATCTTGAGGTTTCCTGAGGAGGGAGTAGGGTACGTAGTCTACTGTGATGCATCAGGGACCGGACTCAGATGTGTTCTGATGCAGGAGTGGGCAGCGATCGCCTATGGATCACGTCAGTTGAGGACGCGTGATCAGAACTACGCTACCCATGACCTGGAGTTAGCAGTAGTGGTCTTCGCTCTGATGATGTGGAGACACTATCTGATGGGTGAGCTCTTTACAGTCTATTCTGACCATCAGAGTCTTAGGTACATCTTCTCTCAGAAGGACCTGAACCTGAGACAGTGGCGATGGCTCGAGTTCCTCCAGGACTATGACTTTGAGATAGTCTATATTCCTGGAAAGAGGAACGTGGTAGATGATGCTCTCAGTAGGAGGACGAGCATTCAACTACTTGGAGAGGTGACAGAGAAGCTAGCCGATTTGCAGATATCCTTCATGGATTGAGATGGAGTAGCCTTTCTTTAGTCACTCACAGTCACCCCTCCACTACTACAGCGGGTCAGAGAGGCACATCGTGGGGACGCCGACTGTGAGACGCGGCCTGCGCAGATATCCTCAGGACAGGAACATGATGGTTTCTCTTTAGGGGGAGAGCACAACATCCATTTCAGAGGAAGTACCTTGGTACCAGTTGCTTTATGGGAGGAGGTGCTGAGAGAGTTTCACACTTCCCCTTTGGCGGTGCATCCTGTAGTGGAAAAGATGTACTAGGATCTCAGACGATAGAACTGGTGGCTGGGCATGAAGAAGGTTATGCCAGAGTTCATTTCTCGATGCCTCGCCTGCCAGCAGGTGAAGGCAGAGCACCAGGTACCAGAAGGATTGGTACAACCCTTGGAGGTCCCGGAGTGGAAGTGGGACGGGATATCTATGGAATCTGTGACTGGACTTCCACGCACTTCCAGAGGTCACAACTCCATTTGGGTGATTGTCAACCGACTCACCATGTCGGCTCACTATTTACCCATCAGAGAGCAGGGCTCAGTGGAGATCTTGAGACGTCTCTACGTTCAGAAGATTGTATGACTTCATGGTGTGCCATCATCTATCGTCTCTGATCGAGATTCTCACTTTACTTCCCTGATTTTGAAGGGGTTGTAGGAGGCATTCGGGACATAGCTACGTCTGAGTACCGCCTTTCATCCTCAGACAGATGGTCAGACGGAGAGGACCATTCAGACTCTCGAGGACATGCTATGTGCATGTGTCCTCGACTTTGGTCGCAGTTGGGAGGACCACCTACCCTTGGTGGAGTTCGCGTACAACAACAGCTACCACTCCACCATCGGGATGGCACCATACGAGGTGTTGTACGACCGACCTTGCAGATCTCCTCTGTGCTGGACAGACCCTGGGGAGTCAGCACTTGTGGGACAGGAGATGGTCCAGGCCACGATAGAGAACGTCCAGGTCATCAAGGAGTGGATGAGGACACCTCAGAGCCAGCAGAAGTCTTATACAGACAGGAGGCGGAGGCCACTAGAGTTCAAGGATGGTGACCACGTCTTCTTGCTAGTCTCGCCTCGACGTGGATTGCGGAGATTTGGCCGAGGCGGCAAGTTGTCTCCGCGCTTCATCGGACCATTCCAGGTCCTCAGCAGGATTGGCGAGGTGGCTTATCGCCTGACTCTACCACCTTAGTTGCACCGGTTGCACGACGTCTTCCACGTATCTTAGACGAGGAGATACGTGTACGACCCGATGCAAATCATTGACCATGGGGAGTTGGACGTTGATGATGGAGAGACTTTTGCGGAGGTCCCGGTGGAGATTGAGGATCGACATGAGCATGTCCTACGTGGACGGTCGATTCCTCTAGTGCGCATCAGATGGCAGCATGAGAACCTCCAGGAGAGTAATTGGGAGCGGGAGGCTCAGATGCGTTCTCAGTACCCACTTTTTGGGTCTTTACATGGATCTAGAATAGTCTTATTAATTTTAATATTTTCGAGAGTTTCCAATGGTACCACTCACCTCAATTATAAAAGGGAAACTCATCTCTCACTTAATCACACCACGTTTAGCATCCTATATCTACCAAACCCTACTAATTTTTCCTACCAACACAATTATATATGTTTTTTAGGTCCTGGTCCTCCAGAAAGTCCAATCCTGGATCCCTTGAGAAGCGATCAAAAGGGAGTCTGTCAAAGAAGGGGTAATCATTTTTAACGACTCATCCAAGTTCATTTCTTCTTCAACCTCTTATTCGTGAGTTTTTTCAATGATATGGTAATAAATATAGAATCATATAAATTCTACGATGATATTTGTAACCCCCCAAGCTTCCATGGTACGCTTCTCTTTGAATAATACAATAGCATGTGTTGTACGTAACTTCGAGTTCTAACACACACCACAACCAATCAAACTAGCTGTTATGAATAGTAATACCCACTTTTTCAAATTTTATAAATTTTTTCTTTAAAAATATACTTAATTTTTGGATTTGGAATATCAAAATTAGCTTAGGGTGAATTTTTTGTACTTTTTGGATAACATTCATATTTTGATGAATAGTGAAAATTACTAAATTTTAATTAAAAACAACTTTTTTAATTGAAATAATTAATAGTGATAAATTATGAATTTGAGTGATTTTTGAGTATAATTATATTAAATTTTTACTATTTAATCCAATATTGGTCATTGGAAATAATTTCACATTTAAACTAGACATAAGCAAGTGTCAATCTTCTGATAGTTATTATCACTTAAAAACATGCTTTTTTTTAACAACGAGAATTAATTTTAAATTAATTTCTTCTACTTCTGTGTTTTGAATTTAGAAAAATGGATTCCATATTTATAATCAAGAGGTCCAAATTGTGTAAATAAGTAACTTTTATTTTTATACATTTTGAATAATTACTTCGGTAAATATTTTATTTACCATGGTTAAAGGGTAAATCCAGTAAATATGGGTAAAATATAATATTATAATAATATTAATTTACCCTAAAACGTGTCCTAACCCTATTGGTTGATACATTTCCCACCATGGTCATCATTGGGTCGATTTTGGGACCCCTTGGTTCCACTTGTAAGTGATAATGACACTTTATATTAATTAAGTTAAATTAAATACAAAAATAACATAAGCATACATCTTTTAAAAAAACAATTTTTACATAGGGTTATATATGTTATATTTTGGACTATAAATATTAATTAGAAATCTAAAACGATTTCCTACATAATGGTATTTTATTTATAATTTTTAGATATTGAATAATTAAATTTATTTATGACACAATAATGATGCAGTATTTTTCTTATTAATGTAGGAATCAAATAATTGGTATTATAAATGTTAAAATAAAAATAATTTGAATGTTTTGATGACATACACGATTTTTTGGTTAATATGGCATGTTAGAATTGCTTAAATGAATTTTTTTTGAATTAATAAAGTTTTTAAGACTTTAGAAAAAAGAAATTATCGAATAGTGTCAAAAGTGACATAAATGAGTTTTTAAAACAAATATTATATTATTAATTGATATTATATTCCTAAAAATACAATGTTCGTAAAAAGGACTTATATAATTATAGGTGTATCATTAATGGACCACTTGGGGGTCTATTGGAAGTTTATAGTGAGTTTATTGACTATATAATATAAAAATACAAAGAGACATGGTAAATGTCAAACTATTTAACAAAGAGTTAAATCAAAAAGATAAAGTTAATATAGTTACCCAAACCTGTAAAAAACCTATTGGTTGAGTGGTTTTCCACCTATTACTACCTTAAACTTTAAATAATCTACTTTTGAGCCATTAGAAACTGAATATGAATTTATTATAAAATAATATTTCTAGCATTTCCTAAGGTGCCCCGCACCCCTCTTATAAAAGGCACTCCCCATTCCCTTTAATTCACACCTTCAACGCATTTTGGCTCGGCCAAACCCTACCCAAATATTCTATAAAAGTCTATAAATTCAACCTAGAAGCCCTAATTTGATCAGAAATCCAACCTAAGGAGCCCTTTTGGTCAAATCAAAAGGAAGAACCCAAAGAAGATGTAATGTTTTCACCACCCTATTTCAAGTTCATTTCTTCTTAAACTTATTCTTTATTTGTTATTTCCATTCTAAAATAATAACTCCAATGTCTTATATATAATGTTATGTTATTATAAATATGAAACAACCATATTCAGTATTCTATCAATCCTTTGAATGACATGTCACCATACCTGTGTACGTACGGCTTATCGTCTCCACGCCGTGGTGTAATTGTTATTCAATACATTATTATTTGGAATGGTATGATAATGATGTTTAATTGAATTAAATAATATATATAACATTATAATTATTCTTTATACATGATATACCATCCAATTATATACGATTTTATTATCAAAAGAATCATATTTTCAGTCATGCGTACGTACGGACTACCGTTTCCACGAATGTGATGAGATTAATTTCCCATTGTATCCATTGAAGAATTATTCTAATTTGATGATTAAAAATAATGTGTAAGGACTTGATATCATTATATACATGAATAAGATACAACCTATCCATAAAAAACACAACTTCTGTATCAAAAAATATAAAAGAAAATGAGTAAGTTAACACCCGAAATGATGATAATACTAAGAAAAGGAATGTTAAAAGATCATATATGATATCATATTAATTTATATGTTTCTTTTATAATTTAATAACAATTATTTCACCATTATACAGGATGTTAACCTATTCTCAACCAAGGAAAAGTACAAGGTAATGGTTTATTTCACTATCTCTTCTTTATCTGAGGTTGTTTAAACGTAATTATCTACTAGGACCTCTTTATCATCCACATCCATGTTTCTTAAAAATGTATTTCAAAAAATTGTTACTATTTTATATAATATGGGTTAAATGCATTTATACCCTTGTTTGACTTTTTATAAGAAGTTTATAAAGGAATCTTTCCGTCATTTTCCAAACAAGTTCCTTTTTAACCTTTTTGACAGAATTAAGGTAAGAATGTCTTTTTTAACCTATACGGTGAGTGCGGCTATTTTCTACCGTTATAAAATCTTCAAAGCTTCCCTTACAAGCTTATAAGAATATTTTCAAAGTAAATGTTTTCTTTTATAATTATGGTAATTTTAAATGATTTAAGAAAAGAGATATTTCTCTTAAATAGTTTTGATTTAATCTATGTCAACATCCTTTGATAGATTTTAAGCTTATTTGAAGTTGATTTATTATGATACAAAACTTCCATATTGTATTGAAGGTTTTGTGATATGTTTGACTGTGGATGAGTTATTTTTATACCGTTCATGGTTTATGGAGAAAATATTGACATTTCGTATTCTAGTTTTAATACAAATGTTTATGTTATATTTAATCCTATTCATATGATGAATGAATTAGACTTAATAAGTGACGGGTGGAGCCCTCTATACTCCTTGATGCATCGATAGGTCTAATGAGCAAAACTAGTGTTTTGACACAAGTCCTTCACAAAATATTATTTGTAGTCTTGGCATAAGGCCTTGACTATGTGGTTATGATAGTCTGGCATTATGCATTCCATCATTATAAAAGTGGTTATTGATATTGCATGTGATTATTCGACTAGTATAATATCCATTTGAATAAGTAAATGGGATTATTCCATTGTATTTCTATCATATTATTCTAAAGTTCATGTTTAAAAGGTTTTTGTTTTAGTTATAAATTTTCTTAAATGTTTATGCTTATTTATGAAAGTTTTCGCTATATTGTTATCCTTACTGGGAATTTGAGATGACCCCTTTCTGTGTTTTATTTTTCCCAGTATGTGAAGAAGTATTTTATGAATGCACTGCAGGGATAGTATAAGGGGATATGAGTGTGGAGACAAGATTTTGTTGTAGTTTTCACTTTATGATGTAATGTAAACTTTATGAATGTATCTAGTGATTCCAAGGCTACTAAACTAATAGGTCTTTCGAGACTTGATCTTTTGTGATCATGCCAATGTTATGTAATAATGCACCGACTCTGGTTAACTGGGGTCAGAGCATTATAGTTGGTATCAGAGGATGTTTAGTACAATCCTTTGAAGCTAGATTTAGATAAACTCTGATTATAGAACATAGCTCTATGATAGACTTTGAGGATTAGTGTGGAAGAACTTCCTAGAATTTTGGTATTGTAGAGATTTTGCAAGTTTTCTGAGAAATACATCCATTTCTCGATACGAGCAGGTAGAGGCGGCTCTGGCACAGATATACCTAGGGGTGAAACCCGAAAACTCCGCTTTGAGATAGACTCGAACGGGAACTGGTGCACGACAACCGGCCTTGCTGCACTCTTGGTTACGAAACTCCTGGGGGATATGGTTAGGATAATTCTAATTTTATTTACAAACCATTATGAAGGGTTTATGAGTATATACTTCCTCAAAGAAATTTTCTTTATGATGATGGATTATATCCATAAATTGTTCAATTTATGTTAAGTGTTTTACACGTTTGGAATTATGTATTTCAATTCATAAACTAATCTATTTTATGTCATTGTTTAGAAATGGCGCCTAGTGGAAGAAATGGTAAATTTATCAATGCACACACTCCATGTAGGGATTTCCCTCCTGCTCAATATAATTATAGTGGAGCTGGTGATGCAAATAGTTCTGATCAGCTAATCACCATATTGGGACAACTCACTCAGGTTATGAATAATAACCTTACCCATATGGAGCACCCAGATCCACATCGTGGAGGATAAATGTTAGATCGCTCCATGAGGCAACAACCACCAACATTCAATGGGAGTACAAATCCCTTTGTAGCTTAGCAGAAAATATTCCAAGCCTTGGGCAGTAGTGAAAGGGAAAAAGTTATCATGGTAGTTTACCGCCTCACTGGAGATATTGACCAATGGTGGTAATTGATTCAAAACACAAAGTAAGATGATGAAGTATCAAATATGGAATGTAGGGAGTTCAAAGATATGTTTTTAGAAAAATACTTTCCTCGTGACCATCAAGAAGATATGGAAAGGCAATTTCTGAGTCTGAGGTAAAAGGAGGATGAGAATGTCGCAATGTATGAGGCTAACTTTATAAGGTTAGCGAGGTATGTTGGAGATTATATACGTAACCCAAGAAGTAAGATTGATCTTTAATTTGATGGGTTATAACCATTTCTCCATCAAGCATTAGTCTCACAAACCTTATTGTTGTACGAAGATATTGTCTCATGTGCTATCATGACAGAAAAAGAATTATCTAAGTCTTATTACTTTAAAGTAAAGCAAGAGAAGAAGAGATCTACTGATCACTCTGGAAATGGAAATAAGGGGAATAATGGAAATGTTGAATATCAATCCTGTAGTAAATGTGGGAAGAAATACCCTGGTACTTTCTTGAATGGAATGGGGGTCTGTTACAAGTGTGGTGAAAAGGCCACCAAGCTCGTGATTGTAAGGGGTAGAAAGAAGCTACTGATGTTTAATGCTAAAACTACAGTGGGATGGGACATTATGCAAATGAATATCCTAAGAATTAGGGGAACTTACCCCAATAATGTCCAAGGGATCAAAGATAAGCTTATGCTATCACTAGTGCTGAGGTTGAAGCTCCGAAAGACATGGTGGCAGGTAATTTAATGGTTTCCTCAGGTTTAGAAAATGCATTATTTGATTCTAGATCATCACATTGTTTCATACCTTCCCAGTTTTCTAAGAAAATTAGATATTTTCAATTTTATTTAACAAGGGATTTTTCAGTTAAAACTCCTAAGAAAAGTATCATTGCAACAATGTTTTTTGAATCAGTCCCCATTAGAGCACATAAATGTTCGTTATCCGATGATCTCATCATCATACCTATGATTGAATTTGATATAATCCTCGGTATGGATTGGCTTTCAGACCATGATGTGAAGATTTATTGTATGATGAAGGAGGTTACAATTTTTTATGCTGATGATAAAGAACACCTTATATTTACAAGAGATTCGTCACCACCAGATTCATTTCTTGATCCACCCCAATAGCTCAAGTAAATTCAATTTTTGGGGAGGAAGACAATGAAATAAACATGGCTGAGGAAAGGAATGTTCAAATAGAGGATTTACCTATTGTGAGAGAATATGTTGATGTGTTTCCAGATGATTTACCTGGTCAACCTCCAGAATGAGAAATTGAGTTTTCCATTGATTTAATTCCTGGTTCAAGGCCTATATCGAAGACCGCTTATAGAATGGCCACTATGGAATTAGTTGAACTAAAAAAACAACTAGAGGAATTTATTAATAAAATATTTATTCGCCTTAGTGTTTCTCCATGGGGAGCCCCTGTCCTTTTTGTTAAGAAGAAAGATGGATCTATGAGGTTATGTATCGACTGTAGGGAAATCAATGTTATAACAATAAAGAACAAGTATCCCCTACCTCGCATTGATGATTTATTTGAACTACTTCATGGATCTCAATACTTTTCCAAGATTGACCTTCGATCTGGATTCCATATGTTGTGTGTGAAGAAGGAAGACATTCCGAAGACAACATTTTGAACCAGGTACAGGCATTACGAGTTTACAGTAATGCCTTTTGTATTGACTAATGCACCCTCTGTATTCATGGATCTAATAAATAGAGTTTTCAAGGAATATCTCGATGGTTTTTTGGTGGTATTCATTGATGATATCTTGGTATACTCCAAAATCTATGAAGATCATGAAAATCACTTGTGCATTATCCTGAAGACTATCAGAAAACATGAATTATATGGGAAGTTTAGCAAGTGTGAATTCTGGCTTCAGGAGATCTCTTTTCTTGGCCATATTGTCTCTAAAGATGGAATCCTTGTTGATCCTTCTAAGACCCAGGAAATCCAAGAATGGCCAGCACCGACGATTATAACTGAGGTACGCAGTTTTATTGGTTTAGCCGGATATTATTGACGTTTCGTCCAGAATGTTTCTCGGTTGGCTAACCCATTAACAAATCTCACACATAAAGGGGTTAAATTTGTTTGGACAAAAGAGTGTGAAGAATGTTTTGAAGAACTGAGTAAAAGATTAGTCAATTCTCTTATATTGACTCTACCATTGGGGAATGATGGGTTCGTTAGTTATAGTGATGCATCGAATAAAGGAATTGGTTGTGTGCTTATGCATAATGATAGGGTTATTGCCTATGCATCACAATAGCTGAAAATTCATGAGAAAAACTATCCTACTCATGATCTTGAGTTAGCAGCTGTAATATTTGCTTTGAAGATATGGAAACATTATCTCTATGGTGAAAATGTGAGATTTATACTAATCACAAGAGTTTGAAGTATATTTTCTCATAGAAAGAACTCAACATGAGGCAAAGGCGGTGGATTGAACTACTCAAGGATTATGATTGCACGATACACTACCGCTCGGGGAAGGCAAATAAGGTAGCAGATGCACTGAGTAGGTAGGATCATGGAAATTTGAACAAGATGAGAGTGGAAAGGGATCCTATTTTCATTGATCTAGTAAATATGGATATGGGAATCACCATGGAAGTTGAAACATCAAAACTTTTTCAAATGGTTTCCAAACCATTTTTACTTATAAAGGATAAAGAATTCTCAGACCGATGATGAAGAGTTTCAAAAGAAGATTAAAGCTATGAATGATGGGAGATTGAGTGACTTTGTGTATGAAGATGGAATTTTGAAATTTTGGATGATACTTTGTGTTCCCGATATACCTGATCTAAAAAGAGAATTGTTGGATGATTCTCATAGTTCTAATTTCTTTGTACACCCTGGGAGCACCAAAATGTATATATCTTTGAAGGAACATTTTTGGTGGGACAACATGAAGAGGGAGATTGCTGATTTTGTGTCAAGATGTATGGTTTGTCAACAAGTGAAAGCTGGAAGCCAACAGCCTGGTGGAGTATTGCAACCTCTTCCCATACCTAAGTGGAAATGGGATAATATCACGATGGACTTTGTCATGGGAATAACAAAGACTCCTAGAAGGAACGATGCAATATGGGTCATTTTTGATCGTCTTACCAAGTCAACACATTTTCTTTCTATAAGGGAAGATTTACCACTTGAACATCTAGAAAGATTATATATTAATGAAGTTGTGAGGCTTCATGGCGTACCCATATCAATTGTTTAGTATCGTGATCCCCATTTTACATCAAGATTCTAGAAAAGTCTTCAAAAAGTACTGGATACTGAACTTCGTTTGAGCACTGCTTACCACCCTCAAACAGATGGACAATCAGAAAGGACTATTGAAACCTTAGAAGAAATGTTGAGATCATGCTCACTTGACTTTCAGGGTATGTGGGATCAATATTTACCTCGGGTAGAACTTTACTATAACAATAGCTTCCATTCAAGTATTCAGATGGCACCATATAAAGTGTTATACGAAAAGAGATTTCTCACACCAACCTGTTGGGATGATGTTAGTGAAAGAAAACATGTAGGCCAAGAACTTGTTGAGTAAAATGATGGAAAAGGTAAAGGTAATATAAAACCACATCAAAGCATCTCAAATAATGTAGAAGAGCTATGCCGATAATCGAAGGAAGGATTTGGAATTTCTGGTAGGAGATCATGTTTTCTTGAATGTATCTCCATGGAAGGGTGTTATACTTTTCGGTATGAAGGGAAAATTGAGTCATAGTTACATTGGACCATTAGAAATTCTAGAACAAATTGGGGTCGAAGCTTACCATTTGTCAATGCCACCAAGTCTCTCCAAAGTTCATGATGTATTCCACGTATCACTTTTGAGAAAATACATGTCTGACCCAATGCATGTGCTCACCTATGAGGAATTAGAACTGGAACCTGATCTGTCTTATTTCAAAGAGCATGTCATGGTTTTGGATACAAGAGAAGAAGTGTTGAGAAACCAGACGACTCGTCTGATAAAAGTTCTATAGAGAAACCATAAAATAGAAGAGGCAACGTGGGAACCTAAGGAACTTATGATGAGGAACCACCCGAGTATTTTCACTCTGTTTTATTCTAGAAATTTTTAGGACGAAATTATTTGATGGAGGGGAGAATGTAACACCCCAAGCTTCCACGGTACGCTTCTCTTTGAATAATACAATAGTGTGTGGTGTACGTAACTTCGAGTTCTAACACACACCACAACCAATCAAACAAGTCGTTATGAATATTAATACCCTCTTTTTGAAATTTTATAAAGTTTATCTTTCAAAATGGACTTCATTTTTGGTTTTTTAATATCAAAATTAGCTTAGGGTGAATTCTTGGTAATTTTTGTATAACTTTCATATTTCGATGAATAGTGAAAATTACTAAATTTTAATTAAAAACAACTTTTTTAATCGAAATAATTAATAGTGATAAATTACGAATTTGAGTGATTTTAGAGTATAATTAGATTATATTTTTACCATTTAATTCAATGTTGTTCATTGTACATAATTTTACATTTAAACTGGACATAAGCAAGTGCCAATCTTTTGATTGTTATTATCTCTTAAAAACACTCTTTTTGTTTTAAAAATGGGAATTAATTTTAAATTAATTTCTAACGCTTATGTGTTTTGAATTTATAAAAATGGATTCAATATTAATAATCAGGAGGTCCAAATTGTGTAAATAGGTAAATTTTACTTTTAGAGATTTTGAATAATTACTTCGATAAATATTTTATTTACCATGGTTAAAGGGTAAATCCGGTAAATAAGGGTAAAAAATAATATTATAATAATATTAATTTACCCTAAAACGTGTCCTAACCCTATTGATTGATACATGTCTGCCCATTGAAATCTTTGGGTCGATTTTGGGACCCCATGGATCCACTTTTAAGGGATAATGACACTTTATATTAATTAAGTTAAAGTGAATACAAAAATGACATAAGCATATATCTTTTAGAAAAACAATTTTTACATAGGGTTATATATGTTATATTTTCGACTATAAATATTCATTAGAAATATAAAAATATTTCCTACAGAATGGAATTTTATTTATAATTTTTAGACATTTAATAATTAAATTTATTTATGACACAATAATGATGGAGTATTTTCCTTATTACTGAATGAATCAAATAATTGGTATTATAAATGTTAAAATAAATATAATTTAAAAGTTTTGATGACATCCACTAATTTTATTGGTTAATATGAAATGTTTGGATTGGTTAAATGAATTTGGTTCGAATTAATAAAGTTTTTAATACTTTAACAAAAATCAATTATTGAATTGTGTAAAAATTGACATAAATGAGTTTTTAAAACAAATATTATATTATTAATTGATTTTCTATTCCACAAAATCTATGGTTCGGAAAAAGGACTTATATAATGATATTTGTATCATTAATGGACCACTTTGGGGTATCTTGGAAGTTTGTAGTATGTTTATTGACTATATAATATAAAAATACAAAGAGACATGGTAAATGTCAAACTATTTAACTAAGAGTTAAATCTAAAAGATAAAGTTAATATAGTGACCCAAACTAGTCTAAACCTATTGGTTGAGTGTTTTTCGGCCTATCTCCACCTTAACCTTAAAATAATTTACTTTTGAACTATTGTAAACCGAATATGAATTTATTATAAAATAATTCTTCTAGCTTTTCCTAAGGTGTCACTCACCCCTCCTATAAAAGGGAACTCCCCCTTCCCTATAATTCACACATTCAATGCCTTTTAGCTCGGCCAAACCCAGCCCAAATATTCTCTCAACATCCCTCCATTCAACCTAGAGGCCTTATTTTGATCATAAATCCAACCTATGTAGCCCTTTTGATCAAATCAAAAGGAAGTACCCAAAGAAGAGGGAATGTTTTCACCACCCTCTTTCAAGTTCCTTTCTTCTTCCACTTATTCTTTATTTGTTATTTCCATTCAAAAATAATAACTCCAGTATATTCAATATAATTTGATGTTATTATAAATATGGTACAACCATATTCAGTATTATATCCTTATTTTGAATGACATGTCACCATACGTGTGTACGTACGGCTTACCGTCTCCACGTCATGGTGTAATTGTTATTCAAAACATTATTATTTTGATGGGTATGATAATGATGTGTAATTGAATTAAATAACAAATATAACATTATAATTATTATTCATATATGATATACCATCAAATTATATAATATTTTAATATCATAAGAATGATATTGTCACTCGTGCGTACGTACGGACTACCGTCTCCACGAATGCGATGACATTCATTCCCCATCGTATCCATTCAAGAATAATTATCATTTGATGGTTAAAAATAATTTTTAAGTACATGATATCATTATGGATATGAATAATATACAACCTATCCATAAAAAACATGGATTATGTAACAAAACATATAAAAGAAAACGAGTAAGTTAACACCCAAAACGACGATAATACAAAACAAAGCAATGTTAAAAGATCATATACGATATCATATTAATGTATATGATTATTGTATAATATAATAACAATTATTTCACCATCATACAGGAGTTTAACCTACCCTCAACCAAGGAAAAGTACAAGTTAAGGGTTTATTTCACAATCTCTTCATTATCTGAGGTTGTTTATACGTAATTATCACTGGAACCTCTTTATCATCCACATCCATGTTTCTTAAAAATGTATTTCAAAACATTATTAGTATTTTACAGAATATGGGATAAATTAATTTATATCCTTGTTTTACTTTTTATAAGATGTTTATAAAGGAATCTCTTTGTTGTTTTTCAAACAAGGTCATTTTTAACCTTTTCGACAGAATTAAGGTAAGAATGTCTTTTTTAACTTATACGGAAGGTGCGGCTATTTTCCGCCGTTATAAAACCTTCAAAGCATCCCTTAAAAGCTTATAATAATATTTCCAAAGTAAATGTTTTCTTTTATAATTATGTGAATTTTAAATAATTTCAAAAAAAGAGATATTTCTCTCAAATAGTTTTGATTTCATCTATGTCAACATCCTTTGATGTATTTTAAGCTTATGTGAAGTTGATTTATTATGATACAAAACATCCATATTGTATTGAAATTTTGTGATATGTTTGACTGTGGATGTGTTATTTTTATACCATTCATGGTTTATGGAGAAAGTATAGACATTTCGTAGGCCAGTTTTAATACGAATGTTTATGTTATGTTTAAACCTATTCATATGAGGAATGCATTGGACTTAATAAGTGATGGGTGGATCCCGCTATAGCTCCTCGATGCATCGGTAGGTCTAATGAGACAAACTAGTGTCTTGGCACAAGGCCTTGACAAAATCTTATTTGTAGTCTTGGCACAAGGCCTTGACTATGTGGTTATGATAGTCTGGAATTATGTATTCCATCATTATGAAAGTGGTTATTGATATTTCATGTGATTATTCGACTAGTCGAATATACATGTGAATAACTAAATGGAATTATTTCTTTTTATTTCTTCCATATTATGCTGAAGTTCAAGTATAAAAGGATTTTGTTTTAGTTATACATTTCCTTAAATGTTTATCGTTGTTTATAAAAGTTTCCGCTATATTGTTATCCTTACTGGACATTTGAGATCACCCCTTTCTATGTTTTATTTTTTCCAGGATTTCAAGATATATTTTATTAATGACCTGTAGGGATAGTATAAGGGGATATGAGTTTGGAAACAAAATTTTGTTGTAGTTTTTACTTTATGATGTAATTTAATCTTTATGAATGCATCTAGTGATTCCAAGGCTACTAAACTAATCGGTCTTTCGAGACTTGATATTTTGTGATCATGCCAATGTTATGTAATAATGCACTGTCTCTGGGTAATGGGGGTCAGGACATTAAATTATTATTATTATGTTAAAACCATTTTTCATGATTTAACAATCCTATAAAAATGAAAGTACCACGCGTTTGTACATATGGCTTACCATCTCCACATCGTGGCGTAATTTTTTTTTCATCAGCACTTTATTTAGATGTGTATAGTGATGGATATAATGGATATAAATAATAAATATGACATGATATTAATTTTTTATAATTATTATATCATTTAATTACTTACCCTACCACAATTATGTTATTGATATTGTCGGCCAGGCATACATACGACCCACCATCTCCACAACATGATGGGATTAATTTTCCATTTTAACCTTTAAAGAATAATTACAAAACGGTATATAATGAGTAGATATAATATATAATTGAAATGACAGTCATTTTGGATATGAAATAAATATATCTTATTTATAAGAATTAGGACTTACAAAATAATACATGTATACAAAATGATGAATTTAAAAACCGAAATAGGGGTTATACTGAAAAATTATTAAAAACGATATAAGAGGATCCTATATGATATCATAAACATGGAAAAAATTATGTTATAAATTAATAACCTGAATTAAACAATTTTACTAGAGTTTAACACTTATTCACCTAAATCAATGTGTAAGATAAAAGTTAATTACACAATCTCATTATTATTTGGGAACATTTATACGTCAGTATCTACTGGTAATATTTATCATCCATGTCCATATTTCTTAAAAAATCAAAAATATTTTAATGTTTTCCTAAAAATGTTTAATTTCTTTTTAACCATGTTATATTTTTTAAAAGAATATTGTCAAATAAATCTTTTTTTCATTTTCTAAATGAGGTACTTTAAAATGATTTCGACAAAATAAAAACGTTATGTTTTTTTGAACTTATATAGCAAGAGAGGATTTTTTCACCATCCTGAAAACATAATTTATAGAATATTTATTTAAATTTTTACAAGATTATTTTCAATGAATAAATTTTTCTCTAAAATTTCTCAATATTTTAAATAAATGATTTCAATTTCAAAAAGGGTTATTTCCATCAAGAAATCATTAATGATTTTATTAAAATATTTTTAACTGAGTATACATACATTTTTGTATCATATTATTGATTTTGGATGATTTATTATGTTACTATAAACCATATTTTATTAATGTTTTTACAATTATTTTGACTTTGGATGTCCAATTTTGATTCCATTTATGGTTTTTGGTAAAATTATTAACATTTTATATGCAAGTTTATTTGTATTAATGTTTATGTTGTTTATGTTTTCATATGAAAAAAGCATTGTACATTTTATGTTATGGGAGAGACCACTATTACTCCTTGATTCATATGTTGGTATCATTAAAAAACTAGTTTGGGTATTGTCTAATATCTTACCCATTTATGTATGGTTTATTAGATAAGGCATTACTGATATGTTTATGATTTATAGCATTATGCATTCCCTAATTATGAGATTTGTTATTGATATTCCATGGGATTATTTGAAAATTAGTATATCCATATTTATGTTTTATTAATCATCTGATTATTTATATTTAATTATTTATTCTACCCATATTTTTCTCAATTTATGTTAAATGACATGTGTTTTAGTTATTCACCTTTATTTATTGTTTATGATTATTTATTCAAGATAGATTCTGTTGTATTCTTACCCTTACTGAGAATATGAACTCATCCATTTATTATCCTTTATTTTTTTAATGATTCCAAGATGTATATTATGATTAATATGTAGGTTTAATCTAGGAGAATATTGGTTCTCTAAAAGGATTGATTTTTTGTATTCAATATTTTGGATTATAGTATACATTTCAATTATGTAATACACTTTCCAAAACTATGAAACCGATTGGTCCTTTGGTATTAGAGTCTTGTATCTTCGTTAATGTAATAAATTAAGGAAATTACTCTTGGATAATGGGTTCTAGGTCTTTATAGTTGGTATCAAAGAATGTTTTTTAGAAACATTGGGAAATATATTTTGGAAGTCATTGATTAGGTAACCCAAACCTAATATATAATTTGAGGATAAGTGTAGTAGAGCATCCCAAACAAACCATGTTTATGATTATGAGATTATTTACTCATAAAATTTTCAATCTATGCTAAGTATTTTACTAGTATTGGGATTATACACTTTGTTTAATAATGATGTGGTCAAATATAGTGTATGTATTAATATAGAAATGGTTCCTAGCATATGTAATCTCAAACTCACAAATGAACATTATCCGAAGAGTATGAATGACAACATCATTAATGGGCTTAATAAAATCCTTTTAAGGGTTGTATTCTCTAATAAATTATCATCATATAAGTACAAAATATCATTATCCATGTTTTATTGGCTCAAAGGGGTGTAATATAAGAAGATCATATCAACAAATAATATGGATAAAGGGAAGAAGGGAACGAATTATTTTCAAACATATGATAATTTTGGAAAGAAATAATTTGGTACTTATTTAAAAGGATTTGGAGATTTATACAAGTTTGGAGAGGAATTCCTTCATGATTTTTATTGTAATGTTAAGAAAATGGTTGTGGATATACAATGCTATAGCTATAATAAAATGAGACACTACACAAATCAATGTCTCAAGTGTCAAAGAAATATACCCCTAAAGAGGATAATGGATCATGGTTAAGATTATGCTACAACCACATATGATGAAAAATGATTAATTGGATTATGAATGAATTAAATAATTATTCCATTTGTTTATTTTATCAATTATATACTATTCATAATTATTATGGAATAAATAATATTTTTACTATAGTTATAACACCTCATGATTTTAAGAATTTTTTTTGAATAAATAAAATTATCATTTATTTATTGCAATGAACTAAGTTAAAATTTTCTTTCACATGAAACCAACATGGAATAGGTTATGTGGAACCAACTTGGAAAACGATAAACGAAACATCAACCTAAAATATGTTACATGCAACACTGACTCAACGTACGTCACATGCAACATCGATGTTTCATCAAAACATTATTTTATTATTATAATTATTTAAATGAGATAATTATAACCTAGAAGTTAAACCGTGTAATATTAATAGTAATAACTACTTTTCAAATATTTTATTTAATTTTTTATATAAATGCAACATATTGATAATAAAAGATATAATTTTTAGTAAAGTCCTTATATGTTTAAAAATATTTTTTTCTTGAATGCACAAATTTTAATGTACATTTCTGAAAAATAATAAAATTAATTAGAGAAAAAATTAGAAAATTAATTTGTTAAAATAAAATTCATTTTTTAATTTATAATATCTAAATTAAAATATACTGAATTTTATTTATATTTTTTTAGTAACTTCATTTTAGGAAGAATTGTGAAGAATATCGGATTTTAAATCAAAATTTATTTTCATCTAATTTATTTATAACGTTAAATTATATTTTAAATTGGTTTTAAAGTTTAATTAGATAATATTTTTATAAACTAATAAAATATAGTTAATTAGAACCAATTTAACATTAAGAATGGACATACAATCACAACAAACATTTAATCATGTTTACATTAAAACCCCACATTGTTGACCCGAATGTGGGATAAATTTTAAATTAATTTCTACCGATTATGTATTTTTAATTTTTGAAAATGGATTCCATATTTTTTTATTATAATTTATAAATTATAATAAGGTCTTCTTAAATTTTGACAAAAAATATTAGTGAAAGTGATTAAAATTAAATATATTGATAAAGGTAAAATTATGCTTAACTAAGGACTAAACCATTATTTTACGACCCAAAAAGACATAGACACTTGTCCAACACCAATTTTATGGAATTATTTCGGCCCTACAATCACATGGTTTTACAATATAACATTATTGGATCCACATTCTACATGAACAATGTGGATGAAATTGTCTCTTAAAATGATGATTGTTTATTTTTATTTACCACCTATCATGGTGGAAATTATGATGGAAAATCTATTTATGTACATATAATAATTATTATGTCTTTAATATTATCTATTAATTCTACAACACATATATTTTTTCATTCCATTTTCTGTTAATGAGATTACTTTCTCTGAGGAAGTGTGGACTGACGCCCCCTCTAAGAGATGCGATTCGTTCACACACTACATGGAATGTATTAAGAATGGGTTTAGTGAAAATATATGATATATATGACATAATATTACTAAAATAATAATGATATATATATATTTATATAAATATTTCACACAACTTATTTCTTTCAATACGACAATAAATATCGAAACAACGTTCATGCATATGTACGACTTACCGTCTTAATGAATAGTGTACTCCATTTTCAAAATTCTATATTATATAGGTTATTATAATACACATATAATTAATATAGATTATATTTATATCATTTTTTAACATTTGGAATTATGATATAAGTATAAGGACCAAAGATATAACAAATTAAGACATATGAGAAGAACAAAGATAATATTATTAGAGGTGAGTCCTTAACATAGGATTTTTAACACGCGGTTAATATAAGGTCATAATCAAACCATAAATGGTATTATATATAAGAATATAATTATTTCAGATATTTATAATAAATTTATATTTATTATATAGTTTGTTATAATGAGTATTAATAGAGTCAAGACACAAGGTACGGGGATTTCACCACAATTTTTCTTTTCGTAAGATACATTATTTATTCACCACCCATTCCTTTTGTGTGTTGTATATAATGAACATGAATATATTCCATTTATCTGATAATTAAATTTGTGGTTATTCACATATCCATTTTATGATATTTTTTTCATGGGGTTTTTGTTTTAAAAGTAACCAAATAGGTAAAATAGTTTTGTCTTAATTTTCCATCTTTGAGACTATTTTTTTCAATGCGCCTAAATTATTTTTGAGTATATACTTTTATTTTATATTTTATATCCTGAATATCCTTATTTTCATGATATTTTAATTTTTTTAAATTTTTTTCTTATAGGGAGTGTATGATCCCAAGTAAGAGTTTATTGAGGAAATCTAGTCAATTTTTCGAGATTGTTTTTGTTTACGCTTCCTTTGATAAAATATTATGATCCATCTCTTGATAACAGCCATGATTTTCCATCACCTATTTTTATTCAAGATATATCCATGTATTATTACAATTCTTCCACTCTTAGTTCTTGATATAACATTTTGAAGTAATATTTGACCATCCCTCTCTCCAACCAGAAATATACTATATTCAAAAACCATGTTTTAAAAAAGTTATCAAAATATCTTTGAAGCCCGTTTTCATGGAAAATGATTTTTATAACTTTTTAGTGTTTTCAAATATTCCTTTATAAGTTTTAAAATCTATTTTAAAAGAAAAAGTATTTTAAAATGTTTTATGTTTTTTAAAAAGTATTTTTCAATTCAGAAAGGATATTTTTCTCAAGATATGTATTTAAAATATCTTAAAAAATTATTGCACATCTATGATAACATCTGTTGGTGTTACTCGTGCCTTTTTTGGTAAATTATTCAAATTTTTCATTCATCTTTTTATCTAAATGGATTATTTTTTTATGTCATTATGTTTATGAAACATTTTTCTCTCTCACTAGTTATATGATTTTGAAACCCTCTTCTTTTAACAGGTTTTTTTCATGATGAAATGAATATGAAAACTGTCTATTTCTACAGGTGATGATATGATTACATGTTTATAATACCCATTTCATTTCATGGTCTATAATATAGTTATTTATGATCTTGTGGAATATTTATGTATGATTTCACACTGAGATGGGTGGGACATATATCTCCCTCTAAATCATTGTGTAATGATTTATATCTCGTGAGATAGACAAAGATGGTGTTGAGAATGAACCCAAACTACTAAGATGACCATTGGTGTGAACCATTACTACCATGATTGTATGAAGCATGAACTCAAGCTACTATTATGTCCATGGGAGTGAAGCATGACTACAAAGATGGTACGGGGAGTGAACCCAAACTACCAAGATGTTCTTTGAATTGATGCCTAAGATACTATATAAATCATATTTTACTCTTATGTGTCTACCACAATTATATGTTTTATTCCTATGTTAGGATTTCATGGATTATGCAATTTATTTCATTAGGATTTATATATTATGAACTATGAGTATTTATTCCATTATTCTTGTTTAATATTTTTTATATGTATAGTATGATCTTTTATTTTCTTGATCATGTTGTGATACACTTATGATCATGATTATGCTTATATGTCTCCCTTATTTACCCATACTTATAATCTGAGTGTACCCCTTTCTATGTTTCATTTCCCCCTAGTAATTAATTTATGTATTATGTTTGATTTTTCTAAGAAGTGTGCTTATCATGAAGAACCTAGTGGGGTATAATGTAGCTCACTTATATACCATGGTTTATGTTTCCATGTTTTCAAAGACACTAAACTAGTATGGTCATCATGCGTCTATTTATGTAATGTTTTTTTTATTCCAAAAATGTTATGTAATGTTAATTTAGGTCAAGACTTGGTCGTTGTATTTGGTATTATAGAAAAGGTTTTTTAACCATTGGAATCTAGTATGAGAAACCCATAGTGAGAACCCTAAGGACACATCTATGGATAAGTATAGGGATAAGGAAAAGTATGGGAAAATGTCCTAGAATTTTGGTAAAGGATGTATTGAGTGGTTTCCCTATAATAAATATCTATCTGGATACTAAAAGCTGTTGTGGATCTAGAATATATGTACCTAGGGGTAACAACTCGGACAAGATTTTCTGGGCCTGACTCAGTGTAATATGGTACATGAAAACATGCCTTGCAGCAAACCTGGTTTGACACTCCTAGGGGATATGCTTTGGGAATTCATAAACTCATCATGAACAATATTCAAGGATTTAAAAATAATCTTGATATTAATATCATAGGATAAACCTATAGTGTCATAGATTATGTATGGTGTTATTATTTAGACATCATATAATTGACTTTTCATGATTATATGGTTCCTCACTGTGATAATTGTTTATTACTCGATGTTTTTTGGTTTTAATCAATGGTTTGAACTCGAAGGAACCGCATTAATGATTATTGTGATGGAAAATGATACGATTTTCCACTTGAGAAACTGAATTATATGAGAGTCAAAATTCAAAACCTCATGCGTATTCTTGCACATCGGTCCCAAGCTATGAATCTTCGTGGACATCCAAAAGTGAAAAGGTAGGAACAACATTCTGTTGAGTCTTTCATGAGGTAACATCCACATTCATTTAATGGGTATTTTGATCCACTTGTTTTTGAATAATGGATCATTACAACAAAAAATATATTCTCTATTCTCTAGTGTTCACAGTATGATAAGTTCATTCTAGTTGTCTATGGGTCAGAAGAAGAAGCAGACCAGTGGTGGAATCTAATCCAGAATACAAGTCAACAAGATGATATTGAATCCATTGAATGGTTTGAGTTCAAAAGCTTATTTTTTACTAAGTAAATTCTTAAGATTCTAAATAAAAATATGGATAAAGTGCTCCTTATGTTGGTGAAAAGGGATGATGAATCATTCAGTACCTAAGAGGTTAATTTTATGAGACAAGTTAAGTATGCTTTAGGAATTATCATCCATCCTGAATGTAAAGTTTACAGGTTCATAAGTGTATTAAAGACAAGTCTGGTAAGAGAATTTTTCCGTATATTTTAGTGTCTACGAAAATATTTTGTGTTGTGATATTAAGGTTGAAATGGAATTTGGATTCACGTATCAATCTCATGGTTTTTACAAGAAGAGGAATATAGAGTTTAAAGAAAAATTTGAAATCCATGAAGAGAAGAAGATGAGATTCCGTTTGTTATCTAAGTGTGGGAAGAAGCATGAATAAAATTTCTTTAAGGGTTATAATAAATTTTTTATATGTGGAAAGAACTAACATTGGGAATTTGATTGCCGAAGTGTTGTGAAGAAAATTTTTATGGTTGTGAATGTGGAAAAAGTGGCACAAAATTCATCTCCAACGATTTAGTGCTACATGTGTAAGGAGAATGTAAATTATGCTAACCACTTCCCAAACCCAAGGGATAGAGCTGATGATTGGAATCAACAAACTGTTGAGTTGGGGGATAAGGGAAATCTCATGAAATCCATATTTTTGAATAGGGGTGTGATAATGACATGATGAATGGTAAACATACCATCTACTCTAGAACTGCCAATGTCATATTTTATTCAATATCAACCCACTCTTTCATATCTCATGAATTTTCCAAGGGTGTTATGATTCCACAAAAACAATTATATATGGAATTATAAATGAAAATACTTAATGGTAAGATAATTTTCTCTCACGTTTATGATTCCTCTCCAGTTGATGTTTTTAGAAATGTGCTTCCACCAAATCTTGTCATTATTCCTTTGGTTGAATTTGATGTAATGATAGTCATGGATTGGAATTCATTACAAAAATCACAGAAAAATTATCGAGTAGGGGAAGATACATTTGATATTCTAAACCCTCCTATGGTCATCCATCCATTTGATTATATATATGAACTTCATGTGGAGATTAACTCTAGCGTATGGGTCTTAATTACCGTTCAAAAGGGTTTTTTATCTCAAATGGTTGGGGAGAGAATCGACATTGATTATATTCTTATTGTATAAGATTTTTTTGATGCCTTTCCATAAGAGTTTCTAATTATTCTACAAACAAATTATGTTGAGTTCTCAATAGAACTTATACCTAGTTCCACAACAATTTCAAAGAGTCCTTATAGAATTGATCCAATTGAGTTGTAGGAATTGAAGAAAATACTCCCAAAACACCTTGATAAGGGATTCATTCATCCAAGTGTGTCACTTTGGGTTACACCAGTTCTTTTTGTGAAAATGAGAGATGGATCATTGAGAATATACAATAATTATTGGGAGGTGAAAAATATCACAATAATAAACCAGTATCCTCTTCTCCATATTTATGACTAGTTTGATCAACTGTGTCAAGAAAAATACATTCCCAAGACTGACCTTCATCCTGAAAATTAGCAACTATGTGTCAAGAAAGAGGATATATCAAAGATGACCTTCCATACAAGGTATGGACACTATGAATATAGAGTGATTCTATTTGATGTAATAAATTCCCCTACTATCTTCATGGATTTTATGAATATAGTATTTAGAAATTACATCGATAAGTTTTTGGTAGTCTTTATAGATGATCCTTTTATCTATTAAAAGAGAAAGGAGGAGCATTATGATCACTTGAGAATTATACTAATGACCCTAAGGAAAGATAATCTATATGAAAATTTTAAAAGGTATGAAATTTATCTCAAATAATTTTCATTTTTAGCTAATGTAATCTCATGAGATGGGATAGTAGTGGATCCGTCAAAGATGGAGGTTATTAAATGATGTCCTAGACGAACCACGATAATTAAGATCCATAGATTTCTTGGTTTAGCTAGATATTATCGATAGTTTTTGGAGAATTAATCATGAAAATCTAATCTTATATCAAAGTTAACTCAAAAATGGTGTCAAGTTGTTCTGTACATATTAAGGTGAGTAAAATTCAAGGACATGAAGAGAAGGCTAGTTATTAAACTGGTGCTTACATTACCCTATAGTAGATAACGGGTTGTAATCTATAGTGATGCATCTAATAAGGGTTTGGGATGTTTTCTTATATATAATAACATGGTTATCGCTTCTTCCTCTTGATAGTTTATGATTCATAATAAAATTTACCCAAATCATTATTTGGAGATAACAGTGGTAAATTTATGCATTAAAGATATGGAGGCATTATCTTTATGTAGAGAAGTCTGATATATATACATTTCATAATAGTATGAAATATATATTCACATATATGAGTTGAACATTCATCAGCGAAGATGTTTCTAAATGATAAAGGATTCTAGTTGATCAATATATTACCACCCTAAGAAAGTAAACAAGGTGTCTGATGCTTTAATTTTAAAAGATCATTCTATCTTATCCATGATAAGGTTCACAAAAGATCCAATATTTCAATATTTTCAATGTCTAGAACTAGAAATCCAAAAGGAAGAGGAAAATCATATCTTTCACTAATGAATGTTTAACCCTCTATCCAAGGGAAGATTAAGGAGGCGTAGAAGGAAGATGAATATTTACTAAATAATATCTAGAATATTCTTGATTTTATCCTTGATCAATATGGAATGATAATGTTCAGTAATCGTTTATGTGTTCCTTCTGTACTAGATTAGAAGAAGGATCTATTAAAAGAATCTCTTAGTTCTTCATTCCCTATTAATTCTGTAATTATCAAGACATATATGGACTTGAAAGAACACTTATAGTGGGATGGAATGAATATCGATATCGCAGAGTTTGTATCTCGATGCTTGTTATTCCAATATGTTATAGATGAAAGGAAAAATTCTAAAGTGATGTAACACCCATTACCCATACTATAATTGAAATGGTAGAACATCACATGGGATTTTATAATTGGAATACCCAAAACCTCTAAAGGGCTTAATTCTATATGGGTGGTAGTCGATCATCTTAATAAGTCAGCACAATGCATCATTATCAGAGAATATTTCTCTCTATACCAGCATTCCATGATATACAATAAAGAAGTGGGATGGTTGAATGGAGTACCACATTCCATTATATTAGATCTGGTTCCAAGGTTTGCATAAAAGTTTTGGTGAAGTCTTCAATAAGAACATGATAAGGAAATGAGTTTCAGCACTGCTTATCATCTTTAAACAGATGTTCAGTCTAAAAGAACAATTTAAACCCTAGATGATATTTTGAGATCTTATTCTGTAGATTTCAAAGGTGGTTGGCATCAACACATTCCCCTAGTTGAGTTTCCTTACAAAAATATATTTGACTAAAAAAATCATATGGTACCTTATGAATCCATTTATTGGACGAAATTTAAAGCTCCAGCGTGTTGGGATGAAGTTGGATAAAGATAGATATTTGGACCTAATATTTCAAAATAAATGGTTGAGAGGTTAGAAACATTAAGTAGTATATCAAGATAGCTCAATATTGGTAGAAACGTTTTGATGATAATTGTTGGCATGATCTAGAATTTGAAGTTGGTGAAAAGGTGTTTCTATGAATCTCACCCCAGAACAATGTTATGAGATTCATATAACAACCCTTTTTTTATTACACACTTAAACATAATTTATTACATTAAATATTCACTTGATATAATATCTAGTGGTCTAGTGTCTTTAGGGATTAGAATCATTACATAAAATCATATAACATAAAACACAACATCTTTATTGAAAGCTTATTTTACATGACCACAACATTCCTTCGTACTTATCTTTTCATGGGATAACCTAAGGACATTCATAAGAAAAGGGTGAGCTTTAAATCCCAGTAAGGGATTAAATAAGGCATAACAGGAAGAATACAGTTAATGTTAGGAAATAGGCATATAAATGGAGAATAAGAGAACTATGATCATAAAGTCATGATATAGCATGATTATCATAACATGGAAATGTGGCAACAACATTTAACTTGATATTACCATGATCCGTGGATCATTGCAGTTGGGGCACGAATAAACCCTCATTACACTTGAATTAGTATGACTAATCCCTTATTTAACTTGAAGTATCATGATAACAATCTTTACAAAATGCATTGGACCACTATCAGGGCGCACCCTACTTAATCATTTTGTTTCATGAATAAGTGGGCCACATGGATCATATAACATGGATTCGTTAAAAATAATAATTTATTCCATGATAAAGGAATACGAAATTCATCTAGGAAACTATGTAATCAATATGTAAATGTGAATAAATGTGAATACCCTTGGTAGAGAAATGGGCATGGTATTCACTACATAATGAATTTGGATTGAAAAAACTGTATTTCAATTTCAGCGGTATAACTGTGTGACATGAGAGTTCCTAAAGTGGTCAATGAGAGATAAAGGGGTATCTCATCATATGTACATGAAATTTACAATAAAGGTGTCATATAGATATATGACCCAACATATGTAATGTATTTTACATGCATAATATAAAAGAAGTTCTTGTATGTAAATGAGGGGAGATAAATACCTTATAGAATTTCAGCATTGAAATATGCATACATGTGAGACATTAATGAGGGAGAAAGGGGTCTCTCATCATTCAAATAGAAGTAAGGTAGTATAGGGGAGGTGATAAATCATACCCCAACATTTTTAATTGAAAATAAATTAGTATAACAATGTAATAAAATTATGAAAAAATGAGAATGAAAGAAATCCCTTACAAAAATTTGGCATGGTAATAGGTGTACACAGAAGGCATTGATGAGAGAGAAAGAAATATCTCATTATTCAAACATAAGGAAGGAACTATGGGGGTGGTCCAAAATAATACCCAAACATTAGTAATTGAAAATAAAAGTTCATTACAATATAAGAAAACATGGACATAAATAAGAAAGAAATGAATACCTAACTTGTAAGTGTGATCCCAAAGGCTTTAGAGAGTCTTGAGAGAGGATTCTTGGGATCATGGGTGGGTTTATATATTAAAAGAGAGGTAATTATTTATTATTTAGGTTTTGGGAACTACACATTAAACTAATCAATACCACAAACCAACCCACAGTTTTCGCCCATGGTTTTTAAAAAAGGGAGTGGAAAACATTATTTTATAAGTCCAATGGCAAAACTTCTTAAAATATTAGGCTTTTTTATGTGGAGGTGAGTCACACTCTCAAGGAAATCAATTTTAAATGTTTAAAATGCTTTATTAGTCTTGGAGCGTCCACTAAAGATTTTTAAAATAAATCAAAAAATTATAAAATCACATTATTTTGATGGTAAAACATATATTGGCTAAAAATTACATTTATAGTATTTTATTGCATCACTATTAGGTCATTATGATGTTATAAAACACATTATATAATTATATGGTATTTAATTATTACCTAAAAATTTTACCATCTTAGAAAATTATGAAAAAAGCACTGTTGGATAATTTTGACATCCTTACTCCAAAAAAAAATATTCATTTAATCTAAATAATATTCTAAATATGTGAATTTTTACTTTCAAAATAAAAATGACATTTATCCAAAATTCATGGGTTTTGAAAAAAACATCTTTCAAACCATAATGAAAATTACAATTGTAATCCTAAATATTAAATGATATTTTACATTTAAAAAGTAATGTACTAATAATATTTTATTAAAATATTGTTTAGTTCATAAATCCATTAATTCATCAAAATAGATTTCTTAGTTGACTACTAACTAAAAATACTATTTTTGCTTTAAAAACTATTTACACAGTATCAATAATAAAATGAATGTATATTACTTATACAAAAATAATATACATAGTGATAGTGGTATGGTCTTGTAACATAACCCCTTAAAACACCCACATAAGATCTAAGGGTAATGTGTGTGACGGTGACAGACTCTTGGGGTGGCTCGAATAACATTGCTCAGGTGGTAATCTCTATTAACATCCACTTCTCCCGTAGGTAGTTTTGTTTGAGCTTAATTTGTTGAATATTGGCTTGGGATTGGTCAAGAGTGATGCTCAATGATGCCACCTCCTTTCTATGCTCCAACAAATGGGCTTCGTACGGTGAAATTATACTGGACGAGGCCATCACTTCTTTTGTATGAGTAAATAGGATTTGTTAAAGCTCTATATTTATACTAATCATGTTATCAATGTTCAATGACTATATTATCAACTGTAACAATTATTTTTGGTATTTTGAATTTAAAATAAACATAAGACTAAGTAAATGCATATTTTATATAACTATTTTACATAATAAGACATTAAATTATATCAAGAGGAATTTTAATTAATAAAAGTTTGGTTCATTAAAATCTACCCCCTTAAGAAATTTTACCCTTGAAATTTTCCTTTCCCACACTAAAGAAAATGTGGGTAACACTACTTCATCACTTCCTCTAATTCTCACATTGCCTCTTCAAAATTGGGGTTTCTCCACAACACATTCACTAGGGGCATTGTCTTATTTAGTTGAACTTTTTCTCTACGATCTAGGATCTTCACCAGCTTCTCATCATATGAGAGGTCATTATCTAATGGTACCACCTCTGGATTTAGTACATGCGATGGGTTAGGTATTAACTTCCTCAAAAGTGATACATGGAATACATCATGTACTTGATATAGGTTCGGTGGGAGTGCTAGTTGATAATCCAATTATCCAATGCGATCAAAAATCTCAAAAGGGCTGATATACCATGGACTAAGCTTTACTTTCTTACCAAATCTCATAACTCTATTACATAGTGATATTTGGAGGAATACCATGTCTCTGACATCAAAATCTAGGTATCATCTTCTATTTTCATCATAGCTCTTTTGTCAACTCTGAGTAGCATTAATGTTCTTCTAGATGGTCTTTACCTTCTCTACCATTTATTCAACCATCTCTAGACCTAGCATTTTTCATTACCCAACTTCATCCCAACATGACGGTGTTCTGCACCTCTTCCCATACAGGGCTTCATAGGGAGCCATTTGGGATCTTGAGTGAAAACTATTGTTGTAAGAGAACTCATCCTGAGGAATATGTTGATCCTATCCTCCTTTGAATTCCATTACGCATGTCCTCAAAATTTCCTCACGTGTTTGGATTGTCCGCTCAGATTGGAAATCAATTGGTGGATGATAAGCCATGCTGAAGTTCATCTTAGTATTCAAAGCATGTTGAAGACACTTCCATAACATAGAGGTGAATCTTGGATCTCGATCGTATACAATTTATAGCGGTACTCCATGTATCCTTACCACTTCTCTGATATATATCAGTACTGGTTGCACCAATGAGAAATCCTCTCAAATTTTAATGATGTGTGCAGACTTTGTAAGACGATTCACAACAACCCGGATAGCATTGTTTCCTTTGGATGCCTTTTGGATTCGGGTGACAAAGTCCATGATGATGTTCTCCCATTTCCCGGATGGTATCGGTAATGGTTTAATCATCCCCTTAGACTTTTATATCTCAACCTTCACTTGCTAACATACCAGGAACTTTGATATATACTTAGCGATATCCATATTTATGTTATCCCACCAATAGTGCTCTCATAGATCTCGATACATCTTTGTGTTTCTTGGGTGAATGGAGAATTTTGAACTATGTGCATCATCCAAAAGTTCTTTATTTAACTATATATTTGATGGAACACATACTCATTACCCAAATCTCACAATTCCTTCTTCATTAACATTAATCTCTGAGGATTTCCCTTTTCTGATAGTTCCCACATTCTTCTGAATTCCTACACCATCCTTTAACCTTTCCAAAAGAGACTATTCAGCAATAATTTTGAAAAGATTGATGATGTTCCCTTCTTTAGGATTCCCATCCCCATATACATCAAATATATTAAGATTAGATCCTTTTCAATTCGCATCAATGATAGAATTGTTAGTTCTTTCCTACTTAGTGTACTCTCTACCAAGTTCACTTTCCCAGGGTGGTAATGGATTGTGCAGTCCTTGTATTTGATCAGCTCTAACCATCTTCGTTGGTGCTTATTCAACTCTTTCTTTATGAATATATAATTGAGGATTTTTTGATCTGAGTATATTTCACACTTCTCCTCAAAGTGGTAATTTCACTAAATTATTATAAAGAGAAGATCACCAAATCTAACTCCAGATCATGTGTTGGATAGTTCTTCTCATGAACCTTCAATTGCCTTGAATAATAGGCAATTTCATTTTCATTTTTTCATCAACACAAAACCCAGACCCTTCTTCGAAGCATCACTAAATACAACAAAAATTTAACCACTTGTGGGAAATGGGAGCACGGGTGTAGTGATAATTTTCCATTTCAAATCCTGGAAGTTCTCTTCACATTCATCACTCCAAGAAAACTTTACTCCTTTTGAGTTAGCTTAGTAAAAGGGATGGGCAATCATGATAAATTTCTCACAAATCAGTGATAATATCTAGCTAAACCTAGGATGCTATAGATATCTGTAACTGATGTTGTTCTGGACCATCCCTCAATTGAATCTATCTTGGATGGATCCATATATATCACATATCTTTTGATGATATGACCCCAGAATGAGGCATCTTTCAACGAGAACTCACACTTGATTTTCTTTTCATAGATCTTCTCCTTTCGCATGGTCTCTAGTACCGTTCTTAGATTCTCCCCATGCTTCTCTTGGGTTTTGGAGTATATTATAGTATAGTATATAAATACTACCACAAATTTTTCAGGTTAATATCTAATAACTCTATTAATAAAGTCCATGAATATTCCTAGTGCATTAGTGAGTTCGAAAGGAATTATTATAAATTCATAGGGAATGTATCTTGTACGAAAATTAGTATTAGGGATATCCTCCTAAATCACCCATACTTGGATATATCCCGACTGCAAATCCATCATGGAGAATTATTGTTCTCCACATAACTGAGCGAAAAAATCATCAATTCGTGGAAGCTGATACTTGTTCTTTATCGTGATTTTGTTGATCTCATGATAATCAATGCAAAGGCACATTGACCCATCCTTCTTCTTGATTAAGAATACTGGCACACCCCATGGTGAAGCACTTAAGCGTATAAAACCTTTATCTAGATTGTCTTATAGTTGTTTATTCAACTCCTCAAGATCCATGAAATCCATTATATAAGGATTCCTGGATATTTGTAACGCCCCAAGTATAATATCAATTTTGAATTCAGCATATCTTCAAGGTGGAAGACCAGAAAATTCCACCAAAAACACTTCAGAAAATTCCATCACAAATCATTGGAGCCTGATACGCATTCTCATAGGGTGGTAATATCCATTCTTGAGATGATGGTGATAAATAATATTCATCCTCCTATGTGTACTTGTACATAGTTGGGGGCCAATTTTCCATATAGAGAGTGATTTACCTCCCATAGAAATTTATGTTGGATCTATATAAGGAAAGCCAATCCATGCCACGAATTGCATCAAATTCCACAAAAGGGGGTATGAAGAGGTTCGCTGGGAAGTTCAATACACAAATTGTGATAGGGGAGGAGTTATATTCATGGGTATCAATGATTTTCCCCCATTTTCCGTTATCACCAACATCTTTACCTCCATGATTTGTGGTGGTGTTGGGATTGTTCAACTAACCTTTGAGGATATAAAAGAATGCGCAGAACTAGAATAAAAAAGTATGTTCACTATTCTTGAATTAATAACTAGCATACCTTTCACCACATCATTGTTGAGGTTCACTTTGGTGGTGGTAATGGAAAAAACTCACCCTTTATACCTTGGAAGTTGTTGGTTTCCTCTGAAAACCCTTGTCTTAGGGCACTGGTTTGAAAAGTTCTCTAGTTCTTTGCAGATGATGAAATGAACAACGTGTTGAGGTTTTAACAGATCATTACACTCCTCTGTCATAACCGTAGGTTTCTCTTGTCTGTAGTTAATAGCTTGGAACCCTTCTCTTCCACACCTAAATCATTTCCACATCCCCATCAAGCAATTTCCGGGGTGGTTCATTCCGCACCTTTGGAAAGTGGGGTGATGACTTTCTTTGCACCATTGGATTTATCCATCAGACTGCTAGAATTAAATTCCACCTTATTCTTCTTATCCCTATAATACCCCTGAGATTCTACCAATCTCCATTTCGGCTTTGAGAGAACATCATAGAATTTCCTCTTATCTCTCGAAGTCATGGATCGTTAGGGATTTCTATAGGCTATGTTTTATCCCACCAAAGAAGCAGTTAACCTTACATTCAGGGGTAACCACAATGCTGGAGGAATTTCATCCAAACCTTGTGATGTTTTCCTCATACGCTCTGATATATTCGTTGTCTTTTTCAATGAGGGAAAGAAATAACTTTCTATCTTAAGTCGGATGGTGCACAGAAAATATTTATCAAAAAACATCTTCCGAAAATCCTTCCATTCCAACGCCTTGATCTCCTCCTCAAGATTCGTATTTTTTTATCAATGTCCACCATTGATCAGCTTCACCCTCCATAAGATAAGCATATAGAAGAACCTTCTCTTGTTTGTAACATTAAAGGATGGAGGAGAACTTTTCAGTGGAGTTGATCTACTGTTCGGTGATTGAGGGATCGGATGATCCTTTAAAAGCAGGAGGCCTTTGTCCCATGAAGCTATTAATTGTAAACTTTTCATTCTTAGGGTGTGTTGAATGTTCTTATTGACCCATGTTTCTATTCAAAACTAGTGTTAACTAGGAGAGTATCACGAAAAAGTTCACAATTCCTGCTCCCATCGGATTGCGCATCTCATTAGAACACTCCTCACATTGATCTCTGCATCGGTTGTTAGCAAGAGTCCTCATATTATTAGACATTGGTTGGAATAAAAGGAAAGTTAGGGGTAACATGTAGAGGCTAATCCAAATACAAAAACAGATGACTTGTAATTTACTTTTATTTTCTTAGCTTATGAATTTACAGGCTTCAATATATGTAATCATAGATCTACTTCCAAACATATAATATTAGGGAATTTTTTTAATTCCCTTAATAATGGTTCGCACTATGAATATGAATTTACCCAATCATATCCCCTATGACTATCATAACCAATAGTACAACAAGGCCTGTTTTCGTTCACCATTTCCCGTTCGAGTCTAGCTCAAAGCGGTGCTTTCGAGTTTTACCCCTAGATACATATGCGCCAGAGCTGCCTCTAGCTTCTCGTATCTAGACAGGGATGAATTTTCTTGATAAACCACTTACTCAATACTCACCAAAATTTAGGGATGTTTTTATTTTACTTATACTTATCACTAAGGCATCACTAGGGTTTTCTAATCCAAATCCCAAAAATAACTTAACATATCCTATGATACCTATAACACCCTGAGATTTTATGAGATATATTATTTTTAATTTATTTAATATATTCTGTTATACTCAATAACAAAGGAGTCTTGCACTACATGCAACCATGACTTGGTTTGCATTACACGCAATCACGACCTTCCTCGATAGCGTGTGTTGTACGCAATACCAGGTTTCACTAAACAGCGATATATGGTTATAATATTATTATGAACTAGCCTTTATGAATATTATTAACTAAATTTTGAATTTTATAACATTCTTATTCATCTTACACATTTTATAGAACATTGTATGAGAACAAAATAATTTTTTTGGGTAAAATAAGTATTTTTCAAAAAATGCAGTTTTGTCGCATTTTGATGGCGCACCCACATTAAATTTAGTTTTTGAAATGTTTAGAAGTCCAATTTGACATAATAAAATTCTTTTTTGGAATCAGGATATAAAAATTTACTTTGGATAAAATTTTCATATTATTCTGATAACTTTCATATTTTCATGAATAGTAAAAACACGCAATATTTTAATTAAAAACAACTCTTTTCATTGTAATAATTTATACGCATAAATTATAATAGAAATTTGTTTTAAAGTATAAATAGAATATATTTTCACTATTTAATAAAATTTATGTCATTAGCATTGATTTTACATTGAATTCGTAGGTTAAATCAATTCAATCTTTTGCAATGTTTTAAAGAAAAACCTGTTTTTTTCGACAACGGGATTAATTTTAAATTAATTACTGCAAATTCTGTGTTTTGAATTTGGAAAAATGGATTCAATATTTGGAATCATTAGGTAAAAATTATACTAATATATTAATTTTTATTTTTGGGCATTATGAATATTAACTACGGTAAATTTTATTTACCACAGTTAAAGGTAAAATAGATAATTAAGGGTAAAAATAATATTATAAAATTACCCTAACATTTGTATTAATATAATTGGATAATTATATTTCGTCCTAAGGCATATTTGGGTGGAAATGGAATCTAATGGAACCCACTTGTATTTGATTAAGACCTTTTTTTTATTTTATTTAAAGGAAAGTGAAATATGTCTCACTCAAACTTTAATAATTAGATTATTTTTAATATAAGGTTATACAGAATATAAATTCAATTATAAATACTCATCTAAAATCTAATATGTTTTTATTTATCATGGTATTTTATTTTTAATTTTTAAGAAATATTTATTTACCTTAATAGCTTATACATTAATGATGTAGAAATTATTTATTTAGTGAAAAATCAATAATATAGTTTTTATTAAAATAATAATACCTATCAAAAGGATCAGAAACTTGACCAAACATTATTGGTCCAGTATATATATACCCTAATCATCCAAGGGTATATTTGGGGACCATTTTTAGCCTTATAAAACAGATTAGGACATTTATATTATTTTATTTTAAATGATCTCAAACATGTAACCTTCATAATTTAATAAATATAACAATTTAAATGTTGTGATTTTAAGATGATAAATTCAAGTAAAAATATTATTATGAACGGTAATATATTTATCTTCATTATATAAATTTATTTTTAATTTTTATGCAACTAATAAGTATATTAACTGATTATACAAAAAAGATGTAGTAATTGTTTTATTAAGAAAAATATCAAATAAATGGATTTATAAATATTAAAATAAACATTATGTGAAATAATTAATGTTCAACAAAACATTTCTAGATTAATATGACATTTTATGAATCTATTAAACATTTTGGTTTGAATATATCCTCTATGTGTATTTTATTTAAATTTAAATAAATGAATAGTGTCAAAATTAACACTATTGATATTTTATAAAAATAACATATTATTTAATTTTTTAAAAATCACATAAATATCTAAAAATTATAAATTTAAATTTATATCGGCTAAAATGTCATAAAGTACTCAATTATGGAAAATTGACAACATTTAAGTATGTATTTATAATATTTTAAAATTTAGAATTTTATTACCATAAATAAAATTAAATAGATTAAATAAGGAAAAATCAAATTGATATGGTCTAAAATAATTTCCCAAATTGCCTAAATTTTATTGGTTGATGATATTACAACACTATATTACCTAATATCATAATTTGAGTCACTTTGGAAGTTTTTATGTGGGGTTTGAGTTTATTATAAATTAATATTTTTGAGGTTTCCAAAAGTGCCCCTCTCTTCCCTTATAAAAGGTCACATCCTCCCTCTTCTCTTAACAAAACTTTGAGCCTTCATACTCGGCCGAACCCTTCCCATTTCTCTTCTCCACTTCCCTAGAAACATTTTGGGGGTTCTGGTCTTCTAAAAAGTCCAACTCTAGTCCCTTAAGAGGAATCTTAAAGGAGGTGCGTCGAAGAAGAGGTAATCTCTTCTACGGATTCTTTCAAATTTCTTTCTTCTTCAACATCCTCTTCATTAGTTGTTTCATTATAAATTAATAAAATCAGTATCAATAATATACTAATATGTTATTATAAATATGAAACAACCCCATTTCACCTTCTATCCATCCTACGGAAAATGAAATCATCGTGCGTGCATACGTACGGAATACCGTCTCCACGCCGTGGTGTAATTAGTTTTTCCACCACCACCTTAATTGGATGGGTATAATGGTGTAAAGAAAAAATATACATGGTTATTATAACATAATAATGATTCTGAGATATTATATCATCCACTCCAATTCTATTCAATAATTATGGGAATGATATCATCGCTCGTGCGTACGTACGGACTACCGTCTCCACGAACGTGATGAGATTCATTTTCCATGATTAACCATTAAAATATGATTATAAAGTATATATAATAATTAATCATGAAAGATATTACATAATAATGATACTTTATTTATGTACATATATATTTCATTTACTTAATTCCATTCAATTCAATAAGGAAACGAAAACAGTGTTCATTCGTACGTACGGCCTACCGTCTCCATGAACGGTGTATTTCTTTCCATTTATCAATCTATCATATATATTTATATGCTGAATATATATTATATATAAATCATGTTTTAAATTCTGGAATTATGTAAATCAGGATATAAGTAATAATATCAAGAACAACAAATCGAAACACGTATGATAAATGAAATGATTTTACCCAAAATGCTTCTTTAATATGGAATTTATGAAACAATGAGTAATATAAAGTCACAAGTAAACCATATATGATATTATAACAATGAATATGATTCTTTAATAAGTCAATGACATTATTTAAATCATTATACAAGAGGTTTGGATACATATGAAGCATATTGGACATAAGGTAAGGGATAACTTTTCCAATCTCATTTTTTTATCCGAGATTGTTTATTCGTAAGTATTTACTGGGGTTATATTTATCATCCATGTACCTGTTTTATAAAAATGGTTTCATGTATATTTAAAGTCCTTTTTAACCATTTTTGACTTTTACTACATGGTATGTAAGGAATCTTTCATTTTTTTACCATACGAGGTACTTTTTGACTTTTCCAGCAAAAGTACGAGAAGAATGTTTTTTAACATATACAGCGTGAATTGATTTTTACAGTTTCATAAGGCCCTATTCCCATGAAGCATACTCTATAATATTTCCTGATTATTTTCAACGAAATCCTTTTATTTTAAAATTTCATGGCATTTTGTAAATGATTTTGAAGAAGAAAGGATATTTTCCTCAAGAATTCAATTCAAGTGTTTTGTCAAGACTATTTTCCATCTAAGATGAAATTATTTAGTATGATTATGTTTCAAGTATAATGTCTCTATTAATTACATGGTTTCTATTTGTTTGATGAAATTATATCCATTTGTTTTATATGGATTACGTTATGATGCGATGTTGTTTATGAAACCCTTTTTATTATTTGGGTTATGATTAATGATGTATGTTTATGTTGTGGCACAAGAAAGAATGATTTCAGTATGAGATGGGTGGGACCTATATCTACCTCCAATACATTGGGTAAAGATTTATATCTCATGATATAGACATGGCTGTAACAGCAAGTTAATCCGGATCAGTGATACAGGACTAGAACGAGGAGTGAAATCGATTCAGAAAGGGACTTTTTCTACTAAGATGGTCTTGGCAGCAATGCCATGGATACTATGGAAATCATATCATGTGCTTAATGGTTTTCTACAATTAAATGTTTTATTCCCATGTTATCTTATCATGATTTATGTTCCATTATGATCTATGCCTTATGTACTGCCATGTTTTATGTCACTGCTCAAGATTTTGATGTTTAAACATTATGGTCATGTTTTTAAGTTCAAATTTATATGGTTTGTTTTATATTCTCCATGCATACCACTACTGAGAATTTGAGCTCACTCTTTATATGTTTTATTATCCCCCGGATATAAAGAAAGGTTTTAGGTATGAAAACAAAAGGGGAAGATCTTTATGGGAGATGTTGAAGATCATTCACAATGATTTGAAGATTATGTTCCAAGTTTCCAAAGGCACTAAACTATGATGATCCTTGAGTGTTGGTTTTTTTTTATGTATTAAGTATTCCGCAAAAGTAATGTAATTTCCATGTAAGCCAAGATTGGGGTCTCTACAGTTCCTATCAGAGGGAGGTTTAGTTAACCTTTGGAAACTAGGATGTCAAAACTTTAGTGATATCCCTAGATATATTTCTAAGGTATGTCTAAGGATTTCCCTAAGGTTTAGTATAACTATAGTTTATAATCCTAGAATTATGTTGATGATCATTAATAACCTAGGGTGAACCTATGGTGTCCTAGATTAAAGAATGTGTGATAAGTTATACATCCCATAAGTGACTTTTTATGATGATGTGGTTCCTTGTTATTTTAACTGTTTCTTACACCATGGATTTTGGTTTTAGTCAATGGAGGGAACCAGAAGGAATTGGGTCAATATAGAATCCAATGGAAAAATTGGATACTATGAGCAACTAAATTGCGTAATTCCTAGAAAGAAAGATATTTTGATTATGCTGAATCAGTCATCGTGATATATGATTAACAAGGTAAACATTAGTGGTATTCCTAATTCATCAAATAAGAGGAAGATGGACTTTTATGCATGTTCTCCTGTTGAGGAGAATTGACAAAGGAAGATTGATATTTCTAAAGAAGGGAAGAAGAACCTTGATAATACATCAAATGGAGGGGAAGATGTTTTCTATGTGGAGAGAAGGGTCATAGAGTGACAGACTGTTATGGAGTTCAATGTCTTATCTGTGGAGAACATGGGCATTACCCAACTCAATGCCCTGACCTAAGAGGTTACTTCTAAATCAAGGAAGGACTTATTCCATGATAATCATTGAAGAGGATGGATTGAAGTGTTTATGTATTGGTATTCAATAATAATGTATTTGAGGTACTTTTATGGTATATTAGAATATCTATGTATTAGTCCATTGTGGTTTTCCATAAGAATATGGCATCAGTAACCATGAAAAGTGTTTGAAATATTTTTGGAAAGCAGATGATATGAGCATAATGAATGGATAACGAGAAAATAATATTTTTGATAGTATTCATGAGCTCATGACTAATATAAGGACAAAGTGATATCATGGTTTGAGAATAATTAATTTTTGGGATTTTGGTATGTGGAAAGGGATAACTTTTGACAGCATTCATGTTTTCACCAAGGTTCAATGGGTATTCATTTTTCAAGAGAATACATTATTAAAGTATTCACATGTTTGGAATGTGACCAAAAAGATATATCGTATGATATATGGGGGATAAATGATGGTATTCACATGCTCGGTAGATGACATTTCTAGTAATTGTTTTCTTTATACTATGAGCTCGGACAAAAGTATTTTGGATAAGCCTAAAGATTTGAATTAATTAATTAAGACATAATATAGTATTGTTTATGGTTATAACTATTTTCGATATTATTGTAGTAATGTTATAATAATGTAGTTTTAGAAAAAAGAAAAATCTTTAGGATGGGTGACAACCCATCGCGTCGGAAAAGGCTGTAGAAATTGAACCCACAACTGAAGTGTGACAGGCCATTATCGCCTACCACTAGAATACAGGAAGTCCCTGGTTAGTATAAATTAGTTTTATTTTGTTATGTTGTATTATATATGAAGTATTAGTCAATTTTAGGAACCATATACTATTAATATCACTATAGATGGACTTATGTATATTTAATAACTTTTTCTAACCATTTGTTTGAGACAGAATGAATGACCTATCATTTTATCGCATGATCTTCTAAGACTTCCAAAATGAAAAATTAATCTTCATTTCTTTAAGAGATGATGGGGAAATTGTTCAAGGAACGACCAATGGTGAGATTGTACCAACATCAAGTAAGTATTTCCTTTAATTCAAAAATTCTTTAACATTAGGGAAATGACTTGAAATCCAAAAATGTTATCCTAGTGCTCTCATATCTGATGAATCAGATGGTACCTTAGATCATTACAAATTTATTTCTTTGTGACAGTTGGATTTTTCATAGCCATGTTCTCTACCACTTTCCATCAGAACCTGATGGTTAGATTTCTATTTCATATCCATATTTTCACCTATGTTCTCCTATGTTGGAACCCAAGTGATTAGTTACTCTGGGTATCTGTTTTGTTTCTAACGTTCATTTTTAAAATAAAGTTTTAGTATTCCTTTTTACGATGTGGGTTTCTATGAAATTAACTCTCATGTAATAAACCATTTCTAACCCCAACGAATTTTGAGGGAGAAAATCATTTTAAGGGGGGTAGAATGTAAGACCCTGAGATTTTATGAGATATATTCTTTTTAATTTATTTCATATATTCTATTATACTCAACAACAAAGGAGTCTTTCACTACATGAAACCCTGACTTGGCTTGCATTACACGCAATCACGACCTTCCTTGATAGCGTGTGTTGTACGCAATACCGGGTTTCACTAACCAACGATATATGGTAATAATATTATTATGAACTAGCCGTTATGAATACTATTAACTACATTTTTAATTTTATAACATTATTATTCATCATAAAGATTTTATAGAACATGTTATGAGAACAAAATAATTTTTTTGGGTAAAATAAGTATTTTTCAAAAAATGCAGTTTTACCGCCTCACCCACATTAAATTTAGTTTTTGAGATGTTTATAATATCAATTTGACAAAATAAAATTTTTATTTGGAATCAGGATATAAAAATTTACTTTGGATAAAATTTTCATTTTATTCCGATAACTTTCATATTTTAATGAATAGTAAAAACGCGCTATATTTTAATTAAAAACTACTTTTTTCATCGTAATAATTTATATGGTTAAATTATAATAGTAATTGTTTTAATTTATAAATATAATATATTTTTACCATTTAATATAATGTATGTCATTATCATTGATTTTACATTGAATTTGTAGGTTAAATCAATTCAATATTTTGCAATGTTTTAAACAAAAACTCGTTTTTTCGATAATGGGATTAAGTTTAAATTAATTACTACAACTTCTGTGTTTTGAATTTGGAAAAATGGATTCCATATTTGGAATCAGTAGGTTCAAATTATATTAATAAGCTACTTTTTTATTTTTGGTCATTATGAATAGTAACTACGGTAAATTTTATTTACCATAGTTAAAGGTAAATAAGTTTATTAAGGGTAAAAATAATATTATATAATTATCCTAACACTTGTCTTAATATAATTGGATGATTATATTTCTTCCTAAGACATATTTGGGTCGAAATGGAATCTAATGGAACCCACTTGTATTTTATTAAGACCTTTTATTTATTTTATTTTATGGAAAGTGAAATATGCCTCACTAAAACATTAATAATTAGAATATTTTTAATATAAGGTTATACAGAATATAAATTAGATTATAAACTATCATCCGAAATCTAAACTATTTTTCTTCATCATGGTAATTTTTTTAATTTTTTAGAAATATTTAATTACCTTAATAGCTTATACATTAATGATGTAGAAATTATTTATTTAGTGAAAAATAAATAATATAGTTTTTATTTAAAATCATAATACCTAACAAAATGACCAGAAACTTGACCAAACCTTATTGGTCGAGTATATATATACCCTAATCATCTAAGGTTAGATTTTTGGACCATTTGGATACTTATAAAACAGATTAGGACATTTATGCTATTTTATATTAAATGATGTCAAGGATGTCACCTTCACAATTTAATAAATATAACAATTTAAATAATGTTATTTTAAGATGTTAAATTCGAGTAAAAATATTATCATGAAAGGTATTATATTTATCTTTATCATAGTATTTTATTTTTAATTTTTATGCAACTAATAAGTATATTATATGATTATACAAAAATGATGAAGTAATTGTTTTATTAAGTGAAATGTCAAATAAATGGATTTATAAATATTAAAATAACCATTATGTGAAATAATAAATGTTATAACAAAGTTTTATAGATTAATATGACATTTTAGGAATCTATTAAACATTTTGGTTCGAATATATCCTCTGTGTGGATTTTATTTAAATTCAAATAAATGAACAGTGTCAAAATTAACACTATTGATATTTTATAAAAATAATATATTATTAAATTTTTTAAAAATCACATAAATATTTAAAAATTATAAATTGAAATTTATATGGTCTAAAATTTCATAAAGTACCCAATAATGGGAAATTTAAAACATTTGAGTACGTATTTATAACAATTTAAAATTTAGAAATATATTACCACAAATATAATTAAATATATTAAATAAGGATAAATCAAATTGATATGATCAAAAATAATTTCCCAAAATGCCTAAATTTGATTGGTTGATGATATTACAACACTATCTTACCTAATATCCGAATTTTAGTCACTTTGGATGTTTTTAATTGGGGTCTGAGTTTATTATAAATTAATATTTTTGAGGTTTCCAAAAGTTCCCCTCTCTTCCCTTATAAAGGGGCACATCCACCCTATCCTCTTCACAACACTTTTAGCATTCATACTCGGCCAAACCCTGCCCATTTCTCTTATCCACTTCCCTAGAAATATTCTAGAGGTTCTGGTCTTCTCAAAAGACCAACTCTAGTCTTTTAAGAGGATGCTTAAAGGAGGTGCGTCGAAGAAGAGGTAATCTCTTCAACCGATTCATTCAAATTTCTTTCTTCTTCAACATCCTATTCTTTAGTTGTTTCATTTTAAAGTAACCCAATAAGTATAACTAATATAATTATATGATATTATAAATATGAAACAACCCCATTTCACCTTCTATCTATCCTACTGAAAATAAAATCACCGCGCATGCGTACATAGGGAATACCGTCTCCACGTCATGGTGTAATCAGTTTTTCCACCACCACCTTACATGGATGGGAATGATGGTTTAATGAATAAATATTAAAAGGTTATTATAAAATCATACTGATTATGAGATATTATATCATCCACTCCAATTCTATTCAATAATTATGGGAATGATATCATCGCTCGTGTGTAAGTACGTACTGGTCTCCACGAATGCGATGAGATGCATTTTCCATGATTAACCATTAAAGTATGATTATAAAGTATATATAATAAATAATCATGAAAGATATTACATAATAATGATACTGTATTTATGTACATATATGTTTCATTTACTTAATTCCATTCAATTCAATAAGGAAACAAAAACAGCATTCATGCATACGTACGGCCTACCATCTCCATGAACGGTGTATTTCATCCCATTTATCAATCTATCATATATATTTATATGCTGAATATATATTGTATATAAATCATGTTTTACATTCTGGAATTATGTAAATCAGGATATAAGTAATAATATCAAAAACAACAAGTCAAAACACGTACGATAAATGAAACGATTTTACCCAAAACGCTGCTTTAACATGGAATTTACGAAAGAACGAGTAATATAAAGTCATAAGTGAACCATATATGATATCATAACAGTGAATATGATTCTTTAATAAGTAAATGACATTATTTCAATCATTATACAGGAGGTTCGGATACATACGAAGCATATTGGACATAAGGTAAGGGATAACTTTTCCAGTCTCATTTTTTATCCGAGATTTTTTATTCGTAAGTATTTACTGGGGTTATATTTATCATACATGTCCTTATTTTTTAAAAATGGTTTCATGTATATTTAAAGTCCTTTTTACCCATTTTTGACTTTTACTACATGGTATGTAAAAAACCTTTCTTTTTTTACCATACGATGTACTTTTTGACTTTTCTGACAAAAGTACGAGACAAATGTTTTTTTTAACTTATACAACGTGAATGGATTTTTACGGTTTCATAACGCCTTATTTCCATGAAGAATACTATACAATATTTCATGATTATTTTCAATGAAATCCTTTTATTTTAAAATTTCATGGCATTTTGTAAATGATTTTGAAGAAGAACGGGTATTTTTCCACAAGAATTCATTTCAAGTGTTTTGTCAAGACTATTTTCCATCTAAGATGAAATTATTTAGTATGATTATGTTTCAAGTATAATTTCTCTATGATTTACATGGTTTTTTTTTTAGGAAATTATATCCATTTTTTTATATGGATTACGTTACGATGGGATGATGTTTATGAAATCCATTTTATTCCTTGGGTTATGATGAATGATTTATGTTTATGTTGTGGAACAAGTAAGAATGATTTCATTATTAGATGGGTGGGACCTATATCTCCCTCTGATGTATTGGGTAATGATTTATATCTCATGATATAGACATGGCTGGAACAGAAAGTTAATTTGGTTATGTGATACAAGACTGGAACGAGGAGTGAACTCGATTCAGAAAGGGAATTTGTCCACTAAGATGTTCTTGGCAGCAATGATTTGGATACTATAGAAATCATATGATGTTATTAATGGTTTGACACAATTACATGTTTTATTACCATGCTATTTTATCATGATTGATGTTCCATTATAATCTATGCCTTATGTACTTCCATGTTTTATGTCATTCCTCAAGATTTTGATGTTTAAACATTATGGTGATGTTTTTAAGTTCAAATGTATATGGTTTGTTTTATATTCTCCATGATTACCCTTATTGAGCATTTTAGCTCACCCTTTATATGTTTTATTTTCCCCAGGATATAAAGAAAGGTTTTAGGTAAGAAAACAAAAGGCGAATATCTTTGTAGGAGATGTTGGAGATCTTTCACTATGATTAGAATAATATGTTCCGAGTTTCCAAAGACACTAAACTATTACGATCCTTGACTGTTGGTTTTTGTTATGTATTAAGTATTCCATAAAAGTAATGTAATGTCAATGTACGTCCAGCTTTGGGTGTCTACAATACCAACTATAGAAACCCTGCTTTTTATTACACATATTAACATAATTTATTAAAAGAAATCATCACTTGGTACAAGATAAAAGATCGATATCTCTAGTGTATTTGGGGAATTGTAACATTACATAACAACTTAAAACATAAAAAACAACATCTTTATTGAAATATTTATTTACATGACCACAACATTCCTTCATACATAGCTTTTCATGGGATAACCTGAGGACATGCATATGAAAATGGTGAGATATAATTTCCAATAAGGGAGTAAACAAGGCATAACATGATTAATACAATACATATTAGTAAATAGGAATATCAATTGAGTATAAGAGAAACATGATCATAAAAGCATGATATAGTATGATTATCATAACATGAAAATGTGGAAATGACATTTAACATGATATTAGCATGAGCCAAGGCTCATTTCACATGGATCATGAGTAAACCCTCTTTAAACATTAATTATAATGAGTAAACATTCATTGCACGAGATGTATTAGGATACTAATATTTACCCAATGCATTGGAGCGCTATCAGGGCGCACCCATCTTAAAAATTTTATTTAATGCATAAGTTTTCCACATAGATCATATAACATGGATTCGTTAAACATCATCATTTATTCCACAATAAAGGAATGATAAATCCATACATGAAACTACATAATCCATAAGTAAATTTTCATAAAGGGGAATACCCTTGACAGAGAAATGGGCATGGTATTCAGTACATAATGACTTTGGCATGGAAAACCGCAGTGCAATTTCGGCGACATAACGGAGTGAAATGATAGTTTATAAAAATGGTTTATGGGAGAGAAAGAATTATCTCATAATATATAAATGAACTGGATAGTGAGGGGGTCATATAGATACATTTTACAACATGTGTAATTTATTTTAGATAGATAATTTAAAATAAATGTTTGAATGTAAATGAGGGGAGAGAAATCCCTTAGAGAATTTTGGCATAGTAATAGGTGTACATGGGAGGCATTAATGAGAGAGAAAGGGATATCTCATCATTCAAATATAAGGAGGGTAGTATAGGGGAGGTGCGAAATCATACCCCAACATTTGTAATTTAAAACAATTGGGTACAAAAACATAATGAAATTTTGACAATAAATTAGAAATGAAGAAATCCCTTATGGAAATTCGGCATGGTAACAGGTGTACATGGTATGCATTGATGCGAGATAATGAATTATCTCATCATTCCAACATTTGGAGGTTAGTATGGGAGAGGTGCGAAATCATTCCCCAACATTTGAAATTGTAAATAAAAGGTCATAACAATATAAGGAAAAATTGAAATAAATTAGAAAGGAAGGAATCCCTTTATTGGAATTGTGATCCCAAAGGCTTGGGAGAGGATTGAGAGTGGATTATTGGGATCTTGGGTGGGTTTATATAGGAAAAGATAGGGAATTATTTATTATTTAGGTTTTGGACACCACAAATTTATTTAATAAAAACAATAAAACAACCCATGGTTTTTGCCTGTGGTTTTTCCATTGGGGTGTGGAAAATATAATTTTATATGGACAATGGAGGAACTACTTAAAATATTAGGCTTGCTTATGTGAAGGTGAGTCACACTCTCAAAGAAAATTAATTTAAAAAGATAAAATGTTTTATAAGTCTTGGAGGGTCCACTAAAGATTTTTATAATAAATAAAACAAAATAAAATCACATTATTTTATTGTTAAAACATATATTGGCCAAACATTCCATTTATATTATTTTACTACATCGTTATTAGGTCATTATGATTTCATACAACACATTATATAATTTAAAAAATATTTAATTTTAAACCAAAAATTCGACTGCCTTAGAAAATTATGAAAAATTCACCGTTGGATAATTCCGACATCCAACATACAAAAATAATATTCATTTAATATTAATAATTTTATAAATATATGAATTTTTACTTTTAAAATAAAAATCTGCCTTTATAAAAAATTCTTGGGTTTTGAAAAAAAATGGCTTTCAAACCATTAGAAAAATTACATTTTTATTTCTTAAAATTATATGAACATTTATATTTAGAAAATTAATTTATTAATAATATTATGTTGAAATATAATTTAATTCAAAAATCCATTAATTCATCAAAATAGATTTCTTAATTGAGTATTAACTGAAAATACTATTTTCTCTTTAAAAACTATTTACAAAGTATCAATTACAAAATAAATGTTTATTCTTTATACAAAAATAATGTACATAGTCATAGTGTTAGTGTCTTGTTACATAACCCCTTAAAACACTCGCATAAGAACAAAGGCTAACGTGCACGATGGTGACATACTCTTGGGGTTTCTGGGATAACATTGCTTGGGTGGTAATCTCTATTAACTTCCACTTCTCACATAGGCGGTTCTGTTCGAGCTTTACATATTGAATATCAACTTGGTCTTAGTCAAGAGTGAAGCCCAATGACGCTACCTCATTTACATGCTCCTTCAAATGGGCTTCATACAATGAAATTCAACTGGATGAGGCCATCACTATCTTTTTCTGAGTAAATTTGATATTTTAAAACCCAATATTTATACTAATCATGTGATAACAGTTCAACAGCTATATTAAAAATGGTAACAATTATTAACGGTGTATTGAAATATAAAAAAACATAAGAACAAGGAAGTACATATTTTATATAACCATTTTACATAATAGTAAATTAAATTATATCAAGAGGAATTTTCATTAATAAAAGTTTGGGTCATTACCATTCAAGAAGAAATTGATACTAAGACCTAGGTGTATCGGTCCCATTTGATATTCTTGATCATATTAGGATGGTAGCCTATAAATTGGAACATCCTCCAAATGTCCCTAAATTTTGTGATGGGTTAAATATATCTCTAATGAGGAGTACATACCATATCCTTCACATCTACTAAACATATAGGTCATACCACTGGAGTAGAATATGTCTTATAAAGAAAAAGCAGTTGAAATTTTGGACTGATCAGAGAAAGTTCAACGAAATAAGACTACTTACCAGATCAATTTTTTCGTGGAGAAATAACTATTCAGAGAAATATATGTGGGAACTTGGGGATATGATGAAGTACAAGTATTACCATTTTTTACCCGAGTGATGAATTTTGTTGGTGAAATTCATTTTAAGGGTGGTAAAATGTAACACCCCGAGTTTTAATAGACCTTTATTTGAAAAATTAAAATATTAATTTATGTATTACATGCACTATGTCATATATTCCATTCACATGAAGCTGAGTTTGTGTAAATTACAATGAACTATATTAGTGTATGATTCATGAACCATTGATGGAGTGTACGATATGAACAACAATAACTTGGTGTATGTTACACGCAACACTGATGTTTCTAAAAAACATCATTTTATTGTTATAATTATTTAAATGAGATAATTATAACATAGCTGTTAAACCAAGTAATATAAATATTAATAAATAATATTCAAATATCATTAAATTTTTTTATATAAATAAAACAAATTGATAATGAATGTATGAGTTATGGTAAAGTACATATATGTTTAAAAATATCATTTTCATGAATGTAATGCTTTTAATGTCCTTTGAAAAATTATAAAAATAATATTAGAAACTGTTAGAAATATAATTTGATTAAATAACCTTCATTTTTTAATTTATAATGTTGAAATTATATTAGGGTTAATTTTGGGTATTTTTATGAGAAACTTCATTTGTTGGATGAATAGTGAAAAATAATAGATTTTAATTCAAAAATGATTTTCATCCTATTCATTTAAAAGGATAAATTATATTTCAAATTGTTTTTAAAGTTTAATATGATAATATTTTTATAAATTAATAAATTTTAGTTAATTATAACCAATTTCTAAGTAATATTGGATATAAAAACTTAGTAAATATTTGATCATTTTTACATTAAAAACCCACATTATTGACACGACTGTAGGATAAATTTGAAATTAATTTATTTCACTTATGTGTTTTGAATTTTTCAAAATGGATTCCATATTTTGAATTATCTTAAATAAAATTTTCTGACAATATCAACTTGGTTTCTTACCCAAAATATTATTAAAAGTGATTAATATAAATTACTTCAATTTAAGTAAAAAATTATGCATAATTAAGGACTAATCCTTAAATTTTGACCCAAAACAACTTATAAACTTGTCCAAACCCCATTTTATAGACTTATTTTGACCCTATAATGACTTTTCTTAACTATTTATCATTATTTTATAGACATTCAATAGGAAAAATGTCGGTGTAATTATCTCTTCAAAAATTTAAGAGTGTCACTCCTCCTCCACTATAAAATGGGATCCTTTTCTCCCAATTTTTCACACAAATCAAGACCATTAGATCCCCTAAAATCTGATAAAATAAGATCCCAAATTCACTCCATTACTCCTTTAATCCTACCTTTATTCATAATGTCTTCAATGGAATCCTTTTGGCACAAACCTTAAGGATTTTCCCAATTAAGTGGTAACACCTTCTCTTAAGTACATTGTTTTATTTTCCTTCTCCACCCCCTCCATTATATTTATTTATTTCACGTATAAAAACACCAGTATCCTCAATATAATAGTATTTTTTTATTCTAAGGGTTCAATATACACTTATACACACCTCCATCTAATGGTTAATGAACATACCATTTATGTGTGTGATGAACTACAACCTCACTAAATGATGATTGCTATGTTTTATTTACCGCTTCTCATGGTAGACATTATGATTGACACACACACACACAAACTCTTTCTAAATAAATATATATATATAATTAGTATTATATATTTAATCTAATTTATTCTTTTTATAACACATAACTTTTTGACTTTACATTTGGTGTTAATAAGGTAAATTTGTTTGAGGAAGTGTGGACTATTGCCCCCTCAATACGATATGATTCGTTCACAAACTACTTGTAATGTATTAAGGATGGGTTTACTGATATTATATGATATATATATGTGTGTGTAATAATAATTCTTCTAGAATAATTAATTATATAATCATGTATATGTGAATTCCATTTACCTGCTTTGTTTCAATATGATAATAAAAACATAAACAACGTTCATGCGTACATACGGCATACCATCTCCATAAATGGTGTATTCCATTTTCATTAATATATATTCTATAGATTTTATAATACTAATATACTTAATATAAAAGATATTTATATCATGGTTTAAATTCTAGAATCATGATATAATTATAATAACCAAAAAGATAACAAATTAAGACACAAGTGAATTTAATGTTTTTTAACCTTATACGGCATGTGTGGATTTCTCAGACATCACGACACCTTAGGTTTTTGAATATTTTTTTCTAGTTTAAAATATTGTTTTCAAGGAAATTTTTTTATTTCAATTTTATTGACATTTAAAATAAATTATTTCAATGTAAAAAATGTTGTATTTCTCTCAAGAAAATTTTATTGATATTATAAGAGTTTCTTAATCTATAATAACATCATTCATTGGAACATATTATTGATTGATGTTGATATCTTATGATACCATATACCATATTTTATCGAATATTTTATGATCATTTTGACTTTGGATGTGCACTTTTTATACCATTTATGGTTTATGGTTAGAGTATTCACATTTCATATTCTATTTTTTCAATATGAATTTGTATGTTATTTATATTTTCATTTTAGGAATGAATTAGACTTAGTGAGTGATGGGAGGGTCCTACTATAGACCCTCGAATCATTAGTAGGTCTCATGATACAAACTAGTTTAGGTATTGGCTGATTTCTTACTAATTTATGTATTGTTTCATTTATGAATCCTTGATGGTATGTTTATGATGTTTGGTATTATCCATTACCTCATTATGAGATTAGTTATTGATATTCTCTGTGATTATTCAAATGTTAGAATATCCATTGTTATGTTTTATAAATCATTCTATTATTTATATGGTTTTATTTATTATGGACATATTATTCTAAAGTTATGTTAAATAAAATGTGTTTCATTTATTCACTTTTTCGAATCGTTTATGCTTGTTTATTAAAGATAGCTTCTATTGTATGCATACCCTTACTAGTAATATAATATAAAAACATTATTATTTATTATTTTTCCCCAGATTCCAAGATGTGTATTATGATTAATATGAAGGTTTAATCTAGGAGAATATTGTTTCTCTTAAAATATTGACTGTGTTTTATTCTATACATTCATTGTAAAGTATTATTCAAGTATGTAATATTGTTTCCAAAACTAAAAAATTGATATTCCATTTGGGATTTGAGTCTTGTACTTATACCAATGACATAATGTAAAGCATTTAATCTAGGATACTGAGGTATGAGGATTTACATTAACAATGAAAACATTACTAAATGGAAGATTAAAATGAAAATATATATTTAAATTATGACCTATAATATTTTGGGCATAATTAACGATAAATATGAAAATACCAAACCTTACATTGAATATTGGATTAATGAAACTATGACTATGTAAGATTTTAATTTTAAATATACAAATACCTTATTATATGCATTATGAGAGGATAATTTTAAACATATTTCTGAAAGTTTCCTGAATTTTGAAATATCGGTTACTTTTCTTCAGTCTCAAGAGGGAACTTCAAATATTCATGAAATGTTATTTAATATATATTCCACAAAATATAATAATTTTTAAATGAAAATATATTATAATATTTCTAAAATGAATTATAGATTCAATGAGATCATTAAAAAAATTATTTCACCTGGATAAACCATGGATGAAAAAATATAGGTTATATGAATCTTGAGATGTCTACCCAACAGATGAAAATGAACATTAGTTTCCATTATAGAAGTATGTGACAATGGTAAGCATCATGTTCTAGAACTAATTAGAAAAATAATAATGTATGAATACTAAAATGAAGAAAACAATTAGGATATTAAACCAAAGAAGTAATCAATAAAATTAAATATTTATAAGTCTAAATCAAATCTAGTAATCACATTTGATTAATATAGAAGTGAATATGACTCTAAATGTTATATGAATATGGCTTACATTTCTAGGAAATTTATGATATTATATAAGGAAATTTATTTTTTTCAAAAGATCTAATTATAAAGGAAAATAAGAGAATAATGAAAACTGAAAAAATGCTTACTAGTATGAAGGTATTACATTCTTTGAACATCCAATAAAAATATAAATCGAGGATAAATTTTTTATGCTGAATTACCAAAATAAATTTTATTATAAAGTAAATAAACATAAAAAGGTTATAAAGGGAATGTATTTTTCTTTAGAGGATTTATCTAGGGACTCAAATAAGGATAATGAAAATTAAAAAATTAACTAAGGTTTTATATCTCTACATATGAGGTATAAGATACCACTTATACATTTTATAAAAATTAATCTCAATATGATAATCAAATGCTTAATGATTAATTATTTGAATATTTATCTATACTTGGGGAATCTATAAATAAACTTAAAGATGATTAAAAAATGTGAAATAGCTTACTATTTTATGTAATAATGAAAATTGCGATCTCTACGTTCAATGGTAAAATAACTTCAACACGTTAAAAGAGAAAAATGAGCTGATGTTTGAAAATAAACTTGTTAGAAAACATCTCGAATAGTTTCCTAATAAAAAAAATTCATTAAATATGATATTAGGGAATAAAAAACCACATAAATTTAACACTGGTATATGATATCAGTTTAGAATGAAAATGTATTTTTTATGAATTATTTTTATCATGTGTCATAAAAATAACACCTTAATCAAAAACATTAAGAAAATTAAATATATTTTATAAATAATTTTGGAAATAAGAAGACCTTTATCCCAAAATCTTTTAATTTATATGTAAAAAAATATTTTAAACAAATTTGGGTCACCAATTTTTTTTTATAAATTTAAAGTGCCAAATAATATATGGGAAACCAAATCATTTATAGGATTATAATGTTTAGGTAAAATTCATGAAGATCTCTAGTAAAAGGATATGGTATCTAGACAGTGAATTTTCTAATCATATCACTAGAGACTACTCGAGCAGCAATAATATGGTTAATGTTGATGATGGAAACGTCACATTCAGTGATAAAGGAAAAATAATTAGACATAGAAAATTAGTACCTATAAAACTATTTTAATTTCTAATGGTTTTAATTTTGATTGTTTAAATTAATTTTTTTTATAATTTCTCAATTTTTTAATGATAATTATCATGTTAAATTTTAAAATAATGCTTGTGAAATTAATGATTCTAATAATGATTTAGTATTTACTAGTTTAATAAATAATATGGTATATACTATAAATTAATAGTCATTGTTTTATAAGAATGTTACTTTCTAATGTTATTTTAATTAGTAATCTTAGTTGTGACCTAAAATACATGATCATTGAAATGTCCACTCTAATAAAAATATTGTCATGAAAGGCTTAGTCAAATATCTACCAAAATATCAATTCCTAAAAGGCCATGTGTGAAATACCTATCAAAAAGAAAACTAGAATTTTTTATTTCAAATCAAAGAAATGGATGTCTACCTCTGATCAACTTTAACTGGTTTACATGGAATTCTTGACTATAAATACTTTGAGACATTATACTCACAACTTAGACACAAGTTCTCTACCCATAGAGCTCCTAAAAAGGTTTGTTGCATAGATAAAAAAACACTCTAATAAGGTTCACAAACCATGATTAGTGAATATGAATTACTAATATATTTTTTGGTAGAATTGATGAATATATATTATTAGGTAATTAATTATGTTTTTATAATACAACACTTAATGAAGACTCCTTATGAATTATTAAATGTTAAAAAACCAAACCATATTTACATTAATGTTTTTGGATATAAATTATTTATTCTAAATAAAAAATAGAATCTGTAAAAAATCACCAAAGAGTTATGACATATTTTTTCTCAGTTATTCAACCTCCGATAAATCTTAGAGAGTATTTAATGAAATAAATATAAGATTATGGATTAAATTTTTCTTGTCACTTTTGATGATATAGATCGACATGATCCTTAAGATCCTTTATAATACATTCAGAATAGTATGTTTAATATATATATAATCAATACCTCTAAAACCTATAACAATTCAATCTATTTACATGTTGAATATAATTAAGACACCAAAAATAGCTTTTGGATCTTAAATAAGACATTGAATTACTGAGAAATTCAATTCCTAGAACCATAAGGACTCATGAAATCAATCCTTGGGTTTCAATTATAGGTGATATAGACAAATGTTTTCAAATATATTCCTCCATTAGAAATAGGGTTAGATATTAAGCCCAATTTTATTAGCTAGTACCCAAGAACATTATTTAAGTAATTATTGATTAAAATTAGGTCATTTATATTTAAGAAAAATTGAATGGATTGTAAATAAATAGACGTTAGGGATTAAATAAAACACAAAAAAACCAAAATATTGGAATTAAATGGTTATTTGAAAAAAATATTGTGGAATCATAATAATAGGTAAACATTTTTCTAGGATTATTACATAAGGTAATAGTCAAGAACATTGAACTAATTTTGAATAAATCCTTACACTAGTAGCTATACATGAATATTTTAGATTACTACTATCATAAGAAGCTCATCTAAATTTTAGACAATATAAAATGCACATTAAGAGTGAATTCATAAATGGGTATATTATTGAGGATTTATTTTATAGATAACCTCAAGGGTTTTCAAATCCTTACTTATAAAATCATTCTTTAAAACTTTTAAAAGAACATTACGGTCTAAAATTGGCTCATCAATCTCGTTATCATAACAATTACTCATTCTTAATTTGAAATGGATTTTCAAATGGTATATCCAATCCTCCCTTGTTTATAAAAAATATTTCAACACATGTTTTAAATGTACAAATCTATGTGGATAATATTTTTTTTGTTTGTCTAAAAAATCATTGTGTATTATATTTTCAAAACTTATAAAAATGATATTGAAATGAGTTAAATGGTGGAGGTAAATTTCGTTCTTGGTTTTCATATTTTGAAAAATATAATTAATTATTTTAAATCAATGTAAATGGAAAAAAATATTTAAATTTATTTTTTCTTGGATAGCTCTAACTGTTTTGATACACCTTTATGTACTACCTGTAAATTATATTTGGATGAAACTGGGAATTTTCTTTATCAAACTATTTATTCAGGTATGATTTTGAGATTACTATAATTAATAACCAGTCAGCTAAATATTTTTTTAGTGTGTTCATGTGTTCTTTTTTAAGAAAACCCCATGTAATATAATTAAAATTTTATTGATATAATTTTTAAACACCTTAACAATATATCCAATATGGGTTTCTTCTGGTCTATAGGACTTACAGTTGAATTAGTGAGTTATTCTGATGTTGATATTTATCGTTTTAATTCATATAAAAGATGAAAATATGGATTATTTTAATTTTTATACAAGTCTCTAGTATCATGGTGTAGTGTCAAATATAATTTTGTTTCATTTTATACTCTTGAAACTAAGTATAGAGTTTTTGGTAGTCAATGTGCATAGATTTTAAGGATAAGAAACTCTTTATTTTATTACAAAAATCAATTCATAAATTTCCCTATAAACAGTGATAACAAATGTGCTATTAATACCTATAATAATCTTTTGTATCACTCTAGTAAAAATTATATTGATATAATATATCACTTTTTCAGATATTATTTACAGAATGTTAATATCAATCTTGAATTCTCAGTCATTGAGAAATTGTTTATTGATATCTTCATATGGACTTTTAATGTAGAGATAATAAGTTATATTAGACATGAATTACATATGATAAATTTTGTATTGATTACCATTTGATATTTAAACATAAATCAATAGTATTTTAGACACAGTGGTTACAAGTGACCATGAGGCTTATTCTAATTTGAGGACAAGTCATGCGGTAAGATTAGCTACCCTGACAATCTAAGATATTATAAGTTGATCATGTGGTAGATCAATCTATTTTTAATCTCCTGAGTGACCGTAATATATGTAACATTTTAATTCTCTCAATGTTGATATTCTATATTAATATTTTTATAATAATATTTTATTATGTTATCCTAATATAATTTATCTCCAATTCTCATTACCTAGATGAGTTAAACATTCTTGAGTCAGAATTCAATTTTCTTCTCGTGAAACTGAAACTCTAGAGGCTCATTAGTTCCTTACCTTTAACAAAACCTCTTCTATGTCAGAACCAATTAAAACCCAAGGGTCTCAAACCTTTGAAATAATGGTGCAGACTACGTTAGTGTTGGATTATTCTTCCATTACTAATGTATAACCTTTTTCTATTAAAGGGAAAGAATATCATAGTAGTTTTTTCAAGATTCACAAACTATATATCTTAAACAAATTTGAAATTATAGAGAACTAGGTGGATTTTGAATGGTTAATGTTGGGAAAATAAATGTTCTCAAAAGAGATTCAGAAAAAAGGCTAGATTGAATGGTGTAGCATGAATTTAAAACATTTATATCTAAAATTTATTATTTATTTTTAATTGAATACTGATTTTAAAAATGAGGGAAATAGTGATCTCATGAGAGCTACTAAAAAATAGAGAATACTATGTATTATATTCAAAGTAATTGGAAAAGTTTTTTTCAATAAAACATGAAGTTGAATTTGAGGGAATACAAAGATATTATACCCTTTGTCTTGGATCTTTGAGATTGAGAAATATCTAACAAAGATTACTGGGTAAATAAACACAAGGGCAATAAATTCTGTGGAGCTGGATGAAGAACTAATATTCATGATTATTTTTATTCAATATGTAATATAACCTAGGAAGGTTAAATTTAGCATTATAAGGCACTAAGATCATTTCAATTTTTATATACTAGACAATAGTCTCAAGATAAGTCTTATAGTATTATTGATGAGGTGGCTAGAATAATTTTATAAGTCCTCATATCAGTTCAACTATCTTTATAACATAAATATTATTTGTACCTTTCTTAAGTTAAAGGGACATGTTCCTGATGGGGATGAAAAGTCAGTATCTTTAGGTGTGATGTGCATAAATCAGACATTTTTCAAGACATTAAGAGTGATCAAGAACCATTGGAAAAAATTATAGATTACTAACAATTAAAAGTTGTATGAAATGTATAATATTTTAAAGAACCCTATTAATTAAATGGAAAAAATATGACCTAAGTCTTAAAGCAGATGATTTCATAGTGTGATCATATGATTAAGAAACTGATTTTATACTACATAATCCATAATAAAATTTGAGGAATGTGAAATGGATGTTCAAGGTGGTTAAATTTTAAGGATACCAGAAGATGTGAGACATATTAAGGAATATAAGAGTTTTACTCTTAATCTAGTAGTTTCCCAAAGACCTACACCACATAATGGTTCCTATGAACCTCCTAAAACTCGGGATTATTTTCCTTATAATTAACGAAAATTTTATTTTTATTCAAGAGAAAAAATAAATTATTAGACTAATATAAATAGAAAACTCTCTCAAAGTACGACCATGATGAATCTGATGAGATTTTTATTCCCTCAGTTGATGAAAGTTAATATATTCAAGAAAATAATACTCATCTAGTGCATAAGAAATTTCAGATAATCTGTGGCTTATAATCCAATTTATATGGGGGTGTAAGTTCCTTTGAATCCTCTCTATTGGGTAAATATTACCTTGATTTAGATAAATATATGAATGATCATGATGGAGGAAGTCCTCCTGACCTTGGTAGACCATCTATCTCAATTTCACAAAAAAAATTGAATGATATTTAGTTCATAAAAATAATTTAGAGAAAAAAATTGATGTAACTTCTTCTAAATCTATAGTATCTAAAGAATGGTAGAAATTGAATCAAATTTTTAAATAATTTTAAGATGATATATTTGGACTAACTCCATTAAAGGCAGTTGATGTGCCAAAATGTAGATCAATACTGATTGTTTTGTTTGCTCCAATGATTGATATCCTAGTGTTTCATTATTATTTGTAGAAAGAGTTAGAACATGCTTTAAAAAATTTAAGCTGGTCGATTGTAATATCCCACCCTTCCTCATTGGATTGAGTCAAAGGAGAATTTCTACTTGTCCTTATGTGGCATCCCCAAGACCCCAAAGGATGGCAATAAATTCTAAGGGATTCAATATAGTTATGGGATGATTTTCCAGTTAATAAATAAAAAATTAAAATAAACACACCGTAAAAAGGTAACCACTAAATTGTAATCGATAAAAATGAATACAAATCAAAGTATAAAAACTGAATAGAATATACAACTACAATAAAAGTACCATAATAGGAGACTAATAACAACAAAAGAGTTTGAAAAATATAAACCTACAGAATCTCATAAGACTCCAAGATATAACTCTAAGAACCAACTCTAACTCCAAATCAAGTGACAAAAAGAAGCTCTAAAGAAGATAGCTGCTTTAACATTACTTTTATCGTGGTATAAAATATCTGAAAAATTATCAACATAACAAAGTATAGGAGAGTAATGAAACTTAGTAGGTTTCCCTAGATGACTTCCATACTCATACCACTCGGATATAACATGTTTTCACATTTATATAAAATAATTTAAATAATAAATTTTAAAAAAATTATATTAGAACATAAAACAATTTCCATAAAAAAATATTTTCCAAAAAAACAAATCTCTTTTCCAAGGGAAAAGAATAATCATTGTGTTATACCATTTCACAAACCTTTTGGGCATAACCATTTTTCTTTCCACATATCCATACATCGACACATGGATGCCCGGAATAATGTTTCATACCCATGAGTTTTCTCTCATTGATCTAAATATTTTTCACAAGGTAACCATTTATTAGTTCCCCAATGGAACATTCCCCTTCCACAGGGTCATATCAAAGAAACTGAACACAATCCAACCCATTATGCCAAAACCGTTATGCCAAACCATTTCAATGAAACCACATTATTTTGAAAAACATTTCCATGAACAATTCCAATAAAACCAACCTTTTATTGAATACACTTTTACATGAAACAAAACTAAACAACTAGTTTTAAAATCATTACTTTAAAATCAACCAACAAACCGCTTTTCATTAAAATTTCTCAATTTCAAAAAAAGAAAAAACCATCAATAAAGAAAGTTTTGACTATAATTTCTATATCAATTTCACAGTTAATTTAGATAAATAAAAATTTAAAATCCAAAATTAAATTTCTAGTAAGAGGAGTCAAGATTGAAGCCACATACCTCGGGAAAGTTTGAGAAAACAAAGAACTTCATGAAAATTCCCAAAAAAATGAGTCGTATCTCCCAAAACCTATCCTAGATTTCTTCACCTATCATCAAAAAGGATAAATATAAACATGATTGGAATAAAAAACCTTATATCTATCTATAGTGGACTAGTTCATAGTAACCGAGAGAGGGGATAAATTATTTCCATGAAAACCCATGAAAAACAACCAAAAATGGAGAAATACCAAGGGAACCAAGATTCAATGCACTATGAAACACCTTCAGATCACTTCCGATATGAAATTAAAAGGTTCCATAGTCATTGGGAGGGATAAATTTCAAGTTACAGATGAAATGGAAAAAAATATTTCATTAAAGTTAATATTGACCCATATCTACTACTAAAGGATTTTGTTTTTAAATTGTTCTTGGTTAGGCTATTCGTTAACTAACTATGTGATAGCCTCTACCTCAAGGGGAACCTCACATGGTTGGAAATCATGGTTAGAAAAACCATGCACCAACCATGAAAAATCATATTGTTCCACTTTTCATGGTTTCTCCTTGGTGGATACATGGTTTGTCCAAATTGTGCACCTAACTGTGTGCATCTCCATTAGTTCTTATCTCACTATTAATGGTTTCCTAGAAGAGTTTCATGGATTAAAAGAACCATTCTCAAATGGTAAACCATTACAAAAACCCAAAAAACATTATAAAAGTCTTCAAAACCATCCCAAACTTCACTTAAAAACATTATATACATAAATTTTATATATAAGTGGTCACATACTTGAAACTATGTGTGATAAACAGTCCCCACCATTAGCCTTTCTTTCCCTAGACAGTAGAAAAGTATTATTTTTCTGAAAGAGCTCAGGACAATGCTCAATCTTTTATTTTTCCCATTCCTATGATTGTTCCAAAAAACTAAACATGTTTCCACAAAACTCGTACTAGATCGAAGATTTTACCATGAAATACTTTCTCTTTCCCATACACATACCACACTAGAACATGTACCAACGAAATAATCTAGCTCTAGAATTACATGATCCCATCAAATAACATGGTCAATTTCAGGATGCTACTCTTTCAGTTGATATACATGAAACAAATTACGTGCTAAACTGAATCATGGTAGTAATGACAATAGATATTCCACCTCTTTATCCCATTCATGTATCTTAAAGGGGTTCATGTATCAAGTATATATCATTAACTACTTCAAAAAACAATTATTTCCAAGACTTAGAGAGATCATAAAAAACACATTATCACTCTCCTTGAACAAAAAAAGTCATCGATGATGATCCACATATGATTTCTAATGAATTTCAATCTTCTCCATAATTTTCCATATCAACCAATTCTTCTCTATTGTTCCTTGTGAAAGGTTTGGCCCAACTAGTGAAGTCTCACATCTTTCCACCCACTAAAGTCAATAATGATAATGATTCCCATACATTGTTTCAAAATGATCCACGTGAATCAAGTGCTAATAAATGTTATTATATTATAACTATTCTAATTGTGTGCACTCTTCCCATGAGCCATTAATATCCATTACAAAAAAACGCAACATTTCATCCAATATTTTTATCATCCTTTTAGATTTTCCATCCATCTTGAGATGATACTCTATAACCATATTAAATTGAGTCCTATGGGATTACATTAAATATTTATTGAAATGATAAGTATACCTCATGCCTCTGTCTGATAATATCAAAACTGGTATTCCATGCCTCTTTATCACTTTATGGATATAGATTTTTGACAGGTCCTTCACTATATTAGATTAAAAAATATGGATGAAATGGGTCGACATTGTGATCTAATTCACTATCACCCAAATGGAATCATGTTTCAGAACCTTTCATCGGAGACCTATTAGAATATCCATGTATATCTTATCCAATTTTCAAATCAAATAGGTAAAGACTGCAACATACCTTCTCGTTGTTGATTCTCTATCTTAACCATATAAAAAGTCAATTATCTTGAAATAAACTCATCCACCGTTATTTTCAATCCAACCCACAAAAACAATGCATTTAATATCTTATATAAATTTTTTATTCCAGAATGAACATACCATATTTAATGGTAGAAAAATCCATATATTGTTCATGCCAAGACAAAGGTATGACCATCTGGTTATGAAACTAAAACACTGAACTTATATATAGGATTCATCCCTCAATGGTCTCCCCAATATTGATTTTTAATCTTATATAATAGCATTTATAATTGGATGTTTGTTCCACATTAACCCACATTACTAAATCCGGAACAAATGAAACTATAATGAAAAACACAAAGTCACCATAGTCTTTACATTATATGTGCTTGTTGGCTAGGACTGACATAAACTTCCACTCATCTAAAGCCTCTTTTTTCAACTAATTATATATATATATCTTCTTAATTCATCCACTAATTATTTTTCCATACCAAGTGTATAAAACATGTGACAACAAACAATTAGATATACTCAATCCATCTCCATTGTCTTAGGTACAAATCCCTTTCTGAGAAATTTTTTTTCAAGCTATTATGATTTGTAAACTCTATAAATTCCTCACCAAATCGGTAATGACCCCATTTCATAAATGCAGGGACTGCAAAAACTAACTCCAAATCATGTGTTGGGTAGTTATTCTCATGAAACCATAGTTATCTTCAGACATATACAACAATATGGTCTCTCTTCATGAGAACACATCCCAACCTAGACCCTGAAGCATTACACAACAACACGTACCCTTGTCAGAGTTCTAAAAAAATAAATAGTGGTTCTTATTTAAGGTGTACATTAAGAACTTTAAAAGATTTATAACATTCCTCAATCTATTATAATGGAACATTATTCCATTTAAAATGTATAATTTCAGAATCTATTCCTGATAAATCATGAAAAAAAATATTTGTAATAACTACCTAGACCAGGGAATATATGTATATCAATGATGTTCATTGCTAGTTTCCATGTGATAACAACCTCTATCATTTCTGGATCCACAGAAACACCTCTTTAAAATATTATATAGAAAAGGAAATGTAAATATTGTATTCAAAAATCACCCTTTGATAGTTGGCATACAATCGATGATACCTCATGCTTCCCAATACAATCTCTAAGTGAAGTTCATACACAACCCTTTTCCGTGAGTACAATAATATGTCATCCATGAACACCACCATAAATTAATCTATATATCTCTAAAAGATAAGATTCATCAATGGTATAATGAGTGATGGTGAATTTTTTAGACCGAAGGGAATAACCACAAATTCATAATGGTCATACATACTCCTAAAAATTATCTTTGGAATATCCTCCTTCCAAACCCATAATTAGTGATATCTTAATTTCATGTTAATCATAGAGATCCAACTTGGTCCCCTCAACTGATCAAAAAAAATCTCCAATATGTGGAAGTGGATAACAATTCTTTATCATATCTTGATTAAGATTACAATAATTTACAAATAGTTTAAGAGTTTCATCCAAATTTTTGACAAATATGGCCGGTTATTCCCTTGGATACGTGCTATGTCGAATGAACCCTTTTATTTATTACGCATAAAACTACACATTTTTTTCAAATATATCTATTGGTTCCATCTTGTAATATATTATGGAAATAAGAATATTCCCTATAAGAATAATAATCGTATATTCCACTTCTCTTAAGGGTAGAAACAATGGTAAATTCTTTGGGTAAACTTCTAGAACCTAGTCATAAACTACTAAAAACTACTATATTTTATATCCTCCATTAATGGTAAGTTAAACACTACCAATTTTTATGAGATCATTCCAAATATTTGTTCAACAATCCCACTGCACCTACATTTTTATTCTAGTCACCTCTAAAGTGATGCTTGATGACAGCATTAGTCATGAAAATAACCCTCCATTTATAACATTTGATGTGAGCCTTGAACATTTTCAACCAACCCATACACAGTATTCTATCATAAGAATCCATATCATGTAATGAGAAATACCATACCATATCATTTTCATCAGCAGTTATAGAACATTCTCCACACATAAAGGCTCAACAATCTCATTGACCAAGAGGATTTCTCAATTTCAACACAGAAGGAATAATCAAAAAATTTAACTCATAAAAATCAATATAATGAGAATAAATAAATTAATTGTATGCCCCAGTATTAAAATAAATCATACATAAGGTTAAAATTTAAAATAATCATACCTCGCACCATCGATGATCTAGATTGATCATCCAAAATAACTTGCTAGGATCCCTGTAATTACTTGCTCATGTAACTTTGTTCTTTATTTCCCTATTGATATTTCATTTCCAAAGGAGTTATGGTATTCCTAGAAACACCATGGCTAGTTCATCTCTACTGAAGAGTGTTATTCTGATTCCCTCATCTTATCGAGGCATACGATGTCTGAGACACATGAGAAGTGTCCCTAACGCATGACCCCGAAGAACTATGAAAATTGTAATGAAAATTACCCATGTTATTGAAATTATGGAATTCTATAGGTTGTTCTGTAAACTCTCTCTTTATGTGACCTAAATAATAACATTGTAAAGATCTAGATTTTTTCTTAGGTCATCGAGGGAGATTCACTGTTCCTGCTATCTAATTTTTATTCATACTCCCACCTTGGAAATTGGTGTCCCTGTTATTATTATTCCTAGAATTAGAGTTCCATATACTTCCAATAGGTAAAAATATACCTCCCCCACCCATAGCTCATGATATGTCCCACTCTTCCCTTATTTCTCTATTAACCATCTCTGTATAATCCATTATACATATCCTGAAAACATCAAGAAAATTTCCTACATCATTCCTAATTAAAACATATGTTCCTTAAAGGACGCACTAGTAGTATGTTCAGGTGCCTAATAGATTAAATTCCTGAATTTAGCTATATATTATTTCACTGTGATTCTCTCTTACATCAAGATAAAGGAGTCTATCGTTCTGGAAATTTTGAATGTATGAGGATGTAATTATTTGTTAAACAGTTATTCAATTTCCTCTTATGTATGTTATTGATCTAATTTTTTCTAAGCTAAAAAATCCATCCACTAGCATCCAATATCCTAAAATATATACATCACCAACATGACTTTCAACGCTCTTGGTGTTCCATGGAAATTTGAGATTTGATTCATCCTATTTAGAAACACCTCTTCCTCGTCTGGTTTCAAATATCCTCGAATTATGGGAGGATTCTATTTCTAGAGCTGGATAGAATGGTCCAGTTACATTTTTTCCCACCATCTATATCCTGAAAATCCTAGACAATACTCAAAACCAGCAATTACTTCACATGTGGCTCTAGTGTAACTACATTCTCATCATCATCTTCTTTTTGGTTTCTATCATGCATACTGAGTGCCATTTTCTATAAATTCAAAAAATGTCCTATGTCTCACTCATTATCAATAGAAGTCTTTAGAACCTCAAATTTTTTCACGTCACAACTATCACAATAATAATTTCCAAAAAATCATCACTTCTCTTTTACAAACCACTTAAAATTACCTTATTCTTTTGAAAATATACTCATTTTAAAAATAACCATATCATTTATTTTTCAAAATCTAACATTTAAAACCTACTTTAACACATTTCAAAGATCAACATTTTTTCACCATATCAAAAATCATTACAAAAAATTAAATATTCACTCTGAGTGGGAATTCATTTCTATAATGTATTCCATGCTCTTCTAATAGGATAAACCTAGGACAATGATATTATAGTCGTTCTAGTGTCTATTAATCACTTATATACCCAAGTCCATAGTAACTTGATGTTCAACATAAAAAGGTGAGATATTTCCTTTTATGCTCTACATAAGTCATTCTTCTTTATCCCGACCCAATACTGGGAATATACCAGAATTAATTTCAACTCCCTGACTAAAAAAAGATAACTAATTCGATGACCAATAAAGACTAATACTGTAATTCAAGGAACATTCAAGCTGACGCCTCATGTAAAATCAGACCCTCCTCATTATATTGAGTTAAGGAAGAATTTCTATTTGGACATAAGAGACATCCCTAAGGCACCACATGCAGTCAATAAATTCTAAAGGATTCAATATAGTTGGGGGAAGATATACCCTTTTTAAATAATCAAAATAAACCAAACATACCATAAAATAGTAACCACTAAATGATGAATGATTAATATGTATACAACAAAAATTATAATAACTAAATAACAAACCCAACTACAATCAGTGTACCACAATAAAAAACAAATGACTTCAAAAAAGTACTTCGGAAAGGAAAACCAAAAGGAACTCAGAAGACTCTAAGACATAACTCCAAGATCTTGAATATAACACCAACTCCACGATCAAATATCATGAATAACCACTAAATTAGTGTGACTCCTTAAATTTACTAGTATCTCGATATTAAATATTTTTAAAATCACCAACGTTCTAATGTGGGGGTGAGTATTAAAACTCAGTAGGTTTTCCCCAAATTACTTACCTACTCATTCCAATATGATAGAACATGTTTGGAAAATTTTATAAATTAATTTATCAGAAACATTTTAAAACTATTTATATTAGAATATAAAACAATTTTTTCCAAAAAACAATATATTTTCTATGAAAATAAAATAATTAATTCTTTACACCATTTCACATTCCTTTCTTTCATAACCCATTTTCATTCCTCATTTCCACATATCCACAAATCCACATATTCAAGCCCTAGTGAATGTTCCATACTCATGAGTAGTATCTCATTGATCTACTAAGTCATCAAAAGGTAACTATATACCGTTTCCCTATTTGAAAACACCCCTTCCAGAGGGTCACGTCAATGAAAATGAACACACACCAACCCATTATGCCAAAACCATGTCAAAACCAATATTCCAAACCATTAAACAAAAAATAATATTTAAAACCTTTAAAAAACCTATTTCAGTAAAACAAACATTTTATTTAAAACACATTTCCATGCATCAAAACTAAACAACTTGTTTTAAAATTATCGTTTTAAAATCAATCAGCAAATCACTATGCACATGAATTGTAATATTTCATAAAATCCACAAGCCATAACTAAATAATGTTTATAAAATGATTTTCACATTAATTTTACAATAAATTTTAAAAAAACAAAATATTTAAAATATATCCTTCTTGTTATAGTAGGAGGAATCAAGAGTTATTCCAACTAATTTAGGAATTATGGTAAAAATGAAGAACGACACAAAAACGCCCACCAAACCGGGCCAAATCCCAAAAACAATTTCCATATATCTCTTATCCTAACATAAACAAGTCCAAATGTAACCATTATTGACCTAAAAATCTTATATCTATCCACATTATACTATTTATAAGAAACCAAAATAGCGAAGAAAGTTGATCTTGGAAAAACCATGAAAAAAACCACAAAAATTTAATTACCAAGGTAATCAGGCTTCGATTAACCATGAAATGAAACCAGATCACTTTTGATTCAATATAGAATGTTTCCACAGCCTTTGAGAGTGAACAATATCATGTTAAGGCTAAAATAGAAAAAATGAGCGGTTTAATGTTAATCCTGACCCAGATACACTTTTATTGGATATTGTTTTTAAACTGTGTGCAGTTAGGAAAACCATATTCTAGCCTCCACCTCAAAGAGAACCTAACATTGCTAGACCACATAGTTATAAAAAAACATGTTCTAATAGGTAAAAATACAACTATCTAACTTTTCATTATATCTCTTTGGTGTACACATAGTTTGGCTAAACCATGCACCTAACTATGTGCCTCCCTATTAGCTAATGTCTCACTATACATGATTTCTTATGGAAGTTCCACAATTTCCACTAACCATTCTAAAACCCTACACCTTTATAAAATCACCAAAAACATTTTAATAGTTTTCAAAAACCTCTAAAATTCTCCCAAACACTTTACATATGTAAAAATCATAAATAAAGTGTTACTTGAAATCGGGGGTGATACACCAGTAGACTACACCTTCTGAATATGTTGTAGCATCACCTCAACTATGAACATTCTATATTACCATGGTTTATTTTCATATTATTGATGTTTAGTTTTTGAATATATTTAGGAATATCATTTTAGATTTTGGAATAAACATTTAAATTGATAGAGAAGAAGGAATTCCTATAGTGGTTTCCTAAATTTTTAGTCACATTTGACAAAGATGACATTTTAAGATGGATCTCATGGAAAAATATATTCAACAGTTTCATGAATAAATGGAAATTCCTCTATATGAAATTCAGGATTTGATGAGGGAACACACTCATAAAGAGATTATTCTTTTTTCACAAGCCTCTATTTTGAGAGAATCTCATGTTGACTCCACTTATAGTGAACCTCATCTTCCTATTTATTCACCTCCTATAACTACATCAATTTATGAATATTTAATTAGAGTTATTTTTAGATATAAATTAACAATAGTTTTGAAAATTTTCCCGAAACCTAATAGATGATTCAATCTACTAATATAACTAATGATGATAATATTTTGGATTTATTAATGGATAATGCTAAAATAGTTATAAAATATAGAGAAATTATCACTAAGATCATTATGTATTATTTTATAATTAATTTCACTAAGGATTAATTAAAATAAATGTTTTATATTTTATCCAGTGATATCTAAACTCCATCTATAATGCAATTCTCTAAGACTCTAGTTGAATAGTAGAAAGTACTTTAACATTTATTAGAGACCATTCTAAAGGAGAAGATCCAGTATTTTGAAGACAATTGTTCATGAGTCCTATAAAAACCCAAAACTTTTTAATTTAAATTACATTTTGAATGAATAAGTTCTATATTATGTAATACACTTATAAAATCGCATGATCTACCTTAGTTATTTTGGATCATTATTAAATATAACCTATCAATCATAAAAGCATATTATGACTCATAACCATTGATAATATATCTATTTTATATTGACCATTAATATTGCAATATATTAAGGATTGCAATAATATATAATTTATATATAATGAAGACGCAATGGTCTCAACAAGAATCATTATACCCTATAAATACCATTTATTGAAGCTTCATAGGGGGATATAATCACTAATATTAACCATTCACTAACTCCAAGATGAGATTCAACAACTGAAACATGCTAAAAACTATTTATTAGAGAATTTAAATATTATCCATATCACCACCCAAACATTGTTCAACGAACCACCCCAAGAATGTACCATTGTCGCACACTATACCCTATGGGCATACAATAGTGTAATAAAGGGGTTATTTATTTATATCCTAGTAGTATGAATTAGTATGTTATATTTTTAATAAAATAATGATTATATTTATCTCTTTTCAATATTATTTTATATATATGCATGATATATAATGAGGTTGGAAAAATAATAGTTTGATACAAAGAAATGTAAATTATAATTTTTTTAAAATTATTGTATACATTTATTTAATAAACTATTTCTGATAAATTAATGAATTTTCAAAAAAAATTAATTTTTATGAAATACTCTTATTAAATTATACTTATTTAATTAACATGATAATGTAATTTAATGATGTCAAATGTAACTTTTATATGGTTAAAAAGATGTTACTATTTTAAACAAATAAAATTTCTTATAAATGAGGTTTTTTATTTAAAAATTTAAATTACCATATTTTGAAAATTATTTCAATAAAATAACCATTATTTTTTAAATTTTTATATTGAAATTACACAATGGCGTGTTTTTCATAATTTTCTGAGAGTCAAATTATTTGTTACAAGTCAAATACGGTATAAATATATGGAATATATTATAACCAAATAACAGACTGATAATATTGTAATAAAACTATAAATGGAATTAATGACCAAAAATAGATTTTATATTTAAAATAATATTATTTTATAAATTTTAAAAAAACTATAATGATTCCTCCAAAACCTATATGAAATTTTAGGTTTTTAAAAATAATTCTTCATGATCATGACTCACTTTCACATCACAAATGGTATAATTTTAAAGAGTTTTCTCTATTTCCTAATAAAAATTGAAAACCAAATCACTTTAGTGGAAACCATGTGAAAAAATATTCATTGGTTTTTGTTTTTGATTATTATTTTCATTTATAGTCCAAAACCCATGTTTTGAAATTAATAGAGAATTTATCTCTTTTCATACAAGTGCCCACCCAATTCTCCATTCTTCTTCACTAAAATACCATTTATTAATATGTTAAAAAACCACTCCCTCTCCATCCATAAATTACTTCAATGGTGTTTCTAGTCTCTTGAGAATCATCTCCTGATATTTTAGAAGCACATAGGGTTACGAATTCTCCCATCCTCCCTTTCATTGAATTACTTTATTTGTACTATACATTTTTATTTCAAAATTTTATTATTGTAATGATATTTTTTATAGATCCATTTATTTTTATTATGATAATTATGTAATGAGATACCACCTTTAACTCTCATTAAACCCATCCATGAACCTTTATTTACACCTTTTATGCTTCTAAAATTATCTCATGATTTTCCATGACAAAAATTGGTGTTAAGAATACCCATGTCCATTTACACTAATGCGTATTCACATAGTGTTACCCATGCTTAATTGATTGGGTAATTACATTTATAGAGCCCACTATCCAAAATTGTGGGATTACATTTGAGGATATATCTTCACTTTTTGAATGATATTTGTGGCACATTAATGCATGTACATAAAATGAATGTGACTGGTGAGTTTGAAATTATATAGCCCTCCAAGAATTGGGTAATGTTTTTATCCCATGATATACCTTTTATTGTTAATGTTTGGTTATCCTATGAACGTTATATTATTAGGTCTTGATGATTACACTTGAATTAGGTTTAAGATATCATGTGTTATTCGATTTCCATATTCCTGTGATGCATTGAGGTTATAATCTCATAACTTTATTCAATGTTAATTTTTATATTTATCACATTTTTATTTCGTCATTTTATTCCTCTTGTGTCCCATTTATATCTGTACCTCATGCTATTATTTGATTATTTACATACAGGGATTTATAGCTAAACCCTTTCTTATGTATGCCCCTAGGTTATCACGTGCAGTATTAGAAGATCAATGAAATTTATGTGGATATTATAGAGTTTTAAATAATTTTGTTTTATCCTAATTTAAATTTATTAATAAATCTTCATAATTACCCTAATACACAAGGAATCATGACCATTTAGGATTCTATTATGTGTATCTTACTATTATTTATCAGGAATTAATGTATTTAAACGATAAGTATTATCATAGTTGTTATCAAAATAAGGTTATGTTATTTTGGGGGAATAATATTAGAAAACCTTAGTTAAAACCATAAGGATATGACTACAAATTGTAAAACATCCATAATTTTTTGGAAATTATAGATAGAGTGGTTTCTATGTATTAAAATCTATGTATGGATACTACAGGTTTATGTGAATCTTAAATAGTTGTACATATGAGTAGTAACCTCGAAAAGGGAAAATTATGTATTATATAAATAAACACATGGTGCATGATAAAGAGTTACTAATCTACATTTGGGTGGACACTACCAAAGCGTATGATTTTGTAAATTCATATTCCTTTTACGAACCATTATTAATGGATAAGAAATGCCTATGAAATTTAATGCTAGTAAATAGACCATGAGTAAACTAGATTGAAACCTAGTAATTCGTATGTTAATTAATATATGTTATTAATGAGTTATCACCTAAACATTTTTATTTTCTGTTTTATGTGTTTAATTATTTGAAAATTATCATACCTATTTTCCCCTTTATTTTAGTTTATGGCTAGAAATAAGAGGAATAGTGTCAAAAACAAGTGTGATGTAAAGTTTGATGACTAACCAAATGATATTCTCAAACAAATGGGAGAAGGATACACAAATGTAATACCATGATATTTTAATATAACATTATATTCTATATCATACATTACATGCAAAATTGACCTCTAATGACTTTGAAATAATTTTATTTTAAATATGACCATTATAACCCAATTTTTGAATTGGAGAATATGTATTGGTGTAAATTAATTATGAAATATATATAATGGATCTACTTAATAAAAATTTATTGATTAATTCTTAGGAAATCAGAACACAATTTTTAGTATTTTTTTATTTTTAAAAAATAAGTTTCCTTTAAAAATGGTTTATATTTATTTTTATGAGTGAATATTACAATTTTTTTTCAGTTTTGGAAAAAAATCTATAAAAAGGACATTATTTTTTAACCCAGAATATAAAAAATATCATAGGATGATGTTTTGGGATACTTCTAAAAATATCTATTTTTGGGAATACTAAAAAACCCTAATTCTTATTGAACAATGTCTTTTAGTTCCAAAAACATAAAAAATTAAATATTGATTTAAAATTATTTAAAATTAAAATATAGTTCATTTAGATTTTTAATAATACAAATAGGATAATTGTAATTATTTTTATTCTATTTTTTGTAAAAAATATTATACTTAAGAGGAATTGTGTTCTATAAAACTACTTTTCATCACAATTTGTGGGTTTAATTTTAAGTGATATTCTACCACATATATGAAATGAATTAGATAAAATGGGTTCAATATTTTGAATAATATTGATTATTATTTATTAAATAGGTTCATATTATTTTTGTTCATTATAAATAGTTACTATGGAAAATAGTTATAACCATTGTAAAGGATAAATCAAGTTAATTATAATGAAAACTAATGGGAAAAGGGGTTATAATCTACCTAACACTTGAATTTACCCAATTGGAAGAGTGTATTTAATCGATAATAATATATTTTTTAATTTATGGCCACTTGGATCTTTTTTTATTTTCTATGTACCTGTAAATTATTTTATGTAAAGATAAACATAAAATGTCACTCCCTTAATTAAAAATTTATCTTATGGGTTCACACAAGGATAAAAATAATTTTTGAATGAAAATTAATTCTGATTTTGAGAATAAAAACATTTTTATTTTATTGTAATTTATTTATAATTTTTATTAATCATATAATAACATTAAACTCTTATACAACATTGATAAACTGCTTATGCATAGTGTTGAAAAATCAAGGTAAATAATATTAAAAATGATGTGAATAATGTATTTTGGCTGAATTATAGTTACAAATGTAATATATAGATAATAATAATATATAATTTCGGTAACCAATTATTATTTTATAATTAACTAATTCTATTTATGAATTTAATATAAAATTATTTAACTTGTTTCAAAAATGTCATTAATGATATTTTATAATAATAATATTGTATAAATGTTCTAAAATTAAATAAACATATCCATGGTAAATTGAACAGGATATTTTATATAATATAAACCATTTAAAATTTATGAGTGACTTTTTATTTTTTAGTAAATTTATTGACCCCTATAGAGTAAAAACATTGATATCTTAGTAATCGTAAAAATGGGTTAATGTGGGGAAAAACAAAGAGATAAGGTTAAAAAATCACACAAACATGTGTAAATATTATTTAATAAGATTAATTATAATAATATTAATAATAACTTAAAAATATATTATTGTTTTTGTTTACATGTATTATAGTTTATATTAATTTAATTCTATAAGAAATTCCAAGAGTACCCCTCCTCTAACTTATAAATATAAACCCCCACTCCTCTTCTCTCAAAACATCAAGAGACATTTTAATTGGACAATACATGAAAAAATACCTTTATAAATTCCCTATACACATCATGTAGGTCTTATTTTGAAAATAATACTAACCTTGGAATGCTTAAGGTGTAAATTAACGGGGGTTTTTCGAAGAAGAGCTATTTAACAAAATGTTTTAGTTGCAATTCTTCTACTACCATTAAAACTCTTCGAACCACTGTGATGTAATTAAATCAGTATATCAATCATATTTACATTATATTATGTTTATGTTCTAAATTTAATCCATCATATTTTCCTATCTAATTGGAAACAAAACCACCGTTCGTGTGTACGACATACTACTACCTCATGAACAGATGTAAATAGCTTTCTATCACCACATATCATAATTAGAAATAATGATAGATTTAATGTATATATATTATATAAATGAAGTAATTATCATTTTATAAATATAATATTCCATATATTTTCTTAGAATAAAATCTGATGAAAAATTATGGCATTATTTGTACAAATGTGTGGACTACCACCTCCACAAAGTTGTGTGATTCGTTTTTCATCACCGCCTCACATGGATGGTATATAAAAGTTTATTTAATGGGGTAATATGATATTTATTATATAATAATAATTATGTAAGATAAAATTATACTTAACTTATTTTTCTCATTTTCATTAAATAATTTTAGTGTTACTCTATCGTATGTACGACTTATCATCTCCATTATTATAACCAAATTATCTTTTCTTAGCATATTTCATATATGGATACAGGAGTATAATAAATGAATAAAAATGATAATTATTCCAAGATTAATATTCTATATATGAAGGAATTACATCAAATCTGACCACATTAAGTATATTTATGTTTTTTTTAAAATTTTGAATCAAATATCCTCAAAAAACCAGATATGGACTTAACCGATTAAGTAATTAAATATTTATTTAAAATAAATGAAATAAAAAATTTTTTGGTAAGGGATTAAACCAAAATTATTTTATTAATAGTTTAAATAATTGGTAATTTATTATTATATAGAAGATAATGAATTTATGTGGCAATTCAGACTCATGGTTAGAAACTATTTACATTAAAACCTCATTTTAAATGTTTTGAATATTAATTTTCTAAATCAGTTTCTTCCATGACCATATTTGTTAAATTGTATTATAGGTTTATTTATATAGACATAAATGAATTTTAAATTACATTTTTTGACTTTTTTTATTTCTTTAAACGGTTTTCAAAATGAACCTTTTTAATTTTGTTATATTATACATTTTTAATATATTTACAAAATATAATATAAATTTTCATTTTTAACATTTATGACGTCAACAGATTTTACCACAACCATAACGATTTTTTAATTATTTGATTACTTTATAAGAATCTATGGGTTCGTCCAATAAAACCCCTATTACCTTTTCCTTAAGTATTTTAAAAAAGGTTTTAAATAGAATGGATATTTCAATATCAAAAAATGTATTTATTATTGGTGTAATGAAAATTATTATAATAATCTATAATGATTATTTTTTTTATTTTTTTTATTAAAATTTTTTTAATGAAAAACATTGTGAAGTATATATAATATCATATAAATGATTATTAGATTACCATGATTAGTATGATAAATGGAAAAAACTATTTCATAATCTTTTGGTTTTGAAATAGACTAACAAGTTTTCTTCCTTATTATATATTCCTTATTAAGATTTGTTTTTTTCATCCCACATCATAAAAATATTTTTCATAGTGATAGAGAATTTTTATAAAATATTATAAATTCATAGTTCTAGATATGAACTTTAACATGAACGAAGGAAGCTTGTCTTTAAAATGAAATAGTTTTGTGAGAGAAAACAAATCTGTATAGAAATGTACACTCTGTTATTTTTTATCCTAATTATCTAAAAATATATACCTAAAAGCTCATTGAGTCTATAAGTGATCAAATATATATTTTTTCATTCAGTTAATAAGGGTTCCTTATGAATTTTCCAATCCTATGTGTTTTGAAAATCACAAACACACATCCTTATGGAAAATTATATTTCTATAAGAATTATTTTCATAAGGAAAATTTTCTTTCACTAAGAAATGTTTTGTCCTTTACTTGGTTGTTAATGTCTTATTCAATGTCTTCTCCAAACTAGGTTTAATTTTTTTATGTAAAAAATTCAGATCCTCATAAAAATCCTTGGAATCATACAGTTCCTTAGGCTACCGAGTCTTACTATTTTTATACTCAAAATTCACTGAAATTCATACTCATAATTCTCTAAAATTCAGACTCTAAATTCATTGAACTTCAGACTCATAATTTACTAAAATTTCGACGCTGAATTCTCTGAAATTCAGAATTCGAATATTCATTTTTCTAGAATCAAAGTATTCATATATTTAAGCTCTGAATTTTATTTTTCCATATATTTTGTTTATTAAATTTTGTTTAACTATTTTTATTTTACTTATGTATTATTAATTCCTAAGCATTGTAATATTTCTAATGTTTTTCTTACATAGAACGATGTCGTTCAATTTGTTTCAAACTAACCATTGGTTGAGTGATTCGCGTACAGGTCTCTCTAAGATTCAAGAAAAATTTGACCATTATAGGAGGGAGCTGACCGTTGAATTTTTTCCAATAAATAAGATCTCATTTGAATGAGCTCATTATCAATTGATCATGCTAGAGTTTACATGTTGTGAATTGATTTCTTGAGAGAAAAATACTCACATTATTTGTGGGATTTATGAACATCTTCTTGTACCGTGAACAATGTGTTCAGATTTGTGCTATTCTGATTGTTTTTTTGTTCAATCTACAGCTTCAAGGGATAAGAAGATAGAGTTTCTAACTACCTTAAAGTTTATGGACTTCTAAGGATAGGAATAAAGTTGTACCAACTACCTTAATGATTGAGGACTCATGGGGATATCAATACAGACTCTAATATTTTAATTGAGGTATTACCCTAGTGTTTGTAAGACCTACTTTCTTGATATTATAAATCATGGGGCCTTTATCAAAGGTTGTTGGATACCCTTCTCTTTGGGTTAATGGATTTCTTACTTGTTTACTTGTTTTGTTACAAGTTTTTTTTTCCACTTTATTTTTTTAATGAAGGAAAGTATAACCTTCCTATACATTCCTATACATGTATACTCTGAAAAATGAGATTTTATATGCATTAAGGTAGAATGTTTCTCTAAGTAAACATTTACTATGTTTCTTTTCTGGATCCATATTTCTGTATTCTAAGCAAGATTGTTTCTTAGTTAATAACCAAAGAGGGTTTCTGAATTCACCTTGTTCAACTCTGTTAAATATATATTTCCTTTTTGGTATAATAGGTAATGTTTTTTAAACCTAAAATCCACCCCATCTTATATTTCTTTATCTATATATTCTATTTAAATCCTACAATGGGTATTAAATAAGTTCAATGAACTAATTATATTTACAAATAATTTTTCTTGGTCAATATTTTTTCTCTAAATTTTTTTTCATAAATTTTCTTTCCCATGTTTTTATTAATGTTTTTTACATTTGTTTATAAAAATTTTACTATGAACTAGTTTTCTGGAAATTTATTTTTTTGTATAATGGTAGGTATGAATGTTGGTATTATAGACAATCTTAATCCTACCATACATCCTATATTTTATGGTAATGATTATGTGTACTGGAGAGATAGGATGAAGACCATTTTCATTAACACTGGAGTGGAAAAAATTTTCCTTCTCACTGGAGATTACCAAATACCAAACAAAGAAGTCAGAACTATCACCAACCAAGAAAAACTAGAATATCAATTAAACAAGAAGGTACGTAATAATTTTTTGTATTCTATGACTAGGAATATATATAGTCAAATATATTTTTGTGAAGCTGCTAACTATATTTGGAAGAAACCTTGAGTTACACATTTGGGAACTTCTAATGTGATAAAAACTAAAAGATCTCTTTTGAGAGATAAATATCATGGATTCTTATTTCATTATGGAGAACCTATTTGCAAAGTGAAACAAATATTTATGACCATTATCAATAGTCTTCAATCTATGGGATAGAAAGTCCTTGATGGTGAAGTTCTTATAGATAAGATAATTAACATCATTCTAAATGAACAGGAATCTAAAAGGACAACTATTGATGAGAATAGGAAAGTATCTAACATTACTCTTGGTGAGTTATTTGGAACTATTCTTCAGCCTGAAACAAGAATGAAGGGAGATGATGATTTTAAGAAAAATATGAATGGTAATGAAAGTGTATCTTTCACTACTACATTAAAATCCAAGACTCCAGAAAGGGTAACTAGATCTATATCTAATAAATCTATTGTTATATCCAAATCAAGTGATAGTGATCAGTTTGAGAATGAATTATCCAATATTTATTGATGGATGAACAAGATTTTTGGAATGAAATATTTTTAATATAGATATATAAATAATGATATAAAATATAGGAATGATTCAGAATTAACCTCTTATGAATGAAAAAGGGCTAGATATATCAGACCTGACTATCCAATGATAAAGAGATAATATGGGGAAGAAAAGCATCATGAATTAAATAGAAAGAAGTATTACAAATATAAGGCTATAAAATTCCTCAAGGTAAATGACACATGGAGTGCCAGTGGTGGTGACTATTTAGATAAATCCTCCGAATATGAATCTTCTGGTCAGAAGAATATTGGTCTAATTGCCAGAGTACCCATTGAAAATCACTGTCTAATGGATAAGGTACACAATACTGAATCCTTAACCAATGGTTATTTAAATGAAAATTTTCCTAATAAAAAAATATTTTGAATCCCCAGATGAAGAATCTTTTTCATCAAAAGATAATACCTTACTTTCATTTGAGAAAGTTTCTAGATTTTAAAAATTACTTGAAAATGAGAACTTTAAGATAAAGAAGAAGTTAGAGAAAGAACATTCTAGAGTTTCTATATTAACAAAATAAGTATCCTATCATTCTAAAGATACTGATAAAAAACTTATTGATTTTTAAAGTGCTTCTAAATACATGAAGGAAGTGAATTATGAGAAGGAAAAACTTTCTAATGATTTTGAAAATTTTATTTTTAAGAAAAATGATTTTGAGAAAAACGGAACTTATAAAACTAATGAATTTGAGGATAACAATTTGGTCATTAGACTATAATCCGAAATTTTTTCTATAACGAAACTTTTATCAAATTTAACTTCGGGAAGATGGGAATTTGACAAAATATATTCACAACTTCATCCTCTTAGGAATTGTTCTGGAATTGGTAATACTCACTCAAACCAATTTTTTGTAATACTTATTTTGTTCTCCAAGGTGCTCCCTTTTTCAATAAGTGGAAATGTGGTGGAAATTGGGAGAAATTTTTTTCTTTAAATAAATCCCAATCCTTAGGCTTTCATATAGCTTATTTTCAAAGAAAATGTGGATTCATAAGATTTTAATTTCTGTAATTTTTTGATCCAAGAATATTTGGATTATGAAATTCTAACTATTTTATTTTATGGAAAATAAATAAATTACAAAAATATATATATATCGTACAAGGATAGTAGATGTTCCTAGAACATGACTGGTAAAAATATTTCTTTGAAAATACTGTCAATATGAAAGGAGGAAAAGTAAATTTCAGAGATAATGGTCAATGGGAAATTGATATTATATGTAACATTTTTATTCTTAGAAAAATATTAATTTCAAATGTTATATTTTTCAAAGGTATTAAGAACAACCACATTAGCCTAATCCAATTATGTGATGAAGGTTACCTTGTGGATTTTATGAATAATAAAATCTTAGTATACAATTCCAAGGAAGGTTTATTATTTCTGACCATAAGCATGAGAATATTTACCCATGCATCATGGAAGACCTTAGGAGAAACAATATACCATGTCTTAGTGAAATAGTGGATAAATCATGGTTATGCATAGAATACTTGGACAATATGACCTTATAAACCTATGAAAACTCTCAAAGAAATTACTTGTTAGGGATCTATAATAGATTAGATTTGATACTTTAAATGTATTTGATTCTTGTCAATATAGAAAGAAACATAAATATTATTTTAAATTTATCATTAAAGTCTCAAATTATGATGTATTACAACTAGTGTATATGGATATTTTTGTTCAAACACAAACTGTAAATATTTGATTAAATTAATAGGTATTTGTTTTAGTTGATGATTACACCATATTTATATGGGTCTATTTTCAAGAAAAGAAATATAATACCTTTTCTTATTTTAAAACATTAAGATCCCCAGCTATAAATAAGAAAACCCTTCCATTATAACAATTCACAATGATCATGTAGGAGAATTTCAAAATTCAGATTTTTAAACTTTTTGGAGTAAGAAAGGTATTAATCATAACTTATCATCTCCAAGAACTCCTCAATAGAATAGTTTTTTTAAAAGAAGAAATATAATTCTTCAAGAGATAACTAGAACCATGTTGAGTGAATATTCTATTGCTAAAAATTTTGGGCGGAATCTATTAACACTGATTTTTATACTACAAATTGAGTTTAAATTAGACCTTTCCTTAAAAAACGCCTTTTGAATTGTGGACTGGTTGAAAACCAAGACTCTCTTACTTAAAAGTATTTTGATGAAAAGTATTAATCTTGAATACTAAAGATAATGTTTATAAATTCACACCTAAATCCAATGAAGGAATTTTCATAGGCCACTCCACTACTTCTAATGCTTATAGGGTCTTTAACAAAAATACTTGTACTATTGAAGAAACAATGCATGTTACATTTGATAAAAGTGATCCTTTTGTTTTAAAAAAATCCCAATATACATCCTTGGATGTGTTCTCCCAAATTTATTATCATATTTTGATTAAAAATTCTTCTAATAAGGAAACTTCCCTATAAAAGTTTTCTAAATTATTTACCCCATAAGCTTTTTTATCTTATGTGGATTAACATGTGTTGAAAAACCCAATTCAGTTGTTTCTTAAGAATATTACCATTGGTTGTATCATTGGTGATATAAATCAACATGTAAAGACTATAATTTCATTAATAAATGAAGTATTACATATAGAATTTCTTTCCCAATTAAAACCAAAAATCATTGACGAAGCATTAGGTTATGAAGATTGTATTAAATATATATAAGATGAGGAAAATTAATTCGAAAGGAAAAAGTCTTGAACTTGGTTGAAAGACCAAAGGAAAATTCAAGAATCTGAGTAAAATTGTTCTTTAGAAATAAATCTGATGAAAATTGAATCTTAGTAAGAAATAAATCTAAGTTAGTTGCTAAAGGCTATAATCAATAATAAATAATAGACTATTAAGAAACCTACTCTCTAGTAGTTAGAGTTGAATATATTCGTATTTTAATTTCTTTTAGAGCCTCATTTAATTTCAAAAAATTTTAAATGGATGTGAAGTGAGATTTCCTTAATGGATATGTTCAATAAGAAGTTTACATTTAACAACCTCATGGTTTTGAAGACAAAAAATATCCTGATCACGTTTTCAAACATACTAAAGCATTATATGGACTTAAACAATTTCTAGGATCCCGGTATGATATACTTTTAAGATTTTTGTTACAAAACAATTATGTTAAAGGAACTTATGAGCTAACTCTTTTTATAATGAAAGATATCAAAAACGTTTTAATTGTTCAAATATATGTTGATGAAATTATATTCAGATCAACTCAAAAAAATTTACAAATTCATTTGAAAATATCATGAAATCAATGTTGTAAATGCATATGATTTGAGAGTTAACATTTTTACATTGTTTATAAATTTCTCATAAACTATTAGAAACTTTTATACCTCAACATTATTATATTAATTATATTTTTTAAAAATATATATATGAAAACACTAAAATTATAATCACACCAATAAGTACCTCAAATTATCTTGATCTTAATGAATCTGGGAAACCAGTAGATAAAACATATTTTAGAGGTTTGATAGGATATTTATTATACTTAATAGCGAGTTATATAGATAAAATGTTTTCAGTATTCTTATGTGCAATATATCAATCTAATCCAATGGAATCCCCTTTAAAAGAAGTAAAAATAATTATTCACTATTTAAAGGGAATTATGGTTTTAGGACATTTCTATTCTTATAGAAATGATTTTGTTTTAAAATATTTTTCAGATACTGATTTTGGTAAATATAGAATGGATAGAAAAAATACATCCAGAACAAGTCATTTCATAGGAGATTAGTTATTTTCTTGGTCATGTATGGAGCAACGCTCATTAGCACTTTGCATTACTGAAGCTGAATATATACCAGCTAGAAGTTGTTGTGCTTAGGTGTTGTGGATTCAACACACACTCATAGGCTATGGCATGAGTTTTTTCAAAACATATATATTTTGTGATAATACAAGATTTATTTCCATAAGTAAAAACCCTACACACCAGTATTGTTCAAACAACATAAATATTAATAATCATTTTTATATATATCAAACACTTAGTGGAGATATCATTATTCAATTAATTAAAGGTAAGATCAACCTTCAAATATTTTTACAAAATATTTATCCTATGATAGACTTTAATGCATTAAACAAAAGTTAGGAAAGTGAACCTTAAGTTAATCTTCCATATTAACTTTTTGTTGACACATTTCACCTTACATTAAGAAACACATTTTCATAGGGGGTGTATTTGTTTTTTCTTTAAAAAAATCTATAAACCAATGTTTCGGAACCTAATTTTCTTTAAAAAAATATTCAAAAACTAAAAATATTTCATTTCTTTAACAAGATTTTTTGGAACCTAAAAATTTCTCTTTCTTTAATAATGATTTCTAGAATATATGAAGAACCTTATCAATAATGAAAATTCTTTCTAACAATATGAACGGTATGTATTCTTACATAAATATCTGTAATTGTATTATTTACCTGATGGTATTTTTATCTTGTTTTATGAAAACTCTATCAGATTCACTTTCTATAAATTTGATTTTCCTTTAAAACCTCATAATATTGGAACCTACAAAATCCTTTTTCGGTATTAATCTCAAACTTCAGATCTGATCATGCTTATATCAACCATTGGATTGAATCAAGAATTCAAACTGTTGACTCAAACCCGATATAAATGCCCCCCTAATCAATGTCACAGATCAGTTTTTCAAGACATTGTGTGCTAAAGCTCTACTCCCCTATAGATCAGTCATTCATTTTTCCATGTTTCCTTACATTCTGGATGTCTCTCGATGTTTCCTCGTGGAATCAAATTACTTCGAACAAGGAAATCAAGGATTGGAAAATCTACATAGCAAGTTTGGTTGACCCAAACTTCATTGATAAGTATAATTCTTTGATAACAAAGAATATCAAGCTGAATGGATGGGAATGTTTATGTGTAGCAAATCCAAAGAGTCAGGATCCAGTTTATCCTGACCTTCTCAAAGAATTTTATGACTCTGTGAGTTTTTTATAAATAAGGGTAAAGGGAACGTTTTTCCTTTAAGAGAAATGGGAAAAACCAAATCTTTTTCATCAATATGGCCACAAAAATTCTCGGAATTCCTTATGTATGTGAAGTAATATTTTCTCTAAAATTATCTATATGAGATAAGAACCTTTGAGAATGTAAATACAATTTATTTCCTTGGAATCAAGTGAGTAAAGTCACCAAATATCAACCATATTTCAAAAAACATCAGGTTGTTAGATATATGGTTTTAGGGATTTTTTATTCTTAGATAGGGAGACAAGGACTCTCTAAAGAAAAGTGATATCATTATGATGTACTTTTGGTTAATCTTATAAAGGTAAACCTAATCAAGTAAATCCTTCCAATAATCACCAATATAATTAATGGAACCCTCATGTCTCATATTATCATGTATCCAGTGATCTTGTTGAATATGAGCATGATTTTTTTATAATACATTAAAATACCCTATTGTTCTTAACCCAGAACCATTAAGATCGTGTGGTTGATTGATACCACTCTGAGGAGGATGAAAGTTGGTTTTAGTAATAAGACAAGAGAGTTTTATGATCTTTCAGAAAGTGAGGTTCAAGATTTAACTAAAATTTGTAAAGAAGGAGATACTTCCAAGAAATATTAGATGAAGATAATGGAGAAAGAACTACAACCCAACGAAAAAAGAAACTATTCTGGAAAACTAATCAGTTATACAAAATCCAAAAAAGAAACAAACTTTTGATGATGAAGTAGTATAAAAGTGGAGAGAGTAAAAGTATAAGTAGAAAGAGCGTGTTACTATCTTTGGATTAGATCATTCTTAGGAAAAGGCCTTAAAAATTCAGGTTGAAAAAGATCTTGAGAAACAAGATAAAGAAAATATCAAAAACCGAAATTTTCCAAGATTTACTCAAAGATACAGAGAAGTATTCTGAATAGATTCGGGTATCAGAATCATTCCCTCTTGAGTCAGTTCTAGTAGAAACTCTTAGAATGAAAATTTTAATTTTGGAGCATATTGTGGATGAAAAGAAAACTCAAAAATAAGAAGAATAATAATAATAAGAGGTAAAAGATGAAAGTAAATATTTAATCAAACAAGTGGAATAATATCATGGGAAGGAAAGTCCTTCAAATAAGCTATCGATCAGATATTCCTAGGTTAAGTCTACCAGATTAATTTCTTAAGGGAAAGGGGATGATGGACCAGATTATGTTAATAAACCTTCTGATTATGAAATCATCAACCATGACTTCATTTATCCAGAAGATATTAAGGGAGATTCTGAGAAATAATAGTTTGATAAAGATAAGATATTTCAAGTATCAGATAGTGTATATGAGACTTTGGAAGTTGAAAAATCATTCTCTAGATTTAATAAAGTAAATCAAGTGGCTGATGTTTCACCTAGAAAGACTGTGGTTGTGAATTCTATGAAATATGTTGGGGGAACATCTAAGAGGAATGATGAAGAGATGGATAATGTTTTCTCCCCAACAAAGAAATAAAATTTTGAATCGTCCTCTTCCATGGGTCTGTACTTTAATGTTCTGCCTTTGAAGAAGTTAGTGAACATATAACTTTTGTTTCTTAGTATTGATTTAAGATGTCAGTTCCCCAAACATTATTTCAATCAGACATCGAAGTTGATAAGCATGCTCATGAAAAAAAAATTCAAACATTAAACAGACTTCAAGACATTTCATATTGTATATGCTGGTCATAAGAAATCATATGTGGAAATAACCGAATGGTCTAATATAGTGATTGATGACATAAAAATCATGTATTAATTTAACAATCCAGTAAAAGATACTTTCTATAAGTCATATGATACAATAAAAAACTATACAACAAGTTTTTCAAAAAAGATGAATCAAGAGCATGTGGCCTAGATGCAAGAGGATAGATACCTGAATGGAAAGTTGAATTCAGATGCTCTAAATTTAAACAGATAAAGAGAACGTAGGTAAGATTTTAAAGAAAATTTCAAAAAGAATGAAGTGGTAGTAAAATATCATGAATGAATTATGAAGTCTCAAGAAGAAAAAATAAAGGCTCTCAAAAAGAAGAATTAGGATCAGGATCAGTTGCTCATGAGGTTTGAGGATGATCAAAAAGAGCTGAATAAATTAAAAGCTACCTTGTGAAATCTCATATTGAAGGGTAAGAAGGATGAATGGTTTTCCTTAAAATAATATCTTTTATTTTATTTTTCCTGTAATATCATGTTCCTATAATAATGATAATTTTCTTTTATGATTTTGTTGTGTATATTTATAATATTATAGGTAATTTTTTTCCCTCCATTTATTTTTAAAAATAAAAACGGGGGATAAAATAATGATCAAAAGAATATTAAGTAAAAAAGATAAAAATTCCCTAAAAAAGGGGGATCTTAAGTAAGGTGAGTCTAAGTAAAAAAGAATTTTCTTATGAAAGATAAAGTTACTCCTCTACAAAAAAATATAATATGATCCTTATGGATTTGAAAACCTAATAGGGAGTTGGTCATATTCATCATTGTTTATAAGTAATGGGGGAAATGTTTTTCATTTTTATATACTAAAAGAAAAATCTTTATTCCTTATATTCATATTCTAAAGGTTTTTTTACTTTAAAAAAAGTGGAGATTTTTGTGTTAATAAGGATTCATTATGACATTTCGATTCCACTATGTTTTGAAAATCAAAATCACATTTTTTGAATGAAAATTATCTTTCTCTAAGAATTATTTTCTCAAGAAAAATTTTCTTTCTCTAAGAAATGTTTTATTTTATCCATTTTTTTAATGTCTTATTCAATTTATTCTAAAAAAACCTTATTTTCTTAATTAAAAATTTTGAATCCTTATTGAGAACCACATGATATAACAGTTATTTGGGATACCAAGTCTTATTGTTTTCTGACTCCGAATTCTTTGAAATTCAGACATTTAATTATATGAAATTCAGAATCTGAATTCTCTAAAATTCAGAATTCGAATTTTATGAAATTTAGTCTCTGAATTCTTTGAAATTCAAAATCAGAATTCTCTTTAATTGAGACTCTCAATTATCTAAAATCCAGAAATTAAATTTTCGAAATTCAGACTCATAATTCATCAGAATTCAGACTCAGAATTACTTAGAATTTAGACTCTAATTTCCTCTAAATTCAAACTCTGAATTCCTCAGAATTCAAGAATTCGAATATTCAATTTTCTATAATTAGAGTATTCATATAAATAGAATCAAAATTCTATTTTATCCTACACTATGTTTATTCACTTTTGTTTAAGATACTTTAATTTTCCATACATATTATTGATTCTTAATCATGGTATTTTTTCTCATGTTTTTCCTAAAAAATGATGTCGTACAATTTTTTTTTAACTTACTGTTGGTTGAGTGAAATGTGTACAGGTCCTTCCGAGATTGATGGAAAATTCTGACTATTGTAGAAGGGAGATGACCATTGTAGTTTTTCCTATAAATAGAAGCTCATTTGAATGATCTCAATATTAATTGATAATCTTAGAGGTTACATGCTGTAAAGTGATTTCAAGAGAGATAAATACATTCATGCTTTGTGTGATTTATAAACATCTTGTCCATCCATGAATAACTTTTTCATCTTTTTGATATTCTGATTGTTTCTATGTTCAATCGAGGGCATCAAGAGATTGGAAGAAAGTGGTGCCGACTTCTTTAATGTTTAAGGACTTTAAGGGATATAAAGATAGAGGTACCGAGTACCTAAATGTTTGAGGGCTTGCGAGGATAGGAAGGAAGACTCTGATATTTTTATTGAGGGATTTCCCTAGTGTGGGAAAGATATACTTTCCTGAAAGTAAAAATATAGGTACCTTTTATCCATGGATTTTTCATACCCTTCTCTTTAGGATAAAAAATTTATTACCTATTTACTAGTTTGCCTAAATGTTTTTATTTCCATTTTATATTGTTAAATAATTAATTTATAACCCTCTTATACATTCTTATGCTTGAATACTCTGATAAATAATATTATATACTCTTTAAGGTAGAATCTTTCTCGAAGTAAAATTTTCATAAGTTTTTTTTGATCCATATTTATGGATTCTATGAAAGATCTTTTAGTAGTTAAGAACCAAATATGGTATGTGAATTAACCTTGTTTAACTTTGATAAACATATATTTCCTTTTAGTTATAAAAGGGAATGTTTTCTAAACCTAAAATTCATGCACCCTCTTGGATTTGAGCATTTACATATTATATTTCGATACTAAAGTTTTATGTTATTTGTTTTCGATGGGTAAAATTAAGCCATGTTTATCAGTATGAAATCCAGAAATGTAAGGATTTTTTTTTAGAAGTGGATCCAAGAGTACATGTTTAGGACTCTTAGATTTGATATTAGACTAGTGTTTATATAAATTTTTAAATTTTGGATTTTTTTCATGTGAGTTTAAATTAAGTGTTAAGGATACCATCATGAGTTTATAAGTTTACATTTGATAATATGTTCAATGGAATAGACAACCATTTTGAGGTTTTATGTGAAGGTATTTTGATGTGATTAATGATACTTTGGGAGAAATTTTAATGGTTTGAGGTATATGTAACACTTAGTTTCAATGTGAAGGATTACTTGGAAAGAATTTCATTACATTTTTAGGATTTAATATGAAACGTATGATACAACATTTGAGGTTTAAACCTTATTTGATATTTATTTAATTATAGTTTATTTGTGTAAAAGAGTTATAATATATTGGGAACATATGATTAATCATATAGTTAACCATGGGATTGAAAATTGATTTGGTGACTATTTGATTAATGTTATTTTGGGATATGTTCATCATTTTAAGAACATCATATGATTAATGTAAATGGTAATAAATTTGGCTAATATGTGTTTTTTATTCAATGAATAAAAGAAGATTTATCCTATTGAATTGTATATGATTTCATTGTGACTTTATTTTGGGAAATGATTATTATATTTTGGATAATTTATGAACAAGTCATATAAATTTTTGGTATGATAAATTAAGAGATATTGATGTTATTTAGAGATAAATATGATGTTTATCCTAGAATATTAATTTATTAAATCATTTTAATAATTGTGTTTCAGTCTTAGTCAAGAAATTTTTTGTGAATTTTATGGATAGTTATTATAGAATGATTTATGTTGAACTTGGAGTATTATTATTGAGGATTTAGATATTAATCTTATATTTATTTATATTAAGTTTTATTCCTATTGGATATTATATTACCACTTGATAACCATTTTAGTTTTGGTTAACATCCAAATATAAGTGTAATAACTTATTATCATTTTATGAATCTTGGGACTAGTTCGAATTTTATTTTAGTGATTTAGGAATGAAAAATTAATTTTTGAATTTTCATTTTCTAATGTAAGAGGTAGTATAAAAGATGAAACAAATTGAAATATCCAACCATAGGATGAAATTTTATTTATAGAAATAATGAAAATCATGTAAGTATATTTCCTTTTGTTCCTAGTATAAATAGTAAAGAAATTACTCAACTCTATTAAAAGGATATTGAAATAAAAATATTTTCATATTATCAATAGTTTTAATAAATTTATTTCATTTTCAACAACTTATTATTTTATGGTTTTGTGGTTATTAAATTTCACAAGATCATTCAGTTTATTATGATCAAGGATATCTTTCACTATCTATCATTATTTAGACATTAATTTTCTCCCCCATGTCTATATTTTCAATTACAACTAATTTTCATCTATTTTGGAACCTAGTTATGTGTTATTGTGGTTGAACTCATTATTTACCTTTCCCTCTTTTCAATATATTTTTTTATAAATCCATTTAATGATGGGGGATTTCAACTAAAGTATGTTTAAATGTAAATCTTATGATTACTGAGGTCAAGATAAAATTGATAGGATGCATTTTATTAAAAAGTGGTGGATACTTTAATACCTAGATATTCTAAAAAACTATGTTCGATGGATTCTCCATCATTTAACCCAAATATTCGATAAATATGAAATATTATTATTTTAAATACGATCATTGTAAACTAGATATTAAATTTATAACTATGAGTTGGAGTAACTGAAATATGGAATATATATATATATATATAATGTTCCTACATAATAAAAATGTATTGATTAATTCTTAGGAAATAAACACTCATTTTTTAGTAAAGGCATTTTTTTCTTCAAAAATACATTTCTATTAAAAATGGTTTTTGTTTCATTATTGAAAGATATTATAATCAAAGTTCCACATTTAGAAAAAATCATATTTCCTAAAAATGAAAAAAAAAATTAATCATAATTTCAAAATTATTTTAGGATGATTTGTTCATATTTTTTTGAAAAGATTTATATTTCTATGAATAAGGAAATAAAACCAATTTTTACAGAAAACTAACTTGTCATTTCAATAATTTGCAAAGATCCATTATATTTCAAAATCGATTCAATGTAATAAATAATACATTTTTATTTTGAATATTCCATTTAATCAATCTGGATTTTATTTTATGCTACATTTTCATATAAAAATATTTATAGTTAAGAAGAAATCTTTTCCCACAAAACTACTTTTCATCACATTTTGTAGACATAGGTTTAAATTAAATTACAAAAATACCATGATCTACATTTTATAAAATGGATTCAATATTTGGAATCATGAAAATTACTATTTTTTAATAATTCTCTTTTTTTGGTCTTAAAAATAGATATTATAGTAAACAGATATAACTAAAGTTAGGGGTAAATCTGATTAATTAGTTTTAAAAATAATGTCAAATGTTTTTAAAATTTACGTAAAACATTAATTTAAACAATTTTATGAGTCTAGTTAATCTATAATCACTTATTATTTCAATTTATGTCTACATAATTTTTTCTTTGATAATGACATATATAATTATTCAGGCAATGAAAAATATAAAATATCATTATCCTGCTTTTAAATTTATTTTATATGTTCAGAAAAGGATAAAAATAATTTGTAAAAAAAATATTAATTATTAATTTTTGAATAATTAAATTATTATGTCTATAATAATTTACTATAAATTTATTGTGATTATATAATTACCTTAAACTCTTATACAATGTTGACATAGTGCTCTTGGAAGCTATGGAAAAATCAATGTAAATAACATTAAAATCAATAAAAGTATTATATTATAGATAAATTAAGGATATAAATGAATTTTATATTTAATAAGAATTTATTAATTATATTATAAAGGATTATATTATAATTATATTGATATATTTATGACATTATAGTTAAATTAATTGAATAGTTCTAGAAATGACATTTATGATATTTTATGATAAATAATATTTCATTAAATGATTTTAATTTCATAAAAATACTATAATCGGCCAAGTAAATTGGATATATTCTATAATATCCACCATATTTCATTTATTTATTAATATAGATTTTATAGTAACTTTCTTGACCCCTAAAGAGTAACACAATTTGATATCACGGTAATCATCCAAAGGGTTAATAGGGGATTAAAACAAATAAATAATGGTGAAGAAATCAAGTAAACTTGTATAAATATTATATTACGGGAGTATATAAACTCATAATCATAAAATTTTATAAGTATATAATATTTTAAACAGCTTTTAATAAAAATTAATTTATACTTATTTAATACTTTATTAAATTACAATAGGGCCACTCCCCGCACATATAAAAGGACACCATTTATCCTCTCCACTCCACACCTACAAATCCATTTGGATACACGTATTACTAAAAAAATGAACTGTTAAAATCCCTAAACACATACTGGAGGTATTATATATCTGACTGAAAATTAATTTTTATTAATCAGTCACTTTTGAAGAAAATGTGAGAAACCAAATAGGACTTCAATGACATAAGACACTCAATCCACCACGATACAAAATTTAAGAGCAAACAACGCATTCACTTCCACAGAAAAGATCCTACCTAGCATCATAATCATAGGTCAGTTTACTTCTACTCAATGCTTCATGGAAAGCAGTCACGTGCATGATTGCAGAGGCATGAAATCAATGGCAATGCCATACCCTCTCAAACATACAAATTTGGAAGCAAAGACCAGGAGATAACTACTGCTCTAAACCCCATCTCGAGAAATTACTTGAAAGAGAAAAGTCACAATGAATCTTCAAACCTCATAACGTAGGCCACCAAAATTCCACCCTTGAACCAGAGATCACCCCAGCACCATAGATTCATTCGCGAAATCACACAACAGGCATAATCACAACCAGATCCAAGAAGACTCAGGGAGTGAAGAATCAAACCAGTCGTCGCACACCATTTCAACAGATCCACTATTCCAACAGAGCCACCAATCCAACGCAATCAAAATAGATCAAAAAAACACCAAAATCAAACCTACAGAAGACCCGCATGAATTCCAGAAGTAGAACCAAGAAACCCTCCCCCCTCCACGCCACTCTGAGGCCGATGCCGATCCAAGAACCAACGATGAGACATGCCAAGACCTCTCCTGAGACTTCGTCGAGCCGGCATGCCAGGGTAAACGAATCTTGAACCTCACAAGATCCACTCCGATCCAAGATGAAGCTGAGATCTCTCAAAAGCCTTCACCAAGATGAGATGAAACCAGAACCTCTCTTGTGCTCGAAGCCGGAAGGCTCCACCCTTAACCATGCCTATGTTGAGCGAAAGGATGCGGATGCCGAGCTGCACGAGCCACGCCGGAGTAGGGACGGGGAAGAATACCGAGACAAAACCCTAGCCCTGCGAACTGGAGAAAGCACTGCCGCTCAAAGGCCCTATTTTATACCTTTAAAAGGTATTATATATCTAATAATACCAACCATTGTTTCATTAATGTTTCATGTAATGGAGGTTTTCCAAATAAGATGTATTTCTTTTTACCAAATGTTTTAGTTTTGGTTATTATTCTACATACTTATAAACTCTTATAAACATTGTGATATAATAAAATAATTTTCTCTAATATACTAATATGTTATTATTTTTATGTATTAACATTAATACATTTTCATATTCATATAATGGGAAACAAACCCATCATTTTTGTGTACAGTGGACTACCTCCTCATGGACCTATGTGATTCATTTTCCATCATCACCTATAAAAACTAGATATAATAATGTATTTAATTTAATTATGAAATTCACGATGTAATTGTAATTTTTCAAAATAATATATCATCTATTTTATTACCATTTCAATCATTAAAAATGATTATGTCGTTCGTGTGTATGTTTGGATTACCTGATAAAGTAATATGATTAATTTTTCATCACCGCCTCAAACATCTGATGTATATAACTATATTAAAAGATATAATTTAATATTTATCATATAATAATAATTATTGAAATATAAAATTTACCTTAACTTGTTTGACACATGTCCATTGAAAATTTGAAATGTTACTCATGCGTACATATGACCTACTTTCACCATGATTGTTTTGGATTTATAAAAATATAATTTTTAAATGATTATTATTAAAAATATAACATAATATTGAGCAACCGAGCCATGGTCAACAAACTAAAGTCATTTTGAAATTATTAACTGAATATCCTAAAAACTTCTTATGTGGACTTAACATATTAAGTGGATAAATATTTAATTAAAATAAATGAAATAAATGGTTTATTGATAAGGGATTAAACCTATAAAAGTCTAAGAATAAATTAAATATTTTATAAAAATTTCATTTAGAATATATATAGAATTTATAGGACAAGTTGAACTCAATGTAAGGGGCTCTTTACCTTAAAACCCATTTTAAATTTATTTAAAGATTTATTTTTAAAATATATTTTTTCCATATACATATTCTTAAAATTATTTTATTGATGTATATATATGTACTTAAATGGATTATAAAGAAAATTGTAAGCCTGTTTTTTATTTATTCCAAATGTTATCAAAATGAATATTTTTAATTATTTAAGAAGACATATTTTGAATTTATTTACAAAAGGTAAAAATAATGTTCTATTTTAACATATATGATGTTTCTAGATTCTATGACTATCCTGACCATTTATTAATGAATATAATTATTTAATATCATCACATTTTCATTCAAAGTAAACCTCTTATTCCTTTTTTGTGAATTCTAAAAAAAAAATTTAAATTGAATATATATTCAGATACCTGAAGATTTTTTTTATGTGTGGAAAGATTATTTTTTTGAGTATGATGAGGGAAATGAGAGATTTCATGTGTTATAATAATGTTATGTATCTTGGTATTTTTTTATGACAATGTATGATCCTCATATAACTCTATAATGCCTTGGGTAAAGGGATGGAGTTAATCGGTTATAGATTTCTCCTAAGATATTATTATAATTTACTATGTTGGGTATTCTATTTGTAAGATTAATTTCAAGAGTGATATAAAAATTATTTCCTAATTTACCTACTTGAATTTTATATTATTTTAAATATTTTTATGTAAATATTTTTATTTTAAAAGATACTATTATAAACTTTTTTATTTAAATGAATTATTACTTCCTTTTGGGTAAAAATGAATTTTTTTAAAAAAAATTAAGGGTTCACATATTTTATAAAAAACCATTAGGAATATTATTTTTCATTTTTTTTACTTCTTATAAATCATTTAATGAAAATAATTGGCTATAAATTTGATTCTATGTAAATGATTAGTTGATCTCAAAGGTTATTATATCAATGGAAAAAAATTATCTTTTATGATCAAACAATTTTGAAATAGACTAAAAAGTTTCCCCTTTATTTTTATGTATCCCTAACTAATATTTTTTTCTCATCCCATATTTTGAAATAATTTCTCATAGGGCTTAAAATGATTAGAAATCTTAAAAAAAGTAAGAGTTCAAGATATGGATGTTACATTGAATGAAGTGACAAAATATTTATAATGAAATTATTTTATTGAAAAAATGGATATGGTTTAGAAATTTATACTTTGAAAGAGTTTTTCCTAACTCTCCAAAACCCTAAACCTGAAAGGTACTTTGATATGTTAGTGATCCAATTTTTTAGTTTGATTTTATATTTTTTTTGGATGGAATAAATTGGGATATGTTAAATGTTATAAAACCCATAAATGTAAATATTGTTTTTTTTTCACTGGATTTATGAGAATTGGTTTGGTGATGTTATAGATATCATCATAAGAATACTTACTCAACTAATGAATTTTTGGAAAAAAATAAATCATGGGAAAAAAATAATCCACTTATGAAATGTAATATTGTAATTTAGACATTTATGTGATAATGGACTCTATAATTTATTGGATTTTATGCTCCCTCAATCATAAAAAATGGTTCAACTCCAATGAATATATCATCTCTTCCCATGAATTCTCTTAGAAAAAGATGTTCATGATGGGTTTTTATTCATGGAGGGGGAATTTGATCAATTTTGGATATTGAAAAAAAACTATTAATCCCATGGAATAAATATAATTGATGGAGTGGAAATCATTCAGGTAAATGTTTTTTGATAAATATTTTCCTCACACTCTCCAATATAAAATGTATCCTGATTTTCGTGGACTCAGGAAAATAGAGGAATAATCTATTATGGAATACGATGACAAATTCCCAATACATTAATGATACTACAATGACTTTTTAATATACCCCAAAAGTAAATTTGACTACTTTTTTAGTGGTATAATGTTGAATTTGGGAAAATATTTGGTGATTCAAGATGTTGAAAACTAAAGAGAAATTTGTTGATGTTCAGTCATTGTTTGAATGGAGATCGGTAAATCTAAGGGATTTCATGGGTATTGAGATTGGGAGTGCAGAATATAGTTTAATTATATTGGATTGATGAAGAAATATCATGGTGGAAAGAAAGTATGGCATCTCTATTGTCAAAAGTGTGGGAATAAGCATCCCAAAAATTGAATAAACGGGAAAAAGAAATAATATCAGTGTGGTCTGAGGGGAATAAAGCTAGAAAATCCTGATGGAAGAGACCCACCACTGTGATATAATTTAATAACATTCAAGTATTACCTTATATTATTATTGAATTCTAAAAATACGAATATAGATGAAACTATACGAACAAATGTACTAATATGAGGGTTATTAAAGATAACTGATGAAAACATCTTCTAAAGCATATAGTGAAAGGGGGATCATATTCCATTACTACTGCTGAAGCGGATTATGATAAGGAAGTGCCTAAAAGTACAATAGTTAATCATTAAATAATATATAACAAAGTATTTGATTATATATCTACACATTCTTTTATATCACTCAATTTTAGTTGAACTATTCCCACAACACCTCAAAATATGGAAGCCATATTATCAGTGAAAATGGAAAATAGAGAAATTATTACATCCCTAGTATATAAATTCTCCCTCATTAATATTTTTTGGATGAGTATCCCAGGTAACCATATAATACATATTTTAATATAGTGAAATAATATTTTAGGTTTAGATTAAAATACCTTGTACAGTGCCAATAGAAATTAATGGGAGAAATAAATCACCCTCTGTATCAGGAATGTCCCTCTGATTCTAAAAATGTATAAGGAGATGGATATATATCCTTTGGAATCATCATGTAAGACATATATATTATTTCATTATAAATGGTCATATCTAGCTCAAATTATTGTACCTAAGGAAAGGACCAACCTTGATGGCATGCCTGTTGGCACTAAAAACACATCTTAACCCTCAAAATGCATGCTTTCCCCAAATTGAGGGAAAAAATTAGCTCAAGGGACCATTCCAAAGAAAAGGGGACATATACATGTATGTTTGGGAATTGGTGTAAAAATCGTAATTTGTTTCATAAAAGTGTGTTGTGCGAGAGAGGAGATGTAAAATTCTATCATTACATGATCACCCCTAGTAGAAAAGGCATGAGAGTCACAAAACCATTAATTATGTGACCAGCCTAAATATTCACTCAGAAATTGAAGTTATGTGGTCCAGTGCCTCAAACCACAATTTTTCTATTAATAGAGTATAACCCCTTTCCATTTTCTTGGATTTACATTTAGAATTTTATACATTAATCCATAACTTATGCAACTCTATTTTCCATGAATTCATGCATCTCGATAGATTCTTATAAGTATAGAACATTCACGATAGACATCTCAATGCTCCCAAACTATCTCATATTATGTTAGATAGGTGCTCACACAACTTCCCTTAAAGGATAATCTAGTTGAATAAAGATTAATTTCCTCCATGAAATGCTATGTTCACACGGCCGAAGAAGTTACACACAACTATACCCAATGAATCATCTCCCCATCCTATCAAAAGATCCTATTTCTCATGAAAACATTCAAGGTGAGTGAAAATATTAATATGAGAGACAAATTTTAGGTCCTTAGACCAATTCCGCTTTCAACTAAACATAGTTTCACATAATTTGAGTGCTCAGTTTCCATGCACCCATCTGAATAGGGTTCATTTTGGAGAACCAAACCAACATGCTCTATTTCATCAACCCTCATGTTTAGGACCTTTACTCTAAGCATACATATATCAATCATGTCACCTTTTACTCATATTAATTGGAACTATAACTTTACTATACCCTCAAATATCCCTAACAATGAGGGAGTCCTCAAGGGAATCCACTTTTTTTAACCTTCAAGGCCATGTGGGTTCCCTATTACCCTAACATGGGAATAGTATCCTCACATGGGGGTCCTAAGAACATCCATGATGAAAGACCTGAAGATTACTATTGAAAAAATCAGATTAATATGACATCAAACTGGATAACAATGTCCTAGTCTAATGATTATAAATTCAATGAAAACATCCTTGTTGTACGACAAACAACTACATGATAATGCCCTAATCACACAACGATAAATTGTAGAATTACCCTATATGAAAAACATAGATTCCTCATGTGATAATATTGATAATATTTCCCATTTTACATGAATAACCTTTCAATAATCCCATAACTATCCCTTATTTTTGATCCTTTTACAACAAAAACATCATTACCACAAGAAATTAAAATCCATGGACCAGTCTTGTCACATGGTCTTGAACAATATTCAAAAAATACGTGGTTTTTGATCTATGTCTTCAAACAGGGTAAAAAGTATGAATCCTGAAGATTAAATCCTGAATCCTTCACAAATTTTTCTATCTTATGCCTAGAAGGTGACAACCCAAAACTATTATCATCTCACCCCCCATCAGGCATACTTAACACCTTACTATTCAAATCTGAGGTCACCATTGGACCTTGGAAATGTCATGTCATGCTAATCCACTTCTGACCCATAATATGAAAAGGTAATATGGTAAAAGTACCCATAAGAATTTATACTAGTGACCATGTCACCCTAAGCCATTATTATTGTGATTGTGTCCAAATAAGACATTAAACATGTGACCCTCACGATGCATCAGAACCCCTACCTCAAGAAAAAAACATGATATGATCTAGGTTATGATCCCAAGAATACTTATGTGATAATAATATGTTTTCTAGCATGATATGTCTTGGATGCCTCATGTGACATTTAATAAACATGAGCTTCCCTATCTGGAAAGCAAATAATTCATTAGGAAACACAACTCGGATACCTTATACCATTAGTGAAAGTGATTCACTCTCAAATTTACCCAAGAGATGAAGGTAGAACAGTACTTGTAGTTTAGCTTGGGTTATCAAATCCTCAAGGACCTAAGAAGTAACCTATGGACACATGCATTCTATGGACTATTTTTTGCTATTAAGTGGCCAGCATTGGTTTGATTTTAGATGGGTTTAATTTAACACTAAAATTCTTAAGTGAATTTAAATTATGAGAAGGGATGATCCTAGGTTATTACAAGGGGTGGATTGGACGTATTTTCTTTTCAATGATTTCAATTTCTTATATTTGAGATGGGTTCATTTAAGAAGAGAAAACAAAATCATCACTTATTGGTTTAATACCTACACCATTTAATACTAATCACCAATAAACTTGAAGGATCAATGTTTTGAGCACTTCAAGGTAAGGGTTTATATTAGCACTTTAAGTGCGTGGCCTTAAATTCAATAAGGACGATGGAGTTTTAAAATAATAAAATAAAAATCTCAATTAAAGAAGTGATTATACATTAATGGGGTGATAAATAACATCCAATCCATCCCCTTGATACTCCCTTGGATAAACCCATAAGTGGGTAATCCCTCCATTGATTCTATGGTTTCAATAGAAGTGGGAAGTAGACTCATGAGGGAGGAATTGAAGAAGTAAAAGAAACAATAAAAAAATGATCACTCCACCGTTGTGTGAATAATTTCACAAGGTTTACTGTGAATAAATATAAACCTTGAACCAATGGTATCAAAGTGATATGAAGAACAATAGAATAAGAGGAAAAGAAGAGATTTTATTATGAAACTAATGTGAATTGAACAACTTACATGTGAAAGACAAACTTGAGACCACAAAATCGCAGCATAACATTACAATTGAACAAAGAACCAAAGATGATAAACTCTTACACCACAACTTCCTTAAATAGGAATTTTGTAAGCCTTGGGTTGAGGCTCCAATAGTTCTAAGCATCTCAATTAATTTTGGTAGGCCATAGGTGGGTGGAAATCTTGTGGAACTTTGACTTTCCACACTTGACCCGAGGTGGCAGCCAGCTTTCATCCACCGAACAGATGCGCTTGGAATACCTTATAGATGGCCGAATAAGAGTGGACCATAGAAGAAGAAAATGGATCCATGGATGTCTCCTAATCGCCTGAATTATTGGGGCCTATGTGGAGTTGTATATTCGGAGATATGATTAGATTAGTGGGATGTTTTTCTGGGACGCAGAATCTTTCCCAGAATTTTATCTCTAAATTGGTCCGCCTAAATAGCCAAAATGGAGGACGAATTAGCACTAGATCCTAAAGAATTATTTGTTCCTTTATATTTCTTCTATAATACTAATAAATTTGGGATTTATTGGGTTTTTAATGTGGGTCCCACATTCTCATCAGTGTGCTGGTGTCTAATCTGTCTTATCTAGAATTGCTTCCATTCATCTCCAAATATCTCCATCATCCTTTACGAATCATCCATTGATCCCTGGATGAAAAATGTTCACATTAAAGTATAGATAATGTTCCCAAAATATAAAATTAAAATATGGATAAATAAATTCCTTAATATCATATTAATCATTGGGTACTTCAAATGATGTTCAATAATATACCACATAATAGTGCATTTTAAGAAGGTATTACAATCATAATGTGAAATGATGTTCAAAGTGTAAAAATGCACTAAAATGGTGTTTATTAATAATAAAGAACATGAATATTATGTATATTAACAATGAATATTAGCCTCATTTAGTGGCTAATTAGAAATGTTTCCCAAAATTAATACATGATGACTTAGGTCGCATACCTAATATGATTTTCACATGAGATGACATCAACTCTAAATGATTAATATATTTACATATTCTCAACACACCCTACATCTACTGATTTTTATGCATGTCCAACATAACCATCTACAATTATTGTAGGTAGCAGCTTTATAAAAATATAAAGAGACATAATTAAACATTTTCCACATTAATATTTCTCTAAGAAAGAGTTTTAGGAACATCTCTCTAATATATGACTGTGTCCCAAACTGTTTAATGAACTCCAAAAATGAATTCAGGTAAGGTGGAGACAACATTCCATAATCTTTTTCTGATCAAGAAGCCAACAACATTAACCTTTGTGGTATAGGCCACATTCCATAAGAAATAGGTAATGTCAGGAAACCACACTGGAGGTCCCATGACCCGTCCAAAGATGTAGACCACTATAGGAGAGTTGAAAAATGTTACATAACCCTGATGCATTCCCTGGTGGAATGCATCATAAATTTTTTTTGAACTCGATGTGATTATACTCTCCTTCAATAGTGATAAGATGAGTAATGTCACAAACCACTAGTTTGGGACATCAACAGATCTATTATGTTTCTGCATCTATCATCACTAAACAAAATGGTGGACAAAACCTGATTCTTTTCAACTGGAAATGGGGGTAATTGAATAAATTTTGGAATCATTGATTTGAGACATTTTAAATGTCTATCATTTCTCTACCATGAGGGGATGAATAATGTTATGGATAATAGGAATCACCTTCATTAGATATGTATTGATAGTTTACCTCATGTATCCTATAGGACCTAAGATGTGGTAATTGATCGACAACCCACAACTATCAGGTGTGGTGGTAGGTGGGTTGATGGTGAAAAAATCACAAAAATAATACTTCTACCATGATGGATACTATTCCCATAGGAAACGTGTGCCCTTACCCTATATCCCCCTCCAATATCAACCATTGGTGGGAAATCAACATCTTGGTTCATCTTTTCAAACAAGAATGTGTAATCCCAACCAGTGGAATGTCCCAACAAGACCTAGAAGTTGTGGAACCATGTCGACACCACTTCCCTCAAGGGATATGAATTGGGAAATCCTACCCAGTCAAAATCAATAATCATTTTTAGAAAATCTCACATGAACATTCCAATTTCTTTCTCCACTACACCGAGTAGGTAGGGGATATATGATTCATTCCTTACATTAACGCTACCCAATAGATACCCATGAGGTTTCTAACTTAGTCATGCTGAAAACATGGACTTGATCTACTATATAAAGAGTATATTGATATCATCCATTCTCTTTAACCGTTGTCCAAAATACCTAAAATCATCATCGTGGGAAGGCTACCAATTCGTCCTGATAAGAGGAATCTCCAATAGCTATACTGACCCCTTCCACTATTCACACACCTCATCATGTCCTTGAAACCACCGCATGGGGGAACAAATTTTACCTATTGGGTTCAAGTCCCTAGAAACCTAGGGGGGTGACCATGTTGACACTGACCATCATAGGAACCTCCAAAAACCATCATGGACCATCTTATTATTAAGAAATTCATTTCCAAGGTCCTCCCCATAGCCCTATCAACCGTCAAAAATATCATCCCATTCAAAAGACTTCCCCTACTCTAACGATCTGTCTTAGGATATAAGAACATCCAACTACCATGGGGACCCTACATGATGCACCGATCATGACACAAATCGAATAAAACATCATGACCATAATATTATTTGACATGTGTACATCCTACACGGATTGATATAAGAATTGGGGAAACCTCACATCACCATTGATCTCATAGAATATGAGGTGATATATTACTCGATGGAAGGACCATCACCTAAAAAACTAAATCTAGGGGAGGGTGAATTTCGGTTGAGCATAAGAAAAACTAAGGTCAACATCCACAAGTTAACTAGATCTCTCTTTATGTATATTCTTGTAAAGGATATCTTATATTCCTTCCAACTGTATATGAAACCATTCAAACCGCTATAAACATCCCTCATCACTACCACCACCTTATATGTGAGGGAGATTTTAGGGTTTTTATTGGATCCCTCTAATGATGGTGAATATTATGATACCCTATAGATTCGTGAATAACTTATTTATCAGATGGAGGCCAAATATCACCCATTTTATATTCATATTATTATAAAGAGGGCCCCAACTCTGGATGATGATCCATAATATTAGGGTTGATTATCCTATATGATTCCCTCTCTAGTAGAAAATAAACTGTGGAGAAGGATATAATCAAATCCACCCACATTTTCTTGAAAATTATTTATTGGATCCTAATGTGGTACTACCCTCCAAATGATGAGTGTGTGGAAAACTTGTGGGAGATATTATCCATTGGCAAGCAATTTTAAATGTTCTTTCCACCTTCCAATCATAAATTCACTATCCTAGAGTTACTTACTGAAGACCATGAATCCTTCCTATGCCATTATATTTAATCAAAATTCATCCAAATCTAAGTTCTCTAGTTTTTCTACCTAATAATCTTTTTGAATATCGAGTCCATCCATCAAAAGTGATAGAAATTCCACATTACTACTGATAGTGACAGACCCCCCTCCAACCACCATCACCATTAACATCATCACGATAAATCCATAATATGATAATAGAAACTAATAAAATGGAATGTAGTTTCATGTTGAGAACCCCAAAATAGTGGAGACATAATATAATGTATATATTTTTATAGGAAGATACATTATTCAGTAGAGATAGACATAGGGATACAGAAGTCCCCCCCATTGAGGAACTGCCACCTTCCAATCAATATATTGACAACTGAAAAGGGATCACTAATCCCTAAGAACCCTCTGAATATATAATATTTATGGAGTCTTATGGTATATTGGATTCTTTGTTGTAGTAGAATGATGGATACAAGAGTCTCACCATTGATCTCCTCACTAAATAACACACAGGTCAAGACAGTTCTCAAGGGTACCTCATCCCTCTAATGGATGATCAGATAGTCCTTGATGGAAGGAGACTTAGGTACATGATAGTCGGTCACATTCATTTAATCAGGGGAGTTGTTGTTGTCTCTAGTAAAAACCCAATATATAGCCCACCTAACCTACCTAAATAGTGTTACTTCCCACCTTTGGATCACTATATATATTTATCTTTATATATTTGTCTGACCAAAGAATCAGTGACTACTAATCCTCACAAAGATGTTACGATAACCATTATTACATAGAATCATAAGGATTTAGAGACACAAAATGTTTTGATTCCACCTAATGAGAAGATATATCGGTTTTGGGTGTCCACCCCTATAATTCAATAATCCGAGTTAGTAATTATTTAATAGTTAAAGAAATCTGAGGAAGCTTTTTTCCCACATTGACTCATAGTGTATCCCAATTCATGGAACCCCAAAGTAGTATGAAGCTACAGATAATAGGTTTTTCATCAAATATTTGGATGGTCACACCTTAATTTTTTATAGTCAACTATCCAAAGATCTATTTCTGTCTTGGAAGTACTATACAAATTTATCTCCACCTTGCACTAGACTAACATAACTAACCTTTCAAAACAAAAATAGTGGGATAATGAGAGCATTGATGACTTCATTTCAAAATTTAAGGGGCCCACATACTCCCTCAATGTGTAGATTTAAAAAAATCTATTAGGGATATCAATGGAGAATGTTCAAGATGATATGGTCCATACACACATCCCTTTGAGGTGTCTTGGTTGAATTCAAGAATTATATAAGAGGGATCAATGACTAGAAGAATTATTATAGTGGACTATGAAGAGGTTGTAATGATTACCACTTCCAGCTCCCATGTGGAAGTATATAATCAAAAAAATAGATACTACAATACAGAATCATCCATTATAGTCACTCTGCCTTCAGGCACCTCTATAGGACATGCCTCACCAAGTTCGTCCATGTTGTGAGATTACATTTCAATCCCCCTTCCCCATAAGGGAAAGGTAACGAAAATTCCATTCAATTAATGTAAAAATAAGTTATAGTCTTCCTAGGATGCCCAAGTCCTTGAAAAAATTATCTATACCCTAGAGAACAACATCTGAAGGTTTCAAGAATCCAAGAGGTCCTAGAAGATGGACTCACTAATCTTACCAGCTACTGCCCAACCCAAAAGTTCATTTGACACGACATCAATGAGTTCTTCATCTTTAATGATTGGATCCATGACCATGTATACCATGTATTTATTGAGTTGGTTCATGTTCTAATATAGGTGTTATATGACTTTCTAGCCCAAAATAGTGAAAATGGAGAATCTTGTGAATGATACCATGTTTCAGGTAGATTTACATAGAAGTAAAATAACTGGTTATCTCATAATATGGTTGTTCATGCTCAAATAATTATCCACATAATTTTAAGAAAACCAAATCCTCATATGGTTTCCACACACAATCTAGAGACCACATAGACATAAAAACCTCACATTTATTAAAAGAATAGGTGCTCAATATTACAAGGAAATAAAAATTCCCGACCAATTCCAAAACTAGCATGTACTCTCGGTTACTTGATGTCCCTTAAATTAGGAGAATCTCATAGAATCTATCCACACGATGAATATTCCACAGACAACGAACATGAGTATTACTCTCTGAATTTTTTTTGGCTTATAGATTGTTGTGTATTTCATAATAATGAAGAATTATATATAGCCACTCCAGGAACCTCTAGTTAACTCCATCAAATAAAGGTAATTCACCTTTATGGTTGGTATGATAAACAAAATAATAATCTAGAAGTTATTTTTCGCACTACTAAGATCATACAACAATCCTCTGTTAGTGCTCAGGTGGCATAGTCCTCTTAGGTATCCCTATTCGGTATAACTCTACAATTGACTATATAGGTTGATCATGCAGCTTATCCATAATAGTTCGTAACCCAAATGATTCTAGATAAGTCCTAATCTCATCCATATAGTGCATATACAAACCCTTATAATCAAATGTAGAACATTGTGAGAATGATATAAGCCTCGATGCAATAGCCAGTGGAACCTGATACTCTCTCTATTAAAGAGAAACCGATTTAAGTTAGAAACATACCACATGCATCAAATTATGTAATAATGAATATCCTAACTAGTATATAGGTGAGGCTCTTAATTAAAGATTTGGTATACCTATTAAAGTATATGCATGGTTCTATCATCAACTTCTTAAATATACCTCTCTAGTTTAACACCAAGGTTATTGCAATTAAGTCCTATCATGTAGAGGAAGCGAAGAATGAATAATTACAAGGCCTCATTTAAATATTTTAGGATGACGTGGCCACCACTATATAAGGTCACATACAATTAATTAATGTAATTGGCTATTTCAATGGAATGTATGTCTGGTGTTTTCAGGTGGATACTATCTTTGGGAACAATCTCATCACAATTCAGATGCTTCGTAATTGGGGGCTTAGAGAAGTGTATTTGACATTCTCTATCCTAACAATCTAGGGGTATTATAAGAGTGATTAGAAGCCAAATTGAAATATTCACCTAAAGAATCAATTCAGTGTTCTAGTATCAAGCACTAAGTTCATGTGTGTATCATAGGATACTATGTACAAAACCCAATTGGGAAGGCCCTAGTTTTAGTTTCATGCATTTTACAACTATTTATACCACTGGTTCCTCAAATACACACTCAATGGTTAGGTAGGGGTACTATAGAATGATGATTCTCCCTTAAAATATTTTCAATACAACTACATCAATGTTATTTTATAAAAAATGGATTAGAAATAGCTTTATACTAATAGGGTTGAGTGTATAAATTCTCTCAATGATTTGGAAGCCACCTCAGTGGATACTTCGGAGGATTTGAAAGACAACATCATTCTATCATTCCACATATTGAAACCAATAACCCTATAACTTAGGATCGATTTCATAGTCTACAAAAATAAGGAATTATCATATGTCACCTCATATTTATACAAATTATAGGAATAGTGGAGTTAGAAAGTCCCACTCTTATTGAGTACTCAGATATTCATCTCCTATTAAACAACATGGGATAGAAACATACCTTCTGTCGCATAGATAAGACTCGATGGATGTTGACCTATCAACATTGTTTTAAAATCAATGTTAGTTCTCATCATTAAAAACCAAAATGGATTTTTTCAACATCCATTTCACTACATTTTCCACAAATCAAGAATTTCTCACTGAGGATTCCACCCTCACCAATGTTGAATATAATACCACTCCATGGTTTCCAACATCAGGGGAATCACCTCTTTCATATGCTCTGAAAGAGGATTTGGATGACACCCCCACCCATTCCCCCCCCCCCCCAGCCTTCAAGTGGGAGTCTCTACCTCTATCTATGATTTGAACCAAGCGAATCTTGACACTAATGAAGATATGAGGCCGGCACCAATTGATTTGGTCATTTCTCTTAGAGAGTAACAATGCTACATTGATTTATTAAATAAACGCAATGTGGCATTTGTATGGAGATACAAGTACATGAAAAGGATCAAATCCTTGGTTTATTCTCATCACCTTGGCCTCCCAGTTGGACACCATGGGTTTAAACAACATTCTAGAATGATTCACCCTTCCCATGGTTACATGGTCAAGACTACGGTTAAAAATCTCATAAACTAAAAATTTTTCATTGAACTTTTGTGACCCAAATGGATTTACAATATCATCTAGTTCAAGAATAATAATATATAGATTAGATTCATCATTGATTTTTAGAAACTCAAACACCACTGCATGGATGGAAATTTTCTTTTTCCGATGACAGATCAACTAATCGACTCGATGGACAAATTCCAAGCCTTATCCTTCATTGCTGTGTACTATGGGTATAGTAAAATCTGGATGGACCCTAAGAATAAAGAATCCATAACTTTTAGGGTGTATTATGGAAAAAAATTCTTTTCAAGTGACACCATTCGATGTGAAGATGGCTGGGGCTACCAAAGAGCATTCCAATAACCACATCTCCATTATACTCCTAAGAATATTAGTAGAGTGCTATATGGATGTTTTGGAGTTAAAATAACCGCAATTTTAGAACCATATATTGGATCTTGATAAAGTTTTATAATTTTTGTTCTACCATCACCTAAAGTTAAACCCCTAAAAGTGTGTGTTCATAGTTAACTTTGGAATGTTCCTATACATCATTTTATGAACAGAGGAATTAAAATTTATCCAAAGAAGATCGATGTATTATACAAATGAAACCCCCAAAAAACAACTACCATATGAGAGGCCTATGAGGGCACCTGACCTAAATTTATATATTCATTTCAAATCAATATTGAAGGTGTATGGATTTTTCAAGGCTCTTAGACAAATTCGCTAATTTATTGTGGGATGAATACATCATGATTTTATTCTGTTTAAATAAAGTAGTTTCTGATACATCATCCCATCCTGATACCACCCATCCTAGGAAATCATATGGTTCTTTACATTAATACTCTAGAACAGTACCATAGATCCGTAATAGATTAGAAAAAAATTAGGGTAGGGAGAATAGTTCATACTACCTTAGCCGCAGTCTACTCAATATGAATATCAGATATTCTCTTATAGAGCGGTGTTTCCTCTCCATGGTTATCATGGTTTTGAAGTTGAGACACTACTTTTAGTACCATGAGATACAACAGGTTTCCTCTATTGATGCATTAAATTACATCCTCAACCACCCCATATAGACTAGTTGATTGTCATAGGGGGAAGTAATTCTACAATAGTTCACGTTAGGTTTTTCCACTAGAAGGAGGTTGAATACTAAATTCTTGAAGACTCCTTAGACATACATTCAACCTTTGTGGAATTACCCATTGATACTGAATTCCTAGATGATACCATTCTCTTTATAGATCAGTTCATGCACTATTAAAATATGAAATTGGATGTTGCCTCCATGATCTTGACCAGGAGAAGACTAAAAACCCACAATCATAATCGGGTGGGCCTTGATAATTTCTTCATCACCCCCATATAGGTTGTCTTATAATACTCATTCCTTTTATATTAAGGCTACAGAAAACAAGTCTATGTATCGGGATCTTATCACTGGACTTGAATTGGATATCGAGATTCAAAAACCCCATTTCATTGTGAAGGAATACTCTGAGCTAGCCATCAAATTGATTAATGTTTTCAATTTAATCAAGATTAAATAACTCATCCCTTTTTTCGAGTGGACTTGTGAATTGATGTCCCAATTTTCCTCCCAACCAAAGGTGACTCATGTTATTAGATCACAAAATTACTGAGTTTATCCCTTGTAGAACCTGGATTCATCCCTTATAGAGACTATCAAATATGACTTAATAACTCATATTTCACATCAGTGGGTCATCACCTACATCACTTTTGGTGATGAGAACTACCAGGTAAATTATTTAAACACCAAGAAATATATAAAAAATCCCACATACATCTCGTAAGTCAAATAATCGCCTGATTGGATGACTCCCTTCATTGAGTATCTCTAATAGGGGACTCTCCCACCATATTCGAGCTGAGTGTGAGTGACTCCAAAAACATGTGGTTTAGTTTTCCCTCCAAGATATCCCTAACCTAGATAGTATCCTATATTGTTTGTGTTTCGATGGAGTCATTTTTTTCATGCAAATGAAGGATATCCCTCAAGTAATAAAATTGGTCTATTTCAGGTCATGTGAGGCCAGTACAGTAGGATTGAAGCTCGATCCCTAGATCTAGAGATTGGGGTACTTCTTGAACACTGTGGTCCATGAATAAATTATGTTCAACCAGATGTTTCATCAATGTTAGGTCTATTAAAAATGTGTAAATTATCCACCAGAGCATCTCCATGTTACTCTACTCACATTACATTATGAAAAATAGGCATTGTGATCCCCTACCATCCAGGAATAGCTCGATTGTAAATGTTCTTTCTTAATTCCACCAAATTCTTATGAATGTTGGTGGAATATGTCCCACTAAAATAATTTAAGACATATTATTTTATTGAGTTTATAAATCCCATATTTTCCATGGATTCGAAATCCCTCATGTTATTCTCAAAGTTAAAGAAACCAATACTTGATCTATTGAGCTGAAGAAGTTATACACCAAGTACAATACCTTGTCAAACTATACCTCGCTATAACACAAATAAGAAAATGAGAAGATTAAGAAAAAAACATTTATAATATCTTGTAGTAGAGGGTGGTCAAGAAAAAGAAGATTTATCCTGATAAACTCTCCAATTCCCTCTGGCCTTATTGAATTATAACTCAAAATTGAACCCAAATGACCCAATACAACCAAATGTGTGGTATAAAAGTAGTTTTACCTATAGAGGTTAAAATGTCATCACTTTATACTACCATTTAAATCCATTTGTTTTTAGATAAGAGGGATGAAATTTGATTTTTTGAGATGAATCCCCTCGAATAAAATAGGATTCACGAATTCCATAACATTGAAAGATAGTATAATCACATGATGTGATTGTTCAATAATTTTTTTTGTATCCTCTCTTTCATTTAGAATGATATTGGTTTGGATCTACGGACACTCATGATACCTAAACATAAGATAATAGTTCTATAACCTAAATTTCAATGAACTTACATCTTTTATAATGTCTACTCTAATGGTGAATAATCATTGATCACTAGAGATAAAGAGTGTATTATAACTTGCACAAATGATCAGTTTTCCAATAGGTACATCGTGTGATTCTCTATATCTCAATCACATTCACATGTTGTTAAACCAAGGGAAAATGTCTTGGTTATAGGAAGTTAATCTATATAGAAAAATGTTAAAACTATACAACCTTATATTTTAGGAACCTCACATCCTAGTCATGTTATGTAATACTATAGGGAAACATCCCCATCACAAGTTGTTAAAAAATGTGAACCCTTGGCCTAACCATGTAATCTTAAACTATGTGTTCAATATACTTACAAAAATACATAAAACCGAATGGTCCGTGACCCTATTTCAGGACACGAACCTGTCTGATACCTTCAACCCTCACTAGAGAGGATGTCCCCTTTCAGTGTTGTCCATCTACCATCCCAATATCTAGAACTAAGATGTTCATCAAATAGGATAGGTAGGGATTCTCATGTCAAATATCTGTATCCCAACCCATCCATAAAACTATTTATGGGTTATTCCCCATGTGAACGTGTTAAATTCTTCCATGACGATATGCCCATTCAGTGCATTAGGGTGCATGTCGGAAGAGATCCGACTGTTTTTAACTCTCCCCCAAAAATCCCAACATTCTCACTTACACACTTTATTCATTCCTTGACATATATCCTCATCATTCTTATTTAAACACATCACTTAATGATGATGATTATTCGGTGAATTGGATCTCCTCCCATCCTGGGAACATGCCTAAAAAATACATTGTGAAAGTTGGTGTCTCGCGGGTTTTTAACATTGTCCAAGGTTGATTCGATATTTACTCTCCCCATCCTTAACTGATGTGGTTGTGGGAGACTTGTTTCAAACATGGTTTGTAGTCATTCCCTACCCATCATTTTCCAACTTCTGTGATCTTGACCTCAGAAATACTGATTTACTTTCTTTCCACCTCCCATGGTTCTGGTGGATTTTTAACACCCTTACTGTTACTTCCCCATGTATTAATGCACATTGATTTAGAACGTCAAAATAATTGGAAATTTCGAGAAAGGATTCTTCTTCCCCCTATTGTGCTCTCCCATTTTATAAGAGGAACACCTTACCACACCTTATTTCTTAGGCTGAGCATATATGTCTCACATGTGATTAGGAGTCTTGTTTGGGTCTTCCTTAGAAGGGATAATAAACATAGATATTCAAAAATAGGATGTCACCCCAACTCATTACATTCTCATTGACTTTAAAATAGTTGTTACCCCCTATTCTAGACATCATAACCTTAAATAATGGACAATTTTTCTCTATGGTGTTTCATTTGGTGAAAGGCCTTCTCCGATTGCTCTTCAAATTAGTTTTATACTCATTCACACTTCAAAAACATCTGAGGGAGACATATTCCCACAATCCAAGATACATGAACTTAAATTTGTAGTGTCCCTAGTCTAAGAATAATGACTTTATTCTTTTTGAATCATTCCCAAGTGATTTTTTTTGTGGAACAAAGACCCATTGGCCCTCTTTTCATATTTAGTTACTACAATTATATAACTCAAAAAATTCCTCATGACAGAAAACCTTATTCTAAACAAGATGAATATAAATTGTTTAGAAAATATTATTTCTATGTATAAGACCTTAAACAAGAATGAAACACTCTTAGTTCGATATCCAAAAACATTAAATAGTATCACCCCCCTTTTGGGTCATAGTTTCATGAACATAAATTGCATAGTTAGAATCTCCCTATATAATGTTCTAAACAAAAAAATCGGCTCAAAAACCTCACCTGAGAGGATATACCTTTCTACTTTAGATATAATTTTCATACCATTATACTTTCTAGAAATATATGTGGCCTAATAAATAGTTTCATGGGGTACATAGTGATTCCTAAAACCCCTATCTTTGGGCCAATCTACAAAAATTTCACCCTAAGGAGAGATCCACTTCATTAGTAATTGTCCCTTAAGGACTACTTTCACATCAGATCCATTATAACTAGATAGAAATTCATCTCACTACCACCACTCATCTTATTTTCATAAACATAAAATATAGTAAAATTTACTTACCATAATATATTAGACAATACGGTTCACTTTCCCAACACAAGATGTAAAATTTGGATGATATGTTGACCCTCACTCAAAGGGTTCCCTATATTCAACAACAATATTCTATGACACATCTTTTATAAAAACATGTGTCTTGATTCAAAGATGTATGGGATATGTTGAGACACGAGGGTTCTACTCCCCAGGTCTAACATGGTCGTTGACATACCTCAGACCCTCTATTCCTAAGAACATGTTTGAATATCACTCACTAATAGGCCCCTAGATGTGATTCAATGTTCCCAGGAATAAAACCTAGATTGTTGACTTCGATTGAAAACTTCCCCAATTGATCTCCACACCCTAATACCTCCTTAATTTAGACATCCAGTATTCTTAAATTTGGAGTATCCCTCCCCAAATAAAAATAATATATGACCAAATTTCTTACCCCCATCCGGAAAAATGTCTTTAAAAGATATTTCATGAAATATAATGGTTCCCATGTTTCAAACATAGTCAATAATTGATACTATGTTTTCTCATTACCTCTTTGAATTATGTGGTTGTTGTACCTATATTTCAAACATGGATAGAATTAATTACATACCCATAAGTTACCCCCTTTATTACTATATATCCTTGAAGTAGTTATTTACTTACTCTCCTATATCATTCTTTCTGGTGGAATTTTAACACCCTTGGTGTTCCCCCTTCATGCATTTATGCATGATGACTAAGAAATTCGGTGTTATTGTGACACTTTCATCCTGGATTCTCTTCACCCTTGTTTCCCACTCTGATGTGATGAGGGAACCCCCTACCATTCCTTGATTACTCCATTGACTATAGATCATGTGGTTTTAAAAACATTGGTAGGTCCCACACGATATGGTTAAGATGAACTACGCTCCCCTATAGTAAAATAATCCCAAAAATAAATTGTGTACAACATTTATTGGGTGTATATGGGTTTGAAAATGTACCTCTTGTACATAATTTCATTAAGGGTTAGTACACACTTCCATGCTGCAAGAACCAATCAACGATTCCCTTTCTATGGTCCAGGATCTTCAACTATAGACAGGTTTATTTTTGGTTAATGCATCATGAAAATAAATTGTGTACATATATCCCCCTATTGACCTTGATATTTGTTGAGTTTTTACAACCTATACTATTTCACATACTAATTTCCCCCTTTTTAGAATCCCCACTCAAGAGGAATCCTTTTTAGGGTGCAAGAATCCTACCAAACCACCCCTCAAGACAATATATGGATTGATTCCCCAATAACCAAGATACATAGCGCTACCTAATAGAATTTAGTTTCAAACATAAATACTCTATTTTGTTATGCCCAATATTAGAACCACTTATTCCATGTAAGATATTAGTAACTTTTCATATACTGATGTGGTGTGATGATTATATAGATTCATTCTAATCAACAAAAACCGAAACTATTTGCATCATATTTCAAAAATGGTTACTCAAAATTATGCCTCCTAGGACCTCCATTCACGTTGGGTTTGTTCTCATTACCATTCCATATGAACCTCTCCAAAATCCCTCCATTCTAGGTCCAAGATCAATGACCTTAAATTAACTACCATTGCCTAAGAATCGGGACCTTGAACTATGTGAAATCATCTACAAATGAGAATATAAATGTGTACCCATCCAGTTCATCTAGCATGACCCTAAAATTGGTCAAGGAAATAGGAAAAAATGTATGTTAGGTTGAAGACCCATAGGGTTCAATATGAGAAAATTCTAGGATTTTCCCACCAACTCATCCCTACAACTTGGTAAAAACTGAGGGTGTGAATAGAAAAGGTATAAAGTTCATGGGCCTCTACACTAGGTCTTGAAAAAACCTTTTTCACTAACTTTACCCATTAGTCCTATAAAAATGAGTGATAACCCCTACTCAACTTTCACTGTCTTCATGTGGTACTCTATTGGGTAACACCCTATTTGATCACTTTTTTTGTATCTTGATGCCTCAATATCACAGATTTCACTCACATTGGTTCAGACATATATGTCAAATGATTTTAAATTGTATAACATGTCATCCCTTACATATGAATCTAAACCATGAAATAAATATCCTCACAGTAATACATTAAACTTAATTCCACTCATACTCAATACATAATTTAAAACTATAAAATATTATGTCCATCACTAGAGAGAACTATTGGAACCAACACTGTTCATTGATGGTAATAGATTATGGTTTGTGTTTTTTGTCAATCCATTAATGGATGATCAGGGAGATTGTAAAGAAAGGTGTCATAAAGTTCAATATGTAAAAATTATTGATGGTTATCTCATTTCACAGTAGTAGCCAAATATTTGGGGTCCAAAATTTGGAGAATGGAAAGTATTGAAAATTTTAGGTTTTTCATGAAGATCTCATGAAAATATGGAAAAGGCATGAGTTGTGTAGAAATGGGTTTCATGAAGTGTTTTATGAAAAAATATGATGATTATACAAGTGTGCTTTGTGATTACGATAATTTGACCACTGCGGTAGAGTGAAGGTTTGACAAAGCATTTTTCAAGTAAAGCACTACAGCGGCGTGAAGAGATTTTAGGGAGAGCTCTACAACTATGATGAGGATTGAAAATGAGAAATATTCATGGAGCTTCAAGAAGGGAGATACATAGTGAATTAATTTTTGACCGACTAGAAATAACAAAAGTGGAAGCTAATGAAACACCCCAATATTTCATAGTATGTACTTCTTCAAAACAAGTCAATAACTTGCACTATACGCAACACCAAGTTCAAGCGCATCTTGACTTACCAAACAAGCCGTTCAAAAGAGGTTATGAATAGTAATTACTAAATTTTGAACTTTATATAATCCTTATAATTTTAGAATCCATATTATGAGTTTCTTATACATAATTTAAGAACAAATTCATTTTTTTTAGATAAAATAAGTATTTTTTTGAACATGCACTTTTACCAACTTTTAATTGTGAACCCTTTCTAAATCCAATATTTTAAACTTTTATATATTCAATTTTACTAAATAAATTTATTCTTTATAATGGGGACATAAAAAATTTACAATGTAACACCTCAAGCTTCCATGTTACACTTCTCTTTGAATAATACAGTAGCGTGTGTTGTACGCAACTTCGAGTTCTAACACACACCACAACCAATCAAAGTAGTCGTCATAAATAGTAATACCCACTTTTTAAAATTTTATAAATTTTATCTCTCAAAATGGACTTTATTTTTGGATTCACAATATTGAATTTATCCAAGGGTGAAATTTTGGTACTTTTCGGATAACTTTTATATTTTGATGAATAGTGAAAATTACTAAATTTTAATTAAAAACAAATTTTTTAATCAAAATAATTGGTAGTGATAAATTATCAATTTGAGTGGTTTTAAAGTATATTTAGAATATATTTTTACCATTTAATACAATGTTGGTCATTGGACAAAATTTCACAATTAAATCGGATATAAACAGGTGTCAATCTTTTGATAGTTATTATCTCTTAAAAACACGCTTTTTGTTTTAACAACGATAATTAATTTTAAATTAATTTCTGCCACTTCTGTGTTATGAATGTGTAAAAATGGATTCCATATTTGGAATCAGGATGTCCAAATTGTGTAAATAGGTAACTTTTATTTTTAGACATTTTGAATAGTTACTTCGGTAAATATTTTATTTACCATGGTTAAAGGGTAAATCCGGAAAATAAGGGTTAAAAAAATATTATAATAAAAACAATTACCCTAAAACGTGTCCTAACCTTATTGGTGGATACATTTTCGACCATGGGCATCTTTGGGTCGATTTTGGGACCCCATGGATCCACTTGTAGATGATAGGGACACTTTATTTTAATTAAGTTAAAATAAATACAAAAATAACATAAGCATATATCTTTTAGAAAAACAATTTTTAAATAGGGTTATATATGTTGGAAATTGGACTATAAATATTCATTAGAAAGATAAAAAGATTTCATAGATAATTATATTTTATTTATAATTTTTAAACACTATAAAAATTTAATTTATTTATGACACAATGGTGATGGAGTAATTACCATAATAGTGAACAATTAGAATAATTAATATTATAAATACCCAAATAAATTTAATTTGAGACTTTTTATAAATAATAATAATTTTATAGGTTAATATGGAATGTTAGGATTTATTTAATTAACTTTTTTTGAATTAATAATTCTGTTATGAGTTTTACAAAAATCAATTATTGAATAGTATACAAAATGACATAAAAGAGTTTTTAAAACAAATATTATATTATCAATTGATATAAAATTCCTAAAAATCTAAGGTTCGGACAAGAGACTCATATAATCATAGTTTTATCATTAATGGACCACTTGGGGGTATCTTGGATGTATATAGTATTTTTATTAACCATATAATATAAAAATAAGAGACATTGTAAAAGTGAAACTAATTAACTAAGAGTTAATACTTAAAGATAAGGTTAATATAGTAACCCAAACCTGTATAAATCCTATTGGTTGAGTGGTTTTCAAACTATCCCCACCTTAAAATTTAAATAATCCACTTTGGAGACATTAGAAACAGAATATGAATTTATTATAAAATAATATTTCTAGCTTTTCCAAAGGTGCCCCTCACCCCTCTTATAAAAGGGTACTCACCCTTCCCCCTAATTCACACATTCAAAGACTTTTGGTTCGGCCAACCTCTGCCCAAATACTCTCTAAAATTCCCTCAATTCATCCTAGAGGCCCTACTTTAGTCAAAAATCCAACCTATGGAGCCCTTTTGATCAAATCAAAAGAAAGAACCCAAATAAGAGGTAATAATTTCACCACCCTTTTTCAAGTTCCTTTCTTCTTCCACTTCTTCTTTCCTTTTTATTACTATTCTAAAATAATAACTCCAGTATCTTATATATACTGTGATGTTATTATAAATATGGTACAACCATATTCAGTATTCTATCCACCATTTGAATAACATGTCACCATACGTGCGTACGTATGGCTTACCGTCTCCATGTTGTGGTGTAATTGTTATTCAATATATTATTATTATTTAGATGGTTATAATAATGATGTATAATTCATGTAAATAATAAATATAAGATGATAATTATTCTGTATATATGATATACCATCCAATTATGTATTATTTTAATATCAAAATAATGATATTTTCGCTCGTGCGTACGTACCGATTACCGTCTCCACGACGCGATGAGATTCATTTCCAAGTTCACCATTCATCGACAATTAGAAAAATATATATTACTAAAAAGTATGTAATATATGACATAATAATGATACTGGAGATATATATATTTATATATATAAGTATTTATGTACTTACATATATCTTATTCACTTACATCCGTTCAATACTACATGAAAACAGAAACAGCGTTTATGCGTACGTATGGACTACCGTCTCCATAAATGGTGATTTCCATTTCATATATATGTCTATTATACATATTTATATTCTAAATATATATGATATTTTTATCTTGTTTTATATTCTGGAATTATTTAAATAATGATCTATGTGATACAATCAAGAGTAACATGTTAAAACACGTACGATAAAGAAATCGATTATTACCCGAAATATTAATTTAACATGGAAATTATTATTAAATGTGTAGTATAAAGTCATAAATGAATCATGTATGATATCATAAATATTAATATGGTTATTTTATAATTTAATAACATACTACGATCTTTGTACAGGATGTTAAACATACCCTCGACTAAAGGAAAGTGCAAGGCAAGGGGTTTTCATCTCACTTCTTATTCTCGTGAGATTCATTCCATATTGCCACTATTACATCTTGTGTGGTGTATGTACTGCCTATAATTGAATTATTTGTGTAATACACATTAATTTATGTGTATTTACATATTCATTGTATGATACCTCTTTCATGGGTCGTATGTTTCGTATGTTACCAAATTGGTAAGGGTTAATTCCTCAAACTCATTATTATCTGAGATTGTTTATGTGTAAGTATTTACTGGGACATTTTTATCATCCATGTCCATTTTTCATAAAAATGATTTCAAAATGAAGATTTTAAGGATTTTGAAAGGTACTCTTTATCAAGATCATAATTTCAAATGTTTTAAAGATTTATCTTTCTAAATCTTTCTAATTAATGTCAATGTTTTCAAAATGATTTTAAGGATTTATTTATATGGACATGAATGTTTTGAAATGATAATTCTTTACAAAAGTTTCAAAGTGGTATGGGACACTTTGATTCAAAAATATCTTTTCAATTACTTCTTTTATAAATTTTTGACTTTTAAATGATTTTACAAAAAGGATATTTCTCTCAAAAAGTTTTACTCATCATTTTCATCTATGTCAACATTATTTGTTGGATTTTAAGCTTATTTGAAGTTGATTTATTATAAAAAACATCCATTGAAGGTTTTGTGATATGTTTGACTGTGGATGTGTTATTTTTCTACCATTCATGGTTTATGGAGAAAGTATTGACATATCATATGCTAGTTTTAATACGAATGTTTATGTTATGTTTAGACCTTTTCTTATGAGGAATGCATTGGACTTAGTAAGTGACAGGTGGAGCCCGATACAGCTCCTCGATGCATTGGTAGGTCCCATGAGACAAACTAGTGTCTTGGCACAAGGACTGGACAAAAACTTATTTGTAGTCTTGGCACGAGGCCTTGGCGATGTGGTTATGATATTCTGGAATTATGCATTCCATCATAATGAAAGTGGTTATTGATATTGCATGTGATTATTCGATTAGTCAAATATCCATGTGAATATGTAAATGGAATTATTTCATTTTATTTTTTCCATACTATGTTCAAGATTAAGTTTCAAAGGATTTTGTTTTAGTTATACATTGACTTACATATTTATGCTTATTTATGAAAGTTTCTGCTGTATTGCTTACCCTTACGGAGTGTTTGAGCTCACCCCTTTCTATGTTTTATTTTTCCCAGGATTCCAAGAATTATATTGTGATTTATATATAGGGTTAAGATAAGGGAATAATGGCATTCATAAGGGATTATTTATGGTGTTTTGTATGTTATAAAGTGCAATGTAACATTCATGCATGTAATCTATTTTCCAAGACCGCTAAACAGATCGGTCCTTTGGGACTTGATTCCTTGTAATCATGCCAATGTATTAAAATAATGCACTGACTCTGGGTAACTGGGGTCGGGGCGTTACAGTTGGTATTAGATGAAGTTTAGAAATAACCTTGGAAACTAGATTTAGATAAACTCTGATTAGAGAACATATCCCTAAGATATAATTTGAGGATTAGTATAGAATAACTTCCTAAAATTTTGGTATTGTAGAGATTTTGTGACTTCTCTGAGCAATACATCCCTGTATGGATACGAGCAGGTAGAGGTGGCTCTGGAACATATATACCTAGGGGTAAAACCCAAAAACACCACTTTGAGCTAGACTCAAACGGGAACTGGTGCACGACAATGGGCCTTGCTGCACTCTTAGTTACGACGCTCCCGGGGGATATGCTTAGGATAATTATCATTTTCCTTACAAACCATTATGAAGGGATCATGAGTATGTACTTACTCAAAGAAAACATTTTTATGATTATGGATTATATCCATAAACTGATCAATTTGCATTAGGTATTTTACAAGTTTGGAATTATTCATTGCAATTCATAAACTGACCTAGTTTATGATATTGTATAGAAATGGCGCCAAGTAGATGGAATGTGAACTCTAGTAATATGTATGATCCAAAGAGTAAGAAGGATCGTATCTTTCATGGTATTAAGCCATCATTTTGAAGGTAAATAGTCTCCCACGTATTATCATCATATGAAGAAATAGTATCATAACTAAAGAGTTTACTGAGTCCTATGGATTTGAAGGGAGGCAATAGAAGAAAAGGATGGAAGAGAGAAATATGGATAAAGGGAAGAGGGAAAAGAATAATTTCCCCATATGTGATAACTGTGGGAAGAAACACCCTGGAACTTGCTTGAAAGGAATGTGAGTTTGTAATAAGTGTGTAGGAAAAAGGGCACCAAGTACGTGACTGCAAGGGTAAGAAAATGGTTACAAATGTACAATGATTCATTTGCAAGGAGTATGGACACTACACGAACCTATCATCATACTATGCCGCAAATGATACTATTGTATAACAATCAAGTTATGATACTACCATAGATTAAGAGGAATGATTAGAGTTCTTATGTTGATTATGTCATTTGAGTGTTGTATCAGCAATGTACTTGTTATAATAATTATGGAGTATATAAGGATTTTACTTCAGTACTATTTCATTGAGGATTTGAGATTTTATGGTAGTAAGAAAAGTGACTCTACAGCAAGTTAAACTTTTTTGGAAATTACATGGTTGAAGGGAAGATAAACCTTAATATGGTCCTAATATTGAGGTACTTATTTTGGAATAAGATATGGTTGATTTGGGTAAATTATATTGGATATTCTTGACTGCCTTGAAACTGATTAAGGATTTGTATATTCCAAAATTGTTGGAGTTTACAACATTTTTGGATGGATGAATTATATCTAGTATTCTATATAGAATAAGGGAGCATGAATGTAATCATTAAGGATTATGGTTATTTAAGATGTTTCAGTGTTTTAAAATAATACATGATGAAGGTATTCCTATGCTATTACGGGGTAAAAAGGATCTACATTATGTTTACCTTCCTTATATATTTTGGACTATTAGTTTGGGCAGAAGTATTTTGGATAATTATAGTTTGAGATTAATTTTGGATTGCCATAAAAGGACAACCCGGAGGTCGGGCGACAACCCGTCGCGACCGGAAAGGTCGCGAGACTTGAACCCACAACCGAAGGGCGACAAGGGTGTATCACCTACCATTGGCCCGCGAGATGTCCTAGATTAAATAATGTAGTTTATTTTAAGAAGGTATAGTAGATGAATTATAAATTAATTTTTTTAACCCCAAAATATTAGGATAAATAGAATATATTTTTTAAGTTCTACTATCTTTTAGAGTGAAAGATGAGTTTGTGGTAGAAATTAGTTAAAAGATGGAACTCTACTTTTAAAGTATAATTTTTTTTCTTCTCTTATTCTATGAAGAAATTAATTATTATACTTTATTAAAGGGATCTTAAAACCAAAAATGTGTTATCCTAATTCCTTATGTTTTTTGAACCGATGGCATTTTAAATCATCATAGATTGACGAATTTAAGGACCTCAATTTTAAACCTCTTTATGATTGATGACCTCAATCACTACCTATAAATATTTACATTTTCCCTCCAATTATATGTCTCTAGTTTCCACCAATGTTCTCCTAATCGAGATCATAATTTGGTGGTGACCCTTTCATTTTTTTCTTTTCCTCTTATTAAGACTAAATTCTATTAACCAAATTTCCGATGTGGGTTTTCCCACAAAGATATTTTCTATTTTCAACCTTTATTTTCGAAAAACAATAAAAAATTGCGAGGAAGAAATTTATTGAAGGAGGGAAGAATGTAATACCCCAAGATTTAATAGTATGTACTTCTTCAAAACAAGTCGATAACTTTCACTATACGCAACACCGAGTTCAAGCGCACCATGACATACCAAACAAGACATTCAAAAGAGGTTATGAATAGTAATAACTAAATTTTGAACTTTATATAATCCTTATAATTTTAGAATCCATATTATGAGTTTATTTTACATAATTTAAGAACAAACTCATTTTTTTCAGATAAAATAAGTATTTTTTTAAAATGCACTTTTACCAACTTTTAATAGTGAACCCTTTCTAAATCCAATATTTTAAACCTTTATATATTCAATTTGACTAAATAAATTTATTCTTTAGAATGGGGACATAAAAAATTTACAATGTAACACTCCAAGCTTCCATGGTACGATTTTCTTTGAATAATACAGTACCGTGTGTTGTATGCAACTTCGAGTTTAACACACACCACAACCAATCAAAGTAGTCATTATGAATAGTAATACCCACTTTTTAAAATTTTATAAATTTTATATCTCAAAATGGACTACATTTTTGGATTCAGAATATCAAATTTATCCTAGGGTGAAATTTTGGTACTTTTCGGATAACTTTTATATTTTGATGAATAGTGAAAATTACTATATTTTAATTAAAAACAACTTTTTTAATCAAAATAATTGGAAGTGATAAATTATAAATTTGAGTGGTTTTAAAGTATATTTAGAATATATTTTAACCATTTAATACAATGTTGGTCATTGGACAAAATTTCACAATTAAACCGGACATAAACAAGTGTCAATCTTTTGATAGTTATCATCTCTTAAAAACAAGCTTTTTTGTTTTAACAATGAAAATTAATTTTAAATTAATTTATGCCACATATGTGTTATGAATTTGTAAAAATGGATTCCATATTTGGAATCAGGATGTCCAAATTGTGTAAATAGGTAACTTTTATTTTTAGACATTTTGAATAATTACTTCGGTAAATATTTTATTTACCATGGTTAAAGGGTAAATCCGGTAAATAACGGTTAAAAAAATATTATAACAATAATAAATTAACCTAAAACGTGTCTTAACCTTATTTTTGGATACATTTTCGACCATGGGCATCTTTGGGTCGATTTTGGGACCCCATGGATCCACTTTTAGATGATAGGGACACTTTATTTTAATTAAGTTAAAATAAATACAAAAATGACATAAGCATATATCTTTTAGAAAAACAATTTTTAAATAGGGTTATATATGTTGGACTTTCGACTATAAATATTCATTAGAAATATAAAACGATTTCCTACATAATTATATTTTATTTATAATTTTTATACATTATATAATTTATTTTATTTATGAAACAATGGTGATGCAGTAATTACTATAATAGTGAAAAATTAGAATAATTGATATTATAAATACCCAAATAAATTTAATTTGAGACTTTTTATAAATACCAAAACTTTTATAGGTTAATATGGAATTTTATTATTTATTTAATTAACTTTTTTATAAGTAATAATTCAGTTATGAGTTTTACAAAAATCAATTATTGAATAGTGTCCAAATTGATATAAAAGAGTTTTTAAAACAAATAATATATTATCAATTGATATTAAATTCATAAAAATCTATGGTTCCACCAAGATACTCATATAATCATATTTTTATCATTAATGGACCACTTGGGGGGTCTCTTCGATGTATATAGTATGTTTATTAACCATATAATATAAAAATATAAAGAGACATTGTAAAAGTGAAACTAATTAACTAAGAGTTAATACCTAAAGATAAGGTTAATATAGTAACCCAAACCTGTCTAAATCCTATTGGTTGAGTGTTTTTTGACCTATCCCCTCCTTAACCTTTAAATAAACCACTTTGTATCCATTATAAACCTAATATGAATTTATTATAAAATAATATTTCTAGCTTTTCCAAAGGTGCCCCTCACCCCTCTTATAAAAGGGTACTCCCCCTTCTCACTAATTCACAGATTCAAAGCCTTTTGGTTCGGCCAAACTCTGCCCAAATACTCTTTCAAATTCCCTCAATTCATCCTTGAGGCCCTCCTTTAGTCATAAATCCAACCTAAGGAGCCCTTTTGATCAAATCAAAAGGAAGAACCCGAAGAAGATGTAATAATTTCACCACCCTTTTTCAAGTTCCTTTCTTCTTCCACTTCTTCTTTCTTTGTTATTACCATTATAAAATAATAACTCATGTATCTTATATATACTGTGAAGTTATTATAAATATGGTACAACCATATTCAGTATTCTATCCACCCTTTGACTAACATGTCACCATACGTGCGTACGTACGGCTTACCGTCTCCACGTTGTGATGTAATTGTTATTCAATATATTATTATTTAGATGGTTATAATAATGATGTATAATTCATGTAAATAATAAATATAACATGATAATAATTTTGTATATATGATATACCATCCAATTATTTATTATTTTAATATCAAAAGAATGATATTTTCACTCGTGCGTACGTACGGATTACCGTCTCCACAATGTGATTAGATTCATTTCCAAGTTCACCATTCATCGACGATTATAAAAATATATATTACTAATAAGTATGTAATATATGACATAATAATTATACTTGAGATATATATATTTATATATATAAGTATTTATGTACTTACATATATCTTATTCACTTACTTCCGTTCAATACTATATGAAAACAGAAACAACGTTTATGCGTACGTACGGACTACCGTCTCCATAAACGGTGCTTTCCATTTCATATATATGTCTATTATACATATTTATATACTAAATATATATGATATTTTTATCATGTTTTATATTCTGGAAGTATTTAAAAAATGATCTATTTGATACAATCAAGAGTAACATGTTAAAACATGTATGATAAAGAAAACGATCATTACCCGAAATATTATTTTAACATGGAAATTATTATTAAATGTGTAGTATAAAGTCGTAAATGAATCATGTATGATATCATAAATATTAATATGGTTCTGGTATAATTTAATAACATACTACGATCTTTTTACATGAGGTTAAACATACACTCGACTAAAGGAAAGTGCAAGGTAAGGGGTTTTCATCTCACTCCTTATTCTCGTGAGATTCATGCCATATTGCCACTATTACATTTTGTGTGGTGTATGTACTGCCTATAATTGTATTCTTTGTGTAATACACTTTAATTTATGTGTATTTACATATTCATTGTATGATACCTCTTTCATGGGTCGTATGTTTCGTATGTTACCAAATTGGTAAGGGTTAATTCCTCAAACTCATTATTATCCGAGATTGTTTATGTGTAAGTATTTACTGGGAAATTTTCACCATCCATGTTCATTTTTCATAAAAATGATTTCAAAATGAAGATTTTAAGGATTTTGAAAGGTAACCTTTATCAAGATCGTAATTTCAAATGTTTTAAATATTTATATTTCTAAATATTTCTAATTAATGTCCATGTTTTCAAAATGATTTTATGGATTTATTTATATGGACATGAATGTTTGGAAATGATAATTCTTTACAAAAGTATCAAAGTGGTATGGGACACCTTGATTCAAAAATCTCTTTTAAATTACTTCTTTTATAAATTTGTGACTTTTAAGTGATTTTAAAAAAAGTATATTCCTCTCAAAAAGTTTTACTCATAATTTTCATCTATGTCAACATTCTTTGATGGATTTTAAGATTATTTGAAGTTGATTTTGTTGGGAAAAAATACCTCAAGGTAACATTGCAGTATTTTTGGGGTGATTGTGTTTGTTGACAAAGCAGGTTTTCATGGATATTTTTTGAGTTCCCAAGAAGTTGTTGACAATCCTTGTGAAAAAAGAACAATGACAAAGGAAAGGACGATCTGGAGGCAGTACAAAAGAGCAGTACAAGGTGGCGTCGTTTCCCAGTTTTTGCCAAATTTTTGGGGTCCAAAATTTGGAATTTTGTGAGCATCGCAAAAATAGGATTTCCATGAAGATCATTATTTAATATGGCAAAGGCATGAGTTTCGCGAAGATGGGATGCATGGATTGGATTTCACGAAGACCAGAAGAATGGAGGCGGTGAGTCTTCACGATTACGTCAAGCTTCGCGAATGGCAGAGGCTAAAGCGCATCGCGGCGGTGAAGGGCTTTGCAAGGGAGCTTCGCGGAGAAGGCGCGAAGGAATGTTGACGGTGAGGCTTCGCGATTACGTCAAGCTCCGTGAATGGAAAATTGCCATGGTGCTTCGCGATTTGGACAGAATTCTGGCGGAAACATTGGAGCTTCGCGATTTGAGATGACGTGGCATTGACTTCGCGCGGAAGGGACTAGGGTCGGTGTAATCACCTATAAATAGAGGCCGACCCCCTCGAGAGAAGTAGAGAGAATATTCAGAGAAAATCCATTGCTCTAGGTTCGCAGAGGTGGTTCACGAAGGCAGTGTGCTTCGCGAAAGGGGAGCTTCGTGGCGGCTATTCTAGCTCCACAAAAGGCGTGTTCCCCGCGTTGGCTCAGTGAGCTTTGCGAAGAGGCAGGAGCTCCACGACAACCTAAACATTGCGAAGGTCTGTGCATCGTGAGAGTGCTTCGCTATAGAGCTTCGCGAAAAGCCAGGAGCTTCGCGAAGGCTTGTTTGAGCTTCACGAAATTGGGAGCCTAGCGAAGTAGGGTGCTTTGCAAAGGCGTTTCTAAATGAATTGCCCAGTGGTTAAGAGGAAAAGTGGTATTCATCAGTGGATGAAAGTTGGACTATAACAGAGCATCCATCAACAGTTAAGGATGCATGTATTCAGGAAAATGAATATACCTACAGGTCTATAAACTGTGAGTGAATCCCTTCCAAGAGCAGTGAGCTTAGGAAGAGGAAGAAGGTGATCCTCTCCACCGGCAGTGAGCCAGAGAGAGGGAAATAGGGAGTGACCCTTGAGAAAGCAGTGAGCTGACCCTAAACATTGTAATGGTAGTGAGCCTGGGCATAGAAGTGATCTAGCCCAAAAGTTGTATCCACATCTAGTGAAGAATAGTGGAATTTGGTACGTCCGGCAACTTTTCGAAGTATGCTCCTTGGATGTAGCCCAGTGAGGGTGAACCAAGTAAAAATCTTTGTGTCTACTTGTTTGCTTCCATGCATTACATTCAATGTATCACCATCAGATAAAGAAGAAACTAAGTGTTCGTAATAATCACACGAGTGCAAAAAAAGTGACCCTTGTAATAAAAGAGGTGAAGATCCAGTGGGGCAGGAAGTATTTTGTGAAAGAATATCTATACCTTGATTCACCCCCCCTCTCAGGGTATATAGGACCCTATTGGTCCAAACAGATTTATTATACAAAACTCCCATTGAAGGTTTTGTGATATGTTTGACTGTGGATGTGTTATTTTTATACCATTCATGGATTATGGAGAAAGTATTGACATATCACATGCTAGTTTTAATACGAATGTTTATGTTATGTTTAGACCATTTCATATGAGGAATGCATTGGACTTAGTATATGATGGGTGGAGCCTGCTATAGCTCCTCGATGCATCGGTAGGTCTCATGAGACAAACTAGTGTCTTGGCACAAGGCCTTGATAAAAACTTATTTGTAGTCTTGGCACGAGGCCTTGGATATGTGGTTATGATAGTCTGACTTTATGGATTCCATCATTATGAAAGTGGTTATTGATATTGTATGTGATTATTCGATTATTAGAATATCCATGTGAATAAGTAAATGGCATTATTTCATTTTATTTTTTCCATACTATGTTGAAGTTTAAGTTTAAAAGGATTTTGTTTTAGTTATACATTTCCTTAAATGTTTATGCTTATTTATGAAAGTTTCTGCTATATTGCTTACCCTTACAGAGCGTTTGAGCTCACCCCTTTCTAGGTTTTATTTTTCCCAGGATTCCATGAATTATATTGTGATTTATATGTAGGGTTAAGATAAGGGAATAATGGGATTCATAAAGAATTATTTATGTTGTTTTGTATGTTATGAAGTGTAATGTAACATTCATGCATGTAATCTATTTTCCAAGACCACTAAACAGATCAGTCCTTCAAGACTTGATTCCTTGAAATCATGCCAATGTATTAAAATAATGCACCGACTCTGGGTAACTGGGGTCGGGGTGTTACAGAGAAGCTCCGAATTCGACCGTGCCTATAAATAATAGGCCACCCCTCTTTATTCCAAATGAACTTAAGAGAGAAAATCTGGAATCGCTCAGATTTCATGAAGCAAGGGGTTCTCCAAAATTCAAGGATTCCAAGAAATAATGAGCTTTGTGAAAATACTATCCATGTCTTAACTGAAGTCAATGCTTCTAAGTGTTGAGTGATTCATGAAGATCGGATGTTCTATGTTGGATCAGTGGGCATTACGAAGTAAGTTGTTCCCAGAAGGAAGTGTGCTTCGTGAAGAAAGTGGGTTCCATAAAGAAAAATTTGTTTTGAGAAGGGGTTTTCTATGATAAAGCTAGATCTCTATGAATTCTAGAGTTCTGTAAAGGGTTGATCCCTACGAATTAGTATGCTCTGTGAAGCAGTGTGCTCTACGAAGCTATGTGCTCTTCAAATTTGCATGCTCTGTGAAGGGTTGAACATCACAAAGGGTGTTCTCAAGAGGCAATATTGGAATATCAGTTATAAGGGGACATGACATTCAGTGTGCATCAAATCAGGTCTAAGTGAAATCAGAATACCACACTAAGTCAAGGATAATGACTTTAATTCCAAATCATTGAAGAGAGATTCAAGTTGATATCCCAAGTAAGAATTCTCTAAAGATAGTGAGCTAAGGTTAGTCAAATGATGTGTTCTGAGGCAATTGATGAGCTATCCCTAAACCCATGTAATGTAAGTGATCCTGACATAGAGTTAATGTGGCCGAACATTGTAATCTATAACTAGTGAAGATTTGTATGTTTGGATATGACAGACACACTATCGGCATATGATCCTTGGACATAGCACATAGTGGTGAACCAAGTAAAAGTTTTTTTGGTCCCTCGAATGTGATAGTGTGATTTTTATTCTTATACATCATATATGTTTAATGATTTCCTATCAATGTCAGAACAAGATCCATCCATTTAAAAATAAAATGTTGACACCCTGATTCACCCCTCCCCTCTCAGGGTGTTTCATAGTCCTTCAATAACCACCCCCTTTTTTCAATCACCTAACACACCACTCATTCCCTTGACCAATTCTTGATAACCCAGTCAATGATACCCTTAGAAATAATTTTTGAATCTTCCTCAATCTGATATGACTACTCAGTGTTCTTATAGACATAGTTGAAAAATCCTTAGAGTTGTTAACCCAACAAAAAAAATTCCTCAGGTCAATCCCAAACTATTTATATTCCTTAACATGGATCTATACCATATTTTATATAAGAATGATCTCCCCTATTGGTAATGATTCATGGAAAAATTGGATCACCTCTCATCTTGGTTACAAGCATCAAATGTCTTCTGAGGTCAATTTGATGGGTCCCATGTTTTGAATATTCTCCTTAATTTACTCTCATTTTTATATCCCCATTTTCAGTAGTGTGATTCAAGGAAATTCATTTCAAAAATAGTGTATGATCATCCCCATTAATCCTTTTATTCTTAATTGCATTTTGATTCTTTGGAATCTTAATTCAAATCCTCCATTTCTTCCTCTAATTAGGTATAATCCAATTCCCCTGGCATTACCCTGCCCACACACCCATGCACACTGGAAAAGAATGTTGTTAATGAAAAATATCTCTCTCTCTATGACCAATATCTTTTTAATTGGAACATTCCTAGTTATCGTTGGATCATTCTCACCCCAACCTTTTATTCCATATCCAACACTCTCAAATAAGAAATCAATATTTTATTAATCCTTTGTTTCTCACAATGAACATCAGTCACATGGTCTTAGAAGTTTATAGTTTATCAAATTATTTATATGATCAAGATGGGACTAAGAGATGATTCATGAAATTGAAGAAAAAATTAAATATTATTTCCATAAAATAGGAAGAAAAGAAGGGGGTCTTTCATAAGCTTGATCCTTTCCCTTATTAAAAAAACAAATAGTGATAAATCCCTCCTATGGCTTGTCTCGGGTAAGGGAATACTCTAACTCATCCATGCTCTTCTTGGTGGCCTCAAGAGCCACCTGCACCTGGCTATATCTAACTCCTCCACCTTAACTAAATGGTGAACCAGCTCAACATGGATTTTTAATCAACCCTTTTCAGCCCTGCACTATTCTTCCAAAGATGCTACATCTACCACCTTAACCTATGGTGTGACCAACTATGCCCCCAGTCAGTTAATGATGTTTCCTTATACAGCAATGAAAACCTCATGCTATTGAGAATGCTCCAATAACCATGTCATCTCTTTTTTTGATATCCAATGTTGCATGGAGCCTTGAGAAGTTTCATGGTACCAATAATTTTCAATCTGATATCATTTGACATGGACCCTCTTTGTGAGGAAATCTCAGGACAATGAATGGAGGGTGTGGGAGTCTACCCCATTGGTCCCCAATTTTACTAGCCAGTGAAAATGGATTTTATCTTATTGAGCATGTCTTACAATTGGGTGCATGTGATTATGATTGTCATGGTCCTCAATTAACTATGTTATATAACCTAGTTCTCCTTATTGAAATCAGTCCCAAAATATTCCATGTCATCATGTGCCTCGAGCAAGTACTCATGGATGACTATAAAAAAACTGAAAACCGGACCCACCTCAAATATCCTCTTGAATGGGCTTGTCCCCATGTTTAAGGGGGTAATTGTATCACCTGGATCTCCACCAAAATTATTTTCCTTATCAAATTTAGGCTTTGATAAACCCTCAGTCATATCCACCAGTGTGGCATGCCACTCACTCAAGATCTGGAATGACCACTTTTTAAAAGTGGGATAATCAACGCATAACCCCAACAATGGGGTAGAAGTTGATTCCATGGGATCCTTAGGCATTCTTGGAAATGAGAAAAACCCATGAACATTATTGAATATAACGAGATAGTGACCACTTTGAGATACAATAATCAGGTAAAATTAATCCATGCAAAAGGAAACTTATATGATTTGAAGGAATAAACAACATCCATCTACTCCACCCATCAACAACCATGGAATGAGTGTATTCCACTATGACTAACATATATAAGATTTATTTCTCAAAGGAGAGGTCCACCACTAGAGATCCCTCAATACTAGTATGAACCCCCTATACACCACATGGTACTCTAAGGTATTAGGTGTAAGAGCTATACATGATAAAAAAACATGTAAGTGTATAGAACTTAATCATTTGATAAGGAAAGAAAAGAAAACTATAGAGGGTATAATTCCAAATTTACCTTGGGAATGTTAGAAGATCTGGATGATCAGCCATCCAAGGTGTCACACTCCATCAATTTAATGACCAATTATTATAATTCTAGGGTGGGGACCCTATAGATGTTTATGAGGTTAAGATAACCTAGAGCCTCCTACCAGCCTCCTTTGCAAATGCCTCCCCTACTAAGAATTCATGAGTAGAGTCTGATTTATGCTCCTCAGTGCCTGTAGAAACACCATATCTAACCTCAATAGAGGCCAACTAGTCCTCTCATGATAATTATTACATGGATTAAAATCATTAGTTAGAGAGGTGAAAGGGAAAAAATATCAATTTTAATATAAATATTATGGAATGGATTCTTACATTTCAAATGAGGAGTTCCATCAGTTCATCATCCCAAAGAGTAACCTTCCCACCCACATGAGGACTTGCCTGATTAGTGACCAAGCCCCATGAATTTTCACCATTGGCACATCGAGAGTCTGTTCCATGAGCCTCTAACTCATGGGATTGTGTAATAGAAATAGTCACCTCCTTGGGTACCTCTCCGACCTTATCTCACACCCAGGAGGTGAGGGGATTTCCGTACCCACACCACCATGTCTAATAATCTATAACCTCTAGGTACATAAGTATTTCCCAAAAATAAACCCGAGTAGTTATCCTAGTGAGTTAGAGCTCAAAATTATTGATTCCATCCGTAGTGAGCCATCTATATAAATAAATAAACATTTAAGAGAACCTAAGAATATCCCACACCTTCTGGAGATTAGGATATATGGAATCTTCCGGAACATTCACTATGTAGTTAATCTTCTTCCCTAGAGCTTCCTTAGACCCACTTTCTTCTAATTAGTAGCTTTAGACTTTCTCTGAGGGTCACATATATGGGAGCTCAATAACTCAAGATGTGCCAGCTCTAAGTTCCCTCTAATATGTTTGAGGTGTGGTATGCCCCAAAACTCCCCCACCCTCACCACTCCAACATGTGCTCTCCTTGACTCATAGCATGTACCCTAGAGAGTTTCCTTCCTTAAACTATGACGCTCATGGGGTTCATCTGTGGGTGCCACACTCCTCACCCATTCTCAAAAAACAGTACCCAATAATTCCTCTAATTAGTTGATGGAATAATTATGGGTGATTTTGGTGTTGGTGTTGGCCATCAATTGGATCATAGACACCATGGATCCTTTAGTAATTATCATCCACCATAGAGAGCGGGGGACATAGGTTTGTTGTTCTATTAGAACCCCTATTTTCACATAAATCATTGGCTGGTGTATGCACCCAAACTAATTATCAAATAAATATGGGGTGTATTTATTTTAATTAGTATTAATATCAATATATACAACCAAAAACCCAGCTCAAAATGCCTAGAGGTACCCCCTTTACTTCATCATCCTCATCAAGATGTAAACCATTTCCCCAACTGGGGTTGATAGGGGATGTAATTTGAAATTAATGATTTCTATGATGGTTGAAATCATCCCAAATTCACTAAGTACCATCAGTTGAACCCAAAAAATGTTTGGTAGGGAAGCTTGGAGACTATAATTTAGATGGTGGGTAAAGGAACTTAAAAATTTATCTCCCCTAAAATAAATCCCTAAACATCCCTATAATAACTATAATAAACCATATATTTTCATGGGTATTTCCCCCTTCACAAAATATCTTAAATGGTTCTACAATAATGCTAGAAATAAGACCCACCATATTCACCTTGTTGTATATCATGGTTGTTTCCATCACTACATTTCCTTCGACACAAATCCATGTGAGGATCCCTAAGAAAATATCCACCCACATAGAAAGGTGGATAGTGATGTTCCATGGCAGATCTCTTGGAGACAATACACCATGTGATCTCCCCAGTCCTGATACCATACATAATCCAACATTAACCAATACGAACTCAGATTCCTATTGAGGGAGGTACTCGGGTGTTGCTTTGGCCTCCTTGAAATTCTTTCCACTATCACATTCATGAATAGGAATATCCATGTATCTAAAAAGATACTGTATTTTAAAGATAGGTAGTGCCTGAATAATAGTTTCATCTAATCCATTACAATGTTCACCTTCATTATCATCTGGACTTAGTTTTCTCAGGCATTGGGTACTAAGGGGGAACTCATCATACTGAAATCCCATAAGGGGAATCCTTATGATGTCATGCATTTCTAATAAACTAATCCCCACTTCTCTAAGGGAAGGTATAAGGTGTATGTTCTTGGGTTCCTTCAGTTGAGGATCTCTAGCAGAAACTCTATTTAATGATATATATGAAATTAGGTTATCCACACTTCACCATATAGTCCAATTTCAGGTTGTATAGTCTGACACTCCTAGCACATGTATCATACTCAATAGTCCCACACCCATTCATCTATTATGTTCCCCCTAAACCACAATCCCTAGTCCTTATACAATCCCATCAGGTTATTCAATATACTGTCTTGGATGTGTCTTTCTTAATGGTCAATGAACTCCTCATCTACCATATATTCTCTAGCTACTATCCTCATGCTGGCGCTCAATGTATAGATGAAATCATCCCCATTATCATTTAGTTAGTGGCCTTCATCAAAAATATTATAATTCTAGTGTTCGACATAATGATATAAATATAACGTCAGTCTGTTGGTCTCCATGGTTGAGAAGCTACATCATCGAGAATTCCAAAATTGTAAAGGGGGATTGTGTTTCTTAGTAGATATCTCATATTTTCCTCCATTAATAGTTTTAACAACACCATTTTCTAAGAAATAACCCTTTGTTCTTGAGAGATAAGATGGTTTCTATCCATTTATTTAATCTTGGAATTAGTAGTAGTGGTAATATATGTAGATTTGTCACCCATTTCTAACTATTTTTTGTTTTCAAAGGCTAGATCAAACAACATGATGAAGTCTCATGTAACACCCCGAGCTTCCATGATACACTTCTCATTCAATAATGCAATAGCTTGCATTGTACGCAACTTCGAGTTCTAACACACCGCAACTAATCAAAGTAGCCGTTATGAATAGTAATAACCACTTTTTAAATTTATAGAAATTTTATATTTCAAAATGGACTTCATTTTTGTATTCGTAATATCAAAATTATCCTAAGTTGAATTTTTTGTAACTTTCTGAGAACTTCCAATTTTTTTATGAATATTGAAAAATACTTAAAACAACTTTTTTAATAAAAATAATTTATTGTGATAAATTATACTATTTAGTGGTTTTAAAGTATAATTAGAATATATTTTTACCATTTTATCCAATGGTGGTCATTAGAATTAATTTAACTTTGAAATTGGGCATGAACAATTGTCAATCTTTTGATATAAATTGTTTCTTAAAAACACGCTATTTGTTGTGACAGCGGGAATTAATTATAGAATTAATTAATGCAACTTATATGCTGGTAATTTTTTAAAATAGACATCATTTTTGAATTCGGAATATCAATTATAGCTTAGGGTGAAATTTTTGCATTATTCTGAAAAACTTCAATTTTTGATGAATATTGAAACCACTAAGTGGTACTTATAAAAACTGATTTTTCGTTTAAATGAAATTTTACCACTTCTGTGTTTTGAATTTCAATAATCCGACATACATGGTTGTCATTAAGAAGTAAAATGTGGTTCAATGAGATTAAAATAATTTTTTGGTGAATAGTAACTTTTAAGTTCTTAATCGCGATTAGAGGTAGTTAGTGTAGTTTAAGGTAAAAATAATGTTTTAATAATATGAGATGAGTTTGACACATGTCCTACCCTCATTGGATGTGCCACGGCCGACCAAGAAAATCCATGGGTAAACTTGGGGACTCCATGGAGCCACTTTAGTTAGAAAATGACATATATACCTTTTATTTAATGTTAAAGTAAAAAAAATGACACAAACCTGAAATTTTTTACTAAAAAAATTTTTACATGGGGTTATACAAGTCATAGTTTTGACTATAAATAGTCATTGGAAAGCTAAAATGATTTCCTACATCATAGTAGTTTTTTATAATTTTTAGACATTAAATAGATTAAATTATTTATGACACCATGATGATGAAACGATTACCTCATTAATTAATGATTTAAATAAAATGAAAGGATAATGTAAAATCTAAGGCTTACACTTGTCCAAAGCCTATTGGATGAGTATATTTCGAACCCTTATCACCTTATCCTCGAATTATATAAGTGTGGGACCTTTGGAATCCGAAAAGAATTATATAATAATGTAACATTTACTTACTTTCCAAGAGTGCCCCTCCTCTCCTCTTATAAAAGGCCCCCACCTCTACCACATCATTCACACTTTAAAGCCATTTGGCTCGGCCAACCTCTAACCAAATACTCTCCCAACTTCCCTCCCTTACTCCTAGAAGCCTCACATTGGGCAGAACTCTTCCCAAGGAAGCCTTTGGCTCAAATCAAAAAGAGTTGCCCGATTTTAAGGTAATGTCTTCTCTAATGTTGTTTTGTTTTATTTTTTCTCCAACCCCCTAAACAATTTTTATTCATTTCTTTTGTAAAAACCCCACTATCCTAAATATACTAGGATGTTTTTATAAGAAGGATTCGAGCTACACTTACACACACCTACATCTAATGGTTAAAGAACATATTGTTTCTGTGGATGGCGAATTTTTTCCTCACGAAACGATGATTGTTCAACACTCATATAACACCTCTAATGGTGGAAATTATGATGAAACTGTTTTTATATATGATATATATTATGTTTTTGTTTTCCTTATGATTTTTTATTTTTCATTTATGGAATACCTTTATGGTTTCCATTATGGGTAAATGCAATATTTTCATTTTAGGAAGTGCGGACTACCGCCCCCTCAAAGTGATTTGAATAGTTAATACCATATGTGGGATGTATAAAGGATGGAGTAAATGGTATTATATGATATATTATACATTTATATCATTATGATTTCATTCCATTAAATACGAAATAAAAATTAAAGTAGCGTTCATGCGTACGTAGGGCTTACCGTCTCCATGAACGGTGCAATTCATTTCTTACCTCTAAATGTTACGTAATATTATAAATTAATTTATATACTGGATATATATGATATATATGATATCTACATCATGAATATAATTATGGATATAATGGATATTTTACCATTTGAACAACTTGTAATTATAAGAAGTTTATTGTTGACTCAAGTACCAAAGATCGACAAAACGACCGTTATTAACTTAAATAATTACATAATGTTCATAAAATTGTAATAAGTGATATAAAAAGGATAATGAAATTGAAAATGGTTCTTAATAAGGTAGATATTAACTCTAGTTTATTATTCAGGAGGTTAAAGAACGGTTGAGTCAAGTTGGACACGAGGTAAGGGAACTTCTTAACCCAATTTCCATTCATTGGGTTAATCTCCTGCTTTCAAATTATGTAATGTTATTATTATGTCCTATCTTGTATTTTTACTTTCTTTATGTGTACTTATAGTTAATACACATAATAGATCTATTTTATTTAAAAAATGATCTTTTAAGGGGCTTTGTCTCAATCTCCATTCATTGAGGCATATTTAGTTTTATACACAACCTTCTTTTATACGGTGTATAAACCCCTTTGAATTTTACGTTTATTCAAAAGGAATCTTTTTATACGAAGAATTTACTAAATGAAAAAAGGGGATGTTTTTGTCGTACATATGCGGCGACAACGACTTCTCTGCCGCCGTGACCATTATTTGAGTTTCGGCTTCCTCTACAATCCATACAATTTTTTAAAAGAAAAATAAATACCATGTTTTACTTTTCTTTTATTTTGGTATTGAAAATGGTTTTGAAAGTGTTTTTATTATATCAATGTGTTTTATTGATATCTTTTGATTGAAATATGGAAATTTTATGTTTCCTTTATGCATGTTTTATGTGATACGATTATGTTATGGTTTATGATATGTTTAAACCTATTCATATGAGGAATGCATTGGACTTAATAACTGACGGGTGGAGCCCGCTATAGCTCCTCGATGCATCGGCAGGTCTCATGAGACAAACTAGTGTCTTGGCATGAGGCCTTGACAAAATCTTATTTGTTTTCTTGGCACGAGGCCTTGGCTACGTGGTTATGATAGTCTGGCATTATGCATTCCATCAATATGAAAGTGGTTATTGATATTGCATGTGATTATTCGACCAGTAGAATATCCATGTGAATAAGTAAATGGCATTATCTCATTTTACTTTTGCCATATTATGTTGAATTTCATGTTTAAAAGGCTTTTGTTTTAGTTATACATTGCCTTAAATGATTATTTTTATTGATGAAAGCTTCCGCTATATTGTTATCCTTACTGAGCATCTGAGCTCACCCCATTCAATGTTTTAATATTTTCTAGGATGTGAAGAAGTATTTTATGAATGATCTGCAGGGATAGACAGAAGAGGATATGAGTGTGGACTATGAAGACTTTATTATTAGTTTTTTACTTTATGATGTAATATAAGACTTATGAATGTATCTAGTGTTTCCAAGGCTACTAAACTAATCGGCCTTTCTAGACTTGATCTTTTGTGATCATGCCAATGTTACAAAGTAATGCACCGACTCTGGGTAGCTGGGGTCGGGGCGTTACAGTTGGTATCAGAGGCAGTTTAGTACTAACCTTGGAAGCTAGATTTAGATAAACTCTGATTAGAGCACATAGCCCGAAGATAGACTTTGAGGATTAGTATAGAATAACTTCCTAGAATTTTGGTATTGTAGAGATGTTGTGAGTTTTCCAAGAAATACATCCATGTCTGGATATGAGCAGGTAGAGGTGGCTCTGGCACAGATGTACCTAGGGGTAAAACCCGAAAACACCGCTTTGAGCTAGACTTGAACGGGAACTGGTGCACGACAACGGGCCTTGCTGCACTCTTGGTTACGACACTCCCGGGGGATATGCTTAGGATAATTCTCATTTTCTTTACAAACCACTATGAAGGGTTATGAGTATATACTTCCTCAAAGAAAACATTTCTTTTTATGATTATGGATTATATCCATAAATAGTTCAATTTATGTAAAGTATTTTACAAGTACGGAATTATGTATTTTGATTCATAAACTAATCTAGTTTATGCCATTATTTAGAAATGGCGCCTAATGGAAGGAATGGAAACCGTATCAATGCACGCACTCCATGTAGTGATTTCCCTCCTACTCAAGATAATTATTGTGGAGTTGGAGATACAACTGGTGCTGATCAAATTATTACCATACTGGGACAACTCACTCAGGTTATGAATAATAACCTTACTCGTATGGAGCACCCTGATCCGCAACGTGGAGGATCAATGTTAGACCGCTTCATGAGGAAACAACCACCAGCATTTAATGGGGGTAAAAATCCATTAGTAGTTGAGAAATGGATAAACTCCTTAGACAAAATATTCCATGCCTTGGGGAGTAGCGAAAGGGAGAAGGTTATCATGGCAGTTTACCGCCTCACTGGAGATGCCGATCAATGGTGGTCATTGATTCAAAATACAAAGGAAGATGATGACGTATCGAATATGGAATGGAGGGAGTTCAAAGAGATTTTCCTATAAAAATACTATCCTCGTGACCATCGAGCAGATATGGAAAGACAATTTTTGAGTCTGAGACAAAAGGAGGATGAGAATGTCGCAAAGTATGAGGCCAACTTTACAAGGTTAGCAAGGCATTCTGCAGATTATATATCTAACCCAAGAAGTAATATTGATCGTTTCTTTGATGGGTTAAAACCATTTCTCCGTCGAGCATTAGTCTCACAAACCTTCTCGTCATTCGAAGATATTGTCTCGTGTTCTATCAAGACAGAAAAGGAATTCTCTAAGTCTTATGACAACAAAGTAACGCAAGAGAAGAAGAGAACGGTGGAACAAGAGACAGATAAAGGGAAAAAGGGAAAGAAGGATTTTCCATTATGCGATAATTGTGGGAATAATCACCCTGGTACTTGCCTAAAAGGAATGGGAGTTTGTTATAAATGTGGGGAAAAAGGTCACCAGGCGTGTGATTGTAAGGGAAAGAAAGAGGCTATCAATGTTGAATGCTACAATTGTAGGGAAATGGGGCATTATGCAAATGAATGTCCTAAGCGTCAGGGAAACTTACCTCAGAAAAGGCCAAGGGATCAAGGACAATCTTATGCTGTTACTACAGTTGAAGCGGAATAATAAATGTATTTGTGTTTTTGGACTCAAGAACTAGATTATGGTTATAAGAATAATGTGATATATATAAGGATTGTACTGCAGTACATGTTGATTTCATTAAGGTTTTAATATGATGAAGGTAATCATATTTTTGTATGTGACAATAAGAGAAACTTTACTTTGTTTGGGGAATCTGATGTTATAATTTATTTTGGAATTTAAAGACCTTTTAGAAAAAGTCTAGACAGAGGTATTTTGGATAACTTTGGATAGTATTGTTTAAGGTTAAAACATTTATGAAGATTATTTTTGGAATATTATAGTTTTAGGAAAAGGACAACCTGCAGGGTGGGGCATAACCCGTCGCGTCGGACAAAGCTGCAGGAATCGAACCCACAACCATGGTGCGACAGGCCCTTATTACCTACCACTAGCCTACAGGAAGTCCCTGGTTATTACAAAAATAGTTTTACTAATCTAAATGGTATGTGTTAATATTTGGAACCTTATACAATTAGGATAAATAGAATATTTTTGAGTTGTATTACCTTTTAGAGTGAAAGATGGGTTTGTGGTAAAAATTATTTAAAGAATGAAAGTCTACATGACAAGTATGTATATTCCCTTACGTTCTTATTAAATCTCCTAAATAAATTCCTAAACTTTATAAAAGTTAACTCAAAACAAAAATGTTGTCGGTGAACTTTTCCTAATGGGGAATCAATGATCGTTTAACCAATCACAAGTTTGTGATTTTCTTGTAGTTAAACTTTCTCCTAATCCTGTTTTCTATAACTCTCCATCAGACCATGATGGTTTGTTTCTCCTCCATATACATATTTTCATAGAATCCTAGAATGGGATATCTCGGGTGACCTTTGTACTTATCTTGCTTTCTTTTAATGTTATGTATTTATTAACCTTATTTCTAATGTGGGTTTTTCACAAATGTATTTTCTATTTTCAACCTTTTGTTTTCAAATAAAAATTTCAAATTGTGAGGACGCAATTTATTGAAGGAGGGTAGAATGTAACACCCCGAGCTTCCATGATACGCTTCTCATTCAATAATGCAATAGCTTGCATTGTACGCAACTTTGAGTTCTAACACACCGCAACTAATCAAAGTAGCCGTTATGAATAGTAATAACCACTTTTTAAATTTATAGAAATTTTATATTTCAAAATGGACTTCATTTTTTTATTCGTAATATCGAAATTATCTTAAGTTGAATTTTTTGTAACTTTCTAAGAACTTCCAATTTTTTTATGAATAGTGAAAAATACTTAAAACAACTTTTTTAATCAAAATAATTTATTGTGATAAATTTTACTATTTAGTGGTTTTAAAGTATAATTAGAATATATTTTTAACATTTTATCCAACGGTGGTCATTAGAATTAATTTAACTTTGAAATTGGGCATGAACAATTGTCAATCTTTTGATATAAATTGTTTCTTAAAAACATGCTATTTGTTGTGACAGCAGGAATTAATTATAGAATTAATTAATGCAACTTATATGTTTGGAATTTTGTAAAATAGACATCAATTTTGAATTCGGAATATCAATTATAGCTTAGTGTGAAATTTTGGCTTTATTCTGAAAAACTTCAATTTTTGATGAATAGTGAAACCACTAAGTGGTACTTATAAAAACTGATTTTTCGTTTAAATGAAATTTTACCACTTCTGTGTTTTGAATTTCAAAAATCCGACATATATGGTTGTCATTAAGAAGTAAAATGTTGTTCAATGAGATTAAAATAATTTTTTGTTGAATAGTAACTTTTAAGTTCTTAATCGCGATTAGAGGTAGTTAGTGTAGTTTAAGGTAAAAATAATGTTTTAATAATATGGGATGAGCTTGACACATGTCCTACCCTCATTGGATGTGCCATGGCAGACCAATACAATCCCTGGGTCAACTTGGGGAACCCATGGAGCCACTTTAGTTGGAAAATGACATAAATACCTTTTATTTAATGTTAAAGTAAAAAAATGACACAAACATGAAATGTTTTACTAAAACAATTTTTACATGGGGTTATACAAGTCATATTTTTGACTATAAATATTCATTGGAAAGCTAAAAAGATTTCCTACATCATAGTGTTTTTTCATAATTTTTAGACATTAAATAACTTAAATTATTTATGACACCATGATGATGCAGTGATTACCTCATTAATTAATGATTTAAATAAAATGAAAGGATAATGTAAAATCTAAGGCTTACACTTGTCCAAAGCCTATTGGATGAGTTTATTTCGAACCCTTATCACCTTATACTTTAATTATATAATTGTGGGACCTTTGGAATCCGAAAATCATTATATAATAAAGTAACATTTCCTTACTTTCCAAGAGTGCCCCTCCTCTCCTCTTATAAAAGGCCCCCACCTCTACCACATCATTCACACATTCAACGCATTTGGCTCGGCCAAACTCTGCCCAAATACTCTCCCAACTTCCCTCCCTTACTCCTATAAGCCTCACATTGGACAGAATGCTTCCCAAGGAAGCCTTTGGCTCAAATCAAAAAGAGTTACCCGATTTTAAGGTAATGTCTTCTCTAATGTTGTTTTGTTTTATTTTTTCTCCAACCCCCTAAACACTTTTTATTCATTTCTTTTGTAACAACACCAGTATCCTCAATATACTAGTATGTTGTTATAAGAAGGATTCGAGCTACACTTACACACACCTACATCTAATGGTTAAAGAACATACTGTTTCTGTGGATGGCGAATTTTTGCCTCACGAAACGATGATTGTTCAACACTCATATAACACCTCTAATGGTGGCCATTATGATGACACTATTTTTATATATGATATATATTATGTTTTTGTTTTCCTTATGATTTTGTATTTTTCATTTATGGCATACCTTTATGGTTTCCATTATGGGTAAATGCGATATTTTCATTTTAGGAAGTGCGGACTACCGCCCCCTCAAAGTGATTTGAATAGTTAATACCATATGTGGGATGTATAAAGGATGGAGTAAATGGTATTATATGCTATATTATACTGGAATTATATTATACATTTATATCATTATGATTTCATTCTATTAAATACGAAATAGAAATGAAAGTAGCGTCCATGCGTACGTACGGCCTACCGTCTCCATGAACGGTGCATTTCATTTCTTACCTCTAAATGTTACACAATATTATAAATGAATGTATATACTGGATATATATGATATATATGATATCTACATCATGAATATAACTCTGGATATAATGGATATTTCACCACATGAACAACTTGTAATTATAAGATGTTTATTGTTGACTCAAGTACCAAAGATCGACAAAACGACCGTTATTAACTTAAATAATTACATAATGTTCATAACATTGTAATAAGTGATATAAAAAGGATAATGAAATTGAAAATGGTTCTTAATAAGGTAGATATTAACTCTAGTTTATTATTCAGGAGGTTAAAGAATGGTTGAGTCAAGTCGGACACGAGGTAAGGGAACTTCTTAACCCAGTTTCCATTCTTTGGGTTAATCTCCTACTTTCAAATTATGTAATGTTATTATTATGTCCTATCTTGTATTTTTACTTTCTTTATGTGGACTTATAGTTAATAAACATAATAGATCTATTTTATTTAAAAAATGATCTTTTAAGGGACTTTTTCTCAATGTCCATTCGTTGAGGCATATTTAGTTTTATGCACAACCTTCTTTTATACGGTGTATAAACCCCTTTGACTTTTAAGTTTATTCAAAAGGAATCTTTTTATATGAAGCATTTACTAAACAACAAAAGGGGATGTTTTTGTCGTACATATGCGGCGACAACGACTTCTCTGCCTCCATGACCATTATTTGAGTTTTGGCTTCCTCTACAAGCCATACCATTTTTTAAAAGAAAAATAAATACCATGTTTTACTTTTCTTTTATTTTGGTATTGAAAATGGTTTTGAAACTGTTTTTATTATATCAATGTGTTTTATTGATATCTATTGATTGAAATGTGGAAATGTTATGTTTCCTTTATGCATGTTTTATGTCATACGATTATGTTATGGTTTATGATATGTTTAAACCTATTCATATGAGGAATGCATTGGACTTAATAAGTGACAGGTGGAGCCCGCTATAGCTCCTTGATGCATCAGCAGGTCTCATGAGACAAACTAGTGCCTTGGCATGAGGCCTTGAAAAAATCTTATTTGTGGTCTTGGCACGAGGCCTTGGCTACGTGGTTATGATATTCTGGTGTTAAGCATTCCATCAATATGAAAGTGGTTATTGATATTGCATGTGATTATTCGACCAGTAGAATATCCATGTGAATAAGTAAATGGAATTATCTCATTTTACATTTGCCATATTATGTTAAAGTTCATGTTTAAAAGGCTTTTGTTTTAGTTATACATTGCCTTAAATGTTTATGTTTATTGATGAAAGCTTCCGCTTTATTGTTATCTTTACTGAGCATCTGAGCTCACCCCTTTCAATGTTTTAATATTTTCCAGGATGTGAAGAAGTATTTTATGAATGACCTGCAGGGATAGACAGAAGAGGATATGAGTGTGGACTATGAAGACTTTGTTATTAGTTTTTCACTTTATGATGTAATTTAAGACTTATGAATGTATCTAGTGTTTCCAAGTCTACTAAACTAATCGGTCTTTCGAGACTTGATCTTTTGTGATCATGCCAATGTTACGAAGTAATGCACCGACTCTGGGTAGCTGGGGTCGGGGCATTACATCTCATGCATGTCACCCTACCTTGTGAAAGTTATCACTAGTTCATGCAAAACCACTATAGAATAAATTATATATCTTATGAAATTTTGGTGATTTAAGAAATGGGTTGAAATAATTTCATGATGTTAAGGGTCGGGAGTTCACGTAGGTGGTTTTGTGTTCTGTGCATGAGAGAAGAGTTGTCACATGCGAAAGTTAGGTAGTTGTACCTAGGCCCACCTGACACTATTTATAGGCTTTGAACCACTATGTTACACATGTTCACAATAGGGTTGTGTGAATCAACCTCAATTTTGTGAGAAATTGTGCAAAATTTCCCAACATTTAGTATTTTCCATAGAATTCAACCATCTTCTTCCCCATTAGCTCCAACTCCAAGGGCATATATTGTGTCAAAAGAATTTAACGACTATAAAAATTCATTTTATTTTAAAATATTGGGAAAATTCTACTTGGTGGAACATTTTGTAGAAAAGGAGACATTTCCTCACAACTTGGGGAATTTACGCATAACACAGAATTTTAGTACACAATTCAATTGTGCTTGAAAGATGACAGAAATTCCTTGAATTATGTGATTTCCCAAGCTAAATCAATTATATTCATCCAAACCATAGTTTCATGACCCAAAAATAAATTTTGTGATAAAACTAAATGTGTGGGACCTAGCATTTGGTAGTTAAATGTTTCCATAAATAGAGAATAACCACCAAATTTTCAGGTACAAACCTCTAGAAGTTGAACTGCCAAGATTGTTCTCATGAAACTATATTTTAAATAAAATATCATAAATACTTATATATATATATATAGGTAGATAAAAATCATGGTATATCTCACTTATTTCAAAAAATATTTCATCATTTGTTAAAGATGTCATCACATAACTTCCCTTGAAGGACAGGATGGTTCTTGTGAGATGAATTTTCATTGTGAATCCCCGGTATTCGTGACCCAATATTTTACATGAAAATATATCCCTTGAATTTTTTACATATCCTTATGATATAGATTATAACTCTCATAACATTCATGATGTGAAAATATTCATTGTTGTTCAAAAAATCCTTAAGCTCCCCAACCCAATACCTCTTTATTCCAAAAATAGTTGCGCACAGGTTGAGTGCTCAAGTGCCCTACACCAATCAAAAAAGAGTTCATTTTTATGAAACATGATTTCTTGATAGGTATCATAAACCATCATATCTAGGACCTTTTCTTCAAGAAGAGACTGTAAATATTATCACCTCTCTCTCCCATGAATAGGCAACCTAGCCTCCAGACCCCCACATGTCACCCCAACAAAGAGAGCGTCATTAAGGGAATATTCATTCTATTCCCTTAGAGGTAAAGTGGGATACCTACTCATGAAAGGCATACCAACATTATAATCCCAACGAAATTTAATATATAATACTTTCAACTATATAACATCCACTTCTTAGTCTTGTGATGTAAAATTTCATGTTAACGCATTAGTAGTATGATGTTAAACGACATGAAATTTTGTTTTCCCATGACGTTAGACTGAATGATGGCATCCTCATCAAATAATATTTTAATTTATAATTACCCTATGTCTCTAAAATTGTATTCATCATGTGATAGGACAAAGATAAATTACCAGCTTTCAAAAAACAACTCTGGATAATCCCCAAGCATTCCCTTGCCTCCCTCCTTTCATGAAAAATTTTTCCATGCCAAATGGTGTTAAAGAGCATAGGCTAGTTTTATAACACACTAAACTATACACTTGAACTACATGGGTTTTTATTACTATCTCTTAATATGTTATTTAGGATTCCTCTCTAAGGTTCAAACCTATCACCATCAAAAATCCATCAATATTCCCCTAGGGATTCGACAACCACAAAGTGTTATAATTGCTCTGAGGGGAACACTGAACCCCTCACCATCCAAACATGATGTCCTCATTACACCTCAACATCACCAGGTGATTATAATCCACATAAGTCCCAATATGTTAGAATAATATATGGGAATGTCTCCATAAGAATTAAATTTTACGAATGTGTCCCCATAATACATTAAACCTATGATTGTGTCCTTATAATACATTAAGCCTATGAACACTATCAAGGTATCAGAACCCCTTCTACATGGAAATTGCATGATATTCCATGGGTGAGGAGCCTATGATTCCCTACATGTGAATAATAAGTTTCCTGACATGATGTGTATTTTACTACACATTTAGCATATAATAAACATGAGTCTCCATGTATGAAAAGTACTGTATACTAGAGGAAGTGATCCATGAATTCCTTATGTCCCTGGTGTAAGTTTCCTCATAATTAATATTGGGTGTCTTGGGTCCAAAACCTAATAATTGTCTCACATGAGATTCCCTAATCTCAAAAGGAGGAATATTTTTATATATTCCCATCAAACACAACAATCCATAATGGTATATACATGTCTAATGTCACCATTATCTATAATTAAAATATATTTATCATCACAACATTAAATACTGTAATTAAGTAGTGTCCAGTTCAAGATGGAATTGGGAAATTTATTCATAAACATGTATTAAATATATTAAGGATACCCACACTAGGTTAAAAATCCCAAGAGTATTCCATACAAGGAAGATCTAATGTCCCATCATCTCATTCTGATCAAAGAGATGACACCATCAACCTGTTTATAGAGGCTGGCCACCTTTAGAAATATGGAATATAGGGAAACCACTCAAAATGGGCTTTGACCATTCCAAGGGTGTGGACAGCTCTAGGGGATAAAAAAGAAGGAGTGTCTCCTCGATGCATGTCATGACATAAAGCACCATAAAACAGTGCCCATTTTAAGAGAATATTTCGATGTGTTCCCTGAATAATTATCTCTTATTCCTCTTAACTAACAGGTTGTTTTCTCAATTAAATTTATACCCATATCTTTTCCAATATCCATGATCTATATATAGTTTCCACTATTAAACATGAATATCTAAATAAGAAACTATAGATAATTTGGAACATGGGTTTATACACCCAATTGCTTCACAATGGGGTGTATTAGTACTCTTAATCAAGGATAAGTATGGGTCAAGACACCTCTTCATTAATTATCATGATCACAACGAGATCATGATAAGGAATAATTATGATAATCTATGTGGATATTCATATTTATCTAAGGTGGAGCTTCAGTTGGGATATTATCAAGAAAATGTAAAAAAGTTGTGTATCCTCATGTCTACATTTCATACAAGTTACAAACACCAAAAGTTCATATTGATTCTATTTGAACTCACTAATGATCTAGTTATCTTACTGGATATAATGAATAATTCCTTCGGGGATAACCTTGAATTTTTTTTTGTAGTATTTCTATATGAAATTATCATTTACTCCAAAAGTAAGGGGGGCATGATGAGAATTTAAATGTCTTAATGAATACATTTTGAATGGAAAATGTGTATACAGTGTATAGAAAATTAATTTTTTTGATAGAGAAAGTAATATTCTCAGTTCATTTCATAACTATCAATGGGATATATATAGATCCTCTAAAGACATAAGTAATTAAACTATGGGTCTTACTAACATCTATGAAAGATATCTACAAATTACATGGATTACTTGGGTACTATAATCAATTTTTGAGGAACTTCTTGTGATTTTAAAGACCAATAACAAATCAAACTCAGAAGGGAGTGATGGTTCTCTGGATAGATGAATGAGAGACGTTATTTAAAGAGTTAAATAATAGGCTAATAACTACACCAATTCTCACATGACCAACTAGTACGTAAGGATTTGTGATCTGTAACTATGAGTCCAAAAAATGATGGGGTTGTGTACTCTTTATAAAGGAAAAATTGATAGCTTATGCATCCCGCCAGTTAATGATCGATCTATAGACCATCCTAACACATGATCTAAAATTGGCTATAGTGATTTCCACATTGGTGATTTGGTGACATTATCTCTATGGTGAAAATATTGACATATATACATATCATAAAAGACAATAGTATATAATCACAAAAAAATTATTTTAATATGAACCCATGAACGTGGTCATAATTGATCAAGTATTATGACATTTCAATCCATTACCATCATGGGAAGAAGCATAAAGTTCTAGATTATCTAATTATAAATGATCTCACAACCCAATCCATGATGAGGATTGAAATGGATCCAATATTATTAGACATGTAGAGGATGGACATGGTAATGATAAATGTAAATCTTTCTTACCTTTCTCAAATAACTTCTCAACCACCCATTCCTAAAAGTATGAAGGATCCCAAAAGATGATAAGCATCCATAAAAAAGGTAGAGAATATTCTTGAGTAAGAAATTTCAAAATATAGAGTTATAAGGTTAGGAACCTGAAAATGTGTCCCATAAAAACCACAATTAATGGGGAAATTCTTGATAATGTGAATAAATCATCCTTCTCCATTTATATTGGAATAACTATAATTATAGACATACAGTAAAACTTCTTGTGGGATAATATAAAGAAAGACATTATAAAATTTTTACCTATATTATTGGCTGGACTACAAGTCAACGCTTAATAACATAAGTCTAACATCATAATGCAACCATTTCCCATACCATTATTTAAATGATAAAACATAACCATAAATTCTTTTCATAGTAATCCCCAAGACATATAAAAGAAATAACATCATTTCTGCGGTAATTGAACTTCTTACAATGATAGTGCATTTTATTATTATCAAGAAAAAACTCCCTCTTGAAAAAATCTCTATGATATCCACACAAAAAGTGAAAATAAAACATGGATGGAAACTCTTTATTTTATCTAATATTTATCCAAGGAATAATTTGAGGTTTTTTAGAATCCTTCATTAGGTGTTAGATATAGAGCTACATTTTGTTACTTCTTATTCCCCTCAAATGGATGGTCAATATGAGACTACCATTAGATATCTCAGGTACATGCTAGGATCATTTGTAATGGATTTACATTGATGTTAGGATCAAAACCTTCCCCTAGTAGAGATCTCATATAGAAATAGTTTCTATTTTAGAATTTAAATGGATCATTGTGAGGCTCTTCATTAGAAGAGGTGTTAGACTCCAATATGTTTGGAATAAGTTGGGAAGAGAAATACGGTTGGAGTTGATCTTACCCAATTCATGATAGAAAATATTCAAATAATTTTTCATCATATGAAATAAGTCAAATGTAAATTAGAATAGATATATAGTTAATCATCAATGATAACTAGAGTTTGAGGTTGAAGATAAGGTGTTCATTCATATAAAACCATGGATGAATGTAATGTGGTTTTTCAAGAAGTGAAATATTAGTCTAATATACATCATCCCCTTTGAGATATGTGATTTCAATAGTGTTATAGATTATCTAATAACACTCCTAAACAACATAACTCAAGTACATGATTTGTTCCATGTATCAATATTGTGAAAGTACATACTGGACCCCTCACATGTTCTAAATCCATAGGTGGTAACTTTGGAGAACGATTTCTCAAACGAGGAGCAGCAGATAATGATATTATATCATAGAGAAAAATTTATATGAATCATGATAACTCACTCGATCAAAGTACTATAGTGGAACCACAAATTTTCAGAATCTACTTGGGAACTGGAAGAGGTGAATAAATAGAAGTACCCACATTTGTTTTAGTGTATGGAAGAAAATTTTGAAGGTAACATTTCAAAATTGTGGAAGAGTTTAATTACCTTAACAATTAAAAATTAAATTCATTTTTGAATGAATATTTCCCTAATTAGGTAATTTAGTTACAGAAAACACATGAAAAATATCAGTTATATTTTTCCGTTATAAAATATAGATTTTTAAACTTAAATGTCCAATATATATCCTAACCTTTGATAATATATCCATTATATAGAGAACATGAATATTAGTATTTATTAAAGGTTATTATAATACCTAATTGACACAGATGTTGTAATTGATTTCCTCAACCTGTAGCATTGTACTCTATAATTCATATATATCAATGTTTCAATGGGAGATGACATCACTAGGATTTACCCTTGACCAATCCCAAGCCAAGATTCATCAACTGAAACTTGAGTGAAACTATATATGGGGGAAGATCAATCTTAATGAGATCACCACTAAAACCATGTTCAATGGATGACCCCAAGAAAGTTCCACTATTTCACACCTTCCCTATTGGGTGTATGCTAGTGTAATATGGGTTTATGTACCTAGAAACTAGTAGCATGAATTAATCTATTTTCTTTGTAAAAAATTAATTATTATATTTATCCATTTTCATGATTACTTTATATATATACATGATAATATAATGAAGTTGAAATTTTTGATTTTGATATGGAGAAACTCAAATTTTATTTTTGAGAAATAAATATATTGTTTCAATTTTTTTTTGATAATTTCAAGATTTTTTAAATAATTTTTTATGAAATATTCTTATGAAAATAATATTTATTTAAATTTCAAAGATTAGATAATTTTTTGAAGTCCAATGTAATTTTCATAAGGTTTGGAGAGTTATTAGGGTCACAGAAACTAATATTTTCTTATAAATATGTATTTTTAATTGAAAATGTAATTTTCAATATTTAGGTATTTATTAAAAAATTGTTATTTTTTAAATCAACATGTCAAAATTATCCAATGGTTAATTTTTCATTTACTTATACGAGAGTTTATTTTTTGGGTAAAAATTAAATACTGTATAAATATAAAATATGTACTAGGACATAATAATAGCTTAAAATTTATGTAATAAATAATATAATGTTAATATAGAACAAAAAATAGATCTAAAACTTAATATTATGTTTTTTTGAAATTATTTTATTTATTTTACAAACCAATAATCTATTCTCCAAAACCCATATTTTATTTTATTATTTTAAAAATAATTATTTATAATCACGATTCAATTACACATCATAAAGGGTGTTATTTTATGGATTTAGGATCCTAATATAATAAAATATTTAAAACCACTTCTCTTTGGTAGAAACCATGTGAAATACACTATAGGAGGGTTTTTTGTTTTTTTATTTTATCACTTAGAATCCAAAACCAATGTTTAGAGATTAAAAAATAATTCCCCTCTCTTTTTCTATAAATACTTACTTAATATATCATTCTTATTCCCTGAAATTCCATTTATTAATATTTTCCACTATATTTATCTCTATGAATCCTCTCACGGTATTCCCAATATCTTAATATTCTGCTCTCAATCTATTAAAAGAACCCTCTCATGGTATGGGATTATCAACTATCTATTTTTATTTAGGTACTTTTTTTATACTAAGTCTTTTGATTTTAATTTTTTTCATGTAGTAATATATTTTTTAAAACAACTATTTACATTACATATGATAATAATGTAATTAGATACCACCTTTCACTCTCATTAAAACCTTTCATGTACCATTATGTACACCTATTATACTACAGAAGTTATCCCTTGATTTTCCATGACTTTTTGTTGTAAATACACATTCCCATTTCCACTCAAGGTTATTCAACTAGCTATACATATCCTTAATTTATTGGGGAATTATATTTATTTAACCCACACTTTTTTATCATGGGATTAAATGTGATTAAATATGTTCTTATGTTGAATGATCTGTGTGGACCATATATCCATTTACATAATATTAATCTGATGGGTGGGACCAAAATTATATATCCCTCTAATAAATTGGGTAATGTTTCTATCTCATGACATACCACATTTTTTTCACAAGTGGTTAGCCTAATAACACTATTTTATGAAGTCTCAATATTTATACTGTATTATGCTTATGATGTCATGTGTAATGTTTTTTCCACATTCCTATGATGCCTGGATGTTTTCATCTTATATCATGTATCGATGATCATTTTTATAGTTCTCACATTTCTATGTCTACATGTTATGACTCTTGAGTCCCATTTACTACATTACCTCATTATATTATTTTATTATTCCCTTACAAGGCTTTATAGATCACCCCTTTCTTATGTATGTCCATGTGTTATCTTGGGCATTATTTAAAGATAAATATAATTAATGGTAATGTTATGAAGCTTTAAATAATTTCATTGCATCCCTATTTCAATTTATTTTAACATTTATCTAATTAACAAAATAAACTAGGCCTCATGAACTTTTGGGAATATACCATGTTTATATTAATGTAATATAGCATGAATTAAAGTAAATAAAATATTTGGGTTTTCATAACTGTCTTGCTTTAAGTGACTTCACAAAGTTGAAGGAACCATATTTTTATATTTCTAAAACTTCTCTAGGGATGACTTTTGAAATTCCCTTCAAACATCCTAATCAACCAACCTCTTCAGTTCTGACCTCTATAGCAGCTACCTTTTCAAACATTGATTTTCCCATAGTTTGGCTGTGTAACACCTCATATATGTAGTTTGGATTATTGTAATTAGTGATTCATCTTATCATGTTCCCAATCCCACACCTTATTCTTATAATGGAAACTGATAATCTCGTATAGATCGCAAACTAATTAGGGAAGGTAATTCAAATTCATATTTGTGTTCTTAATATGGAACATTTTATTTTTAATTATAATAAAATTTTTGAATAAATATTCATTGTATTATTACTACCTGATTTTTTTCTTGAATGAATTCAATGATAATATTTTTGTAATTATATATCTCATATAACTTACTTGTTTTAGAAATTTATATCCATATATATTACTATTATCTCTAATCATTATTTCCCTATTTTCTAATCCAAAAATGTTAACATTTATCTAGAAGTTTTTGGTAACAAACTTGAAATAATTCCCATGCTGAGTAATGTTTGTTCTAATTAGAAATTTATCCAATGATTAGTTTTTATCATAAAAAGGGTATATTGTTGGATTAGTCCGTAAATTTTTTTAATTATCCCAAATCATATTTATCATTATTTTTATGAGTTATATAATTTATTAGAGATAAATATTTTTCTCAGAAAATTATTCTATCTGTTTGATTAATAGTGAATTTCACTATATGACTACAATAGTGTTGAATTGAATATATTGAAATTATATTGAACACAGATCCACAACATCAAACTCTTAAATTGATTATAGTTGAAAGTTGACCATGTAGATCAACAACATAAATATTTTCTGCTGACTATAGATAAAATGTTCTATGTTTTAGATTGATCACATGTTACTGAGGATCGAACATGAGGAACTATATTGACCTCGTGAAGAAAAATGATCAACAATTCCAGATAAAGTAAAAATATTTATAAGTTTTTAAGATAACACATAAATAAAATCTTCTACCACATGAATAATATTTAATCAACCATGGTGGGAAATTTGGTGATGTCTTGGAGAAACTACATAGTGAATTCAACCAACCGCATAACGTAACTCATACAATTGATTGAAAAAAAATCACTACTCTAAAATTAATTGAACACAATATCTGATAAACCTACCTCAAAATCATAGAAACCATATATAATCATAAGTGATTTTTGATCTATCAAGCCTAAGTCCTCAATGACTATATTTTAGAATTTATTGAATGTGTCCTAGAAATTAGAAAATTATCAGTATGAGGATATACATTATAATAATTATTTAATGTATATGTGTAGGATGTTATTCTTTAAAAATGATAATGTCTCACCTATGAATAATACACATGACATTTGGCCAATCAACATACACATACTTTCTCCACGACAATTTATTTTCTGCACAAAATTGAAAAAACTTAGAGGAAGGCTAACTAACCACTGCATCTTATCTCAATCTTATTATATGATCATATATGGATAAAGGAACCCAACTAATCAATTTAACATGATTAGATAAGAAAATAATCAAATTTTACTATACTTTTCCCCTTTCCTTTCTTTCATTTTTTACTTTTTGGTTGCCCTTATTTTATTGTACAAATATTTATCACATTCTCATATACTATAAAAAAGAGTGCTTTGATACACATTATTTTATTACTATACATTTATCTCTTGTGAGTAAATGTGTAGGATGATTGGATTATCCTATACAATCTATATGTAGTTGTATGTGTGTATCCTAGTCTAGGTTGTGATCAATATACCTGATCTAGGTTATGGATATGTTTATGAGTTTTAATAAATATTATTGGAAATGTAATAATATCAATTGGATAAGACTAAGTTACTTCTTGGAATAGAAATTTTTTAATTCTATAATGCATTTTTATTCGTTTATTTCTATATTTTTTTATCACCAAGTATTTTTAATGTTTTTTATAAAATTAAAACCCTAATTGATTGAATTTATATATGGTATATATATACACTATTTTGTGTGAGTAGAATAATTTCAAAATCTGAAGTAATTTATTTTATTTTGAATCAGTATTGATTGTACATTTGAGAAGTTTTTTTAAATAATAAAATTATATATTCCAACTATTTTCTTTAACTAGACCATATTTAAATTGATATAATATTAAACATATAATTTTCAAAATTGAAATAATTTTATTCAATGTTAAATTCACCCCATCTTGAGAATTACACTCTGAAAAATATATGGTTTTAATTGATTATAGGATGTTGGAATCAACTATAATAAAAGAATATTTTACATGATGCTTTTAGATAAAATTATTGAGAGGTTAGAAGAAATGTTTTTATCAGTTTCTTGATGGGTATTCAGGTTATAATAAAATCATTGTTTCCCCAAATACCTAAGATAAGACCACCCTCACAAGAATATTTGGTATATTTTCTAACTAGTGGATACCCTTTGGACTTTGGAAAAAATCACATTTCAAAGGTGCAGGATATCTATATAATTTATAATATTTCAGAGAATCATAGAAGTATTTTTGGATAAAATTTTCATTGTGGGAGCCATTTTTAAGAGTTTTACGTAGAGCCACGAACTTTTTTTTCAAAATATCCAAGAAACAAACTTTTTTTTAATTATTAAATGTGTCAATTCTTTGTTATAGAAGGCATTATTCTCCAGAAAATGGTATATAGGTTAGGAATTGAATTTTCCTTGGTAGGGTATAAGTTATCAAAAACGATCCTCTACCAAATTACATCGCAATTATTTAGGATTTAACTATTATTTAATGTTTTTTATTTGTGGATCATACAGGACTTCCCAAAAATCACCAATCTTTTATTATTCCTTATTGGTGAAGGATGCCCCTATTATTTTTATTGATTTTCTTATGTCTAAATTATGCTTAGTGTGTGGTTATTCCTTTATATTTTTATAATAATTCTAGAAAGGGTATGTGTATGTGAATTTTGGTTTCTATAAACTATCACAATGGTTCATCAACCATTGGAATATACGTATATTACATGGGAATTTTTTTTAAACCCTGAAAAAGTATACTTCATCCCCTATTATATGAGAAGGTCTAAGGCTTGAAAATTGTATAAACCATCCCCTTTCCATGACATTAAATTAAGTGTTGACTCTTGAATTTCATGTGGGTGTTATGAGGTACAATATTTGTCTAATTCTATTATTTATGGGATATAATACAAGAATAACCCACCTTCAACTATGAATTGATATCAGGATCTCATGCAGAAGATAAACTCATGTATGTTCATATATGGATCCTATTGGTACAAGGAGTTTCTTGATATTACTAGTATTTACCTTTTGGTTTATTTTTTATTATTATTTCCATTATATGATGTTTATTTTTTAAATCTATTTTATTATATATATTTATGTAAATGTGTAGAAAATCTCATGAATACACCTAGTTTTTCACTGATGAGTTGAGGAGGTTTCCGGTTTACAACTGAGTATGTAAATGTTTACATCCTACATGGATACATTGGTGGACATGAATATTTATATATTTCATTGATGTACCATTTTGGAAAATAAATTTAAATGTATTTATTATTTATTAGGGTTACAATAGTTTGGAGCATAGATAGAGCCTTTCGGGGTCATTTATTTTCATCTAGAGCTGATACATTGAGGGATTCCCTTAGTTGTTTTGGTTATGTATTCAGACATTGGACTTCATAAAATGGAACTTTAGTCCCTATTTTTTTGAAACCTTATGAATTCATGTGATTTTGGTCTATTTATCCATATTTTTTAGGTTTTTGAATGTATTTAGTCATGGTTTGTGATGTATACATTTCCAAATAGTTCTTATTTTTTTAATATAATATATTTTAATGATAGGTAATCATGATGGTGGTTGTTCATAATTTTCAAATATGATTTTCCCCTATAGTGTTCTTTCTAAATTTTTAATGTGCCTTTTATTATTTAATATTGATTATTTAAGGGGAACATTTTCTCCCATATGTTTTTTATTTAAACCGTAACCATTTACTCCATCCTCTACCAACTGTGTGGTGCACCTAAAGTCTTATAGAAACCCAATGGGGTTTTGTTTAGCTGATAAGGTAACGTTTGTTACAAAATTGTTCCATTTTATGTTTTCAGATTATTTAGTATCGAGGATTTGTAGTTTTAGATAAGTTATATGATTTCATGACTCAAGGGGTGCATAGTGTACATGTTTTTTCAACATGGATATGGTGGGAAACTATGTTACCTGGGATGTCATGATGCATTATCTAGGTTCTATAGGTAAGAGTGAGGAAATGTTATAAGTGTTTGAAAATGAAATTTTTGAAAATTTAGTATGGATATTTGAGGGCCCATCCATGATCCACTTCTTGTATTCATTCATGCATCGTATAGATTTGTTTCACATTAAAACATGTGAATTTTATTTATATTATTATTATTATTATATTTGAATGGTTTAAATTAATTAAACAAGAGATAATAAAGTAAAAACGTCATTTATTGTATACCATATTAGGTTTTATTTAATTAATTAAATTCATTATCATACTTTATCATGTTAGTAGTAATGATTTACCTCCCTTATTAGTGATTTAATATATATAAATATATATGTGTGTGTGTGTGTGTGCGTGTGTGTGATATAAATTGTATTTATAAGAATGGGGTATGTTGTTTCTCTAGTATTCTACTATGTAGCATGCAAATTATTTACTTATTTACTAATTTTTTATGAGAATGTTACTTTTCCTCTAATTAGTGATTATTTTTTGATCATGATGCCTAATTATTTTATAGGTTTATCTCCCAAAATTCCTCATGATTCAAGATTACTGATATATTGGTAGAACTGTTAAATGATTGGAAATTTTATATGTTAATTATTTCATTTACATTCTTTCTTTGTTGATCATATTATTAGTTTTATATAAATATTTATCTATTTAGTGTATAAATTATTATCTTATTAGGGACAATAATTTATAATTGGATTCAATTTTATTTATGGATCATGTTATCTAGATTGTTTCATGTCATATTTTTTGAAAAGGGTGTTATAATTCATGGGTAGTTTTATAGATCATATTGGTCTCTTTATAATGGGGAAACTTTTATAGCTATGTTTAAAAATTATTATGTGTTTTTATAATGTGATGATTTTATTGAAATAATTTTATTTTTATAAAAATATTAAGGATAGTGCCAAAAATGTAAATATGATGTTTTGGAATTTAAATGGTTTTAAAAAGGATTAGTTTATGTAATGTTATACTAAAAATAGTTTCTTCAATGTGGTTTTGTAAAGTGGATTAGAATTGTATAATGTAATATTTTGAAATTGGAGTTGATATTTTGTTTTAAATGGAACTCATTTTTTGTTAATGATTTTTTAAAAAGGTACAACCTTGAGAAATTGAAATGTAGTGGTAGGTTAGGTATTTGAAACCCTAGATATTTCATAGAGTGTTGTTCTCATTAGAGTGGTGTAGTTTATTAATAGATTTTCAGGGATTTTGGGAATTATATTTTTCTCATAAGCATTGTGATTTTGTGGTACATAGTGGGTTGTATTGATATTTAAGATTCCATATGGGGATCTGGGTAAATGTTTAAAATATATAATGGTGCCTTATAGTTGAATATTTTCTATGTAAATCTTTTTTTTGATTTGGTAACTTATAATCTTGTATATGTTGAAGTGATTATATATTCTCATTGGTGTGATAATGACGTGTTTTTGTTGAATTAATTTGAGTTTTATGGACTTAGGTGGTTTAGGTTGGATTAAAGTGTTTTTATATGAGTTATGATGAGTGAGTTAGGTTGTTTATGGATGATTTAATTGTGAATGTTCAGTTTTTTTAATAAAAATATTGTATATTAGTGGATTTGTATTCATTTTGAGATATTCTTAATAAAGTTTTAATAATTACCATGGGATGTATATAAGATATTTCACCATTTATTAGTGCAAGGACATTGAGATCAATGGCCGGTTATACTTTTTGGGGTGAAATTTTTTATGGTGGGTAAAATTATAGCATTAGTGTCCTCATGGATCAAGTTAGAGGTAGAATTTAGAGAGTCTATTGAATGAGAGAATGGAAATTTTTGGATTTTTGAGATAGATTGATATGAATTATTTAAATCTATGTTTCATTTATGAGATTTTATGATTGAGGGTGGAATTGTGGGAGTTTTGTACACGATTTGAGTTTCAGTTAGTGTCTTAGAATATTGAGAGTAGCCCATGGAGGTGTCACTTATAGAAATAGGTCACAGATGACACTGATTACCTAGTATCCCTGACATTGGAGTGGAACACCATTAGGTGAAATTCAGGAGCCCAATAATCCATGGATGGGTACTAGTTAGTCCTTGTTAGTATGACAATCTAAAAGGTTAGTTTTGTCTTTTTTTCCCTTACTACTACCCCTATAATGGATTTCTTCAATTTCTCCCCCCACATAAAAATTTTGAGGCCTCCTGTGGATCTCTCGTTCCCTCTTATTCTTCTCCCCCATGTTTTATGATCCAATTGTTTTTTATGTGATTCCTTCCACCAAAATAAAGACAAATAATTTCCCCCCATCAATATTCTTTCTTATTTGTTGTTTTCTTACACCATGGATTGCGATTTTAATTTTTGATTTCATCCTGACATGGTTGAAGAATTTATAGTCATAGGGATTACTCGTCCCTTACCTAAAGGAATCCACAAGGTGTAATTTTTTTATATTTTTTCACTTTTTTTATATAAATATATTTGTGTGTTTAGTTTTAGGGTTCCTGTGATTTTTGGTATGAATTAAATATTAATTTGGTGACATTAATTTTCGATTATGGTTATTATAGTATTATTGTACTTTATAATTATTATTCTTTGGTTTTATTCAATATTTTAACTTCTTTATTTATGGGATTTGGTTTATTATAGCCCTTATCTTATGGATTTTTTCCTAATATATATTAGTTTATGGTTGTTGATTCTTAAAGTACTCTAAACTGTTCATTGGAATGATAAAGTACACATGACACTAAGGTAGAGAGTTCTTCACACTATGTTTAATTTCTATGATATTCATGTGAAGTTAATACCAATAGTTTTTCTAATGTTATTAATAAAACCAAATATATTTTATTAACATTTTTTGATGTTTTCAAGTTAATTCATTATTTCAAGTGGATGATTTTTTAGAATCTTAAGTGGTGTCTAATTTTTTTTCAATTAAGTCTCTAAAATAATATTTTATATATTTTTTAATTTATTATTTTGGATGAATTTATAATAATGTAACCATTCCTTATTTAAATAGAGTTTCATACATTAGTTCTTTTTTATTTTTTATTAAAGCATGAAGTATTGCACTATCCATTAAGCCTCATTATACATGGGAACCTTCCTTAGTTTTGTTAGTCTTATCATGTTTTATTTTAAATTATTTCTTTTATTGACTCATTATATAGTTATTTATAAGTAATGTTAATTAACTAGTGTGGATATTAATATTCCTTCATAGGATCCTAGTTATGAAAATATTATTACCTGGACACTTAGGGTTAGGCAAGTAAACGTTTTATTGTTTAGGGCTATCTTGGTTGGGATTTTAAATATATTCTTAATCTAGTCAAATAATTTCACCAATTAATGAATTATTTATATGTCAATGATCCAAAAATAACCCTCGGTTAAGAGGTGCATCAGAGTTGAAGTAATAGTTAATCTAGTTAGGTTGAATTAAGTGACCAACTCATTTAAATTCATGGTTTCTTAAGTATTTTTTTACCTAAAATAACCTTGATTTTTTATGAAATATGTGACATTATTATTTCCCATTGAAAAAATGTGGTGGTTATAAAATAATTTGATGAATTTTTATAAAACAATTTTCTAAAAAATAATTATTTCAATTAATTTATATAAATTATTTCAATAATATATTCTTTTAATGTAGTTAGTATATGGTCTATAACCTTGAATTCATATATAAGATTTCTTTTCTAGGTGATCAAATATCTTGAGAATTATTTCAATTTTTCATAGTTTAGTTTAGAAAAATATATAATTTTAATGTAGTTTTTAAACATGACCTTTAATATCCTCTTTTATAACCTCGTGGGTTACCTGTAGTTGTCATGGGTTCTATCAAACCCCATGAAAAATCCCTTGATTTTTTTAACTCTAATGCAGACCTCATAACATCATATTCTATTTACTTCCATGTTTAGTGAGGAAAATAATAGAGATATAAAGTTTTGGTTAAATTATAATTTATGTGGTATTTTGGGACTTTCTTATTATGATAAGTGATTCACAACATACATGTCTTGAAACTAGTATACTTTCATAGAATTTATGACATGGTAATCTTAAAATGTGAATGATTTATTACATGTTGATATGATACCTTTTTAGCATAGAGGAGCATGTCTAATATTCATGTAGATGGGAATATATATTTTTATGTTTTACTTACACTTAGTTTATAGTTATTTCCCAATATGCTTATGTGTACTCTATAAGGAGTATGTATATATATTTTCTTGTTTTTACAAACAATTAATCGAGTCTATCAACAATTTGAATACATTTACAATATATGAGATTCATTTTTGAAACCTAACAATGTATACACCTTCCTTTATTCCACGATATGGGATGTGGCCCTATCTTTGTATACACCTTCCCTTTTCCAAGGTATTAGATTAATTTGTGGATCTGGAAGAATGTTTGTGTGGGATGGGCTATAATATTTCCCTACCCCCCTCCAATATAAGATGGTATGAAATAATTCCTTAACATCAACTTTACATAAGTACAGTTCTATCTAGAAGCAAGAAACCTCAAGAAATTTTATTTGTGGATACAACTGGTATAAAAAGTAACTTGAAATTATTTATACTTATCTATTAACAAATTTTTCTCTATTATTACCATTATATGAGAGTTTTTTCTAAAAAAAATTTAGTATATCTTCATATAAATTTGTATACAAGTTAATATATAGCCCTAGTTTTTAATTACTGAGTTGAGGAATGTTGGTAGTTCCCTATTAAGTTATAAATTCTCACACCCAACATAGATATCTCAACGTTCATGTAACTTCCTTTCATCCATTTTAGGTACCATGTAAGCTATAGAATATTTTACTAACTATTATTAATTTGGTCAATTATAGTTTTATGTATGGATAGATTCATTTGGGGTCCATTATAGTCAAGTAGATTTGATGCAACAAGGGATTATCATTGATGTTTTGGTCATGTATCTGTATAGGGGACATAATACTATTTCTCTTTAGGACCAATTTAGTTGGAAACATATACACTATTGTGGTTTTGGGTCAAGTTTTTCATATTATTGATTTTTTTTTATTGACATGTTTCTCAGGTTGTGAAGTATTCATGTTCATATAGTTCTTATTTTTTATTTGATAGAAAATAATTTATGTAAAACTATTCCTGATGATGATCCTTTAGTATCATTCCATATAAACATTTCGTCGAGCATCCATAGTATGTTTTCACTTTAACTTTTTAATATTGAATGTTTTTTTGTTAAGGGGAGAAACTATAACACTCCAACTATAATAACCCATAGCAAGTGGTTATTTTATTATATCTTCAAAGAATATATAGATCACATCATCCAATAATTTAGAATTATCAAGAAACAAGATATATAAAATTACATTATATTAAATTTAAAATTTAAGATACATAATCTAAAAACATTAAAGAAAAATATTTCTACTTGAAAATAATTATGTTACACATATTAATATTAATTTTTTAATGGTAAATTGAAAGGAATATAAATTGGTGATCTCATATTCTTAGTAAGGGGTAGCATATTGTAGAATCTAACAAAAAATAAATATGGAATAATTAATATTTATAGAATAAATAAAAAATAATATAAATATGAATGATAACTTAATCATAATATATTGATTAATAATATAACATTAAAAATTAAATCACTTGGATAAGAATATCTTTTCTCATATTGATTGAATGCATAATTTCAGACATCATAGACATACCATTAAGGACTTGTGCGAACACATCATATATAAGCGGGTATATAATAAACCAAACCCCCATCTCGTTTATCTCAAGAGACTTATCAATGAATCAAGGGGATATATTATTTTGGGCTTCACCAATAACATGATAAGTCCAATGCGTCCCTCATATAAAGATAATGGATAAAAAATAAATTTCCTAATGTTCCCTAAGATACCTTATACGTAGCCATAGTAACATTATTCCATACAGAAATAATAGATATATGGACTATCAATATTTCCCCATTTAATGTGACAGTATATCAATCTATTTTAATATCTTGTACTAAACATAAAAAATATAGGATATTCAAAATATAATGAAAAATAACCTTATCAAAGGAATGGTAATGAAGTGGTGGTGTAATGTTTTTTCATGGTGGAAGGTTATTAGTAGCATGTACTCCATTAATAAAATATTTTGAAATGGAATAAGACTCATTAAATGATATAAATGTATTTTCTAAAATTCTGGAGTATGTATTGCATAAATTTTCATTAATAAAACACTTACATGTTAGCATGGATGGATGGGAAAGGACAAATTTTGATAAAATAATGTTTAATCCATTTAGAATATGATAAAGGCTCTAATAGTTACATCATCGCCATCTTTTGTTGGAAAAATACCACCTCTTAGAAATAATTCATCTATAATAACACAAATACAGAACATGCATCAGAGTTTAGGTAATGGAGTTTATGACTATATTAATGTATAAGAATTATGATGTATTATAAATGCAATATAATGAGGGGGAATATAGAGCTATCATTGAAAATTCTAAAATAAATTTATAACAGTGAAGTAGAATTACATTTCACAATAAAAAGAAAAAGAATAGTAGTGTATTGCATAATTAACGAAATAAAATATATTAGGAACCCTTTATTTGAGAAGTAGCTTATTAAATCAAAATAGAAACACCATAAAACCATAGAATCTTCGTGAAGAGACACTTCATAGGAAAAATGAGAGTAGAACCATTATCACTAATTTTGGAGGAAGAGAAGTGGATGGAAGGGTGGGTATTTTTAGAAAATGTGGGACTATTGTTTATTAATTACTAAATATAGTCCTTCGAAATATTGTTTATGGAAAACTAAAAACCACTGGCTAACACAATGTTTTAGAACTTCATTTTTAAAATTTAAGACATTTAATTTAAAAAATTTATGTTTTGAAATATAAATCCTTTATTTTATATTAATGTTTCCTAAATAATATCATTTTTCACAAAAAACTATTTCAAAAACCATAATTTCCATTTCATTATTTGGAAAGTTATTTATAGGTTTGTAAAATAATTTTAATTCCTTGAAATACATTATATTAATAAAATGAATTATTTTTTTCAATAGATTCACTTATATTAATTATTAAATTTTTCTTATATAATAATTAAATCATAATAATAACTATATATGCTTATTGTATTTTACTATTTATCGAAAAATTTGAAAATATCAAAATATTAGAAAAAATTCCTTATTTTATAATTTATGCATGTTTTTTTCAAATATAAAATCCTTTAGATATAAATACATTTCAATATATGAAATTTTTTAAATATTTATCTAATTTTAAAATCAGTTCATTGACCCAAAATATTTACGAAATCATTCTTTTGGTAAATATATTTTTTATTCTAATTTATATATATTTAATGATATGAAAATTCATTAATTAATATAATTTTTTTTAAATAATTATTAATTATATTATTATCAAATGATTTTATCCATTTATTAGACTCCTTCATGAATAAAAGTTTCATTACTACTACAAGAGCCAGATTCTTCTTAGTAATATTAAAATGGCCATATTCTAATGGTCATATTCATATGGTCATATTAGCCCTTATATATAATAATTATTCAAAAATTATATGATCATTCGTATCCTTCTATTAGTTATTATTCTATTTACATTCTATTTCTCATTTTTTTCATAATAAATGCTATTTATGTTATATATTTATCTTCATTTTTAGAGAAAATCTGCTAGTGTTCAAGGTTATGGTGTTGTTGTATATTTTTACTTGTTCGATGTAACTTATTTCAGATTTTTTTTTTGAATGTGATTTTCATTTTTTTTCTATCATATTATTACGTTTTGTTCTATTATGATGAAATTATTGAATGTTCAAATTGAAAATGTTTTTATGATTCTGTTTTTATTTATTATTGTTTAATCTTTGGTCATACATTATCACCCCTTAAATAATTTCTCCATAAAAATATAGGGAGTGCACCAATTCATAATTTTTTAGTAATTCTTCCTTATTACTTCCTTTGGATCATATGATGCATCCTCTAACTTTTCATTCATATAAATTACATTCACCAAAAAGGATATCTAATTTCGTGAGAATTTATCTATAGTGTCAGGAATCTAGCTAGGTTCTTCATTATAAGGTAATTTGGGGTCTGAATCCATGACATTAATAATGAGTACATGCATTCAGTCACTCATGTATTTTACAACATTAAAAATTGAATACAACGTTCACTTTATATAGGCTTAGTGGAAAATCTAAATGATATGGCAGAACTCTAATTCACTCTAAAATCTCAAATAACCTAATGTACCTTAGATCTATCTTTCCATTCTCATTTATCCTTATAACCCCTTTTTATGGTGATATATTAAATAATACATGATCCCGTACATTAAATTTCAATCCCTCCCTAAAATTTTCAGTAAAAACATTCTTTCTACTTTGATATAATTTGATATAATTCAACATATCTTCCACTTTCTTAGTTTTGTTGTCAAAAAGTTATGGATGTACTCATTAATTTTCCATCACTTCATACCAGTAGTTTGGAGTTTGAAATATATTCCCATAAAAAGTATTAAATAATTCAATTTATATTCATTAATGGAATATATTTTTATAAAACAATTCCTCCATAGGTAGGTATTAGTCCCATGTTCCTTGGAATTTAGTTGAACACGAAATCAACATATCCATTAAGGTTTGGATGGTGAATTTATATTTCCATTAAGATTGAAAATAATATGTAGTTCTCAAATGTTTCTTAGTGTTTAAATCCATTAAATGGTTCCGCTATAAATTTTGTGGGAAATTAGGGAAATTATGAGATACAATTGATAACGGTTTATCATGAAGTCTCATAACTTTATATGTATATATATGTGCAATATGTTCAATGGGAAGACTCTCCCTTATTTATAAGAAATGTGAATACTTGGTAATGATATCCAAGATTTCCAAAATATAATCGTTTTTTATATGTTATAAAGTCTAATAATAAATTCTATTTATATATTATATCGCTTTAAAATTAGTATAGGGAGAGGTTTAATATAACCCTATAGGGGTTTTCACTTATCCTTTCCATGTTGGTATACCAATCATCTAGACACATAGTCAACAATGTCATGCTTCATGTTCTTCCAACATAAGTCCCCTCTTATTTTCCTATACATCATGGTACTACATGGGTGTGTAGAGAGGATTGAGTTATGATATTCATCTATAAATTATCTCTTTATCTTTGGCATTGATTTTTCAAAACACATCTTCCCAATAATCATCAAACCATCTTCACCGATGAAGTCTATCAATATTCCATCTTCCATGGATATAATATTCTTTTGTAAAACCTTATCATCTTATTAAGATTTTATTTATTATATATAACAAATAATATTGGTAAATTAGATAGAAAATAAATGTTGTTTTTTTTCATTGGTAATTTCCATTTATATCTTTAATTAATCCATGAATATTGAATCATTTTCTATTCTTGTCATGGATATAACACCATGATCCTTCCTAATCAAACCATGTTCCACTATGTTTGTCTTCCCAAGGTGGAGGTGTATTGTACACTAATAGTCCTTGAGTAGTTTTTTTGATCACCTTTATCTCATGTTGAGTTATTTCTATGTGAATATATAATTTAAACTATTATGACTTGTATATATAGAACTTATTTTAGTATAACGAATTTTTTTATATATATTTAAAGAAAATATTACAATTTCCAACTCCAGATCATGAGTTAGATAGTTTTGTTCAGGTGTTTTTAATTTCTTTAATTTAAAAGTAATAACTCTTTTATTTTTGTTAGGGGCACACCCTAGTAATTTCATTGATGCATCATTGTATATAAAATATTCCACCTTTAAAGATAACAATGTAAATAGTGGTTCATTGAATAATATTTTATTTAGTTCCTCATATCATTATTCCCATTCCATTAACCTTGTGAATTTAACCCCTTTACTTTTCAACATAGTTTACTAATTGGACAACTAAGTTAAATGATTATAAAATCAATTATAGTAACTAACTAATCTAAGGAAACTATGTATCATAGTTATATCCATTACATTGAACCGTTATATATTTACCTTTGTCCCTACATAATGAAAAAATATTTCATCCTTAGAGATAATATGTCTTAGGTAAGAAAATTCATGAATCAAAAATTCAATCTTATTGAATTTCCCATATATCTATTTCTCCATTGTAATCTAGATTAAAATCCAGAAATACTATTCATTATTTTCATATAAATTAGAGTATATCAAGATATCAATAATATTATCAACAAAGAAATTTATAAAGATAATCATTGTATACTCTATTCATTGTATCCCTAAATATATACAGTTCAATTTTTACCAAATGAAATTACTATGAACTCATAAATTTATTAATTAATGTTAAAAATTTCATTGATATATCATTCTTCTTAAATTTTGATTTTTGATAACTCAAATTGAGATCAAGCATTATGAGGTTATTATATCCTTGAGGTTGGTCTAATAGATCTTCAATGTGAGGTAAATTATACTTGTACTTAACAATAATGTCCTTGATTTCCCTATATACAATGCATAACTTCAAATACCAATCCTTATTTTTAAAAAATAAGACAAGTTCTCTAAAAAGTGAAATACTAGAGTATATGAATCACTGATCACACAACTCTTGTAGTTATTTCATTAATTTCACCAATTCCATCTATGACATTCAATTGGTAGGCTTAAATATGGTTTATTTAATTATGGATAAGGTTAATAGATAATTCAACATTGTGTTCTGGGGAATATAAATGTAAATACATAAGAAATACATCAATATAGTCCCCTACAATATATGTACACAATATTCTATGGATATATTTATCTTTTTTTAATTATTATTTTTCAAAAATTTCATTCAGGGGATCCATTGGGAGTTGTTCTAAAAAGGATCTAGAAATGATATATCTCATCTAAGATAGATTTTATATTCCATCCTTATAGATTTTAATTTCTTTCTCTAGATAATTATTTTTTTACATTATAAACTAAAATACAATATATCAAACATATCACGTAAAATTAATACCTTTATATAAAAAACAGGTTTGAAACTAAGGAACATCCATACATTTTAAATAAGATAGGATAATATACTTGGATTTATATAAGACCTCCACTTGGATTTTATCTAAAAAATCATTCCTTCATGAATCAATTTATGATCAATTGTTCTAAATAAAATTACAATATATTAATGATTGTGTAGATCCAAAATCATATACTTCATTAGCTAACATTAAATTTATAATAAAATTGAAAATTATGATATCCGTTGCTACCACAACTTATGTAGTTATGATTTCATAAGCTCAGCCTTTATTCCTTGGTTTCTTCTGGAAAATATTAATTTTCTAGTCAATTAATAGATTTTAATAGTTTCCAATATATGTGCAATTAAATCATTGAACATTAGAGGTTCTTATCCTTCCTTTGATCACATTATCTTTATATAATTTTTCTCTAAACATGAAGAAAAATTTCAATAACCTCAATCATTTCCTAGGGTGTTTTTTTACTTGAATATTAAGTGTAAGAAATTCTACACTTTCAATTTTTTTATCCTAATATGTTTTAAAATGGTACTTGATCACAATATTCATCTCTTTTTTTATTAAAAATATATTAATTGTATAACATCGTCTTAGTTTTGATTGATCTTGTAACTATAAACTCATATACGGAATTTTTTTGAGTTTCAAATACCCTTTTAGGGATATGATTTAATCTAAAAAATAAGTGATCAATCCTTCTTTCGTGTTTTTTTACATAATCCAGGATATGTCATTAAAATCTTGTATAGTTTTCATCGTACATAGTAAAAACTTCCTCTTCCTTTTGAATTAAATTTAGTAATTTCATTTCCATGCCAATTTTTCACATAAGTAAGATATATATATTGGAATATCACTTTAAAATCATTACACTAATTTTTTTATATCTATATATACTTCTTGGTGTTTTGAATCAAAGAACAGAAGTGATCATCATCTCCCCTCTATAGATATACACCCATTATAACCTTGTCTGTTTAATTACATCCCAAAGAAAACCATTACTCTATAAATACTTAATAAAATTTTATTCTACTAATATATTAGTATTTCCATTTAAATATAGAAGTTTTTATATAAATTGATCCAACACTGTTAAACTATGTTGAGGTGAAATATGTTTTTTAATATGGGGAGGGTTATATGTTATAAACTGATTTAACTACCCTAATATATTTATAATATATTTTCCTTTCTTAATTTAATTGGGAGGTAAATATCTATATAAATTAGGGGTGATGTCTTGTTTTTTTCCTTGTATTTAGTTTCATTTTAAACAATGGAATATGTATAATAAGTTTAATAATAAAACTATGAATTTTAAGTCTTAATATTAATTTTTTCAAAATGCATGTCATATAATATAAAAACATTTATATTTTATTCAAGGGATAGTCATATGGTTATATTTTCAATATTCGTTTTTCTAAATCTCATTACATAGGTTTCAAGTAAAGTTTTCTCTGATACCAACTTCAACACTCTAGATCTAATAACGTGAAGCTAGTGGTTATTTTATTACATTGCTAAAGAATAAAGAGATCGCAATATTTATTAGTTTAATTGTCTCCAAAACTAAATACATAAATAAATATTATATTAAATGGAAAAATGAATATATATTATCTAAAAATATGAGAACTTGATTATTTCCCCTTTAAAATTATTATATAACATGTAGTAATCATCATGGTTTCACATAGAAATGGAATCAATATAAAGGGGTATGCTAAGATTCTTAGTATGTTATATCATATAGTGGATGTTAACATAACTTAAGCATTCCATATAAAATATGTTAAGAATAAATAATGAAATAAGTCATTTTAATGATACCGTGAGCATAATATTTACATGGATAATATAATAGTGGAAAATATATTCCTTGGAAAATAATAATTGATCTAATTGTGATGAAATGCTTAATAACAGGCATTATAAACATATCAGGAAGGCCTCATGTTGATACATCTTACATAAAAAAGTAACTCACCCACCAAATACCCAACTATTTTGTATCATGAGAACTATTGATGCATCAAGGGTCAATATAATTTTAGGCCTAACCTATCATGTAATAATTATAATAAATCCATAATATATAAAGAAAATTGATAAAAAATATATATTATAATGTTAATTGAGGAATATTATACATATCCATGGATATAGTTTTCTGTATAGAATTAATAGATATATGAATTATCAATATTTCATTATTATTTTGACTAATATGAATACTATAAAGACCAGGCCTTAAAAATTACATATTCTTGATTTTTTGATCAATAATTAACATTATTTCACATTAAAAAACTTTTTAAAGTTTATATTTTTACAGACTTAGAATATAACTATTACATTACATCTCAAATATTACAAAGGAGACAATTCTACTCTATCAAATTTTTTCACAATAATAAAACTACTTAAATAAAACAAGAATTATTTTCTTTATGTAAATCTTCATGATTTATTCCTTTATCTTACCCCACCTTATAACCTATGAATGAAATTTAAAAAACACGGGATGAACATAAAAATCTCTATAAGGGATATAAAATAAGGGAAAACACATTGGTTCTTGCATACATACAAATTAATGAAAGCATACTTTTCACTCCTACAACATAATCTCTTTAACATACCTAATGAAATCATAATATTTATTAATAACTCATATAATTCATAAATCATAAAGGTAACTTGTGGAACTCCTAACATATTTATATTACAAATTTCATAGCTACATAGGGAGTAAACTTCATGGTTTTGTTTTGGAGTATTCATCGCAGTATATCCCCTAAATATCTAAGTAGAAACATTAAAATTTTCTTACATTGTGTTACCCAATTCATTGGTGATCTATCTCGGTCTCACCCACCCTCTTTTTATCAGAGAACCACCCGTATATGTAAACAATCCCCTAAATCCTAACATAATCATAACACATAATATAAGCATAAAGGAAAGATAACATTTCCACATTACAATCAAAATATATCATTTCAAGATATTGACATAATAAATTATTTATAAAAATCATTTTCAATACAAAAATATGTATAAATGGTATATGGTATTTATTTTACTTTTAAAAAAATTACGGTTTGTTATGCAATCCAAATATCAAATAATGCTCGCGGTGGCGGAAAGGTCGTTGTCGTAGTGTACATTAAAAAGAAACATTCATTTTGTTTTTTAGAAAAACACAATGTTGAAAAAATACTCCTTTTAAATGAAATTAAAATTTATTGTGGTTTATTATACATCATATAAAATAAGGTGGTGTATAACATCAAAATATGCCTCACTGAATGGAGATTGAGACAAAGTCCCTTACCTTGAGTCTAACTTGTCTCGTTCGTTCTTTATATTCCTGAAAAAAAATTATGTCAATTAAGGAGTTTTTTAAATCATTTTTCAAGTTTATTATTCCTTTTATATCAATTATTACCATGTTATAACAATCACATAATTATTTAAGTTTATAAATGTTGTTTTGTCGATATTCGGTACTTGAGTTGAAAATGAACTTGTTTTGATGTAAATTGTCCATGTAGTCAAAATTATATCATCTCTAGAATGATATTAAAGAATTAAATATCATATATATCATGTATATCTGTATTTATAATATTCCATAACATTTGGCACTAAGATATGAAATGCATCATTCATGGGGCCGGTAGGTCATATGTACGCATGAACGATACTTTCATTTCTATGTCATATTAAAGGAATGAAAACTAAAATTATACACAGGTGTATTATAATTCTAGTATATTATATATGTTATATATGTTACATAATCTCATTAATGAAATCTTTTATACATTCCATGTATGGTATGAATGAGTCATATCAATTTGAGAGGGTGGTTGTCCACACTTCCCCAAATGAAATTATCATATTTACACATTATGGAAAGAATAAAGGTATGTTGTAAATAAAAAATACAGAATCATAGATACAATATAAATATAATATATTTCATATATAAATAGAGTTCTTTCATTATGGACACTATGATAGGTGGTAGAGAAAATTGAACAATCATCGTTTCCAGAGGCAGTAGTTCTTCATACACAGAAATAGTTTGTTGGTATCCATTAGATGGAGGTGTGTGTATGTGTAGTTTTAATCCTTATCATAAAAAATTTATAGTATATATATTTTATTTGTTTTGTTATGTAATAAAATAATAAGAATAATATAATAAGTAGAGAAGAAAAAATAATGGAAAGGAACTTGGGAGAAGACGTTACCTCTAAATCGAGTAACTTCTTTTGATTTGATCCAAAAGGATTTCATTAACGGACTTATTCCCAATGTAAGGCTTATAGGAGTATGCTAGGTATGTATTGATATTATTGGACAGTAATTTTGATGATTCAAGGGGATTTATAGGTGTGATTAAGTCAGTATAGTTGGTGTCCTTTTATAAGTGGATGTGTGGAACTTTAAGAATGTCTTGAAATATTAATTTATTATAAATTAAATATGGATTAAAAATGATCCATAACCCAATTAATTTGAATATATGATGATTTTTACTCAAATAACCATCATCCAATAATTTTTCGACAAGTTTAGGTCATAAAACTCTTAGTTAAAAACATTAACTCTTACCATGTGTTCTAGTGTTTTAACAATATATAGTTACCATAGTTACTATAAATTGTGAATCAAACCATTAGTGGATCCTTAATGACATTTTTTACATTATATATGAAATTTTTACAAATCAAAGATCTTTAGTACTATTATATCATTAAATAAATATATATTTGTTTTAAAAACTCATTAATGTCAATTTGGACAATATTTAGTAATTGATTTTTTTAAAAGTCATGACCACATTATTTCTTTGAACCAAAGAAATTGACTCAAATATAAAATGTCAATTTCATCCAAAAAATTATTTTATTGAATAAAAACAATCAATTTATATTTATTTTAATATATATATTATCATTTATTTGAATCCTTTATTAATAAAGCAATCATTGAATCCTCATTGTGTGAAAATTATATATATTTATTTGATGTCTAAAAATTATAAATAAAATACTTGGATGTATGAAATAATTTTATCCTTATAATGAATATTTATAGTCGATGATATAACTTAAATTAACCCATATAAAAATTTTTTTAGTAAGAAGATACAAGGTTATGTTATTTTTCTCTTTACATTAAATTAACTTTTATAACATGTCATCATCACTCTCAAGTGACTCCCAAATGCAAAATGTTATCCTTAAGGATGATCATGGTCCTAAATATCTCATCCAATACTATTAGGACATGTGTTAAGATAATTTTAAATTATTCCAATATTATTTTTTACCCTTATTAAACTAATTTACCCTTTAACAATAGTAAATAAAAATTAATTACTGAAATTACTATTCATAATGTCCAAAAATAAAAGGTACAAATTTACAAAATTCAAATATTATGATTCAAAATATGGAAACAATTTTTCCAAATTAAAAACACAAAAATTTTAGTAATTAATTTAAAATTACATTGTATTGTCAAAACCAGAAACCGTGTTTTTAAGAAGTAAAAACTACCAAATATTGGCATGGGTTTATGTCCAATTAAAAAGTTGAATTGCTTCCGATGACCAAAACTGGATTAAATGGTAAAAAATTAATTCAATTTCACTTTAAAAACAATTAAAATGACAATCTAAATGTATAAATAAATTAGATGAAAAGACAGTTTTGAATTAAAATGCAGTATTTTTAACTATTCGTTAAAATGAACCGTATTAGAAAATTAGAAAAAAAAATTAACAAATAAATTTTGGTGTCCCTCATCAATAGAAGAATTTTATTTTTCCAATAGAACATATAAAAGTGGAAAAAACTAGATTTAAAAAGGGTTCCCCATCAAAAAGTCATAAAATGGCCTTTTAAAAATATTAGAGTATTTCATGTATAAAATTGGATTCATTCTCATTTTAAGCCTATAAAATTCATTGGAAAATGTAAAAACTTTTAAAAAATATATAAAATCATAATATAGTAAATTATGTGCATTCCCGTTAATATAATTTCATGGCGTTAACTTCCATTTAAAATAATAATATTATTATTGTATTATTTTCTGGTATAACTCAAAGTTGTCTGAAATGTAAGAATTCATTGAAACCTATGGTTGAGTTTCGAGTACACTATCAGATAAAGAATCCATTTAACATAAAATTAATATATTATTCATAAATATTAATAGATATAATAAATAATTATTTGATAAATACTCGTGATCATACATCATTCCCCCCTTTTGGAAATTGTGTCCCCACAATTTTATTTACTTAATAAATAATAGGGGTATTTATCCCTCATAGAATTTTAAGATTCCCAGATTGAGTATTCAACCATATAGTTTTTCCAATAAAAAATTTCCAGAAAAATTACTTTACTTATCAATACTTGATCTCTATGGTCAAGAATATGGACTGGATGTTCCTCAGAAGAAAGATTATCTTCCAATTGAACTGCCACTGCACTCAAAACATGAGATGGATCTTGAATATATATTCTCAACATTGAAACATGAAAAACATTATGTACCTTGGATAAACATGGATGTAAAGACACTCTATATGCAACTGATCAAACTTTTTCTAGTATTTCCTAGGGTCCAATGAACCATGGACTCATTTTCCTTTCTTACCAAAATGCATCACACTTTTCAACAGAGAAACTTTAAGAAAGACATGATCACGTACCTTGAAAGAAAGATCTTTCCTCTGATTATCTTTATAACACTTCATCCTTCTCTAGGATATTCTTATTTTCTTCTAAATCAATTAATCTTTTTCTACTATATTTTCTACAAATTATTGTCTCATCAACTTCCTTTCACCTACTTCGTCCCAAATAGCTGCAGTTAGACACCTCTTTTCATATAAATTCATAAATGGCGCCATCTGTATACTAGAATTAAAACAATTATTATAAGAATACTCAACCAAAGAATGTTTTTGATCTTAAATTACCTTGAAATCTATTTAAAACTCACTTAGAATATCCTCCAAGGTCTGATTTGTTTATTCTGACTCTCCATCTAATAGAGGACAAAAAGCAGTACTAAAATTTAATTTAGTTTCCAATGAATTCTTAAGACCTTTACAAAAGTTAGAAGTGAACCTGGGATCCGAATGAGATACAATGGTGATATTAAATCCATGTAACCTAAATATCTTTATAATATACAATCGATATTGTTGATCTCAAGATAGAGTATCTTGAATAGAAGATAATTGATCAAGAACAACCTAGATTTCCTTGTTACCTCAAGAAGTATTTGGTAATCCCACTACGAAATCCATGGATATATTTTCCCATTTCCACTACAGTGCTACCAAATGTTGAATAATCCCTTTTGGTAACTGCCATTTGGCTTTAACCGATTGACAATTCAAACACTTCACAGATAAGTAAAAAATATCTCCTTTGATTCCAACCCTCCAATAATACTTCTGAAGAACTTTGTATATCTTAGTACTGCCAGGATGAATTGAAAACAGAGAACTATGAGCTTCACATAAAAAATCATTCTTTAATTGATAATCACAAGGCACCCATAATCTCTTTCCAAACCTCCAAAAAGGTATTTCTCAATGTTAAATGCACGTAACATACCCTTCTGAACTAATTCAACCTTTTTCTACAAATCATTGTCTTATTTTCTATGCTTGGTTAGTTCTATCTGAAAGATATGATTTCACTCCACCTAAAACAAAAGAGGATAGTTTCTTGAACAAACAACATCCATGCTAAAGTTCATCAAATCATTAATCAAAGGGCATGTTACCAACGTAAATGGTTAATATAGAATTAATCTTTCCACTCATAGTGTCATCTACTTTATTTTCGTTTCCTCGATGGTGATGAATCATGCAATCACAATACATGATTAATTCTAGCCATTTCCTCTGTCTCAAGTTTAATTCTATTTAAGTGAATATATACTTCAAACTATCATGATCTGTATATATTTCACACTTCACACCATATATATTATGCCTCCAAATTTTTAAAGCAAAAAAACAACAATAGCTAATTCCAAATCATTTATAGGGTAATTTAACTCATGAGTTTTCACTAATGTAAAGCATAATTAATTACCTAATCATTCAGAATTAGGACTCATCCAAGTCCTTTCAAAGAAGCATCACTATTGATAACAAATTCTCCACATCTGGAAGGCAGTGCCAAAATTGGATCATTCACATGTCTTATTTTCAATTATTGAAAAGATTCATTACATTCTTTTGACAAAATGAACATAACACATTTTAAAGTTAAGTTAGTTAGTGTGCTAGATAAAAATCCCAAATTTTCAACAAAACATCAGTAATAACCTGCTAAACCTTGAAATCTAGGAATCTCAGTTATATTTTTGGGCCTTCGACATTCTTCAACAACTTATCGACAGTTATTCCATCTTTAGAAGCAATGATACCATTGAATGAAATTTGATCTAAACAAAACTAACACTTTTTAAATTTCCCATAAATTTTTATTTATTTTAAGGTTTTCAAGACTACCCTTAAATGAATTTAATAATCTTATTTACTTTTAGAATATACCAAAATATCATCAAAAAAACAACCACAAACGTATCCCAGAACTCATGAAAAATTAAATTCATAAGATCCATGAATATAATAGGTTCATTTTTAAACCCAAAAGACATAACTAAAAATTAATAATGGCTATATATAGTACCATATGTAGTCTTCATAATTTTTTATTCCATTACTTTGAACAGACGATACCCTGAACATAAGTCAATCTTCAAAAAATATTGAGCTTCCTAGAGCAGATACTACTTCATTTGATGGCCCAACATATGTTGAAGTAGCTGAAATGGATTTCACCACCCCTTTTTATTGGTATTCCGGCTACATTCCATCATTTGATTTCATTGTTAAACATTCATTTGAATAATGACCCTTTTAATTACACTTAAAACATATCACTATCTATAAATTAGATTTTGTCTTATGATTACCCTAATCTTTTTTAGTGAAATTATGAGCCTTATGTCCCATTTTACCACATTGAAATCACATACCAGAATTCAAAAGGCATTCCCCAGTGTGATTTTTACAATAATTTTCACAAACTACAAATTTATGTTTCTTACCATCAGTCATTTTTGAAGAGTTATTACATTTCAAATACCACCTTTACCTCATATTATATTTTTTTTAATGAACACATGATCATTGAAAAACTCCATTTCCGCCTTCTCTACACATTGAACAGGTTTTTTACAACTTTTGAACTCACAAGAAGCTAACATCCTTCAATAAATTGGCATTAATCCTAAGTAACAAAAGATTGATTTTACTATCACGATCCCATATTCAATTTAGATCATAACTTTCCAGTCGAGTGAACTTGCCTTCAAAAGTATCCACTAAGTCATACTCCTTCCTCAATTCCAAGAATTTTTTTCCATCCTATGTCTGGCCGCCTTAGGAAAATATTTCTCAAGAAACATATCTTTGAATTCATCTAAATCAAGATAATCAATCTCATCACTATACCTAATATTTTTAAACATCAAACACCACTAATTGGTTTCACATTCATGATGGTAAATAGAAAGAATATCCTTTTTATGTTCTGAACACCCCGTGATAATGAAAATATTTTCCAGTGCTTTAATACACCCATCATCTAACACAGGGTCATATGATCCATTAAATGATGGGGGATGTTGCCTAATGAAATGATCCACTACCGACATGTTCTTTTGTGTTTGATCTGGCTGATCTCGTGCATGGATACCACCACCATTTATAGCCTGATTCAATTATACCATCACTGCAACAAAATGTTTAGTTCTGATTCCGACCCTTTCTAGTTGATTATTTGGTAGGTTTTGATCCTCTTGATGTTTTCCCATTATAGCAGCCTTGTTTCCTCTACGGAAAACCATTAAAAATGCATACCTATATTAGATGAAGAAACATGGTAATCTTTAAATGCTATATCATTTGAATCATACCACAAATTAAAAATAATTTAGGGATATTCATTTAACAGTATCTTCACTCCTAAAGTTATGTAAACTGTCCTTTGATTCTGACTATAATTCCCCATCCTTAAACATTACATAATATTTATTTTGTGATCTAGAATTTAATTTCTTTTACAATGATAATCTTTTCAGGATTTTATTTTTAGATAATTATGCCATAAATATTACCTTACATCTCAAATATTACAAAGGATACACATTTACTCTATCTAATATTTTCACAATAATAAAACTCCTTAAATAAAATAAGAATCCTTTTCTTGATATAAATCTTTTCTAAATTCTTCATTTCTCTTACCATTCCATATAAACTGTGAAAAACATTTCAAAAACATGGGATGATCATAAAAATATCAGTAAGTGATATAAAATAAGGAAATAAAACATTGGTCCCTCAATACATAAAAATTAATGAAATCATACTTTTCACTCATAATACATAAGATCTTTAACATACCTCATGAAATCATAATATTTATGAATAAATCAAAAAATTAATAAATCATAAATGTAACTTGTGGAATCCATAACATACTTACATTGTATTTTTCACAGCTACATAGGGAATAACATTCATGGTTATGTTTGGAATATCCATCATAGTATATTCCCTAAATCTATAAGGAGAAACATTAACGTTTATCTCTGTCACATTACCCAATGCATTGGAGAGATATCTCTGTCCCACCCACCCATAGATGATCATAGAACTACCCATATATGTAAACAGTTCCCAAGAACCATAACATAATCAAATCACATAAAATAAGCATAAAAAAATAAAATTTTCACATTGAAATAACAATATATTATTTAAAGATATTGACTTAGTCAATTCTTTATCAATACCATTTTCAATACAAAAATACGTAAAAATGTTATATGTTATTTATTTTACTTTTAAAAACATTACGACTTGTTACGGAAGACAAATATCAAATAATGCTCGCGGTAGTGGAAAGGTTGTTGTTTCCGCGCACTTTAAAAAGAGACATTCCTTTTATATTTTAGTAAAATGATTCATAGAAATAAGATTCCATTTGAATGAAATTAAATTTCAATGTGGTTTCTTATAGACCAGATAAAAGAAGGTGGTGTATAACATCAAAATATTCCCCAATGAAAGGAGATTGAGACGAAGTCCCTTACCTTGAGTCTAACTTGTCTCATTCATTCTTTATATTTCTGAATAATAAATTTAAGTTAATTTCTACTTGTTTGAAAACCTTTTTCAAGTTTACTATTTATTTTATATCATTTATGACTATGTTATAACAATTAAATAATTATTTCTATTCATATATTTCATTTTGTCGATATTTGGTACTTGAGTCAAAAATGAACTTGTTTTGATGTAATTTGTCCATGTAGTCAAAATTCAATCATCTATATAAGTATATTCATGATTTAAATATCATATATATCAAGTATATATATTTATAATTGGCAATAAAATTTGGTGATAAGAAATGAAATGCACAATTCCTGGAGACAGTAGGTCGTACGTACGCATGAACGCTACTTTAATTTTATTTTCATATTAATTGAATTAGAACTAAATGATACATAGGTATATTTTAATTACACTATAACATCTATGGTGTATATGTTACATAATTTCATTAATTACATCCATTATACATTCCATGTATGGAATGAATGAATCATATCACTTTGAGGGGCGGTTATCCATACTTTCTCAAATGAAATTATCATATTTACACATTATGAAAGAAAAAAAGGTATATTGTAAATAAAAATTAAATAATAATATAGGTAATATAAATATAATATATATAATATATAAATACAATTTCATCCTGATATGAGGTAGGAGAAAATTGAACAATCGTCGTTTCGTGGGGATGTAGTTCTCCGTACAGAGATTCAGTATGTTCATATCCATTAGATGGAGGTGTGTGTAAGTGGAGTTCGAATATTTATCATAAAAAATCCTAGTATATTTAGTATATTGGTTTTTTAATTAATAAATGAATAATAAGATAATGGGTAGTTGATATGGAAAAATAATGGAAAGGAAGTTGAGAGAAGTTGTTACCTCTAAATTGGGTAACTTCTTTTGACTTAAGACAAAAGGAATTCTGGAATTTCTTTCTACCCAATATAAGGATTCTAAGAGTAATGGAGGGATATTGGGAGATTACTTTAGAATAATTTGGTTGAGTCATGGGGCTTTAGAGGTGTGAGTAAGTGGGTAGAGTTGGTGGCCTATTATAAGAAGGGGGAGGGGCACTTTGAGAAAGTCTTCAAATATTAATTTAGTATAAATTCAATTTAGATTGAAAATGGTTGAAAAAATAATTTAATTAGAATATAAGATGATTTTTTTTCGAATACCAACCATAAAATAATTTTTAAACTTGTTTAGGTCATAAAATTAACCTTATCTTTTAGCTTTAACCCTTAGTTAAAAACATTAACTCTTACCATGTCTTCTTGTATTTTCACAATATATGGTTACTATAGTTACTATAAAATTCCAATAGAATCATAAGTGGATCATTAATTGAATTTGTAACATTATATAAGTCGTTTTTCTGAATCTTATATTTTTTGGACTATTATATAATTTAATAAAATTGTATTTTTTTTAAACTCATTTATGTCAATTGTGACACTATTTAGTAATTGATTTTTGTTAAAGTCATAAACACTTGATTACTTCTCACCAAAGAAATTAACTCAAATATAAAATTTCAATATATTCCATAAACATTGTGTATGGAATAATAATAATCAAATTACATTTACATTAATATTTATAACATCATCTATTTGAATCCTTTATTAATGAAGCAATCACTCCATCATCATTGTGTCATAATTAAATTTATTTATTTAATTTATAAAAATTATAAATAAAATATCATGATGTGGGAAATAGTTTTAGTTTTTTAATAACAATTTATATTCATAGATATCACTTATATAATCTCATATAAAATTTTTTTAGTTAGAAGATACATGTTAATGTTATTTTTCTCTTTACATTATATTAATTATTATAACATGTCATTATCCCTCTCAAGTAGCTCCAAAATGCCAAAGGTTCGGCCTAAGGATTCTCAAGGTCAGTAATATCTCATCCAATAGAATTAGGACACATGTTAGGGTAGTTTTATGTTAATATAGAATTATTATTTACCCTTATTTACCTAATTTACCCTTTAACCATAGTAAATAAAAATAATTACTAAATTTACGATTCATAATGTCCAAAAAATGCACCTATTTACACAATTTAAAAATTATGATTCCAAATATGGAATATTTTTTTCATAATTCAAATCATAGAAATTATATTAATTAACTTAAAATCAATTCTTGTTTTCAAAATCATAAAATGCGTTTTTATGAAATAAAAACTACCAAAAGATTGACATGTTCTTTTGTCCAATTAAAATATGAAATTACTTCCAATAACCATAATGTATAAAATGAAAAATAACATAATCCAATTATCCTTTAAATCAAATTAAAATGACAATATAACTACATAAATTAAATAGATTCAAGTTCTGTTTTGAATTAAAATGCAGTATTTTTCACTGTTTATTAAAAAATGAACATTTTTAGAAAATTACCAAAAAAATTACCAAAGTAAAGTTTTAGGTCACACTTCTATATAAGCATTTTATTTTTCCAAATATAACATATAAAAGGGAAAAAACTATATTTAAAATGGGTTCTCTATCAAAAGGCAGTAAAATGGCCTTTTAAAAATAATATAGTATTTCATGCATAAAATTGGATTCATTCTCATTTAATGATCTAAAATTATTTGGATAAATTAAAAAATATTTAAAAAATATTTAAAATCATAATATAGATAATTCTATTCATTCTCACTAATATAATGGTTATGCATTAACCACTATTTAAAATAATTATAATATTATTGTATTATTATCCGGTATAACTGAATGTTTTGTGCAACGTAAGATTTCAAAGAAACCTATTGTTATGTGTCAGATATGCTATCAGACAAAGAGTCACTTTAATGTGAAATTAATATCTTATTCTTAAATATTAATACATATAAAAAATTATTATTTTATAAATACTTGGGGTCCTATAGATACTAAGATGAATATACGATAATCAACTTTGAAAAAATAGGATGTTTACAACACAATGGTATTTTCACTTATCAAAGGAATGATAATGAATTTTTTGTGTAGGGTACTTTCATGGTAGTTGAATATAATCAAAAAAAAATTCAATCTAATAATTTTAACTTTTATGAGATGAAAGTAATGACAGGAAATTTATATTTAAAAATTAATAGTATGTCACATATATATTTAAGGCACATTAGGGATATAAAAAATCATTAGGGAAATCCTTCCATGTCCTCATGCATTGATAGAAAATGTGAACATTTCCAAAATAGAGTTTAATCCACCTGGGACCTAGTAGAGGCTTCACTAGATATATCTCATTCATCCTTCAATATATAAAAACCACTTATTATAGATAATACATTCATAATACCACAAATACAAGGAATATGTATGGATTTTTGTAATGAAGCTTAAGTTAAAAGGAACATTTAATAATAATTGCATATTATAATGGTAATATAGTGAGAGTAATAGATATCAACCATTGATAATAAAATAATGGATACATAATAATAAATCATCATAACATTTCACATTGAAATGAACAGGAATCAGAAAGGAAAGAACAAGTAAAGAATGTGAAGAGATTATGTTATATTGACTTGAAAAGTAGATTATTAAAGATTGATAAAAAAACCATATACCCTTTAAAAATAGTTACAGAGGATCTTCATATAGAAATGATAGGATTAACATGCTCACTAATTTTAATGAGAAGATTTATGGGTGGTTCGGTTGGTATTTATAGAAAATTAATGAGAATTATTTATTAATTTCTAAACATTGGTCTTTAAAATCTAGTATGTAGAAAATGAAAAACATTGGATTATTCATTTTTTTAGTTTAATATTTTTAAAATTAAAGGATTTTTAATTTTTGAAACATTTTAGTTTGTGAACTAAAATACAATATTTTGTGTTAGTTTTTTCATGGAAAAATCATTTTTTATACAAAATATTTTTCTTAAAATCATAATTTCCATTTTAGACTTTGGAAGGTTATTTAATGTTTTATAAAACCATTTTAATTCATTAAAATAAATTATATCACAAAAAAAAAATTTGGTCATGTATTCAAATATAATAACTATTATATCGTTTTATATCATAATTATGTCATAATACTTATAATATATTCTTATCATATTTTTCCACTTATTGAAATAGTTTATTATCTTGGAAATTTTTTAATAAATAATTGTTGTATTTTTTAAATGATGATTTAAAATTAATTTGTTTTTTTGAAAATAAATTTATATATATGATAATAATTATTTTTAAATAAAACACTTGTTTTACTTCAAAATCTTGTGTTTAACAAAAAAATTAAAAACCCTTTCCTTTATTAAATCTAATTTTTGTTCAAACTCATATGTCTTTAATTATATTTTGATTAATATATATATATATATATATTAATATTTATTCATTATATTATTGTCAAATTATTTTAATTAATATATTAAAAAATTTCATGAATAATGGATGCATTGCTATTAAAATGGTCAGATACATAATGGTTGGATTATAATGGCCATATTCTAAATATCATATTACCCATTATATATTCACTTCATTCTGACATCCTAATATCATTCATATTATTCTCTTAGTTCTTATACAATGTTTTTTCCCATGGTAAATGTTTTCTTCATAATTTAAATATATCTTATATATTTTTCATTATTTTTAGAGTATAAACATAATGAGTTAAATAGTATAGTGATGAAATATATTGTTACTTATTTTTTTTACTTGATTTAGATATTGTAATAAATTTAGTTTTCTTTTTCTCTATTTTATAACTATGTGTTTTATAATTTTGATGAAATAATAAAATGTGTATTGTGTAAATATTTTTTTGATGAAGTCATTATTTTTTGTAGTTGAATATTTAGTCATATAAAAACCACATACAACTTGGTGTTAATTTAAAAATCTATAATTTGAAGCATACTATAACTACAAGGATATTCAGTTGAGGTTGTGTGGTATCATATACTAGCATCGTTCTGGAAATCGGTTCATAATCAATTCATGAAATTTTCAATCAAGTATTGAACAAATTTTGAGAAAGAAATCACTTGTTCAAGGAGTGATTAGTCGTTAATACAATAGAATTATTTATCAGAAAATATGATATACATCAAAAACACTTATAAATTTACCTTTTTAGGGTCCTTTATGTAGAATAATAAAACCTATCGGTTCATCTTGAACATATGTCATATTTGGTTGTGAAATCCTTTAATTCTGATTTTGAAATAGCTTAAGAAAAGTTTTTTTACATGAGATTAAAAATTGTATTAAATGAGAAGAGTGTCCTAAAAAATTATAAATAATGATATGAACAAGGTTTTTCCGCAGTAATTAATTCAAAATATAGAGTTCAGGGATGGTTAGAAAGTGATTTTTTCCATTTAATATTGAATATTTTTTGAGGAAAAATAAAATATAAATTTCTTGGCACATTTAACATCACTCAAGTGTCATAAAATGGTGTGGTGGATATTATAGCAGAGGAAAATATATATTTATGAATCAACAGATAGTGCGTAAAACATTACACATAAAGGAATTCCAAGACATTGGCTATTGTACACTCACTTAGAAATAATAAAAAATAAATTCTAACTAGAGTCTATAAATCCAATGATTCATGGGAGTCAACGAATTGTTTTCTTAATATTCTTTTTTATTAACAACTAGAATAAGTTTATGGTTTGTTGTGTTATGTTTTGAAGTTGAATAATTATCCTCACTTGACATTTTATATGAAAAAATAGACTATAAATCGGATTCCACCAATAATCAAGGTTATACTTCTCACAATCAGAAGAGATTTATGGGATATGACACCTTAACTTTTATTTATCATATGTTTAGGTGTATATTTTAACTATCCTGACAAACTTATTATCCTAATAAGAGCTTCATGAAGGTAACACAACTCATAATAAATAAATGTTATGGATGTTTTTAAATTTATTAACATCACTGATATAATGGAATATAATCAAGTTAGTTTTTCTTCTATTATTATTTTCTTTGCTTCTACTTCCATTGAATTCAAAAAAAAATCTGTTGGTTAATATATAAATTAATTTGAAAAATAGTTTCCAATTTCAATTGATCCCTATAACAACTCTTATATCGTCTCAATTTTATGAAGAAGTAGTAGTTTCCAAATATAAACTCACATCCCACTTGCAGGCCATTCTAATGAGGAGGTCTTCCTGATGCACTTAGATGAGGTTTTGTAGAATCCTACATGGAATGATCCTATGTGATAAGATGTATCGTAGTCTCTTAATCCCAACCACAAAGTCTTGACATAATTATTTGAAATATATGCTTATAATCATCATTTTCAATCCATGTTTGGTGTTTGAAAAAATTCATCAACATAAATAAGGTTAACATGGTGTCAAAACTAGATTATGAACACTATTTAAAGATCAAAAAAAGAATGAGTTTTATTTTTAATCCCGTCTGCTCAGCGCAACATCAACCCCAGTGAAAAATGATTTTTTTATCTCAACTTGTCCACTCTACCCAAAATGTGTAAGATTTATATGGAAATAAATTAGAGTTATTTCCTAGCTTTTTATCTTCCTAAACTATATTATTAGTTCCACTTTTATGTGCACTTTTTATAGGTTTGTCATTCCTGAATGAAAAAAGGGGGACCACCAGTGAGATAATTGGTTACAATAGACCAATATATGGAATAATCTTGGGAAATTCAAGATAATATTCAATATATAGTGGTTTTTTAATATCCATTTTTCTTCTGTATTTCTCAGTTTCTATAATCTTATTAAAAGTGGGATTTAGAGGATTTCTAGGGGTATTTTAGGAAATTATTCTATACTCTATACGTCTATCACTGTCTAATTTATGGTGACTATGTGTCAAAATTTAAAATGAATTTTACTACAAGTGTGATTTGGATAATAGGATATCTATTCAATTTTAAAGGTGGATTTTACCATTTTACAACTACTTTACCTCATTTGTTTTAATATTTTATAATGAATGTTTCCCCTCTTGTTTACAATTTGTTAATAGATAATTTGGTTCACTCTGTCCCGCTTAGAGTACTTCAACTTATATTGGTTTTTAACATCTTATAACAAACATTTGTTTTTAGGTTATGTATTCCATTGTTGGGTCTCTATGACATTTTTAATAACATAAATTGTAATAACAAGAATTTAACAAACATATTAAAAGTTTGAAACTCTATTTTTTAAAAAATTTAAAGAAATTACAATTATGAAACACATGTTGGGGTTTTATAAGTGTACTCATGAGTAAAAGGTAATGTCTCAGATTTTCCGTGTATTATTTTTAAATATGATATGGAATTATTACGAGACCAGTAGCCGTGATGACACATCATTCCGAGGCCTGGAGATCTCAGAATGGTGGTTCAAACTTTTTAAGTTAAGTGAGTCAGCATTTGGGTGAGGTTGTGGCAGTTTCAAAACGGATTCCTAGATTAAAAATCTAATGGCACTGTTGCGTCCAGGATGACAACATTTCCTAAGAACGGGTCTAACCTCGACCAGTGTCGGTTGAGGGAAAAAGTTAATTTTCAGACATTTTCCATAAAAAAATAAAATAAAATGGAAAAGTTTATTTTTTTTTATATGGAAATATTCGCTGCAGCGCAGCGATAGGGAAGATTTTTAATAATTAATGTCATGTCCTAATGACACAGAAACAACAACGCTGATTCATTAATTCCACAACATGAGGGAATTCCAAAATTTTATCCCTCTTTTTAATGGGTTCGTCGAATGTTGGTCCTTCGCAAAAGCTGGAGAGAAGCTCTAGAGTAATCCTTGGCACTTTATAGAGAACTCTCGGTAACGAACGACGACGAATCAAAGATGTGGATCGTCACGCCATTGAAGTTGAATGATCTTGGAGATGACGGCGTCATGATCCCCCCCCCATCATCAGCAATTGAACCCTTCGTGAGGTAGGGGTTGTTATTTTAAATCTCCTTTCCTCGTCTTTGATTTTAAACAAAGAACGCAGATCAACCATGAACATGTTGATCCACAGATTCATACATTTTTTCGGGAGGGTTTTTGATGTAATGATTTTGGGTAATTAATCCATGATTAATTGTAGTTTAATTTTCCTCTGTTTAATCCTACTAATATGAGTGGATCAACGTAGCGACGAACAAAGGCAGAGTTTTGTTCCTCGATTTTCTGATTGGATTTCCCCCCCCCCCTTTATTTTCCTTGTGTGTTCTTCGTGTTCTTTGTGGAGCGAATATCAACGGATCATTGCGCACCCATCTTGCAAATCAACTATCCCAAACTGGAGATCCGATATCGCAACGACCCTATGGAGGTGTGACGGTCATAGCGGACAACGAAACAGATTGGATCGGAAAAGACCATTCTTCGAGTGTTCTTCACATGGGAGGATCAAAACGCATTTTCAGAGCTGATCGGTGTCCCGAAATAATGGATTCGACCACGGGACATTGGGGCAACCTAGATTCTGGAGTTTCGTGGCAATCATATGGTTGGATCAACGAATGGGGAAACACGGAGGTACAGCGGTAGAAGTCTATGATTCTGGAAATTTCCAGAATAAACGGCGTGTACTTCCGAAGAACACACCGTGTAGTACCGGCGGCAGAGGATAGGTTTTCTGGGGTCAGAGAGGAATCACCCAGCATGTGACCTTGGTCACATGGCATGTTCGACTTTCCCCGAAGCTCAGCGTGTATTTTGGAATGTACATGGACACGGGATGGAGTACACGACATCAGACAACACTGCGTGTACTCTCTACGCAGCATGGAAGAGGCATCTATGCGGGACTCGGTATGTATCCTGGGGATACATGGACTTGGGATGAAGTACACGGTGTGTAATCCATCACACGTCTAGGCGAGGCCAGTAACACGGTTCATCCCATGTACCGATTACATGGCTTGGAGTACAGAGGTTGAGGATCGTGTAGGGGCACACTACCAGTGTACACGGAGCCAACCCCAGTCACTTGGAAACGTCTTGTACAATATACTACACACCATTTCCTCACTTATCTACAAGACTAGACCTATGACATGGGACGTTGTACACGGGTAGTACCCAAGGTCAGACCACACAACATGTAACTTTTCTACACGCCATGTAATTTTTGGAAAATGACATTGTCCTCTTGTTAACCATATCTTGGGAATGTTTTCATTTGGGTTAGTGCCTTTATTCTCATTCCCTTGAGGGTTAGGCATCATTTCCTTCTACAAGAGTATTATCCCTTCAGCATGAATTTCTGTGATGGAGTTTGCATCCCTTCGAGAGGCCCAGAGCGAGATCCTCTATCCATTCTTGACCCTAGGTAGAGTCAGGCATTGACATGACCAACTCTACCAGGCATTGATCCTCCACCTAGCTGGTGAATCTGGATGAGTCGCGGTATCCTGCATGGCCCTAGCAGTGATCCTCATTTTTGTATCGTGATCTTTCCCACTCAGGAGTGTGTCTCCCGTAATGAGTGCATCTATCTCTTGTGATCTTCCCACTCAAAAGTTTGTCACCCATAATGAGTGTAACTACTTCTCATGATGTTTCCCGATGAACAGTACTTCTCGGACGGACGTCATCAAAGCTACCAGACTCGTGGAGTGTGTTCTTTCAGAATGAGTGCTTCGTGGAATCTTCAAACTGAATACCTAGAGGGGGTATGTGGTTGTGTGACTTGTCTCTAGACTACAGGTATGTGATTTGAGTATATCTAGTAGTGATATCCTATTATAAGTTCAGTAGACATATACTATGTAGTGTTGACTGTTCCTTTCCTTTGTATACTTGCTTTGTGTTTTTTGGGGTCCTCTACTGAGTATTGTTATACTCCCCACTACACGGGATTTTCCCACATGTGTCGTGTCTTGTGAAGACGAGCAGCCTTTTGACAGAGTCTAGGGAGGACCAGGACAGGACCGATCTTTCTGAGTTCCCTACAGGATGAGACATTCCTTCGGCTATGACCAGCAGTCCCAATACCTCTTTGTGTTTACATGATAGACTTTGCATTTTTCAGACTCTTGTTTTTGGGGGGGCTTGTATTCTGGCCCAGTTTAATTTCAGTACATTACTTTCCATCACACTCTGTTGGTTGTGTTTAGTTTTATGCATGCATTTTGTTCTTTAGTAGTTTCTTTCTTTTTTACATTTCAGTATTTGGGGGCTTGGAGATGTGTGCATGTGTACAAGTTCATAGCGAATGCCGCCCATGTAGTAATATGCCTACTCGGTGCTAGTCACCAACCCCTGGCCTATTGGAGGGGTTGGGGAGTCACAGCGTGGGCCCCACTGGGACTGGTCGTGACAGAGTGGTATCATAGGTGGTCGGTTCTACCTTAGTACCCAAAGTCTCTGAGATTTGTTTGGGGCAACAGTGTTTAGTGATTCGAGCTTGGATTTCAGGCCAGTGACTCCAGTGATGGTGCGACAGCTGACGTATCCATACACCAGGACTCTGATAACCTTCTTTTTGACATGATACAAGAAAACACTAGTTACGGGGAAATAAAATAATGGTACATGCATCATATAGGAATGGGTTGTGTTTTCCATATCATTTGTGTCAGCTATCGAGATATAGTCATTGACCATGGTACATCCTATTTCCTTACAGTATGCCTCTATAACTCATACCCACTAGGATGTAGTAGCACCATCACGAGGATGATCCCCTCATTGATGAGGCTACGATATAGGGACCAGTTCCCCAAGCGTTTCCACCAGGTGGTGCACCTGCTATACCACCACCAGTGGAGAAGCCTGTGGTACCTATAGTACCAACCAATGAGGAGTGTAGGCTGAGCGTGCTCTATGAGTTCCAGAGACAGAGACATATATAGTTCTGAGGCGAGCCCAAACCTCAGGTAGCTGAGGACTTGCTTGAGGTGGTGACCAGAGTTTTCCATCTAGTGAGGACGCCATCAGACCAGATAGTGATCCTAGGGGGCGAGCCTTCATCAGGTTTCAGCGGGATGATGGTGGAGTCTTACCACACAGACTCACGATTAGGAGGCTCTTTCATGGACAGAGTTCAAGTGACTACTTAGGGAGGAGTTCTCTCCAGTTATGCTGACAATTGTATGCATCTAAGAGCTTCTTGAGCTCCAGCAGGGCAGTTTGACAGTAGCTGACTATTCATCAAGGTTCACTAACCTCGCCCGGTAATCGATGGATACGGTCAAGGATCAGTACTTCAGAGCTTGGATATTAGAGCAAGGTATATGATGAGACATCCGAGCTAGTGTCGTGCCTCTGTATTCTGACTTATGCTGGAGTGCTTGAGTGGGATTTGGTGTTCGAAAGCTTCTTGGCTGAGCAGAGACAGCCGACAATAGTTAGTCGTAGGCAGACAGGTGCGGAGACCTCGGCCGTAAGGAGCTGACATCGGACGTATGGATCAGGATGTGAGAGACGTCAGAGGAGGACCCATGACAAGATATCGACAATCCATGGCTCTCAGGCTGGATCCCTTCATCCTAGAGAGAAGCAGTGTTACGCATGCAACGGTAGGGGAAATCCTACTAGAGATTGTCCAACCCGTTGAGATGCCTACAGGGAAGCATTGGATAGACCACCGAGGTAGAGGCATAGAATGGAGCAGACAGACCCACCAGGAGGCAGACATGGTAGGGGAGCATAGAGAGTTGCAGGTGGTAGTAAACGCTTCGATCTACTTCCACCACCACCCCCAGGAGGTCCTCACCAGGCTCAGGGTGCTGGGGAACATGGGCGGGGACAGGTGCATGCATTTGAGGCATATGACCCAGGGTCTCTATGGATGATACGAGGTAATATATGTGTCTTCTCTAACTTAGATGTTGTACTTATAGACATAGGTTTCAGTCGTTCCTTCATCGCCAAATGTCTTGTGTGAAACCATGATATTTCGGTAGAACCGTTGACTCGATCCTTATGCTTGGAGACACCTGCAGGAGGAGACTCGACGATCACACACCTTTGCAGACAGTGTGATCTTACCCTTCGAGGTGATATTTTCGGTTGGAACCTCTTGGTGGTAGCGTCGAGGCCTTACAACATCATTCTCGGTATGGATTGGTTATCTTCGGTCCATTCCCAGATTTACTGTTTTAGGCGAAGAGTGTGGTGTGTCCACCATGATGGAACGAGTTTTTCCATTATCGTAGAAAAGGATACCCAGGAAGCACATAATGGGCTCATGCATAGGAGGGTGCAGCTAATCACTCATGAGATGGCTAGCCTTACCCTCAGAGTAGTAGATGTTTTGAGGTCTCAATTCCCAATAGTATTGGTGGAGTACGAGGATGTCTTTCCCGAAGATGTTCCAAGATTACCTCCCTACTGGGAAATCGACTTCTTCATCGACTTACACCCTGGGACGACACTGATTTTCTCACTAGAATATCGGATGGCCCCTGCAGAGCATTGCGAGGTGAGGGTGCAGTTTGAGGATTTGCAGAGCAACGGTTTCGTAAGACCCAGCGTTTCACCCTGGGAGGCCCCAGTCTTGTTTTCCAAAAAGGCAGATGGGAGTTTGAGGTTGTGTGTGGATTACCGGTGCCTGAACCAGGTGATGTTGAAGAATAAGTATCCACTTCCAAGAATCGAAGGCCTCTTCAATCAGCTAAGAGGGGCACGGTGGTTGTCGAAGGTTGACCTTCGATCAGGTTATCACTAGTTATGAGTACGAGATGAGGATATATCCAAGATAGCTTTCAGATGCAACTACGGTCACAATGAGTACTTGGTGATGCCTTTCAGCATGACAAACACCCCCGCAGTGTTCCTAGGACTGATGAACTAGATCTTCCAGCCATACCTGGACCAGTTCGTGGTGGTCTTCATCGACGACATCCTTGTGTACTCTGCATCATAGGAGGAGCATGTGAGACACATGCGGATAGTTCTAGACGTACTCTGAGAGCACTATCTATTTGGGAAGCTCTCGAAGTGCTAGTTCTGGATTTAGGAGGTCCACATTCTGGGGCATGTCATCTCAGTAGATGGAGTAGCCATGGACCCAGCCAAGGTGGAGGCATTGTTATCATGGGAGCCATCTCGGAGCGTGTTGGAGGTGTGAATCTTCCTTGGGTTGGCAGGGTATTACTGCAGGTTCATCCCTGATATATCCCGAATAGCATCACCGATAACGACCTTGACCAGGAAGGGGAAACCCTTCATGTGCATAGAGAGGTGCCAGTAGGCTTTCAACCAGTTGAGACTGAGTTAGACGAGTTCCCCAATCTTGAGTTTACCGGAGGAGGGTGTCGAGTACGTAGTTTTCTGTGATGCATCAGGGACCGAGCTTGGCTGTGTCTCAATGTAGAGACATGTAGTGATTGATTATGGTTCACACCAGCTTAGGCCACATGAGTAGAACTATTTGACCCATGAACTTGAGTTGGATGTGGTGGTCTTCGCACTGAAGATGTGGTGACACTACCTTATGGGCGAGCGGTTCCTCGTCTACTCTAACCACAAGAGCCTCAAGTACATCTTTTTGCAGAAGGATCTAAATCGGAGGCAGAGGTGTTGGCTGGAGTTCCTATAGTACTATGATTTCGAGATCATTTATACTCCTTGGAAGGGGAACAAGGTGGCGGATGCTCTTAGCAGAAGGTCGAGCTCACAGCTGTTGAGTGAGGCGATAGTGAAGTTAGTTGTTTTGTAGTTATCTCCTGTGGACAGAGAGGATAAAGATTACCTACAATCGATGGTTGTCGCCCCTCCACTCTTACAGCAGGTTAGGGAGGTGCAACTAGGAGATGCCTATTGTGTGGATTTACATGCTCAGTTATCCATAGGACATGATCCTGATGCATATTCACAAGGTGGGGAGCACATACTTCTTTTCATAGGGCGCACTATTGTTCCAGTAGAGTTGCAAGAAGAGGTCCTGAGGTAGTTTCATACGTCCCCCTTGGTGGTACATCCTGGAGTGAAAAAGATGTACCAGGATCTCTAACGATAGTTATGGTCGTCAGGCATGAATAAGGCAATAGCACAGTTCGTTTCCTGATGCCTCACATGCCAACAGGTGAAGGCTAAGCACCAGGTTCTATCGGGATTAGCTCACCCCCTGGATGTTCCATAGTGGAAGTGGGATAGAATATCAATGGACTTCGTGATAGGCTTACCACAGACACCCAAGGGGCATTATTCTATCTGGGTGATCATTAACTGACTCACCAAGTCAGCCCGCTTCCTAGCTATTAGAGAGCAGAGTTCCATAGAGAGCTTGGGAGGCCTCTACGTGCAGGAGATAGTTCTTCTTCATGGCATCCCTTCAATGATAGTCTCAGACTGAGACGTCAGATTTACATCCCAGTTGAGGAAGGAATTACAGGAGGCCTTTGGGACTTAGCTACGCTTGAGCATGACATTCCATCCCCAGACCGATGGTCATATAGAGAGGGCCATTCAAGTTCTGGAGGATATGTTGCAGGCATGTATCTTGGACTTTCGTCACAGTTGGGAGGACCACCTACCACTGGTTGAGTTCTCGTATAATAACAGCTAACACTCCACCATTGGTATGACACCATTCTAGGTTATGTATAGAATACATTTCTGGTCACCGCTTAGCTGGACCGACCCCGGAGAGTCAGCACTCATGGGTCCAAAGTTGGTGCAAGCTACCACTGAGAAGGTGCAGATCATCCGGGAGTGGATGAAGACTGCACAGAGCCGGAAAAAGTCTTATGCTGACAGGCGACGGAGACCCCTGGAGTTTGAGGAGGTAGACCACGTCTTTCTTAGGGTCTCACCTCGATGAGGGTTATCGAGATTTTTCCAAGGTGTAAAGTTATCTCTGAGGTTCATCCGGACTTTTCATATACTGCGCAGAGTTGGTGAGGTGGCATACCGCCTAACTCTACCGTCGTTGTTGCATCGGGTACATGATTTCTTCCACGTGTCGCAGCTAAGGAGGTACATGCATGACCCATTCACGTCATTGACTGGGGCGAGCTGGACATCGAGGATGGAGTGACGTTTGTTGAGTACCCAGTGGAGATTGAGGATTGTAAGGAGAGGGTCCTTAGTGGGCAATCGATTCCCTTGGTGTGTGTTTGGTGGCAGCACAAGAATCTTTAGGAGAGCACATGGGAGAGGGAGGCTCAAATCCATGCCCAGTACCCACATCTTTTTTATTAGACTTATTTTGGATTTTCAGGGACACAAATCCCCAAGGCGGGGAGAATGTAATGTCTCAGATTTTCCATGTATTATTTTTAAATATGATATGGAATTATTACTAGACCAGGCGCCATGACGTCACATAATTTCGAGGCTTGGTGATCCTGGAATGGTGGTTCGAACTTTTTAAGTTATGTGGGTCGGCATTTGTCCGTGGTTATGGTAGTTTTCAAACGGATTCCATGATTTAAAATCTGAAAGCACCGTTGCGTTCGGAACGATGACTTTGCCTAAGAAAGGGTCTAAACTCGATCGGTGCAGGTTGAGGAAAAAGGTTAATTTTTGGACGTTTTTAGTAATAAATAATATAAAATGGAAAAGTTTATTTTATTTTTTTATATGGAAACATTTGTTGCAACACAGCAACAAGGAATATTTTTAATAATTAATGTCATGTCATAATGACACAAAAATAGAAACGCTGACTCATTAATGTCGCAGCGTGATTGAATTCCAAAACGTGTTCCCTCTTTTTAATGGGTTAATCGAATGTTTCTCATTGGTAGAAGCTAGAGAGAAACTCTGGAGAAATTCTTGGCGCTTTGGAGAGAACTCTTGGTGAAAAATGACGATGAATCAAATTTGTGGATCATTGTGCCATAGAAGTTTAAGGATTGAGGCGACGATGGCGGCACGACACCCCCCCCCCCCCCCCCGTTAGCAATCGAACCCTTCGTGAGGTAGGGGTTATTATTTCAAATCTCCTTTCCCCGTTTTTGATTTTAAACACGAACGCAGATCAACCATGAACATGTTGATTCGTATATTCGTACGTTTTTGCTGGAGGGTTTTCGATGGGATGATTTCGGGGAATTAATCCAACTTTAATTGTTGTTTGATTCTACTCCATTTAAGCCTACTAACGGGAGTGGATCAATGCCGTGACGAATGATGGTGGAGGTTTGTTCCTCAATTTTCTGATCGGATTTCTCCCACACTTTCTTTTCCGTGTGCATTCTTCACGTTCTTCATGGGGCGACGAACAATGGATCGTTGTGCACCCATCTTGCAACACAAAGATCCCAAACTGGAGATCCGACATTACAATGACCCTATAGAGGTGCGACGGTGATAGAAGACGATGAATTAGCTCGGATCGGAAAAGACCGTTCTTCAAGCGTTCTTCACACGGGAAGATCAAAACGCATTTTCGGAGTCGATCAGAGGATCAAAACAATGGAGATGACCCAGGGATGTCAGGGAGACCTGGATTCCAGATTTTCGTGGTAATCCAACAGCTAGATCGATGAACATGGTTGCATGGAGGCACGGCAGCAGAAGTCCGCGATTCTGAAAATTTCTAGAATACACGGCATTTACTTTCGAAGAACACGCCATGTAGTACCAGCGGCGGTGGGTAGGGTTTCGGGGCTTAGAGAGAGAAAAAATGGCGTGTGACCCTGGTCACATTTCATGTTGGACTTTCTCCGAATCTCGACATGTATTTTGGAAAGTACACGAACACTGGATGGACTACACGGCTTCAGACAACACGGTGTGTACTCTCTACGCAGCATGGCAGAGGCGGCTACGTGGGACTCGGCGTGTATCCAGGGGATACACAGACATGGGATGAAGTACATAGAATGTACTCTATCACACGGCTAGGTGAGGCCAGTAACGCAAGTTATCCCATGTACCGATTACACGTGTAGGAGTACATGGGTTCAGGACCGTGTACGGGCACACGACCAGCGTACACGGAGCCGACCCTAGTCACTTGGGCACGACATATACAAAGTACTAAACGCTGTGTACGCACTTTTCTACACGAACAGACTTATGACACGGGATTTTGTACATGGGTATTACCTGGGGTCAGACAACATGGCTTGTAACTTTTCTACACACCGTGTAATTTTTTGAAAATGGCAGGGTCCTCTTTTTCACCGTATCGTGGACAAGTTTTTCTTTGGGTTAGTGCCCTTCCTCTCATTCCCCTAAAGGTCAAGCATCATTTTCTTATACAAGAGTATGATCCCTTCAGCCGGAATCTCTGTTCCAGTGTCAGCATCCCTCCGAGAGGCCCGAAGGGAGATCCCATATCCATTCTTGACCCTAGGTAGAGTCAGGCATCGACGTGACCAACTCTGTCGGGTGTTGATCCTCTACCTAGCTGGTTAATCCGGATGAGTCACGGTATCCTCCATGACCCTGGAAGTGATCCTCATCTATGTATCATGATCTTTGCCACTCAGGAGTGTGTCTCCCATAATGAGTGCATCTATCTCTCGTGATCTTCCCACTTTAGAGTGTGTCGCACACAATGAGGGTAACTACCTCTCGTGACGTTTCCCGACGAACAGTACTTATCGGACGGATGTCATCAGAGCTACCAGACTCATGGACTGTGTTCTCTCGGAATGAGTGCTTTGTGGAATCTTCAAACTGAATCCCTAGTAGGGGTATGTGGTTGTGTGACTTTTCTCTAGACTACGGGTCTAGGTTTTAGGTATATCTGGATTGTGATCTACTATTATATGTTCAGTAGACATATTTTGTGTAGACCAGACTATGCCTTTCCATTGTGTACTTGCTTTGTGTTTTTTGGGGTCCTCTACTGGGTATTGGTATACTCACCTCAGCACAGGATTTTTCAGCACGTGTCGTGTCTTGTTCAGATGAGCAGCCTTTTGAAAGAGTCCAGGGCAGATGAGGACATGACCGAGCTTTCTAAGTTCCTTATAGGACGAGGCATTCCATCAGCTATGAGCAGCAGTACCAATACTTCTTTGTGTTTATAGGTTGGACATTGCAGTTTTTAGACTCTTGTTTTTGGTGGGATTGTATTCTGACACAGTTTACTTTCAGAACATTACATTCCATCGTACTATGTTGGTTGGGTTTAGTTGTATGCATGAATTTTGTTCTTGAGTGGTTTCTTTCTTTTTTTATATTTCAGCATTCGTGGTCTTGGAGATATGTTCATGTGTATAGGTTCTTAGTCAATTCCTCCCATGTAGTAATATTCCTACTCGGTGCTAGTCACCAGCCCCTGGCCTATTGGAGGCGGGCTTGGGGAGTCACAGCGTGGGGCCCACTAGGATGGGTCGTGACATAAAATATCAATTATTTCTTATGAAAATATGAACTTTTGATTGTTATATAATAACTTTAATTCCCGTTTCTATTTAAACATTCATCTTAGAAAATATCATTAGAAATTGGAAATTTCTTGACAAATCATGAAGGATATTTCAAAAACTATGGTGAAAGATTGGTCATTCCTAAAATAAAAAATGATTGAAAGGAACAAAAATTAAGTAAATTGGGTCAATTGAAGCACCATTATTATTATTTCAATTAATTTTTACATTTGTATTAACTCTCCCTTTTTTTACATAATTTAATCCATCACCAACCATCCTTCATTTCCAATTTCATTTTAAATTTTTAATCACTATTTTATGTCATAAAAATATTTTTTTACCTCTATCACACTTTCCTCAATAGAACCCCCACTTTCATTAATATTTTTATCCACATTCCCATACCGTCCCACCACTTATATGTGATCATAACCTAATGAAATTTTTTTACAAAATAACTCACATTCACTATTGTAAAAAATAAATAAAATCATAAATATATATGAAAACATTGAAAACACCACCCATATTTGTTGATAAGAAATGCATCACCACTCTACTTTCTATCTAGTTATGAAATTATATATAATTTCAAAAATATTAATTTTGGCCCATATCTCAATGATGGGTGGTGTTAAAATTTGTTTTTTAGCCGTTATACTTCATATTGACCTTGGGTTTTTCTTTTATGACATTAAAAGTGTATTTATATTATTTATGTGATGTTAGGTTTATATTCATGATGTTTTTTGTGGTGATTGGTGTATTTTTTTATTTTAATGGTTTAAAGAGGGTAATAATTTCTCTATTTTTTAATTATATACACTCAATGATAGTTTGTACACCGTGAACTATTGAACATAGGATTTTGGGGTCACAAATGGATTCACTACTAACCCTGGAGTGGTTCTAGGGGCATCAGGTCATGAAAGAGTGGTATAGATACATGTTGGTTCTATTTTTATGATATATTTAAACATGGGAACTTATGATATCTTCATTAGTTTGGTAATGAAGAGATAATGTTAGAATTTGATATAGACTGAGGAGAATGGATAATATGTAGGGGGATCCTACAATACAACACAAAGACCATAATATCATAAAGAGAATGCTTAATTAAATGAACTCTAATTCTGGCATAGAGGCTTGGGTGTGGTACAAGCATCATTAATGTTTGTACATATGTTTGAATTTAAAAATTTCATGAAATATTTATATGAATTTAATTAAGATAAGTTGAATTGATCAAAAATACTAGGCTTCAGAGTTTGTTTTAAACTCTTTGGTGTGGCTGGTGGATGATGTATTCATGTTGTTCAAGTAAGAGTGGTGTAGTAGGATAATCTAGTGGATCATAAATGATTTAAACCTAGACAGTATAACTTATATAGAGTGACCATTTATGAATTTTATATGAAGAATATATAAATTTTTAAGGTTCTATTTATGATAAATAAATGGAGGAGATTTCTATTTCTTTTATATTGATTTATGCCTAAATAGAGTGTGGGTTTCATTTAGTGGTCTGTTTTTTAAGGAATATCTCAGTAGTAGTGGGTTATTTGTCTTGATGATCATGTAAAATCAGAGGTTAATTGGGAGAAAATATATCCCCAAATTATTTTTATTAATTTTATAAAATCATTATTAAGTATTGTAGGAAAACCTAATATAATTTAATGATTTTACTAATGTATAACCACTACCCATTCTCACATTGATAGGAGAATCTGAAACATCTAACAAATAGATCAAAATGGCTCTCATCCATGGGAACTTAGGTTAGGGATACTCTTGTAAACCCCATAAAAATACAATATTAATAGTGAACACTCAAATCATCAAAATGAGGAAAATCTACTAATCCAACAACCATAGGAGAATCACAGGTAACTTGTATAATACTATAAGTTATCAAAAAATCAAAACTAATTAATATGTGGATCTAGACAATGTTTCTTCACCTCAAAATCCCTCATGGGATTAAATATTAAAAAATTATAAGAATTATATACCAATAGTGAATAGGATATTAAAAACAAATAATATAAAATGAAACCTATATAGAAATTTGGAGATCTATCACACGAAATACTGCAATATAAATTATAAAAGAACCACATTAGCCTATAATAATTATGGAAAAATATCTTAATGAAGTCTGATACTACAATGGGAGTAGCATCGAAAAACATAGAGAATGAATTCCTCGTGAATTCTTAAGATTGGAGATTAAATTTTTCTTAATCCTTGAACCATCAATGATTCATGCACACTAGGAGTAAAATAGATGAGGTTACTGAAGGACTGGATGTGACTGAATAGATAACATTGATCAGATGACCACTAGATGGGTGTAAAAAACCAATGGAAAAGATAAACTAGACCACCAAAATTATAGGTGACACCCACCAAGGATATACCTTAAAAAACCAATGAAATTAATCTAATGTTATGTAAAATAATTGACACTAGAACCATTGGCCTTCATGAGTAATTGAACAAAGGTGAATATTGATCAACCAAACCACTTCCATAGATTACTCTATTGAATCCTATCATGTGTCTGCCCAATCAAACTAAAAACACTAAATACTAAAGGGGTTTGTGGAGACACAATGAACTTGGTGTTGATGGTTGTGACCAAAAATCTATAAGTAATGATTTACAATGATATATAAGTAGAGAAATCTACTAAAGGGATAAAAATAAGTGGGATATAGAAAACATGGATTATAGGTCTAAGGAAAGGAAATGTTCCTATTGTAGATAGAATCCTATATTGGTTACCTAATAAACCTTTTTTCCAAGGATAAAATCCTAGTTGATGTGCTTCATAATTTAATTGGTATAAAACAAGAAGTTACTTTCAAGTTGATTTTATATCATATACATTGTAGGTAGCATGGTTGTATGAGTTTATTTCCATTAGATAAGGGTCAAGCATATAATAATTCAAAGTGAGGATTGTGTACATCCCTTATTATTCCCTTAATATTTTAACAAATTAGGATGTGAAAGTAAATAATTTTTAAGAGTATTTACACAAAAACATTCAACATTCGGGCATCTCAATCATGATTATAAGTTATAACAAGGTGTTGGTGAATGTTGTGGCTACTAATAAGAGATTATCATTGAAATATTTACATCAAAATGGAATTTATCAAATCATAACAAGTACTAGAGAAAAAGAGTGGGTCTATAAATTTTCATAGTATTTTAGGTTTCAATCTATGAGGAATGAAATTTTACCCCCCTTTAATTTTCCTAAACTAGGATGTTATCAGAATTCTACTATAAACCCAAGCATGGAGTGTTATTTTTATGTTTGATTAGTATATAACTAAAATATGTTTTTGTCATCATCTTTAGTCATCATAGAGTGGACACTATTATAGTAGAGATACCCATATGGTTTTATAAATAGTTTTAGTAGTAGTTACTACTCCAATAATATCATCACCAGATAGATCATCAGAAGTTTTGACCATCTGGGTAATATAGAGTAGGGATATGATATCTTTGGGATATTTCCTACTCGTAAGTATCTTAGTCAAAACATAGAATAATAGGTGGATTACATCAAAGGTGATAAGGTGGATAATCAAAATGTAAAAAAAATTATTTTATGGAGTTTCTAAACAAGAATGATTGTAGAACATTTTAGGTAACATCTGTTTCTGTTTCGCCTTAAATTAGGTTTTAATTGATACATAATCTTTATATTCCTTTATTTCACATAACATGTTTATATTTTTTGGTCCTAGATTAGGTATAATCCATAATCCCTATTTTTATATAAACCAATTGGAGGTCAGACTAGTTTGAGGAAGGTATATTAGCATCGTGATCTAATTGTGGGGAAATTATAATGGGTTAGTTAGTTGTTAATGATAAAAATATAACCATAAAATTTCATCCTAGGAATGGATGGATTATACATTGTTCAATTCATTATTGAATACTATTAAATGTGGGTGATTCTATTAGGAATAATAAAGTGATTATGTTATGTTTGATAGTGAGTTAGGTCATGAAATGGATTATAGATAGTTGTTTACTTTTAAATATCAGTTTTCAAATATTGATATTGATTTTTGAAAATTTATAGATGTATAATCTATTACATATGAATGATATTTTTAATTTTTTAAAGATATTCACTACCCTATTGATATTAAATTGAGTTTGGGATAGAGTTGTAGCTTGGTGTTTCTCTAATTCCTAAGTCCCTTACAGGATATCACCTTTAGAGTAATATGAGTTGTGGATTATGATTGATAATATATTGTAAAAGGGTTTCAAATGTCTTAGTGTTCCCCTTTTGATAACCTTTATATTGTTTATCAATAATTTGGTTATTGTTTTTTTTTAATTTTAAATTATTATTAATAGTTAAACCAAATAATAGTAAAAACACATTGTCCACTAACAAGTATTGATGACTTATTTGATAAATTGGAAAAAGTAAGATGGTTCCTGAAGCTTGGTATGTGCTTGGGGTATAATCAATTAATATTGGATAGGAATGATTTTTAAATTACTGTCTTGAGGTGTCTCAATGGGTATTCTAAATCCTTAGTGATTCCCTTTGGAATCGTGAATTTACAAGGGGTATACTTGGGATTGATGAATTCTGTGTTTGAGAAGATTTACGATCATTTCATGGTGGTTTTAATTATCAATATCTAAGAGTATTTGATTTTAGAGGTGGATAATTTTGAGAAATTTAAAAATTTATTAGTGTTCCTTCAATTGCATAAGTTTTATGAAAAGTTATCAAAGTTCATGTTTTAGATTCCATGGGAAATTTATATGGTATTTTCATGTCCTAGTAGGGTGTATGAATTGATCTATAAAATATTATGGTTTTCATTTCCTGGTAAGCATCCAAGAACATTATAAAGGACCATATCTTTATGGTTGTGCAATGTTGTTGTAGGAGGATCAATTCAATGTTTTCTTGGATTATAGTATAGTTGAATGCTTCGACTAAGAAGGATCAAGATTTCATATTGAAATATTTGTGTCATGAAAATTTTGATTAAATAATGGAATTTCTCATTAGTGACCTTGAGGGTTACTTGCCTGAGGAATGAGTCATGTTTTAGAATTCTTGTGATATTACACATATTTTTCTAGGTTTCTTGTTAATTAAATTGAATGTTTTAAAATACTATTTTATTAAGAAGTTAAGTACCCATGTATGTAACTATTCTACCTAAGGTATTATGCATGAATTATTGGATTTTTTCTTTAAAGAGGGTACAATATTGTCTCATTGTGTATTTCTTTATGTTATTTTCATATAACAATCACCAGTCATATATCTTCACTCAGTAAGATATGAATTTACATTAGTCAATATGGGTCTAGTTCCTAAAAAATTATTACATTTTATTTTCCCACACTCGATGGAAAGGAAATGCAATGGTTAATGTGATGAGTAGAAACATAGATAGTTTTACTGTCTTTGAGGCTGGTGATGAGTGGAGGATTATTGGAGATCTAATTAATTTAAATCTAGATATATAAGAAGAGATTTTGGAAGTTTTTTATTCAATAAAATAGTTCACATTTATTTTTTTAGTAGGTGGAAAAATCTCATCTAGTGGATCATGAGGTAAACGTGTTGAGATATATTATTATTTAGAAATATTCTCATGATGATGGAAACAGTATGTTCAAAATCATGTTTTATTTCATTGAAATATATGTTTTCCATGAACGATGTAAGATATGGTTTTGTGTAATTTTCATATCTTTCCAATGGAAGTGCATTTTTATATTTCCATTATATATCATACATTGAAGGAATATTTTTGGTCAAATACTCTAAAGATGTCAGTGGAATATTTCCTATATCAATTCCTTATTTATAAATATGTTAAATCCATTCATCATGTCTCATATATCCTATATAATCCTTTAGATGTTTCTCAATATCAATGAATGGATATATCCCTATAATGTTTTTTAGGTTTTGAGAAACCTTAGACCCACACTCCCTGATCTAGTGCTACAACTATAAACATTCAAAACATTAAAAAAAATAATTACCATTTTGTTTGTTTAGTGTCTTTGGTAACTAATACATAATATATAAAATAATACATTGAAAATTATTTAAAATATCTCTAGGATGTATCCAAGAATATAATGTTTTATATCCTCAATAATATTAATCGTTTACTTGGTATTTGAGATATATAAGAAAATAATTGATCTTAAATTATTTTTAAATGTAAAAATAATCATGGTAAAGTTCCAATAAATATAACTTAAAAATTATATAGTCATAATATTTTGATAACGGGCGTGTTATATTTAAACATCATGATACATAACCAATTCATGTGAATTTTAAAATTAAAAACATGTGGTAAAAGTCCTATGGTGACAAAGTAATGCACCAAATTCATGGATGGAAAGATCACTCACCAATTATAGAGTAAAGAAAATGTCTCTGATGGAATGTCTACCACCCAGTACAATGTTATATTGAATGTATCTGATGGAAATACTACCTATCATTTCCAGGGTAATCCAAATAGATCCAAAGTAATGGATTATTGTGATTCGATATAAAAATGACATAAATAATACATTAATCTATGGATTTATGTAATACAACTCATAACCAGACATACAACCCTAGGACCTAAGGTTTTAGTTTCTTGGATATTAGAAACAAAATAAATTTTTTTCCAATACATGAAAACATTTAATTATAATAATTATATTATAGAAACTTTTCTTGATATATCTCATGATATGATCCTCTTCATAACTCAAGGAATGGATATATATAAGTAAGTTATGTGCTTAAATGCTCATTAATGGAAAAACATATCATAACAAGATGGAGAAATTGAGAAATACATGTATATAATTATAAAAGATCAAGATACCATAGGAAATAATCATAAAACATGTGATAGTAACATAATATAATAAAACTATTATTAGGGAAGTAGAAAAGATATAAAATATATCAACAAAAATATCAATAATGATATAACATGTGGGCATGCCATCATAGTTTTCGATTGTTTAAAAATAAGGTGTCATCATGAAAACATAGGATTTCATGGAAATGAAATGAATCTTAAATTTTTTTATAACATTATAAAAAACCTAAAATACATCACACTCGTAATAATTAGAAAACATTGTAACCCACAAAAAAGTGAACAAAACTCATTCTTTCCTTGCCTGAAAATATGAGTAAATCCATCATTCCCACACCTATGTGAACAAACTCGTTATGTCTAATCCAGACTATATAATGTGGTATAAGATTAAAAAATCATTATAATGTGATACATGACCTTATCCATCATCAGTAATATATATTTTTTCAACATAAAACTAATCATAAAAATATCTTATTGATCCCATAGAAAATATATGTTTCTTAATAATCAAAACTGAAATAATCCACTTATCATAAATAACTCATATAAATAACAAGGGTTTTATAAAACATCAAATAACATGAAAAAAGGAAAGTACAAAAGATAAATTTTTCAAAAAGGAATGATATCATAATAACATATATAAAGTGATCAAAACATCAGTTCATAAGAGATAAACCTTGGATGATATATATGAGAGGAAATATAAAAGTTTTCATAAAACCTTTTTTATATTTTTGTAAAAGTTAATGTGAAAATTAAATTCACAAATATTTTTGATGAGGTAAATAGATGAATTTTTAAGACCATATTATAAATATTTTTTAATAAAATATACATAAAAAAATATTTTCTGTCAACAAAATTTGAGGGGAAGTTAAAACATTTTATTTTAAAATGATTAAAAACTCTTTTCCTTAATATTTCAAAATACATTTTTTGATAATCCACATCATAAAAAGAGTATTAGATATTAATTTTCTAAATAGTAAAATAGAATTATGATAATTGTACAATATAATCCATATTAACTTCTAAAAAATAGAAAACATTATAAAGAAGAAAAATATGTTAATGGATGAATAGATCTATCAGTAAGAATTCGGTTTATTCATACAAATGGTAAACTTTTATATTAAAAATATTTTACAAAAGAAGTTCTTATTGATAAAGTAATGTAATATCCCCATATTAAAAATTAAAATACCATATAAAAATGAGGAAATGTTTGTATAAAAAATATATATTCAATTAACTAAGTCAATGACTTAATGAATTGGAAATTATATCAATAAACCCCATAAATTGAATTCTTTCTTATTTGATCGCACATTAAACTCCAATATAAAAAATATAAATACCATAGTAATATATTTCCTAAAATTTTCTATATTTACAACTTATTACAAAATTATTGTATATATATAAAATGGAATGATATTAGAGTTGGTTATTCAAAAAATTAAGATGGAAAATCTAGGAATTATTTTGGAATTATGACGACTGTATAAAAGGGATTATGAAATGAATTAATAATAGAGAGATAATATCTCATCAATAGGTAATCATTAGAAAATTAAAGGATTGATTATTAACATGTTTAATCATAATAACATGTAAATAAAAACGCTTAAAAAATGAAATTCTATATTTGAAAATTGGATTAAGAGAATAAATGTGTGATTTCAGCAGTATAACTCTTATAGACAATGCATTATAATTTTTTTTATTGATAGGGTGGGGTATTTTATAGTCAATATGGAATAATTTGAATATTTAAGAGTTGATAATTAATATATTAATGAATAATCAATTAAAACTCAACTATATTATCACAAAAGAAGTACATGAATCAAAAAGAGTAAGAGAAACCTTGACGTTTTATATACCTTTTTACAGCTTTGGAAGACTAAATTTAACCATAAGAAATCATTGCGAGTGATTTATAAAGTGGGGTAAGGGAAATTCATGATAAATTTCTTTGTGGTGGAGAAATATAAGATAATAGGTGGGAATGGGGTCCTTTTATAGTTGAAATAGATATCATTTTCCATATAAACTAACATTTGGTAAGGGTAAGAATAGAATCACATGGGGTGTCAGGTGGGTTTGGTGAGTTAGGATAATTTGGTGGTGAAATGGCAGGTGATATATGTGTGTATGAATTATATACCTAACAAGGGTTTCTTAAAGGTGTAAATAATATTTTAATTATTAAAAGATTGAGATACATTACTTACCCGTTTTTATTATTATTAATCTTAATTAAAAATTAATCATGGAATTATTTTATTAATAAAAATATAAGATATCCATTATTAACTTATTTGGACATGATGAATCGAAATTTTGTACTTATTTAATCTCATTCACCTCATAAGTATAAAAAATTAATTTTTTAATTAAAAAATATAATGGGTTGAAAAATAATTTTTGTATAAAAATGTTGTTTTAATCATTAAGTGAACCTAATATTATTTAACATTGATTAACAATTAAATTAGTTTTGTATCATTTTAATTTATGTTTAATCATAATATTTTAGTCTAAATTTAAAACTTATTCATTGATCTTTTAAAATATATAATATTTAGAAAAGAATTATTCGTTGAAAAATAACATGTTTTTACCATGCTGATAAATGTTTAGCTATGGAAACATAAAATTTATTCCTAAAAATAATGACCAATATATTATATATTTTACCTACTGATTAAAAATTTTAAATCCATTTTTTTATTCAATTTAAAAGTGTTTAGATTTTTTTATATATAGTAAAAGTGTAATGTAAAAAAAATTGAAAATAATATTATATGAGTTTTAAAATAAAAAAAATATAGGTTGGTAATATATGAATATAATAATTTCTATCATATAAAAAAATCAATAAAAATGTTTCATAAATTTGTATTTCATATTTATGAACAAATAAAGAAGTAAAAGTCAGAGTATCGTTATATTTCATTATTTACCTAAAAATACATAATTGTAGAAAAATAGTAAAAATTCCATTTAAGATAATTTTGACATTCTAAATCAACAATTTATGTTACATTAATATAATTTAGATTCCCAAATTTAAAAATTTACTTTTTAAAAGAATGAATGAAATATAAAGAAAAACATCTTTTATTGAAAATAAGTTATTAAAATGTTAAATGTTCTTATTATTATTTCATTAAAATTTATTATTTATATAATTTTAATATATTAGTGTATAAATTGAAATATAATTTATTTTTATTTATTAATTTTTTATTAAATTATTTGGATTAAATCTAAAATACTTTTTAAAAAATTATTTGAGAATAAACTATTCATTTTAATATTAAATATCATTTTTTGTTATCCTATAAATGTAATAATTTGTTGTTGATCGATATAATTCTATTTACTATAGGTTTTTATTGTTCTTATGATTTTATAAATAATATTCAATTCATATTCATTGAATTTTTTATGTTTAGTGTTTCATATAGAATAAGATATCAGACACATTGTTTTTTTAGGAAAATATATAGAGAACTTTTGGGATATTGCATTATAAAACTCTTAAATAAACTGAAACATTTTTATTTTAAATATTCATAACTATTGAAATATTTAAAGTTGTACCTAAGATAAAAATTCCTTCGAGATTAATTTATAATGGGGTTTCATCAGTACTATACTTGGTTTGACTAGTGAACTCTTATTTTCCTTCATAATAGTAATATCAATAATGATTATTCTTTTAACCATTTATGAAATACATCCAAATATAACACGAGTATTTATTTCATAGGGGTTTTATGGTCAGGCTTTTATTAATATGTGATCATGGGTTGAACTTTATATGTTATTTTTCTATCTTGTAAATTTTCATTTTCAAGGGATCTAGTTCATGCCTAATATAAAATCATATCTAAATAAGGTGTGGATAAAAGGATTTTATAGGATCACATTCCTATAAATATATATCATACAGGAGTTATGTGCATGGGATTAAATAATTTACCTTGGGTGGTTTTTATTAGTAAATCAATATGTATTCATTAGGGTGGTTATTTAACGATATTATAAAACTTCTTAAATATAATAGAGTCCCTAGAATCAAATTCCAACAAGGAATCCTAAACAATATATTAGTGGGATTTTGAACCCTAAATGTCAAGATCCACTTATAGAGTAGTTATTATATAGGTATCCCATTTTCTCGTTGGACTTAGAGGTTGGTGAATCTCATCATCTTTGTTAGTACTTCAATTAGGGAATTGGTACAGATAATTCCCAAGTTCCCCACATATAAAACATTGAATTATTAATGTTTCCTTATGAAAAATGTTATTTCTTTAAATAATTTTAACCTCGATTTCCATTGGCCCCTAATATTTTGATGATCAATGACCCCCGCTTCCAAATGTGAAGAATCTTATAGTCCCCTTGAGGCAACTCCCTTGGTTCTTATTCCCACATTTGGGAGATATAGGAAATTGAACCTTTTTCCCTTCATTATCTTCATCACTTAATCTTTCATGAGACTTGATCATCATATTCTTTGTGTTATTTGTAAACTCAACCATGTTTTCATTTTTAGTCATATTTTTTGATACTTGTTTTGTTATAATCTCATGGTTTCTCACGCTATCCCCTAATCTAATAGATTGTTCATTGAGATTATATTTGTGTTTTACCATGCACCCATGGTTCCTTATAGTTCCATACATGGCTAAAATGAATGTTTTTAACATGAGTGAAAAAAGGAAACAATATGGGGAAAATATCATAAACATAAAAGTAATTTAACCTTAAATCATATTATTCTTTGTTACTATCATGTTAGTATAAAATTAATTTATTTCAATTAATTTAATTCATTGTTAAAATTTAGGTCTCGTTTCCTCATACTTATTAATTTGATCCTTCTATGTAATCAAATAATATTTCCTTCAAAATGGTTTTTAAATATTATATTATCAATAAAATTATATCCTCTGTTGTTTCAATTTAGGTGATTAGTTGTGTATCTTTGTAAAGAAACAGGTCATGGCTGAGTTAATACCAAACACACCCTTCTTCGGGTTATGGCCCTTGGGTACATATATTATAGTTCATGTATCCAACTGTTTTATCCATAAATGGATGTAATTTCTAGTATAAGTACAAAATATCTACTTTAAAAAAACATCAAGATGTTATTCTATACCTAGAATCATTCTAAAAACTTGTCCATAGTGTTTTAAAAAAATGACTAAAACTAATCTAAAAAATAAATAAAATAATCTCTAAAAATAACTAAATCCTACACTGATACCAATTATAGGGACACAGATAAAGATGACATAAATAATAAATTCATATCATGATTTAAGTAATATATCTCAGAACTAGTCTCACAATCCAGGGACCTAAATGTTTAGTAACTTGTAGATTAGAAATATAAAAAAATGTTTTTATAAAAATTTCACACATTTATTCGTAATCATTATCTTATAGACTCTATTCTAGACATCTCACATGATATAATCATCTTCATAATATGAGGAGGGTAATTATAAGAATAGTTAGATCTCAGACACTCGATAACGGAAAACAAATAATAACCTGAAGGAGAACATTAGGAAGAAATAAATATCATAATAAAAGATCAAATGGACTAATATGGTTGTCATAAACATGTCAGATTAACATAAGATCATAAAAATGTTCACTAGGAAAGAATAAAAAAATTACATGGCTTAAAAAACAACTCAATAATAATATAACATTTGAGAATAACATAAAACTGTTGAATATTTTAAAAATAGATCATAATAATGAAAATATGGAATTTTATAGAAATGAAATGAATATTGAAAATTTTTAATATCTTGATAAATAACTTGGAAGGGTGTCATAATAAGAATAATACAAAAAACTTTTTGAGAAAACCCATTATACCCAATCTTATGTGTACATACTCATTATGTTCATGCCAGAAATTGTGGGAAAACCCATCATGCCCATGCGTCCATATAAAAACTCATTATGTCCATTCCTGACTATCTCATGAGATATAAACATAAAATAATGACTATTATGGTGATATAGAACCCCACCTATCATTATATGCAAATATTTATTCTAATTAATATCTTTAATAATAAAATCTTAATTAACCTATGGATGGAGAATGGGTTCTTTAATCTTCTAGATGAAAATATTTCACTTATGAAAAAGAACCCATAGAAATAAAATGGGTTTAATAAAACAAAAAAAATGATCTTAATAAATCGAAATTACTTAAAAAAATTTCTAAAAGGAATCATATAATAATTACATAAATATAGTGATCAAAACTGCTCTTCATAGGAGATAAACCTTTGTGGATAAATGTAATTAGAAATACAAATGGTTATACAAAAACTTGTAAACAATGTTATACAAGATAATGATAAAATTACATTAAAAATGGGGGTAAATATAATAGATTAGAAACCCTTTTTATGAAGTGATAAAAATAAAATAAACTTTAAATGAAAAAAGGTTATCAAAAAATGTGAGGTGGAAGATAAATCATTCGATTTATAATGGATGAAAACCATTTTCCATAATATTTCAAAATACATTGTATGGAATAAAACATCCTAAAAAGGGTATTAAATATTACATTTTGAAAGTGGCAATGAGTATTATGAGAATAAAAAAATCCACATTATCTTTCCTAAGAATATATGAGAACTTTGACAGGAATGAAAATATAGCCATGGATGAATAGATTCATTTATAAGAATGGGATTTATTCATAACAATAATATACTTTTATTTTGGAAATCATTTTATTAGATAATGGATTATTAAAAATTAGAATTAATTTATCTATATACGAAAGAAAATTAATGAATAAAATAGAGTAAATGGGAGGATAAAAAATTATATTGAAGTCAGAATGGTTATAGCCCAATGAATCAAAAATTGATTTGAAAAAACCCAAACCTTGAATTATCATTTCGTTGATCATACTTAAACCTCATGTATAAAATCATAACCATAATGGGAACATATTTTAAATCCTTTTTTATATCTATAACCATTTATAAACTATATTTATATTTATATCCTTGAATGATATTGGAGTTCGGTATTCTCAAAATTATGTTTGAAAATAATAGAATGATTTTGGAAACATGAAGAATATAGAAAAGGTATTATTAAATGGATTAATGAAAGAGAAATATAGCATATCATCAATGGAAAATAATTATATAGTAAAAAATATGTTATTAACATGTGTAATCATAATTACATGCAAATAAAAAGTTCTCTAAAAAAGGAAATTCTTGAATTGAAAATAGGAGGAATAGAATGAAGAAGTGTTTTCTGCAGCATAACAACTATTTTAGTATAAAATATGTTTAATGATAGGGAAGTCTATTCTCTCGTAAATAGTGAATAATTTGGATATTAAATGGTTTAATATGAATATATGAAATAAAAAATTTTAATCTCAACAGTATTATCACAAAAGAAATACATGAAACAATATGGGTAGGAGGAGAACCCATGCCTTTCTAAGTATCTTCTAAAAGAATGGGAGGAATCCATAAAACCTTATAAAATCTTTGGTGTGGATTAATAGAGGGATATGGAATAGAATATGGGGATAAATTACTTTATGGTTCATAAGTATGATATTATGTGTGGGAGTGAGATCCCTTTAATGTTGAAAAAGATGGTATTTTATATGGAAAATATAGTTAGGTGACATGAAAGAATTGAATCACATGGGGTGTTCAGTAGACTTGTTTATTTAGATAAATTAGGCATAGAAATGGTGGGTGTGAAGTGTGTATTGTTATTTAATACCTAAAAATTCTATTGGATTTTCCATGAACCTTCTTATTATAATGCTCACAAATCATGTTAGTCATGTTTCTAATGACATTATTGTTTTAGAAAAGAAAAACATTTCCTATTAAAGTGTGAAATATATCTATTTCTTAACATACCATCACCATATACCACTAGTTATAATGAGATACCATTAGTTTAAGCAAGATACCCCTCCAAGATATTGCCATTTCTACTCTACAACCATCAAAATCTACAATCAGGATGTGCTTCCATCAGGTGGATCTAACGCAACTGCTATGTAGAGCTACTATCAATAGAATCCACCATTGCATGTTGAAATAATTTGTTCAACTATTCTATCACCAGTACAATAGAGCTATAGTTCAATAGAGCTACCACCAATGAAAATATACCTCTACCGTTAAGTGGATATACAACCATGATATTCTATTTTCAGTAGTATCTATCAATGAATGGTGATAACATTAGGTAAATATACCACTAGATCACTAATTGGTGATACCATCAGATAATCTATCACAAGATGAACTATTGTTTTGAAGAGCTACCACTAGTGAAGATACTTCCAAGGATCATCAAGGAAAACAAAAATTAATTTCAAAATTAATTCTCCAATAGATATTTTATTCATTTAATGATGGATAGAATAACATGTATTTAAGAGTGATTATTATTAAATAACTCTATGGATGTCCAAATTAAAATCTCAATGCTTTCTAGATATAATTATCAATATATAGATCTAGATTATTCTATTATAATCCTATAATAGTTATTGCACCTACAGTATTATAAATGCATATGAATAATCCTGGTGAGTGTAAATCATGTGTGTAACATGAATAGACACCAAAAACATATCTCTCGCACTCTATAACAAAAGGATATACAAATATACATATGTGTGTGGAAGATCACTTGATAGTAAAAATACATAAAATAGAAGTCTTTCCAGACATTCATGAAACATTTTTTCCAGTGTTTATATGAAACTTATTTGATAACATTTGAAAGAAATTTTCAAGGAATATTGATTAAATAAATCTATTCAGATTAAGTAGTGTTACATGCTCTATTCACTCAATTATTTTCTTTTCTGTTTTAGTGTTATTTTTATCTTTGTTTTCTTACTCTATTTATTTTTGAAATATAGTATCATTCACTAAAATGGATAGTTCTTGACACTCTCTCTCATTTTTTTTATATTTATTCCCTGTAAAACTATTGAAGATGTCATGTGTGAACTGTTATTGTTTTATAAAACATATTAATGTGTAATAGACTTAGTATCTAAACATCTCATTGTGTTTATGTTTTTAATAACTGAACAAGGTTGGGGATCAGTTTGTTTTATAAGAAACTACTTTGCAATGACTGGTTTTCAAGTGGAGGGGATTAAGTCTTTTCTTGATACTGAAACCCCTGTTTAAAATTACACTATGATTATTTACTTGTTATGTTCTTATTTTGAATCATACATTTTTTTTCTCTTCAATTTATTAAAAAAACAATACTTTTAGAGTTATTTTAAATTTTTCATCTTTATATATTGTTTGATACAATTAGATTCGTATCAAAAGTTAAAGTATTTTCAAATGTATTTTATCTAAGCTATGATCGAGCTTCTGATAATGTTATCTAATGATTAAATTTTATAAGTCCTCAATTTTTTTAACTAGTTATTTTTTCTAGGTTGGGTATATAATATTTAAAATAGTATTTATCCATCAATTTTATTGTAAACAATTTTCACCCCCCTCTTTAATTTTCCAATGGGAAAAAAATGGTGTCATAGAGATAGAAAAATTCCTTTTAATATGATATAGTTTTACCTGAAGACCATAAAATTATGTTATATATAAATTTATATATTTATGGATAATAATAGTCTTTAAGGAACTACCACTAATAAACCTCCTAATTTTAATGGAACTAATTATTCTCAATGGAACTTTAAAATGAAAATTCATATAAAGAGCATGGGTCTTGATATTTATAATGTTATTGAGAATAAATATAAAATAACTCAATCCTCTATAAAATATTGGATTGATTCCACTAAGGCTGCCTATTATTGTAACTATAATGATAATAATTATTTTTTACTATGGATTAGGTGAGGATGGATTTAATATGTATGTTGTACTACTTTGGAATTATGAGATACATTGGATGTTTCTCATGAAGAAAATTCCAATACTAAATAAATGAATTTGAATATCTAACTATTAAATATGATACTTTTAAGATACATTCAGAAGAATCCATTTCAAGAATGTATCTTGTGTTTAATGAAATAGTCAATATCATATGTAATTGTATATATATCTCTTAACAATGATCAAATAATAGGTATTATGAGATGTCTACTAGATATATGGAGAAAAAAAAATTTCTCTATAATGGATTGATGTGACATTATAAGGTTTCCAATGAAGAAACTCATTGAAAAAATAATGATATATGAAGAGAAACTGTATTTGGATAAGGAATAAGTAGATCAACCTAAATGAATGTAAGTAGACTTAAATAATTCTGACTCTTAGCTAAAATAAAATATCAAAGTTGAATTTTTATGTGTTGATGAATCACCATCTGAGATTGATCAGTAAATGGTGCATTTATCCAGACATTTTCGGAAATTTAATTGCAAGAATAGGTTCTTCAAGAAATTAAAATATATAAGTAAGTATGATAGAAAAGAAAATTGGAGAAAACATTAAAAAATGGGTAATTCAAAATTTTAAATAACCTTTGATGAGTGTAAAAGTAAAAGACACATCAAAGAAAACTATACCAATTTTAAATATAATAAAAATTATGGGGGCTGAAGAGAAAGATATAAAAATGATATAAAATCCAAATAGAGTGCCTCTGGGGATAGTTTAAGTGACTTGTAATCTAGTAGAGAATACAAATATTATTGGTCCAATATGTGTTTTTTGAAAGATGCATCTGAGGTATTAAATATTTTACATAAATCATTGGAATATAAATTTATTCCCTCTTATACTAAAAAATGTAGAAAGTATTACCCGGGATAATAAATTTTAATACTATAATATGTTGAGAGAGAATTTTATTTTACTAAAGGATAAATATAATAGTTTAATGAATCAAAATGATATTTTTAATCTATTTTAAACATATATTATTGTATAAATGTTTATTAACTCTTAATGGTAATGAAAAATATTTAGTTAAAATTTTCTAATGAAAATTTAAAGAAATATTTAGAAAGATTCAGTAATTGAATAGAAGCATTAACCCAAATTCTATGAAATATGACCACTCTCTAATATTCTATAGGAATTGGTTATGAAAATGGAAAAGGAAGGATTTATAAAAAATTGTCTCAAGATCCAGTTCTAATAGTTTTGTTAATAATTATTATTCTACTAAAACTAATAAAGTATTTATTTTATAAATTCTATGTTACATTTATAAGAAACTAGTCAAAGAGTTATGAAATCAAACAGCTCTTATTAATAATATATATCAATATAAGAAAATATGGGTTGAAAAATCATTTTTGGTTTAAATCTCTTTTAACGGAACCATACATGAAAGGTTCTTGTAATAACTTCTGGAATTTTGATAGTTCATATTCTAGACAGATTACTTGGTACTACTTGGGATTAAATAACTTAATCATGGGGTATGGTTCATATGTCACTTTTGGTTACAATGAAAAATGAAAAAAATGGACTCTGAAAAATCATTAACTATAGTGTTGTTTTAATTTCTAAAGTATTATTTTTATATGTATTAAAATATAACATGATTAGAATTTAACAATTTTGTACTGATGGTTACCATGATAAGTTACCAAAAAATGTTTTCAAAGTATTTTATCCTAAACATGATTCAAATTTTACAACTATGTGAAAGGATAATGTTTATATTGTAGAATTTAATTCCTACTTTTCTTAGAATGTTTCTTATTTAACTTTATTTCATAAAGATTGTTGGCTTTGGCATCGGAGACTAGTGCCTTTCAGGCCTGTGTGTGTGTGTGTGTGGTGTGTGTCCGTTTAATTTAATTGTACCCCCCAAGAATATGAGACTATTCCATTTTAGTATATACTCTCCAAATAAAATTACTAGTAATTGTTTAGTTAAGGATCTATTTAAACTAAAATTTATAATTGAAAAATTCTATAATCCCTTTAAAAATTGAAATCTTCAAAAAATATTTTTCAAACCAAAAAATGAAGTTTCAACTTCTCAGCCTTTTCAGTTGGTTCATGTTGATTTTTATTCAACCTTCTAATTTTTTTGGATTATAAGGAAAACATTACTCTTATATTACAGTATATGATTATTCAATACTGACAAGGGTATTTTTCTTGTCGCATAAAATTGAAATTTTTAATATTTTTCTAAATATTATATATCTATTGAAAATCATAGAGGCATTAGAATTAATACCTTATGAATTCATCAGGATCGTGAGTTTGAAAATTTAGTGTTTGAATCATTATTTTCACAACATGGCTATAATCATAGATTTTCAGCTACTAGTTTTCCGTAATAGAATGGTGTAGTATAAAGGAGAAATAAAACATTCAAGATGTTATTTATACCATGATAAATGAGTATGACTTACCTATTTATTTTTTGGAATATTTTTTGAACATAAATTTCTATATATTTAATATAATTATAATTAATCCTCTTTTAAAATTGTTCCTAAGTGAATTGTGGAATTTTAGAAATCCAAAATTTAATTACTTTAGTTTTTTTGGATATAAAGAATTTATAATCAATAAATAATTTATTTTAGACAATTGTTCTTCCAAAAGTGGTGAAGGAATTTTCCTTGGATATTTTTTAACAAGTAAATCATATAGGGTATTTAATAAATGTACTAAAATTGTAGATGAATAAATACATGTAATGTATGATGATATAGATCCACATGAACATAATACTTCCTTATTAAATATAGATGATGATATCTCCAATATGAAAATTAATTCTAAACCTAGTCAGAATCATGCCAGACCACCTATAAAAAAATATTCTAGTTTTTAAGAACAACTTCAACCTGGAAATGTAGAGGAAAAGAATGTTTTAAAGAACTAAATACTGGAACTATTGGGGATACTAAATATTACCATTTAGATTTAGTTTTTGGATACCTAGAAAAAGAAACATAGATAATATCCACTCTTTTAAACCAAGTTAAACATCAATGAAACAATCAATGATGAATTTTGGGTAATGGAAATACAACAACGGTTAATTTAATTAGAAATAAATAGATTCTAGTAACAAGGTGAAATACCCAAGGACTAACTAACTATTAGTAATAAATGAGTGATTATAAAAAAGTATGATTATTAAATAACAATAATTCAAAATATAGAAATACCAGTTATAGAATGATGTAGTCATAAATAAGGTATTGGATATGAGGAAACCTTTTCTATAGTAGCATGAAATAAATCCATCAGAATGTTTCTTGCCTATATAAAAAATTGAAATTTTAAATTATAACAAATGGATGAAAATAGGGAATTCTTTAATGGTTATATATTTTAGTATATTTATATTGAACAACCCTAGTATTTTTTAACCCTCACATTCCAAATTAGGTTTTTAAATTAAAAAATCTTTGTATTGGTTAAAACATGCTCTTGGAGCAAGGTATGATAGGTTAAGATAATTTTTTATTTCCAAAATGTTTTATTAAAAAAATAAGATGTTACATTTTTTATTAAAAGAATTTAAAATTATTTTTTATTTATACAAATCTATGTTGAGGATATTATTTTTCCATCTTCAAAAAAATATTTTTGTAATAAATATTCATAAAAAAATTACAATGTTAGTTTGAAATTATTTTATATGGGTGAACTTAAATACTGTCTTGGTTTTCAATTTTTTTATTATAAATATGGAAATATTTTAAATCAAATAAATTAAAATAGGTATCTTTTGAAATGTTTTGGTATAGATAGTACTAAATCTAGAGATACTCCCATAAGTACATACTATAAATTGGGTCTGGATGAAATTGGGAAACCATTTAATCAAACCACTTATAGTGGTATGATTGGAATCCTTCCATAATTAACTGCTAGTCAGCCTAATATAATATTTATTTTGTGTGTGTATTCCCATTTTCAATTAAACCCATAAGAGTCACATTTATTTGTTTTAAAAAAAATTCCAAATACCTAAAAATTACAACCATTTTCATATTGTTCTATTCTAGATGATGAAAATTTAACTTATTTAGTTATTCAAGTGAAGATTTTGGTGGATTTAATTTAGATATAAAAAGAACCTCCAGAATATGTCACTTTTTAGGAATAAATTTATTTTAGTAGTGTAGTAAAATCATAATCTTGTTGTATTGTCCATTGTTAAGCTGAGTAGATAGCTACATGAAATTTTTCTTCACATATTTTATTTTTTAAACACACATTTATAGACTATAGATATTAATTTTGACATTTCCCTATAAATTCTGACAATACGTGTCCTAAAAGCATTTCTATGAATCATGCATCCCACTCTAGGTAAAAAAATATTCACATAAGACATACCTTTTTGGGGGATTATATTCCAACGAATTATATAACTCTTGAATTCATTGGAACTAAACATCAACATTCTGAAATATTCATGAAGACTTTGAATTTTTAGAGATAGATTGATATCAAACATGAACATCAAATGATAATTTTTCATAATACATTCATTCTTAAATTTAGTTTAGATATAGTAGGGAAAAATCAAAAAACAATTACAACATTGTTTGATCTACTAATCGTATCAATCATTAAACATGCTACCATTATTATCAATTATTGTGTACTTCCATTACTAAGATACCATGTAACACCATAATGTTTTTATGAAATGTTTTTATTATGTACTTTTAATTATTCAATAATTTGTGTCGCACATAATAGTAAGTTTAAGTGAACCATGAAACACCCTTAGTATAAAGTGACCATTTTAATCTAGTCATTTGGTTAGAGAGAAAAAAATATAACTAAATTATGAAAATGTATGGTGAAGTCATTCGTTACTAATAGTTTATTTAAAATATAAAAAAAATATTTTTATTTTTATTTTTGTACTAATAATATGTGTGAATTACTATTAATAAATGAAATTAATAAAATATATATTTTATATACTTAAAAAAATTAAAATTCATCAAATATATATTTTTGACATAGGGTATGAATAAACCCTATTTGATGTATAAAACCCAATATTTTTCAAAAAGTTTAATCTTCTTCCATATAATGGAGAACCCATTTTAAATTAAATAGTTTTCCACATTAATAATATTTATATTAAAAATTAAAAATGTATTTTGAAATGAAGAAATAAAAATTAACTTTGGATGAAATTTTAATATTTTTCTGATATCTTTCCAATTTTGATGAATAATAAAAAATACAATAAATTTTAATTGAAAACAAATTTTTTGATCGAAATAATTTATATGGTTATATAATAATATTTAATGGTTTTAAAGTAAAAAATAGATTATATTTTTATCCTTATATATAATTTATTTCATTAGTAGTATGTTTATATTGAATTCAGATGTAAAAATATTTCAATCTTTTGCAATGTTTTAACTCTTAAAACACGTTCTATATTTTCAAAAATAGGATTAATTTTGAATTAATAACTAAAACTTATGTGTTTTGAATTTTGAAAAATGGATTCCATATTTATAATCAAAAGATTCAAATTATGTTAATAGCTTGATTTTATTTTTGGGCATTGTGTATAGTAACTTAGATGATTTTTCTTAATACGGTAAAAGGGTAAATCAGGTAATTATGGGTGAAACTACTATTATAAAATTACCCTAACACTTGTATTAATATAATTGGATTATATTTTTAGTCATAAATCATCCTTGGGTCGATATGGTGTTCATTGAAAGCCACTTGGATGAGATATAAACATTTAATTTATTTTTATTTAAAGAAATGCTAAATGTGTCTCACTCAAATTTTAATAACTAAATTTTTTCTATATAAGGTTATATAGAATATAAATTAGATTATAAATACTTATTAGAAAAATAATTTATTTATCTTTATAATGTTAATTTATTTGTAATATTTGGGAAATAAATAATTACCTTAAATACATATACTTTAATGATTAAAAAATTAATTAATTATTGAGAAATCAAAAAAACATTTTTTATTTAAATAATAATAACCATAGAAATACAACAAAAAGGATAAAATATTATTAGTTGAGTATATCGCAACCATAACCATCCAAGGGTCGTGTTAGTGGCTATTGAGAGCCTTATATAATAGATTTTGACAATTATATTATTTTATTTGAAGACATGTTAAAGTGTTCGCATTCATAATTTAACAAAAATAACATTTTAAATGATGGATTTTTCTGATGTTAAATTCGACTAAAGATATTATTCTAAAATATAGTAAATTTATATTCATAATAGTATTTAATTTTTAATATTTATTAAAAAAAATAAGCATATTAAATATTTACAAAATATTAATGTAGTAATTATTTTATTAATAAAGATAAAAAAATATTTTTTTAAAAATATTTAAATAAATATAATTTTGGATATTTAATGTGTCTAATTAATATTAAAAATGACCATATCATATTATTAATATAATAAAATATTTTTTTCTAAGCTACATTATAATTTTAATATTTTTATAAATCATTGAATGGAATAGTGTCAAATTGAAAATATTGATTGTTGAGAGAAATAATGTTTTATTAAATTATTTAAAAATAATTAAACACTATTAAAAATATAGATTAATTATTTTATTGTAAAAAATGTTAAATTTCATTTATTTATGGTCTAATTTACATCAAATAAATATGTAACCCTTTTAATATTGAAATATATGTTACCGTAATTACAAATTAAATAAGGCAACTAAGTGTTAATTGAAATGATATGGTTTAAATTGATAGAAAAAAATTTCTAAATATATTGGTTGATGATATTACTACCCTATATCATCTAATATTTGAAATTGGAAAATTTTGGAGGTTTTTTATGGGGTTTTATTTTATTATAAATTAATATTATTGGAGATCCCAAACGTGCCCTTCACCTCATTTATAAAATGGAAACTACTCCCTCACCACTTCAATTAACATTGATCTTTAAATCCTAGCCATACCCTTCCCTATTCCGTTATCAAATTACCTAGTTAAATTATAGGGTTTCTGGTTTTCTTCAAATACCAAATCAAGTGCACTAATAGGGGATTTAGAGGAATCACATTGAAGAAGATGTAATTTCCTCTACTGATTATTTCAAACTTCATCATTCTTCTAATTTAACTTCATGAGTTGTTTATTTATAAATTAATAAATATAGTATAAATTATATAACGAGATGTTATTTTGATTATGGAACAAAAATATTCCACTTTCTATCCATCCTATGAAAAATGAAATCACCACGCATGCGTACGTGCGGCTTACCCCTCCAGGCAATGGTGTAATCTATTTTTCACCACCAAATTACATGGATGGGAATAATGAATTAAATAATAACTATATATGATTATTATAACATGATATTTATTTGGAAATATTATACACCATTCAATTCAATACCATTCAACTATTACGTGAATGATATCATCGCTCGTGTGTTTATACGACCTACTATCTCCATGATGCGATGTGATTCATTCTACATGATATTATTTAAAGAATGATTATATAAATTTATAGAATGATTTCATATGATATATATAATTTTAATATAATTTTGGAATCATAATAATATGTCCTATGAAGGATAACCAAAACTTATTCGATAAAACATACATAAGAAAATGAAGCATTTAATACCCGAATAACAAGTAATAATGAAATGTTATTAACCAAATAATGATTATATAATCATATATGATATCATAAAAATACATTTCATTCTGAAATAAGTCAATGACAGTATTTAAATAATTATATAAGGGGTTTGGGTATATATAAAAGAAATTAGACCTATGGTAAGGGATAATTTTGCAATCTCATTATTATCTGAGATTGTTTATACAAATGTATTTAATAAGATATTTTTATCATCCACGTCCCTATTTTTTAAATATTTCATATTATTTATATTATTTTACAATTTTTGAAAGTCAATTTAAAAAATTGGTGAATTTTTATTTAACGGTATGTAATGAGTCTTTTGTAATTATTCAATTCAGGGCACTTTTTGGATTTTCCGGAAAAAGTATGAGGATAATGTTTTTTTATCTTATATGACATGAATAGATTTTAACGTTTTTATAATAAATTATTTACATGAAGATTCATCAACATGATTTAAAGTCTACTTAAAATTAAATTATTTTCTTTTAAATTTCACTAGAATTTTGAGAAAAGAAAGCATTTTTAAAGAAGAAATGATATTTTTCACAATAATTAATTGCATGTGTTATATCAAAATTATTTTCCATCTAAGATGGAATTATTTAAAAGGGATATGTTTCATTTATAATATCCTTATTGTTTATATGATTTTTTTATGTTTTTGATTTAATGTTATTTATGAAATCCATTTGTTTTAAATGTTTTATGTTATGATGGAATGACGTTTAAGAACCCATTTTTTCCTTAGGTTATACTATAACGAATGATTTATCTTTTTATGGAACACATAAGAATGGTTTCATTTTGAGATGGGTGGGACCTATATCTCCCTCCAACACATTGGTAAATATTTATATCCAATTAGATAGAAATGGATGAAATGTGAAATGATATTTGTTCTGTAATACATGGCTAGAACAAGGATTAAACTCGATTCAGTAATGGGCATTGTTTGCTATGCTGGTATGGGAAATGAACCTTGAAAAATATGAAACTATTTTTTATGCTTATTTTAATTCCACAAAACATCATGTATTAAGTTATGAATTTTTGGATTATATTTATTTATTCTTAGTAAATTTGATGATTTATCCCATGGAATTATATCATAAACATTCATATATATGATACAATTTTCAATGTTATATTCTTATGTCTTATGATTATGATATGACTGGTATCTCCCTTTTTTACCCTTACTGAGTATCTGAACTCACACTTTCAAATGATTATTTTCTATAGGTCATGAAGATGGATATTAAGTAATACATATCAAAAGGGGTATACTTATGATGAAATAAGTTCGAGACAATAAAGATGTATTATGAATCATTTATTCACATTTCCCAGTTTCTAAAGGAACCATACTTATTTGGTCATGTCTTGTCTTTAATATATTTTGTAATCATTATTATTATACTTTGAAGTAAATCAATGTATGTATAGTATTAGGATTTATAATTGGTATTAAAGGAAATGTATAATTAACCTTTGGAAACTATTATGAGAAAACATTAGTAAGAACTCAAAGGATATGTCAAACTATATTTTATGATCCTTTTGTTTTATAAATGATCATAAAAATCAAGGATAAAACATAAAGGGTCATAAATTGAAATTTTATTCTTGATTATGTGGGTTTCCCATTATGTTTATTGTTTCTTACACTATACTTCTTGGTTTAAGTCAGTGGTTGGAACCTGAAGGAACGTCTCTATTGATTAATGTGATGGGAAATGAAATGAGTTTCCTCCAAAGTAACCAAATGTTATGGAATATATAATTAAAAATCATGTAGCTATGCTCTAACATATTTCTCAATCATTGAATCATGTAGGACTTCCAAACAAGAAATTGAGGGAATAACATCTGGGTGAGTCCTTCAGGAGGTAATGTCTACCTTCTTTCACCAGGTCTTCTGATCCATTAGTGGATGAAAAATGGATCAATAACACTAAAAATATATTTATAGTTCTCCAATGTTAATTACATGATTGTGTCATCTTTGTAGTCTATTATTCGGAAGGTTAATCTGATCAATTTTGGAAACTTATCAAGAATATGAGGCAAATAGATGAAATTGATTCCATTGAAAGGAATGAGTTCAAAATCTTACTTATCTATAAGTACATTCCTTATATTCTTCGAACAAATATGGTGAAGGATTTCCATGAACTTAAGAAAAGGGATAATGAATTTATTGGTACCTACAAAGTAAATTTTACACGACATGCAAGGTACTCTTTTAGGATTAATATGCAACCTCAGAATAAAATTGAATGATTATTTAGTGGCTTAAAACCAAGTCTCCAATGGGAATTTTCAATAAGGGGATTCGATAGCTATAAATAAATCATTCTAAGTGCTATCAAGGTTATGATGGTTTTTGGAGTAATTTATCAGTCTTATTGGTTGGAAAAGAAAAATAAAATGGAATTCAATGGAAAATCTAAAGACCTAACTAAAAAGAATATGATTTTTCCCTTATACTCAAATTGTGGAAAGAAAAATGGTGGAAATTTTCTTAAAGGGTCTAGTAAATGTCTCAAGTCTTGAAAATAAGTTCATCAGGAAGTTGAATGCTGATGTGATGGGAAAAATGTGTCTAATAATGAAAATAAAGAAAATGATACATTGAATTCACCTCCTACACTTCAATGTTAAAAGTGCAAGGAAATGTGGAATTATTCTAATCAATTCCCTAATTTAAGGGTTATTGAAGATGATCGACGTAAGCAAACACTTGGGGGAAAAGTCAAAGGCAAGTCACATGCATCACTATCAGTGGTGTGGAGTATGATAATGATGTGGTAAAAGGTACACTTACCTTCCAATATAAAGTAGAAAATGTTTTATTTGACTATACATCCAACTAATCTTATATTTCTGAAGATTCTTCTAAGGGTTCATCGTATTATTTAAACAATTATATGTTGAGTTATATGTGACAACTCTTAATGGAACAGGAGTCGCATCAAAAGTTTATAATTCTTCTCTGGTTGATGTTTGTGGGAAAGTGATTCGTGAAAATCTTTTTATCCTTCTGTTATTGGAATATTATATGATTCTTAGCATTGATTTTATTACTTTATATGGAGCTTATATCAATTTCCAAGTAAGTTAAGTCACATTTCATATTCCAGATCAATCTTTGGTCATCTATTGATGCAAGGATTAATATAACATTCCAATATAATTTTATTCCATATTATGGGTCATGATCCATATAAATTAAGGTTAGATATATCAAATGGTTGTGTAGAAACTCACAATTAATAATACACCCATTGTATGGGTGTTTCATGATGTTTTTTTAGAAGAATTACTAGGGCTTCCACCAAATTGCGAAGTTGAGTGTTCAATAGAACTCATACTAGGTGCTATTACTATTTCAAATACACCTTATGAAATGGACCCAATTGAGTTGCAAGAATTGAATAAAAAAATCTAAGAGAATCTTGGAAAGGGATTCATATTCCCTAGTGCATCACCTTGGGGAGAACATGCTCTATTTGTTAAGAAGAAATATGGATCAATGATACAATTAATTTATTATCAAGAACTTAACAAGATCACTATCAAAAAAATATCCTCTTCCCCACATTTATGGATTATTCAACCAACTACATGGGGATAAATACTTTTCCAAGATGGATATTCATTCAGGTTATCATCAATTATGAGTTAATAAGGAGGATGTACCAAAGATGGCATTCTATATAAGGTATGGACTAAATGAATTAATAGTAATGCATTTTGGTCCTACTAATTACTCAGTTATCTTCACGGATCTAATGAATAGATTCTTTAGATACTATATGGATCATTCTTTGGTAGTCTTTATAGAGTATATTCTTGTCTATTCAGAAAGAAATGTAGAGAACAAATATCACTAGATAATTGTTCTGAAGACACTGAGAAAGTGTATTCATTATGAAAAATTTACCAAGTATGAATTTTGAATTCATAAAGTTTAATTTATTTTTCAAATATCTCAAAATCAAGGATATCTATGGATTTATAAGAAACAAAAATTATTGAATGTTGGCCGAGACCAACAACAGTAAATGAGATCGTAATTTTCCTTGGATTGGATGGATATTATCAATTTTTGTGAAATATTATTCATGATAATCTAATACACTCACCATGTTGAATCGGAAAGGAGTTATGTTTTTGTGGACATAAAAATTTTTAGAGAATTAAAAAGATATGAAAATAAGGTAATTCAGTACACCTATGCTCGCACTGCCTAATAGTGGAGAATGGTTTGTGATCTATAGTGATGCATCCAAAAGGGGGTTGGGACTTGTTCTCATGAAAATTGATATGATGATAGCTTATGACTAAAGAAGATAAAATATATAAGTAAAATTACTAAACTTATAATATTGAGTTTTCTATAGTAATCATTACACTATTGATATGGATCAATTGTCTTTAAGGTGAAATGTATGATATTTATACAAATCACAAATGTTTAAATTATATTTTTACACAAACGGATATGAATATAAACCAAAGAAGATGGTTGTAGTTGATTAAATATTATGACAACTCAATACATTAACACCCCGGGAAAGCAAAAAAAGGTGGTATATGCATTGATTGCAAAGGACCATACTAGCCTATACGTGATGAGGATCAGACAACATCCAATATTTAAGGATTTTCAAATGACACAGCATGAAATTTTAAAGGGGAGGAATCTTATCTCTCTCCATTGAATTTTCAACCATCTATAAAAGTGATGATTAAGGAGGACGATAAGGAAGATGTAGATATACAAAATAAGGTTGTAAATATTCCTAAATACAACCTTGATTATTATGGAATAATAAGGTTTATGAGCTGGGTTGGTATTCCTCCTACACATAAATTCAAGAATTAGCTATTGGATTCGGCTCATAGTTCATCATTCTCTATTCATCTTGGATGCAAAAAGAAGTATAGAGGCCTGAAAAAGTTTTTCTATTGGGATAGCATAAAAAGATATGTTGTTGAATATGTCTCTCGGTGGTTGTTTTTTCATTATGTTAAGGCTAAGAGATATAAGTCTAAGGGGATGTTACAACCATTCTGAATACCATAATTGTAATGGAAAAACATCACTATGGAAGTTTTTATCAGAATTCCAACAACATATAAATGCTATAATGCTATATGGGTTGTATTTTATCACCTTATGAAGTTGGTACACTTCATTGATATTAGAGAGGATTTCTCTCATGGTAATATTTCTCGGATATATGTAAAGGAAGTGGTAATATTGCATGGAGTACCACATTCCAATATATTTAATCAAGATTTGATATTTACCTTGATGTTCTACTAAAGTCCTCAGTATGATCTAGATAGAGAGTTAGGTTTCAGTGCTTCTTAGCATCCTCAAAAAGATAGTCAATCTAAGAGGACAATTCAAACTCTAGAATACATCTTGAAAGATTTCTCTATGGATTTCAAAGGTTATTGGGATGAACACTGACCATTGGTGGAATTCTTATAAAATAAAATTCTTCACTCTAGTATTCAGATGGATTTTTATGAATCCCTCTATTGAAATAATTGTAGACCTCCAACGTGCTAGAATGAAGTTGGGAAAAAATGATATTAGGACCTGATCTTGTTGATGAAATGGCAGAAAATGCGAGATCTCTTCAACAACACATAAGATCATATCAGAGTCAACAAATAAGACATGATGAAAACTGATGAAAAGTCCTAGAGTTTAAAGTGGGTGACAAGGTGTTTCTAAGAATATTTCCATGGAAGAGAGTAATTAAACTTAGAAATAAGGATAAGCAAAGCCCTAGGTATATCGGCCCTTTTGAAATTCTGGATTTTTTTGGGAAAGGTAGCTTACTGATTGGTGTTTCCACCAAATCTCTCTCAAATTCATGATGTGATCCATGTATCTCTCTTGAGAAATCACATATATAATCCTTCAGATTTACTAAACTCAGAATTCATACAACTAGATCATGATTTTTCTTATGAAGAACAACTAATATAGATTCCGGATTGTAGGGAAATGTTCTGTGAAACAACACCACTTGCTTGGTTGATGTTGTTTAGGGTAACCACCAATTTTAGGAAGCTATATGGGAACTTAAGGATATAATTATGGAGAGATATCCTAATCTTTTTTTATCCAAGTGTTGGATATAGAGGGAAAAATTAAATTCATGGGGAGTAGAATGTAATACCCAGATATTTTTATTAAATATTTTCTTTACATAATTTTAATTATTTGATGGCATGTATTTCACACAATTATATGTTTAAGAGAACCATGTGACACTCTTAGTATAAAATGACCATTATAACATAGTTGTTAGGTAAGAAGGAAATATTATAACAATGTTATGAAAATGTATGGTGAAGTCATTTGCTTCCAAATATTTATTAATAATATAAATAAAATATTTAATTTTATTTTTTTCACTAATAAATTGAGTGAATTAATATTTGAAAATTAACATAATGAAATATATATTTTATATACTTAATAAAATATTTTTTATATTCATCCAATAGATATTTTTGTCTTAGGGTATGAATATACTCTATTTGATCTACAAAAACCTATATTTTTTAAAGGGTAATTTTCATTATTTTAATGAAAAACCCCTATTCAATTAATATTTTGAAACATTAGTAACTCCTTTATGAAAACATAAACATTTTATTAGGAATATACATATAAAAATTTACTTTGTATGAAATTTTAATATTTTTTTGATAACATCCAAATTTTGATAAATAGTAAAAATACACAAAATATTAATTGAAAACTACTTTTTCCAATGAAATAATTTATATGGTTAGATTATAATATTTAATGGTTTTAAAGTATAAATAGAATAATTTATAATCATTTAATATAATGTATGTAATTATCATTAATTTTACATTGAAAACAACTTCTATTTTAGTTGAAGTAGTGGGAAAGATGTTTGAATGCTTCTTATAAAGGTATATATGTTGACAATGAATGTTCTCTCCCTATTAACCATAGTGATTTTGTATTTGAGGATGGTTTGATTGATCTAGCTTAGAATTCAACTGTAAAAATTCTTATGATTGTAGTGATTCATAGAGGATATGGATTTTTTTCTAATGTTTCTGTAGTATATTCTACATCCCAACAAGGGGAATTTTACCATAATGAGGTCTCAAGATATATTTTTCATATTTTTATAAATAGTGGGTATGAGATCAATTTATGTAGATATTTGATGGTTCATATGAGGAAACATTTAAATCCCCCTCTATATCAAAGTTTTTTTCCTACATTAAGTTTATCTCAGTTATATTAGAATTTAGAGGCTTATTATCTTAAGGAGAACCTAAAGTGACTAAGTGTGGTGGTTTTTTTTGCCTATGTTAGGTATTTTGTAAAAATATGAGTGTTTACCGAAACCCCTGGTTGAAAAATAGGGTGTTTTATGATGATAAACTATTTATGAAGTTTAATACAGTGAAGAATCATAGTAGAGAAAGAGACACAGTTGACCCTGGATTGGATCTAGATAAGGTTTTATATTATTCTTCATATGATTAAGCTCAGGTTAAAGTAGAATAATTTGTATCTGAGGAAGAGGATTTAGTTTATATTTTAGGGGAAGTGGGAAGTGTCCCTAATATGGATAACATACCTAATGATTCTCATGGATCGTCTAGACCACCACTTTATAGTACTACTAGAGAGACCTTTCTGAGATATTATACTGATATAGAAGAGACTGAAGACTCTAATAGTGATCTATCTATGAGGACTTATTTAGATAATTCATAGCATTTGGTCTTGATTTTGGATAATTCATAATAAGATGTTGATGGAGGTTATTAGGATGACCAGTCTCACCCTTATCAGACTATTATTGAGTATATAACATCTTCCAGTGGTGAGAGGTAGGGTATAAATCTTCCTACTTTTGCTATTCAGACCACTAGTAAGTTATTTGATCCTACCACTTTAGATGGTCAGGCTTTAGGAATCAATGTTGACCTAGTTACCTCAAATAAAGATGAGGAATGAGGACACTCTAAGGGGGAGAAATTACTAGGATCTTCTAATCATTGGGTGGGAATATTCATATTCAGATAATGATGATGACCATAAAGAAAGTCCAATAAAACCTAATGGGAATACCATTTCAGTTGAGTCGAAAGATCTCAATGGATCACAAGTAGAGAGGATTGATCAACCTGAGTTGTGGGAATATTTTCTTTCTGGTGATCCAAATATGAAGACCATACCTGATGATGTTATTAGGATTATGAAGAAGTGGAATCCTCCTCCTCCTCCTCCTCTACCTTCTCCTAATTTTATTTATGTGAAAAAAGATGATCTGGATGATATTATGGCTAGTTTTCTACTATATATTTAAGGGTTGATTCAGTTTTTCTTAGTTCAGGAGACTAATCTCAGTGAACCTATTACATGGATGATGGTCACTTTGGTTATTACTGATATCCAACAACTAATGTTATTAAAAATAGAATCTCTATAAATATAGAATAAATAGTTGGAAGAGAATATAGATTCCATCTAGAGCACTATGGAGGAAATATTTTTAGTTTTAGTAGGAGCGAGTTATCTCTTTTTTAGATTCTAGATTCTTTCTCTAATCATGGATCATCATATTCTAGAGGTCCTCATACATTTTTTACTAATTTGGTGGATGCTAAATTGATCTAGACCATAGTCATAGAATAGATTCATTTTGTGATGCTTGATCTCTCAACATATCATCCGGATGAGATTCTCCAGATCAAATCTAATTATGACCACATTTATAAGCTGCTTATAGATTACATAAATGAGGCTAGAAGTGAAAGAGAAACTATACCTAAATTTATTAAGTATTATATTTCAATAATTTATAACAATCATTAGCTTAATTATTATTTGAATTTCTTAGCTCGGAGTATTAGAATGTATCCTATTTTCAAGGTCTTAAATTATAAAGTAACCCAGTTGAAGACCTTGGCTCTCCTCCTCAAGCTATTTAGTGAGGGGATGGATAATTTCTTCAAGAAAATATAATGTGGAGGTATATTGATCAACAAATTAATAGAGTTGTTACAACCCTTTTTTACAACCCTAGGATAGCTATAATTTACCCTCATTCAATTCACCTAACTACTTCCCTTTCTGGTTCTATACCTACACCCTTGCAAATTACATTCACTATGGATAATTGTTTTTGAGTTACTGTAGTTGAAGATGTGATTCAAATTAACTAAGTGGCATCTTCTATTGCGTTTCATCCTCTTGTACCTCCATCTATTCCTGCCCCTATTACTAAACAAGGAAAGGATATAGAGGATCCTACCTCTAATCATGTCGTTGATGGATCATCAGACTCTTTTAATGTTTTCCTAGGGATTTTTGTTGTCATGTAATCCCATTTGTGGTGTAATATTTTGACATTGAAATATAATGAATATCCCTTTTTATTAGTCTTTATGAATTTTTATTTAATTGTATATTATTTTTGTCTTTTTAATAATCCAAAACGCAGATGTATTAAATTTCATTTCATTGGATTATTTTTATATAATATAACATAATTACTTCTATGGGATTAATCTATATAAATGAATCACAAATATGGACTTTGAATATTTATCAGAATATCTTTAAACTATTCATCTATTATTTATGTGTTATATATTTCCTCTATGTTGTTTGCATCTACTGGAAATCCCGAGGGACCTCAAAATCACCATATCAAAAGCATCATTCTGCATAAAACTAATGCCAGCATGAGCAGTTTCCATAACACCAATATGAAGCTCCCGAATGCCAACAGAAGTCAGAAAAGTTCTGTTCTCAAAAGCAAGAGCATTCCAGGCATGCCAAATAAAATAAACAATTTCTTACACAGTAGAGAGAAGCAATGGTTTCACCTGAGTACTGAAAACAACCTGATACACAGATGCCATAAGCTGGAAAATTCCATATAGTTGCAATTGAGATCCAAACACTACTTACAAGTATCTCGATAAACAAGATGAAAATTTATAGAAGATGAATAAATGATCAACAGTTTCATCTGCAACGAGACAAAAAAGGAAAACAGGTGCAAGATAAAACCCATCCTTCTACAAAGTCCATTGCAAAGGAAGCCTGTAATTCCAAATCCTCCACATGAGAAAATAATGAGCTGGTGGAATAAAGGTAGTGTGAAAAATCAACAACCAAGAAGGGACCAGCAACAGAGTAGCACACATAGATCTATAATCCTCCATAGTGATAAAGGAGCCAAGAACATTCGGCAGCCAAATCATAATATCCACAACAGAGTAATGATAACAATCCAATTCTGTCTTCAACAGACCTAGAAGAAGCTCTTGATCATTGGGCTATTATTAAGGCTATATGGTATGCTTCTTATCATGGCTGGACAGTTTTATGGTTGGAATCTGATTCTACTTTGGTGGTTGACATTCTTCAAAACTGATCAATGAATGTTCCATAGAGAATGATTTCAGATTGGGATGACTGTTTGAAACTTGTGGAGCAGTTCTGTTTGGTTGTCACTCATGTTTACAGGGAGGCGAATCAGGTTGCTAATTATCTTTCTAAACGTGCCATTGAAGAGGTTAGTTATTTTTGTTCCTTTTTCACACCTACTTTATGTTGTGAGCTGGTGGATGCGAATGCACGTGGTGATTTGTACGTGCAGTTTTGTTAGCCCCCCTGTTTCTTCGCTTTTGGTGACTTTTTTATTTTTTAATGAAATTTTTTTGGGAACAGGGTTTTTGCCTATTTCAGAGTTTTTTGGTTATATTTCCTCTATGTTTATGAATTCCATAATTTTTTATTATCTAAAAGGGTTATATTATTGGAATAGTCTAATAACCTTCTTATTTTAATGCTCCCAATTCATGTTTGTTATGTCTCTAACGACTTTAATGATTTATGCGCATAAATCATTTTCTGGATGAAGTGTGAAGATTAGTTTTTAATCTACATTCCCCATCTAACACTATTTATAATGAGAAACATTTTGTTAAAGTAATCTACCACTCCAATATATTTCTAGTTAAAATCTACGATCATTATGATCTATATTAATATGTATTGTTGTCGAATAGATATACTGCCACTACTAAGTATAGTTACCTTTAGTAGATTATATAATCATTTGATGCTACTATCAATTCAATTGTGATGCTTCCAGTATAATAGAGCTACTATTCAGAAAAGTTACTGCCAAGGAAAATCTATTTTTTTCATTATTTGGATCAACAGCCAATTTTTTCTAACTCCGGGAGTACATACTATAGAATGGTGATAATATTAGGTGGATATACCTCAAGCTTACTATGTTTTTCTACCATCAGAGTATCTTCCACTAGAAATGCGACCGTTTGAAAGAGCTGCCTCAAGTGAAACAACCACCAAGGAGGTATCATTGCTGAATAGAATTAATTTTAAAATTAATTATCCAATAGCTATTTTATGCATTTAATTTTGGATAGAATCATTTTTATTAAATAGTTATTAATATTAAAATTTTAATGGTTTTATTAAATAAAAATTCAAACCTTTATGAATCTATTTCTCTGTATGAGGATCTAGATTTTTCTATTATTATCCTAAAATAGATTTTTAGAACTGGAGGGATATAAAATCAAAATAATCCTCCTCATGAGAATAATGGAACTGTGGGAAATTAATAGAAATAGAAAAATAAGCTCTCTTAGTCTAGAATAAAAAAGAAATAAAAACAGACATGTGTGTTTGGAAGAATAATGGATAGTATAAGACATAAAAAATAATGATTTACAAACATTCATGACACTCTATTTTCATGTATTATCTATATAGGATTTTCATTATCATTTAAAATATAGTTTCAAGAACTCCTGAACAAATAAATCTATTTGGATTGACCAATATCGTAATTTCTCTTAACTCAACCCTTTCTCTTTCTTTTTTATCTCTATTTTGAGCTATGTTTTTATTTTACATTGATTCATTATAAAACACACTCTCATACACTAAACTAGAAATTTATTGACACAAAATCTCATTTATTTTATTGTTTATTCCCATATACAATATTGAAAAACTTGATGTGTGACATATACAAATTTTATACCACATATAACTATGGAAGAGGCTTTGTTCCTAGATAGAATTGTGTTATTTTTGTTGTCAAACTCGATAATGTTAGTGAATCAGTTTATTTTGTAATAAACTAAATAAAAGATATTTATTTTGTAATGGGGGGATTACTTCTCATATTGATACTAAATCCCTTATTTAAGATTTCACTGTGAATATTTGCATGTTTTTATTTTTTATTTTAAATCTAACCAATTTTTTTTAACTTATTAAACAAATCATTACCCATATACTTAACAAAAATTTTTGTTATATATATTTCCATTGATTAAAGTATATTATTTTCAAAATTTAATGTTTTTTAGAACTATTATAACTAAGATGTGATCAAACAATTGAGAAGCTTTCCCAAATCTCAAATTATATAAGTATACATTTTTAAAAGGGAATTTTTATCAATTTGGGGGATATAAGTTTTAAAAAAAAGTAATCATAAATTTTATTTGAAAATAATTTCACTCCCCTTATTGAGTTATCCACTAGGTAAAAATTAATTTCTAGAAGTTGTAAGTGGTCTTTTAATTTTTAAAAACACGATAAACTTTAGTTAACAATTTATACTCTTGTAAATATTGATTAAAAATTAATAATCGTAATTATTATATTACAAAAAATATAATATGACCCCTATTACCCAATTTTTATTTTATGAATCTAAATTTAAACATTATTTAACCTAATTTAACATAAAATTACATTATAATTATCTTTAAAATTTAAACATGTAATGTATTGAAAAACTATTTTTATAGAAAAATATAGTTTTTATCATTACGTGTTTTTAGTCTTATTTTACATTTACCACCAATTAGATGAGGGTTTTTTAATTTTTTTATATATTAAAAAATAATACTAGAGTCTAAAATTAAATTAGAATCATTTACTTTTGAATAAAATAAATTTTATGAAAATTATTATTCGTTGAAAAATAACATGTTTTACCTTGGTAACTAATTTTTACTGAAGGTAACTCAATAATTATGCCCAAAAATAAAGTGTCATTAATTATATAATTTGGACTCTCTAATTCTATTTTTATATACATCTATTCTAATTCAATTTATAAAACTATGAAAATTATTTTTAATATAGTAAATATATAATGTATTAAGAAAATTTTTAGAAAAATATTAATTGAGTTTTAAAATAAAAAATATAGGTTTTTAAATAGTGAAAAGAAATTTAATTATAAAATAAATATTATTTACATAAATTTTTTTCATAAATTTCTATTTCATACTTATATACTAATAATGGCATAAAAGTTTCACTATTGGTTTATTGAACTATTCACCTAAAATCGGTTTTTTTAGAAAAATACAAAAAATTCAAGCTAAGATAATTTTGAAATTATATATTCAAAAATGAAATAGTTTTATATAATTCAGATTCTAAAATTATTTATTTTATTTGTTAAAAGTTAATTACTAAATATATAGAAGAAGATACTTTTAATGAAAAATGACCTTTTAAAACATGAAGTCTTCTTAATATTATTTCATATCGTTTTATAATTTAAATAATTATAATATATGAGTATTTATATTTATATATTATATAATTTTATATAACATTGGTTGAATTAATTATTTCAATAAAATATGATATAATTTAAAAATATATATATATGATATAAGAAAATTCATTTTAATATTAAATCTAATTTATTCATTATCAACTAAATGTAATAGTTTTGGGTCGAATGATATACCCTTATTTACTATAGATTTTTATTATTATTACGTATTTCTTAATAATATTAATTTAACATGGCTTGGATCATTTATGTTTTATGTTTTGTGTGAAACAAGCTATTAAATAAATTTTTTATTTAAAAAAAGTATATTGAAATTTTGGGTCATTATAAGGTTTACTCCAATATCATGATAACATAATCATTCCATTTACTGTATATTTATAGTGAGTAAAAATTATGCAATGAATTGGAAAAATATATACATTTTCCTTCTCATATGATAATAATTTAGTATATATTGCATAAGAGTAAATATATTTTCATGAGAGCATAAATAAAAGACATTCATAATGTATAACCACATTCAATGTTAACCCAATAGTAGAAAATGTTAGTTTTAAAATTATAAATACCCATTCAAATAATTATAATGGTTACTATTTGAATACTCATCAATCAAATTATAGAGGTTTGGGGTACTTACATAGCACAATCTATGTAAAAGGATGCCTTTACATAATGTTTTTTAAAGTGTAGTATGAATGGATTTTTAGGGTAACACATAAGTGTGTCACCACAGAAGGAGAATACAAGGATGTGATTATATTGATTCCTTAATGGATAATTCATAGTTCATGTGATATTTATTTAGAAATCCACAGAGGTTGAGCTACCTCACAATTACCTGGAATCACCCTTTTGAACTACATGATGCCAATATTCTTTCATAGAGACACATGAAGATTGTGATACAAAATATTTTTCTTATCGTCAAATGAAATGTAATGGTATTAATTCAAAACACTATAATCTCGAATTTTATTTAATAATAAATTAAAAAATAATTTACCTATCAATCACATAGAATATATTTAATTTATTGGAGTTGTAGATGGATATGAACATTAGTGATAAAACATTATTCCTATGATCATTTTTGAATAGTAATGATTTATGAGAAGGGAATGCTGAGTAGAAATAGGTAATATGAAATTAAAAATATATCCACGGGATTAAAATTTATAGAATATAAGAGAATATAATCATATGAAATAGTGGTTTAAAAGGTTATTTTAACAAAAAAACATAATATTAAATGAATGAGAAATGAATAGGAACCTTTTACTTTAACATGGTATAAATTTTGAAAAGTGTATAAGAAGAGGGATTGAATGACATATCATTGATAAATATAAAAAATATGATAAAACCGTATAATAATAATCATGGTAGAATAAAAATATTTTAATGAGTTTTAAATAGAAAAAACCTTTTATAATATAAAAAATTAAGATTGGGAACACTTTCTTCGGCATGGTATTGGCTTATGAAAAAGGTCTAATAAAATTTAATAAAAAATATATTTTAGACTTTAAGGAATTATAATAAAATAGAAAACAAATCATAATATCAAATTTAATGCATGTTTTTAAGAGTTTATAACTATAGGATTATAATTAAAATGTTAATGAATAGTAATAGAGACCCCCAGCTTTCTTATGTTTCTTAGTATATAACCAACCATTCAAACTAAATTTTTTTATTATTATTGATGAGTGATAATTGAGAGTAACATATTTCAGAAACTATGAATAGATAAATCAATCATTATCAATATATAAATAAGAATATAGTGTGGGTATTTTTAGGTGTGGTCAGATGAATCCCATAGAATAAAGTATTTAACATTATATTTTTCCATTATATTAAGTGATCCATTACACCCAAAATTCCCCATTATCTCCCTTAATTATGCAGTATAATGTTTAGTTCCAAAATTATTCCCATAGTTCTACATTTTGAAGAGTTTTTTATTTCTACATATATGTGATGACATGTTTCCCATATTTTACATTAATGCACCATTTTCGCCAAATTTTACCATTTTATAAATTTTTATTAAATTTGAACCCTTATGTAATTTGAGGGTCTAGATTCCAAATATGTAATTAATTTTTCAAATTTATCTCCTAATTATGTGAAATATATATTTTAAATAAGGATCAAATGATTAAAAAAATATAGATTTCTGATAAAATCTATATTATTGCTAAAGTAATTTACATAAAAATACAGTCTTAACCCCTAGATACATAACCCCTTATTTCAACAACATAATCCAAAAAATTAAGGTGTACAATGGTGGTACATTCATGGAATTTTTCTACCAATATTTATTTGGTGGTGAATTCAACTAAATTAAACTTTTCAAGAAAATGGTTCTACTCAAATCGTAGTTTTTTAAGTTTAGTATAATATTGTTCTAGGTAAAACACTGGTGATACTACCTCCATCCCATGTTATAATAAATACAACTCATATGGGAAGTTCTTACCAGTAAAATTCATGGGTTCTCCTTTTTGTAAAAATTAACTTATTTCATTACCCTCATAGTATACACTAATCCAAATAGCAACATTATAACTAATATACTAGAAATGTTCATGATGGCGAATAGACATAATCCTTTAACAGTTATAATGACTTATTAGAAAATAAATATATCATATAAAAATTCTTATTCCAAAATATAATTTTATCCTAATATATATTACATGGATTCAATTATTTTTCTTCCAGGTTGTACTAGTTATAGTTGCGATCATACAATATAGGACATGATATATTAACATTATACATGAATTTTATTGAATATTTTCTATTATTATTTATAATAATATTAGAAAATATATACCATTTATTTTATTGCAATGTAATTAATAATAAAATTATTATTTATATGGATTTATTCGGTATAAAATTCTCTCTACTTATAAATTTCAACCTAAAATATTTAAATCATTCATAATTTAGAGTATAACTTTGGTTATTTCTTATTTATTGCTTCATTGGGCATATATTTTTCTTCCTCGATACTTTTATTTCAAAAAAAATTGTTTTGCCAATATGGTTGTAATATTTAATATACCATTCTTACTTTAGATTATAAACTTAAATGGATCCTATTATTTTATAAATCATATACCATTTTTTGGTATTTAATATAAAGTATATGTGATGGGTTTGGGGAATACTTGTTTATGAAAAATATTTTTAAGATATCATATTCATGCGTATGATTGTGTGGTAAATCCAATCAATGAGATATTTTTATTATTTGCTCCAATATTTCAAAGGGGCCAATATACTTATGGATTAATTTTACCTTTCATCCAAATTTCATAATTCCCTTCCATAGATATATCTTCAAAAATAATTAATCAGCAATGTAAAACTCAAAATCCCAATATTAGTGTATTCCAAAAATATTATATTTTATTTTCTCTTATTTTATTTGTTATTAAATGGTCCTCACCTTTTCTATAATCTCTTTAATAAACATTAATCTTTTTATTTCCTCTCTTTAACATTATCAAATTAGTATAGAGTTCAATATTTTTTCCAATAAATTTACCCATAAGGTTTCATTTTAATAATTTAATAATAGATATTTTTATATGAGAATTACACCAAGGTAATGTATTGATCCAAGTATATGAGGAAATTAAGTGGTAATGACCTTAACATATATTATAGTTTTTAGACAGTCCATCAGATTATTCATTAGTCTGAGGATGTCAATCAATGATAAGATGTATCTATGTACTTAGTTCCATTTAAAAACTCCTCTAAAAGATTGAGGTGAACCATAGATCATGTTTGATTAAAATAAATATAGGTTTACCATAAAGCCTTACCAATATCCTTATAAAAACCACAACATCTTTTTCAATGTATGAATATTATCTTATCGATATAAAATGTGATTAATTTTCCAATTAATTAACCACCACAAAAATGGTATTGTTGGTTGCTGATTTCCTTAGAAGACCAGTGGAAAAATTAATTTGCATATTATTTCACTTTCATACTATTATTTTAAATGGTTTCATTGTCCATTTAGGTAACATCTATTTAGATTTTAATTTCTTTCACACAAGGAATCTTGAAGTATAGTAAGAATTTTTTCAGTTCATGTTGTCAAACCAAAAAATATTTCAAATAAATCTATACATATTTGTTATCTTCATATGTTTAGAAAGAGTTGACTTATTCACATTATCTAATAATATCTTATTTGACCCAGGTATTAATGTATTATATTATATCATTTAAAGTCAAATTCATCCCTCATTATCAATGTTGAACTTAAAAAATATCCCATATATCACAAGTCCAATTATTTTTTACAACTCAACATCATCTCACTTGCTTATAATGATTTTAATAATTAATTATGGTTTAGAAAACATATAGGGAGCATATAAGTTCATACATTCCTTTATGATTATAAAACATAACCTTAAAACATCTTTGATAAATTAATTTTATTCTATCCTAATAGAAATTAGAGTTTCATAATCATTCCATCTCAAGGCATCAACTAACATGATTATCATTCTAGATTATGCAAAAAAAATTTAAATAACTCAAACCATAAACTCTACCCCATGTTTAACTAATATTTCATAAATAATTATTTAATAATTTTATGTTTTTTATGTATACCACAGTTATAGGTACGTGAAGAGGATTATGTGAGGGATACCCTATTAGGGGGTGAATAAGGGTATGCAACATGTTTCCAATTTAACAACCTTTTCCTTTTATCCTCACTACCCTAATGATCCTGACTTCTTAACTTTAAGGGTCACCTAATTTTCTATAATAAATTTATTTATCAGATTATTTTTTCAATTGTTCAATATGTTAATAAATATTATTTTTTAATTCTTATACCAATTTATGAAATTTTACGATAAATAATATAAACAAAAAATCACAAGGAAACCACTGATTTTTAATTGGTTCCCCACTATAGGCTTACTCAAGGAACATGTCATCATTATTTTTCAATGAGCTGAATCACTAAAACACACTGCATATGGTTTTACATTGGTTATTACATGTAATGTCTTGTATTTTCTATGTATTATTTTTAAATATTATATGGAATTTTTATGAGACCAGGCTTTCTGACGGCATGAGATTCTGAGGCCTGGAGTGCCTAGAATAAATGTTTGAAATAAATTAAACCTTTAAATAGCGTGCGCGGGCAGTTTTCCAGAAAAAGTAGAATATCATTTAAATGGATGCCTGGATCATAAATCTAAGGGAACCATTGCATTCAGAGCAGTGACGTTACCTTAGGCGAGTCCTAACTTTGATCGGCGCGGGTCAGCTTCAAATATTAGTTTATGGACATTTAATGGAAATAAAATAAAATAATAATTTTTTTGTTTAAAAGTTTCCTTTTTTTGTGCGGTGACCAAATTAATCCCTTTTTAAATACCATCTTATGGAATGTTCACAGGGTTAGCCTCATAACCCTACGAATTGAGAGAGAGACTCTTGGAGCTTTGGAGGAGAACTCGTTGGCGGACGACGATGACACATCTCAGATCTGATGAGCCTCGCCAATGAACATGATGCAGCAATTTTCCTTCAACCAAATTGAGGTATGGACTTGTTATTTCATTTCCTCTTTCCCCCATTTTTGGATTTAAATGATGAACATGGATCAACCATGAACATGTTGATCTACAAAGCATGCGTTCTTGTGGGGTGTTATTTTCCGTTCTTTTGGGGTTTGATTTGGTAATTATAATTGTGATAATTTTTCGATTATTGTTTTGATTTACCTTCTTTGATCCTCTTAAAGGGAGAAGATCAATGTCATGATGAACAATGGTAGGGGTTCGTTCTCCCTTTTTGTGGTGTTGGAATTTTTTCCTCTTTTCTTCCTGTTCTTCGCAGGGTGACGAACAAATGATCGGTGCACATCCGTTTTGAGACACAACGACCCCAAATTAAATATCTGACCTCATGGTGACCTAGATAAGGTGACACGGAGATGGAAGTGGATGAATCGACATGGTTCAGGAATGATCATTCTTCGACCATTCTTCACGTGGATGATCAAAATGCATTTTCAGGGCTGATCGGAGGCCCAAAACTTATAGAATCGACTTCGTGACGTGAGGGAGACGTAAAATCTGGAGTTTAATTGAGATTAGATGGATAGATCGATGATCGGAGCATCACCGAGGCACGGTAAAGAAGGTTCACGATTCTGGAAAATTCCAGAATACATGGCATGCAATTCCAAAGAACACATCGTGTGGTAGCGGCGACGATGACTAGGGTTTCAGGGGGCCAGACAGGTATCACACGACATGTTACCCCGGTCACCCAGCATGTTAGACCTTCCCCAAAGCTCGGAATGTATTCTGGGAAGTACACGAACACGGAATGAACTACACTGCTTCGAAGACACTGCATGTAGACCCTACGCGGCATGGCAGAGGCAATTACGTGGGACACGACGTGTATCTCAGGCAATACACGAACACAGATAAAGTCGTGTATGAACACATGACCGCATACTCAGAGCATACCCAAGTTACTCAGACATGGCATGTGCTATGTACTATACGTCGTGTAATGACTTTCCAACATGACTAGCCTTGCGACATAGGTCATTGTACACGGGGAGTACCTGGGGTCAGAAGACACGGTGTGTAACACTTCTAAACACCGTGTAATTTTCATTACATGGCTTGATATTCTTGTCCATTGTATCTTGGACGTGTTTCGTTTGGCTTAGTGCCCCTTTTTCTCATTCCCTTGAAGGTCAAGTATCATTTCTTACTACAGGAGTATGATCCCTTTAGCAGGACTTTCCGAGATTGAGTCAGGAATCCCTCCGAGAGGCCCGGAGCGAGATCCTCTATCCATTCCGGACCCTAGGTGGACTAAGGTATCGAAGTTACCACTTCAATAGGGCATCGATCCTCTACCTATCAGGTGAATTCCGGATGAGTCATGGTATCCGGTAAGGCCCTAGTAGTGATCATTGTCTGCGTATTGTGATATTTCCCACTCAGGAGTGTGTTCTCCCGTAATGAGTGTATCTATCTCTCGTGACCTTTCCCAACATACAGTACTTCTAAAATAGACATCATCAGAGCTTTCAATTTCATGGAGTGAGTTCTCCCGAACGAGTTCTTCATGGAATATTTGAACTGAATCCCTAGTGGGGGTATGTTGTTGTGTGACATGTCCCTAGACTATGGGCTTGGGTTTTGAGTATATCTGGATATTTATTGTTTTCTCCTATTATATGTTCAGTAGACATATATTGTGTAGAGATGATTGTACCTTTCCTTTGTTTATTTCTTTGTGGTTTTTGGGGTCCTCTTCTGAGTATTGTTATACTCACCCCTGCAGGGGCTTTTCCTGCATGTGTCGTGTCTTGTGAAGACGATAAGACTTTTGATATAGTCCAGGGAAGAACAGGACAGGAGCGAGCTTTCTGAGTTCCCTACATGCCGAGGCGATCCTATGTCTATGAGCAGCAGTCCCAGTACCTCTTTGTGTTTATAGGTTGGAATTTTTAGTATTCAAACTCCTGATTTGGTGGACTTGTATTCTGGTCCTCTTTACTTTCAGTAGTTTACTTTTCATCATACTCTATTGGTTAAGCTTAGTTGTATGCATGATTTTTGTTCCCTAGTGGTTTTTACATTTCAGAATTGTGGGCTTGGATATGTGTGCGTGTGTACAGGTACATAGGCAATGCCTCCCATGTTTGTAATATGCCTACACGGTGCTAGTCAGCAGCTCCTGGCCTATTGGAGGTGGGATTGGGGAGTCACAGCATGGGCCCCATTGGGATGGGTCGTGACATAGTTGTATCTGAGGTGGTCAGTTCTACCTTAGGACCAAGAGTCTATGAGTTAGATTTGGTGAAATAGTGTTAAGTGTTTTGATCTTGGCTTTCAGGCCAGAGACTCCAGTGTTGGTGCGGGAGGCCGACGTATCCATCCACCCGGACTCTGGTAACCTTCTTTTCGACTCGTTACATGTTAACACTAGTTGCGAGGAAATAAAAAATGGTACATGCATCATGTATTAATGAGTTGTGTTTTCCTTGTCCTCTGTGTCAGCTATCCAGATATACTCAATGACCAATGTATATCTTGTTTCTTTAAAGGATGCCATCACAACGCATACCCGCTGGGATTCAGCATCACGATCATGAGGATGACCCCCTCAGTGACAATGCTTCTATACATAGACCAGTTCCCCAGGCGTTTCCACCAGGGTGTGCACCTGTTATACAACCACCAGTGGAGTAGCATGTGGTACCTACAGTACCGACCGACGAGGAGTACAAGCGGAGCACACTTCATGTGTTCCAGAGATAGAGATCCCTTGGGTTCCAAGGTGAGTCTGACCCTCATGAGGCTAAGTACTGGCTTGAGTTGGTGAATAGATTCTTCTTTCTCCTGACGACACCAGCAGACCATATGGTGATCTTAGGAGTGATCCTTATTTAGGGTTCGGCAGGATGCTGGTGGATTCTGACCACACAGACTCACGACAAGGAGACTCTTTCGTGGACGAAGTTTGAGAAACTATTTAGGGAGGAGTTCTCTCCAGTTATGCTGAGAGCAGTATGCATCCAGAAGATTATTCTTCTCTAGAAGGGATGTTTGAAGGTATCTGACTATTAATTCAGGTTCACCAACATCGCCAGGTACTCAATGGATATGGTTAGGGATCAGTACTTTAGAACTCAAACCTTCAAGTGAGGTCCACTATGTTTCATACAAGATAGTGTGGTGCCTCTATAAATTTAGACATATGTTGGAGTGCTCGAGAGAGCCTTGGTGATCGAGAGCTTCTTAGCGGATCTGAGACAGCCGATGATAATCAGCAGCTGGCAGACAGGTGGAGAGACCTCAACAGCAAGGAGATGATGCCACACATAGGGATCAAAACGTGGGAGATGTCATAGGAGGACCCAAGATATGGGATCGATAGACCATGGCTCTCAGGTTGGATCCAGTCAGCCTAGGGAGAGGTGGTGCTACTCGTGTTATGATAGGGAACATCTCTCTAGAGAACGTCCAACCCGGCAAGCTGTTGACTGGGAGGCAGTTGATGGAACATCGAGACAGAGGTAGAGAGTGGAGCAGGCAGACCCACCAAGTGGAAGACGTGGAATCGGAGTAGGGGGGGATGCAAGTGGTGGAAGACACTTCAATTTACTTCCACCACCACCCCCAGGAGGTCTGCACCAGGCTGAGGGAGCTAGGAGACAGGGGCGGGGACAACAGAATGTGGTTTAGGTGTATGACTCAGGGACTCTATGAATGATCTGAGGTATGATATGTGTCTTCTCTACATTATTTTTTATACTTATTGAAATAGGTTATGGTTATTCCTTCTACGTCACATGTCTTGTACGAAACCTTGAAATTCTGGTAGAGTCGTTGACTCGATCCTTACACTTGGAGACACCTATGGAAGGAGACTCGATGTGCATGCACCTTTACAAACTATGTAATCTTACCCTTGGAGGCGAGAGTTTCGGTTGGAACCTCATGGTGGTAGCATAGAGGCCTTATGACATCATTCTCAGTATGGATTGGTTATCTTCAGTCCATGCCCAAATTGACTATTTTAGGTGAAGAGTGTGGTGTGTCCACAGTGATGGGACGACATTTTCTTTTATCAGAGAAAAAGAGACCCAAGCAATACATAATGGGCTAATGCATAGGAGGGTGCAGCTGATCACTCATGAGTTGGCTAACCTTACCCTTGGAGCAGTAGATGTTATGTTCTCACAGTTCCCAGTAGTAGTGGCAGAGTATAAGGACGTCTTTCCTAAAGATGATCCAGGACTACCTCCCCATCGGGAAATCAACTTCTACATCGACTTAAACCCCAACACGACACTAGTTTCCTCATTATAATATCATATGGCTTCTGTAGAGCTTCGCGAGCTGAGGGTGCAGTTGGAGGACCTACAGAGCAAGGGTTTCGTAAGACCCAGTGTTTCATCCTGGGCGGCCCCATCTTGTTTGCCAACAAGGTAGATAGGTTTTTGAGGTTGTGTGTGGATTACCGGCGCCTGAATCGGGTGACGGTGATGAACAGGTATTCCCTGCTGAGGATCGACGACCTCTTCGACCAACATAGAGGGGAACAGTGGTTCTCAAAGGTTGATCTTCAATCAAGTTATCACTAGCTACGAGTACGGGATGATGATATACTAAAGATGGCATTTAGATGCTTCTACGGTCACTATGAGTACTTGAAGATGCCATTTGGCATGACAAATTCCCCCGTAGTGTTCATGGGGATGATGAACCATATCTTCCAACCGTATTTAGATCATCTCATAGTGGTCTTCATCGAAGACATCCTTGTGTACTCGGCATTAAAGGAGGATCACGCAAGACACCTGCCGATGGTTCTAGACATACTCCGAGAGCACCAGCTTTATGGGATTCTCTTGAAGTGCCAGTTCTGGAATTAGAAGAACCACTTTTTGGGACATGTCATCCCAGCAGATGGTGTAGCTGTGGACCCAGCCAAGGTAGAGGTAGTGTTAGAATGGTAGCCCCCTCAGAGTGCGACAGAGGTGTGGAGCTTCCTTGGGTTGGCATGATATTACCGGAGAATCATTATTGATTTATCCTAAATATAAGCACCAATGAAAGCCTTGACCAGGAAGGGACATCCCTTCATATGGGCAGAGAAGTGTTATAAGACTTTCGAACAGTTGAGGCAGATTTTTATGAGCTCCCCGATCTTGGGATTATCGGAGGACGGTGTCGGGTATGTAGTTTTCTACGACACATCGGGGGCTGGGCTTGGTTGTATCCTAATGTAGAATCAGTGAGTGATTACTTTTGTTTTTCACTAGCTTAGGCCATATGAGAAGAACTATGCGACCCACAATCTCAATTTGGCAGTGGTAGTCTTCGCGTTGAAGATGTGGTGACACTACCTTATGGGCGAGCAGTTTATTGTCTACTCTGACCAGAAGTGCCTCAAGTACATCTTCTTGCAGAAGTATTTGAACCTGAGACAGAGGCATTGGCTAGAGTTCCTCAAGGATTATGATTTCAAGATCATATATACTCCAGGGAAGGGGAACAAAGTGGCAGATGCTCTTAGCAGAAGGTCTAGATCGCAGCTGTTGAGTGAGGTGATAGAGCAGTTAGCCACGTTGCAGCTATCCTTCGTGGATAGTGAGGAAACATCTTACCTTCAGTTGATGGTTGTCACCCCTCCACTCTTACACCGAGTTACGGAGTTTCATCTTGGGGATGTCGACTATGAGGTTTTACGTGCTCAGTTATCCACATGACATGCTCTTGATGGATATTCTCAAGGAGGGGAGTACATAATTCTTTATAGAGGATGCAATATTGTACCAATGGCATTGCGGGAGGAGGTCCTAAGGGAGTTTTATAAGTCCCCTTTGGCAGTACATTCGGGAGTGTCAAAGATGTACGAGGATCTCCGATGGCAGTTCTACTGGTCTGGCATGAAGAAGGAAGCAGTAGAGTTTGTTTCTCGATGCCTTACATGCCAGTGGGTGAAGGATGAGCACCATGTTTCAGCAGGATTAGCTCACCCCCTAGATGTTCTAGAGTGGAAGTGGGATGGAATATCAATAGACATCATGACGGTCTTACCACGGACATCCAAGGGGCATGATTCCATCCAGGTGATCGTTGACCGACTCACCATGTCGGCCCAATTCCTAGATATGAGCGTGTAGAGTTTCGTAATGAGCTTGGGATGCCTCTACGTGTAGGAGATAGTTCGGATTCTTGGATTCTATGCAACAATAGTGTCGGATTGAGACACCCACTTCACATCCCAGTTGTGGAAGGGATTTTAGGAGGCTTTTGGGACTCAGCTATGCTTGAGCATGGCGTTTTATCCCCAGACATATGGTAAGATGGATAGAACCATCCAGGTTCTGAAGGATATGTTGCGGGCTTGTATCTTGGACTCTGGTCACAGTTGGGAGGACCAACTACCACTGGTGGAGTTTGCGTACAAAAATAGTTACAACTCCACCATTGGTATGGAACCTTTCAAGGCTTTATATGGGAGACCCTACTAGTCACTGATTTGCTAGACCGACCCTGGATAGTCATCACTCATGGGTCTAGAGATGGTGCAAGCTACCACTGAGAAGGTGCAGTTCATCCGAGAGTAGATGAAGACTGCACAAAGTTGGTAGAATTCTTTTGCTAATAGGCGATGGAGACCTCTAGAGTTTGAGGAGGGAGACCATGTCTTTCTTCGGGTCTCACCTCAATGAGGGTTTCAGAGATTAGTCCAGGGCAGCAAGCTATCCATAAGGTTTATCAAACCTTTCAAGATACTAAATAGAGTTGGTGAGGAGGTGTACCGCCTAGCTCTACTGCCACAGTTGCATCTGGTAATTGATGTCTTCCACGTGTCACAGCTGAGGAGGTATGTGCATGACCCATCACACATCATCAACTGGGGCAAGCTAGACATCGAGGATAGAGTGACCTTTGCTATGTACCTGGTGGATATCGTGGATCGGCAGGAGAGGATCCTTTGTGGGTGATCAATTCCCTTAGTGCGCGTCATGTGGCAGCACGGGAATCTTCATGAGAGCACATGGTAGCAAGAGGCTCAGATCCGTGTCCAGTACCCACATCTTTTTGAGTAGCATTTGTTTTGGATTTTCAGGGACGCAAATCCCCACGGTGGGGAGAATGTAATATCTCATATTTTCCGTGTATTATTTTTAAATATTATATGGAATTGTTATGAGACCATGCTTTCCAATGGCGTGCGATTCCGAGGCACGGGGTGCCCAGAAATAAATTTTTGAAATATATTAAACCTTTAAAGAGCGTGGACAAGTGGTTTTCCAAAAAAAGTAAAATATCTTTTAAATGGGTTCCTAGATCAAAAATCTAAGGGCGTCATTGCGTTCAGAGTACCAACTTCACCTTAGGTGAGGCCTAACTTCGATCGGCACGGGTCGGCTACAAAAGTTAGATTTTGGACGTTTAATGGAAATAAAATAAAATAATAATTTATTTTATTTAAAAGTATCCTTTTTTGTGCAGCGACCAAATTCCTCCATTTTTAAATACCTTCTTATGGAATGTTTTTAGGGTAATCCTCATAACCCTACGAATTGAGAGAGATGCTATGAGAGATTTGGAGGAGAACTCGCTGGCGGACGATGATGACGCATCTCAGATCTGATGATCCTCGTCAATGTACACAAGGCGACGATAGTTCTACAACCAGATTGAGGTAAGGGTTTGTTATTTCATTCCATATTTTCCTCATTTTTTGATTTTAATGACGAACGTGGATCAACCACGAACATGTTGATCCACAGAGCGTGCGTTCTTGGGGGATGGTGTTATTTTCTAATTCTTTGGTGGTATGATTCTATAATTATAATTGTAATAATTTTTCGATTATCGTTTTTATTCTCCTTGTTTAATCTTACAAACAGAGGCGGATCAATGTCGTGACGAACGATGATAGGGGTTCGTTCCTCCTTTTTGAAGTGTTGTATTTTTTTCCTATTTTCTTTGTGTTCTTCGTGGGTTGAGGAACAACTGATCGTTGCACATCTGTTTTGCGATGCAACGATCCCAAATTGGAAATTCGACCTCGTGGAAAGCTAGAGGAGGTGTGATGCCAATTGTGGAGGAAGAATTGACATGTTTCAAGAATGAACGTTGTTTTTTAGTTCTTCGTGCGGATGATCAAAAAGCGTTTTCGGGGCTGATCTGAGGCCCAAAACTTATAGAATCAACTTCGTGACATGAGGGTGACCTAAACTCAAGAGTTTTGTTGTGATCAGATGGACGGATCGATGATCGGAGAAACACCAAGGCACGGTAAAGCAGGTTCGCGATTCTGGAAAATTCCTAAATACACGGCGTGTAATTCAGAAGAACACACCGTGTGGTAGCGGCGACATCGGCTAGGGTTTCCGGGGTCAGACAGGTATCACAGGGCATGTGACCCCAGTCACCTGTCGTGTTGGACCTTCCTCAAAGCTCATCATGTATTCTTGGAAGTACACAGACACGGGATAAACTACACAGCTTCGAAGACACACCGTGTAGACCCTACACGGCAAGGAAGAGGCAATTATGCAGGACACGATGTGTATCTCAGGTGATATAAGGACACGGGATAAAGCCGTGTACGGGCACCGATGTGGCCTAAAAACACATGTTTTTCCACATCTTTTTAATTAATTTTTATCAATTTAATTAATTATTTTAACACTTTTTAATAAATAATGACTCTTTTATTTTTATTATTCATTTTAATATTTAATCAGTCTCTATAATTAATTGTTTATTTTAAGATTTAAAATAATTTATTTATTTCTTACTTTAATTTAATAGTATAATTACTTTTTATTTAGTTTGGTATCTTTGTTTTCATACACAATGATTTAGCATTTATTAATTAATTAATTAGTTTGGTGTTGTACATAAATTATTTAGTCTTAATCTGACATCTCATGTATTAAAGATTAATTAATTTAATAAAACATAATTATCAGATGTCTTTTAATAATTCATTATTTACTAATTTATGTTTTGTAACAAACTAAATCTATTCAAACATTATAATTTGAAGTCTTAACTTAATTCAAATGTTCATGAAAATGACAACTAATTTTCTTTGTTAATTAATATAGTATGTTATAGCAGCATTAATTTATCTTTGTAATTTAAATGTTAAATTTCTATATTAACTTTTAATAATTTAGAGGTTTTTAAATTTTAATTTTAGCTTAGAAACACTTTAAGTGATTTTTATAATTTAACTAAGTTTTATTTGGTTTTACAAGTTTATTTAAATTTATGAGTATCTTTATTCGCATTTGTTTTAATTAATTTATAGTTGTTATTAATTATTTTATTCATTTTTATTTAACTTTCAATTTATTTTGTTTGTCTATATATTTTGAATAGTCATAGTGTCACAATAACTATTTCATTTTTATAGTGCAACCACACACAGTATCTACATGGTCTCACCGTATCACTTGTACCACCGGTTCCATTTGTTGTCTCACTGTTAGGTTACGATGTCTCATTTTTGCCACCCTCCTCTTTCTCATGGACTCACAGTGCCACCGTGAAACCTCTTTCACTGTCTCACAGCCTCTTCCACTGTAAACCTCCTTGTCATGGTTCTACAGCCACCATTCCACATTTCACCTCCAACAGAACCGGTGCCACATTCTTCACCGTAGCAAGAAACTCGCCACATCAGAACTCTGCTATGAATCTGAGCTACTCGCAATGAGGAATTACTGAAGGTCGATTCCTTCGATCATGAAAATGGCTGTGGCGAGGATAATCTGACAGTCAGAGTTCACTGGGAAAAACAAAGCCTCCGCGATGCGCCATTTGATAGAGGAGGTTGTGAACAAGAGTATGCCGCTGGTCTGTTGTTTTGATGGTAGGTCTTGGCTGGCATTGGATGTAAATGATGCCACTGGAGGAGAATTCCAGCACCAGTTGAGGAACTGTTGCCTACCGTTGAAGGATCTTCGGTTGTTGTGCCGTGACATGGAGCTTTCCGTTGTCGCCAGTGCTGCAGATGTTCTTTCCCGCAACTTGAGGAGATGGTCTTCCATCACAAGAGATTTGAAGCTGCTAAGGCTGAGGTAAGGCCGATCCGAGGGATCAACGAGCCGCATGAGGAGCCGAGGGTGACACTTCCAGATCTGAGACCGAGCAGTCGCGCTGCTGGACTGCAACGTCGTCAATGGAGAACTGTGAGCCACCTCACTACAGAGGATAATGTTCAGCTTCTGAAGGAGGCTGTAAAAACCCTATCCCCAATTTCCCTCATATGGCACCATGGATAATAAGACATGGAGGGCGGAAGTGAAAAAATATAATAAAAATAATAAAGTAAAAGTAAAATGTATAATAATAAATTAATTAAATAAATATAACGCATAATATTTAATATTTATATAACTATAATTATAATAATAAGTAGATAAGTTATAAAATATGATATTAGAAAAAAACTAATAAGATTTTATAAAATTAAAATCATAAAAAATAATAATTTATAAATTAAGTTAAATATTAATTAATATAAATATATTAAAACATTAATTTTGTTGCTAACAGAATAAATATATTAATTAAATTAATAATGTAACTAATTTTAATATAATTTAAGAATCTAATTAAGTTATACTATCTAATAACTTAATTATTAATAATAATGTTAAAAATTAATTAAATATTTAGTAATAAATTAATAATTATAACAGTAATATTTTATTATAATTATAAATTAAGATTTTTATTAATTAACTTTAGTTATTATAACAATAAACTAAATAAAATTACTATCTTTCATTCTTTTTGTTATCATTTATTTATTTTTCTGTTCTAACTTTGCAGGTTCATTCAATAGACGGGTATACGTCCAAGTTCACTTAACTAAATCATGAGGAGTTAGTTACGTTAGGAAAGATAGCGTGATGAGCCAGTCGCGAAAAACGCACGTGTGCGATGCGCATTAAAGAAACAGACTATGTCGGTGGAAGATGTGCAGTGACGTGTGGCATATGACAATTTATATATAAAGAAGAGCAGTAACATAATTAAAAGACTCTGATTCGGAGACTCTCATTCTCATTCCATGATCACATTCATCTGAGAGTAGACTCCGAGGAGCAACACTGGAGACGAGCTAGAGGCTAAGGAGCCCGAAGACAGAGCAATGCTAGGGGAGTTTACCTTCCTTCTATCCATAATATTTGTACTCTATTTTTTGATGTTTTCACTGCTTTAAACAATATGATCATAGGCTGAATTTTCTCTTATCGGGAATTTCAAAACCTTCTAGTTATGATCTATAAACCTCCATTTGATTGTCTTTTTAAGAAATTGGAATCCGTTGGTGAAAATGACTCTGTTTCTAATCTTTTGATCATTAACACATCAATGTTTTCAATTTCAAACTTCAAAATTGACACACGAGGTTGATTTTGGATGCATTTTTTAAATCTTTAACAACTTAATCTTTGGGAATTTATGGCGAGTTCTTTTCCATATGTTAACATTTAAAACTTCTTTGCAGTTTGATTAAGTTTTGGTGTGGCGAACTCCAAGACTTAATCCTCTGACTATTGAGTTTCCTGGTGAGGGAAATTCTTCAGTCTTTCTTGAGGTGTGTTATGATTGAAAGTTGTGGAGAGTACATCCATTCATACTAGTAGTTTAGAATTTCTGAGAACTTAATTGATCTTGCTTCTTATCTTGCTGATATGCATCATTTTATTATTTTCTTTAGTTCATCATTACTTAGTTTAAGATTTAGTTTCTTAGTTTAAATCTTGTTTTAATCTTCATTGTCTTTAAAATAAAATATTAAAAAGTAAAAATTGAAAAGTTAAAAAAACTAGAAGATGTACACTCCCTCCTCTGCTGACAATAGTGGAGTTTATTTGTTTAAAACCTTATAATTCACTCACCTACCCTCTTTTTGGATCGACTCTGCACCACTGTGATAGTGTAGGTTATTAAATGTAATTTTGAGGGTCGTGAAGACCTGCGTCCTGTTAAAAATTTGGCGTCATTGTCGAGGATGGCACGCACTGAGTGTTTTATGTTTTAGAAAATCTTTAATAAAATTTACAAAAAACATAAAAAAATCATATAAAAATCTGTTTTAAAAAAATGCTTTGAACTGGAACCTATTGTTTTTGTTGTTTTTTGAAAAATCTTCTTCACTTTGAACTTTTTTGTGTTTAATTTCAATTGTTTTTAGTTTAAAAATTGAATGTTTTGAAGGCTCAAACTTTTTCACTGGACCTTATTGTGTTTGTTGTGGCTGTTATGGACGTACTATCTGGCAGTGTGTCTATAACCAGCCACAACAGGATGTTTACATTCAAGAAGATAAAAAGTTTGAATCTAATCCAGAATTCCTAGAAAGGCTTGAATTAATTGATACCAAACTAGATGCTAGAGAGAATAATTAGAACACCTGGTTTAACCAAACCAATGAAATTCAAATTAGATATTCTCAAGAGCAAGATAATAGAATGAAAATAATGGAAAACATGCTTTTTGAATTACAAAAATGGTTAAAGAACAAGAAGAATTTGAAGAAAATGAAAAATAAAATGTTTATAAAGGATCTAAAAATCAAGTGGAAGAGGAATGTTATAGTGAAACTGAATAAGAACCCATTTATTTTGTAGAATCTGAAACTGTTGAACCAAATCTAGAAATAACCAACTCATGAAACAATGAACAAATTGATGAAGACCCTAGAATGAACTTTAATTCTATTGAGTTGGACAATTTAAAAGATGTATTGAAACGGATTGAAAATTAATGTCTAGTTCTCTTCATAATTCCTACATTGGAGAATAATCATTATTTTAGGTGTTTTGAAATGGAATTCACTCGGGTAGAAGTGATTTTTGAGAATGAAAGATTGAATTCTAAAAACTCTTCTCACAACTTTTCTAACATTTAGAACTATAATTTTTAATATGATATTGGGTATACTCTGGAAGAGAATAATAAACTGGAAGTTAAGGAATCTGAAATTTTTAAACCTAAATTGATAACCGCTCATCATGTTTTGAATCTGTAAACCCAATAATTTATGAATTGTTATTGGATGATGAGGATGATGGAAGGATATTTGAAGAAAGACTAACTAATGAGTTTTCATTTCCCTATTCTCGTATTAATCACTTTTCTAAATCATTTTGCAATGAAATGGAAATCAGTGTTGGCCAATTTGAGGACAATTTTCTTAATTTGAACATTCTAGAAACTGAATTTATTGAAACTGAATTGTACAACTCTTCTCCTGAAATTGAATTGCAACACAAAAATGACATGGTTTTAGAAATTGAGCCTTTTGAAATTGAACATGAGAAAGAGGTTGAGCACACACTAGATGATGGTTGCAGAATTGATTTGATAGAAACGGTAGATGTTCAATGTGAGTTAATAGATGAGGATCTTTTGGAAGTGATTTTCAACATTGTTAGACCAGAATCTGTTTGTGATAAAATAAATTCTCTTCCTTATCTGTCACTTTCATCTACAACTATGAAGGGTGTTCTGCCTTCTTGTGTTTCTGATAATGGTTCAGAGGGGGAATCATACTTGAGTTTCAATGTTCATAATTCTTTCCAGCATTCTATTAAATCTCCTCTTGATCCTACTAATCAGAATTTACCCATTTTCACCCTTGAATGTGAATCTATTAGTGTTGATGTTGAAGTTTATAGCTCTAAGGACAATGTCATACCCTTTGAAGCACCTAATACATTGCTTCCACTTCCTAAAAATGTTAATACTGTCAAATCTGAAATAATTATGGAAGTTGAGAGCACCATGTCTATAACAGCTAATGGGTGTTGTTTGGGGGTTTTTATAAGCTATGAGAGTTTTTTTGTGATTATCATGGAAGACCACAATTTTCATTGTTCTGTTAAAAATATTTAGTCCAAACACATGTAGTGGTTCCTATTAAGGACACCACATCCACCTAGTGACTATTGTTAGTTCTAGGTGAGTCTGGCTGGGGATTATAAACCTGGCGCTTCATGGGAGGCAACCCAAGGTTTCTATTTTGATTTCAATAAAATAAAATAAAAAAGTTTAAATTAAATAAATTATAACTGAATACTTTAAATTCAGTGCTTCATGGGAGTCAACCCATGATCCTTTTTGTGTTTGCTTTTGTATTCTATTACTTTGAATAAAGTGTTTTATTGTTGACTTCCATATTCTCTATCTCTACTGGATTTTTGTTCCTAGTTTACATGATCTATGCATCTAGGATGTTGCTGGTGTCATCTAAGGAGTGGAATTCCCATGATCAATTCTAAACAAGAAATTAGTCAGGGAAGTACTTCAATTTTTTTCATTTATTTCTACTCTTGTTTTTGCTAATAAAATTTTGCTCACTGAAAAATTCTGCTATATGTGTAATAAAAATTCTGGTGCATGATATGAACTATATTAAATTCTACAGCATGTTTTTCTAATGATGTAAAAATTCTGCATCTGCCTCTTGCTGAAAATTTGAATTCATTGATAAATATTGAAATAATTTCTCACTGCGTGAAACTACATGTGGGGGGTACATCTAGGCTGGAAATATTTTGTTTTAAATCTGCTATGGGTTGGGATGTTTAGCATGAACTTTTTCTGCTTTATTGAATATCTAACTAAATAAATTCTGATAAACTCTCTTTCACCCCAATTAATTGTGCACCCACACCTTATATGCTTCTTTTGACCTATATTGAAAATCTTTGTCACTGGTCTTAAATGATAATGCATGTACTTGTTTTATCAACCTGGTAATAAGTTATTCATTGTGGAAAACAAGATTTTTGAACTGTATTGTGACCTTTATACATGTCATAAATCTACTAAATTGAAAATCTATTTTGAACTTTAACTGTTTAATTGTTCTTCTTCACTTTAGAAGTCATCTTTGGGGAAAAAGTCTTGTTTTTAAGTGTTGGGGAGAGGGTCAATTCTTGACTATGCTAAACTATGCTTAATTGAAAGCCCATCATTCCCCACTACAATTCAATTTTTTTTATAATTCTAAATTTCTTGTAAAATGATTAAATTATTCCAAATTCTTGAATAATTTTAGACTTTACATTATAATAAAATGGGTCTTTCATTAAGAAAAGTACATTGCTTGAATTTATGATTTGTTTTGAATGTGAAATTGGTGATAATGGATGATTATTGAGTGATCTAATAGAAATTTTGGTTTAGGAATTATTCCTAAGAGTGACATGGGTGATCTTTTAATGGAATTATGAACATAACTCTTGGAATTTGAGGTTTGGTTTTGATCATAGGTGACTCATTTTTTCTTTTATTTATTAAATTAATTATCTTAATGGTACAATGTAAATGTTTTTTATTTAAATATTTTGAAACTGTAGTAGTTTGGGCATCTGGGATCCCACTGTGAGTCTCTGAGACCCTAGATGTTGGGTGCGTTTCTGTTTACTATATTCCCTCTGTACATTTTGAATAAGTGCATATGCACAGTACTTAGCACAATGATACATGTCTTTGGAAAAATAAAATTAGGTGTTTAGGGTCAAAAATGAGTTCATTAAGGTGAGGGGAATGATGAACGCCAAATGAAGAAGGGGCCAATTGGTTTATATGGGAGTCATTTAGGTTGTATCGTTGAGGTGATTCACAAAAAAATTATTTAATGTTAGAACCTAAGTGATGATTCAAAGTACATGGTTCTTTTGGTTAAGTTTTAATTCCACATAAATTTTACCTCTTTTTAGCCTTGGAATTTAGACTTAAACATGGATTGAAATTAGTCGCTAAGTAGTATCACATATGAGGCATGAAATCTTCATTTCTGGATGATTCATAGTTTTCATCATTACCCATTGAGTATTTGTTCTAAGCAAGATTCATATGAGAAATTCATTTTCTAAGCCTAATGAAATCCTTGAAGTCCTCTATTGAAAGTTATGGGCATGTTACATTTTGAGAAATTCAATAAATATATTTTTTCCTTTTTCTTAATGATAATAAAACATGAGATTTGTTGAGGACATACAATGATTAAGTGTGGGGGAATTTGATGTGGCCTTAAAAACACATGCTTTTCCACATCTTTTTAATTAATTTTTATCAATTTAATTAATTATTTTAACACTTTTTAATAAATAATGGTTGTTTTGTCATTTTATTATTAATTTTAATATTTAATCAGTTTTTATAATTAATTATTTAATTTAATCTTTAAAATAATTAATTTATTTCTTAATTTAATTTAATAGTATAATTACTTTTTATTTAGTTCGATATCTTTGTTTGCATACTCAATGATTTAACATTTATTATTTAATTAATTAGTTTGGTGTTGCACATTAATTATTTAGTCTTAATCTGACATCTCATGTATTAAAAAATAATTAATTAAATAAAACATAAATATTAGATGTCTTTTAATAATTAATTATTTACTAATTTATGGTTTGTAACAAACTAAATCTATTCAAACATTATAATTTTAAGTATTAACTTAATTCAATAGTTCAATAAAATGATAATTAATTGTCTTTGTTAATTAATTTAGTTTATTATAGAAGTATTAATTTAAATTTTTAATTTAAATGTTTAAATTTAATATTAACTATTAATAATTTAGTAGCTTTTAAATTTTAGTTTTAGCTTAGAAAAACTTCAAGTATTTTTATAATTTAACTAAAGTTTATTTGGTTTTAGAAGTTTAGTTAAATTTATGAGTATCTTTATTTTCATTTGTTTTATTTTATTTTTAGTTGTTATTAATTATTTTATTAAGTTTTATTTAAGTTTCAATTTATTTTGTTTGTCTGTCTTTTTTGAAGCATCACGGTGTCGCATCAACTGTTTCATTTTTATGGTTCCAGCACACACCGTATCTACACGGTCTCACCGTATCAATTGTGCCACCGGTTCCATTTGTTGTCTCACTATTAGGTTATGGTGTCTCAGTTTTTCCACCCTCTGCTTTCTCACGGACTCAGAGTGCCACTATGAAACCTCATTCAATATCTCACATCCTCTTCCATCGTAAACCTCCTTGTCACGGTTCCACAACAACCTCATGAACTGTTTCTTCAGCCACCATTCCTCATTTCACCTTTAACAGAACTAGTGCCACATTCTTCACCGTAGAAAGAAACTAGCCACATCAGAACTTTGCTATGAAGCCGAGCTGGTCGCCACGAGGAAGTACTAAAGGTCGATTCCTCTGGGCATGAAGAAGGCCGAGGCGAGGATGTTCTGATACTCAGAGTTTGCTGTGAAAAGAAAAACCTCCACGATGCACCATTTGAGAGAGGAGGTCATGAATAGGAGTATGTTGTTGGTTTGTTGTTATGAGGGTAGGTCTTGGCTACCATTGGAAGTACACGCTGCCACTGGAGGAGAAGTCTACCACAGGATGAGGAACCATTGCCTGCCGTTGAAGGATTTGTCATTGTTGTTCCTTGACTTGGATCTTTTCATCATCGCTGGTGTTGTAGATGTTCTTTCCTGCTATATGAGGAGATAGACTTCCCTCACAAGAGCTTTAAAGCTGCTGAGGCTGAGGCAAGGTCGATCCGAGGGAGCAACAAGCCGCCTGAGGGGCCGAGGGTGACACTGCCAGATCCGTGACCGAGTCATCGCGCTGCTGGACTGCAACATCGTCAAGGGAGAATTGTGAGCCACTTCATTGCAGATGATGATGTTGAGCCCCTGAAGGAGTCTATAAAAACCAGATCCTGAATTTCCCACTTGTGGCATGATGGAGAAGAAGACACGGAGGGGGGAAGTAAAAGAATATAATAAAAATAATAAAGTAAAAGTAAAATATATAATAATAAATTAATTAAATAAATATAACACAAAATATTATATATTTATATGACCATAATAATAATAATAAGTAAATATGTTATAAAATAGGATATTAGAAAGAAAAAACTAATAAGATTTTATAAAATTAAAATCATAAACAATAATAATTCATAAATTCAGTTAAATATTAATTAATATAAATATATTAACACATTAATTTTGTTGCTAAAAGAATAAATATATTAATTAAATTAATAAAGTAATTAATTTTAATATAATTTAAGATTATAATTAAGTTATACTATCTAATAACTTAATTATTAATAATAATTTTAAAACTTAGTTAAATATTTACTAATAAATTAATAATTAGAACAGTAATATTTTATTATAATTATCAATTAAGGTTTTTATTAATTAACTTTAAATATTATAATAATAAACTAAATAAATTTACTATCTTTCATTCTTTACGTTATCATTTATTTATTTTTCTGTTCTAACTTTGCAGGTTCATTCAGGAGACGGGTCTACCTCCAAGTTCACTTAACTAACTCATGAAGAGTTAGTTACGTGAGGAAAGATAGCACGATGTGCCAGTCACGAAAAAATGCACATTTGTGGTGCGCATTAAAGAAACAGATTATGTCGGTGGAAGACGTGCGGTGACGTGCGACATATGACAGTTGATATATAAAGAAAAGCAGTAGTATAATTAAAAGACTCTGATTCGGAGACACTCATTCTCATTCCACGATCACATTCATCCGAAAGCAGACTCTTAGGAGCAATACTGAAGACAACCTAGAGGCTAAGGATCCCGAAGGCAGAGTAGTGCTAGGGGAGTTTACCTTCCTTCTATCCATAATCTTTTTACTCTGTTTTTGGTTGTTTTCACTGCTTTAAACAATGTGATAATAGGCTGAATTTTTTCAGCTCGGGAATTTTAAAACCATCTTTTTATGATATATACACCCCAATTAGCATATCTTTTTAAGAAATTAGAATCAGTTGGAAAGACTAACTCTTTTTCATATCTTTTGATCATTCACACTTCAATGTTTTCAATTTCAAACTTCAAAATTGACCGGTGAGGTTGGATTTGGATGAATTTTTCAAATCATTAACAACATAAACTTTGGGAATTTATGGAGAGTTCTTTTCCAAATGTTAACTTTTAAATAATCTTTTCAGTTTGATTAAGTTTTGGTGTGGCGTACTCCAAGACTTAATCCTCTGACTGTGGAGTTTCCTGGTGAGAGAAATTAATCATTCTTTCTTGAGGTGTGTTTTGATTGAGAGTTGTGAAGAGAACATCCATTCATATCAGTAGTTTAGAATTATTGAGAACTTAATTGATCTTTCTTCTTATCTTGTAGCTATGTGTCATTTTACTATTTTATTTAGTTCATCATTACTTAGATTAATATTTAGTTTCTTAGTTTAAATCTTCTTTTAATCTTCATTGTCTTTAAAAAAAATATTAAAACATAAAAATTTAAAAGTAAAAAAACTAGAAGATGTACACTCCCTCCTCTGCTGACAACAGTGGAGTTTATTTGTTTAAAACCTTAGAATTCACTCAACTTCCTTCTCTGTGGATCAACTATGTAGCACTGTGCTAGTATAGGTTATTAAATGTAATTTTGAGGGTCGTGTCGACCTACGTCCTGTTCAGGAACATGGTCGCGTACACGCACCCGACCCTAGTTACTTGGACACAACGTGTGATCTGTACTACATGCAGTGTACTAACTTTCCTACATGAGAAGCCTTGCGACACGGGTCGTTGTACATGGGTAGTACACGGGGTTAGAATACACGGCGTGTAACACTTCTATATGTCGTGTACTTTTTAGTACCTGGAATGATCTTCTTGTCCACCGTATCTTGGACATTTTTTGTTTGGGTTAATGCCCATTTTTCTTGTTCCCCTGAAGGTTAGGTATTGTTTCCTACTATAGGAGTATGATCCCTTCAGCAGGACTTTCCGAGATAGAGTGAGGTATCCCTCCGAGGGGCCCGAATTGAGATCCTCTATCCATTATAGACCCTATGTAGAGTCAGGTATCAACATGACCACTTCCAAAGGACGTTGATCCTTTACCTATAAGGTGAATTCCTGATGAGTCATGGTATCCTTCAAGGCCCTGGAAGTGATCCTTATATGTGTATCGTGATCTTTCCTTCTCAGGAGTGTGTTCTCTCGTAATGAGTGTATCTATATCTCGTGAGCTTTCCCAACAGATAGTACCTCTTGGACGGACATCATCAGAGCAGTCAGACTCGTGGAGTGGGTTCTCCCAAACGAGTGCTTCGTGGAATCTTCAAACTAAATCCCTAGTGGGGGTATGCTATTGCGTGACTTTTTCCTAGACTATGGGTAGGGGTTTTGAGTATATCTGGATATTTATTGTGTTATCATTTTATATGTTCAGTAGAAATATGTTGTGTAGAGTTGACTGTACCTTTCCTTAGTGTATTACTTTGTGGTTTTCAGGGTCATCTACTGAAAATTGTTATACTCACCCCTGTACGGGCTTTGCCCACACGTGTCATGTCTTATCCAGATGAGCAGTCTTTTGAAAAAGTCTAGGATGGACCAGGACAGAACCGAGCTTTCTGAGTTCCCTACAAGCCGAGGTGATCCTACAACTATGACCAACAGTCCCAGTACCTCTTTTTGTTTACAAGTTGTAATTTGTAGTTTTAAGACTCTTGTTTTTGGTGGACTTGTATTATGGCCAAGTTTACTTTCAGTACTTCACTTTCCATCATACACTGTTGGTTGGGATTAGTTGTATGCATGCATTTTTTTCCCTAGTGGTTTTATCATTTCAGCATTGTGGTCTTGAAGATGTGTGTGTGCATAAAAGTACATAGGTAATGCCTCCCATGTTAGTAATATGCATACTCGGTGCTAGTCACCATCCCCTGGCCTATTGGAGGCGGGCTTGGGGAGTCGCGTTGTGGGCCCCACTAGAACGGTTCGTGACATTACATCCTAGGGAAACTCCACAAATAAATACAGGGTAGATGCCTAATCACCCTAGGATCAACTACCTCACTCTTCCCTCTATCACTCAAAGGTTAATGGGGAAAATAGTTGGCTCGTATGCTAATAAAAATATCACCTATTTTTTGTATATGCACTAGAATGTAGATATATTTTCCTTTTAACTCATATTTCATCTTTACTTTATATTTTTAATATTATCATCAGTTTCATCTACTTTCCATGAGATTTTATCAAACCACATTCTTCCTTCTAGAATATATTTAGAACACATATCTTGTTTTAGAAACTCGATTATTTTCCCCTTCATTACATTTCTTCACTTACATCATTTGTAATCTTCAACTTATTTGAAAAAATATTCCAAAAGTTTGTATCTATTTACTCATTTTTTATAAAATATGTAATTCTATTTCCACTCTAATATATGAAATTTTAATAGGATCTAAATATTGTTACATGTGTTCTTTCAAAACTACTATAGGACATTTAAAAATAATTTTTTACTTAATTTGATGGTTCAATTTAATTCTCATTCCTCTTCTCATATTGAAATTTTTCCAACATGTACTACACAATATAATATAGCAATTTAGTTCCATTAAATCTATGTTGTGGCCCTAAAATAACATCCATATAGAATTTTCAATTTGTTCTAAAAACTACTTGACTATGACATGGTCTCTTCTTCTACGACATAGTCATCTTATAAATGGATGAACCATAGCATTGTAGGTCTGCTATGGAATATAAAGTGTTCTCGATCAATTATTGTGGAATGGAATTCTTCACATATTCAATAGCTTCCTATTGATAAGATTTAAAAATATTTCTCATTTAACTTCCACATAAATAACCCATGATCGCATCATGATCTCCTCAAAAAACCATTTTAATGCTAGACTAACTATGACATAGTTTATTTTTTATGGAATTTACACTGGTGTACTTGGAAATTATCAAAACATATTCACTTAAAAAACATACCCTCAACGTCGCAAGTTATTTATCTCCCATGGGAATCTTATCTTTAGAAAGATATTATGTTAGAGGGTAGGTTTACCATTACACAAACTCAATTGATTTTGATTTACCCTGAGATATGACATATATCTATAGCATAATATAATCCCCAAGGATTAGGAATCCATTTACATTGACACAAAGTATAGATGACTCTTACACGTCAACAAGTTAAACTTAACATTCCTAATGAAAATTCAAGATGACCTTTACTTGGTTCGAGTTACCTTGATGAAATATACTCCACGAAATTGATCCATAAATTTTTACATGATCTAATCCTCAACAATTTTAAATGTATAGCATGAACTTTCACAATATTCAAGATACCTTGATGAAATATCATCCATGGTGTGGCTCCATCTTCTGCATTGTGGTATGATCCTCTAACCTTACACAAGACAAGGATAACATTTATGAAATGTTTATGTTACCTTGATATAATATCCCCCATGCTATATTCTCTTTCTATGGAGTAGAAAAATCAAATCTAACAAAGAGAAAACTCTAACCAAACTACTTTTATAACACAACCAAGGTTTTGGCAGCATAGTTATTGTCCTCCAAATAGATTTCTCTCCATCATAAAAAAAAACCTTATTCTTCAAACTTGATATATTTAATAAATAAATAAAAATCCTATAATCATATGTCTATCTATATTAAGAATGAATTTTCAATAAATACTCACAGTCTATCCACAAATTACATTTTCAATAAAAATAACCTTCATCCACCACCTACTTATATTTTGTGAATAAATCCAACAACAACTATTGAGGTTCTATAATTCTCCCAGTGGGATTTTTTTGAAAATATAACCTCCTTTTCCACAACATTTTAGATGATGATATGAATTTAATAAAACAAACAAACTACCCCCTTTTCAATGAAATTCAAATGGTGTACTACATCCTTATATAAATTCCACATTTATCCCCATCAATGTTTGAATTACTCTAAAAGAAATTTAAATTTTCATTAGGTTAAAAAATTTCTATTCTATATAAAATATAATAATATAAACATATATTCTTGGACTTTACTTTTGGGGTTTGGAATTGGTCCCCCCTTTTCAAAAGTTTTTTCAACGTTTCTTATTACCAATTATAGTGAAATTTTAGTTGAAATGTCCAATTAAAAATATTCTTCAATGATAACTTTCATGAGAGATACATAAAAAATAAACACATTGAGTGAATTTACTACTTAGAATTTGGTTTGTAAATATGTCCTCTATGCATACTAAGACCGAGGTTCATGTATAAAACTAGAATCTAATTTTGTAACAACCTGTATTTTCAAAGACGGCATAGATATTTAGTTTTTCATTTTAAACTCCTTAAACGACAATAATTTTGAATAAAAAAAGTTAAGGAGGTCATGAGTTTGTCTAGGGCTCATTCAGATCCCATATTACTAAAATGGGAAGAAGGAACTAGATCGTATTTTTTCTACAACAATGTGACCCAGTGCGCACGGTCGTGTGTCTTGTTGTAAATATGAGAAAGATCCATTTTTCACATTTTTGTGCCTGGTTAGTCAAACAGTGTGCCTAACCATGTGGTGTGCCCCAATTTAGTAGTAAACTAAGAATGTTTTGAACATGGTTTGCATAAACCATGTGTCAAAACCGTGTGCCTATTTATTTTAGGTTGAAATTACATTTTTGTTTCTAACATAAAGTTATAAAAATTTCCCTTTCCCTTCCTTCATCTAGTAACAGAACATAAGTTCCCTCCTCCTTGGAGGACATGAATTCTCCCAAGCTAGGCATTGAATAAACTCTTTCATCTGGGGTCTATTCTTTAATCCATCAGAAGCATTGGGTTTTTCTCCCTAAGCTCCTCTGGTCAATTACCTCCAATCTATGTTTTTATTTTGATTTGTTTCACTACATGGGTGAAAGCTAATTTTCACTGTTTTTAGGGCATTGGACCATTTCTCATATCTCTTCTAGACTACTCTAAATTTGAGACTGATATTGAATGAGGAGTTATATAGGACCTTTAGGTAGGTGTTCAAGTTGTTTTCCCTTTGAGTTCTGTCATCTCAAAACTATGGAATAATACAGCACGCCAACCTTTCTTGAACATTCTCTATATATTGAATCCATCATGTTAAATTGATCATTGTATTTGGTTATATGGTTTTTATGATTTTTAGTGGTTTATAGGTTAGTTTCAATAGTTATGTATACCCCTTGAGTGTGCCACATTGAATTGACCTTTTAGCTCATTTCTAAATTCCCCAAAACACCTATTGAGACCTCATCTTAAAAATAAAATGAAATTTACCTTGATATATGAATGTTCATGGAACCCAAGGCTCCTCTTAGGCGTTTGGTTCATCATATCCTTGGTATTTTCAAAGTATTAAAGTTCCTTAATGACCATGTCACCCTCTAAGTGACCACATTGGACTTTATAAATGGTGTTTTCAGGTTTTAATGAATTGAATGAATTGACTATGGTGAATGGATTATATAGAATTACCTATGAAAGATGGTGGTATCCTTTAAATGAGTTGACCATGACACCTTATAATTCATACATTGGGCCTTAGGACTTTTCTGACATGTTTTAGTGAATTATTGTGTGGAAAATGTAATTAAACATAGATAATGAAATGAATAAGTGGTCATTCCTTATATATTATATCATAAACGAATATTCCTTATATATATATATATGGTCTTGGTAAAAGATATGGATGGGATGTAATTCCCCATGGATGTTATAATTATAATACGCATTTACTGAGTCTGTGATATGACGGTAAGGGACCATTGAGGATTGATGATAATCACGTTCCCATGCATCAGGTGGGGAGTATGGAATCTTACACTAGAGAAATTGTATTGGCATTGGTCTTTATGTGCTATGTTCCATGATTGGAGTGATGCCATGATGGCTCACTCACCATCCTATGTGTTATTCCATGAAATATCTCACTCTATTGGTTTGTTGGTCATGTAACCTATAACTTAAGATTATACACTCGGTGGACTAGTCATGGATGCCTGAGTTAGGCCTCGGTCTAGCTACCATTAATATTCCAGGTATATGACCACTTACTGATGCAGTTTCTATATTCATATAGGTGGATACAATATATATAATTACACTATATATATTACTATATATATATATAGTTATTGTTTAGACATTCTTTCTGGTAATGAGCTAAAGCAGGTAGAGTCGTCAGGTGTCCCTTAGGAACCTTAGAGGTCTGGTTATTTATTTTAGCATTGCTTAACTTATATTTTTATACCTGAACACTGTTTAGTTATGAGCACAATATGGATTACATGTAGACACTATTAGTAGTGTCCTACTGAGGTTTTATCTCACACCTAGTCGAGATGCCTATGGTATCTAATATGCATATATTTCTATGGGTACTGATAAGGGTATACACCCTACTATTGGCCTTTGACATGATTTACCTTTAGTTAGAACATAAGAGTAGAGGATCATGCATATAATCAAGATGCTTTGAGTTGATCTGTCTTTTTTCTATTTTTTACTATTATCGATGATGATTATATCTGCCTATTTACTTTCTATATTATAGAATCTCATGCATCCATTTATTAGACACTTATATAGATGATTTTGATATTATTATCATATATTCAGTTATCTATTTCTACTTCCGATTACTTATTCAATTACATATCTACAATTCCACATTAGTTTATTGATTTTTTATATTTATACATTCTTATAATATAGTTTATTATTGGTTTTATCTATTTAGACACTATGACTTGATGGTACATTATCCCCATTTTACCACCTTTACAACCTCACTCTTCATCAGCAACCTCAAGCATATGGGGAGAAACGCTTGCGGCCATGTGACCCTCCATCTTGGGGCATGGGTTAAGTGGACCCTAGGTCAAGATGTTACAAAGTGGTATCAAAGTAGATTCTATTAATCCTTTACTATTAGGATATAATAGGTAAGAGATCGGTAACACTTGGAACCTAGTTATAAGCTGTGTTTGAGCATCACAAACCGATGTTCTGGGTAAAGGCTAAGTTACCTGAATTATAATTATTTTTCTTATTTGGCCAATTACTATTGATATTATTTCACCATTGGGTGGCACACATGTTGTGATGTGGTTATTGTTATTGTTCACATTGAGGATTTATTTCATCACTTGGCTCACCGAAATGAGGGTGGTTCATTTCACCATGCATCATTATTATAGACAATAGGACTAATATTACATGAATTTTCCCATGACACATTTATATTCAACATGTGTTTCCCTATTGAATATTATTAGTTCCTTAATAGGTATTTAATTTTGTAGACTTTTCATACAGGGATTGGAATACATAATTAATACATAAAGTGCATTCATTAACCTAACAGTTTTTTCCTAAATAAGTTAAAGCATACAACTTAAGAAGTAAATTATGGAATGTGGAGATATGGACCATCGGTCACAAGATCTTGAACTTGTTTTGGTGTTTTCAAGTGGATTCCATGTTTTGGTTCATAAGGTGTATGGGACCTTATGCATCATAAAATGGTAAAGCATCTGATTCAACCTTTCTAAGTGATTTAAATGTTTAAACTAGCACAAATTCAAAATGAATATGACTTTTAAAATTGAAAATAGCCATCTTATATATGTCTGGAATAGAGACTCATATGAGAACCTGACCATAATAGTGGGTAGTGGGGTATCTATGATCATTCATATAGCCTGTTATGGTCTCTTTATACCATCTAGACCTCGATTTTGAAGAAGGAAGATCAGAGTGATCATTTCTAAAAGAAGGATTTATACCTATCAATGTTTCTTAAATTCATTTTTCTAAATTTATTAAATATTTTATGGAGCATGTGTTTGGAATTGTATTACCATGCCACCATGATGTCCTCATATCGTACATCCTTAAGGTATTTTCGAAAATTCTCCTGAGGTGGTGATTCCTAAGCCACAAGTGATACCTCCTATAGTATCACATGTGGAAACTATTATTGATCCTAATATAGGAATTGAATCCTAGTTTTGTGAGGGTTTCTTACGTATGTTGCAGTGGATGAAAAGTGTTGTTCAACCCGCCTTGAGCATGGAAGAGTTGACTTGTGAGTTTTAGCAGCAGCATCCTACCACCTTCTCAGTGGATGGTGGACCACATGCATGGAGTCTTGGATCAAATAAAGACTATCTAGATTCGAGCATCTGGAGATGCCTCTAGATTAGATATTCAAGCTAACAATATATATGATTCCCAGTTCATCCATGAATTAGAGTTATGTTATCACCTAAACATATCGGCATTGCGACATAGTCTAGGAGGATTTTAAGACCATATTTTATGACTGCTTATTTCCCCAAACTCTGAGGACTGATAGAGCATGATAATTAATGAACCTGCATCTTAGGAGTATGTTAGTTGCAGAATACTCGGCCCTTTTTGCAGAGATACATCAGTTCACTTTTACTCTTGTTGTTGATGATAATATGAATACCAGTTGATTCATAGATGGTCTGTTGTATTCCATTCAATGGAAGGTAAACATTTTTAGGTTGATGAACACTTCTAAAATTTTCATCCAGACCCTGATTATAGATCATAACATGAGGGAAGCTGAATGTGTGATTTCGAACAGCTTGGAATCTATAGTTATCACTGGTTCATATTCTGGTAAAAAAATCACTTCGAGTATACTCGTGGAGGTAGAAAAAATCAGGATCCCCATACAGATAGATTTCTTATATGTCACTAGTGTGGGAAACTAGGGCATACAAAACCTTAGTTCCCATGTGATCCATTTTATTGAATGAGTTGCTGTATGATGTGCCATATTTAGCATTTTTGTAGGACATTTCTCTCCACTACTTAGTGAGTATGGATTTTTACCTACTCCTCAGTCAGTAGTGGGACTAGTAGGATCATGTCATTGAAGGAATTTGGAATACCAACTATTAATCAGGCTGAGGTGGTAGTCTAGGTAGAAAATGTAATAATAATGATTCCCATTTCTAATATAGTGGACTTTCTAACGTCACTGAGGTAGTGAATCAGGGCCTCAGTGTCTACTAGTTACATGCAGTCCAGCCTATGCCTGAGGAGAAGAGCGTATAACATTCTACTATATGAGTTACTATTCTAGTAACCTCCACATTAGTGTATTTTTAATTTGACATAGTATCATCTCACTCATTTATATTTTAGGATAAAACTGGAATTTTGAGCCTCAGGATTGAACACTACTATAGTGTTATGACACTCGAAACCATGTTAGGTATCCATAAAAAAGGAGGTTTCCATTATATGAATTTCCCCCTTGATATGGGTGGATACCTTTTTATATGGAATCTCTTCATCCCTGGAATTATGGTCTTTGACTACACATCAGGATTGATTATTTAGTTCCCAATCAAGCCTATATTATCTTATATCATCGTATGGTTATGTTTGCATCACTCGAGGGTGTTAGGAATGTGCATAAGGGATAATGGGATTTTAGTGTGATATGAGCAGAACTTGCGTAGTAGAGGATGGGTAGTGTTACAACTCAAATCGCCATTCATTTCCTCGATGACCAGGGGTTATGACCTGCTATTTTCCCTACTATAGTGGATCATTTTTAGATGTATTTCCTGAGGAATTCTCTGGTCAACCTATTGTGTGGGAGGTAAATTTTACTATTTTTCTTACAATAAGAGAAGAACCAATGACCATTACTCCTTATAGGATGGCACCTAAGGAGCTTCTAGAGCTCATGAAGAAATTTTTGGATCTGATGGATAAAGGCTCCATATAGCCTACAACGTATCCTTGTGGTTCACCATTCCATTTCACCAAGAAGTGGGATGACACCCACAAGATCTCTATGGATTAAAATCGGTTGAATCAACTCACAAAAAACAAATGGTATCCACTACCTCGAATAGATGTCCACTTTAATCATACTTGAGGAGCGAAAGTGTTTTCAAAGATAGATCGGAGTTCAACCTATCATTATGTGAATATCAAGACTTTTAAAATTCGTCACATAGCTTTCAAGAATAGGTATGGTCTATATGAGTACCTGGTCATGCAGTTTAGAATTATAAATTCACCTTTAGTTTTTATGGCTCTTATGAATCTGTTCTTCTAAGTGTATCTAGATTCATTTGTGGAAATCATTTTTTATGGTATCTTTGTGTATTAATTACCTAGGAACAACCATGGAACCCATCTTGAGATCATTATGAATACACTAAGAGAGCTCCTCTCTGTTCTAAGCTTAGTAAATGGCAATTTTTGATTGATAAAGTCCACTTCTTGGGTAACATCATCTTGGATTATATTGTTTTAGGGGACCAATATAAAGTGAGATTTTTAGTTTTTTAGGATCATCCTAAGATCATATTTGAAATTTAGAGTTTCGTGGAGATTTTTATATATTACATATGCTTCATCCAAGCTTTATCATGCCTTGAATCATCACATACATGATTGATAGATAAGGGTGTGAAATTTTTATGGTCAGAAGCATGTAAAGCAGCCTTCCAAGAGTTGAAGGGTCATTTGAATTCTATTATGATTCAAATTATAATGAAGTAATGAATGATCTATAATGTATAATATGATGAGTTAGGTATCATTCATGGATATCTTTATATGTAGGATGAGTGATCCGTTGCATATGAGTCTCTTTAGTTGAGGCCTCATGTGTATAATTACCTGATGCACGACCTTAAGCACGAAAATGTAGTTCATGATTTATGTTGTTGAAGACACTATCAACTTAGAGATAATATATTGGCATACACTAATCACAAAATACTCTAATTCATCCTTACATAGCAGGATCTGAATCTTAGGAAGAACAGATTGGTTGATTACCTATAGTCATTTCATTTCGAGCTTGCCTATATGCATGGAAAGTGAAATTTAGTATCTGATTATCTATAATGAAAGACACATGAATTTTTGGAATCCAGTGATAGATAGAATCTTATGGAAATATCCTCATAGAATCACAGTGAGGTTTAGGAGGAATGTGATCAAACTATCTAATTGGCATTATTGGTGACAACTATTATTCTGGGATGGGTGAGAATGATACAGCTATCTGATCCTCAATGTCATGTCCTAAGGGAAAGTGTCAGAGATAAAAATTCATCTTCATAATGGATCATGGTTGGGTATGACACCTTATTATTCCATGGGTGTGTATGGGTCCCAGTAGACATCAGAGGTGAGATAATGGAGGAATTCCATGCCTTAGAATGGGTGGTTCACCAAGGGGTGACCAAAATGTATAAAGATATATGATGCCAGTATTTGTGTTCCGGTATGAAATGTGAGATTTATAAATTCATCACTAGGTGTTCCACCTGTAAGTAGGTGATGGTGGAACATCAGAGACTAATAGGGATTCTATAGTCATTGTTCATTCCCAAGTAGAAATGGTATGGTGTTTCGATGGGTTTTGGGACTAGTGTTCCTAGATCACCTCGTGGAAATGATACAGTGTGGGTTTTCATTGATTGTTTTTTTAAAGTCGCACACTTCTTACTTATTTGATAGACCTTATTGGTATACATACTAGTAATGTTGTATGTTAGGGATGTTTTACACCTCCAGGGAGCTCCTTATTCTATCATTTATGAGAGAGATTCTCATTTAACATCATGGTTCATGTAGGGGTTGTAGAAGACATTGGGAACATAGATGTTTCTGATCACGTCCAATCACCCATAGACATATGGATAGATGGATCATAATATTTACATGATAGAGGAAATTATATATGCATGTATCCGTAACTTTTTAGGATCTTGGGAGAATAACCTTCCTCTTATTGAGTACTCTTATAATAACAGCTTTCTGGATACCATCGAGATGGATCCTTATGATGAAATATATGGTAGGACTTTCCACTCACCTATGTAATAGTTGGATGTAGGGGAGGAAGCTATTATTGGACCATGTCTCATGAACGAAACTATAGAGCATATCTAGTTTATAATAATGTACATGTTGATAGCCTAGTCTAGATAGAAATCACATGCCAACATACATCGAAGACCTATTGAGTTCGAGGTATGAGATAGGATTGTCTTAAGAGTCTCACCAAGGATAGAAAATATACATGTTCTAAAGTAGGGTAACCTCTCACTGAGGTTCGTTGGACCCTTTGAGGTTTTGAAACAAATCAGACCAGTGGCTTACCAATTTTCATATCTACAGAGATATTGACCAGTTCATGATTTCTTTCGTGTATCGCAGCTTCTATGTTGTTATCCAAACCCATCGCATGACTTTCTTCTTAATGGGGATTAACAGGATGTAAATTCTTCCTTTAAGGATCACCCTATTAATATAGTTTATCGGAGCATGAAGACACTACTAAGCAGGTATGTTCTTTTGTTACTGGTGTTATGGTAGCATAGTCGAGTACAGGACAAGACCTTGGAGTAGGAACCTTTTATACAATATTAATAGATGGAACTTGTTTTATGATGATACCACTTTAACCTATGAAGTCCAAATCAGGGGAAGATTTTCTTTAAGGAGGGGAGGTTGTAAATACCCATCTTTAAACAAATGTACAGATCTTTGGTTTTTCAATTTTAATTCCTCAAATAGCCCTAATGTTATATTATTATCAATCTAAGGAGGTCGTAGGTGTGTTAGGGGCTTGTTAAAATCCTGAAGCCTCAAAATGGGAAGAATGAACTAGGCCGAATTGATTGTATGAAACCGTGTGACCTAGGGTACAAGGTCATGGGACATGTTGTAGATATGGTATAGAGCCATGTTTTATTGTTTTTTCATGGTTAGTCAAACGGTGGACCTAGCTATGTGGTGTTCCAAAAAAATTTAGTGAACTAAGAAAGTTTTTAACACAGTTTTTCCAAACCGTGTGGCGAAATCATCCACCTATGTATTATGGTATTAAATTACATGTTTTCCTCAATGTAAAGTTATAAAACTTTTTATTTTCCCTTCCTTACTCCAAAAACTAAACATATATTTCCTCCTCCTTTGACCTCAGGAATTCTCCCAATCTAGGCATTGAAGAAACTCCTCTTCCAAGTTTCTTTTCCTTTATCCTTCAAAAGAATTGGATTCATCTGAGTCAGCTCCCATAGTCTCTTACCTCCTTTAAAATTTTTCCTTTATATTCATTACACTAATTAGGTTTAAGACCATTTTCCCTTTTTTAAGGAATTTTATTGTTTCTCAAATATCTTATAACCTACTCTAAATTTGATGACGATGTTCAGTGAGGTGTCTCCAATGACCTTGTGGCATGTGGTCATGTTTTTTTTCTATTTGGGTTTTGTCGTCTCGTAGCTATGTCGTTGTGTCACATTCCATTCATTGTTGATAATTCCATTTATATTGACTCCTTCATGTCAAATTGGTCCTTTAATCATGTTATATATATTTTTGATCTTGTTTAGTGGTTTATAGGTTGGTTTCTACCCTTATGGACACCCTTTAGAAGTGACACTTTGAATTTTACTTTGTAGCTAACTGAAAAATTTCCCAGAACACCTCTGCAGCCCTCACATAAATGTAAAATAGAATTTACCTTGATATTTAAATGTTCATAGAACCTGAGGTACCTCTTATGTGTTTGGTTCGTCCTATCCTTGGAATTTTCAAATGTACTCATGTTCTTTAATGATTATTCCCCCCTAAAAGACTGCTTTTATCTTATAAATAGTGTTTTCATTGATTAATGAAGTGAATGAATTGGGGAATGGGTTTTATATGATGGATTATGAATGATTGTGGCGTCCTTTAAATGAATTTACCATGCCACCTTCTAATTTACACTTTGAGACTTATGACTAGTTTTCCATGTTTTAATATATTGTACTATTCTAAATGGAATTAAACATGTCTAATGAAATGAATAATAGTTTATCCCTTATGTATTATATTATAAATTTATATGACTCTTCTATATATATATGTGCGTGTTTTTGTGTGTGTGTGTGTTTATGGTCTCGGTAAAATTGATGATTGGGAGGTAATGCCCAATTATAGTTACAATGAGAATATGCCTTTATAGAGGTCGTGATATGATAGTAAGGGATCGTTGAGCAAGGAAGATAATCATGATCCATTATATAGAGTTTTGAGTATGGAACCTCGTACCAATGATACTATATGGTTGTTGGTATTTACGTGCCACATTCAATGATTATAGTAATTTCATGATGGATCAATCACTATCCTAAGTGTTATTTCATGGTGTCCCTAACTCTATTGGGATGTTGGGAATTTACCATATTTCTTGGGATTATAGGCTCATTAGACTGGTCAAGGATGTTTGACTTACACCTCGGTCCAGCCAGTACTATTATTCCCGATATATGGCCACTTAAGTCCACACGTACATGGTTCATATGGGTGGATTCAATATATATATTTATACTATATATATGCATATATATATTAATACTTTATATATTTAGTGACTATTCAGACATTCCTTCTTGCAGTAAGCCGAAGCAGGTAAAGATCTTAGGTGTCCCTTAGGAACCTGAGTAGACTAGTTATTTACTTTAACATTTATTTACTTATTTGGTTATAGCTACACACTATTAAGTTATGAAGACTTCTTGGATTACATGTATAATATGTTGGTGGTGGCCTACTTAGGTTTTATATCACACCCTACTCAGGATACCTTTGGTACCTGAGAAGATTATATATCTATAGGTACTAATATGAGAAAGTTACTTGATAATGTTCTTTGACATGATCTACCTTTAGTTAGATCTTAGAGTCAAAGTATTGGGCATATGCTCCTGATTCTTGGAGTTATATTGTTTTTTTCTCTTTTGTACTATTGTGTAGTATTCTTGTATCTACTTTTTTACTTTATGTATTTCAAAATTCCATACATATATGAATTAGATACTACCATAAAGTATTTAAATATTATTATCATATATTTAGTAATCTATTTATTTACCTTATAACTTATTTAGTTATCTGTTTACACTTCTACATTACTTTATTGATTCTATGTGTTTATATATTCTTATATTATTATTTATTATTGGTTTTATCTATTGTTCCACTATGAAATAATCATATAGTCTCCCCGCTATATCACCTTTACACCCTCGCTACTAATCAGTAGCCGCTGGCATATGGGGAGGGGGGCTTGAGGCCATCTGACCCACTAGATCAGGGCATGGATTAAGTGGACCTAGGTTTGGGACGTTCCAAATATTACCTTCATACAGTCTTCCATGTCACTCATTGAAACCAATAATACTATAGGATCCTTAAATTTAAATTTCTCAACAGAAACACAACATGGTCTCATAACATATTCACACAATACATTAGTAGATAATAAAAAAATCACAATGTATGAGATACATACAACTTAAAGAATCAATTGATACCACATGTAAATATTAAATTGGTAGTTCCAATTGAATAAAATTTTATTCAAAATATCATAGAAACATTAATTCAATGATTAGTTTGAACAATGTTATAAAAATTCATCATAATCCCCCCTGATCTTAAATATCAACTCTTTAAACTAATTATGGAAATAAATTATATCTTGGTGATATCACTTGTTGAAATGAAATATAGACAACAACTTTTGGTATCCTGAAAAAAATCGATTTTGATACCATGTGTTTGAACATAAAATAAAATACACGAAATTAAGTCTTGTAAATTTTTAAAATATTCCCTCTTCATTAGTGGTCTGATTGTAAGATTAATCATTTAAATCATGTTTTAAATTACAAGTAAATTCCATCTTTTTGTTTGGTGTATGAGACAAATCCAAAAAATTGAATAACATCACGAGAGTTAGAAAAAATTAATGGTCTTATATTGAAATGGTTTTAATACCTAGTAGGTTTCTTAGATGTTTGGATGATTTTTGAGAGCATCAAACATTGAAGTCTTAGTTTTGGGATTGACAGCCTTAGGCACACAATTAGTGCTAACTGTGCAGCAAGTTTTTTATCAATAAATAGTTTTTTACCATGTGAGGTATCATGAAATAAGTGTTTCTCTATGATGAGGTGAAGAGTAACTCACACAATTGGTTCATGGTTTTTATTACTATTCATTATAAACATGTGGGATGATGGTTATTAGGGAAATAGAATCACAAATCTTGGACATAGTTTTGTAAACAATGTGAGGAAACAATGCGGTAGGTAGGTTCCTGGGCAATGAATCCCACACAGTGGGTGAAATTTTTCTTAACTGTGCAGCCTAACCATACACCTCATTAAAATTAGAAAATTTACCATTTTCTCCTCCAAACATAAATTGGATTTTTTCCCAATTTATTTTTCATTCACACCCATCATACCAATGTTAGTACCCTCTCTTTCCTATATCTTATAGCAGTTTATCTCCTTCATTCTTGGTCCAAAAAAAACATTTTCATGTGTCTTGGAAGTCTCGAGGTTATTCTATAATTCCTCTTACATCATTTCTCTATTTTTATTGGCCATAAAAATTATATCATTGTACAACCTAATATGCCATGTTTTTAGGGTGTTCTTTTTGTTTCTTTATTCTATATTGTTTTTTCTTCAATAAAATCCTGATAATGGAAGAGTGAAACATAATTAATATAAGGTTAGTGGTATATATGTTTTTTCCTAAAATCATTATCATTTGTAAAATGTGTTGTTGTGTTGTGCACTGTATTTTTCACATGTCACTCATAAAATGTGTAACTCTTTATTTTAATCATCTTCACCATGAATTAGATGATTTATCAGACCTATATAAATTTTTTGAGGTTGATACCTCATGATGAAACAACCCTTGGGCGTGTCTTGTTTTATTATCTTGATGATAAATACAAGTAATATTCTAAAACACTTTTTGGGGTGTTTGGTGAGACTCTTTAAAAGGGAAGTGATTAATTTAGACTAAATGGATTATTAAATGTAAAGGAAATACTCTTGGTTATATCCAAACAATCAAATGTAATGATTTACACTTTTAAATAATAATTTAAATGATAAATAGAATCAGATGAATTTTTATGTGGGTTGGATATTCCCCTTTGGTCCTTTATCACTTACATTATGTTTGACTATTATGATGGACTGACTTAAGATGATCGATTGAATTGTATTATAGTATGTATAGTAACATATCCCTTTTGTCACATTTATGATTTTTTTAATGAAATTATTAAAAAAATGGTTGATCATAATGTGAGATAGAGATCTCTCTTGGATCAAGTTTCTGTATCAAATGAAACACTTGGTTGTTATTATTATTAGGCATTGGTTAAAGATGTTGGACATGGAAATTCACACACCCTTGGTTCATTATTATGAACATGAAACTCCTCATCATTTATTGGGATGTTTGACATGATTTACCTTATTTTTTATTAATATGTTTTTGACATGAATCCCCATGATCCCTTGGATTTAATGGTGAATATGACACTTCATATCATTATCTGGGATCATCACACATGGAATTCTTTATCCCTCTCTTGAATGTTTAGTATGGTTCCCATTTTTATAATATGAGACCCTTATGATATATGGTATATAATTATTGAATCAATTTTACCTATATAATTTACTCAAATTCATTTGATATTACTATAATAGAGTGGAAAGGGTATATCCATTGGACTATACTCAGATCCTTAAGACCAGACTACTTGACTATTATTATTTGGCATAACCTCCTAATGTTAAGGATACCTTTGTTTCACCTTGGGTCCTCTATTATTGTTATTATACATGATGACCATTACTACTTCCTTTGGTTCCTTAAAAATATTATCAGGTCTTATATTCAGAGAAATCAATCTTAAGCTAAATAAAGTATAATCATTTGGGTATCCATGATGAACTTGAGATTGAATTGTTTTACATTGATTTATTTAATTAAATAGTCGTATTATTATACGTACACACTTTTTATTTGATATTCATGGATGGATTACATTAGAAACTGTTGGTGGGGACCTATTGAGTTTTTCTCACACCATATTGGGGCCATCGTTTGGTACCTAGAATGATCTTGTGTATATAGTTTAGCACATGGATTGTGCCTTTTTTGTTGGTTTACTATGTGAAATGATGTATTTTTTGGAGTAGTGGATGATCATTTAATCGATCTACCTTCTATATTTGGATAGTTTTTTTTATTATTTATTCATTCACCTATATAGATCTATTGTATAGATCCCTAGTTCTATGATTAGTTGTCTTTATTAATAGAATTTCATGCCGTGCATGGTTATATTATTTAGAACTGTCTTTGTTATCTATTTTCAAATTACTTGTCAATTATTATTATCTTCCATTTAATTTTGTTTATTTATTACTCTACTATTTTTATTACTTATCCAAAGGGTATGGCCTCCCCACTATACAACTTTTATAACCTCGCTATTACTAATCACCCTCAAAAATATATGTAGGTGATCTTGAGGCCTTATCTCCATCTAATTCAGTTACTCTTTATAGAGGGAATTGGTTTAGGATGTGAGACTGATTACCCTAATTACATCTCCTAATTTTATTTATTGTTATGTGAAATCATCATAATATAACATATTTTTTCATATATGTATTTATTTAACAGAAATTGTCCAAAAAATCTTTTTATTTATAAAATATAATAATCAGTTTAAACCATACAAGTATCTTTAGGCTTGATACCGAACTAAACCTAAAATACCTCAATAACACCTGGTACAGGTAATTTCAAGCTTCAATAGATTTATCTTTCATATCAATTTCAAGTACATTTCTATCACAACTACCCCATGGATGGTATATCCCCTTATTTTCTACAATAATTCAAATAGATAGAAAATTTATTGTAAATGGGGAGATGGGTAACATTCATTATCCACTAGTTGAGGATGATGAAGAGTCACTATGAACCAATTTTTTTCCCATTTCAACATAGAGACTATTTTCACCTCAAAATTACATTTGATCAAATATAATCTCTTCTATACTTATTTTTTCTTGTTTTCTTCTAAAAAATCCAAGTTATAACTTAGTCTTCCTTGTAAAATTTACTACCAATGATTTCCTTCTCCATTATAATAGGAATTTTCATTTTTAAAACCTTCTTTCTATGAAATTTGTCCCCATAAGAATCTTTATACTTTTCAACACATACCTTACCGTGTGACATTTCTTTCATAAGTTCTTTTTTGGTTTTATCAATATGTAAACTCCATTATTTATTCAAAATATTCTCCATGTATTTCTATGAAATTTTTTAATCTATCGTAGATTTGGTACTCCACTTCACATCATATTCCACATTGGGATCTTCTAGGTACTCATTCTTGAATATATTTATCAATATACCATGTTTTTTTTTCTAAATACAAGATTGTTTCTCATATTACTTTCTTCTGATAATATTCTAAAATTTCAACTTAAGGTTTGTTTCTTATACTAAAAATTGGAATGATAACAAAAATTATTTAATTGTTCTTGATTACAAAGTATCTAAAATTTTTCATTGGATTTATATAAATTAATGAAATCAAAATATTTATAACAAAAATGTAAAATGTTCTCATACATCCCAATAAAATAAAACATATTTTCATACTTTATTATGGGGATCATCCAGCTATTATTACCTCTTGCATGGAATTTTTTAGATATGTTTACAACACTTTTCTATATTCTCCATCTTCTTGGAATTTTTTATTGATTTTTTTCTTTTCTAGTTTAATGAATATCTATCACAGCCAAAACTGGTTATTATAATGTATTATGCCCTTTATAAAATTATTATCCTTTCATATTTCCCCTAAGAGATGGTATAGTTGTTCCTTATTTCATCATCGCATACCAAAGGTTAATCAAATAAAAAATGCAAAGCATATTTTATTTTTTATTAGCTTTGGGATCAAATTTTTTCTTAACTAATGTAAAATCACCTTCTAGTTGTTCAATGTTTTTTTCTTTTTGAATCTTTTTTACTTGTTGAATCAAATATATAATTTAGATTTTTATTAAGAACACTCCGACTTGAAATCTCGTACTCTAAGGAATGAGTGAGTATCTAGATTATCACTTTTCTCATTAATATTCTTCTTATTTTGATAAAGAGTGTATTTAATTCAAGACACATATTATTATATAATTTTTTATCTCTTAAACCAATTTTGATAGGTGTGTAGTAGGATCATATTTCTCACCTTTCAAATTTTAAATTTATTTTGAGTTGGAATTCATTCCCTAGAAATCTAAGTTTAGTTTTTTTATATTTATGAAAAACACCATCATCTAATTAAATTAATATGAATTTGTCTCCATAAGATTAGTTTCAACTTCAATAAGTATTTTATTCAAGCCTTGTAATTTATAAACCTCAATTTCCAACACTTGGATCTAGATATATTGAGGATTATATCATTTAATAATATTCATGTTTACTTCTTTTAACTATTGATGTATCTCCTCTGATATGTAGAATACATCATCTTTTGTCCTTATTAGGTCTACATCATCATCTATATTCCCTACTTCAGTTGGACCATTATATTGTTCACCCATTACTTCCAAATCATTAAATGAAATAGTAAATTCCAAAACTGAATTTTCTATACATTTATTTTATATGCTATTGAATTCCTCCAATAGGATTTCACATCCTCAAAAAAAAATATTCCACAATATGGAATATCAACCAAATTTTACTCTTTCTTTAAGACTTTATAAATAAGGAAATTTTTAATTGTCTTGTGTTCCCTTCCAAATAAATATTCTAGTATCATTCACATATAATTTGAAAACTTGCAGTAAGAAATCATCTTGACAACACCTTCCTTTAAATATTTTTTCAATGACAGCTTTTCATAGAAATAAATTTCTACATTCCATTGGTATATTTCAAAAATAACTCCATGTCAGATAAGTAGAATAATTCCATATATTAGGGAATATAAATTTTTATATCCAAGTATACAATGAAGTCATTATTCAAATTGTTGAAAATATTTTCATCAAATAAAGGAAAATCCATTGTGTATTCCATTCATTTAAAAACATTATATTAATTTAAACTAAAAAATTCAAATAAAAATAAACATATGATCTGATACCAACTTCATATCCCTCAAGTGTTGTAGGTGAGATATACCATAAGATGGGGTAAATCGTGGTACATAACTTTCTTCCAATTTAAACATTTTTTCATTTCTCTTAAAATCTCTAATGATATTAACCTCTAAAATATATAGGTTAAATATTATTATATTATTTATTTGCAGATTTAGGTAAATTTTAACCTAACTAGTACTTTACATAACATTATTTGTTGATGCATATCCCACATCATCATATTATGTTGTATAGAATATAAACATGTAAGCCTAAAGAACACATTAATATTTTAATTGGTTCACCACAACAGGTTAATAAAAGGAGCTCATGATCAATAATGTGTTGATGCATTGAATCATTAAATATCACTTCTTTTGGTTTTAGATAGGTTAATTAGGTATGGGGTCACTCCTATTACAAGTTTAGGGTAGATGCACAATCTCTCTAGGATCACTTCCCTTAGTATTCCCTCCCTATATCATTACATCAAGTGGGAAAAAATTACCTCATAGGATAATAAATTTTTCCCATATTATTTGTAGATACACCACAATTTATTGATGAGTTCATTTGATCCATCCCTTCTCCTTAAAACCAACTATGAATTTTATATTGAGCATTATCTACTTTCTATGACAGTTTTTGAAACCACATTCTTCCATATAGAATAATTCATGAAGACGTTTCCAATTTTAGAAGCTAGAATACTATCCCATTCATCGATTTACTACACTTGAAATAAAAATCTTCTTTATTTTATTTGGATGGATATTAAATAATTTCAAGGATATCTTCCCATTTTTTCAGAAAAAAAAATTTATTTTCCTCTCCAAGATCTGAATTTTCAATATTTTCTATATATTCTCCCTTTATTTATTCTGGGAATACAATAGCATGTTTTATAAGACTATAGACAATAATTTTATGGTTTTGATTAATTATGATTCCTCTTATATTCTTGATATTTTACACGGTGCACCACATGTTTTAATTTGGTCAGTTAGTTCCATTATATCCATGTTAAGGCCAAAAATCTCTTCCCTATCAAATTTATTAGTAGTCAAGAAAACTGCATGACTATGGCGAGGTCTCTTATTCTATATTATATTCATCATCTTCATTTAATTACCTCAGAATACCATATTCTATTATGGTATAAAAACTAATCTCAATAAAATATTACAACGTGAACTTCTTCTCCGATGACATGGCCTCTAATTGACCAGATCCTCAATTCCCACTCATTTAAATTCCTAATAACCCAACCATTTTCACAACATGAACCCCCTAGAAGTCATTTGAAAAAAAATTGTTGTGGTTTTTACCATTTTTTATAGCATTGAAACCTGGAGTCTTTGAAATTATCCTAAAATAAACTCTACCAAAAACATACCCTCCACACTATATGTTCTTTTTATGTAATGGAAATATTGTCTTTAATAAGCCTTTACAAGAGTGGATTAGTTTACCCTTACGCTAAGTCTAAAGATTTTGGTTTAACCTGACATAGCGCATTTCTACTATGGAATAATCTATTCTCCATGGAATAAGTATCCATTTACCTAGATGAAGATTCTAGATGACTATTACCAATCAACAGTTATACCATTATGTAACTAGGGAAAATTCTATATAATCTTTACACGAGTATTGAATTACTATGATGTAATCTCCTTCATAGTGTGAATCTATATTCTATAGTGTGGTCTACTCTTCTACTCTTACACAGGTTAAGGATGACCTTTTCATAATATTTGTGTTACCTAGACGCAATATCCTTTATAATGTGGCACCATCTCCTGTAGCATTTCCTAATTTTCTACCCTTGCAAAATTCAAGGGTAAACTCCGCACAAGGATTGATTTACCATCATGAAATATACTTCATAGAATGGTCCCTTTTTATAATGTAGATAACTCCATCCAAATTGCTTCTATGGCACAACCATGGGTGTTACAATATAGTTTCTATGCTCATGATAGATTTTTTTTGATAATCCAATAGATTTATTCTTCAAACATTATGGATTTAATGAATCCATAAAAATCATCCATATATCACTTCATACATCTTATTCATATATTTATAACAAAAATTCTCATTCCATATTCTGTATATTTATTCAATAAAAATTCTCCTTGAACCATATTATACCAACATTTTTAACAAATCCAACATCATATCATATGGTTACATTTTCATCTTTCTCCAAATACATAAAAATTACTAATATTCAAATAAAATATTATTATTGTTGGTTGTAAATCCGGAGTAGATTAATTTTTTTCCTGAATCATCACATATCTAGATTCTATTTCTATAAAATTATCATTTTTCATCAATACACAACAAATATCTTCATTTTAAGAATCATTATAGATAACAAAATATTTCACCTTTAGAATGTATAGTTAACACAAGTATTACAATAAATCTTCTCTTAAGATTTTGAAATCATTAATAAAAATTCACTATCCATGTAATATTAACACCATTCCTTGTTAACTAGGTTAGTGGGTTGGAAAATCGTGAAACATTATTCATAAATCATCTAAATTTCCCATCTAGACTAACATAACTATGGATCTCAGTCAGAGATAAAATATAGAACTATTATTCTATGTCTATAGTCATTAAAGGGTTAATTGATAAACCTTCATTTGTGACCGAATTCACTTTAAATGAAACTGTATATATATATATATAATACTTATTGAACTTGTACTATAACTTATTCCTCCTAAAATATTGTAAAAGAATACTCAAATTGTCTCTATTCTTCTCCTAGGTTTTGGAATAAATAAGACTATCATCAATAAAGACTACCAAGAAACATATCGATAGATTCTTTAAAGACTCAAATAATTAAACCCACAAACACAGGTGTTTCATTTTTCACACCAAATGGAATTTCCAAAAACATATAGATTTCATACATAGTTCAAAATGTAGCCTTTCCAATAGCATCATTTCTTACCTTTAGATGATAATATCCTGATCTTAAGTCTATCATAGAAAAGTTTGAATCACTGTAAGTTTATTGAATTAGTCATCAATTAATATTAATATATATTTATTCGGAATTAAAATTCCATTGAGTTATTGATATTTTATACAAAATGTCATAGATATATCATTATTCTTTACAAATAAAATAGAATCACCATAAGGAGACACACTACTTTGGATAAGCCACTTGTTAGGGAGATCTTGTAGTTTCTTATTTAACTCCTCCATTTCAAATGGATCCATTATATATATAGGATTTGATATGGGTAGAGATTTGGGAAATAAATTAAAAACCCCAACGTCTTAATTTTTTTGAGACCTAAGAAATTAATCTTGGAATACATATATAAATTCATTCACAATGGGTATATCCTCTATCTCTATTCCATTATTTTACTCAATTGTTTTGGAAGGACATTCATACCCCTCATTTCTATCATAATTTACATGTTATGATAAGATGTTAAATTTTTAGTTTCATTCCCACTCTTATTATTGGATACTAATTGATGAACTTTAAAGATTTTAAAAGAAACATTTTTCTCCCAATAGTGTATATTGGCCATATAATTTGATATCCCTTCTATACAAAAAATAGAAAAAAATTATAATAATGGAATAAAAACTAGTTGCATATCTAATAATTTCCTTGAAATAATGATATAGTATTCTCTTAATATCTTGGTAGATATTGATAAACCATTCGTTGTTACCATAGATAAGCCACCCTTTAGCCTTTGAAGTGAATAATTCATATTCACAAAAAATTATCATGATATTTATAAATAAGTTTATATATAATCAAATACCCAAAACAAAACTATTGATAAAATGGATATAGTACCTCTAACAACATCATTTAGTTTCCCCAACTATACTTTGGTGGTAGAAATTTCATGAGCATGATCTTGACACCTTATGGACTAATGGCATAAATTTAATTTATTAATAGTCTACTTTAGAAAATTACTATCCTAATACCTCACCATATTATATTTGAAACATCATACCATAGGTTGTGGATATAAGAAAAACATCATTTATCTTTCAATGGACCTAGAATGACTAGTTAATTTCCCCTGATTTTTTTCTTGTGCGCATCCACAGGCATAATGAGCACTCATTCCACAGTTAGAACAACTTCTTATTACTTTTAGATAATTTTCTATTTCATAAATTCATCATTTACAGAATATAGTATATGGAAAATTATTTCTTTCTCTTAATTTATTTTATATTCTTCTATTATAATTCTCCCCTTTATGGTTCTTTTCAAATACTTTGTGAGACAATTGAATATTTAAGAATGATTTTCCTCTTTTTGAGTACTTAAACAATTTATTCATTACTATCAAACTCTCAAATTGATAAGTATTTATAAATAATTCACTTTGTTCTATTATATAACAATCAATTTTTATTTCTATATAAATAAAAAATTTAGGAACATACATGTCTAATCATATAATGTTACTATGTATTTCATAATCGATTCATCATCCTTCAACTTTATCTTAAGAAATTGTAACTCCATCTTGATTTGTAAAGATTGATGGAAATTGTTTTTAGGAATAACCACTTGAAATAACCCCCATAAAATTGCATCAAAATTTTATTAATTCTTTGAATTCTTCATTAATGTCCACAATTGATAAAATTATTCATCAAGATGATAAGAAACTAGAATTTCATTCTATTTCTCAGATCATTAAACCATATAAAAATATATTTTCTAATGATGAAATCAACCATTCATCCACAAGTTAATCTTCAGACCCACGAAATTATATAGTTTGTTTTTTGATGATTTATTAAATTACTATTTATCTATGTCCTGGTGAAGTAGGCCACTCCATATGGTTAAGGTTAAGTTTGTTATCCATAACCTAGTCTATTTTTGTAAATATGGCCATTAAATTTTCAACATTTTCACTAACAATGTTTAGTTAAACATTGGGATAATCATCACAATGACCATTGTATCCTTATAAGAAATTATTATTAGAACAAATCTTTTCCCTATCCATCTTATACATTCTTCCAAAAATAATAATGGGGATATACTCAAAAAAATAATGTTGTGTATGAAATTATAACACAATATACATATTCTAGTTCACTAGAACTAAGGTTTTTCCCATTGGGTTTTCATCATAATTCTCAAAGATAACTAAACTTTGTTATAATACCAAGTGGGATACTCAAGACCCACACTCTTTGTTCTACTGCTGTATTTATAACATTCATTACATTATAAGAAAAGGATTCCTAAAAATTTTAATTTTAGTGTCTTTGGGAACTAAAACATAATAAAAAATTAATAAATTTGAAATTATTTAAAATACATCTTAAATATGTTTAAGAATCTATAGTTTTTTTATACTCTATAACATTCTTGTTTTCATGGGGACTTTGTTAAAACATACAAAAAATTATGCTTTCAGATGCTCAAAATGGGTAATGAAAAGCAGGGTAATATGATATAGTCATATTTCAAGATAAAGGGCATGATATATATATATATATATAATGATATGTTAGTAATGACATGACTCAACCCACTAAAACCCCACATGGGATGGGTATGAGCTTATTGTTCCACACCAAGACCACCTCAAATTGGATAGGGGTGACAACTTTCACCTAAAAGGAAAAATAATATATAACAGGCATAAGAATATAAAAAATATAGTATATATGATGTACAATATAAATAATATAACCAATAAACTATATAATAATAAATGAAAAAATGAATTATATCATAGTGAATGTATGAACAACAACTATACAACACCACACATAATAGGAAACCCCTACAAGATACTAAAACGCATGTTAACACTATACTATGTAATAGGTGAGGATAAAGGAAACACCATCTCTTTATAGTAGGTACACTTGAGATAATCCCCTAGGTGCAATCATACTCTAATGACTCTTAGTAAGGGTTCACAAATAGTAACCTCAATAATGGAACACAACCACACCACCAATATAACAAGCCTGGCCAGAGTTGTTCAGTACCAGAAGTTATTTTATTTTATTGAAACTGGATAAAAGTTATCATATCTCAATGGATCAAATATTTTAATATTATTATAAAAAATACATATTATTTAATCACACATTACATTTAAAAACATAAAATAAACATTTTATTTTCATTGAGATCTTTATAATTCCCACTAGAATATCTTAAAATATCAATCATAGTACCCTTCCTAGAAACCTAGGGAGAGGAAATTAAATAAAAGGCTGAGTATAGTTGCTCAGTAATGGAATGAATATATTGGAATATATCATATAATAAATCAAGAAAGAATAATATGGAAGTGATAAATTATGATCGAATAGTTCCATATATATAATTTCATGAGATTAAAACTTATCCATGGATAATATAACTATTCAAATAATCACATGGGATTCAATAACTAATTTTATAATGATAAAATGCATAATATCAAGAATCTTAAACTTACTATTGATTCCACATGATAACACATCATATATAAATGGGTATGAAATATCCAAAATACCAAACATTTTTTCAAATGAGACATAGTTATGCATCAAATGGTTATGTAATTACAAGTCACACAAATCACTTAATAAGTCCAATGAATTCAATATATTAATATTTAATATAATTTAATCAACATGCCTTAATAATCAATAATTATATTTATATGATGAACTAGTATATTAAATTTCAATAATTTCCCCAATAAAAATGATCATAATCCATTGAGATAAATATATTGGAAGGTATCATTATAGTATATCCATAGTAAATCATAAGATTTGTCCAAGGATATTTACAGACATGAAAATAATTTTAAAAGATCATTGGATCATTTCATGAGGATAATACCCTTTTAATTTTAATATCACTTATTTAAAATATAAAAAGATCTAAAATATTAGAAAAAATGTATTTAGAAATAACCATTGAAACATTTATATGGATCATAAATGAAAATCGTGGCCATGATGATGAAACTTTTTTGTTGTTTGAGGTACGTTAAAATGATGATTCCATTCAAACATTTCATAAAAATTTTCTTTTATAGAAAATGATAAGAAGATTCCTTTATAATGATTTTATATAGAGTAAAACATGGGGACAATTATTTCATTAATTCATTTAATAAAAGTTAATATATTCTTGAAAATATTTTAAAGAAAATATAGACATGGAAGATAATAATAGTGAAACATTTTTTGGAGTTTTGAGTACCTAGAGATAGTAAAATGAAATAAAATGTTATATTGTCTATAAATAACCGTATGGTAATAAAATATATTCAGTTTAATATAAAAATATCACATAATTTACCTAATATAAACATAAACAAAAAAATCATGAATAAGGATGAGATTGTGAAATAGATCCTTACTTTAGGTTCGACATGCTTCATAAGTGATTTTAGAATCCTATTTAATTTATAAAAATTTATTATAATTATATAAAATATTATATAAATACTTATAATATATTATATGATCCAATTATAACATGAAAAGACTCGTTTATTAGTAATTCTTTATTAAAATGATAGTTTTAGAGTATTAACTATTTCATTTTTCATACCAGTTTCAGTTAACTAGTTTTGATCATTTCATTTTGATCAAGACACTATTGTATAAATAATTATAATAAAGATATAAATATCATAAATATTCATTATATTATACTTTTCAATCATCCATAAAATGTGTATATGAAAAATTAATTGTATCACTTTGTGGATGTGGTAGTCCAGACGTACGCACGAGCAACGTTATAATTTTTTAATGGTGTAATGGAAAAAGGTATAAGATATATTATATTTATATAATAATAATTAAATTATATATTTTATATATATTCATTAGTTTTAAATTTATAACCATCCAATAGGGTGGTGAAAAAAAACAAATTACCCTCATACGTGGAGACGGTAGGTCGTATGTATTCATATGTTATGTTTTTATTTTTAGAAGGATGAAAAGAAGATGAATAAGGGTTTATAATCTTGGAAAATTTAATTTCATTATATGTATGATATTGATTTTATTATATTTTAATAGTTATATAATATTTTAATGATGTAGATGAGAAATTATAATTAAAATATTTGGTTGAGGGTTATACCACATTTTCAAAAAACAACCTTTGGGTTTCAGCTTAAACCTTATAAGAATTTGATTTTGATCAAACCAAGAAATATTGATCATGGGTGGATGTTAAAAATTAATATTTTTAGGTATTGGAAGAGATAAAAAATTCATTTATTATTAATAATATTTAATAGATGATGCCCTTTTATATGTGAGGGAGAGGACAAACATATAATTTTTCAAAAGATTAAAATATATTAATTTTTTACTGAATAAAAATGGATCCAAAATAACTCATTTTATAATATAATAGGTGTTTTAGTTGAACTATTACCATATAATAAAATTTAAACATTTTTAGGTCATTTTAAACCTTATCATTTTAGTTAACTTATTTTAACTCTTACTGTGGTAACTGATTTTTTCCCAAATTAATTGTTAATAATGACAAAAAATGAAAGTTTCTACATTATTAAATTTTTACAAGATTATTTAAAATATGAATTTTATTTTAAAAAATTTAATTTTTATAAGTGGTGGAAATTAATTCTAAAAATCCAGTAAAACATGGTGAAAATATTTTTCTAGAAAAATGGTCTTTTTAAGTATAATTTTTTTAAATAAAGTATAATTTTGATTCAAATGGAATTAATTAGGTTATGTAAAATAAAATGAGACTTCCTTTCCTTTAGAAAAGCAAAAAATGAAGATAACCCTATGAATACTTGATTAAGATCAAATAACTAAAATATATTTCATTTGAGAAAAAACACTACTTATATTTCCAAAATTTTATGATAATATTTCTATGTTAAAAATATATTATTATTTGTATTATATTACTTTAGGAATATATATTTCTTCTATAATTTTTTTTCATAATCATTAAAGTATGTTTTTAGGAATCCCAAAATATTTAATTAGATTTATTGGAAATAATTATTGGATATGTTGACAAGGGTATCATTAAAATAAGGGGTATTTCTTGGAGTATTGTTATCAATGGTATTGATTTTTTGATGTTTGGATTTTTTTTAAATGTAATATTAAAGGTTATTTTCTATAGAAAAAATTTACCAAAAAAGTAATGAATAAAATTTGGACAAAATCTATAAGTGTGAATGTATTTTATAAGGGGAATATATAGTCCAAAAAGGGACAAGAGAATCATGGAGAAGAAAGATTAGGATCATGAATTATCTCATGGCATGGTCTGTTAAAGTTTCCCAAAAAGAGAAAGATCATTTCCCAGATTATTGGGAATGTTTAAGATGAAGGACATACCAGTTGTGGTCAAACCCATATCATAGGGTGTGTTGAAGAAGAAAATTCCTAGAATTATAATCTAGAAAGGGAGCATACCATAGTTGTTCGTGAGGAGGAATTATATTGAACCAATAAGAAATATCCAAGTCAACCAAGACAATTTTTACGGTCATGGTATCTTAAATATTTTCATAAATCATGAACCACTTTATATGGTTTATCTTTTTATAATGGAGGATTTCCTTTGAAATAGGATAGAATACATGTAACACCCCAGGTAAATAAAGAATATGACATTTTCACATTTATCCATATTTGTGAACAAAATATTAATATTACTATAAAGGGGACGCTATGCTCGATGACGTACCCAATACGCAACAACGAGTTTCTTGGGAATCTTAAGTTGCACTCTAATAATAAAATAATATTATTTTAAATGGTAGTTAACGCCTAGACGTTGTAATGGTGGGAATGAATAGAACTAACTACAAAATTATTATATATGTTTGTCAAATATTTTTACTTTTTAAAATAAATGTTAAAATGTGAATGAATCCAATTTTAAGCGTAAATATTCTAATATTCTTTCAAAGGTTGATTAACCACCTTTTGATGGAGAACCCCTTTTAAATCCATTTTTTGACAATTTTGTATGTTATACTTGACAAAATAATTTTTTTTAGAATTGGGACATCAAAATTTAATTTGTATGATTTTTTGGTATTTTTCCGATAAAGGTCATTTTTTTAATGAATAGTGTAAAATGCTGTATTTTAATTCAAAACCTTCTTTTAATCTAATTTATTTATATGATTATATCATCTTTTGAATTGGTTTTAATGTTCAATTAGTTTATATTTTTACCATTTAATCCAATGGTGGTCATTGGAATTAATTTCACTTTGAAATTGGACTTAAACTAGTGTCAAACTTTTAATAGATATTGTTTCTTAAAAACACGCTATTTGTTTTGACAGCGGGAATCAAATATTAAATTAATTAATGCAACTTATATGTTTTTAATTTTGTAAAATAGACATCATTTTTTAATTTGGAATATCAAAAATAGCTTAGGGTGATTTTTTGGTATTTTTTCTGAAAAAACATCAATTTTTGATGAATAGTGACACCACTAAGTGGTTGTCAAAGAAACTGATTTTTCGTTTAAATGAAACTTTACCACTTCTGTGATTTGATTTTCAAAAAATATGACATACATGGTTGTCATTAGGAATTAAAATGTGGTTCAATGAGCTTAAAATAATTTTTTTGGTGAATAGTAACTTTTATGTTTTATTAATCACGATTAAAGGTAATTAGTGCAATTTAAGGTAAAAATAATGTTTTAATAATATTAAATGACCTTGACACATGTTCTACCCTTATTTTATGAGTCATGGCCGACCAAGAAAATCCATGGGTCAACTTACGGACCCCATATAGCCACTTTTGTAGGAGAATGACATTAATACCTTTTTATTTAAAGTTAAAATTAAAATGTCACAAACATGTGTTGTTTTACTAAAACAATTTTTACGTATTGATGGGTTCATTTGATACCTATTTGATCCTTCAAAACCTACTTTGAATATTACCTTTTGTAGCATATACTTTCAATGATAGGATATTGAACCACTTTCATCCAGATATAATAATTCTAGAACACTTTTCAAGTATTATAACCTAGAATGATTTCCCCTTATTTACTTTACTATTATTGAAAAAATTATTCTTCTTTATATTTGGAAATATACTCAATAATTTCCAATATATTTTCCCATTTTTTCCCAACAACATTTCCCTTTCCTCCCTATGATTTGGATATTAAATATGCTTTATATATTCTGCCTGTATTTAATATAAGACTACTATAGGATGTTTTATAATCCTATAGACCATAATATGATGGTTTTTAGTAAATATAATGCCTATTTTATTCTTTATAGTTTACCAGCTACACCAAACATTTTAAATTTTTCATTTAGTTTCATTAAATCCATGCTATGTCCCAAAAATAACATCCCTATTGAATTTCTAGGTTGTCTGGAAAACTGCATGACTATGGTGCAGTCTCTTATTCTATAGTATATTCATCCTCTTCAGGACTTGCCATTGAATTTTATATTATACTATGTTATAATAAGTAAGATCAATAAAATATTGTGGCATGGAAAAATTCTCCTATGAAATATCTTCTAATTGATAGGATCCAAAATTCTCCCTCATTTAACATCCTCATAAATCAACCATTGCAACAAAATGATATCATCATAACATCATTGAACACCGTAATGGTTATGGTTTATTCCATTTGATATAGCATGGAAAAATATTGACTTTAAAATTATAAAAACATAAACTCTACTAAAAACATACCCTCTACACCACAGTTTTTTGTGGCATGTAAATCTTATCTCCAATAAGTCTTTACTTCATGAGATCATTTTACCCTTACTTACACTATAAATATATTTTATCCAAATGTATCACGTTTCACTGTGTTTTAATCTTTTCTCCATGATGTAAGAATCTATTTTACTAGATATAGAGTCAATGTGAATATTAAGCATCATCGGGGTGACAATTATGTACCTAGATAAATTTCCAAATGACCTTTATGCCAGTTTTGAGTTACCTTGATGCAATATACTCCATTGTATGGCTCCAAATTCTATAGCATGGTCTTCCATTCTACAATTAAACATGTAAAGATGAACATTACACAATATTTGAGTAATCTTGAAGTAATATCATCCATTAAGTGGAACCATATCATAAATCATTTTCTATTTTTATACTCTTATAGAAGTCAAGGATAACCTTTGCGGAAGGATTGAGTTACCGTGTATAAATCTAATTCAAGGAATGGAACCTTGTTATGACGTTGAAAAATCCAACCAAACTACTTCTATGGTGAATCCAAGGGTGTTATCATACAGTTTCTTTAACATCTCGACTAGGATTCCACTAAATTGATTCTTTGATCTAGTGGGTTATAGGGACTCAAGCGCGCCTCCACATATACCAGATGATATAGACTAGCATCAAGGGCCTAGGGTGTGATACTGGGGAGAATATTCCCTTATATTAGAATAAGCATCATCAGAAAAATAGCATTATATCATACATAGTGGAAAGTATAAAAGAATGTAAAAGTAGTAAATGACTGAAATAGAACATGCTGTAATTATATGTGAAATGTTGTAAAATACCAAACACCTATGTCATTCAATACAGCACTAGTCACCCACTTGTAATACCATATAGATACAACAATATAGAAAGAATTGAAAGCAAAAGTACAGGGCTCTACTACTAATTAAAAGATAGACCATGTACCCAGTCTCCAGACACTATCGAACTAAACCAGCCTGATCATAGGAACCCACTTGAGCATCTATGCTCGACCATAAAGCATTGCGTCTCAACCCTATCCACCATGAATCTATTTCTCAACATAAAAAAATAATATATAATGTCTACACATATAGTGAGATGCACATGTAGGTATGAGAAAGAATCACAATAAGCCACCCTGACAAGCAACCTGAAACTATGTTGTTAATAGTGTATAAAAAAGCAATGTCCTCATCCTAGATAGAACACAACTAAAACAAAGTAAACCAAATGTGATACCCTAGTAAAACTTAGGGCCTGTAATCTCTATAAACACGGAAAGTTCCACCATTGATGTACATAACTATATACATACACATTTATAGTCTCATACCTATACATATATTCCTATATATGAATATTCATTGGTATGTGAATCAATAACATGGAATCACATTATCAGTCGATACTTGGGTCTGTAATCCAGATTTCCTGGACATCCTATTAAGGGGGACTGAGTTGGATGTTGTTCCACTCAAGTAATGTACCATTAATTCAATCCCTAGTCCATAATCCCAATCGACAAATACCTTCTTCATCCAATGCCAGAAAAGTCACTAAGAAATATTTGTTACCACAGGGGGGATACTCAACCTACACCTGGGTTAACAGGTACTCTCCTCCAATCCATGAAATATGGATTCCATATAGTAATGGTAAATCCCATTAATAAGGAATCATTCGAGTCTCATAACCAAACCGAAAGAGAATCTTCATTCCAATCATAAACAACCATCCTGTGATCTCATCCACCACATTCCTACAATAGAAATCCAAGTATCAACCAAGGTGGAGAATTCATCAACCCTGTGATCTCGTTAAAAGAATTCCAACAATGGGAATCCAAGTATCACTCAATTTGTAACTATAATCGGCTAGAGATAACATCAAAGGCATCCCTCATTTGGATCCAAGTATCTCCCAATTATTAAGCACAAACTACCATTGAGTCTATCCCTGGCGCCCCTTAACTGGACCCGAGTTTCACTCAAGGTATAAAAGTCATGAATCCACTGAGCCCATCATGGAATCCCTCAACAAGATCCATGAATCACTCAAATATTAATTAAACCACTACTGATTTCATCCAATTCATTCTTCAACTAGATCCAAGTATAACTTGGGGTGGAAAAACCAACCCACTAAGTTCGTTCAAGGAATCTTTCAACTAGATTCAAGTATCAATATGGGTAACATGTTCAACCATTGATTCCATCGTTGGAATCCCTCAACTGGATCAGGATTTCACTCAAGGTTTAATTATCTTACCACTCAGGGATATAAATCAACATCACACTGATTTTGTCAAAGGAATTCCTATAGTGGGAAACCAAGTATCGCTCAGGGAAAACAACACATAAGGATCTATAGCCAGATGCCTGGAATCACCTATGGACATCCCAAAAAATATATATATCACAATATATATATATAATTAGGATTAGCATCCTATGACAAGGTAAAACCATTGGGTATAGAAAAAATATCAGGAATAACATGGATTAGAAGTCAGATCCTAGGAAAGCACATTTGAATATCCCAATAATAAATACGAATCCTATGAATAACATCTAGGCATCCTAAGAGAAAAAAAGATGCCTCACATCAGGATCAATATCCACCACTGATTGATAACTTCTACTATCCATCACTATAATAGAAATAACTACATCAAGATATAAAAAATGAGTGAGGGTTTCCCAATTTCCCAACCCAACACTCCAACCATAGCCTCATGTGCTTACTAGTTTGGAACAGGTTCTAGGTAACATCTGAACTCCATATCGACCCAAACTCGACATACAACTCAGGTCCGGTCAAGAAATGGACACTCACTGGATCCCTCAATCCATGCACTGAGAGGTATCCTACTTGGGATCCTCAAGTGAAAACTCACAAGCGAATGCATCCTACCCAGGATACTTAGCTACAACGGTAAAGGAGGAATCCTACATGGGATCCTCTTGTGGTAAACAACTGAGGGACCCTACAATGAGGATCCACATAAAGATACATATGTATAGGGATCATATAAGGGACTTCCTGGATCATCATGTATGAAAAAGGAATCCCTCACAGGATCCTTAGAAGCAAAAATTCTCACAGAATCATAATCCATAAGGGAACACATCACATGGGGAAAATTCTCAAAAGAAACGGTCATAACAGATATATCATAGCTCTTCTTATCTCAGAGGTCTCTACTAGGTTGGCCTGAACACCCAACCGGTTGTTCACATTATAGTATCTATTTCACGAGACAACTATATTCTATAAGTAGAGGAAGAACCTCTCCATTTAGATAGAAGATCTGAAACACACATTAGGAGTCCTAAAACACCCATTATGAGTCCTAAAACACCCATTAAGTGTACTCAAAATGATCCATAGGTTTCACCATCATGATCTACACAAAAAACCACTATGAATGGACTATTATCAGGTCTAATTCTGACATCGGGGAAAGACAACACATAAACCCCTCACAGGGTCATAAGGGATCCATACAGGGCATGTCTCCATGGGTACATGATGTGCACTACTGCATCCCCAACTAGGTGTGTACCTATGCCAGCCTTTGCATGTAAAATCCCCAGGTACATGGCGTGTACCCTAGATGGGTTACATGCTCATGTCTCTCAACCGACATGTCCATTTACTGAACCATGTCACGTGTGTATACACAGCGTGTCACCCAGACATGGTCTAGCCATGTACTCCACCCAGCCGTATACCCCTATATGGGTTGACATGCCCAGGTACTCAACTACACAGCCAAGTACTAGTACACAGTATGTATACCTCATACACAGCATGTAACCCTCAAATTTTTATCATCCCTGAATGGGAAGAAAAAATTTCTTTTCACTCCAGACTACATGTTCTGTAACCTAGTTTCTCCAAACAATAAACCCTCGGATCGCTCAAATCCCCTATTTAAACCCCCAAATCAATAGACTAGGCCTCTAGGGGTCATTAGTAAGAATAATGGGGGATTTGATTTATAAAAAAAATAATATACATGTTTTTTTAGAAAATATTAAAAATGTCCTACCTTCGGGCGAAACCACCGAAGCTTTGGTCGATTTGACGGTCCATGGTTGTTGCATGCCGACTCAGTGTGTCGAGGGATTCACAACGGTACCACCCTCTCCTCCAATCACACAACTTTCTCCCTTACCCCATTTCTCCCTTGGTAGAATGGTGTAGGAAGATCCATATGAGAGGTGTACATGAGAATGAGGAATAAATAAGATAAAATAATGAAAAGAAAATGAAATGAAAAAGAAAAGGAAGAAAAGGGGGATTGGGATGGCTCTAGAGCCCAACTCGAGTTTATGCCTTTCCTAGGAAAAACTCCCCATTCCAGACTCAACAGAAGAGAAGGAATCTCAATAATATTTTCGGTTATAATTTTATGGCCAAACTAATCTACACAGATAAATTATTTTTCAATTAAATAAATATTAAATATTAAATATTCTTCCAAAATTAAAACGGATCAGATTACTCCCAAACTCCTTTCCTATGGTAAAAACCCTATTACAGAACCAACAGAGTGGTAAGAAAATTTATCTGAGACCATTTTCTATGGGAAATGACCATTTTAGCCCTGAACAAAAATCTGAAAGAAAAAATTGAAATTCATGCTCACAATTCTAGTCTGAAAAAACACATGTTCTTCAAAACTCACCACCCTAAATATTTTCATCCCCAAGAAGACTAGTACAAGGACCAGTAGCCAGGATTTCAACCCAATAATATGAACAACCAAGCTATCTGGACAATCCAATGACCATACACACTGTATTAACACCATCCTTCTCAATGGAATACATTTAACTATGATCAATATGGTAATCCCCACCATAAGAATACCATTATCATCATCTTAAAAAAACATCGAGCATAAAATCACATAGAAAACTAAAAATTTCAATAGAAAATGGGGGTTACCACCCTCAAATGGACAATGGTGCACTCCCCATCATATGGGTTACCTTACACCACTCCTCGAGTGCAACCTGAAGAAGTTCCATTCCTAAACAGGGAAGAATATTAAGAAGGAAAGTAAAATGAGTTTGGTGTAGGGATGATGCTCTCTCAGCATACTCAAGACGAATCAAGATGGTGCATGATCATCTCAAACATAAGTACACTAAGATTCAACAAAAAGGGCGTGTATAGATACCTTTGATCCACACACACACACATACTATCTAAACATGACAAGGATTTAACCACAGGTCAAATGTCTCGTGGTAACCCACACTACACTGTAACATCCCAAGTAAATAAAGAATAATAAATTTTCATAATTATTAATATTTTTAAACTAAATTTTAATTTTAATTTAAATTGTTGCAATGTTCGGCGGCTTTCCCAATACGCTACAACAGGTTTCTTTGAAATCTTACATTGCGCACTAAAAATATAATAATAGTATATAAAATTGTAGTTAACGCCTTGTAGTTTTATTGGAGGGAATGAATATAACTAACCAAAATATGGTTATACTTGTTTTTTAAATGTTTTTACATTTATCCAATAAATTTTAGAGGCTTAAAATAAGAAAGAATATGATTTTAAGCATAAATACTATAAAAGATTGATTTGCCACCTTTTAATGGAGAACCATCTTTAAATCTAGTTTCGGTCACTTTTATATGTTCTATTTGAAAAAATGAAATTATTTTTTAGAATCGGGACATCAATATTCACTTGGGATAAACTTTTGGTATTTTTCTAATAAAATTCATTTTTTGATGAATAGTGAAAAATAAAGTACATTAATTCAAATCTTCCTTTTAATCTAATTTATATATATGGTTAGATTATATTTTTAATTGGTTTTAAAGTTTAATTAGATTATAATTTTACTATTTAATTCAATGTTGGTCATTGGGATTAATTTCACTTTGAAATTGGACAAAAACAAGTGGCAATCTTTTGATAATTAATATTTCTTCAAAACATGCTTTTTGTTTTTACAATGGGAATTAATTTTAAATTAATTAATCCAACTTATAAGTTATAAATTTGGTAAAATAGACATCATTTTTAAATTCTGAATATAAAATATTTCTTAGGCTGAATTGTTGGTAGTTTTCTGAAAAACCTCAATTTTTGATGAATAGTGAAACCACTAAGTAGTAGTTAAAAACTGACTTTTTCATTTAAATGAAATTTTACCACTTCTGTGAATTGAATTTAGAAAATCCAAAATAAATGGTTGTTATTATTATGTAAAATTTGGTTTAATAAGATGAAAATAATTTTTGGTGAGTAGTAACTTTTGACATTTATTTACAGCGGTTAAAGTTAAATAGGGTAATTCATGGTAAATATAATATTATAATAATACAAAATTACCTTAACACGTGTCCTAACCTAATTGGATGATTCATGACGACCATGAGTATCCTTGGGTCTATTTTGGGACCCCATGGAGCCACTTAGAAGTGATAATGGAAATTTATATTAATTAATTTAAAGTAAAGGCAAAAATGACATAAACAAATATCTTTTAGTAAATTAATTTTCACATGAAGTTATATAAGTTATCACTTCGACTATAAATATTTTTTGGAAATAAAAAACTATTTTATACATTATGGTATTTTTTTATAATTTTTAGACATCAAATAAATAAAATTATTGGTTACACAATAATGATGCAGTGTTTACCTCATTAATAAATGATTTAAATAAATAATATTTTATAGATTAAAATAATATCCAAAACCTGACCAATTATTATTGTATGATTTTATTTCGACCATGAGTCATCTTATCTTTGACTTTAATTAGTTTTGGACCTTTAGAAACCGAAAAACATTATATAATAAAATATTATTTTCACACTTTCTTAAAGAACCCCTCCTCCCCCTTATAAAAATCCCTCACCTCTAACCCATTAATAAATCCTTTCAAGCCCCTTGGATCATCCAACCCTTGCCCAAAAAAGCTCTCAATATCCCTATATTCCACCTAGAAGCCTTAACTTATTCAAAAGGTACATCAAGAAGTCCTTTTGGTTCAAACCAAAGAGAGTTACCTGAATTAAAGGTAACGGTTTCTCTTAAATTCTTTTCATTTATTTTACTTCTCCAACCCCTAAACTCTTTTTATTATTTTATTTTATAAAAACACCAGTATCCTCAATATACTATAACTTTGTTATGATAATTATTTTAACAACACTTTCACACAGCTCCATCTAATGGGTAAAGAACATAATGTTTCTTTGGATGACAAACTAACGCCTCACGAAATGATGATTGTTCAATTATGCCCTACCACTTTTCATGGTGGTCATAAAGATGAAACACTATTTATATATGATATATATTGTTTTTATTTTATCTTTATTCTTATATATTTTTTATTTATAGCATACCTTTATGGTTTCCATTATGGGTAAACGTGATAATTTCATTTGAGAAAGTGCGGCCTACCACCCCCTCAAAGTGATATGACTCGTTATTGCCCTATGTGGGACGTATAAAGGATTGAGTTAATGATATGATATTATAATAGAATTATAATATACCGATGTATCATTTTGTTTTAATTCCATTAAAATAAGAAATGGAAATGAAAGCATCGTTCATGCGTACGTACGGCTTACCGTCTCTATGAACGGTGCATTTCATTTCTTACATACAAATGTAATGTATTCTTATAAATACATATATATACTGGATATATAAGATATATATGATATCTAAATCATGAATTTCATTCTGGATATAATGAAATTTTGACCACGTGAACAAATTGTAATTATAAGAAGTCCATTTTGACTCAACTACCGAATACCGACAAAATGTCCGTTATTAAATTAAATGATTACATAATGTTTATAACATGGTAATAAGTGACATAAAATGACTAATAAAATAGAAAAATCATCTTAATAAGGTATAAAATAACTTTAGTTCAATATTCATGAGATTAAAGAATGAATGGGTCAAGTCAGACACGAGGTAAGGGACTTCGTCTCAATCTCCTTTCATTGAGGCATATTTTGTTTTAATACATGACATTCTTTTATACGCTATATAAACACCTTTGAATTTTTATTTCATTCAAAGGGAATATTTTTCTATGAATTGTTTTACTAAATAACAAAAAATAATTTTTCTTTTTAACGTAAGTGGTGACAATGACCTTTCAACCACTGCAAGTATTATTTGATCTTTGGCTTCCTTAACAAGCTGTAATATTTTTAAAAGAAAAGTAAATAACATTATTCTTTTTTATGTATTTTTGTATCAAAAATGATATTGACAATGGATTTGTTATATCAATATATTTAAATGATATATTGTGATTAAAATGTAGAAATATTATCTTTCCTTTATATTTTTTTATTTGTTATGAATATGTTACGGTACTTGGGAATTGATATGTATACGGGTGGTTCCATGATAAACCTAGGGTGGGTGATCCTGAGATACCTCTCCAATGCATTGGGTAACATGATAGAGGTAAAGGTGAATGTTTCTCCTAAGAGATTTAGGGAATACACTGTGTTGAGTATTCCAAATGTAACTCCCTAGGTAGCTGTGATAGCTACAATGTAAGTATGATATGGATGCTACAATTTACCTTTTTGAATTATGTTTTCTATGTGATATTCATAAATCTTATGATTTCATGAGGTATGCTAAAGATCTTATGTTATGTATGCAATGATGAACTAATGTTTTCTTTCTTGGTTTTATAACCCTTACTGAGCTTTTTATGCTCATCATAAGTTTTGAATTGTTTTTTACATGACCTAAAGATGAATATGGTCAAGGATGGGATAAAGGAAAAGTCATTAAATCTAAAACATGGGACTGGACATGACTCTTTTTTCAAGAGTTTTTATTTTATGGAAAAAATGGTAACTAGGGAAAAGTTTCTACCTTGTAATTTTTGAGATGTAAAGTAATATATATGGCCAAATTCTCTAAAACTGTTAACCTAAAAAGATCCTCAATGTGAATTATTCATTTAATTCAAGATTGTGTAATGCTTAAGGTCAGGTCCTTATAGTTGGTATCATAGTTTGGTTTAGATAACTTTAAGAGTTAGGGAATTGTTAAATTAATATCCATAAATTAATTTATTTTAATATTGAAATGATATAGAATTTACAGAATACCATGTTGCTTCGCCTAAGATATTTCTATGTTAAAAATGGTTTTCTGTAGTGGAAACAGGACAGTTATGTTGGGACGACATCTGGAGGAAGACAACCTTCCAAATCGGAAACCTGAGATGGTCGGAATCGAAACTGAATAGTTTGTTGTAGTGATGAAACAATTGACTTAGGCTATAAATGGTGGTGGTCTCAATGCATGATATGAGATAGATAAACCACAGAGGAACATGTCAGTAGTGGAGCATTTCATGAGGCAACATCCCCCATCATTCAGAGGATCATCTAACCCTGTTCTAGCTAAAGGGTGGATTAAAGCACTATAGAGAAGTTTTGATGTCATAGGGTGTTCATAAAATCAAAATTTTAGTCTCACTGTTTACCGTTTTGAAGGTGAAGTTGATATGTGGTGGTTGATGGTGAAAAATATTAGGGTTAGTGATGAGATTGATGCTCTTGATTTGGATGAATTCAAAGGTATGTTTCTTGAGAAATATTTTCCTAAGGTGGTTCTTCTTAGGATGGAAAAACAATTCCTCGAATTGAGGCTGGAGGATGACTCAGTGGCTGCTTATTAAGAAAAATTAACTCAACTTGAAATGTATGCTCCAAATTCCATACAAGATCTTGATAGTAAAATCAACCATTTTTTACTCAAGATTAAATCCAAAGTATCGAATGGATTTTGCTTCTCATGGGATAAAAAGTTATGAAAAACTTGTTCGATGTGCGGAGAATGTGGAAATAAAGTTTTCTGATGGTTATGTGTTTTTTGAAAAACAACAAAATAAGAGGGGAAGGTGGCAGGCGAAAGGGAATAACTCTTCAAAAAAAGTCTGACGGTAAGAAACTTAAGTTTATGGTTTGTGAAAATTGTGTTAAAAGGCGTGTTGGGGAATGTCTTTTCAATTTTGTTAAGTGCTATTGATGTGGTAAAATGGGACATAAGGATCATAATTGCACTGAAAAAATAGCAGGGTAATGGTAAGATAAAATCTTATTTAAAATTCGTAAAATGTATTAAGTGCAATTAAATGGGTCATTATGAAAATGAGTGTCCAATGAAGAACTCAACTAAAGGAAAGCAGCAAGACTGCAACCAGAAAGGGGTGGTGAAGTCCATTGCAACTACTTCAATAGATGTTGTTCCATCAAATGAAGTATTATCTGGTACACTGTTTGTTTTTTCAGATTATGCCAATGGGTTGTTTGATTCAGGGTCTACACTTTCGTTCATTTCTGAGAATTTTTCTTTAAATTGGGAATTTAATATCAAGATATGAATCCTGAACTTATGGTAATAAACCTGGAGGAAATTTTGAAACAAAAATAAATTATAAGAACCTTGATGTCCTTATGTGTGAAAAGAATCTATCTGCAAACCTTATTGTTTTTCATCTAATAGAGTTTGATGTTATTTTGGGTATGGATTGGATTTCTGTTTATTAGGATAAGATTGACTGCAGAGCTAAATAGGTTTATTTTTAGAATGATTTTCAGTTTGTGTATAGGAATAAACCATTACTTTTGATAACATATTAGGAATCTGAAAAACTAGTAAAAGATGGAAATTATTGTTACCTTGCACATATTGTTGAAAACAAAGGAACTGTTCAGATTAATGATGTTCCAGTGGTAAATGAGTATCTTGATATTTTTCCTGATTAGTTTCCTGGTATTATAGATAATTGGGATGTTGAATTTACTATTGAATTTGTTTTTTATGTTAAGCCAATTTTAAAATCCCCTTATTCACTAGCTCAAATTGAACTTTTAGAGTTAAAAGAACCAATTGCAGTAGTTATTAGATAAAGGTTTCATTCGACCTAGCACATCACAATGGGGTGCTCCTGTCTTGTTTGTTAAAAAGAAAGATGGTTCAATGAGACTTTTCATTGATTATAGAGCATTGAATAAAATAACTATTAAGAACAAGTATCCTTTGCCTCATATTGATGATTTTTTTGATTAGCTTGTCATGAACCAACTTCACCAAGATGAGAGAAGGGACTGCTGATTTCCAGACCCTTCCTTCTTCAAGTTAAAGGAGAGATAATGACCCCCGATACCCACCTTCAATAGGTCCTGGAGTGGCGACTAGCACCAAGGGTATAGAATCACACATAATATGGAAGGCATTACCCTTTTTATTTAGTAGGATCGGGAGATAAGATAGTAATTCCTAACAAAACCAAAGGAGGAAGTACAAGTAAATCCAAAACAAACCATTCTCATATGCTTGTTCAAAAAGTAATGCTACAAAAGTACAAGTAACCCCAAAAGAAAGTACCAAAGAAAAGAAAACAGCAACAACAACTATCCCAATGTCTAGACTAGTATGGCCCTGCATGATCCATGAAGTCCTCCTTGAAACCTGAAAGAAGTTTTATATACGTAGGGTGAGCATACAAGTATACTCAGTAGGGAAACCAAAATCTCTCATGCACAAGTGGGGAGGCATTCTAATGACCCGTGAGAAAAGAGATAACTAAAATACCTAGCAAGGAAAACTTCCCACCAAAGCCTCCCCAAGGAACACCCCCCAAATAATGCAAGTCAAGAAATATAATAGTAATAACACATCGATGTTTGGGTACCCCGTGCAACTTCCCCACTGGTTATTGAAGACATCCTATGCATTGAACCTCTCCCTCCATTCTCTCCGCAGTCCCACTGCCACACCCCTCCCGCACACACCTGGGCCACAACCGCACATCCCACCTCCAAACACCTAGGCTACAACAACCATGTGTAACCCCGCCCGCAAACACCTCGGCCAGAACAACTACTTCCACGCCCGAAGACACCTGGGCCTCATCCCGAAGACACTTGCGAAACAACTTTCCCGCACACACTGAGGACAACCACCACAACTACCCTGCCCAAAGAATCTAGGGCTATAATGGACCTCAAGCCATCAGAACCTACCAGATTAATCTTGGGCTATTTGTGAAAGGGAGCAGAAAATGAGAAAATACCCAGCCACTCATAGGAGTGTTGGAAAAAACACCCTCCCCAATGAAATGGGGGTGTTCGGCACGAAGTGCTCAACATGGTTGGGGCGCGAATAAGAAACATAAAAACTACGGATATATGTATAGGTAACAAGCACTCATCCCAACCTAGGGGTTCCAAAACCAACCTAAGAACAAACACCCTTGTTACTATTCATTCATAAAAGAAAGGCACAACACTCATGACCAAGTCACAACTCAATCCCAAAACTAATTACAAATTTAACCCATTCTTGTTTTCATGTTCAAGTGATCCCATTTAAGTTAATTTTGCACTACTAGGCAAATAACTGGCATAACCACAAGCCAAAGAAAGAGAAACATCCAAACATAAATTTAAGCATTCACACCCGGTTCTCTTGTGAAGTCACAACAACAAAGGAATCAGTGAGATCCCTCAAAGTACTAGAACCAAACCAAGCCTCGAGATACATCCCCACACAGATTCAGATTCACAACCAATAATCATACCACAATAGAGGATCCCATCCTCATCCACATCACCTCATAAGCATCTAGCAGGAAAACACACCTACTACCAAATAGAGTAGGGAAACTTCCAGATTCAAGCATATTATTCATTAGGTTCTTCTTTCTATTGATTAACCGGGGTGATCACACAAGGATTGTTTTTCATTGGACATTCATTTAATCATCTGAGTTTACATGATTAACCAAATTCCTATGTTGGAGCCATTCAATCATCACAGAGGACAGAGGTTCATTAATGCACAAAGAAATACCACCAAAGGCCATGATTTTCAGTGGGCATAGGCCCACACAATTCACAACATAAATAATCAAGGGTAAGGAAAAAAACAGAAAAAACATCGATCGCTCCCCCCCCCTTCATATTTGAAAATTCTGTTTGTTATCTTCGTTAATGTTGGGTTTCATCCATCCTGTAGAAAAAAATAACATACCCTCCCCACATGATACAGAATAAATAGAGACGAAGGAAAACCCTACATGGATGATTAACGATGAAGTCTTTATCCACACTCCAAGAACTGAGGATGCACGGCTTGCTAGGGAGGAACTCTGGGGACTCCAAGAAAGGCTCCAGCACAGGCGCAACACAAGCCTCGGGAAGAAAACTCCAAACGCTCCAAGGGAAGAGCGAATCTGGCCAAGTAGAAAAAAGGAGAAAACCTAGTGTGATAAAAAGATGAGCTCAGGCGTTACTGGATATCAAGATCTTTAGAGGTTTTAAAGGTGGAATATGGTTTAACCATGCGATTGGGTGGTTACACACGACAGGATTAATTGTTATTTAATAACTCTCATCCGGAATTTGTGGTAATAGATGTGACTTAAAAGGATTTTATATAAATAGAGGGGAACATTACACGGACACACAGCTGGGTCCATTGAGGGTATCCCCATTCTTAGGAATATAAAAATTGATTATGGGGCTAAAAATAGCCTTGAACCATTTCAAAAAAAGTTAAAAAGGTTTAAATGTAGTTTTATAGGAAAAATTGTAGAAGAAAAACTCAACAAGGCTGTGTGACAGCGATCGTGTTGCACCGATCGGTGGCACACCGATCATGTCGCACTGATCGGTGACACACCGATCAGTTACACGTCGATCATGGCACACCAATCGGTGGCACACCGATCGTATCACAACCATCAGCGGCACACCGATCATGTCGCGCCGATCGCTGCCACAACGATCGGTCACACCGATCTGTTCCACACCGATCATGTCACACCGATCCTGTCCCACTGATCGTGTCACACCGTAATGACATCCTACCACCAAGATTCCACCCTTAGGATCTGGAATTTGGAAATGGGATGGACCATGAGGGTCTCAGCCATTACATTAGATACCTCTCGAACTATTATCGTCCTCGATAATTAAATCTAGGCCTAAAGAGGCGAGAGGGGACTGAAAACCCCTCCTCTAAAGATACCCCTTGGGGACAAACCACCCCAAACAGCCACGCCAAACTCAACGTCCATATTGTCCCGACACATAGTTCTGGGAGTTCCTTCATCCATGTCAAGATACTATCTGCTCTGGGTGGAACTGACTCACCCGCATGGGTTTAATCGCATCCACCTTAATGATTCTTGGTTAGGGATCAAGTCCTCCCCTCCACACATATCAGGACTTTTCATAACATTCGCAAGGTAGGGAAACAAGAAACCTCATAAACCAACAAGTTCAGCATTACATCACAAACAAGTACAAAACGAAACAGAACAAAACTCAAAACAGCTCTAGGTATTGGGCGCGCATCTGTGCCTCCCGTTCCCAGGTACTCTCCTCGAGCCCACCATGCCTCCATAACACAAGAACTAAGGGAATGGTCCATCCATGGAGCACCTTCTCCTCACGATCCTCGATTCTCACAGGTATTTCGACAAACGTCGCGTAATCCTCGATGTCCAGCTTTCCCCTATATAGGATGTGTGAATCGTCATGTAGATATCGTCAGAGTTGTGACACATCGAATACATCATGCATTCTCAGTAGCGGTAGTAGTAGCGCTAGAGGATAAGCCACTTCACCGACCCTCCGTAGTACTTCTAACAGTCTGACGAACCTAGGAGAAAGCTTAATCCCCCTACAGAACCTCTGTTGTCCACGCTGAGGGGAGACCATCAGAAATACGTGGTCCTCAACCTCGAACTCTATGGGTCTCCTCCTATTATCATCATATGACTTCTGTCAGTCCTTGTCCACCTTCATCCTCTCACGTATAAGTTAAACCTTCTCTGTCGTTCTCTGCACCACCTCCGGGCCAAGAACACCTACTTCCCCAACCTCAGTCCAACATACGAGTGAGCGGCATGGCCTTCTGTACAAAGCTTCAAATAGAGCAATGCCAATGGTAGAGTGATAGAAATTATTGTAGGCATACTCTACCAGAGGCAAGTGTTGCACCCACGATCCCCCAGAGTCCAGAATACATGCCCCTAGCATATCCTCCATTGTCTGGATGGTGCGCTCTGTCTGTCCATCTATCTGGGGGTAGAATGAAGTGCTAAGACATAGCTGGGTTCCAAAATCATGCTAAAATCCTCTCCAGACTTATGAGGTAAACCGTGCATCCCTATCTGAGACTATGGACCTCATAACTCCATGAAACCACACCACCTCATCCACGTACCTCCGGGCTAAGGCATCCACTGTACCCGACTCCTTGATCACCAGAAAGTGAGCCGATTTCATCAACTGGACCACCACTACCCAGATAGCATCATAACCTCCTTGAACCTTCGGTAGTCCTATGACGAAATCCATTGAGATTTCGTCCCACTTCCACTCGGTGACATCTAAAGGTTGAAACAGACCACCTGGAACACGGTGTTCAGCCTTCACATGTTCACACATTAGGCAGCTTGCCACGAACTCTACCACTGCCCACTTTACCCCAGGCCACCAAAACTGACTCCTCAGACCCTTGTACATCTTGGAAACTCCCTGATTCACTGCTAGGGGTGAGTTTTGGAACTCACCAAGAACTCTCCCATGCATCGTCTCCGGAAAAAACAACCTCCCTCTGAAAAGTATCTGATTCTGACCATCCTCTGTCCACCCTTCCGGAGCATCGCCTTGGTTAACCTGGTCATGCATTACTTCACTCTCTATGTCTCCCCACTGAGACTCCTCCACCTTCCATAGGAGAGAGGATTTCACTGTCATCTGAAATAGACAACTTCTACCACCATCCTCCCTTACATCCAGGTGCAGGGCAGCCAACTCCTCCATCGCCTTCCAAGCATCTGCCGACTCTCGAACCACATTCTTCTGCAACTTTCTACTCAAAGAATCAGCCACCACATTCCCTTTTCCTGAGGTGTAGGAAATATTGAAGTCGTAGTCCGGAAAGAACTCGATCCACCTTCGCTACCGTAAGTTCAGGTCCAACTGGGAGAAGATATACTTCAATCTTTTGTGATCCGTGAAGACCATGAAGCGCTCCCTGATGAGGCAATGCCACCACAACCTTAGTGAGAACAAGACCGTCATAAGATCCAGATCGTGGGTGGCATAGTTATGCTCATGGGGACGTAATTGTCTAGACCCATAAGAGATTACCCCTTGTCATTGCATCAACACACACCCGAGGCCTTGTCCTGAAGCATCACAGAACACCTCATACACTAACCCTTCTTCTGGTAACCTCAACACTGAGGCACTAACCAACTTTCCCTTTAGATAGCTGAAGGCTGCCTCACACTGCCTAATCCACATGAAAGCCTAGCCCTTCTTGGTCAAGGCTGTTAAAGGTGCTGCAACTCAGGAGAAGTTGGGCACGAACCTCCGGTAGTAACCTGTCAGACCTAGGAAACTACGAATTTATGTCATGCACTTGGGTGTTACCCAAGAAACAGCCGCCTAGACCTTCTATGGGTCCACCGCTATTCCTTTCTCAGACACTACGCGCCCAAGGAAGTGCAATTCTCGCGTCCAGAACTTGCACTTGGACTATTTCCCCTAGATTTGGTGCTGTTGGAGTACCTCTAAAACCATTCTTAGGTGTTCTGTTTGATCCTCCTATGACTTTGAGTAGATCAGGATGTCGTCAATAAACACGACAATGAACCGATCCAGGTATTCTCAGAAGACGGAGTTCATGAGTCCCATAAACAAAACTGCTGTGTTCGTAACACCGAACGACATAACTACAAACTCAAAGTGTCCATACCTACACTTGAAGGAAGTATTTGAGATGTCACCCTCTTTCACCCTCAACTGGTGATATCCAGACCGCATATTGATCTTAGAGAACCAACCTGCTCCCCTCATCTGGTCAAAGAGATCGTCTATCCTCGGGAGAGGGTAACAGTTCTTGACCGTTACCTGATTCAGTTGCTGGTAGTCTATGCATAGCCTGAGACCACCATCTGCCTTCTTTGCGAACAAGAAAGGAGCACCACAAAGTGACGTACTTGGTCGAACAAAACCCTTCTTCATCAGATCTTCGATCTGAATCCGCAACTCCCGTAACTTAGAAGGTACCATTCGGTGGGGAGCCATCAAAATCGGACGGGCACCAGGTTGCAAGTCTATCCTGAACTCAACATCACGTCGAGGGGGTAGAGTCGCCACTTCTTCAGGGAAGACGTCCATGAACTCACTGATGATCCTTGAGACTTTTACCATTTCTACATCCACTGAATCCACTGATAGTTCAGCTAACAAGGAAAGGAGGGGCTCCTCTCGCCTGCTGCTTTTCTGGCAACCCCGCTCACCGATGAAAGTTACATGTCATCCGCCCAAATCTGAAAACATTATCTTTCCTTGGAAGCAGTAAATGATGGAACATACAGAGAACACCCATTTAGTGCCTAGGATGACATCGTATGCTTGTATCTGCAATATTAGAAGATCCCTGATAGACTGATGTGGCCCTATCATCAGTTTACAGCCTCAGAAAACATAAAGAAAGTCGTTCTGAACTCCGACAAGCGTGCTCAGCACCAGGGGAACTAGAAGTCTCTCAGAGTCTAAACCCAGATCACGGGATATACTAGTTTCAATAAAAAAGTACGAAGATAATGTATCGAACAAGGCATAGGAAAGAGTACTAAACGAGCTGATCGTACCTCGAATGACTTCTGGCCTTATTGGAACTGCTGCCACTGCGGAGTGCAACTATCTACGCCCAGCTCCTCTGCCTCTCGGCTGTCAGCCACCTCCTCGAACACGCCCTGGTTGAGGTCCTTGACGGGACCCCTAGGGTAATCCCCCTCCCACCACGCCAGTTCTCTAAGGGGAGGGAGCTTTCTGCACCTGTTGCTGCTACTGAAAGGGCCTAGCTAGAATCAGCTACTGCTGAGGTGGTCATTGAACCTGCCCACCCCCACTATACTGCACTCTGTTGGAGAACTGATTCTGAAGGTTCCCATGGCTTTCACAGATGAAGTATCTTGGTCCTGGGCCCAAAAGGGAAGGGCGAGTACCAGGAGATCGGAACTGGAACTGCTGAGGCATGCTCCCTACTGGTCGGAACCCGGAGGGCCCTGATGATGGAGGCATGTTGCCGACGACCTTCCCTTTAGACAAGCCCAAATAGATTCCATCTTGCGATACACCTCCCCACATGTGCATCCTCTCCACCACTTCAGTCTTCTTCTGGACCTCCAAGTATGTTGGTATGGTGAAGGGAGTAACATCATACTGGAGAGATGGTCTAAGTGCCTCTTCCAAACGTCTTGCCCGAGACACCACATCTGGAAAGAGGTCCGGATCAAAGAGGAGGAGATCCTTGAACTTGATCCCCAACTCTCTCACTAACATGCTCCCCTACTTGAGGGAGAGTAATTCCTGCCTCTTCTTAGCCTTCATTGTGGAAGAGAGGAATTCTGCCCGAAACTCCTTCTCAAAGCCATCCCACGTATCCTCAGCCTCCCTCTTCTCCCCGAGATAATGCTTCCACCACTGACGTGCTGATCCCCTCATTTGGCTTACAACCAGAGGAACCCAGTATTCTGTTGGAGCCCAGATCAAGCTGAAATATATCACCGGCTCCTCTAGCCAGCTCTCTGTCTCCATGTCTGAGATACTACCCTCGTACTTCCCAAGGGTCTGTCGATGAAAGGAATGAAGCATCCTCTACCACTGATCGTCCTCCTCATCTTGGTCATCCCTCTTTTGATCAGCCAAATCAACCTCTAGGGCCTCGATCTCCCATACTACCCTTGGTCACCGTTCGGGTGTCATAGCTGCAAGGTAAAAAAATGAATGCATAAGCCTGAGTAGTGTAGAAGATTGCTCTTAAATTTTCTTAGGCTTCTTATTCATTTTAAATCCCCAAAATACCCGAGAAACACAAGAAAAAATGTCATTATGATGCATGTACCTTTCTTAGGTTCTCTACCCTGCAATCAGTGTTTCCTCACTTGGTCGTTCGATAGGTCCAGAGTTCTTGTGTCGGATCACGGGGAGCTATAAAATCCCATGTCCTAGCCTGTCTTCCCTGGCATATTTCACGCACCAAGATCACACAACACTGTTTCCCTACCATCCCATGCAATCCTCACTGTGCCTAACCCCAGATTCCATCCTATCTCTCAATCCACCAAACCTCTGCCTCTGATACCATTCTGTCACGACCCGCCTTCACAAAGATGAGAGAACGGACAAATGATTTCCAGACCTTTCCTTCTTCAAGTTGGAGGAGAGATAATGACCCCTGAGACCCACCTTAAATAGGTCCCGGAGTGGAGACTAGAACCAAGGGTATGGAATCACATATAAGATGGGAGGCATTACCCATTTTATTTAGTAGGATCGGGAGATAAGATAGTAATTTCCAACAACACCAAAAGTGGAAGTAAAAGTAAAGAAAAAACAAACCATTCTCATATGCATGTTCAAAAATTATTGCTACAAAAGTACAAGTAACCCCAAAATAAATTACCTAAGAAAAGAAAACAACAATAGAAATTGTCCCAACGTCTGGACTAGTACGACCCTGCACGATCCCTAAAGTCCTCCTAGAAACCTGAAAGCTATTTTATATACATATGGTGAGAATACAAGTATACTCATTAGGGAAACAAAAATCACTCATGCACAAGTGGGGAGGTATTCTAATTCCCCATGAGAAAAGAGATAACCAAAACACCTAGCAAAGAAAACTACCCACCCAAGCCTCACCAAGGCACAGTCCCCAAATAATGCATGTCAAGAAATATAATATTAATAACACATCGATGTTTGGGTACCCTGCGCCACTTCCCCACTGGTTATTGAAGACATCCTATGCATATAACTTCTCCCTACATTCTCTCTGCAGTCCCACTCCCACACCCCACCTGCAAACTCCTGGGCCAGAACAACTACTACCATGCCTGAAAACACCTGGGCCTCATCCCGAAGACACTTGGGATACATCCTGCCCGCACACACTTGGGCCAACCATCACAACTACCCTTCCCAAAAAAATTTGGGCTATAAGGGAACTCAATCCATCACAGCCTGCCCTTTGAATCTTGGGCTATTCGGGAAAGGGATCAGAAAATGATCTAATAACCAGCCACTCATAGGAGTGTTGGGGAAAACACCCTCCCCCATGAAATGGGGGTGTTCGGCATGAAGTGCTCAACATAGGTGGGGCGCGAATAAGAAACATAAAAACTACAAATATATATATAGGAAACAAGCACTCATCCCAACCTAGGGGTTCCAAAACCAACCTAAGCATAAACACCCTCATTACTATTCATTCATAAAAGAAAGGCACAACACTCAGGGCCAAGTCACAACTCATTCCCAAAACCAATTCCCCATTTAAACCATTCTTGTTTTCATGTTCAATTTATCCCATTTAAATGAATTCTACACTACTGGGCAACGAACAGATATAACCACAAGCCAGAGAAAGAGAAATATCCAAACAACAATTTAAGCATTCACACCCAGTTCTCTTGTGAAGTCACAACAACAAAGGAACCAGTGAGATCCCTCAAAGTACTGGAACCAAACCAAGCCTCAAGATATAGCCCCACATGGCTTTAAATTCACAACCAACAATCGTACCACAACATAGGATCACATCTTCATCCACATCACCTCATAAGCATCTAGTAGGAAAACACACCTTCTACCAAACATGGTAGGGAAACTTCCAGATTCAAGCATATTATTTATTAGGTTCTTCTTTCTATTGGTTAACCGGGGTGATCACACAAGGATTTTTGTTCACTGGACATTCATTTAATCGGTCGAGTTTAGGTGATTAACCAAATTCCCATGTTGGATCCATTCAATCATCACAGAGGACGGAGTTTCATTAATGCACAAAGAAAGACCACCAATGACCATGATTTTCAGTGGGCATAGTCCCACACAATTCACAACATAAATAATCAAGGGTAAGGGAAAAAATAGTAGAAACATCGATCAACCCCCCCCCTTTAATTCTTTAAAAGTTTGTTTGTTATCTTCAATAATGATGGGTTCTATCCATCCCACAGAAATAAATATCATACCCTCCCTGCACGATACACAGTAAATAGAGATGAAGTAAAACCCTACTTGGATGATTAACGATGAAGTCTTTCTCCACGCGCCAAGAACTAAGGATGTGCGGCTTGTAGGGGAGGAACTCCAGGGACTCCAAGAAAGGCTCCAGCACAGGCGCACAACAATCCGTGAGAAGGAAACTCCAAATTTTCTAAGTGAAGAGAGAATCCGGCTAATCAGAAGAAAAGGAGGAAAGATAGTGCGATAAAAATATGATCTCGGGCGTTAATGGATATCAAGATCTTTGGCGGTTTTAAAGGCAGACCGTGGTTTCACCACATGGTTGGATGGTTACACATCATGGGATTAATTGTTATTTAATAACTCTCATCGGGAATTGGTGGTAACAGCTGTGACTTAAAAGGATTTTATATAAACAGAGGGGAACATTACATAGACACACAGCTGTGTATGTTGATGGTTGCCCCATTATTAGGAATTTAAACATTGATTATGGGGCTAAAACGGCCTTGAACCACTTCAAAAAAAGATAAAAAGGTTTAAAAGTAGGGTTATGGGAAAAACTGTAGAAGAAAAACTCAACAAGGATGTATGACACCGATCGTATCGCACTGATTGGTGGCACACCGATCGTATCGCACTGATCTGTGACACACAGATCTTATCCCACCGATCATGTCGCACCGATCGGTGTCACACCGATCGGTCACACCGATCGGTGACATACCGATCGTGTCCCACCGATCGTTTCACACCAATCATGTCACACCGATTGGTGAGACACTGATCGGTGACACACTGATCGGTCACACATCGATCGGTCACACTGATCGGTGAGACACCGATCGTGGCACGCCGATCAGTCACACCGATCGGTGACACGACGATCGTGTCACACCGAAATGATGTCCTACCACCGAGACACCACCCTTAAAATCTATAATTTTTCAAAGGGATGGACCTTGAGGGTCTCAGCCATTACGCAGCTCCAGGGAGCTTAGTATTTTTCAAATATTGATTTGAGGTCGGGGTACCATCAATTGAAATTAAATAAAGCCGAAATTTCGAAGGCCACATTTTTTACTAGATATGGATATTATGAATTTGTAGTTATGCCATTTGGTTAAACCAATGCACCTGTTGTATTCATGGATCATATGAATAGAATTTTCTGTGAGTGCTTGTATAAGTTTGTGTTTGTTTTCATTAATGATATTTTTGTTTATTATAAAAGTAAATAGAAGCATGAAATTCATTTAAGGGTTGTCTGGTAAATATTAAAATTAAAGAAATTATTTGGGAAATTAAGGAAGTGTAAGTTTTGGTTACAGAAATGTTTTTCCTTAGGTCACATTTTTTTTCAAAAAATGGCAAAACTTTTGATCCTGCTAAAACAAAAGTTGTTGAGGAATAGCCAAGACCCACAAATATAACCGAGATTCGTAGTTTTCTCATTTGATAGGGTATTTACAGAGGATTGTTGGGAACTTTGCACGGTTATCTAGTCTAATGACCAAGTTAACTTGAAAAGGTGTTAATTTTGTTTGGACAAAAGAATGTGATGATTTTTTTTCAGGAATTGAAAATACGATTGGTGAATGCTCCAGTTTTGGCACTACCTTCCAAAAATGGGGATTTTTTTATTTACAGTGATGCTTCATTGAAAGGAATTGGTTGTGTCCTTATGCAGAATGATCAGGTAATTGCTTATACTTCACGACAATTGAAACCTCATGAGTTAAATTACCCTATAAATGATTTGGAATTAGCTGTTGTTGTTTTTGCTTTAAAAATTTGGAGGCATCATTTGTATGGAGTAAAATGTGAAATATATACTGACCACAATTTTTTGAAGTATATATTTACTCACAAATAATTGAACATGAGATAGAAGATATGGTTGGAGTTAATCAAATATTATGATTGCACGATACTTTACCATCCGGGAAAAGTAAATAAAGTGGATGATGATTTGAGTCGAAAAATTAATGCTTCATTTACCATGCTATGTTTTCTATGAGATCCTTTGGTTTTTGATTTGATACACTTAGGCATAGAAGTTGTTGGTATAGGAAATTATTCTATTTTGTTTCGGGTGTTAGTGAAATCATCTCTATCAGACAGAATAAAGCAAGTGCAGAAGGAAGACAGTGAGTTTTCGAAAAAGATAGAGTGGGTATAGGTGGGTAAGTAGCCTGAATTTAACATTTATAATGATTTTTTTTGAGGTTTGGGAAGAGATTATGTGTGCCTTGTGATTAAAAGTTGAAGAATGAGTTGTTATGTGAAGCTCATAGTTCCCCATTTTCAGTTCATCCTGGTAGTACGAAGATGTACAGAAATCTTTGGGAGTATTACTGGTGGGATGGAATGAGAAGAGATATTGCCGATTTTAATGTCAAGTGTTTGACTTGTCAGCAAGTTAAAGTAGAGTGGAAGTTACTGAAAGGGATGCTTCAGTCTATACCGGTGCCAGAGTGGAAATGAGAAAATATGTCCATGGACTTCGTTGTCGGATTACCGAAGACATCTCGAGGTAATAATGCAATCTGGGTTATTGTTGATCGATTGACTAAATCTGCTCATTTTCTTCCTATTCGATATACTTTTCCTCTAGATAAACTTTCTCTGTTGTATGTTAAAGAGATAGTCAGGTTGCATGGTGTTCCCCTCTTTATTTTATCTTATCGTGATCCCAAGCTTACTTCTTACTTTTGGAAAGGACTTCAGAATTAATTGGGTACTTAATTAAATTTTAGTACAGCTTTTTATCTGCAATGAGATGGGAAATCAGAATGAAAAATTCAGACCTTGGAGTATATGCTATGTGTCTATTCACTGGATTACCAGGGAAGTTGGGACCAACATATTTCTTTGGTTGAATTTTCTTATAATAACATTTTTCATTCCAGTATACAGATGGATCCATTTGAGGAATTATATGGGAAGTGGTGTCAAACTCCAGGTTTTTGGGATGAAGTTGGTGAAAGGAAGCTGATGGGACCAAAATTGGTATAAGAGATGGAAGAAAAGGCTCAGTTTATTCATAAGTAAAAGATAACAACTCAGAGTAGGAATAAAAGTTATAAGGATAACCAGAGGAAAGATCTTTTTCTTGAGGTAGGTGATCATGTCTTTATCAAAGTTTCTCCATTGAAAAGTGTGATGTGTTTTGGTACGAAGGGAAAGTTGAGTCCAAGGTTCATTGGACCCTAACCCTATGAAATCTTGGAGAATGTTGGATCAGTTTCCAACAGAGTGGATTTACCTCCATGTTTATCTCAGGTACACAATGTTTCTCATGTTTCAATGTTGAGAAAGTATATGCCAAATCCATCTCATGTTTTAAGTCCAGAGGTAGTTCAGTTAGAAAAGAATATCTCTTATAAGGAACATCCTATCTAGATTCTTCACCATAGAGAGAAAGTGTTGTAGAATAATTTGATTCACTAAGTAAAGGTTTTGTGAAAAAACCATATGGTTTAATAGGCAAGGTGGTAATCTAAAAATGCTCTAAGGGATATATACCCCCACTTATTTGATAAGTGAATAAAAATTGCAAGGACGCGATTTACAAAAGGTGGGAAGGATGTAACATCCCAAGTAAATAAAGAATAATAAATTTTCATAAATACTAATATTTGTGAATTAATTATTAATTTTACTTTAAAGGGGTTTCTATGTTCGATGTATTACTTGATACGCAACAACAAGTTTCTTTGAAATCTTACATTGCACACCAATAATATAATAATATTATTTTAAATTGTAGTTGATGCCTAGCTGTTGTATTAATGAGAATTAATAGAACTAACTAAAATATGATTATACATGTTTTTTAAATGTTTTTACATTTATCCAATAAAATTTAGAGGCTTAAAATAAGAAATAATCTGATTTTAAGCATAAATACTTTAAAAGATTGATTTACCACCTTTTAGTGGAGAACCTTCTGTAAATCTAGTTTTGGTAACTTTTATATAATATATTTCAAAAAATAAAATTCTTATTTAGAATCGGGACATCAAATATCACTTTGGATATAATTTTGGTATTTTTTTGATGAAATCCATTTTTTGATGAATAGTGAGAAATGCGGTATTTTAATTCAAAACTACCTTTTAATCTAATATATTTATATGGTTATATTATCTTTTTTATTGTTTTTAAAGTTTAATTAGATTATATTTTTACAATTTAATCTTATATTGGTCATTGGGATTAATTTAACATTGAAATTGGACATAAACAAGTGTCAATTTTATGATAATTAATATTTCTTAAAAACACACTTTTTGTTTTGACAAAGAGAAATTAATTTTAAATTAATTAATCCAACTTCTATGTTTTGAATTTGAAAAAATATACATAATTTTTGAATTTGGATTATCAAATATTTCTTAGGCATAATTTTTGGTAGTTTCGTGAAAAACATCAATTTTTGATGAATAGTGAAACCACTAAGTAGTAGTTAAAAACTGACTCTTTTATTTAAATAAAATTTTACTACTTCTGTGAATTGATTTTTGAAAATATGACATACATGGTTTTTATTAGTAAGTAAAATTTGGTTCAATAAGATGAAAATAATTTTTGGTGAATAGTAACTTCTGACTTTTATTTACCTCGGTTAAAGGTAAATCGGGTAATTCCAGGTAAAAAGTATATTATAATAATACAAAATTACAAGAAAAATTGTACTAAACTTATTTGATGAGTCATGGCCGACCATGGGCATCCTTGGGTCTATTTTGGGACCCCATAAAGCCACTTAAGAGTTATAATGACACCTTATATTAATTAATTTAAAGTAAAGACAAAAATGACAAAAACATAAATCTTTTAGTAAATTAATTTTTACATAGTGTTATATAAGTTATCTCTTCAACTATAAATATTTTTTGGAAAGATAAAAATATTTCCTACATCATGGTATTTTTTTATAATTTTTAGACATCAAATATTTAAAATTATTTATGACACAATAATGATGCAGTGTTTACCTCATTAATAAATGATTTAAATAAATATTATTATAAAGATTAAAATAATATCCAAAACCTATCCAATTCTTATTGGATGATTTTATTTCTACCGTGATTCATCTTATCTTAGACGTTAATGTAATGGCCTGGACCTCTCCGGCCCATTCCTTTGTCAAAGAGAAGGTCACGAAGTGTTCTGGAGGGTAAAATGGGCTATTACCACACTTTTCAGAATTTTGAAACTACACGCCGTGTAGTGTGAGTACACGCCGTGTACCCCCTCGTCGGGTATACCCCGTGTTGAAGGACGTGTCCTTGCCATGTGAAATAAATGGGTACACGCTGTGTGTCCAAAACTACACACCATGTAGTCCCTCCCCGCGTATGCATTACCCTCAAGTCGCGTGTTGACCACTCAACGGTCGTGTGCCATATTGGAGCCGTGTCCTTGCCGTGTTAAATAAATGGGTACACGCCGTGTACCCCAGACTACATGCGGTTTAGTCTTTCCCCGCGTACGCGTTACCCTCAAACCGTTTGTTGACTAGTCAACAGCCTCAGAGCCGTGTTGGAAGTCGCGTGGTGACCGTGTGAAATGGCCTAGTACACTCCGTGTACCATAAAGTACATGTCGTGTACTTTTGTTTCTCTCGCCTATAAAAGTAGGGGTCCCCTCCACCTTTTCAACTCACCCCTCTCCTCCCCATTCCTCTGAGCAAAGCTCTCCCAAGAGACTCGAAGGATCCTTTTCTTCCATAACATCTTCGTCCGAGCTCTGATTTACGATCCGTCAGCGGCCACGGGATCGTAACGACGAGGTGGAACTTCTGAGCTTGGATCTGTTGTCTTTCCTTCAGCATTTCCTTTCCAACTTCCACCCAAGGAGGTTTTTCTGGGACTCGACAGAAGTGACGGACGCCGACGGACGTCTTCTAAAGTTGATCCGGGGGAGCGTTGTGATCAGAACCTGTTGAGGTAGGAATCTTACCTTTGTCTCTCTCTAAATTGTGCATTATATGGGGTGGGTTTCCTCTAGTTTTCATGAGAAATGGTTGAAAAAATAAATGAAGATAATAACTGGTTAAAGAACGGGGATGGGGAAGTTGTTATGTTTATCTTTATATCCTGAGATATTATGTTGTGAATTGAATAGGCTTATGCCTACTAAAAATCATGGTCGTTGGGGGAATTTTCTTGTGCAATTAAATGTTACCCTATCTTTCTAGACCGTTTTGTGGATGGAAACTTCATTGAATGTGGAAATTTGGTTAATCATGTAAAGTTGGCTGATTTAAAATCTGGAACCCTTGTGTGATCACCCCGGTTGAAAAAAATGGAATAATGAACATGTGGGTGTTGCCTTGGATACGTGGCATGTGAAGGGGGTGTTTTGTGGGTTGTTGTGGATCGGGTGAGCAGTGGGATGTGGTTGTCTTGGTTGTGGGTTGGTGTGAATGTTATGTTGGTGATGGGCAGCGGGGCTGCAATAAATGGTATTAAAGGGATAATGATGTACGAGTTTCAGTGTGATTGTGGTTATGGTGGTTGGCAGTGGGGCTACAGGGATGGGTTTGAATGTGAACGAACTATGGGTTGTGAATAATAAATAAAAATTGGAAGAGTTAATGAATGGTGGGTCATGGTAATGGAACGCGAATAATAATCAATGGGGTTGGTTGGCTAATAAGAAGGACTTGGTTGTGTTGCTTGTGTTTTCCTAACTTGATTTGTGGATGGCAGGGATATGTTTCACGAACGATTGATATGGTTTGTTGTGGATAGTTTCCCAGTAATTAAGGAACTAATAAACTAATTCTGCTGAAACGTGAAAACCTAAATGGGGTTGGGGTTGTTCGTTGTATGCATGCTTCGTGGTAGCAGTGCCGAGGCACGTGCTTAGTTTCTCTGTTTAGAATCCATAGGTTGGGCTGAGTGTTTGGTATATATATATATATATATGTATCTGTATCTTTGTGTTTTGTCGCACCACGCCCATGTTGAGCACTTAGTGTCGAACACCACCATTTCATGGGAGGGTGTGTTTTCCCCTTGGTTACTAGCTCCTTCCTGGTCCTTCCCTGGGCTGTGATGGATTAAGGCGACCTTACACCTACGACCCTTCAGGTAGGTTTCGATTGGGGTGGTTTTAGACCAAGACTCTTTGGGAAGGTTTTACAGTTTCCCAAGAATCTTCGAGATGAGGCCCAGGTGTGTGCGGGCGGGATACGTGGTTGTGAAGACTAGGTGTGTGGGGGAGGGATATGTGGTTGTGAGGATCAGGTGTGTGCGGGCGGGATGTGTGGTTTGTGAGGCCCAGGTGTGTGCGGGCGGGGAGAGTGTGGCAGCGTCAGGATGTTCGCCGTTAGGAAGAGCAGCTAAAGAATGAGAAATGGTGCAGGGTACCCAATACTCTTGTTCTTATATACTTCTACTACCTGTTGTGATTGTTTTTTTGGTGAGTGTGACTGGTGAGGTTGGGTGGATAGAATTCCTTTTGAGGTTTCTTCTATTTTTCTCACGGGACATTAGGATGTCTCCCCACTTGTGCACGAGAGCTTTAGGTTTTCCTACTGAGTATACTTGTATGATCACCCTACGTTTACTTTCAGGTTTCCAAGAGGACTAATCGGGCCATGCGGGACCCTACTAGTCAGACAGTTGGAGTTGTTGCGGTTGATGTACTCTTGTTTCTTTTGGTATTGTACTGTTGAGCTTTCTTTTACTTGTACCTTATTTCAAGACTATTTAAACATGCATGTGGGATTGGTTTGGGTTTATTTCTATACACTTGTTCTTTTCCATTTTGGTGGTTGACTTGTCCTATTTTCCGATCTTAAATAATAAAAAGGGCAACGCCTCCCATTTTTGTGAAAACTCATACCCTTGGTGCTAGTCACCACCCCGGGGCCTACTGGAGGTGGGACTCGGGGGTCATTATCTCCCTTTCACCATTTCCATCTCAGGAGGGGCATCTTTGGTGGGAGGGGGTCATGACAGAATGGTATTAGAGGTAATGGTTGAGAGATAGGATGGAGTCTGGAGTTAGGCACAATGAGGATTTCATGGGATGGTAGGGAAACAATGTAGGGTAATCTTGGTGTGTGACATAGGCCAGGGAGGACCGGCTAGGACACGGGATTTTAGGGCCCCCCATGATCTGATGCAAGAACTCTGAGCCTACTGAACGACCAAGTGAGACTACATTGATTGCAGGGTAGAGACCCTAGGGAAGGTACATGCATCATCATGATTGTGTTTTACTTGATTTGGGTGTTCTGGGAAAGAAATTGAAATAAAAATGATAAAATAAAACCTTGAGAAATTCCCTTACTACTTGGTCTTAGGCGATCTTTGTTTACCATATAGCTATGGCACATGGAAGTCGTCCCCGGGTGGCTCAGACGGATGAGGTCCATCAGATTCAGGCGGTCAATCAGTTGAGGATTGACCGGGAGGAGGAAGATTGCTAGTGGTAGAAGACTCTCCATTCATTCCAGCGGCAAACCCTCAAGAAGTATGAGGGTAGTACTTCGGATATGGAGACGGAGGGGTGGCTTGAGGATCTAGGGATCGCTTTTACCTTGATTCGTGCTCTGATGGAATACTGGGTTCCCCTAGCAGTCAGTCAGCTGAGAGGTGCGGCGCGACAGTGGTGGATGCTCTACCTCGAAGAGAGGATAGAGGCAGAGGTTTTGTGGGCTGACATTGAGAAGGAATTCAGAGAGGAATTCCTTTCTTCCATGATCAAGGCGGAGAAGCAACAAGAGTTACTCTCCCTTCAGTAGGGGAGTATTTCAGTATTAGAGTTGGGGATCAAGTTCAAGGATCTCCTGCGCTTTGACCCGAATCTCATTCTGGATGAGGAGTCTCAGGCGAGACTTTTGGAGGTGGCACTTCGTCCTTCGCTCCAGTATGTTGTCACCCCCTTGACCCTTCCGACGTACTTAGCAGTACAGAAGAAGGCAGAGGTTGTAGAGATGATGCACTCATAGGGAGGTGCACCATGTGAGGGGATCCATCCAGGTTCGTCGAAGGGGAAGGCAGTCAGCAATAGGTCTCCTGCGACGGGACCTTCCAGGTTCAGGCTAGTGGGGAGCAGGCCCCAGGAGTTCCAATTAAGATCTTCAGGTCCTCGTCCCTTTTTCACGAGCCCAGGACCGAAGTGTTTTTCTTGTGGATGTTTCAGGCACATTCAGAGTCGGTGCCCGACCCGAGCTCTGTACGGTGGAGGTGGCCAGGTTCAGCTCCCACCTCAGTAGCACCAGTTGTCGGCGAGGCCCTTCCAGCAGCAGCAGGACCATGCTCCTCCGAGGGCAGACTTTGCGGGAGGAGGCCGACCTTAGGGTGCTCCTCAGGGACCTCGACCAGGGCGTGGTTGGGGAGGTGGACGACATCAGAGAGGCAGAGGAGCTAGGCGTGGACAGTTTCATGCAGCAGAGTTGATAGCTTCGACAAGACCAGAGATGGTGCAAGGTACAATTTGTTTTTTCAGCACTCTCATTTCTGCCTTGTTTGATTCAATAGCTTCACACTCCTTTATTGCACCTGGTCAAGCCCATGCTTTGGGACTAGACGTAGAGAGACTTTCCGTACCACTGGTGCTGAGTACACCAGTTGGAGGCCAGACCAGCATATCTTGTGTTTACCGGGGATGTGGGTTGACGTTTGGACCACATCAATCTAGTGGGGACCTTCTTTTGCTACAGATGCAGCCATACGATGTCATCCTAGGCATCAACTGGTTGTTTTCTGTTAGTGCTGTTATAGAATGCTTCCGAAGAAGGGTTGTGTTCTCTGACGTGGATGGGCATCGCGTATCTTTTGTTGGCGAGAGGAGCTATCAGGTAAGAATTCGGCATGTGAAGCCTCTCCTTTCCTTTTTAGGTGGGTTATCAGTGGTTCCAGCTGATACAGAAATAATGGATGTCCTGGAGGTTGTTGGTGAGTTCCTCGATGTTTTCCCCGAGGAGGTTGTGACTCTACCCCCCCCCCCCCCCGACGTGACGTTGAGTTCGGGATAGAATTACAGCGTGGTGCCCATCCGATTTTGATGGATATGGAGAATGGTTTTGTTTGACCCAGCGTATCTCCATGGGGTGCTCTAGTTTTTTTTGTGAAGAAGGAAGATGGTGGTCTAAGTCTATGCATAGACTACCGATGGTTGAACCAGGTAACGGTCAAGAACCGTTACCCCCTTCCAAGGATATATGATCTCTTCGACCAACTGAGGGGAGAAGGTTGGTTTTGTAAGATTGATCTACGATCTGGATATCATCAGGTGAGGGTAAAGGACAGTGACATCTCGAAGACATCTTTCAGGTACAGGTATGGGCACTTAGAGTTTGTAGTGATGCTATTTGGAGTTATGAATGAACCGGCTGTGTTCATGGGACTTATGAACTTTGTCTTCCGAGAGTTTCTGGACCGGTTCGTCATTGTGTTTATCGATGACATCCTGATCTACTCAGGATCAGAGGAAAAGCACATTGAGCATCTCAGGTCAGACTTGGAAGTCCTTCGACACCACCAACTTTATGGGAAATTATCGAAGTGTAAGTTCTTGACGCAAGAAGTACACTTCCTTGGGCATGTGGTGTCTCATCATGGAGTGTCAGTGGACTCATCGAAGGTGGAGGAAGTTTTTTCTTGGGTGGCACCCAAGAGCATGGTGGAAGTTCGTAGTTTCCTGGGGTTGGTAGGTTACTATCGGAGGTTCGTTTCAGACTTCTCTCAAGTTGTTGCTCCATTGACAGATTTGACTAGGAAGAACCAAGTCTTCTTATGGAGCGAGCAGTGCTATAAATCTTTCAACTACCTAAAGGAGATGTTGATCAGTGATCCCGTACTCAAGTTTCTAGATGAAGGGTTGTTGTATGAGGTGTCTTGTGATGGTAATGGCCTTGTTCTGGGGTGTGTGCTGATGCAGAAGAACGGAGTGATCTGTTATGTGTCTAGGCAGTTTCTCCCTCACGAGCGGAACTATGCCACCCATGACCTAGAGCTTACAACAGTAGTGTTCGCACTGAATTTGTGGTGACATTACCTCTTTGTGGAGTGCTTTGTGGTCTTCTCATATCACAAGAGCTTGCGTTATATCTTCTCCCAGCGTGACCTGAACTTACGGCAGCATAGATGGGTCGAGTTTCTCTAAGACTATGACTTCGAGATCTCTTACACTGAAGGTAAGGGAAAAGTTGTGGCTGATGACCTGAGCAGGAAGTCACACAAGGAAGTGGTTCGAGAATCCGCTGATGCTTGCAAAGTGATGGGAGAGTTGGCTGCCTTGCACTTAGATGCCAGGGTAGAAGGTGTTAGAGGCTGTTTGTTTCAGATGACGGTGCAGTCCTCCTTGTTGCAGTAGGTGGAAGACTCTCAGTGGGGGGACTCCGAGGCGGAAGTGATGCGGGATCGTGTCGATCAGGGAAACCCTCCAGAAGGATGGTCAGAGGACAGCCGACATTGGATGCTTTTCCATGGAAGGTTGTTTGTTCCTGAAGTGATGCGTGAGGGAGTTCTCCATGAGTTCCATATATCAGCCTTGGCGGTACATCCAAGAGTTTCATAAATGTACAGAGGCCTGAGGGAACAGTTTTGGTGTCCTGGGGTGAAACAGGCAGTGGCAGAGTTTGTGGCTAAATGCCTACTGTGTCAGCAAGTGAAGGCGGAACACCGTGTTCCTAGTGATTTTTTGCATCCTTTAGATGTCCCCGTGTGGAAGTGGGATGACATCTCAATGGACTTCTTCACGGGACTACCCAGAGCTCAGGGTGGTTATGATGCTATCTGGGTAGTGTTGGATCGACTGACGAAATCATCTCACTTCTTAGCAATTAAGGAGTCGGGCCCGGTGAGTACCTTAGCACAGAGGTACGTAGATTAGGTGGTGAATTTTCATGGAGTTCCGAAGACTATCGTCTCAGATTGGGAAACTCGGTTTACCTCACGAGTCTGGTGGGGGTTACAACACGCTTTTGGCACCCAGCTACGCCTTAGAACTGCTCTCCACCCCCAGACCGATGGACAGACAGAGTGGACTATACAAACATTGGAGGACATGTTTCGAGCATGCGTTCTGGATTTTGGAGGATCATGGGTACAAAACATGCCTTTAGTAGAGTTTGCCTACAACAACAGCTTTAACTCTACTATTGGCATGGCACCGTTTGAGGCTTTGTATGGAATACTATGCCGTTCACCCATTTACTAGGCAGAGGTTGGTGATACAGGTGCTCTTAGGCCAGAGGTAGTGCAGAGCACCACAGAGAAAGTCCAGCTTGTACGTGAGAGGATGGAAGCGGCTCAGGACCGACAGAAGTCGTATGCTGATCGTCGGAGGAGGCCCTTGGAGTTCGAGGTGGTAGGTCATGTGTTCTTGAAGGTTTCCCCACGGCGGGGTCAACAGAGGTTTGGGAAATGGAGCAAGCTCTCACCTAGGTTCATCAGACCTTTTGAGGTGCTGAGGTGAGTCGGCGAGGTGGCATATCAGCTAGCCCTTCCACCTCAGTTGGATAAGGTTCATGACATCTTCCAAGTCTCCCAGCTTCATCGGTTCTTACATGATGACTCTCACGTTATCGACTGGGGAGAGTTAGATATGGGAGACGATGCGACCTTCGAGGAACAACCAGTCAGAATCGAGGATCGTAAAGAGAAGGTGCTCCGTGGACGAACCATTCCCTTGGTTCGTGTTTTGTGAAGGCATGGAGGCCTTGAGGATAGCACTTGGAAGTTGGAGGCCCAGATTCATGCTCAGTACCCGGAGTTGTTTTGAATTTTGTTTTTCCCTATTCTTTTGAGCTTTGTGTTGATGTTATACTCTGTACCTTTGATATATGGAATGCTTGACTTGTCGGTTATGAGAACTTTTGTTTCCTTGTCCTCTGGAAGTGTGTAGAATGTCTGGATGTGTGGGGAAAGGGAAAAACCTGACTCTTAATCAAGACGCATTAATGAGGATGCGATTAAACCCGTGCGGGCGAGTCAGTGCCACCTAAAGCGGATAATATCTCGACATAGGAGAAGGAATTTTCCCCAAACCACATGTTCGGGCAGTGTGTTGGTTGTGTGGTGTTGGATGTAGTGTAAGTTAGAAAATCCTAATATATGGAAGTGGGAAGGACCAATAATTAATCGAGATGCATTAATGCGGATGCGATTAAACCCGTGCAGGCGAGTCAGTGCCGCCTAAAGCGGATAATATCTTGACATAGGAGAGAGAATTCCTAACACCTATGATTAGGGTTGTTGGTTGGGTTCCTGTTATAACGAGAACCCTAAGAGGTATCTTTTTGGGATCCTCTGGGTTGGTTTTTGAATTCTTGGGGACGATAATGTTTTAAGAGGTATCTGATGTAATTGTCTGGACCTCTCCGGCCCATTCCTTTGTCAAAGATAAGGTCACGAAGTGTTCTGGAGGGTAAAATGGACTTTTCCCACACTTTTCAAAATTTTGAAACTACACGCCATGTAGTGTGAGTACACGTCATGTACCCCCTCTCCAGGTATACCCTGTGTTGAAGGCTATGTCCTTGCCATGTGAAATAAATGGGTACATGCCGTGTGTCCAATACTACACGCCGTGTAGTCCCTCCCCGGGTATGCGTTACCCTCAAGCCGTGTGTTGACCAGTCAAAGGTCGTGTGCCGTGTTGGAGCCGTGTCCTTGCCGTGTGAAATAAATGGGTACATGCTGTGTACCCCAGACTACATGCTGTGAAGTCCTTCCCCGCGTACGCGTTACCCTCAAACCGTGTGTTGACCAGTCAACGGCCACTGAGCCGTGTTGGAAGCTGCGTGGTGACCGTGTGAAATGGCTGAGTACACGTTGTGTACCATAAAGTACACGCCATGTAATTTTTTTTCTCTCGCCTATAAAAGGAGGGGTCCCAACCTCCTTTTCAACTCACCCCCATCCTCCCCATTCCTCTGAACAGAGCTCTCCCAAGAGACTCGAAGGCTCCTTTTCTTCCATAACTTCTTTGTCCGAGCTCCGATTTACGATCCGTCAGCGGCCACAGGATCGTAACGGTGAGACAGAACTTTTGATCTTAGATCCGTTGTCTTTAATTTGGCCTTTCCTTTCAAAATTCCACCTGAGGAGGTTTTTTTGAGACTCGACAGAAGTGACGGACGCCGACAGACGTCTTCTAAAGTTGATACGGGGGAGCGTTGTGATCAGAACCTGTTGAGGTAGGGATCTTACCTTTGTCTCTCTCTAAATTGTGCATCATATGGGGTGGGTATTCTATTGTTTTCATGAGAAACGGTTGAACCAATAAACGAATATAATAACTGGTTAAAGAACGGGGATGGGGAAGTTGTTATGTTTATCATTATATCCTATGATATTATGTTGTGAATTGAATAGGCTTATGCCTACTAAAAATCACGGTCGTTGGGGGCCTTTGCTTGCTGAATAAAATGTTACCCTATCTTTCTAGACCATTTTGTGGATGGGAACTTCATTGAATGTGTAAATTTGGTTAATCACATAAAGTTGGTTGATTTAAAATCTGGAACACTTGTGTGATCACCCCGGTTGAACAAAATGGAATAATGAACATGTGGGTGTTGACTTGGATACGTGGCTTGTGAAGAGGGTGTTTTGTGGGTTGTTGTGGATCAGGTGAGTAGTGGGTTGCGGTTGGATTGGTTGTGGGTTGGTGTGAATGTTATGTTGGTGATGGGCAGTGGGGCTATGATAAATGGTATTAAAGGGATAATGATGTACGGGTTTCGGTGTGATTGTGGTTATAGTGGTTGGTAGTGGGGGTGTAGGGATGGGTTTGAATGTGAAGGAACTATGGGTTGTGAATAATAAATAAAAAGGGGAAGAGTTAATGAATGGTGGGTCATGGTAATGGAACGGGAATAATAATCAATGGGGTTGGTTGGATAATAATAAGAACTTGGTTGTGTTGATTCTGTTTTCCTAACTTGATTTGTGGATGGCAGGGATATGTTTCACGAATGATTGATATGGTTGGTTGTGGATAGTTTCCCAGTAATTAAGGAACTAATAAACTAATTCTATTGAAACATGAAAACCTAAATGGGGTTGGGGTTGTTTTTTGTATGCATTCTTCGTGGTAGTAGTACTGAGGCATGTACTCAGTTTCTCTGTTTAGAAGCCATATGTTGTGCTGAGTGTTTGGTATATATATATGTATCAGTATCTTTGTGTTTTGTCGCACCACGCCCATGTTGAGAACTTAGTTCCGAACACTCCCATTTCATGGGAGAGGGTGTTTTCCCCTTAGTTACTAGATCCTTCTTTCTCTTTCTTCCCTCGGCTGTGATGGCTTGAGGTGACCTTACACCTAAGACCCTTCAGGTAGGTTTTGATTGGGGTGGTTTTATCCCAAGACTCTTCGGGCATGTTTTACTATTTCCCAAGAATCTTAGGGATGAGGCCCAGGGGTGTGCGGGCGGGATATGTGGTTGTGAGGCCCAGGTGTGTGTAGACGGGATACGTGGTTTTGAGGCCCAGGTGTGTTCGGGCGGGATACGTGGTTGTGAGGCCTAGGTGTGTGCGGGCAGGATGTGTGGTTTGTGAGGCCTAGGTATGTGCGGGCGGGGAGAGTGAGGCAGCGTCAGGACGTTCGCCGTTAGGAAGAGTAGGTAACTAATGGGAAATGGTGCGGGGTACCCAATACTCTTGTTCTTATATAATACTAATACCTGTTGTGATTGTGTTTTTGGTGAGTGTGGCTGGTGAGGTTGGGTGGATAGAATTCCTTTCTAGGCTTCTTCTGTTGTTCTCACGGGACATTAGGATGTCTCCCCACTTGTGCATGAAAGATTTAGGTTTCCCTACTGAGTATACTTGTATGATCACCCTACGTTTACATTCAGGTTTTCAGGAGGACTACCAGGGCCGTGCGGGACCCTACTAGTCAGACAGTTGGAGTTGTTGCAGTTGTTGTACTTTTGTTTCTTTTGCTATTATAATTTTGATCTTTCTTTTACTTGTACCTTGTTTCAGAACTATTTAAACATGCATGTGGGATTGGTTTGGGTTTATTTCTATACACTTGTTATTTTCCTTTTTGGTGGTTGACTTGTCCTATTTCCCGATCTTAAATAAAAAAAGGGTAATGCCTTCCATTTTTGTGAAAACCCATACCCTTGGTGCTAGTCGCCACCCCGGGGCCTACTAGAGGTGGGACTCGGGGGGTCATTATATCCCTTTCACCATTTTCAGCTCAGGAGGGGCATCTTTGGTTGGAGGGGGTCATGACAGTTAATTAGTTTTAGTCCTTTTAAACCAAAAATAATTATAAAATAAAATAATATTTTCACACGTTCCTAAAGATCCCCTCCGCCCCCTTACAAATAAGCCCTCACCTATAACCCATTCCTCACTCCTCTCAAGCCCCATGGATCATCCAAACCCGTCCTAAATAATCTCTTCAAATCCCTCTCTTACTACTATAATCCTTAACTTAGGCATAAGTCACTTCAAGAAGTTATTTTGGTTCAAACCAAAGGGAGTTACCCGAATTAAAGGTAACAGTTTCTCTTAAATTCTTTTATTTTATTTTACCTCTCCAATCCCTAAACTCTTTTTATTCTTTTAATTTATAAAGACACCGTTATCTTCAATATACTAGGATTTTTTATGAGAATTATTCAAACTACACTTTCACACACCTCCATCTAATGGGTAAAGAACATACTGTTTCTGTAGATGACAAACTAACACCTCACGAAATGATGATTTTTCAATTATCTCCTACCACCTCTCATTGTGGGTATTAATATGGAACTGTATTTATATATGATATATATTATATTTATGTTTTCTTTATTCTTTTTTATTTTTCATTTACAGCACACCTTTATGGTTTCTATTATGGGTAAACGCGATAATTTCATTTGAGGAAGTGCAGACTACCGCCTCCTCAAAGTGATATGAATCGTTAATGTCACATGTGGGATGTATGAAGGATATTGTTAATGATATGATATTATACTGGAATTATAATATACCTATGTATCAGTATGTTTTAATTTCATTAAAATAAGAAATTTAAATGAAAGTAGCGTACATGCGTACGTACGGATTACCATCTCCATGAACGGTGCATTTCATTTCTTACCTCCAAATGTTATGAACTATTTTAAATACATATATATACTGGATATATTGGGTATATATGATATCTAAATCATGAATATCATTCTAGAGATAATGAACTTTTGACCACGTGAACAACTTCTAATTATAAGAAGTCTATTTTGAGTCAAGTACCAAATACCAACAAAATGACAGTTATTAACTTAAATGATTACATAATGTTTATAACATAGTAATAAGGGATATAAATGGAATAATAAACACGAAAAAGGATCTAAAGAAAGTAGAAATTAACTTTATTTTATTATTCTGGAGATTAAAGAACGAACGGGTCAAGTCGGACACACGGTAAGGAACTTCATCTCAATCTCCTTTCATTGAGGCATATTTTGTTTTAATACACGACATTATTTTATATGCTATATAAACACCTTTTAATTTTAATTTCATTCAAAGAAAGTATTTTTCTACAAAACATTTTACTAAATGAAAAATAGAATGTTTTTTTTAATGTAAGTGGTGACAACAACCCTTCCGCCGCCGCGAGTATTATTTGATCTTGGGCTTCCTTACCAAGCTGTAATGTTTTTAAACGGAAATTAAATACCATTTAATCTTTTTAACGTATTTTTGTAGTTAAAATTATTTTTATAATGGATTTTTTATGTCAATATATTTAAATGATATATTTTTATTGAAATGTGGAAATGTTATATTTCCATTATATTTGTTTTATGTGTTATGAATATGTTATGGTTCTTGGGAATTTTTATGTATATGGGTGGTTTGGTGATAAAACTGGGGTAGGTGAGCCTGCGATAGCTCTCAAATGCATTGGGTAATGTGACAGAGGTAAAGGTGAATGTTTCTCCTAAGAGATTTAGGGAATATACTGTGATGGGTATTCCAAATGTAACTCCCTACATAGCTGTGATAGATACAATGCAAGTATGATATGGATTCCACAAGTTAACATTATGATTTATGTTTTCTATATATTATTCATAAATATTATGATTTCATGAGGTATGTTAAACAGCGTATGTTATGTATACAATGATGAACTAATGTTTTCTTTATTTGTTTTATTACCCTTACATAGATTTTTTTCCCATCACAAGTTTTGAAATGTTCTTCACAGGACCTAAAGATGAATAGGTTCAAAGATGGGTTCAAGGAAAATTCATGCTATCTAAAACATGGGACTATACATGACTCTTTTTTTGAAGAGTTTTTGTTTTATGAAAAAAATGGAAACTGAGTAGAAGTGTCTAATTTGTAATTTTTGAGATGTAATGTAATAGTTGTGGATTAATTCTCTAAAACTCTAAAACTGAAAAGATCCTCAATGTGAATTATTCGTTTAATTCAAGATTATGTAATGAGTAAGGTCGATTCCTTATATACACGATGTCACCCCAACCACGGATGGACATTCCCTGCAAATTTGGGGATCCAAGCCCATGGAAAGTTTGAAACCATCGGTCCCCAACTCACACTCGACCACTCTCTGATTATGATTCAAATGATACCATGTGTAACCAGCATGTATCTTTAGAACCCAACCCATACACATGGTGTTGTTCAAATCAGGAGTATCTACCCATGCTCTAACCACATTATAAATAGAGGAAACACTAGTTGAATAGTCCAAGAAACTAAAGAGTGTTTCCCATCGAAGCCAGTCCCTGATAACAAGAACCCAATGTGCTTCATCAAAAGCTAAAGGCATCAACATTCCTATAAAATTGAACTCAGTTACCTATCATGACTCGATCTCGAAACAAGCATAAAAAAATATCACTTCTATAATGGCATTAGAAAACATGGCCAAACTCTCTACTAAAAATTTCCCTAGAATGAAACGGACGTCGACCTACAAGGGTTTGAGCCTAAATCCAGGGTCTCTAGGTCTAACCACGTATCCCAATAGAGAAAAGCCTCCCAATTGGGTCAAAAGGTCCGACCACCTCATCCAAAAGATTAAAACCTCTCAAAAAAGGTAAATATCCCCACGACCAACAAGGTTAAAAGATGACAACATGACCTATAAGGGACTTGATCTTATCCGAGCATCCACAGAAGTAAATGCTCCCCAGAGGTCACAAAACCAACATAGAAAAAAAAAGTAAATGGACACTCACATGGAATCTGTATATGGAAATACCCCATGGAGGTCCATTTCACAAGAATATTATTGATATTTATCGGCATCGTACTCAGAAATCCAACTAGATAAACAAAAACTGGAGAAACAGCACCCTAAAAGGGTCATAAAAAAGGTCATCACGTTTCATATCAACCAACTAGGGTCACTACACCTCATGTGTGCGAGGAATGAGTTGTCATTCTCAAATACAAACACTTCGACAATGATTCACATAACCTTTCATCAGAGTGAAATATTTGTGTCTGCTAGCCCAAAAGCCTTAGTTGTCAGTAAAATCTCACACTATAAGGCATATATGGGGTGAATCCTACCTGCCAAGTATGATACATGAGAGGCCTCTTGCCTTTGCCAGTAAAGAGTCAAAAACCATCCCTGGCCTCTTACCAATGGACAATATCCATAGATCTATAGTAAATCCTAACATCCACACAACATATGCATCACTCAAGGAAAAAATGATATAAAATTCTAACATCACATATTAGATCAGAAACCCCAAACCCATGTTAACCCAAAATTCTTATCGAAACAAGTGTTCCCAACACACCAGTCTGATATCCATCACAAGTTCCAACACATTCCTAAACATTTGTCTACCATATCCCAAATAGTAAATGCCAGGAAAATAAAACACCTAAGATACCACTTTGTAATGTCCCAACCCGAATGCCACTAAACCATTTTTGTGATGCAGTTGGTTATAAGGCCTCAAGAATGCCTCCTCATACGCCAGAGGATTTCGACTATCATCAAGATCCTAGGTTGTGATAGTGGGGTCACTATTACCTCATATAAGAGTATGAAAAAGTGAAAAAAAATCTATGTATCATACACAATGAAAATAAAAATGAGTGTGGAAGCAATAAACAATTGAAATAGATCATGCGGTAATAATAAATGAAATGTTGTAAAATCCCGAATGGCTATGCCGCATAATACAGCCCTGGTCACCCATTAGGCTAACCATACAGATACAACAGTATATAAGAAACTGAAAGTAAAAGTATCGGGCTCCACTACTAACTTTGAGCCAGACCATGTACCCAGTCTACGGACACTATCGAATAATACCAACCCGATCAAAAAAACCCACTTGAACAACTCTACTCGACCATGCAACATTGGGACTCAGCCCTATCCACCATGAAACTCATTCTCAACCTGAAAAGAAGATGTGTGGTATACATGTACAATAAGGTGAACCTACAGGGGTGATAAATAATCTCAGTAGGCCACCCTGACAAGAAACCTAAAATTATGCTGCTAAAAGTCTATGAAAAAGCAATGTGCTCAGCCTAGCTAAACAACAACTAAAAGGATGTAAACCAAATGTGAAACCAAAGTCAAACCCATGGTCTATAATCCTAGTCAACATGGAAAGTTCCACCATGGATGTCCATTACTATATATAAACACATGTATAGTTTCATACATATACATATATACATAGATATGAATATTCATTTGTATGTGAATCAATAACATGAAACCACATCAGTAGTCGATCCTTGGGACTATAATCCTAATCACCTATACATCCTATGCAAGAGCATTGAGAATTAAATCATGCCACTCAAACCATGTACCATTAAGTCAATCCTTAGTCTGTAATTCCAATCAACATATATCTGTATTGGATAATGTTGGAAAATTCTATGAGTAAGTTATGTTACCATAGGGGGACACTCATCCTACTCTTAGGTTCACACGTACTCACCTCCAATAACTGGAACACAGATTCTATAAACCAATTGTAAATCCAATCAAGAAGGACTCATTCCAGTCTCAATAACCAATCCTTAATAACATCGTCATTCTGATCATAAACATCCATCATGTGACACTGTCATAGGCATTCCTACAACGAGAATCCATGTATCACCAAATCTTGATATATCATAAACCCCCTGAGATCTTCCAAGGAATTCCTATAATGGGAATCCATGTATCACTCAAGGTATAAATAATATTATCTACGGATCTTGTCCAAGGCATCCCTCAATTATATCCATGTATCGCTCAAGGATTAAGAAAAAACCACCATTGATTCCATCCCTGGCATCCTTCAACTGGATCCAGGTATCACTCAAGGAAAACAAGTCATAAATCCACTGATATCTTCATGTAATAACTCAATAGGATCCGTGATTTGGTCAAGGATTAATTAAACCACCACTAAGTCCTTTTAAGAAATATTTCAACCATATCCGTGTATCACTCAGAGTGGAAACACCAACCCACAGAGCCAGTTCAAAGAATATGCCAACCAGATTCAAGTGTCACTCAGGGTAACATATCCAACCATTATGTCTTTCCTCGGCATCCATCAACATGATCTAGTTTTCACCCAAGTTTTAATTATCATCCCAATCAGGGATATAAATCAACAACCTACTGAGTCCATCCATGGTATTTCTACAGCGGGAATCCAAGTACCGCTAAAGGTAAAACAACACTTAATGCTTGACATCCAGATGCCAGGAATAACCTCTAGACATCCCAAAAAAATTATATATCACAATATATAAATATTATCAGGGTGAATATTCAACTCATAGGTAATACCTTTGGGTATAAAAAAAATATCTGGAATGACATGGCCTAGAAGACATATCCCAGGAAAGAATGTATGAGAATCCCAATAATCAATACAGATCTCAGGGAGAACATCTGGGCATCCTAGGAGAAATAAAGACGCCTCATGTCAAGATCAAGAGCCACCAACCAGGGATCACTTCATTTAACCATCACTGCAAGAGAAATAACCATTCCAAGATGTAATTAAACGAGTGAGGGTGGCCCAAACACCCAACTTCACACTCTATCCATAGCCCCATGGGCTTAGAAGTTCGGTACAGGTTCTTGATGACACCAGAACACCATATATACCCAAAACCTATGTGCATCTCAGGTTCGATCAGGCAATGGGAACCCATTGGGTTCCTCAATCCAAGCACTGATAGTCATCCTACTCAGGATCCTCATGGGAAAAATCACAAGTGAAGTCATCCTACATGGGATCCTTAGCTATAATGGAATAGGACGAATCCATATGGGATCCTCTAAGGGTAAACAATAGAAGCATCCAACAATGGGGATCCTTGGAATAATGCATAGGTACATGGATCCTACAAGGGACTTCCTAGATCATCATTTAAGAAAAGTAATCTATCCGAGGATCCTTAGAAGCAATAGGTCTCATGGCCTCATAGGAAAAAAGGGCATGTATCACAAGGTGAAAGTAATTAAAAGAAAAGGTCATGGGAGATATCTTAGAGCTCATCTCATCTCAAAGTTCTCCACTAGTTTAAACTAAACACCCAACTAGTCATTCACATTCATGTATATCTTTTAGGAGACAACCAGATTTGATAACTAGAGGAAGAACCAATCCATTTGGTTAGATTCCCTAAAACATCCATTAGGTTTCCTAAAACACCCATTAGGAGTCCAAAGAAACTCATTAGGATTCATAAGAATACTCTATGGGTTTCACCATCATGATCTACATGGAAAACCACTCATAATGAACTACTATTTGGTAAAATTCTATCATTGGGGAAGGAAAACATGAAAATTCCTCAAAGGGTCACAAGGGATCAGTACACGGTGTGTCCCCATTGTTACATGATGTGTACTATTACAACACCACATGGGAGTGTACCTCTGCCGGACTGGGCATGTAAAATCCTTAGGTACAAAATGTGTAAAATGTATACATACTGTGTACCCAACATGGGTTACATGCTCATGTCCCTCAACCGACAAAGCCATTTACCTAGAGAAGTTGTGTATGTATACATGGAGTGTCCCCCAGTGGGGGTCTAGCCATGTACTCCACATGGATATATACACCTACATAAGTAGATATGCCCGGGTACTGAGCTACATCTCAGAGTACCAATACACAGTGTGTATACCTCATACATGGCTTGTACAAATTGAATCTTTTTCTACCCTAATTGGGAAGAACACACAACATGTCACCCCAAAATACACACCGTGTAACCTAGTTTCCTTGAACAAGAAACCCTTGAATCATCTAAAACCTCCATTTAAACCACCAAATAAACAGATCTTGTGTCTAGGGACGTTAGTAAGCATAATAGGGTCTTACATTTGGAAAATAGAGAATATAAAAGGTTTTTGTCAAAGAATATTAAAAATGGACTACCTTATGGTGGAAACTGCCAATGCTTGGGCCGATTTTATAGTCCAAAGTTATTGCAGGATAAATCAGGGTGTTAAGGGCTTCACAAATATACCAACCTCTCTTTATATCTCCATATTTTCTCCCTTCCCAATTTTATACCTTAGTCTAATGGTATCGGAGGAGCCATAGGATAGGCATACGCAAGAACGAGGAAGAAAGATGAGAAATGAAATAAAAAATTAAACGAAAAATAAAAAGAAGAAAAAAGGTGCCCAGGATGGCCCCAGCACCCTACTTGAGTTTATGTCTCAACTAGGAAAAACTAACCATTATAGACTCAATGATAGAGACAAAATCTCAATTCGATGCTCCGTTCAAATGTTATAGCTGAATAAATCTACTTGAATAAATTAATATTTAATTAAATAAATATTAATTATTAAGTATTCGTCCAAAATTTGAATTACTCCGATTTCTATCAAACTCTTGTCCTAGGAAAACAACCTATTATGGGACTAAAGGAGTGGTTAGAAAAATTATCCAAGATCATTTTCTTGGAGAAAAGGGCCATTTTACCCCTTAATAATCGTCCAAAAGCAAAAATTCAAATATCTTCTCAAAACTGTAGTCCATAAAAACATGGGTTCTTACACTTTCTATACTCATGATATATTTCTATTAAGAATCCAATATAATTCTTCTTCAAACTTTATAGATTTAATGAATCCTTAAAATCCTTCATATATCACTTATTCCTCCTTAATTATATATTGTTGAAAAATATTTTTATTTCATGTTCTATATATATTTTAAACAAATTCACTTTGAATAATATTCAGATTATATTTTTAACAAATATAGTGTCAACTCATATAATTATACTTAAAAATTTCCCCATAGATATAATAATTACAAATATTCAACAAGTTATTTTTTATTATAAATCATTATTAGAAGTGGATGATAAGTCCTTAAATTTTTTGATGTTTATCCTTCCAACCAGTACTAGTCATATAATGGATCATTCAAGGGAGTGACCATTAAGAATAAATGAGAAATATATAAGCCATTGTAAGGAAATTATCTTTGGAAACGAGTGACCTAGACCAAACCACCTTATAAGGGGAGTGAACCCTATGAAGAGAAGTGATCATTTTAGTGATTGGAATCATGGAAAATTGTCGATGCATGCTCCTTGGATTAAGCGCACTGAGTGTGAATCAAGTGAATTATCATGTTCTTAATTACATTATACATGAAAAAGAAATGTATAAAAAAGATTTATAATGATTATATGATAAAATAGGGTTGTTCAAGTGGTTTAATTAGATCATCAACAAGACACAGTGCATAGAAAGTGACCCTCAAGGTTTATTAGTCAAGATCCATTATGGGAATGTGAGCTATTTAAGGTAAAAAATTAAATTGGTTTTAAATCGAATACCCTGAGACACCTTAGACCCATTCTCCCAATATTAGGGCTTAAAAATAATATATATTTTTATAAATAAAATATTAAACATTAATAAAAATATATATTCTTTTCATTTCTGAGTATCATTTTGTTCTAGAGTTTTGGAGGACTATAAAAAAATTATAAATACTATATCAATCAAATATATATATTTTTTAAATCTAGATACATATATAACATTTTAAATCTCCAATCTGACTAAAAAGGTTCTCACATATCAACTCAAAAATAAATTCTACTCATGAATATCCCTATGAAAAAAATATTAAAAATTTGGGTGAGAAAAATAGCTCCCTAAGGGGTTCTAAAATTGAATTATCCTTTATTCAAAAATAATAGAAAAATATTTTTGAAAGAAATTCCTTCAAAAACTAAAAACATTGTTTTATATAAAACCTAAAAGTAAATTTTCTATTAAAATAAAAAAATAATGTGTATTCAAAATATAAAATATGTTTTATAAATTTTTATCTTTAAGAAAATTTAAAATAATAAAACCAATTTAAAAAATCAATGAAAAAAAACCAAGATATCAATTAAAAATTCAACATTATTAAATAGTAGAATACTAAAAATTGACAATTTTTTACTAAAAATAATCCACTGATTTTTTAGAAAAATACATCACAATTTTGGAATACAAAACTATGAAGTAACTTGGAAAATAGAAGGTAGTATGTGGACAACCATACATGGTGAGAAACAACCTATGATGTTGTGGTTTAATCCTCATTCCTTATCTTGTTTATAATGTATAAGAGCCAAATTTTAATAAAACATTTTAGAGATTTCCATTTTTTCTAATAGAGTTTTCTATTGAAACATTATTTCTAAAACATTATCATTGAATATATGTATACATATATAGATAATATCTCCCACACATATTCCTTCTTTTTATTGATTTTTTGATTACCCCACTTTTAAGGGATGAGGGGGAACCCTTAAAAATCCTATAGGCTCAGAGATTACATGAGTCATAGGTCTTAAAAAATATAAAATCTATACTTGGAACTCCTCATTCCAGCATCTTAATTGTGATATCAGCTCTCCACCTTCGCATGGATATTCGGCTAGGCTTCCCGTGCAAGAACAGGCTGTTCCAAATGGAAATTCCATACCCTCTGCTTCTGCAAAATACTTTTAGCTTCTACTCTGGTGAATGCGCCTGCTCTAAATCCCCATATAGAATCCTATCATTTTAGATTATGTCTAATCAATTAAGCACAATTTCTGGTGTCCTGAAGGTCTTGAGGTTTTTGGAAGTCCTTGAGGTGGCCCGAAGGACTTAAAGGACCCGATGCCCAAACCGGTGGCCCAAAATCCCCAACTAATGAATAGTTCCATCTGCTATAGTACCGAATAGTGTCTGATACAGTGTCTGTTACAGTACTACTATTGTAACATGTAAATATGTCTCTGCCTATTTTTGAACCCAGGTCTCTTGGATGCACGTACCGAGTCCTCACCAACTGGGCTGAGCCTCTTGTGCTCTCTCACACATATACACAGACACACACACACACAAACATATATATATATATATATATTTATACATAGAGTGAAAATATATCTTACTCTCTTAATTTCTATTTTAAATACACAAAATAATTTTTTTAGATGGACAAAAAAAGATCTCCTTTTTAACCAACTCACACAATACCTTTCATTATATTGCATAATTGAGTTATTATTTATCATCATATTTGAGGAGACTCATGTACAGGAATGAGATTTATTTATTTTAATTGAAATTTCACAAAGGTGATTTTTTTATGTTTGTATTTTTTTTTGTTTTCCTATCCATGTTTTCTTCACACTTATTTTGTATTTTTTTCAACATGAATATGTATGTATAATAAATTTATAATTAACATAGTATTATACATAGGATATGAATAAGGATACGAAGTTTTATATTCTATATATATATATATCTGACACACACACACACACACATATATATATATATTCAATTAAATTAAAGTATGAACATTCATATATATATATGTGTGTGTGTGTGTGTGTCAAACTTGTGGACACCTATAACAGTTGGAAGGAGGTAAGAGATGACCCATGCCACAATCCTTATCACTAAGAGCCTTGTATAGTCATGTCTAGAGTGGGACCACTTCCTCCCAATACCATATGTATCTTTAGGTTTAATTCTGGATGAACTAAATTATATCATTCAGAAAAATATAGTGATGTATCTAAAATAGAACGATCATTACTTGGGATGATCGAACATTATTGGCTTAGAGAGATCGTACAACCATCATTCATATGATCATATTGTTATTATTATTTCTATATTTTTAATTTAGAGGAACATTTCCATGGTAATATTATCCTATATTAGAACATTCATGATGTAGCCCATTCTTAACCAGAGATCCCTCCTCAGAATTGGCTTAGAACAAGATGGACTGGAACTTAGGGTCTCTTATATGCCACTATTTCCACCCTTCACTGGTGAGACCATCTTTTCACCACTGCAAGAACCTTCCTCTCATGCACTAATATAGATATACTCCTGTTATCCATGTGTGGCCTCCTTGTGCTCTCATTTCCACACCAATGCACTGGCCTTCCCATATCCTTGTATAGCTACCCTATGGGGAAATATGTGGCTTAGGACTGATTGAGGACAGACTATTGGGGTTGGATATTTTTTTGTCTATAAGTTAATTATACATTATAATTTAGAAAATTATATTACCACTACCTAGTTTTAATCTCATAAAATTACTAATCTAATATACTTATAATTACAAATAATCTCATCTAAATAATACCAATATATATATATATATATATCTTTTCCACCCATAATCTAATTCCAATTTTTAGAAATTATAATTTGACTATATAGTTTCAACCCACCAACTAATTCGAATTTATTAAAATTATAATTTTATTATATAGTTTCAATTAAATATACCTATAATTTTAGTAAATATAACTCAACTATTTAATAATAAATTTATATAACTTTATATCTAATTCTTTACAATCGATTTTTTTATTTTTCATTGCAAACATTTGTTTCTATTTGCAATGATTTTCAATCCAACGTAATGTCATAAAATGTATGTTCTTAGTAGTTGGTGGATTTCATGTTTAATTATAATAATTTATTATTAATATTTATATCTCATAAACTATATTACATCTTTATTTCAAATTTATGAAAATTTATAGGAACAATTTTACTATTAATAATATATTTTTAGGTTAATATTCCCAACTTACAACTATATATAAATTCTACCATAATGGCTATATTTAAAAATATATATTTATTAATTACTAACACATTTCATTGATTAATCTCAAATTTTTAATAATTAATGTTTATATCCTTAAGTTAATAACTAATTAATTACATAAATTCTAATAATAATTGATGTTTATATTTTTTAACTACAAACATTTTTTGTATAGATCTGAGAAATTTTTTTACATTTCATCTACTAAAAAACAATTTTAATAATTTTGATCCAATGGCTTTTAACGACACTACAACTATTTTTTAACTATTATATCTCACCTCTTACACTCTATATAAATACTAGTGCCACCCATTATTTTTATAATTTTCAAAAATGATTCCTATATTTTCTATCATTTCCATTCTCTCTATGATCATCGTCGAAGAAGAACATCTCATGGTTGATCACGACAATTCGTACTTCCTCCTTGTAATTTTTATTTTAATAATAATTTATTTTTCCCTATTTTAATTGGTTATAGATATCAATGTTCCTTATTATTAATATTATTTTAATTTTTTTATTTTAAATTTTTCTTATTGTGTCATCTTATTTTGATAGACTTCTAACTTATGTAGTTTGTTGTTGTTGTTTTTTGTGGTATGAATTGTAGTCTTTCTATCCTAATCCTATAAACTATTATGAAATTAATATATAAATTTTTAGATGATATATTTTATACCATATTTTAAAAATCCATCACCAAATAAGTTTTTTTGTGACAATAAATAATTTCATTAAAAATTTCCTCATTTAAAGGAAAACTAATACAACATCGTAGGATGTTACATCCACCCCCTCCTTAAATAAATTTCATACTTTGAATTTAAATTATACCTTACATGGTACTAGGAAATATTAAAATTATATTTCCGTATATAATATCTTATTCTATAATTAGTATTCATTCCTACCAAGTTACATCATTGTTGAGTCATTCACAAAGGAAGATGGTCCATGTCATGTAGTAATGATTCAGGTATGTTTTAGCTTCTCTACATCGTTAATATAAATTAATCTCACACAATGTGGATTATATTGAATTAATGTTGAAATTTTTGAAACAAGTCATCCCTAACATATGGTTTTAAGATATAGGAAAGGACTTTATTTTTATAACATAACATGATTGATTACATTTTGAATATTTTAATTAATGGTCACTCTAGTATACTTCGATATTTTCAAAATAAAAAAGGTTAAAAATTGGTATATGGATAATTCATAAGGTTTTAATTAATATACATAGATTTTGAATTTATCACAAGCTTCAACATATTATTACATGGTGAAATATTAGAAAATACCATACTGATACCTTCGTTGTTTGGATAAATAATATAATTGGTATGTTTTGATTTTTTATAAAATAGTCTATAACCCATTGTCATTTTGAGGTATTGAGGGGGTATATAATATAAAACATATTTTTCTATAGTAGATTATAGGTTTGAAAAATTTTATATATAATGTGACCAATTATTTGCAATAATGATTAAAATTATGTCATTCAGTAGAGAAATAAAGGTAGTATGAGGTACTTATCTTTACATCTTTTATCCAATCCTAAAACTAACCAAATTTTATAATAAAAATCAGGAAAAATATTATCCACCACTTTAGTGGAAAAAATACACCTTTTATATATTATGATTCTCTTAAATTTAAGTAAAGACCACACTTTTTTTAAACCAATTTCCCATTATCCTAGGGTCTCCATTCATAAGATTCACATAAGAATCCAATGAACCTAAAACAAAAAAATAAAGTCTGTAACTCTTAAATTATCCATTATTTATAAATATTTAATTATTTATAAACCTTTTCTTTGATACATACTGACATTCCCTGAACTTGTGCCCTCGATTCTGGTGCTTAAAAACATAGTATATTTTATTCAAAATAAAATAATTAACATTACTGAAAAATATACCTTATTTACATTTTAGAGGATATTTTAGGCCAAGAATTTTGGAGGATTAGTGAAATTATAAACAAAAACCATCTCTCTTGTGTATAAATATTTTTTAATATAAATAAAACTTGTATAACTTTTAGGTATGATCAAACTAAAACAAATAATTGCAATTATCTCCAAATTTGTTTATACTCATAAATAGCCCTGTGGATACATTTTAAGACATAGGGTGTGAAAATAGCTCAGGAAGTGGTTTTAAAATAAAAAATTTCATTTTTTTAGAAATATTATGAAACTTTACTTGAAAAATATTCCATCAAAAACTAAAAACTTTTTTTACATAAAACATAAAATTAACTTTCCCTGGAAAATAAAAACATAAATATTTTTTCTAAGATAAAAAATATTTAAGAAAATTTATTAAAGATATTTAAGATATTAAAATTACTTATTAAAGAAAATAATACTTGAATAAAACCAAGAATTATCTTACAAATGAAACATTATTAAATAGTGGATTAGTTAAAAATAATAATTTTCTATTAAAAATCAAGTTATTTTTCATAAAAATATATTCAAATATTGGTAAAAAACATGTGAGGAAACAATGGAAATTGAAGGCTATATAGGGCCTACCTATCTCGATGGAAAATTTCTCTTGAGGTTTTAGTTCACTCCACATTTCTCATAGTGTTTGAAAAGTAAAAATTTTCAATTTTAATAAAATATTTTTGAGCATTCCATTTTTCATCCATATATTTCCATGAAAATATTAATTCCAAAACATTATAAATTAACTTATGTGTGTATATATATATATCAAATATTTCACTCACACACATATAGATATTTTTGTGCGTGTGTTTGTCTTTTACATATATAATTATAGATGTATCATTAAATAATAGTATGTACCTAAAATTGATGATAATAAATATTTTATATTTGTACATTTTTTTTATAACATATATGGAATGTGGTTTGGAATAAAATATTTCATAGACAAATAGTATTCAAATATCAATCAATTCAAAGAATAAATTGCTTCGTGAAGATAAATTGTTTCTAAAATAAAACATTTTTAGCATGAAATTTTGATTTTAGAGCTCTTAAAATACCAAATTTTGAAATTAATAGTGAAAAAATAAAACATCATAAACTAATGTCATTAGATTACTAAAAACACCTTGTGTCCATGATTTTTTCAAAAAGAATCCCCTAATATGGAGTTTTATTTTTAAATATCAATTAAAAAATTTCATATGAAATTATAAGTTGAAATAGATATCCCCATTAAAAAATTGAAACTTAAATTTCATTAAAAATAACTCCATATACACATAAAACGATCCTTGAAAACTAATTTTTAATACTATAGTATTTTTAAAATAATAAACACTTAAGAGGGTGTCTTATTTTCAAAAAAAATAAATTTCTAAAAATAAATTTCAAATGAAATGATAAAATAGAAATTATTTCCTACAACCACATAATGATAACTAAAATCTAGTAGGCTTATTCCACCCAATGAAATCTCATAAACTCCCTTATTCATTTTTATCTCCCTAAATATCTTAATTTCTAAATACAATACACCAAATATATTTTTTATGAACACTAGATGATCCAATTTATAACCAACCTACAAAATACCTTTTCATTATAATGCCTAATTGAGTTATTATTTAACATACTTTCTGACAATAATCTTCCAAAAAAATGATAATTATTTGTTTCAATTGAAATTTTAGATGGGTGAACATTTTTCTTAATGTCTAGGTTTATTTTTTTCTTATCCATGCATCCTTCATGAATTTGTTTCTTCTTTTTTTTCAACATGACTATATGGGTCACAAAATTTATATTTCACCTAGTGTTATACCTGTATTATAAAAAAGGTGAAATTTTTTTCTCTTCCTTACACATCTCATATCCGTATTTTTTAAATTATATTTTTAGAATGAACATTTTTACATATATGTATATTAAAATGTGAACACCAAAAACAATTGGAAGGAGGTAGGAGATGACCTAGGCTACAATACCTATCTCTGAGAGCCTCTTTTGATCATGCCTCTAACAGGACCACTTCCTCGTGATACCCTGCTTATCTATAGGTTTACTTCCCAATGACCTAAAATACTTAGCTTAGAGAAATATAATCATGTGGATAAAATTGAACCATCATCTCTTGGGGTGATGAAACGATGTTGGATTAGAATGATTTTGTAGCTCTTGTTGGTATGATTGAATAGTCATTTTTATTTTTATATGTTTTTATATGGAGGAACAATGTCATGGTAACCCTATCCCTCACAATATATATTGACTGTCTGTCACTACTTAATAATATTTTCTACCATGAAATTTACTAAGAACAAGTCGGACTGGAGTTGAGGGACTCATATACATCACTAGTGATACCTTCCCTCTATTAATACAAGGACCTTCCTCTAATACACTTGTGTTTATATACTCCAACTAGACATGTGTGTCCCCCATGTGCTCCCACTGTCATACCTATGTGTTGGGATTCCTATCTACTTAGTCAACAACCATATAGGGTTCTATGTGTTTTGTGTCTACTTGAGGATAGGAATAATGTGTTTGCTCATTTTTAGACTATAAATTGAGAGTCCATTATAATTTATAAAATTATATTCTCATTTCCCAGTTATAATTTCATAAAAATACAAATAAAATATACATATAATTAGTAATGATATCCTATTAATATTACCAAATCATATATTTATATATATATCACCAACCCACCATCTAATTCTAATTTTTAGAAGTTATAAATTTTTTATATAGTTCCAATTAAATCTACCTATAATTTTAGTAATTATAACTCTACTATTTACTAATAAATTTATAATAATTACAATTTAATTTTCTAGAAAAAATTTAATTAATTTTATTTGAAAATATTTTTTCAATTTCCTATTTATTTTATGAAAAAACTTATGTTATGAAATTTATGATCCTGAGTTGTTGGTGGAATTTAAGTTTAATTGGATTAATTTATTATCAATGTTCATATTTCTCAAACAATGTTACATCATTATTTATAATTAATTCACTATCCTAGGTACTATTTTAATTTTAGAAATATCTTTTTATATTAACCTAATAAACTTACAACTATATATAAATTATACCACAATGACTATAGTTCAAAATGTATATTTATTAAGTTCTAACAATTATCATCGAGTAGTTTTAGAACACTAATAATTATTTTTATTAACCATAGGTTTATAAATTATTAACTACGTAAAAATAATATGACTTCATGTTTATATTTTCCCATAAATGAATGTTATGTATAGGTTTTTAAAAATTAATTTACTTTTTATCTATAAAATACATTTTAATTATTTCACTCCAACAATTACTAATGGCCCTACGACTATTTTTTAATCTCCATATCTCCCCTATTACTCCCTTAAAATATTAGTGCCTCGCATTTTTATTTTTTTACATTCCCGAAATGATTCCCATATTTTCAATTGCCAAAATGATCTCTTTGATTGTCTTTAGAAAGGAGCTTATAATGGGTGATCACAAGGAGTTTTAATTAATTATTTTTGTTTTCATGTTCTATATAATTTATTTTCACCTTGTGTTCATAGTTATGGATAAAAGTTATCTCTCTTATTAAAATTATTTTCTTTTCATTATATCAAGCTGGTCTTACTGATTTATCTTATATTGACAGTCTTGTAAATCATGTGGGTTGTTGTTATTATTTTGAGTTGTGAATTTTATTCTATTTGTCTCGAATATGTAAACTATTATGTAATTAATATAAGAATTCCTAGATGTTATATTTTATACATTAATATAATAACTAATCAGAAAATTTGTTTTTTTGTTACAAGTAATTAAATTCATTAAAATAATTAATATTTTAATAGAAAACTAATACAATGTCTTGGGATATTACATAAATTGATTCACACCCCCTGTCTAGGTATATATCATACTAAACCCCTATTGATATTCAAATAATTGGTATCAAAGGGATATGATCATTTTTTTCTTAGTTTTATTATAGCTCCAACTTGATCAAAAGTTTTTGAGGAAAAATAAAATCCCCAAAAAAGGCTCCAGTGTTTGATAAAATCATTTAAAAAGTAAAAAATGGTTGATTATATTAATGAATGATTCTCTTAGAGTTCATTGAGAAGTTTTTGAATATCTAATTTTTTTGAGCCGATATAGAGTTTTTTTTAAAACAGATAATAGAAATATCACAATGGATGCTTCAATCAAGGATACATTAAAGGAGACTATCGAGGAAGATATATAAAAAATGATAAATAATTACTAGTTTTCTAAAGACATGTGTATAATGTTGGAAGGATTTTTTTGTAAAAGAATAAATGCCAATAAATAATTTCCTTGTAAAAATCGGAAAAAAGAGGAATAAGACTAAGAATTCCTCTCAAAATATTTTATCTTCAATTGAGGTAATTTATAAACACTTTATTTTTACTAATTATAACCATGGAATGAAATATTTATGTTGTGTTTCAATATATATTATAGAGATAAAAATAATATATGATGAGGAAGCAAAAAAATTAAGTTATTATTCTTGAAGTTGATCATAAAATGACAATGAAGTTAAATAGGGAGTCTTTCCTGGAGTCTGTTACACAATGATTGATGATTTTTTTCATTGATATTTAAAATTGAGGAAGTGGTATTGGATTTGAGCACAAAGAAATTAGGAATAAATATTAAGGATAAAATCGATATGATTAAAGAGTTTTCCCAAGATATTTTCATAAAAATGGCCATAGATTAGGAATTAATGGAAGTAATCATTCCACTCAAAGATCAACATGAATAAAGAAAGAAAACCATAATGTATAATACTTTATGTTTGAAGTAAATTAATGGTAATTTTAAGAAGAAATTTGATAAGATCAAATAACTCAAGTTGAGGTTAAACACCTCAAATGGGAAGCTAAAAGTATCTCTAAAGTAGCCTCAAAAAAAGAAAGCATATAGATCAGAAATCTATAAGAATATAGTTATTCCACTCTAATTATAGAATAGGTAATCCAAAAAATGAATAAGTCTCTAAAGTATTACTATTTTTTAAGAATTAGGCTCATCATGAGTAGATGTTTTGAAGCCAAAAATCCCAATGATGTGTGAAGAAATCCAACAGTTCCACATCTCAATCATAGAGAAACCAAATGAGGTATGCCCGAATGGCCCGAAGGCCTTCATTTTTATTGATTTTTGATAACCCCCTTTCAAGGGATGAGGGGGAACCCTTACATGGCATGTAGACTCAGAGATTGCAAGGCACGTAGGCTTCGGATATTACATGACCCGATGGTCTTAGGGAATTCAACCAGACTGTCTACAAGGAACTGCCCCTCCCCAACATCTGTGTCATGATAGTAGCTCTCCACCTTTGCATGGCCATCTAGCTAGGCTTCCCGTGCAAGCACAGGCTGGTATCGATGGCATAGTCATACCATCTCATTCTGACAATCCATTTGGTTTTTCTCTGGTGAGTGCACCTTCTCTGAATCCCCTTTTGGGGCTGCTTTTTTTTTGTAGTTTGTCTAGGGCAACTGCATGTGGCCCGAAGGCCTTGAGGTGGCCTGAGGGCCTTAAAGGTGGCCCGAAAGACCTACTGTCCCGAAGGCCTGGGTGGCCCGAAATCCTTAAGGACTCCAAGCCCAAACCGGTGGCCCAGTTTGAATAGTTTCAACTGCTACAGAACCGAACAGTACCTGCTACAGTAACTGCTACAGTTATTGCTACAGTACCCGCACAGTGTACAGTTCTGCTACAGTACCTGTACAGTGTACAGTTCTACTACAATACCTGCACAGTGAATAGTACTGCTACAGTTCCTGCTATAGTACTACTACAGTGCCTGGAAATATGCCTCTACTTGGTTTTGAACCTGGGTCTTGTGGATGCACTTAAGGATACCTCACCAACTGGGCTGAAGCTCATGTGCCCAAATGAGGTATGATACTTATGGTAAATGACTTATTTGTTATAACCTCAATCATCTATCAAGGTATTGAAATTAGAGAACTTTGTGGAAAATTTAAAGATACCATAAAAATATAATCCACTCTTATGATGTACAATGAGATTACTTATCCAGGAAGAAGGTCCATTAAGCCAGAAAATAGGTTTAATATTTTTGAAAATTAAAATGATCCTACACAAATGGTGTACTAAGTACCAAGATTTAGATACTCATAAGAAAAATCTATTAGAATAAAAATAAATCAACTATATAATAATACTAGATTCCATACCATCTATGGGAAATGTGTTAGAAAATGTGATGAAGAATCCACCAATGAAGAAGAAGTATTCAAAAATAGAACTCTTGGCCACCAAGTAATACATTTTCCTATGTGATTACACAAAACCCACTAAATGAAAAATTAGGAATATGAAATGAAGAATTGAGTTAAAGGTGATACCCACTTATGATTCTTCATAAGAATTTACTTATTCAATTGTGTTTGATTCCACAATTATGAAAAACCCCAAGCCAAGGAAGGATAGAAATACTCAAAACTATGAAGAGAAGGGTGTAAGTGCTATCACACAAAGGATATCCTTTGAAAATATGTTGAGAATTTTGACTATAAATTATTATGAATATATTTATGAGATGATGTAATTACTTTTATAAAATCTGAAAAGGGGTAAAGGAAAGATTAAAGATGTTGTGTTTTTTGAATATCGGTAGCCTCAGTCATCAATTTGCTGAAATTTAAGGTACTCTTATCCCCATATAATTTATTCTTTAAATTTTTTTATAAAGAGGAATGGGATTGAGTGGTATATATGATAATTTTATTCTATAAAATCTCATATTATTTCATTTTAAATGAAGAAATGATATATCCAGAAATTTGATTAGTTTAAGGAAATTTGATGAAGATCAAATAAGAAATTGAATTTTCCAAAAAACTAACATTCAAATATTTGTATTTATCTATCTAATTGGTTTGGAATTTTTTATTGTTTATTTTTTAGGATATCCAAAATCTTTTTATATAGTAAATTTTTTTCCACATAGTATAACCTCTATGTTTAGCTACAATAATTCATTTCAATGGATAACGAATTAGTGGGTGTTTCAAAGATAAGTAAATAATATTATGCCTTTTCAACAGTTTGTGAAGCCTATAAAGAACTAAGAAGTGTGGATTACAAGTTTTATCACTGGTAAAAATGTTAATAAGTGGTATCAATTTGGTTATCAAGTTGTATGATACCAGTATAAAGTGTTTTAATGTTCTCTACTAATAGATTGGTTTGTTGTGTGATAAAGATCACAGGTTTTTTTAGGAGATGTATAATCCAAATATGTTATGAATTTTTCATTTGTATTGAAGAGTGGAATGGAATGATTTATTATTGTTTATAAAAACTATTTCTTTTTTACACTTAGCTCAAGCTTAGTAGTGTTAGAGGGTTTATTGATATTTCAACTGCTGAGAGTTAAATTCACTCAATGAATATCTAGATAAAATTTAGTAGGAATTGAGTTTTTCTTAAATAATTTTCTTGATTTTTTCATTCAACCAAGAAATAGTGTTTATTTAGTTTAAAGGGGTAGATAATAGATATATTTATGAGTCCAAATGATGAATTTTTTTTGAAATAATGTGACAAGTCATTAGATGAATTAGTCTTCCATATCCTCATAGGTGGAGTTAATTCCCATGAGGAAGCCCTCTTTGAATTTGAAGCCTAAGGTATATTAAGATTTCATATAGATTATTATCATACATCAAGGGGGATAAAGGTTTGAAAATGAAAGGATAAGGATCCCATTAAATAGATAGTTTGAGATTTAATGGAAAATCCTCACATTTGAACAAATAATATGATCCATTTAAATATAATTTCTCAGAAGGGTATACTGGTGTGAAGTGGAATCTTGTTAGAAAAATACAAAGTGGGATATTTTTATAAATCATAAAGTATTGAGTAAGATTATTTTCACAATAATTTCTTGATTTTTTTGAAAAAAAAAGATTGTTGATAAGAAGAGATAATTCCTGAAGTATAGTTAAAATTTTTATTAATTGATTGATGATTGTATTTTTTACAAGTCTTCATGATGGTTGTTATGTTGAGTACATTTTTTACAATATGAAAAGAAAGAACTGTATTGTAAATCCATAAGTGTGAATGTATTCTATATAGGGCCAAAACGGTCAAAATAAGGTCCAAAAATTTCATGGAGAAGAAATGGGAGGACTATGACCTAGCCTAAGGTACAATGTCTTAAGGTTTCCCAACATGGGTAAGACCATTCCTTGGTTAGTGGATATAGTGATTGTGAAGAAGGTTTCAGTTGTTTCCACACCAAAATCATAGGAAGTGTTCAATAATAAAATTAAAAAATATTTTTTAAAAGGTATCATTCTATAGTTGTTCTCATAATGGAATTAGAGTGGGCCCGTGACAGATGGAAAAGTCTTATACTAGTTATTTATGTTAATGGTAAGTTTATAATTATCATAAATCTTGAACCACACCGTATGTATTATCATTGTTCCCTAAATTAGAGCATGTGAAAAATGGACAAAGCCATTATAGTGTTGGAGAAGGCTCTAGTTTGAATAATGTATTATGTTGAAAACCTTATGTTCAAAGTAGATTGACAAGGGATGGACCACACTATAGAGGTAGGCATGGTTGTTTACTAATATCCCCATGTAACATGGGGAATCCCATTGTGGTTTTAGTGGTGTTCTAAGGATGTCTTGGTCGATAGGTGGTTCTACATGACAAAACATTAATAAGTAAGATACATTGCATGTAGTTCTCACTCTTATAGAGGAAAAATGATTAGATATTTTTCAATATGTCATGGTGAATAGTGTTTCGATGGGTGATGTGAAAATTTGAGGAGAAATAAGTCTAACTATGAATGAAATAGTCATCAATTCTTCATATATTATGAGCCTCATTTTTAGACCATGATGTTAGCCTGATTCAATGGAGATTTCAACATTTAATTTAGTGGAAAAAATGAAGATTTATCCCATAATAAAAATAAGATATGAAAATACATAAATAAGTTACATTTAATACAGTTATAATGAGTTAGTGGAGGAATTATAGTGGAGTAATGGGAGGTTTTATTTCCCCATAATTATACTAACAGGTTTCCAGGTGATTGGGAATTGGCCTCCCTATTTCTAAAAGTTAGATCTCTTGAATTCATGGGTTAAAGAGTTAAAAAATTGAAATATATTTTTAAATTATATTTTCAAAATAGGTCCAGGTGAGGATATGTACAAAATAATAATGAGTTTTTTTCTAAATTTAATATTATTCCAAATAAGAAGGGGAGGTCTTTGTGAAACAAAAATAAAGAGAAATTTTATATTCACTTTAAAATAAGAAGAAGAAGGTGTTGTGGGGATTGAGTTCATATATTGAGAAGGATTAGATTAATAGGATGTAATAATGGAATATATTCATAAATACGGATGAAATCCATGAAAGTGATTCAAAATAATGGATTGAAAAGACTATACACTATATGAAGGTGATCCTTTCCCCCAGAAGTGTGAATGTGAAGGAACATTCAAGAGAGTGACCCTTAAAAAGTAGTGAGTAGTCCTTATAACATTTTAAGGTATTTATATTGGGAAAGGATTTACCTATACTATACCCATTATGATGGTAGTTACCCATGTGAAGATTAGTTATATTTTTAGTGATTTTATGCATGACACGTCACTAATTCATGCTCTTTTTATATAGCCATGTGAAGGTAAAACATGTAAATTATTGTGCCCTATTTATTTAATTAATGAACACAAAAAAATTTAAAAGGAATCATAAAGAATATATGATATCAAATATATAGTCAAGTAGTTCAATTAGATCATCTTCAACAAAATAGATCATAGCGTGTTGACCCTCATGGTTGAGAGATCAAGATCCATTTAGGGAAATTGATATATTTAAGGTAATCTCCTTTAATTAGTTTTAAATTTAATTCCAAGATTCACCCCCCATGGTATATCTCACAGTAACTGCCTATCAGGTTTCCAAAAATATTCTTATATCATTATAATTTTATAAAATTTGCAGTTTTTTAAAAATTGTTATTTTTTCAATATTCACTAAAAAATCAATTATTTCTGAAAAATATGAAAAATTTACCCTAAGATAATATTGACACTTTGAATTAAAAAATTAATTTAATTTAATTTAATTTATAAAAATTGATAATTTGGGTTTTAATTTCATTCCTGGATAATGTTTTGTGCATTGTTATATTGTTTCTCAAGAAAGAAATGCATACTATAAATAAAACTCTGGTGTTACTTTATTCCCTCCTTCAAAAATTTCATCCTTGAAATTTATAATATATCACCTCATAAATATATATAGGTATTTCCTCATCATGAATTCTTCAAGTACCCACATCACTACTTTTATATTATGATTCCTCCAAAGTACCTTTTCTATCTATGTTGTATGATTCCTCAAAACATGTTCTATTATGTCAAGAATATGGATAGTCTCTTTATAGTAAGATAAATAAAGTCCATAATATATCTTCATTGAGGTGAGAACATGAATTAGTTCTATCATGTACTTCCCGAAAAAATAGATATAGAAAACATCATCAACTATAGAGAGGCTAGGTGGAATTTCAAAATAGTAATCCATAGATCCAATTCTTTCAAGAATTTCAAAATACCCAATATACCAAGGTCTTATTTTCCCTTTACTGTAGAATATTATAACAACTTTACATGGATATTACTTTAATAAAATATGTCCTACAACTTGAAATAATAAATCATTCCTTCTGTTAATGGCATAAATTTTATGTCTACTTGAAGCCACCATAATATTTTTCTAAATAGTCGTCACTTTAACCATTGTCTCCATAACAAGATATGGAACTAAAAGATTCATTTCATTAACATCACCCCAAAAATTTGTAGTATGACACCTCTTTTTTAATACAATTATTCATATGGTGTGATTTTAATTCTTGAATGGAAGCTATTTCTATATTAAAATACCAAAAAATAAAATTATGGATCCCACATATCTTTAAAGACAAATAACTATGACATCAGTGTATCTTCTAATTTAAAAATAGTTATTTTATACTACCAATGAGTTTGAGTATGATTGGTGGTTCTTAAATTTAACTCGGTGTCAAGAGTCTTCTGATGAATTTTCTATATTTTTTATTCAAACCATGGATAATAATTAGATTAAATACAAATATTTTCACTATGAAGTCTCAAAAATTCATTAATATAGAGCTTTGTGAGGCACTAAAGAGGTAGATCTTCCCTTATAGTGATAAAATTTTCATACTTAGTGAGGCGATCAATAGTAACACATATAACATCATTCTGTAAGGAGTATTTGACAATCTCATAAAAAATCCATAGTATTATCATACAATTCCACATAAGAATAAGTAGATTTATCATAAACCATTCATGTTTTTTTTTGCCTTTACTTAATTACAAACCATAAATCTTGATACGTAGTATGAAATTTCATGAATTATATTATCCCACCAAACATGTTCCTTCAAATCCTGATACATTTTGGTGCATCCGGAGTGTATATAAAAATTCAATATATGGATTTCATATAATAATTACATATTTATATTAGTTATGTATAAAACAAATAGAATATTTCAAAATATTAGCATTTAATCTTCATAAGAAAAATCATCCAGTTTCCCATCATTAAAACTATAAATTTTATTTGTAATGTCTTATCATTGATATTAGAGATTTTTATATTTTTCAATAAGGATATTTTGGGAAGATTTTATAAAATGTGTTATGTTTCCCCTTCTTAAATAATTCCCATGTCAAGCATTAAAAATCATTGAATAAATATCCCCAATCAATCCTCGTCTTAGTCAGAATTCAATGATCTTTCATATTCAACACATCAACTACCTTATTAGTTTTCCCAAAGTGGTAGTGTATTGAGAAATCATAATCTTGAGTAGATTTTTCTCTTAAAACCCATGTAATCCTAGAAATAAACCAATCTTTTGATTTATAATTATTCATTTTATATATTTATATTAAACATAAATATCATAAATAATTTTATAGAAAAATTCTATCAAAAAAATAATGGTGTTATTTTACTAGATTATTTTTTCATATATTACATAGTTTTATTTAAATAATAAATTTGTAGATTTTAGAAATTTAATTTGTTAAAAATTATTTCATTTTTTGAATAAATATATAAAATATAACTTAGGATTCATTTCTTTTGGTCAGAGTGGAATCTCAAGAGGGGGTGAATTGAGTTCCTACTTAAAATTTATGATAAAAACTTTATTATAATGATCCCCAAAATTTTGAAAACGACCCAGTTAATTAATGAAGTGGAGATATAGATGTCTAATTGGTCGAAAGGTTTCTGAAAGTGTGATTAGTCCTAATTTGAATTAGTGTATAACACTTATTCAACTTTTGAAACAGGTTTTATGAATTAAACACATACACACACTTACCTAAACTAACTATCAAAGTGAATGAAAAACATATTTATGTTTTTGCAATAAGTAGCGGAAAATAGAGAAAACAGAGTAAAACAAAATATAGAACACTGAAAAGTTAAACAATAGGTTTAGTCTCCAATTGAGACTTAATCCTCTATACTTGGTTACCACCTACCACCAAGTAGTTTATATTAACAATAAACTTGATACATAGCCTGTATCAGGCTTTACAAAAGTTATCACAAATTGTCCAGGGTTCCCACCCTCTACCACTATTCTTTGTGGGAAAGACGAACAATACAAGCCACACATGGTCTCTTCCATAGTTATACATGGGAACAAAATTTAGGTGAGGTTTGATGTGAGGATATTCAATATCCTCCAGTTTAAGCACAGAGACAGTGTGTGTAACAGACAGACACACACACTTATCACAAATGTAAAATGAAGGAACACAATAGAGAAAAAATGATGAGATAGAGTTTAGAAGGCTCTATATAAGGCCCCGACCTTAAACCTTACTTAATATTGAATTAAATTAATAATTCACATTGAGGATCTTTTCAGGTTTAGAGTTTTAGAGAATTAGGACATAACTATTACATCTCAAAAGATTACAAAGAAGAAACTTCTACTGGGTTTCCATAAAATAAAAACTCTTAAAAAGAAACATTTCTAGTTCCATGTTTTAGTTAGCATGACTTTCCCTTGATCCCATCCTTGACCCTATTCCACGTTAAGTCCTGTGAAAAACATTTCAAAAACTTGGGATGAGCATAAAAAGCTCAGTAAGGGATACACAAAGAATGAAAACTATTAGTTTTTAAAAACAACAAGTAAACCATGTATACTTTAACAAAGTAATACTTTTCACCTTTTAAAAGTAGTAAAAACTCTTCACTGAATAAAAGTTCATTTCTTACCCTTATGTAATCAAAAGATTACCATAAAACCCATATAAAGATCACATAACATATAAAGGTAACTTGGGAAATAAACATACTTAAGTGGAATAACCATAAGGTCGACTTCCACACATATCACTTAATGTAATAGCCATTCGGCCAACTTCCATACATACTTAATGGAATAGCCATACGGCCGACTTCCATAACCAATTCATTGGAGGTTATAACATAACCACCCGTCCTGGTATTCACGGCACCACCCGTCATATGGTTCATCACGTAACCACCCGTCAAATGTCCAAGTACCATTATAAAATTAGAACACATAAAACCAACATAAAGGAATGATAACATTTCCACATTTTAATCACAATATATCATTTAAATAAATTGACATAATAGAATCCTTTATCAAAACCATTTTCAATACCAAAATACAAAAAAAGTATTTGGTATTTATTTTATTTTAAAAAACATTACGGCTTGTTGGGGAAGCCAAAGACCAAATAATACTCGTGGCGGCAGAGAAGTCGTTGTCACCGCAAACGTATGACAAAAACATTCCCTTTTTTCGTTTAGTAAAACGCTTCGTATAAAAATATTCCTTTTGAATAAATGTAAAAGTCAAAGGGGTTTATACACCGTATTAAAGAAAGTGGTGTATAAAACAAAAATGTGCCTCAATGAAAGGAGATTGAGACGAAGTCCCTTACAAAGACGGTATCCTTGGTTTAAGGATAAATCAATTACATAATTATGTGTGACAAACGAATACACCCAATATAAGTGGATATTAAGTGTAAAACAAACAGAGGTTATTCACACATATTCATAGAATTACATATTCAATGAGTACAAGATTATCCCAAAGAATCAAATTTGGGTTAAGAAGTTCCCTTGCAAAACTTCAGCAGCCTAACAGCGCCACCCAAAACTTCCAAAATGGATTGATGAGAGAGAATAGGGTCTCTCATCATATGAACAATAAAAAAATACAGTAAGAGTAATATAAAAGAACATCCCAATAACAATAAAGATGAGCTTTAAAAGGAATGACATAAAAGAGCGTACTTAAAAAGAAAGAGAGGAGTAGGATCCCTTACCTCGGGTCCGACTTGACTCGATCGTTCTTTAAAGTCCTGAATAATAAAATTGAGTTAATTTCAATTTGCTTAAGAAACTTTTTCAAGTTCATTATTCCTTTTATATCACTTATTTACATTTTATAAACATTATGTAATCATTTAATTTAATAATGTTTGTTTTGTCGATATTTGGTTCTTAAGTCGAAAGTGAACATCTTACAATTACATGTTGTTCGTGTGGTCAAAGGTTCATTATATCCAGAATGATATTAATGATTTGGATATCATATATATCATATATATCTAGAATATACATGTATTTATAATATTACATAATCATTTAGAGGTAAGAAATGAAATGCATCGTTCATGGAGACGGTAAGTCGTACGTACGCATGAACGCTACTTTCATTTCTTTGTCATATTAATGGAATTAAAACTAAATTATAGGTATGTATATTTTAATTCCAGAATTATATTCATCATTTATATGTAACATACATTATATATATCCATTATAAATATGTACTTATAATAGTACATTATATTTGGGGATAAGAAATGAAATGCACCGTTCATGGAGACGGTAAGCCGTACGTACGCATGAACGCTACTTTAATTTCTATCTCATAAATTAATGGAAATAAATAATAATTATATAGAGGTATATTATAATTATAGTATAACATCATATATAATAACTTTAAATCCATCCTTTATACGTCCCATATATGGCATTAACGAATGACATCACTTTGAGTGGGCGGTAGTCCGCACTTCCTTAAATGAAGATATCGTGTTTACCCATAATGGAAACCATAAAGGTATGACATAAATGAAAAATACAGAAGCTTAAGTAAAACATAAACATATTATATATCATATATAAATCTAGTGACATCTTAATGGCCACCTTTGAAGGTGTTATATGAGTGTTGAACAATCATCGTTTCATGAGGCAAATATTCTCTATTCACGGAAACATTATGTTTTTAACCATTAGATGTAGGTGTGTGTAAGTGTAGCTAGAATACTTTTTATAACAACATCCTAGTATATTTAAGATACTGGATTTGTTACAAAAGAAATGAATAAAAAGAGTTTAGGGGGTTGGAGAGGCAAAATAAAACAAAAGGACTCAAGTGAAGACATTACCTTAAAATCGGGTAACTCCCTTTGGTTTGGGCTCAAAGGCTTCCTTGGGGAGACTTCTGCCCAAAGTGAGGCTTCAAGGAGTAAGATAAAGAAGTGGAGAGACAAAATGGGCAGGGGTTGGCTGAGACAAAGGCTTTGAGAGTGTGGGTAAGGAGGTAGAGGTGGGGGCCTTTTATAAGAGGAGAGGAGGGGCACTCTTGTAAAGTTACAAAATGTTACTTTATTTTCAAAAGAGTTTCGGATTTTAAAGGTCCCACATTGATGTATTTCGAGGATAAGGTGATAAGGGTTTGAAATCCACTCATCCAATAGGTTTTGGACATGTGTAGGTCTTAGATATTACATTATCTTTCCATTTTATTTAAATCGTCAAGTAATGAGGTCATCGCTGCATCATCATGATGTCATAAATAATTTAATTTATTTAATGTCTAAAAATTATAAAAAAAACTGTGATGTAGGAAATATTTTTATCTTTCCAATGACTATTTATAGTCAAAACTCTTACTTGTATAACCCCATGTAAAAATTGTTTTAGTAAAACATCTCATGTTTGTGTCATTTTTACTTTATCATTAAATAAAAAGGTATTTATGTCATTTTCCAACCAAAGTGGCTCCATGGGGTCCCCAAGTTGACCCATGGATTTTCTTGGTCGGCCATGACACATCCAATGAGGGTAGGACATGTGTCTAGGTCATTTCATTTTATTAAAACATTATTCTTACCTTAAACTACACTAATTACCTCTAATCGCGATTAAAAACTTAATAAGTTACTATTCACCAAAAAATTATTCTAATCCCATTGAACCACATTTTACTTCTTAATGAAAACCATTTATGTTGGATTTTTGAAATTCAAAACACAAATATGGAAAATTTTCATTTAAACGGAAAATCAGTTTTTATAAGTACCACTTAGTGGTTTCACTATTCATCAAAAATTGATGTTTTTCAGAAAATTACCAAAAATTCACCCTAACCTATATTTTAAACTAAGAATTCAAAAATTATGTCTATTTTACAAAATTCAAAAAAAATATAACTTGCATTAATTAATTTAATAATTAATTCCCGCTGTCAAAACAAATAGCGTGTTTTTATGAAACAAAAAGTATCAAAAGATTGACACTAGTTTATGTCCGATTTCAAAGTGAAATTAATTCCAAGGACCACTATTGTATTAAATGGTAAAAATATATTCTAATTTAACTTTAAAACCAATTCAAAAGATAATCTAATCATATAAATAAATTAGATTAAAAAGAGGTTTTGAATTAAAATACAACATTTTTCACTATTCATTAAAAATTGAACTTTTTCGGAAAAATACCAAAAATTTACACAAAGTAAATTTTGATGTCCCAATTCTAAATAAGAATTTTATTTTTTCAAATATAACACATAAAATTGTCAAAAAGTGGATTTAAAAGAGGTTCGCCATCAAAAGGCGGTTAATCGACCTTTTAAAAAATATTAGAATGTTTACGCTTAAAATTGGATTCATTCGCATTTTTAATCCTCTAACATTTATTGTAAAAAGTAAAAATATTTGATGAACATATATAATCATTTGGTAGTTAGTTCTGTTCATTCCCGCCATTACAACGGATAGGTGTTAACTACCATTTAAAATAATATTATTTTATTATTAGAGTGCAACGTAAGATTCCCAAGAAACTCGTTGTTGCGTATTGGGTACGCCATCGAGCATAGCATCCCCTTTAAAGTAATATTAATATTTGATTCACAAATATGGATAAATATAAAGATTTCATATTCTTTATTTACCTGGGGTGTTACATCCTTCCCCCCTTTTGGGAATTGCGTCCTCCCAATTTTAAAATTGGGCTTGGAAACATCCTTGAATGTCCCACATCGGAACAAGAGTCGGTAAAACAATCACTTTAAAATAAAGAAAAATAAGTACAGAGGTCACCCGAGTTAACCCATAATAGGATTTTGTGTAGGAAAACATGGACATTGAAGAAAAAGAAAAGGGTGATGTTCTTGAGGGAGAGTGATAGTAAACATGTCTAGGAGAAAGTTAACCATAAGAAAATCACAAACTTGTGATGGGTTAAACGGTATTCGATTCCCCAGTAGGAAAAGTTAATAGACAACATTTTGTTTTAAGTTAATTTTTATTGAGGAATTTATTCATAAGGAAACATAATCACTTATCATGTTGACTTTCATCTTTTATTAGATTCTTTACACAAACTCATATTTTCTCCAAAAGACGAGTATTTAGGAAGACTTGTTCATAGTAAGAGTACTATACTAAACTTCTAGAGAATCGCCTAATCCACCAAAGAGAACTATATACTTCCCATGTCTTTAGGCTTTAACCAAAACCAAAACCAAAAAGGTTAGTACAAGATCAGATAATCCAGAAATGGATAACCCTTTAAAAAGAAAATCTATGCTTAATCTTTAAAATTTGTCCAACAAAACCCAAAGTTCAACGAGGACCATTCAATAATCAATTTGTCCATAAAATTCTTCAAAGTAAACCAAACTAAGATTGAAACCCAAATATTTGAAGGATTTAGTCACATAGTCTTCCAAGTTAAATCGTAACATTTATCTCCAAACAACATCAGTTGCTCTTAATGTCTCGTATTGAAAAGTAATTAACCTAATCACATATCCTCCATGATAGGTTAATAAATATCCATAGATAACCCAAAATCAACTTACTCTTAATTCATAAAATCATATAACTAAAAAGAATCAGTCAAACTAACCAGGGACTTCACGTAGTCCAGTGGTAGGTGATAAGTACCAGTTGCACTTTCGTTGTGGGTTCGATTCCCGCAGCTTTGTCTGACGCGACGGGTTGTCACACGGTCTGCGTGTTTTCCTTTTTATAAAACTCCATAAATAACCCTAACATGTTTTAACCTCAATCGTTTCCTTATACCTTTAATTTTCATCCGAATTCATTACGATCTCAACATCTTAATTCTTGAAGTCTTATTTCACCACCATAAGATAAAATAAAACGATTTCCAAAATGAAAACATCATACCTTGATCATGGATTCCACTCGGTTTCATCATCATCTTGCTCACGTAGGTAGAAGTCCCATGCATTACAACAATGATTTAGAGATCCTTCAAAATCATTTGCTTCCTCCTTCCAAATACACCTCGTACAACATGGGTCATATGGGTGTTCACAGAAAAACAGTTTTGGAAAATAATCATGTATGACATATAATTCCAAAACATCTGATAAAACATGATTTCTATAAAATAGTCGGACCGAAATTGAGTTGAAACTTTCTATTATTGGTCCTTTTAAAATACCATAAGTATGTGATTTGAGACTATATTTTAAAAGCAAATATAAATAGGTTTCGCAAGGGTCTCCTTCCTCAGCACCATTTTTAAAATCATAATATGCTTCAAATTCTTGTGATAAGGTAAAATATTTGAAAATACCTTGATAATATTTACCTTTCTTGAAAATATGAGAATATTTTGAAAATAGTATTTGTCTAAAAACATCCCATGATCCACGATGATAACGAGGTATAGTGGAGGTGTTTGATATCTCAAACAACTGCTTTCAAGTGAGTTGTATGCAAGAAAAAGTTTCACAATCATCCGAAGATGACTTTGCAATAATTATTGCAAGCATGTCATCAGGAAGAGATAGGAATGTCGATTGAGATCCTTCTCCTTCCATTCGTAACCGACTTTACTTGACCTAAAAAAATGTTATAAAACAAGGATTTAACTGAAATAATAGATATAGGGACTAATCATGTGTCTCACAAGAACTCCTAATCCCTACAGTTGTCTAAACCTCCCTTTGATACCAACTATAAGGCCTCAGCCTTAAACCTTACTTAATATTGAATTAAATTAATAATTCACATTGAGGATCTTTTCAGGTTTAGAGTTTTAGAGAATTCGGAAATAACTATTACATCTCAAAAGATTACAAAGTAGAAACTTCTACTAGGTTTCCATAAAATAAAAACTCTTAAAAAGAAACATGTCTAGTTCCATGTTTTAGGTAACATTACTTTCCCTTGATCCCATCCTTGACCCTATTCTACGTTAAGTCCTGTGAAAAACATTTCAAAAACTTGGGATGAGCATAAAAATCTCAGTAAGGGATACACAAAGAATGAAAACTGTTAGTTTTTCAAAACAACAAGTAAACCATGTATACTTTAACAAAGTAATACTTTTCACCTTTTCAAAGTAGTAAAAACTCTTCACTGAATAAAAGATCATTACTTACCCTTCTGTAACAAAAAGATTACCATAAAACCCATATAAAGATCACATAACAAATAAAGGTAACTTGGGACATAAGCATACTTAAGTGGAATAACCATAAGGTCGACTTCCACACATATCACTTAATGGAATAGCAATTCGGCCAACTTCCATACAAACTTAATGGAATAGCCATACGACCAACTTCCATACCCAATGCATTGGAGGTTATAATGTAACCACCCATCCTGGTATTCACGGCACCACCCGTCATATGGTTCATCACGTAACCACCTGTCAAATGTCCAAGTACCATTATAAAATTAGAACACATAAAACCAACATAAAAGAATGATAACATTTCCAAATTTCAATCACAATATATCATTTAAATAAATTGACATAATAGAATTCTTTATCAAAACCATTTTCAATACCAAAATACAAAAAAAGTATTTGGTATTTATTTTATTTTAAAAAACATTACGGCTTGTTGAGGAAGCCAAAGACCAAATAATACTCGCGGCGGCGGAGAAGTCATTGTCGCCTCATACGTACGACAAAAACATTCCCTTTTTTCGTTTAGTAAAACACTTCATATAAAAAGATTCCTTTTGAATAAACGTAAAAGTCAAAGGGGTTTATACACCGTATTAAAGAAAGTGGTGTATAAAACAAAAATGTGCCTCAATGAAAGGAGATTGAGACGAAGTCCCTTACAAAGACGGTATCCTTGGTTTAAGGATAAATCAATTACATAATTATGTGTGACAAAAGAATACACCCAATATAAGTGGATATTAAGTGTAAAACAATCAGAGGTTATTCACACATATTCATAGAATTACATATTCAAGGAGTACAAGATTGTCCCAAAGAATCAAATTTGGGTTAAGAAGTTCCCTTTCAAAACTTCGGCAGCCTAACGGCGCCACCCAAAACTTCCAAAATGGATTGATGAGAGAGAATAGGGTCTCTCATCATATGAACAATAAAAAAATACAGTAAGAGTAATATAAAAGAACATCCCAATAACAAGAAATACGAGCTTTAAAATGAATGACATAAAAGAGCGTACTTAAAAAGAAAGAGACGAGTAGGATCCCTTACCTCGGGTCCGACTTGACTCGATCGTTCTTTAACGTCCTGAATAATAAACTTGAATTAATTTATATTTTCTTAAGAACCTTTTTAAAGTTCATTATTCCTTTTATATCACTTATTTCCATTTTATAAACATTATGTAATCATTTAAGTTAATAATGTTTGTTTTGTCGATATTTGGTTCTTAAGTCGAAAGTGAACTTCTTACAATTACATGTTGTTCGTGTGGTCAAAGGTTCATTATATCCAGAATGATATTCATGATTTGGATATCATATATATAATATATATCCAGCATATACATGTATTTATAATATTACATAATCATTTAGAGGTAATAAATGAAATGCACCGTTCATGGAGACGGTAAGCCGTACGTACGCATGAACGCTACTTTCATTTCTTTGTCATATTAATGGAATTAAATCTAAATGAGAGGTATGTATATTTTAATTCCAGAATTATATTCATCATTTATATGTAACATATATTATATATATCCATTATAAATATGTACATACAATAGTACATTACATTTGGGGATAAAAAATGAAATGCACCGTTCATGGAGACGGTAAGTCGTACATACGCATGAACGCTACTTTCATTTCTATCTCATACATTAATGGAAAGAAATAATAATGATATAGAGTTAAATTATAGTTCCAGTATAACATCATATATAATAACTTTAAATCCATCATTTATACGTCCCACATATGGCATTAACGAATCACATCACTTTGAGGGGGCGGTAGTCCGCACTTCCTTAACTGAAGATATCACGTTTATCCATAATGGAAACCATAAAGGTATGACATAAATGAAAAATACAGAAGCTTAACTAAAACATAAACATATTATATATCATATATAAATATAGTGACATCTTAATGGCCACCTTTGAAGGTGTTATGTGAGTGTTGAACAATCATCGTTTCGTGAGGTAGAAATTCGCCATTCACGGAAACAGTATGTTCTTTAACCATTAGATGTAGGTGTGTGTAAGTGTAGCTCGAATCCTTCTAATAACAACATCCTAGTATATTTAAGATACTGTAGTTGTTACAAAATAAATTAATAAAAAGAGTTTAGGGGGTTGGAGAGACAAAATAAAACAAAAGGACTCAAGTGAAGACATTACCTTAAAATCGGGTAACTCCCTTTGGTTTGAGCTCAAAGGCTTCCTTGGGAAGACTTCTGCCCAAAGTGAGGATTCAAAGAGTAATATAGGGAAGTGGAGAGACAAAATGGGAAGGGTTTGGCCGAGCCAAAGGCTTTGGGATTGTGGGTAAGGAGGTAGAGGTGGGGGCCTTTTATAAGAGGAGAGGAGGGGCACTCTTGTAAAGTTACAAAATGTTACTTTATTTTCAAAAGAGTTTCGGATTTTAAAGGTCCCACATTGATGTATTTCGAGGATAAGGTGATAAGGGTTCAAAATACACCCATCCAATAGGTTTTGGACATGTGTAGGTCTTAGATATTACATTATCTTTCCATTTTATTTAAATCGTCAAATAATGAGGTCATCGCTGCATCATCATGATGTCATAAATAATTTAATTTATTTAATGTCTAAAAATTAATAAAAAAAACTATGATGTAGGAAATATTTTTATCTTTCCAATGAATATTTATAGTCAAAAATATGACATGTATAACCCCATGTAAAAATTGTTTTAGTAAAACATATCATGTTTGTGTCATTTTTACTTTATAATTAAATAAAAAGGTATTTATGTCATTTTCCAACCAAAGTGGATCCATGGGGTCCCCAAGTTGACCCATGGATTTTCTTGGTCAGCCATGACACATCCAATGATGGTGGGACATGTGTCTAGGTCATTTCATTTTATTAAAACATTATTCTTACCTTAAACTACACTAATTACCTCTAATCGCGATTAAAAACTTAATAAGTTACTATTCACCAAAAAATTATTCTAATCCCATTGAACCACATTTTACTTCTTAATGACAACCATATATATCAGATTTTTGAAATTAAAAACACAAATATGGAAAAATTTCATTTAAATGGAAAATCAGTTTTTATAAGTACCACTTAGTGGTTTCACTATTCATCAAAAATTGATGTTTTTCAGAAAATTACCAAAAATTCACCCTAAGCTATATTTGATACTCCGAATTCAAAAATGATGTCTATTTTACAAAATTCAAAAAAATATAAGTTTCATTAATTAATTTAATAATTAATTCCCGTTGTCAAAACAAATTGCGTGTTTTTATGAAACAAACAGTATCAAAAGATTGACACTAGTTTAAGTCTGATTTCAAAGTGAAATTAATTCCAACGACCACTATTGTATTAAATGGTAAAAATATATTCTAATTTAACTCTAAAACCAATTCAAAAGATAATCTAATCATATAAATAAATTATATTAAAAAGAGGTTTTGAATTAAAATACAACATTTTTCACTATTCATTAAAAATTGAACTTTTTTGGAAAAATACCAAAAATTTACACAATGTAAATTTTGATGTCCCGATTCTAAAGAAGAATCTTATTTTGTCAAATATAACACATAAAATTTTCAAAAATTGGATTTAAAAGAAGTTCGCCATCAAAAGGCTGTTAATCGACCTTTAAAAGAATATTAGAATGTTTACGCTTAAAATTGGATTCATTCGCATTTTTAATCCTCTAACATTTATTGTAAAAAGTAAAAATATTTGACGAACATATATAATCATTTGGTAGTTAGTTCTATTCATTCCCACCATTACAATGTCTAGGCATTAACTACCATTTAAAATAATATTATTTTATTATTAGAGTGCAACGTAAGATTCCCAAGAAACTCGTTGTTGCATATTGGGTACACCAGCGAGCATAGCATCCCCTTTAAAGTAATATTAATATTTGATTCACAAATATGGATAAATATAAAGATGTAATATTCTTTATTTACCTGGGGTGTTACACTCTATGTGTTTGTAGTTCATCTCTTGACTCCTTGAAGTGATGAATTTGAAGCTGGAGTTTTTCTTTGGAAGTTGTCTCCAAAACAGAGTGTCACAACTCCAGGTTATAGTTTTCAGGAATTGAATGTTCTGCTTGTTGAGTTTATTGAATGTTTATGAGACATAGAATGCAACCTCAAGTTATTTTCCTGAAATGATTTTCTTTAAGTTATTGGGGTTCGTAGTGAAGGTGATCGAATGGTTCTTTTGTGTTCTTAAGTAGTTTATTCCTAATGCATTTAACTTCTAGACCGGTATTACTCATTTTTCTCTGGGCCTCATTGTCTCTTTCTTTCTTGGTCTTCTCTTTTTTATTTGAGGTCTGCCAATAGGAGTAATTACATCATGTGAAATCTTTCTCGTACCTCATACTGCCAAGATATGGTCTCCTGGTATGCCTACAATAATCATTAATTAAAGTCAGAAGCATTAAAGTTAGAAAATATGACTTTTATAATAATCATAAGAATTTGAAAAAGTATGGAGTAGAAGAATATGGTAGACTGGAAATGGTATCCTTCACAACAGTAGGCAGTGCACATCGGTAAGCATTCATCGATAACCTTTCCAATGATAACCTTCCATCAATAACTCTCCATTGGTAGCCTTTTATCAGTGACTCTTCATTGGTAACCTTTCATCGGTAGGCTTGCATCGGTAAACATTCATCAGTGACTCTCCATCGGTAACCTTTCATCGATAGGCTTGCATCGGTAACCTTTCATTGGTGACTCTCCATCAGTAACCTTTAATCGGTGACCCTTCATCGGTAAGCTTTCATTGGTGACCCTTTAGTAGTAGGCTTGCATCGATGACGTTGCATCGATAACCTTTGCATTGATAACCTTTACATCAATGACCTTTGCATCGGTGACCTTTTAATCGGTGACTTTTGCATCAGTAACCTTTGCATCAGTAACCTTTTCATCGGTGACCTATGCACTTAGATAAATTTTTCACTGTAAGCTTAAACCAACAAGTAGTGAGATTAAAATTATATGAATATTACTTTGATATAAACATGATTTTCACATAAATTATTATCTTGTAAGAGGAACATAATAATCACATAAAGAAAACAAGATCTGGGATTATCAAAACATGATTTGGGATTATCAAAACATGTGAGTCCAATAATATCCCCTTTTTTGATAATCACAAATTATATCAGTATTTTCTAAATTAGGGTTAAGCACATCTGCTAATTTCATCATTGATGTTAGCATACACATACTATTATATCATTACAACTAAATTGAAGATAGACAACTGAAACACTTAACACTTCTCTCCCTTTGGGTAACTGTGAGATTCAAGATTCAAGTTTAAATATTTCTCCCCCTTTGTGATTAACATAAAGCATACATACCAAAAAGATAGAAAAAGAGAGTGTTTTATTAATAAAAAAGTAGTACAATATACAAAAATAAATACACTGGTCCCTATCAGCTAAGACATTCCAAACTCAATCCACATCAGATATGGTTATTGGAGCTTTGTCTTTGGAAGCTAAGGATACAGGTTCGGAAGGTGGAGGGATAAGCTGATGGATGGAAGTTAGCAGTGTAGGAGGAGCTACAACAGAAGAATCAGTAGACCTGTTGTATGTATATCTCTGAGGAATGGTGGGGGTCAGGCTTCTGATGTCCTATGCATGATTCATCATAGGTGAAACACTAGCAGATCCTGAGGCACCTGAGGTAGAAGGCAAGGTTGGAGGAACAATGATGGGTGTGCAGTCCACATGGAGGAAGGGTAACATAATATTTCTGAAATCTATAATAATACTTCCTCCTCTTTACATATAAGAAATGAAATCATCCTTATTCTCCATAAATTTCTCTAAGACAGGAGTCAACACTCTAAACTTTCTCATTTGATCCTTAAATGCTTGAGTGACAGGAGGGATTCTCATGTTTTCCAAAACCAGCTTAAAGTGGCAATCCATCTGATTCTTAGTGTAGAACCATTTGTAATAGAAGTCAACTTGATCCTTGATGGCATTCTAATCTTGAGCAGCTTCCCTTAAATAATTTTCCACAAGGTTATGAATTTCCATGGTAATGGAAATGACCTGAGAGGATAAGGTACTATCACCAGAGAACTTTTCTACTTCTTTTATAACAACATTCCTAAAAGAATCAATGTCAACTGTAGGAAAGGCTGAAGAAGATGCAGATGCACCCATAGGTGCCATAGTGAAAGCCACAGTCTCCTTAAATGATTTGGTTAGCCCACTAATCAGCCTTTTTTACATAATCATCTTGGCCTTTCACATGTGTTTCCATGGACTTCTTAAAATCCTCAAACACTGTGACCATTTGTTGAACAACACTTTTAACATATCTAAGATATCTATCCACTTGAGCCCTTGAATCCATATAGGAGTACAAGCTTGCAATTGACTATTTCACACATTCCACAGAATCTGCAATGGTTTTCACTTGACTTTGGTATTCCTTCACTTCATGAAACAAACTGGAGTGAAAGGCGGATATCACCATTTCTAAAGAAGATGCTACGAACTCCTGATTGAGAGTCACTGGTCTCTTTATGCTAACAGATCTATCATCAATGTGCCTCTTCAAATATGACTTTATTGATTCCAAATCTTCTTTCTTCACATAGTCTCGAGGTAAAAGAACAACTGGCTACCCAATAGTGGTTTCTGAAACAGGAGAAATTGGAGGACTTCTAATAGGCTGGTCATCTTCAGAATCTCCATAATCTAAGCCTAAGACCACAAATCCAAGATCTTCTGTCTAGTTCTCTATTCCATGAGCAACAACAACTGATCATGTATAAATAGGTTCCTCCCACACAGGTGGAGCATTCTCCTGATCAACCATATCCATCTCTGCCATACCTCCTTGAGCAACTACATTAATATGAGGGTCCACTGCTACTTCTTCTACTAAATATTCAATTACTTATAAAGCAATTTCATCTTCAACTGAATCAACAACTTCTTCATCTACACTTTAAATCATTTCTATATGTCCTATTAGAGGACTAAAACTTAGAAATTCCTCTTCACTATCAGTAGCAGATGTCTCAAAGTCATCATGAATTGAATCAGTGTCCTCATCCTCATCTGAGGTTCCTCTAATTTCAATTAATACATTTTCTACCCATTATTCCCCACTGATCTCCTCATAATCACTATCCCTTAGGACAGTCCCCCTTCTAGGCAATCTCTTTGGTGGGATAGGCTCACTAAAGGATACAGTATTAGCACAAGGATCTTAAGGATGGTCTGGATCAATCTTATCATCTATAAGAGATTCCTCTCTTTTTGGCATAGCAACAACTTCTCCTTCTTCATCTGAATATGCAGGTTCTACTTCACTAGGATTAAGACCCGGGTCTCCCTTATTTTCAGGCCTAGTGGGATAAGAAATAGGGTTAAACTTTTCATATACCTTATCCTCATCATTCACCAATATCCTCATCCATTGATTCCATTTAATCTTCATCATCTTGCTAATCACTGTGGTGATGCAATGGTTATCCCTCACAACAATAGTTTCTTCTTTAGCTCCAACAACACCTTTCACTTTCACCATAAGGGATATCAACTTAGCATGAAATAGGGCATTGGATTTGGAACTGGGCTTGTTCATATCTTCTGGTTGAATCATCAACAACCTACTTAAGTTTATTTTCTATCCATGTTTTAATAGATACAAAATAAATACATCATGAAATTTTAGTGTAGCGAAGTCCCCTCTCCTGGGACATAAAACATGCTGGACAAACTTGAACAATAGCTTATCTTCTCCTTCTATATCAACAGTAATGATTTTCCTAGGGATCCCACTCCCTGTCAGTTTGGACAAGGATTCTTCATAACAGAATAACTGAGTCGTGAGAGGTATCACTCCTGATTAGTAATCATAAATCCCTTCATGTGGTACTCTCATACATTCATCTCATTCAACAGAGGAGAAGCTCACACTTACTCAATTTACTCTGGAATTCATCCGGTTCTCATTTTCAGATTGCTCAAATCATAGATATTCATAAAACACCTTCACATGCTTCAGATAATAAGGTCCATCATTGTTTGCAAAGCACTCGACCCAACCTTGAGCTTCAAGTGCCTTCAGCACTAAAGATCGGCTCGTCAGCAGCCATTCCGAGCTAAGCTCCTTCTCAATCACTATTTTACTCTTTGATAAATGTGGGTTAAGCACCTTTTCCACTATCTAGATTCCACTACTAGACTCAGCTCTAGGTCTCTTAGGATCGGGCGTGTCTCCTTCACCATCAACCAATGGCCTTTTCACTCTTGCCATCAATCTGGAGTGGTTCGAGGATTTCGGAAGAGGGTTAGGTTTAGGATTAGGGGGAAAACGTTTTGAGAGAGAGTTTCATGTGGATCGAAATGTTGTCTATGTTATAATTTTATTATTTAGGGATAGAGAAAACTAATCATGTAAAAGAACAAATAAAAAAAATTCAACTTCTAGCAGAAAGAAAACACGAATTCCAATAAAATATCGACTATCGGTAAGAAATCATTAGTAAGGTCCTATTGGTAAGGTCCAACGGTAGGGTCCTATCAGTAAGGTACAATGGTGAGGTTCTATTAGTAAGGTCCAATGGTGAGGTTCTATCGGTAAGGTCAAACAGTGAGGTTTTATCGGTAAGGTCCAACAATGAGGTTCTATTGGTAAGGTTTTTAATGGTGAGGTTTCTAACGGTGAGGTTTCTAACGGTGAGGTTTCTAACAGTGAGGTTTCTAACAGTGAGGTTTCTAACGGTGAGGTTTCTAACGGTGAGGTTTCTAATGGTGAGGTTTCTAATGGTGAGGTTTTTAATGGTGAGGTTTCTAATAGTGATGTTTCTAACGGTGAGGTTTCTAATGATGAGGTTTCTAATGGTGAGGTTTCTAGCAGTGAGGTTTCTAATGGTGAACTTTCTAAAAGTGAGGTTTTTAACGGTGAGGTTTCTAATGGTGAGGATTCTAACGGTGATGTTTCTAATGGTGAGGTTTCAAATGGTGAGGTTTATAATAGTGAGGTTTCTAATGGCGAGGTTTCTAATGGTGAGGTTTCTAGCGGTGAGGATTCTAATGGTGAGGTTTCTAAATCAACAGTTTATCATACCCAACTAATGTTTGATGTAGTTTAACCTCTAATAATTTAAAGGCTTTATGAATATATCAGCCAATTAGTGTTCAGTGCTGATGAATTCAATAGTGATATCACCTCTTTGATAATGATCTCTCAAGAAGTGATGTCTCACATAAATGTGCTTTTTCCTAGCATGAGATATTGGATTTTTAGAGATGTAAATAGCACTTGTGTTGTCAATGTTTATAAAGACATGTTTGAATTGATATCCATAATCTAGTAAGGTGTGTTTCATCCATAGAATTTGAGCACAAAAACTACCTGCAGCTATATATTCAGCTTTGGCAGTAGATAATGCAATATAATCATATTTCTTACTACACCATGATACTAGTGACATGCCTAACATGTGACATGTTCTAGAGGTGCTCTTTTTATAAAATGTGAAACCAAAAAAATCAGTATCCGAATAACTTATTAAATCAAACGGTTGTCCTCTTGGATAAAAATGTCCTAAATTTATAGCAAATATGAGATTTTTAAAAATCCTTTTAACAACTGTTAAATGAGAATCTTTGGGATTGGCTTGAAAATGATCACACATGTATACACTAAACATAATGTCAGGCCTTCTAGAATTAAGGTATAGAAGACACCCAATCATACCTTGATAATTGGTTTGATCCACTGGTTTACCAGTTTCATTAGCATCCAACTTACAAGTGGTACTCATAGGTGTATCACTACAATTATTACTATCTAAACCAAAATGATTTAGAAGATTCTTAGTGTATTTACTTTGATATAAAATAATACCATTTTTATTTTGAAAATTTTGAAATCCAAGGAAAAATTTATGTTCTCCCATTAAACTCATTTCAAATTCATCTTGCATCATTTTTGAAAAATCAATACATAAAGAGTTTTTAGAGTATCCAAAAATTATATCATCTACATAAATTTGTATTATTAAAACCTCTTTGGAAATTTTTTTAATAAACAAAGTAGGATCTGTTATCCCTTTAGTAAAATCTTTTTAGATAAGAGAGGAACTAATTCTATCATACCAAGCTCTTGGAGCTTGTTTTAGACCATATAAGGCTTTAGAATATTTAAAAACATAATTTGGAAAATGGGGATTTGTAAATCCAGGGGTTGTTCAACAAATACATCTTCAACTATGTACCCATTTAAAAATTCACATTTGGCATCCATTTGATAAAGTTTAAAATTCAGATGAGCTGTATAAGAAAGTAGTATCCTAATGGCTTCTAGTCTAGATACAGGAGAAAAAGTTTCATCTGATTCTATTCTTTATTCTTGATTATATCCTTGTTCTACTAGTCTAGCCTTGTTTCTAACTATGTTTCCAGATTCATCAAATTTATTTCTAAACACCCATTTAGTGCCTATGGTCAAAGTGTATTTAGGTATATCTACTAATTCACAATATTTGTTTCTTTCAAACTGATTCAATTTTTCTTACATATTGATCAACCAAAAATCTTCACTGATTGCATCATTAATATTTTTGGGTTCAAGATGTGAAATAAAAGCTTGATGTTCAACCTGATTTCTCAGAGAAGCTCCAGTTTGAGTCCCTCTATTTAAATCAATTACTACATTATCCAAAGGATGATTTTTTAGTGTTCCAATACCCCAAGAAAAAGTTGAATTGGACTCCTCTTGAATGTATATAGGTTTAGATTCACTATGCTCGGATTCTAGAAAATTTCTAGAACTGGTTGTTTTCACTGGAATATTACTGTCTTTATCATTAAAACCCAGAATTGACATATCTTTCACAAAATGTTCAAGAGTGGTTTTTGATTCATGTGGATCAGTCTCATAAAATTTGACATGAACAGATTCTTCCACATATTTGGTTCTCTTATTTAATACTCTATAGGCTTTACTAGAGATTGAGTAACCAAGGAAAATTCCTTCATCACTTTTTGAAGAAAATTTGTCAATATTATATTTTGTGTTAAGGATAAAGGCATTGCAACCAAAAACTCTAAAGTAATTAACCTTAGGCTTCCTATTATTTCAAATCTCATAATAAGTCTTCTTAAGAACATGTCTAATTATTACTGTAATGATAATGTAACAAGTTGTATTAATAGCTTCATCCCAAAAATAGATAGGTAGATTATACGCATTAAGCATAGTCCAGGCAATCTCTTGAAGTGTCCTATTTCTTCTTTCTAAAACTTCATTTTGTTGAGGTTTTCTAGGAGCAGAGAAATTGTGAGTATAGCCATTATGTAAGAAAAAGGATTCAAATTCCTAATTTCTAAACTCATGGCCATGATCACTTCTCAAGGTCTTAATTCTAAGTCCACTAAGATTTTCTACAGACATGGAATATTTAATGAAATAGGAACATTATTCACTTTTCTGAGCTAGAAAGTATACCCAAGTATATCTAGAAAAATCATCTACAAGAACATAAATATAGTGCTTCCCATTTAAACTTGAAACTCTAGATGGTCCAAAAAAATCCATGTGAACCAACTCGAGAGGTTGAGAAGTCGAAACATCTTTCTTTGGTTTGAAAGAAACTTTGTGTTGTTTTCCCTTTTGAGAACGATTAAAAACTTTGTTAAGAGGGAATTACAATTTATGTTAGTATCTAACTAAAGAATTCATATTCGGTTTCCTAAGTGAGTGCACATTTCAGTGTCCTAATATTTTGTGCCACAAACAAGATTCCTTATGAAACACATTTAAACAAGAAAAAATTTTCTTAGCGAAAGAATCTAAATCAGCAACATATAGATTCTAATTTCTAAGAGAAGTAAATATTAAATAATTTATAGAATTAAAAACATTGAATCCCTCATTTTCAAATTTAACATTGAAATGATCATCACAAAACTGAGATATACATAGAAGATTGTATTTTAACCCATCAAAAAAATGTACTTTTGAAATTAATACAACATTAGGGTTGCCAATTTGGCCTAAGCCGATGATCTTCTCTTTTGCATTATCACTGAATGTGACATGTCCACCATCATCTTTAATTAGGATTTTGAACAATGAGTAGTCTCATGTCATGTATCTTGAACATCCACTGTCCAAGTACCATAGAGTTTTATAGGATCTCTTTAAATGGTTTTCCTACAAAACAAATTAAGTGCAGGGTAAATTTGGAACCCAGATTTTCTTGGGTCTAGAGAGGTTAGAAAGTAAAAATTTAAGAACCCATACTTATCTCACAAATTTCCTATAATCAAAAGATATATTTTGAGACATAATCACTTTGTTTGGTCCTTTAGAGAATTTTTTTCATGAAATGGTCTAGAATTTGAACTAGGAGTTAACTGCCCAGATTTTGGAACAAATTCATTCTTAATCATTCTTCTCTATCCTAGCTAATTTCCTAGACCAGTTGTATATTTTGGATCAATCTATTTTCCTAGTAACTGAGTCAAGGTATCTATACCAGTAGTAAACTTTTCATGATCTATATTTAATTTTCCATTGGATAATTTGATTTCAGTATTTTATTTTAACAATTGAGAACATTTTTCTTTTTCAATATCCAGATCAGACTTATAATTGGAATTTAGAGAATGTTGTCTTTTCAATATTTTTTATTTATACTTGAGTTCATTAAAGGTATCCTCAATCATTCCACAGTATTCAAATAGTTCATCCTTAGTCATATTTTCATCATTTTTTTATTCACTTTCATTATTAGAATATTAATCATTATGTATAGGAGAATTGGGTGTTACCTCGGATGTTTCTTTCATGAAACGCATGTTTTTATGTTTGTTCTTATCATTATCAGAAGTGTCAGATCCACTAGGGCTATCTTCTGAAGCACTCCAAATTTATTTCATATCCTTTTTATAACCCTTTCCCTTGTCTTCATACTTCATATTAAATTTCATCTTGGAGAAATTAGCTTTCACAAGACCTTTTCATTTGAACTCATAACACACTATCTCATTTGTGTTATCATTCCATAATCTGTCCTTTTTTTCACTTTCCTTTATCATCATACCTTCCATTGTTGTTTTATTTTCTAAAGAACTTTTTCTTTCGGTTAAAATTCATGAATCTCCTTGCAAGATGATCCATCTCATCATCACTGTCAGAGTCTGATTCTTCACATGTGGAAGTGTCTAAAGGAGCTTGAACTTTTTCTTTTTCTCTGTTCTTTGAGGTAGCAGTCTTGAATGCTACAAATTTCTTCCTTGGTTCTTCATCTACTTCTTGATTGACCTTAACCTCTTATTCATACATCCTAAGCCTTCCAATTAGTTTCTTCACTGGTATCTAGCCTGTGTCACAAGATTCTTGGGTTGAAACAGAAGATCCTCTCCATCTGTCAGGTAGGCATTGAAGCAATCTCATAATCTAGTCCTTGTTGTCCATTGGTCTCCTAAGCAGACTCATGGTATTCACTATTTCATTGAAGTTGAGATACATTTCAAAAATAATTTCAACAGGATTCATTTTAAAAATATCATATTTAATAGTGTATGTATTTAATCTCATTTCTTTAACATTAGTTGTTCCCTCATGAAAAATAGCTATAGTACCCCAAATTTCATATGTAGTTTTACAAGATGATATTGTATTGAATTATTCATCACCTAGAGAATAGTACAAGGAATTCATTGCTTTACAATTATTATTATATGTAGCTTTAGTCAACTAAGACCATGTGTCCCTAGAAATAACAAGCAATACAGGTTATTCCTCAATTGTGTCCCAGATTTCATGTCCCATGATCTCTATATACATTTTCATTTTTAATTTCCACTAAGAATAGTTATTTCCATTAAAGAAAGGTGGTATGTTTTTATCTACACACTCAACTCTGTTATCCATTGTTAATTAGAATTTAAATAACTAAAAATTTAGATATGAAATTAATTTTGAGATCTTTAAGATACAACTAAAAAACATAGTAGAAAAGAATTTGAAAACATGAAAATAAAATCCACCTCTGATGCCAAATGTTGGTCGGAGTAGAATCTCAAGAGGGGGTGAATTGAGTTCCTATTTAAAATTTATGTTAAATCTTTTTTATAAAGATCCCCCAAATTTTGAAAATGGACCAGTTAATTAAGGCAATAGAGATATAGATGTCTAATTGGTCAACATGTTTCTCAAACGGTGATTAGTCCACAGTTGAATTAGTGTATAACACTTCTTCAAATTTTCAAACAATTTTAATGAATTAAACACATACACACACTTACATAAATTAACTATCAAAGTGAATGAAAAATAAATTTAGGTTTTTTCAATAAGTAGCGGAAAATAGATAAAATAGAGTAAAACAAAATATAGAACACAAAAAAGTTAAAGAGGTTCCGTCTCAAGCTGAGACTTAATTCTCTCCACTTGGTGATCACCTACCACCACGCAGTTTATATTAACAATAAACTTGATACACAGCCTGTATCGGGCTTTAAAACAGTTATCACAAACTATCCAGGGTTCACAACCTCTACCACTATTCTTCATGGGAAAGACAAACAATTAGACCACACATAGTGTCTTCCACTATTATACGTGGGAACAAAATGTAAGTGAGGTTTGATGTGAGGATATTCAGTATCCTCCAGTTTAAGCACAATGACATTGTGTGTAATAAAAAGACACACAAACATATCACAAATGTAAAATGAAGGAACAGAATAGAGAAAATATGATGATATAGAGTTTAGAATGCTCTATGTGTTTGTAGTTCAGCTCTTGACTCATTAAAGTGAAAAAATTTAAGCTGGAGTCTTTCTCTAGATGTTTTCTCCAAAGCATAGTTTCGCAACTCAAGGTTCTAGCTTTCAGGAATTGAATGTTATGATTCTTGAGTTGATTGAATGTTTATGAGACATGGTAGGCAACCTCGATTTTCTTTCCTGAAATGATCATCTTGAAGTTCTTGGGGTTTTCAGTGAAGGTTTCTGAATGGTTCCTCTGTATTCTTCAGTAGTTTCTTCCTCATGCATTTAACTTTTGGACTTTAATTACTCGTTTTTTATATGCCTCGTTGTATCTTTCTTCCTCCGTATTCTCTTTTATATTTGAGGTCCTACAATAGGAGTAAGTACATCTTGTTCAATCTACCTTGTACCTTGTACTATCAAGATATGGTCTCTTGACATGTCTACAATAATCATTAATTAAAGTCAGAAGCATTAAAGTTGGGAAATATGACTGTTAGAATAATCTTAAGAATTTAACAAAGTATAGAGTATAAGAGTATGGTAGACTGGTAATGGTAGCCTTCACAATGGTAGGCATTGCACATCGGTCAGCATTCATCGGTAACCTTTCCAATGATAACCTTCAATCAATAAGTCTCCGTTGGTAGCTTTTCATCAGTGACCTTTCCAATGATAACCTTCCATCAATTACTCTCCCTTGGTAGATTTTCATCGGTGACTCTCCATCGGTAACCTTTCATCGGTAGGATTGCATCGGTAACCTTTCATTAGTGACTCTCCATCGGTAACTATTCATTGGTGACCCTTCATCTGTAACCTTTCATCGGTGACCCTTTAGCAGTAGGCTTGAATCAGTGACTTTGCATCGGTAACCTTTACATTGATAACCATTACATCAGTGACCTTTACATTGGTGACCTTTGCATCAGTGACCTTTTCATCAGTAACCTTTACATTGGCAACCTTTGTATGAGTGACCTTTTCACTTAGATAAAGTTTTCACTATAATCTTAAATGAACAAGTAGTGAGATTAAAATTATATGAATATTACTTTGATATAAACATGACTTTCACATAAATGACTATCTTGTAAGAGAAACATAATTATCACATAAAGAAAACATGATTTTGGATTATCAAAAAATGATTTGGGATGATCAAAACATGTGAGTCCAATGATTTTTATGATTATTTTTAAAATATTTATTTATAAGTAAATCATAAAAAATTTATATTTATAAGACTATCATTTATTTTTTTAAAATAATTTAAATGCCCCATTATATATTTAATTGGATTTTTAATGTAACATATTATCCATTTTATTAAACATTATCTCAATAATTCTATATTAATAAACATTATATTTTAGTTTTTAATAAGTTTGTTTTTATGCTCAAAATGTAATTTTATAAATACTATTTTCATTACATTTTGCACACTTATATTAAAATTAATTTAGTCCAATTATATAAATTAAATATTGAAAATTATATTCCATATTTTTAATCAAGATGTTAAAATTTTTCAATGTGTTCAATTTACGTTTTAGTCATTATGAATACTAACCAATTTAAAAATGTGTCACCATAGTTAAGGTTAAATTAGTTAATTAGTGTAAAAACTATGTGATATGGAAAAAAAATCATACCTTATTTATTATTTTATATTTTTAATTTTACCCTTATCATATTATCCTTGAAATTATATATTTTAAAATCCCCTTTCCGATTATTGTAAATTTAAAATATTTAAATGTTTATAAAACTCTCTAGTGTTCCACTCCCCTCACTTATAAAAGGGAACCACTTTTTCTCCCTTCCTAGCACATTTTGAGAACTGTAGTTCTGATAATAGCTAACCATACATCTTCTAAATATAGGTCCCCATTTCATAAAGTTCCTTGTCCTCTCAAAACACCGTTATTAGAATCCTTAAAGTTTAAGCCAAAGGGAGATATCTGAGGAGAAAGTATAAGTATTAACTATGTTATTTCAAGTTTATTTTTGATTAGGACTCACTTAAATATTCTTCAACCATAATGAAATAATAACATAATTATCTTAAATATAATTTAATTTGATTATGTTTATGGTATATCCCTTCTTCATCTCATTTTTCATCTTATGATAAATGCAAACATCTTTTGTGTATACGTGTGGAATACCACATCCCTTAAGCTATGTGTTTTGATTTTCATCACCTAATCATATGGATGGTTAAAATGATGGAAAAAATATAGATCATATTTATTAAATTATTATGATTCTATAAATTTGATATATTACTTACCTTCTAATTATTTTCTTATTTCATAAATTGAAATTATTGCCCAAGCGTATGTGTGAAATACCACCTCTACGAATTGATGTATTTGATTTTTCACCTCTATCTTAAAATGATTATTATAAGGATGTAAATAATTAATAAATATTAAATTTAAACTATATTTATGATTTTATAAAATAAATATATTATTTAATTTATTTATTTTCCACCCATTACAAAAATTAAAATGTCGTTCAAGTGTATGTATGGACTACCGTCTCCATGAAATGATGTAGTTTATTTTTTATCACCGCATTAAATGGTTTGTTTGAGAAGTGTATATAATAAATTAATATGATAATTATAACATTTTTATGACTCTATAGATAATAGAACCATAACCCCTTTAACCATTTTCAATGCACTGATGTGGTTTTGATGTTATAAATCGAATGACCCCAAAACATCCAATGTGAACTTAACCATTTTAGTTATTAAACAAACAACAATAATAAATATAAAAAATGAATAATGATAGTGTAATTATAATTAAAATGGTAATTATATATGTATAGAACTAAATAATTTTATTATTATAGATTTATAGAATATACAAAGCTAGATGGTACTTATGGGAAGGGATTTTTTATTATAACTTTGTTTTAAAGCATTTTATACAATTATCTTTTTTACAAGTCTATGTAAATTAATTTTTTCAAAGAATATTAATATTTATACTTAAATGGATGTTAAATGTGATTTTTTAATACTTTTTATTTTTTTTATGTTTTAAAAAGGAACTTCTTAAAGAATTACCAAACCTTCTATTTTGATGTTTTTTTTAAACTGAATTTTTTTTAATATATAGGTATTGAACTCCCTTTACCTCCATCATATCCATTATTCATTATCTATTTTCCTTTAAATTTCTCCAAGTTTATTTTAAAATAAAATATTTCTCTCAATATTCTAGGAACTTTTAGTTTTAAAATTATTTTCTAAGGAAACAAATTTTTTTACTCATCTTAATGAGATAATTGAAAGTGTTACTTCTTAAGGGCTTGAATTAAAATTCAATTGGGTTTTATAATTAAATTGAAATATATATGTGTTTTATTCATTTTATGGATATTTTACATTTTATAATAATTATGGGTGTTTCTAATGATACTCTGATGACAGTTGATCATAATATAGCTCTCTAATGCATTAGGTAAAGTGAGAAATTTTATCAGTTATAGGTTAATCCTAAGAGATATGGGAATTATCCTATTAGGTGATTCAACTATAAGGGTTCTCATAAGGATAATTTTCCAAGGAACCTACATGACATTCTTGTAATGGTTTATAAAATAAATATTTTGATTTCAAAAGGATTGAATATGAAATTATATTTTTAAGGAAAGTTTATGATTTTTTATAAAGATGATAGGATTGTTTTCATAGAAATGTATTCATGAGTTTTAATTTTTTCTAAGATACTATTTTGATTTTGATTTGTTTATATGATTTAATTTGAAATGTTTTATGAAATCTATTAATAAATTGAGTTTTTTCATGGAAAGTTAAACTGATTTTTGATTTCATATGATAATTATGAAAACCTAAAAATTTATTATAGAAATTTTAAGTTTGCAAATAAACTAAATGGTTAAAAAATTTATATCCCTTACTCGTATTTTTTTCTCATCCCACCATTTAAAATGATTTTCTACTTGTCATAAGGACTAGATTAAATGTTGATAAATTCAAATATCTATATATGGGAGTTATCTATAATGAAGTAAGTGTTTCTTTATAAAGAACTTATTTTGTTTAAAAAATGGATACTCCTTGTACATATCCACTTTCTTATGTAATTTTTTACTTAATTATCAAAAAAGATATATTAAAAATTCTTATAAATTTAATAATATGAAACCCTTTTTATAAATCATGTAATTATGGGTTTTTATGGTGTGTGGTGTTATAGTTTGTATTATAAGAATGTTTTAGATACATTTAGAGGTTGAAAGAATGTTAAAAACACTTTAAAGATACTATAATTTCTGTTTATATTAACATGAGAAATATTTTAAAGATTTATATGTTGTTTCACCTAATACATCTCTATTGAAAATAGTTTTATTTTAGAGAAAACAAATAGATCTCGTAGAAAGACATTAAGTGGGTAATATCCTTCTAAATCAATAACTGAAAATGGTTAGAAGGGATATGTTTTTTGAGGTGTGGAATCAGTTGATCTGGGATATTAACAGTGAAACCCATTAAATATAGGTATTTAATTATCCATTGATAGTCATTTTGATAGTGTATATTTTTAAGAATTAACACCGTTTAGCATTTTTTGGATCTTTATACCTTGTGAAATCTGAAGGATGGATAAATAAAAAGGGAAAGATAGTTTCTGTTTTGGGATATCTAGAACATAAGTCGTTAACCCTTACTATTTGTCATTTTGATGGTGGTTCCAATAAATTGTGGTATTTGATTAAGAATACTATAGAAAATGAAGATATTGATACCATGGATGGAACCGTAATTTAAAATATCTTACTTGAAAAATATTTTCCTGATGTTATTTAACATTGACTGTAAAGGATATTGCTAGAATTTAATTAAATGAAGGAGGAATATCTTTCTATGAAAGAAGATAAATTTACTAAATTGGCTAGGAATGGACCAAATTAAATTATGAACCATAATAGTATAATTGATAAATTTTACACAATATTGAATTAAAAATTATTATGGCCTATGGGTAATCATTATTTTATAATTCAGGAATAAATTGAGTGATTTTTTGAGCATTTCAAGATAGTGTTTTTGTAATATTACAAAAATAAAGATAATAAGCTATCCATGAGGTATGAAGAGGGAAATAATTCATTAATGAAACTTTAAGGTATGAAAATTCAATTTCACTTTAACACCCCGATATTTTATGATAAGTATTCTTTTTAATTTATTTGATGTCATGTGTTTTATGATACACCAAGATTATATTGTGCTATACGCAACACCGTATTAGCTTGCAGTATACGCAACACAATTCTTGGATCGTGTTACACACAATTTCAAGTTCATTTGATAGAAGTTATTCTACGCAACATTGAGTGTATATAAATATATATATATATATTCAATGTATAAATTAAATATGGTTGGATTTTTTTATACGCAATAACAAAAGATTCTTGCACTACACACAACCCTGACTTGGCTTTCATTACACGCAATCACGACCTTCCTCGATAGCGTGTGTTGTACGCAATACCAGGTTTCACTAAACAACGATATATGGTTATAATATTATCACGAACTAGCCGTTATGAATATAATTAACCATATTTTGAATTTTATAACATTATTATTCATCTTATAAATTTTCTAAAACATTTTATGTGAACTAAATAAATTTTTTGGGTAAAATAATTATTTTCCAAAAAATGCAGTTTTGCCGCCTTTTGATGGCGCACCCACTTTAAATCTAGTTTTTGAAATGTTTATAAGTTCAAATTTACAAAATAAAATTATTCTTTGGAATATGGATATAAAATTTTACCTTGGATAAAATTTTCATGTTATTCTGATAACATTCATATTTTAATGAATAGTAAAAACACGCTATATTTTAATTAAAACCCACTTTTTCATCATAATAATTTATGCGGTTAAATTATAATATTGAATGGTCTTAAAGTATAAATAAAATATATTTTTACCATTTAATATAATTTATGTCATTAGCATTGATTTTACCTTGTATTCGTAGGTTAAATCAATTCAATCTTTTGTAATGTTTTAAACAAAAACTCGTTTTCTTTCGACAACAGGATTAATTTTAATTTAATTTCTGCAACTTCTATGTATTGAATTTGAAAAATTGGATTCCATATTTGGAATCAGTGGGTCCAAATTATATTAATAGACTACTTTTTATTTTTGGGCATTATGAATTGTAACTACGGTAAATTTTATATACCATAGTTAAAGGTAAATCGGGTAATTAAGGGTAAATATAAGATTATAAAATTACCCTAACACCAGCCAAAATCTTATTGGATCACTAAAAGTCTACCCATATCACCTAAGGGTTGGATTAGAATCATTTAATGGACTTTTTTCCATGAAAATATCTTAATTATTATTAAAACCAAAGAAAGTGACAACATGTCACTCTCTTAAATCTTATAAGTATATTAATTTTAATTTAGTGATAAACTTCATGAAACTTCGAACATGAATAGTCTACAGAAATATAATGAAATTATCTACATCATATGAATTTATTTATAATTTTTAGGGATTAAATAATTATTATTAATTGTGACACAATAGTGATGTAGAAATTGTTTATCTAGTGAAAAATCAAGAATATAGTTTTTATTAAACTAATAGTGACCATAAAAGGCACAAAACCCTGACCAAAACTTATTGGTCATGTAAATGTAAACCATAATAATCCAATGGTCGAATATTTGACCATTTGAAGTCTTATAAAAGTGATTATGACACTTATATTATTTTATTTTAAGTGATTCCAAAGTTGTCACCTTCATAATTTAATAAATATAACAATTTAAATGTTGTCATTTTAAGATGATAAATTCAAGTAAAAGTATTATTGTGAAAGTTAATATATTTATATTCATCATAGTATTTTATCTTTAATTTTTATGCAACAAATACGTATATTAAATAATTATACAAAAATGATGTAGTAATTATTTTATTAAGAGATAAACCAAATAAATGGTTTTAAAAATAATAAAATAAATATTATATAAACTATTTAATGTGCTACACTAATTTTCTAGATACATATGACCTTTTATGAATCTATTAAAGCTTTTAGTTCGAACATATCTTCTGTATATACTTTATTTAAATTCAAATAAATTAATAGTGTCAAAATTGACAATATTGTTATTTTATAAAAATAACATATTATAAAATTGTTTAAAAATCACAAAAATATTTAAAAATTATAAATTTAAATTTATATGGTAGAAAATGTTATAAAGTATCCAATTGTGGAAAATTATCAACAAATAAGTAATTATTTGTTATAATTTAAAATTTATAATGTTATTACCACAAATAAAATTAAATTGATTAAATAAGGATAAATCAAGTTGATAACGTTTAAATTAAATTCCTAACATGTTTAAATTTTATTGGTTGATGAGATTACAACCCTATCTCATATAATATTCGAATATGAGTCATTTTTGAAGGTTTTTAAGTGGGAGTAGATTTATTATAAATTAATATTTTTAAGATTTCCAAAGGTGTCCCTCTCCTCCCTTATAAAAGGGCACCTCCTCCCTCTCTTCGTCACACCAATTTGAGACTTTAATATCGGACAAACCCTACCCATTTCCCTTATCAACTTCTATAAAAACATCCTAGAGGTCCTGGTATTCTTCAAAGACCAATTTTAGTACCCTAATAGGAGGATTCAAAGAGGCGTGTCAAAGAAGAGGTAATATCCGTTACCGATTCTTTCAATTTTCTTTCTTCTTCAACTTCTTCTTCTTTAGTTGTTTCATTATGATGTAATAACATAAGTATCCCTCATATAATTATATGTTATTATAAATATGAAACAACCCTATTTCACCTTCAATCCATCCTACGGAAAACAAAATCATCGCGCGTGCGTACGTATGGAATACCGTCTCTACGCTGTGGTGTAATCTATTTTTCCACCAACACCTTACATGGATGGGTATAATGTTGTAAAGAATAAATATATATGGTTATTATAACATCATACTGATTCTGATATATTATACCATCCACTCCAATTCTATAATTATGGGAACGATATCATCGCTCGTTCGTACGTACGGACTACCGTCTCCACAACGCGATGAGATTCATTCTCCATGTTAACCATACATGAATGATCATAAAGTTTATATAATGAATAATAATGAAATATATGAAATAATAATTCTACTGTATTTATGTGTATATATATATATATATTTATGTCATCTATTTAGTTTCATTCAATTCAATAAGGAAACGAAAACAGTGTTCATGCGTACGTACGGCCTACCGTCTCCATGAACGGTGTATTTCATTCCTTTTATCGATCTATAATATATATGTATATGATGAATATATATTATATATAAATCATTTTTACATTATGGAATTATGTAAATGAGGATATAAGTAATAATATCAATAATGACAAGTCGAAACACATACGATAAATGAAATGATTTTACCCAAAACGCTACATTAACATGGAATTTACAAAAGAACGGGTAATATAAAGTCATAAGTGAAACATAAATGATATCATAACAATGAATATGATTATTTAATACGTCAATGAAATTATTTAAATCATTATACAGGAGTTTCGAATCCATACGAAGCATATCAGACCAAAGGTAAGGGATAATTATTCCAATCTCATTCTTATCCGAGATTGTTTACTCTTAAGTATTTACTGGGGGTTATGTTTATTATCCATGTCCATATGATCTCAAAATGTTTTCATAAAATGTTTACTTTACTTCCATGTATGTTTAAGAAATTTTTACCCTTTTCTTACTTTTACCACATCGTATGGAAGGAATCTTTCTTTTGTTTACCATACTAGGAACTTTTTGACTTTTCCGACAAAAGTACGAGGAAATTGTTATTTTTTTTACTTATACGGCGTTAATGGATTTTTACAGTTTCATAACGCCTCATTTTCATGAAGCTTACTATACAATATTTTATGATTATTTTCAAAAAAATCCTTTCCTTTTAACATTGAATGGAATTTTGTGAAAAGAAAATGATTTTGAAGAAGAAAGGATATTTTCCTCAAGAATTCATTTCAAGTGTTTTATCAAAACCATTTTCCATGTAAGATGAAATTATTTCATATGTGTATGTTTCAAGTATAATGTATCTATGATTTACATGCTTTCACTTTTCTTATGATGAAATATCCATTTGTTTTATATGGATTATGTGATGATGATATGATGTTTATGAAACCCATTTTATTCTTTGGGTTATGATGAATGTTTTAAGTTTATGTTGTGGCACAAGTAAGAACGATTTCATTATGAGATGGGTGGGACCTATATCTCCCTCCAATGCATTGGGTAAAGATTTATATCTCATGAGATAGACATGGCTGGAATGGTAATTTAATCTGGTTCAGTGTTACAGGACTGAAACGAGGAGTGAAATCGATTCAGAAAGGGGCTTTGTCCACTAAGATGGTCATGGCAGTAATGCCTTGGCTACTATGGAAATCATTACTTGTGCTTAATGGATTCCACAATTACATGCTTTATTCCTATGCTATTTTATCATGATTGATGATCCATTATGATCTATGCCTTACGTACTGCCATGTTTTATGTCATTGCTCAAGATTTTGATGTTTAAATATTATGATCATGTTTTTAAGTTCAAATGTATATGGTTTGTTTTATTTTCTCCATGCTTACCCTTAATGAGTATTTGAGATCACCCTTTTTATGTTTCTTTTCCCCCGGGATTAAAATAGAGTTTTTAGGTAAGGAAAAAAAGGGGAGGATCGTTATGGGAGATGTTGAAGATCTTTCAACATGATTAGAAGTTTATATTCCAAGTTTCCAAAGACAATAAACAATTATGTTCCTTGTGTGTATGTTTTTATTATGTATTAGATATTCCGCAAAAGTAATGTAATTTCCATGTACGTCAAGCTTTGGGCCTCTACATTCACTCTTTTAATAATTGTGGAAAGATGCATTTTGGAGAATGAATTAGTAAATCTTGGAAGTGATGCTGATGTGGAATTCCTAGACACAAGGATTTTGACTGTAATGAAAAGAGTAATGGGGATGGTCAGACTAGTAATAAAAATTAGAAAGTAAATTTTTTTAATTTTAATGAGTTAAGACATTTTTATAATGAATATATAAAGTCCTTTACTCAATGTGGGAATCATTATGATAAAAAAGGTTCATTAAATCCTTTTTTAAAGTATCCCTAAATCCATACTACTAGATCTAGTGATAAAACATAATATTTCTATTTTTATATTTTAGGCCGATAAAATTTCCCTACATTATTCCATTCAAAATATATAAAATCAAACTCAAATATTAGATCACTTACATACCCAAAGTCTATTTAGTTTTTGAGTTTTAGATAATTATTAAAAAAATAGTTCTTAACTACTTGGATACATAAATAACTAGTTCAAAAAAACCTACATCATCTCTAAATTTCTTCTTCACATCTAGTATCCTTTTTAGGTATAACATAATTAAAACCTTTTTTCACAGTCTTGGTAAAAGTAGAACATAATAAGTTTGATTTAAAACACTCAATAAGGGTAAACAAAATCACTAACAATTGAATTTTATCAATGAGAATAAGATAAGTATAAGGGTATGATGAAATTATCAAAGTGAATGAGTGTAATATAAGAGAAATCAAACTCATGAAAACTTGGATAAAAAAATAGACTTGGAATAAATCTTTGATATAAGATAAGAGTCATATAAGTAAACAACCTTGATCTATGTGAAAAAAATCCTTAAGAAAAGAATCCATTAGATCTGGTTAAAAGATTAAAAAACATGTCAGTAACTTGGAACGTAAATTTTAAATCACTCTTATAATCACTCTTAGAAATTAAATAGCCTACATGGTAAATTATAACAATATCTTAGGAGAAACCAATAACTATTTGACTCTGTCTATTTACCAAATGCATTGGAGAGCTATATGAGGATCACACATCATCAGAAGTTATATTAGTATCACTAATCATTATAAATTTTGTCCCAGAACTATAATATAAAAATAAAACATGAAATATTTCATTTTTAAATATAATAATAACCATTTTTATTTCATAGATTGATTTTCCCAACCAAAAGAATTGGGCACCATGAAAATCACATTGAAAAAATAATAATACATCCAAATAAATAATTAGGATTGTATAATTATAAAATATCCTATGTTGAACATAAGTAAAATCAAGGATTTATATTATTGATGAATACAAAAAACATAAAAAAATATTTAAAAACATCCTTGAGGAAAATACCCATTTCTATTTGAAAATAACTTTTGAAAACTAAAACTTTCAAGAATATTATGAATAATATTTTCTTTGAAACGAACTATTAAAACTTTTTAGGGAATATTAAATTCATTGAGTTGTTCTAATGGTTGGAATATCTTTTCATATTTTAATTTTAAAAATAATTATTTTGTTAACACATTCTTTAGAAATTAAATTATTTAGAAAATGATAAAATTATTCCTTTAAAACCATTTTGTAAACATTAAAACATGGGTAAGAATAAATTTACATTATCATTTAATATTATTAAAAAACGTTTTCGAAAAAAAATGATATGGAATAAAAAGGTATTTTGAATAAAAATGAGAAATAATATCATCCTTTCTTATAAATATTTTCTAAACCATTCAGAGTGCCAAAGAGAAAAAAATGTACATAAACATAAAAATTCTAGAAACATTCATAGGATAATAAAATTGAAATGGGTTTTTCAAATAATGATCAAATAATTTTAAAATATAAATTCAAGAATAAATAATCCTAATTTAAAATGGGATTGAAACATAAACCCATTACCACTTTATTAAAATTTGAATTGTAAGACCCATAAAATAACAACATCAAATATATCTTTAAATATCATTAACGTATAGATATTCATGATATTACATGTCAAATGGGAAGTATATACACCTCAAAAAATAATATATGTGAATAAAAAATTTATGTCCCAAAGAAAGATAATTTGAGACAAATAACCCTTACAAATACCATATCATTAACTTTGGAATTAATCAATGGAAATATTATACCTAAAAAATTAAAATCCCCAAAAAATAAGAAATAAAACATAAAACAATAAAATATCACTTCTTTAAATAATATTATATCTACACATACTTTTCATACACATAAATTACATCTTAATAGATGAATATTCATTACATAAAATTTCGATCCATGCCAAAATAATTTGGGTTTAGTATCTTTGGAAACATGGAAACTTATAAAAATAGTTTATAAAGTATCTAAAATTTATCCCACTTCTTTCTCCCAAAATATAACCCTTAAAAGACATATCATACATAAGAACATAATTCATAACCTAGGAAAGTAATCATAAAAAATGTTGTGCTCTAATTATTTGTAAGAGTAAAAAATGGAGGTATCAATGATCATATAGGAATAATATGAACATAAGGTTATAAGAACATGATATTAAAATGTTGAAAACCATTCCATTCATATCACATATTATAATCTTAATTCATAAAATAAATATTGGAATTTCACAAGACATGAATAATAAGAAAATAAATGAACCTGAGGCATGATAGAATAACATTGAAATAAGACATGGAATTATGGAATATAAATAAGTATAAAAAAATATTATCCTTAGTAGTAAGGATATTTCCAAATACAATTATAGTATAATGGGTTCATCCTCTAAACTATTTTAGTTTTCAAAGTTAAATCCCAAGAATATCATAGTGGATAATGTCTTATACTAAAATGTGTTCAGTCCCCATACTAGTATTTTTTATCTCATGCGATATTTTTATTTACCTAATGCATTGGAGGGAAATATAGATTCCACCCACAAAATAATGAAAATTATACATATGTGTGCCAAAATATCACAAAACCTTTAATACATTACAACCCATGAAAGTAAATGGGTTTCATAAACATTTTCTTCAGAGAATACCCTAAGGAAATAAGTATCACATAATTTTTTAACCATAATAATAATCCAAGAAGAAAAATAATGAGTATTGTATCCGTGGATTATACCCCTAGTAAAGAATAATTATAATGATGAGTTTTTATCATTTATGAATAAATATACCATCAAACAATCATAAAACCTTATTGAGGAAAATCCCCTTCCAAATTTAAAACAATACTTTTCCAAATCTAAAAATAGTTTATTTATAAATAAAATGTTTTCCTTCAAATTAAAATTGTAAAATTTACAATGAATCTTTAAATCAATGAGGAATAATTACAGTTGGAATTTATGTTCATGCTATATAAGTTAAAAAACATTTCTTTCAATTTTTTTAAAAAAAATTAAAAGTACCTTTTTCGAAGAAGGAAAAGAAAATTACTTAAAAAAATTAAAAATAAACCATGAGGAAAATTTTATTTAAAAAATATTGAGATAATATTAAAATCATTCTCTAAACCCTTTTTAGAAAAAAATGGATATGGAAGAATTATTTTAGACTGAAGATATAAATCATGTCGACTTTCCTTAAAATACGAATTTTAATATATTAAATTATTAAATTAAGTAAATGAAAGGAAATATATAATTTCAAGAAATAATCATAGGAGAATAAAATTAAAGGTCCTCAATAGATAAGTACCATATAATATTCTAAATGTAAATTCATGTTTAAACCATACTTATTAAAATAGTATTGAAACATAAACCCCTTACCACTTTTGTAACATTTGAATCATAAAACCCACGAAATAAATAACACTAGAAAGATATATAAATACCATTAATTTCAAAATATTTAGCATAAAATAAATTCATGGGTAGTATATTCTCCACATAAAAGAAACAAGTGGTGAATATTTCATGTGTCTCACTAAAATAGAAGTGAGAAAAAATCTCTTACCTCAAGTTATCCTTTATTAAAAATCACTCTAACTTCATTTATAATAAATTAAAATATATCATAATTTTATACCAAGGTTTTATTAATAAATATAATATCACATAAAAACCATTTATAAAATTTCAACACCCAATTTTATAAATAATTCTATATTCACATTATCATTTTTGGGTGAAAACTGTTTCATTTATCAAGAGTATTTCAGTTCAGTACTATCTGTCCTTGTACATTTATCATGGTTCCATAATCTCAAAAATACTAATTATGATATAAATATAATATTTATTCATTATATACATATTTATATCCATCTATAAAAGTTATTTATAGAAGAATTAATTACATTATTCATGGAGACAACAAGTCATACATATGCATAAATGTTGTTTTCATTTTTTGAAGAATGGAATGAAAGAAATGTAAATGTTAATTAAATTTTCCAAAACCATTATTATATCATATATAATAATCAAATTCATCCTCATTACCAAATAGGTAAAATATAAATGAAAATAAATTCACATCACTTCATGGAGGTGGTAGTCCACACATACACATGAGCGAAGTTATTATTTCCCAAAGAAATAGAGGGTAAGTAGGTAGATATGATATTATTTTTGCAGTATAATTATTTCATAAATATTAAATATAAATATTAAACACATCATAATACCCATCCATAAAATATGGTTATGAGAAATTAATTATATCGCTATGTGGATATGATAAGTTGTACGTAAGCACAAGCGATATAATTACTAGTCTTTGGATGGGATTAGAGTATATAATAAAATTTAAATAATAATAATAACATTTATGTATATTTTGGTTACTTAAATTATTAATCTATGATAAATAACATATATTTATATATGGTAAATAGGATTATAAAATTAATTGATTGGTAAAGACGGTTATCTCGTCTTTGAAACAACTCCTTTAAATCTACTTTAAAGGGATCTAGGGTTGGTATTTTGGGAATACCATAACCTCTTGAATATGGATAGGTAATTTGAAAAGATAAATTGGGAAAAAATCCATCCAGAGGGCATAAATTAAAAAATAATAATTGAGGGAGGAAGTACCCTTTTATAATTGAGATATGGGGCACTTATGGAATTTCTTATATGATTAAATTATAATAAAATAATTCTCAATAAAAATTACCCAAAATGGGTACATAATAAAAGATAATTTTGGATAGTATTTTAATCCCATAAACCAATATAATTTAGACAAGTCTTGGTTTCATTTTAGACCTTATCATTTTGATCAAACCCTAGTTAACCAATTTTAATTTTTACTATGGTAATAACTTTTTCAAAATTAAAGGTTTTAATTTTTACTTATAAAGTAATAATTGTCCCATAAATGGTTTTATTATGAAATTTTTTACCATATAATATCAACCTTATCCTATTTCTATATTTTTGTTATTTTTAAAAAATTTAATAAAATATTATTTTCATAAAATATCAATATTTTCAATTTTAACACTATTCATTTAATTAGACTTAAAAAACAAAAAAAAAACGGTATTAACATATAGTATTTTGAAACAAAAAAAATGTATATTTACCTATAATATTCAAGGAACACTATAAATTACAAAAATTATATCACTTTTTATATTTTCAAAATCATTTATTTTATTTTTTATTAATTCAATAAATATGGTTTTGGAATTATGTAAATATTTAAGGTAATTATATAATATATAAAACATAGAAAAATTTTTATCAAAATTAATAAAATTTCATTATGAACAAAATGAGTGAAACTATTCACTTATAATAATTTTTTCCCATGTAAACACATAATGGATATTTAAAACTAAGAGGGTGATATTTTATAAATTTATTTGATTTGAAATATATATATATAATTTTATTATAATAGTTTCCACTAAAAAAATAAATTTAGAGCTTATGTTTATAATGGTGAAATTAAATTCGTTCAATAAGAATCAGGATGAAAAATTATGTCATATTGAACTGTGTTTCATCTAGATTAACCAAATATACATTTTAGTGGGGTGAAATTTTTTACCAAGGTGACTATTCATATTAACCAAAAATAAAAATGGCATATTTACCAAATTTAGAAATCATGATAATAAATATTTATTTTATTTTTTCTAAATCAATACCTATAAATTTTGTAAACTAAATTTAAATTAAGTGTGTAAAATCCAACAAAACCTTATTTTGAGAAAAAATACATTTTTAAACAAATTAATGGATTTATTCTTATCATATGAATATAATAATATTTTTTCATATTTCAAAAAATTATTATAATAAATAATAAATAAATTTCATTAAAATAATATATTAATATGGATTACTTTAATTTATAAGAAATACATTGTGTATATAAAAACAATTTTTTTGAAAAAACATCACTTTTATTTTCAAATTTTTTTTAAATTATAATAATATGTAAACTAAAGAATTATTTTAATAAATTTTAAGATAGAATATTATTTATAATTTTTTTATTACATTTTACACCATCCAATTCAACTTATAGGCAATAATGGATTCATAATATTTTAAAGATGTTATGTGGTTCATTTAGACTTCGTGTTTCGTGTAACATCAACTATCAAATAAATCAAATTATTTGATGAGAAATATTCCATAAAAATATTAGGGTTTTATAAATATAATCAGTGAAGTATAATTATAACCCAATGAAAGGAAATTTATTTATTAAATCCCTTATGACTTGGAAAATTTCAATCAAATCTCCTTAGACTAAATAATTTGAATTATAACATAAAATACCATTGAAGTATGAAGGATTCGTGATATAACCTGTAAAATTGAAAAATATATACCATATAAAATAAATTAACTATTTTATAAAATTTTATAAATTAAATTCCTTTTTGTAATGAATCAATGCATTATAAAGTAATGTAGTTGTAGAAAACACATGAAATACTTTGTCTAACTAGGACAGTTATAGTCTGTTGGATTTAAAAAGCCTATCAAGAATCAAACTCCTAAATAATATATCCTTTATATAGTGATTGTTTGATTATTATATTTTAAGGGTTATGATATAGTCTAATTTAATCAAACAAAAGATGTAGCGGCCCCAACCAGTAGGATCACACCCTCTGAAGCCCATTTATTAGAGCTTCCAAGGGAGTAGCATCACTTGGATTTTCTCTAGACTTATCCCAAGATAATATTCAACAAATAATTCATGAGTGAAATATTTTATGAGAGAATTTTAATCTCATCGACATCATGTCCCAAACCATGTTCTCCAAAACACCCCATAAAGATCTCACCATCGTAGAAATTACCCTTATGGTATTTTCTAGTGTAATAAAGGGATCTGTATCTTTACCCTAATAATTTGAATTTGAATTTTTTATTTTTAATAAAATAGATGTTATTTTATTATTTTATTACTTTTATAATGATTTAACTATATGTTTGATCAAATTTATATTCTCATATGATCAAACACAAATTGTATTCTTAGAAAATATATAGTTTCAATCGATGAAATATTTTTCAATGAATTTCAGACTTTTTCAAATAAATTATATTTTAACAAAATATTGTTAGTAAATAATAGTTATTAAATATAAATTTCAATATAATTTTATGAACTAAGAAAATTTTATAAGGGTTAGAATACTGCAATTAAAAAAACTAGTAGTTTTCAATAAATGGGAATTTTTTATTTAATAGGGATAATTCTCATATTTAGATAGTTATATATTATAAAGTAAATATTATTTTTGAAATAATCACATTGAAATTGTTGAACATAAAATTTTTCATAATTATCTAGAGAAATTTTAATCTTAGAGTCAAAATTTAATATGGAATAAATATATAGCGATAACTAGGACATTATAAATGCCCAAAAGTGATGTAATAATTAGTATAACGAGTATCCAATAAAAAAATTATGTTTTACCTTTAAAATAATGTTTTTTAATGTTATTTTATTACTTTTATTAACCCTTAGTGAATCCTACAAAACCTTTATTATATTTTAAGGTTTTAAAATCAATTCTTTATAAACATGACACACCACCACATCCCCAAGTGTAACGTCCCAGATCGGGGTGCCACTCAACGGGTGCCCCAAACCCGGTTGGTCACATGTCCTCAAGAACATTTCCCCAAACGCCAAAGGCTGCTGACTAGCAGCGAGGGCCTATGTGTGATAGTGGGGAAACTATTCCTTCATTTGTTAAAGTGTAACACAGCGGAACAAAATACAAGCATACCAAAAGAGGAAGTAGTAAATAATAACAGATGAAAGGGACAACAGTATTGGAGTAAAGAAACGACCAACAGTCATATATAATGATGATGGAATATGTCCCTAAGTCTAATAAAGCATCCAAAACAGGATACACTACAATCTGAAACAATACAGTACAATGGACAAATACAGCAAAGCAAAATAAAACAGTGCAGTAGGAACTCAGCAGCATCACAAGCCTAAGCTCGGTATCATGCTCTCCCAATCCTCTACAAAAATCAAGTACATGTATAGGGACATTTTCCCTTATCAAAACATGCATCAATATAATATTTTTGGGCCCAAGACATGACCCAAACAGGGTGTGAGAAATAAATCCTAGTAGGAAACCACCAAAGGTTTGTGCCCAACAGTCAGTGAATTTGTGCAACAGAAGTGTGCAGTAATGAAATAAAGTAAACTAGGAAGTACTCAAAAGAATATACTTCTAACAGTTCCATTTCCATTTAATTATTATTTAACAATTCAAAATAATTGAATTATAAGTTTCTGAGACTCAGCCTCAGCCGACAATCTCCGAAACAGTGCCATAGAAAAAACCACAACAAGTTATCTAACAAGTACAAGGTAAAACAATACCAAGCCTATGATTTAACTTGGTAGGTATAACATGTAAAATCACCATAGTGAATATACGAAGTAAACAATGTCCTCAGACATAAGAACCCTTGCCCTCGGGAAAAACAGAATCTTACCCTCATGCTAAATAGAATCATGCCCTCAGGATAATCAGAATCTTGCCCTCAGGCCTTTCCCTTAGGAGAAACATAATCTTTCCCTCAGTCCAAATAGAAATGAAACCCTCAGATGATTTCACTCAGGCACAGAAGCTACAGCCCTCATGCATATGAAACGCTGCCCTTAGGCTAAAAAACACTTGCTCTAAGGCGTTGCCCTCAGGTGAATAGAAACTTGCCCTCAGGCTGAATAATACCTTGACCTCAGGCTAATCAAAACACTTCCCTCATGCTAAAAAAGTTACCAAGCCGAGCCCAACACATAAGAAAGCAATTATATACATTTCCTCTCAATAAAACTTAAACTATTCTATAATCACAGAATTCCCTCAGGTATCCTTGCCAAACAGCTAAACAAGGGAAACGCACCCATGGGGTGGCCTTGGATCCACACAATAATCCCAGAAAACAGTTATACATATTCATTAAATTACCAATGAAATTATAGGTATTTAATTAATCAAGGCATTAGCCATACGACACCCCAAACATGGACGCGTTGCACAACGGTACACAAAAGCACTCATCTGTTGGAATCAAACATCAGACCACCTACCTTGATCTCATATGGTCAATATATGTGAACAACGCCTTATGAAACATCCAAGAATGACGTAGATCTGGGATTAATGTAAACGCATTCAATCCCAAATAACTTCCCCTCAGGAAATAATTGGAAGGGTTCAAGAAGAGTGAAGAACTCTCCAGCGCTATTCAATCGAGACTTTCAGTGCAGGAATCAAAGTTCTGGTGTGCGGTCATGAGCTCCTCCAAGCTCCGGCCTTCTCTCCCAGTGCTACAAATGCATCCAATGCCTCCTCTGATAAATGAGGAGGCTACTTCCCATTTTAAGAGAAAAAAAAATTACACACCGTGTACTCTCAAGTACACAGTGTGTACTTTTCATTTTTTAACTGTTCCTTTGGCGGCTACTTTTCACCGCCGCATTGTTCATCTGTCGACATGAGTACACGGTGTGTATTTCTGAATACACAGAATGTACTGTTGCTTCGCTGGCAGCTACTCCCACTGCCTTACTGTTCACCTGCCGACTGATTACACGGCATGTAAATACCAAGTTCACGGCGTGTAGTCAGGTTTTACACCCTTCATCGCCGATAGGCCTACACACCCTGTGTACTCATCCCACATGGCCAAAGTACACTGTGTGTGAAAAGAACATGGTATGTACCCACAAAATTTGGGATTTTCCCCATTTTCCTTATTTTCTCAAAAACACTTAAGGAAAAGGGAAAATAAGAAACTTGTACCACAAGAATAAGAACTGGTTTCTTACAAACTTCCTCCATTAAAGAAATTCGTCCCGGAATTTCCCTTCCAATTGTGGTGAAGATAAAGCTCAGAACAAATCAGGCCAATGAGCACTTACATCAGTCTCCCGCTTTCAGGTTTCATCATGCACTCAGCCATGTTGCCATAGCACCTGTATGAGAGGAACTGACCGACCTCGGAGAACCTTTCTGCTTCTATCAACAATACGAATCATATGGTCCTCAAAGGGCTCATTGGCCTAAAGTTCAACCTCATCAGGATGAAAGACGTGAGATGGGTCTGAGTGATAATGGCATAGCTAAAATACATGGAAGACATCGTGCATGGCTTAGTACCTCTGTGGTAACTGCACCCTATAGGTAATCGGCCCGACTCTCTCCAAAATCTCAAACGGCCCCACATAACTTGGTGAAAGATTGCCCTATCTCTTGATATGATTGTGTCCTAACCTCGATGAAACACGCAAGAAAAACTGATCCCCGACCACGAACTCCAAGGGTCATCTACGGTGATCATCATAAGATTTCTGACGAGACTGTGCAGTAGCCATCTGCTTCTGAATAAACTGGACCTGCTATGAAGTCTCCTGCACGAGACATAGTCCCAGTAAAGCTTCCTCACCTACCTCTAACCATCACAGAGTTGATCGGCATGGCCTACCATATAAATCCTCGTAAGGTGATATCTCAATAGTCTCTTGAAAACTGTTGTTGTAGGCAAGCTCGACCAGAGGTATGTGCTTCTCCCAAGAGCCCCCAAAGTATAGGATGAATGCACGCAGCATGTCCTCAAGCACCTGTATCGTACGCTCGGATTGTACATCGGTCTGAGTGTGGTAAGCTTTGCTCAGAAGCACCTGTCACTACTAGATATTTTAGTTTCGGCGCCTGTCATAGCGGGCGACCGCTATTGGCGGTCGCTACTGATAGTTTTAGCGACCGCCAAAAGCGGTCGCTAAAACTGAAATGAAAATCGCGGGATTTTTCCCGCCCCCACACTGTCTTCTTCGATGAAACTCGCTGCAACATCGTCCGCGCCTCCTGCCGCCGCACCGCCACCACAGGTCACCCCCGTCGCCGCCACCCCGTCGCCTCCTGTCACCCCCGTCGCCGCCACCCCGCCACCCCGTCGCCTCCCGTCGTCTCTCGTCGCCACCCCGTCGCCTCCCGTCGCCGCCACCCCATCGCCTCCCTTCCTCCGGCCACCGTGGATCTTCCATGGCTGTCGACCGAAGCTCGGGGTCCATCCGAACATCCCACGTGCGCCCCAGTATACAATGGGCACAAAATTTTCGTCGGTTTTCGAAGACAGTATTAGCGACCGCCGTTGGCGGTCGCTATTGATTAATAGCGACAGAGCAACTATGACCGCAAAAAGCGGTCGCAGGGCGGTCGCTAATACCCACATTACTAGTAGTGTGTGTACACAGTGTCCTCTGAAAACTCTGCCAGAAATGAGATGTAAAGCGGGCACCCCTATCTGAGACGATAGAACTAGGAACCCCATGAAGACGTACCACCTCTTGGATATACAAGCTTCTTAGCTTGTCAACACTAAAGGTCTCCTTGATTGTAAAAAAGTGAGCTACCTTTGTAAGTCTGTCCACGAAAACCCACACGACATCACTACCTCGAGGTGACCTCGGCAACCCGGTCATGAAGTCCATCATGACATCATCCCATTTCCACTCCGGAATAGGTAACTGTTGTAACAATCTGGCTGGCCTCTGATGATCCGCCTTCACCTGTTGACAGGTGGAAAATCTTGCAACAAAACTAGCTACTTCCTATTTCATACTTGGCCACCAATACTTATGCCTCAATTCACGGTACATTTTGGTAACTCTGGGATGCACTTCCCAAGATGAATAATGAAACTCCCGCATCAGCTCCTCACGTATATTCTCTGAAACCCACACTCGTCCATGGCACGCAGTACCTCATCAGTGCCTATCATCCAACCAGGAGGAGGGTCCTCACTCTCCACCAACTCCCGTAGAACTAGGCCTTCCAAATCTAATAGTTATCTCATCCTCAGTCTATCCAGGAGGGTAGAAGTCATAGCTAAGAAATAAAGATAGGCTCTCCCTTGACTATCATCCACCTCCAAATGCATATCAGAGAATAAAGCCATGAGCTTCCACTCATCGATGGCCTCCTGCACTGCCTGTAACTGAGTCCTCCTACTCAGTGCATCAGCAATTATGTTACCCTTACCAGTTTTATAGGAAATCTCAAAGCCGAAGGACTGAAGGTATTAAAACCACCTTCGCTGTCTCAAATTCATGTCATGATGGGTGAAGATATTTTTGAGACTTTTTTGGTCCGTAAACACCACAAAATGATCTCCCAAGAGATAATGTCTCCAACAATGTAATGCATGAACAACTGTAGCCAACACGAGGTCACGCGTCGGTTAATTCCTCTCATGTGGCCTCAAATGCTAAGACCTATACGCAACTACTTGATCTCCCTAAATCAACACTGATCCCAGCCCAATACCTGATGCATCACAGTAAACTGTATAGCTCTTCCCTTGCTCTGGAAGTATCAGGACTGGTGTTGATGTCAACCATCCCTTCAACTCCTGGAAGGCTATCTTTCAAGCTTCTGACCAAACGAACATCACACCCTTCTTAGTCAAACCCGTCAACGGCATGACTAAGTGGGAGAAGTCTTATATAAAGCGTCTGTATTAACCAGCCAACCCTAAGAAACTTCGTATCTCAAACACGTTCTTAGGCTGCTCCTAAGAAACTACTGCTCTCACTTTCTCTAGGTCTACCACAACTCCTGACTCTAAGATGATATAACCTACGAAGTGGATCTGGTCCATCCAAAAGTGGCACATTGAGAGCTTAGCATATAGCTGATGCTCTCTTAGTGTACTTAGTACGATCTCATGATGGGTAGCATGGTCATGCTGAGTGTGAGAGTACACCAAGATATCATCCATGAAGACAACCACAAAAGAATACATATAAGGATGGAACACACGATTCATCAGAGACATGAAAAATACTGGTGTGTTCGTGAGTCCAGATGGCATGACTACGTACTCGTATAGACCATATCTGCTCCAAAAAGTTGTAAGCGGTATGTCTGATAGTCTAACACGTAACTGTTGATATTTGGATCTCAAGTCAATATTTGAGAACACTCGTGCTCCTTAAAGTTGATCAAAAAGATCTTCAATCCTCGACAAGGGATATCGGTTCTTGACCGTCAACTGGTTCAACTTCTGATAATCCATGCAAAGTCTGAGGGTACCATCTGGCTTCTTAGAAAACAGGACAGGCAAACCCCAAGGAGAAGTATTGGGTCGGATGAAACCCCTTTCTTGCAACTCCTACAACTACCACTTGAGCTCCTTAAACTCTGGTGTAGACATCCTATAAGTAGGAATGGACATTGGTGCTACTCTTAGAACTAGCTCAATAAAGAAATCCACCTCTCGCTTTGGAGGAAGACAAAAAAAGTCATCCGGGAAGGTATCCCTGAAAAAATCAACCACTGGATGGAAATCCTTCTGACAAGTTCCCTGGTCATTCAAATACAAACTCGCAATCTGGGCTGTCACTCCACCTCACCCACGATGCCCGGGTCCAGCTCAGCTCGCCTGGACATCCCACTCGCCCTTGTTTAGAAACTCTATGCCCTCTGGTGACGTGAAACTCACCCTGTGATGATTGCAATCTACAAAGGCTCGAAATGGAACCAACCAGTCCATCCCAAGAATGACGTCATAGCTCATCATCTCTAAGACATAGAGGTCCCATATAAAGTGACACCCACAAACCTCTAGGGGCACTCCCTGTACTGACGCACACCATCCATTATAATCCCCAACAGAGTGTCTAGCGTCATGACATCAGAATAAGAAGAAACACAGAGCCCAAGGCTCTCCACAATGGGCACATATATAAAGTTATGTGTAACACCAGTATCAAAAACTACTGCAGATAAAATAAAATAAACTAAAATAGTACCTCTGATAGTAGAAGGTCTGGGATCCTGCTCTTGCTGGGTCTGTTGCACTGCATATTCCTGCCCAGTGTCGTGGCCCTGCGACACAGCCTGACTACCCTGAGTTGACCCGCCCTGCTGTCTCTAAGATCCTGGTGTCTGGCTACGACGGCCATGACCACCACCTCACCTTGTACATCCCGACATATTCCAATTCCCTAACTCGTAATAATTTTCTGGTCCTGCTCTTGTATGTGAAGTCTGCACAGAACCCCTCTCACTAGGCACTGGTGGAAACGCCCTACAAAAGCGTTTTAGATGACTCATCTTGTCGCAAGCTCGGCACTCCACTGGGTCACGTGGACAATACTGTCTCTTGTGCCCCTCTTTACCGCACTAGTAGCACATTATCGGGCCACCATAAGAAACCTTCAGGATAGTAATACCACCGTGAGAGAAATCCATCTATCACTTCCTCTTACCAGTAGAAATAGTACCAGAAACTGGTGCTAAACCGCCCTGGCCTGCACCACTAGCTTCCTGCAGGTTCCGATCAGTAATCAGTGCCTGGTTCACAATAGAATGCACTGTAGGAAACCTTAAAACATTCACCAGCACTCTAATGTCATATCAAAGACCATCCTCAAAGTGTCGAGCCCTCAATGTCTCATCTACCACTAGAATAGGTGAAAAGCACTGTAGCTTGGTGATGTGGGATGAATAGTCCATCACAGACATGGAGCCCTACTACAGATTCATGAACTCTCGATCTTGATCTGCCATCATCGTCTCTGGGAAGAAAAAGTCATAGAAGACTAAATGAAAATACTCCCATGCCATGTCTCAGTGATTCTAGGTCTGGGTGGTAACATCCCACAACCTCTTGGTGGAATCATACAACATGTATGTAGCGAGATTGACCCTCCGCCCTAGAGGCGTCTCCAGATGCTCGAAGATAGTCTGCATAGAACCCAGCCAAGACTCTGCAGCCTATGGTCCGACATCCCCTGAAATCATAGGCGGATGCTGGTTCTGGAATATACGAGTCATCTTCTCCATAGATGTGGCAGTCGGCGGTGCTCCCTGAAAGGTCTGCATGAACTGCACGAAGCCTTCACGGAACTGCACCTCTGCGCCTGTGTCTGGTATTATTTCTGGTGCCACATATGGATCTGCTAGAGGATCCATCGGTAGCCTGTGGCCTACTGTCTTTGAAGTATAATCATTGTCGCTCTACTGGAAAACAACTCATGGTTGTTTCGAAGGCATGAATCATCAAGTTCAAACACACACCATAGATCAAGATCATCATGGACTGAAAATAAGATGTATAAGAAGGGAACCTGATAAATAAAACATTCATGTTTTACAAAACAAGACTACACGACAATTATAATAACTGCACGGCGTGTTCCCTTTAGTATTTCACATGGGCATGTACTCTGCCAGCAATGGTCGTGTAACACCCCAATCACACGGCGCGTTGTCTACACACACGGCGTGTAATTGAATTTTCTTCCCTGCCCGAGTCCCTCTACAAGACTTAGCCACACGACACTCTGTTGAAAGAGACTACACGGCGTGTGTAAGATCTACACTGTGTGTATTAGATGAGCTTCACCGACCAATGTTTTCTATTACACGGTCGGGTACACATCTCATACTACACAGCGTGTTCCAGATATACAGGACGTGTACGACTTAAATTCCAACTGCCCGTGTTTTTAGTGACATGGCTGGCTACTCAGCTTACACTACACGACGTGTTACACCCGAACATGGCGTGTTCACCACTCCATTTCCCCAGCCACACAGCCAATTCCACATGGTTTTTCACCAGTCAAGACTATACAGCGTGTCCCTTAGATACACGGTGTGTACCAGACGAGTTTCTCTGACCTATGTTGTTAGTTACAAGGCTGGATACACGGCTCACACTACACTGCGTGTTCTAGATAGACACGACGTGTACAAAAAGGGATTACATTGACCCGTGTTTGTTAGTTACATGGCTGGATACCCATGTTACACTACACGGCGTGTTCGGCATTGACACAGCATGTATAACGAATATTTCCTCCATCCGTGTTGTTAGTTACATGGGTGGACACAGTGTCAACATGCACGGAGTGTACAACCGGTACACGGCGTGTTCCCTCTAGAACTCCCCCATCCCGTGTCTCTGCCCATGCAGCCTATGACACAATTAGAGACTATACGGCGTGTACTTAGGGTACACTGCATGTACTTGAAAATTTTTCTCTTCTTCCCAAATAGAAGAGTACATGGTGTGTAGTCAAAAATACACGGCATGTATTCTAGGTTTCTCCATATAGTAAGCCTTAGAACTACTCTGGAGCCCATAAAAACACTGAAACCAACACCTAAGTGCCAAATTCTGATCTTTGAGGGCCCATACTCCCTGTGAATCAAAGCTTGGCATCTTATACGTGTTATAACAAGGTAAACAAGTCGATGATCCACTAAATTCCAGTTGATGAGGGCCCATACTCCTCAAAAACCAATGTTTGTCGTTCATTTACAGAACCATACATAATAGTACCCTATCAAATAGAAAGTATTTTATCAAGGAATCTATCACAACAACATGAATTTTCTAGCACGACATCTATCACAACAACATGCAATTTCTAATGCACCTACATGGCATGGAATTATGCATGGAATGCGATTCTAACATGTGCCTAAATGATGTATGAGATGGAATACACTCATCTCATTGGGTTTCAACTAAATAGAACCCAAGTATAAAAATATAAACAACACATAACAAGTGAGTCACCCAATGGTGAAAATCAAATCAATTGTAAAATTGAAAAATCAGAAAAATTGCAACACGAGGTAAATTGGATTTTCCCTATACATGAGTTAGCTACTCCCAAGTACAGCTTATTACCAAGTACCTATTCCATCCTATCTCTGATTATAGGCTCAAAACAGTAAGTCAATAAGAAAAGAACCCCTCTGATACCACTTTGTAACATCCCGGATTCGGGTGCCACTCAACGGGTTCCCCAAACCCAGTTGGTCACACGACCTCAAGCGCATTTCCCCAAACGGAGGAGGCTGCCGACTAGCAACGAGGGCCTAGGTCTGATAATGGAGAAACTATTCCCTCATTTGTCAAAGTGTAACGCAGCGGAAAAAAATACAAGTATACCAAAAGTAGAAGTAGTAAATAATAATAACTGAGAGGGATAATAGTACTGAAGTAAAGAAACGACCAACATTCATATATAATGATGATGAAATATGACCCTAAGTCCAAGAAAGCATCCAAAATAGGATACAATGAAATCTGAAACAATATAGTACAAGGAAAAAATACAACAAAGCAAAATAAAACAGCGCAGCATGAACTCGGCAACATCGCAAGCCTAAGCTCGGTCCCATGCTCTCCCACTCCTCTGCAACAATCAAGTACCTATATAGGGACTCTTTCCCTTATAAACTCCTGGAGAAATATAATCTGTTTGGGCCCAAGAAATGACCCAAAAAGGGTGTGAGAAATAAATCCCAGTAGGAAACTACCAAAGGTCTGTGCCCAACTGTCAGTGAATTTGTGCAACAGCAGTGTGCAGTAAGGAAATGTAGTAAACTAGGAAGTACTCAAAATAAATTAATCCTACCAGTTCCATTTCTATTTAAATATTATTTAACAATTCAAAATAATTGAATTATAAGTTTCTGAGACTCAGCCTCAGCTGAAAATCTCCTAAACAGTGCCGCAGTAAAAACCAAAACAAGGTATCTAAAAAGTACAATGTAAAACAATACCAAGCCTATTCTTTAGCTTGGTAGGTAAAACATGTAAAATAGCCACAATGAATATACAAAGTAAATAGTGTCCCCAGACATATGAACCCTTTCCCTCGGGCTAAACAGGATCTTGCCCTCATGCTAAGCAGAATCACACACTCTGGCTAATCAGAATCCTGCCCTCAGGCCTTACCCTCAAGTGAAATAGAATCTTGCCCTCTGGACAAACAGAAATGAAACCCTCAGGTGATTTCCCATAGGCATGGAATCTATATCCCTCAGGTATATGAAATGTTTCCCTCAATATAAACAAACACTTTCCCTCAGGCCTTTCCCTCAGGTGAATAGAACCTTGCCATAATGCTTAATAGTACCTTGCCCTCAGGCTAATAAAAACATTTCCCTCAGGATAAAAAAGTATCTGGGATGATCCCAAGACATAAGAAATCAATTATATATAATCAGTCTCAATAAAACATAAAGCACGCTATAATCACGGCGTACCCTTGTGTATCCTGGCCAAACAGCTAAACAAGGAAAACACACCCATGGGGTGGCCCTAGATCCAATAACTGATCCCAAACAGTAGTTATACATATTCATTAAATTAACTATGCAATTATAGGTATTTAATTAATCAAGGTCTCATCCATACAACACCCCAAACATGGGCACATAGCACAACGGTACACAAAAACACTCAACGGTTGGAATTAAACATCAGACCACCTACCTTGATCTCCTCTGATCAAGATAGGTGAATAGTGTCTTCTAAAACGTCTGAGAACGATGTAGATCTGGGATAAACGTAAACACGTTCAAACCCAAATAACTTCCCCTCGGAAAATAATTGGAAGGAAGGGTTCTAGAAGAGTGAATAACTCACCAGCGCGGTTCAATTGAGACCATCAGCACAGGAATCCGAGTTCTGGTGTGCGGTCGGGAGATCCTCCATACTTCAGTCTTCTCTCTCGGTGCTCCAAATGAATCCAACGCCTCCTCTTCCGAATGAGGAGGCTACTTCCTGTTTTAAGCGAAAAAAACAAATTAAACGGCGTGTACTCTCAAGTACATGGCGTGTACTTTTCATTTTTTAATTGTACCTCTGGTGGCTACTTTTCACAACCGCACTGTTTATCTTTCGACATGATTACACGGTGTGTATTTCTAAATACATAGCGTGTACTGTCGCTCCTCTGGTGGATACTCCCACCACCTTACTTTTCACCTGCCGACTGATTACACGGCGTGTAAATACCAAGTACACGGCGTGTAGTCATTTTTTACACGCTTCATCACCGACCGGCCTACACGCCCTGTATACTCATCCCACATGGACAAAGTACACGGCATGTGGAAAATACATGACGTGTACCCACAAAATTTGGGATTTTCTCCATTTTCCTTATTTTCTCAAAAACAATTAAGGAAAAGGGAAAATAAGAAACTCGTACCTCAAGAATAAGAACTAGGTTCTTACCCCAAGTGTATTATTTTAATGAATTCAATTCTTGGACTTATAAAATAATTAAATCCTCCCCTATTTTCAGAAACCATGGTAAAAAACATTAGATGGTATACGATATGGATTAATTTATGATATAGAGTGTAAATCCTATGTTTATAAATTAATAAAGAATCCCCCTATTTCGTTATATAAGAAAACAAAAAATCACATTAATACTAACACAAAAACCCATATATAATGAATTTAATAATTAATTAACACTCTATATAACTAAAAAGGATCCCCAAAACTCTCAAGTTTCTTCTCCCAAGAATTTAAACATGCTCTCTCAAGGTAAGGGATCCTCTCATTCCCCTCTTTTTTCAAGATATTTCTTTATATAATGAATTTTTATTTAAAATTTTTTATTTTGGGGAATATTATTATACATCCATATTATTGTCCTTATTATTAACATGTATTCATAGACTCATTTCACTCTCATTAAACCCTTCCATGAATCTTTTTGTACCGACCTTATACTGCGGAAATTGTCCTGAGTTTTTTCCCTAACTAAATTTTTTGTAGTGAATACCCATCACCATTTACACTCATGTGTATTCACCAAGATGTACCTATACATAATTTATTGGGTACATTCATGTATTTAACACAGAATCATTAAGTGTGATTAAAAGTGATGAAATACATCATTGTGTTGAATCATCTGTGTGACACACTTATGCATGTACATGATATGAATGTTATGGGTGTGCAAATAATTATATAGCCCACCAATTTGTTGGTAATGCTTTTTCCTCTTGATAATCCATTTTATTTTGAAAAGGATGATATTATATTAATACTATGTTATTATTCCTTTGTGGTTATCCTTGACTTGTGTTTATGAATTCAGGTTCATTGTTGTTTCAACATTCCAATGTTTTCGTAATGTTATCATGTCATATCATGCCTCATTGTTCAAGATTATGATTATCATCCATTTTCTGTCCTATTGATATACCTCTTTATTCACATGTATTACTTTCATCTTGTTATTCATTGATTATTACCTTACTAGCTTTTATATCTCACATCTATTTAATATATTACCTCAAAGTTATCCATTGCTGTTTTAGAATATTAAAATTATTATATTTTACCCATGATTCAATTTATTGTTTAATGTACCTACTTTAATAAATACATTAGGTTGTATGATATTTGGGGGTCGTATTCAGTATATATTTATGTAATAAATCATGAATTAAGGTGTATTAACTTTATGGTTTCTCATAGTTGGCATCATAATAAATTATAATTATTTTGGAAATTATGATTAGGAAACTCTATTGAATACCTTATGCATAAAACTAAACATAAGTAAGAATCCATTAATTTTTTTAAATTATAGAGTAATTGTTTTATTTGAAAAAACATCCTTATCTAGATACTAAAAGTGGATGTGGCTTTGGCACAGTTGTACCAAGTGGTAATAACCTCAAAAAGGTAATATTAAGATGGATCAATTCACACCTAGTTCATGAAAACAGTCATTTCTAAACACATGGATTGATACTCCCCAAGGATATTCTTTGGTAAATTCGAAATCTAATTTTAAAACAATATGATGGGTATAAAATTCACATAATATTTTATATTAGAAAATAGATCATCAGAAAATAAAGATTGAAAATTAGAAGTTTATAGGTTAAAGAATATATGAGTTATCTATTTAATTTTCATGGTTCACAATTTATGTCATCAATAGTTTAAAAATAAACATACCTAATTTTACGCTTATTCTATTTAATGGTTATAAATAAGAGGAAACAAGTCAATAACCAATGTTAGGGGAAATATGATGACAACCCAAATGAGATGTAAAACATGATGAGATCATGAATCAAAAACTTCATAATAATAATTTCTTAATTGACTCAAGTATTGAATAGAAAAGTTAATTGGGAAGAATTACCAAATCTACTCTAAGAAATTGTATGTTTTAATTGATACATTTATGTGAAAAAGGACTCATACTTTTAGTGGATCATTTGGTCCCTTAATCTTGAAGAAATAGATAAACTCTATTTAAAATATTGTTTACATCTTTTAATTCAATGAATATGAGAAGGAAATGGTGGTTATTTATCATAATGAGGGATAATCTAATAAATGGTAAAATTTGGTTAGAAATACAAAACCAATGTGGAGATCAAATCGATGGTGTGAATGGAATTCAAGAAAAAATATTGACAAATATGTTCCTAACACTCTATGACATTAAATGGATATGGATTTCCATGGCCTTAAAAAGTTGTCAATAAATCCATTAGGGTGTACGAGATAAACATCACAAGACTTTCACAGTACACCTATATCTTTTTCATCTCCCCTGAAAAAAATATGAACAATTGTTTAATGGGATAATGTTGATTATACAAAAAGCTTTGTCATTTAGATACTTTTATAGCTATAAGTAAATTGTCTAATGTTACCTCAAAGTTGAAAAGGAGATCATTGAAACTCAAGGGTCTTATGTTTCAACAGATAAAAACTAAAGAATGTATTTTTATTTTGGTGGTGTGATGGGAAAATCACATAGGGGTATGAAAGATCATGATCCTACATGTCAAATGTGTAGGAAGAAGTATCCATGAAATTTCGTAAAGGGGAAAATGAAATGTTTTAGGTGTGGGAAGGAAGGGAACCTAGCTAGTGATTATTGATAGGAGAAACCCCCCAATATCATAGAATAAAGTAATTTCATGTGCAACCCGAAACATATTTTTAAATGTTTCAAATTTAAGGAACAATGGCACTATGTGAATTATTACCCTAATCCAAGGGTTGTTAATGAGAACCAACAACAACAAAAATATATGGAATAGAGGTAAAGGGAGATATTATCCAATCACTAATACTAAGTTGGATCCCAAAAAAAGTCCTGATAGGTTCACTAATTATTTTTAATTAATAGAAAATTTACATTTTAATTCTGTTTCTATGAATTATTTCATATCATGTAAGTTTTGTAGAACTATACAAACACTTCCTCAAAACATGGTAGTTTAGTTATCTATTAAGATGGTGTATGATTCAATTATTGTGTACCAAGTAAATATCTCATTCCATATCCATATTTTAGTAAAAATTTCTAGAAAACCATGTGATACTTCCTTCAGTGTAATTTTATGTTATTCTAGGTATAGATTTGATTTTCTTAAATATATACAATATTAATTATTAAAAATAGGAAATTTCACTCTATATCACAATTCATCCTCTGATTCTATACAAGTGAAAGGAGGTGGAAGAATCACTTTTTGTACCCTCCACCAAAGCATGGATATTATTACATTATGAGTAAGGGTATCTAGCTCAAATGATTGAGGGTGAAAAAAATAGCATCCTCGATGACATGCCCATTATAAGGGAATATATTGGTGTGCTTCCCAAATAATTGTTTGGTATTCCTCCAAGTTGTGAGTTTGAGTTCTCAATTAATATTATACTTAGATATTTACTAATATTTAGGACTCCATAGAGAATGGTTTTTGTCAAATTAGAATAGATGATGATGAAACTACATGATAATCTAAATAAAGTGTTTATACACAAAAGTTCTTCCCAATGGGGTGCCCTGGTCCTTTCCCTTGAGATGATGGATGGGTCAATGTGCCTTTGAAATGATTATTAAGAGCTAAAAAAGATCGTGATAAAGAATTTTAATATTCTTCCATGGATATATAACATTTCCTATCAGCTATGTGTAGTGTAATACATCTCCAAGGAAGATAACTGGTCTGGATGTCACCAAGTAATGGTTAAGAAAGTGGATATCCCCAATACCTCTTTTTGAACAAGGTACTGGCACTATCAGTTCATAGTTATTCTATTTAGATTAAATAATTTCATAGATATATTCTTAGACTTGATAAATAGAGTCTTTAGGGATTACCTCAGATAAATTATGGTAGTATTTATAGATGAAATTCTTACCTAATACAAAACCAAGGAGGAACATAAGAAGCATTCAAATTATATACTAAATACTTTGAGGAAAGAAAATTTGTATGAAAAATACAGTAAATATGAATTGTGGTTGTATCATGTAACATTATTGGGGAATGTTATCACCAACAAAGGGATTTTTTTGGATCCTTCAAAATTAGAGGCAATTGATGGATGGACTAGACCAACATATGTGATGGATATTGATATTTTACTTGGATTAGCTGGGTATTGTCATCAATTTTTTAGAAACATGTCATGAATGTCATTCCCAGTAAAAAATATTACTTATAATAGATTCACGTTTATTTGGATAGATGAATGGGAGGAGAGATTTAAAGAGTTAAAAAATGACCCACTAGTGGGGGAGTATTTTTTATCTGTAGTGATGCATCCAAAAATGGCATGGCTTTTATACTCATTCAATATAATAAATTGATAGTCTATGTTTCCCCCCAATTAAAGACCCATCTGTAGAACTACCCAAAACATGATCTATAATTGGTTGTTGTGATATTCACAATGAATATTAGGAGACATTTTCTCTATGGATAAAAGTATGACATATATACAAATCATAAATGCATAATGTATATATTCACATAAAAGGAGCATAATATGTACTAATGAAGGTGGCTAGATCTTATCAAGGATTATTATTATTCAATCAATTAAAATCCTATGAAGGTGAACAAAGGTGGATATTATCTAAGTAGAAAAGATATTTCCAACATACCCATGATGAGGATTGAAAGGGATCCAATCTTCTTAGATATGTAAAGGATGGGATTGGAATAATAAAATGGTCATAATTATTCTTTTTAAAAATAACTACTCAACCATCTATTCTTGAGAGGAAGAGGAGGAAAATAATGGTTATGAGGATCTATAAGAAAAAAGGTATCAAATATTCTGGAGTTAAACTTCTTTTAAGATGGAGTTATAGGGTTTGGAACCCGGATATGTGTCCCATAAAAACAGGAACTGAAGAGGGAACTTAAATATGGTGCACATATCACTTCCTTCTCTATTAATCCTAGAAGAAAAAATATGTATATATATAGTAAGAAAACATTATGGTGGGATAAATGAAGATGGATATTTTATAATTTGTACCTTGATGCTTAGTGTTCCAACAAGTTAAGGCTGAAACAAGGAGTATAAGGGTATGATAAAAATATTATCTATACTAGTATGTAAATTAGAAAACATAATAATGGATTTTATCATAGAAATCCCTTGGACAGCTAAATGTAATAACATTTTATATGTGGTAGTCAACTGACATACCAATACACTATATTTAATTACTATTAAGGAATATTTCTCCCTTGTACAACTCACCAAGATAGTCCTAAGGTAAGTGGTAATAATTTATGAAGTTCCACTATTTATAGTATCTAATCATGAAATGAGGTTTACATCATGTTTCTATATAATCCTTTAGAAATCATTTTATGTAAGTAGGAGATTCAACACTACTTATCAAACTCATATGGGTGTTCAATCTGAAATAACCATTAAAAATCTATAGAATTTGTTAAGAACATGTTTAGTGGATTTCCAAGGATGTTGGGACCATCACCTTCACCTAGTGGGGTTCTTATATAATAATAAATTACATTATAAATTTCAAATGGAACCGTATGAGGCTCTATATGGGAAGAGGTGTCAGACTCCAACATTATGGTTTGAGGTTAGAGAAGGGAAGCTAATGGGGCATCATCTTATATAAGAAATGGAAGAGGAGGTTCCAACAATTCAACACCATATTAAAACATTGTAAATATAGAAAAACTATGTATACAATAGAATTAATTATGTAGAGTTTGAGGTTGTAGATTTAGTGTTCCTTTGTATATTTTTGTGGATGAAATTCATAAGGTTTGGCAGAAGGGAAATCTTGGTCATAGATACCTCGGCCCCTTTGAGAGCCTTGAACTCATCAGTGCGGTGGCCTATCAATTATCACTCCCACCTAACTTATCTTTTATACATTATTTATTCCTTTTATCCCTCTTGGGAATGTACATACCGTACCCCTCACATGTACTAAATCGATTGGTGGTGTCATTGGATAATGATCATTCACATGATGAGAAGCCATGGATGATCTTTGATATTTGAGACAAAGTTCTACTAAATAAGAAAAATCATATAGTCAAAGTGTTATGGAAAAACTACATTTTGAGGAAGATACAAGTGAACCAGAAGAGGTGATGAAATAGAATTACCCTCATATATTTTAATGTATTAAACACAAAGTTTGATGGTGAAAGTTCTAAATTATGGAAGAACGTAACATTCTAAACTTTTATAAATGAAACGACATTTTTGAATGAATAAATGAATTATTAAGTAAAGTAGTTATAGAACATAGATGAACTACTTTGGATATTTTGGATAGTTATAATCATTTATAATTAAAATATCATTAATCCCCCTAAAAATTGACTGTATATCCATTATAAAGTGATCATATGATTAGTATATATTATGTGTTATGAAAAATTCTAATCCATATAGACAAAGGAAGTGATGGACTTGACCAGTAGGACTGTACCCTAAGAAGCCCATCTATCAAAACTTCTGAGGGAGATAACATCAGTAGGATTTTCCATTAACCAAGACCAATTTGATATTTAATAAATAAAGAAGGCATATAACTATTTAATGGATAAGTTCAAGCTCATCGATATAATGGCCCAAATTATGTTTGTCGAATCACGCCATGAAAATATCACCATCGCACACCTTACTATTAGGTAATTCCTTAATGTAACAAAGAGTTATGTTCCTGGACAATACTATTATGAGTTTTTATATATATTTATTTTTTTTAAAATAATTTATTTATTTATAATTTATTAATTTATAATGATTAAACAATAAGTTTTCTAAAAAATTGATTTTTATATAATGTAAGACAATTTGTATTTTTGGGAAATATATATTTTCAATCAAAATATTCTATTTTAATTAATTATATAATTATTGAAATAAACTATATTTCAATAAAATAATATTATTAAATAATATTTATTAAATATATGTGATAATATAATTTTACAAGGTCAAAAAATTATAATGGTCAAAAAACTGTTAATGTCAAAAAATATTGTATTTTTCAATAAATATGGATTTTTGATTTAAAAGTTGAAATTATAATATTTAGAGAATTATTTTGATAAAATAATTATTATTTAAGAAATAATTGAGTTAAAATTATCTAATGGTAAAGTTTCTATAATTTTTTGAGACATTCTACTTTTGGGGTCAAAATAAAATACGGTTAAAATATACAGTCTGTATTATTAGATCGTAAATGTAAAAAAGTGATGTAATAAATATTATTAACTATATAAAAGAAATTTTTTTTCATTTTAAAATAATTTTTTATCTTATTTGATTAATTTCAAAAACCCTTCACAAATCCTCCAAAAAACCAATGTTATATTTTAAGGTTTTAAAATCAATTCTTTATAAACATGACTTACCCCCACATCACCAGGGGTGTTATTTTAATGACTTTTTTTATATTCATTAAAATAATGAGATTCAACCCTATTTGGAATAAATATTGGGAAGAAACCCTAGAATGATTTTCAGTTTGGATTAATTTATGATATATATTTCAAAACCTGTGTTTAAGAATTAATAAAGAATCCCCCTCTCTATAGGTATATAAACCCACCCAAACTCCAATTACTCTATAATCAAAATCCTTGGATCATGAATTTACTGTAACATTACCTCTCTATCACCCTCACAAGGTTCTCCCAAACTCTCAAGAAGACCCTCCCATGCTTTTCGAAGTTCCCTCTAAGGTTAGGGATCATCTTCTTCTCCTCTTTATTCAATTGCTTTCTTTATGTTATGCCATTTTATTTACAAATTTTCATGTGGGGACATGTTCTTACACATAGATCTTGTAGTAATTATAATGTAAAAGTGGTTAGAGACTCTTTTAAATCTAATTTATTCCTTCCATAAACCTTTATATAACCCTGTTATGTTGCTGATATTATCCAGGTTTTTCCTTGACAAACATTTGTGTAGTGAATACCCATCCCCATTTTCACTCGGGGGTATTCACCTAGATGTACCTATACATAATTGATTCAGGACTTATATATTTATAACAAAACATAATTAGTTATGGTATTAAAAGTTATTAAAGTAATCCTTATGTTGTATAATCTACGTGGCACACTTATTCATGTACATGATATGAAAGTAACAGGTGGGACAAGAATTATATAGCACTACAATGATATAGGTAATGTTTTTATCTAATGATATTCCAGGTATGGTGAACAGGAGTTCATCTTAAGAACACTATGTTTTTATTTAATTTTTTAGTATTTACTTATATTTATGATTTCATGTTTCGTGTTGTTTAAAGATTCTTATATTTCCATAAGGTTATCATGTTATATCTTGCATCATTATTCAAGATTCTGATTATCACCCATTTTATGTCATCTTGATAATCCTCTTGAATCACATATATTAATTACATCAATATATACTTTGATTATTACCCAAATGAGATTTCTATTTCACCCATTCCTTTTATAGGTCCCCAGGTTATCCAATTCAGTTTTAGAATATCCAAGGGATATAAAGGAATGTTTCAGTGTTTCCAAATAATGATGTTATATCCATGTTTTAATTTGTTGTTTCATGTAACTAATTTACCAAATTAACTCATCCTCATGATCTTATATGATTTTATTATGTGTATATTTATTTAATAAATCATGAACTATTATGTATTAAAAATATTGGTTTTTTCATTAGATGTATAATATTAATACATGCCTCATGGAATGGAAACTGTGAAGAAATTCCATTCTATGAGTCCAAACTTTCTATATGTTTCTATAAACACCTTTATAGTAAAATTATATCAATTATTTTATTTTTTAAATAACCATTTAAATGTTTATTAAATTTTCATTAAACCATTTCTATCATTTATTTTAATGACATATTTAATTACTTAATCAGTCAATTCCATATCAGGTGATTTGATGATGTTCAGTTCATATTTGAAAAACCACTTTGGTATGTTGGATTTGGTCAAAGTGTTCATTGTTAAATATTCTGTAGAATAATAATAATTATATAATTATCATTTTTATATATTAATTATACTTTTAAAACTAACCATGATATATAGTTATGGAAAATGAATTATGTTGTAATTATAGATATGGTAGGTCGTATATATGCATGAGTAAAACTTCCAGTTTTCAATGAATATGAGGTAAAGAAGGAAAGTATTATTTTATCTTCAAATAATAATGATTATATAATTAGTATACTATTATATATTTAAATAAAATTATATATACCATACATTTGTTATAGTGATTAAAAACAAATCACATCACTTCATGGTGGTGGTAACCCACACATACACGCAAATGAGATTGTTATTTTTTAATAAATGTAAATGTAAGAAAATATATGACATGTTATACTTATAGAATAATAATTATGTCAGGAAATTATATATATATATATATATATATTAAATCCATTATTATCACCATCAATGATAGGAATTGACGGAAAAAGAATCACATTTTTTTGCAAGGCAGTAGTCCACTATACACACAAACAATGGTTTTATTTCCCATTTTATGAAATTTTATATGGATATAGGCAACAAAAATAAAATAATAAAATATAATTGTATGTAATATACTAATTTTTTTTATCAGGGTTGAAGAAGTTTTCTAGGATGTGGAAGAAAAAATAAAACTAAGACATTCGATTAAAAACTATACCTATTCTTCTAACAACCTCTATTTATTTAGACATTGATCCCTATAAGGTAGGTATTATTCCAAATAAAATACCATTAGAATGTGAGGATTGATTATAGGATGGGATTTGGTTTTGTATTTTACAAATTAAAAGAATCTTTAAGTTTGGAGATGATAGGGTAAGAGGTGTCCTTTTATAAGTGGGAGTGAAGGAACACTTGGAATTTCAAAAAATATTAATATATATTAATATATTACTTAATCAAAATGGATGAAAATGGATAATTTATGAATTTTAGATGATATAGGGTCCAAATATTTCAATAAAATAGGTTTTATAAAAGTTTTTTGTTCATTTTAAACCTTATCGCTTTTGTTTAACCCCCGGTAAAACATTTTTAAGCTTAACCAGTTTAATTGATTTTTACTATTTTTATAATTCATTATGATAAAAAATTAAGATAAAATTATTAAATAATATTAATTTTAATTTTTCTAAATATGGAGTAAATTTTATCAAATTCAATTCGCATAATTGGTAGAATTTAATATAAATTTAAACCAATAAAACGCGTTGAATAATGTTTTTTCAGAAAAAAATATATTTTAAGTATATACATTTATTTTTACCAAAGTCCAGTATAATGTTGAATCAAACAAAATTTATGGTATTATTTTTAATATAATGGAAATAATTAAATTTTAAAACAAATATAAAATAGAATCTTAATTTTTAGATACTTGATAAGGGAAGTCAGTTATCAATAAATAATCAGTATTTTTCATCATTCATTAAAAAATAAAACTTTTCATAAAATTATAAAAAAATCATCTTAATATAATTTTTACATGTTGAATTAAAAAACAACTACAATTTTTTAAAATAAAAAAAATTATAATTTTGATATCAATAATTTATATAAAAACATATAATTCATTAGAACCCAATTTGGTTAGAAATAAATCGTTTTCCTTTTTACTAAAAAATTACATAATATTATTATAATGAATATAACTCTTCAAAATCTAATTAATGACTTTTAATAAGAACTTAATATAATTTATCATAGCATTACCTGGGTTGTTACAATTTTTCTACTAGTAAGGAAGATTAAAGACCCAGAAATGAAGTGGTGAGAGGTACATTACTTGTTTATTCAGAATATGTCAAATTCTTGTTTGATTTAGGATCCATGAATTATTTTATATATAGGAAATTTTCAAGTAAAATAGAAATACAATATCAAGAAATGACGTTATAAATTTTGGTAAAAACACCTAGGGAGAGTGTAAAGGAAACAATAATATATAGAAATCTAAATATTATTTTATTTTGATTGGTTTATACTATAAACCTTATGGTATTCCCCAATATACAGTTTGATGTTATTATAGTTATTGAATTGATTTTTGTTTATTATGATAATGTATATTTTAGAGATAAACATGTTATATTAAATTTTTAGATTATGTTTTAATATATATATATATATATAATTGTATAACATTGCTAACATATCAAGTAACTGATAAAAAAATATGCTAGTGAATGTTATCCTGTATATATTTTTGAAAAAGTATCTTATTAGATTGGTGATGTTCTGGTGATAAATTAATATCTAGTTGTGTTTCCTAAATATTTTCTAGGTGTTATTCTTGATTGAGAGGTTGAGTTTACTCTTGACTTAATTCCAAATCCTAATCTAATTTAAAATTCTTTTTATCAAATGGTGCAAGTGATTTGTTAGAACTAAAAAAGAAGTTATTGAATTTTCATTATAAGGGCTTTATATTCCTTATAAATTATCCTTGGGTTTCCCTAGTTTTGTTTTTTTCAAAGAAATATGGTCTTATGATGTTGTGCATTGATTATAGAGCACTCAATAACATCATTGTTAAGAACATGTATCTATTACATCATATCAATGGATTATTTAATCGGATCCATGGTGCACCATATTTTTTAATAAAGTGTCTTAGGGTAGGGTAGTACCAATTGGAGTTGAAGGGAGAATATATTTCAAAGATGGTGTTTCATAATAGGTATGGTTGTTATATTTTTATAGTTAATAAGCACACCTGATGTATTTATAGATATAATAAATAGATTCTTCCATGATTATTTAGATTAATTTTTGATTTTATTTATCAATAATAATCTAGAATACTCTAAAATAAATTTAGATCAATAGATACACCAAATAATTTTTTATAGGCTCCAAAAGAAAAAAATTAAATGTAAATTCAATAAATATGAATTTCGGTTGTAACATATTTCTTTTATTTTTCATATTGTTTCTAAAGATGGAATAGTTGTTGATGCTAATAAAATTAATGTGGTGAAATAATTCCTATGACCCCAAAATTTCATAGATATTTGATGTATTTGCGGATTACTAGGTTACTATAGATAATTTTTTCAAAATATTTATCAATTATCTATTACACTAACTAAGTTAACTTGAAAAGGATTCAAATTAATTTGAACAAAGCAATGGGATGAATGTTTTTTGGAAATTAGAAAGAAGAATTTTTAATGATCAAGTGGATGCCTTGAAAAAAATAAATGGTTAATTTTTTATTTATAATAATGATTCTTTGAAGGGAAATTGTCGTGCCTTATTGTAGAATAATTGGGTTACCATATATATTTCTCTTATATTAAAACCACATGAGTATAATTATCCTACACATGACCTGGAGATGGATGAAAAATATTTTTTCTCTAAAAATACTAAGGCATCATTTACATGGGTAGAAATGTGAAATATATAATTATCATATAATTTTGAAGTATATATTCACTCAAAAATAGTCAAACATAAGGTATAAAAGATGAATAAAACTGATAAACCATTATGATTTTGGAATTCACTGTCATCTAGTAAAAGAAAACAAGGTATTAGATTAATTTATTAGAAAATATAATATATAGTAAACTATGTTATGAATATAACATGATACTTTAGTTGAGGATATAATGAATATTGTCCAGGAAATTTTTTATGCATACACTTATTCTATATTGGATTAGGAATCAGTGAAATCATCATTAAAAGAAAACCATTGTCATGAATAGAAGAAAGGTCGTGGTTTACAAGAAAATGTAGAATTAGTCAATAATGGTAAGTTTCATGAGATTACTATTAATAAAGAAGGGGTTATCAAATTTTTTAAGGGGTTTTATGTGTAAAGTGATTACTAATTGAAGAATAAATTGTTTTGCGAAGCTCATAGATCTCCATTTTACATTCATCTTAGAAGTATTAATATATATAGAGATCTTTGATAATGTTTTTAAAGGAATGTATGAGGAAATATATTATTAATTTTACCTATAAATGATTGAATTATCAACCAGTTAAGGCTAAGAGACAAATACCAATGGGGATACTTCAACCTTTTATAGTGACTATATTCAAATGGAAGAATATATCTATGGAATTGTTTGTGAGATTACCAAATACTTCTCAAGGTAATAATTTTATTTGTGTTATTATTGATCATTTAACTGTATAATTTCATTTTATAAATATACAAGATACAATGTATTTGAATTTTAAGATTTTATATTAAATAGTTAGTTAGTTTATATATATTTAACCTCTCTATTTTATATGATCGGGACCCCAGGTTTACATAAGATTTTTTGAAAGGATAAAATAAGTTGATGGGTGATGAATTAAATTTCAGTACAACATTTCATCCTCAATATGATGGACAATTAGAGTGTAAGATTCATACTATAGAGTATTTTATTTGAGAATTCTCATTATATTATCAAGTAAGTTGGAATAAACATCTATATTTTGTTTAATTTTCTTATAAAAATAGCTTTTAGTCAAGTATACAAATATTTTATTCTGAGGAATTATATGGAAAGTGATGTTGAACTCCCTCATGTTGGGATAATGTTGGTGAAAGGAATTTATTTGGGCCCAAAATTGGTAGAGGAAATGGTAGGCAAAATAAAGATGATGTATCTGAAAAAGAGTATATCTTAGAGTAGTAAGAATAGTTATTCATATCATAAGTGGAAATATATCACATTTGAGGTAGGCATCCATGTTTTTTTAATGTATCTCTATAGAAAACTGTTATGAATTTTGAAATAAAGGAAAAATTATGTCTATGGTTCATTAGTCTGTATGAAATTATATTAAATGTATGATTAGTTTCTTAATATGTAAATTATCTCCAAGATAGTATCAGGTACATGATGTGTTTCATGTTTCTTTGCTAATAAAGTTTGTTCCTAGTATATCTCAATTTTTATCCCTAAAGTGGTATAGTAAGAGGGGAATATATCTTGTAATGAAAATACATTTTATATTTTGGATCATATAGAGTAGGTACTATAAAATAAGGTAATTCACCATGTAAAGGTTTTATAGAAGAATCACATGATTTAGGAAATAACCTAAGAATCATAAAATTCTATAAAGTAAAAATACCATCAATTGATTAAGTAATGAATAAAATATGATGGATAAAATCGTATAAGGTGGTAAGAATGTTAAAAACTATTTAAGACTAGAAATAAATAAATCTTATTATTTATAAGTATTTATTTTATGTATTTATATTCATCATAGTTTCACAAATAATTTTATGAAAGTTTTCTCTCAATAAAGGAATAATTATATTTAACTTTATTGTTTTTCAATAAATTGCATGCTTTGATTTACAAGAAAATTTTCATTATAATATAAATTTTCTTTTATAAAAATTAATTCATTTTTGGAATCAAAATATTAAATATAAATTAGAATTAATTTTTATTATTTTTCTAAAATGATTAATTTTTGAGTGAATAGTGAAAATAACCATTTTTACAAAGCTGTAATTTCTTTTTTCAAAATCAATTAATTCTAAATTCACATTATGTTGTATTTGTTTTAAAATTAAAATAAGAAACATTTTATTAATTAAAATCTATTTAATTATATAGTAATCAAAATTTTATTTTATTTTAGAATAAGGTCATTTTTAAGATTAAATCCCCAATTTTCTAAAAATTGTATTTCATTGAATTTTTTCAAATTTATATTAAAATTAATTTATAAAACATATAAAAAATTAATCTTGGATAATAGATTTTGTATTTTTTTTACTGGGTTATTCTTATTGATTAATGAGTTCAATTTCAGTTTTGGTCATTATGAATAATAACCATGACAAAAATGTGCCACCACGGTAAAGGGTAAATCATGTTAATTAAGGTAAAAACATAGTGATAAGGCCAAAAAAATATTTCCTTGATTCTTATTTGACGTTTTTATTTCTAAACTTATCATATTTTCTACAAAATTGTATAGTTTTTGATCCACTTTCCCATGTTTTTTAATTTATGATATTTAAATTTTTATAAAAATTACAAGTGTGTGTCTCCCCTCACTTATAAAAGGGCACCTCCAATCCTTCATTCCTCATAAATTTTTATCATTCTAGTTCAGTCAATAAATACCCAAAACCTATCCACAACAACAATCGATATATATTATAGGTATTTTTATTTTCAAAGTAAAAATCATAAAAGGCTTAAGGTGTAAGACAATTGGTGATATCTGAGGAGAAGTTATTAGTCTTAACTGAACTGTTTCAAGACAATTTATTCTTCTACATCCTAAAAATATTCTTCAACCATTATAAAATAGCTACATCAATATCTTATATATAATTAAATTTTATTATTATTATGGTACTTCCATTTTTCATCACATTTCCTACCTTATGTGAAATGAAATTATCACTAATGTGTACGTGTAGAATGCCACCTCCCTGAAGAAATGTATTTTGTTTTTTATCACTAGATCATATATATGGATAAAATTATGTAAAAATAAATATAATTGATATTTATGAAATAATTATAATTTTTTAATGACAATATATTACTAACAATGTAACCATTTCTTCCCTCTATAATTTGATAACATTTCTTATGTGTAAATGTGGAATACCACCTCTACAAATAGATATGATTCATTTTTCATCTTCACATTATAAGGATGTTTATAAGAATAGAAATAATAATAAATATGAAATTTATAACATATTTATGATTCAATAAAAGTATAATATTATTTACATTATTTATTTTCCACCCTTATAAAAATAAAATTGTTTTTCGTGTCTTCATATGGAGTGTCACCCCCATGAAATGACATGGTCCATTTTTCATGACCACCTTACATGGTTGGTTTTTTAAGAAACCAGGTTTTAGTATAAGGTATGGATCCCTTATTTTTCAATTTGAATTATTAAATATGGCCTCATGTGAGTTCCCAAATTTATCATGGGTGTTTTGGATGTGTTTGGGACTCGTTCGGAGCCCATAACCAGTTTCTGGGGTATTTTAAGCCTGGAGCTCGGTAGGTAAGAACTTTGTGGGGAAAGTCACATTGTTTAACTAAATTGTGTGATACTGTATAGAGGGGTGGTAGTATCCAAAGAACCATATGTCCAAGTCTATAGTTTTTTAGGCTTTGACCGAGGTTTAGTGCACGGTTTCGGCATGATTTATAAACCATGAGGGTAAAACATGTGGGCGACCATTTGCCTATAGGAAGTCATGCATGGTTGCTGCATGGTTTATCAAAACATGCGCCTAAACTATGGAGCCACTATATTTTGATAAATTTAATAATTTTGAGTTTAATTTAATTCTTTTTAATAACATACTTTTTACTCAAAACCCATACATATAGTAAAGAGGTTTGAGAGGTTTCTAATGGAGACTATTCTAGGAATTGAGGATTCGTCACCATCCGATCTCCAATTCAAGTGCAGTTTGTCTCATCAGATCTCCATCAATATTATCTACACTCCTTTTTAACATTTCTTGATTCTTATGGCTATCAGCTTCACTATTTGTATTTTGTCTCATATGCCATAATATCTTGTTCTTCATCGATTATTTATATTTCTCCAAATCCGAGTCGAATCATGTTATGATACTTGACAAGAACTCCACTACTAATCTAAGGTTGTTGATGTGTACCTTTATATAGGATATCAGTGCTTTCATAATTCATCAGTTGTTATGACACCCACTGAAAATTACAACACAACCTAGAAAATGAAATGTTAAATTGAAATAATTGAAATATGAAATATTAGAGATGTCCATAGGTTCCTTCAAGATGCGTTGGTGGTTGTTGACCAAACCCAAGGACACCCAAGGGGTGTGCCATTCATTTTATATTTTTTAAACATTTGATGAACCACATAAGGGGTATGTTCTTAAATTTCTTATATATTGGAATATCTTTTGGAATTAAATGAAATTGAATTACATGATTAAGAGATCACTAGTGCAGAAAACGTTATTTACGTCACCATTTTTTACGTCGGTTATATACAACCGACGTGAGAATCTGTGAAACGTGGTTTTTTACATCGGTTATTTTATAACCGACGTAAAAAATGCGGTGAGTAGCTTTTTAACGTCATTTATTTTAATAATCGACGTTAAAAATCACTTGTGTTCGGTTTTTATGTCGGTTATAAATTAACCGACATAAAAAACAAAAGTGCGGGGGGTTTTACGTCGGTTATTTGATAACCGACGTAAAAAACGAGTTATCTACGAGTTTTTACGTTGGTTATTTTATAACCGACGTAACAAAACAACCCACAGAACGTTTTTACGTCGGTTATACAATACCCGACATAAAAAACTGTGATTTTTGATGTTTTTTTTACGTTGGTTATAGAATAACCGACGTAAAAAACCAACAGGCGGATTTTTTTACGTCAGTTATTTTATAACCGACGTAAAAAACGCTGTATCTGATGCATTTATAATGTCGGTTATTATAATAACCAATGTTATAAATGTAAAAAACATTTTATAATGTAGGTTATTAAATAACTGACGTTATAAAACATTTAAAAAATTAACAAGCCCCGTGGATTGTCATTTACTTTTTTTCGATCGACAGTCCGGCGGCTCGTCTCTCTCACGCGGTAAACCCTAATCAACTCATCGATCTCGTTGCGTTAAACTCATTTTGACTTCATCATTTATCATATTTACTCTCCTTGGATCTATCATCTCAACTTGCATCACTCAAGTAAGCCTTCCACGAATTTATTTCGTTCATTTTTTTCCCGGATAGTCTATATTTATGTTTTGCGATTTTGGTGTTTAAACTAGGTAAGATTCTTCAATTTCGAACCCTCTTACCTCTTTTTTCCATCATCATCTTATTTATCATCCCCAGATCTATTAGATCGACTCGCAATATTCATGTAATCCTCAACTACTTTTATTTAGTTTGTTTTTGTTTTGCGAATGCCTGGCATTGATGGTAATTTTTGTTGTCATTGACAACTAATGATCTCATTCACCTATATTACTGCATAGAATGGTTATTGATTAAATGTATGAATTCAGAAATGATATTTCATGTGTTATTTTTTCTTATGCTTATCCTCTTTTATATGAAAATCTATTAGACATATAATGTAATGGTTGTTGACCTCTATTGCCCTTCGATGCATCGCTATGTCTCATGATTCAAAATAAAAATGGGTGTTGTTGAGGGCTTACCCTAGTATTTTTTGAGGCCTTGGCCAAGGCCTCGACAATATGTTTAAGATTTCTAGAATTATCCATTACCTCATTATGATATTAGTTATCGAGAAAACTTGTGATCATTTGACTAGTAGAATACCAGTGGTTATTTTCAATTATCATATGATCATTTAAGTAGCCATATTTAATAATATTTAATTCCATCTATTTCATGTTGAAGTATATATTAAATTCATGTGTTTTTAGTTGTTCACTATGCCTAGTTTTTATATGTAAACCATTGTTTGGGGGGTTGTCCGGGGATGGGGGCTTTCCAGAGGTTGGGGGTGTCCAGGGGGGTGTCCAAGGGGGTGGGTGGGTGTGGGGGGCTGTCCAAGGGGGTGGAGGCCTGTCCAGAGGGTTTTGGGGGTTGTCCGGGGGGTGGGGGATGTCCAGAGGTTGGGGGTGTCCGGGGGGGGGGGGTGTCCAAGGGGGTCGGGGTGGGGGTGGTGTCTAGGAGGGGTGGGGGTGCTGTTTGGAGGGGTGGGGTGCTATCCAGGGGGTGGGGGGCTATCCAAAGGGTTGGAAGGTGTCCAGCGGGGTGTCCAAGGGGGTAGGGGGTGGGGTGGTTTCCAGGAGGGGTGGGGTGTTGTCTAGAGGGGTGGGGGTTGTCCAGGGGGTTGGGGGGCTATCCAGAGGGTTGGGGGTGTCCAGGGGGGTGTCCAAGGGGTGGGTGGGTGTGGGGGGATGTCCAAGGGGGTGGGGGCCTGTCCAGAGGGTTTTGGGGGTTGGCCGGGGGTGGGGGCTATCCAGAGGGTTGGGGGTGTCCAGGGGGGTGTCCAAGGGGGTGGGTGTGTGGGGGGCGCTGTCCAAGGGGGTGGGGGACTGTCCAGAAGGTTTTGGGGGTTTTCCGGGGGGGTGGGGGGCTGTCCAGAGGGTTGGGGGTGTCCAGGGGGGTGTCCAAGGGGGTGGGGTTGGGGGGTGGTGTCAAGGAGGGGTGATTTTCTCCATCTAAATTTTTATTTTAAATATGATTTGATTCTCAGGTTTACTCCATTCTCTCCAATTTTCTATCAACCATGTAGGTGCCATGGTTTTCTTTTATTCAATGGAATTTAAAACTGTTATATCTAGCTATATTTTCTTTTAATAATAATATTCAAGCATATTTTTTTAAATACACATAGATTTGTTTTAAATTTCAAAATTGTTTTACATTCAAATTATGATTTTTTCATATAAAATTATATTTGTATTATCTTAAAAATATATATATTTTTGATATTTGTTATAGGTAATAATGAGTCGAAGTTGGATTAAGGCACATCGAATGAGAAATGAATATGAGGAAGGTGTTGATGCCTTTTTGGAATTTGCTAAATGAAATGTTCCAAGTAGTGACATTTTTTTCTGTCCATGTCTGAAATGTTTGAATATGAAGAAAATGAAAAGTTGAGAGATAAAAGATCATCTGATATGTCATGGTTTTAATCCGAGTTACAACCCTTGGATTTGGCATGGTGAAACTGGACGAAATGTCACTGATGATGATGATTCACAAGATGGTAACTCCGATGGAATTGAAGAAATGATTCGCGATATTGTATCAGAACAAATCGAGATAGAACCGACAGTTGCACGTCTATATGGTGATGCTGAAAAACCATTATATCCTGGTTGTACAGATTTTACAGTTTTGTCGGTGGTGTTAAGATTGATTTACCTGAAGGAAAAACATGGATGGAGTGACATAAGTTTTACAGAGCTGCTACAATTGATGAAAGACATTCTTCCAAAAGATAACGATCTTCCAGATTTACATTATAAGGCCAAGAAAATATTATGCCCGATGAGATTGGGATATAAGAAAATACATGAATGTCCGAATTACTGCATTATATATAGGAAGGAATATGAATTTCTGTCAGAGTATCCTAAATGTGGGACATCACGGTATAAGGTGAAAGAGAAATCACAGGCTGATGTAGAGATTACAAATCTCCCTTTAAAGGTATTTTGGTATCTTCCTATAATTCATCGTTTCAAGATTTTATTTTCTAATTTACATGATGCAAAAAGGTTAGGATGGCATGCTGATGAGCGGGTATGTGATGGAAAAATACGTCATCCAGCTGATTTTCCACAATGGAAGAAAATTGATGCGCAGTATTCTACATTTGGAAATGAAATAATAAATCTCATATTAGGGTTGTGCACAGATGGAATGAATCCATACCGAACCCTCAATAGCAGACATAGTTCATGGCTTGTTTTATTGGTAATTTACAACCTCTCTCCTGAAGTTTGTATGAAGCGCAAGTATGTCATGTTGAGTATAATGATCTCTGGTCCAAAGCAACCCAGCAATGATATTGATGTTTACTTGTCACCGTTGATTGATGATTTGAAATTGTTATGGGATGATGGTATTAGGGTGTATGATTCTTATAAAATGGAATATTTTCAACTGCATGCAGTTCTTCTGTTCACTATAAATGACTTCCCAGCGTATGGAAATTTGTTTGGATATAGTGTTAAAGGGCATAAAGCATGTCCAATTTGCAAACAACAGACTTCATATTGTCAATTGCATCATGGGAGGAAAATAGTGTACATGAGACATCGAAAGTTTTTGCCTATGGATCACCCTTATAGAAGACTAAAAAAGGCATTCAATGGCTCATAAGAATTTTATACTTCTCCAAAACCTTTATCCTCAGATCTGTATTTTGAGAGGGTGAAAAACCTTGATGTGAGATTGGGAATGACATAGAAATCTGGTAATGATAGACATATTTGGAAGAAAAGGTCAATATTTTTTGAGCTACCATATTGGGGGTATCATGAAGTTAAACATAATATTGATGTCATGCACGTGGAGAAGAATATATGTGATTGTTTGATTGGAACATTTTTAGATATTAAAGGAATGACTAAAGATAGGATGAATGTAATATTAGACTTACTATCAATGGGAATACGTTTGGAGTTATCTCCCACTCCTAAAGGAAGACGAACATTTCTTCCCCTGGCTTGTCATACATTATCGAAGAGGGAGAAAATTAGCTTTTGTCAGTGTCTTCATGATATCAAAGTGCCTCAAGGTTATTCTTCAAATGTAAAAAATTTTGTCTCATTGAAGGACTTGAAGTTGATAGGTATAAAATCACATGATTGTCACGTCATGATGCAACAAATTCTACCAGTTGCATTGTGTGGAATATTGCCCATTCGTGTCAGAAATACTATGATGAAGTTGGGTTATTTTTTCATTTTAATTTTTAACAAGGCGATTGATGTGAATGCTTTGAACATTTTGGAAAACGATGCAATTTTTATACTTTGTCAATTGGAAATGTATTTTCCTCCAACTTTTTTTGATATAATGGTGCATTTAATGATTCATATGGTTCGAGAAATAAATCTTTGTGGACTTGTAAATCTTCATTGGATGTATCCTTTTGAATGGTATATGAAAATATTAAAGGGGTATGTTAAAAATCTATATCGACCTGAAGCCTCCATTATTGAAAATTATATTTCTGAGGAGGTAGGAGAGTTTTGTACGAGCTACTTGGCTGCGGCGTAACACATAGGTTTGCCTCCATCTCGCCATGAACGAGTTAATAATGAGGTAAAGGGGATTCGTGGCTTGAAATTCAAATCATTTTCAGCTGAATAGATAAAGAAGTTAGAATCATACATCTTGAATAACATAGTTGATGCTCAACCGTATATCACATTGCATTTTAATGAGTTGAAACAAAGTCATCCAAAGAAGAAAGAAATGTGGATTTTGAATGAGCACAACAAAACTTTTTTGTCATGGATTAAAAAGACTTTTCTTGGTAGATCAGATGTATCAGAGACATTAAAATGGATAGTGGGTGGTCCATGTTTAAATGTGATAACATGGTCCGGTTATGACATTAATGTCTATACATTTCATACGAAATCTTAGGACAACAGAATTGTAGTTCAGAATAGTGGTGTATTGTTGTTTGCAAAAGCAATGCATTTTTCGAGTGCTAAGGACAAAAACACAATTTCTGCATCAAGTGCATATTATGGAGTGATTGAAGACACATGGGAGGTTGATTACTTTAAAATTAATGTTCCTAGTTTTAACTGTAAATGGTTTATTGTTAACAACAGTGTCAGACACGATGAATTTGGAATGACAATTGTTAATCTAAATTGATTGGAAGACATAGCTGATTCTTTTATAATGGAAACACATACAAAACAAATTTTCTATGTAGTAGATAAATTATATATACAGTGGGTTGTTGTTTTAAAAGGGAAAAAACAATATGTTGGTGAGGATGAAGTTGATGAAGATGTTGATTTATGTGAGATCCCTACTTCCATGGAATGATTAACAGAACACAGTGATGAGCATGTTGAAGACATGGTTTGTGCCATAAGTAACGATCACGATGAAGGAATTTGGGAAAACAATCTATTTGTACATTCCTAAAATTACAGGTAACATATGTTTATTTCTTGTTTACATTTATTTTTTTCAGAAATGTTTGATGTTGTAAGTTTTTTATTTATTAAAACATGTTTTAAAACAAAATAAGTATAAGTTTTTGTTTGTTTTAAGTTTGTTTAGTTTACTTTATCATGTTTACCATTACATGAATTATATATCTATTATTTTTGTTCAGTGACAATTACTTTACCATGTTTACCAGGTTTACCATGTTTACAATGTTTACCATCTTGACCATCTTGACCATCTTTACTAACTTTACCATTGTTTAACATGTTTACCATATTACCAATGTTTACTATTACGTAACATAGTACATTTTTCTATTTTCTGATTACAGTAGTATTAAAATATTTTAATTTGTATATTTTTTAACTAACATTTGTTTTTTTTATTTGAAGGATAATGACAGATCATTCAGTTGATCAACCACATGATTCTGGAGATGAGGATATTGGTCATACCTCTGGGGAGGAACATCCACATGCTCCTATTAGAACAAAGAGTTCAAAGGTTGGTAAACGTGGGTGCACACGTTTACCAAAATTATCAGTTGCCTGTATGCAGGATCATAGGATAGTCATTGAGTTTGATGATGATGATATTCCTAGAGGTCCAAATGCAAAATATTTTAAGAGTTTTGTAGCAACTCAGGCTAAGAGCAAAGTATGAATTGTGTATGATGACTGGGGAAGTGTGGATAAAGAGATAATCTCTCAGTTGTGGGAGACGATTTTGGTAAGATCTTTTGCTTCCAAGAGATGGAGGGATTTCAAATAAACCCTCTCATATGATTTCATTTATGGTCATAGGAGTCATGAAAATCCATTTTGTATATATACTTTTATAGATGAAGACACAGGAGATAGTTTTTTGAAAGTAGAAGAAAAGAGTCATTTTTGGTAAGGACAGTGTAAACTTTTATAAGATTTCTTATATAAATGATCTTATTAACGTTTTGTTAATGATTTCTTATTCTTAATTTATAGAAAAAAAGGAAAGCTCATCAGGAGATCCAATCTAAAAATGTATACCCTCATAATTTATCTTAGGGAGGGTATGCATTATTGGAAGAACAAATGATGGCGAAAAAATTTCAACAACTAAGACCTGAGTCTTCAATCTCTGGAGAGGTGGCCCCTCTATCCCCTCCATCTAGACATGAAAAATGGAAGAGAGCTCGGAAGGGAAAAAAGGGCAATATATTTCAGATGAATTGAGAATAGAAGCTGAGAGAATTGTAAGATATATATTTTATTTATTTAAGTTAACCATTTTCTTCATATAATTTCAATCAATACAGAAATGTTCAATTAATTAATACAGGACTGTCTTGAGGAGAAGAGTTCACAAGGGACATTTACAGCTACTGGGAGGGACGATATTTTATCTGTAGCATTGGGAAGGCCTGAACATCCTGGTTGTGTAAGAGGATATCTGACAGGTGTATCAGTAAGAAAAGTGTTGCCACGTTCTTCAACTTCAAACGTTGAGGGGGTTTATAGAAGAAAAATTGAATCCTTGGAGGCTGAAATTCCTAATATTAATGTGAAGATGAAGGACAAGATTAGAGTTTCGGTGTAGTCTATGTTTGCAGACATGCAAAGACAATTTCATACTGCAGCTCCCACTCCTCCACCTCCCCCTGCAGACCCCATTATTTATCCTCCACCTCTGCCAGTAGCTCCCACTCGCCCACCTCAGCCTGCTGACCCCATTTTTTATCCTACTCCTCCGCCGCAACTTCCTACTTATTGCGAGTTGTATGTTGATGATTATCAACAACATATAGTAGCATATGGGTTGGTATATTGTATAGTGGATACAGTTTGTCATCAACAATTAGAGGTAGAGAATCATAGGGTCACTGTACAGGATATTATAGATAGATCATTTTAGGTACCATTACCTACAGATGAGGTGGTGACAGTTGGACATAGTATCGGCCATTTTTTAGTTTGGCCATCCAGACTTCTTCGACTCATTACCATAGAGGTATGAATGTTATATCTTTTATTTTATTTTATTTTTATTAATGTTGTTTTATCATTTGAAAACTAGTATATTTTTCAATTTATATTTACAGGAATACTTCAAAGGTAAAGAAATACTGTATAGACAACAACAAAGACAAATAACTATGACATCAGATACAGAATCTATTAGTCTTGACAGATTGTCAAGATATTCAAATTTGTTGTCGGATCATTATGAGTTTCAATGGAAGCTCATGTTTGTGGACGTGAAATAAATGTGGGGATTATGAAAACTCATATCATGGAGCTTGTTACTGGAGATAAGTTGGGCATCAACGTGGTGCAAATTTTTTTCCATGTAAGTCTTAACACATTTTCCCTGTGTTATATTTATTAAAAATGTATACTTATGTCTATTTTGTATTAGGTATCTTTATAAAATTTGTGAGAGGAATGAGCTGACAGATGTATATTGATTCATGGACCCGCAATTGATTTCCCCGGAAGCATGTGCATTGGATGAGGAACAAAGAATGCTTTATATTGCTGAAAGACTTGAAAAGAATATAGTCACACAATGTTGGATGATGCCTTTTTGTGAGAGGTATGAAACACATCTCTCTCAAAGAGTTAATTATCTTTTAACATAAAAAACCACTAACGTTAAATTTCCTTTTATCAGTGATCATTGGATGTTATGGGTTTTTTTTCCAATGGAGAAAGCACTTTATTGGATATGCTCCGTCCATGATGATGTGTGGGAAAGTTTTAATAATATATTGGAAAAGTAAGTTTCAATTTATCAATAGTTTTATATATTATAATGAATTTTAAATTTACCCCATTAGTATTATTTTCTAATAGGGCATGGGTCTACTTTCAAAAAAACGCAAAGAAAAGGAATGCAAAGATCCAATATGTAAATGCGAAGGTAAATATCTATTTATAATTTGTACTTTTTGATTTATTACATTAAAATAACATATTGAATTTACACTCATTCAAACAGAATTTTCATGAACAACAAGGCATCATCGAATGCGGATATTATATGTTAAGGTTTATGTGTGAAATAATAACAACTGGGACAGTTGTGAATTTTTACCTGGTAAGATTCCCTCTTAAACTTTCCCATAATATTTCAATTTGATTTACTCATTATACATGTTAACTACTATCCTTTTCATTTGTAGCTTTTTTATGACCATCAACCCTATAATGCTGAAGACATCAAACACTTACAAGTGGAGTGGTCAAATTATTTTACAGGTTTGATTAAATTTTAGTTGTTTGTAATGTAAAATGTAATTTTGAATATTGTCATTGTAATTATGTATTTGTTAGTCATTTAGGTTGGATTTAGTTTTTTTTGAAGTTGACAGTGTAAGTTTTGAATGTTATATATGTGAATGTTTAATTTTGCTCTATTTCTTGTTTTGGTCTACTTATGATGGTTTTTCTGGTATGGATTCTGGTTTGGGGGGAGGAGTTTCAAGGGTGTGGGGGGTGTTCAGTGGGGTTGGGGGTGTCCATGGGTCTGGGAGGGCTGACCGGTGGGGTGGGGGGGTATACATGAGGGTGGGGGTTGTCGAGGGGTGTTTGCGGTTGTCTAGGGGGTTGGGGGCAATCCAGGGGTGTGGTGGGGGCTCCAATGGGGTGGGGGAGGGCTATCCAGGGTGTGGGGGGGGGGGTATACATGAGGGTAGGGGGTTGTCCCGGGGTGTTTGGAGCTGTCCAGGGGGGTCGAGGGGCAGTCCAGGGGTGTGGTGGGGGCTGTCAAGTGGGGTGAGGGGGTGCTGTTCAGGAGGGTGGGGGGTTGTAGAGGGGTGTTTGGGGCTGTCCAGGGGGTCGGAGGGTAGTCCGGGGGTGTGGTGGGGGCTCCAATGGGGTGGGGGCTGTCAAGTGGGGTGAGGGGTTCTGTTTAGGAGAGTGGGGGAAGTCCAAGGGTGTGGTGGGGGGCTCCAATGGGGTGGGGGAGGGCTTTCTAGGGTATGGGGGTATACATGAGGGTGGGGGGTTGTCCCGGGGTGTTTGGAGCTTCCCAGGGGGTCGGGGGCTGTCCAGGGGTGTGTTGGGGGCTGTCAAGTGGTGTGAGGGGGTGAGGGGGTGCTGTTCAGGAGGGTGGGGGTTGTTGAGGGGTGTTTAGAGCTATCCAGGGGGTCGGGGGTAGTCCAGGGGTGTGGTGGGGGCTGTCAAGTGGGGTGAGGGGGTGAAGGGGTGATGTTTAGGAGGGTGGGGGTTGTCGAGGGGTGTTTGGGGCTGTCCAGGGGGTCGGGGGGCAGTCTAGGGGTGTGGTGGGAGCTCCAATGGGGTGGGGGAGGGCTGTACAGGGGGTATACATGAGGATGGGGGCTATCAAGTGGGTAAGTTTTATCTGTTATCAATGTAAATGCTTAAATTTTCTTTAGTTTATGTTTTTATCTTCTATTTTTGTGGTACGAATTATTGATTTGGTTTCTGGTTGATTTTGGGGGAGAGCCGAGGACTGCAGTGGATTTTTTTAAAAAAAAATTTCATTCACGTCGGTTATTTTATAACCGACCTGATAAAGAAATCGAGAAGCATTTATCACGTCGGTTTTTTTCATAACCGACGTGATAAACACCTATGGAATGGTTTATCACGTCAGTTATGTAATAACCGATGTGATAAAGGACCTGGTAAATGCTTTATCACGTTGCTTAATCAATAACCGACGTGATAAACGACCTGGGAAATGGTTTATCACATCAGTTATTTAATAACCGACGTGATAAACCATTTCCCAGGCCTTTTATCACATCAGTTATTGATTATCCGATGTGATAAACCCCTCCTGAGACTGGTTTAGCACGTCGGTTATTTAATAACAGATGTGATAAACTAGAGCCTAGGATTTTATCACGTCGGTTATTAAATAACCGACGTGATAAACTCCGCCGCACGTGTTTATGACGTCAGTTATTTCATAACCGACGTGATAAAGCCCCCCCCGGTTTATCACGTCGGTTATTGATTAACCGATGTGATAAATCCCTCCCGGGACTGGTTTAGCATGTCGGTTATTTAATAACCGATGTGATAAACCCCTCCTGGGACTGGTTTAGCACGTCTGTTATTTAATAACCGACGTGATAAACCATAGCCTAGAAGTTTATCACGTCGGTTATTAAATAACCGACGTGATAAACTCCCCCACATGTGTTTATGATGTCGGTTATTGTATAACTGACATGATAAAGCCCCCCCCGGTTTATCACGGCGGTTATATAATAACCGACATTATAAACCCCGCCCCCTGGGTTTTTTCATGTCAGTTACTAATTAACCGACGTGATAAACACCGCGATGTTATGTATGTTACGTCGGTTTTGAAATAACTGACGTAAAAAACTTTATTCATAACGTCTTCCGTATTAACATCGGCTAAAACCCGACGTAAAAAATGAAAAATAGCCGACGTAAATAACGTTTTCTACACTAGTGGATTTACTACCTCATTTCCTTATATTATTATTTTATTCCCTGCATGAGTTGATTAAGTGGATCAAATGCAATTAAATTAATTCATGGTTATACCCACGGAATATGTTTAAATTTTAGTGGTGATAAATGGATGGGTATATTCATATGACATGTTTAAATTCCATGTTGATATAGATTATTGGGTATACTCATTAAATGATAGGTTTGTGAATTATGAATAATGAGTGGGTAAACACAATTGATATTATCAACATGAATTGGAATACATCAGTGGGTATAATAATGAGGTATAATTGGTAATTAAATGGGATTAATGAGTGGGTATACTTATTGTATTGATTGAATGTAAATTTTTATATATGAGTGGGTAAACTCATATGATGACCAACATTAAAAAATTTGAAATGATTGAATTGTTATATAGATCCCATGGATGACTCTACATGGATCCTGAATGTAGTAGTGGATTCCTCGGGTTGAGTATGTCACCCTTGGGTCTTGATTCCATGGGATTTCATGGGATTTCCAACCCTTGGATCTGGCATGCCTGAACTTGCGTAAGACATGTCCAGTATGACATGTTCCTAGGACTCCAACAAGTGCCTATATCGAATTTCCACCAAGATACTCCTGGGAATCGATAAGGATTCATTGGTTCTTAACACATTGGATCCAGACCTTTGTGGTATAACTCTTATTATACAAAAAAACCAGGGAAACTGTGAAATGTTTAATATAACAACTCATCTATGGATATTTTTCACACTTCTGTTTATACGGCATGGTCATGGATGAATTGAAATGTATATAAGTATGGAGAGTACATGTTGTTTATCTATATTGATTTTAGCTGCCTTTTAGAGGAGGTACAATTTTCCTGTATGGATCCTTTAGAGGCTAGATAGTTTCACTTTCTTAGTAGTGGAAGTTCCATCAATACTTACTTTTCCTTAGTACCCACTATATTAATTGTTTACCTACTTAGTGTGTCCTATTCCATACCTTAGAATTGTATAGTTCATGGGTGGTTAACTACTGGGATGTTATCTCACACCCTTCTTAGGCCACCCTTAGGTACCAAAACATATTATATGGTTTTAGGTGTTGATAGGGTAAATCACCCTAAAACATGTTTTTGATAGTTTTTTTAGAGCAAGGGTGTGTGGGACTAAGCTTAGGCTTGTGATGATACTAGGAAAATTTTTGGTATTTTTAGATCATTGGAAAATTGTACTGTATTTTATTATCATGTACATGTTTTGGATACTTTCTAGAAACATTTATCATTTTCATCATTTCATATGAGTAATTTCAAGATTTGTTATATATTTCTGTCTTGATTACCTCTTAATTGTCTTTTTGTTATATTTGCTTCTGTTATTTGGATATTTTTGACTTTTGATGCAATATACTTTCATGATGTGGGCATAGTCTCCCCACTGAAACACCTAGTCCATTGCTTCTAGTCATCATATGTTGAGTCAATAAGTCTTCGTTATGAATTTTCCATTCTACTATGATTTGAAAATCACAAAAACTTTTTTTTAAGGAAAATTATTTTTTCCCTAAGGATTATTTTCAGAAGGAAAATTTCCTTTCTCTAAGAAATTTTTATCCTTACCTTTGTTTTCATTGTTTCATTTTATAATCTCTCTAAAAAACTCATTTTATTACTAAGTCAAAAAATTGGATTCTTATGTAAAACCTCGGAATCTTATAGTTCCTTGGATATAGAGTGTTTTGTTTTAAGACTCATAATTCTTTGAAATTCGGACTCTGAATTCTATGTTTTCAGACTCTGAATTCTCTAAAATCCAGACTCTGAATTCTATGAAATTCAAATTCTGAATTCTCTGAAACTCAGAATCCAAATTTTCTAAAATTAAAATTTCGAATTCTCTAAAATATAGACTCTGAATTCTCAGATATTTAGATTTTGAATTCTCTAAAATTCAGACTCTGAATTCTCTATAATTCATACACAGAATTCTCTAAAATATAGATTCTGAATTCTCTAAAATTCAAATTATGAATTCTCTGAAATTCATATTCCAAATTCCTCAAAATTCAGACTCTTAATTACTTATAATTCACACTCCGAATTCCTCATAATTCAGACTCCGGAATCTATAGAATTTAGATTTTGAATTCATTGTAAAATAGAATATGAATATCTAGGTCTTATAGTCTCTAAATATTTATTTGGTTAGACTCTAAATTATATTTTTTCTTAGACTCTAAAAAATATATTTCGTTATGTAATTTATTTTTCCTTACACATAATATGAAATGGTGTCATTCAATATGTTTCTAACTAACTGTTGGTTGAGTGACATGCATACAGGTCCCTTTAAGATTCAAGGAAAAATATGACTATTGGAGGAGGGTGCCGATTGTTGGATTTGTGCCTATAAATAGGATATCATTTTAAAGAGATCATTACCATTCCATCATTCAATATATTATATACTATGAAGTGATTTCTAAATACAGAGAGACTATCCTACTTTGTGTGGATATGAACATCTTGTTTAGCTTACTTTGTGCGACTATTGTTGTTTCTGAGTACAATTGAGGGCTTTCAGGGATAGGAAGACATAGATTCTGACTACCTTAAAGTTTGAGGATTTCTAGGGATAGGAAGACAGAGGTTCCAACTACCTTAAAGATCATGGGCTTGCAGAGATAGCAAGATAGATTCTGATATTCTTATCGAGTTCTTACCCTATTGTGGGTAAAATATACTTTCTTGAAATTATAAATCAAGGTACCTTTATTTATGATTGTTGGATACCCTACTCTTTAGGTGAAAATATTTCCTACTTGTTACTTGTTTTGGTTTAAAGTTTTATTTCTGCTGTATTTTGATAAAATAAGAAAGTATAACTTTCTTATACTTTCTTGTACTTTACTTACTCTGATAGATAAGATATTATACTCTTTTTAGTATAATCTTCCATTAAGAAAATTGTTCTTAAGTTTCAATTTTCCGGATTCATATTTCTGGAACCTAAGCAAGTTTTTTTCATAGATATAAAAGTGGATTTGTGAATTTACCTTGTTTAACTTTGTTAAACATAGTTTTCCTTAAAGTTAAAAATGAATGTTTTTAAATTTACAATTCACCCTCCCCCCCTCTTGTAATTCAGCATCTACATACACTATTTAGATCCTACAATTGGTATCAGAGTAGGTATATGAAATATATATACTTATATATAAGTCTTCTTGATCAATTTTTCCTTGTCCTAACATTTATTTCTTAACTTTTCTTGCTCAACATTTTCTTAGATATTTTTATCTTTGTCTATAAACTTTTACTACTTACAAGTTTTTTGTGGAAAAGATATTTTCTTATAGAATGGAAGGTATGAATATTGGTTCCATTGATAATCTAAATCCTACCAGACCACCTATTTTTTATCGTAATGATTATGAGTACAAGAGATATATAATGAATAAGTTTTTCATTATTACTAGAGTATAAATTTTTTTTATACTTACTGATGATTACAAAATTTTTGACAAGGAAGTGAAAACCTTCACCAATCAAGAAAAATCAGAATATCAACTAAATTACAAGGTACATAATACATTGTTGTGTTCCATGACCATTAATATATATAGTCAAATTGATTCTTGTGAAGCTACCAAATACATCTAGAAGAAACTTGAGGTTACTCATTTTGAGACTTCAAAAGTTATAGAGACTAGAAGAGTAATGTTGAGAGTTGAATATCATGGATTTCTATTCCCCTATGGAGAACCCGTTTGCAATGTACAACAATAATTTATGACCATTATCAACAGTATAAAATCTATGGGAGAGAAAGGTATTGATGATTAAGATCTTGTGGATAAGATAATTGACATCATGCCAAATGAGTGGGAATCAAAAAATCATTCATTGAAGAAAATAGGAAAGTTTCCAGTATTACTCTTGATGACCTTTTTGGAACCCTTCCCAACATGAGACAAGAATGAAAAGAGATGCTGATATAAATAAGAAGAAGATTGGAAATGAAAGTGTATCCTTTACTTCTACTAAATTCAAGACTCCAGAAAGGGTTACAAGATCTAAGTCTAAGAAAGTCACTATTCTATGTGAGTCCAGTGAAAGTAAACATTCTGAGAATGAATTAGCCAATCTTGCTCGAATGATGAACAATATATTGAGAAAAATAGATTTTTAGTATATATATAAGATGAAAGAAAGAAAAGAAAAGAAAGAATCATTACTCACTTGTTATGAATGTAAAAGGGCTAGACATATTAGACTTTATTATCCTATGATTAAGAGAAAAGACAAGAAGTAAAATCATTCTGAAAGAAATAGAAAAAAGTATTACAACTCTAAGGCTAATAAAGTCTTGAAGGCGAATGATAAATGGTGTTCCAATAGTGGTGACTCGTCTAATGAATCCTCAGAGTATGAATCTTCTGGATAGAAGAATATTGGTCTTATAGCTTAAGTACCTACTAAAAATAATTATCTTATAGATAAGGTATAAAATGTGGAATATTTAACCAGTATATCTTTAAATGAAATTTTTTTTAATGAAGAATATTATGAATCTTTAGATGATGAATCTTTCTTATCATAAGATAATACCTTACCTTCATTTATTGAAGTTTCTAGATTTGCTAAAAAAATTTATAATGATATTTTTAATATAAAAAAGAATCTAGAGAAGGAAAATTCTAGAATTTCTGTTTTAACTAAAGAAGTACCAGATCTTTCTAAAGATCTTGATAAAAAAAATTGATTTTGAAAGTATGTCTAAAAACCTTAAGGAAGTTAATTCTGAGAAGGATAGACATTATAAGGATATTGAAAATGTAATTTCTAAGAAAAATATTTTAGAGGCTAACTATAGTTCTAAAACTAATAACCTTGAGGATAAGAACCTGGTTATTAAACTAAAGTCAGAAATATTTTCCTTAAAGAAATGCCTTTCAATCCTTACCTTTGTTAAGGAAAACATTGACAAGATGTATTCCCAAATTTATCTTCTAAGGAATAGTTTTGGATTTGGTTATACTCATTAAAAACCTATTTTTCGTAATTATTATTTTTTTCCTCAAAGTGCTTCATTTTGTACTAAATGGTAGTGTGGTGGAAATTGGTAGAAAATTTGTTCTTTAAAAAAACCCAATATTTAGGTTTTCATAAAGTTTATTTTACTAAGAAAATGTGGATTCCTAATATTTTACTTTCTGAAATTTTTGGATCCAATAAAGTTTGGATTCTGAAAGTCTAAGCCTGTTATTTTGAGGAAAATAAAGAATATACCAATAGAAATTCATGGTACATAAATAGTGGATGTTCCCAGCACATGAATGGTAATAAAAACTTTTTTGAAAAGATTATCAAGAGGAAAGGAGAAAAATTAACTTTCTGTGATAACGCTAAAGAAAAAATTGTTGGTATAGGTAACATTGTTCTTCTTGTGAAAACATTTATTTAAAAAATTTTATATGTTATGTGTCTGAAGCACAATATCATTATCATAAGTCAATTATGTGATGAAGGTTACCTTTGGAATTTTAGGAATGACAAATGCTTAGTACACAATTCCAAGGAAGATTTTATTCTTTCTACACATAGTTAAGAGAATGTATACACACTAAACTTAGAAGCCCTTATGATCAAAGATCTACCATGTATTGGTGCAATGGAAGATCAATATTGGTTATGGAAAAGAAGGTTTGGACACTGTAACCTTAAGAACCAATAAAAACTCTCAAAGAAAAAACATGTTAAGGATCTATCGGAGCTTATATTTTATTCTTCAAAAGTTTTTGATAATTTTCAAGATGGAAGGAAACATAAATCATTTTTTAAATCAATAGGTGAAGTATCAACTTCTGATGCATTATAGTTAGTGCATATGGATGTTTTTGGTCCAATGTAAACTAGAAGTATTGGAGGCAAATATTATGCATTTGTCTTAATTGATGATTACACTAGATTTACATGGGTCTATTTTCTAGTAATGAAATATAAAGAATTTTCTTATTTTAAAACTCTTAGATCGCAAGTTAAAAATGAGAAAAACCCTTCCTTTGATAACTATTCATAGTGGTCATGGAAGAGAATTTCAAAATTCATATTTTGAATCTTTTTGTAGTAAAAAAAGGCATTACTCATAATTTATCAGCTCCAAGAACCCCTCAATAGAATGGTGTTGTTGAAAGAATAAATCGAATTATTTAAGAGAAAACTAGAACCATGTTGAGTGAATATTATACAACAAAACACTTTTAGGATGAAGCTTTTAGTATTGCTTTTTATACTATAAATTGAGTTTTAATCATACTTTTTATTAACAAAACAACTTATGAATTATAGAATGGTAGAGAACCAACACTTTCTTACATCAAAGTATTTAGTTGCAAAGTATTCATCTTGAATACTAATGATAAATTGCATAAATTTTCACACAAATATGATAAAGTATTTTTCTTAGGCTACTCTACTACTTCTAAGGATTATAGGGTTTTTAATAAAAATACTTGTACTATTGAAGAAAGAGTGCATGTTAAATTTGATGAATCTGATCCTTTTGTTTTTAAACAACCCCAAACTACATCCTCAGATGTGTTTTCAAAAACATATTATCAACCATTAATAGAAGATTCTTTTGATAAGTAAAATGCTCAAGAAAATATTTCTGAAACATTTACCCCAAGATATTTTCTACCATATGTTGATTAATAGGTTTTACAAAACCCAAATCAGTTGTTTCCTAAAAATAATTCTAGTGATAGTATCATTGGTGTTGTAAATAAACCTATAATGACTAGAGGTTCCTTAATAAATGAAGTAGAAAATGTAGCATCTCTTTCCCAATTAGAACCAAAAGGAACTGATGAAGCTTTAGGTAATGATGATTAGATTAAATCCATGCAAGATGAGTTAATGAATTCGAAAGGAACAAAGTCTAGATCATGGTTGAAATAACTTAGGAAACTTCTGCAATTGGAGTAAAATGGGTCTTCAGAAATAAGTGTGATGAAAATGGAATCATAGTAAGAAATAAAGCTATATTAGTTGCTAAAGGTTATATTAAACAAGAAAAAAATAGACTATGAAGAAACCTATGCTCTAGTAGCTGGACATGAATCTATTCGAATTTTACTTGCCTTTGTACCATTCTATAATTTCAAACTTTTTCAAATGGATGTAAAGTGTGATTTTCTTAATGGATATGTTCAAAATGAAGTTTATGTTGAACAGACTTCTGGTTTTGAAGACAAAAAATATCTTGAACAAGTTTTGAAACTTACCAACTCTTTATAGGTAATTAAAGAAGCCCCTAAAGCCTAGTATGATAGACTTACATGATTTTTTTTGCAAAATAATAATGTTAAAGGTACTGCATATCCTACCCTTTTATAAATAAAAATAAGAAAAATGATTTGATTGTTTAAATTTATGTTGATGACATTATATATGGTTCCATTGAACAATCTTTAGCTGATTCGTTTGCGAATCTAATGAAATATGAGTTTGAAATGAGTATGATGGGTGAGTTAACATTTTTCTTGGGTTTTCAAATTTCTCAAAAACCAGAAGAAAATTATATATCTCAACATAATTATATTAAAGATCTTATTAAAAAATATTGATATAACAACACTAAAAGTATAAGTACTCCAATCGGTACCTGAAATTCCCTTGATCTTGATGAAGCTAGAAATGATTTTGGTTTAAAATTTTTTTCAGATGCTGATTTTGGTGGATGTAGAATGGATAGAAAAAGAACATCCAGAACTTTTCATTTCCTAGGATATTCATTAGTTTCTTGGTCATGCAAGAAGCAACACTCAGTATCACTTGTCACTGCTGAAGTTGAATATATAGTAGCTGGATGTTGTTGTGCCCATGTTTTGTGGATGCAACACACACTCACAGACTATGGCATGATTTTTACCAAAACATAGATATTGTGTGATAATACTAGTTCCATTTCCCTAATAAAAAACCATGCTCATAACTCCCATGAAAAACACATTGATATTAGACATCACATTTTTAGGGATTACACACTAAAAGGAGATATCACTCTTCAATTTATTGGAATGCAAGATAAACTTGCTAATATTTTTATAAAATCATTTCCCTTGGATATATTTGAATACATTAAAATAGTTAGGAATGGTAACTGTAAGATAATATTCCATATTAAATTTTTGTTGAAACATATCTCTTTACATTAAGTAACTCATTTTCATAGGGGGAGTACATTTTCTTTGTTAACCAAATTTTATTTGTAATTATATTTTTCATAACCAAATTTTTCATAATTAAAATTTTCATAACCAAAATTATTTTCTTAACCAAAATTTTCAAAATCAAATTTTTCATAACCAACTTTTTCTTTTGAAACTCAAAATCCTAGAATCCAAAAGTTTCCTTCTTTAAGAAAAGTTTTAGGAATCTAAAGTTATTCAAGATAAATTCTCATGATGACTGAGAATTTTCCTAGAAAACCAGAAGGTATGTTTCCATACTTAAATTATCGTAATTGAATTTTCTACTTGTTGGTATTTTTATCCTATTTTAAGGAAAAAATTTCAGATTCACTTTAATTAAATTCAAATCTTTATCTTAAAACCTCAAAATATCAGAACCTACCAAATCCTTCTTCGAATTTCATCTCAACCATCAGATTGAATCATTCTTATTTCAACCATTGGATCAATTTGGGAATATGAATAGTTTCTTTAACACCAATATAAAGGCCCCCATATTCTTTGTCCCACATCAGTTTTCAAGAATTTGAGTGCCGAATCTCTACCTCTATTCAGAAGAGTCATTCCGTATTTCTAGTTTTTCTTAACTACAAATGTCTTTGAAAGTACCTCCTCAGAATAAAATTTCTTCAGTTAATGAAATTTCAGAATGGAAAATCTGCAGAGAAAGGTTATTAGATTCGATATTCCTTACGAAGTATAATTCCCTCATTACAAAAAATATCAAGTTGAATGGCTGTAAAAGTCTGTGAGTAGCCAAACTGAAAGGACGAGATCAGGTTTATCTAGAGCTACTTCTTGAGTATTATGAGACAGTAATTTATTTAATGAAGGTGGCAGAGATAAGTTTTCTTTCAAAACATATATGAAAACTTATTCCCTTTCCTTTAGTATAGTTGTAATCATCATTATAATTATGTATGAGGGTGATGTTGTTTTCTGTACCCATAAATTTCCTGATGAATTAGGATGTTTTCATAAGTAAAAGGATATAGGGTGCCTTGGTTTGACAATATTTAAGACACCAAAAATAAACTATCTCTCTATGAATCTTTGTATCCTAGAATTATGGTTTCAAGGAATTTTCATTCTGAGAGAAGCTGATAAGGACACCTTGAAGAAAAGTGATATATTTGTTATGGGTTTCCTGGTAAACTTGAGGAAGATAAATTTGGTATAGTATATCTTGATAACTACCACTAACATCAATAAAAAGACCTTTAAATATCAAATTATCATGTATCCGAAAATCGTATCCAAGATAATAGTCCTTTTCCTAGATTCATTCATAATTCCATGCAAATCTAATCCAAAAACTTTTAAGGTTTTGTTGCTGAGTGATGATACCCTGATGAGGATGAAGGTTGTCTTTAATAGAAAATCTAGAGAATTTTATGACATATCCAAATGTGAAATTAAAGCCTTATCCAAGAAGTTAGAAGTTGCAGAGACATCCAAGAAGGTTCATAAGAAGAGAAAGATGAAGAAACTGGTAGTTGTTAAAAAAACCTATAGTTCAGGAAACTCAGTCAGCACCCCCAAAGTCAAAGAAGCAAAAAATCTACCCTTATGAATTTGTTGTGAAGTGGAGGGAAGATAATAAGAACAATAAGGAAAGAGATCCAATCTTTGTCCTAGATCTTGCTGAAGCAAAGGCATTGAGAATTAAGGCTGATGAGGAATTTTAAAGCAAATAAAAGTATAATAAGTAAAAGAAGAAGATGTCAGGGGTAGAAATTGTTCAAGATCTTCTCAAGGATACTGAGAAAGCTTACAAACAAATTCAAGTACCAAAATCCTTTTTACATGAATCAGTTCTAGTGACTTTAGGAATGAAGAGGGTAATTCTGAAACCTGAAGAAGAAGAATATTAAATTGTTCCAGAAGAAGTGGTAGAAGAAGAAGAATAAGTGGAATAAGGAGATGACACTAATGATGTCATTATTAAAGTAGAAGAATATCATGAGAAGTGAATTCCATCAGAAAGTTGTTGACCCAGACTTCCCAGGATGAATCTACAAAACTTGCTTCCCTAGGAAAAGAAGACTAGGGTCAGGAGGAAGTTAATAAACCATTTGATGATAAAATTAACAATCGTGATCTTGTTCAACCAGATGATCTTATAGAAGATGTTGAGAAAGAAAATGTTGATGAAGATAGAATTTCTCAAGTATCATATAGTGAACATGAATCACCAAAAGCAATGGAGACCATTTTTAGATCTAATAATGGAAATAGGTGATAGTAGATACACCTAAGAAAGTTGTGTTAGCGAAGATATTTTTTAGTGGTTCATCAAAAAAGGATGTTCATATAGAGAAAGAATCCTCACTAATGGGGGAATTAGATTCGGAATCGTCTTCTGTGGGTTAGGACATTATGGTTATGTCCCTAAAGTAATTAGTTGATACCATTCCCTTGTTTCTGAGTATTGAATTGATGTTTCAGTTGCTTCAATATTCTTTTAATTAGAAGATATAATCTATAAGCATGCTCATGGAAAATTTCATCAAGATTGAGGCTAATTTTAAAACCTTCTACATTGGTTATGATTCTCACAAAATGTCATGCAAGGAAATCACTATGTGGTCCATGAAGACAATTGAAGATCTGATAATTCCTGATGATTTTAAAGTCTCTGTGAAAGATGATTTTGATAGAGTAGATAAGAGGATGAAAGACCTTACAATTTTTTTTTTCAGAAAATATGAATCTAGAAAAAAAAATCCTGGAAGCAGGTAGTAAAAGATCTAAATGGGAAGCTCAATTAAGTTTCCTTTAATTTGAAGAGGGAAAGAGATCTCATAATATAGTTTGAGGAAAAGTTGAGTAATCAATAAGAGCTATTGAATTCTCAGGATAAAATCCTAAATTATCAGGATGAAAAAATCAAATATATGGAGAAGAAAAATGAGGACCAAGAATAGCTTCTCAAGTGCTTTGAATAAGATCATAAGGATATTAAGAAGCTGAAGACCATCGTGAAGAAGTTCAAGCCAAAGGAAAAAGAAGGATGATTTTTTTATTTTCAAATCAGATATTTTTTTGTACCTTCTATGAATCAATTTTTTCCTATCTTAATGAAAATTATTTTTGTACTTCATTTGCTTTATTGTATGTATCTCTAATATTTCAGGTACCATATTGTTTTTCATTATCTCTAATCCCATTTGAACATCACAATGGGGGAAAGGAATGAGGAAAAATAATACTATGTAATGAAGATAATGCCTCAAGTAAGGGTGAGTCTATCTATGGGGAATTTTTCTCAAAGAATATTTCATTATGAAAGAAAAAGCAAAATCTCTTTAAGTAAGTCAAGAATACAACCCTTAGGGTTTTCAAAACCTAAGGGAGAGTTAGTTGTATTCACCATGATTCATAAGTAAAGGGAGATAAGTTTTTTCTTCTAAAGTTCATAAATAAAAATTATTATTTCTTATATTTGTTTTCGTAATGATGTTTTTTCTTTCCAAAAAGGGGGATATTGTTGACTCAATAAGGTTTCCTTGTGACATTTCCATTATTATATGTTTTGAAAATCACAAACACTTTATTTTAAGGCAAATTATTTTTTCCCTAAGGATTATTTTCATAATTAAAATTTCTTTTATCTAATAAAATTTTTATCTTTACATTTGTTTTCATTGTTTCATTTTATAATCTCTCTAAATAAAACTAATTTTATTACTAAGTCCAAAATTAGGATTCTTTTGTAAAACCTCAGATTATTATAGTTCCTTGGATATATATTTCTTTGTTTTCAGACTTATAATTCTCGGAAATTCAGACTCCAAATTCTCTGTTTAATAGACTCTGAATTCTCTGAAATTCATACTCCAAATTTTGTGAAATTAATACTCTAAATTCTCTGAAATTCAGACTCAGATTTCTATGAAATTCATATTCTGAATTATATGTTATTCAGACTCAGAATTCTCTAAAATTCATACTCTTAATTCTCAAAAATTAAAACTCCGAATTCTCTGAGATTTGGACTCCAAATTCACTGAGATTCAGAATATGAATTCTCTGAAATTTGGATTCCAAATTCTCTAAAATTCAAATTCATAATTCCTCAAAATTTAGACTCTAAATTACATGGAATTTAGACTTTGAATTCCTCATAATTTTGACTCCTAATTCCTTAAAATTTTGACTCTGAATTCATCAGAATTCAGACTCTGAATTCCTTGGAATTTAGATCTTGAATTCATTGGACTTTAGACTCCAGATTCTATAGATTTCAGATTCTGAATTCTTTTTAAAACTGAATCCAAATATTTATGACTTATAGACTCTATATTTTTATTTTGTTGTACTTTGAATTCTATTTTACCTTAGACTTCAAAAAATATATTTGGTTTTGTAATTTAATTTATTTTTTCTTACACATACTATGACATGATGTCATGCAATCTGTTTCTAACTAACTGTTGGTTGAGAGACACATATACAGGTCCCTTTGAGATTCAAAGATAAATATGACTGTTGGAGGATGGAGCCAACAGTTGGAGTTGTACATATAAATAAGATTTCAGTTTAATGATCTCATTATCGTTCCATCAATATAGATATTACATGATGTGGAGTGATTTCAAGAGATAGAGACTCTCATGCTTTGTGTGGGTCTGAACATCTTGTTCATCTCTCTTTGTGTGACTCCGATTGTTGCTGAGTACTATCGAGGGATTCCAGGGATAGAAATACAGAGGTGTTGATTACCTTAAAGTTAGAGGACTTTTAGGGATAGAAAGATAGAGGTATTAACTACCTTATAGATTGAGGTCTCGCAGGGATAAAAATACAGAATCTGATATTCCAATCGAGGGATTACCCTGGTGTGGGTAAGACAGACTTTCTTGAAAGTATAAATCAAGGGACCTTTATCCAAGGTTGTTGGATACCCTACTATTTGGGTTAAAATATTTCCTTCTTGTTACATTTTTTTCAAGTCTTATTTCCATTGTATTTTTATAAAGGAATAAAGTATAACTTTCTTATACTTTCTTGTACTTTACTTACTCTAATAAATAAGACTCTATATGCTTTATGATATAATATTCCTTTAAGAAAACTATTCTTAAGTTTCCATTTTCTAGATTCATATTTCTGGAACCTAAGCATGTTATTTTTCAAAGAACAAAAATATTCTTTTTGAATTTACCTTGTCTAACTTTGTTAAACACAATTTTCCTTAGGGTTAAAAATGAAAGTTATTGAACTTACAATTCACCCCCCCTTCTTGTAATAGAGCATCTACATACACTATTTCGATCCTATAGAAACCTCTAGTATTTGGTGAGATGTGCTTTAGGACATGTGACCAACTGGTCTTGGGGAATTATTGAATGGATACTGGGTTCAAGATGTTACAAAGTGGTGTCAAATGAAGTTTATTTTCTAGTTTTAACTACTATTGGGTGACAATAGACAAGGATAATGAGGAAAGAGAGTTTTTTAATTAGATGTTCTCAAGAGTAGCTACCCCACATATAGGGAAAATCCAAATTTCCTCAAATGAACTAGCTATTTTTTATATTTTGACTGTTACAGTATATTTGATTCCATCATTGGGTGAATCACTTGATTTATATTGTTACTATTGATACAAGTGTGGGTTATAGTTCTGTTTAAACCTGATGAGATGAGGGTATTCCATCTCAATCATCCCATAGGAAATTGTTATAAATTGCATTCCATGAATTATGTGGTTCCATTTAGAATGTATTACACATTTCATGTTGATGTGATAGGTTTTGTGATAGATATATCTGCTATTTTGATATATTTTTTTTAGTGGATAGAGAAGTGATTCCACCTTTTAGTTCATATGGTGTATGGTCCCTTATGGAATTTGAAGTGCGATACCTTGTAAATTAATTTAATAAAGTTAATTTGATATGTATGTATTGAATGGGCATAGAGTTTTGGGTTCATGAGGTGTCATTGGACCTCATGGATTTGGAATTGGTGAACTCGTTTTTAAACCCCTTCAATAACAGAATTATAGGATTGACATGGGAAATGAATGTGAATTCAAATGAGAATGAAATGAAAACTTGAAATGAGGAATAGAGACTTGAACTAGACCCATATTTTGAGTGGTATAAAGGTAGAGTTTTTAGTGGTTTTTGATACAATTCTAATTTAGTCCAGACATTAGGAGTAGGATGTGTGTTATGAATTGGTTTTAGGAGGTTTTTGACCTGTCATGTGCTTTTGAGCTATGATATTTGATCTCGTTCTTTTCTGAGGAATGTGGTTGGCATTGTAGAGGCATGGCACCATGACGTAATCAAGTTGTACATTGGGAGAGAAGAGATAACCACACTCTAAAGGCAATCATCCTTGGGATATCATTTAATCCTCTTTTTGTTCCATCTACTGAACCAGAGGCTACTCTGGATGTATGTGCAGAGACATAGTTCCACAAGGGTTTATTTCACTACCTGCAGACTTTTCAGGGAACACCGAATCCTACCCTATCTATAGTTGAGCTGATGTGGGTTTTCTATAAGTAGAATTATCCCCTGTTTTTTGGGGATTCCAGTCCATAGCATGCTGAGTGGTGGTTAGAAACTATGTTCAAAATTTTCAAGCATCTCGAGATGCCTCCTAAGAGGAGGGTCTTTATCACCACATATATGATATGTGAAGCATCAAAGCGCTGGTGGTACATCATAAAACATGATTATAGTCTACTAGATATGGGTAGGGATGATTTTCAAACCCACTTTTATGACTATTTCTACCTTGTGACTCTATGGGAAGAGTGGGCTAGTGATTTTATGTGTCTAGAGAAAGGCGTGATAATAGTTATGGAGTAATCAACACACTTTACAGAGTTTCAGTGATTTTTACTGATGTACTTTACTAATGAGATATATAGATAGAATCGTCGAGAAAGATGTCTAAAATGATATCATATCTCAGGTAAAAAAGTTCAGGTGGACCTCTATCACTAAAATTGTAAATCATGCACTTATTACATAGCTGAACCTGAGTGAGGGTGGGGTGTCATGCAGGGCAGTGATGTTTCTCAACCTAGTGGTTATACATCTTTAGGAAATAAACACCATTTTGAATCTTCTTAAGAGATGAGTACCGATTATGCTATGAGTATTATTATCTCAGTTTTTTCCATCTATGTAGAAGGAAAGGCCACATGAATATTAAATGCAACCACGATCCAGTTGAGTTTCAATCATGCAGTAGGATGGGCCATGCGAAACTTTTCTACATGACCTTCCCTCTAGTTGGGAGTGGTAGGGGTCTGCTCTAACACCATATTTAGGAGCTAGTTCCTCATCTCCACATCAAATAAGAAGTTAAAGTAGTTTCGGTCCTTCAGATCGAGGTAGTGGTGGTCATGGCTATGACATCCAAACACCAGTTACACCAAGACATCATAGTAGTCCTACTCTGGGAAGTGAGGTTGCATCATAGGGTCATGGTATAGGCCTGATTTATTAATTATATACTACCCCTAAGGAGTAAGGTGTTGGAATATATATGGTGAGAGGTATGATCTTAGTAGCCTCTACTATTTGATATTCTCTTTTTGATACTGGTGAATCCCATAGTTTTATATCTGCATCTATGGTGAAAAATACATGGTCTTTTTGAGTTGTCTTATGAGGAAATTTTGATGCTAGACACACTTTTGGGAGTTATAATGGAATATGTGTTCCAGTGTTGGGAATTCCCCCATGAGTTTGGTGGGTGCCACATCATTTGGAATTTGTTTGTCCTCAAGATGAAATGGTTTAATTCCATAATCTAGATGGACTATCTTATAAATTGTCGAGCTTATGTTGACTAATATCATCGGAGGGTGACTCATGAATCAACATAGGGTGCAGTGTTTACACACAAGGGTGAATGGGATATCCAGATGAGGAGAGATAGACTAGAGCATTGTGGTATGGGTGGAATGATATCTCATATTGATAGTTAGTTTCTGGATGATTTAAGAGTGATTCATGTGGACTTCCATCCCATGGTTGATCACTTCAGGTATGTATTCCTAGATTACTTTTCTAGTTTACATCCTAATATAGACGTGGATTTATCCATCAATCTAGTGTTTGGAGTTTCATTGGTATTCATTCCTCCTTATAGGATGGCTATGATAGAGTTGCAGGAGCTCAAGAGGTAGCAAGAGGATTTGGAGGTGAAGGGGTTCATTCAACCCAGTACTTCATTGTGGGGTTTTCAGTTCTTTTTAATAAAATGATTGGTATAACTCTTTGTCTATGTGTGGATTATCCAAAACATAAATAGCTGATGATTTAAAACTGATATCCATTTCCACGGATAGATGAACTGTTTGATCTTCTTTGAGGAGACTGAGTGTTCTCAAAAATTGACTTGAGGTCAAGATATCACCCAATATGTTTTTGATCTGCAGACATACATTATATAGCCTTTCATAGAAGGTATGGTCTATATGAGTATCGAGTTATGTAATTCAGTCTCATTAATTCTATAAAAGTTTTCATGGTACTGATGAACTAAGTGTTCCATCCTTATCTATATTTTTTTGGTAGTTTTCTTTAATGATATATTGGTGTATTATGTTAATTGACAGGAACATACCATCCATCATGAGACTATTTTTCATACACTAAGAGAGCATTATTTATATACTAAGCTCACAAAGTTACACTTTTTTATGGATTGTAATCACTTCCTAGGTCACATCATCTCAGAGATAAGATTATCAGTCGAACCAAAGAATGTGAGAGTAGGGGTTTCCTAAGAAAATTTCAAAAAAAAATAACATTAAGAGATTTTTGGGGATAAATAGTTACTATAGGAATTTTATACAGGACTAATCCTACTTAGAAACACCATTTATGGGATTGACTAAGAAGGGTGAGAAGTTTGTGTGGTCATATGCTTGCGATACAGCCTTTCATGAGCTGAAAGGGGGTTTGAAATTAGCACCTATCCTGATACTTCTAGAATAGGGAAAGATATATATTGTGCATTATGATGCATCAAGTATTATTTTGGGAGATGTGCTGATATAGGGAGATATATTTGTGGTGTACGAGTCTCAGTAGCTGAGGCCACATGAGACGAATTACCCAACACATGATCTAGAGTTAACTTTAGTTGCTCATGCATTGTGTTTTTGGATACACTATTTACTAGGAGGGCATTTTGTGGAGCATAGAGACCATAAAATCATCAAGTATATTTGTACACAACGTGATTTGAATCTGATGTAGTAAATGTAGGTAGAGTACCTATAGTATTTTGACTTTGAGCTTGTATGTATACCTAGTAAAGGCAATGCAGTGGACCATGTACTTAGTAGGAAGACTCAGATACATACAGTGCAATAGGCTAGTATTGAGTGTTAGTTTATGGCATTATTCTATGATATGCACATAGAGGTGCATGAAATTCAGGGTTAAACTTGTCTACCATCATTAGTTGTGACCTCTACCCTATTGTATAGAGTGAGGATGAGGTATCTATCAGATTATGATGGAGTAGTCCTATGGGAGATCATATAAGGTGAGAAACCACCAACTTGTTGGACTGTAGGTGAGGATCAGATCCTTAATATCAATTTTCACATTTGGGTACCAGTGAACATACATGAGGAGATGATGCAGAAGTTTCATGCCTCATTATGGTTAGTACGTCCCGAAGTCAACGAGATCTATTGTGACTTTCACCATCAATACTGGTGGTCGGGTACGGAAAGGTTAGTGGTCTGTTTTGTTATGATGTGTTCCACCTATTAGAAACTGAAGACAGAACTTCAGTGATTGGATAAACTCTTACATTAGTTACCTATTATGGAGTGGAAATTGGATGATGCTGGGTGGGATTCCATAACCAGTTTACTAAGGTCTCCTTGAAGTAATGATGAAGTGTGGGTTGTTTTTGATAGGCTAAAGAAGTTTTATCAGTTCTTATTGGTCAAGGAGACCTTCAGTGTTGATAGGATGGTGAGGTTTTACATTCATGAGGAGTACGACTTCATGGGTTATCGTCCAATATTGTTTCGGATATGGATTCCAACTTTACATCTCATTTATGGTAAATTTTTCTGAGGGAACTAGGTGAAAATGTTCCTTTTAGAATATCATACCACCCTCAGAAATATGTCCTGCTGGAGCATATGGTACAGGTTCTAGAATAAATATTGCGATCATGCAACTTGGATTTTGGGGGCTCTTGGTAGAATCATATTCTTCTTGAAGAATTTTCCAATAATAATAGTTATCAAGGGACTATACAGATGTAACTTTATGTGTCTTTGTACGGTAGGTCATTTCTATTTCCCCTATGCTGGTTAGAGGTAGGTGAGGCAGCATTACAGGGACTGCGTCTCATGTAGGGGACTTTTGAGTAGGTCCAGTTGATTCAAAAATGTATGGCTACTGCATATTCTGGGAAGAAATCAAAAATAAATTTCCACAGATGACCTCTTATATTGGAGGTCAAGCATTGGTTTTTCTGGGATGTTTCACTAAGGCTGGGATATAGACGAATCAGGTGACAGGGTTCACTTTCAACATGATATGTCAGGTAGTTCGAGATTCTAGAGGGAGTTGGGTTGGTAGTCTATCGGTTTTATTTACCTTACAATTATTGATCCATGCACAACATCTTCCACATATATCAGATGTACCTCTATCATTCAGACCTGTCTCACACTTTTCAACCTGAGGATGATGAGTTATAGGTTGATTCATTCTTTGAGGAGTATATGATTTGTATAGTTGACAAGAGCACAAAGTTTATGCAAAGTTGGTCACTTCCTCTAGTATGGGTGCTATTTAAGCACAATCATTTATAGGATAAGACATGGGAGTCATAGGACGATGTATGTGCTCAGTGGAAAAAATTATTCTCAGACAAATCTTTACCACCCTTTATAGTGCAATTCAGGGGAAAATATCTTTAAAGGGGGAGATTTTAGGAAAGTAGGTTTTTTTATAAGGTACATATCCCTTCTTTTTTGAATTTGAATGCCTAAATATGGCCTCATGTGAGTTTGCAACTTGACCATGGGTGTTTTGGAGGTGTATGGGGCTTGTTCAAATCCCAAAACTAGTTTTTGGGGTGTTTTAATCCTGACGCATAGTTATTGAAAACTGTGTGGGTTAGGCCCCAAAGTTTGACTAAACCATGTGTGACTAGATAGAGGGGTGGTATTGGATGCCCCATTTAGATAAACCATGTGGAATGGGCCACATATCCATGTGACCATGTCTGCATTTTTTTCAAACATTGGCAATGATTTGATGCATATTTTTCATATGGTTTGTAAATCGTGTAGGTAAAATGTGCGGGTTCCCCTTGTCCTATAAGAAGCTATGCATATTTGTCACACAGTTTATCAAATAGTGCAGCCCCAGTATTTTGAGAAATTTTATAATTTTAAGATAACATTAATTCTTTTTGTAAACCTATTTCTCCCTCTAAAACCATACACACTACAAATAGGTTTGAGATATTTACCATGGAGAATATTCTTATATTTTAGGATTCTTCTCCATCCAACCTCTGATTCGAGCATGGTTTTTCTCATCAGATATGCATCCATAAGATCTACATTCCATGTTAAACTTTCTCGATTCTTTTGGTTGTAGGCTATTATATTTGGATTTAGGTCCATATGCCCTAATTTCTGAATCTTTATCTGTTATTCATATTTCTCATAATACAAGTCGAATTAGGACCTGATAATGGACGATCATTCCACTAATGAGCCTTGTTGGGTGATTTATACTTTTATTTTGGATTATAGTGCTTTTTAGAGCCATCAGCTATTATGTCTCCCACTGAACCTTCTGACACATCCCCTAAATTGAAATGTTAAATAGAATAAATGAAATATATTAAGGATTCCCATAGATTCCTTAGATATGTGTTGGGGGTTGTTTCCCCAACCCAGGTCCACCCATGGGTTGTTCCATGCCTTTTCTATGGTTTTGACCATTGATGAACCACCCAAGGGGTATGTTATTGAATTTCCTAGATATAGGATGCTCTTTTGGAATTGAATGGAATTGAATTACATATTTAGAAGATGTACTACCTTCTTTACATGTGTTATTATTTTATTCCATGCTTAAGTTGATTAAGTAGATCAAATGGAATTAAGTGAATGGGTGGGTATACCAATGGAATATGTTTAAATGTGAATGGTGATAAATTTATGGGTATATCTGTATGACATGTTTAAATGTGCGGTTGAGATAGATGTGTTGGTATACTCATTAAATTCCATGTTTGTGAATTATGAATAATGAGTTAGTAAACTCAATTGATATTATCAACATGAATTGGGATACATGATTGGGTACACTCATGAGGTATAATTGGATATGAAATTTGATTAATTAGTGGGTATACTCATTGTATGGGATGAATGCAAATTTTTATATGTGAGTGGGAAGACTCATATAATGATCAATAATAAAATATATGAAATGATTGACTGGTTTTACAGATTTTAAGGATGGCTCTCCAAGGATCTTGAACGCGCTACTGGACTTCTTAGGTTGTGTATTCCCTTGGGTCTTGATTCTGTGGGGTTCCAGGGTCTTTGCTAACCCTTGTATCCATCATTCATGGACTTGTATAGGACATGTATAGTACGACATGCTCCTAGGACTCCAAACAGTTCCTATACTGAGTTTCCACTTAGATGATCCTAGGACTCAACGAGGATGCCTTGGTTATTAACTCCTTGGATCTAGCCCTTTGTGGTTTGATTCTTGTTATACTACATGTGCATGGAAATTATAAAATGTTTGGTTGAATGTATTGGATGTTGATATTTCTCACATTTCTATTTGTATGACAAGGTCATGGATGACTTGATACATATGGAAGAATGGATAGGTTGTGTTGTTTATTTGTATTTCTTGTAGCTACCTTGAATATAAAATGACACTTATTTTGAAGTTATCTTTGAGTGGCTAGACAGTTTTACTTACATAGTATAGGATGTTCCATGGGAACTAACTTTTCATTACTACTCACCTGCTATACTATTTACCAGCTTAGTGTGTTATATTTCCCACTATAGAATTGTATACATCATGAGTGGTTACCTTCTAGGATGTTATCTCAAACCCTATTTGGGCCACCCCTAGGTACCCAAATAGATTATTTGGTTTTAGGTGTTGATAGGGGAAAGATCTATAATACAGTTTATTGATAGTTTCTTTGGAGTAGGGGAGCATGGGAACAAGATAAGGCTTGAAATGCAACTGGGACACATTTTGGTCTTTTGTCTCTTTAGATACTTTTTCTATATTGTATTTACATGTACATATTTTGGATTATTTTTAGAAACATGTATCATCTGCCTCATTATATATGAGACACTTTGTTTTTTGTTATATATTCTTATCTTTATTTTCTTTTAGTTGACAACTTGTTATATTTTCTTCCTCTATTTGGATATTCTTGACTTTTGTTGTCATACACTCTAGTGATGAGGGAATATTCTCCCCATTGACACACCAAGGCCCCCACTTCTAGTAGGTAGACTCTAGAATTTGGGGGGATGTGCTTGAGGCTTTGTGACCAACAAGGATCGGGGCACTGTTGAATGACTATCGGGCCCAGGACGTTACAGGTTTAAAAATGGTATCAAATGAATAAATACAATAATTATAACCTATTTATGATTATAGATATAGTGGAACCATATCCCCATTGATAACGTCCAATTCACTGGTGTGGTTTTGATGTTGTAAACTGAATGGCCCCAAAACACGGCATTTTTAAAAAAAAATAGTAAATAAATAAAACATAGTAACAAATGAAATAAAAGGAATAATAATAAAGGAACTAAAATTTAAAATGTTATTATGAAAGTATAAAATTAATTTAATTTTATTATTCATGATTTAGACGTTGTATGAAACTATATGAGACTCATTGTAATGGTTTTTTTAAACCATGGTTTATAGTTTTTTTTGAAATTCTTTTCTTCTATGTACATGCTCTTTAAAATGTATTATAATTATATTATTAATACATAAAAGGCTATTAAATTTCATTTTTAACTATTTTTTAAATTAATTTTAGAATTTTATAAATGATTTTTTAAAACAATTACGAAACATTTCATTTGAATATTTTTTTACCAAAGTGAAAAAAATAATGTTTGATTAATATATATGGATTAACCACATGTTCCCAGTATCATAGTCATTATTCATTATCAAGATTCCTTTAAAATTTTTACTTCTTATTTTCAAAGATAATATTTCTCTCAATATCTTGGAAATTTTTAATTTTAAAATGTTTTTCTAAGACAAGGTAAACGTTTTTCTCATTTTTATGAGATTACTAAAATTGTTATTGATTTTGGGATTTAATGAAAATTCAAATGGGTTTTATGATTAAAGTGGAATCTATATTTTTTTATTCATACTATTTTTTTGAAACATTATATAAATTATGGGTGATATTTATAAAGATATGATAATGGGTGAGCCTGATATATACCTCTAATGTAATTGGTTAAGTGATGAAGTTTATTGGTTATAGGTTACTCTTAACTGATATGAGAAATTTTCAGTTAGGTGATTCCATTTTAACGATTCTTATAACGGTGAATTTAAGAATAATGTATCAATTTACCTAAATGATAAGCTTGTAATCTTTTTTAAAATAAATATTTTTTATTTCAAAATGTGAGCAATGAGATTATGTTTTTAAGGAAAGTTAATGGATTTTTATTAAAGTGAAAGGATTTTTTCCATAAAAATTCATTCATGATTTTTCATGTTTTCCAAGAAACCATTATGATTATAATTTTTCATTCATGATTTCATATAAAATGATAAATGGAAGCAATCAATTAATTGAAATATTTTTTTCAAAAACTAAATGTATTTTTGTGGTCAAGTGGTAATTTTGAAAACGAAAAACATTCTTATAGTTCTTTCAGGTTTATAAATGGACTACCGGGTTTATTTTCTTTTATGTACCTTGTTGAGATTTATTTTTCTCATCCAATGTTTTCAAGTGATTTATTATAAATCTTAAGGATGGGTATAAAAGTCAAAAATGTTTGTGTTCCAGATATTTGAGTTATTTTAAATGAAGCATGGGTCTCTTTATAAAGAACTTGTTTTCTAAGAGAATGGATAATACATCAAATTTTCTACTTTTTTATGTGATGTTTTACCTAATTATCTAAAAACTAAGCTGAAAATATCCTATAAATATAATATAGTGAAATTTTTCTTATAAATTTTGTAATTATGGATTGTTTAAGGTATTCGGTGTTATACTAGCTATCTTCTTTTCCTCATGTTGAGATCTCTTTTTGAAAATATTTATTTCATGATCTTGTGATCCTTATATATCTCACATTTTCACTATAGAGGTAATCTTTTCATATAATCAATGAATAAAATTATGGATTCTAAATCAAGATCATGGGTTGGATAGTTCTCTTCATGGATATTTAACTACCTTGATGCATTGGAAATAACTTTATCATTATTTATAAGGACACATCAAACTATTTTCTTTAATCAATCACTATATATCATAAATTTAATCCCTCGTTAAGGTAATGTTAACCATGGAACATTGACCAACCTTATATTTAACTCTTTAAAACATTATTTATTTTCTTATATCTATAATAACATAACCCCTTTATGTGTCAACTTGGTTAATGGGATTTCTAATTGGTCATAATTTTGAACAAATCATTGATGTTAGGCTACTAATCCAATGAAAATACATACCATGGTTATGTTTTTCATTGTAATAAATTCTTTGAAATCCTCTGTATTTGAATTATCAACTAATATTCCATCCAATGAGACCATATGGCCATGAAAAGGAACTTCATGAGGCCAAAATTCACACTATCTAAATTTCACATATAACTCATGTAACATCCCAGGTAAATAAAGAATAAAACATTTTCGTACTTATTAATATTTACGAATTAAATATTAATTTTACTTTAAAGGGGTTGATATGTTTGATAGCGTACCCGATACGCAACAAAGAGTTTCTTTGAAATCTTACGTTGCACACCAGTAATAAAATAATATTATTTTAAATGGTAGTTAACATGTAGTCGTTGTATTGGCGGTAATGAATAGAAATAACTAAAATATGATTATATATGTTTGTTAAATGTTTTTACATTTATCCAATATAGGATAAAGGCTTAAAATATGAAAAGAATTCAATTTTAGGCATATATACTCTAATATTCACTAAAGGTCCACTTATCGCCTTTTGATGGTGAATCGTCATTAAAAATAGTTTTTGTCGCTCTTATACATTCTATTGGACCAAATATAATTCTTCTTTAGAATCGGGACATCAAAATTTACTTTGTGTAAATTTTTGGTATTTTTCTGATAAAGTTCATTTTTTTAATGAATAGTGAAAAATGTTATATTTTAATTCAAAACCTCTTTTAATATAATTTATTTGTATGATTATATTATCTTTTGAATTGGTTTTAAAGTTAAATTAGAATATATTTTTACCATTTAATCCAATAGTGGTCATTGGAATTAATTTCACTTTGAAATTGGACTTAAACTAGTGTCAATCTTTTGATATATATTGTTTCATAAAAACACGCTATTTATCCAGACAGCGGGAATTAATTATTAAATTAATTAATGTAACTTATATGTTTTGAATTTTTTAAAATAGACATCATTTTTGAATTCGGAATATCAAATATATCTTAGGGTGAAGGTTTGGTATTTTTCTGAAAAACTTCAATTTTTGATGAATAGTGAAACCACTAAGTGGTACTTAAAAAACTGATTTTTCGTTTAAATGATATTTTACCACCTCTGTGTTTTGAATTTCAAAAATCTGACTTACATGGTTTTCATTAAGAATTAAAATGTGGTTCAATGGGATTAAAATAATTTTTTGGTGAATAGTAACTTTTAAGTTTTTAATCGCGATTAGAGGTAATTGGTGTAGTTTAAGGTAAAAATAATGTTTTAATAATATGAAATGACCTTGACACATGTCCTACCCTTATTGGATGTGTCATGGCCGACCACAGAAATCCATGGGTCAACTTGGGGACCCCATGGAGCCACTTTGGTAGGAAAATGTCATTAATAACTTTTTATTTAATGTTAAAATAAAAATGTCACAACCATGTGTTGTTTTACTAAAACAATTTTTAAATGGGTTTATACAAGTCATATTTTTTACTATAAATATTAATTAGAAATCTAAAAAGATTTCATACATCATGATATTTTTTTATAATTTTTAGACATTAAATAAATTAAATTATTTATGACACCATGATGATGCATCGATTACCTCATTATTTAACGATTTAAATAAAATGAAAAGATAATGTAAAATATAAGACCTACACTTGTCAAAAACCTATTGGATGGGTGGATTTATAACTCTTATCACCTTATACTCGAAATATATAATTGTGGGACCTTTAGAAACCGAAACTAATTTTATAATAAAGTAACCTATTATAACTTTCCAAGAGTGCCCCTCCTCTCCTCTTATAAAAGGCCCCCACCTCTCCCACCTTACCCACACCTCTTAATCCTTTGGATCGGCCAACCCCTGCTCATTTTGTCTCTCTACATCCCTCTATTACCCCTAGAATCCTCACTTTGGGCAGAAGTCTTTCCAAGGAAGCCTTTGATCTCAAATAAAAAAGAGTTACCCGATTTAAAGGTAGTGTCTTCTCTTGTGTTCTTATGTTTTATTTTGCTTATCCAACACCCTAAACTCTTTTTATTCCTTTATTTTGTAACAACACCAGTATCTTAAATATACTAGGATGTTTTTCTGAGAAGGATTAGATCTACAACTACACACACCTTCTTCAAATAGTTAAAGAACATACTGTTTCTGTGGTTGGCGATTTTCTGCCTCACGAAACGATGATTGTTCAATCTTATTTTAACACCTTTCATGGTGGCCATTAAGATGTAACTATATTTATATATGATATATATTATGTTTATGTTTTCCTTATGCTTCTGTATTTTTCATTTTTGGTATACCTTTATGGTTTCCATTGTGGGTAAACACGATAATTTCATTTTAGGAAGTGCGGACTACCACCCCCTCAAAGTGATTTGATTCATTAATACCATATGTGGGATGTATAAATGATGGAGTTGAAGTAATTATATATGATGTTATACTGGAATTATAATATACCCTTATATCATTATGATTTCACTCCATTAAATACGAAATAGAAATGAAAGTAGCGTTCATGCGTACGTACGGCTTACCGTCTCCATGAACGGTGCATTTCATTTCTTACCTCTAAATTTTATATAATATTATAAATACATGTATATGATGGATATATATGATATATATGATATAAAAATCATGAATATCATTCTGGATATAATGAACCTTTGACCAGATGAACAACATGTAATTGTAAGAAGTCCACTTTCGACTTAAGATCCAAATATCGACAAAACAAACATTATTTACTTAAATGATTACATAATTTTTATAACATGGAAATAAGTGATACAAAAGGAATAATAAACTTGAAAAAGGTTCTTAAGAAAGTATAAATTAACTTTAATTTATTATTCAAGAGATTAAAGAGCAATCGAGTCACGCCGGACACGAGGTAAGGGACTTCGTCTCAATCTCCTTTCATTGAGGCATATTTTGTTCTAATATAAGACTTTATTTTATACGCTGTATACAACACCTTTGACTTTTCATTTCATTCAAAGGGAATATTTTTATATGAAGATTTTTACTAAACAACAAAAAGGAATGTTTATTTTAACGTACGCGGTGACAACGACTTTTTCCGCCGCCGCGAGTATCATTTGGTCTTTGGCTTCCTCAACAAGCTATAATGTTTTTAAAATGAAATAAATACCATATACTCTTTTATGTATTTTAGTATTTAAAATGGTTTTTATAATGGATTTGTTATGTCAATATATTTAAGTGATATATTGTGATCAAAGTGTGGAAATGTTTTCTTTCCATTATATTTGTTTTATGTCTTATGATTTTATAATGGTTATTAGAAATTTGACGGGTGGTTACGTGATAAACCATATGACGGGTGGTGTCGTGAATTCCAGGAAGGGTGGTTACATTATAACCTTCAATGCATTGGGTATGGAAGTTGTCTGTATGGCTATTCCATTAAGTGATATGTGTGGAAGTTTACCGGATGGTTATTCCACTTAAGTATGTTTATGTCCCAAGTTACCTTTATATGTTATTTTTTCTTTATATGGGTTTTATGGTTATCTTTTGGTTACAAAAGGGTATATAATGATCTTTATTTAATGAAGAGTATTTTATTCTTCATAAAGTTGAAAAGTATTACTTTGATAAAGTATTCTTGGTTTACAAGTTGTTTTGAAAAACTAACAATTTTCCTTCTTTATGTATCCCTTACTGAGCTTTTTATGCTCACCCCACGTTTTTTAAATTTTTTTCACAGGTCTTAATGTGGAATAGGGTTAAGGATGGGATCAAGGAATAGTCATTCTATCTAAAACATGGAACTAGACATGTTTCTTTTTAAGAGTTTTTATTTTATGGAAACTTAGTAGAAGTGTCTACTTTGTAATCTTTCGAGATATAACAGTTATTTCCTAATTCTCTAAAACTCTAAACCTGAAAAGATCCTCAACGTGTATTCTTGAAATAACTCAAGATTAATTAATGTTTAAGGCTGGGGCCTTATAGTTGGTATCAGAGGTCGGTTTAGATAACTTTAGGAGTTAGAATTATATTAAATGATTATCCAAAAAAATTATGGTCAAATTGGAAATGATATAGAATTTACAGATTACTATGTTTCTTCGATTATGATATGTCTGTGTTAAGAATTATTTTTCATAAAGGAAATAGAGAATCTTTTCAGGGAAGGCATACAAAGTAGAATGAATTTCCGAATCAGCAACCAGAGATGGTCAGAATCTGAATTGAGCAGTTTACTGCAGTGATGACTCAGTTGAATCAGGTGATAAATGGTGGCTGTGTTTATTGATGATATTTTGGTGTTTTCTAAAAGTAAAAAGGAGCATGAAAGTAATTTAAGGGTTATCTTGCAAACCTTAAAAGAAAATAAAATGTATGGAAAATTCAGCAAGTATGAGTTTTGGTTACAACAAATTTCTTTCCTTGGTCACATTGTTTCAAAAAATGGCATAACAGTTGATCCTGCTAAAACAAAAGTTGTTGAAGAATGGCCAAGACCCAAAAATGTAACCGAGATCCATAGTTTTCTTGGTTTGGCAGGTTACTACTGAAGGTTTGTTGAATATTTTCACAGTTATCTAGTCCAATGACTAAGCTAACTCGGAAGGGTGTTGAGTTTATCTGGACAAAAGAATGTGATGATTGTTTTCATGAGTTGAAAAGAAGATTGGTGAATACTCCAGTTTTGGTACTTCCTTCCAGGAATGGTGAGTTTGTTATATATAGTGATGCTTCGTTGAAGGTACTTGGTTGTTTCCTTATGAAGAATGATCAGGTAATTGCATATGCTTCACGTCAGTTGAAAACTCATGAGGTAAATTACCCTACACATGACTTGGAATTAGCTGCTGTTGTTTTTTCTCTAAAAATTTGGAGGCATCATTTGTATGGAGTAAAGTGTGAAATATATACTGATCACAAAAGTTTAAAGTATATATTCACTCAGAAATAATTGAACATGAGATAGAGGAGATGGCTGGAATTAATCAAGGATTATGATTGTACAATTCATTACCATCCGGGAAAAGCAAATAAAGTGGCTAATGCTTTGAGTCAAAAAAGTAATGCTTCATTAACCATGCTACGTTTGGAACGAGATCCTTTGGTTTTTTATTTGATCAACTTTGGCATAGAAGTTGTTGGTGTAGGAAGTTCTTATGTTTTGTTTTAGGTATCAGTGAGATCATCCCTATCAGACAGAATTAAGCAAGCGCAGAAGAAAGACAGTGGATTGCAGAAAAAGGTAGAGCTGGTTCAGAAGGGTAAGTTGCCGGAGTTTAACATTGATAATGATTGTGTTTTGAGGTTTGGAAAGAGATTATGTGTGCCTTTTGATTCACAGTTGAAAGGTGAGTTGTTATGTGAGGCTCATAGTTCCCCGTTTTCAGTTCATCCTGGCAGTACTAATATGTACAGAGATCTACGGTAGTATTACTGGTGGGATTGAATGAAAAGAGATATTGTTGATTTTACTATGAAGTGTTTAACTTGTCAGCAGGTTAAAGTAGAGTGGCAGTTACTTAATGGGATGCTTCAGCCTTTACTAGTGCCAGAGTGGAAATGGAAAAAATATATCTATGGACTTTTTTGTGGGATTACCGAAGACATCTCGAGGTAATAATGCAATCTGGGTTATTGTTGATCGCTTGACTAAATCTGCTCATTTACTTTCTATACGAGATACTTTTTCCATAGATAAACTTTCCCGTTTGTATCTTAAAGAGATATTCAGGTTACATGGAGTTCCTCTCTCCATTGTATCTGATCGTGATCTCAGTTTCACTTATAACTTTTGGAAGGTCCTTCATAAGTCATTGGGTACTGAATAAAATTTTAGTACAACTTTTCATCCTCAATCAGATGGGAAATCAGAACGAAAAATTCAGACTTTGGAGGATATGCTACATACTTGTTCGATGGATTATGAGGGAAGTTGGGACCAACATCTTTCTTTGGTTGAGTTTTCATGTAATAACAGTTTTCATTCCAGTATACAAATGGCTCTGTTTGAAACATTATATGGTAAACGGTGTCGAACTCCAGATTTTTGGGATGAAGTGGGTGAAAGGAAGATGATGGGACAGAAATTGGTAGAAGAGATGGCAGAAAAAGTTCAGTTGATTCAAAAACACATGAGAACAGCTCAGTGCAGACAGAAAAGTAATGCGGATAACCGGAGGAATGATCTATCTTTCGAGGTAGGTGATCATGTTTTTCTCAATGTTTCACCATGGAAAAGTGTGATGTGATTTGGTAAGAAAGGAAAGCTGAGTCCAATGTTCATTAGACCATATGAAATTCTGGAAAAAGTTGGATCAATTTCTTACAGAGTGGATTTACCTCCGAGTTTATCTCAGGTACACAATTTTTTTCATGTTTTGATGTTGAGAAAGTATATGCCAAATCCATCTCATGTTTTGAGCCCATAGGTAGTTCATTTGGAAGAGAATATCTCTTATGAAGAAAAATCAGTCCAGATTTTTGACCATAGAGAGCAAGTGTTGCAGAATAAGGTAATTCACCAGGTAAAGGTTTTGTGGAAAAACCATATGGTTGAAGAGGAAACATGGGAATCTGAAAATGTTATGAGGGATAAATACCCCCACTTATTTTGATAAGTGAATAAAATTGTGAGGACGCAATTCCCAAAAGAGGGGAAGGATGTAACATCCCAGGTAAATAAAGAATAAAACATTTTCATATTTATTAATATTTACAAATTAAATATTAATTTTACTTTAAAGGGGTTTCTATGTTCGATAGCGTACCTGATACGCAACAAAGAGTTTCTTTGAAATCTTATGTTGCACACTAGTAATAAAATAATATTATTTTAAATGGTAGTTAACACGTAGCCGTTGTATTGGTGGGAATGAATATAAATAACTAAAATATGATTATATATGTTTGTTAAATGTTTTTACATTTATCCAATAAAGGATAAAGGCTTAAAATACGAAAAGAATTAAATTTTAGGCATATATACTCTAATATTCACTAAAGGTCCACTTATCGCCTTTCGATGGAGAACCATCATTAAATATAGTATTTGTAACTCTTATACATTCTATTGGACCGAATTAAATTCTTCTTTAGAATCGGGACATCAAAATTTACTTTGTGTAATTTTTTTGGTATTTTTCCGATAAAGTTCATATTTTTTAATGAATAGTGAAAAATGTTGTATTTTAATTCAAAACCTCTTTTTAATCTAATTTATTTATATGATTAGATTATCTTTTGAATTGGTTTTAAAGTGAAATTAGAATATATTTTTACCATTTAATCCAATAGTGGTTGTTGGAATTAATTTCACTTTGAAATTGGACTTAAACTAGTGTCAATCTTTTGATATATATTGTTTCATAAATACATGTTATTTGTCCTGACAACGGGAATTAATTATTAAATTAATTAATGTAACTAATATGTTTTGAATTTTGTAAAATAGACATCATTTTTGAATTTGGAATATCAAATATAGCTCAGGATGAAGTTTTTGGTATTTTTCTGAAAAACGTCAATTTTTGATTAATAGTGAAACCACTAAGTGGTACATAAAAAACTGATTTTTCATTTAAATGAAATTTTACCACCTCTGTGTTTTGAATTTCAAAAATTCAACATACATGGTTTTCATTAGTAAGTAAAATGTGGTTCAATGGGATTAAAATAATTTTTTGGTGAATAGTAACTTTTATGTTTTTAATCGCGATTAGAGGTAATTAGTGTAGTTTAAGGTAAAAATAATGTTTTAATAATATGAAATGAACTGGAAACATGTACTAACCTTATTGGATGTGTCATGGCCGACCAAGAAAATCCATGGGTCAACTTGGAGACCCCATGGAGCCACTTTGGTAGGAAAATGACATTATTAACTTTTTATTTAAGGTTAAAATAAAAATGTCACAGACATGTGTTGTTTTACTAAAAAATATTTAAATGGGGTTATACAAGTCATATTTTTTACTATAAATATTTATTAGAAATATAAAAATATTTCCTACATCATGATATATTTTTTATAATTTTTAGACATTAAATAAATAAAATTATTTATGACACCATGATGATGCAGCGATTACCTCATTATTTAACGATTTAAATAAAATGAAAAGATAATGTAAAATCTAAGACATACACTTGTCCAAAACCTATTGTATGGGTGGATTTAGAACTCTTATCACCTTATCCTAGAAATATATAATTTTGGGACCTTTAAAAACCGAAACTCATTTTATAATAAAGTATCCTTTTATAACTTTCCAAGAGTGCCCCTCCTCTCCTCTTATAAAAGGACACCACCTCTACCACCTTACCCACACCTCTCAAGCATTTGGCTAGGCCAAACCCTACCCATTTTGTCTCTACACATCCCTCTATTACCCCTAGAAGCCTCACTTTGGGTATAAGTATTTCCAAGGAAGCCTTTGAGCTCAAATCAAAAAGAGTTACCCGATTTAAAGGTAGTGTCTTCTCTTGTGTTCTTATGTTTTATTTTGCTTATCCAACCCCCTAACCTCTTTTTATTCCATTATTTTGTAACAAAAACAGTATATTCAATATACTAGGATTTTTTTATGAAAATTATTATAGCAACACCTACACACACCTTCGTCTAATGGTTAAATAACATACTGTTTCTGTGGTTGGTGATTTTCTGTCTCACGAAACGATGATTGTTCAATTTTCTTTTAACACCTTTAATGGTGGCCATTAAGATGTCACTATATTTATATATGATATATATTATGTTTATGTTTTCCTTATTATTCTATATTTTTCATTTGTGGTATACCTTTATAGTTTCCATTGTGGGTAAACACGATAATTTCATTTTAGGAAGTGCGGACTACCGCCCCCTCAAAGTGATTTGTTTCGTTAATGTCATATGTGGGATGTATAAAGGATGAAGTTAAAGTTATAATATATGATGTTATACTGTAATTATAATATACCCTTATATCATTATGATTTCACTCCATTAAATACGAAATAGAAATGAAAGTAGCGTTCATGCATACGTACAGCTTACCGTCTCCAAGAACGGTGCATTTCATTTCTTACCTCTAAATATTATATACTATTATAAATACATGTATAGACTGGATATATATGATATATATGATATCCAAATCATAAATATCCTTCTGGATATAATGAACCTTTGACCACATGATAAACATGTAATTGTAAGAAGTCCACTTTCAACTTAAGAACCAAATGTTGACAAAACAAACCTTATTAACTTAAATGATTACATAATGTTTATAACATGGAAATAAGTGATATAATAGGAATAATAAACATGAAAAATGTTCTTAAGAAAGTATAAATTAACTTTAGTTTATTATTCAGGAGATTAAAGAGCAATCGAGTCACATCGGACACAATGTAAGGGACTTCATCTCAATCTCCTTTCATTGAGGCATATTTTGTTCTAATACAAGACATTATTTTATACGCTGTATACAACACCTTTGACTTTTAATTTCATTCAAAGGGAATATTTTTCTATTAATCTTTTTACTAAACGACAAAAAGGAATGTTTATTTTAACGTACACGGTGACAATGACCTTTTTCGCCACTGCGAGTATTATTTGGTCTTTGGCTTCCTCAACAAGCCATAATGTTTTTAAAATGAAATAAATACCATATACTCTTTTATGTATTTTGGTATTGAAAATGGTTTGTATAATGGATTTTTTATGTCAATATATTTAAGTGATATATTGTGATCAAAGTGTGGAAATGTTTTCTTTTCATTATATTTGTTTTATGTCTTATGATTTTATAATGGTACTTGGACATTTGACGTGTGGTTATGTGATAAACCATATGACGGGTGGTGCCGTGAATACCAGGATGGGTGGTTACGTTATAACCTCCAATGCATTGGGTATGGAAGTTGGTCGTATGGCTATTCCATTAAGTGATATGTGTGGAAGTCTACCGGATGGTTATTCCACTTAAGTATGTTTATGTCCCAAGTTGCCTTTATATGTTATGTGTTCTTTATATGGGTTTTATGGTAATATTTTGGTTACAAAATGGTAAGTAATGATCTTTATTAAATGAAGAGTATTTTCTTCTTCATAAAGATGAAAATTATTACTTTGATAAAGTATTCTTGGTTTACTGGTTGTTTTGAAAAACTAACAGTTTTCCTTATTTGTGTATCCCTTACTGAGCTTTTTATGCTCACCCCACGTTTTTGAAAAAAAATTCACAGGTCTTAATGTGGAATAGGGTCAAGGATGGGATCAAGTAATATTCATTCTATCTAAAACATGGAACTAAACATGTTTCTTTTTAAGAGTTTTTATTTTATGGAAACTTAGTAGAAGTGTCTGCTTTGTAATCTTTCGAGATGTAATATTTATGTCCTAATTCTCTAAAACTCTAAACCTGAAAAGATCCTCAATGTGTATTCTTGAAATAACTCAAGATTAAGTAATCTTTAAGGCTGGGGCCTTATAACTCATTTCCTCTAGGAGTCTCAAGAATTATATAAAAACGACTCTTATTCTCTTCATAACTTATAGAGTATACCAAGATATCATATATAAATACCATAATTAAATTATCAATTCATTATTTGAACACTCAGTTCATATTATCCATAAAAACTTAGGGTGAACTAATCAATTCAAAGGGTATTACTATAAACTCATAATTTCCATAGCTCATATGAAATGTTTTCTTTAGAATATATCCCTTACTTACTCCCAATTAATGATACCTAGAATGAAGATAAATATTTGAAAAATATTCCTCTACTTGAATTTGATCAAATAGATCATCAATAATGGTTAGATGATACACGTTCTTCATGGTAATAGAATTTATTTCCCTATAATCAATACACATACTCACAATACCATCATTTTATTTACAAATTTAATTGGATATCCCTAAGGAAAAACACCTGGGTGTATGAATGCCTTATCTAAAAAAATCCTCTAGTTGTTTCTTAAATTACATTTGATTCATTTTGGTCTTTCTATAGGGACTCTTAGATATAAGATTTGTGTTGGGGATTTGTTCAATAGAAACTCCAAATTCTCACTCAATTGGATGTTTAAGTAGTTCTTTATGAAACACATCAATGTATTCTTTCACAACAAAAAAATATTTTATCCTAGGGTTACCTTTCCAAGTCATATGATTTTTCTACACTTGTTATCCTAGAACATCATTAAGGAGTGATGTTGGGGGTGGATCCATTTCTAATTACGATAATTAATTCTCTATTCTAAAGACAAGGAGTTCCAGATATTTATCACAAATCATGATCCCCTTCACTTGGAAATAAACATTTTCATTTAATTTCAAATCCAATATATACCAAGGATTATATCAAAGTATACCATAAGTATAATAATAATAAAAATTAATAGGGTATATCCATGAATCATGAAAGGGTTCAATTGTCATATAAATATTACAATAATATTTCATTTTGGTTTCTTGATTAATAACTCCCTTATTAATGTGCTACTGAAATATTTTATTTGCATATAAAACATGGAAGACATTAAAGAGTGTGAGGATCTTGGATCAAATAAAGCATTAGGTAACATTGATGTTATAATCAAAGTACGTGCCACTGAATTTATAGGAACTTCAACTTGAGGTGTGGTAATTGAATAAGCTTGGACTCATCTTCTTAGCCTCTTATATGGTAATTTCCTTTAATGTTTTAAGAGTTAGTTGGCATTATTCCCCATATATTTATAGTTAAATAACTATAAATTTATGGATTATGAAATACCCTTTAATCAATGATCATGAGGGAATTTATCTCTTCACTTTTATAAAACTCATATTACCTTCAATAATATACTATTGTGTTTATTTCCAAAAGTATAACATGTTTAAAATCCACCCTTTTCTTATTCACTTTGTCTATTTTTTTATTTTTCAGGTTCTAATTCATCATATTCTTATTTTTATTTATTAAAAATTAATAATAAATTTATATTTATTTATCTATCTTGATAACACATGATATTTTTTTATCATATAATGAGGATGTTTTAGAGACTAGTTCCCTTTGAAGTATTGGGATTACCCATCAAAGAAATGGATAAAATTACTCTTTGGGATATGTATATAGTCTATAGAATTCCTTTCTAACATTATAAAATTGGAATTATATATAGAAACATTTTCCTCTTCCTTTTTTCTTAGATTTAAGAATTTTATCTCTATATATGATCATTGCTTGTAATTTAAATAATTTTCAAGGAAAATTTCCATAAATCCCTTCCAATCCATGCCCTTTATTTCTTATAAATCCTTAGTGTTTTAAATTAATGATATTAATTGATTGGTATCACCCATTAGATGAAAAAATTCCATGATAACCTTCTCCCTTTAATTAAATCCCAATGTAAGAAATATCATTTCCAATAAACTTATCCATTTCTTAGATACTAGTGTATTTGGGGTTCCACTGAATGATGGAATCTGTTGTAGAATGAAATGTTATAATATTACTACATCACTTATATATCAAAAGGATTATCCATACATGTAATGTTTTAGAGATAACTTCAGTTTTTTCCCTAATATAGTTATAATTTGATAAGTTCCACCTCTATCTCTAACTTCATTATCGTTCCTTAGATGTAAATACCTATATATATTTTGTCTATTGGTATAGTTTCCATTCTATCCTCTAGGGTCTATTTATAAATAATTTCATAAACTAGATATGATCATAATATTATTAATTTTTAATGATAATGAATAATTTTGAAACATGTGATGTTATTTACATAAATTTAAAATTTGTGTATAGATAATATCATAATAATAAATTTTTTATCCTTGGGAATATATTCAAAGTATAAAAATATTTCAAATATTTCACAATGCTCTGTAAATAACATGTGAATCAACGAAATCATATTCCCTCAAAGATTCTATCAAGGTGTATAGTCATAGACCCTCTCATCATGTACTAATGATGATCGAGTTAGTACTCAATCCTCCCCTTTCAAAGTTTTTACCCCTATGTGAATTTTACACAGATACATATCCACTTTCCAGAATCTATATGGGGATGTATGTACTAAGAAACAATATATTATCTACCTTAACAAAATTTTAGGATATTATCCTATACTTGTACTTATACCTAGAGTATGTTATATAATTATATTCACTAATATATTTTTTCCTAAATTTAGTTCTCAATTTTTATACAAAACTTTTCTAAAAAACAATAGTAAAAACCTTATCCATAGTAGCCTATAATATCTGGATATTTTATTAAATTAGAACTAGATACAAGAAATTACATCATGAGAGATTGAATAGTTTAATAGTCTTTTAAAAATAGAAAGGTGATTTAATTTAACATTAAATTTGAAAAAATATAATACAACATGGTATTTTCATTGAGAACATCAATATTCTCTATTGAATATACTTTATTTTCGATCATTATTTACTTTATGGAATCCTAGGGAAAGGAAAAAATTGAAAGGGTAATCTCTAATGATTAGTAATGGAATGCATACAGTAGAATCTATCATATGATAAATAAGATATGAATAATATGGTAATATTAAATGGTGATAAAATAATTCAATATAAATAATCACATGAGTTTGAAACTTATCCAATGAAAACATAACTATTTTACCAATCACATGATCATTAATAATTGGTTTTATAAGGATGAAATTCATAATTTTTAATATCTTAAACTTAATATTGAGGCATTGTGCCAAGAAAACATATATTAATGGGTAAGTCATGCACGAAATTCCCATCCTATTTTTAATCAAGAGACTTATAGATGCAATTAGGTATTATGTAATTCCATGCCCCACCCATCACATAATAATTATAATGCATTCATCATATGAATAAACAATAAAACTTAACAAATGTCCCTTAATAATCAATAATTATATGTACATGAAGAAATAACATTTAGAATGTCCATACTTTCACTAGTATATATTAGTATTAACCATCCATATAAATACAGTGGGTGGTATCATTAGATTATATCCACATAAAATCATAAGATTCATCAAACTATACTGACATAGATGAAAATAATTTTAAAATTTCACTAGAACATTTCATGACGAAAAAAACCTTTTTAGTTTAAAAAACATATTTAAAACATATTAATTTCTATAATAAATAAATTATTTTAAAATAACCATGGAAAATATTAAATTAATATTAAAATAAAAAAATTATTCATTGCCATAGGAAACTCCATTAATGCGGTGTTTATTAAAATAAATAATTCTTTCACACCTTCAATAAAAGGTTCCTTATTCAGAAAAAGAAACGAAGATTTATTTTAAAATATTTTATAGAAAGTAAAAATGGGAAAAGATGAATTGAATAATTAATTTAAAAATAGTGAAAAAAATCTTGAAAATATTTTAATGAAAATATGGAAATGAAAGAAAATATTCTTTACCGGATAAAAAACAAAGGTGGTTTTCCTTTAAAACATTCTTTCAAGCTATTGACAAATTTTAGAGAAGATAATGAAGGGAAGCATGTAATTTATAGAAATTAAAATATGAGAAGAAAATAAATGGGTATTAAGATATAAATATCATATAATTCCCTCAATGGAAACTTAAATATAAACAATCCTAAATAAGGCTAATTTGTGAAATAAACCCTTACCTTAGGTCTGAATCGCTCCGTAAGTGATTTTAACTTTCTACATAATATATCAAAATTTATTATAATTCTAAAATGAAACAATATACATAATTTTTATTTTATATATCATCTATTTATTTCATTTCAACACCCATTTATTAATAATTCTCTATTAAAATCATTATTTTCAAGTGTCAACTATTTCATTTTTCATGTAAGTTTCGATTTTGTAGTTTTATTCCTTGAATATTGATCATATTTCCATCATATAATGAATTGTAATCATTATATATATATCATTTATATTCATTTTATTCATTTTATTCATATTTATAAACACGATTGAAAAGTGGATGTGAATAATCCATCACATTCGTTCATGGAGGTGGTAGCCCACACGTACACACATGCATCATTATCATTTTTTAAATGGCTGAAAGGGTAAAAAATTATATTATATATTATAATTATAAAACCATAATTATTTCATAAATACCATATATAGACATTATTTAAATCTTTATAACCATTCAAGTAAATTAGTGATGATAAATGAATTACACCGTTATATATAATAAAATTTATGTATATTTAATATACTGATATTATTATATGATAATTGTTATGGAATATTTGAAAAAGTTAGAAAATGAAATAAAATGAAAACCCTCGATTGTGATTAATAAAACTTCTTAAGTAAACCACCATTGGCTTACACCTTAAGCCTTGAAAGGTTGTAATTTTGATCAAAATAGTACCGGTTAATCATATGGAGAGATTTTAGAATGTTATTTGGTTAGGTAATTTCTAAGATAATGTGATCTTTGATTTTGGATTAGAGATGAGTGGTGGTTTCCTTTTATAAGTGTGTGAGAGGACAAGATTGGAATGTTTTAAAATATTAAGATATATTAATGCATTAATTAAACAAAATGGCTCCAAAATTACCCATATTAGAATATAAGATGAGATATAGTCGAAATATGTCCATAAAATAGTAATAAAAAAATATTTAATTTCAAACCCTATAATTTTAGTTTTAACCTCGTTAACATGTTTTAACTCTTTACGTGGTAACTAAGTTTTTACCAAATTTGTTCTTTATAATTGAAAAAAATTTAAGTAAAATAATTACCAAATCTTGAAATTTTGACTAAAAATATGGTTTTCAATTTTTTCAAATTTAATTTTATTATAAATTTTAGAAAATAATTTAGAAAAACCAGCAAAACGCAATGAAAAAATGTTTTCCAGAAAAGATAATTTTATATATTAAAATGATTTTATAAAAAGAATTATAATTTTATTCACAATGAAATTTATTGGAATATGTTAAATAAAAGAATAATTATTTTTCTTTATAACCAATCAAATACCAAATGGAGACTTTTAAGTGCTTGATTAAAAGATATGAACTAAAAAATGGTTTTTATTTAACCAAACACATTTCTTAGATTTCGAAAATGTAAAGCATATATTTATATGTTTAGAATTATATTTTTATATATATTATATTACATATTTTATATTATATATATATATTAAAGTTTTCATAATCTTTTGAGATATAATTATATCATTATAATGTCATAAAAGTGACAGATTTTGTAAAAGATGTAACTTTCAAAATTCAACCAAAAATCAACAATTTCTGAAATATCTCAGAAATTCAACCTAAGATAATTTTCACATGTTTAATTCAAAAATGAAATTAATTTCACAAAATGAAATTTATAAAAATTTATAATTTATTTTTTAATCATATTCTTAAATAATGTTATGTGCATTGTGCTATTATTTCTCTAGAAATAAAAGATTACTATAATTGAAGATTGGGTATTACAAACAAGAATATGCTCTATAAAAAACATCAATTCCAATATCACTAATACCATATCCAAAATATAAACCATCTAAAAATATACAATACATGTGGGAATAAGGACTAGTCATGGGTGAGAATGAGTATAACTTTTAGGGAACCCCAAAATAACACACTAAAATGGTGAAATTACAAGTCGAATTAGATACCCATAATAAGAATGAAATGAGTGAATAAAATTATAAAAAGGACTTGATATAATTTATAAGGAAGAAAAAATATGATTATTCAGAAGTTCCCTATTACAATATATTTTTTCTCTAAAGAATCATATCTTAAAATTACATTGGGTAACATAGTTCAATAAATGACCTGATGTGTTTAATGTCTATAGCTCAGTTAAAATTCGCACCACTGGTGTTTATCAAGTGTATTGAAAAGAATCCTCATTCTATTAGTAGCATAATACCTCATCGATCAAGGCTAAAAGTACCCTTGAACATCATATAATCCATTTCATTCAAATAATACAGAGTCATAAAATGTTATATCTTTACTCTAGAAATAAAGAGTGGTACAACACCATGTTAGAGTAATGTATATTGATTTTCAAAACTCATATATATAAATTCCTATCAATATAAAAAATGTAGATATCCTAGGATGTGTCAAAACCCAATAAACCTAAACTATATCATATTTTTCACGTACACAATATACCTCAATAGCATTAATAAGGGGGACACATACTACTATTAGAAGACACATCGATTGAGAGTTTTACATACCCATATAGATGACTCTTACCCTCACATGTGTAGTATGTATCATTTAATAGGGTTCCTAACTCCATGATTGGAGGACCCATACCAATCATCTATGATATGGTTACCTACTCTATTTTATATTAGGAGAACCTATAACCTATAATTAGATGTTCCCTAAGAGGGTTATGTTCATTATGACTACTCTAATAATCAACCAATACATGAAATCATCACTATAAATATAAAAAACTCAATCTACTCAAATACCTTTAATATTAACCCCAAATAAGGAAAAAATTCCCACTATCATGTTCTATATGAAAAAACACTCCAAATGGACTACTCATATGTTTGATTCTAACACTTGGGTTAGAAGATATTAAAATCATCATAGTCTTCCAAGTGCATGACATGTACTTATATGGTACACACAATATAAGACTCAAGTGATAGTCAGGCATGTGCGGAAGTAACCTAACTTATGGAGAGTCAACTTATATATCATGTCTCTATAAGGTATATGATATATGGGACCACCATATTTACTAAGTGTGTATCCCAAATACATAAAGTTATATCTTCTTTACAAACATGATGTGTTATGTAATGATACATGAATGTGTGAAACACTTCAAGGGTTAGTTATCATGTAATGATAAAACTCATTGGGTTTCCTTAAAATCATAAAATTATTCTTAATTTTATCCATATTAATTTCTATTCTATGATATAATCCACAATGATAACAATAATTAAACAATATTATTATTGATTAATTTATATAAATGAGTGATATCATTATATGTTTAATAATAATGTTATACATAATTATTATAATAACCATGTCATTAAATATTTTTATTATTTATAAAAAATGTATTACACCATTATTAATAATTTAACGTCACAATGATTTAAATGATTTAAATGAAATAAATTTTTCACACATCCCCAAGTCAAGAAAAAATTATTTTTAATTTAATAATAATAATTTTATTTATTATCATCCATAATTAAAAAAATTACATCACAATAGGTTCTTGACAACCTAAATAATTCTTATAATAATAATAAAACCATTATACACATGCTAATTAAATAATAATAAAAATAACATAATTATTAATATTATTACATATTTTACCTTTATTTTAATTGTAAAAAATGTTTATAGTATGAAAAAAATTACTTAAAATTGGTTTCAATTTTAGATATCCTTAAATCTACAAAAATATTTTAATCAAAATGGTTTTATTCTATCCTTTTTTAACGTTTCTCAATTGAAATTGGAAATGATTAATTATATTATATATTTCTAATAATTTTCAAATTTGAAAGGCCCTTTTTTATATTTTCTAAAAATAGATTACTTATTCTTTAGTGTTCCACCCTTCTTTTATTCCCAAAATTTATTTCTCAAATCAAAATTGCACAACCCATTTTTCCAAGTCAATGTCCATTATATATGTATCCTAAATAAATAAACATATGTCTGGAATTTGACCAATCTAGAGATTTACCAAAAATAAAGGCAGTCTATTTCAATCAATCGTATAATTTTATTTTCTATGAAGAATAAAGAGTAGTAATGTTTAAAATCATAGTTTAACCTCAAAATATTTTTTCATAATATTTTACCAAATCACTATGGTAGAAAAATAATATAAAAAGATAATTCAAATGAAGGATGATAATTGCTGGAAAACTAGACCATTTGATATGAATTCCTTTCCACATACATCGGGTAATGTAGTTCATGGAAAGATGAAGAAGTTAAATGATCAAAGAGGAAAAATTCTTGATAAAATTCAATGAACCATTATGAAATAATTATCACACATAAAAAACTATTAAAATAAGATAATACTACTCTTTTTTTTAATTCCCATTCTCATAAATGATTCTTATAAAAGTATTATTTTTAATACAACTAAACAATAAAATTCAACATGGATGAATAATTCTCAATTAAATAAAATCAAAAAAAATATTTTTCTAAAATTCATTATATGTTTTGAGATTATCATCATGTCCAATTAACATTTGCTTATTCATAGTTAAATACTTAATGAAATTTTTTCTATGTTTTTTCATATTGGATTCCATAAATTCTCAAATATTAGAGAAGAATTTAATAGCACAAGATATATAGGGATATAAACATTATAAAAGTCCCACCTCAATGTTAAAACATCATAACATTGATAATTATGCCTTGGTATAAGTTTTTTGTTTCCATCCTTTGAAAAAATAATTATAATGATATCATTCTGAAGGATTTGTTTCCCACTATGGGTAAAATATAGAGACATTTGAGATAATTTTAAGAAAAATAATATTCCATCATTGGTTACATTAGGATAACATCATCAATATCCTTTAACACCTTTAATTTTTCTTAATAATCACATGTGTAACCACCCATTGAAACCCCTCTTAAATTCTTTTAATAATATAGGTCACCTCATATAAAACATCTACTACACATATTCTTTTATAACATCATCACTACATAACATTCCATGTCACCTCCATGTGGTCATGATAATTCCATAATTTCTTTTTCGTAAATAAAAAAAATTAATTTTATTTTTAAAAGATAATTTATTGGTTTAATATTTGATCAAAAAGTTAAGTGGCCCATGTCTCAATAGCTAAGTACATAACTTATACCTATTATAAGAAAAACACCATGTTCTGGACATAACTGAGATGTTTTAATTTTCATTTTATATATCTTTTTTTATAATAAATATTTTCACTCATATAATAAGTATTTATTTTTTGAAAAATATTTATTATTTCACAGAATTCATAGTAAGTAAAAAAATAACCAAAATTAAACCCCAAGGATAAAAACCTTGTATCAAGACTAATAGAGTAATAATAATATTTTTATGTGATCATTTACTAGGGTGAAATGGTCATTTCCCCCTTTTTATCATCTTGAGACTCCAAAAATAAAACAATAAACTTATTCATGAGTAAGAAACAAATATGAGGTGCTACTAGTAATGCATGTAAATTAGAAAATCATAAAATTGTGGCAAAAACTTCTAATGACATGTATGACTAAAAAATTCTCAATATCTAAACAGATATTATGGAAAGGATACCCACATATACCATGGCATACTAAATGTATTTTGTGAAAACGCTAACCAGCAATACCATGGTAAACTAAACAGCTCTTTTGGAAACGCTAAACACAAGTACAATAGTAAACTGAATGGATTTGATGAAAATGTTGATCACAAATACGATGGTGACATAATATTTTTATTTCAATTGTATGTCCAAAGATAAAACATTACCCAATGAATTTTAGGTAAAGATAACTATGCCCATACATATGATAATATATCTAGTATATATTACATTGCTTAAAACATATATTCATAAAATAATAAACAGAAAACATTTATAAAGAATATCCACATTCATCATTAACCCTTGAGTAGAAAATGTGACTTTTAATTTTATAAATCACCTTTTAAATATTTACATTTTTTCTAGAAGGATACCCATCAATTATAATATATAGGTTTAGGGTAATAATTATATATAGTATATGGTAAAGGCAACCTCTATATCATGGTTTTCTAAGGGTCATATGAATGGATATTCAATAAAATATTTAAGTGTATCTCTACAGAAGGAGAATATGGGGGACATGATTCTTTCAAGGCCTTTGTGGAGTATTAAAAAAATGTGTTGTTTTTTTATAGTAATCCATGTAGGACAAGTGTCCCCCCGCTTGCCCAAAATTACCCTTTCAAACTACATACCCTCAAAATTACCTTTTAGGGACACAAGAAAACTGTGATGAAAAGGATTTTTCAGATGAATAAAGTACATGGGAAGGTGTTGGTGGAGAAAATTATAATCATGAATGGTTTATAATAATGAAATAAAATTTATTAATGTATTAATCCCTTAAAATATATTTCATTTATATATCTTCATAGATTGATAGGAACATGGGTAATAAAACTTGATTCATGGGATCATTTTAGCATAGTAATGGTATATACATTTGTAATAATGAAAAGAAATGGGTAATATCACATTGTTAATAGATAAAAAGGATAATATTATACCATATATAAGTTAATATCATTATAAAAAAATTATATTTAAAAATATTATTAATAAAAGAATCATAATATTATTTTAAAGATAAAGGAATAAGAACCTTTTTCTTTAACAATGTATAATTTCTCAATATGTTATAAGAAGAGGTATTTGATGATCTCCCATAGATAAAATATGAAATATATAAAAATAATATACAATATTAATCATAGGATTTTATGAAGAAGGAGTTTAAAAGGGTTTTGAATTGAAAATTTTCATTTACAAAAAAGAAAATAAGAGGATTGTGAACACTGAACTTGGAATAATAACTGCTTATGAAAATGGAATAATGAGATTAAATGAAAAATATCTGATGAAATATTCATAATATCTGATGAAATAAAAATATTCCAAAAAATTAGATGGAATATTAGAAGATTTTATAAAAAATATTACAATTGAAAGGCAAGGGAGAGGAATAAAGATCCTTTCATTAATATTATTAGCTCAGAAACAGACCATCCAACCACCAAAACTATTCAATATTAAAGATAAAATTGTGGAGGAGACTCCTTAAAAAAACTATAAAGAGTGAAATCAATATTTTTTTTTGTAGTAATGAAACAAAATTGTGGGTATTTATCGGTGTTTTGAGCAGAATCCTATGAAAAAAAAGTATTCAATATTTCAATTTATTTCATTGTCTCAATTGTTCCACTACACCTAAAGTGACCCAAAACATATCATAATGATCCAATATAATTTTTAATTCCAAAATTTGTACATGGGTACTCAATTGAGTGGATTTGGTCTTGGTTTCATATATATGATGTCATATTTACCGTATTTGGCCATTTTTTAGTATAGTTTTGTCTTTTACCTCAAATTATTGTTTTTCACACATTACCTAGTGTCATTATATTAATTATAAATATTTAAATAGTTTTATAAAATTAATATTATAATTTTTTTAAATTGTTCTTTTAGATAAGGATGATATATTTAATAATAATGTAGAATCATGATAAAATGAACTTTATTACTAAAATAATTTACAAAAAAAAATTATTGCTTGATAAATAACCCCTTATTACTCCAACATAATAATTAAGAATAAGGTTTGAAATTTTTTAGATTTAAATGGGTTGTTTGGAAACAAATGATCTAGTGGGGATTTCAACTAACTTGAACTTCTCCAACAACTGATGCATCTCAGGACTCAATTGTTGAAGTTTAGCTTGATCATTGAAAGGCCTGGGTGAGAGTAGAATACCATTAAGAAGAGGGTGAATCAATGGCTATTTAAAAATAAATTATCAAGTTACTAACCTATGTTAATTACTAAAAATTGGATCTCAATGGTGATAACTTGGTGAAGGGAGAAACACTGGGAAAGAAGACACATGACACAAAGAAGGAAGACAAGATTTACTAAATATTTTTATCAAGTGGATACTTCTTGATAAGAAATTGTTTTGAGAACCATAATCACATTAATACTTTATTACCAGTAATAAAAATGAAATGATAAAGGATATATCCTTGAACTCTAAGTACCATATATAATTATGAGTTCTGATAAAAAAACTATCTTCACTTCCCCTTTCCCTGTGTTCCTAGGAAATTTAGATTATGTGTAGACCCTTTTTCTTCTCCTCAAATAATAAAGAAAAAACCCTTATAAATATCCCAAGAATGAATATTTTACTCCCATGTAGTTCTTTAAAAACTCATATCTATCATGAATTCTCATCCCAAGAAAATCACCTATTATTTATAGAGATTACATCCATCAAGGAAAAACATAATGGCTTATGGAATAACCCTAAAATATGAATGATATAAAAATAAACTCCCAAATATATAATATTATATTTTACCAAAATTGTGAAATTACATATCCTCTTATGTCTTGATTCCTTTTTCACTTATGGTGTGGTTATCTTAGTTGTGTCTTAGAGGATAAATCTAATATATATGTAAATTTCCTCACCAATATTTTGATAGTCCCATTTTCATGTACTTGTAGAATAGCATGATGCATTTGGTTATGGATAATTGTCCTAATAAACTCTATTACCATAACAAACAACTATATCTAGGTGGATTTAGAATTATTACCTCCCTTATGGCATGAGAATCATCTCTAGTGTGTGATAATATGCCTTCATCAAAACCAGTGAAGCACTAAATTCACATGGATTCCTATCAGGATACAAATCATTCCCCTAAATTCACCAAGTACACATTAATAGTGCGATAATATATTCTTTGGAATGATAATCTTTTATTCAACATCATCAAGATTCAGAATTCCTCTTCATGTTAGGTTCAGGTTCTTCTCCAAAAACTTTCATTTCATTTCATCTTAAAAGAACCTCCAAGTAATCCAAGATCATGTTTTTGATAAATAAAACATGAAAACACTTCAATATAAAGAATTAAATACCTCAATAACTCAATATCCCCCTTTTTCAATACACTCCATGATGGTTATTAGATCTTTAAGGGCTATTCAATTCCCCCATGTAATTATTTTCAAAAATATGAATCAATACAAGTGATCATATTCATGATTCAGTTACCAACTCCTTGATTCTCCCCATAAATGAGAAACATATATTTTACAATACCCATTTGATATCCCCATTAAAAGAGACAATAGTCTCTCAACCATTTCAAGAAGAGGTCATTTTACAATCTCCCAACTTTTTCATAAAATTTAAATGAATGAAATAGGTAAAACAATCCAAAATACTTATACTATTTTAAGAGAGAATGAAATCCCAACAACACTGTCAGGTGATTGAAGGGATCCTTCAAGAGGGTTTTCCCAAGATATCTTGAAAATAACACTTGGTTGAAACCTATTGCAATGAAATATCTCTATGTTACACCTTCACCTAAATTTCAACATGATTAAACCTTGAATATTAAATCAAATTATTTGAAAGGTTTATTTTAAATATATTATCCCACCCATGCACTAATGGGTATAAATCATTTACCCCCATTTCATAAAGTTATGACTTTATCCAAAACATTCTTGTAATATCATGATATTCCATAACATAATCATATTCCATTGATAAAATAGTGAAATAATTTTAATTATTGGAGTTCCACACTATAGAGATTTCTCCAACAAATAAAAAACCATTACATGTATACTTTCAATCACTAATCTCTCCTACCTAATATGCATCAGAATATACTTAAATTTGAAAATATAAAAAAATTTATACCTCAATCTATGATCAACAATACCTTATATATATTATAATATTTTTTCACTATTTAAATATGTGACTATTTTGGTTTTCTTCAGAATCATGAGAAAGGTGTAACTATAAATATGATGTCTAGCCTTGACACATTCAAATAAATCCAGCTACTAATAAGTCTTCTTAAATCATTTTGGTCCACGCATATTTTATTTTCATCAAATTAAAACTTATTTCTAGCCACTATATGTGTTAATAATTATATTAATTTATCCATATAATCTTTTTTATTAGCACAGGAGAATTATTCTCTTGTGATAGAAAAATAAATTTTTTGAAAATTGTGACTTGAAAACCTAAGAAAATTCTCATATCAATAATCATTTAAATCTCAAAAATTATCTTATTTGGGTGTAAAAATACTCTTAAATTTCCTATTTAATTATGAGAAATATATTTCATTGACATAAACAATAATTATAATTGAGTTCATGTTATCTTCTTTGATATAGTGATTTGAATCCACTTTAACTCTTTTGAATTACAGTCTGAAAGTTGTTTTGCAACATTGATTACCATTTTTGGGGTGCTTTCATGATCCATTATAATACCTTTTTTTAATTAAATACTTTATAATCATCACCATCCATGATAAAACCTTCCAATTGTTTAGTGTCAAACACTTCCTCAATTTGATAGTAACATTTTTAAACAATATGATTTTTCTTCTCTACTACCCCACATTTATCATTGAGTTTATTTCTGGAAACCCACATTATCCCTACCAAATTATTTTCTTTAGGGAATGAAAATCACTTCCTTGTTTCATTATTCTCTATTTTATCAAAATCACCATCCATTATTATTATCCAATACTAATTTTTTAGGGATAATTCAATACACTTTGGTTCAAATTTCATAATAAAACAAGTTTGATTGGAACTCCCTAAAAATCTTTGGGTTTGAAAACCCTTTCCAATTTCCCAATGAAAATTTTAAAACTCCATATATTTTCTATGACTTTTAGACTTATATCCTCTATTCTCTTGTGTTTACATATCATTGGGAATTTTATAATCAACATGATATCATTAAAAACATTTTTGTTCATCAGAAATACTCTCTTGCTATCAAATGCATTCCAAAAGAGGATCTTCAATGATTTAATTAATGATAAATTATGTTTGTAAATAATTTTTATTTTTTAAATAAATTATATTAAATTTATTAACTATTTTTATAAGATTATTATTATATAACTAATAACATCTCTCATAGGGTGTGTAACCAATAAATAAACCTTTGTTGGATTTCTCGTTAAACTTGCCCAAATTGTTTACAAATGTTTTGATGTGAAAAAGGGATACCAAATACTTTGTAGATTTAAATAGGTTCAGGATGATTGGTTTGGGGAGCATTTCAGTCTTTTTCCTTGTTCAGTGGCATGACCTAAATTATTCACAAGATGCACGACCAGCTGAAAAATATGGTGAACTATTTTATAACATTGGAATGATTATAAGGAACAATGTTCTGAATAAACAATTCGTTTTTCAGTCTTGGAAGACTAAATTACATTCTTGATGCCCATAATACATTTGGAAAAGTAAATAAAAAATTATACAATATAAAATGAAAGAAACCACATCCCTAAAATATTATTCAAGGTTTTCTTCTCCATAACCTGGGGAATGGAAACCTAATAAATGGGTGATATTATATTCTCATTAAGGGTAAGTAATATTGATGAATCCTAAATAATAAGTCATAGTGAATAACTAGAAAACACATTCCATTAAAATATAATCTTGAGAATAATATGGTAGGAATTAAAGTAGATATTATAATACCATAATAAAACATAAGCCTGGATATTTTACTAGTCAAATAATCACAAGGAAAATTATCTAATTGTTTCATATTGAGGGAATTCATAATCCTGGAAAACAGAAACTCACCGTAAAGTCCTCGGCTAAAATTTATGAAAATACTAGGGTAAGGCCTCGCCCAATACCCAATTTTGGTTTGTCTCATGAAACATACCAAGGCATAAATGGGTTATAGAGGGACCCACCCATCAAATCTTAAGTCGAATATAATTCTAATATAAAAAGGGTGAAACATAAAAGACATAAAAATTCATATTTAAATACTAAAATATGATATATGAATACATTAACAATAACCCATGGATGGTATCAAATGAGCACATCCACAGTAAAAATAATCATCAAACATTAAAAAAACAGATTTTATTTGGTATATTAAGAGATAAACCTAAATTATGTGCAATATTTTATAATGTATGTCGAAAAAAATGGATAATCTATTAAATGAGACTATTGAAAAATTCAAAAGGAAGTAATCCTTAAACAATCAAATGTTTCACATACTGCATTGACAAATTAAAATAATAATCCTCTAGAAAATCAAGAGAATAAATAGACTATTGAGATAATATTTCAATGGTAATTACATACAACAGAAACAGAAGGACTAAGGGGTGAAAATTCATATATCTCATAGAAGTAAAAATGTGACGAGAAAAATCCTTTTGAGTTTAGAAAAAACTATTCTTTTGGAAAGTCATTTGAATTTGTCATAAAATAATTATGTAAACTTTTATCTCATAGATAGAAAACACAAAAATTTTTGTTCTATTTTATTCATAAATGATTTCCAATTTATGTGAAATTGTGTAAAAAATGTTTTTAAGAACTTTAGAAATAAAATATTTTAGTGTGGTTTCAGGAAAATATTAAAAATATTTTAAAGTGGAAAGGCATGTTTGTTTCCATAAAACCAGAAATTAAACAATATTGATTTAAATGATAAAATTTGTGATTTTATAAAAATAATTATGAATTAAAATATATTATAGAGTGCACTTGAAAATGGGAATGAATTCGAGAAGTTCATTTTAATCGGGCTTGTTTATTTGGAAGAATTGAGAAGGGTACCATTTTAAACCATGTATATCCCCATATTATAAGGATGATATATTACTTTCAAACATATTTACTGAGTTTATAATAAATAAGAAAAAATAATTAAGCATTACATTTGTGTTATGGTAGAGAAATAGTACCCAAATGAAAAAATGTGGTTTAAGTTAGATTCCTTTACCACTTTGTAATCAATCGAATCATATGACACAACATCATTTATAATAAAAGGATAAATTCAATACCATAAAAATATATAGATTAATGATATTATACGTCAATCGGAATTATATATACATCATACATATGAAATAGTGGTGAATAAAGAATATCTCACAAAAATTAAAGTTAGATGAGAAAACCCTTACCTTATGTATGAATGTGTTATGCACCTGACCTTAGTTTCCAATATAATCTAATTAAATGAATTAATTAATTGATTATAAAATATTATAAATTTATTATAATCATTATAGTTTTATTAATTTTAATTATGGCCTTATTGATGAGTTATTGATTTTAAAATCACCATTCTAAACATTTCTTTTCCTGGTTTTCGTGATAGGTTTTCTTGTTTAAAAGTGATGGAGTTCATGCAGAAAGATATAATTCTCCATAATTGATTTTATATGATACTAATGAACATATATAAGATTATATGGTTATATAATTTTTTTATATGGTATGAGAATGATTTATTAGATAAAATATAAGTAATAATCATTAATATTATTTTCATTGTTTTTGATCATCACAAACTCGTTTAATCATGTGAATTATTATTGTGTATATATACGCATTAAAAAATTTAAATAGGATATAAATCACATCTTATATTCTTGTTTAATAATAAAAATTTTATTGTGACCATCCTTAATGAATAAATTGAAGAACAAATGTTCATCATCCAGAAAGAATGTAAATCGGCACCTCCAAGACAATGATTTCATTTTAAAAATAAAAGAGAGAGATGAAGGATATTGGTTATGGGTATTATATTAACATTGTATCATTAAATTATATAGATGTTAATAGATTTTTCATGATCATTTTTATATAGTGGGTGAGGAGTGTATAACAAAATAAACAAATTGAAATGAAAAAATGGAAAAGTGATTGGATTTTGCCTCTTGAATACATGTCCTTGAGAACCTCCTTAAGTAAATAGGTTTCTAATTTTGTTAAGACAAATTGCTCTGGGACATGGTGAGAAACTGGGGAAGAGTATTTGGGAATAACATTTACATGTTTCATGTATTAGAGGAGCTTCTAGAAGAGGGGGTGAGCGGTGATTTTTATAGTGGTGGAGAGGGGTGATTTATCATTATTTTATTCATTATTTAATTTTTTTCTGAATAATATAAATATTTATGATTATCAAGACAAATAATAGTATGTTTTTCATGTGAGATCAATCAGAATTTTATGAACTCATCATAACAACATAAATAACTAAAACATTTCATTTATTTAACATTTATATTAAATTATCCTATTTTACAATTCAATAAAATCATATATTATAGAAAAATATAAAAATTTCACCATAACCATTTTTTGATGTGTAGAATTAAAAAAATAATTCTATTTTATGAAAATATGTTTATAAATATGAGAAATTTATTTTTTAACTAAATACATGGTTTCCTATAAATATATAAATTTTACATTTATTACTGATTTTATAACACTCCAAAAAATTAACTAAGTTATCATTAAATTGTCCTAAATCATATAAAATAAAATATTTATTTCTGAATACATTTTGTAAAAATTAATTTATTTTAAATCAAATTATTAATTATAATATTGTAATTAAATATTTTTGAAACACAATAATACATATAATTAAATATTAATTTTTAAAATACTTATTTACTTCTTCAATGATATAATTAGATCATACATTCATTTATAAGATTCCTAATTTTTTTATACATTCATGGGGTTATGTTACAATTAATCTTCCTGGTTTACTAATCATAAGGTAATATTACTATTTATAAGGGAAACATTACAATTATAAAGGGTCATGTTACTACTCAAGAGACATTAATTTGATCATATTAGACTCTAAATATCTTACTGATTATAACTGAGTATGTGTGTTTTTTGAAATTCAACTTAGAGAAGTAGAAAAATAATTTTTAATGTCTATGTTATAAATATCTTGTTTAAATAATTATGATATAAAATATTGTTACACATAGACGAAGTGTTTTATGCATTAAATTATATATTAAATTTATTTTTAAATACGTGGGATGTTATAATTATTCTGTGAATATCTTCTTGAGTAGACTCCAAATGGTTTTCAAAGAAAGAGTAGTGAAAACGTGTGTGTATAATTCAGTAAAATATTATTTTTCTTTGTCAGTTTTTTATCACTAAATCATTACAATAATTTAATGAATTCCCCATGAATTTTTAAATTACTCTCATTTCACATGAGGGTTATCTTCCAAGTATATATCATTTTAGGCTATCTAATTATTAGTTGAAAAATAATATATGTATTATATGGATCCTCGAACTGAGTAGAAAATCCTAAAATGACGAGTTTCTCTTTAAATCATCGATGGAGTCGTTTAAGAATAATCACTATTAAATTAATTTTATTGTGAAAAGAAAAAAATTCTTAAACAAGACATTAAAGAAATATTTTTGAAAGTTATTATGTATAGCCATCGTAGCATTACTAGAGGTAGATTCCATTACCAAAACATCTTGAACTGATGATATAATTCAATAATGGTAAGTCACTAGTGGTAGAGTCTCAATAGGTAGATGCTTTGACAGTAGTAATATTATGGTAGTAGAGGTAGAACAACCTAGAAGAAGATAAATCTTGTGGTATATCTTCATGGATGTATAAAAAAATAAATGATTATAGATACCAGTCATAGGATCATTCAGTGTTAGAACCATCTGATAGTCAAAGTAGTAAACTATATGTGGCATTCAATAGTATCAGTGATCGAAGGTGGCTCAATTAGACATTTCATAGAAAAAATAAATGATAGTACTATTTAACTAATGGTAACTCAAGGGACTTTATTGTATACCTTTTCAACTAATGGAAGATCATAAATTAGATTAATTTCACAACGTTACCTAAAATATTCTTTACATTCCAAAAAACATTAAACTAATTTGAAATATAAATAAATTGATCATTCAAAAAAAATTTCTAACAAACCTCCACCTTTTTATGATACAAAATATTGATATTTATTAACCATATATATGACATTAATAAATTAAAAACACATGAAACTGAATATCACGTTTGACAGGCCAAGATGATATGTGAAACATTTTGTTATAAAATTGTTTTATATGAGATTACATTTAATTACACCCCTTTTGATATTAAAAAAAATTTTAAAAATAATTATGGAAAAACATTTAATAATAGAAAAATAATAAAAATTGTTTATCTTCATTAATCATAAAAAAAGGACACCGTATATTTGAAATATGATAAATACAATTTCAATGAAATACCTAAGAAAATCTTAATCTGAATGTGAGGAAGAATCATTATTTAGAGAATGGATGGATATACTATCTCATTTATTTTTCAAGTTGAAAGAGTAACATAAGAGGTTGCATGAGGAGAAAGAGTTGCAGGTGTCCAAAATACAATTTCAGAAGATTCCATAGCCTTAAGCATTCTAACAGCTTTAACATGACGGAGCCTTAAGGGGTTCACTACAATAGATGTATTATAGAGTGATATAGATAGAGTTGTATATTTTACCTAGTTAATGGAATTGCTACATGAGGATATTTAAGAGTGTAAATAATATCATGGTAGTCTAAAGAAAAGGTTGAATTTAATATAAAAACAGGGTAGCAAAACATCAACTATTCTTCAGTACATTGAAGAAATGAACTTTTTCAACATTGAAAACTTTTAGAAAAGGTGATGATTTCATCATCTAGGTAGCCTTCTCTTTGATGTCCCTATTCAATGGAGTAATCAATAGGTTCTTATTCAAAAACCCTAAAATTATTATTATGTTGAACCATTTTTTAAATAATTGAAAGATACTTCTTTATAGTCATAATGATAGTTTCTATATTCCTCTTAGCCTCGATCAATAATTCTATTACTATTTTAAAAATATATTCACCATGGGATTTTTTCAAATGAAATTAATCTTGATGTGATAAAGTTGAATAAACCATAGTTACTAATGGATATTCTCTCACGGAAAATCTGATCAAATTATCCTCAACTAGGAAAAGCAGATAGATGTGGAGCCCTAGAAGTGGAAGAACCTTTTAGATTAAATGAATCCAATATCTACAAAAGAGACAACTATATCTCTACAAATAATCCTCTCATTTCTTGAATTATGTATTTTGTATCATCCATTTGATCATCTATTCTCATGTTCCCAATTTCTAGTTCCTTTATTTTAATTATTATATTTTTTAAGATGTGAGAAATGACCAATGAAAATAACCACAATGTATCATTTTCACTAGGATTGGTTTCCCGATGTGCATAGGATCTAATCATCGCACTGAGATCAACCAATTGGATTTTCTAAAAGGAATATAAATTAAATTTACAAATATAGGATTTAGTATGAGTAGGAAAATATGGATGAGATGGAATCATCTCTTGTTTAGGTAGGGAAACAACCTAATTCCTAGTCTCCTCTCATTTCCCACCAAACAGAATATCTTATGAACATTCTTTCAGATCAGTTTTTTTAATCATCTTTCCCTTAGGATCTTTCCTGGAAATATACATGGAACTTTTCCCATTTTTATGTTGACTTCCCCTGAAATATTCATTACAACTGTCTTCATCACTATTTCAATAATCTCTAATATATTCAGTGTATCGAATAGATCGTGTCATAGAGCATATATATTCCCCCACACCCACTAGATAGTTTCTCGTCTTCATATTTTTGTAAAGAAATTATGTCAAAATTAATTTCTAAGGTCATACCCTCTGAATTAATGATTTTTTACCTATGAAAAAATTATTGGATGTGTGAGACATAATGTGTAGAATGGCGCCTTTATACACGTGTAAACTCAACAAATTCATAGTTACCCTTAATAGAGTTAGACTGTTATTTCATATTTCCATAATCATCACCATTTGATCCATCTAAAATCTAAAATATATCATTTGAACTGTTAGATAAATACTTCTCTAATTGTTATTTTTTGGAACTTCATTTTCTTCATATTCATTATCATCCTTAAGAAGTTATTCTCTATTAGAAAGCAAAAGAGTAGGAATATCCTATCCCGAGGATAGATTGGAACTCTTTTGTAAATCAATTACTCTGCCTTTTTCAAAAGAAACGAGAGTAGATACTTCTCTAACTACATCAAAGGTCCCACATCATCTTTAGATGAATACATAACCACTTCATCCAGTTTGATGATATGGTCAGTCAAATCTCTTGGCCAAATAGGGTGAATAATAAAATTTAATCTTTTATAAATATAATCATTATCATAAACCCATTTCATTATCTGAGGATACTTTTTTACCTTCATACTTTTCTAGGGTTTTTTGACTCAAGAACAATCTACCACAACTTGTTATCATCTCTTCACCTTCATGTACAAGTCCATTGGATTTGAACAAGGTAGATTTCATATTAGGATAATCTATGATGATTTACCTAGAGTATAGTTTTCAAATAACCATCATGTGAACCAGTAGAAATCTTAAAAGTCTCATATTTTCTCATATTTTATTTAAAATCAGAAAAATGTATTGTGATACCTCATAATACAAAACCACCCTTCCAAAGACAAATCATATGTTAGATAAACATAAATATCAAAGGTCATTCCCAATCCCAGCCCACTGAATATGGTATTCATAAAATAGTATTCCAACTAGGCTCTATAAGGGCATCCTAGATCCTGGAATCTTCAAAAATGGGAATTGTTCCATGATAATTCTCATAAATAACCTTGTGTGGAATTATTAAGAATTTGTCCAATTTTATCGATGAAAAAACATGATTTCTTCTATATATATCACTTTTAAAAATGTCTTTATTTTCACCAAACATAGTCTCCATACAGAAATATATCATGTGAACCAACCTAGTGTATAAGGGTAAGTTGATCCTAGGAAACCATTCGAGTCATCTTGGGTCCAAGATCACATTAATCATAATAGAATTTCTTCAAACTAAAAAACTCGACATATATTTCCATTTCATGGACCACAACACATGATGCGGGCTATAGATTCCTTGTCTCTGCTATATTCCAATATACTCATCATTAATTCATTAATCTAGGAAGATAATCTGGTGAAATAGATGGATGTTTAACAAGGTCCTTTTTTTGGAATCATTCAAGGTTTGAAGTATACACACATAGAAGGTCTAAGGAGAATGGGATATGGATAAAGGTTTTATGGAAGGATTGAATAATAAGGATATCCTTAGACATATATTTAGGTCAAATAAATATGTATGGACATCAAAAATTGAATATAGATTTTAATTTAACGTTATAAAATTTCATAATAAATAATTTTAATTCAAGGATCGTAACGGTAGGAATAATGGAATGAATGGACATGTGATGTGTGACCTCCAAGACCCAGATTCCAAATAGGCGGTTCCCTAAGCCAGGTGGGACACAAGGCCTTATCCTCATCTCCCCAAACACCATTGGCATCCTACAAGTAACGAGGTCCTAGGGTTTATTATTGAGTATTCTATTCCCCCATAACCAGTGATTATTGTAGTTGTCAATCATTAAAAAAATTTATATAGCAGATGTAGTATAATTAAATATATTAAACACCAAAAAGAGGAAAGGATTAAAATAATGGAAATAACTAGAATAACATAAAATAGCTAATGATGTTACATGTAATTTCACTAAAAATTAAGAAGAACATAGATAAAAAGTAGTTTGTGTTCATTAAAAGCCAAATGTAGCCTAAGGATGAACATAAACTATCCTACGAAAGTAAATCATCATCTCCTTCATCGAGTACCATCTCCATCCTACCATAATAATAAATCCAGTGTTTGAAGCATTACGCTTCATTTTATCATCACTTTCGTACTTGTATTCTATCCCAGGTACCAATTTAGCTCAGAGAGGGTGTGATATAAATCTCATTTTCCCACCACGGACAATGTTTATAACATCCAGACCATTTAATTATAATGTAACAATGTGAAAGTATGCATATACAAAGACAATAAGTACAATGTAACTAAATTCCATGTACATGCTTCATCCCTCAACTAGGGTATGAACATGTAACCCGTTCATTAATTATGTAATTACTGATTTATATTAGTAGATCATGTGAGGGAGATCCAGTATAGAAATCAACTCATGATAGTATAAATAGTGAAGGTTCTATGTAATAATAAGGAAGCCGAAATTGATAATTAATATGAAGTGGTTCCATGGTTTCAGCAAGGAAAACTATAACTCAAGGGTCTCTATCTCCAAAGTAACTAAGTCCATCTAGGGGGTAACATTGTGATATAATAAGTATCATCCAAGTCATCCCCACAATAATTTTTCTAACAGAGTCGAATATATTCGTCCAATGTAAATGAGATATATGTGGTGGCCTTGCTAAAGGATTTAACCAAAGAACCTCATGTCACACAGGATGCAATGGGTGTATCAGAGGAAACCTATAATAATAACGAATGGATTCTACCGTGTTATACTAGGAATCCAAAGTTTGAAAAGGATTGGGGTCCTTGGTATATATCACTGATGGATGCCTACATCCTTGAATTTGAGAGACATCCTCGAGTACCAAATTTTTTCCCTCTAGAATCCGAGAGCTAACATGTTTCAATCATTCCAATAAAGTTACAAATGTTAATGTAAATAAAGATTAACCACAAAGGTAATTCATTGTAATTAATTTGGTCTTATGATAACTATTCCATTAAAAATTTTACTTTCTTCAAGCCTTTCCATTAATGAGTTTTACAAGGCCAAGTTGCATGCTTCCTTTTAATTAAAACCATGTAATTAAATATAAATCGGTAGGGCTCACTCCAAATCCTTCTATAAACATGGAATAGTGTGTTATTTTCTTGCATCCAAACATCCCATTACATTTAAAAAGGAAATTAATATACATAAGTATAATTTAAATGAAGTCATATAAATAAATCTCTTTCAATTAATCACTTACCTTTGGTGGGTCAAGAGGAAGTGACAAGGTACATGATATTCACAATTTAATGATTCAATAATAATTTAATAAAAGGATCCTTACAAATAGTACGGTCATGCTTGATCACACCAGAAAAATGGCTCACAAGATTCAAAAACCTAACACCCCAAATTATGGAATATCACCCTACATGAGGTGTTCAGAGTTTCGGATGAAACCTTAATAAATCAATAACTTTTATGGAAGGAGTATAACCATATGGTTATAATGACTATAATTAGGTAGGTAAATTTAATAAGAGGCACCTGATGAGATCGGCGGTCCCCACACATTACTTCCCAAATTAAGGAACATGAAAAATGAGTTATAGACCACCCACATAGTACTCGTATGAATATCCTCTCCCAGTATTAGCCTCTAGTTTGGATTAAAATAGAGTAGACATGAAAATATATTATAAGAAATCACACCTCAATAACTACAATAAGAGAAGGATAAAAAATAACAAATTAAGAAGACTCAATTACTGACAGTTGTGCAAAAAAAATGTCAAATGGATTCTTGATCAGATCCTGGGAGGAGGAGATCAATCAATCCCTAAATTTGTCCTTCATGGATATCCAAAATGGAAGAAATGTAGGTTCATCATGATGAAATTCAGATCGGGGAAGAAGGATTTTGTTAATTATATCATTATGGATAAAATATTAAAATCACAAAAAAATTATCTTATCAATGGTTTTGCTACATTGTTTCCTAAATCGTGCACCAACCTTATGTGGGTACCATGAAAATAGGGTACATGCACGGTTATGGCGCATGGTTTTGAAAACCATGAACCAACCATGTAATATTTCTCCACCTCAAAATAGATACCATCTTCACAATTATATCTAACTATGTTCCCCAACTACATGATTTACACTAATCATGTTATAGGATAAAATATCCCATAAAACTAGGCTTCATGCTCTGAGAAATTACCATACACCCTTGAGAAATTCATTAAATAATTAGGCATCTAAAAAAGTTACATAATACTGATTTATACAGAAATATAAAGGATATATACTTGAGTCCAAAACCATGTTATAACAGTCATCCACTCGTAAAGAAACTTATCCCCAAGTTCACCTTCCAAGGGTGTTAAATCCCTATCATGGAATAACTCTATCCACTGGGACATGTATCTCTTCCAGCTCCCATTTCTCATCTTTTACATGGTTGTGATACCATTGTACATATACTATAGGGAAAAACTGACCTCAAAGAGCCTTCATGCTATTGTAGATGACTTTTATAGGATACTCTTCAAAAGAAGTATTATATTCAATATTAAATTCTTCTAGATCAAAATTATGATATGTGTCAACATGTTGACGCTGAAGATGTCGAATGTGGAATACATCAGGCATATAATTTTTCTTGTAAGGATTACGTAACTGATAGTCTACCAAGATGACTCCTGTCATGATCTCAAACACACCCATATAACGAAGAGATATCTTCCATTCTTTGGTAACTATCTTTCTCTTTGCATTGGTGATACCCATAAGAAAACTGAATCCCCAAATAGTAACTCTATATGTTGTCCACGATGATCGACATAATATTTCTTTATTTATTGTGACATATTAATATTCTTCTTGATCAGTTGAGCCTTCTATGATGTCTTATATAAGACATGTGGACTGAGTAGGGCTTCCTCACCTAACCCTAGCCAGCACAGAGGTGAACAACGTGACCAACCATATAAGAAGTCAAATGGATCAATATTTATTATTTCCTAAAATCTTTTATTTTAGGAAAACATAATTATGGGGATATTGTTCTCCCAAGAATCATCGAAATCAATGAAATATACTCAGATCGTGTCATCTAGATCTTGTATCATCTGGTCCATTCATCCATTGGTCTGTGGGTGAAAGGATGTGCATATAAGAATATGTATACCCATAGCCTTATGCAACCCCTTCCAGAACCATGATGTGAATAGAGAATCCCAAACAAATATGACATCATCTTGAACCCCATGTAGTCATATGATCTCAAAGCAAGCATTCTTCTTAGCTCATCAACTGAGGTAGTCTCTCGAATATGGATGATGTGGGAGATGATCATTAGTCAATAAATAACAAACCATACAACGTTTCCACCCCTCAGTAGCCAAATAAAGATATTTATAAAATATATAGAAATATATTTCCATTTACATTCTTAGAATAAAAGCAGTTTTAAAAAGATTTTTGGTCTCTGGTTCTCTACGTTCACTAGAAGACAGGTGGAACACCTTTTGATAATACATGTAATCTGATATTTCATCCTATGCCCCTAATACATGAGTTTCATATATCGATACATATTTGAGATGCATGGAAGGACTACCAGCATATAAGAGAGGGGCTCTTGAATCAACTCAACTCTTATATTTATAGAAACCCAGACACACCCATGAATATCTAAGATGTCATTTTTTCCACATACCAATCCAAAGGTGGGTCAAATCTTGATATATTCTCATGGAGCACCAAACACATAGGATCTGAAAATTGAATTTTCTTCACCTAGTTAAACAGGGAAGAGGTAACTCTTAAGGATGAGAGGAATGACTATTCATGACTATCATGAAACTATAAAAGAATATCATAAAAAATTTCAATAAATTCTAGTTATCACTATCTTCCCATATAGAGTGTGTCTATATTTTTTGAATCATTGCATCGATGACTACATTAACCTTTCTATACTTATAGGAAAGATCAAAATTCAAGAAATCTACATATTAAACCTATCCTTACTATTTGAGATTCAAGTAATGTTGTGAGAATATATATTTTAGGCTCTTGTGGTCCAAGTACTCCATAAAGCACTCAGCCAAATTACTATCTCTCCTACAAAATAAGGAATGTACAACTGATGCTATCTAAAGGTTGTGCATCAGTTAATATCTCCAACAAAGCCTCAAATTAAAATATCCATACAAAACAATTGTTTTCTTTTTCATTAACACAACTCCTATAGTGATGTCTGATGCATCACAAAAAATGATATAACCTCTACTAAGCTCTTAAAGAATAGGGATAGGTGCCGAGACGACCACCCTTTTATCTCCTAAGAGTACTTCTCGCACAGTTATGAACATATGAACATGAAAACCCTCTTTTTAGGGACCGTAATTGGTGAAGAAAATCATGATATGTCTTGTACAAATTTCTTGTAATCTCAATCAGTCCCAAAAAAATCTATATATCAAACACATTATTGGGTTTCCCCCAAGAAACCACCACATTATCTATATTATGGTGATTAGGTACTATTGATTTTGATCCAATATGACCCATAAAGTGAACATATTTGATCTAGAAGTGGTACATAGATAGCTTGGCGTAAAACCGGTGCTCTCTTAGTGTACTTAGAAATATATCAAAGTTCATTTAATGTTCTATATGAGTGTGAGAATACAACAATATTTCCACAAAAAATAATATGATAAAATAATCCAAATAGGGGTGGAATACCCTATTCATCAGATTTGTTAATGGACGCATAGATATCTTTCCTATCATTTTCATGAGATCCTAGAGCTCTGTTGGTTTTATTATATATAGAGGAATGGACACTGTAGATGATTCTATAATAAGATTGATCAATAAATCTACCTCTCTCTCATCAGGTATGATTGAAATATTTTTTAGGAAAAACATCCCTAAATCGATCTACTAGTAGAATAAAATAATTCAGGTATAACACTTGATTATCTATGAAAATGTTGGCAATCTAGGCAGTCACCCCCTCCATGATCCTCTGGTCTAGACCTAATATCCTAGACATTCTACTCAACCTTATGTAGATAATTTATTCTCTATAGTGATGTAAATAATAACATTAGATGATAGAACTATACAATGAAATGATATGGAACCATCCAATCCATCACAAGAATGACATTGAAGCACATCATCTCAAGGGAAAATATGTCAAATAAGAAAGGGTGAGTTTCTATATCTTGGAGAGAATCCCTACATTGGAATATTTACTATAACCATATTCCCAACGGTGTATCTATGGTCAGAACTCCCCAGAAAATCAAAGTCTCCATCCCAATAATTTTCATGATTGATAATGATACGAAAGAGTGTGATGCACCTATATCAAATGAAGAATATAATATATTTGAGGCTACTATAATAGAAACTCATACTATAGATGGTCCTAGAGATTGATCCTACGTGTCAACTGTAAATCATGCATCTTGCTTGATCCATGACCCTGATTAATATATTTAATTCCATGATCAAAACGGTTTTTCTAGTGTTTCCAATGATCAAGGGTGAATATATGATTCCCATGACCTCCTCCTCAGGTAGTTGTTTTGGTTCTACTCCAACTCCCCGACTGAATTGGCATAAAGAAACCATCCCTCGAAGTTGGATCTAGTGTTGTCTTCTTCGACTATAAGTTGAAAGAAAGGTATAACAAAAATGCTAATGATTCCCCATATGGCTGAAAGACCAAAACTCTAGAGGGGATATACCACAATCAATCCGTAGATTCCCAATTTGGCTAAACAATGGAATACTATATATCTACATTATTGGGTACCCTCGCTACCACTGCCCTGATGAGAAACATCAAGTGATCGCATTCTGGTACTAGAAGAACTACTCGCATGATGCAACACTGGTCCACAATTCCTTATACTCTTGTCATCCCTAGTGTTACACTTAATGATTAGAGACTGATTTATTGTATCATAGATGGTTGGAAGGCGAATGACAGTCACGTTAGTATGGATGGAATACAAAAGACCATCCTAAAAGCATCTAACAGATAAAATCTCCTTATCATATAGAAGGGAGAAAATCATTGTAACACTGTAAAACACACAAAATAAACCATTACTAACATAGAATCCAACATGAGATACATTTATTCATTGGATCTATTATCTATCAGTTTTTATGGAATAAATAATAATATAAATCACTATGGATACCATCCCATGTAAAGACCCTAAAATTTCAAAGAATTTTTTTTCTTAATTTCTCTGGAATTTGACAAGTCTGTGGTTTCTGACGGTGCCTGATTCCGAGGCCCGGTGTGCCCGGAATCGATTTCTGAAGTTTTTTTCGGGTACGTTCAGTAAACGTATGTGTGGGTTGATCTATATTTTGAACTGATGCTCAGAATTGAAATCTGAGGACACCGATGAACTTGCAGCACCGCTATTAGCTAAAGCTTACCTTTACCAGAGTTGCGTTAGGTCTAGAGTACAAGTTAAATTTTGGGGACTCAAAATAAAATTAATAAAATTGTTGTGTTACAAAATTTTATTTATAAGTGGTGGTTATTTACTCAAAAGGGAAGTTGAAGGTGGGGCCCACAACCCACATAACCTACCATGGGAGGATAATGTGTGGTGGGGCCCACACGAGCACCTAACCCCCCAACTCCCCCTTTATCTCCTTAAACTACCCTTTAACTCCCCTTAATTTAATTTGACACCTCCCCTCATCAATTGGGACTCTCCACCTCCTCTATGATTTGAATTGTAACCATTCAGAAAAATTTATTAAATGAGTCTCCTCATTTAATTAAACACAACCATGTGTTGTTGTGTGAAGGTTTTAATAGAGATCACCTCTTTATTTAATGGTTAGCATAATCCTTTGGAAAGGCTGGTTAGAGGTGAGCTTCTTTCTTCCCCAAAGAACATGAAGAATGATCTTTTTCTCCAATGAAGAACGATGAAACCGTCTTCGATCATCGTCCAAGAAACAAGAGGAGGAGTCGCCCACGAGGAATGTTGACGACACGTCCTCCTCGGACGCACCCTGACATCAAAGAATCGATGTCATCTTTGGATTATCTTCACGCAAAACTGAAAAGAGAACATCGAAATCTAGGTGGGGTTTTTTTTTATGATTTTAAATATATAAAATTATACCCTCGTTCTTGATGTATTCTTTGGTTCACCCTTGGCCATTTGTTATCACCTAACGCGGAGGGCACGGGCCAAACAAACATGGCCTGATGACCCTCCATATATTCTAGATTGTTTTGGCGAAAGTGGTGGTGTTGGAATAGGTGACGACGACCGAAGTCAGCGGCGACCATAAGCGGTGGCAACCAGATAGTGCGGCGGCCGCGCGTCGGCCGCATGAAGAGATTAGCCAGCCAAACCGGCCGGTCCGCTGGGAACCGTGGCACCTGCAGCTGCCAAGCGGTGGAGGGAACCGCAGACCGCTCTATGGGACACATGCTAGATGAGACATATGGCTACAGGAATCCGGGAAGGAGACTGCGGCACGCTCTTGGAACCGCGCTGCGGAGGAGACACGACCCGCTTCCACGGGCCGCTCAGCGGATAAACCGACCGGCCACCTACCGGCCAGGCTGAGCAGAATCGGGGTGCCTATTCACGCTGTGTGCAGAGGAGCCATAGCCCGAAACTGTAGGCCACATGATCCGGAAAAAACCAGGAGGCTTCGGCAGGCTGGGAAGCAAGGAGGGGCGCCGCCGCTCGACGCCCTCGGGCGAACCAAACTGGCCCGCAACTACAGGTGGGGTTCGCGGGTGGGCCTCGCCCCACCAAGCCGAGCCGACCCGCTCTCCTTGTCAGACCTTCCGGGCCGGGTCTCTGGGTGGGTCGTGCTCCACTAGGCCGGGCTGACCCCCTGCCAGGTCGGACCTGCCAAACTGAGTCGGGCCGACCCACCAGCCCTCTGGGCTTGATGGGCCAGGCCTGTTTCTCTTAAACGCGAATAACTTCCAGACCGCGCGTCCGATTGACACACCGTATGCGGTACTAGGATTATCACAATGGGACGGTCCTTTTGCAATAATCCAAGTGAGTTTTGAACAACTCTAAAAAATGGAGTGCTTGGAACGAGCGTAATTCCAACCTGGTCCCTGGAACGGAAATGCTAAAAACCCTCAGACCAGGCATCCGATTGAGGTGATGTCTATCGCGTTGGGTTCCTTATGATGAGACGGAACTTTGGGATACACAAACTCTAGATTTCGTGATAGTTGATGTATCTACCCCCTTTGGTCGAGGAGAAGACCCTCCCAAAATTGAGCGTGCTATGTGCAGAAACCCTAGAGCTGGCTGCGACTGCGATGACTACTGTACTGGGATCCTCCGTGGGTTCGACAGTAATGACTATTGTTCTTTTATATTATGTGGTTTCGATAGTTTTGACTTCTGTTCTTGTATCCTCTGTCGGTCCGATAGAGTAGCTAGTCTTGTATACTATGTGGGTCTGATTGCTTAGCTAGTTTTGTATCCTGTGTGGGTCCGACTGCTTAGATGAATCAGTGACTACATCTGATAATCTCTATCTCTATACAAGAGATGTATACATGTGTGAGATGTGTCTTGACATTCAATCGTTATCATCGATGTGATTGACTTTATTTCCTATGTGGACTGGGTTCTTCTTGAGCTCAAGAGACGGAGCTGAACTAAGATTGATAACTTAGGTATATGTAAGGGCATATACCTAAGTAGAGTTGGTTGACACTTCTTGATTGTATCATTCTTGTTTGGTTCATCCTTTGTGGATTTTGGGAGACCTCTAGGGTTCACAAGGTCCCTACTGAGTATCGTTATACTCACCCCTGCACGTGCTATGCCCTCATTTCGTTGTGTTGGCTTCAGACGATGAATAGCACTGATCGAGGTAGAGGCTTGTGGAGATGGACGGTACCCGGAGGTGGACCACTTGGTGAGGCATTCATGGAGCAGACATATGGACTTGGGGTGCTGAAGAGGAAATAATTGCCAACCCTTCATGTGGGATTCCCAGAGGACGACTCAGTGGTTGCTGTTTTACTTTACTGTAGTTGTACTAGCCTTTTAGTTGTACTGTACTTTACTTTTGGACTTGTATTTCCAGCCCCTTTCGTTTCAGCACTTTCTTTTGTATACATTTTTACTAAGTATTTACTTTTGGTGGTGCAATCTATTGTTTTTTTACTTTCTAAAGGCAATCTCTTCACTTTTTATCAAGAATTATGCCTTTCATGATAGTCGCCAGCCCCTGGACTGAGGATGGAGGGCATGGGGTAGTCACGACATGGGCCACGAGGACGTGTCGTGATAAATTTGTATCTGAGGAGTCGGTTATACCATAGAACTCAGGACTCAGATCATTATTTTTAGTGAAGCAGGAGTGTTAAGAGTATTGAGTTTGGATTCCAGTCCAGGGAGTCCAGTGTTGGTGCGGCGGCCGATGTATCCATACACCTGGACCCTGTCCTCTGATTTCCAACTCAGTTCATGAAAACACTGATTGTGTGTGTGTTTCCATTGAAAAAGTTTTCTTTCTGATAACTTTTTGTCAGCTCACCAGGTATTATGTTTAACCGTGGTGCACCTGTTTCTTTTCAGGATGGGCCCATGAAGGCAGCCATCTAGGGTTCCGAGTTATGTACGAGATGGTAGCCCACCGAGCGACGAGCCTCGGTGCATTTCCCCATAAAAGTGGATTCACCAGCGGTACCACTACCCACTGGACCACTGATACCGCCCTCCCCAATAGTAGAGAGTGCACACCACCTGAGTGTGTTACACGAGTTCCAGCGACAGAGGCCACCCATGTTTCATGGAGAGACGCACCCACATGTAGCTAAGGATTTGCTGGAGGCTGTCGTAAGAGTTTTTATATTGGTAAGGACACCAACTGACCTCATGGTGATCCTTACCACGAGTCTCCTGCATTAAAAAGAAGGCAGATTGTGGATCCTCATACTCTAGGTGCATGATGAGGAATCCTTACACTGGACGGACATTGAGAGTCTCTTTTGCTCGAAGTTTGTTCTGGACACACTTTGTGCAGTGCAGATATAAGAGTTACTTCATCTGCAGCATGACAGTAGCTCAGTACTCAGCGAGGATCACTGAACTCTCATGCTACTCCATGGATATGGGATTGGACCCGTTCTTCAAGGCCCTAACTTTCATGTAGGGACTCATGTACGATATCAGGGCTTCGACGATTCCCCTCAGCATCCCGACGCAGGCGGGGGTGCTGGAGAGAGCCCTTCTAGTGGAGAGGTTTCTCGTTGATCAGTCACCAATGGAGAGACCTCCTTTATGACGACACATAACAGAGTTTTCTGCAGTCGAAAGTAGACAATTGACGTAGAGTTCCTAGTGGAGAAGGCCATCATGTGGGAGACCTCAGGATACAAGATCGATTGTATGGGACACATGAAACAGAGCCAGCGTTATGAGGATCATGTTGTGTGATGCATGCGGCGGGCAATGTTACATGGATCATTATTTCCCAACCCACCATGAAGATGGGCAACATATAGTAGAGGGACCTCCAAGGCAGAGTCCGAGGTTTGACCGTGGTGGTCCGCCGAGAGCAGGGGGACGTGGCAGAGGAGCTGACCGAGTAGCGGGTGGTGGAAAATGTATCGTGGCTCTAACACCACAACCACCAGGAGTTCCACCCCAACCACATGGATTTGGAGGACAGAGGCAGGCTCAGCTCTAGGTAGTCGAGTCCTACGACCACGGTGCACCTGAGATGATTCAAGGTACTATATGTGTCTACTATACCCTTGATATAGTACTTATAGACCCAGGTGTGATTCATTATTTTATTTTCACTGCCCTTGTTCAGAGATCGGAGATTACGACAGAGTCGTTGGTTCGATCCTTATGGCTAGAGACTCTTATGGGAGCAGACTCATTGATTATGCACTACTGCCGTCAGTGTGAGCTCACTCAAGGAGGTGAGATCTTGGGCTGGGATCTTCTTGAAGTGGTGTCGAGGCCTTACAAAGTCCTCTTCGGTATGGAATGGTTATCCACAGTTCATGCTCAGATTACTGTATTAGGTACAAAGTGCGGTGTGTCAGCACAGATGGGACCAGGTTCACCTTCACCAAAGAGAAGGGAGCCATTGCAGTGCAGGATGGACTCACGTAGAGGAAGGGGCAGGCGATCACACATCAGTTGGTTAGTCTCATCCTTAGAGTGTTTGATGTGCGGAGTCTGAGTTTTCCTGTTGTGGTGGACCAGTACGCAGATGTTTTCCTTGATGACATTCTAGGACTACCTCCTCGCAGATAGGTATAATTCTATATAGATCTGTAACCCGGGAGAGCATCGATATCTACTCCATCATATTGGATTGCTCCCACCGAGATTTTTGAGCTGTGAGTATAGTTAGAGGACTTACAGGGAAATGGATTTATCCAACCTAGTGTTTCACCTTGGGAATCTCTGATTTTGTTTGCCAAGAAGGACGATGGGAGATTAGGACCGTGTGTTGACTACCGTCGCCTGAATCAGGTGACCGTGAAGAATAGGTACCCACTTTCATGGATTGAAGACCTCTTTGATTAGCTCAAGGGAGCATGATGGTTCTCGAAGGTAGACCTCAGGTCAGGCTATCACTAGCTCAGAGTTCAAGACGAGGATGTGAAAAAGACAGCATTCAGGTGTCGGTATGGCCACTATAAGTTCTTGGTTATGTCCTTAGTCATAACCAATGCTCCAACAGTGTTCATGAGTCTCATTAACCGGATATTCCAGCCATACCTCAATCTATTTGTCGTAGTATTCATCAACGACATATTGATTTACTTGACTACTGATGAGGAGCACGCCTACCATTTATGGGTAGTACTGGATACACTTTGAGAGAACTAGCATTATGGTATGCTCTCGAAGTGCCAGTTCTGGATTTGAGAGGTCCAATTTTTGGGACATGTCATCTCAGATGTTGGAGTTGCAGTGGACCAATGAAGATCGAGGCAGTACTTGCATGGGAGCCACCTAGGATTGTAACAGAGGTACAGAGTTTTCTGGGACTGGCTGGGTACTATCAGAGATTTATGCTAGACTTCTCCAGAGTTGCAGCACTGCTTTCAGCATTTATGAAGAAGGGGAAACCCTTCGTGTGGTTAGAGAGATGCCAGCAGAGCTTTCAGGAGCTGAGACAGAGATTGACCAGTGCACACATATTGAGGCTACTGGAGGATGGAATTGGGTAAGTAGTTTACTACGACACATCAGGGACCAGACTCAGGTGTGTCTTGATGCAGGAGTGATCAGTGATAGCCAATGAATAACAACAGTTGAGATAGAACGAGCAGATCTGTGCTACCCGTGACCTAGAGTTAGAAGCAGTGGTCTTCGCCTTGATGATATGGCAGCACTATCTGATGGGCGAGCGCTTTACAGTCTACTCTGACCACTAGAGTCTTAGGTATATCTACTCGCAGAAGGACCTGAACTTGAGACAACGACGATGGATCATATTCCTCTAGGACTATGACTTCAAGATAGTCTATACTCGTGGGAAGGGGAACATTGTAGCAGATTCTCTCAGTAGAAGATCGGGCATTCAGCTACTAGGAGAAGTGATAGAGAAGCTGGCCAAGATACAGATATCCATTGTGGATAAAGATGGAGCTACCTTTATGTAGTCTCTCACAGTGACTCCTACACACCTTCAGCAAGTCATGGAGGCAAAACATGGAGACGTTGACTGTGATAAACAATGTGTTCATATAACCTCAGGGCAGGTACCTGATGGGTTTTATGAAGGTGGGGAGCACATCATCATCTTCAGAGGACGTACCATGGTACCAGTTTTACTATAGGAGAAGTTGTTGAGGGAATTCCACACTTCCCCTCTAGAGGTACACCCAGGAGTTGCAAAGATGTATCAGGACCTCAGATGACATCACCAGTGGCCAGGTATGAAGAAATCAGTAGCAGAGTTTGTCTCGCGATGTCTCACTTTTCATCAAGTGAAGGAAAAGCACCAAGTACCAGCAGGAATGGTACAACCCTTAGAGGTCCCATAGTTGAAGTGGGATGGGATATTCATGGATTTCGTGACGGGACTTCCACATACATCAAGAGGACGCGACTCTATCTCGCTGATCGTAGACCGACTCATCATGTCGGCCCACTTCTTACCGATCAGAGAGTAGGTCTCAGTGGAGAGCATGGGATGAAACTACGTTCAAGAGATCGTATGGCTTCATGGTGTGCCATCGAATATCGTCTCTGATCGAGATGCTTGTTTCACTTCTCGGCTTTGGAAGGGGTTATAGGAGGCTTTTGGGATACAACTTTGCTTGAGCACCGCCTTCTATCCCTAGAAAGATGGTCAGACTGAGAGGACAATTCATACTCTTGAGGACATTCTCCGTGCATGTGTCCTTGACTTTGGTCGCAGCTGGGAGGATCACTTACCCTTGGTGGAGTTTGCATACAACAACAACGACCACTCCACCATCAGTATGACACCTTACGAGGCACTTTGAGGTCGACCATGCAGATCACCTCTATGATGGACTGTCCCTGGAGAGTCAGCACTTGTTGGACCAGAGATGGTGCAGGCTATGATGGAGAAGGTGCAGATCATCTAGGAGTGGATGAAGACTACATAGAGCAGACATAAGACCTATGCTGATATGAGATGGAGACCACTGGAGGTCGAGGATGGCGACCACATCCTTCTATGGGTCATAGCTCGACGAGGTCTACAGAGATTGGGTTGGGGTGGCAAGTTATATCCAAAATTCATCGGACCTTTCTAGGTCCTCAACAGAGTAGGTGAGGTGGCTTAATGCCTGGCCCTTCCACCTCAGTTGCACTGGGTGCACGACGTCTTGTTGTATCTCAGCTGAGGAGATACATGCACGATCTGTCCCAAATCATCAACCATGGGGAGATGGATATCGATGACGGGGTGACAATCATGAAGGTTCATGTGGAGATTGAGGATCGACAAGAGTGGGTTCTGAGTGGATGGTCAATTATTCTGGTGCATGTTCACTGGAAGCACAAGGACCTCATATGAGAGCACATGGGAGAAGGGGTCTCAGATGCATGCTCAGTACCGATTTTTGTTTCCCTAGTATGAGTTGTAATTTTACGGGGATGTAAAGCCCTGATGTGGGGGTAATTTAAAGACCCAAAAATTTCAATGGAATTTTTTTTAATTACTTTGGAATCTTAAAAGTCTGTGGTTTCTGATGGTGCTTGATTCCGATTCCCAGTGTGCCTGGAATAAGTTTCTGAAGTTTTGTTAGGATACATTCATTAAACGTATGTACGGGTTTTTCTATCACTTGAACCGGTACATGGAATTAAAATTTGAGGACACTGATTAACTCGCAGCGCTGGTATTCTCTTAAGAAGACCTTTACCGCAGTTGCGTTTGGTCGAGAGTAGAAGTTATATTTTGGGGATTCATAATAAATTAAATTAAATTTTTGTGTTACACAATTTTATTTCTATGTGGTGGTTATTTTCCTCCAAAGGGAAGTTGGTGGTGTGGCCTACACCCCACATAACCTCCCATGAGAGAATAATTGTGGTGGGGCCCACATGATCACCTGACCCCTCAACTCCCCCTTTATATCCTTAAACACCCCATTAACTCCCCTTAATTTAATTTGAAACCTACCCTCATTAATTGGTACTCTGCACCTCCTCTAAGATTTGAATTTGTACCATTCCTAAGAATTATTTAAATGAATCGCCTCATTTAATTAAACACAACCATGTGTTGTTGTGCGAAAGGATTAATAGAGATCACCTCTTTTTGTGGTTGGCATAATCCTTTGGATAGGCTGGTGAGAAGAGAGCTTCACTCTTCCCCGAAGAACATGAAGAACGACCTTTCTCTCCAATGAAGAATGATGAAACTATATACTATCTCCATTCAAGCCACAAGAGGAGGATCCACCCACGAGGAACATCAACTACGCTTCCTCCTTAGACACACCTTGACGTCCACGAATCGATGTCATCTTCGTATTCTCTTCTTTCGACACCAACAAGAGAGAATCAGAATCACAGTAGGGGGTTTTGAATGATTTTAAATGAATAAAATTATACCCTCTTTCTTGATGTGTGCTTTGGTTCTCTCTTGGCCATTTGTTATCGCCTAATGCGGAGTGCGCGGGCCGAACAAACATGACCCAACAACCCTTCGTATATTCTAGATTTTTTTGACGACAGAGGTGGTGTTGGGAAGGGCGACGGTGACTGAAGTCAGCAGCGACCGGTGGCAGCGACAAGCGAAGGTAGCAGCGGCCGTGCACCGGCCGCGTGAAGAGATCCACTGGCCTAACCGGCCCGTCCGCGGGGAACCGCGACACCTGTAGGTGCCGCGAGGTGGAGGGAATTGTGGCTAGCTGTGCAGGCCACTTGCTGCACGAGCCGGCTGGCTACGGCTTGCCTGGCAGGAGCCTGTGGCACCTTCTTGGCACCATGCTGCGGAGGAGATGAGGCCCGCTTCCACGAGCAGCTCGGTGGACGAACCGGTCGGCTCCCTACCGGGCGGGCTGAGGGGAACCGCGGAACCGCTTGTCAATGCGTGCAGAGAAACCACGGCTTGAAACTGCGGGTAGCTTGAGCTGGAAAAAACCGGCCAACTTTGGCCGGTTGAGCTGCAAGGATGGGATGTGACGTTCGGCGCCACCGGGTGAGCCGAACCGGCCCGCAACCTTTGGCCGGGTCCACGGGGGGGTCGCGCCCCACCGAGCCGGGCCGACCCACTAACTAGGTTGGACCCACTGGGATGGGTCCCTGCATGGGCCATGCTTCACCAGGTCAGTCCAACCCCTAGTTGGGTTGAACCCGCCAAACCGAGTTGGGCCGACCTGCCAGCCCACTAGGTTTGACCGGCCGAGCCCATTTTTCTTAAATGCGAATAACTTCTTGACCCCGCGTCCGATTTACGTGTTATCTGCCGTATTGGGATTCTATCAATGAGACGGTACTTTTTCGATTCTTCAAGTGAGTTTTGAACAAAATTGAAAATTGGAAGGGTTTGGAACGAGCGTAATTCCAACTGGGCCCCTGGAACGGAAATGTTATTAACTCTAAGACCGGGCGTCCGATTGATGTATCATCTGTCGCATTGGGTTCCTTATGATTAGATGGAAATTTGGGATACATCATCTCTGGAGTTCGTGATAGATGATGTATCGACCCCCTTTTCTCAAGGAGTAGACCCTCCCGAAATTTAGCATTCTATGTGCCGGAACCCTAGATCTGGCTGCAACTACGACGACTACTATACGGGGATCCTCCGCGGGGTCGACAGCGATGACTATTGTTCTTGTATCCTGTGTGGGTCCAGCAGTTTTGACTTATGTTCTTGTACCCTATGTGGGTCTGATAGATTAGCTGGTCTTGTATCCCGTGTGGGTCAGACAGCTTATCTGGTCTTGTATCAGGTGTGGGTCTGACAGCTTAGATGAATCAGTGACTACATCTTATCATCTCTATCGCTATACAAGAGATGTATACATATGTGAGCTGAGTCTTGACTTTCAATAATTATCATTGATGTGGTTGACGTTATAACCTATGTGGACTGTGTTGTGCTTGGGATCGAGAGTTGGAGCCGAAATGCGATTGATAACATAGGTATATGTATGGTCATATACGTATGTAGAGTTGGTTGACACTTCGTGATGGTATGTTTCTTCTGTGGTTTATCCTTCGTGGATTTTAGGAGTCCTTTAAGGGTCTCGGGGGCCCTACTGATTATCTATATACTCACCCCTGCACGGGCTATGCCCGCACTTCGTTGTGTTGGTTGCAGACGACGGACAACACTGATCGAGGTAGAGACGTGTGGAGCTGGATAGTACATGGATGTTGACCACTTGGAGAGACGTACACGGAGTGGATGGATGGACCTGGGGTGCTGAGGAGGCTATCTATACACACCCATCAGGTGGGATTCCCGTAGGACGACTCAGTAGTTGCTGTTTCACTTTACTGTAGTTGTACAAGCCTTTCAGCACTTTCTTTTATATACAGTTTTACATAGTGTTTACTTTTGGTGGTGTACTCTGTTGTTTTTTTACATTATAAAAAAATTCCTTCCCTTTTTATCATGAATTACACCTTTGGTGGTAGTCGCCATCCCCTGGCCTAAGGAAGGTGGGATTGGGGTAGTCACGGCACAGACCTCGAGGACGGGTCGTGACATCCCATTCCATGTCCTGATGGCTAACAACTTGAGTAATCACATCTCACCAAAGATTGGTTGAATAATACACCTTGTAATAACCATGTCTGGCCATCCAATCTAGAGGCATATCTCGATACTCAATGATAGATATGGTGGTTTCGAGAAAATACTCCAAAACATGTGGACCTCCATCCCCTATGAAATTATGAGGATGATGCAGCTGGTAGTCGCATGTCTGATCATCCATCATAAGTGCCGCTCACCGACCACCATTAATAGGCCACATCAGATGTAGGAAACTATCATGAGCATTAGCATCAGTCCCCAATTAAGGTACAGTAGTAGGTGCCTCTTGTGTCTCTCATGTCAGTAATACTATAATATCAGGGCCCACCACATCTAGATCGTAGTCATTATAACCCTCGTAGTGCATGATATGAGGATGTTGTGGTGACATTAGTCTATAATTACCAATACCATGCTTCAGAACATGTTTTGAATCCTATAGATATCATCACTTGCTAAATATGAACATAAGGATGGTCATTACAAAAGGAATAATACCCCAAACACCTAGTTATGTGGACATGTTTAGAATCATATAGAAATCATCACTTGAATGCCCATTCCTCGTCATTTATTTTAAACTGTTTCTTTTCATTTTATAATTAATTATCGGGATCTGTCATTTAGCATTCATAAGCATTAAATGATGTGATAAGGGCATGCGACCATTTAATTTTTATGTTTCTATTTTCATAGAACTTTACTAACATGTGCATTAATATTGACAATGATTTCCATGGACTCATGGACCATACTCATTATCACTAAGAACATATGTACATTTAATAAATAATAAAAGGAATTATTTCATAAATTAATTATTCCAACCCAAGAGCACCCATAAACCTTAGTAATTGAAATAGGAAATCCCCCAATGAAATTCCAAAAGTAGTACAAGAACATATACATGAACATATCACTCGACCATCATAGTCATATCAAGAAATGAATGCTATGAAATGAACCTATATGGATTGAAAAATACATGAAATGAAAATCCTATGTTCATATATGATACATGATACAATGATCCTTTCCCTAATATAATTTTTCCAATGATAAAATAGAATATCAACAATAAAAATAGTCAATAACACTACATAATATTTGAGTCACCCAATGATTCAGTGTTATCAACTATAAAAGAAAAGTGTAGAATGAATATTATAATTCAACTAACTCATACTTTACCCCAAACATGGGTTTTTGATGCTAAATGATCTCTTATGACAATGTTCTAAGAATTCCTAATCTCATGAATATTTTCCTGAAATCATAAATTGAGAAAATAAAGCACCCTCTGATAACAATTTCCGATTTCCCAGACCCATATTCCACTTTGGAGGTGCCCTGAACCTAGTGGGCCACAAGGACTCAAGATAATATCCCAATAATATAGAGTATTACAACTATAAATGAGGGGATAGGGTGTGTTTGTGGGGAGACTATGCCCTCACCACCAAAGTGTAACACAATGGATTAATTTAAATAGTAGAATGTAGTGGGACTAGAAAAATTAAATATTTGGAATAGTGTAAATAGAAAAGGATAGAAATAAATGAAATAATAAGAATAATATAAAATTTATGGAGATGATATATGTTATTCCATAAGAATGATGGAAAAATATGGACAAAAGGTAGAAAGAATACATGAAAACCCAACGTAGAAAAGTTAAACAACTAAAATATCCCACGAATCTTGCGCTACAGCTCAGTCATCTACTACCAACTACTACCTAACACAATAAGAAATCAAGTATATGAAGAATTACACTTTACTTTATCAACACCTACATACATATAATCTTCCCAGGGTACAAATATCACCATGAGGGGGCATGAGATAAATCTTAGTCAGCCTCCACCAATGGTGTCTATAACATATGTCTCATCTAATGGAAATTTGAAAGTGTGGAATCATTAATATATATGTTTAAGCAGTATAACATAACTAAATTCTATGTATCTACTATTTACCTTTGTCTATGTCTAAATATGTAACATTTTCATTAAATATGTAATTACCAATTTATATTAATAGTTCACGAGAGACATAGCCAACACATACATCACCTCATGAAAATATAAACATTGATGGTTCCAAGATGTAACCATGAAACCATAATTGATAATTAAGATGATGTGGTTATAGGGTAATCAATAATGAATCCTAACCTCAGGGGCCACTAAAATTGTAGTAAAGGAGTCTGGATAAAGAGAATGATTGTAATCCTTGGACCATCATCCATGGAATTCCAACAATAATGTTTCTGACAAAGTGAATGAAATTCATCCAAGGTAAAACTAGTGATAAAGAGTGGTTGTGCCAATTGATTTAGCCAAAGAACCTCAAGTCATGGTTGATATAGGGTGTGTATCTATCGAATCCTCCAAAAATAATTAATGGATTATATGGCATCATACTAGGTATACTATGGTAGATATGGATAGGTTCCCATAAGGGGTATCACCCAATCCAATAAGAATCCTTGAATCAGAGTGATGTCCTCGAGTACCAAAATCATTCCCTTAAGAATCCACAAACTAAAAAGAGTCAATATTTCCTATAAATATATCATGGTCCATGTGCGTAAATTCATTACAATTATTTTTTCATATAATAATTATGCCATTAAAAAATTCACTTGGTTCAAGACTAGACTTTCATTATTTTTAAAATGCCAAGTAGGATGAATCCTTTTATTTAAATCCATGTAAATCATGTTAAATTGATAAGGTTCAATCTTTTTCCTTTCATAAACATGACATGTTGTCATACAGACGTGCAAAAAAACATTCATTTACATTTAATAATGACAAGTCATATATGTAATTATGCCTTCTTTTATCATTTAAATCAATCACATACATTTAATCACTTTCCTTAGGCAGTTCAAGTAGAGTTGAAAGAATACAATATATTAAAAATTTCATGATTCAATAGGAAATTAATATAAAGAGTATTAACAATAGTTTTGTTATGCCCAAGCACAACTGAACGATTTCTCAAAATAGTCAAAACCCTAAAAATATATTTATTTCATATCACCCTGCATGATGTGTTTAATGATATGGATGAAAAAACTGAAAATCAATCAAATTTATGAAAATATCGTAATCAAACAGTTCTAGATACTACAAGTAAAGAATACAAATTCAATAAATGGAAACTAATGAAATCGGCATGCCTCACAAGTCAATTCCAAGATCAACAAACATGATGGATGAATTATAGACCTCCCACCTAGTACTTGTATGAATATCCTCCTCCAGTATTATCCTCTATTTTGTCTTGGATTATTGTAGATCTAAAATTTTATTATGGACTACCACCTTGATAACTAGATCGAGAGAAATAGAAACAAATAACAGCTTATGAAGACTTAAGTACATATGGATGCCCATCCAACGTGACAATGGTAATCTAGATTAGATAAATGCTGAAGTAGATCTTTCAATCCCATGATTAGGCATGAAAGGAACTCCAAAATGGGATAAATGGAGGATTTTAATACTTTGATATAGATTGGTTAAGAAGGTTTATGTTAATTACATCATTATGTGTAAAATTATAAAATCAAAAAAAATCATGAGCATGCTTGAAGACTTGGTTTTCCAAACCTTTCACCCAACTTGCGTGGGTACCTAGATAAAAAGGGGGAAGTCACACGGTTATTCCACATTGTTTGGGAAACTATGCACAAACCATGCAGAATGGATTTACCTAAAATGAAGACCATCCGCATGGTTAGATCTAATTGTTCTCCCAACCCTCCCAGTTTACACTAACTATGCGACAAGAAAAAAATCCTAAACCTTTGTGCTCTATGCTATGAAAAATCCCCAAATACCTTTGAGACCTTCATGAACTCATTATTCCTCTTAAAAATATACATAATAATGTGTTAGAGAAAAATTTAAAGGATCCATACGGGAGTAAAAAATCTTGTTCTTATATGATGGAAGGACCAATGGTATTTCTCCTAGTATCATGAAAGTGTGGATACGAATGGTCACATGTCAAAATAGAAATCATATAGGATCATAAATATGGAGGATCCTCATGGTAGTGACATTCACAGTAGCATTTCTAATGGAGAAAAATTAATGGCATCACATATTATGGTAGCATAGATACTTTTATTATTGTTATTTGTATTATATCAAATAGAATTTCAACTAATGGTATAATAGATTTTGGAATTATAGCTAATCATAACATCTATCCAGATAATTTTTTACTATAAGTAAAATTAATCTCACAATAGAAGAATAATTAATGATTATTGTTCTATGTTCATGTTTGATATAGATTATTCTCTGAAAGTTATATGGATTTGTGACTATTTAATAAATATTAAGTTTGGTTTCTATGAGAACAATAGTTATATCACCCTTTTACGAAGGATCTCTCAAAATATGATTTCTTATTTCAATGTGTATTTTCTTCAATGTGACTTCGGGCTCTTGGAAATTCTCATCAGACATGTATTATCATATTTTATAGGGACATGTAGAAAATTTAATTAATATTCTATTATTCTTTTCTTCCTCAATATATTATATGAACTAACACTTCATGTACCAATTTACTCATCTTTAATACTGGATAATGCCACTAAATTCTATTATATACATCAATATGAAACTAAAGTCTATATGAAAACATGCAATGTCTTAATGGTTCTTTTTCTATCCAACTAACAACCCCAAGATTACACTTTTGAATAACTAAATAAATCATTTTCATGTTTTCTATGATAAAACAGTGAGGAATTAGTTGTACCATTGAAGTATTTAAAAATCATTTAATAGAATGCAATTTTTTTATTTTATGTCTTCTTGAAAACAAGAAAACATACATACAATAAACATTATATATGGTTGACTAACAATTAAGTATGATAAGCTTCCAATCAAACCTATATTAGTTTTTTGATAGACTTATTTCACAGTTTCATCAAGATGCAATGTGAATCTAGTACTTATGGGAGTATCACTACCTTAAGTATTATCTATGCCAAATAATTTTATGTGATATTTGGTGTACCTGTTTTGATTTTGAATAAATAATTTTTTATAAAAGAATATGATATACAAGAAGGAATTTACATTCTCCCATTAAACTCATTTAAAATTCATATTCTTTAATTTTTGAAAAATCAGTAAAAAAATAATTTTTTCAAGATCCAAATCTAATATATAAAACATATAGTTTTAAAACAAAAAAAATTATTTTCAAATTATTTTTATAAACATTTAGTATTATCTATAACATTAAAAAAACCTTTAGATTTCAAAAATGAGTTAATCAAAACATACCAATATCTATGATATCATTTTAATCCATTTTAATATTTTGTTCATTTGAAAACATGATTTGTAATATGAGGGTTCTTATGATTAATGGGATTTATCCAAAAACAAATTCATAAACATAACCATTTATGAATACACACATGGAATCAAATTGATATAGTGTGATATTGAAATATTCTTCATAGGAAAGAAGCATTATAATGGATTCACCTCTAGCTACTGGTATAGTGTTTTTTCATAGTCAAATCCTTATTATTGTTTATATCTCTATGTGACAAATCTTGAATTGTTTCACATTATAGTACATGACTCATTAACACTATTTATAACAACTAATTTTGATCAAATATTTAAATAATTTTTGGGTCTTTCAAATAGTTACTAGAATGTATTCCATTAAAACATATTGAATTGTTCTTACGTTTCCATTATTAAGAATTGATCATTTATTACTTTTGAGATGTTATTTGGATCAAGTTCTGACCTTTGTTTCTGTAGTTCAACCCGATTTCTTTTTAAATATATAGTCTAGGTTATTTTATCTAGATCTCCTACAATAACATCTCAGGGAAGTTATATATGAGTCTTAAAATATTTAAGGATTTTATTACTGGGTATTTTATTAACTTAAATAGGTTCTGGTTCAAACTATTGATTAAAAAAATAGTATTTTTCTACATATTTGACAAAAAACTCACTATGTTTGTAATTTATTTCAAATAATTTTAGTTCACCGTTCAGTTTTTATAAATATTTTTTATGATCATGTGGATATGTATCATAAAATTTGACATGTAAATATTCTACCAATTTTTTATTTCTTTTATTAAACATAAAAAATGATTTTATGGACATATAATATCCATGAAATTTTTTTCATTACTATTACAAGAAAACGTGTCTAAATTATCATGTATCTTGAATATTATGAATTTCTATCGAGAAAACCCTAATGTAATTAACATATGATTTTAATACATTCCATAATTAATATGGGGTCTTCTTTAAGAGTGATCAAATTAATACTCCATTAAATATATACCAATTTATTTTTAAATATTCTTCTTAAAAGTGAAAAGGTAAATCATATTAATTGATCATGGTCTGAGAATTTTCATAAATGGTTCTATTTCTCTTTTCTACTACAACATTATCTGGTGTGGTCTATGGTGAAAAATAGTTATTCTTAAAACCCTATTATGAGTATAAGTACTTAAAATTACAATTTTTAATATGATGGCATGGATCGCATCATATGGTTATAATTCTAGTCCCACTATGAATCACTGTTAATCATGAAAATATGAAAAAACCAAAAGAGCTACACTTTTATTAGAATGTAAAAACACCCATGAATATCTTGAATAATAATCCTTTATAACATATGTATAATACATTACTTCTAAAATAGAAGATCTAGATGGTTCAAGAAGGTCCATTTGAACCAATGATAATGACTGATATGTAGAAACATATTTCATGGATTTAATGTGTAATTTATATTTCCTTCATTTTAAACATATAGTATAGACATTGGGTTTTTATAATTCAAGATTGTCTAAATCCTTAGCTAAATAATTCTTATTATGATTTGTGAGTGAGTAAATATTTCAATAACCTATTGTCTTACATTAATCACAAGATTCATTATGAAATTCACTAAAATGAGAAATATTTCTAGAAAATAAAGAGTATAAATAAATAGAATAAACATTATCATTCCATATCAAAGTAAAAACTAAGGAATATTTGAAATAAAAAAAATCATGATTTTTTTTCAAATGTATCATGAAAACATCCATCATAATTATATTAAATTATATGAATATTATATTTCAGTTCAAAGAAAAGTAAATTTTAGAAATAAAAATAGTATTAGAGTAACCAATTTGACAGAGACCAGTTAACATCATTTTGGAATTGTCATCGAAGGTGACATGTCATCCATCGACATTGACAGTACTATTGATTCTTGAATAGTACACATTAATATGTCGATAGAATACAATATTCAGATGCCATATGTTCTTAATGTATATTTTTTATCATGTTTCATAAAAATAATATTTAAAAATAATATTTTTGTAATAATATTTTTTGGACCATATATGGAAGTAATAATTGAATATGGAATACATTATATTCATATTGTTCATATATAATAAGTTTTTATAAACTTTTTTATAATTATTGAAATAAGTACGATATTAGGTCCTTTTAAATAATAATTACTTACTAAATTAGTGTAACAACAACATGGGATAAATTTGTTTTTATAAATTTTTCTCTAACTTCGTTGATATGCAGTTGAGGTGGTATACTAGGTGATGTTTTTTTCCATGAATAAATGTGAGGATTTTCAATCCATTTTTGAACTATTCTAGATACTTCATCAATTTCTCACATGATCTTTTCAGAACATTATTTTAATTAAGAATTTTATAATTCTTATACTTCTCTATTGAAAAATTAGCTTTAAATTGAGAAGATATAACATAATTATTCATTAAAATTTTTTATTTAGAATTTAATTAATTTATCGTGTCTATAAGGTAGTTACAATTTTAAAATAATTAATTACTAGAAATATTTTATTCACACTTTTCATTTTTATAATTTTGAGACATATTAACATGATATATATGAATAAATATTTGTTAACTTGGACCAATTTTTTCTAAAGCACAAATTATTCATTCTTTTTTTCATACATGAATCATAATCACTTGAGTAGTCCTATGTAAAACTCTAGCTGGAGTTCATATCTTTTTATATCTCTATTTCTTTATTCTAATTATTTTTTTAATTTTATCTTTTTAAAGTATGATTTATTGTTTTCATTTATCAAACACACATCGAGGATCAATTAATTAGATGAATAATCATTATTCCAATGTTTTCTCAAATTTCCTCAATCCTATATACCAATATAGATTATTTTCATTAAGAAAATCAAATTCCTATATAAATTCTTAACTAAAATGAAAAAATGTTCCATTTATTCATCAATTTATGGCACTGATTCCCCACAACTAGAGAATTTATCCTTGATCATTAATTATTTTCTTAGAGCTAGAAGTCTTCAATGATACAATCAATTTCAACAGGTCAACATATTTTTCCCTGTTCACTCTTAGATTATCCTCATACATCATGATAATTCAAATAATCTCTTTCAGTATTAACTTACATAAGTTATATGATTCACTTATAAAAAGTGATGATTCTCAGCATCAATTTTGTAAACATCATTAAATTCTAATCATATGATATTCAATATAAAAAATATTTTACTAAGATTTCATTATTAATAGAATCCCATTAATACATGTATACATATAAAAAATTGGAGAATCGGTTTTCATGTTAAATGTATCATTTATTATAGTATAATTATTATGTTTATTTATTTTCATGTTGTGGTTCCTCTATGAGAAGAAACTAGTATATCTCAAATTTTGAATGTATATGTGCAGGAAGATATTAAATTATATCATTCATCTCATAAACATCAATATAAGGTTTTCACAGAATCAAATATACAATTTGAAGCACTCTTAAGAGAATCACTCAAGTCTCTTATAAGGTAATTAAGTAATTCATATTTAACATCAATAACAATAAAAATATCAAACACTATGATATATATAAGGATTTTCAATGAAAATTTAAATTGATTATAGATGGTTCCATTAAAATAAGAAGGCCAATTTATAGAATTTATTTCATGCCTATTGTTATCCGTAATGAATTAAATTTAGTTAAAAAGAAAAGGTATGATATTTAAATACAAATAAGTAATATTTAAAATATTTATGAAATATTATATGTTACCAAATTTATCCCCTAGTGGACAACTCATGAGGGGATGAATTGAGTTTATAGTAAAAATAAATATTCAAAAAGAAATTTTCAAACTAAATCCTTCTATTTTAAAAATATCATCAAACTAGAAAATAGTATAAATATATAATGATATATTTTGAAATGATTCTCAAAATATTGATCACAACATAGTTAAAATAATTATGTAAATAATTTAAATTTTCAAAAAAATGCACTTGTATCAAACACAATATATAAAACAGAAGATTTTTTTCACAGACAGAGTTTTTGTCCAAAAAAACATATAGAAATAGTCATTATAATATATAATGAATGAAATTATTCAAAGATCATAGTGGAAAATTAATAATAGATTTTTTATCAATCAATGACTTAGTCCACTCTAAATGGAAATAAACTACTTACATATAGTTTATTATACAATTAACAAATCCACATCCTGGATCAAGTTTTATTAATAAAATCCCACAAAGCATTCAAGGCAAAATGCTTCGTCCATGCATATACATGGGACAAAGGATTTACATATCCAGATGACCCCTTCTATAGTTTTTGATGGGAATAATTATGAAAAATAACTAAGAGTGTGTGTCATGAAATCTCTCATTTAGTAAATGATACAGTTCCTATAGGTAAACAAATAAAAACAACACATAAATCTAATATACCTCATAAATATAATTAGGGGAGACTAGATATGTGGAAATGGTGTGCTAGTCATTCTGAATATGTTCAAAATCTCAAGATCCTATGATGAACTTTTTTAGAAGCTCCATAAGGTTTTCATAGAAGGTAAAGAGAAAAAATAGTGTCAACAATGTTTTGGATAATCATTTTATCTTTTTTTGTTTTTTGTAACAATATATATTTACTCTTTTCAAGTATTCAACATGCACATCCACATTCTCTTCATCCCATATGTGGGGAATATTTTTAAAATATATCTTTTCAGGATATCAAAATATCCATTTAAAAGAAATAATAATATAATATATATCATTTAATTGCGATGAAAATATGGAATGAGTAACATTGTATTTATGTCATCTGTGGTGTTTTTTTAAGAATATTAATTCATCAATCCATGTTCTTTTGAGAAAATTTAACTTCCAAAACTAGTTTTTAGAGAATTGACATTGAAATTAATTATAGATTGCCATGGTATCTTTATATGTGGTAGATTCCCAAACAGTATCCTCTTGAACAGATTGCAAGAGACTTTGGCGATAAACACTAGTGGAAAAAATGTTTAACACGTCTGCATTTTTCAGGTCAGTTCTATATAACTGACGTGTATAGATATAAAAATCGATTCATCACTTTTCTTATTGTATAACCAACGTGATAAACCGATGAGAATCAATTTTTTTACTTCATCTATTTTATAACATACATAAAAAACATTGAAATTAGCTTTATCACATCGTTTATAAAATAACTGACGTGATAAAGTAAATCTCATAAATTTATCACATCGGTAATCAAAAGAACTGACCTGATAAAGAGCCATTTATAATATTGGTTATAAAATAACCTGTGTTATAAAGTATTTTATATGTCGGTTATTAAATATTCGACGTTATAAACATAATAAAATAGTTTATCAGGTCAATTACTAAATAAAAAACGTGATAAAGAATTAAAATTATTTATCACGCCACTTATTCAGTCATTCTATTTTCTTTGATCGGGAGACCTATGACTCGTCCCTCTCACGCATGAAAACCTAAAAAGGATTCTTAGATGTTTCTCCCTCCAGCCCTGTTTTTTCAACATCGTTCATCATATTTATTATCACCAGATCTATCAGGTTGACTCGTAACACTCAAGTAAGACCCACACGCCTCAGTTTCATTTTTTATTTTTATTGATGCCCTTAACTAATATTTTGAGTTGTTATTTTTCTATATTTTTTCTTTCTATCTTGGTAAGTTTCTATGTTTTCATTTATACCATACTAAATTCTTTTCTAGTAAACTAATCCATGGATGTGAAATCTTGCATGATTATGATTTTTGTGTGTTCTATAATGTGTTTGGGTGCGTATAGGGGGTGTCCAAGGGAGTGGGGGATTTCCAAGTTGGTGGAGGTGACCAGGGGGTGTAAATGGGGTGGGGGTGGTGTCCATGATGGTGAGGTAGATGTCTAAGGGGGTTAGGGTGACCATGGGTTGGGGGTGGTATCCCGGGGGGTGAGGGGGATGTCCAAGGTGGTAGGGGTGTCCATGGGGTGGGGGTGGTGTCTATGGGGTGATTGGGTTGTCCATGGGGGTAGGGGAGTCAAGTGGGTGGGGATTTCTAGGGTGGGGGATTTCTAGGGAGATGGGGGCTATCCAGAAGGGTGGGGGCTGTCCAGAGGGGTGGGGGTGGGGCTGTCCAGGGGGTGGGGGCTATCCAGAGGTTTGGGGGGCTTTTTAGTGGGCGGGGGATGTCCAGAGGGGGGGGGGGGGGGGGCTTGTCTAGAGGTTGGGGGGATTACAGGGGGTGTCAAAGGGGGTGGGGTTGTTGTCCAGGGGGGTGAGGGTGCTTTCCATTGCGGTAGAGGTGTCTTGGTGGTGGGGGTGGTTCGAGGGGGTGAGGGGGCTGTATAGAGGGGTTGGGTGTCTAGGGGGGTCCAATAGGGTGGGGGTGGGGTGGTGTCTATGGGTGGGGGTTTTTAGGGAGAGGGGGTGGTGTCCAGGGAGTGGGGGTGTCCAGGGGGTATGGGGTGTCTAGGGGTGGGGGTGTCCATGGGGGGCGGGGGCTATCCAGAGGGGTTGGGGGGGCTGTCTAGGGGGTGAGGGGTTGTCCAAGGGGTGGTGGTGTCCAAGGTGTGTCCATGGGGGTGGGGGTGGTGTCTAGTGGGGTTAGGGGGCTGTCCAGAGGGGTGTAGGGGTGTCTAGAGGGTTGGGGGGATTTTCTTGGGGGTGGTGGTGTCTAGGGTGTGAGGGGGATGTCCAAGGTGGGGTGTCTAGGGGGTGTTCAAGGGGTTATGGGTGGGGGTGGTGGTCAGTGGGTGGGGGTGGTGTCCATGGGGGGTGAGGGGGAATTCTAATGGGGTGGGGGTTTCTAGGGGTGGGGGTGGTGTCCAGGTGGGTGAGGGGGTTGTCCAAGGGTGGGGTGTCCAGGGGATGTCCAAGGGGGTAGGGTTGGGGGTGGTGTTCCAGGGGTGGGGGTGTCCAGGGGGTGGGGGGGGGGGGGATTTTTAGAGTGGTATGGGGGCTGTTTAGGTGTGGGGTTTGTCCATGGTGGTGGTGGAGTTTAGCAGGTGTCCAAGGGGGTGGGGTGGTGTTCAGGGGGGTGGGGGCTATCCAGAGGGGGTGGGGGCTGTCCCGAGGGTTGGAGGCTGTCTAGGGGGTGGTGGTGTCCGATGGGTGTCTAAGGGGGTATGGGGTGGTTTCTCGGGGTTAGGGGGCTTTCTAATGGGGTAGAGGTGTCCAGGGGGTTTAGGGGATGTCCAGGGGTTGGGGTTATCTAGGGGGTTGGGGTTATCTAGGGGGTTGGGGGATGTCGGGTACTCTATTCCAATGGTTCTTATAGAATTGTTGCTATAGGGAAATTACAATGACCATCAGGCGAACAGTGTCTGAAACCATTGTGGTATTCTATCCCAACAGTTTCAATAGCTATCCCAATGGTTTAAAATCTTTGGGATATGTGTAACTTTCAGTAGTGAATGTATACATATTTTAAAATTTATGCTTCATATTTCTTTTTTACAGAAGGGTTAATTTGGTATCATGTTGCACTAAGATTATTCTTTGTGTACCCTATGAAGAATGGATCCTAGATGAATTTTGAAGAGTTATATATAAATATTTATTCTTTTTAAAATCATTTTTATGGAAAAAAAATTTATAATACGGGCCCCCATGGACTCCCCCACCCTAATGGACACCCCCCTCCTCCCCTTGGAAAGGACCCACCCCCTGGACACTCCCTACCCCCTTGGACAACCTGGACAGCCACCTACTCCAGTGGACATCCCCTACCATCTTGGACAGCCCCCACCACCCCCTGGACAGCCCCAACCCCCTTGGACACCCCATTTCTATATATATATTCCAACAGATTCATTGAAACAATTGAAATATTTTAACTTCTAGAAGTCTATACGAACAGTTCCTATAGAATCGTTGGCATAGGGATATTGCAACAACCATCATGCCAACGGTGTGTGAAACCATTGGGATATTCTTTCCCAATGGTTTTAGGGTATATCCCAATGGTTTCAAATCATTGGGATATGTGTAATTTTTAGTACATAATGTATACATATTTTAATATTCCTACTTCATACTTCTTTTTTACAGAATGGTGAATTTGGTATCCAGTTGCACCAGGATGTATTATTTTTGTACCTTAAGAATAAATGATCCATGATGAATTTAAAAATCATATATGTAACTATATTTTATTTTTAATATCATTTTAATTCATATTTTTTTTTCAATAAACACACCCATGGACACCCCCAACCCTATGGACACCGCCCACCCCCTGGACAAGCCCCCCACCCCCTGGATACTCCTACCCCATTAGACACCCTGGACAGTGCCTTCCCCTAGGGATAGCACCTACCCCCTAGGAACACCCCCCCCCCCCCCCGAAAAATCCACCTACCCCCTTGGAATCCCCCTTGGTATATATATATCCCAACGGTTTCATTCAAACCATTGGAATATTTTAACTTCAGGTAGTCTATAACAACGGTTCCTGTAAAATCGTTGGTATAGGTCTGTTGCAATGAACATCATTCTAATGGTTTGTGAAACCATTGGGGTATTCTATCCCAATGGTTTTAGGGGTTATCTCAATGGTTTCAAATTTTTGGAATGTGTGTAATTTTTAGTAGTGAATGTATACATATTTTAATATTTATACTTCATATTTCTTGTTTACAGAAGGGTGAATTTGGTATCAATTTGCACCAGGATGTATTCATTGTGTACCTTAAGAATAAAGGGTCCAAGATGAATTTAAAACTGTTATATATAACTATATTTTCATTTTAAAATCATTTTCATGCATATTTATTTCAAATACTCATAGATTTGTTTTATATTTCAAAATTATTTTACATTCAAATTATGAAATTTTTCATATAAATATATATTTGTATTATATTATGAAGATGTATAATTTTGATATTTGTTATTGGTAATAATGAGTTGAATTTGGATTACAACACATCGAATGATTAATGAATATGAGGATTGTGTCGATGCATTTTTGGAATTTTGTAAACGAAATGTTCTAAGAAGTGACATTTTTTTCTGTCAATGCCTGAAATGTTTGAATATGAAGAAGTTGAAAAGTAGAGAGATCTAAGATCATATTATTTGTAATGGTTTTAATATGAGTTATAGCCCTTCGATTTGGCATGGTGAAACTTGACAGAATGTCAGGTCTACTAATGATAATGATATGTAAGATGGTAACTCCGATGGAATTGAAGAAATGAATCTTGATATTGTAGCATAACAAATTGAGATAGACTCGACATTTGTGGGTCAATATAGTGATTCTGAAAAACCATTTTATCCAGGTTTTATGGATTTTATTGTTTTTTTGTTGGTGTTAAGATTGATTCACCTGAAGGAGAAACATTGATGGAGTGATAGAAGTTTTACAAAGCAACAACAATTTTTGAAATGCATTCTACCAAAAGTCAACGATCTTATAGATTCACATTATAAGGCCAAGAAAATATTAAGCCAGATGGGATTGAGATAAAAGAAAATAAATTCTTGTCTGAATGACTCTATGATATATAGGAAGGAAGAATAATTTTATTCAGATTATTTTAAATGTGAGACATAATGGTATAAGATTAAATCAAAATCACAGTATGGTGTAGAGATTACAAAGATCCCTTACAAGGTATTTTGGTATCTTCCTATAATTCGTCATTTGAATTGTTTATTTGATAATTAACATTATTCAAAAAGGATAAGATGGCATGCTGATTAGCATATATGTGATGGAAAAATACATCATCTAGCTGATTGTGAATAATGGAAGAAAATTGATGGGAAATATCCTACCATTGGAAATGAAATTAGAAATCTCTTACTAGGGTTGTGCATAGATTGAATGAATCCATACCGAACCATCAATAGAACACATAGTTCATGTCCTATTTTGTTTGTAATTTAAAACCTCTCTCTTGAAGTTTTTATGAAGCGCAAATATGTCATGTTGAGTATAATGATCTCTGGTCTGTAGCAACCCAAAAATGATATTGATGTTTTCTTGTAACCATTTATTGTTGATTTGAAACTTTTATTGGAGGATGGTATTAGGCTTTATGATTCTTATAAACTGGAATATTTTCAATTGCGTGCAGTGATTATGTTCACTATAAATTAGTTCCTAGCATATGGAAATTTCTCTAGATACAGTGTTAAGGGGCATAAAGCATGTCCAATTTGTGAACAAATAGACTTCATATTGTCAATTGCATCATGGGAGGAAAACACTGCACATGGGTCATCGAATGTTTTTGCCTATGGATCACTCCTATAGAAGACTAAAAAAGGCATTCAATGGCTCACAAAGAATTGGATATTTTTCCAAAACCTTTATTCCCTGATTTTTATTTTGAGATTGTGGAAAACCTTGATGTGACATTTTCGAAGGACACAAAAATCTTGTAATAGTAGAAATATTTGGAAGAACAGTTCAATATTTTTTGAGCTACCATATTGGAAATATCATGAAGTTAAACATAATATTGATGTCATGCATGTGCTGAAGAATGTCTGCGATAGATTTTGTGGAACATTTTTAGATATTAAATGAAAGAAAAAAGGTGGGTTGAATGCAATATTAGACTTACTATCAATGGGAATACGTCTAAAGATAGCTTCTACTCCTTGTGGAAGACATAAATTTCCCATGTCTTGTCATACATTATCCAAGAGGGAAAAAATTATATTTTGTTAGTGTCTTCATGATATCAAGGTGCCATAAGGTTATTCTTCAAATGTAATAACAATTGTCTCTTTGAAGGATTTTAAGTTGATAGGTATCAACACTCATGATTTTCACGTCATGATACAACAAATTCTACCAATTTCAGAGCATGGAATATTGATAATCCATTTCAGAAAGACTATAATGATGTTGTGTTTTTTCCAATTCAATTTGTAATATGGTGATTGATGTGAATGCTTTGATCATTTTGGAATAGGATGTAATTTCTGTACTTTGTCTATTGGAACATTATTTTCCGCCATCTTTTTTTGATATAATGGTGCATTTAATGAATCATATTGTTCAAGAAATAATGCTTTGTGGAACTGTATATATTCATTGGATGTATCCTTCTAAAAGGTATATGAAAATATTGAAGGGGTATGTTATGAATCAATATAGAACTGAATAATCCATTATTGAAAAGTATATTTCTGAGGTGGTTGTGAAGTTTTGTATGAGCTAATTGGCTGTGACAGAGCATATAGGTATGCCTGCATCTCGCTATGAAAGATTTAAGAATGAGGGAAAGAGGATTCATGGAATGAAAGTAAAATTATTGTCAGCTGAATAGGTGAAGAAGTTAGAATTATTCATCTTGAATAACATAGCTGATCCTTAACTATATATCATATTGCATATTAAAGTGCTGAAATAATGTCATTGAAAGAAGATAGAAATGTAGATTTTGAATGAGGACAACAAACCATTTTTGTCATTGTTTATAAAGACCTTGCGTGGTAGATTAGATGTATCAGAGTCATTGATATGTTTAGTGGGTGGTCCATGTTTAAATGTAATAACATGGTACCGTTATGACATTAATGGTTATACATTTCATATGAAATATCATTAAAAAAGAAGTGTAGTTCATAATAGTGGTGTATTGGTGTTTGTAGAAGCAATGAATTTTTCGATTTTTAAAGACAAAACCCCAATTTCTATGTCATGGGAAAATTATTGAGTCACTGAAGAAATATGGGAGGTAGATTACATTAAAATTAATGTTCTTGTTTTTAATTGAAAATGGTTTATTGGTAACAATAATGTCATACATGATGAATTTGGAATGAAAGTTGTGAATTTGAATAGATTGGAAGACACATCATATCCTTTTATTATGGAAACACATGTAAAATAGATTTTCTGTGTAGTTGATCAATCTGATATGCAGTGGTATATTGTTTTTCAAGGGAAAATGAATATGTTGATGAGGATCAACTTGATGAAGATGCTGATTTATGTGAGATCCCTACTTCCAGGGAATGATCTGTAAAACATAATTATTATCATTTTGAAGACATGGTTTGTTCCATAAAGAACAATCATGATGAAGGATTTTGTGAAAAAAACCATTTGTACATTCCTAATACTACAGGTATCATATTCTTATCTCTTGTTTACCTTTATTATTTTCATAAAATGATACATATTGTAATTTTTTCTATATTAAAACGCGTATTAAAACAAATAAGTAGATGTTTTTGTTTACTTTAAATTTTTTAGATTAGTTTATCATGTTTACCATTATGTAAATTAGATATCTATTATTTTTATTGAATGAAAATTATTTTACCATGTTTACCATGTTTACCACGTCTAGCATGTTTACCATGTTTACCATGTTTACCATGTTTACCATGTCTACCATGTTTACCATGTGTTCCATGTTTACCATGTTTACCATAGTTTACCATAATTTATATTTATGTAACATATATATTTATTGAATTTGTTGAATGGAAATTACACTACCATGTTTACCATGTTTACCATATTTACCTTTGTTTAACATGCTTACCATATTAACCATGTTTACTATTATGTAACATAGTTCAATTTTCCACTTTATGTTTACATTAGTATTGTAAAATTTGAATTGTTGTATTTTTGAACTAATGTTTGTTTTTTTATTTGAAGGTTAATGATATATCAATTAGTTGATCAACAACGTGGTTTTTTTAGATGATCATAATGATCATACCTCTGGGGAGGAACATTCACATGCTCCTCTTGATGTTCCCCAATATTCCTCATGTGCTTCCATAGTGAAAAATAGTTCAAGAGTTGTTAAATGTGGGTGAAAACATTTACCAAAATTATCACTTTCCCATATATAGGACCAGAGGATACTCATTGAGTTTTATGTGAATGATATTCCGAGAGGTGAAAATGAAAACGATGTGAAGAGTTTTGTGTCAACTCAAGGTGAGAGAAAAGTAATAATTTTGTATGATGATTGGAGAGGTGTGGACAAAGTGATAATATCTCAGTTTTGGGAGACGATTTTGGTAAGATCGTTTTCTATTGTGTTCATATTATTTAAATGTTTCTAGTATAATATGTTTTACCTCTTCTTTATCATATAACATTTGATATTCCTAACACTGGAGGAGTCAGGAAGAAATGTTTATCGATGGCTTCTATGAGATGGAGGGATTTCAAATCAACCCTCACATTTGATTTCATTTTTGTTCATATGATTCATGACAATCCATGTCATATATATACTTTTATAGATGAAGACACGGGGAGATAGTTTTTTGAAATTATAAGAAAAGATTCATTTTTGGTAAGGGTGTTATAAGACTTTATAATAATTCTTATATAAATGATCTAATGTTTTGTTAATGATTTCTTATTCTTAATTTACATTAATTGAGACAATCCCATTAGGAGATCCAATTTAAAAATTTATACCCTTATAGTTTATCTCAGAGAGGTTATACAATACTGGATGAACAAATGATTGAGGAAAAACTAAAAAAACTGAGAGTTGAGTCTTCAAGCTCTGGAGAGGTTGCCCCTCCATCATTCCCATATATACATGAAAAATGGAAGAAAGATCAGATTGAAAAAATGGGGCAATATCATTCATAAGATTCGAGAATCGTGGATGAGAAGATTTTCAGATATTTATTTTATTTATTTAAGTTAACTATATTCTTCATATAAATTGAATCATTACAGAAATTCTTATTTTATGAATATAAGATTCTCTTGAGGAGTAGAGCTAATAGGGGGTATTTACAACTTCTGGGCAGTAAGATATTCTATCTTCATCATTTGGAAATCCCGAACATCTCGGTCGTGTATGAGGATATCTGATGGGTGTATCAGTAATAAAAGTGTTTCCATGTTCTTCAACTTCTTCCATTGAGGGTGTTTATAAAATAATAGAAACCTTGGAGGCAAAAGTTTGTAATATTAATGCTAGTATGGAGGAAAATATTAGAGCATTAATACAGTCTATGTTTGAAGACAAGAAAAGAAAATTTCAGATTGCAGCTCCCACTCCTCCACCTCCCCCTACAGACCCAATTATTTATCCTCCACCTCCGCCAGTAGCTCCCACTCCCCCACCTCGGTCTGCGGGATCAATTTTTTATCCTACACCTCTACCGTAGATTCTTAATTATTGTGAGTTGTATGTTGATGATCCTCAACATAATATAGTTGCATATGGGCTGATATATTGTATAGGAGATACAATTCCCCATCAACAGTTAGAGGTGCAGAATCATAGGCTCACTATAAAGGATATTATAGATAGACCAGCTCGAGTACCATTAACTACAGATGAGGTGATGATAATTGTACATAGTATCGACCATTTTTTAATTTGGTCATCTAGACTTATACGACTCATTACCATAGAGGTATGTATGTTATATCTTCAATTTTATTTTTTTATTAAAGTTGTTCTAACATTTCAAAACTAATATGTCTTTCTATTTATCATTACAAGAATACATCAAAGGTAAAGAAATAATTTATAGACAAAAAAAATGGCTATAATATCAGATACAGATTCTAGTAGTCTTTATACATTGTCATGATATTCAAATATGTTGGCAGATCATTATGAGTTTCCAATGGAAGCCCATGTTTGTGGACAAGAAATAAACGTGGGGATTGTGAGAGATGACATCATGGAGCTTGTTAATGGAGTTATTTGTGCATCAATGTGATGAATTGTTTTTCCATGTATGTCTTAACACCATTTCCCAGTGTTATATTTATTAAAAATGTATACTAATGTTTGTTTTGTATTAGGTATCTTTATAACATGTGTGAGAAGAATGAGCGGACATATATATATGGATTCATGGACCTGCATTTGATTTCCCCTAAACCACATGCATTGGATGAGGAACAATAAAATCATTTATATTGCTGAATGATTTCAACAGAATATAATCACAGAGTGTTGGATGATTCCTTTCTGTGAGAGGACTGAAACAACTCTGGAAAGAGATCATTATCTTTTAACATAAAAAACAAATAACCTTAATTTTTTTTCAGTGATCATTCGATGTTATGTGTTTTTCCCAAGGGAGAAAACAATTTATTTTATATTCTCTGTCCAGGGCGAGGTGCGAGAGTGTATGAAGAATATGTGGGAAAAGTATGTTTCAATTTCTTAACAGTTATATATAGTAGAATGAGTTTTAAATTTATCGCATTTATATTATTTTCTAACAGGGGATGGGTCTAATTTCAAAAAAAAAACAATAGAAAAGGATTACGAAGATCAAATATGTAAAAGTAAAGGTAAATAACCATTTATAATTTTTATTTTTTGATTTATTACATAAAAATAATATTTTTCATTCACACTCATTTAAATAGAATTTTCATGAAGAAAAAGTCGTCATCGAATGCGGATATTATATATTAATATTTATTTATGAAATAATTACAAATGGAACACTTTTGAACTTTGACCTAGTAAGATTTCCATTTTAAATTTTCTATAATATTTCATTTTATTTTCATTATACATGTTAACTACTATAATTTTAATTTGTATCTATTTGATGACCATCAAATCTATAGTGCTTAACAGGTCAAACATTTACAAGTGGAATGGTATAATTACTTTATAGGTTTGATTGAATTTTAGTTTGTTTGTAGTGTAAAATGTAATTTTTAATATTGTCATTATAATTGTGTATTTTGTAGTTGTTTAGGTTGAATTTAGATTTTTTTAGTTGACATTGTATGTTTTGAATATTATATATGTGAATGTTTAATTTTTATCTACTTCGTATTTTGGCATATCTCAGATGGTTTTTCTGGTATGGATTCTGTTCTAGGGGTGTCTAGGGGTGTGGGGGTGTCCAGTGGTTTGGGGGGTTTCCATCGGTGTGGGAGGGCATCTAGTGTGGTTGGGGCATCTAGGGTGTCCATGGGGGTGACTGAGTATCCGGGGAGTGGGAGGGTTGTTCAAGGGAGTAGGGGTTTTCTTGGAGGGTGGGGGGCTATCCAGGAGGTGTCCAGGGGTTTGGGGGGGGGGGTTTCCAGTGGTGTGGGGGGTTTAATGGGGTGTGGGAGGGTTGTCCAGTGGGATGGGGGTGTCCATGTTGTCCATGGGGTTGGGAGGGTGTCCATGTTGTCCATGGGGTTGGGAGGGTGTCCAGGAGGGTGGTAGGGGTGTCTAGTGGGTGGGGGTTGTCCATGAGGGGTGGGGGGGCTGTCCAGGTGGTGTCCAGGGTTTTGGGGGGTTGTCATGTGGGGTGGGGGTCCAGGGGTGTGGGAGGGATGTCCAATGGGGGGTGTCCAGGGTGTCCATGATGTGTGAGGATTTCTAGGAGTGTGGGAGGGTTGTTTAGGGGAGTGGGGGCTATCCAGGAGTGTGAGGGGGTTGTCCAGGGGGTATCCATGGGTGTGGTGGGTGTCCGTTGGGGTGGGTGGTGGGTTCAAGGGGTGTGGGAGGGATTTTTAGTGTGGGGGATGGGGTGTTTAGGGTGTCCATGGGGGTGGGTGGGTGTCTAGGAGGGTGGGAGGGTTGTCCAAGGGGTTTTCCAGGATGTGGGGGTGTACTATGGGGTGTGGGGTGTCCAGGTGTGTGGGATGGATATTTAGTGGGTTGGGGTGTCCAGGGTGTCCATAGGGGTGGGAGGGTGTCCAGGTGGGTGGGACGGCTTTCCATGGCAGGGGGGCCTATCCAAGAGGGTGGGGGTTGTCTAGGGGTGTGGGGGTGTCCAGGGAGTGGGGGTGGGGGTTCTAGGGGTGTGGGAGGGCTATCTAGGGGTGGGGGTGTCTGTGGTGTCCCTGGGGGTGGGGGTGTCCCGAAAGGTGAGAGGGATTCCCAAGGGGTGGGATGCTATCTAGGAGGGTGGGGTGGGGTGTCCAGGTTTGGGGGGATTCAAGGGGTGTGAGAGGTATGTCCAGGGGGTGTCCTAGGTGTCCTTGGGGATGGGGTGTCAATGAGGGTGGGAGGGATGTCCAAGGGGTGGGGGATGTCTAGGAGGGTGGTGGTTGTCCAGGGAGTGTCCAGGGGTGTGGGGGTGTCCAATGGGGTGGAGGTGTCTAGTGGGTTTGGGGGGGTTCCAGGTGTGTCGGAGGGTTCTCCACTGGGGTGGGGGTGTCCAGGGTGTCCTGGTGGTGGGAGGGTGTCCAGGAGGGTGGGAGGGCGATCCAGGAGAGTGGGGGTTGACCAAGGGTGTGTTGTGGTGGGGGTGTCTAGGGGTGGGGGGTTTTCCATGGGTGTGGGAGGGATGTCCAGTGGGGTGGGGGTGTCCAGGGTGTCCATGGTGGTGGGAGGGTTTCTAGGAGGGTGGGAGGGCTGTCCATGAGATGGTTGTTGTCCAGGAGGGTGGGGGAAGTCTAGCGGTGTGGGGGTGTCTAGTGGGGTGGGGGGTTTCCATGGGTGTGAGAGGGATGTCCGGTGGGGTGGGGTGGGGCGTTTGGTCTGTTTTTTGGTCTGTTTTTTTGGTATATTTCAGGTTTTCTTTAGAAGGGCATAGTTGTGGATGAATGATTTTATTAAAGAAAATAGTTTTTTACGTTGGTTATTTTATAAATGATGATAAAATGTATGATAATGATTTTTTAACGTCATTTATTTTAAAACCGACGTAATAAATTCATGGGAACGGGGTTTTACATCTTTTATTTTATAACCGAAGTAATAAATGGAATGGAATTGTATTTTACATGAGTTATAAAATATACGACATAGTAGATTTATTGTCACTTTGGTTAAATAATAAATGATGTAATAAGCGCTTAAGAGGTGCATTTTATTATGTTGGTTATTATATAACCGAAGTGAAAAAGTACATACCAGTTCGGTTATTTAAAAACTGAAGTATTAAATCAGAACTCTAATGTGTTTTCCACATCATTTTTTGAGGAACCAATGTGAAAAACTCTTTGTATTTTTGGTTTTCATGATGGTTTTAAGATAACTGACTTAAAATAATTATTATAACATCTCCTGTTACAATGTCGGCCAAAATCTGACATAAAAAGAATAACCACCTTAAAAAAAATTCTTCACTAGTGGATCACTATATGTATGATATAAAGAGTAAGATTCTGTAATGGTAACAATTGTGTGGATGGTGTGGTCTCAAAATATTGTGGTATCATGATTTTTTGGTATATCATCCTGGAGGTACTACTGAATGAATTAGATTATATTTGAGGATGGATGTTTCAATAGTAGAACCATTGATAGACTTGATAACATATGGGATGAATTGTCATGTGATTGTATCAGTTCATAGTCGTGGATCCATTGTACTAATGGTATATAATAGTTACAATATCACACCATAAATGAAATTATCATTTTTTGAATTATGGTACGACTTTGATACTAATGATTTATGAACACTTTGAAAAAATTTACAACTATGGAAATAGTATGATTTATTATCAAAAAAAATATACTCAATGAAAACATATCAGACATTATTTGTGACCATTAATGTTAGAATAGGATCAACACATCTATATAGTGATTATTTTCTAATGATTGTTCTCCTCATTCCAAACCATTAACCAATTTCATCCCTCTTGGTTTTGAAGTGCCTCATTAAATAATTAAAGATACTCATATTCAATATTATGCGTCATTACCGATTAAAAAAACACTATATTGGTATATAAAACTCTCTGTTAGATCTATATACCTATTCAGTTAACTTCTTATTTATCCATTTTATTCTAAATACTATTGTAACACCCCATTATGTGTTTCAAGTACTCACATGTTTATTCATTGTTCAACATACTTGTCTAAGTACATTTCCATGATTCTTGGTAAATCAATTTTATGAATTCATTGATTTGAACTGATATTTATTTCTAATGTATTGATTACAAATTAATTTTTTTTGGAAATTTTTTGTCTTTGAAAAATGTTTTTTTAGATTTTGAAATGAATTTTCAAACACTGAAGCAGATTGTATTTGGAATGAAATTTTTTATAAAGTTTTATCAAAATTTTGAAATGAATTTTGACAATTAGATTGTTAGGAACCATGGGTGTGTGGGGAATGTGGAATGTGAATCCATAGTGCATGTGGAACCACAATGAGATAACATTTTTGGATATATATGGATTTTGGATTGTCTTGATATTGGTTGGATCCAATGTTGTAACATTTTATTCTTCTTAGTTCCTAATACGCATTTCCCCATAGGCTAGGTCCCAATATAATGTTATTTTTCATTTATTTTTATTTATGACATGGTGGTTTTTATCCTGGTTTTTTTTCATTGGTTTTTATATGATATTTTATCACATAGGTTTATTTGATATGTTCTTTTGTGGATATGTGTTTACATTATTACCTCTTGATGGATGAGAATGATTCTTACTTATATCACCTAAACATATCATATATATGGCTCTAAGAATATGAAATTATTTTTTGAAATCTAAAGGGTAAATGATTAACATAAGAATTTTATTTATAGAAATTCATTAAAAATCTTTTTATTAACATGAACTATTGAGTTATTGAATTTTAAAATTTTATAGACTTTTTGGTGATATCCAACAAGAATGATCTCTCACCCCATAAATATTTCCTTTGTTAGTTTTAAATATGGTATTTAAGGATCCAAGTATTGGGAAGGGCCTTTTGTAGTATGTCATTTTCTCCTTTAGTCTTTTTTTTCATAGCGGGGTGTTGTGGATGTGAGTGTGTGTCGCATGGAAACTTTTTCATGTTCTTTATTAATAATTTTAGGGTTACCATGTTTCTTTTGAATTGTATTTATCCAAATTTATATTTATCTCCCCCACAATACTTTATTTTTGTGAATTTTTTGTTATATGCATGACTTTTTCAATTTTCATTCATCACCTTACGATGTAATGGTCAGCTCGGGTGTACAGTTTGGCTAACCATCGGTGGTCTATTAAAAGTGGTGGCATAAGGAAGGGTCCTCCAAAGTGTGTTAACACTTCTTAATTTCATTTTATGTTCTTAGGTAGACTGATGTTTTGAAAAATCATAATTCAGATAGTATGTGTGAAAAATGGGCCAAGGAAGCTCACTTTTCTAAAACTACATGAGTTACCAAGGGTTAAGAGAGACTTTTATTAGGAATGATATTTACTTAATGTCATTTTGATGAAATATATGTGAAATTTATTTAAATTTTCATATTACTTTTTGAAATGTATTTTATTGAAAATAATTCATAACTAATTTAAATTTTTTTTATTATAATACACTGATTTGTTTTCTAAATGCGGTCATATTATTTTTGTATTGTTAATGGTCAAATTGGTGATTTTGGTGAATTTATTAGAAAATAGTTTAAGAAGGGATCTTAAAAATATTAGAGAGGATGTTTCGTGATTTGTTTCTCAAGAAAATCCTATAGTGGACCCATTTTTCATAGAAGTAATAATACACTCCATTTAGAATCTAGGTAATGTGAGTGTTAGAGACCCTATATGTGTGGTGGATCATGGAACATTGTTTACTAATAAGTATTCATCCATCCTTTATGGTGAAAATGGACTGTAGGATTATAATAAGTTTTATGAATGGATTGAATGGATCTTCAACTTCTTAAGGACTACTAAATACTCAATTGTGTTTTTTCCACATATATGATTCACGAACAATGAAAGAGATGGTGAGACTATATTATGCATGCAAAATTTTATGGGGACCATAACTAGTCTTCTTTTAAGATAATATTTAATTATCAGTTGTTCAATGATATGTTTCTTTTAGAAAATACCAAAAAGTTTATGAACATATAGGAAGGGAGAGCATAACATTATTGATTATTCTACTAATTATTCTATGTTTCTGAATATAGAATCAGATCTGGTCACTAATGATAACCTTATGTCTTGGATGATTGATTTGGGACTCTGGCATGATATTAGGTCGATTTTCGTTCTCATATTCCTTCTAGTATTTTGGATGTAGGTGACAAAGAATTATTGGCTAATGAAATGTAGTTGAGAAGATTGGATTGGGAAGAGGTTCAATTGATTGAGTTGTTATCAATAGTGTATCTTCTTGTAAATAATATAAATCTAAGGGATTTCAAATCACCTCAGAACCAATTCCAATAGAATTGATAAGGTAATATCATGTCATTTTCTATTAGTGTGGGATGTCAGTTCATACCATGAAAAACTATCAGGAGGCTCCTAGGAAATGTCATCCTTGAATATTATCAAACCATCTAAAGTAGTTTTTTAAATGTATGCCCCTGGTTAGTAAGGCATACTCGCCCTAACCAGTAGTTCACATGCTTATACCAATACATACAAGGGTGGTGGGTCAACACCTCTAGAAAATTTTGTGTTCATGTGGATAATACAGATTTTATTTATGAAACATATTATGCGTAAATAGAACCTTATGAAAGACAAACTATATTAATATGTACAATGTCTTTTTAACTTCTATGGTTATATAATTGATTGATATTGTTGTTACAAATTCATGTATATATTCAATGGTGGATGATTTTTTTATTACAATCAGAGATTATGTCATACTTATTGGATCCTTCTATATCTTTGGGAAATAGGCCCGAATAAGGTTTCAGTAGTCCCACATTTCTATTAATGATAGAAAGAATTATGGTAGAATGGTACTTCTTTATTGGTTAATATTGAAATATTTCACTCTATTATTCATTTACATTAAATGGTTAGTTTTTTGTCCCAAATGGAATATTATCATTGTTGAGTATAGTTCAGTTTTACTGATGGGGTACCTAATGTAATTCTGGGTGAGTAAGACTCCAGATTATGAAGGGAGGTTCATATTGTTCCATATGTCATTGTAATCTTCTCTAATTTTATAATGAATTTTCATTATTTATTTGAGCCTTATTTGGGTGTTCAACATCCGATAGTGTGGTGTATATAGACCAAGTTATTTCTGAATGATTTTTCATGTTTAACACTATAGAGATGATGTGAGTTCACTATTTTCCTACTCCCAAGTATGATTACCATTTCATTTCCAACCAATCAAATAGAACCTACTATGTTGGACGAACATTGTCACGAACCGAATCGGGTCGCCATCCGAACCGATGCCCGACCCGGACCGCGGTAAGGCCCGAAGGGCGTTCCCGATTCCCATGGGCTGGCACAAGTGCCCGGGTATCAAAATATACTTTGGGAACGGTTTACCCGAGTGAACAAATATAAATCAGCCAACCAAAGTAAACCAAACAAAAGTAAAGGTTACAGTCAAACGTGCACTTAACCAAATAGGTTTTCAGTTCACAAGCATTCAAAACCCAAATAACACTAAAACAAGATGACCAAAAACCAACCTGAGAACGGTCGCCCGGTGTGAGGACACCGCCCCTAAGCCACCACCAAAACGCCACGTAGATAGGCCTACTAACAACCTGAACCACTTCTCCCAAAAGCTGGACCCTTACCTGTATCAGAAGTAAATAAATCTACTAACACCCAAGGGTGTAAGTAGGGTGTGAGCAATCGCCCAGCAGGATATCACCAAGAAAAGATTCCACGCACAACTATTAAAAGACAAACCATTTGCAATGCTAAATAAAGAAAGAAAGGAATGAAGATGAAATGGTTTTCATAAAATGTTTTAAAGGAATGAAAGTTCAATATAAACACATTAGGGTAATAATTCAAGTGACATATCATGTATCATTGTGCATGCAAAGTGTCAGGTAGCACCAAAGGATGGGAAAGCCCCAAAAAGGGTACTAGAGCATGTGGGGCCCTAGAACATCGTGTCTCAGTGAAACGTGGCTTAGGCGACCACGACCCTCAGAACACATGGCTTAGAAGGCGACGACCATCAGAACATGTGGCATAGAAGGCCACGACCCTCAGATATCATATGTTTAGTTATTGTTGCAATCGTCAAACCTGCCAGTGAAACCGGGTCGGGTCATCTCCGGAACACTAGCTCAGTAGTCCTAGTCTCCCCACCAAATACCCCGACTTCCCTCCTTGTGCTCACCTAAAGATCAAAGTTCACATAACATGTCACCTTAGCACTTAGAGCCAAACGTGTCACCTGCACACTGATATCCTCTTTGAAAACCACACACACACCAAAAGATTTTTTCAAAAAAACCTAAACCACACTTCTTACGCTTTAAATTAAACTAGACTCATAACTTAACGAAATCAATTTGTTAATTAAGAAAACCACTAAGAAAAATTATTGAACAGTTTTCAAATATGTCGCAAAAATTCTTAAAGGTTAAAAAGTCACCCAAAACCCCTTTATATAATAAAACATATTCTGACACGCAAAAATACAAAGTGCGTCATCCGTACTTTCTAACTCACACACTGCACAGTTTACAAATAATAATAAACAGCCAAAGTAAGTTTTCACAATAAAAAAATGGAATTGTATCACATAAATATACTACTGGAAAATTAGATGCACATTTAAAAAGTAATGAAAACTTATTTTTCAGCATGGAAACTAGTTAGCAGGGTGCTGAAAAATTAAACCAACACGCAAAAGATCTCCAAATGATAATTGAGTGTGGAATCACCTACCTCAAATATGAATGGAAAAAGACACGGCGCAAAACTCTAGTTCCGTAATGGTCGCACCGTATTGCGCCGTTGAACAGGTCCTAAAACAGTAGATCAACAAACAGGTTCGATAATAATGTTAGCATAATAATAATAATAGTAATAACAATGATAATAATAATGTAAAAATAATAATAGTGATAAAAATAACAAAATAATAATAATAATGATAATAATAACATAATATAATAAAATAATAGTGATAATAGCCAAATAATATAATAATAATAACAATAATAATATTAATAATAATAATATCATAATAATAATATTAATATTAATAATAATAATTAATAATAATAATAATATGATAATAATAATGATAATAATAATAATAATGATAATATGGTAATACTAATAACATAATAATTATATCATGATAAAATGTTAATCACTTATTAAATAAAATAAAATAATAAAATAAAATAAAAGTAATAGAAAGAAAACAAAAGGGGGAGGGGGTGCGTGGTTCGGGGCAGAGGACTGGGACGGGCGGATACCGGGGGTGCGGGAGGCTGGTCTGACGCGGGTCCGGCGTGGGTGCAACAGGGATGGTCCGACGTGGCTCCGGCGTGGGTGCAAGAGGGATAGTCCGTCGTGGCTGGTCCGGCAAGGGGAGAGGTCAGTAGCAGAGGAGTGCAGCCGGTTGCTGTCTGGTGCGGGTGTGCATCAGAGGTGAGGTCCCGGCGGAGAGGTCCGACGGAACGCTGTTGGGGAAGAGGAGGGAGGAGAAGCAGAGGCGCAATTAAAGGGGTGCAGGGGTGCAGCCGGGCGGTCCGACGCGGGGCAACTGGGGCGGCCTGATGCGGAGGGGTGGTCCGGCGGTAGTGCAGCAGGGGGAGAAGATGGAGAGATGGAGAAGAAGAAGGAGGAGAGGAGGAGAAGAAGAAAAAGAAGAATAAGAGGAGGAGGGAAAAAAGAGAAGGGGAAGGAGGCACGACGGGTGAGATGGGGAAGGGGTGTGCTGCGGATGGAGGAGAGAAATGAGGGAGAGAGAAGAAAAAAACGTGGGGAGGAAGAAAAAAAGAAAAAAAAAGAAAAAGAAAATAAAAAAATTAAGTGGAGGGTGGTGGCTATGGTTTCGGGGGGGGGAAGAGTTAAACAAACAAATTAAAATAAATAAATAATAATAACATCAAAACAATAATAATATGATAATAATATTAATACAAGTAACATATTAATCAATAAGAATAATAATACTATTAGCATTAATAATAATAACAATAACACCATAATAATTATAAAAATAATAATAACAATAAAAATAATATAATAATAACAATAATATAATAATCATAATACAATAATAACCAATAAAACCATAATAAATTTTATCTGGTTATTTAACGTTCGTGCATGCCCGCACGCCAAGCGATGTAAGGCCAACGCGCATTTATCAGCGCCACTGCGGAAACCCCTTATCGATTCATCCCACACTTCAACCAAGCAATTAAATAAACTGACAATCTAAACTCATGTAATAAAAATTTTAAAATTAATGTCTTACCTCTAAAGCGATGTCCGGGCGTGACAATTCTCCCCACCATGAAAACTTTCCACCCTCGGAAAGGCAGCTCAAAGCATGATCAGAGAATAGAAATGGGTACTCCTGCTCAACCCATGACTTCCAATCCCAAGTCTCGTGTTCATCACTCCCGTGCTGCCAGAGAATACGAACCAGAGGAATGGAATTTCCCCGAAACACCTTTTCCTGGGAATCCACTATACGCACTGGTCGCTCAACCACAGAAAAGTCGGACTCTATCTCCAGCTCCTCCCAATTCAGCACATGCGACGGGTCGGGGTTGTACTTCTTTAGTTTGGAGACATGAAATACGTCCTGAATCGACGTCAACTGCGAGAGAAAAGATAACCTGTATGCCACCATTCCAATCTGTTGAAGAATCTCGAATGGTCCAACATATCTCATTGCCAGCTTCCCCTGCTTCCCCAAACGATGGTGACCCAAGCGAGGGGCCACATTCAAGAACCGTTTGTCCCCCACTAAAAACTCGAGGTCCCGCCTCCTCTGATATGCATAAGACTTGTGGTGACTCTGAGCTGTCAACAATCACTGCCTAACCAGTTTGATCTTCTCAAACGTCTCTTGAACAAGGCTCGGTCCCAAGAGCGAGGCTTCTCCTACCTTATCCCCACACAGGGGAGACCGACAAGGCCAGCCATAGAGCACCTCAAAGGGTGCCATTTTGATGGAAGACCGGTAGCTGTTATTATAAGCAAACATGACCAGTCCCAAATGGCTATCCCATGAGCCTCCAAAATCTACCACATAGGCTTAGAGCATGTCTTCCAGAATCTGATTCGCCCGCTCCTTCTGGCCATCGGTCTGAAGATGGAATGTCGTGCTCATCTTAATCTACAACCCCAAAGCCTTCTGGAGGCCTCCCCAAAACCGAGATGTAAAGCGGGGGTCCCTGTCAGAAACAACTGCCGACGGCACACCATGAAGTCTGACCACCTCCTGAACATACAAGCGGCCCAGTTCCTCTACCTTCGATGTATCTCTGATCGGAATAAAGTGAACTAACTTGGTCAGGCTATCAATCACCACCCATATAGCATTCCTCCCTCGAGGTGTACGAGGCAAGCCAATGATAATGTCCATGGCAACCTCGTCCCACTTCCAGGTAGGAATGGGTAATGGTTGGAGTAGGCCAGATGGTCTCTGATGCTCCGCTTTCACTTGCTGGCAGGTGTAACATCTGGATACGAAGTCGGCTATGTCCCGTCTCATACCTGGGAAACAGAACCGACGGAGAACATCGTAATACATCTTGGTGGTACCAGGATGGACGGCCCACTGAGATTGGTGGCTATCCTGCATCACCACCTTCCGTAGAGACAACGACACTACAGCACGACCCTTGAAGCATAGGACCCTATGGGAAGACAAATTCCAATCAGAAGGAGTCTCCCCACCATGAATAAACTGCATAGATCGCTGACACAACTCATCCCCAGGCTGCTCCCGCTAAATCAACTCCAGAAGAGCAGGAGTCAACTGGATGCTAGCCAAGAAAGTACCTCCACTGTGCTCCATGCTCTCCAAATGCATATGGGCGAAGAGCCCCATCAAAGTCCACTCATCGCTGGACTTCCTCAATGCCTGCACTGGTACTTTTCTGCTCAAAGCGTCAGCTACCACATTACCCTTGCCAGGGGTAAAGACAATATTAAAATCAAAACCCTGCAGGTACTCGACCCAGCGGCGCTGCCTCAAATTGAAATCCTTATGAGAAAAAATATAGGCCAGGCTCTTATGGTTAGAGGAGACCACAAACTTCTCCCCATAAAGATAGTGACACCACGTCTTCAAATCATGCATCACCACCGCCAACTCTATGTCATGAGTGGTATAGTTCTTCTCATGCGGCTGGAGTTGGCGAGAACCATAAGCCACAACATGGTCATCCTGCATGAGCACACATCCAAGGCCCGTACCTGAAGAATCACAGTACACCACATAGCCCTTTCTTGACCCTGTTAAGGTCAACACAGGTGTGGTGGTCAACCGCCTCTTCAATTCCTCGAAAGATGCTTCGCACTGTGGGCTCCACTCAAACTTCACCCCTTTCCGGGTGAGTGCGGTCATGGGGGAGGAAATCCGCGAGAAGTCCCAGACAAAGCGCCTGTAATAACCAGACAAGCCCAGAAAACTCCTGATTTCAAACACATTTCTCGGCTCCTCCCATGACATAACTGCCCTGATCTTTTCGGGATCCATTGAAACCCCTTGTTCTGAGACGACATTCCCCAGAAACATCACTTCCCTGATCCAGAAAGTTCACTTTGAGAGTTTGGCATAGAGGCGGCGATCCCGCAAAGTGCCCAAAACAATGTGCAGGTGATGCTCATGCTCCTCCTCAGATCCAGAATAGACCAGGATTTCATCCACGAATATCACGACAAATGAGTTGAGATATTGGTGGAACACCCTATTCATGAGTGCTATAAAAACTGCAGGAGCATTCGTCATTCCAAAAGGCATGACCAAGTACTCGAAGTGACTGTACCAGCTTCGGAAAGCCGTCTTCGGGATATCTGCTTCTCTCACCCTGAGATGGTGGTATCCCGAACGCAAATCAATCTTGGAGAACCACTTTCTCCCCTTCAGTTGGTCAAAAAAAAATCGTCAATCCAAGGCAAAGGGTATTTATTCTTGATGGTTACCTTGTTCAATATCCGGTAATCAATGCCCAAGAGAAGGGTTCCATTGGCCTTCTTCGCGAATAAAACCAGTGCGGCCCAAGGAGAGACGCTCGGGCGAATGAATCCTTTGGATTCCAAATCATCCAGCTATATCTTTAATTCCCTCAATTCGGTGGGGGCCATGTGATATTAGGGAAGAGATATAGGCTGTGTTCCCGGCGCCAACTCAATCGAGAAATCCACGTCCCGCTCTGGGGGAAAGCCAGAAAAATCATCTGGGAAGACATCTGGGAACTCATCCACTACACGATGTAACCTGCCCTGTAAAATACCACCATCTTCCTCTAGTGCGAGTGACGGAAACTGATAAGCAAGATTTCCCAGCTCAGGGAGTGGAGGTCCCGCACGCCCCGACCGAGGATCCCATTCTCCGTGAAATAACTAAGAGTTCCACCTGGTGTCGTAAAGCTGACTCGGCATTGATAACAATCAATGTGCGCCTGAAAACACACCAGCCTGTCCATACCAAGGATCACATCAAATAGGTCCATGTCAAGGACCAAGAAATACCATTCCATCTCGACTCCTGACACAGAGAGTGCGCACGATCAGCACTTAAGGCCTTGCTCCCTCTTTTTCCCCAGCGGTGTTACTAACTCCATAGAAAATGATAACATCTCAGTCAGTAAGTTCAGAAGATTCAAAAAACTATCAGATATGAAAGAAACTGAAGCACAAGTATCAAATAAAACCGCATCTATAGAAGATGCAACCAGAATAGTACCTCGAACCGTCGAAGGCCCTGCATCAGATCCTGCTGGTGCCTGATCCACAGCATGCAGTTGTCTGGTCCCTTCTTGAGAATGACGGATCACCTGCAGCTCTGCCCTGATATGGCTCTTCCTTGAAGACGATCCAGTCCTACCACCACGGTCACCAAACCGAGATCCTGTTGTTTTGGTCGGCTCTTACTGAACTGATACCCCTCTGGAAGCCACCGATCCAGCCCCACTCTGGTAAGGGTGTGCAGTCCTACAGAAGCGTTGTAGATGTCCCACAACTCCACATCCATGGCATGGTCTGGGAGGGTATGGACAAACAGGTCGGATGTGCCCTGCCCTTCCGCACTGATGGCACACAACGGACCCTGCACCAGAATCCCCAGATGAAAACTTTTTGGGAGGATGACCTGAGCTGCCATCAATCTTCTTCCATTTCTCATCACACTTCCTCTTCTTCTCAGATGAACTGACACTGCCAAACCCTGACACTGATCCAGAAAACCCCGACTTTCCCTTCTGGTCAATCTCGGCCATACAAGCACGACCGACCACCTCAGCATAAGTCTTCAGCTTGAATAAGAAAACCTGGGAGTGAATTTATGGTCGATGGACCTTCAAAAACCTCCGAGCATTCAAGAATTCGCTCGAAACTATCTCAGGTGAGTACCGTACTAGTTCAGCAAAGCGATTCACATACTCTATCACTATCTGATTCCCCTGCGAAAGCTCCATGAACTCCCGAGATCTAGCATAGGCTACGAACTCTGGACAATACTGCTCGTTGAAGATACCCTTGAAATCCTTCCAGCTCATGTGCTCATGTTTCCCATCCTAGACCACTGATTCCCACCATTTGCGACTGGAACGCTCCAGCTGGAACGAGGCACAGTTCACCCTGACTTCCTCGGGCCTGTCAAGGAAATCGAACATGCGTTATATCTTTTCAAGCCACTCCTCTGCCTCCTGAGGTTCTGAACCACCTCGGAAGGAAGGAGGATTTCTCCTCAGAATCTATTGAGCTCTATCCTACCTGGAGCCAAATTCTTCCCCTCTAGCTGGAATAGGGGCGGGGGCAGGAGTCGCCCCTTGTCCCAGAGCCTGAACGGCCTGGACCATCGCCTCTACCAATCTCTGATCAAGCGGTGCGGGAGAACTCTCTCCAGCTTCCTCCCATGGGTGCATGGGAGCTCTCTGGGAAGCATCTTACTGCAAAAGGGGCAGCAATCAAGAATGAAAACCATCAATAAAAAGGGAATAAATTTTTCCAACAAGATAAAAATTCATCAATAAACCAAACATGCAAAAACGAATCCATGTAAAAGCTTTACTTTTCTTGCCTGGTGTCCACGTACAGTCTACAGCCTGCACATCCCACCCAGAAAATAAGTGAAACAAGCACCCTGACATCCCATGGTGACTCAGTATCTGTCACGAGGCATGCTGGCCAGGCACCCTACTCGCAACATGAATTTTGAGCCCCGATAGACCCAACTCCTGTATACTCTAACTCATCCCAAATAACATACACCACGAACTAACCTCCCTCTGATACCATTTTGTCATGAACCGAATCGGGTCACCATCCGAACTGACGCCCGACCCGGCCCGCAGCAAGGCCCGAAGGGTGTTCCCGATCCCCACAGGCTGGCACAAGTGCCCGGGTATCAAAATAAACTTTGGGAACGGTTTACCTGAGTGAAAAATATAAATCATCCAACCAAAGTAAACCAAACAAAAGTAAAGGTTATAGTCAAATGTGCACTTAAACGAACTGGTTTTTGGTTCACAAGCATTCAAAACCCAAATAACACTAAAACATGATGACCAAAAACCATCCTGAGAACGGTCGCCTGGTGTGAGGACACCGCCCCTATGCCACCACCAAAATGCCACGTAGATTGGCCTACTAACAACCTGAACCACTGCTCCCAAAAGCTAAACCCTTACCTGTATCATAATTAAACAAATCTACTTACACCCAAGGGTGTATGTAGGGTGTGAGAAATCACTAGCAGGATATCACCAAGAAAAGATTCCACACACGACTATCAAAAGACAAACCATTTGCAATGCTAAAGAAAGAAAGAAAGAAATTCAAAAGAAATGGTTTTCATAAAACGTTTTAATGGAAAGATAGTTCAAGATAAACACGTTAAGGTAATAATTCAAGTGACATATCACGTATCATTGTGTATGCAAAGTATCCGGTAGCACCAAAGGATGGGAAAACCCCAAAAAGTGTACTAGAGCGTGTGGGACCCTAGAACGTCGTGTCTTGGTTAAACGTGGCTTAGGCGACCACGACCCTCAGAACATGTGGCTTAGAAGACCACGACCCTCAGAAAACATGGCTTAGAAGGCCACAACCCTCATATATCATATCTTTAGTTAGTGTTGCAATCTTCAAACTTGCCAGTGAAACCGGGTCGGGTCATCTCTGGAACACTAGCACAATAGTCCTAGTCTCCCCACCTAATACCTTGACTTCCCTCCTTGTGCTCACCTAAAGATCAAAGTTCACATATCATGTCACATTAGCACTTAGAGCCAAACGTGTCACGTGCACACTGATATCCTCTTTGAAAACCACACACACACACTAAAACTTTTTTTAAAAAAAAATTCTTAATCCACACTGCTTACGCTTTAAATTAAACTAGACGCATAACAAAATGAAATCACGTTGTTAATTAAGAAAACCAATAAGAAAAATTATTGAACAGTTTTCAAATACGTCGCAAAAATTTTTGAAGGTTAAAAAGTCACCCAAAAACCCCTTTATATAATAAAACATATTCTGAAACGCCAAAACACAAACTGCGTCATCCAAACTTTCTAACTCACACACTGCACAGTTTACAAATAATAATAAACAGCCAAATTAAGTTTTCACAACAAAAAAAATGGACTTGTATCACATAAATATGCTACTGGAAAATTAGATGCACATTTAAAAAGTAATCAAAACTTATTTTTCAGCAAGGAAACTAGTTAGCAGGGTGCTGAAAAATTAAACCAACATGAAAAAGATCGCCAGATGATAATTGATTTTGGAATCACCTACCTCAAATAGGAACAGAAAAAGACACGGTGCAAAACTCCTATTGCATAATGGTCACACCGTATTGCGCCGTCAAACTGGTCCTAAAACAGCAGATCGACAAACAGGTGCAATAATAATGTTAGCATAATAATAATAATAGTAATAACAATGATAATAATAACGTAAAAATAATAATAGTGATAACAATAACAAAATAATAATAATAATGATAATAATAACATAATATAATATAATAATAGTGATAATAGCCTAATAATATAATAATAATAACAATAATAATATTAATAATAAAAATAGCATAAAAATAATAATAATAATAATAATAATAACAATAATAATAATAATAATATGATAATAATAATGATAATAATAATAATAATGATGATAATATGGTAATACTAATAACATAATAATTATATCATGATAAAACGTTAATCACTTATTAAATAAAATAATAAAATAAAATAAAATAAAAGTAACAGAAAGAAAACAAACCAGGGAGGTGGTGCGTGGTTTAGGGAAGAGGACAGGGATGGGCATATACCGGGGGTGCGGGAGGCTGGTCCGACGCGGGTCCGGCGTGGGTGAAACAGGGACGGTCCGACGCGGCTCCAGCGTGGGTGCAACAGGGATGGTCTGACGTGGCTGGTCCGGCAAAGGGAGTGGTCAGTAGCAGAGGAGTGCAGCCGGTTGCTGTCTGGTGCGGGTGTGCAGTAGAGGTGAGGTCCCGGCGGAGAGGTCCGGCGGAACGCAGTTGGGGCGGAGGAGGGAGGAGAAGTGGAGGAGCAAGTGCAAGGGTTAATGGGTGCGGCTAGGCGGTCCGACGTGGGGTAACTGGGGCGGCCCGAGGCGGAGGGGTGGTCCGGCGGCAGTGTGGCAGGGGGAGAAGACGTAGAGATGGAGAAGAAGAAGGTGGATAGGAGGAGAAGAATAAAAAGAATAAGAAGAGGAGGAGAGAAGAAAGAGAAGGGGAAGGAGGCGCGACAGGTGAGTCGGGGAAGGGGCGCACCACGGATGGAGGAGAGAAACGAGGGAGAGAGAAGAAAAAAACGTGGGGAGGAAGAAAAAAAGAAAATAAAAAAAATAAAAAGAAAATAAAAAAATGAAGTGGAGGGTGGCGGCTAGGGTTTCGGGGGGGGGGGGGGGAAGAGTTAAACAAACAAATTAAAATAAATTAATAATAATAACATCAAAACAATAATAATATGATAATAATATTAATACAAATAACATAATAATCAATAAGAATAATAATAATATTAGCATTAATAATAATAACAATAAAACCATAATAATTATAAAAATAATAATAACAATAATAATAATATAATAATAACAATAATATAATAATCATAATACAATAATAACCAATAAAACCATAATAAATTTTATCTAGTTATTTAATGTTCGTGCATGCCCGTGCGCCAAGCGATGTAAGGCCAACGCGCATTTATCAGCGCCACTGCGGAAACCCCTTATCGATTCAGCCCACACTTCAACCAAGAAATTAAATAAACCGACAATCTAATATCATGTAATAAAAATTTGAAAATTAATGTCGTACCTCTAAAGAGAAGTCTGGGCATGACAAACATAAAGACTAGCATGATGAACTAGATGTTTAGGTATTTATTCCTCCTAGAGTGTCAAAATGTTCATCTCATGTACTCTTTTCAAATAAGGAATATGGAAATCTTATTTTTTTTATTAACAATCAAAAGATAAATTAGTAGACTATTAAGAAAAAATATCAATTCAATATTATTGATTAACTTTTTGAAGAGCATATATGGGAATATTTGTTTTAAATGATTGACCTAGAATCACCGTACCACCATTTCAGTGTCCATGAAAAAAATATACCTTTGAAAAAATTCAAGAGATCTTATGAAAATTTTGTGTTCTATATTATAATTTTTCTTAAATATATAAATCATGCAGTGTGAGGGATTTTATGAAAAATGTTATCATATGATCATGTATTATTTTTCTTTTGTGTTCATTGAAGATATATCATTGTTCCTCATGTCATAGGATGTGCACAGTTACTATTTGGGTATCATTTTTTGAACATTGAAGTAAAGTCATCAGTATTTAAATCCTTCCAAATGAGCTTTTTCTATCTGTGAAGTCAAAATTCTAGTGAATGTGATATCTGGGAGGGGTGTCATGTTGGATCCAAAAATATAATGGAATTGAAATCCTCGGATCATCCTAGAAATTTGTTTGAGATCTAATTTTTCTATGTTTTTACTGGTTACCATATATTATAAATTCATTATTTCTACTAGATTTCATGTAATGTGTCTTATTTATTCAGTATTGGTGAAAAGATTGAATTGAACAATGACAGTCAGATATCTATTGAGGAGATGACTAAATGGTTGACTTCATAACTAGTTTTTATTCTTCTGGAACAAGGTTTAAGTTATGATATTTTCATTTATCCTTATAGTATATTATATATATATATATATATATATTTTGAGGGGATGTATATATCCGCATATAAATCATTATAGTAATTACCTCATGATAATAAATAGCCTAAAAAGGATCTTGAGTTTGCAGTTGTTTTCAATTCACTCAAAATGTGGTGACCCTTCCAATTTGGTGAGGGGATTAAGGAATATTATAATCATAAAACAATGAGATATATTTTTTCCCATATGTATATTAATATGTCACAATGAAGCTAGGTTGATTAAATTAAGATATTTTATTTCGATAATACATACACTCTTGGGAAATAAATTTTTTTTGCAGATGCATTGGGAAGAAAATGTTCTACATCATATGTAATGGAATTTTTTGAGGATTGGACTCTAATGAGTTTGTTTTCTAAAATGAGATTTATATTTGAATATGTTGTTTTTCAAGATATCATGGATACCCTATGATAAAAATTTACTTTTTATGTGAACCTTTTTCTGGATGATGTGATAGAAACATAGTGAAATTGATTTAGTGAAATTATTTTTTGTGGGAATATTTTAGGTCAGTGGTCTTTGACGCCTTGTGGTTCTTTCTACCTCCATAGTAGGTTGTTTTTTCAGTGAGTCTAGTGTTTTTGGAAAGTGAAAAAAAATGATTCATACAACCTAGGGATACCATGATTTATCATGACTAGAGACATCTCTATTTGTTCCAAGGGGTGAGGTTGTTGATTTCATATTTTTTATCAATATGTCGTACTTATTAAAAAATTAAGGAACAATACTAGAGACTTGAGAATTTTTGGTATCCCTTAAACATTACAGTATGGAAGTGGGTTGATATTTATATGTATTTATTCATTAGTCTACAATGTAATCCTTTTTGAAGGGATTTGATTTGATTGATTTTTTATCGATGAAAAAATCGGTGCATTTCCCCCCAATAATGGTGATGAAAAATGTGAAACTTCACGGGGACTTTTATGTATGAGAGATTGTGAGTCCTCAATGGGTTCCTTCTATGATTTTATCCTATAGGGTCCCAAGGTTCATTTAAATGTTCTGTAATGATTTTCAAGATGTGGTAGGTACCCATATTAGATTGAAAATGGGCTATCATCTGTAGATGTAAGGATAGATTGAAAGGGTTATCTTGGTTCCTGAGAATATTCTCTAGGCTTGTGTACAAAATTTTGGTGGAACATGGGCTCATAATTTTCTTCTTATTGAGTTTTCCAATAATAATATTTATCAAACCTTTATTAGGATGGTTCCCTTTAAGTATTTTTATGGGACGCCATGTAGATATACCTTTAATTGGTAAATTTGGGAGATAATTCCTTGGTTGGGAAGATTCATGTTCATGAGATATTTAGTATGGTGAAGTCAATTCGGATAAGAATGATGTCGATGAAATTTATTCATAAATATTATACATACCATCTTCTCAAGCCTTTTGAGATTGAAGTCGGTGATCATGTTTTCTAATATTTTACCAATGTTTGGACATTGTTGGTTGGTTAAGCATGGTAATTTGAAATTAAGGGTTATTGTCCCCGTTAAGATCATTGGATGACTAGGTAAGGTGGCCTATCCATTAGACCTACTATATTTTTTTAATTCATTCCATGACATGGTTCATGTTTCCAACCTATGGAGTCATATACTAGATTACTCTAGTATGATTGTTTCGGATGATGTCGATCTTTAAACCAAATCCCCTTTGGTTGAGTATCCAATTTAGATTATGGATCTCCAACAGAATGTATTACATGGTAATATTATTCCTCCCATCTGTGTACTATGTAAATGTTTATTGGATATCTATTAGATGTGGTAGAGGAGTATTTTGATATAGTAGTACTAGACTTCTATTTTTTTGAGTCCATTATTCTGAGGGCTTTGTATGGTTCGGAAAATTTAATGGTGGGGAGATTGAAACACATCACTATTCTTTAAATATACTCCATTTTTTTCATTGTTTTTCATCCATGTTTGGGTTCACTTGATGGATTCATATGAATTTAGAGACTTCTTTGGGGGAAATACCTTAGATTTCATGGATGTTTGACTATTTTAACAATTGGAGTCTAATTATTAATGTGTTGGAGACATAGAGGGGTTCTCCTAATGTTTGGAGATCATCTGAAGTTTGGTTTTTAGTATTTCTTTCAAAACTAGTGATTTATGAATTTTTCTAGGAAGTTACTCATTGTGTAATGGTATTACATGTTATGTAGTGTAGCATAGGTATATTATATGAAAAAACTTCAAGGAATATAGGATTTACATGCCGTGTAATGAGATCACATCATGTACTATCCAAAATTATGCTTTCAATAAAAATACAGTGAGTTTTTTGTGTACTTGAGCTTCTTGGAATACCTGAAGTTTATTGGGATTATATCCCATGTAATAATCATGAGTTTTTTATTTTTGGTTGTATAACATTTGATTTGTAATTTCAATCTTTTTCATCCCTTCTCCCTATAGACCTATATGCTATCGGGGGTGATTTTGGAGACCACTGAACCACATTAGTCATTCTTCTTGATGATTGAATGTTTTTGCAGTTTTAGTGAATTTCTTAGGCTAAGAATCAGTTTTGGTTCATCATTCATTTCGTCAAATATGTTTCATTGGGTGTGGTTGGGTTTCATATTTTTGATCGAATAGTTTTATTTATCAATCCTGTATAGTTTCCATTCATGACTTGTATTTATATAGTACATCTCATGGTTCCCAAACCCCGTTGTCAAATGAAGCATGGTTTTTACCAGTATGAGAAAGGTGAATCTAAAAAATTCATTAGTTTAATTAATTTATTGTTTTCCATGTTAAATTTATTTTTTTCATTTATTTTAATTAATAATGGTTTCAGAGAATTTGTTATAAATTCAAATGTTATTAATGATGCTTTTATTTGAAAAAATAATTTCATGACTTGGAAATGGATTTTCAAAAATGGTAGTGTATTTTTGTGGAATTAAAAATGTTTTATAACATATTGACCATTGTTTTGAAATGTATTTTGACAATTGGATCATTGGGAACATTATGAAAAATGATAAAAAGACATATGTTGACTTAGTAAATGTGAAACAACATAGAGGTATCATTTCTGTGTTATTGGTGCACTATGGTGGGACTCCATATTGGTTAGACTCAATTTTATGCCCATTTTTGCAATTTAGTGTCTATTGAGGAGTTTTTCCATAGGATAGAGCCCTATATGATGTGCCCTAAAATTAACAGTTACTTACCACATGATTTTTTTTATCATGGTTTCATTATCATAGGTTTTTATATCAGTTTTCATCATATAAAAACACATGATTGATAATTTCACTATAATATTTTTACCTGTAAATCTCTAGATGAAATGATTTCTATACTATTTATATCACTAATAGATTTCATTGTTATAGTATTGATAATTTGAAATGGTTTTATTTAATATAATGTGAAAATTATATAAAAATGAAATGGATATATGAAAATGGTTTTTCAAACTACTTTTGTTTTGAAAGAAAGAAATATAGAATTATTAGTATTAAAAATTGTATACACCAAATGGAGGAATCATATAGGTCTTAGTTAAATTACCTTAATTTTTCTATTAGTATTTTAATATTTTTTTCATATAAGTAATGGGAAGGGATTCTAGTAGCATACCAACTTATCCATGGTCTTTTCCTTCAAATCATGGTGTTTTGGAGGTGGTTGTTAGTGACATGGAGACTTTATTGTCCAGATTTGTTCATATTAATTTTTTTGGAATTGTTTACTTGGACCAAATGGATATTTCCATATCATTTTATTCAATATAGTACATTGATTTTATGTCATCATTTTTTAAATACTAAACTTTTTCTATTTTCATACATCACCTCACCATGTGATGGTCAGATCGGGTGTATGGTTTCGCTGACTCGGGATGGTTTGTTACAACAATTATACAATATTATAAATCCAAAAAAATAAAAACATATCTATGTTAATCTATATACTCTAAATAATATTTTTCTAGGGTATTAACATAAAATACACCTTTATGATAACTCAATGTATTATATTTCCAACATTATCCATGAACTCCATTATTTAAACGAAAATAGTAGTCTCATAAAATGTTACATATATAATAAAAATTAATTATAATGTTCCATTATAAATATAATAAGGAACATTATACCCATTTAATTTTTAATTCCAACTGATTTTATGTCATATTATTCGAAATTCAATGTTTAAAATTATTTTTTGTATATATTACAATTTAACCAAATGACGAATGCTAAAAAACTTAGCGACTAATGATTTTTTAACCATGTAATGTAAAGGGAATACATTATGTAAATATATTAAGAAGTAATATAAATTTTTGAAATACATTTAATGTATACTTGGTGGTAGATTATGGTATTGACATATACAGGGTTTTAAAAATAAGTGTAAGATAAACAAAATTGGCATACATGGTATTGGTGTAAGAAAATTATTATCATGGTTAATGGATGATAATGAAATAAATTTTTGATGTCACTAAAGTGATAATATAGATAATATGTAAATGGAAAGGTGAAATTATCCTCATATAGAAAGGACAAGTAATGATATATAAGATGATGTTTTAATAAAGAGTAGCGGATCATTAAGATATTATAAGGGACTATGTTTTAAGAGTACGTTATTCATTATGATTATTTAGTATATTCAATGAAATTGATGTTATTCAATAGAATTGAGAATTTAAATATGGATTTTAATATAATGATATATTATCTAAATTAATGGCTGATATAGTTGGTTAAAATTTCTTAATCTTCATTAATTATGATCTAGTTGACGTTTGATGGAGTTTGATATTCTGTTGATAATTTTATTTGAATTTTTAAGAGATAAAAAAAATTAAGTCCACAACACATTTATCCCCATTATAATATTTTACCATATTAACAGAAATAATGATTTAAATATAGAATTATTGGTATACAAAATACAATTACAATGAATGTTTTATAATTATAAATATAGATAATTAATTCGATGCTATAAATTTTGATTTAAATATCACATCATTATCTGATAGAGTTATACAAATAATGTTCATGATACATTTTTTTCACACCATAAATCAAGGAAATTATTCCATTAAAAATATTTCTATAATGAGGTAGTCCATGGATTTTCATTTTTCCCTAATGAATATTTGATAATTATATATTTCATCCTCCCATTCAATTTTTTATTCATTGTAATTCCATTTTTAACTAGAAAATGAAGGAATCCTTATATGTATAATAATCCCACAATTTATACACCAAATCCCCACATTTAATGGCCCAAAGGGAAAAAAATTAAATTTCCTAAACACCTATATACAAAAGCGATAATTTCATTTAGGGAAGTCCTTTGATATTGACAAAATAAATAATTCAACTTGGTGATTGAAGAAGATGGACAATAATAATTATAATTTTTTCGTGGAATTGATCTTAGTATGACTCTGCTAATAATAAAGTTAATGGTCATGTTGATATTTTTTATAGTTAATACATTTAACTCACTTAATATATATATAATAATTCCAATATTTTATTACTAGAAGGGGAAACGGTCTAAACCAATACTGCATAAAATATTGATTAAATTATGTAGTGGGTATTATCATAAAAAAATTATACAGATACCTATAATCAATAAGATATTTATTTCCCTTGAGAATTATATATAAGAGGATGAGGGAGTGTTATAATTGTGATTTTTGAGTGATCCTTGACAAAAATGTGAGGGGTTATGTGTATTTTCATTAAGGAGCAATCACATAAATAATTGTATCCATTGAAAAATGATTTTAATATTTGTGTGCACTAAAAATTAAAATTTTGACACCCCTTGGATATTACTTTTCATTAGTGAAGGTATTCAAAACATTCTTTTGATGTGGGAAATAAAGTATTCAAAAACAAATTATTCATTGAGAGTTCAGTCAAGGTAAGGATATATTATTCATTATTAATAAAAACACTTGAGAATGATCAAATAGTTTGTAAGGGTTAGAGTGATAAAGGATTAAATAGGATTTCACACTTATTTAACCCCTTTTTTAGGGTGCCGTGAGATATATATAATAACTTCTTGGTCAAAAAAATTAAAAACACATCCCATAGTTTATAGCTTCAATCTGAATCTTACAAATATATATTTGGATTATGGTTACAAATGGTCTTATTAGTAAACCCATTTATTTTTTTATACATATAACATTGAATAATTAAAATGATAAATTTTTTTGTATTCTACATGATCATGAATTTAATTTTATAGAGTAAAAATAATATGATATTGTTTAGAGAATTTATAGTTAAAGGCTTTATTTTAGTAAGACAAAAAAATATTTTAGTCTGTTTGATGATCGATAAAGATTTCATGAAACCCATTTAATATGCTACTTAATTGGAAATATGGGAGACATATAATATTGTAATTACCTTGAACCCAAAATCCCATAGTTAGTGGTTACATTGTAAAATTATAATAATATAAAAGTAATATCATCCAGAAATACCAAAAATTTTAGTAGCATTGTAAAACTAGAGAAAATATTGATCCTTACATTACTATTGAAAATATAATATATAATATAGAAAATCATTTGATAACACTATTATTCTTTAATATTTAACTAGAATGTTAATAATAATAAACATCTTGGAATCCTAGGTAAAAATAAAACATAATAAAGAGGTGAGATCGGATCTCTAATAAGGGTTAATAACAATATAATCTATCATTAATACGATTAAAAATTTATAGAAAGGTAAATAACTTATCCACATGTTATTTTGTCAATTACATGAGAATAATATATCAAGAATAAAACCTTTTCATGCAATTCAATATAAATAATCACATGAGATATAAAAAATAACCATGGATATTCAACTAATCGAATATTCACATGTGAATCAATATATATTATCATAATAAGGTAATGAATAATTTTGGACATCAAAATCATACTGTGAAGGAATGAACAATGATAACATACATAAATGGGTAGGGCATCAGCTAATAACAAAACATGTTTGTCTCATGAGACCTACCGATGCACATTGGGCATACAGTTGGTCCTACATATCACTAACAATGTATTTTTAATTTATCATTTAATATGGGTGAAACATAGTCAACTTATAAAATTTTATTTAAAATAGAAAAAGATATGTAAATAACCTTTCCCTACTAGTAAACATAATCACAAACCATCCAGAATAATATGGTGAATGAAAAAAAAACAAAAAATCCCCAATAAAACTGATAATAAGGCATTTAAAACAATATGTATGATAGTATCATAATATTTAAACCTCAAGGAATAATAATATTCAATAAATGATTCTCAAATCTCTTAAATAAAATTAAATGAGTTCATTTTTTCTTGACGAAAATACAATTTTCAGTATAAAATATCTTTTTATTTTCCAAAAACTATGTAATTCTAAGATAAAAAAATTTATTTGAAAATAATCATGCAAAATTGTACATGAAGCATCAAAAAATTACAGCTTCATGATCATGGAAAAATTATCTCATAATTAATTTGTTAGAAAACTTCCCTTCTATAATGTTTTTGAATTGTCTCGAAGAAGATTGGTCCAAAAAAGAAAACTGATTCTATTTAAAACATTATGTGAAATTTAAAACATGAGTAAAAATGTCATTAAAATTTTATAGTATAATATTAAAAACCATATTTTAATTAGTTTTATAAAAAATAGATATCAAATAAAAATGTAATTTTAACGACTGCATTGAGAATATATTTTAAAAATAATAATATCACTTATAAAGAGAATTTCACTGAAGTGAGCATTAATAAAATTAATATATTATGTGTATAGACATCAAATATACATAATAAATTGTAAATATAGTAATAAGATAAACAAATTTATTCCACACACAATCATTTTTTACATAATCAATGAAGTTGGATCATAACCCAATGAATGGAAATTGAGTTTAAAAATGGCTTCACACTTAAAATTTTTCATATCATATGCCCCATAAATGAAAAAAAATTATCAAATGATACATTGAATAAAAAATATACTGAAATTCATGATATGATATATCAAAGGTTAGAATATACAACACATGAAATAAACATGTGTTGAATAAGTAATATATCTCACATATGTAAAAGTGAGATGAGAAACCCTTATCTGAATCTTCTATTTTGTTTTTCATAAATTGAACTCATGTATAAAGGTTTGAATAATGTGATTATTTCATTGCGCAAAAATATTCAAATTTATGATATGTTTTAATATACTTTCAATAAACATCACATCTCTTTCATTAATGATTTTACATTATTTTCACTGTTTGGGGTATTCATTTCATGTTGTTAGGGATGGTTCATTCTTTATAATTGTGGATTTTCTTTTACAATGGAAATAAAACTATAAAAGTCAATTTAAATTGTATTAATGAATTCCATATTTTTTCAATTGTCTCATATATCATTTTTTTTGTAACCCAAAGATGGTTAGTTTTATATAATTATAATGATAAAAGATTAGTTTATTTTGGTGGTTTTTATTACCATCATGTAATAGATTAATTTTATTATATATTATGTATATATATATTATTTTAGAACATGAAATGGGTTATAATATAACTATTAAAATTTTATTTCACCATAATAATACTTTTATTACCATCCATGAAGGTGGTGATTTAAAACAAAAAAATCATTGTCCATAAAGATGTTTAACCACAATAATTTAGCCAATGGTTTAATTTCATTGAATAATAGAATATATGAAAAGCGTTGAATATAACATATCCAATTAGAAATATAAAATTTTATTATATAAATGACACTATATTTATTATGATTTTATATAATAGTTAGTTGATGAGACGGTATAAGAAGAATGGAAATTACGATAGGTGGTTTCATAAAGATTACTATTGAATATCTCCTCCTTCAAGGACCCCTTAGGAAGTATAGAATTTTTCAATGGGTGATATAATAATAACATAGAAATGGGTAGAGTTGGTAAGTGAGTATTTTTAGATATTTGAAGATATTCATGTTTTGTGAGGAAAAAGGGTGTGGTGAGGTTTCATATTTATACTTGAGGAAGGGATGGTATTTTGTGATTAAACAATGAGTATTTAATATAAAATTCAAACAACATTTGGGTGGAAAAAATTAAAAATAAAATGTTTGATAATTAATTTTTAAATTTATTTTTATGGTATATAAATACATCAATTACCAATTTAATTTTGTATTTTTTTTTATTTTATGCTTTCTATTTTTAATGTTAACTCGCTGCATTATTTTACATATATTACTGTAAATCATTATTTTACCGTGGTATTTTTTTCACTATAATTAAAATAACCATATAACCAAATTTTGACCCCATTACTCCAAATATAGAAACTATATTACTTTATTAAAATTATAAAATTGATAATAATCAATTCTGAATTCATTATGAATAAAACAATTAAAAGAGTTTTGTTTTGAATAGGTAAAATCAAGGTTTTTAAATTTTCTAAACACGAGTTTCTAATTAGAACACCTTGTTAAATTTTTCTTTTCATACCTAGGTTTTTATCAAAAATATGTTTTTAAAATATTATATTAAAATTATTTCATAACAGTTATAGTATTTCGAAAAAATTGTACATTTAGTTTTGAACATAAAAATCAAATTTTTTAGGAAATTACAAAAAAATTATCCTATGCTAATGTTTATTAAATTTTCTAAATTTTAAAAAAAATTATGTTTTTAAATTTATAATGGAAAAAATAGAAATCATATTATGATGAGAACATATATTTGAGGAATAAAATGAAATTAGTTAAAAATGGGTTTCATTTCATAAACATAATTACATTTGTATGGAATATGACCATGAAATTTATTTCATAATATTTCAAATCCTGTTAATACCAACCAATTTATATTCCTTTTTTTAAAATTCATGTTATAATAATTATATTTAGGGAATTGTTTATCCTTTGCATTCTATGGAATGTTACCTATCAAATATTATGTTCTTTAGTTGTATCAGTTTGTTACATTATCCCCTCCTTCAGTAAATGTAATCCATGAAATTTAATCTTATGATCGGTAATCATGGATTTAAATTTTAAAATTACCCTTTTGGAAATCACACAACATAAAAAGGTTTAATAAAATATGATCTTAAATAGAGTGGAATGAAAATTTGAAGGTATTTATATAACTAGATTACTGAATATGGATACATTAGTGGGAATTAAAAACATGTACATGGAAATGAAATCTAAATATCATGTTCTAATGAATAGTGATATAGCAACAGATTATTATAAATTTTACCACAAGAAAACCATAAATCTGCTGTGGGTAAAAGGTTCATTGATTTTTAACTAAAAAATTGAACTGAATAATTTTTTTTGTTCCATAATAATTTTTTTACAGTTTATGAATTATTTTAATTCCTAGATTAAGACCTTAAAAATATAAAACTATTTGATATGTATAGTATCATCCTTTAATAAATTCCCACCACAAACATATCATTTCTCCAAAATAATCTTTATGATTTATTCCACAAAAAAATTATTTTTATCTTAATCATACAAGGTTCCAAAAATGAACATATCCTTAATCATAGGAATTTTTTAATTAATTAAAACTATGTTATACTCAAAAGAACATCATGTAGAAAATTTTTATATGATGCACATTTATCACCCATTGGTTTTGGGTTTACGATTCTTGACCTTTTTGGGTGTGACAATTTTTCACCTGACCAACATTTTTTCCTTTTTATATAATAATATTAATATAATCTGTAAGAAATTCAAAAAAACAACCTTAAATAATATCTTATATGATTCATTTTTAATTCAAAAAATAATAATAACCCATATTAAATCATTATTTTTTGGACTCTCTCATATTCTTGTAACAAATTCCATTGTAATTTTATCCCTTACTATAAGAAATTAATATTTAAAAATTATTTGTTATGATTTATGAACTAAAATCAACTTTTATTGAATTTTATTATCCATACAAAGATATAATCCACTAAAACTATTTCTAAAAACAAACATATTTGGATCATATAGTCCAATATTCCTAAATATATTAATCATTAAAAACTCTTCCAAAATTCAACGAAAAACATTTCATAAAATCATTAATATGTGAAACCTAAAAAAATGCAAGGTCTGAAGAAATGAAAAGAAAGATACTAAATTTATTAAATAAACATTCTATTAATCAATAAAATAGTATGATGTTTACCATAATCATCATGTACCAAAAAATTTAGAACACTGATAACATATTCTCCTAAAACATGTTAATATCCATAAAACATTAATGGATAAAATATCAATTTTTTATTATATTCCTTAAATACAAATATTTAGTAAACTCAATTAAAGATAAACCATCAAAATAATTAACCATTGTCAGGGTCACCAATGTTATCTAGTAATCATATCTGTATACCTTTTATCTGAACATTGGGAACATTTTATGGTTTATCAGCCATCCATCATGTGTTCTCCATGTGTATCAAATTGTCACTAAATAACATTTCATGGCCATATGTGACATTCAATGTGTTCTCTAAAATACTATAAAAATTGACTTTGTAGTGAAATGCTTATATATTATGAGAGTATCATCAATATAATACTTTTATAATATATTTCATCATTCTAAATACCCAAGGATAGTATTCATTCAACTCCAACTATATCAATCCTCTAATGTTGACCTTGATCCCTTAGCTTATTCTGAGTTATACTCCCATGACACTCCTGGATTTCATTACAATAGTTATCATTATCCTTATAGTGGAATAATTAGACATTGGTTAAAAAAATTTTCCTTGAAATCATGATCATGTTGTCCTTTATTTACACACATAGTTGAAAATCATTTTCCTTTTAAGCATATACCATGGTATTTCCTTCAACAATTATAAAATGTTGGAAAATCTTTCTTTTCCATTCCTCCCTTTACAATCCTTTTCCATATCATACTCTTATTCTATTGTATCCAATAAAATTCATAATACATATATAATTATTTATATATTTTCATAACATATAAAAACACATCCACATATGATGTGAATTTATTGGAGAATATATCCCGTAAAAATATTGTCTTCAGACCATTAATTAGATGTTCTTTATTACTCTTTGGATCTAGTTCATTGAATCATATCTCATTTCTTATACTAGGTACCATTTATAAATGATTTCATAAACAAAATTATGAACAATAATATGTATTTTTGAAACTAGTGAAACATGTATTATTAATTGAAAATTTATGTATAGATGGTCTTTAAATAATATGTTTGGATTTATTAAGAGAATTTAAAAATTTTGTTATAGGGTTTCACTCTCTATATTATGTTTTCTTAAATATAGTTCTCATGGTTTCTTCTAAATATCAACTAATACCAACTCAATAAACCCTTACCCTAGTATCTGAGATTCAATTATTACATTCTTATATAGGGATAATATGCAAGGAATCCCTTCATGAATTACAAAAAAAATAGATGTTATGAAAAACTATATACATTTTACACCCTTACATTAAAATTGTAAATAAAAAATATATAAGTGTGAATGATTTCATAAAACTATTATTATTCATCTTAACCGTACTTATCAATCATAAAAAACATATAGGAATCTTTGGAAAAAATTAAACATAGGAAAGGGGTGATCATATATGCATGGTAAGCTTTAAGATTATTAAAATATATCACAAATAAGAATTATAATTTATGGAATGATAAATTACTGAAACAAAATCAATTTAATGAATAACATGATCATAATATACCCAAAATAAATTACGATAAAATATTTCCATAAAGATAATCACATTAGCTAGAAAAGATTACCATCGATGTTCTGCTAATTGTATAATTAAATGGAAAGCAATAAAAACTCTCACAATAAAAGAATTCATAATTCCATAAATCAAAAAACACACTATAAATACTTCATCCATGAAACCATGCATAAACAGCAATGTAATAATACAATACCTACACATGTTTGTCTCATGAGACCTATCGATGCATCACTGGGCTATGTATGACCCCTCTCATCAATTACAATGTCAAATAAATTCCTCAATTGAATTTGGCGAAACATTGTTAATATATATATATATATTTAATAATTTCAGAATATTATGTTTAAATAACTTTCCCCAATCAACAAACAAAATCCTAAACCATTTATGGTAATATGGTAAATGGTATTAAATTTGTACACAGTCAATCAATATATTCATAAATAAATCAATAAAATATAAAATATGGTATTATAAGAGATCTACCTTAATAATGAATAAGTTTCAACAATGGATATTTACATAAATGAAAATACATTAAATGAGATCATTAACAAATTCTTGACTAAAATTCAATTTTCACCTGAAAATTGCTTATTTTTTATAAAAAAATCACAAATTATAAATAAAACCAATTATTTGAAAATATTCTTATAACACTGTTATTGAATATTAAAATATTTAATGTTTCAAGATGTCCTGAAAATCCATTCTGGGTTTAAATTCTAAAAAACATTCATTTGATAATTTTCTCAGATAAGCTTTAAAGAAACACATTTAGTAAATGAAAAAAAAATTAACTTTAAATTTTTTTTAAAAGATAAGAATGAGTAAAAATGGCTTCTAACATTCAGATTATAATAGTAAAAAACATTTATTGGAAATAATTTTACCAAATAAGGACATGAAAAAAATCCTATTTTTATGGGAAACATTACGAATATTATTTTTTAAGAGAAATCCACTTAAAGAGATCATATCATTTAAGTGAGTGTTAATAAAATTAATATATTTAGTTTATTAACAATATATACACATATATAATTTGAAATAAAATCCTTATATAATAAAAATTAATTTCACACATATTCTAATCATGACATATCAATGATGTATATGTTTAACTTAATGAATATAAATTGAGTTACGAAATAAATTTCCACATGTAGTCAGTCAAATAGTATACCAAATATATAAAAATATAAAATTAAAAATTAAATTCTACTAATATAATTATATTATTACTCTAATATATCCAATGTATTTATATAAACCACACACATGAAATAAGTGATGAAAAATGAATACATATCACAAAAAGAAAAAGTGAGACGAGAACCCTTTAAACTGTGATTCCCTTTAGTTGTGTTTACTTTAACCTCTTATATTAAGGATTAACAAATATTAATAATTCAATAAAAAATATATTAATATTTTTAATGACACATGTGATAATTATAAAACATTTTACTAACAATTTATAAATAATATTTCATTATTTTCAATTTTTTGGGTGAGTCCATTTCCTTGTGTCATTTACAGTACGTTTGTATATAATTTTGCATTTTTTATTCCTATGGGAAATAAATATATATAAGGGAAATTAAATTGTACTCATTAACATATATAATTAAAATGGTCTAATATTCAATTTTTTATTCTGAAATGAGGATGATCCATTTGGTAAACTGATAATGATAAATGTTTAGTTTGTTTCACCTATTTTTTCGACCACCATGAACTTGTTTAGATTTATTTAATATTATGTACATATATTAGTTAAATGAAATTAAATAAGTTATAATATACCAATTAAAATATTATTTTACTTTAATAATAAATTTATGAAAATATTTTAAGGAGGTAATGGAAAATGGAAAATCATTATTCGCAAGGATGGTTGACGGTCATAATTTTCACAATGGTTTGGTTTCATTGAAAATTTGGAGATAAGAAAAATGACATATATAATATATTCTATTAATATTATAAAATTTTATTATATACATGATAATGGATTGATTAGGATTTTCTTGATGAATGATGTTAGGAGAATGTTGAATAAGAAAGGAAATTGTGAGAGGTGGTTTGGGAAAGCTAGCTCTTGAATATAAATTCCTCAAGGACCCCTTATTAATCGTGGAACTAGTACTTTTCATAGAAAAAAATAAATTACACTTGGTGAATATGAGGAAGAGAAGGTTTTTAGATACTTCAATTTAATAACGGCTCATTAGTATAAAATGGATGGTGAGGTGTAGAATTTATACTTAAGGAGGGGGTGGGTTTACGTTATAAAATAATGATTATTTTATATTTAAAGAAAACAAAATTTTGGTGGAACCATTTAAAATATATATATATAATAATTAATATTTTTATATATTTTTATGGTTATGAAACACATCAAACATCCATTTAATTTGGTAGTTTTTAGGTATTTTTTATTTTTACCTTCTACAGTAACCCACTATATTACTTTACCTCTACTATGGTAAATCATTTATTAAAATGTTAAATTTAGTTTATATGAATGAAAATGAAATATTAAAGAAATTTGATCCTATGGATTCAAAATTTATAATATATTTTAATTGAATAAATTTATAAAATTGATAAAAATAAATTCTTAATATGATACATTTATAACCCATAAAAGTAGTTTTTTAAGGGAATTTTATTGTTTTGAAATTGCAAAGAATCTATTTTTAAAATGTAAATAATTATGTATTGTTTAATTAAATAAATAAATTTTTATAATAAATAATATTTCATTTAGAATATAATAATTATTTCATAATAGTAATAGAATTTCCTAAAAAATAGTATTTTTACTTTTTAACACAAATATCAAATTTTTTAGAAAATTCCAAAAAAATAACCTCATCTAATTTTTATATGAATATTCCAAAAATCAATTTCATTTTGTATAATAAATTTTTGTTGAGTTTTAAAAAAAATTATTTTTCTTGTCATGGAATGTAATAAATATCTTTTTTTAAGGGAAAAAATATATGAATAGTAAAATCACATTACTGATAATTTTTTTGCATTTCCAAATAATATTTATACATTTAATTAATATTAAAAACATAATTATTTCATAATAGAGTTATTCCTATTCTGACCCACAAATCTAATGTCTATTTAGAAACTATCATGTTAAAATAATTATATTTTGGAAAAATTTTATGATCGGTGTTCCATGCAACATAAGCAATCAAAAATAGTGTTCTTTTAAAATCTCAACATGGTGCAAATTTTATTTTAGAAGTTACTATAAATTGAAATAAATTAAACCCCAAAAATAATTTCAAACTACAAAGCTGGTAACAATAAGTTATTAATGGAAAATTTTGGATAATGGTATCCCATGTCAATAGTCACGGAGAAGGACAACAAGAGGAATATGATCTCTTGTGAGGTAGATAATACCATAAAGGTAAATGTGATTGAAATTGTTATTGCAAAAATATATAATATACATTTGAAGTTTTTTGGCATTTTTAAATATATATTCCAATGTATTGATATATAAAATTATAGATTACAGGGATGAAGTGGATATAATATCTAGTTTTCTATTCATTATATGATTATCGATATATTTATACCTTTCCTGAAATTGTATAATACATTCAAATAAATAAATGAGTATAATGTGAATTCATGGTTAAGTTTTCCACCTAAAATGAAATTTTAAATCAATATGATTATTCTATAAAATGATCAGTTGAATGTGTGAGTGATAAGATGAAATGGAAAATAAATTTTTATAGGGAACATGATGATGAAGTAAATGAGAAATTAGATAGTGAGAATAATGTCAAGTAATAATTTTCATATCTCAAAACACATCTTAAAAAGAGTATAAATCATGAAATCCAGAATACTAATTAATAAAAGAGATATATACTCAATTACATGTGAAAATTTAAAAAAATATCTATATGTGAGGCCAAAAAGGAAAAAATATTGATCTTCCTTCCATGGAATTGTCAGGAAGTTTATTTCACATACATGATAAATAAAACATGATATAAAAATGTATGTTTATTAATAAATCTAAAATTAAATGAAAGAGGCTGAAAAAGATGTGATATTTTTTCAATTTATTTGAAAAACATAGAATATGTGCATAGAATCATAAAATTATATATATATATAAGGATAATTTTTTCAACAAATCACATGAGATAAATAATAACTCAGTAATAGTTTTGAAAGAGATTTTTTTCTAGGATTTTTTCTAACAAGATGGCACTTTTTAGAAATAGTATATCCAATTAGAAGCCAATTATGATGATATCCATGAAGGATAATATGATAACTATATACCAAATATGAAAGTAAAATATATTATAAATCTGGAATACCTTACACTAAATATTAGATATATCAATTATAGAACAACTTAATATTAAGAGATTTAAAGATATAACAAAGTTGAAAAAAATCATCCAAAATTAGTATTTTATCCTTCATTTTCAATGAATCATCTTGTGTTTGAATGTGATCTATATTCCCTTTTTGTTAAGATAATACCTCAATATGAAAAAACAATGATAAAAGAGATAATAATTGTGGGTATTATGGGCCATGAATAATATATATGTTCAATTCCACTAGATTAAAAGGATAGTATTAAATAATCGACAAGGATAATCTTTTTTGTCGTTTCATTCACTATTGAATTTACAAAACATGAGTAAATGTAACATCATACATCAAATTTATCTTATGCATGAATAAACAACTCATTGTATATTGTATATTTTATAACAGATCCATAATGATATCTCATAAAGGATAGTAGCTCGACATATGGCTATATCAATCAATTCATTCCAACTGAGTGGTGGTAGTAAAATAAAAATCATATTTCTATGATTCCACTCACAATTCCATATCCATATAAGAATCACTTGAATATAGATTTAGGGTAGATTCCCTTAAATATACTACATTATTACAATACTAATAAACATTTCTCCATTTTCACCTTATATTGTTTCATATATAATAACTAATGATATAGTATTCCAATCCATTTTGGATGTCTTCCATTACATTTTTTTGAAATCCATCATTAACTTCACTATGTATTTTATTGTTTGAAATTAATTTTGAATACCAATCCAACAAAAAATATTGATTAATTTTAAAACAACTTCCCAGTATCGCTTAAATTCAAACACAATCCCTTTTTCGTGAAACAACAATGTTTAACCCTATAGACATTTAACGTGTTTAAAATGAAGAAAAATATCTATATTCATAAGTGAAAAAAATAGTTTCCCCAAGAAATATTTCCATGATACTCAAGTTGTAATGGGATATATTGTCTTCTACATCAATCACACGTATATCAATATTAATGCATAGTAGTCTCCACCATATAAAAGCATGCATTTTAATATTTTCCATTTGTCTAATGCGTCAATTTACTATGGTATATAGATAATTTCAATCCCATGTAGCCATCTAATATATTATCGATTCTCAAAGTATATATCAATCTAATAAATAGATACATCACATGTCATTCATCCCTATAGATAACCACATTACATGTTTCTTATCTAGATAGATATAAAATAACTAGTTATAGGCACACCCTCTGACATAATATCTCAATCAGGGTCTTATATTTGATACTTATTATATAAGAATACAAATATCCTCTTTGTTATGTTTCTATCGATGAAAAAATTAACATCATACCCAACCACCCCCATATTAGCTAAGTAAATATCTATACTTGAGTAAGTAGGGTATCAATGTATAAGGCTTATATAGATTGGAATCTAACAATATTTATGTATTGGAGACTCAATTATGATCCATGAACCCTCAGTATTCAAAATACATTTGTATGACACTCTAGGATATGTATTTTGTTTTTTATCTAATGCACAAAAGAAATCATATGCGTTATTTTATTCCCTATGAGTACATTTTGTGTCTCCATACAAGAATCTTAATCATGAAAATATAAAAAAAAAATTATTCCATATATTACTCCCGGAAAAAAACATCATTTAGGGATTAACAAAAACCCATACTATAAGAGGTCAGTTATTATTGAAAATCATGATATGTATATTACTATATTCATTTATATATCCCTCATTAACGAATTATAATATGGATACTTCTATTAAAATGATGCAATTTATATTAATAAACACATTAATAATATTTAACAAACCCATAATAATCATCTGTTTATCATGTTATATATGATAAAGAACCTGGTCATCCTTATGTTTGACACACATTTTGGGGTTTTGTTAACACATTACATCATATATATTTCATGACACATCTCTCTATTTCCATATTATAAAACCATCCCAAAACGTTATTTAGTAATAAACTTCTATGAAGAAACTTTGTTTGAATAATGGAGATATTTTGGAATCATACTATCAAACGTTAATATTCTTGAACATATTCGAACATTTTAACTTCATAACATAATATGTTATGATGTCAGATTTTATTTTCTACTTAGAACATGTTATAATTTCGTAATAATCATACTTATAACCCTATTACATCAAGTTTTCATTCAGAATAATTTAACTACATAAATTATTTATCACTAATTCATCCATAATCAGTTAGAATATTAAATAAAATTCACTTTAAAAATAGATTTTTGGTAATTTTTGAATTGTAAAATTTTATTTTTTTTAATTCCAAATACACTCCCACTGGCCTCTTTGCCTTTATATTCTATTCTTAATATATTTCTATGATTCACAAACCCTTTTGTGTAAATAAAGAACATTGTTTCCTGTCAATATAAATATTAATCCAATAGAGTATATAATATATAATATTTTATGTCTTCAAAACTATTTTTTAAAATAAGTATTTATTAAAATATACACTTGGTATCACGTACCATTCAAAATTTATTTATATAAAATTCCATCATTTCATGGACATTTTATAGAGTTTTATAAACTCTTTCTGGTAATTCATGGGAAATAAAATCATATTGAGATATTATTAGTCTTACCTACCAAAAATATGTTTCATTTACCATAATTATATTCTTGAGGAAAAATTATTGGGAATTTCATCCAATATTTCATCTTCTTGTTTGAACTTTTACCTACTGCTATATTTTAAAATGTACAAGAATCCAAACATGGTATAAAAAGTTCATATATTATTAACCGTTTGAGAATACCAGGTAAATATTATTTTATTATAATAATATTTTCATATCATTTCCATATATAATAATAGGAAAATTTCCCTCATGAAGACATGATATTTTTAGTCACCCAATAAATCATGTTATATAATTAAAAAAATCATTATTATTTAATTAAAAAATACTTATATAGTTTTATTAAACAAAAATAATTTTCCTACTCATATAAAGGTATAAATGACATAAAATACATAAAATGGGATAATTTTATCCCAGATTGAAATTTCAATGTTATCAAATATAGCAACTACCTTTCTCCATCACATGGATTGAGACATCATAATTAAATTATTTTCCTCTTTTGACCATCATTATATTTATAACACTTGTATATAAAATAGTAGATATCATATATTTGAGATAAAACAGAATTTATTTATATTCCAATTAATTTGTTATAGAATCCTTTATCTCACTAAGTCGTTTAACATATTGACTCTGATAGAATAAAATTTTACATACCTCATCATATTGAGTATATGAGACTAAAACCGGTGTACCTAATAACATTGAATATATGGGTTGATAGTAGTTTTAACCAGTTCAATTTTAACTAAAATTCATTTAGAACATAAATGAATCACTCTATACTTAAATAAGCAACCAAATTCGTTTGTTGGAAAAATTCAACAATCGGTTACTAAGGAAGAAAAATTTTTTATGTGTTGAATTTTTCTTTTGACCTTTTCTTGTATAAATGAATATATTTAACAACTTCTCATAATATTCTCTTCTTACATCAAGATTGTAAATATCAGGATTAATTATAAATATTATCGTGATGATGATGAAGATATTGTATAAAGATTAATATTTTATCAGATGAGTATCATGAATTATTAATACATTAATAAGGAATTTTATTATATTGGATCTCACTATTGTGATGCCCCCTTTATAAAATACGTAATATCCATAATGATTCAATGATATATATTTCATAAGGACATACTATAGTTACCCTGAATACTATATATATATATATATCTGGTAGATAGAAAATTTCAATCATATTATATATGACTCATAGATAGTGGATTGGAAAACACTTGTTCTAATCCATCATATGGATACACCTAACTATATTACTAAAGTTTCATAACCAATACATTTTTATAACTAGTGTTACCAAAATAAAATGATAATAATGATCCAACTGTATATAGTCAAGGTATTTTCATACTAAGATCGATAATATTTGAAAATTAGTCATGTTTACTAATAAATTTCTTTACATAAACAATATGATTTGGGGGAACATTGGTTGTGCTAAAAAATACCAAGTCGAATATTCAATGTCTTGAAAAGTTATTTTTTGGATGGAATCTCACATGTAGTATTTGTAATGATTTTTAATCTCCTAATCAAATCTCATGTAATTCCATTTTTGTATACATTCTTCCTATAATATTGTTTGGAGTCTTTTTTCCCTCCCCCAAAAAATATGTTCAAACCATATTGATATTTAACTCTTTATAAAAACTATATTTTTGGGTTTTTCACTCGAAATTCTAAGTCGATTATATTCATAGACTTTGGAATTCATCATATTCATATGGTACATGAACACTGAACGAAATTTAATAGAGTTATCCATATGACTATGTATAGTGTGACAGACAACCAACCCCATTTACCAACCTAGGCGAAGAATAAGCCTCCATGTTGTCAGGTAGTCAACCACAAAGTCCATCTACTCGAAGATAGTTTACTAAAAAGATAATAAATTTCATTATCACTCTAACACCGAATACTGAAGAACTAAATATAATTTCTTAACTTCAATTACAAACTGATTTCAAGGAAGATCAATAATTGAATTTATTGTAGATTAATTACTCTCTTGTCATGTAAGATATTTTTAGAATCAGTCTAAAAATTAATGGAAATCATACATCATTCATCATATAAATAATTTTTAAAAATATATTATGTAATGAATGAAAATTAAATAAATGATATACACATAAATCTAAACATGAGATAAACGTTTATGAACAATTCATAAAGAAAAAAATATAATCCCATGCATAATATCATCTATAACATTATAAACATTTCATAATTATTAATATAAAAATTTTATACTCAATCCCAAATGAAATATTTTATATTTATCATTATATATAATTTCTTTATGAAATATATGATTTTTTAGGAATTATTAAAAATATTTAATCTAATTCCAATTATGTGAACATTTTATATAATCTAAATATCATATACTTAATCATTATTTAAACCTTTATCATATAAATCATAAAATCATTTTTGATTGGGCTTATATAATATTATAATTAGGACCTTTTTTTGGAGGAATTAATATTAATTAATTATGAATAATTCATAATTTAAATATTAAAAAAACAAAATTTAGGCTTTATTTATAAATTTATTAACCTTTATAAATTATCACCAATGATTTCAAGTTCATTAAATTTATTTATGATAATATGTTATTCCATATAATTTGGTTAAACATTATTTCAAATACTAACATTAATATTTGTGTATAAAATTTTTCATAAACATTTTTTTGATTATAAAAAATTTATTATTAATGAATTTTTAATCCAGGTATAGAAAAAATATGCCAAAAAAATAATAATTATTTATAAACATGTTTTAGACCATTAATATAATTATATATGATAAAAACATTTCTTAACAATTTTAATGTTTATCCTTAAAAAGAATCCCAATTATGTGTAAGGGTATCCTCCTACAACCATTACACATATAGTCTAAATTAGGTTAAAGAGTCTTCACCATTACAAAACACACACAATGTATGAGTACTAAGCTCCAACATTAATGTTACCTCCCTTTAGTAATGGTAATCTTGAATTTTCCATTATATAGTGTAATGAAAAATTCCACTTTGTATAAGTATCCAGTTTAATAATGGTAAGAGGATAGTTACCTATAAGTAACACTTTTAAAAAAATCATAACATTTACCAATAAACTATTTTCCATCATATGATATTTTAAAACCATGCACTACCACTATTTGTAATGGTAATCAATATCATAACCTTATGTAACACCTTTTTACAAATAATTTATATAATAGTTCTAATATACACTACCTCTATGTAAGACCATCACATAATGTAAGCCTTGTGTATCCATTATTTCATAAGGGAAATGACATGGATACACCTACACATCTAAATTTGCTAATGGTAATGTCATGGTTACCTTTACATATCCCTAATATGTAAGGGTAAACCCTTTTTAGATATTTAATTAACTTAAAAGTAAGGATATGTATTGGGTTTTCTTTTTTATTTGAACAAAAAATTCATATATCCAAATTATGAGTTACATATTATACCAATTTTAAGATTATTACAAATATAATAACAAATATTACTTACTAGAGAAGAAATTTGAAACAAAAATTAGGATCATTAAGAATGAAAATTTGAAAACTCTGTATGAAAAAAGACATGATGATCTGTTGAAAATCTAGAAAACAATAAACCATAGATCAACTATAAAAAATTATTTCTCTCTTTTTCCTTATTAGTTTTATTGCGAAAACAAGGTTGAAAACAAAATTTTTCCACCGATGTAGTTTTTCCAAAACTTATATATTATCCATGGGATGCGTTGAATCACTTGGTGTTTTTAAATGATTCTCCATATCTCCATAGTATACTAGTACATCAATATGAAATGGAGAATGATTATTTAATGAATTATGTATTGAAAGACGATAAAAATATGATGTGATCAGTGCACAAAATTTTCATGACATTGTATCGTTATGTAATTAATATGGACGATCCTTGGAATGTTGAATTTAACAATATGGTAATGACACATGAATAAATGATGCATGATCCATATCATGAATCAATTTAAGGAATAAGAAACTCTCGACCTATTACACCTTCTGTAATATATCATTAATGAAAAATCCCATAGTATAGTGGCTCGGCTTATGGATGCATTAATAATTTTATTCCTATCAAGAGGTGACATTATCCTATTTTTATATTTCCATGCTACCACTCATCGTCTCGTAGAAAACTAAGAATAAAATTGATTTATATTAAGATAAAATTCTACTTAGTTCTATATTTGTTAATAAAGATATATATTTGATCTATGATAGGATAACTAATTGATATTCCATGTTTAAATTTAGTACATTAATTCCGAAGGAGAATATGACTTAAATTAAAAATAATAATTTATTAATCATTCTTATGTTTATAAATTGTGATAATTTTTAGTAGTTTTTATTAGAAGATAAATTTAAAAATTTAGGGGATGAAATATCAAATCATCTCATGAAGGATCATATTTATATGTATGAGAGCCACTTATATATTTAATCATATTTTTTTCAAATCCATTCTGATAATAATATTATATTTTACTTTGCATCAAGTATTATGTTATTAGGGTGAACATTTAATCTGAAATGGGTTGATTGATGGATATATTGAATATATTAATCAATTGTGGTGTGTTATATTTCATGTATGTAATAGGGAAACTAATTGTCATTGTAAAATGTTTTTTATATGTGTGTTTCTCTATACTTTTGTTTATACATTGGATGTAACTCTATATACTAATTCAATCTATCCATTCCTGGATATGTTTGAGGTGAACAATAATTATATTTATTGATATGATAGATTATTTTCTCTACACTGGTGAATAAATTCAATATGTAATAAACAATTGAACATTATATTTAGTGGATTGTCCCTATTAAGAAAAAAAATTATTTTCTGGTTTCCAAAAAAATTACATATTGACCCATCACAATTAGATTCATCATTTACTAGCTCATTACTGGTAAATTAATCTATTGTATCACCACCAATAAGGGTATAAATGTTAAATATGTATTATTTTAAGAGGATGATGAGAAATTAATATTATGGTCTAGATATTTTTTATCTATGAATGAAAAAATATTTATCTAACATATGGTTCCCATAAGTACCAAATTTTGTGTGGGTGTTATAGACTATTCACATGGATTAATTTATTTAAAATGGATTCACAAGATCATCGTCATACGATTCAAAAATATATAAGATTATCACCATTTATGATACATTAAAGGGTGATTATAATCAATAAGATACCAAATAATGAATATTATACCAGAAATAAATGAATTTTAAGAAAAGATTAAATCTTATACGACAGTTTACAATTTCTCGGGTGGATGTAAAGTTACAATTGAGTTTCATGAAATAAAATAGGACTAAGAGATTTGAAAAAATGGATCCACTAGATCATAAAGACTATGTTTAAGAACATTGTTTCTCATCACTAATGATTTTTTTTATAATTTTGGTATCTATTTAAGAGGATAAAAATAATATATATTATACTATGGTTTTAAGCCATAAAATGGACTAAAGGTTATATTAAATCTTAAAGTCAACAAGGGGTCTTAAGGTCAAGAATTAATTAATGATGAAATGGTGTAAGAATTATTCCTTATAGTGGTGCTTTACAAATATCATATTCAATTGAAACAAAACCCATAGAGTTCAAATTTAAAACATTATAATAACATAAAAGGGTATGTCATTCCTTTTAATGTCATGTTATAAAGACCTTTAGTGTTATAATTGTGATCATAATATTAATACCACTATTATTTGTAATTGAAGTACATATAACTAGTTTGATTAGACGATAGATGTCTATAAATGGTTTTTATAAGACTTATGCATGATATCACCATTATATATTTCTCGAACATTCGATTCAGGTTATATAATTGGTATAACATGAGGTTATAATATCATAAGGGTAGAGTTATCAAAATTATTTATGATGATAGAATGAGAATACTCTAATAAAATGGTCTAATTTAAATTATATCTTTTCCATTTATAGAAACAACTGTCAATGGATTAATGGACCCATGGGATATAGGAACTGGTGGGGGAAATGTTAGTGTTTTACCAAGTTGATACATTATTCAAAATTATTTCCATAAATATTTGGAGTTAAATAATGTTATTCAAGCACATTAATCCTTTGTAACAGGATTATAACATTTAAAGATAATTCCAAATGTGAATTAGCACTTATATGGAAGGGTAAGGTTGATATCCAACCACTAAAAGGGGGAATATAACATTAGTCGGGATTATAGAAAATTATCCTTTAGATTAGTTATAAATAAAGCTAAATCATGGAAATTTATGTGATATCCCTAAACTGAAATACAAATATTGAATATTCCATAGGTGAAGGATAAAGATTAGGGGAGAATTGACTATTGTGTGATGGTATCAGTGAATTGTAGAGAAAGTATGAATTATTGTCAATGCAAAAACACAATGTTTAGTAATTTAATACATTTCCAATATGGATATTTTTTTTGAATTATGTTATCATATATTTTGTAACTTCTCTTGGGTATAGGGTTATTTTTCTCAATCATTCTCATAGTGTATGTCTCATGAATTTTTGTGTGTTAGTACCATGATCCTGAGAATTATTAGGTTCCTCTAACTTATGTGCTATGTGTTATGATCAAGAGATATTGGCTTTATTATTTAATATTTGAACCTATGATGGGAATTTGGTAAGAATTTCTTTTTGTTTCTAGGTAATTGATACACATGAGGGTCATTAATGATTAATTTTCAACTTTTGCTCTTGTGAATTGCTATGCTGATTTGGGTGTGCTGGAGAGTTGAGCTTAGCTTATACAGAGTGTTTTTCTTTTATCTGATGGATAAAAAAAATATGGCCAATGGGATTTTAGGTAATTTATTTACAAAAAAGAATTTTTAATTAGACTGAATTAATAGGAAACCAAATTTTTTATGTGAACAAAATGAATGACATAGTTGAGATATTTTCATATTATTGGGAATGGTATGAATTCATTTACCTTTTCAATATTCCTAGTTATATTCCCATTATAAAATACCCATATTATTCAACATATGGGATAGCCAACATAGATTAATCAGAATTTCATAACACCTAAATATTATATTCATGATCATTTTAGTGGTGACATGTATTCTGGGTTACATGTGTTATTAAAACCAATTCACTATATTGATTTAATTATTCTGTAACACCATATTATACATAAACGACATCTTTTATAGACATGATATACTAGTTATAATTGAATTCTAAAATCCTTCGCATCATGTTTTTATCATGGATCATAACATTAACAACTAAATACAGTTTACATGAACATATTAATTATGAAACCCCCCTCTAAATAATATTCACTTATCATAAAAAGATTCTATTTTTTTGAGGAAACATAATAATTTTAGATTGTTTCAGTCTGTATCCTGTGGACCCTAAAAAGTATAAATTTCTCATTTGACCCGTTTATATAATACTTTTCACCTATTTGGATACACCAATAACTTAAAGGAAATACTATATAAAATTATATCATTCCACTAATGTGGTTTAATGTGAGTATTAAAACATGTTTCACATTATGTGTATAAAATAATAATTTCATTGTAATTAACTCGGGTGACTTTGTATGAGTGAATTCAATTATATATGATCTTATCAGAACTACTAATTACTTGTGTGTGAGTTAGAGACATTAATGACTTTTTAAATATTTTTTAATAATGTTTTGTTATTTTCTATGATTGTTAAAACTATATTAATCCCATGTTATATTAATGTTTTATATTCGTATCTCATAAACATGTCGATGTTCCTTTTCAAGGAATACCATAATTAAAAGTATAACTTATTTTGGTTCACAAGATGGAGTTTTTTCCCATAATGAATTCCACATAAGATTATTTGAATTAACATTGACGTATTACTCATAATAAAATAGGTTTTCCCTATATAAAATTTCCTTTGGGAAAACCAATTGATCTCATATCTTGATCACACATTATAAAAGTACTGTTTTGACATCAATAAGTCCCACTCAAATGAATGTTTCCATTGATGACTATAACATCTGTAGATTTTGAGAATTATTTTTTTCGAAGTAATATATCTTTTTGAAAATTTCTCATTCCACATGACACAAGAAATAGATCCTTATATAAATATAAATATATATATATATATATATATATTAATACACTAATTTAAAATTTCTATTTTCACTCAATACTGACTTTCCATGAACTACATGCAATAGAAACATGTCTTGCACTTCCGACAACAACGATTTGGTGTACGTTACTCTACAACACAGATATATCTAAGGAAAATAATTTTATTTTCATAATTTTATTTCTGGGTTTCTTGATTATTATTATTATAGTCAAACCTGAATGATATTTTCTTACATGTTTCATTTCTTGTGTAGATGAGTGAACTTTTGAAAGAGTCCAAGGAAGACCATGACTTAACAATTCATAGTGATACTCAGTAGGATGAGATTTTTTTACAGCTTTATACAATAGTCATAGTAATTCACCTTCACATAAGATTGGGTTGGGTTTTATGTGGATTATTTTAATTAAATTTTTTACAGGGTTTCTTTTGGTGGGATTGTATTCTATCCCAGTTTACCATTCAATACTTTACTTTCACTTTTATTCTCTATTTATTGGATAGTGGTTTGTATGCATGGTTTGTGTACTGTTTTTATATTTCATCATTAGTGGCATGGTGATGTGCTTATTCATATTGGTATATAAGTATAATTCCTCCCATGTTAGTGATATGCCTACTTAGTTCTAGCCACTAGACCACGACCTATTAGAGGCGGGATTGAGGAGTCACGGAATGGTCCCCAATAAGAAAGGTCATGATTGACTGGTATCCAAGGTGGTTGGTTCTTCCTTAGAAATGGGAGTCTCTGAGATTCGTTTGGGGAAATATAGTTAAGTCTTTCTAGTTTGTCTTTCAGGACAAGGACTCTAGTGTTGGTGTCGCGGACGATATATCCATATACCCGGACTATGATGACCTTTATTACGACTCGGTATATGAGAAAACTAGTTTCTAGAAATATAAATGTATATACAACATATAGAAAAGGTTTTTGATTTCCATGTCCTTCTTGAGTCAGCTATCTATGTATAATAATTGATCATGGAACATATTGATTCCTTATAAGATTCTTTTTTGATGCATACCAGCTAGGATCAAGTAGCTTGATCATAAGGATGACCCCCTCTGTGATGAGGCTTCAATATAGGTACATGTTTCACAAAATGTTACCCCAATGTGGTTAAACATATGTACCACCACCTGTGGAGTAGTGTGTGGTACCTATATTACCAGCTGATAAGGAGCACAGGCTCAGCGGGCTTTATGAGTTCTAGAGAATGAGACCTCTCAGGTTCTGAGGTCAGCTCGACACTCAGGCAGATGGGGACTGGCTTGTGGTAGTGACCTTAGTTTTATGACAAGTTAGGACACCAGGTGATAATATGGTGATCCTGGTAGTGAGCCTTCTAAATGGATCAGTATGGCAATGGTGGACTTTGGCTATCGAGACACATAAAGAGGTGACTCTTTCATGGAAGGAGTTCGAGTGCCTATACTGAGAGGTGTGCTCCCCAATTATGATTTGAGAAGTGCATATACATAAGCTTCTTCAGCTTCATTTGGGTTCCATTATGGTATTATATTATTCATCGAGGTTCACCAACCTTTCGAGGTACTCTATGAATATGTTTAGGGATCAATACTTCTAGGCTCAGACATTCAAGAGAGGTATTCAAAGAAACATTTGAGCCAACATTATCCCTCAGAGAATTCATGTGTATGTTGTAGTGCATGCGCGAGATTTGGTGGTGGAGAGCTTCTTTGATGAGCATAAATAGTCAATGATAGTTAGAAAAGGATGAGTATGTGTGGAGACCTTGACAACATGGAGATGAAATCAGGCTCAGGTATTCAATCATGGGAGATGTTTCAGGAAGAGATCCCAAGATAGGGGATCTGCAGTTTCTAGTTCACAGGGTGGATCCATCGAGCATATGGAGAGGAAGTGCTACTAATAAGATAGTAGGGGGTATCATTCATGATATTTTATAACCCTCCATGATACTAACAGGGAGGTAGTGGATGCACCGGCGTTGCATAAGAAGAGGTAGGAATTGGAAGGGTTTTAGGGATACAGATGGTGCATAAGAGTTGGGATATTAGTCAAAGTCAGTTGAGGTTTCTACATGCTACCACCACCACCCCCATGTGGTCTGCGCCAGGCTTAGGGATCCAGAAGATAGGGGTGGGGACAACTGTAACACCCCAAGCTTCCACGGTACGTTTCCCTTCGAATAATGCAACAACGTGTGTTGTACGCAACCTCGAGCTCTAACACACACCACAACTAATTAAACTAGACGTTGTGAATAGTAATACCTACTTTTTGAAATTCTATAAAGTTTATTTATCAAAATGGAATTCATTTTTGGATTCAGAATATCGAAATTAGCCTATGTTGAATTTTTGGTATTTTTCTAAGAACTTCTAATTTTTTATGAATAGTGAAAAATACTTTAAAAAAACTTTTTTAATCAAAATAATTTATAGTGATAAATTATACTATTTAGTGGTTTTAAAGTATAATTAGAAATATTATTACCATTTTATCTAATTGTGGTCATTAGAATTAAATTAACATTGAAATTGGACAAAAACAATTGCCAATCTTTTGATATAAATTGTTTCTTAAAAACACGCTATTTGTTGTAACAACGGGAATTAATTATAAAATTAATTAATTCAACTTATATGTTTGGAATTTTTTAAAATATACATCATTTTTTAATTCGGAATATCAATTATAGCTTAGGGTGAAATTTTGGCCTTATTCTGAAAAACTTCAATTTTTGATGAATAGTGAAACCACTAAGTGGTTGTTAAAAACTGATTTTTCGTTAAAATGAAATATTACCACTTCTGTGATTTGATTTTCAAAAATCCGACATACATGGTTGTCATTAAGAAGTAAAATGTAGTTCAATGAGATTAAAATAATTTTTTTGTGAATAGTAACTTTTAAGTTCTTAATCACGATTAGAGGTAATTAGTGTAGTTTAAGGTAAAAATAATGTTTTAATAATATGAGATGAGCTTGACACTTGTCCTACTCATATTGGATGAGTCATGGCCGACCAAGACAACCCATGGGTCAACTTGGGGACCCCATGGAGCCACTTTGGTTGGAAAATGACATTAATATATATTTATTTAATGTTAAAATTAAATTGACACAAACATGAGTCGTTTTACTAAAACAGTTTTTAATTGGGGTTACACAAGTCCATATTTTGACTATAAATATTCATTAGAAAGTTAAAAAGATTTCCTACATCATAGTATTTTTTTTATAATTTTTAGACAATAAATAAATTAATTTATTTATGACATCATTATGATGCAGTGATGACCTCATTATTTAACGATTTTAATAAAATGAAAAGATAATGTAAAATCCAAGGCCTAAAATTGTCCAAAGACTATTGGATGGATATATTTAGAACCCTTATCACCTTAGACACGAATTATATAAGTTTGGGACCTTTAGAATCCTAAAATCATTGTATAATAATGTAACATTTCAATCTTTCCAAAAGAGCCCCTCCTCTCCTCTTATAAAAGGCCCCCACATCTACCACCTTATTCACACTTTCAAGCCTTTTTGTTTGGACAACCTCTGACAAAATACTCTCCCAACTTCTCTCCCTTCATCCTAGAAGCTTTACATAGGTCAGAAAGCCATCCTAAGGAGTCCTTTTGATCAAATCAAAAGAAGAACCCGAAGAAGAGGTAACATTTTCATCACCCTCTTTCAAGTTTCTTTCTTCTTCCACTCCCTCTTTATTTATTTTTTCAATTCTAAAATTATAACTCCAGTATCTTATATATAATGTGATGTTATTATGAATATGGAACAACCATATTCAGTATTCTACCCATCATTTGAATGACATGTCACCATACTTGCGTACGTACGGCTTACCGTCTCCACGTCGTGGTGTAATTGTTATTCAATATATTATTATTTAGATGGGTATAATAATGATATGTAATTCATGTAAATAATAAATATAACATGATAATGATTCTTTATATAAGATATACTATCCAATTATATATTATTTTAATATCAAAATAATGATATTGTCACTCGTGCGTACGTACGGACTACTGTCTCCACGAACACGATGAGATTCATTCTCCGTTGTATCCATTCAAGTATAATTATCATTTGATGATTTAAAAATAATGTTTAAGGACATGATATCATTATGTATATGAATAAGATACAACCTATCCATGAAAAACACGACTTACGTAACAAAACATATAAAAGAAAACGAGTAAGTTAACACCCGAAACAACGATAAATCTAAGATATTGTTAACAAAGCAATGTTAAAAGATCATATATGATATCATATGAATGTATATGATTCTTGTATAATTTAATAACAATTATTTCACCATTATTCATGAGGTTAACCTACCCCAACCATGGAAAAGTACAAGGTAAGGGTTTACTTCACAACCTCTTCATTATCCAAGGTTGTTTATACATAATTATCTACTGGGACCTCGTTATCATCCACATCCATTTTTCTTAAAAATGTATTTCAAAACATTTTTACTATTAAATGGAAAATGGGTTAAAGTCATTTATACCCTTATACGTTTTTGAAAGGAATCTTACCATCGTTTTCCAAACAATGTACTTTTTGACCTTTTTGACAAATTTAAGGTAAGAATGTTTTTTTAACTTCTACGGCGGGTGCAGCTATTTTCCGCCATTATAACATCATCGAAGCTTCCCTAACAAGGTTATAAGAATATTTTAAATGTAAATGTATTATTTTATAATTAAGGTACTTTTAAATGATTTCAAAAAGGAGAGATATTTCTCTCAAATAGCTTTGATTTCATCCATGTCAACATCCTTTGATGGGTTTTAAGTTTAATTGAAATTGATTTATGATACAAAACATCCATTGAACATTTTGTGAAATATTTGACTGTGGATGTGTTATTTTTATACCATACATAGTTTATGGAGAAATTGTTGACATTTCGTATGCTAGTTTTAATACGAATATTTATGTTATGTTTAAACCTATTCATATGAGGAATGTATTGGACTTAATATGTGACGGGTGGAGCCTTCTATAGCTCCTCGATGCATCGGTAGGTCTCATGAGACAACTAGATGTGGAATTGGCCGAGGCCCTTTCCCAATTTGATTTATGGTTTTGGCTGAGGCCTTAATCATTTTAGATGTCTTGGCCGAGGCCTTGACAAAATGTTTCAGAATGTCTGGCATTATACATTCCCTCATTATTAAAGTGGTTATTGATATTTCATGTGATTATTCGGCTAGTAGAATATCCATGTGAGTAAGTAATGGAATTATTTTATTTTACTTTTGCCATATTATGCTGAAGTTCAAGTTCAATAAGGCTTTTGTTTTAGTTATACATTGCCTTAAATGCTTATGTTTTCTTATGAAAGTTTCCGCTATATTGTTATCCTTACGGAGCATTTGAGCTCACCCCTTTCAATTTTTTATTTTTCCCAGGATGTGAAGAAGTGTATTATGACTGACTTGCAAGAATAGTCAGTGAGGATATGAGTGTGGACTAGGGAGACCATGTTATTGTAGTTTTCATTTTTATGATGTAATGTAAGATTTATGAATGTATCTAGTGTTTCCAAGGCTACTAAACTAATCGATCTTTCGAGATTTGATCTTTTGTGATCATGCCAATGTTATGAAGTAATGCACCGACTCTGGGTAGCTGGGGTTGGGGCGTTACAGTTGGTATCAGAGGTAGTTTAGTACTAACCTTGGAAGATAGATTTAGATAAACTCTGATTAGAGCACGTAGACCTAAGATGAACTTTGAGGATTAGTATAGAAGAACTTTCTGAAAATTTTGGTATTGTAGAGATTTTGTGAGTTTTCCAAGCAATACATCCATGTATGGTTACGAGCAGGTAGAGGTGGCTCTGGCACAGATGTACCTAGGGGTAAAACCCGAAAACACCGCTTTGAGCTAGACTCGAACGGGAACTGGTGCACGACAACGGGCCTTGCTGCACTCTTGGTTACGACACTCCCAGGGGATATGCTTAGGATAATTCCCATTTTCTATACAAACCACTATGAAGGGTTACGAGTATATACTTCCTCAAAGAAAACATTTTTATAATTATGGATTATATCCATAATTAGTTCAATTTATGTTAAGTTTATTTATAAGTATGGAATTATGTATTTTGATTCATAAACTAATCCAGTTTATGCCATTATTTAGAAATGGCGCCTAGTGGAAGGAATGGAAACCGTATCAATGCACGCACTCCATGTAGGGATTTCCCTCCTGCTCAAGATAATTATGGTGGAGCTAGTGATACAACTAGTGCTGATCAGCTTCTCACCGTACTGGGACAACTCACACAGGTTATGAATAACAACCTTACTCGTATAGAGAACCCTGATCCGCAACGTGGAGGATCAATGCTAGACCGTTTCATGAGGCAACAACCACCAACCTTCAATGGGAGTACAAATCCTATAGTAGCTGAGCAATGGATAAATTCCTTAGAGAAAATATTCCAAGCCTTGGGGAGTAGTGAAAGAGAGAAAGTTGTCATGGCAGTTTACCGCCTCACTGGAGATGCCGATCAATGGTGGTCACTAATTCAAAACACAAAGGAAGATGATGAATTAACAAACATGGAATGGCAGGAGTTCAAAGAGCTGTTCTTAGAAAAATACTTTCCTCGAGACCATAGAGCCGATATGGAAAGGCAATTTCTGAGTCTGAGGCAGAAGGAGGATGAGAATGTTGCAAAGTATGAGGCTAACATTACAAGGTTAGCGAGGTATGCTGCAGATTACATACGTAACCCAAGAAGTAAGACTGATCGTTTCTTTGATGGGTTAAAACCATTTCTCCGTCGAGCTTTAGTATCACAAACCTTCTCTTCATACGAAGGTATCGTCTCGTGCGCTATCAAGACGGAAAAAGAATTCTCTATGTCTTATGACTTTAAATCAAAGAAAGATAAGAAGAGATCCGCTGAAAACTCTGGGAAAGGAAATAAGGAAACAGGGAAGAAGGGTAGAAATGAATTTCCACTCTGTGATAATTGTGGTAGGAAGCACCCTGGTGCCTATCTAAAAGAAAAAGGAGTATGTTACAAGTGTGGTGAAAAAGGCCACCAAGCTCATGAATGCAAGGGAAAGAAAGCGGCTATCAACGTGGAATTCTATAATTGTAGAGAGAAGGGACATTAAGCAAATGAATGTCCTAAGCGTTAGGGGAACTTACCTCAGAAGAGGCCAAGGGATCAAGGCCAGGCTTATGCTATCACTACTGCTGAGGTGGAAGCTCCTAAAGACGTGGTGGCAGGTAATTTAATGGTTTCCTCAAGTTTAGAAAATGCATTATTTGATTCTGGATCATCGAATTGTTCCATATCTTCCCAGTTTTCTAAGAAAATTAGATATTTCCAATTTGATTTAACAAGGGAGTTGTTGGTCAAAACCCCTAAGGGAAGTATTGTTGCAAAAAAGTTTTGTCGATTAGTTCCCATTAGAGCACCTAAATGTTCTTTACCTGCTGATCTCATCGTCATACCCATGATTGAATTTGATATAATCCTCAGTATGGATTGGATTTCGGACCATGATGCAAAAATTTATTGTAAGAGGAAAGAGGTTACGATTCTTGATGATGATGATAAGGAACACCTTATCTTTAGAGCAGAATCGTCGCCACATAATTCTTATCTAGATCCACCCCTAGTAGCTCAACTAAATTCAATTATTGGGGAGGAAGAGAAGGATATTACTAAGGGTGAGGAAAGGAATATTCAAATAGAGTATGTACCTATTGTGAGAGAATATGTTGATGTGTTTCCGGAAGATTTTCCTGGACATCCTCCAGAACGAGAAGTTGAGTTTTCCATTGATTTAATTCCTGGATCAAGGCCCATATCGAAGACCCCTTATAGAATGGCCACTGTGGAATTAGTTCAACTAAAGAAACAACTAGAGGAATTGAGTAATAAGGGATTTATTCTCCCTAGTGTTTCTCCTTGGGGAGCCCCTGTTCTTTTTGTTAAGAAGAAAGATGGATCTATGAGGTTGTGCATTGACTATAGGGAGATCAATGCTATAACAATAAAGAACAAGTATCCCCTACCTCGCATTGATGATTTGTTTGACCAACTGCATGGAGCTCAATACTTTTCAATGATTGACCTTCGGTCTGGATACCATCAGTTGTGTGTGAAGAAGGAAGACGTTCCAAAGACAGCATTTCGAACAAGGTATGGGAATTACGAGTTTACAGTAATGCCTTTTGGATTGACTAATGCACCCTCTGTTTTCATGGATTTATGAATAGAGTTTTCAAGGAATATCTTGATGACTTTGTAGTGGTATTTATTGATGATATCTTGGTATACTCCAAAATCCACGAAGATCATGAAAATCACTTACGCATTATCCTGAAGACTCTTAGAAGACATGAATTATATGGGAAATTTAGCAAGTGTGAATTCTGGATTCAGGAGATTTCTTTTATTGGCCATATTGTCTCTAAGGATGGAATTTCCGTTAATCCTTCGAAAACCAAGGCAATCCAAGAATGGCCAGCACCGACAAGTATAACTGAGTTATGCAGTTTTATTGGTTTAGCAGGTTATTATCGACGTTTCGTCCAGAATTTTGCCAGATTGGCTAACCCATTGACAAAGCTCACACGTAAAGGGATTAAATTTGTCTGGACAAAAGAGTGTGAAGAATGTTTTGAAGAACTGAAGAGAAGATTAGTCAACGCCCCTATATTGACTCTACCATCGGGGAATGATGGGTTTGTTATTTATAGTGATGCATCGAAGAAAGGACTTGGTTGTGTCCTTATGCAGAATGATAAGGTTATTGGCTATGCATCATGACAGCTAAAAATTCATGAGCAAAACTATCCTACTCATGATCTTGAGTTAGCAGCTGTGATCTTTGCTTTAAAGATATGGAGACATTACCTCTATGGTGAAAAATGTGAGATTTATACTGATCACAAGAGTTTGAAGTATATTTTCTCACAAAAAGAACTCAACATGAGGCAAAGGCGATGGCTTGAACTACTCAAGGATTATGATTGCATGATACATTACCACCCGGGGAAGGAAAACAAGGTGGCAGATGCTTTGAGTAGAAAAGACCATGGAGTTTTGAATGTGATGAGAATTGAAAAGGATCCAATTTTCTTGGATCTAGTGAAGATGGACATGGGAATAACTAGGGGAGGTGAAAAATCAATGATTTTTAAAATGGTTGCCAAACCATCATTACTAGAAAGGATTAAGAGTTCTCAGACCGATGATGAAGAATTTTAGTAGAAGATTAAAGAAGTGAATGATGGAAGATTGAGGGACTTTGTGTATAAGGATGGAATTTTGAAATTCGGGAAGAGACATTGTGTTCCAGATATACCTGATCTAAAAAGGGAATTGCTGGATGATGCTCATAGTTCCAACTTCTCTATACACCCTGGGAGCACCAAAATGTATAGAGATTTGAAGGAACATTTTTGGTGGGACAATATGAAGAGGGAGATTGCTGATTTTGTGTCGAGGTGTATGGTTTGTCAACAAGTGAAAGCTGGAAGGCAACATCCTGGTGGAGTATTGCAACCTCTTCCCATACCTGAGTGGAAATGGGATAATATTACGATGGACTTTGTCATGGGACTACCAAAGACTCCTAGAAGGTACGATGCAATATGGGTCATTGTTGATCGACTTACTAAGTCAGCACATTTTCTGGCTATACGGGAGGATCTACCACTTGAACATCTAGCAAGAATATATATTAATGAAGTTGTAAGACTTCATGGAGTACCCCTATCGATTGTTTCTGATCGTGATCCTCATTTTACTTCAAGATTCTGGAAAAGTATCCAAAAGGCCTTGGATACTGAACTTTGTTTGAGCACTGCCTATCACCCTCAAACAGATGGACAATCAGAACAGACTATTCAAGCCTTAGAAGACATGTTGAGATCATGCTCTCTTGACTTTCAGGGTACGTGGGATCAATATTTACCACGGGTACAATTTTCCTATAACAATAGCTTCCATTCAAGCATTCATATGGCACCTTATGAAGCGTTATATGGAAAGAGATGTCGTACACCAACCTGTTGGGATGACGTTGGTGAAAGAAAACTTGTGGGACCAGAACTGGTGGAAGAAACAATGGAAAAGATGAAGGTAATCCAAAATCACATCAAATCAGCTCATAGTAGGCAGAAGAGCTATGCCGATAACAGAAGAAAGGATTTGGAATTTCAGGTGGGAGATCATGTTTTCCTAAAGGTATCTCCATGGAAGGGAGTTATACGTTTTGGTAATAAGGGTAAGTTGAGTCCCAGGTACATCGGACCTTTCGAAATTATAGATCGTATTGGGGCTGTAGCTTATCGTTTGGCGATGCCGCCAAATCTCTCCAAAGTTCACGATGTTTTCCACATATCGCTATTGAGAAAATACATGCCCGACCCAACACATGTACTTACCTACGAGGAATTAGAACTGGAACCCGGTCTATCTTATTGCGAAGAGCCCATCAGAATTCTTGATGTGAGGGAGCAGGTGCTGAGAAACCGGACGACTCGTCTGGTAAAGGTTTTGTAGAGAAATCATAAAATGGAAGAGGCAACGTGGGAACCTGAGGAACTTATGATGAAGAACCACCCGAGTCTTTTTATGCAGTAATACCCTAGAAATTGAGAGGACACAATTATTTGAAGGAGGGAAGAATGTAACACCCCAAGCTTCCACGGTACGTTTCCCTTCGAATAATGCAATAGCGTGTGTTGTACGCAACCTCGAGCTCTAACACACACCACAACTTATTAAACTATCCGTTGTGAATATTAATACCTACTTTTTGAAATTTTATAAAGTTTATTTATCAAAATGGACTTCATTTTTGGATTCGGAATATCGAAATTAGCCTATGTTGAATTTTTGGTATTTTTCTAAGAACTTCTAATTTTTTATGAATAGTGAAAAATACTTAAAAACAACTTTTTTAATAAAAATAATTTATAGTGATAAATTATACTATTTAGTGGTTTTAAAGTATAATTAGAATATATTTTTACCATTTTATCCAATGGTGGTCATTAGAATTAATTTAACATTGAAATTGGACATAAACAATTGCCAATCTTTTGATATAAATTGTTTCTTAAAAACACGCTATTTGTTGTAACAGCGGGAATTAATTATAAAATTAATTAATTCAACTTATATGTTTGGAATTTTTTAAAATAGACATCATTTTTGAATTCGGAATATCAATTATAGCTTAGGGTGAAATTTTGGCCTTATTCTGAAAAACATCAATTTTTGATGAATAGTGAAACCACTAAGTGGTTGTTAAAAACTGATTTTTCGTTAAAATGAAATATTACCACTTCTGTGATTTGATTTTCAAAAATTCAACATACATGGTTGTCATTAAGAAGTAAAATGTGGTTCAATGAGATTAAAATAATTTTTTGGTGAATAGTAACTTTTAAGTTCTTAATCACGATTAGAGGTAATTAGTGTAGTTTAAGGTAAAAATAATGTTTTAATAATATGAGATGAGCTTGACACTTGTCCTACTCATATTGGATGAGTCATGTCCTACCAAGAAAACCCATGGGTCAACTTGGGGACCCCATGGAGCTACTTTGGTTGGAAAATGACATTAATATATATTTATTTAATGTTAAAATTAAATTGACACAAACATGAGTTGTTTTACTAAAACAGTTTTTAATTGGGGTTACATAGGTCCGAATTTTGACTATAAATATTTATTAGAAAGCTAAAAAGTTTTCCTACATCATAGTATTTTTTTATAATTTTTATAAATTAAATAAATTAAATTATTTATGACATCATTATGATGCAGTGATGACCTCATTATTTAACGATTTTAATAAAATGAAACGATAATGTAAAATACACGGTTTACACTTGTCCAAAGACTATTGGATGGATAGATTTCGAACCCTTATCACCTTATCCACGAATTATATCAGTGTGGGACCTTTAGAATCCGAAAAGCATTGTATAATAATGTAACATTTCAATCTTTCCAAAAGAGCCCCTCCTCTCCTCTTATAAAAGGCCCCCACCTCTACCACCTTATTCACACTTTCAAGCCTTTTTGTTCGGCCAAACTCTGACCAAATACTCTCCCAATTTCTCTCCCTTCATACTAGAAGCTTTACTTAGGTCAGAAAGCCATCCTAAGGAGTCCTTTTGATCAAATCAAAAGAAGAACCCGAAGAAGAGGTAACATTTTCATCACCCTCTTTCAAGTTTCTTTCTTCTTCCACTCCATCTTTGTTTATTATTTCAATTATAAAATTATAACTCCAGTATATTATATATACTGTGATGTTATTATAAATATGGAACAACCATATTCAGTATTCTACCCATCATTTGAATGACATGTCACCATACGTGCGTACGTACGGCTTACCGTCTCCACGTCGTGGTGTAATTGTTATTCAATATATTATTATTTAGATGGGTATAATAATGATATGTAATTCATGTAAATAATAAATATAACATGATAATTATTCTGTATATAAGATATACTATCCAATTATATATTATTTTAATATCAAAATAATGATATTGTCGCTCGTGCGTACGTACGGACTACCGTCTCCACGAACGCGATGAGATTCATTCTCCGTCGTATCCATTCAAGTATAATTATCATTTTATGATATAAAAATAATGTTTAAGGACATGAAATAATTCTGGATATGAATAAGATACAACCTATCCATAAAAAACACGACTTACGTAACAAAACATATAAAAGAAAACGAGTAAGTTAACACCCGAAACAACGATAAATCTAAGATATTGTTAACAAAGCAATGTAAAAAGATCATATATGATATCATATGAATGTATATGATTCTTGTTTAATTTAATAACAATTATTTCACCATTATACAGGATTTTAACCTACCCCAACCAAGGAAAAGTACAAGGTAAGGGTTTACTTCACAACCTCTTCATTATCCAAGGTTGTTTATACATAATTATCTACTGGGACCTCGTTATCATCCACATCCATGTTTCTTAAAAATGTCTTTCAAAACATTTTTACTATTAAATGGAAAATGGGTTAAAGTCATTCATACCCTTATACATTTTTGAAAGGAATATTACCGCCGTTTTCCAAACAATGTACTTTTTGACCTTTTTGACAAATTTAAGGTAAGAATGTTTTTTTAACTTATACGGCGGGTGCGGCTATTTTCTGCCATTATAACTTTGTCGAAGCTTCCCTAACAAGCTTATAAGAATATTTTCAAAGTAAATGTATTATTTTATTATTATGGGACTTTTAAATGATTTCAAAAAGGAGAGATATTTCTCTCAAATAGCTTTGATTTCATCCATGTCAACATCCTTTGATGGGTTTTAAGTTTAATTGAAATTGATTTATGATACAAAACTTCCATTGAACATTTTGTGAAATATTTGACTATGGATGTGTTATTTTTATACCATACATAGTTTATGGAGAAATTTTTGACATTTAGTATGCTAGTTTTAATACGAATATTTATGTTATGTTTAAACCTATTCATATGAGGAATGTATTGGACTTAATATGTGACGGGTGGAGCCCGCTATAGCTCCTCGATGCATCGGTAGGTCTCATGAGACAACTAGACGTAGAATTGGCCGAGGCCCTTTCCCAATTTGATTTATGGTTTTGGACGAGGCCTTAATCATTTTAGATGTCTTGGACGAGGCCTTGAAAAAATGTTTCAGAATGTCTGGCATTATACATTCCCTCATTATGAAAGTGGTTATTGATATTTTAATGTGATTATTCGTCTAGTAGAATATCCATGTGAGTAAGTAATGGAATTATTTTATTTTACTTTTTCCATATTATGCTGATGTTCAAGTTCAATAAGGCTTTTGTTTTAGTTATACATTGCCTTAAATGCTTATGTTTTCTTATGAAAGTTTCCGCTATATTGTTATCCTTACGGAGCATTTGAGATCACCCATTTCAATGTTTTATTTTTCCCAGGATGTGAAGAAGTGTATTATGACTAACTTGCAAGAATAGTCAGTGAGGATATGAGTGTGGACTAGGGAGACCACGTTATTTTTGTTTTCATTTTTATGATGTAATGTAAGATTTATGAATGTATCTAGTGTTTCCAAGGCTACTAAACTAATCGGTCTTTCGAGACATGATCTTTTGTGATCATGCCAATGTTACGAAGTAATGCACCGACTCTGGGTAGCTGGGGTCGGGGCGTTACAACAAATATATGCATTTGAGGCTTATAGTGTCGGGACTACAATGTAAATAATACAACATTTTAATATATTTTTTTCTAATATTTGTGCGTTTTTTTATACTCAAAAAAAATATATCCTATAATTAATTAGGTGTGTATAATTAAAATAATATCATTGGGTTATTAATTCTATATGACCGTTATGGTCGTTGGAATCTATAATCTTACTATTACGAATACATTTTATAAATACAAGTGATCGTGGATAATTATTATAGAAAGAGGAGTTGATTGCCTCATCTATTAAATTGAGGCCATACGAAGCCCATATGCCAGAGCTTGGGAAGGAGGTTGTGTCACTAGGCTTTTCTCTGGACCAAGCCCAAGATGAGCTTTAACATTTGAAGCGTGAACACAATTGCCTATGTGAGATGTTCAAGATGAATGAAATCACCACTCAGACATTGTTGTCCAAGAATCCTCAAGATTCTATCACCATATTACACTTAACAATTAGGTCCTATATAGGTGTTATAAGGGGATATGTAATGAGACTTTAGTTATTTTGTATAATCCTTTTGTATAAATAAAATTTTGATTTTTTATTATTGTAAAATTTTTGAATTTAGAATATCAAGATAAATATAGAATGAATTTATCGAAGTCCCATATTAATAACTAATATTTGAAAAAAGTTATTGTAACATATTTATTTTTACATTAAATAATTAATAATGTTAAATTATTTTTGAGAAATGGTATTCTGCAGTTGTGATCAATAAAAGATTCATATTCTTGCAAGATACACATAATTTTTTGGGGAAGAGTAAATTATAAATTTTAATATTACCCTTATGAATTGTAATTTTCCAATGTAATTTTAACCTTAGTTAACAAATTATATATATAATATAGGCACCTTGAATGGTGAAGTGTAATAATAGCATAAGTTAATAACTATTTCAGAAATTATTAGTTAAGTATTAGTATTTTCTATGTAAAGAACATTATTATTAAAAATTATATATCTCATAATTAGAAAATTATTTACATAAAATGGAGTTCATTTTGGAATTCAGAGCATCTATAATAGGTTATGGTCAATTTATGAGATTTTTATAAAATGTATTGTTTTTTGGTGAATAGTGAAAATACAGTTTTGAGTTTCGGTCTATTTAGTGAAATCATTAATGATATAACAATGATGTAATAATTACATTCAACTTTTGAGTATTAATATATGTTATGAAGTTTCCCATGTGAAAAATACCATGGGAAAGCCCATGGTTCTTCAAATACTAGTGATGAGGATTCCCTTTGAAATTAATAAAATATTTCATCACTTTTGCTATAAATACCCACCCATTCCATCATTCATTTCATTCCAAATTCCTCCTCAGATAAGCTCTTGTAATTTTACCTCCTAAGTAGTCCTCCCAAGGATCCATAAATCTTTCCAAGGTCCCAACATTCTTTCTTTTGAAGTTACTCTTCAAGGTAAGGGAAACCTTCACCCTTCTCTTTTAACAATGACATCTATTATGTTATGTCATCTAGTTTCTAATTTATTATGTTGTGGTATGTTCATATATATATTTATTTCTGTCCATTTTATATCCAATTTATGAGAGACCCTTTCCACTCTCATGAACTGATTTTATTAATTTTCAAGTGACACTGTTAGGGTGCCTAATTTTTGTAGAAGAAATCACATATTATCTTTTCATTCATGATTCCTTTTCATGTTGTATGTCATTAAAACAAACATACCATGATATTATTTAAATTTTATTCGGTATCTATGATGTATTATGAGTTATTTATGATTTGGTGACCCTTTTAAACTCTATTTTTAATGTTTTATAAAACCATGTTACATAGCCATTATGCGGAATAAATTACGCCTCAAAATCTCCCTCTCTCTATTTTTCAAGTTATTCTTTTATTTTATTTATATGAATACCCAAAACTATTTATTCACTAGAGGTATTAATAAAGACATCAAAATTATATATTTGATTCTGGAATTGACATACATTAAAACCTCATTCCATTTACATGGGTTATAAATGATATAACGATCATGTTTTTAAGCACTTTTAAAACGTCACAGTTTTGAAGTGAAACCAATTTCTTTTATTATGTATGGGTAATTTATGAAATGTATGATTATGAGATATGTGGTTCACATCAAAATAAATATATATTATGTCATATCTTTAATATATCATCAATGCATTGGATAGATAATTTAATCTCTAGAAATGACAAGTTTCACTGTACCTTGGTGAATAACCTTGGTAATTGTTATGAAACTGTGGGGATGAACCTCGGTGATATGATCATGAATGTGTAAATTTAATTTTATATCCACATATTGAAGTTATTATTCATGTTATTTTAATTATGATATTCCACCTTTTCAATTACTCATGTCTTTATATTTGACATCAAGTTCTAATTGATTTAACAAGTAAACAGATTATCTTGCTTTCCATACTGGGCCTTTTCCTAACCCTTTACTTTGATGTAGGTCTCCATGTTTTGAGATCCATTAATTATACATAGGATGAACCTTTTATGAAGCCTTAAAATTTTATTAGACTAATGTTAAATGTTTACATGTATAATGTTTCTGATTTCCATGACACTCGACTTTAAAGATCCCCTGTCTCAAAAAATGTAATGAAAAGTTATCTAATAAAATGGTGGGATGCCATAGTTGGTATCAATGGATATTTTAGTTGGTTGTGTAAATTAAGATGTAAAAAATTTATGAATAAACCTATATAAAAGTTTAAATATAGTAATACTTCCTGGTATTTTTATGAAATATTAAGTGGTTTCCGGACAAATAAATCCATTTCTGGATACGAAGATGTGGATATGGCTCTGGAAAAGATGTACCAAGGAGTGAAAACTCCAAAAAGAGTTTCGAGCTTGACCTGGGATATCCTGGTACCTAAAAATTGTTCATTCCACACTCTTGGTCTAACAATACCTTGGGATATGTTTAGTTAATCTTAATATTTTTATAATTCAATATGAAGAATTTATAGAGAAATTTAATTGTTGTTAAAGAATAATATGTTTAAGCATAATGTTTTAAGACATAAATATTTTTTATAGATAAAGATTCATAAATGAAATAATTTTTTCACTAAGGTTTTATTCTTTTAAAAAATGGAGGGCAATAGGAGGAATCATGCAAATGGTGACCGCAATGGACCGTGCACTAACAACCCTCTATTGGTATCCAGAATGGAAACTTTCAAGAGAATGATGAACCAAATGACTCAATTTATGGGCAATAAACTGAATGAATATTAGAGAATGATCTCACCATGAAGGGAACAACATTGTGTTATGTAATGTATGCATCAATTACCAACAACCTTTAGTGGATTTCCCAACCCATCGATTACTAAAAAGAGGATCATCTATATCGACAAGATCTTTTCTATACTCCTTTCATTGGAACAAGAGAATGTAACCCTGACTATTTACCGCTTAGAGGGAGAAGATAATCAGTTGTGGGAAATTTTTAAACACATGAGTCCATGAGTGGAGGTTGAACCTATGGAGTGGGTAGATTATAGAGGGATCTTCTTCAATAAGTATTTCCCTCCTATGAGAACAATAATGGAGAAGAAACTTTCCAAGGTGAAGAGGAATTAGAATAAATCTGCGGTAATCTATGAGTTAAAATTCACAAGGATTTAACGTTACACCTCAATCTTTTTCATGGATCCAAATGGGAAGGTTGATAGATTATTTATTGGACTAAGACCTCATCTATAGAAGAATATATCCGACCGAGACTACGACAACTAGGAAGAGATCATGCAGAGTGAGATCAATGTTAAACTGGACTTTGGTGAGACGTATTTGTCTCATAAATCCAATGAAAATAAGTGATCAATGGATCCATTCTTAGGGAGGATCATCTGTTAGGGAAGATAATGGAAGAAATGAAACGTCCCATGTGTAATAAATGTGGTATGATGCTTTTGTGGAAATGCTTGCTCGGTAGCGAGAGGTGTTGCAAGTGTGGAAGAGATTTCCATATTGCATTGAATTTTCATAGTGTGGTGAAGCCTCATTTTCCCATCACTAATGACAATGGAAAGATGGTGAAGGCCCTACCTAATGTCCAATTATATATGTTTGTAGAACATGGGATCTTTTCCAATCACTGTCGAAATTTGAGGGTAGTGTGGGGGGGGGGGGAATCACTATCAGCCTTAGAAATGATCAAGGAAATAAGGTATTACTTTTTAAATAGTTAAGGCTGATGTTGAAGTGAAAAATTATGTGGTGGGAGGTACTCTTGTTGTTCTCAAGAAAGTAGAAATTTTTTTTATTCAGGTTCGAAACATTCCTTTATTTCTTTCATGTTTTAAAATAATTTAGAATCAATCCTTGAATTGATAAAATTAGTGTTATCTTTCAAGACTCATGGTGGTATTATCCAAGCATCATCAATGTTTAAGAAACTCTAGTATTTAAATTAGTGAGAAAAATCTTATCTCAGTCTATTAGTAATTCCCCTTCCAAAATAAAATTTCATTTTTGGGATGGACTGGATATCAATGTATAAGGCTAGGATCAAATGCAGTAGCAAGGAAATATCTGTAGTGTTGAATGGAAATCCTATAGTAATCTTTTAAGGAGAGATATCTCGAAAATATCATTGTTTAAAAGAACCTCTTATATCATTCATTAAGGAGTTTATCAGAGAATAAGAAGGAAATGGGATTATAAGTATATAAAATTTCCCCATCATACTTGAATACATTGATGTATTTCTTAGGGAGTTACATGGTCCTCCCCCAGAATGATAGGTAGAGTTATCCATTGAACTCATACCTGGATATCATTTGATATCAAATACCCCATATAGGATGGAAAATGTGGAACTGGAAGAATTAAAGAAACAACTCCAAGATCATTTGGAGAAGGGTTTTATCCAACCAAGTGTGTATCCTAGGGGAGAAAAGGTTATCTTTATGAAGAATAAGGATGGATCTATTAAGTTATGAATTTATTATAAAGAACTAAATGAGATCTCAATGAAGAATACATACCCTCTTTCAAGAATTGATGACATATATGACCAACTTCTGGGGTATAAATTCTTCTCTAAGATCGATCTTCGATCTGGTTGTCATCAATTGGGGGTGAATAAAGAAGATATTCCCAAAAATTCCTTTCGATTAAGATATGGTCATTATGATTTTTTTGTAATTCCCTTTAGACTGACTAATGCACCTTATAATTTTATGGATTTTATGAATAATGTATTTAATGAATACACTGATAACTTTTTGGTAGTTTTGATGGATGATATTTTAATATATTTAAAAAGTCAAGAGGAGCCTGAGGATCATATAGATGGTTTTTTTGAATACTCTACAGTAGGATAGGATTTTCGGAATGTTCAAAAAATGTGAATTTTGGTTACAACAAGTTTCTTTCATAGGGCACAATGTAACCAATGAAACAATCACACTTGACCCTACAAAGGAAAATGTTTTATAGGAGTGGCCTCATCCTACAATAATACCTATAAATCGTAGTTTTCCTTTATAATTGGATATTATAGGAGTTTTTTAAAAACATTTCATGAATTTCTAATCAATTAACCATGATAACTAGAAATGGGGAGAAGTTCATCTAGATAATAGAGTGCGAGGAATGTTACCAAGAGCTGAATAAGAGATTGGTTATTACACCCATGTTAACTTTTCCCTCACGTAGAGAATGTTTCATTATTTTTAGTGATGCATCTTTGAATGGGCTTGGGTGATTACTCATGAAAAATAAAAATTTCATTGCTTATGCATCTCGACAGCTGATGAATCACGAGATTAATTATCCTACACATGTTCTAGAGCTAGCACCAGTTTTTTTTTGCTCTGAAGATACGAAGGAACTATATTTATGGGGGGAAATGTGATATATACACAAACCATCAAATATTAATGTATAATTTAATCGAAATGGAATTGAACAAGAGACAAAAGAGATTGTTTGAAATTCTCAAATACGATTATTTTTCTACTCATTATCACCTCGGAAGAGTAAACAAAGTTGTTGATGCATTGATCAAGAAAGACCAAACTATTATATCCATGGTATGGATTCAAAGAGATCCTTTGATTAATGAGCTAGTAAAGATGGACATGGGAATTATAAGGGATAGAATATCTTGAACCCTACCCCAAATGATTTCTCAACTGTAATTACTAGAGAAAATCTACAATGATCATAAATAATATCCTTTGTTACAGAAGAAGTTTTACGTTGTGAAGGATGGGACATTTCCTGAGTTCAATATTGATTAAGAATGACTACTGGGATTTTGTACAAGATTATGAGTTCCATCTATTCTGTAAATAAAGAAGGATCTGATGGATGGATCTCATAACTATACATTACATATACATCCTAGAAGTACAAAAATGTATAAAGTCCTTCATTATCATTATTGGTGGGATAATATGAAAAGAGAGATTGGTGACTACACTATAAGGTTCCTGGTAAGCCAGCAAGTGTCAGAAGAGCGGAAAATTTCTAAAAGAGAATTACAAAAACTACATATAACATCATGGAAGTCGGAAAATATCTTTATGGACTTTTCCACTGGTCTCCTAGGAACATCCAAAAGAAATAATATGATATGGGTTATTGTGGACTGTCTCAACAGGACTACCCACTTTATCTTGATTCGTGAAGATTTATCTCTTGAAAAACATGCTAGGATTTACGTGAAGGATTTCGTAATACAGTATGGAGTTCCACTTTCTATCATATTTGATTGTGATCCATGGTTCACATCAAAATTCTAGAGAATTATTCAAAATTATCTAAGTACCTAATTGAATTTTTGTACGACATATCACTCGCAAAATAAAGGATAATCTGGAAGGACTATTTAAACACTCAAGGGAAACTTGAGAACATACTCAATGGAATTTAATGTTGTATGGGATCAACATATTCCATTTAGTGAGATCTCTTATAACAACAGATTCCACTCGAGGATTTAAATATCACCTTATGAAGATCTATATGGGAATCGATGTAGAACTACTACTTATTTGGATGAAGCGGGTGAGAGAAATCTTCTTGGGTCTGATCTTGTGAAAGAGATGATAGAAATGGTCCATTCCATCCAGCAACACATTAAAACTACTCATATTCGGAAAAAGAAATATTCTGAAAACCGTTAAAGGGACATGGAGTTTGAAATTGGTAACAAACTATTTCCTCTAATCTCACCATGAAAGAGAGTAATGAGGTTTGAAAAGAAAGTGAAGCTAAACCCTAGGTAAATTGGCCACAATGAAATCCTTGATCGCATAGGAGCAGTGGCCTATAGGATTTCCCTTCATCCAAATCTATCACTAGTTCATTATGTCTTCCACATATCCCTCTTGAGATAGTACAAACCTAACCCTTCACATGAACTAAATCCTGAGTTGGTAAAACTGGAACATGAACTCTATTATGAGGAGCAGTCGGTGGAGATATTGGATCTTAGAGACAAGGTTCTATAAAATAATATTTCCCACCTTGTTAAGGTGTTGTGGAGGAATCAAAAATGAGAAAAAGCCACCTGTAAACCATAGGAGTCTATGATGCAGAAGTACTCAGACATTTTTTCTTCAGAGGGTATGATTTGACATTTCTAGGATAAAATTTATCAAGGGGGGAATAATGTAACAACCCTAACTTTTGAATAATTTGTTTCATCAATTTGTGTGTTATTTTATTTTATACTCAAAAAACTATATCATTTAATTGAGGAATTAAATATGATAAAAATGAGACCATTGGGTTTTAACTATTATATGGTCGTTAGCCAATATGACTGTTGGAAGCTATTATCTCTACGTTATGATTATTATTTATTAATAAAAGTTATCATAGTTAATTAATACAGAAGGAGGATTTGATGGCCTCACCCATTTGACTCGAGGAGTACGAAGCACATCTATTGATGTTTGGTAAAGAGGTTGTGTCATTCTGCTTTTCTCTCGACCAAGCCCAAGATTAGCTTCAACATGCGAATCTTGAACGAATTAACATACGTCAGAAGTTCAAGCTGATAGAAATCACCACTCATGAAATATTTTCTGAGCCACCAAAATATTCTATAAAAATATCACACCTTACTCATAGGTTCAATGGAGGTGTTTTAAGGGTCAATGTAACAAGGCCTTGGTTACTTTGTGTAATCATTTTCTATAAATAAAATTGTTATTTCTTATTATGGAAATTTTTTTGAATTTCTAATATGAAGATAAAGGTGGTGTGAATTTATAGATATTCCATACTATTAATGAATTTTTTTAAAAATTAATTTTATAATATTTATTTATACTTTTAAAAATTAATAATGATAAATGATTTTCAATGAACAGTCTTCTGCAGTTTTGATCAGTAAGAACTTTATATCTCAATAAGATCAGCTTAATTATTGGGTGAATAGTATATTATATATAGTAATATTACCCTTATGAATTGTATTGTGAAAAATGTAATAGTAACCTCACTTATGAAATTATAAATTTAATTTAGGCATCGGGAATGGTGAAGTGATTTAATAGCATTAATAAATAATTATTTCAGATATTATTAGTTAAGAATTAGTATTTTTCTAGTAAATAGTGTTTAAAAAAATTAAATATAAAGTAATTAGAAAATTATTATCCTAAAATAGAGTTCATTTTTTAATTATAAGCATCTATATTAGGTTAGGGTAATTTTTGATATTTTTATAAAATGTTTTGGTTTTCGGTGAATAGTGAAAATACAGTTTTGAGTAAAGATGTGTTTAATGACATCATTAATGATGTAACTATAATATACTAATTAAGGTCTACATTTGAATAGTAATATAGGTTATGAGGTGTCCCAAGTGGCCAATACAATGGGAAATCCAATATTTTTTCAAATACCACTGATAAGGTGTGCCTTAAAAATTAATAAAATATTCCTTCAATTTTGCAAAAAAATACCAACCCATTAATTTATTCATTTAATTAATAATTTCTTCTCAAAAAAGATCTGGTATTTTACCTCCCAATGAGTCCTCCCAAGTTTCCCTCAAGCTTTCCAAGGTTCCAACTATCGATATTTTGAAGTTACTTTTCAAGGCTAAGGAATGTTTTACCCTCCTCTTTAAGTCATGACTTCATTATGTTATATCTTCTAGTAATCATTTTATTATCTGGGGGTATGTTCTTATATATTCTTATTTCTGTCCATTTTATTTACAAATGATTAGAGTCCCTTTACACTCTCATATAATGATTTTATTTATTTTTATGTGACGTCGTTAGGCTACTAAATTATTGTAAAAAATTGTATCTTCTCTTTTCTTAAATGTTTCCTTTTCATGTGGTATGTCAATCATACATCCATACCATGATCTTATCTAAATATTATGATGTACTTATACTATATTATGAGTTATTTTTTAGTGCATGGCCCTATCCCATCTCTTTTTTAATGTTTTCTAAAACCATGTTATATAGCAATTATGCTGCAGAAATTTCATCTCAAAATCTCTCTCTCTCTTTATCATGAAATTATATTTTTTTATATGAATACCAAAACCTATTTAGTCTCTAGGGGTATTCATAAACACATAAAAATGAATTATTTGATTTTTAATTTACATAAAAGAAAACCTCATTCCTTTTCCATGGGGTATAAATGACATAACAATCTTATTTTTAAGAACTTTTAAAAGGTCATGATTTTGATGTGAAACCCATTTAGTTTATTTTATGTGGGTTATTTATGAAATGTATGACTATAAACTATGTGTATCATGTAAGAATATATTATTATTAATGGTGCACCATTATAGTTCCATAATGCATTTGGTAATGAATTTAATCTCTAGAGATGAAAAGTTTCATGACACCTTGGTGAATAACCTTCGTAATTTTTAAGACACCTTAGGGATGAACCTTGTTGATATGTTCATGAATTTATAAATAAAATGTTATTTCCACATATTCAAGTTATGAATAATTTTATTTTTATTATGATATTTTGATTTTTCAATTTCTCATGCCTTTATTATTTTCATCAAGTTCTTATTGATATCACAAGAAAATAGATTCCCTTTCTTTCCTTACTGGGCCTTCAACCCATCGTTTAGTTTGATGTATGTCTCTGGGTAATTAGATGAAGTAATTATATTTAGGATGAACCTATGATGACTCCTTACAAATTTATTAGAAGAAGGTTATATTTCTTTCTTGTATTATGTTCCTAATTTTCGAGACACTAGATTTTAAAGATCATCTATTTGTAAAAACATAATGAAAAGTTACGTAATAACAGGAGGGATTCCATATACAGGGATGATTCGTGGTACGATATATCTTTTTTATACTCTAGCTTCCATACTGATTGACGCAGGTTCTAGTCAATACTTTATAGCCACATATATTATTCAAGACCTTGAGATTCTAGTAGAACCATTGACTTGAATCTTACGTTTGGAGACTCCTATTGTAGTAGAATCAATGACCACACATCTATGATGAGAATGTAACACCTCAATCTACCATGGGATATTTATCTTTAAATAACAAAATAGCTTGTGTTGTACTCAACATTGAGTTCTAGAAAACCACGGCCATTCAAACTAGCCATTTAAAAAATCAGTTATGAATATTAATACCCACTTTTTAAAATTTAATAAATTTTATTACTAAAATTGGAGTTAATATTTGGATTTGGAATATTTAAATTAGATTACAGTAAATTTTTCTAAAATCATTGATTTTCTGAATATTGAAAAACACTGTGTTATTTTTTAAAACTGACTTTTTATTTAAATAATTATTTTTTTATTTAAAAATATTTTAATGTTAAAATATATACATAATAATTACATTAGTTAAATTTAATTAATTTTTGTCATTTTATAATAAGATTAGATGTAGATAACATTTTATTGTAATTTTTAACCTCTTTTACCCACCTTCTGGGCATCTTTACAAATATGCGTATAACGTAATTTTACGGCTTCTGTAAATTTAATTTCAAAAATATGAGAGACACACTTGACATCAGTAAGTAAAATGTGGTTCAATAGGATGAAAATATTTTTTGGTGAATAATAACTTTTAAATTTTATTTACCACGGTTAAAAGTAAATAGGGTAATTAAAGGTGAAAATAATATTATAAATACCCCAACACATGTCCCAATTCTATTGTAAAAGTGTTTTTCAAACAAAATCAACCATAAGACAAAAATATGTTCCTTTTACATCCACTTTAATTAGATTAAATCATTTATTATATTTTATTTTAAGAAGAGTTAAAAGTGTTAAATTCAATGTTTAATAAATAAACCATTTTTAATATAGGGTTACATAGAAGGTAAATTCAACTATAAATATTAATTTTAAATAAAACAATATTTCCTACATCATTGTATTTTATTTATAATTTTTAGACATTAAATGATTAAATTTATTTATGACACAATGATGATGTAGTAATTACCTTATTAATTAATGATTAAAATAATTGATGTTATAAGTATTAAAATAAATATAAATTGAATCATTTGATTCCATACATGAATTTCCAAGGTTAATATCACATGTTATGGTTGATTCAATATATTTTTCTCAATTTAATCATGTTTTTATGACTTTAACAAAAAACAAATATTAAATCATTTCAAAATTGACATAAATGAGTTTTGAAAACACATACAATTTTTTTAAATGAAATGATACTCCTAAAAATCTATGATTCAAAAAAAGGACTTATATAAGGTTATATTTGTCATTAATGAATCCCTTGGGGTTCTCTTTGCATTTTATAGTAGTTTTTATTAACCATATAATATAACAAATCAAGGTTACATGGTAAATGTTAAACTATTTAACAAATACTTAAATATAAAAGATAGGTTTAATAGGGTAACCTTTACTTGACCAAAATAAATCTATGGAAAAAAATATGATCCTTTTTCATCCACATAGATTAGATTAGGACATTTAATAAATTTTATTTAAATAAAACTTAAAAGTTTCAAATTTAAATTTTGATAACAAAACCATTTTTAATATAGGGTTATATATAAAATCAATCGGACTATAAATATTCAATAGAAATATGAAAATGTTTGATACATCATGGTATTTTATTTTTAATTATTAGTCATTATATAATTAAATTTGTTTATGACACAATGATGATGCAGTAATGACCATATTAATGAAAGATTAAACTAATTTGTGTTATAAATATTAAAATAAAATCAAATTGAAACGTTTGATTCCATCCATGGATTTTATAGGTTAATATGACATGTTAGGGATTATTCAACTTCTTTTTCTATGTAATCAAGTTGTTATGACTATCAAAATAAATAAATACTAAATAGTGTATAAATAGACATTAATGAGTTTTTTAAACCAATGCTATTTTATAAAATGCTATAATATTCTTAAAAATATATGATTAGTCCAAAAGACATATATAAGGGTATATATTTTATTAATTAACATCTTGAGGTTATCTTGGCATTTTATTTTTTTGTTTATTTACAATGTAATATTAAAATACAAGAAGACATGGTAAATGTTAAACTATTTAACTAATAGTTAAATTTAAAAGATATGGATATCATAGTGATGTAATCATAACTAAAACCAATTGGAGGAGATGATTTCAACACATACACATTTGAACCTAAAAAATGAATCCATTTGGATCTATTAGAAATAGAAAATGATTATATAATAAATTAATATTTCATGATCTTCCTAAAGTGCCCCTCACCTCTCTTATAAAAGGGAACTTCTCCTTCTCTTAAATTCACACCTCCAAAGCCATTTTTCTGGTCCAAAACCTACTCAAACCTCCTCCCAAATATACTCAAATTATCCTAGAAGCGTAACTTTGATTATAAATCTGACCTAAGAGCCATTTTTGTTCAAATAAAAAGGAATCATCTGAAGAAAAGGTAAATATTTCATCACCTCTTTCAATGTTATTTTATTCTTCCACTTCCTATTTTTTTATTGTTTCCATACTAAACTAATTACTATTTTACCTTATACATAATGATATTTTATTATAAATTTTTCCCAACCATATTCATTATTCTATCCATCCTACGAATGACAAAGTCATCATACGTGTGTGCGTATGGCTTACCGTCTCCATGTCGTGGTGTAGTTTTTTATTCGAAACATTATTATTTGGATGGGTATAATAATGGGTATCAATGATGTAAATAAAAAATATGACATGTTAAGGATTATTCATAAATAATATACCTTCAAATTATATATTATTTCACAACTAATAGAATTATTTTGTCATTTGGGCGTACGTTCGGCTTACCGCCTCCACGACACGATGAGATTTAGATCCCCATAATAAACATTCTAGAATAATTGTAATTTTTTTTTTGAAAATAATGTTTGAGAAATGAATATAATTTTCAATATGAATCAAATGCATCATATCCATAAGAAACATGTCTTATGTAACAAAACATATGATGGAAAATGAATCAATTAACACATGAAACAATGATACTACTAAAATATTATTACCAAAGAAATATTATAAGATCATATATGATATCATATTTATGTATTTTGTTCTTGAATAATTTAATAACAAGATGTATCTATCATACAAGAGGTTAATGTAACATCGTCTAAGGAAACGTGAAAATTAAGGGTCAATTTTACAATCTCATTATTATTCGAGATTGTTTAAACTTAAGTTTCTACTGGTACATCTTTACCATCCAAATACGTGATTCATAAAAATGAATTTCAAATCATATTTTACTATTTCCTATATCGTGGTTTAATGCCAGTTATACCCTTTTTTAATTTTTATAAGATGATTTTAAAGGAATCTTTCCGTAGTTTTCCAAACAAGGTACTTTAGGACATTTTCGAATAATTATGTACATAATGTTTTTTTACTTATACGGTGTGTGTGGACATTTTCCACTGTTATAACACATTTAAATATTCCCTTACAATATTATAAAAATATTTTCAAAATAAATGTTTCCCATACATTTCAATAATTTCAATGTTGAAAAATATATTTAAATGAAATATTTTTTTGTTGGATTTCATCAATTTCAACATACTTTGTTGGATTTGATGCTTGTTTGACATTGATTCATTATGATACAATCTTTGATATTTAATGGAATATTTTCTAATATTTTTCACTATTGATGTGCTATTTTTATACCATTCATGGATTATGGTTAGACTATAAACATTTATTATACTAGTTTAATAATGAATGTTTATGTTTTATTTCAACCTTTTCATTTGAGTAATGCATCGGACATAGAATGGGACATGCAGGGCCCATTATATCCCCTCGATGCATCGGTTGGTCTCACAAGAAAAACTAGTTTCTTGGAACAAGGCCTTTTAAAAAAATTATTTATAGTCTTGGAATGAGGATTTGACAATGCGGTTCTGATGTCCGACATTATGCATTCCATCATTATGATATTAGCTATCAAGGTTACATGTGATTTTTTGTATAGTGAAATATCCATGTTAACAAGTAAATGAAATTATTTGATTTATCTTTTACATATTATGTTGAGAATTACGTTTAAATGGATTGTGTTTTAGTATTATAAATTTCCTTAAATGTTTATTCTTATTTATGATATTTTCCACTGTATAGTTATCCTTACTGAGCATCTTAGATCACCCCTTTTTTATTTTCTATGGTTTATTTATGAAATATCTGACTATAAACTATTTGAATAACATGAGAATATATTATTATTAATGCTGCACCATTATAGTTCTCTAATGCATTTGGTAATGAATTTAATCTCTAGAGATGAAAAGTTTCACGATACCTTGGTGAATAACCTTTGTAATTTTTAAGACACCTTGGGGTTGAACCTTGTTGATATGTTCATGAATTTATAAATAAAATGTTATTTCCACATATTCAAGTTATGAATAATTTTATTTTTATTATGATATTTCTATTTTCCATTTCTCAAGCCTTTATTATTTTCATCAAGTTCTTATTGATATCACAAGAAAACAGATTCCCTTTCTTTCCTTACTGGGCCTTCTACCCAACATTTAGTTTGATTTATGTCTCTAAGTAATTAGATGAAGTAATTATATTTATGATGAACCTATGATGATTCCTTACAAGTTTATTAGAATAATGTTATATTTTTTTCTTGTATTATGTTCCTAATTTTCGAGACACTAGATTTTAAAGATCATGGATTTTTAAAAACGTAATGAAAAGTTACGTAATAACTGGAGGGATTCCATATACAGGGATCATTCGTGGTACAATATATAATTTTTATACTCTAGCTTCCATACTGATTGACGCAGGTGCTAGTCATTACTTTATAGCCACATATATTATTCAAGACCTTGAGATTCTAGTGGAACCATTGACTTGAATTTTACGTTTGGAGACTCCGATTATAGTAGAATCAATGATCACACATCTATGATGACAATGTAACACATCAATCTACCATGTTATATTTATCATTAAATAATAAAATAGCTTTATTTGTACACAACATTGAGTTCTAGAAAACCACGACCATTCAAACTAGCCATTTAAATGATCAGGTACGAATACTAATACCCACTTTTTAAAATTTAATAAATTTTATTACTAAAATTGGAGTTAATTTTTGGGTTTGGAATATTTAAATTAGATTAGGGTAAATTTTTCTAAAAACATTAATTTTTTTAATATTGAAAAACACTATGTTATGGTTTAAAACTGACTTTTTATTTAAATAATTATTTGTTTATTTAAAAATATTTAAATGTCAAAATAGATACATAATAATTATATTAGTTCAGTATAATTAATTGTTGTCATTTTATAGTAAGATTAGATGTAGATAACATTTTATTGTAATTTTTAACGTCTTTTACCCACCTTCTAGGCATCTTTGCAAATATTCATAAAACTTAATTTTACCGCTTCTGTGAATTGAATTTCAAAAATATGAGAGAAACAGTTGACATCAGTAAGTAAAATGTGGTTCAATAGGATGATAATATTTTTTGGTGAATAGTAACTTTTATATTTTATTTACCACGGTTAAAAGTAAATAGGGTAATTAAAGGTGAAAAAAATATTATAAATACCCCAACACATGTCCCAATTCTATTGTAAAAGTGTTTTTCAACCAAAATCAACCATTAGACGAAAATATGTTCCTTTTACATTCACTTTATTTAGATTAAATCATTTATTTTATTTTATTTTAAGAAGAGTTAAAAGTGTTAAATTCAATGTTTAATAAATATACCATTTTTAATATAGGGTTACACTAAGATAAATTCAACTATAAATATTAATTTGAAATATAATAATATTTCCTACATCGTTGTATTTTATTTATAATTTTTAGACATTAAATGATTAAATTTATTTATGACACAATGATGATGTAGTAATTACCATATTAATGAATGATTAAAATAATTGATGTTATAAATATTAAAATAAATATAAATTGAATCATTTGATTCCATCCATGAATTTCCAAGGGTAATATCACATTATATGGTTGATTCAATATATTTTGTTCAATTTAATCGTGTTTTTATGACTTTAACAAAAAACAAATATTAAATCATTTCAAAATTGACATAAATGAGTTTTGAAAACACATACAATTTTTTTAAATGATATGGTACTCCTAAAAAACAATGATTTGAAAAAAGGACTTATATAAGGTTATATTTTTTATTAATGAACAACTTGGGGTTCTCTTTTCATTTTATAGTATTTTTATTGACCATATAATATAAAAAATCAGGGATACATGGTAAATGTTAAACTATTTAACAAATAGTAAAATATAAAAGATAGGTTTAATGGGTTAACCTTTACTTGACCAAAATAAATCTATGGAAAAAAATATGATCCTTTTTCATCCACATGGATTAGATTAGGACATTTATTACATTTTATTTAAATAAAACTTAAAAGTTTCAAATTTAAATTTTGATAAATAAACCATTTTTAATATAGGGTTATATATAAAATTAATCTGACTATAAATATTCAATAGAAATATGAAAATGTTTAATACAACATTGTATTTTATTTTTAATTTTTAGTCGTTATATAATTAAATTTATTTATGACACAATGATGATGTAGTAATGACTTTATTAATGAAAGAGTAAACTAATTTGTATTATAAATATTAAAATAAAATCAAATTGAAACGTTTGATTCCATCCATGGATTTTATAGGTTAATATGAAATGTTTGGGATGATTCAACTTTTTTTTGTATGTAATCAAGTGGTTATGACTATCAAAATAAATAAATACTAAATAGTGTCAAAATAGACATTAATGTGTTTTTTAAACCAATGCTATTTTATAAAATGGTATAATATTCTTAAAAATATATGATTAGGCCAAAAGACTTATATAAGGTTATATATTTTATTAATTAACTACTTGAGGTTATCTTGGAATTTTATTTTTATGTTTATTAACAATGTAATATTAAAATACAAGAAGACATGGTAAATGTTAAACTATTTAACTAATAGTTAAATTTAAATGATAAGTTTATCATAGTGACGTAATCATTACTAAAACCAATTTGATGAGATGATGTCAACACATACCCATTTTAACCTAAAAATGAATCCATTTGGATCTATTAGAAATAGAAAATGAATATATAATAAATTAATATTAAATGATCTTCCTAAAGGGCCCCTCACCTCTCTTATAAAAGGGCATTCCCCTTCTCGTAAATTCACACCTCCAAATCCATTTGTCTTGTCCAAACCCTACTAAAACCTCCTCCCAACTATACTCAAATTATCCTAGAGGTGTCACATTGATCATAAATCTAACCTAAAGTCCCTTTTTGTTGAAATTAAAAGGAATCATCAGAAGAAAAGGTGAATATTTCATCACCTCTTTCAATGTTATTTTATTCTTCCACTTCCTCTTTTTTTATTGTTTCCATACTAAACGAATTACTATTGTAAATTATACATAATGATATTTTATTATAAATTTGTCCCAACCATATTCATTATTCTATCCATTCTACAAATGACAAAGTCATCATACGTGTGTGTGTACGGCTTACCGTCTCCATGTCGTGGTGTAGTTTTCTATCCAACACATAATTATTTGGATGGGTATAATAATGGGTATCAGTGATGTAAATAAAAAATATTACATGTTAAGGATTATTCATAAATAATATACCTTCCAATTATATATTATTTCACCACCAATAGAATGATTTTGTAATTCGGACGTACGTTCGGCTTAACATCTCCACGACACGATGAGATTTAGATCCCCATCATAACCATTCAAGAATAATTTTCAATTTTTGATTGAAAATAACGTTTGTGAAATGAATATACTTTTTGATATGAATCAAATGCATCATATACATAAGAAAAATGTCTTAAGTAACAAAACATATGATGGAAAATGAATCAATTAACAGCCGAAACAATGATACTACTAAAATAATATTACTACAGAAATATTATAGGATCATATATGATATCATATTTATGTATTTTGTTCTTTAATAATTTAATATCATATATTTATCTATCATAAAAGAGGTTAATGTACCATCATTTAAGGAAACATGAAAAGTAAGGGTTAATTTTACAATCTCATTATTATTCGAGATTGTTTATACTTAAGTTTCTACTGGTACATCTTTACCATCCAAATACGTGCTTCATAAAAATGAATTTCAAAACATAATTTACTATTTCCTAGATCGTGGTTTAATGTCATTTATACCTTTTTTTACTTTTTATAAAATGATTTTAAAGGAATCTTTCTGTAGTTTTCCAAACTAGGTACTTTCTGACCTTTTCGAATAATTATGTACAGAATTTTTTTTACTTATCCGGTGTGTGTGGCCATTTTGCGCTGTTATAACACCTTTAAATATTCCCTTACAGTCTTATAAAAATATTTTCAAAATAAATTTTTCCCATACATTTAAATAATTTCAATGTAGAAAAAGATATTTAAATGAAATATTTTTTGGTTTGATTTCATCAATTTCAACATCCTTTGTTGGATTTGATGCTTGTTTCACATTGATTCTTTATGATACAATCTCCGATATTTAATGGAAGATTTTATAATATTTTTGACTGTTGATGTGATATTTTTATACCATTCATGGATTATGGTTGGACTATTAACATTTATTATACTAGTTTAAATATGAATGATTATATTTTATTTCAACCTTTTCATTTGAGGAATACATCCGACATAGTATGGGACATGCAGGGCCCATTATAGCCCCTCGATGCATTAGTTGGTCTCACAAGAAAAAATAGTTTCTTGGAACAAGGCCTTGTAAAAAATTAATTTATAGTCTTGGAATGAGGATTTGACAATGTGGTTCTGATGTCCGACATTATGCATTACATCATTATGAGATTAGCTATTGAGGTTACATGTGATTGTTTGTCTAGTGAAATATCCATGTTAACTAGTAAATGAAATTATTTGATTTATCTTTTCCATATTATGTTGAGAATTATGTTTAAATGGATTGTTTTTAGTATTATACATTTCCTTAAATTTCTATTCTTATTTATGATATTTTCTACTGTATAGTTATCCTTACTGAGCATCTTAGATCACCCCTTTTTTATTTTTCTATTTTTACCTGTATGATATGAAGTATATTATGATTAACCTAAAGGAATAGACTACGGTATTTGAGTTTGTTAAAATGGGACACAATGTTGTTTATTTTTCATTTCATAATTTCATGTAAAACATATGTATGTATCTAGTACTTCCAAAGCTACTAAACATACCAGTATTTCAGGACTTGATCACTTGGGATCATGAAAATTTTATGTAATAATGCACTAACTCTTGGTATCTATGTTCAGCCATTATAGTTGGAATCAGCGGAAGATTAGTATAAACTTTGGAAAGTAGATTTAGAAAATCTCTCATTAGAGAACATTACCCTTAGATAAAAATTGAGGATAATTATTGAATAAAAAACTAAATTTTGTTAATGTAGATATTATGTGGGTTTTATAAGAAATACATCCTTGTGTGGAAACTACAAGTGGACATCATTCTGGTAGAGACATACCTAGGATTGAAAACTCCGATAAGGAGTTCTTGGATTGCCCTGAGGTATCCTGGTAAATGACAACGAGCATTACTTTGAACTCAGTTTGACACTCCTAGGGGATATATGTAGGATAATTTACATTTACATTGAAAACCATAATGAAGTATTTATGAGTAAATAAGTCCCCAAATATAAAATTTGAATGGTTATAGATTATATGCATAAACTTCTCAATTTATGTTAAGTAATTTAAAAGGTTGGAATTATCCATTGTGATTCATAAACTAAACTAGTGTATTCCATTGTGTATAAATGGCTCCTAGTGGAAGTAATGGAAACCGTATCAACACAAGTAATCCATTTAGGTATTTCCTACCTACTCAAGATAATTATAGTGGATATGGTGATGAAATTCATGCAGAACAACTTATAACCATACTGGGACAACTCACTTAGTTTATGAATAATAACATTGCCTGTATAAAGCACCCTTATCCACAATGCAAAGGATAAATTTTAGACCACATCATGAGGCAACAAATACAACATTAAATTCTACTACAAATCCAAATGTAAATGAGAAATGGATAAGTTCCTTAGAGAAAATAGTTCATGCTTTTGGGGGTAGTAAAAGGGAAAATGTTTTCTTGGCGGTTTATCACCTCATAAGCGATACAGATCAATGGTGGTCATTAATTAAAAAACAAAGGAGGATGAAGTAGTGTCAAATATGGAATGAAGGATGTTTAAATAGATTTTATTAGAAAAGTATGTTCCTCTTGAACATCTAGCGGATATGGAAATGTAAATTTCTGAGTTTGAGGAAAAAGGGGGATGAGAATGTCACATTGTATGTGGATAAAATTACATGGTTAGTAATGAATTCTGTAGATTATATACATAACCAAAATATTAATATTGATTTATTATTTTATGGGTTTTAACCATTTCTCCATCAATCATTTGTCTCACAATCATTCTAATCGTATGAATATATAGTCTCAAGTGTTATGAAGACAGAAAATGAATTCTCTAAGTCTTATGACTTTAATGTAAAGAAATAGAATAAGAGATCATCTGAACACATTAGAAAAAAAATAAGGGGAAGAAGAGAAATGTTGAATTACCATACTATAGTAATCGTGGGAAGAAACATCTTGGTACATGCCTAAAAGGGAAGGGATTTCATTACAAGTGTGGAGAAAAATGCCACCAAGATCGTGATTGTAAGGGGAAGAAATAGGCTATCAATGTTCAATGAAAGAATTATAAAGAAATAAGTTATTATGAAAATGAATGTCCTAAGAGTTAATGAAACATACCACATAAAAGGCTGAGGGATCAAGGACAAGCTTATGTGATCACAACTACTGAGGCTGAAGCTCTTAATGATGTGGTGGAAGGTGCATTAATCGTTTCCTCAAAATTAGCAAATGTTTAATTTGATTCTAGATCACTGATTTCTTTCGTATATTCCCAGTTTTCAATGAAAATTAGATATTTCCAATTTTACATAACAAGGGAGTTTCTAGTCAAAACTCTAAAGGGACGTATCATTATAACAATGTTTTGTCAATTAGTTACCATTATGGAATATAAACGTGCTTTATTTTTTGATCTTATTATTAAACCCATGAGGTAATTTGATATAATCCATGGTATGGATTGGATTTTGGACCATGATGTGAAATGTTCTTGTAAGAAGAAGTATGTTAAATTTTTTTATTATGAAAATAAATCCTTTATCTTTAGAGTACAAACATCACCATCTGATTCTCATCTAGATCCCCCCCAGTAGCTCAACAAAATTCAATTATTGGGGAGTAATGGAGTTAAATAACTATGGGTGGATAAATTAAAGTTCAAATATAATATATACCTATTGTAAAAGAATATGTTGATGTGTTTCAAGAGGATTTTCCTGGACATACTCTAAAATGAGAAATTGAATGATGCATTGACTTAATATTGGTTCAATTCCCATATCAATGACCACCTATAGAATGGACACGATAGAATTAGTGGAAACAAAGAAAAAACAATATGAATTTATTAATAAAGTATTTATTCACCCTAGTGTTTTTCTACGGGGAGCCCCTATTTTTTTGATTAGAAGAAAGATGGATCTATGTGGTTGGGTGTTGATAAAAGAGAGATCAATTCTATAACAATAAATAACAAGTATCCCCTACCTTGCATCGATAATTTACTTGATTAAATTGATGGAGCTAAATATTTTTAAAAGATTGACCCTCGATTTTGATGTCATTAGTTGTGTGTGATAGAGTAAGATATTCAAAAGACATCATTTTGAACTAGGTATGAGCATTATGTGTTTAAAGTAGTGCATTTTGGACTCAATTATACTCCCTCTGTTTTCATGGTTCTAATGAATAGAGTTTTCATGGAATAACTTGATGACACTATATTGGAATTTATTGATGATAACATGGTACACACCAAAATCTAAAAATATCATGAAAATCAATTGTGCACTATTCTAAAAACTCATAGAAGAAATGAATTATACGTGAAGTTTATCAAGTGTGTATTCTGGCATCACGATATTTATTTTTTTGGCCATATTATCTTAAAGTATGGATTCTCTCATGATCCTTCAAACACCAGGGAAATCCATGAATGGCCAACACCGATGAGCATAACTGAGGTACACAGTTTTATTCGTTTAGTAGGTTACTATAGATGTTTTTTCCAGAAATTTTCCCGATTGGAAAAACAAATAAAAAAGCTCACACATAATGGGATTAAATTTTTTTGGACAGAAGAGTGTGAAGAATGTTTTTAAGAATTGAAGAGAATATTATTCAATGATCTTATCATAACACTACCACTATGGAATGATGGGTTTTTTATTTATTATGATGTTTTAATGAAATGACATGGTTGTGTCCTTATGTAGAATGATAGAGTTATTGCCAATGCATCACAACAACTAAAAATTCATGAACAATACTATCCCACTCATGTTATTGAGTTATAAGGTGTAATATATTCATTGATGATATGGGGACACTATCTCTATGGTGAAAAATGTGAGATATATACTGATCAGAAGTGTTTGAAGTATATTTTCTCACAGAAGGAACTCTATATGAGGAAAAGGAGATGGCTTGAACCACTCAAGGATTATTATTGCACAATACACTACCACCCGGGGAAGGAAAATAAGGTGGAAGTTGACTTGAGTAGAAAGGATCATGGTGTTATTAACAATATGAGAGTTTAAAAGGATCATATGTTCATGGATCTAGTAATGATGGCTATAGGAATAATCATGGAAGGTGAAACATTAATACTTCTTCAAATGGTTGCCAAATTATCTTTACTAGAAAGGATAAAATCATCTCAGACTGATGATTAAGAGTTTCAAAGTAAAATTAAAGGTCTGAATGATGGGAGATATACTGACTACATATATGAAGATTGAATTTTAAAATTTGGGGGGAGGATTTTTGTTCCCAATATACCAGATCTAAAAAGGGAATTTATGGATGATGTACATAGCTCCAATTTCCCTATACAACATAGTAGCATTAAGATGTATAGTGATTTGAAGGATCATTTTTTGTTGGGAAAACTAGAAGAGGAGATTTCTAATTACGTGTCAAGAGAATTGTTTTTCAACAGGAGAAGGCAAGAAGACAACATCCTAGAGGATTCATGCATCATCTTCCCGTACCTGAGTGAAAATGGGATGATATTAAAATAGACATTGTCATGGGCTACCAAAGACTCATATAAGGAATGATACAATATGGGTCATTGTTGTTCTTCTTACTAATTCAAAAAAAATTCTGTCTATAAGATAAGATTTACCACTAAATTGTTTATCAATCCTATATATTAAAGAAGTTTTAAGACTTCTTGGTGTACCCCTATCGATTGTTTCTTATCGTGATTCCCATTTAAATCATGATTCTATAAATGTATTTTGAATGACATTGATATTGAACTTCATTTGAGCACTGCCTACCACCCTCAAACTGATGGAAAATCAGGATGGACTATTCAAACCATAAAAGACATTTGAGATCATTTTTCTCATTAATTTTATGGTTTGTGGGATTAATATTATCCTTTATTAGAATTTTCCTACTACAACAGCTTCCACTCAAGTATTCATATGGATCCATATGAAGTGTTATATAGAAAGATATGTCACACAAAAACATGGAGGGATGATGTTGGTGAAAGAAAACTCGTAGGTTTAGAACATGTTGAGGAAACAATGGAAAAGGGGATTCTTATCCAAACCCACACCAAAGCATCTCAAAGAAGGAAAAAGAGACATGCTGATAACTGAATGAAGGATTTGGAATTTAAAGTAGGAGATCATGTTTTATTAAATATATGTCCATGGAAGGGAGTTATATGATTCGGTAAGAAGGTTAAATTTAGTCCCTAGTATATCAGACCTTTCAAAATTTTAGAACTAATTGGAGTAGTAGCTTATCATTTTTCAATGCTTCCAAGTCTATAGAAATTTTAGGATGTGTTCCATGTATCACATTTGATAAAATAAATGCCTAAACCAACACATGTACTCACCTATGAAGAAATAGTATTCGAACTAGATATTCCTTATAGTGAAAAACTTATCAAGATTCTTGATACCAGAGAACTAGTGTTAAGAGACTGGACGACTCGTCTGGAAAATGTTCACAGGAGAACCATAAAATTGAAGAAGAAACATGGGATACTAAGAAACATATGATGAAGAACAACCTGAATATTTTTATGCATTAGTATTCTAGAAACGATTTGGACGAAATTATTTGAAGGATAGAAGAATGTAAAACCCCAAGAATCCATGATACATTTTTGTTTGAATAATACAATATCGTTCGATGTACACAACTTCGAGTTCTAGCACACTATGACCAAGAAAACGTTACATTTAAAAAGTAGTTATGAAAAGTAATACCAACTTTATGAAATTTTAAAAAAATTTATTTTTCTAATTGGACTGCATTTTTGGATTTGGAATATCAAAATTATCTTAAGGTGTATTTTTGATATTTTTCTGAAAACTTTCAATTATTGATAAATAGTTCAAAACACTACGTTATTGTTTAAAACTGGCTTTTTATTTAATTGATTATTATTTTTATTTAAATTTATTTAATGTTCAAAACAGATACATAATATTTATATTATTCCAATGTAATCAGTTAGAGTCATTTTATAATAACATTATATTTATATAAAATTTTACTGAACTTTTAAACATCTTTTACCCACCTTCTAGACACATTTAAAAATATGCATAAAATGTAATTTTACCACTTATGTGAATTAAATTTCAAAAATATGAGAGACACATTTGATATCTGTAATTAAAATGTAGTAAAATATGAAGACAATAATATTTGGTGAATAGTAACATTAGAATTTTATTTTCCATGGCTAAAATTAAATAACGTAATTAAAGGTAAAATTAAGATTATAAATACCCCAAAACATGCCCAAATTAGTTTTCACTAGTTTTTTTTCGACCAAAATCATCCTTAGGTCAAAAATATGATCCTTTTTGATCCACTTGGAATAGATTAGATCATTTATTATATTTTATTTAAAGAAGAGTTAAAAGTGTTAAATTCAAATATTGATAACTAAACAATTTTTAATATAGGGTAGTACAAAATATAAATTCCAAAATAAATAGTAATTAAAAATATGATATTATTTACCACATCATGGTATTTTATTTTTAATTTTTAGACATTATATAATTAAATTTATTTATGACACAATGATGATGCAGTAATGAACTTATTAATGATTAATTAAAGTAATTGATATTATAAATATTGAAATAAATATAAATTGAAACTTTTTAGGCCATCCATGAATTTTATAAGTTTATATGACATTTTAGGGAGGATTCATTTTGTTTATTTATTTTGGATGTAATCATATTTTTATGACTTTCAAAAAAACCAAATACTTAACAGTGTCAAAATTGACATAAATGAGTTTTTAAAACAAGTACTATTTTATTAAATGATATAATATTACTAAAAAACTATTATTATTCCAAAAGACTTAGATAAGGTCGGATACTTCATTAATGAACTTCTTAGGGTTATCTTGGCATTTCATGTTATGTCTTTTAACAATGTAATTTAGAAATAAAAGAAGACATGGTAATTGATAAACTATTAAACTATGAGTTAAATCTAAAAGATAATGTTAATATGGTGAAATAATATTTTCTAAAACCTATTGGTTTAGATGATTTCAACCCATTACCACCTTATCCTATAAATAAATCCATTTTAACCTATTATAATCTGAAAATTATTTTATAATAAATTAATATTTCAAGCACTTCTAAAAGTGACCCTCACCTCTCTTATAAAAGGGTACTTCCCATTCTCTAAAATTCCCACCTCCAAAGCCATTTGGATCAGCAAAACCCTACTCAAAACTCCTCCCAACTACCCTCACATCAACCTAGAGAGATTAATTTGATCATAATGCCAACCTATAGAGCCTTTTTGGTCAAATAAAAATGAAGCACATAATGAAGAGGTAATTATTTAATCTCATCTTTCAATTATATTTTCATGTTCCACTTCCTCTTTCTTTGTTGTCTCCATACTAAAATAATAAATCCATTACCTTATACATAATGAGATATTATTATAAATATTTCACAACCATATTCATTATTCTATCTATCCTTTTAACGATAAAGTCACTATATATACGTGTGTACGGCTTACTGTCTCCACTTCGTGGTGTAGTTTGTTATTCAACAGTTTATTATTTTGATGGTTATAATAATGAGTATAATTTCGGTAAATAATAAATATTACAATTTAAGGATTATTTATATATAATATATCATCAAATTATATACTATTTCACTATCAATAGAATGATATTGCTGCTCGTGCGTACATACGGCTTACCGTCTCCACGATGCGATGAGAATTCATTCTCAATCATAACCATTCAAGAATAATTGTTATTTTATGATTAAAAATAATTTTTAAGAACTTAATATCATTCTAGATGTAGATTAAATGCATCCAATTCATAACAAACATGACATATGTATCACAACATATGAAGAAAAATGAATCAGTTAACAACTGAAACAATGATACTATAAAAATATTACTACCAAAGAAATATTAGAGGATCATATATGATATCAAATTTATGTATTTTGTTATTTTATAATTTAATAACAATGATTTAACTATTATACATGAGGTCAAACTACCATTTACTAAGGAAAATTACAATGTAAGGGTTAATTTCACAATCTCATTATTATTCAAGGGTGTTTATACGTAAGTTTCTACTGTGATCTCATTATCATCCAAATTTGTCTTTCATAAAAATTTATTTCAAAATTTATTTTACTATTTTCTAGATTGTGTTTTAATGTCATTTATACCCTTTTTTTACTTTTTATAATATGATTTTAATGTAATCTTTCTGTAGTTTTCCAAACAAGGTACTTTATGACCTTTTTGAAAAATTAAGGAATGAATGTTTTTTTAAATTATACGGTGTTTGTAGCCATTTTCTGCCATTATAACACCTTCAAAACATCCCTTCAAAAATTATTATAATATTTTCAAAATAAATTTTTTCCTTACTTTTATATAATTTCAATGTAAAAATAAATATTTCTCTAAAATAGTTTTTGGATTGATTTAATCTATGTGAAAATTTGTTTTTTGGATTTTACTCCTGTTCGATGTTGATTCATTATGATACAATGTTCCATATTGAATTGAAGTTTTTGTGTTATTTTTTACTATGGATGTGATATTTTTATATAATTCTTGTTTTATGGTTAGAGTATTAACATTTCTTATGCTAGTTTTAATATGAATGTTTATGTTATGTTTCAACCTTTTCATATGAGGAATTCATTGGATGTAGTAAGTGATTGGCGGGGCCTGCTATAGCCCCTCAATGAAACGGTATGAATCATTAGAAAAACTATTTTCTTGGAACAAGCCCTTGAAAAAAAATTATTTATATTCTTGGAACGAGGCTTTGACTATGTGGTTATGAATTCTGATATTATGCATTCCATAATTATGATATTAGATATTGATATTACAAGTTATTGTTAGTCTAAAAGAATATCCATGTGAATAAGTAAATGACATTATTTGACTTATTTTTCCACTTTATTATGATCTTTATGTTTAAAAGGCTTCTGTTTTAGTCTTATACATTGCCTTAAATGTTTTTTATTATTTATGATATTTTTCATTGTATCGTTATCCTTAATGAGAATCTAATCTCAACCGTTTCTTATGTTTTATTTTTAATAGTTTTCGAAGAAGTATATTATGATTGACCTATAAGAATAGGCTAAGTGATATGAGTGGATACAAAGGGGACACAATGTTGTTTGTTTTATTCCAGAATTTATTGTAAAACATATGCATGTATCAAGTACATCCAGGGCTACTAAAATGATCGGTCTTCTGAGACTTGATATCATGGGATCAAAAAAATGTTATGTAATAAATCACCGAATCTGGGTAACTAGGGTTAGCAGGTGACAACAATGTGACATTGCCCATGTAGGTGAGAGTTTCGGTTGGAACCTCTTGGTGGCAGCATTGAGGCCTTATGACATCATTATTGCTATGGATTGGTTTTCATCGGTCTATGACTAGATTGACAGTTTTAGGCTTAGGGTATTGTGTCTCCATAGCTATGGGATGATTTTTTCTTTTCTTAGAGAATGGGAATCCAATGAATCATAGGATGGACTCATGAATATGAGGGCAGATCTGTTCAGTCATCACTTCGTTATCTTGACCCTCAGGGTAGTAGATGTCATGAGCTTCTAGTTTCCTATCGTGGTGGAGGAGTACAATGTCGCTTTATTGATGATGTTCTAGGATTACATCATCATCAGGAGGTATAATTCTACATTGATTTACACCCTTAGATGACAATGATATCCACAACATCATATCATATGGATCCTATAGAGCTTCGCTATCTGACGGTGTAGTTGTAGAATATTTAGAGGAAGGTATTCATGATACCTAGTGTTTCACCACAGGAGGCCCCAGTTTGGTTTTCTAAAGATTGTAGATGGGTGTCTGATGTTGTGTGTAGATTATAGTTTCTTTAATATCATGATAGTGAAGAAAAATAATCCACTGGTGAGGATGGAAAATATCTTCAATAAATTGGGAGGGGCACATTGGTTATCAAAGGATGACCACAAATCAGGTTATTTCTAGCTTCAAGTATAAGAAAATGATATATCGAAGATGGATATATGATGCCACTAATGTCAATAAGACTACGTGGTTATGAACTTGGGTATGATGAATGACAATGTAGTGTTAATTGGGATCATGAACTAGATCATCCATCCACTCCAAGGCCATTTCATGGTGGTCTTCATTAACGATATCCTTGTGTACTTAGCATCCAAGGAGGAGAATGTGAGACAATTAAGGAAGTTTCTTGACATACTTTCAGAGAACCAACCATATAGAAATCCATTGAAGATTCATTTCTGGATACAGGGGGTCCCATTTTTTTTTATTTTTTATCTCAACTTATGGTGTGGTAGTGGAATGGACAAAGGTAGAGGTGGTGTTAATGTGGGAGCCACCTAAGAGCATGATGGAGGTTCATAGCTTCATCGGGATAGTAGTCTATTACTAGATATTCACCCTAGATTTCTCTAGGATATCATCATTGATAATAGCTTTGACCTGAAAGGGGTGGCCTTTCATATTGATTGAAAAGTTTTGGCTATAATTTCAGTAGTTAAGGCTGATCTTGACAAGTGACATGATCTAGAGATTATTGGATGAGGGAGTAATGTACATAGTGTTCTGTAATTAATCATGAACTAGAATTGGTTGCATTCTGTTGTAAAAGAAAGTGGTGATTTCATATGGTTCACAGAAGTTGAGGAAACATTGCATGAACTACGTGACCCATGTTCTTGTGTTGGAAGTAGTATTCTTCACATTGATGATGTAGTGACACTACCTGATGGGCGAGTAGATTGTCATCCACACCGATTAGAATATTCCCATGAATATATTTTCCCAGGAATATCTAAATATAAGACATATATAGTGGATAGAGTTAATCTAGGATCATGTCTTTGGGATTTTGTACACTCTTAATAAGGGGAACATGGTTGTAGATTCTCTTGGAATGAGATCAAGTTTGCATTTATTGGATGAGGTGTCAGAGAAATTGGCCTCGTTACAGTTATCCTATGTGGATGGAGATGGGAGACCATACCTCCAATTGATGGTTTTCACCCCTACACTCATATAGTGACTCAAGGTGGAACGAGTTGAATATTATGATTGGAATACTGTACGTTCTCAGTTATTCATAGGACATACTCGCGATTGATATTCAAAAGGTGGGGAGCATGTGGTCCATTTTCTAGGGTGCATAATGGTACCAGTGGAATTACTAGAGGAGGTTCTATGGGAGTTTCACACATTCCATTTTTTGGTACTTCTTAGAGTTTAAATGATGTACATGGACCTCCAACAATAGTTTTTGTGGTAATGGATGAAGAAGGCTATGGTAGAGTTCATTTGTTGATGTATTTTATGCTAGCAAGTAAAGGATGGGCATAGGTTCCCATGGTTTTAGCTCAACCCCTTTAGGTTCTGGAGTGGATGTGTAATGGGATATTGATGGAATTCATGACAGGTTTACCATGCATGTCTAGCAGCATTAATACCATCTGGGTGATCATTGACAGAATCACCAAGTCGGTGAAATTTTTACCTCTCAAGGAGTATAGTTCAGTAGAGATCATGGGCGCCTCCACGTTCAAGAGATATTTTTGTTCCACGATGTTCTATAGATTATTATTTCAAATCATGATTATCATTTCACATCCTGGATATGGAAAGGATTAAATGAGTTGATTGGGACACAGTTACTCTTGGGCATGGTGTTTCTACCATATAAGGATGTCCAGACAGAGAGGTCGATTCATGTTCTATATGATATGTTGTGAACCTAAATTCAGAATTCAATTTTAGTTGGGAGGACCACGTTAAAAAGGCCGAGTCTTCATACAACAATAGCTACCACACAACCATTAGTATACCACCATTTGAGGCACTGTATGGGTAATCCTATATTTCAACGCATTGTTAAACAGAACTAGGAGGTTCATCGGTCATGGTACCATCGTTGCTATGAGATACTTCTGTGAAGGTGTAGATCATCCATGAGTGGATAAAGACTACATATAGCTGACATAAGTCTTATGCTGATAGGATTAGTAGAACTCTAGAGTTCTGGGAGGGAGAACATGTGTTCTTTCAGGTCTCGCCTTGATGTGGGATTCAAATATATTTTTTCGATGTAATGTTACCTCTGATGTTCATCATCACTTTCTAGATACTACATAGAGTTAGAGATGTGTCATACCACCTACCTCTACTCCCAGAGTTTTATCGAGTGCATGATGTATTCCACATGTCGCAGATGAGGAGGTTAGTGCATGAAACATCACACATCATCTACTGGTGAAATATGGACATTGAGGATGGAGCGACATTTTCAGAGTACTAGGTGGATATCAAGGGTTGGCAAGAGATGATTATTTGTGGGTGAGTGATCACCTTGGTTTTTTTATGGTGGCATAAATGGAATATCCACGAAAGAACGTGGGAGTGGGAGGCCTAGATTCAGGCTTAATACACTCATATTTTTGTTTAGTCACCCTTTATTTTAACATTTGAGGACATAAATCCCAAATGGGAGCATAATTAAATGAATTGTATTTGTCTGGTTTTATTTTAATAAAATAATTATAAAAATTATGAGACTAACGGCTATGATGGATTGTGATTTTGAGGCCTAGTATTCCCCATACAATTCATTGAATGGTGTTCATTTTTTTATAGCACACGCAAATAGTTTTCTTGAACATTGGGGTAACTAATAAATAGATTCCCATATAAGAAATATGAAGGCACTGTTTCATTCAGAGTAGTAGTTTTACCCTAGGTGCGGCTTAACATTGGCAGATGCTATTAATATGTGAAAAATAGTTTTGGACGTAATGATAATAGAAAACTTTTATTAAAAATACTAGTATTCAATGTAGTGATTTCACTTTCTAAAATGATTTTCAAGATTCTAGGGTTATCACCATAACCCAAGAATTTCTCTAAGATCTTGGAGAGAGAGATACATTATAGGATCCATTTGAAAATAAATAATCGGAACATGGATTAAAGATCGACGGATTGATGCAACATCGAAATCGGTGGATAAAGGGTCGGCGAACAACGACGGTGAAACTTAATTCTACATTAAAGATCATTCCAACTAATGTTAGGGATCTTTTTATATTTTTATTCCTTCCCCATTAATTATTTCATATGATTAATATGAATCAATTGATGAAAAGATTGATTCATGGTTCGTACATATTGCAGGATTTAGGAATTTTATTTTCATGTTGATTATCAGGGATTATTTTTTGGTTAGATATTTGAATATTTTCCTATTTACTCTTTATTTAATCATTATAACAAGGATGAATCGAGGTTTACATGAAAAAATTATGAGGTTTTACTTCAAGAATTCTTTGTGCTTTTTCATCAACTTATTTCTTCACCCTTTCGTCGTTGGACCCTCGTGGTCATGGATCGACATTTCCTGGTGGATCCGGTTATGATCAGACCCATGGATCTGAGTAGAATCAATATATTATGTAGTATCGGTAATGATAGGGACAAGAAAAACATAGATCATCAACTGATTTTAAATATGGGCACTAGTGGTGGCAGGGTAGTCCGTAGAAAGGATTGTCGGCACGAGTCCGATGTGGTTGTCTGGCAAGGAAAATCGGCGGTGGTGTGGTGGCCATAGGATACCAATGGTCGAATAGAGTGGTGAATGGAGTCCATGGGAGCCAGAAGTGGCTAGAAGAAGCATCGATGATCAGATAGGCTGGGATCGTGGGAATGGTGTGGAGCCAAGAGAGGGAGTCAAAGAGCACATGGGTGCCTGGGTGTCGGTGAGGCTGGGGGTTGTCAGAGCTTGGATGGTGCAGGCTGAGGTAGCAGGTTAAACGTGTGAGATGCGGATTCACTATGACACCAGGTGGGGAATGCAATCGGGTTGGACCATTATTTGTTGATGAATGTAGACATAATTCCTTTGGACAAACCAGGATAACCGGGTCACACCAGGCATCCAAGCAGACTCGGCTAGGTGGTGTCGTGGGAAAAGGCCCAGCGACCCAGATATCCAAATAGTAATGGTCATATCAGGACCAATAGGCCATACTGGGCCTAGAATATAGGGTCGGGTAAGTTCAGTCGGACCGGGTTGGGTCGGCCACTGGATTTGACCCGAACCGGACCCAGGTCTGATCATTCCACTAAAACGATCATATCTTTAAAACAATATGTTAAACTGAAAATATATCTACCACGTTGTAACCTTTGTGATAAGATGGATCTTTTTTTTCCAATGTACTTTTAATCTATGAGTTTCTAGTGACCCAGGTCATTTCCAAGGGCAGTACTCGGGGTGAACGGATATGGCTTATAAGAACACTACTCACCATTCTCCCTCCCCTTATTTGTGAATTGATTCTGTTTTCCACTATATCTTGTACCAGAATCATTAGAGTTTGTTCTCCTTTTTTTCCCGGGAAGTTTTTTTGGTATCCTTTCATATTCACATGAGTATGATATATTCATTAGGACATCCTGGACAGGGTTTTTGGAATCCATAAAGTGGCTCGGTGTGGGGTCCTCTATTCAGTATTTGTACCCTAGATAGATTCTTCAATATTGATGTGACCAACTTCACCAGGCCTCAATCAATTACATAGTTGTTTATTTAGGATGGAATTTTTGGTATACGTCATGAACATTGCTCTTATCCCCCTCTCATTTATCATATTCTCTTCATATCTATCAACAAATTTCTTTATCTCCCATGGAGTTTTACAATAGACAGTACCCTTCAGACCGAAGTCATCAGGGCTTTCGAACTCAAGAGTGTATTCACCTGGATGTATGCCTCATGGAATATTCAGACTAGATCCCTAGTGGTGGTATGCATTAGATGTGTCTTATCTCTTGACTATGTGTATAGATTTATTATATCTAGATATTCATGTTATATGTTGTAGACATATACTTATGTAGATCTAACTATACCATTACTTTATGTATTGCTTTGTTGTTTTGGGGTGTCATTCTGAGTATTGTTATACTCACCCCTACATGGGATTTCCCCCCACATGTAATTTATTGTGAAAACGAGATACCTTTTGACAGATTCTAGGGTAGACAAGGACCAGACAGATCTTAGTGAGATTCGAAACGCTGAGGTATTCGTACGACATCAAACAACAGTCTGAGTACCTCAACTTCATGTCGGATCGGGTATGATTTTTTGTGGATTTGTTTCTATAACTTGTTTATAGGATTTATTTTGGTCAACTTGTAGTATGTCATGATTTATATTTCTGTAATTTACATTAACTATTGTACTCTGGTTTTGGGATGGTACTTTTCATGCATGTTTTACATAGTGCAGTTACATTTTATAATTTGTGTTTTAGAGATGTGTGCAAGAGAATATGTATTTATTTTCAAATCCTCCCATGTTAGTGATATATTTACTCAGTTAAAGTCACAAAATCATGTCCTCTTAGATGTGAGCTAGGAGAGTCACAGTACGATCCCCACTATGGAAGTTCGTGGCCAAACACCATGAATCCCCATGTATACAAATTTGTAAAACATATATATCATTCTACTAATAAACATGTATAAATTTCAATTGACTAAAATAATTGTAACATGATTTATTATTTGTTATTTTGTCATAACCCCCTCCTAGCAAATATACTGCAATAACTATGAAAGATAATTATCCCAGAGTCCGGCCTTTAGTAGGCCATGGGTGGGTGACTAGAACTGTGTGCATAGAAATCTCTTGTATAAGAGGCATTACTATCAATAATATAAATTTTATCCGGAGACAAGATGAATCATCTATAATCAACTCCAATGAAAGTATATAAAAAATCCAATATCAATCCAATAATACATGTGAAAAAGTAGATACTGATACAAGTATCGAAAAGTAAATTCCCAAAAACATTCTAATGTTGTTAAAAATCAATTTTTCAATGGTCTAAGCTAGTGTTGTCATGAATGTTCCAAATATTCTTCTTGGAAACCTGAAAATAGGTGTTTTTGTATATATATATATAGAGTTAGAATACATGAATACACAGTAGGAATGACAAAGTCTCTCTTGAACATGTAAAAAGAGAGAAAACTAATGCCCCTGTTAGAAAATAACAGAACTAAACAGAACCTATATTAGTATTCTATCCAAAACCCCAACCTCAATAAGGCACAGTCACTAAACTGTTCATAAATTTATAAAAATATAATATTAATCTTGTCGATGAAAGGTACCATAATCCACTTTCCCACTCATTTTTTCCTCTCACACCACAATGTCGTATGTCTTAGTGATCCTAACACTTCAAAATCACATTTCATCACCTTATATCCCACAAGCAGACCCCAGATCTAACACCTAAAATTATATTTCATAACTAGTGTAGTGGGGTACTATGGACATGAAGGTGATAAACTGCATTCCCTCCTCTTACCATGGAGAACCCCCACCATAATACATTTCATCACATCTTAGCAGAATACACTTGGTCCATCTTTTATCAATACATCACATGGAAACTGAAACACTTTTGACTTATGATCATCACAACCCATTTATATGTCCAAATCTTAGAAGTGGTATTGGGGAATAATGCATACACATCCATCTGTCCTCCCAACATGATGTTGTAAAAATCTCCCCCAAAATTTTTGGTGATGGAACGTGGTTCTCGACATTGGACGGGCACATATTAAAATCCAAATAAGTAAATAATTTATATACATATAGATTAACATAAAAAAATTGCCATCAAATTGGTTCATAACCATGGAATAAACCATCTAATAACATTACTTCAATGTTATGCTACCTCTTGATGCATAAAAAAGCAGAAAGGAATCCACAATCAGTAAACCATCTTCAATTAAATCCAATTTCTAGATTATGTGTTATCAAAACATTTAAATTAAAATATTCACCATGTTTTTTATTTCCAACCCATTGGTTCTTATATAAAAAATAACTATTTAAAATACACATTTCTTCAACAAATCATTCATTAAGAATGACCATTCAATAACACTATTATTCATTTAGTTTCCATTAAATCGTAGTAAACAATCATAAAAAACTACTATCATAGCTATGAAACCTATCCTCACCACCACTACCATTACATCCTCGCTGCCCAACCACACCATGAACACTATCCAAGTTGTACTAAATAACCAAAAACATGTACCATTTCATCCCACAGAACATATCATTTCCACTTCCCCTACACACATCATAGTAACTCCACCACTCTTGCATCATATCATCATAGTCAATCAACAACATAAAAATGAATCAATAATAATATTGCATTAAATTACACAACATTTTATATATTAGGTTAAAATAATTTCAATAAAATGAACTTATTTATTTAATGATGTCATCATAGTATCAATATATCATGGTTCAACCAATTCAATATCCGAGTATAAGTGGTTAACCACTTAATTACAGTGGTTTCGAAAGAATCACATAACACATGTATCACATTAAATATAAAAAAAATAAAAATATGGAAAACTAGAGACCATGATTTTCAATGATACAAAAAACATATATAATATAAATACCTCAATTTAAATAATTATAAAAGCATGTGATTCCTTCCCCTTCCCCTTCCAATTTTATTTACAATGTTTAATAGTCATTTTTAGGTATGATGGAATGATATTCCCAACATATAACAGTTGCATCTGATCATGCATGATACACTAAAATAGGATAAGAGGTACCCACTACCATTAAGAAATAAGCTTCAGAAAAATATTATACAACAAAAATAGGGGGTTCACACATGAGAGGAAACTACCTATAGGGAGAACTCGAGCAAATACTAGCAACAGGGCTCCATGAATCCATATGAAAAAGCCTTCAGAACATCTCATCTCAATATAAAGGAATATTTGAAAGATAAAGGGGAGGATCTTCAATTTAGAGAGATTATATATTAAAATAGTGGAATTTGATATGGTTCAGTTAACTATTCATCAAGGATCTCCTCAAATCCACATGGTTGATGAATTTGAAATGTATCTGGAATTTTATATAAATATAGGATATAATTAACATCTATTTAAATTTCATTAAAAACCTTAATTAATCCATTAAACCCACTATTCACCGTAAAATACATAATATTAGAAAATCTCTATTTTTTTGAAAAAACTAGAAACACTATTGACTACCCCCACTAGGGAGTCACCACCATGGAGTCGTCACTTGGGAGTTACCACTAGGATGTCACCACTAGGAATTCACCTCCATGATTACCTACCATAGTGTCACCCCCGGGGTGTCAACCCTTGGGGGTCACCACCATGGAGTCACATCCATGGAGTCACCACTGGTGAGTCACCTATGTAGAGTCACCCCCAGGGTGTCACACTATAAAGTCAACTCCTGGGATTCAACACAAATATATTACTTTATCTCATAAAATTATCCTTATTCCTCCAAAACACCTCACTAATCCTCACTTCATTCTCCCAACACCTCTAGACTCACCCTTGAAATCAAAAACACCTGATTTCATTTAATGTAATCTGATTGAAGGTTTGTGGTGTTACATCAGATACAATGAAATAATTTACTCCCATAATAATTCATAAACAAATTATATAAGTAATGAGAGATATTATATAAACTAATATCCCCCAAGATACCTCTCAATGATCTCATTAACTCTTTAAAAAACCACCTACAGAACTGGAAACATCATCCTAAGTACACAAATCCAGAAATTACCACCTCTGTGTCAATATATTATTGTCTCTAAGTGGAACATGCTTGTCCACACAGGTTTAATCATGTAATGTTATAACGTGTTGCAATTATGAATTAGGTCTTCCCTTTATCCCATGTCAAAACATTATCACACATCACATAAGACACCTGAAATCAAGGGGAAAATAAATATCTCATAAAAAAATGTTCAAATTGCACATCACAATGAAAAATAGGGAATGGATAAACACAAAACATCTCTCGCTGCTAGGCTTGCATCTACGTATCATGGTCCCATGTATTATCCCCCATACCACCATGCCTCCATAGGAAAAATAAAAGGGACATGTTCAGCCTCATAGAACCCCCTCTCAATGGTCATGGATATATACGAGATGCTATGTGATTGTCACATAATACTCGATATCCAAATTTCCCCTGTCAATGATATGTGAGACACCATGAAGATACCCAAATAGCTAGGAGACATGGATGATATAGTGGATCTACTCCATTCGAATTATATGTTCCAACTAGTATATCACCTCACCAGTGCTCCATAATATCCTGAAGGTCCCAAAAAACCATGGAAATATCTTACTATATTTTTTGAACATCCACATCCCACAATTGATTGAAAATTTCAAGAAAACTTGGTCCCCAAACACAAACTCCTAGGGTCTCCCCATGTAATTAGAATGATTTTTTTCATTTATGTGTAGTTATTCTACTCTCTCAAAAAAAACCTTCAATGATATGTTCTACACCACATTGGTTACATGAACTTCTGACTCCCAAACCTATTCCCACCATAATGTAGAATAACATGGAAAACAATAACAATTTTAAAACTGGTTCATTCCAACAGATGACTGATATTATTTATTATTTGAAAACTCAAATATGGTTAGGTGTTGTTCCCATGATCCAATGAAGTCCACGAACCATGCCCTCAACATATCCTCTAGTATTAGGATAGTTCCCATAGTCTTCCCTTATTTACGATGGTGGAATGTGGTGTTGAGGAAAAAATTAGTGACATATTAATGATTTAATACACTCTATAATTTTAAGGTAAAATGTACACCCTGGTAGAGAAAAGGTGCATTAGGACTCCATTTAGTTTCAAAACATCATCCACTTACGTTTTTTACAAAACAACCTTTTTATTGACTCCTTGATCATTAGGTAATTATCCAATTTTGCCAATAATTGCAATATTACCATATAGAAACACAACCTCTCAGTGAGCAGGGTATCCATATGATGATTTCCATTTATATATCATCTCATTTCCCCTCCATATCATCCAAGAAATATAAATAACCACAAATAAAATAATTATATGCTACCATATTTTTCTATATATGTACTTCTTTGAGATTTTCATTTAAGACATAGTGGACCGGTCTTTTTTGGAGATTGAGATTCATTGTTATAGACAATGAAAATTTTTCCAAGAAGTATTTTTGTTTTGTAAAATGGATCCTATGTATATAGGTGAAGTTATTCCATGGGTATTTAGTAAGTTGAGAACCTTTATGGGGGTTCAGTATAGTTTATATAAAAAATGGGACAAAATTAAATCTATAATACATCTTAAATTCTTGTAAATAAATTACACATCATGTAATGTTGGGGAATTTTAATATTTAGTGGAGGTGATGGGATATTTTTCATATCCCAATATAAAAAATTACATGAAGTGTGACTATATTACATGAAATTTAATTCCCCGACTTATAATTTTAATGTATGTTGTGAGATTTATTTTTATTTCATCTCATGTGTTGATTCCTCCTCTAAACCACAGGGAACCATCCAAGAGATTTTTGAGGGACAACCTCTCTTCCGAACACCCAACTTATGTTTTCAACCACTAGTAAGTTTCTTTGGTCTCGATATCCCTTATATAATTTTTTTCCAAATGTTGTGGTCTAATATCTTCACTGTGTGTGTTATTGGTTATGATATTTATTATTTTATCTCTTGTATCCTTTTTTCATTCATCTGTAGTGTCTTTCTTGTGGGATTTTGTCATCGGAAGTTCTATTTGATCATTTGTTAAAGGCAGGGGTTCTAATCCTTTGCCATATGTTATTATTTTTATGAAGTATGTGAAATGCTAAAATTGTGCCAACATATCATGCACTGAATAAATGTAAATAATAAACTGAATTATTCTTTAGAGTCCCTTTGTATCCAATTGATTATTGACCTATGTTGTGGCTTCTGTTTGGGTGAGAGAATCCATGAATATAAATGAATTTTTTAATGTATTAATTTGTGTTTACCATGACTTCTAATGTGGGTGATTTCTTGATGGAGGTATAAATTGACATGGCATGTATTCTAAGGTAAAATTAAACTTAATGGTTTTGACCAATTGACATATGATACATGTAGTGAAAAGATATGTGGTAATTTTCATAATCAATCATTGGTCAATATGATGTGATATTATGATATCTATATATTTATTAGTGGTGTTTTAATTCTATAATGAGTTGATTACATAGGGTGTTGGCCTAATGACTCAAGTAAAAATTTTTATATAATATTATTGGCCTAGTGAGTCATGTAGAGATGATTATATAGTAGGATACGAGTAGTGGCTCATGTTTTATTACTTATATTGCCAGAATGGCCCTATAACTCAAACAAAAATGCTCATATGTAGTGATATACCAAGTGAATCATGCCAAAATTATTATATAGATGGTTATATGTATTCAAATAGGATTAAATGATTAAATATGTTAAATGTTCAGTCTTAATGAAAAAATTATTATATAGCATGCTTGGTCATGATTATATTCTACAATTCTTACACAGTTGGTTTGACCTAGATTTCTCTTATATATTCCTTGGTTATATGGTAATGGTTTTTATAGTTGTACGAAAAGATCAGATATATTCCACTGAGGCATCGAGGTAGGTTATTTTTAACCACAATTACATGGTTATAGTTGGAATGGTCATGATACATGCTCAGAGACATTATGATATGGTTCCAAAGTATGTTAACATGGTATTAAATTTATTAATTTATTAATTAATTTTTTTTATTATTTCATATACATATTATTAGACTGTATATTCTTAAACTCGATGGTTTTTAACTCATATGTTATACTCAATCTATATTAAAGTGATGTTTCAAACCTAGGAAGATTACCTAGATGCTGGTTGGAGAAGGGAAATGAACCTTTCTTTTGATTGTTATCCTTTCTAGATGGAAAGGAGTTTGGATATTAGAGTGACATGTGGTTCGGGACAGGGGAAATTTTTAGTCTTTTGTTGAGTATCCTATTATTTTATTTCATTTTACTTATGGAATTAAATTTAGATATAATCTAGCATTCCATTACATTATTCCATTATTATTTGTTGTATTACCAAGTTAGCTTATTATTTGGTTTCTATAATATCATCTTGTTTCAAATATTTTTTCACATGGATATTTATTTATTATTATAGGATTTCTATTCAATTTTTAGCTTTTTAACCAGGGTTTGTAGTCTCATAACAATACATTTCGAACACATTATTCTAGATAGAAACCACTACTATATGTGGAGGTTCACATGAGGTCTGGTAAACAACCCCTTATAGCCTCATGAGAGAGTTTCAGATAAAAGTATGTTACAAATTTGTCTCATAAGAGGTTAATTTTCCATTATTTTATGATTTGGTAAAGTTATAATGTGTACTAGGATGTGTCAATACATGTTAATGTGATTTTTCATGGTACTAGATGACCCATTTATGGGGGTAAATCAGACCCCCATGGGAAGATTGTTTTTTATACTGTTTTTTTATTATAGTCAATATTATTTCACCCTTAGTGATTAACATGTTATGTAAGGTTATTATATCATGATGTTATTGGTTTTTAGGAACTATACTTATGTCCCAGTACATAATGAGATGAGTATTCATTCATCATATTAGGTATAGGAATATATAATGACATGGATTTTTCATGATAGGGATATATTTATTTTCATGCGATATATACTTTCCTATTGAACTTTGATGTTACATATATTTTATACAAGATAAATTAAGTAAATGAACTATTATTTCATGCTAAAACACCTATAATACCATTTAGAGAGAACATGATTCAATGGTTCTATATGGTTTCCACCTATTGAGGTTGAATTTGTTATATCTATTGTACTAAGTAGTGTGTTTTTCATGTACATAAAATTCATCATCATTGCATTGGATTTAATCTTCCTGAAATTGGAAATCAACACACTCCCAATATAGATGAACTAAAGCCTCATGTAATTTCAATGTATAAAATGGGGTTTCTTCTTCATGAATGTCTTAAAAGGGTCACTAGATCCATGAAAATAGACAATTTTCACACCATGACTTCATTTTTTGATCAGATTAGGGAAATTCAGCTGCAACATCATCCAAACTTTTCTAGGTACGTAGGCCCCTATGAATACATGTTCTATATCAATTCAATCATGAAAATCATTCAAATTTTTGGGACACCCAAAGATATGTTGTTTAAGCACTATATGTTTATGATTCATGAACCAACATTCCATTTGTGGAATATTCTTGTAATGACCCGACTCATTGTTAAAGGTACGGATCATTAGTTTTCCATTAAAATATTTTATTTCATATTGTTTAATGTGGTTAACATCCTAAGGAAGGTCCAGGGAGTGTATGGGGTTGGTTTGGTGCCAGGGAGTTTGAGAAATGGGCATGTAGACAAAGGCGTACGGCCTACAAATGGCTTGCGCACTGTTTCAGATAAACTGTGTGGCCTTTGGTCTAGAGGTATCAAGATGCACATGAGTAGCGCATGGTTTGGGTAAACCGTGCACCTAATCTGTGTGGAACAGTTCTGGGTAAAATTACCATTTTCCCCTATTTTGTTTTAAAATCCAAAAGTCCCTCTTTCATCCTCCTTCACATGGACAGAACAGAGGAGAGCTGTCTTTTGAGCACCAAAACTCTCTCCCTCTCTTTTCTTGGTTTCATCTTCATCCGAAACCCGATTCATGATCCTTTGGAAGCTTTGTAAAGGCCAATGTAAGGGTAACCACACCTAAGATTCCTTCCTCAGTGAATCGTGGTTTTCTTTTACCATTTTGATGGAGGAACATATGCCCTCTTTCCAGGGCATTGGACTAGAACTCAGATCTCTTCGAACCTACTGCGAATCTGAGATTGATATCAAGTGAGCCTATGCCTACAGCTTTATGGTAAGTGGTCACGTGGTTTTTATATTGGGGTTTCTCCTTTTTGATTTATTATAAATATTTCGTGGTTTGTCTTCCGTCAAACCTCGTATTTATATTGATTGCTTCATGTCTAAATGACCCATGTGGTGTGAGATTGATGAATCTAACCTAGATAGGGCACTTAAATGAGGTATCGATTGGGTAAGGTCAACCATGGGTTTTATGCCTTGAGATTTGTCCCTTTTTCACCTTTTGACCTTAACGATATGTCTTGAAATTAATTTTCCATGTTAGGTAAATGAGATGACTTGGTTAGAGGTTGGCTAGGATGAGATAGCCAGAACCCCTTGAATAATTTGAAATGCAATTTTCCTTGATATGTGATTATGTGATATGATATAAGATGGATTACCTTATATTTTGTGATTTGAATTTTTATTCCTTACTGTGATGACATTCTTGTGATATCCATTGTGTGAGAGGGAGGCATTCTCACCCCATACCAGAAGAATCTCTATGTGTGGGCAGGAGGCACTCTTCCCCCATGCCAGATGAATCTCCTTGTGTGGGTAGGAGGCATTTTCACCCTGTGCTAGATGAATCTCTGTGTGTGGACGGGAGGCATTCTTACCCAGTTCTAGATGAATCTCCATGTGTGGGAGGGAGGAATTCTTCCCATGTGCCAGATAAATCTCAAAGTGTGGGCAGGAGGAATTCTAACCCCATTCCAGCTACAATGCTTATGGATGAGAGGCAGGCTTACCTCATTCCAGTGATAACCTATATCTATATACTCATACCCCTGGTGTTTGTTCAGAATACCAGCCATAATCTGAAGTAGGTAGACCCGCTAGGTGTACTTCTGGAACCTGGTTGAGAGGGTTGTTTATTACTTTTCTTTACATACTTGCAGTTTACTACATACTGTTTATTTTTAAAACACCTATTTTGATTTCACGTAGACCCCGTTGGTGGTGGCCTACAGAGACTTGTCTCACACCCTACCCGGGCGGCCCTCTTTGGCACCCATGCAGACTTTACTATTGCAGTAACTAATAAGGGCAAAGGCCTAGCTTCAGGTAGTTGATACATGTATGTTCTAGCTAGATAACCAGAGCAGAGGAACAATCTTTGCTTGGATTCTTGTGGAATACTTTTTTTCTCATTTTTATTATTGTATAGCATGTTTTCTATCGATTTACATTATATAAGGATGCAATACATACATTTTGTATCAGACACTACCTATGTGGATTTTGTATATCTATCAGGGTTTTCCTTACTTTTATTGTTTGGTTTGTATGTTTCCCTTCTTCTCCTGTTTACCATTGGTTGTGCTTCTGCTATTTTTTCTACTTTTTTATTATACCGTTGTGTACTATTACATGGGGGTACAGTCTCCCCACAGACTTACCATTACACCCCCGCAGCTAGTCGGCAGCCCATGGCCTATGGGGAGATGAGATAGTGGTCATGTGGCCAACCGGGATTGAGGCTCGGGTTAAGGGGCAACCGGGTCTGGGACATCACAAAGTTGTATCAGAGGTTTCATTATTTCTTTCTTTACTATTTGGTGATGATAAACATGGAGAGTGGGAACACATAGGGACTTAACCCTGAGCAGTGCTTGGGCATCGCGAACCCATGTACGGGGTATGGGCCAAGTTTCCTATTTTATGTTGTTATTGATTCTGCTATTTATTTTTGATATCGTTTCACCATTGGGTGCATCACATGTTTTGTGATGGTATTGAGATTTGCAATGTTAGAAGTTGGATTTCATGGTTTGACCCGATGAAATGATGGTTATCCAATAGAACATGCATCACGATATGCACAATATGATTAGGCCATGCATCTTGCCATGCCAAATTTAAATTTTCAGCGAGCATTGCTTGTTTCTCATTTCCATGACTAGTTAATATGTGTGCAGCTGTGCTAACCCATCTTGCAGGTGGTTAATTGAAGAATTATGTGTTTTTAGTGGGTTTTACTATTTGGTTCATAAGGTGTATGGGCCCTTATGGATCAGAAAATGACATTCCAACTAAACCAATCATTTTCTTCAAAGGAAATCCAAACCCTTGATTAGCACAAGTAAATGATTAATGGCATCCACGTGTGTTTCATATTTCAATTTTTGAGGAGTATGGGCCCATATGGATTGGTAAATTCCATATCACTGGGTTAAGTTAAGTTTGAACAGTTTTAGGTTTTACAATAAAATTGCTATGGGTCTGGATAGGTGATCTTAGGTGTAGGAAGTCTTAGTACCTGTCCTAGCTTCTAGAGTTCAACATTTAATTTGTTGGTTTCTTCTTTTGAGACATTCATTTAGCGTTATAGTGCTATACCTCCGAGACGTACTTGATTCGTGTGCACTGAAGGCGGTGAACATAATGTTCCTGAGGTGGTGGGCCCTGAGCCACCAGTTGATTTTCCAGTCGAGCCACCCATGGCTCCTCTTGTTATTCTTGAGATGGGCACTGATGCCCAGTTCGGTGAGATCTTCTTGAGTATCATGCAGAGTATGCAAGGTAAAGTGTGACCTTCCCCGAGTATGGAAGAGTTGACCCACGAGTTTCAGTCACAACATCCACCTACATTTATAAGATATGGCAGACCGCTCGCTGCGGAGTCCTACTTGGAAGCTATTTTGACCATCTTAGAGAACCGTGAGATGCCTCTAGAGGGGAGGATCAATATCGCAGCTTATATTCTACGTGGTTCATCCATGAGGTGGTGGGATGTCATCACTAAGTCGGGACAATAGGGAGATATGTTCTATACTAATTTCCAAGAAGTCTTATATTATTATTTCCTTCCCCAGACTTTGAGGGCTGACAGATCTAGGGAGTATATGAATCTGTAGCAAGGGACCATGACATTCATTCAATATTCATCCTATTTTACTGAGTTACAACATTTTTCTCCTACACTAGCGGCTGATGATATCACGACCGCTAGGCGTTTTGAGGATTGGATGTGTTCCGCCATCCAGTCATAGGTTAACATGTTCATGGTATTGACCGTTTCAAAGATTTTCAATTAGGCTTTGATCATAGAGAGAAATTTAAGAGAATCAGATTGTGTGAACCAAGGCAGTTTGGCACCTAAGGGTTCTAGTGGATCCACTTCTGGGAGGAAGTGGCGTTTTGAGGATTCTCTTGGTGTTAGTAGTGGTCAGACCATTTTCTCAGGAGGTACTCCTATATGTCACCAATGTGGGGTGCCAGGACATTTTAGGAGGCAGTGTACATGAAATCCAGTGGAGTGTAGAGGTTGTGGTTGAATGGGTCATCTACACCATTTCAATAGGTCTTTTCCCACGGGTTCTAGTGAGCAGGGATCTATATCTACTCCACGATCTAGTGTTGGATCGGCAGGATCACGTCAGTCAGGTGTCTGGAATACCGTCGGCTGATGAGGTTGTGGCGGTAGTCGAGGGAGAGGTAATCAGGCATATGACTCTCAACACCAGTAGGGTGGGTCTGCTCAGGGTAGCCAGGCTGTGACATAGGGTCGTGGTACCGGCCAGTTGTATGCAGTCGAGCCTACGCCACAGGAGCAGTATGCCAGACCATCTATTGTAAGAGGTATGATTCTAGTTTCCTCTACGTTAGTATCTGCTTTGTTTGATAATGGCTCTTCTCACTCTTTTATATCAGAGGCAATTATCAGAAGATTGGGCATCTACATTGAGTCATATCATGGCATTATAATGTTATATACATCATTAGGTATACGTTCAGAGGGAATTCGTCATTGTCAGAATTGTCTCCTCAAGGTAGGCAGTTTCCGTTTCGTGTGGAACCAGTGTGTTATGGATATGATAGGTTTTGATGTAATAATCAGTATGGACAGGTTAGTTCCCTATAGAGCCCAGATTGACTGCAATCATCAGAGGGTGGAATTTACATCACCAGAGGGTGACATTCATATGCATAAGGGAGAATGGGATCCTAGTGCGACACGAGAAAGACCAGAACACCAGAGTTTAGGTGGTGTCACGACATAGTTTTCCAGTCTGTATCTCAATGACCAAGTGTCTATTCTCTGGTGGTGGAGCATTTCAGTGATGTCTTTCCTGATGATTTATTTGGTCTACCTTTAGTTAGAGAGGATGATTTTACTATTGAGCATATACTAGTAGCAGTACCAATTACCATTCCTCCTTATATGATGGCACCTAAGGAACTCCTGGGGCTCAAGAGTGAGCTGGAGGACCTGGAAGAAAAAGTCTTTATACATCCCAGTACTTCTCCTTGGAGATCACCTATTCAATTTCCTATAAGGTATATGGTACCCTTCATCTTTGCGTGAATTATCGTAAGTTAAATATGCTTACTATTAGGAATCGGTACCCTTTACCTCGAATTTACGACCTCTTCGACCAGCTTCGAGGAGAGAAGGTGTTTTCAAAGATAGATTTGAGGTCAGGTTATCACTAAGTGCGTGTTAGGAAATCAGACATACTTCTCACGGCGTTCAAGAGTAGGTACGGTCTCTATGAGTACCTAGTCATGCGGTTTGGTCTTACAAATGCACCTGCAATGTTTATGGATCTTATGAATTGTATTTTTTACCCTTACCTTGATTCTTTTGTTGTTGTATTTGTGGAGGATATCTTAGCCTATTCACGCTTGATACATGACCATGTAACCCATCTTGAGATCGTGCTGAATACGTTAAGAGTGCATCAGCTTTATGCTAATCTCAGTAAATGAAAATTTTGGATAAATAAGGTTCACTTCCATGGTCACATTATCTCTGAGTCTGGAGTTTCAGTTGACCCTCAGAAGGTGACTGCTGTAATTCCATTGGAGCATCCCAAGAATGTGTTTGATATTATGAGTTTCTTGGGGCTTGCTGGATATTATAGGCGGTATATTCAGGACTTTTCACACCAAGTAGCACCTCTTATAGCTTTGACCAAAAAGGGGGTGATATTTGTTTGGTTAGAACCTTGTGAGGTAGATTTTTAGGAACTGAAGGGTAGAAAAACTTTAGCACCGATACTAATCTTTTCAAAGCCAGGTATAGCTTATTTGGTCTATTGTGATATTTTAGGTATCATTATTGGATCTGTCTTGATGTCAGATGAGCGAGTCATTGTGTATGTTTCTCGTTAGTTAAAGTCACATGAGCGGAATTATCTGACACATGACCTCGAGCTCGCAGCGGTTGTACATGCCTTATGCTGTTGGAGACACTATTTGTTGGGAGAGAATTTTGTGGTATTCACTAACCACAAAAGCGTAAAATATATCTTTAATTAGTGGGATCTAAATCTCAGGAAACTCAAGTGGGTCGATTACCTGCAATCCTTTGTTATCGAACCGGCCTACACTCTTGGGAAAGGAAATTCAGTAGCTGATGTGCTGAGTCGGAAAACTCAGTCACAAGTGGTTCGAGAATCTAATGAGGAGTGGAAGTTGATGGCCAAATTTTTGAAGATGAACGTTGAGGTTCAAGAGGGTCAAGTTCAGACTATTCTGTTAGCCTTTAGCGGTGACATATACTCTTTTTGAATGGGTCAGGGCAAGACAGTTATCAGATCCGGAAGGCCTTGTTCTACGAGAAAGTGTTGCTGATGATGACTATACAGATTGGACCATGGATAATGGTGATAATTTATTGTTCTGTGGGCATGTATGTGTCCGAGAATACTTCAGAGAGGAGCTGATGATGGATTTCCACACCTCAACATGGGCAGTTCACCCAGGCATCGCCAAAATGTATCGTGATTTGCGACGACAGTACTGGTGTCCTAGCATGAAGCAGGATATATCTAGTTTTATTATGCGTTGTTACACCTATCATCAGGTGAAGGCGGAACATCAATTTCCAGTAGGGATTTTGTAGCCATTTTCCATTCCAGAGTGGAAATGGGACGACGTTTCTATGGACTTTTTAACAAGTTTACCCAGGTCACCTCATGGCAATGATGCAATACGCGTTTTCATTGACCATCTGATGAAGGTCGCACATTTCTTACCTATGTGGGAGACCATCATGGTTGATGACTTGGGAAGACTTTATGTCATGAAAATAGTGTGCCTTCATGGATCACATAATTATATTTCCTTAGATGGAGATCATTGTTTTACTTCTCAGTTTTGGTAGGGTTTACAGAAGGCTTTGGGTACGCAGGTGCTTTTGAGCACGACCTATCACCCGCAGACTGACGGACAGACTGAGCGGACTATACAGGTACAAGAGGATATGTTATGTGCATGTGTGCTTGATTTTGGAGGTTCATGGGAGAAACACATTCCTCTTTTCGAGTTCAGTTATAACAATACCTTCCAGGAAACCATTGATATGGCTCCCTATGAAGCCTTATATAGTAGGCCTTGTCATTCACCATTGGGTTGTCTTGAAGCAGGGGAGGCAGCTATTCTTGGACCATGTCTTGTGAAGGAGACTACAAAGAATATATAGATTATTAGAAAGCGTATGCAGATAGCTCAGTCTAGATAGCAGTCCTATGCTAACAAGCACCAACTACCTCTTGAGTTCGAGGTTGGGAACCGGGTTTTCTTGAAGGTCTCACCCAGGTTGGGGAAAATTTGTATACATAATCAGGATAATATTTCACCTAGGTTCGTAGGACACTTTGAGGTGATGAAGCAGATTGGACCAGTAGCTTACTATCTTGCACTTCCGCAGAGATATCAGGACATCACAGATGTTTTTCATGTGTCTCAGCTACGCTGGTACTTTTTAGATCTGACTCATGTTTTTCAGCCTGATTAGATTGTACATGATATGGTTGCTTCTTTTGAGGAGTTTCTAATGCGAATTGTTGACCAGAGTGTGAGGACACTCTGTGGAAGGTCCGTTCCTCCTGGGGACTAGTTGCTTTAAGGAGGGGAGGTTGTAACGACCCAACTCTTTGGTAAAGGTACGGATCATTATTTTTCCTTTTAAATTATTCCTTTATTATTTTTAATGTGGGTAACATCCTAAGGAATGTCTAGGGAGTGTCTGGGGTTGGTTAGGAGCCCATGTGTTTGAGAAATAGGCTTGCATACAATGGCTCACATCCTGCGCACGGCTTGTGCACGATTTCAGAAAAATAGTGCAGCCTTTGGTGTGGAGGTAGGATGATGCGCACAGGTTGGGCACGGTTTGGGTAAACTGTGCACCTAAATCATGCATCCCGTGGTTATGAGGTAGTGAGGTGCGCACGGTTTCCACACGGTTTGGAAAATTGTGCGCCTAAACTGTGTGGACCTGTTCTGGGTAAAATTACCAATTTTCTCTTTTTTTGTTTTAAAAGCCTAAAGGCCCTCTCTCTTCCTCCTTCTCGTGGACAGAATTGAGGGGAGCACTCTTTTAAGCTCCAAAACTCTCTCCATAATTTTTCTTGGTTTCTTCTTCATCTGTAATCCAATACTTGATCCATCAAAAGCTTTGAAAATTCCATGGTAATTCTAACCACACCTAAGCTTCCTTATTTAGTGAATCTTGGTTTTCTTTTCACCATTTTGATGCAGGCTCGTATGCCCTATTTCTAGGTCATTGGACTGGAACTCAGATCTCTTCCAACCTACTGTGAAATTGAGGTCGATATCAAGCGAGCCTACGGCTACAACTCTAAGGTAGGTGGCCACATGGTTTCCATTTTGGATTTTAACCTTTTAGAGTTATTATCATCATGTCGGGGTTTATCGTCCATAAAACCCCATATTTATATTGATTTCATCATGTCTAAATGAACCGTGTGGTATGAGATTGGTGAATCTAACCTGGATATGGAGCTTAGATGAGGTATGGACTAGGGAAGGTCAACCATGGGTGTTATGCCTTACTATTTGGCCCTTTTTCACCTTTGAACCTTAACTATATGTCTTGAAAGATATTTTCCATGTTAGGAAAATGAGATGACTATGTTAGAGGTAGACTAGGATGAGACATCCTGAACCCCTTGAATAAATTGAAATTAATTTTTCCTTGAGATGTTATTATGTGATATGATATAAGATGGATTTACTTATATTTTGTGATATGAATGGTTATGCATTTCTTTGTTGACATGCTTGTGGGAACCCGTGTGTGGGAAGGAGGCAATCTTACCCCATGCCAGATGAATCTCCATGTGTGGGCGGGAGGCATTCTTACCCAGTGCCAGATGAATCTCCAAGTGTGGCCAGGAGGGATTCTTACCCCATGCCAGATGAATCTCCATGTGTTGGCGGGAGGTATTCATTCCCCATGCCAGATGAATCTCCGTCTATGGGTGGGGGGCATTCTTACCCCATTCCAGATAAATCTCTGTGTGTGGGTGGGAGGCATTCTTACCCCATGCCAGCTACAGTGTTTATAGAGGAGATGCATGCTTACCTCATTCCAGTGATAACCTATATCTAGGTACTCCTACCCCCTGTTGTTTGTTCAGAATACCATCCAGGAGATGAAGCATGTAGACCCTCCAGGTGTCCTTCTGGAACCTGATCAGGAGGGTTGTTTATTACTTTTCGTTTCTTACTTGCAGTTTACTACATACTATTTAATTTGCGAACACCTATTTGGATTACACGTAGACTCCATTGGTGGTGTCCTACTGAGACTTGTCTGACACCCTACCCAGGTGGCCTCCTTGGAAACTGTGTATACATTATTGTAGCAGGTACTAGTAAGGGCAAAGGCCCAGCTTCAGGTTGTTGATACATGTATGTTCTAGCTGGAGATCCGGAGTAGAGGACTGATCTTGGCTAGGGATGTTCGTGGACTACTTTTGTTCTCTTTTTGTATTACTGTATAGCTTGTTTGCTATCTATTTCCATTGTATCAGCATTCCTTACATCCATTTTGTATTAGACACTGTATATGTGTCTTTTTTATATCTATCAGGGTTTTCCTTACTTCTGTTCTTTGGTTTGTATGTTTCCCTTCTTCTCCTGTTTACCATGGGTTTTTCTTCTGCTATTTTCACTACTTTGCTACTATACCGATGTGTACTCTGACATGGGGGTATAGTCTCCCCACTTTCTTACCATTACACCCTCGCTACTAGTCGTCATCCCCTATCCTATGGGGAGACGAGCCAGGGGACATGTGGCCAACTAGGCCCAGGACTCAGGTTGAGGGGCAGCTGGGTCCGAGACGTCAATATTCTTGAGCAGCTAGGGCAGTAGTAGTAGTTAACCTAGAAGGAAATTGATATTAAGTTCTTGAGCCATTTCTATCCCATTATATTAAGGGATGTAAAGGCCCATGATTTTATTCACCTTAAAATAGTTGTTAATGTCAATGTTGGACTATGATGAATTCTTCACCAACCTAGAGTGCATTGTGACATCTTTTTAGTAAAGGATGGTAATATAGTGTTATTCATTTTTTTTATGTCATTCATAGTGAGAATCATTCATAGGAGAATGTGTTTCATCTAATATTTTTAAAATGGGATGAATCAGGAACTCGTCATGGAAGGGAATCTTCTAGAGGACCTGAGAATCATCGAGACTATTTCTTAAAGGAAAACCAGGATATCAAATTCTATTGGAATTAGTCAATGATATGAAATATTTCTCTACGGAATCAATGGTCATATCAATCTGGGAAGTGGAATCCATTTGAGGACCATGTTCCACTAAAGTGAAATAAGTTTGGCATTATGGGCCAAAAAAATCATAATTTCTTTACCCACATTAGAGTTTCATAATTGTCGAATACTTTTTCACATAAGATGTTTTTAGGAGTATATAATAGAACAGTAGTGGAAGTGAAATTGGGTAGGTACTAGAGTCCGGTAAGAACATATATACATATCCATAGACAGATAGTTATACATCCATGGGATTTTCTTTTCAATGTAGGGGACAAGGTACCCCATCATATAAATTTAAAATCATGGATAAGTGTATAGCTCAGTGGAATCAGGATGGATCCCAAGGCCGAGGGGTTGTTCAGTTTCACATCCTATAGACTACTCTAGCTATGACTAATATAGATCTTTCTACTAAAAGATGTATTATTATTCTATATTCTACCCTTGCATGGGGTTTTATGATATATGATAATATTATTAAATGTTTGTTTTATTTTAATAAATTATTCGGTCTTGGGTATGGAACACATGGATGATGTTTTAACCATTGACACACCATTATATGAAAAATTAGATAATATAAAGCATTTCAAATTGTGTTCTCTTGATATTGGTGGTTACTGTTTCTTTTTGGAACCATTTGGGATGGAAATTAAAGGATTATATTTGATTATGGGTATGTATTGGTTAGTTATATATCATGATCATATCAACTATTACTAGATGAGGATTTACATTGTATCTCCATAAGGATACATCTATTCTCACCATGGTGGGTGGTTTATTCCTGATGTTCATGCATTACTAATTATGAGTAGGTTGGATTTTCCATTATCTCAAAGAGTTCTTCTTTCTCTAGATGATGGGGGAATTATGTTTGATTCTTTTTCTCTAGTGGTAGACCAGTTTAACCATTTAATTGTTGATGAGTTTTATGTCTAACCTATGGAGTGAGGGATATAGTTTATAATTTAGTAGGTGCATTTGGTAGGGAAATTTAATATAACACCTATCAAAATAGCACCAGAAGAGCTTCAAGAGTGGACAGTCATGTTGGATGATCTGGAAGCTAAAGGTTTCATATGGCTGAGAACATATTTTTGGGGTTCTCTTATTATCTTGACAAATACCATTAATGGAACAATGCAATTGTGTGTGGATTATCATAGGTTGAATTAGATGACAATTAATAACTAGTATCATCTTCCACACATTGATGATATCTCTGATTAGATGAGAGATTCTATGATCACTTCCGTTATTGATTTGAGATCAGGATTCCATCGGTTGAGGTTGAGATCATAAAACATATCTCAGACTACTTTTAGGATCAGTTATGGCTTTAATGAGTTCATTATGATGTCATCTGGTGTGACTAATTCCTATGATGTACGAATGGACTTGATTATTCAGAACTCTCACCCTTTTATGGATTGGTTTGTAGTGGTTTTCATAAAAATGACATTTTAGTTTAATCCTAGTCAACATATGATCATTCCAAACATCTTAACATTATCTTGAGAAAATTGTTATATCTTCATCTTTAAAACAATCAATCCAATTTTAATTTCTTCATTAATAATGTACACTTCTTGTTCAATTTAGTCTTTGAGGAAAGAGTGATAGTGGAGCTCGAGAATATTATACCCATTCAATTTTGGGAACATCCCAAAAAAACATTCTCATTTTAGAGATTTATTGGTTCATAATTTTATTGTTGGTGTTTAATCATGAAAATTCCATGTTTGGAATCATCAAGATTAGGGATGACCAAGAAAGGGGTGATGTGTTTTTCATCAGATCCTTATGAGAGGGATTTTCAGGATCTAAAATATAGGATGAAATCAAAACCTCTACTTACATTACATGTTCTGAGTAATGAATATATAGTGTATTGTGATTCATCCAAAGTGGGAGTTATAATAGATATAATGAACTTGGATCGAGTGGTATCATTTGGATCCAAACCCCTCAGAACAGAGGATAATAATTACATTACTCATGATTTGGAGTTAGAATAAGTGGAACATACCATAAAATACTAGGTAAATTATATCATGGGTGAGATTTTTATAGAATACATTAAAATCAAGAGCCTGGGGTATGTCTTTTCTTAGTAGGAATTGAGCCATCAGCATATAAGGTGGATCGAGTATCAATTTTCATTTAATATGATGTTTTTAAACACACCGAGAAATTGAAACATCTGTGTTGATGAATTGAGTAAAAATATGTAGGAAGAGTATGCACATGAGTCTTGTGATGAGTGGTGGGTAATGGACCTATTTTCAGACATGCATCTGGATGTTCATAATTTATAGGGATGAGTAGCTTAATCATTGACATATTTTTTACCCATGACTTTGGACCATATTAAGATAAATAGTCTATTTTATCTAGAGGTAATATTGTTTAGAAGAATATTATATGGTATGTGGAAACCATTGGGATGGTCTCATGGTAATGGAAATTATCTTTTTTATGGGGTTGTGTAAGGGTACCTATGGGATTTCACAAGGAGATGATATAGTAGTTTCTTACATATAGATGGGAGGTACATCCTTATTTGATAGTTATATTTCAAGGTCTCCATAGATTGTAGGTTAAGAATGAATAAGGAGGTATTAGTATTTGTGTAAATATGTTCCACTTTTCAACAAGTTAAAGCCAAACATCAGAGGCTATATTGGATTTTTCATTTTTTTCACATTACTGAGTGGAAATGGGATGATGAAACCATGGATTTTATGATAGGATTACCCAAAATAACCTATAAGAATTATATTTTATTGGTGATTGAGGATTGATAGAAGAAGTCATCCAAATTAATTCCTATTAGTGCGACCATTAGATTTGATTATCTAGGATGTCTCCATGTGCACAAAGTAGTTCGTTTGCACGATGATCCAAGGTGTATCATTTTAGAAAGATATCCTCATTCCACATTTCATGTATGGAAGGGTATTCTGAAGGATCTGTGATCTCTTGTTATTTTGAGAATGGTTTATCTTCATCATATAAAATATCAATATAAAATGTATTTTCATGTTTTGACGATATATTATGTGCATGTGTCGAGTATTTCAAGGGTTCATTGGAGTATAATATAGAAGTCACGGATTTATCATATAATAATAGATTCCATTTATCTATCTAGATGAATCATTTTGAGGCATTGTGTGGTATGTCGGTCCATTAAGCTCATTGTTGTTTGGCGGTAGGTGAGTCAGTGCTTGTTTATATTAGTATCACACAGTAGATATTTGACTAGGTTCGGTTGATCAGACTATGGTTGGTGACCATTTAGAGTAGGAAATGATCGTGTTATAACCTTCAGAGACAACTTATATAGTTTAAGGATAGTCATCATGTTTCTCTTTTGTTGTCACCTTGGTTGTGGAAATGATGTTTCAAGAAAGAGGATAAGATAAAACCCAAGTTTTTGGGTCGTTCAAGATAGTGGATCAGTTATCTCTAGTGGCATATCTTGTATCCCAACCACTATACTAAAATTCCATGCATGACATTTTCAATGTGTATTAGCATCAGAGACATTTTTCCAAACCTTCTCATGTGATGGAGATAGTAGAAGTTGAGATAATTTTTTATGTGTCCTATGAGGATAATATATTATAGATTGTGGACCATTGTGAGAAGTATCTCTATGCTATGATTATACCATTGGTTTGAGTGCAGTGGAAACATGGTCTTGTTCAGAAGGAGAGTAGGGAACGGGAGTCTACTATTATAGAATAGTGGCCAGACTTGTTCAATGAGACCCCACAATGATTCTTGGTGCATCATAGGGATTATGTTTTATATTTTTGGGGAGGTTGTAAGATCTAACCTTTTTCCTTGTATGTATATATATCTTTTTAGTTTTATCTTAGTGGTAGAGTCTTTTTTATACATGAAGAGACTATTGCAGGGAATAATAATTAAATTCCAACAAATAAAGATTTTTTTAATTGATGGAGTCTGTGTAAATGGGTTATCTGTTACAATGGGGTTTATTGGTAATTTTAGAAGATTTAATGAGGGGTCATATATTTTATAAGGAAAATGGGTCAAAACCCCACATACATAACATTATCCAATTTTGTGAATGAATAAAAAATCTTGTAATTTTTGGGTTATTTTATCTTTTACTAAGGATACGGGATATTAGGCATGACATATTAAAAAATATTACACGATGTGTAACAATATTACATGTTCTATAATTAACTGACCTATAGTGTTAATGTATGTCATGTAGTTGATTTTTATTTCATCTCACATGCTGCATCCTCATATTGACCCTAGGGATCCTTCCTTGTGATTTTGGAGTTCCAACCACCCTTCCAAACATCATGATTTTATAATTTACCCCTTGTAGGTTGTCTTGGTCTTCTTTTCCCATATCTCTTGTGTCTCTCCAAACATTGAGTTTTAATATTTTGGCCATATTATTTTTTTTCAACATGAACACTTTGGAATTTGGATCCTTCTTGTGATCATATTAACATTATTCCTCGTGTATTTTTGTCATTAGAAGGATTCTTATATCATTAGTTAAAATTATGGGGTCTAAGCCTTAACCCTATGGTTTGATAATTGTCACATATGTGTTATAGTGAAATTGCACCAATATATCATGCACCGAACAAATTGAATGAACAAATTTAATTGTTCCTTTGAGTCTTTTTCGATCCAATAGATTACTTACCTCACTCAAGATATCTATTCGAGTGGGTGAACCATTGAATATAAATAAATTTTTTAATGGAATAATGTGTGTTTATCCTAAAAGGATTGTAGGTTATTTAATTATATATATTCACCTTGAATATTACTATATGTTGGGATAGATTCCATGTTATTTGTTATTACCAATTTATATAAGGAATGTGTAGTTGAAAGATAATTGGTAATTTTCAAAATTAGATATTGGTCTATATGATTTGATATTGTGGCATCCTTGTTTCTTTGGATTGTGTTGTGATTACATGTCGGAATGCTTATATTGTGGGATTGACCTAGTGACTCATTATGAAATGATTATATAGTGTTATTTTCACATTGAATCATTGTAAATATATTATATAGTGGTCTTGTGATAGTGATGAATTATGAAAAGCTTATATAGGGGATATTCCTAGTGACTCAATCTGAAATGATTATCATACAGGCTAAGCCCAGTGACACATAATAAATTTTTTATACAGTGGTATATGCCAACTATACATGTTGAAATGCTTATATATAGGGATCAACCCTGATTAAATAGAAAAATATTATGTAGCGTTTTTGACCTAGATTTGTGCGTGTTTTACCATGGTTATAAGGTTATGTTTGGCATTGTTTTTGGACATTCTCAGAGACATTATAAAATGGAACTAAGGAACGTTATGTTTTACCATTATTTCATTTTGATGGTTGGAATGGTAATGGGGCATGTTCAATGATATTATGGAATGGTGTAGAATCTAGTTAATATAGAATTAATCTAATTGTTTAGTTAATTAATAAGGTTTTTATTGGATTATTATGTAAAATTATTATCATAATTGTTATTCATAGTCAAGGTGCTGTCAAAATACTGAGTTACACTCACACCCTATTTGGGAAACCATTTTGTACTTTTGAATATTACATTGATGGGGGTTTTGAAAATGGAAAAGGATCATGATGTTGATTGATTTTTTTATGTATGGGATGGAGTTTGGAGATGGTACTAACTTGTGGTTTAGGATCATGGAATTTTTGAGTCTCTTGATGTGTTTTATGGGTTTTTTGTGTATTATGTTTTAAATGACATGTAGTTACATTTCATTAGGACCTTAGAATATTCCATTACTATTTATACAATTATGTAGATGGCTTATTAGTTGGTTTTCATAATTTTAATTTCATTCCATTATATCCATACTCTATTATTTATTTATTGTTATTGGATTATTCTATTGTATTATATCACTATAACCATGGGGTATAGTATCCCAACAATAGATATCACATGCCTTATTTGATTCAAAATCCACTACAATACCTGAAGGGACCTTTGAGGTTTTATAACCAACACATTATATCCACCTAACAGGGTATTGGATCGAGGGGTTTTATAATGATTCTATTCTATTACTATCAATCTCACCAAACCCATAGAAACCTACCCTACCACTGGTCATTTCTCCAAAGGCCACATAAGCTGCATCCTCAACAGATGGTAAATCACAAATAATATTGGGTGTATGAACAAAGGTGGTCATTGAAACTCAATAAGATCTCCCTCACACATTTCTTAAAGAAAAAGAAACCTCCTATAATACATCATATTTTTATTCAATAATTTGACTATCCCTCTAGATCATGACGATATCCAACACGATCATGCATCACCTACACCACTGAGTCTCCCCAAAAAGAGTCCTCTTTGTGACACATTAAAGAAGAATTAATCTTCATCTAAAACAAGAATACACTTCCATTAACCAACCCTAAAAACTATTTGAATTGTTGTAAACTCATACATTTCACTCTATGAACCTGATGATTCACAAACAAGATACCCCTATGTCGTTCAGTAGAAAGCATCAGCAATGAAATTTCCCACTATGAAGGTGTAGGGTATATTAATGTTATTTTTATTAAAAAAATCCATCGACCTCTTCTTTTTTAGAGTCATATCATGTTAAAGAAATAAACACCTCAAACTCTTGTGATCATTGACGACCTCTAAGCACTCTCCATGAGATAATGTCACCTAAAAATTAGTAAAAACATAAATACATAAATCATGAGATTAGGGGTGCCATTATAATGGTCATGAAGGTGTCATAGCTATGACGCAAAAGAGATAACTATCGTATGATTCATCAATATGAATCCCAATACCAACTGGGAAAAATTATATAAAACCTTGAACAACACATCCTCATATTTTATCTAAAGAATTGTATTACTGACCAAATTTCTCTTAATATTGTTTAATTATTATTGACATTAATCATTCCACACCCAAAAAAATTTCATTCCTAGTCATCGATGCCAATGGGGTTTGAAAATGAGAAACATTGTGTAAATTTTTTGATAATATAATATGGGATCATGGAAGCTATGATCTTCTGCCACATTCTTGGGAGCTGCCTAAGAAACAACCTTCTAAACCTTTAATGGTTCCACTTCCACACCATTTTGAGATACCACATGCCTATGGAAATTAAATTTTTATGTCCAAAATATAAAAGTGGAAATCATTCCAAAGAGTTTTAGGTTACTAAGAACCTATTAAACATCAATTAGATGATTGACATCCACCTCCTCTCTCCTTGAGTGGATTAGTATATCATCGATGACCGAAACTATGAAATGGTATAGTAATTAATTGAACATGGAATTTAGGAGCCTCCTGAGCATCACTGGTGGATTAGTAAAACCAAATGACATGAAAATGTACTTGAAGTTCTCATATCTGCATCTAAATAGATTTTTCAAGATATCTCTATCCTTCACTCTAAAAAGATGATATCTCGACCAAATATAGCTATTGGAGAACAAATAATATCCCCTCAAATAGTCAAAAAGATCATTGATCCTCGTAAAATTATATAGCTTCCTGATCATCACATTTTCCAACCATTGGTTGTATTTTCACAACTATAAACAAATATCCTCTTTCATATAGAATAACACCAGATCACCCCATTATGACACCAAAGGTTAGGTGGAACCCCTTCGCATCAGATCATGTATCTAAATAACACACTTTCTCGAATAAGAAGAAGTCACCTAATAGTGATCCATCGGGATAAGAGAACCACTATGTTGTAAGTCTATCTCGAACATAGCATTAAGTCGACGGTTAAATGTCACAAAAACCATAGGGAAAACATAGTGGAAGTCCTGAACAATCTTGCGATCCTATTTTATCCATGTGTCTAAGAATTTAATGAAATAATCATCCACCATGTTAATAAGGACATCTAATCACCAACATCGAACAATGAAACCCATGATTCCAATGAAAACAACTTATTGGGAATTACATATGATAAAACAACTATCCATAAAATTAGTCCATAATACAACAAATATAATAAAATTAGTCGATCGTAAATATGAAACTTTATTGATATTAATAAATTAAGGATAGACCCACCCCTGACTGATTCTTACCTAACATCAATCTGCATCCCTAGAACACATTAAACAAGTTGTTATGGCCATTTACTGGTGTAGTGAAGACCATGAGAACAAGAAGACTCTCAAAATCTAGTCCCATAGCATAAAATATAGAGGGGAAAACAAAGAAGTGTGAATCTCTCAAATAAAACATGTAAAAAATAATAGTACGTGATAATGTGAATGAACCTCGAATGATCTCTAACCCCTCTAAGTCTGTAGCCTCTAATGCTTGCCACTAACCTCATCCACCATCACTTCACCTCTAATGACATCAACCTAGACTGCCACATTTAAGCTATGTTTTTAGAGGGTTATTTACATCGTGAGGTTGGTATAATGACCTAGACATAACCCTTAACATAATCCTGAATTAAATGAATATTTCACATTGAAAATCATTTCAGGGTGAGAGTTTTAGAGAATTAGGACATAACTATTAGATCTCAAAAAATTACAAAGTAGACACTTCTACGTAGTATCCATTTTTTTTAAAAACATGAACTCTTGAGAAAAAGAGATTCATGTCTAGTTTTATGTTTTAGATGGTATGAATTTTCCTTGATCCCATCCTTGACCCTATTCCACTTTATGTCCTATGAAAAAACATTTCAAAACTTGGGATGAGCATATAATGCTCAGTAAGGGATACACAAAGAAGGAAAAATGTTAGCTTTTCAAAACAACAAATAAACCATGAATATTTAATCATACGTAATCCTTTTCACCTTTTTCGAAGAATTAAATACTCATCACTTAATAAAATATCATTACTTACCCTTTTGTAACCAAAATATTACCATAAAACCCATATAAAGAACACATAACATATAAAGGTAACTTGGGACATAAACATACTTAAATGGAATAACCATATGGTAGACATCATCGCATATCACTAAATGGAATAGCCATATTGTCGAATTCCTACCAAATGTATTGGAGGTTATAACGTAACCACCATTCCGGGAATTCACCACACCACCCGTCATTTGGTTTATCATGTAACCACCCATCAGATGTCCAAGTACCAATATAAAATCATAAGACATAAAAATAATATAAAGGAAAGAAAAAATTTCCACATTTCAATCACAATATATCACATAAATATATTGACATAGAAAATCCATTATCCAAACCATTTTCAATAACAAAATACATAAAAGAGTATATGTTATTTATTTTCTTTGAAAAACATTTCGGCTTGTTGAGGAAGCCAAAGATCAAATAATACTCTCGGTGACAGAAAAGGTCGTTGTCACCGCTTACGTTAAAAGAAACAATCATTTTTGTCGTTTAGTAAAATTCTTTTTAGAAAAATATTCCCATTGAAAATTAAAGGGTGTTTATATAGTGTATAAAAGAAAGTCATATATTGAGACAAAATATGCCTCAATGAAAGGAGATTGAGACGAAGTCCCTTACCATGTGTCCAACAAGACTCGATCGTTATTTAATCTCTTGAATAATAAACTAATGTTTATTTCTACTTGCTTAAGAACCTTTTTAAAGTATATTATTCCTTTTATATAACTTATTACCATGTTATAAACATTATCTAATCATTTAAGTTAATAAAGTTCATTTTTTTGATATTTGGTAATTGAGTAAAAAATGAACACCTTATATTTAAAAGTTGTCCATGTGGTACATAGTCCATTATATCCTGATTTATATTCTGGATTTAAATATCATATATAACATATATATTTATTATATACAAGTATTTATAATAGTACATAAATTTTGGAGGTATGAAATGAAATGCACCGTTCAAGGAGACGGTAAGCCGTACGTACGCATGAACACTACATTCATTTCTATTTATTATATTAATGGAATTAAAATAAAATTATAAATAGTTATATTATAATTCTAGTATGATATCATATATAATATTATTAACTCTATCCTTTATACATCCCACATAAGGAATTAACGAGTCACATCACTTTAAGGGGGCAGTAGTCCGCACTTCCTCCAATTAGATTATCGTATTTACCCACTATAGAAAACATAAATGATTGATATAATTGGGAAGTAAAGAAGTATAAAGAAATCATAAACATAATATATATCATATATAAATTCATTTCCATAATAATTTCAACCATGAGAGGTGGTAATATGTAATTGAACAATCATCGTTTCATGAGGCGTTAGTTTTCCATCCCGAGAAACACTATGTTCTACATCCATTAGATTGAGTTGTGTGTAATTGTAGTTCAAATACTTCTCATAAAAAAATTCTATTATATTTTGGATACTGGTGTTGTTACAAAAGAAAGGAAATAAAATGAGTTTAGGGGTTGGAGAATTAAAATAAAAGAAAACAATTTAAGAGAAACTATTACCTTTAATTTGGGTAACTCCCTTGGGTTTCAACCAAAGGGCTTCTTGATGTGACTTCTTCCTAAGTAAAGGCTTCAACGAGGAGGATAGGGATGTAGGGAGTTTAATTGGGCAGAGTTTGGACGAGCCAAATGGCTTTAGAGGTGTGAGTAATTGGTCAGAAGTGGTCTCCTTTTATAAGGGAGAGGAGGGGCTCTTTAGGAAAGTGTGAAAATATTATTCAATAATATAATGATATTCAGTTTCTAATGGCCCAAAAAAATTAAGGTCAAAGATAAGATGACTCATATTCGAAATAAAATCATTAAATAATAATTCTAAATGTTTTGGATAATAATTTAATCATTATAATCTTATTTATTTAAACTATTTGTTAATGAGGTAAATACTCCATCATTATTGTGTCACAAATAATTTAATTTATTTGATGTCTAAAATTTTTAAAAAAATACCATGATTTAGGAAATATTTTTATCTTTCCAGAAAATATTTTTAGACGAATATAGGACATATATAACACCATATAAAAATTAATTACTAAAAGATTTTTGTTATTGAAAATTTTTTCTTCACACTAAATTAATTAATCTAAATTGTCCTCTTCACAACCAAATGGCTCAATGGGGTACCAAAATCAAAAAAGCATGGCCATGGTTTTTAATGACTCAACCAATAAGGTTTTGGAAGTGTTAAGGTAATTTTGAATTATTATAATATTCTTTTTACCTTGAATTACCCTATTTACCTTTAACCGTGGTAATAAGTCAAAAATTACTATTCACCAAAAAATATTTTCATCTTATTGAACCACATTTTACTTCCTGGTAACAACCATGTATGTAGGATTTTCAAAATTCAATTCACATAAGTGGTAAAATTTCACGGAAAAGTCAGTTTTTAACTACCACTAACTGGATTCACTATTCATCAAAATTGTAGTTTTTTAGAAAAATACCAAAAATTCAGCCTAGGCTATATTTGATATTCTGAATTCAAAAATTATTTCTATTTTGAAAAATTCAAAAAATAGAAGTGGCATTAATTAATTTTAAAATTAATTCCTGTTATCAAAACAAATACCGTGTTTTTAAGAAACAATAACTATCAAAATATTTATAATTGTTTATGTCAAATTTCAAAGTGAAGTTAATTCCAATGAACAAAATTGGATTAAATGTTAAAAATATATTTTAATTTAACTTTAAAACCAATTAAAAGGATAATATAACCATATAAATAAATTATATTAAAAGGAAATTTTTAATTAAAATACAATATTTTTCATGATTTATTATAAAAATGAACTTTAATGGAAAAATTCCAAAAAATTTACAAAAAGTAAATTTTGATGTCCCAATTCTAGAGAAGAATTTTATTTGGTCATCTAGAATGTATTAAAGTGATCAAAACTAGATTGAAAAGGGTATCTTTATTAAAAGTTGATAAATCGGCCTTTTTATGTAAATTATGCTTAAAATTAGATTCAATCATATTTTAAGCCTCTATCTTTTTATTGGATAAAGGTAAATACATTTAACAATCATGTATAATCATATTGTAGTTAGTTTCATTCATTCATGCCAATTACAATGGCAAGGAGTTAACTACCATTTAAAATAATAATATTATATTATTAGTGTGCAACGTAAGATTCCAAAGAAACTCATTGTTTCATATCAGGTACGCTATCGAATATAGCAACCCCTTTAAAGTAAAATTTATATTAAATTCACAAATATTAATGAATATCAAAATATCTTATTCTTTATTTACCTGGTATGTTACATACTTCCCCCTCCCTTTGGAAATTGCGTCCTTTCAATTTTATTCACTTATCAAATAAATGGGGAAATTTATCTCTCATAGCATTTTCAGATTCCCACGTTGCCTATTCAACCGTATGGTTTTTCAAAAAAACCTTTACCTTGTAAATTACCTTATTCCGCAACACTTTCTCTCTGTGGTCAAGAATTTGGACTGTTTGTTCTTCATATGAGAGATTATATTCCAACTGAACTACCTCCGGGCTCAAAACATAAGATTGATCTGGAATATACTTTCTCAACATCGAAACATGAAAAAATTGTGTACCTAGGATAAACTTGGAGGTAAAGCTACTCTATGTGAAACTGATCCCACTTTCTCCAGGATTTCATAGGTCCCAATGAACCTTGGACTCTACTTTCCCTTCTTACCAAAACACATCACACTTTTCCATGGAGGAACATTGAGAAAGACATGATCACCTACCTCAAAAGAAAGATCCTTCCTTTGGTTATCTCCATAACTTTTCTGTCTTCTCTGAGCTGTTCTAATGTGCTTCTGAATCAACTGAACTTTCTCTGCCATCTCTTCTACCAATTCTGGCCCCATCAGCTTCCTTTCACCTACTTCATACCAAAATGCTGGAGTTTGACAACGGTTTTCAAATAATGCCTCAAATGGATCTATCTGTATACTGGAATGAAAGTTGTTATTATAAGAAAACTCAACCAAAGAAAGATGTTTGTCCCATCTTCCATGATAATCCATTGAACAAGCATGTAACATGTCATCCAATGTCTGATTTTTTTGTTCTGACTTCCCATCTAATTGAGGATGAAAATTTGTAATAAAATTTAATTCAGTACCCAATGACTTATGAAGGCCTTTCCAAAACATAGAAGTAAACATGGGATCATGATCAGATATAATGGAGTGGGGAACTCCATTCAACCTGACTATCTCTTTAACATAAAACTGAGCAAGTTGATCTAGAGACAATATATCTCTAATAGGAAGGAAATGATCAGATTTAGTCAATCGATCAACTATTACCCAGATTTCATTATTACCTCAAGATGTCTTTCGTAATCCCACAATGAAGTCCATGGATATATTTTCACATTTCCATTCTAGCACTAGTAAAGGCTAAAGAATTCCTTTTGGAAACTATCGCTCTACTTTAACCTGCTGACAAATCAAACACTACACAGTAAAATCAACAATATCACATTTCATTCCATCCCACCATTAATACTCCCGAAGATCTCTTTATATCTTTGTACTTCCAGGATGAATGGAAAAAGGAAAACTATGAGCTTCAAAAAACAACTCATTCTTCAACTGTGAATCACAAGAAACACATAATCTCTTTCCAAATCTCAAACCAAAATCATTATCGACATTGAAATCAGGAAACTTACCCTTTTGAACCAACTCTATCTTTTTCTGTAACTCACTGTCTTCCTTCTGTGCTTTCTTTATTCTGTCTGATAGAGATGATCTCACTAACACCTGAAACAAAATAGAAAAATTTCATGTACCAACAACTTCTGTGCCAAATTTTATCTAATCAATAACCAAAGGATCTTGTTCCAAACATATCATGGCTAATGAGACATTACTTTTCCGACTCAAAGCATCATCCACTTTATTTTATTTTCCCAGATGGTAGTGGATCATGCAATCATAATCCTCTATTAATTCTAGCCATCTCCTCTGTCTCATGTTCAATTATTTCTGAGTGAATATATACTTCAAACATTTTTTTATCAGCATATATTTAAAATTTTACTCCTTAAAAATTATTCCTCCAAATTTTTAAAGTAAAAACAACAAAAGATAATTCAAAATCACGTGTAGGGTAATTTAACTCATGAGGTTTCAACTGACGTGAAGTATAAGAAATTACCAGATCATTTTGCATTTGGACAAAACCTAGTCCTTTCAACGAAGCATCACTGTAGATAAAAAACTCATAATTTCTGGAAGGCAGTGCCAAAACTGGATCATTCACCAATATTCTTTTCAATTCTTGAAAACAATCATCACATTATTTTGTCCAGATTAACATAACACCTTTTTGAGTGAAATTAGTCATTGAACTAGATAACTGTGAAAAATTTTCAACAAAACTTCGGTAATAACCTGCCTGAGCAAGAAAACTAAGAATCTCAGTTATATTTTTTGGTCTTGGCCATTCATCAACAACCTATGTTTTAGTAGGATCAACACTTATTCCATTTTTTGAAACAATGGGACCCAAGAATTTCTTTTTTTGTAACCAGAACTCACACTTGCTGAATTTCCCAAATAGTCTCTTTTCTTTTAAGTTTTGCAAGACAACCGTTAAATGAATTTCAAGTTCCTCCTTACATTTCAAAAAAAACCAAAATATCATCAATGAACACAACCACAATCGTATCCATGAACTCACAGAAAATTCTATTCATAATATCAATGAATACAGCAGGTGCATTGGTTAAACCAAAGGGCATAACTACAAATTCATAATGGCCATATCTAGTATGAAATGTGGTCTTCAGAACATCTTCTTCCTTTACTTTAAACTGATGTTACCCCAACCTCAAGACAATCTTTGAAAAATACTATGCTTGCTGGAGCTGATCAACAAAATCATCGATATGAGGCAAAGGATACTTATTCTTAACAGTGATGTTATTAAATGCTCTATAATCAATGAAATGTCTCATTGAACCATCTTTCATTTTAACAAAATATATAGGAGTACCCCATGATGATGTGCTAGGTCGAATAAATCCTTTATCTAATAACTCATACAATTGCTTCTTTAACTCTAAAAGTTCAATTTGAGCCATTCAATAAGGGGGTTTTGAAATTCTATTAGCATAAGGAACTAAGTCAACAGTAAATTTAACTTCTCGATCAGGTATAATTCCATGAAACTCATCAGGAAAAACATCAAGGTACTCATTACCACTGGCACATCATTAATCTGAATAGTTCCTTTATTTTCAACAATATGTGCAAGGTAACATTCATTTCAATTTTTTACAAGTTTCTCAGTTTCCTGATATGTTATCAAAAGAAATGGATCATTCTTGTACACAAACTGTAAATATTTATGAAAATAAACCTCTTTAGCTCTGCATTCAATATTACCATGATAAACAGAAAACCAATCCATGCCCAAAATAACATTAAACTCTACTAGAGGCAAAACAATAAGGTTTTCAGGTATATTCTTTCCGCACAAAATTACAAGAATGTTCTTATGTTTTCTTTTTGTCTCAACATTTCCTCCAGGTGTTTTTTTCTATAAGTTCAGTATTCATATCATGAGATGGAATTCCCAATTTACTAGAAAACTTATCAGAAATGAAGGAGTGTGTAGACCCTAAATCAAACAACACATTGGGATAATCTGAACAAAAGAATAGTGTACCTGATACTACTTCATTTGATGGCCCAACATCTATTGAAGTAGCTGCGAAGGATTCCACCACCCCTTTTTTCTTGTTGTCCAACTGCTTTCCCTCAGTTGAGTTATATTTTGGACACTAGTTTGCATAATGACCTGTTTTGTTACACTTAAAACATCTTACTGATGGATTTTCATTGCATGCTTGTTCATATTCATTATAGTTACGGGCAATATGACCAGACTTACCAAACTGTAAACACTTTCTAGTCTTTGATAAACATTCTCTGAGATGCTTTTTACCACACTTCTCACAAGTTGGATATTTAATTTTCTTACCTCTAGGATTCATTGATGAATTCTTCCCCTTTGCCTACCAACTAGACATCTTATTATGTTGTTTTTCAAAGAACACTTGATCATCGGCAAACTCCATTTCCTCATTCTCCACACATCGAACAAGTTTTTCATAACTTCTGAACTCACGAGACGATAACACACTTCGATATCTTGGCTTCAGTCCTGAGTAAAATTGATTTATCTTACTTTCAAGATCTCAGCTGAAATTTGGTGCACACCTTGCATGTCAAGTGAACTTTGCTTCATTAACAGCCACTGATTCATCCTTCTGCCTTAATTCTTGGAATTTGTTTTCCATCCTAAGACGAACCACCTTAGGAAAATAGTATTCAAGAAACATGCCTTTGAATTCATCCCAATCAAGACCATCAATCTCCTCCCTATCCCTGATATTTTTCTCCATCGACCTCCACTGATCAGCCTCACCTTCAAAATGGTAAACAGTGAGACTAACCATTTGATGTTCTGAACAACCCATGACATCAAAAATCTTCTCCAATCCTTTAATCCACCCTTAAGCTAGCACAAGGTCAGATGATCCTCTGAATGATGATGGAAATTGCCTCATAAAATGCTCCACTACTGACATGTTCCTCTATGGTTGATCTGGCTGATCTCGTACATGGATACCACCACTATTTATCGCAAGAGTCAACTATTTCATCACTACAACAAACTATTCAGTTCCAATTCCGACCATCTCAGGTTGCTGATTTGGAAGGTTGTCTTCCTCCTGATGTCATCCCATCATAGGTTCCTTGTTTCTTCTATGGAAAACCATTCTGAACACATAAATATCTTTGTCAAAGCAACATGGTAATTTGTAAATGCTATATCATATCATTATTAAAATAAATTACTTTATAGATATAAATTTATCAGTACCCTAACTCTTAAAGTTATCTATACTGACCTCTGATACCAACTATAAGGACCCGACCTTAAACCATTACATAATCTTGAATTAAATGAATAATTCACAATGAGGATATTTTCAGGTTTAGAGTTTTAGAGAATTAGGACATAACTATTACATCTCAAAAAATTACAAAGTTTACACTTCTACTCTATTGCCATTTTTTTACAAAACATGAACTCTTGAAAAAAAAAGTTTCATGTCTAGTTCCATGTATTAGATGGAATGACTTTTCCTAGATCCCATCCTTGACCGTATTCCACTTTATGTCATGTGAAAAACATTTCAAAACATAGGATGAGCATATAAAGCTCAGTAAGGGATACACAAAGAAGGAAAAAGGTTGCCTTTTCAAAATAAAAAATAAACCATGAATACATAATCATAAGTAATACTATTCACCTTTTTTGAGGAATAAATACACTTCACTAAATAAAACATCATTACATACCCTTTTGTAAGCAAAACATTACCATAAAACAAATATAAATAACGCATACCCTATAAAGGTAACTTGGGATATAAACATACTTAAATAGAATAACCATACGTTCGACTTCCACACATATCAATAAATGGAATAGCTATACGGCTGACTTCCATACCCAATGCATTGGAGGTTATAATGTAACCACCCATCTTGGTATTCACGGCACCACCCATCATTTGGTTTATCACGTAACCACCTGTCAAATGTTCAAGTACCAATATAAAATCATAAGACATAAAAAAAATATAAAGGAAAGAAAACCATTCCACATTTTAATCACAATATATCACATAAATATATTGAAATAGAAAATCCGTTATCAAAACCATTTTAAATACCAAAACACATAAAATATTATATGTTATTAATTTTCTTTTAAAAACATTTCAGCTTTTTGAGGAAGCCAAAGATAAAATAATACTGGTGGCGGAAGAAAAGGTCATTGTCACCGCTTACGTTAAAAGAAAAAATCAGTTTTTTCATTTTGTAAAATGATTTTTATAAAAATATTCCCTTTTAAAATTCAAGGGTTTTTATGCAGCGTATAAAATAAAGTCATGTATTAAAACAAAATATGCCTCAATGAAAGGAGATTAAGACGGAGTCCCTTACCTCGTGTCCAACTTGACTTGATCGTTCTTTAATCTCCTAAAGAATAAAATAAAGTTTATTTATACTTTCTTAAGAACCATTTTCAAGTTTATTGTTCCTTTTATATAACTTTCTTCCATGTTATAAACATTATGTAATCATTTATGTTAATAATGTTCATTTTTCCGATATTTGGTACTTGAGTCAAAAATGAACAACCTATATTTAAAATTTGACCATGTGGTCAATAGTCCATTATATCCTGATTTATAATCATGAATTAAATATCATATATATCATAAATATTCAGTATATACATGTATATATAATAGTACATAACATTTTGAGATAAGAAATGAAATGCACAATTCATGGAGACATTAAGTCGTACGTACGCTTGAACGCTACCTTCATTTCTATTTCTTATTTTAATGGAATTAAAACATAACGATACATAGGTATATTATAATTCCAGTATAATATCATATATAATATCATTAACTCTATCCTTTATACATCCCACATAAGTCATTAATGAGTCACATCACATTAAGGGGGCGGTAGTCTGCACTTCCTCAAATGAGATTATCGTATTTACCCACTATAGAAACCTTAAAGGCTTGATATAATTGGGAAGTACAGAAGAATAAAGAAAATCATAAACATAATATATATCATATATTAATAAAGTGTAATCATAATGGCCACCATGAGAGGCGGTAAGATGTAATTGAACAATCATCGTTTCGTGAGGCGTTAGTTTTCTATCCACAAAAACATTATGTTTTTCATCAATTAGATGGATTTGTGTGTAAGTGTAGTTCAAATACATCTCATAAAAACATCCTAGTATATTGAGTATACTGTTTTTGTTACAAAATAATGGAAATAAAAAGAGTTTAGGGGTTGGATAAGTAAAATAAAATAAAACAATTTAGGAGAAACTGTTACCATTAATTTGGGTAACCCTCTTTGGTTTGAACCAAACAACTTCTTGAAGTACCTTATGCCTAAGTTAAGGCTTCTAAGAGAATGAGAGGGATGTATGGAGTGTAATTTTTTAGAGTTTTGAAAATCCAAATGGCTTGAGAGGTGTGAGGAATTCGTTAGAAGTGGTCTCCTTTTACAAGGGAGAGGAGGGGCTCTTTATGAATGTGTGAAATTATTATTTTATAATATAGTGATATTCAGTTTCTAATGGTCAAAAAATAATTAAGGTCGAATATAAGATTACTGATATTCGAAATAAAATCATCCAATCAGAATTGGACATGTTTTGGATAATAATTTCTTCATTATAATCTTATTTATTTAAATCATTTATTAATGAGATAAATACTACATCAATATTTTATCATAAATAAATTAATTTATATGATGTCTAAAAATTATAAAAAATAACTACCATGATGTAGGAAATCATTTTATCTTTCGAAATAATATTTTTTAGTCTAAAATTGGACTTATATAACACCATATAAAAATTAATTACTAATTTTTTTAATGTCAATTTTGTCTTCACATTAAATTAATTAATCTATATTTTCATTTTCACTCCCAAGTGGCTCAAAGGGGTCCCAAAATCGACCCAAAGATGCCCATGGTCATTAATGACTCAACCAATAATGTTTGGGAATGTTTTAAGGTAATTTTGAATTATTATAATATTCTATTTACCTTGAATTACCCTATTTACCTTTAATTGCGGTAAATAAATGTCAAAAGTTAATATTCACCAAAAATTATTTTCATCTTATTGAACCACATTTTACTTCTTGGTAACAACCATGTATGTTGGATTTTCTAAATTCAATTTACAAAAGTGGTAATTTTCATGAAAAAGTCAGTTTTTTAACTACCACTAAGTGGTTTCACTATTCATAAGAAAATTGTTGTTTTTCAAAAAAATACCAAAAATTCAGCCTAAGATATATTTGATATTCCAAATTCCAAAATTATGTCTATTTTTAGAAATTCAAAACATAGAAGTAGGATTAATTAATTTTGAAATTAATTCCCGTTATCAAAACAAATAACGTGTTTTTAAGAAACAATAACAATCAAAAGATTGATACCTGTTTATATCGACTTTCAAAGTGAAATTAATTACAATTACCAACATTTGATTAAATGGTAAAAATATATTTTAATTTCACATTAAAAACAATTAAAAAGATAATCTAAACATATAAATTAATTATATTAAAAGTAACTTTTGAATTAAAATACAATATTTTTCACTATTCATTAAAAATGATCTTTATCGGAAAAATTCCAAAAATTTACAAAAAGTAAATTTTGATGTCCCCATTCTAAAGAAGGATTTTATTTGGTCATATTGAATGTACTAAAGTGACGAAAACTATATTTAAATGTTTTCACCATTAAAAGATGATAAATCGGCCTTTTAATGTAAATTATGCATAAAATTTTATTCATTCATAATTTAAGCCTCTAACTTTTTATTGGATAAATGTAAATACCTTTAAAAATCATGTATAATAATATTTTTGTTAGTTTTATTCATTCACACCAATTACAATGGCTAGGAGTTAACTACCATTTATATTAATAATATTATATTATTAGTGTGCAACCTAAGATTCAAAGAAAATCATTGTTACGTATCAGGTATGCTATCAAACATAGAAACCCCTTTAAAGTAAAATTAATATTTAATTCGCAAATATTAATCCATACAAAAATATATTATTCTTCATTTACCTGTGATGTTACAGTTGTCCTCTTCCTTCCACATTTTCTCTCAGTGGAGCATAATCCTACTACCCATGTGTCTAGAATGGCCTCACTAGTGTCTTCTGATGAGACTGGAATGTAACCTATCAACCTCTACCAAACTGAGCTGAAAAATCTACTAGGAACTGATATTAAAGATATCCATGAACATCATTGACAAAAAAATTCATATAAATTTACCCTGAAAAATTACATAATCTACGTTCCCCATTTTCTGGAAGGGGAAACGCTAAGGTCGACACCCTTCTAGTTGAAACTTCATAGGATATAGTACATAAGTCTAACCACTAAAAACTATAATCCTTAAGGAAGCATACTAGTTCCCCTCTCATGGTAAACCACATCACAACTACGTCTTATCAATCACCTCCATCTTCTTTTGAACCACAAAATACTACAGAAAATTAAAAGGAGTAACTAAATAATGGATCTGTGGAAGGAGTGACAATAAAAGATGCATCACTCAGAAATCCACATCTAGGAAAATATCCAAGGAAAAACATAGAATTTATTTGAAAAAGATCCTAAGATCCCTCACAAACATACTCCAAGATGATGGGATAATAGGTCCTTTCACTTCACAACCTTCATAGATGATGAATGGAATTCAACATGGATCTCCTTCTGAAATTTGGACAACGAATCATTTTAATCATTTTTCTAACAAACATAAAGTTTCCACCACTGACACAGAGATCTATGAATCTAAAAAACTACCAATGTGGGATAATAATCCATTGGGGCCCTGATAAAACTAAATGTGATATCCAACTATGTTAGTAATCACATCATCTTAACATCAGAAACACTTACCCCATACATCCCCAAATCATGACAATGAATTTATAATAATGTCATATACTGTTGAACATCATCCTCAACTGGATCAACCCTCTTCTAATAGACTAGATAAGTATAATGAACATCCACAGTCTAAGCCTCAATTATTTGATGACCCGGAGACATATATGAAATATAAAATTATAATTCCTAATAAAAGTAGTATTAAATCTTATTAACATTCATTTTAACTCACATTAGTAATTATAACATTTAAAAAAATCTCATTTAAATAAGAACCCAAGTCCACATGAGATATGTACTTATCTTAGGTATCTTCTCTCTAAATAAGACCATATCACTAGCTAACTCAATAATTTCAAGGTTTATGCCAATATCGCGGGGGCTGTAAAATCATGTGTCCTAGATGGTCTCTCGGACATATATCGTGCACCTAGTCCAACTGGACCATTTTTATACTAACCCAGGAAATCCTTATTATGTGTATCTCTTAATTATATCCTATATCCCAAAAATCACTTCTTTACCATTATCCCATGACCCCCTCCCAACATAGATACCAAAATGAATGGAGATATATAATAGTCATGAGTCTCCCCTCTATTCGACCCTAGGTTGGAACTAGCATAGAGTGTTTAAAAATATTAATTATGAGGGGAATTACCATTATTAATTTAAAAATTATTGGAAGATAAGATGATTCAACCTTAATTAAATCCATGAATTATATATAATAAATTCAAAAACAATCCCACAAATGATTTGTAAAAAACTGATAAATATTAAACTATCTACATGTAAATACTCAAAATAATGTTAAATGAGGGACACAATATTATTCCAAAAGGTCCAAGATATTAATTTCTTGAACGGTCCATGAATCACTCCAAGAAACCTGAAAATTATTTTATATAAATTGGGTTACCATAATGGTACAGATAGTATAAAAACTAAATTCTCCCTTGAATATGTGAAAAATGAGCATACTGATGCACCTGTTAGAAAATAGATGATCCAAAAAACACTTATATAGGTATACTAATATAAAAACCATACTCACAAAATCTCTCTCAGAAAATAACAAATACGTGTGTAATTAGATAATATGAAGCATATCGATGAAGGGTACCATGCACTGCTCTCCCACTGATTTTCAACACTCACATCCCAACTTTGTATATCCTTACACTCCCACCTTTTCTGAATAATATCACTACACATCACATCCCACCCAATGATCAATAGTCCAAAACCTAATATCACATATCATAACCAATATAGAATCATATTGTGAACATGAAAGACATCAACCTCATTTTCTTCTCATTCCATGCATGAACCCTGCCATAATCCTTCTCATCACATCTCACACGAAGACACAAGGGCCATCACATATCATCGCATCACATGTAGATAGTGAATATATTGAATTCTAGAAATCATAGTTCGTTATTATCACAAACTCTTAGGAGAGGGAGTGGGGATGGGAAGGTATCCATCCATCTATAATATCACCAGGATTTTTGAAAAATCACCCCCAAAAACAATTAGTTTGGGAAAATGGTGGTCGACTTGAATGGGGAATATACAAAAATAAAAAGGAATGTACAATGTATATACATATAGATTAAAAATACATAATCCACATAAAATGGGTTCACACCAATGGCATAAAAAATCTCATAACATTACCTCACATTGTTGCTGCCTCTAAATTCATAGAAACCCCAAAACAAGACATAAGCCTCAATCCTTCATCAATTAATTCCATGTTATTGATTATCCACTATCAAACCATTTCATTTAATATTTTATAAATATTTATTATTTACATCCCATTATTTCTTATATAAAACCTAACCATTTTGTCCACATATCTCGTAATCAAATAATTCATTAAACAGGCATATTCTGTATCATTATTATGGATTCAGTTTCAATTAAAACTAAAGAACCTAGAATAATAACCACCCTCACATCCTTTCTACATAACCACACCACCACCACCACCACATCCATGTTTGATAACACCACCACCACCACCATCACATCTCTTCTGAAAACCAACACCACCACCACTACCTTAGATCAGTTTCATATCACATTCATTATCCCTGCACACAATACAATAAATTTGGCACCCATGCATCACATCCTTGCAGTCAATTCACAACACACATATTCACCCAAAAAAATATTAAAACACATACCAAAACATTGTATTGATTAGTAATATTTTATTTTAATCAATTTTACTTCATTATTTAACGATGTTTTCATAGAATCTATATATCTGGGTGAAACAAATTCATTACCTAAGTATAAGTGAATATCCATTAATTTAATGAGGTTTCACTACATTCACATATCATGAGCATCACATAATATATATAAAACAACAATATAGGGTAAACTTGGGACAATTAATTTCAATGGTACAAACAATATATATAATATGAATACTAAAATATCAAGATATAAAGTCACCTTAAGATGCCCCTTTACCATTTCCATTTCTTTTAATATGGTTAATTATCATTGTTAATTCAGATACAAATATCATCCTAAGACATTATAATAGTATCCAATCCCATGTGATACACATTAAGGTTAAATGAGGGACCCCCTATCTAGAATAAAAAATATTTTAACTAACTCAATGCACTAAAATGGGGGGTTCAGGTATAGGAGGAAACAACCTACAAGGAGAACTCAAACCAACACCATCAAATGGAATCCATGAATCTATGAGAAAAAGTCTATAGAATATCTAATCTCAACATAAATAAATTATGTAAATTTTGGATGATGAATCCTCACATTAGAAATATTAGATATAAAACTATCGGTATTACGTACAATTTAGTTGACCATTAAATGTATCTCTCAAAAAAACAACATAGTTGACCCTTTTAAAAAGTATAAAATCTCTGATGAAATAGAGGATATATTTATCCTCCAATAAAAACATCTTTATGAACCATTAATTAAGGTGTTAAACCCATTTTTTATCATAAAATATGTCAAAATGAAGAAATTGTAAATTTTGGAACCAAATGGAAAAATTGTTCACTACCACTGCTAGTGAGTAACTATGAGTGTGTCACCATGAGGGAGAGACCCCAAGGTGTCACTAATAAGGTGTTATCAATAGGGTTTCACCGAAAAGGAATCACCTATAGGTTATCACCTCCATGGAGTCACTACTAGAGAGTCACTACCAAGTTTACACCACTGGAGAGTCACCATCAAGGTATCACCACTAGGATTTCACTTCTAGTGAGTCGCCTATAGGGAGTCACCACCACGGGGTCACCATCAATGATTCACATCCATGAACTTACAACCATTAATTTCCCTCATTCCCTTAAACTCCCATATTTCTTATAAAACACCTCAATGCTCCACATTTCCTTCTCCCAACACCTCTGTACATTCCTCATACACATCGACCAACAAATTTCATGCAATGTTATGAGACATAAGGTCTTAGATGTTATAGCTACATTATATATTTAATATCCTCAAATTGATAATAAATTTTCCAATTGAGTTATAATTTATCTCAACATATATAATAATTTTTGGTTCCACATTTAAATAATTCCATTCTACTATGGTGTAAAATGAGGACTGAACTTAGAAAAAATCCCAAAAAACTCGTCGATAATAAATAAATACATGGTTAATATATTCTCTAACAATATCTAATAAATACTTCACTATCTTATAAATAATATAATTTTATTAATATTCTTCTATCTATGTAATCTTCTCAATGGATTCAAACTTATACCTCAATTTTTAAACATATTAATATCCACTCAATTGATGAATAAACATAATTAATTATAAGAGTCCACCTCTTAAATAAAGTGAAAAGGTCTACCGAAATCTATTTTTAAAATTTTAGAATATTTTTTCCTTTTATACCTTGCCATAAAATTGATATTTTTCATATTTCACTATAAAAAATAATTATATCTGCTTAGTTATATTATTTTAATGAAGTCCAAAAAAAATTTAGATCAATATTTTTTGAATTCTACTCTTTTGAAAGACCAAGTTGGGGAAAACACAACTAGGTGTTCAATAATTAACGTTAAACATGATATTTATCAATTATGATCACTTTGACTTCATATAAATTTACATAAATGACGTTATTGAGATATTCCATAATAATAAATTTGATATAATTATAATAGTAGAAAATTTTATTCCCTAACATGATAAAATAGATATTTTTCTAAACTAGAAACATATATATTGTTCTTGGTAAAATAGGGAACAAAATAAAATTGTTATATACAAGAATCATTGATGTTTAATTATATGTTGGTAGTCTTCTATATACAACGTAGATAGTCTTGCATCACTATAATCTCAAAGAGAAAACTCATATCATGAATCATTTAAAAATTAAAAATATTATTGAATCTAGATAAAAATTTGTGTATCATAATTTATATCAAATACCTAACTGATGCATATAGAAGTGTTAAATTGGAAAATTAATGTTCTTGAAGCCTCCCTATTCTTTTATAATGAGGTTTATTTCTTCTTCCAGTGGATATTATTTCAATATAGAAATCATATTTCACTTTCTTAAATATACATACATTAGATAATCCTCATCTTAGATGGATGGTGAGAATAATCCATAGATAGGGAACTTTTCATAGGGATATTTTCAATATGTTCTTAACTTCCAGTAAACGGAATCTAGGTTTTTCTTTCTTGAATTATTTATTTGACTTTTGGATCAATATAAAGATTTATGGGAGTTAATTATCAAAGTTTATCATATTATAATTCATAATAAAACAAGTTATGATATGAGGTAGTGAGGGAATAATGAAATATATGTTAAAATCATTGGGTATCTTGAAAGTAATTTTGTTTAAATTCTCAATATTTCTAGCATCTTGACTAAAAGACGTTTGGACTCTACCCCTACCAAATATTTTATGTGAAATTTTCCTCAGAGATATATTTACACTCATTTCTCACCCTCTCTTAACAATGATAAAAGAGATAGGGAAACATATTATATACAGACATGTCATCTTATGCCTTCTAGGAATAGATAAATATAGAAGTCAACAGGATACACAGAATAACCAATGCATCATATGTATGATTCCACTAATACTGATATCCTCCTTATTTTTCTCCTTAAAAATCTATTCCTTAGGAACCCTAGACTCTATAAAATAGATTTTATAATTAGGGAATTGAATGTCTTATCCATTGTTATATTTTATTTTCAATTGTTATTGTTTGTTTATATTTTCTTTTTTTAAATATTAAAAAAAATCTATGTAATGGAATATATACCTAAAATAATAGATAATTAGAAATTTCCACAATATCAAATACTAAAGGATTATTTTCTATTTATTTTGGTATCTATAAAAAATGTAATTTATTCGGTATAAACTATTTATATATACATATATATATATCACATTTTTATGTGTCACTTTCACATGGCTTGAATCAATCCTCCAGATCACTTAGGATTTATAATCACATGTCATGGGACACGACTAACTCTCATGGTGGTTTTTTTCCTCTACTGTGTATTTAATTGATGTAGTGCATGTCCACTTAGTCTTATGGTATCATCATTATCATAGCTTCACTAATGATTTTTTACTGTATTTTTTTATGTTCTAACACATTTGTTCATGATGCCTATAATTTTCTCACGCAGTAAATAAAGATTCTCATGGGGTTGGTACCTCAATACCATTCATTTTTTCTTATGATTGGTAGATCATAAATGTTCTCAAAAGGCATGGTGTGTTCAAAGAGAAAGTTAGTTGATTATCATGGTTAGTCAAGCTTCACAGTCAAACCTTTACATTATTTACAATATATAAATTCCTAAATTGAATTCAGTTAACTATTTTTATATATTTTTATATTTTTCATTTATTGTATGTTTATATAGTTATTTTTATTATTTTATGATTTTAATATTGATATTAATAATATAGAAATTTTATGATTCATTTGAAAAATATTGACATATTTAAATAATGATTTAAATCATTTTATTAATTATGGAAAAACCTACAATAAGAACTTCTAATATTTTGAATTTTATATATTTATCATTTTATTTTTAAATTTATTTCATAACAAAATTCATTCTTACAAACATATAATATATATATTTTTTATTATGTTAAATTCATTATATTTTGTATTTATTTTTTAATTGAAATATGTATGTATATAGAATACCTTCAAAAATTAAATTTAAATTTTTTTGAAGTAAATAATATGATATATATATGGGATTTCTCTATCCAATTCGGTTGGATATATTTTGAACTATATATTGATGTACTAAAATTTGGTTTTTAATATTTATTTCTTTTTCCAATTCTATCTATAACTTTTGAATGATAATATCTCTATAAAAAACATTAAAATGATTTTTTAATTATTTAACCTATTTCTCAACTACTATTTAGTTGTTATTTTTTATTATCTAAAGAAAATTTGACTCTTTCTGGTAGTTCTTGTATGATTAATAGTCTTCCTTGAAAATAATCTTTTAACCTGAATTGACAATCTTGAATAGTGGTGTGTGATACTCAGAATCCTTAAGTGATCATATGTGGTCCATTATCATATACTAGATGACTCTAAAGGAGAAACTAATCTTCTTCAACCACTACTATGTCAATAGTCAGATAGATGAATCCATTACTCACAATGTTAATCTTTGGATTTATCATTCTAAATAATCATCTTCTACATGGTTCTGTTCCAGAATTTTCTAATTCCTTCTATCTCTCTTTCTTTTGAATAAAATATAACTCATGATTTTACAAATAAAAATATATCTCATTGTGTTCTGACTCTGGGATTCTAAATTTAGTTCCTTAATGTTGTGACTACTGGATACTAAATTTATTAATGGTTATATCTTCATCAAAAAATATATATTGTAATGTATTATGAATACCCATTAATATTTAGGAAACTATATTTTTTATAAATCCATTATAAAAGTTAGGTTGTATCAGGATATGAATCTAGTTCAAATATCAGGTAGTTTAAAATGCATCATTCAATGGGTGTGGAGGTGTAATACTAAACATAGATTCACATTTAAACAAACTACTATTTATTTTATTATGTTCTCTATTTAATTTTTTCTACTCAATATTTTTTGAATATTCTTAGAAATTGTTTTTTCCTGAAACAATTAGTTTTTATTCCACACTTATTATTTATTAAACAATAATATTCACATCAATCCCCCATAGAAATTTAACAGTCTTAATTGGACTTAAAACTCAGTATTATTTCCCATTACACTTATAAATATAGTTGAGAATATATATTTACTTTTTATCCCAATTATACTACAATAGATATTATAAGAAAAAATATCATTATATGATGTTAAGAATGAACCTAAATGATGTTTATATTTATCACAAACCATCACATTTTTATTGAAACCACTATACATAGTGGATGTACCGAATTGAGTTATACCCATGATGTTAATAATTTATCATTTAAATGTAATGATAAAACTATATAAGTGACACAATTATTACACTAATAAAATTCAATATGTGTTTCTACTAAATATGTTTTCATTGAAAAAATTTAGAATATTTTATATTGTAATATTAACATAAATATTTTTAGTAATGTATCATAATGTATGAATACTCTTTAAATCTAGAATATTCTTCAATTATATGACATTCACTCAAATGTTTTGATTATATAAACTATCTAACTTCATCAGGCTGATATATAATATTTCAAGATAGGTGAAGATGAAAATGTTAACTAGATGTTCTTCTAATTCACTAGCATTTTGAATTGAATGAATTCCTTTGTATAAATAATATAGGATCTTTGGATTATTGAATTATCACTAAGAGCTCTACTGAATCTATGTTAAATGAATAAAGTATAAATCAATGAATTAAAAAACATAGAATAAAATATTTTAATAGAAATAATTGGTTTATTACATCATTGACCAAATGAATTGAATAAAATGACTAAAAATAGACTACAAAGAATAAAATGTGTTCCATTTAAATCAAATATACCTATCTCCACTAAATATTTTTATTTTAAATCATATAAAAGTCCTAATTTAATATCGTATTTTACCAATGTTGTACACAAAATGATGAAGAGAAATTGATGAATTGGGAACTTATTTTAAAAGGATAACCACATGTATTATCAATTGATGAAAAGAAAACATATTTATAATGATTTTTATTTATTGGAACTCTCTTTTTGTACAAATAATGTACATTTAAATAAAAAAAATAAAAAAAATCAAGTAATAAAATATAATAAAAATGAAACAATTGAATAGATGGTTGGAAGGAGTTGCAATGGAAAATATGAATCAATTAATGAATCTGTAATAGAAAAATATATCATTTACATATGATTTGTGGCTCATAGTGTTAATTAGGTTACCAATTAATCTTAATTTTTCATCTGTCATTATAAATTTGAGTAAACTAATATAGAATGATTAATTGTGACATATGAATAATTATAATGAAATGTTTCTGGAGTTGATGATTTGTATAAAAATTAAAATATGAATATATGAATATTATAAAAACATAAGATATCAAGTCAATAAAATGATGCGTTCAAAAATTTTATAACTTGATATATTGAAAAAAATAGTTATAAGAATTTATAAAAAAAATTAAAAGGAATTTTTTATAAATGAATCTATATTATTGAAAAAAAATTATCTACAAATTTCAAGGTAATGATATGTTTGATTATTTAATTTCAGTGATGAAACCAAATAAATATATAAGATTTTATAGTTATAAAAAACAAATAACTTTTTTATATCACACTTTATTTGTTAAAAGTACTAAAGTTAGTATATCTAATGTTACATGCCTTGGATTTGGAATGAATGAAAAATATAATAATGAATGTTAATTGATAATTCATCAATCATTACCTCACACTAAAACATATATTTGTAATAATTTATCTTCTATGTTACCCAAAAATACATGTTTATAATCCATTTTAGTAGCTAATAATTCATATACTAACCCAATTGAAACCAAAGAGAGTTTAAATATATTATTTAGAATCAATATTTTGATTTCATATTTTTATGAATATATAATAATGGTAATGGATAAAAAATTTTAACATTGGATTTCATTAAAACTGGCATTAAAATTCATATTCTTTATCTTTTATTAAATCCTATAATTATAAAAGATGTCGAAAGATATTAAAAAAGTTAACATTTTTTTAAACTGATGTTAAATATAATAGACATAGATTTTTTACATAAATTTTATTAAAACCTATAATAAATCTCAATTATAATACCTCTTTAACATCATTTTTTTTTGAAAAACTGATGTTAAAAGTTATCTAAAAAATATACAAACCACTAAAATCCTCGTTTTCATTCACTCAGAACCCTCTGAATCAACTGAATCTTGACCAATGATGATATTAATAGATTCAACAAGCCTCAATGACATTTTACTCTCTATTGATGATAGTTTTCATTAACTTTTCATGTTCTTATTTTACTCAGAATGATATCTCGATTAACACCCTACTGACGGTGGCACTGAAGAATTCAATGACCCTCAACAACCTTCGGTTCACTATTGATGATAATATTTATACATTTTCCATATTATTTCTCTTAAATATATGAATATTCATTCTTATAACATTATCCTGAAGCTATTACGGTCAACGCACAACTGCCATATAAGGATTTTTTTTGGTTTTCGACATCATTTAATTCATTATTTCATTATCAATATTGAAGAATTGGCTCCATTTCCACGGTATTTGATTTAGATTGTTATAATTTAGAAGAAATTTTAAATTATAAATATCCAGAAAATTTATGTTTTTTTTATTTTTGATAACAAATAATATATACCTATTGTTTTCATAGTTTCTATATTTTATTATATGTTTTTACATTTTACTATTTTTTATGATAATGGTTTGACATAAGAATTGTTTGTATGATATTTTTTATAAGTTATTTTAAATTGTTTAAGTTATTTATTTATAAATTTTTGTATACTCTTTCATATAATTGTTTTGATAAATTTATTGGTCAATTTAGTATAATTTTTTATATCATATTTTTTATTTTTATAATAATTTTTCGGTTCATGATATATTTTCCACAATGATATATATGTTATTCATATACATTTAATTATTCTTTAATGATGATTTTTTATAATACAAATTATGTATAGTTTCTTGTTATGATATTTTTTTCTTTGATAATTTATTATTATTAATTGTTTTGTTTAATATATTATAGTTATGTGTTTTTTGTTATTTATTAATTTTAAAGATAAATAATATATAATTTTATGATCATAAATTAGGTATAAATTTATGATATCTTTGTAAATAAATAATGTATAATATGATTTCATAATTATGTATAATTGTTTTTTATGATCAAATTGTTATCAACAGGTGATTATTTTGATTATATGTTCTAATGCTTAAAATTAACCTATTTTAAAAATAATTTTAAATATTAAATTGTTTTAATATATTAAAATTTTATATTGTGATATTAAGTATTTAATGGATCATAATTGGATAAATTTTTGATGAACCATTGATGAATATAAAAATTGAGTTGAAAATTTCATTGGGTTTTCTAAAAAAATATTTAAAATAATCATGTGACTTTATGTTCATGTGTGAGTGTTCGAATATGAGAATGTAAAATTATAGTGAAATCAAGGATCATTTCATTTTACATGGTTTTAGAAATAATTACACATGTCCAGTCTGACATGTGGGAATATTAAAAAATTCAACATCTAATGTCGAGGAAAATATTAAGAATGAGACACAGGAACACATTGAAAAATAATTTCACATTGTAGGCATTAAAACCATCTAAAAACAAAAAAAACATGAATGATTATATGGATATTCTGAGAAAAAATTATTCTCATGTTTCACTAAATATATAGTGTTACTAGTAATTATGATAATATTTATCTTCAATTAATTAAATGGTTGGAGTGATAAAAGTTTCCTTGATTTGTTTAAACTTATAAAAGAGCCACTTATAGAATGAAATGCGATTCTATATTATAATTATGGGGTAGAGAAAAATTTATGCCTAATGGGATTGGGGTTTAAAAAGAGACATTCCTTACCCAATGATTATGTGATGTCTATGAGAGATAATTAATGTTTATAAAAATGCATAAATTTGGGACATCACATAATAAGGTGGATGAAAAATTAAACTCTGATTCATTCACACATAATTTCATTATACCTCATTCTTAATCAATTTATAATTATTAAATAATTACTTCCAATAATTACAATAATTCAACTCTAATTTATTCTTATGTACCTAAATAAAACATTCTAAAAATTAAATTTGGTACCTTCCAAATATTCCTTGCATAAAGCATATTTTTGAAAATCCAATTGATGTAAAAAATTTAACATTGAATATTTCATAGATAATCATATATTGTAACTTAACTTACCATTTTAATTCAAAATAGTGGATGATATATGAAAAAAATTCTTAATTTTCAAATTTATATTTTTTAACTCATAATGCAACTGTTTCCAAATAGAATGAGTCGATATTGAAGTTCATATTTTCAATATATTATTTGGCCACTTTTGTTGGTTGTTTCAACCAGACGCTATATATATGAATGAAGAAAAGAGAATTTATGATGAGATTTGTGATTTTTAGACTTTAAAAACTGGAAATTGATATTCATGTGTATATTTCACTATTGAGGGATTCTTTGAATATTTTATGGGATATATGTGTTACAGTTTTTTATTAATACAAGAAATCATCTTTTCTTTAGTATCCAATGAAAATTTTCACTGTAACTATTTTTCTTACAAATGGAAATATGTCTAGATATAATTTTAATTTAAATAACGAATTTTTAATTTTTTTAATAAGCTACATCATATGATCAATTTCTATATGGATGAAAGACAATGTATGTGGGATATAGAAGAATTTCCTGAATTTTGCGTTCATATCATATATTTAAAAATAAGATAATGGATTAAAAAAATTTAATCCTCCCCAATAACCATTTTTAGTTGAATAATATTATGTCAGGATAAAAAATATTGATTTCACATTTGGAAATAAATTAAGATCTATTCATCAAAAAATATCTAGAAGAAACAATTTATTGATTTTGAACTACCTTATTATATATTTTTATAGGTAAAAAATAATATTTTAATTATTCATGTTGAAATAAGCTTATGTGAAGGATTGATTGGAAATTTCCTATACAAACAATGAAATAATAAAAGATAAAGGTCAACCATGATTGGACTTGATATCCACTGTAATACATTTAGAGTTAGCTCCCACTATGAATAGAGAAAACAATATATTTACCTCTAGATTCTCACACATTATGAAATAATGAGTAAATGAATTTTTATAAGTGTATGCATGGTATTAATGTACATATTGGATATTCCTAAAATGTTAAGAACATAGTTCCTTGACATAGTTAACCACCCAAACAGTGCTCCAGACTAGTTGACCACTGATCTTTAGGTGTGCTAACTATAAGAAAAATGGTGCCCACTAGAAAAGATAGTCTGAGAGGTGATAGTGTGGAAACTATACCTTCTATTGGAGATAATAGTAATGGTTCATAAATAAATACAAAATTTGAATAAGGTTTATTAATGAAAAAAACAACTTAAACTTAGAAGAATCATTATGATTTAAAATTAATAATAAATATTCCCAAAGGCATGCCATTAGAGGAAAAAACATACCATAATAGGTAATGTAAAAAATTAGACGTGTAGGGTGTCTGTGGATGACCATATCAGTAAAAACATATATACAACATGTTTGCAAATCAAAAGGAGGCTCCAAATGATGAATGAATCCATGTGGTCTATTTCCATCCACCCCATGCAATATAGTCAAATGTTATAACTCAAGACCAAATCCTAAGCCTTATCTAATACCTGATATCAATGAAATTAATCTACACATGTCCAAAGGGGCCCTTTTTTAGTCTGTGAATAATCCTAGTAGGAAACCACCAATTTCTGTATATTATACATCCATAATTATGGAGCTATAAACTAAAAAAAGGAATTACACACACATTTATTAAAATATATGATTATCTTGTCCTGCATTTTAATAAAGAAAATTTCTACCAGATTTATCCAATGATGGTATAAGTATAAAAATTTTCTCACAAATATATATATATATATATGGAATACAGTACATGTATATATATATATTTGTAGAGTTGGTGATATTTTCCATAGAGCCCTTGGAATACACTAACAAATAGAAACCCAGTTGATCCCTTAGGTCCAGCCAATAATATTTTCACTAACACCTCAATTCATTAATCAGGTAACCCCATGAAAAAACAACATGCCCAGTCAAGTCTCTGGTTTCTCATACCACAACTCCAAAAATCACAACCATCTTGAATCCTGATATCTAAAGGAACAATGATAACTATCCTACAATATAAAATTGTTATCTTCTAGATAGTCAATGTCCCAAGGCATGGTGATATTTATCTTCCCTATATACTAATGTGATGGCCTCAGCTGTCTCGGGGAGCCTCATCCCCCATCAATTGGCCAAAACGCTATCAATCGGGGGTCCAACGTCATCCAAGTAGAATTGTATAGGGAGAACCTTCAAAATATCTAATGGTAAACACCATCCCATAAACAACATAGTCTATGGGGGCCTCCACAAACAATGACTTGTCAAAACCAAATCATACAATTCTTATAAATGTGAACATAACTCCAATGGTGGATTTTACAATAAAAGGTTAGAGAAAATCACTAAAATTTCAAAACCAAATCTTCTGACAGCTTGTTCCTCTAAGACTATCTCTATAAGTCCTTAACATTAACACCACCTCAAGTAAAAAGATCCAGTCCCCAATCCTAGAGACCATGTAATCTTAATCTGATGACTATGTAACCACACCCTAGTGATCCTCATCACCCAATGTATCTTAGTCCAAGCCCAACCAGAATAATTACATCTACTCTTTCCAGGTTATCAAGTTAACCTCAATCCTCAAGTCATTATTATCCCATTGACCCTGATCCAATCAGATCAATATATTACAACTCTATTTAATTTCAAATTCACACCCAGTCTAAACATCTGAGTTTGGATCAAGCTCCATAAATGGCTTAACCATTTGTTGATAAGTTGTATTAAACCCTTATGAACTTCATGTCATCAATTTTATAATCTGAAGACAAACATATAATTATTAGGGGAATCTCTCATACTACCTAGATGGAATATATATAATGCATGCTAATAATTCTCAAAATCAACATGACAGAAAAAAACACCTACCTAATGATAATAGGTTATTTCTCGATTAATATGAGACTCTAGCTAGAGTTGAAACGAGATTAATTATCATTTATTCAAACACCCTAAAATAGGGAAAATGACTTCCGTAGATTTAGCACACTGTATAGTGAGATAAAGCATAAAGGGTAGAAAGCGGATGGTAGAATTACTATTATTATTCAAATGAGACAAATGGACCTTGATGGGAGAATAATTTTAGTTACCTATGAGAGGGAAAGTGGTGCATTGTGAGACTCCCTGGGTGCTCCTAACTCTAGGAGTGAAGGAAGGGAAATGTTGGGGTTGTTCCCCCAATAGACCTTTTAAAAAAATCCCATAATTTACATGGAATGTAAATTATACACATGTTGTATTAGGTTCATGATATGTAACACATTTTTACATAGCGACTCAGGTTTTCCACTTGAGGCTTCACACTATCATGCATTTTATAAAATGAAATACACATCATGTAAACGTTATATGACATTTACTTCTAGTAGGAGCTATTTTCAATAGTCTTGGAAATTCCTCCTTCCTAAAGTTTTCACCCAATCCCTTTGTACTTCTACTGAACCATTAAATATGATTGGAAAAAATTACACAGGTTATAAAATGCTTATAAATAGGTTTCCAAGCATAAATTTTATGTTTTCCATACCACCTAATATAAAAGATAAAATTTACTCATAATAATGACCATATCAAAATACAACAATATTATAATATCCATACCTTATATTATATCATCCCTAGGAAATCATACTTTACACAGATATGATACCAAAAATATCTATGTCATTTGAAATCCACGTGATCTACTTTGGTTTTTATCTGATGGGAGGACTCCATTTAAGGCACTCCCCAACATTAGAGTTACCTACACAGTTTCATGAAGACCCAAAACAATATTATAGTTTTTAATTGACCATTATTGTAATCAAAAGTTCTCTCATGATGCATCATCATTTCTGTACCTCATCAGGTGGCCAAATCTTACCGAATCCATATCTGAAACCCATATTACCCTATATCTCATCAGATACCCATAAGGACTTGTTCTATACATGACTCTCATGAAAAACCACACCTCATATGGTTCTAATATATCATTCATCTCAACAGATTCCTAAATAACACCAAATCATATATACATATGAATTCCCATAAAAACCATGATTCTTACACAACTCATATAAAACACTTATCACATTAATAGAAAGATTCCTGCACAACTCATATATAACCCTTATCACATTGATGCCCATAATAAATATTTATTCAAATTCACCTCATATATATATCATTCATTATATATAATTAAAATCTACTAACTAGGTCATGGTTATTTTAAAAATAATACATGTGAACCCCATTCACCAGAAATTGCAATACTCAAAACTAGGGAAACTCTATCACACCCAGTGAGTACCTCTAACTATCATTCGCTCCCTGGAATACTCTGCACCTCGAAACTCAACTACATACACCTATCTGGAAGCTCGAATATATGAATCATGGACTCTCTATAGAGTTTTTGTATCTACAATACACTAACTCCATCATTGGGGATCTCTATCACCTCTATGGCCTCTATGTGTAGTAGAATCCCCGCTAGCATATCATAGTACCACAATCGGTCCTACGTCATAACCACAACTTGGACCCTATCCCTACCTCTTGGTTATCTAAGAAGGATTCCTTATGAACCTCCCAATATGTTCCATCTATCCTCTTTCATTGTACACATTTTAGACTACCTACAATGATTTTGGACATTTCTCGAATACCCACACTCAAAGAATACTACTAAATTACAACTCCTCAATAGTCTAGCTTAATATCTACCTTGATTTCCTACTGAGATTATTCATTTCCCCATTTCCTTATACATGAATTATTGCCTCTCATTTCACCAAATGTTGTCATCCAGATCTGATATGACCTATTTTTTAAGCTTCCTATTCAATCATCTTCTTTTTTTCCTCTAATAATGAGGATAACTTGTTGATATTCACCTGAACCCTATTGGAATGGTTCAATCCATCATTGAAACACCATTCTATGGTGATGTTGTTCCCTACCATATATGGTGGAAAATGGGATAGGTCTGTGATGTTATTAACATAATCCACGACTAATGTATCCCTCATTCGGTGATTTAAGAACTCTCCAGCTCTATCCACCATTATTTTCTCTTGAGTGAGGTTCTCAAATAACCTAGCCTAGGAATTCTTTCAATATGGTCCTTAATGTATTAATTTCAGAACTTGTACATCCCCCCAACACGATTTAGGTCCCCTAAGAATTTATATCAACATGTTTTCCTGCTTCCATGGGGGTGTCTGAAGCAAGTTGAAAATGGTCTGGATAGACTCAATGCAATTATATGTGACCTTTGGTCTTCCATAACCCAGAAAAAATGGGGGATACTGAGAATGGGACACATTGGTCAAATCTTCCATAGATTAATTAGCTTCTTGAGCCCCTCAGTCTATAGCATTTATGAACTATATAAAGATTGTCATGATCTTCTCATCAGAACATGGAAAAAAATTACTTCTACAGTTATCCTGCATATACCAGATCATGTACCTATATCTCATGATCATCATAATACTTTGGGGACTCATCCCAAAACATTAGGGGACTCATCTCATACATTCTCATATAGAAAAATTTCACCGCCCTTATGATGCTAAACCTGAGACCATCTAGGTTTTATCCCAATGAAAATAAACCATGATGGTATAATATCAATAAAAATATTTACACAAATATCACAGATAGGAAAATCAGTAACTAGAAATGCATCTCAACACATTTTCACTCTTCTACCGCACCGTGTCAAATTAAATCCATCCACATGGCACATTTCCTACCCATATCAGTGTTAGGTATCAAGTATCATTTGGCATCATTGACACCTTCCTAGCCATATCTGAGTTAAGAATGACATATTATCCAACCTCATGGCACATTTCCTTCATGAATCATTGCCATGCCTTACTTACAATATGTCAATCTGGGAAGCTGAGTAGAATTCAACCAAAAAAATACAAAGGAATACAATATTTTCCACTTTGTTGAAAATTTAATCATGTCACCCCATTTCACAGTTCCTACAAACCCATATTGGGGTAAGGCCCATATGTCCCATGCATATATAATCCTATAGAGATCTCATTGGAGCCACATGTATGGGATGGCTGAGTATAGTTCCACTAATATAATCTATGGAGGAATAAAACAATTTATCTTATTTTCTAACACTTTAAACACCCCAAACCAACTTATAACATTCTAGGTTCCCAATTTCAATCAAAATAAATACCCATCATAGAATCCTAACTCTCTATCCTGATGTGTAATCAAATATATCTTTCTATCTTGTGCTAGCGGACAAAATAATATAAAATATATCCATCACACAAATCTATTCCACTCAAGGTGGAAATAAAATCAAATATAAAAACACGCAATATAAAATAAATTTCCCACCCCTAGAAACTTGTTCAGTCCCTCGTGTATGGGGATATAGTCACTAAAACATTATATCTATAACAACTTCCAAATACATCTTAGAATATAATTTACCAAAGACCAAATAGTATGAAAAAATAAATAAATAAAAACTTTAGTAACACCATTTGATGTAATATGACTTATTTTTTCACCTGAAGAATGATTTGGTTTGGTTGAGAACTATGCTTTAGGAGTGCTTCCCCTTTATCAAAAGGTATACGACTAGTTGTGAGAGTCTGAGAGTCTAGTGTTGGGAGACTACCCATTCCTTTCGTGATAATTGTTCGAGTCCATAAATAAATCATGAAGTGGAAGAAGTACCATCAAATCATAAAAGAATATCACTCATAGAAATAATAATAAAGGATCAAAAATAATAAATCGTCACAAATTCATATTTTTTATAGAAAAAAATAACATTTCAGATCATATAAAATATTATTCATGTTGGGTTCCCCTAGATGACCGTATCTACACATGCATGTCAAAAAAATACTAAAAATAAAAAAGGAAACTTCATATGATGCAAAAAACTCTATGGTACCATTCCATCCACCATATACTATACAGTTCAACATAATCTATAAGCTCTAAGTTACAAGCCTAATCCCTTTCCTGATCTCAAATACATAAAGTCTACATGCATCCTGGGAGGACCATTTAGTGTGTGATAATAATCTTACTGGGTCACCACCAATGTCTGTCTTTCCAACATATATAATTATGTATGTTTATGATGAAGAAATATAAAAATTTACTACACATACATAATAAAATACCCTCTTCTCTTGTGCTCAACAACCACACAGTGATGTTCTACCTACTTCTTCCATTTCTGGAATAATTCTAAAAATGTTCCCCCAATATATATATATATATAACAGATAATGTGTTTATATATATATATTTATATTTTTTACGATATATGTCTTAGAACCCATGGAATCCACTAATTAATATCAACCTAGGTAAACCTTCTGGTTCAACCCATAATCCCGACATAGGCACCTCATGCATAAATTATGTAACTGGGCATCCAAAAAGAATTATGAATCCAATTTATTGTCCCATATATCATAGATCGAAAAATTACCACCATATCAATACATAACAGGCCATGGAACATCGATATCTATCCTCCAATATATAATCATTGTCTTCTCAACAAATGATGTCTTAAGGCATTGTGATATCTATACTCCCAATAACCTGACCTAATGGCCTCGTGTATTTTGGTTGACCACATACCCCAATAGATAATCTTAACAACATAAATTAATGGTCCATCAATATCCAATGATATTTATATGGATAGAAATAAAAAAATATGGTCAACACCATCTTTATAAGGCCCCGAACTTAAATATTACTTATTATTAAATTAAATGAATATTTTACATACAGGATCTTTTAAGGTTTAGAGTTTCAGAGAATTAGGACGTAACTATTACATCTCAAAAGATTACAAATTAGACACTTCTACTAAGTTACCATAAAATAAAAATGATTAAAAAGAAACATGTCTAGTTCTATGTTTTAGATAACATGTCTTTCCTTGATCCCATCCTTGACCCTATTCATCCTTAAGTCCTGTGGAAAAAATTTCAAAAACATGGGATGAGCATAAAAATCCCAGTAAAGGATACACAAAGAAGGAAAACTGTTAGTTTTTCAAAACAACAAGTAAACCAAGAATACTTAATCAAAATAATAATTTTCACCCTTATAAATTAGTAAAAAAACTCTTCACTGAATAAAAGATCATTACTTACCCCTTTTGTAACCAAAAGATTACCATAAAACGCATATAAGGAACACATAACATATAAAGGTAACTTGGGACATAAACATACTTAAATGGAATAACCATACTGTCTAATTCCACACATACTTAATGGAATAGTCATACGACCGACTTCCATACCCAATGCATTGGTGGTTATAACGTAACCACCCTTCCTGGTATTCACGGCACCACCCGTCATATGGTTTATCACGTAACCACACGTAAAATGTCCAAGTACCATCATTACACATAAAATATTGAAAATAAAAACATTTCAATAACAACATTTCATTTTCAATAACAAGAAGTAATTCCAATATATTGAATTAATCAATCCATTTTCAAAAACCATTTAAAAGAGATTTTTGAATCAAAGTGTCCCATACCACTTTGAAGCTTTTAATGGAATTATAATTTTAAAACATTAATGTACTTATAAATAAATACTAAGAACCATTTTGAAAACATGGACATTAAATATAATGATTTAGAATAAGGAATCATTAAAACATTTAAAACGATATTTTTGTTAAAGAGTTTTTAACAAAATGAGAGACTCTTGAATAAAAATAATTGCAGAATAACATTTAATACGAGCTTTATAATATCATGAGAATAAAGGGATTCATGATATAATAGGTCAAAGGATAGTATACACACCATATAAGAGTGAATTGGGGCATAACAACAATGAAGTCTCAATGGAAATGTAAATTGAGATGAAATCCATTATAAAGATGGTATACTTAAATTAAGGATAAATCTATCACATAATTATGTGTGAGAAATATAAATACACCAAATATAAGTGGATATTAATTGTGAAAAAATCATAGTCCATTCACATATATTCATTGGATGACATTTTCAAGAAGTACATGTTTAACCCAAAGAAATTAAAATTGGGTTAAGACGTTCCCTTGTAAAAATTTGACAGCCTAACGGTGTCACTTCAAAATTCAGAAAATTATTCGATTAGAGAGTGAATGGTATCTCATCACTTGGATATAAACATTAAATCAATTAGGATATATAAAAACATATCCCAAAATAATAATATGTAAATTTAAAGACATAACAAAAGAAGTCTTTTAAAAAGAGGAGGGTGAAAGGTTTCCTTACCGACTTCGGTAACTTTCGTAACGTACACCCCAAGAAAGAAGGAATATAAAACATTGATGTAAATAATCATAAATGAAATATTATTACACAAATATTACAATAATGGGTAGTACATAAACCACTCAAAGGAAATGGTGGCAAATGTAGCATAAATCTCACGGGAATAAAAGTGAGATGAAAAATCCCTTACGAAAACTCAGCAGCCTAACGACGCCACTTAAAACTACCAAAAATGGATTTATGAGATCAAATAGGGTCTCTCATAATATGAATATAAAAATTACAGAATGAGGAATATAAAATAACATCCCCAAATACAAGAAAGATGAGATTAAAAGAAATGATATAAAAGGGAGTACTTAAAAAGAAAGAGAGAGGTAGGATCCCTTACCTCAAGTCCGACTTGTCTGGTTCGTTTCTTTATATTCCTTAATAATAAAATTTTTTCAATTTATAATTTCATAAGGACCTATTTTCAAGATTATTATTCAGTTCATATCACTTATAATAATGTTATAATAATTTGTTAATAATGTGAGTTCTTATCAGACGTTTTTGTCGATGTTTGGCACATGAGTCAAAAATGAACTTGTTTGAAAATGATTTCCATGTAGTTATAAGTAAATCATCTCAATAATAGTATAAATGATTTAAATATCATATATATCCAGTACATATACATTTTATACTACTCCATAACATATGGAGATAAAAAGAAATGAAATTTACCGTTCATGGAGACGGTGGGCCGTACGTACGCATGAATGCTTCTTTCATTTCTTTTTCATATTAATGGAACTAAAAACAATTGAGATATATATATTATAATTAAAGTATAATATATATGTTATATAGGTCACATATGTTCATTAATTTCATTCTTTATACATTCCATGTATTGCATGAACGAGTCACATCACTTGAGGGGGCGGTAGTCCACACTTCCTCGTATGAAATTATCACATTTGCACAACATGAAAATCATAAAGGAATGTTTTAAATATAAAATTAATAATCATATAGAAAAAATAAATAACATATATATTATATATAAAATATAGTGACATCATAATGGCCACCATGAAAGGTGTTAATAGAATATTGAACAATCATCGTTTCGTGTGGCAGAAATTTGCCATCCACAGAAATAGTATGTTTTTTAACCATTAGTCAAAGGTGTGTGTGAGTGTAGCTCGAATCCTTCACATAAAAACATCCTAGTATATTTACGATACTGGTGTTGGTACAAAATAAATAAATGAAAAGAGTTTAGGGGGATGGAGATGCAAAATAAAACAAAAGAACACTAGAGAAGACATTACCTTTAAAACGGGTAACTCTTTTTTATTTGAGCTCAAAGGCTTCCTTGGGAAGACTTATTCCCAAAGTGATGCTTATGTGAGTAATAGAGGTATATGGAGAGACAAAATGGGCTGGGTTTGGCCAAGCCGAAGGCATGGGAGGTGTGGGTAAGTTGGTAGAGGTGGGGGCCTTTTATAAGAGGAGAGGAGGGGCACTCTTGGAAAGTTATAAAAGGTTACTTTATTATAAAATGCTTTTTGGATTTTTAAGGTACCAAAATTATATATTTAGAGTATAAGGTGATTATAGTTCTAAATCCACCCATAAAATATGCTTTTGACATTTTTAGGTCTTAGATTTTACATTATCTTTTCATTTTATTTAAATCGTTAAATAATGAGGTAATCGCTCCATCATCATGGAGTCATAAATAATTTAATTTATTTAATGTATAAAAATTATAAAAAATATATCATGATGTATAAAATATTTTCAGATTTCTAATGAATATTTAGGGTAAAAAATATTACTTGTACAACCCAATTTAAAAATTGTTTTAGTAAAACAACTCATGTTTGTGACATTTTTATTTTAACTTTAAATAAAAGGTTATTTATGTCATTTTCCTACCAAAGTGGCTCCATGGGGTCCCCAAGTTGACCCATGGATTTCCATGGTCATCCATTACTCATCCAATAAGTCTAGGACATGTGTCAAGGTCATTTCATATTATTAAAACATTATTTTAACCTTAAATTCCACTAATTACCTTTAATCGCGATTAAAAACATAAAAGTTGTGATTCACCAAAAAATTATTTTAATCCCATTGAACCACATTTTAATTCTTAATGACAACCATATATGTTGGATTTTTTAAAATAAAATCACAAAAGTGTCAAAGTTTCATTTAATCGAAAAATCAGTTTCTTTAACTACCACTTGGTGGTTTTACTATTCATCCAAAATTGACGTTTTTCATAAAAATACCAAAAATTCACCCTAAGATATATTTGATATTACAAATTCAAAAATGATGTCTATTTTAAAAAATTCAAAACATATAATTTGCATTAATTAATTTAATAATTAATTCCCGCTGTCAAAACAAATAGCGTGTTTTTAAAAAACAATATCTATTAAAAGATTGACACTAGTGTAAGTCCAATTTCAAAGAGAAATTAATTCCAATGATCACCATTGGATTAATTGGTAAAAATATATTCTAAATACACTTTAATGTCATTTAAAAATATAATATATCCATATAAATAAATCAGATTAAAGGAGGATTAGATTTAAAATGCAACATTTTCAATAAATATGATCTTTATCAGAAAAATTACAAAAAATTTACACAAAGTAAAATTTGATGTCCATATTCTAAAGAAGGAATTTATTTTCTCAAATACAACATATAAAATTGTCAAAAGTATATTTAAAAAGGGTTCTCGATCAAAAGGTGGTTAATCAACCTTTTAAATAATATTAGAAGATATATGATTAAAATTGGATTCATTTGCATTTCAAGCCTCTAACATTTATTGGATAAAAGTAGAAATATTTGAAAAACATATATAATAATTTTTTAGTTAGTTTCGTTCATTCCCGCCATTACCATTTCTAGTTCATAACTACCATTTAAAATAATATTATTTTATAATTAGAGTGGAACGTAAAATTTCCAAGAAACTCGTTGTTGCGTATTACGTACGCCATCCAGCAAAGCATTCCCTTTAAAGTAATATTAATATTTTATTCACAAATATGGATAAATATGAAAATTTCATATTCTTTATTTACCTGGGGTGTTACATCCTTCCCCACTTTTTGGAATTGCATCCTCGCAATTTTAAAAAAATGGGCTTGGAAACATCATTGAAAATCCCAAATCGGAACATGAGTCAGTAAAACTATCACTTTAATATAAATAAAGTAAAGTACAAAGGTCACCCAAGTTAACCCATACTAGGATTCCATGTATTAAAACATGGACATGGAGGAAAAAAACAAAGGGTCATGTTCTGATGGAGAGTGATAGAAAACATATTTAGGAGAAAGTTAACCATAAGAAAATCACAAACTTGTGATGGGTTAAACGGTATTTGATTCCCCTGTAGGAAAAATTAACAGAATTTTTTTATGTTACTTTTGATTGAGGAATTTATTTATGAGCTTAACTAAAACATAAGGAAACAATCTTAATTTTCATGTTTACTTTCATCTTTTACAAGATTTCTTACACAAACTCATATTTTCTCCAAAAGACGAGTATTTAGGATGACTTTTTCACATTAAGAGAGCTATAATCAACTTCTAGAGAACCACCTAATCCACAAAAGAGAACTATATACTTCCCATGTCTTTAGACCATAAACAAAACTAAAACCAAAAAGGTTAGTATGAGATCAGATAATACCCAAAAAAGAATGATCCTTTATAAAAAATCTATTCTTAATCTCCAAAATATGTCAAACAATACCCAAAGATCAACAAAGGCCATTCAATAAACATCTATCTATAAAATTCTTCAAAGTAAACCAAACTAAGATTGAAACCCAAATATTTGATGGATTTAATTACATAGTCTTCCAAGGTACAAATTAATATTTATCTCCAATTAACATCAGTTGCTCTTAAAGTCTTGTGTTGAAAAGTAATTAACCTAATCATATATCCTCTATGATAGGTAAATAATTTCCATAGATAACCCAAAATCCACTTACTCTTGATTCATTAAATCATCTAACTAAAAAGAATTATTCAAACTAACCAGGGACATCACGTAGTCCAGTGGTAGGCGATAAATACCAGTCGCACTTTGGTTGTGGGTTCGATTACCACAGCTTTTTCTGACGTGACAGGTTGTCACACGGTCTGCATGTTCTCCTTTTTCCAAAACTATAGAATTCTTAAAAAATTCCCCAAAATGAGATAAAATCTTCAAAAATGATCATAACATATTATAACCTCAATTTTATCTCATGACTTTTATTTTCCATCATATCATAGAGAAACCCATAATTACCTAAAAAGTAACAATCATATAAACCCAAATGGTTACCTTTATAATTATTATCTAAACTTTCATGTCGAGTTGCTTCTCTCGTACACGATGCATTAGAGAACTCAGCAAGGTTCAAGTGGTTGATCATGACTCTTGATAGTTGGTTTAGAATAACCTCGAGATTTCTCATTGAATCCCCCATTTCATCCAGTCTCTTAATCAGAGATCCACCACAGTTTCCTTCAAACCAATTTTCACTTTGGTGCCTGCTAGATCCATCCATTTACTAAAATGAAAAATGTCAGTGTGAGTATATCAACAAAATCATCATGTACTAATGAGGAATATAAACACTAAGATATAATTACTCATTCTCTTTATCTAAAAACTATGACTCTTTCTGAAATCCTAGCCATTATGGTAATGTCACTTATGCTTATAGAATACCCTAACCTCTTAAGTTATCTAAACCGACCTCTGATACCAACTATATGGCCTCGACCATAAACATTATTTATTATTAAATTAAATGAATAATTCACATAGAGGATCTTTTCAGGTTTAGAGTTTTAGAGAATTTGGGCGTAACTATTACATCTCAAAAGATTACAAAGTAGACACTTCTACTAAGTTTCCATAATATAAAAACACTTAAAAAAAACTTATCTAGTTCCATGTTTTAGATAGCATGTCTTTCTTTGATCCAATCCTTGACCCTATTCGTCTTTATGTTTTGTGGAAAACATTTCAAAAACTTGGTATGAGCATAAAAATCCCAGTAAAGGATACACAAAGAAGGAAAACTGTTATTTTTTCAAAACAACAAGTAAAACAAGAATACTTTATCAAAATAAAACTTTTCACCCTTATGAAGTAGTAAAAAACGCTTCACTGAATAAAATTTCATTACTTACCCCTTTTGTAGCCAAAAGAATACGATAAAACCCATAAAAAAAACATAAGATATAAAGGTAACTTGGGACATAAAAATACTTAAATGGAATAACCATACGGTATAATTCCACACATACTTAATGGAATAGCCATACGGCCGACTTCCAAACCCAATGCATTGGAGGTTATAACGTAACCACCCATCCTGGTATTCACGGCACCACCCGTCATATTGATTATCACGTAACCACCTGTAAAATGTCCAAGTACCATCATTACAAATAAAATATTGAAAATATAAAATTTCAATAACAACATTTCATTTGCAGTAACATTAATTAATTCCAAGATATTGAATTAATCAATCCATTTCCAAAAACCATTTAAAAGAGATTTTTGAATCAAAGTGTCCCATACCAATTTTAAGATTTTAATGGAATTATAATTTTAAAACATTAATGTCTATATAAATAAATAATGAAAACCATTTTGAAAACATGGACATTAAAGATAATGATTTAGAATAATGAATCTTGAAAACATTTAAAACGATATTTTTGTTAAAGAGTTTTTAACAAAATGAGAGACTCTTGAATACAAATAATTACGGAATAACATTTAATCCGATCTTTATAATATCATGAGAATAAAGGGATTCATGATATAATATGTCAAATGACAATATACACACCATATAAGAGTGAATTGGTGCATAACAACAATGAAGTCTCAATGGAAATGTAAATTGAGATGAAATCCATTATAAAGATGGTATCCTTAAATTAAAGATAAATCTATCACATAATTATGTGTGAAAAAATATAAATACACCCAAGATAAGTGGATATTAAGTGTGAAAAAATCAGAGTCCATTCACACATATTAATAGGATGACATGTTTAATAGGTATAAGTTTAACCCAAATAAATCGAAATTGGGTTAAGACGTTCCCTTGTAAAAATTCGACAGCCTAACGGCGTCACTTAAAAATTCAAAAAATTAGTTGATGAGAGAGTGAATGGTATCTCATCACTTGGATATAAACTTTAAATAAATGAGGATATATAATAACATATCCCAACATAATAAGATGTAAATTAAAAGACATAACAAAAGAAGTCTTTTAAAAAGAGGAGGGTGAATGGTTCCCTTACCGACATGGGTTACTTTCAAAACGTACACCCCATGAAAGAAGAACTATAAAACATTGATGTAAATAATCATAAACAAAAGTATATTACACAAATATTAGAATAATGTTCAGTACATACACAACTCAAAGTAAATGGTGGAAAATGTAGCATAAATCATACAGGAATAAAAGTGAGATAAAAAATCCCTTACGAAAACTCGGCAACCTAACAACGCCAATTAAAACATCCAAAAATGGATTTGTGAGATCAAATAGGGTCTCTCATAATATGAACATAAAAATTACAGAATTAGTAATATAAAATAACATTCCCAAACATAATAACGATGAGCCTAAAAGAAATGACATAAAAGGAAGTACTTAAAAAGAAAGAGAGAGGTAGGATCTGTTACCTCAAGTCTGACTTGTCTGGTTCATTTCTATATATACATGAATAATAAAATTTGTTCAATTTATAATTTCTTAAGGAACTCTTTTAAATATTATTATTCAGTTCATATCACTTATAATAATGTTATAATAATTTGTTAATAATGTGAGTTCTTATCAGACGTTTTTGTTGATGTTTGGTACATGAGTGAAAAATGAACTTGTTTGAAAATGATTGTCGTGTAGTTATTAGTAAATCATCTCCAGAATAGTAGTAATGATTTAAAAATCTAATATATCTAGTACTTATTTATTTTATACTACTCCATAACATTTGGAGATTAAAAAAAATGAAATGCACCGTTCATGGAGACGATAGGCCATACATACGCATGAACGCTACTTTCATTTCTTTGTCATATTAATGGAATTAAAAATAATTGAGAGATATATATATTATAATTAAAGTATAATATATATGTTATATAGGTCACAAATGTTCATTAATTTCATTCTTTATACATTCCATGTATTGCATGAACGAGTCACATCACTTGAGGGGCGGTAGTCCACACTTCCTCGTGTGAAATTATCGCATGTGCACAACATGAAAAGAAAAAAGGAATGTTTTAAATATAAAATTAATAATCATATAGAAAACATAAATACCATGTATATCATATATAAAATATAGTGGCATCATAATTTACACCATGAAAGGTGTTAAGTGATGATTGAACAATAATCGTTTCGTGAGGCAGAAATTTGTCATCCACAGAAACAATATGTTCTTTAACCTTTAGACGAAGGTGTGTGTGAGTGCAGCTCGAATACATCACATAAAAACATCCTAGTATATTTAATATACTTGTGTTGGTACAAAATAAATAAATTAAAAGAGTATAGGTGGTTGGAGGAGTAAAATAAAACAAAAGAACACTAGGGAAGACATTACCTTTAAAACTGGTAACTCTTTTTGATTTGAGCTCAAAGGCTTCCTTGAGAAGACTTATGCCCAAAGTGAGGCTTCTAGGATTAAAAAAGGGATATTTAGAGAAAAAATGTGCAGGGGTTGGCTGAGCCAAAGTCATGAGAGGTGTGGGTAAGGTGGTAGTGGTGGGGGCCTTTTATAAGAGGAGAGGTTGTGCACTCTTGGAAAGTAATAAATGGTTACTTCATTATAAAATTATTTTTTAATTTTTAAGCTCCCAAAATTATATATTTCTAGGATAAGGTGAAAAGAGTTATAAATAGACCCATCCAATAGGTTTTTGACACGTTTAGGTCTTAGATTTTATATTATCTTTTCATTTTATTTAAATCGTTCAATAATGAGGTAATCGCTGCATCATTATGGAGTCATAAATAATAGATTTTATTTAATGTCTAAAAATTATAAAAAAATATCATGATGTAGAAAATCTATTTATCTTTCTATTGAATATTTATAGTAAATAATATTACTTGTAAAACCCCATTTAGAAATAGTTTTAGTAAAACAACTCATGTTTGTGACATTTTTATTTTATCTTTAAATAAAAAGTTATTTACATTATTTTCCTACCAAAGTGGCTCCATGGGGTCCCCAAGTTGACCCATGGATTATATTGGTCGTCCATGACTCATCCAATAAGGGTAGGACATGTGTCAAGTTCATTTAATATTATTAAAACATTATTTTAACCTTAAATTACACTAATTACCTTTAATCGTGATTAAAAAGTTAAAAGTTACTATTCACCAAAAAATCATTTTAATCCCATTGGACAACATATTACTTATTAATGACAACCATGTATATCTGATTTTTGAAAATAAAATCACAGAAGTGTCAAAGATTCAAAAATCGGTTTCTTTAACTACCACTTAGCGGTTTCACTATTCATCAAAATTCAAGTTTTTCAGAAAAATACCAAAAATTCACTCTAAGCTATATTTGATATTCCAAATTCAATAATGATTTCTATTTTACAAATTTCTAAACATATAAGTTTCATTAATTAATTTAATAATTAATTCCCACTGTCAAAACAAAGAGCATGTTTTTAAAAAACAATATCTATTCAAAGATTGACACTAGTTTAAGTCCAATTTCAAAGTGAAATTAATTCCTATGACCACCACTTGAGTAAATAGTAAAAATATATTATAAATAAACATTAAAATAATTTAAAAATATATTATATCCATATAAATTAATCATATTAAAAGGAGGTTTTGAATTAAAATGCAACATTTTCAATAAAAATGATCTTTATCAGGAAAATAACTAAAATTTACACAAAGTAAATTTTAATGTCCAGATTCTAAAGAAAGATTTTATTTTGTCAAATAATAAATATAAAATTGTCAAAAGTATATTTAAAAAGGTTTCTTCACCAAAAGGCGGTTAATAGACCTTTTAAAGAATATTATAAGATTTATGCTCAAAATTGGATTCATTTTCATTTTAAGCCTCTAACATTTATTGGATAAAAGTAAAAATATTTGAAAAATATATATAATCATTTTGTAGTTAGTTCCGTTCATTCCCGCCATTACAACGGCTAGGTGTTAACTACCATTTAAAATAATATTATTTTATTATTAGAGTGGAACGTAAGATTTCAAAGAAACTCGTTGTTGCGTATTGGGTAAACCATCGGGCATAACGTTCCCTTTAAAGTAATATGAATATTTTATTCACAAATATGGATAAATATGAAATTTTCATATTCTTTATTTACCTGGGGTGTTACAGTCTTCTAATCTCCATATTATTCTATGACCTTTTCCCACAACTAGTAGAAAAAACCACCCCATCTGAGTCCTCTCTTTATTTACACAACTTAGATAGTGTGTTGTCCATAAAATGGTGAGAAGAAATCACCAAACAACCAAAGACATGCCATCTGGAACCTTGTACACCTATAACCATGGCACTGTATCATAATGATGAAGACCACCACAAGTTACACAGTCCAAAACCCAATCCTGATGAACCTAATTAACATTGTTTCCTATTTTTCGGTGATCAAAATTACCTCATTCTTCTATATTTTTTCATCATGTTACTAGAGAACTAATCAAATCAATATATAATAACTCAAATTAATTAAAAACACATAGCTGGCCTAAAATTCCTTGGTGAGTTGAAGACCCTTACCTAGGTTAACCAATTTTAGAGAAGTAGGCGCATTTACATCGGCAGATCATGTCCAATATTTAATAATTTAATGGTGATAATTTAATAATTATTTCTCTCTCTCAGACTACTTAGATGTTGTATATAGAACACACCACCGAATAATCAACAAAATTATGGGTAATAATAGGGTATACTTACCATTGGCTAGTAGGTTCTCCCTCATCTAATATCATATTCTAACTCAATATGAATCATTAGAAACAATAATTTTGGAAAAATACCCTCAAAATAGGGGAAAGGGTATTTCATAGAGTTATCACAACATATGATGAGATAAAAAATAAAAAATATATAAGTTGACTAAAGGACATACCACTATGGTTGAAATGAGATGGATGAAGCTCATATCAGATCTCACATGTGACGATCTTTAGAAAAAACGGATAGGGGAGTGGTGGGATGTGATACCCCCCAGGAACTCTTTCCTCTATGTGTAAATGATGTGAAATTAGAGGGTTTACCCCCTATGTCTCCTAAAAAATTCTAACATTTTACATGGAATGTAAATTTTACACATCCTATATTAGGTTCATGATGTATAACCCATTTTCATGTCTTGAATTCCATGATTAGTCCCCATATCCTTTATATAATTTTTCATGCCTCATAAATGGATTACATGTCTTGAAAATATTACACGGTGTGTATTTTTGGATGAGGATTATTTTCAATATTTTATCCCATCTATAATTATTCTAGTGTTTTCTCAAATCCTCCAGAATTTCTATGAACCATATACAATTCCCATAATAATTCATAGGTCTCACAACATTCAGAATTCTGTTCTGAAGCATATTATATAAGTCTTCCTGACTACCAAAATAAAAAATTCAAATTTACCCTAAATAGAGACCCACTCAAAAATAGGATACATTGAAAATAATTTTTTTTAATTAATGAATTTTATATAAATTGGTATAAAATATCTTGACATTCATGAATTGATGAAATAGTTGTTACTAGACTCATATCATAGAAAATTGACAACACATGTCAGAAATATTATCAGCTGGTTATGCAAATTTCTCAAATCCATTTATATAAATTTCCATCATCCAAATTTGATAGATGATATAGAGAATGAAGCTTCTCTTATACATTTTCAACTATAAATTTATTCCAATACTATATTTTTGTATAATGGTTTATCAGGTAATAAATTTGGTATGTGAGATAAGATTATATGGACATATATACTTATGTTGGATAATATTTATAAATAGATATATGCAAGTTTTCATGGGATATTTTAAAATCCCTCACTAAGTAGAGACAAATTTTGTTCAATAGTATATATTGGAAGAGGTTATCTAGTTATGAGATGATTATTAACATGAATTGTAGAATTTCAGTCTCTCAACATCTTTCCATATAATGGGATTTGGGTCTTAAAGGGAATGTTCATTCCATGTAATTTGGTGATGCAAGAAAAATTATACATTTTCAACAACACATGTGTGGTTCAAGCATATATATTATCACATATAAATGAATTAAATGTATGATATAAAAAATTAATGAAAAGGGGTAGATTATTGATCATAAAAAGGCATTTGTTTCATGTATTAAAGGTAAATTAATATCATATATGTATATACCATAATCATTGAAATTGTTTCCAGGGGCATCTCTTAATGACATCACATAGCCGGGATTTGATACCAAATGGTAAAAATTAAACAAAATAATCTATATTATAATAGTACCATTAATAATTGTGGGGTAATGGTCATCGATGAAGCAATGCATTTTTTTGAGTGAAACAGAAATCAATACAATTTCTAAATCAATGAAATATTTTGGAGTTCACATAGATATATGTGAAATTGATTATACTAAATTTCAAGTCAAACTGATTAGTTCTGACATCATTGATTGAACTATTGGTGTAAAACATTATGATTATGGGTTTGCAAAGGTTGACTTTAAAATATATAGTTCCAAAGAGGAACCATTTATGATGGTGAAACAATAAAAAAATATTTTATGTCATTGATCCATTGAAATATCAATGTACCATCATTCTTTGAGGGAATAGATTTCATTTGAGTGATGATCAATATGCAAATATTATGGATTTATATTAAGTTATTCATCTATTATTCAATTTTTAGATGATAGTAATTACAATAATGAGGACAAATGCCATGTTGTATGAAGTGGTTATGTTAATGGGATATTAGAAAACACTAAATTACTCCAACAATTATCTTGGACTATATTAATATTCATTTTCATTTTTGAATTTTAAATCTGTAAAAAAATATTATTTAAAAATTAGTTTTTTAATATATATGATGACTTTTATATGAGTTATGTGTTCAATTTTAAAATCCATGGTTATGGTTAAGAATATTTTTATTGAACCCATTGACATATATCATTATTTTATATTCAATTTAACCACAAGGAAACAATATTTTATAAATATGATATTTAAATTTACAACTATTTCTATCATTTAAGAATTAATATTTATATTTAATAGTTTAACATGAATATTTTTTGGTTAGGAAAAATCGATTCATTTTTCAAAAACATAAACCTATGGGATGTAATTTTTTTAATTAAATGTTTTTTTAATCATTTTTTAAAATATCATATTTTATAATAATATGTAGGTGTAAATGATTTCTATAATATTTTCTCTTTCAATACCAAAAAATAAGTAGAACATTTATCGAGGTATATGATTTTTTATTATTATTATGGATTCAGTAATTTTATTAGATAAGGAATGAAAAAAATTTAACTAAAAAATCAATAATTTTGTGGCTATTGATCATCCCCATATTGAGGAGTTTTCTCCTTCTTCCATAGTGAAATGGATATCAAGAGTTGGTAAATGTTCGATTACATGTTTACCAATATTGTCACTTGCTAATTCAGAACATAGATTACATATTAATTGTGATATGAATAATAAAAAAGCTATCCCAAATGTAATCCAGTTTACTAGTTATATCCCCAGGTATATTCCTAGAGGATTAGTATTTTAAATCTTCATTTTAATTCCGTCAATAATATGGAGAAAGAGTTTCTTTAAGAGTCAAAAATTTTAAAATGTCTCAGTTTATTTATTTTCTCTCATTTTTGGAATATTATATATTTTATATGAATAATATTATTTTTTTCAATTACATATGGAACTAAATTTGGATGAAATTAATGAAATTAGACAAATATTCTTATTTTTAGTGGAAATTCATTGGAGATAATTTAAAAAAAATTTAAAAAAATTATTATTTTGGGAATTAATAGAATAAAACCCCATGCCTTCAGTATGGGTTTTTAGATATAGATATATGGATGAAATTTTTTATAGCCTACATGATGAATAATATAACGTGTGATAAATATTATATATTTTAGAATTTATTATATATTACCAAATTACTGATTTTTTTTTATGTAATAGGACTCCAGGATTTCTCTTGATGGGATATAATTTAATAACATATACTCTAATACTTTGTCACATTGAGGGTAACGTTTATTAATAGAAAATGTGATTTTAAATAAGTCTGATGCATTAAGATCTTAATCTTGTTTTTTTAGAATATGTGAAGTTCAGTTACAAATCTCCCACCACTCACCATGAAAAATGGAAAAGACTTAGAATTGATAAAATTGGGAAGTATCATATAGAGAAATCTATGGATGTAGATTAGAAAATTGTAACATATTAATTTTTATAATAAATGAATGTTTATATTTTTTAAATTTTAGAAAATAATATATCATTGTAATTATTCATTTCAAAATGACATTGAAGAGCATGTATCACAATGTAATTTCATTATGAGGGTAGTTTGGACATACAAGACACTTATTTTGGATATTTATAACACCACATATGTTTAAAAGGATAAATGGATGGTTTTTGTATTAAAAATTCTTTTTCTCATCAATGAATGAAATCAAGAGACACACAAATAGATTTATTAAAAGATGGGATAAACGCATGAAACATTCCATGGTAAATTAAATTCAATCAGTAGTGGAAGCTATGTTTGAAAATTTGATGTGATATTAATAGCCTATATATCTTGTGAAGCCTCCTCAGCCTCCCTATCCATCACTCCTTTCAAAACCTTCCCATCATTCCTACTAAAATCTTCTAACTCTTCATTCAGTCACGACTTTATAATGTGATTTGTGTACTGGAAATTTACATTTATGTAATATAGTGTATATATAAATATATATATTGGTGGATCTGTATATCCCACACCTTTGAATTTGGTTCAGGTCGGAATATTTTTAATTGATATTGTCGATACAAGAAGTCTACTTCAATGTCTGATTGAGAATGTTACTATAGTTTGAAAATATATGAGTCATTTTTTTCTCTGGATGATTATCCATCTTCACCATTTGAAATACAAGGTATGTATTTTTTTTATTGTTATCATTTGATTGAAAATTAAAAAACATATTTTATGTCATTTAATTTATATTATAGTTTCTAAAAACAATATAATTGTTAAAAATGACATAATAGTTTCAATATCTAACAACATTAGATACATTGGAAATTTTTGATGGGTCAAAATGATTATTTGATGTTTCTTCATCCTTTGATAATATTTATGAGTTTTAGATGATGTCGAATATACGTATAAGAGAGTATCCATTATGAATATTCGATGGATATATCATCAATATGAATATTTTTAATGAGATCAACATACCTGTGTTGTATTTTTTAATAATGTATGTAATTTTTTGTTTCATTTTTTCATTTTTAACTAAATATGAATTAATCCGACTTATTAAATTACTTATTAAATTATATATCATCACACACATCATATTGAAAATGATACCACTAATTTTTATCGTCTTATATATTTATAATTTACTTTAACCATATTGAAATATGAAAATACTTCTTCTAATGTTACATATATATGTGAGAGTTTATAAAATATGGAAATTATGTTATTTTTTCTTCTATTCATTGATTGATACAAACACCATGATATTTATGGAAAAAAAATTTCATTATAATTTTAAATTACTTTGAACTTTTTATATTATAAACATCATTGGATGATAAGAATATTCTGTGTGAATGAATTAATGTTATATTAGTTTTTCTCTTTTTTATTGGTCTCCACAAAAAAGTAAAAATGTTTTATAGAGGTACGTTTTATTATTTTTATATTTTCTTTTTTTAAATTGCTAATTTTTATACATGTTCTATATGATGATATATATGAAAATAAAGTTCATGGAAATGTTTAATAAAGCTAACTCTTTGATAAAGCATTCAAATAAAATAAATCATGTGGAAGTAATAGTAATTATTATTAATATTAGATAATATTTGGTTTATGTAATATATATATATATCTAGGTGTGTGTGTCCATTTTTATTTTAAAATTAATATTTTATAATCGTTCTATCATCACCAAAAAGTATTTTTGGAATGTGGTTATTCGGTTTTAAGATTCATGTATGAGGTAATCACCACTAGGTCCATGAATGAATCTGAAAGGTCATTTATATTAATTATTTTATTTTTTATATCGAAATATTATATTTTTAATAATATAACATGACTTTTTATTATATATTTGTGAAGAAATTGATTCGTTTATGAATAATGAACTTTCCCATCATCATTGTTTCTTTGCAAACTATTTGTTATATATAGTTGTGATTTAAATTATCAGCTATGTATCTTTTATTTAATTTTAAAGAAATAAGTATATATAAAAATTATTTTATTTTTTTAGTTGGTATATTGTATTTGATTTTATAGGGGTTTTCTTTTATTTATGTTAATTTATTAAGAGTGTATAATTATTTTTGAAAAATGTAAAAAAAGTTAGTTTTATTATTTTTTAAATGTTTTTTATTCTTAATATTTATTATTTATATATGTTTTTATAATTGATATGTGAAAATATAGGCCCTGAAAAATGTTTATCAATGATAAATGTTTAATACATAATCCATATAAAATCATGTACATGAGATTACTGATAAATATATTTTCTATTTGATACTATATTTATTCATATATATATATATACTGGTTTATTTTTTCATGTTATGGACTCTTAATCATAGTTTCATCATTATAAAGTAATTGTGGAATGTAGTTATTTTATAATATGATTGATGTTTGAGATAATAAAAATTCAGATGATAACCGAATTTGATAAGGGTTATATATTAAATATTATCTGTTTTATATCAAAATATTCTATTTTGAAATCTTATTTCATTCATTCTTATTATATATGTTCAATCATTTAGAGTTGTATAATCAGGATGAATGTACTGATATTCAAATTTTATAAACTATTTTTTAAGGATGATTATAATTTAAATTATGACCATTTTCTCTTTTATTCAATGTTTTTAAAAATAATAATTAGACAATATTTTTTTAAATATTATATTGTCTATTTTTTTATAATGGTTTCCTATTTTCAAACTATTTTATATGCTTGATAAGTATTAAATTATATATTATGTATAAGTCATTTTGTTTTTTAAAATTTAAAAATATAAAATCATGGTTTCCTAAAATAATTAATTTTTTTATAGGTTTAATACTTTTTTGGTATGTTACTTATAATTAAATTTATATAATTGAGTATTTATACCAATTTTTATGATTTTTGTTCCTTTATTTTGATTTTATATTTTTGTTCTTGTATTTATTTGAGCTTATTAAGAAGTGTTTTTTAATAATTAGGAAAATTATTAAACAACTTAGGTTAAATAAATTTTATATGGTCTTTATATTTTTTAATATTGTTTAAACGTGTTTTGGTAATTGATATATGAAAATAATGACTGTGGAAAAGGATTAAGAATTACATGTTTTCAATAAATAAGTCAAATAAAATCAATAATGTGAAATTAATTATAAACATATTATATATTAGATAATATATATTGTAGCTTGTATATAGATGTGTGTTGTTTACTATAATTATGTTAACGTATCATAACCTTTATGTTATCATAAAAAATGAAGGGTGGAATATAGTTATTTTGTTTTAATATTAATTAACGAGATAATCACAACATGGAATATGGTTCTATATGATATGGTTTATTATATTAATTATTTTATGTTTTATATGAATATATTATATTTTATAATCATATATAATTCATTTCTATTTTATATTTTCATTGAGGTATATTCATATAAAAATAATGAAGTTACCAATCATTGTGAGATCAATTCCAATTAGAAACACCATTAAAAATTTCATTTATATACCTCAAACATTTAATATTTCTATTTATTGGTTTCATTGTAATGTTTTTGTGTATTTCAAATTCATATTATTACTTCATCCTGGATGTTTATAGTTTTGATAATCAACTTCATCATCTTAGTGTTTAGATTTCTTTTTATTCTATATATTTTCTTGACTTCTACCATAATATTTCTCTCACCTAATATCAACATTATATATCATTCTACTCTTTATCAACATAATGTTATTTTTACATTAGTTAATTTCATTTATAATGTAAAAAATAAAGCAAATCCAATTCATACAGTGATGTAGTATTAAGTATATTTTTTCTCTCTACATCAATTTTCTTTCTCTTTATACCTCTATTTTGATTCATTTTTTCCTTTGAATTTATATGTATATAAGAATCATAAATATTATACTCATCTATAGATTATTTTTCAAGGATTAATCCCCAATTTATTTTCTAGGAGTCATCATATTGAAAACCAAACATTTATTATTTAAATTGGATTCATGTTTCTCCCTGTTTATTTATATTTTCAAAAATTTCAGGAAGCATATTTGAAATGATATCAAATATATATAATTATAAAAATGGAGGCTTTATAAACAATGAGTTGATTATAGGTTTTATGGTTGTTAATTTTTTAAATATACAAAAACATTATAATTCTATTCTTTTTTTCTTTCAAAAATTTATGAATTCCAAGATAAAATGAATAAAATATTCTCATGTCATATATTTTAGAAATAAATTTAACAATAATTTTGAATATAGTATCTACATATACTTTATTTTTAAAGAAGTTATGGATTTTTTCATAATATATAGTCATGGTTGGATGTAGTTAAATTTTATTTCTTTTATATAAAAATTTTCTTCATTTATTCATTCTAATACCCAATATAATAGTGTTATTTTTAAAAAAGACACGTTTAATTGTTACAATTTAAATGCATCCATGTTTCTTGATGTGTATTGAGATGTTTTTTTAATATATGTCTTTAATATTACATGATACAAATAAAATGTTTTCAAAAACTAAATCTTTTATTATAATAGGTGTTTGATTTCATTTATTTAATTTTTTTTATGAAATGGTTTATGTATTAAATATTTAATATCTTTTTTTGCAACTGTTTGACCTTATAATGATTTTTTAATGATATTTAAATAGATTTTAAATTTTATTGTTTTTTTTGGATGGTTTCAAATTAAGTATCATGTTATATGTGTGATATTTATTTAATAAAATAATTTTAGGAGTGAGTTATACATTTTTTTAAAATAATTAATGATCACCATGGTTTTCTGTGTTTATCTATTTAATATGATAATCATTTAAATTTAATATAATTTAAAAAGTCTTTAATGGTGTTTTGTTAATTTTTAATCATAATATATTGGTTTATAAATAAAAAATAGTTATCAAATAAATATGTTGATTATAAATTTAAATTTAATGATAAATGTCAGACATTAAATTTTAAAATATACTTCATTGGTTTAATGATCAGTTCAAATGACTTGTGGTTCAGTTTAAATAATATTGAAATTTAAATTGATTAAAAGGGATGCATTTTTATTTCATACTATTACTGTCAATGTTTTCTCTATGATGAATGAATATCTTTTGTTATAAATGGAATATCAGTCATTACTAGTCTTACTGTGATATTTTTCCTTATTTATGGAAATTTTTTTATAAAAATGTTCTTTTATGATGTTTGATTTTTGAACTATTATAATTGAATTTTTTGGTGTGTGTTTTATCATTTTATATAATGATATGTTGGGCTTATTAAATTTTCCTAAAATTACTTATTTTATGATGGTTTATAACATTTTTGGGTGTCTATTAGTTTTACATACTTATGGATTTAAAACAAATAATTCAATATTAAAAATTTTGTAATATACATAAGTGTCTATATTTCTATAGAATTCAACTAAATTTTAGTACAGACAATTAATGTGGTATATCCTATCAAAGAATATCACCAGAATATATAATGTTTTATAAATAGATATAATATCAAATTAGTATACCACATTATAACTTTTTTTCATTATTTTAACTTCACCCTAAATAGGATAATTTTAGTGTTTTACATGTCTCAAAAAATATTATAATTGAAATTATTAAAACTGTCCACAAACCACGAGATCTCAACATATTGAACAATTATAGAGCATGGAACGTGGTTTAAATCATGACTTCTCTAACCATGAATACAAACAATGTGGTGGTTTTTTAGTTATATAATTGTTTTCATTATCTTACCTTTATTAATTGAATATAATTTTTTTCATTATCTTACCAATAAATTTTATATTCTAATTTATATGGTATATATGTTTTTATTATATATTAAAAAATTATTATTTTTAAACATATTTTTCTTAATGAGGTTGTTAAATTCTGTTTTTATAGTATTTTTTCTACTATATATGTTCACTTCTTTATATTCAATTATTTATTGTAGTTTTTAGTTATTTTTTGGGCATCTAATATAATTAATTTTAAAAATTGTTCAAAATTCCTTGTTTTTTCTATAACCTAATGTGGAATCAATATTATGGAACTTCTAATGTAATTTTTTAGTAAAAACAATTTATAATGCCTTAACTAGAATTCCAATGTCATTTTTTACCAAAAATTTATTTCTATTATCTAATACTATACTATGATGTTATTTTTTTTAATCCTGATGTTAAAATCATTATGATGATTTTTCTAGGATTAAAATATTTTTAATTTAAACATAATTTTTCAGTAAATGGTATGTCTAAAGTCACATTCAACATTATATGTTTTTTTAATAGATGTTGAAATCATTAATCTCAGTTTTATATGTTAAAATTATGTGACTTTCAATATAAGTATTACAATAAAATATATAATGAGTTTTGAATGAGATATATACCATGTTTTTTTAATTATTAAAACCTATGTGGAAATATATTTTTCATAATCAATTTCACAAATACATAGAATGAGCTTTCATATCACTAATTATTAAATTTTAGACATTTTTTTATAAATATTGATAGTGAAAGTATAATTTATAATTTTCCCTTCATCAACTATGGATAAAAATATATGCTAATATATAAGAAAAAATATGTGAAAATTTATTTTTCTATATATGAAATATATGTTAGGTACTAAAATTGTATTTTACAAAAATAATATTTATAGTAAATTTCAATTATTAATGAAAAATACATATATAATATGGATAATGGATACTCTATACATATTAATTGAGAGAAATAAAATTTCTTATATTACAATCAATATGATGGAGAATCAGTTACATTTAGTGAATACTCAAACTATAAAGATAAGGTATATTGGGCGTAGGTAAATTTAATGTTGCTTTAATTTCTAATTCATTACAGTTCAAAGGTTTTTAGGATAAAATAATTAGAACTTAACACATACTTGATGATGGAATGAGTGTTAAATTTTAATATAATAAATATTAAATTTTTATAAAAATGTTGATTTTTTATTTTATATTAATTGGAATGGGAACATCTAGTAAATTAATTTTTCTAATTTATCTACCCAATTAAAAAATTTATTAAGAATATTATTTATTATTTGTATTTAAAAGTAAAATATAAAATATATATGATATACATTAAAAAATTAAAAACATCTAGGGTATTAGAGGAAATTCATTAAACTCATATGAATTTTTATAGTTTAGAAAGAGAGAAATATCTTTTTTTAATGATTAATGATTTTTTTGGATTTACATGGATTTATTTTCTATCAAATAATATTGAAACTATATATAAATTCATTTTTTTGTTATATTTGTTAAAAAAATTATAATTCACAATTTATATTATAATATATCTTATAGGTAAGTGTTTGAATATTTTTTAGATGTTTTTTAAGGAAAATTGACAAAATAATAATTTTCATCTCCTTGTAAACCATAATTAAGAATGTTATTGAACAAAAAATTGATATATTATCAAAATTCATATATCCATTTTAAATTAATATAATTTTTCTAAATGTTCTTTGTTATATTAATTATATAAATATTGTTATATTTTAAATAATTATACGATTTTAAAGTAAATTTTTTTCAAATTATTTAATGGTAAACAAATAATGTTGGTTACTTCAATGTTTTTGGTGGTAATGATTGTACTTGTCTAAATAAGGATATTTGGAAAAAAATTTATTCTCAGAGTGATAAATGAATTATTTTGGGTTATTTTGAAAAAACTCATTCATATAAATTTAATAAAAAATTATTTGTATAAAATTCTTCTTATATTACATGATTTGAATATAATTTGAAAAATATATGATTTTTAGAACATTAAAGAATAATTTTACTAAATTAGTTTGGGTGAATAAAAATTAAAAAATAATATTGTTGTTACTAAGGGGGATCTTACACCTTTAAATTATGATATTTAATCATGTATTGTTCAGAAGGATCAACCTATTGATGATATAATTGGAATGTTGATTCTAGAATTAAAACAGAATTTTTTTTGATTATTTAATAGTCTTCTTTTATTTTTGAATGTGTTCCAAATAATTTTTTTTATTATTTGAATTCTGAAAATTTCATTATTAATTTGAATGATTAACCTATGAAATTTCCTAAAACAATTTCAAGGTTTTAGATAAACTACTAGTAAAACACAATTTTATTATTACTAAAAAGATATTTTAAATTAAAATTGATTAATCTATTAAAATTTTTATGAATTAATTTAGAGTTGTATTAAAAATTATTATGATGAATAAAGTATCAATTTCAAAAAAAATCATTTATACTGGTAGTTAGGATTGAATACTTTATAGTTTTTTTATCTTTTTCATCATTTTATTTATTTATATTATTTAGAATGGATTGTATAAGTACATTTTTAAATGTATTTATTACTAAATAATTTAATCTTTCTCGTAAACTATTTTTTGGGATAAAATTGTTTCTAATAAAGTTTTTAAGTTGTTTAAATCATAATATGTTCTTAATAAAGTGCCTAATTCTTGGTATGAAAGATTTAGTTATTTTTATTTAAAATTTATTTTTAAAAAGTAATATCATATCGTCATTTTTTATTAAAAGGAATTGAGGTGATATTTTGATTATCTAATTTTATAACAATAATATTATTATTCTATTATTTAAGGGAATATCATTGTAAATATAATTAAAATGTGATATAATGTGAATCAAATAAAAATTTAATAGGAAAATATAAATTCCTTTTTAAACATCAGATTATTAAAAAAATTGATAAAAAAATTATAAATAAATATAAATATGATAATGAATTTGTTAAGTGAATTATTTTAAAATATTATAATCCTTATCGATCACATATGAATAATAATTGTAAATTATATTTAGATAAATATAAAAAAAATTATTCTTGTAATATCTCACCCCCTTCCTGAGGTATGTTTTATTTAAACAAAAATTAACCTTAATCAAATCCCTTGTATTTGAGTGTGTTTCTATTATAAATGAAGTAACAATAGTGAAACAAGGGGATATAGAAAATATTCAAGAATAAATAATGAAACTAAATTCCCACTACTCGGCTATTATGGGGAGATTTTATCCCCAATGACTTCTAGGATACTTTTTAAAAATGGGGGATGTTTTGGTCTTCTTACAGATTAATTACTTAAATACATTTACCTTATTTTCTTCTATGTTGAACTAGTTCCTCTCCTAATTGTTTGAACCATTCCTTTCATATCTTCCATGATTAACCACTCTTAAACATTTACCTTTTATATTAAAATTTTTATAATTGATATCCAGATGTATGGCTATGATTCAACTTTCCTATTTTCTCATTTTATTTCACTAATAATAGAATTCCCACCATGATTGTCTCATATACACTATTTTCACGTTTTCTTTCTAATTTATATATTTTATCAATTTTAGGAATAATCGAAAGAAGTTATTGGGTGAGATTTTTTCTCATCAACTATGGTTTAATGTACTTTAGTATAAAATATAGACTCTCTCTTTTTTCATGTGATGTTTTGTGCCATTATTCTAGCCTTACCACTAATTTAAAAAAAATTAAAAAAATTATTTAATTTTTCCCTTTCATTGTTAAATTCTATAGGTAAATTTCTATGAACAAATTTTTATGGATATTACAAGATGAATTCCTTAACTTTGACTTTGATTTTTTTTAAATTAATTGTAATTATTAATGGATACAATTTTTTAATGATGTTAGATCTTGAAATGAAGTTTCAAATATTTTCATTAATTTATATATAATGGTTCAAATTGTTAAAATGCGGGGAACTATTATTTTAATTTATTATTTTGATAATGAATTTTCTAATCGTCGATGATCATGGTATGAATAGTGTTTGTGTATTATAGACTCTTATAAAATTGAAATTTGAAATCATGAATTGATAATGGCTAATGGCCATGGTCATCTAGAGTGAAAATGCACTTTGGAAATATGATAGTTGCAAATCCATGGTGTAACATCATGAAATAAAAAATGATATATTTTGAATATTAAATGTATAAGAAAAAATATATTGTGATTTATATAAAGAAATGATAATATTTTTTTAATAACTAATTTTCCAATCAAATGATAACACCATTTGGGGTTGTCTGGGTTCTATTTATAAAAAATTCCCTTTTTAATGAATTTGAAATTATATATTTATATTCTTTTGGACTTACCATGAAATAAATAGAATAAAAAAATTCATCAATTCAGATAGTAATAACTATGAATACACCCATTTTGGGTTCTTTGTGATAATTAATAAAAGAACCATTATACTGTGTTTTGTGAGGGATATGAAAAACTCGCAATAATGAAGATTGAAAACCCCCCTCTATGGAGATTTTGAAAACACATGTAAGGGTGGTCATTAAAACTCAAGTTGTGGATAGTTGTCAAAATCACATTAGTTTTATTTATGATATTATTATAGAAAATACCTATATGGGTGGTTGTGATACTATTTTCAACATTGTCCCCAATATGTTCTTAGGGAAACAACAATAGTTTCCTATGATGGTATAGTTTATTGGGGTCATTTAATTGAGGATCCATTGTTTTAAAGTACAATATTAGATTTTATTTTTTGAGCCTAAAAATCATTTCCTATTTTTCAACATTTATTTAATTTTTTATAAAACTGCAAAAAAAAGACATTACATCACCCTTAAATTATTTTTTATTTCAAAATAGACATATATTGGGTCAACATTAGTGGCTATCTACAAATTTGTACTGACACTATGATTGGGGTTACAAGGATCATGGGTACCTAATAAGATATAAATACTTTTCATAGGATAATGTTTAGTGAAAAGGATCATTATATGATTAGTTTTAGGTTACATGGACTCTATATGGGATGATATGACTTGGCTAGACAAGGGACCCATTGGAGATGATCTTTTTGACCCATTTTTAATTTTCTCATTTAATTTCATTAATATATGATTTACCCTAGGGGCGATATTTCTTAGTAAGAATTTAATGTCTATATTGTTATTGAATCTTATGTTGAATTTATTTTACCTAAAAATATATGGTTTTTATTTTAAATATTATTATTATGTGATTGATATTGTTAAACTATTATTGAACACTTTCATCGATGGTTCACTCATCCAAATTTCACATTAAACCCTCAGAAATAGTCAACATCATCTAGTGTATATTGAGGCATCCAAGAGCTTATGTAATGAATCTTCTCTAGGGAAATGATTGACTGGATTCTAGTTTTGGGACATTAAAAACTGGTATTAGAGTATCATTTTCATTTGATTTACTATTTGGAAAGTGTAATGATGATAATAAGATTTATCATTTCATGGTAATGATATTGTGTCAGGGTGTATTTTTCATATGTGTGGGGGAAATTCAAGGTCACTAATGATGGTTCTTGTTATTCTTAGTATCATTTATTATGGTTTTAATTTATTTTCATATTGAGTGATGTCCATGGTGTTGAATATGATTTATGGGTTTTATATATTATCTAGTAAGTAAAAAACATGTGTGTGTTTTGGCATCGGGCTTTGAAAATGAGATTTATATTTAATCCACAGGTTACATGTGATTCAGACCTTCCTAATATTTAAATATATTAGTGATTTTTATACATCATGTAATCTATATCATATATTAATTAATGTATTATTATTAATTTAAATAATTTGTGGGGTTTGGTTATTTTAAATGTCATCAGTAATTTATATGCGGATTTACTATATAAATATATGATGGAATCTTACTTGAACAACTCACTGAGTGACTTATTATTGAAGATAATGATATAAAAGAATTTTTAAATGATATTATTCATAAATCATTATTTCATAATGAGACTTATAAAATTTTTATTATTATTACATGTGAATTGAATTTTATCAAACAAAACATGTAGCCTAATATCCAAATAAATAATGAGCAATTGAAATGTGTATCTTCAAAAAATAATTGTACGATAAAAATATCAAATATATGAAATTTTTTATTAATTTTTAATGAGAAATGGTAAACCATAAATTAATGTGATGACTTAAATATTAGAATGTCAAATTGAAAAATTAAACTCTCTTTTTTGGATTCAATGTAACAATATTATGTTAATATTTTTTTCTGTATTTTTCTATAATGATTGATTTTATGGTAAAGAGAATTATATACCATTTTCTTAACAATTGTATCTTTTATGGAATTATTAGTTTATAAGAACGATTTGGAAATATATGAAAACCACTTTATTGAAATACTATGTACTATTTATATGAAATTATAAATTTTTAAATTTTATATTTAGTTTAACAAACTATAATTAATATTATAAAATATGGGTGATATTTTTGTAAACAAATCGACTATAATACATTACACATTTATTATTTAAAAGTTCATTTTTATCACTATTCAAAACTGAATAAAATAAAATTTGTTTCAAAATTTTAATTAATAGATCCAAATTATGTAATAGTATCCATTTCATTTTTTAGGAATAAGGCATGTATAAATATAATTAAATTAATGTTAATATAGTAAATGATAAAATGAAAAAAATAAAAAAAAGAATGGTAATAATATCAGAACATGCTTAGACCATTTGTTAGAATGGGTTGTTGATGTATATAACAACCTCATCACTTCCCCTTTCAATTATCTCTCATTTTTTTAGTAATGTTTCCTAATAGAAATATCCCATTAATAAAATGTTTTTGGTATTTATAAAAAAAATCATTCCCTATTCACTTATTAAAGGAGAACACCTATCCTCGCTTACACTTTCACACCAGCCCACCTAGTTTGGCCAAAATACTAGAGAAAAAATTTCATCAACACTACTATCCTCCTCTAATAGTTTTTTTTATTCTAAATAGGCCATACCATAGAGGCTTAACTTACTTTTATTTCGGAGTTCAATTTCATTATATATAGTACATCACCCAAAAATTCCTTTACAAACATCATAGAATTATAATATTAGTACAGTAAATTTACTATTATATTAATATAATTATTGTAAAATCCTTAAACACCTTTCCCTTTTCTATTAAGAAAAAAAGAAAATTGTATTTCATGTGTTGTGCGGACTACCACCTCTTTGATGGAACAAGTATCATTTTAATTTACCACCTTACACGGATATTTTTATTAAGAATTTTAAAATATAACTATAATAATTGTTAAATATTTTATATTATTAAATGATAAACCATATTACTCATTTTCCCCATTCTATGTAAAATCAATCCCTCAACCATCAATATATATTGACTTCCACCTCCATAGAATGATTGATTTCCATTTTTCTTTTCATCACATACATATTTGAAGAGTCTTGATAAAATATTTAATAGATAAATATGAATTTTATTAATTTTTTTATGTATTTAATAATTAAATTTGATATCCTTATAAAAATATGATATATATATTTTTTTGTAAATTCAATCTCCCAAAATATTGTTCCATGAAAACTAAATTCATCATACTATGAAATAAATTTTTATATCTTATATTATTAGTGTAATTATTTATAATTCACATATAAAAAATTATTAAACACTAAATAAGATCATTATTCTCTTGTTATAATGATATTACTACTATAACACTACACAATAATCCATTACTTGTGAAATGTTCCTTTTTTGGTTGGTTTTACCACCCACTAGAAAAATGCTATAAATTTATATCTTGGATGACTATGAGAATTACCTTTCTTTTAATATATTATATAAAAATATATATGGGGGTTTTTAGGTTTTCGAGTGGAAATATAAAAAAATAACTCATTATTTAAAAAATCACCTTCCTATTATAACAATATTTATAATATTCTTAGATCAGAATTAATCTTTTGGAATTAAAAACATAACACCAATGGAGTGAAATTATTATATTTTAAATGATTGAAAATATTCAATTATAGTATATTTTATGTTCTTGTAATGATGAAATTTTAGAGAAGAATGAATAATAACAACAATATTATTAAACTAATTCAAAATGATCAAGATTTCTCAAACATGATATTGAAATTAGATAATAATTAAATAATATAAAGGTAGAGAATAATTGTAGAATAAGCATATGAAATATTATCTGTTTGAAAGAGGATCTAAAATTGGTGATTAAGATAGTCAGTTTGGTTACATAATGCTAGACTGTAATGACAAAAATGTTAATCAATATGACTTTTCCCTTCATAAAATTTTGTTATTTGGTATAAAACACATACATAGACTAGATTTTAACACCAAAATATTTTATGGTATACCTCTTTCAAAATAATAAATCATTGATAGTTTATGCTTCAGGAAACACTAAGTTTAAAACGAAAATATATTATTTAATATAAATGTGGAAATTTTAATGTAACCATTAGGAATATTAATATGAAAAATAGAATAATAACTTCACATATTAACGTAAAAATTATAATTTGATATCTTATTAATGAAAATACAGAATATTTACATCATGGAATCAAAAAGTAAATGTTTTAAAAAAAATAAATTAAGTGCTTGTATTTTTGTGCGGCATAAATATTAATTTATAATTTTATAATTAATTTAGTTATTTAAAATAATATTCATTTTCATTAAATTGATAAATAAATTAACATTTTTCCGTCTTATTAATATAATATAATTTTATGAGACCTTAATTATTATTTTCATACTGTCATAAAAAGAATTATAAATTTTAAATTCTTATTTTTCAAAAACAATGATGATTTTAATTAAAAACTAAATTTCTCATATTTATAAAACTATTTTCAAAATATGTTGGTCATTTTTGGAATTCTATTCATCAAAAAAATTGTAGAGTGAATTTGATGTATTTTTCTAAAATAGTAGATTTTGTTTAATCATTAAATACAACAATTTATGGTATATGTGAATTATAAATTAAATTCATTATTTATTGAATCATTTATGATGTAATCACCATAGTCTCAAACTATAATTATATATTTAATATAAATATTCATGGTAAAAAACTATTCATCATCGTAAGCCAAAATAATAGACTAATGAATAAAATAATCAAATAACACACCTCTCCTGGACATTAAATACCACCCATACCACCACTTATCCTCACACCTCCTATGAATTGAATCATGTTCAATTTTAATAAAAATTAATATACCAAACTTCTCCCCAATGTTCTTTTATTTCTGGTCTCACCCGTAAACACAATTTCAATGTTCTTTGAGGAGGTTCTTAATTAATAGAATTCAACATGTAAAATCATCTTTCATTATTATTATTTTCATTCGATTTAATTTATTTTATTTTACCTTCCTTACCTAATTTTTGAAAACATTCTTGAAAACCCCAGTATCTTATATATAGAATAATTTTATTATTTTAATGGAATATAAACCATCAATTCTCATATCATTACCTTTTTATTCCAAAAATGAAAACATCAACCATGATGTTCCTATTTACCACCTTAAATGATGGAGACTATCCTTTCTCAATTCCACTACTAAAGCTATTCATAAAATGATTTTTTAAATTATAATATAATATATATATTAAAAAATTATTAATGTTCTGGAACTAGTACATATTAATAATACTAATACATAAAAACTACTAATGGATGATTGAAAAAATGAAAAAAATAATCTAAATGGTTATCACTAACACTTTTTCTAATGAACCATACTCATATATGAAAATAGAATGATATATAATAACATTAAATAAACACTAATTTCATTGGAAACATATATTTTAAATTCTTCATAATTATTCTCTTTTCACATGAACATTCATACATGTATATAAGTTAGAGAATCATGAAAATAATGGAAATAAACACTTCGGAATGATGAAATTGAGTCTTATAACTAATAAATATGATCATAAATTAAATTAATAAAATTAAAATAAATAAGATACATGTTTAATATTCTTTAAATAAAATTATTAATGAATTAAATTTCATTATATAGAATTTTAATTACAACTGTATAACACTTTCAAATAGAATGTAAGTGTTTCCTCCAGAACCTCCATTTTTAATTCACGTTACACTTTCTCGACCATTACCCAAATTTAAATCTTTTAGAATTTTTATAAAATTCTTTTATATTATATTATAATTTCCATATTAATTTATTGATAAAATTTCATATTTCTTTGATGGGAAAATACATTTTTTATAAGGTTACCTTATCAATTATTCTTGTTATGAAACCCTAATAAAAGGTAACTTTTGAATTTCGTACCCATTTTCATGTACCATAAATAATCTCCATTAAGACAACATTATTTTATGAAATCACTATTTTTCAATGAAAAATACTCTTTATTCATTACTTGATTTATATAGAAAATTATGAATTTTTTTATCTTAAAGACTCTTTTATATTTTCTCTCCAACCACACTAATATGTGCCAATTATAATGTTTCATAAAAACTATTTTTACATGTTAGACATAATTTCTACCTCATTAATATTTTCATTTTCCTTTCCTTTTAAATTTTTTTTATACATGTCAAAAATATGATTTTATGACAAACACAAATGCTTTTTCCCAAATAACTATTCCTTGTAAAGTAAAAAATGTTATTAATAACATGAATTATTGGATGATTTTATTAGAATATTTTTATATATTTCAATAGAGTTTTTTTGAATATTATGCTTAATTGGGATTTATCTTACATGATATCATCAACCATAATTTATTTAATTGTTTATGATTAGTTTGACTTTGGATGTGTTTTCTTGATATCATTAATCATATTACTCATAATGGATAGTGATTATGTTTAGTGATTGGAGAATGTTATTTATATTTCACATGTTTATGTTGTTTATGTTTGAAAACAATTTTATGGTAAATAAAATGAAATTATTATTAGATTTTTGGGGCCCTATATATCTCATTGATGCATCAGTAGGTCTCATAAGACCAACCGCATTTTGATTTGGAAGAGGCCATACCAATTCATTTTCAAATGTCTTAGTTGGGGCCACGAAGGTATGTTAAGATGTACTGCTTTATGAATTCCATCATTATGATATATGTAATTGATAACCCAAGTGATTATTAAAATAGTATATTATCTATGGTTATGTTCTATTCACATGTGATTATTTATATAAAATTATTTTGATTAACTTTTATTCTTCCTGTATTATGTTCATTTTTGTATTTTAATGACAAATGTGGTTATACATTCACCTTTCCTTATTGTTTATGTTTATGATAAATTCAGTTATATTTATTACCCTTAGAATCTTATCTCACCACTTTATTATATTTTATTTTTTCCCCAAGGTGTATGGATATATATTATGAATGACATTAAAGGATAATCTAAGAGTTTATGGGTGTCTCTAATGAAGTAGCAATGTTGTTTTTCCATTCAATGTTGCAATGTAATAATTATGTTTGTATCTAGTTTTCAAAAAATATTAATATATTTGGTCCATTGAGAGTTTATTTCTTGTTAATAGTAATAATGTAAATATATAAGGTGTCACATTTTGGATTTGAGGGTTAGGGTCTTTAAATAGAGAGACTGATTAATACATCATTCTAATAAATAAATAATGAAATAAGAAATATTTCAAAAAATTAACAAACTTACCCTAATAGAATAGTAACATGACCCTCAGAATCCTGACACAGCCAATCAGAATATTAATTCGTCCAATAGAATAACAACCTCATCTATAAAAGTAAAAAATAAAATTTAGGAACCTTATAAATGGTATTATGTTATAGTTATATCATAATATAAGTAAATAAATGTTTTAAAAAATATTAAGTAATGATGGTATTTTTATAATGAATAAATGTTTATTAAAATTTTTTAATTAATATAATAATTTTAAATAAAAAATATTTTCATATAATAGATTAAAATTTCAATATATAGTTTTGTTATTATTATAATATAATTTACTGATTCCATAATTAATTTTTCAATGTGTCATAAAATGAGTGATAATTTTAAAATTGTTATTTATCTAGTAAATGATGATTTTATCTAAATATAATATTTCTCATATTTATATAATTATTTTCATTAAATGAATTTTTTAAATTCTATGATTCTGACTATTGTTAGAGTATTTTTTGGTGATTTTTATAAAATAGTTAAATTTTTGTGAATAGTGAAATATGAAAATTTACTATATTTCACAAATAGAATATTTGTATAGTATTATATGATGTATCGATTATGAATTCATCTTAAACTAGAAGAATAATTCTAACGTTGTTTATTTATTTCTGGGAATCAAAAATATTCATTGTCTTGAATCAAAATAATAAACAAATAAATAAAATAATCAAAAAACACCCCACTCTTCTCTTGTAAATACCACCCCTCACCACCCCATCTCCTCATGCATACAAATACTTGATGTTTTACCAATTTATGTCTAATCCATATCAACACATGGAAGAAAATTTTTTCTAAAAAATTACTAACTCAAATTTCCCAAAGAGGTTCTGAAGGAGAAGTTGTTCTGTTTGTAAAATCCTATTATGGTTTCTATTAATTTAATTTCAATTTCTTTTATTCTAATATTCACCCATAAATTAACCTCATTGAAATGGAATTATAACTCTAGTATATTACATATACATTAATTTTATTATTTTAATATAATAATCCATCATTGAACCTCTTTACCCTCCCTATTATTCTAAAAATGATTACATCGTCGGTAAGGTGTTGATTTATCTCTTTCAAAAATAACAAGTCTTAGTATTAATTTAACTATTAAATCCTAGGTAAATAAAGAATAATACATATTTCATATTTATTAATATTTTTGAATTAAAAATTAATTTTACTTTATAGGGGTTACTATGTTCGATAGCATACCCGATATGCAACAGCGGGTTTCTATTAAATCTTACGTTGCACACTAATAATATAATATTATTGTATTAAATGGTAGTTAACTTCTAGTTTTTGTACTTGCAGGAATGAACACAACTAACTAAAATATGATTATATATGTTTGTCAAATGTATTTACATTTATCCAATAAAAAATTATAGGCTTAAAATATAAATGAATCTAATTTTAAGCACAATTTACATTAAAAGGTCGATTTACCGCCTTTTAATGGAGAACCCTCTTTAAATATAGTTTTGGAAATTTTTATACATTTTATTGGACCAAATAAAATCTTTATTTTTAATGGGAACATAAAAATTTACTTTCTGTACATTTTTGGAATTTTTCTGATAAAGTTCATTTTCAATGAATATTGAAAATATTGTATTTTAATTCAAAACATCATTTTAATCTAATTTATTTATATGGTTAGAGTATATTATTAAATAGTTTTAATGTTTAATTGTAATATATTTTTACCATTTAATCCAGTAGTGGTCATTGGATTGAATTTCACTTTGAAATTGGACATAAACAAGTGTCAATCTTTTGATAGATATTGTTTCTTAAAAACACGTACTTTTTTTGACAACGGGAATTAATTATAAATTTAATTAATGAAACTTATATGTTTTTAATTTGATAAAATAGTCATCAATTTTGAATTCGGAATATCAAATTTATCTTACGGTGATATTTTGGTATTTTTCTAAAAAACATCAATTTTTGATGAATAGTGAAACCACTAAGTAGTAGTTAAAATGTGACTTTTTCATTTAAATGAAATTTTACAAATTATGTGAATTGACTTTAAAAAATCCAACATACATGGCTGTTATTAATAAGTAAAATTTAGTTTAATTAGATGAAAATAATTTTTGGTGAATAGTAACTTTTGACATTTATTTACCGTGGTTACATGTTACTAGGTTAATTCAAGGTAAAAAAGAGTATTATAATTATTCATAATTACATTAACACTTGTCCTAACCTTATTTTAAGATTAATGTAAGACCATGGAAATCCTTGGGTCTATTTGGGGACCTCATGGAGCCACTTTAGAGTGATAATGACACTTTAGATTAATTAACTTAAAGTAAAGGCAAAAATGAAATATACAATTATCTTTTAGTAAATACATTTTTACATATGGTTATATATGTTATATTTTCGACTATAAATATTAATTGGAAAGGTAAAAATATTTCCTACATCATGGTATTTTTTTATAATTTTTAGACATCTAATAAATAAAATTATTAATTACATAATAATGATGCAGATTTTACCACATTAATAAATGATTTCAATAAATAAGATTATAACGATTAAAAAAATACCCAAAACCTGTCCAATTTCTATTTTATAATTTTATATCTAATATTAGTCTTTTTATCTATGACTTTAATTTATTTTGGACCTTTCGAAACTGAAGATACGTTTATAATAAAATAATGTTTTCCCACTTTCCTAAAGAGCCCATCCTCTCCCTTGTAAAAGAAGACAACTTATAACCAATTCCTCACAAAACTCAAGCCTTTTGGCTCAACCAAAATCATCCCAATAAAGCTCCATAAATTCCTCTCCTCCTCTTAGATTCCTTACATTAGGAATAAGGCACTTCAAGAAGTCCCTTTGGTTCAAACCAAAGAAAGTTACCCAAATTAAAGGTAACTGTTTCTCGTAAATTATTTTATTTTATTTTACTTCCCTAACTCCTAAACACTTTTTATTCTTTTTTAATAACAAAATCAGTATCTTCAGTATACTAGGATGTTGTTATGATAGGGATTATAACTACACTTACACACACATTCATTTAATTGGTGAAGAACATAATGTTTTTGTGGATGGAGAACTAACTCCTCATAAAACAATGATTGTTCAATTACCTTATACCACCTCTCAAGATGGAAATTATGATGGAAATGCATTTATATATGATATATATTGTTTTTATGTTTTGTTTATTCTTCTGTATTTTCCATTTATAGAATTCCTTTATGGTATCCATAGTGGGTAAACACGATAATCTCATTTGAGGAAGTACGGACTACCGCCCCCTCAAAGTGATATGACTCGTTAATGCCTTATGTGGGATGTATAAAGTATGGAGTTAATAATATTATATATGATATTATACTGGAATTATAATATAACTATGTATCATTATGTTTTTATTCCATTAAAATAATAAATATAAATGGAAGTAGGGTTCATGCGTGCGTACGGCTTACTATCAACATGAACTGTGCATTTCATTTCTTACCTCTAAATGTTATGTAATATTATTAATACTTGTATATACTGGATATATATAACATATATGATATCTAAATCATTGATATCTTTCTGATGATAATTAATATCTTACCACATTAACAAATTGTAATTATAAGGTGTTCATTTTTTACTCAAGTATCAAATATCGACAAAATGACTGTTATTAACATAAATGACTATAAAATGATTAAAACATGGTAATAAGTGATATAAGAGAAATAATAAACTTGAAAAAGGTTTTACAGAAAGTAGAAATTAACATTAGTTTGTTATTCAGGATATTAAAGAACGAAATGGTCAAGTTGGACACGAGGTATGGGACTTCGTCTCAATCTCCGTTTATTGAGGCATATTTTGTTTTATACGCAACATTCTTTTATATAGTGTATAAACCACTTTGACTTTTACTTTTATTCAAAAAGAATATTTTCTCTACGAAAAGTTTTACTAAATAAAAAAGGAATGTTTTTTCATAAGCGGTGGCAATGACATTATCTGCTGCCGTGAGTATTATTTGATCTATAGCTTCCTTAACAAGAATAAATGTTTTCAAAAGAAAAATAAATACCATATAATCTTTTTTCATATTTTGGTATTGAAAAAGGTTTTGATAGTGTATTTATAATGTCAATATATTTAAATGTTATATTTTGATTGAAATGTAGAAATGTTATCTTTCCTTTAGGCTTGTGTAATTTGTTATGACTATGTTATGTTTCTTGGGAATTTTCTATGTATATGGGTGGTTCCATGATAACCTAGGGTGTGTGAGCCTGAGATAGATCTCCAATTCATTGGGTAACATGACATAGGTAAACGTGAATGTTTCTCCTAAGAGATTTAGGGAATATACTATGATGAGTATTCCCAAGTAACTCCCTATGTAGGTGTGATAGCTACAATGTATGTATGTTGTGAATGCCACAAGTTACCTTTATGATTTATAATTTCTATGTGTTATTCATCAAATATTATGATTTCATGAGGTAAGTAAAAGATTTCATGTTTTGTATGTATTTATGAAAAAATGTTTCTTTCACTGTTTTATAACCCTTAATAAGATATTTATGCTCATCCCATGTTTTGAAATGTTTTCACATGACTTAAAGATGAAGAGGGTCATGAATGGAATCAATGAAATGTCATGCTGTCTAAAACATGGAAGTAGACATGACAATTTTTTAAAGAGTTTTTATTTTATGAAAAAAATTGAAACTATGTAGATTTTTCTACATTGTAATCTTATAAGATGTAATAGTTATGTCCTAATTTTCTAAAACTCTAAAACCTGAAAATATCCTCAACATGAATTATTCATTTAATTAAATATTATGTAATGTTTAGGGCCATGTCCTTATAGTTGGTGTCAAATGTCAGTTTATATAACTTTAGGAGATAGGGTATTGTTAAATTGATATCCATAAAGTAATTTATGTTAATATTGAAATCTTATAGCATTTACAGATTACCATGTTGCTTTGCCTAAGATATTTCTTTGTTCAGAATGGTTTTCTATAGAGGAAACTGGGCAACTATGTTGGGACAACATCAGGTGGAAAAAACCTTCCAAATCAGCAACTTGGGATGGTCGGAATCGGAACAGAACAGTTTGTTGCAGTTATGGCATAGTTGACTTAGGCTATAAATGGTGGTGGTATCCATGCACAAGATTAGCCAGATCAACCGCAGAGGAACATGTTATCAGTGGATCATTTCATGAGGAAACATCTGTAATGTCCTGGGTTATCGGAGTTCCATTACTTTTTAAAAATCTGATGTTGGGTGTTCTGGGTAGTCTGGGATAGATATCAAGGCTTCTCGGTATGTTTTGACCCCTAACAGTAGGCCTATCGGTAGCCTTAGCCTACTGAGAGTAGGCCTACCAGTAGCCTTAGCCTATCAGTAGCAGGCCTACCTGTAGCCTTAACCTACTAGCAGCAGGCCTACCGGTGGCTCGGTCTACCGGTAGCTGCAGCCTACCGGTCACTCGGCTACCGGTCACTGTCAGCCACTGGTAGCTCTCGGCTACCGGTGGCTCTTGCCTACCCCCACGGGTTTTCCCATTGGTGCCCCTTTTTGGGTAAATTGACTTCTATGAAGCATTTTGACCCCTTGTAAAGCCATTAATGGGTTTTAATGAAATGTTTGTGAGGTGTTTGTCTATTTTAACCGCCTCAATTGGAGAGGACTCTTTAATGATGTGTGGGGCCATGTGGTCAACCCACGACCCCCACTCCTTACACGGTTTCACGTTCTTTTCTCCCTATCTCAACCTTCACCAGCCCTTATAAACCAAAGGGTTCTCCCTGGGATTCTTTTTCTTGGACACCCTGCGATCATTCCTTCTACTCGTGCTTGAGTTCTCTTGGCCCCACCCCCGCAAATCCTGCATCCCTTGTTACTCGAGCGTGAAGAGAAGATTCGATCGTCGATCAATCATGTAGGGTTTCACCTTCGTCTCTCCTTTCTGTGTATCTTGTGGGGTGGCTATGCTCTTTCTTCTGTAGAATTGGATGAACCAAATCTTAATGTAGATAATAAATGGATTCTATGAATGAAGGGGATGGGTACGACCACTGCTCTGTTTTTCTATTTCATGATTGATGAATTCTGATTTTTGCGGGGTTACCCCTACTGACAATCATGGCCATTGGTGGTCTTTCTCTATGAACAAATAAACCCTTACCCCTTGCGATGTTTAAATGGCTTGTAAATTTTTGGTTGTGAAACCTGCTATGTAAAGGAAATTGGTTAATTTCTTATATTCAGCTAAATGAATTGGATGCACCAGGATCAACTCCTTTTCTATGATAACCCCATTTTAAGACCAGTGGAATTGAAATCATGAAGTTTTTAAAATCTTTTAAATCTGAAAATACATGTTGATTCTGCCTCTTTTTGGTAGTTCGGATGGGTTGTTAACTCCACGGGCCGTTTACGGGTGACCGTATGGTTTTCCTAGATGGGGGCTTCGTTGTTGGGTGATGTGGGTGGGGATGGGATCCCCTATTGTTATGGTTTCACTGGTTGTAAAAATTGAGGTCGTGTGGTTACTTTTCTTATATCACGAATTAGGGTGGAATCCTCTGTTGTGGAGGAACCTTTGGCTTTTGAAGTTTGGGAACATTGGGTTTTCCTTGGTTCCAGTACTTTGATGGATCCCACTTATCCCTTTTTGGGGTTGTGACATTACAACAGAACCGGGTGTGAACGTTTAAGTTGATGTTTGACTGTACTATTTCCTTGGCTCATTTTTATTCTTGATAGTTGACCAAGTAGGTGAAGAAACTTATTTAAACATTATTACTAAACATGAAAACAAGGATGGAACAAATGGGTTTTGATTTTGTGTGAGTTGTGACTTGACACAGGTGCTGAGTGTGTTCTTTAGGTTATCTAAAGAAAAACCTAGATTGGATGAGTGCTTTTTACCTATACATATACTTGTAGTTTTTGTGTTTCTTATTCACGCCCCACCCAATTTGAGAACTTAGTGCCGAACACCCCCATTCACGGGGGAGGGTGTTTTTTCCCATAACTTCAATTAGTGGCGGGTTATTAGCTCTTTTCTACTCATTTTTTCGGATATCCCAATTGTCCTCAGGTAGGCTGTGATGGCCTTAGATCAATTATTAGCCTAATAATCATCGGGCGGGGTGGTTTTGGTGGTTAGTCTAGGTGTGTATAGGCAGGTGGTTTCCAAAGTATCTTTAGGATGAGACCCATGTGTCTTTGGGTGTGGAAGTGGTTGTTTTGGCCTAGGTGTTTGCAGGTGGGGTTACGTGTGACAGTTGTGGCCCAGGTGTCTATGGGCGGGATAGTGGTTATGGCCCAGGTGTGTGCAGGCAAGGTTTGGTAGTGGGATTGCGGTGAGGTTGTGGCCCAGGTGTGTGCGGGCGAGGTATGGTAGTGGGACTGCGGCGAGAATGGCGGGATTGGTTCGATGCGTAGAATGTCTAAATAACTAGTGGGAAAGTGGCGCGGGGTACCCAAATACCGATGTGCTATTACTATACTTTACTTTCCTTTCGATATTTGGGGAGTGTACCTTGGTGAGGCTTGGGTGGATTGTTTAACTTTCTAGATGTTTTGGTAATCTCTTTTCTCACAGGGCATTAGTATGCCTCCCCACTTGTGTACAAGAGATTTAGGGTTTTCCATACTGAGTATACATGTATGCTCACTCTACGTATATAAAACTACTTTCAGGAATCTAGGAGGACGTCAGGGATCGTGCTGGATCGTACTAGCCAAGACCTTTGGGCCAGTTGTAGTTACTGTGTTTCTTTCATTGGTACTTTCCTTTGTAGTCTCCTAATACATTGTGGATTTTACTATTGTAACTTTCATATGCGAATGGTTTGTTTTGGATTTACTTTTCTTTTAGTTTTTTTGTTGTGGGATTTTCTATCTTATCTCCTGATCCTATTAAAGAAAATGGTAATTCCATCCATTTAGTGTGTGATTCTATACCCTTGGTGCTAGTTGCCACTCCGGAACCTATTGAAGGTGGGTCTTGGGGGTCATTATCTCTCCATCAACATGAAGAAGGAAGGGTCTGAAAATCTGTTTTTCCTTCCCTCACCTTGGTGAAGGCGGGTCGTGACAGAATGGTATCAGAGGTGGAGGTTTGAGACATGAGATGGATTCTGGAGTTAGGCACAGTGAGGATTGCATGGGATGGTAGGGAAATAGTGTTGGGTGACCTTGGTGCGTGAATTAGGTCACAGAAGACCAGCTATGACAAGGGGATTTTAGGGCCCCCCATGATCCGATTCAAGGAATCTGGACCTACCAAACAACCAAGGGAGGCCACGCTGATTGCAGGGTAGAGACCCTAGGAAAGTTACATGCATCATAAATGACTTGTGTTCTCATGTTTTTGGGTTGTTTTTGGGAATTTTAAATAAATAAGAAGTTAAGATGTTTTAAGAACAATTATTTTGCACTACATGGGCTTAAGTATTCCTTGTTTACCTTGTAGCTATGGCACCCGGGATACGACCACGAGTTGTACGGGCGATCGAGGCCAAGGAGGTTGACTTGGCTGATCAGCAGAGGGATGATCAAGAGGGGGAGGATGACCAGTGGCAGAAGACGCTTGGGCCTTCCTGTGATAGACTCTCAAGAAGTTTGAGGGAAGCACCTCTGACATGAAGACAGAAAGCTATCTAGAAGAGCTGGTGATAGCTTTCGGCCTGATTTGGGATCTGCCTGAGTATTGGGTTCCTCTAGCCGTCGTCCAGATGCGGGGAGTAGCGCGTCAGTGGTGGACGCTCTACCTGGGGGAGAGGAGAGAGACTGATGTGGTAGGGGCTGATTTCGAGAAGGAGTTCGGGGCAGAATTCCTCTCTTCTACGATGAAGGTGGAGAAGAGGCAGGAGCTAATCTCCCTCCAGCAGGTGTGTATGTAATTAAGGGAGCTGGGGATCAAGTTCAAGGACCTCCTTCACGTTGACCTGGACATCTTTCTGGATGAGGAGTCTCTGGAGAGACATTTAGAGGAGGTGCTCTGACCCTCCCTCTAGTACACTATCACCCCCTTCACCCTGCCGACATACATGGAGGTCCAGAAGAAGGCCGAAGTGGTGGAGAAGATGCATGCTCTAGGAGGTGTGACACGAGAGGGGATCCAGCTGGGATCATCGAAGGGGATGGATGTCAGCACCAGACAATAAGCATCAGGACACCCTCGGTTTTGACCAGCAGGGAACATGCCGCAGTAGTTCCAGTTCCGTTCCCCCAGTCCTCACCTATTCCCTTCGGGCCTAGGACCGAGGTGCATTGTCTGTGGGAGCCATGGACATCTACGGAATCAGTTCCCGGACCGAGTTCAGTAAGGCAGTGGTGGACAGGCTCAGCACCCGCCTTAGTAGCAACTTCCAGCTATGCCCTTCTAGCAGATGTAGCTGGGGCAGTGAGCTCCCGCTCCTCCGAAGGAAGACGTTGTAGGGGGAGGCTGACCTCATGGCGCTCCTCAGGTACCCCCGACCAGGACATGGTCAGGGAGTCGGCCGACAACCGAGGGGCAATGGAGTTGGGCATGGACAGTTTCACATCACGGAGGCATCAGTTTCAACGGGACCGGAGGTTTTTTGAGTTACGATCAATTTGTTCAGTACCTTTGCTTATGCCCTGTTCGATACCGGAGCTTCTCACTCCTTCCTTGCACCCAGTCTAGCCTGTGCTTTGGGCCTAGATGCCGAGAGACTTGCAGTACCCTATCCTGTATTGATTTTTGTACTGTTCTTTTTATACTTGTGGTGTAGCGTTTTACCTTGTCGGCTATGAAATATGTGGTTTTTTCCCTCTGAATGTGTGTGAAAAGTCCTGGCTATGGGGAAGGGAGGACCCGACCCCTAATCAAGATTCATTAAGGTGGATGTGATTAAACCCGTGCGGGCGAGTCAGTGCCACCCAAAGTGGATAGTATCTTAACATGGGGGAAGAGACTCTCTAACCCACATGACTAGCTAGTTTGACATGGTATGTTGCTTAGTTCTTAAAATAAAGGTGTTTTTACTTAACAATGAGGTTCACTCTTGAGAGGTATCTTTCGAGATGGTTTTTCAGACCCTCTCTTTCCTTATGGGTTATTTTGATTCTCAAGGGTGAGAATAGTTTGAGAGGTATCTGATGTAATGGCACAGGTTCTTAGAGGTCCATTACTTCGTAAAAATCTGATGTTGGGTGTTCTGGGTAGTATGGGAAAGTTATCAAGGCTTCTCAGTGATGTTTTGAAGCCTAACGGTAGGCCTACCGGTGTCTCGGTCTACCGGTTGCTCGGCCACCGGTCACTGCAGCCTACTGGTAGCTGGGCTACCGGTCGCTGCAGCTTACCGGTAGCTCGCCCACCGGTTGTTGTTAGCCACTTGTAGCTCTCAGCCACCGGTGGTTGTCATCCACCGGTGGCTCTCAACTACCGGTCACTGCAGCCTATTGGTAGCTCAGCTACTGGTGGCTCTTGCCTACCCCCACGGGTTATCCCATTGGCACCCCTTTTTGAGTAAATTGCCTTTCATGCCACGTTTTGACCCCGTGTAAAGCCATTAATGGGTTTCAATTTAATTTTGGTGATGTGTGCATCTGTTTCAACCGCCCCGAAGGGCGGGGACTCTTTAATGACGTGTGGGGCCGTGTGGTCAACCCATGAACCCCGCTCCTTACGCATTTTCGCATTCCTTTCTCCCTATCTCAACCATACCCATCCCGTATAAACCAAAGGGTTCCCCCTAGGTTTCTTTTTCTCAGCCACCATGCGATCGTTTCGTTTGCTCGGGCTTGAGTTCCCAAGGCCCCACCCCTGCAAATCGCCCATCCCTTGTAACTCGAACATGAAGAGAAGCTTAGATCATCGATCAATCATGTAGGGTTTCACCTTTGTCTCTCCTTTCTGTGTATCTTCTTGGGTGGGTATGCTTTTGCATCTGTAGAATTGGATGAAACAAAGATTAATGAAGATAATAAATGGATTCTACAAATAAAGTGGAAGGGAGCGACCACTGCTCTGTTTTTCTCTTTCATGATTGATGATTTTAATTTTTTGCGGGGTTACCCCTACTGAAAATCATGGTTGTTGGTGGTCTTTATCTGTGCACTAATAAACAGTTACCCCTTGTGATGTTTAAATGGATTGTAAATTTTTGGTTGTGAAACATGCTGTGTAAAGTAAATTGGTTAATTACTTATATTCAGAAAAATGAATTAGAAGTGCCAAGATCAACTCATTTTCTAGGATAACCCCAGTTTAAACCCAGTGGAATTGAAAGCATGGAGTGTGATAAATCATTTAAATCTGAAAATACCTGTTGAGTCTGCCTCGTGTTGGTAGTTTGGTTGGTTTTTTTTACTCCATGGGCCATTTGCGGGTGACCGTATGGTTTTCTTGGATAGGGGCTTGGTTGATGTGTGATGTGGGTGGGGATGGGATCCCCTGTTGTTATGGTTTCACTGGTTGTATAATTTGAGGCCTTGTGGTTACTTTTCTTATATCATGAATTGGGGTGGAATCCCCTATTGTTGAGGAACCATTGGCTTCTGGAGTTTGGGAACATGGGGTAGTATCATGGGGTTTTCCTTGGTTTCAGTACTTTAAGGGATCTCACTTATCTCTTTTTAGGTTGTGAATTTACAAGAGAAACGGGTGTGAATCTTTATGTTGATGATTTACTGTACTCTATCCTTGGCTCGTGCTTATGCTTTTGAGTTGCCCAAGTAGGTGTAGAAACATATTTAATCATTATTACTGAACATGAAAACAAGGATGGAACAAATGGGTTTTGATTTGGTGTGAGCTGTGACTTGACACGGGTGTTGAGTGTGTCTTTAGGCTGTCTGATGAAAAACCTAGATTGGGTGAGTGCTTATTAACTATACATATACTTGTAGTTTTTTTGTTTCTTATTCGCGCCCCACCCAAGTAGAGCACTTAGTGCCGAACAACCCATTCATGGGGGACGGTGTTTTTTCCAACACTTCAATTAGAGGCTGGTTATTAGATCCATTGTGTTCCCTATTCCGGTTATCCCAAGTGTCCTCGAGTAGGCTGTGATGGCCTGAGGTCCATTATTAGCACAAGAATCTTTGGGAGGGGTGGTTTCAGTGGTTAACCCAGCTGTGTGCAGGCAGGTGGTTTCCAAAGTATCTTCGGGATGAGGCCCATGTGCCTTCGGGCATGGCAGTGGTTGTTCTGGCCTACGTGTTTGCAGGCGGGGTTACGTGTGATAGTTGTAGCCCAAGAGTCTGTGGGTCGTGATAGTGGTTATGGCCCAGGTGTGTGCGGGAGAGTTTTGGGCGTGGGATTGCAGTGAAGTTGTGGCCTAGGTGTGTGCGGTAGGGGTATGGTAGTGGGACTGCGGTGAGAATGAAGGTATTGGTTCGATGCGTACGATGTCTAAATAACCAGTGGGAAAGTGGCGCGGGGTACCCAAATACCATTGTGCTATTACCATACTTTACTTTCCTTGCCTTATTTGGGGAGTGTGCCTTGATGAGGCTTGGGTGGATAGTTTACCTTGCTAGATGTTTTGGTAGTCTCTTTTCTCCCAGGGCATTAGTATGCCTCCCCACTTGTACACGAGAGCTTTAGGTTTTTCCCTACTGATTATACTTGTATGCTCACCCTATGTATATAAAACTGCTTTCAGGATTCCTGGAGGATATCAAGGATCATGCTGGACCGTACTAGCTTGGACCTTTGGGATAGTTTCAGTTGCTGTTTTTCATTCTTTGGTACTTTTCATTGTTGTCTCCTTATACATTGTGGATTTTACTTTAGTAACATGCATATGGGAATGGTTTTTTTTATATTTACTTATCTATTTAGTTTTGGTGTTGTGGGATTTTCTATCTTATCTCTCGATCCTATTAAAGAAAAGGGCAATGCCTTCCATTTAGTGTGTGATTATATACCCTTGGTGCTAGTCGCCACTCTTGGACCTATTGAAGGCAGGTCTTGGGGGTCATTATCTCTCCTTCAGCATGAAAAAGGAAGGGTCTGGAAGTCTGTTGTCCCTTCCCTCATCTTGGTGAAGGCGGTTCGTGCATAATGGTATAATAGGTGGAGGTTTGAGAGATGGTATGGAGTCTGGAGTTAGGCACAATGAGAATTTCATGAGATGGTAGGGAAACAGTGTTGGCTGACCTTGGTGTGTGAATTAGGAAAAGGAAAACCAGCTAGGACACGAGATTTTAGGGACCCCGTGATCCAATGTAAGGACTCTGGACCTACCAAACCACCAAGTGAGGTCATGCTGATTGCAGGGTAGAGACCCTAGGAAACGTACATTCATCATAAATGACTTGTGTTATCATGTTGTTGGGCTGTTTTGGAGAATTTTAAATAAATAAGAAATTAAAAAGTTTTAATAAAAATTATCCTGCACTACTTGGGCTTAGGCATTCCTTTTTTACCTTGCAGCTATAGCACCCGGGAGACGACCATGAGTTGTACGGGAAATCGAGGCCCAGGAGGTAGACATGGCTGAACGGAAGAGGGCTGATCTAGAGGAGGAGGACGACCAGTGGAAGAAGAAGCTCCGAGCCTTCCAACGACAGACCCTCGAGAAGTATGGGGGCAGTATCTCTGACATGATGATGGAAAGATGGCTAGAAGAACTGGTGATAGCTTTCGGCCTGATTCGGGCTCTGCCTGAGTACTGGGTTCCTCTGGGCATCATCCAGATGTGGGGAGCAGCATGTCAGTGGTGGAAGCTCTACTTGGGGGAGAGGAGAGAGGATGAAGTGGCATGGGCTGATTTCGAGAACGAGTTACGTGCGGAATTCCTCTCTTCTAAGATGAAGGCGGAGAAAAGGCATGAGCAACTCTCTATAACGAACCAAACTTTACATACATGGTAATTACTTCAAAAATTTATGTGCACATATTACAACATATAACAATACCATGAAAGGACCGTATAGGTATAGTTTCTTTAAAAACAGGGAAATATAAACAACTGGTTCATAAAATCAACTACATTGTCTCCTGTTTATTTCATCATATCTAGAGTCCCTTTTTGGCACATCCTACTTAATATCCTTCTTCCTGAACAGGGGAAAAATATACAAAAGGGTGACCTCAAATGCTTAGTAAAGGTAAACAAAATAAATATCAGTCACATCATATTCATAAGAACATAACATTTTGAAAATCATAACTTGAAAAGATGTCATAATATCATGTCATGGGATAAACCATAGTAATGAAAAGTAATCCCAAAAAATTATAACTTAAGACATAAAACTTTTTGGAATACACACATAATCATAGAAAATCAATTCATATTATTCAAGGCTCATTGAAAAGACCATCATAGAGGACAATGTCCATTACTGAACCGAGTTCACTCTTCGTTTCAGTCCTGTATCACTGAACCGGTTTAACTTTCTGTTACAGCCATGTCGATCTCATGAGAAATAAATCTTTACCCAATGCATTGGAGGGAGATATATGTCCCACCCATCTCATAATTAAACCATTCTTATGTGTTCCACAAAATCATAAATCATACATCATAGCATAACCCATGTAATAAAAATGGGATTCTTAAACATCATGCCATCATAACATAACCCATATAAGATAAAAGGACATCATAAAATTAATTCCATAATAAAACAATAAAATCAATGTAAAAATAGGTATAGAAACATAACCCAATTTTATCATAGATGGAAAATAATTTTGATAAAACACTTGAACTCCATTCTTGAGGAAAATATCCTTTCTACTTAAAAAACATTTTTTCTTTTCTTAACATGTCATAAATTTTTAAACTAAAAGAAGTTGATTAAAAATAAACTTGAAAACTTGTAAAGGATGCTTCATGGAAATAATTTTCTAAAAAAACATTCATTCTGTATAATTTAAAAAACATTCTTCTCATACTTTGGCCGGAAAAGTCAAAAAGTAACTCGTACGAAGAACGACAAAAGATTCCATTAATATCTTTTACTAAAGACTCACCAAAGGGTAAAATTGGATTTAAACAATTTTATGAGGATGGAAATAACATTACATATTGAGGAAACATGGATGTGGATGATAAAATACACCCTAGTAAATACCAAAGTACAAACAATCTCGGATCAAAATGAGATTGTGAGATTTTCCCTTACCTTGGGTCTGATATGCTTATTATGAATTCGAACATACTTTAATATGGTTTAAATAATGTTAATTGACTTATTAAAGAATCATATTCGTTGTTAAGATATCATATATGGTCATATTTGTATCTTCTTAGTAGTAATATTTCATTGCTACTTGTTATTCGGGTGTTTATTTCTTTATGTTCTTATGCATGTTTTGTCAAATAAGTTCTTATTCCTCTTTATGGGATATAGATACATAATTTATAGAATGGTATTAGTGTAATATGTATCATATTAATTCATTTCATTTCATTTATATAATCATTATTCAATGACGATCATATAGAACGAGTCGTATCACATCGTGGAGACGGTAGGCCGTACGTACGCACGAGCGATGATATCATTCCCATGATCGTGGAATTGTATTGAAGTGTATGTATAATATTTCAGAAGCAATAAAACATTACAATAATCATATATAGTAATTTATTTATACCATTACACCCATCCAAGTAAGGTGGTGGTGGAAAGCATATTACACCACGGCGTGGAGACGGTATTCCGTACATACACACGTGCGGTGATTTTGTTTACCATAGGATGGATAGGAGGTGAAATAGGGTTATTTCATATTTATAATAACATATCAGTACATGAGGGATACTGATGTTATTACCTCATAATGAAACAACTAAAGAAGAGGGAGTAGAAGAAGAATGGAACTTGAAGAAAACGGTAGAAGGTATTACCTCTTTTTCAAAGTGCCTCCTTTAAACTTTCACTTAGGGCACTAGAGTTGGTCTTTTGAGAAGACCAGTACCTTTAGTAGGTTTCTAAGGAAGTGGGGATGTGAAATGCGCAGGGTTTGGCCGAGCTTGAAGGCTCAAAGTGCTGTGAGGAGGAGAGGGAGGAGGTTCCCTTTTATAAGAGAGGAGAGGGTCACCTTTGAAACTGTAAAAATATTATTTTATTATAAACATATCTTCGGATTGGAAATTTCCAAAAATCATTAAATATGAATATAAGATGACTCATGGTCGAAATAAAATCATCCAATCAGAATTGGACATGTTTTGGATTATATTTTAATCATTATAATCGTATTTATTTAAATCATTTATTAATGAGGTAAATACTACATCATTATTGTCTCATAAATAATTTAATTTATTTGATGTCTAAAAATTATAAAAAAAATACAAAAATCTAGGTAATCTTTTTAGATTTCTAATTAATATTTATAGTAGAAAATGTATTTTATATTACTCCTTATAAAAATTAATTTCTAAAGGATTTTTGGTTAATGCCAATTTTTCCTTTACATTAAATTAATTAATCTAATGTGTCATTGTCTTTCATAAGTAGCTCCATGGGGTCCCAAAATCGACCCAAGGATGCCCATGGTCGGTAATTACTCATAAAATAAGTTATGGACAAGTATTAAGGTAATTTTGAATTATTATAATATTCTTTCAACCTTGAATTACCCTATTTACCTTTAACTGTCGTAAATAAAATTAAAAAGTTACTATTTATCAAAAATCATTTTCATCTTATTTAACAACATTTTACTACTTGATAACAACCATGTATGTTGGATTTTTGAAATTCAATTCATGGAAGTGGTAAAATTTCATTTAAATTAATGATTCAGTTTTTTTAACTACTACTATGTGTTTTCACTATTCATCAAAAATTGAAGTTTTACAGAAAAATACCAAAAATTAATCCTAACCTATATTTGATATTCTGAATTCAAAAATGATGTCCATTTTCTCAAATTAAAAACATAGAATTGGAATTAATTAATTTTAAAATTAATTTCTGTTATCAAAACAAATAGCGTGTTTTTAAAAAACAGTAACTATCAAAAGATCGACACTTGTTTATGTCCAAATTCAAAGTGAAATTAATTCTAGTGACCAACATTGGATTAAATGGTAAAAATATATTCTAATTAAACTTTTAATCCAATTAAAAAGATAACATAACCATATAAATTATTGCGATTAAAAAAGATGTTTTTAATTATAATTTAGCGTGTTTTTACTATTCATTAAAATATGAAGGTTATCAGAATAATATGAAAAATGTATCCAAAGTAAATTTTTATATCCTGATTCCAAAGAAAAATTTTATTTTGTCAAATTGATCTTATAAACCTGTCAAAAATAGATTTAAAGTGGGCATGCCATCAAAAGGCGGCAAAACTGCATTTTTTTAAACATACTTATTTTACCCGAAAAATTTATTTTGTTCTCATAACATGTTCTAGAAAATATGTAAGATGAATAATAATGTTATAAGATTTAAAATTCTGTTAATACTATTCATAACGTCTAGTTTATAATCTTATAATAATATATCATTGTTTAGTGGAACTCAGTATTGCGTACTACCCACACTATCGAGGAAGGTCGCTATTTCATGTAACACTAGTCAAGCTAGTGTTGTGTGCCGTGAAAGATTTCTTTGATGTTGTGTATAACATAAGACATAAAAAAATACTTCCCATAAAATATCAGGGTGTTAAATTCTATTCCCTTTAAAATGAATTTTTTCCTCAAAATTCGCCACTTCATAAAAAATAGATGAGGATAACTCTCCCTCATCATATCCTCAAGCTCCCATGTAGCATTTTCTAATTGGTGGTTCCTCCATAAAACTTTAACCAAGCAAGTGGTCTTGTTTTGTAGATCTTTTTCGCTACGATCCTGAATCTCTATCGGATGTTCCTCATAAGAAAGATCTTGCTCCAGTGGTACAACTTCTGAGCTTAGTACATGGGAAGGATCAGGTATGTACTTTCTTAGAAGAGATACGTGGAACACATCATGAACTTGAGAGAGATTAGGTGGAAGCGCCAATCGATAAGCTACCTTCCCAACACGATCCAGTATTTCGAAAGGACTGATATACGTAGGGGTCAGCTTTCCCTTCTTCCCAAATCTCATTACTCTCTTCCATGGAGATATTCATAATAACACTTTATCACCCACTTGAAACTCTAGGTAATTTGTTCGGTTGTCGGCATAACTTTTTTGTCGACTCTGAGCTTCTCTTATGTGTTGTTGAATAGATCAGAATTTTTCTACCATCTCATAAAAAAGATCAGGTCCTAATAGATTTCTTTCCCCAACATCATCCTAGCAAGTTGGATTTATGCAATTCTTTCCATAAAGAGCTTCTTAAGGAGCCATCTAAATACTACAGTGAAAGCTATTATTATAGGAAAATTCCACCAAATGTAGGTGTTGATCCCAAAAACCATTTAAATACATAGAGCAAGCTCTTAACATGTCTTTTAGAGTTTGAATTTTCCTCTCAGACTGGCCGTCTATTTGAGGATGATAAGCAGTGATGAAACTCAACTCTGTATCTAGAGTATGCAGAAGACTTCTCCAGAACTTCAAGTTAAACCTTGTATCCCGATCAAATATAATGGAAAGTGGTACACCATGCAATCTTACCAATTTTTTTACATATATCCTGGAAAGATGATCCAAAGAGAAATCTCCCCTAATACCAATGAAGTGTGCCAACTTCATAAGATGATCAACTATAACCCAGATAGCATTATTGCTTTTGGATGTTTTAGGAAGTCCAGTGACAAAGTCCTTAGTGATGTTTTCCCATTTCCATTCTGGTATGGGTAATGGTTGTAACATCCCATTAGACTTCAGTCTCTCAGCTTTAACTTGCTGACAAACCAAGCATCGAGAGACATATTCATCCAAATCTCTTTTCAGGCCATCCCACCAGAAGTACTCTTTCAAGTCCATATACATCTTCATGCATCCAGGATTAATAGAGGATGAATAACTATGAGCTTCATCCAGCAACTCCTTTATTAATTTGGGGATTAGAGGAACACAAACCTGATTCCTGAACCTTATTATCCCGTCACAAGCAAGGTTGAATTCAGGAACATTTATCACCTTCTTTTGTAACTCTACATCTTATTTTTGTGCCTCTTTAATCTTCACATGTATAGATGGTTAAAAATTCATCTAAGAAAGATAATATTTTTCCCCTTCAATTATAATTCCATGATCCATCCTTTATAAATCCATAAACATCGGATCTTTTGTGATCCTAATCATGGATAAGCTAGCATGGTCTTGTCAACTTAATGTGTCTACCACCTTGTTTACTTTCCCATGGTGGTAATAAATTGAGCAGTCGTAATACTTAATCATCTCCAACCATCTTTTTTTGCACATATTCAGCTCCTTTTGTGTGAAAATATACTTTAAACTTTTGTGATTAGTATAAATATCACACCTTTCACCATAAAGATAATTCCTCCAAATCTTTAATGGAAATATTACCGCAGCTAACTCTGAATCATGTGTTGGGTAATTTTGCTCATGAATTTTCAACTTTCACAAGGCATAAGCTATCACCATATAATTTTGCATGAGAACACACCCCAATCCCTTCTTGGATATGTCAATGTAGATCACAAACCATTCTCTACTACAAGGTAGTGTGAGCATAGGTGCACTGGATAACCTTCTTTTCAATTCATTGAAATTTTCTTCACACTTCTCCATCCACACAAACATAACTCCTTTTGGAGTCAACCTGGTGAGTGGATTAGATAATCCTGAAAAATCTTTCAGAAAACGTCCAAAATATCCAGGAAAACCAAGAAAACATCGGATCTTAGTGACTGTTGTTGGTCTCGACCATCTTTCGATAACCTCTGTTTTTGCTGGATCCACAAATATCCCCTCTTTTCAGATTATGTGACCTAAAAATGAAGCTTTTTGAATCCAAAATTCACACTTGGTAAATTTGGCATAATTCTTCTCCTTTATCAAGGTCTTCAATACAATTCTCAAGTGATCTTCATGTTCTTCCTTTCTCATTGAATAGACAAGAATATCAACTATAAAGACTACCAAAAACTGATCATGATAGTCTCGAAAGACACTATTAAGCAGATCCACGATGATAGTAGGGGCATTAGTAAGACCAAATGGCATCACTATAAATTCATAGTGTCCATACCTTGTACAGAAAGTCGTCTTTGGTTTATCCTCCCTTTTAACCCTAAATTGATGATGACCTGGATGAAGATCAATCTTGGAAAAGTATTTATCTCCACGTAATTTGTCAAATAAGTCATCAATGCACGGGAGAGGATATTTGTTCTTGATAGTGATCTTGTTAAGTTCTCTATAATCAATGGAGAGTCTCATTGATCCATCTTTCATCCTAACAAACAGAATAGGTGCTCCCCATGGTGACACACTAGGTCGTATGAATCCCTTATAAATATTCTCTTAGAGTTGCTTCTTCAGTTCCTGCAACTCAATTGGGGCATTTCTATAAGGTGTCTTTGATATAGGCATGGCACCCGGTATGAGTTCTATTGAAAACTCAACTTCACGATTTGGTGGAAGACCCAGAAATTCCTCCGGAAAGACATAATCAAACTCTTGTACAATGGGAATATTCATAATCGTGAGTTTCTCAGCAACCATTTGAGATAAATAACCTTCATTTATTGGAATCAAGACCCATAAGATAGATGAAATTTCCTCAGGAAGGTTATATCCATCCTTACATCGATAGACGATCATAGATTGATCAAGAATATTAAATGTGATTATCCTACATTGGAAATTGATATGAGCTCCATATAAAGAAAGCCAATCCATGCCAAGAATCATATCAAATTCCACTATAGGAGGGATCACAGGTTTTGCAGGAAGCACTTTCCCAAAAACTTAAATTGGAGAAGAATTATAAACTTTTGATGCGACCGTTGTGCCATTAAGAGTTTTCACAGCTAACTCAACATCTAATTGTTGAAGTTATACAGCGATACCCTTAGAAAATTCTTCAGAAATAAAAGAGTGGGTGGATCCAGAATCAAATAAAAAAATGTCAACTTTATAGTGGATGGTAAGTGTACCTTTAACCACTTTCTTATCGTACTCCACATCGCCGATAGTAATTGCATGTGACTTTCTGTTGCCTTCGGCCTTAAGAGTTTGTTGACGTCGATCATCATCAACAGCCCTTGGATTGGGCATTGATTGGAATAATGACCCATCTCTTTTTACATGAAACATTGAAGTGTATGAGGTGGATTCTGTGTATCCCTTTCTTTGTTCGCATCATTAGACATCTTCTTCCAATTATTTCGACATTCAACTTCCCGATGACCTTCTTTTCCACACTTAAAACATTTTTTTGTCCGTTTAAGACAATTCCCTCAATGCTTCTTTCCACAATTTGAGCCTAAAGGAAAATTAATCGCTTTTTCAGTGTGGTCTTTAGATTTTCCGTTGAATTCCATTTTCCTCATCTTATCAAACCCATATGATCGATGGGTTACTCCAATATGCATCTCAACCTTGAGAGCACATCGAAAAATTTCCTCATGGCTATTGAAGTACCTTATGGCTAACGCCCTTCGAAGACTTGGTCTTAAGACACCAAAGAATCGATCGATTTTACTCTCAGGTTGGATAATAATTCCGAAAGCGTACCATGAAAGTCTTGTAAAATTAGCTTCGTAGGTACCAACTGATTCATCATCCTTTTGCTTCAGTTCAAGAAACTCCTTCTCCATCTTTGTTCGGAGAATACGAGGGAAGTACTTATTGAAAAATAAGTTCTTGAACTTGTCCCATTCCACAGACTCAATTTCATCTCTTTGCCTCGTATTCTTGATAAGATTCCACCATTGATCAGCATCACCTTCCAGAAGATACACTACTAAGATGACTTTTTCATGTTCAGGACATTGTAGAACTGAAAATATCATTTCAGTGGTACTAATCCATTGTTCATCTACTAATGGATCAGAAGGCTCGCTAAATGAAGGTGGACGCTTCCCCATGAAGGATTCAACAGAATGTTACTCCTTCCTTTGCTCGTTTGGAAGTCCTGCATGGTTCATAGATTGAGAAAGTTGTATGAGCATGGATACAATATTTTTCATTCCATCTCCCATAACATTTGGTTGCTCAGGGTGACAATAATTACATTTCCCATCGCATTCAGCATTATCATGGTTCCTTCGGGTTCCATCCATTGACTAAAACCAAGAAGTATAGTGTGGGAAACACTAATAATAATAGGAAAACCACATAATCAAGAATAAAATTTCACACTTAAGGTCTTATCATAGGTCTTTCATGACCATTTATAAAACACTGATATTGTGTTCTATGCTTAGACTTATCCTTAGGGTTCTTACTAAGGTTTTCACATCCTAGTTTCCAATTGTTGACTATACCTTTCCTCTGATACCAACTATAACGACCCATACTTTATATACATGGTTATTACATCAGAAATTGAAGCACACTTATTACAACATATAACAAAACCATGAAATGACCGTATAGGTATTGTGTCTTTAGAAACAAGGAAACATAAACAACTAGTTTAAAAAATCAACTACATTGTCTCCCATTTATTTCATCATATCTAGAGTCCCTTTTTGGCGTATCCTACTTAAAATCCTTCTTCCCGGCCTGGGGAAAAGAAAACATAAAAAAGGGTGAGATCAAATGCTCAGTAAAGGTAAACAAAAGAAATATCAGTCATATCATATTCATAAGAACATTACATCTTGATAATCATAACCTACAAAAGAGGTCATAATATCATGTCATGGGATAAATCATATTAATGAAAAGAAATCCCAAATAATCATAGCTTAAAACATGAAACTTTGTGGCATACACACATAATCATAGTAATCATTTCATATTAGTCAAGGCTCATTTCCAAGACCATCATAGAGGACAAAGTCCATTACTGAATCGAGTTCACTCCTCGTTCTAGTCCTGTATCACTGAACCAGTTTAACTTGTCGTTCCAGCCATGTCTATCTCATGAGATATAAATCTTTACCCAATGAATTGGAGGGAGATATAGGTCCCACCCATCTCATAATGAAATAATTCTTATTTGTTCCACGAAATCATAATTCACACATCATAGCATATCCCATGTAATAAAAATGGGATTCTTAAACATCATGCCATCATAACATAACCCATATAAGATAAAACACTTGAACTCCATTCTTGAGGAAAATGTCATTTTACTTCAAAAACATTTTTCCTTTCTTAACATGTCATAATATTTGAAAGTAAAAGAAGTTTATTAAAAATAAACTTGAAAACATGTAAAGAAAGCTTCTTGGAAATAATGTTTTAAAAATCCATTCATGCCGTATAAGTTAATAAAACATTCTTCTCGTACTTTGGCTGTAAAAGTCAAAAAGTACCTCGTACGAAAAACGACAAAATATTCCTTTCATATCTTTTACTAAAAAATCACCGTAGGGTAAAATTGGATTTAAAAAATTGTAGGAGGATTGAAATAATATTACATATTGCGGAAACTTGTATGTGGATGATAAAATACACAGCAGTAAATATCAAAGTACAAACAATCTCGGATAAAATTGAGATTGTGAGATTTTCTATTACCTTAGGTATGATATGCTTCGTATGAATCCGAACCTCCTATAATATGGTTTAAATAATGTTAATTGACTTATTAAAGAATCATATTCATTGTTATGATATCATATATGGTAATATTTTTATTTTCTTAGTAGCAATTTTTCATTGCTACTTGTTATTCTGGTGTTTATTGCTTTATGTTCTTATGCGTGTTTTGTCTAATAAGTTCTTATTCCTCTTTATAGGATATAGATACATCATTTAAAGAATTGTATTAGTGTAATATATATCATATTAATTAATTAATTTCATATATATAATCATTATTCAATGAAGATCATATAGAACGAGTCGCATCACATCGTGGAGACGGTAGGCTGTACATATGCACGAGCGATGATATTGTTCCCATGATCATGGAATTGTATTGAAGTGTATGTATAATATTTCAGAATCAATACCACATTAAAATAATAATATATAGTTATTTATTTACACCATTATACCCATCCATGTAAGGTGGTGGTAGAAAACATATTACACCACGGCGTGGAGACGGTATTCCGTACATACGCACGTGCAGTGATTTTGTTTACCATAGAATGGATAATACATGAAATAGGGTTGTTTCATATTTATAATAACATATCAGTGTATGATGGATACTAATGTTATTACCCCATAATGAAACAATGAATGAATAGGGAGTAGAAGAATAATATAACTTGAAGAAAATGGTAGCAGGTATTACCTCTTCTTTGAAGTCCCTCCTTTAAACATTGTCTTAGGGCACTAGAGTTAGTCTTTTGAGAATACCAGTACCTCTAGTAGGTTTATAATGAAGCAGGGAAGTGAAATAGGAAGGGTTTGGCTATAACAAACCATAATTTATATACATTTTTATTACTTCATAATTGAATCACACTTATTACAAAATATAACAAAACCCTGACAGGACCGTATAGGTATAGTGTCTTTAGAAACTGGGAAACATAAACAACAGGTTTACAAATCATCTACATTTTCTCCCATTTATTTCATCATATCAAGAGTCCCTTTTGGAATATCCTACTTAATACCCTTATTCTTGACCTGGGGAAAATAAAACATACAAAATGGTGAGCTCATATTCTCAGTAAGGGTGAACAAAAGAAATATCAATCATAAGAACATAACATTTTAGAAATCTTAACATGAAAAAGAGATCATAATATCATATAATGGGATAAATCATAATAGTAAAATGTAATCCCAGTAATAATAACTTAAAACATGAAACATTGTGGCATACACACATAATCATAGGGAATCATTTTTTATTAGTCAAGACTCATTGCCAAGACTATCTTAGCGGACAAAGTCGATTTCTGAACCGAGTTCACTCCTCGTTTCAGTCCTATATCACTGAAGCAGTTTAACCTGCCATTCCAGCCATGTGTATATCATGATATATAAATCTTTTCCCAATACATTGGAGGGAGATATAGGTCCCACCCATCTCATAATGAAACCATTCATATGTGTGCCACAAAATCATAAATTATACATCCCAGCATAACCCATGTAATAAAAATGGGATTCTTAAACATCATGCCATCATAACATAACCCATATAAGATAAAAATACATCATAAAATTAATTCCATCATAAAACAATAAAATAAAAGTAAAAAATAAGGATAGAAACAGAACCCTATTTTATCCTAAATGGAAAATAATTTTGATAAAACACATGAACTCCATTCTTGAGGAAAATATCCTTTCTACTTCAAAAACATTTTTCCTTTATTAATATGTCATACAATTTTAAACTAAAAAAGTTGATTAAAAATAAACTTGAAAAAATTTAGAGGAATCTTCTTGAAAATAATGATCTAAAAATCCATTCATTCCGTATAAGTTAAAAAACATTCTTCTCGTACATTGGCCGGAAAAGTCAAAAAGTACCTCGTACGAAGAACGACAAAAGATTCTATTCATATCTTCTACTAAAGACTCACCGAAGGGTAAAATTGGATTTAAACAATTTTAGGAGGACGGAAATAATATTAAATGTTGAGGAAACATGGATGTGGATGATAAAATACACCCCAGTAAATACCAAAGTACAAACAATCTCGGATAAAAATGAGATTGTGAGATTTTCCCTTACCTTAGGTCCGATTTGCTTCGTACGTGTCTGAACCTCCTGTATAATGATTTAAATAACGTTATTGACTTATTCTACAATTTCTACTTTTTGTTATGATATCATATATGGTCATATTTTTAGCTTCTTATTAGTAATATTGCATTGTTACTTGTTATTTGGGTGTTTATTTCTTTTTGTTCTTATGCGTGTTTTGTCGAATAAATCCTTATTCATCTTTTTAGGTTATAGATAAATCATTTCCAGAATGGTATTAATGTAATATATATCATATTTATTCATTAAATTCATATATATAATCATTATGCAATGAATATCATGTAGAACGAGTCGCATCACATCGTGGAGACGGTAGACGTACGTACGTACGAGCGATGATATCATTCCCATGATCGTGGAATTATATTGAAGTGTATGTATACTATTTCAGAATCAATATCACATTAAAATTATAATGTATAATTATTATTTACACCATTATACCCATCCAATTAAGGTGGTGGTGGAAAACAGATTACACCACGGCGTGGAGACAGTATTTCGTATGCACACACGCGTGGTGATTTCATTTTCTGTAGGATGGATAGAAGGTGAAATAGTGTTGTTTCATATTTATAATAACATACCAGTATATGAGTTATACTGATGTTATTACTTTATAATGAAAAAACTATGGAAGAAGATTTTGAAGAAGAAAGAAATTGGAAAGGATTGGTAATGGATATTCCCTCTTCTTTGACGCGCCTCCTCTTAACCTCCTCTTAGGGCAGTAGGGGTGGAATTTTAAGAAGACCAGGACCTCTAAAATATTTATAGGGAAGTGGAGAAGATAATTTGTTTGGGTTTTGCCGAGCTTGATGTCTCAAAGTGGTGTGAGGAGGAGTAGGAGGAGGTTCCCTTTTATAAGGGAGGAGAGGGGCACCTTTGGAAAAACTAAAAATATTATTTTATTATAAAGTCATATTCGGATTTTAATAGCTCCAAATTGATTTATTTAGAAGCTAAGGTGGGTATGGGTCGAAGTCCTCTCATCCAATAGAATTTGGACAAGTTTAGGTTAATATTTTAACCTTATCATTTAGATTTAACTTTAAGTTCAATAAATTTACTTTTACCGTGTCTCCTTGTTGTCTTACACTATAAGGTTAATAAACATTCAATAACAAGCCAAACGAACCCCAAGTTGTTTATTGTTAATATATATAACTTATAAAAGTTATTTTTCTTAACCTTAGATTCTTAGGAATAAAATAATAATTAATAATATAATATTTGTTTTAAAAACTATTTTATGTCAATTTTGACACTATTTGGTAAATGATTTTTGTGAAAATAAAAAAAAACATTATTAGTTCAAAAAAAGGTAATTAAATCCATTCTAACATGCCATATTAACTTATAAAATTATTTGTATTTATAAAAAGTCTCAAATTAGATTTATTAGTGTATTTATAATATCAATTATGTTAATATTTTGTTTAATAAGGTAATTACTGCATCATCATTGTGTCATAAATAAATTGAATTATTTAATGTCTAAAAATTATAAATAAAATTCAATTATGTAGAAAATATTTTTATCTTTCTAATGAATATTTATAGTCGAATTTATATTATGTATAGCCCTATATTAAATATCTTTTAGTGATTGAACTTTGATTTTAACTATTTTAACTCTTCTTTAAATAAAATAATATAAAATGTCCTAATATAATCCAACTGGATCTAAAGTGTAATATTTTATCCCTAAGGTTTTTTTGGTCGAATTACACTTATCCAATAGAATTATGACATGTGTTAGGGTAATAATAATATCATTTTTACCCTTAATTTCCCTATTTACTTTTAACCGTGATAAATAAAAGTAAAATGTTACTATTCAAAAAAAATTATTTTCATCTCATTGGGCCACATTTTACTTACTAACATCAACCTTGTCTCTTGGATTTTTGAAATTACATTCACAAAAGTTGTAAAATTATGTTTTATGTAAATTTGCAAATTCTCCTAGGAGGTGGGTAAAAGACGGTCAAAAGTTCAATAAAATTTTTATATATCGAAAATTATTATAAAATGACTCAAATGAATTACATTGAAATTATATAGGTATTATGTATCAATTTTTACCTAACATATATTGAAATAAAATAAATAATTATTTAAATAAAAAGTCACTTTTTAAATAGTAACCCAGTGTTTTCACTATTCATCAAAAATTGATAGTTTTCAGAAAAATACCAAAATTTCAACCTAGGCTAATTTCGATATTCCGAATCCAAAAATTAAGTCCATTTTGAAAAATAATGTTTAAAAATTTTTAAAAAGTGGTTATTACTATTCTTAATGGCTAGTTTTAATAATATTTTAATAGCATATCGTTGTTTGGTGAAACTCGGTATTGCTTACAATGCAAGCTATCGAGGAAGGCCACAATTGCGTGTAAAGAAAGACAAGCTAGTGTTGTGGGTAGTGAAAGATTTCTTTGATGGTGTATAAAAACAAAATATTTCTCATACAAATCGCGGGTGTTACCTTCTACCCCCCTTAAAATTAATTTCACCCTCGAAATTATTCACTTCGTAACAAACAGATGAGGATACCTCTCCTTCATCATATCCTCAAGCTCCCATGTAGCTTCTTCTAATTGGTTGTTCCTCTATAAAACATTCACCATGTGAGTGGTCATGTTTCATAGAACTTTTTCGCTACGATCCAAAATCATTATCGGTTTTTCTTCATAAGGAAGATCCTGCTCCAGCGGTATAACATCTGAGCTAAGTACATGTGAATGATCGGGTATGTACTTTCTTAGGAGAGATACATGGAACACATCATGAACGTGAGAGAGATTCGGTGTAAGCGCCAATCGGTAAGCTACCTTCCAACCAGATCCAGTATTTCAAAAGGACCGATATACCTAGGGCTCAGCTTTCCCTTCTTTCCAAATCTCATTACTCTCTTCCAAGGAGATATTCGTAAGAACACTTTATCACCCACATCAAACTGTAGGTCTTTTCTTAGGTTATCGGCATAACCTTTTTGTCAACACTGAGATGCTCTTATGTGTTGTTGAATAGATCAGACCTTTTCTACCATCTCATCAACAAGATCAGGTCCTAATTGCTTTTTTTCCCCAACTTTATCCCATCATGTTGGAGTTCGGAATTTCATTCCATAGAGAGATTCATAATGAGCCATCTGAATACTATAGTGAATTCAATTATTGTAAGAAAATTCCACCAAAGGTAGGTGTTGATCCCAAACACCTTTGAAGTCCATAGAGCAAGCTCTTAACATGTCTTTTAGAGTTTGAATTGTTCTCTCAGACTGACCGTCTGTCTTTGGATGATAAGCAGTGCTGAAGCTCAACTCTGTATCCAGAGTATGATGAAGACTTCGCAAAAACATTGAGGTAAACCTCGGATCCCGATCAGATATAATAAAAAGTGGTACTCCATGCAATCTTACCACTCCCTTTACATATATACTGGCATTCTGATCAAGAGAGAAACCCTCTCTAATAGTAATGAAGTGTGCCGACTTTGTAAGATGATCAACTACGACCCATATAGAATTATTTCCTTTGGATGTTTTAGGAAGTCTGGTGACAAAGTCCATAGTGATGTTTTCCCATTTCCATTCAGGTATGGGTAATGGTTGTAACATCCCCATAGACTTATGTCTCTCAGCTTTAACTTGCTGACAAACCATGCCTCGAGAGACATATTCAGCAACATCTCTTTTCATGCCACCCAACCATAAGTACTCTATCAGGTCCATATACATCTGTGTTCTTCAAGGATGAATAGAGAAAGAAGAACTATGATCCTCCTCCAGTAGCTCTTTCTTTAATTCTGGTATGGGAGGAACAAAAACCCGATTCATGAACCTTATTATCCAATCACAATAAAGGATGAATTCAGGAACATTTCTCACCTTCTTTTGTAACTCTACATCTTCTTTTTGTGCCTCTTTAATATTCACATGTATAGATGGTTAATTATTCATTTGAGAAAGATAAGATTTTTCCCATTCCATTATAATTCCAAGATCCATCCTTTGTAAATCCATAAATATTGGATCTTTTGTGATCCTCATCATGGATAAGCTGGCATGGTCTTGTCAACATAATGTGTCTGCCACCTTGTTTGCTTTCCCAGGGTGGTAATGAATTGATCAGTCGTAATCCTTAATCAGCTCCAACCATCTTCTTTGACGCATATTCAACTCCCCTTGTGTGAAAATACACTTTAAACTTTTATTATCAGTATAAATATCACATCTTTCACCATAAAGATAATGCCTCCAAATCATTAATGCAATGATTACCACAGCTAACTCCAAATCATGAGTTGGGTAATTTTGCTCGTGTATTTTCAACTGTCATGAGGAATAAGCTATCACCATATCATTTTGCATGAGAACACACCCCAATCCCTTCTTGGATGCATCACTTTAGATCACAAACCTTTCTCCACTACAAGCCAGTGTGAGCATAGGTGCACTGTATATCCTTCTTTTTAACTCCTTGAAATTCTCTTCACATTCCTCCGTCCACATGATCTTAACTCCTTTTAGAGTCAACCTAGTGAGTGGATTAGATAATCATGAAAACACATTCACAAAACGTCTATAATATCCAGCCAAACCAAGAAAACATCAGATCTCAGTTACTGTAGTTGGTCTTGACCATCTTTCTATAACCTCTGTTTTTGCTGGATCCACAGATATCCCCTCTTTTGGGATTATGTGACCCAAAAATGAAACTTTTTGAAGCCAAAATTCACACTTGGTAAATTTTGCATAAAGATTCTCCATTCTCAGGGTCATCTATACAATTCTCAAGTATCTTCCTTGCTCTTTGAATAGATAAGAATATCGTCTATACAGACTACCAAAAACTGATGAAGATAGTCTCTAAAGACTCCATTCATCAGATCCACGAAGATAACAGGGGCATTAGTAAGACCAAATGGAATCACTATAAATTCATAGTGTCCATAACATGTATGGAAATCCGTCTCTGGTATATCCTCCCTTTTGACCCTTAATTGATGATACCCTGAACAAAGATCAATCTTGGAAAAGTATTGAGCTCTTCATAGTTGGTCAAATAAGTCATCAATGCATGGGAGAGGATATTTGATCTTGATATTGATCTTGTTATGTTCTCAATAATCAATGCAGAGTCTCATTGATCCATATTTCTTCTTAACAAACAAAATTAGTTCTCCCCAAGGTGACGCACTAGGGCATATGAATCCCTTATCATGATTCTCTTGGATTTGCTTCTTCAATTCCTACAACTCAATTCAGGCCATTCAATAAGGTGTCTTTGAAATAGGCATAGCACCCGGTATGAGTTTAATTGAAAACTCAACTTCACGATTCGGTGGAAGACCAAGAAATTCCTTTGGAAATACATCATCAAACTCTAGTACAATGGGAATATTCTTAATCGTGAGTTTCTCACCAACCATTTGAGATAAATAACCTTCATTTAGTGGAATCAAGACCCATAAGAGGGAAGAAATTTCCACTGGAAGGTTATGTTCATCCTTGAATCGATAGACGATCATATATTGATCTGGAATATGAAATGTGACTTCCCTTCTTTGGAAATTGTTATGACCTCCATATAAAGAAAGCCAATCCATGCCAATAATAACATCAAATTCCACTATAGGAAGGATCAGAATATTTGCATGAAGCACATTCCCACAAACTTCAATCAGAGAATAATTATAAACTTTTGATGTGACTTTTTTTTCCATTAGGGTTTGTCACAACTAGCTCAACATCTAATTTTTGAGGTAATACGACAATACCCTTAGAAAATTCTTCATAAATAAAAGAGTGGGTGGATCCAGAATCCAATAAAACATTTTCTACTTTATTGTGGATGGTAAGTGTACCTTTTACCACTTCATTATCGTACTCTACATCGCTGATAGAAATTTCATGTGACTTTCCTTTGTCTTTAGACTTAAGAGTTTGTTGACATCGATCATCATCAACAACCCTTGGATTTGGGCATTGATTAGCATAATGCCACATTTCCTTGCACATGTAACATTGATGTGTAGGAGGTGCACTATGTGTAGCCTTTTCTTTGTTCGCATCACTAGACATCTTCTTCCCATCATTGCGTCATTCAAATTCCCGATGACCTTCTTTTCTAGATTTGAAACATTTACTTGTCCCCTTAAGAAAACTCCCTCCATGTTTCTTTCCACACTTTGAGCATAAGGGAAAATTCATCTTCTTTTCAGTGTGGTCTTTAGATTTTTTCTTTGAATTCCATTTTCCTCTTCTTATCAAATGAATATGACTGATGGGTTAGTCCTATCTCCATCTCAACCATGAGATCACATCGAACAATTTCCTCGTAGCTATTGAAGTCCCTTATGGATAATGCCCTTCGAAGACTTGGTTTTAAGCCACTAAATAATCAATCGATCTTACTCTCAGGTTGGATAATAATCCCGGAAGCATACCTTGCAAGTCTCATAAAATTTGCTTCGTAGGTACCAACAGATTCATCATCCTTTTTCTTCAGTTCAAGAAACTCTTTCTTCATCTTTGATCGAAGAATATGAGGGAAGTTCTTATTGAAAAATAAGTTCTTGAACTCATCCCATTCCATGGATTCAATTTCATCCCTTTTCCTCATATTCTTGATAAGATTCCACCATTTATCAGCTTTAACTTCCAAACGATATACTGCTAAGATGACTTTATCATATTCAGAACATTGAAGAACTGAAAATAACTTTTCAGTAGTACTGATCCATTGTTCAGCAACTAATGGATCAGTAGACCCACTGAAAAAAGGTGGACGCTTTCTCATTAAGGATTCAACATAATGTTTCTCTTTCCTTTGCTCGTTTGGAAGTCCTACATTATTCATAGATTGAGAAAGTAGTGTGAGCATGGATACAAGATTTTTCATTCTAGCTCCTATAACGTTTGGTTTCTCAGGGGGACAATCATTGAATTTCCCGTCGCATTCCACATTAACACGGTTCCTTCGGGTTCCAGCCATTAACTAAAACCAAGAAGAATTGTGTGAGAAACACTAATTATAATTGGAAAACCACACAATCAAGAATAAAATTTCACACTTAAGGTCTTATCATAGGTTGTTCATGGCCATTTCTAAAACACTAAGATTGTGTTCTATGCTTAGACTTATCCTTAGGGTTCTTACTAAGGATTTCACATCCTAGTTTCGAAAGGTTGACTATACCTTTCCTCTGATACCAAATATAACGACCCATACTTTACATAAAATGTTATTACTTCATAATTGAAGCACACTTATTACAACATATAACAAAACCATGAAAGGACTGTATAGTTATAGTGTCTTTAGAAACTGGGATACATAAACAATTGGTTCATAAATCATCTAAATTGTCTCCCATTTATTTCATCATATCTAGAGTCCCTTTTGACATATCCTACTTAATAACCTTCTTATTTACCTGGGGAAAAGAAAACATACAAAAGGGCACGCTCAAATGCTCAGTAAGGGTGAACAAAAGAAATATCAATCATAAGAACATAACATTTTGGAAATCTTAACCTGTAAAAGAGATCATAACATCATATCATGGGACAAATCCTAATAGTGAAATGTAATCCCAATAATCATAACATAAAACATGAGAATTTGTGTCATACACACATAATCATAGGGAATCATTTCTTATTAGTCAAGACTCATTTCCATGACTATTTTAGCGGACAGAGTCCATTTCTGAACCGAGTTCACTCCTCATTTTAGTCTTGTATCACTGAACCGGTTTAACCTGCCGTTCCAACCATGTCTATCTCATGAGATATAAATCATTACCCAATGTATTTTAGGGAGATATAGGTCCCACCCATCTCATAATGAAACCATTCTTATGTGTGCCACAAAATCATAAATCATACATCATACAATAACCCATGTAATAAAAATGGGATTTTTAATCATCATGCCTGCATAACAGAATCCATATAAAATAAACGAACATTGTAAATATAATTCCATCATAACATAATCCAATCAATGTAAAAATAGGGATAGAAACAGAACCCTATATTATCTTAGAGGGAAAATAATTTTGATAAAATGCTTGAACTCCAGTCTTGAGGAAAATATCTTTTCTACTTCAAAAACATATTCCTTTCATAACATGTCATTTAATTTTAAACTAAAAAAAGGTTATTAATAATAAACTTGAAAACTTGTAAAGTAATCTTTATGAAAATAATGTTCTAAAAATCATTCATGCCGTATAATTTAAAAAAAAATTCTTCTCGTACTTTGCCCAGAAAAGTCAAAAAGTACCTCGTACGAAAAAGGACAAAATATTCTGTTCGTATCTTTTAATAAAAACTCACTGAAAGGGAAAATTGGATTTAAAAAATTGTAGGAGGATGGAAATAATATTACATATTGAGGAAGCATGAATGTGGATGATAAAATACACCCCAGTAAATACCAAAGTACACACAATCTCGGATAAAAATGAGATTGTGAGATTTTCCCTTACCTTAGGTCTGATTTGCTTTGTACGTGTCCGAACCTCCTGTATAATGATTTAAATAATGTTATTGACTTATTCCGGAATTTTAATCATTGTTATGATATCATATATGGTCATATTATTAGATTCTTATTAGAAATATTTCATTGTTACTTGTTATTCGGGGGTTTATTTCTTTTTGTTCTTATGCGTGTTTTGTCGAATAAATCCTAATTATTCTTTTTAGGTTATAGATAAATCATTTCCATAATGGTATTAGTGTAATATATATCATATTTATTCATTAAATTCATTTATAAAATCATTATGCATTGAATATCATGTAGAACAAGTCGCATCACATCGTAGAGACGGTAGGCCATACGTACGCACGGGCGATGATATTGTTCCCATGATCGTGGAATTGTATTGGAGTGTATGTATACTATTTCAGAATCAATATCACTTTAAAATAATCATGTATACTTATTCTTTACACCATTATTCCAATCCATGTAAGGTGGTGGTGTAAAATAGATTACACCATGGTGTGGAGACGGTATTCCATATGTACGCACGCACGGTGATTTCATTTTCCATAGGATGGATAGAAGGTGAAATAGTTTTGTTTCATATTTATAATAACATATCCGTATATGAGTGATAATTATGTTATTATTTCATTATGAAACAACTATGTAAGAAGTAGTTGAAGAAGAAATAAATTGGAAAGGATCGGTAATGGATATTACCTCTTCTTTGACGCGCGTCCTTTAACCTCCTCTTATGGAAGTAGGGATGGTCTTTTAAGAAGACCGGGACCTCTAGGATATTTATAGGTAAGTGGAGAAGTAAATTTTTCAAGGTTTGGGCGAGCTTGATGGCTCAATGTGGTGTGATGAGGAGAGGGAGGAGGTACCCTTTTATAAGGGAGGAGAGGGGCACCTTTGGAAAAACAAAAAATATTATTTTATTATAAAGTCATACTCGGTTTTTAATAGCTCCAAATTGATTTATTTCGAATTTAAGGTGGTTATGGGTCGAAATCATCTCATAAAATATAATTTATACAAGTTTAGGTTACTATTTTAACATTATCATTTAGATTTAACTTTATGTTCAATAATTTTACTTTTACCGTGTCTTCTTGTTTTCTTACACTATAAGGTTAATAAACTTACTATAACAAGCCAAAAGAATGACAAGTTGTTTATTAATAATATATATAACTTATCTAAGTCATTTTTTTTAGCCTTCTAATTCTAGGAAAAAATAATTATTAATAATATAATATTTGTTTTAAAAACTATTTTATGTCAATTTTGACACTATTTGGTAATTGATTTTTTTGAAAATCAAAACAGAATTATTAGTTCTAAAAAAGTTAATTAAATCCATTATAACATGTCATATTGACCTATAAAATTATTTTAATTCAAAAAAAGTCTCAAATTATATTTATATGGGTATTTATAATATCAATTAAGTTAATATTTTTTTAATAAGGTAATAACTGCATCATCATTGTGTCATAAATAAATTAAATTATTTAATGTGTAAAATTTATAAATAAAATTCTATTATGTAGGAAATATTTTTAGCTTTCTAATGAATATTTATAGTCGAATTTATCTTATGTATAACCATATATTAAAAATGTTTTAGTTATTAATCATTGATTTTAACTATTTTAACTCTTCTTTAAATAAAATAATATTAAATGTCCTAATCTAATCCAAGTGGACCTAAAGGGTAATATTTTATCACTAACGTTATTTTTGGTCGAATTACACTTATCCAATAGAATTAGGACATGTGTTAGGGTAATAATAATATCATTTTTACCCTTAATTACCCTATTTACTTTTAAACGTGGTAAATAAAAGTAAAAAATTACTATTCACCAAAAATTATTTTCATCTCATTGAACCACATTTTACTTACTGACATCAACTGTGTCTCTCGGAGGTTTGAAATTCCATTCATAAAATCGGTAAAATTTTGTTTTATGTAAATTCGCAAATTCTCCAAGGAGGTGGGTAAAAGACCGTCAAAAGTTCCATAAAATTTTTATATATCTAAAATTATTATAAAATGACTCCAATGAATTACATTGAACTTATACAAATATTATGTATCAATTTTGATCTAAAATAAATTTAAATAAAATAAATTATTATTAAAATAAAAAGTCGGTTTTTAAATAGTAACCCATTGTTTTCACTATTCATCAAAAATTGAATGTTTTCAGAAAAATACCAAAAATTCACCCTAGGCTAATTTTTATTTTTTGAATCCAAAAATGAAGTCCATTAAGAAAAATAAAGTTTATAAAATTTCAAAAAGTGGTTATTACTATTCATAATGGCTAGTTTTAATAATATGTTAATAGCATATCGTTGTTTTGTGAAACTCGGTATTGCGAACAATGCAAGCTATCGAGGAAGGTCATGATTTCCTGTAAAGAAAGTCAAGATAGTGTTGTGTGTAGTGAAAGATTCCTTTGATGGTGTATAAAAACAAAATATTTCTAAAAAAATCTTGGGTGTTACATTGGCCGAGCTTGAAGGCTCAAAGTGGTGTGAGGAGGAGAGGGAGGAGGTGCCCTTTTGTAAGGGTGGAGAGAGGCACCTTTGGAAAGTGTGAAAATATTATATTATTATAAACTTATCTCCAGTTTCAAAAGGTCCAAAAATCATTAAATATAAAGATAAGATGACTTATTTTCGAAATAAAATCATCCAATTAGAATTGGACATGTTTTGGAAAATATTTTAATCATTATAATCTTATTTATTTAAATCATTCATTAATGAGGTAAATACTGCATCATTATTGTGTCATAAATAATTTAATTTATATGATGACTAAAAATTATAAAGAAAATACCAACATGTAGGAAATATTTTTAGCTTTCTAATGAATATTTATATTCTAAGAGATAATATATTTATCCCCTTATAAAAATTAATTACTAAAGGATTTTTTTGTTAATGCTAATTTTGCCTTTACATAAAATTAATTAATCTAATGCGTCATTGTCTTTCATAAGTGGCTCCATGGGGTCCCAAAATAGACCCAAGAATGCCCATGGTCGGCCATTACTCATCCAATAAGGTTGGGAAAAGTGTTAAGGTAATTCTGAATTATTATAATAATTTTTTAACCTTGAATTACCCTATTTACCTTTAACCGTGGAAAAAAAAGTAAAAAGTTACTATTCACTATAGCGCCCTGACCCCAGCTACCCAGAGTCGGTGAATTACTTCGTAACATTGGCATGATCACAAAAGATCAAGTCTCGAAAGACCGATTAGTTTAGTAGCCTTGGAAACACTAGATACATTCGTAAACGTTACATTACATCATAAAGTGAAGAACTACAATAACAAAGTATCCATAGTCCACTCTCATATCCTCTTCTGACAATCCCTGCAGGTCATTCATAAAATATTTCTTCACATCCTGGAAAATATTAAAACATTGAAAGGGGTGAGCTCAGATGCTCAGTAAGGATAACAATATTGCGGAAGCTTTCATAAATAAACATAAACATTTAAGGCAATGTATAACTAAAACAAAAGCCTTTTAAACTTGAACATCAACATAATATGGAAAAAGTAAAATGAGATAATGACATTCACTTCTTCACATGGATATTCTACTGGTCGAATAATCACATGAAATATCAATAACCACTTTCATAATGAGGGAATGTATAATGCCAGACATTCTGAAACATTTTGTCAAGGCCTCAGCCAAGACGTCTAAAATGATTAAGGCCTTGGCAAAAATCACAAATCAAATGGGGAAAGGGCCACAGCCAATTCCACGTCTAGTTGTCTCATGAGACCTACCGATGCATCGAGGAGCTATAGTGGGCTCCACCCGTCACTTATTAAGTCCAATACATTCCTCATATGAATAGGTTTAAACATATCATAAACCATAACATAATCGTATCACATAAAACATGCATAAAGGAAACATAACATTTCCACATTTCAATCACAAGATATCAATACAACACATTGATATAATAAAAACTCTTTAAAAACCATTTTCAATACCAAAATAAAAGAAAGTTAAAACTTTGTATTTATTTTTCATAAAAAAAAGATGGCTTGTAGAGGAAGTTGAAACTCAAATAATGGTCACGGCGGCGGAGAAGTCGTTGTCGCCGCATAAGTACGGAAAGAAAAACATTCCCTTTTGTCGTTTAGCAAAATTATTCGTATAAAAAAGATTCCTTTTGAATAAACGTAAAAGTCAAAGGGGTTTATACACCGTATAAAATAATGTTGTGTATAAAACCAAATATGCCTCAATGAAAGGGGATTGAGACGAAGTCCTTAAAAAGATCATTTTTTAAAATAAATTACATCTATAATGTGTATTCACTATAGTTACACATAAAGAAAGTAAAAATACAAAATAATACATAATAATATCATGACATCATTTGAAAGTAGGAGATTAACCTAAAGAATGGATGTTGGGTTATGAAATTCCCTTACCTCGTGTCCGACTTGACTCAACCGTTATTTAACCTCCTGAATAATAAACTAAAGTTAATATCTACCTTATTAAGAACCATTTTCAATTTAATTATCCTTTTTATATCACTTATTACAATGTTATGAACATTATGTAATTATTTAAGTTAATAACGGTCGTTTTGTCGATTTTTGGTACTTGAGTCAACAATAAACTTCTTATAATTACAAGTTGTTTATGTGGTAAAATATCCATTATCTCCAGAATTATATTCATGATTTAGATGTCATATATATCATATATATCCAGTATATACATTCATTCATAATATTACGTAACATTTGGAGGTAAGAAATGAAATGCACCGTTCATGGAGACGGTAAGCCGTACGTACGCATGAACGCTACTTTCATTTCTATTTCGTATTTAATGGAATGAAATCATAATCATATAAATGTACAATATAATTCCAGTATAATATATCATATAATACCATTTACTCCATCATTTATAAATCCCACATATGGTATTAACGATTCAAATCACTTTGAGGGGGCGGTAGTCCGCACTTCCTAAAATGAAATTATCGCGTTTACCCATAATGGAAATCATAAAGTATGCCATAAATGAGAAATACAGAAGCATAAGTAAAACATAAACATATTATTTATCATATATAAATACAGTGACATCTTAATGGCCACCTTTGAAGGTGTTATATGAGTGTTGAACAATCATCGTTTCGTGAGGCAGAAATTCGCCATCCACAGAAACCGTATGTTCTTTAACCATTATATGTAGGTGTGTGTAAGTGTAGCTCAAATCCTTCTTATAAAAACATCCTAGTATATTGAGGATACTGGTGTTGTTACAAAAGAAATGAATAAAAAGATTTTAGGGGGTTGGAGAAGAAAAATAAAACAAAACAACATTAGAGAAGACATTACCTCAAAATCGGGTAACTCTTTTTGATTTGAGCCAAAGGCTTCCTTGGGAAGAGTTCTGCCCAAAGTGAGGCTTCTAGGAGTAATAGGGGGAAGTTGGGAGAGTATTTGGGCAGAGTTTGGCCGAGCCAAATGGCTTGAATGTGTAAATGAGGTGGGAGAGGTGGGGGCCTTTTATAAGTGGAGAGGAGGGGCACTCTTGGAAAGTAAAGAGAAGTCACTTTATTATTAAATGAGTTTAGGATTTTAGAGGTCCCACACTTATATAATTCAAGGATAAGATGATAAGGGTTCGAAATCTACTCATCCAATAGGTTTTTGACAAGTGTACGCTTTGTATTTTTCATTATCTTTCCATTTTTTTTAAATCGTTAAATAATGAGGTCATCGCTGCATCATCATGATGTCATAAATAATTTAATTTATTTAATGTCTAAAAATTTTAAAAAAAATACTATGATGTAGGAAATCGTTTTAGATTTCTAATGAATATTTATAATCAAAATTTGTACTTGTGTAACCCCACTTAAAAACTGTTTTAGTAAAACAACTCATGTTTGTGTCAATTTAATTTTAACAGTAAATAAATATATATTAATGTCATTTTCCAACCAAAGTGGCTCCATGGGGTCCCCAAGTTGATCCATGAGTTGTCTTGGTCGGCCATGACTCATCCAATAGGAGTAGGAAAAGTTTCAAGCTCATCTCATATTATTAAAACATTATTTTTACCTTAAACTACACTAATTACCTCTAATCGCGATTAAGAACTTAAAAGTTACTATTCACCAAAAAATTATTTTAATCTCATTGAACCACATTTTACTTCTTAATGAAAACCATGTATGTCGTATTTTTGAAAATCAAATCACAGAAGTGGTAATATTTCATTTTAATGAAAAATCAGTTTTTAACAACCACTTAGTGGTTTCACTATTCATCAAAAATTGAAGTTTTTCAGAATAAGGACAAAATTTCACCCTAATCTATAATTGATATTCCGAATTCAAAACTGATGTCTATTTTAAAAAATTCCAAACATATAAGTTGCACTAATTAATTTTATAATTAATTCCCGTTGTTACAACAAATAGCGTGTTTTTAAGAAACAATTTATATCAAAAGATTGGCAATTGTTTATGTCCAATTTCAATGTTAAATTAATTCTAATGACCACCATTGGATAAAATGGTAAAAATATATTCTAATTATACTTTAAAACCAATAAATAGTATAATTTATCACTATAAATTATTTTGATTAAAAAATTTGTTTTTAAGTATTTTTCACTATTCATAAAAAATTATAATTTCTCAGAAAAATACCAAAAATTCAACATAGGGTAATTTCGATATTCCGAATCCAAAAATGAAGTCCATTTTGAAATATAAAATTTCTATAATTTTAAAAAGTGGTTATTACTATTCATAACGGCTACTTTGATTAGTCGCGGTGTTTTAGAACTCGAAGTTGCGTACAATGCAAGCTATTGCATTATTGAATGAGAAGCGTATCATGGAAGCTCGGGGTGTTACATTCTCCCCTCCTTCAATCAATTGCGTCCTCGCAATTTGAAAATTTTCTTTGAAAATAAAAGGTTGAAAATAGAAAATACCTTTGTGGAAAACCCACATCGGAAATAAGGTTAATAAATATATAACATTAAAAGAAAGCAAGATAAGTACAAAGGTCACCCGAGATAGCCCATTCTAGGATTATATGAAAATATGGATATAGAGGAGAAACAAACAATCAAGGTCTAATGGAGAGTTATAGAAAACAGGATTAGGAGAAGGTTTAACTACAAGAAAATCACAAACTTGTGATTGGTTAAACGATCATTGATTCCCCAGTAGGAAAGGTTAACCGACAACATTTTTGTTTTGAGTTAACATTTATAAAGTTGAGGAATTTATTTAGGAGATTTAATAAGAATGTAAGGGAATATACATACTTGTCATGTAAACTTTCATTCTTTAATAAAATTTTACCACAAACCCAACTTTTACTCCAAATGGTAACGGAAGTCAAAAATATTCTATTTATCCTAATTGTATAAGGTTCCAAATGATAACACATACCATTTAGATTAGTAAAATTATTTTGTAATAACCAGGGACTTCCTGTAGGCTAGTGGTAGGAAATAAAGGCCTGTCGCACTTTGATTGTGGGTTCGATTCCTGCAGCTTTGTCTGACGCGATGGGTTATGCCCCACCCTGCAGGTTGTCCTTTTCCTAAAATTATAGTATCATAATATTCCAAAAATAATCTTCATAAATTTTTAAACCATAAAAAATACTATCCAAAGATCAACTTAATCCACTCCAACCTTAATAGTTATCCAAAATACCTCCGTCCAGACTTTTTCTAAAAGGTCTCTAAATTCCAAAATCAATTGTAACATCAGATTCCCCAAACAAAGAAAAGTTTCTCTTATTGTCACATACTAAAAATATAATTACCTTCATCATATTAAAACCTTACTGAAATCAACAAGTACTGCAGTACAATCCTTATATATATATCACATTATTCTAATAACCAAAATATAATCCATGAGTCCAAAAGCACCAATACATTAGTTATTCTGCTTCAACTGTAGTAACAGCATAAGATTGTCCTTGATCCCTTGGCCTTTTCTGAGGTAAGTTTCCCTGACTCTTAGGACATTCATTTGCATAATGACCCATTTCTCTACAATTGTAGCATTCAACTTTGATAGCCTCTTTCTTTCCCTTGCAATCACGAGCCTGGTGACCCTTTTCTCCACATTTATAACAAACACCCATTCCTTTTAGGCACGTACCAGGGTGATTCTTCCCACAATTATCACATAATGGAAAATCCTTCTTTCCCTTTTTCCCTTTATCTGTCTCTTGTTCCCCCGTTATCTTCTTCTCTTGCTTTACTTTGTTGTCATAAGATTTAGAGAATTCCTTTTCTGTCTTGATAGCACATGAGACAATACCTTCGTATGATGAGAAGGATTGTGATACTAAAGCTCGACGGAGAAATGGTTTTAACCCATCAAAGAAACGATCAATCTTATTCGTTGGGTTACGTATATAATCGGCAGCATGCCTCGCTAACCTTGTAAAGTTAGCCTCATACTTTGCGACATTCACATCCTCCTTCTACCTCAGACTCAGAAATTTCCTTTCCATATCTGCTCGATGGTCACGAGAAAAGTATTTTTCTAAGAACAGCTCTTTGAACTCCTGCCATTCCATGTTTGTTAATTCATCATATTCCATTGTGTTTTGAATTAGTGACCACCATTGATCGGCATCTCCAGTGAGGCGGTAAACTTCCATGACAACTTTCTCCCTTTCACTACTCCCCAAGGCTTGGAATATTTTCTCTAAGGAATTTATCCATTTCTCATCTACTATAGGATTTGTACTCCCATTGAAGGTTGGTGGTTGTTGCCTCATGAAACGGTCTAGCATTGATCCTCCAAGTTGCGGATCAGGGTGCTCCATATGAGTACGGTTGTTATTCATAACCTGCGTGAGTTGTCCCAGTACGGTGAGAAGCTGATCAGCACCAGTTGTATCACTAGCTCCACCATAATTATCTTGAGCAGGAGGGTAATCCCTACACGGAGTGCGTGCATTGATACGGTTTCCATTCCTTCCACTAGGATCCATTTCTAAACAATGGAAAAAACTAGATTAGTTTTTGAATCAAAATACATAATTCCATAATTGTAAAATACTTAACATAAATTGAACTATTTATGGACATAATCCATAATCATAAAAATGTTTTCATTGAGGAAGTATATACTCATAACCCTTTATAGTGGTTTATAAAGAGAACAAGAATTATCCTAAGCATATCCCCCGGGAGTGTCGTAACCAAGAGTGCAGCAAGGCCCGTTGTCGTGCACCAGTTCCCGTTCGAGTCTAGCTCAAAGCGGTGTTTTCAGGTTTTACCCCTAGGTACATCTGTGCCAGAGCCGCCTCTACCTACTCGTATCCAGACAGGGATGTATTGCTCGGAAAACTCACAAAATCTCAATAATACCAAAATTCTAGGAAGTTCTTCTATACTAATCCTTAAAGTCTATCTTCGGGCTATGTGCTCTAATCAGAGTTTATCTAAATCTAGCTTCCAAGGTTAGTACTAAACTGCCTCTGATACCAAATGTAGTGCCCCGACCCCAGCTACCCAGAGTCGGTGCATTACTTTGTAACATTGGCATGATCACAAAAGATCAAGTCTCGAAAGACCGATTAGTTTAGTAGCCTTGGAAACACTAGATACATTCGTAAACGTTACATTACATCATAATGTGAAGAACTACAATAACAAAGTCTCCATAGTCCACTCTCATATCCTCTTCTGACAATCCCTGCAGGTCATTCATAAAATATTTCTTCACATCCTGGAAAATATTGAAACATTGAAAGGGGTGAGCTCAGATGCTCAGTAAGGATAACAATATTGCAGAAGCTTTCATAAATAAACATAAACATTTAAGGCAATGTATAACTAAAACAAAAGCCTTTTAAACTTGAACATCAACATAATATGGCAAAAGTAAAATGAGATAATGCCATTAACTTCTTCACATGGATATTCTACTGGTCGAATAATCACATGGAATATCAATAACCACGTTCATAATGAGGGAATGTATAATGCCAGACATTCTGAAACATTTTTTCAAGGCCTCGGCCAAGACGTCTAAAATGATTAAGGCCTCGGCCAAAATCACAAATCAAATGGGGAAAGGTCCACGACCAATTCCACGTCTAGTTGTCTCATGAGACCTACCGATGCATCGACGAGCTATAGCGGGCTCCACCCGTCACTTATTAAGTCCAATACATTCCTCATATGAATAGGTTTAAACATATCATAAACCATAACATAATCGTATCACATAAAACATGGATAAAGGAAACATAACATTTCCACATTTCAATCACAAGATATCAATACAACACATTGATAAAATAAAAACTCTTTAAAAACCATTTTCAATACCAAAATAAAAGAAAGTTAAAACATTGTATTTATTTTTCATAAAAAAAAGATGGCTTGTAGAGGAAGCTGAAACTCAAATAATGGTCACGGCGGCGGAGAAGTCGTGGTCTCCGCATAAGTACGGAAAGAAAAACATTCCCTTTTGTCTTTTAGCAAAATGATTCATATAAAAAAGATTCCTTTTGAATAAATGTAAAAGTCAAAGGGGTTTATACACCGTATAAAAGAATGTTGTGTATAAAACCAAATATGCCTCAATGAAAGGGGATTGAGACGAAGTCCTTAAAAAGATCATTTTTTTAAAATAAAGTACATCTATAATGTGTATTCACTATAGGTACACATAAAGAAAGTAAAAATAAAAAATAATACATAATAATATCCTGACATAATTTGAAAGTATGAGATTAACCCAAAGAATGGAAGTTGGGTTATGAAATTCCCTCACCTCGTGTCCGACTTGACTCAACCGTTATTTAACCTCCTGAATAATAAAATAGAGTTAATATCTACCTTATTAAGAACCATTTTCAATTTCATTATCCTTTTTATATCACTTATTACAATGTTATGAACATTATGTAATTATTTAAGTTAATAACGGTCGTTTTTTCGATTTTTGGTACTTGAGTCAACAATAAACTTCTTATAATTACAAGTTGTTTATGTGGTAGAATATCCATTATCTCCAGAATTATATTCATGATTTAGATGTCATATATATCATATATATCCAGTATATACATTCATTCATAATATTACGTAACATTTGGAGGTAAGAAATGAAATGCACCGTTCATGGAGACGGTAAGCCGTACGTACGCATGAACGCTACTTTCATTTCTATTTCGTATTTAATGGAATGAAATAATAATTATATAAATGTACAATATAATTCCAGTATAATATATCATATAATACCATTTACTCCATCCTTTATAAATCCCACATATGGTATTAACGATTCAAATCACTTTGAGGGGGCGGTAGTCCGCACTTCCTAAAATGAAATTATCGCGTTTACCCATAATGGAAATCATAAAGTATGCCATAAATGAGAAATACAGAAGAATAAGTAAAAAATAAACATATTATATATCATATATAAATACAGTGACATCTTAATGGCCACCTTTGAAGGTGTTATATGAGTGTTGAACAATCATCGTTTCGTGAGGCAGAGATTCGTCATCAACAGAAACCGTATGTTCTTTAACCATTATATGTAGGTGTGTGTAAGTGTAGCTCGAATCCTTCTTATAACAACATCCTAGTATATTGAGGATACTTTTGTTGTTACAAAAGAAATGAATAAAAAGAGTTTAGGGGTTGGAGAAGAAAAATAATACCAAACAACATTAGAGAAGACATTACCTCAAAATCGGGTAACTCTTTTTGATTTGAGCCAAAGGCTTCCTTGGGAAGAGTTCTGCCCAAAGTGAGGCTTCTAGGAATAATAGGGGGAAGTTGGGAGAGTATTTGGGCAGAGGTTGGCCGAGCCAAATGGCATGAATGTGTAAATGAGGTGGGAGAGGTGGGGGCCTTTTATAAGTGGAGAGGAGGGGCACTCTTGGAAAGTAAAGAGAAGTAACTTTATTATAAAATTAGTTTCGGATTTTAGAGGTCCCACATTTATATAATTCGAGTATAAGATGATAAGGGTTCGAAATCTACTCATCCAATAGGTTTTTGACAAGTTTACGCTTTGGATTTTACATTATCTTTCCATTTTGTTTAAATCGTTAAATAATGAGGTCATCGCTGCATCCTCATCATGTCATAAATAATTTAATTTACATAATGTCTAAAAATTATAAAAAAAATACTATGATCTAGTAAATCTTTTTATCTTTCTAATGAATATTTATAATAAAAATTTGGACTTGTGTAACCCCACTTAAAAACTATTTTAGTAAAACAACTCATGTTTGTGTCAATTTAATCTTAACATTAAATAAATATATATTAATGTCATTTTCCAACCAAAGTAGCACCATGGGGTCCCCAAGTTGACCAATTGGTTGTCTTGGTCGTCCATGACTCATCCAATAGGAGTAGGAAAAGTTTCAAGCATATCTCATATTATTAAAACATTATTTTTACCTTAAACTACACTAATTACCTCTAATCGCGATTAAGAACTTAAAAGTTACTATTCACCAAAAAATTATTTTAATCTCATTTAACCACATTTTACTTCTTAATGACAACCATGTATGTTGGATTTTTGAAAATCAAATCACAGAAGTGGTAATATTTCATTTTAATGAAAAATCAGTTTTTAACAACCACTTAGTGGTTTCACTATTCATCAAAAATTGATGTTTTTCAGAATAAGGAAAAAATTTCACCCTAAGCTATAATTGATATTCCGAATTCAAAAATGATGTCTATTTTACAAAATTCCAAATATATAAGTTGCACTAATTAATTTTATAATTAATTCCCGCTGTTACAACAAATAGCGTGTTTTTAAGAAACAATTTATATCAAAAGATTGGCAATTGTTTATGTCCAATTTCAATGGTAAATTAATTCTAATGACCACCATTGGATAAAATGGTAAAAATATATTCTAATTATACTTTAAAACCAATAAATAGTATAATTTATCACTATAAATTATTTTGATTAAAAAATTTGTTTTTAAGTATTTTTCACTATTCATAAAAAATTAGAAGTTCTCAGAAAAATACCAAAAATTCAACATAGGCTAATTTCGATATTCCGAATCCAAAAATGAAGTCCATTTTGAAATATAAAATTTCTATAATTTTAAAAAGTGGTTATTACTATTCATAACTGCTACTTTGATTAGTCGCGGTGTTTTAGAACTCGAAGTTGCATACAATGCAAGCTATTGCATTATTGAATGAGAAGCATATCATGGAAGCTCGGGGTGTTACATTCTCCCCTCCTTCAATAAATTGCGTCCTCGCAATTTGAAAATTTTCTTTGAAAATAAAAGGTTGAAAATAGAAAATACCTTTGTAGAAAACCCACATCGGAAATAAGGTTAATAAATATATAACATTAAAAGAAAGCAAGATAAGTACAAAGGTCACCCGAGATAGCCCATTATAGGATTCTATGAAAATATTGATATGGAGGAGAAACAAACAATCAAGGTCTGATGGAGAGTTATAGAAAACAGGATTATGAGAAAGTTTAACTACAAGAAAATCACAAACTTGTGATTGGTTAAACGATCATTGATTCCCCAGTAGGAAAAGTTAACCGACATAATTTTTGTTTTGAGTTAACATTTATAAAGTTGAGGAATTTATTTAGGAGATTTAATAAGAATGTAAGGGAATATACATACTTTTCATGTAGACTTTCATTCTTTAATAAATTTTTACCACAAACCCAACTTTTACTCCAAATGGTAACAGAAGTCAAAAATATTCTATTTATCCTAATTGTATAAGGTTCCAAATGATAAGACATACCATTTAGATTAGTAAAATTATTTTGTAATAACAAGGGACTTCATGTAGGCTAGTGGGAGGAAATAAAGGCCTGTCGCACTTTGATTGTGGGTTCGATTCCTGCAGCTTTGTCCGACGCGACGGGTTATGCCCCACCCTGCAGGTTGTCCTTTTCCTAAAATTATAGTATCATAATATTCCAAAAATAATCTTCATAAATTTTTTAACCATAAAAAATACTATCCTAAAATCAACTTAATCCACTCCAACCTTAATAGTTATCCAAAATACCTCCGTCCAGACTTTCTCTAAAAGGTCTCTAAATTCCAAAATCAATTGTAACATCAGATTCCCCAAACAAAGAAAAGTTTCTCTTATTGTCACATATTAAAAATATAATTACCTTCATCATATTAAAACCTTACTGAAATCAACAAGTACTGTAGTACAACCCTTATATATATATCACATTATTCTAATAACCAGAATATAATCCATGAGTCCAAAAGCACCAATACATTAGTTATTCTGCTTCAACTGTAGTAACAGCATAAGATTGTCCTTGATCCCTTGGCCTTTTCTGAGGTAAGTTTCCCTGATGCTTAGGACATTTATTTTCATAATGACCCATTTCTCTACAATTGTAGCATTCAACTTTGATAGCCTCTTTCTTTCCCTTGCAATCACGAGCCTGGTGACCCTTTTCTCCACATTTATAACAAACACCCATTCCTTTTAGGCACGTACCAGGGTGATTCTTCCCACAATTATCACATAATGGAAAATCCCTCTTTCCCTTTTTCCCTTTATCTGTCTCTTGTTCCCCCGTTCTCTTCTTCTCTTGCTTTACTTTTTTGTCATAAGACATAGAGAATTCCTTTTCTGTCTTGATAGCACATGAGACAATACCTTCGTATGATGAGAAGGATTGTGATACTAAAGCTCGACGGAGAAATGGTTTTAACCCATCAAAGAAACGAACAATCTTACTCCTTGGGTTATGTATATAATCGACAGCATGCCTCGCTAACCTTGTAAAGTTAGCCTCATACTTTGCGACATTCTCATCCTCCTTCAGCCTCAGACTCAGAAATTGCCTTTCCATATCTGCTCGATGGTCACGAGGAAAGTATTTTTCTAAGAACAGCTCTTTGAACTCCTGCCATTCCATGTTTGTTAATTCATCATCTTCCATTGTGTTTTGAATTAGTGACCACCATTGATCGGCATCTCCAGTGAGGCGGTAAACTGCCATGACAACTTTCTCCCTTTCACTACTCCCCAAGGCTTGGAATATTTTCTCTAAGGAATTTATCCATTGCTCATCTACTATAGGATTTGTACTCCCATTGAAGGTTGGTGGTTGTTGCCTCATGAAACGGTCTAGCATTGATCCTCCACGTTGCGGATCAGGGTGCTCCATATGAGTAAGGTTGTTATTCATAACCTGCGTGAGTTGTCCCAGTACGGTGAGAAGCTGATCAGCACCAGTTGTATCACTAGCTCCACCATAATTATCTTGAGCAGGAGGGCAATCCCTACACGGAGTGCGTGCATTGATACGGTTTCAATTCCTTCCACTAGGCGCCATTTCTAAACAATGGAAAAACTAGATTAGTTTTTGAATCAAAATACATAATTCCATACTTGTAAAATACTTAACATAAATTGAACTATTTATGGACATAATCCATAATCATAAAAACGTTTTCATTGAGGAAGTATATACTCATAACCCTTTATAGTGGTTTATAAAGAGAACAAGAATTATCCTAAGCATATCCCCCGGGAGTGTCGTAACCAAGAGTGCAGCAAGGCCCGTTGTCGTGCACCAGTTCCCGTTCGAGTCTAGCTCAAAGCGGTGTTTTCAGGTTTTACCCCTAGGTACATCTGTGCTAGAGCCGCCTCTACCTGCTCGTATCCAGACAGGGATGTATTGCTCGGAAAACTCACAAAATCTCTATAATACCAAAATTCTAGGAAGTTCTTCTATACTAATCCTTAAAGTCTGTCTTCGGGCTATGTGCTCTATTCAGAGTTTATCTAAATCTAGCTTCCAAGGTTAGTACTAAACTGCCTCTCATACCAAATGTAGTGCCCCGACCCCAGCTACCCAGAGTCGGTGCATTACTTCGTAACATTGGCATGATCACAAAAGATCAAGTCTCGAAAGACCGATAAGTTTAGTAGCCTTGGAAACACTAGATACATTCGTAAACGTTACATTACATCCTAATGTGAAGAACTACAATAACAAAGTCTCCATAGTCCACTCTCATATCCTCTTCTGACAATCCCTGCAGGTCATTCATAAAATATTTCTTCACATCCTGGAAAATATTAAAACATTGAAAGGGGTGAGCTCAGATGCTCAGTAAGGATAACAATATTGCGGAAGCTTTCATAAATAAACATAAACATTTAAGGCAATGTATAACTAAAACAAAAGCCTTTTAAACTTAAACATCAACATAATATGGCAAAAGTAAAATGAGATAATGCCATTCACTTCTTCACATGGATATTCTACTGGTCGAATAATCACATGGAATATCAATAACCACGTTCATAATGAGGGAATGTATAATGCCAGACATTCTGAAACATTTTTTCAAGGCCTCGGCCAAGACGTCTAAAATGATTAAGGCCTCAGCCAAAATCACAAATCAAATGGGGAAAGGGCCACGGCCAATTCAACATCTAGTTGTCTCATGAGACCTACCGATGCATCGAGGAGCTATAGCGGGCTCCACCCGTCACTTATTAAGTCCAATACATTCCTCATATGAAGAGGTTTAAACATATCATAAACCATAACATAATCGTATCACATAAAACATGCATAAAGGAAACATAACATTTCCACATTTCAATCACAAGATATCAATACAACACATTGATATAATAAAAACTCTTTAAAAACCATTTTCAATACCAAAATAAAAGAAAGTTAAAACTTTGTATTTATTTTTCATAAAAAAAAGATGGCTTGTAGAGGAAGCTGAAACTCAAATAATGGTCACGGCGGCGGAGAAGTCGTGGTCGCCGCATAAGTACGGAAAAAAACATTCCCTTTTGTCGTTTAGCAAAATGATTCATATAAAGAAGATTTCTTTTGAATAAACGTAAAAGTCAAAGGGGTTTATACACCGTATAAAAGAATGTTGTGTATAAAACCAAATATGCCTCAATGAAAGGGGATTGAGACGAAGTCCTTAAAAAGATCATTTTTTAAAATAATGTACATCTATAATGTGTATTCACTATAGGTACACATAAAGAAAGTAAAAATACAAAATAATACATAATAATATCATGACATAATTTGAAAGTAGGAGATTAACCCAAAGAATGGAAGTTGGGTTATGAAATTCCCTTACCTCGTGTCCGACTTGACTCAACCGTTCTTTAACCTCCTGAATAATAAACTAGAGTTAATATGTACCTTATTAAGAACCATTTTCAATTTCATTATCCTTTTTATATCACTTATTACAATGTTATGAACATTATGTAATTATTTAAGTTAATAACGGTCGTTTTGTCGATTTTTGGTACTTGAGTCAACAATAAACTTCTTATAATTACAAGTTGTTTATGTGGTAGAATATCCATTATCTCCAGAATTATATTCATGATTTAGATGTCATATATATCATATATATCCAGTATATACATTCATTCATAATATTACGTAACATTTGGAGGTAAGAAATGAAATGCACCGTTCATGGAGACGGTAAGCCGTACGTACGCATGAACGCTACTTTCATTTCTATTTCATATTTAATGGAATGAAATCATAATTATATAAATGTACAATATAATTCCAGTATAATATATCATTTAATACCATTTACTCCATCCTTTATACATCCCACATATGGTATTAACAATTCAAATCACTTTGAGGGGGCGGTAGTCCGCACTTCCTAAAATGCAATTATCGCGTTTACCCATAATGGAAATCATAAAGTACGCCATAAATGAGAAATACAGAAGCATAAGTAAAACATAAACATATCATATATCATATATAAATACATTGACATCTTAATGGCCACCTTTGAAGGTGTTATATGAGTGTTGAACAATCATCGTTTCGTGAGGCAGAAATTTGCCATCCACAGAAACCGTATATTCTTTAACCATTAGATGTAGGTGTGTGTATGTGTAGCTCGAATACTTCTTATAAAAACATCCTAGTATATTGAGGATACTGGTGTTGTTACAAAAGAAATGAATAAAAAGAGTTTAGGGGGTTGGAGAAGAAAAATAAAACAAAACAACATTAGAGAAGGCATACCTCAAAATCGGGTAACTCTTTTTGATTTGAACCAAAGGCTTCCTTGGGAAGAGTTCTTCCCAAAGTGAGGCTTCTAGGAGTAATAGGGGGAAGTTGGGAGAGTATTTGGGCAGAGGATGGCCGAGCCAAATGGCTTGAAAGTGTAAAAGAGGTGGGAGAGGTGGGGGCCTTTTATAAGTGGAGAGGAGGGGCACTCTTGGAAAGTAAAGAGAATTCACTTTATTATAAAATGAGTTTCGGATTTTAGAGGTCCCACACTTATATAATTCGAGGATAAGATGATAAGGGTTAGAAATCTACTCATCCAATAGGTTTTTGACAAGTGTACTCTTTGGAGTTTATATTATCTTTCCATTTTATTTAAATCGTTAAATAATGAGGTCACCGCTGCATCATCATGATGTCATAAATAATTTAATTTATTTAATGAATAAAAATTATAAAACAAATACTATGATGTAGGAAATATTTTTAGCTTTCTAATGAATATTTATAATCAAAATTTGGACTTGTGTAACCCCACTTAAAAACTGTTTTAGTAAAACAACTCATGTTTGTGTCAATTTAATTTTAACATTAAATAAATATATATTAATGTCATTTTCCAACCAAAGTGGCTCCATGGGGTCCCCAAGTTGACCCATGGGTTGTCTTGGTCGGCCATGACTCATCCAATAGGAGTAGTAAAAGTGTCAAGCTCATCTCATATTATTAAAACATTATTTTTACCTTAAACTACACTAATTACCTCTAATCGCGATTAAGAACATAAAAGTTACTATTCACCAAAAAATTAGTTTAATCTCATTAAACCACATTTTACTTATTAATGACAACCATGTATGTCGGATTTTTGAAAATCAAATCACAGAAGTGGTAATATTTCATTTTAATGAAAAATCAGTTTTTAACAACCACTTAGTGGTTTCACTATTCATCAAAAATTGAAGTTTTTCAGAATAAGGCCAAAATTTCACCCTAAGCTATAATTGATATTCCGAATTCAAAAATGATGTCTATTTTAAAAAATTCCAAACATATAAGTTGCACTGATTAATTTTATAATTAATTCCCGCTGTTACAACAAATAGCGTGTTTTTTAGAAACAATTTATATCAAAAGATTGACAATTGTTTATATCCAATTTAAATGTTAAATTAATTCTAATGACCACCACTGGATAAAATTGTAAAAATATATTCTAATTATACTTTAAAACCAATAAATAGTATAATTTATCACTATAAATTATTTTGATTAAAAAAGTTGTTTTTAAGTATTTTTCACTATTCATAAAAAATTAGAAGTTCTCAGAAAAATACCAAAAATTCAACATAGGCTAATTTCGATATTCCGAATCCAAAAATGAAGTCCATTTTGAAATATAAAATTTTTATAATTTTAAAAAGTGGTTATTACTATTCATAACGGCTACTTTGATTAGTCGCGGTGTTTTAGAACTCGAAGTTGCGTACAATGAAAGCTATTGCATTATTGAATGAGAAGCGTATCATGGAAGCTCGGGGTGTTACATTCACTAAAAATTATTTTCATCTTATTGAACCACATTTTATTTCTTGATAACAACCATGTATGTCGGATTTTTGAAATACAATTCACAGAAGTGGAAAAATTTCATTTAGATGAATGATTCGGTTTTTTTACTACTATTAAGTGGTTTCACTATTAATCAAAAAATTGACGTTTTCAAAAAAATACCAAAAATTCACCCTAAGCTACATTTGATATTCCAAATTCAAAAATTAAGTCCATTTTTGTAAATTCACAACATAGAAGTGGCATTAATTAATTTTAAAATTAATTTCCATTATCAAAACAAATAACGTGTTTTTAAGAAACAATAACTATCAAAAGATCGACACATGTTTATGTCCAAATTCCAATTGAAATTAATTTCAGTGAACAACATTGGATTAAATGGTAAAAATATATTCTAATTACACTTTAAAACCAATTAAAAAGATAATTTAACCATATAAACTATTGCGATGATTTTTTTTAATTATAATATAGCGTGTTTTTACTATTCATTAAAATATGATGGTTATCAGAATAATATGAAAAATTTATCCAAAGTAAAATTTTATATCCTGATTCCAAATAAGAAGTTTATTTTGTCAAATTGAACTTATAAACCTGTCAAAAACTAGATTTAAAGTGGGTGCACCATCAAAATGCGGCAAAACTGCATTTTTTTTTAAAATACTTATTTTACCCAAAAAATTTATTTTGTTCTGATAACATGTTCAAGAAAATATGGAAGATGAATAATAATGTTATATGATTTAAAATTTAGTTAAAACTGTTCATAACGGCTAGTTTATAATATTATATTAATATATCATTGTTTAGTGAAACTCAGTATTACGTACTACACACGCTATCGAGGAAGGTCGCGATTGCGTGTAACGAAAGCCAAGCTAGTGTTGTGTGCCGTGAAATATTTATCTGAGGTTTCGTATAACATAAGACATTAAGAAAATACTTCTTATAAAATATCATGGTGTTACACTCTCCCTCAAGTAGGGGAGTATGTTAGTAAGGGATTTGGGGATCAAGTTCAAGGACCTCCTCCACATTTCCACGGACCTATTTCCAGATGAGGTGTCTTGGGCGAGATGTTTAGAGGAGGTGCTCTGACCCTCCCTCTAGTATGCTGTCACCCCTTCACCCTGCCGACATACATGGAGGTCCAGAAGAAGGCCGAAGTGGTGGAGAGGATGCATGCTCTAGGATGTGTGACATGAGAGGGGATCCAACTGGGATCGTCGAAGGGGAAGGCTGTCAGCACCAGACCACCAGCATCAGGGCCCTCTCAGTTCAGACCAGCAGGGAACAGGCCACAACAATTCCAATTTTGGTCCTCTGATCCTCACCCTTTCCCTTCGGGCCCTGGACCGAGGTGCTTTGTCTGTGGGAGCCATGGACATATCTGGAATTAGTTCTCGGACCGAGTTCAGTACGACAATGGCAGATAGGATCAGCACCCGCTTCAGTAGCAGCTTCTAGCTTGGCCCTTCCAGCAGCAGCAGCAGGGGCAACGAGCTTCGGCTCCTTCGAGGGTAGACGTTGTAGGGGGTGGCCGACCTCAGGGCGCTCCTCAGGGACCTTGACCAGGGCATGGTCAGGGAGGCGGTCGGCAGCTGAGGGGCATAGGAGCTGGGCGTGGACAGTTGCATGTCGTGGAGGCAGCACTTCTAGCGGGACCAGAGGTTGTTTGAGGTATGATTAGTTTGTTTAGTACCCTTGAATATGCCATGTTCGATACCAGAGCTTCATGCTCCTTTGTTTCACCCAGTCTAGCCCGTGCTTTGGGTCTAGATGACGAGATACTTCCAGAACCCTGACCTTTTTTTAGTTTTGTATAGTTTTATTTATACTTGTGGTGGAGCGTTTTACCTTGTTGGCTATGAAATATGTGGTTTTTCATTCCTATGAATGTGTGTGAAAAGTCTTTGGTATGGGGAGGGGAGGACCCGACCCCTAATCAAGACGTATTAAGGTGGATGTGATTAAACCCGTGCGGGCGAGTCAGTGCCTCCCAAAGCAGATAGTATTTTGACATGGGGGAAGAGACTCCCCAACACACATGATTGGGTAGTTTGACATGGTATGATTCTTGTTTCTTAAGAGGATTGTGTTTTTAGTTAACAATGACGTTCACTCCTCAGAGGTATCTTTCGAGGTGGTTGTTCGGACCCTCTCTTTTTTTATGGGTTGTTTTGATTCGTGAGGGAAAGAATAGTTTTAGAGGTATATGATGTAATGTCTCAAGTTCTTGGAGGTCCATTAATTTGTAAAAATTTGATATTTGGTGTTCTGGGTAGTCTTGGAATGTTATCAAGGCTTCTCGGTGATTTTTTAACCCCTAACGGTTGGCCTACCGGTAGCCTTAGCCTACCGGTAGCCTTATCCTACACGTAGTAGTCCTCCTATTGGCTCGGTCTGCCCGTACCTGCAGCCTACCTGTAGCTCAGCTACCGGTCGCTTTCAGCCACCGGTAGCTCTCGACTACCGGTCGCTCCAGCCTACCGGTAGCTCAGCTACTGGTGGCCCTTGCCTACCCCCACAAGTTTTCCCAGTGGCGCCCCTTTTTTTGGTAAATTGGATTTTAAGCCGCGTTTTGACCCCGTGTAAACCCATTATTTGGGATTAATTAAATGTTGGTGAGGTTTTCATCTATATTAACCTACCCTAAGGGTGGGGACTCTTTAATGATGTGTGGGGCCGCGTGGTCAATCCTGGACCCCCGCTCCTAACGCGGTTTCACGTTCCATTCTCCTTATCTCAACCGTCCCCATCCCTTATAAACCAATGGATTCTCCCTGTGTTTCTTTTTCTCGGCCACCCTGCGATCGTTTTTTCTACTCGTGCTTGTGTTCCTGAGGCCCCACCCCTTCAAATTGTGCATCCCTTGTTACTGGATCATGAAGAGAAGCTTCGATCGTCGATCAATCAGGTAGGGTTTCACCTTCAACTATCCTTTCTATGTATCTTGTGGGGTGGGTATGATTTTTCTTCGGTAGAATTGGATGAACCAAAGATTAATGAAGATAATAAATGGATTCTATGAATGAAGGGGAAGGGTGTGACCACTGCTCTATTTTTCTCTTTCATGATTGATGATTTCGGATTTGTGAGGGGTTACCCCTACTGACAATCATGGCCATTGGTGGTCTTTCTCTATGCACTAATAAACCCTTACCCCTTGAGATGTTTAAATAGCTTGTAAATGATTGGTTTTGAAACCTGCTGTGTAATGGAAATTGGTTAATTACGTATATTTGGCTAAATGAATTGGAAGCACCAGGATGAAATCCTTTTCTATGATAACCCCGGTTTAGGCCCAGTGGAATTGAAATCATGGAGTGTGTTAAATCTTTTAAATCTGAAAATACCTATTGAGTATGCCTCGTGTTGGTAGTGTGGTTGGGTTGTTTACTTTATGGGCCATTTGTTGGTGATCGTATGGTTTTCTTTGGTGGGGGCTTGGTTGTTGGGTGATGTGGGTGGGAATGGGATCCCATGTTGTTATGGTTTCGCTGGATGAAAAATTTGTGGTTGTGTGGTTATGTTGCTTATATCACTAATTGGGGTGGAATCCTCTATTGTTGAGGAACGCTTGGCTTCTGGAGTTTGGGAACATAGGGAAGTATCTTGGGGTTTTCCTTGGTTCCATTACTTTGAGGGATATCACTTATCCATTTTTGGGGTTGTGACTTTACAAGAGAACTGGGTGTGAATATTTAAGTTGATGTTTGACTGTACTCTTTCCTTGGCTCGTGCTTATACTTCCTAGTTGCCCAAGTAGGTGCAGAAACTTATTTAAACATTATTATTGAACATGAAAACAAGGATAGAACAAATGGGTTTTGATTTGGTTTGTGTTGTGACTTGACACGGGTGATGAGTGTGTTCATTAGGTTGTCTGAAGAAAAACCTATATTTTGTGAGTGCTTGTTACCTATACATATACTTGTAGTTTTGGTGTTTATTATTCGCGCCCCACCCAAGTTGATCACTTAGTGTCGAACACCCCCATTCATGGGGGAGGGTGTTTTCCCCAACCTTTCAATTAGTGGCTGGTGATTAGATTTTTTCTTATCCCTTTTCTAGATATCCCATGTGTCCTCGGGCAGGCTGTGATGGAATGAGTTCCATTATTTTCCCATGAATTTTCGAGCGGAGTGGTTGCGGTGGTTAGCCCAGGTGTGTGCAGGCAGGTGGTTTCCCAAGTATCTTTGGGATGAGGCCCAGGTGTCTTCGGGCGAGGCAGTGGTTGTTCTGGCCTAGGTGTTTGCAGGTGGGGTGACGTGTGACAGTTGTGGACCAGGTGTATGCGAGCTGGATAGTGGTTATGGCCCAGTTGTGTGAGGGAGAGGTTTGGCAGTGGGACTGCAGTGAGGTTGTGGCCCAGGTGTGTGTGGGCGGGGTATGGTAGTGGGACTATGACAATAATGGAAAGATTTGTTCGATGTATTGGATGTCTAAATAACTAGTGGGAAAGTTGCACTGGGTACCCAAATACCGATGTGCTATTACTATAATTTACTTTACTTGCGTTATTTGGGGAGTGTGCCTTGGTGAGGCTGGGTGGATAGTATTCCTTGCTAGATGTTTTGTTCATCTCTTTTCTCACAGGGCATTAGTATGCCTCCCCACTTGTGCATGATAGCTTTAGGTTATTCCCTACTGAGTATACTTGTATGCTCACCCTACTTATATAAAACTGCTTTTAGGATTCCAGGAGGACTTTAGGGATCGTGCTAGACCATACTATCTTTGAACTTTGGGATAGTTGCAGTAGCAATTTTTATTTATTTGGTACTTTTCTTTGTAGTCTCATTATACATTGTGGATTTTACCTTTCTAACATTCATATGTGAATGGTTTTTTTTGCTTTACTTTTCATTTAGTTTTGGTTTTGTGGGATTTTCAATCTTATCTCCCTATCCTATTAAAGAAAAGGGTAATGCCTTCCATTTAGTGAGTGATTATATACCATTGGTGCTAGTCGCCACAGTAGGACCTATTGAAGGAGGTTCTATGGGGTCATTATCTCTCCTTCAACTGGGAGAAGGAAGTGTCTTGCAATCAAATGTCCCTTCCCTCATCTTGTTGAAGGTGGGTCGTGACAACATACCCCATAATTCATAGGATCATCTGTCTTGGTGCTAGCTGAAGGGTGGATTAAAGAACTATAAAATATTATTGATGGCATGGGTTGTTCAGAACATCAAAATTATAGTCTCTCTATTTACCGTTTTGTAGGTGAAGCTGATCAGTGTTGGTCGGTGGTGAAAAATATCCGGGATAGTGAGAATAATGATGCTCCAATTTGGATGAATTCGAAGGTATGTTTCTTAAAAAATATTTTCCTAAGTTGGTTCATCTTAGAATTGAAAAAAATTCCTGTAATTGAGGCAGGAGGATGACTCAGTGGCTTCTTATGAAGAAAAATTCACTTGACTAGAAAGGTATGCTCTAAATTTCATACGAGATCTTGATAGTAAGATCAACCATTTTTACTCAAGATTAAATCCAAAGTATCAAAGTTCTTTAGCTTCTACTGAGTTCAAAAGCTATGAAAAACTTGTTCGTTGTGTGGAGAAGGTGGAAATGGAGTTTGATGATGATCAGGTGTTCTTTGAAAAACAACAGAATAAGAGTTTGAGGTGGCATGTGAAAGGGAAGAACTCTCCAAAAAAGTATAATGGTAAGAAACATAAGTTTATATTTTTTGGATGTTGTGGTAAAAATAATGTTGTGGAATGTCTTTTGAATTTTGTTATGTGATACTAATGAGGTAAAATGGTACATAAGGCTCATAATTTCACTGAAAAATATTAGGGTAATTGTAAGACAAAATCTGATTTACAGTCAGTAAAATGTTTTATGTGCAATGAAATGGGTCATTATGCAAATGCGTGTCCAAATAAGAACTCAACCGAAGGAAAGAAGCCATACTACAAGCATAAAGGGGTGTTGAAATCCTTTTCAACTATTTCAGTAGATTTTGGGCCATCAAATAAAGTTCTATCAGGTACATTGTTTGTTTTTTCAGATTTTTCCAATGTGTTGTTTAATTCAGGGTAAACACCCTCTTTCATTTCTGAGAATTTTTCTAGTAAATTGGGAATTCCATCTCAATATATGAATATAGAACTAATGGTAAAAACACCTGGAAAAATGTTGGTACTAAAATAAAACTTAATAACATTCTTGTCCTTGTGTGCAGAAAGAATATACCCCAAAACCTTATTGTTTTCCCTCTAGTAGAGTTTAATGTTATTTTGGGTATGGATTGGATTTCTGTTTATCATGCTACGATTGACTGCAGGGCTAAAGAGGATTCTTTTTAGAATTATTTTTAGTTTGTATACAAAAATGAAGCCTTAATTTTGATAACATATCAGGAAGCTGAGAAATTATTAAAATATGTAAATGAATATTACCTTGCACATATTTTTCAAAACAAAGTAACTATTAAGATTAATGATGTTCCAGTGGTAAATGAGTACCTTGAGGTTTTTTATGATGAGTGTCCAAGTATTATACATGATCAGGAAGTTGAATTTACTGTTGGATTAGTTTCTGCTGCTATTCCAATTTCAAAACCCCCTTATTGAATGGCTCAAATTGAACTTTTAGGGATAAAGAAGAAACTGCGGGAGTTATTAGATAAAGGTTTAATTTGACCTAGCACATCACCATGGGGTGATCCTGTCTTGTTTTTCAAAAAGAATGATGGTTCAGTGAGAATTTTCATTGATTATATAGCATTGAATAACATTACTATTAAGAAGATGTATCCTTTTCCTCAAATTGGTGATTTTTTAATCAGCTCTAGGAAGCTCTGTATTTTTCCAAGATTTAATTGAGATCGTGGTACTATCAGTTGAAAGTGAAAAAAATACATTCTGTAGACCATGTTTTGTACTAGATATGGCCACTATGAATTTGTAGTTATCCCTTTTGGTTTAACCAATGCACCTTCTGTATTCATGAATCATATGAATAGAATTTTCTCTGAGTTCTTGGATAAGTTTTTGGTTGCGTTCATTGATTATATTTTGGTTTATTCCAAAAGTAATGGGGAATATGAAATTAATTTAAGTGTTGTCTTCCAAACCTTAAAAGAAAATAAAATATATAGGAAATTCAACAGGTGTGAGTTTTGGTTACAACAAATTTCTTTTCCTGGTCACATTATTTCAAAAAATGGAATGACGGTTTATCCTGCTAAAACAAAAGTTGTTGAAGAATGGCCAAGACCCACAAATATAACATTGATTTGTAGTTTTCTTGGTTTGGCAGGTTATTAACGGAGGTTTGTTGAAAATTTTTCACGGTTATCTAGTCCGATGACAAAGTTAACTCAAAAAGGGGTTATATTCATTTGGATAAAAGAATGCGATGATTGTTTTCAGGAATTGAAAAGAAGATTGTTGAACACTCCTGTTTTGGCACTTCCATTTCAAAATGGTGAGTTTGATATCTACAATGATGCTTCATTGAAAGGAATTGGATGTGTATTAATGTAGAATGATCAATTAATTTCTTATGATTCACGTCAGTTGAAACCGCATGAGATAAATTACCCTACACAAGATTTGGAATTGGACACTGTTTTTTTATTTCTTTAAAATTTTGGAGGCATCATTAGTACGGAGTAAAATGGGAAATATATACTGATAAAAAAAGTTTAAATTATATATTCACTTAAAAATATTTGAAAATGAGACAAAAGATATTACTGGAATTAATCAAGGATTATGATTTCCTGATCCACTACTATCCGGGAAAGACAAATAAAGTGGCTGATGCTTTGAGTCGAATAAGTAATTCTTCATTATCCATGCTATGCTTAGAACAAGATCCTTAGGTTTTTGATTTGATAAAATTTGGAATAGAATTTTTTGGTGCAGAGAATTTTTATGTTTTGTATCAGGTGTTAATGAGATCATCTCTATTAGACAGAATTATGCAAGCAAAGAAGGAAAATAGAGAGTTGCAGAAAAAGTTAGAGTTGGTGTAGAAGGGTAAGTTGAAAAATTTCAATGTTGATAATGATTGTGTTTTGGGGTTTGGGAAGAGATTATGTGTACCTTGTGATACATTGTTGAAGAATGAGTTGTTATGTGGAACTCATAGTTCCTAGTTTTCAGTTCATCCTAGATGTACTAATATGTACAAAGATCTTCGGGAGTATTACATGTGGGATGGAATGAAAAGAGATATTTCTGATTTTACATTGAAGTGGTTGACTTGTCAGCAGGTTAAAGCAGAGCGGCAGTTACTGAAAGGGATGCTTTATCCTTTAAAAGAACTAGAGTGAAAATGGGAAAATATATCTATAGACTTCGTTGTGGGATTACCGAAGACATCTCGAGGTAATAATGAAATCTAGGTTATTTTTGATCGATTGAATAAATTTTCCCATTACCTTCCTATTCAAGATACATTGTCTCTAGATCAACTTTCTCGGTTGTATGTTTAGTAGATAGTCAGGTTGCATTGAGTTCCCCTTTCCATTATATCTGATCGTGATCGTACATTTACTTCTAACTTTTGTAAAAGACTTCAGAATTCATTAGGTACTGAATTAAATTTTAGTACAACATTTCATACTCAATCAGATAGGAAATCAGAACGAGCAATTTAGACATTGGAGGAAATGTTACGTGCTTGCTTGATGGATTATCAAAGAATTTAGGACCAACATCTTTCTTTGGATGAATTTTCATATAATAACAGTTTTCATTCTAGTATATAGATGGATCCATCTATGATATTATATTGAAAGCAGTGTTGATCTACAGCTTTTTGGGATGAAGTATGTGATAGGATGCTGATGGGACCAGAATTGGAAGAAGATATTGCATAGAAAGTTCAGTTGATTCAGAAGCACATGAGAATAGCTTAGAGTATACATAAACATTTTGCATATAACCGAAGGAACAATCTTTCTTTTGAGGTAGGTGATCATGTATTTCTCAATGTCTCTATATGGAAAAGTGTGATGTGTATTGGGAAGAATGGAAAGTTGAGTTTGAGGTTTATTGGACCTTATGAAATTATGGACAATGTTGGATCAGTTTCATACCGAGTAGCTTTGCCTCCATTTTTATCCCACACACACAATTTTTTTCATGTTTTGATGTTGAGAAAGTATATACCAGATCTATCTCATGTTTTGAGCCCAGAGGTAGTTTAGTTGGGAGAATCTCTCTTATGAGGAACAACCAGTCCTGATTTTTGACCATAGAGAGAAAGTGTTGTAGAATTAAGAAATTCACTAGGTAAAGGTTTTGTGGAAAAACCATATGGTTGAAGAGGCAACATGGGAATCTGAAAATGGTATGAGGGATAAATATGTCCACTTATTTTGATAAGTAAATTTGCAAGGACACAATTCCCAAAAAGGTGGAAGGATGTAAATCCCAGGTAAATAAAGAATAAAACATATTTCATATTTATTAATATTTTTTAATAATATATTAATTTTACTTTAAATGGGATTCTATGTTCGATAGCGTACCCGATACGTAACCGCGGGTTTCCTTGAAATCTTACGTTTCACACGAATAATAAAATATAATTGTTTTAAATGGTAGTTAAATCCTAGATGTTATTTTAATGGGAATGAACAAAACTAACTAAAATATTATTAAACATGTTTGTTAAATTTATATACATTTATCCAATAAAAATATAGAGGCTTGAAATAGGAATGAATCTAATTTTAAGACTAATTTACATTAAAATGTCGATTTGCCACCTTTTAATGGTGAAACCTCTTTAAATATAGTTTTGGTAATATTTATACATTCTATTTGATCAAATAAAATCCTTCTTTATAATGGGGACATCAAAATTTTCTTTGTGAAAATTTTTGGAATTTTTCCGATAAAGATAATTTTTTATTAATAGTGAAAAATATTTTTTTTAATTCCAAACAATTTTTTAATCTAATTTATTTTTGAGGTTATATTATGTTTTTAGTTAGTTTTAATTTGTAATTGTAATATAATTTTACCATTTAATCCAATGGTGGTCATTGGATTGGATTTCACTTTTAAATTGGACATTACCAAGTGTCAATCGTTTGATAGACATTGTTTCTTAAAAACACGCTATTTGTATTGACAATAAGAATTAATCATAAAATAAATTAATGAAACATATATGTTTTGAATTTGATAAAATATAAATCAATTTTGAATTTGGAATATAAAATTTATCTTAGGGTGACTTTTTGGTATTTTTCTAACAAAGGTCAATTTTTGACGAATAGTGAAACCACTTAGAAGTAGTTAAAAACTGACTTTTTCATTTAAATGAAATTTAACCTCTTATGTGAATTGAATGTATAAAATCTGAAATACATTTTTGTCATTATTAAGTATAATTTGGTTCAATTAGATGAAAATAAGATTTGGTTAATAATAACTTTTGACTTTTATTTACCGCGGTTAAAGGTAAATTGGGTAATTCAAAGTAAAAAAGTGTATTATAATTATTCAAAATTATGTTAACACTAGTCATAACCTTATTGGTTGAGTCATGGATGACCATGGACATCCTTGAGTCTATTTTTGGGACCTCATGGAGCTAATTGAGAGTGGTAATGACACTTTAGATTAATTAACTAAAAGTAAAGGCAAAAATGAAATACACAAATATCATTTAGTTAAGAAATTTTTACATAGGGTTATATAAGTTATTGTTTAGACTATAAATATTCATTGGAAATCTAAAATTATTTCCAACATCATGATATTTTGTTATAATTTTTTACATCAAATTAATAAAATTATTTAGGACACAATAATGATGCAGTTTTTACCTCATTAATAAATGATTTAAATAAATAAGATTATAGAGACTAAAATAATATCCAAAACCTGTCCAATTCCTATTGGATGATTTTATTTCAAATATGAGTCATCTTATCTTTGACTTTAATTTGTTTTGGACATTTTTAAACTGAAGATATGTTTAAAATAAAATAATGTTTTCACACTTTACTAAAGAGCCCCTCCACTCCCTTATTAAAGGTGACCACTTCTATCCAATTCCTCACACCCCTCCAGCCTTTTGGTTAATCCAACCTCTACCCAATTATTCTCCCTAAATTACTCTCCTCCTTCTATAATCCTTACCTTAAGCATAAGGCACTTCAAGAAGTCCTTTTGGTTCAAATCAAAGGAAGTTACCCAAATTAAAGGTAAGCGTTTCTCTTAAATTCTTTTCTTTTATTTTACTTCTCCAACCCCTAACCCATTTTTATTAATTTATTTTATAGCAACACCAGTATCCTAAATATAAAAAGATTTTGTTATTAAATGATTCTAACTACAATTACACACACCTCCACCTAATGGGTGAAGAACATAATGTTTCTGTGGATTGAAAACTAACACCTCACGAAACGAAGATAGTTCAATTAACTCTTACCACCTATCATGGTAGCCATTACGATGGAACTATATTTATATATGATTTATATTATTTTTATGTATTCTTTATGCATCTGTATTTTCGATTTATATACTTTTTTTATGGTTTCCATAGTGGGTAAACGTGATAATCTCATTTGAAGAAGGGCAGACTAATGCCCCCTCAATGTTAAATGACTCATTATTGCCTTATGTGTGATGTACAAAGGATATAGTTAATAATATTATATATGATATTATATTTTAATTATAATATAACTTTTTTTCATTATTTTTTTATTCCATTAAAATTTGAAATAGAAATGGAAGTAGCATTCATGCGTACGTAGGGCTTACCGTCCCCATGAACGGTGCATTTCATTTCTTACGTATAAATGATATATAATATTATAAATACATATATATTCTGTATATATAATATATATATGATATATAAATCATTAATATCATTCAGATGATAATGGATATCTTACCACATGAACAAATTGTAATTATAAGGTGTTCATTTTTGACTCAAGTACCAAATATCGAAAAAAATGACCGTTATTAACATAAATGACAATATACTGTTTATAACATTGTAATAAGTGATATAAGAGAAATAAAAAACGTGAAAAATTTTATGAAACAAGTATAAATTAACTTTAGTTTATTATTCTGGATATTAAAGAACGAACAGTTCAAGTTCGACACAAGGTAAGGGACTTCGTCTCAATCTATTTTCAATGAGGCATATTGTGTTTTATACACAAATTTCTTTTATACGGTGTATAAACAACTTTGATTATTACTTTTATTCAAAAAAACATATTTTCTCTATGAATTGTTTTAATAAATAAAAAATTTAATGTTTTTTTCATAAGCAGTGACAACGACCTTTTCTGCCGCCATTAGTATTATTTTATCTACAGCTTCCTTAACAAGCTGAAATCTTTTCAAAAGAATAATAAATATCATATAATCTTTTTACGTATTCTGGTATTGAAAATGGTTTTGATAAAGTATTTGTTATTTCAATAGATTTAAATTATATATTGTGATTGAAATATGGAAATGTTTTCTTTCCTTTATGCATGTGTAATATGTTATGCATGTGTTATGGTTCTTGGACATTATTTACGTATACGGGTGGTTTCGTGATAAACCTAGGGTGGGTGAGACCGAGATAGCTCTCCAATGCATTGGGTAGCGTGACAGAGGTAAACATGAATGATTCTCCTAAAAGATTTAAAGAATATACTATGATGGGTATTCCAAAGTAACTCTCTTTGTAGCTCTGATAGCCACAAGGTAAGTTTGTAATGGATGCCACAAGTTACCTTTATGATATATGATTTCTATGTGTTATTCATAAAATCTTATGATTTCTTGAGGTAAGTAAAATAGCTCATGTTTTGTATGTATTTATGAAAAAAAATTCTTTCTTTGTTTTATAACCCTTACTGAGCTTTTTATACTCATCCCATGTTTTGAAATGATTTCACAAGACTTAAAGATGAATAGGCTCAAGGATGGGATCTAGGAAAAGTAATGATGTCTAAAATATGGAACTAGACATGACTCTTTATAATGACCCATACTTTACATACATGGTTATTACATCAAAAAATGAAGCACACTTATTAAAACATATAACAAAACCATGAAAGGACCATATAAGTATAGTGTTTTTAGAAACTGGTAAACATAAACAACTAGTTCATAAAATCAACTACATTGTCTTCCGTTTATTTCATAACATCTAGAGTCCATTTTTGGAATATTCTATTTAATATACTTCTTCCTGACCTGGGGAAAAGAAAACATACAAAATGGTGATCTCAAATGCTCAGTAAGGGTAAACAAAAGAAATATAAGTCATATAATATTCATAAGAACATAACATTTTGAAAATATTAACCTGAAAAATATGTCATAATATCATGTCATGGGATAAATCATAGTAATGAAAAGTAATACCAAATAATCATAACTTAAACCATGAAAATTCGTGGCATACACACATAATCATAGAAAATCATTTCATATTAGTCATGGCTCATTTCTAAGACCATCATAGAGGAAAAAGTCCATTACTAAAACGAGTTCACTCCTCATTCCAGTCCTGTATCACTGAACCGGTTTAACATTCCATTCCAACCATGTCTATCTCATGACATATAAATCTTTACTCAATTAATTTGAGGGAGATATAGGTCCCACCCATCTCATAATTAAACCATTCTTATGTGTGCCACAAAATCATAAATCATACATCAAAGCATAACCCATGTAATAAAAATAGGATTCTTATACATCATGCCATCATAACATAACCCCTATAAGATAAAAATACATCATAAAATTAATTCCATTATTAAAAAATCTAATAAATTTAAAAATAGGGATTGAAATAGAATCCTATTTTATCTTTTATGGAAAATAATTTTGATAAAACACTTGAACTCCATTCTTGATGAAAATATCCTTTCTACTTCAAAAACAGTTTTCCTTTTTAACTTGTCATTCAATTTAAAAAAAAAATAAGTTTATTAAAAATATACATAAAAACTTATAAAGGAAGCTTCTTCGAAATAATTTTATAAAAATCCATTCATGCTGTATAAGTTAAAAAAACATTCTTCTCCTACTTTGGCAGGAAAAGTCAAAAAGTACCTCATACGAAAAACAACAAAAGATTCCTTTCATATCTTTTACTAAAAACTCACTGAAGGGTAAAATTGGATTTAAAAAATTGTAGGAGGATGGAAATAGTATTACATATTGAGGAAACATTGATTTGAATGATAAAATACACCCCAGTAAATACCAAAGTACAAACAATTTCGGATAAAAATGAGATTGTGAGATTTTCCATTACCTTAGGTTTGATATGCCTCGTATGAATCCGAACTTCATGCAATATGGTTTAAATTATGTTAATTGACTTATTAAAGAATCATATTCATTGTTATGATATCATATATGGTAATTTTTGTATCTTCTTAGTAGTAATATTTCATTGCTACTTTTTATTAGGGTGTTTATTGCTTTATGTTCTTATGCGTGTTTTATCGAATACGTTCGTATTCCTCTTTATAGGATATAGATAAATCATTTACAGAGTTGTATTAGTGTAATATATATCATATTAATTCTTTCATTTCATTTATATAATCATTATTAAATTAAGATCATATAGAACGAGTCACATCACATCGTGGAAATGGTAGGCCGTACGTACGCACGAGCGATGATATCGTTCCCCTGATCGTGGAATTATATCGAAGTGTAAGTATAATATTTCATAAGCAATACCTATTTACAATAATCATATATAGTTATTTATTTACACCATTATACCCATCCATGTATGGTGGTGGTGGAAAACATATTACACCACGGCGTGGAGACGGTATTCCGTACATACGCACGCGCGGTGATTTTGTTTACCGTAGGATGGATAAGAGGTGAAATAGGGTTGTTTCATATTTATAATAACATATCAGTATATGAGGGATACTGATTTTATTACCTCATAATGAAACAAATAAATAAGAGGGAGTAGAAGAAGAATGGAACTTGAAGAAAACGGTAGAAGGTATTACCTCTTCTTCGAAGTGCCTCCTTTAAACTTTCTCTTAGGGAACTAGAGTTTGTCTTTTGAGAATACCAGTACCTCTAGTAGGTTTCTAAGGAAGTGGGGAAGTGGGGAAGTGAAATGGGTAGGTTTTGGCCGAGCTTGAAGGCTCAAAGGGGTGTGAGGAGGAGAGGGAGGAGGTGCCCTTTTATATTGGAGGAGAAGGGAACCTTTGGAAAGTGTGAAAATATTATTTTATTATAAACATATATTCAGTTTCAAAAGGTCCAAAATCATTAAATATGAAGAAAATATGACTCATTGTCGAAATAAAATCATCCTATCAGAATTGGAAATGCTTTCGAAAATATTTTAATCATTATAATCTTATTTATTTAAATCATTTATTAATGTGGTAAATACTGCATCATTATTGTGTAATAAATAATTTAATTTATTTGATTTCTAAAAATTATGAAAAAATTCCAACATGTAGGAAATATATTTATCTTTCCAATGAATATTTATAGTCAAAAAGATAATTTATATATCAACTTATAAAAAGTAATTACTAATGGATTTTTTGGTTAATGCCAAATTTTCTTTTACATTAAATTAATTAATCTAATATGTCATTGTCTTTCATAAGTGGCTCCATGGGGTCCCAAAATCGACCCAAGGATGCCCATGATCGGCCATTACTCATAAAATAAGGTTTGGAAAAGTGTTAAGGGTATTTTGAATTATTATAGTATTCTTTTAACCTTGAATTACCCGATTTACCTTTAACCATGGTAAATAAAAGTAAAATGTTACTATTCACCAAAAATTATTTTCATCTTATTGAACCACATTTTACATCTTCATAACAACCATGTATGTCGGATTTTTGAAATTAAATTCACAGAAGTGGTAAATTTTCATTTAAATGAATGATTCATTTTTTTAACTACTACTAAGTGGTTTCACTATTCATCAAAAATTGATGTTTTTCAGAAAAATACAAAAATTTCAGCCTAAGCTATATTTGATATTCCGAATTCACAAAGTTGTCCATTTTTTCAAATTCAAAACATAGAAGTGGCATTAATTTATTTTAAAATTAATTCCCGTTATCAAAACAAATAGCGTGTTTTTAAGAAACAATAACTTTCAAAAGATCGACACTTGTTTATGTCCAAATTCAAAATGAAATTAATTCCAGTGACCAACATTGGATTAAATGGTAAAAATATAATCTAATTAAACTTTAAAAAAATTAAAAATATAATATAACCATATAAATTATTTTGATGAAAAAAGTTGTTTTTAATTATAACATAGCATGTTTTTACTATTCATTAAAATATGAAGGTTATCAGAATAATATGAAAAATTTATCCAAAGTAAATTTTTATATCCTAATTCCAAAGAAGAATTATATTTTGTCAAATTGAACTTATAAACCTGTCAAAAACTAGATTTAATGTGGGTTCACCATCAAAAGGTGGCTTAACTGCATTTTTTGAAAAATAACTATTTTACTCAAAAAAATTATTTTGTTCTCAAAACATGTTCTAGAAAATATGTAAGATGAATAATAATGTTATAAAATTTAAAATTTAGTTAATACTATTTATAACAGCTAGTTTATAATATTATATTAATATATCGTTGATTAGTGAAACTCGGTATTGCGTACTACACACGCTATCGTGGAAGGTCGTGATTGCATGTAACGCAAGCCAAGCTAGTGTTGTGTGCCGTGAAAGATTACTTCGATTTTGCGTATAACATAAGACATAAAAAAATACTTCTCATAAAATATCAGGGTGTTACATTGTATCCCCCTTAAAATGAATTTCTCCCTTGAAATTCGTCACTTCGTAACAAGTAGATGACGATACCTATCCTTCATCATATCCTCAAGATCCCATGTAGCTTCTTATAATTGTTAGTTCCTCCATAAGACTTTAACCAAGCGAGTGGTATTGTTCTGTAGAACATTTTTGCTATGATCCAGAATCTCTATCGGTTGTTCCTCCAAAGAAAGATCATGCTCCAGCGGTACAACTTCTCAGCTTAGTACATGTGAAGGATCAGGTATGTACTTTCTCAAGAGATATACGTGGAAGACATCATGATCTTGAGAGAGATTCGGTGGAAGCACCAATCGATAAGCTACCTTCCCAACACGATCAAGTATTTCAAAAGAACCGATATACCTAGGGCTCAGCTTTCCCTTCTTCCCAAATCTCATTACTCTCTTCCAAGGAGATATTCGTAAGAACACTTTATCATCCACTTAAAACTCTAAGTCGTTTCTTCGGTTGTTGGAATATCTTTTTTGTCGACCCTGAGCTACTCTTATGTGTTTTTGAATAGATTGGACTTTTTCTACCGTCTCATCAAAAATATGAGGTCCTAATAGCTTTTTTTCCCCAACTTCATCCCAGCAAGTTGGAGTTCTGCATTTTTTTCCATAGAGAGCTTCATAAGGAGCCATCTGAATACTGGAGTGATAGCTATTATTATAGGAAAATTCCCCCAAAGGTAGGTGTTGATCCCAACCACCTTTGAAATCTATAGAGCAAGCTCTTAACATGTCTTCTAGAGTTTGAATTTCCCTATCAGAATCACCGTCTGTTTGAGGATGATAAGCAGTGCTGAAACTCAACTCTGTATCTAGAGTATACTGAAGACTTCTCCAGAACATCGAGGTAAACCTCGGATCCCGATCAGATATAATGGAAAGTGGTACTCCATGTAATCTTACCACTTCCTGTACATATATCCTGGCTAGCCTATCCGGAGAGAAATATTCCCTAATAGAAATGAAGTGTGACGACTTCGTAAAACGATGAACTATAACCCAGATATCATTATTGCTTTTGGATGTTTTAGGAAGTCCAGTGTCAAAGTCCATAGTGATGGTTTCCCATTTCTATTCTGGTATGGGTAAAGGTTGTAACATCCTGTTATACTTCTTTCTCTCATCATTAACTTGCTAACAAACTAATCATCGAGACACATATTCAACCACATCTCTTTTCAGGCCATCCCACCCGATGTACTCTTTAATGACCATATACATCATCGTGCTTCTATGATGAATAGAGGATAAAGAACTATGATCTTCATCCAGAATCTCCTTTTTTAATTCGGGTATTGGAGGAACACAAACCCGATTCACGAACCTTATTATCCCTTCACAATCAAGGATGAATTCAGGAACATTTCTCACCTTCTTTTGTAACTCTACATCTACCTTTTGTTCCTCTTTAATCTTCACATGTATAGATGGTTGAACATTAATTTGAGAAAGATAAGATTTTCCCCCTTCCACTATAATTCCAAGATCCATCCTTTGAAAATCCATAAATATCAGATCTTTTGTGATCCTCTTCATGGATAAGCTAGCATGGTCTTGTCGACTTCATGCATCTGCCACCTTGTCTGCTTTCCCAGGGAGGTAATGAATTGAGCCATCGTAATCCTTAATCAGCTCCAACCATCTTCTTTAGCACATATTAAAATCCTTTTGTGTGAAAATATACTTTAAACTTTTTTGATCAGTATAAATATCACACCGTTCTCTATAAAGATAATGCCTCTAAATATTTAATGCAAAGATTACCGTAGCTAACATCAAATCGTGTGTTGGGTAATTTTTCCCATGAATTTTAAACTGTCGTGAGGCATAAGCTGTCACCATATCATTTTGCATGTGAACACACCCCAATCCCTTTTGGATACGTCACTGTAGATCACAAACCATTCTCTACTACAAGGCAGTGTGAGCACAGATGCACTGGATAACCTTCTTTTCAATTCCATGAAATTTTCATCACACTCCTCCGTCCACATGAACCTAACTCCTTCTCGAGTCAACCTAGTGAGTGGATTAGATAATCGTGAAAAATAATTCAAAAAATATTGATAATATCCAGCCAAACCTTGAAAAATTCGGATCTCAGTGAATGTTGATGATCTCGACCATCTTTCGATAACCTCAGTTTTTGCTTGATCCAAAGATATCCCCTCTTTTGTTATTATGAGACCCAATAATGCAACTTTTTGAAGCCAAAATTCACACATGGTAAATTTTGAATAAAGCTTTTCCTTTCTCAGGGTCTTCAATAAAATTCTCAAGTGATCTTCATGTTCTTCCTCGCTCTTTGAATAGACAAGAATATCGTCTATAAAGACTACCACAAACTGATCAAGATAGTCTCTAAAGACTCTATTAATCTGATCTATGAAGATAGCAGGATAATTAGTAAGACCAAATGGAATCACTATAAATTCATATTGTCCATACCTTGTACGGAAAGCCTTATTTTGTATATCCTCCCTTTTGACCCTTAATTGATGATAACCGGAACAAAGATCAATCTTGGAAAAGTATTGAGCTCCACCTAATTAGTCAAATAAGTCATCAATGCATGGGAGATGATATTTGTTATTGATAGTGATCTTGTTAAGTTCTAAATAATCAATGCAGAGTCTCATTGATCCTTCTTCCTTCTTAACATAGAACATGTTCTCCCCATGGCAACACACTAGGTCGTATGAATCCCTTATCAAGATTCTCTTGGAGTTTCTTTTTCAATTCCTACAACTCAATTGGGGCCATTCTATAAGGTGTCTTTGAAATAGGCATTGCACCCGGTATGAGTTCTATTGAAAACTCAACTTCATGATTTTGTGGAAGACCCTTAAATTCCTCCAGAAAGACATCATCAAACTCTCGTACAATGAGCATATTCTTAATCGTGGGTTTCTCTCCAACCATTTGAGATAAATACCCTTCATTTATTGGAATCAAGACCAATAAGTTGGAAGAAATTTCCTATGGAATGTTATATTCATCCTTGCCCCGATAGACGATCATAGATTGATCTGGATTATTAAATTTGTTTTCCCTTCTTTGGAAATTGATATGAGCTCCGTATAAATAAAGCCAATCAATGCCAAGAATCACATAAAATTCCACTATAGGAAGGATTACATGTTTTTCATGAATCACTTTCCCAAAAACATCAATCGGAGAATAATTATAAACTTTTGATGCGATCATTGTGCCATTAAGAGTTGTCACAGCTAACTCAACATCTAATTGTTGAGGTAATACGGCGATACCCTTAGAGAATTATTCAGAAATAAAATAGTGGGTGGATCCAGAATCAAATAAAACATTTGCTACTTTAGAGTGGATGGTAAGTATACCTTTCACCACTTCGTTACCGTACTCCACATCACCGATATTAATTGCATGTGACATTCATTTGTCTACGGCCCTAAGAGTTTATTGACGTCCATCTTCATCAAAAATACTTGGATTTGGGAATTTATTGGCATAATGACCCATCTCTTTTCAATTGAAACATTGAAGTGTAGGAGGTTCATTCTGTGTATCCCTATCTTTGTTCGCATCATTAGACATCTTCTTCCCATTATTTCGACATTCAACTGCCTAATGACCATCATTTCTACACTTAAAATATTTTCTTGTCCCTTTAAGACAATTATCTCCATGTTTCTTTCTACAATTTGAGCATAAAGGAAAACTCATCTTCTTTTCAGTGTGGTCTTTAGATTTTTCTTTGAATTCCATTTCCTCTTCTTATCAAACCTATATGACTGATGGGTTACTCCAATATCCATCTCAACCTTAAGAGAACATCGAACAATTTCCTCGTAGCTATTGAAGTCCCTTATGGCTAACGCCCTTAGAATACTTGGTTTTTAGCCACCAAAGAATCGATCAATTTTACTCTCAGGTTGGATAATAATTCTGGAAGAGTACCTTGAATGTCTTGTAAAATTAGCTTTGTAGGTACCAACCGATTCATCATCCTTTTGCTTCAATTCAAGAAACTCGTTCTCTATCTTTGTTAGGAGAATACGAGGGAAGTAATTATTGAAAAAAAGTTCTTGAACTCATCCCATTCCATGGACTCAATTTCATCTATTTGCCTCGTATTCTTCATAAGATTCCACCATTGATCAGCATCACCTTCCAAACGATACACTGCTAAGATGACTTTTTCATGTTCAGAACATTGGAGAACTGAAAATATATTTTCAGTGGTACTAATCCATTGTACATATACTAATGGATCAGAAGACCCGCAGAATGAAGGTGGGCACTGCCTCATAAAGGATTCAACAGAATGTTGCTCCTTCCTTTGCTCGTTTGGAAGTCTTGGATGGTTCATATCCCAATAATGGTGTGTGAGAATAGATAAAAGATTTTTCATTCCAGCTCTCATAACATTTGGTTTCTCAAGGGGACAATCATTGCATTGCCCATTTCATTCAGCATTAACACGGTTCCTTAGGGTTCCAGCCATTGACTAAAACCAAGAAGCATAGTGTGAGCAACACTAATCATAATAGGAAAACCACATAATCATGAATTAAATTTTCACACTTAAGGTCTTATCATAGGTTTTTCATGGCCATTTCTAAAACACTTATGTTGTGTTCTATGCTTAGACTTATCCTTAGGGTTCTTACTAAGGCTTTCACATCCTAGTTTCCAAAGGTTGACTATACCTTTCCTCTGATACCAACTATAATGACCCATACTTTACATATGTGGTTATTACATCAAAAATTGAAGCACACTTATTACAACATATAAGAAAACCATGAATGGACCGTATAGGTATAGTGTGTTTAGAAATTGGGAAACATAAACAACTGGTTCATAAAATCAACTACATTTTCTCCCATTTATTTCATCATATATAGAGTCCATTTTTGGCATATCCAATTAATTTCCTTCTTCCTGGCCTGGGGAAAAGAATACATACAAAAGGGTGAGCTCAAAGGCTCAGTAAGGGTAAAAAAAGAAATATCATTCATATCATATTCATAAGAACATAACATTTTGAAAATCCTAACCTGCAAAAGAGGTCATAATATCATGTCATCAGATAAATCATAGTAATGAAAAGTAATCCCAAATAATCATAGCATAAAACATGAAACTTGGTGGCATACACACATAATCATAGAAAAGAATTTCATATTAGTCAAGGCTCATTGCCAAGAGCATCATAGAGAACAAAGTCCATTACTGAAACGAGTTCACTCCTCATTCTAGTCCTGTATCACTGAACTGGTTTAACTTTCCGTTCTGGCCATGTCTATCTCATGAGATATAAATCTTTTACCCAATGCATTTAAGGGAGATATAGGTCCCACCCATCTCATAATAAAATCATTCTTATGTGTGCCACAAAATCATAAATCATACAGCATAGCATAACCCATTTAATAAAAATGGGATTCTAAAACATCATGCAATCAAAAAATAACCCATATAAGATAAAAGAACATCATAAAATTAATTCCATAAAAAAACAATCAAGTAAAAGTTTAAATGGGGATAGAAACAGAACCCTATTTCATCTTAGATGGAAAATAATTTGGATAAAACATTTGAACTCCATTCTTGAGGAAAATATCCATTCTACTTCAAAAACATTTTTCCTTTATTAACATGTCATAAAATTTTAAACTAAAAGAAGTTGATTAAAAATAATCTTTAAAACTTGTAAAGGAAGATTCTTGTAAATAATGTTCTAAAAATCCATTCGTGTTGTATAAGTTAAAAAATCATTCTTCTCGTACTTTGGCCAGAAAAGTCAAAAAGTACCTCGTACGAAAAATGACAGAAGATTCCTTTCATATCTTTTACTAAAAACTCACAGAAGGGTAAAATTGGATTTCAAAAATTGTAGGAGGATGGAAATAATATTACATACTGAGGAAACATGGATGTGGATGATAAAATACACCCCAGTAAATACCAAAGTACAGAAAATCTTGGATAATAAAGAGATTGTGATATTTTCCCTGACCTTTGGTTCGATATACTTCATATGAATCTGAACCTCCTTTAATATGGTTTAAATAATGTTAATTGACTTATTAAGGAATCATATTCATTTTTATGATATCATATATGGTCATATTTTTATCTTCTTAGTTGTAATATTTTGTTGCTATTTGTTATTCAGGTGTTTATTACTTTATGTTCTTATGCGTGTTTTGTCAAATAAGTTCTTTTTCATCTTTATAAGATATAGATACATCATTTTCAGAATGTTATTATTGTAATATAGATCATATTCATTCATTTCATTTATATAATCATTATTCAATGAAGATCATATAGAACGAGTCGCATCACATCGTGGAGATGGTAGGTCGTACGTACGCACGAGCGATGATATTGTTTCCATGATTGTGGAATTGTATTGAAGTGTATGTATAATATTTCAGAATCAATAACACTTTACAATAATAATATATAGTTATTTATTTACACCATTATACCCAACCAAGTAATGTGGTGGTGGAAAACATATTACACCAGGGCGTGGAGACGGTATTCCGTACATACGCATGCGCGGTGGTTCTGTTTACCATAGGATGGATAGGAGGTTAAATAGGGTTGTTTCATATTTATAATAACATATCCGTATATGAGGGATAATGATTTTATTACCTCATAATGAAACAACTATAGAGGAGGGAGTAGAAGAAGAATGGAACTTGAAGAAAACGGTAGAAGGTATTACCTCTTCATCGAAGTTCCTTTTTTAAACATTCACTTAGGACACTAGAGTTGGTCTTTTGAGAAGACCAGTACTTCTAGTAGGTTTCTAAGGAAGTGTGGAAGTGAAATGGGTAAGGGTTGGCCGAGCATGAAGGATCAAAGTGGTGTGAGGAGAAGAGGGAGGAGGTGCCCTTTTATAAGGGAGGAGAGGGGCACCTTTGGGAAGTGTGAAATTATTTTTTTATTATAAACTTATCTTCGGTTTCAAAAGGTCCAAAAATCATTAAATATAAATATAAGATGACTCATGGTATAAATAAAATCATACAATCATAATTGGTCATCTTTTGGAAAATATTGTAATCATTATAATCTTATTTATTTAAATCATTTATTAATAAGGAAAATACTGCATCATTATTGTGTCATAAGTAATTTAATGTATTTGATATCTAAAAATTAAATAAAATACCAACATGTAGAAAATATTTTTAGCTTTCCAATGAATATTTATAGTAGAAATGATAATTTATACATCCCCTCTTAAAAAATAATTACTAAAGGATTTTTTGTTAATGCCTATTTTGCCTTTACATTAAATTAATTAATCTAATGTGTCATTGTCTTTCATAAGTAGCTATATGGGGTCCCGAAATCGAACCCAGGATGCCCATGGTCGTCCATTACTCATAAAATAAGTTTTGAACAGGTTTTAAGGTAATTTTGAATTATTATAATATTCTTTTAACCTTGAACTGCCCTATTTGCCTTTAACAGTGGTAAATAAAAGTAAAAAGTTACTATTCACCACAAATTATTTTCAACTTTTTGAACAAAATTTTACTTCATGATAACAACCATGTATGTCGGATTTTTGAAATTAAATTCACAGAAGTGGTAAAATTTCATTTAAATGAAAGATTCAGTTTTTTAACTACTATTAAGTGGTTTCACTATTCATAAAAAATTGTTGTTTTTTTAGAAAAATACCAAAAATTAATCTGAAGCTATATTTGATATTCTGGCTTAAAAAATGATGTCCATTTTTTTCAATTCAGAACATATAAGTGGAATTAATTAATTTTAAAATTACATCCAATTATCAAAACAAATAGCGTGTTTTTGAGAAACAATAACTATCAAAAGATCGACATTTTTTTATGTCCAAATTCAAAGTGAAATTAATTCCAGCGACCAACATTGTATTAAATGGTAAAAATATATTCTAATTACACTTTAAAATCAATTAAATAGATAATCTAACCATATAAATTATTGCGATGAAAAAGTTTTTAATTACAATATAGCATGTTTTTAATGTTCATTAAAATATGAAGGATAATAGAATAATATGAAAATTTTATCCAAAGTAAAATTTTATATCCTGATTCCAATGAATAATTTTATTTTGTCAAATTGAACTTATAAACCTGTCAAAAACTTGATTTAATGTGGGTGCGCCACCAAAAGGCGTCAAAAATGCATTTTTTTACAAATACTTATTTTACCCAAAAAATTTATTTTGTTCTCATAACATGTTCTAGAAAATATGTAATATGAATAATAATTTTATAATATTTAAAATTATGTTAATACTATTTATAATGGATAGTTTATAATATTATATTAATATGTTGTTGTTTAGTGGAACACAGTATTGTGAACTACACACGCTATCGAGGAAGGTCGTGATTGCGTGTAACGCAAGCCAAGCTAGTGTTGTGTGTCAGGAAAGATTTCTCTGATGTTGCGTATAACATAAGACATAAAAAAATACTTCTCATAAAATATTAGGGTCTTACACTCTTTTTTTAAAGAGTTTTTATTTTATGAATAAATGGAAACTGTGTAGAGGTGTCTACTTTGTAATCTTTTGAGACGTAATAGTTATGTCCTAATTTTCTAAAACAATAAACCTGAAAAGATACTGAATGTGAATTATTCATTTAATTAAATATTATGTAATGTTTAAGGTTTGGTACTTATATTAACACAATAAAGTATAATATTATAAATATTATAATGGTTGAAACATATATTAAAATATATATTATTATCTTTTTAATGTTATGTATCGATCATATATATAAGATACCAAATAAAAAATGAGTTCTTTGTGATTGAAAACCGCAAAAATTAATCTAAACGATTATCATTTATATTTTATATAATTAAAAATCAAAAAAATAAAAAAAATAAAAAAAATACCATTTGAAAATATATAATTACATTAATAATAGATAATTTCGATTCGGAATAATTATTATGGTTTTACAAATCTTCAATACAAATATTAAAGTGAACCATGAAAACCAATAAATTAAACACTATTGGATGATGAAATTGAACACTATAACTCATAAAAAAGGACATAAACAATCATAATAAAAATATATTGAATAAAATATATATAGAAAAGTTAATGGTTTTATAATTATTTAATATAATTTGATTATCTATGATATTAATGTGAATAATGAATTCAGACTTAAAACAAGGGGATTTCTCGAAACCAACTCCTTTTCTTTTGGTTATTCTTATTTAATTCCAAATATAAATATGGATGTCATTATAATATTCCTAAAACATAATTTAATTGGCTATAACTTTTCATTTATTTGATATACATGCTTCCAAATTTATTTTATGACAAAATCAATGATTTTTTCCAAATGAAATATTATTTTCAAAAACACATGTTTTTCTTCTCTTGTTATTATTTATTCTCATTCAAGATTTTTGATTCTTATACCAAGTGTGTTATCCCATTTTTATTTTAGGATCCAAATGGTTTTCCCTGAGTTTACTCTTTATGAAATCATCATTAAATCCATTTCCATTCATTGGTTTATTTTATGACAAGGATTGTGATATGTTATGTGTGGCATGCATGATTATGTAGATTTTAGAATGTGATTGGTGGACTAAGAACTATATAGAGATCCAATTAATTAGTAAATGTGATTTATCTCATTAGATAATGTTAAATATGCATAAATATGATTATATATTTATTCAAAATTATTATGATGTTATGATTATGCACATATGTTATGTGTGAACATGATGCAAGATTTTTTACAACTATGCGTGGTATTTGACCACTAAGATAAGATTTTTTATTTTTATGCATTGATATATTCTATGTTGTTATATAATGTTTCCTATTTTGATTATGATTATTATCCAATGCTTATGTTATGATGATGATAGTTATTCTCACCCAATTTTATATTGATTCATGGTTCTATCTATCATCTTACTGTTATTTTAGCTTGCAATTTTTTTATGTACATACTTAGGTGATTAATTGTACTATGGGGAAAATATGGGCCACTAAGTTGCTGGGGAAGAAGAATTTCTGTTAATGTTTATGTTATATTATGTAAAATTTATTTATTGTCTTAATTTTCTCAAGAAACTAAAACTTTCAATCCAATATGTGTGTTGATTTTATGTTCATACCATTAAAATTATGTAATAGTCATGTAATAAAAATTAGGGTTACTAAAGTTGGTATCAGATCACGTTTTAGTTTATTTTGGAATTTCGATTAGAGAACATTAGTGAAAACCTATAATAGAAGACTACGTATATCTAAGAACCCAGGAAGCCATTATTTTGGATGGTTATAACCATAGGGATCCCATAATATGTGTATTAGAGTTAATTTCACAAAGGAATAGATTTTTTATTCATGAATGGTTATCTAATGTTTTGTGCAATCTTTTTTTATTTTCGATAATAATAGGAACTAGAAGAAAGTAGGCCAACAACCCGTGTGAGGGACAATGTACTGGCTACCCAAATGACATCCCCAATTCTTTGGGAGGTGGAGTTCAAAATTTTATAGTAATGCTTACCCATCACTCTTAGGATATTACCAATAACATGAATAATTTGGAATAATCGACTTCCCCTAAGATGACGCAACATGCTATCGAGTCTTATTTGCAGCAATGACTACATATGTTTAGAATATATTCTGATCCACTAGTCATGGAATCGTTGGTCAACTCAATGGAGAAGTTCATTTATATGATTCTCTTTTTTGAGATAGATAAGGTGACTCTGGTTGTTTATCAGTTAGATGGATATGCTAAAAATGGATAGTGATTATTAAAATTAATAAGACAAATGATGAAATTAAAAAATTTGAGTGGGAAGACTTTGAGAAAATATTTCCCAATAAGAATTCCCCTAAAAAATCTTCAGAAAAAATAGAGATAAAAGTCATAGATATTTAGAAAAAATAAAATAAATCTGCAAACCCTATGAATAAACATTCATAATTCTTCCAACTTACACCACAAGTTATGTTATCAATAATGATAGAAAAAAAGATAGATTCTTTAGTGGTTTAAATCCAAATCATTGAATGGATTTATAAATTAAGGACATTTGGAATTATGAATAAGTTTAATTGTGTCCTATTAATGTAGATACATAGTTGGGATAATGGTCCCAAAAATATGGAGATAATAAATTAATGATGGAGATTCATGTTGGGGGATATAATGAAAAATGTGGATAAAAATCAACCACGTACATGTCAAAAATATTGTAAGAATCATCATTGAAATTTCCTTAATATTAATGGTAAATTATTAATGTGTGGTAGAGAATGAGACAAAGATCGTGAATTCTAAATATACGTGAGTAAGAAAGCCAATGTGATGGACAAAAGTAGAGAACCACAAATGGTTCAATATTTTAACTGTAGGTGTAACACCTCAAGCTTCCATGGTATGTTTCCCTTCGAATAATGCAATGGCGTGCATTATACGCAACTTCGAGATTCTAACACACCAGAACCAATCAAACTAGCCATTATGAATAGTAATACCTACTTTTTGAAATTTTATAAATTCTATCTCTCAAAATGGAATTCATTTTTGGATTCGGAATATCGAATTTATCCTAGGGTGAAATTTTGGAACTTTTCGGATAACACTTATATTTTGATGAATAGTGAAAATTACTAAATTTTAATTAAAAATAACTTTTTAAATCAAAATAATTTATAGTGATAAATTATATTATTGAGTGGTTTTAAAGTATAATTAGAATATATTTTTACCATTATATTCAATGGTGTTCATTAGAATTAATTTCACTTTGAAAGTGGACCTAAACAATTGTCAATCTTTTGATATATATTGTTTCTTAAAAACACGCTATTTTTTGTGATAGCGGGAATTAATAATAAAATTAATTAATGAAACTTATATGTTTAGAATTTTTTAAAATAGACATCATTTTTGAATTCTGAATATCAATTATAGCTTAGGGTGAAATTTTGGCATTTTTCTGAAAAACTTCAATTTTTGATGAATAGTGAAACAACCAAGTGGTAGTTAAAAAAACTAAATTTTTCATAAAACGTAATTTTACCGCTTCTGTGAATGGAATTTCAGAAATCCGAGAGACATGATTAATATCAAGAAGTAAAATGTGGTTCAATGAGATGAAAATAATTTTTGGTGAATAGTAACTTTTTACTTTTATTTACCACGGTTAAAAGTAAATAGGGTAATTAAGGGTAAAAATGATATAAATATTACCGTAACACATGTCCTAATTCTATTGGACAAATGTATCTCGACCAAAAACAACCTTAGGAATAAAATATTATCATTTAGGTCCACTTGGATTAGATTAGGACATTTATTATTATTTAATTCAAAGAAGAGTTAAAAGAGTTAAAATCAAAGTTTATTTACTAAAACATTTTTAACATAGGGTTATCCATAAGATAAATTCAATTGTAAATATTAATTATAACGATAATAAGAATTACTACATAATGATATATTATTTATAATTTTTAGATAGTAAATAATATAATTTATTTACGACACAATGATGATGCAGTAATTACCATAATAGTGATAAATTAGAATAATTGATATTATAAATACCCAAATAAATATAATTTGAGACTTTTTATGAATTAAACTAATTTTATATGATAATATTGCATATTAGGATTGATTTAATTCACTTTTTTAGAAGTAATCATTCTGTTATGAGTTTCACAAAAATAAACTATTGAATAGTGTCAAAATTGACATAAAAGTGTTTTTAAAACAAATATTATATTATTAATTGATATTAAATTCCTAAAAATCTATGGTTCGGCAAAGAGACTTATATCATGATAGTTATATCATTAATGGACCACTTGGGGTTATATTGGAAGTATATAGTAAGTTTATTAGCTATATAATATAAAAATACAAAGTGACATGGTAAATGTCAAACTAATTAACTAAGAGTTAAAACTAAAGGATAAGGTCAATATAGTGACCCAAACCTATCTAAATTATATTTTCTGAATATTTTTCGACCTATACCCACCTTAAACGTTTAATAATAAACTTTGTAGCAATTATAAAAAGAATATGAATTTATTAGAAATTAATATTGTTAGCTTTTCCAAATGTGCCCCTCACCCTTCTTATAAAAGGGCACTCCTCCTTCTCATTTTTTCACACCTTAAAAGCCTTTTGGTTCATCCAACCCTTGCCCAAATACTCTCTAAAGTTCCCTCACTACAACCTAGAGGCCTTAGTTTGTTCAGATATCCAACCTAGGGATCCATTTTGATCAAATCAAAAGGATGAACCCGAAGAAGAGGTAATTTTTTCACCACCCCTTTTCAAGTTCCTTTCTTCTTCCACTTCTTATTTATTTGTTATTACCATTCTAAAATAATAACTCCAATATCCTATATATACTGTGATGTTATTATAAATATGGTACAACCATATTCATAATTCTATCCACCCTTTGAATAACATGTCACCATACGTGCGTACGTACGGCTTACCATCTCCACGTCGTGGTGTAATTGTTATTCAATATTTTAATATTTGGGTGGGTATAATAATGATGTGTATCTCATGAAAATAATAAATATAACATGATAATGATTCTGTATATATAATATACCATCCAATTATATATTATTTTAATATCAAAAGAATGATATTGTCGCTCGTGCGTACGTACAGACTACCGTCTCCACGAACGTGATCAGATTCATTCTCTATCGTATCCACTCAAGTATAATTATCATTTTATGATTTAAAAATAATGTTTAAGGACTTGATATCATTCTGGATATGGATAAGATACAACCTATCCATGACAAAAATGGCTTACATAACAAAACATATAATGGAAAATGTGTAAGTTAACACCCAAAATGACGATAATACTAAGATATTATTAACAAATCAATGTTAAAAGATCATATATGATATCATATTAATGTAAATGATTCTGGTATAATTCAATAACAATTTTTTCACCATTATACAGGAGGTTAACCTACCATCGACCAAATAAAAAATTCAAAGTAAGGGGTTTCTTATCTCACTCTTAATTTCGTGAGAATTCCATTGTTCACCACTATTTTATTGCATGTGGTGTATGTGTACATCCCATGATTGTATTGATTGTGTAATATACTTTAATTTATGGGTATTTACATCATCATTGTATGATCCTTCTTTCATTGGTGCATGTTTCATAAGTTACCAAATTGATAAGGGAATTTGATATTTCAATTTCCACTCATTCGGCTTTACACATACTTCATTGATTATTTTACTCCAAGATTATGTGTGGAATTACTATTCATTTTCTTATGTCATATTTTCCACTCCCCTTTCTATGGATATACTTCTGATACAAATAATAACTCCATTGAAAAATTCTTAAGTGATCGGTATGAACTTAATAAGAGTAATTTTAACTCAATCTCCATTTGTTGAGTTAAATATTCAATTCATTGGTGTTGTTTTTACAAGAATATGTGTGAATGTCATCTGATTGATTTACACTAAATATCCAATCATATTGAGTGTATTTATATATTTCACACATATTTATGTCGTTGATTTATCCTTAACCTAAGGATATGGTCTTTATAAGAGAATTCATCTCAATTTACATTCCATTGAGACTTCTTTGTTGTTATACACCAAATCACTTTTATATGGTGTATATATTGTACTTTGACATAGTATATCATGAATCCCATTATTCTCATGATATTACAATATTTCTATTACCTCAAATATTTTTATTCAAGTGTCTCTCTTTTGGTTAGAAACTCTAACTAAAATACCATTTTTAAATACTTATTCTTCTAAATCATTCTCATTAATGTCCATGTTTTAAAAATGGTTTTAAGGATTTATTTATATGTACATTAAAGTTTTAAAATCAAAACTCCTTTTAAATGTTTCAAAGTGGTATGGGACACTTTGATTCAAAAATATATTTTGAAATGGCTTCTTGACAAATAGTGTGACTTTATATGATTTCATGAAAAAGGGGGATATTTCTCTCAAATAGTTTTGATGATTATTTTCATCTATGTCAATATCCTTCATTATTCTCGATTGAGGTTAATATGATACAATAAAATCTTCCATATTGTATCAAATGAGTTATGTTTGACTGTGGATGCGCTATTTTTATACCATTCATGGTTTTTGGATAAAGTATTGACATTTCGTATGCTAGTTTTAGTGCGAATGTTTATGTTATGTTTAAACCTGTTTATATGAGGAATGAATTGGACTTAATATGTGACGGGTGGAGCTCGCTATTGCTCCTAGATGCATCGGTAGGTCTCATGAGACAAACTAGTGTCTTGGCACAAGGCCTTGGAAAAATATTATTTGTATTCTTGGCACGAGGCCTTGGCTATGTGGTTATGATAGTCTGGCATTATGCATTCCATCATTATGAAAGTGGTTATTGATATTGCATGTGATTGTTCGACTAGTAGAATATCCATGTGAATATGTAAATGGAATTATTTCATTTTATCTTTGCCATATTATGTTGAAGATCAAGTTTAAAAGGATTTTGTTTTAGTTATAAATTGTTTTAAGTTTTTGTTCTTATCTATGAAATCCTCTTCTATATTGTTATCCTTACTGAGAATCTGAGCTCACCCCTTTCAATGTTTTATTTTTCCCAGGATGTGAAGAAGTAATTTATGAATGACCTGCAAGGATAGTATGAGGGGATATGAAGACAAGATGTTGTTGTATTTTATTTACTTTATGATGTAATGTAAGACTTATGAATATATCTAGTGTTTCCAAGACTACTAAAATAATTGGTCTTTTGAGACTTGATCCTTTGTGATCATGCCAATGTTATGTAATAATGCACCGACTCTGGGTAACTGGGGTCAGGGCGTTACAGTTGGTATCAGAGGATTTTTAGTACAAACCTTGGAAGCTAGATTAAGATAAACTCTGATTAGAGCACGTATACCTAAGATGAACTTTGAGGATTAATATAGAAGAACTTCTTAGAATTTTGGTATTGTAGAGATTTTGTGAGTTTTCCGAGAAATACATCCCTGTCTGGATACGAGCAGGTATAGGTGGCTCTGGCACAGATGTACCTAGGGGTAAAACTCGAAAACACCGCATTGAGCTAGATTCGAACGAGAACTGGTGCACGAAAACGGGCCTTATTGCACTCTTGGTTACGACACTCCCAGGGGATATGCTTAGGATAATTTACATTTTCTTTACAAATCGATTTAAAGTATTATATATATAAGATGAGAGTAAATGACCTTGGTTAATCCTAATGTGTTTCAAATTGAGAATATGGTGACTTGTTAATCTCTAAATTATTGTATGAATACTATTACTCACACAATGCTTTCTAGTTTTAGTCAATGGATGGATTCCAAGGAAGTCATAGTGACTTTTAGAATGATGTACAAGGTGGGAACGGTGGTGGCAATGAGCAACAAAATTGAATGTTGATAGGCGTAAAAGATATCGTCTTTATGCCAAATCAATTTTCCAAAAATATGATCAACAATATATATATTAACCGATTACCGGACTCAACAATGAAGAGAAAGGTGATGAATGATAAGAGTTCCAGTAGTGGAGACCATGGAGAATTAAATCCTCAATTTCCATCATGCAGGAAATGTGGAAGGAGACACCCAGGAAAGTGTCTCAATGGGGCAAAGAAATGATTTACATGTGGGAAGGAAAGACATAAAGTGAAAAATTGCCAAAGAAAATGTAGAGTACTATGGAAGAAGATAAAAATGGTCCCAAGAGTCCATTTATAGTCATTTTCTATAAATGTAGGGGACCTGGACATTACCTGAGTGAATGCCCTATTATATAGGATATTTTCTTGGTCAAAGAAGAAGCTATGTGGAAATAAATGGTTGGAGAAATGTTTAAAAATTATTAGTGCTTTTTTTGGTGGGTTTACTTTGGAATAATTTTCTCTTGTATTTGTAACCCCACAGTTTTCCATGTGAGAATGATATCTGAGGAAGAATTATCTCTTCTCTTGTGGATATAGTTATAAATAATAATTTTGTTTTATATGATCGTTGGGTTTGAGGATATTATAATTCATCATAATTTGGGATGAAAATGCAAGGTATGAGATAAAATTTGTGGTTAAATTATGTTATGGTTATTTTGAGGAATTTATTTCATTTTGGTAATATTATAAAATATAGTTTTTGAAAAAAGACAACATGGAGACCGTGTGACAACCCGTCGCGTCGTACAAAGCTGTGGGAATTAAACCCACAACCAATGTGTGATTGGGATTTATCGCCTACCACTGGACTACGTGAAGTCCCTGGTTAGTGTGACTATTATTTTTAGTTAAATGATTTTATTGATCAATAATAATTTGATTTGGGATCTTATGTCTTATAAAATGAATACCCTTAGTATATGAAAATTATTTGGTGATTAAGTGATAAATGTTATTTTAGAAGTTTTTCGCTTTGGTGTGAACACTATATGCCCAAGGAAAATAGAATAGTATGGGATTTCATTTGAGGAGTAATGGTGGGTTTTTATCTATGTTTTTATTGTGTATTTATAATGATTTGGGTTATTTATGGAAATGATTAGGTTAATTAATTTTAACTATGTGACTTTAAGAGTAATTAATGTCATTTGGAGATACAATTTAACGTGGAAGTCTACATTCTTAATAAGGTTTGGTTTTGAATATTAGTTTTGATTATATTGAAGGATTTTAAGGACAATTGATTATTGAATGGTATTTATTTAACTTTAGGGTATTTTTGGTTTAATTTTGGAAATTAAGATTAGTGTTTATTTCTCTGAAGGAATATCCTTTTGGGGGATCATTAGATCATGTACTAACCATTTTGTTTTTGATTAATCTCTAAAGGCAATGTAAATATATAGTTCATCCTGCATGGATCCTGTGATTCTATAGAAGTTTATTCTACCTCTTCTAGTGTGACCAAGTCTTCTTGAATACTCATCGTTTAAAAAAATGAGTTAGTTGTGGAAATTTATTAAATAATGAAACTCTACCTAAAATTTAAGTATATATCTTTATATTCTTAGTCAATATCATAAATGAATATAACTTAAAAGAAAAAAAATGTTGTCCGTTTACTTTCCTACTAGGAGACTAATGGTATTTTTTCCCAAAAAAAGTTTGTGGTTTTCTTATTGTTAACTTTCTCCTGATAATGATTTCTATCCCTCTCCATCAGAACGTGACACTTAGTTTATCATCCATATCCATTTTTTCCTACATGTAATCCGAGTATGGGTTATCTTGGTTGACCTTTATACCTCCCTTTCTTTCTTTTAAAGTGATAGTTTTATTGACTCTTTTTCCGATGTGGGACTTTCCATTATATTCCCCAGAACAATTTAAAAAATTGCGAGGACACAATTTATTGACGGGGGGAGAATGTAACACCTCATGCTTCCATGGAACGTTTCCCTTTGAATAATACAATGGCGTGCATTGTACGCAACTTCGAGATTCTAACACACTAGAACCAATCAAACTAGCCGTTATGAATAGTAATACCTACTTTTTGAAATTTTATAAATTCTATATCTCAAAAATGGACTTCATTTTTGGATTCGGAATATCGAAATTATCCTATGGTGAAATTTTGGAACTTTTCCGATAACACTTATATTTTGATGAATAGTGAAAATTACTAAATTTTAATTAAAAACAAATTTTTAAATAAAAATAATTTATAGTGATAAATATTACTAATGAGTGGTTTTAAAGTATAATTAGAATTTATTTTTACCATTTTATCCAATGGTGTTCATTAGAATTAATTTCACTTTCAAATTGGACCTAAACAATTGTCAATCTTTTGATATATATTGTTTCTTAAAAACACGCTATTTGTTGTGATAGCAGGATTTAATTATAAAATTAAATAATTCAACTTACATGTTTATAATTTTGTAAAATATAAAACATTTTTGAATTTGGAATATCAATTATAGCTTAGGGTGAAATTTTGTCATTGTTCTGAAAAACTTCAATTTTTGATGAATAGTGAAACTACTAAGTGGTAGTTAAAAAAACTGAATTTTTCAAAGAACATAATTTTACCACTTCTTTGAATGGAATTTTGAAAATCTGAGAGACACAGTTAATATCAAGAAGTAAAATGTGGTTCAATGAGATTAAAATAATTTTTTGTGAATAGTAACTTTTTACTTTTATTTACCACGGTTAAAAGTAAATATGGTAATTAAGGGTAAAATTGATATTAATATTACCCTAAAAGATGTCCTAATTATATTGGACAAGTTTTTCTCTATAAAAAACAACATTAGGAATAAAATATTATCATTTATGTCCACTTGGATTAGATTAGGACATTTATTATTATTTAATTCAAGGAAGAGTTAAAAGAGTTAAAATCAAAGTTTATTCACTAAACAATTTTTAATATAGGGTTATCCATAAGATAAACTCGATTTTAAATATTCATTAGAAGGATAATAAGATTTCCTATATAATTATAGTTTATTTATAATTTTTAGACATTAAATAATATAATTTATTTATGACACAATGATGATGCAGTAATAACCATAATAGTGAAAAATTAGAATAATTGATATTATAAATACCCAAATAAATATAATTTTAAACTTTTTATGAATTAAACTAATTTTATAGGATAATATTACATATTAGGATTGATTTAATTGAATTTTTTTTGAATTAATCATTGTTTTATGAGTTTCACAAAAATCAACTATTAAATAGTGTCAAAATTGACATAAAAGAGTTTTAAAAACAAATATTATATTATTTATTGATATTAAATTCTTAAAAATCTAAGGTTCGGCCAAGAGACTTATATCATGATAGTTATATCATTAATGGACCACTTGGGGGGTCGCGTGGATGTATATAGTAAGTTTATTAACTATATAATATAAAAATACAAAGTGACATGGTAAATGTCAAACTAATTAACTAAGAGTTAAAACTAAAAGATATGGTTGATATAGTGACCCAAACCTATCTAAATTCTATTGGATGAATGTTTTGCAACCTATCCACACCTTAACCATTGAATAATAAACTTTGGAGCCATTAGAAATTGAATATGAATTTATTATAAATTAATATTTTTAGCTTTTACAAAGGTGCCCCGCACCCCTCTTATAAAATGACACTCCTCCTTCTCATTTATTCACACTTTCAAAGCCTTTTTCTTCGGCCAAACCCTGCCCAAATACTCTCTAAACGTCCCTCACTACAAAATAGTGGCCTTATTTTGATCATATAGCCAACCTAGGGATCCCTTTTGATCAAAAAAAAGGAAGAACCCGTAGAAGAGGTAATGTTTTCACCACCCCTTTTCAAGTTCATTTCTTCTTCCACTTCTTCTTTCATTCTTATTACCATTCTCAAATAATAACTACAATATCTTATATATACTGTGATGTTATTATAAATATGGTACAACCATATTCATTATTCTATCCACCCTTTGAATAACATGTCACCATACGTACGTACGTACGGCTTACCGTCTCCACATCGTGGTGTAATTGTTATTCAATATATTACTATTTGGTTGGGTATAATAATGATTTGTATCTCATAAAAATAATAAATATAACATGATAATGATTCTGTATATATGATATACCATCCAATTATATATTATTTTAATATCAAAAGAATGATATTGTCGCTAGTGCGTACGTACGGACTACCGTATCCACGAACGCGATGAGATTCATTCTCTATCGTATCCACTCAAGTATAATTATCATTTGATGATTTAAAAATAATTTTTAAGGACTTGATATCATTCTTTATATGAATAAGATACAACCTATCCATGACAAACATGACTTATGTAACAAAACATATAAAGGAAAATGAGTAAGTTAACACCCAAAATGACGATAATACTAAGATATTATTAACAAATCAATGTTAGAAGATCATATATGATATCATATTAATGTAAACGAATCTTGTATAATTAAATATCAATTATTTAACCATTATACAGGAGGTTAACCTACCATCGACCAAGGAAAATGTACAAAGTAAGGGGTTTCTTATCTCACTCTTAATTTCGTGAGAATTCCATTGTTCACCACTATTTTATTGCATGTGGTTTATGTGTACTTCCCATGATTGTATTAATTGTGTAATATACTTTAATTTATGGGTATTTACATCATCATTGTATGATCCTTCTTTCATGGTTGCATGTTTCATAAGTTACCAAATTGATAAGGGAATTTGATATTTCAATTTCCACTCATTCGGCTTTATGCATACTTCATTGATTATTTTACTCCAAGATTATGTGTGGAATTACTATTCATTTTCTTATGTCATATTTTCCACTCCCATTTCTGTGGATATACTTTTGATACACATAATAACTCCATTGAAAAATTCTTAAGTGATCGGTATGAACTTGATTAGAGTAATTTTAACTCAATCTCCATTTGTTGAGTTAAATATCCAATTCATTGGTGTTGTTTTTACAAGAATATGTGTGAATGTCATCTGATTGATTTACACTAAATATCCAATCATATTGAGTGTATTTATATATTTCACACATAATTATGTCGTTGATTTATCCTTAACCTAAGGATATGGTCTTTATAATAGAATTCATCTCAATTTACATTCCATTGAGACTTTTTTGTTATTATACACCAAATCACTTTTATATGGTGTATATATTTTACTTTGACATAGTATATCATTAATCCCTTTATTCTCATGATATTACAAAGTTTTTATTACCTCAATTATTTGTATTCAAGTGTCTCTCTTTTGGTTAGAAACTCTAACTAAAATACAATTTTTAAATGTTTTAAAGACTTATTCTTCTAAATCTTTCTCATTAATGTCCATGTTTTAAAAATGGTTTTAAGGATTTATTTATATGGACATTAAAGTTTTAAAATCAAAACTCCTTTTAAATGTTTCAAAGTGGTATGGGACACTTTGATTCAAAAATATATTTTTAAATGGCTTCTTGACAAATAGTGTGACTTTTAATGATTTCAAGAAAAAGGGGGATATTTCTCTCAAATAGTTTTGATGATTATTTTCATCTATGTCAATATCCTTAATTATTCTCAATTGAGGTTAATATGATACAATACAATCTTCCATATTGTATCAAATTTGTTATGTTTGACTATGGATGTGCTATTTTTATACCATTCATGGTTTTTGGATAAAGTATTGACATTTCGTATGCTAGTTTTAATATGAATGTTTATTTTATGTTTAAACCTGTTCATGTGAGGCATGCATTGGACTTAATAAGTGACTGGTGGAGCCCGCTATTGCTCCTCGATGCATCGGTAGGTCTCATGAGACAAACTAGTGTCTTGGCACAAGCCCTTGGAAAAATCTTATTTGTAGTCTTGGCATGAGGCCTTGGCTATGTGGTTATGATAGTCTGGAATTATGCATTCCATCGTTATGAAAGTGGTTATTGATATTTCATGTGATTGTTCGACTAGTAGAATATCCATGTGAATATGTAAGTGGAATTATTTATTTTTATCTTTTCCATATTATGCTGAAGTTCAAGTTTAAAAGGCTTTTGTTTTAGTTATAATTTGTTTTAGGTTTTTATGCATATCTATGAAAGCCTCTGCTATACTGTAATCCTTACTGAGCATCTGAGCTCACCCCTTTCAATGTTTTATTTTTCCCAGGATGTGAAGAAGTAATTTATTAATGACCTGCAAGTATAGAATGAGGGGATATGAAGACAAGATGATGTTGTAGTTTTTTTACCTTATGATGTAATGTAAGACTTATGAATATATCTAGTGTTTCCAAGACTACTAAACTAATCAGTCTTTTGAGACTTGATCCTTTGTGATCATGCCAATGTTATTAATAATGCACCGACTCTGGGTAACTGGGCTCGGGGCGTTACAGTTGCTATCAGAGGAAGTTTAGTACAATCCTTGGAAGCTAGATTTAGATAAACTCTGATTAGAGCACGTAGACCTAAGATGAACATTGAGAATTAATATAGAATAACTTCCTAGAATTTTGGTATTGTAGAGATTTTGTGAGTTTTCTGAGCAATACATCCCTGTTTGGATACGAGCAGGTAGAGGCGGCTCTGGAACAGATGTACCTAGGGGAAAAACCTGAAAACACCGCATTGAGCTAGACTCGAACGGGAACTGGTGCACGACAACGGGCCTTGATGCACTCTTGGTTACGGCACTCCCGGGGGATATGCTTAGGATAATTTACATTTTCTTTACAAATCAATTTAAAGTATTATATATATAAGATGAGAGTAAATGACCTTGGTTAATCCTAATGTGTTTCAAATTGAGAATATGGTGACATGTTAATCTCTAAATGATTGTATGACTACTATTACTCACATAATGCTTTCTAGTTTTAGTCAATGGCTGGATTCTAAGGAAGTCATAGTGACTTTGAGAATGATGTACAAGGTGGGAACGGTGATGGCAATGAGCAACAAAATGGAATGTTGATAGGCATAAAAGATATCGACTTTATGCAAAATCAATTTTCCAAAAATATGATCAACAATATATATATTAACCGATTACCGGACTCAACAAAGAAGAGAAAGGTGATGAATGATAAGAGCTACAGTAGTGGAGACCATGGAGAAAGAAATCCTAAATTTCCATCATGCAGGAAATGTGGAAGGAGACACCCAAGAAAGTGTCTCAATGGGACAAAGAAATGCTTTACATGCGGGAAGGAAGGACATAAATTGAAGAATTGCTGAAAAAAATGAAGAGTACTATGGAAGAAGATAAAAATGGTCCCAAGAGTCCATTTACAGTCATTTTCCGTAAATGTAGGGGACCTGGCCATTACCCGAGTGAATGCCCTATTCTATAGGGTATTTTCTTGGTCAAAGAAGAAGATATGTGGAAATAAATGGTTGGAGAAATGTTTAAAAATTATTAGTGCTTTTTGTTGATGGGTTTACTTTGGAATAATTTTCTCTTGTATTTGTAACCCCGCAGTTATCCATGTGAGAATGATATTTGAGGAAGGATTATCTCTTCTCTTGTGGATATAGTTATAAATAATCATTTTGTTTTATATGATCGTTGGGTTTGAGGAAATTATAAGTCATCATAATTTGGGATGAAAATGGAAGGTATGAGATAATATTTGTGGTTAAATTATGTTATGGTTACTTTGAGGAATTTATTTAATTTTGGTAATATTATAAAATATAGTTTTTGAAAATGGACAACACGCAGACCGTGTGACAACCCGTTGCGTCGGACAAAGATGTGGGAATCGAACCCACAAACAAAGTGCGATTGGGATTTATCGCCTACCACTGGATTACATGAAGTCCCTGGTTATTGTGACTATTATTTTTAGTTAAATGATTTTATTGATCAATAATAATTTGATTTGGGATCTTATGTCTTATCAAATGAATACCCTTAGTATAGGAAAATTATTTGGTGATTAAGTGATAAATGTTATTTTAGAAGTTGTTCACTTTGGTGTGAACACTATATGCCCAAGGAAAATATAATAGTATGGGATTTCATTTGAGGTGTAATGGTGGATTTTTATCTATGTTTTTATTGTGGATTTATAATGATTTGGGTTATTTATGGAAATGATTAGGTTAATTAATTTTAATTATGTCACTTTAAGAGTAATTAATGTCATTTGGGGATAAAATTTTACGTGGAGAACTAAATTATTAATAAGTTTTGGTTTTCAATATTAATTTTGATTATATTGAAGGATTTTAAGGACAATTGATTATTGAATGGTTTTTATTTAACGTTGGGGTATTGTTTGTTTAATTTTGGAAATTAATATTAGTGTTTATTTCTCTCAATGAATATCCTTTTGGGGGATCATTAGATCTTTTACTAACCATTTTGGTTTTGAATAATCTCTAAAGACAAAGTAAATATATAGTTCATCCTGCATGGATCATGTGATTCTATAGAAGTTTATTCTAGCTCTTCTAGTGTGACCAAGTCTTCTTGAATACTCATCGTTTAAAAAAATGATCTAGTGGTGCTAATTTATTAAAGAATGAAACTCTACCTAAAATGTAAGTATATATCTTTATATTCTTAGTCAATATCATAAATGAATGTAACTTAAAAAAATGTTGCCAGTTTACTTTCCTACTAGGAAACTAATGGTCGTTTGTCCCAAAACAAGTTTGTGGTTTTATTATTGTTAACTTTCTCCTGATAATGATTTATATCCCTCTCCATCAGAACTTGACACTTAGTTTATCATCTATATCCATGTTTTCCCACATGGAATCCGAGTATGAGTTATCTTGGTTGACCTTTATACCTCTCTTTCTTTCTTTTAAAGTGATAGTTTTATTGACTCTTTTTCCGATGTAGGACTTTCTATTATATTCCCAAGCACAATTTAAAAAATTTCGAGGATTCAATTTATTGAAGGAGGGGAGAATGTAACACCCCAAGCTTCCATGGAACATTTCCCTTCGAATAATGCAATGGAGTGCATTGTACGCAACTTCAAGATTCTAACACACCACAACCAATCAAACTAGCTGTTATAAATATTAATACCTACATTTTGAAATATTATAAATTCTATCTCTCAAAAATGGACTTCGTTTTTGTATTTGTAATATCGAATTTATTCTATGGTGAAATTTTGGAACTTTTCGGATAACACTTATATTTTGATGAATAGTGGAAATTACTAAATTTTAATTAAAACCAAATTTTTAAATCATAATAATTTATAATGATATATTTTATTATTGAGTGGTTTTAAAGTATAATTAGAATATATTTTTACCATTTTATCCAATGTTGTTCATTAGAATTAATTTCACTTTGAAATTGGACCTAAACAATTATCAATCTTTTGATATATCTTGTTTCTTAAAAACATGCTATTTGTTGTGATAGTAGGAATTAATTATAAAATTAATTAATGCAACTTATATGTTTAGAATTTTGTAAAATAGGAATCATTTTAGAATTCGGAATATCAATTGTAGCTTAGTGTGAAAATTTGGCATTGTTCTGAAAAATTTCAATTTTCGATGAATAGTGAAACTACTAAGTGGTAGTTAAAAAAACTGAATTTTTCATAAAACTTAATTTTACTGCTTCTTTGAATGGAATTTCGAAAATCTGAGAGACATGGTTAATATCAAGAAGTAAAATGTGGTTCAATGAGATGAAAATAATTTTTGGTGAATAGTAACTTTTTACTTTTATTTTCCACGGTTAAAAGTAAATAGGGTAATTAAGGGTAAAAATGATATTAATATTATCCTAACACATGTCCTAATTATATTGGACAAGTTTACCTCGTCCAAAAACAACCATAGGAATAAAATATTATCATTTAGGTCCATTTGGATTAGATTAGGACATTTATTATTAATTAATTCAAAGAATAGTTAGAAGAGTTAAAATCAAAGTTTATTTGCTAAAAAAAATTTAATACAGGGTTATCCATAAGAAAAATTCGATTTTAAATATTCATTAGAAATCTAATAAGATTTCCTAAATAATGATATTTTATTTATAATTTTTAGACATTACATAATATAATTTATTTATGACACAATGATGATGCAGTAATTACCATAATAGTGAAAAATTAGAATAATTGATATTATAAATACCCAAATAAATATAATATGAGACTTTTTATTAATTTCACTAATTTTATAGGATAATATTACATATTAGGATTTATTTAATTGACTTTGTTTGAAGTAATCATTCTGTTATGAGTTTCACAAAAATCAACTATTGAATAATGTCAAAATTGACATAAAAGAGTTTTCAAAACAAATATTATATTATTTACTGATATTAAATTCCTAAAAATATAAGGTTCATCCAAGAGACTTATATCACGATATTCATATCATTAATAGTCCACATGGGGGTCGCGTGGATGTATATAGTAAGTTTATTAACTTGTTAATATAAAAATACAAAGTGACATGGTAAATGTCAAACTAATTAACTAAGAGTTAAAACTAAAAGATATGGTTAACATAGAGACCCAAACCTGTCCAAATTCTATTGGATGAATGGTTTTCGACCTATACCCACCTTAACATTTGAATAATCAACTTTGGAGCCATTATAAATCGAATATGAATTTATTATAAATTATTATTTTTAGCTTTTCCAAAGGTGCCCCTCACCCCTCTTATAAAAGGGCACTTCTCCTTCTCATTTCTTCACACCTTCAAAGCCTTTTGGTTCGGCCAACCCATGCCCAAATACTCTTTAAACTTCCCTCACTAGAACCCAGAGGTGTTTGTTTGATCAGATAGCCAACCTAGGGATCCCTTTTGATCAAATTAAAAGGAAGAACCCGAAGAAGAGGTAATGTTTTCACCACCCCTTTTCAAGTTCCTCTATTCTTCCAATTTTTCTTTCTTTCTTATTACCATTATAAAATAATAACTCCAGTAACTTATATATACTGTGATGTTATTATAAATATGGTATAACCATATTCAGTATTCTATCCACCCTTTGAATAACATGTCACCATACGTGCGTACGTACGGCTTACCGTCTCCACATCATTGTGTAATTGTTATTCAATATATTATTATATGGGTGGGGATAATAATGATGTGTATCTCATGAAAATAATAAATATTACATGATAATGATTCTGTATATATGATATACCATCCAATTATATATTATTTTAATATCAAAATAATGATATTGTCGCTCGTGCGTACGAAGGGACTACCGTCTCCACAAACACGATGAGATTCATTCTCTATCTTATCCACTCAAGTATAATTATCATTTGATGATTTAAAAATAATGTTTAATTACTTGATATCATTCTGGATATGAATATGATACAACCTATCCATGAAAATCATGACTTACATAACAAAACATATAAAGGAAAATGAGTAAGTTAACACCCAAAATGACGATAATACTAAGATATTATTAACAAATCAATGTTAAAAGATCATATATGATATCATATTAATGTAAAAGATTCATGTATAATTAAATAACAATTATTTCACCATTATACCGGAGTTTAACCTACCATCGACCAAGGAAAAAGTACAAAGTAAGGGGTTTCTTATCTCACTCTTAATTTCGTGAGAATTTCATTGTTCACCACTTATTTATTGCATGTGGTGTATGTGTACTTCCCATGATTGTATTCATTGAGTAATATACTTTAATTTATGGGTATTTACATCATCATTGTATGATCCTTCATTCATGGGTGCATGTTTCATAAGTTACCAAATTGATAAGGGAATTTGATATTTCAATTTCCACTCATTCGGCTTTACGCATACTTCATTGATTATTTTACTCCAAGATTATGTGTGGAATTACTAGTCATTTTCTTATGTCATATTTTCCACTCCCCTTTCTATGGATATACTTTTGATACACATAATAACTCCAATGATAAATTCTCGAGGGATCAGTATGAAATTGATAAGAGTAATTTTAACTCAATCTCCATTTGTTGAGATAAATATCCAATTCATTGGTGTTGTTTTTACAAGAATATGTGTGAATGTCATCTGGTTCATTTACACTAAATATCCAATCATATTGAGTGTATTTATATTTTTCACACATAATTATGTCGTTGATTTATCCTTAATCTAAGGATATAGTCTTTATAAGAGAATTCATCTAAATTTACATTCTATTGAGACTTCTTTGTTGTTATACACCAAATCACTTTTATATAGTGTATATATTGTACTTTGACATAGTATATCATGAATCCCTTTATTCTCATGATATTACAAAGTTTTTATTAACTCAATTATTTGTATTCACGTGTCTCTCTTTTGGTTAGAAACTCTAACTAAAATACCATTTTTAAATGTTTTAAAGACTTATTCTTCTAAATATTTCTCATTAATGTCCATGTTTTAAAAATAGTTTTAAGGATTTATTTATATAGACATTAAAATTTTAAAATTAAAACTCCATTTAAATGTTTCAAAGTTTTATGGGACACTTTGATTGAAAAATATATTTTTAAATGGCTTCTTGACAAATAGTGTGACTTTAAATGATTTCAAGAAAAAGGGGGATATTTATCTCAAATAGTTTTGATGATTATTTTCATCTATGTCAATATCCTTCATTATTCTCGATTGAGGATAATATGATACAATACAATCTTCCATATTGTATCGAATGAGTTATGTTTGACTGTGGATGTGATATTTTTATACCATTCATGGTTTTTGGATAATGTATTGACATTTCATATGCTATTTTTAATACGAAAGTTTATGTTATGTTTAAACCTGTTCATATGAGGAATGAATTGGACTTAATAAGTGACGGGTGGAGACCGCTATAGCTCCTCGATGCATCGGTAGGTCTCATGAGACAAACTAGTGTCTTGGAAAAAGGCATTGAAAAAATCTTATTTGTAGTCTTGGCACGAGGCCTTGGCTATGTGGTTATGATAGTCTGGAATTATGCATTCAATCATTATGAAAGTGGTTATTGATATTGCATGTGATTGTTCGACTAGTAGAATATCCATGTGAATATGTAAATGGGATTATTTCATTTTATCTTTGCCATATTATGCTGAAGTTCAAGTTTAAAAGGCTTTTGTTTTAGTTATAAATTGTTTTATGTTTTTATGCTTATCTATGAAAGCCTCTGCTATATTGTTATCCTTACTGAGCATCTGAGCTCACCCCTTTCAATGTTTTATTTTTCCCAGGATGTGAAAAGTAATTTATGAATGACCAGCAAGGATAATATGAGGGGATATGAAGACAAGATGTTGTTGTAGTTTTTTTACCATATGATGAAATGTAAGACTTATGAATATATCTAGTGTTTCTAAGACTACTAAACTTATTGGTCTTTCGAGACTTGATCCTTTTTTATCATGCCAATGTTATGTAATAAGGAACTGACTCTGGGTAACTGGGGTCGGGGCGCTACAGTAGGGACAAAGGTAATTATGAAATACATTGAATAAAACCTTCACTCCATTAGGTTAATCAGCATCATCATCCACTAAGGCCATAGGATAATGGGATTTTTTATGTCATCACAACTACTAAGGTGGATCCTGACAATGAAGTGGTGATTAGTACACTTTTTCTTGATTCAATAATTGATATCACACTATTTTATTCTGGTTGTATGCAATATTTCATATCTTGAAAGTTTAGTAGAACTATTCAAGCACCTCCTGGGGCATTAGTTATCTATGAGAGAAAAAAGTGGATAAATTATAGTATACAATGTATAAAACTCTTCCCTGGTAAATTATTATGCACTTTACCTCCCATATGTTGCGGTATCGACTCATTTTGTGGATTTTTATACTCTATTGAGAATGGATTGGAAATATTTATACCAAGACAACATCAACTATTAGAAAAGGAAGATCACCCTTCACATTCTAAGGAATCCTCTAATTATACACATCTTTAATAGGGGGATGAATCTACATTAGAATAATTCAATCAATTATGTATATTTTTTACTTATCATAAAACATATATAGCACAAATTATATAGACAAAAGAGATAATAATGTTAAAGGACATGCCCATTCTAAGGGACTACACTGATGTGTTCCCCGATGAATTGGTTGGTCGTAATCCTTATTGAGAGGTTGAGTTATAAATTGAATTTATTCTAGATTCTCTTCCTATATCATAGAACCCATATTAAATGGACACTATTGAGTTCTAAGAACTGAATAAGTAGTTATAAGATAATCTGAATAAGGGTTTTATACGCCAAAGTGCTTCACCATGTAGTGCAGCAGTCCTCTTCTTTAGGAAGAAGGATGGATTTATTCTTCTCTAAATTTATTATAAACAAATCAAAAAAATAGAAAAGAACGTGTGTCCCCTTCACTGAATAGATGAAATGTTCTATCATCTATATGGGGCCATGTATTTCTCTATGGTGGACCAACTTTTTGTATATCACCAATTAAAGGTGAGTAAGGAAGATATTCACATAGAGGATTATAAATCACATATGGAATCTATGAGTTTATAGTGAATACATTCAAACTCACTAATTCCCCCGCAATATTCATAGACATAATGATAGGATCCCTTAGATATTACCACTAAAAATTTGCGGTAGTCATTATTTATGATATTCTTATATACATCATGAGAATGTAGGAACATGAGGAGCATTTGAATATAGTGTTAAACACATTATTAAGGGATACAAATTAAGAAAGGTACAATAAATGTGATTTCTTAATAGAATAAGTACCATTTTTAGTGAATTTTATCATCATCAAAGAAATATCCATGGACCCTTCCAAGATAAAGGTAATTGAATAGTTTCCTTAAAAACATCTGTAATGGAGCTTTGTAATTTTCATGGTCAATTTGGGCATTACCGGTGATTTTTGAAGAATATATAATGATTTTCAAACCTATTTACCAAGGTTGATTAGTATAGAGAAACGTTTTTATGGACTTATAGATGTGAAGACTATTTAAAAGAGTTAAAAAAGAGGCTTTTCACAATGCCATTACTAATAGTTATGAATACTATTGAACTCATCATGGTATACACTGATGATTCCAATAATGCATTAGGTTTTTTACTGACAGAAAATGAAAAAAAAATTCTTTCCTATTATACAAGGAATTGTAAAAATCATGATAAAAACTATTCCATGCATTATATAGAGTTGAAACAAATGATATTCTCATTAAAAATAAGGATGAATTATGTTTATGGGGAGAAGTGTGAAATATATATTTATCAAAATATCCTTAACAATTTATTCACATAAAAGGATCTTAGTATGTACCAGAAAATATGGTTTGAGCTCATTAAGAATTATGAGTTCTCAATCCACTACTATCAAAGAATATAGAATAGTGTGGAGGATTATTTATACAGAATGGCTCCTAAAACATTATCAGTGACGAAATTTGAGGAGGATTCAATCATCATAGATTTTGAAAGGATGTACATGGGAATCCATAAAGAATTACCATCATCAATCTTTTCTCAAATGATTGATCAATTTTTCCATGTGGAGAAAATAAAGGATTCTAAAAGAAATGATGTAAAAATTCAGAAGATGTTGGAATCCATGAGAATGGAAAAATAATCATAGTTCAAAATTAATGGGGAATGAGTTGTAAGATTTTGATAATTTATATGTGCATCATCCAATAAAAATATAAATATTGTTCTTATTATTGTTGCATATAGCTCAACCTTTTCTATGAAACTAGGGATCACAAATATATATCAATATCTATGAGAGAACTATTTTTTGGATAGTATGATGAAATAGATCACTGAATATAAATCAATGGGATTGGTATGTCTATATGTGAAGGATAAAAGGAAAAGTCTAATGGGATTAGGAAACCCTTTCCAATACCAACATAAAAACATGAAAACATCACCATGGGCATTGTGACCATAAATCTAAAGACTTTTAAAGGAAATAATAATATATGGGTGTTTTTTTATCATCGTAAAATGTATAATCACATTATTACAATTTTAGAGGACATATTACTATATCCACTTGCACAGATATACATCATAGAAGTTGTAAGGATACCGGGAGTACCATTATCAATTGTATTCGATAGTGAACCATGATTCACCACAATGTTCCAGAAAAGTATCCAACATAATCTTAAATCTGAGATAAACTTCAATAAGTATTATCTTTATCCAATTGATTTCTAATAAAATCTTACTATTTATACAATTGATGAAATTTTTGGATCATGTTATATAGACTTGAATGGATGGTGGGACCAATGTCTACCTATGGATGAGTTATCTTAAAATAACAGTTTCAACTCAAGCATCCAAATGTTTCCATATGAATCCCTTTAAGAGAAAAGATGAAGAACACCAAAATTTTGGGATGAATTTTGATAAAAAAAATATTATAATCCCTAAAATTGTCAATGAAATGGGGGAAATGGTAAAAACCATTCAGTGGAAAATCAAGGTAGCCCAATGTCTTTGGAAGAGTTATGTGGAAAATCGTTAACCGAATCTAGAGTTTCAATTTGGAAACATTTTATTCCTCTTCATATATCTAGGTAAGAGGATCATGATATTTTTGAAGAGAGTAAAGATGAGTCCTTGGTACATTTACCCCTTTGAGATTGACGATCTTGTTGAAGATGTGTCCTATCAACTTGTACTTCCAGCTACTATTTCATTATGTTATGATGTCTTCCATGTATCCCACTTGAGGGAGTACATAAAACATTTGTCACATCTACTGAATCTAGATGTGGGGTTCTTGAAAAAATATCTCTTTTAGAAGTTGCATCCAATGAAGATCATGGGTCGCATAGATAAGGTTATGCGCACCAAGACTACTCACCTAGTCAATGTACTATGGGGGAACCATATGTATGAACTAGGAAAATGGAAACTATAGGTAGCTATGAAGGTGAAATACAGTCACCTTTTTTGTAAAATGAAACTTCGAGATGAAATTTCAAAAGGGTGAAGAATATAACAACCCATTGTTTAATCAATATAATTTTTACCTTCAAAAAGTTCTGTTATATGGCATAAAAAATAGAAATCGTGTATATCCAAATAAAAAATCATTCCCATAAAGGATGAATCAAATAAGTAATATTTATTGAAATTAGGAAACATATCCCAATAGAATAGAATCCCAACACTTGAAATAGCAACATGATCATTAAGAATAGTAATACGGCCAATAATAATACTATCCTAATTTATGAATGTAGTAAAAAAATATGGGCATCTTATAAAAGATAATATGATATAATAATATCATATTTTGTGAAAATAATTTTTTAAAAAAATTAATTAAGTGTTGGTATATTCTGAAAACATCAATGTTAATTGACAATTTCTTAATAAATATAATTATATAAAATAAAAAATAATATCATAAAATAGATCCATAAATTATTATATTTTTCTATTATTATTATAAGAAAATTCTATTGGACGTTAATTGATTTTTCAAAGTGTAATAAAATAAGATATGATTTTAAAATTGGTAATTTCCAATAAAATGGTGATTTTATTTATAAATTAAATATCTCATATTTGGAGTAAAAATTTGTACAACTGATTTAATTTTTTAATTCTATATATTGAAATAAAAAATTATGGTTAATTTTGAGGTATGGATAATACAAATGGATTTAAATAGAATATTTAGTAATGTATGATAATATACGATAATATTTGGTGATTAGTGAAATAAAATAATAGAGTATTGGTTTTTTTAGGAATTTATTAAATATAATAATATTTGGTTATTTGTAAAATACGATAAATTATGATATATAAAAAAATATGAATTTTTTAGTCATGTGTGATATATAAAATATGTAAGCACCATATTCTCAAAAAAACCTTCTCCCATTAAAAGATTGAGTCATGATAGGCCAAAATATTCGCATTCTTTAGTCAATTTAACAAACTAATCAAAATAATTATAATAAAAACCCTCTCCCCCATATAAATACCACCCCTTCTCCTCACAAATCCAAATCCTTGATGATTGAAAAATTTCATAATAATATTGGCCCCATTCCCATTCCCTCATCCTATGGGCTTCAGTCTCTACAAAAGGCCAAATACAATTTCCATATGGATATTCTCAGGAAGAATATTTTCAAGAGGTAAAATCCTTCTCCATTTTCTTTTAATTTATTTTCAAGTTCAGTTCTTTTCCTATTCAATAATCACCTCACCTCATTCAAGTGTCTTGATAATTATAGTATCATATATACATTAGTTTTATTATGTTAGTGAAATAACATATTGTCATACCTATACTCCTCTCCCTTTTATTTTAAAATGAAACATCATCCCTTGGGTTTTGATTTATCACCTTTGAAAATGAAATGATTTCATTTTCCTTTATCTCCTTTAAGGATAATCTTAAAACCATTATAATGGATGTAACCAAATTTAAAATGTAATTGATAACCTTCTTATAGTTTTGTAACTAACATATATAAATAACATTAAATAATGAAAAAAGTGATATCGTTGTGTTCAGAAACTACCGAAATTAATCTAATGGATTATCATTAACATTTTATCAAATGAATCATCATAAAATCTGAAAAAATAAAATAAAATATAAGACCATTTAAAATTTATGTAGAAAATAAAAAATGTATAATATCAATTCTGTATAATCATTATCATTTTACAAGATCATCCATACATGAATTCAGGTGAACTGATCCTAAAACCTAAGAAAATGAACACTCCTAAATGATGAAATTTAACTCTATAACTCAAAAAATGGACAAAAAAATTAAATATAATTAAATTAAATAAAGTTAATATATAAAATTTAATGTATTTATTAATTAATTATTATAATATTATTATATAGTATATAAAAGTGAATAAATAATTCACACATAAGGTAGTGGGACTTCTCGAACCCTAGTATGTTTCATTTGGTTATTCCTCTTCCATTCAAACTTTTAGTGGGAATGTTCTTCTAATAATACTAATACATAATTTCATTTTCCTTAACATTTCATTTGAAGGTTAGAGATGCTTCCAATATATTTTATAAATAAATTTATTTATTTTCACAAAATAATTTTTTGTTCTAAAACCACATATTTTACTTCTCTTGTGATTGTCTCTCATTAACTCAAGAATGATGATTCTTATTCCAAGTATGTTATCCAAATTTTCCTTCGGGAACCAAAAGGTTTATTCATGAATGTGTTATTTATGAAAATATCATGTAACACATTTCCTTTACATGTGTTATTTTATGATAAATATTGTAATATGTCATATATGGAATGAATTAATATGTTAATGTGATAATGTGATAGATTCCCCAAGAATTTAATAGCACTTTATTAAATTCTTTAATCTGATGTATCTCATGAGATAATCTGTAAAAAAAATTTAATGTGATTATATCATTGATCACAATGTTTATTATGTCATGATTGTGCACACATGTCATATGTGAAAATTATATTAGCATTGTTCACCATTATTTGTGGTATTTGAAAAATATTACATGATGTATCATTTTTAGGCATTCCCACATTCAATGAATTTATCTAATTATTCCTATAATGATTATTATTATGATCATAAGATAATTTTATGATTATGATAATTATTATCACCCCATGTTATATTGATTTATGTTTATATCTATCCTATAATTGGGAATTTAGGTCACCCCATTCTTTGAAGTATATACTCAGGTGATTACGTGTAGCAATGGAAAAATTAGGGCCACTATGAAGCTAGAGAATAATGATTTGAATTAATCATTATGTTTTATTATGAAAAATATATTTATGGTTTGAATTTTCCTATGAAATTAAACCTTCGATCATGGTTGTGTAATGATGTAATGTTCATTACCCTTAAAATAATGTAATATTCAATTATGAAAAAGCATTGTATCTTTATAGATCATATATTAACTAAGAGATAACTAAGGTAAGGTATTTTTGTCTCAAATATTCACCCCTTGAGACATATTTCCCATAATACAACATTTTTTGTTTGAATGGTGAACATACAGAATATTTAATGTGTTTTACCATATTCAGGGTGTTTTTATAGCCACATCATGTTACATTTAAAATTATTTTTTTATTAAATATATTTTAATGATATAAATTAGTTTTGGTTTAAAAAGTTATGAAAAACTTATCGGTTTTATTGTCTATATTATTTTTAAATCTACATTATTTTTGAAATACAATATATCTATAGAATTTTTATTCTTTCTAAAACACATCATTGTTTAATTTGGATATTCATAGGGTTTTCAAAGTCCCCTCAATATACCATTTATCATTGACTCATATTTTAACCAATGTTTTTCTTTTATGTCAAATATACACAATTTTGATTCCCAATAAATTGAATCCCTTTTCCAATATTTGAATACATTAGATGATTTTTAAATGTTTCATTTTTGCATAAATAATTTATTACGTCTATTTTCATTTACATTATATCCAATAAAAATTATAACTAAATTTTAAATGCTTTCCATATCCGTCATTTTCATCAAAATGATAAAATGATTCATTTTGTCATTTATCTTAAAAACTGTTTTTAAAAACATTTTTTGTTTCATATAAAAATTTCCATCAATTATATCATGGTTGAAAATGAAATTATTTTCCTCCTCAAATTTTAAAACATTTGATTTAAAATGATTTCAGAATATCACGGATATTTCTTATTTCAAAATTGATTTTTCCAAAAACTTCTATTTATATTTATCTATGTTATTATCCATTGACATATAAATGCATGACCAGGGATATCCTTTCAATTATGAAAAACTTATTATAAATCTAGATGAATTTTTAATTTCCTTTTCTTGTCTATAAATGACCCATCCTTTGAGTTTTCATTCATATTCATTGATGTTTTATAAGCCCAATTTTTTATTCAATTCAGTTGAGGTGGCCCAATAATTTCATAACTGGATATGAAATATTATTAAATGAATATTCATTATATATCATTATGATCATGGTTATAACTATAAATTTATAGTTTTTTTGGTACATTTATACAAATATACTAGAACATAAAATACCAAAATCAGCTCACTCTATGTACTTTATAACCAGTCCCTTTCTTGCACATTTCATACATAAAACATTTCACAATATCTTAGCGTATATGAAATAATAAAAAAGGTAAAGTCATATGCTCAATAATTATAAACAAGCAAGATATCATGGTTCATTTTATCATAACATTAGAATAATGGTTTTATATAATGATATTGATATTTGAAAACCATGACCCATATTTTATATGTCATAAGAATGAGTCATGGAATAAATAAGGGATGTTTATAAGAGAATATTCATAATTTAATCAAATAAAATAATATCTATGAGAATAACATTGGAATAATGTCAATTAATAAAATATATTCCTAAATTATGGAATAATCATAATCATAGAAATATTATATCAAATATACCCACCATGTCATTCATCATAGGATAGGCTTGGCATAACCACATGTGTACTTTCTTTGGTATTGTGATAAACACTTTGGTACCCATTATTTGGGCATGGTATAATATCACATTCACCAATTTAGCTCATAAAAATTTAATACTTAATGAATGAATTATAGGTTTATAAAATACCCATTAATCGTATAATCATAATCAATTAATATATGTGTGATAATATAATGATAACATTTACCATTAAACAAAACATTACCTATGGAAAATAAAATTGGTTTCATCAATTTCACCATGATAGGAATAAACACACTTGTGAAAAATACAGATGTTATCGTCGAATAATATCTGTATTGAATTATAAGTATCATCAAAAAATGTTATCATATATTTAAAATCCCTTAAAATTATACCTAGAACATTTATTTAGTGTAATATATTTTTCATTTTTAAATATCTTATTTTAAATATAAATTTTTCATAAATATTAATGATGTTTTTTTCTTTAAAAGGATACATGGAAAATTTTAAAATTATATTCAAAGAAAATTAAATCCATGACCTTAGTAAAAACCATACATGTGGCCTATAATTAAACATATATTATATTCAAATATTTGTTAAAAAGTGAATTGTTTGGATAGTGATTAGAATATTCATATTATATATTTTTAATATTAATTAAGGCAAAGATAAAAATGAATTTTTGAAATTATTGGATGATATTAAAACCATTGTGGATTTTTTAATGAAAATATGTAAATTTAATAAGTCATTCTATATTGAAGAGAAAAAGATGGTGGTATTTCATTTAAAATCATTCATTCTGTATTTTGAGTACTTATTGAGAATGAAATGAAAGTAAAAAATGAAATAATAATAAATCAAAATTTTATATGAAAATGAATAACATTCAGGAGAGATATTTCATTTTACTTCATCATTGTAATTTAAGCATAAACAATCTTGGTAAAAATGTGACAGTAATGTAATAACCTTAATTCTTTTGTAATTTTTGAGTATTATTTAAAATTAATTGAATAGCATAACAAGAAATGTTAATTTCGATTAAAATTAGTATATTAATGATAAAAATGTCATATATTTATTACACAAACCTCATAAAATAATATAGGTGTATACCATGACATATGTCCCAATGAATTCAATTTGAGATGGTATACACTTTCCATTGTGGATCCTTTTGAAAAAAATTACCTTTGATGAATTAATTGGAATATTAATGCTAAATAACATGAATTATTAAGGATAAATTCTATAAAATATAAATTGATCACTATATTAACCATATAAAAAATTTGTATAAAATCAAACATTTCTTAATGAAACCAAATTGAGATATGAAACCATAATCTCATGTTAGAATTGCATCACAAGCACTGAAACCCCATGTATAACAAATTATTATTTAATATAATTATATAAAAGAACTGTATTCATACTTATAATATCATATGTGATTTATTTATAACATTTCATCACCTAGTAATTAATAATTCTTAATAGAAATCTTCACCCATGAGTATTAATCGATACATTTTTCATGCATACATCATTTAGGTTGTTATTGTCCTTAAAACATGATCATGATTAAATTATATAAATATTGTTAATAATGATATAAATTTGTTATAAATTCATTTTATTTAAATTTAGAACCATTTATAAATGGTATATATATATGTCAGGACCCATCCTCGGGGCCCGTGTCGTGACTACCCCATGCTCGCCTTCCATAGGGAAGGGGCTGGCGACTAGCACCAATGGCGTAAATCCCAATGAAAAGGGAAGGAATTGCATTTATGATAGTAAATAAACACAACAGATTACAAAAGCTGAAGTAAGCACAAAGTAATATTGAACACAAAGTAAGTGCTGAAAGGTAAGTGGGCCAGAATACATACCCAACTAAAAAGTACAGTACAGCAGAAATTCTAGTAAAATAGCAGTAAAGTAAAGCAACAACCTCTGAGTCGTCCTCCGGAAATACCACCTAAAGGGTGGGTACATATAGTCTCCTCGGTACCTCGGGTCCGTCCGTCTACTCCGTGTACGTCGTGCCAAGTGGTCCACCTCCTGGTATCGTCCAACTCCACAAGCCTCAACCATGATCAGTGTTGTCCGTCATCTGCAACCAACACAACGTAGTGCGGTCATTTCCCATGCAGTGGTGTGTTTAACGATATTAAAAAGGTACCCTGAGACCCCCGAAGGTCTCCCAGAATCCACAAAGGATAATCCAAAAAGGAAAGATATAATAACGAAGTAACAACCAACTCTACTTAGGTATATGCCCATACATATACCTAAGTTATCAATCCCAGTTCGGCTCCAACTCTCGATCCAAAGTACAACCCAGTCCACAGACAAAAGAACTCAATCACACTGTTGGTAATTATTAACGTCAAGACTCAGCTCACACAGGTATACGCAACATAAAGAGAGTAAAAGATGATTAGTTGTAGCCACTAAATCATTTTTCACTGTCGAACGACAGATACACGTAGAAACCTAAAATAGCAGTATCTCGTTGCTGTCGAAACCACAGAGGATTTAGTCCAGTCTCATTGATATCGAACACATGGAGGATTCAGTCCAGTCTTGATGATGTCGAACCCATGGAGGATTCCAGTAAAGTTGTCGTCCTTACAGAACCCACGGAGGATTCTAGTACAGTTATCGTCCATGCCGAACCCATGAAGGATTCTAGTACTGTTGTTGTCACTGTTGTACCCACAGAGTATTCTAGTACAGTTGTCATCACTGCCAAACCCACGGAGGATTCTAGTACAGTTGTCTTCACTTCCGAAAACACGGAGGATTCTAGTATAGTTGTCGTCATCGTTGAACCCACTAAGGATTCCAGTACGATAGTTGTCACAGCCGAACCCACGGAGGATTCCATTATGGTAGTCTTCATCGCTGAAATCATGGAGGATTCTAGTATGAAAGTCATTGTAGTCAAACCCACAAAGGATTCCAATACATTTGTCGTCATCACCAAACTCACGGAGGATTCCAGTATGGATGTCAATGCAGTCGCAGCCAATTCTAGGGTTCCCGCACACAACACGCTCGATTCTTGGAGGGTCCGCTCCTTGAGCCAAGGGGTCGATAAATCATCTTTCATGAAGTCCAGATTTGATATATCTTGATGTTCTGTCTCGTAAAAAGGATCCCAACATGAAAGAAGACACATCAATCGGACGCCCGGTCTGAGAGTTATTTGCATTTTTGTTCCGGGGGCCAGGTTGGAAATACACTCATTCTAAACCCGGCCAGTTTCCACTGTTATCCAAAACTCACATAGAGTATCGCAAAAGGACCTCCGCGTCATGAGGGTCCCAGTTCCATGGATGACACATCGATCGGATTCTTGGTCATCGAATTATTCGCCTTTAAGTGAATACGGGCCCGACCTCTTAAGCCTAGTTGGTTGGCGGGTCGGGTCAACCCAATTTTGGAGGGTCCGACCCGGCAGGGAGTCGGACTGGCCAGATGAACGCGTGGCCCAGCCCGTTGGGTGTGGCCCGGCCTGAAAGGCACTGCCCGGCCCGGCGTGATGCGACCTGGCCCTGCACGGCGCTTCCCGGCCAGCCGCGACCCGTCCAGATGGCTGAGTGGTCCGAGGTGGGGATGCGACCCCTCGGCTGCCTGAACCGACAACGCCAAGCAGCGTCACCTTCCATAACCAGCTGGACAAAGATGGTTGGCCTTCTTGGCGCAGGCGGCCCGCTCGGGCGGGCCGCGGTCTCTCCAACGCAGCGCCCTCCTGGCACAGCAGTTCTGCTCAGCCCGGCCAGCCGTATGTCGGCCGGTACACCCACCAAGAGGCCCACAGAATGTGGTCCACGGTCCTCCACATCATGGCTCCCCTTGTAGCACTGTGTTCCTCCTTCAGCCCGGTCGGCTTTTAGCCAGCCGGTTCTTCGTCAGCTGAGCAGCACATGTTTGCGGGCCCAATTCTTCTGCACACGGTCATCGCACAGCCTCCACTTCCATTCATCACCACCTTATTATCAAGATCTCCATCACAGTCAAAATAGACTACAGAGGGTCATAGGGTCATGTTCATTCATACCATACCCTCCGCGTTAGGTGGTAGCAGTTGGCCAAAAATAAACAGTGATTTCCAAGGAATAATGGGGTACAAGATAATCACTTCAAAATGAACAATCCCCAACCTTGAGACAAGGTTCTCGGTAGTCGAGCGTTGCGGAAGACGGAGTCATGGGGATATGGCGTCAACTCGTAGACATCGGGGAACAAGGGTTAAAGATGGCACATCGTCGGCATTCCTCACGGGTGGCTCATTCTATATTGGTTTGGCTGAATATCGAAGGCAAAGATTGATGTTCCTCATCGGTTCTTCATTGGAAGGATGGTTTTTTTTATTGAGAGAAGAACACCATTCATTATTTCTCCAAAGCTCTCTCAGTAATCCTCTCAACACAATGAATTCCCCAAAAAAATTTAATAGCTAAGATATTATTTTTATTCACACATGTAATTCAAAATTCAAAAAAATTTATTAATTAATTGAAGATCATGAACTCATTATTTAAAAATGTGTTGGCAGACATTTAAGAGACGGAGTGGGAGGTGAATAGATCTCTTAATTAAGGGGATTTTTCAATGAATAAAGAAGAGGAGTTAATTGGGGGTTTAAGGGAGGTTATGGGGAGATGAATGGTTGGGGCTCCTGTGGGCCCCACCTCACAAATATCCACACATGGGAAATTAGGTGGGTGGGGGCCCCACCAATATCTTCCCATGGGAGGAAATAACTTCCATAGATATATAAAATAGTTCTAAACAATTTTATTTAACTTCTTAATTAAACCCCAATTTTTAACTTTCAACCCGCATAAAATGCAACTGTGGTAAAGGTACCCTTAAGAAATTGTCGGTGATGCGAGTTCATCAGTGTCCTCGGATTTCAATTCTGAGAATCTGTTCAAATGATAGAAAAACCCGCATATACGTTTACTAAACGTAAACAAAACATCAGAAATTGATTCTGGGCACACCAAGCCTCGGAATCAAGTGTTTTTAGAAGCCACAGTCTCGTAAAATTCCAAATAATTAAGAAAAAATTAATTCCTTGAAAATTTTGGGTTTTTACCTTATTCTCACCTTAGGGCTTTACGTCCCCACAAATCTAAAACACACACTATTAAAACAAACGGGGATACTGAGCTAGCATATGGGCCTCCTGCTCCCAAGTGCTCTCCTGGAGGTTTCGGCGCTACCAGTGAACGTGCACCAGAGTAATCAACTGCCCATGTAGGACCCTCTCCCGTCAATCCTCAATCTCTACCATGACCTCCATAAAAGTCTCTCTATCATCGATGTCCAGATCCTCGTGATCGATGACGTGGATCGGGTCGTGCACGTATCTCCTCAGGTGAGATATGTAGAAGACGTCATACTCCTGGTGCAACTGAGGTGGAAGGGCCAGGCGATAAGCCAGCTTTCCTACTCTGATGAGAACCTAGAATGGTCCAATGAAACACAGAGATAACTTTCCACCCCGGCCAAATCTCCGTACACCCCGTCAAGGTGAGACCCGTAAGAAGACGTCTCGCCATCCTTGAACTCCAGTGGTCTCCGTATCCTATCAGCATAGGACTTCTGTCTGCTCTGTGCAGTCTTCATCTACTCCAGGATGATCTGCACCTTCTCCGTCATAGCCTGAACCTTCTATCGTCCTACAAGTGCTGACTCCCTAGGGTCAGTCCAGCACAGAGGTGATCTGCAAGGTTAGTCGTACAGTGCCTCGTATGGTGTTATCCCGATGGTGGAGTGTTAACTATTGTTGTACGAAAAATCCACCAAGGGTAGGTGATCCTCCCAGCTACAACCAAAGTCAAGGACACATGCACGGAGAATGTCCTCGAGTGTCTGTACGGTCCTCTCAGTCTATCTGTCTGAGTATGGAAGGTGGTTCTCAGACGTAGTTGCATCCCAAAATCCTCCTGTAACCCCTTCCAAAGCCGGGATGTAAAGCGAGCATCTTAATCGGAAACAATAGTCGGTGACACACCATGAATCCGTACGATCTTATGAATGTAGAGGCATCACAGGCTCTCTACTGAGCCCTGCTCTCTAATCGGTAGGAAGTGGGCCTACTTGGTGAGTCAGTCTACGATCACCCAAATAGAGTCGGGTCCCCAGGATGTACGTGGAAGCCCCGTCACGAAATCCTTGTATATCCTATCCCACTTCCACTCTGGGACCTCTAAGGACTTTACCAAGACAACTGGTACTTAGTACTCCGCCTTCACTTGCTGACAAGTGAGGCATCGTGAAACAAACTCTGCTACAGCCTTATTCATACCAAGCTACCAGTGCTATCTTCTGTGGTCCTGGTACATCTTTTCCACTCCTAGATTTACTGTGAGAGGGGAAGTGTGAAACTCCCTCAGAAATTCGGCCTTTATTGCAACTAGTACCATAGTACATTCCCTAAAGAAGATGATGTGCTCCCCTCCTTCAGAAAATCCATCTAATGCCTTCCCTGTGGATATATGAGCACATCGCCTCTCATAGTCAACGTCCCCACACTGTACCTCTCTAACTTGCTGAAGTAGTGGAGGTGTGACTGTGAGATATTGTAAAACACCTACTCTATCACTCTCCACAAATGATATCTGCAATGCGTCCAGCTGCTCTGTCGCCTCTCCTAGTAGCCAAATTCCTGATCTCCTGCTGAGAGTATCAGCTACAATGTTCCCCTTCCCAAGAGTATAGATTATCTCAAGGTCCTAGTTCTGGAGGAACTCGAGCCAACATCACCGTCTTAGGTCCAGGTCCTTCTACAAGAAGTCAAACATCAGACTCTTGATATTAGAGTCAACCATAAACCGTTTTTTCAACAAACTATGGGTGTTTGTATCCATTTGTATAGAACTCGACTACACTATTTTTTCGCTTACGTCCTACAAGAGCTTCTAAGATTTATTCCTTTCCAAAAAGATAAAACGGGTCTCATCCCCTGGATGAACCATGTTCATTGCCTAATACAATCAATCATGACATGAACGATACTATTTCATGCCACGGACGATGTTGTAAGGCCTCGACGCTACTACCAAGAGATCCAACTGTTACTCTCTCCTCTAAGGGTCAAGTCACACTATCGGCCGTATTGTGTGTCATTGGGTCTACTCTAGTAGGAATCTCGAAAGTGAGTTTTAAGTCAATAGTTTTAACCAGAACATCTCAGTATCAACCACATAAAAAAGGACATGGAATCATACATCACAAGAACAAGTGTCTTTTATTACAACAGATCAAAGTACAAAGACACAAAGAATCCACAAAAACAATTACATTAACAAAGCTAGAATCATTATAAACGAAGACCTCCAAATGTAGAGCTATTCCCGCTCCTTTCCACTTGCTGCTCGACTAGCTCCTCTACCAAATCAGCCTGCTCCTAGTGGACCTCAATGGTCGAACCTATACCTATGCCTGGAAGGTCCCTCTATTGTCTGCTGCTCATCTGAAGGTCGGGTCAGACTTTCTCGATCCAAGTGACCCTGGTCACTGCATGCATAGCACTACCTACTCCTCATCTGGTTGTCTCTAATTCATGTGCCCTAAACAACAATACCTGTATCCTGGGGTCACCCACTCGTTGTCCTTGTCTGCTTGGGCTTATGTGTCATCTTTCTACTGTCAGCTGCAGAACACACCACTATGGTCGGAAAGCCATACGGATATGCAGTAGCTCCTGAGCCCGCACAGAGCATAGAGTCGCTGGTACAAACTCTGCCCAGAAAAGAACCTCGATGTATCCCCAGGTGAGAGTCACCTCAACATAAAACTGAAGAATCAGACTCCACCAACTCTCAGCTGCTCCCTGAAAAAGACTAACATCTAGGTACATCATCTAGTCAGAGGGTGTCCCAACTGTGTGGAAAACTCATGCTACAACCTCCAGCCAGCACCCGGCTATCTGAAAATCTATCTCACCTGAAAAATTTGGAGGCCTCTTTCACTGGAACTCATGCAACGCACTTAGGCAGCCTGCACTCCCTGGTGCTGGAGATGGTGGTATCAGCGGACCAGTGGGTAGTGGTACCGATGGGGCCTCCGCTGTGATGGGGCCCAACAGTGAGGCATCGTCACTCGGTGGGTTGTCATCTTGTATGCGACTCAGAACCCTAACTGGCAGCCTTCATGGGGCCATCCTGAAAAGAAACAGGTGCGCTGTGGTCAAACAGTATACCTGGTGAGATGACAGAAAGTAATCAAAAAGAAAACTATAGAAACAAACATGGAATCAGTTTTTTCGTGCACTAAGTCGAAAATCAGGGGTCAGGGTCCTGGTTTATGGATACGTCGGCCACTGAACGAACACTGGACTCCCTGAACTAAAAACTGCACTCAATACTCTTAACACTATTGCTACACAGAAAGAAATGATCAGAGTCTAATATTATGCGGTATAACCGACTACTCTGCTACAAATTTTTGATGTCCCGTCCTCAGGGCCCATGCCGTGACTACCCCAAGCCCACCTTCCAAAGGCCAGGGGCTGGAGACTAGCACCAAAAGTGTAAATCCCGATAAAAAGTGAAGGCATTTCCTTTATGATAGTAAAAAAACACAACAGAGTACACAAGATGAAATAAGCACAATGTAATACTGAACACAAAGTATGTGTTGAAAGGTAACTGGGCCAAAATAAAAACCCAACTGAAAAGTACAGTACAACTGAAAGTCTAGTACAACAACAGTAAAGTAAAGCAGCAACCACCGAGTCATCCTCTGGGAATCCCACCTGAAGGGTGGTTACAGATAGTCTCCTCGGTACCTCGGGTCCGTCCATCCGCTCCATGTACTTCCTGCCAAGTGGTCCAACTCCGGGTACCGTTCAGCTCCACAAGCCTCAACCACGATCAGTGTTGTCCGTTGTCTGTAACAAACACAACGTAGTGTGGGCATTTACCGTGTAGGGGTGAGTATAATGATACTCAGTATGGACCCCGAGACCCCCAAAGGTTTCCCTAAATCCACAAAAAATAAACAACAAAGGAAAGATACAATCACAAAGTAACAACCAAATATACATAGGTATATGCCCATTCATATACCTAAGTTATCAATCCCAGTTCGGATCCAACTCTCGATCTCAAGAACAACCCATTCCACACCAGAAAGAAGTCAATCACACAGTTGGTAATGATTGAAGTCAAGACTCATCTCACACAGGTATACACAACTTAAAGAGAGTAAGAGATGATTAGTTGTATCCACTAAATCATCTTTCACTGTCGAACGGTAGATACCCGCAGAAACCTAAAACAACATTATCTCGTTGTTGTCAAAAACATGGAGGATTCAGTCTAGTCTCATTGCTTTAGAACCCATGTAGGATTCAGTCCAGTCTCAATGTTGTCGAACCCATGGAGGATTCTAGTACAGTTTTCGTCGCTGCCGAACCAACAGAGTATTCTAGTATAGTTGTCGTCCCTGCCAAACACACGGAAGATTCTACTACAGTTGTCCTCACTGCTGAACCCACAGATGATTATAGTATAGTTGTCATTACTGTCAAACCCACAGAGGATTCTAGTACAGTTGTCGTCACTATCGAACCCATAGAGAATTCTAGTACAGTTTTCATCATTGTCGAACCCACGAATGATTCCTGTACGATAGTCGTCACAGCCGAACCCACAGAGGATTCCAGTATGGTTGTTGTCATCATAGAACCCACAGAAGATTCTAGTACGGAAGTCGTTGCTGTCGAACCCATAGAGGATTCCAGTACGGTTGTCGTCGTCGCTGAACCCACGAAAGATTCTAGTACAGAAGTCGTTGCAGTCACAACTAGCTCTAAGGTTCCCGCACACTGCACTCTAGATTCCAGGAGGGTCCGTTCCTCGAGCCAAGGGGTCGAAACATCAATTATCATAAAGCCGATAGTTGTTGTATCCCGAAGTTTCATCTTGTCAAAAGGAACCTAACATGATAGACGGCGCGACAATCGGTTGCCCGGTCTGAGAGTTATTAGAATATTTGTTCTAGGGGCCTAGTTAGAAATACGCTCACTCCAAACCCGGCCATTTTCCAATGTTATCCAAAAATCACTTAGAGTGTTGAAAAGGGTCGCCACGTCATGAGGGTCCTTGTGCTGCTGAAGGCGAGTCGATCTGATGCATAGTCTTTGAATTATTCACCTTTAAGTGCATACGGGACCGGCCCGTTAAGCCCAGTGGGATGGCAGGTCGGGTCTACCCAGTTTTGGCAGGTCCGACCCGATAGGGGTCGGACCGGCCCGATGAAACTCGCGAACTGGCCCAAGGGGCGTGGCCCAGCCCGGAAGGCATGGACCGCACCATGGGGCGCGACCTGAACTGAAAGTTGTGGCCCGACCCGTGGGGGCACAGCCTGGCCAGAAAGGCGTGGCCCGGCCAGTGGGGGCGCGGCTTGGCCTGGCGCGGTGTGGCCCGGCCGGCCGCGCGGCTTGGCCCGGCCGGCCAAGCGGCTCGGTGCGAAGGGGGCCAAGCGGTTCGAGGCGGGGGCACGGCCCCCCGGCTACCCAAACCGATGGCACCAAGAGGCATCACACTCTCTAACCATCCGAACGAAGCCGGCTGACCTTCTTGGAGAAAGTGGCCCACTCGGGTGGGCCACGGTCTCTCCAGCGCGACGCCCTCTTGGCACCACGATTCTGCTCAGCCCGGTCATCCACCTACCTACCAGTTCTCCCACCGAGCAGTGCGCAGAATGTGGTCTGTGGTCTTCCACAGCGTGGTGCCCCTTTTTCCGCTGCGTTCCTCCTTCGGCCCGACCGGTTTTTAGCCGATCAGTTCTTCATCGGCCGAGCAGTACGCGGTTGTGGGCCATGGTTCTTCCGCACACGGTCAGTGCACAGCCACCACTTCTGTTCGTCACCACCTTCCTATCATGATCTCCATCAGAATAAAAAGAGACTACAGAGGGGCATCAGGCCGTGTTCGTTTGGCCCGCACCCTCCGAGTTAGGTGGTAGAAGTTGGCCGAAAATAAACAATGATTTCCAAGGAAGAACGAGGTACGAGATAATCACTTCAAAATTAACAAACCCCTACCTTGAGACAAGGTTCGAGGTTGTTAAGCGTCGTGGAAGACGACGTCACAGGGAGATGGTGTCAACTCGTTGACGTCAGGGAAGAAGGGTCGAAGATGGCGCGTCATCGGCATTCCTCGTGGGTGGCTCCTTCTCCTTTAGTTCGGCTGAAGATTGAAGGCTAAGATTGACGTTCCTCAGCAGTTCTTCGTTGGAAGGATGGTTTTCATTGTTGAGAGAAGAACACCCGTCTCTATTTCTCCAAATCTCTCTCACTAATCCTCTGAAAACAATAAATTCCCCAAAAAAATAATAGCTACGATATTATTTTTATTCACACATGTAATTAAAAATTCAAACAACTTAATTAATTAATTGAAGAGCTTGAACTCTTTAATTAAAAATGTGTTGGAAAACATTTAAGAGAGGGAGTGGGAGGTGAATAGATCTCTTAATTAAGGGGAGTTGTCAATGAATAATGAATAGGAGTTAATTGGGTGCTTAAGGGAGGTTATGGGGAGATGAATGGTTGGGGATCTTGTGGGACCCACCTCACAAATATCCACACATGGGAAGTTAGGTGGGTGGGGGCCCCACTAAAAACTTCAAATGAGAAGAAATAACATACATATATATATATATAATTGTTCTAAACAATTTTATTTAACTTCTTAATTAAACCCCAATTTTTAACTTTCAACCCGCATAAAACGCAACTGCGGTAAAGGTCCCCTCATGGAATTACCGATGCTTTGAGTTCATCGGTGTCCTCAGATTTCAATTCGAAGCACTAGTTAAAAATATAGAAAAATCCGGACGTACGTTTAATGAACGTACCTGAACAAAACATCAGAAATTGATTCCGGGCACACCGGGCCTTAGAAACAAGTGTCGTCAGAACACACAGACTCGTCAAATTCCAAATAATTAAGAAAACATATTCCTTGAAAATTCCAGGTTTTTAAAATATAGATAACTGAATTATATCCTTAATAGAGATTATAGTTTTTATGTATGAATGAGTGAAATTTTCACTTTTCGATTTTGGGAATGTAAGAAAGGTAAATAATATTTCAAATTTATAGAATCATTCTTATATCATGAAGATCATATATATGTCTACATAAAATAAATCATAATTACCATACATGAAATATTTTTATGGAAAGTTAATCAAAATAATACTTGGAGGAAGTAGTCCACATGTATGCATAAGTGATACATTCTTTTTTCATTTATTTGGTAATGTTTTGAATTAAGGTTCCCATATTAATAATAAAATCATTGCATTTATTTTTTAATGTATTCTTATTGTTTTTATGGGTAAAATATTTTTTGGGAATGTTAAAAATGAAATAAAATTGAACGAGCTTAGGTAATATTTATATCGCCTCATTGTGAAACCTCCATTGCCTTAAAATATAAACCTTGAAAGAGTGGTCTTGGGTAATAAGGGATCTAGGATCAAGGGAAGTAATATAGGATGTTTTTTGGAGTAGTTATTAACAAATATAGAATTATTTTTTTGAAAAATGGATTGTAAGGGGGGACCATTTATAAGTGAGGGAGAAGGAAAAAATGTAATTACTTAAATAATTTAAATATTATTAATGTATCTTAAAAGTATAATGATTAAAAATAGAAAATGGTTGAAATTTAGTATAATATATGGTCTTAATATATACCAAAAATATTAATTATATAATTTTATTCTGAAATTTTACTGTTATCTCTTTTTCTACGCTCACCCCATTTGTGAACCCATTTTAACATTGACCGTGGTAAAAATTAATTAATATTTTAAAAATTTATTAGGAAAATAAATTAATGGGGAAAAATATACATATTTTGAAATTATGATTACAAATATTAAATTAATTTTACAAAAATAAAATCCTATAAGATGTAGAATCCATTTTTAAAATAATCAACAAGAAGATTATGAAAACAAGTTTATATAAAAATTAATTTTATGCATAAAAGTGAATTTACATTCCTTCCATTACTAGTATAAACTAATAATTAATGTTAAAATTTTAAATTAAATATATAATTCTTAAATTTTATTTTCACTATTAATAAATAATAATTAAATAAATTATTTTTATAAAAACACATTGCACACATAATAATAGTTTTATGAAAAAATATAATTTTACTGTTACCTGATTTTATCTTCATTATTAACCTCTCGATAACTAATGTGTTGATTTTTATTCATATATTACTATTGAATTTCATTAAAATATATTTTTAATTATGTTCAATTTATTTTTACATATTAATATATAAAATTTTGAAAAATAAGCCTCTTTAAAAAATTGGACATCAAATCATTAAATGGTTTTATTGAAAATATAATGATTAATTTATATAAATTTATCAATACAATTCATTTTTTGAAAAAATATCTATATATAAATATGATAATGATGTAAATTTTATTCATATATTTTCATTCAATATCTTTTTTATAAAGGTATACTATATCATGGGTTTATTTAGGCTTGGTGTTGTATGTTAAACTAAATATCGAATAATACAAATTTATTAAAAAGATGATAATATATATAGATTCTTGAGGTTTTCATTATAACTCCCCCTTAAAAAGGATTTTTACTTCAATATTCCAAAATTATGTTATGAAAATTTAATTACATATCTACATCATCACATCCCAATTTTCTCATATTTATTCCTAAAATCGTTAATTTCAATAAAGAGAATCAATTCGGTGAGTGGTATTATTCTATGTCACATTATCTCTATTGTCCATGATTTTATTCATAGATAAGATCATGATTCAATTGTATGACCACTAATTTTAGTATATTTGAGGGTTCAAAAATATATATCCTCAAGAGAAAAATATGGAACAAATTGTGTGTATAAGAGAGGTTATGTAGGAGAGAAAAGTAATAAGAATACTTACGAGTCAAATTGAGAGCCTCGAATACATAACTATACCAAGGTCTCATATTTCCATTGTTAAAAAATCTCAAATTCTTTTTCTGTAGATAGTGTTCTAGGAATATCTTCTTAGGATCATTGAATTCTAGATCTCGTTGATGATTTATATGATAACTCTACAGTCAAATATGTGACTTTTTAGTGTTATATTGAATAGATCTAACAATTTCCACCATTTTCACAACTATCTTATGAATTAATATATTTATTTCTCAAATAGTTTCCATAATTACAGTGTTTTGTACTTAATTTCACAAAGGGATTCATATAGATTAGTCTTATTACACAAGTAAATGATGTTGTTATAATAAAATTATATATGTAGAACTTGTTGACCCCAACCACTTATATAATCCTGATAATATGATCTCAAAATAACATGTAATTCATTAATATAACTCAAAAAATAACAATATCTCAATTTATAATAATAAGTAATTAAACAAAACTCTATATCTAGAGCATGTCTATGACTTCTATAGAATATCAATTTATTCCTTTACTATCAATTAGATACAATAGAATGCGGTAATCCAAGAAATCATAATACGTTTTAAATATATATCCAAATAATATGATCCTGATAGACATCATCTCTAATTTAAATGACTTCTTCTAACTTTGTATTATGATCAAATACAATGAAAATATGATTATTTCCATTAGATAATTTGGAGGGTCGGATGATGAAGTACATTGTGATGTTTTTTCATTTTAATTTTGGTATTGTAAATGGTTTTACCATTACCATATACTTTTTTCTCTCATATTAACTTGATAGCATACAAATTACTAAGATACACAATTTTTAATATCCCAAATTTTGTTGTCCACCCATATATACTAATTTGTAACTATATACATCTGCATACATCCAGGATTAATATAAAATGATGAACTATAACCATATTTCAATAGATTATTCTTCAAGCCTCATATTAATTGGACACATAAAAAGTTTTTGAACATTATAATTCCATCAAAATCAAGGTTGAACTCAGGAACATTTCTCACCTTCTTTTGTATGTGTATATCTTCCATATGTGAGTATTTAATCTTCACATGGATAGATGTTAGAAAAATAATTAAATGAGTATATGATTTATATCATTCTTTAAGGATATCAGGATCTATCCTATATAAATCCGAAAAATATTGCATTTTTTGTGATAGTCAAGATATAATTGTTAGCATGATCCTTAAACTCACAGAATCATCCACCATGGTCATTTTCCCAAGGTTGTAATATATTAAGTGGAAATTTTTTGAATTGACTTAAACTATCTTCCATAGAACATATTCAACTCTTTCTTGGTGAGTATATTCTTTAAAATTTTATGATCAATGTTAATTTGACACCGTTCTCGGTAATGAATATTCTTCTATATCATTAATGTAATTAACGGAACTTCTAAAACCAAATTACTAGTCTGTTTATTTTTCTCATGAACCAAAAATTAGAATGTGGAATAATCAATCACCATATAACTCCATATAAGAGAACATCATATCCGCTTCATTGATGCATCTCTGTAAATCACAATATATTCTTCATTATAGGGTAGTGTAGGTAAAACTTCACTAACCACCTTCACTTTAGTTCTTAGAAATTTTCATCACATCCATGTATCCAAAGGAACATGGACACTTTATGAGATAACATGGTGTGTAGATTGGATATTCATGATTAAATATTCAAAAAAAGTTGAAAATATATAGTCATTCTAAGAAAACTATGTATCTTAGACATAATAGTTTTTATAGGTCAATATTTGATAACATATATCATTGATGAATCAACTGATATAACCTCTATTGAGATTATACGACAAAAAAATGAAAATTTATAAAGTCAAAATTCAATATTAGTAAAATTTTCATACATATGATCTTTATATAGGTTCTTTTGTATTTCACTCAAGTAATCTTAATGATATTCTTTTCTCTAGTAATATACAAGAATAAAATCTATAAAGACTACCAAAAACTGGTCAAGGTAATATTTCAAGACCCTATTCATTAAATCCATGAATATATGGGGAGAATTATTAATACCAAATAGAATCATTAAAAATTAATAGTGTATACACCACATACGAATGGATTTGATAAGTATACATTCACATTTTACCATAAATTAATATCATCCAAGTCCATTGTCTATAATTGAAATGTATTGAAATCCTATAATTTGATCAAAAAAATCATCAATAATGGGTATTGAATAATTATTATTCATTATTATATTGTAATTCTACATCTAATCATTACAAATCCCCACTTATCCATCTTTATTCTAAAAAAACAATATTTTCACCATAAAATGATTCCCTAGGATGAATGAATCATTTATAAAATATTATATTGGAGTTTATTATTTAATTCTATAAACTCAATTAGGACCATTCTATATAATGTTTTACACCTAGATTATCAAGGAGTACGACTTCTCTAGAAAAATATATTTGTTAGTCTGAGGAAGACTATGAGACTCTTCTAGAAATACATCCTCAAATATTTTTACAATAGGTATATATTCAATATTTAGTTTCTCTCTAACCATCTAAAATAAACACCACCTTTGGAAAGGAATCAATATCCCAACAATGGATGTTATTTCCATGTGAAGTTAATAGTTATCATTTCATAGATAGGGGATCATGGGTCAGTTCAGACTATAAAATGTGATTTACTTACTCAAATGTTAATATGGTATTTATAATAATAAACTCAATAAATACCAAAATTAACATCAAATAAAACAAGATGCAAATTGTAGATATTTAAAATAATAAAATTCCCACAAAGAAAAATCATATTGGAATCATTGATTTGAGATGTGATGATCATATCATGAAGAGTATTTACTACTAATTAAAAATCAAATAATTGAGGATATGAATTAAAATTCATTTCAACTTTTCATGATATATAGGATTTCAAATAAATTAATTTAAAATTTAATCATACTTTTTACCACCCCAAAATTATCATTCAATATTAAATCCATTACTAAACCCAAAAAAGTTAGCACGAACATCATGAATTTTTATTTCTAACGATCAATCCTAAAAAAATAATTCATCATGTTTTTCAATCCTGAAAACTTATTTTCAATATATTTCACATCTGGTTACACTTAGGTCATTAATGGTCATCATCTGTTTTAATCTTTCATATTTGATCATAAATATAATTTAAATTATCCAAATAATATCCACCTGATAGTTTCTAGATAGGTGTGCAGTATTATCCCCACTTATTCTTCACTAGTGATAATCATGGAAATACCCAATAATTCTCATTTATAGTTTTTACCCCAAGTTAAATTTGTCAAAAAAACACCTCTACTTGCTAATATAAGAAGAGATATATATTTTATAGTAAACCTACAATCATTTTTAACATAAAAATTGATATGGTTTTATACTTGAGCCACTTTTAAGGAATATCTCTAAGGTTTTTTCATCCTAATTTCCAAAATAACATGACCGTGATCTGGTACAAATTAAAGAGACCGTATATTTTTTTCCATTAAAAATAAAATTTTTTAAGATGAATATTCTTTACATATCATTACGATCCATGATGAAACCATAAATAATTATTTTCATTAGAAATATATATACGTAAGAAACTGTAACATAAATTATCTAAATCATATCTCACTACCTTTATCAGAACTATAATCCTTCAGAGATATATCATAGTAAAACTAGTTCATTATAACGTAGGGAAAATAAAAAAATTAAACATATGAATGATATTATATTATCAATAAGCAAAGGAAATACCAATGTTCCTTTAAGAATAACTTGATAATAAAGATACTAAAACAAGAAATTAACGTTTGGAAATCATACCCAATATTACATAGATCATAATCATGTTTTATGGTATAAATCATGGATGTTCATAAGATATGAATCACAATGGAATTAAATAACATGATCTCTGATATCATAACAATGGAATATGATCAAATCATAAAATATTGTGACAATTTATGGATTAATCATAATCATAGAAAAATTATTTCATGTATACCCACCTAGGCCATCATCGCATGATATGCTTTGGAGAACCACCCATGTGAATACATTGGGTTTGGGATAAACTCATGTTTACTCTCTTTTTTAATGGGATAACATCCAATATTCCCTTTGATCTTACAAAACCTTAAACTATACCCACTATATTGGATGGATATATCAGACCCACATGTCATATATTCATAATCAATTAAAATGTATGCAAAAATATCATAAAAACATTTTTTATTTAGCCTATCTTAAATGATGGAAAATAAAATTGGTTTCATAAATAGTTCACCACTATAAACCTAAACCATGTTGATAAGGAATAATAATGGAATCAAAGAATAATATCCCCAATATATTATATGTGTCATGAAATGATGATATCAAAAATTAAAATGAATTTAAAATATTGTTGGGAAATATCTTGTAGGAAATTAACCTTTCATTTGAAAATCACTTATTTAAAATCATAAAAATTGTCAAATATTAAGGAAAATTGTCCATTGAAAATAACCATGTAAACTTGTAAAGTAATCTTCAATTCAAATAGTATTCATAATGATTGTAACATTAAATCTTGTAGTTTACATTAAGACAAATATATTTTTCGCACCATTGAAAAAACGTATTTCATTCAGAAAATGAAACAAAATTTTTACTAAATACCCTTAAAGAAATATAAAAACTGGTAAAAATTCCTTTAATAAATCATCAGATAAAATTAAAAAATTCAAGAATATTTTATTTGAAAATTAGGACATGGAGGAAAAAATATTCCCAACTAAAAACAAAAACAAGGTCAGTTTTCATTAAAATAATTCATTTGAAATTTTTAGTTCATTAAGGGAGAGAAATGAAATTAGAAATTCAAATCACTAAAAATTCCTATATTATATATTTGGAAGTATTATTTTAGAGAGATGTGTAATATAATTCCATCATTGAATATTTATGTATCAAATTATTGGAAAATTGTGATGGTAACGTAAAACAGTTATGACTTTGGTATATGTTATGTAATAATTATCATAAAAGTAATAACATAAAATGAATCATTAAATACAAAAACATGATTAAATTAATTACAAAACTAATGAATGTAAATATGGATACACCTCAAAAAAATAATATTGGTGTATATGATAACATATAACCCAAATAATATAATTTTAAATTGTAAATCCATACTATATTGGTAACATTGAAAAAAAAATATCCATGGATGAGATAATTTGAATTGAAATATTGAAAAATAATAATTAATAATGATGCATTACTTAACCTGATGTAGGATCAGTATATACGCCTCAAATGTAAAAATGGGTGTATAACAAAATACATATAACAACAAATTAAAATTGAGACGAAGATCCCATACCTAATGATCGGCATGATATTTAACTTATATAATCCCATGTTTAATAAACTGAAATTTATAATAATTATTTAATAATACCACATATATAATTATAATAAAACACATTTATATGATACTATATTAAATATTTAATTGTGGCACTAGGAACAATGGAAAGAATATAGTATGGTTTTTTATAATCTATTATCTGGTCTATAAGTCTCAAATTATATTAATAATGGAGGAGAAGAGGCCCCTTTTACACGTGTGGGGGAGTACACCTTTAGAATTACTTAAAATATTTTAATATAATGACATTGTTTTACTACTTTAATTATTTTAAATTTAAATTTATTTGAACATAGTATAATTTAGTTTTGAGTTCTCTTCATCCAATAATAATTAGACATGTTATAGTCAATAAACATGTTTTAACCTTAACCATGATGACAGATATTTATTATTTTTACTATTCATTATGAAAAAAACGAAATTAGTCACATTAAAAAAAATTATATTATATTTTCAAATATAAGATCCATTTTATAAAATTACATTAATATATTTTAAAATATAAATTTTAATTTTTTATTAAAAATAAAATAAAACCATATTTTAGAAAAACGAATTTTTAAGCATAAAATTGAATTTACATTTATTAATTTCATATTAAAAACTCTAAAATGATTGTAAAATTGTTTCATTGAATATATAATATATCAATATAATTATAAATATTATTTAATAATGTTTTTTGTAATTTATTATGATAAAAAGGAATTGTGTACAAAGAAGTATTTTTATAAAAAATAAAACATTTTACCTTTAAGTAGTTTTATCTTCATTCATAAACATTAGATGAATAATTTTTGGTTTTTTATTCACAAATTAAAAAAAATTATTAAAATATAATATTATTTTTTTAATGGTTGGGGTGAAGCCTCATTTATTATTAAAGGAAATCAAATAACTCTTTAACAAGGTGGAGGGAGACATATTACATTGCCCCAAGGCCCAGTGGGAATTTAGCCAATTATATGGCCAGTAGGCCCATTTGTTTTCCTAAGGCTCACTCTTTGAATAGTACTAATACAGTACCCGTACTACTACATTACTGCTACAGAACCCTGCCACCGCTACAGTGACTTGTCGCCGCTATAGTGCTTCGTCGCCGCTATAGTGACCTACCACAGCTACAGGGCATGTCATTGCTACAATGCCCCCGCTGCTATAGTACGCTACAGTACCTCCGCCCAATGGGTTTTGAACCCCCAATTTTCTTTTAGAATTAAATTAGTTTTTCTAAATAATAATATGTTATATTTAAAAAAATCTTTAAAAAATACCTTATTTAATAATTACTTTATCTTATTTAAATTTAATGATTTTTTCTTAAGAATTAGTCACCAAATTTGAACTTAGGAATAATTAAAATATATATATATTTTATCATGTGGTTAATAATATTAGTATCTACTAATTCAATGGCTAGGTAATAAAGTTATATTATATCACATGTTTATTTAGACTCGGTGTTGTGTATCAATTATGTTATTAAATAATTAAATTTCATTTCAAGGTAATATACATATATATATAGTTGTTAAAACCATCCAACTGTGAATACCTTATTTTTATTAATTTTATTTTTTTCACCATGATTACATACATATATTTATTTTGGAAATTATCTTCCTAATAGTGTACTGATTATCTATAAGTTAAGAATATATTATGATTTATGTTATTTTCCTAAAAAGATACTTTATGTGGTTGCATACACATTTATTATCCATGGAAATATCATGTTATGGTTATTAATATAATTATAATTATTTTCCATATGCCATTTATTTAAAAAGGATATGAATCACTTTTTTATTCCTTTAATTCTTTATGACATTTTGACTTATTTCAGGTAGCACACACACACACACACACATATATATGGATTGAAATGGGTGAAGTACTATATTATCCTCCATTGAATTAGTTTAATTTTATGTCTCATAATCTTATAATTTAATATTGGAAGATGTATCCCTATCCAAATTAGTACATGATAGGATTTACCCCAAGATAAAGGGTATATGAGAATATTTATCCAAAGCCAAAGGGTACACAAGAGGAGTTATCCCAACACAAAGGGGTTATTTATCCAAAGCATGTGGGTACATAAGATGATTCCTCTAAACCTAAGAATTTACATGGGTGGTTATCTAATACTATTGTGTGATTAATTGCATAGTGGGTATCCTTAAAACATTATTTCTATTCTTATTATTTTTTATATGTAAAATAATTCCCATTTTTATGCTTATTCTTATGAATCTGTTATGCTCCCATGTATCACGATTATTAACTCATGTTACTAAACTCTTTTGATTCTCTTATTATAGTATTCCAAGTCATATTACATGATTTTAGTTATCTATTTTTCGGTTATACCATTATTTATTTTAACCATGTCATCATCTTACACTCATTTGTAATCTATGAGGATTATCTATTATATTCACCCATACTGATAATTTATGACCACCCATTTCATATAGTTCTATTTTATCATTTTGTTCAAAAATTAATATGTATGATATACCATGATGTCTATTGTAAGTTGATAATTTTTGGTAGAAGTTAAATAATTTTTATGGATAAATAATTTAATTATTGATTATAAAATTTCTCATTGATTTGGAAAAATCTCAGTTTTGTCATTTAATTTTGTATCTTAATTGTATATAATTATAAAACTAACAAGTATAGGGAATTTATTTTAATAAGAAAATTTCTTAAAGTCATGTAAATAATATGGTATCATCTTTTCACTACTTCATTATCCATCAAAGTAGAGTTTAGATAACATTGTAGATTAGGAAGATACTGGATGAGGAAACATTAGGAGTCTAAAATTTCAGAAAAAAAAATATAAGTTAAAGTAGAGTAGAAATTATATTATTCAGAAAAATATTATTATCAGTTGAGGTAATATTCTACAGATAATGATATGAGTAAATTAGTCAAAACTCTTAAGGATAAGTCTATATGATAAGTATATTCATTCCATAAAATCCTAAATTTTTAGTAAAATATAGCGTTTAAGGTTTTCGTTGCGTTAACATCCAGGTATGGATACTGTCAGAGGATGAACACTCCATATATATGTACCAAGGGGTAATAAAAATAAAATTGCAGTATTGGATGTTAAATAAATTTTCACCTGGTTCACTATAAAATTTACTAACTTCACACCAAGTTTGATACTATTATGGGATATTGTTTAGTCAATCACATTCTATTTATGAAGACTGATGAAGGATATTTTTCCTAATTACTTTAAGAATTATTTTAATATGTAAAAGAGAACCTAACAGGAAGAAAACTATATTTAACTGATTTATAAAAGGATAAAATGGTTGAGTAATTATTGAATATGTAATATGATTTATTATTTATATTACTATTCTAATTTACACTTGTATTAATGATAACCATGTTTGGTTTTTTGTATTTTGTTGATAAAGAATGATTATATTTATGCTAATAAAGGTATTTATTGAGAAAACTTTATGTTTTATGAATGAATAAGGAAGCATACATAAAGGTTTCAGAATCATTATATATTATTTTTATTATTGAGAAGGTGAGTTTTCTAGTTTCACCATAGAAGGAGAGATTAGAATAAAAATAGAAATAAGTTATCAATACCATTTGATATTTTTACTAGTGAATGATATTTATTGATAATATTATTGTATATCTATAAGATTTTAATATTTATAAGAAATATGAAATTATTTTCTCTACTAATATTTCATTTAGTGATCAAGAAACATATATTAAATTATATCGATAACATTGAAAATTTATTTTATGAAGAAAAAAATCAGGGATAACTATTATTTAACATGTGATTGAGGTATGTCAAACTATTACGTTTAAAATATTCAAGATGTTTAGATAATAAATTGTAGATTTATTTTGAGAAAACAGAGTTAGATAGTATTGATAGACTTATTATTGATTATTAAATTAATTAAAAGTCATAAATGCGATTCATAGTAATTATTATCTAATTTTAGGATTATGATATATATTTATCAAATTTTATCTTTATGAACTAGTGATTAACGCAGTTAAGGCTTCATGATAGAGTATATTTTTGGTAGAATATATAATTCATGTTTGATAAATGACGTAGAGATTCATAAGGTTTCGGATGGGGTATATTATAGATAATTTATGATTATGTTATATACATAATGGGTAATATGATTGTATGAATTTGTAATGTTGTGGAAGTAATGCTAAGTAAATTAATATAGGAGGGTAGATTTCATATTGAATATTGTATCCCAAATGGTAAATTTTTTATAAATACCCTCATAAATATTAATTGGTTATGAATAATTATAATTTGCAGATGTAATTTATTTTAATGGGGATAATGTAATGTCCCTATATTTTAAAATATTTCCCTCTAATCAGGTGAAACATGTTTGATATCTTACATTACAAACAACCACAAAGAAAAATGGAACTTTAGTTTGTGTCTCTGTGTGTATATAGGTGTTTGTGTGTGTTTAATATATGTATTAAATATATCCACTAAATTTAGATGTTAAATAAGTAGTTATTAATATGAGTTACTGAATTTTTAAATACATAAATTATATTTATATATAATTGTTATTTTATACGAATATAATAAATAAATTGTTGGGTTTATGAATATAAAATTTAATTCACTAAAGTATTTATAAAATAAAACAAATTATATTTCCATTAATGTATGATGTTAGTAAAATATAATATATATATATATATATATATATATTAATTCTAGGTTTATTTGTGTTTTATAGAAATTCATAATAAAAATAATTTGAATTTTAAAAAAATTCATATTAAAATAATTTTGTCAATGATTATTATTTTATTAAATTTTTTAAATTTATATATATTAAATTATTAAAATTTAAAAATAAATATTTGTTTAGGATTCATAATAAAAAACTATCATTGGATAAATATTTTTTATTATTGTGAAAGGATTGATTTCAAGGTGAATGATGAAATTTATCATTTTCACAAATATCATATGATTTATGTAATTAATAGTATATCAATAAGAGTTTGAAATTTATCAAAACCATTATATTAAATTTATATGATCCTTATAATTGATGTTATAATTTATGAAATATTTAATTTGGTTTCTAACACTATGATAACCATTTTAGAACATTAATGGATTTTTTCAAATATAATTGTTTTCAATACATTATACATTACTATTTTAAAAAATTAAAAAAATTATAAATTTAATCAAATAATATGGATTTAGAAATTGAAATTGATAGGTCCAAATTATCTAACAATATCCATTTAATGTTTTTGGAATATGTGATATGTTTCCCTTTTCAAAAAATAGTTTCCATAATAAAGGAAATTTTTTTAACAATTTAATATATAATAGTTGAAAATATATATGAAAAATTTTCATGAATGTTTTTTTGAGAAATAAAACATCATAATATATTCCCATACTCATTATTTATTGATTTTGGTACCACTTTCCTTGAGAGTGACTACCCATTATTAATTTTTTTTGGTATATATAAAAATGTCATCCCTTTTTCTGATTAAAGGGGAACCCCAATTTTCACATTCTATAACACACCACCCAACATAGATCGACCCAAAATCTACCCAAAACTATCAAAAAAATTCATAGACTCATATAATGGTTATTTTATTATACAAATACATTCCATCAATGTATCAACACTCTTTGAAAATAAAGTAACCGAAGAAGTTAGGTACAAATTTCTAACTGCTCATTTCTCGTTTCAGTTACTTTATGTTCAATTATTCTCCATAAACACCCACTACACCATATGTTAATATTAATATTAATAACATTAGTATAATTATATGTTATTATAGAGATGTTATGATCATTAACCCCCTTTCACTTTTCTATTAAGAATAATGAAACCGTTATCCATATGTTGTGTGGACTACAACCTCTATGATGTAATGTGCATATTTTTCATTAATCACCATAAAAGTATCGTCCTATTAAGTAATATAATATTAAAGTACAATATATATTATATATTTTATATTCTAAGATGATAAACCGTATTTTTCATTTTCCTTATTCTACTGAAATCAAATTCATTATCCACGTGCACGTGTTGAATACCCCCTCTATAGAAGAATTGATTTCTGTTTTTCCTTTCATCACTACCTTAAATTGATGGTAATTAAAATGGTTATTATGGATAAATATTTTTTATTAGAATATTAATTTTATTGAAATAAAAATTCCTCCACTTGTTAACAATATGATAAATAAAAAATGTTTTAAATTCAACCATGCCAAAGAGTATTATAAAGAAAAAATTATTTCCCCGTACATTGAAATAAATTTCTAAATTAAATATTATTCTTATAATTAATTGACTAAAAATTATTCTTTTCATTATTAATAACAGTTTTAAGGGAATGTTATGAAACTTTAGGGTTCATACACTAACGGATATAATAAGGCTAATGAAATAAATTATTCCTACCTGAATCATTCTTCTTACACAATTTCTTGGAGAGATTGTTTACCTGAGTATCTGGATCATCCTTTTAAAGGTCATCAAAATGATATTCCAACTGGTCCCAAGTCTTTATATACTCCTCTTGATTTATTATCCCTTGGTTGAATCCCCTTAACATTATATGATATTTTTTTATCAATCAATGTACAATGATCACTGTTGGTATAAACCCATAACATCCTTAAAATCATAATGTAATCATCAAATTTTGAAGTATTAATCTTCATAAATGCTTCCACCATTTATTCATCGAAATACATAAGAATCTCCATATACTTTTGACGTGTTTTGGACATCTCTCATTTTTGACCACTCAGTGAATCAATGGAGGAAACATCCCTATAATCGAAATCCTCATCATGAATAGTATTTTCAAAAGCATTAGGATCAATGTACATTATTTTGAATTTTGACTTATTAAAATATATTAGTAGTAAGTATAAGTATTCCTTGGACCCTTTCATGTTGCCTGTTTGAATCTTCATACTCCTTAGACATGTAAGCCTACTACAATAAAATCCTCTATAAAATCACTAGAAAAATTGACTAGATTTCTCATCATTGGGCTCATTATCTATAAACCCTCCTCATCTACGGAGTGTACAACCTGAGATTCTACACACTCATAAAATTTTTCTTCATTTCCCAATCCTTCAAAGAGGTTTCCATGATCAACAGTTGGAACGACCATTCCTGAGATTTTCTTGATCAAATCCCCAGCACCTTTGTCATGATATAGAGCATTTCCACAAGATGGTTCACCCTTACTTGAAGAATTAAGAGACAATACATTTCCTAGAAGTTCCTTGGTCTCCTAATATCCCTCTCTAACACTGGTGCCAGTCCCAGAATTGACTACCTCAGTAAAGGATACATTATTGGGAGTCCTAGAACCTCACTCAGCTTCCATTTGTGACTACACATTGAGTTTATTAACACTACTAGGTGAAACATCCCCACCATGAGAAACATAAAACATTTTTCAGGGTATAGGATCCAAAAAACTACATGTCATCACAAAATAAATATACAGCTTCCATGAACGATCATGTATATAAGACTTGGGATCACCCAGATCCTTCCTAAAGTGACTATAATTATTTTGCACCATTGGATTACCCCCCCCATGTCTTCCAAATTTCATGTCCTTTTAAAAAATTAGATTAGAAGTTACACCCAATTTCATCTAACCATATAAACATTCAGCGGATGTAGGCTACAGTCCCTTTATGTTGCCTCTTAAGTACAAAGACTCATGTTTATCAAGTTTCCTAGTCCCATACCCATAGTATTCCATCCATTGGAACATTTTCTTATTGGAAAAATAATAATTGACTCATTATTCATAAACTAATGGTTGTCTACAAAGAAACTCTTCAATAAATAAAATATAGGAAAACTCAGGGGACATTCATTAAGAATCAACTTCCACACAGAAATGGGGATAAAAAAAGTAAAAAATATATCTAGTTATACTATTTGAAAAAAAATATAAACCAATGAGGTTCCCAAAAATTATCATAGAAGTAGGTTATTTAAATTTAAAAGGTTTTTCAAGAAGACTAACCAAAATCCCCACTAATAGGCTATGATGCTTCATTTGGAGATCGTAAGTTTATCTTAAGAGATCAAAACGAGATCTATTTTTTATTCGAGGTGCGCTAGACCAAGATCTGGTCATGTATTCCTCCTATGTGAAATGAACCATAATATTTTTTTAGGAAGACACAATGTTTCTCTATCATGTAAATCCCAAAACCCCACAATAACCCTATCAGACAAATCTATTGAAGGTCAGCTCTGGTTAGACCGAGAAATAAACATCTGATTTTGAATTCTTGAGGCCTCCTTGACTTCTGAAGATGAAATTGAAATACTGAGGAATCTATTGTATAGATATTGGACTATAGGGATAATAGATATTTGAGGAAACTAGGGAAGAATGTCAATTTTGGAGAAATTGATGAATGAATGATTTTCCACTCCCTCAAAGGACGTCGGGGGTCCCTCCCTCTTCGGGGGGAGGGACAATCTTTTTCGCCACCACTATCATATCATGGGAGAAAACATTACAGAACCTCCTTCTTATAATTCATTAAAATAATGATATAAAATACTAATAAATACTAAACAATATCATTCATTTTCTTGTATAACGATATTACAAATAAATCAATTCATAATCATCCATTAATTGTGGAATTTTATTATTTGGGTAAGATTAACGACCTACTCTAACAATGTCATCAATTTATATCATGGATAAATATGAGAATTTAATTTATTATAATATATGATATAAATAAGTAAATTCCGTGTTATTATGGAATGTTAATATTAAAAATTGACTCATTATTTTGGAAAATACAATTTATTCAGCGGAAATCTTCGAAACATCATCATCACCAAATTCATCTTTAAGGATTGTGATAAAAAACTAAAATTTAATGATATTATAACACTATATTTAGTTATAAAACATCAATTACAATACATTTTATAATATAGGAAAGATAAAATGTAGAAGAGGAATGAATAAAAACGCCAAAATTATGAACCTAGTTTAAAAAATTTAGGAATACTCACAAACAATATTAAAATTATATAATAATTAAATAATATAAATGTAAGATATAATTATGAGGAAAATATATAAAATGTTACTTAAATGAATAAATTTATTAAATCATTTATTATAACAGTTAATTTTATTACATGAGTTTATAGAACATTAAACAAAGTAGGATTTAAGGTAGGGTATTTTTTCTCAAATATTCACCCATAGACAAGTATTCTATATAATACACCATGTTTTCTTTATAATGGTGTAAATTATACATAATTAATTTATTATACCATATTTAATGGGTTTTTAGTAGCCATATAATGTTCAATTTTAACTGATTGTTTTTCAATATATGATAAAGTTAAAAATTATTTTCTGATTACAATGTTATTTAATCCTTATGCATTTCATTATCTATATTATTTTCTAATAAAAAATTTCCTATGTAAGATAATATATTGAGAATTTTTTTTATGAAAAATATCAATATTTTCATTGGGTGATCCTAGGTTTTTATAATTCCACCAACATATAATTTTCCATTGACCCGTAACTCAAATTCTTTATTGTAAGTAGAAAAAACCAACCATTTCAACTCATTGGGATCCACTCTTTTTGTAACACCCCAGGTAAATAAGGAATATGACATTTTCATATTTATCCATATTTGTGAATAAAATATTAATATGACTTTAAAGGGGACGCTATGCTCGATGGCGTACCCAACACACAACAATGAGTTTCTTGGGAATCTTACGTTGCACTCTAATAATAGAATAATATTAATTCAAATGGTAGTTAACATGTAGCCGTTGTATTGGCGGGAATGGATAGAAATAACTAAAATATGATTATATATGTTTTTTAAATGTTTTTACATTTATCCAATAAAAGCTAAAGGCTTAAAATACGGAAAGAATTTAATTTTAGGCGTATATGCCCTAGTTTTCACTGAAGGTTCACTTATCGCCTTTTAATGGAGAACTGTCATTAAATATAGATTTGTTCACTCTTGAACATTCTTTAAGACCAAATAAAACTCTTATTAAGAATCGGGACATCAAATTTTACTTTGTGTAATGTTTTGGTATTTTTTCTGATAAAGTTCATTTTTTAAATGAATAGTGTAAAATGTTGTATTTTAATTCAAAACCTCTTTTTAATCTAATTTATTTATATGATTAGATTATATTTTGAATTGGTTTTAAAGTGAAATTAGAAAATATTTTTAACATTAAATCCAATAGTGGTCATTGGAATTAATTTCACTTTGAAATCAGACTTAAACTAGTGTCAATCTTTTGATACTTATTGTTTTATAAAAACACGCAATTTTCTCTGACAGCGGGAATTAATTATTAAATTAATTAATGTGACTAATATGTTTTGAATTTTTTAAAACGGACTTCATTTTTGAATTCGGAATATCAAATATAGCTCAGGGTGAATTTTTGGGATTTTTCTGAAAAACTTCAATTTTTGATGAATAGTGAAACCACTAAGTGGTACTTATAAAAGCTGATTTTCCGTTTAAATGAAATTTTTCCATCATTGTGTTTTGAATTTCAAAAATCCTACATACATGGTTGTCATTAAGAAGTAAAATGTGGTTCAATGAGATTATAATAATTTTTTGGTGAATAGTAACTTATTAAGTTCTTAATCGCGATTAGAGGTAATTAGTGTAATTTAAGGTAAAAATGATATTATAAGAATGTGAAAACACCATGACACTTGTCCTACACCTATTGGGTGAGTCATGGCCGACCAAGACAAGCCATGGGCCAACTTGGGGACCCCATATATCCACTTTGGTTGGGAAATGACATAAATAACATTTTATTTAATGTAAAAGTAAAATTGACACAAACATGATATGTTTTACTAAAACAATTTTTAAGTGAGGTTATACAAGTAATATTTTTGATTATAAATATTCATTGGAAAGCTAAAAAGATTTCCTACATCATAGTATTTTTTTATAATTTTTAGACATTAAATAAATTAAATTATTTATGACATAATAATGATGCAGCGATGACATCATTATTTGACGATTTAAATAAAATGGAAATATAATGTAAAATCTATGAACTACACATGTCCAAAACTTATTGGATGAGTGGATTTCGAAGCCTTATCACCTTATCCACGAATTATATCAATGTGGGACCTTTTGAAAACGAAACACATTTTCAAATAAAGTAATATTTCTTTACTTTCCAAAAGTTCCCCTCCTCTCCTCTTATAAAAGGCCCCCACCTATACCTCATTTAACACACTCCTCAAGCCTTTGGCTCGGACAACCCCTGCCCATTTACTCTCTCAACATACCTCTCCTCATCCTAGAGGATTCCCTTTGGGCAGAATCCTTTCAAAGGAAGCCTTTAGGCTCAAATCAAAAGGAGTTATACTTTTAAAGGTAATTCACTCTCTCATGTTCATTTGTATTATTTTGCTTCTCCAACCCCCTAAAATCTTTTTATTTACTTCTTTTGTAACAACACCAGTATATTCAATATACTAGGATGTTGTTATAAGATTTATTCTAGCTACACTCTCACACAACTACATAAAATGGTTAAAGAACATACGGTTTCCGTGGATGGTGAAATTCTGCCTCCCGAAACGATGATTGTTCAATACTCATTTAACACCTTCAAAGGTGGCCATTATGATGTCACTATTTTTATATATGATATATAATATGTTTATGTTTTATTTACGCTTCTGTATTTTTCATTTTTGTCTTACCTTTATGGCTTCCATTATGGGTATACGCGATATCTTCATTTAAGGAAGTGCGGACTACCGCCCCCTCAAAGTGATTTGATTCGTTAAATACCATATGTGGGACGTATAAAGGATGGAACTATGATATTATATATGATATTATACTGTAATTATAATATACCTTTATATAATTATTATTCCATTCTATAAAATATGAAATAGAAATGAAAGTAGCGTTCATGCGTACGTACGGCTTACCGTCTCCATGAACGGTGCATTTCATTTCTTACCTCTAAATGATTATGTAATGTTATAAATGCATGCATGTACTGGATATATATGACATATATGATATCCAAATCATGAATATTATTCTGGATATAATAAACATTTGACCACACGAACAACATGTAATGGTAAGAAGTCCACTTTCCACTTAAGAACCAAATATCGACAAAACAAACATTATTAACATAAATGTTTACATAATGTTTATAACATGGAAATAAGTGATCAAATAGGAATAATGAACTAGAAAAATGTTCTTAATAAAGTGGAAATTAACTCAAGTTTATTATTCAGGACGTTAAAGAACGATCGAGTCAAGTCGGACCAGAGGTAAGGGATCTTACTCCTCTCTTTCTTTTTAAGTACACTCTTTTATGTCATTCATTTTAAAGCTCATCCTTCTTGTTATTGGGATGATCTTTTATATTAATCCTACTGTAATTTTTATGTTCATGTGATTAGAGACCCTATTCTCTCTCATCAATCCATTTTGGATGTTTTGATTGGCGCCGTTAGGCTGTCGAACTTTCGTAAGAGATCTAACTTCTCTCTTTCTTTTTAAGTACTCTCCTTTATGTCACTTCTTTTAAGCTCCTATTTGTAATGTTGGGGGATGTTCTTTTATATTCCTCTTGCTGTACATTATATTGTAATGTGATGAGATACCCTATTTGATCTCATCAATCCATATTCGGATGTTTTATGTGGCGCCGTTAGGCTGCCGAGTTTTCGTGAGGGATTTTTCATCTCACTTTTATTCCCGTGAGATTTATGCTACATTTGCCACAAATTCCATTGAGTGGTGTATGTACTGCCCATTATTCTACTCTTTGTGTAATATACTTTCATTTATGAGTATTTACATCAGTGACCTATTGTCTTTCTTTCATGGGGTGTATGTTTTGAAAGATACCCAAGTCGCTAAGGGAACCTTTCACCCTCCTCTTTTTTAAAAGACTTCTTTTATTGGGTCTTTTAATTTACATATTTTTATGTTGGGATATGTTCTCATACATCCTTATTGATGTAAATTTTATGTCCAAGTGATGAGATACACTTTTTTTCTCTCATCAACTCATTTTGATGTGATGTCGTTAGGCTGTCAAGGGAACTTTTTAACCCAATTTCGATTTCTTTGGGTTCAACTTGTAGTCATTGAATATGTCATCCATTGAATATGTGTGAATGACCTTTTATTGTTTTACACTTAATATCCACTTATATTGGGTGTATATATATTTTTCACACATATTTTTTGAGATTTATTTGTCCTTAATTTAAGGATACCTTCTTTATAAGGGATTTCATCACATTTGACATTTCTATTGAGGGCTCATTGTTGTTATGCACCAATTCACTCTTATATGGTGTATATACTGTCCTTTGGAGTATTATATCATGAATACTTTTCTTCTCATGATATTACAAAATTCTGACTAAATGTTATTCCTCGATTATTGTATTCAAGTGTCTCTAATTTTGGTAAAACCCCTTTAACCAAAATATCATTTTAAATGTTTTAATTATTTGTTCTTATTAATATCCATGTTTTCAAAATGGTTTTAAGGATTTATTTATATGGATATTAATGGTTTAAAATGTTAAAATCTTCAAGGTGGTATGGGACACTTTGATTCAAAAATCTCTTTATTAAATGTTTTAAATGGTTTTGGAAATGGTTTCTTTTTGAATGGATTCATTATTTCAATATCCTAAAATGTTATATTGTGATTAAAATGTGGAAATGTTATGTTTCCTTTATTCATGTTTATGTGATACGATTATGTTATGGTTATTGGGCATTGTTATGAAGAACGGGTGGTTCCGTGATAAACTAAGGGCGGGTGAGCCCGATATAGCTCTCCAATGCATTGGGTAACGTGAAGGAGTGAAACGTTAAGGTTTCTCCGAAGAGATTTAGGGAATATACTGTGATGGGTATTCCAAACGTAACCAAGAGGGTTACTCCCTACGTAAGAATGTTATGAATGCCTCAAGTTACCTTTATGTCTTATGTTTTCTATTATTTATTCATGATTTGATATGCCTATGTTTTATGGGTAAAGTATGATTTCATTCTTATGTATTTATGAACTCATGTTTCCTTTCCATATTTTTATAACCCTTACTGAGCTTTTTATGCTCATCCCAAGTTTTTGAAATGTTTTTCACAGGTCAAGGGAAAGGTACATGATGTGATGATAGTGTCAAGGATGTGTCAAGAAATAATCCGTGTTTTATTTTAAATAGGTTTCCATTGATGGGAAGAATGAATATTGTCTTTTATGTAACCACTTTGTTTAAATGTGGAATGTAATGCAAGTTTCATGATCTAATTCTCTAAAACTCTAAACCTAAAAAGATCCTCAATGTGTAATCTTGTAATAACTCAAGATTAAGTAAGGTTTAAGGCTGGGGCCTTATAGTTGGTATCAAAGGTCGGTTTAGATAACTTTAGAGGTTAGGGTATTCTTTAAGCATAATTGAAAATTACCATAATGGTTAGGATTTCAGAAAGAGTCTTAGTTTTAGATAAAGTGAATGAGTAAGTATATCTTATTTTCTATCTTACTCATTAGTACATGATGGTTTTGTTGATATACTCACACTGACCTTTTTGGTTTTAGTAAATGGCTGGATCTAGCAGGCACCAAAGTTGCAGTGGATGTGAAGGAAACTGTGACAGTTTTTTGAGCAAGCAACTGAATGATATGGGAGCTGCAATGAGAACTCTTTTGATTATCCTCAACCAACTATCTGGAGTCATGATTGACCACCTAAACCTTGGAGATTTCTCTAAGGCATCATATATGCAAGAAACAAATCCCTACAGAAGTACAGGTAATAATCATAAAGGTAAGTGTGTTCAAAAACCTATGTGTCAAAGATGTGGAAAGAAACACCTAGGAAAATGTTTCAAAGGGACAGAAATATTCTATAGATGTGGAAATGAAGGTCATAAAGAAAGAACCTGCCATGGAAAAAGGAAGCATCCAGTTGACTCGAGGAAAGGGAAAGAAGTTCTTTCTGAGGGATCAATTGAATGTTTTAAATGTGGTGTGCATGGTCATTATGCAAACACATGTCCTATGAAGAAGTTTTGTGAATGGGGTCACCAAGAACATACCAATATTCGTTTACCAATACCTAATGCCATTCCAATTGAGGATGAAGAAACTGACAATGACCAATCAAAGGTATGTACTATTTCATGACTATTGTTTTCTTATTTTGGAATCTTAGGATATGATTCATGATTTTGTTTGTAGGAAAGAGGTATTTCGGAATAAGTTGGAAAGGAATGGATAATGGATCACGAAGAATGTTGAATGAGTAAGATGTCAACATATGAGGGCTTCAAGAGTTAGGGTGAAATTCTTAAGAGTATTAAGTCTCTTTTGATGATGGGGTTACATTAGAAGACTTTTTATATTATGTGTAACCCTGATGTTTAATATATGCAAATTTTATTCAAGTAATAGTTATCTTTTCTTTTGTGGACATAGTTATAATGAACCATTTGGGTTTATATGATCCTTACTTTTGAGGTAATTATGGGTTACCATATGTTATGATTGAAGTGAAAGGCATGAGATAAAATTGAGGTTAAATTATTTTATGGTTATTTTTGATGATTTTATCCCTTTTTGGGAAATTATTTGAGAATTATATAGTTTTGGAAAAAGGACAACACGCAGACCGTGTGACAACCCGTCGCGTCGGACAATGCTGCGGGAATCGAACCCACAACCAAAGTGCGACTGGTATTTATCACCCACCACTAGACTACGTGAAGCCCCTAGTTAGTTTGACTGATTCTTTTTAGTTATATGATTTTATGAATTAAGAGTAAGTTGATTTTGGAGGATATGTGATTAGGATAATTACTTTTCAATGTGAGACTTTAGGAGCAACTGATGTTGTTTGGAGATAAATGTTACGATTTAACTTGGAAGACTATGTGACTAAATCCTTCAAATATTTGGGTTTCAATCTTATATTGGTTTACTTTGAAGAATTTTATGGACAAATTGTTTATCGGATGGTCCTCGTTGAACTTTGGGTTTTGTTGGACAAATTTTGGAGATTAGGAATAGATTTTCTTTTTATAAGGGGTTATCCTTTTCTGGATTATCTGATCTCGTACTAACCTTTTTGGTTTTGGTTTTGGTTAAAGCCTAAAAACATGGGATGTATATAGTTCTCTTTTGGGGATTAGTTGATTCTCTAGAAGTTGAATATAGTACTCTTAATGTGAACAAGTCTCCCTAAATACTCGTCTTTTGGAAAAAATATGAGTTTGACTAAGGAATCTAGTAAAAGTTGAAAGTCAACATGATAAGTGATTATGATTCCTTATGAATAAATTCCTCAATAAAAAGTAACTTAAAACAAAAATTTTGTCTATTAACTTTTCCTACTGGGGAATCGAATACCGTTTAACCCATCACAAGTTTGTGATTTTCTCGTGGTTAACTTTCTCCTAAACATGTTTTCTATCACTCTCCATCAGAACATGACCCTTTGTTTTTTCCTCCATGTCCATATTTTCATACTTGGAATCCTAGTATGGGTTAACTCGGGTGACCTTTGTACTTATCTTTCTTTATTTTAAAGTGATTTTTTTTACCGACTCTTCTCCGATGTGGGACGTTCAAGGATGTTTCCAAGCGCAATTTTAAAATTGCGAGGACGCAATTCCCAAAAGGGGGGAAGGATGTAACACCCCAGGTAAATAAGGAATATGACATTTTCATATTTATCCATATTTGTGAATAAAATATTAATATGACTTTAAAGGGGACGCTATGCTCGATGGCGTACCCAACACACAACAACGAGTTTCTTGGGAATCTTACGTTGCACTCTAATAATAAAATAATATTAATTCAAATGGTAGTTAACATGTAGCCATTGTATTGGCGGGAATGGATATAAATAACTAAAATATGATTATATATGTTTTTTAAATGTTTTTACATTTATCCAATAAAAGCTAAAGGCTTAAAATACGGAAAGAATTCAATTTTAGGCGTATATGCCCTAGTTTTCACTAAAGGTTCACTTATCGCCTTTTAATGGAGAACTGTCATTAAATATAGTTTTGTTCACTATTAAACATTCTTTTGGACCAAATAAAACTCTTATTAAGAATCGGGACATCAAATTTTACTTTGTGTAATTTTTTGGTATTTTTTCCGATAAAGTTCATTTTTTAATGAATAGTGTAAAATGTTGTATTTTAATTCAAAACCTCTTTTTAATCTAATTTATTTATATGATTAGATTATATTTGGAATTGGTTTTAAAGTGAAATTAGAAAATATTTTTACCATTAAATCCAATAGTGGTCGTTGGAATTAATTTCACTTTGAAATCAGACTTAAACTAGTGTCAATCTTTTGATACTTATTGTTTTATAAAAACACGCTATTTGCTCTGACAGCGGGAATTAATTATTAAATTAATTAATGTGACTAATATTTTTTGAATTCTGTAAAATGGACTTCATTTTTGAATTCGGAATATCAAATATAGCTCAGGGTGAATTATTGGGATTTTTCTGAAAAACTTCAATTCTTGATGAATAGTGAAACCACTAAGTGGTACTTATAAAAGCTGATTTTCCGTTTAAATGAAATTTTGCCATCATTGTGTTTTGAATTTAAAAAATCCAACATAAATGGTTGTCATTAAGAAGTAAAATGTGGTTCAATGAGATTATAATATTTTTTGGTGAATAGTAACTTATTAAGTTCTTAATCGCGATTAGAGGTAATTAGTGTAATTTAAGGTAAAAATGATATTATAAGAATGTGAAAACACCATGAAACTTGTTTTACACCTATGGGGTGAGTCATGGCCGACCAAGACAAGCCATGGGCCAACTTGGGGACCCCATGGATCCACTTTGGTTGGGAAATGACATAAATAACATTTTATTTAATGTAAAAGTAAAATTGACACAAACATGATATGTTTTACTAAAACAATTTCTAAGTGAGGTTATACAAGTCATATTTTTTATTATAAATATTAATTGGAAAGCTAAAAAGATTTCCTACATCATAGTATTTTTTTTATAATTTTTAGACATTAAATAAATTAAATTATTTATGACATAATAATGATGCAGCGATGACATCATTATTTGACGATTTAAATAAAATAGAAAGATAATGTAAAATCTATGAACTGCACATGTCCAAAACTTATTGTATGAGTGGATTTATAAGCCTTATCACCTTACCCAAGAATTATATCAATTTGGGAACTTTTGAAACCGAAACACATTTTCAAATAAAGTAATATTTCTTTACTTTCCAAAAGTGCCCCTCCTCTCCTCTTATAAAAGGCCCCCACCTCTACCTCATTTAACACACTCCTCAAGCCTTTGGCTCGGCCAACCCCTGCCCATTTAATCTCTCCACATCCCTCTCCTCATCCTAGAGGATGCCCTTTGGGCAGAATCCTTTCAAAGGAAGCCTTTAGGCTCAAATCAAAAGGAGTTACACTTTTAAAGGTAATTCACTCTCTCATGTTCATTTGTATTATTTTGCTTCTCCAACCCCCTAAACTATTTTTATTTACTTATTTTGTAACAACACCAGTATCTTCAATATACTAGGATGTTGTTATAAGATTTATTCGAGCTACACTCTCACACAACTGCATCAAATGGTTAAAGAACATACGGTTTCCGTGGATGGTGAAATTCTGCCTCCCGAAACGATGATTGTTCAATACTCATTTAACACCTTCAAAGGTGGCCATTATGATGTCACTATTTTTATATATGATATATAATATGTTTATGTTTTATTTACGCTTCTGTATTTTTCATTTTTGTCTTACCTTTATGGCTTCCATTATGGGTATACGCGATATCTTCATTTAAGGAAGTGCGGACTACCGCCCCCTCAAAGTGATTTGATTCGTTAAATACCATATGTGGGAAGTATAAAGGATGGAACTATGATATTATATATGATATTATACTGTAATTATAATATACCTTTATATCATTATTATTCCATTCTATAAAATATGAAATAGAAATGAAAGTAGCGTTCATGCGTACGTACGACTTACCGTCTCCATGAACGGTGCATTTCATTTCTTACCTCTAAATGATTATGTAATGTTATAAATGCATGCATGTACTGGATATATATGACATATATGATATCCAAATCATGAATATTATTCTGGATATAATAAACATTTGACCACACGAACGACATGTAATGGTAAGAAGTCCACTTTCGACTTAAGAACCAAATATCGACAAAACAAACATTATTAACTTAAATGTTTACATAATGTTTATAACATGGAAATAAGTGATCTAATAGTAATAATGAACTAGAAAAATGTTCTTAATAAAGTGGAAATTAACTCAAGTTTATTATTCAGGACGTTAAAGAACGATCGAGTCAAGTCGGACCCGAGGTAAGGGATCTTACTCCTCTCTTTCTTTTTAAGTACACTCTTTTATGTCATTCCTTTTAAAGATCATCTTTCTTGTTATTGGGATGATCTTTTATATTAATCCTACTGTAATTTTTATGTTCATGTGATGAGAGACCCTATTCTCTCTCATAAATCCATTTTGGATGTTTTGATTGGCGCCGTTAGGCTGCCGAACTTTCGTAAGAGATCTAACTTCTCTCTTTCTTTTTAAGTACTCTCCTTTATGTCACTTCTTTTAAGCTCCTATTTGTAATGTTGGGGGATGTTATTTTATATTCATATTGATGTACATTATATTGTAATGTGATGAGATACCCTATTTGATCTCATCAATCCATATTTGGAAGTTTTATGTGGCGTCGTTAGGCTGCCGAGTTTTCGTGAGGGATTTTTCATCTCACTTTTATTCCCGTGAGATTTATGCTACATTTTCCACAAATTCCATTGACTGGTGTATGTACTGCCCATTATTCTACTCTTTGTGTAATATACTTTCGTTTATGAGTATTTACATCAATGACCTATTGTCTTTCTTTCATGGGGTGTATGTTTTGAAAGATACCCAAGTCGGTAAGGGAACCTTTCACCCTCCTCTTTTTTAAAAGACTTCTTTTATTGGGTCTTTTAATTTACATATTTTTATGTTGGGATATGTTCTCATACATCCTTATTGATTTAGATTTTATGTCCAAGTGATGAGATACACTTTTTATCTCTCATCAACTCATTTTGATGTGATGCCGTTAGGCTGTCAAGGGAACTTTTTAACCCAATTTCGATTTCTTTGGGTTCAACTTGTAGTCATTGAATATGTCATCCATTGAATATGTGTGAATGACATTTTATTGTTTTACACTTAATATACAATTATATTGGGTGTATATATATTTGTCACACATATTTTTTGAGATTTATTTGTCCTTAATTTAAGGATACCTTCTTTATAAGGGATTTCATCACATTTGACATTTCTATTGAGGGATCATTGTTGTTATGCACCAATTCACTCTTATAAGGTGTATATACTGTCCTTTGGAGTATTATATCATGAATCCTTTTATTCTCATGATATTATAAAATTCTGACTAAATGTTATTCTTCGATTATTGTATTCAAGTGTCTCTAATTTTGGTAAAACCCCTTTAACCAAAATATCGTTTTAAATGTTTTAATTATTTGTTCTTATTAATATCCATGTTTTCAAAATGTTTTTAAGGATTTATTTATATGGATATTAATGGTTTAAAATGTTAAAATCTTCAAGGTGGTATGGGACACTTTGATTCAAAAATCTCTTTATTAAATGTTTTAAATGGTTTTGGAAATGGTTTCTTTTTGAATGGATTCATTATTTCAATATCCTAAAATGTTATATTGTGATTGAAATGTGGAAATGTTATGTTTCCTTTATTCATGTTTATGTGATACGATTATGTTATGGTTCTTGGGCATTGTTATGAAGAACGGGTGGTTCCGTGATAAACTAAGGGCGGGTGAGCCCGATATAGCTCTCCAATGCATTGGGTAACGCGAAGGAGTGAAACGTTAAGGTTTCTCCGAAGAGAATTAGGGAATATACTATGATGGGTATTCCAAACGTAACCAAGAGGGTTACTCCCTACGTAAGAATGTTATGAATGCCTCAAGTTACCTTTATGTCTTATGTTTTCTATGATTTATTCATGATTTGATATGCCTATGTTTTATGGGTAAAGAATGATTTCATTCTTATGTATTTATGAACTCATGTTTCCTTTCCATATTTTTATAACCCTTACTGAGCTTTTTATGCTCATCCCATGTTTTTGAAATGTTTTTCACAGGTCAAGGGAAATGTACATGATGTGATGATAGTGTCAAGGATGTGTCAAGAAAGAATCCGTGTTTTATTTTAAATAGGTTTCCGTTGATGGGAAGAATGAATATTGTCTTTTATGTAACCTCTTTGTTTAAATGTGGAATGTAATGCAAGTTTCATGATCTAATTCTCTAAAACTCTAAACCTGAAAAGATCCTCAATGTGTAATCTTGTAATAACTCAAGATTAAGTAAGGTTTAAGGCTGGGGCCTTATACTTTTCCATGTCCATAATAATTGGATACATTCAAAATTTCCTTATCTATGCAGAAATAATATATTTTGATGATTTTTTTAATACTTGACCTTATTTTAACATTTTAAAGAAAATTTTTAGCATTATACATAGTTTTTGTTTTCATCAAAATGTTAAATATTGTTTTCTTAACATTTATGTGTTGACTTTCATTTCCACTATTTTTTCAGATTATATGAATTTTTATATATTTGATTCCATGGTTTTAAAAAGAAAATATTATTCTCCCAAATTTATAAAATATAACATTTAAAATTACTTCAAATGATCAAGGATATTTCTTCTTTCCAAGGTGATTTTCATAAAATCATTAACATTTTTTCTTCTAGTTAATTTTGGTATGATAGATTTTATTCTTGATCAATGAATTATTCTAATGATGAAATTCACCTTTATTCTATTAGTGGTTTACGAATGTAATTTTCCTACATAGAAATTATCCATCACTATCATTTTATTTCATTATCATTGGTGTTTTATAAAACTAATTTTACATACAATTACATCCCTCTAATAATGCCTTATTTTTTCTTCCTTTGATTGAAGGGTGTTCACCTAGATACCGTACATCAGTTGACTGGGAAAATTACTATATTAACCATATTCCCTTTATCATTAAATTTTCCTGACCGTATGATTTAATGGAAAGTACCTTTATTGTTACATTATATCATTTACTACCTATTTTTTATTCATGTGTTTGTCATGTTATGATTATTAATGGAATTATTAATTTCATACTTAAGTTATTCCATTTGAAATGTTAATGATACCCACTTTCATTACTTTGATTATTTATGATATGATAACATAATTTTTTGTGAAACAGATATGTATAGATGATGATGGGTGGGTTTTGATATTTCCCTATAATCTATGATTTTATGTGTATATCTCAAAGTATTAAAATGGAACATATAAGGTTTTATCCCAAAGAAAAATGTTATACAAGAAAATTAATCCCAACATAATGGGCACACAAGAGTATTTTTTCCAATCTAAGCGGTGCACCTGATGATTTATCCAAAGACCAGGGGTACACATAAGGATTATTACATGCCCAATAAGGTACATGGGTTGTTATCACTATTTAAAAAATGACCTATACCCATATTTCAAAACCGTGGGTGTAGCCCCCAAAACCGTGGGTATAGGCTATACCCACAGTTTTGGGAACCGTGGGCTGGAACGATGTCGTTATAGGTCCCCAACATTTACCCACGGTTTTCCAAAACCGTGGGTATAGGTGTTTTTCCACCTTATCAACGAAACATACCCAATTTCCATGGTTTCAAAGGCTTTTACCCACAGTTTCAAAATCATGGGTATAGATCCTAAAATAATACAGGTGGCGGGTTTCGATCATGAAACCTCTTCGCTGCAAACACTGCGCCTAACCACTACCCTAACATTACCTATGTGTATATATATTTATATTTAGTTAAATATTGTTATATAAATCGTGGGTATAGAGGGGAGAACCGTGGGTATTGGACTCCCACCAAAAAAACATTCCTTCTCGTGGAAAAAAAATTCTCGAGAAAACATGGGAGACCTATACCCATGGTTTTTCATAACCATGGATTTAGGTATTTTAGCCCATACCTATCCCCATGGTTATGGGGGAAACTATGGGGATAGGTACCCCTATGCCCACGGTTTTCCAAAACCTTGGGTATAGGTGACTTTTCAGGACCTATCCCCACCGTTTTGGAAAATAGTGGGGATAGACCCCCCTATACCCACGGTTTTGGGGAAAACCATGTGGATATGTCTATTTTTCAGAAGTGTATCTAGCCCTAATATGTGAATAAATCATTAGGGGATATCCTTAAAATATTTTTTCTATTATTTTCTGGTTACATATTTTAAAGATATATTAATTTTATGAGTTTTTGTACGACTATGTAATGCTCTCATGGGTCATGTTTGTTGAATAATGTCTCCACTCTCTGTAAATTCATGTGTTATATTATACCAGGCATTGTTCCACTATTTATCATTTTCTGTATAACACATTTAATTATAACCATATGTTAATATTATTCTCTTTTATTGTTTTTACGGATTATCACATTTGGTTACCATTGTCGAGAATCTATGCTCAACCCATTTTTATGTTTCCATGTCCCCATATTATAAAGGAAAGTAATAGGTATCATAAATATAGAAGATTTTTTTTGTATAGGGAATTTGAAAGAGATGTTAAAGACTTGTTACGAATTAAATATTTTCTTATATATTGTGGAAAATGTATGTTAACTAATAAAAACAAATATTTTTACTTATTTTATTATCATAGTTAAATAAAATTTTAACCCCAACAAGAATAAAGAATGTATTATAGTGATATAATTTAAAAATTCATATAATTGATATAGATATTATTGTGTGCTTATTTAATAACATTATATATGTGGGTTATATTGGATAGTGAAATGTCTTACATATTGTGTGTTCTATTAGGTTGTAATCTTGATAGTTTGGTTTATCATGAATTTTTCAATGTTTTTTTTGAAAATTTAGTAATAATAACTGATCAGAGAGTGAGAATTATGGGTTGATATTCATCTTGGATAGGTGTAATATCGGAAGGGAATTCCTAAGAATATATTTTCTAGTGATGATATGTATATATATGGGTGTCAAAGAACATATATTAAGTTGTTATTTATTTCTTGTAATATACTATATGTTATGAAGTTGGGGGTAGGAGTTCTATACATGTGTGTAGAATTGTGTTATAACTGATGTAAAGGTAATGTGTGAGAGCCTAGTAGTTATTAGCATGTGACTTGGTATAGAAGTGAGCCAGTGAGTATTGGGGATTTAGGGGGACCGGTGAGAGTGATTATCACAAAATTATATATTCCTTAAATACATAAATATTGGGTAGATTATCCAATTATTGGGATCAAATAAAGGTTAGTGCGTCGATTTTATAGTGAAGGAATAGTCATCTGATGGATATGTGTAGGGGAAGAACCATGTGTGATATGGATTCAGAGTTATCGCTAGTTGGATGGGTAGGATATTTTCGATGACTTGCCATACATTATTTTAGAACTATTAATATGTCATGTTTGGTATTGAATATAGATGAATTGTTCTAGGAAAGATTCAATGTGGGTAAATTCCTTTGTTTTTCGATAGACACCATGATGATAAGTGATTAGCTGGTGAAGTGTGCCATTGTGTCGTACCGAACTAGAGAAAGAGATAAAAGGGTGATCGTAGATATATGGTAATGATAAAAATGGAAACATTGTCAAATGTTAGATTAAGAATGTTATCATAGGATCAGTAATTTTCAACTCAATGTATTTTAATTTATGGGCTTTAATTAGTCATAAGGGAACTATACTGTTCCAATGTTTCGATTGTATAATGGCAACAAGATCATGCTAAAATTGTATGGAGTCATTTTTAAAGAATCTCCTTGAATAGGAGTGTACACACATTAAATCCAAAGAGAAAAAATGTTTTAAACTAAAGATACATATAAGAACTATTGAATTTTGGGTTAGAAATATCGTCTGTGTGTAGATCCAATGATAAATCATTTGGTTACATAGATATGCTTCCGTGGAGAAATGGTTAATGTTTAATAATGAGAACTAGTTCTTGGATTACTGTAAGAGATTTTTCTAACCACAAAGGGATTCAATTGATGATTTTACTCAAAAATTAGGGTTAGATTGGAAATTAATTGATCATACCAAGAAATGTTTCATCAAAATTTAAAATGGGATAAAACTATTTCCTCAATGATGATCCCGACCTCATAAATTTTTCAGAGTGTAGTGGAATGGTTCATAAAAGATGAACATGGTGGGGAATTGGGATTTATGAAAGGTGTTTATCATACATCTAGAGGAGTGGAATGAGTTTATTAGTGATCACATATTTTAATGTTACACTAAAGGAGTGGTATATGTAAACTCACATGGTGGGGAGCACACCATTAGTAATTTCTAGGTGTGATCATCATTGTTGCAAGAAGTTTTGTTGGATGTAATAAGTTAGGTTTCGGTGATCCATGAATAGTTTTTTACAAATATTCATATTAATTTTTAGGTATAAACTATACGGTCAAGTTTGTCTCTCATTTTGTGTGATAGGTGGGAAATAGTATTATAGATTGGGTTTTGGATCTAGTATAGAAATGATATCGAAAATCCTATAGTGGGGAGTGTCATGTAATTCTTAGGTGAGAACCATCATGTTATAAGGGTCATGAGTGGATGATAATGTCTTGTAGATGGTCATGGTGGTGATTAGATGTTGTTGTGGGTTCAATTTAATCCATTCTCGATTCATTGATGTTTGTGAGGTAAGATATAAGTTGTGGTAGTCAAAGATAGTCTAAAAGTTATATTTAGGCTTGGGATTGATCGAATGTAAAATAATTCAGATCTATACTGTTGTTTTTTCGATGCATACATATATCTTTTTGGCTGGTTTATTATTATTAGTATCTAACTGTTAAATTTCATAATGATTCAATTTCTAAAAATTTTATCAATGTGAAAAAATCATTTTGATCTATCATAATTGGAAAATTAATATAGTAAAAGTGGTTTACTATTAGTGTCATTGATATAATTCATCCAGAGGAGGTTTTCCTATTTTGTGTCTGTATGGGTTTAGTGGGTTAGAAAACACTTTAGGAATGTTTTGTGTGATACAAAGGGAAATGTTTGAGATTCAGAAATGTATTTTTGATAAAATACATCATGTTTGAGAAATGTACATGGGTGGTAAAATCATGGAATTTTATTTCAGAATCAAGACTAGGTTTTATTAAGAATAAGTAAGGCCTAATGAATTTAAAAAATTTAGTAGAAGTGTTATATTATGGAGAAGAATTTTGGGTTTATTATTTCATTTCCATAACCAGTAAGGGTATGTATAGTGTTTATGAATCAAGAATTGGTGATGAAAAGTTATACAACTCAAGGATGAGTAGTTTTAGGGTGAGGGGTTTTTATGATCTCAACCCATAAAATAGGTATTTTTCATTTAACATTTTGTTGAACCTTGATAAAAACCTCCTTATTTGAGGGTGTTTTGGTGTAGGAAGGGTAACAATAGAAAACTAGGGACTTGGGAATGTTATATGATACTATATAATGATAGTACATTCACACTACCTAGTGGGTATGGGGCCATAAACTACACAGTTCTCTAGTTTTTGTTCCCAAAACTAACCCATTAATGGAGGCTAGTAGCTATAAGATGGGCTATATGGTTCTCTATTAAATAGTGTCCTTTTTAGACCTATGTTCATTAAATCCCCTTTCACAATTTTTCTCCATATCCTAACCAATGTATCTCCCAATTATGTTCTTCTCACATCCCCTATCTTCCATGATTTAAATCTCATAAACCATACTCATTTACATCTTTTAGTGAGATAAAGTTGTAAATTAAAGGTTATTTGTATTATTTTTTCATTTCACCATTTCTTTTACTCTCATGTAATATCTCTCAAAAAATTGAAATATTCCCTTTTTTCAAGCATTTTGTCTTCTTCCTCAACTTATAAATTTTTATCCTTAACTAGAATCTTATTCTGGGTGAGTTTACTTCTATGAGGCTATATTAGTTGTGCCTAAATTTACCCCGTGATCTCTCATAAATTTTCAGTTAATGTGGTTTGCAGTTCTGTCAGGGTTTTCTTGAAATGCCCAAATTTAATTTAAACATTTTCATTTTTTCATTTCTTATTTAAATTTTACAAATAAAATTCATTGAAAAAAATTAAAAGGTTATTTTAATAAGAATACCTTACCTTTTACATTGATTCTTGTTTTGAAGAATAATTAGGGAAGATCAACAGGGATCCATGTGTAATGATATGAGGTCATATAATAATGTTTGGCATACATTTATGAAGTTGTATGTTAAATTTTAAATTATCATAAATAGTGAAATATAATTTAGATAGATGACTATGAAATGGAATCCAATAATCGTTTCTGATCATGGAATGAAATTATAAATCTTTTTATAGTCAGTTATAAAAAATATGTTTGAATTTCATAATTGAAAATTTATAAATGTCTTTGTTATCTATAGTGGATTTATTTTTTGGAAAGGATGGATTTTGAATTCCATGATGTTACCATTATTAAAAAAATAATAAGATGTATAAAATTGTAAATATAAAATTAAATGATGGATATAGTTAATTTAATGTAATGGTGATGTGTGTTATAAATTTTTTTAATGAAACAGAAACATAATTTATGGATTTCCTGATCTTTCTTTTTTCAGAAAATACCAATCGGGGTTGTTTTAATATTATATGGGTATACAAAAATGGATAGTATTAAGCTAAATATAAATAAAACATCCATCATGGATGACCCTGATAACAACGAAAGAATCCAATGTTGGGTTGTCCATAAAACCTAACAAAAAACCTATTATAGGTTTTTCTATAACGACTATGGAAAAAACTATATCGTGATGTTGTGAGGAATCTATATAAAGAGGTTGTGAATTATTTGTATAGGCGGGTGTTAAAAACACATGCAATGGTGGTCATGAAAACTCTCATCATTGAAGGCTGTGAAAACACCCTCTAGGTTGTACATGACTCTTATATGGAAAACACCTATCGGGGTGGTCATGATATTTTGGTTATACATATCCTTGAAACATTATTAGAGCCACCATAACACCGGATAATTATTTTATGATCTATATTAGTAAAAGAGATGATTATTGAATTTTTTATAGTCTAATATTGAGTTTAATTAAAAAGACAAAAATTGGCGGTTAATTTATATATTTTATTTGAATTATTTAAAAGTATTTAAATGGAAATTGTATTTCTTTATAATTCCATAATATTTCCAACTGGTTATATTTAGGGAAACCATTGGTGGTGGCCTAAGGAATTGACTCAGGGACTATATGATCCACCATGGAATTTATTTACCCGAGAAGATATCACTATTTGGTTGCAGGTACATTTTTAGGTGAAAGGTAGATTTTATAATTATTTTTTACTTTCTAGGATAGTGTATTGGATGATAATTATGGACTAAACTCAAAACAAATTTGGGATGATCTTATAGATTTATTTTTTTTCTCTTAGATTAATTTTTGTCTGATTTTACTATGGAGGATGAATCCTAGTATATAAGGATTTTTATTACTTTTATCACATGTTATATTGTATTTATTTTTCCTACACTTGTTTGGTTTTAATGTTATTTAAGATGTTGTATGTGATTGATATTTTTAAACTATTATTACACTCAAAAAATGAGGGTATAGTCTCCCCTTTACAACCATACACCCTCACCACATTCTATCTGTCTCTGGAATATGGGGAGGCAAAAATGAGGATCTGTGATGCTACTGATCTACGGAACTGAATGAGCTATGTATGAGATAGGATATAAAAAATTCTAAAAAATTTAGAATCATTATTTTTAATTTATTATATTTCACTAATTATTTCCAAGGAATTATGTTTATTGTTTGTTTTTTAGAATGATTTATATTTGATCTTATGTAATCTAAATTAAAACGTATTAAAAAAGTTGTGAAAGATGTTAAAGGAATAGTTAATTATTGAATATTTTAAACTATAAAAAACATTTTTGATTTCAATAGTTATTCTAATTATTATTTTGGAAGATACTAAATTGTCATAAAATTACATTAGGTATGTGTAATTTTATTATTTTAAGGATAGTTTTTAGATTTCAATAAAAGGAAAATCTATTACACTATCTACAATAGAAAGTGAAACTATTTTTGATTCATCATGTTGTTATCAGTAATTTTTTATTAGATAAACATTGTATAATTATTATTAAAATTTTGAAAACATTCCTATTTATTGTGATAAATCATTTCTTTTTAAATTTAAACAAAAAATTACAACATTATAGAAAATAAATATTGACATGAAGATTAATTTTCATAGATATTATGTTAATAATGGATTTTTTGTTCTATAATATTATTCAACTAAAAATAATCTTTCCTATATTTTTACTAAATTGATGGACATGCAAAATATTGAGATGAAAAAATTATAGCTATTTATAGTGATGAAATTTTATAAATTTTACTGTTACATTAATTTATAGATTTTATATACAACTCATTTTTTAAGGTGGATTTTATCTAAATTTAAAACATAAATTGTTGTAGATCATCATATTTTTTAATTTAAATTTATTACATTAAGAAATATTTTAAATACAGGGAGACTTTTTATAAATTGTTTTTTGTGTTGTTAATTTCAAAACATGGAAGTTTGTTAGTTATTAGAGTTTTCTAGATTTCTACTATTGTTATATGTTTATATAGTGTTATTTTATATATTAAAAATACCTTATGTAATGTCAAAAATACCTTAAAATGGATAATTATAATATATCATGACATCACACACATAATTTATATTTTATCGTTGTTATTGTTTCCATAAACTTCTTTTTTAAAGTATAATAAAGTAACTTTTTTACTTATATATTTATTCAGGTATTTATGTATCATGGTCACTTGACATGTCAAACACCCCACGGTTAATTGAGTCTTGTAGTTCCTTCACCATCCATAGATTTAAGACTCATTGTATCACTTTTTCCTTAGTTTCATAGTTACTTGATATATCATATGGTAACATAGCCTTACGATGCCATTATTATATCACAGTAACATAACTTTTTGGATAATACATTTCTCACATCATAAATCATTTTTTCATGTGGCCACTCATTTTCTCATGCATTCAATATATTTTTTTATTTGGTACACACCACATATCATTCATTTTTTCATGGGGTCAGTACTATTTAAATATAGTCAGTCAGTATGGTATGTTGATCCTAATGTTCGGTAGAACCTTTCGGTCAGTCAAACCTCATGGTGGATCCTTCACATTACCTAAACTCAAGACTTTTCTAGATTTCCTACATTATTTTTTAATATTTTTCTATATATTCATTTATGGAATTATTATAATAGTGTTTGTAATTTTTTATCTAGTTTAATGTTTCATTTTTGTCACATGTAGTCTATGTTAAGTGTTCTATGAATATTTCAAAAGATTTAAAAAAATATTTGAATTTTGTTATTATCCACACATTATCTTATAGTAAGATTCTTATATATTTTCTATTAATTTATATTTATTAATTTATGTGTTCCAATTTTTTATTAATTAAAGTCTAATTTCACTGATCATATTTTTTTTAAAATATTATACTTTGTATTGAATATTATTAATTTAGATTTTAACCCATGTCTCCATGTATAAGGAAAGTCATTAAAATTTTAAAAAATAAGTTTTTTGAAAAAATCAATGTGTGATTTTTTGGGTTTTTTCCATATTTGGTCGGTGGATATTTTGAACTTTTTAATATTGATTTCAAATTGGATTGAAAATGCCTTTAGTTAAAGTTTATTTTGGAATCATAATATGTCTTTCCCACCATTAATTTTTAATTTTCAATTGAATTATCTAACTAATTTAATTGATTATTTTTATATGTTATTTTATTCACATTTTTGTAAACAAAATATTGTTAAAGGGGTGTCGATATAGAAGCGACATTTCGATGATGATTCAATTTTAACATAGACTTCTAAATATAAATGTGTAGTGTGATTCTCTGATACTTTAAATGATATTGTGTGAAATTCTATCCTATGTTAGGTGAATCTCTAAGATATCTTAATCTACTTATACTAATACTACTGTCTTCATGATTTTTTGTAATCCATTACTCCCAAGCTAGGATTTTCCCTTCACCTATCTTTATCAATTTTCACTTCAATACCCCAAACCAGATTTCATTTTATTGGTGCCTTGTGTCAGTTTACCACCTATCCTATAGAATGCCACCTAATATTATAGGGGCCACATACTATATGCATAGTGATATGAGATATCCATTGAGAGACTCTTCCCTCTCTATTAGAGATCAAAAAAAGTGAAAGTAAGTGGAACATTATATAACAACACCATCCATACAAATAAACTACATGTGAAACAAATGTTTTATATCCCATATAATATAATAACTATGCTAAAAACATAGAGGTAAACATACATATCAATCAAGAAAGGTAAAATTATCCCAAAGTATGAAGAAAAACAAAATATAAAAATATAATAGGACATCATATGTTCTAATAACCTACCCATCTCCCAGATCCCAAACTATATAATAGTTATAAAATCAAAAATCACATCATGAATCTCCCTTAACATATAACCCATGAGTATGTACTATATTCTTAGGTTTACAATTTACATAGTGGCCCATAGAAGCTATTATAATAGCTTCACATGAAACCACTATATTCGTATAATGAAAACCCAATATGTGTGTGTAAATAATAATGGTGTAGAAAAAATAAGTGAAACTGAAATAATAAAACTCTATAGAAGTAAAAAAAAACTAAATCAATCATTGGGTCTCACAAGGACAACCCAAGGTTACACTACCTTATTATAAAATTCTACACTCTAAATAGAATGTAATAATATTTTACAAATTTTTTCCCATGTTACGTCACTAGGGAAACAATAACCATGTTGATTAAGGAAATATAAAATTCTCATTCAATGATTCCCATCTAGTAATTCCCATCAAAATGATATGTCTGGTCTAAACACAAGTGAACTCCTTCAATATTCATATGTGTGGATTTTTTGAATCCAAGGCATACACCTGAGTAATTAAATACCAATTTTAATGAAAAAAATATGGGGATTTTATCATCTAACATTGAATAAGGATACCCCTCATGAATCCATGACATAAATTTTGTTTCATTAAGAAAAATTATACAGTACCTGAGTCTGAGGGGGTTCCATACCATTTTATTTCCAGTAATTAATTTATATAGAATCTATAGGCTCACTCATGGTATTCCGTATAATTATAATTCCTCGTTATAAAGGAATTATCCACTTCTAGAATTAATATTAGTCCTTTAGTGGACACTAATGATTTTTAATGGAATTCCATTCCAATATATTTATCAAGAATTCAATGATATTTTAATTTAATTACAAAAATTTTTGTCAGTTCCATCGATATAAATTTATCCACAATCCATGGTTAAAAGAAAAATAAGTCTAAATTTTAATCAATGACCACCACTTTAGTTCATTTCACATATATAAAACTTTAACACTTTTAGAAAAAATTAAAATTTTATCCAAATTTATAATGTTATTTTTGTTTTCAATGTAGATATGAAAAATTGGTACTTAAGGGATATCCTATGAATCCCACATTCACAAATAAACCATTCATTTAAAATGTTATCCATAAACCACCTAATAAATTTATCCATTTTTAAGGTACAACATAAATTCATTATATTAATAGTTATAATGATGTTCCATCATAATACAACATGTTTATCCAAACCTAAAGGTGTTTTCAATACAAATCTATGGGACTATTCAAATAAATTTTGATATCAATTAATGTGTTTGATGAACTGAAATGACTACACATTACCACACAAAATATGATGGTGAGAAATCGAGAGAAAAATAATTACACCGCCAAAGATAACCATAAATAGACCTACTCATTTGATATCACCTTCTGATTCTATTAGGTTTGAATAATACAATGTAACATAAGAGGGGTTTGAATTTTGTTTTTAAAAAATCTTCCACAATTCTAGCTTTTTACACCCTCAATGATTTTTATGTATAGAAAATATTTTATTTTGTATGAAACATAAAAACTGGAGAAAAAAGAAAGAAAAACATTGTTTATATAGTGGTTTGGGGTGAATATGTCCCTTATTTCACTCCACCAACCACTCTCTATGCATTCTTGGTGAATTTCCCTATATTGGTCCCATTTTCATAAGACACAAATCCATAATAGTGTGAAAACAGTTGAAAACTTTACAAAAAAATAAAAGAACTTTTTTATATTAATAGAGAACAACATATCAACATCCTAGAAAGATAAACTAATAATCTGTCATAGTAGAGTAAAAGAATTTTAAACTTTAATAAATCAAACTAGTCAGATTTTATGGAGAAGGTTATTCATTACAGTTACAACAACATCAACAGACGGTAGATAGATCTTCATATTCTAAAATGAAGGCCTTCAAAAAAGAGTAGTTCTAATGAAATCTCAGTTTCAAATTATCATCAATAATAATAGAAATAAATAGCAGTAGTAATATTACATTAGTATGATGTACATAATGTATGTCTCCAATTTGATGTCTCGTCTACAAAGTTGATCGTTCATCATAATGACAATATAAAACATATTCACCACAAATTATTAGTATATGATATTATGTAACATTAAATTATTTATATTGAAATTATTCATCAGTAAAATAAATAAAGAATAAGGTTTTATTTGATATTATTGATCCATTTTAGTATCTATAAATATCGTGAAAATTCCAAAAATTTAATTAACCAGAGGAGTCATACCATCCCTTCAGAATTGGAAGATTTTCCATTGATAAAAATGGATCTTTGAATCTATCATAATGAGAATCATATCATAATGATATTCTATCAGGACCATTTCATGAAACTAGGATAAAATCGTTAAATTAAAACTCTACTATTGAGTAGACATCATAGAGTTGAGTTGCGTAGCATTGGGTTCCTTTATGTAATATTGAGTTCCTTTCAACCACACTTTCATTTGCACGTAACATAGGGAACTGAATTAACTAAGGTATGATGATTCATAATATCTCAATTTTCCTCATAAAATTCCAAACATTGGATTGATAAATTATACTATCAACTTCCCAAATGTGGGGTATGAATCGTTTTTACAGACTTCAACACAGGGTTGATATTCCATACATTAATTGGTTCCCGAATATATGATCGTTGATCCATACACTAAATATCCAACATAAGGTTTCTGTTCCGTATTCAATATATTCGATGTATCATAGGGATGAATAACCATACGTTCATTTAGAAAATTTAGGGTTTGCATATTTTTTTCATAACACATCCTATAGCTCACATTCCATTAAAAAATATTAATAAAAATATGATATATATTCCGGAAACATATATAACAAAAATTTGTTAGAAAACAAATAAGGGTATTTTAGTGTATAAAAATAAATATAAAATATAGTGAATTTTTGAGAAAATACATTCCCGACAATCTACCCCTTTTTTATGATCCCAAAAAACACTCAAAATAATTATCCAAAAATATAGGAATTGTAAACTATAACAAAATATTTTGATTTCATAAAACTATTTAGATTCGAAATTAAAATTGAATAAAATGGATCACACATCTCCCAAAAAATAATCTCCCCCAATATATGTTTCTCAAATAATATCCCATTTTTGGTGACATCCAAAATAATGTTAAAATGTGAAAATAATATAAATCACTATTAATATCGCACTAAACTATAGGTGAAGGGTATAGTATAATATTTATAAATATATGATATGTGATTTGGTAGTGGAAATTTGAACATAAATAATGAAATAAGTAAAGTATAAGATAGTATAAAATATAAATAATATAAAAATTAAATTAATAATTAAACAAAATACAGATAAATTTTTTGAAGATTTATTTATTATGTCCCAATAATCAACATAATTGTTCTAAAAAATGAGGGAAATATTTCTGATTTGTTTTCATAGTTTAAAAATATATTGATAGTTGTTTCTAAATCTAGATGAGGAATGTTCTTAACAATATTATAAACATCAAGTCGATTCACTAGCACAATCTGATAGTGGATGATAAACATATTCATCAATTATTATTGAAGAATCATTGTGTATTGACCAAAAGTTGAGCATTCAACCAGATTCGCTTTAAAGAACTCATCCACACACTCATATGATTGAACTAAGGATAAAAATATGTATCTAACTTGATGAATGATGTTTCCCAAACATGATTCGTTAGAAGTCAACTGACTAATCAAATATTTCTGATTGTCTAGAAGCATATTCAAATGAGTATTGTCACACTGGAGAGTGTGAAGCCTATAGTTGAACTCAGTAATGACAATAGTTATTGATTCAAATATATTTATCAGGTCAAGAAAAGATGTATGAGGGGTAGATGATGAAACCTGGTGGCTATCCTAGATATAATAAAACTATCTCCCCAGTATAGGCTTCAACTCATAAAAATACAGAATTTTAACAGATTCATATTTTAGAGAATTGAATTATCTAGTTATTGTCTCTATAAAGCCATCCATATCTTGTACTAAAATTAAATTTTCATGTACACCATTGAGTTGAGTTTGAATGACTTCAAACTCAGTTCTTGGAACATTTGAACTTATTAGTTCCCCATCGTTTTTCTTCTCATCTTCTAAATCCTCATTAAAATATATGTTCTCTCTTTATAGACACATTCACTTTCATTTAAAAGCTTCATCATAATAGTTATAAGACTACTGAGTGATATTCCTAACAAATTTTACTCCTACCATAGCCAAACATGGATCTTTAGGGATTTATGATATATTTTCCAATATAGATACTTTTTTAGATACTAAATCAGGTTTAATGAGATAAAGGTTAGAAAAAGTTTTGAACATTATCCCTTTAAACTTATTGACTATAGACCTGTTGCTCATAAACCTCATTCACTTGAGCGTCTTGATAAACTACATTTAAAGCTTTATCCATGGTACCCGGAATAAATATTGTAGCCCTTCTTCTCTAGATAATATGACATCCCTTTAGTCTAGATTCAACCTCTTCCTTAGGCATCTACCTCACTGAACCAATAGATGGAATCATCCATTGAAACCATGAGCATCTTCTATTAACATTTGTTTTTGATTAGGCCCAATAGGAAAAAGGCGTTGAAATAGTGGGTACCCTAGACCCAACTATACAGTACTTTTGATTACCATGTCATGTTTACAGTTAGCTATACATGATGTATTATTACAATTATAGTGTTGATATTTTTGCATCCACTATATATTAGTAACGTATATAGATTAATTTTTATACCAAGAGGTTATAGTAGATCCTAGGCTATAATGAGAACCTTCAGATACGATGACATTAATTTTAAATATATGTTCTGTAGTCTGGATAGATATTACTAATTGGACATGATAGATGTTTAGATATTAGCTGCTTGGGGCTCAAAGGCATTGAGACTTCTTCTCATGATGTTCACACGTGGTGATCTCTAGTAGTGAGATCATGAAGACATAACCACCAATAACAACACCACTTGTTTTGGGTGTCATTGGTTATTCTAATATATGAACATGTGTACTAGTCTCCTAAAATGATACCATTACTAATGTGTATCATTTGATTGTGTACATTAATGCAAGGAAACAACCCCTGATATTGAAATTTTGGTGAGGTATCCTGTGTTGGGTGCGCCATGGGTGGCATGAAATTGTATGAATGGTTAAGAAAGGTATTGTCTCTTCCATGTTTTGGAAGTTTTATATCTCATTTTTGGTTTACCAAGATGGTTCTACCTTTATATGTTTTAGTCCAAAGTAGTCAAAAGGGAAATCCTTCTATAATGATGAACAAATAATAAAGAAAGAAATGGATGATGAGATGATTGTGTGTCTGGCTTTATGAGATATTTAAATGAAATACAGATTATAGTACAGAGTCAATGTTCGTAGGTTTGTTGTTATTGATATGAAAATCCTTATTTATTTAGGGGGCCATGATGGGTTGCAAGACTCCGCTCTTGGTCTATGGAATTTATTCAATTCTATTGAGATAATGGCCTAGAGGGTCACATGTAATAGCATACTCAAGAATCCACCCTGTTCAGTTGAATAGGTTTATGGACATGGTGGGCCCAACCATGGGGTCCGAGTGTTGTCCATGTTTTTGATCATTGAAATAATTAAATAAATTCATTATTATTCATGTTATGAAATTTTATTGAATTTATTTAATTTACTTACAAGTAAAGTAAAAGTGTGTAAATATTAATCAAAATAATACTATTTTCATATTCAAGGTTTGTCTAATATTAAGCAGGATACCGAGTCGAGTTAAGTGGCTCAGTTTTTATCACGTAATATAATTTAAATATATTAAAAATTTGTGATAAAAAAATAAATAATATGGACATAGTTTAGTTTGGTAGAATTATATATGAATTGGATGTTTAAATAAACGGGGGATGAGGAACCAAACTGGGTATTTTACAAAACCACTATAAATAGAGGTGAAGCTCTATCTCTAGGTAAATATTCATTCATTTTCATGGAATGAAAAATGAGATCCTCTCTCTTCTCCCACTACCTAGAGAGAGAATCAGTTGATCCAAGAGAATGGATCACGATCTTCCACAATCATGGAAGGTATCACGATGTGGTTATCGTTGGGTTGTCGAAGACATATTTTGATCACTGTGCTAGCACCCATAATTCGATGATCAAAGTTCCACCGGATTTTAGAAGTGTTTGTGGATGACTTAGATGGATACTACTATGGATACTTCAAGGGATGATCACCATCGACTAGTTAAAGTCAACCATGGCTTTAGATATGAAATGAGTATATTTTATTTTTATTTTTTTGATCTTTATAATTTACACGAGATCCTCGTACCTTTCCTGGGATAGGATCATTGGAAAATAAATATTCCATCATCTGTTCGATGAAATATTTTAAGATCCTTGGACCACCAGATTCCACTATGGGCCTCGTAACCTTTCATTGGTATCAAATATATCACATAGATTTTCTGAGCCTATAAAATTGTATTTTCATTATAATTAAGTATAGTGTCAAAAAATAGTCCCAACAGTTCTAACAACATGTCGATCCGATGCAGAATGATGGAGTTATGACCAATGAAAATTTCTAGAATGGATTGATTGTTTGGCAGTTTGATCTCAGGTATTACGTTTTTCATCCCGAAGAAATAATCAATATTGAATTGGTGTTATTTCATTAGATAAAAATAAAATTATGTGAAAATTATAATTTCAAATTTTATGATTTTCATAATAACTTTTTTATTATAATAAAATTTATTATATTATATTAATAATAAAATAATAATAAAATATTATTTTATTATAATAATTTTATTTTTATTATTAATAATGGCTATTTAGACTTTGGAAAACCAAAATAGATGAGACTTGGAAAAATATTATGGATTGACATGACTCAAATAAAAAAAAGGGACTACAAAAAAATGTGCAAAGGGGACTTTACCTTTATAAGAGGAAGAGACTTTTAAGGAAAAACCCTATGTGGGTGGGGGTCACATAATAAAACCCAAATAAAATTGACATTATTTTAAAAAGAAATGGTGTCCATGTTGGTCCGCCTATTCTTTCTCAGGATAACTCTTTCTTAGTTACTTCCTAGCAAGACATCACCCATTGGAGCCGTCCACCTCCACCACTGCCTGAACAACCTTCACAGAACCAACCTCCAGACTGTAACGACCCAAAATTTGTTAATGAAAATCCATCTTGATCTAGTTAAATGTCTTAATATATAAAATGGTTTTACAACATATATTGTTCTTTTTTTTTATGTTTTTTTAATTTAAAATACCATTAAGAATTGTGACCGTTTCTAATGTAGTCGTTGAACAGTGATCACATGATTAGTATAAATATAGGCTTTAACAAATCCAATTTACTCAGACAAAGAAAGTTATGGCCTCATCTAGTAGACTTTTCCCATTCAAAGCCCATTTTTCAGAGCATGGAATGTTGGTGGCATCATTGGGATTTGCTCTTGACCAAGCTCAAGCTGAGCTTGAACACATTAAGCTTGAGCAGAACCACCTATGGGAGAAGGGGAAGTTGATAGAGACTACCACCCAAGCGCTGTTATCCAAGCCACCATAAGAGTCTGTCACGATCACACACCTCACCCTTCAGTCTTATGTGGGTATTTTAAGGGGTTATTTGACTAAACCCTAGTACTATGTTAATGTATATTATTTTTGTATATGATAATTAATATACATTCATTGTATTACTGTTACTTTGTAAATAGTTTTTAAGGCACAAATAGTATTTTTAGTTAATATTCAACTATGAAATATATTTTTATGAATTAATGGAATTTTGAATTAAATAATATTTAAATAAAATATTATTAAAATTATTTAAATTATTAAATATAAAGGATCGTATAATTTTATGAATGCAATTGTAATATTTATTATGGTTTTAAATCATTTTTTTTGTCAAAACCCGTGAATTTTCGATAAATGTTAGTTTTTATTTTAAAACTGAAAATTAACATATTTATAAAATTATTTAGATAATATTAATATTATTTCATTAATCAGGATATCAAAATTATCCAATGGTGATTTTTTTATAATTTTCTCGGATAATCAAATTTTTGGGTAAAAATTAAATACTGTTTAAAAATATAATGTGTTTTATGACATCATAATGACACAATAGGGATGTAATAAAATACTATAAATTATATGTTCGGCCATTATATGTTTTATCCTTAAAATAACGTGGTTTTATATTTGTTTGATTAATTTTATGATGCCTTAGTGGACCCTCCATGACTATTAAACATTTTGTATTTTTATATTGTTTTCATCGGTAGTGTGACTCATCTCCACATAATCAAACCCATAATTTAAAGAATTTCGGACATTGACCTTATAAAATATTTTTTTCCACTTCCCTATTGCAAAAAACATGGGCAAAAACCATGTTCTGGTTTTTGGTTTGGATTAGTTTAATGTGAGGTATCCCAAACCTAAATAATAAATAATTCCCTCTATTTTCTTATACAAACCCACCCAAGCTTCCACTTCCTCATCACTAAAGGACTTTGGAGTTCTACCTACCTCTTCCCTACTATTTCTATAATACTCCCAAGGTGCCCCAAGCTCTCAAGAGGCCTTTCTCAAGCCTTTCTCAAGCCTTTGGAAGCACACTTCCAAGTAAGGGATTTTCTTCCTTTCTCATTTTTGTCTAATATTTTTTAAGTGGTTATACAATTTTAATTTCAATTATAAATGTTGGGGTGTGGTTTCTTACCTCCCCCATACTTCCCTATTTATTTTTTAATGTAGGGAGACCCCTTTTTATATCATTAAATGCCTTCCATGTACACCCATTACTATGCTGAATCTCCGAAAGGAATTTATCTCTCCTCATTTACATTCAAGCAATTATTTTGTATCATGAATATAAGATCCCTTAAATTTGTTGGGATATGTATATAAATGACCCCTTACTGTCCATGTCATTTAAATATGATGATACGCCCCTTTCTCTCTCATCAACCATTTTTATGAGTTCTTATGCCACACCGTTATGCTGCCGAAATTGCACTATGTTTTTCAAAACCAAAGTCATTGTGTAGTGACTACCTTGCCCATTTCTCTATCAAGGGTATTCTCATTAATGCACATTTATGTATTGTTTAAAGAGTTTTAACTATGTATTACACATTTTTTTATCATATAATAAAGGATTATGTTTAATGAGTCAATGTTTTATGATCCATGTGGCACACTTATGTATGAAATGAAATGTTTAAGAAGGGTGCACCCTGATAGCGCTACAATGCATTGGGTATATTATAGTAGCATGATACATCATGTGAAATTTGTTTTGACTAAATATAATTCAATTTCAACGAGAGTTTACTCATGCCTAGTGTGCAATGAGGGTTTATTCATGCTCTATGTGCAATGAGCATTGGCTCATGCTAATTTCTTGTTAATGTTGTTGCCACATTTCCATGTTATGATTATCATGCTTTGTCATGCCTTTATGTTTTTTCTTCTCTTGTGCTCTATTGATATTCCTATTGTATAATATGTATTTTATTCCTCATGTTATTAAATTTTTATCCTTTTATTGGGATTTAAAGATAACCATTTTTTATGCATGTCCTCAGGTTATCCAATGCAATGCTAAGTACGGAGGAATGTAGTGGTCATGTAATGGATGTTTCCATAAGATGTTGTGTTTAATTTTTTATGTTTTTATTTAATGATCCTAATCCCCAATGATACTATACCTCTCGATCTTCTATGTTGTATTAAAATAATTTTATGCAATAAATCATTTTTAAGTGTAAAATAAAAGCAGGGTTGTCATAGTCGTTATCATAGGGTAGGTTTAGTTATTATTGGAATTAGGATTAGAAAACCCTAGTGAAGCCTTAGAGACAAGACTATGTATAATAAAAGCATCTCTGTGTTTTGGTGAGTATTGATTAAGTGGTGTATCAAACAAATACATCCATGCTTGGATACGAGCAGGTAGAGGCAGCTCTGGCACAGATGTGTCCGAGGGGTAAAACCCGAAATCACCACTTTGAGCTAGACTCGAACGGGAACCAGTGCACGACAAAGGGCCTTACTGCACTCTTGGTTACGAAACTGCTCGGGGATATGATTTTCTAAATTCCAAAGCTTAGTATGAACCATTATTAAGGGACAAAAAAATTCCCTAAGAAGATATGTTAGAATGTAGATCATGGATAACATAGAGTAGAGCCAATAGATTCATTTTTTAAGGGAATAAAAGATACAAATAAGTCATTTGTTTTGTCCTTGGATTACTTTTTATGTGTTACCCCTAAATTTCCTTTTATTTCTGTCAATGGCTGATAATAAGAGGACTCGGGCTAACAACCAATGTGAAGATAAATGTGATTACTGTACTGATGAGATGCCCAATCTGATGGGAGCGGGAATCACAAACCTTTTCAAACTTCTCTACTAATTAACTCAAGATTTGAATAGAAATGTGAGTCAAGATTAATGTTCACCCCCCCCCCCCCCTATGAAAGAACAAGTCTCCATCAAGAGCTTTATAAGACAAAGGCCTCCTAATTTTAATGGATCATCTGATCCCTCAATCGCTGAACAATGTATCAACTCCATTGAAAAGATCTTATCCATCCTTCAATGTTCCGAACAAGAGAAGGTTCTCCTTGATACTTATTGTATGGAGGGTGAATCTGATCATATGTGAACGTTGATAAAAAATACTAAGCCTAAAGAGGATATTGAGGCATTAGAAGGGAAGGATTTCTGGAAGATGTTTTTTGATAAATATTTTCCACGCACCATCCGGCTAAATATAGAAAGAGACTTCCTTGGCCTTAAGCAGAAAGAAAATGAATCTATTTGAGTTTATGAGGAAAACTTCACAAGGCTTTCAGGATATGCCTCTGGCTTTTTCATCACCCCTGAATGCAAGGTTGACCTCTTCTTTGGTGGACTGAAACCTAGCCTACGGAAAACAGTGGCAATCCATGACTTTGACATCTATAAGGAAATTTTCTGATGTTCCCTCATGGTCGAAATGGAGATCGGAGAATCTCAGGGGAATCATGGGGATAAGAAGTATAAGGTGGACATTAATACTTGTGGTCTTATGGATAAATCCAATGGTGCTAAGAAGATCCAACACCCCACTTTCCAAATGTGCTGAAAGAAGCACCCTGGAAATTTCCTGAAGGGGACAAAGAAATGCTATAGGTGTTGAAGAGAAGGGCACCTGGATATTAACTCATGGCATGAAAAACTTTTGGTGTCAAAATAAGAGAGGAATGTTCCCTTCATACCTCAACGTGTTGTTAATTGATACTACAACAATGAACCAGGGCATCTTGCAAATCATTTCCCTAAGCCAAGGGTTTTCGGAGGCAACCAACAACCTCCAAGGCAGAAAAGGAGTACTTTTTCCATCACTACTGTAGAAGTGAACCCCGACAATGATGTGGTTACAAGTACACTAGTTATTCATTCAAGAATAGGGAATTTACTTTTTGATTTCATTTCTACGCATTCTTTTATATCCCAAAAGTTTATTAGAACAATCCCAGCACCACCAAACATCATGGAAGTGAAGTTTTTGGTGTGTATGGGAAATATGGAAAACATTTCATCCCATTATTATAACTCCTTACCCTATCATAATATATGGATTAAACTTCCCAGCGAACCTCATCATACTCCCTCTAGTGGAATTTGATTCAATTCTTGGAATGGATTGGCTTTCCTTATATAGAGCCAACATAAATTGTCGTGAGAGGGAAATGACTCTCCATGTCGAGAATCAACCCCGATTCTATACAAGTGCAAGGACAAAGATGAATCTTATTTTTCTCCACCATCTCAATTGTGGATATTAATATTCTATGATCATGTTTATATGGCTCAGGTGATTGAGTCCTAGAATGAAATCATCCTTGAAGACATGCCCATTGTGAGGGAATTCGCTGAAGTGTTTCCCGAGGAATTGTCGGGTCTTCCTCCTAGAAGAGATGTTCAATTCTCCATTGATCTTATGCCTGGGGAGTTTCCAATATCCAAGACACCATATAGAATGGTTGTTGTAGAGCTTGAGGAGATGAAGAAATAACTACATGAAAATATGGATAAAGGGTTTATATTCCCAAGTGCTTCACCATGGGTTGCACCAGTCCTCTTCATCAAGAAGAAGGATGGGTCAATGCGCCTTTGCATATATTATCGTGAGATTAACAAAATCACGATAAAGAACAAGTATCCTCCCCCATTAATTGATGTCTTGTTTGATCAGCTGTGTGGAGCACAATACTTTTCCAAGGTGGATTTTTGGTTGGGATATTGTCAAGTAAAGGTGAAGAAAAAAGATATCCCCAAGACTACATTTCGTAAAATATACGGGCACTATGAATTCAAATTAATACCTTTCAGATTCAATAATTCTATAAAAATTGTCATGGATTTTATAAATATAGTCTTTAGAGATTACCTCGACAAATTTGTCATGTTCCTTATAGATGATTTTCTGATATACTCCAAAACCAAGGGGGTTCATGAGGAGCATCTAAGAACTGTAATAGAGACCTTGAAAAAGGAGAATCTATATGAAAAGTACAGAAATTATGGGTTCTCGTTGAAGGAGGTCTCATTCGTGGGACATATCATCACAAGAAATGGAATATCTATGGATCCCTCCAAAATAGATGCAAATGAGGGATGTTCAAGGCCAACATCAGGAATAGAAATCTGTATCTTTTGGGGGTTAGCTGGATATTATCAACAATTTTTGAGAAATATCTCATGATTGTCCAACCCTCTTACCAAGCCAACTCAGAAGGGAATAATGTTTTCATGGAGTGATGAATGTGAATAAAGCTTCAATGAGTTGAAAAGAAGGCTTATCACTGTGCCCGTGCTCACTTTACCCATAAGTGGAGGACTTTTTGTGGTATTCAGTGATGCTTCGATGAAGGTCCTGGGACATGTTTTGATGAAAACTGATGACTTCATTGCCTATGATTCAAGGTAATTGAAAGTTCATGAAGAGGACTATCCAACACATGTCATCGAGTTGGCTGCAGTGATTTTACAATGAAAATTTGGTGGCATTATCTCCTTTGGGAGATGTGTGAAATATATATGGACCACAAAAGCCTCAATTATATATTCACACAGAAATAGTTGAACATTTGCCAATGAAGATGGTTAGAGCTGATCATAGACTATGATTGCTCAATCTATTACCACCCTGGGAAAGCGAACAAGGTAGAGGATTCTCTAAGTAGAAAGGAACCAGTTATTCTATCATTGATGAGATTTGAGATGGATCCAATCTTCTTATATTTAATGAAGATGGACATGGGAATCATAAAAAAAGGAACATAATTAATCCTTTCACAAATTATTGTTCAACCATTACATTTGGAAAGGTTAAAGGATTCTCAAAAGGATGATGTGGGAATGAATAAAATGTGGAAGCTATCAGAAAAGAGAAATCTTCAGAGTCTAATTTTAATGAAGATGGAATTGTGAGATTTGGAAAAGACTATATGTTCCATCAAGTCTGGAGATGAAGAAGGAACTTTTGGATGATGTACATAGCTCAAATTTCTTTATTCACACAAGAAACACAATGATGTATCGAGATCTCTGAGAGAATTATTTGTGGGATAATATGAATAAAGAGATCGATGAATATACATCAAAGTGTCTAGTGTGCCAGAAAGTGAAGGCAGAGAGGCAGAAGTATAAGGGGGTGATGCAACCATTTCCCATACCAGAATGAAAGTGGGAGATCATCACCATTGACTTTCTCATCAGACTTCTGAAGACATCTAAAGGCAAAAAGGCAATCTGGGTTGTTTTTGATTGTCTTACAGTGGCTTCAAACTTCATTGCAATTCGGGAGGATTTCTCATTGGATCAACTGGCATGAATATATATCAGGGATGTGGTAAGGTTGCATGGAATTCCACTATCTATTGAGTCCGATCGAGATCCAATATTCACCTCTACATTTTTGAAGAGTCATCAACATGCTCTGAATACTAAACTAAAATTAGTATATCCTATCATCCTCAAACTGATGTCCAATCCGGGCAGACTATCCAAACACCTGAGGCCATGTTGACAGCATGTTCTATGAACTTCAAAGGATGGTTGGACCAACATCTTCCTCTGGTGGAATTCCCCTACAATAATAGTTTCCACCCGAGCATCCAAAGGGCACCATATTATTCCCTTTATGGGAAAAGGTGAAGAACACTGGCATGATGGGATGAAGTCAGTGAGAATAAGCTTCTAGGACAAAAAATGGTCGAAGAAATGGTGAAGAAGGTGAAAACCATTTCGTAGAATATCATTGCATCCTATAGTCGATAGAAGAGGTATGCAAATAACCATCGATGAGACCTTGAGTTTAATGTGGTATACATGGTATTTCTTTGTATATCACCATGGAAGAAGGTCATGAGGTTTTGAAAGAATGGGATGTTAATTCATAGGTACATCAGCCCTTTCAAGATTCTTGATCGTGTCGGGGAAGTGGCCTATCGACTAGTACTTCCACCTAACATAGCCAAAGTACATGATTTCGTTCATGTATCCCTCTTAAAGAAGTACAAACCAGACCTTTCACATGTACTCTCTTCATAGGTGGTACAGTTAGAGGATGATCTTTCTTATGAGTAGAAACAAGTGAAGATCTTAGATCATAGAGAAAACATTATACTAAATAAGACAATTCCCCTCGTCATGGTGTTGTGGTGAAACCACAAGTTTGAAGAAGTGATGTGATAATAGGAGGAAATGATGATTCATAGTTACCCACATCTATTTTATTGTGAGAAAATGAGATTTTGAGGGCGAAATTTCTTAAGGGGGAAAGATTGTAATGACCCAAACTTTTGTTAATGAAAAAACCTCTTGATCTAATTAAATGTATTAATATGTGAAATTGTTATACAACATTTTCACTTCTTTTTTAATGTTTTTTGATTTTAAAATACCATTAATAATTAATATTGTTGCTAATGTATCCATTGAACAGTGATCAAGTGATTAGTATAAATATAGGATTTAACAAATCCAATTTACTCAGACAAAGGAAGTGATGGCCTCATCCAGAAGACATTACCCATACGAAGCCCATTTTTTAGAGTTCATAATGGAGGGGGAATCATTAGGCTTCTCTCTTGACCAAGCACTAGATGAGCTTGAACACATTAAGCTTGAGCGGAACCACCTATGGGAGAAGTGGAAGTTGATAGAGATTACCACCCAAGCAATGTTATCTGACCCCCCTAGAGTTTGTCAACATCACACACCTCACCCTTCGGTCAAATGCGGGTGTTTTAAGTTATTATTTAAAAAGAACCTAGTACTATGGATATGTACATTATTTTTGTATGTAATAATGAATACACTTTCATTGTATTATTTTAACTTTGTAAATAGTTCTTAAAGCACAAATAGTATTTTTAGTTATTATTCAACTAAGAAATCTATTTTGATGAATTAATGACTTTTTGAATTAAATAATATTTTGAAAAATTATTATTATTATTATTAAATTAAATAAATATAAATAATGGAATAATTTTATGAATGCAGTTGTAATTTTTATTAAGGTTTGAAACCCATTTTTTTCAAAACCAATGAATTTTTGATAAATGTCGGGTTTTATTTGAAAAGGGAAAATTAACATATTTAGAAAATTATTTAGATAAAATTAATATTATTTATGTAATAAGGACATTGAAATTATCCAACAGTGCATTTTACATAATTTTCTGGGACAATCGAATTTTTTGGTAAAAATTAAATACTTTTTAAATATATAATTTGTTTTTTGACATCATAATGACCCAATAGTGATTTCATAAAATACTATAAATTATATTTTAGGCCAATATATGTTTTAAACATAAAATAATGTGATTTTAGTTTTGTTTGATTAATTTTATGATGCCTTAGTGAACCCTCCATGACTTATTAAGCATTTTGTCTTTTTAAATAGATTTCCTTGGGAGTGTGACTCACCTCCACATAAGCGACACCATTATTTTAAGAATATCATAAATTGGCCTTATAAAGTATTATTTTCCAATTCCCATTTTGGAAAAACTTGGGAAAAACCGTGGGATGGTTTGTGGTTTGGATTATTTTAATGTGAGGTGTCCCAACCCTAAATAATAAATAATTCCCTCTACTTTCCTATATACTCCCACCCAAAATCCCAATTTATATTCACTCAAAGCCTTTGGAGTTTGTCCAATATCTAATATCCTCTCCCTATAATCTTCCCAAGGTTCCCCAATCTCCTATGAATCATCTTTCAAGCCTCTCTCAAGACTTTGGAAGCACACATCCAAGTAAGGGTTTTTCTTCCTTTCTAATTTTTTTCCAATGTTCGTTAAGTTGTTATGACCATTTAATTTCAATTATAAATGTTTGGGTTATGGTTTCTCATGTCCCCCATACTTCCCGTTTTATTTTTTTTTGATAGGAGACCCCTTGATCTCTCATTAAATTCCTCTCATTTAAACCTGTTACTATACAGAAAATCCGAATGGAACTTCTCTCTCCTCATTTACATTCAAGATATTCATTTGTATCATGAATATAAATCCCATTTAATTTATTGGGACATGTATATAGATGACCCCCTTACATTCCATGTCATGTAAAAATTATTAGAAACCACTTTCTCTCTCATCAACCATTTTTATGCGTTCTTATTTCACGTCGTAATGCTGCCGAAATTGCACCGCGTTTTTCCAAGCCAAAGTCATTGTGTAGTGAATACCATGCCCATTTCTCTATCAGGGTTATTCAAATTTATGCAAATTTTCTTATTTTTTAATGAGTTTCATATATTATTACACGTTAATTTATCATTTAATAAATGATTATATTGAAGGATTCAATGTTATATGATCCATGTGGCACACTTATGCATGAAATGAAATGTTTTAGAAGGGAGCTCCCTGATAGTGCTTCAATGCATTGGGTAAAGTATAGTATCCTGATACAACATGTGAAATGGGTGTTGAATCATGATAATTCAAGTGCAATGAGGGTTTACTCGTGATTCATGTGCAATGAGGGTTTACTCATGCTCCATGTGCAATGAGCCTTGGCTCATGCTAAGTCAATGTTAAGTGTTGTTGCCACATTTCAATGTTATGACAATCATGATTTATCATGACTTTATGTTTATGCTCCTCTTGTTCTCTATTGATATACCTACTTTCTAACATGTATTTTATTCCTCCTTTTATTCCATGTTTATTCTCTTACTGGGATTTATAGCTCACCCTTTTCTTATGCATGTCCTCGGGTTATCCAATGCAATGCAAAGTACGAGGGAATGTAGTGGTCATGTAAAAGATGTTTTCAATAAGATGTTGTGTTTTATGCATTAATACGTTATGGAATGATCCTAATCCACAAAGACACTAGAACTATCGATCTTCTATGTTTTATTAAATTAATTTTATGTAATAAATCATGTTTTAGTGTGAAATAAATGTTGGGTTGTCATACGGACAGCACTGACGACCTCCCTCCTCGCCGGCTAGAAATAGGTCGGTCTCTCCCCGACGTACCTCTCTATCCCCATTGTCTTGTAGCCTATAGAAATAGTTCTCTGAAGCCACCCTTCTGATGTGTGCCTCCATAATAAGGGACCGTCCTGATGCCACCCGCACCATCCATCCTGCCTTCCCTGGTCGCCCCATCGCGCAGCCAGCAACCACCGTACACCAGCGCTGCCAGGCCCTACCTCTCTAGAAAGATCCTAGATGTCTTCTACCCTCCTTCCCATGCTAGATCGTTCCCTCCATGCTGGCTCACCTGAGCATGGTCCGACATGTCACCACCTATTATGGCCTCCTCTTGGAACTGGACGAACGAGGGCTGCGACACCCTACCGCTGAGGCCGCACACCATCTCCTCTCCACGGTTAATCCATCCCTGTAACTAGCCACCCAGCCTGTACCCCGCATTCCCTGAGACTCCTACAACCTCATTCATTACGAAACATTAGTTCATACAGTTTCCTCTCATGCTGATGAGGCTGGAGCCCCAATCCTCACATCTGGCGACTCCACAACGGTGTGACCGCTCAACTCCTCTTGTCAGACCATGCCACGTCAGATAGACCCGACCAAAACTGTCATCCCACTGAATTTCATCTACACCTAGGAGGTACCTTTTTTCCTGCATGTTTTTCACAGGGAAAAAATTTCCCTTTAATGGTATGCATGGATCAACCGAAGATGATGTCCCCGCCCAGACATCATGTGGATCCCACTAAGAAAAGGTGGTACTCCAAGATGTGATGTGGCCCGCCAAGACGAGGTGATACTTCAAACGATAAGCGAACATACAATATGGGGGAAAGCTCCATTATGAGTCAATCTTAGACCCAGGTATTATTCCCTTTGGTAATTTAGATGATCATGACTAGTCAGGTAGTAGCTTACCTTTATGATTTTTTTTAGAACACCAGTAGAAATACATAAAATAATAGATAATAAAATGTGTAAAGAAGAAGCCAATGTTTTTCTATCAATGTTCAGTTGTGAGTGGGATAACATAGATGAATTGGATTAATATAAGTGGATTACATTCATTGAGAGAAAAAAAACCTCAAAGTAATATTAAGTCATTAAATCCTTCCACCATTCATGATTGAATAAAACTGGGTATTTGGGGTGTTGGTCATGCCATACCTGAGGGTGACTTTTACTATTTAAGAGTTTTTATTATGTTGATGGTTTGACCTAACTAAAATTGCAGCAAAGAAATCTACATAGCCAGATTTTTTTAATTTTAGAGGCAACCATTGAGTAAATCATGTTAATATTTTTTTTAGGGTGGGACTTCACACAACAGATCAATGAACCGAGAGTTAATGCGGTTGGCCATCCAAAATCCTACCTTGAACCCTCTAAGTACTGGCGTAGCCATAGCTTGTAGGCTATGAAAGAGGTTCAAGGATCCTCAAAAATAAAATAATCTAATGATATATTATTCTGATTCCAGTATAGAGGGTTTCTATAAATGGATAAAATATGGGGAGAAATTTAATGATTAAATAATCATTTTTTTCTAAACTAGTAATCACATTAAATTATTAATCTTCTAATTTTAATTTTTGTTAAAAAATAGCAAGTATTACCACAATAAAAAATTATGATTAATATTGGACAAAGATAACATCCAAACTGGCATGAATTTCAGGAATTGTATAGATGCTTCCACATAATATTCTTATATAGTAAATTCAAGGTGTTAGTCTCCCAACTTCCTAAGCCACATCAGGAAGCGAGAGTTTGAAATATCTTATAGGAGAATCATGACTGAAGTTTATGATGGTTCTTCCATAATGCTATCTTCAACGTCTAATGATAGTTGTGGTCGCTAAATTAGGATATAGATGATTTGACAAATAGTCCCATCTCTTAGAAGTCTACAAGGGGAAGCTATGAAAGAGTTGATTTTGATGATTTCACTCACTTTGTGTAAGTTGAATGGGAGTTCATAAACATTCGTGGAATCTCATTATTATTACCTTTACACCAAATTACTCTATTTTTATTTCAGGATACAAGTGTATGGTATAGAGTAAGCACTTCATTGCCATTAATTTAACATTCTCCAAGTGATAAAAATATTAAAGAAAGTTCCATATTTTATTCTTATGACGAATAAATTGGGAGACAATGTGAAAATTCCAATGAAAAGTTATGTCAAAGGTACCATCGTACTATTCTTCAAATAAGAGAGGATGGTTCTTTTTCATGAGGGTATTTGCATCACATATATTGAAATAAATTTACGGATGTTTAATAATTCAATGAACTGAGATATCAGAAGAAAGTACCCACTTCTAGGGGCACTACCAAGATATACGTTTTTGTAGGTAGATATCAGTTATTTCTAGGGACACATCAAGTGAAGTAGTCAGAACTATCATCTTGTACTTCAATAAGTACAAATGATATATACCTGGTAAGTGGATAACAATGAATACTAGTTATAGTGGGATATAAATTAGTAATCCTTAGATCAATTAGATCAAGTATCACGGTTAGGATAAGGTGATGAGCAAGTCATGTTCATAAAATCAATTGGTATACATACCTATAAATACCAAGTGTGTTACAACTTCTAAGGTAGTTATGAAGTAGTTATCAATCGCGACGTTTTTTCTTCAGTTCTTGGAATCACACATAGAGAGAAAAGTATTATCATAATTCAAATTATGATACTCTTACTAATGATGTTTTCATGATTTGATGGTGGAAAAAATTCATATACTTGGGAATAACATCTCTTGAGATGTTTTACACATGAAGATGATGTCTCATACAATAGATATTCCACTATAGATGCTGAAAACGCTCAAGGGAGGAAGGAAGTTTCTTTGAAACAAAGCAAAGGCATATTTGGACACGGGGATCCATTCTGAGGGGGCCCTGAAGGGTCGTGCAAAAAAAATTCCATGGGGTGAGAAAAAATTTTCTTCGGTGGAAAACAGCGGGATCTACGAATGTTTTTCGCATGAGTATAGAAATTTCCACGTAGCCGCCCTACGCGGTTGAAATTCCGCGCTGCTGACACTGGTGTGCAATCTTTCAAACGATCTTGTTTTTGGCATAGATCTGTTGAGACCAAGTGCCTAAAAATAGAAGTTATCCCCTTCAAATTCCAGCGGCTGAAGAATCTGAACCGTCTCTTCTACACGTAATTCCCCTCTCGTGCACGCAAAAGATGGCTTTCAGGTACAGTATATTTCACGCTAGGTCGCCCCGAGGTCCGCCTTCACATGATACCCCTTTATCTTAAACTGTGTCCCAATCCCTTTGAGTTCTGCCCCTATGCACAATCCCTTCCACTTGCGTGTGGGCCACCTAATTGTGCACCATCCCTTGCAATTTGGCGCCACCCACAATCTTGCGCGCAATCCCTGCCAAATTGTGCGCCGCCAGTCCCAACACGCAATCCCTTTCAATTGCGCCTAAACCAAGACCTTGAGCGCAATCCTTCCCAATTGCATGCAATTCATACTCCTTTCATGAATTCCCATTCCATTGCACGCAACCCCAGTCCTTGCGCTCAATCCTTATTAATTGCATGCAATTCGTAATACTTGCTTGCAATCCATTATAGTTGCGCGCAAAGACTTAGCTTCACTTTACGTGCCAGTCTCCTAGATTTCACGCCAACCTGGGATTTTTTGCACAATCCTGCCTATTATACACCAATTGCGCCCAAACCTCCACAATTGAACGCAACCCTCCAGGACCCCTAACTCCAGTTGTTTCCCCACTACTGCTCCATTTGCATGCACCTCAGGCATGTTCTTTCACATATTTATTATGTTCATTATACGAACATCATTTTCAAGAACCTCTCACACCCTAAACATCTACGTCATACACCATTTTCCCGTACGACATTCGAGGCTTGTACAAGGTAACCTCAAAGTCCCTTGGGCGATGATTCACATTATGTTGCTTCGTCTCATTCTTCTCCACATAGGCATGCTAATGGATATTGCTTCATCGCATAGCTATTCTCACATGGATCCCAAATAGGATCACCTCACAAAACCCCTTAGTCACAGCGTTGCATGTCCCTTCTCTTCACCAAGGGGAAGTTGGTACCAGTTATGTAAGTCCTAGGGGTTCGGAGAGGAGCTTCCTCGTACAAGCTACAGGTCATTAAAATTCCAAGCACCATCATCCTCAGCACATGACGTTAAACTGTAACCATCCCCCGATACAACCTAAGCGGGGTCCCCCTCCTTGGACATTCTCCACACCCAATTTTCTCCATATAAGTGATTGTTCTTCATTTGGAATGAAATCCTCTTTGTTGGAGGGGTGTCTATCTGAGAGGAAAAGGAACCCATCTTGGTATAAGCCCCTAGCCTTTCTTATTGGAGGGAATACCCCTACTCTTCATTTCGTCTTCCATGACAAAGACTAAGAGGGGAGATGGGGACATGGATCTTGTTATCCCTTCCCTCTCCCTCCACGCTTTGTCTCCACCTGGGTCGGTCCACGCATAATCCCGTGTTTCCTCTTTGGGCCGCTCTATGCGTAAGCCCCTATTTCCTTTTGGGCCTCTCCACACGTAAGCCCCTATTACCTCTTTGGGCCGCTCCACACCAAAGCCCCTACTACCTCTTTGGGCCACTCCATGCGTAAGACCCAATTACGTCCTTGGGTCGCTCCACACGTATGCCCCTGTTTCCTTTTTGGGCAACTCTACATGTAAGTCACTGTTACCTCTTTGGGCTACTCCATGAGTAAGCCCCGTTTTCCATTTTTGGCTACTCCACGTGTAAGATCCATTCCACATCCCACTGTCGCACCTCGCACGACATGATATTCAAGTCTCTTTTGTTTCTTGTTTCTCACACTGAGCATGACTCACAAGGGCTTAGAGTATGCATCGACCATGACATCCTTTCTGGAAAGCCAAGAGTGTAAGCCCCACACCATCCATCCAAACTACGAGGACATTGATCCATGCCCAGGAATGGTACATAGGAAGCCTCCCTGAGGTTCAAGCCCACCATCCACCTAGACCCTAGTTCTTCATTCACGTCGGTTCACAGACCCCATTCTGAACTATGTGGTCTTTGATCCTTGCTAAGGAAAGGTGCGTAAGAAGCCTCCCTAAGATTCATGCCCAACACCCATTGGTTCTGACCCCATTTACATAGGTTCACCCACACCTACCAAAACTACGAGGACTTTACCCATGCCTAGGTATGGTACGTAGGAAGCCTCCCTGAGGTACATGACCAACAACCATTGGTCCCAACCATCTTCACGGCGGTGTACCAAGCCCACCCACACTACGTAGACTTTGATCTTTTCTAAGGCAAGGTATATAGGAAGCCCTCCTAAGGTGCGAGCCCAACACCTGTTCGTTTCGACCTCCTTCAACGTTGGTTCACCCGCACCATCCCGAACTATGTGGTTTTTGATCTCTGTATCCAAGACAGGGTACGTAGGAAGTCTCCCCGAGGTTCAACCCCAACCAGCAGTAATCCATTTTCACCTCTTCCAGCGGTAAGTTGTTTTTAAAATAAACTATGTTGACTTTTAATCAATGTCATGAGGATACGTAGGAAGCCACCCTGAGGTTCAAGACCTTCATTCATGTCTTATCCTAATCTCCCCATCGACACTGAGTGTTTGGGGAAGGTCATGCCCCAAACCGGAGGTTCCACTTCCTTTGAGTCCTATCCATGTGTCAATTCTCATGGGTCACCTCCTCAGGTGTCCCATCGTCCCACCAAACTAAGCAGACATTGATTCCCTGACACCAGGACATGCAATAAGTCTCTTTAAAGCTCACGCCCAACTTCACCGTTTCCCTCATGATGGTCCCACAACATTATCCTCCCACATCACTTAACCCCCAATCATCCATTATAATTCTTACCCGAGCCACCACATCCCGGTGGGATCATGCCAACCCACCTACTCACTGCTTCTAGCAGTAACAGGGTAATTATACACAAGTTATCCCCAACCTCAGTGTTCCCTCAAGAAGCTACATTTATCTGATCCACTCCAGTCAGTGTTATAATCAGTTCTATCTTTCTATGCTATATGTTAAACTCACGGAAAACCCTATGTTTATCATATGACGTTGAGGAAAACCTCAGTGACATGACTATGGCAAATAATTCACTGCATTCGACGTGGGATTCCTCGGGCTTCTGCACCCTCAAAAAGACCTATAACAAGGGGAAGAAACACATACCTGCCAATGTTCCAGCATCCAGACATGCCAGTGATGCTCAACGTGACTACTCCCCCGGCCAAAGGATGTGCCCTGGCTAGACCCCTTGGAATTACCTGACAAAAGCAGTGTAATTAAACTGCGTCCATGAATATATGGCACTGGGTAGAGTTTCATGAACAACATATTAAATCTATAAGGGAGACCCAGACTAGGTGACGAGTTTTGAGGATCATCCACAGAAGTATGAACTAAAATTCCATCATCCTATTTCAATCAAGGAGAAACAGTCCCTGAAAACAGAACATATACCGCCCGCCTTTGGAAAGCTGGAATGTAGGGCAACAAACAATGCCTTTTGTCCTCCAACAGACGGATGCGCGCACCCCTGCGAAAGCACCGGAAATAGAAATGGTGAACCTAATGTGAAATTATTCTCTTCATTAATGAGACTAGTAGCATTTGAGGCATCAATAGATTATCGTGGTTCCAGATCCAGTTATCTGGCACCAGGTCCCACCAAGCATATAGTCGGCCTAGCGTGAAACTCACCGGAATTTAGGGCAGTCAAAATGATGGGCATCCCGATCTGTGACATTGTGAGTGTGGATCCATCTTTCTGGTCATGGAAGATGGAATGGTACTGGGGAACTAGTCGTTGATTTCTTTTTTCTTTCAGCACTAATGAGTTAATCTCCCTGGTTTCCGGAAGCAGGTTACTGTATCTGGGACTCGATCACCAGCTGCCCACTGATGCATGGGCAGGGGCAATACCAATGCGGAAATCGCGCGCGGTTCTACCTCTTCCATGATGGTCTCAATGTCCACAACCACTGGGTTCCTATGTCCCATATCCCCCATCATATTTTATCCAACGAAGGGTAATTAATGACCTCATATGCTGGTACGAGGAGGATGGGGTCATCCCTACGAGGGACATGGCCCGCCTAGATTTAGAGTCATATGTGTCTCACTATTAACACCGTCCCAAGGTCTGTGTAGTGGGCCGCTGCTCTCCACCCCATCATATAATTAGTTTGGGAGCATGTCCCCAAAATGCTTCGACAACACCCTGCCCTACGCCAACAAGGTGGGGGATGTCCGGGCCAGCCCGATCAGAGTCCCGTTCCAGGGGCTCCCAACAAGGGCTCCCACCAGGCCATGTAAGTTCCATCGTCCAATCATACTAGCTGAAAATCAGGTGAGCCACATGCCTACACCCGCACTCCATTCCTTCTGACACGACGCCAGTGTCAGACACAAATTGAAGAGGATGCGCGCCAAGGGGCATCAACGTCAGCGTCTACTATGGCCTGAGCCCCCACTGACGCATATCAACAACTCCTTGGATATGCTGAGTATGGACAGTTATACGTGCGACTTGGATCGAGGCCACAACCGTCCCATGGGTAGGCTGGGTCGACTCTCTCACTCATCGATATAGGCAGTGGCCGCCGAGAACTAACCCACAACGATGACACCTAGTACAAAGGCCCTCCCAGTACCACTACCACAGGGAACGTGGGTCTTCCCCGCTTCCAGTCTTGGCATGGAGGTTTGCTATGTTCCACCTTAAAACTAGATGAGGGTCCCCCTAAGAAGGCACCACTCATCATGGGAGTCTCTCCCATCCTCACTACACAGGGTATGGAGTCATTCCTCCTACCAAAGACCACATGTATAGAGATGTTGCACATCCAGTCACTTGATAACGTGAGGGTCCTCCCCATGACCTCGTAAAAACAGGAGAAATTCCTCTCCCTAGTGATCATAGGATGGATGGTCAGCTTCGCTTCACCAGCACCCAGCATAGAGGTCATACCCGTGCTCAGCTTGACAAATACGAGGACCTTCCTCGCACTGATATCACTATGGGAAATAAGCATGGAGATCCTCCCCATGATCCTACCCACTCTAGACGAGGTCCTACCTTCTTCAGAACTACCCATGGAGGTCCTCCCCATCTCCCCTTTATCATCTTCCATGGTGCCCCATGCACTGCGGCCTACTCTGGTGGAAACCCTCTTCGCCCCAGCATTAGTACTGTCGAAGGACCTCCTCATGCCAGAAATATGCCTTTCCCCAAAGAGACATCTAGGGGAAGGAGGGTGGGTTGTCTCCAAAACATGAAGAATTATAGGAAGGGTTGGACAGAGATAAAACCATTCCACTTCTAAGACTCCAAGGAAGACAACGACTCGGCATGAGAACCCTCTCCTCAGTCCTCTGAGTCAAATGCTGCTGCAGGAATGAGGTGCATCAGCCTCATACTCCCAAAATGAGAGTTCCGTAGGATCCCTACCTCCCTCCGTAGGTATATAGAAGAGGACAAAAATTTGGCATGTCCCCAAGGACCGACCACGCAGTCGCTACCGTCATTACCAGAAGCGCCCTCTACCTCAACTAGAGATCATGGAGAGCTATTTTGTGGATTAATGGCAGAAGATCCATGGAATAGCCCACCCTCAGTGGATGCCGATGATATGACATAAACCCTGGTATCCAATCCATCTTATCGTGACATAGCAGCCAGGTCGCTACACTCCTTAGAGGACAACTCGAGATTTGACAGCCAGTCAGCCCGCTCGGCGTATTCTCCGACGGCCAACCAACCGTCCCAGAGGTCTGCCACAGTACCGCTTCCAGTTCCATAGCCACCCATGGTTGATGAGTAGGGAAATAAAGGGCTAGACAGTAAATATAATCTGAGGATCTTATGGTATACCCTCACAGTACACCACTTCTTGGAGATGTTATGGCCCGTTGTAGGAACATATTTCAGTGTGCCGAAATCCCTCACCCAAGAGGATTTTGTGTGCTTTTGTCAAACCCTTTGGGCAATGCACAATCTCCTTTATCATCAGTGAGTGTCTTATCCCAGGAGCCAAGTACATTACGAAGGAATCTGTGAGCAATGTAATTTGGTTGATCTGGTTGCGCTCCATGTGGCATAGTGCCCAGAGTCACCAGGTCGCCGTAGATCCCTCCAACAACAATGCATTCAGATTTTCCAGGTACTCTGCAAGATCATCATGGAGGCTTCCCACAATGTGAAAGTTCATGGTTGGGCGTTTTACGCTTCCCTCATCTTCATTATTATCTGACAGCAGCCCTACTCACTAGGAGACATTGAGGACATGCCCCTGAGGAGAGTCACGGTCAACCTGGCCAATCTACCGGAAGGAGAGAATGAGCTAGAGCTTCTTGTTCGAAACATCCCCCCCTAAGGACGTGCCACCACTACTGGACCCATCAGGAAGAGTTACTCACCAAAGAGAAATATGTGGGTTCTACCTCTGTCCATCGAGGCACTAGTTCAAAACTAGAATCTCGGTAAGGGTAAAGAGCACCTCAGGGCCACCAAACACTCTGACCCATCCGCCTCAGTACAGAAGACAGAGAAAGTCCCTGAGAAGGCCGTGTTGCGTCAAAAACATGCCAAATAGAGAAAAATTGGTCAATGATCTCCTGGATGAATGCGCTGTGAAACAATGTCTAGATTACAGTGATCCTTGGCCAGTACAGTAGGGACAGACACAACTCCCCCTGGTAAATTACCTCCAGGTAACCCTGAATATCCTGCCCATGTAGAGAGGGTAAAGGTTGGAACATTTGGAAAGAGGGCACGATATGTGTCACCAAATCCACTTGAACGCCACATTAACCCTTGGGTCCTAGCTCCGGCTCCCCCAGTGGCTCCACAGGCCACCCCACTAGCAGCTACGCCCGATTGTCATGTTGAAAACCCCGCCAATGCACTGGTGGTTGGGGACCCCCGTAAAGACAGGGAACCCCATCTAGATGATCTAATGGCGACACTCATCGCCCACCTCAAGGCGTTTGAAACACGACAGGCGGCACTCCCACCTGATGGCAAGTCATATCTGGCATGGGTTGAGGACATGCCAGCACCCCCGGTTTTTAGAAATCCCACCATCTCCCCCTTTAATGGGAAGGGTGACCCCCCACAGCATCTAGCCCACTTTTCTTCAAGGTGTGGACCCATTTTGGGAACTCCGTCATAGCAAGGAGCCGCCAAGCTCCATTGTTTTGTACAAATATTTGAAGGGACTACATTCTTCTGGTATAGCAAACTCCCCATTGGGTTGATAGTGGGGTGGGGGGATTTTCGCTGACAGATTTTATAGTAGTTCAGTTCCACCACGTGAAAAAAAAGCATCACAGACCTCTTCAAATGTAAACAGAGGTTTGATGAGTGTGTCATGGACTTCATCACCAGGTGGAAGGGGCTCACTTACTCCCAAGACATGCCACTGACAATGGATAAATTACTGACGTTGTGTGTAGGAAATGATAAGATGGAATTGGTTCCCTCTCTAATCACCCAGAACTACCCCAGAGGGTTCTTAGACTTCTCTAATAAGGCCCAACGCCTAGAAGAAGCCCAGAAACAAGACAACCAGGAACACCCGTTTCCTCCTATAATTCCTGTGAGGAGGGAAGCCAGAGCTGATCCCACCGCAGTTGCCCAAATAGAGGCCCCCATGAAACTGGAATTACTACCATTGGAGTCGCCTACTTAACCCCACAGTGGCCTGCCACCATAGGCACAACCTCCATCCCAGTAGCGGCCGCCTAAAAATTGGCAGGAGCCTCTTCGTAATGTGCTGCCACCACATAGGAATGATAATCAGGCTCTGCCTCCTCATCATGATTCTTCATCACCCCGTCTGGGTCAGGCTCCAAGGTCCCACTTTCCAGATAGAAGAAACTGAACCTAATAGTTTAATGAGAATCAGGTTTTCTTGTATTTCTGAATCACCTTGGAACAGGGGATTGTTCGTTTACCAGAGTGTAGAAGACCCGAAGATGTGAATCACACTAATCCACCCAACTACAACCCTTATCACCGGTTCATGTGGAACACCCTCAAACAATTCTATGTGTTCAAGGACTGCCTCCATGACCAAGTTAAAATCAACATAGTTTGTTTGTGCCCTACCTCGACACAGGTGGCATGCGTCTTTGTGAGACCAGACAATATCAGTGATAGCGAGGGTGAGTGGAAGCAGGTTTCCTCCCTGGGTCCCAGAAGTATGATGACTTGATGGTTTGAAAAATGGTTTTCCATGCCCATGGTATCATCCATACATGCCTGAATCATCTAGAGCCTTCAGAATCCGCATCCACTCCTTCTGTATCGTCATGTCAGTAATCCTCTTACGAGAAAAGCATGTGTCGACAACACAAGGGAAAACAAAGTCCCCCGCTGATGCCATCGTCATCCCACACTCTTGTCATCTTCATGCCCCCAGAGATGGAGATCCCTCCTAGAATTCTTCCAGTAAAGGAGTATTCTCCGATTGATGATCAATTGTGTTCTTTATATAACACCGTAGAGCCGGTAAATAACTATATAATTACTGACGACGGGGAGCGCCAAGCTGAACTCCCCAACATCCCCAGCCGACGCCATTATCTGTGATTCCATGGCTATATGGGTCATCGATGCACATTAGTTGGCACCTCTAGATAGGTCGTGCATGCCACTAATACCAGAAAACAGGCCCAGTGTAGTGCTCAGCAAGCACAACCTCCTCATCGGGTGTCGTCGGGTCAGCCTCCACCACCATTTATGATACTAGACCAGGAAGAGACACCAAGACCTCTCCATGATCAGCTACGCTCCACTTCATACCAGTCCCATTCAGCTAGCCCCATCATGATGGTCACTCTGCATGCTTCGACTAGTGATCAGGGGGACATTCCCACTACCATCCAGCTTTCAATCCAGTCGGCAGGGCCCACCATACCTTCTGTCATAGAGCAGCCTCCTATAAGAAGAAGTTTGCACCTAGCATGGATTTACAATGTCCTCAAACATATTACCAGCATTACCTCAATACAATATATCCTCAAGGCTCTTATCCTGTCACCAGATATGTGTGAGGCCCTCACTAAGGCTTTAAGAAGCCCCCTCTAGTTCGAGACTGAGGTCGTAGCTGCAGAGGCCATTCATGCAAAGGCTCTCGAAAACGCGGAATGTCCGGCCATCATCTCATTCTCTATAGAAGATGAATTTTCTCCTATACAGAGGCACATTCACCCAATATATATCACAGGCCAGTTCAAAGGCGTGGAGATTCATAACTACCTTGTCAACACAGGCTCTGAGATCTATCTTATCTCGACACGGACACTCCGTATGATGGGATTATCCAAGGATGATCTGACTCCTTATGACCTGAAAATCCAAGGATACGATAGGACAAAACAGACACCGGTCTGTAAGATTTGTTTTAAGACCTAGTTCGGCGGCCTAGTTTCTAGCACCATGTTTATGATTATCTCCCAGGACACCGTGTACAATGCACTGATGGGTAGGCAATGGCTCCACCTGCACGCAGTGATCCCATCACCTTATCACCAATGCCTCAGGTACTCCCTTAATGGTTGAGTGGGTGTAATCAAAGGTGACGCGTCTCCTTTCACCTCTTATAAATCCTGCAATCTGTATGCCAACTATTTCAAGAGCAAGGATAAAAAAATTCCGGAAAGTGAAGTTGAGCCTGTTGCCGCTACGATCGGCCCTTGGGTAGGCCTAAATGACGCCTAAATCTTCACAATCCATCGGTTGGAGGCCACGACCCCCGATATGGGGAAATGTTTTTTTATGTCCAACACACGTGGGAACCACATTCACAAGTCCATGAGGTATTAGAAGATACTTTGTATTCTTATATGAATCAGGCTTCAGTGATCCCAGAGCCTCCTACTCCGATAATGTATCAGGGTGTCCTCCCCATGGAAATAGCAATATGTCATACTTTCTTATTCTGTCGGGATGGAATAAGCCGGCTCAAGAGGATGCACCACTTTTTCATTGATAATATCAAGTGTGGCCCTTTGGTCCAATGACCAGATTTGATCAGGGTGACAGCCTTCGTCATTATGGTTTCGGCAGCGCTGGAATCTCCCGATGCAATAACCACTGCCACTCAGGCTAGTACCAGCCTCCTATCAGGATCTATCAACTCAGAAGAGTCTTCCCCTGTTGGGGATCCCTATTCCATAAGTTAATAATATGACCTAGAAGATGATACCCTTCCTTTGAAGTGGGAATTTCCGCCATGGTGGGGGAGTTGGTATAGGTAAGCCACGACAGCAAGGCAGATCCGAGAACTATATTAATCCGTGCCTCTGTGCCCTCAAGGAGCAGCAGTAGTATGTGGACTTCCTTAAATAGCACCATGATGTGTTTTCCTGGAGTTACGACAAGATTCCAAGACTAGATCCTCAGGTAGTGGTCCGCCGCCTCAGTCTCCTGGTAAATCATCGTGGGTTCCAGCAGCATCCCAGGATGATGAACCCTTCTCATGGTGTCATAGTTGAGGCTGAAGTTGACAAGCTCATTAGAGACAACATCATCAAGGTGGTCTAGTACCCCAAATGGATAGACAAAATTGTGCCAGTTAGGAAGAGGAACAAACAGATCAGAGTCTGCATCAACTTCCGAGATCTCAACCGTCAGTGCCCGAAGGATTATTTTCCCCTTCCAGTGATAGAGTTATTGATCGACGCCACAGCGGGGTTCCAAGTCCCTTAATTCATGTAAGGGTACTCCACATATAATAAAATATGAATTTAACCCGAGGATGAGGAGTCTACAGGATTTAGGGAACCACAAGGCACTTTCTACTACCAAGTTATGCCATTTGGTTTGAAGAATGTAGGTGCCACCAATTAGAGGGACATTCATCGCATATTCAAGCCAATCCTCGGGACACTGGTGGAGTGTTACGTGGAAGATATGGTGGTCAAATACCACCAGTTCCAGGATCATCATAAGGACCTAGAGAAAGAGTTCGGCTTCCTCCGTTCTTTCCACCAGAAGATGAAAACATTGAAGTGTGCTTTCAAAGTCACCTCTGAGAAGTTCCTCAGCTTCATTATCAGATACCAGGGCATCTAGGTTTACCCGGAAAAGATCAAGGCCATCAGCCAGATGTCTCCCCCGTGCAATATCTGGGAGCTTCAGGGTTTCCAAGGCCACTTGGCCTAGATACGCTGATTCATTGGGAATTTGGCTGGCAAGTGTAATCCCTTTTCTCGGCTCATGAAGAAAAGCACATCCTATGAATGGGACGAAGAGTTCCATACTGCATTCGAGGAAATCAAACAATATTTTATCTAGCCTCCAGTCTTGATGCCACCTATCTCTGAAAAGCCACTGGTCCTTTATGTGACTACCCTAGAATGATCTCGTGGCACCCTTCTTGCCCAAAAGAACAATGAGGGAACAGAAAACAACCTCTATTACCTTTGCTGCATGCTCCTCGATACGGAGACCAAATACTCCCCTATCGAGAAGAGATTCTGTGCATTTGTATTTTCCATGTAGAAATTGTGACATTACCTACAGAACCATAGGGTACATCTGGTCTCCCAAGTATACCCACTAAAGTATATCCTGAGCCATCCCCTACTAACAGGCCGACTATCGTGGTGGGTGGTAATCTTCCAGCAGTTTTACATCAGGTTCGTGCCTCAGAAAGCATTCAAGGTAAAAGAATTATAATACTTCCTTGCTACCCATCCAACCACCACTAACCAGTATTTGGACATGGATTTTCCCAATGAGGCAATCCTCTCAATAGATCAGGCCATCCCGTGTTGGAAAATGAAATTCGATGGCACCTCCCGGAGCCCCATTAGTAGCAGGCTCATTGATCTTATACTAAACCGAGTAAGCATGGGTATCGTCTTTATTACCCCAGCATAAGACATTCTGCCATACTCATTCCTTCTATCAAAAGGTTGTACCAACAATGAGGTGGAGTATAAGGCCCTCATCACTGGCCTCGAGCTGGCCATCGAGATTGACGTGCCCCATTTTCATGTGAAAGGGGACCCTGAGCTAGTCATCAAGTAGATCAATGATGGATATGTTGTCAGGAATCCAGAGGTCATACCATTTTTGGAATGTACTCTCCAACTAATATCCCAGTTCCCTTCTAGGCCAAAGGTTACCCATGTCCCTCAGTCACAGAAAGGTAGAGAAGATGCTTTGGAAAGCTTAGTTGAATCACATGCAGAGCCTGAATAGGATCATCTGACTGTCCACGTGGCACATCGGAGAGTCATATCTCATGTTACTCTAGATGATGATGAAGTCCCACATGTATTCTATCTTACCACGGGTGCCTCCATGTCCGGACCCACAGGTTCCTCGGACACAGTGATTGAAGTGACTTCCTTTTGGAGGATACCCTTTGTTGAATACCTCCAACATGGTGATTGAAGTGACTCCTGGTTGGAGGATACCCTTGGTTGAATACCACCTAGGTTCCCCAGACGTAGTGATTGAATTGACTCCCAGATTCCACAATTTATCCTCTATAGTGGTCCTAGTCTTTAGCAGATCCTCTACAAGCGCAGGTTTGATGGTGTTCTTTCCATTGCATTCAAGGAGTCAAGATTCCACAGGTCATGCAAGAGGTTCATGGAATTTCCAGTAGTTCCCATTAGGCTGGGCTGAAACTATCTCACCAGATCCTGAGATTGGGGTATTTTTGGCCCTCCATGATCCACGACTGCATCGATTTTTCCAAAAGGTTTCATGTGTATCAAGTTCATGACAACTTCTTACATCGGCCACCAGAGACTCTCCACACTACCAAGTACTCTTGGACATTAGCAGTCTGGGGACTAGATGTCATTTGACCATATCCACCGACGTTATCTCACCAATGGCAGTTCATCTTTACTGCTACAGATTTCTTTTCCAAGTGGGAAGAGGTTTTTCCACTCAATGAGGTCAAGGACCATTCTATCATTGACTTCGTGAGCTCCAATATCATCTATCTGTTTGGAGTCCCTGAAGTCTTCCTCACCGATAATGACACCAACATCTGAGTATCCAAGTTGAAGAAGTTATATGACAAGTACACCATCCGTTCTAACCATACCTCCTGCTACCACGCTCAAGCAAATGGGCAGATCGAGGCGTTGAATAAGACCCTCTCAAACATCTTGCATAAAATGGTTGGTCAGAACAAGAAGAGTTGGCCGAACAAGCTCCCCAAATACCTCTTAGATTAACTGATGAAGACTCGTAATTCCACACATGTGAACCCATATTCCATGGTTTATAGAACATAGGTCATCATGCCTATCGAGATTCAATTTCCTTCATGATGCACATCGGTCTATGATCGGCAGGCGCTAGATAATGTCATGAAAATTTGTCTGACCGAATTGGAAGCACTTGATGAGAATAGGTTTCATGCCCCGCATAATCTGGAAAGGCATCAAAATAAGATATCTAGATCCTTCAACAAGAAGGTTCGACTCCGCTCCTTCTAGCAAGGCGACATGGTACTGGCCTATAAGACACCAATGATGCCTGGCAGGAAACCACCCAGGGTGGTGCCCAAGTGGGAAGGACCTTTCAATTTTCCCAAGTTTTACCCCAATGGTTCATATTCACTAGTGACCATGGATGCTGAGCGTATAAATACTCCCACCAATTCCAAGTTCCTCAATCAATACATTTCCTAAGTCACTATGTCCGGCATGACCCTAAACTATTTGGTCTTGCACGACCTTATACTGCTACTCGTCCAGCTAGATGCTAAATTTTCGGGTCCTGCATGACCTTAAATTGCTTACGTAGTGAAGAACATTAAACAATATATCGTCCCATGAGATGCTAAACTTTACCTCAAGAACTACGTACGTCTTGATTCCCATCCTTATGGGATACGTAGGAACGCTCAGACACCTCATCTTGAGCATATCACCCAAACTCTCCTTTTCGACTACCCCCATTGGGTATAGTCTTCTCCGAGGGTCCTCAAGTGGAGTAGTGTAGGCCTCCTTGGTCCCGTACATATCGTAATTTCGACAATTGCACCATGTTCTCACTTTTTCTTCTATTCTCTCATGTCCTCACTACACGACGCTAAACTGCATGGCATTCAAGAACTATGTATGGCTTGATTCCCATCCTCATCAGATACATAATAACGCCTAGAAATTTTGTCTGTCTGCCCATCCCCATAACTCTAGAATCTCCTCTTCAGTCAAGACATGTGGAGTGGCATAGGCTCTTGCCGAAATCCACACTAATTTCATCATAATCTATCCATCTGTCCCATTCCCTGGAGACTTCCATCTCTTTCACCATCATACTTGATGCTGAAATACACGGGCATACTTATGCCTCACTCATGCTATTTATTTGGGGCTCCATCATCTTTCAGGTTCAAAAGGGCCCCCGAATTGCATGGATGCTTTGCCCAAGGGCCCTTCTAGTATCTCAGGCCAATGTCCTTGAGGATTTTGAACTACAAATTGAAGTGAGCCCCGCGTTGCGAATGTGTTTAGCAGTTGATCCTCATTTGTTGTTCACATTCTAGGTCACACGATATGTACGATGTGTTTCAAACATGTTCAACAGCTATTCTTTTTCATTATCACCACCCCATTGGTCTTATGTATTGATTGTAGTGGTTCGTTCTACCCTGCTTGCCTTCAAGTTGCAGTTTCCCTTGGTTGATTATAGCTATTTGAACCTTATATAATGGGAGAGCCAAGTCCTACTCCTTGTGTCCCACACTGAGAACTTCTCTTGTGGGATTAGGTGCTATGATAAAGCAGCACCTGCATAAGGGGTCATATGAAAATGGTTGGCCAGGACGTCTAATTTTAGGCCCCCAACCCTTCCGGACCCCTGGCCCGAGTTCTCACATGGTATTGTATGGCATGGTATGAGATTATGTTCTCGTTGACGTTAGGTTACTCGCTACACCATACATAGCTCTCCTTGGGATATCTTACCCAATTTTGTCCTTACTGCATGACGATAAAAATTTCCCCCTTAAGAACTACCTATGTTTTGATTCCCATCCTTATGGGATATGTAGGACCACCCATATGTCTATTCTTTGGTTCCAACCTCATCTTGGCTCCTTCGACCACGTTCCCTCAGGGAGAGGAACATATGTTGTGGTATGGGATTACATCCTCATGCACGTCGGGTTTTGTAATATCCACACAATGTACTTATATCTCATGAGAGTTCTCCATCCCCTTATTCTATGATCATCTTTTCAAATCGGTCATTCTCAAGTTGATCCCCCTTACCATTTTAGGATATTCACCAATGTTCCCAACGGTACTATGGTTCTGCACCTAGAGTGTTAGATTTTACCTAGACATACTTTCACAAATTTTTCAGGCTTTATGTTCCCCTTTATTAGGGCTTCCATCACCTTTCACACCCAAAGGGACCCTCCCTAATATAATGGATGCTCGGCCCAATGGCCCTCCTACCATCTCGGGCCAATATATTCATGATTTTTTGAGCAATTAATTGATACAAGTCCCATGTTTCGAATACGGTCCGCAGTCGACGATGTTTTTTTCTCCCATTACAGGTCACTCAATGTGGATATTGTGTTTCAAACAGTCAGCAGTTATCCTCCATTATCCCACCAACCCCATTAATCCCAAAATGACGGTTAAATGATTCACATCCTTCTCCACTTCATCATATCCAATTAGAGATTTTAAACTCTTTGTACTATTCCTCAGTGCATATCCACACTTTAGGAAGACAAAATCCATAATAAGGCATCATTAGGGGCTCCTCCCCAATTTCCCCTTTGCATGTATTTCACATATTGGAAATACATTATCCACCCTTGTTTCCTGCACCGATTTCGACTCACATAGGCTTAGGTATTGGATTGAGGTATGTACTTACTCATAATAGTCCTGCTTCTCCATGGTCCATGCTCTAAGACCATAAACTAATACCACCTTCCAAAACTACATATGGGTTGATTCCCATCCTTATGGGATACTTAGAACCACTCTGACATCTCGTCTTTGGATCCAGCTAAATTGGGAGTTAATTTCTCCTACCCATTTTCTTCAATCTTTCCTGCCCCCCTTGGACCTAGATTTCTCTCACGAGTTCACGCAAGGTATAGTGTGGACTTCATCCTCATCCATGTCAGTAATTTTTGATCATGTCGTGCGCATCACCTCTGGAGCCTCATATCACATGTATACTTCCAAACTATATAACTTTAAACTATGTCGCCTGGTCCCATCACATGACCCTAAACTATGACGTTATCATCCTGATCGCACGATGAAAAACGTCATTGCATCGTGATGGCCTCACTCGAGGAGAAAACATGTTTGGTATCAGTCACACACAATACCATTTTTCAACGCCTACATACGACTTGATTCTTGGTGCGAGGGCCACACCTGCATGCCCCTTTTATCCATGGAACTGGTATCTTAACATCGTGCCACCACTTAGAACTACGTATGGCTTGATTCTCATTCTCATGAGATATGTAATAACTCCCAGGCACTTCCCCGTGGGCCCATCCTAACTTTCGGGCTCGGTCACTTGACCTAAACACTTCCCCAAGGAGCACATGGTGATCTGGACTCTGGTCCCTTATTCATGTTGGGTTTCATAATTATTTCACCATGTTTCCCCAATATTCCATACCGACCCTGGTCCGAGACCTAAGACCTTAAACAAATACTTCTTCTAGAACTATGTATGGATTGATTCCCATCCTCATGTGATACGTAGAGACACCCAAGAATTATTCCTCGAGTTCTGCCCTAAGAATCATAAGTCTCATTCCCCCTGCTTCCTTTTGTGATCCCTTGGCCGGAAATCTTTCGGGGAACCATAAAATTATAGCTTTACCCTGAACAAGATCGGGATGCCCCACGACGAATGTTGGGACGTGATCACTTCCTTGCCAAAGAGGCCCTGTCTTAATGTATGAATGGTCAATGATCCGAATGATATGCACAACTAATGCCTTTCCACCACAGTGGTGTAATTTTATGAGTGTTGGATTCCGTTCAAACAAGCTACCACTCCACCTTCCACGATTTGTGTTCCATTTATTCGGACCCTCATCCTATTTCATCTAAAGGAAAACCCTAATAGTAAGGATGCCCAGCCTATGGCTCACCTACTATCATTGGATAATGTTCTAGGAATACTAATGGATGACATTGTGAGTCATGCCCTATGTTTTGAACATGGTCAGTGGTCGAACCTCATTTATTATACCCATATCAGGCTAACACAATATGTATAATGTGTTTCAAACACAGTAAATAGTTATCTTTTATTGTCATGTCACCCCCAAAGTGTTCTGAATCTAGGGTATCATGATTCACATTTTCCATTCCCCTATGTTTGGATTAATTCTAATGCACATGGAGTTACCCCCGCTCGCGCACTAGAGCACATTGGGAAGACGATACTTAGATTGTTATGATGTCCTCTTCCTTTAATCGGGCCTCCCTCTTCTCTCCTCAAAAATCCATATTGGATATTCGAATCTCAGATGCCTGAAGCTTGATTGACGATCCCACGTTCAAACAAAGTAATAGTACGAACATCCCTTGTTTCTTACATTGGGTGCGACCCGTGTAAGCTTAGAAATGGATTGCAATGTATTTCCGGAATGTGGTTGAATGTGTTAAACAAAACGAAAAAGTAAATAAATTTATCCATACATGTAGTTCAGAATAAGAGGCAGTAAAGAGAAATGAGTTTATGAGTTCAGCCAGAACAGGGCCCTTAAGGATCAACATCTTGGATATATCTTTCCAGTGCCACTACCTTTTGGCTGGTGGCCTGTATGATTGCTTCCCGCCCCCTGAGGACTCTCTCTTCATCAGTGGTCGTAGATCACAGTCCACTAACCCAAGCCTGTGCTTGCACGAGTCCATTTTGAAGTTCAGTCATTTGGTGACCCACTTTGACTAGCTTCTCTTTACAGACCGCCATCTGGGCCCTTAATTGCTCCACAAGCTTGGAACAGTCAGTGATCAATACCTCATTTTCATTCACCTGTTATTCTAGGAATTAGACCACTTGTTCTTCCTTCATGAAATCGTGTGTACTCCTAGACTGTTCCTGATACCGGGCAATGTCGGAGTGTCAGTTTCTCTCGGACAACTTCTTGGCCATATAGTCACAGACTATCGAATGAAGATGATGAGATTCCCCCTCTACAGCACAGAGAAAGCGCAACCAGGTGTGGAGCGGTCCCATCTGTTTTATCCATTCCGTCAGAGGCTGACCGAGAAAGCATTTGATACACTTATACCCTTTGCATCGCATCATCTAGCTCTCCTTAGCCACCTCTGATTCTGAATCATCAATCTCCTCTGGATCTGCTGGCCGATAGTCATGGAAAGCAGCCAACAGGCTAGCAGTAGGGTCCACTTCGGGTGTTCCTCCCAAGGGGTTAGGTTCTCCAACTCCTGGGTGACCTTCCTCTCTCACCTCGGTCCCAGTAGTTTCTTCGTCAACTTCTAGCCCTTCTCTGACCTTAGTAACACTGATATCTAATCCTACCATGATTCACTGTGTCATTTTCACCCTTACACCATTGTATTAAACTGAATTTGAATTCTAAATTCAAAATATAATAACACAATTCACTTCATGTTTGATTCAATTATTTTGTGTTTATCAATATTAAAAAGGTAAATGTTACTTGTTTTGATAGTATTATTGAAGGTGGAGGCGATTTGGAGGTCCAGAGATTATCCAGAAGAAAAATGGGCCAAACTGCATGGCATCCCATGGACATATGTCCACTGTTTTGAACAGTATGAGAACTCTGTGCATCCAAATGTGCTGAAATTTTGTGGGTCGGTCCAAAATTTAATAGGATACATTTCTATATCCATAGCTATTTTCCCACAGAGTGTTGGGGCTAGCTCGATTTGAGAATTGTGCCCTGAATGGAAAGACACATTGGCCATTGAATCAAATGCAGATATCATGGGTTCAATAGCCCGACGAGCCTCTAAGGCTGTGATTATTGCATAAACAATGGACAGCCTCATCAATTGAGTTATCCGATGCTAAATACCTGCGTCTAAATAATGAACTTAGAAGAGCCCAAAGCACCAGCCTCTAGAGTTATAGCCACTACAGGAGCAGTCAGTGTAGGGGATCCCTTAGCGATCGTCAACTCAATAATAGGTATCGGCTCCCCACCTTGTTCTATTGGTGCCTCCTCTCCCCCTTCGGATGGAGACTCTTGTCCGACTCTAACATGCCCTTGAACAGGATTAGGATATTTGATTGAGGGTTACAAAAGGGGGGGGGGGGAGGATAGGTAAAGGATAAGTTATACCTTAAGTAGTTCATTTATATCTACATCTAAGCTAATGATCTCTCCACTCTCCTGAAGACTCCCTCGGTGGGATGCCCCTTGAGACCCTCCACCTTAAATATCCTCTTCTCCTTACCCCCTCCTTCAAATTATTTTTCTTCCTCCTCCTATTCTGTCTCACTGCCCTCCGGCTCCTCATCATTTTCATTATCCTTGAACAAAATCTTTTCTTGATTATGCTCAGGGTCGAGAATTACCTTCACCAAGAAAGGAGGTTCCTCACACCGATGCCATTGGCGTGAATACACGTCCATGGCCATCATAAACGTGTGCCGATGACAGAAATTCACCCTATCGACAACCCGAATAAGGCCGACCTATAGCATCTGGATTCTGTTATGCACTATCCTTTTTCAGACGGCTTTAGTACCCATTGACTGCCATTGGGTCATCCAGACCAACTACCTAGCCGGGATGATTGCGTCATCAGAAGGTTGAAGAAGATACCTTACCTGCGTCCTGGGAAATTCCATACCCACTCTGTGAGCTCCTTTCCCCCAAGGTGATGAGGGCGCGACCACGCCATGAAATGTCCCCACTACTGATGTCCCGACCTATGCTGGCCCGATTACCCGACATGTGTCCGACCTTTACTCCCCTACATCACATTTTCTTCTCTCTCTCTATCTAGTTTCTACACTTGCTACCTTGATTTTCCGAACTTGCTTCCACAAAATTCCCACATGGTATGCTATGGCCCAATGTTCAGCATATTATGTTGAGAGGCCAACGTCAAATCTGGTGGGGGGAAAGGTAATGACGTCACTAGAGCCATGGGTTGTGAACTTCAGACACATTTAGTGAATAACGTAGGGATGCCATTCCCTATTAACATCTTTGTACAAATTCTTCAACATCCACTAGAGGCATCCAAACTACCTGGAGAATCTGGAAGGCACGTAGGGCTCACAAAAGTTCTAACCATCAATCCAGGCCATGAGCACCCCACCTCCGATGTTTTGGAAGTATTCCCTTTTCTCCATTGAGCCTTTACTGTTGTCTATCATCGAGCGATTCGGGGTGGGAACGGGCTAAAAGTGAAATTGGCATGATTGTCGATTCTAATCCTTATTCCATCCTTATTGAGCGTCGAAGGCATAACCCCAGAAATATTCAGCAAGGAAGGTCATAGGACGTTACCCAGAGGGCTACTGGCATTTGGAAAGGTATATCCACCGTAATGAGCTATGATTCAGCCATCAAAGATCTGGAAGGGACAACAGATCCTCCTCAGTGATCCCCCTCTCGAAATGCGCCCTAGAATGGCGTACAAACGGGCTAACATAGGGACCCCCAGATTGAACATCTAATTCACAACCATGATGCTAGTCATACCTAATGTCACTAGACGAACTCCCATCCTTGTGTCCCTCACTGGTAGGAGCCACCTGCTCAAGAAGGTTGTGAGAAATATGGTGTACCAGACGTTCAGATCCCGACTCTCATTTATACTGATTCCATATTACTAATATTCCCCCGCCTCCAGGATCCTCTAATATGATCTGATTTTTATCCTCTGTGCCGCAGTTGGACACCATCTCCCTCGCCTCAGCATCTTGACTCCCAGATATTTTTGCAGATTCACGATAAACCATTTTTTTGTAGGCGATGTCATTCAAAAAGTTCTTGACCCCTAGCCTCTCCTTGCGAGATCCAACAGATGCCATGTTAGGATGGGAGTTTGTGATCTGTCCTCCCATATGTTCATTGTTGGGATGAATTATTCGTAGAGGTGTCCATCCAATGGGAAATCCCCGATGCAATGAATGTCTCAGTTACTGATACCAACTTCTCCATGGTGATGATGGAAGGTGTTGTTATCGGGGGACCATCGGGTAAATAGTTCTAGACCGAGCACATGCTGATGATAGAAATGAAACTGCGACATCCACACTACATCAAACAAGCCAATGTGCCACAATTCAGCAACAAACTAGTCACACGTCTTGTATACCCAATACGACCTAACCCATTCACTTTTGAAATTTCCTCCAGAGCACAGGTCCCAATCTTGAATCCAACCTTTGGTTTCATCGGTAACACTCTGACGGAAGGTACGTGTGTAATGGGCTAGAGAATCCTATACAAGTGGGTCACCTCCTAAAATGGTTTGGGTCCTAGGGTTTAGAATGTAAATATCCATATTCCTGGTTTCTCTAGAAGGATGGCCATTGTTAGTGATATTATATTGACAGAGGTCATCCTCCCGGGTCACCCATGACCGCGGTGTGTCGACATCAAACCCCAGCACAGGTACCTCCTCCAAGATATCGAAGTCATATATCCACAGGTTGGAAGACATTTCATACTCCATCTAGGCTGGGGTCAACATTTTTTAGAGAGTATGGTTGGTGGATATGATCCATCGGGCACCATAAACCTCAGGTTTGGAAACAATCTCCACCCTTCGAGCAGCAAACGCAGCTTCTCCCTCAGCATCAGTCCAATTGGCGGTCATCTTCTGCCGGAGAGGTCTCAAGGAGTTAGGGATAAAAAGAAGGAGTTGCCGTGAAAAATCAAAAGATGGGAAAAAAAACCCCCGGGTTTGTGCACAAAAAGATGACTGACATTGGGGAATTATGGGCAACTGAAGTAGTTTTTTCGTGCAGGGCGGAGAAAATTTTTCACGCAGGAGAGCTCTTGGATTATTACATGAGAAAATTCATACAGAATGAGGGACCTGTGAGGGATTTTATAGGCACGAGGATGGGTTTATGCACACGTATCAAAAGAATATTGTGTGCATGTATCTGTTTTACGTGCCACTATGGTTTTCAGCACGCGCTGGACCTAGGGAGTTCTGTATCTCGGCGTTTCCCTTAGAATCTGACCTTTCTTTCCTCTCGTGGATCCTATCCTGAGGGGAGAATTTGTAGATGCCATAAATAGATCAATGGTGGAAGGATGTTTTGGTGCATTAAAGCAAAGGCATATTTGGACCCGGGGATCAATTGTAGAGGGCCCTGAGGGGCCGCGTGAAAAAAATTCAACACAGTGTGAAAATTTTCTATCATGTGGAAAACATCAGGATCTGCAAATGTTTTTCAGACGGGTGTGGAAATTTGTGCGCAGCTGCCCCGTGTGGTTCAACTTCTGTGCTGCCAATGCTGGGGTGCAATATTTCGCACGAGCCTATTTTTTGTGTGGATCTAGTGACCCTGAGCACCAATAAATACAAGGTATCTCCTTTGACTTCCAGCAGATGAAGAATTTGAAATGTATCTCATTCACGAAATTCACCTCTTGGGTGCACAAAAGATGGCTTTCAATTACGGGATTTTTTGTGTCAGGTCACCCTGGGGTCCGCCTTCGCATGAGACCCCTTTGACTTAAACCACGTCCCAATCCCTTTGAGTTTAGACCCCTATGTGCAATCCATTCCACTTGTGCACGGGCCGCCCAATTGGACACCATCCCTTGCAATTTCACACCACCCTCAGTCTTGCATGCAATCCCTACCAAATTTCATGCCCCCAGTCCTAGCGCACAATCCCTGTCAATTGTGCACAACCCTTGTCCTTGTGCGCAATCCTTCCCAATTGTGCACAATTCATACTCCTTGCATGAATTCCCTTTCAATTGGGTGCAACCCCAGTCCTTACGTGAAATCCTTCCCAATTGCGTGCAACTCGTACTTCTGGCGTGAAATCCTTTCTAGTTGCACGCAATGCCTTAGCTCCACTTTACACACTAATCTCCTCAATTTCACCCTAACCTGGTCTTTTCATGCAATCCTGCCTATTCCCCACCAATTGCGCACAAACCTCCATGGTTTCGGGTAACCCTTCGGGACCCCTCACCTTGGTTGTTTCCCCATTACTGCTCCTTTTGCGCGCATCCCGGGTGTTCTCTTTCACATATGTCTTATGTCCTTCTTATGTATAACATTTTTGGGTTCCTCTCACACCCTAAACATCTACGTCTTACATCATTTTCCCATATGACCTTCAAAGCTCGTATGAGGTAACTTCAATGTCCATTGGGTGATGTTTCACATTTCGTTGCATCGCCTCAAGCTTCTCCGCATAGGCACACTAACGGCTACTGGTTCTTCGCATAGCCACGCTAATGTGGACCCACAATGGGATCACCTCACGACACCCCCCAGTCACGACGTTGCATGTCCCTTCTCTTCACCATGGTGTAGAGGGTACCTATTATGTATGTCCTAGGGGTGCGGAGAGGACCCGCCTCATCCGATCTAGAGGACGTTAAATTGCCAAGAACCATCTTCCTCATCACATGACGTTAATCTGTGACCTTCCCCCATGCATCCTTTGTGGGGTCCCCCACCTTGGACATTCTGCATGCCCACTGGTCTCCACGAGTGTGACCATTCCTCATATGGAATGATATTCTCTTTGATAGAGTGGCATCTGTCTGCGGGGATAGGGCAGCCATCTTGGTATAAGCCCCATAGCCTTTTTTACAGGATGTAATACCCCTACTCCTTTATTCTTACATTCCAAAGTCTAAGAGGAGAGATGGGGACTTGGATAGTTTTATCCCTTCCCTCTTCCTCTGGGATTTTTCACCACCTGTGCCGCTCCACGTGTAAGCCCCTATTACCTTTTAGGCCGTTCGACACATAATACCCTATTACCTCTTTGGGATGCTCCATGAATAAGCCCCTATTTCCATTTTGGGTCGCTCCACGCATAATCCCCTGTTACCTCTTTGGGGCGCTCCACATGTAACCCCCTATTACCTCTTTGGGAAACTCCATGCGTAAGCCCCTGTTACCTCTTTGGTTCCCTCCACGCATAAGCCCCTGTTTCTTTTTTGGGACACTCTACATGTAAGCCCTTGTTACCTCTTTGGGCTGCTCCATGCATAAGCCCCTTTTCAATTTTTGGCCACTCCACGCGTAAGCCCCCCATTACACTTCACACGGATGAACCGTACAAGACGTGATCATCGGGTCTCTGCTGCCTCTTGTTTCTCACACCGAGCAAGACTCACGTGGGGTAAGAGTAAGAATTGACCATGACATCCTTTTTGGGCAGCCTAGAGTCTAATACCCACACCATCCATCTGAACTATGAGGACACTGATCCATGCCAAGGTATGGTACGTAGGAAGCCTCTCTACGGTTCGAGCTCACCATCCACCTCTACCCCAGGTCCTCATTCACATTGGTTCACCGACCCCTTTCTAAACTATGTGGACTTTGAGCCTCACTATGGAATGATACGTTGAAATCCTCCATGAGGTTCAAGCCCAACACCCATTGGTTCTGACCCCCTTCACATCAGTCTACACACACATACCCTAACTATGAGGACTTTGATCCATGCCATGGTATGGTACGTAGGAAACCTCTATGAGGTTTAAGCCCAAAAAATATTGGTTCCGACCATCTTCACATCGCTATACCAAGTCCCATCCAAACAACATGGACTTTGATTTTTGCTAAGGCAAGGTACATAGGAAGCCTCCCTGAGATTCAAGCCCAACACCCAGTCGTTCCATCCTCCTTCAACGTCGGTTCACCCGCACAAATCGCGAACTACATGGGTTTTGATCTATGTCTCCTAGACAGGGTACGTAAGAATCCTTCAAAAGGTTCAGCTCCAACCTACGATAAGGCGTTGTCTCCTCTTCCATCGGTAAGCGATTGTCATGATGAACTATGTTGACTTTGATTCCCTGTCATGGGGATTCATAGGAAGCCTCCCTTAGGTTCAACCCCTTCATTCATGTCTCCTCTTGATCTCCCCCATGAGCCTAAGTGTTTCATGAAGGTCATGCCCCAACCTGGAGGCTCCACTTCCTCCGGGTCCCATCCAAGCATCCATTCTCACAGGCAACCTCCTCAGGTGTCCCATCATCCCACCAAACATTGCGGACTTTGATTCCCTGCCACCAGGATATGTAGGATGTCTCTTCAATGATCAATCCCAACATCACCATTTCTCTCGTGATGGTCCAATAACATTCTCCTCCCAGTTCACTTAACCACCCATCATCCATCCTGATTCTTACCCTGGACACCACATCCTGGTGGGATCATGCCAAACCACCCCTTCGTGTCTCCTAGCAGTAACTGGGTAACTAATCACGTGTTAGCCCCGACATCAGTGTTCCCTCAAGGGGATAAATTTATCTGATCCACTACAGTCATTGTTCTGATTAGTCCAATCCATCTTCGCTAGATGTTAAACTCACGGCATGCCCTTTGTTAAACATTGGAAACTGAGTAAAACCTCGGATAAATGCCTATGGAATATAATTCCTCTCATTCGATGTGGGATTCCTCGAGTATCTGCTCCCTCTAAAATCTCTATAATAAGGGGAAGAAACCCAGACGTGCCAATGTTCTAGCGTCCCGACACGCCAATGATGCTCAACGTGAATACTCCCCCGACAGAAGGTTGCTTCCCTGGATGGACCCCTTGGAATGTCCCAACAGAAGCAGTGTAACTAATCGGATTCCATGAAGATATGGCATTGGGAATATATTTTGAAAAACATATTAAATATATAAGGCAGGCCCGGACTAGGTGACGAGTTTTGAGGAGGAATCCACAGAAGGAAGAACAGACATCCCATCATCCTGTTTTGATAATGGAGAAAACGTCCCTGAAAAAGGAATGGATGTTGACCGCCTTTGGAAAGAGGGAATGAAGGGCAACAAACAATGCCTTTCGTCCTCCCATAGATGGACGCGCGTGCCCTGACGAAATCATCGGAAACGGCCATGCGGCGACAATGTGGCAGGCCCAGTAGATAAATCCATTACGTATCAGAATAATGATCTTTATCATGTGAGAACCTAACAATTTTGGTTAGCAAGTTGGATCAAGTGTAAGTGGGAGTGTTGAAATAGTGGGTTCCCTAAACCCAAATATGCAGTACTTTTGATTACCATAAAATGTGTACTGTTAGTAATACATGATGTATTATTACCATTATAGTGTATATATTTCATTATCATCTATATAATTGTAATTTCCAAACATTAATTGTTGTATTGAGAGGATATAGCAGATCCCATGAAATAATGAAAACATCAAATTACTATGAGATTAATCTTAAATATATGTTTTATGGTCTAGATTTATCTTACGTACTAGACAAAGGTGATGTCTGACTATCAGGTGACGTGGGTTCATAATTATTGAGACTTCTTTTCATGAAGTTTGCATGTGCTGATCTCAAGTAGTGAGATCATGAGGATAGACCCACCAATAGGAACACCACCAATTTTGGGTGTCGTTGGTAATTCTGTATCAATGGACAAGTGTATTGGTCTCCGGACTTGATACCATTACTGATGTCTATCATTTGATTGTGTACTTTGATGCATGGATAAACCCGGGATATTAAAATCGTGGTGAGGTAGCTTGTGTTCAGTGCGTCATTGGTGGTATAACATTGGTTAAATGGTAAATAAATTATTTGTCCCTTCCATTTTTTGGATGTTGTATGACTCAGAACTAGTTGATCAGGATGGTTATACCTTTATATGGCTTTTTCCAAATTAGTCAAAAAGAAAATCCACCCAGAAAGATCGAAAAATAATAATGCGTGAAAAGGATGATGACACGACTGTGTATTCTTCGTTATGTGATATTTAAATGAGAAATAGATTACAGTTTATAGTCAGTGTTCATAGGTTGGTTTTTGTTACTATAATAATACTTATATCTTTAGGGGGAATGATGGGTTTCTAGACTCCACCCTTGGTCTTTGGATTTTATTCACTCCTATTGAAATAAGTGTCTAGAGGGTCATACACTGTAGCATATTAAAAAATCATCCCTATCCAGTTGAATAGGTATATAAATATGGTGGTCCCCTCCATGGGGTCCAATTGTTTTCCATGTTTGCGATCATGAAAAGAAGTAAATAAATTCATTACTATTCCAGTTATGAATAATTCGATTGAATTTATTATATGTATTTACATGTTAGGTAAATATGAGAAAATATTAATTGACTGATTATTATTATAATATTAAATGTTGGTTTAATATTAAGTAGGATATTGAGTCGGGTTAAATGGCTCGGTTTTTACTACATAATATAATATATATATATATACATTCCATGTTTTTTATAAAATAATAAATAATATCGACACATTTTAGTTTTTCAGAATTATTTATTAAGTGGATGATTAAATAAATAGCGGTGGGGGAGCCCAAACAGGTATTTTACAACAACACTATAAATAGAGGTGAGTCTCTCTCTCAATGTAACTATTCATTTTCTTTATTGAATGAATAATGAGAGCCTCTCTCTCCACCTGCTACTTTAAGAGAGAAGTACTTGATCTAATAGCATGGATCAAGGTCGTCCATAAACATCTAAAGGATCTCGATGCAGTGATCATCAGGACGTCAAAGACATCATCAGATCACTGCACTAGCATGTGGAATTCAATGATCGATGTTTTAGTGGATTTTAGAAGTGTGTGTGGATGATTTAAAGGGATCCTGCTATAGATCCTTCAAACGATGATGACCATCAACTATTTACAGTCGACCATGGATTCAGATATGAAATGGGTATGTTTTCATTTTATTTTTATACTCTTTATAATTTATGTGAGATCCTAAAACATTACCAGGGATCAGATCATTGGCGATGACAAGTTCTATCTTCCGTTCGATGAAAAATTTTAAAATCCTCAGCCCACCGGCTTCTGTTGCGGTCCCGAAAACCTTTCAAAAGACTGTTGCAAAAATATCTCCAAACATACCCTATCTTTTAACTATCCCAACATTGAGAATGTTAGCGTGATGGAATATATATCTAAGAAGAATATTTTAAATTATTATATTTCTGAGCAATAAAAATGAAATGATCCTTCTATATAGATAATATCCCATATTGTCTTCTGTATGAAAACTTTAGATTAAATACATCACAATAAATTGAAGGAAACTGAACATGATATGATTAAAAAATGAAAATAAAATTTAAATACTAAGTTATAAAACATTCTCTAGATATATCCTTCTTTTAAAAACCCTTGACTGAAAAAACATCATTATAACTCTTATATCAGGAGTGATGTCTTTAGAAATCCCCTTTTTATAGTCCTTGTTCCAAAAATATAATACATAATACCTTCTGACTTATAACTTTTATCGTTGATACATCTCAAATCAAAATTAAAATAACCCTCCTGGGAATAGCATAACAACATATCTATAGTCATGGAATAAATTGTAAACTCTCTATTGTGAATTTTAGAAATTGTGAAATCTTAATCTTTTGAAAAAATAAACTAATCATTACTACAAAACTCTTTAACTTCAACATCAAACATGAGAGGAGTATTATCATATCCAAATGAAAACTCTAGTCCTTGAAATTGTATCTATTCCTTTAATGAATGATTCATTATATTTTGGTAATCAAAATAAATCACCTTACCTTGAATCACATTACGATACATCAATGGTGGATACATAGACACAACAAAATCATAATCTTTAGTTCTTCATAGAGGATCCATGTATGAAGGTTTTTGTATATAAGGTTTGATAGGTTTATAGTTTTTGGTAAAATAGAATGAGAGAGGGAGTGTCTCTATAAACTGAAGGGATGTGGAGATTAAGAGTGGGAGAAGGTTGACAATTTTGTCACACCGGTTGAGAGCGTAATCATGAATTTTTAATTTGAAAAGACAAACAAAATAATATTTTTTTTAATCTATCTAACACATAATTGAAAAACATAATTAATGATAAATGATTATATACAGTACATAAAAATAAAAATATATATTAAAATAATGTTTAAATCAAATAGTAATTTAAAATTATATAATCCCAACTCCCCTTAATAAAATCCAAACTAGCATTGGGTAGTGGTTTGGTGAATATATTAGCTAATTGATATTTCAGTATTAACAAATTATGAAGATATATCCTTTTTATGAACATGATCTCTTAGAAAATGATGCCTTTTATCAATATACATATTCCTCAAATTACTAATAGGATTTTTTTAGTATTTATCACACTAGTGTTTTATAACAAAAAATAGGTATACTATTTAAATTTATTCTAAAGTACAATAGTGTGGTTTTCATCTGAAATACATATGAACAGAAACTACCATAAAAAAAATTCTACCTCAACTATTGATAGGAATGCTGATTGTTGTTTCTTACTTTACCATGATACTAAATATTTTCTTAAAAAGTGACAGGTTCCCGAGTTACTTTTTAAATCTAATCTACATCTTCCAAACTCAGAAACTGAATATGAAATTAAATTAAAATAAAATGTTTGTTGGTATAAAAAAGATTGAAAAAAATTTCATTTTAAATATCTAAAAAATATTTTAACATAAGTAATATGGGATTATTTTGGATTAGATTGAAATATTTCACATGAAAAAAACATAATGTGTATCCTAATAGCAGTAAGATATAACATACTCCCAATCATAACTCTATATATGTTTTTTTCAGCTAGTTTTACATCATCATCCAAATCAAGATTTACATTGGTACACATAAGAGTGGTATATGTCTCCCGACTCTCAAGTCCATATTTCGTACATAAATAAAAAATATATTCACTTTCATTTAAAATATTTCTATAATATTCATGAAAATTTTGACATTCAAAAAAATAAATTCTCTCATCATACTCAATTCAAATTGTTTTTTCATTAATTTTGAAAAGTAATGAAAAATCAATTTGTTTAGTTGAACAAAAAATAACACTATCAATAAAAATTTGAACAAAAAAAATATTAGAATTTTTTTCATAAAAAGTGATGGGTATTCCAATCCTATAGTGAAACCATTTTTCAGAAAAAATAACTTAATTTTCATACCAAGCTTTATGTTCTTGTTTAAGTACATATAGATAACTAATAGGTTTAAAAATAGTGTTTGGTTTTTATGGATTTTCAAAACCAGGATGTTGTTCAATATAAACATCCTTTATAAAATAACCATTTAAATATAAGATTTTACATCCATATGATATACTTTAAATTCTATATGACATGAACATACTAAAATAATTATAATGGATTCTAATATAGTTGAAGGGGAAATGGTCACATCGTAATCAATACATTTTTCGTGGTTTTATCCTTCAGATAATAATCTAGATTTGTATCATGTTATGATCCCTTAATCATCCTGTTTGTTTCTAAAAACCCCTATAGTTCCTATTATTTGATAATTGGGTGGTCCCTCTACTTGTTTACGAAGTTAATTCCTTCTAAATTGGTTTATCTCTATTTGTTTTGATAACATCCAAATCTCATCTTACAAGGCTTCCTCAATAGACTTATGTTCCCACTGAGATAGAAAAGAAGAAAAATTTTCTAGGTTTCCAACATATAATCTAGTTCCAATTCTTATGTCTAGGTCTCTAATAATAGTTTCTAGAGATGAATTTTAAGCTTCTAGCATGTCTTGGAATGATAGTTTCAGGTTCTTACATAACATGTTCTTGTAAAATAGATTTAATTTTATTAAGACGATTTTCAAAATAATCTTTACTGTTTTTAAGTATTATGATGTCAAATGGGTAAGTAACATCATCATTTTAATCATTCTCAGAAATAAAGTTGTATGTTTCATCAAACATTATCTGAAATGATTCTCTAAAAAATCCATTAATTTTTATTAAACACTCAATAAGATTTATATGTACCATAATATCCAAAATATATTCCTTCATCATCTTTTGGATAAAACATAAAAAGGATTTCCTTATTATTTAAGATATAATCCTTGAATCCAAAAACTTTAAAGTACATTACTTTAGGTTTTCTGTTATTCCAAAGTTCAAAGGGTGTTCTTTTGAAAATATTCCATATTAAAGCTCTATTCAAGATATAATAGGTTGTTCTTACACTTATACTCAAAATAGGTAGGAAGACTGTATTCATTAGCATTGTACTTTCCATACATTGAATATTTCTTTTTCTTTCTTCAAAAAATCCATTTTTATGGTGTTCTCGGAGAAGAGTAGGTGTGTATAATACCCATATTTCAGAAAAAATATTAAATTATTTATACTCAAATTCTCCACCTTGACCACTTCTTAATGAAAATATTTTCAAACCATTATCATTTTGAATAATTTTAAAAACACCTTCATAAATAGTCAAATCATCAATTTTAAATTTTAGAAAATAAACCCCTGTAAATAAAGAATAAACATATACATATATTTCACCAGCCAATCATGCTACTCTGGGTGGTCAAAATATATCATATAGATAATTTCAAAAGAGTTAGATTTATAATTTTTGTTAATATATTTAAAATAAGATTTTTTATTTTTTCAAATTTGGCATGCATCTAGGAACCTATCCTTATCAAGCTTAACACTAAGAAAATCAAAAAATAACTATTTCTCAGTAAAACATATGTAATGCATAGATATTACAGTGTCCAATTCTTCTAGGCCAAATCCATAAATCACATTTCATAGTTGTTAAATAGTTCACTTTCTATTTACATAGAGAATTTAAATCCAAAGTATAAACATTATCAGTTCTTGGTGCTGAAAATTTAAGCATCTTATCATTACCAAAAGAGATATAAATAATAGAAAAATAAACATAAAAATCATCATTACAATATTTAAAAATACATATCAGGTTTTTTAGTCCATTCAAATACAATACATTGTTGATTAAGATAGTATTCGTATATCGAATGGTTCTTACTCCAACAATTTTTCCTTTGGAAATCACACAAAAACTGACTAGACCCCCATCAGTTTGAGTTATCCTACAAACCAATTTAGTATCCACTCATGTTCATGGAACCAATATTCATATACCATGTGATTTTTTTATTCCTTTGACCTATTTCCTACAAAATTAAAAAAAAATTCATTTTGGTACCCATATAATCTTGGGTCATGAACAGTTAGCTAGAAATGATTTGGGAATCCATATTTTCGTTATTTTTCCATAATTCAAATCACTTTAATAGGATTAACATTCTGAAATAAAAGATTTTTTAATTCCATTAATTTAATTATTTTTTCAATAACAATTATTGGTGACAAGACATTTTATTCCACAATTATTAAAGGTATCATTCTGTGAATTGGGACCAAAATAGTTTTATAATAATTATGATTTCTCAACATTGCTTCCTACTCCAATTTCTTCTCTTATAATAAAATGTTTTCCAATAATTTAATTTAACCCTTTTCTTACCTTAGAAAAATTGATTTGAATAATATTCTTGGATTCTATTTCATCATGTAATTATTTATTTCTTTTCTTTATATTCAATACCGTTTGTTGTAGATGAATTGAATTTATCAACTAGTTCTTTTGTTTGTTTCATTAATGTGTCTCTTTAACATAAAATAGAATTGTTAATAATTTTCAATGACTTGGGCTTATTTATCATAGAATCATATTTTTCTTCTAGAATTGAGCTGTAGGTAGCCAATTTTTCATTTGAAAAACTACTAGAATTCTAATTAGATGTTTAATAAGTGTGAATCTTTTCCTCTCCTTCCATAATACACATGTTGTCTTTTAGATTTGATTTATCATTACCAGAATTGGATTTTGAAGAGCTGTTTGAGTCTTCATATACAATCCATGTATCTATAATTTATTTTTATCATTTAGGATAAAAACTAGAATTCTTATGATATCTCTTTTTTTGGCATTTTCTATTCATCTTTCAGTTGAGGACAATATGGTCATATATGACCCAACTTCATTCATTCATAGAATCTAAAATCTATTGGTTCTTTCTCATCCTTGCTGAATAATTTTCTTAAATAACTTTTCTTCTTATAAAATTTACTAAACATTATATCTAGCTGAGACGGTTTCATTTAGGGATAAAATGAATCAATATTTTTCTCTTCTTTTACTTATTTCTTTTTTGTTGTTGTTCATCTTGGATGTCCCTTTCAGAGTAGTATTTTTCTTATTCACTATAATCTTATGATATTCAACTTCATATTGAATATCATCATCATATATCATTATTGTCCCAGTTATTTAATTCATTTTCAGATCCTAAATAGGCAATTATTGGAATATAGAAACAGATATGTCATTCCATTTTTAGGGTAGTACTATGAGTACATTTATTGATTGATTGGATTTTTCAATGTGTTCTCTGAAGGATGTAATTATGTTTACAATTTATTTAATCCTTACAATAATCTTCATGATTATTTCACTATAAAACATTATTAATGTGTATAACATTATATTTGTTATATCATACCTCATATTTATGACATTATATGTTTCTTCATAGTAAACCAAAATAGTCTTCCACATATCATAGGATTCAAGTAATTGTGATAAAAGATTAAAATCATTAGGGCCGAGTCCACAAATAAAGAGTAATGATTTTTTATTCCAAGTTCCTTGCTTCCATGTTCCATATTCCATGTTCCAATTTTCTCAAAAATATAATAAGGAGTAATGACTTTTTTGTAGAATTAGAATCCATTTTTTTAGAATTATGATCTTTTTATATTTCCATTACTTATAATTATCACCATTAATGTTTGGATTTTAAAACAAATAAATTTCTTCTTTGGGATCATCCATTTCCATCTTTTTATAGAGCTTATAATTTATTCTTGAAATATAATTTTCCAAAATCACACATCTAATAACAATTGTTAGGTCAAAATAATACAAAATAACATAAGAGCTGGGTAATTTTTTTCTTCTAAAAAATCTTCCATAATTCTGGATTTAAACACCCTCAGTGATTTGTAAGGATGAGTAGGGTTTTCTTCAGTATCAAATATAAACCTCGGATAAACAGAAATAATGAACACATCTTTTTATAGTGGTTTGGGGCACAAATGCCCCTAGTCCACTCTCCCAATCACTCTCATTGCGACCCTGGTGAATTTAAATAGAATGTTCCTCTTTTAAGAATACCATAAATCCAAAACTGAGTTTAAGAAGTTGAAACATTTACAATATGGATAATAAAATATGATTCTAGTTTATTAATAGTGAACAAGATATCCACAACATATAATGAAAAACTGATACTCTACCACAACTGATTGTGATCAGGTGATAATCCAATAAATCCAAAGCGTTTGATTTGATAGTTTGGGTTGTTGTTCATAGTTGCATTAGAAACAACTAACAGTAGATAAAAATTCATCTTCATAAATTAATGGCTTCACGTAAGGTTATTTTTGAAGCGATCTCGATTGAAAATTATTTTCAATAATAGTATTAATAAATATCAGTAGTAATCATACAACAGTACAAGGAAAAACATGTATGTCTCCAAAGTGTAGTATCTTCTACATTGTGGATCGTTCTTTGTAGCAACACCATAAAATATTTTCACCAGAGAGTAATAGTATATGAAAATATGTAACTTAGAAAAGCATACCTTGAAATGATACACTGGAAAAATATACAAATCAAAAGGTTTTCTTAAATATTCTAGATCTAAGAAAGTAGCCTGAATGATCGTTAAAATTCAATAAATTAAATAGACCATGGGGTTGTAACTACATTTAAGAATAGGTGTGATTTACTCATATAAAAATAATTCTTCGAATAAATCATAATAAGAATTGGATCATTCTAATATTTGGTTTCGACTATTTCATGAAAGATGTACAAAATCATTAATTTAAAACACATCTATTGAGTATACAATGTAGGGTTTAGTTGCATGGCATAGGGTTCCTTTGCAAAGTGTTGGGTTTCTTTCAGCCATACGTTCATCTTCAATTAATGTAAGGAACAAAAGTAATGTCGGGAATATGGTCCATACATTCACACTTTTCTATATTAGACTCCAAATGTGTCACTGATTAACCATACATTCAATCTTCCGAAAATAGGTTATGAACAATATTTGAATACTTCAACATAGGTTTGATATTCCATAAATTCATTTATAGATTAATGTGGTGTTTCTGACCCATATAGTAGATAACGTGCATATGGTGGTCGTTTCAAACACAATCTTGTTCTTTGTAGCATAATGTTGAAGAAACATACATTCATTTAACAAATTTAGGGTTTTAACAGTGTTTCCATAACACATCACATATCTCACATTACATAAAAAATATAAATATAAATATGACATATATTCCTGAAAAATATTAACGAAAAGTTATCAAAAAAATTAAGGGTATTTAATATAATCAAATCAATATAAAATATAGAGTATTGTAGTGACAATACATGACCAACATATTCAACCTAAAATGAGAAAAATAAATTAACCATTAAAATTCCATGAAAAAATAGAATAAACACTATAAATGTCAACATGGAACATGAAAATGAATAATGTTATAAAATTAAATAATAGGACTCTTAGACATACATAAATCCATCCAATGCATATATATGTAAATACATAATTACATAAGGAGGTCCATTAAGAATAAAAATTTTTATGAAAAGGGAATCCAAAATGGGGGATACTGGATAATAGACGTACGGAAAGGGGTGATAGAAGATAAATGGCTCATAAGGGAGAAGAAGTAATTTTCTACTTTAAAAATGGGTACGTAGTTTTTCCACACAATTGGACAAACCAAGTGATTATCGTGTTATGATCCACTATCGAGGACCAACTATTTTACACTGTTATAGTGAACAGTGTAAAAACCATGAACCAGCATTGAAAAATGACTATGTCACATTCTATATGGATTTTTATTGTTTAATAGATCCTACACCATGGTTAAAAAAATTATTCATTATGAAATCCAAGCCACACTTTTGGGTGGCATGGTGAGAACTAATTTTATGGTAACCATGTGACCCTTGATGCAACTCCAAAAACCATAAATGCTATGATTCAACCACATAAAACTCCAAAGTCCTACCATACTAACTTTAACCACTCTTCCTAGAAAAAATCTATTTTTAGTAAAAACAAATTGTTTTATACCTTGGTGAATGGGTTGGGTCCTACGACCTCCTCACCACACAATAGGTCATCACTAAATTGTACACCCGAGAAACACTAATCCAATTTCGGTGAATAAATCATGCACACTCCACAAGTTATTGTAAAAAAAACAACATCAATCAACATTACCATATAAAACCAAATCATACCATGCACTATAGTGTTGATCTATCACTCAAACCCAAAAAAAATTCCCCACTACCCATACTATCCTTAAACTCTTGATACACAACATCACACCTCAATGGTTGATTTCAATGATATATACTAGACTGCTCTTAACTGAAACTACATCTAAAAGAGTATTTTGCCATCAACCACTATCTTTCACATAAGTCTGTACATCAACATCATCAACATGTCAACCTAAAAAATTGAAGACTCATAAACCCAATCACCCAACCGTACTTCCTTTGATACCTTTATTTGTACCAAACACCTAAATATCAACCCAAAATATTTGTCTCTAACTTCAAAAGAAATTAATATAGAAAATTCCATCCAACATAAAATTGCATGTGGGAGTTCTCCTTAAACTAAAACCTCACCCACTAGTTTTTACAACATAACATTCTCATTGTTTACTAAATATTGATGATACAATAACCAAAATCCTAATCAGACCATGGTGTACTCCCCACTATAGGTAAACCTTATTACGAACCAATAACAAAAAAACTAGAAAATACTCACTAAAAACTGAATTTTATCTTTCCTAAGACTTTATCATGTTACTTGATCAATTCATTGACCCAAAACTTTTCTATTCCCCAATAATATAAAAATTTCCTACACAACAAATTTCTTGATATAATCCCCCCTGACACTTGTTAATGATAGGCCTACACAAGGTTCGTGACCTCATCTACAACCACATGAATTAAATGTCTCATTCCACTAATCACATTCCTGATATCTATTAGAATTTTGAAATTATGATTGATCTCATGACACACACAAAATATGGAACACAATGGTGTCATAAACATATTTATATCCAGACATATGGAGATCTGTTCCATAGAATATAAACCAAAATGACCATTTTTAGACTATAGTTATTTACACTACTACCATCACAAAATAACATAATTCTATAAATTCTATTATGATCTCTCAAAGAATATATAAAGAAACACTCAGATATCATACATGATACTTCCAAAAATTCAATAAAACTCCTTATTCCCAGTCATAGACCTAAACAAATGATTTTCACAACCTCCCATGCACCGTGTCAAAAAAATCCAATTTTCCTTAGATGCCTAGTCCTAGATTTAAGTACACCTATCATATTGAAAACGATTCATCTTAATTTTTTTATAATCCTCCATATCAATTTACAAATGTAAACAATAGATAGAACTTTATTCACTGGCTTTCTTGAATGCTCAGTTCTTCCTTCTGAAAAATCATGAAATATCTATATCAGGATACGTTATACATAAGTGGAATTCCATGCCCAACCAAAACATTTTCACTAAATTCCATCCCTGATCATCAGTAAAACTCAATGTTTGAATCACTAATCAAATGACCACATAATCATGTTTTATCCTGATCATTGATATCCCATAAGATTGATTCACCCTCAACCCATTTTAAAAAAGCCATGATTTTACATAAATGCCCAGAAATTATCTTAAAAACACATTAACCTGATTTAGAATTCCTCTCATATAATATGTATTATTCATGTCCAATATACCAATGTCTAGAATAAGTAGATAGACAATATCTTAACATGAGGTTTCAACCATCTATTACTAATTTGATTCTCCTTAATAAGGATTTTCCTTGTCATCAAGAAAAGAAGATACACTCAACCATTGTGTCCCATTTTTTATTCATTATTAAACATGATGATCATATGTGGACACCCAACTCAAATTGGATCACAAGAAATGATAGAATATCCATTTCTTATCATTGACTCACTATAACATTATACATAGTGTCTATAGAACCCTTATTTAGAAATTTAGTCACACCCCCAAAAATATATTGGAACACTCTCCAAATATGGATTTACATAAGCCTCCATCTGAAACAGTCATATTAGGATTTACCAAAATCATACTAATATGGGTTCCTTCATCCACAATCACCTACATCATCTTCCCCTAATGCTTCTATTAGAATTAGCTACGGTTTACAGTTCTCATAAACCTAAATCCTTAATGGAATAACCATCACCAAAAGATGATAGACCTTTTCCCATCTAATGTCATGGGTAGTGATTCGCAAAATCATATACCATTTCATGGTTGAATCAATCAGTGGGGAAAATTATTATAGAAACCACCATGTTTCCATAACATTCCACCAAGTCATCACGAACCCCCACTCATCACAATTCTACCACTTACATCACATAACATTATTTCATTTTTTATCTAAAAAAATTAACACATTCTGATACGTGGAATGTTTCCCTATTCCAAATGCAACAGACCCCACAAATAGCCAACACAAACAGCATTTACCATGAGTAATAAAATGGGAAATAACTCCTAACCCATATTTTTAAATCACATCAACATCATAATTCCCCTAAAATGGTCACTCTACACATAGACACTTAAATAAACCTAGGGATATCAAATTGCCTAGTAACAACTTCCAACACATGACTCACAACACCACAATTCATATAATTCCAAGACACACACACACATCGATGCAAGCATCTGAATATTCCATTACTCCCACCAGAACCACTTATCAACCTGCATCATTCTAGTATAGAGCATCTAACTACTCCCATTATATATCAAAAATTATTTTAAAAGACCATAAGAATATGCATAATAGTGATCATGCACTAAAAACCTATCCTCAACGCAATGCATAATACAAAATAGGGTGTCTCAATCCCCAGAAGATGAGGTAACTCATAATATTTCCTCTAACAGTTCTAACGGTATCAATGTAATGACCTGTGTTATTGAGTCATGCTATATATTCCAAGGGAATTTGAATTATAGAATTTATTGGATGGTTTATTCCCTGAACAAATATTCAAAAGACAAATATGAGAGATCGAACACTTAAATGTGTTTTTAATACTTGGGGAAATGTGTGAGGGGTTACAGGGATGTTCCGTCATCTTTTGGGAGAATCGGGCTCTAAATCGTCATGTGAGGATTAGTTGATAGGGGTGAATTATTTTTATAAAACTATGAGTTTTTGCATCCTAGAATAGAGGTGTAGATGGTGTCACATGGGATATTAATTGCTTTCCCCAACCATGAACCTAACCTACAGAATAATGTCCAAATATATAGTATAAGTTAACTATTCATCGCACGGATGGTGTATGGTTAGGGAAAATATGTTACACAATATTGTTAGGAGAGTATCCTAATAATTGGTTGCTTCATCATGGGTTCACGGTTTGGCATACCATTCTCCCAAACCATGTAACCCTATTTTTGAGAGTGAAATAATTATTTTTCCCTCAATGAATCTATTAATATCATTTTTTCTCTCTTATTTCTTCTCCTCAAGTGTTTGTAGCTCCCTATCCCATTGGTTCCTCCCAATCCAAAACTAGGATTACTATATCTCCTTATTCAAGAGTCTAAAACTAATATTCCCAGTCTCTATAGATTCACATCGGTAATATAAAAATTAATAGACAATCATTATTCATTTAATATCCTCTCGAATGAGTTATCATGATGCAAGATCAATTGACCTATTTTCTTGTAAAATTTTATTTCTATATTTCTTCCAATTCAGACTCAAATATGCCCTTGATATTCGATGAGTAGTTCATAGTATTAATAAGTTTGGTTGTCTATGGATTATTCTATAAATTTCAATTTAAATCCCAATTTCTATATTATGGTGCATTTCAACCTTTAAATTGAGTTCCTGATTTTAAATTGTTATAAGCACCTTTAATTGCTCTCATTGAGATTTATTATCTATATAATGGATTTCAAAATTAATTATGGACACCCAATGGGTGTTTTAGCTTAAATTTTACCTTTTTTGTGTAATTTTTTAAATTCTCAATATGCCTTCTAAGTGTTTATCTTGGAGTAACAATGAAATCACCCATTCTGAACTCTTTTATGATTGATAATGGAAGTCTCTAAGTTCTATGTTCTACCATGTATTTGGTTTCCATATATGGTGGGTTCCTCAAATTATCCTCTAATTTAATTGGGTTATGATTCATTAATGTCGGGTTTAATTTTGTTAAATGAATTTTTTGATGAAAAATGTCATGTCTTTAAAATATAATCCCTTAGAATGAGGTGGGATGTCTTCGAAATGACAAAGTGTTATTTAGTAGTTTATAATATGCATGGATGTATTTTATTGCCTATCTTTTTATATAATTATTTTTTGAAAAAATTGACCATCTTAAGGGATGTACATGGACCACTCATATCTAGTTGACTAATGAACCATGAAACTCCTATGTTCTCAAACTATTTCATAAATGGATTTTTCCTGAGTAGGTGAATTCCTAATTTTTCATGGTTCCCTATTTTTTTTAATTCCTATTTTTAATTAAATTACTATGTTTTTATAGAATAAAGGATATTTATTAAATAGAATAGATACTCATGATGGTTTTCATTCCATGAATGAAGTAAATGGTTTAATTGAAATGGAATTTAATTGGGTGGTCTGACAATGAAAATTGTTTTATTTAAATAGAAATGACTTATGTTAGTTAGATTAAATGATTAAATGAATATAGAAGTAATGGTTTGTAAGGGGAAAAATTCATGATTAGTGCATGATATACTTATAATGTGATTCCCATCATTATGATTGGGATTAATAAATATAATGCATGAGAGGTAACGCCTCATGGATATTGATTAAAACTATGATTATACCTTGGTATGGGATGTAGGATGATGGTAATGGGTTTTTTGAGCATGGTGGTATAATTCCCCCTTACATCGGGTGTTCGTCATGATGCCTCACACAAGTGAATCTATTTGGAAGGTGGGCACAACGCACTTCATCCCTTGGGATTGTTGACTTGACAGAGCACTCACTATTGTTCTAGTGTTGACAAGAAAAACCACTCACCATCTTGGGTGATGAAAAAGACATCTCCAACTCATTAGGATATGTAGTTTATGTACCCTATTTCATGATATTAAAGGATTATTCAGACTAGTTTTGCGTGATTGAGTTTCACTGTAACACCTTGAGATTTTATGATAAGTATTCTTTTTAATTTAGTTGATATCATGTGTTTTATGATACACCAAGATTATAGTGTGCTATACGAAACACCGTATTAGCTTGCAGTATACACAACACTATTCTTGGATCGTTTTGTACACAATTTCAAGTTCATTTGATAGTAGTTATTCTAGACAACATTGATTATATATATATATATATATATATTTAGTGTATAAATGAAATATGGTTGGATTTTGTAATACTAAACATCAAAGGAGTCTAGCACTACATGCAACCTGGACTTGTCTTGCATTACAAGCAATCGCAACCTTCCTCGATAGCGTGTGTAGTACGCAATACCGAGTTTCACTAAAAAATGATATTTTGTTATAATATTATTATGGACAAGCCTTTATGAATATTATCAACTAAAATTTAAATTTTATAACATTATTATTCATCTTACACATTTTCTAGAACATGGAATGAGAAAGAAATCAATTTTTCGAGTAAAATAAGTATTTTTCAAAAAATGTAGTTTTGTCGCCTTTTGATGGCACACCCACATTAAATCTTTTTTTTGACATGTCTCTAAGTTCAATTTTACAAAATTAAATTATTCTTTAGAATCAGGATATAAAAATTTAGTTTGGATAAAATTTTCATATTATTCTGATAACTTTCATATTTTGATGAATAGTAAAAACATGCTCTATTTTAATTAAAAAAATATTTTTCATCGCAATAATTTATATGGATAGATTATATTTTTAATTGGTTTTAAAGTTTAATTAGAATATATTTTTACCATTTAATCCAATTTTAGTCATTGGAATTAATTTCACTTTCAAATTGGACATAAAAAAGTGATGATCTTTTGATGGTTATTGTTTCTTAAAAACAAGCTATTTGTTTTGATAACGGGAATTACATTTAAAATTAATTAATGCCACTTCTATGTTTTGAATTTGAAAAAATAGACATCATTTTTGAATTCGGAATATCAAATATAGCATAGGCTTAATTTTTGTTATTTTTCTGAAAAACATCAATTTTTGATGAATAGTGAAAACACTGAGTTTTTTGTTAAAACCGAATTTTTATTTAAATAATAATTTATTTTATTTAAATTTATTTTAGGTCAAAATTGATACATAATACTTATATTAGTTTAATGAAATTAATTTCAATCATTTTATAATAATTTTAGATTTATAAAAAATTGTATTGAACTTTTCACCGTCTTTTACCCACCTACTATGAGCTTTTGCAATTGTTCATAAAACTTAATTTTACCGCTTCTGTGAGTTGAATTTCGAAAATCCAAGAGACACGGATAATATCAAGGAGTAAATTGTGGTTCAATTAGATAAAAATAATTTTTGGTGAATAGTAACTTTTTACTTTTATTTACCACAGTTAAAGTTAAATTGGGTAATTCAAGGATAAAAGAATATTATAATAATTCAAAATTACATTAACAGTTGTCCAAACCTTATTGGATGAGTAATGGAAGACCATGGTCATCCTGGGTCGATTTTGGGACCCCAAGGAGCCAGTTATGAAAGAAAATGACACATTATATTAATTAATTTAATGTAAAGACAAAATTGGTATTAACAAAATTCATTTAGTAATTAATTTTTATAAGGGGATATATAAATTATTTCTTCAACTATTAATATTAATTAGAAAGCTAAAACTATTTCCTACATATTGTAATTTTTTAATATTTTTTAGACATCAAATAAATTAAATTATTTATGACACAATAATAATGCAGTATTTACCTCATTAATAAATAATTTAAATAAATAAGATTATAACGATTAAAATATTATCCAAAACCTGTCCAATTATTATTGGATGATTTTATTTCGAATATTATTCATCATAAATTTGACATTAATGTGTTTTGGACCTCTTGAACCCGAAGATATGTTTATAATAAAATAATGTTTCACACTTTCCTAAAGAGCCCCTCCTCTCCCTTATAAAAGCAGACCACTTCTATGCAATTACTCACACCTCTCAAGCCTGTTGGATCATCTTAACTATGCCCAACTAAGCTCCCTACATCCCTACCCTCCCCCTAGAAGCCATACATTAGGAAGAAGGCACTTCAAGAAGTCCTTTCGGTTCAAACCAATGGAAGTTATCCAAATTAAATGTAATAGTTTCTCTTCAGTTGTTTTCTTTTATTCTACTTCTCCAACCCCTAAACTCTTTTAATCATTTATTTTGTGAAAACATCAGTATCCTCAAAATATTAGGATGTTGTTATGTGAAGTATTAGAACTACCCTTACACACACCTCCATCTAATGGATGAATAAAATAATTTTTCTGTTGATGGAAAACTAACGTCTCATGAAACGATGAGTGTTTGATTTTATCCTACCGCCTCCCATGGTGGCCATTATGATGTCACTATATTTATATATGATATATATTATGTTTATGATTTTTTTATTCTGCTTTACTTCTCAATTATATCAAGCCTTTATGGTTTCCATAGTCGGTAAATACGATAATCTCATTTGAGGAAGTGCGGACTACCACCCCCTCAAAGTTATGTGATTCGTTAATGCCTTATGTGGGATGTATAAAGGATGTAGTTAATGATATTATATATGATATTATACTGGAATTATAATATACCGATGTATCATTATTTTTTAATTCCCTTAAAATAAGAAATATAAATGAAAGTAGCATTCATGTTTACGTACGGCTTACCGTCTCCATGAACGGTGCATTTAATTTCTTACCTCAATATGTTATGTACTATTATAAATAAATGTATATGCAGGATATATATAATGAATATATATATGATATATAAATCATGATTTACATTCTGGAAGTAAATAAATCATGATATAAGTAATAATAACATCAATAACAACATGTCCAAACACGTACGATAAATAAGATGATTTTACCCAAAACATTGCTTTAACATGAGATTTACAAAATAATGGGTAATATAAAGTCATAAGTGAGACATATATGATATCATAACAATGAATATAATTCTTTAGTAAGTCAATGACATTATTTAAATCATTATATAGGAGGTTCGGATACGTACGAAGCATATTGGACCTAAGGTAAGAGATAATTATTCAAATCTCATTCTTATCCCAGATTGTTTATTCTTAAGTATTTACTAGGGTTATGTTCATTATCCATGTCTATATGTTCTCAAAATGTTTTCATAAAATGTTTATTTTTCTTCCATTTATTTTTAAAGTCATTTTTACCATATTTTTTACTTTTACCACATCATATGGAAGGAATGTTTCTTTTGTTTACCATACGAGGTACTTTTTGACTTTTCCGGCAAAAGTACGGGGAGAATGTTTTTTTAAACATATATGACAATAATGGATTTTTATGTTTTTATAATTCCTTATTTTCATGAAGCTTATTATAACAAATTTCATGATTATTTTGAAAAAAAAAATTATTTTAAAATTTCATTGAATTTTGTGAAAAGAAAATGATTTTTAAAAAGAAAGGATATTTTCTTCAAGAATTCATTTCAAGTGTTTTAACAAAACCATTTTACATACAAGATGAAATTATTTAATATGTATATGTTTCAATATAATGTCTCTATGATTTACATGGTTTCACTTTTCTTATGATTAAATGATATCCATTTGTTTTATATGGATTATGTTATGAGTGGATGTTGTTTATGAAACCCATTTTATTCTTTGGGTTATGATGAATGATTTATGTTTATTTTTGTGGAACAAGTAAGAATGATTTCATTATGAGATTGGTGGGACCTATATCTCTCTCCAATTAATTGGGTCACGATTTATATCTCATGAGATAGAAATGGATGGAACGGTAAGTTAATCTGTTTCAGTAATATTGGACTGGAACGAGGAGTGAACTCAATTCAGAAAGGGACTTTGTCCACTAAGATGGTCTTGGAAAATGTTCCATGGCTACTATGGAAATCATTACATGTTATTAATGGATGCCAAAATTACATGTTTTATTCCCATGCTATTTTATCATGATTTATGTTCCATTATGATCTATGTCTTACATACTGCCATGTTTTATGTCATTGCTCAAGATTTTGATGTTTAAACTTTATGTTCATGTTTTTAAGTTCAAATGTATATGGTTTGTTTTATTTTCTCCATGCTTACCCTTATTGAGCATTTTATCTCACCCTTTATATATTTTCTTTTCCCCCAGGATTAAAAGAAATATTTTAGGTAAGGAAACAAAAAGGGGAAGATCTTTATGGGTGATGTTGAAGATCTTTCACCCCAATTAGAAGATTATTTTTCCAAGTTTCCAAAGACACTAAACTATTACGGTCCTTGTGTGTCTGTTTTCGTTATGTATTAATTATTCTGCAAAAGTAATGTAATGTCCATGTGCGTCAAGCTTCGGGTCTCTAAAATTGGTATCAGAGAAAAGTTTTAGTTAACCTTTGGAAACTAGGATGTGAAAACATTAGTGATATCCTTAGATATATTTCTAAGGTATGTCTAAGGATGTCCCTAAGGTCTAGTATAACTATAGGTTAGAATCCTAGAATTATGTTGACGATCATGAATAACCTAGGTTGAAACTAAGGTGTCATGGATTAATGAAATTTTGATAAGTTAGACATCCCATAAGTGACTTTTTATCATCATGTGGTTCCTCGTTATTTTAATTGATTCTTACACTATGGTTTCTGGTCTTAGTCAATGGAGGGAATTAGAATGAATTTAGTTAACATTGATTCCAATAGAAAAATCGGTGACTAAGATCAACGAAATTATGTAACACCTGGAGAAGAAGATATTTTGATAATGCCGAATCAGTAATCTCGATATATGATTAACAAGGTAAACTTTAGTTGTATTCCTAAGTCATCAAATAAGAGGAAGATGGAATTTTATGCATGTTCGCATGGTGAGGAGCACAGAGAAAGGAAGATTGAGATTTCAAAAAAAGGTAAGAAAAACCATAAGGAATACCTCAAATGGAAGGGAAGATGTTATCTATGTGGAGAAAAGTGTCATAGAGTGACATACTGTTATGGAGTCAAATGCCTTATCTGCGGAGAAAACGGGCATTACCCAACTCAATTCCCTAACCTAATAAGTTACTTCTAAATCGAGGAAGGACCTATTCTAAGACAATAATTTAAGATGATGGATTGAAGGGATTAAGTATTGGAATTAAATAATAATGTTGTTGAGGTACTTTTATAATATATTGAAATATCTGTGTATTGGTCCATTGTGGTTTTCTATAAGAATATGGTACCGGTAACCATGAAAATTGATTGAAATATTTTTCAAAAGAAGTTGAAATACGCATAATGAAGGGATATGGAGAAAATAATATGTATGATAGTATTCATGGGCTCATGACTGCTATAAGGACAAAGTGATATCATGGTTTGAGTATATAGAAATTTTGGGATTTTGGTATGTGGAAAGAGTTAACTTTTGACAACATTCATGCTTTCACTAAGGTTCAATGGGTATTTATTTTTCAAAAGAATACATGACTAAGGTATTCACATGATTGGAATGTGATCAACAAGATATATGCGGGATAAATGATGTTATTCACATGATCAGTAGATGACATTTCTAGTAATTGTTTTTTATACTATAAGCTTGGACATAAGTATATTGGATACACCTAAATATTTGAAATGGATTATGTTGGACATAAGTTAATATTGTTTAAGGATAGAAATATTTTCTATATTATCGATGGAATGTTATAATGATGTAATTTTAGAAAAAGGACAACCTGTAGGATGGGCGACAATCCATCACGTCCGACAAGGCTGTGGGAATCGAACCCACAACCAAAGTATGACATGCCTTTATCACCTACCACTGGCCTATAGGAAATCCCTGGTTAGTAGAAACTATTTTTATTTTATTAAGCGGTATGATAGATGAAGTATAAGTCCATTTTGGGAATCATATACGATTAACCACACCATAGATGGACTTATGTATATTTGATAAATTTTTCTAACCTTTTGTATGAAACAGATGGAATGACTCATCATTCTATCAAATGATCTGCTAACACTTCATGAATGACGAATTCAACTTCATTTATATATGAGATGAAGTGGAAATTTTTCAAGGCACGAACAACGGTGAGATTGTACCAAAATAAAATAAGTATTTCTTTTGATTCAAAAATTCTTCAACATTAGAGAAATGATCCTGAAAACCCAAATTTTTTTCCTTGTGCCCTTATATCTGATGAGTCAGATGGTACCTTAGATCATCACAAATTTATGGCTTTGTGATTTTTGGCTTTTTCATATCCATGTTCTCTACCACTCTCCATCAGAACTTGATGGTTAGATTTATCTTCCATATTTATATTTTCACATGTGTTCTCCTATGTGGAAACATAGTGATTATTTAACTTGGGTAACCATTATGTTCCATAATTTAGTTTTTAAAGTCAAATTTTGGTGTACCTTTTTACGATGTGGGTTTCTATGAAAGAAACTTTCAAGTAGTAAACCATTTATAACCCCGAAGAATTTTGAGGGAGAAATTCATTTTAAGGGGGGTAGAATGTAATGCCCCGAGATTTTATGATAAGTATTCTTTTTAATTTATTTTATTTCATGTGTTTTATGCTACACCAATATTATCTTGTGCTATATGCAAAACCATATTAGCTTGTAGTATACACAACACTATTCTTGGATCGTGTTATACACAATTTCAAGTTCATTTGATAGTACTTATTCTACACAACATTGAGTGTGTATATATATACATTCAGTTTATAAATGAAATATGGTTGGATTTTGTTATACGAAACAACAAAGGAGTCTTGCACTGCACGCAACCCTGACTTGGCTTGCATTACACGCAATCGTGACCTTCCTCAATAGCGTGTGTAGTACGCAATACCGGGTTTCACTAAACAACGATATATCATTATAATATTATTATGGACTAGCCGTTATAAATAGTATCAACCACATTTTGAATCTTATAACATTATTATTCATCATACTAATTTTCTAGAACATGGTATGAGGAAAAATAAATTTTTCAAGTAAAATAAGTATTTTTCAAAAAATGTAGTTTTGATGCCTTTTGATGGCGCACCCACTTTAAATATTGTTTTTGACATATCTATAAGTTCAATTTGACAAAATAAAATTCTTCTTTGGAATCAGGATATAAAAATTTACTTTGGATAAATTTTTCATATTATTCTAATAACTTTCATATTATGATGAATAGTAAAACACGCTATATTTTAATTAAAAACAACATTTTTCATCACAATAATCTATATAGATAGATTATCGTTTTAATTGGGTTTAAAGAGTTATTAGAATATATTTTTACCATTTTATCCAATGTTGGTCATTGTAAATAATTTCACTTTGAAATTGGACATAAACAAGTGATGATCTTTTGATAGTTATTGTTTCTTAAAAACACGCTATTTGTTTTGATAACGGGAATTACTTTTAAAATTAATTAATTCCACTTATTTGTTTTGAATTTGAAAAAATAGAAATAATTTTTTTATTTGGAATATCAAATATAGCTTAGGCTGAATTTTTTGTATTTTTCGGAAAAACTTTAATTTTTAATGAATAGACAAAACACTGGGTTTTTGGTTAAAAACAACTTTTTATTTAAATAATAATTTATTTTATTTAAATTTATTTTAGGTAAAAATAGATACATAATACTTATATACATTCAATTAAATTAATTGGAATCATTTTATAATAATTTTATATTTACAAAAAATTGTTTGGAACTTTTCACCGTCTTTTACCCACCTCCTAGGAGCTTTTACAATTGTTCATAAAACCTAATTTTACCACTTCTGTGAGTTGAATTTCGAAAATCCGAGAGATAAGGTTAATATCAAGGAGTATAATGTGGTTTAATTAGATAAAAATAATTTTTTATGAATAGTAATGTTTTACTTTTATTTACCACGGTTAATGGTAAATAGGGTAATTCATGGATAAAAGAATATTATAATAATTCAAAGTTACCATAACACATGTCCAAACCTTATTGGATGAGTAATGGCTGACCCTGGGAATCCTTGGGTCGATTTTGGGATCCCATGGAGCCACTTATGAAAGACAATGACACATTACATTAATTAATTTAATGTAAAGACAAAATTGGCATTAACAAAAATCCTTTAGTAATTAATTTTTATAAGGGGATATATAAATTATCTCTTCGACTATAAAAATTCATTGGAAAAAGAAAAATATTTCATACATGTTGGTATTTTTTTATAATTTTTAGAAATTAAATAAATTAAATTATTTATGACACAATAGTGATGCAGTATTTACCTCATTAATAAACGAATTAAATAAATAAGATTATAATGATTAAAATATTATCCAAAACCTATCCAATTATCATTGGATGATTTTTTATAATATGAGTCATCTTAACTTATAAATTAATGTTTTTTGGACCTCTTTAACCTGAAGATAAGTTTATAATAAAATAATGTTTTCACACTTTCCTAAAGAGCCCCTCCTCACCCATATAAAAGGAGACCACTTCTATGAAATTCCTCACACCACTAAAGCCTTTTGGATCGTCTAAAATCTGCGCAAATAAGCTCCCTACATCCCTCTCCTCCCCCTAGAAGCCTTACATTAAGATGAAGGTACTTTAAGATGTCCTTTTGGTTCAAATGAAAAGAAGTTACCCAAATTAAAGGTAATAGTTTCTCTTAAGTTGTTTTCTTTTATTCTACTTATCCAACCCCTAAACTCTTTTAATCCATTCTTTTGTAACAAAACCAGTATCCTTAACATACTAGTATGTTGTTATGATATGGATTAGAACTACACTCACACACACCTCCATCTAATGGATGATGAACATAATGTTTCTGTGGATGGGAAACTAACGCCTCTTGAAACGATGATTGTTCGATTTTCTCCCACAACCTCTCATGGTGGACATTATGATGGAAATGTATTTATATATGATATATATTATGTTTATGATTTCCTTATACTTATTTAATTCACAATTATATCAATCCTTTATGGTTTTCATAGTCGGTAAATACGATAATCGCATTTGAGGAAGTGCGGACTACCGCCCCTCAAAGTGATGTGATTCATTAATGACTAATGTGGGATGTATAAAGGATGTAGTTAATGATACTATATATGATATTATACTGGAATTATAATATAACTATGTATAATTATGTTTTAATTCCATTAAATTAGGAAATAGAAAAGAAATTAGCATTCATGTTACGTAGGGCTTATCGTCTCCATGAACGGTGCATTTCTTTTCTTACCTCAATATGTAATGTACTATTCTAAATACATGTATTTTCTGGATATATATAATGAATATATATATGATTTATAAATCAAGATTTACATTCTGGAAGTATCTAAATCATGATATAAGTAATAATAACATCAATAACAACAAGTCCAAACACGTACGATAAATAAAATGATTTTACCCAAAACATTACTTTAACATGGGATTTACAAAAGAATAGGTAATATAAAGTAATAAGTGAGCCATATATGATATCATAACAATAAATATGATTCCTTAGTAATTAAATGACATTATTTAAATCATTATACATGTGGTTCGGATACGTACGAAGCATATCAGACCTAAGGTAAGGGATAATTATTCGAATCTCATTCTTATCCGAGATTGTTTATTCTTAAGTATATACTGGGGTTATGTTCATTATCCATGTTCATATGTTTTCAAAAATGTTTTCATAAAATGTTTAATTTTCTTCCATGTATGTTTAAAGTCATTTTTACCCTTTTTTTACTTTTACCACATCGCATGGAAGGAATCATTCTTTTGTTTACCATATGAGGTACTTTTTGACTTTCCGGCAAAAGTACGAGGAGAATGTTTTTTTAAACTGATATGGCATGAACAGATTTTTACGTCTTTATAACGCCTTATTTTCATGAATCTTCCTATAAAACATTTCATGATTATTTTGAAAAAAATCATTTTCTTTTAAAATTTCATGGAATTTTGTGAAAAGAAATTGATTTTGAAATAGAAAGGATATTTTCCTCAAGAATTCATTTCAAGTGTTTTATCAAAACCATTTCCATACAAGATGACATTATTTAATATGTGTATGTTTCAAGTATAATGTATCTATGATTTCAATGGTTTCAATTTTCTTATGATGAAATGATATCCATTTTTTTTATGGATTATTTTATGATGGGATGATGTTTATGAAACCCATTTTATTCTTTGGGTTATGATGAATGATTTATTTTTATTTTTTTGGAACAAGTAAGAATGATTTCATTATGAGATAGGTGGGACCTATATCTCCCTCCAATGCATTGGGTAAAGATTTATATCTCATGAGATGGACATGGCTAAGAAGGTAAGTTAATCTATTTCAGTAATACAGGACTGGAATGAGGAGTGAACTTGATTCAGAAAGGGACTTTGTCCACTAAGATGGTCTTGGAAAAAGTGCCTTGGCTACTATGGATATAATTACATGTGCTTAATGGATTCCACAATTACATTTTCTATTACCATTCTATTTTATCATTATTGATGTTCCATTATGATCTATGCCTTCCGTACTGCCATGTTTTATGTCATTTCTCAAGATTTTGATGTTTAAACATTATGTTCATGTTTTTAAGTTCAAATGTATATGGTTTGTTTTATCTTCTACATGTTTACCCTTACTGAGCATTTGAGCTCACCATTTTTATGTTTTCTTTTCCCCCAGGATTAAAAGAAAGATTTTAGGTAAGGAAACAAAAAGGGGAAGATATTTATGGGAGATGTTGAAGATCTTTCACCGCGATTAGAAGATTATTTTTCCGAGTTTCCAAAGACACTATACTATTACAGTCCTTGTGTGTCTTTTTTCGTTATATATTAAGTATTCCACAAAAGTAATGTAATGTCCAAGTACATCATGCTTTGGGTCTCTACAGTTGGTATCAGAGGAAAGGTTTAGTTAACCTTTGGAAACTAGGATGCGAAAACTTTAGTGATATCCTTAGATATATTTCTAAGGTATGTCTAAGGATGTCCCTAAGGTTTAGTATAACTATAGGTTACAATCCTAGAATTATGTTGACGATCATGAATAACCTTGGTTGAACCTAATGTATCATGGATTAATGAGTTTTTTGATAAGTTAGACATCCTATAATTGACTTTTTATAATTATGTGCTTCGTCATTATTTTAATTATTTCTTACACTATGTTTTCTAATCATTGTCAATGGAGGGAATGAGAAAAAAATCAGTTAACATTGATTCCAATGGAAAAATTGTGACTACGATCAACGAAATTATGTAACACCTGGAGAGGAAGATATTGTGATTATCCTGAATCAGTCATCTCGATATATGATTAACAAGGTGAACTTTAGTTGTATTCCTAAGTCATCAAATAAGAGGAAGATGGAATTTTATGCATGTTCCCATGGTGAGGAGCATAGAGAGAGGGAGATTACTATTTCTAAAGAAGGGAAGAAGAACCTTGAGGAATACCTCAAAAGGAAGGGAAGATGTTATCTATTTGGAGAAAAGGGTCATAGAGTGACAAACTGTTATGGAGTCCAATGCCTTATCTGCAGAGAAAATGGGAATTACCCAACACAATGCCCTGAACAAATAAGTTACTTATAAATTGAGGAAGGACATATTCCAAGACAATCATTGAAGATGATGGATTGAAGGGCTTAATTATTGGAATTCAATAATAATGTTGTTGAGGTACTTTTATAGTATATTGAAATATCTTTGTATTGGTCCATTGTGGGTTTCTATAAGAATATGGAACCGGTAACCATGGAAAGTGATTTAAATTTTTTTGGAAAGCAGTTGAAATACGCATAACGAAGGGATAAGGAGAAAATAATATGTATGATTATATTCATGAGCTCATGACTGATATAAGGACAAAATGATATCATGGTTTGAGTATAAAATTTTTTTGGGATTTTGGTATGTGGGAAGAGTTAACTTTTGACAGCATTCATGTTTTCACTTAGGTTTAATGTGTATTCATTTTTCAAGAGAATACATGACTAAGGTATTCACATGATTGGAATGTGATCAACAAAATATATCAGGGATAAATGATGGAATTCAGCTGCTCGGTAGATGACATTTCTAGTAATTGTTTTCTTTATACTATAAACTTGGACATAAGTATTTTGGATAAGCCTAAATTTTTGAAATGGATTATGTTGGACATAAGTTAATATTGTTTAAGGACAGAAATATTTTCTATATTATCAATGGAATGTCATAATGATGTAATTTTAGAAAAAGGAAAACCTGCAGGATGGGCGACAACCCATCACGTCAGACAAGGCTATGGGAATCGAACCCAAAACCAAAGTGAAACATGCCTTTATCACCTACCATTGGCCTACAGTAAATCCCTGGTTAGTAGAAACTTGATTTATTTTATTAAGCGGTCTGGTAGATGAAGTATAAGTCCATTTTGGGAATCATATACGATTAACTACACCATAGATGGACTTGTGTATATTTGATAAATTTTTCTAACCTTTTCTATGAAACAGATTGAATGACTCATCATTCTATCAAATGATCTTCTAACACTTCATGAATGACAAATTCAATGTCATTTATTTATGAGATGAAGTGGAAATTTTTCAAGGCATGAACACCAGTGAGATTGTACAAAAATCAAGTAAGTATTTCTTTTGATTCGAAAATTCTTCCACATTAGAGAAATGATCCTGAAAACCCAAAATGTTGTCCTAGTGCCCTTATATTCGATGAATTAGATGGTACCATAGATCATCACAAATTTATGGCTTTGTGATTGTTGGATTTTTCATAGCCATGTTCTCTTCCACTCTCCATCAGAACAAGATGGTTATATTTCTCTTCCATATCCATATTTTCACCTATGTTCTCCTATGTAGAAACTCATTGATTAGTTAATTTGGTTAACCGTTATGTTTCATACTTTAGTTTTTAATGTCATGTTGTGGTATTCCGTTTTATAATGTGGGTTTCTATGAAAGAAACTTTCAAGTAGTAAACCATTTATAACCCCGACGAATTTCGAGGGCGAAATTCATTTTAAGGGGGGTAGAATGTAACACCCCGAGAATTTATGATAAGTATTCTTTTTAATTTATTTGATGTCATGTGTTTTATGATACACCAAGATTATCTTGTGCTATACGGAACACAATATTAGTTTGTAGTATACACAACACTATTCTTCGATCGTGTTATACACAATTTCAAATTCATTTGATAGTAGTTATTCTACACAACATTGAGTGTATATATATATATTCAGTGTATATATGAAATATGGTTGGATTTTGTTATACAAAACAACAAAAGAGACTTTCACTACACACAACCCTGACTTGGATTTCATTACATGAAATCGCGACCTTCCTCGATAGCGTGTGTAGTACACAATACCGGGTTTCACTAAACAACGATATATTGTTATAATATTCTTATGGACTAGCCGTTATTAGGAGTATCAACTAAATATTGAATTTTATAACATTATTATTCATCTTACACATTTTATAGAACATTGTATGAGAACAAAATCAATTTTTGAGTAAAATAAGCATTTTTTAAAAAATGTAGTTTTGTCGCCTTTTGATGGCACACCCACTTTAAATCTTGTTTTTGACATGTCTATAAGTTCAATTTGACAAAATAAAATTCTTATTTGTAATCAGGATATAAAAATTTACTTTGGATAAAATTTTCATATTATTCTGATAACTTTCATATTTTGATGAATAGTAAAAACATGCTATATTTTAATTAAAAACAACTTTTTTCATCACAATAATTTATATGGAGGGATTATATTTTAAATTGTCTTTAAAGTTTAATTACTATATATTTTTACCATTTAATCCAATGTTGGTCATTAGAATTAATTTCACTTTGAAATTGGACATAAACAAGTGATGATCTTTTGATAGTTATTGTTTCTTAAAAACACGCTATTTGTTTTGATAACGGGAATTACTTTTAAAATTAATTAGTTCCACTTCTATGTTTTGAATTTGGAAAAATAGACATCATTTTTGAATTCAGAATATCAAATATATCATAGGCTGAATTTTTGGTATTTTTCTAAAAAACTTCAATTTTTGATGAATAGTGAAAACACTGAGTTTTTGGTTAAAACCGAAATTTTATTTAAATAATAATTTATTTGCTTTAAATTTATTTTATGTAAAAAATAGATACATAATACTTATATATTTTCAATTAAATTCATTGTAATCAATTTATAATAATTTTATATTTATAAAAAATTGTATTGAACTTTTCACCGTCTTTTACCCACCTCCTAGGAGCTTTTGCAATTCTTCATAAAACATAATTTTACCAATTCTGTGAGTTGAATTTAAAAAATCAAAGAGACACGGTTAATATCAAGGGGTAAAATTTGGTTTAATTAGATAAAAATAATTTTTGGTGAATAGTTACTTTTTACTTTTATTTAACACAGTTAAAGGTAAATAGTGTAATTCAAGGATAAAGAATATTATAATAATTCAAAATTACCTTAACACTTGTCCAAACCATATTGGATGAGTAATGGATGAACATGGTCATCCTTGGGTCGATTTTGAGACCCCATGGATCCACTTATGAAACACAATGACAAATTAGATTAATTAATTTAATGTAAAGACAAAATTGGCATTAACAAAAATCCTTTACTAATTAATTTTTATAAGGGGATATATAAATTATCTTTTAGACTAGAAATATTAATTATAAAGCTAAAAATATTTCCTACATGTTGGTAATTTTTTTATAATTTTTAGACATCAAATAAATTAAATTATTTTAGACATAACAATGATGCAGTATTAACCTCATTAATAAATGATTTTAATAAATAAGATTATAATGATTAAAATATTATCCAAAACCTGTAAAATTCTTATTGTATGGTTTTATTTAGAATATGAGTCATCTTATCTTCTAAATTAATGTGTTTTGGACCTCTTGAAACCGAAGATATGTTTATCACAAAATAATGTTTTCACACTTTCTTAAAGAGCCCCTCCTCTCCCTTATAAAAGGAGGCCACTTCTATGAAATTCCTCACACCTCTCAAGCCTTTTGGCTCGTCCAAAATCTGCCCAACTAAGCTCCGTACATCCCCCTCCTCCCCCTATAAGCCTTACATTAGGCATAAAGAACTTTAAGAAGTACTTTTGGTTCAAACCAAAGGAAGTTACCCAAATTAAAGGTAATAGTTTCTCTTAACTTGTTTTCTTTTATTCTACTTCTCCAACCCCTAAACACTTTTAATACTTTATTTTGTAACAACACCAGTATCCTCAAAATACTAGTATGTTGTTATGATAAGGATTAGAACTAAACTTACTCACACCTCCATCTAATGGATGAACAACATAATGTTTCTGTGGATGACAAACTAACGCCTCATGAAACGATGATTGTTCGATTTACTTTTACCGCCTCTCATGGTGGCCATTATGATGGCACTATATTTATATATGATATATATTATTTTTATGACTTCTTTATGATTCTTTACTTCTTAATTATATCAATCCTTTATGGTTTCCATAGTCGGTAAATACGATAATCTCATTTGAGGAAGCGCGGACTACCGCCCCCTCAAAGTGATGTGATTCGTTAATGCCAAATGTGGGATGTACAAAAGATGTAGCTAATGAAATTATATATGATATTATACTGAAATTATAATATACCTATGTATAATTATGTTTTAATTCCATTAAAATAATAAATAGGATTGAAGGTAGCGTTCATGTGTACATACGGCTTACGGTCTCTATGAACGGTGCATTTAATTTCATACATCAATATGTTATGTACTATTATAAATACATGTATAAGATGGATATATATAATTAATATATATATGATATATAAATCCTGATTTACATATAGAAGTAATTAAATCATGATATAAGTAATAAAAACATCAAGAACAACAAGTCCAAACACGTACGATAATTAAGATGATTTTACCCAAAATGTTGCTTCAACATGGGATTTACAAAAGAAAAGGTAATATAAAGTCATAAGTGAGCCATATATGATATCATAACAATGAATATGATTTTTTAATAAGTCAATGACATTATTTAAATCATTATACAGGAGGTTAGGATATGTACGAATCATATTTGACCGAAGGTAAGGGATAATTATTCCAATCTCATTCTTATCTGAGATTGTTTATTCTTAAGTATTTACTGGGGTTATGTTTATTATCCTTGTCCATATGTTCTCAAAATGTTTTCATAAAATGTTTATATTTCTTACATGTATGTTTAAAGTCACTTTTACTCTTTTTATACTTTTACCACATCGTATGGATGGAATCATTCTTTTGATTACCATACGAGGTACTTTTTTACTTTTCCGATAAAAGTACGAGGAGAATGTTTTTTTAAACTTATATGGAATTAATAGATTTTTTTGTTTTTATAACACCTTATTTTAATGAATCTTACTATAAAAAATTTCAGGATTATTTTGAACAAAATCATTTTCTTTTAAAATTTCATAGAATTTTGTGAAAAGAAAATGATTTTGAAAAAGAAAGGATATTTTCCTCTAGAATTAATTTCAAGTGTTTTATCAAAACCATTTTCCATACAAGATGACATTATTTAATATGTGTATGTTTCAAGTATAATGTCTCTATGATTTACATGGTTTCACTTTTCTTATGATGAAATGATATTTATTTGTTTTATATGGATTATGTTATGATGGGATGATGTTTATGAAACCCATTTTATTCTTTGTGTTATGATGAATGATTTATGTTTATTTTTGTGGCACAAGTAAGAATGATTTCATTATGAGATGGGTGGGACCTATATCTCCCTCCAATCCACTGGGTAAGGATTTATATCTTAGGAGATATACATGGCTAGAACATTAAGTTCATCCAGTTCAGTAATACAGGACTGGAACGAGGAGTGAACTCGATTCAGAAAGGGAATTTTTTCACTGAGATGGTCTTGGAAAAAGTGACTTGGCTACTATGGAAATCATTACATGTGCTTAATGGATGCCACAATTACATGTTTTCTTCCCATGCTATTTTATCATGATTGAAGTTCCATTATGATCTATGCCTTACGTACTGCCATGTTTTATGTCATTGCTCAAGATTTTGATGTTTAAACTTTATGTTCATGTTTTTAAGTTCAATTGTATATGGTTTGTTTTATTTTCTCCATTCTTACCATTACTGAGCATTTGAGCTCACCCTTTTTATTTTTTCTTTTCCCCCAATATTAAAATAAAGATTTTAGGTTAGGAATCAAAAAGGGGAAGATCTTTATGGGAGATGTTGAAGATCTTTCCCCACGATTAGAAGATTATTTTTCCGAGTTTCCAAAGACACTAAACAATTACGGTCCTTGTGTGTTTGTTTTTGTTATGTATTAAGTATTCTGCAAAAGTAATGTAATGTCAATGTACATCAAGCTTCGGGTCTCTACATTCACCCCATTTCAGCCATCTTCTAGTATTCCAGTTATATGTCAACTTACATCTACACCTATGTGGTCCATATTAGTGGATGAAATATATAACTATAATATGTATAATTTATTACTATAAGCATATGGTTTCGATTTTGACACTCAATCCATCAGTGATCCTAAGTATGTAGACTCGTCTAGGTGTCCTATTGGAACCTATGTTGGAAAATGTTTTTTTATTTATTCATTACTTTTTATTTATTCGTATTAACCAAACATTGCCTTACTTTATGTTCAAAATCCTCTTATAGGTGAAGACATAATGGGTGGAATCCTACTGGGATTTATATCTCACAACCTACTTGGGACATCATTACACTATGGAATCACAATAGATCTTATGTTCATGGGACCATGGATAATTACCTATTTTATTTTTCTTGAATATGGGAGTTGGGATCATAGGACTGACCAGGAGCTTTGGAATCTCATAGACATACCTTGAGGTATTTTAATTATTTTATTTATTCATGTACTACCATTAATATTTTTTCTATCGTAGTCCTATTGTTTAGTTATTTATCACCATCTAGAAATTCATTAATTACATACATTGTCATTAGCTATATTTTTTTAGTTAGTTTATATTATCCATCCGCTTCTCTGACATTCATTAATGACTACTTCTACTTTTTTTGTTATTTATTTTATGATTTACTGTTGTGATAATCTGATAATTATGATATATTCTTCTCACAATAAACTCCTTAGACCATCACTGGTTTTAAGTAGCCTCTTTCATTTAGGGAGGCATGCTTGAGGCCATGTTACCCACAGGTCTGGCTACCGGTTTAGAGTTCAGTTAGGATGGGCTGTTATAAAGTGGTATCTTATGTGGTTATTCCATTGAATTATTATTTGAGGCTCTCATATAGGATACTATATATTTTTTCTTCAGTTGGTAATAGTTATATCTTGGTAGTGATCAACCTATTTATATGGAACTTCTATATGTCCATGGATGGGATTGTTGTTACTATTATTGATATTATAGTTGATATTATTTCACCATGATTTAGTGGTGTACTTTCCACTAATTATTGATTAATGAAATTTATTTTATTTTTCCCTTAGCCCGATACGGTAAATAATTATATTTACATACATCATTATAGGCACATAGAAATTTAAATGTCAGGAAAATTCCACGCCATGTAGTTTCATTTTATGGTTGTTTACTTATTTGGATTGTGTGCTTTATGGGCAATTCTATGATTTTTTCCTTATCATGCATGCTTATATTACAATATTCTGTGATGTGGTTATAATATTCTACTATTATCTCATGCTTTTTTGTTTATATCATATATACCTATGTTTATGTTTTATTGAAAAAATGCCCAGTTTTTATTTTGATAAGAAACTGGTTTCATGAGATCAATTAATTTTTATAACTAAACACAAACCATTTTTTAATGGTGAGGTGTATGGGAACATTATAATTTGTTAAAGGTAACCAATTTACTCAAAAAAACTTTATATATTTATATATATATGTCATTGTCAAATTTTAAAAGTTCTTTAAGTTGAAACATTTAAAATTAATTGATTGCAATTAATGGGAGAAAAAATATAATATGTTAAGTGTGTGTGCACTTTATAGATTGTGAGGGAACCCATATAATTGAGAAACTATATATGAACATGTGATATATTTTTCAATTTTTGGGACCAATTTGGATGGAGAAGGAAGTTTGAAGTGTTGGATTTTACATAGTGTTGTCTTTTGTTGTCAAAGAAGATAAATCAATTCACTCTGTAAAAGACTTGAAACCCAGCGATGCTGTGCTGATATGTATTTCACACATATCATAAGTTAATAGAACTTGTTATGCATGACTTATGAAGGAAAGGGGTATAAATGATAATCCCAGTCATATATAGTTTTGATTCGAAGGAATGATGCTATTGGAAGATAGGGAATTTTCAGTACTTCCAATTGTAACTCAAATGATGCTAAATTTGATCTATCAGAGGATATATATCACGATAGTGGAGTTCGTGATGAAATATGAAGAATGGTTAGGAGAAGAAGTAAAGATAGAAATGACAAAGGAACAGAAAATCTGGAGGTGGAAGAAAAGAACAATTTAAGGTGGCCCCATTTTCAAGTGTTTTCCAAATTTTAGGGCCTGAAAATTGGGAGATGAACCAATGTGTTTTTGATTATGGATGTTGCACGCAAGATTGATGATGGTTTAGATTTTTGTGCCCAAGGAATTATTTAAAGTTAGAACATCGAAAAATGGCAAAGGCATGTAGTGTGTGAAAAATTGGGTAATGTGCACGAAAAAATAAAGGTTGCACGAAATATTTCGGGGATGCACGAAATATCAGCGGGATGCGCAAAAAAATAAAGCACTGCGTGAAATTTCAATAGGCTGCAGGTAAAATAAATTTGTGCATGAAATAAAGAAATGAAATTTTTTGGGAAAGAGGTGTTTCGAGATCAGAAGCTCAAAAAATGGGAAAGGCATGAGGTGCGAGAAAAATTGGTGCATTGCATGAAATGTGATGTCACACGAAATAGTTTTTATGCGCACAAAGGCGGGTTATACTCACAGATTAGTGTTTTTAAAAAAGAGTTAAAAAGGATTATAAATATGTGGTGACACCCACTCATTGAAATATGCTCAAAACTTAGAATAAATATCGTGTTTTGGTGTTTGTAAAATTATAGCTAAGTTAGTTATGTGAAAAGAAATGAGTTTGCACGAAAAGAGGACAATTGCACAAGAAAAGTGAGAAGTTGCACGAAAAGTGAAATGTTGCGCTAAAAGTGACAAGTTTCACAAAAAATGGAAGTATCATGAAAAGAGATAAGTTTCATGAAAAGAGAAAAATTTTCGTGAAAAACGGAAGTTGCAAGAAAAAGTTTTTTGGGCTAAAAGGGAATTTTTACGTGCAAGCCATTTGAATTGCGCACAAGGTATCCGTAAAGTTTCGCAAAAAATTTGGCATCTTCGCACATATTCAGTTGTGCGTATGTTAGTTCTTACTAGCTGTTGGGAAGGAAAGTGAAGACTTGTACATCAGAGAATACAATTGTTCAATTGTAAAGAAGCACTGAAATACTGTAATTCTCTATTTGTGCTAAGAGGGTGCACACACTCTTGTGGATTGTTTTCCAAGTGCTACACGAGTGTACGGGTATATCCTACTCATTGTGCTCTACATCAAAGGATTGTTTTCTAGTGGATTTTGTGGTACTGGATTATTTCCATACCATATCATGGACATAGCTACTATTGTAGAGTAGTAAAACATGTAAATCTTATGTTCCTATAGTTGTGAGTGTTCAGCAGGGAAGAAACTCTTTAATAGAAGGCGAAGGTTGCTTCAGTTAGAAGGAAACATAAACTGAAAAATATATCACTGATTCACCCCTCCCCTTCTCAGTGATACGTTGATCCTAACTGGGAACTTCAATAATTATTGAAATGTTACAGTTGTTTAGTTTTAATCTAAAATGAATTGTTTTCCATATTAAGGCATGTAACAATATTAATTTGGAATAATCACCGATTTAATTAGATTTTAAATGAAAAACTAGACCCAATTATGTAACTAGAGGGAATTTTTATTATGACATAACCCAATATGGGTATTTCAAAACATTGATAATTAAACAATTCTATTGGGATTATTCTGATGAACTCATGTTGGCCAAACAAGTCCCTTATAGGTCCGCTTTCATTTTTATCAAATGTTTTTGTTTTATAATTAGTAATTTTAGATCAATGCTCAGTATTTTAAATGTTAAAATAATGATAATTAATCGATTCATTGACCTATAATCGAACCATATGTCGAATCCTTAGTTTAAACCCTTATGTAAGGGTAGTTTAAATTCTCTTTGAGTTTCCTTGGAATAGAAATGTGATAAATTTTGTAGGCCTTTTCATTTTAGAGAGGGAATAATCTATACTTGTAGTGTCTAAGGAAATATGTTTGGTGTGACCTATTTATTTGTTCAGTACATTTTCACGTGTAATGGACTAGCCCAAGGTGGGTACTACCCTTAATGATTAAATCCCTTTCAAAATTTGGGTGTTTTTATATGTGGTTATATACAGGTTCCATTTCCCTAGTAAGACTCTTATATTATAAATGAAACCCTTTTCTGGATGGATGGTCATTATATTCTTGAATCCTGTTATGGGAGAAATAAATGGGTAATTCTTAGCTTCATTAGGTTAAACTTGCCTATGGCAAGGTCAGCTGATTTGTTGGTTGTGTGACCCTCTATTCTTCCTCCACAGTGTATGACTTCATACATCATCTTGTAGGTTGATGGTCATATAAGGAAATATGAAACTTGGTTAAATCTCTTTTTTTACCACCTGATACTCAGGTGTAGAGGTAGGATAGCCTATAGATATTATTGATAGTATGTTATCTTGTTTTTGAAACCATAGGGAAGTGTGAGTTTATCTATATAGTAATGAACGATTTATTAAATGATTTAAAGAACCAGTTGAGTTCAGTGAAATTATTGTTCTTTAAACTTTTGAGTTTATTCTTAGGTTATCATTTTTGTAGAATAATCTCTGAGTTAAATAAGTTAATTTCATCCCAATTATTGGGACATTGGTCAAAGGGGATCTAATGTTTTGACACATTGATCTGGATGGTTTTGTATATCATGAAAAAATATATGTTGTACGTAAGTGTGGCATAGAGGATCATTGCATGTGAATCTAAGGTGAATCTGATCTATCATTTTTATGAAAGTCTAGTTTATCTATCATCATTGGTGACTATTAAACTCATACGGTGGGGATCATCATGCCATTTTTGGAGAAAAATGTCCCTTTGGGTGGAAGGAACATAACTACGGAGGACAATTGAAAATGGTTGATATTGTTTGAATTTCATTGAGGCTTGAATGTTTTGAGTCATGTCGGTGATGGATCATAAATATGATATTGAAAGGGTTGGATGTGTAAGAAACCCTTGAGAAACACTATTTGTAATGGATGGAATCGGTTGGTAAAGGCTTGTAATCGATTTATGTCAATGTGTCGGTAGGTGAATCTCTGATACTTTAAAGAAGTAAACCAATAGTGGTTGGACAACCTTTATTTTGGTTTTCTTGGTACCCTATTACTATATTATTTCTTAACGATGAGCATTTCCCCTATTTTGATGTCGTCCTTTATGAAATAATAGATCTCTAGTTACACGATGTGCTAAATTATTCATGTTTTCTTATTTATCATTAAATTGGATTTATCAGAGTTGTGTGACAGACATATGTTTTTTATTGAGGTATGGTTATTCCTCAGTGATACCTGGTTCTCAAGTAGGAATTCCTTTACCAAAATGATAGATTCAATTTGTTTTCCCCTAACTTTACTGACATGAACAATTTACTCAGGAATCATTCAATGATCTGATGTGGAATTCGTAATCTTTTACCAATGTAATACTTATAAACATGGAGTATGGACTACCATGGGTTAGATCCTTATACTCTAGTTAAATGAATCTGAGGGTATATAAGAAATATTTTCGGGCTCAAGGGTGAATCTTAAAGGGTGACGATTCTAGTGGGATGGATCTTGGTTATACCCTTGATCATGTTGAGTAACGAAGGATTATATTTTTAGGTAATTATTTGAACAAGTAATATCACCAAAGGTTAGGTATGGTCTTTGGTGAAATCCCTCATGGTAAATAAAATATTATTTGGAAAAAGGACTTACGATTCAAATTTTTATATGCATACCATCTTATGCATACATCTTGACAATGCTCAATCATAGGTGGACTGATATGTTATCCCCCATGTTTGATTTATATGGTTGAATGGATTCATTTTGAAGTATGTTATTGGGTTAATGTCGGTGTGGTGTAAGGGTCAGTGGTTTCTTACAAGAATGCTTGGATGACCAGATTAAGTTAGGTCAATCAATATTTGGCCATTTCATTATGTGGACGTACCTAATATGACATCATTAGTAAATGACTTCTCTAATGTAAAAGAAATCATGCTAGGTGCGTCTCCAAAACACATAGAAGAGTGATTTTTAAGGGAATAAATATAGTGGAAGTATCATGGCAAAAAATTGGCCCCTTTTTAATGACTAAAATAGAAAGTGGGTATAACCATCTATAATATTTTCAATTGGATTATGACATGAGATTTCCTCTAGGTGAACATTATTGGGTGAGAATAGTTTTGTCGTTTCAATTAGAAAACATGTATCAAATCTAGCATTAATTATTTAAGTGTCATTTTCTTATGTAGTTCTTGGCGGTGTGTTGGGTTTTCTATAATTCAGTTAAACCATTTTAATGAGACTTCACATCCCTTTTAGATTGGGTGATTGTTTCATTATTACCTAAGTCTTCTCGGGGATGATATGTTCTATGGTGGGAAGGTTCTAGTGATCCGTGTTTTTGAGCCAAGGTATTAATTAAAATAGAATTTCAATTTTGAAATTTAGTGGATGGTACTTTAGTTAAACCGAGCTTCAATACACAATTCCAATAGTTAGATACATAGAAGTGTTGTTTTTAGACATGGATAAAGGACTGAGGGGTTCCATGTATGTTCCTTCAAGATTCAATAACATCATTGGTCAAAAACTCAAGATAGAAGGAGCTTATATGAGTGTATTTTTTTTATCTAAAACCATGTGGCTTCCAATAGTAAACATTGTGTCTTTGACAATAGTTTTGGATGGTGTCTCATAGTATGTACACATTTTACCCAAAATGTGGACCTCACCGACATGGTTAGAGTCAAAATAGGTAGTATTATGGCACTATTAATCACAAGGATGGCACACAGTTATGTTAAATCATGTTGTAAAATTGTTCATGGTGTGGTTCCGAAGTAGTGGATGCCACACAGTTGTTTCATGATTTGTATAATTGTAAAAATAAACTATGTGACCCAATGTTTTATGGTTAACATAATTTTTTCATTTAAAAAACTATTAAACACATTTATTTTTCCTCTTTATTGTTCTCCTCCATCATGTGTCACTACCTCTCACATTTCCTCCCATGCTTGACCTAGTCTGGCTATATCTATTCCACTTGAAATCTGAATCGATGATCGAATATCTCTATGGATCTACCTTAGTAAGCACATGAATCTTTTCAAATACTTATTTTTTTATCCCCTACATACCCAATTATTGTGGTGAAAGCTTATTTTCCATGTTTTATGGGTAAATGTTTGTTTCTTAGATTTCTTCCAAACTAATAAAATTAAATCCTTGATATTGGGTGAGTAGAACTTAATAAGGGCAAGGTAGGATGTCTTTGGATATTTTCATAAATATCCATTATAATATAAATGTTTTCACTGTTATACATTCTTGCCTTTTTTGTGTGTTTCCCTAAATTTTAGTCCTTCATTTCAAATAATCATACGCACATTGTATTGATATCATTGAACTTTTTTATGTATATAGAGGATGACATCATTGAACATAGACACCCCTTGGTTTTATGACTTTAATTTTCCCATCTGTAACTAATTTTTAAAATTCCTGTGATGCCATCTAAGAAACCATCTTGGATTAAAAATAATTTTTCCCCTTGTGAACTCTTGTCTTATTCATAATGGAACTTTTAGGATTCCAGTTAAATAATGTATTTCATTCCCCTATGTCATGGCTCACTAAAATAATCCTTTATGTTGAATTGGGAAATGATTATTGTTTTTTATTTTTAATTATTATAAATGAAATATATGAATAAAAATTTCATGTTTTTATAAAAAACCCACATATGATGTGCAATGACTTTTTAATTACAAATTGATTATCATTAGTTTATAATTTTCTTGGATATATAGCTTGTTCCCTCCTTTTATATATGTGTTTTATTGAACCATTGAACCTTCTATGTTCATTACATAGTACACTTATATCTAGTTTACTAATGATCCGTGAACCTTATAAGTTTTTATCTATCGTCATATATAGATTTTATAAAGGAGGTAAATACCTATTTTTTCATTGTTCCATCTCTGTGTTTTATTTCACAATTTTAATTAAATTTCCATGTTTTTTTAGGAAAGGGATTTTATTAAATGGAAAATAATTTCATGATGTTTTTTATTCCTTCAATGAACTAAATGGTCAAATGTAAATTTAATTGAATTGGGTGTTATGAACACACCACTTGATATATTTAAATAATAAGAGCTTATGTGAATTGAATTGAAAAATTTATGTTAAAGGAAAAGAAAAGAGTGGTAAGGACACACTAATAATTTAATTTTTAGTAAAAGATAAAATTATAATGTGATGCCATTATTTATGAGTGGTCTTAATAAATGTAAATCATGAGAGTCACTCCCTGATTTCTATTAATTATAAATATGATTACACATTGATATGGGTTTTGGGGTGATGGTTAGGGTTCTGTTGAAAATGGAGGTATTAACCTCTATTACATTGGGTGTTGAGCACGAAGTCTCACACTAGTGAAATTATTTGGGATGGTTTTCTAGGCGTACCTCATCCATTGTGAGGGTTCAAATGAAAATGTGATCACTACTGTTGGACTATTAACATGAGAACACACGCAGAATCTCGAGTGACGAGCATGAGGTATCCCACTCATTATGAGATATAGAGAATTTACACTATTTCATGAGCTTATTGGCTTATTAAGACTAGTTATGGATGACTAAGATACACCCCAGCCCATCTAATACCTAGTATTCTAGGTATATGGAAACTTACGTCTGCATATACGTGGTCTATATAGGTGGATGAATATATATCTACACTATATATATATAATTACTATATACATATGTTTACTATTCAGAATCTGATTCCGGTCGTGAACCATATCAGGAAGAGTTACTCAGGTGTCATGTTAGAACCTGATTAGATAAGTGTTTATTTATTTGTTTAACATTATTTATTTATTCATATTATTTTCACATTTGTTAGTTATTATTGTCAAAATGTTTTTACCTCTATATATCATGGGTGGTAACGTATATGTATTTATATATCACGCCCTTCCCAAGACACTATTGAAATGGGGTACCTGAGTAGACCACATGTTTGTAGGACCATAGATCATTAATTATGATATTTTGGTAATACCTAGGATTTGGGAGCACCGGACTGAGCATGATCTTAGGATGATCATGGAGTTAAAATTGGGGATTTTTACATATTTTCATTATTCATTTACTACCTTGTATCATGATTTCTATTGTATGTATACAAATTATTTATATATCACCATCTATTCATCTATGAATTTTATACATTGGTGTTGGATGTATTTTATTAATTCAATTTATATTATCCTTCAACTACTCTATCTTTCATTTATTACTACATCTGCAGTTTTTTTTATTGGATATACATATGTTATACTCTAATCATGAGGGTATATTATCCATAAATTCACCTCCTTAGATCCTCACTATTAGAAGTTATCCACTTTCATACAATGATGTGTGATTGAGGCTATGCGACCCACTATTTTAGCTACTGATTTAGTGGTCATCCATATTGGGATGTTCCAATCCACACATGATGAGAACCGCAAGCCTGAACCAAACACCACACTATAACTATATATTTTGAGTTAAATGTTCTAAATGAATATCTACGTGTAAGTTAAAATCCATTAAAAACATCTGATAACTTTGATCAAATTGATATAACATCACCATTATTCAGCAAACCTAGACCATCCCATTAATTGTAACATTAAAAAATTCAATAGAAACTCCAACAAAGAGATAACTAGCTTGTAATCTTGATGATCATGCCTTCCAAAATGGACCACATTATCAATGGTTCTATAATAATATGTGTTATTCTACATTAAACTCAAGGCACTTAATGTACGAAAACCACTCACTAGATAACAATTTTTGTTCACCGAAACTTGATTCTAACGTATCTATCCATTCTTTATATATCCCATAGTACATAGGGACAGGTCAAACCCATCATTTTCATGATTAAATGTTTCTCCTTTTTTTAATCTATAAGATATAGGGTCATATATAATGTTTAATATGTCTTTCCAACATACCTAGACATAAGAAAACATCAAGCCAAATCTATCAAGAAACAACCCCATACACATCTCAATACCACAACGAATGTAAATAGCCAAAACTAACCACTTACTCAATGAATATCACACATATTCATAGAAAATAACATATCATAAAGGATTCCTGAAATAGGCTAACTTTTTATCCTATTTTCTCATAAAAATGATCCACACCATTAACACATGTACATGACATGATATCTTCTCTGAGAACCACCTACCAGTCATGGGTAAAAATCATTATCTATGATCTTATCTTTTTATCATCATACAAATTGTTTAAAATTTACGTTTGTTATCTAGTCTCATATTGTGACCCACTAGACCAAATATCCATGATTGAGATTCATAAACACATATTATATTTGATACCATCAATAGATTATTATATAGGAATTTCCAATAAATACATGGAAAAAATATTTCATTACATATATTCCATGGACCATTTAGGTTTGCATCTTTTAAAAAATAAAGAAAAAGTAGATTAATGAATCCCCTATTATTTGAATCTAATAGAAATATTTTCCATCATATATGAAAATACATAATCAAAAAATAGTCATCAACATTTTCCATAAATTATTCCATACGTGATATCCTTTTAAACATATCCCATGTACTAGTATTACTCAATACATGGGGAATAGAAACATAATAAAGGGGTGATATAAAATACTTGGTAAGGAAAATAGATTAGTTATTCCATCAGAAAGTACTTCATGGATATGTAATATGTAAGGAATAAATTATCATTAATTCCATAAAATACATGTCCAATACATCATTTTTTCTGTAAGATTGAATTCTATACATCTTTCAAATTTGGCATGAAAACACTAAATATTGAAACATGTTTGTATGTTAAGATGTATCAATGAATTTATGGGACTTATAATTTTTCCCCACTAAGCACTTTTTTAGGTAAAATTCATTCACTATAAAATTCATCAATGCATTTCATACCATTATCTTAGGAACTTAAGGATAAATAAAAAACATGGATATTCATATAATGAAAAATATGTAATTTCATTACACAATCAAACTTTTATAGATTCCAATAATCCTTGATAAGTTTTAATACTTTTCACCATATAAATAAGAGGGATAACAAGATTATAAAAAATATATAGAAAAAGTATTATTGGTTAAAAAATATATATTCAACCTACCAATGATCATTCATATTGGAATAACAGTAAATGAAACGCTAATACATTTCTGCATGTCAGTAGAATAATGTCTACTATAGGTGAACATAATTCCATATGAATTCTATAAAATATTATGTTAACACCATATATATTAATGAGTATATGGATTTCAATAATTAAATAATATGACCATAATACATCAAGATTTTAAAATTTCATGGTTTCAATAGAATATAACCTATGATAGGAGAAATATTTTTCATAGTATTTATGTTGTAGGAATATATATCCCAAAAAGAAATTATTTAATAAAATATAATACAATATTTTTGAATTGTTTACCCAACATGAATGTTATAAGTTCAATATAATGATCATAACTCAATGAATGAATGTAAATTTACAAAAAGAATTTCTATTTGGGAAACAAGGAAATCAATATAAACATGAATAAAGTATTAATATTGGGACAATAAATCGCATGAAGTATAAATATTATAATAAAAATATTTACATGGTTTGTGAATTCTTAAAAAACAAAAAAAATGTTGTCCATAATTTTATATGTACCAAAGAAGTTGAATTGACACTACAAAAACCCATACAACATTAGAAACATTTTAATAAATAAAATAAAAGGCTTGGATTGTAATTAAACATTGAATAAAATTATTAAAAGATCATTCATGACATGATATCTCAAATATGTAGTATATACACCACATAAACTGAATTAGGTTCATAATAGAAAACATGTTACCAAAAGAGGAATTTGATACAAATCACCTCACATCGATCCAAATTTTTTATGTACTTGTAAAAAATCATGAATAATTAGATTATTTTCATTGAATAAATAGTAAAAAATATTCATAAATATATAAAAATATAATACTCATTTATAATAATTATATAAAAATATTTATTAGTTATTGATAACTTATTTTCGACATTGTGTTAGAAATTTTTATCGCATTGAACTAGTTTCATAAAATTAGTATCGGAATTAATTCATACTGAATATTTCATTAATAAAATATAATTAAATTTACTGGAATAGATGATCCATGATAGATATAAATGTTATAATTTGATTCCCTGTTATTCTTTGTTAAAAATCATGAAAATTAAATCGGTGATGATCTTGTCTTAGTTATTCTTAATGATGAACAGTTTTTTTCAAAATTAATGTCTTAAATATTAATATATCATTAAAAAACAAAAAGTAAAACATTATTTTCCTATTTAAATAATTTTATTCCAGTAAATAATTTCATCATGGTAATATTTGATATAAATTCATTGTATTTTTCATCTTGGTTTTCGAATAATCCCAAACATGAACATATCATGATGAATTGGTGATTATGATATAGTTTAGTTGTAATACCATTACACCATAGTAATAATATTATTATTTACTATTTATTAGATTGATATATCAAAATATTTAATAAGCATAAATATAATATAATTTATATAAATTCAATACATAGAAATAATATATCATGTTGCTCATAGTTTGCTCGTTATAAATTAGTGAATTAATGATAATCATTTGTTGATTATACATATAATATGTAATAAAAGTTTTTATAAAATAAAATTATTTATTTCATAATGAAAATATTTCATCTTTAAATTCATTCTAGGAAACATTAATGATGGGTGGAGATGAAAAATAAATTTTGATTCAAATAGTGATGGTGGCCTGCACGTCTGCATGAACGATAATTTAATTTTCATTAATTGATGGGAAAAAGACTAGAAAAAGAAAATATCATTAGTATAATAAAATTAATATATATAAATTATCATTATATCATTATATTATTATTTAATGATTGAATTTTAATTAATATAATTAATATAAAATGCAATATAGTTGATAAAAATGACGTTGACTACTGGAATTTTCCATTAAAGTCACCATAGAATTTAATATATTAAGGTAAATAACTGTAAAAAACATATTTCCAATGTATGAGCGGGTGATAGTATTACACAACTGGTATTTTTTAAGAATAAATTTGAGGAATCGAAATGTAATGATGTGGAGAAATGGTTGTCATTTTATCATTAAGGGAAGGCTAGTTTCGGGATCACCCTTAATGGTTACAACAATTTCATGTAACTATTCCAATTTTATTATAACAAATAGAAACAATTGGAGGGGAAAGTGAGTGTGGGTCAAAACTCAAAGTAGCCACTCATATGGGAGGCATCTATAGTGAATCATGTATTTTTCAAGAAACCTTTTTAAATTTTATCTTAATTTACTTTTTTCCTCGATAAATTTTTTTTTGTAATTAATAGTAATGAAATAATTAACAAAACACATTGACCGAATTTTAACATTATAATTTTAAATTTTATTAAATAAATTTCAAATAAAATTTATTTTTAAAAGATTATTTTTAGATTACCGCACAAAACATGTAAAAATAGTTTTTTTAAAATTTATATTTTTAAGAATTAAATTTCTGGGGATGACCATTTTCTAAAAAAAATAATTTCACATTACATAAATTAGATTATTAAATAAAAAAATTATGATGATTTCATGCTATGAAAAAATTGAATCACAATTTTGAAGATACTTGATTCGAGGAAAAGAACAAAAAATGTGTCTATTAATGTAATATTTAAATTTATTTTTAAAATGTTGAAAATGTGATTTATAATCTCAAAAAATATATTAAACTTCATAAATTCATACCTCAAATACATATTTTATTACATTAGTTATTTTTAAACTTCTAGTATACAAATACATAATGATAAAATCATAAATAAATTAATTTTCAATAAACAATATTTTTCCATTAAAAAAACTATTTTTTAAAAATACCCAAAATTTTATATTTTTCTATTATTTTTGTAATAAAGAAAAATATGACCACATTTTTAAAATAAAATTATAAAATTTATAAATCCCATTGTTGAATAAAATCATAAAATATAACGAAATCCCATTTTTCGAAAAATTACATTTTACAATATTAATTTTTTTAATTGTGATTTTATATCATTTATGAAAAAATATTGTAATGTAATTATTAATATAAAGAATATTTTTTCATTATAAATCATAAATTTCTTAAAATATAAATGCATATCAAATGAAAAAAAATATTAAAACAATATTTCTAAGTATAAAATGGTATCGTTAGTAATTTTAGGTATAATAATTGAATTTTATTTATATATAATGTAGAATTGTTAATATTAAAACAAATATATCACAAATTAATTACACATATTCATTCCTAGTAATTCAATAACTTGGTTTTGATAGTCATACATAAATATATCATGAATTAGTTTATGTTTGGTATCTAATGATGAACAAATTATTTATAAAATTGCATCATTTAAAGAGAATCAAATATTGTGATCTTGAGGTGATACAAAAATTCACCAACATAAGTAAATAAGAATAAATTCCAATGTTATTATGGATGAAACATCATAAAATTATTAATAGAATTTTATTTAACCAAAACCAAAACATAATTTTAGGAAGGACTCGCATTTCATCTATATTTTAGTGTTTGTGGTTTTCTGGTTCCATTAAAAACTTAAAATCTATCTCCACATTGTCTTTATATGAAATATCAATAAAAATTTATATATTAAAATATCTATTAAAATTTAATTACAACAACTATTTGACTAATATAAGTTAGATTCAAAATTAATTGGTCATTATCAATGTTTAAATGCATATAAAATCAGTCCCATGTTTTTATAACTCGAGAACCCTATCGAGCCTCATTCATTATCCAAATACATATATCATTATTCCTATGTATTCATACATTTTTTTCATTTTTATCATTTATAAATTGTCTAAATTTTTACAATTCATTATTTATCTAGATATCAAACTCTTAATTGGGTTGATAAGAAGTCATTCAGAAGTTATGAAGGAAAAAACCTTATAAATTGATTACAAGAAAATTATTTAAACAATACCATTACTTTAATAACTCATTTATATATATCTAAAGTTTACAAGAGGTTACTAAAGGAGTTATCTAACTAGAATGAAGTAATACTACTAAATTAAGGAAACACTAAACAAATAGATATAAAATAAAAAAATAACCAAACCCTCAAATAATTTAAATCTATTGTTAGGTATAAATCACATGAAGATATAAGTCATAGATAGTAAATAAAACACCCATATATGTGAATACAATGGAACCCTCAATCATAAGAAACATACTGATGAAACGTAAATCCTATATTCCAATTATGACACATGAAAATGCACATGCACTTATCATTCTTGGTACGAGTAAAAATAAAATGAATCATTAAATCACAAAAACGTTCACCACATTATGTGGAAATTAGTCAACCATAAAATTTAAATAAATACCAAAAATTAATACCCATTACTACCTATATTTTCGACTATAAGTTTTTCTATAACTCCCATGATTAATCATATTAACCGATACTGATAGTGTCATAGTCGCATGTCTACCAATACAAAATAGTAAGACAAAAGAAAAGAGGATTTGATACCACATTGTAACACCTATTCCATGATTCCATTGTACTATTCCCCCATCAAATGAACCACATGGCCTCAATAACACCTCTAGGTATACTGAAGGATATAGACTAGTGGTGAGGGTCTAAGAGTAATCTATATCAAGACTATTATGTCATTACATTGACCATTGACCCAATATCCTAGAGTTGGTGACAAATATATTACATTAGAATATATACAAGGAATAAAATACTAATGCCATTATTAGTTTTGTTGTTTTAGGAAACTCTATACATACATGAAACCAATTTTATAGTCATGGTTAAAAATAAAATGTAAAACATATAAACAAAATATTAACTGCAGTCTTGAAAACTCATTAAAATAATTCTTATTCATATCTAATAGAGAGAAATAAAAATAAGGGTGAGCTCAAATTCAAGTTAAGTGTTAATTATAGTGTAATAATTCATAAAAAACTAAATAATAATTAATATAGAAAGTTAAATAATTTAAGACATATTACATTTAAATAAATTGACATCATGAAGAGATTAAGCATATTTAATATAGCATGGTATATAATGAAAAATCATAAAATATAATCAATAAAATGATAATTAAATTCATATATAGATAATATATTAGAAAAATTATTCTAGGTAAAAATAATTTAATTATGAATGGGGGAAATTAATATTTATTGGGCATCATGTCTCAGGAACACAATACCTCTACTACTAAAGGCATTTCACAAGCTGTTTAAACTATTGGTATGAACATATTAAACATAGAAAACTGATTTGTCTTAGAATCCCTATAGATGTATTGAGGTGATGTATAATACGACGTTCAACCATTCACTATAGGTCCAAATAATTCACTATATATTGAATAATCGATTTAATTCATGAATCAATAATTCTTATCATCAAATATTCTTATTGACTAAATGATACATATTTATAAATATTTTCCCACTTATTCAATAATATTTTAAGGTAAAAACATAATGAGAATTTGGTATATGTTTTAGGAATTAATGAAATCCATCATGAACGAATTTTAATATTTAATAGAAATTTCGGTTCGAATGAAAAATTATTAAAAGAATATGATTGTTTCTAGAGATAGTTAAAAATCATAAAAGAATGTTGGATTTTTCAATAAAATTTACCGCTTTGTAATTTTTAATTTCATTCCAATTGTATGATATAACTCTATTTTAAACCCAAAATACCATGAAAATTTAATTAATGATGATAATACAAGAAAGAGGGAATTATATACACCATGTAAAATTGAATGGGTGGATAATAACAAATAATTATCAATGGAATAAAAATTGAAACAAAATCCCTTACCTCATGATTTCAATTCATTGAACATGATTTTACCACATTTAAAGTGGTTTTAAAGATGTTATTAACTTAGAAATTGATGATATTAATATTTATAATATGATATATGACCCTTTTATATCATCTTATTACTTGTTTGTTAATAATCTTTAATTATTTTCATTGTTTTGGGTATAAATTTCCTTGTTTTCTTATTCACACTTTGTCATGAATATTCTAATTCTTACACTTATTATATAGTTTCATCATCTTGAGATTAATAATTATAACATATTTATAGCATTTATACCTAATTGTTTCCTTTAAAACTAGTCATTAGTTATGGTTATGAATGATTAAGTATGTTACAATCATGGAGACAATAAGTTATTCATACACATGAGTAACATTCCCATTTTCTAATGATCATTTTGGAATGAATGTAAAAGAAATATAATATTTTCATAATGATTATAATATATTTTATAACATATTATATATTAATATATATCATCCAGGTTGGGTGGTTATGATAAATAGTTACATTTCATCATAAAGGTATTAGTCCAGAAGTGTACAAATGATGTCATCATATTTAAGAGAGTAAAAAAATTAGGAAATGAAATGATATATTAACTTTAAATTATTATGAATATGACATGAATATAATAATTACATAATTATATCGCATATGAATAATAAATTTATCTTTATTAACTTCCATGTGAAGCATTAGTGAAAGATGAATCACATCGGTTCCTGAGTTGGTAGTCTATCGTGTATATGAATAATATTATCATGTCCCTGATGGAATGGAATTAAAAAAATGATATATATATATATATGTTACATAATTTCTATAAAGGTATACATATTTCATAAATATCATATATATATATACACTTTATTTCCATCATCCTACCCAATTATGAATGTTGGTAACAGAAGAACGAATGACATCAGTTCACAAAATGAGAGTTTATCTTACACATGAAAGATTATTTTGGTAACCCATTAGATGGATATAGAAATGTTTGTAGGCCAATTAGATATTATAAATATAACCCATTCTATTTAATATATTAATTTTGTAATGTCATTATGATTTAATAATAATTGGAGGAGGTATAAAAAAATTCTCATTATAGAACATTACTTCTTCTTCAAGTATCTTACTTGGGTTTCCACTAAACCCTTACTAGTATGGTTTTTAGACCAAATTAAGGATTTTAAAATTATGTTAGGGATCTTTATAAGTTCATTGGGTAGGTATTTTAATAAACAATTTGGTTTGAAGGTGTGAATAAGAGAGGAGATCGGTTTCCTTTTGTTATAGGAGTGGGATTTTTGTAATTACCCAAAAGTATTCCCTAATGGGAGGTATCTCATACTCCAAGTGGCTCAAAATCATATAATTAATGGGTTTTGTTATTTTATAGTCAATAAAACCCTCCACCAAACAATTAAACACATGTTTTAAACATTTGTTTCATAACATTAATGATTCAATACTTTTACAATTTTGGGTTTTCACTATCGTATCTATTAATTTTAACATACCTGATTTATAATTTATAAATAAAATAAAATTTTCGTCACTAGATAATTTGTACCCAATTATTATAAATATAATTTTTAATTTAAAATATATAAATAATATATTTGTTGAAAAATATTTTTCACACAAGTTCATGTAATGTGTAAAAACATCGCTTTATCTATAATCACACAAACCTAATTATTACTATTTGTGGATCAATATATTCGTTTTTAAATATAAAATTTGTCCATTAATGGACCATATTTTTTATTTATTAATACATTAAAATCATTTTTTATAATATGGAATTGTAATTACTTTTTAATAATTTAATAAAATATCATTAATTATAAAATAACAATAATGCCGGTTTTCCCCATGAATGACAGTCCTTGCTCGAAATTTTGAAGATATCTACGAGAACCATAGATCTACAGATCATAGAACCAGAAAAATGAGTGAAAATACATTTTTTTAAACAAGTTAAGGCATCATCATAGAAAAGGTAAAGGATTTTAAGCATTATATCATATTTCATTTATCGTTGAAAGTAAAATAAAATCATTGGAGTCATTGTTTACTTAAAAAGGATTATTGACATTTGGGGATTTGAAGGTGGGAAGATGAAATCAATGGGAAAGAGTATTTACAAATTTTCTTTCCATGTATATATATGAAATCCAAGGCAGGTGGGTTTGGTATTCTGAACCTGAAACATGGTTTCCTCAGGATATACGACTAGGATCCCTTTATTAATCTATTAAATGTTCAAAATTTTTAGACATCGATTTAGATATGAATTTATAGTTTGAGCAAGCTCTTATGGTACCCCCAAATATTGTGGGAAATTCCCTTAGCTATTAGTTTCCTAATCAATATGTAAAAGGATATTGAAAAGGAAATATTTGTTAATTTTTCTCATTTACTTATGGTGGTTGATATTTATTCAATTTTTATAAAATCAGTGGCTCTTTCAGTTGATGATTTTCATATTGATTTGAGGATTGATAATGAAAAACATCTTGATTTATGTGTAGGTTGCTACAACGTTGGACATACATTTGATAAAGGTGGAAGAAGACTTGTTTGTAGCTCATGTAGGGTGAAAGGTCATTTATATAATTTTTTTAGGAATTATCATGTCATGTTACTATCATAAAAGGATACCAATGATAATGAAAGGAAATATGGTAATATGGATCCTATCATTCATGATCATGATATTCCGTTGAAGAATGTTGAAAAGGTGCTTACTCATATCCTATAAAAGGACCTGATTAATAAGGCGCCTGAAGAATGAGATCTGATAGATCATTATACTATTTATGAGGGCGGAAAATCTGATCAATCTAACCATTTGGGGTGGGTAGAGATAAGGGATATATTATAGTACCCTCATAAAAACATATTATTGTCATATATTGTTGATGGGACTGAGAAAACTATAAAGGTAGGTAGTTTGGTAGATCACGTTTCTTAAATATCCATTGATATGGGTAACTGACATGCGATTGAGAAGAATTAATCACATGTCATTGACAGAATAAAGCAGGGTGAACATGATATTATGGTGCATCTAATGATGGATCATGATTCAAGATTCATTAATGACTCTATGAAGAATCCTCTCATTATTTAAGAACAAGAATGGTATTTTAAGTAAATTAATACTTGTAAATGAGTTTGGAGTCTGAAAATTCATAGATGATGACATGGAAACTGGGCTAAACATGTGTCTAGCTAGTCTTATAGGTCTTTAACAAATGGTCTTACTCAAGAGTAGGTTGAACACAAAGTAAAGTACTTTGTTCTTTTCTATCAGAAAAATTGATAGTTCAAATGGGAGTCTACTGACAACATCGCTGATCAAGACTATATGGAGGATCCTGGTTCTACCCTTTTTGTAGTTTTATTTTCTATATGTGTAAATTTCTTTAATTTTTATTGTTCTATGTCCTCTTTATATAATATCTATTATTTTTCCAGAACTTTTGTTGGATCAGGCTCACCTGCCTCCTGAACCCTTTTGGTAATGTGTTATCATTTCTTAATCATTTTTAGTAATTATTTTGTATCAATAAAATTAAAATATATAATTATGAGATAAAAAAATTATATTTCAAAATAAATTTTATAACTGACAAATTTTCCTTCCCTATCTCACTAAATTATTAATATTAATATCATGAAAGGTTATTTTCTTCTTTATTAAACTTATTATATAGGCCACATTCATTAAAATGTGTTCTAAAAAATATTTAAAATAGATCCTAGGATAATAAGGTTATAAATATGGACATATAATGGGTTTTAGAAAAAAAATTATTTCATTTTAACCCTTAAAATCTTATTTTTACCCTTATAGAACCATTTAAAACATAATCATGGTAATTAATCTTCATTATTTGCAATATTAGTTTTGGTGGAAAATTATGTTTACATTATTATACAATATAAATTATGTTAATTCCAAATATGTAATGCATTTTCCAAATTCAATTACCATAATTTAAAATTATTAACTTAAAATTAATCCTACATATGTGATTAGAAAATATGTTTTTAAGGATAAAATTTTAGAAATCATAAGATTTTTATATCAAAAGTCAGTATAAAAATGATTAAAATGACATAAATTATATTAATTGATATATAATTTAAATATTTTTTATTCATAATTGAATCAAAATATAAATTTAATTTTATATATTATTAAAATGAAAATACTATTTTCAATTAAAATTTATTATTTTTCATTATTCATAAAAAAATGATTTTTTTTGAAATGGCACAAAAGAACCACCAATTAGATATTAATATTCTGATTTAAAAATGATGATTATTTTTTGAAATATGTTTTCAAAACGTGTTAAAAATTAATTCTAAATTATGTGGGCAGAGCGTCACTACATAATTTTTTGTTTAAACATGCTATTATGTGCATTACAAGATATCGATGGAATTAAAATTATTCTAAAATAAATTTATTATAATGTATTGGGGTTTTACACTATTTATCATATTGTAAAACAAATTGTAAATATGAAAAACATTGTATAATAATAAAAACCTAAAAAATAAATTGTAGGTGTAAAAAAATGTGTAACATCCCACACAATATCAAAATGAGGGTATAAACATTGAGAAAGGTTTACATATTAGTAAAAAAGGTATAAAAATCCCACTGTAATAAAAAAAGGAAAACCTCGAATGGAATAATAACCCAATATGTCCTGATCTGCAGCTTTACTCTCAACTTTAGACCTAAAAACTAGCCATAAAAATAAAAAATTACATTAGGCCTCTCCCTGGACCTCTAACCTATAACCATTTTTCATATTCTCAAGTGAAAAATTATCAAGGAATCTAGGGAAGCATGTGAGTATTACTCAATATTACACCACCAATGATGTCAAATACCAACCCAATAGGTTATTTTGTAGTATAATGGAGTTCAATAAATAAATTAAGCAGTAATAATTCCAGTCTAAAAAAATGAACTGAACCCAATGAATCCTTGGGTATAAATATGACACCCTAGGCCGACAATACCTACTTGGATAATTTCATTCTCTTAACATGGTTGAAGAATCGTGTATTAAATTAGTTCAAAAAATAATTACTAAGGAAACCAAAATAATACATCCCAATATAAATCTATGCTACAAATATGGGAATTCCATCCTAGAAATCCCCATAAAACCCATAAATCAGGTTTAAAATCAATGGATCCTCGAAATATTTAAAAATAATTGATCAATTTGAATACAAGGATTTTGTGTGAGGCGTTACATAAAAATAATTGACTAGTTTAATGTAAAATAATTATTCAGTGACATTCAACATAGGGTCCCCTCAATAATCAAGGCCATTAATCTGTGTAATTCAATAAAAAACATTAACCTATTCTAAGGGGTTTTCCACATATCATTCATGGAAATGTGTGTATGTAAAATACTTTAAAATAGTGAAGGGTGTCAATATAATTCTAAATAATTTAATCTAATAATATCTCTACTCCTTAAATTCATATGAGTGTCCTAGAGGAATCCAAGGCTCATCTATCGCATTCCTCCCAAATTATTTCACAAGGAATCGAAGGAATATTCTATGGTATTCAAAATATAATATTCAATTAAATTGTTATGAAAAAACATATTAATGAAAATTGAAACATTAAAATTATTTGTCATTTTAATAAATAACCACCACTTTCAATCCTTTTTAAAATATAAAATTCTAACAGTATAAGAAAAAACCCCATTTAATCCAAATTAAAAATTAAATTATGATTTACAATGCTATATAAACTACAGGTTCCTATGGTTCATATTATGAAACTGGTATTCCTAAATAAACTACTATTTTTTATCAATATCCTTAAACCACAAAATTAATCCACACATTTTAAAGGAATAAGATAAACCCTCAAAATTAATTTTTATAATTATGGTCCATCCAAAACTGATATTATTTTATAATATCAATGTGGTTTTTATGTCATCTCTAAGGGACCACTCAATTTTGTTTAAATATTAGTTCAATCATCTAGTGATCCAGAGATAATATAAATGACACAATGAAATAAAATATTGATAAATTATGGTCAATGAAATTAGAACGCATATTGTAACCATAGAGAGACCAAATATTCTAATATCGTCCTTCAGTTCAAGAAAAAATTAGATAAATTTATATACCATACAAACAAACTAAAAATATTGTATATCCCACATTAATATTGTATTAACACAGGAAAAATAACATACAATGAAAATATGGATGCGGACTCTTATACTTGTATAAATCATTCCAACTCATCTAATGGAATACAAATGGAAATAGACCTGGGGAGTTCAATAGAAATGAGGTAGAGGAAGAGGAGGGTGTGTGTCGGGGGATACTGGCTAAAATAAACTAGAAAAGAGGTTTAAAACATACAGGTTAACAAGGGAAAAAATAATTTCAACATCTTAATGAGTCCCATAGTTCCCAAATCTATGTGATAACTATGAAATCCCCCAATATCTACGACTAACCTTTTTTCATGAGTATGTTTCATAGTTTACAAAACATACTCTAGTCATGTGAAATTCATCTACCAACATTTGTGATGTTTTTCATGTGTTCCTAGAGCCTCATTCATGGTTAATAATGTACAAACCTCTCTTGTAACATCATGTCACTATATTTTAGTTACTCTTCATCCTCGTATTTCTATTATTCTATGTTTGAGTCTTTTTAGGGGTTCTTCATGTTATTTTTGGAATCTTTTTGAGGATCATTGGGTTATGCATAGTTTTCACATACCCTGCGCCCAGCCTATGAAACCCTTGAAACCCAAAATAGTGGGGTTTTAAATGGTTGTATCATGGTATGAAAAATCATTATCCCACCTGGTAGATACCATGCACCCATGTGTGGTGGTTCTTGTGTAGTTTTGACAGTTTTAATAATGATGCGACCTTTCTTAGATAACTGTGAAAATAGTGTTTTGTTATTCAAAAAAAAATAAAAATTTACGAACCCCTATGTAACCTCCCTAAAAAACCAAAATATAGATATCAAGAATTTTTATGCTTTTTTGGAACAGAAAAACCATTGTATATCCTCTATATACATTCGTAGTCAAATCGGAGCGTGTTGGATCTTTTTCGATTCATCTTCTGTAAGTGATTCTCCTCTAATTATTGGTCTCTTGCTCCGCCTTCCATTCTTCAATATATTTTATTATATCATCATTTGTTTTTTTTGATATATACTCCATTTATTTGGATCTTGAATCTATATTGTTTTTATAGATATTTTTTTTGTCATTCATCGTTTACAAATTTCATTGTCGGTGTTGAGTTTAGATATCGTGAAAAAACGGTAACTTGTTTTGATTCATATTTCACCATATAATAAAACCTTGATTTGATTTATTTGATTTATATTTCATTTAATTGATTTATAGAAGCCAAATATTATATTTATTGTAATATAAATTCACTTTTCTTTATATTTTGTGGAAATCCCTAAATTCTAATGGAATTGGAATTTGGAACGTATTTTATAAATAGATGAAATTTGTATATTGATTTGAGAAAATATATTAAATTTAATTGGTTAAATCAGTTTATTTGTTTTTATTTGTAATGGAATTTATTGATTAAAAAACCCCTGATTTGGCTTTTAATGTTATTTTTAATTTGAAAAAAGGAATATGGAAAATTAAACATTGAGTGATGATTGGGAATTTTAAATGAAATGATTTTCCCTTTTTCCAAATTATTTTTGAGAACATGCGAGCCTGGTAGTAACTAGGTTATTTGGAACAAGAATAATAGGATGTATATTCTCTTGAAACATATTGACTGTAAAAACTCCTATAAAAACATAATCATGCAGATCTTATCTCAGATGGGAAAATTTTGAGCCTTATTTAGCCTAAACCTGTGGGACGTGTGTACACATCTCCATGATCAATATTATGATAGTGTTAGGAAGCTTTAATTTGGAACTATAATTCTATAGGACATATGAACATAGTTCTTATTATGAATATTTGGATTATAAATGTCCTTGATGGTAAAACAAGTTTTCTAATTCCTTGTTATTTATAATATTATATATATATGTTCTATAGTTTATCTGTGTTTGGAATGTTTTTACAACATTGTGAAGTGAATAATGTATTATTTTAAATGATTAAATGTTCTTACATTACTTATTTATTTAAAATTAAAATCCTAATTAAGTTTATTTTTATATTATCTTATTCTGTAACACTTCATGAGACCCTATAGGAATTTTAGCTCACATCCTAGCATTTCATTCAGGCATTTTTAGACTTTATTTTACTAGGTATGAGAAAAAGGGAAACCACCTCTTGGATGTGGTTTATTTTCATGATCTATTAAGATGGAGTGTTGTGACTCTGGGTATGTTTTTCTAATTCGACTCTATGTACATTAATGTTACCTACCTAGTTTCTATTACATTCTCTCCAAGGAGATTTGAGCATAATAATATGTGTTTGATATCTTCTATTGTCTTATAGAAAAATTCATTCACTTTTTATATATCATGATTTCATGTGCTAGTCACAATCCATGGGGGATCAGGAATGCCTTTTGATTCCACTTTATCATGAATTTTTATAGATATCTTGGTACCCTAATACCCAAGAATGAACTAACATGGATCGAATGAGATTCTAGTCCCATTTAGGCAACAACTTAGGAATCTTAAAGGGTTGAATCTCAATGTCATGTGTAGGAGTTCCTTCCTTATAATCCACCAACATTCTGCATCTCTTATGTTCTTTAATTACCTGAGGAATGGTTCATAAATATAGAGATTTGGTTTGATTCAATATAAATTAAAAAACCTACTAAGGTAATCTATGATACCTATATATTGGAGGGACCTAGAAAGAGATGGTGGGATTTCATGTTGACGAATAATAAGTATGATGTTTTAGAGTTTAAGAACATTAAAGAAATTTCAAATGATCTTTTCTATCTAGTATTTATGTTGTTGTCTATGCATATGAAATTTTCAAAATTTTAGTAGGATGACAGGACCATGACTGACTGTTCGAATTGATTTGATGGTCTTCTATATTTTTCAACTGATATTTTATTGAAAGAAAAGATGAAGACTCAATGGTTTAAAGTGGAACATTGATATAATAATTGTTCATTGGATTTTTTTGTAATCTATGTTCTTATAATGATGTGTTAGATAAGGTGTTGATTGTCAATAATAATCTAGATGGTGATTCCGGGATGACATGAGTTCCATTTTCTCAAATTAGCAGATCTATGAGTTCCCATAATATGAAGGAAAATTATGATGACTATCCTAGTGGATCATTGTACTAGGTTTCTTCTAGAACCTATGCAGTGCCTAGAAAATTCCCTCTAACATGATTTTAGTATGGAATGCATGGGAATTTGAAGACACTTTATATTGTGGTACCCAAGATATGTTGACCATGTGCACATTCATGACACTTGTAGATATTATTATATTTTTTTTCCCACATATACTTTTATTGGATTATTAACACCAAAAATTTGTGCAGTGCAATTTGAAGCTTTATTTTCAATGGGGTTCTAGACATAGTCTTCAAGAATGATGCTTTTTAAAAAAAGTGAAAGTGTCCTCAGAGGAATCAGATATGGTTCAAAAAATTGTGAGAGATAACGTCATTATAGCTTCATCCATAGTGACAACATTATTTGACACAATTTCCTCTCATTTTTTTATATCGAATCATTTTTTGAACCAATAAAATCTTATTATGGATATTTTATCTTATGTGATAGAGATTTATACACCCCTTTAATCAAATAGAGAGAGAGAGAGAGAACTTCATTTTCTTGATTGTGCATTCACTTTATCAGATATCTATCTAACATGGGATTTTATAGATCAAGACATGAAAACATTTGGTATAATTTTCAGGATAGAATTCATCATTTATACTAAGGAAAGAATTGATTTTTATCTTTTTATGGGTCACTTTTACCCCACCCAATGGCATGTGTAGTATCTTAATGGAGAATCATTTAAGAGGATGATTAGTTTCAGAAAATCATATCCAATGTTGGGGAAAGAAATAACTTTGTTTCATTTGACATGGAGATAGAATATTTGAGTGATCAACTCTCTCTGGTTCCCATTGATTCCCTGCATTTTTCTTTTTGTCTTCTTTATTTATCTATCAATAATAGAGGTAAAGTTATCTATTTATATATTTCATGTTAATTATCATGTATCCATAATATTTAACAATATGGAATCAACTAAAATGAGTGAGGTTAAGATCTAGTTGAATGACTTTTTATGGAAAGTATTTATATTCATGAATGTGTCACCTTGGGAGGGGCGTTTTCCCTAAATATGAAAGGTTAAGGGACACTTTTACAATGTGCTGATTATTGGAAACTCAATCAATTGATGGTAATGAACAATTAATTTTTTCCATAGATCAAAGATATTTTTGACCAATTGAAAGGGGTAAAGCGGTTTTTGATTATTGATCTTCGATATGGTTTTCACCAGTTGAGAATAAATGAATCTAACATTTTTAATCCCACCTTTTAGAGTAGGTATGGTCATTATGAGTATCTTTTAATTCCATTTGGTCTGACCAATGATCTAGTAGTCTTTATGGATTTTATGAATAGTATCTTCCAAAGGTATCTTGATATGTTCTTGGTGGGATTTTTGGATAAAGTCATGGTATACACTACATCTGATGAGGGTTATGTCCATCTTCTGAGAGAAGTTATGAAATTATTGAGAAATCATCACTATTATCGAAAGCTATTGAAATGTGGTTTTAGGATTTATAAAGTCATTTTCTTAGGACACGTGGTATCAGAACATGGTATCTATGTTTATCCTAAAAAGGTGAAAGTTGAAATGAAATGGAAGTTACCACATATTATTTTTGAGATTCGGAGAATGTTGTGTTTATCATAGTATTATCACTGTTTTTATGTATTTTATATGTTTTATTCTCTGATGGCCTCACTCACATAAAATGGGGTATAGTTAAATTGGGATGAGAAATTTTAGAGTTATTTTGTTCAACTAAAATTTATTTTCACTTATAAGTTGTTTTTGAAACATTCAAATGTCGAGCACAACTATATAGTCTTCTGTGACCCATCAGGATCTATTTTTGATATATTTACTTATGAATGGTCACCGATGGTACATAAAAGATTAGGCCACCTAGGATGAATTATCAAACTCACCACCTTGAACTTGTATCTATGAGGCATGTGCTTTATAGTTGGTAACATTACCTTTTTAGATAAAGGTTCACCATGTATTCTTAACATAATATCATGAGTAATTTCTTATCTAAAAAATTATTTTTATATATTCCAAATTCATTGGGTGGAGTACCTATAATATATTAATTAAAAAACTTCCTATAACCCAATCAAATTGAATACCATTTTTGATTATTTTAGTATGAAAATTTTGACCCAGGTGGTGAAGGAATCATTTGAGTAGTACTACATGGATCTATTTTCAATGTTTCATATATGATTTCAGAAAATGGTGGATGAGGTTGTCTTGTCTAGTGTTCAATTTACCTTAACTCATATTGAGATGATTCTTCAGGAATACAAACCAAAATTTGAGTTCTATAAAATTATATACTCTTTTTATGGTAGGGAGAATGTTTTTGAGTGTTCATTCTCTAAAAAGGGTCTTTATTTTAATAAAAATTATTTTGTTGTGTCATTATATATCAGGAAAGCTGTGATGGTGGATTTTCATATTTTCTAATGGGTTGATCACCTAGTAACCAAAAATTTGTTTTCTATAATATGGTTCTGATTTTGGTGGAGGTTTGTGAGATGGGACATTTATGATTTTCTCTCTCATTGTTATATGTGCCAAAAGGTCAATGCCTAGCATAGAAGACCATTAGGTTTTCTTCATCCATTTCTATTTCTAATGTGTAATTAGGATGGGATATTTACTGCCTATTTGGTTGGTTTTATACAAACCTAGAAAAGATGAATGCGATAATGGTTATGATCAATATGTTGGAAATATCAGCTCATTTTATACCCATTCATCATAAAACCAAGGTTACAGAGCTGGAAAATCTCTCTGTAAATTGACTTTTTTCATTAAGTTCCATATTCTATAGTCTATGATAGGAATCCACTTTTTTCTTCTCACTAATGGAGATGATTACAAGTGTCATTGGGATCTTAGGATCATTTTTGTATGGAATAAAATCCACAGTAATATTGCAAGAGAGAGAGGACTACAAAAAATCATCAATATATGCTTCATACCTAAATCATCAATTTTGGTTAATCAATGGATGATAATTTGATCGGGTTGAGTTTTCATATTATAATAGCCTCTAATGAAAAATTAGAATGGCTCTTTTTGAGGCATCATGTGAATGGTCTTGTAAATCTCTATTATGTGGGTCAAAGATATGTAAATGTTCTAGACAAGAATTGATCTTTGTTCAATATATAATAGAAATAATTTAGTTTATTTTTCAAAGGATACTGATATCATAAATTCAATATAAATCATAGGACTATCATAACCTTAGACCATTGCAGTTTTCATTTAGTTATAAGAGGTTTTGAAGGTTTTTACCAATTAAGGTCAATGGTAGATTGGGAGGAAATGGAAGAATTATACCCATTCTATGTGAACTTTCTGAGGATTTTGAGTAGCTGGGGGAATGTGGATTTATATTTATTAAATCATCCATAGTTGAATATGATACATAACATGTTCCATAAATCTCATATATGGAAATATCTTTCTGTTCCATCTCATGTTTTGAGCTGGAGTTATCTTGATATTGAGCCTAATTTATCTTTGATTGGTGACATAGTAAAGATAATTTCTCTGAAAACAAAAGTAATTTGTGGGGGGGTGGAATACCTTTGGTCACTATTCTATGGCAGTATGTTTTGGATTCACATGAGACATGAGAGAGGGATGCACTATTAAGAGAGAAATGGCCTCACATTTTTTATACGAAGACCTCCTGACATGATTTCTGGGGATAAAATAGTTTAATTTTTGGGATAATATAATATCCTATAATCATATTTCATGTACTCCTAGACCCTATTTTTTATTAGGATTTCAGTTATTCATTGTAAGGGTTACTTGAAGTGAATTTCAAAAAAATAATCTCTTTAGGTATGTCATTATTAGTGAATGGTATGGAAAAACCATGCATGAGCCCAATGAAAAATTTTGACCATGTATAGTGGGGGTTTTTATGGTTGGGGTATAGTTTGAAAAACTGTGTCCCATCAAGTAAAATCTATTATCCACATTATTGGGGCCTAAGATTATGGTTCATGGTTTATATAATCACAAGGAAGTTTTTTATACCTAAAAAAGTATCTCAAAAATTTAGGAACCCATGTTTAAACTCTCCCCCAAACCTAACTTAAGAGGTCAGAAATTCATATATCTTTGATGATTTGAAGAACACTTTTGGATCCTACAACCCAATTTCTTGGAAAATCAAAGCTTTGTGAATCACGATTGTTGCCTCTCCTGGATTTGATTATCCACCTTTTCTTTCTCTCTATATTTCTCTTATGTTCTTCCATATAGTTTTTTATCATCATTTGATTGATGGATCTAAAAACTATTGGTTTGTATCATGAATATTGGTTAATTTTCTAAATAAATGTTTTTATAATTTATTATTACATAATCCTGATGTGGGTGATGTGTTTAGATTCCATGAATTGAGGTATTCGGTTCTATTTTAAATAGTTTCTTTTAATTAATCCTTGTATTTATTATTTTATTTTAAAAAACATCTATTGATTTAGAAAATTTATGAAAATTTAAATTGAAATTTATTTTTCATAGAAATTTGGAAAAAACCTCTAATTCTAATGGAATTGGTATTTGTGTCATATTTTTGAAACTGATAGAATTTGTAAATTGATTCAATAATTTATATTATGAAATGGATTAAAATTAATTGTCAAAAACATATGATCAGTTTTGTATTGAAATGTTTTTAGTTGATGTATAAGTCATATTTTTGTTTTTGAAAGTGAGATTATGATTTTAAAAGGGAAATGGGAAATTTAATCATGAATTATGATCGATAATTTTAATTGAATGTATTTTCCCTTTTCAAACTGATTATTTCATCACATGTGATATTGGGTAGTTAGTGGGTTACATTTTAAAGCATGCTAGGATGTAAATTACCTATCAGTGGATTGACAATGAAAACTATATAAAAAAACCAAGTAAAGTGGAACTTATCCTAAATAGGATATTTTTGAGTCTTATTTTTCCAGAGTATGAAGGGAATGTATACAAATTGACATTATCACTGATATAATAGTGTGAGGATCCTACAACCAAACTATAAAACCATAGAGAAGATTAACATGGTTCTTATTGTGACTATATTGATTATATATTTCTTTGATTTTGATGCTTCTCTTACCAAGACTAGGGGTTTATTTAAACTCATTTATATAATGTATTTACTAAATCTATGTTTGAAATGTTTTTAAATCAATATGAAATGAAAAATATTTTGTATTGATTGTGAAAATTTACTTCCATACTTTTTTTCGTTAAAATTGACGGCATGATTTGGATTATTATTCTAGAATCTTATTATGGAAGACTTGGTGAAACCCTACTAGGTTTTTTATCTTAGACCCTAAGTTTAACTTCTGACATTTATATACTTTTTTCTACTAGTTCCAAGAAAAGGTAAAGTGTATATTGGAGGAGGTGGGTGTTCTTAATACTTTAGGATTGGAGGCTTCTAACTATTAATATATTTTTCTTACTAGAATCAGTATACTTTGATGATGTTCTATTTTTGGTTTCTGATATATCAATTTGGTTTTTGGTACATTATCCCTAAAGATTTTTGATAATTCTGATATGTATCTTTTATCTTCCACTATTCATATGGAAAATATATACCCTTTTTATATTTCATGATGTTAGATTCTAGTCACCAACCTATGGGGATCAAGAATTCCCTTCTGGCCATGTTAGTGATGGATTGATTATTAGGGCACTATGGTGTCTCTGAATGTTTGTGATATATAAAATCCAGGTAACGTGATTAGGGTACACGTTTATCAGAAACCATGTTTTATCTGTGAACCCCAAGATAAAATAAAAAAATGTGAAAATTTGAGACCAAACCCCTAGCACACTCTGTGTACCTCCTTCACTCCCTTTAACACCTATTCCAAGATAAAAACAACGTTTTTAGCAAAAAAAATCCAAGTCTTTTGAGCCTTTTTCAAGATAGGTGGTCATATATCATGTACTTGGATCTTTTTAAGCTTGTTCTAGTTTGATCTATCTCCCTTACCTATTCACAAATATTCATTTATCCTTTTACCAAGGAAGATTTTTCACTTTTGGTTGTGACTCCTAAATTTGATATTCAAGCCCTTCATGTTTTTAATCCATGTTTCAGAATTTGGGATTGGTAATATCTTACTAAAAATGTATATATTAAATTTTTTCAAACTCTGTATTAAAATATTGGAGTCTATATTAAATATACCACCACTAGAAAACATAGGTTTTATAAATTTATGATTTTTCTTCTAAAATCATATAGTAGATAACATATCTCTAAATAAGTAGAGGGGTCAAGGAAAAGTTGTAGGTGCACATTAAACCAAACTATTACTTAAATTTCCCTTATTATATTTTTAATGTTTAACTACTCATAATTATTTCATGTGCATAATAATTATCTTTTCTAATTAACTTTTAGTAATAATTTAGCTCTTTCAAATTTTTAAATAAAACCAATTCACCCCTCCCACTAGGAATTATTCCTTCTTAACCAAAATCAATAGTATGATGAACAAGTGTTTATACTATTCATTTAAATTCATATTGGTGTGGTGATTTTCTTTCTCCATTATCGACCATAGTGATAATTTCTAGTTTGTTTTACTTTGCATTTTCAACCACAAATATAAATAATATTTTAGTACTTAATCTTGATTATGAAAAGTAACTTAATAAAATTTATTTATTTATCTACTATTATTTTAACAAATACCAATATACCTCACCATTGTATTAAAAATATTCAATAACGTAAAATTCTAGTGGCAATGAATCATATTTCATTTCTCATAACCTAGATAAGGGTTTTTCGAAATTTCATGAAGGTATATAAGCATGTGGGTTAATCCAAATCCTTTAATTCAAAGATCAATGATATGTTGATTGGAATATACATTCCCGAAATAATAGACATAGATGAACATAAAAATTGACTTTACAGTCTACTATATATAACAAGGAATTATCCAGTTTATTTCAACATGGTGAAGTCAACCAAAAAATCATTCGAACTCCCTGTTAAATTGAAGTTCCCAAACATGGAAGAGGCCAACACTTCAATTTATAATTTCAACCTAAATAATGTGTTCGATTGTTATATCTGAATTAGTATTTCCCTAAGTAATTTTTTTAACTAATAGGTAAATATCCTATAATTTCATATTTAAATTCTTGTTAATAATATGTGGAATTTACGTAAGTGATTAACCATGTCTTGGTAAAATAATTTACACATAATTACATTTATTTTATTTCTATTATGGATTTAAATATATTTCAATTTACCATATATCTCACTGTATGATTTTGTTCAAATTATTAAAAATTTATAAATAGGAATAATCATCATTAAATTGTACATTTCTATATTTACATAATATTTATCAATCCTATGTGATTGTATAACACCCAAATAATGATATAATTAACCATAATATAACAAAATTATAAATAATGACATGATCATAAGATATTTTATTTTGGTTGATAACCCTAGTTAATGATGAATAAAAAAATGATCTATGGAAATACCATTACTCTTATATTAACTCCTAAAATAGTTCCCATAAAAACCCTTCTATAGTACTTTTTGGTTTCCATGTCGACTCTCAATTTTATCCACATCAATATGAACTGATCTCGTCTTTATAATGTATACTCACATGTAGGTGAAGAGAGCTAAAGATGTATGAATTCTATTTTATCACTCAAATGAGGAAACATAGGTCCATATTATTTTTAACAGGGATGTAAAATTTTTATACCAACAAAATAATAAATAATTATAAGATTTAATAACTCAATTTTAACAATCTTCTTAAATAATTAAACACGAATATAAGTATGGGTCTGCCTCAACACATGATCAACCAAAATGTAATAAAATCAAATAGTAAAAAATAATTATAATACAATCAACATGAATAAATTTTTAATGATTACATTTAAAAATAATATATTTTAATCAACAATTGATATTGTATTCAACACATGAAATATTATTTTAAAAATACATGAAATTAATATTGAATTTCTAAAAATTGTACTTTTTATGGGTCTAATTACTGTAATTAGAATCCCTATAAAGAAACCATGCACATTCATGGCTTGGTTATGTTAGTCGGGTCTGGGGTGAGGCCCAATCCATATACTATGTGAAGAGGATAGTTAGTAGGTAGTGCCATAGGACGTCACCTATTTGTATTTTTCAAAAACATTTTTTAAATAATAAAGTGTCAATACCCATAGGAATAATCAAGTAGACACCCATCCCCAATCAATGGGGTATATTTTTTCAATGTGAACTCCATCACTGCATAAATATCATATTTTTAATTACCATATCCTATCATGAAAATAATTCATCTAACACCAACAATTATCTTGATATTGCCTACTAAGATTCACCTACGGACACAACATTCAAGTATTAGTGACCCATGCACTATCTTGTTTCACTCTTCCCCTTTTTCTTCGGTATATATAAGTATATATATTTTTTATTTTTCTAAAAAAATCAAAATTTGAATTTCCATTATTTACTAATTTTGACTATGATTAATATGGTCTCAATACAATTAGGATCATATCAAAGCCCAATTTATGAATTATAAATTTTCAATTAAATATTTGTGTAGTCACTCTGATACCATTGATGGAACCATTTATTCATACACACATGTACTAAAACCCCCAAAAAGTTATTCTCCATTTCTTAGGTGTTATCACATAATATTTAAGGCCATATGAGGAACATTCATTCTTGATAAGATCATGCAATTGATCTTTGAACATGGATGATCTATTCTTATTATTTTTCTCTCTAATAGAGTGATATAATGGATAAAAAGGGGTGTAACTAAAAATTCATGAAAATGGATTCTGACACAATTTGTGGCTCATGAATGAGAAAAAAAGTTCAATTTCTCATTCCTGGATTTTACTTAATCCCTTTGAAATTTTAAACCACTTAAAACAAATTGAACAACTATGTAAATGTGTCATTTAAATAATCTTAATATTTTATTGTCGGATTACTATGTATGATATCTTATAATAAATCCAAATCAGTTCTTAAATAATCTATGATACACTACATATATTAAAATTTTAATACGTAATGGTTTGTGACTTCTCAGTCTATTATATTGGAATTTTCGGTCATTGGAAGTGGTCATATGAGGCTCAGTGAGAGTTTGGAGAAGTTAGGTTGTTAAAGGCTCATATAAAGAGGAGAAAAACATTATAACTAGAATAAATGACATGAAATTTGGTTTCTAAACATTTCATTGATTTTTTACATCATACTGACATTTTATATAGTCTAAATAAGAGTTTCAATACATGTAATATATTGGGGATTGAAAAAATGAACAGGCAACATTTTTTTCATCAAAAAAACAAACCTCAGGTATTACACGAAGTGAAAGGAAATTACACATTATGTGATACCCCCCGATCATTTTTTTAATTCTTTTCAGAAAAAAATTCATTCATTCGGTTGGTCTCTCTCTTTCCACTCATTTCAAATGAACCCTAGGTTCCCCAAGGAGTTCATCGAGCCCTATTCCTCCCTCTTAGATCTATTGATCTCATTAATAGTGATTGGAGATTTATGGTGATCCAAGGTGCATTCTCCCATATTTTTCTTGTACTTTCTCTCAATTTGAGATCATTCCCTTCCATGCATTTTAGTCGTTCAATAGAATTTTTTACCATGTTTTTAATGGGGGTTCTCTCTATTTTTTTTGAGGTGGTGTTGCAGAATCCTCAGATGAATGCATATCTTATAGGAGAGGTGATCATAGGACTGTCATGTGATTTGTTCTCAAGTGAATAATGTTGACACACCTTCAAGGTCGGTCTTAACTTTTTTCTTTTTATTTATGAATCTTGAGGGAGGGTATTTTCTTCAATTTATCTATATATCATAGTTTTTTTGGCAGAAATCAAATATAAAAAATGCGTTAATTTAAATTGAGGGGAAAGTTATGTTTGTTATAATTGTTTTTAAAACCTTGATATTGTAGTCATATTGTGATTGTATGGTCTTAAAGTACTACTAAAAATTGTATTCTTTGGTTGATTGACTGAGAACACTATAAATTAATAAAATAATTTCTTCTTTCATGATTGGGAACTTATAAATGAGAATTGGTTAATCACGTATTTTTTGGCTAATGTATGGAAGCACCAAGATCATATAGTTTTAGTGATAACCCTATAATTTAAAAGTGAAACTATATAATGGATGCCTTATAAAATATTATTTTGTGCCTTTCCTTAGTGGGTGTGGTGATATGATATTTGTGTGGGGTTGTTCTGGTTTGTGCTGTGGTGCAGTTGTGGGAAAAATTGTGTGATGTAGAATGGCATGGGTAGTGTGATTGGATCTCAAGTTTATATGTGGTTTGATTATGAGGTGGATTTATAGAGTTGTTCTCAAGGACATGAAACTTGTTATGGTTTAAAATGTTATAGGATGTTGTTGTTCATGGATGGATTTGGTGGGATGACTATGAAGAATTGTGGTGATGGTCAGTTTGGGTAATTCATCTAGGTATTCTCCATGTATGACTTTTGTTATGTTTCTTGATTTTTTTTTCTTGATAGTTTCTCATATAGTGATTGGATAATTAAATAAAATTTAATTAGTTTTCGAATTTATTTGTTTAATTTGGTTAATGGAGGAAATAAATGAATTGTTGAAAGAAATAAAAATGGATAATTAAATTTTTTTGGAATATAAATTGGGTTTTGAGGATTATTGTGTTGCATTATGCATGTTAAGGTAGGAGAAATGGTTGGCAGTGTTATGGGTTGGTTGTTTTTTTGAGATCCCATAGGATGGGATTGAGTTTTTGGAATCATATTTTTATCTACTTGTATTTTCATTATGATTATACAGATCCCACCCTAGTTGAGAACAATGTTCCAAACACCCCCATCGTCACAGGGGATGATATATTTCCCAAAATTCCTAGGGGGATGATGGATGCATTTCCACCAGAACTTCCCTTATCATTATTCTATGTAGGAATATCCCATGTTTCTTCATGAAGTTTTTTGTTTTTGAAGCCCTGGTGTGTGCGGCCAACATTGATTTCCCATGTGTCTTCAAGATGATATATGTTTTTCTTTCCTGTGTGTATTCGAGATGAGTTGTGCTTTGTTTCCTAGGTGTCTTCCAACGGTATGTGATATGGTTTATGGCCTAGGTGTCTTTTGGCAGGATGTGATGGTTTTTTTATACCAAGTGTCTGTGGGAGGGATGTGATGTGGTTTTTTACCAAGGTATCAATGGGTGGGATGTGATGTGGTTTTTCGCCCAGGTGTCTGTGGGAAGGTTGGGACATGGTATGTTTTGAATAGGTGGTAAAATAAAGAAGTTTTCTTTTAGGTTTTGATATTGGATAATCAATGTAAATTTGATGCAGGGTACCCTATCATAAATTATATTTAACTTATATTACATAACATTCATTATTTGATGAGAATTCCTTGGTGAGGTCGGGATGGTTATTATACCAACATAAGTGATGTTTGGTTCTTCTATTTTTACAGAGATGCATTAGTATTCCTCTTTCACTTGAGCATGACCAAAATTTGTTTTCCTATTGAGTATACATGTATCATCACCTTACGTATATAAAAAGTTTTCATGTTTCTAGGAGGATTTCACATACCATATTGGACAATTTTATCATGGACTTTGATTTTTTTATGTCACTAATTAGCCTTACTTTTGGTATTTTACATTCTTTAATCTTCTATTTTATCTATTCAATTTTAAACATGCATGTGGGATTGTTTTTGGATTACGCTCATATATAGAACATGTATTTTTGTGTGTGGATATACCATCTTATCTCCTGGTAATGTTTCCTATAAGGTTTGATGCCTCCCATTTTGTGATGTTTTTATACCCTTGTAGATAGTCTCTAACATGGGGCCTACTAGATATGGGACTCAGGTGTCATTATCTCCCGTTTATCACCACCATCCTAGTGGAGGTTTTTTAGAGGGAGGGGTTTATGAAATAGTGGTATCAGTGGATATAGTTAAGATATAGGATGGTGTTTGGAGTTGTATGCAATGAAGATTTCATGGGGTGGTATGGAAATACTTTCAATTGACCATGGAACATGACTTAGGCTAGGGAGACTAGCTAGGACATGGTATTTTAGCCCCCCCCCCTCCATCGGTGATCAAGAGCACAGACTCTGAGCCTATTGAACGACCAATTGAGATGGACCTTCTTGTAGTGTAGAATCCTTGTAAGGGTACATGTTTCAAAATAACTTGTCTTCTTGTTTGAATTGGATTGTTTACGGAAATATAAAATGGATAAAATAAAAAATATTAATTATTTTTTTTACGAAATCCCATAATACTCTGTCATAGGAAATCCTTCGTTACCATTAATATATAGCTCTTGGATTTCATTCATGTTTGGACTCGGTAGAGGATATCCAATATGATGATCTTGTTGATCGTCATAGGTTTGATCTAGTTGAGGAAGATGATCAATGGAAGAGAGTGTCGCATTATTTTCTTAGGTAGGATTCGGGTAAATATGAGGGAAGTGTTTCGGACTAAGTGATAGAGGGATGAAAATAGGAGTTATGGATTAACTTCAGTATAATCCAAGCACTGACAAAGTACTTGTTTTCCTTGGTAGTTAGTAAGATGAGAGTTGTTGCACGTCATTGGAGGTCATTATATCTAGGAGAGTGTAAGGAGGTGGTGGTCTTGTGGGTTTACTTCAAGGTGAGGTCCGAAAAGAGTTCCTTTTATCAACTATAAAGGATGTGAAGAGGCATGAGCTACTCTCCCTTTGTCTAGGGTGTATATCAGTATAGGAACATCAGATAAAGTTCAAGGATCTTCTTCGAATTTCCCTCACCTTTTCTAGATGTGGAGTCTCATACAAGACATATCGAGGATGCAATCCTCCCTTTTATCCAGTATGATGTTACTCATTTTACATTTCCAATGTATTTGGAGGTTCAATATAATATAATGTTGATATAGAGTATAAAATTGAAAGGAGGATTGTTGTGATATGGTAACTAGTAGTGTTCTTCGAGAGGTAGAGTCGTTATTGGCAGATCTCAGGCGCGGGGACCTACAAGGTTTTAACTAGAGGGGAGATGACCTCAACAGCTTCATTATCGGTACTCTAGTTACAACGGCCTCTGTGCCTCTCCCGTGGCATTTGGGATGATGTGTTTCACCAATGGGATTCATGGAAATCTTCAGAATTAGTGCCTAGTGGAAGCCTAATCTTAGTTTGGTGGAGGTGGGTAGTCTTAGCCTCAGCCTCAGCAGCAGTTTTGAGTAAGATAGTTCTGGTAGTAGGGACAACATGATTTTCTCACTGAAAGGGGATATAGATTAGGTAGTTTCCGTCCTCAAGATTCTCCTTGTGTTCAAGAAGCACGACTTAAGCATGTACATGGAGTTTATGTCCATCATAGAGGTATAAGAGATTGGTGTGGTCGGTTGAACAAAACATAGGTAGTAGTTCCAAAAAGTTAAGAGATCTTCATATGTATAGTCATATTTTTTTCACCCTTTCTTGTACCATATTGGATTCATGATCTTTTCACTCCATTATTTATCCCAATCTTTTACATGTTATGGGTCGAGACATAGAAATGATTCTGATGGATCTTCTATTGAGTACACTAATCAAAGGACAAACCATCTTGTTTGATGTGTGCTAGGGATATACATTGATGATGGGACCACATCAGTCCCATGGGTATCTCTTCTTGTTACAAATATATCCATGAGATGTAATCTTCAATATAGACTGGTTTAATTTCATGTGATTTGTTATCGACATATTATAGAGAAGAGTCATGTTTTCATATGTGTATGGTCTATGTGTGGATTTCATTAATGAGTTGGATTTTTGATGGGAATTATATGCGTAGATCCCATACACTTCTTATTAGCTGATATGTAAGTTGAATCATTTGAAACTAATATGGTGGAGGTTCGCAGGCTCATTGGGGCATTCATGGATGTTTTCTAAGAGGAGGTTGTGACTCTACCCCCTCGATGTGACATTATGTTCAGGATAGACTTACAACCTGGTTCTTTTACAGTTTCGGTGTATCCTAATCGAATGACACCTTCTTAGTTGTGATAGATGAGGATTCAGATAAATGACCCGGTGAAGAAGGGAATTATTCGGCCTATTGTGTCGTTGTGTAATGCTCTAGTGTTTTTTTTTCAAAATCGGATGATGGTGGTCTGATGTTGTTCATAGACTATAAGAGGTTGAATCAGGTAACAATTATGTATCGTTAACCACTGCCCAGAATAGATGATCTTTTTGACTAGATAATAGGAGAAAGTTGGTTTTCTATGATCGATCTCTAGTCTATATCTTACAAGTTGTTGGTGAAAGAGTGTGATATCCCAATGAATTCCTTCAAATGCAGGTATGGGAAATTTGTGATCGTATACAATCCATTTAATGTAATAAACACCAAACAAGTTTTTGGGGCTTATGGACTATATTTTTCATGGTATCCAAGACCTGATCTTCTTCATATTCATCAATGACATTTGAATATACTAGATGTTATTAGAGGAGCATACCGAGCATCTTAGAACCATCTTATATGTTCATCAATTCCACCTACTCTATGGATGGTTTTCCAAGTGATTCTCCTCAGGCATTTGGTGTCTCATTAAGATCATTCAGTAGATCCATCTAATTATGAAGCAGTTGTTTCTTGGGAAAGACCTATGAATATGAACGATGTTCAATGTTTCCTTGGTCTTTCAGGCTATTATCAAAGGTCTATACCCGATTTCTCTTGATTTTCATTTGGGTTGAATTTCAAGACAAGAAAAACCAAGAATTTTTGTTGAGTGTAGAGTGCTAGACAATGTTTGGTTACATGGAGGGGAAGTTGTTCAATGCTCTAGTGATCTGGTTTCTAGAGGAAGTAGTGATATTTGAGGTGTTTTGGGATGTTTCACTTATGGGTTTGGGATGTGTGCTGATGAATAATTGATGAGTGTTTATTTATGGGTCTAGGTAGTTACGTCCCCATGAACATAAATATGCCACCCATTATCTGGTGCTAGTGGCAGTTTTGTTTGTGATGAAGATGTGATAGCATTACCTCACTGGGGAGCTCTTTGTGGTCTTCATAGATCACAATATAATGAGGTATATATCATCCCATAATGATATGAATTTGTGGTAGCAGAGGTGGATAGAGTTTCATCAGGAATGTTATTTCTTGATCTCGTACACATCAGGAAAATGGAATGTTGTAGATGATGCCTTGAAAAGGAATTCGTAGAAGGAGGTTGTTTGAGAGTTTGTGGATTCATAGAAATCATTGGAGGAGTTGGAAGACATTCACTTACATACAAGGGTGGATGGTGGTAATGGTTTTTTTAGATGATAGTGTATTCTTCTATGTTGAAGTAGGTAGATGAGTCTTGGTAGGGAGACTCAGAGCTAGAGGTGATGTGTAATGTTGTTGGCCATGGTGACACTCCATATCATGCCCTTGGGGGTTCATCCAAAATATTTCAAGATGTACCATGGCTCGATGACGCAGTTTTGGTGGCCTGAGATGAAACTGGTTATAATAGAGTATTTAGAGAAATGCTAGATTTGGTAGTAGGTGAAGGGAGATCACTATATTCATATTGACTTTTTTAAGCCCGTGAATGTTCTAAAGTGGAAATGGGATGAAATCAAAATGGAATTTTTCATAGGGTTAACCATATCATATGGATTTCCCAATTCTATCTAAGAGATAGTGTATTAGTTTGAGAAATAGGCCAACTTCAAAGCAATTAGGTAGTCTAGAATTGTGGATGACTTTTCCAAGAGGTATATGGACGAGGTGGTACAGTTTTATAGAATTTCAAGTTCCATCATCTCTGATCAGTAAATTTTGATTTCCTCACAATCATGGAGGGTATTTTAGCATGCCTTTATCACCTAATTACGCCTCAGCACTACTTTCCACCAACTGAAATATAGGCAGACAGAGCAGACTATATATATGATGGAGGATATGTTGTGGGAAAGCGTTTTAGACATTGTTGTATCTTTGATATGACACATATCTTTAGTAGAGTTTGTTTATAATAATATATATCACTCATCCACCAGCATGGAACTATTTGTTGTTTTTTATAGAAGATCATGTCAATTTTTTTTTGATGTATAGAGGTTGGGGAGATAGTTGTTCTTGGTTTAGACACGGTGCAGAGCATGATCGAGAATGGTTAGCTTTTACTTGAGTAGATTAAAGGTGTACATGATAGGAATAATTCATGTGTTGATTTCATATGTAGGATATTGGTGTTTGATGTCGGGTACCATGGGTTCTTGAAGGTCTCACCTCGACGTGGATAGTGATGTTTTGGCATAGGGATTAGGCTTTCACCCAGCTTCGTTATACCCTTTGAGGTGTTGGCGCAAGTTGGGGAGGTGGCATATCTTTTCACATTACACAGTGTTTGGTGAGGATCCATGATTTCTTCCATGTCTCTATAATTTATATATATCTACATTTTGACTCCCATGACATTGACTGGGGAGAGTGGGATATCGAGGATGATGAGATGTTTGTGGAGTGGCCAGCGGATATCCGAGATCATTAAGAGAAGGTGGTGTGTGGATGGACTGTTCACCTGGTTCATGTGTTGTGGAGGTATGATGTCTATAAGGTGAGTAACTAGTAAAGATATATAAGTATTAGTGCCTATTACCTAATGTTGTTTTTAGCTTTTATTCTCTGTTTTTCATTGAAATGTGATGTTTGAACCTTTTGGATTTAGGATATGATCTTTTTGATCCTGCTTTTTGAGTGTGTGTACTATGTTGTGTTATAATTTATTGAGGTTCAAAATTGGGGGGGGGGGGGGTGATTCATAATAAATATTAATTAATTATGATGTGATTAAACCTATTAATGTTATTCATTGCCTCTAAGAGAGGATAGTATCTTGAAATTAAAGACAAAATTTCATGATTTGTGCATTCAGGACTGCCCATTATGTTGGTTGTATGGGGGTGTGGTTTTTTTTGTAGTGGTTGTTGTCTTGGTATGAATGGAGGTTTAGATGGTTGGACAGTTTTGTTGTGTTCGTTTGGTTTATATTTCATAGTTGGTGGTAGTGTTTGTGGAATGAAAAGATCCCTGAGAGGTATATCACATGGTGGTTTTTCAGACCATTTTTTCACAAGGATTGGTTTTGGATTCTCAATGGTGAGAATTATTTGAGTGGTATCTGATGTAATGGTGTGTGCCTCCCCTATCTATTAAATAGTATGTTTTGTTAATTGGATGTTTTCAGTAGAATATTTGAGAGATTTTGTAGAAGTTCCATTCCTAAAGGCTAGATGAATGCATATTACATGTCTTGTAACTGAATTATATGTCGTGTAACCGGATTACATGACGTGAAAGTCAGTTTCATGTATTATTTTGGAGTTCTCAAATCATGTAGACATTTTACATAATGTGAAGAAGAGTTTCATGGTGTGTAATATATCAGGGTTATGAAAATTAAAATTAAATGATGGGTTGATGTTTTTTTCGATGAAAACTGAACTCTGGATATTACACGACATGAAAGGGTATTACAAGTTCTGTAATACCCTGATCTAGTTTGGTTATGAAATTATTTTTGGCTGAACATTCATTCATTCAGACAGGATATGTCCTAACTATCATTTTAGTTTAACCCTAGGAACTGTGAGGAGTTCTTTGATGCATATTCTTTTCTATTAGATCCATTGAATCAATGATTGTGCGTTGGTGATCCATGGTTATCAAAGGTTCTTCCTCCCTTAATTTTCTATAAATTCCTCTTTACTGGACCTCATTCTCTTCCATGTCTTCTCAGCATGATATGAATTTTATTCCCATTTTTCTAATGGTTGTTCTCTTAGTTTTTATTGGATTGGTGGTGCTGTGGAATCATGGGATGGGTGAAGATCCTATGGGGGAGGTGATCATAGAACTGTTGTGTGATCATTTAGCAATGAGAAGAACATCAAAACCCATTTAAGGTAAGTATTCACTTGTTTATCAATATTTTGGCATCATATGGGAGTGGTTTTTCTCCTTTTTATCTGTCGATCATAAAATTTCAATATTATATCAAATATTATTATCTTATTAATTGAAATTGATGGCTAGTAGGGTTTGTTCGCATTGTTCTTATAGACTTGATCTTTTTTTTTCATCTTGTGATTGTTCGGGCTTGATGCTCCACTAAAAATGGTGAAAATTGGTGCATTTGTTTTTATAAAAGATAAATTATGAAATAATTTTGTTCATTCTTGGTTGGGAACTTATAAATAGGATTTTTGTAATCATTTATTTTTATCAAATGAATGAATTCCCTAGGATCTTACAATTTCGGTGGTCACCATTGCATTGACAAGTGAAACTAAATAGGGAATTCCTTATTAAAAAGAATTTTGTGATTTTCCTTGGTTCATTTTGTGATATGATGTGTGTGTGGGGTTACTCTAGTTTGTGATGTGGTGCAGTTGTGGGAACAGTGGTGTTCTACAAAATGGACTGGGTGGTTTGATAGAATCTCGGGTTGATAGATTAATTGATTGCGGTGTGGATGGGAAGTGTTGCGTAGTAGGGCTGTGAAATTGTTTGTGGTTTAATAAGTTACTCGGTGATTTTGGGCATGGATTTATTTGACGGGATGACATTGATGAATGATGGTGATGGTTGGTATGGGTAATTCGCCATGATTTTCTCTATGTATGACTTATGTTGTGTTTCTTGTTGTGTGTTGTGCTTGGTAGTTTCTTTAATAGTGATGTAATGATCGAATAATTATTAATGAAGCTTGGAATGGCTCATTTTGTATTTTTGAACTGAATAAATAAATAAATTTTTTAATGTAATTTAATAGGTTAATTAAATTTTTTGGGAATATGAATTGTGTTTTGGAGAGAATTTTGTGGCATTTTTTATATAGAGGTTGCAGAAAAATTTGGTAGTGTTGAGGGATGGTTTTTAGAACCCATTGGTTGGACATGAGTGTTTGGTATCATATAATTCTCTACTTGTATTTTCGTTGCTATTTCTAAATGCACCCACCCTAGTTGAGCACTATGTACCAAACACCCCCATTATCACAGGGGTGGGTGTCATTCCCAAACATCTTGGTGGGATAATGGATAGATAACCACAAACTCTTCCCTTATCTTTCTTCCAGGTGGGGACATCCCATGATTCTTCAACCTGGTTTTGATTTGTGAGGCCTAGGTGTGTGTGGATGAGTTTAACTTTCCCATGTGTCTTTGCAATGAGATGTTTTGTGCATTCCTAGGTGTCTTCAGGATGATGTTTAGTTTTTATACTAGGATTATATGTGTAGGATGTGATGCATTTTGTCATATATGTGGTTATGGGAGGGATGCGATGTGGTTCGTGACCCATGTGTTTGAGGGTGGGATGTGATGTGGCTTGTGGAACAAGTGTATGGGGGATGGTTATGATGCAGTATGTTTGGAAGAGGTGGGAGGGACAAGAAATTTTTTGTGTTTGAGAGAATGTCTAATTAGTCAGAAATTGTTGTGGGGTACACTGTCATCAATTTTCAATATATTATATTACATAAAATGCATTATTTTTTGACTATTCCATAGTGTTTTTTGGATAGTTATTATACCTGATTGGGTGTTTTTCGGTTATTTTGTTTTCTCATAGGTGCATTAGTATTTCTCTTTCACTTGGGCATGAGATACTTTTGTTTTATTAATGAGTATTCGTGTATACTCAACCTATGTATATATACATCTTTTAGGTTTCCAAGAAGATTTTTTATATCGTGTTGGACCCTACTAGCTCTTACCTTGACAGTTGTCTTGCCGCTGCTTAGCCTTACATTGGGTATTTTAAATTGGGGACTTTTCTATTGTATATATTATATTTTAAACAATCATGTGGTATGACGTTTGGATTTATTTCATTTGAATAGCATGGAAAATTTTGGGGGATGAACCATTTTATCTCTCGATCTTGTTTCTTATATGGGGTAATACCTCTCATTTTTTATTTTAGTATACCTTTGGTGTATGTCTTCAACCTGAGGCCTATTAGAGGTGGTAGTCAGGGCATTCATTATCTCATGTTCATTATTTCCAGGCCTAGAGGGACAACTTTAATGGGAGGAGTCATGAGAAAATATGATCTTTATTATCTTATTATTAAGTTATCTGGTATGAATATGAGTAATTTTGTTATGAAAAATATGTTCAAAAGTTTTTAAAATATTTATATTGACTATTCTAATGAAATAAATATTCAATTTTGAATGATAAGAATTAAATCATTTATGTATAATAATTTTTATTGATTAATTGGGTCATTTTTCAAAAATAGAATTTTTTATTTATATTTTATATTGTTCAATTAAAAGTTAAATATATATTATTTTGATATTAAATTTAGTGAAATTTTTTTTTATATTTAAAAACAATAGAATATTCATTAATACAATAATTATTAATTTCTTTGAAATGAAGTTGAAAACATTTGGTCGTAAAAAGAGTTAAATTTCAAAAAACTATTTTAAACTGTGTAGTTAATATCTATAATAATAAATTGAGATAATCACTTGTGATTAATTATTTGGATAATTTTTTTTATAATATATTAATTAAAATAAATTATTAATTATTTAATTGTTGCTACTATGTGTGGAATGTGAAAAAATTTATTTTATTCTATGAAAATTACATTTTTCTATAACATTGATTTTTGGAATCTATTATTGTATATTGGAATTATTTTCTGCCACATTTAATAATTAAATTAAAATATTTAATTTAATTTTATTAGAGTATCATATAAAAATTAACTGAGGATAATTTTTTTTTATTTTATGAAAATATTTGATTTTCTAGTTAATATTAAAAAATACACCATTTCTAAATAATGCTACTTTTAGAATATTTTAATGAAATAACAATAACCCAAAGTATTATGTATCATTAATGATATAATAAATTTATCTTTATAAATTTATTTAATTAATAAATAAATATATTTCTGATATTATTTTTTGGTGATTAAAAAATTGGAAATTAATGTTATGTTTTATATTCCACGAAAAAGTATTTTTTATTCTTCTATTTTAATAAATAATTAATATGGTTCTATTATATTATTGTTTAATTGGAAATTAAATTATGTATAATTTTTTTTAACATAATCCAATTAATTATCTAGGAATCAAAATTATACATGATGTTTGTATAACATCATTTTATATTTAAAATACACATTCATCTAAAAGTGGGTTTTTCCTACTATTTTGGAAATTACCTTAATAGAACAATTCTTTAATATACATGGAAAACTATCTCATAAAATGTATTCCATATTTTGAATAGAAATAATTAATATTATTTTATGATTTCATCTTAATTTCTGATCATAATGAATGTTAACTATGGTAAATATTTTTCATTGCAAATAAGGGTAAATGGAGTTAAAAGGATTAATGGTAAAGGGATAAGGATTCTAGAAAACTTATAAAACATAATAAAACATCATTATTTAGTGTAATATCAACCATAATCACTTTATCATTACACTTATGATAATTTTAATCCTCATTAATTTATTAACACATATATTCTATCCGAAAGATTAATGAATTTAAAAGGCTTACATCGACCTCACTTATAAAAGTGAACATCCCCTCCCCAAATAATCAAAAAATTGAAAAATATAGTTCTTCCCAAGACCAACACAAATTTTTTCGATACATTCTTATTCATTTACTATAGGCATTGGTCCCACTAAAATATCATCCTTTGAGAGTAGAAGGACGAAAATAAAGGGTTCTTTCCCATGATGATTTATTAATATTAACATAGACTTTTTTTTATTTATTTCTTATTATACCTCCTTAGAACCTATTTTTATCATGATTATATAATAAATTTAGTTATTATAATACAGTAAAATTTTATTATGTATATGTTATAACCCTTTAAACTCTTTTTTTATCCAATGAGAAATGAAATCATCTCTTGTGCATATGTATAAACTGTCATCCTCATATATTAGTGTAATAATTTTTTCATCGCCTCTACACATGGATGGATATATATTATAGTTTTCAATGATTTATTATCCAAATTAGATGTTTTAAATACCTACTCTCTACATGATAGTGGAATTTAGGGTGGATCCAAAGAGAAGGGTATAGATTTTTTTAGTAGCAATAGATTGAAAATCATATTGAAATCAATAAAATTAAAATGACAACTAATAATAAAAAAATTAACTATACTGAGGAGAAGGATGAAAATACAAGTATAATATGGGGAACAATCATTTGGTTGGATAAATAATAATATTCATTCATTCAATAAATTATTTGGACAGTAATACATTTAAAAAATATATTTATGACCAACTCTCTTGAGATGTTGTAGTGAATATTTTAATATAGTTGTTCCCTGTCTATTTAATCTAATATTTGAAAAGGTAATTGTGATGAAACACCAAAATTAATATCTCTATTATTTTTTAATTAATAGTTTCTTATTGAAATTTACTGAAATCCTTTCTAATAATATTACTAAAAATTGATAATGAAAATGTAGAAAGCCAAAATTGATTAATTCAGTAAAGGAGGGGATAGACTGATCCATCACAATATATTACTAAGAAAACAATTTTTTTCCAATAATAATTTTATTTCATGAATCACAAAAAAATTCAGGATCAATTATAGTAGTGATTATTTTATAAAGAAAGGGGTAAAGAAAACCCTACCCTCTAATTTCTCCCAAAAACCAAAAAATATTTCCTATTTTTTTGCTCCTCACTATAACATTGTCACATTACTAAGTCTCTACTATAAAAGCCACATTTCAAATTATTAGAGTGGTTTTAAATCTCCCATATCAATTGGTATTGATCACTTAATCTTTTTCCCATATCTAAATTTTTTTAATTTTAATTATACATCTCAAAATGAAGATACACTATCTTTGATAAGTTCTTACTTTATCAACAATCATCTGGTATTGGTAACTAACCATTGTAACCTCAACATGAACCAGTCATAAACCATAAAACTAAATTGAATATTATATAAAAAACGTTCTTTAGCATTAAGATAAATGAACATGGACATGAAACTCAACTCGATTCAAGAAAAAAGATCCATAAAAAATCTCTCCAAGCATAAAAAATTATTTACAAATGATTCTAATGGCTTATACAACATCCCACTCCAACTCAACTGAAGCCTCTTCATTACTAATTTTTTACCTTCTTGTGAGTCTTTATCTATACAAGTTACCAATACATACCTGATATATCACTATAATAAATCCGCTCAAAAGTATTCATCGATAAGTGTTTATTAGAACCAAATTTAGGAAGTCAACACAGCTCAACTATATTAAAAATATATCAAGTGGTAGGTGAATTAAAAAATATACATTGTAGGGACTCATTCTTGATTTAAATTATTCATTGGTGAGTTTGGGAGGGATCTGGCCTCAGTCAGTTATCAGTTAATCTCTATGTCAATCAATGTCAATGAAAATCAACATTATATGTCTCAAAAATCTCCTTTAGTCTCTGTATTGACATTCATTTGGATATTTAATCGATCAGGTTTTGTGCACCCATTTCAATATTTAAATTTACAATGTTGTAGAAAAAACAATATCCAACAGTTCTATTTATAATTTAAAAGAAACAAATCTATAATGTTTCCTGAATAAAAACATCAAAAAACCATCATACATGGATATATACAATCATAGATCTTGACACCAAGCTTGGGTAATTCATCCAATTGATTATTTCATTTATCTCATCATCAATGACCAAATTTTTAAGCAAAAATAATTATCTCGATTATTGAAGCACCTTTGATCAAATATTGATGACTTCCCTCAAACTCATCCCAATAATTCTAATCATACAAACATCAACCTTGGTCAGAAATCCTTTTTAAAATCATATAATAATTTTTTCTCCAATGGAAGATCTCCCATCACATTGGATTTGATGAAATTTATTTTTCCATCATACATTCATCCAGTAATTAAATAAAGAAAAAATATTTGGACTTAATCTTTCAAAATGGAGTGTAGATATAAAATTTGTTTATACTTCCAAATAGATTCATCATCATTGTGGCATAAATATCTAGGTACTTGGTCAATATCTTGGTCATCTCCTCTTAGAGTGGGTCAATGGATCCCATATTTTTCTCTTATTCTTCTCAAACTATGACTCAAACATCCAAAAATATGATTTATTTTTAGTTTCATAGAATGTGATCTTGGTTTTCTCAAATGTGGTCAATTCAAATTATTCTAACGAAAGACCTATGACCTTTCTCTTATGGGAATTCTATTAAATGTAAAATGAATTGAATTTTGAAATATTATACAAAAATATCCTTGGATATTATTTTAATAAATATTATTTTATGGTAAGAAGAAAAAAGTACAATTATATTTCATCAATGAAAATTTGAAGTTTATTACCGAATGACATCTTATAATTCACAAGACTACACAAAAATTTGATTGTATCCTCACAAAAAAATATTTAAAATGATTAAAAGTAATTTTCGATAAGAATATTTAATTAAAATTTATAATTTTAAAAAAATTAACAAACATGTTCTATCAATGAATATTTAAAATAAAATTCTTAAAACATAAAAATTTAAACTCTAGGACATGAATAAAAACTAAAAAAATACATCAAATAAAATATTCTAAAGATCATTTGATTAACAACTAATGTAGGGTAATTAATCAATTAAAAAATATATATCCATTAACTTTTATCATTAAAACCTAAAGATTCATACTTTTTAGAAAACATTTAAAATATCTATATTGTTAGCACAAAGTTGTCAAAATTATATATTTATAATTAAATACACCCTAATCTATAGGAAATAATCATAACATCATCATAAATTATGTATAAAAAAGGAATCGACTAAAGGATACATAAAATTCAAACTTAATTAACATATTGATAAAGTGATTATTTAATATATATTTTATGTGTATTTCAATGATTATTTCCCCAAAAAAATTCATATAATTTAATTTTCATAATTTTCTTGAATTTTGATGTTTTTTGAGATAAAATTTATAAATGTCTTGATTTTGGAATTTCAATAGTTTTTAATAAATTATGTATTTAGGGAATATCATTTTTTATACTAATATATTTTTTAATTTTTTTGACCCATGGAATCTTTTTTTTAACTTCCCTAACTGGTCCAACTATTGAATCAATCTATTGAAGGCCCAAATAAATCACACAATTTTGGAGACAATTTTTCAGATAGAATTGATACTCATTTAATAAATTTTGTATAACATGTATCACATGTATTAATATGGAGTTATTTTATATGTAAAGGATATGGGACTCTGTTGTTTATACATCTATTAAATACCAAGGTAAATTGGGTTCATATATATTGTCATTTTTCACATGAAAGTGGATCGACCAGAATAGTCAATTCATCTAGAACATTGTTTATGCTTTTTTGATATAAACAGTTAACCACATGTAAACATGAGTTGAGAATTTGTAGAAGAAAAAACACATGGTTGAAAAAAAATTAAATCATTATTCTTCTGGTATGTCACCCCACACCAAACAAATATTCTTCATTAAAAAATAGGATAGTACCATAGCAACACAATTTTTCATTATATTTTCATCTACACCTTAATTTGAGAGAATAATTATATTTAGGGAGTTGGATATCATGGAAAATATATGTTAGATGATGTTATTATTTCATGATGTTATAAAATCATGTAGGGATAAATTCTATGAGGTTCATGGAAATGATTATTTGAAGTCGTTTATATTTTATGTTTTTTATTCAATTGTAAACTCATTTGTTTTGAATGATTCTATAATTTTTTTTCTAAAATGAAAAGAGGTCTCTATTATATGGTTTTAAATTTTTCCTATTCTATTATGTATTTTTTATCAACTTATTAATTTCAAAATCTTTGTCGTTTTAAACTTTTTTGGGTAAGGTCTCTCTATTTAACACAACTTGTTCATCTAGATTTGATTACTTAGAGGAATTTGGGATATTGGATCAAATTTGTTAGCAGATGAAAACCTATATTTGAGGTATCAATGTGGTTTACATGTAATATTGTTTTATAATTTTTGGGAATTAATAGTAAATTTATTAATTTAATTATAAGATATCTCTAGGCAATGATAAATGGACTTTCTGAGGATCAAAACTTGACAGTTATTGTTAACTTTTGCTTATATTTTTTAGACTGGCTGCATTGGATTTCAAGTCACTAATCTAGATTCCAAGTCAAAATATAATTTATATAATTTATTATTTTTTTAAATCATTTAAAATCCCCATTTATAATTTTTATATATAACCAAATAAAATTAAAAAAGTGATAGTATGGAGACTTAGTCCAAAACCTCTTCGTGAGAAAACCACAATGTCACCATTGTATAGATAGCTTTAGGGGGTATTAATGACTAGATTAATACGACTAAAATACCTATTGTGTCATATTTATTTTATTTAATTAGTAAATTAGTCAAATTTAGGGGAAAATACCGAATCTTAATATTGGAAATCCAAAATGCCACAATAATTGATTTTGAAAATGATTTTCTCGTGTACAATCTCCCAAGTAAATGGTGTGAATTACCTACTAAAGAAGTGGTTTCAGTTTAAAGTGTTATTATTTTAGATAAAAAAAATTTGTATATTTTTAATTAAAAACATTATTATAGCTTTAAATGAAACTACCAAACATTTCTTTACCACCATTTGATAATACTCACTGATTTTACAATATAAATAATTAGACATAACAAAATTTATGAGTGAGTTAAATAATTACAAGGATAAATAAATAACTTATCCAATAGTGTTATTGTAATGAAGGAAAATAGTATGGACCTAGTTTAGGAAATTACTTTTATATCCCAACTAAATTAATATCTATATGTTTGATTCAAATAAAAATATCCAAAATTCAATGTTTATTGTATAAAAATCTCTAAAAAAATTTCCTAGAAAAAAATGATTCCACAAGGTTTGAATATTAATAAATCTCAACTGAATGAACAGGATAAAAAATAAAAATTTCTTCAATGTATAATCACAAATTCCAAAATTGTGATAAAATTTCCACCATCAAATAATGAAAAATCACACATAAAATAAAAAAAAAATTAAAAAAATTATTTTTCTTTTCTCGGTTGAAAATTAAATCACAGTTCAGGTCATTTATGTAGCCCCCTCCCCAACACTTAAGACTCAATATTTTCTCTAATATTGAATCTAAAGGTTTAATATATAAATTTAGACAATAATGATCAAAAATATTATCGATTTTATTGATTGTTTTAATGTGAAGGGCCAAAAAATTAATATTTTTTATGTATTATTTCCACAAACATCAATTGGGGACTAATTATTAAAAATTAATAACATAATGGTAATCATAATAGAATATGTAAGCGTCGTGTTGTTTTTTAAATTACAAAAAATAGTGGAAGTATTAGTTAAAATTATTAGAAGAAATTCACCAACACTTATTAATAAGAAGTGAAAAATTGAAAAAAATTCAATGTTAGTTTTCATTTAAATAAATAATATCACTTAAAATACAATATAACCCACTGTAAAAAATAATAATTAATCTGTATATTTTAAAACAATAAATCTCCAATTTTAATAATCTTTTTGTTTTAATGTTTAACCCAAAACTATTCCCTCTTTTATAGAGTGAAACCCCCCTAGTTCTTCTATATTAATACCTGAAATTTCAATAAATATGAATAATATTTAAATAATTACACTAAAATAAATAAAAAACCAAATGTAGAGATCATGGATGTTTATCCAAATAACCTCTAGAATGTAACTACTCTTTCACAAGAAAAAATTGGGATTCTACTTTTCCTTTTCCATCACACCACCAACCTTATTTTTAAAAAAGGGAGAAGTACAAATAATTAGATCCAATGATATAATATAAAAAAATATTTAGATCATAGTGTACTTTAATTCCATAAAAACATGAAAAACAAAATAGTTTCTCAGGGTTAGATCGCATGAAACACTAAATTTATCTTCATTAGTTATAATTAATTTATAAAAGAATTTTTAATAAAAAATGAAATCCAAACACTATTTATTAACAAAAATTTATTTCAAAAGGCTATATAAATTAAACCGAAATGGTATTTTTCATCTCTTATAAGATCAAAACCCCCATTGTTAGAGACTCTAAGGATGATGAAATGTTGAAAAAATTTTGTTTAAATATCTCTAGGAAAAATTATATGTTTGTAATTAAAATGTATGACATTATATATATCCTTGAAATCTATATTCAAGATTATTTAATTTTTAAAATATTTTCCCCTCTATTTATAAATAAATTCATTATCATATGACTCTCTTCTAATCTCAACCAATTAACTTTTATTTAGTAGTTTTCTTTCACAAGTATTCTAAAATTCAATTTTAATGGCCAGACAATGTATGAAAAAACCCTATATTTATTACACATTAATTCATTATTTATTACATAAGAATACACCTAATAAATTATAAAATACTGATATGTATGATGTCTTTGGTAATTTTGTACCTCAAATTTTTTCTTGAACATTAGATATAATAAAATTATTAAATTCATCCTTAATATTCTATTAGAAATAATCATTCCACTAAAACTGCATGGAATAACCTAGGTATTTACAGAATAAAGGGATGGGATATAAATCCCAATAAGGGAATATAAAAGAACAATAACAAGAATAATGTGTTAAAAGTAATAAAATTAGAATTTAAATGGAACATAAAACTGGTGAGAAACATTATCCTAAAAAATAAGAAATGATATAACATGGTAACAAAAATGAAACCTAGGAAATGTGTAAATAATGTTAAAAATGACATCATAAATGCAGGTCATGGTTAACTACCAAGACATCATAACATAATGTGCATTGGATCAACTCTTTTACACTATATAAGGAATATCATGAGACCGAAACATTAGCCAATGAATTAGAGTGTTATCAGGGTGAATCCATCAAGTTAGTTATAATGATTTTACCTGATGACATCTGGGTGTGGCCCTCATAATCATATCGTTCAAATATTTTTGTGTGCCACACATATCACATAACGTAAGATAAAAATTCAAAACATTTAATCTCATGATTATGGATTATGATTTATGAAAATGGAATTACTAAATCCAATATGAATAGGTATGTCTAGGTGAGTACCCATGAGTGGAAATAGTAATAGTATTCAAAACACAAAATTTTGACATGGAAAAATCATTCTGAAATTACAATCGTATAATGGTAGTACATAAAATTTATAAATTAGTTTAATGAGAGAAAAAGTGGTATATAATCATTTATACATCAAAATGGAAGAAATAGGCATGTGGATAAATATATCCCAATATTAGGAATACGAAATAAAAATAGTAAATGAATAATATTCTTGAATAAATCAAAGAAATAAAGGATTTTGACATAGTAATGGCTTAGGTAAATAAAATAATTAGATGGAATAAAGAAATCTCATTAGTATAAAATATAATTGAAAGTATAGTAATAATTATAATTTCTTGATACCATAAAAAATTGTGATTAAAAATTATATATATTTTTAAGGTTGTTGAATTTCAAAAGAAGAGGAATAAGTATCGCGCTTTAGTTATGGAAAATCATAGGATAATTTTGGCGCCATAACGGGTTTACAGAAACATTCATGTGATGTATTAATGAATATAAAAGGCATATATAGTCTCATGGAAATAAAAATGATAGTGATATAGATGTATAAAAATGTACCCAAATAAGAAAAAAATGATATTAAGAGGCAAAAAATAATGGATTTTCTTGAATAAAATTAAGAGAGGGAGATACCTTACCTTTAGAGGGTGATTCCAAAAACATGGGAGGAGATTATTGAGATATTAGAGAACCTCTTGGAGGAGTATATAGAGGTAAGAGAATAGTAGTGACATTTTCCATGGTTTTTAGTGAATAAGTATGTTAGATTTTGTGGTTTTATATTGGATAACAATGTAGTGTATCTTATTATCTTCTAAAATTAGGTTTTGGACTCTATGAAATAAAGTATTCAAAATAGAAAACCTCATAAACTTTTTTCACCATGTATTTGAAAAGTGAGAGTGGTTTATTTATTTTATAAATACATGGTATAAAATCATTATAATATTACACTTGGTGATGTGGAATTCATTCATATAAATAATGATATGATTTCAAAACTATAAAATAAAATATTGGGTTTTTATGATTCATTAAGTCTTTTAAAAATTAATTAAAATAAATAAAAATATATTTTTTTAAATTTTGAACTTATATTTGGTCTTGGATATTCTTTATTGAATTTATTACATCACTTTTGGGTTAATATGATGTCATAATAGTCACCATATATTTATACTTTATTTAATTTTTACTAAAAAAATAGAATGTCCCAAAAAATTATAAAAAATACAACATTTGATAATTTAAACATTCTTATTCAAAAAATAAAATTAATTTTATCATAATAAACCGTTATATTTTTGAATTTTATCTTCTAAAATAAAAATATATAATTTTTATGAAATACATATTTTGGGGATAATAATAGTTTTTGAGCCCTTATACCAAATAAAATTGTCATCTTAAAAATTATATTATCATTTATAAATTATAAATAGTATTTAGTAGTATTATTTTATTAAAAAGTAATTTATTTTTACAATTAATCAATTCATAAAAATAAATTTCATAATTGTAATTTCATATCACACAAAAATAAGTTTTATGTTTTATCCCTTGAATTTTTTTATCAAACATGTAAGTTAATAATTTATAAAGTAAAAAAGTAATAAATGTATTCATTATTTCATTGAAAATGAAATCCAAACATTTTTACAGGTAGTTTTAACAATTTTTTCTTATAAATTTATTATTATTATTATTTACCCTTAATTGACTAATTTTATTGTCATTTTAGTGATAAATATGTAATATGTTTAATATTAATATTGTCCAAAAAATAAGTTAAAATAATTACGTAATATATATTATGATGATTATAAATATGCATTCTATTTTATCAAAATTAAATCATAGATGTAGATGAATTTAATTTAATATTAAATATACAAGAAGGATGGTAAAAAGTTTTCTCAAAAAATGAATTTTAATGGGAAAAATGATTTTACATTAACTCTAAATTTAGTAATATTCGTTATATTAATTTTAATTTTTAATAATAGATATATAATCTATAGAAATGATTTAAATAATTCAAAAATAGGTGATATTTTTAATTATTTAAAATGGATTGACATTATTCATTTTCAAACTATTTTCGTAAACAATGTGCTTCAAAGATTAAAAATAATATTATTCTAAAATCCAGTATAATTATAATTTAAATTTAGTAAATTCAACTAAATATTACTAAATAATAATTAAATTACATTCAAATGAAATTAATTTAGTAACTATATCTTCTATTGCTTAATGTATCATTTGAAATGAATGTTTTAAATGAGTGGGTATTTTTCCCTATTTACTAAAAATCAACATTTTCCTAAAAATACCAAAATTTCAACCAATATTAATTTTGATATGATTATTATAAAAAATGGTGTTCATTTTAAAATATATTTTTTTTAATTATCATGAAATTAATTATAATATCTTCTCAAAGGATGTAATAGAATCATTTTTCACCAAAACACTTTTTCTGAAGAATAAAATGAGATTACTAAATGATAAGTGATTATTTGGTATGATTCTACCATCACATTGATGCTAAATAGAAAATTTATACATATTTTATAAATTAGTTAATCCAATTACATCCCACAAATTTAATTTATGGGTTATACTTGTAAAATAATACTATTTTTTAGCTTGGTGTTTTATGCCTCATATGTTATCGACCATAATGATTGATTTAAAAACATGGAAAAAATAAATTTCATCTTCTAAAATTGAACAATATATTAGTAGGAAATGTTTTTATAATTGAAAATAAAAATATTTAAAACATAAATTTTAATATGATTAATAAAATATATACTTGAAAAAGAATGAAATTGAAGTATGAAGTTCATCACATAACAAGGTTTTCATGTTGCAGAACATTAGTGGGAAGTTAAAATATAGACAAGGAAGAAACAAATTACACCTGAGAACTAATATAGATTGGTATAGAACATAGTTATGACTAATTAATCGACCACAAAAACCATATATCTATTATGGGTGTAAAAAATATCAATTCATAATATTATAATATTATTATATCATGTTTTTTTTAATAATGTTAATGAGTTATCTTACCATTTATACTAAGAATCAAAGGAAATATACTTTTTCGACAAGTATAATTTCATCCTTTAACAAATTTCACCCACAACCACTTATTTATTTCCAAATAATGATAATTCAACATGAATTTTTGTTATTCCTATAGAACAAGAATAAGATTCTAATGGATCACATAATTGGCAAGTATATAGTAATATATTATTCTTTTCAATACTAAATCCAAAACGGTTAGTATACACTAATATAATGATTAAAATTAATAAACTTTAATACATTAATATAAAAAAATAAATTAAAAAATCCATGTGGTTTATCATTGATCATTTCCTAAATAAATACTCTTATGTCCCAAATAACAAAAAAAACATCAACATTAAATTATGTGGTAACATAAAAGGTTTTTTCATACCCGTTAACTAAAACAACTAAAGACATAAAATATTCATCTCAAATAATCCATTATTTTAAATTTATTGGATATATAAACATTAACACAAATAAAAAATCTATAAAAGATAATCAATCACATTAAAATTGAAATATATTTGATACTATAACATTTTTAACAAAATATCATTAATCATACTGAAATTCCATCACATAAATCTTCAAAGATTGTAACAATTCTATTAAACCTAATATTAGCCTTATAAATCTCATCACAAGACTCTTTAGTTTTATCCAAACATCAAACACATATTAAAATTTATTAATAAATTTATCAAAAAAACACTTATATAGTTTTTCGGTACAATCCATCATATATTTCAAATCATTAAATAAAAACTACTATGGAAAATATTTAGCAGTATCATGATTATTATATCCATAATTTCGTTGATATAGAAATTCTACAATATAAACAAGATGCACCAATTCATAAACACATTGATACATAAACATCAATGATTTCCATAACATATGTCCGTCCATAATTTAGTATTTAACCCTTGGATTATGGAATTGACTAATATTAATCCCTATTCTACACTAATAGTAATTTCAAGAAAAAATATTTTTATAGTATGTAATATATTCCCTTCATAAAAATCATCATTTATTATGTAAACTAACTGCTTTATGCTACATTATTTACGCAAAAGAAAAATTAATGTTCTTTTATTACATTTTCAATGGTTCCTATTTCCTCATTTTTGGCATTTGGAAAATTTAATCTTCTTTCCTTTATCATATTAATGTATTTTAATTACATGAGACATCATATTCCTCTTATTTTATGTCTTAAAAAATTAAAAATGGTTCCGATTGTTAATTGTGAATTTTATTATCTATTTTTTATAGTAAAAAGATATGTTACTTGAGATCCATCATGTTCAATATCTCATTTTTTAATTCATCCACTGACTGTCACATTAGTAGTAGACTTGGTTCCCCCTATTTTGATACATTGACTAAAATAAGGGGATAACACGTGATGAGTACTTTATACTATTAAACAGAAAAATAAGAATCCAATAACATTAAATGGATAAATTATAAATGAAATATATTTCTTTAAAATCTGAATTTCAAGGATTAAATAAAATCTATTCAGCATCTATTTCTTAACATAGACTCATATAGTAATTCTTGTTCCATTAATAATTGTTTTTAGTGTTCTTTTGAATTTAACAATGTATATACCATTGGAGTGTCAAACTAGGTATCAAAAATGACCAGTTGTGTCGAGTTCCCAAATGATTCTAGCTCAATATGATGATTTAGGGTGCTACCCCACAGAATAGCTTAGAAAATCCACATCCACATATAGTATCCAAACATGGGATACATTTTTTCATAAACCAGATACTATATACATTACAAAAACAAATCGATATTTTATTAGGTTTATCCTTATCCCTATGTATTTCCCTAGAATTTTAAAATCCTAATCACTAAATTAATTAAATATACCTTCTCTAAAAACAATGATAATACTTGACTTTATTACACATTAAGTCCTGATTTATTACATAATAATACAAATAATACAATATAAAGGATTGATAAGTCTTTTTTGTTTGGAAATTATGTACATGGAATAACATGTTGAAAATGGGATATAACAAAATTATTGAAAAATTACTTAATTAGCACATAGAAATCATAAATACTCTACAATAGCATGGGATAACCTTGGGAAATAGATAATGAAGGGGTGAAAAGGGAATACTATTAAGGGGATATAAAAGAATCATAACATGAAAAACGTATTACATGTTAATAAATGTGAATTTGAATGGTATATAAATGGGGTTAGAATCATAAACATGAAATAAAAGGAATGATATAACATTGTAACATAAAAAAACATAGGAAATGTGATGACAACATTAAAAATTATATTGTAAAAATAGGTCATGCTTAACCACAGACAAATAACAACATAACGGTCTTATTATGACCTCTAATACACAATAAATGACATCTACTAAGAAAAAAACATTACCCAATGCATTGGATTGAAATCTGAGTTCACCCAGTATGCAAGCTATAATAGTCTTACCCAATTCTTGTTGAAAGAACACATCATAATCATATCATGTTCATGTATAAGTGTGCCACATAGATCATATAACATAATAACACATTTCATCGCATTAAATCCCATGATTAGGGATTTTCAGTTTCATATATGGAATTACCCAATCAAATAAGTATACGTATTTCAAGGTGAATACCGTTGAGTGGAAACAACGATTATAATCACAACCAAATAGTTTAGAATGAAAATTTTGTAGTGAAATTTTGTCAGCATAATGACCATACTTAATGGTTCATAATTTTGTTTAATGATATAGAATTAGGTCTATAATGATTTCAGAAAAATGGTAAGAAATATGGATTTTTAGAAACATATATAAATATTATTATTATAAATAAAATGACTAAACTAAAATGATTCTTGAAAAAAGAGGAGAAATTTTGGATTTAACATAGTAACTGCTCAGTGAAATGCCAAATTGAGATGGGAAAAATAATATATCATTCAATTAACATCAAGTGGAAAGTATATGAATATTAATAAGGTAATTAAAACATATCCAATTGAGATAAAATAAACTTAATTTAATTAAGCTTCTTAGATTGAAAATAAGAGGGATATGTATGTCACCTTTGGAACTGAACATGGAAGGACAATTTTGGCTGCATAACGATTTTAGATAAAGGTTCTTGATATGGATTAATGATAGTATTTGGGTTCTATAGTCACATGAAAATCATAAGATATATAATAGTCGTTTATAAAAACATACCCAAACATTATCCAAAATAAATTAAGATTCATAACATAAAATAGGTTCTTGAATTCAAAGAAGAGATGGATTTATCTTTCCTTGAGATGGTTATTCCAAAATCATGGGATAAGATTTTTGAGATCATGGGAGAACCATTGGATTAACAAATTGAAAGGAGGGTCAATTAAGTAATTTGTCAACCGTTTTGTGAGTGAATAGGAATATGAAATAGGGTGGATTAATATATGAAATGACATTGTAGTTCTTTAATATTTCTCAAACCTAGGTTTTGGAATCTATACAATAAAATAATAAAAACCAAAAAACTTCTCACGATTTCTTCACATGGTTTCTACTAAAGGGAATTGAATATAATTATTTTTAATTTTTAAGGCCCTATTGAATTAAAATATATCCCTTTGTAGATGATTTTGTCATTTTCATTAAGAATAGATTTAAAAAAACATAATATTGGTTTTGAAGGATTTATAAAGGATTCAAAAAATTAAAAAAAATCCCATCATTTTAAAGGGAATCATATATTTGGTCATTTATTCCTTTTTTAGAATTTATTACATCACTTTTAGGACATTAATATTACATAATATACACCATGGATTTATACAGTATTTAATTGTTACCCGAAATTTTACTATATCTGAAAATAATAAAACATATACTATTGGATAATTTTGACATTCTTATTTGAAAAATAATCTTTATTTTATAAAATTAATTCTATAAATAAGTGATTTTATACTTTTAGAAATGAAATAGGCATTTATTGAAAAATATTGGTTTTTTGACAAATAAGATTTTTCAAACCCTTATAACAATTACATTTTTAATCAAAAAATTTATATTATAATATATAATTTAAATAAAATACATTATAGTGTTATTTTTTAAATAATATATTTAATTTTATAATTATTTAATTCATAAAAATAAATCTATTAATTAAAATTGAATATTACACAAAAATACAATTTTATTTTTATTGTTTAAAAAACTATTTTTCATAAAACATATTACTAAATTGTTTATAAAGTAAAAATAAATATGAATTAATATAGTAATTATTTCAATGTAAATTAAATATAAATATTCATACATTTAGGGATACACAATTTTTTACTGGTTAAATTATTAGTATTATTATCATTATTCTTTAACCTCAATTTCACTGTTTTACTTTTGTTGTGCTAAGAAATATTTTATATGGTTATTTGTCATATTGTCAAAAACTTTTGTTGTAATTTTTAACCAATATTAATTTTGACAATACTAGATATTTAATCCATCGAATCAAAATCGATTCATATAGGTTCAATAGAATAAATTTAAACCAATAAGAATGATTGAAACCATTTTTTTAGAGATGATTTTTTCAAGGGAATTAATGATTTTACATTACTATATAACTAGTAGTATTAAATTTATTAATTTAAATTAACAAGTAAATATATATAATCTTTAAATATAATTTAAATCAATATCAAATAGGTTATATTTTTTATTAATTAAAATGGGGAAACATTATTCATTTTAAAAATGTTTACAGAAAACATGTGATTTCAAGCCAAAAAATAATCTTATTATAAAATACCATATAAACTTGTCTTAAATTTAATTAATTATATTGAATATAAATAAAGAATAATTATGTTATTAGTAAATAAAATTAAATAAATTAGGGTACTTTTATGTTAGTTAATTAATCAAAATAAATGATAGTTTCAAAAAAATCGGTAATTTTCACTATTCAATGCCAATTCAATATTTTCTGCAAAAACACAAAAAATTCACCCTAATTTAATTTTGATATGATTATTTAAGAAAATGAAATAAGTTTTATCAAACAAATTTTTTTTATTTTCCAAAATTTAATTATAATATTATCCCACTAAAAAACTGAAGAAAACTTATTTTGAGGAATAAAATTATATTACTATAAATTGACTGATTATTTGGTGAGATTTTATCAACACATTTAAGATGACATTTATAAATATTTCATAAATTCATTAATCATATTAATTTTTGGACAATTTAATGGTTATTTATTAATATTAAAATCATGGTTTCTTTAGGTTTGTTATTGTATCTTGTATATGCTATCTATCATAATCATCAATTTTAATAACTCTAGATGTTACATTATTCCCCACTTTAATACATTACATCCTTGAAATTTGAACTTTATCTTGTAATCAAATGTGTTAAAACATGATAATATATTTACTAAATCCCCAGAATATATAAAGTGTTAATAAAACATATACTTGAAAACAGTGAAAGTTGTGTATAAAGGTAATTACATAACTAGGTTTACAAGTAGGAGATCATTAGTGGGATGTGAAAATATAGACATGGAATAGAAAAAATTAATTCTCAATAAATATTAGTGATGTATAGGGAATATTTTTTTTGGATAAATACTTCAACCACTAAAACCATAAATCATATTTGGATGAAAATTAAATCCATTTATTACATGGAAATATTTTTGTTTAATGGTAAGTTAACTGGTGTTATAAAATTAACATACCATATAGACTTAGAACATAAGGGAATATACTTTATCAATAAGTATGATTTAATCCTTTAATCAATTTCTATTATAGTAACATATTTTTATCCAAAAGATGAGAACTAAATACGAATTTCATTTATGCCAAAAGCACTAGAATAAAATTCTACCATATCACACAACCAACCAAAGAATATGAAGATATTCATTCTTTCATTAATAAATAAAAATTGGTTATAATAAAGTAATATAATATAGAGAATTAATAAAACATAATACATTAATGACCATAGTTCAAAATAAAATATGTGGTTTATACCATATAATTCCATAAATAGAAACTCATATATCCCAAATAAAACAAATAACCACAATAATAAATAAGTTTTTAACCTCAAAGAATATTCCATTTCCTTTACCATAAACATCTACAAATATAAGAGAATTCTTCTCAAATAATCATTTATATTAATCCTATTGGGTATATATAATTCAACCCAAATAAAAAATCTCCTAAAATATCATTATTCACCTCACAATAATGAAATATTTGATCCTATAATATATTCCCTATAATATATTTAATTATAATAAACATTCAACACATAAATATTATAATGTTTTATCAATTCTTTGAAACCTAATATTATTTATAGACATGTCATCTTATGTCTCTTTTGGATAATCACCCATCAAAACACCTGTCAATGATTATCAATAAACTCATTACTTAATCATTTTTAAAGGTTGTCACTACCATTTATAATATATATAAAATAATCAAAAAACAACTATAGAACAATAATTTTATGTTTCATGATTATTATATCCTGATTTTCATTGATACACTACTTCTACAACATAACTATCAAATTCCTACACTTAAGCCTTTAAATCCTAAAACTTCAAAGATTTCCATGGCATATGTATTTATTCCATCATGGAATTACCCATTTCCATGTAGAATTGACTCAGACATAGCTTATATTATCCATGAATAATAATTTTAAAAAATTATTTATAGGTTTTAATCTAATCACATACATCAAAATCATCATTTGTTTTGGAAAATATCTAATTTATTCCATGTTTTAGCACATAAAATACCTTCAATTTCTTTTCTGTAATTTCTATTGGTTCCACTTTCTAAATTTATGACACATAGTAAATTGAATCATCTTTATATTAACATTTTTATTAGTTATACATCAATTATAATTCTCCATCCTCTTCTTTGATGTATTTTTTACATTCAACAATGATCTAGTCATTCATTGTGATTTTTGATAGCTACTATGGAATAGTCACACAATGTACTACTAGAGATCCAATCATGTTTAGGATTACATTTTGGGAATTCATCGCATTTCCAATCACATTATTTTTTGACTTAACTCCTTATATTTCGACCATTGATTATAATAAATGGAAAATTAGTGATAAATAAATCAAACTAATAAACATAAGAATGGTAATCTAATAAAATTAATCTTATTACATACAAAGAACATGTATTTCCATAAATTTTGAATTTTTATTTATAAATATAATTTATCCATTATATTTTTCTAGAATATACTCTAAAGGGAATTCTTCTTCCCTTAATAATGGTTTTTAATGAAATTTTGAAATTTCCAATGCATATCACCTGGGAGTTTCGAAATAGGTGTGCGTCAAATCTCATTGTCATTCATCATTTTCCTATTAAGTCTATATCAATATGGTATTTTTGAGTGTTACCCCTATGAAAATCTTTTCCAAATCCACATCATAATTTAGTATCCAGATCGGGATGTATTTTCATGGAAACAATTTAATCTATCCATTAACAACACTTTGAAATTTTTTCTTTATATTACTCAAATTCTGATGGATTTAGATAGAATATTATAATCCCAATACATAAAATAACTGAATCCACCTTTTATACCATCTATGAAATCTCTTGTCTTTATTACACAGTATTTCAAGATTTATTACAAAAGATTACAGCTAATATAATCCCAATGAAGAATAATTTAGTTTTCTTTTTGAATTATGTACTTAGAAAAACATCATTAACATGAGATACAGATAAATTATTAAAAACTTCATTAGCATACTCTTAGAAATCATATGTCTTATAAAACTGAATGTTATTACCTGGGGATGTACATAGCAAAGGGTGATAAAAAAATTCATAGTAATGTAATATAAAATAAGCATAACATGAAGAAATATTACATGTTTATCAATGGAAATTTAAATGGGACCTAAAATGGGTGACAATCATAAACATGAACAATATGTATTGATAAAACATGGTAACATAAATTAATCATGGTAAATGTGGAACCAACTATAAACATGATATTATTAAAAAAATCAAGGTTAACAACCAAGACATCCTATCATAATGTTCTTAGGATGACCTTAGGTACACTATACAAGGAATCTCTTGAGACTAAAATATTACCCAATGCGTTAGAGAACTATCTAGGTACAATCATCATGCAAGCTATAATGGTATTACTCTATTATTTCTAAGAGCACCCATTATAATCATATCATGTACATGTATTAGTGTGCCACAAAGATAATAAAACATACGAACACATTTTATCAAATTTAATCCCATGATTATGTATTTTGGCATACAGACATGGAATTCCCTAATAATGAAATTATAAATATGTCTAGGTCAATACCTTTAGTGAAAATTGATATGGTATTAAAAATAAAGAGCTTTGTAATGGAAGGATAATAGAGAAATTTTGACAGCAAAACGGATATAAATAATTGTTCATAAAATGGATAAATGAGAAAGAAAGTAGTGTATCATCATTTGGAAATAAAATGGGATGAAAAAGGAATAGTTAAAAACATATCAAAACATTATGAAATGGATGTAAAAGGTATAAAATGAGTAATATTCTTGAATAATGATGACAAATATAGGATTTAATTATAGTAATAACTTAGATAAATGCATTAATAATATGGGATATATGATATAGAATTTAATGGAAATCAAGAGGAATTTAGAATGATATTTATAATTCCCTAAAAATAACAAATTTAGATTAAAATTAAATAATATAATGATGTGTCTTCAATAGAAAATATGATTGGGAGGTCCCTCACTTTTAGTATGAAAAATCTCCTGATAATATTTGTAGCATAACAAGTTTACAAAAGGTTCATGGGAGGTATTAAGGAAATTTAAAGGGGTCTATAATAATATGATATTAAAAATTAATGTAATATGTATGTATAAAACATACCCAAACATGAAAGAATAGAAATTAAATCACATAACAAAAAAATACGTTCTTGAAAGAATATAAGAGATGGAGATCCCTTATATTGAGAGGGTGATTCCAAAAGAATGGTAGGATCATATTGAAAGCACAATGAAACCATAAGAGGAATATAAAAACTATATTAAATATTTATGAGGTTATAAAGAGTTTTTTATTTAATATTAAAGGTATATTTGATGGGTTTATATGTAGAAAATAAATAATTTTTTATAATTCCCAATCATGTGTTTTGTAATCTATATAATGAATTAGTCTAAACCACAAACACTATGGTGGTTTTATTTTCATGGATTATAAAAAATGTGGATTTTTTCATTATTAAATAATACCAATGTCTGAAATAAATAAAACATTTCCATTGGTGATGTGGGACTCAGTCACAATCATTAGAAAATTATTTTAAAGCAATAAAATATAATATAGGTTTTTGACGATTTATAAAGGCTTCATAAAATTACTAAAATAACATCAAAATCAATTTAATTTAAATTTTTCACAGATATTGTTTCATTGATAACCTTTATATAATTTAATAAATCTCTTTTCGGCCATTATGATGTCATAATATAAACAATATATTTATATTGTATTCAATTTCTTCCAAAAAAATTGACTACAACAAAAAATTCTGAAAAATTCAGCAGTTGAATTTTTTTAGGAGGAGTTTTAAAAAAATATTTGTTTTACCAAAATAAACTCTATAATGATGGTAATTTCTAATTTTAAAACAAAAATAACAATTATTTAGAAATACTAGTTTATTGATATATAAAAGTCTTCAAACCATTATAACAATTACAGATGACTTCATGGAAAGTATATTATGATTCCAATTTTTTAAAAATATCTTAATAGTAATATTTTATTAAAATGTAGATAATTTAAAAAATTCAATAATTCCTAAAAATTAATTACTTAATTTATATTTCATATCACGAAAACAATATAATTTCAGTTTTTTCTCAATAAAAAATATTTTCATTAAAAATAATTACTTAATCATTTATAAAGTACAAAATAATAAATAAATATAAAAAATATTTTATTTAAAAAGAAATATAAATAATCATACTATTAGGGTTACCCCTTTTTCCTTGTGAATTTATTAATATTATTTACCCTTTATTAACCTGTTTTACTTTACCTGTGGTAATAAATATTTACTATGGATTCACTTCATAGTATCCAAAAATTAAGGTGAAATTATTTCCAAATATTAATTATGATAATTAAAAATATATAATATATTTTATAAAAAATATATTAATGTAGGATGGAGAATATAATTTAATATAAATCCTATAAGCATGATGGAAAAAGGTTTTTTGAAAAATGTATTTTTCAAGGGAAATAATGATTTTACATTAACTATATATGTAGTCATAATCTTTATATGAATTTCAATTAATATTTATATATATTTAATTTATAAATATATTTTAAATTATTACCATTTTGGAGTTATTTTTATTAAATTAAATTAGAGAAACCATACAATCTATAAATCTATTTTAAGAAAAATTGTGCTTTCAAACCTACAAATAAATTTTTTATAAATTCATTAATAATGATGACTTGAATTAAATTAATTTAATTAAATATAACTTATGAATATTTATATTACATTTAAATTAAATTCAAATAATAATGGGGATTTTAAATTACCTAATTTATCAAAATAAATGATAGTTTTTAACAAATGGGTATTTTTCAGTATTCCCGGTAAAATCAATGTTTTCTGAAAAAACTAAAAATTACACCCTATGTTAATTTTGATAATATTTTTTAAAAAATATATGTTATATTAAATAATAAATACTCTACTTTTTTAAAATTTGAATTATAATATTTTCTTAAATGAATCAAGAAAAATTATTTTTTAAGAAAACATGTTTTTTGTATAATAAAATTACATTACTTGAAATTGATTGATTACTTGGAATGATTTTATCATATTTTTTTTCAATGTAAACTTGAACATATTTTATAAAATAGTAAAACATGTTGATTCCTGCCTATTTAATGTCTATGTTATAAAATTTGAATCATTTTTTTTTGGGTTCAGAGTTTCGTGTCGGATACACTATAGAATATTATTTCTATTTTAAAAACCTGAGGTATTACACTACCTAATATTAATTTTGTTATAATTATCAATTTAAATTAACTTATTTAAAAAACTATGGAGTTTATGTATTTGTACCTATTGGTTTTCTGTATTCAGTTAGGTAATCCCATTATGGTTTATCGGCCATCAAAGACCAGTCCTTCTTAAAGTTAAAAAAAGTTTTCTCCGAATTCTATTTCAGCTCAAAGTTTTAAATTTCAAAATGTCCAATATATTTTATAAGGTAAAAATTTCATCTTTTATGATCATAACCATACTTTTTCATTAAATATTTGAACTTAAAATTTTTAAAATGTGTTCCATTATGATGGATGAAATCTTTTAGCAGACCAAATCTTGAAAAAAAAACTTTTTTTATTAAATTTAATCATTCTACTATATTAATTATTGAGAAGTGATCAGAATTCAACCCACATAATCAAAAAATCTATATCTGAAAATATATACTCATTTATATGAGAAGATGAAAATTTCCCTAAAAAATCCAAACACCAAACATTAAAAATCTCAACATCCAAAATAAAATTTTGAGGATGATCCTAATTCCTATCAAAATTTATTATCTTCATAAAAATATCACGACTAACCATTAAACTATTATCATCCTTAAATAGTCTAAGATAGTAAAATCTACTTTAATGACATTTTAGGATGTCCATTCTCCTCTATGGAGACCTCCTAAAGGTGGGGAATGAAAACCCTCTAGAATAGGAAACATCTCTTCCTCAAGCACACACCTCATCAAAATTTCATTATCACATATCCTAATGATAATGATTCATCCTAAAAAATAGTACATATGATTATAAATTTACTTTTACCTTTAAATTTTTGAGAAATATTTTGGAATGAAACATGCTTCTATAAATATATAAAAAAATTTATTCTTGAAAAGTTTCTAAATAAACATAGATAGAAATATATCTTCACAAAAGGAATAAAGAATCTCCCTTGGATTATCAGTTTCTGTACTAGTTTTAATAGACAACTGGTTGATGACTACATTTTAAACACCTTATCTATAATAAATTTACAAAATAGACACTTGAATAAAAATTATCCACTTAATGTTTCACGGTTTTGTATTTGTTTTAGACAATAGTTATTTCAATACAAAATACTCCATAATAACAATGACATTATAACCAATTTCTTACAAACTGAAATTTCGTAAATAAAATATTATTTCCAAAAAAATCCTTCTTAATAGTTGTTTAGTTCCTTTGAGTATCATTTATAAGATTTTACTTATAATACACCACAAAAAAATATAATCCTATGTCTATCCTAAAATTTCTCTAACATCTATGACACTTTCATTTCCCATTATATCAAAAGGAATCCTTCAATCAGGTTCAGTGATGATAGGTGGTGTAGTTATTGTTTCTTTATGTAAATTAAATGATTCAAAAAAATAATCAAATAAGAAAAGTATATCTTTAACTATAATTGATCAATATGTATTTTTTATTTTTGAAAATTAATTAATGAACCTCTAGTAAAGATTATCATCAACTAAAATACTACTAACACACTCAAACTTTTCCGTGGGAATGGAAGTTGATCAGCAATGCGAAGTGGGGAGCTAGGTACCTTAAACGATTTAAATGATTGGGAGGGTCATTTCATGGTTTGTTTGGTTGAGCCTTAAGGTCATGTATTGGTAATTGTTCCTCTGGCCCATCGAGTTAGGTACTAAGCCTTATGTCACTAGGCCAATGGGGAATGTAGGGATTATCTCTCAACCCTATTAAAAATGTATTACCCGAAATAAATAAATAAATCAAGTCCTTCGATCCATTCCGGAATTCATTGGTAAAAAAATGTTCCAAATATACATGTGAAAGTAATGTTTTCTTGATCCACTAGAGTAATGTAAATTAAATTGTTACCAGAACACACATCCTGAAAATATTAAAACACATTATCAACTATTATCTCTAGAATTTTGTTTGCAAATTGAATTAAAAATGATCATTTATAGGGTATGGATTTAGATTTTTAAAATTGATACAATATCACGTGTTTATTTGTTTCCTAAATTAAATTTTATCATTATTTTTATTGTATACCACAGTGTGACATCATTTATTTCGAACTACATGCACTAGATTATACCAAGAAAAATTCAAAATTGGGTAAATTATTATTTTTATAATATCATAATAACCTCTTCTCTCATATCCTATTTAGTTTTTGGAATCAATTTCATTTGACCCTAAACAATGAATTTTTTGTGAGGTTCTATGTGGATCTTGTGTATGAATATAGAAGAGTTAATACCTATGATATCTAATATGGACAAAACAATTTCTATTGTGAACATTCTCATAACTCAAAAAAACTTATTCTTTTTATGCATCTATTTCTTAATAGATATAATAGATTTTAATGTTGGGTTTTCACCAATATTTTTCTCATGTGTGTTGGGAGTAGTTTAATCTTCAAATTGCGTGCATGATAACTTGAAAAGAGAATCATAACCTATTTTCATCCATGATATTAATTAGTTTCTTAAAATTATGCTTTAGTACTAGATAGGTTTTTAATTTCTAAATAATATTTGATGTTTCTCTCACTGATATCCAATGTGATGAAACCCACTACCTTAATTTCCCAAAACATATCGCAATATTTGTTTCAATTAAAAATCATCAGCTTTTCTAACTACCCTAACTAAACATTATCAATGAATATGATATAGTTTGTTGATGGTAAATCATCTTAAAATTCCCTTAAAAATTATATATATTCAATAATAGAAAATTCATCTTCTACTGAACACTTCATAGTAGGACAATAATTGTCTTCCAATGTTGGTATAATTTTCACATTATCATTTTGATAATATTATTCAATGTGTAAAACCATATATTTTATATAAAAAGTATTTATTCAATAATTAATTATTTATCCAAACCTTCATGATGAAATAGTGAGTCTTAATCCTATATATAGCAACCCGTACTTTACATACATTGTTGTTACATCAGAATTGAAGAATACTTATTACAACATATAACAAAACCATGGTAGGACCATATAGGTATATTGTATTTAGAAACAGGGAAACATAAACTACTGGTTTATAAAGCATCTACATTGTCTCCCATTTATTTCATCATATCTAGTGTCACTTTTAGAATATCCTACTTAGTACCCTTCTTCCTGACCTAGGGAAAAGAAAACATACAAAAGGGTGAGCTCAAATGCTCAGTAAGGGTAACCAAAAGAAATATCAATCATATCATATTCATAAGAACATAACATTTTGAAAATGGTAACCTGAAAAATAGATCATAATATAATAACTTTGTATAAATCATTGTAGTGAAATGTAATCCCATTAATCATAACATAAAACATGAAACATTTTGGAGTACATACATAATCATAGAAAATCATTTAATATTAGTCAAAACTCATTTCCAAGACTATCATACCAGGCAAAGTCCAATTCTGAACCCAATTCACTCCTCGTTACAGTATTGTATCACTGAACCGGTTTAATGTGATGTTCCAGCCATGTCTATCTCATGGGATATAAATCATTACCCAATGTATTGGAGGTAGATATAAGTCCCACCCATATCATAATGAAACCATTCTTATGTGTTCCACAAAATAATAAATCATACATCATAATATAACCCATGTAATAAAAATTGGATTCTTTAACATCATGAAATCATAAAACAATTCATATAAGATAAAGGACTTCATAAAAATAATTTCATCACAACATAATCAAATCAATGTAATAATTGGTATAGAAATAGAACCATATATTATCTTAGATGGAAAATAATTTTGATAAAACAATTGAATTCCATTCTTGAGGAAAATATTCTTTATACTTCAAAAACAGTTTTACATTCTTAACATGTCATAAAATTTTAAACTAAAAGAAGTTGATTAAAAATTAACTTGAAAACTTGTAAAGGAATCTTCATGGAAATAATGTTCTATGAAATCATAAAAATCCTTTCATGTCGTTAAAGTTAAAAAACATTCTTCTTGTACTTTGACAGGAAAACTCAAAAAGTACCTAGTACTAAAACGACAAAAGATTATTTTCTTATCTTTTACTAAAAACTCACCAATGGGTAAAATTGGATTTAAAAAATTGTATGAGGATAGAAATAATATTATATATTGAGGAAACATGGATGTGGATGATAAATATTCCCCATTAAATTCTGATGTATAAACAATCTCGGATAACAATGAGATTGTGAGATTTTCCCTTACCTTAGTTTTGATATTATTTTTACGTATTCAAACCTCCAGTATAATTATTAAACAATGTCATTGACTTATTACAGAATCATATCAATCTTTTGATATCATATATGATCATATTCTTATCTTCTTATTAGTAATATTTCATTTCTACTTATCATTCAGGTGTTTATTGCTTTATGTTCTTATGAGTGTTTTGACGAAGAAATTCTTCTTCCTATTTTTAGGTTAAAGATAAATCATTCATAGAATGGTATTTGTATAATATATATCATATTTATTCATTCAATTCGTTTATATAATCATGTTTTAGTGAAGATCATGTAGAACGAATCACATCGCACCGTGGAGACGGTATGTCGTACGTACGTACGAGCGACGATATCATTCCCATGATTGTGGAAATGTAGAAATCTGTATGATGTATAATATTTTAGAATAAATATCACTTAATAGTCATATATATTTATTTATTCCATTCTTATACCCATCCATGTAAGGTGGAGGTGGAAAAACAGATTACACCACGGCGTGGAGACGGTATTCCATACGTACGCACGCGCGGGGATTTCGTTTTCCATAGGATGGATCGAAGGTGAAATATGGTTGTTTTATATTTATAATAATATATAAATATATTAGTGATAATGATGTTATTTCTTTATTATGAAACAACAAAAGAATAGGAAGTATAATAAGAAATGAATTTGAAAGAATCGGTAAATGATATTACCTCTTCTTTGACACGCCTATTTGAAACCTCTTCTTAGGATACTAAAATTAGTCTTTGAAGAAGACCATGAGCTGTAGTATTTTTATAGGGAGGTTGAGAATGGAAATGGGCAGGGGTTGGCTGTGCTTGAAGGCTCAATGTTTTGTAAAGAGGAGAGGGAGGAGGTGCCCTTTTATAAGGGAGGAGAGGGGAACCTTTGGAAAAATGTTAATTTATAATAAATTCCAACCCCACATAAAAACCTCCAAAAATGACTCAAATCTATAGATTAGATGATATTGGGTTGTAATCTAATATAGAAATAAAATTTAGACAATTTGGGAATTTATTTTAAAAATTATCCACTTTTTTTATCCTTATATAATCTATTTAATTTTATTTGTTGTAATACAATTATAAATTTTAAATAATTATAAATAATTACTTATATGTTGTGAATTTTCCATAATTGTATACTTTATTAAATTTTATACCATATAATGTTTAATTTATAAATTTTAAATATTCATTCTTATTTTTAAACAATTTTATAATATGTAATTTTTATAAAATAACAATAGAGCCAATTGTGACAATATTTATTTATTTGAATTTAAATAAAATATACAGAGAAGATATGTTCGGACTAAAAGATTTAATAGATTCATAACATGTCATATGTATCTATAAAATTACTGTAGCACATTAAATATTTCATATAATATTTATTTTAATACTTTCAAAATCATTTATTTGATATGTCTGTCAATAAAATAATTTGAACATCACTATTGTGTCATAACTAATGATAATTATTTAATCCCTAAAAATTGTAAATAAATACATATTATGTAGATAATTTTACTAGATTTCTGGGGAATATTTATATCTAATGTTTTCTGAAGTTTATCACTAAAGTAAAATTATTACACTTATAAGATTTAAGATAGTGACATGTTGTCACTTTCTTTGGTTTTAATAATAATAATAATATTTCACGGTCAAAAGTCCATGAAAGGAATCTAGTTCGACCCTTTAGGTGATATCGTTCATCTTTTATTCATACAATAGGATTTTTGAAAGTTTTAGGGTAATTTTATAATCTTATTTTTACCCTTAATTACCTGATTTACCTTTAACTGTAGTAAATAAAAATTACCGTAGTTACTATTCATAATATCAAAAAAAATAAAGGTAACCTATTAACATAATTTGGACCCACAGAATTAAAATATGGAATCCATTTTTCAAAATTAAAAACACATTAGTTTCAATAATTAATTTAAAATTAATCCCATTGTTATTAAAACGGGTTTTAAAAGTTAAAACATTGCCAAAGATTGAAATGTTTTAAACTATGAATTCAATGTAAATTTAATGTTAATGACATAAATTATATTAAATTTTAAAAATATATTCTATTTATAATTTAATACCATTCAATATTATAATTTAACAATATAAATTATTGTGATGAAAAAAGTTGTTTTTAATTAAAATATAGCGTGTTTTACTATTCATTAAAATGTGAAAGTTATCAGAATAATATAAAAAATTTATCCAAAATAAATTTTTATATCCTGATCCTAAGGAAAAATTTTATTTTGTCAAATTGAACTTATAAACATGTCAAAAAAAGATTTAAAGATGGTGCGCCATCAAAAGGCGATAAAACTGCATTTTTTTAAAAATACTTATTTTACCTGAAAATTTTATTTTGTTCGCATACCATGTTTCAGAAAATGTGTAAGATGAATAATAATGTTATGAAATTCCAAATTTATTTGATACTATTCATAACGACTAGTCCGTAATAATATTATAAAAATATATCGTTGTTTAGTGAAACTCGATATTGCGTACAACACACACTATCGAGGAAGGTTCCTCTTGCGTATAACGCAAGCCAAGATATTGTTGTGTGTAGTGAAAGATTACTTTGATTTTGTGTATAAAAAAAATAAAAAAAATTCTCATAAAATATCAGGGTGTTACATTCTACCCCCCTTAAAATGAATTTTTCCCTCGAAATTCATCACTTCGTAAAGAACAGATGATGATACCTATCCCTCATCATATCCTCAAGATCCCATGTAGCTTCTTCTAATTGTTGGTTCCTTCATAAAACTTTCACCAAGAGAGTGGTCTTGTTCCGTAGAACTTTTTCACTATGATCCAAAAATCTCTATCGGTTGTTCTTCATAGGAAAGATCTTGCTCTAGCGGTACAACATCTGAGATTAGTACATGTGAAGAATCGGGTATGTACTTTCTCAGGAGAGATACATGGAACACATCATGAACTTGACAGAGATTCTGTGGAAGTGCCAATCAGTAAGCTACCTTCCCAACATGATTCAGTATTTCAAAAGGACTGATATATATAGGGCTTAACTTTCCCTTCTTTCCAAATCACATTACTCTCTTCCAAGGAGATATTCGTAAGAACACTTTATCACCCACTTCAAACTCTAGGTCTTTTCTTCGGTTGTCAGCATAACGTTTTTGTCGACTCTGAGCTTCTCTTACGTGTTGTTGAATAAATCGGACCTTTTCTGCCATCTAATCAACAAGATTAGGTCCTAATAGCTTTCATTCCCCAAATTCATCCCATCATGTTGGAGTTTGAAATTTCGTTCCATAGAGAGATTCATAAGGAGCTATATGAATACTGGAGTGAAAGAAATTATTATAAGAAAATTCCACCAAAGGTAGGTGTTGATCCCAACGACCTTTGAAATCCATAGAGAAAGCTCGGAAAATGTTTTCTAGAGTTTTAATTGTTCTCTCAGACTGACCATTTGTCTGAGGATGATAAGCAGTGTTGAAACTCAACTATGTATCTAGAGTATGCTGAAGACTTATCCCAAACTTCGAGGTAAATCTTGGATCCCGATCAGATATAATGGAAAGTGGTACTCCATGCAATCTTACCACTTCCTTTACATATATCCTATCAAGCTGATCCATAGAGAAATCTTCACTAACAGAAATGAAGTGTGCTTACATCATAAGATGATCAACTATGACCCAGATAACATTATTTCCTTTGGTTGTTTTAGGAAGTACGGTGACAAAGTCCATAGTGATGTTTTCCTATTTCCATTCGGTTATTGGTGATGGTTGTAACATCCCCTTAGACTTCTGTCTCTTAGCTTTAACTTGCTGACAAACCAAGAATCGAGAGACATATTCAGAAACATATATTTTCATTCAATCCCACTAGAAGTACTTTTTTAGGTCCCTATACATCTTCATGCTTCGAGGATGAATAGAGAATTAAGAACTATTAGCCTTATCCAGCTTCTCCTTCTTTAATTCTGGGATGGGAGGAAGAAAAACTCAATTTCTAAACCTTATTATTTCATCACAATCCATGTGAAATTCAGGAACATATCTCACATTCTTTTATAACTCTACATCTTCTTTCTGTGCCTCTTTAATCTTCATATGTATAGATGGTTAAACATTAATTTCAGAAAGATAAGATTTTTCCCCTTCCATTATAATTCCAAGATCCATCCTTTGTAAATTCATAAATATTGGATCTTTTGTGATCCTAATCATGGATAATCTAGAATGGTCTTGTCGCCATAATGCATCTTCCACCTTGTTTATGTTCCCAGGGTGAAAATGAATTGCATAGTCACAATCCTTAATCAACTCCAGCCATCTTTTTTGGTGCATATTCAGCTTCTTTTTGGTGAAAATATACTTTAATCTTTTATGATCAGTATAAATATCACACCTTTCACCATAATGGTAATTCCTCCAAATATTTAATGCACAGATTACTGCAGCTAACTCAAAATCATGAGTTGGGTAATTTTGCTCATGAATTTTCAACTGTGGTGAGGCATAAGCTATCCCCATAACATTTTTCATGACAACACACCCCAATCCCTTCTTGGATTCATAACTTTGGATCACAAACATCTCTCCAATACAAGGTAGTGTGAGCATAGGTGCATTGGATAACCTTCGTTTCAATTCCATGAAATTTTCTTCGTACTCCACCGTCCAAACGAACATAACTCCTTTTCAAGTCAACCTGGTGAGTGGATTAGATAACCTTGAAAAATCATTCACAAAACGTCGATAATATCCTACCAAGATAGGAAAACATTAGATCTCAGTTACTATTGTTGGTATCGATCATATTTCGATAACCTCTGTTTTTGCTGGATCCACAGATATCCCCTCTTTTAAAATTATGTGACCCAAAAATGAAACTATCTGAACCCAAAATTCACACTTGGTAAATTTTCCATAAAGCTTCTCCATTCTTAGGGTAATTAATACAATTCTCATGTTATCTTCATGTTCTTCCTTTTTATTTGAATAGACAAGAATATCATCTATGAAGACTATCAAAAACTGATCAAGATAGTCTCTATAGACTCTATTCATTAGATCCATGAAGATAGCAGGGAATTAGTAAGACCAAATGGCATCACTATAAATTCATAGTGTCCATTCCTTGTACGGAAAGCTGTCTTTTGCATATCCTCCCTTTTGAACCTTAATTGATGATATCCTGAATGAAGATCAATCTTGGAAAAGTATTGAGCTCCGCGTAGTTGGTCAAATAAGTCATCAATGTGTGGGAGATGATATTTGTTCTTGATAGTAATCTTGTTAAGTTCTCTATAATCAATGTACTGTCTCATTGATCCATATTTCTTATTAACAAACAGAATAGGTCCTCCCCAAGGAGACACACTAGGGAATATGAATACCTTATCAAGATTCTCTTGGAGTTTCTTCTTCAATTCCTACAAATCAATTGGGGCCATTCTTTAAGGTGTATTTGAAATAGGCATAGCACCCGGTATGTGTTCTATTGAAAACACAACTTCACAATTTGGTTGAAGACCTGGAAATTCATCCAGAAATACATCATCCTTCTCCCATACAATGTTTGTATTTTTAATCATGAATTTATCATCAACCATTTGAGATAAATAACCTTCATTTATTAGAATCGAGACCCATAAGATGGAATAAATTTCCACTGGAAGGTCATGTTCATCCTTGCATCGATAGATAATCATAGATCGATTTGGAATAAGAAATGGGACTTCCCTTATTTGGAAATTGATATGAGATCCATATAATGAATGCCAATACATGCCAATAATCACATCAAATTCCACTTTAGTAAGGATCCCAAGATTTTTTGATAGCACTTTCCCATAAACATAAATCGGAGAAGAATTGTAAACTTTTGATGCGACTGTTGTGCCATTAGGAGTTGTCACAGCTAACTCAACATCTAATTGTTGAGGTAATATGGTGAAACCCATAGAAAAATCTTCGATAATAAAAGGGCGGGTTCATAAAGAATCAAATAATACATTTTCTACTATATAGTGGATGGTAAGTCTACCTTTCACCACTTCATTATTGTACTCCATGTCGTCGATTGCAATTGCATGTGATTTTCCTTGGTCTTTGGCCATAAGAGTTTGTTGACGACTATCATCATCAGCAACCCTTGGATTTGGGCATTGATTGGCCTAATGCCTCATCTCCTTGAACTGAAACATTAAAGTGTTGTAGGTTCATTCTGTGTATCCCATTCTTAGTTCACATCATTAGACATATTCTTCCCATTATTTCGACATTCAACGGCCTGATGAACTTCTTTTCCATACATAAAACATTTTCTTGTCCCTTTAGGATAATTCCATCTATCTTTCATTATACAATTTGAGCATAAAGGAAAACTCATCTTCTTTTCATTGTGGTCTTTAGATTTTTCTTTGAATTCCATTTTCCTCTTCTTATCAAACCCATATGACTGATGGGTTACTCTAATCTCCATCTCAACCTCGAGAGCACATCGAACAATTTCCTTGTAGATATTGGAGTTCCTTATGGCTAACACCCATATAAGACTTGGTTTTATGCCACTAAAGAATCGATCGATCTTACTCTCAGGTTGGATAATAATTACAGAAGCGTACCTTGCAAGTCTTTTAAAATTTGCTTCATAGGTACCAACTGATTTCTCATCCTATTGCTTCAGTTCAAGAAACTCTTTCTCCATCTTTGTTCAAAGAATATGAGGGAAGTACTAATTGAAAAATAAGTTATTGAACTCATCCCATTCCATGGACTCAATTTCATCGCTTTGCCTCATATTCTTGATAATATTCCACCATTGATCAACATCACCTTCCAAACGATACACTGCTAATATAAATTTATCATGGTTAGAACATTGTAGAACTGAAAATATCTTTTCAATTTTACTAATCCATTGTTCAGGCACTAATGGATCAGAACACCCGTTGAATGAAGGTGGATGCTGCCTCATGAAGGATTCAACAAACTGTTTCTCCTTCCTTTGCTCGATTTGAATTCCAGCATGATTCATAGCTTGATAAAGTTGTGTGAGCATAGCTACAAGATTTTGCATTCCAGCTCCAATAACGTTTGGTTTCTCAGGGGGACAATCATTGCATTGTCTGTCGCATTCAGCATTAACACGGTTCCTTCGGGTTCCATCCATTGACTAAAACAAAGAATCATAGTCTGAGAAACACTAATTACAATAGGAAATCCACATAATCAGTAATAGAATTTCACACTTTAAGTCATATCATAGGTTATTCATGGCCATTTCTAAAATACTAGGATTATGTTCTATGCTTAGACATATCCTTACGGTTCTTACTAAGGCTTTCACATCCTAGTTTCTAAAGGTTGACTATACCTTTATTCTGATACCAACTATAACGACCCATAATTCAAATACACTATTATTACTTTATAATTGAAGCATACTTATTACAACAACTAACAAAACCATGGCAGAACCATAGAGGTATAGTGTCTTTAGAAACTGGGAAACATAAACTACTAGTTCAAAAAGCATCTACATTGTCTCCCATTTATTTCATCATATCTAGAGCCCCTTTTGGCATATCCTACTTTGTACCCTTCTTCTTAACCTGGGGAAAAGAAAACATACAAAAGGGTGAGCTCAAATGCTCAGTAAGGGTAAACAAAAGAAATATCAATCATATCATATTCATAACAAAACATTTTGAAAATCCTAACCTGCAAAAGAGTTCATAATATCATATAATGGGATAAATCATAGTAGTGAAATGTAATCCCATTAATCATAACATAAAACATGAAACATTGTGGAATACACACATAATCATATAAAATCATTTCATATTATTCAAGACTCATTTCCAAGACTATCATAGTGGACAAAGTCCATTTCTGAACCGAGTTCACTCCTCATTCTAGCCCTGTATCACTGAACCAGTTTAACTTTCCATTCCAGCCATGTCTATCCCGTGAGATATAAATCTTTACCCAATGCATTGGATGGAGATATAGGTCCCACCCATCTCATAATGAAACCATTCTTATGTGTGCCACAAAATCAAAAATCATAGTTCATAGCATCACCCATGTAATAAAAATGGGATTCTTAAACACCGTGATATCATAAAACAATTCATATAAGATAAAGGACTTCATAAAAATAATTCCATAAAAATATAATAAAATCAATGTAATAATAGGTATAGAAACAGAACCCTATATTATCTTATATGGAAAATAATTTTGATAAAACACTTGAACTCCATTATTGAGGAAATATCCTTTCTACTTCAAAAACATTTTTACATTCTTAATATGTCATAACATTTTCAACAAAACGAATTTGATTGAAAATAAACTTGAAAACTTGCAAAGGAAGCTTCATGGAAATAATGTTCTAAGAAATCATAAAAATCCAGTCATGCAGTATAAGTTAAAAAAACATTCTTCTCATACTTTGGCCGGAAAAGTCAAAAAGTACCTCGTACTAAAACCACAAAATATTCCTTTCATGTCTTTTAATAAAAACTAACCAATGGATAAAATTGGATTTAAACAATTTAATGTGGATAGAAATAATATTATATGTTGAGGAAACATGGATGTCGATGATAAATATTCCCCAGTAAATTCTGAAGTATTAACAATCTCGGATAAAAATGAGATTGCGATATTTTACCTTACCTTAGATCAGATATGCTTTGAATGTATCCGAACCTCATTTATAATGATTAAACAATGTCATTGACATATTACAGAATCATATTCATTCTTATGATATCATATATGGTTATATTCGTATCTTCTTATTAGTAATATCTCATTGCTACTTGTTATTCATGTGTTTATTGCTTTATGTTCTTATGCGTGTTTTATCGAATAAAATATTATTACTATATTTAGGTTATAGATACATCATTTAATGAATGGTATTTGTAAAATATATGCCAAATTTATTCATTCAATTCATTTATATAATCATGGTTTAGTGAAGATCATGTAGAACGAATCACATCGCACTGTAGAGACGGTAAGCCGTACGTACGCATGATCGACGATATCATTCCCATGATTGTGGAAATGTATTGAAGTGTATGATGTATAATATTTTAGAATGAATATCACTTAATAATCATATAAAGTAATTTATTCCCTTCTTATACCCATCCAAGTAAGGTGGTGGTGGAAAAACAGATTACACCACGGCGTAGAGACGGTATTCCATTCGTACGCACGCGCGGTGATTTTGTTTACCGTAGGATGGATAGGAGGTGAAATAGGGTTGTTTCATATTTATAATAACATATCGGTGTATGAGGGATACTGATTTTATTACCTCATAATCAAACAACTAATGAGGACGGAGTAGAAGAAGAATGGAACTTGAAAGAATCGGTAAAGGATATTACCTCTTCTTCGACATGCCTCTTGGAAACCTCCACTTAGGATACTAAAATTGGTATTTTGAAGAAAAAAGGACCTCTATTATGTTTCTAGAGAGGTTCAGAAGGGAAATGGGAAGTGTTTGGCCTAGCTTAAAGGCTCAATATTGTGTAAAGAGGAGAGGGAGGACGTTCCCTTTTATAAGGGAGGAGAGGGGCACCTTTGAAAAATTATTAATTTATAATAAATTCCAACCCCACATAAAAGCATCAAAAAATGACTAAAATCCAAATATTAGATGAGATATGGCTATAATATCATCAACCAATAATATTTAGACAAGTTTGGAATTTATTTTAAACATTATCAACTTGATTTATCCTTATATAATCTATTTAATTTTATTTGTGGTAATACTCTTCAAAATTTTAAATCATTATAATTAATTACTAATATGTTTTTTATTTTCCATAATTGATAAAATTATTACATTGTAGACCATATAAATTTTAATTTATAAATTTTAAATATTTTTGTGATTTTTAATCAATTTTATAATATGTAATTTCTATAAAATAACACTAGTGTCAATTTTGACACTATTCATTTTTTTGAATTTAAATAAAATATACACTGAAATATAAGTTCAGAATAAAAGATTTAATATATTCATAACATGTCATATTTATCTAAAAAATTAGTGGATCACATTAAATAGCTCATATAATATATATTATAATACTTTTAAAATCATTTATATGATATTTCAATCAATAAAATAACTTCAACATCACTGTTGTGTCATAATTAATAATATATAATTAATCCCTAAAAATTATAAATAAAATCATATGATGTAGATAATTTTATTTGATTTATGGGGACTATTTATAACTAACGGTTTATGAACTTTATCACTAAATTAACATTATTACACTTATAAGATTAAAGAGAGTGACATGTTGTCAATTTCTTTGGTTTTAATAATAATTATACTATTTCATGGTCACAAGTCCATTAAATGAATCTAGTCCGACCCTTAGGTGATATGGGTAGACTTTTATTCATCCAATGGGATTTTGTAAAGTGTTAGGGTAATTTTGTAATCTTATTTTTACCCTTAATTACCTGTTTTACCCTTAACTGTAGTAAATAAAAATTACCGTAGTTACTTTTCATAATATAAAAATAATAAAAGTAACCTATTAACATATTTTTGACCCACTGAATTAAAATATGGAATCCATTTTTCAAAATTCATAACACGGAAGTTGTAGTAATTAATTTAAAATTAATCCCGTTGTTAAGAAAAGAGGTTTTAAAAGTTAAATATTTTTCAAAGATTGAAATGTTTTTACCTATGAATTCAATGTAAAATTAATGTTAATGACATAAATTATATTAAATGGTAACAATATATTCTATTTATACTTTAAACCTATTAAATATTATAATTTAACCATATAAGTTATTGCGATGAAAAAGGTTTATTTTTAATTATAATATAGCGACTTTTTTCTATTCATTAAAATATGAATGTTATCAGATTAATATGAAAAATTTATCCAAAGTAACTGTTTTTATCCTGATTCTAAAGAAGAATTTATTTTTTTCAAATTGTACTTATAAACATGTCAAAAACTAGATTTAATGTTGGTGTGCCATCAAAAGGCGGAAAAACTGCATTTTTTTAAAAATACTTCTTTTACCAGAAAAATTTATTCTGTTCACATACCATGTTTTAGAAAATGTGTTAGATTAATAATATTGTTATAAAATTCAAAATTTAGTCAATATTATTCATAACGGATACTCCATAATAATATTATAACAATATATTGTTGTTTAGTGAAACTCGATATTGCGTACAACACACGCTATCGAGGAAGGTTGATCTTGCATATAACGCAAGCCAAGGTAGTGTTGTGTGTAGTGAAAGATTAATTTGATGTTGAGTATAACATAATAAAAATAGAAAAAATATTTCTCATAAAATATCAGGGTGTTACACTCTATAGTTTCAACCCCTTAGTAGGTCTCACATATTATATGTTTATGAACATTTTTAACACATAAGATTCCTCTTGTCACCCCCAAAACATAGAGATCTACCGTGTAACACCCCAGGTAAATAAAGAGTATAACATTTTCACATTTATCCATATTTTTGAATAAAATATTAATATAACTTTAAAGGGGACTCTATGCTCGATGGCATACCCAACACGCAACAACGAGTTTCTTGGGAATCTTACGTTGCACTCTAATAATAAAATAATATTATTTTAAATGGTAGTTAATGCCTAACTGTTGTGAAGGAGGGAATGAATATAACTAACTAGAAAATGATTATATATGTTTTTCAAGTACTTTTACTTTTTACAATAAATGTTAGAGGATTAAAAATGCGAATGAATCCAATTTTAAGCGTAAACATTCTAATATTCTTTAAAAGGTCGATTAACCGCCTTTTGATGGCGAACCTCTTTTAAATCCACATTTTGACAATTTTATGTGTTATATTTGACAAAATAAAATTCTTCTTTAGAATAGGGACATCAAAATTTACTTTGTGTAAATTTTTGGTATTTTTCCGGAAGAGTTCAATTTTTAATGAATAGTGAAAAATGTTGTATTTTAATTCAAAAACTCTTTTTAATATAATTTATTTATATGATTAGATTATCATTTGAATTGGTTTTAAAGTGAAATTATAATATATTTTTAAAATTTAATCCAATAGTGGTCGATGGAATTAATTTCACATTGAAATTGGACTTAAACTAGTGTTAATCTTTTGATACTTATTATTTCATAAAAACACGCTATTTGCTCTGACAGCGGGAATAAATTATTAAATTAATTAATGCAACTAATATGTTTTTAATTTTGTAAAATAGACATCATTTTTGAATTTGGAATATCAAATATAGCTTAGGGTGAAGTTTAGGTATTTTTCTGAAAAACTTCAATTTTTGATGAATAGTGAAACCACTAAGTGGTACTTATAAAAACTGATTTTCCGTTTAAATGAAATTTTACCACCTCTGTGTTTTGAATTTCAGAAATCCGACATACATGGTTTTCATTAAGAATGAAAATGTGGTTCAATGGTATCAAAATAATATTTTGGTGAATGGTAACTTATTATGTTTTTAATCGCGATTAGAGGTAATTAGTGTAGTTTAAGGTAAAAATAATGTTTTAATAATATGAGATGAGCTTTACAAATGTCTTACCCTCATTTGATGTGTCATGGCCTACCAATACAATCCATGTGTCAACTTGGGGACCCCATGAAGCCACTTTGGTTGGGAAATGACATAAATAACTTTTTATTTAATGTTAAAGTAAAAATGACACAAACATGAAATGTTTTAATAAAACAATTTTTACATGGGGTTATACAAGTCATATTTTTTACTATAAATATTCATTAGAAATATTAAAATATTTCATACATAATTATATTTTTTATATAATTTTTAGACATTAAATATATTAAATTATTTATCACATCATGATAATGTAGCGATTACCTCATTAACAAAGGATTTGAATAAAATGAAACGATAATGTAAAATCTGTGACCTACACATGTCCAAAACCTATTGGATTGGTATATTTATACCCCTTATCACCTTATCCTCGAATTATATCAATGTGGTACCTTTTAAATCCGAAACTCATTTTAAAATAAAGGAACATTTCTTTACTTTCCAAGAGTGCCCCTCCTCTCCTCTTATAAAAGGCCCCCACCTCTACCTCCTTACCCACACTTCCAAAGCCTTTGTATTGGCCAACCCCTGCCCATTTTGTATCTCCACACCCCCCTATAACTCCTTGATGCCTCGCTTTGGTCAGAAGTCTTCTCAAGGAAGCCTTTGAGCTCAAACCAAAGTGAGTTACCCGATTTTAAGGTAATGTCTTCACTTGAGTCCTTTTGTTTTATTTTGCTTCTCCACCCACTTAAACTCTTTTTAGTCCTTTATTTTGTGACAAAACCAGTATCTTAAATATACTAGGATTTTTTTATGTTAAGGATTCGAGCTACACTTACACACACCTTCTTCTAATGGTTAGAAAACATACTGTTTCTGTGGATGGCAAATTCCTGCCTCACAAAACGATGATTGTTCAATCTTCTCTTAACACATTTCATGGATGCCATTAATATGTCACTATATTTATATATGACATATAATATGTTTATGTTTTCCTTACGATTATTTATTTTTCATTTATGTCATACCTTTATGACTTCCATTATGGGTATACGCGATATCATCATTTGAGGAAGTGCGGACTACCGCCCACTCAAAGAGATTTGATTCGTTAATACCATAATTGGTATGTATAAAAGATTTATTTAATGATATTATATATGATACCATACTTGAATTAAAATACTATTATGTATCATTATGTTTTAATTCCATTAAATATGAAATAGAAATGGAAGTATCGTTCATGCGCACATACGGCTTACTGTGTCCATGAACGGTGCATTTCATTTCTTAACTCTAAATGTTATGTAATATTATAAATTCATGAATATACTGGATATATATGATATATATGATATCTACATCATGAATACAATTTGGGATATAATGGATATTTTACCACATGAACAACTTGTAATTATAAAGAGTTTATTTTTAACTCAAGTACCAATTATTGTTAAAACGACCGTTATTAGCTTAAATAATAACATAGTGTTCATGACATGGTAATAAGTGATATAAAAGGAATAATGAACATGAAAAAGGTTCTTAAGGAAGTAGAAATTAACTCAAGTTTATTATTCAGGAGATTAAAGAACGATCGAGTCAAGTCGGACCCGAGGTAAGGGATCTTACTCCCCTCTTTCTTTTTAAGTACACTCTTTTATGTCATTCCTTTTAAAGCTCATCTTTCTTGTTATTGGGATGTTCTTTTATATTAATCCTTCTGTAATTTTTATTTTCATATGATTAGGGACCATATTCTCTCTCATCAATCCATTTTTGAAGTTTTGAGTGGTGCCGTTAGGCTGCCAAATTTTCATAAGAGATCTAACCCCTCTCTTTCTTTTTAAGTACTCTCCTTTATTTCACTTCTTTTAAGCTCCTATTTGTTATGTTGGGGGATGTTCTTTTATATTCATCTTTCTGTAAACATTATGTCAATATAATGAGAGACCATATTTGACCTCATCAATCCATTTTTGTAAGTTTTAAGTGGCGTCGTTAGGATGCCGAGTTTTCGTAATGGATTTTTCTTCTCACTTTTATTCCCGTGAGATTTATGCTACATTTGCCAAAATTTTCTTTGAGTGGTGTATTTACTTACCATTACTTTACTCATAGTGTAATATACTTTCATTAATGAGTATTTATAGCAGTTTTTTATTGTCCTTCTTTCACGGGGTATATGTTTCGAAAGATACCCATGTCGGTAAGGGAACCCTTCACCCTCCTCTTTTTAAAAGACATAATTTGATATGACTTTTAATTCACATACTATTATGTTGAGATATGTTATTTTATATCCTAATTGATTTAAATTTTATTTCCTTGTGATGGGATACACTTTTTATCTCTCATCAACTCATTTTCTAAATTTTGTAGTGACGCCATTAGGCTGTCAAATTTTTTTCAAGGGAACTTCTTAACCCAAATTCGATTCTTTGGGATAAACTTGTACTCCTTGAATATGTCATTATATGAATTTGTGTGAATAACCTCTGATTTTTCTACACTTAATATCCACTTATATTTTGTGTATTCGTTTGTCACACATAATTATGTAATTGATTTATCCTTAAACCAAGGATATCGTCTTTGTATGGGACTTCTTCTCAATCTCCTTTCATTGAGGAATATTTTGTTTTATACACAACTTTATTTTATACGGTGTATAAATCCCTTTGACTTTTACGTTTATTCAAAAGGAACCTTTTTTCTACGAAGCATTTACTAAACGACAAAAGGGAATGTTTTTGTCATACGTATGTGGCGACAACGACCTCTCCGCCGCCGTGACCATTATTTGAGTTTCGGCTTCCTCTACAAGCCATACCTTCTTTTTAAAAGAAAAATAAATACCATGTTTTACCTTTCTTTTATTTTGGTATTGAAAATGGTTTTGATAATGTTTTTATATCAATGTGTGGTATTAATATCTTGTTATTGGAAGGTGGAAATGTTATGTTTCCTTTATGCATGTTTTATGTTATAAGATTGTGTTATGGTTCTTGGGCATTGTTATAAAGACAGGTGGTTCCGTGATAAACTAAGGGCGGGTGAGCCCGATATAGCTCTCCAGTGCATTGGGTAACTCGAAGAGGTGAAACGTTAAGGTTTCCCTGAAAAGATTTAGGGAATATACTCTGGTGGGTATTCCAAACGTAACCAAGAGGGTTACTCCCTACGTAAGAATGTTATGAATGCCTCAAGTTAACTTTTATGTCTTATGATTTCTATGATTTATTCACGATTTGATGAGGTATGTTAAAGTACCTATGTTTTATGGGTAAAGTATGATTTCATTCTTATGTATATATGAACTCATGTTTCTTTTCCATATTTTTATAACCCTTACTGAGCTTTTTATGCTCATCCCAATTTTTTTTGAAATGTTTTTCACCGGTCAAGGGAAAGGTACATGATATGATGATAGTGTCAAGGAAGTGTCAGGAAAGAATCCATGCATTATTTTTAAATATGTTTCTATTGATGGGAAAAAGGAATACTATCTTTTATGTAACCACTTTGTTTAAATGTGGAATGTAATGCATGTTTTATGATCTAATTCTCTAAAACTCTAAACCTGAAAAGATCCTCAATGTGTAATCTTGTAATAACTCAAGATTGAGTAAGGTTTAAGGTTGGGGCATTATATACTGACCCCTGTAAAAATCAATAACAGCATCCCAATGGCCTATAAAGGCCTACATATAGTGATAGATACCTATTACTCACACTCCATGTATAAAATAATATAACTAATAGGTAAAAAAACATACCAACTCTAACTATAAAGTCATCCACCCTTCCTATGAGATGAGTGAATGATCAGTTATTCAACTATAAAATAAATATTGTGAGTTCTTGTTCCTCCTACCCACACTATAGATTTACTTCTATTTGAATTAGATTTATACTGTCACCAAGACCAAAAAGATAACTATGTTGAAAACTAGTCCCTAATGTGCAAATAATAAGGATACGCTTTTGATCCTTACTTTTTTAGTTTAAAATTTCCAAAAACCCAAAAACTATTAAGTGAGTCCATAAGTGAAAAACACATAAAGGTATATTTTGTTTGAAACTATTTTTTAGAAGATAAAATATATTATTTAATCTGAATTAAATTTTTATTAAATGGATTCATTAATTGGATCTTATTAAAAATTCAAAGTAACTTGAGAAATGTATGTTTCTATGTTTTTGTTTCATCTGTTAATTGAATAAGAGGAGTGTGAAAGAGCTATTTAATATAGTGATAATACCCTAGAATAGAAATTTTTTCATTTCCTCCTCAATAATTATCATTTTAAAATTATTTTCATCTTTTTTTCCAAGTGGTACATTTTGATTTTTCCTCATTATCAATATTTTCCCCTCATTTCATAATTTATCATTACCAAAATTTTTAGTTACAAAATCATCAATATTTTCATTATCTACATTCCTATAATCATTTAAATCATATCCTTGAGTATTTTAAAAATTTATTTTTGTAAAATACCAGAAATTATCAATATAATTGACATCCCTTGTTCTTAGTTTCATTCATTTTTATCTACTTCCATACCCTCTACCCATTTCATGTATTATAATTATAATTTTATTCATATCATCCTTGAATATACGTTTTTTTCATTCCATGTCACGTATATGCCTAGAAAAATTGGCATCCATCCTAGAAGAAATTTTTTATATTAACCCCTAAATATTACATTGAGAGTTTAAATATTAATCCATTTTTTATTTTAATGAAAAGAAATAAGATGTTGTGAAACACTTAGGGAAACACTAGGTTTAAACAAAAATCATCAATAGAAGAATATATTTTTGGATTCCTGTATCATAGATAATATTTATTTGAAAATGGAACATAAATTTATTAAATCATATTCTTTTAAAAAAATATAATTGACAGTTTCTATTTTTTGTGAATAAAAATTAAATTTCGGATGATAAAAAATGTTCATGCATGCCATAATATTGGAATTTCATCATAATTGAGTTTTCGTGAATAACATTATAAATTGGAGAAGCATTAAAATAAACAGTTTTAATATATTTTTAATATATATCCTAATAATGTTCCCCTTTTAGGATAATTCTTGTAAATAATTTAGTGTAAGTGTATTAATGATTTATTTAAGTTCATCATTATTTTTATTTTGGAAATCCGCACACGAAGAATGACTAACTAGAGATCATTTCTAAGATTTAATTCAATTTTAGAATGTAACAATTAAGATTTTATAATAGATGTAGTGATTAAAAAATTATAAGGATACCCCTAAACATATACCAATAATCAAGGAATAATTCACCCTCTTCTTGAACAATCCTTGTTATTTTATTCAAATATCTATGGTCATTCTCCTAGGATAACATTTCATGATAAAATAATTAAAAAACTTATATCAAGCATCAATAAATTATATTTCTATAAATTTAAATGGATCTATAACATTTTACCAAATGAAAAATTTGAAATACCATCATCTTTAGTACCTCCTCATTCAATCATGAAATATGAAGTAATTTTAGCACACTGTAAAATACATAAATACACTCGAGTGAGTCTTGATTTGGAAAACCATTAAAATATGGTATCATGAAAAACAAATTATTTGGATATAATTGTCTCTAGAGTGTTGTGACAACCTAATAAATGATATTTTCATAGAGATAGCTGGTAATTTAAACTCATTAAATTTATATCAATGATTCTTATGATCTTATAAAATAGATGGAATAAAATATTCAAGGTTATCAAGAAATTGCCTATAGTTTTTCTTTACAAATCATCTATTCATTTTTATTGTGCTAATATGTCCTTTTATTTAAGGAATCATGGGTTCTAAATTGTACATTTATAATATAGTGGGAATAAAATAAGAATGTATTATAGTTTTTCCATAATATTAGTCAAAAGAACACACAAATAATATTATACATTCGAATAATTTTCGTAGCAGTTATTTTTATTTTTTATTATAATTTATTTTAAATTTTTTTAAAAAAATTATTACATGGAAACCTAAAGTGCTTCCCAAAAAACAACATGAAAAAATATTTATCATTCTAGTTGTTGACATCCCATAAAAATTAGAATTTATAAAATCGTACTCACTACTAGATGGTGGAATGAAATTTAGATTAAAAAATCGTATTAATTTTTGTATACTAATAAATCAGAATACTCATAGAAATCAAACACAAAAAAATGAATACTAGTAATAAATAAAAAACAGGTAGATCGATGAGAATGAATCATACAAAAGTAAGAGTTGGGGGAAATTTTAATTTGTTGGACAAATATTATTCCTCATTCATACAAAGATTTATTTGGAGAATCGAACATTTAAAATATTTAATATTGGCTAACATTCATGATTTGTAGAACTGGTAGGATGAATCTTGTAATTCCTCACCAATATAATCTAATGTTTCAAAATTTAATCATGACGAAACACAAAAATTAGTATATTATTCTGTTAATATGAACCACGTTTTTATTAATATCCAAGTAAATGATTTATTATAAAATTACTAAAAAAATTATTTATTATGAAGAAATACATAATTGAGTGATTAAAAACATGAAGAAGGTTGAATTATCCATAAAAATAGAATTTCCTCCATAAAAAATTTATCTAAGATTAATTTTTTATCATTAATAGAGTTGATATTTCAAATTTATTATAACTAGATTTAAAGAAAAAATAAATACTAAATGATAAATATCTCATTTAATTTGTATCAAAATACGTAAAATTAAGGTCTTGTCTTTTATTTTCATGGAAATCCATCACTTCCCCCTAAATCTGTTATTGATTCATATATACCCTTTTTAACAATTTCAGACTTTGGAATACATCTATAAATATTTTTCAAGCTATGTGTTGAGAAGACATGGGACATTGAGGCCCATTGTGCTCGATATAGTTTTTTAAAAATATGAAAATTATTTTAAAGAACATAAGAATGGTTTCTTAAATAAAATGAGATAACTCTTAAATAGAGTCTTACATCAAAAATTTGACACCATATTTTGATCTAAAATATGAGGTTTACCCTATGGAAGACCTGCATGGTTCGACGCTTATAGTTTATATAAAATGTCTATTTGAAGCTGTGTTTAGAGCATTACTTAAATATTTATTTATTTAATTAATTATACCTGTAAACCCTTAATCTTCCCTATATAATCATCATTATGGAGGATCAAGAGTGTGACTTATGTAATCCTTATATCATTGAGAGGATATTATTACCACCTATCATTGGCAGATCAGGATCATAGGACAATGAACCTTCAGATCTAAGCGAATCAAGGAAAAAAATCAAATGACATGTCCTCTTATTTGGATAATCACATTATTAATTAATTACTGATTTGGATTGAGTTACAAATCCTAATTTCTTGATTCCTCTCCATTTCATAAAAATATTGATCTTCATAATAATCTTGTATTTGATATTTGATTATTATTAACCTTTCCATGTTCCAATGTACCAATTTTAATTTTATTTTTCATTCTATATATGTTGTTCCATAATTCTCAAATAATTTTATCTAACTATTATTTGTTTTCCAATAATGCTTATCCAAAAATTGGGGGACCTTTTTACTTATTCTTTTCACTAAATCATTCTTTTCATTCATCACTAATTGGCCTATGAGGTCCTATTTCGACATTGTTGGGTGAGATAAAGCGTGATTTAACCCTTTGATTCATTGTTTATTCATTTGTAATGTACATATAAAATAATAAAAGATATATTTTGATGATATTAAGGATTTAGGTTTTTTGGATCTAGGATCTCAAGAAGAGTTTCTAGGACACGAGATGTGTTTGAGGTGTGCGGGCTTCTGGTGGATCGATAGGAAAATGTTTTTTGGCTACCAGATGGATAAAAATAATTGACAGGGACTCTTTCATTCATTTTTGGGTGGAATAAAAGAGTGATTGAAACTATATGGTGTTGATTTGGAATTTTCATATAATATTGTACTTTTTTTTAAAAATCGACACAATGTGTAGGTTTATGAACAAACACCATGTAATACTCTTATGGTGGTGGTTCTAGTGTTTTGTAATAATTAATTATCAACATATTTTTAGTTGATACACAAACCACGTGACCATCTAAAGGTAGAAAGATTATATGGAAGAGCTAATGAGAAGGTCCCAGTTCAGGAGGACACATCGTGTACCAGAGTACATGGGCATAGGCATGTTAACACAAAAACATCCAGGAACACAAGCCAGAACCTAGGAGGATGAGATGATGTGTCTTACCCTTACATATAGTATATGTATACATGGCATGTTATCCGTTTTTTGGATGGGAAATATCCAAGAAGAAAAGTGGGACCACATTCCCTATGGGTCCCCTTACACAGTGTGTACATTTCCTTCTTAAGAAACATTTACAACTCATATCTCCTTCATTTGGACATGAGTTTTTCCTGAAAGTATCATGAGTGTTTTTCTAAATAAAATGTTATGGTATCCTTTATAGTGTATTTAGATATATGATTCAAGATGATATGGGTGTGATGCTTTTTTTAGTGACACTCGATGATAGTAGTGATCATCCTAGATCACAAGGTACATTAGATTGGAACCCTCTTAATGGGATAGGGAATTGTTACACTATCTAACATTGAGTTTCTTTTTCCAATGGAGTTTGTCCATGGATCCTTGACATTTAGACTAGAACCCTCTACAAGGTAGGGCATGATTCATCTACTGATTCCTACAGTGGAACTCTCCTACTATTATAGATCTTGGGTCCTCTATCTATTATTAGAGTGGCACCCTCATTCTAGGACAGAGAATGGGTCCTATACCTACCTTTATAGTGACACCATCCTATAGAGTTATAGTATAGTTATTCGTCCATCAGAGTGGCACCCTTATTTCTAGACATGTAATGGTTCATCTATCTATCTACTAAGTGTAACCTTCCTATGATGTCAGGGTAGGGTTCTTTAATATATTTATTGGAACCCTCCTATATAGTCATTGTATGGTTACACTATCTACTGAGTTTCACACTAGTATTGTACCTAGGTATGGCTATTCTACAATGATATTGTATCCCTTGACTGTTCAGCATAATGGTGAGGTGTGATTTACATGGATATCTCTTTGGACAGACACATGAGATTCTTGGAATAATTGATGGACCTTTGGAACTGTTGAAGCTTTTTCATTGGTTGTGCTATGAGATGAATACCAACTTTATATCTTGTTTAGGATTCTTTTGTTCAGTATATATATACATATATCCATGTTGTTGTATTTTTTAACTCTCTTATAATGGGTTGAGTTGTCTATTCCTATTTTTTTCTAAATTCTCCACCTTAATATTTTAGCGCATCCTACATATTATATATATACTCACCCATATGTGGTCTTATCCAACATGTTTCATATCTTATGAATATGACGAATAGGTTAACATCGATTTCTTAGAACCATAGGTATAGATGTTTAATTTGACCTCATACAGTGTTTGGGACATGAATATCTGAAGTTGGGCTTTCTCAATACTTTAAATATAAAAAGATTCAGGTTGGTACATCTTCCTAGTTTGGCATGTATTTTTCCTTTTTTTCCCTTTTTGTTCATCTGGTCGTAATATTTTACTCCTTATAGGTTTTATAGGAATGAGATATTCTCTAAATTTGTAATCTTTTATTATTATTCCTCTTCAAATCTTCATGGATATGGTTGGGTGTATGAAGATAGGTAGATTAGGTAAAGTAATCTCATATAATTTTTTCTCAGTGCAAGTCGTCGTCCCGTGGACTATGAAAGTAGGCTTGGGGTAGTTGATGGTTGAGGTCCTCTGGGTCTAATCATGACAGATTGGGATTTGAGAAGATCATTCCTTGTGAGACTGTTTGTAGTAATAACCTTACAATGATTAGGTTGGGTGTTATGGAAACAATGTCGAAGTATTTTTAGTGGGGTTCCCATGAAAGGGAACCTAGTGTTGGTGTTATAGCTAACATATCCATTCATTTAGATAATGAATACTTTATTTTCAACACTGTATACCCTGAAATTGAATAAAGGGGTTAATGGTACATGTATATAATAGGATTGAGTCTTCTAATTTTCTGTTTTGAGTCATATACCAATATATATATATGATTATCTTACTCTGGTTTTCCTTGATTAAAATTTCAAGATTCCTCCACATATATTGCTATCTAGGTTTATGATTTAAGATTCTGATGATGATTCAATGAGTGATTAGGCCTCAGTTCAGTTTCCATTGAGATTGATTCTTCCTTCAGGTGGATAGGTAGTAGCCCCCCCCCCCACCTATTAAAAACCACATCATACTAGAAAACAAGGATAAGGATTCATGTAGAATTATATCACATGGTGAGTTCCAATTCTTGAGGCCCCAGATGTTCCTTAGTGACTCAGATCTTCATATGATGGATTATAGGCATGAGACAGTGATCCATGTTTTTAGATTTCTCAATACACCAAATGATCAGTTGGTTGTACTGGTAGCCATTCTTTTACATAGAGCAGTTGGGAACAAGTGGAGTCATGTTATGTAGATTCATGATGAGTTGAAACACCCATGGAGCAACATAGTGCATCTATTTAATGAGAAGTATAACCCATAATTCATGTGACCATTTGGGGTTCTAAAGCTTTTCTAGCTTTGGTAAGGAGGGAGGATAGTTGTAGTGTTTTTTTGGGAATCACATACCTTATACATTACCCCCTCAACATGATTTATTATGGCTACTTCTAGGAATGAATGTTTGGGAAGTTTATCCACAGATTTATATGTACCAGTGTAGAACCATTTTGAATCCCCAATTAAGTCAATGTTTTGGAGTAGAAATAGTTACATAGAACTTTCTATAAGAGGGAATCCATGCATTTGGACGTGGAAGTGGTCATTATAGTGAGGATTCATATATTGTTTCATAATGATGTAAATTTACTGGATCCCAGTGTAAAAGATCTTACAATGATCAACTTTGGCATGTATTCAGGTGCAGTGCAGGGAACTAGGACATCCCAGAGAGGGGAGATGTTATGAATGTGATGATCAAGGTCACATGCCCTGAGATTTCCCTACATGGTGTTCTATGAAGGAAGCTATATGTCGAATGTACCTTCATGGTAGAGGCAGTTCCATGATCCGATATCTCCCATTCAAGTGAATGGATGCACTAAGTGAGGTATATATGCTAGAGGAGGTGCTGGGAATAAATGAAGGGGAGATTTTGTTGGTTAATGATTCAATTATATCCTTCCACCATCACCACTAGGGATCCCACATCAGGCACATGGAGCTAACAGTCAAGGTAGCAGAAAGTTAAAGGCTATGGGTGTATGTGACCCAGTGGAACACAATATGTTGAGTGGTATGATATGTGTTTATTTTTCTGATTTTTTTGTATGATTTGTCATAGGTTAATGTCATTTTTTCCACTCATTACTCCTTTTCATGATATGGAGATCCCTATTGAGGCTTTAGCCCACCATCTTTGTCTTGAGGATTCTACAAGTAATGATTCTTATATAGATTTTATGTGTTGGTTTTTAAAGCTATAGCTTTTGGATAGAGGTTCTTATCAGACCATTTTATCATCATGATGGAACCATATGACACCATATTGGGTATGGATTAATTTTTCATATTTTTATTCTTGATTTTAATATCACCACGGTTGAGTCAGATACCATAGAAATAATGAGATGATATTCTACTTTTCTTGTCTCAGAGATATCGTAATAGGATGAGTCGGTTTTGTGAGTAGGAGAATCCAACCTATCACCCATCAATTTGGGAATACAGACCTTGGTGTAATATTATCTTCAAGAATCTAGATTCCTTTAATCATGGAAGATGTTGTTGGAATCATCGCAAATGATGTTCTAGGACTACCTCCAAAGTGTAATATGGGGTTTTACACTACCCTGAAACCTAAGACAACTCTGATATCTTCTATTGAATTTCTTATATCCATTAATGAGATATAGGATATGTGGTTATAGTTAGTGGATAATCTAGATAAGGGTCTTATAAGACCTAGTTTGTCTCCCAAGGAATCTCTAATGTTTACGTGAAAACAGATGATATGAACTTGCATCTTTATGTAGACTATCAGTTTCATAATTAGACCAAAATAAAGAACAAGTGCCAATTAATGATGACTTATGAACACTTTGACAAGATCTAAAGTGTGAGATGGTTCTTAAATATTTACCACCAATCCATCTACATCTGGTTGAGATACCACAAGGCTGATATTTTTAAGATGGCATTCTGATGTCTCTATGGATTCTATGGGTTTCTGGTGATGGAACTCAATGTAAAAAATTCAACAATGTGCTTATGGATTCAATTAAATGATTCCTTAATTGGTACATAGAACAATTTTTTTATTTCATCCTCAATAACATACTCATATACTCTTCGTTAGAGGGGGATCAAGCATAACACTTAAAAATGGTACTTGATTTTCTTTGGGAGCACCATCTTTATTGCGAACTATTGAAGTCCAACTATGGATCCTTGAGTTTCAATTTTTGGTACATGTAAATTATTTTAATTTTTTAGATATAGAATAAGTAATGATTTATATAGTGATTTATGGGATCCACCTAAGTGAGTGTCTGAGGTGAATTGTTTTTGGCATAGTAGGGTAATACGTACGGTTTGTGGAAGACTTAGATTTGATTACAATCCCACTTATAGATATGATGTAGAAAGGGAAGAAATTTTCATAAAATAAGTAGTGTTCAGGGGACTTCAATGAGTTGAGGTGATGTCTAACGAGTGATCATATTATGAGACTAACATATTAGGGTGTGGAGTATGTAGCATATTGTGGTGCCTCTAGAGCTGTGATGGGTTTCATATTGATGAAAATACATCTAGTTATTTCATATGGGTCATGGAATTATAAACACTATGAGAAGAAATACATTAATCATTTCATATAGATAGAATTTTTACTCTTCACACTAAGGATTTGGAGGCAATATCTTCAATGAGAGCGATTTGTTGTTTACTCAGACCATTAGAGCCTCAGGTATGTCTTCATGATGAGAGACATGAACCTGAGGCATATGTGATGGTTGATGTTTCTATATGACTATGACATTAAAACAATACCCCCAAGATGGGAAACGAGGTGGAACATTCCCTTAGTAGGATATCACATGCTCGTTTGTTACAGGATAAATTTGAGAAGTTGAAGTCCTTGCAGGTAACCCTAGTAGAGTTGTAAGTTGAAACTTTTATTTAGTCAATGGTGTTGATGAATCTTTCCCTCTAGATTGTGATGCGGTACTAGTTGGTAGAAATAAACAATGATTTTTTAGACCAGATAACCTCAAGGGATTTTCTATTTCTTTTTTTAAGGGGGGAATCACATTATCCTTTTTTAGGGATGGACAGTGGTCCCATTTTTGATACTGGAGTTATTGATGGTATATATTAAACTTTATCCTTTGTATTTACATCCCGTGTTGTGGAATATATATAGATACCTTCTACGATAGTTTTGGATGTATGTAAAAATATGTATCATGGCTTGTTTTAGCTCTCGGCGTCTCACCTGATAGTAGGTGAAGGCTGAGTAACAGGTTCCTATGAGATTTTTGTGGCCCCTTTATATCTTGTAGTAAAAATAGGATGTCATATCCAAGAACAATAGGAAATTACTTATATAGAAAATTAGATTCCATGAAACCATCTATTGATAGTATACTAACTTAGGAAGTTGGCTCACATCCTTTTTATCGGGGAATTGATTTTTGGGGAGAATTTAGGGTAGTTGTTTGTACTAGATATTATAATCCTTCATGGGGTTCCCATGAATATTTTCTCTAACCATGATGTTTAGTTCATGTCATCATTTTGGAAAGATGTGTAGGAGGAATTCAAGAGATAAATGAGTATGAGAATATCCTTTCACCCTTATATATATGGGAAGATCGATCACATTATCTATGTTTTGGAGGAAATTATAAAGGCTTTCATGTTATACTTTTCCCATAGTTAAGAGGATAGATTTCCTTTAGTTTAGTTTTTTTTCAATAATATTTACCAATCATTTATATCCATGGAACCTCTTGAGGACCTATATGGGAGAACATATAGAAAACCCTTATATTGGACTATGTTCGATGAGGTATCTCATGTTCAGATCAAAATATTATAGGAAATGATGGATAAGGTCCAGTTCATCGACGTACAGTTGAGGACATCCCAGAGAAGGAAAAAATATTATGTAGATAAATGTTGTAGGTCACTTGAGTCTGAGCTTGGAACCCAAATTTTACCAATATTTCCCCCAATATGAGGATCGTAGAGATTCTACTGAGGTGGAAACCTATCCCTATATTTTATCAGGTCATTCAATAAACCATGAAGAGGGTTTAAGTGGTTTATTTCCACCTATACCAACCCCCATAGTCAGTTCCATTGAAAAATTTCTTCCATGTGTTGCAACTGAGAATAAACATTCATAACTCCATACACATTACTTACTAGGGTGAACTAGACATAAATGATGGTTCCACTTTTTTGGATCACCATATAGAGATCAAGGATTAGTAGAAGAGGACCCTAGATGGATGTACCATTCCTTTATATTGAATTTTGTGGCAGCATGGGATCATAAAGGGGAGATCCTGTGAGTGGGAGATCCTAATTCATGCATATTATCCTAACATTTTTTAGTCTTTCCTTTTCAAGGATGAAAATATTGATGGATGGAATAATGTAGATACCCTTCTACCTTTTAATGAAATTGGAATATGTCTGAAAATATTTTTAGAGTGAGGTGCTAAAGAAATATACCATTCAAATGCCCAATGTGCTCGAAATTAGATTTTATAAAAATATAGAATATATTTGGTATCATTAATGCATAGTTTATTAAAAAATTGGATAACCCATAAAAGGATTTTCATATTAAAAATATAGACCATATTATAATTTGAAATGTGAGTATTACCCTAAACGTGACATAAAATGGGTCACCGTAGAGTGTTCAAATAATTCCATATTTGGTGGGTTAACTCAATGGAATAAATAAATAATTATTTTATTAATTCATTAAACACATAAATATATCTTCACTTAAACAAGATTCGTGGTGGTGGATCTTCATGGTCAGCCACACAAACCATTGATCATTGAGAGGAGAATTCTACTACCACTCATTGGGCAATCAAAATCATATAACAACAAGCCTTCAGTTCCAAGTGAATTTATGCGCAGTGAATGCAGTGAATTCTTATCATCATTCAGGAGCACTAACATCATCATCAAATGACTTGAATCAAGTTATGAATAATAATTTTTATAATGTTCCCAGATTTATTAAAATATTTATTTTGATCATTTATTATCATTGATATAATATTATTGTGAACCATTGCATATTCCCATGTAACATTTTTAAATTGTTTATTAAATATATATTTTTTATCATAATTATCACCCACTCATCCCAAATGTGTTTTCATTTTTAGATATCACTTTTCAATGATTATTTCTCATTTTTCTTGTGCCTTTCCCCTAATATTTCTTCATGTTATTCTCGGAATATAATGTGGTGTCTCAGTTCTGCATTTTTGGTTGGGATCAAGAATGATTGGACCCCATGATTCAATCTGTATTCATGTGTGATGAATGAATCATTGATCATAGAGTGGATTGTGATGAATTTTTTGTTTTTGGAAATACTTTCAGGGATCTAGTATCTTAAGTTGATATAGCTCAACACAAGAGAAATATGAGGCATACAGGCTTCAGAAAGATTGGTGGGAATCTAATTTTCAACCCCCATATGGCCAAAAAAGATGAATATAGACTCATTCCATATATTTAGGGTTTCTTATAGGAGTGAATCAAAGAACCAGGTTCATATTTGGAATGGATGGATCATATATTTTTTCCCAAAAAATAGTTGACATAATATTTAGGATGATGAACACATGTTGTGTTGTATATCTATGGTTCTGAACCGAGGATTTTGTAAAAAACTGATTATCACACACGTTTTGGCTTGGAAAAACATTCAGTGTCCCTCCCTAGATAGAAAGTTCATGTGGTGGAGAACATATGAGGAACTCATGTGGGAGAACACACCATGTACTAGAGTAGACAAATTTCATCATGTTTACTTGGGCATGGCTCATAGCACAGGCATGACCCCAGGTGGTTGAAACACACCATGTAGTCCCATTACATGCTATATAAGGGTACATGGGTAGTGAGAAATGTACCAATAGTGCCATGTGCAGGTATTGGAGTGAGACCAAATGTTTTCTGCATCCCCTTACATGTCGTGTACTAATAAATCATTTTTTAGAATATTCTTCCTATCATATCTGATTTGTTTGGACATAGATTTTAGTTGTGGGTAGCCTATGTTGAGTGTTTTCCCACGTATAACATGATGGTACCCTTTTGGTGTATTTGGAGGTATGGTGAAAAATGTCTAGAGTGTGATACTTCTTTATTCAAAACTCGACAATCGAATTGATTAGGCGGGATCACTGAAGATATTAGAGTGGAACCCTCCTACTAGGAAAGGGAATGGTTCATCTATGTACTATTGATCTTAACCCTATTACAGAGTTAGGGAATAGGTCTTGGAATATTATATTGGAACCCCCTAGCTAGGTTTGGAATGGTTCCACAACCAATTACAAGAGTGGTACCCTCCTAATGGGATATGGAATGGTTCCTCTATTAATTACTAGAGTTCCAACCTCCTGATGGGATAAGGATTGATCTCACTAAATTTATTATTTGTGGATCCATCCTATAGAGTCATACAATGCTTCAACAACTATAAAAGTGGAACCCCCCTGTTATAATTGGTTATGGTTACTCTAGGTATCTACTAAGTGTAATCCTCCTACAGAGATTAGCTATGGGTCCACTATCTATTGAGTGAAACCTCATTCAATGTCAGGGTTTATTTCTACTATCTACATAGTGGAACCCTGCTATTATACAAGGGAATTAATACTTTACCTAGATATTTCTCTCATCAATTGTATGAAATAGTGTGGATTTTTGTCTTGAAATTGGTGTCCCTTCTGATAGACGCATGAGATGCTGGGAATCAATAATAAACCTTTGGAATAATTGAAAATATTTCATAGGTTGGGTTATGATATAGTTATCTTATTTAACTCTTGTTTAGGATGATTTTATTATAAATTTATAAATCTATATTGATGTTCTTGGATATTGTTACTCTATTTCTATGGTTAGATCTTTATATTCCAATCATTTCTCATACTAAGACCCCTTCATCTTTTTGGGTGTCCTACTGGATATGTATAAACTCATCTTTTAATGGATGTTTTCTATATATATATCAAGACTTATGTAGATAATGGAATGTTTGGTGTCAATTATAATGGATAATAGGGATACTCGGTGAATTTCACCGCATATGGTGTTTGGGGCATAGAGATCTAGATCTAGGATCTCTCAACACTTTAATATTCTACTATAGTTATGTTGGGACATCTTTCAGTGTGGGCATATTTATTTTCCTTTTTACATTTCAGTTTTTCCTATAATACTCTTGTATATCCTAGAGGTTTTACATGAACGGTTCATTATATATACTTTTCATCTTTTATTATTATTCCTCTAATATTCTACTTTGATAGGGATAGGTGTGTGCATACATGTACATTAGGAAAAGGCCTGCCATATTATCTATTCCCTTCAGTTCTAGTCACCACCCTGGGGCCTCTAGAAGTGATATTGAGGTAGTAGTGTCTCATTAAATGTTGGATCAGTTCATGACAAGAACTTTACTCTCAATAATGTTTATTTTTTTCTAGGTGATATATCAAATAGTAAGACTCTATATAATTGTTTATCACTGCTGAATTTATTTCATTTTATTTCTTCTGCTTATAACCAAGAACTTCCACATTAGTTTCATGATTTCTTTACCACTAACTATGTAGAATTGTTCACTGACCATTGTATCCTTCATGTGAAAAAGCATCCCTATTAAAATATAATTAAATAAAAAACATAAACCCTTCTTCATCATTATGAAAAATAGAATTGGTCTTGAAACATGAAATGTTTTAAAAAAATATTTGTTTTATGAATCTCTACAAGCTTTGGAAATTAATACTACAACATCCAATGGTTAGGATAACCTTTTACTCTAGATATACTTATTCATAATATTAACCCATTTTTTACTCTATAATTAGTCTTTATTAATAAATTTTACTTTTTAATATATCATATATTCACATAATTTAACCCCGAATTTTTTTTTCTGATTGGCCTTTAGTGAAAACCAATGTCGGAAGTCGGCATGGATAAATTATATTCTTGCTTCATCACATGATTCACTAATTTTAAAATATTCAAAGGAGTGACTTGGTCTTGAATCATGTTCTTCTATGGTGATTTTATGTGATTCCTTGTCCTCAATCAGGTCTCAATCAATCTCAATGTATTCTAGCAACATCAAAATTATCATTCATGAAATATCTATTATCGTAGGTTTTAAATTCTATTACTTCATTTAACTGATTAGGATGTTTGTACCCATTTCCTTCTTAAATTCCAATGTTTTGGAGGGAAATGACATCCTTATTGTTTTCTTTATCATTTAAGACCTACAAATATATAATATGCAATGTATAAAAAGATCAAAACGCCTTTATCCAAAACATGGAACAATCACAGATTGTCAAACAATAGTTGGGTAATTTTATTGGTTACAAGTCTATCAGCCTCGACATCAATCACTAATTTCTTGACCATAAGTGGTATGTAAAAAGAAGAAGAACCTAAATTATAATCGTGATGTGGTCTCCAAAGATTTTTCTTTTGATTCTAATTATCAAATATCAAACTAGGATTAGTGATCCCTATTAGTATCATATACCAATTTCAACTCCAGAAGATTATACAACTTCAATGTGGTTCACATCGATGTGTAATCTAAATCAGGTATTCTATTTTGTCAAGAAATTGGGAAATTTATTTAAGATTAACTGGTCAAATTTTAGTATAGATATGATGTTGGTTTACAGTTTGTAATATATTCATCTTTTCTGTGTGATGTATATATGTGAACTAGGTTAATAGCTTAGGTAATATCCTTCCCACGTGGGTTGATAAATCAAATCTTGGGATCCAATTCATTACAAACTATGAATCAAATTCAGCTGAGCTTTTATTTATCTTGAGATGGATGGTACTTGTGTTCATGTTTCAAAATCATGGTTGATTAAATTTATTCTCATTAAACACATATGATAAATCTCATATGTTAATTATCTTATACGAGATATCCACTAAATTCTGAATTATTTTATGAATCTTAGCCAAGAATTTATTTTATGAACAATTAGTTTATGGTATGTAGTAAATATGTCTTATGAGAGCATCAGCTATATATAAAAATGAAATTCTCGAATAAAATTAATTCCTAAAAATCTCAATCCTCAACCCAAAATAAAATTTCTAACTTACAAAAAAATGGTTTAAAATAAATAAAAATTAAGTCCTGCAAGCCTATTTCATTAAATTCTATAATTAAATGATTTTTTAAAAAAATAATCGAAACAAAATTTAAAATAAAAATCATAAAATATTTAAATTTAAACTCTACCATCCATAAAACCCAATATTCCTATAAAAAAATATATCAATGATCCTTTGATTGACAACTAATATTTTATTCTTAAACATTTTTGAAAATATTAATCAAATAACTTTTATCGATAAAGAATAAAAAACATCATTTTTATGAAAATGCTCAACTATATGAATTTTCAATAGAATGTTATCAAAAATCAAAAAATATCATTATATAGCCATTAATACATAGTAAATCTCTATAGTATCATCTAGAATAATGTTGAAAACATGAAAAAAAAATTCATATCACTTATAATGATGAAATTAATGAATATATAATGTATTTATTGTATAAATATGATTCTTTTAATATTAATCACTATATAAATTATTCTCTTTCCAACTGTTAGTTAAATGAAAACATCATCATGCATACATGATGTCTTCTACATCCATGAATAATGAATTTCATTTTTATATTACTTATTTCCATTGGATGTCAAAAAAGTTCAATGAATGCAAATTAAATTCATAAAATTACTGAAACTTCATAGATTATGGCACCATTTCATAACACATTTTTATAATTTTGAATATAACGAAGTAATTTAGTGTAATTAAAATGAAAAACCATAAGTTGTTGACATAATCATGAACTATACAATGAATCATTTCCATATCATTATAAAATGTACTTAAAATTGAAACATATGTGATAATAGTTTTTGCAAGTATATAATAAGTTTAAATTAATTATTTAGTATGCTATATTTCATATGACCCAGTAGGAATCCAAGATAAGGTTTTTTGATATCAATTACAATCTAATGAGACATATTTTATATTATGCACCTAATTTACTTTATAGGGATTATGTACTAACCATTTTACATATTATATCATGAATTTTTATTTAATCATGATATTTAACATTTTTTTCTTATTTTAACTATTAATGTTATTTAATTCAAATGTTATTAATATTTTAATGTTTTATTTTACAATTTTACTCCAATTTAGGATTTTTTTTGTTTAAATTTATATTGTACGAATTATATTAACAATATTTAATAAAACTATTATATTTTATTATGATTTATTTATTTATTTATTACTCATGTTTTACTTCCAAATTCTTTTCTATTTTGTACTCAAAGAAAAAATAAACGTTTGATGATAAACATGTTATATTTCTTCTTTTAGGATAGGGATATTTTTATTCAAAATTTATATTTTATAAAATATTTTAATAATTTTATTTTCTATTCTCTAATTAATATTCAAATAAATATTGAACCATATTTTACATTATTTTCTAGGTTTTATGTAATAATATTTTAAATGTTCTCTGAAAAATTAATTTTTTTACTTTTTATAAAAGTGTGAATGAATTTGTTTTATCATATATGGACTACATTTATTTTCCCACATCTATGTCCATTATTCGTTATTTATATTCCTCTTGAAATTTTTATGGTTTTCCAAAGGAAATACTTTTTCTATTCTTTTATTAATTTCATCATTTATCTTAATAAAAATTATTATGTTTAAAATGTTGAAAAGAATATTCAAAATTATTTATAAGTTTTTCTTCAAAACAAATTAACCAAATATTTGAGGAAAACAATTATTAATCCTTCTCTACCATTATCCTCTATAATTATCAAAATAATTTGATTTATTCAAACCTTTATTTATGATTAATTAATGGAATTTTTCATCATTTACTCATTGAGGGATTGTACCTTATTTTATGATCTTTAAATTTCTTGTGATCTCAATCCTATCACTCCCCAACATAAATTATGAATTATATATATATCCAATATGTCCATATTACATTATATCATAGATATATTTATTTTCTCAACATTTTATTATATGTATACCATTACTACAAATGGTATTAATTGGAGGGATATTATTATGAATTTTTTCATTTACTAGAGAAATTTAGATGTTTCATATTCTTTATTTAATATAGATATTTATTTAATGATTAGGAATATTGGTTATATGTTATAATTTTTTATTCAATATATAAGGAAATAATTTTTCATAAGTAAGTCATCGGTGGGACCCTGATTGAGATTTCCACTCGATGCCAGAGTGGGTCTCATAAGACAAATAGTTTCCCAAGTGAGTTTGGTATTTATTGTATAAAAACCCAATAATTAAAATGTGTCGAATTTGGTTGTAATGGTATGGTTTTAATATTCCTTATCATGAGGTCGTGACGGTAAGATCAGCACACAATAAATTATTTATTTCATTCAACAATATTTCAGTTATAATTATCCCTATGTTTTTTCGTATATTTTCCAAGGATACATTTTGAGGCCAATGTAATTGATTTAGTGGCATATGTATTGATTATCTACTCTTCTATATTGAGAATTCCAAATATACTCATGATTCAATTCATTATATTACTTCTCATAATGATCATCTAAGATCAAAATTTATTATGTTTTTCTTTCCCTGTGATGTTATGAATGTCATGAACTGACTGTGTCAACCCTAAACGAGTCACCCAGTCTAGATTGTAACATGGCCTGAGAGTCATTCTTGATCATCTTGGTTGGGTGACTAGGATCGTGCATCAAATAATAATGCAGATATGAATTATTTTTTCCAATAACAACATAAATAAAAAACTAGAACAAATCACACATTTGAATACCAATAAAACAAAACAATAATAATTACATAGACTATTCAGGATACAAAGGCAACTGTAAAAACATTTGAAATAATAAGAGAACTACAACTAGGATATAATGAAAAAGATCTCCACATGACCTATTAGCCACCACCTTCCTCAAAAGAAGCCTTCTCTAAAGGAAAAAACTCAAACCATAAACCTAAACCTGAAAAACATCTCAGTTCTACCGAAGCTTAGTGGCACAAGTGGGTGTGACCATACAACAACTCAAAAGGTAATAAATAAAGAGTCCATGCATTTTCATTCCAAAATTAGCCTCGAAACACTATTTTTAGGTACATATAGAAAATTTGGATTTATAATTTTAAAATAATACAATCACGACTCTCCTGAAATTCTCACCTTTAAAAACAACACACAAAAGATTCCTTTCTAATAAACATTCCATTTCAAAACACATATCACAAAACCAAAACCTATATAAGATCCCACACCATATAATAGAAATTAGATATGATGGAAATAAAGGAATCTATTAAAGATGGAAAAAATAGAAAAGCCAACAAATCATAGTGCAAAATAATGAAACAAAAGATACATATGTATTCATGGGATTTTTTAATCTTATCAAGGAGAAATACCATGATGTAATCTGTTCGTACTCACCTATCAACGTATGGTTAAACTCCATTATCAACAACCAACTATCCTATCTAAACTATCTATCGAAGAAGAATGCTCTACCTAGCCTCTCAAAAAAGTAGGTGGTAAAAACCCATCTAATCGGGGTTGATAAGAATCCAAAATTCATACCTCTAGATGAGTCCCAAGAATTCCATGATAATTGAATATAGTGATTTGGGTGGTCCAAAAATGGATAGCTCAAATACAAACCCACATCCACGATGCATTATTATCCAATACACCGACACCACCATTGTGATAACCCTCTCTTTGTGGAATCCACCATAGGTGTTCCCATAGCACAACAAAGAATACACAAGTACTAATTAGTTGATTACACGAGATTAGTTTTAAAACTATGTAAAAAAATAAAAAATATACCTACCATGACTTTTCCATCTCAGATCTAAATTTGTTTCTAAACCATTTTCGAAGAAAAATATAAAATCATACAAATATATTATACGGTTCCAAATGATCCTTTATAACATTTATTTACTAAACCATATATCAATGATTCAAATGGGGTACACAATCAAAAACATAACTGAAAACCAAATTAGGACCATTTGGAAACCATTAAAAAATTTATAAAACATTGGGGTTTTAGAAGAATCATTTTGGAAGAAGGTTCTATATAAGGGATGAAAATGGAATAGGTAAACATATTAAAAATTTGTTCATAAGTAACATATTGTCAATAATTCCATTAACGTTTTTGGTTTGATTCTTATGTTCACCCCATATACATAGGGATATTCCCACATCCAATGAAAGACCAGTTAAAAACCATACAAGATTCAAATAGTCTAATAAAAGAATCTCATGAAACCAAAAAACAAATTTCATGAATCAAAACACAAGCACTATGCAGTAAAAAGGTACCAAAACCATTTAATTTCCCAATTCCACTTAAGACACAACTTCACCAAAGCATAATGGGAACCCAAAAATTTGAAAGACATCCAAACCACCCACAAAATATGATTCTCAAAAAAAAATACCAAAACACAAAAAGGCCTATCATTATCTTAAATCCCTCATATACAATTTAATGTTTCTATTAGAATTTTAACAAACACCTTGAGTGCATTTATATCTAGGGATAACTAATGAACCCCCTTTTAAAACCATTTACATCAAATTTTCCAACTTGAGAAAAGCAATAAATCTTACAAAAACATAACAAGCTTAAAAAAATTTATGAAATTAATTAGAAATTATAAATCATAATATATTATGCTTAGGAAAGGATATGGATAGAAACATATACCTTAATGACATGAGCATGATATAAAACCCAAGAGGAAGTAAGAACTATGCCCAATGAATGTTTTGCACAAGATAACATTAAATAAATTGACATGTATCAACGAACCATCTCCCTAGGGTTATTCCAAAGAGAAAATAGTAAAATAATGAAGATGAAACACGAATAATATAGAAGAATAAAGTGAATAAATATTTCTATAGAAAGAATCCACCAGAAAATTGATAGAGGTGCACCTCAAATCCATGGAGGGATGATAGAAGAAGCCTTCCAAGGATCCCGAATGTATAATTGAATGGGGGGTAGAAAAAATAAGGGGATTTGGGATTTAAAAATAAGAGATATAGAAGAGTAATTCCATGATTTTATGAATAGGGAAAATTTTTATGGTTTGGGTTGCCATGTTCTAACCATGACACTATACTCTGTAATTTTACACATCCATTTTTCAAGATTGATTTATATTTCCTATAACCATTCACATGCCATGATTCACCAAAATAGATGTGCACAGTTCTTGTTATGACCCATATGGTTTTTTCCAAACTGTGCTCAAACTGTGTGGAGATCCAAAATCAACCTGGAAACGTTAAAACTCAAAAATTCATGTTGGAAACTCAACCTAAACCTCAACAAAAATACCTAACATCAGGAAAAAAATAAAACGAAACCCATGGTCGATATGTACTAACAATCCACAACACAGAAATCATTCTAGTCCTAGACAGTGACCCTAGCGAGCTAAAACAAAATCTCAAACTCGAATCTAAATAATGGAAAACACTAAAATCTAGTGTAATCTATTTAATTCCAAATGTGATACCCAATAAATTCTTATAAAACCCACCAAAAATAGAACCATGAAAAGAGGATGAGGGTTCACCCTTCCACAGGAAGCAGACTATCATTGACCAACTTAAGACCAACAACTTCTATCCGGAACCAATCCCCCAATATAAGAGGAATCCCATTAAAGGGACTCAAAAAATTAAAAAACATCTCATAATTCATGTTTTCATAAAGATATGAATATATAAAATATGATCATAACCAAAAACTAAAAATAATCCCCAAAAGGACTAATAACACATAATTAATAACAACTAACCTAAGCCAATATCATTTCATCCAAAAGAAACCTTTCATAATACCCATCTCACTTTGAAATACACATTGAATTCCCAAGAACACTTTTAAATACAATAACATCTAATATATTAATCATTTTGATTTTTTTCAAGAACTAATTTTCATTTAGAAATAAATAATGAAATTCAATTTGACCCACACAAACCAAATCCAAACCAAAACACAACTCAAACTAATAACTCTCAGAATATGGAAGTAGAGGGGATGAAAAACAAGGAAACATGGTTTAGTGGAAAATTAACCAATAAATAATATGCCACTATGAATAAAATGATCATTTTATGTAGCCTCCATATATGAACTACTACACATAGTCCCACCAGACTCCAATTCACCTCCATTATCATCCCGTGTCCCCCCAGATCAAAAAAAACACTCAAATATCGAACTTCCCCTGGAAACTTGAGGATCAGAATGAGAAATAATATGAATTTATCTTTACATTCAAATCTATAGAGTCCTAAAAAATTTTAATCTCAATTCTAACTTATTCTCAAATAATAATGGGATCCTATGATAACATTTTGTCATGAACCAACTAGTTCAACCCAAAACTGGTCACCCATGATTCCCCGCGACAAGGAACGAGAGGAATTATCGTCCATATGGGTATGTAGAGTAGATCCAAAAATAAAATAATAATAGTTATGTGAATGATTTGTTATATTAAAAATAGAAATAAATATATTGAACTAAACACATAACATCAAATCAATAACATTGAAAAACAATAAATAAATAGCCAGATCTGGATATAATGACAACTAAAAATGATATAAACAAAAAATGAAACTAAAAACAAAACATAAGAAAAAATGATCTACATGTGACTTATTAGTAACAACCATCCACAAAATTAGCTTCATATAAAGGGAAACAGTCAATGTAGACCCATAAACTATCCAAAAAACAAGGGTCTACCGATGTCCAGTTTCACAAGTTGGGTGTGAGAATACAATAGCTGTGTAGTAAATCCCCAAAAATTACATAAATTTCCTTTACATAAATATTAAACAAACATTATTTTTTAACAAATATAAAAAATTGGTATTTTTAATTTTAAAATAATCCAAACACAACTTTCCATAAAAACTCACCTTTATAAAAAATGCACATGACATTCCTTTTCAAATAATCATTCCATTTCAAAAAGATAATCAAAAATCAAACCTGAAAATAAAAAAGCACACTTGATAATAAAATGGGGATATTATAAAAATAAATTAAATTGATCAAGTATGACCAAACTAGAAAGAAAAATAATTTATTTTTAACTTAAAGAAATTGAAGATACTTATTTAATCACTGGTACGCTCTAAACATCTTTTGAATAAATCCTTCAATGTACATAGTTTGGAATCAACTTATAGGTTATGGTATAGCTCCCCAGTCAATAAAAAAACTCACCTCTCTAAATGATCCAACCCTGTGTCATGTCCCACATAGAATCTCTACAAATCCTTGGGGTACCATCTCTTTTAATCATGTTTGATAAGAAATTATCACTCGAGCATCCAGATGACACCCAAGTTTCACATGATTATAGTACTTGGTGAATGAGGAGTTATTCACATATGTGGCTCAAATTAAAACCCATAACTATTGGTTTTTCCTAAGACCTGACACCAACACCACCTATACGATGACTATATCCTCAACGAATCTACCACAGAGTAGCCAATCTCACAACAAGACAAACACAAGTTCCAACTAGCTCTTCACACCACATGAGATTTTAAACCATGTTAAAAAATATCATAAATTACCACACATATATTTTCTATTTCAAATAGATATCCATTACCTAACCCTTTTAAAAGAAAATTTCAAATTATATAGCTTGCACAAATGGTTCCATATGGTTGTTCCTAACATTTAATTACTAAACCACTTCACAATGTTCTAGAAGGTATAAATTTTTTCAAAAAAATTAGGAACGTTTTGAAACTAAGAATCCATTGGGAAAAATGTGTTGTTATAAGAACTGATTTATAAGATGGGTGATAATGAAGGGATTACATTAGAAGAGGAACACTTTAGAAAACTGGGTTCATGTGGAATATTTTGGGAATAAATCCATTATCATTTTTGTGTCCATATCTATATGAACCCTATAAACATAGCGATATACCCACATAAAATGAAAAACATGTTTAAACCCATAATAGATTCCATAGATTTAGATAAATAATACTAAGAAACAACAAAACCAGTATCATGAATCCACACATAATCAATAAGGAATCAAAATGTACCAAAACACTTCATTCTAAAAATTCCATATATTTCACAAATTTACAGAAGAAAAAAAACCCAAAAACCTTTTAAATACATCTAAACCACCCACCATACAAGATTTAACAAAAAATAAAACTACATAAATAAAACCAAGTACAATCATTATCTCAAAAGACATTAATACAATTTAAATAGTCCATTAGAATTTTCATAAACACCTATCAAGTATTTATATATTCGAATAATTGAAGAAATACTTTTGAAAAACATTTCCACAAAATATTAAAACAACATAAGACCATAAAAATAAATGAAACAAATAAAAGGAATAAAAAAGCTTTTAGAAATTAATTATAAATTCTCATGAATAAAATGGTAGTCATTAGAAATGAAATGGATGAAAACCCCTACTTCAATATCACGTACATGCAATAAAACCCTCAAGGAGAGAAGAAATAAACTCTATAGATGATCCTTACACACTAATAATAAATTAATATAAAAACATCATATAAACCACATCCTATAGTTCATTCACATAGAAACCAATCTTGGAATGAAAAATATATAATAATAAAAATATTATAAGAATGATAAGGATGTCTACCCATGTAAGAATCCACGCAAAAATTGATAGAGGGTAACTTAAAAAATGAGGGAGGATAGAGGAATCCTTTCAAGGAACCCCTAGGAAAACATGAATGAGGTAGATAAGAGATAAAGATATTTTGGGTTAAAACCATAAAGGGGTATTATAAAAATTACATATTCAAAAACCTAGCGAACTATCACAGTTTGGAAAGATGGTTTGGTAAATTGTGCACCAACCATGAAAATCAACTCTAATATTTTACACATCCATCTCATATGATTTTTAAATGGATTATCATACAAGGCACAATTCATGCTCCTCTAAAACTTGGGTTCATGGTTCCTTTTAAGAATCTCATGGTTTGACCCAAATCATGTATAGTGCTAAAATCTACTTAGAAACTCCAAAACAAAAAATTTAATCCTGGGAACTCAACAATAAGATCAACCAAAATATCCAACACCAAGAAAAGAAAAAATTAAAAGAAAAAGTGTGGTTGGGGTGTGAAAAATATGAAGTCATTTATTTATTTTCATTAATTAATGAAATAATTCCATTATATATTTGTTTTCAAGGTAATATGGAAATAAAGTATGTATCTAGTCGGACAAGACTGCTAAACTAATCAATAAATCATGTTTTGATCCCTTTTATCTTGTACAAATGTAATAGATTAAAAACCTGATCTAGATTACTTGATTCAATTTCATTAATGTTGGTATGAAATAAAAGTTAGTATTTCACATTTAATATATATTTTAAAATAAGAAATATAATATAAGAAATTATAGTAATCCCACACATTGATAAAATTTTGGCATTTATTTATTTCATGGATTGATAGTCATAATGATTTTTTAGTTTAAAATGGGTGTTTTATTTATTATATATGACTCTTATCGAAAGAATGGGAAATAATATTAACACCTGTAGTGAATTTATGGATTCCACTCATGATAAATTAAATACAGTGGGTGTTTGTATTGGGACAACAATTGAAGTGTTGTAAAAAATGCACCATGTTATGTGAAATAACCTTTATTGTATAGATTGATATGTTGTTCCATTGCATGATACACCTATTTAGTATAGGTTTATAGGGTATAAGTATGCAACTATTATTGGAAATACTAATCCATTGGTAATTGGGAAATATATCACGTTTATTGAAACAGTAATATATTATTTGGGGATTAATGAAAGGGAAAAGGTTATTCAAGTATTATATTGTTTAATATAATATTTTTATCAATGGGGTTCATTAATAAACAGTAATAACACAGTAATGGAGTAGAATGTATATAATATAAAAAATTTAAAGTGAAATTTTAAAGGAAATGTTTTCCTGGAGTGAAATAATCTTAAATAGAGATGACATTCCACAACCTAATGTTTAAGGAAGTGGAAAGTGTTACTAAATATGATGTCATGTTCATAAGATTAATATGGAATTTAATAGACTATATTTATAATATGAAATGAGTTATTGATTTTTTCTATAATGTTATTACGTTAAGAATAATTAGTACTAATTTTCAAAAAAACATTTCATCATATTTTTATATAGTATCATGTGTCATCAATATAGAGGAAATATTTTATTTTCGTTATATCTTCATGAGAAACAAAGAAAACAATTAGTTAACCAAGAACCATGGAAAATGAAATGTGTCAAATAAAAAGAAATTATATATGGGACTTCCTAAATCAAAAAAAATTGGAATGAAACATCCCATAAAATGTTTAATGGGAATGGGAGTTTATTAAAATTGTAAAAATAAAATACATAAGGCTCATAAATATATAGTAAATAGATAATCCACTAATATCAAGTGAAAAGGTTTTAATTCGATGAGGAATGATTCAAATAAATGAACCAATCATCTTAGATTAAATTGATAATTTTATTATTATATTAATTGATTTAATATTGGTATAATAAATGTTACAATTATAAAGTGAATCAATAATGATTCATTCATGACAGCCTCAAATGAAAACTGATATTTGAGAAATTAAACATTTGTCAATTTTAGCTTTAAAATGATCCCTTTATTAAAAATATTGTATCCCAGGATAATAGATTTATTGATCTTTATAGGATAAGGAAAACACTCACTGGTGTATATTAATTTTAGGGTTATTATTTGTATTAGTTTAATTTTATTTATACTATATTTTCTCTAATATATGATTGTAATGTATCCAAACTTTTTATATTATATTTTAAATATTTTTATATATTGATGATTAATGTTAAGCACTGATGTTAATATTGATGTCTATAATATAATACTCCTTCCATTGATGGTATGTTTTATTGAAGATTATTTCTAGTTATGTTGTACATTTTTTATTTTATTAAATTTCTAGAAATATGAGGAATCAATGGTCAAAAGGAATATTTCATAAATCAATGAAAACTTTCAATTAATGGGTCTCATTTTCCCTTAAAAATGGTTGCAATGAATCATGACTGAAAGATTAATTTTTTTATTTATAATTTTGATTATGAAATGAATTATTGTTAGAAAACTTATAGACTCACAACTAAGGAAATAAACAATTATGTTTTCTGATAATTTCTCAATCAAAATTAATTAAAGATAATTATATCAGGGTTTGTGTGAAATGTATCACTTACTAATCAAGGTATTATTTTGGAAACACATTCAAAAGAGTTAGTATTATAAAGGTACACAAGATATTTAAAATATAGATTTTATGAAATAATAAGTTTCCATATCTTAACATATAAATTAAAATTCATTTTAAAATTATCAAGTTGTGCTATGATCATTTGGGAAAAAATGAATTAAAATTGTGAGTATAAATTTGTTTATGGGGGGTGGAATATAGTAACCCAAAATTTTAGTTTATGAATACTATTTATAATATCTTATGATATAAGCAACTGAGAACTTATAAAAATCATTATATACTATAGAAATGTTATTATAGAAGTATAACTATTAAAACAAACTCATCATATTAGCATGTATGAAAATGGGTAATTGAATAATGAAATATATGTGGAATCATTTTTAAAAAAAATATTGATTAATTACATTTAAATCATTACTCAAATTTTAATGATAAGAACTAAATCATATAAGGTTATTAAAATTTAATGTTAAAATCTATCATTAATATATAAAAGTATGTTTTCTTTATATTAAATTTTATTCATTTAAAAGATAAATTTATATTTTATTTAGATTTAAATTTATTGAAATTTTATATTTTTTCATTTAAACTAATGATTAATCATACATAAATTGATTAGCATTTTTTTAGAAATGAAGATATATTCATTTTATTGTAAAATTATATAATTTTATAATAATAGTTTTATGTATGTGATTTATTTATTTTATAATAAACTATGTTAATCAATGTTGAATAATTTTATATAACAAAATTTTTTGAAATATATTCAATAAAAATTTTATTTATAATATAATGGTAGTTACTAGGAAAAGAATATTAAAAATTTTAATTTATGATTTGAAATTTAATTTTTTCTAAAAATTGTCTTTTTGTGTTTTTTCATGAATATTATAATTATTTCATTACACTTTTATAAATTTTATTTGATAAAATAAACATCATTTTATATTTCATCATATAAAAATATTCATATACAGAATTTTAAATGAACTAACATGTGATACCTTCTCAAATGATGCCTGATCCAATTCACCACTAACCAGAAGGTTGTTCTTATTTCCCATGAGTATGAAAATAATACTCAGGCATTAAAACCCAAATAAAGTGATAACTTGAAGTTACATACATGTAATATATATAAGTAGAAAGAACAACCATGAAAGGGATATGCTATGAATATTTGAAGAAAAAAGTTGTGATATAACCCAAAGTACATTCCAAACAACCAAAAGGACAACTAAATCTAGAATAAACAACCCCATGTGATCCACCAACATCATCACACTATCTCACCACCATATACACGTATGAAGCTAACATGAACCATGACGCCTCACTATGGGCACTTTAAATTTGCTACATCAAATGATTGTATATGTTCTACACATTCTTGGGGGAATATAAGGGGTTTGAGGTGAATAGGATCAATAGGATCACATGTAGGTGTTCCATATAAATTCATTGTAAAACAATACCGATATGTTCAATTTTAAAAAGAACACGATAAACAGTTAAATAGTTTTTTATTAAAGGTATGATAAACAGTTCCTAATTTTCAAAATTTCAAAAAAAAATCCAGGTAAAATACATTTGAAATATAAATCTGAAAACCATTTTCATTTATTAAAATAACTATATAAAATCCAAAATAATGAAGATCCAAAATAAAATGGTAAAATATTCCTAAAGTCATAAAGGTAGGTAATGATTTATCAGTTGTACAAAAACAACAGTTTATGATAATTGTGCACTCAAAGACCTATAACCAATTCTACAAAGTCTATAGAATAGATGAACACATGAGAAAATGTACCCCATATAATTTCGTTCAGGTTAAAAACCCCAATAATCTGTGATCTATGATAGTAAATCATCATTCAATGTGATCATACCTAAAAAATAAATATAAAAACTCTAATACTAAACCCTCCACCTAGGTACCCAAGTAACGCATGGTCTCTTTATATCAACTAAAACTAAAAAGGAATTTCACATTTGATAAATCTTTCATGAAATACTTTTTATCTTTCAAAAAAATACTTTGAAAACCTGTTTCACAATTCATTTAACAATTTATTAAAAAAACATTTAATTTACCAAAATGAGGGGAAACCTTTTGTTTTCTCAAAAACCCTTTTACCCACACATATAATTACAATTAATTTATAAAGTAATTTATAAAAAGAAGATAAATTTGGGTTAGAGTAACATAGTTTATAGATAGAACCACCTACATCAAACATAATTCCCACACATACTATTATGGGATCTATACACATCGAAAAGAGAAAATAATGAAATAGAAACTAATCGAGGCCCTAGAAATGATTATCGCATCGTAGAATTGAGTTCCACAAGAATAAAGGTCAGTATAGAATTTATTTTAACATATATCAGGTGAAAATCAGATATATGACCCCAAAGAACATAAAATCTAGTCTCTGGACGACGATCAGAAAAAGAATATATATGGGGATGAATAAGAAACATCAAATTATTAGAAAATCCCATAAATAAATCCCAACACCACTTCCATAAAATATACAACATAAAAATGTGAGAATAGAATGAATTTACTCGCGAAAAAGGGGAATAAAACTAATTATTATTTTAACCACCGATTAGAGAGGATTGGATATTCTAGAACCACCAAAAAATAAATGATGCAGTTCTTCGGTTTGATGGAGGAGGTGAAGTATTAATTATTAGGGACTCGAGAATGAAGTGTTTTAAAACCCCCTAACATTAAATATTACATTATGTGAAATCAATATTATCAGTTTGAATCTTATTAGTTGCATGTATATAAAAAAGTATTTGCCTTTGATTAAACATTTTTTGGAAACCAATTAACAATATTAAAGAAATTTACATCAAGAAAAAACTTCACTTAGAACCAAACTCTTGGATTCATTATAAGGCATAATCACCTCATGAATTAGACATTAATGATGTGAAACTACTCCTACAACTAATTTATTATTGAACTCTTTTTAAAGACCTTATAATCATCTTAGATGCCCTATGAACTTATGGTGAAAACTCCTGATCATCACATAGATAGTTTAAATTTTCAATGATATTATAATTATCGACACCATAAGACCATTCATCCCCAAGAAAACAAGATGAAGAATGATTCTCTAGAATGAGATGAGGCAACTACTCCCTCTCTAACAATTCTCACTCCTAAGTCTCGTGAGATTCTAATAAATGTTCACCACAGCACATTACCTATTGGAATATATTTCCCATAAAATTTTTTCATATTAAAATCAATAATATCCACTAGCTTCTCCATAACAAAATCATATCATTCCGAATAAATATCCTCCCATATCAGAACAATTTGTGGATTAGGGTGGTAATTATTGTTCTGAGATATACAGATAACATCGTTTTTACTTTTCAACCACTATGGAAATTCAATCCAAGAAGAAACAAACATGATGGGGTCATTGTTCTGAAATAATACAACATATCTCAAAGCTATCATCACCAATTTCCTAATCTGATGGTTACCCAACTGATGAGATACATTCAATAAATTTATTCACCAATAGAAAACATCAAATGATATTTTTGACATTACTTATATTATTTATAAAAAATTTAATCTATAACCAATTTTTGATATATATTCTCCATCCATACTGATATCTCTTGAAAAATACTTGTTTCTATGAGAGATTCCCCACTCAAATATTCCTCAAAAATAGGTGGTCTACATAGGATACCATAAAAATCATCAAAGGGTTCCATTATGATGGACAAATGGTATCTGTTATTATTTAAAAATCCGACTAGTCCCAACATGATTCCCATGATCCCTAGAAATCCCAGATGTAGGCATAGATCAGATTCTCAAAAATACAAGTACCATGTTCCATATGACTATCATTTTATTTTTTTGGTTATATTTAATCTTACCTGAGTCCCCATCACCTCTTGTAGATTCTTCTAGAATATATTATTAAACCAGGTATCTTTATCCATTAAAATACTAAAGGATGTACCATAAACCATCATTATCTACAGAATTTATCAATAACCCAGATCTTGAACCATTAGAGTGTCCCTTATTGTATAAAATTTAGCACATTTCATCAAATGATCAATCACCACCTAGATATATTTCTTCCCTCGTAGTGTTTGTGGTGATCCAACAATGATGTTCATACACACATCATTCCATTTCTAAACTATCTCTAGAAGAGTGTTGAATAGACCAGGAGGCTTCATATGATCAATATTTATCTTTTTGTGTGTATAATAGTTGGAAAAAATAGTAATTTCACACTTCGTAGAACTCCTCAAGACTTTTTGTATTATGTCATAAGACATCATTATTGTTATATGATGAATTTACCGTCATGAATAATGGAAATAATGAAACACCAAATTCCACAGTGATGATGGGATAAAAAACAAATTCTTTAAGATAATAAAACCTTTATAAGGGATATTCCAATCTAAAATGGTCTCCCTTATAAAGAATATTTCCCTAATTCCTCTAAAGTCAACATCATGTTGTTGACCCCACAGAAAACACTCAATTAGAGATGATAATAACATAACACTAGTTATAACCACATCTGATCATCCTAATATTTTTAGAGATTCAACTATATGAAAATACCCATAAGGTTACACTCTTCCTTTGATTTCAATACAACCGGTAGAGGAAATTTGTAACTAATAACATCCACATCAACATTTCCCCTTACCATGTTGTATGAAATATCAAAATCAAACATTTACATGAAATCCACACAATACCTATGACTAAGATTCACGTACTTATAATAAATGATATAACTCAAAATATTATTATTTTAAAATACCATTAATATCTCCAACAAATATATCATCACCATAACTTTAGAACATGTATAACAATGGAAATATCCAAATCAGGAGTGGTGTATTTTTTCCCATGGATCCACAGTTGATGAGATCTATATTACTCAACCTGATTATCTTGTATAAGTAACAAACATAGATCATCACTAGACACATCATTGTGTAACAAATAAACATTACCGTGATTAAAAAATATTATAATAATAAATTATTTCATAATCCATTTCAACTCATTAGAGGAAGTCTAAAATTTATCATCCAGAGTGTAATTCATAAATTCATTGGTAAGTATAGTAAAACGTGATGGAAACATTAAAAAGTCATTGAAATACCACAGATATAATCCAGTAAATCCTAAGAAGATACAATATCTCAAATATATTCCATGGATATTCAAATGATAAGATAGGATTCACCATCTGAGGATCAACTAAAAGCCCATGATTTGAAATGATGTGCCCCAATAATTTTACTTCATGGATCTAGAAATTGAACTTACAAAGATTCCCAAAATTTTAGTTAATCATCAAGAACTCCAAATCAAAATTTTCATAGTGCTTTTTCTTGTGATCATATCTTGAATGAATGTTGATATCATCTAAATACACCATGACAATGGTGTTGAGATACTGATGGAATTTATGATTAATCAATTATATAAAAACTGTACGAGAATTGGTCATGAAAAATGAAATTGGATGATATTTTTATGGTAATACCTTCTATTAAATAAAGTATTCATAATATCATACTCCCAAACCTTGAGATAATTATAACCCAACTTAAGACTAATTTTTAAAAACCCATTCTCTCACTTTAACTGATCAAAAAATTCATCCACATAAGGAAAAGGTTAATTATTATTAATATTCCCCCAGATTAACTTTAGATTGTAAAAATAAAAAAAATATATTCATTATAATTAATTGAAAATAGAATGGGGGATTCACATAGTGAAACACTAGGGAAAACAAAAAATTCATCCATTAGATCATCTAATTGGAACAAGAGCTCTTTCAGATCAATGGGTGACATATAAAACGAGGATATTGATATCAGATATGAACTTGGAACCTAATCAATTTTAAACTCTCAACCACTTTCTAAAGGATGAGTAGAATAGTAATCATGGAATACATCAAGGAAGTCCCTAATAACTAATCGATGATCCATAATATAATATGATTCATTTATATCAATTTAAATGGTAGAAACAAATTCTTGTTCTTTATGTAGAAAGTTCATGCATGACTAGACCTCATAACCTGCACTCCCTCAAACACTGATAAAATCATCAAAAAAATTAAAAATACAAATGATAACTATCAATATTTTCATGATGAGAATCTATAAAATACATCTTGATGATGACATTAAATATATCCAAATCAAGTACTAATAAATCCCAAACTAACTCTATTGATTTTATTGATAGAAAACACATAAGAAGATGACAACCATACTCCTTCAACTTTCCAAGAGGAATTTCCCACTCCAGAAACATAGAAATGATCCCTATTGGATATTTTATACCACAAAATGATGTATATATATAAATGATTGTGTGGAACATGTATCAAACAAATCGTTTGTTATAGAACATACAAAAAATGGTACCACTCATTATAGCTATAAAATAATCATCCCAAGTGAGAAACTCATCTACTATGTGAAGGTACTTTACTCTTAAGGACTATGGAAAAATCCCAATATACATTGAAGTTTTTGACTAAAAGGAAGTGTCTTTTGAAGCTAAATATTTATGACTATAAATCAGTGTGGAAAGACCCCAGGAAAACCTTTGAAGATGGGCTTTGTATCTACATGCATTGAAAACCATCACAGGTGTAGGGAAATAATAGTACATGTGCCATACCCATCCACACTACTTGAATATAGGGGAACATTATTTTTCATTACTAATGGTGTAGATTATACTCACTTTAGAGAATAACCTCCACCATCCATTCAATTATCATGAAACTTTCACTTTTTTCCCTTTATACCACTCAATATTTCAATGGGTGGTGGAGAAACAAAAGAGTGTCCAATATTTCTAGCCATATTTATTATTAAGATTAATAATTTATTTACTATTTGAGAATATGAGATAATTTTTGTATATATACCTATGATCGAATATCTGGTTGTAAACCCTATATGAATTTCTAGGCTCCTATGTGCTCATTCAACACCACCTTTGGAGAAAAACAACCCATCTCAAGAAAATGGGTGGCTTACTCCAACACTAAGTTGTCTACCTTATTTAATGATAACAAATACTTATAATTCATTATTATAAAACAAATTTGGATAAAATTTTAAATGAATAGGTTCATGAAATCCATAAAATCCAATCACTTGTGTCGACTGTGATTTACCATAGAATACCACCACAATTTATTGGGACCCTCAAGGATGAACATTACATAGTTCACCTTGATAGTCTCTGGTGTATCCATGTTGTTAAAGACCTATTCAATATTTTATATATTTCTTTTGATCTATTGGGGTTCATTTATACCCTTAATAGATGGTATATTCCTACATATGAACTATCATATTTGATATGTGTCTTGTATAGCTCTTATTTCCACCTCAACAACTAAATTTTGAAACCATAGTTCATTTTGGTCGATGATATAAACACACAATTTGATTTCATTGAATATATTTTTATCCAAAGGAGGAATCCATTAAGGGTTATCTCTTGTGACACCCTCCTATGGAACCATTGAAAGATTCCTTCGTGGAATGATTTCTAAATTTCAAAAAAGATGGTAATGATCACATAATAAGATAACTTTAATTTAAACATGATGATTTTAATCATGATCTATGATCAATGTTAAAACCCAACCCTAGAGAAAAATATCCAAACATACCATGGTAACATAGGTCTCTTTATCGAAAGAGTTGGCTAGGAAATAAATACAACCTATCCTAAAAACTCAAAAAACCTATATCATGTCCACCAAACATCCTAATAAAGGAAACTAAAGAAAACCCCGCTTAAAATTCCAATTATAACAAACCAATCTGTTATATCCCCTCAAATGGTTCCCAAAATGAATGTCCATTACCCCGGAGGGAATTCCTGATCCCCAGAGGTTGGCGACTAGCACCCAAAAATCGAAAAATAAAGTTTGATTGAGTTTTTCATAACATGAAATGAGATATATTGCATATATACATGTGAAAAGAGTAACCAAGAAATAGAATTTCCAAGATAAAATAAATATTTCTTTATTGATACAACCGAATATTAATTCCCAAAAACAAAAAAAGTATAATTAAAAGTATAATGAACTACTCCATAGGATACATGGTAATCATCCCACTATTTCACCATCATCTACCCGTACCCAACTATCGTGAACCTCACCACCATTATTTGGCACCTTATCATTTTATAGATAGAAATATAATACAAGTTCTACACATTACTGATTGAATATATAGGGCGTGAGTTAAATAATCTCATTAGGATTCTACCTTTTTGTTTCATATAATTTCCCTGTTCCAAAAACCCTATATCATTAATTTTAATAAAAATAAGTTAAGATAAATAATTAAATTATTTTATATTAAAATCCAATAAAAATTTTCACGTTTTCATAGTTCCAAAACTAGTTCATGTAAAATAGTTTCAATGATGAAACCAAAAGTCCATTGAAATTTACAATAATTGGTATATCAATATAAAAATAAGAAGGAGCCAAATTATAATGGTTAATATTTTCAATGGTCAAAAATGGTTGTGATAGCCTGATCACTTGAACTAAAATAAATATTGAAGACCTATACACACTCAAGTCCATAGAACCCATACATTTATGTCTTGGGGATTGATAAAAACCCTATAAATTGAACCAATTAAAATTTCATTCATGTCCTAGACCCATGCATTAATTATCTATGAAATAATATAATTTTTCATTGAGAACATCTATATAAATTCAATGTAAAAGATTCAATACTAGACCATCCACCTTGTTACCCAGAGATCATATCTGTTTCATATATCCAATAAATTTTAAATGGATTTTTACCTTTCATAAACCATTCAAAACAGCCCTTTTATTATTAAATATATAGTTTGAAAACACATTTCCAATTTTATTTCACAATTATTTGAAAAACACCTTTCTTTTTCCAAAAATTTGTGGAAATTTTATTTTATAAAAAACCCCATTTACAGAAAAAACTAATAAAAAACATTCCATTTCATTGGTAAATATGTTTATAAAACCCATATAAATTAAAATTGAAATTTCATAGGATAGAGAAAGAACATCCTACATCAATCATGGGAAACACACCAATCGTGATAGGATCCACATACATTAAAAATGAAAAAATAATTCAAGTGAAATTGATAGTGTCCTAAGATTTTATTTTTATATTTTAGAATATATTTTGGTATAAAAAATATATTTGTGAATGTTTGATCAACATATTATTTGAGAAACTCATGCAACCCTCTATAAAAATATAAGATCTAACCACCAAAAAATGATCACAAAACATATCTAAAAGGGAATGGATAGAAAACATCACATGAAAAAAATATACCAAAAGCACAACCCAACATCTTTGTAAAATCTCGTAAAAGAAAAGATGATGTGAAGAGAATAACTACACTCACCAAAGGAAGACCAACCAATAATTCTATGATCCATATATTGATCAATTATTATTGGTATAGATAGACCCATATAAAAATTCATTGTGTAGCATAATGATTCAGGTGAGGAAGAAAATAATTAATGATAGGGTATTCATAATTGTATCATGTTAAATTCCATTATGATGTAATGTTATATGGTGTGAATAAAACGTTGACAACAGGAATCTTTGATCTTGAATGTGTGATGAAAAAAGAATCACCATTAATTAAATATATAAAGACACCCATTCATTATGTGAATGAAATTAGATTCATGAACATTTTTACTGATCTATACTGGTGTCATGGCTTCTACAAAAAGAATATTCAAGTCATGAATATGAAATTCACAGTGTAAACCTGGGTCGACATCCATTTCACAATTTAGTACCTTTATAAAAACAAATGAATCATATCTAATGTTCTCCAAACTAGAAGTAAAAACTCTTAATAATTAAACAGATAATGTATCATAACAGTTATGTATTATATTTTTTGGAATTTTTTAGAAATAGTATAATTTTTGTTTTGAGTAAATAATACAGAATTGAAAAGTAATGTATCTTTTATGATGTTATCATAGAATAAGAATGGATATAATGATTATGAAAACTATTTGATTAATTAAATATACATCTTATAAGTAATTTAATTTATAAAATAATATAATGGTGAACATTGAAATTTATATTTATTATCTTTCAATCATGTATTAACATGTAAAAATTCTATATTTGTTTATTTTCAAAATAAAATCATCCGAATTTGAATTATACTAATATAATTGATTTAATTTTAATGAAAATTATATATTATTTTTGAATAAATTCATTATTAAGGTTAAAACATAAATTTTTATAAATATGGTTTTTTGTAGTGTTTTCCTAACTTATTTTAAAATTAATTTTTTTTTCAATTGTAGTAATTTAATCTTCTAAATATAATTTCATATTTGTAATTATAATCTTTAATTTATTTTATGATGTTGACATAATTTTTTATCATAATTAAAAGTGAACAGTTTAAATATTTATCACCATAGTTAAGGGTATAATGTGATAATAGTTTTAAAAATTATTTTATAAATCATCAGACTAAAAAAACTTTCTTAAAAATAATTGGGATGTTTTATTTTGACCTAAACCATCTAATATTAGAATCTATAATATTTTTAGCCACATTTATTCAGAAATTAATATTTTATATCATAATGTTTCTTGTATTTGGAGTTTTTTACCCCTAAAACATATAAAAGGGAACCTCTACTCCTCATTTATTCACAATCAATGATTTCTCTAGATTTATAATTCCCTACCGAAATACCTTAATAAATTATTTTGACATTCCATATAGTTCTTGATATCACTAAAAGATATTCCTAATATGAATTAATGTGTATTTCTATTGTAGTTTTCCAAAGAGGAGGTATAAATCATAACCATGAAATTTCAATTTTATTTATTTATCTACCTTATTCAAACCAATAATAAAAATTATTATTAAATATCATCTATATGTGAAATATTATTAAATTTTATAATGATTGTGGTATAACCATTTTCATTTATTTTTATATCCAAAGGAAAATGAGAGCATAGCTTATTCATAAGTACATACTACCATCTCCACAAGGCAGTGTAATTTTATTATCAGCAATACTTCACTTGGAGGTTTATTAATATAGAATTAAAAAATATTTAACAAATTTTTGATATAAATAATATTTTGTTAATATTGATTATTATACACTTTCCTCCCATCCCATCAATTATGAAACTAAAATTTCATTAGGTATATGTCTGGACTACCGCCTCATTGAATAACATATTTCATTTTTTATGACCAATTTTCATGGTTGGTTTTAAATTAGTTTAAAATTATTAAAAATACTATTACGGAAATTATTAAATATGTTCAGATTGTGAAACAATTTCATAACACATTTCAACATGGTAAATATATTGATGAAATCTGGCATAAAATAACAGAACAAACTTATGTTGTAGACATAAGAAAGACCTCCAAAATGAAGTGACATCATATTATTATACAATGTACATAAAATATTATATGGAAATATATATTAATAAAATATATAAATTAATTATTTAATATATATAAATTTATTATACAAGAGGATATAACACATTTGACCATGAATGAATCTAACATAAGGGGTTTTCTATCTCAAGTCTACTCCATTTAGATATATTTTATATTTCACAACTAATTTATTTTACATTTTGTAAATATTGTTCATTTTAAATGTTATATCATCAATTTCTTTCCCTTCATATCATTTTTTTAATTTTATATTTTTAGGGGTTTTATTCAAAAGGTATTAATGCCATGAAAGATTATTTTACAATATCAGTCTTAATAGGGTTTTTTCATGTTTAAATTTATATTAAAACAATTATATTCTATTATTTTCACAATACCAATATAATTTATTCTTATTAATTTAATTATTTACATTCCATATTTTTATTCTAACATTTTCTCAATTTTGGAACTTAAAGACAAAAATAATCATCTTAAACTAAATGTAAATTATATCATACTTTTTGTCGGGTATACTTTTCTTCCATGTTAGGATTGTATAAAATATTTTAAGAATATTAATTTCTAATCTCCAATAACTATTTATTTTACTTTTCATGAATATTTTTAGTTTCATGAAAAAATTTATAATGGAATATTTTAATAGTTTCCAAAAAAAGAAAATATTGACCTTTTACAAATGTATGAAAGATATGTTATATCTAAATATATAGTGAAAAAAAAAATTTCAACTTCCATGAATATTATTATATATTTAGAATCCTCTAGAATTTCTTAATATTTTTCAATGAAAAAGATTTTTCTATTACTCATTGAATTTGAATATTTTATATTAAAAAAGTATTTATTTTCTAAATGGTTACAAAGAATTTTGGAATTGATTTAATATAGTTTTTTGAAAAAAAGCTAAAAATATTTAAGGATAGTTCATATTTGTAATTTTCCACCATTTTACACTATAATTATCAATAGAAGTTCATTATTTAAAACCTTAGTTTCTGATGAATTCAGGTCATTATATCATTCCTTATTTATTTATGGATTGTTCATTATATTGTGAACATTCACTTTCATATGACCATGTTGTCTATCACAATCTGTTATTCATTAAAAATTTCCTTTTCCCATCATGTCAATACTATTTTTTTATGGATATAATTTAAATTTCAATATTCATTGAACCATATTCCATTACTACATATGTTTCCAGTTTAATATAGCACTATAAAAAAGTAATTTTATTTACTTGGTAAAAATTGATGTATTTTAATCTTGCTTCAATATAAAAATATGTATAATTATTAGAATATTAATTATATATCATATTTTATATTCAATGTGTTAGGAATTAAATAGATATATGTATGTGGTGGGTGGGTAGGGATTATATAATTCCCCTCAATGCATTGAAATGTCTCATGAGACAAATAGATTTTTAAATTAGTTAGGTATTTGAGATATACCTAGCCAATAATTAAAATGTATTAGAATAAGTAATTCATATTAAATTCCATAGTTTCATAGTATAAGGAACAAATAGGAATGAAATGATGATATAAATTATCAATTTTAATTATTAATATTTCATATATTATTATCCATATATGTTTTTTGCTGATATTTTCCATGTATACATTTTGAAGCTCAAATTGTTTATTAAAAGAAATATTTATTTATTATCTACTAAATAATATAAATAATTTCTTATCTACTAATGATATCTTATATTGTACATTTTCCATTAACGATCATCTACGTTCACACATTACTATGATTTTCATGACCTAGGAAATACAGAAGGGGTGATGGAAATAATTTCAAGGATATAAGAAACTTTTTCATGCTATGTTTTATGTTAATATGTAATATATAAATAGTCTATGTATTTGGTACCCAATGACTTCTAAATTGATGAGTCCTTCATTTTTATTACTTTTATTTGGAAAAAATGTAATAAATTAAATCCATTTTATGGATTACCAGATTCAAGGCTGTTACACATAATATCAATTGATGGTTAGTTGAAATCAAGGGAACAATATTTTTATTGATCATAGCTATCATAATAATTAATATAAAACCATAAAATGTCTTGTAATATTTAGTTATTTTTATTCCATGCAACAATATTCATTTTGGTTATGAGATAACCATGTCTGTGTATTTATTTAGATATCGATCATTGGGGATGAAATGGAAATCATATCAACAATCATAGCCAATGTTGGGATTTCTCTAATTAAAATTACAATAAATAAGTAGTTATGGATGGTAAAATAAATAAAATATTAGGTTAAATTGTGTAGGTTATAATAAATATTATTTCCCTTATGATGATACATTTTGTTCTGAAATGTGATGGAACTATATTGGATCACTTTATATGCAATTAACATTAATAGTTTAATGGGTCTATTAATATATTGGTAGATGAAAAATTGGCCGGGTCCCCTGATCAGATTATTCTTGATTTGGATAATAATGAATGTGAAAGATTTGTTATGGAAGTACATTTTACAAAGGTATATTTTTACCAATGGTGGTAATTAATCTAGAATTGTAAAGTATATGATTAAATAAAAATTATAGAATGGATAACTTTTAATATAATATTATTTGAGAAATATTTCCCTTGAAAACATTGATCTTAAATAGAGAGGAATTTATATTTTTAATTTGGAATTTGATACATAGATATTATATTCTTTTATATGAATAGTCAATTCATTACACAACCACATTCTTGAGAACTATAATTCATTAGTGTCTTTGAAGACGAGGTAGATAATCATCTAATTTGTATAAATGTCCTTAACATATCCCAAAAAGATATTCCCCTTCAGTACTCTTCATAAACATACCATACATAAAACCCTTCTTCATAACTGGAGGATATGAAACATAATAAGGGTGAGATCATGTTCCAATTATGGGTAAAAAAGGGGGATAAAAAATCACAACAAGACCATAAGGGTATTATAATAAGATCATTACCTTCTAAAATAATAGCCCTAAAATCATATATCTTAATATTTAGTCATGGAATGTTGATTGGTAGTTCGTAATACATGAATCCAAATTAAATCAAAGAACATTATCCGTGAGATCAAAACCATGTCCTAAGACATAGAATTTTTTCATACAAATCATCTTATAATGTTTTGAACATGTATAATTATACAAATGTTCACTCATTTTGTTAAGGACTTGAAATTAAAAAAACAAATAATCTAATTGACATGAAACTAGTTCTACACATAATATTATAGACATGGAATAAGAATCCATTTCCAACACTATAAACATGTGATTAGGTTCACTCATAACATTGTGAACATCTAATTAGGTTCATGTATGTCATTTTTTTCTAGGAAATAAGGTTCTTGAAAAACATTCTGAACATGTAATTAGGTTTATCCATAACATTATGTAAATGATTGAAGAGTCCATGATTAACATTCTGAAAATGTAATCATGTTTACACATAACATATCTAATAATGAGTTGTCCATATTTATCAAATGCATTGGTGGGCGATATAGGATCCACACGTATATGGTCATAACATAACCACCTACCTTAATTAAAACGTCACAACCATCACATAATAAAAACTATAAATAATAACACCAAAATATGATAAGATATCCATTATATTAGAACACATTAATATATATTGATTTAATTAACATTTCATCATAACATAACATGTGTTAAGGAAATAATATTAATAGTCATTGTATCATTTTATCAAAGAAATGCCTGGAGAAAAAATATGTGTTTCATAACAACTTGATCAATTTATTAAACATTAAAGTCAATAATTTTTTAAAGATGTATTTTCATTATAAACATAATCCATAACGAGTAAGATAAATAATTAAATCCTAGGATCATATCCCCAGAAAAACATAAGTAACATCAAAGGAGGTTATCGTAGCTGGATGATGATTTTGAAAGATCACCACGAACATTTCATGTGGGAATTGTTATTAAATTACTTAATAAACCTATAAAATCATAAAAAATTTTGGAAATTAATTTTTTTATTATAACCTTGAATAAATGCCAGGAAGTGTTATAAATAATTTAAAGCATCTCTTCATAAAAATAACATATTCAGGTTAAAATAATTTTTAAAACCTAAAATTTTTTGAAAATAAATATCAATTGAAATAAACATGTAAATTTATAAAATAATCATAAAATAAAAAAAAATATTATGAATATGGGAAATAAAATTCAATAAATAAATATTAAAAAAAATATTCCTTTCATATTTTTTTTAAATCTAAATCGGAATTATTTAGAAAAAAAGTTATATTACTTTCAACTTTTTTAAAAAAACTTAAACATTAGTAAAAATGTATTTTGACAAGTATAAAGTAATTCTAATAAATGTTTTGAAAAGTTTATAGAGAAATTAATTATAGAATAAATCTTATTTCTCACCGAATAGTGAAATAATGTTTTCTTATTTTTTGAAGTAGTTTCTCAATTATTTTATGTAGCAAAGAGTGGTAAAATTCCATATTTACATGAAAATATCATAAAATACCAACTTATTATAAATTAAATGTGTTTATTAATAAATTGATCATAATATTTCATCTTTGGAATCAAAATCATGATTAATCCCAGTAAACGATGATATTTTAACTTAAAACCCTTACCACTTTGGTAATTTTGAATTGTGAGCCCTGTGAAAGAATAATGTTAAATGAAGCATAGAATATAATTATTATAAATTTATTTATTATATTACATTTCATATGATATTTATATATACCACATAAAATAATATAGGTCCATATCATAACATATGTCTCAATGAATGAAAATTGAGATAAAAATATCTTACATATTTGGTAATTTTTGAACTGTATAACCCATGAAAAAGAGATCCTAAAAAGGATGTGATAATAACAATAATGACCTGGATAAGAATAATAAAATAAATTTATATGTATTATATACACCACATTAAATATACACATTTTGAGTATTAAATATGTCTCACAGGTAAATAAAAGCGAGACAAAAATCAGACACCGTAGGTCTTGACTTCCTTCATACAAGATTGAAATAACTATAAAAGAAATATTATTTTACTATATATATATAATATATCCCTATTTATATATATCATACCTTATATTATTTACTTATGACCATGTATTAGCTGTTTATTCAAAAAAAATTGTTCAAATCGCATTTTGGGAAATGACCACTTTTTCATATATGTTTTGATCTTTTTTTTATTCATAATTAGTTCATGGTTTTATCCTCTCAATAATAAAAATAATGAAATTCTTATCATATTTATTCATAAATTATATATGTAATCTTAATAATTAAATATGTTTGTGAGAAGTGAAATACGTTACACTCATGGAAAAGGTAGGTCGTACGTATGCATGAGTAATGTTTTCATTTTTCAATGATAATTATTTAAATGGTTTAAATAATAAATTATATTTTAGTAGAAATAATTATATAATAAATACAATATAATTTCTTTAAATGTATTTATAAATATCATTAATGTGTTTTGGTGATGAAAGGATAGTCACATTGCTTCTTGAATGTGGTAGTCCACTTATAGACGAATGATGTAATCGTCATTTGCTGAGTGAGAAGGTATGAAAGAAAATGATATTTTATCATAAAATAATGACAAATGTTTCATTAATATCATAATAATTTAGTTAATATAAAATATATTCATTAAATGTATCCTTATTTAATTCTATATAATTTGATAGTGAAAACAAATCACATCACTTCATAAAACAGTATTTTGTTGTACACATGAGGGATGTCATCATATCCCCCACGTAATGGAATATTAAAGGGTAATATATAATATAAGAACTAAATAGGAATTATTATTTTATAAATTACATTTATATTCTCTGTATCAATATTAATACCCAACTATCATCGGTGGTAATGGAAAAACTAATGACATTAGTTCATGAGGTGGTAGTTTACCATACACATGACAGATGATTTTGTAACACATTTTTATGGAAGTAGAGATGATTACAAGACATTAAATAAAAATAAAAATATATATTTATATTTAAGATATAGATGATATTATATAATCATGTTTTAATATTAATTATTTGGGTGGATGAAGAAATAAAATTTAAACGCTCACTGAAGAATGTTACACCTTCAGGTAACCTTCTTTAGTGGTCACAAAATTCATTCTTAGGAAATCTTCGTAAAAAATGGGTCTTTTAGGATTGGAAGAAGTATTTTGGTAAGTAATATGGTATGGTATAGACTGATCCAAAATGAATTTAATGTGTGAATAATAGAAGGGAGGGGTGTCCTTTTATTGGTGATTTGAGTGGTACATATGTATTTTTTTAAATGAAAAACATGTACCCCTGTTTTTCTAATGAAAAAAGGGTAAGAAATGAACTATTTTCTAGACTTATACATGATCAGTTTGAAATATCGTCATAAAATTGATTTTATACTAGTGTATGGATTAGTTTTTACCCTTATCATTTTACTTTAAACCTCCCCTCCCATGGTAAACTCATTCTTACCTTAATTGCGGTAATTAAATTTTATTTATTTCACTATTAATTTTGATTAAAAATTATGTTGAACCTATTATTTAAAATAAAATTTGATTATTTGAAATATGAAATCCATATTTTCAAATTTATTTCATATAATTGGTAAATAAATAATTTAAAATTAATCTAATTGATGCGATGACAAAGCATGTTTGCAAAAAGAAAATGATCAAAATTTTACAAAATTGTTAAATGAAAATTAAATTTGAAAATTATTCTAATAAACTATATTATATTAATAGATATATAATTTTAGTAATTTTAGTTCAAAAAAATATAATGAACTTTTTAAATAATTTAAATGAAAAGTTATTTTTTAATTAAATTTTAGTATTTTCAGTATTCCTTAATTAATTAAAATTTTACAAAATTTATCAAAAATATTTCCATATGATATTTTTTGTGATATATTTTGAAAAAATAATATCATTTCGTCAAATTAATTTTCAAAATATTTCAATATTTTTATTATATTATTTTTCAAAATAAAATTCAGAAAATAGAATTTTATAAAAATAGAATTTTTTAAAAAAATTGATACTCATTTCGAGGGTTTTCATTATATTAAACCACTATAGATAATTCTTGAAAATTATTTATTACTATTCATATAGAAAACTCTAATGGCTATGTTATAATGGTCGTATTTAAATAATAATTTTAATATTAAATCAATATTTCGTTAAAAATCAGAATTTTATGTAATGCAAGCTAAACCGAGTGTTTTAGGTAACATAATATTAACTCAGTGTTGGTTGTAACGCAAGATAACAATGAAGTTTAATTTAATAAAAAAAATTCATTAAAATTGTGTTGTAATATTCTAAACCAGTTAACATGAATTTAACCCATTAAATTTTCCACTCTCACATTATAACACCCCGCCCCTACCCTATTGGCTTGAGGAGGCGATGAGGGCTAGTTGGCCTTAAGAGACGCTCCCAGGACACCAAAGGCTGAAAATAAATTCTGAGGGCTCCGAGAACAATTGGGGAACGATTTTTCCTTGCGACAAAACAAACCAAAAAAACCACAACTATATGATGCATGTCAACAAAACCAATCTCATACATTACCAATGAAAACCAGATAATCCATAATCTCATATGCCAACACCACCCAATTCAACATCAGAGTACAATGCGGATGACTCAAAAAAGAAACACCATGAGCCATGACACCACCACAACTCCACACCAAGTTCCAAGCTCCAAGCTCCACCAAGACATCACAATGCACCACTAAATGAGGTTGATGCCTTACCTTTACCCACGTCATGGTACACAACATCTGCAAAGACACCACAGTGCCAAATCAGAAGGTGAGTACTAAAACTCAGTAGGATTTTCCCAAATGACTTCCCTATACACGCCACTAAGATAAAACTGTTAGCACATATATATAAAACAGTTTATACCATATCCATAATCCAACCACACTCTTACCAAGCCATCACACCAGACCCAAGAAACAAAGGTAAAGCCCAAGAAACCATGCCTCAAACCATTTCATCATTTACATGTCATCACAACAATTCCACCTTGCAAAGCAATGCATAACCATCAACCAAAACAACCAAACAACCGAACGGTGGAGCTTCCGTCCAACTCATTCACCCATTCACACTAAGTGGCACTACCCATCCACTAACCATTGATGGTGGGCCTTCCATCCACTATCCATCCCCTTTTATAGTGGTACTTCTCACCACATCCGCACAACATTCAAGCAATCCAAATCCAAGAATATAACCAACCATGGTCACAACCACATGCAATCAACCAATTCCATTGCATATCCTTCTACTTCAATAAATCACCCATTTATTGAAAACCAATTTCCATTCCGAATGACATTTCTGTGAAACAAACCTTTTAATGAACACCCTTTCCATAAATAATTTTTAAAAATCAACCATATCATCCCATTTTAAAATCTGCAAGAAGATCATTTCACCATAAAACACCATTTTTCCAAAAAATCCCTAAAACATCACCCAAGTGATTTCTAACCATTTATTCACATCAAAACACAATTAATTTAAAGCTCAAAAAATTAATTTTATCCAAAACCATTAACTCAAACCCAATGAAGTCGAGAGAGAAGCCACCTACTTTTAGGGTTGTCGACAAATCGACCCACAAGCAACCTCAACTCCAATCCGGTGAACGCACTACCGAAACAGCTCTAGATCCCCTTCTTTAACCATCAAAAGCCTTTAAATTAACATATAATAAAACCAAAACCCTAGATCTACACACAACGAGGGTATATCTAGAAAACTAAGAGAGATGGATATGTATTTCTAAAGGAAATCACAAGAGAAACAAGAGGAGAGACTTACCCGGAAGAAATCACCTTCAAACCACCTTGAATCCTCTTCAAAACCCTTCCAAAATGAGTGGGAGAGCACCCTTAACGCCTGAGAACCCAAAATCATGAGTGAGGCTCAAGTGAGAGGAAGAGGGGAGTGAAATGAGGCAATCCTATGTCAGCCTGGGTTTTGAAACCCTAACTTTACGTGGCTGCACGGTTAGCCCACACAGTTTGGAAAACTTTGCGCTAACCGTGTGCACTCCACTACCTCAAGAGCCAGAGTCTGCATGGTTTCCTCTCATGGTTTGGAAAACCGTGTATAGGTTGTGCGAGGCCTACTATCTTGAGAAAAAGGGTCTGCACGGTTTCCTGTGGAATCTGCACGGTTTCCACTAACCGTGATCAAACCGTTCACCCCTTTAAAAGCCTCCAAACTTATTCAAAACCATTCCAAACTCTCCCAACCTCTTCCCAACTCATCCAATGCACTTTAAACACATAAAGATTCATAAAAAATTCCACATAACACAAATCATGGGGTGATACATTCTCCCCACCGTTGGCCATTCCGTCCTCAGAAAGTAGTGAACCCGCCCTTTGCCAAAAGAGCTCGGGCCACTGCTCGACCATCGCTTTATCCCACTCCCAAGTCTCCTAATGAATCCGACCATGTAGCCACAAAACCCAAACTAAATTGATGCTTTTACCATGAAATAATTTCTCTTGCCTATCCATATCCCACACTAGCACGTGCACCAACTAAGCATCTGGGTCTACCTCAACATGATCCCACCGAATCACATGGTCACGGTCCGGCTGATACTTTTTCAACTGCGACACATGAAACACATTGTGCACTGCACTAAACCTAGGTGGAAAAGCCAAATGATACGCCACCTCACCAACCCCCTCAAGAACCTTAAAAGGTCCAATATACCTCAGAGATAGCTTTCCCTGCTTCCCAAACAGATGAAGTCCCGTCCTAGGAGAGATCCTCAAGAACACATGATCACTCACCTTGAACGACAACGGCCGTCGAAGATGATCCTCATATGATTTTTTATGACTCTGAGTCATCTCTATTCTCTTCATGTTCAACATGATCTTCTCTGTAGCCTCCTGTACAAGGATCGGTCCAACTATCGAGGACTCTCTCGTTTCCACCCAACATAGTGGAGAACGACATGGTTTCCCATACAATTCTTCAAATGGAGCCATCTGTATGGATTCCTAATAACTATTATTTTACGAGAACTCAACCAACGACATGTGCTACTCCAAAGAATCCCCAAAATCCATGGAACAAGCCCGCAACATATACTCTAGAGTTTGTATCATCCTCTTGGGTTGATCATCTGTTTGAGGGTGATACGCCATACTCATAGTCAACTGTGTACCAAGGGATTGCTGCAAGGATTTCCAGAAACGAGATGTAAACCTCAGATCTCTATTGGATACAATCAAAACTAGAACACCATTCTTCATTACCACCTTCCGGATATAGATTTTGGACAGATCCTCCACCTTATGAGATTCATGAATCGTTATGAAATAGGCCGACTTCGTTAGCTGATCAACTATCACCCAAATGACATAGTTCATTCTAACTATTCTTGGGAGACCTATGACAAGATCCATCGCTATCTACTCCCACTTCCAAACAAGGATTGGTAAAGACTTCAACATTTATGTTGTCCTCTGATGCTCTGCCTTGACCTTCTGACAAGTCAAACATCTCGAAACAAACTTAGCCACACTTCTTTTCATACCATCCCACCAGAACTATGATTTCAATGATTTATACATTTTCTAAATTCCAGGATGAACATCCCACCTGGAATAATGATATTCCCTGAAAAGATCCTCTTGAAAAAAAACTGGTACAACCATCCGTTTCTGAAAACAAAAAACAGAATCTCCATTTAGTTGCCAACCCTCAATGGTCTCCCTACCATTGAGTCTCGACCCCATGGTCACACAATCAGAATATGATATATTTGCCTCTCTAACTAGGACAACCAAGTCAGGAATCAACAAAACCGGAAACAAGACCACATTATCACCATGGTCCTCACATTCCAACCGTATATCGGCTATAACCGACATCAATTTCCACTGTTCTGATGCATGTTTCACCATTTGAGCATATGATTTTCAACTTAATGTATCCACCACTGAATTTCCCTTATCTGGTGTGTACATCAAGTCAAAATCAAACATCTGGAGATATTCCATCCATCTCCTTTTCCTCATGTTCTAATCCCATTGTGAGAAAATTTGTTTCAAGCTCTTGTGATCTGTATATACCATGAATTTCTCACCGAAGAGAAAATGATGCCACACGTTCAAAGTATGGACCACTACTACCAACTCCAAATCATGAGTTGGGTAGTTCTTCTCATGAACTCTCAACTGTCATGAGCCATATGAAACCACATGATTCCCTTGCATGAGAATGCACCCCAACCTAGATCCTGATGTGTTGCAATACACCACGTACCCTTTTCCTAATTCTGGAAAAACCAAGATTTGTGTTGATGTAAGACGACCATTTAGCTCTTCGAAACACTGCTGACAATGTTCATTCCACTGGAATGGAACATTATTTCTTGTCAAAACTATCATTGGTGAAGCCAAACGTGAAAAAATTACGAACAAAATACCGAGCTTATCCAGCTAGACCAAGAAAACTCCGTACCATAAACACATTCTTTGGCGGTTGCCACGAGATAACATCCTCTATCTTTTCTGGATCCACTAAAACATCCCTTTCAGAAATCACATGGTCAAGAAAACAAATTTCTTGTATCCAAAAGTTACACATTAACAATTTGGAATACAACAGATTATCCCTCAAGATCCCATGTACTATCACCAAGTGCTGCTCATGCTCCACCCTTGTCTTTGAATACACAAGAATATCATGGAAAAACACCACCACAAATGAATCCATATATCTCTAAAATATACGAATCATAAATTAATTGAACATAGCTGGTGCATTCGTATTCGTTAGACTAGTGCATAACCACATATTCATAATGGCCATATCGACTTCTGAAAGCTGTTTTAGGAATATCCTCTCTCCTCACCCGCAATTGATGATATCCTGACCTCATGTCGATCTTGGAGAACCACTGGGATCCCCTCAACTGGTTGAACAAATCATCAATTCGTGGAAGTGGATATCTATTCTTTATCGTAACTTGGTTAAGTCTATGATAATCAACACATAGCCTCAATGTTCCATCGGCCTTTTTCACAAACAACATCGGTGCTTCCCCCGAAGACGTGCTAGGCCAGATAAACCCTTTGTTTTCTAACTCTTCCAACTTCACATTCAATTCTTGCAATTTGGTTGGTGCCTTCTGATAAGATAAAAGTTATAAAGGACTGGTCCCCGGGAGGAGATCAATCGTAATCTCCACTTCTCGTACGGGATGTAACCCCTATAATTCTTCAAGAAAAAAATCCATGAACTGGTCCACCACTGCCGGAGGAAAACTCTGCTCAACACCATTTACCGATTTCAATGACAATGTTGCCAACTGATACGATAACATACCCACTACTGGTTCCAACAAACCCGTTGCACCCTTCCTTTCATGCCTCTCTCTTCTAAAGAGATGTCTAACACCATCGCGTGTCATGAAATCCATTGTTCGTGCATCACAATCGATGTGAGCCTTAAACACCACCAACCAATCCATTCCTAGGATTACATCATACCCATCCATCTCAAGCACTAAGAAATTACACATTATCTCAACCTCTCCCACAACGATACAACATTCTCTACACAAGAAGGCTCGACACTCTCTTCGACCCATAGGAGTTTGATGTTTCAAAACTGAGGGAATCATTTCAACCCTTAAACCCAAACAATAAACCACACGTGCAACAATAAAAGAGTGTGACACACTCGAATCAAACAACACTTGGATCAAAGTAGAATTTAAAGGAATAGTACCTCGCCCCATGGATGGTACTGACTGATCATCCACCACAACCTGTTCAGCTCCGAACACATGCTTTCTTGCCACACTCTGCTCTTTATTGCTCTGTTGAGGTGTCGTAATATTCCGAAAATCACAATGACCAACTTTACTCTTTTGATGAGGGGTATGCTGCTGTCCTCATCCCGTCAAAGCATATGACGTTTGCAATCACTGAGGAGTGTCATGTGCACCTGACCTTGGAGTATTCTAAAAATAACGCTGCAGATTCCGCATATGCTTAAAATTATGACATGCTCATGGTTGTGTCGTACAATCCCGCTGGATATGGATCGTGGAACCACACTGAAAACATCATGGCTTACACTGGGGCTTCGGAGGAAGATTTACCTATCCTACCATCGGATTATATGCCATATTCCAGCTCCGGGAATACATTTCACTCATTCTCTTGAACCCAGCATTAGAGTTCCCACTATTCCCCATGGGTACCAACATGATTCCTCCTCCCGGAGCTCCCAACAGATCCCGCTTAGCCATCGAGGCTCTATACACCATCACTGTGTAATCATCTATACACAACACCACTATCTTTGAATGGATTTCTTACCTTAAACCTACTTCAAATATCCTTTCCTTTAATGACATTCTTCCCAGATCCTGGGGCGCAAACCTCACTATGTTCATAAACATAGCTACATAATTCGTCACAGACATAAGATCTTGCTTCAAACTGAAGAAATCAGTTGTACTCTGAATTCTGATAGTATGTGGGTAGAATTTTTTGTTAAAAAAATCCTCAAAGCCTTCCCACATCATACCATGGTCCATCCCCACTTGGACTACTAATTCCCACCATTGAAGGTAGTGATCTTCCAACATATACGTGGCCAACTTGACTTTCCACTCTACCGGGGTTCCCAGGAACTCAACGATCTTATTCATTATATTCAACCATGCTTCTTCCCTTTCTAGCTCTGAATCACCCCTGAAGATGGGTGGATTCTGCCTTTGAAACTGAACTGCATGATCCACATTCCTTGGTTCATCCACTTTTTTCCACATTCCACGGCTTGAATGCTTGCACTATGCTTTTCATTATTTGTTGGTTCACCTGAGTCTTAGGTGCAACCACATTCGCAGCAGCCTCCTCTGGTTTGTCTCTACGATGCCTACCCGGTGCCATTTCTAGCCTCCTCTGGTTGGTCTCTACGATGCCTACCCATTAGCACATTTATAAAAAACTTCTTATATAAAATAATCACAAAAAGGCTTTCCACCTGTTCACATTTTTCCAAATGTGCCGTGTCTCACCATTTTGAAATCCAAACCATTTTCAAAATACCAATTTATTCATATTAAAATATCACATATTCATATCACATCATATATAATTATACCCGAATAAAATATGCATCCTAGAGGGAAGTCATTTCTACCATGTATGCCATGCTCATCTCATTGGATACACCCACGACATTGAGATATCCATTGACTATAAGTGTCACCAAAAAACTTATGTACCCAACTCTCTGGTAACTTTAATTTCATCATAAAAGGGTTCGTTATGTCCTTTTATGCTATACATTCCTAGTTCCGACATTCCTATGCTTTTCTACCATCCCGACTCCAGGAGTATACCACAACAAAAATCAACACCAAATCTGAGAATCAAATCCAAAGGACTAAACAAACTGATACCACTTGTAACACCACGCCCCTACCTCCTGGGCTTAAGGAGGAGATGAGGGATACTTGGACTTAAGCAACGTTCCCAAGACTCCTAAGTCTGGCAATAAATGTAGAGGGCTATGACAACAATTGAGGAATGATTTTCCATTGAACCAAAACCAACCAAACAACCATAACAATATGATGCATGTCAAAAAAACAAAATTCATACATTTCCAAAGAAAACCAGATGATCCATTATCTCACATGCCAACACCACCCAATACAACATCAGAGTACAATGAGGAATAGTCAACAAGAAACACCACATTACATGACACCACGATAGCTCCACACCAAGCTCCAAGCTCCAAGTCCCTCCAAGACATCACAACACACCACTAAAGGTGGTTGATGCCTTACCTTTTCCCACGTCATGTTACACAACATCTGCAAAGACACAACAGTGCAAAAGCTGGGGGTCAGTACTAAAACTCAGTAGGATTTCCCCAAATGGCTTCCGTACACATGCCACTAAGATAAAACCGTTATCACAATTATATAAAATAGTTTATATAAAATAATCACAAGTGCTACCATTTCCATAAGCCAACCATGCTCTAAAGAAGCCATCACACCCAACCCAAGAAACAAAGGGAAATCCCAAGAAACCATGCCTCAAACCATTTAATCATTTACATGTTAGCAAAAAAATTCCATCTTGAAAAGCAATGCATAACCAACAACCAAAAAATCCAAACAACCAAACGGTGGAGCTTTCGTCCAAACCGTTCACCCATTCAAACTATGCGCACTTCCCGTCCACTTACCATTGATGGTGTCCCTTCCGTCCACTATCCATCCCCTTTTATAGTGGTACTTCTAGCCACTTCCACACAACATTAAAAAAATCCAAAACATAGCATATAACCAACCAAGGTCACAACCACATGCAATCAACCAATTCCATTGCATATCCATCCACTTCAATAAATCACCCATTTATTGAAAACCATTTTCCATGCCAAACGACATTTCAATGAAACAACCCTTTTATTGAAAACCCTTTCCATCAATCATTTTCACAAATCAACCATATCATCCCATTTTAAAATACTCATTTTAATATCCACAAGAATAGAATTTCACCATAAAACACCCTTTTCTCAAAAATCCCCAAAACATCACCCAAGGGATTTCTAACCATTTTTGTACATCAAAACACAATTAATTTCAAGAACAAAAAATTAATTGTAACCAAAACCATTATCTCTAACCCAGTGGAGTCGAGAGATAATCCACCTACCTTTAGGGTTTCCGAGAAATCGACCCATAAGCAACCGTACCTCCAATCCAGCGAACACACCACCAAAACCTCTCTAGATCCCCCTCCATATCCATTACAATCCATAAAATTAACATCTAAGGCAACCGAAACCCTATATATACACACAACGAGTGTAGATCTAGAAAATCAAGAGATAGGGAGATGTAGATCTGGAGGAAACCACAAGAAAAACAAGAGGAGAGACATACCCAGAAGAAATCACCTTCAGACCACCTTGAATCTTCTCAAAAACCATCCAAAACGAGTGGGAGAGCAACATTAACCCCTGAGAACCGAAAATCCCAAGCGAGGCTTGAGTGGGATGAATAGGGGAGTTAAATGAGGCAATCTCAAGTGAGCACAGGTTTTAAAACCCTAACATTAAGTGGCTGCACGGTTTGCCCGCACGGTTTGTCAAATCGTGCGCTAACCGTGTGCACTCAACTACCTCGAGAGCCAGAGTCCACACAGTTTCCTCACATGGTTTAGAAAACCATGTGTAGGCCATGTGAGGCCTACTATCTCAAGAACAAGGGTCCTCACGGTTTCTTGGGGAATCCGCACGGTTTCCACTAACCGTGCACCCCTTTAAAAGCCTCTAAACTTATTCGAAACCATTCCAAACTCTCCCAACCTCTTCCCAACACATCCTATTCACTTTAAACACATAAAAATGCATTAAAAAAAGGCCACATACTTCAAACTGGGGGGTTCTACACCCATAATAACGAGGTTACCTATTCCTCATTATTTCCTCATATTCCTATTGAGATTCCCCAAACTGGTGGGTCTACCACAAAAAATTAAATAGATGAGTGGTATTTTTTCATATAAAATTCAATGTATGATCCAAAATATCTACTCATTGTTCCTCTTAGTAAATATACTTCACTAGAATTACATCCTATTATTTAATTAACTATGATGGATTTGGTATGTACATCCTCAGGAGGGAAACATGGAACACATCATGAACCAAATAGAGGTTTTGTAATAGAATCATTATATAATATATAGTTATAATTTTATAATTAATATGAAATTGACTAATATACATATTTAATATTTTACCCTCCTTTTTCCATGGATAAGTTCATAGATACACCTTCTTAATAACATCAAATTCTAGATCACATCGACTATTATCGGCGTAAAAATTCTATTAACTTTATACTACCCATATGTGTTTCTGAATGTATCTACCCTTTTATGAAGTCAATCAGCTATATTAGTTCCCAATATATATATTTCTTTAAATTAATTCCATAATTTTTGTGTTCAATAATTCTTTCCATAAAGGGATTCATACGGATTCATCTGAATGCTAAACTGGAAGATATTATTGATGAAAAAAAAAATAGTGGAATGATCTCATCATATCCACCTTTTAAATTCATAGTAAAATATCTTATTATATATTATATGGTTTTAATTTTTCTCTCAAACTAACTATATTTTTTTGATGATACGCAGTTCTAAATACCAACTCTATATCCAGAGCTTGTGGAAGATTTTACCAAAACAATAGGGAAATATTTATATCCAGATCTAATACAACTGAATATGTTTTTCCATGAAACCTTAACAATTTTTTAATTTATATCATATAAATTGGATCTATATTGAAATATTCTTGGGTAGTAATGAAGTTTGTGGGCATCATAAGGTGATATGCTACAACCAATAATTGTCTTCATAGAAAAGAAATGGTAAACCTTAAAGGTAACCATTATCTTTAATCAGGAGTCCTAAAAGTGAAAAGGAATTCCTCCTAAAATATCTTTTTCACGAAATCATATAAAAAAGGGTTTTATTTACACAAATTCTTCTTAAAATACCATTAATTATGATAATACCCTTTCATATAAAACCTAATATTTTGTGTTAATGGAATTGAAATTTTGATCAACCTTAAATCTAATAAACCCATAATGGTGTCCATAATTATAATATTAGTCTTAAAAAAAGATATAAAAAAATTAAAATGTTAATTCATCTTTTAATCCTTATATAATCTCATATCTTGTTTAAACAGATTTTCATAAGAATCTTGGTTTCATCTTAGTACTGATAGAACATAAATGTGATTTCAACATTCTAGGATCCTTGTCGTTTGAGGTAATCAAATGAAATATCACTAAATGATGAAAAATAATATTTTCATCTCGATCACTAATACAAAATCAATTATGTAAATCCCAATTAATTACTAGGATATGTCTTCATTGATTATCATGATTCCATTCATACATTGTGATTGCATAATTTTTCCCTTTGTCATTTCTCTTTAGATGTTTTTGTGTCTTATCATCCACCAACAAACCTGGATTGGGGAATTAGATTTCATAATGATTAAACTCCTTGTACATGAATCCCTAGATTGTGGGTAGTGCATTCTCTTGAGATTTATCTCTATGCGTTTCATTTATTGTCCTATTTACACTACTTATACAATATTTTTCCCGATGAACAATATTCCCAAACATGAAAAACCTTAATTTCTCTTTCAGTCAATCTCTAGGTTCTCCATCATACAATTATGGAAAGTAAGAGTTTTAAATATTATTTTCCTCTATGTCATATATCATTGAAAATTACATGGAACCATATTCTCCTTATCTTATCACCAGAACCAAGAGGGTTTCAATATTCCATTTCCACTCTTAGTTCACATCAGATAAATTATTCCCAGAATCAAATATCTCTTATCACTTATTACATTCAAATATTTTTATGCCCTTGAATAATCAGTCAAAATTACCATGACATTGAATGATAATACACTAAGAGTAACTCACAAGCCTTGCATTATTTTCTATATAGGTACCAATAAATCCATCATCCATCCACATAATCATTATGAATTCATCCTTTATTTTTATATAAATAATTTGAATAAATTTCATATTTAAATTACGATTTTACACTCATCCCACTCCATTGAGTCAATTTCATCTTATTTCCGTATATTCCTAATAGTATTATACCATTGATATGTCTCACATTCCAAATGGTAAGTAGCCAAAATGATTTTTTTGTAGTCTAAACACAGATGAATATAAAATAACTTTTTACTTGAAATGATACATTTCTCAATAACTAAAATATTATTGGAACAACTAAATGAATATGGTTGTTAAATCATAAAGGCCACAATACAATATTTTTACATATTTTCTTATTTAAAATTTCATCAGGATCCATCGCTAGATAATGTGTTTTGAGCATATCTATAAGAATTTTATTTCCATATCTCATAACGTTTGGTTTCTCAATAGGATCATTATTGTATTTTATGTCTCACTCAAAATTAATGAGGTTCATTCTAGTTCCAACCATTGAATAAAACTGTAATGAATTGTGGTAAAAACTGTAATCATTGGGAAAAACTACATAATCTGAAGAAACATTTATAGGTTTTCCAAATCCAGAAAGATCCTTTTCAATATAAGACACCATAGTTTTAACCTAGGTCATACATGATCATCATCCATTGAAATCCATTATAAAAGTTTGTAATAAAAATATGGATTAAGGAAATGATGTGCCTCATGACTGTTAAACCAGGTGAATAGAAAGGTAAGTTGTCCTTAAATAAGTGATGATCAATTCCATCTCAATTTTATTATTTTTGTGTGATTACACCAAGATAGGTCTGTTCTTGTCACATTTCCACTTGTATTATCTAGACAGAAATATATTTCTCATAAAATAACAAAATATATTTCTTACCAAAACATTAAGAAATTATCATATACTTTTAATTATTCTTAAACTTATCTTTAGAGACATCCCTATACATATCTTTATAAGTAACCCATAGGTATATCACTAAAAAATCACATGATTGTTTCCAAAAAGTTTAACTAAACATTTCCAATAATACCAACTATAGTCAACCAATCTTTTCATACATAGATATCATAATATATTATAATAATATTCAATATGTTACACAAATATAATCCTAAGGACCATAATATTTTTTTTCTTTGGAGATAAGGTACAAAATCTTCTAATTTGGTAAAATATTTTCAACATCTCCAATAATGATAATCCCCTTTATTACTCTTTAAAAATAGTCCCCACTTAAAACATTTATTCATAATCTAAGGAAAATAAACATAAGAAAGGGTTGGCTAAAATACTATGAAATGATAAATAAGGGGGATATATAAGAATAACATGAAAAAAAGTGTACGATAATTTGAGATAAAACATTGAAAACTATAACCTATATATCCAAGATCCTAATCTTATGTCATGGAATAAAGATTAATAGTTCATAAAACATCAATATTAAGGAATTCATGGAATGTGATCCCCAAGATCCTAACCTTGGCCTAAGATATATAATTTCTTTCATTCACATCATCTTATAAAATATTAAACATTAATAATTTGGGATGCGTTCACCCATTATGTAAAGGACATGAAATTAGGCCATCTCATTAACTTATGGACATGAAACTAAGTCCATGCTTTACATGATGGACATGAATGATAGGTACAAGTGTAAACCTGTTAACATATAATTTTAGTCACACATAATATTTGAACATGTAATTAGGTTCACCAATAACATTTTCATCAAGTAAAAAGGTTAAATATAAAATTGTGAACATTTAATCAATTTCACGCATAACATTATGGACATGAATAGTGGGTCTATTATTAACACAATTAACAAGTAATCTTGTTTACGCATGATATATCAACTCATGAGTTATCCATCTTTAACTGATGTGTTGGAGGGAGATATACGTCCCACCTATATTTGGTTATAATGTGTCCACCATCCTGGGTTATAACATATCTACATTAAAATAATAAAAAATATATATATTTATTACCTCATATGATAGAAAATGTGTCATATCTGAACCCATGAAAATAAATGGTTTTCCTAAAAATTTAATCATAATATAACATGTATGAAATAAGAAATCTTAACAATCAATAATTTATTTCATTAAAGAAAACCCCATGGAAAAAAAGAAGGTGTCATAAGAATTTTATAATTGTATAACCCATAAAAAAGAATTATGTTTCATAAATATAATCTCATCATAAATATAACCCATCTAGATAATGAATAATAAATGGTATCCATTGATCATATCCCCAAAAAATCATAAGTAAAATAAAAGGATGTTATATAAGAAAGAAAATTATTTTGAAATATCACATGGAAAACTTCATGAAGAAAATAGAATTTTTTTAAGATTACTTTATAAAAATTAAATACTTTTTAAATACATTTCATTTAAAATAACTTTGAAAACTAATATTGGGATACTTAAAAATCACTTTGAACATATAATGAAAATAGCCTTCAAAGATTGAAACACAACTTTTTAAAACATAAATCATATTAAAATCCTTCTAATTGAATGTAAAAAATAAAACAAATAAAGTTATTTTAAAATCAAATAATTTTCATCATCAAAATAAATATAATTCATGTTGTAGATGTTAAATTAATTATCTATTTCATATTTTGGGGAAAATCCAAATGGGAATATTTTGGAAAATGACATAAAAATTCATTTAAAAACGTTTTAAAAAAGTATAATATGAGTAAAAATTTTCTTCAAAAATCATAGTATATTAGTAAAAAATAACTTTTTTTAGAAAATATGGTTTTAAAAAAAACATATTTCTAATCGAAGAGGGAAATAAGGTCATATTTTCAAAAAAATATTTTCTCAATTATTTTAATTATCAAATTGATGAAAATAGGTAAATTAACTTTAAAATATAATGAATATCTATATGAGAAGAAAATATATCAATTTATTGAGATATGAAACACAATATTTTATCATTTGTAGCATAATCATGAGGATTCCTGGTAAATAATGAGATTGTAAGATAAAACCCTAGAAACTATGGTAACAATGAATCATTCACCACAAGTAATAATACATTTAAATGAAACATATAATATCATTATAATAAATTAACTATCTATATTATGTGGTAATTGGATTTTATATAGACTACATAAATGAATATATGTGTATAAAATAACATATCCTTCAAATAAAGAAAATCGAGATAAAAATCACGTACCACTTCTGTAACATTTGAGTTGTATATACTATGAAAGGAATATAATAATATGGATATTTAAATCCCAATAATTATCAAGATAATCATCATAAAATACATTCATGTGATGTATATACACCACATAATACAAACATGTGGTTAATATGGCATGTGTCTCTTAAGGAAATAGAAGTGAGATGAAAATCCCTTACCTAAAGCCTCGAATTATTTCACAGACATTCGAACCCTTGTATAATAAATATAATTTTATTATAAATGTATTATATAAAAATTTAATATATATATATTATACCATATATTATTTAATTATGACCATGTACTACCCATTTATTAAAACATTATTGTTAAAATAACATTTTGTGTGATAACTACTTTAGTTTTCTTATATGTTTTCTTTTTTTATTTTTGGTTCTCTTACTTTTATAATTATTCTATTATCTATATAATCATAATCATTATATAATTATCATATTTCTACATAAATTATACATTTCAAACCCATCATGAATTTTGGTTTTGAGAAATTAATTATGTAACGATTATGGAGACGGTTGGTCCTAGGTTCGCATCATTAATGATTCCACTTTTCAAAGATCATTATTGGAAGGAGGTAAGTAGTATGTAATCATTTAATAATGATAATCATATCAAAAATATAATGTTATTTATTTAAATATACTTATACATATCATTTATTTGTTTTGGTGGTGTAAATATATTCACATCGCTTCATGATGGTGGTAGCCCACAAATACATAAATGACATTATCATCTTTTAGTGAGTGAAAAGGTAAAAAATAAAATGATATATTACCTTTTAAGAATGAACCATATGTAGTTTATATCATAATTATTTATTTTATTTCAAATATATTTATTAATTTTATCCGCATTATCTTTTATTTATAGTGTCAGTGAAAACGAATTACACCGCTTCTCAAGGCGGTAGTCCATCGTACACACTTGAGGCTTTATCATATTCTCTACATAATAGAGACTAAAAAGGAAATTATTATATAATTATTCAATATGTATAAATATTTTAAAAATATAATATATATATATATATCTATCCTCGTACCCATCTTTGAGAGGTGGTAATGGAAAAATGAACGACATTTTTTCGTGACACAGTAGTCAACCGAACACACAACCGATGATTTCATATCGGATTTAATTGAAGATGACACGGTTTTATATAATTACATTAATGTAAAAAATATAAATATATATAATATATTTCATTAAATATACCATCCTATCTTAATAATAATTTTAGGAGGTGGACAAAGAAATAAAATAAAAATGCATGTTGGAGAACGTTACCTCTTTTTTGGGTAATCGCCTTCAATTTACCCCAAAATAAATACTATTTTACTTTTATAAATAAATATTGATTATATGATGAGATTAGGTTTGTTTCTAAGTAATTTTTTTAGGTATTGGATTATCCAAAATGGTTTTAATGTGTGAATATGATAAGATATATTGTGGCATTTTATAAGTGAGGTGAGGGGAACACAAGTAATTTTGGAAAATAAAAAGGTGTACCCATGATTTATTCATTATAAAAGAAAAAAAATTAATTATTTTCCATATTTAGACAAGATATGATATAAATATGGACATAAAATATATTTTAGACAAATGTTTAGATCATATTAACCCTTCATATTTTTATTTTAATACCCTATATGTAGAAACATTTTCACATTAACCACGATAAATAATTTTTAAAATTTATACTATTCATTTTGGTCAAAAATTATGTTGAAATTGTTATATAGCACAATTTTTTCTGATCAAAAATATTAAATCATTTTCCCAAATTTAAGTCACACAACTTTATATATTTAATTTAAAATTAATCCCATAGTTGTGATGATTAAGATGGATTTTCAAAGAGAAAATGTTTAAATGTTTTCCATGTCTTTATATAGGAAATCAATGTGAAAATTAATACAGTATAAAAATATGATTAATAGATATATAATTTCACTAAATTTATTTTAAAAAAAATTAAAATATAATTCTCAATTATTAATTATTTTAATGAAAAGTCAGTTTTTAATTAAAATTCAGTATTTTCATTATTCCCCAAAAAATTTCACTTTTTAGAAAATTCTAAAAACAAATCACCCTAAGATACTATTTATATATTTTTTCCAAATTTTATTTTTATTTTATCACTAAAAATATTCTAAAAGTTCCCAAAAAATATTATTTTTCATAAAAACATTTGTTATAATAGTATTTTAAAAATATATAGAGTTTTTCAAAAAATTATAAATTTCATATCAATAAATTTTTTATTTAAAACCATTTTTAACAAATATTTAACAATTATTTATATATATTCATACCCATAGGTTTAATTTATTTTTTATAATGGTCACATTTAGATAATAAATTTCATATTATATCGTGGTTTTGTTAAAGCTCAATGTTGTGTGTAACACAAGATAACCCCATTGTTGTGTGTAAAATAAGATTAACTTGGTTTTTTGTGTAATGAAAATAATAAAATAAATTTTATTTAATAAAATAAATAAATTAAGAATATATTGGGTTGTTATAATTTTCTCATCCAAAAGTATCAGGAATAGAAAATTGATACTACATATAAGGCAGGTTTTACAAGATTAGAAAGGCATACAACAGACTACATATGTGATTTCGAATGCAATATAGACATTTTTATTGATGGTATTCAGATGATACTTATAATGGAACAAGATTTAGAAAATTACTGATCATATGATAATACAGCATCATGTGCCATCAATAATTTTCTATAACTTATAAATTTTTGGAAAAATCAAAAACATTAGCCAGCAAAGAACCAAGGAAAATGAAGTCTTTCAATGAATATGAAATTAAATTTGGGTCTTCCACAATATGAAAACAATGGGAAAATATCCTAGAAAATTTTTAAACAAAATGGGATTTTGTTAAGTGTACAAAGATAATTGAAATGAGGCTAATGAATTTAATGGCATCAAATAAGCCTACAATATTCACTGCTTCAACTGTATGGAGATGGGAAAAAATTTAAATAAATTTTCCAATTGTCATGTTTTTCCATGATAATTTCATTATGGTATTTTTTGATATAGTATTATAATACTGAAATGGGTGAAGAGAATAAAAATCTCTTATGATTCATTTATAAGACTCTCAATGGAATGTAGTTTTATTATGAAATTAAACATTTTTTTATTTTGAAACTAAAATTTTTATTTTTTGGGACGTATTATCTTCTAAGATAGAATAAGTTATTATTTTTCTAGGATAAAGAATACATTCACCATTGTATATATATTTTAGGGTTAGTAACAGTTTTAAAGTATGGGTAATTATAGTGAATTCTGGAAAATATTTTATTATCATGTATTTAGATTGGGTCTACCATATTTCTGTCAAAGTTTAGTGATTAGTGATTAATGATGAAACATGGGTGTTAATATTTAGGGTTGAGAGATATTACTCAGTCATTTTGCGGTTAAGTTTGTTGAATATTATTTTTACTTATACTAAAAAAATTTTTGTTACATATACTGAAACTAGAGGAATCACCAGTCCAAAAATACTCATATGGTGAAGAAAAATATATTTTAATCGACCTCAAAATCTCATAAAAGATTATTTTAGTTATTTAGATATGAAAATTTTATCTTTATTATTCATCATTTTGAATACAAAATGATTTGAAGGTATAAAACAGATCTAAACGTAACCGAGGAAAGAAAACAATTAAGTATATTTTCTTAAAATTACTAAATTCATGCAAATGATGATAAATCTATCAAATTTGGAATTGAAAGTATTAATTAACTATCAAGTTATTCTTCTAAAAACACATTCAAAAGTTAAATTATAATAATGGTTCACATATTTTTTATTAAATAATTATTTTTGAAATAATATGTTTCCCAGTCTTAACATAGAAACTGATATTGATGATAAAAATATAATGTCGTGATATGTTCATTTTGGTAAAAATTATTTAAAATTGGAGTATGTAATTTCATTAAGGAGTGAATAAGGTAATAAATTAATATTTTAGTTAATGATTACTATGTATGATAGTTTGTGATATATGCATAAACATATTAAATGAAATTCTATATACTATATATATATTATTGTTTAAATATAATTATTGTATCAAAGTTGTTGAATTGGTAGAAATGTATATGGGAAATCACATAATGACATATATGCATAAAAATTTTCATAATAAAAATATATTGACTAATTCTGAGGAAATAATTAATCACATTGGATTGTTTAGAATTAAATCAAATATGATTAAAAAATTTGATGTTTAAATTGGTTATTTTTTTTAAATATGATTTCATTATATTGTATTTTATTCATTGAAAATATAAATTTATTTTCACTTTTATATAAAATTAATTGATGAATTTATTACTTAGACATTTAAACTAATTAATAATCTTTCATATATTAATTATATAATAGTTTAAAATGGATATAAATTTACACATGCTAAAAACAGTAATTTCATAAAACTATTTTGAAGTGCATAATTAATTTTTATAATAAAAAATTAAATTAATCATGATTGAATAATTTTCAAAGAAATTTATTAACAATATATTCAATCAAAAAATTAATATTCCCATAATTTTTTTACTAGTAAAGTAATTAGAATAAGTTCATTCTTTGATTTTAAAATATATTATTTCTAAAAAAGGGTTTTATGCTTTTCTGAACATATATTAGAATTATTTTATGAAAATGTTAGAAAATTCATTTTATAGAATAAAAATATTTTTTTTCATCATATCAAAATTATCATACTATAAAATTTTGATAATGTTTTCGATATATTGTATTTTTTGATGAATATTAAAAAAATAATGATTTTATAAATTATGTCACTTTTATGTCATTATAATCATCTCAGAATGATTTGAAATATTCTGAAAACTTTTTGATAGAATAAATATATAAATAATTATAATTTAATCCATTGAAAATATAATTATAATCTTAGAAATTTATTTTTAAAATCTTATAAATCTATGTAATGTTATTTATTCACATAAATATTTGTTTTTTCATCTCTTTTATTAAATTATTTCAAAGTATCCCTTTAGTTTTGGTTTGATTTAAAATAAAAATAAAAATAAATTTATTTAAAACATTCAATTAATTCATCGGTAATCTACATTATAACAGATTTTGGTATAAAATTGTTTTTATTCTTAAAGAAGTAATTTTTTTAAAACAGTTTTTATGACGTTTTGCCTATGTATTTTAAAAATAATTTTTAAAAATTCATGGAATTGAATATTTGGAAATTAATTAATCATTCCAAATAAGAAAAATTAAAATAATGTAATTGGTAAAACTAATTCATTATATAGTGAATAATAACCATTGTAAATATCGATTACTATAGTTATGGGTAAAATGAGTTAAAATTGGTCAAAATAATAAGATAAGGAAACAAGATAACTCAAAAAACATTCTAAAATATAGTATTTTGGTTAATTTTAACCCAAAACCCTTAATAATTAAATTTATGATAATTTGAATGCAAAATAATTTTGTAATATATATAATATATAATTATGTATCAAGTAATTACAAGATTATCACCCACCTCCCTTATAAGAGGTTACCTTTTCTCCTCACTTATTCATAAACATTGATCACTATTTGATAGTATTTCCATATCCAAATCCCTTATTAACTTCATTCCCTATTTTCTAGTGGTGCTTTCCTCCCCAAAAGACAAAACTAAGGAGTAATATGTAATCCAAAAGTGGTTTTCCAAATATGAGGTCTAATACATAATCGAGTCGTTTGTGTTTACTCCCTCTAATACATCTTTCAAACCAATAATAACCAATATTATATAACAAAATTTGTATCTAAAATATTATTAGATGTCGTTATTTTTATTTCATACCCCTTTTCAATTCATTTTCCATTCAATGTGAAATTAAATCCTCACTCATGCAAATATAAGGAGAATCATCTCCACGTAGTGATGTAATTTAATTTTCATCACCTCATTATGTTGATTGTTATAAATAAAAAATTTAGGAATATATTTTAAATTTTTTATATTAATATGATTCTAAAAAATTTAATCTGTTTATACTTTCTTCCCTTTCCAACCACTGGGAAAATGGAAACATCATCACGTGTATGTGAAGACTACCACTCTATTAATGATGTATTTATTATTGTATTTCCACCTTAAATGGTTGGTTATAAAATTGTATACAAGAAAAATAATTATATTAATATCATTTTAAAAAAATCATATTATGAAACCATTTTCAAAAACCATTGATGGTGGTCAATATACTATATTAAAATTGTATAAATGAACTAAAAACACTTTGTGGTCATCATAACAAAAAATTATACAATAAATGTATGTCATATGATAGTAAAAGAAATTAAAAATTAAAAATTAATGAAATATGTTTTGAATCAATTAGTTAATAATTTGAAATTTATTTTTTAGGTGGATATAATGAGTTTAACTAGAAAATAATAAAATGTATTAGTTTTTCATCCCAATTCCAACTCATTGAATCATATTTTATATTATGAACCTAATATATTTTATATATTGTTTATATAAACTCTTTGATATATTATATCATGAATTAATCTTTATTAATTTATTTAATGTTTCAATTCGTGTATTCTATTTTAAAGGGTTTTATTTCAAAAGTTTTTAAAATCATAATGAATTATTTTAAAATCTCACTTGTATTTGGGATAATTCATGTTTAAATTTATGATGGTAGAATCATATTATATTTATTAGTTAGACCTAAAATACTTTTTTAGGTTGTTATTTATGAGTTCCCATTATTCTGTTCAAAATTTTTCTCTATATAATACTCAATGTCCAAAATAAGTTTTTTATTCTAAACCAATGATTTTTTTATTTAGGGTCATGAATATTCTTCTTCCATGTAGAAATTTTCTAATATATTTCAATTATTATTATTTTATATTCTCCAAAAATTATATAAACTCTTTTTCAACAATATTTTTCATTATTTTCATTGTTTTATAATAAGAATTTTATTAAATATTTCCTAAAAAATTAATTTTTGACATTTTACAAAAGTGTGAATGGAATATTCTTTTTAGTTTAAACAATCCAGATGAATTATTCGACCTCCATGATCATTATTCCCTAATTTAATTCCCTTAAAAAATCATGTATTTCAAATAAAATACTTTTTCCATTATTCTTTCAATTTTTAGGTTTTATATTAAAATTAAGAGAATTATTTTCAAATTAGTTGAATAGAATTTTGAAAACTATTTTGAAAATTATTTTTACAATAATGTTATAACGTATTTTAGGAATGTTCTTTTCAAATATTTACTACAATTTTACGCTATAATTATCTAATGAATTTAAATTCGTTAAAATATTTATTTATGATAAATTTTTAGTGTTTTATCATCATTTACTATTTTTGTATTGTACCTTATTTTTGTACCTCCACTTTCTTATAATCATATTCTTTGTCACTCTCCATTATTAATAATACATTTTTTTTATTCTCAATATCCACATTTTATAATATAATATATATATTTATCAATTCTATATTTTACTAACCATATAATATTACTACATACGGTGTTAGTTTAAGGAATATTACTAAGAAGGATAACTCATTTACTAGGAAACTTTTTATTTTTTGTATTCTTGATTGAATACATATATTATTTAATTGATAATAAGTGATGATTGTGTATAATATTATTGTAACAATATATAGAAAATGCATTTAAACCATGTATTTAATGGGTAAGGATCTGTTATAGATGTCCCCTTGATAAATTGACACGTCTCTTGGGACAAAAAGTTGTCCATATTTGTTTGGTATTTAGTGTATAACCACCTAATTATTAAAATTTATTACCACAAGTCCTTCACTATAATATTAATATATTGAATAATTTCTTGATAGAAATATCATGCAATCCGGAATTACACATTTCCTTCATTAACATTCCAATTATTATTATCCATTTTGTTATTATATTGATATTTTACATGTATACGTTTTCAAGTTGTAATTATTTATCAAATGGAATATGTGTTGATTATCCTCTCTTCCATATAGTAAATCGCTTATCTACTCATGATAGATTCCATTATATTTTTTACCCTAATGAACATATAATATCACACATTATTATGTTTTATTTTCTCTATGATATGAATGTTGAAATTTGTAATAATTTTAAATGATTTATGAATTTTTTTCATGATGTTTTTTTTTCAATGTTATTTAGAAATCATGTCTGTATATAATCTCCCAAGACTATTAAATTGATCATTATTTTTTACGGTAATTCAATGTATCTTGTACCGATTGAAAAAAATGAACACTTACTCTACGTAACTTGATTCTAGGATGCAATATCAACTTTATCATTACTATTTCAGCACTCACTAATAATATTATGAAATACTATGTGACAAACCCCAATCCATTAGCATTTCCCATTCAACCCATAAATATTGAATTAAATATAGATATATAACATTGATTAAGAAAATAATACATTATCTTAATTAATAATTTATAAATAAATAAATTATCAATACCTTGAGAAATAAATTTAATTATAATTATTATAAATTATATCAATATAAATTAATTTATTTAAATTTAACCATTCACATGGACTTTGATTAGTCCCCAAACGTGTGAACCACCTCATCCTAAACTGTAGTTCTTTATGAATTTCTAAAACATATAATACATATTTCTGTAACCCTGTAAGTCCTCATCTCAAGAGAAATGAGTCAAAATCATAGAATAAAATAGGAATCATACAACACATAATTGCCCCAAAAATTATATGGAGAATTAAAAACTACCAGTACCTCCAATAAACACTTATAATTTTAAATAAAACATATTTCTCAATATCTCATCAAGTAGGATGAATCAAATATTTCATAATAGCATATGATTGATCTATCACTCTTTTATATTCTTGAAATAAACTCATAGATAAACTCACATGGTCATAAAATTAATTACATAGTTCTATTTCCATTAAATGGAATTATATTTCAATATCCATTAACTCAGAAGGGATAAATCCTCTCTTTACTTGTTTGTCAATGTCATATTACATGTGATTCACTATAAGTATCCTACTTTTTCAGGGTAATATAATTTCATGGGATTTATAAATACATAAAATTATGAGACCTATTATGGGAATTAATAATAAAGTCAGTTCAAAGGACCAATATACACATTCACATATATGAATATCCAATGAAATAATGAAACAAATGGAATTCCTATATGTTAGTCAGTTCTCATATCCTCTTATCATGGATATTTTCAATAGTGTATTTTATTAGAATATATCAAAATGTATTATGATTCCCTAACCATAATATAAATTAAAATTTGTGTCCAATTAAATTATTTCATTCAATCATAGAATGTATATTTAATAATATTGTCATTTCACTTCATGTTTCTCATCAGAGTAGAGAACTAATAAGACTTTTTTATGAGATAATTACTTGAATAAAACATCACATTATTACAATTCATAAAAAATAAGAAGGTTATAAGATATTTATTAATATTTTATATAATTACTATATAAGTACTCTAAAGAATAAATTAGTTAGTTCTTGGAAACCAACTATAATAATTGGATGGTCATAATCTCTTATAACATTATTGAAAACAATGTTTAATCTATTTAGAGAAATAATATATGTCATTCTTACTATTAATTTTCTATATATATATGACTATAGAATATCCATATATAAAGATTAATTTTAATCATTATAATCATGTTTTATGACATTAGTGTATGAATGGATTTAAAGGATAAAGGTTATTAAGATCTTGAAGTGTCTTTTAATGGGAATATAAATTTGTTAAATATATATTTTTAAAACTCATGATAATATAAGATTTTAATTTAAAAAGACTAATATATATTCATATGAGATACTATACATTTTATTTTATTTTTTCCAATATTTAAAAACTAGTGACTGTAGCCAAAATTTATCTCAAGGAATATATTAACATTATAATCACTATGTATCATTATTTTCCATGCCTTAACGTCATCAAAATCTATTTAATAATTGTGTATTACCAGGTGAACACTCGAATTTCTCTAATTCTTCCATTCATGTTATTTTTACCAATAGTGGATTTGAGTTTACGTTTTTAGAGTTGAGACCAATGTGACATGTAACTTGTGTTATTTTAATGTATAGAGGTTTGTAATGTGGTTTCCATTCTTCTGGATTCCCAGAAATTATCACAATAATAATTTCAATATGAATCATGTACTGTGGTTAGCAATACGAATGGAGGTAACTGATTTAGAAAGGTATTTCACTTTTATCTACACCCAACAGTACAGTAAGAAATTTAACATTTAATGGGGATAAGGGCTGGTAATGTGATATTTTCTCTCTCTTTTTGGACTCTCTAAAACAATCCATATACTTTTAATACATTTATTTAAATGATAAATTACTTTTATTTTTGTATAATTATCTCTTTTTTGGGATTTTATCCAAGTATTTTCTTCTCAATTTCAATTTTATAGTCTTATTATTATATCAAAAATAATTGATTCATGTTTTAATTCTGATAGCTTTTTCTAAATTTAGATGATGACTTGATACATACATTTTATTCTAAATTTGGATGGAGATTAAATTCAAATTTTTTTAAGAGTAGTGCATCTTAATTTAGGGTCTTATACCTCATACCAATATATTTATAATATTTATGGAAGTACATTTTCTACTAAAAAGGGTGGTCACTTTCTCAAATGGTGGGATAAATGAGTACGAATTTTAGGTACTTTTTCTTTGTAAATTTAATATGTTGGGGGTTTAATGTCATACCACATTGACCCAATGTGGATACTCATTTTAGGTTATATAAATCAAAAATAATGGGTGGTATACATATATGGTTGTTAAGATTACACAATGGTATATGACTATTATTTTATGGTTTTGGAGAGTAAAATAATTTGGAAAAAATAACTACACAACTATAAAAATGGGTTACAAGTGAACATAAATATTGTTTTATACATTTGTATGAGAGAACATGATGTGTAAGCATGTGAATCTATGTTATCTTCATTTATCTTGGACCATGTCGTATATCTTAATTTAATCACACATAGTCAATAAAAAACAAAAAAAGGTTTACTCACCCAATATGAAGAGTGTAGATCATGTGTGAATGAAGAAAAAGTGTTGGTGTGATTAAAATCGAATGATGGCAAGGTATATGTAGTTTATTTCAATGCTTCTTAGAATATAATAACCATATTAGATTCATGACATATAGATCAATCCAGAATGATACGAGGGTTACCCAACTAGTGTAATTATAAATAGTTTAGTGTGAGAAAAGTGTTGAGTTCTTATGTGATTAACCTATAATGTTTTATGAATAACACCAGTGTATCCATTGATCATTTATTAATGCACCTGGGTAACCAATGGCCATGCTTAAATAATTTTCCCATTAGTATTCCATTTGATATATATGTTGAGGATGATTTATAATAACTTTATAATGATGGGTTCTTTCTGTAATATTTTTGAAAGAATATGGATTTACATAATTTTTATATTGAACAAATATATACCATGTATGGATATAGAAGGTATGTAAATGTTCTATAGGTCCCATAACCGTACCAAAAGGGTGTATCATATGTTAGATAATCTCCCTTAAAATATACATGGGATGTATACATACATTAAAATATTAATGGTATGAAGTGTGGTATATGTTTGTGGCATTTTCAGAGACATTTGAAATGATCTATCTTTTATCAAACAAAAAATCACTTATTAGAGGTTTTTAAAAGGGGTAAACAATACTGAAAGATTGTGAATGGGTGTGGAAAAATATATTTTTTCACTATTTATTGAGTAGTAATATTAATGCTAAGATACATTGTGTTGGAATATAAAAAGTCCAATTACTTGGTAGGTCTTTTAGAGGGAATCCTATGTGAATTAATAAGGGAAAAAATTTAATATAAATAAGTAATAAAATTATAAATTAATTTATATTCGTTCGGAAGATAGGTTATATTGGTACCACTAATAATCTAGTGATAACATGATTATTCAAAATATAGTTCTATAAGATAAAATAATTCATTGTAGTATAAGTCCATTAAAGGAAACTTAATGTGAACACATAGTTCCCTAAACACTAGGAACAAATAATGGTTTAAAAGGAAAGGATATTAATGATTGGTAATGCAATATGAGATATGGGTATTACTATAAATCACACATTGTGAATAACGAAGTAAAACTATGTTATAGGGGGTGCATGAAAGGTTTTGAAGGACTTGTGTAATGATTTGGTTCATGCACTAGTGAAGTTTCAGGACTTACAATTTACTATCATGTTCTAAAATATAGGTATCATGTAGCTTAATATTCTTAGTACAAGTTCCACTACAAGTAATTTAATATTATTTGCGGTATGTGATATTACATTTAGTTTAGAGGGTCTTATAACATGGTTCATAAACATTATAGTTATTTGTTCTCATGGGAAGGACCTTATACCATATTGTTTATAGTCATGTCGTAAATACCTTTAGTATCATAGTTCAAGGTCGTCTGTTATGAACCTCATTCATGAAATTCAACATCCTGAAAAATGAACCACTAATTATGAATTTTATTTTCATATGATGATTACATTATATACAGAAAATTATAAAATTTTACAAATTATTTTATGTTTGACATGGATTAGTGTAATGTATTTCTTTAGAAAATGCACTTTTTTGGGAGACATGAAATATTATTCATCTATTATCATCATATAATAGTCTCATTTAATGTAATAATTCTGAATTATGTAATCCTTCTATTATTTTGGTTCTAATTATGGATGTTTATAATTGGGAATCATCACTGACTTTAGATCTTTCACCAATTTTCCTAGGATAAATGATCAAAGTCAAAGAGTCTTCTTAAAAACTTTTTCCATTCCAATTTAGTATACCTTGATACAGATTATATCCATGAATCTTTATACATTGAGACTATATTAATTTTTAAAATAAATTTGTGAGAATTTATCAATGGTTAATTGGCCATAAATTTTTTTTATAAGTTATAGTAGTTTAATGAATCTTAGAAGGATAGATTTTTTTCCTACACACCAAGGAATATGGAGTTGAATGTATACCATATTTTTAGTGGTACGATAAACCAATATTTCACTAAATGAATATTTAATCCATTAATTGTTATATATTTTATCATATACTCAATATTATATTTTTTGGACCATATTAAAAGCTTCTATTTAACTAATGGAGGTTTCCTGATAGTGGGATATGTAGTTGGAAAAAATATAATATATCATGAACATTAGTATTTGTTTAATTAACTATGTGTAAAACCATAGGGATTTAAAATTTGGTGAAGATAATGTATTTTATGAAAGATATAAAATCTGTTTTATTAATTCTTTTAGGGGAATGGCCTCAGCCCACTTAGATAAGAAATTACTGATAGTAAGGATAAATTGTCATTTTTGATTCATCCCCAGACGGGTATGGGATCGTAATATATATTCCCCATGTAGTAAATTACAAAATGTATCTTATTATATAAAATAACTATATAATTTGATGTGTAATATTAGTAATAATTTGAAATTCATTACATTTTTTGTCAACATTTCATACTCTTGTATCATCAAAGTCCCTAAGTATCTAATTATTCCAACCTAGTGACCTATTTGGTCTCCTGTTTAATTATATCCACTCAAACTTATGGGTATTTTATCAATAATCCTAATGATAAATAATCTATTAATGTACCTATGTAATATTAAACTAAAATATCTCTTATACATAACTTTTGTAGAGTTTAAGCTATTGTAGTGTACAAATATTTACACACATCAGTGAATCAATTCATTTTTAGAATGATCCATTTGTATATCCGTATTTTGGAGATAAATTGTTGTTAGGGACATCTAATTTTTAGTTTCATTATCTTAGTGGGATACTATATATATGTGCTAGACATGCATTGATTTTACCTATTTCCATGATTTCATTATCATAGAAATGGGAACTATGCTAGGATGGGCCACTCAAATGATTATATCATTTTGATCTTGATCGGAAAGGTAAGTATTTATGTTGACCATTATATATTTATAGGAATTTCATATGCATGGATCATAAGAAATGGATAGTTATATGGGAAACAAGACCATTAATTCGCATTAATGGTCAAATAGGGGCCTCAACTCCTTATTTTATTATTATATACTATATTGTTTTTATTAATGATCAATTCCTTGTATAAATTGTGTTAATATGGGAAATAAATATTTTTTAGGCCATATTTGAACCTATTGTTTGTTAATTATTTTATTATTAATTTTTTATACATCCTTTCATGTACTGAAATGAATCTAGAAATTCCATTCTTTGATAATTGAAAAAATTCAACAGGTTGACCTAATTTATTGGGAGACATATATCTTTTTTCTATATAAGAACTTACAATTTATAATAAAGTGCATCTCCCATGTTTAAAAGACATTATTTATGAGAATAATTATTCAAAATTAACTCCATATATAGAGACAATTACTTTATTGTGGGATGACTGAGTATGAAATCTATGATTTTATTTCATTTTATTCCTCTATGAGAGAAAATGAAAGTCAAATTCTAGTAATATGGTATCCCATTTTACCAAAAAACTGATAATTGTTGTATGATTGATAAAATATATTATTGTATGGATTTGAGATACAAAGTGGACTACATTAAGTGGCATGTATGTTTGTAAATTATAAACTATAAATAACATAGTTAGATAATTATTCTCAACCATTTTTCATTTTATCCCAACATATATCTTCATTAAACTAAGGCAATATATATTATTTTATCTTCCCTCCTCAATTTTGTTTGATAAGAATAGGTCTCGGTGATTTTTTCTGAAATACCAAATAAATTATGAGATGTTTAAACATATTAAATGGAACAAAAATATGAATACATGGTAGTCATCTCCTTCAGATATCAAACATTACTTGTATATACTTATCTTGTTGGTATGATACTTCATTATTCATTAATTTCATTAAGGGAAATTATTTACTAGTGACACTCATATTTATGTTTTCAGTATAAAATATGTTTCCTAGGAGTCCTTTTAACTCTAAAAAGTTCTAAGGATAGGTCATGTCAAGGATTGTACTAGTTTTCTCATGTTAAACATCAATTACTTGTATAAAAACAAAAAATTTAATAAATTACCTAAAAGAGTCTCTAAATTCACATTTAAGTGGGTCTATATTTAGCTTATGTAACTATATTCTAGAGAACATCATCTTAATGTAAATAAAATATCCACGTAATTAGTGTAACTTTTCCACTATGTTTTCTACATTATACTACACTATTTTCCTATGTAATGGTGTTGATGATATAGTTCATTACTCACTAATAGATGGATATTTTATTATTAAACATTAATGTAATCACATGATAACATTACATACATGGGGGTACATTTATAGTTTTGGATTCATAACATTCATGAGATGTTCATATTTAATTTTAACCTTATTATCAATAAATGAAAGTGAAGACTTAAAAATAATCATTTCAATGATCATAAATTATGTTATCTATACTAAACAATTATTAATTGGGTGGTAAAGGATGAGGCCATAAAAGTTCATATACTATCCAAGTTGTATATTCCTATTCTTTATTAGAGCAATGGTTTATATTCATTTTAAATATTGAAATTTTTATAAAAATGGTAATAGAATAATTCATCTATAATTTAATTAACCATGAAACTATGAGATTGATGGATTATTTTTTTAGAATCATTTATAGACAAAATATTTATTTGGGTGGCCTAATCTATTTATAGACACATTGGGGTATGTACATGGAATCACTATATTATTTTAATAAAATAAATCCAATTGTTTCTTGTGAAATGTAATTTACTTTTACTCTTTTTTTTGGATTTATAGTGGACCTGATAAAGTTGGTTTTTTGGTCTTCATCAATACCCATGTTTTCAACAATGATATCATCAATAATTGAAAAGACACTATATTCAAAAGTTAATGAATAATCCATAATCTATTATTTTATAAGATCAGGAGATGTCGAGGGTTGGATATCATATTTACTTTTAAATGATCACTCTACCCTTATTGGTTCTTTATTAGGGTTACTATTATTAAAGGTTTATTAAGGGATTTCAACATTATATATATATTATATTAATGGTGAATTAAGTTTCCTATCCCCGCATTACATTCATGTGACTCATTATGATACTATCAATGACTCTGATAAATGATGTCCATTTTCAAATAAATCTACCATTCTAGTTAACTCCCCTAATATGTGGCTTTAATAAAATAGGGAATATGGATTGTTTTTTCACATGGTGTTCGACGGATCTAGTTAAATGACTTCATCATGTTTTTCATTATGTGATATGATTTTATTCATGTGAACTTACCAACTTTTTTAGAGAAAAATATGATTTATCATCTCCGCCAATATCACATTTATGTGATGAATGGGTAATAGAAATATTTATTTTAAATAATTTCAAGTATTAGTAGTGGAAAATTTTAGAACGTTTGGATCTACCTATTTCAATATTTCATATGTTGTGGGTTTTTTTCCACTCTCTCTTACAATACATAGTACCAATTTTTTTGTCTCGTAATTGTTAGACGGGTATATTTTTTCCAAAATCATTATTACATTCTCATTGATAGAGTAATTCATTAATTAGTGATATAATGATGGAACAACGATATGTGTATGTATTCTTTTATATCCAACTAGAGAATTGAATATTTTATATTGACTATAGAATATGAATTTAGTGTCGAAGATAAGATCTTGAAGTTGAGTTATTAGAATAACCATTTCCAATGGTCAAATTACTATCTTTTTATTCACATGGAATATTAATCTAGACGATGTTTTATTAGTGTCTTTTTAACCTAAGATGGTAGAGGGTTTGAGACTGGATGAGATAGATCATTTAATTTTAATCCACTAAAATAGAATAATATTTCTATCATTTGGAAATCTAGATATATGGAGTAGACTCATGTTCCCATTTATAATTATCATTTGATATTTCCCTATAAATGAAAAAAGTTCTATTCTAGTTAGATAATAAATTTTTATGTATAAAATATATTATATACATCCACCTATATCTCAATGTCCTTCAATTTTATTAGGGCTTTAATAAGGGACTCCCTATTTTTTTAATAAAAATAGTGTCCAAAATCAAGAGTCCCATCGAGTATATGGATAGACGTAAAGACCCAGAAATTTCAAGGGAGATTTTTTCTTAATTCTTTGGAATTTTATGAGTACGCAGTTTCTAACGGCACCTGATTTCGAGGCCCAGTGTGCTCGGAATCAATTTCTGAAGTTTTTTCTAGGTACGTTCACTAAACGTACATGCGAGTTTTTCTATCTTTTGAACCGGTGCTTGGTATCAAAATCTGAGGGCACCGATGAACTCGTAGTGCTGATTTTCACTTAAGGGGACATTTACCGCAGTTACGTTTTGTCGTATATGGTAGTTAAAATTTGGGGATTCATTAAGAATTAAATAAAATTGTTGTGTTATAATTTTATTTTAAGTGGAAGTTATTTCCTCCAAAAGGATGTTGGAGGTGGGGCCCACACCCCACCTAACTTCCCATGGGAGAATATAATTAAGGGTGGTGGGGCCACATGAGCCCCTAACTTATCACCTCCCCTCAACTTCCTTAAAACCCCACCATTTAGCTCCCCTTATATTTAATTGACAAGTCTCCCTCCTTAATTGTGACTCTTCACCACTTTCTCTCTCTCCCATTAATTTTTCCAACATGTTTTCATTTATTAATCAATTAATGAATTGACTTCTATAATTTTTGAATATTTTTGAATTACATAAAAAGTTTATAATTATGGGGAATGCCTTACTTAAATATTATCTTGGAAAATATTTTGGTGGGGGAACCTTTGGTGAATTAGAGGAGCTTCGTTCTTCCACAAAAACATCATCCTCTCTCGGCGAAGAACGCTCGACGACTCCTCCTATCTTCTTCTTCCTCCACATCAAGGGAGAAGACATCGCTTGCAAGAAGTGTCACCTACGACAACGACTCATCCTCCATCATTGAAGGGACGACACCATTCCTCCTTGACGCTATTCTTCCATGGCTTGACGATGTTCAACATCATTTACTGTAACACCACATGCTTCCATGGTACGCTTCTCTTTGAATAATACAGTAGCGTGTGTTGTACGCAACTTCGAGTTCTAACACACAACACAACCAATCAAAATAGCAGTTATGAATTGTTATGCCCACTTTTTTAAATTTTATAAATTTTATATTTCAAAATAGGCTTTATTTTTGGATTCGGTATATCGATATTAGCTTAGGGTGAATTTTTGGTATTTTTCTGAAAAATTTCAATTTTTGATAAATAGTGAAAAAACACTGAGTTATAGTTTAAATCCGAATTTTTATTTAAATAATTATTTATTTTATTTAAATTTATTTTAGGTAAAAATAGATACATAATACCTATATATGTTCAATGTAATTCATTGAAGTCAGCTTATAATAATTTTAGATATATAAAAATTTTATTGAACTTTTCACCGTCTTTTACCAATCTCCTATGAGAATTTGCAAATTCAAATAAAAGTTAATTTTACCGCTTATTTGAGTGTAATTTCAAAAATCTTAGAGACATAGTTAATATGAAATAGTAAAATGTGGTTCAATAAGATAAAAATAATTTTTCGTGAATTGTAACTTTTTACTTTTATTTACCAAGGTTAAAAGTAAAAAGGGTAATTAAGGGTAAAAATGATATTAATATTACCCTAAAACATGTAATAATTCTATTGGACAAGTGTAACTCGACCAAAATCTACCTTATAAATAAAAATTATCATTTAGGTCCACTTTTATTAGATTAGGACATTTATTATTATTTAATTCAGCGAAGAGTTAAAAGAGTTAAAATCAAAGTTTAATAAGAAAAAGATTTTTAATATAGGTTTTTACATAAGATAAATTCGATAATAAATATTCATTAGAAAGATAAAACTATTTCATACATAATGGTATTTTATTTATAATTTTTATACTTTAAATTATTAAATTTTCTTATGATACAATGATGATGCAGTAATTACCGTATTGATGAAAGATTATGATAATTGATATTATAAATACCCAAATAAATGTCATTTGACACTTTTTATGAATTAAAATAATTTTCTAGGTTAATATGACATATTAGGATTATTTATGTGAATTCTTTTTGAAGTAATAATTCTTGTATGAATTTATCAAAAACAAAATACCCAATAGTGTCAAAATTGACATACAAGAGTTTTTAAAACAAATATTATATTATTAATTGATATTCTATTTCTAAAAATCTAAATTTAGGACAAAGGACTTATATCATGATAGTTGTATCATTAATGGAATACTTGGGGGGTCGATTGGAAGTTTATAGTATGTTTATTAACCATATAATATAAAAATACAAAGAGACATGGTAAATGTCAAACTAATTAACTAAGAGTTAAAAATATAAGATAAGGTTAATAAAGTGACCCAAACCTATCTAAAACCTATTGGTTGAGTGGAGTTCTACCCATACCCACTTTATCCTTGAAATAAATTAATTTTGTGGAATTATAAACTGAATATGAATTTATTATAAAATAATATTTTCAGTTTTCCCTATGGTGCCCTTCACCCCTCTTATAAAAGGGAACTCCCCCTTCTCTCTAATTTACACCTTAAAAGCCTTATGGCTCGGCCAAACCCTGCCCAAATATGCTCCCAACTTCCCTAACTTAATCTTAGAGGACTTCCTTTAGTCAGAAAGCCATCCTAAAAGCCCTTTTGATCAAATCAAAAGGAAGAACCCGAAGAAGAGGTAATGTTTTCACCACCGTCTTTCAAGTTCCATTCTTCTTCCACTTCTTGTTTCTTTGTAATTTCCATTCTAAAATTATAACTCAAGTATCATATATATACTGAGATGTTATTATAAATATGGTACAACCATATTCAGTATTATATCCATCCTTTGAATGACATGTCACCTTATGTGCGTACGTACGGCTTACCATCTCCACGTCGTGTTGTAATTGTTATTCAAAACATTATTATTTTGATGGGTATAATAATGATGTGTAATTCAGGTAAATAATAAATATTACATGATAATGATTCTGTATATATGATACACCATCCAATTATATATTATTTTAATATCAAAAGAATGATATTTTCGCTCGTGCGTACGTACGGACTACAGTCTCCATAAACGCGATAAGATTCTTTCCCCATCGTTTACATTCAAGACTAATTTTCATTTGATGATTAAAAATAATGTTTAAGGACTTCATATCATTCTGGATATGAATAAGATACGTCCTATGGATAAAAAATAGAGCTTATGTAAAAAAACATATAAAATACAATGAGTAAGTGAACACCCGAAACAACGATAATACTAAGATATTATTAACAAATCAATGTTAAAATTTCATATATGATATCATATCAATGTATATGATTATTGTATAATTTAATAACAATTATTTCACCATTATATAATAGGTTAACCTACCCTAGTCCAATGAAAAGTACAAGGCAATGTGTTTTCATCTCACACCTTATTCCCGTGAGATTCATGCCGTATTACCACTATTACCTTTTGTGTGGTGCATGTACTTCCCATATATGTATTATTTGTTTAATACGCTTTAATTTATGTGTATTTACATATTAATTGTATGATAATTATTTCATGGGGTGTATGATTCACAATTTACCAAATTGGTAAGTGTTAATTCCTCAATCTAATTATTATACAAGATTGATTATGTGTAAGTATTTTTTTAGACATTTTTATCATCCATGTCCATTTTTTATAAAAATAGATTCAAAATGCATATTTTAAGGATTTGAGAAAGGTACACTATAAAAAAATATGAATTTTTAAATTTTTTTACGATTTAACTTTCTAAATAATTTTAATTATTGTCCACGTTTTCAAAATGAATTTATGGATTTATTTATATAGAAATGAATGTTTTGAAATGATAATTCGTTTCAAATGTTTCAAAGTGGTATGGGATACTTTAATTCAAAAATTTCTTTTAAATTACTTCCTTTATAAAAGCGTGAATTTTAAATGATTTTACAAAAATGATATTTCTCTCAAAAAGTTTTACTCATCATTTTCAACTATGTCATCATCCTTTACTGGATATTATTTTTTATTTACGTTGATTAATTATAATACAATCTTTCATATTTTATTTAATGAGTTATGATATGATTGACTGTAGATGTTCTATTTTTATACCATTGATGGAATATGGTTACTGTATTTACATTTCGTATTCTAGTATTAATACAATTGTTTATGTTTTATTTCAACCTTTTATATGAGGACTGTATTGGACTTAGTATGTGACGGGTGGAGCCTGCTATAACTTCTCGATGCATCGGTAGGTCTCATGAGACAACTAGTCATGGAATTGGCCAAGGCCCTTTCCCAATTTGAGTTGTGGTTTTGGCCGAGGCCTTAATCGTTTTTAGACATCTTGGTCGAGGCCTTGAAAAAATGTTTCAGAATGCCCGACACTATACATTCTCTCATTATGGAAATAATATTGATGGTTCATGTGGTCATTCGACTAGTAGAATACCCATGATTATGTTTTATTATTACTTTATTTACTCATCTCATATTCCTTCCATAAAAGTGTTCATGTTTATTATTTTTAAAGGCATGTGGTTTCAACTATTCCCGAAGCTTCATATTTATGTTATCTTCTGTTGTATTGCTTACCCTTACTGAGGGTTTGAGCTCACCCCTTTCTATGTTTTATTTTTCCCAGGATTCCAAGAAGTGTATTATGATTGATATGCAGGGTTAATCTAAAGGGAATAATGGAGTTCTCAAAGAACTATTTATATTGTGTTTTATGATTGAAATTGTAATGATGTTAATATATATAATATATTTTCCTAGACTGATAAACTGATCAGTCTTTCAGGACCTGATTTCCTTGTGATCATGCTAATGTATGAAAATAATTCACTGACTCTGGGTAACTGGGTTCGAGGCGTTACAATTGGTATCATAGGATGTTTAGCAATAATTGTGGAAACTATATTTAGATAAACTCTGATTAGAGCACATATATCTAAGATAAACAATGAGGATTAGTATATAAGAACTTCCTAGAATTTGGGTATTGTATAGATTTTTTGTGTTTTCCAAGAAATACATCCCTGTCTGGATATGAACAGGTAGAGGCGGATCTAGAACAGATGTACCTAGGGCTAAAACCCAAAAACACCGCTTTGAGCTAGACTCGAATGAGAACTGGTGCAGGACAATGGGCCTTACCGCACTCTTGGTTATGACACTTTTGGGGGATATGATTAGGATGATTCTCATTTTCTTTACAAACACCTATGATAGGTTTATGAGTATATACCTCCTAAAAGAAAAAATTTTCATTATTATGGATTATATCCATAAACTGTTCAATTTACGTTAGTTATTTTACATGTTTGGAATTATGAATTGTGATTCATAAACAAACATAGTGTATGCCATTGTATATAAATGGATCCTAATAGAAGTAATATGAACTCCAACAATACGTATGATCTAAAGAGTAATAAGGATCATTTATTTCATGGTATTAAGCCAACATTAAGAAGGGAAATTGTCTCCCATGTATTCTCAATATATGAAGAAATAGTATCATGTGTTAATAATATAAGTAAAGAATTATCTGAGTCCAATGGATTTCAAGGGAAGCAAGAGAAGAAAAGGATGGAAGATAGAAAGATGGATAAAGGGAAGAGGGAAAAGAATGATTTTCCCATATGTGATAACTGTAGAAAGAATCACTATGGTAAATTCTTGAAGGGAATGAGAGTTTGTTATAAGTGTGGAAAAAAGGACACAAAGTATGTGATTGAAAGGGTAAAAATAATTCAAATTTATAATGATTCATCTGCAAGGCGTTGGTACACTACATGAATCAATGTCCCATTCATAATAGTATACCAAAAATGATAATATTGGACAATAATCAAGTTATGATACTAACTCAGATGAAGAGGAATGAATAGTGTTCTTATGTTGTTATTATAGAATTATTTCATTTGAGTGTTGTATCAACAGTATAATGGTTACATGAATTATGGAGATAAATAAGGATTGTACTGTAGTACTATTTTATTGTGGATATGAGATTATATGGTTCTATGTAATGTGACTTAATAGTAAGCTACACTTTTTAGAAAATATATGGTTGAAGGAAAGGTAATCTGTAATATGGTTCTGAAAATGAGGTAGTTATTTTGGAATAAGAGATGGTTGATTTGGAAAAAATTTATTGGATATTCTTGACTACCTTGAAACTGATTAATGATTTTTCATTTTTGGAGTTTATAACATTTTTGGAAAGAAGGAGTATATCCAGTATTCTATAAATAATAAGGGAGATTGAATGTAATCAAGAAGGTTTTATCATAATTCAGGATGTTATCATGTTTTAAAATAATACACGATGAAGGTGTTCACATGTTATTACATGGAAAAAAAGATCTTCATTGTGTTTACCTTCCTTATAAATTTTGGATTGTGAGTTTGGATAGTGGTATTTTGGATAAGTCTAAAGGTTGGAATTGATTAATTTTGAAAGGGTATTTTTTTCATTTTATAAAAGGACAACACGCAAACCGTGTGACAACCCTTCGCGTCGGACAAAGCTGTAGGAATCAAACCCACAACCATAGTACGATTTGGATTTATCGCCTACCACCAGACTACGTGAAGTTCCTGGATGGTATAATGTGGTTTCTTTTTTTAAATGGTCTGATATGTGAATTATAAATTCATTATATTTGGAGTGAAAGATGATTTTGTGGTAGACATTTATTAATGGATAAAACTCTAATTATAAATTTATTATATCTCTTTTTGATCTTATCCAATCTCATAAATAAATTCCTCAACATTAATAAAAGGAACTTAGAATAAAAACATTGTTCTAGATGGTACCTTAGATCATCACAAATTTATGGCTTTGTGATTGTTGGCCTTTTCATAGCCATGTTCTCTACCACTCTCCATCAGATATTGATGGTTATACTTTTCTCCCATATCCATGTTTTCCTACATGGAACCCTATTATGTGTTATTTTTGGTAACCTTCAAACTTACCACTCTTTATTTTAAATAGAGGCCTCATTAATCCATTTTTCGATGCGGAATTTTAACTAAGATATTTTGAAATGTCAACCCCAAGTTTTCAATTCCAAACATAAATTGTGAGGATAAAATATATTAATGTAGGGGAGAATGTAACACCCCAAGATTACATGGTACGCTTCTCTTTGAATAATACAGTAGCGTGTCTTGTATGCAACTTAGAGTTCTAACACACACCACAACCAATCAAACTAGCCATTATGAATATTAACACACACTTTTTGAAATTTTATAAATTTTACCTTTCAAAATGGACTTCATTTTTGGATTCAGAAAATCAAATTTAGCTTAGGGTGAATTTTTTGTATTTTTATGAAAACATTCATTTTTTGATGAATAGTGAAAAAACACTAAGTTATAGTTTAAAACCAAATTTTTATTTAAATAATTATTTATTTTATTTAAATTTATATTATGTAAAAATAGATACATAATACCTGTATATGTTCAATATAATTTATTGGAGTCAGTTTATAATAATTTTAGATATATAAAAAATTTATTGAACTTTTCACAGTCTTCTTCCCATCTCCTAAGAGAATTTGAAAATTCACATAAAACATAATTTTACCACTTCTGTGAGTGGAATTTCGAAAATCCGAGAGACACAGTTAATATCAAAGAGTAAAATGTAGTTCATTAAGATAAAAATAATTTTTGGTGAATAGTAACTTTTTACTTTTATTTACCACTGTTAAAAGTAAATAGGGTAATTAAGGGTAAAAATGATATTAATATTACCCTAACACATGTATTAATTCTATTGGACAAGTGTATCTAAACCAGAAACAACCTTAGGAATAAAATATTATCATTTAGGTCAACCTGGATTAGATTTGGATATTTATTATTATTTAATTCCAAGAATAGTTAAATGAGTTAAAATCAATGTTTAGTAACTAAAATATTTTTAATATAGGGTTATATATGAGATAAATTCAATTATAAATATTAATTAGAAAGGTAAAAATATTTCCTAAATAAAGGTAGTTTATTTACAATTTTTAGACATTAAAGTATTTAATTTATTTATGACACAATAATGATGCAATAATTACCGTATTAATGAAAGATTAAGACAATTGATGTTATAAATACCCAAATAAATGTAATATGAGACTTTTTATGAATTAAAATAATTTTTATAGGTTAATATGACATATTAGGATTGGTTATATGAATTTTTGTCGAATTAATAATGCTTTTATGAATTTATCAAAAACCAAACAACGAATAGTGTCAAAATTGACATAAAAGAGTCTTTAAAACAAATATTATATTATTAATTGATATTTTATTCATTAAAATATAATTTTCAGCCAAAGGACTTATATCTTGATATGTGTATCAATAATGGGCCACATGGGCTTCTATTGGATGTTTATAGTATGTTTATTAACCATATAATATAAAAATTCAAAGAGACATGGTAAATGTAAAACTAATTAACTAAGAGTTAAAATTAACATATAAGGTTAATAAAGTGACCAAAACCAATCTAAAACCTATTGGTTGAGTGTATTTAGACCCATACCCACCTTATACTCGAAATAAATCTATTTTTAGCCATTATAAAATGAATATTAATTTATTATAAAATAATATTTTATGTTTTTTATAAGGTGCCTCTCACGCCTCTTATAAAAGGGCTCTCTCCCTTATCCATAATTCACACCTTAAAATCTATATGGCTTGGACAAACGCTGCCCAAATATCCTCCCAAAATCCCTCACTTCATCCTAGAGGAATTCCTTTAGTCAGAAATCCAACCTAAGAATCCCTTTTGATCAAATCAAAAGGAAGAACATGAAGAAGATGTAATGTTTTCACCACCCTCTATCACGTTCTTTTCTTCTTACGCTTCTTCTTTATTTGTTATTTCCATTCTAAAACAATAACTCCAGTATCTTCTATATAATGAGATGTTATTATAAATATGGTACAACCATATTCAGTATTATATCCATCCATTGAATGACATGTCACCATACGTGCGTACGTATGGCTTACCATCTCCACGTCGTGGGATAATTGTTATTCAAAACATTATTATTTGGATGGTATAATAATGATGTTTAATTCAGGTAAATAATTAATATAACATGACAATGATTATGAATATATGATACACCATCCAATTATATATTATTTTAATATCAAAATAATGGTACAATCGCTCATGCGTACATACGGACTACCGACTCCATGAACGGGATAAGATTCATTCCCCATAGTATCCATTCAAGACTAATTTTCATTTGATGATTAAAAATAATGCTTAAGGACTTGATATCATTCTGGATAATAATAAGATACATCCTATGGATAACTAACAGGGCTTATGTAACAAAAAATATAAAAGAAAATGATTAAATGAACACACGAAACAACGATTATTCTAAGATATTATTAACAAATCAATGTTAAAAGATCATATATTATATCATATTAATGTATATGATTCCTGTATAATTTAATAACATATATATTACCATTATAAAAGAGGTTAACCTACCCTTGACCAATGAAAAGTACAAGGTAAGGGGTTTTCATCTCACTCATTATTCTTGTGAGATTCATGACGTATTGCCACTATTACCTTTTGTGTGGTGTATGTACTGCCTGTAATTTTATTATTTGTATAATATACTTTAATTTATGTGTATTTACATTTTCATTGTATGATACTTGTTTCATGGGGTGTATGTTCCACATGTTACCAAATTGGTAAGGGTTAATTCCTCAATCTCTTTATTATATGATATTGTTTATGTGTAAGTTTTTTATGGGAAATTTTTATCATCCATGTCCATTTTTTATAAAAATGATTTCCAAATGAATATTTTAAGGATTTTTGAGAGGTACACTTTATCAAAATAAGAATTTTAAATGTTTTAAAGATTTATCTTTCTAAATCATTTTAATTAATGTCCATGTTTTCAAAATGATTTTAAGGATTTATTTATATGGACATGAATGTTTTGAAATGATAATTCTTTTCAAAAGTTTCAAAGTGGTATGGGACACCTTGATTCAAAAATTTCTTTTAAATTACTTCCTTTATAAATGTGTGTCTTTTAAATGATTTTATAAAAAGGTTATTTCTCTCAAAAAGTTTTACTCATCATTTTAAACTATGTCAGCATCCTTTACTGGAAATTATTTTTATTGAGGTTGATTTATTATAATACAATCTTTCATTATATATTGAATGAGTTATGATATTTTTGGCTGTGGATGTTCTATTTTTTACCATTCATAGTATATGGTTAAAGTATTGACATTTCGTATTCTTTTTTTAATACGAATGTTTATGTTATATTTCAACCTTTTCATATGAGGAATGTATTGAACATAGTAACTGACGGGTGGAGCCCTCTATAGCTCCTCGATGCATTGGTAGGTCTCATGAGACAACTAGAAGTGGAATTGGAAGAGGCCATTTCCCAATTTGAGTTATGGTTTTTGCTGAGGCCTTAATCATTTTTAGATGTCTTGGTAGAGGCCATGAAAAAATGATTCAGAATGTCCGGCATTATACATTCCCTCATTATGGAAACAATATTGAGAGTTCATGTGGTCATTCGACTAGTATAATACCCATGATTATGTTTTATTATGGCATTATTTACTCATATCATATTCTTTACATAAAAGTATTCATGTTTATTATTGTTAAAGGAATGTGGTTTCAATTATTCTCCATGCTTAATATTTATGTTATCTTCCGATGTATTGCTTACCCTTACTTAGCATTCGAGCTCACCCTTTTCCATGTTTTATTTTTCCCAGGATTCAAGAAGTGTATTATGATTGATATTTAGGGTTAAGCTAAAGGGAATAATGGAATTCTCAAAGAACTAGTTACGATGTGTTTTATGTTTCAAATTGTAATGTAATGATAATATATGTAATCTATTTTCCAAGACTGCTAAACTGATCGGTCTTTTGGGACATGATTCCTTGTGATCATTCCAATGTATTAAAATAATGCACCAACTTTGGGTAACAGGGGTCATGTGTTACATTTAAAAGGTAGGGTCTTTGTATAATTTAATTCGAATGAATTATACCTTCTTTCTTGTTGAATGTGAATGACTGTCTATGGCCGATTGTTACCGCCTAACGCGGAGGGCGCGGGCTGAACAAACACTTCCTGAAGAACTTCTGTTGTTTGTAGATTTTTAATTCACAAAGGGATATGGTGGAGAACAGAGGCGGTGGTGAGCGAAGGCGGTGGTCGCGCGCCGGCCGCGTGAGGAATAACCGAGGCCCGCACCTGCGGGCTGCGCAGCCGAGGAAGAACCATCCGGTCGTATCCGGCCAGGCAAGTGGAATCGTGGCACCCATGGCGCCGCCCTGCAGAGGTCCATGGCCCACACAGTGCGGGACTCTCCAATGGAAGAACCAGTTGGCTCGTCGGCCGGTCGGGCGGAAGAAGCTGCGACACTCTTAGGCGCCGCGGCGGAGGGATCGCGGCCCGAAACCGCGGGCACCTCACACCACGAAGACCGGCTGGCTTCGGCCGGCTGGACAGGAGGGCGACGCCGCTTGGCTCCGCTAGTTCGAGAAGTCAGGGGGCCACGCCCACCACGCACCAGCTCGGCCGGCTAGCCATGCCGCGGGTCGTGCCAGTCGGGCCACGCCACGCCGAGCTGGGCTGGGCAGTGCCCAGCCGGGCCGGGCTGCACCCCACCGGGTCGGGCCACCTTCCATGGGATGGGCCGAGACCTCCCGGGCTGGGTCGCGCATCATCGGGTCGGGCCATCCCCTTAGACAGGTCAGACCCGCCGAGCCAGGATGGGCCGACCCGCCAGCCCACCAGACTTGACGGGCCGGGCCCGTTTCACTTAAATACGATTAACTTCACGACCGTGTGTCCGATGGACGCAACATCTACGACACCGAGACCCTTATGATGTGTCAGTCCTTTTGCGATACTATAATTAAGTTTTTCATGACATTGGAAAATGTCCTGGTTTGGAACGAGCGTAATTACAACCGGGCTCCTGGAACAAAAATGCTAATAACTCTCAGACCAGGCGTCTGATTGACGCAACGTCTATCGCGTTGAGTTATTTTTGATGAAACTGCACTTTGGGATACATCAACTTTGAAATTCGTGATAGTTTATGTATATAACCCTTGGATCGAGGAGCGGACCCTCCTGGAATCGAGCGTGCTGTGTGTGGGAACCCTAGAGTTGGCTGCGACTGCAACGACAACTATACTGGTATCCTCTTTGGGTTCGGCCACGATGAAAACTGTACTGGAATCCTCCGTGGGTTCGGTAGCGACAACAAATGTAATCGAATCCTCTATGGGTTTGGAAGTGATGACAACTTTATTGGAATCCTTCGTGGGTTCGACAGTGAGGAAAACTATACTGGAATCCTCTGTGGGATCGGCAGCGATGACAAAAGTACCGGAATCCTCCGTGGGTTCGGCAGCGACGACAATTGTTCTGGAATTCTCCGTGGGTTCTCCAACAATGGCAAATGTACTGTAATCCTCTGTGGGTTCGGTAGGGACGAAAATTGTACTAGAATCCTCTATGGGTTCGGCAGTGACGACAACTGTACTAGAATCCTCCATGGGTTTGACAGCTTAGATGAATCAGTGACTACATCTGATCATCTATATCTCTACACGAAAGATGTATACCTATGTGAGCTGAGTCTTGACATTCCATCATTATCATCCATGTGATTAACTTTACTTCCTATGTAGACTGGGTTGTTCATGGGATTGAGAGTTAGATCCGAACTATGATTTTTAACTTATGTTTATATATGGGCATATACCTAGGAAGATTTCGTTGATACTTCATGATTGTATCTTACTTTTGTGGTTTATCCTACATGGATTCTAGGAGACCTTAGGGGGTCATGGGGTCCCAAATGAGTATCGTATACTCACCCCTGCACAAGCCATGCCTGCACTACGTTGTGTTGGATGCAAAAGACGAACAACACTGGTCGAGGTTGATACTTGTGGAGCTGGATGGTACCCGAAGGTGGACCACTTGGCGAGATGCACACGGAGCGGACGACCAGACCCGAGGGGCTGTGGAGGCCATCTGTACCCACCCTTCCGGTGGGATTCCTAGAGGACGACTCAGTGGTTGTTGTTTTACTTTACTGTAGTTTTATTAGATTTTCAGTTGTACTGTGCTTACTTTTGGGCTTCTATTTCAGACCCCTTTCCATTCAACACTTACTTTTGTATTCATTATTACTTAGTGTTTCCTTTTGTTGTGTATTCTGTTGTGTTTTTTACTTTTATAAAGGCAATTCCTTCCCTTTTTATCAGGCTTATGCCTTTGGTGCTAGTCTCCAGCCCCTGGCCTATGGAAGGCGGGCTTGGGGTAGTCACAGCATGGGCCCCGAGGATGGGTCATGACAATAGATTTTTGAAAACATCATACATATGATCTATGTAACTATTATATCTACTTCTAACCAACTATTGTGTTTAGGATACTAATTTATTAGTGGATTACCATTATTAAAATAGTCGATTCAATGGTGATGGTGAATTTCCAACCTTTGGAATGAGAGAACTATGTCACATGAGGCCTAAAGGATGGAAATGTGATGATACTTTTAAAAAGTGGTCATCCATTCAAATTTGAGATGTACTAGATATAGTGGTCCTTATGCCATGAAAATTTTTCCGTTGAACATATTTCATTTCCTTACATAAATCTTTAATAACATAAATTATATAACATGTGATGATTCCATGAATCCTAGTTGGGTCTCGGTTGTTTCATCCCCTACCATAGTATCCTATTCCACATATTGTGTGGGAAAAATAAAATTCATTTATATCATATTGATCGTCATAAAAATCTATTTTTTGAATATTATTGATATAAATGTATTTTTATTCTTCATTTTGACATGGGATCATTTAGTAGGGTAGTACAAGTCCTCTTAATGGTGATGGTATAAAATATGTGTGTCTTTGAATTGATTTGGGGACTTATAAAGAATCATCCTTGTATTTATTTATACAGAAATACATTTTATATTGAATCTAAGAATACAATGGTATTGAATATATTTTCATCAGGTTTGTAGATGGAATTTGGATCACAATTAGTTCATTTAATCATTACATGATGAAAACATTTACAAAATTGACTAAATATTGGGCTAATTATTAATAAAACATTCACACAACGATGTTTGGAACCTATTTATATAATTTTTATTCTATGATGAGGATGGTAATAGGGTGTGTCACATATTCCTTTGGGTCATCCAATAGTACTTCACTACTAAACATAAATTTCTGTAATGTGTTTATAAAAATGGAGAAATATATCCATTATTCCCTAACATTTGGTGGAATGTGAATTATGTACTATGATTTTTGTGACCTACCACATTATTATTTTTGATCTTAGGTTAATTGATCATATAATACTCCATGGAAGAAAAAATTACTTACAATCCCAATTAAGATGAATGTAATATAATTTATTCTTCCAAAATATTATTTCATGGAACCTATACGCACTCTATGTATCACTGTGTTGATGATAGGGAATGCATATTTTTTATTGATGTTTAAACCTATGTGGTAGTGGTACCTAAAACCTGAATAATTTGGGAGTTGGGGATGTTTTTTTCATTTTCTAAATGGTAATGATTATTATTTCAACCATTCAGCCCATTTTATTTTATAGAGGTTTTGTAGAACGGGACATCTCCATAGTTTGAAAAACTCTATCCCTTAATAATTATATGTTGTCGATAGATTAATGAATTCTTTTGAGGCATTTTTATAGGATTACAATTATTACAAAATCGTTATATAATATTTAAAAAAGTTTGTTTCTATGAATTTGTTTTATAATATTTGTAATTATAAGTGATTCAATAAATCTAACAAATTTTATTTGATTTCTCTAAAGATTTATATGCATCTTAACTAATGATAAATTGAACAACTTTAAAAATTCTATACAAATATCTTCCCAAATAAAATATATATGAAAACTAAGAAACATTATTTTATGGAATATGGGTCATTATATATTTTGAAAAAACCTGAGTTTTGAAACCTCATATTGCACTACGGTTCCTTGAAATTTAATCTTTTGGAAGAAAAATGTTTGTGATTTATTTTTACAAGTATTATATAATTTAATATTGATAAATTTTATTTATTAAATTTTTTATGGTGGGGTCATAAAATCAATAAATTTATAGAATATCATCCTTTATAGTTATATTAAAAAATAATTTTTGTTGATTTATTTTAATTATGATGTAACAAAGATAAGTATTTTTACATAGAAAGGAAATGTTTCCCCCTATGTCAGATAAAAGTATAGATGTATTTATATAACTACATATGGATTATAGTTTTGGGTAAAAACAGTTCGCTACCGTTGACACATTAAACTAAACTAGTAGGTGTTTTCTATGGTCTCTTTTATGAGTAGGTTTTATCCCTATTTTATTATTTGTCCCTTTATATAATATTTTATCACCATATAGAATTTATTCCCTATTATATAAATCATTAAAGTAATAATATATCTTCATTAGGTTTTAATTTTAATTCTTAAACATTTTTTATTTCCTTCTTTAATTTGGTAGCATCCCACTTATATTATAGTATCTTAATGGACTTAAGTAGAATATTCATTGAGGGATCACTAATTCCTTTACATTTATCCCTGTTAAATCTATGTGGATAAAATAACAATAGAAATTAGATTGGTGACCTTAATCATGGGTATTCATTTCAATTATGGTACATACACCTTCCCCAAATACATCAATGTGAGATTTTTTTCAATTTCAGTGGAATTCCTACTATGATCATTATAAGTGCTGTGTCTACATACATTGATGATCTCTATAAGGATAATTCCCCCAAACTCATACCTTTTAGATAATCTATCAATACCAGTTTTAGTGTTTATTTGGATTTTATATAATCATATTACTCATTATAATAAAAAAAATATTATATATATTGAATAAATTTTCTTAAGGGGTTATGAATTTTCAACTCAAACCGCGTTTTGATTATTCTTTATTTTTTAAATTTTATTTATCTGTTAGAATATTATGGTTGGAATATAATATTGTTAAAATTACCTATTATTTCCATTGAATTCGGATAGAGATGTGATGTTATCTAATAAAATACATGTAGTGGTTTTCCTAGAATAAAAAATTCTGATTTTATTCTCAGATATTCCCTTATCATTGAATCCACATTCAATTTTTTGAGTGATGGGTATTGTTAGAGGTTGGGATAAAATACATCAATATCTAGGGATAGGGGAGGGTAATTAGTTTTTTTATCTTGAGTTTTTTTCATATAACTTTTATCTCATATTTTACATAACCCAACAAGATCAAGTTGAAGTATGATTTCTAATGGATCCCTCATAATTGATAACAGTTTATGGGAGAAATGTTATATGATATGGACTAGTTTTAACATGGTTTTCCCTTTTTAAAATCTACCTCATTACAATGTATATGGATATGTGAATATGTATTTGAATTTTCAGAATCATTTTATCTCATCTATTTTTATCACTAAAGATTGGGTATTATTGAATATCAGACTGAAAAACATATAACCTTATGTTCAAAGTAACACAAAAATTTTAAATATTTATGCCTCTTATAGTTTATGTTAAGAAAAGGCATATAAGGGAAAACTACTCTAGGAAATCTCATCATTTTAAAAATGTGAAAAAATAGTACTAGTATACCTCTCCCATCTAGAAATATATAAATCAGAAGTGACCTCTGTAATGAATTGATTAAATACACCAAGACCCTCTATAAAAGTGCATTGAATGTGCTCACATTACCTATAGGAAATTGGAAATCCCACTATTAACAACTTAATTATGTAATCCTTACTATATATCTCATTGATAATTTTGAGATACTCATTGTCTCTTGTTTATGGTATACAGTAGCCCTAAAAATACATTAGTATTTTCAACATATATTAGTAGATATAGAGAATGTAATATACCAATATTTTGTTAATTGTGTTGTATTGGATGCTTGAAAATTAACAACTAATGACTAATATTTTATCATCGGTAAATTTATTCTAAGTTTTATCTAAGTGGGATTCATATTTAATATAGTATTCATCAAGTTATATTACCTACACTAGTTTTTTTCCAATTAAATTATCACAATGATTTAGATTTCATGTAGTATTATTTATCTCGCCTAAGGTTATATTATAAACTGTTTGGAAAATTGACGAGCACATAATTAATTTACAATTTATTAGCATCATCAAATTATGATAAGAGACATATTTTAGGTGGAAATCGTCTTTGGAGGATCTCTTGGTATAAGGCTTCTATTATGGTATTCATAAAAAATCCCAATTTATTGGAATTCAAAAACATTGTATTTAATATGATTATATAGGCCAGGAAGAGCTTGTCATTAACATCATAACATGTGATTTTATTACAACATATATATTTTTAAATAAACCATAGACATGGTTAATCTCGTCCTATAGTATTTTATATCCCATGAAACATGATTATGGTTGAAAATTCATAGTGTCACAACATGTTGATACATGTAACTATGAATAAAATTATTATATATTTTTTAGTTGATATTTCCATGGGAAGGACCTCCATGGGTCATTTTTAAATTAGAATAGGTATATTTCTCATAAATCCTATTGATATTATTGTGTGGATATCCTTTTTGGAAGTAATTCTCTCTTTAGGGGAGGAGTTTGGATGTATGGGATACCTATAACAACCACCCCTACAAAGACACCCATATTGGTATAGTAGTAAAAATAATAACTAACCTTTGATTCCAACCTGTCGTAGTCCCCATGTTGGTGAGTATTGTTGAGGGTATAAATGAACATAATGGGAGGAATTGCCCTATAATATCCCTATATAATAACATAAAATCCCCAACCAATTCACTATTCTATTAAAAAATAGTATACCAAAATATTATGTATGGAATATTCCATATTCCTGAATATAAAATTCATATAAACATCTCCAAAAGAAAAACCACGCAGCATTGATTGAAATGACTTCAAACATAGAGTTAGTACTCTCGAGATTGATCCCTAAATTTCTCCTTGAACCCAAAATAAAACATAATATATACATGAGGTGGGAATAATATATACACTTTGTATGATCGTACTCATGGTCTCTCATGTAAAAGTGGAGATTGAATACTAATGTACCAATGAACAAGAAACACAATTAACTAGAACCTACATAAGATAACTTAATTTTCTACTAGCCGCAGCATGGATCTCTCACAAAATAACATATCCATGATTAGTATAGTAATATCATAAATATTTAGGTATTTTATCCCAACACAACAAACTAATTTTCTACTCCCTCCCAATGAAAATACAAATTTTCTCCAACCCTTCCATATCCATTAATGACGAAACCAACCATATATCATGTCTCATGGAACTATCCACATATCAAATCCTTCATACATGACACATATCACATAACCATACTAATATAGTGTCATGAACACATATTACATAAACCTTATGTTGTTCCCTTACCATGCATTACTCCCACCACATACATCATTTTCCACCACAAGTATCACATAAAGCTACTTCTAATGGGATATCTATAGAGATGTAGTGATCAAAAAACTATATCCCACATCTCTTGTATGTTTTGAAAAAATACCACTAGGTATATGGTTGTTAATCAAGCCACCCAAATCGGGTGGTGAGGGTAAGAAAATTTTAGGAAAATATTATTATATAGTAGTATCACAGAGGTCAGCACGAATGGGTTTACCCAAGAAACATAAACATAGAAACCTTAAATACACTATAAATATTTCATCACTATGTACCACCTAAAATGCAGAAGAGATAATAAAAAAAATAAAAAAATGGATCATAACCTAAATTCCATCCCCCAATACTTTATTTAACAATTCAACCAACACAAATCATCCATTTAATTATTAATTCATATTATCATTAATAAATTCTATAACTATGTCCATATTATTATACATGAATATATTGTTCTATTTTTTATTTAAATACTACCAAGAAATCGTCATGTTAAACTAATATATAATATCCAAGTCCACTGAGACATAAATGACCAAGTCAACTAAGTAACACAGAACTACGACCACCAAACCACACATAGCCAAGACCACCAAGACACACTAATCAATTAAAGCATGGAATAAACATAATAAAATAATTCCATTAATTTTCCAAATTTTTGTATATAACCATTAAAATGGTATTTGTAAATCAATCCAAAACTATAATTCATAATTCTTAAATGATCATATAAAATAATACAACAACATTAATATCATGGAACCCGTATAAATATATAGACATCCCTCATTCCATTCAATTTATTTTTTTATTATTATCATAATTATTCCAATTCAAACCATACAATAAATTTAATATAACATAAGAATAATATCATAGAATAAAATTAAATATGAGTGAATTGGAATCAACTACCTCAAAATATAATTTTTTATTCATTGTACATTTCCATGAAATAAAGGATGAATTGTGGGGCCACAAAAATAGTGGGGTCCCTAAAATCAATTTAATACACAATGATATAATATAAGAATCAAAATAAAATAAACCCAAAAATCATAAAAATATATCCTCTATAAAACCCTTGAATAAACTATGTTGAACATAAAGACAATGAAAAACAATTCCCCCCAAGCGATAGATATAGAACCTTTTAATGAAAAAGATGAACACCAAGTATTAGAGGATGTTAGGGATCTCAAAATTTCCTACGGACCACCTCATGTTTGACAGAAATAAAGGAATACTAGATGATAATGGAGGAAGGACAGAATTTATATAAATCCAATAAATCACCCCACTCATGGAATGAATGGACGGTTAATGTTGAGAACCTCATGTGGTTCAAATACACTAAAAATAGAAGAACTATATAAAACTAAAACTACTGAAATTTTAATACATAGATAATTAAAACTCTAAAAAGTTAAAAAAATACATCAATGTCATCCATGTTTTCATAAAAAGAATCATTATGTAAGCTTCTCTTTGATATAAATTTCTTGAAACATGGTCTCCCAAGTTGCGAATGTTCATTCATGATAGGTATGAGTGAGTCATGGAATGAGTCACCACCTTCTATTGTAGATTAAAATATAGTTCCTTCTGTTACGTCATAAAACCCATCTTATGTGTTACACCACACAGTACACACATTGTAATAGAATGTAAGGTTCTAGGAAAATATAATTCATTCTCGTGGTTGGGGGTCTTTCGGGGATACTTATCCATTGTGAAATAAAATTCTCTTCTAGATAATATTTTAATAGAAAATAGGGGTTTGTATATCATGTTAGTGGTATCATTAGATGTTATTTCCATATTATTCATGTCGTTGGTGTGCCAATGGAATGATTTCATCTGTGGTGTATAGGTTTGGATAATCTATTCTAGATTTTATTCTATAATCTCGAGTTCTTATAGGGTAATTTTATAGTGATTATGGTTGTGGTGAGTTTTATATATCCCAGGGGACTCATGAGTACTTGTATGGTTGAAAAATAACATCTTCACTAGACTAATCAAAATATAAAATGAGAGTTTTCTCATGATCAGGTGAGAGACTCACAAAATTTATCAATATGGTGATGGTGGTGTCCTACCCATGTTATGACTTAGTCATTGTACATTAATAATATTCCATTATCCTTTAAGATATTCAAATACAGAGATCCCATAGATATATATTATCAATATTGTATTCCTAAATAATAATGTTGGACATCTGTTTATGGTGGAATCATGGGGGAGGTATCATATAAAGGTTCCTATGATTTCTTTTTAAAAAGGATGAACAAAAAACATATGTGTAAGAGATCTTGGTAGGTCAGATATAAATCATATATATTTTCATCTTTTTGTTTTTCCTCATTCACTTTTAATGATTTAGCATTTTAGTGCCCATTAAATGATATTTTGATTCTATATGAAATCAAATAAGGACATATAATCATCAATGAAACATAAAAAAATAATAATTTATAACGTTAACCCCATTCATTTTTAATATCTTACATTTTCGGTTTCGTCTTTTTTTTCTAACTTTTTTGAATATTGGTTCTATTTAGTGGATTAGGAGGGTGATTCCTATAAAAATCAATAGTATTGGTTGTTGAACTGTCTCATGAAGGATATCATTTACTAGATTAAAAATATATTATGTTTTTAACAATATATTCACGAAATCATTCTTCAAAAAATACGGTTTTATGTTACATCCCCTTCCACCTTATCAGGGTGAACAACCATTATTAAATGACCTAATTGATTGAGAAATTATATATAAACAATAATTATGGTGTGTCTTCATATACTCATGGAATAGTTAATCTCATGTTCATTATATAAAAATATTTATATTTTTGTATCATTATTGTTTATAGAAATGTAATAAGACACTCTATAATATAACATCATGTATGAAGATTTATATTGGGATGATGTGTATTCCTGTTATGATCATAGATATGATGGTATACTATATAATCATTAGAAAATAAATTCATTGTCTTATCACCATTGAAACATTAGATTATCAGGTTATTTACCAATAGGTAAAACATTATGATCTAGTCACCAATTAATTCCAAGTAAATTGGATCATCACCATCAATTGTATCATTTACTATCTCAACACATGCAGATTCATATAATGGCTCATCATAAATAAGGGTTTGAGTTTGAGATAGGGGTATTTTAGGTAAAATATAAAGCGATGACGATTATATAGGAGTCTCATGCCATCTATAAAGGCATAAATTTTTTCTTCGGTTTTTTAATTCCAAGAGGACTTAAGGATATGTTGGAGTTGTTTTCCATACAATAGAGATTAATGGTTTAGAATGGGATACACTAGATCCTCACCAGGGGGTCCAATAATTCATTGGATCGTCACCAATGAGGACACTTGAGATATAAGAATCTATTTAGAAGTAAATAACATAATGAAAAATATTATAGAATGTCTGGTCATCTATGAAATTCATACAGTGTATTTTAGGATTTAATGTCTCTTATGAGGAATTAATATTACACTATATTCTTTTCTATCTACGAGGGAGGAAATGATTATAAAATGGATTCATTAGCTTATACCTTGCAGGTTCCAAATTTCACTTTCAAATCACCAACAAATATTCTTAAGAAGATCGTATAAATTTAGGGGATACAGAAAAGTCATTTTTAAACTTGGGTTTCATGTTATCCCAGAACACATAAAAGTTTTTTTGGGTGGTTTACATTCTCCCATTATGACATAAGGTTGTGTAGGGCCATACGGGGTGAGGCATTGGTCAATTTAGGGGGTATTGGTATGTATCCAAGAGAATTAATTCAATACCCTAGTTTTTCAAGGTCATGGTTTCATAGCCATGTGATAAGATATGTCATAAATCTTAAGCTATTATGACAAGGATCATTGGTGTTCTTTGTAAGGAATATTTTTTTGCAATATTTATTACTTCAAGTTTGGTTTATATAGATGTGGATTCTATAAAATAGATCTCTATCGATGTTTCCATTATGGAAATAATTAATTATTAACCCTTTTAACTTTCACTCATAGATGATTCGAGAGATGAAAGGTTCTTATAGTAAGATAGTGGGCCTAGAGGCATTAATTATTTAAAAAACATGGTGAAGGGGATTTTATCATACTTATTAATGATGGAAATTTTCAAATCACCACCTTTCCATTAGTGTAAGGATATGGGATGATAATTGGACCCATGGAAGGTGGGAACCCATAAAAGAAAATTTAGATTAATGTCGTATCGATGTAAATCGAAACATACTTTTAACAAAATTTGGGAGTTAAAAATAGATATTTAAGAACATAAATACCATATAATATGATTCAAAGTTATATATAAATCCTTAATTTGAATTATATCTAAATAGGCATAAGTGATGGACAAATAACATGACTCGTCTTATATAATAGAAACCTTAACTATTGGGTAATTAGTTGATCTCAAGGAATTTTATCCCCCCACCAAAGGTGACCAACAATATTAACTATTATATAGTATATGGATAAAGATGAGAAAAATATCATTTATATTTTTCATATAATTACTAAAGGGATATATAGTAATGTATAATAATTTTTCTCTATTAGGTAAAAATAGGACATATACACTAGGGAGGATCTTCTTGGTTCAACATTAATGCTCACTGTCTATGTGAATAATTAAAAATTTATACGTGAATTATGGGATTCACAAGTCATTAAAACAAGAATAGGATATAGAACATATATTAGAGCACTCCCATTCTATAGGTCTTACATATGTATATATGATAGGTAATTTCCTCGATGCTTAAATCATTGGTATTTTTATCATATGTAATTCAAATTATAATTAAGGGATCTTGGCATGTAAATTTTATATTATAATCGATTGAGGGAACACGGAATGTATGTTTCCCATGATTTTGGTTATGTTAAACTATTTTGGGATATGAAATCTTAATTACTAAATTTTAATCTAATGGTATTCTCTGAATTGGTCAGAACACAAGATTGATAATTTCAAGCATCGGGGAGAATTTATCCTTTGACTGAATAGCTATAAATCATCTAACTATGTGTATATGAGGATTTGATGGTATTTATAACAATTTTATCCACATGTTATAGAGGGAAGTTATGGTATCATAAATTTCTCTTGCACACCTAAGTAAAAGGCATGAGCATGAGACCATCATATATATCAGAATAGTACATGTGGGGATCTCATTGATATGGTCCATGTTATGTTGGTCATGAAAAATATATATAGGGAAAACTCATACAATGGTCAAATAGACTGCATTGAGGTTCAATGGTACCTAATATATTAATTACTAGTTTAGTTTGATGGTACCACTGTACCCATGAACCTTATTCCATTTATGAAACTTGATTTCAATGGATTTTAACATTCACATGTCCATGGTTAAGAAACACTCCTCATTTACTTTTGTGTTAATTTTAATAACAATATACATTTTTTAGAAATTATATATCATTAATTTAATTTAAAAATTAATATTTATATCCATTTTAAGGGATAAATTTAAAAAATATATTCATGGAATTTAATTATTTTATATGAAACAATAAAGGTTGTATAGATCATGCACCATTGACTATGTTTTTATATAGACAATTATGGAGTGGAAGGATTCATGTTTTAAATTGAAATAAAAAATTATAAATTTATGTTCAAAATAAGGAACGATACATGAATAATGATTTTATAAGTAAAACTATGTCTGAGGAGGACAAAATGTTTTTTAAATAGGGGAATCAAAATTCATGCCTCAGTGGTTTCAAAAATTTCACTATATTGGAATACTGGAAATCCATAATAGTTTTTCTTATGAAAATAAATAAATATATAAAATTTATCAAACGATTAATGATGGAAATAACATATACTAGTGGTATTTTTCCCATGTTATAATGACAATCTATGAACAAAAAATATAAGTAGAATATAAACTCAAAATTTTGAGTGGTGTTTTTTATAAATGGGGTCACTCAAAGGATAACCACAAATAAGGATTTGAAATAATTTAATATAAAATAGTTGGGCCACCAAGACATCTACATTCCTCTACTTTATAATACTTAATAAATAGTCCAATTTTAAAAAAGTATTTTTTCACAATAATGTTTTATGAAAAATTATGGAATTTTTAAATCAATATTACATATTGGATGATTTTTTTAAATCCCATCCTAGATTTTGAGTATGTTTGTTATTATTCTTTTGTGTATGAGGATTAGAGAGGTTTATATAAATATTTATTTCACATGAAGATTAATTTTTTAATGGATTATAATACCACGTTATAGTAATTATATTATTCGGTTACTAGAGCTATGCATGAGGATTTAATTTTTGTTGAGGATGTTACGATCCCATAGTGAGAAATTAAATTCCTGGAATAAAATGGGATTGTTTTCAACACCATTTTGGGGAATTTTGTGAAGAAAAAAATGGGTGTATTCCATTTTATATGTTAATTTATCATCATAGTTCTTGTATATGATATGAAAAATTTATTTTTTGTTGTAGGTATTTTGTAGTTAGTTTTATGGTGGTGTTACAAAATCCATGTATGAATTTTTTTAGGGAATCATAAGTGTAGCTGAAGTCCGAGGAGTGAACAAATATGAATAAAATAAAAGGAAATATAGAGTTAATTATATCATGGTGTAGTCATTTCATTTGTTAATCTTCTTAGAATGAAATTTGATATTCAAATCAAGTCCCATATTGAACCGTGGAGTAAGTAATTTCACCTATAGAATGGTTGTTTCGGGTTTATGAGGGTGTTATTCCAAATTGATTATTTATAAAAAACATTGAATTATAAAATAGCTAAATTTAATTGGTTGTTCAGTTAATTATATCTATGGTATTAAAAGGTTTTCATAATTAGAAAATGTGTGTTATGCACTTTCTCATATAATCCATGATATGATTCTCCTTATAATAGTGTCAGTCATGTGTAGGTGGAAGATTATCTTTGTACCTGAGAAAGAAGAATATGGGATCTTATAGTGCCACATTACATCTAAAACACCATAGGATAGATATTACTCACAGGTGATTCCCAATCTTGTTCCATAGCGGTAAGAAATTTCTTCCCATTATAGGTCATGGATTTCACCTATTTCTGATGAAATGAGATGCAAATCATTTGAACCCATTTTTTAGGGTATTTTGGAAACCTTTTTGGCCTTATTAATCCCATGTTATGGATTAAAAAAATGTATTCATGGGATTTTATTTCTTTGAATGATTTTATTTCACTACTCATGGGAAAAAATTGATCTTGTGAATCGTAATTTATATCCATCCGAAGTTTCTCTTTTATCATAGAAGAAATACAAACTACAGCTCAGCTCAGGAATCCATATTGTTTTCCAATGGTCATTCATCCATGTCACCATATAATATGGCCATATTTTTTATACCCTTTGATAATGTTCATACTAAATATTTTTCACCCATCATACCTTATCAAACCAATATCAACTAGTTATAATTTTTCATGCCAATCACCATATGTGTACCCATTATTATAAACATGCCCAAACCCATGAACCAAACACCTGATATTTTCCTATAAATAATATGTAATGGTTCCTCATGTAGAAGATTTATATAAGACCAAAAAAACATGAATCTCCCTTTATCTTAGTATCTATGTTCCCTTATAGTATTATTTTCTTCCCAAACCTAAGGTAATTAACCTACCAATGAGAGTAATCAGGTATCCCAATGTTTCAAAATCTTAATACCCATTTTAGGAAAACAAAATTTCTGCTTGTTTCTTAATGTTGGTGTGAAGGACCATCATTGAGTGACATACTATGAAACCATCCAAATGAAAATATTTTAGGATACCCAAACAATGAAAATTGTTGTCTTCCCAAAGGTAACATTTTCATAATTTAAGAAAAGAATACTCACCATCATGGAATTACATTGAAAGTAGAAAACTCATCTTTTAATCTATTCAATGAGTGAAGAAATATAAATTTTCATATATAGATTAATATATGTAGAACTACATCTTAACATTTCATTGGGTGAATTAGAAACATTACAAAACATTTCTATTAAAAATGTGAGCCCATTACATTCTACCAAATTAGGTAAAGTATATAATTCATTTCATATCTCAGTTTCATGAGCCACGGTATTTTTTTTGTCCCTTTTTCTTTGAGCTAAACCATTAGCATATCCCACACTAATGAAATTAATCACTTTTATTTGGTTCATCACTTGGGTTTTGACCTCAATATGGAGAACCATCATGTCAAGCTCCTTTTCTAGGGTACTATGATCACCATGTCATCAACGTAAGAGAATCCATTCACCTAGGTCTTCTTCCCAATAAACCAATTTTAACGGCCTCCTAAAAAGACAGTAGATATATAATTTTATTGTATAAACACTTTATTTAACCACATTAAAAATTGTTTTCCCATAAAAAATTCCAATCCCACTTGTCACCCTGATAGATAAGTCCATGAGGGGATTTAATATCATATATATGCATGATAATGAGGGTCCCCATCGTAAGTACATTGGTGATGTTGTTCCAGGATCATTCATTATAAATTGATTAAACCAGGTTTGAATAAAATTATATTGGGTTTTTGGTGGACATCTGGGTACGCTCAATGAGCCATTATCATTCTGGATTCTTTTATAAGTGTAATCCACATCTATGTACCCTTGAATAGTTTAAAACCATGAATAATGATCAATCATGGATCAACCTCATTTGTTAAGTACATTTTAATGTGTGATCCCCACCAATCCTATTCTATCCTCAATTCTCCACATAGACCTCCTTTTTGGTGTAATCTCCTACCATAGTATCATCAAGGGAAACCAATCTTGTCTTCTGAATAATCTATTCTCAGAAAGGGAATACAAAATGTGTAAGCCCCATAAAATCAGATGTTATAACATCGTTGAAGAGATAGAAATCCTAATAAAATGATGTTAGATAGTACGACAATTTCCTAGTCACAAGATATAAAAATGCATCACAACATCTATACTAAATGATGTAAAATTTCATGGTACAGTCCTGCCACATAAACCTAAACTGTGAAACTAGAACTACACTTGAATTGATTCCAATTAATTTGGCTATTTAGGATTCTAATATGAGGCCCAAACCCAATGTAACTAATTTTCAATACTCATACTATTTTCTCCATAACGCTCATGAGTCCATTTATGTCATCCCTCATTAGAATATATTCAATAGAAACTCAAATATCCTTTAACTGGGGTTATATTCTCTGATGAAATATCATCTTCATGATATATTCTCAATGAGTTCATATCTTACATAGTAGGATATATTATCATGAGACCAAATAAATATCCCTTTTTAGTATATTACCCATGAATCCATGACCCACCTGAAGGGTCATATTCTCTTCATGTAATCACCATGTTCATCATTATAGGTCTATATCCCTCATGAATCAATTTATATCAACCCTCACTGGGTTATATTTCTTATAGGTACTGGAATCATTTAACCAAGTTCTAATTCCCTAATGAACTAACCCCTTCAGTCCATATTCTCTAAGGGGTTATATTGTGATAGTTATATATATTCATGTGAACCCAATCAACTATCTCTTTGGGACATATTCTGAATGAAACAATTCCTTATCCTAAGTTCCATATTTCCTTTATTTAATCATAATATCTATATTCATAGGTAAATATACCTTTTAGTTCACCCATAAAGTGTCTCTCATGAGTAATCCCCACACCAACCATTGTTAGACACCTTTCCCATAATCTGGCATTCCACATGATGTCAAACTAATTGGATGTTTTCACTAATATTTCATAAGAAACTAACATTATATTTGTATTGATATTCATTGTAACGGAAATTTATATGGGCAATCCTTATTGTCTTTTTCTAAAAATAGTTTCTCAAAAATATTTTAATAGAGTGACACGTGGATCAGTAGTGATTATTTCCAAATTGATTAATCTCAAAAATCGTATAGTGATGTCCTCAAGTACATCTATATAACATTGGTGCATACTCTTTGAATTTTCTCCTTGTAGCGAACAATGTAAAACCTATGTTTTATAGAATTTAAATTTCAATATTTTTATTCTATGGTATTTTGGTTGATCATGACAGTTTCATGTCATTCCTTCTAGTCAAAGAAAAATTATTTGTTAAATAAGAGTGTAAATATACACCCTAGTTTACTATTCCTTTCTTAGGGTACGTTGGTAAGTTATGGTTTCAAAGATTTATATCAAATTGAAGTTAATATTGATGAATATAAATATAGAAAGTATATTTTTTATGGATGTTATAGTAAATGTAATAGTGGGATCATTATTTGATTCCTGTAACTATAAAATATGTAAGAATATAGTATGATATAACATATGGCCCCTCATATTTGAGGTTCTCTTTTCTTCTATTAGAAGAATTCAAGTGAGGGGTGTTATAGATCTATTATTCACTAAAGTGAAAATGAAATTATTCCATATTTATGGAATTACATAAAACACATTCTGAAGAGATTTAAAAAATCATGTTAATACAATGGTGGAGAGTCCTAAAACCTATAAATAAATATGGGATACACTAAACACCTTCAATAAAGGTGATAAAGAAGTTAATAACTTAAAGTTCTAAGTTCAATAGAATATGCTTTAGAATTTAAATAAGTTCTCTATTGAAAGAATTAATAATCTCTTCAGAAATATAATTAAAGTAATTATATATATTTAGGGGCTCATAAATGAGATAAATGATATTGATATCCTGAAGAAAATTTTTAAAAGGGTATAAAATTTAAAAAAAGTAAAGGTATAATTATATGAATAATGAAATCATGAAAACAAATCTCCTAATTATTTATGTATAATGTTAGTGGCATATGAAATATTAGTGATGCAGGAATGAGTATTAAGACACTAATTAAAATAAATGTTTTTAATTTTATAGATCATTTTGATATAAGTGAATTTAAATATAGAAAATATGATTTAATTGAAGGTTTCTTATCAATTATTTCGTTAATTTATATAAAAAAGTGCGACTTTAGAATCAGTTTCACTTTAAATAAATATTATGTTAAACATATTTTTTCACACTCAACTCCAAAATAAAGTGAATAGTGAATCAACTTATAGTAGTTAGATATAAAAGTTAGTATATTATGTGTATAGCATGTGAAATATCATTAATAAAATCACTATAAGAATAAAATATAATTTATATAAAATTGATATTAAAATTATTTATTATAAAAAAAATATATCTTATAATTTTTGATGGGTTATTATTATTATTATAAGGCCCCAACATTAAAAAATTACATAATCTAGAATTAAATGAATAATTAACATTGAGGATCATTTCCGATTCAGAGTTTTAGAGAATTAGGCCATAACTATTACATTACATCTCTAAAATTAAAAAGTAGATACTTATACTTAGAAACAGTTTTTTCAAAAAATAAAAACTCTTAAAAAAGATTCATGTCCAGTTCCATATTTTAGATAGCATGACATTTCCTTGATCCCAACTTTTACCCTATTCAACTTTTTGTCCTGTGAAAAACATTTCAAAAACTTGGGATGAGCACAAAAAGCTCGGTAAGGGATACACAAAGAATGAAAACTGTTAGTTTTTCAAAACAAAAAGTAAACCATGAAAGTATTATCATAAGTAATACTTTTCTCCTTTATGAAGTAGTAAATACATTTCACTGAATAAAAGATCAATGCTTTCCCTTTTGTAACTAAAATATTACCATAAATCCCATATAAAGAACACATATAAAATAATGGTATCTTGGGACATAAACATACATAACTGAAATAACAAAAAGTTCTACTTCCACACATATCACAAAATGGAATAGCCATATAGACGACTTCGATACCTAATGCATTGGAGGTTATAACGTAACCACCCATCTTGGCTTATCATGGAACCACCCGTCATTTGGATTAACATGTAACCACCCGTCAAATGTCCATGTACCATTAAAAATCATAACACAAAAAATATTGAAAATAAAAAAATTTCACTAATAAAATTTCATTTTCAATCGCAAGAAATCATTTCAAGAATATTGATAGAATCAATTCTTTATCAAACTATTTTCCAAACTATTTAAAAATTTTAATAAAGATATTTTTCAATCAAAGTGTCCCATACCACTTGGAAACCTTTAAAGGAATTAAATTTTTTAACATTAATGTCCATATAAATAAATCATTAAAAACATTTTCAAAACATGGTCATTAATGAGAAATATTTATAAAATAAATCTTTAAAACATCTAAAAAGATAATGTAGTTATAGAGTTTTTAACAAAATGAGAGATTCTTGAATATAAATAATTGAGGAATTACATTTAATCTTAAAATTATATTATCAAGAGAATAAAGGGATTCATGATATAATATTAAAAAGGATATAATATACACAATATAATAGTGAATTGGTGCATAAAAATAATGAAGTCTCAATGTAATGTAAATTTTGCCGAAATTTCTTATAAAAACGGTATCCTTCGATTAAGGATAAATCAATTACATAATTATGTGTGACAAATATAAACACACCCAATACAAGTTTATATTTTGTGTAAAAAAATCATAGGACATTCACACATATTAATATCATTACATAATCAAGAAGTAGAAGTTTAACCCAAAGAATTGCAATTGGTTTATAAAGTTCCCTTATAGAAATTTGGCAGCCTAACGATGTCACTTTAAAATTAAGAAAATGAGTTGATGAGAAGGAAAATGGTATCTCATAACTTGTACATAAAATTTACATCAATAATGATATATAAGAACATATCCCTACATAAGAAGATTTAAATTAAAAGACATGACAAAAATAAGTCTTTTAAAAGTAAGAGAGTGAAAAATTCCCTCCCAGATTTGGTAACATACGAAACATACATCCCATAAAAGAAAGATCATAAAATGAAGATTTAAATACCAAAAAATTAATGTAAATTACACAATTAATACAATAATGGGAAATACATACACCACACAAAAAGAAATAGTGTCAAATATAACATGAATCTCGCTGGAATAAAAAGTGAGATGAAAACCCCTTACATCATTGTAATCAATCGAGTCGTATGACCAAAAGTTAATAACCATAAAATGAATCACAGAATATCATGAATAAAGAAAATCATGCTAATATAAAGAAAATGGAAGTACACTATACATCACATGCAATAAATAAGTGGCGAACAATGGAAATCAGTTGGAATTAAAAGTGAGATAAGAAACCCCCTTACCACGTGTCTGACTTGACTCGATTGTATGTTCCTTGTTCTTACTAAATGATAAAATTAAGTAAATTTCTACTTGATTAAGAATATTTTTCATGTTTATTATTCCTTTTATATCACTTATTACCCTTCAATAACAATTTGTTAAAAAAATTAGTTCATATCGGACATTTTTTCGATGTTCAGAACATGAGTAAAAAATGAACTTGTTATAATTATAAATTGTACATGTGGTAGAAATTCCACTCTCTCCATAATGATATTCATAATTTAGATCTCATTTATATTATTTATATACATTATATATAGGTATTTATAATACTACATATCATTTGGAGATAAAAAAATGAAATGCACCGTTCATGGCGACGGTAAGCAGTACGTACGCATAAACGGTACTTTCATTTCTATTTAATATTTTAGTGGAATGAAAACATAGTGATTAATAATTATATTATAATTACAGTATATTATCATACATAATATCATTAAATACATCTTTTATACATACCATGTATAGTATGAAAGAGTTGTGTCACTTTGAGGGGTTGTAGTCTGCACTTCCTCAAATTATATTATCACGTTTACCCATAATGGAAACCATAAAGGTATGCTATAAATGGAAAATACAGAGTCATAAATATAAAATAAAAATAATATATATCATATATAAATACAGTGACATCTTAATGGTCACCATGAGAGGCGGTAGGAGATAATTGAACAATTATCATTTCATGAGGCGTTAGTTTTCCATTCACAGAAATAGTATGTTCCATACCCATTAGATAGAGGTGTCTATAATTGTAGATCGAATACATTTCATAAAAACATTCTAGTATATTTTGGATACTGGTTTTTCTATAAAAGAAAGGAATAAAAAGAGTTTATGGTGTTGGAGAAGTAAAATATAACAAAATATCTTAAGAGAAGACATAACTTTTTAATCGGGTAACTCCCTTTGGTTTGAACCAAAATGGTTTCTTGAAGTGCATTCTGCCTATGTTAAGGTTTCTAGGATGAATATAGGGGTCTTGGGAGCTTATTGAAGTAGAGTTTTTATGACCCAAGGGCTTGAGATGTGTCAGAAATGGGTAGGAAGTGAGGGTTTTTTATACGGTAGAGGTGGGGCTCTTTTGGAAGGTTTCAAAATATTATATTATTATATAGAGATTTTCTATTTCTAAAGTTCAAAAAATCATTAAAGTACAAGATAAGGTGTCCCATGTCCGAAATAAAATCATCCAATAAAAATTGGACAAGTTTTAGATATTTTTTTAATTTTTATCTTCTTATTTATTTAAATCATTCATTAATGATGTATACACTACATCATCATTGTGTGATAAATAACTTTATTTATTTGATATTAAAAAATTATAAAAAATTTACCATAATTTAGGAAATATTTTTAGATTTATAATTAATATTTATAGTAAAATATATCAATTATATAACCCACATTAAAATTGTTTTAGTAAAACAATACATGTTTATGATATTTTTATTTTTATTTTAAAAAAAAGGTTATTAATGTCATTATCTTACCCAAGTGGCTTCATGGGGTCCAAAATGGAACCATGGATTGTCTTGGTCGGCCATGAAACATCCAATAAGGTTAGGAAAAGTTTCAAGTTAATTTTATATTATTATATATTTACTATTACCTTAAAATACCCCAATTACCTTTAATCGCAGTTGATAAGACAAAAGTTACTATTAACAAAAAAATACATTCATTCCATTGAACCACATTTTATTTACTAATGACAACCATGTATGTAAGATTTTTGAAATTCATTTCACAGAGGCGGTAAAATTACAATTTATGCAAATTTGGAGAAGCACTTAGAAGGTTGGTAAAAAGACATTAAAAAGTTTAATAGAATTTTATATATCTAATCTTATTATAAAATGACTCCAATTAATTACATTGTATTAATATAGCTATTATTTATCTATTTATAATTTTAAACATATGTAAATTGAAAAATAATTCTTTAAATAAAAAGTCATTTTTAAACAATAACGCGGTGTTTTTCACCATTAATCAAAAATGGAAATTTTTCGAAAAAATACCAAAAATTCAACCCAAGTTAAATTTTACACTCCAAATTCCAAAATGAATTCTATTTTAACAAATTCAAAACATATAATTTTAATTTATTAATTTTATAACTAATTTATGTTGTAAAAACAAAAAAGCGTGTTTTTATGTAATAATAACTATCAAATGATTCATACATGTTAATGACCAATTTCAATGTAAAATTACTTCCAATGGCCAATGTTGGATTAAATTGTAAAAATATAATCTATTTAAACTTTAAAACAAATTAAAAAGAAAATATATCCATATAAATAAATTATATTAAAAGGCGGTTTTGAATTAAAATACATCATTTTTTCACAATTTATTAAAAAATGAACGTTATCAGAAAAATACCGAAATTTAATCCAAAGTAAATTTTGATGTCCTGATTCTAAATAAGAATTTAATATAGTGAAAAAGAACATATAAAAGTGAAAAAACTAGATTTTAAAAGGGTTCTCTATCAAAAGGTGGTAAATCGACCTTTTAAAGAATATTAGAGTATAAGTGCTTAAAATTGGATTTCATTCACATTTTAAGATGCTATCTTTTATTCGACAAATGGAAAAAAATTAACAAACATATATAATCATATTTTAGTTTATTCTATTCATTCCCGCCAATAAAATGGCTCGGCATTAACTTCCATTTAAAATAATAATATTATATTATTTGTGTGCAACATAAGATTTCAAAAAAACATGTTGTTCCGTATCAGGTACGCCATCGAACATAGCATCCCTTGTAAAGTAATATTAATACTTAACTCACGAATATTAATTAACATTAAAACATAATATTTTTTATTTACCTGGGATGCTACATCCTTCCACAATTTGGGAATTGCATCCTCACAATTTCAAAACTGGTCATGGAAACATCATTGAGAGTACAACATTAGAAAAAGGGTAAATAAAACTATAACTTTAAATGAAAAATAAAGAAGTACAATGGCTACCCAAGATAACCCCTACTAGGATTCCATATAGAAAAATGTGGATATAGAAGAGAAAACAAACGATCAAGTTCTAATGGAGTGTGATAGAAAACATGATTAGGATAAAGTTAACCACCAGGAAATCAAAAACTCATGATGGGTTAAACAGTCTTTGATTACCCATTAAGAAAAGTAAATGGAATATGTTTTTGATTTATCTTCCTTTTCATAAAGTTGAGGAATTTATTTAAGAGCTTGAATAATAACATAATGAAACATTCTTACTTTTCATATATACTTTCATCCTTTACTAGATTTCTACCACAAACTCATCTTTTCTCCAAACAATGAGTATTCAAGATGACTTGTTCACATTAAAAGTGATATAATCAACTCATAAAGAATCACATAATCCAAAAAATGTGAATAATATATTACTCATGTCTTTAGACATTATCCAAAACCAAAATAGTTAGTATACGATAATATAATCCCCAAAAAAGATAATTTTTACAAAAAGAAAAACTACTCTTAATCTCCGAAATATGTCAAACAATACCCAAAGTTCTACAAAGACCATTAAATAAAAATATTTCCATTAAATTCTTAAAATTAATCCAAAATATGATTGAAACCCAAATCTCAGAATGATTCAATCACATAGTCTTCCAAGATAAATCTTATCATTTTTCTCCAAATAACATCAGTTACTCTTCAGGTATCATACTAGAAAGTAATTAACCTAATCACATATTCTCCATGATAAGTTAATAAATTCCAAATATAACCCAAAATCAACTTATTCGTGATTCATAAAATCATCTAACTAAAAATAATTATATATACTAACTAGAGACTTCACATAGTCCAGTGGTATGCGATAAATCCCAATCGCACTTTGGTTTTGGGTTCGATTCCCACAGCTTGTCTGATGCAATGGGTTGTCACACAGTCTGCATGTTGTCCTTTTTCAAAAAATATATAATTTTATAACATTCCTAAAAGAAAGATAAATACATAAAAAATAACCATAACATGTTTTATCCACAAATGTAATCTAATAACTTTCATTTTTCATACCAAAATGTAATAACCTATAATTTCCTCAGATTCAAGGATCATAAAACCCAAATGGTTTTTTATAACTTTATCCACAAAAGAAAAGTTAATTCTTATTTGAATAAAATTTTCACATATCAATCATCTGGTTTACACATACTAGAAAAATTTTCCAATTTAACCCCATCATTAATACATTCAAACATATCATAGTCCATATCTCTTCAATTCCTAAAATATAGACATCTTAATCACCAAACATCCTTCCTAATCCATTATCCATGTTTTCTATCTTATTCTTTTATACTTAATTATTATAATAAAATCATTCATAATGTCCTAATATTTCAGTAATTTCAAAAAATGAGCTAATAAATAATCCATACCTTTCACAGGACATTTAAAGTTTCCTCATCTTCAATTGGAATGGCCTTAGGAATCTGTAAGTGTATATTTTTATGATCCTATTGATCCCTTTCCCGAAACATCTTTGCAGGACATTTGTTTTTGTAGTGAACATGCACAACACATTTAAATCATTCAATGGACCCCTCGGAAAGAACATCTTTCCCTTTCCTAGAGTCAACTAGATGCTTCCTTTTTCCATGGCAGGTTCTTTCTTTATGACCTTAATTTCCACATCTATTGCATCTTCCAATCCATTTGATAAATTTTCCTAGGTTTTTCTTTCCACATCCTTGACACATAGGTTTTTGAACATACTTACATTTATGATTATTACCTGAACATCCATAGGGATTTGTTTCTCGTATATACAATGCCTTAAAAATAAACATGGTTCAGGTGGTCAATCATGACTCCAGATAGTTGGTTGAGAATAACCACAATATTTCCCATTGCAGCTCCCATTACATTCAGTTGCTCGTTCAGAAAACCATCACAGTTTTCTTTACGTCCAATGTTACTTTGGTTCTTCTTAGATGCATCCATTTACTAAAACCAAAAAGGTTTGTGTGAGTCTATTAGTAAAATCGTCTTATAATATCTTCTAAGGAGGGTAAATACTAAGATATACTTATTCATGTTATAGTAAACTCATTCAAATTATCTAAAATAACTATGACTGTTTCTAAAATCCTAACCACTATGAAAATGTCACTTAGGCTTAATGAACACCCTAACCTCTAAAGTTATCTAAACTGAACTTTGATACCAACTATAAGGACCCAGCCTTAAAACATTACATAATCATGAATTAAAAGAATAATTCAAATGGAGGATCTTTTTAGGTTTAGATTTTCAATGAATTAGGCCATAACTATTAAATTACATATCAAAAATTACAAAGTAGGTGCTTCTACTCAGAAACCATTTTTTCATAAAATAATAACTCTTAAAAAGGGATAATGTTCAGTTCCATATTTTAGATATCATGTCTTTTCCTTGATCCCATCCATGACCCTATTCCACTTTGTGTCTTGTGAAATAACATTTCAAAAACATAGTATGAGCACAAAAAGCTTAGTAAGGGATACAAAAAGAAAGAAAACTGTTAGTTTTTCAAAACAACAAGTAAACCATGAATAATTTATCATTACTAATTCGTTTCACCTTTATGAATTTGTAAATACTTTTCACTGAATAAAATATCTTTGCTAACCCTTTTGTATCCAAAAGATTGCCATAAAACCCATATAAAGAACATATAACATATAAAGGTAACATGGGACATAAAAATACATAAATGGAATAACCAAATGGTCAACATCCACACATATCACTAAATGAAATATTCATATGGCCGACTTCCATAACCAATGCATTGGAGGTTATAACGTAACCACCCATCCTAATTTATCACGGCACCACCGTCATTTGGTTTATCACGTAACCACCCTTCAAATGTCCAAGTTACATTTTAAAATCATAACACATAAAATATTTAAAATATAAAAATTTCACTGATAACATTTCATTTTCAATCACAATAAATCATTTCAAGAATATTGACAAAATCAATTCTTTATCAAACTATTTTCAAAAACCATTTGTAAAATTTAATAAATATATTTTTGAATCAAAGTGTCCCATAACACTTTGAAATTTTTAAAGGAATTAAATTTTTTTTTAAAATTAATGACCTTATAAATAAGTCCTTAAAACCATTATGAAAACATGCTCATTAATGAGAAATATTTATAATACTAAATCTATAAAACATTTATAATGATATTTTAGTTAAAAAAAATTTTAAAAATGTGAGATGCTTGAATATAGATAATTGGGGAATAACATTTAATCAGAACATTATAATATCATGATAATAAAGGTATTCATGATATAATATTCTAAAGGATAGTATATACACCATATAATAGTAAATTGGTGCATAACAACAATGAATTTTCGATGGAATGTAAATTTAGACGAAATTTCTTATAAAGACGGTATCCATAGATTAAGGATAAATAAATTACATAAATATTTGTGAAAAATATAAATACACCCAATATAAGTGTATATTAATCTTAAAAAATCATAGGTCATTCAAAAAATTTTATTTCATGACATAATCAAGAAGTAGAAGTTTAACACCAAGAATTGATATTGGGTTAATAAGTTCCCTTACAGAAATTCGACAGCCAAACGACATCACATTAAAATTCAGAAAATGAGTTGATGAGATAGAAAAGGGTATCTCATCACTTGTATATAAAATTTACATCAATAAGGATATAGAAGAACATATCCCAACATAATAATATGTAAATTAAAATACATGACAAAAAGAGGTCTTTTAAAAAGAGGAGGGTGAAAGATTCCCTCACTGATTTAGTAACTTGAGAAACATACATCCCATGAAAAAAATATCATAAAATGAAGATTTAAATACCTATAAATTATATTATATTACACAAATAATAAAATAATGTTCCATACATACACCATAGAAAAGGAAATAGTGGCAAATATAGCATGAATATCACTGGAATAAAGAGTGAGATAAAAACCCCTTACTACGTTGTAATCAATCGAGTCGTATGACCGAATGTTAATAACCATAAAATGAATCAAAAAATACCATGAATAAATATAATAATGATAATATATAGAAAATTTCATTATATAATACACCACATTCAATAAATAAGTGGACAACAATGGAAATATGAGAGAATTAGAAGTGAAATAAGAAATCCACATACCACGTGTCCGACTTGACTCGCCTATATGTTTTGTGTTCTTCATCAATGATAAAAATAAGTTAATTTATACTTGTTTAAGAATATTTTTCAAGTTTATTATTCCTTTTATATCACTTATTACCCTGATATAACAATTAGTTAATTTTTTTGAGTTCATATCAGACATTTTGTCGATGTTCGGAACTCGAGTCAAAAAATGAACTTGTTATAATTATATATTGTCCATTTGGTAAAAATTCCATTATTTCCAGAATGATATTCATCATTTATATGTCATATATATCATATATATACAGTATATATATGTATTTGTAATAGTACATAGCATTTGGAGATAATAAATGAAATGGACCATCAGTGGAGAGGGTAAGCCATACATACGCATTAATGCTACTTTCATTTCTATTTCATATTTTAATGGAATGAAAAAATTGTGATTAATAATTATATTATAATTCCATAATATTATCATATATAATAACATTAACTCCATCCATTATATGGACCATGTGTGGTTTGAACGAGTCACATCACTTTGAGGGGGAGGTAGTCCGCACTTCCTCAAACGAAATTATCGCGTTTACCCAGAATGGAAACCATAAAGGTATTCTATAAATGGAAAATAAATAAGAATAAATAAAACATAGACATAATATATATAATATATAAATACAGTTCTATATTAATGGCCACCATGATAGGCAGTAAGAGATAATTGAACAATCATCATTTCGTGAGGCGTTAGTTTACCATTCAAAGAAACAGAATATTATTTACCCATTAGATGGAGGTGTGTGTAAGTGTATCTAGAATTATTCTCATAACAACATCCTAAAATATTTTTTATTCTTGTGTTTTTATAAAATAAAGGAATAAAAATAGTTTCGGGGGTTGGATAAGTAAAATAAAACAAAAGAACATAAGATAAGATGTTACCTTTAAATTGGGTAATCCCTTTTGTTTGAACCAAAAGGGTTTATTGAAGTGATTTCTCCCTAAGTTAAGGCTTCTAGGATGAAGAGAAGGATCTTAATAGATTATTAGAGAAGAGGTTGAATGAGCCAAGGGGTATAGAAGTGTGAGAAATGGGTAGAAAGTGAGGGATTTTTATAAAGGAGAGGAGGGGCTCTTTTGGAATGTTTGAAAATATTTATTTATTATGTAATGATTTTCGGTATCCAAAGGTCCAAAAATCTATAATGTCAAAGATGAGGTGGCACATTTTGGAAATAGAATCATCCAATAAGAATTGGACATTTTTTGGATACGGTTTTAATATATATCTTCTTATTTATTTAAATCATTCATTAATGATGTAAACACTACATCATCATTGTGTCATAAATAATTTTATTTATTTGATGTCTAAAAATTATAAAAAAAATTATCATGATGTAGGAAATCTATTAATATTTTTAATTAATATTTATAGTCAAATATATCAATTATATAACCCCACATTAAAATTTTTTTAGTTAGACAATAAAAGATTATGAAATTTTTATTTTTACTTTAAATAAAAAGTTATTAATGTCATTATATTACCCATGTGGCTCCATGGGGTCCCACAATTGACTCTTGGATTGTCTTAGTTGGAATGACTCATTCAATAAGGTTAGTAAAAGTGTCAGAGTAATTTTATATTATTATAATATTATTTTTATCATAAATTACCCAACTTACCTTTAATCGCGGTTAATAAATTTAAAAAGTTACTATTCACCAAAAAATTATTTTCATCCTATTGAACCACATTTTATTTACTAATGAAAACCATGTGTGTTGTATTTTTGAAATTAAATTCATAAAAGCGGTAAAATTGTGTTTTACGCAAATTTGGAGAAGCAGTTTGAAGGTGGGTAAAAAGACGTTAAAAAGTTCAATAGAATATTATTTATCTAATCTTATTATAAAATTACTCCAATTAATTACATTGTATTAATATAGGAAATATGTATCCATTTTTACTTTAAATCAAATTAAAATTTAAAAATAGTTCTTTAAACAAAAATTCAGTTTTAAACTATAACGCATTGTTTTTCACTATTCATCAAAAATTGAATGTTTTCAGAAAAATACCAAAAATTCACACTAGGATAAATTTTATATTCCAAATTCAAAAAAAATATGTCTATTTTATCAAATTAAAAACATAGAAGTTGCATTAATTAATTTTATAATTAATTCCTGTTTTCAAAAAAAGAGTGTGTTTTTAAGTAATAATAAATACCAAAAGATTGATACTTGTTAATGTCCAATTTCAAAGTGAAATTATTGCCAATGTCCAAAATTGGATTAAACGATAAAAATATAATCTATGTAAACAATAAAAACAATTAAAAAAGATAATATAAATATATAAATAAATTAGATTAAAAGGGAGTTTTGAATTAAAATACATCATTTTTCATTATTCATTAAAAATTGAACTTTATCAGAAATATACAAAAATTTCATCCAAAGTAAATTTTCATATCCTGATTCTAAATAATGATTTTATTTACTAAAAAATAACATATAAAAGTGAAAATAACTAGATTTAAAAATAGTTCTCCATCAGAAGGTGGTAAATCGACCTTTTAAATAGTATTAGAGTATATATGCTTAAATTTGGATTTCAATCACATTTTATCCCACTAACATTTATTGGACGAATGCAAATACATTTAACAAACATATATAATCATATTTTAGTTATATCTATTCATTACCACCAATACAAAAACATGACCATAACTACCATTTAAAATAATAATATTATATTATTACTGTGCAACATAAGATTTCAAAGAACCCTTTTATTGCGTGTTGGGTACGCCATCGAACATAACGTCCCTTTTAAAGTAAAATTAATTCATAACTCACAAATATTAATAAATATGAAAATACCATATTTTTATTTACCTGGGATGTTTCAATTATTGTTAATAAATAATGATTTGATATTTTATAATACAAATTAATTTTTGAAATTTAGTTACTATAGTATATATAATTAATTTCATGTGATTAAAATCATTCCATGATAAAATTGGATTTTTTTTAAAATAAATTTTTTAGTGTTGTGTATTTTCATTCTTAATAAACTAAATTGTTCGCCTTAAAAATATTATTATACTAATATTCAGTGTTTTAATATATGAACCAATAAATTAAAGATTATATAATAAAAAATTGATATGAGATAATAGTATAAACACTTATGGTTTAAAAGGATACTTTTTTCTATAATTTTAGTTTTTATTTATATTTGGTATTGTCATTTTATTAAAAAATTGAAAAACATTAAAATTTTAATTTGTATAAAAAAAATAAATTTTAGATTCATCATAAAAAAATTATATGATATTTCTAGTATTTTTGAAAAAATGTTTTCTTTTGGGTAAATTTTAAAATATACCAATTTTACAAATATAGTGACATTTATGGAAATATTTGGATATAAGAATGATATAAAATTATAAGAAACCTTTTAACTAAACAACTATGTATCTAATAAGTAATATTTTTTATTTAATAAAATTGTTTTTAAAATAAAAAACTATTTTTCACATTTCTGAAACTCAATTAATATTTATCCTAATAATTTTTTTCCCCATTTATTTTAATTAATTTTTTTAAAGAATAAATTCAGTTTTGTGTTGATTTTAAAGAAAAATAAATACATGTTTTCCAATTACAAACAAATAAATCTCATGAAAATACTAATAATTTATACTTTTATTCTATAGTCATTTTCATACTTAATAATGTGTTTTTAATTCAATATTAATGTATTGTGATTTTATTATTTTATAAATAATTTTAAATAATTTTATAAATTTAATCGATTGAAATGGATATCATATTTTATATAATCATGGTCAAATTATTTAAAAATTTAATTTATCCTTTTTATTCATGTAAAATTGAATTACTTAAGCAAAATTTATTCACCGTGGTAAATGATAAAGATGGTAAAATAATTAATTAACTCGTAAAAACCTAAAATGTATTATTAACATATCTTTACATAATTTTATGAGTAATTTATAGAACTCCCCACACCTTTCTTGTATTTGTAGTTGAATTTGAACCCACATTCTTCAAAATTTGAAATCTTTTTATATAAAAAATTAAGTATTTAAATTTTTTTATTACATTCACTTATAAGTTGATTAACCCACATCCTCTTAAAATATTATAAACAAATTAATAACTATAATTTTTCTACATAATTTATTTCTCATATAATATTATCCCATATTAATGAGCTTTCGGTCCCAATATATTAACAAAATCACTTTTTAATTAATATTTCTTTCAATAAATTAAATTCTTCTACATATGTATTTTGTACTATGTATTATTATTCCACTTCTTAATCTTCTTTCTCATCACAAATCCTATTTATCACTATAATAACATATTTTTTAAAATAAAATATATACATATATATATAATTTTACCAAATATAAATTATCATGTTCTTATTCATTCATTCATTTTAATGTGCTTATGTTTGGGTTATTTTTACCTCCTTCTTGAATGATGCTATAATTAATATACCATAAATGATTAAAAAATGATAAAATATGGTAATAACATATAATATTTATGAATTAAATATTTTAACATACATTTTAAATGAAAATAATATAATAAAATCATTTTGTAATCTTACTCATCCAATTAATTCTATCATGACATGTTTGGGGATGTTTATCTAACTAGATGAGCAATGCATGTAATTTTTATCACTTATGTTTATGGAAACCCAAGTTATGGTAACAAATTATATTGATAATTTAATGATTTTATTTTCTTTTAATTACTAAATTAGTATATTAATATTTAAATAAATATTACAAAACAACTTTTTGATCAAAAAATAATATCGAAACCATCTTGTTTAAAAATAATTTTTACAAATCATATCTCAAAGTTCAATATAATTAACATTTAATATCATAAAAAATTATTCATATTCTCTTTATAGTAACATGGATATTCGATAAATGATTAAATACTAAAAATAATGTTAGAAATGAGACCATTATAACCAAACAGGCAAGAAACTCTTAAAATCGTTAAATACCAATAATTGATATTACAAAAATTACTAATAATTATATAATTAATTGATATAAAACATTACTGAAAGAGATATTAAAGAGAAATATGGTTATAAATTATATTTTCAATAACTATATAGTTATTATACTTGATGTCAGTGTGGGTCTAAGGGAACATGAATCCAAGGTAAGGGTTATTTCTCCCAATAATATTTCTTTAAGATATATTATATATAATTTTTTTTTCTTTGTATATTTATAAATAATTACCCCCATTGACTTATTATATATAAAATAATTTTTTTAATTTAAATTTAAGTAAAATTTATGGTATTACAAACTATTAATTTTATTTATACATTACATAAGTCAGAAAGAATGTTGTTAACTCATTTTACCATTATTGAGTGATAAAAATTATTTTTTGAATTTTTATTAATTTTTTTGTTACATATTGTGTATTATAGTGTTATATTACATATTAAATTTATTGGATGAATTCCATTTCATTTTATTTGTACCACAAAATGATGATATTTGTAAGGGATTTTCATCTCAAGCATCATTCTTGGATTCTTGTTGCATATTTTGAAAAAAATGTTTATTCATTATATATATACAACTTATATAAAATATTTTATAATGATAATATTTTATTCATGTTACTAAATATCATACTTCGTGTTTTCTCTTTCAAAAGGTTATGATTGAAATTTTATGAAATCCATAACGGTTTTCTAGTATCAATATATCTTCTTACAGACATGTTCCATATTAAACACTTGATTTATTTTTTGTGGTGTATATATTTCCTATAGATGTAATAATATCAAAATTATCAATAAATTCAATGTTTATTTGAGATTAATATATTTCATTATAAATTAATGTTTTTTGATTCCAATGTTTCCAAATCCATATAGGGTTTTTTTTAACTCAACTCTCTTTCATTGAGTTATCTGCATTATTATTGATCTTATTTCTTTTATGTTTGGTTAATTCCACCCTATGTTTTTATTATATTTAACATTATATTACTATAGAGGGAAAATGATGTTTTTATTTCAAATATTCTTCCATGATAAATTTCCTTCACTTAAAAGTATAACACTATTCTGAAAAATTATATTCCTATTTAATGACTATTTTTCATCAATATCAATATTTTTTCTTTAAATAAACAATTTAAATAATTCATTGGAATAAAATATATGAATTATCTCTTGTGATATTCATATTTTTCCTTACCTCATTTCAAAATCAATTTTTATTCCTCTTTTTATGATGGGGGTTTCACCAAAATTATTTAAAAAGGAAAATGGTTTTCCTTTTATTGTCTTTTTTTATTCCACTGAACAATTTATTTAGAAACCCATCATTCCATTTTAAATTATTTTTATTATTTAAAAAAATTAGAAAATAATCATGATAAATTATGGAATGTAAAATTTATGTTCTCCCTAATTTAACTAATTTATGATGATATTAAAAAAATTTCATGAAATATACTTTCATGATATCACATTTAGTATTGAGGTTACCACCCAAGAATATATATCTTTTGGTGTACTATTTCGTGAATCACCCTCTAAAATCTTGTTTGAAATTTTTTCTTTGGGTGATTTAATTTTTCATAACAATCGATCTTCCACTTCAAATAATTTTATGTGATACCATTAAAAATTGTTACCAAACTCATTTTTACCCTAGTTTATTCAGGGTATGATTTGTGATTGATTTTATGTTTTTCATTACCTAACTGAATAGAACCACATAAATTGTCATCTGACACTACAGTTCTCATGTAATACCTATCAAAACATTCTAGAAAACTAAAGAATATTATCCACCATGTTCTATTATCATAATGATGACTATCCCCACAATCCATAACATGTTCTTCTGATTTGATTTCTCCTTTCTCACACCCACCCTGAGAAACATCTCATGAGGTCACCCATACTAACACTACTCTAGGCTAATACTCATATCACTTTCAAGTAATAATATTTAATTCTCATAAAAATAAACTTACATTTTTTTGACATGGGCAGTAACAATTAGTGTTTTACATCTCACTTTTCAAAGGGGGTTACACTATCCCCCCATTTAAAGATAAAATCTCTAATTGGGGACACGAAACATAAAACCCCAGCAGCGCTACCATAGATTCATTGAGCTATTGTATATAATAAAATATTTCAGGACCCATCCACCCGATTCTATGTACTATGTAATCTTACCCCAGGGATCTACTGTTATACCTTGGTTTCCTTCCCATTACACCATCTCCTATTATAAATCAAGGTAAATTAGGAGAGTAGTGATTTTCTCTAAAAGAAAACACATGTACATTCTGGGTGTTTTGTCCTCACTCATTCATACTATTAGAAGCTTCATAGGATTTCACATATCCTAGAACTACTCCAAGATATTTCTTTCTTTAACTATGGATATCTAATCATGTAGGATTCCTATATGAATGGTTAACCATGTTGAAATGTGTTGTAGAATTTTGTCTTCAAATTATCACTTTTCAAGAAGTGCTATAATATTCCACTCATGTCAATAGATTATCATTATGAAATTATTGGGACCCCAGACATTCCTCAAATACATTTTTTAATATTTTAATATCTTATGGGATAAAAAATAATATGATAATTTTATTTTAGTTAAAAAATTTCATAGGATTTGAATATAGACCTAATTTTGGTAATATATGTTCATAAAAGTTTTGTTTGGGTGTGATTTTAGTGATATATATTCAAATAATTTGATCATATATGTGATTATAGTTATTTATCTTTGTAATATTTTTGTGTTAAATTTATTTTGGATAGTTATGTTCAAAATAAATTGTGCATAGAAATTATTTTTATTATTTAAGTTCACAATGTTATGATTCTATATGATTATTGTGCTAAATTTCTATGCATTTTAATTTATTGTCCTCAATGGATCATGATTAAGATCACATAAATCTATACTCATATACAATGTTATATTTTTGATAATTTTATATTACATTTCCTTATATTATACCTTATAAACAAATCATTTCATTCAATGTTATTTTAAATGATATATTTCCCACATGATCTTATTTTCTCAGATTCTTATGATTTTAACCTCAATGATTTATTGATAGTTTTTTCCCTTAATAAGTGTTTTTATCACCCCTACTTATGTTTTTCATTCAACTAGTTATAGAAATGAGCATAACATATGAGATTATTAAGATGATGTTTGTTATGGTGATATTTTGAAGAAATTATCAAAAATATGTGATATGATATTTATATACATATAATCTCAATATATATTAGACCTTTGTGTTTTGGGATTGTTTGATTGTTATGATGGGCAATATTTTTATTCACAAAATATATATAAGTTTGTCTTCAGATGTCTCACTTGTTATCAAATTCAGAAGTAAGGTAATTTTTTTGGACTAGTTCTAGTAATGTGTGTTTGGGATCTTTCATTTTGTGTCATACTAGGGATTAATTATCTTTAGGGTTATATTATTTTATATTTGGGATTATGAATATAGAAACTTAATGAAATAATAAGTGATAATTATAAATATAAAAATATTCTAACATTTTAGTAAATTAAATAGTATGTGTTTTTCTTCAAATGACATTAATTTCTCAATACAAACATGTGGATTTTGTCTCTTTGAAAAATTCACTTAGGGTGATTAACCCCAAAAAGAAATAAATGTATATTAACTCGATCTCTACTGGGTATAAAAAAAGTGAGCCTAACTGAACACATAGTTTGAAACTCTGATAAAATTTGATTTAGTGATTCAAAAGGTGCATACAAATAATAATAAGTGATTAAATGAAATTTAAGTATTTAATTGATAACTATTCGTGTTAGAAAACAAAAAAAAATATTACCATGGATAACCTAGATTGAAAACAAGATATATGTAAGTTATAATATATGGGTGATCTAATATATAACTATATGATTATATTTCTATAATCTTACTTTGTCTTTATATAACCATATTAGTTTTATTAAATGAATGGAAATATGATCATGAAAATGATTTTGTGAAATGAATGTCCCAATAAACGCTTAAAGAATCATATTTTGGATAAATAAATTCCGAGTCACACCTAATATAGTTTGATTTATATCTCATTAGAAGTTATGTATTAGCACTTTTAATTCTTATAAATACATTTAATTATTCTCATTACATTCTAATAATTAAAATTTTAATTGATAAAATTTGTTTAACAGGGAGAATATAACACATTGATGTTCTAGTATAGATTTCACATTAAATAAATGGGGTGTTAAATATATTGATTCATACTCAAGTCAAAATTAAAATATACCACTATATAAACTATTAAAATTAATTATAAACGTTAATACATAATGTGAATACGGTATGCAATTCTATTTAGAAAATTATAATAAAAATAAATCCTCAAGTAAATAAAAAAATAGTTAATTTATTTATTATGAAAACATTTATTATAAACACTTTCCATTATTATTATTTAATAATGATTTTATATATTTTAATCCCAATTAATTTACTGAATTTAATAAATTTTTAATCAATAATTAATCTGATATGATTAAAATCACTTAATGTTAAAAATGAATGTTTTTCAACGAATTGGTTTTTTAGTGTGGTTCATTTTTTCTTTAATAAATTAAATTGAAACTTTTAAAATATTATAAAATTAATATGAAATATTTCAATTTATGAAATCGTATATTAATAGTTATTTTGTTAAATATTTATAATTAATATTATTATGAACACATAAATTTTAAAAAACTCATATTTTTAAAAAAGTATTACTTATTTATATTTTTATTTTCATTTAAGAGGTAAATTTATAAGTTTTTGCAAATGAGTTTCATAAAATAAAATTAATATTGGGATTAATCATATCAAAATTTTATTAGGGTGAATTTTTAAGAATTTTTTAAAATTTTTATTTTTGGATCAATAAAGAAAATATTGATTTTATAAAAACATTTAATTTTTTGGAAATTGAAGGATATAAAAAAGAAATAAAAAAATATTAAATATTTTTCAAAACATAATATGAATCTAATAAGTAATATTATATATTTAAAAATATTATGATTAAATTATTACCCTATGATTTGAATTTCCGAACCAAAAGTAATATTTTTTCTTGAAATATATTTTACATCATTTTATTTTAATTAATTATTCATAATATATAATTTTCTATTCTCATGAAAATATCCAACCTTTATAATTTTAACCAAAACCAATTTTAATGATAAAACATATGTTATTAGGAATAATTTATTTAATGTGTGATAAATTTATTATTTTAAAATAAATTTTAATCAATTTTATAAATTTAATAAATTTAAATGGATTTAATTTTATATATAAACATTTATATATAAGGTTTAATGGTTATTTAAATATTTATTCACAACAAAATGAAATCTGAATGAAAATGTATGTTTCTATAGTGAAGGATAAAATGGTAAAATGTCTAGATCATTGATAAAAACCTATAAAATCATAAAAATGTTTCATAAAATGAGTTAATTGGGACTTTATAGTCCTACTATATCCTATTATTAAATTTTATTCCGATTTTATCCCATGATCCTATGATTTTTACATTCTTTTTGTATTAACTATTAAGCATCTATAAAAAATATGTCATTACCATTACTTATAAAAGGATACTTCCACTACCCATCCAAATACACTCTGTAAATTATAATACCATCAATTAATAAACCTGATTTCACTCCCAAATAATACACTCCAACATTATTGATCTTCTAGACCCTGATATCTCTCAAATCATTTCTAAATCAAGTAGGTTTCCAGTAAGTGATTAAATTTTTCAACATAATTATTTTCTTCTATCTTATAATTCATAAATTTATTCTTATTATGACACATTTTAAATATTATTTATCTCTATAATAAAATATTTAGGGATTCATCAAGAATATAAAAATTTAATTTTACCACTATCAAAAATCATGTTTTGATTCATTCTGTCATTGTAACATGAGTTTTTTTGGATAAGTTATACCAATTATATGAATGATGATATAATGAATATATCTTGAATGATTAATAAATATTAACAATAGGTAATACTATATATTATTGTTGATTTTATGTTTTTTTCATGAATTTTAATGATAATATGTTAAAAAATAATTCTGTAATCAGGTTCATACAATTATTTCTAGTATGTTCTTCTTTTTTCAGTTTGACAAACAACATGATGGATTTTATGAATTTTAATCATAGATTGTTATGAAAAATTAATTTTTATTAATATATTTTGTTTACATAAAAATACTAAATTGTTTCTATTTTTTAATGGCGATATTAGTATTTAACTCCATATTCTAAAAAAATCATTTGTTTGATAATAGTTACATAATAAAACTCATTTTGAATATCTTCATTGTTAATAATAGCTAAAAATTCCATATAATTAACATGAAACCTAATAAATCATGAAATTAAATCTATTTTCACAACCATATCTATAGATGATATGATAAACCCATAAAAATTAAGTGAAAAATGAGATCATTAATCAAAATAAGATAAAAAATGGTTAAACCCAATAACTACTGATAATTAAAATAAACAAAAAATATGTGATACTTATGTAAGTAATGGGTATTAATGTATTTCAAAAGAGGCAATAAATATAATAAAGGTAATGGAATTGATGTTTAGTAAGTATATGGTTATTAAAAATGATTTCATATCATGTTTGACTAAGTATGAATAAATGTTAACAATTATTTATCTCAATTACAACTCCATGAAACATGACCTATATTATATACTATTTTACTTATATATATTCACTCACTTCCAAAATTTAATTATTATATATTGAATATATTTTTTCATAAATTTAACATTCATTAAATCTATCCCATTCATTTTCATATGACGTATTCTTTACCTAAGTCGTAAGGGTTGTTGTTAACTCAGTTTACATTTGTTTATTTATAGAAATTATTTTAAAATTTGTTCTTCAAAGTTTTATTTAATGTAAAATATTTTTTTTATATTCCTAATTTCATTTATTTTTATCTATATTCATTTCTCATGATCTCTTTTTTAGGTGATTATTTTCCCAAAATTATGATATCTATAAGGGTTTTCTAGCTCAAACTTCTTTATATAAGACATGTTTCATACTATGAACTTATTTTCATTGACAAGGTGTACATGAAAACTATTTATATTTTTTTATTATAATTATCATTTTTCATGAAAATAATTTTATATTTCATATTTTATCTTTGAACATGTTATGATACAATTGTTACCAATGTTTTCATGGTTTCCCAATTCAGTATTCCATCTTTGAGACAAGGAACATATTTACCACTTATCTTCTTTTGTGTGGTGTATATATTTCCCATGTATATATTTATTTCTAAAATTTCAAGAAATTAAATGTATTTTATGATTTTTTTACGGTTTTTTATTTAATTTATATTGATTATGATGTTACCAAATTCATAAGTGTTTTGGTTAATGAAACTTTGTTTCCTTGAGTTATAAGCATATTTCATTAACATCATTCTTATATGTTTTGATTATTAAACCCTAATGTTTTATTATATAAAATTTCCTACTTCAAAAAGATGAAAATTTAATTTATAATACAATCATTCTTTTTTCATTAATATCTTTGGCCTAAAACTATAATATTCTTAATTATAATTGACATCTACTCCAAAGAAACTTTTTCTACAATATCACTATTATTTACTGACAAAAATGGTTTCCATACTTATTTATATATCCAAATATGAATTATATATTTTTATTTTTAACATTTTAATAAACTCATTACAAAGAAAATTTCAATTACTTTTTTTAGGATTTGGGTATCAAAAATTGTTTTTTAAAATATTGACTATTTCTCCATTAATGATCGTATGTTTTATATTCCATTTTTTCTTTCATCTAAAAAAATTATTATTTATTTCTAATTTATCCATTATTGATATCTTTTTTAAATGGTGTCTAAAAAAATTTTATTTTAAATTTTCTAAATAATATTTTGGGGGTGAAACGTAACTTCATATTCTGATGATAATATAAAAAATGGTTTATGGAATATATATTCATGTTTTATCTCCCATTTCAGTATTTATCAACAAAATATATATCTCTTTTAATATAATACATCTTAAATCATCAACTATATTTCATTTGTTAAGTTTCATTTTCGGTGATTTAATTTTGGGTATCAACCAATCTAACTCCAGAATTCATTTTATGTCATACCACTTGAAAATTTAATAAACCCCAATTTTATTTCCATAGGTTATTCATGGTATGTCAAATGACTTATTTTATGAGGAATCGATGTGTATACAGTATTACGATGTCAAATATGGGGTATTATAGATCCTTTTAACTCATTGGTTATGGATTTTATATCTCATTGGATAATAAATATTTCATGCATATGATTATGGTTAATAATTTTTACAGTATTAGTGTCTGGATGTTATTGGGGTAAGATATTTTCAAGAAATATTTCCCTAAAAATAATTTTAGTTAATTAAGTTCTAATTATTTGACTATATAAGTGATTTCAGTTGTCTATGTTCAGAAAATTTATGTATTGAAGATTATTTGGATATCTATGTTCTTAAAAAATTAATGTGTATAATTCATTTTGGCCATATATTTTTAAAATGATATTATTCCTTAGGTATAGTATTTTTATACATTTCATTGTTTCCTTACTTTGATATCCTCGATGAATTATGATTATTTTTTCTTGATTTTATACTCTTGTACCATTTTATATGTTTCGTCATTTGATATTACATGCAAATATATTTTTTGTTATTAACAAATCGTAATGTACTATATTATTGTTAACAAGTTATTTTTCTCCTGATCATGTTTTCTCACATACCTATATTTTTACCCCAATGAAATATTGATATGTTTTTTCATTACAATGTGATTTATCCCACCCATTCTTCAGTTTTCCATTCTCCATGTTAAGTAGATGGTTATAACAAATTATATATTTATGATGAATTATGGTATTGCAAAATTATATATAAATGTCCAAAAATATGGTAAATAATATTTTTATATATCTAATATCCAAATAAACTAATCCTTCATATTTTGGTATTGTGATACAGTTATGAGATATAATGTTTTCATTAAAAATATATTTGTAACATTGTATTTATCTTTCTAACCTTTTATCCAATCCAAAAAATATGTATTTGTTTTAAAACTAGATCTAGGAGTATGGTTCTAAGCTCATTCAATGCTTCTGTGAGGTAAGAGACAGCTTTAAGTATATTTGATGTTGTTATATTAAAACATTTGAAATTTTGGGAAGTATTATATACCATTTTAAATGGAATTTTTATAGATAATTTAATGGTGATACACAAAAAAAAATAATTTCATAATTTTCCTAATAAATAAACATTACACCTAAAAATACATTCGATAACAATTTTCACTGGAATGTTTTAGTGAAAAAGGAATAAGATGAAGAAAATTCGTACTTTATAGAATTTTATCATTAATTAAAATCAAATTTAAAAGATATAATAATTTAAATGATAAATTATGATCAAAATGGATCCAAGGAAGAGAATTAACCAATAGGTATTGTTGAACCCAAGTTTCCACTTAAATAATCTCTTAAGGAGTTAGATACTCAATGTAAGATAAATAATAATATATTAGGTTTTATAAAAAATATGTTGAAGAAAAATATCTCAAAATTAATCTATTATATAAAGTTAGTGAGGAACAAGGTGTTTCTTATGAATCTTCTGAAAAAGTTATGGACATTATATAGAAAATTTAAAAACAATCTAAGGTGAATAATGACCTTATTGGTTGTTTCTAGGAATAATAAAAAAGGGTTTAATCCCATGTAGTGGAAGCAATAAAACTAAGGGGAAACATGATTTGGGAATAAAATAATTATTTCAATATAATAATTTGTAGTGAAGAAAGTTTTCTGATGAATAACTAACGTGAAGAAATGGACAAGGTACAAAAGAATATCTTGAGGGTTTAGAATGATCAATACGCAATTCCATGGGTAAAAGAGAAATTTTATTTGAGGTTAAATATTTTAAATTTTAAATATCTATTATAAAGTACGATATAAATATAAAGATTGGTTATAACACTCAACCATTAAGATTTTATCAAATAGTGAGAATCTATTCAGAGGATAAAATCATTTGGTTTAACAGTATAATTACATTCCATGATATAAAGTGTAAATGTTTATCTACATGGTCACAAAATGATATATGGTGTTGATTAAGAAATCTATTTTAATAAATAAGTACATAGAAGTTAACAATTGTGAATGAAAATATATAGAAAACCTCTAATAAAAAAATATTTTTATAGAAATAATCATTATTTATTTAAATTAAATAAAAATGTTATAAATTACTGGAAATTATTAAATATAATTTATAAATTTTTATGTGCAATGAGAATGAGAATAATTCATATAAAGGTTTTTTCCCAGTTACACATATTAAGGTGTAAAAAATTATTTTATTGAGAATTTTAAGTGATTAGAAAACATGTTGGATTAATTTTATTATTTCAAATTAAAGTTGATTTTACATTATGGGATTCATTAATAAATTTTTAGATTTGAGAATTATATTTCAAGTGTTTTTTGTGGTTTTTGTTTTACTAGGAGTTTATCATACTTCACTTTATCTTTGGGAGAATTTGGAAGAGTAAATGAAAAGATAGATTCTTATCTGGAAACCACAGAAACTCTATTGAGAGGACACCATTATTACAGTGGTCAACTTGTAGATATATAGCTATAACACAACCATTAAAATTTATGTGGAGTTATAAAATAACACTAGTGACAAACTAGGAATATTTTTCATATGATTTTTATTAAGATAAATAGTGTTGTTTTTTTCTAATCTATAAACCCTTGATTGCTCTCATTATTCCCTATATTTTCTCTCATCTAAATGAATATCTTGGTATTTACTCTAAATTCCTTAGATATTTCATCATCCCATTATATAATTGATCATGGATTTGAGTATAACTATTCCAGTAATGGGATAAGTAATCTTATATTTATCTTCTCCCCACTCCCTTTATTTCTCCTATTCTTATTCTCTTTCATTGAGACGGTTCACTGATTAGGTATTTCAAGTAAATCGTAGTGAAATTATGATTAATTATTTTTATATTTTTATTTATGTTATGTAATATCTATTTGGGTGATTTATAACCTCTTCCACACAATATTTATAAATCCTGATTACTCAATGATTTAATTCAGTTTTCATGATTTCATACATTGATTTATAACTCTTTAGGCCTATTTTATTATTATTTATGTTGTTATGTATTTGGTTTTCTGTTAAAATTAATATGAAAATTTTTTTGTGAGGATTCGTGATAATTTAATTAGAGTGATTTAAATAGTTTATTTATTTAATAGTGGGAATTTGTTTAATGCTCAGGAGGATTAATTGGTTGAAAGTTATAGTATTCCTTAGGATAATTTGTGTTGGATGAAGCTTTCCAATGGTTAAGGTAGGGGTCTAAAATCCATGGTTGAATTATTAGTTTGAACTTGTGATATTTCTCCAAATATATTATATAATTTATAATCTAGAAGGGTCATTTTTTTAATTTTTATAAACTAATTTTTTCCAATTTTATTTTAATATAAAAAAATTAAAATGCCTATGGTTATTTTGATTAAAATTATATATTTGGTTGATTTATAATAATTTACCTTAAAATAATATCATTAAACCAAAAGAAAATAAGAATCATTATAAATTTTAGTATACAAATTATGCACAGAAAATCCAATATCAATTAAATATGATGATTACGATGGTTGTAATAATATCTTCTCTTACTAAATTATGGAAGTAAAAAATCATAGAAGGGGTTTTTATTCATGTTTGACTGATTGATCATAAAAAACATTCCTTATTATTTTTCAGATCCAACCTATCATGTTTTTTGATATATTATCTAAAATATGAGGAAATCTATTATCTTTTGTTTTAAATATTGTTTCCATGATTTTTTAAGCACGCATTTTATTAAATATTTAATACAAAACACTATTTTTGGTCATTCAATCTTACTATAGAAAGACTATTTATAAGATAATGATTCAAACATATCTCCGGTTACGTGTTTATTTGGTGGTGAGGTGATAGTGGGTTTGGTGGAATGAAATGTGGTCTCTAATATATTTCTATCCTTTAATACCAAAATGTATTATAAATAAAATATAATTCATTGAAATATTATATTTTACATAATATTATGTGTAAATTGCTTCATGGAATATTTCAGGCCTAAAACTCATATCTTCAATTTACAAAACCACTTCTCCATTAAGAAACATAAATTCATTGAAAAGAATAGATTTTATTCAATGTGATTAAATTTTATTTAAATTTTTAATTAAAATAATAAGTTTACATTTAGATTTTGAAATTTTATCCTCAATTTTATAAATACCATTTTTAAAGTAATATTTTTTTAATAAGTTTTAAATAATTAATACTTATTTTAAACAGAACCTTTCCCTTTTGAATCACGTTTTTTAATCTCAAACCATGTATCTCACTTCATTATTTTTTAGAATACTATAAATAAGAATCAGTTATAAAAAACAAAATACGTTATTCAGTATCTACTTTAAAACTAATTTTTCCTATATAATTATTGGAATTGTGTTTATTGGGGCCTTGTTTAACTTTTTGTTGTCAACCACTTTATATTTTAAATATAATATGATTTTCCATTTGAGTTTCATAAAGAACCATTTAAACTTTTATTTTTGAAATTTTTTATTAAAATTAAAAAGTTAACTATCATCAAAATTTAGAATCAATGAATTCAAATATGATTTTTCCCAGTTTTGTTCACTATTAATCTCGTGGTGAATATTTTTATTTGAAAATGTATATTTCTTTTTCAGTTTAAGAATAATGGTAATTGTTATGGTTGAATTATTCTTGATCTTGGATTCTAATTTAATAGTCTATGATCATGCTAGTAGGTTTAAGAAAATGTGAATATGTAATTTAAATAATAAATATTTGAATTATTTTTTCATCTAATGACATATAAGGTTGAATGGGATGGATTTTTATCCAGACTACTGTATAAACCTTTCCCCTATTCTATTGGATGGTATTTATCCCTAAATTTTTATACTCTTTCCCCCATCTATGGGGTGGTTATTTGTTCCTTAACTTAATAAAAATTTGTATTCAAGCTATATATCATTGTTAATTACATTATGACTCCTTCCCAAATACAAGGCAAGCCTAGAAGAATGAATGTCAGGTATAGACCATCATGGTGTAGTTAATTTCTTTTTGATAGCCAATGAAACATAAATGAGTTATTTCATATTAATATTAATATTTATTTCAAATATAATAGAACTATATAATTATATAAGTAATTAAATGAGTAGACATGTCCACACATACACCTGGTTATTCATTGTTGAGTTAAGGAATTTTATTGGTTACCTGCTAATTATCTATATTTTTACACACAATATATAATCTCTGATGGACATACATCTTTTTGTACTATATTTTCGGTACATATAGAATAATTGATGATTGTTTCATGTCAGGGTGATCCAAGAATATTAGTGGGATAATCTCTATTTCTATTTTCAGCTCTAAATCATGTGGGATGGAAGAAAATTTGGAATATCAACATTTTTATATGTCCTTTAGATGACCTAATAATTAAATTAAATTAAATTGAATCATTTTAAATTATTATTTTTAATATATCATAAAAACACACCATAAAACCAAGAGGTTTAGTGTTTTATATATATTAGATATATAACTAACTTGTTTACAAAATTTTTAAAATCTCTCACATATATAATTTACACATGATATCATTATAAACATATCATATGTAATATCATGTTTCAAAACCTGGGAAATGGAATTATAATAATGGGGATCTTGAATTCTTAGTTATTGAAAACAACAAAGATAACAATCTAAGATCATTAGTAAGAAAATTTTGATTATATAGAAATTATAACAAAATAAAGATATATGGATAATACATATGTATATCATACCAAATAAAAAATATAACATAAACAATGATTTATTGAATAATTATTTTAGTATAACATAATATAGAGATTATGGGATTATAATAACATGATTAAATAATCATGATCCTCGAAAACATTACATGTGAATAATAATGTGTAACATATATAATCCTATAGGTTCATTAATTTTATAGAGGCACACTACCTATACCATCATCACATATTTTTAGAGTCCCATGGTGGATTTGGTTAACCCCTTATTCCCATACATATAGTGTCTATAGTCCCACATTAGATTAGGTTCATTCCGTAGTCTCTCACATGTCATATTCAAAGATATAATTATTTTTCAAATTTATTATATAGAAATATAATTTCATATCCACACATATTATAAATAAATTCATACATATTTCATACATATATATTGGAAAACATTTATAATTCCTTTCTATCATAATTAACACATTGGAATAAAATTATTTTCATGAAAACATTTAAAAAAACATGATCATATAAAATATAGAGAAATAATGCTGATGGTTTTATTATATCATATATCTATTTATGCATACGTAATGTTAATTAATGATAAAATTTATTAAAATAATTTTTAATATAACTAAGTAATTACATGTAAAAAAAGAAGTTCCTATTTATATTTTTAATAACACGTATTTAAAAGTGGAAAAATTTTTAAACAATGAATATGAAAATTACCTGGAAATAAATGAAAATAATGTGTATTATTATTATTAAATGAAAATTAATATAATAATGGTGAAATTTATTCTTCTTAGAATCATTAAAAAAATAAATATTATTTTCACACTATTATAATGGGAGTTAAAGTAAACAAAATATAACTTCTTTGAACACATTAAAAATAATACTTTATAACTTCTGGGAGAATATTGAATTGTAATATATAATTTTCATAAAATATTATTTATGTATATATAAAACCATTCATGATATAAGATAAATAATATGGATAAAGGGGATGAATATTATTTACTAAAAAGAAGAGTTAATATTAGTTCCACTTATTGGCATCCTATTGGTTTAATTGTGAATAAATTGAAAATAAATAATAATAAGACATGTAAACCCTAGAATATAGCCCAGGGAGAATAAAATAATAGTATTTTATAAAAAAATAAACAATTCCATATAATTTATACTTAATAAAAACAACCATGATTTGAAAGTGGGCAGGATAATAAATGCATACCATAAACATCTGATGAGTCTGGCATTCTCTAACTCCATGTTTAAAATATTTTGGTTAGTTATACGTATTAATAATAACATTATGTATATTTATTTTACTTTACCACATTCATTTAAAATTTCTTTTTACCCATATATTATTTTTATATATATATAAATAATATCTAGGTTTTAGTTGTTTCTTTTCTCCACACGTGTTTGGGTTTGGCGATTCTAAACCATTATTCTTTCTATTTCTTTTATTATATTATGGATTTTTATGTATATTTGATATATTAATTTGGTATATTTTTATATTATCATCCCCATTTCTTAGAACTGTTGGTGATTCTTCTCATAGAATAATTAAAAATATCTTTTTGAAAAAAATTAATCCAATTAAAAGAATTGATTTTATTAATGAATATATTTTTATATATTACAATAAAACAGTTATAAAAAAAAGACTAATATTCATAATTATTTTATTTTATTACCATTATATATTTTTTCCCTAGCCATTCATAGTGAATAAGTAATAAAATACTACATATTTGTGTTTTAACATACCAAAACAAGAACACCCTATAACGATTGAATGAGTAATAATATATTATTTTATAGTAATCATATAACATTTATAGAAGATTAATAATTAAAAAATAGTTTTTAAAAAAGTGTAATATTCTAGTCAATAATAGATATAAGATGAAGATAAATAATAATTCTTAAGATAAGGATAACACTTTTTTTGACGAACTGAATATCTTTTTATAGAGCCTCTTATAACGGAGGGATATGGGACCTGTAATTGAGACCAAAGGTCCTAAAAACATAATATATGTTTTTGAGAGTGAGAATTTTTGTAGGTAATCAATATTAATTCTAAGGAATGTTATGTGTTGAGGAGGGTAGAAGATGGGTCCTCTTATAGGTGAGCATCAGTGTCATTTTCACAACTACCCATTATATAATGTATAAGGTTTTCATTTTAAAAAGGAATGTGAAATAAAGTAAAAATAAATAGATAAGAGGTGAATATAGGTTATTAATTACATTATATATCCATTTAATGATATGTTTTTGTAACATTTTATGGCCTTATCCCTTAATTTAACCTTTTATCTAATCTGAGTCTTTATTGGTGTAACTAACTTTTACCTCAGTAACTAAGTTATGGTCATAAAATGTAACATAACATTTTATTAAAAATTAGAAATTATGATCTGAAATATTAAAAAAATTCTACTAGATCCAGTTTAAAATGGTGATAATTGTTTTTTATAAGACAATGCATAATGAATAAAATAAATTAGTAGCCTATATTATAAGAATATAAATGAATTTATCCTCATTAATTACCAAATAATAATCATTAAATGATTTATTATATCTTTGAATATATATATATATAATTTTATTATACTCCATACATAAATTAATATAAATTTAACTTTTAAACAAAAACATATATAATATATTTTTAAAAATGGTGTTTTTTCACAAAACATTTTATTTTGGACATGAACAATTAAATTAGTTTTATTTATAAGAACATAATTATTTCAAGTATGTTAGTATTTTTACATAATATTTCCTTTAATTTTATTAATAAATTTTATTTATATCATTCCACAACAATGAATTTGACACAAATATATAATTCATAAAAATGGTTTCTTTATAATCAATGATATTTTCCAAAGTAAATTAGAAAATTTTTAATTTTACAAAAATATTAATTTATTAAAAATATATTTATTTTATCTACCTTATAATTTATTTCATTTTTAAATTAAAATAAACCATTATTAACTTTATTTCAGGGTTGTGGGATCACAATATATCAAAGCCACATGATTTATTCAAAGCTAAATGCATATATGAATCACAAAGTGTAACACCTGATCCTAAATTATAGTAATTAGACATAATATTTTAATAAAACTATACAATAATAAACATTTAAAAATGTCATGTCACAAAAATTCTAATTTTATATGATAGATATCAATTTTAAACTAAATGTTTAAAATAATTCAAGAGAGTATTCTTGAAAATTTCACGTATAAATATTATTTTTAAATTAATTAAAAATTTATTATTTTAGTATTCATAATTATATTTATAAAAAATTATTACAATTTTGTTAATTAAAAATTAATTTATTGAAAAAATAATATAAATAATGATAAAAAAACTTGGAGGTAATATGGGATTTTGTTTAGAAAACTATTTTTAAAAGAAAAATGTTTATAAATCTTAATTAATCAAAAAAATATTTAATGAAGAATGATTTAAATTAGATTTATAGATTAAATATCTAAATATATTAATTGAAATCGATATCATGACTAATAATTGTCCTATATTTAACATAATATCATCATGTGATTGAAAGACACATTTCTTGAAAAACTATTTTCCAGCATGATTTATGGGTTTATTTTTAAATTTAATTATACCAATTATATAAATTGAATTATATAAAATATTTTCCATACTTCGAATCGTCATAGTTATTATTTCATAATAATATTGACATATTTGTATGTCATAATCAATTGTAAAAATAGTAAAACATAATTACTCTGGTTACGTTTGAAATGGGTTTACTAGGGGTTAAACATAATGATAAGGGTATGTTTACCAAATAAACATGTAAAAATTTAATTTTATTGAAATATTTTTACTTTTTCATATCCCAAATTATAATATAAGTTTATTTATAAGAATTTTTCTTGATAATTTCGTTATCATTTTGTATTCTTTTAAGAAATTTCCAAGATGATTCCAAGAAGGTCCCCTCACCAACTTATAAAAAAGAACCCCCCCGCCTAACTTATTCACTCATTCTAAACTAAATATATCAAAAAAACCTCAAAAATAGATATCTCTAAAATCATTATCCACATTATAGAGTTTTTTTCTACCCAAAATAACATTCTTAGTGTCTTTAGTTAGTGATCATAGGGAGGTTTCTCTTAAAGAATGTAATCATCTTCATCGAGATCTTTATTTATACTAAATATTTTATAACCCGAAATTATGACTTAAAAACTCCAATATAATATCACTCAAATCATAAATATACTGATATTTTCATGACCAGCCTTTACTAAGATGAGCTAAGGGACAACAGATTGACATACCCTTCCTTCCTCAAGTTAAAGAAGATATAATGACCCCCGAGACCCGCCTTCAAAAAGCCCTGGATTGGAGAGTAAAACCAAGGGTATATAATCATGCGTAATATGGAAGGAATTACCCTTTTTATTTAGTAGGATTGGGAGATAATATCATAAATACAAACCAACAATAAAACTAGAAGTAAAAGTAATCCAGAACAACCTATTCCCATATGCATGTTCCACAGAAAGTTCTATAAAGTACATGAAAACTCCAATGTGACTTACCAAAAGAAATGAAAAACATTAAAGTCAACGGTCACAGAGTTCGAGATAATAGGGTCTGGCACAATTCTCGGTGTCCTCCTAGAAACCAGAAAGTAGTTTTATATACATAGGGTGAGTATATATGTATACTGAGTAGGTAAAACCAAAATCAGTCTTGCATAAGTGGGTTGGCATTCTAATTCCCTGTGAGAAAAGGAGATATACAAAGCACCTAGAAATGAAACTATCCACCCCAACCTCACCAAGGAACACTCCCTAAATAACGCAAGTCAAGTAAATTAAAAGTAATAACACATTGATGATTGGGTACCCCGCACCACTTTCCCACTTGTTATTGATGAAATCCTATGCGTTAGACCTCCCCTGCCATTCTCACCGCAGTCCCACTGCAAACCCAACAACAACGTTTTTGGCCACCACAACCACAAATCCCACCTGCAGACACCTGACCCACAACAACCACAAACATCCCTTCCTGAAGACACCTACGACACAACAACAACCACAATGACCAAAGACACCTAGCCCTCATCCCAAAGTCACTTGGGAAACAAACTGCCCGTACACACCTAGGCCGACCACCACAAATTCCCTTCCTAAATATTCTTGGTCTATAATGAACCTTCAACCATCATGGCCTATCCAAAGAGACTTTTTCTACTCAGGTAAATGATAAGAAAGGTATCTAATAAGAATACACTCGTATGAGTATTGGTAAAAACACACTCCCACGTGTAATGGGGGGGTTCAGCATGAACTGCTAAACTTGGGTGGGGCGTGAATAAGAAACATACGAACTAAATTATTCATATAGGTAAATAAGCACTCATCCCAACATAGGGGTTCCAAAACCATGCCGATACACAAACACCATTTTTACTATTCATTCATAAAAGGCACAATAGCTACAACCAAGTAAAAATTCATTCCCCAAAAACAATTTGTCATCGAACCCATTCATTTTATCATATTCAAGTGATTCTATTTATGTAATCCTTCAATACCGGGCAAATTTTAGTAATATACACAAGCTAGGGAAGGAAAATAGACAACTATTAATTTAAGAATTCACACCCATTTCTCTCGTAATGTCACAACAAAAAAGGGATTCGTGAGATCCCTCAAAGTTCGGAAACTAAATAAATCCCCAACAGGTAGCCTCACACATCCCCAAATCCACAAACTAACAACTTCTCTACAGGGGATCCCATCCACATCCATGTCACATCAATAGCATCAAGCAGAGAAACCTAAAACATCCCCAGAATGGAACAAGGGTGTTTTTATATTTTAAATACACCATTAATTTAGTAAAGTCTTTACGTTTGGTTAAACGGGGTGTCCACACAAGGATTATTATTCATTGTTCATCCATCTCATCAACGAAGTTTACGTGAGTAACCATATTTCACATTTCAGCCATTCGGTCACAGTATTTTCCAGAAAAAAAAAGTTAATTTTTGCACAAGAATGGACCACCATTAACCACGATTTTCAGTGGACATAATCCCATACAATTAACAACATATAATAAATGAGAAAAGAGAACAGCAGCATCATCAAACACACCCCATAATTCTTTGGAATCAATTTATTATCTTTATTAAGGTTTGGATTTTTCTATCCCCAATGGAACATCATCATACCCACCTCGTATGATACACAGTAAAGAGAGATGAAGGAAAAATCCCTACTTAGATGAATAACGATTAATGTTTTTCTCCTCACACCTAGATCTGGGGATGCGCGACTTGAAGGGGAGGAACTTCATGGACTCCAAGAGTGATTAGGAAAGGCTCCACCACAGGTGCACCTCTATCCTTGGGAAGGGGGACTCAAAACACACCAAATAAATGAAAAGAGACTATCCAAGAAGAATAAGGAATATCGTGTGATAAAATGTGAGATCTTGGAGTCACGAGATATGAAAACACAAATGTCTTTAAAGGTATATTTTGGTTATCCACCTGGTTGGGTGGTTTCACTCAAATGAAAGAATTTTCATTTAATAATTCTCATCAGAGAGGTGTCCATAATGGCTGCAAGTTAAAGGAATTACTTTAAATAGTTTAAAATGTGTCAGAGGGGTGGAACTAGAATTTATGAGAAATAGGGTGTGATAGTGAGGAAAAAACCGCACATTTTGGTAAGTCAAGGGTCACATGGATATTGGGGGATTTTAGATATCATTTATAGGATTTAAAATTCTTTGAAAGGGGTATTAAAACACTTTTACCTTCAAAAGATATGTTGCGGGAGTAGAATAAAAGTTGGAACAGGAAAAAAACAAATGGTGGGACACCGTTTGGTGGGACACCCTCACAGTACCACCATTATGGTGCCACCCTCACGGTGCCACCCTCACTTTTCCACTATCACAGTGTCACCCTCATGGTGCCACCGTCACGGTGCCATAGTCACAATGCCACCGTGACCAGTGTTGTTGTCACAGTGTCTATAATGACCCATACTTTACATATATTGTTAATACTTCAACATTGAAGCACACTTATTACAACATATAACAAAACCATGAAAGGACCATATAGCTATTGTGTCTTTAAAAACTGGGAAACATAATCAACTGGTTCATAAAGCGTCTACATTGTCTCCCATTTATTTCATCATATCTGGAGTCCCTTTTGGCATATCCTACTTAATAACCTTCTTCCTGACCTGAGGGAAATAAAACATACAAAAGGGTGAGCTCAAATTCTAAGTTAGGGTAAACAAAAAAATTCAATCACATCATATTCATAAGAACATAACAATTTTGAAATCTGACCCAGCAAAAGTGATTATAATTTCATAACATGGGATAAACCATGGTAGTGAAATGTAATCACAATAATCATAACTTAAAACATGAAGCTTTGTGGCATACAGACATAGTCGTAGATAATTATTTCTTATTAGTAAAGACTCATTTCCAAGACTATCTTAGTGGATAAAGTCCATTTCTAAACCAAGTTCATTCCTCGTTTCAGTCCTGTTTCACTGAACCAGTTTAACCTTTCATTCAAGCCATGTCTATCTCATGAGTTATAAATCTTTACCCAATAAATTAGAGGGAGATATAGGTCCCTCCCATCTCATAATGATACCATTCTTATATGTGCCACAAAATCATAAATCATACATCATTGCATAACCCATGTAATAAAAATGGGAATCTTAAACATCATGCCATCATAACATAATCTATATAAGATTAAAGTTCATCATAAAAATAATTCCATCATAAAATAATCAAATCAATGTAAAAATAGGGATAGAAATAGAAACCTATATTATTTTAGATGGAAAATAATTTTGATAAAAAACTATAATTCCATTCTTGAGGAAAATATCCTTTCTACTTCAAAAACATTTTCTTTTCTTAACATGTCATATAATTTTGAAATAAAAGAAGTTGATTAAAAATAAAATTGAAGACTTGTAAAGGAATATTCATGGAAATAATTTTCTAAAAATTCATTCATTCCGTATAAGTTAAAAAAACATTCTTCTCGTACTTATGTCGGAAAACTCAAAAAGTACCTCGTACGATAAACGACAAAAGATTCCTTTCATATATTTTACTAAAAACTCACCGAAAGGGAAAAATTGGATTCAAAAAATTGTAGGCGGATGGACATAAAATTACATATTGAGGAAACATATATGTGGATGATAAATATTCCCCGGTAAATTCTGAAGTATAAACAATCTCCAATAATATGAGATTGTGATATTTTCCAATACCTTAGGTCCGATTTTCTTTGTAAGTGTCTGAAACTCCTGTATAATGATTTAAATAATGTCATTGAATTATTCCAGAATCATACTCATTGTTATGATATCATATATTGTCATATTCTTATCTTATTATTAGTAATATTTCATTGTTACTTGATATTCGGGTGTTTATTACTTTTTGTTCTTATGCGTGTTTTGTGGAATAAATTCTTATTATTATTTTTAGGTTTTAGATACCTCATTTACATAATGTTATTAGTGTAATATATATCACATTTATTCACTCAATTCATTTATGTAATCATTATGCAGTGAAAGTCATGTAGAACGAGTCGCATCACATCGTGGAGACGGTATTCCGTACATACGCATGAGCGATGATATCGTTCCCATGATCGTGGAATTGTATTGGAGTGAATGTATACTATTTCAGAATCAATATCACTTTAAAATAATCATATATATTAATTCTTTACACCATTATACCCATCCAAGTATGGTGGTGTTTGAAAATAGATTACACCACGGCGTGGAGACGGTATTCCGTACGTACACACGCGCGGTGATTTTGTTTTCTCTAGGATGGATAAATTGTGAAATAGGGTTGTTTCATACTTATAATAACATATCCATATATGAGTGATACTGATGTTATTAATTCATAATGAAACAACTAAATAAGAAGATGTGTAAGAAGAAATAAAGTTGAAAAAATCGATAACGGACATTACCTCTTCTTTGAAGCACTTCTTTGAGACCTCCTTTTAGATAACTAAAATTGGTCTTTGAAGAAGACCAGGACCTCTAGGATGGTTCTAGGGAAGTGGAGAGGAGAAATTGTTAGGGGTTGGTCGAGCATGAAGGCTCAAAGTTGTGTGAGGAAGAGAGGGAGGAGGTGCCCTTTTATAAGGGAGGAGAGGGGCACCTTTGTAAAAAACCAAAAAATATTATTTTATTATAAATCCATATTCGGTTTTAAATGGCTCCAAATTTATTTATTTCGAAGATAAGGTGGGGATGGGTCGAAATCCTCTCATACAATAGAATTTGGACAAGTTTAGTTTACTATTTTAACCTTATCATTTAGATTTAACTTTAAGTTAGATAATTTTACTTTTACCGTGTCTTTTTGTGTTCTTACACTATAATGTTAATAAACTTACTATAACATACCAAACTAACCCCAAGTTTTTTATTATTAATATAAATAACCTTATCTAAGTCATTTGGCCGAACATTGGATTTTTTGGAATCAAATAACAATTAATTATATAATATTTTTTTAAACTATTTTATGTCAATTTTGACTGTATTTAGTAATTGATTTTTGTGAAACTCATAACAGAATAATTAGTTCTAAAAAAGTTATTTAAATAAATAATAACATGTCAAATTAACCTAAAAAATTAGTTTTTTTCATAAAATGTCTCAAATTACATTTACTTGTGTATTTATAACATCAATTATGTCAATATTTCATTAATAAGATAATTACTGCATCATCTTTGTGTCATAAATAAATTAACTTATTTAATGTCTACAAATTAAAAAAAATACTATTATGTAATAAATCTTTTCATATTTTTAATGAATATTTATAGTCGAATTTATCTCATGTATAACTCTATCTTAAAAATTATTTACTTATTAAACTTTGAATTTAACTATTTTAACACTTCTTTATATAAATTAATAATAACTGTCCTAATCTAATCCAAGTGGACCTAAATGATCATATTTTATTCCTAAGGTTGTTTTTGGTCGAATTAAACTTATCCAAAAGAATTAGGACTTGTGTTAGGGTAATAATAATATCATTTGTACTCTTAATTACCGTATTTACTTTTAACCGTGGTAAATAAAAGTAAAAAGTTACTATTCACCAAAAAATTATTTTCATCTCAATGAACCACATTTTACTTACTGACATCAACCATGTCTCTACGATTTTTGAAATTCCACTCATAGAAGCGGTAAAATTAAGTTTTATTTAAATTTGAAAATTCTCCTAGGAGGTGGGTAAAAGACGGTGAAAAGTTCAATAAAATTTTTATATATCTAAAATTATTATAAAATTACTCTAAAAAATTACATTCAACTTATATAGGTATTACGTATCAGTTTTGACCAATAATACATTTAAATAAAATAAATAATTATTTAAATAAAAAGTCGGTTTTTAAATAGTAACCCAGTGTTTTCACTATTCATAAAAAATTGAATGTTTTCAGAAAAATACCTAAATTTCACCCTAGGATAATTTCGATATTCCGAATCCAAAAATGAAGTCCATTTTGAAAAATAAAATTTACAAATTTTTAAAAAGTGGTTATTATATTCATAACGACTAGTTTTAATAATATTTTAATAGCATATCGTTGTTTTGTGAAACTCGGTATTGCGTACGATGCAAGCTATCGAGGAAGGTCGCGATTGTGTGTAAAGTAAGCCAAGATAATGTTTTGTGTAGTGAAAGATTTCATTGATGATTTATATAACATAAAAACAAAATATTTCTCATAAAATTATCGGGTGTTACATTCTACCCCCCTTAAAATGAATTTCGCCCTCGAAATTCGTCACTTTGTAACAAACAGATGAGGATACCTCTCCCTCATCATATCCTCAATCTCCCATGTAGATTCTTCTAATTGGTGGTGTAAAGACCCATAAATTTCAAGGAAATCTTTTTCTTATTTTTCTTTGGAATTTTACAAGAGCGCAGTCTCTGATGGCACCTGATTCCGAGGCCCGGTCTACCCGGAATCATTTTCCGAAAATTGGCTCGGGTACGTTCAGTGAACGGACGAGCGGGTTTTTCTAACTTTTGAACCGGTGCCCAGAATCGAATTCTGAGGGCTCCGATGATATCGCAGCGCCGGTATTCGCTTAGAAACGCCTCTTCCAGAGTTGCGTTTCCTCGGGTGTGGTTTTTAATTTTCGGGCTTAAAGTTAAGAAATAAAATAATTTTGCGACAACTTTATTTTATTTCACTTAAGCCACTTGGAAGCCACTTGAAGCCACTTAATGATGGCTTGAACTGAGTTAAACCGGATAGGATGCTATCCAGAAATATTCTACCCCCTTGGTAGGATATTTGTGAGGTGGGGCCCGCACGAGCCCCGCCGTTTCTTTCCGCTAAGAAATGCACCCGCGAAAACCAATCTTTATGAAAGTCAACTGACGCGTTTCTTAAAATCTTAACAGACCATTTAATTGGGTGGTTTATTTCGTGAATTAAATGGGCAGTTTCTTTCGTGAATTAATTCAACGAATTAATTCAATCGTTTTTTAACCAGTTTTCAAATTTGTTGGCGTAATAATAAAGTAAGGCCAACGCACGACCTCTGGTTATTTGCGCATTGAGAAGATTTGAGAGGACCCTTGTATCTTCTTCTCCCTTGCGAAGAACGCGAAGAACGCGAAGAACGTGAAAAACGCGAAAAACGCCGAACCCGAAAATCGACGACGCTTCCGTCCGAGACGTTCTTCCCCGCCCCGATCTCCGATCACCAACCATTTGAGGTGAGTGATTTCGGGTTTCCTCTAAAGGTTCTTTTTGGTTTTAAACGAAACACAGATTTAATTATTTATAATTTAAATCTGTTGTTCTTTGTCCGTTGAGCTCGCCGACTCAACGCCGGATTCCGCGACGACGCGACGCCTTTCCGCGACGACGTGACGCCTTCCCGCGACGACGCGACGATCAACGAGGTAGGGATTTATTTTGGGAATTACCCCCCTTTTATTCCCATCAAAGTTTCTTTAAAAATTTAAAGAACCGGATTGCGAACAATTTTAATTTTATTAAAATTGTTGTTTCCTGTGTGGAATAAAAATTCTTCCGTTTGTTTATCCCTATCGCGGAGGGTGCGGGCCAAACGAACACGGCCCGACGACCCTCCAACGTTCTTCGTTTTGTGCGGATTTGACGGGCGACGACGAAACATGCCGTAACGGATGTTTGACGATCCCGCAGTGAAGAACGAGTCCTGGGAGGAGCAATGGCGTAGACGGGAAGAGAATCGGACCACCGGAACGATCCCGGTGGCCCACGGAACACGCCGGCGGCGCCGGCAGCCGGGAGCGGCGGCTCCCCGACGCGCCGCAGGACAGGCCGCCGTGGCTTCAGCCGCGGCGGTGGCGACACCCGCGGACCCGCGGCCGTGCGGGTCCGGTGCCCTCGGATGCGGCTGAAGTCGCGTCATCGACTCAGCGCGGCCCCACGTGGGGGGCCGCGGCACCACCAGGCCGCGGGGGCAGCGCCCCGCGGTGCCAGGCCGTTCGGCCGCTCGGCCGAACCGGACCAGGCCGGTCCGACCGGCCGGGCCGCGCCCTGGCCGGAATGGACCGGGTCGGGTCGACCCGGTTCGGCCGACTCCCCGGGGGGGTCGGGCCGAGTCGGCCCGGTCCCGTACCCCCCCCCCCCCCCCCGTCTTCGGGCGGTTTTCGTTCAAACGCCCGTAACTTGAGATACGGGCCTCCAAACGACCTACCGTCAGCGGAAACGCGATCCTTGGATCGAGACGGTCGTTTTGTTATATCGCAATCAAGGTTTCGGAATACTTTGAGTTCGGCCGGGTTGGTTCGTACACGAAACCAACCGGGCCCTCGGAGCGGAAACGCTCATATCTTGAGCTACGGACGTCCGATTGACGTGTCGTTGGCTTTGTTGAGTTCCTCTTTGTGAGACGGATCTTTTGGCATACTCCGCCCGAGGTTTGGACGCAGGTGGAGTACGGTCGGGTTGGTTTTTCCTTAAAAACCAACCGGGCCCCTGGGACGAAAATGCCAATAACTCTCAGACCGGGCGTCCGATTGACGCGCCGTCTGCGACGTTGAGTTCCTGTTGATGATACGGAACTTTTGGATACATCAACTTCGGACTTTGTGTCAGTTGATGTATCAGCCTCTCGGCTCATGGAGCGGACCCTCCCGAACGAGCTTGCTGTGTGCGGGAACCCTAGTGCTGGCTGCGACTGCTACTTCGACAGCGACGACTGTGCAGAGATCCTCCGTGGACTCCGACGACGACCGTGCAGAGATCCTCAGTGGACTGCGGCGACGACTGTGCAGAGATCCTCAGTGGACTGCGATGACTACTGCACTCAGCGATCCTCCGTGGATTAGTGTTACAGGTCCTGTGTGGGCCCGGTCCTGTGTGGGCCCGATCCTGTGTGGGTCCGATCCTATGTGGGTCCGCGCTCAGCGGTTCTATGTGAGCCAGCGCCTACAGGTCCTGTGTGGGCCCGATTCTGTGTGGGTCACTGCGGGGGTTAGTACCTATCGATCCTTCGTGGGTCCAACGACTTAGATGGATCAGTGATCATCTTTATCGTCATCCGAAAAAGTATACCTGTGTGAGCTGAATCTTGTGTTTGTCTCCTTTGTGGATTGTGTTGAGCTATCCTGTGTGGATTTACTATTTACTCTCCTTTGTGGATTGTGTTGAGCTATCCTGTGTGGACTTACTGTTTACTCTCCTTTGTGGATTGTGTTGAGCTATCCTGTGTGGATTTACTGTTTACTCTCCTTTGTGGATTGGGTTGTTCTATCCTGTGTGGGTATACGTTTTGCTTTTCTGTGTGGACTGGGATGTGCTTGGGCTCGGACATTGGAGCCGAACGGGAAATTGATGACTTAGGTATATGTATGGGAATATACCTAATCCGGGTCAGATGTTACTTCGTGTTTGTATCCTTCCTTTTTGGATTATCCTTTGTGGATTTCGGGAGACCTTCGGGGGTCTCGGGGTCCCTACTAAGTAGCTTATACTCACCCCTGCATGGGCTTTGCCCGCACTACGTTGTGTTGGTTGCTGACGACGGACAGTGCTGATCGTGGTGGAGGCGTGCGGAGCAGGACGGTACCTGGAGGTGGACCACTGGGCGGGACGTACTCTGAGCGGTCAGGTGGACCCGAGGAGCAGTGGAGGCTATCTGTACCCACCCTTCAGGTGGGATTTCTAAAGGACGGCTCGACGCTGCAGTTTTCCCTTTCAGTTGCTGTTTTTCCTTTCAGTTGTACTTTACTGTTGGGCTTGTATTTTCGGCCCCTTTTACTTTCAGCACAGCTTGTACAGTTTTTAATTAGTGTTTACTTTTCCGCTTTCTTACTCTATGGTGCTTGTTTACTTTTCAAAGGAAATGCCTTCCCTTTTTGTTGGGATTTACGCCTTGGTGCTAGTCGCCAGCCCCTGGCCTATGGAAGGCGGGCTTGGGGTAGTCACGGCATGGGCCCCGAGGGCGGGTCGTGACAAATTGGTATCAGAGGTGGTCGGTTCTACCGCAGACTCTGATCTTTCTTCTATGTGAAGCAATAGTGTTTAGCGTATTGAGTGTGGTTATCAGTCCTGGGAGTCCAGTGTTGGTGCGGTGGCTGACGTATCCATACACCAGGACCCTGACTTCTGATTTCCGACTTAATGCACGAAATCATTGATTTCATGTGTGTTTCAAGTTTTCTCTGTGATTACATGTGTCAGCTCACCAGGTATACTGTTCTGACCGTGGCATACTTGTTTCCTTTTCAGGATGGCACGACGACAGCAGCCCGCTAGGGTTCCTAGAGTAGGGTGTGACGACATCCTGCCGAGCGATGAGGCCTCGGTACAGGGCCCGTTGACAGCAGAGGCACCGGCGGTACCTTTACCCGCCGAGCCCCCGATGCTTCCAGCACTGGCTGCTGATGATGCACGACGCCTCGGAGCTCTGCACGAGTTCCAATGCCAGTGACCACCCAGGTTCCGTGGGGAGTCGGACCCCCAGGCAGCCGAGGACTGGCTGGAGGCGGTCGTCCGATTTTTTAGGCTAGTGAGGACACCAGCAGACCTCATGGTGATCCTCGCGGCGAGCCTACTGCACGCAGCAGCAGGGCGATGGTGGAGCCTGATGCTCCAGGTACACGATGAGGCCACCCTCATCTGGACGGACTTCGAGGGCCTCTTCCGCTCAGAGTTCGTCCCAGCCACCCTCCGTGCGGTGAGCATTCAGGAGCTTCTTCAGCTGCGGCAGGGCAGCTTGACGGTTGCCCAGTACGCGGCGAGGTTCACCGATCTTTCTCGCTACTCGACAGACATGGTGCGGGACCCCTTCTTCCGGGCCCGGACCTTCAAGCAGGGTTTGAGACACGAGATCAGGGCATCGCTGATCTCCCTCAGCATCGCGACCCAGGCAGGAGTACTGGAGCGAGCCCTCCTGATCGAGAGCTTCCTGGCTGAGTCCACAGCGAGACCTACCACAGGGAGCTGGCGGGCAGAGACAGGCGCAGCTCCAGGCAGCAGAGGCCTACGACCACGGCGCGCCATAGATGATTCGAGGTACGATCTATGTCTATTCCACCCTTGCTTCAGTTCTGATAGACATAGGAGCGAGTCACTCTTTCATAGCCACTGCCCTTGTTCGGAGCTCGGAGATTCCGACAGAGCCATTGGCTCGATCCTTACGGGTAGAGACTCCTACGGGAGCAGACTCAACGATTATGCACTGGTGCCGGCAGTGTGAGCTTACTCTAGGAGGCGAGAGCTTCGGCTGGGATCTTCTTGTAGCAGCGTCGAGGCCTTACGACGTCATCTTGGGCATGGATTGGTTATCTACGGTCCATGCTCAGATTGACTGCATTAGGCGCAAGGTGCAATGTGTGTGCAGCGACGGGAGTAGGTTCACCTTCACCGGCAAGAAGGGAGCCTTAGCAGCACAGGATGGACTCACGCAGAGGAGAGTTCATCCCATCACTCATCAGTTGGCTAGCCTCATCCTGGGAGCAGTTGACGTGAGGAGTCCCAGTTTTCCTGCAGTGGTAGATCAGTACGCGGACGTCTTTCCCGACGACGTTCCAGGACTACCTCCTCGCAGAGAGGTATACTTTTATATTGACCTGTACCCCGGGACAGCCCCGATATCCACTCCAGCATATCAGATGGCCCCCGCTGAGCTTCGAGAGCTGCGGGTACAGTTGGAGGACTTGCAGGGCAAGGGGTTCATCCGACCCAGTGTTTCACCCTGGGCTTCCCCGATATTGTTCGCTAAGAAGGCGGATGAGAGCTTGCGACTGTGTGTTGATTATCGTCGCCTGAACCAGGTGACTGTGAGAAACAAGTATCCGCTACCGAGTATTGATGACCTCTTCGATCAGCTCAAGGTAGCACGGTGGTTCTCAAAGATAGACCTCAGGTCAGGCTATCATCAAATCAGAGTTCGAGACGAGGATGTGCAGAAGACGGCCTTCAGATGTCGGTATGGCCACTATGAGTTCTTGGTTATGCCTTTCGGTGTGACCAACGCTCCAGTAGTGTTCATGAGCCTCATGAACAGGATCTTCCGGCCATACCTTGATCGATTTTTCGTGGTCTTCATCGACGACATCTTGGTGTACTCGACCACCGAGGAGGAGCACGCCTACCACTTGCGTGTTGTACTAGACACACTCCGAGAGCACCAGCTTTATGGAAATCACTCGAAGTGCCAGTTCTGGTTACATGAGGTCCACTTCTTGGGGCACATCATTTCTGAGGTGGGAGTTGCAGTGGATCCCGCGAAGATCGAGGCAGTGCTAGCTTGGGAGCCACCCAAGAGCGTGACAGAGGTGCGGAGTTTCTTGGGCCTAGACGAATACTATCGGAGATTTGTGCTGGACTTCTCCAGAGTTGCGGCCCCACTCTCAGCGTTGACGAAGAAGGGGAAACCCTTCGTGTGGTCAGACAGATGTCAGCAAGGCTTCCAGGAGCTGAGGCAGAGGTTGACCAGCGCACCTATCTTGAGGTTTCCTGAGGAGGGAGTTGGATACGTAGTCTACTGCGATGCATTAGGGACTGGACTCGGGTGTGTCCTGATGCAGGAGCGGGCCGTGATTGCCTATGGATCACATCAGTTGAGGCCGCATGAGCAGAACTACGCTACTCATGACTTGGAGTTGGCAGCAGTGGTCTTCGCCCTGAAGACATGGCGGCACTATCTGATGGGCGAGCGCTTTATAGTCTTTTCTGACCACCAGAGTCTTGGTACATCTTATCTCAGAAGGACCTGAACTTGAGACAGCGGCGATGGCTCGAGTTCCTCCAGGACTATGACTTTGAGATATTCTATACTCCTGGGAAGGGGAACGTGGTAGCCGATGCCCTCAGCAGGAGGACGGGCATCCAGCTACTTGAGGAGGCGACAGAGCAGCTAGCCGCCTTGCAGATATCCTTCGTGGATAGAGACGGAGCAGCCTTCCTTTAGTCTCTCACAGTCTCTCCTCCACTTCTACAGCGGGTCAGAGAGGCACAGCGTGGGGACGCTGACTGTGTGACACGGCGTGCACAGATATCCTCGGGACAGGCACCTGATGGTTTCTACCTTGGAGCAGAGCACGACGTCCTTTTCAGAGGACGTACCTTGGTACCAGTCGCTTTATGAGAGGAGGTGCTGAGAGAGTTTCACACTTCTCCTTTGGCGGTACATCCTGGAGTGGCGAAGATGTACCAGGATCTCCGACGACAGCACTGGTGACCAGGCATGAAGAAGGCTGTGGCAGAGTTTGTTTCACGGTGCCTCACCTGCCAGCAGGTGAAGGCAGAGCATCAGGTACCAGCAGGCTTGGTACAGCCCTTGGAGGTCCCGGAGTGGAAGTGGGACGGGATATCTATGGACTTTGTGACTGGACTTCCACGCACTTCCAGAGGTCACGACTCCATTTGGCTGATTGTTGACCGACTTACCAAGTCGGCACACTTCTTACCCATCTGAGAGCAGGGCTCAGTGGAGAACTTGGGACGTCTCTACGTTCAGGAGATTGTACGGCTTCACGGTGTGCCATCGACTATCGTCTCCGATCGGGACACTCGCTTTACTTCCCGGCTTTGGAAGGGGTTGCTGGAGGCGTTCGGGACGCGGCTACGTCTGAGCACCGCCTTTCACCCTCAGACGGATGGTCAGACGGAGAGGACCATTCAGACCCTCGAGGACATGCTCCGTGCATGTGTCCTCGACTTTGGTCGCAGGTGGGAGGACCACCTACCCTTGGTGGAGTTCGCGTACAACAACAGCTACCACTCCACCATCGGAATGGCACCCTACGAGGCATTGTACGGCAGGCCTTGCAGATCTCCTTTGTGCTGGACAGACCCTGGTGAGTCAGCACTAGTGGGACCAGAGATGGTCCGGGCCACGACAGAGAAGGACCAGGTCATCCATGAGCGGATGAGGACAGCACAGAGCCGGCAGAAGTCATATGCTGACAGGAGGCGGAGGCCACTAGAGTTCGAGGATGGCGACCACGTCTTCTTGCGGGTCTCACCTCGACGTGGTTTGCAGAGATTTGGCCGAGGCAGCAAGTTGTCTCCACGCTTCATCGGGCCTTTCCAGGTCCTCAGTAGGATTGGCAAGGTGGCTTATCACCTGGCTCTGCCACCTCAGTTGCACCGGGTGCACGATGTCTTCCACGTATCTCAGCTGAGGAGATACGTGCACAACCCGATGCACATCATTGACTATGAGGAGCTAGACGTGGATGATGGAGCGAATTTTGCGGAGGTCCCGGTGGAGATAGAGGATCGATAGGAGCGGGTCCTGCGTGGGTGATCGATTCCTCTTGTGCGCATCAGATGGCAGCACGGGAACCTCCAGGAGAGCACATGGGAGCGGGAGGCTCAGATGCGTGCTCAGTACCCACATTTGTTTCCCTAGTTTATGATGTATCTTTACGAGGACGTAAAGCCCTGAGGTGGGAGTAATGTAAAGACCCGTAAATTTCAAGGAAATTTTTTTCTTATTTTTCTTTGTAATTTTACAAGAGCGCAGTCTCTAACGGCACCTGATTCCGAGGCCCGGTGTGCCCGGAATCATTTTCCGAAGCATGGCTCGGGTACGTTCAGTGAACGGACGAGTGGGTTTTTCTAACTTTTGAACCGGTGCCCGGAATCAAATTCATGAGGGCTCCGATGAAATCGCAGCACCGGTATTCTCTTAGAAACGCCTCTTCCGGAGTTGCGTTTTCTCGGGTGTGGTTTTTAATTTTCGGGCTTAAAGTTAAGAAATAAAATAATTTTGCGACAACTTTATTTTATTTCACTTAAGCCACTTGAAGCCACTTAATGACGGCTTGAACTGAGTTAAACCGGATAGGATGCTATCCAGAAATATTCTACCCCCTTGGTAGGATATTTGTGAGGTGGGGCCCACACGAGCCTCGCCGTTTCTTTCCGCTAAGAAACGCACCTGCGAAAACCCGTCTTTATGAAAGTCAACTGATGCGTTTCTTAAAATCTTAACAGACCATTTAATTGGGCGGTTTATTTCGTGAATTAAATGGGCAGTTTCTTTCGTGAATTAATTCAACGAATTAATTCAATCGTTTTTTAACCAGTTTTCAAATTTGTTGGCGTAATAATAAAGTAAGGCCAACGCATGACCTCTGGTTATTTGCGCATTGAGAAGATTTGAGAGGACCCTTGTATCTTCTTCTCCCTTGCGAAGAACACGAAGAACGCGATGAACGCGAAAAACGCCGAACCCGGAAATCGATGACGCTTCCGTCCGAGACGTTCTTCCCCGCCCCGATCTCCGATCACCAACCATTTGAGGTGAGTGATTTCGGGTTTCCTCTAAAGGTTCTTTTTGGTTTTAAACGAAACACAGATTTAATTATTTATAATTTAAATCTGTTGTTCTTGGTCCGTTGAGCTCGCCGACTCAATGTCGGATTCCGCGACGACGCGACGACTTTCCGCGACGACGTGACGCCTTCCCGCGACGACGCGACGATCAACGAGGTAGGGATTTATTTTGGGAATTACCCCCCTTTTATTCCCGTCAAAGTTTCTTTAAAAAGTTAAAGAACCGAATTGCGAAAAATTTTAATTTTATTAAAATTCTTGTTTCCTGTGTGGAATAAAAATTCTTCCGTTTGTTTATCCCTAACGCGGAGGGTGCAGGCCAAACGAACACGGCCCGACGACCCTCCATCGTTCTTCGTTTTGTGCGAATTTGACGGGCGATGACGGAACGTGACGCAACGGATGTTTGACGATCCCGCAGTGAAGAACGAGTCCCGGGAGGAGCAATGGCACAGACGGGAAGAGAATCGGACCACCGGAACGATCCCGATGGCCCGCGGAACACGCCGGCGGCGCAGGTCGCCGGCGCGGCGGCGCCGGCAGCCGGGAGCGGCGGCGCCCCGGCGCGCCGCCGGACAGGCCGCCGCGGCTGAAGCCTCGGAGGCGGCGACACCCGTGGACCCGCGGCCGCGCGGGTCCGGTGCCCTGGGACGCGGCTGAAGCCGCGTCCTCGACTCAGCACGGCCCCCCACGGGGGGCCGCGGCACCACCAGGCCGAGGGGGCAGCGCCCCGCGGCGCCAGGTCGTTCGGCCGCTCGGCCGAACCGGACCAGGCCGGTCCGACCGGCCGAGCCGCGCCCTGGACGGACCGGACCGGGTCGGGTCGACCCGGTTCGGCCGACTCCCCGGGGGGGTCGGGCCGGGTCGGCCCGGGCCCGTACCCCCGTCTTCGGGCGGTTTTCGTTCAAACGCCCTTAACTTGAGCTACGGGCCTCCAAAAGACCCGCCGTCAGCGACAACGCGATCCTTGGATCGAGATAGTCGTTTCGTTATATCGCAATCAAGGTTTCGGAATACTTTGAGTTCGGCCGGGTTGGTTCGTACACGAAACCAACCGGGCCCTCGGAGCGGAAACGCTCATATCTTGAGCTACGGACGTCCGATTGACGTGCCGTCAGCTTTGTTGAGTTCCTCTTTGTGAGACGGATCTTTTGGCATACTCTGCCCGAGGTTTGGACATAGGTGGAGTACGGTCGGGTTGGTTTTGCCTTAAAAACCAACCGGGCCCCTGGGACGAAAATGCCAATAACTCTCAGACCAAGCGTCCGATTGACGCGCCGTCTGCGACGTTGAGTTCCTGTTGACGATACGGAACTTTTGGATACATCAACTTTGGACTTTGTGTCAGTTGATGTATCAGCCTCTCGGCTCGTGGAGCGGACCCTCCCGAACGAGCTTGCTGTGTGCGGGAACCCTAGTGCTGGCTGCGACTGCTACTTCGACACCGACGACTGTGCAGAGATCCTCCGTGGACTCCGACGACGACCGTGCAGAGATCCTCAGTGGACTGCGGCGACGACTGTGTAGAGATCCTCAGTGGACTGCGACGACTACTGCACTCATCGATCCTCCGTGGATCAGTGCTACAGGTCTTGTGTGGGCCCGGTCCTGTGTGGGCCCGATCCTGTGTGGGTCCGATCCGGTGTGGGTCCACGCTCAGTGGTTCTGTGTGAGCCAGTGCCTACAGGTCCTGTGTGGTCCCGATCATGTGTGGGTCACTACGGGGGTTAGTACCTATCGATCCTTCGTGGGTCCGATGGCTTAGATGGATCAGTGATCATCTTTATCGTCATCCGAAGAAGTATACCTGTTTGAGCTAAATCTTGTGTTTCTCTCCTTTGTGGATTGTGTTGAGCTATCCTGTGTGGATTTACTGTTTACTCTCCTTTGTGGATTGTGTTGAGTTATCCTGTGTGGACTTACTGTTTACTCTCCTTTGTGGATTGTGTTGAGCTATCCTGTGTGGATTTACTGTTTACTCTCCTTTGTGGATTGGGTTGTTCTATCCTGTGTGGGTATACGTTTTGCTTTCCTGTGTGGACTGGGATGTGCTTGGGCTCGGACGTTGGAGCCGAACGGGAAATTGATGACTTAGGTATATGTATGGGCATATACCTAAGCCGTGTCAGATGTTACTTCATGTTTGTATCCTTCCTTTGTGGATTATCCTTTGTGGATTTCGGGAGACCTTCGGGGGTCTCAGGGTCCCTACTGAGTAGCTTATACTCACCCCTGCACGGGCTTTGCCCGCACTACGTTGTGTTGGTTGCAGACGACGGACAACGCTGATCGTGGTGGAGGCGTGCAGAGCAGGACGGTACCTGGAGGTGGACCACTGGGCGGGACGTACTTGGAGCGGTCAGGTGGACCCGAGGAGCAGTGGAGGCTATCTGTACCCACCCTTCAAGTTGGATTTCCAGAGGACGGCTCGACACTGCAGTTTTCCCTTTTAGTTGATGTTTTTCTTTTCAGTTGTACTTTACTGTTGGGCTTGTATTTACGGCCCTTTTTACTTTCAGCACAGCTTGTACAGTTTTTACTTTGTGTTTACTTTTCCGTTTGCTTACTCTGTGGTTCTTGTTGACTTTTCAAAGGAAATGTCTTCCCTTTTTGTTGGGATTTACGCCTTGGTGCTAGTCGCCAGCCCCTGGCCTATGGAAGGCGGGCTTGGGGAAGTCACGGCACGGGCCCCGAGGGCGGGTCGTGACAGGTGGTTCCTCCATAAAACATTCACCAAGCGGTGGTCTTGTTCCATAGGACTTTCTCACTACGACCAAGAATCTCTATCGGCTATTCTTCAAAAGAAAGATCTTGTTCCAGTGGTACAACTTCTGAGCTGAGTTCATGTGAAGGATCTGGTATGTACTATCTCCGGAGAGATACATGGAACACATCGTGAACTTGAGAGAGATTTGGTGGAAGTGCCAATCAGTAATCAACCTTCCCAACACGATCTAATATTTTGAAAGGACCGATATATCTAGGGATCAACTTTCCCTTCATTCCAAATCTCATTAATCTCTTCCAAGGAGATATTTGTAAGAACACTTTATCACCCACTTAAAACTATAAGTCTTTTCTTCGGTTTTCAGCATAACTTTTTTATCGACTCTAAGCTTCTCTTATGTGTTGTTGAATAGATTGGACCTTTTCTTCCATCTCATCAACAAGATCAGGTCCTAATAGCATTCTTTCCCCAACTTCATCCCAGCAAGTTGGAGTCGTGCTTCTCTTTCCATAGAGAGGTTCATCAGGAGCCATCTGAATACTAGAGTGAAAGCTATTATTATAAGAAAATTCCACCAAAGGTAGGTGTTGATCCCAACCACCTTTGAAATCCATATAGAAAGCTCTCAATATATCTTCTAGAGTTTGAATTGTCATCTCAGACTGACCGTCTGTCTGAGGATGATAAGCAGTGCTGAAACTCAACTCTGTATCCAGAGTATGTTAAAGACTTCGCCAGATCATTGAGGTAAACCTTGGATCCCGATCATATATAATAAAATGTGGTACTCCATGTAATCTTCCCACTTCCTTTAAATATATCTTGTCAAGCTGATCCAGTGGGAAATCCTCTCTAATAGCAATGAAGTGTGCAAACTTTGTAAGATGATCAACTATGACCCAGATAGCATTATTTCATTTGGATGTTTTAGGAAGTCTGGTGACAAAGTCCATAGTGGTGTTTTCCCATTTCCATTCGGGTATGGGTAATGGTTGTGACATTACCTTAGACTTCTGTCTCTCAGCTTTAACTTGCTGACAAACCAAGCATCGAGAGACATATTCATCAATATCCCTTTTCATGCCATCCCACCAGAAGTGCTCTTTCAGGTCCCTATACATCTTCATGCTTCCAGGATGAATAGAGAATGAGGAACTATGTGTAACACCCCAGGTAAATAAAGAATATGAAATTTTCATATTTATCCATATTTGTGAATAAAAAATTAACATGACTTTAAAGGGGATGCTATGCTTGATGGCGTACCCAACACGCAACAACGAGTTTCTTGGGAATCTTACGTTGCACTCTAATAATAAAATAATAATTTAAATGGTAGTTAACATGTAGCCATTGTATTGGCGGGAATGGATAGAAATAACTAAAATATGATTATATATGTTTTTTAATGTTTTTACATTTATCCAATAAAAGATAAAGGCATAAAATACGGAAAAAATTCAATTTTAGGCGTATATGCCCTAGTTTTCACTAAAGGTTCACTTATCGCCTTTTGATGGAGAACCGTCATTAAATATAGTTTTGTTCACTCTTATACATCCTTTGGGACCAAATAAAACTCTTCTTAATAATTGAGACATCAAAATTTACTTTGTGTAAATTTTTGGTATCTTTCTGATAAAGTTCATTTTTTGATGAATAGTGTAAAATGTTGTATTTTAATTCAAAACCTCTTTTTAATATAATTTATTTATATGATTAGATTATCTTTTGAATTGGTTTTAAAGTGAAATTAGATTATATTTTTACCATTAAATCCAATAGTGTTCGTTGGAATTAATTTCACTTTGAAATCAGACTTAAACTAATGTCAATCTTTTGATACATATTGTTTCATAAAAACACGCTATTTGCTCTGACAGCGGGAATTAATTATTAAATTAATTAATGTGACTAATATGATTTGAATTTTGTAAAATAGACTTCATTTTTGAATTCAGAATATCAAATATAGCTTAGGGTGAATTTTTGGGATTTTTCTGAAAAACTTCAATTTTTGAGGAATAGTGAAACCACTAAGTGGTACTTATAAAAACTGATTTTTCCATTTAAATGAAATTTTGCCATATTTGTGTTTTGAATTTCAAAAATCTGACATACATGGTTGTCATTAAGAAGTAAAATGTGGTTCAATGGGATAAAAATAATTTTTTGGTGAATAGTAACTTATTAAGTTTTTAATCGCAATTAGAGGTAATTAGTGTAGTTTAAGGTAAAAATAATGTTTTAATAATATGAAATAAACTTGACACATGTCCTAACCTCATTGGATGCGTCATGGCCGACCAATAAAACCTATGGGTAAACTTGGGGACTCCATGAAGCCACTTTGATTGGAAAATGACATTAATATCTCTTTATTTAAAGTTAAAGTAAAAATGAGACAAACATGAAATGTTTTACTAAAACAATTTTTACATGGGGTTTTACAAATCATATTTTTGACTATAAATATTCACTGGAAAGCTAAAAATATTTCCTATATCATAGTATTTTTTTTATAATTTTTATACATTAAATAAATTAAATTATTTATGGCATCAGGATGATGTAGCGATGACCTCGTTATTTAACGATTTAAATAAAATGGAAAGATAATGTAATATCTAAGAAATACACATGTCCAAAACCAATTGGATGAGTGGATTTAGAACCCTTATCACCTTATACTTGAAACAAATAAATTTGGGACCTCTTAAATCCGAATACCATTTTAAAATAAAGTGACTTTTCTTTACCTTCCAGGAGTGCCCCTCCTCTCCTCTTATAAAAGGCCCCCACCTCTACCTCCTTACCCACACACCCAAAGCCTTTTTCTTGGCCAACCTCTGCCCATTTTGTCTCTCCACATCCCTCGCGTACTCCTTGAAGCCTCAATTTTGGCAGAAGTCTTCCCAAGGAAGCGTTTGAGCTCAAACCAATGGGAGTTACCCGATTTTAAGGTAATGTCTTCACTTGAGTCCTTTTGTTTTATTTTGCTTCTCCAACCCCCTAAACTCTTTTTATTCACTTCTTTTGTAACAACTACAGTATCATCAATATATTAGGATGTTTTTATAAGAATTATTCTAGCTACACTTTCACACAAAAACATCTAATGGTTAAAGAACATACTGTTTCCGTGGATGGCGAATTTCGGCCTCCCGAAACGATGATTGTTCAACATTCTTTTAACAACTTCAAAGGTGGCCATTAAGATGACACTATATTTATATATGATATATAATATTTTTATGTTTTCCTTAAGCTTCTGTATTTTTCATTTTGGGCATCCCTTTATGGTTTCCATTATGGGTAAATGCGATATCTTCATTTAAGGAACTGCGGACAACCACACCCTCAAAGTGATGTGATTCGTTAATGCCATATGTGGGATGTATAAAGGATTTATTTAAAGTTATTATATATGATGTTATACTGGAATTATAATATACTTATATATCATTATTATTCCATTCCATAAAAATATGAAATAGAAATGAAAGTAGGGTTCATGCGTACGTACGGCTTACCGTCTCCATGAACGGGGCATTTCATTTCTTATCCCCAAATATAATGTACTATTATAAGTACATGTATATAATGGATATATATGATGAATGATACATATAAATGATTAATATAATTATTTAATTAAAATATACATACCTCTCATTTAGTTTTAATTCCATTGATATGACATAGAAATGAAAGTAGCGTTCATGCGTACGTACGACTTACCGTCTCCTTGAACAGTGCATTTCATTTCTTACCTCTAAATGATTATGTAATATTATAAATACATTTATATTCTGTATATATATGATATATATGATATCCAAATCATGAATATAATTCTGGATATAATGAACATTTGACCACACGAACAACATGTAATTGTAAGATGTCCACTTTCGACTTAAGAACCAAATATCGACAAAACAAACATTATTAACTTAAATGATTACATAATGTTTATAACATGGAGATAAGTGATCTAAAAGGAATAATGAACTAGAAAAAGGTTCTTGATAAAGTGGAAATTAACTCAAGTTTATTATTCAGGACGTTAAAGATCGATCGAGTCAAGTCGGACCTGAGGTAAGGGATCCTACTCCTCTCTTTCTTTTTAAGTACACTCTTTTATGTTATTCCTTCTAAGCTCATCTTTCTTGTTATTGGGATGTTATTTTATATTACTCTTACTGTAATTTTTATGTTCATATGGTGAGATACCCTATTCTCTCTCATCTATCCATTTTGGATGTTTTGAGTGGTGCCGTTAGGCTGCCGAATTTTCGTAAGAGATCTAACCTCTCTCTTTATCTTTAAGTACTCTCCTTTATGTCACTTCTTTTAATCTCCTCTTTGTTATGATGGGGGATGTTATTTTATATTCCTCTTGATGTAAATTTTATTGTAATGCGATGAGATACCCTATTTGATCTCATCAATCCATTTTTGGAAGTTCTACGTGGCGCTGTTAGGCTGCTGAGTTTTCATAAGAGATTTTTCATCTCACTTTTATTCCTGTGAGATTTATGCTACATTTTCCACAATTTCCTTTGAGTGGTGTATGTACTGACCATTATTTTACTCATTGTGTAATATTCTTTCATTTATGAGTATTTACATCAATGTTGTTTTGTCCGTCTTTCACGGGGAGTATGTTTCGAAAGATACCCATGTCGGTATGGGAACCTTTCACCCTCCTCTTTTTTTAAAAGACTTATTTTGTTATGTCTTTTAATTCACATAATATTATTTTGGGATATGTTCTTCTATATCCTTATAGATGTAAATTTTATGTCCAAGTGATGAGATACCCTTTTTATCACTCATCAATTCTTTTTCTGAATTTTGAAGTGACGCCGTTAGGCTGTCTAATTATTGCAAGGGAACATCTTAACCCAATTTCGATTATTTGGGATAAACTTGTACACCTTGAATATGTTGTTCTATGATTATGTGTGAATGTCCTATGATTGTTTTACACTTAATACCCACTTATATTTCGTGTATTCGTTTGTCACACATAGTTATGTAACTGATTTCTCCTTAATCCAAGGATACCATCTTTGTATGGCACTTCGTCTCAATCTCCTTTCATTGAGGCATATTTTGTTTTATACACAACCTTCTTTTATACGGTGTATAAACCCCTTTTACTTTTACGTTTATCCAAAAGGAATCTTTTTTATATGTAGCGTTTTACTAACCGACAAAAGGGAATGTTTTTGTCGTACGTATGCGGCGACAACGACTTCTCCGCCGACGTGACCTTTATTTGAGTTTCGGTTTCCTCTACAAGCCATACGTTTTTTTAAAAGAAAAATAAATACCATGTTTTACTTTTCTCTTATTTTGGTATTGAAAATGGTTTTCATAATGTTTTTATATCAATGTGTTGTATTGATATCTTGTGATTGAAAGGTGGAAATGTTATGTTTCCTTTATGCATGTTTTATGTGATACGATTATGTTGAGGTTCTTGGGGATTATTATGAAGACGGTTGGTTCCGTGATAAAATAAGGGCGGGTGAGCCCGATACAGCTCTCCAATGCATTGGGTAATGTGAATGAGTGAGACGTTAAGGTTTCTCCAAAGAGATTTAGGGAATATACTCTGATGGGTATTCCAAACCTAACCAAGAGGGTTACTCCCTATGTGAGAATGCTATGGATGCCTCAAGTTACCTTTATGTCTTATGATTTCTATGATTTATTCATGATTTGATGAGGTATGTTAATGTGCCTATGTTTTATGGGTAAATTATGATTTCATTCTTATGTATATATGAACTCATGTTTCCTTTCCATATTTTTATAACCCTTACTGAGATTTTTATGCTCATCCCAAGTTTTTGAAATGTTTTTCACAGGTCAAGGGAAAGGTACATGATGTGATGATAGTGTCATAGATGTCTCAAGAAATAATCCGTGTTTTATTTTAAATATGTTTCTGTTGATGGGAAGAATGAATATTTTCTTTTATGTAACCACTTTGTTTAAATGTGGAATGTAATGAATGTTTCATGATCTAATTCTCTAAAACTCTAAACCTAAGAAGATCCTCAATGTGTAATCTTGTAATAACTCAAGATTATGTAAGGTTTAAGGCTGGGGCCTTATAGTTGGTATCAGAGGTCGGTTTAGATAACTTTAGAGGTTAGGGTATTATTTAAGCATAAGTGACATTACCATAATGGTTAGGATTTCAGAAAGAGTACTAGTTTTTGATAAAGTGAATGAGTAAGTATATCTTAGTGTTTACCTTCCTCATTAGTACATGATGGTTTTGTTGATATACTCATACTAACATTTCTGTTTTTAGTGAATGGATGGATCAAGAAGGCACCAAAGAGAAAACAGGTTTGAAGGAAACTGTGGTGGTTCTCTGATTAAGATACTAGATAAAATGGAGGATTAAATGAGGAAACTCGTGGTTGTTCTAAACCAAATATCAAGGAGTCACGATCAACCACTTGAACCTTGAAATGTTCTGTAATGAATCATGTATGAGATGACCAATCGATGTGGAAGTTCAGGTAATAATTATAAAGGTAACCATTGGAGTTTATATGATCTTTACTTTTGAGGTAATTATGGGTTATTATTTGATATGCTGGAAAATGAAAGGCATGAGATAAACATGAGGTTAAAATATGTTATGATCATTTTTGATGATGTTATCTCTTTTTTGGGAATGATTTAATAATTATATAGTTTTGGAAAAAGGACAACACGCAGATCGTGTGACAACCCGTCGTGTCGGACAAAGCTGCGGGAATCGAACCCACAACCAAAGTGCGACTAGTATTTATTGCCTACCACTGGACTACGTGAAGTCCCTGGTTATTTTGACTGATTATTTTTAGTTATATGATTTTATGAATTAAGAGTAATTTGTTTTTGGGTTATTTATGAAAATGATTAACCTATCATGGAGGATATGTGATTAGGTTAATTACTTTTCAATACGAGACTTTAGGAGCAACTGATGTTGTTTGGAGATAAATGTTACGATTTAACTTGGAAGACTATGTGACAAAATCTTTCAAATATTTGGGTTTCAATCTTAGATTGGTTTACTTTGAAGAATTTTATGGACAAATTGTTTATCGGATGGTCCTCGTTGAACTTTGGGTTTTGTTGGAAATTTTTTGGAGATTATGCATAGATTTTCTTTTTAATGGGTTACCCTTTTCTGGATTATCTAACCTTGTACTAACCTTTCTGGTTTTGGATTTGGTTAAAGCCTAAATACATGGGATGTATATAGTTCTCTTTGGTGGATTAGGTGATTCTCTAGAATTTGATTATAGTACTCTTAATGTGAACAAGTCTCCCTAAATACTCGTCTTTTGGAAAAAAAATATGAGTTTGATTAAGGAATCTAGTAAAAGTTGAAAGTCAACATGATAAGTGATTTTGTTTCCTTATGAATAAATTCCTCAATAAAAAGCAACTTAAAACAAAAATGTTGTCTATTAACTTTTTCTACTGGGGAATCGAATACCGTTTAACCCATCACAAGTTTGTTATTTTCTTGTGGTTAACTTTCTCATAAACATGTTTTCTATCACTCTCCATCAGAACATGACCCTATGTTTTATCCTCCATGTCCATATTTTTCTACATGGAATCCTAGTATGGGTTAGCTCGGGTGACCTTTGTAATTATCTTTCTCTATTTTAAAGTGACTGTTTTATCGACTCTTGTTCCGATGTGGGACTTTCAAGGATGTTTCCAAGCTCAATTTTAAAAATTGCGAGGACGCAATTCCCACAAGGGGGGAAGGATGTAACACCCCCGGTAAATAAAGAATATGTCATTTTCATATTTATTCATATTTGTGAATAAAATATTAATATTACTTTAAAGGGGATGCTATGCTCGATGGCGTACCCAACACGCAACAACGAGTTTCTTGGGAATGTTACGTTGCACTCTAATAATAAAATAATAATTTAAATGGTAGTTAACATGTAGCCGTTGTATTGGCGGGAATGGATAGAAATAACTAAAATATGATTATATATGTTTTTAAATGTTTTTACATTTATCCAATAAAAGATAAAGGCATAAAATCCGGAAAGAATTCAATTTTAGGCATATATGCCCTAGTTTTCACAAAAGGTTCACTTATCGCCTTTTGATGGAGAACCTTCATTAAATATATTTTTGTTCACTCTTATACATCCTTTTGGACCAAATAAAACTCTTCTTAATAATTGGGACATCAAAATTTACTTTGTGTAAATTTTTGGTATCATTCTGATAAAGTTCATTTTTTGATGGATAGTGTAAAATGTTGTATTTTAATTAAAAACCTCTTTTTAATCTAATTTATTTATATGATTAGATTATCTTTTGAATTGGGTTTAAAGTGAAATTAGAATATATTTTTACCATTAAATCCAATAGTGGTCATTGGAATTAATTTCACTTTGAAATCAGACCTAAACTAGTGTCATTCTTTTGATACATATTGTTTCATAAAAACACGCTATTTGCTCTGACACCGGGAATTAATTATTAAATTAATTAATGTGACTTATATGATTTTAATTTTGTAAAATAGACTTCATTTTTTATTTAGGAATATCAAATATAGCTTAGGGTGAATTTTTGTGATTTTTTCTGAAAAACTTTAATTTTTGAGGAATAGTGAAACCACTAAGTGGTACCTATAAAAACTGATTTTTCCGTTTAAATGAAATTTTGTCCTCTTTGTGTTTTTAATTTCAAAAATCCGACGTACATGGTTGTCATTAAGAAGAAAAATGTGGTTCAATGGGATAAAAATAATTTTTTGGTGAATAGTAACTTATTAAGTTTTTAATCGCGATTAGAGGTAATTAGTGTAGTTTAAGGTAAAAATAATGTTTTAATAATATGAAATGAACTTGACACATGTCCTAACCTCATTGGATGTGTCATGGCCGACCAGGACAACCTATGGGTCAACTTGGCGACCCCATGAAGCCACTTTGGTTGAAAATGACATTAATATCTCTTTATTTAAAGCTAAAGTAAAAATGAGACAAACATGAAATGTTTTACTAAAACAATTTTTACATGGGGTTATACAAATCATATTTTTGAATGTAAATATTCATTGGAAATATAAAAATATTTCCTACATAATAGTATTGTTTTTAATTTTTAGACATTAAATAAATTAAATTATTTATGACATCATGATGATTCAGCGATGACCTCATTATTTAACGATTTAAATAAAATGGAAAGATAATGTAATATATAAGACCTAAACATGTCCAAAACCTATTGGATGAGTGGATTTATAACCCTTATCACCTTATCCTCAAAACACATCAATGTGGGACCTCTTAAATCCGAATACCATTTTAAAATAAAGTGACTTTTCTTTACCTTCCAAGACTTTCCCTCCTCTCCTCTTATAAAAGGCCCCCCACCTCTACCTCCTTACCCACACACCCAAAGCCTTTTTCTCGGCCAAAATCTGCCCATTTTGTCTCTCCACTTCCCACTATTACTCCTTGAAGCCTCACTTTGGACATAAGTCTTCCCAAGGAAGCCTTTGAGCTCAAACCAAAGGGAGTTACCCGATTTTAATGTAATGTCTTTACTTGAGTCATATTGTTTTATTTTGCTTCTCCAACCCCCGAAACTCTTTTTATTCATTTCATTTGTAACAAATCCAATATCATAAATATATTAGGATGTTGTTATAAGAAGTATTAGAGCTACAAATTTACACACATACATCTAATGGTTAAAGAACATACTGTTTCCGTGGATGGCGAATTTCGGCCTCCCGAAACGATGATTGTACAACATTATTTTAACACCTTCAAAGGCGGCCATTAAGATGACACTATACTTATATATGATATATAATATGTTTATGTTTTCCTTAAACTACTGTATTTTTCATTTTGGGCATACCTTTATGGTTTCCATTATGGGTAAACGCGATATCTTCATTTAAGGAAGTGCATACTACCGCCCCCTCAAAGTGATATGATTCGTTAATGCCATATGTGGGACATATAAAGGATGGATTTAAAGTTATTATATATGATGTTATACTGGAATTATAATATACCTCTATATCATTATTATTCCATTCCATAAAAATATGAAATAGAAATGAAAGTAGCGTTCATGCGTACGTACGGCTTACTGTCTCCATGAACGGTGCATTTCATTTCTTATCCCCAAATATAATGTACTATTATAAGTACATGTATATAATGGATATATATGATGAATGATAAATATAAATGATTAATATAATTCTGGAATTAAAATATTCTTACCTCTCATTTAGTTTTAATTCCATTAATATGACATAGAAATGAAAGTAGCGTTCATGCGTACGTACGGCTTACCGTCTCCATGAACAGTGCATTTCACATCTTACCTCTAAATGATTATGTAATATTATAAATACATGTATATTCTTGATATATATGATATATATGATATCCAAATCATGAATATAATTCTGAATATAATGAACATTTGACCACACGAACAACATGTAATTGTAAGAAGTCCACTTTCGACTTAAGAACCAAATATCGACAAAACAAACATTATTAACTTAAATGATTACATAATGTTTATAACATGGAGATAAGTGATCTAAAAGGAATAATGAACTAGAAAAAGGTTCTTAATAAAGTAGAAATTAACTCAAGTTTATTATTCAGGATGTTAAAGAACGATCCAGTCAAGTCGGACCCAAGGTAAGGGATCCTACTCCTCTCTTTCTTTTTAAGTACACTCTTTTATGTCATTCCTTCTACGCTCATATTTCTTGTTATTGGGATGTTATTTTATATTACTCTTACTGTAATCTTTATGTTCAAATTATGAGAGACCCTATTCTCTCTCATCAATCCATTTTGGAAGTTTTGAGTGGCGCCGTTAGGCTACCGAATTTTCGTAAGAGATCTAACCTCTCTCTTTCTTTTTAAGTACTCTCCTTTATGTCACTTCTTTTAAGATCCTCTTTGTTATTATGGGGGATGTTATTTTATATTCCTCTTGCTGTACATTTTATTGTAATGTGATGAGATACCCTATTTGATCTCATCAATCCATTTTTGAATGTTTTAAGTGGCGTCGTTAGGCTGTTGAGTTTTCATAAGGGATTTTTCATCTCACTTTTATTCATGTGAGATTTATGCTACATTTTCCAAAATTTCCTTTGAGTGGTGTATGTACTGACCATCATTTTACTCATTGTGTCATATTCATTCATTTATGAGTATTTACATAAATGTTGTATTGTCCTTCTTTCATGGGGCGTATGTTTCGGAAGATATCCATGTCGGTAAGGGAACCTTTCACCCTCCTCTTTTTTTAAAAGACTTATTTTGTTATGTCTTTTAATTCACATAATATTATTTTGTGATATGTTCTTCTATATTCTTATAGATGTAAATTTTATGTCCAAGTGATGAGATACCCTTTTTATCTCTCATCAACTCTTTTTCTGAATTTTGAAGTGACACCGTTAGGTTGTCCAATTATTGCAAGGGAACATCTTAACCCAATTTCGATTCTTTGGGATAAACATGTACACCTTGAATATGTCATTCTATGATTATGTGGGAATGTCCTCTGATTGTTTTACAATTAATACTTACTTATATTTCGTGTATTAATTTGTCACACATAGTTATGTAACTGATTTATCCTTAATCCAAGGATACCGTCTTTGTATGGGACATCGTCTCAATCTCCGTTCATTGAGGCATATTTTTTTTTATACACAACCTTCTTTTATAAGGTTTATAAACCCCTTTTACTTTTACGTTTATCCAAAAGGAATATTTTTTATATGTAGCGTTTTACTAAACGACAAAAGGGAATGTTATTGTCGTACGTATGCGGTGACAACGACTTCTCCGCCGCCGTGACCTTTATTTGAGTTTCGGCTTCCTCTACAAGACATACTTTTTTTAAAAAGAAAAATAAATACCATGTTTTACTTTTTTCTTACTTTGGTATTGGAAATGGTTTTCCTAATGTTTTTATATCAATGTGTTGTATTAATATCTTGTGATTGAAATGTGAAATGTTATGTTTCCATTATGCATGTTTTATGTGATATGATTATGTTGAGGTTCTTGGGAATTATTATGGAGACGGGTGGTTCCGTGATAAACTAAGGGCGGGTGAGCCCGATATAGCTCTCCAATGCATTGGGTAACGCGAAGGAGTGAAACGTTAAGGTTTCTCCGAAGAGATTTAGGGAATATACTGTGATGGGTATTCCAAATGTAACCAAGAGGGTTACTCCCTATGTGAGAATGTTATGGATGCCTCAAGTGACCTTTATGTCTTATGATTTCTATGATTTATTCATGATTTGATGAGATATGTTAAAGTGCCTATGTTTTATGGGTAAAGTATGATTTCATTCTTTTGTATATATGAACACATGTTTCCTTTCCATATTTTTAAAACCCTTACTGAGATTTTTATGCTCATCCCAAGTTTTTGAAATGTTTTTCACAGGTCAAGGGAAAGGTACATGATGTGATGATAGTGTCAAGGATGTGTCAAGAAAGAATCCTTGTTTTATTTTAAATATGTTTCTATTGATGGGAAGAATGAATATTGTCTTTTATGTAACCACTTTGGTTAAATGTGGAATGTAATGAAAGTTTCATGATCTAATTCTCTAAAACTCTAAACCTAAGAAGATCCTCAATGTGTAATCTGGTAATAACTCAAGATTAAGTAAGGTTTAAGGCCGGGGCCTTATAGTTGGTATCAGTGGTCGGTTTAGATAACTTTAGTGGTTAGGGTATTATTTAAGCATAAGTGACATTACCAAAATGGTTAGGATTTCAGGAAGAGTACTAGTTTTAGATAAAGTGAATGAGTAAGTATATCTTAGTGTTTACCATCCTCATTAGTACATGATGGTTTTTTTGATATACTCACACTGACATTTTAGTTTTTAGTGAATGGATGGATCTAGAAGGAACCAAAGAGAAAACAGGTTTGAAGGAAACAGTGGTGGTTCTCTGATTAAGATAATAGATAAAATGGAGGATTCAATGAGGAAACTCGTGGTTGTTCTAAACCAAATATCAAGGAGTCATGATCAACCACTTGAACCTTGGAATGTTCTGCAATGCATCATGTACGAGATGACCAATCGATGTGGAAGTTCAAGTAATAATTATAAAGGTAACCATTAGAGTTTATATGATCCTTACTTTTGAGGTAATTATGGGTTATTATATGATATGCTGGAAAATTAAAGGCATGAGATAAACATGAGTTTAAAATATGTTATGATCATTTTTGATGATTTTATCTCTTTTTGGGGAATGATTTAAGAATTATATAGTTTTGGAAAAAGGACAACACGCAGACCGTGTGACAACCCGTCGTGTCGGACAAAGCTACGGGAATCGAACCCACAACCAAAGTGCGACTAGTATTTATCGCCTACCACTGGACTATGTAAAGTCCCTGGTTAGTTTGACTGATTCTTTTTAGCTATATGATTTTATGAATTAAGAGTAAGTTGTTTTTGGGTTATTTATGAAAATGATTAACCTATCATGGAGGATATGTGATTAGGTTAATTACTTTTCAATACAAGACTTTAGGAGCAACTGATGTTGTTTGGAGATAAATGTTACGATTTAACTTGGAAGACTATGTGACTAAATCCTTCAAATATTTGGGTTTCAATCTTAGATTGGTTTACATTGAATAATTTTATGGACAAATTGTTTATCGGATGGTCCTCGTTGAACTTTGGGTTTTGTTGGACAAATTTTGGAGATTATGCATAGATTTTCTTTTTAATGGGTTATCCTTTTCTGGATTATCTAACCTTGTACTAACATTTTTGGTTTGGGTTTTGGATAAAGCCTAAGGACATAGGATGTATACAGTTCTCTTTGGTGGATTAGATGATTCTATAGAAGTTGATTATAGTACTCTTAATGCGAACAAGTCTCCTTAAATACTCGTCTTTTGGAAAAAAAATATGAGTTTGATTAAGGAATCTAGTAAAATTTGAAAGTCAACATGATAAGTGATTATGTTTCCTTATGAATAAATTCCTCAATAAAAAGTAACTTAAAAAAATGTTGTCTATTAACTTTTCCTACTGGGGAATCGAATACCGTTTAACCCATCACTAGTTTGTGATTTTCTTGTGGTTAACTTTCTCCTAAACATGTTTTCTATCACTATCCATCAGAACATGACCCTATGTTTTCTCCTCCATGTCCATATTTTTCTACATGGAATCATATTATGGGTTAACTCGGGTGACCTTTGTACTTATCTTTCTCTATTTTAAAGTGATTGTTTTACCGACTCTTATTCCGATGTGGGACTTTCAAGGATGTTTCCAAGCTCAATTTAAAAAATTGCGAGGACGCAATTCCAAAAAGGGGGGAAGGATGTAACACCCCAGGTAAATAAAGAATATGAAATTTTCATATTTATCCATATTTGTGAATAAAATATTAATATGACTTTAAAGGGGACGCTATGCTCGATGGCGTACTCAACACTCAACAACGAGTTTCTTGGGAATCTTACGTTGCACTCTAATAATAAAATAATAATTTAAATGGTAGTTAACATGTAGCCGTTGTATTGGAGGGAATGGATAGAAATAACTAAAATATGATTATATATGTTTTTAAATGTTTTTACATTTATCCAATAAAAGAAAATGGCATAAAATACGGAAAGAATTCAATTTTAGGCGTATATGCCCTAGTTTTCACTAAAGGTTCACTTATCGCCTTTTGATGGAGAACCGTCATTAAATATAGTTTTATTCACTGTTATACATCCTTTTAGACCAAATAAAACTGTTCTTAAGAATTGGGACATCAAAATTTACTTTGTGTAAATTTTTGGTATCTTTCTGATAAAGTTCATTTTTTGATGAATAGTGTAAAATGTTGTATTTAAATTAAAACCCTCCTTTTAAACTAATTTATTTATATGATTAGATTATCTTTTGAATTGTTTTTAATGTGAAATTAGAATATATTTTTACCATTAAATCCAATAGTGGTCATTTTAATTAATTTCACTTTGAAATCAGACTTAAACTAGTGTCAATCTTTTGATACATATTGTTTCATAAAAACACGCTATTTGCTCTGAAAGTGGGAATTAATTATTAAATTAATTAATGTGACATATATGATTTGAATTTTTTAAAATAGACTTCATTTTTGAATTCAGAATATCAAATATAGCTTAGGGTGAATTTTTGGGATTTTTCTGAAAAACTACAATTTTTGATGAATAGTGAAACCACTAAGTGGAACTTATAAAAACTAATTTTTCCGTTTAAATGAAATTTTGCCATCTTTGTGTTCTGAATTTCAAAAATCTGACATACATGTTTTTCATTATGAATTAAAATTTGGTTCAATGGGATAAAAATAATTTTTCACTGAATAGTAACTTATTAAGTTTTTAATCGCGATTAGAGGTAATTAGTGTAGTTTAAGGTAAAAATAATGTTTTAATAATATGAAATGAACTTGAAACATGACCTAACCTCATTGGATGTGTCATATCTGACCAAGAAAACCCATGGGTCAACTTGGGGACCCCATGAAGCCACTTTTTTTGGAAAATGACATTAATATCTTTTTATTTAAAGTTAAAGTAAAAAATGAGACAAACATGAAATGTTTTACTAAAACAATTTTTACATGGGGTTATAAAAATCATATTTTTGACTATAAATATTCATTGGAAATCTAAAAAGATTTCATACATCATAGTATTTTTTTTATTATTTTTAGACATTAAATAAATTAAATTATTTATGACATCATGATGATGCAGCGATAACCTCATTATTTAACGATTTAAATAAAATGGAAAGATAATGTAATATCTAAGACCTAAACATGTCCAAAACCTATTGGATGAGTGTATTGAGATCCCTTATCACCTTATCCTCGAAACACATCAATGTGGGACCTCTTAAATCCGAATACCATTTTAAAATAAAGTGACTTTTCTTTACATTCCAAGAGTGCCCCTCCTCTCCTCTTATAAAAGGCCCCCACCTCTACCTTCTTACCCACACACCCAAAGCCTTGGGCTCGTCCAAACTCTGCCCATTGTGTCTCTCCACTTACCTCTCTTACTCCTTGAAGCCTCACTTTGGGCAGAAGTCTTTCCAAGGAAGCCTTTGAGCTCAAACCAAAGGGAGTTACCCGATTTTAAGGTAATGTGTCTTCACTTGAGTCCTTTTGTTTTATTTTGCTTCTCCAACCACCTAACCTCTTTTTATTCATTTCTTTTGTAACAACTCCAGTATCATCAATATATTAGGATGTTGTTATAAGAAGTATTCAAGCTACACTTTCACACACATACATCTAATTGTTAAAGAACATACTGTTTCCGTGGATGGCGAATTTCGGCCTCCCGAAACGATGATTGTTCAACATTCTTTTAACACCTTCAAAGGTGGACATTAAGATGACACTATATTTATATATGATATATAATATGTTTATGTTTTCCTTAAGCTTATGTGTTTTTCATTTTGGGCATATCTATATGGTTTCCATTATGGGTAAACGCGATATCTTCATTTAAGGAAGTGCGGACTACCGCCCCCTCAAAGTGATGTGATTCGTTAATTCCATATGTGGGACGTATAAAGGATGGATTTAAAGTTATTATATATGATTTTATACTGGAATTATAATATACCTATATATCATTATTATTCCATTCCATAAAAATATGAAACAGAAATGAAAGTAGCGTTCATGCGTACGTACGACTTACCGTCTCCATGAACGGTGCATTTCATTTCTTATCCCCAAATATAATGTACTATTATAAGTACATGTATATAATGGATATTTATGATGAATGATACATATAAATGATGAATATAATTCTGGAATTAAAATATACACACCTATAATTTAGTTTTAATTCCATTAATATGACATGGAAATGAAAGTAGCGTTCATGCGTACGTACGGCTTACCGTCTCCATTAACATTGCATTTCATTTCTTACCTCTAAATGATTATGTAATATTATAAATACATGTATATTCTGGATATATATGATATATATGATATCCAAATCATGAATATAACTCTGGATATAATGAACATTTGACCACACGAACAACATGTAATTGTAAGAAGTACACTTTCGACTTAAGAACCAAATATCGACAAAACAAACATTATTAACTTAAATGATTACATAATGTTTCTAACATGGAGATAAGTGATATAAAAGTAATAATGAACTAGAAAAAGGTTCTTAATAAAGTGGAAATTAACTCAAGTTTATTATTCAGGACGTTAAAGAATGATCGAGTCAAGTCAAACCCAAGGTAAGGGATCCTACTCCTCTCTTTCTTTTTAAGTACACTCTTTTATGTCATTCCTTCTAAGCTCATCTTTCTTGTTATTGGGATGTTATTTTATATTAATCTTACTGTAATTTTTATGTTCATATTATTAGAGACCCTATTCTCTCTCATCAATCCATTTTGGAAGTTTTGACTGGTGCCGATAGGCTACCGAATTTTCGTAAGAGATCTAACCTCTCTCTTTCTCTTTAAGTACTCTCCTTTATGTCACTTCTTTTAAGATCCTCTTTGTTATGATGGGGGGTGTTATTTTATATTCACCTTTCTGTAAATTTTATTTTAATGTTATGAGATACCCTATTTGATCTCATCAATCCATTTTTTGATGTTTTAAGTGGCGCCGTTAGGCTGCCGAGTTTTTGTAAGCGATTTTTCATCTCACTTTTATTCCTGTGAGATTTATTCTACATTTGGCAAAATTTTCTTTGACTGCTGTATGTACTAACCATTATTTTACTCATTGTGTAATATTCTTTCATTTATGAGTATTTACATCAATGTTGCATTGTCCTTCATTCACAGGGCGTATGTTTCGAAAGATACCCATGTCGGTAAGGGAACCTTTCACCCTCCTCTTTTTTTAAAAGACTAATTTTGTTATTTCTTTTAATTCACATAATATTATTTTGGGATATGTTCTTATATATCCTTATAGATGTAAATTTTATGTCCAAGTGATTAGATACCCTTTTTATCTCTCATCAACTCTTTTTCTGAATTTTGATGTGACGTCGTTAGGCTGTCTAATTATTGCAAGGGAACATCTTAATCCAATTTCGATTCTTTGGGATAAACTTGTACACTTTGAATATGTCGTTCTATGATTATGTGTGAATGTCCTGTGATTGTTTTACACTTAATACCCACTTATATTTCATGTATTCATTTGTCACACATAGTTATGTAACTGATTTATCCTTAATACAAGGATACCGTCTTTGTATGGGACTTCGTCTCAATCTCCTTTAATTGGGGCATATTTTGTTTTATACACAACCTTCTTTATACGGTGTATAAACCCATTTGACTTTGACGTTTATCCAAAAGGAATATTTTTTATACGTAGCATTTTACTAAACGACAAAAGGGAAGGTTTTTGTCGTACGTATGCGGCGACAATGACTTCTCCACCGCCATGACCTTTATTTGAGTTTCGGCTTCCTCTACAAGCCATACTTTCTTTTAAAAAGAAAAATAAATACCATGTTTTACTTTTCTCTTATTTTGGTATTGAAAATGGTTTTTATAATGTTTTTATATCAATATTTTGTATTGATATCTTGTGATTGAAAGCTGGAAATGTTATGTTTCCTTTATGCATGTTTTATGTGATACGATTATGTTGAGGTTCTTGGGCATTATTATGATGACGGGTGGTTCCGTGATAAACTAAGGGCGTGTGAGCCCGATATAGCTCTCCAATGCATTGGGTAACATGAAGGAGTGAAACATTAAGGTTTTTCTGATGAGATTTAGGGAATATACTATGATGGGTATTCCAAACGTAACTAAGAGTGTTACTCCCTACGTGAGAATATTATGAATGCCTCAAGTTACCTTTATGTCTTATGATTTCTATGATTTATTCATGACTTGGTGAGGTATGTTAAAGTGCCTATGTTTTATGGGTAAAGTATGATTATATTCTTATGTATATATGAACTCATGTTTCCTTTCCATATTTTTATAACCCTTACTGAGATTATAATGCTCATCCAAAGTTTTTGAAATGTTTTTCACAGGTCAAGGGAAAGGTACATGATGTGATGATAGTGTCAAGGATGTGTCAAGAAAGAATATGTGTTTTATTTTAAATATGTTTTCGTTGATGGGAAGAATGAATATTGTCTTTTATGTAACCACTTTGTTTAAATGTGGAATGTAATGAAAGTTTCATCATCTAATTCTCTAAAAATCTAAACCTAAGAAGATCCTCAATGTGTAATATTTTAATAACTCGAGATTAAGTAAGGATTAAGGCTAGGGCCTTATAGTTGGTATCAGAGGTCGGTTTAGATAACTTTAGAGGTTACGGTATTATTTAAGCATAAGTGACATTACCATAATGGTTAGGATTTCAGAAAGAGTCCTAGTTTTAGATGAAGTGAATGAGTAAGTATATCTTAGTTTTTACCTTCCTCATTAGTACATGATGGTTTTGTTGATATACTCACACTGACATTTCTGTTTTTAGTGAATGGATGGATCTAGCAGGCACCAAAGAGAAAACAGGTTTGAAGGAAACTATGGTGGTTCTCTGATTAAGATACTAGATAAAATGGAGGATTCAATGAGGAAACTCGTGGTTGTTCTAAAGCAAATATCAAGGAGTCATGATCAACCACTTGAACCTTGGAATGTTCTGTAATGTATCATGTATGAGATGACCAATCTATGTGGAATTTCAGGTAATAATTATAAAGGTAACCATTATATTTTATATGATCCTTACTATTGAGGTAATTATGGGTTATTATATGATATGATGGAAAATGAAAGGCATGAGATAAACATGAGGTTAAAATATGTTATGATCATTTTTGATGATTTTATCTCTTTTTGGGGAATGATTTAAGAATTATATCATTTTGGAAATAGGACAACACACAGACCGTGTGACAACCCATCGCGTCGGACAAAGCTGCGGGAATCGAACCCACAACCAAAGTGCGACTAGTATTTATCGCCTACCTCTGTACTACGTGAAGTCCCTGGTTAGTTTGACTGATTCTTTTTAGTTATAATATTTTATGAATTAAGGGTAAGTTTTTTTGGGTTATTTATCAAAATGATTAACCTATCATGGAGTATATGTGATTAGGTTAATTGCTTTTCAATACGAGACTTTAGGAGCAACTGATGTTGTTTGGAGATAAATGTTACGATTTAACTTGGAAGACTATGGGACTAAATCCTTCAAATATTTGGGTTTCAATCATATATTTGTTTACTTTGAAGAATTTTATGGAAAAATTGTTTATCGGATGGTCCTCATTGATCTTTGGGTTTTGTTGGACAAATTTTGGAGATTAAGCATAGATTTTCTTTTTAGTGGGTTATCCTTTTCTGGATTATATAACCTTGTACTAACCTTTTTGGTTTTGGTTTTGGTTAAAGCATAAATACATGGGATATATATAGTTCTCTTTGGTGGATTAGGTGATTCTCTAGAAGTTGATTATATTACTCTTAATGCGAACAAGTCTCCCTAAATACTTGTCTTTTGGAAAAAAATATGAGTTTGATTAAGGAATCTAGTAAAAGTTGAAAGTCAACATGATAATTGATTATGTTTCCTTATGAATAAATTTCTCAATAAAAAGTAACTTAAAACAAAAATGTTGTCTATTAACTTTTCCTACTGAGTAATCGAATACCGTTTAACCCATCACAAGTTTGTGATTTTCTTGTGGTTAACTTTCTCCTAAACATGTTTTCTATCACTCTCCATCATAACATAACCCTATGTTTTCTCCTCCATGTCCATATTTTTCTACATGGAATCATAGTATGGGTTAACTAGGGTGACCTTTGTACTTATCTTTCTCTATTTTAAAGTGATTGTTTTACCGACTCTTGTTCCGATGTGGGACTTTCAAGTATGTTTCCAAGCTCAATTTTAAAAATTGCGAGGACGCAATTCCCAAAAGGGGGGAAGGATGTAACACCCCAGGTAAATAAAGAATATTACATTTTCATATTTATCCATATTTGTGAAAAAAATATTAATATGACTATAAAGGGGACGCTATGCTCGATGGCGTACCCAACATGAAACAACGAGTTTCTTGGGAATCTTACGTTGCACTCTAATAATAAAATAATAATTTAAATGGTAGTTAACATGTAGCTGTTGTATTGGCGGTAATGGATAGAAATAACTAAAATATGATTATATATGTTTTTAAATGTTTTTACATTTATCCAATAAAAGATAAAGGCATAAAATACGGAAAGAATTCAATTTTAGGCGTATATGCCCTAGTTTCCACTAAAGGTTCACTTATCGCCTTTGATGGAGAATCGTCATTAAATATAGTTTTGTTCACTCTTATACATCCTTTTGGAACAAATAAAACTCTTCTTAAGAATTGGGACATCAAAATTTACTTTGTGTAAATTTTTGGTATCTTTCTGATAAAGTTCATTTTTTGATGAATAGTGTAAAATGTTGTATTTTAATTCAAAACCTCTTTTTAATATAATATATTTATATGATTAGATTATCTTTTTAATTGGTTTTAAAGTGAAATTAGAATATATTTTTACCATTAAATCCAATAGTGGTCGTTGGAATTAATTTCACTTTGAAATCACACTTAAACTAGTGTCAATCTTTTGATACATATTGTTTCATAAAAACACGTTATTTGCTCTGACAGTGGGAATTAATTATTAAATTAATTAAGGTGACTTATATGATTTGAATTTTGTAAAATAGACTTCATTTTTGAATTTGGAATATCAAATATAGCTTAGGGTGATTTTTGGGATTTTTCTGAAAAACTTCAATTTTTGATGAATAGTGAAACCACTACGTGGTACTTATAAAAACTGATTTTTCTGTTAAAATGAAATTTTTCCATCTTTGTGTTTTGAATTTCAAAAATCCTACATACATGGTTGTCATTAAGAAGTAAAATGTGGTTCAATGGGATAAAAATAATTTTTTTGGTGAATAGTAACTTATTAAGTTTTTAATCGCGATTAGAGGTAATTAGTGTAGTTTAAGGTAAAAATAATGTTTTAATAATATGAAATAAACATGACACATGCCCTAACCTCATTGGATGTGTCATGACCAACAAATACAACCCATGGGTCAACTTGGGGACCCCATGAAGCCACATTGGTTGGAAAATGACATTAATATCTTTTTATTTAAAGTTAAAGTAAAAATGAGACAAACATGAAATGTTTTACTAAAACAATTTTTACATGGGGTTATAAAAATCATATTTTTGACTATAAATATTCATTGGAAATCAAAAACTATTTAATACATCATATTATTTTTTTATAATTTTTAGACATTAAATAAATTAAATTATGTATGACATCATGATGATGCAGCGATGACCTCATTATTTAACGATTTAAATAAAATGGAAAGATAATGTAATATTTAAGACCTACACATGTCCAAAACCAGTTGTATGAGTGTATTGCGAACCCTTATCACGTTATCCTCGAAACACATCAATTTGGGACTTCTTAAATCCGAATACCATTTTAAAATAAAGTGACTTTTCTTTACCTTCCAAGAGTGCCCCTCCTCTCCACTTATAAAAGGCACCCACATCTACCTCCTTACCCACACACCCAAATCCTTTGGCTCGGCCAAACTCTGCACATTTTGTCTCTACAATTTCCTATCTTACTCCTTGAATCCTCACTTTGGGATGAAGTCTTCCCAAGGAAGCCTTTGAGCTCAAACCAAAGGGAGTTACCCGATTTTAAGGTAATGTCTTCACTTGAGTCCTTTTGTTTTATTTTGCTTCTCCAACCCCCTAACCTCTTTTTATTCATTTCTTTTGTAACAAATACAGTATCACCAATATATTATGATGTTTTTATAAGAATTATTCTAGCAACACTTTCAAACACATACATCTAATGGTTAAAGAACATACTGTTTCCGTGGATGGCGAATTTCGGCCTCCCGAAACGATGATTATTCAACATTCTTTTAACACCTTCAAAGGTGGTCATTAAGATGAAACTATATTTATATATGATATATAATATTTTTATGTTTTCCTTAAGCTTCATTATTTTTAATTTTGGGCATACTTTTATGGTTTCCATTATGGGTAAACGCGATATCTTCATTTAAGGAAGTGCGGACTACCGCCCCCTCAAAGTGATGTGATTCGTTAATTCCATATGTGGGACGTATAAAGTATGGATTTAAAGTTATTATATATGATGTTATACTGGAATTATAATATACCTCTATATAATTATTATTCCATTCCATAAAAATATGAAATAGAAATGAAAGTATCATTCATGCGTACGTACGGCTTACCGTCTCCATGAACAGTGCATTTCATTTCTTATCCCCAAATATAATGTACTATTATAAGTAAATGTATATAATGGATATATATGATGAATGATACATATAAATGATTAATATAATTCTAGAATTAAAACATACATACCTCTCATTTAGTTTTAATTCCATTAATATGACATAGAAATGAAAGTAGCGTTCATGCGTACGTACGGCTTACCGTCTCCATGAACAGTGCATTTCATTTCTTATCTCTAAATGATTATGTAATATTATAAATACATGTATATTCTGGATATATATGATATATATGATATCAAAATCATGAATATAATTCTGGATATAGTGAACATTTGACCACACGAACAACATGTAATAGTAAGACATCCACTTTCGACTTAAGAACCAAATATCGACAAAACAAACATTATTAACTTAAATGATTACATTATGTTTATAACATGTCAATAAGTTATCTAAAAGGAATAATGAACTAGAAAAAGGTTCTTAATAAAGTGGAAATTAACTCAAGTTTATTATTCAGGATGTTAAAGAACGATCGAGTCAAGTCGGACCCGAGGTAAGGGATCCTCCTCCTCTCTTTCTTTTTAAGTACACCCTTTTATGTCATTCCTTCTAAGATCATCTTTCTTGTTATTGGGATGTTATTTTATATTACGCTTATTGTAATTTTTATGTTCATATGATGAGAGACCCTATTCTCTCTCATCAATCCATTTTGGAAGATTTGAGTGGCGCCGTTAGGCTGCCGAATTTTCGTAAGAGATCTAACCTCTCTCTTTCTCTTTAAGTACTCTCCTTTATGTTACTTCTTTTAAGCTCCGCTTTGTTATGATGGGGGATTTTATTTTTTATTCCTATTTCTGTACATTATATTGTAATGTGATTAGATACCCTATTTGATCTCATCAATCCATTTTTTGAAGTTTTAAGTGGCGATGTTAGGCTGCCGAGTTTTCGTAAGGGATTTTTCATCTCACTTTTATTCCTGTGAGATTTATGCTACATTTGCCACAATTTCGTTTGAGTGGTGTATGTACTTACAATTATTTTACTCATTGTGTAATATTCATTGATTTATGAGTATTTACATCAATGTTGTATTGTCCTTCTTTCATGGGGTGTATGTTTCGAAAGATACCCATGTCGGTAAGAGAACCTTTCACCCTCCTCTTTTTTTAAAAGACATATTTTGTTATGTCTTTTAATTTACATAATATTATTTTGGGATATGTTCTTCTATATACTTATAGATGTAAATTTTATGTCCAAGTGATGAGATTCCCTTTTTATCTCTCATCAACTCTTTTTCTGAATTTTGAAGTGACGCCGTTAGGCTGTCTAACTATTGCAAGGGAACATCTAACCCAATTTCGATTCTTTGGGATAAACTTGTACACCTTGAATATGTCATTCTACAATTATGTGTGAATGTCCTCTGATTGTTTTACACTTAATACCCACTTATATTTCGTGTATTCGTTTTTCACACATAGTAATGTAACTGATTTATCCTTAATCCAAGGATACCATCTTTGTATGGGACTTCATCTCAATCTCCATTCATTGAGGCATATTTTTTTTTATACCCAACCTTCTTTTATACGGTGTATAAACCCTTTTGACTATTACGTTTATCCAAAAGGAATCTTTTTTATACGTAGCGTTTTACTGAACGACAAAAGGGAATGTTTTTGTCGTACGTATGTGGCGACAGCGACTTCTCTGCTGCCGTGACCTTTATTTGAGTTTCGGCTTCCTCTACAAGCCATACTTTTTTTAAAAAGAAAAGGAAATAACATTTTTTACTTTTCTCTTATTTTGGTATTGAAAATGGTTTTCATAATGTTTTTATATCAATGTATTGTATTGAGATCTTGTGATTGAAAGGTGGAAATGTTATGTTTCCTTTATGCATGTTTTATGTGATAAGATTATGTTGAGGTTCTTGGGAATTATTATGAAGACGGGTGGTTCCGTGATAAACTAAGGGCGGGTGAGCCCGATATAGCTCTCCAATGAATTGGGTAATGTGAAGGTGTGAAACGTTAAGGTTTCTACGAAGAGATTTAGGGAATATACTGTGATGGGTATTCCAAACGTAACCAAGAGGGTTACTCCCTACGTGAGAATTTTATCGATGCCTCAAGTTACCTTTATGTCTTATGATTTCTATGATTTATTCATGATTTGATGTGGTATGTTAAATTGCCTATGTTTTATGGGTAAAGTATGATTTCATTCTTATGTATTTATGAACTCATGTTTCCTTTCCATATTTTAATAACCCATACTGAGCTTTTTATGCTAATCCCAAGTTTTTGAAATGTTTTTCACAGGTCAAGGGAAAGGTAGATGATGTGATGATAGTGTCAATGATGTGTCAAGAAAGAATCCGTGTTTTATTTTAAATATGTTTCCGTTGATGGGAAGAATTAATATTGTATTTTATGTAACCACTTTGTTTAAATATGGAATGTAATGAAAGTTTCATGATCTAATTCTCTAAAACTCTAAACCTAAAAAGATTCTCAATGTGTAATCTTGTAATAACTCAAGATAAAGTAAGGTTTAAGGCTGGGGACTTATACTATGAGACTCATCCAGCTGCTCCATCTTTAATTTGGGGATGGGAGGAAGACAAACCGAATTCCTGAACTTTATTATCCCATCACAATCAAGGTTAAATTCATGAACATTTCCCACCTTCTTTTGTAACTCTATATCTTCTTTCTGTGCCTCTTTAATCTTAACATGTATATATGGTTGAAAATTCATTTGAGAAAGATACGATTTTTCCCCTTTAATTATAATTCCAAGATCCATCCTTTGTAAATCCATAAATATTGGATCTTTTGAGATCCTCATCATGGATAAACTGGCATGGTCTTGTCGACTTAATACATCTTCCACCTTGTTCGCTTTCCCAGGGTGGTAATGAATTGAGAAGTCGTAATCCTTAATCATCTCCAACCATCTTCTTTGGCGCATATTTAGTTCCTTTTGTGTGAAAATATACTTTAAACTTTTATGATCAATATAAATGTCACACCTTTCTCCCTAAAGATAATGCCTCCAAATATTTAATGCAAAGATTACCGCAGCTAACTCCAAATCATGAGTTGGGTAATTTTGATCATGGATTTTCAACTGTTGTGAGGAATAAGCTATCACCATATCATTTTGCTTGAGAACACACCCCAATCCCTTCTTGGATGCATCACTGTAGATCACAAACCATTCTCCACTACAAGGCAGTGTGAGCACAGGTTCACTGGATAACCTTCTTTTCAACTCCATGAAATTCTCTTCACATTCCTCCATCCAAAAAAACTTAACTCCTTTCCGAGTCAACTTGGTGAGTGGATTAGATAATCGTGAGAAATCATTCACAAAATGACGATAATATCTAGCCAAACCAAGAAAACTTCGGATCTCAGTTACTATTGTTGGTCTCGACCATCTTTCGATAACCTCTGTTTTTGCTGGATCCACAGATATCCCCTCTTTTGAGATTATGTGACCCAAAAATGAAACTTTTGGTGGCCAAAATTCACACTTGGTAAATTTGGAATAAAGCTTATCCTTTCTTAAGGTCTTCAATATAATTCTCAAGTGATCTTCATGTTATTATTTTCCCTTTGAATAGACAAGAATATCATCTATAAAGACTACCACAAACTGACCAAGATAGTCTCTAAAGACTCTATTCATTAGATCCATGAAGATAACATGGGAATTAGTAAGACCAAATGGCATCACTATAAATTCATAGTGTCCATACCTTGTACGGAAAGTTGTCTTTGGTATATCCTCCGTTTTGACCCTTAATTGCTGATACCCTGAACGAACATCAATTTTGGAAAAGTATTGAGCTCCGCGTTGTTGGTCAAATAGGTCATCAATGTGTGGGAGAGGATATTTGTTCTTGATACTCATCTTGTTAAGTTCTCGATAATCAATGCAAAGTCCCATTGATCCATCTTTCGTCTTAACAAACAGAACGGGTGCTCCCTAAGGTGACGCACTAGGTCGTATGAATCCCTTATCAAGATTCTCTTGGAGTTGCTTCTTCAATTACTGCAACTCAATTGGGTCCATTCTATAAGGTGTCTTTGAAATAGGGAAAGCACCTGGTATGAGTTCTATTGAAAACTCAACTTCACGATTTGGTGGAAGACCCGGTAATTCCTCCGGAAATACATCATCAAACTCCCGTACAATGGGCATATTCTTAATCGTGAGTTTCTCACCAACCATTTGAGATAAATAACCTTCATTTTGTGGAATCAAGACCCATAAGATGGAAGAAATTTCCACTGGAAGGTTATGTTCATCCTTGCATCGATAGACGATCATAGATTGATCTGGAATATGAAATGTGACTTCCATTCTTTGGAAATTGATATGAGCTCCATATAAAGAAAGCCAATCCATTCCAAGAATCACATCAAATTCCACTATAGGAAGAATCACAATATTTGCAGGAAGCACTTTCCCACAAACTTCAATCGGAGAAGAATTATAAATTTTTTATGTGACTGTTGTGCCATTAGGGGTTGTCACATCTAACTCAACATCTAATTGTTGAGGTAATACGGTGATACCCTTATAAAATTATTCAGAAATAATAGAGTGGGTGGATCCAGAATCAAATAAAACATTTGCTACTTTAGAGTGGATAGTAAGTGTACCTTTCACCACTTCTTTATCGTACTCCACATCACTGATAGAAATTGCATGTGACTTTTCTTTGTCTTTAGGCTTAAACTTTTGTTGACGTCGACCATCATCATCAACCCTTGGATTAGGGCATTAATTGGCATAATGCCCCATTTCCTTGCACTTGTAACATTGAAGTGTAAGAGGTGCACTCTGTGTAGCCTTTTCTTTGTTCGCATCACTAGACATCTTCTTCCCATCATAGCGACATTCCAATTCCCAATGACCTTCCTTTCCACATTTGAAACATTTACTTATCCCTGTAAGACAACTCCCTCCATGTTTCTTTCCACACTTTGAGCATAAGGGAAAACTCATATTCTTTTCAGTGTGTTCTTTAGATTTTCCTTTGAATCCCATTTTCCTCTTCTTATCAAACCCATATGAATGATGGGTTACTCCAATCTCCATCTCAACTTTCAGAGCATATCGAACGATTTCCTCATAGCTAGCTATTGAAGTCCCTTGTGGCTAACACCCTTAGAAGACTTGGTTTTAATCTACTAAAGAATCGATCGATCTTACTCTCAGGTTGGATAATAATACCAGAGGCATACCTTGCAAGTCTTGTAAAATTTTCTTCATAGGTACCAACAGATTCATTATCCTTTTGCTTTAGTTCAAGAAACTCCTTCTCCATCTTTGTTCAGAGAATACGAGGGAAGTACTTATTGAAAAATAAGTTCTAGAACACGTCTCATTCCATTGACTCAATTTCATCTCTTTGCCTCGTATTATTGATAAGATTCCACCATTGATCAGCATCACCTTCCAAATAATACACTGCTAAGATGACTTTATCATGTTCAGAACATTGAAGAACTGAAAATATCTTTTCAGTAGTACTAATCCATTTTTCAGAAACTAATTGATCGGTAGACCCGCTGAATGGAGGTGGACGCTGCCTCATGAAGGATTCTAAAGAATGTTGCTCCTTCCTTTGCTCATTTGGAAGTTCGGCATGATTCATATCTTGAGAATATTGTGTGAGCATGGCTACAAGATTTTTCATTCTAGCTCCCATAAGGTTTGGTTTCTCAGGGGGACAATCATTGCATTTCTCGTCGCATTCCGCATTAACACGGTTCCTTCAAGTTCCATCCATTGACTAAAACCAAAAGAATAGTGTGAGAAACACTAATTATAATACGAAAACCACATAATCAAGAATAAAATTTCACACTTAAGTTCTTATCCTAGGTTATTCATGGCCATTTCTAAAACACTAAGATTGTGTTCTATGCTTAGACTTATCCTTATGATTCTTACTAAGGCTTTCACATCCTAGTTTCCAAAGGTTGACTATACCTTTCCTCTGATACCAACTATAACGACCCATAATTTACATACATTTTTAATACTTCAAAATTGAAGCACACTTATTACAACATATAACAAAACCATGAAAGGACCATATAGGTATAGTGTCTTTAGAAACTGGGAAAAAACAACTGGTTCATAAAGAGTATACATTGTCTCCAATTTATTTCAACATATCTAGAGTATCTTTTGGCATATCCTACTTAATAACCTTCTTCCTGACCTGAGGGAAAGAAAACATACAAAAGGGTGAGCTCAAATGCTCAATAATGGTAAACAAAAGAAAAATCAATCACATCATATTCATATGAACAAAACAATTTGGAAATCTTACCCTATAAAAGAGATCATAATTTCATAACATGGGATAAATCATGGTAGTGAAATATAATCACAATTATCATAACATAAAACATGAAGCTTTGTGGCATACACACATAATCATAGAGAATTATTTCTTATTAGTCAAGACTCATTTCCAAGACTATCTTAGTGGACAAAGTCCATTTCTGAACCGAGTTCATTCCTCGTTTCAGTCATGTTTCACTGAACCGGTTACCTGCCGTTCCAGCCATGTCTATCTCATAAGATATAAATCTTTACACAATTCATTGGAGGGAGATATAGGTCCCACCCATCTCATAATGATACCATTCTTATGTGTGCCACAAAATCATAAATCATACATCATTGCATAACCCATGTAATAAAAATGGGAATCTTAAACATCATTCCATCATAACATAATCTATATAAGATAAAAGGTCATAATACAAATAATTCCATCATAACATAATCAAATCAATGTAAAAATAGGGATAGAAACAGAACCCTATATTATCTTAGATGGAAAATAATTTTGATAATACACTTGAATTCCATTATTGAGGAAAATATCCTTTCTGCTTCAAAAACATTTTCCTTTCTTAACATGTCATATAATTTTGAAGTAAAAGAAGTTGATTAAAAATAAACTTGAACACTTGTAAAGGAATATTCATGGAAATAATGTTCTAAATATCCATTCATGATGTATAAGTTAAAAAAACATTCTTCTCGTACTTATGTCGGAAAATTCAAAAAGTACCTCATATGAAAAACGACAAAAGATTCCTTTCATATCTTTTACTAAAAACTCACCGAAGGGTAAAATTGGATTTAAAAAGTTGTAGGTGGATTGAAATAATATTACATATTGAGGAAACATGGATGTGGATGATAAATATTCCTCAGTAAATTTTGAAGTATAAATAATCTCGGATAAAATGAGATTGCAAGATTTTCCCTTACCTTAGTTTTGATTTGCTTCGTAAGTGTCTGAAACTCCTGTATAATGATTTAAATAATGTCATTGAATTATTCCAAAATCATACTCATTGTTATGATATCATATATGGTCATATTCTTAGCTTATTATTAGTAATATTTCATTGCTACTTGTTATTCAGGTGTTTATTACTTTTTGTTCTTATGCGTGTTTTGTCGAATAAATTCATATTATTATTTTTAGGTTGTAGATACCTCATTTAAGAAATGGTATTAGTGTAATATATATCACATTTATTCACTAAATTCATTTATTTAATCATTATGCAATGAAAATCATGTATAACAAGTCGCATCACATCGTGGAGACAGTATTCCGTACGTACGCACGAGCGATGATATCGTTCCCATGATCGTGGAATTGTATTGGAGTGTATGTATACTATTTCAGAATCAATATCACATTAAAATAATCATATATATATACATTATTTACACCATTATACCCATCCAATTAAGTTTGGGGTGTAAAATAGATTACACCACGGCGTGGAGACGGTATTTCGTATGTACGCACGCGCGGTGATTTCATTTTCAATAGGATGGATAGATGGTGATATAGGGTTGTTTCATACTTATAATAACATATCAGTATATGAGTGATACAGATGTTATTAATTCATAATGAAACAACTAAAGATTAAGAAGTGGAAGAAGAAATAAAGTTGAAAGAATCGGTAACAGACATTACCTCTTCTTTGAAGTGCTTCTTTGAGACCTCCTTTTAGGGCACTAAAATTGGTCTTTGAAGAAGACCAGGACCTCTAGGATGTTTCTAGAGAAGTGGAGAGGAGAAATTGGCAGGTTTTGTCCGAGCTTGATGGCTCAATGTGGTGTGAGGAAGAGAGGGAGGAGGTGCCCTTTTATTAGGGAGGAGAGGGGCACCTTTGGAAAAACTAAAAAATATTATTTTATTATAAAGCCATATTCAGTTTCAAATAGCTCCAAATTGATTTATTTCGAAGATAAGGTGGGGTTGGGTCGAAATACCCTCATCCAAAAGAATTTGGGAATTTTTAGTTTACTATTTTAACCTTATCATTTAGATTTTACTTTAAGTTAGATAATTTTACTTTTACCGTGTCTTTTTGTGTTCTTACACTATAAGGGTAATAAACTTACTATAACAAGCCAAACGAACCCCAAGTTTTTTATTATTAATATATATAACCTTATTTAAGTCATTTGGCCGAACCTTAGATTTTTAGGAATAAAATAACAATTAATAATATAATATTTTATTTAAAAACAATTTTATGTCAATTTTGACACTATTTAGTAATTGATTTTTGTGAAAATAATAACAGAATTATTACTTCGGAAAAAGTTAATTAAATCACTACTAACATGTCATATTAACCATGAAACTTAGTGGAATTCATGAAAATTCTCAAATTACATTTATTTGGGTATTTATAACATCAATCATCTCAATATTTCATTAATAAGATAATTACTGCATCATCTTTGTGTCATAAATAAATTAAATTATTTAATGTCTAAAAATTAAAAATAAAATACCATTATGTAGTAAATCGTTTTATATTTCTAATGAATATTTATAGTCGAATTTATCTCATGTATAACCCTATATTAAAAATTATTTACTTATTAAACGTTGATTTTAACTATTTTAACCCTTCTTTAAATAAATTAATAATAAGTGTCCTAATCTAATCCAATTGGGTTTAAATGGTCATATTTTATTCCAAAGGTTGTTTTTGGTGGAATTACACTTATCCAATAGAATTAGGACATGTGTTAGGGTAATAATAATATCATTTTTACTCTTAATTACCCTATTTACTTTTAACCGTGGTATATAAAAGTAAAAAGTTACTATTCACCAAAAATTATTTTCATCTCATTGAACCACATTTTACTTACTGAAATCAACCGTGTCTCTCGGATTTTTGTAATTATACTCACAAAAGCGGTAAAATTAAGTTTTATGTAAATTTGCAAATTCTCCTAGGAGGTGGGTAAAAGACGGTGAAAAGTTCAATAAAATTTTTATATATCTAAAATTATTATAAAATTACTCCAATGAATTACATTGAACTTATATAGGTATTACATATCAATTATGACCTATAATAAATTTAAATAAAATGAATAATTATTTAAATAAAAAGTCGGTTTTTAAATAGTATCCCAGTGTTTTCACTATTAATAAAAATTGAACGTTTTCAAGAAAATACCAAAATTTTACCCTACGATAATTTCGATATATCGAATCCAAAAATGATGTCCATTTTGAAAAATAAAATTTACAGAATTTCAAAAGGTGGTTATTACTATTCATAACGGCTAGTTTTAATAATATTTTAATAGTATATTGTTGTTTAGTGAAACTCTGTATTGCGTACGACGCAAGCTATCGAGGAAGGTTGTGATTGCGTGTAAAGGAATCCAAGCTAGTGTTGTGTGTAGTGAAAGATTCCTTTGATGATTTATATAACATAAAAAAATATTTCTCATGAAAATCTTGGGTGTTACAGTGTCTCCATGACCGCTGCCACCATTTCGGTGGAACCGTTTGATGGAATTGAATTTTTGGAAAACTCTTTAATAAGTCATTATCTGGGACATTATATTAGACACCTCTCAATCTATTCTCACCCTCAATAATTGAAACCATACCTAAGGAAAGGATAGGGGTCCGAACAACCGACTTGAAAGGTACCTCTCAACAGTAAACCTCATCGACATCTAGGCACACATGTCCATCGTCTATCTTTAGGATAACTATAGATACACTACCTCTCCTCTTCCCTAATAAAACACACTAACATGTAATGGCCATAATGCCCCATCATATGGATTAGGGAGTCCCTTCCCCCATGCCAAGATACTATCTGATTTAGGCGGCACTGACTTTCCCACACACATTTAACTGCATCCACTTTAATGCGTCTTGATTAGTGATCAGGTCCCACCCCCATAGTCAAGACTCTTCAAACGCATCCAGAGAATAAGGAAAAAATATCATCTCATAGTTAACAAGGTAAATCACATCATCACAAAAAATTACAAAACAAAACAGAAGAAAACTCCAAACTGTTATGGGTACTAGGTATGCATCTGTGCCTCCTGTTCCTCAGTACTCTCCTCGAGGCCTCCATGACGCCATAACACATGAACCCACGGGAATGGTTCATCCATGAAGAACCTTCTCATCACGATCTTCGATCCCCACTGGTCTCTCTATGAATGTTGTGTCACCCTTGATATCCATATTCCCACATTCGGGTATGTGCAAATTTTCACGTAGATACCGAAGGAGCTAAGACACATGGAATATGTCGTGCACCCTTAGTTGCAGATGTGGTAGAACTAGCTGATAAGTCACTTCATTGACCTGCCGCAACACCTTGAAGGGTCTGAAAAACCTGGGAGAAATCTTACTTCCAATGTCGAACCTATGTTTCCCTACGCTGAGGGAAGGCCTTCAAGAACACAAGGTCCCCGACCTCAAACTCCAAGGGTCTCCTCGTATGATCATAATATGACTTTTGTCGGTCCTGAGCCGCCTTCATCCTGTCCCGTATAAGATGAAAATTCTCCGTCGTGCTCTGCACTATCTCCAGGCCAAGAACACCCGCTTCCCCGACCTCTACCTAGCATTCGGGTGAGTGACACAACCTCCTGTACAAATCTTCAAAAGGAGCCATGCCAATCGTAGAGCGATGGATATTGTTGTAGGTAAACTCTACCAGAGGCTTGTTTCGTACCCAAGATCCACCAAAGTCCAAAACACATGTCTGCAGCATATCCTCTAATGTCTGGATGCTGTGCTCTATCTGTCCATCTATCTGGGGGTGGAATGTAGTGTTGATGCATATTTGGGTGCCAATAGAATGTTGCAATTATCTTCAGACCTGTGAGGTAAACCGATTATCCTGATCTGAGACTATGGACCTCTGAACACCATGAAACCGCACCACCTCTTCCACATAATTCTATGCTAAGTAATTCACTGCACTCGACTCCTTGATTTCTTGTAAGTGAGATGATTTTGATAGTCGGTCTTCCACTCCCACATAACATCGCAACCCCATTGAACTCCGGGTATTCCTTTGAATAAATCCATCAATATTTCATCCCACTTCGTCTTGGGGACATCTAAAGGTTGCAACAAACCTCCTGGGATGCGGCTTTCAGCCTTCACCTGCTGACACACTAGGCACCTTTTCACAAACTCTACCACATCTGGATTCACCCTGGGCCAACAAAACTGACCCCTCAAGCACATGTACATCTTGGAAACTATAGGGTGCACCGCCATGGGTGATTTTTAGAACTCACCTAGAACTCTCTCACAAATTCCCACCAAGATGAACAAACTTCCATGAAACAACATCTGATTCCACCCATCTTCTGACCATCCTTATGGATCATCCCATGGCTAACACGATCGCGCATCACATCAGCCTCTAGGTCCCCCCAATGAGACTCTTCCACTAACTACAACAGAAAGGAAAATACTTTCATCTAGAACAGACAGCCTCTACCATCCTCCACCCTCGCATCCAGGTTTAGGGCTGCAAACTCCTCCCTCTCCTTCTAAGAATCTACCTATTCTCGAACCACATCCTTCTCTATCTTCCTAATGAAGGAATTGAACACAATATTCCACATTCTTGAGGTGTAGAAAATTTTAATGTCTTGGTCCTAAAGATACACTATCCACCTCCACTACCGCATGTTCGGTTCTCTTTGAGAGAGGATATACCTCAATATTTTCTGATCATTGAAGACCCCGAAGAACACCCAAATGAGGTAATGTCGCCACAACTATAGTATGAACATGAATGATGAAAGATTTAGGTCGTGGGTGGAATAGTTACGCTCATGGGTATGTAAATACCTAGAACCATAAGAGATCACCCCTGTTTTTGCATCAGCACACACCCCAAGACTTTGCCTGAATCATCATAGAACACGTCAAAAATCACCCCTTCTTCAGGAAAACGCAGAACTCAAGAACTAACCAACATCCCCTTCAGATAACTGAAGGCTTCCTGGAACTTCTCACTCCACACAATGGCCTGGTCCTTTCTAGTCAATATTGTCAAAGTAGCTGCAAATCGAGAGAAGTCAGGCACAAACCTCAAATAATAGCCTACAAAACCGAGGAAACTATGAACCTCTATCATATTCTTTGGTGCTTCCCAAGAAACAACCAGTTCCACCTTTGACGGATCAACTATTATTCCCTAGGGGGATTTCACATGTCCAAGTAATTGCACCTCTCGTATCCATATCTTTCCCTTGGACAACTTCATGTAGAGCTGGTGCTGTCGGAGGACCCCCTAAAATCATTCTCATATGCTCAACGTGATCCTCCTCTGATCATGAGTAGATAAGGATGTCATCAATAAACACGACCACGAACCTATCCAGATATTCTTGGAAGACGGCGTTCATGAGCCCCATGATGTTGTATGGTGCGTTCGTAACACTGAACGACATGAACACGAACTCAAAGTGACCATATATGCACCTGACGGTAGTCTCCGAGATGTCACCATCCTTCACCCTCAACTGGTGATATCTTGACTGTAGATAAATCATGGAGAACCATCCTGCCCCCTTAAACTGATCAAAAAGGTTTTGGATACTAGGTAGGGGTAATGATTCTTGTCTGTCGCCTGTTTGAGCCTTTGGTAGTCTATACACAGCCCGAGACCGCCATATTTCTTCTTTTAGAATAAGACCGAAGCACCACATGGTGACACGCTTGGTCAAAAAAAACCCTTCCTCATCAGATCATCAATCTAAATTCGCAACTCCCACAACTCAGAAGGCAGCATCCGATAGGGATCCATTCAAATCATATGGGCACCGGGTTGCAAGTCTATCCCGAACTCAGCATCACATAGAGTGGGTAGAGTCACCACCTCTTCATGGAAGAGGTCCATTAACTGACTTAAAACCCGTGAGACATCCATCATCTATGTATATTCTAACTCCACTGATACCATAGAAAACAAGTAAATTAGGGGCTCCACTCACTGGATGCCCTCATAGAAACCTCATTCATCGATGAATTCCACATACTGGCCACCCATATCTGAAAACAAAAACCTTATCCAGATGTAGTAAATAACGTATCATACAGAGAACCTCTAGTCGATGCATAAAATGATATCATACAGCTATATATGTAGCGTAATAAGGTCCCCATAGACTTATGTAGTCCCAACATTAGTATACATCCTTGGAAAACATGAGACAAGCGGGTCTGACCTCCGACTGACATACTCAAAACCAGGGGTGTGGGAAGTCTCTCTACCTCTAGACCCAAATCATGGGCATGACTACTTACAAAAAAGGATTTTGAAGCTCCTAAATCAAACAAGAAGTAGGCAACAGTTCTAAACAAGATGAGCGTACTTAAAATGACTTCTAGACATACTGTAAATACTGCCTCTGTGGCATGAAACATCCTACACACATCTCCACTTCCCCTTGACTTTCGACCACCTCCCTAGCCACACCCTAGTCGAGCTCCCTGAGGATAATTATAAGGTTAGCTTCCTCCTGGAATGACTGCTCTAGATTGATCTGGAGCATGTTTTCCCTAATACTGCTGTTGAAAAGGATTTTCTAGAAACTACTACTGGTGAGGTGGGAACTGAACTAGCCCACCCCCACCATACTACATTCGGTCAGGGCACCAATTTTGAATATGCCAAAGACTTCCACAGACGAATCATCTCGATGATGGACCCACAATGATGTGGTGAGGACTGAGAGATCAAAACTGGATCTATTTGGGCTTTCTCCCCACTAGTCGAAACCTGGAAGGCCCTAACACTAGATGTCTGCTACTGACAGCCTTCCCCTTTGATGAGCCCATGTGCCTCCAATCTCATTGAACACCTCCTAGTTTGTGCATCCTCTCCACCACTTCGGCCTTCTTAAGGACCTCCATGTATGTAGGTAGAGTGAAGGGAGTAACAGCATACTGAAGAGAAGGAGAGAGTGCCTCCTCTAACATCTCGCTCAAGACTCCTCATTCAGAAAAAGGTCCAGTGAAAAGAAAAGTAGATCCCTGAATGTGATCCCAAACTACCTCACTGACATGATCCCTTGTTGAAGGGAGATAATTTTCTGCCTCTTCTCTACCTACATCGAGGAAGAGAGTAATTCCACCCGAAACTCCCTCTCGAATTCAGTCCACAAAACCTTAGCCTCCCTCTTCACCCCAAGGAATAGAATCCAACATTGACACGCTGCTCCCCACTTCTTGCTTACATCAAGAGGATCTGAGTACTCTTTCAGAGATCAGATCAAGCTGAATACTCTCACTATATCCTCGAGGCATCTCTCTATCTTCCTGTCTAAGATGCTTTACTCATACTTCCCAAGGGTCTACCAATGAAAGGCATGAACTATCCTCTGTCACTTGTCGTCCTCCTCCTCTTTCTCAGCCTTCTGTTGATCAGCCAAATCAGTCTCTTTGTCCTCGATCTCCCATACTACTTGTGGTAGTCGTATGAGTTCTATAGCTGCAAGGTTAACAAATATTTCCTAAGCTCAAGAAGTGAATATTATTGCATTTACATTTTTTAAGACTTTTTATTTATTTTAAATCGAAAAAATACCCAATACACACAAGAACACGAGTCATTATGATGCATGTACATTTCCTCAAGTCTCTACCCTACAATTAGTGTATCCTAACTTGGTCATTTGGTAGGTCTAGAGTCCTTGCATCAGATTGTGCGGGGCCCTAAAATCCCATGTCCTAGACGGTCTTCCCGGTACTATTTCACGTGTGAAGATTTCCTAACACTGTTTCCATACCATCCCATGTAATCCTCACTATTCCTACATCTGAACTCTATCCTATCTATCTCCCTCATGCCTTTCATACCATTATGTCATCACCTTCCTTCACCACGATGAGGTAAGGGACAACATATTGCCAAATGCTTCCTTCCTCAAGCTGAAGGAGAGATAATGACCCCCCCTGAGACCCACCTTCGATAGGCCCCAGAGTGGAAACTAGCACCAAGGGTATATAATCACACGTAATATGGAATACATGACCCTTTTATTAGTAGTATCAGGGGGATAAAATCGTTAATACCAACCAACACCAAAACTAGAAGTAAATTTAAGCTATAACAATCCATTCCCATATGCATGTTCCAAATAAAATGCTAAAAAGTACAAGAAATGTTAAAAGGGTAGTAACAAAAATAAATGAAAAATAGAAAATTCAACAGTCCCAACGTCCGAGCTAATAGGGTCCAGAATGGTCTTTAAAGTCCTCCAAAGAACCTAAAAGTAGTTTTATATATGTATGATGAGTATAAAGGTATACTTAGTAGCGAAAACCAAATGCTTCGAGGTACATGTGGGGAGGAATTATAATGCCCCGTGAGAAAATGAGATAACCAAAGCACCTGGCAAGGAAACTATCCACCCAATCCTCACCAAGGAACACTACCAAAATCATTCAAGTCAAGTAAATTAATAGTAATAACACATCTATGTTTGGGTACCCCACACAACTTCCCCACTGGTTATTGAAGACATCCTACGCGTCATACCACCCCCTCCAGTCTCACCGCAGTCCCACCACCATTCCAATAACAACCTTTTGGGCCACCGTAACCACACATCCTGCCTACATACACTAATCCCATAACAACCACGCATATCCCCAGCTGTAGAAACTAGGGCCACAACAACTATCTCCATGCCCGAAGAAACTTGGGCCTCATCCCAAAGACACTTGGAAAAAAATGCATTCACACGCCTAGGGAAACCACCACAACAAACTTGCCCAAAGAATCTTGGGCTATACTAGACCTCAGGCCATCGCAGCCTGCCCAAAGATTCTTGGTCTACTCGAGAAAAGGATCAAAAAAGGAGCTAATAACCATCCACTCATTGGAGACTTGGGAAATACACCCTCCCCCATGAAATGGGGGTGTTCAGCATGAATTTATATAATTTTGTGGGGCGTGAATAAGGTACATAAGAACTAAATTATACATATAGGTAAAAAAGAACTCATCCCAAGCTAGGGGTTCCCAAAACAAGCACATAAACAAACAACCTCATTACTATTCATTCATAAAAAAACACAGTGGCCACAACCAAGTCAAAACTCATTCCCAGAAAACATTTTCCCATTGAATCCATTCTTGTTATCATATTCATGTGATTCCATTTAAGTAATTATTCACTACCAAGAAACTGACATGCATAGCCACAAGCCCTGAAAGCAAAAACAACCAAGCAGTAAATTAAGCATTCACACCCAGTTCTCTTGTAAAGTCGCAACAAGACAGGGATTTGTGAGATCCCTAAATGTACTGGAACCAAAGCAATCCCCAATAAACTTCCCCACATGGCCCCAAATCAACAAACCAACCACTTCACACCTTGGGATCACATCCCCATCCATGTCACCCCACAAGCATCAAGCAGAACAACCATAAACATCACTAGAATGGATCACGGGAGTTTTCAAATTTTCAATACGCCATTCATTTATTTATGTCTTTCCGTTTGGTTAACTAGGGTGTCCACGCAAGTATTCTTATTCCTTGGGAATCCATTTAATCAACCGAGTTTATGTGATTAACCAGTTTCTAAATTTCATCCATTTAGTCACATGATTTTTCAGAAAACTAAAGCTCATTTGTGTGAAAGAAATGACCACCAACAACCATGATTTTCAGTGGATATAATCCCATTAAATTCACAAATTATATTCAATGATAAAAGAGTACAGAAACATTATCAAAGAAAACCCATAATTCTTTGGAATCCATTTCTTATCTTTGTTAAAGTTTGGTTTCTTCTATCCTTGAAGGAATAACATCGTACCCACCCTTCATGATACATTGTAAAAAGAGACGAAGGAAACCCCCTACTTGGTTGATCAACAATCGATGTTTTCCTCCTCATGCCAGTAATTGGAGATGTGTGACTTATTTGGGAGGAACTCTGGGGACTCCAAGAGTGAGAAGGAAAGGATCTAGCATGGGCACACCACTAGCCTTGAGAAGGGGGACTCCAAACGCACTAAGGAAAGGAAACAATTCTAGCTTAGAAGAAGATGGAATCTTGTGAGATAAAAGTTGAGATACTAGAGTTACTGGATATGAAAACATGAACAAATTTAAAGGCAGATCATGGTCTCTCCACGTGGTTAGGTGGTTACACACAATGGAATTAATTATCATTTAATAATTCTCATCGGAGAGGTGTCCATAATTTTTGTGAGTTAATGAATTTCCCTTAAATAGACGAAAATTCGTAATCTTGGAGGATGTAGATTGTACGAAAAAAGGGTGTGAAGGTGAAGAAAAATTCACACGTTTTGGAAATTAAAGGGTCTCTCGGCTTTTGGGGGGATTCTAGATTTCATTTATGGGCATTAAAATTCATTTAAAGGGTTATTAAACCAATTTTACATCAAAAGATACATCGTGGGAGTGGAAAAAGTCATAACTGGAAAAAGAACAAAAGGGTGGGACACCATTAGGCGAGACACCGTGAGGGGGGCACCATTATGGTATGGTTCCACCCTCATGGTGCCAACCACACGATGCCACTGTGATGCTGCCACTATGACGGTGACTCTATGATCAATGCCATAATTTCGGTTGAAAGATTTGATGGAACATAGTTTTTGGAAAACTCTTTAATGAGCCCCTATCCAGGCCATTATAGATATGCTATAACATTTTTTTTCATTAAATTTATTCAACTCATTCCTCATCAAATGAGAAACATAGTTTCTGATCATATGTACCGTGAAGTATGGCCTCATGAACCAATGCCAAAAAAATTCTAAAACCAAATCACATGGATCATCGTATTGAATGAAATAATTAATATATAAGATATAAAAAAAATATATATTATTTAAATTTTATATATCATAAAATTCCTTACACTTTATCTAATTAAGGATATTATAACATCCCTCATGCATACATCTGAACTACTATCTCAACAAGTAACAGAATTTATTTTCCAGGTCCATCATTAAATAGGGATTCTAAATATTCATATAATGATTAAATATGATATTTTTTCATTAGCATCATTATTTAGATTATTTTTTAATATCAAATTCCCAAGAATATTACTTTTTTGAAAAAACATTCATTATAAAAAGGATTCAGTTAAAGACTGAAACAATGGTAATAATGAAATATTATTAATGAATGGGTGTTAATATGTTATAAAAGTTTAATATATGATTTTATAAATATTATTAAATTTCTATCATAAATTAATTAAATTCTTAAAACTTTTATACAAGAAGTTAAATAATACTTAACTAAAGGCAAGGATTAGGTAAGGGATTTCATCTAAAATTACGGAACATTGTCACATGTTAGTTAGTATACACCTTTTCAATTTTGTTGGTGTATATACATCCCCATTAATGTATTAAAATGAATAACTATTAGATATAATGATTAATTTTTCGATTATGTTCTATTATTTCATGGGTTTATAATTTAAATGTTACTAAATATGTAAGAATATATTTTATAATCTAAATTTCTTTTAGGACTGTTTTTATTTTAATTTAATAAAAAAAAAATATTTATCGATTATAAGATGCAATTATTTTCTTGTACATCATATACTTTAATTATTTTACTTATTTTATTCAATATATACCTCTCTATGTCACTTTTATCAGGAAAATTAATTTTTATAAGAAAACTCTATTTTATTTCTCTTTTAATCATGTATATTTTTCTTTCATATCCATGTTCTTTAAAAAAATATCAATTCCTTATATTTGATAAATTAATTTATTAATTATATTTAATGTTATACTTAAATAATAAAAATAGTCAGAAATAAATATTATATTATTATCCAAAATGGAAGTTTTTTAATTTCTTATGAAAGAGTTTAAATAAATGTTTTTTCACATATAATGTACTGACGGACTTCCCCACTATTGTAACTGGTTAACGAAATTGAGCTTTTGTTATACATTTTCAATGGTTTTACAAAACAACAATCCAATGAAATCTTGTTGAAATAATTTAATTCCATTAACTTTATTATTCTAATAAGAATGATTTTATTACAAAACATATATTTTCATTGTATTTATTGTCATATGTTATCTTTTATTAAATTTTTATTGTTATCTTATCAAAAAAATTAACATTCTTATGATATTTGGATATTAATTTACCTTAAATATCCATATTTTTAATCCTTTATATATTTTTTAATTAATCTATTTATCATTTCTATATATGGTGTTTTACTTTGAATGTTTTTTGATTGACTTGGAAAATATTGATATTTTGTATTCAACATTTAATGAGAACATTTATTAAGAAGGCATATTGTTCATTATTTAAATTCATTATTCTATATATTAAAAATGTATTGGATATGCATTAATAGATGGTATTCATAATTATATAGCCCATTAATGCATTGATAGGTCTCATGAGACAAATAAATTGGCTAATTAAATGAGTTTTTAGGGTATACCTACCATTAAATATAAAATTTCATGGAATAAGGTCTGTACTATACATATAGAATAATTTTGGAATCATTAAATCTAATTTTAAGCATTGACTATATTGATAATTTAGTAATTATTATCCATGATTTTGTTTCATTTGTATAATCTATGGATCCATTTCTCCCCCAAGTTATTGATTAAGTTGCACGTGTTTTCTATTAATTGACTTTCTATATCAATCATGCAGTATTTACTCATTATAGTGTTCACTTTACATAACCCTTACCAATTCTTTCAACTCGCCCTTTTTTGTTTCCTTTACCCAGTATATAAATATGAATTATTTGAATAAGTTTCAATTATGTCATTCATTTTTTTTGTTTAGTTTTATATCAGATTCCCAATATAAAATGTGAATATTATGTGTATCTAGTTCCCCATGATTACTAAATTGATCAGTCCTTCAGGATTAGAAGACATAAATATATTAAAATGTAATAATGTATACACCATCTTTGGGTTATTCAAATCTGTGTTGTTACAATTAGTATCAGTGCAAGTTTAATAGAAAACATGGGAAATATGTTTTGGAAATGATATATTAGGGAACATAACCATATGATATATTTGGAGGATATGTAAAATTGTGGCATTATATCTTAAATTTTTGGAAAGTTATATATTATGTGAATTTTCCCTTGAAAATCATTCTGGTATGTATACTAAATGTGGGCACGGTTCTAGAACAGTTTTACATATGGGTAATAACTCTAAAAATGGAACATTGGGATTTAATACGATCATCACATAGTGAATAAAAATAGGCCTTAGTGAACACTAGGTTTGAAACTATTAGTGTATATTAGTTGTTTAATTCGTATTTTTAACAAACCATTGTGAAGTATTTTAAAATATTTTGGTTATTTAAGGATATTCCCAATGATATTCTGGTAGGTATTATAAGCATAGATTCAAATTTAGATAATTCCTAATTCGACACTAGATATTCACACTATATTATATATTCCATGTTTTTTAGTAAATTTATATGTTTCTCTATGACCTTAAGATGTGAATTTTCAATAAAAATTTCTATTAGAAATATCACTACAACAAGTTTGTGTCAGGTCGTTCCCAATATAAAACATAAAAATGTATCCATTTATCAGATTTATTATATAACCTTTGATTGACTTTGATATGATTCTTGGTTTTGATCATCGTTAAAATTACGATACAAAACATTATTTCAATTAAAAGGATATTATGATTCATGATAAAGATGTGGAATTACTATATTTAGAGTAGAAATTTCATCATCTCATTCAGTTATAGGTCCACCACCAGTACCACTTCACAATGTGACTCTTAGATAAAAATATAAAAATAATATGAAGAATTAAAAACTAATCATAAAATTGAGTATCTGCCTATTGTATTTAAATACATTGGTATATTTATTAGAGAATTACCTTGAAATCTACAAGATCATGAAATTGTGTTTTCTATTGATTTAATACTTAATTGAAGACCTATATCAAAAACCTCATATAGAATGTCTGCTGTGGAATTTGTGGAGTTTAATAAACATCTATAGGAATTATTCTATATGGTTTTTATTTATCCTAATGTTTTACTATGGGGATTAGACACTCTCTTCATTATTAAAAATGATGGATCCATGAGGTTGTACATTTATTATAGGGAAATAAATATTATTATGATATATACTAAATATCATCATCATCATATTGATGAATTATTCATTCATATTCATAGTGCTAGATATTTTTCAAATATTGACAATAATTTTGGGTATCATAAGCCTTCAGTAGAGAAGGAATTCCTTCTAAAGACAGCATCCCAAACATGGTATGTGAAATTAAATTTTATAGAAATTACTTTTATATTGACTAATTAACAATAATTTTTTATGGATCTAAAAAATAGATTATTCAGGAAATATATTGATAATATAATTTTGGTGTTCATTGGTGAAATCTTGCTGTATTATAATGTCTATGATGACCATGAGGATCATTTTTAGATCATTTTTAGACTCTTAGAATGAAAGGGTTATATGGGAAATTTAGCATCTGTTAATTCTAACTTCGTGAAGTTTCATTTCGTTAACATAATATATCCATGGATGGAATATCTATTGATCATGTTATGAAAAAGGAATTCAAAAATGACTTATCCCGTCGAACATAAAATAGGTTCATACATTCATTGGTTTCACAGGTTAATATCGGTGACTAGTTCAAAAATTTCCCCAATTGTAAAACCCATTAATCAAGATTAAACATAAAGGTGATAATTTCATGTTGAAAAATCAATGTGTATAATGTTTTAAATAATTGAATGTGATATTTTTAAATGGTCCAATTTTGACTCTACCATCAGGAAGTATTTTATTTATGATATATAGTAATACATCAAAGAAGGGATTGGTTTATTTCCTTATGTAAATTTCTAAACTTATTGAATATGTATAAAGTCAGTTAAAGAAAAAAGATTTAAACTATCCTTCCCATGATCATGAGTTCGAAGAAATAATATTTTATTTGATGATATGGATATAATTTATCTATATTTAATGATTTGACATTTTCACAGACTCTAAGAACCCAAAATACATATTTTTATAAATATATCTTCAAATGAAAAAATTTTAATGGAAAAATCTACTCAACGATTATGATTGTACCATACATTACCACCCATGAAGAAAAATAAGGTTGAAAATGCATTGAGTTGGAAATAACATGGGTTTATGACCCAAATGAGGAAGGTTGGAATCCAATTTTCATGGATATAGTAAATATGATATGGGAAATATTAAATAAGTAGATAAATTCCTTTTTTTCAAACGATTTTGAAATCATATTTATTAAAAAATATAAAAAGGATATACTATGATAATATTTATTTTTAAAATAAAATTAAATCCATGAAATATGGGAATTTGGGAAACATCATTTTTTTATTTTGAGTTTTTAAATTTTTAAGTATTTTATTTGTTCCATCTTTACATTAGCTAAAAAAGGAATTGCTGCATGATTCCCATAGTTCAAATATCTTTATAGACCCTAGTGTCATTATGATGTATTGAGATTTGAGGGAACATATTTTATGGGATAAGAAGAAGTATAAAATTAATTATCATGTATCAATATGATGGTCCATTCATCCGGTCAAGCATTGTAGATATAGTAACATTCTAAGACTTTACATTATATTTGTTTTAGAATACATGAAATTTCATCGATAGCTTGGGATACAAGAAACCAAGAGTTTAAATGAAATTTAATATTTTAATAAATTATAAAATAGACGTTAAATTAAATTTTATTAATACTACTAACTATATTTTAAAAATTATGGTTATAAATAAAATAATAATCCTTTGAAATAAATATAACTATTTTCTAAAAAACAATTTTTTCTTTCTAAAAGATCGTTTAGTTGTGATCTATGTTCATAATTTAAGATTAATTTTTACCACACATAGAAGAATTATTTGAAAAAATAGAAACCATTTGTATATAATCATATCAAAATTATAATTTTGTTAATTTTTCTAATTTTATTTAAATATTTTATTTTTAATGAATGGTTAAAAATACTAAATTTTATTTTAAAACTTTATTTTCGTTGAAATTATATATAAATATAAATTACATTTTAAATTTGTTTTAGTGTAAAATTAATTAAATTATATAAATATTAATCCAATTTATGTCATTATAGCCATTTTTAATTTTAATTTTGATACTAATTTTTTGTATACTTTTGAAAATTTTCCCTTAAAAACCCCACTTTTTCATCATGTCTCTGGGATTAATTTTAAATTAAAATTTTATAAAAAATGTTAGTGTAATTATAAAATATATAGAATAATTTTAATAATTAAAATTTATATAACATATTATGCTAATTTAATTTTTTTACCATAATTAATGTTAAATATAGTAAAAATTATGTGTCACGGTTAAGGTAAAAATTGATTTACCATGGGTTAAACAAAAATGATAATGGTAAAAAATGACCCAAAAAATGTCGAAATCCTATTTTATGGTAATATTTCCATATTATACTTCCCAATTTCTATTATTTGTTATTTGGAAAGTCTTTTCAGGTGAATTGCTTTATCATTTTGTATTCTTTTTTGTAAATTTCCAAATAATTTCCATGATGGATTTTTTCCCCACTTAAGAAATAGATCTCCCTTACGAAAAATATCCACAAATATATAGGCATTTGGATAAAAAATCACTAAAACAATATATCCCTACCATAATTATTCACATTCTATAGCTTTTTTACTTTTAGAATACCATCCCTAGGGTATTTAAGGGGAGATTAAAAAGTATTTTGTCTTAGAAAATGTAATTCTCTTAACAAAGCACTTTAATTTTCATTCTTCTTTTAATACCATTAATTATGTCTTAACAATTCCAATATAAAAAAGCTATTATATCCCATAAATTTTATATTTTAATATATTTATGTCATAATATTTATCCATCTCCACTTTCATCAAATGGGAATCAAATTCATCAATAATTTGTATGATAGACTACCGCCTCATGAACCGATGTATCTCATTTTCTATCAAAACCTATCACTTTTGGATATATTGGAGGAATTAATTTTTAATATAGTATTTATTATATTAATATTATTATGAAATTATAATATTTCATATACCTTCTTACTTTCCATTTCTTTTAAACTACAATATTGTCACTCATGTTTACGATGGACTACCACCTCATGAAGCAATGTGAATCGTTTTTCAATTATGATTTTCATGGAATGTAATAGAGATAAAATTAATGAATATATGTTATATATATGATATTATATTTATTATTTGAATTTAATATGTCACCCACATCCTTAACCTTTCACTCGTCAAGGGAATGTTGTCATCGCTCGTTTGTACGTGCGACCTACCGTCTCCAAAACGTGATGTGGTTAAAATTCCGTGCCCATCATTAAATAGTGAATATAATAATATATCTTCAGTTTAAATATTATATTTATAAAATCTAAAATATTCTTTATGTTACATATTTATATAATATTTACAAGAATCCATGCATTCATTACAGAACATGCATGAGAGAATAAAGAAATTAGCACACGAAACAATAAAAATAATTATATATTATTAATAAATGGGTAGTAATATTTTATAAGAGTATAATTTGTGATAATTAAAATATTATTATGGTTGTGTTATAAATTAATTACATTCATATACCAATTATATAGGAGGTTAAATCACATTATACTAAGGGAAATCTTATTGTAAGGGACTTTTCCTCAATTTCACTTCATTAAAAAATATAGTGATTTTATACAACCAATTTATTTAATATAGTGTATAAATTTTCCATTACACGCATGATATCATTTTTAAATAATAATTCATGGTATTTTAATTTTCAATTTGAATTATTTGATCTGAGAGTATTTGACTTGAAAATTATCAAGTGGTAAAAGTGGTTTTACATTCTCAGTCTCTTTAGTTATTGTTATCTTTCCCCTAAAACATTAAATTTCTTTTAATAGTTTTTCATTGTATTTATCATAAATATCAATATTATTAGATGATTTATTTTATAATTTCCTAAAATCAATATATATTTTACATGTGTAATTATTATTGAAAATTATTTAATTAACTAGGTAGACATTGATATATTTGTATCCTTTACACAATACAGATATTTGATGATAAGGGGTTTTGATTCATGAATTAAATTTATTATTAGATGTTTGAGGAATTGTATTTACATGTAACACCCCAAGATTCCATGGTATGCTTCTCTTTGAATAATACAGTAGCGTGTGTTGTACGCAACTTCGAGTTCTAACACACACCACGACCAATCGAAGTAGCCATTATGAATAGTAATACCTACTACTAAAAGTTTCAGAAATTTTATCTCTCAAAATGGACATCATTTTTGGATTTGGAGTTTTGAATTTAGCCTAAGGTGAAATATTGGTACTTTTCGGATAACTTTAATATTTTGATGAATAGTGAAAATTACTAAATTTTAATGAAAAACAACTTTTTAAATCCAAATAATTTATAGTGATAAATTATGAATTTGAGTGGTTTTAAAGTATAATTAGAATATATTTTTACCATTTTATCCAATGGTGTTCATTAGAGTTAATTTCACTTTGAAATTGGACATAAACAATTGTCAATATTTTGATATATATTGTTTCTTCAAAACACGCTATTTGTTGTGGCAGTATGTAACACCCCGAGATTCCATGATACGCTTCTCATTCAATAATGCAATAGCTTGCATTGTACGCAACTTCGAGTTCTAAAACACCGCGACTAATCAAAGTAGCCGTTATGAATAGTAATAACCACTTTTTAAAATTATAGAAATTTTATATTTCAAAATGAACTTCATTTTTGTATTCGTAATATCGAAATTAGCCTATGTTGAATTTTTGGTATTTTTCTGAGAACTTCTAATTTTTTTATGAATAGTGAAAAATACTTAAAAACAAATTTTTTAATAAAAATAATTTATAGTGATAAATTATACTATTTAGTGGTTTAAAAGTATAATTAGAATATATTTTTACCATTTTATCCAATGGTGGTCATTAGAATTAATTTCACTTTGAAATTGGACATAAACAATTGCCAATCTTTTGATATAAATTGTTTCTTAAAAACACGCTATTTGTTGTAACAGCGGGAATTAATTATAAAATTAATTAATGAAACTTATATGTTTGGAATTTTGTAAAATAGACATCATTTTTGAATTCGGAATATCAATTATAGCTTAGGGTGAAATTTTGGCCTTATTCTGAAAAACATCAATTTTTGATGAATACTGAAACCACTAAGTGGTCGTTAAAAACTGATTTTTCGTTAAAATGAAATATTACCACTTCTATGATTTGATTTTCAAAAATCCAACATACATGGTTTTCATTAAGAAGTAAAATGTTGTTCAATGAGATTAAAATAATTTTTGGTGAATAGTAACTGTTAAGTTCTTAATCGCGATTAGAGGTAATTAGTGTAGTTTAAGGTAAAAATAATGTTTTAATAATATGAGATGAGCTTGACAATTGTCCTACTCCTATTGGATGAGTCATGGCCTACCAAGACAACCCATGGGTCAACTTGGGGACCCCATGGAGCCACTTTAGTTGGAAAATGACATTAATATATATTTATTTAATGTTAAAATTAAATTGAGACAAACATGAGTTGTTTTACTAAAACAGTTTTTAAGTGGGGTTACACAAGTCCAAATTTTGATTATAAATATTCATTAGAAAGATAAAACGATTTCCTACATCATAGTATTTTTTTATAATTTTTAGACATTAAAAAAATTAAATTATTTATGACATCATTATGATGTAGTGATGACCTCATTATTTAACGATTTAAATAAAATGAGAAGATAATGTAACATCCAAGGCATACACTTGTCAAAAACCTATTGGATGAGTAGATTTAGAACCCTTATCATCTTATCCTCGAATTATATAAGTGTGGGACCTCTAAAATCCGAAACTCATTTTATAATAAAGTGACTTTTCTTTACTTTCCAAGAGTGCCCCTCCTCTCCACTTATAAAAGGCCCCCACCTCTACCACCTCATTCACACTTTCAAGCCATTTGGCTCGGAAAACCTCTGCCCAAATACTCTCCCAACTTCCCCCTCTTACTCCTAGAAGCCTCACTTTGGGCAGGACTCTTCCCAAGGAAGCCTTTGGCTCAAATCAAAAAGAGTTACCCGATTTTGAGGTAATGTCTTCTCTAATGTTGTTTTGTTTTATTTTTCTTCTCCAACGCCCTAAAATATTTTTATTCATTTCTTTTGTAACAACACCAGTATCCTCAATATACTAGGATGTTGTTATAAGAATGACTCGAGCTACACTTACACACACCTACATCTAATGGTTAAAGAACATACGGTTTCTGTGGATGGCGAATTTCTGCCTCACGAAACGATGATTGTTCAACACTCATATAACACCTTCAAAGGTGGCCATTAAGATGTCACTATTTTTATATATGATATATAATATGTTTATGTTTTACTTATGCTTCTGTATTTCTCATTTATGGCATACTTTATGATTTCCATTATGGGTAAAACGCGATAATTTCATTTTAGGAAGTGCGGACTACCGCCCCCTCAAAGTGATTTGAATCGTTAATGCCATATGTGGGATGTATAAAGGATGGAGTAAATGGTATTATACACTATATTATAATGTAATTATATTATAAATTTATATCATTATGATTTCATTCCATTAAATACGAAATAGAAATGAAAGTAGCGTTCATGCGTACGTACGGCTTACCGTCTCCATGAACGGTGCATTTCATTTCTTACCTCTAAATGTTACCTGACATTATTAATGAGTGTATATACTGTATATATATGATATATATGATATCTACATCATGAATATAATTCTGGATATAATGGATATTTCACCACATGAACAAGTTGTAATTATAAGAAGTTTATTTTTGACTCAAGTACCAAAGATCGACAAAACGACCGTTATTAACTTAAATAATTAAATAATGTTCATAACATGGTAATAAGTGATATAAATGGAATAATGAACATGAAAAAGGTTCTTAAGTAAATATAAATTAACTCTAGTTTATTATTCAGGAGGTTAAAGAACGGTCGAGTCAGGACAAGACGCAAGGTAAGGGAACTTCTTAACACAATTTCTATTCTTTGGGTTAATCTCCTACTTTCAAATTATGTCATGATATTTTGATGTCCTATCTTTTATTTGTACATTATTTATGTGTACTTATAGTGAATACACATTATAGGTGTACTTTATTTAAAAAATGATCTTTTTAAGGACTTCGTCTCAATCCCCTTTCATTGAGGCATATTTGGTTTTATACACAACTTTCTTTTATACGGTGTATAAACCCCTTTGACTTTTACGTTTATTCAAAAGGAATATTTTTTTTATACGAAGCGTTTTGCTAAACGACAAAAGGGAATGTTTTTCATTCCGTACTTATGCGGCGACAACGACTTCTCTGCCGCCGTGACCATTATTTGAGTTTCGGATTCCTCTACAAGCCATCATTTTTTTAATGAAAAATAAATACAAAGTTTTAACTTTCTTTTATTTTGGTATTGAAAATGGTTTTGAAAGCGTTTTTATTATATCAATGTGTTGTATTGATATCTTGTGATTGAAATGTGGAAATTTTATGTTTCCTTTATGCATGTTTTATGTGATACAATTATGTTATGGTTGATGATATGTTTAAACCTATTCATATGAGGAATGTATTGGACTTAATAAGTGACGGGTGGAGCTCGCTATAGCTCCTCGATGCATCGGTAGGTCTCATGAGACAACTAGACGTGGAATTGGCCGAGGCCCTTTCCCAATTTGATTTATGGTTTTGGCCGAGGCCTTAATAATTTTAGACGTCTTGGCCGAGGCCTTGACAAAATGTTTCAGAATGTCTGGCATTATACATTCCCTCATTATGAAAGTGGTTATTGATATTGCATGTGATTATTCGACCAGTAGAATATCCATGTGAATAAGTAAATGGCATTATATCATTTTACTTTTGCAATATTATGTTGAAGTTCATGTTTAAAAGGCTTTTGTTTTAGTTATACATTGCCTTAAATGTTAATGTTTATTTATGAAAGCTTCCGCAATATTGTTATCCTTACTGAGCATTTGAGCTCACCCCTTTCCATGTTTTAATATTTTCCAGGATGTAAAGAAGTATTTTATGAATGACCTGCAGGGATAGCCAGAAGATGATATGAGTGTGGACTATGGAGACTTTTTTTATTGTAGTTTTTCACTTTATGATGTAATGTAACGTTTACGAATGTATCTAGTGTTTCCAAGGCTACTAAACTAATCGGTCTTTCGAGACTTGATCTTTTGTGATCATTCCAATGTTACGAAGTAATGCAGCAACTCTGGGTAGCTGGGGTCGGGGCGTTATAGTTGGTATCAGAGGCAGTTTAGTACTAACCTTGGAAGCTATATTTAGATAAACTCTGATTAGAGCACATAGCCCGAAGATAGACTTTGAGGATTAGTATAGAATAACTTCCTAGAATTTTGGTATTGTAGAGATGTTGTGAGTTTTCCGAGCAATACATCCCTGTCTGGATACGAGCAGGTAGAGGCGGCTCTGGCACAGATGTACCTAGGTGTAAAACCCGAAAACACCGCTTTGAGCTAGACTCAAACGGGAACTGGTGCACGACAACGGGCCTTGCTGCACTTTTGGTTACGACACTCCCGGCGGATATGCTTAGGATAATTATCATTTTATTTACAAACCACTATGAAGGGTTATGAGTATATAATTCCTCAAAGAAAACATTTCTTTTTATGATTATGGATTATATCCATAAATAGTTCAATTTATGTAAAGTGTTTTACAAGTATGGAATTATGTATTTTGATTCATAAACTAATCTAGTTTATGCCATTGTTTAGAAATGGCGCCTAGTGGAAGGAATGGAAACCGTATCAATTCACGAACTCCGTGTAGGGATTTCCCTCCAGCTCAAGATAATTATTGTGGATCTGGAGATGCAACTGGTGCTGATCAACTTATTACCATACAGGGACAACTCACTCAGGTTATGAATAATAACCTTACTCGTATTGAGCACCCTGATCCGCAACGTGGAGGATCAATGCTAGACCGTTTCATGAGGCAACAACCACCAACCTTCAATGGGAGTACAAATCCTATAGTAGCTGAGCAATGGATAAATTCCTTAGAGAAAATATTCCATGCCTTGGGGAGTAGTGAAAGGGAGAAGGTTGTCATGGCAGTTTACCGCCTCACTGTAGATGTCGATCAGTGGTGGTCGTTGATTCAAAACACAAAGGAAGATGATGACGTATCGAATATGGAATGGAGGGAGTTCAAAGAGCTTTTCTTAGAAAAATACTTTCCTCGTGACCATCGAGCAGATATGGAATGGCAATTTCTGAGTCTGAGGCAGAAGGAGGATGAGAATGTCGCAAAGTATGAGGCTAACTTTACAAGGTTAGCGAGGCATGCTGCCGATTATATACGTAACCCAAGGAGTAATATTGATCGTTTCATTGATGGGTTAAAACCATTTCACCGTCGAGCTTTAGTATCACAATCCTTCTCATCATACGAAGATATTGTCTTGTGTGCTATCAAGACAGAAAAGGAATTCTCTAAGTCTTATGACAACAAAGTAAAGCAAGAGAAGAAGAGAACGGTGGAACAAGAGACAGATAAAGGGAAAAAGGGAAAGAAGGATTTTCCATTATGTGATAATTATGGGAAGAATCACCCTGGTACTTGCCTAAATGGAATAGGAGTTTGTTATAAATGTGGAGAAAAGGGTCACCAGGCTCGTGATTGCAAGGGAAAGAAAGTGGCTATCAATGTTGAATGCTACAATTGTAGGGAAATGGGGCATTATGCAAATGAATGTCCTAAGCATCAGGGAAATTTACCTCAAAAAAGGCCAAGGGATCAAGGACAATCTTATGCTGTTACTACAGTTGAAGCAGAATAACTAATGTATTGGTGCTTTTGGACTCATGGATTATATTCTGGTTATAAGAATAATGTGATATATATAAAGATTGTACTGCACTACTTTTTGATTTCAGTAAGGTTTTAATATGATTAAGGTAATCATATTTTTAGTATGTGGCAAAATGAGAAACTTTTCTTTGTTTGGGGAATCTGATGTTACAATTGATTTTGGAATTTAGAGACCTTTTAGAGAAAGTCTGGACGGAGGTATTTTGGATAACTATTAAGGTTGGAGTGGATTAAGTTGATCTTTGGATAGTATTGTTTATGGTTAAAAAATTTATGAAGATTATTTTTGGAATATTATGATACTATAGTTTTAGGAAAAGGACAACCTGCAGGGTGGGGCATAACCCGTCGCGTCGGACAAAGCTGCAGGAATCGAACCCACAATCAAAGTGAGACAGGCCTTTATTTCCTACCACTAGCCTACAGGAAGTCCCTGGTTATTACAAAATAGTTTTACTAATCTAAATGGTATGTGTTAATATTTGTAACCTTATACAATTAGGATAAATAGAATATTTTTGAGTTGTATTACCTTTTAGAGTGAAAGATGGGTTTGTGGTAAAAATTTATTAAAGAATGAAAGTCTACATAACAAGTATGTATATTCCCTTACATTCTTAGTTAATCTCCTAAATAAATTCCTCAACTTTATAAAAGGTAACTTAAAACAAAAATGTTGTCGGTTAACTTTTCCTACTGGGGAACCAATGATCGTTTAACCAATCACATGTTTGTGATTTTCTTGTAGTTAAACTTTCTCCTAATCCTGTTTTCTATAACTCTCAGTCAGATATTGATGGTTTGATTCTCCTCCATATCTATATTTCCATAGAATCCTAGTATGGTCTATCTCGGGTGACCTTTGTACTTATCTTTCTATCTTTTAAAGTTATATTTTTATTAACTTTATTTCTGATGTGGGTTTTCCACAAAGGTATTTTCTATTTTCAACCTTTTATTTTCAAAGAAAATTTTCAAATTGCGAGGATGCAATTTATTGAAGGAGGGGAGAATGTAACACCCCGAGATTCCATGATACGCTTCTCATTCAATAATGCAATAGCTTGCATTGTACGCAACTTCGAGTTCTAAAACACCGCGACTAATCAAAGTAGCCGTTATGAATAGTAATAACCACTTTTTAAAATTATAGAAATTTTATATTTCAAAATGGACTTCATTTTTGTATTCGTAATATCGAAATTATCCTATGTTGAATTTTTGGTATTTTTCTGAGAACTTTTAATTTTTTTATGAATAGTGAAAAATAATTAAAAACAACTTTTTTAATCAAAATAATTTATATTGATAAATTATACTATTTAGTGGTTTTAAAGTATAATTAGAATATATTTTTACCATTTTATCCAATGGTGGTCATTAGAATTAATTTCACTTTGAAATTGGACATAAACAATTGCCAATCTTTTGATATAAATTGTTTCTTAAAAACACGCTATTTGTTGTAACAGCGGGAATTAATTATAAAATTAATTAATGCAACTTATATGTTTGGAATTTTGTAAAATAGACATCATTTTTGAATTCGGAATATCAATTATAGCTTAGGGTGAAATTTTGGCCTTATTCTGAAAAACTTCAATTTTTGATGAATACTGAAACCACTAAGTGGTCGTTAAAAACTGATTTTTCGTTAAAATGAATTATTACCACTTATGTGATTTGATTTTCAAAAATCCAACATACATGGTTGTCATTAAGAAGTAAAATGTTGTTCACTTAGATTAAAATAATTTTTTGGTGAATAGTAACTTTTAAGTTCTTAATCGCGATTATAGGTAATTAGTGTAGTTTAAGGTAAAAATAATGTTTTAATAATATGAGATGAGCTTGACACTTGTCCTACTCCTATTGGATGAGTCATGGACGACCAAGACAACCCATGGGTCAACTTGGGGACCCCATGGAGCCACTTTAGTTGGAGAATGACATTAATATATATTTATTTAATGTTAAAATTAAATTGAGACAAACATGAGTTGTTTTACTAAAACAGTTTTTAAGTGGGGTTACACAAGTCCAAATTTTGATTATAAATATTCATTAGAAAGATAAAAAGATTGCCTACATCATAGTATTTTTTTATAATTTTTAGACATTAAATAAATTAAATTATTTATGACATCATTATGATGCAGTGATGACCTCATTATTTAACGATTTAAATAAAATGAGAAGATAATGTAACATCCAAGGAATACACTTGTCAAAAACCGATTTGGATGAGTAGATTTCGAAACCTTATAATCTTATCATCTAATTATATAAGTGTGGGACCTCTAAAATCCGAAACTCATTTTATAATAAAGTGACTTTTCTTTACTTTCCAAGAGTGCCCCTCCTCTCCACTTATAAAAGGCCCCCACCTCTACCACCTCATTCACACTTTCAAGCCATTTTGCTCAGCCAACCTCTGCCCAAATACTCTCCCAACTTCCCCCTCTTACTCCTAGAAGCCTCACTTTGGGCAGGACTCTTCCCAAGGAAGCCTTTGGCTAAAATCAAAAAGAGTTACCCGATTTTGAGGTAATGTCTTCTCTAATGTTGTTTTGTTTTATTTTTCTTCTCCAACCCCCTAAACTCTTTTTATTCATTTCTTTTGTAACAACACCAGTATCCTCAATATACTAGGATGTTGTTATAAGAAGTATTCGAGATACACTTACACACACCTACATCTAATGGTTAAAGAACATACGGTTTCTGTGGATGGTGAATTTCTGCCTCACGAAATGATGATTGTTCAACACTCATATAACACCTTCAAAGGTGGCCATTAAGATGTCACTATTTTTATATATGATATATAATATGTTTATGTTTTACTTATGCTTCTGTATTTCTCATTTATGTCATACATTATGATTTCCATTATGGGTAAAACGCGATAATTTCATTTTAGGAAGTGCGGACTACCGCCCCCTCAAAGTGATTTGAATCGTTAATGCCATATGTGGGATGTATAAAGGATGGAGTAAATGGTATTATACACTATATTATACTGTAATTATATTATAAATTTCTATCATTATGATTTCATTCCATTAAATATGAAATAGAAATGAAAGTAGCATTCATGCATACGTACGACTTACCGTCTCCATGAACGGTGCATTTCATTTCTTACCTCTAAATGTTACGTGACATTATGAATGAGTGTATATACTGTATATATATGATATATATGATATCTAAATCATGAATATAATTCTGGATATAATGGATATTTCACCACATGAACAACTTGTAATTATAAGAAGTTTATTTTTGACTCAAGTACCAAAGATCGACAAAACGACCGTTATTAACTTAAATAATTAAATAATGTTCATAACATGGTAATAATTGATATAAATGGAATAATGAACATGAAAAAGGTTCTTAAGTAAATATAAATTAACTCTAGTTTATTATTCAGGAGGTTAAAGAACGGTCGAGTCAGGACAAGATGCAAGGTAAGGGAACTTCTTAACCCAATTTCTATTCTTTGGATTAATCTCCTACTTTCAAATTATGTCATGATATTTTTATGTCCTATCTTGTTTTTGTACATTATTTATGTGTACTTATAGTGAATACACATTATAGGTGTACTTTATTTAAAAAAAATGATCTTTTTAAGGACTTCGTCTCAATCCCCTTTCGTTGAGGCATATTTGGTTTTATACACAACTTTCTTTTATACGGAGTATAAACCCCTTTGACTTTTACGTTTATTCAAAAGGAATCTTTTTTTTATACGAAGCGTTTTGCTAAACAACAAAAGGGAATGTTTTTCATTCTGTACTTATGCGGCGACAACGACTTCTCCGCCGCCGTGACCATTATTTGAGTTTCGGATTCCTCTACAAGCCATCATTTTTTTAATGAAAAATAAATACAAAGTTTTAACTTTATTTTATTTTGGTATTGAAAATGGTTTTGAAAGCGTTTTTATTATATCAATGTGTTGTATTGATATCTTGTGAATGAAATGTGGACATTTTATGTTTCCTTTATGCATGTTTTATGTGATACAATTATGTTATGGTTTATGATATGTTTAAACCTATTCATATGAGGAATGTATTGGACTTAATAAGTGATGGGTGGAGCCCGCTATAGCTCCTCGATGCATCGGTAGGTCTCATGAGACAACTAGACGTGGAATTGACCGAGGCCCTTTCCCAATTTGATTTATGGTTTTGGCCAAGGCCTTAATCATTTTAGACGTCTTGGCCGAGGCCTTGACAAAATGTTTCAGAATGTCTGGCATTATACATTCCCTCATTATGAAAGTGGTTATTGATATTGCATGTGATTATTCGACCAGTAGAATATCCATGTGAATAAGTAAATGGCATTATCTCATTTTACTTTTGCCATATTATGTTGAGGTTCATGTTTAAAAGGCTTTTGTTTTAGTTATACATTGCCTTAAATGTTAATGTTTATTTATGAAAGCTTCCGCAATATTGTTATCCTTACTGAGCATTTGAGCTCACCCCTTTCCATGTTTTAATATTTTCCAGGATGTAAAGAAGTATTTTATGAATGACCTGCAGGGATAGCCAGAAGATGATATGAGTGTGGACTATGGAGACTTTTTTTATTGTAGTTTTTCACTTTATGATGTAATGTAACATTTACGAATGTATCTAGTTTTTCCAAGTCTACTAAACTAATCGGTCTTTCGAGACTTGATCTTTTGTGATCATGCCAATGTTACGAAGTAATGCACCGACTCTGGGTAGCTGGGGTCGGGGCGTTACACAGTAGGAATTAATTATAAAATTAATTAATTCAACTTATATGTTTGGAATTATGTTAAATAGACATCATTTTTGAATTCGGAATATCAATTATAGCTTAGGGTGAAATTTTGGCATTGTTCTGAAAAACTTCAATTTTTGATGAATAGTGAAACTACTAAGTGGTAGTTAAAAAACTGAATTTTTCATAAAACATAATTTTATCACTTCAGTGATTGGAAATTTGAAAATCCGAGAGGCACAGTTAATATCAATAAGTAAAATGTGGTTCAATGAGATGAAAATATTTTTTTGGTGAATAGTAACTTTTTACTTTTATTTTCCACGGTTAAAAGTAAATAGGGTAATTAAGGGTAAAAATGATATTTATTTTACCCTAACACATCTGCTAATTCTATTGTAAAAGTGTATCTCGAACAAAAACAACCATAGGAATAATGGATTAGATTAGGACATTTGTTATTATTTAATTCAAAGAAAAGTTAAAAGAGTTAAAATCGTAGTCTATTTAATAAAACATTTTTAATATAGGGTTATACATAGGATAAATTCGATTTTAAATATTCATTAGAAATCTAATAAGATTTCCTATATAATTATATTTTATTTATAATTTTTAGACATTAAATAATTTAATATATTTATGACACAATGATAACGCAGTAATTACTATAATAGTGAAAAATTAAAATAATTAATATTATAAATACCCAAATAAATATAATTTGAGACTTTTTATGAATTAAACTAATTTTCAAAGTTAATATGACATGTTAGGAATGATGTAATTAACATTTTTCGAAGTAATCATTCTGTTATTAGTTTCACAAAAATCAACTATTGAATAGTGTCAAAATTGACATAAAAGAGTTTTTAAAACAAAAATTATATTATTAATTGATATTAAATTCCTAAAAATCTAAAGTTCGGCCAAGAGACTTATATCATGATAGGTGTATCATTAATGGACCACTTGGGGGTCTCTTGGATGTATATAGTTTGTTTATTAACTATATAATATAAACATACAAAGTGACATGGTAAATGTCAATCTAATTAACTAAGAGTTAAAACTAAAAGATAAGGTTAATATAATGACCCAAAACTATCTAAATTCTATTGGTTGAATGGTTTTCGACCTATCCCCACCTTAACATTTAAATAATCCACTTTAGAGCCCTTAGAAACCGAATATCAATTTATTATAAATTATTATTTCTAGCTTTTCCAAAGGTGCCCCTCACCCCTCTTATAAAAGGGCACTCCCCCTTCTCATTACTTCACACCTTCAAAGCCTTTTGGTTCGGCCAAACTCTACCCAAATACTCTCCCAACTTCCCTCACTACAACCTAGAGGCCTTAGTTTGATCAAAAACTCAACCTGTGGAGCCCTTTTGATCAAATCAAAAGGAAGAACCCGAAGAAGAGGAGGTTAACCTACCCCCAACCAAGGAAAAGTACAAGGTAAGGGATTTTCATCTCACTCCTTATTCCCGTGAGATTCATGCCATATTTCCACCATTACCTTTTGTGTTGTGTATGTACTTTCCATAATTATATTCTTTGGGTAATACACTTTAATTTATGTGTATTTACATATTCATTATATGATACCTCTTTCATGGGTTGTATGTTTCGTAAGTTACCAAATTAGTAAGGGTTTATTTCACAATATCTTCATTATCTGAGGTTGTATATACGTAATATTCTACTAGGATCTCCTTATCATCCACATCCATGTTTCCTAAAAATGAATTTTAAAATATTTTTACTATTTACAAGAATATGGGTTAAAGACATTTATACCCTTTTTGACTTTTTATAAGAGGTTTATAAAGGAATCTTTCCGTCGTTTTCCAAACAAGGTCCTTTTTAACCTTTTGACAAAATTAAGGTAAGAATGTTTTTTTAACTTATACGGAGGGTGCGGTTATTCTCTGCCATTATTAAAGCATTGAATCTTCCTTCACAAGCTTATAAATATATTTTCAAAATACAGGTTTTATCTATAATTATGCGACTTTTAAATGATTTCCAAAAAAGAGATATTTCTCACAAATAGTATTGATTCCATCTATGTCAACATCATTTGATAAATTATAAACTTGTTTCAAGTTGATTTATTATGATAAAAATCATCCATATTGTATTTTAGGTTTTGTGATATTTTTTACTATGGATGAGTTATTTTTATGCCATTAATGTTTTATGATTAAAGTTTTGACATTTTATATGTTATTTTTAATATGAATGTTTATGTTATATTTCATCCTCTATTTAAGATGAATGTGTTAGACAAGTATGTTCTGGGTTGGGGACTGGTAAAAGTAATCCCTCCGGGTTGGTGTTCGGTTATTAGAGGCACTCCGGGATGGAGTCTGATTATAGAGGAACTCCGGGTTGGGTTCCGGTTACAGTTATCCCTTAGGTCTTGGCATGAGGCCTCGACACAGAAATTAAAGTTCGGCATCATGCATTCCATCATTATGAAAGTGGTTAGTGATATTGCATGTAATTATTCTATTAGTAGAATATCCATGTTAATAAGTCAATGGAATTATTTCATTTTATTTCTGCCATATTATGCTGAAGTTCATGTTTAAAAGGCTTTTGTTTTAGTTTTATACATTTCATTAAATGTTTATGCTTATTTTTGAAAGTTCACGCTTTATTGCTTACCCTTACGGAGCGTTTGAGCTCACCCATTTCTATATTTTATTTTTCCCAGGATTCCAAGAACTATATTTTGATTGATATGCAAGGTTAAGAAAAGGGAATAATGGCATTCATAAAGGATTATTTATGTTGTTTTGTATGTTATGAAGTGTAATGTAACATTCATGTATGTAATCTATTTTCCAAGACTGCTAAACTGACCGGTCCTTTGGAACTTGATTCTTTGTAATCATGCCAATGTATTAAAATAATGCACCGACTCTAGGTCACTGGGGTCAGGGTGTTATAGTTAGTATCAGAAGAAGTTTAGCAATAACCTTGGAAACTAGATTTAGATAAAATCTGATTAGAGCACATAGCCCTAAGATAGACTTTGAGGATTAGTATAGAATAACTTCCAAGAATTTTGGTATTATAGAGATTTTGTGAGTTTTCTGAGCAATATATCCATGTCTGGATACGAGCAGGTAGAGGCGGCTCTGGCACAGATGTACCTAGGGGTAAAACCCGAAAACACCGCTTTGAGCTAGACTCGAATGGAAACTGGTGCATGACAACGGGCCTTGCTGCACTCTTGGTTACAACACTCCCGGGGGATATGCTTAGCATAATTCTCATTTTCTTTACAAACCATTATTAAGGGCTTATAAGTACATACATACTCGAAGAAAACATTTTCATGATTATGGATTATATCCATAAACTATTCAATTTGTGTTAGGTATTTTACAAGTTTGGTAATTATTCATTGCAATTCATAAACTGAACTAGTTTATGCTATTGTATAAAAATGGCGCCCAGTAGAAGGAATGTGAACTCCCATAATACGTATGATCCAAAGAGTAAGAAGGATCATACCTTTTGTGGTCCTAAGCCAGAATTTAGAAGGGAAATAGTTTCCCACGTATTATCATCATATGAAGAAATAGTATCATGTGTGGATAAGATAACTAAAGAGTTTACTGAGTCCTATGTCATTGAAGGGAAGTAAGTGATGAAAAGGATAGAAGAGATAAAGATGGATAAAGGGAAGAGGGATAACTAGAATTTCCCCATATGTGATAACTGTGGGATGAAACACCCTAGAACTTGCCTGAAAGGAATGGGAGTTTGTTATAAGTGTGGAGAAAAAGGGCACAATGTACGTGACTGCAAGGGTAAGAAAATGGTTTCAAATGTACAATGCTTTATTTTCAAGGAGTTTGGACACTATGTGAACCTATGTCCCAGTCATCAGATTATGCCTCAAATGATGATATTGGATAATAATTAAGTTAGGATACTACCACAAGTGAAGAGGAATGATTAGAGTTTTTATGTTGATTATGTCATTTGAGTGTTGTATCAACAATATACTTGTTATAATAATTATGGAGTATATAAGTATTGTACAACAGTACTATTTCATTAAGGACTTGAGATTGTGTGGAACAAAGAAAAGTGACTCAATAGCAAGATAAATTTTTGGAAAATATATGGTTGAGAGAATGATAAACCATAATATAGTTTTGATACCGAGGTAGTGATTTTGGAATAGTCCATGATTGATTTGGATAAATTATATTGGATATTCTTGACTACCTTGAAACTGATTAATGATTTTTATATTGTATCATTGTTGGGGTTTACAACATTTTTGGATTGAAGGAGTATATCTATTATTATTTAAGGAATAAGGGATAATGAATGTAATCAATAAGGTTTTATGGTAATTCAGGATGTTGCAGTGTTATAAAATAATACAAGATGAAGTTTTTCACATGTTATTTCACAGCAAAAACGATCTTCATTTTTGGACTAAAGCATTTTGGATAGTTCTAGTTTGGATTATTTTTGGATTTCCATAAAATCACAACCTGGAGTATGGGCGGCAACCCGTCGCGTCCGGCAAGGCCGCGAGACTTGAACCCTCAACCGAAGGGCGACAAGGGTGTATCACCTACCACTGGCCCACGTAATGTCCGAGATTAAACAATGTAGTTTTTTTAGATCTGGTTGATGAATTATAAATTCATTTTTTAACCCTATACGATTAGGATAAATAGAGTATTTTTAGTTGTATTATGTTTTGGGGTGAAAGATGAGTTTGTGGAAGAAATTTATTAATGGATAAAACTCTAATTATAAAGTAATAATGTGTCCTTATGATCTTAGCCAATCTCATAAATAAATTCCTCAACATTAAGAAAAGGAAGATAGAACAAATATGGTGTCCTAGATGGTACCTTAAATCATCACTAATTTATAGATTTGGGATTCTTCGCCTTTTTATTGCCATGTTCTCTACCACTCTCCATCAGATAATTGATGGTTAGATTTCTCTTCCATATCCATATTTTCCTACATGGAACCCTAGTATGTGTTATTTTTTGTAATTTTCATACTTTCCACCCTTTATTTTAAATAGAGGCCTCATTAATTCATTTTTCGATGTGGGATTTCAACTAAGATATTTTGAAACGTCAAAAATGTGTTATCCTAATACCTTATGTTTTGTTGAACTGATGGTATTTTAAATCATCATAGATTGATGAATTTAAGGACCTCAATTTTTAACTTGTTTCTGATTGATGACCTCAATCACTACCTATAAATATTTATGTTTTTCCTCCTATTATATGTCTCTAATTGCAACCAATGTTCTCCTAATCGGGATCATAATTTTGTGGTGAGCCATTCATTTCTCTTTTCATTTAGACGAAATTTTATTAACCAAATTTCCGAAGTGGGTTTTTCCACAACGATATTTTCTATTTTCAACCATTATTTTCAAATACCAATATCAAATTGCGAGGACGCAATTTATTGAAGGAGGGGAGAATGTAACACCCCGAGCTTCCACAGTACGCTTCTCTTTGAATAATACAGTAGCGTGTGTTGTACGCAACTTCGAGTTCTAACACACACCACGACCAATCGAAGTAGGTGTTATGAATAGTAATACCTACTACTAAAAGTTTCAGAAATTTTATCTCTCAAAATGGACATCATTTTTGGATTCGGAGTTTTGAATTTACCCTAAGGTGAAATTTTGGTACATTTCGGATAAATTTTAATTTTTTGATGAATAGTGAAAATTACTAAATTTTAATGAAAAACAACTTTTTAAATCCAAATAATTTATAGTGATAAATTATGAATTTGAGTGGTTTTAAAGTATAATTAGAATATATTTTTACCATTTTATCCAATGGTGTTCATTAGTGTTAATTTCACTTTGAAATTGGACATAAACAATTGTCAATCTTTTGATATATATTGGTTCTTAAAAACACGCTATTTGTTGTGACAGCGGGAATTAATTATAAAATTAATTAATTCAACTTATATGTTTGAAATTTTTTAAAATAGACGTCATTTTTGAATTCAGAATATCAATTATAGCTTAGGGTGAAATTTTGGCATTGTTCTGAAAAACTTCAATTTTTGATGAATAGTGAAATTAATAAGTGGTAGTTAAAAAACTGAATTTTTCATAAAACTTAATTTTTCTGCTTCTGTGATTGGAATTTAGAAAATCCAAGAGACACGGTTAATATCACAAAGTAAAATGTGGTTCAATGAGATGAAAATAATTTTTTGTGAATAATAACTTTTTACTTTCATTTACCACGGTTAAAAGTAAATAGGGTAATTAAGGGTAAAATGATATTAATATTACCCTAACACATGTCCTAATTCTACTGGAAAAGTTTATATCGACCAAAAACAACCTTAGGAATAAAATATTATCATTTAGGTCTACTTGGATTAGATTAGGACATTTATTATTATTTAATTCAAAGAAGTGTTAAAAGAGTTAAAATCATCGTTTATTTACTAAATCATTTTTAATATATGGTTATACATACGATAAATTAAATTGTAAATATTCATTAGAAAGATAATAATATATCCTACATAATAATATTTTATTTATAATTTTTAGACATTAAATAATTTAATTTATTTATGACACAATGATGATGTAGTAATTACTATAATAGTGACTAATTAAAATAATTAATATTATAAATACCGAAATAAATATAATTTTAGACTTTTTATGAATAACACTAATTTTCTAAGATAATATGACATGTTAGGAATTATTTAATTAACTCTTTTTGAAGTAATAATTCTTTTTATGATTTTCACAAAAATCAACTATTGAATAGTGTTAAAATTGACATAAAAGAGTTTTTAAAACATATATTATATTACAAATTGATATTAAATTCCTAAAAATATAACGTTCAGCCAAGAGACTTACATCATGATAGGTGTATCATTAATGGACCACTTGGGGGTCGGTTTGATGTATATAGTAAGTTTATTAACTATATAATATAAACATACAAAATGACATAGTAAATGTCAAACTAATTAACTAAGAGTTAAAACTAAAATATAAGGTTAATATAATGACCCAAAACTGTCTAAATTCTATTGGTTGAATGTTTTTTGACATATCCCCACCGTAAAATTTAAATAATCGAATTTGGAGCCATTAGAAACCGAATATGAATTTATTATAAATTAATATTTCTAGTTTTTCCAAAGGTGCCCCTCACCGCTCTTATAAAAGGGCACTCCCCCTTCTCATTACTTCACACCTTCAAAGCCATTTTGTTCAGCCAAAATCTACCCAAATACTCTCCCAACTTCCCTCACTACAACCTAGAGGCCTTAGTTTGAAAAGAAATCCAACCTAAAGAGACCTTTTGATCAAATCAAAAGGAAGAACCTGAAGAAGAGGAGGTTAACCTACCCCCAACCAAGGAAAAGTACAAGGTAAGGGATTTTCATCTCACTCCTTATTCCCGTGAGATTCATGCCATATTTCCACCATTACCTTTTGTGCTGTGTATGTACTTCCCATAATTATATTATTTGGGTAATACACTTTAAATTACGTGTATTTACATATTCATTGTATGATACCTCTTTCATTGGTTGTATGTTTCGTAAGTTACCAAATTGGTAAAGGTTTATTTCGTAATCTCTTCATTATCCAAGGTTTTATATACATAATAATCTACTGGGATCTCTTTATAATCCACATCCATGTTTCTTAAAAATGTATTTAAAACATTTTTACTATTTACAAGAATATGGGTTAAAGACATTTATACCCTTTTTGACTTTTTATAAGAGGTTTATAAAGTAATCTTTCCGTCATTTTCCAAACAAGGTCCTTTTTATCCTTTTTGACAAAATTAAGGTAAGAATGTTTTTTTATCTTATACGGCGGTTGCGGTTATTCTTCGCTATTATTACACCTTTGAAGCTTCCTTCACAAGCTTATAAAGATATTTTCAAAATAAAGGTTTTCTCAATAATTATGTGACTTTTAAATGATTTAAAAAAAAGAGAGATATTTCACTCAAATAATATTTATTCCATCTATGTCAACATCCTTTGATAAATTTTAAACTTGTTTCAAGTTGATTTATTATGATACAAATCAACCATATTGTATTTAAGGTTTTGTGATATTTTTTACTATGGATGAGTTATTTTTATGCCATTAATGTTTTATGATTAATGTTTTGACATTTTGTTTTTTATTTTTTATATGAATGTTTATGTTATATTTCATCCTCTTCTTAAGATGAATGTGTTGGACTAGTATGTTCCGGGTTGGGGACCGGTAAAAGTAAGCCCTCCGGGTTGGTGTCCGGTTATTAGAGGCACTCCGGGTTGGTGTCTGGTTATTAGAGGCACTCCGGGTTGGTGACCGGTTATTAGAGGCACTCTGGGTTGGTGTCCGGTTATTAGAGGCACTCCGGGATGGAGTCCAGTTATAGAGGCTCTCCGGGTTGGGTTCCGGTTACAGTTATCCCTTAGGTCTTGGCACGAGGCCTCGACACAGAAATTAAAGTTCGGCATCATGCATTCCATCATTATGAATGTGGTTAGTGATATTGCATGTGATTATTCGATTAGTAGAATATCCATGTTAATAATTAATTAGATTTATTTCATTTTATTTCTGCCATATTATGTGGAAGTTCAAGTTTAAAAGGCTTTAGTTTTAGTTTTATACATTTCCTTAAATGTTTATGCTTATTTTTGAAAGTTTCTGCTGTATTGATTACCCTTACGGAGCATTTGAGCTCACCCCTTTCTATGTTTTATTTTTCCCAGGATTCCAAGAACTATATTGTGATTGATATGCAGGGTTAATTCAAGGGAATAATGGCATTAATAAAGGATTATTTATGTTGTTTTGTATGTTATGAATTGTAATGTAACATTCATGTATGTAATCTATTTTCTAAGACTGCTAAACTGATCGGTCCTTTGGGACTTGATTCTTTGTAATCTGGCCAATGTATTAAAATAATGCACTGACTCTAGGTCACTGGGCTCGGGGTGTTACAATACATGTTTATATTGGTGGTTAATAGTTACTGATATCTCATAGATTCATTGTTAGGTCTCATGACACAAATCAGTTTTCTAATTTAAAAGGGTTTCTATCAGTGGTTTTAAACCATCTTGTGAAAGGTATTTATAGTAGAGGTATCAAGATGACTAATATTGTGACATAAAATAATTAAGAATTTTTTAAATTGTGAATTTTTTTATTTTCATTATCCAATATATTTTCAAAATTATATTATCTGTGGAGGAATTTCATTTTTATATTACTAATTAAGTAGAATGTTCTTTCCTTATTTACCTTTCTAAATTTATTTTTCATTATCTATTCATCTACTAAAGTTATTTAAATGGAATGTGTGATTAATTATTTACCTTACCATATTGATTATTAAATTTCTAATTATGATAACCATATAATTTATTAGATGAAAAATTTTCCTAGTTATTTTCCTTTCCGTATTTATTATAATTATTTGTTTTGTGATAGTTTTTCTATACATTAACTATACTAAGAATTTGAGTTCACAAACATTTATTTTCATTTCCCCAATGTATAAAGACAAAATCATTGAATGATATTTCAAGGATACATTAAATATTAATTTTTTAATTATTTTATTTTATTTTTTATTCCCAATGTAAAATGAGTATCATGTATTTGCATGATTTTCAAAAACTAAGAAACTAATCAATCCTTCTTGAATTGACCCATTTTATATATGCTAATGTAATAAAGTATGGAATCAAATTTGGGTTACTGTATTTTGGATCATTACAGTTAATATTTTTAACACCCCAATATTTTATGAGATACATTCTTCTTAATTTCATTGATTTCTTGTGTTGTATGCAACACCAAGATTATATTAAGCTATACGCAACACCGTATTAACTTACAGTATACCCAACACTCTTCTCCTCTTTTGTTGCACATAATTTCAAGTTCCATTGAAAGAATTCATTTCATGAAACACTGAGTATATATTTTTTTCAATGAAATAAGATTGTATTATGTTATACACAACACCAAAGTAAGCTTTCACTTACATGGCTTGGGTTACACACAAGGGCTACCTTCTTCAATATCTTGCGTTTTACGTGATACTATGTTTCACTAAAGAATGATATATTATTAAAATATTATTATTTAATTTGATATAAACTAATCATTATGAATAGTATTAACCACATTTTGAATTTTATATGACATTATAATACTTCTTAATCCTTTTTCAGAATATTATATGAGAACAAGATCAATTTTTTTTGCTAAAAGATGTATTTTTCAAAAAATAAATTTATGCCACCTTTTGATGGCACAAACATTTTAAATCCTGTTTTTTACATTTTTATAAATTCAATTTGAGAAAATAAACTTATAATTTGGAGGAGGGATATAATAATTTACTTCTAATTGATTTTTGGTATTTTTATAATGAAACTATAATTTTAATGAATACTGAAAGAAATACTGCATTTTAATTTGAAATTGCATTTTTATCTAATTTTTTTATAGTTTGATTATATTTTTAATTTTTAATAACATACAATTTGATTATGTGTTTATCATTTAATACAATTTTTATCATTGGATGTTATTTCACATTAAAATTGAACATAAACACATGTCAATCTTTTGATAGTTATTACTTCTTAAAAACCCGATTTTTTGTTTTGATAATATAAATTAATTTAAATTTAATTACTGTAAACTTATGTATTTTGAATTTGGAAAAATGGATTCAATATTTGGAATGAGAAGTTTTAAATTGTGTAAATTGTTATCTTTTAATTTTTTGGACACTATAAATTGTAACATCAGTAATTATTTTATTTACCATGGTTAAAAGGTAAATCTAATAAATAAGGATAAAAAATAATATTATAATAATATAAAACTACCCTAAAACATATCTTAATCTTATTGGATGAGATATATTACACCACGGGAATCCATGTATCAATTTTGGGACCCCATGGATTCACCTGGATGTGAGAAATGATATTTTATAAAAATTAATTTAAAGTAAAGATAATTATATCCTCAACAAATATCTTTTAGTAAATTGATTTTAATATAGAGTTATATAATTGATATCTATGTACATAAATTGTAATTACAAATGTAAAAAGACTTCATACATCATTTTTTTTGTTTATAATTTTTATACATTAGATAAATATATTTATTTATGACACAATTATGATGTAGTGATTGCCTAATTAATGAATGATTCAAATAAATAAATTTATAAATATTAAAATAAATTAAATTTGAACATTTTGATTCCTTAAAAGAATTTTCTGGTTTAAATTGACATATTAAGGATGATTTAATGGCTTTGGATCGAATAAATCAGGTTATAAATTTTAAAAAAAAAATCATGTATGAATAGTGTACAAAATTGAAATTATTCCTAACATAAAACATAAAATAGTTTATTAAATGATATTAAATTTTTAAAAATTAATGATTACAAAAGATGGATAATATAAGTCCAAAATTTCATAAATAACTTTTTTGGGGTTGTTTGACAAGATATTTTAATTACATTAACCCACAATGTGTAAATAACATAATATCACGGTAAGATTAAAAAAATATTCAAAAATTATCTAAAAATTATTATATGATGGATATTAGAACTAAAATAATCTTATATTATAATTATACATTTTGGACCATTTTTAGTCTAAATTGAATTTATATTGAATTAATAATTTCAAAGTTTACTAAAGTGCCCCTCTCCTCTCTTATAAAAGGGCACCAACTCCCTCTTCACATCACACCATTTTGAGCCTTCAAGCTTGGAAAACCCCTAACCATTTCACATATAAACTTCCCTAGTTACATTATAGAGTTTTTTTAATTCTCAAAGGATTCCCCCAAGTTCCCTAAGAGAAAATTTAAAGGAGGCACGTTGAAGAAGAGGTGATCTCTTCTACCAATTCATTCAAATTTCATTCTTCGTCTACTTCTTCTTTATTAGTTTTTCCATTAAAAATTAATATAATCAGTATAAATAATGTAAATATATGTTATTATAAATATTAAATAGCACTATATAACCATTTATCCATCCTACTAAAAACAAAATCACCGCCCGTGTGTACGTACGGCTTACCGTCTCCACGCTGTGGTGTAATCATTTTTTCCCCATCACATTACTTTTATGGGTATAATAGTATAAATAATAAATATATATGATTATTATTAAATTATATTAATTCTGAGATGTTTTACATTATTGAATCTAATACCATTCAACAATTATGTGATTGATATCGTCGCTCTTGGGTACGTACATCTTACCATCTCCACGACACGATGAGATTCATTCTCCACATTAACCATTCAAGAATGATTATAAAGTATATGTAATGAATAATCATAAAATATGTTACATAATTATTCTACTGTTCTTTTGAATGAACCATTTTCCATTGTGATATGAAGGGATGGTGCTCGAAGCTGTCGAAGGTGATAACGTTGAAAACCCTAATCGGGCCAGTGATGTTGGGATTTCCAGGGAGAAACAGGTGCTAAATCCTGGCGATGAAGATCGAATTGGTCACTCTGATCTCTTCAGTATGTGTGTGAAGCGCACGTCTGAGAAAGTGGCGGGTAAGGATCCCTCTGAACACGGCAAAAGTTTCGCGGATGTGGTTATGCGGGCTGAAGGTCTATCGTTCCTAGACTGCGAATCGTCTGGCTCGGGTAGAGTTATAAGGAAAGGCTGTATTGCTCATGTGGCGGCTAATCAGGATGTTGTTGAAGAGTGTGTTAAGATGTGCAAGTTTTCAATCATTTCCCATGTCTTAATCCCAAAGGGTGTCCGGCCCTGGAAGTTCCATGATCTTACAAACATGCTGGTGGAGTTATGGGGCTTCAGCGACTGGAAGATGACAGCAATGGGAAGGGGCTTCTATCATGTGGTCTTTCCCTCTGATGACTGCAAAAGGCGTGCGTGGAGCTTGGGGTCGCTTCCGTTGCATCCTGGATTTCTGCGGATCCATGAATGGGATAGGAATTTTGACCCTAATATGGTCAAAAACACCTTTGCCTAGGTATGGATACGAATTCATAATCTTAGTTGGCTTTATTGGCATCCACAATTGTTATGGGATATTGCCTCCTCTGTTGGTAATCCAATCAGGTTAGATAAACAAACAGATAATCTTAGCTTCGGCCATTATGCTAGGATTCTTGTTGAGGTTGATATGTCTATGGTTTTAGTGGAAGAAGTGGTCTTCACTACTAGAGATGATAGTATTAACCTGGAAATGGGTTATGAAATAAAGCCAAAATTCTGTTCTAACTGCCACAATTTTGGGCATGTTCTCTCTGATTGAATCTTTAGCAAAATCTGCTCTAATTATAACATTAGAGGACATGATTATGTAAATTGTCGAAAAAGGACAAATAGAAATGGAGCCCTGAGGGCTGACAGTAATGCACAGGCCCTTGTTGAGAAGGTTAATCAACCTAATCAGCCTGGAAAAGTGATTGTTGCTGGCCCTTCGGATACTGTTGATGATGCTGCTGCTGATGTGCCCATTACTGAGAATGCAGAGGATAGACAGGATTTTGAGGTGGGTCCTGAACAGGATGTTTATGATTCCAGACAGTCTGAGAATGAAAATAAACCTATGAAGACTAGCTGTAATGCACAGGAATCCCCTTTGGAAACTGTTGCTGAACCTGCTATTGATAAAGACAAGGTGTACACCATTGCAGAGGATAAACATGATTTTGAGGTGGATTCTGAACAGGAACTGCCTGATCCCAGTAAGGGAAGCTCACAGGATGAGGTTATAACATGTGAGGAAGGCCAGACTCTTCAGATGGTCCCTAATGATCCCCTTTTGAGGTCCAATGAGAGTCTGGAAAGACAGCCACTACCCATTGTTGAGGCTCCTGGCTTCCAGGTCAATAACCTGGTTGTTATGGGACCCCAAGAAGATGTGTTGGCATGCCTCCCTGCTGAGGCAGCAGGAGAGTTTTCACAAACTCATCCATCTAAGGTTGCTTAAAGGAAGCTACCCCCTACTCTCACTATGCCTATTGAATCTGGGAATAGGTTCAGTACCCTTTCTGATGACAATTCTGAAGCCTCCATGGATGAGAAGGTTTTCAACACTGAAATGGATGACAACAAACCTCATTCTGAGGAATTCCTCGCTCCAAGTTATACTAAACCCTGTATTAGGCAGAGGTCCTCCATACAATGAAGATTTTCTTTTGGAACTGCCAGGGTCTTGGGAATTCTCCCACGGTCAAGACTCTGAAGCACTTTATTGTGACCAATAAACCCATGTTGCTGGGCATTGCTGATCCAAGGCTGAAATTTGAAAGTTGGATGGCTTTTAATTGGAATGCTTTGTGGTATTCCCTTATCTCAAATACTCATTTGGTGAATGATAGTGAATCATTATGGGTGCTCAAACATAATATTGTCACTATTGATTCTTTTCAAAATGACCAGCAGTCAGTAACCATTTTCTGTTGTATTCACTCTAATTCAGTGTGTGTAACTTTTGTTTATGCTTTCAATCAATATATTAGAAGGAGATCTTTATGGAGCTTGCTGACCACCATTTCTGAGAGTATGTCTATCAGATGGATCCTTCTTGGTGATTTCAATGCCATTCTAAGGCCTGAGGAGAAAACTCGACAGAACTTTTGCAGGGCTTCAGCTAGGGATTTTACTTCTTGCATTGATCGTTGTAGGTTGCATGAAATTCTCATCTCTGGTTCGGAGTTCACATGGTTCAGGAACACTATTAATGGGAGGCAAGCTAGAAAATCTGATCGGTGCTTTGTTCAATTGGATGGAAGGAATGATATGATGGAAATCTCTGGCATGACCCTTCCGAGAACTCATTTTGATCACAATCCAATTCTAATTGATCTTTGATTTTCTAATCTGAGATCAGCACCTCTACCCTTTAAATTCAACAACGCCTGGTTGGTTGTGCTAGGCTGTAGGGGGGTTATTTTGGAGGCTTGTGAATCTAATACAAATGGCAGTTTTTTGCACAGATTATCTTACAAACTGAAAGCTGTGAAATCTAGGCTCAAGACTTGGAGTAGAATTTCTTTTTCAAGCATTGAAAAAGATATCAAGGAGGCTTAATCTCCTCTGTTAGGCTATCAGCAGATGAATCTGACTCAAGATTCTCCTTCTTCATAGGAAATTCAAGCTGCTGCCAACCTGGATAAACTCTTAGTCCTAAAGGAGAATCTGGATCATAATCAGTTAAATGTTAAATGGCTCAAGGATGGAGACAGAAATTTTAGATTGTTTCATTGCTTGCACAGGGAGAAGAAGGCTAGTAGGACTCTCAAGGCCTTAAGAATTGATGATGATTTGTTTACATCTGAAAATGAAATTGTTAATGCTGTCACATCTTACTTTGAGCAGCTTTATTCTGAATCTGGTGGGAGCAGCTCAAGCAGAATTCTAAATCGTATTGATTCCAGTGTTGATGAGAGTCAGAATAAACAGCTTTCTGAAGCTCCTTCTTTAACGGAAATTCATTCTGCTCTTTTTTCCATAAACATTGACAGTGTGGCTGGCCCTGATGGCTTCACAAATAAATTTTTTATGTTCTACTGGGATATTATTCATGCAGATCTTTTCAATGCTGTCAGAGAATTCTTCCATCGCTCCTTCTTGCCATTTGGGATGAATTCCAAATTTATTACGTTAATTCCTATGAAAGATAATGCCCTGGATATCAAATACTTTAGGCCCGTAGCCATTGGGAACACGATCCCTAAGATAATCAGTAAGATTATGGCCATTCGGCTTGGGGAAGTGGCTAAAAATATCATTACTAACAATCAGTTTGGCTTTGTACCTGGCAGAAACATTCAAAACTGCTTGTTTACTGCGTCTGAATGTGTCAATATTATGAAAGGTAAGGTTCCCAATGGTAATATGTCTATAAATATTGACATTTCAAAGGCTTTTGATACAACAAGGTGGGAGTTTATCTTCAATATCCTTAGGATGCATGGTTTTTCAAAGAAGTTCATTTGCTTTATTTTTTCTATTTTGGAAAGTTCCAGGATTTCTATTCTTGTCAATAGATCCCCTAGGGGTTTCTTAAAATGCACTAAAGGGGTCAGGCAAGGTGATCCCCTATCTGGGATTCTTTTTGCGATAGCTGAAGACTACTTAAGTGTCTGCCTACATGACCTTGTCAACAGTGGGATTTATCAAAGAATGAGGGCAGGAAGGAATTATTTTTCTCCATCACATCTCTTTTATGCAAGTGACATCCTTCTTTTCTGTGAGGCTGACAAGAAGACTATTTCCTCCATTAAGATGATTTTCTCTCATTATGAAGATGTTTCAGGTCAGGCAATCAGCTGGAAGAAATCCTTTGTTGTCTTTGGTCAAGGTATTAGAAACTTGAAGCAGATCAGGATTACAAGAAGGCTTGGGGTTAAGAAAGGCACATTACCCTTTCATTATCTTGGAATCCCTCTATTTTAGGGAAGGGTAAAGCGTGCACATCTTGAGGGTATTGCTCTGAAAATCATCAAACAACTGGCAAGCTAGAAAGGAAAAGCTATGTCCCAGGCTAGGAGAATCTGTCTCGTTAATTCTGTTATTACCTCTATGTTTGTCTACTCATTCTCTGTCTACAGATGGCCAGCAGCTCTCCTCAAGGAGTTGACTGGCCAGATTAGAAATTTTATATGGACTGGCTCTGTCCAGCAGAAAAAACTGGTCACTGTTGCATGGAAAAAGTGCATTAAGCCCATCATGATGGGAGGAATGGGCATTAAGGATATCAGAGTATTTAATAGTGCTCTCATCCAGAACTTTGTTTGGAAACATATTGCAAAGCCTGACTTCTCAATGGAATTCTTGATTGACAGATTTGTTTCCAGGTTACAGAAAGGGAAGTGTCTATACCTCAAATCTTCGGTTTGGCCCTCAATAAGGTCTGCCTTTTCCAGTCTTATGTTTCACTCAAAATGGATTTTAAGTCATGGCTCTCATCTCAACTGCTGGAATACTTCATGGTTGTCCTCTCCCCTCAATGAACATGTTTCAGTTTCAGGATATCTTGTGCAACTGTCTATTGCTGATTTACATGATCATACGACTACAATTAACCTCATTCCAGAAATTTCTAGGCTGGAAATTGCAGATTACATTTATGTGGATGTTGATATCATTGTTTGGAAACCTGAACTTACTGGTTGTTTCTCTACTCGTGATTGTTATAATTTGCAGGTTGGTTTGGTTAATGCTCTGCCCGCATGGATTGAAGGCTTACGAAGGCCTTTTATACCGCCCAGTGACCTGCTGGTTCTCTGGAGGATTTGGCAAAACAGGTTTCCCCTCCAAAGCGCGCTATAGCGAAAAGGCTTCAGCCTTGCTTCGGTATGCCAGTTTTGTTTTAGAAGCGATGAGACTTTGATTCACACCTTCATTCACTGTCAATTTGCTGCTCGACTTTGGGAGCATGTGTAGTTGGATTTCCATTTCTCCCTTAATACTTGCTCTGTTCATTCATTGCTTATGTCGTCCTTCAAAACTGGTTCTAGCGAGCAAGTTAATTCTTTGCTCCTCTCGGTTATTGTCTCGATTTTCTCATTTATCTGGAAATCTCGGAATAACATTGTGTTTAATAACATCAGGCCCTCTTTCAGAGAGGGTGTTCTGTTGATGCATCGAGCCATCATATTTTCCTCGACAATTCAAACTGGCTCCATGCATAATGATGTATCTGACTTTGTTCTCTTGAGAGCTCTTGGTGTTCGTGGCAGGGAACGGAAGCCCCGAATGGTAAATTTTATCCGATGGATCCCACCTATCCGTGAATGGTTGAAGGTGAATGTTGAAGGGGTGGAATCTGGCGCACCAGGTCCTGCTGGCTGTGGAGGGGTCTTCAGAACTCATCGGGGCTTCGTTAAAGGCTGTTTCTTCCATTATGTTGGACATGCTCAGGCAATTGAGGCAGAACTTTGGGCGATGATCAAAGCGATTAGGTATGCTGTCCATTATGGTTGGCATAGAATTTGGCTGCAGTCAGACTCTGCTGTTGCTGTGAAGACTTTGAAAGATCGGTCTCAGAATGTTCCCTAGAGAATGATGTCCTCCTGGATTTCCTGCCTTAAACTTTCTGAATAGCTTTGCTTGGATGTCTCTCATGTCCACCGGGAAGCAAACCAAGTCACTAATGTTCTCTCGAAGAGAGCCATTACAGAAGCTAGCTCCAGTTGGTCTTTTACCTTACCTCCCTATTGTGACTCCTTGGTCTGCAGGGACAGGGATGGTGTCTTATATTCTCGGTTTTTCAAGAGTCCCTGTATTTGAGCTTCTTTGTACTGTTTATTTCTTTTTTGTTATTATATTTTTTTGGGAGCAGGCCTCTTGCTTGTCTCTCGGACCTTCTGGATAATTCTACTATATTTATGTAAATATATATGTCATTTACTTCCATTCAATTTAATAAGAAAAAAAAACAACGTTCATTCATACGTACTGCCTACCATCTCCATGAACGGTGTCTTCCATTTCATTTATCTATATTATATATATATATATTTATTTAAATGCTCAATATATAAAATATATAAATCATTTTTTACATTTTTTATTTATTTAAATAATTATATAAGTAATAATATCAAGATTAAAAATTTAAAACATGTATGATAATATAACGATTATTACCCAAATTGTTGTTTTAACATTAATTTGACAAATGAATGAGTAATATAAATTCATAAGTGAATCATATATGATATTATAAATATTATTGTGTTTCTATTAAAAGTTAATATTTAAACCCACTATAAAGATGTTTTCAACACATATGGAAGAAATCAGACCTAAGGTAAGGGATTATTTGGTATCACTTTTATTTTTGTGGGAAGTATTCATTATAAACCATCTAATTATTTTGTGTGGTGTTTGTGATACCCATGAATGTTTTTATTATTATTCTTATAAAGGTTATGATATTTAAATATTAATCTAATTTTTTTTATTTAATGAGTCATAAGATTCGAATGATTATAAATTGGTGAGGGATAATTTTACAATGTTATTTTTATCAAAGATTGTTTATACGTAAGTATTTATTGAGGTATATTTATCATCCTTGTCCATGATTTATAAAAATGTTTTCACAAAATTATTACTATTATTATATGTATGTTTGAAGTCATTTTTCCCCATTTTATACTTCTAATAAATGTTTGGGAATGAATCATTCTTATATTTACCATACGAGTAACTTTTTTACTTTTCTGTTAAAAGTAAGAGGAGAATGTTTTTTAACATATACGACATGAATGAATTTTTACGGTTTTATGATGGATTATTTACATGAATATTTCCCTAAAATATATCAAGATAATTTTCAACTAAATTATTTTCTTTTGAATTTTCATGGCATTTTGAGAAAATAAAACATTCTTTAATAAGAATATACATTTTCCTCAAGAAATAATTTAATGTGGCTTATCAAATTTATTTTACATCTAAGATGACACTCATTAAACATTGTTATGTATCAATTTCTATTATTACAATGATTTTATTATGTTAATTATGGAATGTTATTTTATATGGATTATGTTAGGATGGAATGATGTTTCAGAAAACACATTTTATTTCATCGGTTATGCTATGATGAAAGATTTCTGTTTTTGTGGAACATGTAAGAATGATTTCCTTATGAGATGGATGGGACATATATCTCCCTCCAATGCATTGGGTAATGATTTGTATCTCATGAGATAAATACGGATGGAACGGAAATTAAATTTGATTCAGTAATAAGGTCTCAAATGACAAGTAAATCCGGTTCAGTAATACATGGATAGAATGACATGTAACCCAGTTTAGTAATGGAATATACCCACTATGATGGTGTGGGCATCAATGCATTAAATAATATGGAAATCATATTATGTGATTATTAGTTTTCAACAATTACATGTTTAATTCCAATGCTATTCTATCATGGTGATTGTTCCTTTACAATCTATGCCTTAAATACTACCAGGATTTATTTCATAACTCAATATTTTGATGTTTAATATTTATGTTCATGTTTTTACATTCAAATGATTATGGTTTGTTTGTGGTTCTCCATGCTTACCCTTACTAAGAATATGATCTCACCCTTTTTATGTTTCCTTATCCCCTGGATATAAAGAATGATTTTAGGTAGAAAAATAAAGGGGAAGATCTTTATAAGAGATATTGAAGATCTTTCACCATGATTTGAAGATTTTGTTTTGAGTTTCAAAAGGCACAAAATTAATACGGTCTTTGGGAGTCTTTTTTGTCATGTATTAATTATTTTCCAAAAGAAATGTAATTTCCATGTACATCAAGCTAGGTTATCTACAGTTTGTTTTAGAGTGAAGGTTTAGTAAACCTTGGGAAACTAGGATGCGAGAATATTTGTGAGATCCCTAGATATATTTTTAAGGTTTGTCTAGGGATGTCCTTAAGATTAAGTATAATTATAGGTTATATTCCTAAAATTAAGATAAAAATAATGTATAACAAAATATGAGAACAATGTTTTAAGATATTGAAAGTACTTCCCCTAGATTATGTTGTTTTCCTCATTTGTTTTTTTCCTCTTAGAATATTATTTCTGGGCTTAGACAATGGCTGGAACCTGAAGGAACCATGTTAATGATAAATTCACTAGGAAATGAAATGATTTTCCTCCTAAACAACCAAATGTTATGGGATATGGAGTGAAAAAATCATATTGTTATAATTACACAAGAAATGAATCATTCCGGAAATCCAAATGAACAGAGAATGAAACAACATTCTATTGAGTACTTCATGAGGAAATGTCCACCTTCTTTCAGTGGGTCTTCTGATCCAGTTGTTCTGAATAATGGATAAGTACCATTGAAAATATATTTTCCATCCTTCACTATTCTGAATATGAAAAAATCATTTTGATTATTTATCATTTAGAGGGTGAACCAGACTAGTGGTGGGATTTAATTAAGAATATAAGGCACTAAGATAAAATTGAATTAATATAATGGGATAAGTTCAAGAACTTATTTTTCAATAAGTAATTCCATAGTATTATTTTAACAAATATGGAAAAGGATTTCCTTTAGAATAATCAAATGGATGATGAATATATTGGTGCATACAAAGAGTATTTTACATGGCATGAAAGGTATACTTCTGGATATGTCATCCAAACTGAAAATAATGATTATCGACAGTTTAGTTGATTAAAACCAAGTATTCATAGAGAATTAATTATAATAGAATTCAGTAACTCTGAATATATTGTGTGTTGTGCTGTCATGGTAGAATTGGATGTTGGTGTTATATATCAATATCATGGTTTTGACAAGAAACAAAAGAAGGATAACAAGGGAAAATCTCAAAACAATGGCGAAATGAGGATGAATGTTTGCTTATTAACAATGTGTGGAAATAAGGATAAAAGATATTTATTTAAAGGGACTCGAAAATGTTTTAAGTGTGGAAAATAAGTTCATCGAGTAGTTAAGTGCTGATGTAATGGGAAAAAAGTTTCTAATGATGTGAATATAGAGAATACTACAGAGAACGTAAGCCCAACAATTCAATGTTACAAGTGTAATGAAATCGGGCATTATGCTAACCAATTCCCTAAGCTAAGGGTTATTGATGATCAATGACAGTAACCCAGTATGGAGAAATACAATTGGAAGTCACATGAGGTCACTATTGGCGATGTTGAGTACGACAATGAAGTGGTGGAAGGTTTTAGTGTTTATGTAATGGGATTCCAAAACTGTGTTTTGGAATCTCATTTATAGTACCTTGAAATATTGGAATATCTGCATATATTTTATTGTGGTTTTCCATAATTATATGGTACAGGTAACCATGAAAGGTTATAGAAATATTTTTAGAAATTATATGATATGTGCATAATAAAGGGATATAGAGATAATGAGATGTTTGATAGTATTAATGATATCATGACTTATATAAGGACAGATTGATATCGTTGTTTGAGTATATAGAATTATTATTATTTTGGGTGTGTAGAAAGAGGTAATTTTGATAGAATTCATGTTTTCAGTAATTTTCTACAGTAATTCATGTTATTATCTTGTTTCTAGATAATACATGATTAAGGTATTCATATGTTTGGAATGTGACAACCAATAACTACCAAATGAGATATGGTAGACAAATATAAGTCGATTTAGTTCACCTCTTTCAAAAGTTTTATATTTTCAGTTTTGGAAGGATTGTAATGTTATCCATTGATGGATAGTATAATTTATTTTTCAGTTAAAGTTTGTTAGATTAACTTATTATCTCATTATAGGTTAACTTATAAATATTAGATAAATTGTTATAACCTTTTGTTGAGATAGAGGGTATGAAATTTCATTATATCACATGATCTGCTAACACTTCAAGTATAAAAAATTCAAAATCATTTCTTTAAATAAGATATCAAGTGGAAATTGTTCAGGGAATGGTCAAAAGTGAGATTATACTAAAATAAAGTAAGTATTTCTTCTCATATTCTTCGACATTATGAAAAAAATCTTGAAAACCAAAAATGGTATCTGTGTACCATCTTATTCATTTATTAAAATGGTCCCTTAAATTATCGTAGATTTACGTCTTTCAGGAAGTTAACATTCCCCAAACCTTATTCTCTATCACTATCTATTAGAACATGATGGTTATATTTCTCTTTCATATCCATGTTTTCACTTCCCATATACGTTATCCTATATGGAAACCCAGTGATGGGTTAATTTTGGTAACCATTATGTTTATAAATTTTTTTTTAAAATGAAGTTTTAATATATCATTTTATGATGTGGGTTTCCAGGAACGAAACATTCATGTAGTAATCCTTTTATTACCCCAATGAAATTCAAGGGAGAAACTAATTTTAAGGGGTGTAGAATATAGTACCCTAAGATTTTATGAGATTGATTTATTTTATTTTATGTTATGTCTTGTGTTTTATAATACACCAACATTATCTTGCAGTATACACAACATTGTATTAGGTTGCAGTATATAAAACACTATTCATGGATTGTGGTGTACATAATTTTCCGTTCTTTTGATAGATTTTATTTCATGAAACACATAGTAAAGATTATTTTGAATAAAATATGTTTGGATTATGTAATACGAAACACCAAAGTAATCTTACACTGACATGGATTATGTTACACATAAGAACGATGTTCCTCAATAGCATGCATTATACGTGATACCGAGTTTCACTAAACAATGATATATTTTTAAAATATTATTATTTAATGGGATATAAACTTGAAATTATGAATATTATTATCCACATTTTGAATTTTATATAACATTATAATTAATCTTACATATTTTCTAGAACATGATATGTGAAAAAAAAGCAAATTTTTTATAAAAGTACTTTTCAAAATAGGGTGTTTTACCGCCTTTTGATGGTTCGCCAATTTTAAATCTATTTTTTGAAACTTTTATAAGTTAAATTTGATAAAATAATTTTATACTACGTAATAGGTACACAAAAATTTACATTTATTTCATTTTTTTAATAAAATTAAAATTTTAATGAATAGTGAAAAAAATACTGCATTTTAATTCGAAACTGAGTTTTCTTCTAATTTATTTATATACTTAGATTATATTTTTAATTGGTTTTAAAGTGTAATTGGATTATTTTTTTATAATTTAATAAAATTTATGTCATTTTAAGTAATTTCACTTTAAAATTGGACATAAACACATGTCAAACTTTTGATAGTTATTACTTCTTAAAAACCCGCTTTTAAATTTTGACAATGAGAATTAATTTTAAATTAATTACTGAAACTTCTATGTTTTGAATTTGGTAAAATGTATTATAAATTTTGAATCCTAAGGTTCAAATTTTGTAAATAGGTACCTTTAATTTTTTGACAATATGAATTTTAACTTCAGTAATTATTTTATCTACCACGGTAAAAGGGTAAATCTTGTAAATAAAGGTAAAAAATAATATTATAATAATATTAATCTACCCTAACATGTGTCCTAATCCTATTGGATGATATTTTCCTGACCAAGAAAATCATTCGGTATATTTTTGGACCCCATGTAATAACTTTTAAGTGAAAATGACAATTTATAAGAATTGATTTAAAGTAAAGATAATTATAACCAAAACATATATTTTTTTCTAAATCGATTTTAATATAGGGTTATGTAACCAATATCTATGTCTATAAATATTAATTATAAAGATAAAAACATTTTATACATCATGGTATTTTATTTATAATCATTAGACAGAAGATAAATATAATTTTTTATGAAAAAATAGGATGTAGTGATTACCTTATTAATGAATTATTCAAATAAATGAATATATAAATATTAAAATAAATTTAATTTGAACAATATAATTTCATCCTAGAATTTTATGGATTAAATATACGTATTATATATGAGTTAATGTCTTTATTTATAAGTAATGTTTTTGTTAAGAATTTATATAAGAATGTCAAGTGTGAATAGTGTCTAAATATGACATAATTCATAAGTTAGAACGTTAAATAGTTTATTAAATGAAATTAAATTACTAAAAATATAATATTAGGCCAAATTGTTAATATAAGTCCAAATACATCATAAATAACTTTTCAGGGTTTTATTACATGATATTTTAATTACATTAACCCACAATTTGTAAATAACATGATATCACAGTAAAATTAAAAAGGGTAAAATAAGGGTTAAACAAAGAAGATAAGGATTAAAAAATATTAAAAAATTATCTATGAAAAGTTGGATGATGATTATTCTAACCCAAATTATCATATCTTTAAATGTAAACATTTTTGGAACAATCTTAATCGTAATTGAATTTATAATAATTTAATATTTTGAGAGTTTCCTTAAGTGCCCCTTCCTCTCTTATAAAAGGCAACCTCATCCATCTCCTATTTACTCCATTTTAAACCTTCATGAATGGAAAATACCTGAACATTTATCTTCTTATTATTCCTAGTAACATTATACTGGTTCTGGTCTACTCTGGAGACCAACTCTAGTGCCCTAAGAGGAAATTTAAAGGAGGCACGTCGAGGAAGAGGAAATCACTTCTACCGATTCTTTCAAATTTCTTTCTTTCTTCTACATTAACTTCATTAGTTGTTTCATTATAAAGCAATAACATAATTATAAATAATATACTGATATATTATTATAAATATTAAACAATACTATTTCAACTTTTATCCATCCTTTGAAAAACAAAATCATCGTGCGTGCGTACGTACGGCTTACCATCTCCACACCATGGTGTAATATGTTTTTCACCACCACTTACGTAGATGGGTATAATGGTGTAAATAATAACTATATATTATTATTATTACATGATAATAATTCTAAGATATTATATACCATCCACTCCAATACCACTGAACAATTATAGGAATGATATCATCGCTCTTGCGTACGTACGACTTACCGTCTTCGCGATGCGATGAGATTCATTATCCTTGTTAACCATTAAAGATTGAATATAATGTATATTTAATAAATAATAAAGAAATATATTAAATAATAATTCAACTAGATTTATGTATATTTATATATATATTTCATTTACTTACATCCATTCAATTTAATAAGGAAACGAAAACAGCGTTTATGCGTACATACGACCTACCGTCTCTATAAACGGTGTATTCCATTTCCTTTATCTATCTATAGTATATATATATTTGTATAATGAATATATATAATATGTAAATCATGTTTTACATTATTCAATTAGGTATATCATGATATAAGTAATAATATAATGAATAAAATTTCAAAACACCTATGATAAATGAAACGAGTATTACCCAAAACGTTTCTTTAACATGGAATTGATAAATGAATGGATTATATAATGTCATAATTGAATCATATATGATATAATAAATATTTTTATGGTTATGTTACAAGTTTATAATATTTATAAACCCACTATACATGGGTTTTTTTCACTTATGGAAGAAATTAGACCTATGGTAAGGGATTATTTTGTCTCACTTTTATTTATGTGGGACGTATGCCTTATAAACCGTATAATTTTTTGTGTGGTGTTTATGTTACCCATGAATTTTCATTTATTATTATTTTTAAGGTTACTATATTTACATATGAATATAATTTTATTATTTTATGAGGCATACGATTAGACTGATTATAAATTTGTAAGGGATTATTTTGCAATCTCATTTTTATCCGAAATTGTGTATACGAAAGTATTTACTGGGGTATATTTATCATCCTTGGAATGTTTTCAATGAATGTTTTCATAAAATGTTTAATATTATTATATGTATGCACAAAGTAATTTTTTCCCATTTATAATTTTACTACATGATTTGGATAGAATCTTTTGTTCATTTACCATACAAGATATTTTTTGAATTTTCTGGAAAAAGTACGAGGAGAATGTTTTTTTAACTTATTGCGAATGATAGATTTTTACGGTTTCATGACACCTTATTTACATGAAACATTCTCTCAAATATCTCATATATATTTTCAACTAAATTCATTTATTTTAAACTTGCATGGTATTCTTAGAAAAGAAAATTTTTTAAAGAAGAAATAATATTTTCTTCAAGAACTATGTTTTAGTGGTTTATCAAAATTACTTTCCATCTAAAATGACACTATTTGAATAGTTCTATGTGTTTACCCATATTATTACTATGATTTTATTGTGGTAATAATGTAATGGTATTTTATACTGACTTTTTATTATGGAATGATATTTATGAAAACCCATTTAATTTATTGGGTTATGCTATGATGAATGATTTATGTTTTGTGGATCATATTAGAATGATTTCATGATGAGATGGGTGGTACCAATATCTCCATCCAATGAATTAGGTAATGATTTGTATATCATGAGAGAAACATGTCTAGAATAGAATGTAAATCTTGTACAGTAATGCAAGGCTGGAATGGAATGTAAATGTAATTCAATAATACATGGTTGGAATGGTATGTAAACCTGGTTCAATAATTTACTTTTTCCACTATGATGGTCTTGGAAGAAATGCCTTGTATACTATGGAAATAAAATTATGTGATTTTTAAATTTATACATTTACATTTTTTATTACAATGTTATTCTATCATAGTTAATGTTCATTTATGATCCATCCCTTACGTGCTACCAATATTTATTTCATGACTCTATATTTTGATGTTTAAGCATTATGTTATTTTTTTTATATTCAAATGTTTATGGTTTTTTTATGCTCTCCATGATTACCCTTACTGAGAATTTTATTTCACCTGTTTTATTTTCTATTCCCCTATGATATAAATAAAGTTTTTAGGTAGGAGCACAAAAGGTGAATATCTTTATGGGAGATGTTGAAGATATTTCAAAATTATTAGAAGATTATGTTACATGTTTAGAAAGGCACTGAACTAATATAGTATTTTGGAGTCTTTTTGTGACATGTATTAAATATTCTTCAAAATAAATGTAATTTCCATTTACGAAAATCTGGGGTCTCTATAATATTAGAGGAAGTTTGGTATAAACCTCGTGAACTAGATTATTTAAGACATAATTTAGATTAAGCAACCCTATGAAAGACATTGGGGATGAGTATAAAAGAACAACCTAATATTTTAGTATCGAATATATTTTGTGGTTTTCTCCTAAAAATACATAGCTCTCTAGATACTATAAGTTGGTGAGGTTATGGAACAATGGTACCAAGGAGTAATTACACTAAAAATTGGAAATTGTGGTTTACCAAATCATCACTTGGTACATGGAAAAAGACCTTACTTTTCTCCTAGTTTGACACTCCATGAGTATATGCTTATGATAATTTACATATTCTTTACAATCCATAATGATAGATTTGAAAATGATTATAACCCCAAAAGAATATATTTTTCTTATTTTGATATTTACATTGCATAAAAAAAGTAATTCATGTTATGTTTTACACCATATTTAGAATTATATATTTTAATTTAAAATTCATAATTTTACGAGCTAGTATATTTTATTCCATTTTTTAGAAATGGATCCTGGAATAAGTAAGGTTATATAAAATCATGAACAATGTATAGAATTCCCAAACGAGAAAAGCAATACATATTGTATCAAAACTAAGCATATTATGGAAATATTCTAAGTTATTAATCACGTTATAAAAAGATACCTTTCCTGGATGGAGAATCATATTCAACAGTAATATTCTTTGTTGTTAGATCTCTTTATGTGGAATAATCCCTCATCATTTGGTGGGACTACTAATCCAATTGTTAGATGAGAAATAAATTAAATCTTTTTGTTATATATTTATGGCCCTGGTATGTTGTCAAATGGAAAAGTTTACACTGTAAGTATATTCTCTCAAAGGATATTATTATCAATGGTGGTCATTGATATAGAATAATATGTAGGAAGAGTAAATAGAACTCACGGAATAAAATTATTTTAAGGAGACATTCTTAAACTAAAATTTCCTCTGTGAGAAACATATAGAGTTGAAAATAAAGTTCATGAGCTTAAATAAAATCAACGAATAAATTGTTGGGGTTATTAATCTACCATTACAATGTTATCTAGGTATGATATGGATTAAAAACACATAATAGAGTAGAAGATTGGACATCTATTTAATATAATTAATCCATGTCTCTTAAGGGTTCTGGTAGCTCAATGTTTTTTTCAAATGATGACACAGTTCTATGTGATATAAAAATATTAATGTAATTTTCATGAACAAATATATTCAAGAGAAATTAAAAGAAGAATAGGTCATATCAACACCATAAATTTGTAATGATTAAAATACGAATAAGGGAATGTAGTGATATTCACCTTGTGAAAACTATGTAATGAATCACCCTATGAAATACTGGAATGGATTGGGAGTTTTTTATAAGGGTGATTATAGGGTGCACTAAGAAAATGAATCAAAATTGAGGAAAAAAATTTTTATTTAGTTTTTTAACTATAGGGAGATAAATAACAATAAAAACTAATTCCCCAAGCATCCAGGAAATCCACAATTAAAAAGACTAATGGTATAAGGAAAATATTATTTAATCACAACATGTGAGGTGTATGTACCAATAGATGTGGTGGTGAGTACATCAATATTGTCTTCAAATTTTGAAAATTATTCATTTGATTATTGATCCAAACACTATTAAATATATACATGGTTTTCCAAGAAAATTATACATATACCTTTTAATTTAAGATGGTAGTTTTCATTCAATACTCTTGGGGGAGTCTCATATAATAATAATTGATTATTTAGTACATGTAATGAAATTTAAATGTTCTTTATTTCATGACCATATTATCATACCAATGGTTGACTTTGATATAATACATGGTATGGGCTATATTTAAAAATATGATGCCAAAATCTATTCCAAGAAAATTGAAATTATTATTTGTGATGAAGATATATAAATCCATGTCTTTATAATAGAGAATTCATAATCTGAACCATATATTGGTTCAACCCCAATAGCTCTACTAACTGAGATTCATAGAAAATAGGAGAAAACAAATCTATGGATGGAGAAGGAAATCTTAAAAATATGGATTTATTTGTTATAAATAAATTCATTTATTTATTTTGTGATGAATTACCTGGACATAACCTAGAGTGTGAAGTTGTTTTTCCATTAATTTAATCCCTAATTCAAGAAAAACATCAAAGGTGGCCTATAGAATGATCATTTTAGAAGTAGTGGAGTTGAAAAAGTAACAAGAGTTGTTGAGTTAGAAGGGACTTATTCACCCTATTTTTTCACCATGGGGATCCCTTATTCACTTTATTAAAAGGAAATATGTATCCATGCTACTATACATTAACTATATGGAAATAAATGCTACTGTGATAAAGAAAATGCATCCTATGAATTTTATTTACGACTTATTCGATCAACTTCGCAAGGGATAATATTTATCAAAGATTAATCTTGATTATAGTTATAACCTATTTTAAGTAAATAATGAATACATTCTGAAGATTAGATTTTGAATGAGGTATGGACATTATGAGTTCATTAAAATTTCATTTGAATTAACTACTGAACCCTTTTTGTTATGGATCTAATGAAAAAAATATTCAAGAAATATCTTGATGATTTTATTGGTATTCATTGATGATATATTGATGTATTATTAAATATATTAGGACCATTAGAGTCACTTTCCAATAATTATTGACACTCTTTTAAGGAAAAAAAGTTATTTGTTAAATTTAGTTGGTGTGATTTATGGCTTCGATAAGTTTTTTATTGGCTACGTTTCCTTCGATGATTTAATTGAAATTGATCCTAAAAAAGGAAAAGTCATTTTTAGAATGTCCAATACCATTGAATATAAAATAGGTGTATAATTTAACTCATTTGGTAGTTTACTATCTATGATTCTTTCAAAAAATTTCTTTATTCTATAACCCATTAACTGGGCTTATATGTAAATGGGTGATGTTTTTTTATAAAGGAATGTAAGGAATTTTTTGATGAAATAAATAAGAGACTCTTCAGTGCAATGATATTGAATCTACTATATCTAAATTATTAGTTTGTGATATATAGTGATTCATTAAATAAGTAACCTAGTTGTGTCCTAATTAAAAAATTCAATGCTATTACATATTCATCAAGGAAATTTAGGAAATGTGAGAAGAAATATCTAACACATGATCATGATTTTGAATCTATAATATTTTTATTGACTTTATGGAGGAAAAATATTTATGGTAAAATGTGTGAGATATATATGGATTATAAAATAATAAAAAATACTTTTCACAAAAATATATCAACATGGTGTAAATTCAATAGATAGATCCACTTATGGATTGTGATTTCTTAAGACACTACCTCCCATAGAATGGAAAAAATGTATAAGATTAATTGAGAAGAAAATATCATAGATTTTTTACCTAAATGAGTATTGAGAGGGAAACAATGTTCATGGATCAAGATAATATGGATATGATAGTTTTTATGGATAAAGATAAATCACCATTCTTTCAATTCATTTTGAAACCAAGTTAATTTTAAAAGATAAGTCCTTATTAATATGATGTTGACAAATTTTAGAAGAAAAATAATTCTATGAATAATGGAAATTATAAAACATAAATTCCAAAGATGGCGTCATAAAATTCGGAAAGATATTATGTGTTCCATATACAACTGATCTAATAAGGGACTTATCAGATGAAGAAATTTTCAATCTTTTTTTTAACACACCCCTTGTACAACAATGATTTTTTGGGATCTAGGGAAACATTTTTGGTAAGATAACATGAATCAGGGAATTTTCAATTAACTTTCTCAAGGTTTTGTTTGTTAACAATTTAAATTTGTGAGACAACAACTAAATGGATTTATGTATGTTCTTCCTGTTACTTTGTGAAAATGGGATAACATTACTATAGATTTTTTTATAGGACTACCAAATACTCCTATATATAATGATGAAATATGTGCTATCGTTGATCACCTAACTAAATATTCACATTTTCTCTCTAAAAGAGATGATTTACCTCTTCAATGACTCACACGGATCTACATCAATGAGGTATTAAGACTCTATGGAAAAAAACATTCAATTTTTTCTGAATGAGAACCCCATTTGACTTAAAAATCATAGAAAATTATTTGTAAATGAATTTATAATTTTTTTCATTTGATCACTTCCTACCATCCTTAATCTAATGGGTAGTCACAAAAGATAATTCAAATAAAGGAATACATATTGAGGTCTTAGCCACTTAACATTCAAGGTATGTGGGATCATTATTTACCTTTGTTATATATTTCCTATAAGAATATTCTCTATTAATGTATTCTAATATTTCATTATGAATAATTATAAGAAAAGAGATCCCAAGGTAAATCGAACCCTTTTAAATACATAAAAGAATTGTAGTTGTTTCTTATCATTTGGAAATTCCACTGAATCCCACAAAATTATATTATATATTCCATATATCATTGTTAAGGAAGTAAATTTCATACCCAATTAATGTTCTAACATGTAATGTAATATAATATTAACGTAATCTATTTTTCTATTAATAACCAATCCAAATTCTTCATACTAGTGGGCAAGTACCAAGGGAAAAGATGACTCGGCTTGTAATGGTAGTTTTGAAAAATAAAACAATGGAGGAATGAACATGGGAATCATATGATATTATAAATAACCACCTTTATATATTTATATTTTAACATCCATTAAATTTTATGGATTAAAGTTTTTTTATAAGGGAAAAATGTAACATCCTCAGACTTTATAATATATATTTTTAAAAGTAAATAATATTTCATTGATTTCTTATGATGAATGAAACCCTGAGTCTATAAAATCATTATATATTTCATAATTATAAATTCTCCATTAAATTTTAAGGTATTAATATTAAAAACTAAATTATAAAGATTTTGGTTAGAAATAAATTAATAATCATTTAATGAAAAAAGAAATGTTTTTTGAAAACTGTAGTTTTTTAAAAAAAAGTGCATTTAGTCACACTTTTCAAAAATATTTTAAAATTAATTATTAGCAATTTTATAAAAATATTTCAATAAAAATATTATTTTTTTGAAATATTAATTTAAAAATTATATTATGGTGTATTTTTGGTTTGTTTCTAAAACGTTTCATTTATCAATCAATATTTAAAATAATACTTTTTAATTGAAAACATTCTTTCATTATAAATTATATATAATGTTAAATAAAATTTTAAATTTATTTTAAATTAAAATTAGTTTAATTATATATCTATTAATTCATTTTAGGTTGTTTCAATCATTTTTATTTTGAATTTGGATATAAAAACATTGTATACTTTTTAATGTTTTCTATTTAAACCCCAACTATCTATTTGTGTCTTTAGGATTATTTTTAACTAAATTTTTCCACAAATTTTAATGGAATTTTTAGAACTTTATTTAATATTTGGAATAATAGTAATATAAATTACCTAATAATTTTAACTTAGTTTTTTTACCATAATGATTAGTAAAAATGGTAAAAGTATTTATCGTTTATTAGGTTAAAATGGGTTTACTTTGGGGTTAAACTAAAAATGATAAGGGTTAAAAATGACCCCAAACATGTATAAATTGTATTTTTGGGAAATATATCTATATTATAATGAAAAATATAAAATATAGGGCCATTTTAATCAAATTAATGTGACTGAATTTTTCATTTGGGAATCATTTGGGAAATTTCCATTTAATTTCCAAAAAGGTTCCCTTTTCCCCACTAATAAAAGGGAACTCCCTCCTCTAACTTCATTACACATCCAAACCCATATGTCTCAACGAAACCCATCAAAAATATCTCCCAAATTTTTTTAATCACATTATATATCTTATTTTCCTCTCCAAAAAACTGTCCCTATTTCCCTCAAGGTGAGATCCAAATAAGGCTTCTCTGAGGGAAGGGAATTGTATTGACAATGATCTTTTCTTTTCTTTTCTTTCTCATTTTTCTGACTTCATTTTTGTGTTAAAAATACAACAAAAAACACCATTATATTCAATATATTAAAATTTTATTATTTTTGGGGAATAATATTTACCTATCTCCACATCCATCATATGGGAAACAGAATCATTGATCATGTGTACGGCGGACTACTACCTCATAACCCAATGAAACTCATTTTCATTCAACACCTATCATTATTGGATATAATGATAGAATTAATTTTTATATTTAATATTAAACATATTAATATTATTATGTAATTATAATATTATTTATACGATATGATTTTAAATTTCATTTTAAATAAGATAACGTTGCTCAAGTGTACGGTGGAATACCACCGCATGAAGCGATGTGAGTCATTTTTCACAAACGCTTTACATAGAATGAAAAAATAATAATTTAATTAATATATGTGATATATATTAAATTATATTGATTCTATAAATTTAATATATAACACACTTACTTTCCCTTCCACCCATTAATGGAATGTTATCATTGCTTGTGTATATGTAAAACATACCATCGCCACGAATGGAGGTGAATCATTTTCTATGTCCAAATTTTAAGAGTGATTCAAATAACTTATATACTGAGTAAGAATAATATTTATAAAATAATTATGATTATTGATATGATTTAATTATATCCTATGTACAAGAACCAAACCTTTTATTACAAAACACGCATCAGAAAACAAGAAGATTAACACCAAAAATAGTGAATATAATGAAATATTTTTAACAAATAGTTGTAAAAAGGTATAAGAGGATCCAATATGATATTGTAAATATGAGTATGTATCTATAATAAATTAAATATTTTTCTGAGAACATTATACATAAATTTAAATTACATTCAATGGATTTAAAATATAACGTATGATACTACATCTCTATTTCCCTACAATGAGGTGTATTGTAATGTAATTCACCAATATCATTTAATATGGTTTATATATTTCCCCTTTAACATGTAAAATCACATTCCATTAATAATTCAGGGTAATTTATGTTTAAATTATAATTTTCCACCCAATATTATTTGACTAGAAAATTATCAAGTGATAAATGTTATGGTACAATCACACATTCTATTATAATTGTTAACATTATCATAAAACAATAATTTTTTTGAGATCATTTTTTAATGGAAATTATAATTATAGTAAATATACATAATAATTTTTTATGTATATTATTTTTTCCTAAACCTTGTACAAATTTTACATATGGGTTTTACATTGAAATTTATTTGATTAACTATGTAAAAATTGAAATTTTTTTGTTTCTACTCAATAATGATATTTGATTGTAAGGAATATATATTAATAAATTAAATAGATTATTCAATGTATGGTGAATGATCTGGACATGAACATTTGGTTGGGATCTATATATAGATAGGTATTCTGTGGAACAATAGGTCTCATGAGACAAATAATGTTTCCAAAATAAACAGGTTTCAACCTACCCTTTAAAACTGTCTTCTGAATGGTCTTGATGGTTGTAATTTCCTGATTCCTAAGATCATGATATCTAATAATTCTTCACTTCTTTTATTTTGGATTAAATTATTTTCATTGTAAATTATTTTTTAATAATGTTATTATCTATGAATTCATTTCATTTTCAGATTATTGATCAAATGGCATGTCTGTTATATGACTTTCATTTCCATATTTATTAATCCTTTTCTATTCATGTTGTCATGTTATTTAAAATAGAATTTTGTCAGTTATTTACCTTGAAATATTTATTATTACCTATCTAATTATGATATCCATGTTTTTTATTAAATTTTATGTGTTTTTAGTAATTTCCCTTTTCATATTTGTTATTCGTTATTAATCTATGATAGATTCCATTGTATATAACCCTTACTAATAATTTCATCTCACCATTATTTTTTTCATTTCACAATAATATGAAGAATAAATCCTAGAATGAGATTTCAAGGATTCTATTCACTTTTTTTATGTATTATTTTTTATTTTCAATTCCTTATATAAAACGGGTATCATGTATGTATATATTCCCAAAAACTATTAAATTGATATGTCTTTCAGGGTTTCACCCTTTGCATCAATTTCGTATGAAATAAAGTAAGGCACCGTCTTTAGGTTACAACTATTTTGGATATTATAGATATTATCCAAGATGAGTCATGTAACCTCTTATAATTATAATGTGAAAATTGGATGACATTACTATGATATTTTTCACTTGATTACCAGAGACTTCTATATGGGATGATGAAATATGATTTTATGTTGATGTCCTTACCGAATCTGCACATTTAATTTCTATTATTGAATATTTACCACTTTATCACCTTAGAAGGAACTATATTAATGACTTTTTGAGATGTCATGGTGGAACTATTTCAATTTTTTCTTATAATGATTCTAAATATACATCAAAACTCTCGATGTGTCTTTAGAAGTCTCTTGATATTGTGCTTCATTTGAGCATCAGATTCCATCTTCATAGTGATGGATAATAAAAATAATCAATGAAACATTGGGATACATTTTTTATCCTCACATGAATTTAATATTAAGTGAGATTATTATTCACATTTATTATATTTTTCATATAAAAATATCTTATATTCAAATGGAATCATATAAAGTGTTTTATGAAAATAGATTTTATCCTATAATTGTTTATTGATTTGGTGAAAGGAGACATCTATATATAGATCATTTTGAGGAAAAAATGAACCAGGTAAATAAAATTAAATCTCAAATTAAATAATCACAAAGAACGAAAAATATTTATTCAAATAACTCGAGGGAATATTTTAAATTTTAATTAAGAGATCAAGTTTTATTGAAAATGTCCCAAAGTATGGGTGTTATAGTGGTTGGTAATAAAGTGAAACTAAAACCTAAGAACATTAGATCTTTGGGAATTCTAGAATTAAATTTATCTTTATCTTATCTATTGAAAATTATACCAAGCCTCTCTAAAGTACATTATGTCTTTTATATATCATTTTGAAGGAATTACATGAATAACACAATTCATGTGATCGCATTTGAATAAATAGAATTGGATCCTAATCTATCTTAATATGAAGACCCCATATAGATTCTTGAAAAATGGGATAAATAATTCAGAAAATTAGATGAATTAATTGGTAAATTAAATTTTGAGAAATCATAAAGTTGAGTAATAACATGGGAACTAGAAGATGCTATAAAGAATGGCCACCATCATTGGTTTAAAAAGTAATGTACATAAACTGTTAAAGGTTGAAATTTTTTAGGAGGGGAGAATGTAACCCTCATTACTCAATTATTGTAAGTGAAAAAAATTAATAAAACCAAAATAAAAGAAATTTTTTTTATTTAATGAAATTAAAATTTTATTTTGAAAGATATATATATATATATATAACATAAATGGTCAAATAATCCATGAATGACATTTTAAATGTTCACACAGAAGTAAGCTCTTAAAAATAATTGAAAATAATTTAATTAACTATTTTGTATTTTATTTATAATAAATATTTTCATATGTGGAATAATTAATTTATTGAATATAAATTCATAAAAATAAATATTAGAACATTTAATGGTAAATTAGATTATTTTATGGAAAATATTTGTTTATTATATTATGTCTATCCATTTCAATTAAATAAAATAATATTTATTAATGGTTAATTTAAAAGAATATATTGATTATATATCTAACTTAATTAATTTCAATCCATATAATGATGATTACATGTCATGTATTTAATGTAATATCATCCTATACTTGAAAAAATTAATTTCTTGAAAACCTATTTCATGACATGATTTGTGGGTTTATTTTTAAATTAAATTCTAATAATTACATTAATTGAATTAGATAATATAGATTCTATATTTTTAAATATAATAATTATGTTTAGTTAATATGTTCAAAATATTTTTTGGTGATAATTAATAGTAGAAACATTAAATATTATTTACTCTAGTTAAGGGTAAAATTGGTTTACAGAGAGGTTTAACCAAATGATAAGGGTATTTTTTCCAATTAAACATGTAAAAATCCTATTTAATTGTTTTATTTAAAGCTTATTCAATTAATATATTGAATTTAATGTCATTTGGGATAATATTTATTCATAATTACTTTATCATTTTAATTCTTTTCATAAATTTCTAGGTTGTTTCTAAGAAGGTCTCCTCCCCCACTTATAAAACGGAACCTCCTCCCTAACTTATTCACACCTATTAAAAAATTATATAGACCAAAACCTCAAAAATATTGACCCAAAATACTTATTCAATTTATTTATGTTTTTGTATTCCCAAATATTAATCCCATGGTCCTTAATAAGAGATCCAAAGTTAGTTTCTTTAACTGAACTTAATTGTCTTCACTAACCTCTTTCTTTTCTAATTCATATTTTTTCACCATAAATTATGTATTAAATATTATAATATAAAAAACTATATATATCATATAATTATATGTTATTATGTTTATGTAATAATATTTATCCATCTTCTTCTCTATCTAATGGGACTAAATCCATCGCCCATGTGTATGGTGGACTATTGCCTCCTGAACCGATATAATTTATTCTCTATCACCGACTTACATGGATATTAATAATTAATTACATAATGAATATATATGATAATTATTACATGATAATGGTTTTTTAAATTTAATATATCATCCACATCTTTACCCACTCACTCATTAAGTAAATTATAACATCTCTCATGTGTGAGTGCAACCTACTGTCCCCATGAATTAATGTGATTCATTTCACACAACCATAACTCAATAAAGATTCTAAAAATTTATGTAACGCTTAAATAAGATATTTATAAAATTAATATCATTGCAGTAATAATTAATTTATATAAAATTCACAATAATTTGAACATCTGTGACAAATCATGTATGACAAAATGAAAGCAATTAACACCCAAAACAATGGTAATGAGAACAAATTATTAACGAATGGGTAGTAATAAGTTCTAAGAGGATAATATATTATTTTATAAATATGAATGTGGTTCAGGAATAAATTAATTACATTATAAAAAATATTATGAAAAAGGTTATATACTATTCAACTTAAAAAAAGCTTGAGGTAAGAGATTATGTTTCAATTTACACTCCATTGATACATATTTGTTATTATTCACATATTCAATTATATGTGGTATATATAATACCCCTATTATATATTTAACTTGAATAACTATTTTTAATGATGATTAATGTTCCAATTTATGGTTATTCATTCAAGGGGTTTCAATTTAGATGATAGCAATGTGGTAAGAATCTATTTTACAATCTCACTTTTGTTAGAGATTGATTTTTTAAGGAATACTATTATTTATCCATCATGAGCACAAATAAGTTTCTTATAAATGGTATATTTAACAATATTTCATAAATTAAACCAAATTTTTCAATGTTTTGTACTTAAATAATGAAAATAAATGATTAAAAGAAAAACTAATTTAATTTCTCTTTTAGTCACATATATTTTCCTTTCATATCAAGGTTTTACAAAATTGTTTTAAATAATACTTGTATGTACTTAAATGAATTATTAATGAAATTTTTAGTTATCATATACTTTTAAAACAAGTTTTAAATTAATATTTATATTTATTTCTGAGAAATAAATTTTTTTACTTCTTTATAAATAGTCAATAAGAATACTTTTTAAAGTATATAGTGAATAATGACTTTTCCACCAACTTCAAAGTTTTAAAAAAATTATCCCCTTCCCCAAATTTTCAGTGGTTCTAAAACAAAAAATCTTTTATGATAGATACTTTTATTATTTCACTTACATTCATTATTATTCTTCTAAATGATATTATATTACTACAAAACCTATATTCTTAGTGAATATATGACCTTATCTTATCTCTTATTAATTTTTTGGTCATTATATTCTTTTAAAACATTATCTTTATTGTGATAATTGAAAATTAAATTAAGATAAATATCTGAATTAGTTATAATGAATACTTTTATTTATTAAACTATATATGATTTCTATAAATATTTTTCTACTTTCAAGGTTATTTGATTTCAGGGGGACATATTGATATTCTTTATTATTAATTAAATGCATGAAATTATTGATAATTAATATTTTTCTGGATTTAATCTATCATTTTATATTTGAGGAATGCATTGGACATGTAGTGATGAGTGGGTCCTATAACTATATTGCACCTTAATCCATCAATATGTCTCATGAGAAAAATAAGTTGGACAATTAAAATAGTTCTTGATGTATACATACTAATAATTTCAAAATTTCTTGGTGTCGGTACTTAACAGTATATATTTCATGATTTTTGAATAATGAAGTCAAATATTAATAATTTATTATATTAATAATGTAGTAATTACTATCCATGAAATTATTTCATTGATATTATCCATGGATTCATTTTTTTGTCATGTTATTTATTAAATGGAATTTGTTTGATGGTATTTAACATTCCATATTGATTTTGAATGATTTTCATGAGATATAATATATTTTACATTACTAGTAATCATAATTTGAAATCACACTTAATTTTTTATTCAGTATTTGAAGATTAAATCTTTAAATGATCTTCAATGATGTTGACCATTTTCTTTTTGATTAGTTTTCTATTCTACTACCAAGGTAAAATGGGTATTATATTCGTACCTAGTTCTTTAGGTTTACTAAAATGATCCATCCCTTAAGATTATGACCCATGTATCTCTATGAATATAATAATTTATACATATGATCTAGTTTAATAGATTCATGGTTGTTACACATGGAGATATAATTTACCCCCAAAAAAAATTTACTCACAAAATTTCATCACACAGAAAAACAATTGATTTGGATACTGCTGCCTCATTACATCTTCATGTTCCTAGCATTCAACCTGAAACTTATGATTCCTATAGAGAGATTTTATGAGCTGAGTGGTCATTTTTCTTTGTAATTTATCTCTAATATCAAATATTTCAATCAGTTATTCCTTTCAAGAGAGTTCATTATTAAATTATACAAATTTTTATTTTAGTACATGTTACAGATGGAGAATGTAAAATCTCAAATTTTATGCATGGAACACACCGTGAACATGGAAATGTTTCAGAGTATGTGAAATATGATAATTTATTTTCCCCACATGATGAATTGTTTTGAATGGGAAAATTTCTCCAGGGCTCAACATTACATTCTTACAAAATCTCATAACCGTCTTCCATAGTGATATTCAAAAAAATTACTTATCTCTAACTTCAAACTCTAATTATCATGGATGATTATTAGTGTGTCACATATATATAATTTTTACAATTTTAATTTTATTAAAAAAATATTAAATCATATCATGAATTTATTGGGAATGTTCTATTCCTAATAGCTTCTTCACTTTAAAATAATCATAGATTGTTAGAGTTTTACACCTATCCACATAAAAATATTTATACAGTTCCAACTGAATTAGTAAAGGGATATTTTTTCATGTGACAAATATATTATAGGACATTTTTTATCCAAAGCAATATTGGGATCCATTGAATAGGATCTCGACATAAACTCAAGATATTGAAAGTTCTCTTCATTTTGGACATGAGTTTAAGGATACTTAGTAATTATAAATACCATATTTTTATTCAATACATATTTACTAATTCTAAGGAATATCATGATAATCCTTGGATATTAACATAAAAAAATTGATAGTGGTACTCCATATAGACTTACCACCTCATTTGTATAAATATATATATTTAATATGATATGGTGATAAATATTATCATGTAGAAATGAAGTAAGTTGACTTCATAAGGTGATAGACTATAAATCAATCAGAATTATGACCTTTATATTTCATGGAAATACCTAACACAAAATATATGGTATTTTCCTACCATTTACATATAGGTGTGGGTAATGGTTATATCATCCCCCCAAACTTTTATTAATATTCCATTATATGTTGGTATACCAAGGATTTAGAAATTTATTTTCAAATGACCTTATTAATGTTGTACCATTAAAAATGATTCCTAGTATTTGTATAAATATTTTTGCTTCTATGTTTGATGAAGTATGAGAATTTCTATGAATCATTCATATAGAAACCCGCACTTTTCATTTATTTATATTATGTCTTAGTATATTAATATTCACCACATAAAATAATGATGCACACCTAAATCATTTTTTCTAGTGAATTTGGAAACATGGATACATAAATAAGTCATACATAAGTGAACGAAATCATATCCTATTATGTTCTTCATAACAAGAACCCTTCTTGGACAAATAATACAGAATAAATATCTTTATAACATAGGGAAAGGAAACAGAAGAAAGGGTGATATTAGATGCTCAGTAATGGTAAATAAGGTTGATACCAAAATAAAATGATCATAACGGTATGAGAACATGAGAAAAAAATTAGAAATATACATTTATTATCAAAGATCATAAACATGAGTAATTTAATAAATCTGGGAAGTTCATAAGACATGGTTCATAAAAGTGTAAAATAATATGGATTTTGAAATAAAAATATAGATATATGAATGTGGTAATAAAAAAGCTGATAAAATTGTATACATGTATAAATATATATAGGTTCATTAATTAAATAAAGGACATGAAACCAGGCTGTGAAAAAATTTAATAGACCAGAAATTAGGTCAACATATTATCTTATAGACATGAAACCAGGTCCAAACATAAACATATGGATATAAAATCAGGTCCATAGATAACCTTGAGGATGTGAAACCTAGTCCACACATAACCTTATTTACAGGAAACCAAGTCCACAAATAACCTTATGTACATGAAACCAAGGTCACATATAACCTTATGGATATGAATCTAGGATGACATATAATCTTCTAGTAAGTAAATTGGGACAACTCATAACATTGTGATCATGATATACATAAAATAATTAACTCATGAGTTATCCATATTTAGCCAATACATTAGAGGGATATATAGGTATTACCCATAAAATAAATAAAATAAAACATATATTTTCCACAAGATTAGAAAAAATTTAGTATATCAAACCTCATTAATATAAATGGTTTTTATAAACATTTACTCATAGAATATCCCATGGAAAAGAAATGGGTTTCATAAACAATTCACTATTTCATCCTAGTATAACCCATGAAAAAAGAATGGGTTTCATAAACATCATATAAATAGAAATAGAAACCATCAAGATAAATAATAATGATATAGTCATTGGACCATATCCCCAGTAAATCTTAAGTAGAATAAAAAGATGCCATCTAAGATGGAAATTGTTTTGAAAGCTCACATGGAACATGTGATGAGGTAAATATCCTTTCCACCTTATAATCCCTTATTTAAAATATAAAAAATTTATTTTTATGAAAAAAAATCATTGAAAATGAACTTGGAAACTTGTAAATAGGTTTTTAAATCATTGGGCTATCATGTTGGTGGGAAATATTCATCTTTTTATACATTTGAAACTGTGATTACATTAAAAAAAATTAACAAAAACTCAAAAAGAAACTTATTTTGAAAATAATGAGAATATTACATTTAAATTATTTTTTTTAAAAACCAATTATTTGTAAAAATGACTTAATGAAATCATAGAAAAATAACCATTTATAAATTTTAGAAATAATTGATTTGAAAGGAAAATGATTCTCAACTAAAGAGATAAATAATGTCAATTTTAATTGAAAATATTATTTCTATCTATTGAGTATATAAATAGATTAAAATGGATTCGAATCATGTCTTATATAGAAATTAATATTGAAAAATAAATTTCATTAGTTTCTTGAGATATATATATATATATTTCATCAGTATAAGCTTAATCATAAATAGTATGGTTAAAAAATGACGTTATACCATAAAAACATTACCACTTTGTTATGTTTTGAGTCATATTCCCCCAAGAAATAAATAAACTTATATGTGTTTATTAATCCTAATAATTTTCATAAAAATCATCATAAAAACATTCATGGGTATTATATACACCACATAAATGAAACAAGTGTTTAATATGACATGTGTCTCACAGAAATAAATGTTAGATGAAAATTTATTACCAATTTAGTATATTTTGAATAATAATATCAATTAAATAATAAAATAAAATGAAAAATTAAATATCATTAAAATAATGATGATAAATATATAACATGTCTAAGGGTCATTATATACACCACACAAAATAAATGAGTGTTGAATATGTCATATGTCTCCCAAAAATAAAAGAGTCACTATAAATCCCTTTCCTCTAGTACCAACTTACATCATGGACATTTTGAACAAATTTATAATAAATATAGAATTATTATAAATCTATTCCATAACCATCATATTATATTTCATACACTATATGATTTATATATGGACATTAATTACCCATTTGTAAAAAATTCTTTATTAAAATCATATTTCATGCAATAATTGCATCATTTTTATTGTATGTTTTGGTTTTTAGTTTTAGTACTTCTTCATTGTTTATGGTTCCAAAATCTAAAAATTTAGATCATTATATAAATTTCATGTGTTTTCATTATATACATATTTATATTCATCCAAAAATGTTAGAGATTCAAAATGGATTACATCGTTCATAGAGACGGTAGGATGTATGTGTGTATAAACTGTAATGTCTCGGAATTTTTATGTAATTGTTTTTAAAATATATTTAATTATTTAGAGTCCAGACGCATTGACGGCACATGATTCTGATGCCCAGGGTGCCCGGAATTAAATTTTGATCTTTTTTATGTTTGTTTAAGTAAATGTGCAAGTGGGTTTTTCTATCTTTTAAACTGGTTCTCGAATCAAAAATATGAAGGAATAGTTGAACTTGGAATGTTGGGATTCCCCTAAAAATAGATTAACTTTGACTAGAATGGTTTGGACAAAAACTTTAATTTTCAAACTTTTTGAAAAATAATAAAATAACTTAAGAAGTTATTTTATTTTCTTCCCTCATCGTTGAGCGGCTTATGGCGGTGTTGCGGTGCGTCAACAAGGAGCATTTTGTGAAGCTCATTAATAGATCAGTTTTGTGTAGCGTAATGACGCATTAATTGAAGTGTAAAAGATACGTTGTTTCATTTATAAAATAGTGTAACGACGTGACCTCGCATCGTAATATATACATTGTGATGTTTTTTTAATAGTCTTGCACGTTTGAGAAACGAGAATGAAACTCTGGAAATTCTATGAGGAACCTATGGCAAGGATTCCCTCCAATGAATAATAGTGGCAGATCTCTAGCAACGTCGACACTTTATGAAGAGCAGTACCTAGAATCGACGAATTCCAATGGATCTTGAATCCTTGAGGGACGAGCACTGTAACATCCTCAAATGATAAAGAGTTAAATGACTAAATGATATGACTCATGTCAACAAGGTGCACCTTCCTTTTCGGGAGCCTACCTGATTAGAACTCCACAGTTAAGTGTGCTTGGCCTGGAGTAGTGGTCAGGATGGGTGACCTTCTGGGAAGTTTCTCGGGGTGTGTGTGAGTGAGGACAAAACACACTAGAAAGGACATGTGTTGGCCTATGGGGACTATCATTAGTCAGATGACCCGTTCGGGCATGTGGGTGGACCCTAGGGTGGGCCCCACATGTCTGCGGGGGCAACAGGTGGTACCTGGTGGGCCAGGACCCGACGACCATGTTAAGGCGGGGTGCCTATGCTGTCACCGGGACCCGGTTGTCACATTTGGTATCAGAGCTGGTACCCAGCCTTAAGTGTGGTGCACTACCTGGGTTGAGGTGTAGGGCCCAGAATGAGGGCGTTGTGCCCTAATGGGGGGTGAATGTAATATCCCCAAATGACAGAGTTAAATGACTAAATGATATTACTCATGTCAACAAGGTGCACCTTCCTTTCCGGGAGCCTACCTGATTAAAACTCTACAGTTAAGCGTGATTGGCTTGGAGTAGTGGTCAAGATGGGTGACCTTCTGGGAAGTTTCCCAGGGTGTGTGCGAGTGAGGACAAAGCACACTGGAAAAGACATGTGTTGGCTTGTGAGGACTGTCATTAGTCAGATGACCCGTTCAGGCATGTGGGTGGACCCTTGGGTGGGCCCGACGTGTCTGCAGGGGCAACTGGTGGTACCTGGTAGGCCAGGACCCGACAACCATGTTAAGGCGGGGTGTTTGTGCTGTCACCGGGACCCGGTTGTCACAATTGGTATCAGAGGAGGAACACAGCCTTAAGTGCGGTGCACTGCCTGGGTTGAGATGTAGGGCCCACAACGAGGGCTTTGTGCTCTAAAGGGGGGGTGATTGTAACATCCCCAAATGATAAAGGGTTAAATGACTAAATGATATGACTTATGTCAACAAGGTGCACCTTCTTTTTCGGGATCCTGTCTGATTATAACTTCACAGTTAAGCGTTCTTGGCTTGGAGTAGTGGTCAGGATGGGTGACCTTTTGGGAAGTTTCCCAGGGTGTGTGAGAGTGAGGACAAAGAACACTAGAAAGGACATGTGTTGGCCTATGAGGACTGTCATTAGTCAGATGACCCGTTCAGGCATGTGGGTGGACCCTTGGATGGGCCCCACGTGTCTGCGGGGGCAATTGGTGGTACCTGGTAGGCCAGGACCCGATGGCCTTGTTAAGGCGGGGTGGTTGTGCTGTCACTGGGACCCTGTTGTCACAAGCAATTCAATGATGAATGTCGATCGAGTTAGGGGTTTGTTTTGTTTTATGGGTTCCCTATTCTTATTCCAAAACGACAAGCGCAGATCCGCTCATGAATAGGTTGATCTGCGGATTTTCTATTCATGTAAAATGGTGTTATAATTGAATTACCTATAGTGGGATAAAATATTACTTGACAAAAACGCATCCCTCTACTTCCTACTATTTTGAAATTCTAATGTGGAGGGCATGGCCAACACACACAAGGCATGAGCCCCTCCGCTTGTGCATTCTTCATGGCCGAGTATTCGAGATTGAAGTAAGTAAAATTCGAGCCTTTCCCAGGGAAGGAGACACCCCACGGAGGTCGAAGGTGCAGTCAGTGCAATGAAAGGACCACCAGGGCAGACCTGGTGGCCCGTAAATTGACCTCCTAACAATAGTGGTAAAGGAAAGTGGTGGCAAACCACGACAGCGCGTCGGAGGTATCTATTGCGGCTATCTCGGGTCACGGTGAATTGGGAGGATCCATCAGCTGCGACGGTGGCTGGCGGGAGGGACATATCCCCTCAGCCGCATTTGTGGATCACACCATAGCCTCGGGCCATGCTTATCAAGAGTACGTGGTCCCTTGACTACATGCGGGAAATCTAGCCAGCCTAATTGGCTAGCGACGTAACTGTAAGGCTACGGTCGATTGACCGTGACGGAGAAGGCGACCACAAGGAAGACCAACGAGGTGAAGGGTAGTCGGACATTGCTTTCAGCCACGCCCCTGGTAGAGCGTGATCCATAATGGGATAGACCCAGGCTGGGATGGGTCCGAGTCAGGTCAGTGGATCCATGTCGGGTCCATGTATCCAACCAGCCCTTTTTTGAAAAAATTCCAATATCATTCAAACCATATGTCTATTTGAGGAGACTTTTGTGGTGTTAGAACCCCCGCGACGGGGATGAGATTTTGGAATAATCTATGGAGTATATCATGGAATTTTAAATACAACTAATGGATTAGGGAGTAGTCCTTAAGAGATCAAGTGTGCTACGTACGGAAAATCTCTAGTTGGATGAGACCTAAAGACTAATAAAAAGAGACAAAATGTGGATAGGCTACTAAATCCCAATGGGAAGAGGCTTCTGTGTGACCTGGCAGGCCCATAGTGTGGGGCGGCTTCTTTGTCACCCGGAAGACCCACGACACTCGACATGAGGTGTACCTAAATATGGACAAGGTGGGAATCAGCTTCTGTGTGACCCAACATGCCCATAGTGGGGAGCGTCTTCTGTGTGACCCAGCATACCCACGGTACACATTAGGGATAAGTTACATATTAGTCCAATGTAAATGGGAAGAGGCTTTTGGGTGACTCGGTAGGCCCTCTGTACTAATTGAGGATGAGTTCTCCAGCAGCCCATGGTGTTCTATGATGTGAATAATGGTCCTACTTTCCTACTCTAAATTATACCTTTTGTGAGCTGTCTTGCTTTGTGATCATGATTCGTGATCATTATTCATGTTTTGTTTGTGGATTTCTTTGTAATATTTCCTTTTCATTTTTGGGTCCCTACTGAGTATATTTTTACTCACCCCTTCACGTTCTTCATATGCACATGTTGTGTCTGGTGCAGATGATTGCTGCCTTGATGGAGGACTTGGTGGCTAGTGACCTGGTGGTTCCCTGTGAGATCGAGAAGGCGGTGCATACTTCTACGGCTTCCGGCATCTTCTTTGTACTTACCCATCATGTGGGGTTTACTGGGGACGGCTTTCAGTGTTTTCCTTTTACATTCCAGTTTTCATTTTATCTTTTGTTGGGTTTGTATTCTATCCCATTTGACCTATAGTTTGTACTTTTACTCATTGTTTTTTTACTAGCATGCAAGTTTACATTTCCATCCTTGTAATGTGGTTTTGTTTTCATGTGTATAGGTATTCAGTAAAATTCATCCCACATGCAGTTTGACACCTTATGTGCTAGTCTCCAATGTCTGGCCTTCGGGAGGCGAGCTTGGGGTATGTCACGGCACAGGCCTCGGGGGACGGGTCATGACATGAACGTTGTTTCTATTTCTAAATGGATGGAATAAATGAGAGGTAAATACTAATTAACCTTTTCAGGATAATTATTATATAATATTTATAATATAAATATATGCTTATTTTCATCCATATAAAAATAAATTGAAAACATATCACATCCCTTCTTGGAGGAGACAATCGAAATGTATAAATGGGTGATGTTATCATTTGAAATTGATTAGATGGTAATAACATAAATTTGATAATATAATTATTAAAATATAATTATATCGAAAATATAAAATAAATATGTTAAATCCATCCTTATATCATACCAGGATAAGTGGTGATGTAAAAAGTATAGCATTGGTTCATGAAGAAGTAGTCTTTCACACACATGATCGGTGGTCTCATTTCCCATTTTATGGAAGTTTATATATAGATTTTTTATTCAACTAACATAATGTAACAACTGTTCTGGCTGACAGCACTGATACTTCGCCATAACATGGTCGTTAGGTGCTAACCCACCAGGTACCACTAATTTCCCCACATAAATATTGTCCCTTTCAAACGAATTTGAGGGTAGTAAATTACATGTGATATTATAATTACTGAAGTATAATTATATCATAAATATCAAAATAAAATATTAAATGCATCATTATATCCTATCTGGAGATGAGTTGATGTAAAAATTTCTACATCGGTTCACAAGGTGGTAGTCTATCATACACATGATCGACAGTTTGGTTTCCCATTTTATGGAATATGATATAGATATAAGTTATTAAAATTACATAATGTAACAACTGATACCTAATGATAGTATAGAAACCTATCCTTAACATGGTCTTTGGGTCCTGGTCCACCAAGTACCACCAGTTACCCCACAGATATGAGGTTCCCTTTTTTGGGGCCCAACAACATTCCTACAGACATTTCATACTCTTCAAATTAATTATATGGTAACAACATAAATGTTGTATTTAAATTATTTAAGTATAATTATGTCATAAATTTCAAATAACTATAATAAATCCATCATTATATCATGTCGTGAGAGGTGGTGATGTAAAATGTTCTATATCGGTTCACTTGGTGGTAGTCTATCATACACATGATAGATGGCTTCATTTATCATTTGATGGAATATGATATAGATATGGGCTATTCAACTAACATAATGTAACAATTTTTCCCTAATGATAGCATAGAAACCTCACCTTAACATGGTTGTTGGGTCTTGGCCAGCCAGGTATAACTCGTTTCCCCACAAACACATGGTACTCTTCCTGGGGACCACCCACGTAATAATTAATTTCTCCATAGGCCATCAATTATTTTTTTCAAGTGTGATTTTTTATCACTCTCAAACACCCTATTAAACATCACATAATGTCACCCGTACTGATCACTACTCCACAGCAAACATGATTAACTGTGGAGTTCAAATTAGGTAGGATCATGAAAAGAAAGTTTCACTAAGTTGACTTGATTCATTTTATTTATTAATGAAAATCTTTATCATTTTTAGGTGTCAAATTACCCCCCCTGAAGATTACATTGTCTTCTTCTAGTCCCTACATCTCAACCCAGACAGTGAACTGGACTTGAGGCTAGGTACCTCCTTTGATACCAATGTAACTACTAAGCCCTATTGAAATCACCTACACCCCACCTTAATATAGTCAATGAGTCAAGTCCCACTAGGTACCACCTGTTTCCCCATAGACATGTGGTCCCCTTCCTCAGGCCCACCCCCATGCCCAAAAAGGTCATCACACTAATGAATATCCCCAGAGTCTAACGTATGATCATTCCAGTGTGTTTTCTTCTCACCCGCACATACCCTGGAAAACTTCCTAGAAGGTAACCCATACTGATTACTACTCCAGGCCAAGAACGCCTACCTATGGAGATCAAATTAGGTTGGATCCCAAAAATAAAGGTGCACCTTATTGACAAGAGTCATATCATTTAGTCATTTAACACTATATTATTTTGGGGTTCTATACAAACAACATGTCATTATAAGGGATATTTGATTGTTATTATATTATCAATTTTTCAAAAAAAATTAAGTTATTCGAAAAATAAATTAAATGATAATTCGTGTTTAAGAGTTATACATCTTCTTCAAAGATCCTCTTTAGGTTAAACCTAAATCCTTATTTGGAGTGATTCATAATCAAACTAAGGCCTCAAGAACAAGGAAAGGGAGGTAAGGAATTTTTTTGAAGGAATTGGCTGAACAAAAATAATCTTGGATTTTGGAGAGGATTTGAGAGGTGATATCCTTCTATATGTGCAGAAAGGAACCCACTTGAAACTACTTGGAAATTTCCCAATAGAATCCAAAATTATAATGTCATTCCAATGAAAATTTAATACCAAAGATCATATATTAAAATTTTGTATAGAATAATTTAGAAATATTTCCATAAAATAGGATTTAGATATTTTTTATTGAAAACCCTACCTTTATCTTTTGGTTTCACCCCCGGTAAACACATTTTAAGCTCAACTGTAGTAATTAATTTTTTATAGTTTTTACTATTCAAGTGACCAAAAAATTTGTTAGATTTATTATATAATATTAATTATTATTATTAAGAATAAGGGATTAATTATTTTAAAATTAAATTCATGGAATTAGCTGAAATTAATTTAAAATTAAACTCATAAACATAATGAAAAAGCAGTTTTCCAAAGAAAAAATATTTCAAAAGAATAAATGATTGTATAAAAAAGTGAATCATGAAAATAATTCCAAAATAAATTAGATTAATAATTATATAATAGAAGTTATTATACTTTTAAACAATTTTAATAAAAATTATAATCATTTAATATACCTAAAACGAAAAGAAAAATTAATAAAAACTTGAGTTTTCTCTATTTATCTAAAAATTAATCTTTTCAGATTATTATCACAAATTCACCCTAATTTAATTGATAGATGTTGATTTAAAAAAGGATGTTTATTTTTCAAAATAAATTTTATAAAAGTAGGAATTTTTTATATGTATTTCTCATAAAACTCAATGAAAACATTTTTTAATAAAAAATTATTTTCGACGCATGTAAAGAAATTTTAAAAAATGAAGTTCTTTTTCATCAATGTGATAAATAATATATAACCATTATACATAATTTTTTTTTTAAAATAATTCCATTCATATTTTGAAATTTAATTTCTAGGTTATAATGGTCATGTTTAAATAATAATATTAATAGTATATAGAAGTTCTCTAAAACGTAGTATTGTGTTCGATTAAAACTATCACAGAATTTATATATATTTTAATATAAATTCTTAGGTTGTTACCATCTACCCCCCCCCCATTAATTTAATTTTACCCTCTAAATATCATCAATTTGATACTAATAGTTAAGGATAATTCAACCTTATCACATCCTAAATTTACCATATAGCTTCTTCAATATGGTGGTTTCACCAAAAAAGTCATTGACTTATTGAGTTGTCTTTTTTATATAATTTATCTCTATGATAAATAATATCCACATATTTTCTTCATAGAAAATATAATGATGTAGAAGTATGTCTTATTGGTTTGGTATATGTGAATTATCAAGTATGGACTTTCTAAAAAGTGATCTAGGAAACACATTGTCATCTTGATTATTGTTTAGTGGGAGTTCCAAGTGATAAGAAATCATCCATAATAGTTCAAGAATTTAAAAAGGGACAATATACGTAGGTATTAGATTTACATTATTCCTAAATCTCATAAAAATATTACATGGATAAATATATAGGAAAACCTCTTCCCTAACTTCAATCTCTAGATCACACTGGTGATTGGTAGCATATCCTTTCTATCGACACTCCACATCCTTGATGTAATATTTATTGTATATAAGTTTTTCAACCTATTCCTCAAAAATCTTAAGTTAAAATAGATTTATTTATATAACGTCATATAATAATGTTTTAGTTTTAAACTTCTTTTGACATATGTATTCATGAGGTTACATATAAATTCTGTATTGAGATCTATTACTATGTGGAAAATAGACTCCAAAAATGTGTTAATCCCCCCAAACATTAAAATATATAGAATAATATCATATCATATACTCAATGGTTTTAATGTTTCTCTTAGACTAAACATCTGTCTAAGGATGATATGAAGTGCTAAAACATGTCTTTATATCTAGATCCAGCTAAACAATTCTCCATAAAATTGAGATAATGCTCAGATATCGATTAGATATGATAGAACACAAGTCTCCATGAAACCATACCACTTTACAAATGTATATAATGGAAAACTGATCCAAAGATAAATATTCCCTGATATAAATTAAATGTGAAGACTTTATATTGCGATTGAAAATATCAAATATATTATTATTCCCTTTAGATTTTTTGAGAAGTCTAATTGAAAAAATTAATGGTGTGGTTTTCCAATTTACATTGGGTTATAGGTAATAGTTGTAACATCCCCTTAGACTTTTGTCTCTTAGACAAAACTTACTAACATACGAAGAAATGAGATACAAACTCTACAATATTTCTCCCAATTCCATCCCACTAGAAATACTTCTTCAAATTTCTCTACATCTTTGGGCATCATGGATGAATAGAGAATGAAAATCCACGAGCATCCTTTAATTGCGCCTTCTTAAAATATAGTATGGATGAAACATATATATAGTTACAAAATCATATCATTAAATTATAGGTAAAGATACTATTAGGATAATTTCTCACCTTATTTTTAAGCTCTACATCTTCTTTCTGTTCCACTTTAATGTTCACATTATTTTTGGTTTAACGCACATTTTATAAATAGGATATTTATCCCCATCCTTAGGGATTTTAATATCCATCCTTTTCATGTATATAAATATTGAAGATTTTTATCCTCATAATAGATATGTTAACATGATACATCTGACTCAAATCATCATCCGCTCTATCTGATCTCCCAAGGTGTTAATGAGTCAGGGATTCATAGTCTTTAATAAGTCCCGGCAATCTTTTATAGTGTATATTCAACTCCTCTGGTTTGAATATATATATTAAATTTTTTTTGATCAGTAAATATATCCAAACATTCTTCAAGAATATAATTCCACCGTATATTTAAGGAAAAAATTACTACATCTAACTCTTTATCATGAGTTAGGTAATTTATCACATGATCATTGGGTTTTAGGAGGCTTTAGTTTTAACCACGTTATTATATATGATAATTAATCTCAATCACTTATTCAATGCATCACTAAAGTATTAAAAACCCTTCTCTGCATTAGGTTAATGTTAGAACAGGTTTTATGACTAAACATCTCTTTAATTCCATGAAATTTTCCTCTTATTTATATGTTCAAAGGAACTTATCTTCCTTCCATATTAACTTGGTGAGTGGATTTGACACATATGATAAATATTATACAAAGCATCGATATTATCTATACAACGAATGAAAAATAAAGATCTTAGTTTTTGTGGTTGGTCTAGCCAACATTCAAAAACATACATCATTGATGGATCTATTAATACACACTCTCTAGAGATTATATGACCTAAAATGAAACTTTTTGTATCCAAAATTCCAACTTTATAAATTTTTAATATTTTTTATCCCTTTATAGGGTATTTAGTAAAATTATCATGTGATCTAAATTATATTACTTTATATTTGAATATAAAATATTAACATCTATAAAGACTACTGAAAACTAATCATATAAATATCTACAAACTTAATTCATTATATCCCAGAAAATATTGGGGAAATTAGTATAACCAAATTGAACCACTATATTTTAAAAGTGTCCATACTATGTATAGAATTCTATTTTTGATAAATTATCCTTTTAACATTCAATCGTTGATATAAACAATGATGAAAAATCAAGGAAAAGTATTTATAACCACACAGTTCATCAAAAAAATCATAGATATTGGCTAGAGGATACTTTATCTTGATTATGAACTTGTTCATTCCCTAATAATCAATATATATTCATATAAATAAATATTTCATTATAAAAAATGAACATGTCATTCCATGGTGACAAACATGGGTGAATAATTTTATTTTCTATATTCTTTTGGTTTGTATACATCAATTCATGAAATTAAATAGTGGCCATTAAATTAGTTTTCTTTGAAATAGGTGTATCACAATGTATGAGTTCTATTGAGAACTCAACTACATGATTTAGTGAAAGACTAGGTAGCTCTTCTAGAATAATATCCATAAACTACCTCCCAATTGTTATATCATTGAAATTGAGTTTATACCTAACCAATACAAACACCCCTTTTGAATAGGAATCAAGATCAATATAATTAATATGATTTCCATATGAAGTTTATATTTATTTTCACACTAATAGACAATCATGGGTTGGTTTGGAGTATCAAACGTGAATTCCCTTTATTATAAATTTATATGGGATTTATATATAGAAAATGAATCCATTCCTAATATAACATCAAATTTATCTAGAGGGAAAATAATGAGAATTTTAGGAAGCACATTCCCAAAAACATTAGAATGAGAATAATAATAAAAATAAAATGATATAATCATACCATTATGGGGTTTTATTGATAATTCAATATCTAATAATTGGGGATAATAATTAGATTTCCTATATATTCTTTATGATATAAGTGAATTTATATAAATAATATCAATTAAAATGATTCAATATTTGATCATTCTTCTCACCACCCAAACTTCAATTTAATATCATAAATCCCATTTTAAAACCAACATGGTTAGTATAACCATCAATAATAAAATACCAGAGTGATTAATGAGGAAAAATGTTTCATATGACTTTTAAATCATGAAATATTCTTTTCAATCTATGACATTATAGGTTTAACTTAGGGAATTTATGGTCATGATATATTCAAATCCTTCATGATGGTTCATAAATAGTTTTTTAATTTATAAAAAATTCCCGCCTATGGGTGAAAAATCATGTGTGCAGCAAGGCATGTGGTCATGGACTATGTAATAATCTATTATATCTCAATACACACATTTTTTAGTTATTAAACCAAAGTAAAAATTTCAAGATCCACGTCCACTTTTAGTTACGAGAGAGGGATATAATTTCTTGGAAACCACTAACTCTTCCTTTTACCAAAATCCCAGTACATTTTATTATACTTTATCTTATCCATATACTTATCCTGAGAAAAAAACCCTATTTATATCCCCATGTATCTCACTACATTTTTATCATCCAAGTTTCAGATCATTTTAATAAACCTTACTATGATACTAACTAAAGATACCCACTCTTTTCTGTCTTATATATTACATATTTGTAGACAAATATTCACTACATAATAACATGATCTAAGTATAATTGTTTAGGACTAGTGAATTTGGAATCTTGGATACATAAACAACTATTTATTAAGTGAACTGCATCATCTCCCATTCTGTTCTTTATAATTAACACCCATCTTACATATGTCTGACATAAAACTTTTCTTCATAAAATGGGGAAAAGAAACATAATAAAGAGTGATATTTTATGATTTTTATGGTTAAACAAGAGAGATATAAAAATTATATGAGTATAATCATTTGAGAAAAAAATAGATCATTTAAAACCATAACCTTCATATCATAGATCATAAACTTGAGTGATGGAAAAAATCATGGAATTTCATAAGACATGAATCATAATATAATCAAAGAAAATGATACATGAAATCATAACATATAGATAGGAATGTAGAAAAAAATTATGCTTAGAACATTGTGAACATATCTAAATAGAAATAGGCTAACTCATTAAATTAAGAAAATGCATTCAATAACTCGCATAAACTTATAGACATGATAAAATGTCCACAAATATTCTTATAGATATGAAACCATTTCTATATATAACCTTATAGACTGGAAATCTAGTCCACAAATAACCTTGTGGACATGAAACTAGGTTCATGAATAAAATTGTGTAGATGAAACCGACAGCACGCAAAACCTTATAAACATAAAACTTATCCTACACATAACTATGTTGGAATGAAAAAAAGTCCACACATAACCTTATGAACATGAAACTTGGTCCACTCATATCATTTTGAAAATTACATCAGGTTCATGAAAAACATAATTTACTAATGGGTAATCAATAGTTACCAAATGTATTAGATAAACATATTGGTTCCCCCATCACATAATTAAAATAATACATATGTGTTCTATAAGATCATAAAACATTCAACATATCAAAACCCATTGAAATAAAAATAATTTATAAACATTTCATCATATCATAACCAATGGAAATGAAATAAATTTCATACACAATTCATCATTTAATCATAGAATAAGCCCTTGAAAAAGAATGATTTTAATAAATATATTATAGAAATGAAAATAAAATTTATATTTATATAATAATTATGGTATCATTGAATCATATACCATTTAAATCTTATGTAACATCAAATGATGAAATCATTGATTGAAGTTAATTTCAAAACATCATTTGGAACATTTATTGAAGAAAATATCATTTATACATTGAAATAAATTCTTTAAAATCTAAAAGCATCCCACATTTGAAGGAATTTTATTTTAAATAACCATTGAATAATTTAAATCTATATTTGAATGATTGAGGATTCATGATGGTGGAAAATACCTTTCATTCCATACATGTTAAAATAAATATTCCTTTCAAATGTTTATAAGAAACATCAAAAATACCATGTTTGGAAAATGACACGATGATTCCTTATAAAATACCTTTTAAAAATAAAATCATGTGTACTAATGACTTAAAATATTCAGAGTATAACATTATTGAAAAAAGTTTTAGAAAAAATATATTTAGAAGAAAAAATATTTTTAACCGAAGATCAAAATAAAGTAATTTTTACTTAATAATATTTTTAATATCTCTTAAGTTCATAAAGTAGAGAAAATTAAAGTAAAGAATTTATTCTCTACAAAAATAAAGTATAAGAAATTTCAAGAGCTTCATGAGAGATAAATCCTAATATTTTATCATCTTAAACACAATCATATATAATCTGGATAAACAATGAGATTGTAAAATTAAACATTTACCACTTTAGGAGATTTTAAATCATAATCCCTATAAAATAGATAACCATATATTTATTTTTAAATTTATAGACCCATTTTTTTATAATTGTTTATTGAAACTTTATGTTATACTATTCACAAAAAAACATTGTTTTTTAATGATGCGAATATAAAGGGAATGATATCATCTGGATTCAATCATTATTTGAGTGTTGGTCAATTATGATCATTGGAAAATATTATGATTGGGAACTATACTCTTGTTAATAATTTTAACATTATCATTAGAGTTTATCAGTACAATTTTGACACATGATAATTGATGCGTAAAGAATATTTAAGGGCCTAAAATTATAGAACCATGTCTTTTAAAGCACATTTTTTTAGATATTGGGAGGGATTTTCCATTTTTGGGTTTCACCCTTCAGAAATACCAATACAATCATTAGAAAGTTATGTGTGAAAAAAATCTCATACTTGAAAAGTTTAGGTTAGTGGAGATTACCACTCAATTGATGTTAGTTGAGGCGCCCCATGAAACTACCTCAATCACATACCATACTCTTAGAGTGTACACTGGTTTAATAAGGGGTTACATGTCCCAAACATTGTGTGTAGTTACTTGGTCTAAATAAAATTTTTATTCCATCATATTTATTTTAAGAATAGTATTTCTTAACATAATTGATATAGAATGTGATAAATTTCTTTTTTGAAAAAAACTATCATTTCTATTAAAGATATAAATAATAATAATTAACTAATATATTATGATTAATACCTCTTTTAATAAAATTTTGTCATAAAAACACTCTTATTTAAATATTAATAATAAAATATTTTTATTTGTTTCATGTGTCAAAAATTTTACTATTCTTTTTTAATCCACTATTATTTTTAATAAATATGTATTTTTATTTTAAAAAGTTATAATTTTCATATTTATAGAATTATTATGATAAAATAAAAATATTTTTTAAAATCTTCATTTCAAAATTATGTTAGGGTGAATTTATTGGGAATTTTCTAGAATACATTATTTTTTGTGAATAGTAAAAATATAGCTTGAGATTTTCAGAATGTTAATGGAATCATAATTATATCATACAGAAGTATAAACTAATTAACCACGATCAAAGAAATAAAATATTTTATTTTATTAATATAATGTATTTTAATATATTTTAATCATTTTTCAAATATATAATATACTTTCCAAATTCTATAATGGAAACTCTAACATTAAAAATGTTATTTTGTAAAAACCATAACTTTCGTTGAAAATTTATCAATATAAATTGATAGAAGACTATTTTTGATTAAAATGAAATAATAGGTGTCCCAAGTGTCCAATTATGTGGGAAAATACCTTCTGAAATCCCATGGTTTTTCATTTACCACTACCAAGGTGTCTAATGGGCCTTTATTTAGAAATATAAAAACAAGTCCCCCATATTTTCTTTAAATACCCACCTATTTATTCCTTTGATGTCACTCCCAATTCATCCTCCATGAATATATTATTGTTTTACCTCCCAATGATTCCTCCCATGGTGACCCTGACCCCAAGGTTCTTTTCCTCATGTTTTAAGAACAACTCTTCAAGGTATGAGAAATCTTCACTTCTCTTTTCCATTAATGTTCCCTCTTTATGTTGTATGTCTTTAAAATTTCCAAATTAAGTTCTTATGTCCAATTTTTTTTACACCTTTATATTATTAATATTATTTTATTAATTGGATACCCTTTATCCCTCTATTTTTACCCTTTTATATAACCATGTTTTATACAGGTTATGCTGCAAATTTTTCTTCACAAAATTTCTCTCTTCTATTCATGGTATTACCTTTTATTTTATTTATTGGAATGAAAAAACATCACTCATATATATTGGTATTAAATAATATTTAAAAATTATTTATTTGATTCTATAATTGAAGTACAAAAAACCCTCATTCCCTTTCTATGGGTTGAAAATGACATAAAGATCTTTATTTAATCACTTCTAAAAATGACATGATTTTTATTTGAAACACATTTATAATATTATCCATGGGATATTTATTAAATTTTTATTATGATATTTGTGTTTATGATTAATTAATTCGTATAAAGGTTGTGCCCATATAGTGCTCTAATGAATTGGGTGATGAAATTAATCTCTAGAGATGATATGTTTTATGAAACCCTCTTGAATAACCTTGGTAATTTTTATGACACCTTGGTGAAATTACATGGTGATATCCATATGAATGTATCACTAAAACATTGTATCCACATTTCCATGTTATGATTCAAGTTCATTTTAATATGATATTCCACATTTTCCTTCTCTCATTCCATTATGATATTCTTGAACATCTTATTGTTGTTTTCCTCATGATCACATGTAAAATATTTCTCTTATTTTCTCTTAGTCGTTCATATGATCACCCTTTCCATTGATTTTTTTCCCCAAGTTTTGATATGCTGTAAAATTTCATAGGACTAACCAATGAAAAATACTTTCAGATTATTTATAACAATGTTTTATGTTTCCATGTACTATGTACCTTTTTTCTAAAAAACTAATCTTTAAAAGATCATCTGTTTGTACCCTATATATGAAGAGTTGTATAAGATAAATTTTATATTGTATATTTAGAATAAGATAATGATTTATTTATTTATGTAAATTAGCATTTGAATACATTAGTATTAACTTTAGGGAAAAGTAAAAATATAATAAAACATCCAACTATTTTGCTAAAGTTTTAAGTAAGTGGTTTTTGAGAAAGGAAATCCAAACCTTGATACAAACAATTTGGTGTGGATCTAACATATAAGTATATAGGTGTAAAACATGAAAACCCCTCTTTGAGCTATATAAGTACATGAACTATTTCATTACAATGTCCCTTTCTTCACTTGGGGTTTGAAACTCTTGGGGAATATTTTTGGTTAATTACAAGATATTTGTGAACCATTATAAATGATTGATAGAAAATTCAATTGTTGTTAATGATTAAAATAATTCATCATGATATTTTAATCCATAAAATTTCTTTTAGATTTGAAAGATTATTTAAAAAACATGTTTCTCACTACGATTTTATCTATTACTGAATGGTGGAAAATATGAGGAACTGAAAAAATTGTGAGCATAATGGACCAAGTGCTGGTGGACCTCTGATGAAAGAAAAAATTCAAAACATCCTGAAAATGATGAATCAGCTAACTTGAGGTATGGTAAATATCTTGAATTAATCCAAGAAACCAGATTCACCTCAACGTGAATGATGTTCTATTGAGTCATTTGTGCGTCTATGAACACCTTACTTTAATGGATCTACTAACCCATTGATTACTAAACATTGGATAAGATCTTTAAAAAATATATTTTATACACTCCATTGTTTTTATAATGATAAATTAACAGTGTCAATGTATTTATTAGGGTGAGAAGATAATCAGTGGTAGACATTGGTTAAAAATAAAAAACCAAGAAGGGGGATTGATACTATTTAGTGGTTAGAGTTTAGAGGATCTTTTTTCCATAAATATCTCTATGATTCTCTGAGAAAATAATAGATATTTAATTCCTATATATAAATAAGATGGAAAATGAATATGTAGGAAGCTATGAGATGCACTTTACAAAGATTTATTGCTACACCTGTATCTTGTTCATGGATCCTAATATAATGGTTAACAGATTATTCAGTGTATTAAGACCCCATCTATGGAATAATCAATCCAATTAATACTATTGAAGTTATGAGGATATAACATGAATATCTATTATTTTTGACCTAGAATTTTTAGAGATTCATTGGGACCATAGATCAAATGAAAAAAAAGATATCTTTAGAGCCAAACATGGGGAGCAACATTAATCATGGAAAAGGTGTAAATAAATTTCAACATCTCATATGGAAAATATGTGGAAAGAATAAATAAAGGAAATTCATTATTGGGAGATAGAAATGTTATAAGTGTTCAGGATATGTACATATTGTTTGAGACTGTCATGGATAGGTGAATCCTAATCTTCTCCAAACTAGTTACAAAGGGAAGATGGTACAGGGAAATCATGAAATCCAATTATTCAAGTGTGGATATCATGGTAATTTTTCAAATCACTATCCAAATATGATGTTAAGGGATGGGAATCACCGTTAACCTTATCATAGGTTAAGGGAGTATGTTTGGACATTTTATATCAAGATATCTTAAGTTGATGCTCCAAATGATGTTGTGGTAGGTACATAAGTTTTTCTCTCGAAGCTAGCAAATTCTTTTTTTATTATGGTTCAACACATTCCTTTTTCTCCTCCAAGTTTTTAAAAGAATTTAAAACCAATATCTAAACCTATAGAATTAGAGTCATCATTAAAGACTCCTAGAGGTATAATCCAAGAATCAATAGTGTATATAAACTATAGTATTCACTTTTGTGATCATGATCCCATCCAAATCCTATAGTCATTCCCATTCTTGAATTATATAGTATATTATATATGGAATGGAAGTCAAATTATATTACTAAGATCAACTATAGAAGCAAAAAAATACTAGAAGTATTTAATGGAAAACATTCAGTTTTTTTTTGAAGGATAGATATCGTGGTCTGAGATTTGTCTAGAATCACCTCCCGCAGACTTCTTTATGGATAATACTTGTGAAGATAATGAAAGAAATAAAAGTATACCAATAGAAAATTCCCCCATTATTTAAGAACACATTGACTTATTTACTAAGGAGTTACCTAAATCTACCCTATAAATATATCTAATGTTTTTTATTTTACTCAAACTTATAGTAAAGATGATATCAAAGACCCCATATAGAATGGAGAATGGGGAGGTGGATTAATTAAGGAAACAAATCCAATATCTTTTAGAGAATGGTTTTATCAGACTAGTTATGTCTCCTTGGGGATCACATGATCTTTTTGTCAAGGAGAATTATTGATCAACGCATCTATGCATTGATTATAGAGAACTTAATGGGGTCATAGTGAAGAATAAGTGTCCTCATCCAATGATTGATGATTTATTTGACTATCTTTAGGGGTCAATTATTCTACAATATTGATCGTAAATATGGTTATCATCTATTAGGGGTGGAGAAAGTTGATATTTCAATGGATGAATTTTGATCAAGATATTGGAATTATGTGTTTTTGTTATTACCTTCGGAATGAATAATTCACCTTCTATATTTATGGATTTGATTAATTGAGTGTTTAATAACTATAATGATGACATTGTGGATGTTTTTCTTGATGACATTATATTATATTATTAAAGTCATGTGGAGAAAGATGATAATCTAAGGATTATTTTAAAAACAATGAGGAAGGATATGCTATTTGCAATGTTTAAAAAATGTGAATTTTGGTTACAACAAGTTGCTTTCTTGGGGAACATTATATCCAATGAAAGAATATTAGTAGACCCTACAAAGAAAATGTTTTTTGGGGGAGTGTCCTTATCCTAAAAAAGTAACTGGTATTTTTAGTTTCCTTGATTTGGTAGTATATTGTATAATTTTTTGGAAAAAATAATAATGACATTCTAAAAAACTAACCAATTTTACTTGAAATGGTGACAAGTTATTCTGAAAAAAGGAGTGTGAATGAAAATTACAAGAGTTAAATAAGAGATTGGTTACTGCACCCATGTTAAATCTACCCTATATCAAAGAAAAATCCATTATTTTTAGAGATTCATATCAGAAGGTATTGTGTGTGTCCTCATGAAAAATGATATTGTGATTTATTATGCTTCTCGAAAGTTAAATCCTTGTGAGTAGAATTATCTCTTGCATGAATTGGAGCTGGATATTGTTTATTTTTTCTCTAAAGATGTGGAGCCACTATTGTTATGGGGAGAAATGTGATATATACATAGACCACCAATGTTTGATGTATGTTTTCATAAAAAAATGAATTGAACAAGAGATATTGGAGATTGTAGGAACTTCTTAATGACTATTATTGGTCAATTAATTGTCACCCAAGAAGAGAAAAAAAATGATCCATTAAGTTGGAATGAACCTATTGTTTTGGAAATGATAAGGATTCAAAGGGATCGCTTGATCAGGGGCCTAGTAAGGTTGTACACTGGAATCATTATGGAAGTTGAATTATCGTCCCTATCCCAAATTATTTCTCAAACATAATTACTCTATAATATTAAAAAATCTCATAGAGGATTTCATTTTTTATAGAAGATGATAGAGGCTGCGTAGAATGGGATGTTTCTTGAGATCAATATTGATCAATAAGGTGTGCTGAAATATATGACTAGTTTATTTTTTCCATCAATTCCAAAAATAATAAAGGAGATTATGGATTAATCTCATAGATATTCATTATCTATAAATATAGTAATCACTATAATTTATAGGGACATTCATGATAATTATTTGTGGGATAACATGAAAAGGGATATTTCTGACTACATTACAAGGTGCCTAGTGTGTCAACAAGTGAATCTGGAGCAACAAATTCTTAAAGGTATATTAAAATCACCACACATACCAACATGAAAGTGGCATGATATCACTATGGAATTTTTCACTGGTATAATGATAACATCCATGGGAAACAATATGACATGGGTTATAGTGGAATGCCTCACCACGATTGTCCATTTTATCTCTATATGGGAAGACTTGTCTTTTGTTCAAAATGCCATGATTTAATAAAAGTAAGTGGTATGGATTCATATAGTGACACTTTCTATAATTTATGATCCTGATTCAAGGTTCAAATTAATAATATATAAAATTCATTAACATGATTTATGTACTGAATTGAATTTTAGTATGGAATGTCACCCCCAAAATGATATCCAATATAAAATTACATTTCAAACACTTGAGTACATGATTAGAACATTCTCAATGGATTTTAAAGGTGGATGGAATCAATATATCCCATTATTTCATGTATCATACAATAATATGTTTCATTTGAGTATTCAAATAGAACCCTATGAAGAACTATATGGGAAGAGATATCAAACTCTTGCTTGTTGTTAAGAAGTTGGTGAGAGAAAGAAGATTGGGCCAGATCTTTTATAAGAGATAGAAGAAAGGCTCATACCATCCTACAACACATAAAGGATGCTCAATTTCAGCATAATAACTATGCTGAAAACTATCTAAGGGAATTATAGTTTGGTGTTGGTGACAAAATGATCCTTTAAATATCAACATGGAAGAGAGTCAAGTGGTTTTCGATGAAACAAAATATTTGCCTGAGTTACATTCCCCTATGAAATCAATGATCTTATAGTATATGTGTCCTATTGTATTTCACTTCCTCCATATTAAGCTCATGTTCATGATGTATTCCATGTGTCTCTCCTAATGAAGTATATACCTTACCCTTCATATGTACTGAACCCTGGGGTGGTAAAACAAGAACTTAACCTCTCTTTTGAGGAGCAACTAGTGGGGATCTTGGACTACAAAGATATTTTCTATTAAAAAATTCTATCCACTTAATAAAATGGTTGTTATGGAACCATATATATGAATAAGTGATTTGGTAACTAGATGAGACAATGAATCAAAAGCACCCACACCATTTCTCAACCAAGGGAATGATTTGAAATTTTAGGGACGAAATTTATTAAGGTGGAATAATGTTACAATTTGAAATTATTGAATGATAATTGTTTCCAAAAATTGTGTATTATATTATTTAAAAAACACATTTTTAATGAATTTAATATAATTTAAAATGTGACCATCTGGATTTAACCATTATATGATTGTAGTTAAATTACGACAATTGGACAACATGATAGTTGTGAACTATACTCTACATAATAATTTAAAGGATATCATTAGAGTTTATAAGTATAATTTTGGTAAATGATAATTGATACAGAAAGGAAAGCTGGTGGTCTCAACTAGTATATTCATTCCTTTTGAAGCCCTTTTGTTGAGCTTGGGAGGGAGCCTTCATCACTGGGGTTCTCTCTTGACCATACTCAAGTCGATTTTCAACAAGTGAAGCATGAAAGGAATTTCTTATGTGATAAGTACAAGTTAAAGGAGATATCCTCTTGATCCTTGTGATCTAAGTCACCCCATGAAACTACCACCATCAGACACCATACTTTTAGGGTCTACATGGGCGTAATAAGGGATTTTTTGTCCCATCCATATTGTGCAATTCCTTTGTTTAAATAAAATTTTTATTCTATTATTTCTATTTTAAGAATATATTTTCTTAATAAAATTGACTTAGAATTTGATGAATTGATATTTTATATTGACATTACAGTTTCTAAAATAATATATAAATGATTTTAATAAACTAATACATTATGAATACTACTTATTTTATTAAAATAGTTTGATAAAACACAATTATTAAAATATAAATGATATAAAAACTCACGTGTAATAAATTTTACTATGCATTTTCAATCCTTTATTATTTTTAATAAGTATGTATTTTTATATTTAAAAGATAAAATTCTCATATTTAACAATTATTATGATAAAAAATTTCATTTTTGAAATAAGCACAATGAAATTAGGTTAGAATGAATTTATGGGAATTTTCTAAAATATAGATTTTTTTTGAATAGAAAAAATATAGTTGGAGATTTTAGATATGTTAGTGACATCATAATTATTATATAATGATGTAATAACAGGTCAACCAAAATCCAAAATATTAAATATACTGTTTTGAAAATATATAGTATTTTAATCAATTTTATTCAATTTCCAAATATATAATTTACTTCCCAAATTCTAAAATGGAAGAATTAAATTTAAAATTGTTATTTTATAAAAACATTATCTTTAAATGCAAACATTAGTAATAAACAATTATAGTAGACTCTTTTGGATTAAAATAACATAATATGTGTCCTAACTGTCTAATACTAGGGGAAAATACCACTGGCAATCCCATGGTCTTTCATTTACCACAACCAAGGTTTCCAAGGACATTATTTAGAAATTAATAAACAAATCCCCCACTTTTGATATAAATACCCCCCCCCCCCAATTTATCGATTTCTATTTACTACCATTTCATCCTCTATGAAGATATTATATTTTAACCACTCAATGAGTCTCAAAATGGTGTCATCAACCACCATGGTCTTGATCCTCATGTTTTAGGAACTACTTTTCAATATAAGGGAAATATCTTATTCCTTATTCCATTCAAGTTCCTTATTTATATTGTACATATTCCAAATTTCCAAACTAGGTTATTATGTCCAATTTATTCTATCCCTTTAATATATTATGAGTCTTTTATTAATTGGATAAACTTGTCCCCTCTATTTTTACCTTTTTCACAACCACATTTTATACCTGTTATTTTACAGCTTTTAATTCTCAAAATTTCTCTCTTCTACGAAATTAATTCAATTTTATTTTATTTATTTAAATAACAAAACCTATTTAATTTACATGTTTATTAACGTAGATATACAAATGATTTATTTTATTCTTTATTTTACATACATAAAACATGAATTCACATTCTGAGGGTTATAAAAGACATTAAGATCTTTTCTTTATTCACTTTTTAAATCACCAAGATTTTTATAAGAATATCCTCTCTTCTATTCTCCAAGTGTTATTTGACGAATGTTTAATTATGATATTTTTGGTTTAAATAAAATAAGAAATATTAATTTTTTCCCTGATATTTCTCTAATTCATTAGGTAATAAAATTAATCTCTCGAGATGACATGTTTTATGATACCTTGGTGAATATCCCTAGTAATTTTTATGACACCTCGGTGAAAAAACTTGATGATTTTGTTATGAATATATCATTTCAATTTTGTTGTGATATTTCCATGTTATGATTCATGTTTTTGTTATTATGATGTACCAATTTTTCCTTTTCTCATGACTTTATGATATTTCTCATTTTTTATTGATTTTCTTCCTCAAGATCCAATATAAATTGTTTCTCTTGATTTCCCTTACTAGGACATATTCTCACCATTTTATTTGTTCTGTGTCCCCGGGATATGAATGAAATAAAAGTACATTGGATGAACCAACAAGGAATCATTTAATTTTTCTTATATTAATGTTTTATTTTTTGATGTATTTTGTACCCTTTTCAATGAACCTAAACATTAAAATATCATTTGTTTGAACCATTTAAATGAATGGTTATGCTAAAAAAAGAATGTTTAAATTTTTAATCCTCATAATTTTAATAATATTCATCATAAAAAATAATCTTAAGAATTATATACACCACATAAAAGAAACAAGTGGTGAATATAACATCCATCTCACAAAATTAAAAGCGGGATGAAAATCCCTTACTACTTTGGTATCTTTAGAATCATGAAATAAATTAAATATTTACATAAAATAAAAAATTAAATTTCATGAAAATAGGGATATTCAGGATATAATTGTTAAAAGGGAAGTATATACGACACACAAAATAAACAACTCCGAAGATGGAATATGTCTCTAAGAAATAAATAAAAATATTAGAAATCCCTTTCCCCAAGTACTGACTTTATTTATACATGTTAAAACCTCCTATATAACAAATATAAGATTATTATAAATCTATTATAGAACCACACACATGTATACCATTCCATAAATGATATATTAATTACATTTTATAAAACTTTTTATTAATAATACATATTTAAAAGCCCATTTCTTATAATATCTACTTCACTTTTCATGTATGTTTTGGTTTGGTAGTTTAACAACCTGGTTTTTATATGATGTGTGAAACCATTTAACATAATTTTATTTCCTTGGTTTTATCCTAATTTATAGGTAAAATGAGGTTATAGTGTTGTTTATGGTATTTTGGGATTTTCAGATCCTAGAGACCTGGTTGGGGGGAGCCGAGGCACAATATTAGTGAAACCCGACCACCTCAAACAATGCAGCCATGGAGTGTGCCATATAGTATGTAAAACCATGAACCCTAGACCACATGAGTATGTAAAATGATTCAAAAATGTTTCAAATGAATTTTAACTTGGTTACACACTATTAGACTTATCATGCCACTAGCCCGTGTGAGGGGCTACATTGGTCAGTCATTGTCGCATTGTTGGAGAAAGGTTTGGAAAACCTTGAATCCAAATCATGTAACCTATTAAATTATGGTGAATTTAAATTTTTTCTCTCCATTATTTACAATTTAAAATTTATTCTACGTCCATATTTTACATTCAACTACCTCTACCATATTTGAAATCTCCTGAACCCTACAACTAAGAATTGATGTTTCTTCCTTGTCAAGTGTATGAATAGGGTTTACATTGTCATGGTGGACCATAATATGTAATATATTCCTTCTATTTACTTATTTTCTCAGTTTATATTACCGTATTTGGTGTAATTTCTATGTCAGATAATATGCCACATTTTCAATTTATTTGTCTATTATTATATTTTCTTACAATTCATATTATACCAAGGATTGATACTAGATGATTATTCATCAAAATATATATGGAGGGTGGTCTATGTCATCCCCCTTAAGTCCATTTGGTCTATAATTGTCTCCATTATGCTGAATTAAAGAGTCACCCAAAATTTCCCCTTAAATAAATTTACATTAAATTAGTTTTTCTATTTGAAATTTAAATGCACTATTAGACCGCCTTATTACTATTTGAGGTAAATGATAAAAACATCATCTAGCCCTTAAGTTTTCTATGAATATGCATGTGTTCCCAATTATATTTTACTAACAAAAACACCCATTGGTATTATTTATTGACTCCATAATTTTATATAATTAATTTAAATACATGAATTCACATTTAATGTTTGGAAACTCATGTTTAGATTAATTAATATTAATTTTAAATCAAATTATTATTGGTATAATTCTTTATATATCCCTTTGACATTGTTGAGTGAAAAGGTAAAGTCTTTAATTATATAAATATAATTAATTGGGTTGGTTACCACTTAGACATTGGTTATTTAATTAAACATAAGGTGCATATTACTATTTTGGAAATTTTTCTTATTATAGGATTGGTTAGACTTGATCCATCCTTGTATTCCTATAAGAATGTGTTGATCACTGAGAGGATTCCACCTATATTACATAAGTTGGTTTCCATGGGATATACACACCATGGAAATTGCTTAATTTTCTATTTATATGTGAATTGCTAAACATATTACCAAGGATTAAATTTTATCATCTTAAGATATTATAATTCTTTGGATACACTCCTTGGATTTAGTTGATGTCTTTGTATAAAAGGTACCTTGAATACTTCTGTTGGTCCATAGTCATCATTTTTATGAGCTTTACTATAGATATTCTCCATGGGAATAGTTAGAAATTATTCTAGTAGAATTACTCTAGTGTTTCCCCTAGAGTATTATCATACCCCTTAGGTAGGCTACATGATGTATATGTAGTGAGATACCTCAACCGTCAATGGTCATGGATTCCTTGATTTATATTGTATCTTGTATTACTATTATTGTTACATGGACAACCAGGTTACATTGTGGGTCTTATTTGTTATAAATTTCATTTCTACACAATGATTATACATACGAGAGTCATACTTCTTGCAGGTCCCTTTTTAAGAAATTACTGGCATGAGATAAAATAGGTATGGTCTGTCAAGCATCCCATAGGGAGTCTAATCACATAATGATTGTTATTTCATGTATGTTATCCATTATATTTATCTATATACACACAAAATTTATCTTATATTCACATATTATATTGTTATATATTTCATTAGTGGTGGCCTATTGAGTATATATCACACCCTTATTGGGCCATAATTTAGTACTCGCATAGTCTTCATGGATTCAAATTGGGACACGGGAAAGTTCCCGATCATGGAATATTGATTGATTTTAGAGTTGTATCCTATAATCATGGGACTGAACCCTAGATAATGATGCTGATGGGGAATTCCCTTTGGTCTTATGTTTCTATTTTATATGATTTTATGCACGTGTGCATTCCTTTTCTATATCTCTATGGTATACTGGTCATTTTTTATATGGTGCCACTTTTGGTTGATGTATTACTATTGTCTAGATGATTTACCTTCATTATTATGTTTTCCATTATTATAATTTCAATATTTTCTTATTTTTTATTTATTTATGTATTACCACCATTGTATTACTCTAATCATGATGTTATAGTCTCCATATAATACCTCCTTTGATCTTTACTGCTATTTAGACACCACTTTCATACGGGGAGGTGTTCTTTAGGCCATGTGAACAACTTGGTTCAGTTACTTATTACTAAAGCATTTTTGAGATGTTTTAAATTGGTGTCAGAGATTTATTTTACTTTTTATTATTTTTTTTGTTATTATACAAGATACTAGTATGTGTCGGAATTTTTTAGTGATCCTATGCCTTGAAGTAGAAATCCCATGTATGGGGGGGAATCCAAATTGTCTAGGATGGGAATTGATGATCGAGCTTATTCTAGTTATGTTTGTAATGATATTTCCATTGTGTGACACAAATAAAATTGTGTATTTTAGTATTTTTATTTAATTTATTTTTACCCTTGCCTCATTAAGGAAAATAGGTAGTGTCTCATGCATCATTATTGGCTTGTTAGAATTTTTATGTCATTCATTATGTCATGACATGTATATTTATTATGTGCATTATTTGTTGCATGGTCATTGTGCCTTGATAGTTATATTGGATATTGTTCTATTGTTTCTTTTATGTATAATATAATTATAATAATTTAATTTTCTACAACAACCTAAATAGTGTTTCCCATATATCTTGATGATGGAACCTTAATTCACCAATTATAGCATCTGTGAGCTTTAAAGCATTGGTCACACAAACTGAAACATTAGTTGGTTGAAATTACATGTATGCCAATTAAATTTTAAAAATAAATTTTCCCTCTATAAATTTATAATATTGATCTATATAATTGAACCATCATTAAATTATTTCTGCATTTACATCTAATTCCTTTTTCAATTTGTAATGCATATTAATTTAGAACATTAGAATGATATATTATTTTAATTGGACCTTGATGTATATATATACAAATGGGTGTACATTATTTAATATTTACAAACTATTGAGTTATAAATTTAAAATGAAATAGTTTTATTTAAAAAGGGATGTAAATTTCAACTTAATGTGTGTTTTACCTATAACTTAAAATTGATACACTGTATACTAAGCACCATAATATAAAACATAGAAATTGAACCCAACCAGACATAGTAGTAGGAAATATGATATATCTCTAGTAATTCATCTTTTCCCTATGTGACAAATAGACCCAAATTTAGGAGTATGAAGGGAGGTGTGACTCTAATATTGGAAGGATTATATGTGTCATATTCTTATATTTCCATTTTATTTCAATGTTAAATCTTATGTAAGGTTTGTTCTTGTAAATTATAAATCAATTACACCATGATATATTCATGTCAAGCACCAGTAAAATGGTAACAACCATTTTTCTGAAGTGGTGGGACCAAACCTACCATTGTTTCCACCTAAAAAACCTACAATTATACCTAACTTGGGTAATAACTACCAGTTTTGAGAGGGTTTTTTATTGTTTAGGAAAATTATTCAAGTAGTTATGTTGCCTGCCCCTTCTATGGAAGAGATAACATGTGTTTTTTAGTAGAATAATTTGTTTAGGTTTTCTGGGGATGGTGGTAAACATGATATTGAGACATGGCTATAGGTCATGATTTTAATATTTAAACACCTAGAAATGCCTATATATATGAGGTTAAAGCTCACTAATTATATGATTTTCAGTTCTACAATGAATTGGTGAGATGTTATTATTCAGAAATGCCTCTATCAAGATATAGATTTGAGATATTTCTATGATTCCTTAAATAGATTTATCTTTTTGTAGACACTGGTAGATGATAGAGTTAGTAAACTCATGCAACTTAAGTAAGGATCTCTATAAATTATGAATTTTTTAATCAACTTTATAGAGATTTAGTGTTATTAAACCACCTTTACTACTGATGATCTTTCATGTTTAAGATTTATTAAGGATGGGATCACATTATCAGGTAAATATTTTCTATTTGTCTTCCAATTAAAGAACTGTTAACCAAACCCCTATCACTGAGTGTAATTTGAGGGGATCCAACAATTAATGGAATTGTAGTTTTGTTCCATGACAGGGTAGTAATTTTAAAAGTGGAAGGAAAAATTATCTGTGGGTTATCAACAGAGAATTAGCTTCTAGAATATCCACAATAGTAGTTTGTTATATTCCATCGATGTGGGCGATACAGTCATGTAAATCCTTAGTGTGATCAAGACTTAGTTGAATACTAAGATAGTGGAGTAATGGGTCATCATCAGAAGTGTTTATTGAACATTACAACTATTTATAATTGAATTGGATCTACAAAAATTTCACCTTCTAAAGAAGGATAGCTAGAACCATGCCATGATGGAATCATTACTACCACTAATCATACATGTAGAGGAGGTGGATGTGGTTAACAAGACCAAATTCAATATATAGAGCACCAACTAAGATGTACTTCTCCAAGTACTAGGTTTGTAACTCAGGGTCATATATTAGGAAAAAAATATACAGTTTTGAAAATATCAGAGGAGAAGGGATTTGGGCTATCTATATTATTAGGTATGATTTTAGTAGCTTATACATTAGATTATTCACATTTTAATATAGTCACATCGTATTCTTATTTATTTTTGGCTTTTGTAAAATGAATTTTGATTGATATTAATTATTTGTGTGGATTTATTAAAATTGATACTCCACTCTGAATTAAATTAGATTATGTATTATATTTCAATAAATGTCTTCTTCAGGTAGCTAACTATTATTTCTTATGTGAGTTCTATGTCTTCGAGATGAATGTCTTTGATATCATTCTCAAGATGGACAATTTAGTCCCATATCATGATTATGTGGACTTTTATTGTTGTATGATATTGTTTATATAACCAGATGGGGTAGTTTTCATAACATGGGTGAATGGGATTTCATGGAATGTAGAGTTGGACCAATGCATAATGGGTAAAGAAGTGTGACATCTCATATCACTAGCCTATATATAGATGATCGAGGAACATGTCCGGATGGTTTCTTTCCTATAGTAGATTTTTTAAAGTATATTTCTCGTGATGGTTTTTATGGATTAATACCTAAAATATTGGAAGAATTATATATCATTATAATTCTAGGATTATCATCAATATCCATTCCTCTCTGCATGATACCTACAAATGAGTTACAAGAGCTCAAAAAGATGATAGATGAATTTGAAAGTAAGGGTTTTATATATCCTAGTACACTAGCTTGTGGTTTACCTATCCTTTTCCCCACGAATTCATATGGTCACCTTAGTGTTTTTCTAGATTACCATTAGTTCAACTAGAATATTGTTATGAATGACTATCCAATACCTCATATTTACAACCTTTGTGACCACCCCTAAAGAAGGAGGATTTCGTCCATGATATATTTCTGGTTGGGATACCATCAGGTATACGTTAGACCTTCAGAAATACTTCATACTGCATTTCAAAGTAGGTATATTATTTATTAGTTTATTTTAATGTTATTTGGTTTGAAAAATGTGCATGTCACTTTTGTAGCTCTATTACATTGGTTTTTACACCCGTAACTATTTCCATTTATGGTAGTCTTCATTGAGGATATATTGTTTGATTCTCATAAATGAAATGACAATGACATACATCATGAGATCATTATTATTATACTAAGAGGGAACCATATGTTTTCAATGATCACCAAATACCAATTTTGGATCAACAAGGTTCACTTCCTATGTCATGTATTTTCATAGGCAAGATTATCTATTGATCTAGGGAAAGATCAAGTTTTATTTTCATAGGAGTATCCTAATAGGATTTTTGAAATATGTAGTTTCATGGGATAGTTACCTATTAATATTTCATTATTCAAAACTCTTCATTCCTATCATTAACACTAATTGGATTAAAAAATAATGGAATAAAAAATTAATGTTCTAAAACATGTTATATATCCTTTTGGGTGATAAAAGGGAGACTGAAATCAACATTGATCTAGACTCTTCTAGTTCCATGAAAATGATATAGAATTTATTATGATGCATCAGAAATCAAGATAAGAGTGGTTATGATGTAGGTAAATAGAATCATTTCCTATGATTCCCATCAAATGAGGCCACATGAGAGGAATTACCTAATGCATGATCTTGAGATGGTAGTTGTAATTCATGGCATAAATTTTGGGAGGAATTTTTTTCTTGGAGAGTAGATGGTGGTTATTACAAAACAAAATAACTCAAATAAAACTTTATGTAGTGTGACTAAAATATCAAATAGAGGAGGTCGTTTGAATATATATAGTTCTTTTATTTTGAGATTTTATATATGCCTAAGAAAGGTAATGTTGTAGCATATTTTCTGAGACAAAATACATAGACACAGGAAGTAATAGAGGCCAGTAGTAAGTGGATGTTGATGGACCTATTTTATAATGTCCACGTAGAGGTCCATGACCATCATAGGAATCCTATACTTATTGAAATATTAGTGACTTATTCGCTTCTAGAGGGAGTGAATATGAGGCAGCAATCTGATCCTATGGTTCTATTTTAATGGGAGGGTTTTTTAGGTGAGGACCCTTTAGTGGGTTGAATCATTTATGAGGATGATGTCTTGCACATCCATGGACGTTTCAGTTTTCCCATAGACATACAGGAGGAATTTATGTGAGATTCTCATGATTCTACTTGGGAAGTACACCCTACGATTACATATATGCATCATGACTTATGTCTCTAATACGGTTGTCCTGGAATGAAAAGGGGGATAGATGGATTTGTTATTAGTTGTTCCACTATTTGCAGATAAAGGTGAAACACTAGCGACCCATAAGGATACTACAGAATTTTTCAATTCCATAATAGAAATGGGATAATATCATAATGTATTCTATGACTATATTACCATGATACCATTGAGGTAATGATGCAATATGTTTGACCATCTACATGCTAATGAATGTCGCTCACATTTTACCTATCAAGGAGAAATTTACAATCGATGAACTTTTTAGAATAAATATTCGAGAGATCATATGAGTACACATTGTTCCAAATTCTATTCTATCAGATTTCAATGGTGGTTTCTCTTATTATTCCTAGAAAATGTTGATGTGGGTGTTAGGTACACATGTTCTTTTGAACATATCTTACCACTCTTAGACTGATGGGTAGTCCGAGTATAAAGTACTGGAGTTAGAGGACATGTATAGAATATAGGTCTATGATTTTGGAAGTTTTTCAGGAAAAAAATATTCATTTGTCCTATATTTCATGCAATAAATGATATTTGGTTACTATATAAATTGTTCCATATAATGTCTTATATGTTAAACAATGTCGATCACCTCTTTTCTAGTTAGAGGTAGGGGAGGAAGCTCTTCTTGGAAATCATCTTGTTCAGGAGACTTCAAATAATTTTCAACTAATTAGAATAAAAATGGATATAACACATTCAATATAGAATTTATATGAAAATCTCTATCAACAACCTTTGGAGTTTTAGTGTGGGAATTTATTACATGTATCGGCAAAACTGGGGAATGATCATTTTATGCGATAAGGAAAGTTATCACCTCAGTTCCTCAAATATTTTTAAATCTTCGAAGGGTTCATATTAATGAATTATTTATATCACAACCTTATAGATATAAATATATACATGATTTATTACATGTTTCTTAGTTATTTCGTTACTAAGAAGGCCCATCTCAAGTTTTTCATCCTAATAAGGGGGAAAAGGATGTAAATTCTTCTTTTGAGGAGAACCCTATTCATATTGTAGACTATAGAATGAATTATCATTATGGTAGGTAATTTCCTTTAAGGTGGGTGATAAAACAATAATTTCCATGTATGAGATGAGAACTTCAAGCCGGAAGATAGTGTATGTCTTTTGTGGCATGATCCTTTCTTAGATGGGGTTATACTGCTCTTAGAAGGGAAACTCAAGAGTGAAATTTCTTATGCTGGAGGGGCTATAAAAAACCAATATTTTTATATGATAAAAAAACATTTAGTTTTATGTTTGATCTTTTGTTTTATCCAAACGGTTATTTATTATGATTTTAAATAAGTTTTGATTTTTTTTGGGGCTCTTCCGGGGCCCACACACTGGATTTTGTGGAAAACAGATGGCATGCACTATTATATCATGCTTAGTACTAACTGTGTACCTCAAAAAATAAAGCCCTAGAGGGTGTCACATGGAATGTAAAAATAGTAAACCAAGACATCGTTTTCATAAAAAATGTTTTAGAAATATTCTATTGTTGTTTTTCATGGTCTGTTCTATGTAAGTCAAACTATACATATCACCCTTGCAAGGGGGTATTATAAGCTCGGATTGTATCATGATTGGCTCTAGGTTCAGCTAACCATGTTCCCAAACTCTATTAACTCTTAAAGTATGGAGAATTCACCTTTTGTGTCTCTATTATTTAAAACATAAGATTTTTTCTTCCTCCATATTTCTCTAGAAGCCTCTCCAACATTATTGGAAAGCACTCAAGCCCTTCAAGTTAGGCATTGAGGTGTCTTCCATATCCAAAATTGGAATCAAGTTTTTTTTGTATTGGATCACCACTGGAAAGATATTCAATAGTTTTTCTTATTTTATCAGTTTATCTCACTATAATTGTCATTTTTGTTAGGCAGAATGAACTATTTTCATGGTATTTACCTATTATTTAATTTTCATCAGATTTAGACAAAAACAAGGGCTAATATAGGATGAATTTTCCCCTAACATCATATAGTAGGTGGTCTATGACTTTTTCCTCAAGTATCATTGATATATAATTTCAATTTGTGTATAGTGAATTGTTTTAACCAACACATTCCCCTAAATTCAATTTGATTTAATGTAGTTGTTTGATTTAAATATAAACTCCATTGTATATAATTTTATTGCTACATGAGGTCAATGGTATTAGTGTGGGACACCCCTTAGGGGTTCCATGCATATCCATGTGTTCCCACTTACAATTTATTAACAAAAACCCCAATTACTATTTCTGGTTGACTTCCTATAGTTATATAATAAATTTTAATTGATTAATTGACACTTTATGATTAGGAAATCATGTTTATCTTGGATATTATTAATTTAAAATTAAATTAATAATGGAATGACACCATATATAGTCCTTTTTCATTTTTGGATGGATGGGTGAAGACTTCAATCATATAAATTGAATGAATTGGAATGGTTATCACATGTAGTCTATTTATTTTATTAAAAATATGTTTCATATTACTACTATGATCATTTTTTTATAATAAGAGTCTTAATACTTGAGAAATATTTGGATTCACATGGGAATGCCTTGATCACTCCGAAGATTCCATCCAGATTCATTAGGCTAGTTTCCAAGGGGGATACCCACCATGGAATTTTTTCAAGGTCTTATTTATAGGTAAATTCCTCCACATATTACTGATGATTCACATAACTCATATCTAAATATTATAATTTCTGAGACAAACTCCTTGGATTGAGATAATGTCTTTGGATAAGAGGTTCCTGAGATATATCCCATGAGCCCCAGTCTTTCTTACCCCAATATTTACTATGCACATGCTCCATGAACTTGGATAGACATTACAGTGGGATTTATTAGGTGTACCACTTGGATTACAGAAAAAAAATTGATTGGATACATGTTTTGTGTGTTATATGATGGAGAACCTTCTATGAACAAGGATTCAATGATTACTCTAGGATCTTGTATAACTATTATTATGAATTGGGAACCCTGGTTTAACATTGGTTCCTGTTCGTGATTAATTAAAATCTCACACCTTGGTTTACATACTATTCAATTATAGCTTGTAGGTCCCTTATTGAGACATTATAAAAATTGAACTCGAGTAGGTATGGTCCTTCGGGTATCCCATGATGAGTCGAATCCTAACATGATTTTTATTTCATATATGTTATCGATTTCTTATCTCTATATCTATACAATAAGGCATTTTTTATCATATAATTAATTTTTATATACAACATTTGAGGTGGACTACTGAGTATATCTCACAACCTGTTCGGGCCACCATTGAGTGCCTGGAAATACTTCAGTTTTGTAGGTTTTGAAAAGAAAAAGAACATAATCTTTGATTATTGATTTATTTAAGAATGGGAACTTCATACCATAGGAGAAAGCCTTAGAACATGATGATATTACAGATATCCTTTTTAATCATTAGTTTCGATATGATATTCATGTATGTATGTACATATGAATTTTGTATATATCCAAGACATACTCATCATTTTTTATATGGTTCCACTACTGGTTTGATGTATTCATACTGTATAGATTTTTTAACTTCATAGATCTATTTTACATTGTTATAATTCCAATATTTATTCATTGTTTATCACATGTCTACTAGTTTGATAATGAGGGTATAGTATACCCATATTACCACCATAGAATCTCACTACAATTCAATAACCACTACCATATGTTGAGGCATTCATGAGATCATGTGACAAACCATGTTCAGTTTCTGTTGAGTAAACCAGGATCAGGACGTTGAAAGTAGTGTTTTTCTTGTACTTTAATTATGGTTCCATCATCTCTATATTTCTATTAACATTATAAATATCATATATATTCATTGTATACATATTTACAGTTATCTATAGTGGTTATAGATAGAAAAAAAATTACACTGTTCATGGTGATGATAGGTCATGCGTAGACATGAAGGTTGTTTTAATTTTCTTGATGGATGGAATAAAAGAAAGTTAAATATTAATTCATCATTAAACAATAATTTTTATGTCATATACATTATTACTCTATATGTATTACCATCTATATCAATATAAAATGAAAAAATATCACATTGTTATGTGGTGGTGGTAATCCACACATACGCACGGGTGATGATATCATTTTCCTAAAAATTGAAAGGTAAAAAGTTATATGTGGTATTATAATTATAGAATTATAATTATATCATAAATATCATATAAAAAATATAATTCCAGGTTTATATGTGTTTTTGATAGGTAGTCATGAAAAAAAAAATCATTTTGTTAGTAAATAGACTTCCATACACAAGATCGAAAATTTCATTTAACATTTAATTGAATATGAGATAGATGTAGTTTAAGTCACTAATATCATAAAATCATAGTATATTTGAAATACTGATGTTATTATGTAATAATATTTTAATAATATTTGAAGGAGTTGGAAGAATAAATAAAAAATATAATTCATGATTAAGATCTATACCTCTTCTTTAGAGAGCCTCTTTAGGTTTATACTTAATTCCTTTTGAAGGGGGTTTCCTAATAAAAATCAGGCCTCTAGAAAATGTTAAGGGAGTGAAGGAATGGTTTTGGTTATGTATTTTTAGAACCAAAATGATCTTGGAGTGTGGATATGAGTGGATATCATATTCCCTTTTTTATGTTGGTAATGGAACCCACTTGAAAACTACTTGGAAATTTACCAAAAGAATCTAAAATAACAAAAAACATCATGAGATAAATGCTTAAAATGACCATATATTTTAATTTTTTATATTTCAAGTTTAAAATATGTAAGTAAAATTGTATTTATATACATATTTAGGGAAACCACACCCTTATATTTTGGTTTAACCCCCAATAAACATTTTTTAACCTTTACTACGGTATTTAATTTTTTCAATTTTTACTATTCAGTTGGACAAAAAAATGGTTTAAATGTTAATTATTGTAACTACAAATACTGAATACAATTTTCAAAATTTTATTTAGAGAAGTGGTAAAATTTATTTTAAAATTAATCCTACGTATGTGATGAAAATACAATTTTACAAGAAAAATATTTTAGAATCATAATAAGTTTTTATATCAATGACAAACATTAAATTGATTCAAATGAAATAGTTTGGATTATTAATAATATTAATGAACTAATTTTTATTTTAACACATTTTGAAAAAATGTGTATCATAGTATATAATTCGGATTAATAACCATTTCTTAATAAATATTTGAAATTTTCACTTTTTACAAAAAATTAAATCTTTTTAGAAAATTCTCAAAAATTCACCCAAGGAAATTTTTGAAACGTTGATTTCAAGAAAAATTTATTTTTTCAAAAAAAAATTATAAATTTTGGAATAATTACATTTATTATTTTTTACCAAAAATTTAGAAAAGAAAATTAAAATTCTATTTTCATAGCATATACTAAAGTTACAATAAAATAAGTACTTTTTTATAAATATGAATTCACAATATATAATACATTATAATTAATTTTAAAATTTTGGCTTTCCTATCAATAGAAAAATTTAAAAATAGGTTTAACATTCATGTTTATATAATAAAATAATTTATATATTGTGTTTGTTTTAAACGCAGTGCTTCATGTAATGTGGGTTATCGAAAACATTAAATATATTTGAATATAAAATCTTTGGGTGTTAAAATCCAACAAATCGGTCAATTTTTGTAATGGTGGGACACATATTAATTTCTTGAATCATATAATTCCATCATTTTCATTGTTAAACTCGAGAATAGACTTTAACTTTTTATATAGTACAATATCTTTTTTAATTTCCCCTTTGATCTTCCAATTGAGGGAAAGTTGGGAGATCACTTGGGAAAAATATGATTTTTTACATTACATTTTTGTTTCATGATCTATCCTTTAAAAATTTAGTACTATTTGTTCTCTTTTAATCCAATTCATGTCTAAGTTAATATTATCCTTTCAACTCAAAGAATCATAAACCATGTTTTTCATCCCATGTTAGTAAAGTATTGAGGATTCATTGTCCCAGATAAACTCCAACCATCTACTTTAGTGTATGCTTAACTCCTACAATGTGAGTATATTCTTTATGATCCTATTACCAATAAATATCACACCAAAGTGATAATTCCTCTATATATTTAATCCAATAATTATAATTCCTAACTTCAATTAATGTATCATGTAATATTTCTTAGGAAATATGAATTTTTGTGAGGAATATGTTATCACCATGTCATTTTTCATGAGTACATATCCCAATCCATTATTTTATATTTTTTTGTATATCAAAAACCCTTCTCTTTTATAGGGTAGTGTGAGTATAGGTGTCATGATCAACCATTTATTTATCTCATTGATATTTCATACGCACTCATATTTCAAAAGGAACTTGATTCCATTCTATGTTATTATTGTTTTTAGATTTGATACTAATGAGGAGTATCTCAAAAAGTGCCAATAGTATCTTGTTAAACTATGAAATTTTGTGATCTCAGTTATAGTTGTTGGTTTAGGCTATTGTCTAATTTAATTTTCCATTAAAGTAACCATATATACACCCTCTCTTATGATTACATGACCCATGAATGATACTTCTTGAATCCATTATTCACACTTTCTAAATTTGGAATAAAATTTACCATTTATCAATGACGTTAGAACATTCCTCAAATAATATTCATACCCTTATTTGGTCTTTGAATATTTAAGAATTCCATCTATAAAGACATAAACATATTGTAACACCCTGATATTTTATGAGAAGTATTTTTTTTATGTCTTAGGTTATACACAACATCAAAGAAATCATTCACAGCACACAACAGTATCTTGTCTTGCGTTACACACAATCGCGACCTTCCTCAATAGCGTGTGTAGTATGCAATACTGAGTTCCACTAAACAACGATATATTAATATAATATTATAAACTAGTCATTATTAATAGTATTAACTGAATATTAAATCTTATAACATTATTATTCATCTTACATATTTTCTAGAACATGTTATGAGAACAAAATAAATTTTTCTGGTAAAATAAGTATTTTTTTTAAAATGAAGTTTTGTCGCCTTTTGATGGAGCACCGACATTAAATCTAGTTTTGACAGGTTTATATGTTAAATTTGAAAAAATAAAATTCTTCTTCGGAATCAGGATATAAAAATTTACTTGGGATAAATTTTTCATATTATTCTGATCACCTTCATATTTTAACGAATAGTAAAAACACGCTATATTATAATTAAAAACAACTTTTTTCATCGCAATAATTTATATGGATAGATTATCTTCTTAATTGGTCTTAAAGTGTAATTAGAATATATTTGTACCATTTAATCCAATGTTGGTCACTATAATTAATTTCACTTTGAATTTGGACATAAACAAGTGTCGATCTTTTGACAGTTATTGTTTCTTAAAAACACGCTATTTGTTTTGATAATGGGAATTAATTTTAAAATTAATTAATACCACTTCTACATTTTGAATTTTGAAAAATGGAAATCATTTTTGAATTTGGAATATCAAATATAGCTTAGGCTGAATTTTTGTTATTTTTCTGAAAAACTTCAATTTTTGAAGAATAGTAAAACAACTTAGTAGTAGTTAAAAAAACTGAATCTTTCATTTAAATGAAATTTTACCACTTTTGTGAATTTAATTTCAAAAGACCGACACACATGGATGTTATAAAGAAGTAAAATTTGGTTCCATAAGATGAAAATAATTTTTGGTGAATAGTAACTTTTTACTTTTATTTACCACGGTTAAAGGTAAATAGGGTAATTCAAGGTTAAAAGAATATTATAATAATTCAAAATTACCTTAAAACTTGTCCAAACCTTATTTTATGAGTATTAGTCGACCATGGGAATCCCTGGGACGATTTTGGGACCCCGTGGAGCCACTTATTAAAGACAATGACACATTAGATTAATTAATTTAATGTAAAGGAAAAATTGGCATTAACAAAAAATCCATTAGTAATTTATTTTTATAAGGGTATATATAAATTATCTTTTCAACTATAAGTATTTATTGGAAATATAAAACGATTCCCTACATTTTGGAATTTTTTTATAATTTTTAGACATCAAATAAATTAAATTATTTATGACACAATAATGGTGCTGTATTTACCTCATTAATAAATGATTTAAATAAATAAGATTATAATGATTAAAATATTTTCCAAAACATGTCCAATTCTGATTGGATGATTTTATTTTTACCATGAGTCATCTTATCTTCATATTTAATGATTTTTGGACCTTTTTAAACCGAATATAATTTTATAATAAAATCATAATTTCACACTTTCCAAAGGTGCCCATCTCCTCCCTTATAAAAGGGCACCTCCTCCCTCTCCTCATCACACCACTTTGAGACTTCAATCTAGGCCACCCTCTACCCATTTCACATCCCCACTTCCTTAGAAACCTACTAGAGGTACTGGTCTTCTCAAAAGACCAACTCTAGTGCCCTAAGAGAAAGTTTAAAGGAGGCACTTTGAAGAAGAGGTAACACCTTCTACCGTTTTCTTCAAGTTCCATTCTTCTTCAACTCCCTCTTCTTTAGTTGTTTCATTATGAGGTAATAACATCAGTATACCTAATATACTGATATTTTATTATAAATATGAAACAACCCTATTTCACATCTTATCCATCCTGCGGTAAACAAAATCACTACGCGTGCGTATGTACGGAATACCGTCTCCACGCTGTGGTGTAATATGTTTTCCACCACCACCTTACATGGATGGGTATAATGGTTTAAATAAATAACTATATATGATTATCATAAAGTGGTATTGATTATGAAATATTATACATACACTTCAATATAATTCCATGATCATGGGAATGATATCATCGCTCGTGCGTACGTACGGCCTACCGTCTCCACGAAGTGATGTGACTCGTTTTATATGATCTTCATTGAATAATGATTATATAAATGAAATGAATGAATGAATATGATATATATTACATGAATACCATTCTGTAAATGATGTATCTATATCCTATAAAGAGGAATTATAACTTATTCGACGAATCACACATAAGAACATAAAGCAATAAACACCCGAATAACAAGTAGAAATGAAATATTACTACTAAGAAGATACAAATATGACCATATATGACATAATAACAATGAATATGATTCTGTAATAAGTCAATTAACATTATTTAAACCATATTACAGGAGGTTCGGATTCATACGAAGCATATCGGACCAATGGTAAGGGAAAATCTCACAATCTCATTTTTATCCGAGATTGTTTGTACTTTGGTATTTATTGGGGTGTATTTTATCATCCACATCCATGTTTTCTCAATATGTAATATTATTTCCATCCTCCTACAATTTTTTAAATCCAAATTTACCCTTCGGTGAGTTTTTAGTAAAAGATATGAAAGGAATCTATTGTCGTTTTTCGTACGAGGTACTTTTTGACTTTTCCATCCGAAGTACGAGAAGAATGTTTTTTTAACTTATATGAAATGAATGGATTTTTAGAACATTATTTCCAAGAATATTTTTTCAAGTTTATTTTTAATAAAATTATTTTAGTTTAAAATTGTATGACATGTTAAGAAAGGAAAAATGTTTTTGAAGTAGAAAGGATATTTTCCTCAAGAATGGAGTTCAAGTGTTTTATCAAAATTATTTTCCATATAAGATAAAATAGGGTTCGGTTTCTATCCCTATTTTTACATTTATTTGATTGTTTTATGATGGAATTAATTTTATGATGTCCTTTTATCTTATATGGGTGATGTTATGATGGCATGATTTTTAAGAATCCCATTTTTATTACATGGGTTATGATATGATGTATGATTTATGATTTTTTGGAACACAAAAGAATGGTTTTATTATGAGATGGGTGGGACCTATATCTCCCTCCAATGCATAGGGTAAAGATTTATATCTCAGGAGATAGACATGGCTGGAACGACAAGTTAAACTGGTTCAGTGATATAGGACTCGAATGAGGAGTGAACTCGGTTCAGTAATGGACTTTGTCCTCTATGATGTTATTGGAAATGAGCCTTGACTAATAGGAAATGATATTCTAGGATTATGTGTGTATGAAAAAAAGTTTCATGTTTAAAGTTATGATTATTTGGGATTACTTTTCATTACTATGATTTATCCCATGACATGATATTATGACCTCTTTTGCAGGTTATTATTTTCAAAATGTTATGTTCTTATGAATATGATATGACTGATATTTATTTTTTTACCCTTAATGAGCATTTGAGCTCACCCTTTTGTATGTTTTCTTTTCCCCAGGTCAGGAAGAAGGATATTAATTAGGAAATGCCAAAAACGGACTCTAGATATGATGAAATAAATGGGAGACAATGTAGTTGCTTTTATAAACTAGTTGTTTATGTTTCCTAGTTTCTAAAGACATTTTACCTATACGGTCCATTCATGGTTTTGTTATATATTGTAATAAGTTTTATTCAATTTTTGAAGTAATAACCTTGTATGTAAAGTATGGGTTGTTATAGTTGGTATCAAAGGAAAGGTATAGTCAACCTTTGGAAACTATTATGTGAAAGCCTTACTAAGAACCCAATGGATAAGCCTAAGCATAGAACACAATATTAGTGTTTTAGAAATGGCCATCAACAACCTATGATAAGACCTTAAGTGTGAAATTTTATTCTTGATTATGTGGTTTTCCTATTATGATTAGTGTTGCTCACACTATGGATCTTGGTTTTAGTCAGTGGATGGAACCCGAAGGAACCGTGTTAATGCTGAATGTGATGGGCAATGCAATGATTGTCCCCCTGAGCAACCAAATGTTATGGGAGCTAGAATGCAAACTCTTGTATCCATGCTCACACAACTTTCTCAAGCTATGAACCATGCAGGACATCCAAACAAGCAAAGGAAGGAGCAAAATTCTGTTGAATCCTTCCTGAGGCAGCTTCCACCTACATTTAGCAGGTCTTCTAATCCATTAGTAGCATAACAATGGATTAGTACCACTGAAATGATATTTTCATTTCTACAATGTTTTGAACATGAAAAATTCATCTTAGTAGTGTATTGTTTGGATGGTGATGCTGATCAATAGTGGAATCTTATCAAGAATACGAGGCAAAGAGATGAAATTGAATCCATGGAATGGGAAAAGTTCAAGAACTTATTTTTCAATAAGTACTTCCCATGTATTCTCTGAACAAAGATGGAGAAGGAGTTTCTTGAACTGAAGCAAAAGGATGATGAATCAGTTGGTAACTACGAAGCTAATTTTACAAGACTTGCAAGGTACGCTTCCAGAATTATTATCCAACCTGAGAGTAAAATTGATCAATTCTTTGGTGGCTTAAAACCAAGTCTTTGACGGGCATTAGCCATAAGGGACTTCAATAGCTACGATGAAATTGTTCGATGTGCTCTCAAGGTTGAGATGGAGATTGGAGTAACCCATTAGTCAAATGGGTTTGATAAGAAGAGGAAATGGAATTCAAAGGAAAATCTAAAGACCACAATGAAAAGAAGATGAGTTTTACATTATGATAAAATTGTGGAAAGAAACATGGAGGGAATTTTCTTAAAGGGACAAGAAAATGTTTTAAGTGTGGAAAAGAAGGTCATCGGGTTGTTGAATATCAAAAATAATGGTAAGAAGATGTGTAATGATGCGAACAAAGAAAGGGATACACAGAATGAACCTCCTACACTTCAATGTTTCAAGTTCAAAGTGATGGGGAATTATGCCAATCAATGCCCAAATCCAAGGGTTGTTGATGATGATCGACGTCAACAAACTCTTAAGGCCAAAGACAAAGGAAAGTCACATGCAATTACTATCGGCGATGTGGAGTACGATAACAAAGTGGCGAAATGTACAATTACTATCCACTATAAAGTAGCAAATGTTTTATTTGATTCTAGATCCACCCACTCTTTTATTTCTTAATAATTTTCTAAGGGTATTTCCATATTACCTAAAAAATTAGATGTTGAGTTAGCTGTGACAACTCTTAATGGCACAATGGTCGCATCAAAACATTATAATTCTTCTCTGATTGAAGTTTGTGGAAAAGTGCTTCCTGCAAAAACTTGTGATCCTTCCTATAGTGGAATTTGATGTGATTCTTGGCATGGATTGGCTTTCTTTATACGGAGCTCATATCAATTTCCAAAGAAGGGAAATCACATTTAATATTCCAGATCAATCTATAATCGTCTATCGATATAAGGATGAATATAACCTTCCAGAGGAAATTTCTTCCATCTTATGGGTCTTGATTCCAATAAATGAAGGTTATTTATCTCAAATGGTTGACGAGAAACTCACGATTAAGAATATTCCCATTGTACGAGAGTTTGATGATGTCTTTCCGGAGGAATTTCGTGGTCTTCCACCAAATCATGAAGTTGAGTTTTCAATAGAACTCATGACAGGTGCTATGCCTATTTCAAAGACACCTTATAGAATGGCCCCAATTGAGTTGCAGCAATTGAAGAAGCAACTCCAAGAGAATCTTGATAAGGGATTCATACGACCTAGTGCGTCACCATAGGGAGCCCCTGTTCTGTTTGTTAAGAAGAAAGATGGATCAATGAGACTCTGCATTGATTATCGAGAATATAACAAGATAACTATCAAGAAAAAATATCCTCTCCCATGAATTGATGACTTATTTGACCAATTACTTGGAGCTCAATAATTTTCCAAGATTGATCTTCATTCAGGTTAACATCAATTAAAGTTCAAAAGGGAGGATATACCAAAGACGGCTTTTTGTACAAGGTAACGACACTATGAATTTATAGTGATGCCATTTGGTCTTACTAATGCCCCTGCTATCTTCATGGATCTGATGAATAGAGTCTTTATAGACTATCTTGATCAGTTTGTGGTAGCCTTTAAAGATGATATTCTTGTCTCTTCAAATAGTAAGGAAGAACATGAAGATCACTTGAGAATTTTATTGAAGACCCCGATAAAGGAGTAAAATTATGCCAAATTTACCAAGTGTGAATTTTGTCTTCAAAAAGTTTCATTTTTGGGTCATATAATCTCAAAAGAGGGGATATCTGTGGATCTAGAAAAACAGAGTTTATCAAAAGATGGTCGAGACCAACAACAGTCACTGAGATCCGATGTTTTCTTGGTTTGGCTGGATATTATCGACATTTTGTGAAATATTTTTCACGATTATCTAATCCACTCACCAGGTTGACTCGAAAAGGAGTTAAGTTCGTGTGGACGGAGGAGTGTGAAGAAAATTTCAAGGAATTGAAAAGAAGGTTATCCAGTACACCTGTTCTCACACTACCTTGTAGTGGAGAAAGTTTTGTGATCTATAGTGATGCATCCAATAAGGGATTTGGGTGTGTTCTCATACAAAATGATATGGTGATAGTTTATGCCTCACGACAGTTGAAAATTCATGAGCAAAATTACCCAACACATGATTTGGAGTTAGTTGTGGTAATATTTGCATTAAAGATTTGGAGGCATTATATTTATGGTGAAAGGTGTGATATTTATACTGATCACAAAAGATTAAATTATATTTTCACACAAATGGAGCTGCATATGCGCCAAAGAAGATGGTTGGAGCTGATTTTGGATTATGACTTTTCAATTCATTGCCACCCTTGGAAAGCAAACAAGGTGGCAGACGCATTAAGTCGACAAGACCATGAAATCTTATCCATGATGAGGATCACAAAAGATCTGATATTTATGGATTTACAAAGGATATATCTTGGAATTATAATGGAAGGGGAAAAATCTTATCTTTCTCAAATGAATTTTCAACCATATATACATATGAAGATTAAATAGGCATAAAAAGAAAATGTAGAGTTAAAAAAGAAGGTGAGAAATGTTCCTGAATTCAACCTTGATTGTGATGGGATAATAAGGTTCAGGAATCAGGTTTTTGTTCCTCGAATCCCCGAATTAAAGGAGTTACTCGATGAAGCTCATAGTTCTTCATTCTTTATTCATCCTAGAAGCACGAATATTTATAGGGACGTGAAAGAGTACTTCTGGTGGGATGGCCTGAAAAGAGGTGTGGCTGAATATGTCTCTCGATTCTTGGTTTGCCAGCAAGTTAAAGCTGAGAGACAGAAGTCTAAAGGGATGTTACAACCATTACCCATACCAAAATAGAAATGGGAAAACACCACTATGGACATTGTCATTGGACTTCCTAAAACATCCAAAAGCAATAATGCTATCTAGGTTATAGTTGTTCTCCTTCAGAAGTCGGCACACTTCATTGCTATTAGGGAAGATTTCTCTTTGGATCAGCTTGCTAGGATATATGTAAAGGAAGTGGTAAAATTTCATGGAGTGCCACTTTCCATTATATCTAATCGGGATCCAAGGTTTACCTCGAAGTTCTGGCGATGTCTTCAGCATACTCAGGATACATAGTTGAGTTTCAGCACTGCTTATCATCCTCAAATAGATAGTCAGTCTGAGAGGACAATTCAAACTCTAGAAGACATGTTAAGAGCTTGCACTATGGATTTCAAAGGTGGTTGGGATCAACACCTACCTTTGGTAGAATTTTCCTATAATAATATCTTTCACTCCAATATTCTGATGGCTCTTTATGAATCTCTCTATGGAAAGAAATGAAGAACTACAACTTGTTGGGATGAAGTTGGGGAAAGAAAGCTATTAGGACCTGATCTTGTTGATGGGATGGCAGAAAAGGTCTAATCAATTCAACGACACATAAGAGCATCTCAAAGTCGAGAAAAAGGTTATGTCGACAAAAGAAGAAAAGTCCTAGAGTTTGAAGTGGGTGATAAATTGTTCTTATGAATATCTCCATAGAAGAGAGTATTGAGATTTAGGAAGAAGGGAAAGTTGAGCCCTAGGTATATCGGTCCTTTCGAAATACTGGATTGTGTTGGGAAGGTAGCTTATCGATTGGGGTTTCCACCAAATCTCTCTCAATTTCATGATGTGTTCCACATATCTCTCCTGAGAAAGTACATACCTAATCCTTCACATGTACTAAGCTCAGAAGTTGTACCGTTGGGGAAAGATCTTTCTTATGTGGAACAACCGATAGAGATTCTGGATCGTAGCGAAAAAGTTCTACGGAACAAGACCAATCGTTTGGTTAAAGTTTTATGGAGGAACCACAAATTAAAATAAGCGACATGGGATCTTGAGGATATGATGAGAGAGAGGTATCCTCATCTACTTGTTACAAAGTGATGAATTTTGAGGGCCAAATTCATTTTAAGGGGGGTAGAATGTAACACCCTGATATTTTATGAGAAGTATTTTTTTTATGTCTTATGTTATATGCAACATCAAATAAATCTTTCACGACACACAACACTATCTTGGCTTGCATTACATGCAATCGTGACCTTCCTCGATAGCGTGTGTAGTAGGCAATACTGAGTTCCACTAAACAACGATATATTAATATAATATTATAAACTAGCTGTTATGAATAGTATTAACTTAATTTTAAATCTTATAACATTATTATTCATCTTACATATTTTCTAGAACATTTTATGAGAAAAAAATTAATTTTTCTGGTAAAATAAGTATTTCTAAAAAAATGCAGTTTTGCCGCCTTTTGATGGCACACCCTCTTTAAATATTGTTTTTGACAAGTTTATAAGTTCAATTTGACAAAATAAAATTATTCTTTGAAATCAGGATATAAAAATTTAATTTGGATAAAATTTTCATATTATTCTGATAACATTCATATTTTAATGAATAGTAAAAACACGCAATATTATAATTAAAAAAACTTTTTTCATCACAATAATTTATATGGTTATATTATCTTTTTACTTGTTTTTAAAGTGTAATTATAATATATTTTTACCATTTAATCGAATGAAGGTCACTAGAATTAATTTCACTTTGAATTTGGACATAAAAAAGTGTCGATTTTTTATAGTAATTGTTTCTTAAAAACACACTATTTGTTTTGATAACGGGAATTAATTTTAAAATTAATTAATGCCACTTATATATTTTGAATTTGTAAAAATGGACATCATTTTTGAATTTGGAATATCAAATATAGCTTAGGCTGAATTTTTGGTATTTTTCTGAAAAACTTCAATTTTTGATGAATAGTTAAACCACTTAGTAGTAGTTAAAAAACTAAATCATTCATTTAAATGAAATTTTACCACTTCTGTGAATTGAATTTCAAAAATCCGACATAAATGGTTGTCATCAAGAAGTAAAATGTGGTTCAATAAAATGAAAATAATTTTTGGTGAATAGTATCTTTTTACTTTTATTTACCACGGTTAAAGGTATATAGGGTAATTCAAGGTTAAAAGAATATTATAATGATTCAAAATTACCTTTAAACTTGTCCAAACCTTATTTAATGAGTAATGGCCGACCATGGGCATCCTTGGGTCGATTTTGGGACCTCATGGAGCCACTTATGAAAGATAATGACACATTTGATTAATTGATTTAATGTAAAGGCAAAATTGGCCTTAACAAAAAATACTTTAGTAATTAATTTTTATAAGGGGTTATATAAATTATCTTTTCGACTATAAATATTCATTGGAAAAATAATAATATTTCCTACATGTTGGTATTTTTTTATAATTTTTTGACATCAAATAAGTTAAATTATTTATAACACAATAATGATGTAGTATTTACCTCATTAACAAATGATTTAAATAAAAAAGATTATAATGATTACAATATTTTCCAAAACAAGTAAAATTATGATTAAGTGATTTTATTTTTACCATGAGTCATCTTATCTTCATATTTAATGATTTCGTGACCTTTTGAAACTGAAGAGATGTTTATAATAAAATAATATTTTCACACTTTCCAAAGGTGCCCCTCTCCTCCTTTATAAAAGGGGAACCTCCTCCCTCTCCTACTCCCACCACTTTGAGCCTTTATGCTAGGCCAACACCTTCACATTTCACTTCCCCACTTCTTTAAGAACCTACTAGAGGAACCGGGCTTCTCAAAAGACCAACTCTAGTTCCCCAAGAGAATGTTTAAAGGAGGCACTTCGAAGAAGAGGTAATACCTTCAACCGTTTTCTTCAAGTACCATTATTATTCTACTCCCTCTTCTTTAGTTGTTTAATTATTAGGTAATGACATCAGTATCTCTCATATACTGATATGTTATTATAAATATGAAACAACCCAATTTCACCTCTTATCCATCCTACAGTAAACAAAATCACCGCACGTGCGTATGTACAGAATACCGTCTCCACGCCGTGGTGTAATATGTTTTCCACCACCACCTTACTTGGATGGGTATAATGGTGTAAATAAATAACTATATATGATTATTTTAAAGTTTTATTGATTCTGAAATATTATACATACACATCAATACAATTCCACAATCATGGGAATGATATCATCGCTTATGCGTACGTATGGCTTACCGTCTCCACGATGTGATGCGACTCGTTCTATATGATCTTCATTGAATAATGATTATATAAATGAAATGAATGAATTAATATGACATATATTACACTAATGCCATTCTTTCAATGATGTATCTATATCCCATAATGAGGAATAAGAACTTATTCGACAAAACACGCATAAGAACATAAAGTAATAAACACCTGAATAACAAGTAGCAATGAAATATTACTACTAAGAAGATACAAATATGACCATATATGATATCATAACAATGAATAGGATTCTTTAATAAGTAAATTAACATTATTTAAACCATATTATAGGCGGTTTGGATTCATACGAAGCATATCGGACCTAACGTAAGGGAAAATCTCACAATCTCATTTTTATCCGAGATTGTTTGTACTTTGGCATTTAATTGGGTGTATTTTATCATCCACATCCATGTTTCCTCAATATTTAATATTATTTCAATCCTCCTAAAAATTTTTAAATACAATTTTATCCTTCGGTACGTTTTAGTAAAATATATTAAAGGAGTCTTTTGTAGTTTTTCATACGAGGTACTTTTTGACTTTTCCTGCCAAAGTACGGGAAGAATGTTTTTTTAACTTATACGGCTTGAATGGATTTTTATAACATTATTTCCAAGAAGCTTCCATTACATGTTTTCATGTTTATTTTTAATCAAATTTTTTTAGTTTAAAATTGTATGACATGTTAATAATGGAAAAAAGTTTTTGAAGTAGAAAGGATATTTTCCTCAAGAATGGAATTCAAGAGTTTTATCAAAATTATTTTCCATCTATGATAAAATTGGGTTATGTTTCTATCCCTATTTTTACATTTATTTGATTGTTTTAAGATGGAATTAATTTTATAGTGTCCCTTTATCTTATATGTGTTATGTTATGATGGCATGATGTTTAAGAATCCCATTTTTATTACATGGGTTATGCTATGATGTATGATTTATGATTTTGTGACACACATAATAATGGTTTCATTATGAGATGTGTGGGACCAATATCTCCCTCAAATTCATTTGGTTAAGATTTATATCTCATGAGATATACATGGCTGGAATGGCATGTTAAACCGGTTCAGCGATATAGGACTAGAATGAGGAGTGAACTCGGTTCAGTAATGGACATTGTCCTCTATGACAGTCTTGGAAATGAGCCTTGACTAATATGAAATGAATTTCTATGATTATGTTTGTATGTCAAAAAGATTCATGTTTAAAGTTATGATTATTTGGGATTACTTTTCATTACTATGATTTATCACATGACATGAAATTATAACCACTTTTGTAGGTTTAGATTTTCAAAATGTTATGTTTTTATGAATATGATATGACTTATATTTATTTTGTTTACCCTTACTGAGCATTTGAGCTCACCCTTTTGTATGTTTTCTTTTCCCCAGGTCAGGAAGAAGGATATTAAGTAGGATATTCCAAAAAGTGACTCTAGATATGATGAAATAAATGGGAGACAATGTAGTTGATTTTATGAACCAGTTGTTTGTGTTTCCCACTTTCTAAAGACACTATACCTCTACGGTCCATTCATGGTTTTGTTATATGTTGTAATAATTGTGCTTCAATTTTTATGTAATAACCATGTATGTAATGTGTGGGTCGTTATACATATTGATCGAGGTAATTTATAATTATTCTATTAATCAGATCCATGATGATATTAAAGAAATATGTAAATATGAATGGGATCTCTATGAATACAAAGTGTCCATATGCGTTAAATAATTTTTTTCTTAGATATATCTTCTATTTGAAACAAAATTTATGTCATAAAGTCTAAATATCAATATTTTAAAATTAATAAACCTCTCACATTTAATCTAATAAGATATCTATATAGGGTAAAGGATACTTGGTCTTGATTTGCATCTTGTTATGTACATAATAATAAATACAGAGACACAATAATCCACCCATTCTCATAATAAATAGAATTATTTCATTTTACTTAAATGTAATAGGTCTTATAAAAACCTTATTTATATTCTCTTGAAGTAATATATTCAATTTTGGAAACTCAATCGAGGCCATTCTATATATAGACATTAATATAGAAATGGAACCAAGTATGATTTATATAGAAAATATAACATCAAGATCTTTTGTAAGGCTAGGAAAATCCCCAAACAATATGTCAATATATTTCTAAATAATAGATATGGCATTAATATTATTTTTTTCTAAAATTATTTCAATAATATATCGCTCATTTCAAGGTAACATGGACCCTAGAAGCTAAATAAAATTTATATAGAGATTATTGTCATCCTTTCAACTATAAATGAACATGGGTGGACTTAAAATATGAAATGAAATATCTCAATACTTGTATTTGATTTTGGATATATGTATAGAGATCTAATCCATTCCAAAAAATAGATAAAATTCAAATAATGAAAGAATAAAAATATTTCCAAGAATAATATTCCTACCAAAATAAATCAGATAAGTGTTTTAGACTTTGGATTAAATCATATAAACCTTAGTATTTGTCAATAATTACTCAATATGTAATAGTTCGAGATATAAATAAATAGATTAGAGATGTTTCAGGAGATAATTTAATTCATAGAACTATCCTCAGATAATATGTTTGGAAAATTGATCGTACCTGTTACCACCCCCATTTCATGATTTTTTCTTCAATCTATTATAAAAACAAAATTGGTTAGTATGATTACTATTAAATAATAATGTTAATCAATAATATGGTAATGAAATTTAATCCACATATATATAAAATTTATGAAACCTTTATTTCTACCTTTAACTTTTCAGGTTCATCTTATATCAATATTGATGATAACATAGGTTATTTTATGTTTTATACTATTATTCTTCATATTCTAATCCCTAAAAATAACTAAACCCTACTATACCACCAAATGAGAAGACCTAACCATAACATGAATATATATTACATCATTATATCTGGTTATTCATTGCATTTCATAATAACTTAAACCCTGGAACCGATATGTTTACTTTATTTGGAGAATTGATACATAGAAAACATATTTTAAAATTTTTTGAACATTATATATATATATATATTACACAAGATACCCTTTTATATGTATCATATGTAATATACTTCTTCATAACAGGAGGAATGGAAACATAATCAAGTTTGAGATAAAATGTTTAATAAGGGTAAATATAATAGACATAAATAGAATATCATAGGAGAGAATAAGGTGGGAATAAGGGTATGAGAAAATAATCAAGATACATGAGAAAATCATAAGATAATCATACACAATAATACATTGATCATAAACATGGTTTCAGGGAATAAGTATTTCGGAATAATATAGGACAAGATCCATTAGAGTGTAGAAATGTGAGTCAATAATCATGATCTATGAAAACATACTTCAATCAAATTGATGTGCCTCTTACATTAGTATAGAACGAAAATTATTTTATTAATATTCAATGCTCTGATCATCATCATCACATAATGTATAGGGTCCCAAATGGTTTTTGATTACTCCCCATTACCATTAACAATGGGGATAAAGTCCTATAGTTTATTGGATTATCTCCCAAATCCATCACATTTAATGTAATGAGATATAAATTTTTACTCAATAAATTTTATAGATATATAATTTTTGACCCAAAAATATCATAATAAAAACCATATGTCTTTGTGAATAATTGAAATAAAAACATGTACAATTACACCAGATATTAGTTGACTAGTTAGAATGAAACGAGTTTCATAAAAACATCCACAAGACATAATCATAGTACATCTAGAGAAAGAAGGTGGTTGGTATCATTAAATCATTTCCCTAGTCAATAATAATTTACATTAATGGTTTTTTACATTGATAAAATAAATATTATAATATATCTAGGGAACTAAATTTAAATATAATAAGAAATAGACTTTTATGACTTTAATAACTTATATTTCATAGGCAACAATTTAATAAAAAATGAGAATAGAAATTATGCCAGAAACATGTGAAAACATAGTGAGTAATATTATAAAATCTCACCCCAACTCATTTTTTTGAGAAGATAATGAGCTCCACTAATCATAGTTAAACCCCCCCCCAAATAGTCAATAATAATTGTCAATAGATTAGAAGAAAGCAAGGGGTTGATTTTATCTAAAGATCCAACCCAACCAAATGAGACAATATATAGAGAACTAATCCGACCATATGATGATAGATTAGTAAAAATAAATCCCAAATGAAACAATCAAATTAAAGCTTTAAAGTAGTATAGAAAAGGAGATGAAAATGATAAATGAAACCTAAATCCAATCAACTGAAGTTACACTTCTGTAGAATCACTAAAATGAAACCAAGAGATATCTTCTTAATCCTAAAACCAAACTAAGGATGTAGAATAATAATGTTCCACTAGATAAATGTGGTGTAATTACTTTATCTATATATTAGAAAACAATATCTCAAAATGGACTTTTGTTCCCAAGTAGTGGGTAAGTATAAACTCAGTATTCACTCCCCAAAAAAATTTCAATATGTCCCTCTAGGACAAGAACATGTTGGAATATTATTTATAGAACATAAAAAATAAAGATAAATAGTTTATTTTAAATCCTTATACTATGATCCATGGATGAAAAATATTAACAAAATCTTTATAACCATTTATTATCACCAGGAATGACCATTCTATTCCACCCCCACTCACATTCATATATATATATATTACCATTGTCATTCGTATACTAAGGAGTGGTGAGTCATCCATTAATTAATTGATTTCTTGGTTAACCCTTTGGATGGTGGTAGTTTACACCATTAATAGAAGACATGTTGGCAGTGGTACTTCATTCCATTAATTGTCCTAAATGTATATTAACACACACCCACCCTGAATTCTATGTTGTCGTATCAAATTATTCACTATAAAATTTTTTTTATGAAAACTATTTTACTTCAAGCATTTTATCATACACAGTGAGACAAATGTAGAATCACTCCAATGACACCAAGAGAGATATCCATGCTCCGAACACCCAACTATGGAGGAAGCATAATGATGTTCCACTACATAAATGTTACACCATCCCATTACTTTTTTCTCAGAATATAATATATTTAAATGAAACAAATCCCTCATGGGGGTGATAATAAACAAAGTATTTGATTCCCAATGAAATAAAAACACATTTCACGAGGACAAGAACATATTATGTCATGACCCAACCCAATGAGGATTGATCCATGATTCCCCAAGCATGCCTCTAATAGGACAGGGGCCAGAGACTAGCAACTAGTAGGCTATCAGACACATGGGATCCCTTAGCCTAAGGTACATTTACACACACACACACCCACATACACCTCTATTCATAGTTTATAGTTATATAAAAATTGAAAAGAAATTCATGCATACATCGATCCCACAACCAGTGTACAATAGCTGTACAAAAGTAAATATATGGCCACTCAAAGAGAACTACAAATGTGTCCAAATTTCTCAGAAGGAGGGGATCACTGAAAAAATCATGTCAGTAAGCTCCTCAGCCCAGCTTTGGTAAACACCCCAGTCAATCATTCTCATTATGCTCTGCCTACTTTGGGTTCTTCTAGGACTCCTTTTAGAGGCATGTGGTCTTTACAATACACAAGACAGGTGCGGTAAAAACCCATGTAGGGGTGAGTATAAAGATACATAATGTGCGCCCCAAAACCCCAAAAAAGAAAAATGAGAAACTGAAACACATAATTTCACTTATCCAAGACAGAGGTAACCCAAACAAGAGAGAAAATATATATCGAGGACATCCTCAGTTAAACACAACCATTCAGATCAAACTATAGGGTCTGTCATTGAAGATGTGACAACACCGCAAGGGAAACCTAGAAAACAGACCAGATATTATCATCTCAGGAACAAATCCTTTGAGGGTCTGACATCGTCTCTAGTGAGAGGTTTTACATTAGGCTCTAAGGCATCACATAACCAAGGGAACATTCTCATCCGATATCTCCACAAAAAATGACATGCTAGAACTTGGCGGATCTTGATCCGAAGATAAGGGATCTCTCCTACGATATACTAGGGGATACTAAAATCTCTACTAGTAAACCATAAAACCCAACTCCTTTGATAGTGGATCACTCTTAAGATCCTCTAGGGGATACCATAACCCTAAATGATGGCCTATAATCTCTCATAGAGTGGATCACATTTAGGATCCTATGGGGGATACCATAACCAAATCTAAAATCTCAGAGATCAAATCACTTTGATAGAGTATCTTCACCGACATATTGTTGGTCACGATGATACCAGAAACTCCATCTTGGATAAATTGTGAAATATGGTATCATACACCTGACGATACTATAAACCCTATAGAAACCATCTATTGAGTAGGGGATTGTATACCCAACGATGTCACAACCCTACTGAAACTTCCCACAGTATTGGGGATCATATGCCCAAGGATACCACAAACCCTACAAGGTTTTCCTAATATATAGGTGATCACTAATGTCATAGATTATATCATGGAGGTTCCAAGAACCCCATATAGGTTAAATTATACGATATTGGATCATACCCCATCCAATATAGAGGGATACCACAACTCTATATTGTTCATCTTACCAAGGGGGTTACAAACATGTGTTGGGGTTATAATTTAATTAGAACCATCATAGGAATGTACCAATGGATTTCACTATGTTTTTTCTGATCCAATAATCATTAACCCTGTTGAACCACAATATTGCCTCACCCTGCACCTCCTAGGCCAAAGTTGAGGTCACCATCACGTTCGATGTGGAAAAAAACACCGGATTGGATATTTACGATCCCAAAACAAAAAACATGGGAAAATGGTATTATTAACCACAATGGGTCCTCATGGGGATCATGTATTGATCCTGGAACACATCAAATGGATCTTTCCATTCATATCCTCTTAGAAAAACTCACAGGACCGACTACTCATTCATCTCAAACGGACTCCCTGTGAAAAAGCCACATTTCAGTATAAACTCCCAAATCGGGCTTCATGGGGCCCACATCCCAATTTATTATTAAGCACAAAAAATTTATCTAGAAACATCCACCTTACAGTTAGGGTCACAATTCCACAAAGGGCATGTCAATCGGATGCCCCGTACCAATGTTATAGCATGTCAAATTTGAATAATAATAATATATTATTATTATTTAAACGTTTTGTGGCCCCAAGACATGAACCTATGTAACGCCCTGACCCCAGAAGTCCAGAGTCAGTGCATTATTACATATTATTGGCGTGATCATAAAAGATAAATTCTCGAAATACAAATTATTTTAGTAGCCTTGGAAGTACTAGATACATTCATAAGGTTTACATTACATCAATAAATGGAAAACTACAACAACATTATTTCCATAGACTACACTGAGGTCCCATAGACTATCCCTGCAGATCAGTCATAATATACTTCTTCATATCCTCGGAAAAATAAAACATAAAAAGGGGTGATATCAGATGCTCTGTAAGGGTAACATTATAGTGGAAACTTTCATAAATAAGCATAAACATTTAAGGTAGTGTGTAAGAATAATACAAAATCATTTTATACTTAAACTTCTGCATGATATAGAAAAGATAAAATAAAATAATTCCATTTAATTATTCGCATGGATATTCTACTAGTCGAATAATCACATGCAATATCAATAGCCACTTTCATATTGATAGAATGTATTATGCCAGACTACTATAACCACATAGTCAAGGCCTTGTGTCAAGACTACAAATACGATTTTGTCAAGGCCTTATGACAAGACACTAGTTTGTCTCATGAGAACTACCGATGCACCGAGGATCTAGAGCAGGCTCAACCCATCACATACTAAGTTCAATTCATTACTCATATGAAAAGTTTGAAATATAATCTAAACATTCGTATTAAAACTAGCATACGAAATGTCAATATTTTAACCACAAACCATGAATGGAATAAGAACAGAAAATCCACAGTCAAACATAAATCATTCAATACAATATGGAAGATTGTATTATAATAGATAAAACTAAATAGATAATAATGAATTATATTGACATAGATTAAAATAATCATCAAAACTATTTGATAGAAATATCTCCCTTTTTCTTGAAAACATTTAAAAGTCTCACTATTTATCAAGAAGGCATTTAAAATAGGTTTTTGAATCAAAGTTTCCCATAACATTTTGAAACATTTAAAAGGAATTTTAATTTTAAAACTTTAATTTCCATTTAAATAAATCCTTAAAACAATTTTTAAAACATGGACATTAATTAGAAAGATTTAGAATGATACTTCTTTATAACATTTTAAAATGATATTTTCGTTAGAGTTCCCAACCAAAAGAGAGACACTTCAATACAAATAATTGATGTAATCAAACCTTTTTAATATCATGATAATAAATTAATTCATGATATATTATGTCAAAGTACATTATATACACCATATAAAAGTGATTTGGTGTATAACAACAAAGAATTCTCAATGGAATGTAAATTGAGAGGAAATCTATTATAAAGACTGTATCCTTAGGTTAAGGATAAATCAATGACATAATTCTGTGTGAAAAATATAACTACACTCAATATGATTGGATATTATGTTTAAATAAATCCAAGGACAAGCACACATATTCTTGTAAAAACAACACCAATGAATTGGATATTTAACTCAACAAATGGAGATTGAGTTAAAATTACTCTTATAAAGTTCTTATCGATGACTTGAGAATTTATCAATGGAGTGATTAATTTTATCAAAAGTATATAAACATAAAGGGGAGTGTAAATTATATCTTAAGAAAATTAATAGTGATTCCACACATAATCTTGGAGTAAAATAATCAATGAAGTATGCGTAAAGCCGAATGAGTGGAAATTGAAATTTCAAATTCCCTTATCGATTTGGTAAATTACGAAACATATACCCATGAAAGAAGTATCACAAAATGATGAAGTAAATATCCATAAATTATAGTATATTACACAATTAATACAGTCATGGGTAGTACGCACACCACCTGCAAAAAATAAGTGGTGAACAATGGAAATCCCACAGAACTAAAAGTCAGATATGAAACCCCTTACATTGTACTTTGTCCTTGGTAGAGGGTAGGTTATCCTCCTGTATAATGGTGAAAATTTTTTTATTAAATTATACAAGAATCATATACATTAATATTATATCATATATGATCTTTTAACATTGCTTTGTTAATAATATCTTACTATTATCGTCGTTTCGGGTGTTAACAGATTCATTTTCCTTTATATTATTTGTTATGAGAGTCATATTTTTTATGGATGGGATTTATATTATTTATATATGGAATGATATCATGTCTCTATACATTATTTTTAACCATAAAATTAAATTTAGTCTTGAATGGATACGATGGAGAATGAATCTCATCCTATTTATGGAGACGGTAATTTATACATACGCACGAGCGACAATATCATTCTTTTGATATTAAAATAATATATAATTGGATGGTATATCATATATTAAGAATAATTATCATGTTATATTTATTATTTACATCAATTAAACATCATTATTATAGCCATCAAATAATAATGTATTTAATAACAATTACACCACGACGTGGAGACGGTAAGCTTTACGTACAAACGTATGGTGACATGTCATTCAAAGGATGGATAGAATAATGAATATGGGTGTACCATATTCATAATAACATCACAGTATATATTAGATACTGGAGTTATTATTTTAGAATCTAAACAACAAGGAAAGATGATGTGGAAGAAGAAAGGAACTTGAAAGAGGTTATGAGGTATTTACCTCTTCTTCGGGTTCTTTATTTTGAATTGATCAAAAGGGATCCTTAGGTTGGCTTTATGACTAAACGAGGGAATCTAGGATAAAGGGAGGACAGTTTAGAGGGTATTTGGGCTAATTTTGGCCATGCCAAATGGCTTTGATGGTGTGAATTAGAGAGAAGGGGGAGTACCCTATCATAAGAGGAGTGAGGGCACCTTAGGAAAAGATAGAAATAATATTTTATAATAAAATAATTTTTTGGTTTCTAATAGCTCCAAAATGGATTATTTAAAGTATAAGGTGGGGATGGGTCAAAAACCACTCAACCAATAGGTTTCCGATAGGTTTGGGTCACTATATTAACTTTATCTTTTAGATTTAACTCTTAATTAAATATTTTGACATTTACCATGTCTCTTTATATTTTTATATTATATGGTTGATAACTTACTATATACTTCCAATATAACCTCAAGTAGGTCATTAATAATAAAACTATCGTTATATAATCCTTTTGGCCAATACTTATATTTTTAGGGATAGAATGTCAATTAATAATATAATATTTGTATTAAAAAGGCTTTTATGTCAATTTTGACACTATTTGGTTTTTTGTTTTTGATAAATTGATAATAGCATTATTACATCGAACCAAATTCATCTAGCCGACCCTAATATGTAATATTATCATATAAAATTAGTTTACCTCATAAAAAGACTCAAATTACATTTTTTTGGATATTTATAGTATCAATTAGTTTAATATTTTATTAATTAGGTAATTACAACATCATGATTGTGTCATTAATAAATTAATTATATAATGTTTAGAAAATATAAATAAAATAAGATTATGTAGGAAATATTTTTATCTTTCTAATTAATATTTATAGTCAAATTTATCTTATGTTTAACCCTATATTAAAAATGTTTTTATTATTAAATATTGATTTTAACTCTTTTAACTCTTCTTTGAATTAAATAATAATAAATGTCCTAATTTAATTCAATTGGACCAAAGAGGATAATATTTTATTCCTAAGGATGTTTTTGGTCGAATTATACTTATCCCATAGAATTAGAACATGTGTTAGGTTAATAATAATATCATTTTTACCTTTAATTGCCCTATTTACTTTTAACTATGGTAAATAAAAGTAAAAAGTTACTATTTACCAAAAATTATTCTTATCTTATTGAATGAAATTTTACTCCTTGATATTTACCGTGTCTCTTAAATATTTGAAAATAAACTCATAGATGTGGTAAAATAATGTTTTATGTAAATTTGCAAATGCTCCTAGGAGGTGGGTAAAAGACGTTGAAAAGTTCAATAAAATTTTTATATATATAAAATTATTATAAAATGACTCTAATGTATTACATTGAACTTATATAGGTATTGTGTATCTATTTTGACCTAAAATAAATTTAAATAAAATAAATAATTATTTAAATAAAAATTCGGTTTTAAACTATAACTTAGTGTTTTTCACAATTCATCAAAAATTACAAGTTTTCATAAACATACCAAAAATTCACCCTAAGCTATTTTTGATATTCTGAAATAAAAAATGAAGTATAGTTTACCAAATTAAAAACATAGAAATTTCTTTTATTAGTTTAAAATTAATTCTCATTGTCAAAACCAAAAAGCATATTTTTATGAAGGAATAACTACCAAAAGATTGAAATTTGTTTATGCCAAATTTCAAAGTGAAATTACTTTCAAAGAACAATATTGGATTAAATCATAAAAATATAATCTAATTTTACATCCAATCCATTCATATGTATAATTGAACACTATAAATTATTTTTATTAAAAAAGTTTTTTTCAGTTAAAATATATTATTTTTCATTATTCACCCAAATATGAAATTTATCAGAAAAAAACCAAAAATTAATTGAAACTAAATTCTTATGTCCCGATCCTAAAGAAGAAGATTATTTTGTCAAATTGAATATATAAAAGTTTCAAATATTATATTTAAAAAGGGTTCTCCATTAAAAGGCGGTAAAATTGCATTTTTTTTTTGAAAAATACTACATTTATCTAAAAAAACGAATTTGTCCTTACATTATGTCTTAGAAACTCATAATAAAGATTCTAAATTTATAAGGGTTGTATAAAGTTCAAAATTCTATTAATATTATTCATAAATGCTTTTGAATGGATAGTGTGGTAAGTAGCGGTGCTCTTGAACTCGATGTTGGATGTAGTGTAAGTTATTTAATTACTTTAAAGAACTAATGTACTATGAAATATTGGGGTGTTACATTATTCCCTCATTAAATAAATTGTGTCCTGGAAATTTCTAAAATTGGGCTATGGAGTATAATGTAATGTCCCACATCAAAAAAAGAGTCAATAAAACAGTCACTTTAAAAGAAAGAAAGAGAAGTACAAAGGTCACCCAAGATAACCCATACTGGGATTCCATGTAGGAAAACATGGATATGGAAGATAAACTAAGTGTCAAGTTCAGATGAAGAGGGATAGAAAACATGATCTAGAAAAATTTAACAACAAGAAAACCACAAACTTGTGATGGGACAAAGATTCATTTGTTTCCCAGTAGGAAAATTAAATGGACAACATTTTTTTTAACTTACATTTCATAAAGATGAGGATTTTATTTATGAGATTGACTAATAACTTAAATAGATATACTTAATTTTTAAGTAGAGTTTTATTTTTAATAAAATTCTACCACTAACTCATTTTTTTTAAATGATAAGTATTCAAGAAGACTTGGTCACACCAGAATAGCTAGAATAAACTTCTAGAGAATGACATGATTCACAAACGATAAACTATATATTTACCTTGTCTTAAGAGAATAATCAAAACCAAAATGGTTAGTACAAGATATGATGATCCCCTAAAAGGATATTCCTTTAGAGGAAGAAACACTAATCTTAATTTCTAAAATTAAACCAACAATACCCCAAAGTTAAATAAATACCATTCAATAAACAATAGTCCTTAATTTCCTTCAATATAATCCAAACTAATATTGAAACCCAAAACTTAGAAGAATTTGGTTATGTAGTCTTCCACGATAAAATGTATCTCCAAATTACATCAATAACTCTTGAAGTCACATGCTTAAAAGTAATTAATATAAACCACATAATCTAAATGATAGGTTAATCAGTTCCATAAATAACCCAAATCAATATAAATCCACAATAAAAACATAGATAAAAATCCACCATTACTCATCAAATGAAATCCTATAGTATTCTATTTTCCTTGGTTATATAGTGTTCCCAACAGAGCGAACGTCTTCCAAAATAACATTTATCACTTAATCACCAAATCATTTTCCTATACTAAGGTTATTCATTTCATAAGACATAAGATCCTAAATCAACTTATTATTGATCAATAAAATCATTTAACTAAAATAATTAGTATCAATAACCAAGGACTTCACGTAGTCCAGTGGTAGGCGATAAATCACAATCGCACTTTGGTTGTGGGTTCGATTCCCACACGTTTGTCCGATGGGACAGGTTGTCACATAGTCTGTGTGTTGTCCATTTTCAAAAACTATATTTTATAACATTACCAAAATGATATAAATTTCTCAAAAAACCATAACATAATTTAACCACAAATTTTATCTCATACCTTTCATTTTAATCCCAAAATATAATAACTTGTAAATGCCTCAAACCCAATGATCATATAAAACCAAATAGTTATTTATAACTATATCCACAAGAGAAAATATAATCTTCTTCATACATCATTTTCACATGACAAACTGCTGGGTTGCAAATACCAGAGAAAAATATTCTCATGTCAACCCATCAACAAGGAGAACTAATACTTTTAAACATATCTCTAACCATTTTCTTTGACCAAGAAAATATCCTATTGAATTTGGCATTCACTCGGGTAATGGTTAGGTCCCATACACTTATGGAAAATGACTATAAATGGATTCTAGTGACCATTTTTATTTTCTTCCATAGTACTCTTCATTTTTTCTTGGCAATTCTTCGCTTTATATCTTTCTTTCCAACCCATAAAGCATTTATTTGTTCCTTTGAGACACTTTCTTGGGTGTCTCCTTCACATTTCCTGCATGATGGAAATTGAGGATTCTATTCTCCATGGTCTCCACTACTGGAGTTCTTATCATTCATCACCTTTCTCTTCTTTGTTGAATCCGGGAGTTGGTTAATATATATGTTGTTGATCATATTTTTGGAAAACTGATTTGGCATGAACATGATATCTTTTACGCCAATCAAAAATCCATTTTTTTTCATTTCCACCACCGTTCCCACCTAATACATCATTCTCAATGTTATTATGGCTTCCATGAAATCCAACCATTGACTAAATCCAGAAAGCATTTTTTGAGTAACAGTAGTCATAAAATCATTTGGAGAATATCATGAAACCATATTTTCAATTTTAAACACCATTAGATTAACCAAGGTCATTTATTCTCATCAAATATTAAAATCCTTCAAATCTCTTTGTAAAGAAAATGTAAATTATCCTAAGCATATCTCCCAGAAGTGTCATAACCAAGAGTTTAGCAAGGATCGTTGTCGTGTACTAGTTCCCATTTGAATCTAAATCAAAGCTGTATTTTCAGTTTTTACCCCAATGTACATCTGTGTCAGAGCCACCTCTACCTACTCGTATCCAGACAGGTATTTATTTCTTGGAAAACCCACAAAATCACTACAATACCAAAATTTTAGTAAGTTCTTCTATAATAATCCTCATATTCTATCTTAGGGCTATGTGCTCTAATCAGAGTTTATCTAAATCTAGTTTCCATGGTTTTTACTAAACTTCCTCTAATACCAACTGTAACGCCCCCACCCTAGAAGCCCAGAGTCGGTGCATTATTATGTATTATAGGCATGATAATAAAAGATCATGTCTCGAAAGACGGATTAGTTTAGTAGCCTTAGAAGTACTAGATACATTCATAAGGTTTATATTACATCATAAAATTGAAAACTTCAACAACATTGTTTCCGTAGATAGAATTGAGATCCATAGACTATCCCTGCAGGTCAGTCATAATATACTTCTTTTCATCCTAGGAAAATTAAAACATAGAAAGGGGTGATCTTAGATGCTCAGTAAGGATAACATTATAGTAGAGACATTTATAAATAAGCATAAACATTTAAGACAGTGTATATGAATAATACAAAATCCTTTTAACCTTGAACTTCAGAATGATATTGAAAAGGTAAAATTAGATAATGCCATTTACTTATTCACATGGATATTCTACTAGTCAAATAATCACATGCAATATCAATAGCCACTTTCATAATTATGGAATGCATAATAACAGACTATCATAACCACACAGTCAAGGCCTTGTGTCAAGACTACAAATAAGATTTTGTCAAGGCCTTTTTCCAAGACACTGGTTTTTCTCATGAAACCTACCGATGCATCGAGGAGCTATACTGGGCTCCACCCTTCACTTACTAATTCCAATGCACTCCACATATGAAAAGGTTGAAACATAATCTGAACATTCGTATTAAAACTAGCATACGAAAGTCAATAATTTAACCACAAACCATGAATGGTATAAGAATAGCACATACACATTCAAACATAACTTATTCAATACAATATGGAAGATTGTATTATAATAGATCAACCTCAATAGAGAATAATGAATGATATTTACATAGATGAAAATTAACATCAAAAATATTTGATAAAAATATCCCCCTTTTTCTTGAAAACATTTAAAAGTATCAATATTTATCAAAAATCCATTTAAAATAGATTTTTGAATTAAAGTGTCCCATATCACTTTGAAACATTCAAAAGGAATTTTAATTTTAAAACATTAATTTCTATATAAAAATCCTTAAAACCATTTTTAAAACATGGACATTAATGAGAAATATTTAGAATGATAAATCTCTGAAACATTTTAAAAGGATATTTTAGTTAGAGTTCCAAAACAAAAGAGATACACTGGAATACAAATAATTGAGGTAATAAAAACATTTTAAAATAATGATAATAAAGGGATTCATTATATACTATGTCAAAGTACATTAAATACACCATATAAAAGTGATTTGGTGTATTACAATAAAGAAGTCCCAATTGAACATAAATTGAGATGAAATCTCTTATAAAGACCGTATACTTAGGTTAAGGATAAATCAATGACATAATTATGTGTGAAAAATATAAATACACTCTATATGATTGGATATTGAGTGTAAATAAATCAGATGACATTCACACACATTCTTGTAAAAACAACTCCAATGAATTGGATATTTAACTCAACAAATGAAGATTGAGTTAAAATTACTCTTATCAAGTTCATATCGATGACATGAGAATTTATACATGAAGTGATTATGTGTATCAAAAGTATATCCACAGAAAAGTGAGTGGAAATTATTACATAAGCAAATGAATAGTGATTCCACACATAACCTTGGAGTAAAATAATCAATAAAGTATGCGTAAAGCCGAATGAGTGGAAATTGAAATTTCAAATTCCTTTATCGATTTGGTAACTTACGAAACATACACCAATTAAAGAAGGATAATAAAATGATGATGTAAATATCCATAAATTAAATTATATTACACAATGAATAAAATCATGGGTAGTACACACACCACATGTAATAAATAAGTGGTGAACAATGGAAATCTCACGGAATTAAAAGTGAGATAAGAAACCCCGAACATTGTACTTTTTCCTTGGTCGAGGGTATGTTAACCTCCTGTATAATGGTGAAATAATTGTTATTAAATTATAAAAGAATAATATACATTAATATGATATCATATATGATCTTTTAACATTGGTTTGTTAATAGTATCTTAGTATTATCGTCATTTGGGGTGTTAACAGATTCATTTTCATTTATATTATTTTTTATGTGAGTCATATTTGTTATGGGTGGGATTTAACTTATTCATATCCAAAATTATATCATGTCTCAAAACATTATTTTTAATCATCAAATAAAATTCAATCTTCAATAGATACGATGGGGTATGTATCTCATCGTGTTCGTGGAGACGGTAATCCGTACGTACGCACGAGGGACAATATCATTCTTTTGATATTAAAATAATATATAATTGGATGGTATGTAATATATGAAGAATCATTATCATGTTATATTTATTATTTAAATCTATTAAACGTCATTATTATACCCATCAAATTAAAATGTATTGAATAACAATTACACCACGATGTGGAGACGGTAAGACGTACGTACGCACGTATGGTGACATGTCATTTCAAAGGATGGATAGAATAATGAATATGGATGTAACATATTCATAATAACATCACAATATATGGAAGATAATAGTGTAATTATTTTAGAATGGTAACAACAAGGAAAGAAGAAGTGGAAGAAGAAAGGAACTTGAAAAAGGTGATGAGATATTTACCTCTTCTTCGGGTTATTTCTTTTGATTTGATCAAAATGGCTCTTTAGGGTGGCTTTCTGACTAAACTAGGGCCTATTTAATGAATATAGGATAGTTTAGAGGGTATTTGAGTAGAGTTTGGCCCATCCAAATGGCTTTGAAGGTGTTAATTAGAGAGAAGGTGGAGTGCCCTTTTATAAGAGGGGTGAGGGCACCTTAGGAAAAGCTAGAAATATTATTTTATAATAAAATCATTTTCAGTTTCTAATTGCTCTAAAATGTATTATTTAAATTATATGGTGGGTATGGGTCGAAAACCACTCAAAATATAGGTCTTAGAAAGGTCTGAGTCACTATATTAACTTTATATTTTAGATTTAACTCTTAGTTAAATATTTTGTCATTTACCATGTCTCTTTATATTTTTATATTATATGGTTAATAAACATACTATATACTTCAAATAGAAACCCAAGTAGTTCAGTAATGATACACCTATCATTATATAAGAATTTTGGTAAAACCATAGATTTTTAGAGAAATAATATCAATTAATAATGTAATATTTGTATTAAAAACTCTTTTATGTCAATTTTGACACTATTTGGTATTTTGTTTTTTCTAAAGTCATAATAGCATTATTACTTGGACAAAAATTGATCTAACCAACCCTAATATGTCATATTAACAATGGAAATTATCTAAATTCATAAAAAGTCTCAAATTACAATTATTTGGATATTTATAGTATCAATTAGTTTAATATTTCATTAATTAGGTAATTTGTGCATCATTATTGTGTCATTAAAAAATTAAATTATTTAATGTCTAAAAAATATAAATAAAATACCCTTATGTAGGAAATATTTTTATATTTCTAATGAATATTTATAGTCTAATTTATCTTATTTGTAACCCTATATTAAAAAAATTTTAGTTATTAAACATTGATTTTAACACTTTTAACTCATCTTTGAATTAAATAATAATAAATGTCCTAATCTAATCCAAGTGGACCAAAGAGTTTCATATTTTATTACTAAGGTTTTTTCGGTCTAATTATACTTATACAATATTATTAAAACATGTTTTAGGATAATAATAATATCATTTTTACCTGTAATTACCCTACATACTTTTAAGCGTGCTAAATAAAAGTTAAACGTTACTATTCACCAAAAATTATTTTTTTCTTATTAAAACACATTTTACTCCTTAATACTAACTGTGTTTCTCAGATTTTTGAAATTCAACTCACAGAAGTTGTAAAATTATGTTTTATGTAAATTTGCAAATGCTCCTAGTAGGTGGGTAAAAGACGGTGAAAAGTTCAATAAAAATTTTATATATCTAAAATTATTATAAACTGACTCCAATGAATTACATTGAACTTATATAGGTATTTGGTATCTATTTTGACCTAAAAGAAATTTAAATAATATAAATAATTATTTAAATAAAAATTCGGTTTCAAACTATAACTTAGTGTTTTTCACTATTCATCAAAAATTAAAAGTTATCAGAAACATACCAGAAATTCACCCTAAGCTAATTTTGATATTCTGAATTCAAAAATGAAGTCTATTTTACCAAATTTAAAACATAGAAATTTGATTTATTAGTTTAAAATTAATTCCCGTTGTCAAAACCAAAAAACGTATTTTTATGAAATAATAACTGCCAAAAGATTGACATTTGTTTATATCCAATTTCAAAGTGAAATTACATACAATGACCAACATTAGATTAAATGGTGAAAATATATTCTAATTATACATCCAAACCAGTCATATATATAGTTGAACAATATAAATTATTTTTATTAAAAAAGTTGTTTTCTGTTAAAATATATTATTTTTCACTATTCACCCAAATATGAAAGTCATCAGAAAAACACCAAAAATTTATTGAAACTAAATTATTTTGTCCCGATCCCAAAGAAGAAGTTTATTTTGTCAAATTGAATATATAAAAGTTTCAAATATTGGATTTAAAAAGGGTTTGCCATTAAAAGGCGGTAAAATTGCTTTTTTTTAAATACTTCTTTTGTCTAAAAAAATGAATTTTTCCTTACATTATGTCTACAGAACTCATAATATACATTCTAAAATTATAAGGGTTATATAATGTTCATAATTCTGTTAATACTATTCATAAACGCTTTTGAATGGCTAGTTTGGTAAGTCGTGGTCCCCTTGAACTCGATGTTGCGTGTAGTGTAAGTTATTTAATTACTTTGAAGAACTAATGTACTATGAAATCTTGGGGTGTTACAACCTAGTTATTTAAATTCCAAAAATATCCACAACAGGTTTATCTCGAAGAAATATTTTTGTCTCCATAGACGACACATAAATCCGACACCAGGATTTCATTTAATATTGGTTTAAAGACCCCCACCCCCCATGATAATTCTGTATGGACCACGACTACCACCTGCTGGACAGCGGATGTCTTCCTAGAAACCACCACCACTGCCTACTATACCACTTCCAGTGCCACCCTTCCATCGGGAAACAATCCACAAACCACTAGGATCACCTCGGTGCTCAAAAATTAAATTAGGGACCAAATCTAAAAACCTCATAATGTGATCTTTATAGACTCAGTGTTCTCTCAGGGATCTGGTGTGGTCATGACACGATGAAATGTCAGCAGATCTTCCACTCGCTATCTTTCCTAAATCGATGCCCAAAACTCAAAACCGCTTTAGATATAAACCCCTAGATCCTGACCTTCGCAGATCTGTTCTCTGCTTGATGTCTAGACTTCATTTCATCATATCAAAAATTAAATGATAATGAACTATTAATAATAGAAAATAAACACAAAAAATGAGCAATTGAAGACTCAATCTGATTATGGTCATTATTCTTTTGGAAATCGAGAGATATAAACAATGCATAAGAAGTGACCAAAATTTTTTTGGAATCCAAACATCAATTGGGAAGGATAGAAATATGAATGAACGAGCCTACACGGATTCTGAATTTTTCGTCATGTTTTTTGTGCTATGATCTGCAAGGATTTAATGTTTCATCCTAATCCATCAAGAATCCAATGTAAATCTGCCACACCAACACTGGAGTCACTGGCCTAAAATCCGAACTCGAAACCTCCAAATACTGCTATTATGAAACGCAAACCATGCTCATAACTATACCAACTACACTCTGAGGTCCCAAAGTTGGAACCTGCTCTGAAACCACTTTATCATGACCAATACCAACGGGGCTCAAGATGGGAATCCCCATGCCCGCCTCCATATTATAGGGGCTGGTGACCTGTGCGGAGTAGTCTATCACACATAAGAAGGTGTTATCCTAAAGTACCTATACACACGCACCCACAAACACCTCTATGAAATAGTACAAGGTTATATAAAAACTAAAAATAAATGCATTCATACATCTATCCCAACCAGAGTATAGGAGATGTAAAAAAAGTTGAAATTGGTCCCACCAAAATAAAACTACAAAACGATTCCAACCTAATCTGAAAGATGGGAATTTTGTCAAACATTTGTAGATAAGCTACTCAGACCTGCTCAAGTAGAAACCCTGGTCAGTCCATCTACTATGCTCTCCCTACTCCGGGTCCAATTGGGACTCTGTCGAAGGGAGACAGGGAGATAGCCTCCAATTTCTATGCAGGAGGCCATCTCCCCCTTCTTCCATACATGGAGTCCAAGTTGGATCTAAATCAGGCATAGCATAGTAGATGGAATTACCAGAGATTTTACCGTATCCTGGCTGAGGAGCTAACCGGTGGATGTTTGACATTGATCTCCTCTTTCAAGGAAGGTCTAATGCTTTTTAGTTTTCTTTTATTGGTCCATGCTCTTAACCCTTTTGTACTTTTTTTGTACACTGGTTGGGATAGATGTATTCATGCATTTCTTTTCAATTTTTATATATCACAATAATGTTTCATGGTGGTTTTTGTTCGTGCGTGCGTAAAAGTACTTTAGGATAAGACCTCCTTGTGTGTGATAGACTACTAGGTGCAAGTCACCAACCCCTGTTTTATGGAGGCGGGCTAGGGGACTCGCTTATCGATCCTCGTTGTCTCTGGTCTTCACTTATTAACACAATTTCTATAAAACAAAAGGAATGTAGATAAATAGTTTATTTCAATTCCATAAATTGGTTACATTTATGAAAGACATTAAACAATGTTTTATAACCATTTTTTATCACATTAGATGATCATTCCATTCCAAAATCACACACAAAAATGCATGAAACTATAGACCTCTCTATAATCATGAGGGGTGAGTCATACTTTAAATAATTCGTCGCTTTGTGAACCCTTTTAATAGTTGTACTTCACTCCATTACTCTGTTCCAATTTAATGGTTTTACCTAATCATGTTATCTATCTCAAATTAATTTTAAAACACACCCACCATGTATTCCAAGTTCTAATATTAAATTTCTCAACATAAATTATTTTTTTCGAAATAAATTTCTTTCTACTATTTTTTCAAACACCTTGTGAACCTTATTAAAAAAACAATTATTTTTGTACTAAAAATAAGTGTTTCCTAAAAACGAAAAAAAATTAACTAATTTTTAAAACATGACATCATGTTATAGAACATGTAGAATGAAAGAGAATTAACCTACCTCATGACGATTTAATAAATTTAGAAACAACACTTGAAATATTTATAATTATAATAAAATATTCTCCATATAATTAGATACAACAAGTTCTCATAAAGATATATATAATAAAATAAATATATATCTATGAAATAATAGATATAATGATATCGATCAGAGAAGATGATGGGATCTGAAGAGAAAGGCAGGAAACAATGACTCAAGGTTCATGGAAGATCTCTAACACACTTACATTTGTCAAATATTTCTTCCTGGTCAAAGGGAGTCATGAAGGGAGCTTAGGAGGGGAGGGGAGTTTGAGATCCTAAGATAATATAATAAATATTACTGTTATGGAGCATTTATTCTAATTGAATCTATATTTATAGAGAATTAAAAACACATTTCATGGTTTGGATGCATGGTTTATCAAACTATGTTCCAACCATGGATTTGATAACAGAAATTACCATGGTATCTGAATGGTTTTCAGAACTATGTGTCAGCTCTGCGGTTTTACTATATCAAAGCCATCCCCTCACACGGTTGTGTCAAATGGATTAATAAATTGTACACCAACCATGATTTTCCAAATACCTCCACATACATTATTTATCTTGGGTGCTTTTATAGTTTTTTTAAACTATGATACAACCATGACAAAAACCAATGACTCCCTACATCACTTTTCATGGTCTTATAGAGATAGTGCATTGTTTTTGCTAACCATTCCCAAACTGTGGACTACTAAAAACACTTCTAAAACACTCTAAAAAAATCTCAAAACTCCCTAAACGTAACCCTAGTATTATATAAGATCAAAGTATGTAAAAAAAATTGGATTTTAACTAAAAATATTCGTTACAATATCCCTTCCTTTTTTTCTATCCTAGAAAATTGGGAGACCAATGTTTCTTTGGAAGACTCAGGCCACTACATCGACATTCAACATTCACAATACCACATCTCTTTGTGAATCTGACTATGCTAGCATAAAACTCACAAAAAACAATGATTTTCACATGCATTATTATATATTTTCTATCAAAATTATTATTTAGAAATGATTCAATATAGAATATGATTAAGGATCAGCATAGTCAAATTAAATAAAATATTCAAGAACATATTGGTAATTCTTAAATTGAGATTCATGAATCATTGTGAGCATATATATGTACCTTTTTAGTAAATAAAACTGATAAACCATATTACTTGCTCATTCAAGTATCTAAAAATGTATAATATATCAAGGAAAAAACTTTCATATCTTACCAAAATTATAATTATATGGACTTTGAGATATTCCCAAGAAAACATTATCATCCACCTCAAATGACAAAAAAAATTGTGGTGATCCACATACAATTTATAAATATGCTGAGATATCATTATCCACTTTCTAATAATATAAATATTCAAAAAAGCGCATTGTGAGACCACGGTTCAAATCCCCTCAGCTACCTTTTGAAAGGGGACGAATGGTCGGGAGCCCTCGTATTGCGCTCCAACGGGCGACTCCAAACCATAACCCTTTCCGCTGAATCTTTCTGCTTCTGATGGCTGGTTTTGATCCAGAATGGGAACATGTTCCCCATTCGGCCCCTGCTTCTGTTGATACTGTCTCTACAAACATTGAAGTTGGAAATTTCAAAATCCCACTTCACAATATCCCTGTCTCCTTCCGCGATGCGCTAAAAGACTCTGATCTCAGTAGCGAGAAGGACCCCAGGAAACCTTTATTCATAAAACTGGATGATGGAGGTTTTATGGTTGATGCTAATCCAGAAGCTTTGAAACAGAGGGAGAAAATTTTCAGGTACTCGGTTCTTGGTCGAATTTCCTACAACACAGGTGATAAACCTTGGCCTATCTCTGAATTAAGTAATAGGATTACTCAGTGCTGGATCTCTTCACGCTGGAAGATGGTCCCCTTGGGTAAGGGATACTACCACATTCTCTTTAGTTCGCAAACTGAGCTTGAACAGATTTGGAAGATTGGAAATTTACACCTAAAGCCTGGTTTTTTTAGAATCTCAGATTGGGACCCTGCTTTTAATCCTTACACACATAAAAATTATTTGGCTCATGTTTGGGTTAGAATTCATAGGCTGAATTGGTTCTTTTGGCACTCGAAGATCTTGAATGATATTGCTTCTTGTTTAGGATCCCCTATTAAAATTGATCATAGAACCTTGAATGGGGATCTAGGTTTATATGCCAGATTCATGGTGGAGATTAACTTTGCTAGTCCTTTACCATCCACCATAGTTTTTAATGCCCGTGAACATAGGGTAGAGATCAGTATTGAATATGAAAACAAAACTCCCTTCTGTGAAGTATGCAAACTGATTGGCCATAATTTTGCCAGCTGTAGGGTTTCTAGGAAGCAACTGGATCCCTCAAATAAAAATGACTGGCAAGAAGTTAAAAATACCAAAAAAGGGAAAAATATTGCTGTTAAATCTGACCCACCAACGAATGATAAGTGGGTCCAGAAATACAACCCCTCATCAACCTTAAAAGGTAAATCATGGGATGTTTTGGTTGAGGAAGAGAAGGATTCTCAAAATAAGGATAAACCCACTGGTTCAAAAGGGTTAGTTGATGACTGTAACAGAGAATGTTCTGATAAGAGCATCACTACCCCTATTTCTAATGATGTTAACAATGCTTCTTCCTCTGGTCTTTCATGTTTAAAGGAGAATTTTTGTAGGAACCTGGGGGACTCAGTACCTACTCTCAAGGAGAATGTGGTTTCTTCCAGCATGATTCTTACTAACAATGTGATCCCTGCAGACCCAGGTTCCATTGTGCTTTTTAACTCTGATGTTAAAAGTGCTCCTAATGCTTCTGCAGTTCCTTCAACCAAATCTGCTGATTCTGGTAACACTGTGTCTCCCAACTCTGATGTTAAAAATGTCTCTTCTATTATTGCAGCTCCTATAACTAATTCTCAGTCTGATTTTGTAACTTCTGAAATTTCTGTTGACCCTACTTCATCAAACACTCCTGATCCTACTTTGATTTTACACTCTGAATATCTTACTGTTCAGAAGGAGGGGTCTAATCCTCTAACTGACTTACAGATTTCTGATTCTCTGTAGGAACAGTTAGATAATTTGAATACTGTTATTACTGGAAATGTTGATAGTATTGCCAGTAAACCTGTCATACATGCAGATAATGCTGTTATGTTTCACTTTCATTTGACTCACAATTCTCCACATACCCCACTGTCTGCTCCTGAATCTACTCAAGACCATGCTTTATTTCTGGAAAACAGCATGGTTTTTAACCCTCCTAATGACAATCAGAACCATGATCATAACATGCTTCCTGTATCTGAGCATTTCCATCCTGCTGGTCTTAAATCTGTCCAGATTGAGACTAAGTCTCTCCCTCATCATGAGCAATCTTCTCATGATGTCATTTCTGAGTCTAGTCAAACAAGTTCACCTTTACCTCCTGTTCTTGAAAAGGCCTCTGCTCATAGAGCAGAACAGTCTCACACTTTAGATATTTATGCTTCATTGTGTACTTTAGACCCTGCTACTATTCAAAATTATAATCTGAAATCTGATTCCTCTCAACGCTCTGAAACTGATGAGGGTCATCATCATCTATCTTCTTCCTCAATTGTTACAAGATCCCAAAAAAAGAAGGGTTCTTGTAAATCAAAAAAAAGAAGGGTTCTAACCCAAGACACAAGTAGAAATGAATGTTCTTTTCTGGAATTGTCAAGGGGTGGCCAATAATGACACCTCCATTACTCTTAGAAGGTTTCTAAATACTCATAAACCATACCTTTTTTCCATTGCTGAACCTAAGGTCAATTTTAAAATGAACTTAATGAGATTTGGTGCTCTTAATTACAATTTTCTAGGATCTTGTAAAAACAGTCCTCATGTTGACTCCATGTGGATTTTTTGTCATAATTCTTTAAAGAATATTAACATTATTAAAACTTCTGACCAGCAGTTTACTTGTGATTTCATTTGGAATGGTCAGCATATCTATTGTACTATGGTTTATGCCAAAAATATGTATCAGGATAGGAGAATATTATGGCTTGAACTTCTTGATATTGCTAAACTTATTCAGGATTCTTGGATTGTTTTGGGAGATTTCAATGCCATTATTACCTCATCGAAAAAAATTGGTCCCTCGCATCTCTCCATTTCCTCTAGAGAGTTTAAATCTACTATTGATGATTGTAACCTCTTTGAGGTTAATTTTATCGGTGCCAAATACACCTGGTATAGAAATCATTACAATAAAAACGTTTCTAGTAAACTTGATAGAGATTTTGTTAACCTGAAGACTCTCGATACTTGGGATAAAATATCTAGTGTTACTCTCCCTAGAATTAACTCTGATCATCATCCTATCCTTTTAAATCTTACTACGAATGTTCGAAAAACTATCTTTCCTTTTAAATTTAACAATGCTTGGTCTTCGAACCCTGACTGTGTCACTTTTATTTTTAACACTTGGAACTCCATGAAGCATCATAAAGATGATTTTGCTTGTTTATATAAACTGAAAGTTCTTAAGAAGGCTCTCAAAGGTTGGTTTAAAAACTCAATCTTACAAATTGACCTCGACATCTCACGCCTGGAAGATGAGCTCAGTCGCTTTCAATCTCAAAACACTCATTCTGACTTTGACTTAGATCCTCAGGTGGAAGCTAATATCTCTTCGAAACTTAATTACCTTCTTAATTTTAAAGAAAATATTCGTAAACAGATGTTCAGAACCAAATGGCTTACTGATGGTGATCGCAATACTAAATTTTATAATAATCTTCAAAGAATTAGAAAGGCCAGTCGTCCTCTTGCTATGCTCATTCATAATGACTTGGTCTTAGACTGTGAAGAAGCCATTACGGATCATGTTACCACGTATTTTTATAACATCTTAAATGGTCCAGACAGAAATGTTGATCTTAAACCTGACATCATTCCTTTGTTGGTTGATGAAGGTGACAATAAGTCCCTATTAAGCACTCCCCTCGATCATGAAATTAAAGACATTGTTATTGGACAAAACCCAGATAGTGCTCCTAGTCCGGATGGTTTCAATAATGGTTTTTTTCAAAAACATTGGGATATAATTCAAAATGATGCTTGTAAGCTCGTTAAGATTTTATTCACTCATGGATCTTTACCTCATGGAATCAATGCTCAATTTGTAACACTAATTCCTAAAGTTGAGAATGCTGCTGAGATCCATCAATTTAGACCTATAGCTTTGATTAACACTATCTATAAAATCATCACTAAAATTATTGCAAATAGACTTGCTCCTATCTGCAATAGAATCATCTCTTGGAACCAATTTGGTTTTATCAAGGGAAGATCCATTCAGGACTGCATTTGTCTTGCATCTGAGTGCATGAATGCCTTAACTAAAAAATCTAGAGGTGGTTGTGTGGCCATCAAACTGGATATTAGAAATGCCTTTGACACTATTGATTGGAATTTTATTTACAAAGTTCTTAGGAACTTTGGTTTTAATGATTCCTTCATTGGTAGAATCAAGACCCTCTTTCACTCAGCTCACATATCTATCCCGATTAATGGCACCCCTCGTGGCTTTTTCAAATGCACTAAAGGTGTTAGACAGGGGGACCCTCTCTCTGCCATTATTTTTGTGATTGCCGAAGATTATCTTAGCAGACTCATAAACTACCATGTTGAACATAATTTGATCAAACCTATTCAGGTAGCCAGAAACTTAAATGCCCCTACCCACCTCTTATATACGGATGATATTATCCTTTTTATAAAAGAGTATCAAAGAAGCCTCCATGCTCTCAAGCAAACTATATCTCACTATGAGGATGTCTCTGGTCAAGCTATTTCTTGGAACAAATCTTACATCTATTTTGGCAAGAATTTTCCTGTCAGAAGAAAATCGGGTATTATAAATTACCTGGGTATCAAGGAGGGTCTTTTAAATTTCACCTATATGGGTGTTCCTCTATTTTGGGGTCGTCCCAAAGCTACCTATTTTTCTAATATTCTTTCTCATATCACAAATCAACTAGCTAATTGGAAAGGGAAGTCTCTCTCCATGGCTGGGAGAATCAGTTTGGTTAAATCGACCATTGTTTCTAAAATGGTTCATTCCTTTATGGTCTATAAATGGCCCATTGGTATTCTTAAAAAAAACACTTACATTAAAAACTTCATCTGGTCTGGAAGTATTTTTGTAAATAATCTTGTTACTATTCCTTGGAATACTTGTTGTAAACCCATTGCTAATGGTGGAATCAGCATTAAAAATTTAAAGTTGTTCAATGATGCTTTGTAGGCCTGCCTTACATGGAACATCATTAACTCCACTTCTAAAGCTACATATTTTCTAAAACATAGGTTCTTCTCTAAGCTGTCAAAAGGTAATCTTAACTTCATTAACTCTTCCATCTGGCCTTCCATTCGGGACTCTTTTCACAAAATCATGCAAAATTCTAGATGGATTGTCAGTGCTGACTCTTCCATTAATTTTTGGTGTGGTAAATGGTGTGGTAACCCTCTGATCTCTTTGTTGCCTCCGGATTATCTCCCTGATGATACTCAACAATCTATAAAGGAAGTCTTACAATCCTCTGACTGGGATTTACCTGATATTATTATGCAAGCTATTGAGAATTATGCTTTTTCTTCTGCTGGTGATTTCCTTGTCTGGGAGCCTTCTCCCAATGGCATCCTGGATTCTAAAAACTTTTATAAGCATAATTTCTCTAACCCTGAATCTATATATTCTTGGGAGAATCAGTTTAATAAACCCTATATTAAGTCTTCCAGACTTATCCTTATTTGGCGCATTGCGCACAATTGATTACCCACGGAAACTTGCCTCCAAACTTTTGGCATCTCTCTTTGTTCTAAATGTCGTCTCTATAACCAACATAGGGAAGATACCAATCATCTTTTTCTATCTTGTGCGACGGCCTCTACCCTTTGGAATTACATCTTTGATATTTTTAATTGCATAATACCCATTACCGATTCTATTTACTTGTTTTTAAAGCATTGTACTAGACATGATGCCTCTCTGCAAGTTAAAAATCTTATTCTGGCGGCAGTGGCAGAACTTCTACATGAACTCTGGTATGTTAGAAATGATATTATTCACAATAATCACTCATTCTATCTTAATGCAGGGAAGTCCCGAATCCTACTTGCGTTTCATGAAGTAGCCTCAATTCAAAAAGACTGTTGCAACAACTCGGTTGGTGACTTTATGATCCTTCGTCATCTTCACGTTCCTGGTATCTTCCCAAAGCCAAAATGCATCTTTGAAGTTTTTTGGCAATCTCCGATGCCAGGATGGATCAAAGTGAATGTTGACGACGCTTCCAAAGGAAACCCTGGTCCTGCCAGTTGTGGTGCTATCTTCAGGGACTCAACTGGGCAATGTCAAGGTTGTTTCTTTGTTGGTTGTGGTCACTCTTCATCTCTGGAGGCGGAAATTCTCGGATTTATTCATGCTGTTGACTTTTCTCTTCAAATAGGTTGGAGAAAGCTTTGGATTTAAAGTGATTCAACCACCATCATACATGCCATCTGGAGTGGCAACGTTCACCTATCCTGGTCGCTCACTGCTCGCTGGATGAACTGCCTCAATTTACTCTGTGGGATTGATTTTATAGCTACTCATGCCTATTGTGAAGAAAATGTCGTTGCTGATGCTCTACGCAACAAAGGTGTCCATCAAAGCATGACTTGGATGGACTCTATTCCCTCTGATTTATTTTATCTTTTGGATAGAGATTGTAAAAAAAATCCCTTCCTTTCGCTTCTTGTAATCTCTCTTTTGCTTGTTAATAAATTTTGCTTTGGTCTTTGACCAAAGCTTCACCAAAAAAATGGATAATACAATGTTCAAATGGTGATGTATCACCTATTTATACCCAAAAAAGTTGAGAATGGAAAGGTTGACCATACAATGGTTTGAAGGAACCATGTGTATAGAGTCCTGAAAATTGTTATAGCTTGATAACATTAATACTATTATATGATCTTCCTAGGATTCTATAAAATATATCACATATGCTCTAAGAATTTCACACAACAATACAGTTTTTTGTTATGATTTTTAAATATTTTTTAGGGTGATAAGATGTGATCATGGCCAAATAGGTTCTAGGGGCTTCTTGTAATGACATCTGAAACTATGTTTTAAACAGGGGGACCTAGAGAAACACAATTGAATATATCATTTTGTACATCACTAAAAATTCTAGGTTGTACATAATTTATAATTATTACACTATATTAGATTTATTAATAATGATGAAATTATATTAATTTGTGGTCCAATCTATAATCACCAATTTTCAATTGTGTTTTTGAACCATTTTTGGTAAATCTATAAAAAAATATATAGCTATCTAATCTCATTTTATATGGTAAAATTTATAGAACGCAAAATACTAGATGGTATTTGGTTCCCCACCTTGACCTATGAAAGGGTGAGGACTCTCAAGAAACAATATTCCACTCCCCAATTCATGTCAACCCAGCAAAACAATGTCCTCATTACATTATGCATGTTCTAGATTCTAGGATTAAATTCATATCTTCAATAGTGGTAAAAAATCCTAATAAGACGGATGACTAAAAATATGATCTCTATAACATTTTATCTCTCCCAGTCTTTCATTTACCCCTCAATGGTCTCCCCACCGTTTAGTTTTATCATCATGAATAAAAACATTTCATCAGATGTCTATGAATATTTATCCTACTCAACCAAATCAATTAAAATGATAAATATAAATGAAAAATTCAATTGCACAATTCTCAATAAAATCTATATGAATATACCCTATGACTGAAATTATTTCTCATTGATTTGATTCCACTTTAGACAACAGATTATACGGCTTCTAACTCAATTAATCTACCACTAAATTTATTTTTCACTATGTATGTATCAGGTTGAATTCAACCATTTTTAGTTATTTCATCCATATGTTTTGTCTTATATTTAGACAAATTTGTGAGAAAATGTGTTTCCAACTCTTATAATCTATGAAAACTATAAATTTATCACTAAAAAGAGAATGATACTAATTTTGCAAGCCATAGACTATTGAATCTAATTCCATATCATGTGTATGGTAATACCTCTCTTATACCCATAACTTTATTGAGATGTAAGATATAAAAATATCTCTCTATAAGATACAACATTCCAACCTGGATCTTGATGCATAACAATAGACAACCTATTCTTATACTGATACCAACAACATAAGGTTGAGTGATAGTGTTATGAGAACCTTAAGAACTTGAAATTATTTTTGGATGGTATCACTCCATTATAAAGGAACACCTTTCCTTGAAAAATTTTTCATAAAGGAGGAAATGATTGAAAAATAAGGAAGAATTTGTTGATGATATTGTTTTAATTCAAGTAAAATACATATCTCAAAAGAAATTCTAGTTTCCAAGAGATAATAACTTCTGTCTTTTTAAGATATTTTGAAACTCATCTTTCAAAGAAGACTTGGCTAATGAAATGTTCAAATTGTATCCAAAATTCATACATTTATTGGTTTTCGTAAATGACATCTTCTCACGTCATACCCAAAAATATGTTCAACTGTTTTTCAGGATGGAACATAGTTCTAGAATACACATGAATATAATTGAAAAAAAAATCTTACCAAAGAGTTAAGATACGATTGTAAAATATAATTCACTAATTCTATAAAAAATCATGTTAATTATTAATAACAAAGGGAAAAACTAAATATTCATAATGACTATAATGGATCTTGATGGATGTATTTGGAATTTCCTATTCTAAATTCGAATTTGGTGATATGATGATCATAAATCATCCTTAGAGAACCAATTCATTTCCATAAATTTATAAAATAGATCATAATTTCTTATAAAATAAAATCAATAATTAATATATCATGGAATATATTATGATAATACACACAAATCTGAAGAGTTCTATATACCATCTATAAAAAAATTACTGGCGATGCCTATGGAGTAGTGTAGGGATGAATGAACCTTATTCATTATATCTCTATTATCTGTACATTCAATTAAATTATATACATTAGGTATATCATATTAGATATTAGTGAAGTAGGAATCGTACCTCATAGGATATCAATCATAAATTTCACTTCATTTTTAGTTGGAAACCAATTGATATTTTTGGGAAATAAATCAGAAAATAGGTAAATAATGGTTGTAAAAATATGTATTTCTTATTTTGTCAAAATATACAAGACTTATTGATACAATTTAATAAGAGATATTACCAGCCATCGGTTCAAAAGGTTCTTCTCTGTGAATTTTCATATCCTAATCCCCTTTAATGATATTATTAACTCTATAAAAAGATGTGGATGATACTTACCAGGAATAAAAGATAATATGGGACTTATATGATTTTAACCAACCCATTTACAAAATTAGTTCATATATATCGATCCTAATAATTGATAAATCATGAACCAATTTGGACACATCAATATTTATTGAAATCACTTCACACATAAAGTTTTGACGCTCTATTTGGTTGAGAGGTGTTTTATGATTAAATATAGAAGGAATAATTTAAACATGTAAACCCATATAATCAGAAACATGAGAAGCAATGAAATTTTGAGATGCAGTCCCATTAAACAAGAATTTTATAAGTGTAAAATTCAATAGAACAGTACCCCACACTATCAGAGGACTATATTGATCCTCTGTGATCGTTATCTAACTACCAAAATTTTTTAACTCAAGATCTCTTGATCCTTGATTCATTATTGAGATTAAATTTCATAAGGATTCATGGTGTTACAATTATTAACATGGATCTCAGAGTTCTAAGGATCAGTGTTCCTCTGGAAAGGTCATCTGGTCAAATCATAAGATGTATAAGATACATGAGACACCTCTCCATCAATTCACTTTAGAGCACTGCATCAATAATGTTGGATTTTTTATATCAGATTATTGGTGGCACAAACTCAACATGGTTCTTTATAGTCTCTCTTCAAATTAGTTAAATCAACATACAAGAAATGTATTCGAATTTTTTTCAGAATTTAGCTAATATTTTCTGATTTAGATGTATAATCCAAAGGTTTAACTCCACTCCGAGAATAGGTTTCCATCTTGCACTTATGACTAGAATTATATTTCCCACCAATTGAAGTAGATACAAACATAAGTCCTCTAATTGGACTCTCAGCAAGATCCTTTTCTACTATGGTTGCCCTATTAACAGTCTCTTTATAATATATAATACACGGAATGAGTATTTTAGATAGAATATATAGCCACAAACCCAATTCAAATATACATGCCTTCAAGGATGCACTAGTAGGTTCCTCTATGTCTAAAGAAAATTTGGTAATAAACCTATATTTATAATCTATGACTAATAGGTTATCTTATTTAAGGGTCAATAAGTATTTTTGGGATATACTGAATGTGTTAGGAAGTAATTATTTGTTATAAAATTCTTCATTTTCCTCCCACATGATACCCTTTTTGTGTTTATCATAAATAGTTAAATTCCACCATTATTATGAAATTTCATCCCATATAAGCACTAAAAAATTAAACATTAGAATAGCCAATGTACAAAGGAATTCCATGATTTGATTTATTTTATTTGATGATAATTTGACATTTTCAGGCTTAGAATCCTATCAATATATTGGTTGATTAATTTTCTAAAAATATATTGAGTGATCCACTTTTCGAGATTCATCATTTCAATTTCTACTATAAATGGTTTCAAAATTCATGAACAATGCCTTGAACAATTTATTGGTTCACCTGCAGCTCATGGGTAACCATATTTTACATTCCCTCCCCTTTCTAATTCCTATGACATCTACCCAGTACAATTTTTCATAACCAAAACAAACCAACATTTAATCATCATTCTCTAGTAAATTAAGTATTAGTAAAATTCAATATCAACATATGAAAAAAAAATTACAAGAAATATTTCCAAAATACAACAATTTTAACCATTTCCACAAATTTTTTAACATAAAAACACATCCATTTCTAGTGGGAACTCTTACTAAAAATATATGATATGAAATACTCAACACCTAAACCCATGGTGTTGAGATCAAACACACATATAAGTGTCTTCAAACACTTTTAATATCTAAAATTCCCTAGTAAAATGAAGTTTATTATAAAAAGGTTGAATATGTCATTTTAAGATGTACATTTTATATACCAACATCCCACTCTCTTGGCTACCTGCACAAGATACCGATGGGCAAACCATGATTGATAACATTTTTAATATCCCACCAAAACTCATTTTATTAATAATATGTGTAGTTCAACAAACATTGTTTTTAATCACCAAGATATCGAAGGCCAATAATAAATTTCATGGGAATAAGAGAATTTTAGGGGATGATATTACTTAATGAACCAACACAAAAAACGACATAACAAAAAAGCAACCAAACCATCTGTATGATGTATGAGTAATAAAATTACAACTAAAAGGAAACCAATAGACAAAAACATTAGTGTTTCAAAGAAATGGTGATTAAAATGATGAAATAAAAGAAAATAATTCCAAACATAGTTACACTATTATAAAATCACTCCTATGAAACCATGATATATCTTTACGCTCTTCACACCAATTTGAGGATGAACCAACATGTTGTTCCACAAACGAAATGTGACACATTTCCTTTACCTATATCTCAATATAAAATATCATAAAATTCATCAATTTTTCCATGTATGGTTATTATACACTTATAGTCATTCCCCATTGAATTCCCAATACATAACTCTTGGATAATATCATGTTATCACACATTTTATAAAGTATAGGGACATCCGATAAATAGTTTATTGACAATACGTAAACTATTTCTATGTATAAAAAACATTTACAAAATTTCTCACTATTTCTGACCACATGGAATGATCTTTCCATTCCACACCCACACAAACACCAACACATATGCATAAAACCATATACCTCTCTATTTTCGTGAATGGTGACTCACCCTTTCACAACTTCATTGCTTGGTGAACCATTGTGATGGTGTTACTTCGTGATATTACTCAGTCCCACTATTATGGTGGTACTTCATGCCATCATCCATCCAAAATTCATATGAACACTCACCTTCTATGTATTCCAAGTTATCATAAGAAATTATTAAACATAAAAAATTTCATTTGAAAACCACTTTATTTCAATCATTTAACCAAAATCCATTTGAGAATAATTCTAAAACCATGGATTTATGTAATAAAACAAAAAATATCTTTCATAAAAAATAAATACATTTAAACACAACACTTTAATTTCATGAATAATAGAAATAAAGAGGAGACACCTCATGATGATTATAGAAATCAAAGAAATACACATTAAATATCTAGATCCATCCTTGGATGTTCTTCCCTTCAATAGATCCAAAAGGATATCTTCATGATACATAATATAAAATATGCATCCAATCATGTCATAAAATTTTCCATTATATAGGTTAGAGATGATGATAGGATTTAAATACATTGAGAGAAAATGTGGAATGATTTTGGATCTCCAACACATTTAGATTATCAAAACAAATTGCTTTCATATCTATAGGAATCAACAAGGTAGCCTATGTGTGGATAGGAATTCAAGAAACTAAGATAATAGAAGAAAAATGAAGGTCTTAGGGCCTTAATAATAATTAAAAAATTATTTTTAGGGCATTAAATGAATATTTCTCAGTTATGATTCATAGTTTGTCAAATGGTGCACCAACCATGTATGACTACTATGTATCACATAGCTAGCTACACTAATTTTTTTTGTATGGAAAACCATGTTCCAACTGTATGGTGAAACTATATGAATTTTATCCCCTCACACTGTTTTCATGCACATTTATAATTACCATGCACCAACTTTGTTTTTCCTTATATCCCCACTTGCACAATTTTATTATGTGCCAGCACACTTTTCTAAAAAGTGCACTAACAGTGATCCTAAAAAAGAACTATTGTCATCACTTTTAATAGTTTCTAGTAGATGTATAATGGTTTATATCAATTTTTCTTATACCATTAAACTCTATAAAGAATTCCAAAAATACTCTGAAACCTTCCAAAAACTCCTAAAACATAACTTAGGTATTATATAAGCACAAAGTTGATTATAAAGGGGTAAATTATCTGAAATATGGGATTTTAAAAATATTTTCAGATAAAAATTATGAATATATTTAGAAGATATTTTTATGTTCAATGAATTTAAAAATGAATATTCTTTTCAATTATTTTTAAAGGGAGTCAAAGACAATTTGAAATTATTTATGTGGAAAATATTATAAAATATTTCTTTAAAAATTTTAGAAATTAAAGAAAAGGATAATATAAAATTAACTTAAATAATCTTTTAACTATATATAATATCCTTCCTGAAATAATATAATGATGATAGACATGGATGAGAAATATTCCCAATCGAAAATAAGAGATGAGGTTAGTTCCACTTATGAGAATTACTTCAGTTTAATAGTGGACCAAAGGGAAGTGAAATGATAAAAATACATGTAAACCCCTATTGATAATAAGAGTAAAATAAAATATATGGATTTTTAGAGATATAGAGAAAATAATTTATTCTAATGTATATTTAAAATAATGAATCTCAATTTCAAAGTGAGGTGGGAAAATAAACCCTTACTATAGACATCATCTTAGTTAAATGCACACTAACTCCAAGTATAATAAATTTAATTTTATTATTCATATTGATAATAAAATTATTCATATTTATCTAAATTAATTATATTCATTTAAAATTTATATTAAAAATATATTAGTTATATAAAATTAAAATTAATATCTAGGTGTTAGGGGTTATGTTTTTTCACACAAAAATTTCTTTAGTGGTTCTAATCCTTACTCCTTAGTAATAATTTAATCATATAAAGTATTTTTATTAATATACTATATATGTTTTTGATATATTTATCAATTTCTATGGTCATATTATGTGACTTATTGTGAAATTTTTCAATGAACTCTTAAAAATCATTTTTTTAATTTGATTTGATAAAAACAATTTATTTTTTTAAATAAATTACTTATATATATTTTAATCATATAATTATTAAAAAATATTCATTATTTTATTATGACTTTTACAATTATTTATGTCTTATTATTTATTCATGATATAAACATCGTTAAATCATTTACATAAGTCGTATAACCAATCAAAACAACAATAAATTATCAAGATTTAATGAGTTAGAACATGTTATTATATAGTCATAAAATCACTTTTATATAAGTTTAATGATTTAAAAAAATGCCGTGAAAAATCATTTTCAAGAGGTTTCATATGAATAAGATAATGATGAATGGATAAGAGGATAACACCTGTGTTGAAAAATTAAATGTCCTCTTTGAAAACCTCTTATAAAAGAGGGATTCCAGACTCCTTAGGTCTAGTTGTTCCGAAATTTGAGATATGATTGAGAGGGTGATAATTTTTAAATATATTTGAGTAAAATTTAAAAAAAAAATTAGGTGGGCATTGGAGGGGGTCCTTTTATATGGTATCTGTAGGGATATTTTAAAAAATACCCATTACTTTATGTATAATGTTGTAAATCTAAACATTCTAGTGGAAAAAATATAAAAAATAATAAATGAGGAATGAGGATAGGTCAATCATTCATTTTTAAATCTATATAAAGATAATTTTTTCTGATATTTTATGACCTTTTCCCTTAATTTATCTTTATTATCATATATCAGTTTCAAGCATGGTAACAAGAATTCTCCTCAATAATTTATTTTTCTGCAAAAAAATTATATTAAACATGTTAAAAAACATGTACATGATGACTGTAAATATTAAAATCATTCTATTTTATATGATTTCTAAAAGTGATAAAATTTAATTTTAATATTTTTAATCATACCTTAAAATAAATATTTTATTTTCCAAAAAAAATTAATAATAAAAAAGAATTTATACTCAACACATACAAAATAATAGTAATAAAATTATTTATAATTTTTCAAGGTATATTTATAGCTACTTTCGTTAAACATTAATTCTTAAATTTTGATAAATATTACTTTTAAATAAAATCTTTTTTAATTTTTAATCATAATAATTTTTACAAATATTATATTTTTGTTTATCCATGAATAATTATATTAGTATTACATATACTTACATAATTATTTAATTTATTTTATAAAATTATTTTAATAATCATTCAATGAATGTTATTAATAAATTCTATTGATATCATTCTTCAAAAATAATTTTAAAAAATATATAGTTTATAAAAATAGCTTGTTTAGAATAATTAAATTCTTCTATGTGAATTAGAAACAATTTTATTTTAAAAAAAATAATTATTATTTAGTTATTTTTCATCTTAATATATTTTATTGTATTCCACTTTCTATTGTAACAAATCATTATTCTCTTTTTTTGTGTTCTATATATCACAAGCTATCAGATACAAAAAAATTAATTAAAGGGATATATATACCAGAATAAAATGGTGTTATAATATTTTTTTAATCCTAGACTCTATATGTCCTCAAATTATTTTTTGGATTATTTTTTATTGTGGTATATATCTTGTATGGTTGACTACATTCATTTAGAGGTGGCATATTTACATATGTGTTATGATATTTTTCTCATGAGGTTACTTGTTTTGGAATCATATTACTTATATATAAGTCAATTAGGTATTATAAGGTTAAAAATTCTTGGTTTTTCCTATATATTAATGTTTTAAACTCATTCCATAATGATAAAATCAAATACGTGGAACTAGTCACTAGCCCTAAGGAATCATGGAATGATCCTGGGGTAGTAAAACACGTGATCCAGGTCTAAAACAATAGTTTAAACATATTCTCTCCATTATAATAACATGATAATGAATAAAATTCATATATATAAGAGAATTAAGAGATAACATAAAGTGGATCAACTTAATTGGGAATTTATTGGAAGGAAAAAAATGAAAAATTAGAATATTGTTTAAACTACTTGAAATCTCGATAGTAAAAATAGACCTATAACAATGGTTTGGAAAATTATTTGTATAGATATGGTTTTTTCTACCTATACCAATAGTTTTACTAAACCATTGGTATATGTATAGATTACATCAACATATACAAACATTTTGGTCCAATTTTTGGTATAGGTCCCCTATATAAATGGTCTGACCAAACCATTGGTATAGGTGATGACATATATATGTGTGACATTGATATAATAATTAATAATTAATAATTAATAATAATTATATATATATGTATGTATTTGAAAATATGGTCATAAAATTCATTTTAATATAGTTCTAAAGTATTTGTAAAATAGTTTGGAAGTCATGGGATCAAAAGTTTTTTTAGAATTATTTTCAACAGAAAACCTATGCCAATTATTTGACAAATGTTGGTATATGACACTATACCAATGGTTTGGTAAAACCATTTTTGTATGTATTTCTAGATGGAAAATCACACAATGACTCCTCACACATTTATTGTAAGTTATACCAATGGTTTAAAGGCAAATACCAATGGTTCTAACGCATTAAAATATCCTTTAATCAAGTAGTGTTTTACAGAGATTTAATTTATTGAAATAAAAATCTAGTATATGGATAGATGATATTAGTTGTTTGTCCCACATGATTAGGAACATTATTATTTTGAAATAATTTAATATTCACATTTATTATATGCTTTGGTTTAGAAATTATGAAGCACAAAACCTTAAAGGAAGTGGAAAGATGATATTATCCCAATATAAGTTGAAAAACAAAAATGTTTTATATATGGACAAAGATATGCATGATATTTTAAGTGTATTTTATCTTTTTGAATAAAGACATGAAATTTCATTCAACCCAAATTGTAGAGACCCGAAGCCTGACATACATGGACATTACATTACTTTTGTGGAATACTTAGTATATAACAAAAACACACACACAAGGATCGTAATAGTTTAGTGTCTTTGGAAACTCAGAATATAATCTTCTAATCGTGGTGAAAGATCTTCAACATCTCCCATAAAGATCTTCCTTTTTTTACTTAAAACCTTTCTTTATATCCTGGGGAAAAGAAAACATAAAATGGTGATCTCAAATGCTCAGTAAGGGTAAACAAAATAAATATCAATCACATCATTTTCATAAGAACATAACATTTTGGAAATCTTAACATGCAAAAGAGAGCATAATTTGATAACATGGGATAAATCATAGTAGTGAAATGAAATCCCAATAATCATAACATAAAACATGAAACTTTGTGGCATACACACATAATCATAGAGAATCATATCTTATTAGTGAAGACTCATTGCCAAGACTATCTTAGTGGACAAAGTCCATTTCTGAACCGAGTTCACTCCTCGTTTCAGTCCGGTTTCACTGAACCGGTATAACCTACCGTTCCATCCATGTTTATCTCATGAGAGATAAAATCTTTACCCAATGCATTGGAGGGAGATATAGGTCCCACCCATCTCATAATGATACCATTCTTATGTGTGCCACAAAATCATAAATCATACATCATTGCATAACCCATGTAGTAAAAATGGGATACTTAAACAACATGACATCATAAAAAAATTCATATAAGATAAAGGAATTCATAAAAATAATTCCATCACGACATAATGAAATCAATGTAATGATAGGGATAAAAACAGAACCCTATATTATCTTAGATGGAAAATAATTCTGATAAAACACTTGAACTCCATTCTTGAGGAAAATATCCTTTCTACTTCAAAAACACTTTTCCTTTCTTAACATGTCATACAATTCAAAACTAAAAGAAGTTGATTAAAAATAAACTTGAAAACTTGTAAAGAAATCTTCTTGTAAATAATTTTTTAAAAATCCATTCATGCCATATAAGTTAACAAAAACATTCTTCGTACTTTTGTCGGAAAAGACAAAAAGTACCTCGTATGAAAAAGGAAACAAGATTCCTTTCATATCTTTTACTAATAACTCACTAAAGGGTATAATTGGATTTAAACAATTGTAGGTGGATGGAAATAATATTACATATTGAGGAAACGTGGATGTGGATGATAAGATACACCCTAGTAAATACCAAAGTATAAACAATCTCGGATAAAAATGAGATTGTGATATTTCCCTTACCTTAGGTCTGATTTGCTTCGTATGTGTCCGAACCTCCTGTATAATGATTTAAATAATGTCATTGACTTATTCCAGAATCATACTAATTGTTATGATATCATATATGGTTCACTTATGGCATTATATTACCCGTTCTTTTGTAAATTCCATGTTAAAGAGCGTTTTGGGTAAAATAGTTTCATTTGTTATCCGTGTTTTGACTTGTAAATATTCATATGATTACTTAGATCATGATTACTTAATTCCAAAATATAAAACATGATTTATATATAATATATATTCAGAATATATATATATAATAGATCAGTAAATGGAAAGAAATACACCGTTCATGGAGACGGTAGACCGTTCGTACGCATGAACGCTATTTTATTTTCTTTATTGAGTAGAATAGAATTAAGTAGATGACATACATATATATACACATAAATCCAGAATAATTATTATGTCATATATTTCATTATTACTTATTATATATACTTTATAATCTTTCATGAATGGTTAACGTGGAGAATGAATCTCATCTCGTCGTGGAGACGGTAGTCCGTACGTACGCACGTGCGATGATATCGTTCTCATGATCGTGGAATTGTATTGGAGTGTATGTATACTATTTCAGAATCAATATCACTTTACAATAATCATATATAGTTATAATTTACACCATTATACCCATCCAAGTATGGTGGTGGTGGAAAATAGATTACACCACGACGTGGAGACGGTATTCCGTACGTACGCACGCGCGGTGATTTCGTTTTCCATAGGATAGATAGATGGTGAAATAAGGTTGTTTCATAATTATAATAACATATCAGTATATAATTGATACTATTGTTATTACTTCATAATGAAACAACCTAAGAATAAGAAGTGGAAGAAGAAATAAAGATGAAAGAATTGGTAACGGACATTACCTCTTCTTTGAAGTACTTTTTTGAGACCTCCGTTTAGGGCACTAAAATAGGTCTTTGAAGAAGACCAGAACCTCTAGGATGTTTCAAGGGAGGTGGAGAGAAGATATTGGCAGGTTTTGGCCAAGTTTGAAGGCTCAATGTGGTGTGAGGAAGAGGAGGAGGAGGTGCCGTTTTATAAGGGAGGAGAGGGGCACCTTTGGAATAACAAAAAATATTATTTTATTATAAAGTCAAGTTCGGTTTTAAATAGATCCAAATTTAGTTATTTATAATCTAAGGTGGGGATGGGTCTAAATCCTCTCATCCAATATAATTTAGACAAGTTTAGGTCATTATATTAACCTTATCTTTTAGTTTTAACTCTTAGTTAATTAGATTGACATTTACCATGTCACTTTGTATTTTTATATTATATAGTTAATAAACATACCATATACATCCAAGAGACCCCCAAGTTGTGTTTTATTAATATATATAACCTTATATAAGTCATTTTGCCGAACCTTAGATTTTTAGGAGTAAAATAACAATTAATAATATAATATTTGTTTTAAAAACTATTTTATGTCAATTTTGACACTATTCAATAGTTGATTTTTTTGAAACTCATAACAGAATTATTACTTCAACCAAAGTTAATTAAATAAATCCTAACATGTCATATTAACCTATAAAATTATTTTAATTCATAAAAAGTCTCAAATTACACTTATTTAGGTATTTATAATATCAATTATTCTAATTTTTCACTATTATGGTAATTACTGCATCATCATTGTGTCATAAATAAATTAAATTATTTAAAGTCTAAAAATTACAAATAAAATACCATTATGTAGAAAATCCTTTTATCCTTCTAATGAATATTTATAGTAGAATTTATCTTATGTATAACCCCATATTAAAAATTATTTACTTATTAAACATTGATTTTAACTATTTTAACCCTTCTTTAAATAAATTAATAATAAATGTCCTAATCTAATACAAGTGGGCCTAAATGGTCACATGTTATTCCTAAGGTTGTTTTTGGTCGAATTACACTTATCCAATAGAATTATGATATGTGTTAGGGTAATAATAATATCATTTTTACCCTTAATTACCCCATTTACTTTTAACCGTGGTTAAAAAAGTAAAAAGTTACTATTCACCAAAAATTATTTTCAACTCATTGAACCAAATTTTATTCCTTGATATTAACCGTGTCTCTCGGATTTTTTAAATTCCACTCACAGAAGCGGTAAAATTAAGTTTTATGAAAAATTCAGTTTTTTAACTACCACTTAGTGGTTTCACTATTCATCAAAAAATGAAAGCTTCCATAAAAATACTAAAAATTAGGCCTAAGCTATATTTGATATTAAGAATTCAAAAATGATTTCTATTTTACGAAATTCATAACATGTCAGTTGCATTAATTAATTTAAAAATTAGTTCCCGTCATCAAAACAAATAGCGTGTTTTTAAGAGATAATAACTATCAAAAGATTGACACTTGTTTATAACTGGTTTAATGTGAAATTAAATCCAATGACCAACACTGTATTAAATTGTAAAAATATATTCTAAATATACTTTAAAACCACTCAAATTAATAATTTATCACTATTAATTATTTCTATTAAAAAAGTGCTTTTTAATTAAAATTTAGTAATTTTCACTGTTCAACAGAATATGAAAGTTATCCGAAAAGTTCCAAAATTTCACCCTAATCTAATTTCGATATTCCGAATCCAAAAATGAAGTCCATTTTGAAAAATAAAATTTACAAAATTTTAAAAAGTGGTTATTACTATTCATAACGGCTAGTTTTAATAATATTTTAATAGCATATCGTTGTTTAGTGAAACTCGGTATTGCGTACTACACACGCTATCGAGGAAGGTCGCGATTGCGTGTAATGCAAGGCATGTCAAGGATGCATGTTGTGCAAGCTACTTTTGGTGTAGCGTACAACCCAATACATTAATGAAAAGAATATTTTTCATAAAATCTCGGGGTGTTACATTCTACCCCCCTTAAAATGAATTTTTCCCTCGAAATTCGCCGGGGTTATAAATGGTTTACTACTTGAAAGTTTCTTTAATAGAAACCCTCATAGTAAAAAGGAATACCAAAACCATTCTTTAAAAACAAAAGTATGAAACGTAATGGTTACCCAAATAAACTAATCACTAGGTTTCCACATAGGTGAAAATATGGATATGGAAGAGAAATCTAACCATCATGTTATGATGGAGAGTGGTAGAGAACATGGCTATGGAAAATCCAGAAATCACAAAGCCATAAATTTTTGATGATCTAACGTACCATCTGATTCATCAGATATAAGCGCACTAGGACATCTTTTTTGGTTTTCAAGATCATTTCCCTAAGGTTGACGAAAATGGAATTAGAAGAAATACTTTCGTGATTTTGGTATAGTCTCACCGTTTGTCATTCTTTGGACAATTTCCACTTCATCACTTAAAGAAATGAAGTTGAATTTGTCATTCGTGATGTGTTAGAAGATCATGTGATAGAATGATGGGTCATTCCATCTGTCTCAAACAAAAGGTTAAAAAAGTTATCAAAAATATATATAAGTCCATCTATAGTGATATCAATCATATATGGTTCCTAAAATGAACTTATACTTCATATATCATACCGCTTAATAAAATAAAACTAGTTTCTACTAACCAAGGACTTCTTGTAGGCCAGTGGTAGGGGATAAAGGCCAGTCACACTTCGGTTGTGGGTTCGATTCCTATGACCTTGTCCGACGCGATGGGTTGTCGCCCGTCCTGCAGGTTGTCCTTTTTCTAAAAATACATTACAATAACATCCCATCAATAATATCGAAAAAACTTTTATCCTTAAACAATACTAACTTATGTCCAACATAGTCCATTCCAATCTTTAGGCTTATCCATAATACTATTGTCCAATCTCATATTATAGTGAAAACTATTACCAAAGAGTTCGTATAACAAGCATGTTAATACCATCGTTCATCCCCGTATATCATGAGATATGTATTGTTGGTCACATTCCAAGCATTCGAAGGACTTAATCATGTATTCTCTTGAAAAATGAATACCCATTGAACCTTAGTGAAAACATTAATGTAGTTAAAAGTTAACACTTTCCATATACCAAAATCCTCAAAATTCTATATACTCAAACCATGATATCACTTAGTCCTTATATCAATCATGAGCTCATGAATACTATCAAATATGTCATTTTCTCGTTTTCCCTTCATTATGCGCATATCAGCTTTTTTTCCAAAAATATCTCAATCACTTTCCATGGTTACCGGTATAAAATTATTGAAGACCACAATAGACCAATACATAAATATTCCAATACTAAACATTATTTTGAAATCCCATTACATAAACACTTAATCATTCCACCACATCTTTGTCATATTCAACATCACCAATGGTGATCACATGTGACTTACCTTTGTACTTTTCCTTAAGTGGTTGCTCTTGTCGATCATCACTAACCCTTGGATTAGGGCATTTATTAGCATAATGCCCCATTTCCTTGCACTTGAAGCATTGAAGTGTAGTAGGTTCATTCTGTGCATCCCTTCCTTTGTTTGCATCATTAGACATCTTCTTCCCATCATTGCGGCATTAAAATGCCCGATGACCTTTCTTTCCACATTTGAAACATTTACTTGTCCCTTAAAGACAATCTCCACCATGATTCTTTCCACACTTTGAGAAAAGGAAACATTCATCTTCTTTTCACCATTATTATGAGATTTCTCCTTGAACTCCACCTTTTGTTTCTTGTCAAAACTATGAGATGGATAAGTAACAGCAACATCCATTTCTACCTTGATAGCACAACGCAAAATTTCTTCATAGCTACTGAAGTATCTTATAGCTAATGCCCTACGAAGATTTGATTTTAAGCCACTGAAGAATCGATCAACTTTACTTTCAGGTTGGATGATAAATCCAGATACATACCTTGAAAGCCTTGTAAAATTCGCTTCGTATATACCAACAGATTTATCATCCTTTTTCTTTAGTTCAAAAAACTCCTCCATCTTTGTTCGAATAATATGAGGGAAGTACTTATTGAAAAATAAGTTCTTGAACTCGTCCCATTCCATGGACTCAATTTCATCTCTTGGCCTCATATTATTGATAAGATTCCACCATTGATCAGCTTCACCTTCCAAACGATATATTGCTAAGATGACTTTATCATGTTCAGAACTTTGAAGAACTGAAAATATCTTTTTAGTAGTACTGATCCATTGTTTAGCAACAAGTGGATCAGAAGACCCACTGAAAGAACGTGGACGTTGCCTCATGAAGGACTCAATAGAATATTGTTCCCTTCTCTGCTCATTTGGAAGTCCATAATGATTCGTAGCTTGTGTAATTATAGCAATAAGATTTTTCACTCCATCTCCCATAACATTTGTTTGTTCAGGAGGACAATCATTGCATTGTCCATTACATTGATCAACACGGTTCCTTCGGGTTTCAGCCATCGTCTAAAACCCAAAAATAATAGTGTGAGAGGCAAAAATCATGCTAGGGAAAACAACATAATAAAGGGGTAGTACCTTCAATATCTAACATCTTAGGTTTAATTCTATGATCGTTAGCGTAATTCTAGTACTATAACCTATACGTATACTTAACATTAGGGACATCACTAGACATACCTTATAAATATCTCTAGGGATCTCACTAACGTTTTCACATCCTAGTTTCCAAAGGTTGACTAAACCTTTCCTCTGATACCAACTGTAGAGACCTGAAGCCCGACGTACATGGACATTACATTAATTTTGCGGAATACTTAGTACATAATAAAAAAACACACACAAGGATCATAATAGTTTAGTGTCTTTGGAAACTCGGAATATAATCTTCTAATCGTGGTTAAAGATCTTCAACATCTCCCATAAAGATCTCCCTTTTTTACCTAAAACCTTTATTTATATCCATGGGAAAATAAAACATAAAAGGGTGAGCTCAAATACTCAGTAAGGGTAAACAAAAGAAATATCAATCACATCATTATCATAAGAACATAACATTTTGGAAATCTTAACCTGCAAAAGAGAGCATAATTTCATAACATGGGATAAATCATAGTAGTGAAATGAAATCCCAATAATCATATCTTAAAACATGAAACATTGTGGAATACACACATAATCATAGAGAGTCATATCTTATTAGTGAAGACTCATTGCCAAGACTATCTTAGTGGAGAAAGTTCATTTTTGAACCGAGTTCACTCCTCGTTTCAGTCCTGTTTCACTGAACTGGTATAACCTACCGTTCCAACCATGTCTATCTCATGAGATATAAAATCTTTACCCAATTCATTGGAGGGAGATATAGGTCCCAACCATCTCATAATGATACCGTTCTTATGTGTGCCACAAAATCATAAATCATACATCATTGCATAACCCATGTAGTAAAACTGGGATACTTAAACAACATGACGTCATAAAACAATTCATATAAGATAAAGGAATTCATAAAAATAATTCCATCACAACATAATCAAATCAATGTAATTATAGGGATAGAAACAGAACCCTATATTATCTTAGATGGAAAATAATTTTGATAAAACACTTGAACTCCATTCTTGAGGAAAATATCCTTTCTACTTCAAAAACATTTTTCCTTTCTTAACATGTCATACAATTATAAAATAAAAGAATTTGATTAAAAATAAACTTGAAAACTTGTAAAGGAATCTTATTGAAAATAATGTTTTAAAAATCCATTCAGGCCATATAAGTTAAAAAACATTCTTCGTACTTTTGTCGGAAAAGTCAAAAAGTACCTCATACGAAAAACCAAAAAAAGATTCCTTTCATATCTTTTACTAAAAACCCACTGAAAGGTAAAATTGGATTTAAAAAATTGTAGGTGGATGGTAATAATATTACATATTGAGGAAACATTGATGTGGATGATAAAATACACCCCAGTAAATACCAAAGTATAAACAATCTCGGATAAAAATGAGATTGTGATATTTCCCTTACCTTAGGTCTGATTTGCTTCGTATGTGTCCGAACCTCCGGTATAATGATTTAAATAATGTCATTGACATATTCCAGAATCATACTCATTGTTATGATATCATATATGGTTCACTTATGGCTTTATATTACCCGTTCTTTTGTAAATTCCATGTTAAAGAGCGTTTTGGGTAAAATTGTTTCATTTGTCATCCGTGTTTTGACTTGTAATTATTTATATGATTACTTAGATCATGATTACTTAATTCCAGAATATAAAACATGATTTATATATAATATATATTCAGAATATATATATATATATATAATAGATCAGTAAATGGAATGAAATACACCGTTCATGGAGACGGTAGACCGTTCGTACGCGTGAACGCTGTTTTCTTTTCTTTATTGAGTTGAATGACATTAAGTAGATGACATACATATATATACACATAAATCCAGAATCATTATTATTTCATATATTTCAATTTTACTTATTATATATACTTTATAATCATTCATGAATGGTTAACGTGGAGAATGAATCTCATCACGTCGTGCAGACGGTAGTCCGTACGTACGCACGAGCGATGATATCATTCTCATGATCATGGAATTGTATTGGAGTGTATGTATACTATTTCAGAATCGATATCACTTTAAAATAATCATATATAGTTAATATTTACACCATTATACCCATCCAAGTAAAGTGGTGGTGGAAAATAGATTACACCATGGCGTGGAGACGGTATTCCGTACGTACGCACACGCGGTGATTTCGTTTTCCGTAGGATGGATAGATGGTGAAATAAGGTTGTTTCATAATTATAATAACATATCAGTATATAATTGATACTGATGTTATTACTTCATAATGAAACAACCAAAGAAGAAGAAGTGGAAGAAGAAATAAAGATGAAAGAATTGGTAACGGACATTACCTCTTCTTTGAAGTACTTCTTTGAGACCTCCTTTTAAAGCACTAAAATAGGTCTTTGAAGAAGACCAGAACCTCTAGGATGTTTCTAGGGAAGTGGAGAGAAGAAATTGGCAGGGTTTGGCCGAGCTGGAAGGCTCAAGGTGGTGTGAGGAAGAGGGGGAGGAGGTGTCCTTTTATAAGGGAGGAGAGGGGCACCTTTGAATTAACTAAAAATATTATTTTATTATAAAGTCAATTTCGGTTTTAAATAGCTCCAAATTGAGTTATTTATAAGATAAGGTGGGGATGGGTCGAAATACACTCTTCCAATATAATTTAGAGAAGTTTAGGTCATTATATTAACCTTATCTTTTTGTTTTAGCTCTTAGTTAATTAGATTGACATTTACCATGTCACTTTGTATTTTTATATTATATAGTTAATAAACATACCATATACATCCAAGAGACCCCCCAGTTGTGTTTTATTAATATATATAACCTTATCTAATTCATTTGGCTGAACGTTAGATTTTTAGGAGTAAAATAATAATTAATAATATAATATTTGTTTTAAAAACTATTTTATGTCAATTTTGACACTATTCAATAGTTGATTTTTTTGAAACTCATAACAGAATGATTACTTCGACCAAAGTTAATTAAATAATTCCTAACATGTCATATTGACCTATAAAATTATTTTAATTCATAAAAAGTCTCAAATTACACTTATTTAGGTATTTATAAAATCAATTATTCTAATATTTCACTATTATGGTAATTACTGCATCATCATTGTATCATGAATAAATTAATTTATATAATGTCTAAAAATTACAAATAAAATACCATTATGTAGGAAATACTTTTAGCGTTCTAATGAATAATTATAGTCGAATTTATCTTATGTATAACCCCATATTAAAAATTATTTACTTATTAAACTTTGATTTTAACTATTTTAACCCTTCTTTAAATAAATTAATAATAAATGTCCTAATCTAATCCATGTGGGCCTAAATGGTCATATTTTATTCCTAAGGTTGTTTTTGGTCGAATTACACTTATCCAATAGAATTAGGACATGTGTTAGGGTAATAATAATATCATTTTTACCCTTAATTACCCCATTTATTTTTAACCGTGGTAAAAAAAGTAAAAAGTTACTATTCACCAAAAATTATTTTCATCTCATTGAACCACATTTTAGTCCTTGATATTAACCGTGTCACTCGGATTTTTGAAATTCCACTCACAGAAGTGGTAAAATTAAGTTTTATGAAAAATTCAGTTTTTTAACTACCACTCAGTGGTTTCACTATTCATCAAAAAATAAAAGTTTCCAGAAAAATACTAAAAATTAGGCCTAAGCTATATTTTATATTACGAATTAAAAAATGATGTCTATTTTACCAAATTCAGAACATATCAGTTTCATTAATTAATTTAAAAATTAGTTCTCGTCGTCAAAAAAAATAGCGTGTTTTTAAGAGATAATAACTATCAAAAAATTGACACTTGTTTATAACTGGTTTAAATGTGAAATTACATCAAATGACCAACATTGTATTAAATTGTAAAAATATATTCTAAATATACTTTAAAAACACTCAAATTAATAATTTATCACTATTAATTATTTCTATTAAAAAGTTCTTTTTAATTAAAATTTAGTAATTTTCACTATTCATCAGAATATGAATGTTATCCGAAAAGGTCCAAAATTTCACCCTAAGCTAATTTCGATATTCCGAATCCAAAAATGAAGTCCATTTTGGAAAATAGAATTTACAAAATTTTAAAAAGTGGTTATTACTATTCATAACGGCTAGTTTTAATAATATTTTAATAGCATATCGTTGTTTAGTGAAACTCAGTATTGCGTACTACACACGCTATCGAGGAAGGTCGCGATTGTGTGTAATGCAAGGCAAGTCAAGGATACCTGTTGTGCAAGCTCCTTTTGGTGTAGCGTAAAACACAAGACATTAATGAAAAGAATATTTTTCATAAAATCTCAGGGTGTTACATTCTACCCCCCTTAAAATTAATTTCTCCCTCGAAATTCGTCGGGGTTATAAATGGTTTACTATTTGAAAGTTTCTTTAATAGAAACCCTCATCGTAAAAAGGAATACCAAAACCATTCTTTAAAAACAAATGTATGAAACGTAACGGTTACCCAAATAAACTAATCACTGGGTTTCCACATAGGTGAAAATATGGATATGGAAGAGAAATCTAACCATCATGTTCTGATGGAGAGTGGTAGAGAACATGGCTATGGAAAATCCAGCAATCACAAAGCCATAAATGTGGGATGATCTAAGGTACCATCTGATTCATCAGATATAAGAGCACTAGGACAACATTTTTGGTTTTTAAGATCATTTCCCTAAAGTTGATGAAATTGGAATTAGAAGAAATACTTTCGTGATTTTGGTATAGTCTCACCGTTTGTCGTTCTTTGGACAATTTCCACTTCATCTCTTAAATAAATGAAGTTGAATTTGTCATTCGTGATGTGTTAGCAGATCATGTGATAGAATGATGGATCATTCCATCTGTCTCAAACAAAAGGTTAGAAAAGTTATCAAAAAATATATAAGTCCATCTATAGTGATATTAATCATATATGGTTCCTAAAATGAACTTATACTTCATATATCATACCGCTTAATAAAATAAAACTAGTTTCTACTAACCAGGGACTTCCTGTAGGCCAGTGGTAGGCGATAAAGGCCAGTTACACTTCGGTTGTGGGTTCGATTTCTACGACCTTGTCCGACGTGATGGGTTGTCACCCGTCCGGCAGGTTGTCCTTTTTCTAAAACTACATTACTATAACATCCCATCAATAATATCGAAAAAACTTTTATCCTTAAACAATACTAACTTATGTCCAACATAGTCCATTCCAATCTTTAGGCTTATCCATAATACTGCTGTCCAATCTCATATTGTAGTGAAAACGATTGCTAAAGAGTTCGTATAACAAGCATGTTAATACCATCGTTCATCCCCGTATATCATGAGATATGTCTTGTTGGTCACATTCCAAACATTCAAAGGCCTTAATCATGTATTCTATTGAAAAATTAATACCCATTGAACCTTAGTGAAAACATTAATGCAGTTAAAAGTTAACACTTTCCATATACCAAAATCCTCAAAATTCTATATACTCAAACCATGATATCACTTAGTCCTTATATCAATCATGAGCTCATGAATACTTTCAAATAGGTCATTTTCTCATTTTCCCTTCATTATGCGCATATCAGATTTTTTTCCAAAAATATCTCAATCACTTTCCATGGTTACCGGTAGAAAATTATTGAAGACCATAATAGACCAATACATAAAAATTCCAATACTCAACATTATTTTGAAATCCCATTATGTAAACACTTAATCATTCCACCACATCGTTGTCATATTAAACATCACCAATGGTGATCGCATGTGACTTCCCTTTGTCCTTTTCCTTAAGTGGTTGCTCATGTTGATCATCACTAACCCTTGGATTAGGGCATTTATTAGCATAATGCCCCATTTCCTTGCACTTGAAGGATTGAAGTGTAGTGGGTTCATTCTGTGTATCCCTTCCTTTGTTTGCATCATTAGACATCTTCTTCCCATCATTGCGGCATTCAAATGCCTGATTACCTTCCTTTCCACATTTGAAACATTTACTTGTCTCTTTAAGACAATCTCCACCATGCTTCGTTCCACACTTTGAGCATAAGGAAACATTCATCTTCTTTTCACCATTATTATGTGATTTCTCCTTGAACTCCACCTTTCGTTTCTTGTAAAAACTATGAGATGGATAAGTAACACCAACTTCCATTTCTACCTTGATAGCACAACGCACAATTTCTTCATAGCTACTGAAGTCTCTTATAGCTAATTCCCTTTGAAGATTTGGTTTTAAGCCACTGAAGAATTGATCAACTTTACTTTCAGGTTGGATGATAAATCCATATGCATACCTTGCAAGCCTTGTAAAATTCGCTTCGTATATACCAACAGATTCATCATCCTTTTGCTTTAGTTCAAGAAACTCCTTCTCCATCTTTGTTCGAAGAATACTAGGGAAGTACTTATTGCAAAATAAGTTCCTGAACTCGTCCCATTCCATGGACTCAATTTCATCTCATGGCCTCGTATTCTTGATAAGATTCCACCATTGATCAGCTTCACCTTCCAAACGATATACTACTAAGATGACTTTATCATGTTCAGAACATTGAAGAACTGAAAATATCTTTTCATTAGTACTGATCCATTGTTCACCAACAAGTGGATCAGAAGACACACTGAAATAAGTTGGATGTTGCCTCATGAAGGAATCAATAGAATATTGTTCCCTTCTCTGCTCATTTGGAAGTCCAGAATGATTCATAGCTTGTGTAAGTTTAGCAATAAGATTTTGCACTCCATCTCCCATAACATTTGTTTGTTCAGGAGGACAATCATTGTGTTGTCCATTGCATTTATCAACACGGTTCCTTCGGGTTCCAGCCATTGTCTAAAACCCAAAAAGAATAGTGTGAGAGGCAAAAATCATGCTAGGGAAAACAACATAATAAAGGGGGAGTACCTTCAATATCTAACATCTTAGGTTTTTTTCTATGATCATTAGCGTAATTCTAGTACTATAACCTATACGTATACTTAACCTTTGGGAAATCCCTAGACATACCTTATAAATATATCTAGGGATCTCACTAATGTTTTCGCATCCTAGTTTCCAAAGGTTGACTAAACCTTTCCTCTGATACCAACTATAGAGACCCGAAGCCTGACGTACATGGACATTACATTACTTTTTTAGAATACTTAGTACATAACAAAAACACACACACAAGGATCATAATAGTTTAGTGTCTTTGGAAACTCAGAATATAATCTTCTAATCGTGGTGAAAGATCTTCAACATCTCCCATAAAGATCTTCCTTTTTTACCTAAAACCTTTATTTATATCCATGGGAAAGGAAAACATAAAAGGGTGAGCTCAAATGCTCAGTAAGGGTAAACAAAAGAAATATCAATCACATAATTTTCATAAGAACATAACATTTTGGAAATCTTAACCTGCAAAAGAGAGCATAATTTCATAACATGGGATAAATCATAGTAGTGAAATGAAATCTCAATAATCATAACTTAAAACATGAAACTTTGTGTCATTCACACACAATCATAGAGAATCATATCTTATTAGTCAAGACTCATTGCCAAGACTATCTTAGTGGACAAAGTCCATTTCTGAACCGAGTTCACTCCTCGTTTCAGTCTTGTTTCACTGAACCGGTATAACCTACCGTTCCAGCCATGTCTATCTCATGAGATAAAAAAAATTTACCCAATGCATTGGAGGGAGATATAGGTCCCACACATCTCATAATGATACCATTCTTATGTGTTCCACAAAATCATAAATCATACATCATTGCAAAACCCATGTAGTAAAAATGGGATACTTAAACAACATGACATCATAAAACAATTCAAATAAGATAAAGGAATTCATAAAAATAATTCCATCACAATATAATCAAATAAATGTAATGATAGGGATAGAAATATAACCCTATATTATCTTATATGGAAAATAATTTTGATAAAACACTTGAACTCCATTCTTGAGTAAAATACCCTTTCTACTTCAAAAACAATTTTCCTTTATTAACATGTCATACAATTCTAAACTAAAATAATTTGATTAAAAATAAACTTGAAAACTTGTAAAGGAAGATTCTTGGAAATAATGTCTTAAAAATCCATTCATTCTGTATAAGTTAAAAAAACATTCTTCGTACTTTTGTCGGAAAAGTCAAAAAGTACCTCGTACAAAAAATGAAAAAAATATTCCTTTCATATCTTTTACTAAAAACTCACCGAAGGGTAAAATTAGATTTAAAAAATTGTAGGTGGATGGAAATAATATTACATATTGAGGAAACATGGATGTGGATGATAAAATACACCCCAGTAAATACCAAAGTATAACCAATCTCGGATAAAAATGAGATTGTGATATTTCACTTACCTTAGGTCTGATTTGCTTCTGTATGTGTCTAAACCTCTTGTATAATGATTTAAATACTGTCATTGACTTATTCCAGAATCATACTCATTGTTATGATATCATATATGGTTCACTTATGGCTTTATATTACCCGTTCTTTTGTAAATTCCATGTTAAAGAGCGTTTTGGGTAAAATCGTTTCATTTGTCATCGATGTTTTGACTTGTAATTATTCATATGATTACTTAGATCATGATTACTTAATTCCAAAATATAAAACATGATTTATATATAATATATATTCATAATATATATATATATAATAGATCAGTAAATGGAAAGAAATACACCGTTCATGGAGACGGTAGACCGTTCGTACGCATGAACGCTGTTTTCTTTTCATTATTGAGTTGAATGGCATTAAGTAGATGACAGAAATATATATACACATAAATACAGAATCATTATTATGTCATATATTTCATTATTACTTATTATATATACTTTATAATCATTCATTAATGGTTAACATGGAGAATGAATCTCATCGCGTCGTGGAGACGATAGTCCATACGTACGCACGAGCGATGATATCGTTCTCAAGATCGTGAAATTGTATTGGAGTGTATGTATACTATTTCAGAATCAGTATCAATTTACAATAATCATATATAGTTATTATGTACACCATTATACCCATCCAAGTAATGTGGTGGTGGAAAATAGATTACACCACGGCATGGAGATGGTATTCCGTGCGTACGCACACGCGGTGATTTCGTTTTCCGTAGGATGGATAGATGGTGAAATAAGGTTGTTTAATAATTATAATAACATATCAGTATATAATTGATACTGATGTTATTACTTCATAATGAGACAACCTAAGAAGAAGAAGTGGAAGACGAAATAAAGATGAAAGAATTGGTAACGGACATTACCTCTTCTTTGAAGTACTTCTTTGAGACCTCCTTTTAGGGCACTAAAATAGGTCTTTGAAGAAGACCAGAACCTCTAATATGTTTCTAGGGAAGTGTAGAGAATAAATTGGCAGGGTTTGGCCGATCTTGAAGGCTCAAAGTGGGGTGAGGAAGAGGGGGAGGAGGTGCCCTTTTATAAGGGTGGAGAGGGGCACCTTTGGAATAACTAAAAATATTATATTATTATAAAGTCATGTTCGAATTTAAATAGCTCCAAATTGAGTTATTTCAAAGATAAGGTGGGGATGGGTCTAAATACTCTAACCCAATAGAATTTAGACAATTTTAGGTCATTATATTATCCTTATCTTTTAGTTTTAACTCTTAGTTAATTAGATTGACATTTACCATGTCACTTTGTATTTTAATATTATATAGTTAATAAACTAACCATATACATCCAAGAGACCCTCCAAGTTGTGTTTTATTAATATATATAACCTTATATAAGTAATTTGGCAGAACCTTATATTTTTAGGAGTAAAATAAAAATTAATAATATAATATTTGTTTTAAAAATTATTTTATGTCAATTTTGACACTATTCAATAGTTGATTTTTTTGAAACTCATAACAGAATGATTACTTCGAAAAAAGTTAATTAAATCAATCATAAGATTTCATATTAACCTAGAAAATTATTTTAATTCATAAAAAGTCTCAAATTACACTTATTTAGGTATTTATAATATCAATTATTCTAATTTTTCGCTATTATGGTAATTACTGCATCATCATTGTGTCATAAATAAATTAAATTATTTAAAGTCTAAAAATTACAAATAAAAAACCATTATGTAGGAAATCCTTTTAGTGTTCTAATGAATATTTATAGTCGAATTTATCTTATGTATAACCTCATATGAAAAATTATTTACTTATTAAACCTTGATTTTAACTATTTTAACCCTTCTTTAAAAAAATTAATAATAAATGTCCTAATCTAATCCAAGTGGGCCTAAATGGTCATATTTTATTCCTAATGTTGTTTTTGGTCGAATTACACTTATCCAATAGAATTAGGACATGTGTTAGGGTAATAATAATATCATTTTTACCCTTAATTACCCCATTTACTTTTAACCGTGGTAAAAAAAAGTAAAAAGTTACTATTCACCAAAAAATATTTTCATCTCATTGAACCACATATTAGTCCTTCATATTAACCGTGTCTCTCAGATTTTCGAAATTCCAGTCACAGAAGCGGTAAAGTTAAGTCTTATGAAAAATTCAGTTTTTTAACTACCACTTAGTGGTTTCACTATTCATCAAAAAATGAAAGTTTCCAGAAAAATACTAAAAATTAGGCCTAAGCTATATTTGATATTAAGAATTCAAAAATGATGTCTATTTTACCAAATTCAGAACATATCAATAGCATTAATTAATTTCAAAATTAGTTCCCGTCGTCAAAACAAATAGCGTGTTTTTAAGAGATAATAACTATCAAAAGATAGACACTTGTTTATAACTGGTTTAAATGTGAAATTACATCCAATGACCAACATTGTATTAAATTGTAAAAATATATTCTAAATATACTTTAAAACCACTCAAATTAATAATTTATCACTATTAATTATTTCTATTAAAACAGTTCTTTTTAATTAAAATTTAGTAATTTTCACTATTCATCAGAATATGAAAGTTATCTGAAAAGTTCCAAAATTTCACCCTAAGCTAATTTCGATATTCCGAATCCAAAAATGAAGTCCATTTTGAAAAATAGAAATTTACAGAATTTTAAAAAGTGCTTATTACTATTCATAACGACTAGTTTTAATAATATTTTAATAGCATATCGTTGTTTAGTGAAACTCGGTATTGCGTACTACACACGCTATTGAGGAAGGTCGCGATTGTGTGTAATGCAAGGCAAGTCAAGGATGCGTGTTTTGCAAGTTCCTTTTGGTGTAGCGCACAACACAAGACATTAATGAAAAGAATATTTTTAATAAAATCTCAGGGTGTTACATTCTACCCCTCTCAAAATGAATTTCTCCCTCAAAATTCGTCGGGGTTATAGATGGTTTACTACTTGAAAGTTTCTTTAATAGAAACCCTCATCAGAAAAAGGAATACCAAAACCATTCTCTAAAAACAAATATTATGAAACGTAACGGTTACCCAAATAAACTAATCACTGTGTTTCCACATAGGTGAAAATATGGATATGGAAGAGAAATCTAACCATCATGTTCTGATGGAGAGTAGTAGAGAACATGGCTATGGAAAATCCAGCAATCACAAATCCACAAATTTGTGATGATCTAAGGTACCATCTGATTCATCAGATATAAGAGCACTAGGACAACATTTTTTGTTTTCAAGATCATTTCCCTAAAGTTGATGAAATTGGAATTAGAAGAAATACTTTCATGATTTTGGTATAGTCTCTCTGTTTGTCATTCTTTGGACAATTTCCACTTCATCTCTTAAAGAAATGAAGTTGAATTTGTCATTTGTGATGTGTTAGCAGATCATGTGATAGAATGATGGGTCATTCCATCTGTCTCAAGAAAAAGGTTAGAAAAGTTATCAAAAAATATATAAGTCCATCTATAGTGATATTAATCATATATGGTTCCTAAAATTAACTTATACTTCATATATCATACCGCTTAATAAAATAAAACTAGTTTCTACTAACCAGGGAATTCTTGTAGGCTAGTGGTAGGCGATAAAGGCCAGTCACACTTCGGTTGTGGGTTCGATTCCTACGACCTTGTCCGATGCGATGGGCTGTCGCCCGTCCTGCAGGTTGTCCTTTTTCTAAAACAACATTACTATAACATCCCATCAATAATATCGAAAAAACTTTTATCTTTAAACAATACTAACTTATGTCCAACATAGTCCATTCCAATCTTTAGGATTATCCATAATACTGTTGTCCAATCTCATATTATAGTGAAAACGATTACCAAAGAGTTCGTATAACAAGAATATTAATACCATCGTTGATCCCCGTATATCATGTGATATGTCTTGTTGGTCACATTCCAAGCATTTGAAGGCCTTAATCATGTATTCTCTTGAAAATGAATACCCATTGAACCTTAGTGAAAACATTAATGCAGTTAAAAGTTAACACTTTCCATATACCAAAATCCTCAAAATTTTATATACTCAAACCATGATATCACTTAGTCCTTATATCAATCATGAGCTCATGAATAATATCAAATATATCATTTTCTCGTTTTCCCTTCATTATGCACATATCATCTTTTTTCCAAAAATATCTCAATCACTTTCCATGGTTACCGGTATAAAATTATTGAAGACCACAATAGACCAATACATAAATATTCCAATACACAATATTATGTTTAAATCCCATTACCTAAACACTTAATCATTCCACCACATCGTTGTCATATTCAACATCACCGAAGGTGATCGCATGTGACTTCCCTTTGTCCTTTTCCTTAAGTGGTTTCTCATGTTGATCATCACTAACCCTTGGATTAGGGCATTTATTAGCATAATGCCCCATTTCCTTGCACTTGAAGCGTTGAAGTGTAGTAGGTTCATTCTGTGTATCCCTTCCTTTGTTTGCATCATTAGACATCTTCTTCCCATCATTGCGGCATTCAAATGCCCGATGACCTTCCTTTGCACATTTGAAACATTTACATGTCCCTTTAAGACAATCTCCACCATGCTTCTTTCCACACTTTGAGCATAAAAAACATTCATCTTCTTTTTACCATTATTATGAGATTTCTCCTTGAACTCCACCTTTCATTTCTTGTGAAAACTATGAGATGGATAAGTAACACCAACTTCCATTTCTACCTTGATATCACAATGCACAATTTCTTCATAGCTACTGAAGTATCTTATAGCTAATGCCCTTCGAAGATTTGGTTTTAAGCCACTGAAGAATCGATCAACTTTACTTTCAGGTTGGATGATAAATCCAGATGCATACCTTGCAAGCCTTGTAAAATTCGCTTCGTATATACCAACAGATTCATCATCCTTTTGCTTTAGTTCAAGAAACTCCTTCTCCATCTTTGTTCAAAGAATACGAGGGAAGTACTTATTAAAAAATAAGTTCTTGAACTCGTCCCATTCCATGGACTCAATTTCATCTCTTGGCCTCATATTATTGATAAGATTCCACCATTGATCAGCTTCACCTTCCAAACGATATACTACTAAGATGACTTTATCATGTTCAGAACATTGAAGAACTGAAAATATCTTTTCAGTAGTACTGATCCATTGTTCATCAACAAGTGGATCAGAAGACCCACTGAAAGAAGGTGGACGTTGCCTCATGAGGGACTCAATAGAATATTGTTCCCTTCTCTGCTCATTTGGAAGTCCAGAATGATTCATATCATGTGTAAGTATAGCAATAAGATTTTGCACTAAATCTCCCATAACATTTGTATGTTCAGGAGGACAATCATTGCATTGTCCGTTGCATTGATCAACACGGTTCATTCGGGTTCCAGCCATCATCTAAACCCCAAAAAGAATAGTGTGAGAGGCAAAAATCATGCTAGGGAAAACAACATAATAAAGGGGGAGTACCTTCAATATCTAACATCTTAGGTTTAATTCTATGATCGTTAGTGTAATTATAGTACTATAACCTATACGTATACTTAACCTTTGGGACATCCCTAGACATACCTTAGAAATACCTCTAGGGATCTCACTAAAGTTTTCGCATCCTAGTTTCCAAAGGTTGACTAAACCTTTCCTCTGATACCAACTTTAGAGACCTGAAGCCTGATGTACATGGACATTACATTACTTTTGCGGAATACTTAGTACATAACAAAAACACACACACAAGGATCATAATAGTTTAGTGTCTTTGGAAACTCGGAATATAATCTTCTAATCGTGGTGAAAGATCTTCAACATCTCCCATAAAGATCTTCCTTTTTTTTACCTAAAACCTTTCTTTATATCCATGGGAAAAGAATACATAAAAGGGTGAGCTCAAATGCTCAGTAAGGGTAAACAAAAGAAATATCAATCACATCATTTTCATAAGAACATAACATTTTGGAAATCTTAACCTGCAAAAGAGAGCATAATTTCATAACATGGGATAAATCATATCAGTGAAATGAAATCCCAATAATCATAACATAAAACATGAAACATTGTGGAATACACACATAATCATAGAGAATCATATCTTATTAGTCAAGACTCATTGCCAAGACTATCTTAGTGGACAAAGTCCATTTCTGAACCGAGTTCACTCCTCGTTTCAGTCCTGTTTCACTGAACCGGTATAACCTACCGTTCCAGCCATGTCTATCTCATGAGATTGAAACGCACGGCCTATTTTCGCCTATCGACCGGTCAAAGTTCTGGTGCTCTGCTAATGTGTATTGCAGCACTCGGGTCGAATCCTCGGTGATGGTACTTCGTAATAGTCGATTGTTTTTAGTTGATTGTATTTTGATTGGGGGGGGTTTGTTTGCAGAGCTTAATTGAAATGTTTAATGAATGATTTTTAATTTAACAATTTGATAAATATTGGGGTGAGTTCATCATTTGGTTAGTTAAGCTTGTGATATCCTTGAGCTTTGCTTTATATTGCATTTAAATTAACACCCATGACACAAGATGATGTTGATTGGAATTCCTAAGTGTTAAGGCTTTAATCCAAGCCTTAAATTAACTTAGGGTTCTAATCTTGATCAAATATTGTTTATGGTAGTGTATTTATGGTTCCAATAATCCATGGAAACCACACGTTAAACAAATCAAGTCATTAATCCATGACATGCTAAGTCCAACATACACAATGTTAATTCAACGAATACTCATCGAGAAAAAGCTCTCAATCGCTTAACATACCTAAATTAAAACTCACCCCAATGAGAAATTTACTCAGCCATTATGATGTATATTAATATGGTAATATATTTTTATGGTGATGAATTATAAAGAGAAGAAAAAGAAAGGGACAAGATAAGAGTAGTGTGCCGAACACACACACGAAATATTTTGAGAATCAAAAATGGAATTTCGATTGAATGAGGAAGCAAGATAAGGTACTGTAATTTAAAATGATTCAAACTATTTTAAGACCATGAATATTATAATACAGAAGGTGGAGGAGAATAAGAGATTTTGAAGAAGAAACTTTCATTAAAAAAGAATTACAAAATAAAGGACTTACAAAATTACAAAAATGAAGAACACAAAAGTAAGTGAAAACAAAGAGAGGAGTAAAGGTCTCTCAAGTGAAAACTTGAGTATGGCAGGTCCTCCCAAGCCTTTATCAAAGCTTTGGTCGTGCCAATATGATCTCCTCTCTTCTGAAATGCCAACCCCTCTCAAGGAGAGAAGGAGAGAGTATTTATAGCCCAAGGAGTGGACTGTTTGCATTCCCAATCTGTCCTTCCACTTGCATCGTCAATTTGGAAATTCAGACAGCCGAATCTTCAAATATCTCCTTCTTCAAAGTTGTAGACAATAATGTTTTCCCACTACTCTCATAATTTGGAGTCATTTGGACGTAAGGATAAAAAGTTATGGCCGGTTTCATAAACAAACCTAAACTGTCCATTTCAATCCAGTCTTTTTGAAGTCCATAATGTGAAAGGGTTTTTGAATATTAAGATGCCTTCAAATCCGAATGGTTTCTTCAACAAAGTCGGCCGCCTACATCGCCTCTTTCTCACTGAAAAATCTCAGCTCTCTTGGATGATTACATCAGGAGATATGTCATGCATAATGTACTGATTTTCATTCTCGGCCAGAATGGTGGGATAGACTTCAAAGATTTATTTGGGCCCCTTGTACTTGGATTTGGGCCATGAAATTTTTATCCAAGATGACATGTAGTGTCCCCCGAATTATGGTGGAGAGTTAAGGTTTTTGGACTTCTTTATTGAGCCCAGTAAATAAATCTTCAATGCTGGTCCAGTTTGTTCACAGATTCTTTGGTCTTGTTTGTGAGGACCATATGACCCTTCAAATGGCAGAATTGGATCATGGTGCCTTCTAATGAAATGTTTTATATTGAAAGTAGAATCCTAAAAAAGAAGAACCACACAATTTGGATCAGTATATTGATAGTTATAATTAAAACATTAAACTGACTCAATTTGACTACTTCTAAAAATGCTCAAATATTATACTTAATATTAAAACATTAATATTTCACACAAATTATGCACATTTCATATAAAATAAGTAAAGGGGGAATATAATAAGTCATGAAAATATTAATAACATCAACTCCCCCACACTTATATTTGCGCGTGTCCTCATGTGCAACAAATATAAAAACATGACAAAATCATTTTCACTCACCAACAAATATTAAAATTTTGTTTTCTCCAATCAGGGGAGGTTTAGACTATTTCACTCATCCATATTGAATTCCATCACAAATTTGGTTCACAATAATGCATCAGAAACAATTCATTTTTTCATGTTCAAGGTTTAAATTGGAAAATGTAGGCACTCAAAACTTACTCCTCTCAAGATGATAAAAATGTATTTTAGGAGGTTCACTCATTCACCAACAAAAAGTGAAAATCAAGAGTTTGTAAGAGCTCTCAGCTTCCATTCCCAAATCTAATGTGTAAAAGAATAAAGAGGTCTTTTAAGGGGTTTTTCAGTGGCTATGGGACGGTAGGTATATAATGTCCAAAGGAAAAGAGGGGTTAAAAACACCAACATGGAAAAATCAATGCACATTTTTTTGAAATTTGATTTGAAATGAAATAGAAACACATATTTACAAGGGCATGAATGTGTGATGAATGAAAAGTGAGGGAGATAGAAAATGGAATAGGGTGGGATGATGGAATATGTACAACATGGAAGACTTCCAATAATTACACAATACAAGATGATTCAAGTGTTCTTTTTTTCTTTTTTTCCTTTTTTTTCGAAAGTTGTGCTTGAAACAAGTCTCACAGTCATCTCCCAACCCATGTTTGATCTTCTCATGGAACTAATTTTAGTAGTTATAACACGATCAAATGTTGATGATGAATGAATTTTGACCCACCCAAGACACAACCCATTCCTTTTTTTTCATTTTTTTATAATTTTTTTCATTTTTGTTTGAACACTTTTCAATGACTTTTGTACAAATGAAAATTACACATATACACCCCAAAGATCATAGAATTACAACCTCTCCCCCACACTTGAATGGATTCTTTCCCTCAAGCATATGATGACACATTGGAAATCAATGAAAGTACGCCCAAAAATGAAGTCCATTCCCCCCACACTTAAATTTCAATAAATTGTACAATGAAAATCCATGAAGATGTTGGGTGGGACAAGGTATTAGGCTTGTAATGTGGCTATCAAAATAATGGTTTTCATAGGCTCAAAGGGGCTTTCAAAAGTAGGATCAATGTAAGGGTAACGGGAGGCTATTTGGCTATTCTGATTCTCATGTGGCTTAGAAAATGCCTCTATCATATTAATGCACACAAAAGATGGAAATTCAGCTCGAAGGTCCACAAACTCAAGACTCACAATCATTGGTGAAGACACACAATGAAAAATATGGCCATAGATGACCTTGGCATGAAGGATAATGTTATTCCTCACGGTAGGGGAGAATCTTTTTCCACCAAAAATTGTTCATTCAAAATGTTTGTTATTGACACAAAATTGTTTACCCAAGTTTGAGATAAAAATTCAATATATTTGAGTTTAAAACAAGCCCTTTGACTCCCCAAAATTGGTTGGACAGAATTTCAATATTGTATGATGAGTAATTATGACACCCCTTTTTTTAATTTTCATTTTTTTAATTAATTTTTTTTTTTAATTTTTTTTTAATGACACATCCACAAAAAAGAGAAAATAGAAAAAAGGTTGTGGAAGAATGTTGTAAAAAAATGAGAGGGAGAGAGGAAGAAGAAGAAATAGAGAGAAGAAGAGAGGGAAGAGAGTTTGAGGAAAGAGAGAGTTAAAGGGAAAGAGGTGCCCCCTGGTTTGGATTTGGCGGGTCTCCATCCAGTGGTGGTTCTATTGAAGTGGATGGGGTTTTGATGGAAGTCGACGTGGTTCCTGGATTGTGAGACCTCTCATGGTGATGCTTTAACCGATGTCCGTTAACCGTGAATGTTCTTTTTGAAGAAGGGTCTTGGACTTTCACTGCACCAAATGGGTAAACATTAGTAATAATAAAAGGTCCATCCCAACGAGAATTGAGCTTACCTGGGTGAAGTTGAAATCGAGAATTGAAGAGCATTACCTTTTCACCTTCATGAAATAACTTTTGAAGAATGTTCTTGTCATGGAGTGACTTTGACTTTTCTTTGTAGAGAATGGAGTTCTCATACGAATCGAGTCGAAGCTCCTCTAATTCAGTCAACTGCAACAATCTTTCTTCACCAGATTTTTCACAATCAAAATTACAAGTTTTGACAGCCCAAAATGACTTATGTTGGATTTCAACTGGTAAATGACAGGCTTTACCAAAAACTAGCCTAAATGGAGACATCCCAATGGGTGTCTTATAGGCTGTTCGATAGGCCCAAAGTGCTTCACCAAGTCTATCGGGCCAGTCTTTTCTTGTGGGCTTAACAATTCTTTCAAGCACTCTTTTCACTTCTCTGTTAGAAAGTTCAGCCATTCCATTTGTTTGAGGGTGATATGCAGTGGATGTTTTATGTACAACCCCATTCTTTTTCAAAAGTGACTCCATGGTTCTATTATAGAAATGAGTTCCTAAGTCACTTATCAAAGCACGTGGTGTTCCGAATCGATGGAAGATATGGGTTTTGAAGAACTCACTCACAGTTTGAGCATCATCTTTCCTAGTGGGTTTGGCCTCGACCCACCTAGAAACATAGTCAACGGCACGGAGAATGTAGGATAATCCATTGGAAGGGGGAAAAGGTCCCATGAAATCGATGCCCCAAACATCGAAAAGCTCACAGAAGATTAATGGCTATTGAGGCATTTCGTTTCTTTTGGAAATTGTGCCAAACTTTTGGCAAGTGGGACATGATTGACAGAACTCGTGTGAGTCCTTGAAGAATGAAGGCCAAAAGAATCCAGAATCTAGGACCTTTCGAGAAGTCCTTTGTGGTCCAAAGTGGCCACCTCCAGGAATTTAGTGGCAGAATTCCAAGATGGAGGATTGTTTAGTTTCATCAACACATCTCCTAATTACCATGTCAGCCCCGGTTTTCCAAAGTTTATTATCTTCCCAAAAATAATGCTTTGAATCACTTTTCATCTTTTCTTATTGTTCTTTTGAAAAATATTCAGGGAAAACACCGGAAACCAAGTAATTGACAATTGGGGAATACCATGGTAACTTTGGAGTGAGAGAGGAGAGGTGTTCAGTTGGAAATTCAGGATCAATTATTTCAAAATGAGAAGAATTAGAAATTCTACTCAGGTGGTCAGCCACAGGGTTTTCTTTTCCAGGTTTATCTTTTATCACAAGGTCAAACTCTTGGAGCATTAAAATCCATCTTATTAGCCTTGGTTTGGAATCACTTTTCTTAAGTAAGAACTTTAATGCTGAGTGGTCCGTGAAGATGATGATTTTGGCACCTAAGAGATAGGGCCAAAATTTATCCAAGGCAAAAACCACAGCTAAAAGTTCTTTTTCAGTCACAGTGTAGTGTGATTGAGTTTCATCCAATGTTTTTGAGGCATAAAAGATGACATGAGGAATGTTTTCTCTTATTTGACCAAGAACAGCCCCAATGGCCCTATCAGAAGCATCACACATCAATTCAAATGGTAAGGACCAATCTGGGGGTTGGATTATTGGAGCAGATGTGAGAGCAGATTTGAGTTCAATGAAGGCTCTCTTGCAAGCCTCATCAAAATTGAATGTGACATCATTTTGAAGTAAACGAGTGAGTGGGAGGGAAATCTTGCTGAAGTTCTGAATGAATCGCCGATAGAAACCGGCATGACCAAGGAAGGACCGAATGTCTCGAACTGATTTGGGTTCAGGAAGTGATTGGATCACCTCAATTTTGGCTGGATCAACTTGGATACCCTCTTGAGAAATTATGTGCCCTATAACAATCCCATTTGAAACCATGAAGTGACATTTTTCAAAATTCAGCACAAGGTTGCACTTGACACACTTTTGAAGGACCAAAGAGATTGAATGTAAGCAAGATTCAAATGACTCTCCATAAATGGTAAAGTCATCCATGAAGACCTCCATGCAATTCTCAATGAATTCAGAAAAGATACTCATCATACACCGCTGGAATGTTGCAGGAGCATTAAAAAGGCCAAAAGGCATTCGCCTATAGGCATAGGTTCCAAAGGGTCAAGTGAATGTGGTCTTTTCTTGGTCTTGAGGTGCGATTGGAATTTGGAAGTAGCCGGTGTAACCATCAAGAAAGCAATAGTGTGACTTTCCGGCCAATCTCTTAAGCATTTGGTCAAGGAAAGGAAGTGGGTAGTGATCTTTTCGTGTTTCAGCATTCAATTTGCGATAATCGATGCACACACGCCATTTGTTTTTCACTCGAGTTGTGACCACTTCTCCATGTTCATTTGTGACAACTATTATCCCTCCCTTCTTAGGAACGACTTGAATTGGACTAACCCATTCACTATCAGAAATTGGGTAGATAATACCATCTTGAAGAAGCTTGGTAATCTCTTCCCTAACTACCTCAAGTATGAGTGGATTGAGTCTTCTTTGAGTTTGCCTAATTGGTTTGGATGCTTCCCCTGATGGATGTGATGCATGCAAAGGGCAGGGTTGATTCCTGAAATATCCTCTATGGTCCAACCTAAGGCATTTTTGTTTTCCTCTAACACTTGAACAAGTTGGGACTCCTCAGTTTCAGAAAGTGAAGCAGAGATAATGACAGGGTAGGAGGGATCATGGAAAAGGAATGCATACTTGAGGTGTGAAGGAAGTGGTTTTAGATCAGTTTCAGCCTTGATTTGAGAGCTAGACAAGTTAGGAGTAGGAGAAGGGATTCCATATGGTTTTGGATCATTTTCCTCAACACTGTCCAAGGTGGAGCAGTAGAGATTAGAGTTGATGTGGGATTCAAGAGAGTTTTCAAGTTCCTCTAGATTGATGGAGTCTATGAATGAGAGGTCCACATCAACTTCACCATTTATGACTTTGTTAATCATGGTGCAGATTTCACAAGATCCTTTATCATTAGAACATGAAGAACATGGTGGATTGGGGTTCGATTGAATCTTAGAAGTGTCCTCAAAAGCATGGATTGAGAATGCAGAGTGATCCTCATATGGGTATCGCATGGCTTGGAAAATGTTGAACTTGACCAGTTGGTCACCGAATTCCATGGATAAGATGCCTGAATGGACATCAATCTTTGTTCTCGTAGTCATGAGGAATGGTATTCCTAGAATTAGGGGAGATCGAGAAGAGGTCGTCTCACCATCCATGTCAAGGACATAGAAATCAGCTGGGAAGATAAGATCATTGACCCGAACAAGAACATCCTCAATTATCCCCTCAGGACTGGCAGTGCTTCGATTGGCTAATTGAATGACAACACCCGTTGGGTGCAAGGGACCTAGACTAAGGTTGGAGAAAATGGATTTGGGCATGACATTTATTGAGGCTCCAAGGTCTATGAGTGCATCATCAAAGTTGGAAATCCCTATTTGACATAGAACCGTGAAGGTCCCTGGATCTTTGCACTTCATGGGAATGGACTATTGGGTTGAAACATTTTCAATGTTCCTAAGTTGCCTCTTATGGGTGCACAATTCCTTAAGAAACTTGGCATACTTAGGGATTTGTTTGATGGCATCTAAGAGGGGGATGTTCACTTCAACACGTCTAAACATGTCAAGCATTTCACGATCAGGTTCAAAGGACTTCTTAGGCTTGGAGATGGCTTGAGGAAAAGGAATTGGGTTCCTTAGAGGAATGGAAGGAGGTGAAGGAGTGGATTCAAGTTCCTTTTCCAGCTTTTTGTTCTTTTCATTTTCTAGATCAACATCGAAAGGGGAGGTAGAGCAATCAGCATGGGGCATTGCAATTTGCTTTCCCGATCTAAGTGCAATTGCACTTACATTACCCTTAGGGTTGGGTAATGGTTGAGCTGGGAGTTGGGATGAATTGGATGGTTGTTGCTGACTCAGGTGGGATGCAAGTTGACCTATTTGGGTTTCAATGTTCTTGAGGCTATAACGGGTGAAGGAAGCAAGATCCTCTACAGCACTTTCCCATGGTTGTTTAGAAGAAGAGGCTTGTCCCAAATTGGGTTGGCCTTGATTTTGGTTCTTGGGAAAGCGATTGTATTGGGTGGGGAATTGGGAAGGCTCGTTAGGATAGTGGAATCCAGGAGGAGGATTGTTCCTTTGGGGTTGAGGAACAAAAGGATAAGGTTGATGGATGTTACCACCACTTTGACCATATTGGAACTGGTTTGGATTTTGATGAGGGAACTGAGGAGGATGAGAAATGGGATTACCATACCTCAGAGGTGGGTTAAAGGTAGAAGAGAAGGGCTCAGAGTGGGGTTGGTTGAAGTTTCTAACAAACTGACCTGATTGTTGAGGGTTGAAGTTTCGCTGAGCATATGCCGCATTGAGCTCCATTGGACTAGATGAATCAGATGGATCATCTTGAAGTTGTGGACATGTGTCAGTCGGATGAGATGGAAAGTTGCAGATTCCACAATTCTTGATAGGTCCAGGGAATAGTGACTGTGGAGAAGATGAGGTTGGGGCTTTGGTAGCCACCGCTAGTTGACGCACAAGACCTGTAAGTTCACTCATCCACTCAGTCATCTTGTTGGGCTCTATGGATTGATTCTCTTGGGCTTGTTTCACTTGATCATGTGCTCGAGTATGGAATTGCTGCGTGTTTGCAGCCATGTTACTTATGAGTTCTCGTGCAGCTGCAGGAGTTTTGTCAATAAGAGCACCGCCACTTGCGGCATCAATGAGAGTTCGCTCCATAGCCAATAACCCCTCATAGAAGTATTGGATCAGGAGTTGGTCAGGGATTTGATGGTGTGGACAAGTTGCCACAAGCTTTTTGAACCTCTCCCAATACTCATGGAGTGATTCGTTAGGGAATTGACGGATGCCGCTTATTTCCTTTCGGATAGAAGCTGTTCGAGAAGCAGGAAAGAATTTCTCTAGAAAGAGACGCTTCATGTCATTCCATGTAGTTATAGAACCAGGAGGGAGGTAGTAGATCCATGACTTGGCAGAGTCAGCTAGGGAGAAAGGGAAAGCTCTAAGCTTGATTTGTTCTTCAGAAACCCCATGAGGCTTCATGGTAATGCATACTACTTGGAACTCTTTAAGGTGAAGATGTGGATCCTCACCGGCTAGCCCGTGAAAATGAGGGAGAAGATGAATCAAACCCGACTTGAGTTAGAATTCAGCCTCTATGTTTGGATATTGAATACCAAGAGGTTGGTAATTCATATCAGGGGCAGCGAGTTCTTTTAGGGTTTGTTCCCTAAGATTGGCCATTTCAATTTCAATTGGTTGGATGAGGACTGGTTCTTGAATTATTTGAGTATCTCTTATGTTCCTCCTAAGTTGGCGAAGTGTTCGCTCAATTTCAGGGTCAAACAAATCCGAGGGATTGTTTGGAAGGCTACGGGGCATTCAGAGAGATTTTGGAAGAAAGAGGAAGACGGGTTTTTCTTTGTATTTTTTCAGTTTATGATTTTTAAGAGGAAGACGGGTTTTTCTTTGTGTTTTTTTTTCAATTTTTTTAAACTTTTGTATTTTTTTGGGTTTTTTTTACAATAACCAGAAACTAATGGCTACTTAAAGCACCATCCCCAGCAACGGCGCCATTTGAAACGCACGGCCGATTGTCGCCTATCGACCGGTCAAAGTTCTTGTGCTCTGCTAATGTGTATAGCAGCACTCGAGTCGAATCCTCGGTGATGGTACTTCGTAATAGTCGATTGTTTTTAGTTGATTGTATTTTGATTGGGGGGGTTTGTTTGCAGAGCTTAATTGAAATGTTTAATGAATGATGTTTAATTTAACAAGTTGATAAATATTGGGGTGAGTTCATCATTAGGTTAGTTAATCTTTTGATATCCTTGAGCTTTGCTTTATATTGCATTTAAATTAACACCCATGACACAAGATGATGTTGATTAGAATTCCTAAGTGTTAAGGCTTTAATCCAAGCCTTAAATTAACTTAGGGTTCTAATCTTGATCAAATATTGTTTATGGTAGTGTATTTATGGTTCCAATAATCCATGGAAACCACACGTTAAACAAATCAAGTCATTAATCCATGACATGCTAAGTCCAACATACACAATGTTAATTCAACGAATACTCATCGAGCAAAAGCTCTCAATCGCTTAACATACCTAAATTAAAACTCACCCCAATGAGAAATTTACTCAGCCATTATGATGTTTATTAATATGGTAATATATGTTTATGGTGATGAATTATAAAGAGAAGAAAAAGAAAGGGACAAGATAAGAGTAGTGTGCCGAACACACACACGAAATATTTTAAGAATCAAAAATGGAATTTAGATTGAATGAGGAAGCAAGATAAGGTACTGTAATTTAAAATTATTCAAACTATTTTAAGACCATGAATATTATAATACAGAAGGTGGAGGATAATAAGAGATTTTGAAGAAGAAACTTTCATTAAAACAGAATTACAAAATAAAGGACGTACAAAATTACAAAAATGAAGAACACAAAAGTAAGTGAAAACAAAGAGAGGAGGAAAGGTCTATCAAGTGAAAACATGAGTATGGAAGGTCCTCCCAAGCCTTTGGCAAAGCTTTGGTCGTGCCAATATGATCTCCTCTCTTCTGAAATGCCAACTCCTCTCAAGGAGAGAAGGAGAGAGTATTTATAGCCCAAGGAGTGGACTGTTTTCATTCCCAATCTGTCCTTCCACTTGCATCGTCAATTTGGCAATTCAGAAAGCCGAATATTCGAATATCTCCTTCTTCAAAGTTGTAGACAATAATTTTTTCCTACTAATCTCAAAATTTGGAGTCATTTGGACGTAAGGATAAAAGGTTATGGCCGGTTGCATAAACAAACCTAAACTGTCCATTTCAATCCAGTCTTTTTGAAGTCCATACTGTGAAAGGGTTTTTGTATATTAAGATGCCTTCAAATCCGAATGGTTTCTTCAACAAAGTCGGCCGCATACATCTTCTCTTTCACACTGCAAAATATCAGCTCGCTTGGATGATTACATCAGGAGATATGTCATTCATACTATACTTATTTTCATTCTCGGCCAGAATGGTGGGCTGGACTTCAAAGATTTATTTGGGCCCCTTGTACTTGGATTTGGGCCATGAAATTTTTATCCAAGATGACATGTAGTGTCCCCCGAATTATGGTGGAGAGTTAAGGTTTTTGGACTTCTGTATTGAGCCCAGTAAATAAATCTTCAAGGCTGGTCCAGTTTGTTCACAGATTCTTTGGTCTTGTTTGTGAGGACCATATGACCCTTCAAATTGCAGAATTGGATCATGGTGACTTCTAATGAAATGTTGTATATTGAAATTAGAATCCTAAAAAAGAAGAACCACACAATTTGGATCAGTATAGTGATAGTTATAATTAAAACATTAAACTGACTCAATTTGACTACTTCTAAAAATGCACAAATATTATACTTAATATTAAAACATTAATATTTCACACAAATTATGCACATTTAATATAAAATAAGTAAAGGGGGAATATAATAAGTCATGAAAATATTAATAACATCAGAGATATAAAATCTTTACCCAATGCATTGGAGGGAGATATATGTCCCACCCATCTCATAATGATACCATTCTTATGTGTGCCACAAAATCATAAATCATACATTATTGCATAACCCATGTAGTAAAAATGGGATACTTAAACAACATGACATCAAAAAACAATTCATATAAGATAAAGGAATTCATAAAAATAATTCCATCACAACATAATCAAATAAATGTAATGATAGGGATAGAAATAGAACCCTATATTATCTTAGATGGAAAATAATTTTGATAAAACACTTGAACTCCATTCTTGAGGAAAATATCCTTTCTACTTCAAAAACATTTTTCCTTTCATAACATGTCATACAATTCTAAACTAAATTAAGTTGATTAAAAATAAACTTGAAAACTTGTAAAGGAAGCTTCCTGGAAATAATTTTTTAAAAATCCATTGATGTCGTATAAGTTAAAAAAATCATTCTTCGTACTTTTGTCGGAAAAGTCAAAAAGTACCTCGTACGAAAAACAAAAATAAGATTCCTTTCATATCTTTTACTAAAAACTCACCGAAGGGTAAAATTGGGTTTAAACAATTGTAGGTGGATGGAAATAATATTAAATATTGAGGAAACATGGATGTGGATGATAAAATACACCCTAGTAAATATCAAAGTATAAACAATCTCAGATAAAAATGAGATTGTGATATTTCCCTTACCTTAGGTCTGATTTGCTTCGTATGTGTCCGAACCTCCTGTATAATGATTTAAATCATGTCATTGACTTATTCCAGATTCATACTCATTGTTATGATATCATATATGGTTCACGTATGGCTTTATATTACCGGTCCTTTTGAAAATTCCATGTTAAAGAGAGTTTTGGGTAAAATCGTTTCATTTGTCATCCGTGTTTTGACTTGTAATTATTCATATGATTACTTAGATCATGATTACTTAATTACAGAATATAAAACATGATTTATATATAATATATATTCAGAATATATATATATATAATAGATCTGTAAATGGAAAGAAATACACCGTTCATGGAGACGGTAGACCGTTCGTACGCATGAACGCTGTTTTCTTTTCCTTATTGAGTTGAATGGCATTAAGTAGATGACATACATATATATACACATAAATCCAGAATCATTATTATGTCATATATTTCATTATTACTTATTATATATACTTTATAATCATTCATGAATGGTTAACATGGAGAATGAATCTCATCGCGTCGTGGAGACGGTAGTCCGTACGTACGCACGAACGATGATATCATTCTCATGATCGTGAAATTGTATTGGAGTGTATGTATACTATTTCAGAATCAATATCACTTTAAAATAATCATATATAGTTATTATTTACACCATTATACCCATCCAAGTAAGGTGGTGGTGGAAAATAGATTACACCACGGCGTGGAGACGGTATTCCGTACGTACGCACACGCGGTGATTTCGTTTTCCGTAGGATGGATAGATGGTGAAATAAGGTTGTCTCATAATTATAATAACATATCAGTATATAAGTGATATTTATGTTATTACTTCATAATGAAACAACCTAAGAAGAATAAGTGGAAGACGAAATAAAGATGAAAGAATTGGTAACAGACATTACCTCTTCTTTGAAGTACTTCTCTGAGACCTCCTTTTAGGGCACTAAAATAGGTCTTTTAAGAAGACCAGAACCTCTAGTATGTTTCTAGGGAAGTGGAGAGAAGATATTGTCTGGGTTTGGCCAATATTGAAGGCTCAATGTGGTGTGAGGAAGAGGGGGAGGAGGTGTCCTTTTATAAGGGAGGAGAGAGGCACCTTTGGAATAACTAAAAATATTATTTTATTATAAAGTCATGTTCGGTTTTAAATAGATCCAATTTGAGTTATTTTTAAGGTAAGGTGGGGATGGTTTGAAATCCTCTCATCCAATAGAATTTAGACCAGTTTAGGTCATTATATTAACCTTATCTTTTAGTTTTAACTCTTAGTTAATTAGATTGACATTTACCATGTCACTTTGTATTTTTATATTATATTGTTAATAAACTTACCATATACATCCAAGAGACCCCCTAGGTGTGTTTTATTAATATATATATATAACCTTATCTAAGTCATTTGGCCGAAACATAGATTTTTAGGAGTAAAATAACAATTAATAATATAATATTTGTTTTAAAAACAATTTTATTTAAATTTTGACACTATTCAATAGTTGATTTTTTTAAAACTCATAACAGAATGATTACTTCGACCAAAATTAATTAAATCAATCCTAAAATGTCATATTAACCTAGAAAATTAGTTTAATTCATAAAAAGTCTCAAATTATACTTATTTAGGTATTTATAATATCAATTATTTTAATTTTTCACTATTATGGTAGTTACTGCATCATCATTGTGTCATAAATAAATTAAATTATTTAAAGTCTAAAAATTAAAAATAAACTACCATTATGTATTAAATCATTTTAGCTTTCTAATTAATATTTATAGTCGAATTTATCTTATGTATAACCCCATATTAAAAATGATTTACTTATTAAACTTTGATTTTAACTATTTTAACCCTTCTTTAAATAAATTAATACTAAATGTCCTAATCTAATCCAAGTGGGCCTAAATGGTCATATGTTATTCCTAAGGTTGTTGTTGGTCGAATTACACTTATCCAATAGAATTATGACACGTTTTAGGGTAATAATAATATCATTTTTACCCTTAATTACCCCATTTACTTTTAACCGTGGTAAAAAAAAGTAAAAAGTTACTATTCACCAAAAATTATTTTCATCTCATTGAACCACATTTTAGTCCTTGATATTAACCATGTCTCTAGAATTTTCGAAATTCCACTCACAGAAGCGGTAAAATTATGTTTTATGAAAAATTCAGTTTTTTAACTACCACTTAGTGGTTTCACTATTCATCAAAAAATGAATGTTTCCAGAAAAATACTAAAAATTAGGCCAAAGCTATATTTGATATTAAGAATTCAAAAATGATGTCTATTTTAACAAATTCAGAACATATCAGTTGCATTAATTAATTTAAAAATTAGTTCCTGTCATCAAAACAAATAGCGTGTTTTTAAGAGATAATAACTATCAAAAGATTGACACTTGTTTATAACTGGTTTAAATGTGAAATTACATCCAATGACCAACATTGTATTAAATGGTAAAAATATATTCTAAATATAATTTAAAACCACTCAAATTAATAATTTATCACTATTAATTATTTCTATTAAAAAAGTTCTTTTTAATTAAAATTTAGTAATTTTCACTATTCATCAGAATATGAAAGTTATCCGAAAAGTACCAAAATTTCACCCTAAGCTAATTTCGATATTCCGAATCCAAAAATGAAGTCCATTTTGAAAAATAAAATTTACAAAATTTTATAATGTGGTTATTTCTATTCATAAGGGCTAGTTTTAATAATATTTTAATAGCATATCGTTGTTTAGTGAAACTCGGTATTGCGTACTACACATGCTATCGAGGAAGGTCGCGATTGCATGTAATGAAAGGAAATTCAAGGATGCGTGTTGTGCAAGCTCCTTTTGGTGTAGCGTACAACACATGACATTAATGAAAAGAATATTTTTCATAAAATCTCGGGGTGTTACACAAATGGTTTCCAAATTAATAGAAATTATAGAAATTCATTAATGTAAGGATAAAAATAAATGGAAATATGTATCCAGTGGATAATTAAGACAAAAATTTTCTCCTCATAGTGGAAGTGTAAATAACATATTTCTTATGAGGATCGAACATATACATCAAAATTTGAAGGATAATTTATCGATGTTTAGGGATGAAATAGATATTTGAAATTTGAATTATAATTAGGAGAATATTTGGGAAACATGTATGAAAGGGAAGATGGTGAGATATCCATATAAAAAAGAATATTATAGCATAAAATTTGTAGTACTATTATCATGTTGACGTGTTTAGTCAATGTATATATCTCGGAACATGTGTTAAAATATATTTAATTCTTTTTATTTATTACTACAAGAAGTATGGGATGTATCATGTTTATCTAACTCATATAGATGTTGATAGAGTTAATAAATAGGTTTTGGAGATGAGTTTAAAATTAAATAAGAATATCAATCAACTTTTTTAGATTATATAATCTCATTAATTAAAATTTCATTGATGTGGAAAAATATTATTATAATCCTAGAATCAATAATTAATTACCATCATTAAATAAATAAAAACTGGTTTCATTAAAATATATAACCATATGATAAATAACCTGGAAGAAATTTAATCGTTGAGAGTGGAATGTCTTGACTCTATTATAAACAGGTATCTTAAGTGGTGGTCTACTCATAAAACATTCCACTGCTAATTAATAGATATTAAAAAACACTTTATAAAATATTTAATGGAATAAAATTTCCATCAAAACACTTTAGAGTGTCTATAAGTAAGTGTGATATATATAACAAAGAGGTAAATCATAGTATGTATTGATATGTGGTTTATAAAGGAATTTTTTTAGGTTACTCAATCTAGAGTAATATATATAAATTTTTAGACAATAGATCTAACAAAATTATATAAAAATGAATAAGAGTTGATTAAAGGGAAATGTGGAAATAAATCATTGAATTTTCAATTCACTGAAGATTATGATAATAATGAAAATGTTGAATTAGATTATAGTGGGTATCAAAATCTAACACTAGATGTGGATTATTAGTCTAATTTAGAGGAAGAGGATACTATATAAGAAATAAATCCATTCATGGGTGGGATAAAATAGTTGATGTAGATGATTAAAATATAATTTCATACAAAGTTACTCCAACACAAACTCAAATGATGGGGAGTGTAGAGTACACTAATCTAATTTCATAGGAGGTATCATCATCCCTTTAATATCCAGTAGTGGATGAATCATGGAAAAATTCCATCAATTAGGAGTGAGATGAAATAGGTAATAAACAAAATTAGGATCTTGTGAGAAGACTGAATGGTCATAATATTGTCAATAAAAATGAATATTTAAGAACAATTATCATGATAATTGAAATTTTTTGAGAAAAAAACTTATATTGTAATTACAAGGTAAGTACAAATATAATTAATGTATATGGGATAAATATTTTCCACAGTATACAAATATGAGTTAGTAAGACACTTCTTAGTAGTGTAGATTCAAAGAGGATTATGATTTATCATATGAATGTAGAGATTGCATTCATGAATAGTGTTCTCGAAGAGAATGTGTACATTTAAAAAGTGTTGGATTCTAAATTGGTGATGGTGGAACAGAGCCATGAAATTTTAAGAAGGAATTATATGTATTAAAACCTGAACCATGGTCTTAGAATTCTTAATTTAACATATAATTTATAAATCTGGAATTCAAGAGATTTTATAACAATTATAACCAATAGGCGAAATCTACCATGGAATAGTAGTTCATTGTACTCATTTATATTGTGGATATAATATTTGGTGGGAAAAAACAATTTGTTAGAGGAGTTTATAATTATAATGATATCATAATTTTTCATGTCAATGACTAGAGATTTTACATATTTTCTCACGCTATAATTGATCCAAGAAAATAGTGTATTTTATTTTTAAAATAAATTACTAAAGGGAGATCTTGATGAAGTATGAGTTTCGTGATGGAAATACACTTTACAAAACAATTTGGGTTTTAATAACTCTTCTAAATAAAAAATATATAAGATTTTTTATGCGAAATTGTATCATAGAATGATTGATATCTTCTGTTACTTATCATAAATAATAAAAAAATTGTTAATAAAACATGTTTGGTGGATTAGATTCAAATTAGTCTTATGGATGAAAATATCACCACTATGAAGAGAATTATGAGTTATATTTTTGGAAATCTCAATTAAAGATTATATTTTGATTCATGAAAAGATAGTTGTTTTATTTTATAATCATATATGGACCAGGGCTGAGAGGTTGTGGATAGGAAATCCTCTAGTTGAGGGGATTTTTTTAGAAACAAGTGAATTTGAAATTTGAGAAATAAGAACTAGATTAAATCCCATATAATTGTATAATTGGATTACATTTTATCATCAGATAAATATACATAGATAATATGGATAAATTATATACTATAATAAATTGGTAAAGACATAATGGTTTCCAATGTGATCTGTTGTGACAAAATGTGTGTGATTTATTTTCAAAATAACCCAGTCCGACATTATCTCTAAAATAACATTAATATTATGAATCCTTTCATTGATTAAAGTGTGTAGAAATGAGTTATCAAGATATAGGATGTTTGAATGAATCAATATGTTGAAATCTTTTTTAAAATTCCATTGGCCACACATGTATTCGAAAAGCATCTGTTGATTATTGATGTTCAACAACCTCATTCATCCCATCGGGATTTGAAAAAATACTATATGTCTATTTTCATGTGTAAAATATATTTTAGTGATCGGTTGGATTTTACCCATTACATTTATTTTAAAATATTTATGAATTTTTTAATGTAAAAAAATTCATATCTTTTTCAAAGGGTGATCAAGAATACCAAGGAGTGGAGTTAGAGTGATATTATCATTTCAAGGGGGTGTACCATTGCGGGGGAAATTTTTATGGAATAAAAGGGAGATTTAATCCATGGGTATGATCCTAAAAGATATGATATTTATATTGATAGAGACAAATTTATTTTCATTTATAAAATAAATAAGTGGTTTTATAGATCTTAGAGTTATGAAATTAGTCTAGAATATTATCTTGCTACCATTTTTTATTCCAATAACTACTCGCATTGAATTATAGTAAAAGAAGATTTATTTTTAGTCTATATAGTGTCTTAGAGTGAGATATACTATAATAAGTAGGTGAAATATATTATGTAATGTTTTACTAATTTAAATAATTTTTCATTTAATGTCTGATTGACCTAATATATATTCACCTATTAACCGTGAGGGTAACTTATTGATCTATTTTCATTGAATATTTAAATGATTAAAGTCACTTAACTCACCCTTTTAGTAAATATTCATTAAATGTTTTTACTCACGTTTAGTTTACATAAATAATGTAATTAGGGCATGTATATTTTTTCCGGTCCACCCACACTGGGATACTCTAAAAATCATGTTATCGACAATGTTTTGATCCACCAAAACATTATAGTCATGATACTCTTAAATAGGTCTACTCACCTTAAAAATATTTGGTTTGACTCGCTATTTCCTCGGATGACTGTCAAATAATTTTCTTATTCCCCCTCCTTTACTAGGTACTCCAAGGTGGGACCTCCACACAATGTTTATAGATATGTGGGACCCTTCAATAGAATAACATTATTTGATTTCATCCTCAAGTGTATGTATATTATCTATTAGTCTCCCTAAATCTTTTTCACATATCATATTTCAACTTCCAATTCATAGATTTTTCTTTCTAAAATGTATTTATAACTCCTTTTCCAATGAATTTATGGTAATTACTCTTATTTTTAATGTAACACAATAACTCCTACTTTAACGTGAAATATTAGTTTCTTCAAACAAAAATCATAGTTGCAAAAATCAAATATTTTTATTTAGGTGTTTCAATGAAAATTCATATATCCCTCTTATACTCTTCACATGATATATAAATGAATACTGGTTGATTAATATTCATTTTCATTTATTCTAATCTCATTTTTGAAGAATACATAATCTCATAATATATATTTTTTAATATGTAAACTATTTTAAATTTGGTATCATGAAATTACTCCAAATTAAATGGATTTTAATTTCCTATTTTCATCCCCATTAGAGTGATTAAAAGTCCCCTATAGTCCTTTTTTTGGTTTTATAAGTTTTCAGTCAAAATATAACATCTATAGAGACCATCATCATTCACTTTTTCAATATTGATTTATTTCCATTTAATCCACTATTTTAATCACTATAATATCCATATTATCTTGGTGATAATCATGGCCAAAAATCATGACACAAGATTATTGAATCATTAATGAACCATTCAACCATCATCTGAGCCAGCATCACACCATTTGGGGAATCTCCAGCCACAACAACCATCATGTCACCACTTTCCTTATTATATGTATATTTTCATGGGTAAATTATAGATCAAAAAGATCTGTGATCTCAGTTAAATGTCATAGTATTAAAAATGATAGTTATAATAAAATAATTTATTAGTTTCTCTTTATTAATTCCCATATTATTAATGTCTAGATAACCACCATTTGGTTTGTGAATATATTTTCATTTAATTCACTATGCATCTCACATTATTTAATTTCTTTATATTCATCTAGGATCATGGGTCTCATTTGATGTTTTATAATATTCAATTCACGTAAAAATATTTTATTCACCATTTGATGTAATTTCACTAAATACATATGTTCCTGGAAAATCATAGAGAGAGTCTACTATATTTTTATAGAATTTCCATAAATACGGCTAAAATCACTTACATGGAAATATTCACTGATTTAGTCAATCATATATTTGAGCTACACACATCAATTAAATCATATATGTTAACATCTTCACAACTATATATTTACGTATATCAGCATTACCATATGTCATTCCTTATTATTTTCCATTATATGGGATTTTCATATGTGAACTCTTCACATGTCCAAATTGACATACATCATATTTTGATGTGTGTTCTCCCTCAAAGATCAAAATTTTTATATTTAGTCTAAATATCATATTTCAATTTATATGAATACATGAAATTTTTCATGTATCAAAATTTTCATATATAACCTTGTATATCCAAATTAAAATATTTTACTCCTTCAATAGTCTAATTTTCTTATTCTAGAGAAACGGGTATAAATAATTTTCTTTACACTGCTTGAGTTCCTTCACATTGAACCATTACATATCTTGATTAAAATTCACGTCGAATTCCCATATGTTACAATTTTCATTTGTGAGAAATCATAATATTTTTATATTTCTACTTTTCTATGACATCTGAATCAAAGCACTAACATATTTGTTTCCCATAATGTCTTTCCTTCATTAATAATCCCTTGAACTACTCAAAGAGATCTCACAAGGCCTCTTTAATTCTTATGATCATTGTATCTTCATTTCAAGTTCTATAAATCCTGAATTTTATTTTACTTGACATCTAATGCTTTATTCCATATAAACTAAATTTTTCATCAATTTCCAATCATTTTTCCGCACTCTAAGAACTACGACTACACTTTGTATTTCTCAAGCATTTTCTAGTATAGTTCAAATACAATCCTTCATCCTCTATATATCTCTCAAAAAAAATTCTATTTGATAAATATATATCAATGAGGATTCATTTTATAACTACCTCAAGTTCTTCAAAATCCACTTTTTCAACAATTCCAAATCACTAGATAGGTATCTATAAATCTCTCCATCTCATAATCTAATCATCTTGGGAGGATTTCACATAGAATGTTAAAAACCCAACACCAAACAAAGGGTGTTTAAAAATTTCCACTATTTTATTGTTTAAATAATACACTCCCAGATACGTCATCATCACCCCTTTTTTCACTAAAATACATAGGGACTCCTAGAATACTTGATCTTTTATCCTCATCCCCTTAGTGTTTTCTCGGATCTACTCCACCTTTATGAATAGATTTCCCTATTTTCATCTCAAACTCCCCCGTTTAATGCTGACTTCTATTATAACCAACTTTATATAGATATTAATTGATATACCCCTTTATCATTTCATATGAATACTCGTGTTTTTTCTCTCCTTTAATTTGTGGGAATAAATTCCAATAAAACTTCAATACCCATTTTCATGAAAGGGGATTTATCAAGGTATTCTCTTTCAATCATTGAGGAAAGGGAAGGATTACGCTACTCTTTTTATCTACCCCTTTATCTATAATCATATCATATAGTCTCACATTTTATTATTCTCTTCATGATATCAATTTTTTGATTCACTTGAGGGGAAACCTTATTCTCCTTATAATAATTCTTATATTAATATTCTGATTAGACTCACTAGTTCTAGAAAATCACCCACATATACACTTGAATAATAAAATTAGTTAATAGATTTTCCACTTACCATTTTGGCTATCAAAAAATTATCCAAGATAATTATTATTGAACTTGATGTTTGAAACAATAGCTTCTATGAACAATAACAATACAATCCATATCATTCATTATTTAATTAAAATTCTAGAAAATTCATTTTTAAAATTTCTCAAAAATATTAATGTGATTTCCAACACACTTTGAAACCAAAAAATTAGTTCATAAACAGAAACCACATTTTGTGTGACATACTGAGATTTTTTCTTTTCACGTGATCCATTAAGTAAATATGTGGCTTAATATACCTTAAATATCATCTATAACTCCCCCTTATACTTTATCTTCTGACACCAATTATTGTTTCTCGATATGGGGTGTTCCACTTATTGGGAAAACATATCCATATAAAAAATTGGTTTCATGTACAAAAAAACTAATTAAAATATTTAAGAAGATAAAAAACTCATAGATAATATATAAGATGTTGTTCTTTCTAAAGTATTTCCTCTTCACTTGATTGGTCTTCGACCACTCAAATTTTGGACCTAATCCCACAATAATTCACTAAAATTGGGATTTTACCATTTTTAAAATTTATATAATGTTCTGAAACCACTTTCAAAATTATTCTAGGCTCTTTCAGAAACCAAAATAATGCATTATAGGTATTAGATTTTTAATTTTAAGTTTTAATTTCCATTTAGATGGTAACATTTATTTATATTTTATGAAATAGAAATGTTTATCAGTCCATTGGTTGGGTTAAGTTCATCATTGATTCCTTATTTATTCCTAATACAAAATAAGGTTTTGAAACACTCATTGACATCATTATTCACATGCATGTATAAATTCTAGACAAATCTATCATTAAACTCTATCACATGTGGATTTATATAAATATTACTCGTGGATCATATATACCCCATGGGATGGAATCAACTCAAAAATTATTATAAATCATTTACAACATATTTATAGAGTTATCTTCCATTTTACTCAAGATGATTATAGCGACCTAGTCTTAGCATACATGGATACTAAATCATTTTAGATGAATATTGAGTACATTAAAATAACAACATCCCTGAAGACCGTAATAGATTAGTGTATTTGGAAACATGGAATGAAAAACTTCTATCATCATAAAATACCTTCAACAACTCTCATAAATATCCCCATGTTTAGTAATTATACTTAAAAACTTTCTTAATAACCTACGGAATGAAACGTAGTCAAAGGGTGAGTTCAGAAGCTCTATAAGGGTAAATAAAGGAAATGAGTAAGCATAACATTAAAATGAGTATGAAACATGAGAATAACATTTGAAGATCATAAATTTCATATTAGAGATCATAATAAATATTGTCATTTCATAATACATGTATCATAAATGAATTAATATCATAAGTCATGATAGCATAACATATGAATACGACATGGAATTCCGGAATGCATAAAAGAACAGAAAATCTTATGTCAAGGTTACATAGAAATACCATTATAACATGTTAGGTTTGGGATAAAAAATGTGTAACTTATTTGGGTTTGGGATAACTACATGTGTAACCTCATACTTTTTATATTCATCTAAAACCCATGTAGCTTCTTGTTTTTGGGATTCTTGTACAACATGTGTACCCTATTGCTTTTAGTCTTGGGCTACAACCCATGTACCTTCTTTTTTATGGGATTGGGATACAACCAGTGTACCTTATTACATTTAGGCTTGGGATAAAACCCATATACCTTTTTTCAGTCCTGTGCTAAAACGAAAGTTCCCTCTTACATTTAAGTGTTGACTACAACCCTTGTACCATCTTATTTTCAGGATTAGGATACAACTTGTGTACCCTCTTAATTTTAGGCTTGGACTTTACAAGATTGGGAAACAACTGATGTACCCATTCTGATCATATACAACTTATCATTACCCAATGCATTGGAGGGAGATATAGGTACCACCAATCTCATAATAAAATCATTCATAAATATAACACAAGATAAATAAAACTTTAATCATATCATGATCCATAAAAAGAGTTAGGGTATATAAATATGAAACTATAAACCATTAAATGAAATAGGTATAATTAATATTTCCTCACATCATAACCTATGAAATGATATATGTTTCATAATCACCTCATGAAGGCATTATCCATGAAAATTAGTGGGTTTCGAAATCATAAAACCCTCAGAACTGAAAGGTGTGTCATGTAAGAACCTAGATCTTCATATCAGGTATGTATTTCCTTTTTCTAGAGTTTTTGAGAAAAATTGTGTTTCTAGAAATTTTTGAAGTACACGCCGTGTACTTTCTGAGTACACGCCATGTACTCTTTTCCCGCTCGAAGCCGTGTGCTGGCCATGTCTGGGCCACACACACGGTGTGTAGGGGTGATGTGGAGGCTGATTTTGGCAGAGTATAGAAAGACCTAGTACAATCCATGTACTCTAAAAGTAAATTCCGTGCACTTTCTTTTTTTCATTAAACAGACCAGGGTCGTGCCTGATCGCTATAAAAGTCTTCTTCTAGGTCTGGTTCGACCGAGAGACATCATACGACAATGAATCTTCTTCAGTTCCCCCTACCTCCATCTTTTGTATGATTCGACCGTCGTCGATTGCGTTGGAACCGCATCGGTGATTTCTTCTTTCTTCTTGAGTTTCATTCCTTGTTTCTTCCTCTCTCTCAAGTTATCAAAGGTTGAGCCTTTTGGATGTTATCTAAAATCTATGATGTTAAAGGGAGAATCAATAATCGTGGTTCAAGTATATTGATCTCCTAGGATCGAGGTAGGTGGTTTGTTCCTTACCGTTCATAGTCGTTGAGTTTTATGTGCAAATTCCACCAATACCCTTAAACAGGGTATTGCGTGATTACCTTTTTACCCCTATTGTTTTCTTGCCGTGATTGTATGCTGGTGTTGAATTAATTTGTTCATGTTAGAGGATAATTTGTTGTGCTTGGATGTTTTTCCCATGCTTTGTTTTGTTTACGACATTGAGGTTTCATTGCCTTGGCTATTACACGTGTTTCCATGCCTTGTGTCTATAGGATGGAGTGTTTTTGTATAACATGCTTTTTGTCCTGTAGAATGTTAGCCAAGTAGCTCTATAGGTGTGCTTTGGTTATCCAAGTAGCTCTATAGGTGTACCTTGGCCTTATAGCATTATCATGAACTGACTGCCACGGGGCTGTGAGAACCTGGTGCTATATACTATAAGGTGCAGATCGGATGATCATCCCAGAGAGTCTTTCACATTATAGAATATAGGAGGGTAGACCGAGTGAGCTTTCTCAGTGAGTCTTAGACATTATAGGCCATAGGGGATAGACCGAACGAGCTTCCCAAGGTGCCTCCAGATATTTTAGACTACAGGAGGGTAGACCGAGTGAGCTTCCATGGAGAGTCTTACCTTTTTTGAATTTTCTTTAAGAACATTCCCAGGCTAGAGGAGGAATTGACCGAGTGAGCTTCCTCATAGAGTCTGTGGTATACCTGAGGCTATAGGAAGAATTGACTGAGATAGCTTCCTCAAAGAGTCTCTAGACATTGTGGCTAAGAGGGTTAGACTGCATGATCTTCCTTAGAGAGTCCCTCACTACCCTAGACTATAATGGAAATTAACCGAGTGAGTTTTCCTAGAGAGTCTCATAAATTAGAACGACCAAACCAGAGGGGTTAGGCAGAGTGCACTGCCCAGAGGGTTGTGGTACTTCTTGGATAGAACCAGAGGGGGTGGTTGCAAGTACTTCCAAGAGGTTTTCCTACATGTTAGATATTTCTTCACTACTATTGTTGGTTGTGGATTGATTATTGTTGTGTATCACCCTGCTTTATTGCTTACTGTCTACTGTCTACTGCTTTGCCATTACTGTTTACTGCTTGTTGTACTATTACCTGCCATATACTCACTGACTGTTAGGCACAGATCTTCAGGTGAATTCCTACTGGGATTTAGTCTCACAACCTATTTGGGTCATTCTTTTGGGCATAAACAGACTATTTTGTTGCATGTATAGACAAGGGCAAGAACCCTTCGACTTTCGGTATTGATTTCTTGGAGGAGGAGATCATGGGACTAAGCTTTGTCTTGCGATGCTGAGGAGATGTTTTATTTTCTTTTGTGCTTGTTTCTGTACTATGGCGTTTTCCAGCATTTTGACATGTTTGGCTGTTTTTCTAGATATGTATCATGCATCATTTCATATATTCATATGTCCTCCAGTTTGTTGATTTAGTCTTCTGCTGTTTATATTGTTGGTTATTAATGGTTCCGTTATTGCATGTTTATTTTTTTTCCGATGTGTACACTACCAATGAGGGCATAGTTTCTCCACTATCACACCCAAGTCCCTCACTACTAGTCAGCAGCCTCTAGCATTTGGGGAAATGAACTTGAGGCCTTGTGGCGAACCGGCTTGGATCCCCGGTTAGTGGCATCTGGGTTGGGGTGTTACAAAGTGGTATCAGAGGACATTCTTTTCTCCTGATTTACTGTTTGTCTCCTTTATCCAGTGATAGGATGGATTTGGTACTTGTTATTATGATGTGCTCAGGAGTAGCTAACCCGTGTACAAGGAAAATCCATACAACCTCGTTTATTTCAGTTTTCTGGTTTTGAGATTTTACGGTTGATATGATTTCACCTAGAGTGATTCACATGCTTTGTGCTATTATTTTTTTGACTATTGCAGTTCAATTTCTTTTGAATCCCGATGAGATGAGGGTATTCCATCTCATGCATCATATAGGAACTTGTAGAAATCACATGCCATGCATTCATGTCATGCCATCTAGGGTGCATTGGCGATTGCATGCAGTTGTTATAGACTTTGTGTAGATTATGCATGTTGTTGTGATAGATGCTTGATAGAATCTATGTTTCTTTATTAGAGGATTGATTGTATTTTACTTTGCTTAAATGAATGCCAAATTTTGATTCTTGAGGTGTTATGGACCCTCTTGAATCGGAAATTTGTGGATTATGATCCTGTTTTCTCTTTAATATAACTATAGGAGATGCCAAGCTCGGATTCGCAGGGAGTATGGGCCATCACGGATCAGAATTTCACACCTCTTTACCTTGTTTTTTGTGTTTTCTGGGATTATGTGCAGTTTCTAAGCTACTTCCTAGAAAAAACCAGAATAGATGGTTTGTACTTTTTGACTACACGCCGTGTAGTTTTTAGACCGTGTCACTGACCATGTGAGCAGGGACATGCTGTTGTAGAAATGACTTCAGGAATACGCCCTTTATAGTAGGTACACGTCATGTAGTTTCGAGCCATGTACCCAGCTGTGTCACTAACAACACAGGACGGGGAAGCTCGAGTAGAACACACCGTGTACGGTAGGTACACACCGTGTAGTTTCGATCTTTGTACCCGGCCGTGTCACTAACAACACGGGACGGGGAAGCTAGAGTAGAACACGCCGTGTACGGTAGGTACATGCCGTGTAGTTTCGAGCTGTGTACCCGAACGTGTCAATAACAACACGGGCTGGGGAAGCTCAAGTAGAACATGCCATGTTGGTAAAGAACACGCTGTGTAGTTTTGTCCCAGGTACCCGACCGTTTCATGAACAACATGGGTCGGTGTAACCTTCTCTTATACACGCCGTGTTTGTTCGGAACACGCTGTGTAAGGGCAGTCATGTAGAGGACTGTGTAACTAACAACACTGGCCGATGGGACCTTGTTTAGTACACGTCGTGTCCCTAGGGAACACACCCTGTAGTCTGGGGTTAGTTTGGACTGTGTGGGTTAGCCGTGTAAGGAGACTCGGGCAAGGTTTTAGAGTTCAAGTACACGTCGTGTGTGGGAACAACACGCCGTGTAGTTTGGGGTGTTACACAACTAGTAGTGGAAAGAGTATACGCCCATGTTAATGGATTTAACAGACACGCCGTGTAGTTTTTATACACACCGTGTAGTCATGTTTCATAAAACGTTAATGTTTTTTCCCCTGTTCCCGTTTTGTACTCCTGTGTTTTTAGTCCTTGTTAATTCTGATCTAAGGTGTGCTTTGGATCTCTCAGAGCTATGCCTTTGCGATGTCATCCATTTTTATGTCAGTTACCAGACGGTGATCAGACACTGGATATAGTCGATCAAGGACCTCCTATTGATCCTCCTACAGGTCCGCCTGCTGTTCCAGCCTTGGTGCCATCAGTTATACCAGTCGCATGCGCCGATGTGTAGTTCAGGGAGTATTTCCTGAGGATGATGCAGACTTTTTAGGGAGAACCACCTCCTGCCCCATCGATGGATGAGTTGACATGGGTTTTCCAACAGCAGCATCCACCTACTTTCTCAAGGGATGGAGGACCCCAGGCTGCAGATTCATGGTTCAAGGCCACCCTGACTATCTTCGAGCATCTGGAGATACCCCCAGAGAAGAGGTTAAATCTGGCCACCTATATGCTTTGGGACACCGCCAAGAGGTTGTGGGAGGTGATCTCACAGTCAAGACGCCAGTAGGGTATGTCATGGGATGAGTTTTGACGTACTTTCTATGACAACATTGATCCGGAGACCCTGAGGGCTGATCGAGCCTGGGATTTTATGAGCCATCAACTTGGTACTCTTTCTTTCATGGAGTAATCGTCCCATTTTACTGAGCTGCAACGTTTCATACCGATCCCAGCAGGTGATGAGTTGTTCCTTGCTAAGAATTTTGAGGATGGCCTCATGTAGGAGATCCGTTCCCAGGTGAATATTTTTCAGTTGACTTCTATATCCTCTATCGTCAACCAGGAACTGATTACTGAGCACAATCTGAGGGATTCTGAAGAAGTGTGCCTGGGCGGTTCGACATCCAGAGCCAGTGTTCCTCCTACGGACAGTAGTAAGTGTCGTAGAGAGTCTTCTCGAGGTAATCGGGGTTCGCATGATGTATCTTCTAGCAGTCAGGTTGTATGCTACCAGTGTGGTAGGGGTGGAAATACTAGGCCTCAGTGCCAGAGAGATCCGATGGAGTGCCGATCTAGCTGCAAGATGGGCCATATTCAGTGCTTCTATCAGATCTTCTCACCTTCAGCTGGTGGTAGGGGTTCCTCTATGACCCCGTGTTTTGGATATGCTACGCTAGTTTCCCACCATCTTGAGAACTGGAGTTCTTCCGACCATTCAGGCCGAGGTGGAGGTCGCAGCCATGGAGATCAGTCACCAAGTCATCAGCGATAGTAGAGTGGATCAGCTCAGAGTGGTCATCCAGGGGCGCAGGGCCGTGGTGCAGGCCAGTCTTTCACTGTGGAGCAAGCCTATCGGGAGCAGGTTAATGTCCCTTCTATAGTTCGAGGTACAATCTTATTAGCCTCAGTTTTATCTTCATCTCTTTTCTATACTGGTGCTTCCCATAGCTTTATCTCTGTTGCTGTTGTGGAGAGCCTTGGGCTCTATATCTTTTCGTCCGTCGACTTGTTGACTCTTGACATGCCGTTGGGAACGAGGACATCTAGCATACGTCAGTTCATAGAGTGCCCTCTTGAGGTTGCAGAGTGTCTTTTCTTATGGGACCTCTATGTCCTAGAGAGGACGGGTTATGACGTCATTATTGGTATGGACTGTTTGGTTCCCTTCCAAGCAGTCATCGATTTCTATTATCGTAGGGTGAGTAATGTATCACCAAAGGGCAGATATTTCCTTCATCGAGGGGAGTGGGATGTCCAGGAGGGTAGAGCTGGACCAGAGCCTCATGGGCTAGGGGATGTTATAGCCCAGATTTCCAGTCTTTATCTGGATGATCAGGGTACTTCACATTTAGACTTTCCTCCATCAGTGGATCGTTTCATAGACATCTTTCTAGAGGACTTTTCGAGTTTTCCTTTTGAGTGCGAGGTAGGATTTTCTATTGATCTCATTCCAGGAGTGGCACCAGTGTCTATTCCTCCTTATAGGATGGCTACACATGAGTTGCGGGAGCTCAAGAAGCAGTTGGAGGATTTGCAAGCAAAGGGATTCATCTGACCTAGTACTTCTCTTTGGGGTTCACCTGTCCTATTTTCGAACAAGGCAGAAGGCACCCTTCAGCTCTGTGTGGATTATCGGAAGCTGAACCAGTTGACGGTGAAGAACCAATATCCCTTGTCGAGGTTCGAGGTCCTCTTTGATCAACTTCGAGAAGACCAGGTGTTCTTGAAGATCAATTTGAGGTCCACTAATCATCAGTTGCATGTTAGACCGTCGGATATACCTCTGACAGCCTTCAGGAGTAGGTATGGTCTATACGAGTATACAGTCATGCCATTCGGTCTCACAAACACACCAGAAGTTTTCATGGCACTAATGAACCGATTGTTCCATCCTTACTTGGACTCCTTCATCGTGGTTTTCGTGGACGATATCTTGGGGTACTCATGTACACCACACGACCATATTACCCATCTTGAGATCATTTTGAGTAAACTGAGAGAGCATCGTCTTTATGCTAAAATCTCGAAGTTCAATTTTTGGATCTATTAGATTCACTTCTAGGGTCACGTAATATTAGAGGATGGAGTATCTATGGACCCAGAGAAAGTGAGAGCTGTAGTTTCCTGGGAGCAGCCAAAGAACGTATTTGAGGTACGAAGTTTCCTAGGGTTGGCTGGATACGACAGACTCTTCATTCAGGACAACTTGTGCCTAGAATCATCATTGACAGGTCTGACCAAGAAGGGGGGAAAGTTTTTATGGTTAGATTCATGTGAGTCATCCTTTCAGGAGTTGAAGGGGAGGTTGATGTCAGCACCAATACTAGTCTTTCCAGACCCAGGAAAGTGCTACACTATTTATTGTGATGCTATAGGTATCGGGTTAGGAGATGTGCTTATGAAGGGAGACAGAGTCATTGTGTACGGGTCTCGACAGTTGAGGCCACATGAGAGGAATTAACCTAAGCATGATCTGGAGTTGGCAGCTGTTGTTCATTCCTTATGTTGTTGGAGACACTACCTTTTGGGAGAGCACTTTTTGGTTTTCACCAACCACAAGAGTCTCAAGTATATCTTCACTCAGCATGATCTGAATCTGAGATAGCATAGGTGGGTCGAGTATCTTCATTCCTTTGACTTAGAGCTCGCCTATACGCCAGGAAAGGGAAATGCAGTGGCAGATGAGTTGAGCAGAAGAGCTCAGATTCAGGTAGTTCCAGAGTCCAGCAGTTAGTGGTAGCTTATGTCTCTGTTCTTTGAGGTGCAATTGGAGGTGCATGATAGACAGGGACATACCTTTATTTCTTCTGTAGCTATTATCTCTACACTTCGTGATCGGTTACGGATGAGGAAGCTATCAGATTTGGAGGCCTTAGTCCTGCGGGAGAGTGTGTCAGGAGGGAACCCTCTTCCTGGATGGACAGTGGGTGAGGATGAGATCTTGGGTTTCTAGGCACGCGTATGGGTTCCAGCAGACATACACGAAGAGATGATACGGGATTTTCATTCCTCAATTTTGGTAGTTCATCCTGGCGTCACCAAGATGTAATGTGATCTACACCGCCAGTACTGGTGGCCATGTATGAAGAAAGATGATGTTGGTTTTGTCATGATATGTTCTACTGGTCAGTAGGTGAAATCAGAGCATCAGTGACGAGCAGGTCTTTTACAGTAGTTACCCTTTCCGTAGAAGAAGTGTAACAATGTCATGATGGACTTCGTCACCGGGTTGCCGAGGTCACCTCGGTGAAACGATGTTGTTTGGGTTGTCGTCAACAGACTCACGAAGGTCGCACACTTCTTTCCGATCAAGGAGACCGTCAGTGTTGATGATCTGGGGCAGTTGTGCATCCGGGAGATTTTATGTCTACATGGAGTTCCACACTCCATTGTTTCAGATAGGGATGTGTGCTTTACTTCTCGGTTTTGGCAGGGACTTCATAAGGCTTTGGGTACACAAGTACTTTTGAGTACAGCATACCATCCTCAGACTGATGGCCAGTCCGAGCACACAATATAGGGGCTTGAGGATATGCTTCGAGCTTGCATTCTAGATTTGGAGGTTCCTAGGATAAGCATATACCTATTGTGGAGTTCTCCTACAACAACAATTTTCAGGTGACCATTCATATGGCACCATACGAGGCTCTGTACGGTAGGCTATGTTGATCACCCTTATGCTGGCTGGAGGCAGGAGAGACACCTTTACTAGGACCTCGTCTTGTTCCGGAGACCTCTGAGCAGTTAGAGTTGATTCGGAAGAGGATGGTTATAGCACAGTCTTGACAGAAGTTTTATACTGTTCAGTGGAGATGACCTTTGGAGTTCGAGGTCGGGGATCAGGTTTTCCAGCATGTCGCATCGAGGTTGAAACACAAGAGGATTCAGAGACATGGTAGGATTTCATCGTGGTACGTCGGGCCGTTTGAGGTTTTGTAGAGAGTTGGGCCGATTGCCTATCGGTTGGAGCTACCTCAGAGGTACCAGGCTATGCATGATGTCTTCTACGTCTCTCAGCTCCGACGTAACTTTTCAGACCCATCTCATGTCTTTCAGCCCAAGGAGGTTGAGCTTGAAGTGTATGCGTCATTTGAGGAGCATCCTATCCGGATTTTTGATCGTAGTATAAAAGTTCTTCGTGGGTGGTCTGTTCCTCTAATACGGGTGCTATGGCAGCATGAGCGAGTACAGGATGAGACCTTGGAGAGGGAGGCCAAGGTTTGATCGCAGTGGCCAGATCTATTCGGGGTTTCTTCCTCTACCCCTATCTTGGAAAATTTGGGGACGAATTTCCTTGAGGGGGGATGTTTGTAAGAACCCGGATCTTCATTTCAGGTATGTCTTTCCATTTTCTAGAGTTTTTGAGAAAAATGGAGTTTTTGGAAATTTTTGAAGTACACGCCGTGTACTCTTTTCCTGCTCAAAGCCGTTTACTGGCCGTGTCCAGGCCACACACACGGTGTGTAGTGGTGATGTGGAGGCCTATTTTGGCGGAGTACTGAAAGACCTAGTACACACCATGTACTCTAAATGTACACGCCGTGTACTTTCATTTTTTAATTAAACAGACCGGGGTCTCTCCTGATCGATATAAACCTCTACTTCTATGTCTGGTTCGACTGAGAGATGTCGTACGGATGTGAAACTTCTTTAGTTCCCCCAGCCTCCATCTGTTTTCCGATTCACCGGCGTTGATTGCGTTGGAACCACAGCAGTGAGTTATTCTTTCTTCTGGGTTTCATTCCTTTTTTCTTCCTCTCTCTCAAGTTATTGAAGGTTGATATTTTTGGATGTTATCTCAGATCTACAACGTTCGTAGGGGAATCAATCATCGTGGTTCAAGTATATCGATCTCCTAGGATCGAGGTAGGTGGTTTGTGCCTTACCATTCAAATTCTTTGAGTTTTATGTGCAAATTCCACAAATACCCATGAACGGGGTATTGCGTGATTACCTTTTTACCCCTGTTGTTTTCATGCCTTGGATGTACGCTGGTGTTGAGGTAATTTGTTCAGGTTAGAGGATAATTTGTTGTTCTTGGATGTTTTTTCCATTCTTTTTTCTATTTACGACCTTGAGGTTTCATTGCCTTGGCTATTACACCTGTTTCCATGCCTTGTGTCTATAGGATGGAGTGTTTTTGTATAACATGCTTGTTGTCTTGTAGAATGTTAGCCATGTAGCTATATAGGTGTTCTTTGGTTAGCCAAGTAGCTCTATAGGTGTACCTTGGCCTTATAGCATTATCATGCAATGACTAGCATGGGGCTGTGAGAACCTGGTGCTATAGACTATAAGGGACAGACCGGGTGAGCTTCCCAGAGAGTCTTTCACTATATAGACTATAGGAGGGTAGACCGAGTGAGCTTCCTCAATGAGTCTTAGACATTATAGGCCACAGGGTATAGACCGAGTAAGCTTCCCAATGTGCCTTTAGATATTATAGACTACAGGAGGGTAGACCAAGTGAGATTCCTCCGAGAGTCTTAACTTGTTTGAGTTTTCCTTAAGAACCTTCCCAGGCTAGAGGAGGAATTGACCAAGTGAGATTCCTCAGAGAGTCTGTGGTATTCCTAAGGCTATATGAGTAATTGACTGAGATAGCTTCCTCAGAGAGTCTCTAGACCTTAGTGCTAAGAGGGTTAGACTATGAGATCTTCCTCAGAGAGTCTCTGACTACCCTGGACTATAAGGGAAATTGACCGAGTGAGCTTTCCCAGAGTGTCTCATAAATTTATATGACCAAAAAAGAGAGGTTAGACTGAGTGCACTGCCCAGAGGGTTGTGGTACTTATTGGATAAGACCAGAGGGGATGGTTGCGAGTACTTCCCATAGGGTTTCCTTTATGTTAGTTGTTTCTTCACTGTTGTTGGTCGTGGATTTATTACTGTTGTGTATCATCCTGCTTTACTACGTACTGTCTACTACCTAGTGCTTTACTGTTACCGTTTACGGCTTGTTGTACTTTTACCTGCCATATACTCACTGACTGTTAGGCACAGATCTTCGGATGAATGCCTACTGGGATTTAGTCTCACATCCTATTTGGGTCATGATTTTGGGCCCAAACAGACTATGTTGTTGCAGGTATGGACAAGGGAAAGCACCCTTTGACTTCTGGTACATGATTGCTTGGAGTAGGAGAGCATGGGGCCAAGCTTTGGCGTGCGATGCTGAGGAGCTCTTTTATTTACTTTTGTGACTGTTTTGGTAGTGTTTCGTTTTCCAGCATTGTGACCTGTTTGGTTGTTTTCCTAGATATGTATCATGCATCATTTCATATATTCATATGTGCTCCAGTTTGTTGATTTAGTCTTCTGCTGTTTATATTGTTGGTTATTACTGCTTCTTCTATTGCATGTTTGTTTTTCTTCCACTGTGTACTATGCCAATGAGGGCATAGTTTCCCCCTATCACACCCAAGGCCCTCGCTTCTAGTAGGCATCCTCTAGCATTTGGGGAAATGCGCTTGAGGCCTTGTTGCGAACTGGCTCAGAGCCCCAGTTAGTGGCATCCGGGTCGAGATGTTAGATGTCCTAAGAATAATTCCATCAAAACATAAAACATTAAAGGAAAAATATGAAGGGAACCTTTGGATAATTTTCTATAAGTGTATGAGTAATATCAATGGATGTTATCTTAGATGAAAACTAGCTTCTAATGATTTTTTGAAATCATTTTATATGGAAAATATAATTTATTCTTTGAAAAATGATCATTAAAAAAACCTTCTGAGACCCATTTTACTTAAAAACATGTAAAATAAGTTTGAAAACATTTTGAAAACGATTTCCTTGAAAATATATTTTTTAAAAAAATTCATAAAGATTTTCATTTTAAACATGAAAATAAATCTTCAAAGAATTGATGGTGGGTAAATATCTACATGTCGTATGAGGTAAAATAAACATTCATTTTTAATAGTAAAAACACTTGAAAAATTACTCGTTTAGAAAGTGAAAATAATATTACATTGAAAAAATTGGTAAAATACAAAAAGTTTAATTATTTATTTCAATTATTTTAGTTTAATATTATAATATTATTTTAATCAATTTTTAGAAAACATTTTTTAGGGAATGAATATTTTTGACCAAGGATAGGGTAATGTCGAGCTTTCTTAAAAACACTTTTTTTACTATAGTATTTACCAAGGAGTAGAAAATGGTAATAATATATGAATAATTAGAGGATATGAAACTTCATGAATTTTTTTAAGAGATGTATCATAATATTTCATCAAATTAATAATAAATATAAAAAATCTCAAAAAGTGATGAGATTGAATCAATAAACTCTTACAACTTAGAAACTATAGACCATACACCTTATTTAAGAAAATAAAATTACATGAAGCATAAAATATCATGTAAATAATAATATTCATGATATAAAATTTAAATTTAATTATATAGACCTCATGGAATAATATAGATGCATTCTAAAACCTATGTCTCAAATAAGGAAAATTGAGACAAAACTATCATACTAATTTGGGATCTTATGAAATAATAACCCCATGAAATAAGGATATTATAATGGATATGTAAATACATATAAATTTAATTATAATAATCATTTAACACACCCATTAGAAGTATAAACACCACATAAAATGGATGGTTGGTTAATATAGCATGTCTCTCATGGAAATAAAAAATGATATGAAATCCCCTCACCTTGTGTCTTGACTCTCTTGGTACTCTTAAAAGATTCTGGTATTATACATTTAATTGTATTATACATATTTCAAATAAAAATTTATTTATATCTAATACCATATTTAGTTTTATTAAGACCTTATAGTTCTCTATTGTTCACAATCATATGTTAAGGTTTCACTTCGGGTAATATTTGTTTTATTCTTACTATATGTCTTAATTTGTTTTATCATTGGTCCTTATCCTTATATCGTGATTTCCAGAATGTGAAACATGATATAAATATCATTTTTATAGAGTGTCTTTGAATTATAATAATATATAATGTGTTCAATTATGAAATGTAATACACCATTCTTGGAGACGGTAAGTAGTATGTATGCATAAATATTGTTTCCATTTTTATTATCTTATCGAAAGAGAGAAAGAAAATGACATATATAAGTATATATATATATGTGTGTGTGTGTGTGTGTGTGTGTATATATCATTATTTCAGTTGAATTATTATATCATATATATCATATGATTTCAATAAACTCATCCTTAATACATTCCATGTATTCTGTGAACGAATTACATCACTTTGAGGGGGCTCTAGTCCATACTTCCTCAAACAAAATTATCATATTTACACCAAATGGATAGTAAAAATTGTATGTATTGTAAAATTAATTATGAATATTAAATACATAATAAATCTAATATATGACATATTTAAACATATTATCCATTATAATTTTCTCCATGAGAGGAAGTAAATGAAATAGTGAATAATCATCGTTTAGTGAGGTGATAGTTCTTTGTACACCTAAATAGAATGTTTGATAACCATTAGATGAATGTGTGTGTAAGTATTGGTCAAAACATTAGAATTAAAATATCCTAGTATATTGAAGATAATTTGGTTTTTATACAATCATGGAATAAAGAGAGACTTGGGGGGTGATAAAAGAAAAATGATATAAGAGCTTAAGAGAAGGTGTTACCTCTTCATAGGGTAACTCCTTTTGGGTTGTGACAAAATTCTTCCATGGATTGCTTTCTGTAAAATTAAGGCCTCAAGGAGTAAGGGAGGAATGTTGTGAAATGTACTTGGAATATCCTGATTGAAGCTATGTGGTTTTATATGTGTAAATAAGATGGATAGTTGGTGGCTATTTGTAAGGATGGGAAAGGAAATACATGGCAGTTTTTAAAACAAGTTTGGTGTATGGACGTTTTTAGCCTAAAAATTCATACCTAACCAACAAAAATAAATAATTTAATTTAAAATTAAGAATAATGTCCATCCAATTGGTTTTTGACAAGTTTATTGGTTTTTTGGGTCTCAAATTCAAGGTCATGAACATTATTAACCTAATTTTTCTCTTAAACATTATAATTAATTTTTATCACTTTCACTAATAATTTTGACCAAAATAAATTTTTACACTACTAGAAAGTATAAATTATGATTACTCCAAATATTTCATACATTTATCAAAATTATAATCATTTTAGTTGAAAAATCTAATTTAAAATTAATCTCTTAGCTGGGTCGACAGTGTGGGTATTTAACGTAAAAGCATTCAAATGTTTGTTAAGTTTTTATACCCAATTTCTAAGTGAAATTAATATAAATGACCTAAATTATATTTATTGATAAAAATATTATCTAATTAATCTTTTAAAAAAAAATTAAATAAAACTTATCTTATAACTAAATTAGATGATAAAGCAGTTTTGAACTAAAATTTAGTATTTTGAACTATTCGTTAAAAAAATGAAACCTTATCGAAAAACACAATAAAAGTATGGTAACCTAATTTTTTTGTTTCTATTTCAATAATGAAGTTTATTTTTGTGTATTATGTTTATAAAATTTTCAAAATTAGGATTTAAAATCGGCTCTATATAAAAAGGCATTAAAATTACATTTATAAAAATATATGTTTTAGCATAAAATTGGGTTTGTTCTTATATTATGACTATCAAATATAATGAATTATTTTTAAAAAAAATTATTGGATATAATATATATATATATATTATATTAATATACATGACTAATTTTATTTAATTTAATTTGTTGGGGTAAACCATCATGGTGACCATAAAAATAATAATACTTCCTTTTATATTCAATTGGTTTTCATATTCATTTATAATTAATTGGTAACCAATGAATTAATATTATATTTTGTAAACCACATATTTTCATAAATTATTTTATACAATTAATAACTTCTAATTTACCATCTAGGTTATATCTAATTAAATAAATATATTTTAATTCTATATTTCTGTTTGGTAAACCTCGGACTTGCATGATACGCAGGGCATCGAGGAAAGTCCTGGTTGCATGTGATACAAGATAAACAGTGTAAAATGTTGGGAAATATATTTTTTATGTTGCATGTTCTTCATGATTAACTTGGTGTTGTGTATAAAACAATCCATCAAAGTTCTTTAATATTTAATAAACTATAAGCAGAGTTGCGTAAAATGAAAAACATCAAAAAGATTAAATTATTTTGAAATATATATATATATATATATATATATATCACAAAATCTCATGTTGTTACATTCTACACCCCATAAACTGAATTTAATCCTCAAAATTCATCTTGGTTATCACAGGTTTATTACATAACATTTTCATTCATAAAAACCCACATTTTAAATATGAATACTTAAAATTATATTAAAACGTTAAAATTGGAACCATAATGGTTACAAAAAGTAACATATAAATAGGTTTACACATGGGATAAAATAAGTGAAAATTGAAAACATTGACATTGAAGAGAAATATAACCATTGTCCTTTGGTGGAGGGTGAAATATAATAAAATCAAGAGAAATTTAACAATCAAAAAGCCGTAAATTTTTAATGAACTTAGGGACTATCAGATTCATCAAAAAAAGAGGTACATGGATTAAATTTTTTGATTAAGGATCTTTTATAACAATGTTTAATAATTTTAATGAATAGATATACTTGAATTTTTGCAGGTAAATCTCACCAATTTTTTTCCTTGATCCACTTCACCTCTTTCTCCAAAAAGGCAGGTGAATATTTTTAATTCTTGAAGACTAAAAAATCATGATATCCATTATATTCTATCCCATATGTCATTAGTTATAATCAATACCACATTTCTTATAATAAGTTATCCAATGTTACTAATATTTATTTGGTAATATAATAATTTATTCTCACAAAATTCATCACATGTATAACTTAATCTTTCTATAAATAGTTAACCTTATAACCCTTATGAAAGATTAAAACCCAAAACATTATAAATATGTAACAAAATCATATTAAAATTGATATCCTATATATCAAAAAGTATTTTTTGGTTTTTTCAATCCAAAAAATGTTAATTCCCTCATCATTTATTCTCACAAAACATGGTAATAACCCAAATTACCATTAATTCTTTAAGAAGACATTGATTCTTAGTTATTCCAAAGGTTGCTAGATATATTACTTATATAGAATAATTTTTAACCTTCATCCATGATGACATAAAATAATTTTTCAAACAATAAATAATCATATCAACGGTATTAAGTGCTATACATTTTATATTATCCAAATCAGTCATATCTTTATCCAAGAGATGCATAATTTTATCAACATCTTGATCACATTAAGGGTTACCTTCCCTTAATCATAATATCACTTCTCTATGTCTTCATCGCCATTAAACAAATCTTTTTCAATTCTGAATGAATTATTATACTGAAAATACTTATATATTATGTGATTCATATAATATAATCTTTCAATTGCAAAACATAAGTACTCCATTCATCAAACTTTATCCTTAAACCATTAATCAATGTTCATATACTTATTCCTTTATACCACTTTCCTATAATGTGAAATATAAATCATTTATAAGGTTCTTCAACCTTAAACTAATCATGATTATTATGGTAACTGTATGCAATAACAAAATAATATATCATACCTTTCACATGTGTTTTTGGTTTCTTTATCTTCATAATTATAACCAATACTCATACCACATTCCTGATTCTCGTTATGAGATTTCCACTTGGGAAATCCATTTTAATAATTACCATATAGTCCAAATATAAAACATTAAATGTTAACCATGTTCCTTCTAGTTCTTTATATTGACTAAAACCATAAATCATGGGGTGAGAAACACATATCATATAAGAATGCCACATAATCCTGAAAAATTACTTAGCAGATGTCTAAATCATGACACCTACCATTTAATCGTTGAAACCATAGGTTTATCCTAGGTTATTAATAATTTTCTTTTATTCAAATCATTTATAATGGTTCATGTAGAGTATCAGAATTTTCAATTTATATCCCCTAGTTATGGCAAACTAGGTGTGTAGAAAGGCTTGTTGTCATGTACTACATTTCCCCAAGTCATGCCTAAAACATCTTATATGTTTTTTACCCCCTGTTAAAAAATTTCCAGATCCTCATCCACTTTTAGTATCTATAAGAATATGTATTTATAGAAAACCACTCACTCTATCCATTACCAAAATTACCGGCCATTTTCCAAATGTTAAATCTTCCTTAAACATATCCTTTGAGACATAAATAAACATATCCATAGAAATATCCCTATGTAATTCACTAAAATATTATCATCCTAGTTTCCAATGGTTTACTAATCCATTCCATTGATACCAACTATAATGACCCAAGCTTAGCACACATGGATATTGCATCATTTTTTATGAATATTAAGTACATTACAAAAAATAAATTCCTAAGTATTGTAATAGTTTAGTGTCTTTGGAAACATGGAAATGGAATCATCTATCCTAGTAAAAGATATTAAAAAAATCTCATAAATTTCTCAACCATTATTACTTCTACGTAAAAAATTTCTTTATATCCAGGGGAAATGAAACATAAGAAAGGGATGAGTTCAGATGATCAATAAGCATAAATAAATAAAATGTATAATAAAAACATTAACAAAAGGGCATAGAACTTGATAATAACATTTTAAGATCATACCATTTATATTATATATGATAATAAATATTTTCAGATCATAAGTCATTTATAATAAGAGAATTAATATACAAAGTGATGATATCATAACATTGGAATAAGACATGGAATTGTGGCATGCACATAAGAACATAAAATCTAATGTCAGGCCAACCAACTAGACCATTATAACATGATAGGATTGGGATATAACCCATGTACCATCATTGGTCTTTGGATAAAAACATGTGTAACCTCTTACATTTAGTATTGTACTATAAACCATGTACCATTTTTGTGGGCTTGGTATATAAGTCATCTACCCTATTACTTTTAATATTCATCTATAACCCATATACCTTATTATTTTCAACTATGTTTTATAAACCATGTACCCTTTTCTTTTAGTCTTAGGCTACAACCCATGTACCTTCTAGTTTTTGGTATTGAGATATAATCCATATACCCTCTTACATTTAGGCTTGGTATAAAAACCATTTACCTTCATCTTTTCAGGCTTCAAATGCAACCTATGTACCCTCTTACTTTTAGGCTTGGGCTACAACCCATGTAACATCTTGTTTTCGAGATTGGGTTAAAACTTGTCTACCCTTTGAGATAATATAAAACATATCATTAACCAATTAATTGGATGTATATATAGGTCCCACTAATATCATAATAAAATCATTCATAAATATGCCACAGTATAATAAAACATTCATCATATCATAACCCGTAAAAACAGATCCATTTTATATAATTCAAATCATAACCCATGAAATGATATGATTATCATTAATATTTCATAACATCATAACCTATTAAAATATATAGTTTTCATAACGACTTCCTGAAATCATAACATGTGAAAAAAAATCATTTTTCAAAAGTATAAAATCTGTGGATGTGAAGCGGGTGTCATAAGAATCATTCCGTCAAAACATAAAGCATTCAAGAATGAATATTAATGGAACCTTTAGATAATTTTCTAGATGGAAATGAGTAACATTAAAGGATGTTATCATATATGGAAAATAACATGGAAGGATATTTTGTAATTTTTTCTTGAGGTAAATATCCTTTCTTCTCTGAAAAGGTTTCTTTAAAACATAAAACCTTTTGAAAACCATTTTCCTAAAAATATATAAAATAAGTTTGGAAAAAAAAATTAAACCATTTCCATGAAAATATGTTTTAAATACATTATCTTATAAATTATACTCTTAAACATGAAAATAAATCCTCAAAAATTCGATGGTGGGTAAATCCATACATGTCGTATGAGGTAAAAAATAAAATTCCTTTTTCATGGTAAAAACATTAGAAAAATTCCTCAAAAAGAAAGTGATGGTAATATTCCTTTGAAAAAACTGGTAAAATAAAAAAAGGTAAAAAATTATTTTAATTATTTTATGATAACTGTATAATATTCATGAAAACACTTTTTAGAAAATATTGTTTTAAGGAACACATATTTCTAACCGAAGAGAGGGTAAAATCAGGCTTTCTTAAAAACACATTCATAAATATATTATGTTACAAAGAGCATAAAATGGTAAAAATTTATGAATATATTATGAATAACCATTGGATAATAAAATTAACGAATTTTATAAAGATACAGATCATAATATTTCATCAAAGTAACCATAAACATAAACAATATCGAAAAGTGATGAGACTATTTCAACAAACTCTTAACACTTAGTATATTTGGACCACAATCCCTATTTGAGAAAATAAAATTACATTAATCCTAAAATTTCATTAAAAGAATAAGATTAAATATATATCATTTCAATGTATGTATATACACCCCATGGAAAAATATAGGTTCATAATAATACATGTGTCTCAAAGATGGAAAATTAAGACAAACATGTCTTAGGAATTTGGTAGATTTTGAAACATTAACCCCATGAAATAAGGATTATATAATGGACATGTAAATAACCATTAAATTATTTATATTAATAATTTAATAAATCCATGATCATTATACACACCACATAAAAGGATTGGGTGGTTAATAAATCATGTGTCTCACATAAATAAAAAGTGAGATGAAATCCTCTTACCTTGTGTCTTAGCTCTCTTCATACTCATAGAAGTTTCCTGTATAATAAATGTATTTTTATTATACATATTTTACAAAATTATATTTTTATATCTAATACCATATATATTTTTATTATTACCTTAAATTACATGTTTGTTAACAATCATGTGTTAATGTTTCACTTTGGGTAATATTCACTTTGTTCTTCACATGTGTCTTAATTTGTTATATCTTCGGTCCTTATACTTATATAGGTATTTACAAAATATTAAAGTCAATAAAAATTTCATGTATATATATTATATTTTTATTACAATAATCTACATAATATCAAATTATTAAATAGAATACACCATTCATGGAGACGGTAAGTCGTACGTACGCATGAACGTTGATTCCATATTTATTGTCGTACTGAAAGAAAGAAAAAAATGACATATAATTATCTATATATTTTTATATATAATTATCACAATATAATTATTATATCATATATATGATATATGTTCACTAAGACCATCTTTAATACATTCTAGGTAATTTTGGAATGAATCCCATCGCTTCGAGCGGCTGGACGTCCACACTTCCTCAAATAAAATTTTCATATTTACACCAAATGGAAAGTAAAAAAGGTATGTGATGTAAAATTAATAATAATAGTAAAGAAATAATAAATATAATATACGAAATATATAAATAGATATTCCATCATTATTTCAACCATGATAGGTAGTAAAGGAAAAATGAACAATCATAGTTTTGTGAGGTGGTAGTTTGTCGTACGCATAAATAGTATGTATGTTACCCATTAGATGGATTTTTGTGTAAGTATAGTTAAAAACAATTAGTATGACAAAGAAATAGTATATTTAATATACTTGTGATGTTATAAAATCATGTAACAATGATATTTTAGGGGGTAGAGAAAGGAAATAAATGAATGGAGACTGAGAGAATGTGTTACCTCTTAATCGGGTAACTCCTTTTGGTTTATGCCAAAAGGCTTCCATGGATTGATTTTGTCATGTAGGGAGTATTAAAGGGGGTGGTAGGTATTTTGGGTAGTTTATTTGGTAGATATTGGAAAAACAATAATGGTTTGAGAGGTAAAAGAAGAGGGTGAAGTTGTGGCCTTTTATAGGGAAGGCAAAGGAAACACTTGGAATTTTTTAAAACAAGTTAGGTGTACCGAAGTTTTTACCAAAAAATAGATTAAAAATAATCCAAAATAGGTAATTTAAAGTTAATTTATTAATAATGGCCACCCAATGGATGTTGGAAATTTTTTTAGGTCGTTTTGGGTATTAAATATAAGGTTTGGGACTTTATTAACCTAATTTTTCTCTTAACCATCGTAATTAATTTTAATCACTTTCACTAAAATTTTTGGAAAAAAACTAATTTGGCCTTATTATAAATTAAAAATTATTCTCCTTCCAAATAAAGAATCCAAATTTCAAAATTATGATAATATAATTATAAAAAATTAATTTAATATTAATCATGTAGTTGGGTCGACAATGCCGGTTTTTAAAGTGAAAACGTTCAAAAAAGTTACTATGTTTTTATACCCAATTTCAAATTGAAATTGATCTCAATGAATTATATTATATAAATTGATAAAAATATTATATAATTAAAATTTGAAACCAATTTTAAATATAGTTTTAAATTATAATTTACTTAGATAAAAAAGTTGTATTGAACTAAAATTTAGTATTTTTAACTATTTATTAAAAAATGAATCCTTATAGAAAAATAAAAAAATATTATCCAGACCTAAAATTTATGATTATATTTATTTTATGAAGTTTATTTTTAAATATTTAGTCTATAAAAGTTCAAAAATAGGGATTTAAAATGGGTTCTCCATTAAATGGAGATAAAACTACATTTACTAAAATATGTGTTTTTAACCATAAAATTGGGTTTGTTCTTATCTTATGTCTATAAAATCGATGTAATGAATATAAAAAATATTATATTGAATATATTACATATATATAACATTAATATCCCTCAGTAATTATATTTAATTAAATTTATTAGGTTAAAATAGATTTTTCACCATAAAAATAAAAATACTTCTTTTTATATACATCCAGTTTTATTATTAATTTATTTTTAATTAGTAACTTATGAATTCATATTATATTATGTAAAACATATATTTTAATAAATTATTTAATATAGTTAAAAACTGCTAATTTAATGTTATTTTTATATCTTATTAAATAATCATATTTTAATAATATATTATTATTTGGTTTACCTCGGTCTTGTATATTACGAAACCCATTGAGGAAATTCATTATTGAATGTAATGTAAGCTAACCTCAGTGTTTCAGGTTGGGAATGCTAATGTTTATGTTGTGTATATTTCTCTTTTAACATGGTGTTGCGTATAACGCATGCTAACATAGTGCTTTAATATAAAATATACTATCTTCAGTGTTACGTAAAATGAAAAATATCCAAAATATAAAATTAACTCAAAAAAATTAACAAAATCTCAAGGTGTTACAATGTGGGATGGGGCTGGTCAATATGAACAATCCCATCAACTTCCAAATTTCCTTTCCAATTTTTCAGATTATGTGAATGTAATTTCAACTCTTCATTATATCTTTTAGTTTTCCTCTTGAACCGCTTTCCAAAGTATGGTATTTGTTTGAATACACTTGTACACTTATCTTAATGTATTTGGACCTTTATTTCCTTCATTGGATAATGTTTTTTCATTATTCTTGTGATAGATCACACTTAGGAAAAATATACATGAATTACTTCTTTAGTGAATCTATCTTCTTTGTTCTTCATCCAAGAATCAACTATTTACTTTTAGTGGATTTTTTGTTACCATGAATACATTATTCCTCCGTGATATAAATTAGTGTCATATTAGATTCAATATTCATCCTCCATGGATTCTCTTTTTTCTTATTATTCCACCATTCTCATAACTGATACAAATACTAACTTTTATTCCATTGTTTCATTCAGTTCTTCCATGATATATATTATCATTATATAGAATTTGGTTCTTCATTCACCTTTTATTGAGGTTAATTATTGTTCTCCAAAACATTGAAACTTTTTTAAAACATGACATTCATGTTTTGTGGATAAAATGTATCCTTGTATTTGTTATGATTTGAATATCTCATTATAGAATCATTCCCCTTCTATACATTTTTAAACTGATATTATTTTCCATGTGACCAATTATTGAAAAAGTGAAACATCTACCATAATATTCAACCCCATGTGTTTTTTTCTTGAATAATTTTTTTTCAATTATGAAGTCATTCTTTAAACTTTTTCATTTTAGCCTTCGAAACACATTCTTGTAGTGTGCCCAAATATTTCATAGATGTATAATTTTGGTTCCATGTTATTTTTTGAAATTATCTTACTTATTATTCATTGAATTTTTTTTATTTAAAATTTGGAATTGTTTTTTAGTCTTACATTATATGTATTTTCATCTTCTTATTGTTGGTCTTTATTCTCTCCTCATGATCTATAATTATCTTCTCATTATTTTCTGACAGAGTATCAATTTAATTTAATCATGGAATAAAATCCATCTCATATATTATTCATTATTCAATCTATGATTCGATAACAATGATTCTTTCCTTCAACTTTTTATCCATGTCTATATTCTTTTGGATTTCTTAGGATATCTCTTCAAATATTCTTATTTGTTCATTTATCTTTGTTCCTATAGGAGTTGGTTCCATAGAACAAACTCTTGTGTACTTTACGATATCATGTATTAATTGTTTTCAATATTAATAAAATCCTTATCAAATAATGATTGTTATTCTGTGTAATATAGTCTATGATAATGTTCTTAGAGTATTCGTCTCACTAAAATCTCATAGCAGTTTACAATTATTAACAAAAAATAGAAGTGCCATGGAAGTATTCTTAAATATATTTTCTCTATCTGGATGAAATAATTTTAGAGGCAAAAATGATGTAGGATATTATGGATCGATACTAATAGGACTTTGAGACACCTTCTCATGGTTTATACCCTCGGTAAAATCTATTGTTTGATATTAACATAATAAGACCCACTAGTAGAAATTATAGATCATATGTTTTGTTGGATGTTCCTATATATAGATATCTGTATTTATCCTTCTACTTTAAGGTTATTATTAATGAGTATTATAAGTTTCATTATTTTGTTTATTGATGAAAACTTTGAAGACATAAGTTCAAGATGAGGTACGATATGTTGTTTGCATCGTGAGTAATATTTCATTAATGAATAATGTAAGAAATTATTTTCGCTTTGATATTTAATAGATATTTATATCTTATTCTCTTTTTTTGGAAATGATATAGCCTAAATAAATCCATTGTCATGGTATTCTATAAGTATGTTCAATTTCCAATAATTCTAAGAAAAATACATCAATCGCATAGGATGATGGTATAATCACAAAACATTATTTATTATAGATATCATGATAATGTGATTATATTAAAAAATAAGAATAGTTAGGAGGTATTATGTCATTATGGAATTAACTTAATTCTTTATGGATTCCTTGGAATATTTCTAGATACTAAACTTAGACTTTATGCTTCTTTTTCTAATGCCACTAAGAAATAGGCCTAGAAGGTCACATTGTAAGTGTATCCAGAGTATCAATTAAATAATACAAAATAAATAATTATTTAAAATTTTAAATAAATATTTTTCCCACTCAGGGTTTAGTAATTATTCAAGTTTTATTGACCACATATATTCTGTCCCAATTTATTTGAGAGAATATTATGTGATTGGAATATTTAACAAATATTTATTTTCTATTTAGTGGATATAATATTTCTTATTAATTGGAAAATAATAAAGTGATATTAATTTATTAAATAAATAGAAATTATTTGAGGAATGATAAATATATTGGTGGAATGGAGAACCATCTTCAATTATCGAGTGAGAAAATATATATATTGAATATTATTTGAAAAAATAATATTTAATTCATTTCATGAGATTAGTGCACCCCAATAAGTAACAATATTATTATTTTATTCATGGGGATATATGGGGATTAAATAAGCAATAAAGGGAACATATGAAATTATCAATTCGAGACCTATTACTATATAAAAACAATTATATTTTTTTTAAGAAAGACAATTCATTTTTTGTGGAAAATGATAGCTCGAGAGAATCCTCTAAATACCTAGAGAGGTACGTCTACTAGAATACTCCAATTAATAGAGATTGATATTCCTCTATCTACCACTCTAGAGTCTAGAGAGATCATGGAGAATCCTTTGGATGTGATTATCAGAGAGATAAAAGGTAGATGATGCAAGTAATATGATCTTTTATGCTAGCTCCCATAAATTCCTGTGATGAAATTTGGAGATTCATGGAACTTATATTGATTAATTATAGAGGGAATATATTATTGATACTAATAACACAATGACAGTATGAAATTGATCCATTTTTTGTATCCATTGATGAAGAAATAATTTATCTCCAAGTGATTCTTAATTTTATAAATTTATTTTAAACAATATGTGATGATTCTTATCTTTATTTTTGATATTTATCCACTATCTATATTCTTTGATTCAATTCTATTTATAATAGAATTTATCATCATGTAAATCATAGATCAATCATCAATCATTATAAAAAGTAATGTTGGTCACAACCCATCTGATGCTTCTATTACACCCATAACATACAAGTGGTATCTTAGCAGGTTGCGTAATCATTTATAAATATTTAAATATCAATGATTCAATAAATAATTTATTATTGGTTATTAATTCAATTTTATTAATTATATAATTTTAATTACAAGATATGTTTTATTCCTCTTGAATGCACATAAATATAATCAAATTAATTAATTTTATGAGAAGAATAAATTTGAAGATCTCATCTGGAGGTGCCAAGGTGGATTGTTGGATAACACAAGAGTGCATTCCATGTAACCTGAATGTACACATCATGTACCTATGTTTAATACATCATTTGAATTTAATTATGCACCTTGTATTGACCAGTCTAGCCTGGTGCACGATCATCCAGAGTACAAACTCTGTAACATTAGTACAGAACACGTAGTCCCTTAGTCACAGATGGTTCGTGTATTCTCTTACATGTCCAACATGACTAGTGGATGTGTAACATGGATACTACATGTTGTGTAGCCCATGTACAAACCGTTTACATGAATATTTTTTTTGGAATGGTTATTAACTGAGTCCCTAGGCAGGTTCCATTCATAAACGATGACAAGAAAAATACATGCAATGTTGCTCCAATATACATGTCGTGTACTTTTACCAAATTACGTATAATAAAAAATTAATCAAATATATTGTGAAAACATTATAAAAATGTGTTTTTTGTCCTGAATTTGATAGTACAAACCATCATATGGGTTATTTATGTTAAAATTTCTATATAATTTCTACATAACTTTTGGATATAAATATCATGTTTATGTAATATATCTATTATTACTCAATTTGAATTAAATAATAATACTATATTTAATTATCATGTGTTTTATGTGGTTATTAATTTGATAGTACGAACTGTGAAATTATGTGATATGTAGTGTAATCCATATGTTTCAATAGATACAGTATATGAGTATAATACATGTTGGGTAACTTTTATGGGTACTCACCATGTTTCCTCCAAGTTAAATTTTATAAAGAGATGATTTTAAATGATTTTATTTAATTTTTTTTAATATTATGATATATAAGAATATCTATATATTTTATATGATAATAAATATAATATAATTGATTAATTAATTAAGATAATTCATTTATTTGATCATGATTTATCTTGAATAATAATTATTAGAATTGAATTATAATATTACTAAAATTTTAATTTATTTCATGTATGTGAATGATCATGATCTTAGATAGGACCTTTTTTATGGGTTTCATTTAATATATTATAAAATAAATTTTTTGGTTTTTAAGTAATCTCTCAACTCATTATGTATGGACATGCATTCACATTGTTTCTATTTCAAAAACACCTTAACTAATCCTTTGGATCCCCTCACCTTCTTGTGAGTGAAATTATATACAATGGATGAACCTCCCATTATAGTGGAGAAAATTCATGTTTGGAGCTGAGGTGAAACTATTCCAAGGGATATTCATAGGTGGACAGAAGGAAATATACAAAACGAACCATAAATGGTTCATGGTTTTTTCTACTAGGTCGACAGTTATATTATCATCCTCTAGATAATCTAATCAGTAGTAAATTTTCATGATCATTCCACTTTATTATTTTTTTCTATCAAGTTACATGGTTAATTCATTAAAGATTTTTTTTTCATGATCACGTTAAGGATTGAATTAAAATTCATGCAAGATAGAATAAAACAAATTGACTTATGCATAAGTATTATCTAAAAAATAGTTAATCACTTAATTAAATACAAATAATATTTACAATAATGTAATAAAGATAATAATTGAAAATTTATTGAAACAAAAGAAAGATAAAATAACTTAATTATATATATTGATTTGGTATTTCCTTCGAATAATTTAGTTTAATTCAATCCATAGTTTAAAGTTCTTGTCCAAAAAAATTTTGGGTGCCTTCAATAAACAGGGAATTCTAACATGAGGTTGTTTTCTTATCTTAACATACTCCACATCATGAGTTAACTTCTAAAGTTGGAATTGGTGTAAATTTGAGAAAATAGATAAGGAAATACAATTTTTTATTTCAAGGATGTGTATTACACTTAAGAAATCAAGGAATTATGAGTTAATGTAGTTGGGATAATGAATTATAACCTAAACCCATAAAAAAAGACTAACTAGACATTGTTAGGTTCATTAAAAGTGGAATATGGATAATTTCCACTAGAATGTCCATGAACCATGATATTTCAAAGACAATGTTGAGTGTTATTAGGTTTGGGTCAAAGAGTGGGAGATTAATAAATATAATATTTATTTATTGGACTAAATTTTGATAGATAAATTAATGAAACTCTTCTCATATTATATGTAGAAACCGAAATAAAAAAGGATTTCAAACATATTACATTGATCAATACTTGAGAAGGAGAACCATATCATTTGTAAAATTTTCCAAGAGTTCCCAAGGCTCTTACCTATTATCATACACCATGAAATGAAATTATATGTATAGGATGAACATATTCTTGATGCTTTTAGTAATGATGGTATTGATGAAGATTTGACTCTCTCTGAGAATATTTGTAATGATTCTGCATATGTTCAATGTTTTATGATATCGACCATGACTAGTGAAATTTTAAAGAAATATGAGTACATAGATATTTATATCATGATGTATCACCTTTGGGATCTCTATCAAGAGAAGGTGAGACAAGAGAGATAAGAGATCTCAAATTCTCTATTTACAACTAAGATTTGAGAGTATATTCCATATGGGCCTTAATATTCTTCAATATTATTAGATAAATTGAACACTTAAACATCTTATGGATTAAATTCCTATATGATATGCACATGGATCTCGAATGTTCATCACTACCAAAAACCATCTCCATTTTTATTATTAATTATAACATTAGAAATAATGATAAGATACTTTTTTAACTTCTTAAATATAATTCTTTGTCTGGATAAGGATATGTGGTATGAAAAACTTGTATTCCTTCTGGAGAAAAAAAATGAAGAATAAGTATAAGGGACCAACGAATAAAAACATGTTTACAGATTCCAAAAGCTTCCTTCAAATGAAATGAAATATTCTGAGGCTGAGTAAAGAAAATGAATCCATACCATTTTCAGGTGGCAAGAAAGGCCAATGGAATAATAATTGAACCTAGAAGAAAGGTGTCATGAACCACCTTCACCAAGATGAGGGAAGGGACAATAGATTTCTAGACCCTTACTTCTTTATGTTAAAGGAGTGATAATGACCCCCTGAGACCCGCCATCAATAGAACCCGGAGTAGAGACTAGAACCAAGGGTATATAATCACACAAAAATGGAAGGCATTACCAATATTTATTTAGTAGGATAAAGATATAAGATAGTAAATCCCAAACAACACCAAAAGCGGAAGAAAAGTACAGCCAAAACCAACCATTCCCATATGCATGTTCCAAAATTAAGTTCTATAGAAGTACAAGGAAACCCCAAATGGATGTACCAAAAGAGAAGAAAAACAGAAACAACAATTGTCCAGACGTCTGAACTAGTACAGTCTCGCACGGTCCTTGATGTCTTCCTGGAAACCTGAATGTAGTTTTATATACGTAGGGTGAGCATACAAGTATACTCAGTTGGGAAAACTAAAATCTCTCGTGCACAATTGGGGAGGCATTCTAATTCCCTGTGAGAAAAAGGAGATAACCAAGGTACCTAGCAAGGAAACTATCCACACAAACCTCACCAAGGCACACTCTCAAAATAAAGGATGTCAAGTAAAGTAATAGAAATAACGCATCGATGTTTGGTTACCCTGCACCACTTTCCCACTGGTTATTGAAGACATCCTATGCATCATACCTCCCCCACGATTCTCACCACATTCCCACTCCCATACCCCACCTGCACACACCAGGGCTACCAAAACCACACATCCCTCCCTCAAACACCTGGGCTACAACAACCACACATAACCATGCCCGCAGAAATTTGGGCCAGAACAACTTCCACCACACCGAATACACCTGGGCCAGAACAACTACTATCATGCCTAAAAATACCTCGACCTCATCATGAAGATACTTGGAAAACAACCTGCCCACACACACCTGGGCCAACCACCACAACATTCCCTACCCAAATAATCATGGGTTGTAATGGACTTTAGGTCATCATTGCCTGACCAAATAATCTTGGGCTTCTCGGGAATGTGATAAATAAGGATATAATAACCATCCACTCATTGGAGTGTTGGAAAAAACACCCTTCCCCATGAAATTGGGGTGTTCAGCATAATGTTCTCAACATGGGTGGGGCACGAAAAAAAACATATGAACTAAATCATACATATAGTTAAACAAGCACTCATCCCAACCTAAGGTTTCAAATGCCACCCCATACATAAACACCCTTGATACTATTCATTCTTCAAAATCACAAGATCCATAACCAAGTCACAACTCATTCCAGGAAAGAAAATACCCTTTAAACCCATTCTTGTTTTCATATTCAAGTGATCCCATTTAAATAACTCTTCACTACCAGGCAACTAATAGGCATAACCACAAGCTAAGGAAGGGAAAATAGTCAAGTAGCAATTTAAGCATTCACACCTAGTTATCTTGTAATGTCTCAACAGCAAAGGGATCTGTGAGATCCCTCGAAGTACTGGTGTCACGAACCAACCAGGGTCGACCCTAAACCGGTCACTCGAGCTGGTCCACGACATGGCCCGAGAGGCTTTCCCAATCCTCCTGAACTGGCGACAAGTGCCAGGGCATCAACAGAGACCGTGGGAATAGTTTCACCCAGTTCATTAAATAAAATCATAGGAAATAATAAAGATCAGTGCAGAATAAATAAACCAAAAAAACAATTAAATAGGATACAAAAAAAAGATAAAACCTCACCGAACTCAACGACCAAACTAACTCTGTGTGACCCTGTGGGTCACTCTCCAAATCAATGATCAAACGTCACCCAAGGAGAGCGCACCAAAACTGGGGCCTGAACAATCACTAAAAACAAAAAAGAACTATAGCCGTGAGTATTAAAACTCAGTAGGCTATCCCGATATCTATTCCCAATTCACAACCTATACAATTAAGAAACATCAATTCTATGTTTGAACTACAACATATTAAAATATGAATTTCTACACTTTTTACTCGAAAACAAATTAAAGACCATTTCCCATAGATATTTGAAAAACTAGAACCAAAGATTTTGGAACACATATTCTATTGAAAACATTATCATAGGAGTTAGGAAAAGAAAATGTCACTTTTCTTGAAAAACACCACACAAGGGTACCAAAGAAGATATATCAAGGGAAATGAAAATAGAAATAGAAATATCTCAGCAACAGTTCATTATCTAAAAATCACTAGACCTAAGTGAACCTGAGATATCGAGAATAATCTAGACGGCACTAATACCAGTGACCCCATCTACAGTAGCATGCCACATAGGATGAAATCTAACACAACAACAACTTCCTCCATCCTTTCTCCGGAAGGTCGAGGGAAAATACAATAGTAATAAACCCAAACATATTTTCCTACTATGGTCCACTGGTCAGTACCGTAACCTACCAGTGCAGTACTCATCTTGGACAATTCTCTCAGTATTTCAGTTTCATATGTCACAATTAAAACAAAGAGGTGAGTCAAAATATTCCACCGAGCATCAAATGAAAATCTATATTTATAAAACTAATTCACATCAGGGTTCACCCCGATTCTCCCCATGGACGAATCTCATGCATTAAAGTAAATAGATTACAATGGTTCCAAACTATGGAACCCTCATAATGGAACTTCAGGATTCCATACCGAGGACATCCCAACCATTCCATGTTGGCAAGGCATGAGGAGTAACCAATAAAAGTTTTCGTAATAAACACTTCCTCTTATTTTCAAAAAGTGTCCAAACTAACCCTTAAACATTTCATTCAAACATTCTTACCAAATATGCAAACCAATTTCTAAAGAGGTGCAAGACACACGTTTACCAGATAAAAGATTCTGTAAAACCCCTTCAAAAACATTTCTGATACACTTCAAAAAGAGGTGTAAAACACGTCATCTAACACACCCAAACATTGATAAAAATAATTTTAATATAATCGGAATACAAACAAAAGACATGGCCATTTTTAAAAAAATGTCAAAACATGCTAAAACACAATACACCCTTTTATAAAAGCCAAACTACTTGGAAAACCACAAAAATAACCAAAAACATTATTCCGCACACTGCTGATACATTTATGAACCCCAAAATTTTATTTCAAATAATACTTTACTCCGAAAATCCAAATGGTCATTTTATAAAGAATACAAGGCATGCATTGTTGAATAAAACCATTTCAATTTAACACTAAAAGAATTTTGAACCCCAATCTGTATGTCATACTTTTATTTAAATTGTTAAACCTTGTTTTTAAATATAAAAACCATGTGTTTAAACATCTGGTGTTCAAAACAAAACACAAAAAACAACCCATTCATCAAAAATAACTATTTTTGAAATAGAACAAACCCCAGAAACACCCTCTTTTTTAATTCTCACTACCAAAATAATTTAATAAATGATTGAGATATTTATAAAACACCGACAAGAGGCACAAAAAAGTTCTATGTCAAAACATAGCTAATTTTACACCAAGATACTAATTTAAAATTAACTACATAATAAGACCATTTAAAACAAGACTTCAAACATCAACCGCATACCAAACAACTGACCAGAAGATTGCACCAATAATATTTAATAGGAATACGAAGTGTGAAAAGAATAGAACTAAAGTTTATTAAATTTAAAAGGAAATTAAAAGGGGATTCCTACCTCGAGATCAAATCGTGACGACCACATAACCTCGGAACCAAGGCATGACGATAAGGAAACTTCAGAAACAAGGCGCGACAACGACGCTCAATCAGAAACACACTATTCATGTCCTAAAATTCAAACCGACCCAAAAAAACATTTAATTAATAAAACCCATAATAAAATTGATGTAATATATATATATATATATCAAATAGAAACAAAACTGTATACCAAAGGGAAGTCGCATTAGAAGGGTGGTGGCGCACTAGTCGGAAAGACACTGTCCAGGTGTGGGAAGGTCGTAACGACTTCGGTAGGGCGTGCGCCGGTAGGGGAGGCACCACCAAAGAGAAGAGTCACACGGGAGGCTAGCTGGGAGGGTGAGAATATGGAATCGTGGGGGAAGTGGGTCAGCTGGAGGGGTTGCAGGATGGCCGAAAAGTCTATGGGTCGACCAAAAAGGTTGCGACCGCAAAAGGAGGGAGATCCATTACCAACAGGAGGCCTCGCCGGAGGTGGGATAATCAGTTGTGGGTGATGTGCACTAAAAATGGGGTCCAAGGGGGGATTCTCTGCTGGAAGAAGGAGGTCAGGGGGGTAGCTTCGGACGAGAGAGGAGGAGAGCAGGCTGCGTCCAGGAGGCAGGAGGAGGCCGAGTATGAGGGTTGTTGGGGATTGTTGAAATGGGAAAAGGGATCCTGAGGCGAGGAGTAGATGTGTGTGCTGAGGGAGGGAGGACGCACCGCTGTAGAAGTCAGGTTGCTGCAACGGGAGACAGGGGCCACACCGGGTGCGCTGGAAGGGGGTTGAGGCAGTGTACTTGGGCGCTGCTGCAAGGAGAGGAGGGGTGCGCCAGCGGGTAGCAGGGGAGCTGAGGCCAAGTGGGGGTCCTGCACTGGCTAGGTTCGGCAGTAGACATAGGAGGTCGGGTTGGGTGTTGCGCATGCTACAAAGGATGATGAGGAGGTGCGGGTGCACTGCTCGATCGCTGAACGAAAAAATCAGGAGGGAGGCACTGGGTGTAAGGGTTGTGTTGCACACCAAGAAGACGATAGGGCACCGACCCTACTTGTGTTGCACTCCATGGAGAGATGTGTTGTGATGAATGGGGGAAAAGGTTCCAAAATCCCTAAAAAATGAAATGATAATAAATAAAACCATCCTAGAAGAAAAGAAAACCAAATAAAAAAGTATTAACCTAATAATAATAATATTATTATTATTATTATAATAGTATTAGTAGTAGAAGTAATCCCCAAATGATAATAATAATCATGATAATAATCATAATAATAATATTCATAATAAAAATAATATTAACACAACAATAAAATAATTTCAAACAATATTAATTAGCATTAATTTCAATTATAATGTTTAGAGTAACAATAATAATAATAAAAATAATTACATGAAGATAAAATTTAGAATAATAAAAGTATTTATTTCATTTTGATAATAATAAAATTAACAATTTTAGTTTTTATCTTGGTTAAAAATATTATAATTTTTAATAACCTTAAAAATTTTAAATGACATAATAAATTGACATTTATTTATTTATTTTAATTCTTCAAAGATGTAAAGGCCAAGTGGTTTCCTGAGGGAATCCATGTGGTGTTGCGCTCTGGCCACGTGTCCAACGACGACAAAGGCAAGACACAAACTTTTTTATCAAAACCCTAAATTTCATCCGGGACTCCCTCAGACCCCCGAAAAAATATTTAAAGGCCAAAAAATAATTAAAATAAAATAATATCATTGGTTGGGGTGTGAAAAATCTCCCCACCATAACACTTTCTGTCCCCATAAAGCCACAACACCAACCAGTTGATCGATCAACATGTAAGGATTCCCCAAAAACATGATCCAACATCTTAACCCAAGGAGATTTTATCAACCAACAGTGGGACTCAACCACATTTCCAAAAACATTCCACCAGTATAGGGGAGGACTGAATGGATTCCCCACCATAAGAACTTCACTGGCACCCAATAACGACTTAATAGAAAACCCAAAGAGACGGTGGGTCTCCCCACCATAAAGAACCAACATACTATTGACCAACCAGAAATCCAACTTAGACCTACACCGGGCCTTACTCAAGCCAAAAGAAGCATAGAAAGAACATTTAAACCACTCACTTCCATCCGAAAGGGGTAAGATCTTAATTGAAATCTCTATAAGAACTATAAAACCAAACCCCATGGGTGGGGAGGGAGGGCCCAGGGAATTGATAAAAGAAAACACGATGGACAACTACTAACAAATCTTCACTCCGGGATAGGCACAAACCAAAGTCACAACTGATCCTCATCGGTGGTCCACAAAAGGCCACTAATCAGCACCTCACATCCAAAAATGCACAATTATTGGCATTAGACAAGGGCTATGTACATCACGCTCTTTGTGACAATAGGAAATTTATAACGATGGAGAAACCACAACAAAAATGCTAAAACTGTCTCATCGCAACGATAGAGGCACAACCTTAACCAGACTCCTTAAAATTCATCGTGGTTCCTGACTACGCATCAGCTTCACTCTGATGCCTTTTAACTGGAGCTCTAATGGATAAAGTGTCTCCTTCCTCACAGTCAGTTTCTGATAATACCAATTAAAAACAACCACCTTTTGATTTGACAAAAGAATGGATAAGATTTTAAAATTAAAATCATACTGGCATTGAAAAGAAAAGTTCATCAAAAGACCCACAAAAAACCCATACATGTCAAAATTGAAAACACCACCAGTACAACTGCAATAATAAATGATCCCTTACACTGAAAGGAAACATACAGAAGAACTGTGTACATAACCCCAATAACACATCACTTTTGAGAACTTTCTCCATGATGCCTTCTAGAAACGCCCCGAAAAAATCACCGCAAGTGACCCAGGCATCCACAGGCCTGGCAGGCTTTCGATGCAGTTGGGCATGATGGCTTCTTGTGACCCAACTTGCCACACTGATAACACATGAAGATCTCTCACTATAAATAGGTTGATGAAATATCTAAAGGCCTTTTGATTCAAAGACTTTCTCTATCCACTTTCAATTTCTTCCTCGTATCCTTTCCAAAATCCTCACCACTGCTTATTGGGATCGAAGGAGGGAGGACTACTTCAAGCACTCCCATAGTCATGACATAGACATGAAAATCATGTCTCAACACACCAACAAAAGAAGTTAGGTTGGACTCTGACACCATCGGTTGTAGATCGGGGTGGAGTCCTGCCTCAAAGCATCGACCCTTCATGGAGTCATCTCTGACATACCGTGAATCATAAGGGACTAGCTCCATAAAGAGCTGCAAATATTCCATCACAGATCTATCACCCTGCTGCAGACAACACATCTCCATCCCATTTCTCACCCATTCTTCCTTAGAGAAATATTGACGAATGAAAAATGCCTTGAAGAACTCCTGAGTAAGCTCTTAATGGGGCTTGTTCCAAGACACTGACTTCAACCACATCCACGGTGAACCTTCAAGCATGAAAGTTGCCAACTTAACCTTCAACGACTCAGGAAGCTCAATGAGGTTAAATTCCCTTTCAATCATCTGCATCTAATCCTCTCCTACGGATAGATATGCTTGACCATAAAAGAGAGGTGGATCCAGCTTCCAAAACTCCATCATAAAATCCTTAGGTAGATCAACCAAACAATAATCACCCATCGAAGCTTCAACAGGGAAACCGCTGGGCAAGAAAATTCAAGAACCCAATCAAGGACAACTCAATAAATAAAATACCAAAAAACAAATACTGCCTATATGAAAGGCTCTAAACACAATAAGATGATTCAACTTAACATCAAATATTTCCTTTTTGAAAACATATTTTATTTAAATCACGTTTGGTGTGTTAAACTCTCGCCATTAGTATTCTTTAGAGTCTCACTCACATGAATATTTTCGTGCCAACCCGGCAATCCATCTACCATACCAGACATCTGTTCACATTTCCATGTATCACTATGCATTTCCGCACCCCTAGGAACTCCAAGGCCAAAAAAACCACACAATTTTCCAAAAAACAAGTCATTCACCCCATTTTTATAAAAAAACCTCAAATTAAATTTTTTATTCCAAACACCCATTTTTCAAAACAACCTTTTCAATACAAACAACTTCTAGAAATCAGTAGAGACCCAAAATAACTCAAAAAGGGAACTAGTGTCAGTGGGTGACTTGACCATATGGTTGGAATCCATATGCCAAACACATCACCAATACAGCGAGTCTTTTTAGACCTTGCCCCTAGCTTTCCATGGCTTTCCAGGCCATGTGTCTTTGGAGGACTAGTAGCCCAACTCCCTCTGTCGTATCCCAATAACAAAATGTTCCATAAAAACCCAATGATACTAATTAAACAGAACTTCCTGTGGAATCCTGATGATCAGCACGAGCAAGAGTTTGCGATACTCTTCCCGCGCCTACCCATCAAGTCCAAAAAATCCTACTCCATCTACCTTGACATCCCAAATAATGAAAGGCACTCTAGAAAGAGATGTCTGTTGAGAGTCAACCTCCTATAATAACATTTTTTCACAAACCAACCTAGGCCGGCCCTAAACCAGTCACCCAATTCGGTCCGCGACATGGCCCGAGAGGCGTTCCCAATCTTCTTGGGCTGGCGACAAGTGCAAGGGCATCAACAAAGACTGTGGGAACGGTTTCACCCAAAATAATAAATAAAATAAGAGGAAATAATAAAGAGCAACACCGAATAATTAAACCAAAAAAACAACTAAACAAGAGACCAAAAATATAAAAACTAAACAAACTCAATGACCGAACTAACTTTGTGTTACCCTTTTGGTCACTCTCCGACTCTATAATCAAACGCCGCCCAATGCAAGAGTACCCAAACTAGAGCCTCTAAAAACACTAAAAATAGAAAAGAGATATAAGCAAGACTATTAAAACATAGTAGGCTAGTTTGATATCTATTCATAATGCACTACCTCTAGAAGTAAGAAACATCAATTCTATATTTGAAATACAATATATTAAAATATGCATTTCTATAATTTTTACTTGAAAAGAAAAGTACAAACCATTTCCCTTAGTCATTTGAAAAACCAAAACCAAATAGTTTGAAACAAATTTTCTTTTGAAAATATTATCATAGGGGTTAGGAAAACCAAAATGTCAGTTTTCATGAAAAACACCACACATGGGTACCAAGGTAGATATAGCAAGGGAAATGAAAATAGGAATGCAAATATCTTAGTAACATTTCATTTTCTAAAAAACACTAGACATAGGCAAACCCAAGAGATTGACAATAATACAGAAGACACTAATACCTAGGACCACATTTAATGTAGCATGCCACATACAATGAAATCTAACGCCCCAACACGCTCATCCATCCTTTCATAGGTAGGCCGAGGTAAAATTCAATAGTAATAAACACAAACATATCTTCCCACTATGGTCCACTATGCAGTACCGTAACCTACACATGCAGTACTCGTCTCGAACAATTCTCTCACTATGTCAGGTTCATTTGTCGCAATTATAAAAAAGAGGTGAGTCAACAGATGCCACTGAGCATCAAATCAAAATCTATATTATCCAAAATAATTCACAGCAAGACTCACCCTATGTCTCCCTAAGGACGACTCTCATGCCTTAAAGTAAATAGATTACAATGTTTCCCATCTATGGAACCCACATAATGGAACCTAGGATTCCATACCGAGGACATTCCAACCATTCCATATTAGAAAGGAATGGGGGGTAACCAATGGAGTTTTTCATAATAAACACTTCCTCTTATTTTCACAAAGCGGCCAAATGAGCCCTTAACATTTCATACAAACATTCTTACCAAAGACGCAAACCAATTTCTATTGGGGTGCAAGATACACTATTTACCACATAAATGCTTTTGTAAAACCCCCCTTAAAAATATTTTTGACACACTTCAAAAAGAGCTGTAAAATACGTCATCTAACACACCCAAAAAATGATAAACCACTTTTTAATATAATCACACAACACACTCAAGACCCGACCATTTTTAACAAAATGCCAAAACATGCTAAAACTCAATAAATGCTTTAATAAAAGCCAAACCACTTGGAAAACCACAGAAAGAATCAAAAACATTGTTTCGAACGATTCTTATACATTTATAAACCCCAACACTTTAGTTTACATCACATATTACTCTGAAAACCCAAATGGTCATTTTATAAAGAAAACAAGGCATGGATTTTTGAATAAAACAATTTCAATTTAACACTCAATGAATTATGAACCCCAATCTGAATTCCATATTATTATTTATATTGTTGAACCATGATTTTAACATTACAAACCACGTTTGTAAATATCTTGAATTCACAATTCGACCCAACTCAAAACCATTCATAAAAAAAACTATTTTTGAAATATAATGCACCCCAGAAACACCCTATTTTATAATTCCCACTACCCAAATAATTTAATAAATGTTTGAGAAATTCATAAAACACTGAAAATAGGTAAAATAAGGTTCTATATCAAAACATACCTAATTTTACACCAAGACACTACTTTAAAATTAACAATATAAAAAGACTATTTAAAAAAAGACTTCAAACATCGACTGCATACCAAACAACTGAGTAGAAGATTGCACCAATAATATTTAGCAGGAATACGAAGTTTGAAAAGCGTAGAACTAAAGTTTATTAAATTTAAAAGGAATGTGCAAGGGGATTCCTACCTCGAGATTAAAGCATGAAGACCATGTAACCTTGAAACCAAGGCACGACGATAAGGCAACTATAGAAACCAGGCGCAATGACGACGCTCACTCAGAATTTCCATGCGCGGGTCCTAAAAGTCAAACCGACCAAAAAAATAATTAATATAACCCGTAATAAAACCGAGGTTTTATATATATATATATATATATATATATATATATATATATATATAATATAAAAAAAGGGTATACCAAAGAGAAGTCGCACAGGAAGGGTGGCGGCGTGCTAGTCAGAAAGACATCATCAGGGTGCTGGAAGGTCATAATGACGTTAGCAGGGCGCACGCCAGTAGGGGCGGAGCCATCAAGGAGAAGAGTTGCATGGGAGAACAGTTGGGAGGGTGATAAGAGGGCATCAAGGTGGTTCTGTGTCTGCCGGAGTGGCTGTGAGATGGCTGAAAAGTCTATGGGTCGGTCGGAAAGGTTGCGACAGCTGAAGGGGGGTTCATCACCTGCGGGAGGACTTGGGAATTTTTTTTAAATACGTTTTTCTAAAAAAAAATCAGACAAACTGCCTAGGTTAGTTTTTTTTAAAAAATATGCTACAAAGGCGGCATCGCAGATGTCGCCTTTGTTTTAGCACACAAAGGCGGCATCTGTGATGCCGCCTTTGCTCCCCCGCACCGCCTTTGGCCCGGATCGATGACATGGCAAAGGCGGCCGGGGGGAGGCCGCCTTTCGCCTCAAGATAAGGCGAAAGGTGACTTCCGCGATGCTGCCTTTGGCCATACGCAGAGCGAAAGGCGACTTCCGAGATGTTGCCTTCGTCTGAACTCCCTATGAAATGGAGTCCACCCCCCTCCCCTCTCCTCACTTGCTCATGGCCTTCCTCTCTCCATCCTCACTTCATCTCTCCGAATTTCTCTCTCTCTCTAAAAAATTCCTTTGCTGTGCGAGTTTTTACGAAGCTTCATTTAGAGGTATATTTCATTAATTAATTTAATGTTTTTATTTAATTAATTTAATTTTGTTTAGTTTTAAATCTTTCATTTGTTAAGTTGTTTAGGTAGTTCTTAATATTTGGTTATTTAGTTTTTGTAATTAGTTATATATAGTTTTAAATAATTATTGTTAGGTAGTATAGATTAAGTATAGATTAACATAAGATTAAGTATTTAGAAATTTTGGTAGCTTAAAGATTATGTGGTTATCTAAGAAATTAAATTCCTTTCTGGATACAAACAAGTGGATGTGGCTCTGGCACAGATGTACATAGGGGTAAAACCTGAAAACACCGCTTCGAGCTAGACTCGAACGGAAACTGGTGCATGATAACAGGCCTTGCTGCATCCTGGTTTGACACTCCTGGGGAATATGCTTAAGATGATTCATATTTTCTTTATAAACTACTAAAATTTCTAAGAGAAGAAAAAGAAAATCAGTATATTTATCAATGATAAATGATAAATATAATGTTATAGAATCAAATAAGGATATAATAATTAACGAATTAAAGTTATTATTAGTTAATTATAAAATAATAGAATAATTAACGATTAGTTATTATTAGTTAATGTTAGAATAATTAATAAAAAACATAGGATTAAAACATGGATTCATATAATGATTAGTTAATGATACTAATGATCAGTATATTTATCAATGATAAATGATAAATATAATGTTATAGAATCAAATAAGGACATAAGAATTAACGAAATAAAGTTATTATTAGTTAATTATAGAATAATAGAATAATTAAAGATTAGTTATTATTAGTTAATTTTAGAATAATTAATAAATAACATAGAATTAAAACATGAATTCATATAATGATTAGCTAATGATAATAATGAACATATAAAGTGAAATGAAGAAGAACAAAAAAACTAAATAAAAAGGTGCTCTAAAATTTCATTCTAATAAATATCATATGGTCAAACATCAGTAGCTTAGTTTATGGTATAGAAAGGTGCACTAAAATTACATTATAATAAACATCATATCGTCAAACATAATTGTTAATATTTTGTTACACTATCATAATTTTGATGAAAGAAACATTTTTGACGTAGAGAGCCATGTTTTCCTGTGTGTACTATTATGGGGAGATTATTCAAACTGAGCAAGAAGCTTCTTACAGTACACAACCAATTAGGGTGGTTAGTACAGTTGATTGTGTTACCATAAGTGACCTTCAACAGAGAATTCGTGTTTCCTTAAATCTGGGACCCGATCAAGAGATCATGTCTATGAGCTATAGACATTTGCAATTTCCAACAACACTGTGGAATATAGCTTGTCCATTGGTTGCTGATGCGCAGTGGGTCCAAGCAATTAATTTATTATCTCAACGGTTAGATGGTACCATGATGGAGTTATACGTTGTTGTTGCTACTGTACAACAACAACGTCCACTTGTACAAAGACGTAGAAATACATGAGTGGTTGAAGACAGTCTACCCCATGACATTGAGCCTATTCCAAATGATGCAGAAGAAGAGGACAACCTAGATGATATCCCAGATATACATGTCAATCCGACTTCTGATGAGGAGTTTCGTAATGATGGATCTGATGGCGACAACAGTGCTAATGAGGAGGGACCAACAGAAGATAGAGAGGAGGTTTTGAGAAATGCAATTGTTGTAAATCAACCTCGGTCAATAAATATTCCACCACTATTTTCATCTTGGTCAGAAGCAATGACACGCGTGCCTGAATTCGATAATACTGTTCTCACATCAACAACTGAGTTCCCTGGAGTTGTACCAGATAGGTTTAGTGAGGTGGAAAAAACCTTATATATTGAAAGGAATTTTCCCAGTAAAGATGCCTTAAAAAGCACGTTAAAGAGATTTCATATTGAGAGAAACATCAACTATGTAGTTCATGAATCATGCCTTAGTAAATATGTTATACGGTGCGTGAATTATAGGGATGATTGTAGATTTCGCTTAAGGGCTATTCCAGACATTACATTTGGAGGTTGGAGAATCTCAAGGATTGAGGCGGCTCATACTTGCGTTCAGCCAAGTCTCACACAAGATCATACTTCATTGGATGCATAATTTGTGTCATCTATTGTTGTTGAGATGATTAGGACATGCCATGATGTTCCAATATCCTTTGTGCAAGAGAGGATTCTACAGACATTCGGTTATAAGATTTCCTATAATAAGGCATGGATGGCGAAACATAAGGCAATTGTGAAGGTATATGGTGATTGGGATGACTCATATCAAGTATTGCCGCAATTGCTTGCCATACTGAGGCATCATAACCAAGTTGTCTTCCATCTGGATACAAATGAACATGTGTCTCCTGATAATCGACTTGATTCATCTTGTGTTCAATTTCATTGGTTGTTCTGGGAATTCCGTCCTTGTATCTCCGCATTTCGTTTTTGCAAAAAATTTATTCAGATTGATGGAACATTTCTGTATGGAAAATACAAGGGCATATTGTTGATTGCGGCAACCCAAGATGGAAACCGTTCACCTCTTCCTCTTGCCTTTTCCATTGTAGAGAAAGAAAACTATGAATCATGGAGTTGGTTTCTGGCATGTATCAGCAACCATTTCACCAACATTCAGGGAGTTTGTTTGATATCTGATCGCCATCGAGCAATTAATGAGGCAATCAATGTAGATACTGATACATGGAGATACTCGAATGCACATCATTGGTTCTACATTAGACACATTTCTAGAAATGTGCATAAAAAATTCCACAACGAACCGATGAAGAAGGCAGTCACGAGGCTTGTTACGTATTTTATTCGTTCTGTTTTACTGTTTCAATATAAATATAAAATAAATTTATGTGAAATATCATATACGTTTTGTAGCATATGAGTCGGACCAATGACGATTTGAAGAACGTTTTGAACAAATTCGTCAGGCTAATCAGGAAGTATATGATTATATGATGCGGATTCCAAAAGAGAAATGGACATTGGCATACATCGGGGGAAAGAGGTACGGACACATGACGACAAACATTGTGGAGTGCATCAATGGTATCTTCAAAGGACTTTGCAAGCTACCTATAACCACCTTAGTTCAGGAGACATTATATCGATGCGAGAAGTACATTGTGGATAGACAAAAACTAGCATCAGACAGAATACATCAAGGGCTAAGATATGGAAGACACTTTCAATGAGAGATTGAAAAAAAATATTGAAGAAGCTTCTGGTTATCACGTATGTATCTTTAGAAGAGAAGACTCCCGATTTGAAGTTCAAGAGAGTTCAGACCCCATCACAAATTGCATCGGTGAAAAAATGATGGTATTACTGGAAACAAGGCAATGCCAATGTGGAAAATTTCAGGCCTTACGGTTTTCATGTACACACGCCATCGTAGCATGTGCCTCTGTAAACATCTCATGGGAAGCATATGTTGATCCAGTGTACCAGATGGATATCATTGCCAACTGTTATGGTGCACCATGGACACCTATTGGGGAGTATCGTTATTTCCCAATTCCTGAAGGACAGCCGATAGTGATACCTGACATGAATCGGTTATGTCCTCGTGGGAGACCAAAGGCGAGTAGGATGCGTAATGAGATGGATTGGCCTCAAGAACAAGGATAGAGTTTGCGATGCACAATATGTCATAAAGAAGGTCACAACCGAAAGCGATGCCCTAACGTTGTTGGGTCGACTTCACAGTCTCATTCATAATGGTGTATTGTCTTCATTGTGAAATTCCCATATTGTAAACTAAATGTTGTTATCTCTTCTTTATTCCTTGGTTTTCTAAACCCTAAACATCTAAAATAAGTTTTCATATTAATATTCATGCTTTCAAGAAATAACTATAAATATGAGATAATAGAATTTATTTCAAAACTCCAAAAGTGGAACACTTAACCCATATTGAAAAGTGTATGTCAGTTAACCCATTAACATGTTTCCTGGACGTTAATATTGAAAATTTTAACCCTAAACCCTCCAACCTAAACCCCAATCTACACATGCGGGATATTTTAGCAAACTATTCTATAACAAATTTATAGTATCATAATAATTTGCATAAGATATTCAATACATACAATTAGATAAATTCTAAAAACATCATTACTAATTGCCATGGTTTATCTTAATCCAATCCATAAGTAGTTAATCATAAAGCTCACCCAAAATATGTGTAACCAAATTCAAGACTCAATATTTTATATAACATAACTTATTTCATATTAATATTCATGCTTTCAAGAAATAACTTTAAATATGAGATAATAGAATTTATTTTAAAACTCCAAAAGCGGAACACTTAACCCATATTGAAAAGTAAATGTTAGTTAAACCATTAACAAGTTTCCTGGACGTTAATATTAAAAAATTTAACCCTAAACCCTCCAACCTAAACCCCAATCTAAACATGCAGGATATTTTAGCAAACTGTTCTATAACAAATTTATAGTATCATAATAATTAGCATAAGATATTGAATACATACAATTAGATAAATTCTAAAAACATCATTACTAATTGACATGGTTTATCTTAATCCAATCCATAAGTAGTTAATCATAAAGCTCCCCCAAAATATGTGTAACCAAATTCAAGACTCAAAATTTTATATAACATAACTTATTTCATATTAATATTCATGCTTTCAGGAAATAACTTTAAATATGAGATAATAGAATTTATTTCAAAACTCCGAAAGCGGAACACTTAAACCATATTTAAAGTAAATTTCAGTTAACCCATTAACATGTTTCTTGGACGTTAATATTAAAAAATTTAACCCTAAACCCTCCAACCTAAACCCCAATGCAAACGTGGAGGATATTTTAGCAAACTGTTCTATAACAAATTTATAGTATCATAATAATTAGCATAAGATATTGAATACATACAATTAGATAAATTCTAAAAACATCATTACTAATTGACATGGTTTATCTTAATCCAATCCATAAGTAGTTAATCATATAGCTCCCACAAAATATGGGTAACCAAATTCAAGACTCAATATTTTAGATAACATAACTTATTTCATATTAATATTCATGCTTTCAAGAAATAACTTTAAATATGAGATAATAGAATTTATTTCAAAACTCCGAATGTGGAACACTTCACCCATATTGAAAAGTAAATTTCAGTTAACCCATTAACATGTTTCCTGGACGTTAATATTAAAAAATTTAACCCTAAACCCTCCAACCTAAACCCCAATGCAAACATGCAAGATATTTTATCAAACTGTTCTATAACAGATTTATAGTATCATAATAATTAGCATAACATACAACTAGAAAAATTCTAAAATCATCATTACTAATTGACATGGTTTATCTTAATCCAATCCATAAGTAGTTAATCATATAGCTCCAACAAAATATGTGTAACCAAATTCAAGACTCGATATTTTAGATAACATAACTTATTTCATATTAATATTCAAGCCTTCAAGAAATAACTTTAAATATGAGATAATAGAATTTATTTCAAAACTCCAAAAGCGGAACACTTAACCCATATTGAAAATTAAATGTCAGTTAACCCATTAACATGTTTCCTGGACGTTAATATTAAAACATTTAACCCTAAACCCTCCAACCTAAACCCCAATGCAAACATGCAGGATATTTTAGCAAACTGTTCTATAAAAAATTTATAGTATCATAATAATTAGTATAAGATATTGAATACATACAATTAGATAAATTATAAAAACATCATAATGTTATATTTACATTTTACACTTACAACTCATTTTCATTGTTTATATGCAGATGGATGATACCATACTACTCACTCAGCAGCCTACCCATATTTTGCAGGCCGTGTTAGAGGGTCGTCCAGATCTATTTTTGAAGGTGCGTAGAGCACACCATTTTCATCACATGGAGCCTCCACATGCCATTAGACCTTACTTGCGTCGTGTTAGCTTCTATGGCCTTGTTGTATCAGATTTCACATTTGTAGATCATTACCTACATGCTGCCCTCGTTGAGAGATGGAGACCAGAGACACAAACATTCCACTTGCCTGAGGTAGAGATGACCATCACCCTCGAGGATGTCATAGTGCTTCTCGGTCTGCCTATCCGGGGGAGACCCGTTATTGGACCCACTCGTGCAGCTTGGCCAGACCTTGCTCAACGCTTGTTAGGCATTGATATTTTGTCCAAACGTAGGGATACAGATGGATCGTCCATATCTATGCGTTGGTTGGAGTCGCAGATTCCACATTTACAGGATGATGATGATGAGCAGACTGTCATGTGTTACGCCCGTGCATATATCTTACGACTCATTGGTGGGACCATGTGTACGGATCACTCAGGGATGCACATGCATATGATGTATCTACCCCTACTAGAGGACTTTGATCGGGCTTGGACGTATAGTTGGGGATCATCCTGCATGGCATACACGTACAAATCATTATGCAGACTATCCCATAGGGACCGTACAGGTCTTGGAGGATGCGTCATCCTTATTCAAATGTGGGCATGGGAGCGCATCCCAGCATTCCGCCCTGACCTTGCTGGTCCACCGTTCGAGATGGAGGTGCTGGATGATGCTCTGCGTGGACGCTGGTATGATAAGTCATTTCTATTGGTTTTTGATTCTACTATGAGTTATTGGCTATAATTTCTCATTATTTTTCATTATCGTTGTATTTTACAGGTGGTGTCAGCGACACAATTTTGACGTGGTTCCGAGACAGCATTTGGGCGTATATCGGCTACAGTTGGACTGTCTCTTACCTGATTAGGTATGTATATACAATCTATCACTGTCTAAAATTTTTAATAATAACATAAATTTTGGTTTTTAGTTGGGTGTTTTTTGACAAAATCACATTTCATTTCATATTTCATTGCTTTCATACTGGAGTATTATGGACCAGTTGCCAGTATACTGCACTGTTTGGCTTGAGGATGCTATGGCTGTAGTGCCCCTCATTTACTTTCATATTATTGAGTGGCAGCAGCCTGACAGGGTCATGCACCAATTTTTTCGTACTCATCCGATTCCATTACCGTCTAGACAGACAGACAAGCTTCATGGGATGAAGCTGACAGGGAGGCAGGATGATGACTGGTCCCAAGTACATGTGAGTTTTATCGACTGCTGGCACAGACGTGCAGAGTTAAGTATTCAGGGTGTTCCTACAAATCGATTCCCTCTTTCAGAGCAGGTTGAATATGCACCATGGTATAGACTGAAGTCTATACTGTATCTTACCCAAGCTGTCATAGAGATACAAAGGATGGTAAGTTAATAAATTCCTATTAGTTTGTTTATTGAATTATTTTCTAATTCCATTTGAATCTACTTACAGGGAAGTCACACAGAGCAGCTTGTTCGCATGAGTGATGAAGAGGAGGAGGGGGTCTTTAGCCGGGAAGCCATCCATGCTACAATGCTGGAGGCGAGGGCATCTTTTCATGCGCTTTATGGGAGCATCTTCACGCGTCTGGCTCGGAGACAAGAGGTTCCTGCCCCAGAGGAACGTCCTGCAGCTGCTGCTGGTGCTGAGGAGCCACGACCACGGCGACGTAGACAGCGTCGTGCTGCACATGAGGCCTCGCCTATTCCACAGGCAGAGGTCGGGCCTCTAGTAGTCCAGGATTAGCCTATTCAATATGTGCCTCAGGTGGCATGAGATCCGTCTTTCCTGACAGGATATCCGCAGTTCTCTCCATCTTGGGTTCCAGATCCTTCACAACCTTGGATTCTAGAGCCGTCGTCGTCTTGGGGTATAACTCCATCACAGGCTTCGTTTCCCTCTGTGATGGAGGCAGGTTCTTCTACCACCTTAGTGGAAGAAAGATCCGAATGGCAGTACGAGATGCAGTTGACAGCTCCTCCTACGGACACACAGATGGAGGATGCGACAGTCGACGTTTCAGTGCCCGAGGATCAGCCTTCTCCAGGTCATCAGACTCCACTGCGCACTCGACGCGGACGTCCTATTCGCAGACCACCATGTGGGACAGAATCTCCTCTCCACAGACATATGCATTGATTGTACATTATTGTTTTGATGTTTTATGTGTACTGAAATCAAAATACTATTTTTACTTGTTGGTCAGAGTGGAATCTCAGGAGGGGGAAAATTAGGTTTTATTTATATATATTTATATAACCATACGAACATAATAATAAAACATTAAAAATTACTAATTACCTAATTAAAAATTATATAATTAATAATTCTATTACTAATTAACTATTTAATTAGTATATAAATAATATTTATATTACGAAATAACTAATTAATTAGTATATAATTTGTAATTTGGTAATTAGTGTTTATTAATCATTAATTATATAATAAATAATTAGTTAATTAGTAATAACATTATCAATTATATAATACTTAATTACTACATATATAATAAATATTTAGTTAATTAGAAATATAATTAATAATTATAACTAATTAATTAGTAATTGGTAATTATTAATTAGTTAATCAGTAATATAAATATTTATTATAATTATTCATTATAATAGGGCTTGCCCTGAAAATCATTCAGCATTTTCGATGTGGGATTAAGGTTCTACCTTTACTGCACAGTACATTCTGCATTTCCGATGTGGGATTCTGTTACAAGTACGTGATTTTGAAATACAATAAAATATAAACTATAAGGCCAATATAAATGAAATTTTAAAAATTTATTAAACATATAATAAATAGTTGAAAACAAAAAGAATTTCCTCAAAAATGTTGATGAAAAATAATCTATAACCTTTCAAAACCGCCTACTTGAAACTTAAAAATGGTTCAAATACGTGTATTTGAAAGACTGTAAAATATAAACTATAAAACTTATATAATTGAAACTTTAAACATTGATTAAACATATAATAAATATTTGAAAACAAAATAAATTTCCAAAAAAATGTTGATGAAAAGTAATTTATAAGCTTTCAAAACCGCATACTTGAAACTTCAAATTTTTCAAGTACGTGACTTTGAAAAACCATAAAACATAAAATAGAAGACCAATATAAATGAAACGTTAAACATTGATTAAACATATAATAAATATTTGAAAACAAAATAAATTTCCAAAAAAATGTTAATGAAAAATAATTTATAAGCTTTCAAAACCGCCTACTTGAAACTTAAAAATGTTTCAAGTACGTGACTTTGAAAGATTATAAATATATTACTAATTAACTAATTAATTATTATATAATTAATAGTTATATTAATAATTAACTAATTATTTATTATATAAGTAATAATTAATGATAAATAATTAATAATCAATAATTTAATGAATAGTTATAATTAATATTTATATTACTAATTAACTAATTAATAATTACTAATTACTTATTAATAATTATTAATTACTAATTACTAATTATAATGAACAATTATAATAAATATTTATATTACTAATTAACTAATTAATAATTAATAATTACTAATTACTAATTAATTAGTTATAATTATTAATTGTATTTCTAATTAACTAAATATTTATTATATATGTAATAATTATATTACTAATTAATTATTATATAATTAATGATAATATTACTAATTAACAAATTAATTATGACATATTTAGTTATTAATAATTACTAATTAATAATTAAAAATTATAATGAATAAATGTAATTAAAAATTATATTACTAATTTACTAATTAATTGTTATATAATTAATAATTATATAACTAATGAACTAACTAACTATAATATAATTAATTATTAATAATTAATAATTAATAATTATAATGACTAATTATAATTAATATTTATATTACTAATTAACTAATTAATAATTACTAAATACTAATTACTAATTACTAATTACTAATTACTAATTAATAATTAATAATTATAATGAAGAAATGTAATTAAATAATTAGTTTACTATTTTAGTACTTTATTTTTATATAATTAATAATAATATTACAAATTAACTAACTAATTATTATATAATTAATTATTATTAATTACTAATTAATAATTATAACGAATAATTATAATTAAAAATCATATTACAAATTTACTAATTAATTATTATAATGAATAATTATAATTAAAAATCTTATTACAAATTTACTAATTAATTATTATATAAATAATAATAATATTACTAATTAACTAATTAATTTTTACATAATTATCAATTAATGATTACTAATTAATAATTATAATTACTTATTATAATTAATTATCTTATTTATAATTAACTAATTAATTATTATATAATTAATAATGATATTACTAATTAAATAATTATTTATTATATAGTTAATAATTATATAACTAATCATTATATTACTAATTATGTATTATATAAATAATAAATAATAATTAATAGTTATAATGAATAATTATAATGAATAAATATATGACTAATTAACTACTTATTTATTATATAATAATTTTTAATAATTACTAATGAATAATTATAATGAATAATTATATTACTAATTAACTATTATATAATTAATTATTAATAATATTAATTTGATAGTTAAATAAATTATTATATGTTTAATCCATGTTTTAACATTAAATTATATCGGTCTTACAGTTTATATTTTAGTCTTTCAAAACCGCATACTTTAATCATTTTAAGTTTTAAGTAGGTGATTTAGAAAGCTTATAAATTATTTTTCATGAACATTTTTTACGAAATTCTTTTTATTTTCGACTATTTGTTATATGTTTAATCCGTGTTTTATGTTTCATTTATATCGGTCTTATAGTTTATATTTTATAGGATTTCAAAGTCACGTGCTTGAAACATTTTTAAGTTTCATGTTGGTCGTTTTAAAAACTTATAAATTATATTTCATCAATATTTTTTATGAAATTATTTTTATTTTCAAATATTTGTTTTATGTTTAATTCATGTATTAAGTTTCATTTATATTATTCATATAATTTAAATTTTATAAGCTTTCAAAATCACGTACTTGAAACTTCTTATGTTTCAAGTAAGTGGTTTTGAAAGCTTATAAATTATTTTTTATCATCATTTTTTATGATTTTTTTTGTTTTCAACTAGTTTTTATATGTTTAATCCATGTTTTATGTTTCATTTATATTGGCCTTATAGTTTATATTTTATAGTCTTTCAAAGTCGCGTACTTGAAAACTTTTAAGTTTCAAGTATGCGGTTTTGAAAGCTTATAAATTAATTTTCATCAACATTTTTTTGGAAATTTCATCTGTTTTCAACTATTTATTATATGTTTAATCAATGTTTAAAGTTTCAATTATATTTTTTTATAGTTTATATTTTACAGTCTTTCAAATTCACGTATTTGAAACATTTTTGAGTTTCATATAGGCGGTTTTGAAAGGTTATAGATTATTTTTCATCAACATTTTTGAGGAAATTCTTTTTGTTTTCAACTATTTATTATATGTTTATTCACTGTTTAAAATTTCATTTATATTGGCCTTATAGTTTATATTTTATTGTATTTCAAAGTCACGTACTTGTAACAGAATCCCACATCGGAAATGCAGAATGTACTATGCAGTAAAGGTAGAACCTTAATCCCACATCGAAAATGCAGAATGATTTTCAGGGCAAGCCCTCTTATAAAAGGGAGGCATGGGTAAGAGTTTCTGTCAGAATCCAGACTGCTGTAATGGATGTAGCGCTGGATCTTTAATAGCAGAGAAATTCTGCTGAAATTTTTTGTTTTGTTTATATATATATATATATATAAAGAACAAAGGAAAAAATAAAATAAAATAAAAATTTTCAAAAAAAAAGATTTTTTTAGGAGAAAGGCGGAATCGCGGATGCCCCCTTTCACCCGCAGCGCAAATGCGGCATCGCGGATGCCCCCTTGCCCCCGAAATGCAATGGCGGCATCCGGGATGCCACCTTTGAGGTGCATTTTTTAAAAAAATTGCTGTAAGCATTTTCTGGAAAATATTTTTTTTAACGTAAAAAAACTGAGGACTTGCCGGAGGTGGGATCATCGGTTAGGGGTGATGCACACCGAGAAGGGGGTCTATGGGTGCTTCTCCACTGGAATTAGGAGCCCTGGGGGTAGCGTCAGACTGTGGAAGAGGAGACCATGTCGCGTCCGGGAGGCAAGAGGAGGTCGGGTCTGAGGGCTCTTGGGGCTTTCTACAACGGGAAAAGGGGACAGGCTGTAAGCAGCAGGTGTGTGCGCTGAGGGAGGGAGACCGCACTACTGTAGATGTTAGGTTACTGCAACGGGAGATAGGGGTCGCACCAGGTGCACTGGAAGGGGGTCGAGGTGGTGTGTTTGGGTGTTGTGGCAAGGAGAGAAGGGGTGCGCTGCCGGGTAGCAGCAGAGCTAAGGCCGAGCAGGTGTCCTGTACTAGATGGGTGTGGTGGCAGACAGAGGAGGACTGGTCGGATGTTGAGCACGCTGCAAAGGAGGAGGATGAGGTGCGGGTGCGCGGCTGGATCTCTGAACGGGAAAATCAAGAGGGAGGTGCGGGTTGTAAGGGTTGCTCTGCACATAAGGAAGAAGGGTGGGTTCCAGCCCTGCTTGTGCGGCACACCAGGGAGAGATGGGTTGAGCTAAATTGGGGGAAAGTGTCCCAAAAACCTTAAAAAATAAAATGAAAATAAATAAAACCATCCTAGAAGGAAAAAACCAATAAAAAAGTACTAACCTATTAATAATAATAATAAAATCATAATAATAATACTAGAAGTAGTAATCCCCAAATAATAATAATAATCATGATAATAATCATAATAATAATATTCAAAATAACAAAAATATTATTAAAATAGTAATATAATTTATAACTATTTTAATTAGTGTTAGTTTCAATTGTAATTTTTAGAATAACAATAATAATAATAACAACAATAACATTAAGGTAAAATTAAGAATAATAAAAGTATTTATTTCATTTCAATAATAATAAAATTAACAATCTTAGTTTTCATCTAGGATAAATATATTAAAATTCTTAATAACCATATAAATTTTAAATGACCTAATAAATTGACATTTATTTATTTATTTTAATTCTTCAATGATGAAAAGTCCACGTAGTTTCCTAGGTGATGTCGCATGGCGTCGCGCTCTACCCGCGCATCCAATGACGTCAAACCAAAACAACCACTTTTTTTAAAAAATAAAAATTTCGTCTGGGACTCCCCCGGACCACAACAAAAATATTTAAAGGCAGAACAATAATTAAAATAAAATAATCTCATAGGTCGAGTGTAAAAAATCTCCCCACCATAACACTTTCCACCCTCGTAAATCCACGACACCAACCAGCTAATCAATCAACACCCAAGGATTCCCCAAAAACATGATCCAACCTCTTATGAAAAATGAAATTTTATCAACCACCAACGGGACTCAACCTCATTTCCTAGAACATACCACCAGTAGAGGGGATGGTTGGACAAACATTCCACAATAAGGACTCCACTGGCACCCGATAATGACTTAAGGGAATACCAAAAGAGATGGTGGGTTTCCCCACCATAAAGAACAAACCTACTAGAAACCAACCAGAAATCCACCTTAAACCTGCACCAGGCCTTACTCAATCCAAAATAAGCACTACAAGAACATTTAAACCAATCACTCTCGTCTGAAAGGGGTAAGAGCTTAAATGACAACATCATAAGAAATATAAACCCTAACCCCACAGGTGGGGACGGAGGGCCCAACTATTTTATAAAGGAAACCACGACGGGCAACTAGTCACAAATATTCACTTCGGGATGGGCACAAACCAAAGTCATAACTGATCCACATGGGTGGTCCACACAACGCCACTAATCAACACCTTGCATCCAAAAATTCACAATTACAGACATTGTGTGAGGGCTAATTTCATTGCGCTCTTTGTGACAAGAGGAAATTTAAAACGATGGAGAAACCACAATATAAATGATAAAACTATCTCATCACAATTATAGAGGCGCAACCTTAACTAGACTCTTTAAAATTCCACGGGGTTCCTGACTAGCGTCGGCTTTACTCTGAGTTCTTTTAGCTGGATCATAGATGGATAAAGTGTCTCTTACCTCGTATTCAGGTTCTAATAATCCCAATAAGAAACATCCACCTTTTTATTTGACAAAATAAAGGGCAGGAATTTAAAATGAAAATCATACTAGCATTGAAAACCGGAGTTCATCAAAAGACCCACGACATACCCATACATGTCAAAACCCAAAACACCATCAGTACAACTACAGTGATAAAATATCCCTTAGACTGAAAGTAAACATACACATGAAACTTTGGACAAAAACCCAACAGCACATCACTTCTGAAAACTTCTTCTGTGACGCTTTCTAGAAAAGCCCCGGTAAGAATATTCGCAAGTGACCCAAGCGTCCACATGCCTAGCAGGTTTTTGGTGCACTTGGGAACAACGGCTTCTTGTGACCCAGCTTTCCACACTGATAACACATGAGGATCTCTAACTCTGAAGAGGTTGATGAAATATCTAGAGGCCTTTTGATTCTATGACTTTCTCCATCCACTTTTTATTGCTTCCTTGTCTCCTTTCCAGAACCCTCCCCACTGCTCATCGATATCGAAATAGGGAGGAATACCATGAGCACTCTCGCCATCATGGCTTCAACATGAAAATCATGTCTTGCCACATCGACAAAAGAAGTTATGTTCGACTCCAACATCTTTTACTGTAGATCAGGGAGGATTCCCTCCTCGAAGCTTCGATCCTTCATGGAGTCATCTATGACGTACCCTGTACCATAAGAGACTAGCTCCACAAAGAGATGGAAATATTCCAACCCAGATCTGTCGCCCTGCTGTAGAAAACACATCTCCATCCCCTTTCTCACCCTTTCTTCTTCATAGAAATACTGACATATGCACAAATCTCTAAAGAACTCCCAAGTAAGCTCTTGACGGGGCTTGTTCCGAGACACCGACTTCCGCCACATCCACGGTGAACCATCAAGCATGAAAGTTGAAAATTTAACCTTCAACGACTTGGGCATATCAACGAGGTTAAAGTCACTTTCAATCTTCTGCATCCCCTCCTCTCCTAAGGAAGGATCTACATGACTATAAAAGAGAGGGGGATTCAGCTTCCAAAACTCAAGCATAAAATCCATAGGTGGATCAACCGCACAATGATAACCCATCAAAGCTTCATGGGTGAAACTGATGGACTACAAAAGTGAAGAACCAAATCAAGGCCAACTCAATAAATAAAATCCTCAAAAAAAAAACATTGTATATATTGAAGGCTCTAAACACAAGAAGATTAGTCATCTTAACATCAAATCTTTCCTTTATGAAAACATATTTACTTTAAAACAGGTTTGGTGTGTTAAACACTCGCCATTGGTTTCCTTTATAGTCTCACTCACATGCATTTTTTTTGTGCCACCCTAGGCATCCATCCTCCATACCAGACATCCGTTCACTTTTCCACGTATCATTATGCATGTGAGCACCCCTAGGAATGCCAAGGCCAAAACAAAACAACCCAATTTTCCAAAAACAAGTCATTTAATCCATTTCATTTAAAAGAATCATCCAATTAAACATGTCATTTCAAAGACCCATTTATCAAAACCAACATTTCTAATTCAAACAACTTCTTGAAATCAGAAGAGAACCAAAATAACTCAAAAAGGGAACTAGTGTCGGTGGGTGACTTGACCATATGGTTGGCGGCCATATTCTAAAAAAGTCATCGACACGGAGAGTCTTTTGGGACCTTACCCCTAACTCCACATGGCTTTTCAGGCTATGTGTCTTAGAAGGACTAGTATCCCAACTCCCTTTGTCATATCCAAATAACAAAATGTTCCGTAAAAACCCATAAAAACAAATTAAACCAATCTTCGTGTGGAAACCTGGGGATCATCATGAGCAAGAGTTCGTGATGCTCTTCCCTCACCTACCCTTCAAGTCCCAGCAATCCTACTCCATCGACCTTGACATTACAAATAATGAAGGGTGCTCTGAAAAGTGAGGTCTGCTAAGAGCCGACCTCTTCTGATACCATTTTGTCATGAACCAACCCGGGTTAACCCTAAACCGGTCTCCCAAGTTGGTCTGTGACATGGCCCGAGAGGTGTTCCCAATCCTCCTGAGCTGGCGACAAGTGCAAGGTAATCAATAGAGACTGTGGGATCCATTTATCACAATACAATAAATAAAAGAAGAGGAAATAATAAACAGTAGTGCATAATAAATAAACCAAACAAACAACTAAACAAGAGACAAAAAAAGTTTAAAACTAACTGAACTCAATGACCAAACAAACTCTTTGTGACCTCGTGGGTTAGTCTCCGACTCAATGATCAAATGTTTCCCAAGGCGAGCGCACCCAAACTGGAGCCTGCACAAACACTAAAAAAGGAACTATATGCATGGGTATTAAAACTCAGTAGGCTAGCCTGATATCTATTCCCAATACACTACCTCTAGAATAAAGAAACTTCAATTCTAGTTTTGAACTACAATATATTAAAATATGCATTTCAACAATTTTTACTCAAATACAAAGTACAAACCATTGAACATAGTCATTTGAAAAACTAGAACCAAAGAGTTTGAAACAAATTTTCTTTTGAAAACATTATCACAGGAGTTAGAAAAACCAAAATGTCATTTTTCATGAAAAACACCAAACAAGGGAACCAAGGAAGATATATCAAGGTCAATGTAAATATGAATGAAAATATCTAAGCAACACTTCATTATCTAAAAATCACTAGACATAGGTGAAACTGAGAGATTGAGAATAATCTATACGACACTAATCCATGCGACCCCATCTACAGTAGTATGCCACATATGATGAAATCTAACGCACCAACACACTCGACCATCCTTTCTCAGGCAGGCTGAGGTAAAATCCCATAGTAATAATCCCAAACATATCTACCTACTATGGGCCACTGGTCAGCACTGTAACCTACCAGTGCAGTACTTTTCTCGGACAATTCTCTCAGTATGTCAGGTTTATATATCTCAATTATAATAAAAAGGTGAGTCAAAAAATACTATCAAGTGTCAAATCACAATCTATATTTATGAAAATAATTCACTGTAGGACTCACCCCGAGTCTCCCCATGGATGAATCTCGTGCATTAAAGTAAATAGAATACAATGGTTCCAAACCTAGGAACACACATAATGGAACCTGAGGATTCCATACTGAGGACATCCCAACCATTCTATGTTGGTAAGGCATGAGGAGTAACCATTGGAGGTTTTCAGAATAAAAACTTCCTCTTATTTTCACAAAGTGGAAAACAAGCCTTTAAACATTTCATACAAACATTCTTACCAATGATGAAAACCGATTTCTAAATAGGTGCAAGACACACCGTTTACCAGCTTAAAGCTTTTGTAAAACCTCCTTAAAAATATTTCTGACACACTTCAAAAATAGGTGTAAAACACATCATCTAACACACCAAAACATTGATAGAACTCCTTTTAATATAATCAGACTATACACTCAAGACCCAACCATTTTTAACAAAATTACAAAGCTTGATAAAACACAATACATGCTTTTATAAAACCCAAACCAATGGGAAGACCACAGAAAGAATAGAAAAAATTGTACCGCACACTGCTGATGCATTCATAAACCCCAATAATTTATTTTACATCACACTCTACTCTAAAAAACCAAACAGAAAATTTATAATGAAAACAAGGCATGCATTATTGAATAAAATAATTTCAATTTAACACTCACAGAATTATAAACCCCAATCTGTATGTCGTACTTTTATTTAAATTATTGAACCTTGTTTTTAACTTTAATAACCATGTGTGTAAACATCTGGTATTCACAACTCGACACAATTCACAACACATTCATCGAAAAAACTATTTTTGAAATAGAACGCAACCCAAAAACACCCTCTTTAATAATTCACACTACCAAAATAATTTAATAAATGTTTGAGAAATTCATAAAGCACTTACAAGAATCACAAGAAGGTTATATGTCATAACACACCTATTTTTACACCAATATACTAGTTTAAAATAAACTGCATAATAAGACCATTTAAAAAAGGACTTAAAACGTTGACCTTGTACCAAACAAGTGACCAGAAGAATGCACCCATAATATTTAATAGAAATACGAATTGTAAAAAGTGTAAAAGTAATGTTTCCTAAATTTAAAATGCAATTTCAAGGTGATTACTACATCTAGATCAAAGTGTCATGACCATGTAACCTCGTAACCAAGGCGCGATGACAAGGAAACTTCAAAAACAAGGCGCGATAATGATGCTCACTCGAAAACGCCCTGTGCGGGTCTTAATAGTCAAGCCGACCCCAAACAACATTTAATTAATGAAACCCCTAATCAAACTGAGGTAATATATATATATCAAATAGAAACAAAAGGGTATACCAAAGGGAATTCGTATCGGATGGGTGGCGGCGTGCTAGTCGGAAAGACACCGTTAGGGTGCGCGAAGGCCGTAATGATGTCGGCAGGGTGCGCGCCGGTAGGGGCGACGCCGTCAAAGAGAAGATTCATGTGGGAGGTTGGATGAGAGGGGGAGAAGAGGGCGTTGGAGGGTTGTTGATCCGTAGGAGGGGCTGCAGGGTGACTAGAAAGGCTACGGGTTGGCCAGAAAGGCTGTGACCGCTGAACGAGGGAGGTCCAGCACCGATGGGAGGCCTTGAGGATGGTGGGATCGTCGGTTGGGGGTGTTTCGCAATGAGAAGGGGGTCCATGGGGACTTCACCATTGGAAGAAGTAGGTCGGTTGGTAGCGCCGGACTAGGGAGGTGGAGAGCAGGCCGCGTCCAGGAGGCTGGAGGAGGTCAGGTCTGAGGGCTATTGGGGCTTGCTGCAAGGGGAAAAGGGAGTCAGTGGCGAGCAGTGGGTGTGTACGCTGAGGGAGGGAGGACGCACCACTGGAGAAGTCAGTTTGCTACAATGGGATACAAGGTTCACACTGGGTGCGCTAGAAGAGGGCCGAGGGGGTGTCATGGGGCATTGCGGAAAGGATGGGAGGGGTGCGCCGCCAGGTAGCAGGGGAGTCGGGGATGAGTGGGGGACATGCGCTGGCTGGGTGCGGCAGAAGATAGAAGAGGGCAAGTCCAGTGTTGCGTGCGCTGTAAAGGATGATGAGGAGGTGTGGGTGAGCTGCTGGATCGATGAACGGGAAAATTAAGAGGGAGGTGCCCGGTGTAAGGGTTGCGCTGCACACCAGGAAGAAGGGAAGGTGGTGACCCTACTTGGACCGCAAACCTGGGAGAGATGGGTTTCTTTGAATGGGGGGAAATGTTTCTGGAAACCCTAATAAAAATGAAATGATAATAAATAAAAACATCCAAGAAGGAAAAAAACCAATAAAAAAGTACTAACCTAATAATAATAATAATAATAAAATAATAATAATAATAGTAGTATTAGTAATCCCCAAATGATCATAATAATCATGATAATAATCATAATAATAATATTCATAATAACAATAATATTAATACAACAATAAAATAATTTCTAACAATTTTTATTATCATTAATTTCAAGTGTAATGTTTAGAATAACAATAATAATAATAATAATAATAATAACATAATGATAAAATTAAGAATAATAAAAGTATTTATTTTATTTCAATAATAATAATATTAACAATTTTCATTTTAATCTAAGATAAAATTCTTAAAATTCTTAATAACCATAAAATTTTAAATTACATAATAAATTTACATTTAATCATTTATTTTAATTCTTAAAAGACGAAAAGGTAATGTAGTTTCCTGGGTGAAGCCGCACGGCATCGTGCTCTGTCCGCGCATCTAATGACGTCGAAGCCAAGACACACTTTTTATCAAAACTCAAAATTTCGTCTGGGACTCCCCCGAACCCCATCAAAAATATTTAATGGCCAAAAAATAATTAAAATAAATTAATATCATAGGTCAGGATGTGACAACTGGAACCAAAAAAATCCCCATCATATGGCCCCACACGACCTAATGTACACAAGCTAACAACTACACCACAACAGTGGATCGCATCCCCATCCATGTCACCCCATAATCTTCAAGCAGAACCACCTTACACTTCATCATAACAGAATATGGGACTTTTCATATATAAACACACCATTTCTTTAGTTATATCATTCTGTTTGGTTAACTGGGGTGACCACACAATGATTATTATTCATTGGTCATCCATTAAGTCAACCTAGTTTTCCATTCAATCATAGAAAAATCCACAAAAAAACATAGGTTCATTACTTCACAATATAGGAGAACCAACGACCATAATTTTCAGTAGACGTAATCCCATACAATTCACAAAATATAATAAAAGGTAAAATAGTACAACATAATTCTCAAACACACCCCTTCATTCTCTAAACCCATTTATTATCTTTGTTAATGTTTGGTTTCATCCATCCTTGTAGAAATATCATCATTACCACACTACATGATACACAGTAAAGAGAGACGAAAGTTGAACCCTACTTGGATGATCAACAATCGATGTTTCTCTCTATCCACCAATAACTGGGGATGTGTGACTTGTAGGGGAGTAACTCCGCGGACTCCAAGAGTGAGCATAAAAGCTCCACCACAGGCGCACCACTTTCCTCGGGAAAGGAAACTCCAAATGCACCGAGGAGAAGAGAAGAACCAGACAAGAAGAAGAAAGAAATAATATCAGGGCGATAAATGGGTGAGATCCTAGAATCATAGGCTATGATTGCCACCTCTCTTATGGGGCTAAAAAAGGATTTAAACAACTTAAATTTTTTTAAAAAGACTCGAAAGTGGCGTTACAAGAAAACTGGGGAAATAAAACCCAAAAAGCCCCTGTGGCACCAATCAGTGACTCACCGCTCAGTGACACACTGATCGGTGACATGTCATTTGGTGTCACATCAATCATTGACACACAAATCGGTGTCACACCTATAGGTGACCCACCGACCGATGACTCACCAATCAGTGTCACTGATGGGTGACACCACAGTGACATCTTGACACAAATACACCACCCTTCAGATCCAGACATTCTGATGGGGTCCAGGGCATACCAAACACTAAAAATTGGCAGATTAGTGGACCAAGAGGTTCCAGGACATCACAAAATGGGAAGCTAATGTAGCATTCATTGTTGAGTGTAATCATTCAATATCTACACTTTTGGTATAATATATATATTTTGTGATCACATTTGTATCCAAAAAAAATAAGTATATTCTATGTTATTTCTATAAGAGTGGGGGATTTATGATCTTCCAATGGTGCAAGGATGGATACTATATCGATTTTTTACTACCACCTTTCATTAACAATAGTAATGATTTTGGTTTTAAGGTACTTTTATTATGTACCATTTTTTACCATGCGAAATATTTTTATATCATGCCTATATATAAAATTATTTATTTTAAAATTTTAAATTAATGTTATTCCTTTTATAAAGACAATATATTTCAAATTATGACACATTAAAATAACGGTGTTTATGTATTAAATTATGAAAAAAAGTATCAAAAATAGATTAAAAAAATCATGTTCACATGACTCATACAACACCCAGGTATGGTGTCACACTCTAGGTCATGTTAACAAGAATCATTTGACGTATCTCTATCAAGAATGTTATTTAGAATCATTTAAGCTAGAATGAATTGAAAGATTTCATGCTTGTTTGTAAGTAAAAATGACTGACCTTCCATTCAGTGTATTGGGTGAAAGTGCCACATAGCTTCTAGGAAAGTGCATAATGATGTGTTTGGACTATTTACAATGGATGATATAGGTGGGTATTTTTATTTTATAACTTTTAATAATGATTTAATTAGATACAGCCACGTCTACATAATGATTTATATGTCTGACTACATTGAGAAATTAAATAAATTTATGAATTAATTAGATAATCAACATAGAAATAAGATAAGAATATTTTATCAAGTCATGGTGTTGAATATCTTAACCAATAGTTCATCGATATTCTATGGGAGTTTGGGATTCTACATCAACTCACCCACCTTACACACCACAATAAAATGTTGTTAGTGAAAGGAGGAATTGTAACATGTTATACATGGTATGGTTAATGATGACTCATACAGATATTTCATTATCTTTTGGGGGATATGAATTATAAACTGCTATATACATTGTAAACTAAATGCCAAATAAAGAGGAAAACAGAATACCCTTTATGTTATGGACTGGAAAGATACCCATTCTGTCTCAAACACATGTATGGGACTATGAAGTGTTTTTATGACCTTTTTAGGAAACAAACTAGAACTTCAAGGAATATAGTGTGTCTTTATAGGGTATCCAATGTAAAAAAATGGGATACTGCCTATAAAACCCCACATATAAGAATGTGATTGTTTCTAGAAAATACATTTTTCTTGAGAGGGAGGATATTTAGAAAAAATTTAGTGGGAGAAATTTTGGCTTTAATGAAGCTGATACTCAATATACATAGGAGTTTGTATAGGAATAGATTCCATAGTTCCTCATGGATGAGGTAAATCTTGAAAAATGAGTACTGTATTAGAGCACAAGAGAGGTAAGCTAACTAGAGAGATATTTTTTTTCTAGTTATTGAAGATGGGGACTCTTTATTGGATATAAATGATGAATATCCCTCCTATAAAGAGGTAGTAGATAGCTCCAAGAATTCAAAAAGTAATAAATACATTAATTATGAAATGGATTCCATGTATTAAAACAAATTTTGGGTTCTAGTAGATGCACCAGTTGATGTAAATCTCATTGGGTTGAAATGGGTATTCAAGAGGAAAATGAACATGTAAGGTAAATTAAATACCTATAAAGGAAGGCTAGTATCAAAAGGATTTGAACAAAATTAAATAATTTAACTAAGGTGAAACTTTTTAACTAGTTTCAATGTTTAAATCAATCATAATTCTACTTGTTAAAGCATCTTACCATGACTATGAAATTTGCTAGGTGGATGTCAATATTGCTTTGAAAATTGATAACCTTCCATAAGATGACTATTGGAAACAAGCAGAAGGTTTTGTGACTCCATGTTATTCATAAAATATTTTCACGTTACAAAGATCTATTTATGGATTGAATAAATAATCCATGTAAAGTATAATTTGATAACATATTTTGATAACATATTTTCATGTTACAAAGGTTTAGTGGGAATGTATATTTTACCCTGGTAGTATATTTTGATAACATATTTCATTTTTGGAAATGACATACCATTGTTACAGTCTGTTAAGGTATGGTTAAACAAGTGTTTCTCTATGAGGGACAAAGGTAAAGAAGACTATATTCTAGGGATGAAGATCAATAATGATTAATCAAATTTTCTAATTTGATGATGTAAAAGTACATAAATTGAATATATATATATATAAGAGATTAATTATGTAATAATCTAAGTGGGGATTGGTTCTAGTGTCACATGGTATATATATTTCAAAAAAAATCATCCTAAAAACAACAAAATGAGTGAATGAGTAAGATCCCATAAAATTATGTGATATAATCAGTCATGTATGTGAAGTTATTTACTAGACATGATGTTTCCTATGATATGATCATTATTGGAATATATCGATATGACCCAGGAGAATAAAATTGTCATTCTGTTAATGGCATTCTTAGGTATATATGATAAACTAAGGATATGTTCTTGGTGTACGGAGGAGATGAGAAGTTGGTCGTCATGCATTATTCTGATGCAAGTTTTCAGATAGATTTAAATGATCTCAATTAATAGTCAGGATATGTTTTCTTTCATAATATATGCTATTTGAGATGGAAGAGTTCAAAGATGACAGTTTTTGCAGATTCTACAGTGCATTCGGAGTATATAGCATCGTCTAATGTGGAAAATGAATCAATTTAGATAAGAATCCTTATATAGGATCTTTATGTGGTAGCTAGTGGTAAATAACCTATCATGTTGAATTCTAATAATACTATTGTGGTGTCTCTTTCATAATAAACAAGGTCATACCAACAGGAAAAGAACATACTCCATAACTATCACTTCATGATAGATTTTTCTCAATGTGGTGAATTTATAGTATTTAGAGTTCCAATATAATAAAACATGGAAGGCCCATTGACTAAAGGAACACCTTAGTATAAGAATGAGTATCAAGTAAGATCTAGAGGACTGAAGGTTGTTAGTAGTTGGACCTAATGAAAGTGGGAGTCTATTAGAGTAAGTTCCCTAGTATCAACTTCAGTGTCCTTTATGATAACCAGTATTTGTTTTTTTATTAATAAACTCATTATCACATAAATATTATTCTTATGTGTAAAATACTATGTGATAACTTCCTAATAGTATCTATCACACAGAAAGGTCATATTAGTTCTTCACTAGGACGATAACCCAGATGTGCCATGACAATATTCATAAATATATGTTCTATAGATAGATGAAATCATTTGAGTGACCCAAATGATACATTATACAAAGGGTGGAGACTCATAGTACATTGAGACACATTCTCATGGTGTACAACCATGGTAATATAGAGTGTAGGGTATTATTATAACAAGACCCAATAGTATGAAATCCACATTATTTGTTTCATTGGATACTCCTATATTTGAACAAGTGTATTGATCCTTAATCATTATTATTTTTATAAATGAGTATTATAATTTTTTTACTTTTATGTATAGATAACAACTATGATATGATCATGGTGATTTAGGATATATTGGGTGTATCATGAGTAATATGTCATTAATTATTAATGAAATAAAGGATTTGACCCTTGTTTTCTTTAACAGAAGTTAATATCTCAAACCCTTTATTGCAAATGATATAGCTTAAATAAATCTAAGACCATTATGTTCTATAACCATGTTTTATTTCTAGAAATTAAAAGAAAGATACATCAAGTACATTGGTTGATGTCACCAACATGAAACTTGATTGATTAGATGTATCGTGATAAAGGGATTATTTTATATATTAGTAATTTGTATGTTGTCTTACGTCATTGCATCCTTAATTTATTTCTTTATGGGTTCCTTGGAATGTTTCCAAATGCTAACCACGGAATTTAGGCTGCCTCACATAATGCCAATAAAAAAGTGGCACACACTATGTGCATCCATAATCTCAGTTAAATAATATACAATTATTTATTATTTAAATATATTATTAAATATTATCTCTACATGTGTTTAAATAATTATTCATGTCTTCTTGATTGTGTATATTCCATAGAAAGTTATTTGATACAATATTATGTTATATGAATATTTAATAAATATTTATTCATAATTGAGTGGATATAATATTTATTTATTTATTGGATAATAATGTAGTGATATTTTTTTTATTAAATATATAGTCATTATTCAAGGCCAAGTAATTATTCTGGAATAATGGTAGATCGTGTATTATGGTCTGGTAATAAATAATATACATTGAATAATTTTTCAATAAATATTATTTATTTTAATTTTCTAGTTTATAACATGTCATGAAATATTATTATTATTATTATTATTATTATTATTATTATATACATTGGGTTCCATAGGGAACATATAAATAAGAAATTCCCCCTGTGTAATTATTTATTTTAGCTCTAGCAGTATATTAATCCAATTATATTATTTTCTTATGATAGCTAATTATTTTTTTCTCAATTACAGTTGGGGATAATACTATAAATCCATAGAGAGCTCCCTCTCTCAAATTTATAATAATAATCAATATTGATCTTCCTACACATTCCACTCAACACTCTAGTGCACTCAAGTAGAATCTCTTGGAAGTTATTCTTATGATGATCAAATTTGGTTGATACAAGCTATAGTATTTGTTATTCTAGCACTAGGAGATTCATATGACTACAATAGAAGATTCATGGAACATGTGTCGATCATAATTAGAGAGAATACATTCTATATTCTTATAACTTAACAGTGGTACAATGTAGATCTATTTTCTAATAAATTAATGAAGAAATAATTTCTCACAAGGAAATTCATAAATTCGTAAATTAATTATAAATAATATATCATGATGTCGATCCTTGGTTCTAGACTTTTTCTATTTTCTATATTCACTGATTTAATTCTATTAATATTGGAATTAGAAATCATGTATATCATGGAATAATCATCATTCACGACAAAAATAAAATTTGGGAATGGCCTCTCTAATGCTTTCACTATGACTAAAACCTGAAGTTCCCAATTCTAATATAAATTAGTTCAGGGTTACTTATTATATATTTTGGAACTTGTTCTCTAATTGAAAATATTAAATTATTGAATAATGAACATAATTAATGAATTCCCATTCTTTCATCTTCACTTTTTGGGTGGGTTCTTCTCTTGGCCATAGCTTGAACAGTTTCATAACTAGAAACATGATGTTATTTAAACTTCAAAAAATTAACATTTCATTCTAAACTTTAGGAAAGAGTCTATAACAAACCCATTCATTCTCTAACCCTCTATTAGAATCAAATATTCAAAGATAAATAATTTCCTCAATTAGAGAGTTATTTCTTCTTGTATTCTTCTTCTAATTACCCTATGACATAAAATATTTTTCATATTTTAATTGTTCTTTTACAAATGAATCCTACAATTACATATTCATTCCTTTAAATAATATGAAATGATAAATCTCCATATACACTTCATTATCAATTTCATCATTTAATTCTTATTTTATTGAGGCATCAATCACAATTTTTCTTTTATCTATTTAAAATATGACTCAATGCCAACTCAATAGAGTAATTTTATTAAGAATAAAATCTTGTGGGACTCTATGTTAGTCCTCCATAAAGTCTATTAACTCATTATTCTATGTTTGGTAATTCTCTCAATTATGCAATGTACTATTTAATATGGATTCCATTTCTCTTAAAATACATTAAATAATGTTAAATAAATAAAAAATACAATATAATTAATGTATCCTTTAATAAAAAATGGTTATCCATAAAAGTTGTTAGAGTAAGATATAAACTAAGGGGGTGATAAATCAAGGTATTAAATTATTAACAAATTTAATGTCTTTTAATTTTTATATCTCACTTCTATAATGAATGTTGAATTCCAAACATGAGGGTGACTTGTTATGATATTTTTCAGAAATTTATATGATTACAATTACATAACCAACACTTTTAGGAAATATTCATCAGATTGTTTGACAACTATTTTCTGTGCATAAAAAACTAAATTGTAAACATATATTTTTACATGCTTCACCATCACTGAGATACTCCATAAATAATTATATAGACAATGTGTTGATTCCAAAAATACCTAAAAGTTTACTACATTTAAAATGGGATCACTCCCCTTATAATTGTTTTAGTTCAGCTCATTTTATTATAAGTCTCATTGATTGATTAATTTATTCTTACCCCTCATTCACTCACTACTCTAATGTGGGATCTCCACATAGAGTTTATGAACATGTGGGTACCTTCAACGACATCACCTGATTTGACTACATCATTGAATGTGTGTATATGTTTTATTAATCTCCCTGCTTGTTTTTCATGGATATTTTTGAACATCCTATTTATAGATTATTCATTCCTGAATTTATTTAGAACTTTGGTTTCTAGTTCATTTCCATGAAATCCTCTTATTTATTTTGTTTCAAACCTAATCCTAATTTTTTTGCACGTAATATTTTTTTCTTCAAACACACACCATGGTTTAACACCTATTTTTTCCATTATGTGTGTCAATGAAAACCCATAGATACCTTTTCTGATATTATCATAAATTTATCATTAAATATTAGTATAGTAATTGTTTATCCATATTCATTTTCTTATTTTTGTGAAATATTGAATCATATGTTACATATTTTTTAATATAGAACCAGCTTCAATTTGAGGTGCCTAAAATTCCTCCAAAAATCAAGGAGTATAATTTCCACTTTTCAACCCCATTATTGATCTTCAATACCACCCATAATATTCTATAAGATTATTGAATGTTGAAATTAAAATAAAACTTCTACATAGACAATATTATTTATCATTTAAATTATTGATTTAATTCTGTTAAACCCATTGTTTGAATCACTAAAATCTCCATATTATCTTAGTGAGAATCACGTCTTAAAATATTGTCCTATGAATATTGAAACATTAAAGAATCATTAAACCATCATATAAGTTATAATATCATATTTTGGTTCTTCTCCGTCCAAAAATCCCACCACGTCACCACTTTCCATTTTAAATATCAATTTTCTTAGAAAACTTTTATATCTAATTTCCCCCATAAATCATGTAGAATTAAAAATTATAGGTTGAATAGTATAATATCTTTGTTACTCCTTATCCATGCCGAGATTCATCACAATTGGATCTTCTCAATTTATGGAATTAATATGTTTTTATTTATTTTAATGTAAATCACCCATAACATCATTTATTCTTTCTAGATATGGTCTATGGTTCCCACTTGATGTTATATGATATTTAAATCATTCATGAATAAACTATACACCCTAAGAGTTAATTTTAATATTGTCTAAAATTCCTAGAAAATCTCATAGAGATTCCCCTATGTTGTTGTTGAATTCCAATATGTTGGGCCAAAATCACATACGTTTCTAGAGTCATTTATAATGTCCATCACATAGATGAATTGCCTACATCACTGTATTTTCAAATTAAAACTTCTTCACATATCCAAGTTCAATAATATCATTGATTTTATATGTGGTCCCTTCCTATTATTTATTACATCGGATTCACATACATGAACTCTTTAAGAACCAAAACTCACATACATTTCAAAAATTGGATATGTGATATCCCTCACGTAGTTGAATTTCATTATGTTTTAAAAAATTTCTATTTCACTAAATATAAATAAGTGAACATCCTCACAAATAAAGAAAATTATATGTGACCCATGTATATCGGAATTCATATATGTGACTCCCTATATAGTAGAAATTATTTATTCTAGAGAAATGATTATCAGAAATTTGTTAATTCTACTCAGGTTCTACTACATATAACCTATAAATAGATAGATTTTGTAACATAGTGAATTCCATTTCATGGTAAATTATCATACATGAGTACATAGCTAAATTATTAATTTTCACTTCTCTTCTATATATGATCAAAACCAATTCCATAATTTTTACATAGATTTTATCCTTCATTGATAATCCCATGAACATACCCAAGGGGTTTCCATGGAAACCATCATTAATATAATCATTGTAACTTCATGTAAATATCCCTAAATCATCAATTTAAAATTCCAACACATCCATTGGATTATTCCATGGAAACTACTAATGTTAATAGTTTCCAATCATTATTTTAGTACTCTAAGAATTACTTTAGCACTTAAACCTTCTCTCTTATTTCCCAATAAAGTTCAAATACATTATATTATCCTTCATAGATCATTTTCAACAAATAGAAAATGTATTTTAATAAATAACCATATTATAACTTCAAAAATCTCATCCCCAACCACCATGTCAACAATTAAAACTCACTTTAGGGGTGTCCTAATATCCTCCCATTTAGTATGTAAATATTTTTGGTCTGAGTCAATAGAGATCATCAATAAATAAAACACTCACCTATGGTTTTCTAATATTTATTATATTTATATATTATATTTAGTTAAAGTTTTTTTTCACTTAAGGTAATAGTAGATACTTTAAATTTTTAATGAACCCCAAAGTTGAAATTTTTGAAAAAAATTTATCACTAGTGGATATTTTTAGAGAAATTGTAGAATATCAGAATCAAATATTAAAAATTGAAGAGTTGATTTTTTTTTGTTTTCAATATGGAACAATAATTTGACTAGGAGGATTTGTTTTTTCTAGGTATGAGGCACTGATAATTATAACTATATATTAATAGCTTTTTAGAAACAATTTTGGTAAGTATGATGTGAACATATCATAGTAGTTTTGACTATAATGTGGTCAAAATAAATATGGATTTTATCATTTTTGATGATGTTATAATGTTCATTGTGAGAAATTAGAATCACTATATCAAATAAGATAGAGATCCACACTGTGGATGAATTATTTGTGAACAAAAAAGTGGCATGTAAGTCATTTTAAGATAGAAACTATAATTGTGATCCTTTTGTATAAGACAAAAAGATGGATGTAAGAGTTAGATAGATTGTATTAAAACACATTTTGGTATTCCAAAATAATAGTATGAAATTAGATGTAGAATTTTTAGTTTTAATTAATACTTAGTGATATTTATATATTAATAACCAAAATTTAATTCTATTTATTACAACATCTCAATCAAGACAAAAGAGAAATGAGTTATCGGTTTTTCAGAATATTTTTTCTTTTTAAAATCATGAACAAATTAGGAGGTATTGAATTATGATATGTGATAGTGACTCTAATAAAAAATTCACCACATATATACTAATGTATGTGATAGTTAAAATGGAATAAAAATATATATCATATAAAAAATATTCGAGTCATTCGATAATTTCATAGACCAAAAGAATGTGTGAGTGCATCATACACCATGGGATAAGTTTGTGTACTTTAAATTATGATAAGAAAAAAAATAGATGATAAAGAATAATCCATCCTTTAATATATGAAAAAGAAAAATAGATTTTTGAAGAAATTTTCTCCAAGTAAAAACATGTTTGATGCGGTCTTGATGGTTGAAAAAGAGGATACGAAAAAATCACTCCTAATATGTTTCTTAAAATTCACTGTAAATAAAGAGAGTAAAAATGAGATATATTTTTAAACAATTTGAAATAAATATGTTGAATGGATTAAAGGAGTTCCAAATGAAGAAACAAGAACTAGTCATATTAGTCTCTCAATAATTTTAGAACATATGCTAACGATGGTGAAGAATTTAAAATATAAAATTTGAGATGTTTTTTTATAAGTTGTATCACAGAGAAGATAATCATAATGAATTATTATAAGGAAGTAAAAATAAAATGTATGGTTCTCCAAGAAAAATGGCATTACTATGCTTGAGTGTGTTTGATAAGCTTCCATATACCCATATATTTAATTATAATAGATATTATTAAAGTGATAAATATTTAAGTGTCATATTTGATCCATGGGGTACACACATTCAAAAAAAAATATTTCATGGAAATATTAGATATGGAATCACAAGTGGTATATAGGCCCAATATAGAATTAAAAAACTATTAAATAAATAAAATTGGTATAAAAAATATTTTATGAAAACCCCACATGTTAAATCAAGTCAAAACTAGAAATACTTTTGATAAAGATGATATGTATATGTAGAGATCACTATTTTTAAGTGGTTTCATTCTTTATTATAATAGTTATACAATAAGATAATATAATAATTTGTTTCAAGAATGTATTAATTAGTTTCATAACATTATTAAAGAGGAGGGATGGTATAGTGGGAATGAGTAATAGTAACATATATGGATATGTAACTTATTTATTTTTCATTAATATAATAAAGAGTATCATCTGTTTTGGGATACATAAGGTTGTTATAAATAAACCCCCATGGTGATGTCATTATTTAAATTCATATTGTAATTAAAATAATTAATGGGGAGTTGGATAAGGGAAGTTAAATACCTTTAATTCTTATTTAATGAAGAATATATTCTCTATGAATGAAAAGAGGTATGAGTATTTCAAGAATTTTTATCCAGATTCACATCTTCATATTAATAATTCATATAATCCATACAGTTTATTCATTATTAATTATATTATAATTAATTTTTTAATGTGGGATTCAAATTACAGGGGGATACGAAATCAAAATAATTCAATATTTTTTATTCTTTTATACAAGTGAGTTAGTGTTATGGAATAAACTTATTTTGAAAACCAATACTCATATTTATTATACTAGTTTTTAACTAAGTGGTATTGGAAGAATAGTTTGTGGAACTTTATAAATGGTCAAGTTCATTCACTGATAATATTCAAAAAAATTATACTAATATTGTGTTAATTTTTAGCTTCTTATTAAAATTTTAAAACATTGAGACAAAGTGGTTTCAGAGTCCTTAGTAACAATAAAGTTGGTTACAAACATTGATATGGAAAGTGGAAGTAAAGTGTTGATAATGGAGATATGATATGGATCAATGACTAAAGTGTTTGAAAATGGTAAAAAAGGCGAGAAATCACTCTTATGGTTTGATGAAATATATAAATAATGTGTTAATGGTATCCCTATATAATTTTACCATTGAGTCAAATATAAATTATGAAGTTTTAACTATTTAATTTTATAAAATAATACACACTAATTTCAAATAAATATAGAAAAAATATATATGAAAGGGGTAGAGTAGGAAATCTCAAAAAAATATAGTGAATGTGATTTTTTTTATTTTTTTTAAAAGGGGGGATGAGAAGTAAAAACAAAAATTTGTTAGTTAGAGTCATGGGTTCCGACTAAAAGGGATAATTGAATATGTTTAGTTCTTGAAGATGTATTAATTATGGATTATGATGATGCATGTATTCATAAAAAATTCAATTAATTTAAAATGGGTGAATGTTGAAACCAATAATTCTTATATTTTGTTTTTTGATAGTAAATGGTGAAAATTAATAGCTTGATATATTGGAAAGTATGTATAGATTTTATGTTAGAAGAACATAAAAAGTAGAGAATGTTATAACTAGGTTATTACATGATTATAAAAGATGTTAATTCATAAATAAATAATATATATTTGTAATGTATGGAATCAATAATTAGTGAATAAATTATATCTTGACAAAAATATGCATCAAGAAGTTTGAAGGAATATGACTAACATTATCAGACGTTGCATTAGTGTATCAATATGATTATATAGATTCTTGGGATATAAATATATAAAGTATTAAAGTCTCAAAATTGACTAAATAAAGACTATGTGAAAGTAAATTTGAAACAGATTTATAACAAAAAAGGCCAAATAATGATATAGAAGAAAGAGTTTAAAGGAGGGGTCATGAATAACTATCTTGTAATAATAAAATATTTGATGAGATAATGTTTTCTTTTATGGCCTATTATAAGATTAAAATAATAATTGAATGTAACAACAGTCAAGGAATAATTTAAGTGTAATGATTTAAAATAAATATTCTATTGATAAGGTCTTTTACTGAGTTTTTATAAATTATCATAATTAGGAATATATTGTGGTTTAAAATAGTTTAAAAATTTATAGATAATATTATATATGTTATTTTAGAGAAATAGAAAATAATACCACAACACTTTTAACCATTTTATGATATTTATTGGTAGATTTTAGAAAATAATGTGATAAATATTACACCATGTAGACAAATTGTAATTACACAATAAGTGTTATATTTTATTAAATGTAGAATAACAATTAATTGTTGAATGTTATGGTCTAAACATTTGTAAATGTATTACTAAATAATAAAAAATAATTACAAAATTCATGGAAATTACACCATGAGAAGTAATGAGTCTATGAGGTTGTTCAAGGATGTTTACAATGCATTAATGATCATGCCAAAATATTAGTCACCAAATAAAATTGGTTTAGTTTATAGATTAAAATTTAGTATTTATTACACTATTGGAGTTCTTGATTAATTAGAGTTTTTATTAATACACTACAGCATATATTATTATTTCATAAAGTATTTGGATATTAAATATCAAATGATATTTACCCTAAAATTTCAATAATTTAAATCATATTATAGTCATGATTTCAAAAGGGCCTCATAAAAAAATTTAATTGAATTATAAATATTTTTATCATATCATAATTGTTGGAAAATTTTGGTAACATGGAGATTAAAATTTATTAAATATAAGTAAAGATATAACTTTAGATTTTTTGGTTTAACATCACATATTTAGATGAATTAAAACACACATAAATGTGTTTAACAAATATAATGATCACGGAGGATGGAAATTTCATTTATTGATCCCATTCATTGATTCAAGGGTTAAAGATTTAAGAAGTGTTAATAAATTCTACTATAATTGAACTATTACTAGAAAATAAGAATTTATAGATATAGTTTACGGAGTATTAGTGGAATAAGTGCGATAATATTGAAAGATCATTATTAACACATCATGTTTCATTTAATGGGGGATCTTGATTCATGTAATCTTGTTGATTCATCCATGTGATTAGAGAAGACATAGTATAACATGCAAAATAACTTTCCTTGGATTGATCTAATTAATATTCCCATTGAAGGAAGGGTGTTGTTTATATATATATTATTTATAATAAAATGATTTAACTCTCTCAAAAAGAAGTTGATCATACCTAGTTTTTTATATCAAGGAGGTGAGAAGGTTGGCCTTAATGACACATAAAATATTGAGTTATATGATGTGGTGAATATTGGTTTCATATATTATTGGTTGATATATATAATTTTATAACATTCATCCATTAATGATGCATTTTATGGATGGGGATAAAGGAATACCATTGGGTGAGAAATTATTGATCCATACATTTATTTTTGAATCAGTATGATTTGATGATTCTTTTGATGAATCTTTTTAGTGTTATAAGTTAACTAGTTAAAAACCTTAAGGATTTAAAATAAAATTGTGGGAATTTATAGATTCTTAAAAAAAATAGTATTTTTCAAAATAAGTGGTGTCAATTTTTTTGGTAATTAGATAATCATTCCCAAAAATGGAGCTAAAGAGAGTTGATAAAATCATGAATGAGTGGGATAATTTTTATAGAATGGATTTCAGTGTTTTTAAATGGTATGTACAAATAAACTATCACTCGTATTGGTGAATAATATATATGATGAATGTGGTGATTGTTTTCTTATGTAATGTGAAATTAGAATTATCTTCCAAAGATTTATTTTATCTCGTTAATTTTATAAATTCACACACATTGATTTGGAATAAAATATAAGGAAAATATCCCTTATAATAGGGGAGATAATTACTTCAGTGAAAAATATAATGAAGATAAAATTTGTATTTTATTGAAAAATGGGGAGAAAACAAGTCCAAAAATACATATGTTTGCTGGTGTCTTGGATTGAGAGTTAGAGCAGTGAAAGATCACTACTTCCTAGAGGATAAAATATAATAGATTATAAATATGCTTAAATTCATAAAATATTTTAAAAAATTAAAATGGTAAATGTTCATGACCCACCTTATTCTAGGTGAGGGAAGGGACAACAATGTGCCACACCCTTCCTTATTCAACATGAAGGAGAGATAATGACCCCTGAGTCCCGCCTTCAATAGGCCCTGGAGTGGCCACTAGCACTAAGGGTATAGAATCTCACACAAAATGGAAGGAATTAACCTTTTTAATGAAAATAGTATTGGGAGATAAGATGGTAAAAATTCCAAACAAAACAACACATTTATATAATGAAAACCAAAATCTTACTCATGTGTTATTTAAACATAAACTGCGACATAAGTACAACCAAAACACCAAATAAAGTACCAACAGAAAGAGACTAAGCAGTAGAACATAAATTATCATGACACCCAAAATAGTAAAGTCTAGAACAGTCCTAAAATTCCTCTTAGAAAAATAAAAATAGTTTTATAACATTGGGTGAGAATAAAAGTATACTCAGATGGGAAACCAACGTCACTCATGCACAAGTGGGTGAAGCAAACTAATGCCCTTGTGAAAAATGCAGAAACCAACAGAACCTAACAAGTAAGTCTCACTAAGGAATAGTCCCCAAATAAATAAACACAAGTAAGCGATTAATATAAGCATTTAGATAATTTGGGTACCCGGAGGACTTTTCCCACTGACTAACTAATCATTCTCAACGATTAATGTATTAAAGCTACCAACCTTCCCCAAATATAGTCACACTACCACAACTTCTCACACACAACTGGGCCACAAACCACCCATATCCCTCTTGTAGACACCTATATCACAACAACAACACCTCTCACCCAAATACACAATGGCCTCATCTAGAAGAAATTTGGGAAACAAACCAGCCCCGCAGACACCTGGGCCACTCATCCAAAACAATACTGGACCAAAGGAACTTGAGCTGTAGTAAACCTCAATCTATTACAGCCTTCCTGGATACACTCAAATGTTAAGAACCCAGAAGGGGTGTGAGGAAGAATTCAGTAACTAGATATCCATCCTCCCATTGTGATGTTAGGAAAGTCACCCCCATCAAATGGGGGTGCCTAGAAAATAGTTGTCAACACGAGTGGGGTGCATATATAAAACACAAGGAACAAAATTTTTATAAAAATAGGTAAAAAGAAATCATTCCAACCTATGGGTTTCCAAAGAAGCAACCAGCCTACAAAAACCACATTTGCTGCTACCCCTATATTCATGTATCACTACAAACGATGGTCACTTCTGTAAGTATAATTATACCCCTATCCATTACATTTAACCAATTGTCATTTTGTATTTATCTGATTATTCCTTCATTTTTTCCATCCCTACCCAGTAAACTAAAATCAAAACATCCATAACTGTCTTAAGAAGTCTAAAAGCCACTAAACAATACTATGTAAAACAAGTTAGTTGGGACCAAGGAAAGGAATTCCATTTTAATACCCATTTATAAAAATAATAGAGAACAACCAACCTGTAGTCCCACTGTAAAAAAAGTCCTTCCATTCCACAATCAATCAATCTCTCTACTGAGATTTCATCATACCTCCTACACTGCCTCATACACAAATCCCATAGCAACAACCACTAAAACCATATCCCAACAGCACAAACATACCAAAACAACTCACAAAACAAACTTCTCTACCCAACCATGTACCCACAACTATTCCCCCAATAGAAACACCACAAAACCCACAAAGGTCACAAAACTCAACAGAACATAGCACATAGCCACACATATCAAACAATATGTATTTAGATTTGGTAAAAACTATTCTTTAAATCCACTTTTATAAATAAGGGTGATCCCACAAGGGGTTTAATCCGGGGGAAACCATTTCATTTAACCAGGTATAAGTGATTAATTGTATTGATATTTACAAAAATTATTCACAAGGAAACATAAATAGTCATAAAGCATCACCCATGAACAGACAAAGACCACCAATTATCATGATTTTCAGAAGAAATACAGACACAACAGATCACATCATCAACAAAGATAACAATTAAAACAATCAACACAGCATCAACATCTCCCACATCCCCCATTTATTACTTTTCATTATTTTTGTTAAAATTGGGTTTACCAATTCTCACAAATAGGAATCATTATACCCCCCTGCATGATGCAAAATTAAAATAGGGAAGAATAACAATCCCGACTTGGAACTACAGGTGAACAAAACAACTCCTTGCATCAAACATGGGGTCGTGCGAGCAGTAGGAAACTCCAAGAAAACCCATTTTTGAAAGAGATCAAGAATAGGTGCATGATTCATCTGGGGAAGAAAAGTTACCCATGCACCAAGATAAAAGAGAAGAGGGGACCTCACATTTTGAAAATCCAGATCCTATATCAACAGAATGGGAAATAGTTTTGAGGGACATTGAAGTCGGATCATGGTTAAGATTATGCGGCTTGAAGGTTTCAATGTTTTAGGAGCATCAAGATATTAATGATATAATTAATATCCTTGAAAATCCTTTAGAAATGATCAAAAATGATTTTAAACTCAATTAATGTCTAATAAAACATAAGAGGGGTGAAAATAGAAAAACAATGGAAAACAGAAAAAATGTTTTTGATGATGACGCTAAAGCCGACGCTGATAGAAAAAATAACACCCCAACACTGACACTTCAAAATGAATCGTAGACACCCACAGTTCAAAATGAGACTCTGACACTGACAATTAAAAATTACTTGTTGATACTCACATTTTAAAACAACATGTCGACACCGATAGTTCAAATGACAGGCTGACACCGATAGAAAAAAATGACAAGGCGACACTGACAATTAAAAATGGCATGTCGGCAACAATAGTTCAAAATGACATGTCGACACCGACACTTAAAAAGAAATCGCAGACACTAATAGTTCAAAATTACATGCCGACACCGACAGTTCAAAAAGACACGCTGACAGTGAGTATTCAAAATAACTCACCGACACCGATAGTTAAAAATGACACTATGACACCGATTGTTCAAAATAACTTACTGATGACAACAGTTCAAAAGTACAAGCTGACACCGATAGTTCAAAACTATATGCTGACACTGATAGTTCAAAAGGACACGACAAAACCAATAGTTAAAAACAACATGCCAATGCCGATAGTTCAAAATTACACACCGACACCGACCGTAAAAAATGACTCACTGATAAAAAAACTGGATTTTCTTAAAACACTAGAAATGAGTCACCAACACCTCCCAGAACCCCACAGACACAAGAGTTTCACAATAGAATGGACTGGAGAGGTCTGGGTGATTACAGAAAGTGTTTCATCCAACTAGTTATATGTTTGGTTTAATGATAATAGATGGTGAAAGTTAAGGGTTTGATGTATTGGAAAGTTACCAATGGATGTAGGTTGTAAGAACATATAAATTTTATAATTTTATGACCATATGATGACATGAGGGGACATGATGTTAATGCGTAATGAAATAATGTACATTGTTGTAGTACATGGAATACATACTAGGTAAAGGAATAATGTTTTGGAAAAAACATGGGTTAGTAAGTGTGGACGATGCATGACATTGTGATATTAGAAATTAGTATAGAAAAATGATTATGGTGATTATTTAAAGATCTAAAAATAAAGTGATAATGTACCTAAAATGGATATATAGGGATCATGTGAATGGAATGGTAAAACGGGATTTAGCCAAAAAGGATAAGGACAGATAAAGAAGATATAGTTTATATTATGACTAATGAATTGCTAACAAGTTATGATGGAAGATTTTATGTTATAATGCTTTTCATTATGGTCTATTATGGAATTAAAATAAGTTTCAAGATGATCAAATGCATTTGGAAGCTGAATTCAACTTGTAGTATAATGATTTATAATCAGTCTTGATTTATCGACACTAAATGTAAAAGTTGATTCAGCAGTGATTTTTTTATAAATGGTTTAAACAAGGGAAAATGAATTTTAAATGGTTTATAAAAATATTAACTAATAGCGTTGTTGGGTTTCATATTATGAAGTTTCTTTCAAATAATTTTTTTATTTCATGTGAATTTTTATATTTTAAATTTATTTCTTATTTTTTTTAAATTTTTTTTTGTTTGTTTAGTATTTTTTATTGAATTTTCCAACTAGGTTGAGACCATCCAATAAAATTAATCATATATATAAGTGGGTTAGGAATCAAACTTATTACCTCTTAGTAATTCTATAAAGCCCCAACCACTCTACTAAATATTTTATCTATTACTTAAAGAGACTTCAATATAATTATATATATATATATATAGATAAGTACATGTAAATATATATGTGTGTAAGTATATTCTTATATATATTTATTATAATATTTATATATTAATTTATAATTAATATATATATATATATATATTAACTTTTAATTAATATATATATATATATATATTAACTTTTAATTAATACATACTAGTTACAAATATATATAATTATATAAAAATATGCTTATATATACACTCACAAACACACAGGTATATATACGTATATACAAACATATGTCAATACATATGTGTCTGTATACATATATAAATATATATATTTATATGTATAAAAAAATTAAAATATATATATAAGTATTTATCAATATTTATTAATGTATAATATATATATTTATATATAATCAAATGTAAATAAATACTCATAATTATATGTACATAAATAATTATACTTTAATATATAAAAAGATGCATAAATATATATAAATACATTCAATTATATGAAAATATAAATAAATAAAAATAAATATATTTAAATATATTTTTAATTTGTGAGCATTAATTATTATTTATTAATTCTTAATTCTTAATTATTAAATAATATTTCTAAATTGTGAATAGATTAGAACTAACGACTAACTATACATTAAATATATGTTTATATATTCACATTTTTATATGTATACATTTTCTTAAATTTATAAATATTTTAATATCATTGAAATTATTTTTTATTAATTATTAATAAATATTTATAAATTATGAATAAAGAATAATTATTTATTAATTTTAAATCACGTATTTATAATTTTTTATTATCATTTATCGATAATAATTATTTAAAAATAGCTACTAGTTATTAATTATAAATTAATACATGTTAATAATTAATTAAATCCCAAAATCCCACACATGAATATAAATATATAAGTAATTTTTTACACATATTAATACACTCACACCTACAAACATACATATATCTGTTTATCTATGTGTGTACACTTAAATGCTACTAATGAGTAATTAATAATAAAAAATATTAAATTACTAATTAGAGAATTTTTTAAATTATAATTAATTACAAATTAGTGATATGTAGTTAATTATTAGTCACTAAATTATTTATATATACACTTATTTTTTATTTATATATTCATGGATATTTATAAGTATTTTTATATTTTTATGTATTTATATGTATTTATATATTTATATATATATACGTATTATTTTATGTTTATAAATGTTTCTATATTAAAATATTTATATAAATATTTTATTTATCAGGAACCAACTCAGGAACCCTAGTAACCTGATAACCAAGCCTTTCCTAACATAGCCTGAAGGTAATTCCCAATCTCTATGGGTCGATGACAAGCACCTGACATCAAACAAAATTAGAGTGGGAATAATTTTACCATGAACATTACGAAAGAAAGATAACAAGACATTATACATATAAAATAAACTCCATAGGGTGTAGTGTACCATAAATCAAACAGGTTTTAAACTACCCAACATAATACATCAAAGTATGAGAAAACTAAAAGAAAATAGTCCATGTCCCGAGTGATGAAACTCTCTAAGTGCATGGATGAATAGCTAGAACCACATCCAAGTGGTGCTTTACCCTTTCTCAAACCTAGAAGGAGATAATCTACAAACACCCGAAGGCACGAGTATGGTGTGATTAAAAATCCCAGTAGCGTCACACCAAGGATTCCATAGTAGATTACCATATTTAATTAACCAAATAAACAGCATTAAATTTTCAAATAAATAGTTTTGGAATTTGAAAATCATATTTAAACAAATCCAGATTTATATTTCAAATGATGGAATACATTTCAAATGATGTAAATACATTAAACAAATGGATTAAATAAATAAATTTTATATAAAAAAAATTTTATAAATCTAAAGGCCTGTGAAGAAGTTCACAACAATGAAATATTTTCATTTGAAATGCAATCAAGAGAGAAACATAGTCATACACCTAAGAAGGTATGATAGTTCCATGTAATAGGGACGCCACACTCATAGAGATAGAGAAATATGTATATATTCCCCTTTGAACTCCGGACAAAGAGGACTCATCACCACCACCCAAGGGATGTGATGTGCTTTATTTATATGTTGAAACATTGTAAATCATAAAGATTCATCCAAAAAAACTCACTAACTACCTAAGGCTTTCTTTTTCGCCAGTAAAAACTAATTATGAGAATTTTTTAATCCTTTTTAAAATACAATTAATCCCATTATCCATTTAAAATATCTCAATTTCTATTAAAAAAACCCTAACATGGGTTTTTAATAAAAAAAATCCATTTTCTAATATAGAATCCAAAGGATCCTATCAAAACCAATTTAATCCATTTTATTAGATACAATTTGAAATAAATTTCATCAAATTAATTCCACAATTTTCTATCAAACCATTTTAATAATTTAAAATCATGGATTTAAATTTCACCAATTTCAATCAATTTCTCAAATGCACCCCAATTGCTGGAATTGGGGGGGGGTCCCCAATTTCATGCCAAAACAAAATTCCCCAATTCAATGGAATTTGGAATTTAACTAATCCAATTCAAAATAGTTTCAATTAAATGAATAGAAGTCCAAAAATGAAATTAAATAAATTAATATAGGTTAAATCAAATTTGGGCATCATAACAGAACCTCCTTCCTTTCACAGAAACACAATTCCTGGATTCAGAACCACTAAAAAGAATGAAAGAACTTAAGATCTAAGAACATAACCTATAAACAATTTTCAACAACATGGTGTTTAGATCCATCAATCCCATGATGATATATCAAAATTCAAGGAGGAATAAAAAATGAGATGAAGATAAAAATAAAACTATTACTCTGAAATTCACATTGCAACTGCAACAATGTTCAATCGCCAATCTAGATGAGTCATAAGGGACTGAGGGCTCCAAAATCACATGGTAAAGGCTCTTGGGTCAAGAGAAAAAAATTATAGAGGGGAGAAAATAATACATTCATCCAAGTTTCCTGTTTAAAAACAAAGCTATGGGCTTTACATGACCTGTAACCCTATTACGCATCATGAAATTGAAAGTCCTCATAATCTCTAGAAAAAATTTATTCCTCTTTATAAAAATTAATTGGTATGATTTTAAATTTTACATATTATGTATCCATATTAGACAATGTGTAAATATCTTGAAGGTTGAAAAAATGACTGGTATTTTCTAAAAATCTAACAAATCTCTAACTTCACCATTATAGGTATACCACCAATTCCTTCTCAAATTTACACAAAAAATGAAAATGGAAAACTTTGAAATGTTTTAAAACAATCATTTTTGATAATTAATGGGATGTTACACCCTCTCAACTTTCAAAAAAAATTACCCATAAATCCGGTCAAAACTCTTCTATATTGAATAGTTTAGGCCACTACTCTCTCATCATTGTCTCCTACTCTTACGTCTCATATGAATCAGAGCCATGTTGTGATATCACATGAACCAAAGGTATTTTCCTCCCATGAATCACCTTGGTTTTAGAATCAACTATCCTAACTCTCTATTAAGTCACATATAAATCAGGCTCAACCTCAATATCACTCCAGCTCAGAACATGATATGAATTAGATAGATACTTACATAACAGAGATACATAGAACATGTTATATATCGATGTTAGCTAGAAAAAAAGTACTAAATGACTAGAACCATTACCCACCTGATCAAAAACCTCAAAAGGTTCAAAAAACAAGGAGCAAGCTTTATATTCATCCCAAGCCATTGGTGACCCATCCGATGGGAAATTTTCAAGAATACCAAGTAATAAGATAAAAATTCCAACGGTCTATGATGATGGTTATAATAAGACTTATACCTGCAATGTATTGTTAACATTCTATTACTAATCAACAAAATCAATTTTTTCATCTCTTGAACCAAGATTTGTCCAAACAATGAACCTTCACCAATATCCGACCAACGTAATAGAGATCTGCAAGTACATCCATATAGGAACTCAAAAGGAACCATTATGATAATAGAATGGTAACTATTGATATAAGAATACCTAAACATCCCAAAATATTTATCCCAAACTCCACCAAAGATAAGAAAAAATCATGAAGAATATCCTCAAGAATATTTATATTTCTATTTATCTAGCCATCCGACATCAGATGGTATGTTGTACTCTAATGGGTGTCAAATCACAGTTCCTCTTGGAGGCCTCTCAAAAATAATGTATTAAAATGAGGATCCCTATCTCAAATAATATATGAAGCAACTTTGTGAAAATGATTATTCTCTTTCACATTGAAATTTCCAACATCCTAATCTTTTTTTTCCTGAATGTGTATAAAGTGTGAAAATTTAGAAAACCGATCAATCATAACCCATATCATATTATTTTTTATTTGAGTATGTGGAAACCAAACCACAAATCTCATGGAGATCTCATTTCACTTCCATATGGGGACTTGATGTGGCTAAAGAAGACCTGAAGGTTTCTACTGATCGTCCTTGACTTGTTGGCACATTAAATAATGAGAAACAAACTCATAAATTTTGTACTTCATTCCTTTCAAACAAAACCATTGTCGCATGTTATAGATCATCTTCATGTCTACTAGGTGTACTATCCACTTGGAACTATAGAAACCCCCCATCATAGCTTTCCTTACTAAATATGATACCACAATAATGCTTTGAAATCATAGAATTTCCTCTTTGGAGAATTCCAAAACAAGAAAGGTCCTCCCACCATTAATAGTGTCTATAATTCCATAGAACTCATCATCAAGCTGATGTTCCTTAAGAATAAATTTGACAAGAGAGGATTTCAACTGAAAACTCTAAAAAAATGAACCTTTGATTCTTAGACTCCAATATGAGACAATACAAATATATCCCTCAAGTTCCACTATTATTATTTTTTTTATAACCTAGGTCAAATGTATTCTACTCAGATAACCTGCAATGGCATTCCTTTCCCTAGGGTATAGGTGATGTCGAAGTCAAAAGAATCCATGTATTTCACCCAATTCCTCTGGTGTAGATTTAAATTGTTTTTATAAAAGATATAACTCATGATAATGTGTTTTGAATACACATTAAACCTTTTTCTATAAAGGAAGTACCACCAAATGATAAAAACGTGCATCACAGCTTCAATTTCATGGTTATGGGTCAGATAATTTTTCTTATACGTCTTAAACTGATGAGATAATTAAGAAGCCGCCTAATCACCTTGCATAACAACATAGCCCAAACTTAAACATAATGCATTATAGAAGAGCATATAGCTCTTACGACCCATAGGAAGAGTTAACACCAGTGCAATAGTCAATAGAGGTTTCATCTCCATAAAATAATTCCAACACCTATCATCCCAAGAAAATATTACTCCCTTTTGAGTTAGTTTAGTCATTTAAAAACCAACTTTGATAATTCCATCACTAACCAGAGATAATATCCATCTAAGACAAAGAATATTTGAATTCTAGATACAATTTATGGTTACTCCCATGTCATAACAGCCTTCACCTACTCAGGAACAATTGATATTCCTTGTTCTGAAACCAAGTGTAACAATAACATAACTTGTTGAATCCATAAATCAAATTTTGAAAGCATGGCATAAATTTGGTGATTTCTCATCAATCATATAACTATTTTAATATGATTCACATGATCTTTATAAGACATTGAGTATACGAGGATTTCATCCACAAAGTACACCATGAAGTTATCAAGATACTCATGAAAAATCATGTTCATCTAATCCATAAAGACAATAGGATCATTGGGTAGACAAAATGGAATATCAAGGTACTCATAATGTTCATTCCATCTATGAATGGTAGTTTTCTAAATGTTATGTTATTTTTTTCTCAAATGATTATAACTAGATAGAATATTAATCATTGAGATAAACATTTCCCCTTTCAACTAATCATATAGATCATAAATCCATTTTAATATATATTTTTTCTTTAATGTAACTGGATTTAGCTTTCGGTAATCAATTCATTAGAAAAGTGATCCATCATCCTTCTTAGAAAAGAGAACTGGAACCACCTAAGTTTACTTTTTTGGGTGTATAAATCCATTCTCAAAAAGATCTTACAACTGGGGATTCAGTTATTTAATTTTAGATAGTTCCATATAGGAAGAGGGAATACATATTGGTTGAGTTCCAGGAATTAAGTCAATAGAAAACACAATATCCTTAGTGGTGTAAAACTAAATAATTTTGAATGAAACACATCAGGAAACTCGACATCCACTATTGGGATATCACCGCTCAAAGATTCTAACTCTAGATCAAAGGAAAACACATATATCACATTCCATAACTCTCTAAAATAATTTATGGTTCTAATCAACCTTGGGTCCCATTATACATGGAAGACATAGAACATACAACTAGGTGTGGTAAAGGAGACCCGTCCAAGATCAAACTCAATGAAGTATTTATTGAAATGATATGATTTATCATTAATATGACATAAATTGATTTCATGTTGATAACCTGGAAACTCTAATAAATCTCAACATATAATAGGGATAAAAATAAAGGGGGCATGGGAGACCCTACTCTCTCTTTGTACCAAGTATTGTTTTAATATCCATTATAAAAGATAAAAGAACCATAGGAAGATTTATCATATTAACAATACAAGTCGAAATAAAAAAATTAAATGCACTAATATAAAATATAGAAGATAATAATGATGAAGTTATAGTAATGGTTTATATCACGTTCATTGGACCCATATCAGCTTCCTCTGGAGACTCTTTCACTCTGTGAAGAAGCTTCATTCTGGGTGTCTATGGATGGAACAATTTTTTGTATGTGAATCATTAATTTCCCTATATTTTTTGAAGGAAATGATGATCCTATGCCACCAAAAATAGTTGAAAAGATGTTGAATAATCTTTTTAAGTAACCAAAACATCCGTGAGAGACACAATTCTTGGGTTATTCAGTGAAACCCCTCTTTGAATGAACTATATTTCCAAACAAGTTTCAAATAAAAATTCCTATACTAGGAACTATAGGAGGCTTGGAATGAACTTGTTATCGAGAACCACCATGAGAATCAACATGCTCCCTCTTTCCATTAAAATAACCCATGCTACCACTAGGATTGGAAGAAACTCTTGATAACCCTAAAATTCTGACCAGATCCATTTTGACCGTTAGTGATCTATCTACCACATCAGCATAAAGAAGTTATCAACAGCAAGAAAAAATAATATTTAATATCATGTTGAATCACTAACTCGATCCATAAAGTCTTCATCTTATAATTTGATACTATATAAAGTGAAAACTATACTAGAAATGTAAAATGATTCTCATAATCAGTCATGGTCTGGTTAGCCTCCTCAAGTTTAAAAAACTCTATAGGCTTTTCCAACAGCATCGAATTTGGATAGAACTATTCGATAAAAAGAGATTTGAAATATTTACATTATAAGACATAATTCTTCTTCAATTTAACCAACATGTCCCACAATATCAAACTCTTTCCATCTAAAATTATGGTTTCACACTTCGTCTTTTTTTAGTGAGGTGTCTCTAAAAACCCAAAAAATTCATGATTCTTATCAACTGCTCCTCATATTCTTGAGGATCATTTGATCACTTGAACATTGGCGGCTTATTGAAAATGAACTCATGAAAATTGTTCCAAAGATCATCCCATTGAGGTTCCATAGATGGAACCTAAAAAGGAACGGTTGGTGGTGCATTTCCTAGAGATTAGATAGTATGAACAATCACCTCAACCAGATTTGGTACCAAAAGAGGGTTTCCTCACTGAGGTTCATGAACAGCGTCCTCTTGGATTTGATTGGAACATCTTCTCATAGGCATGTTTCAACAAAACATCAACAGACAAAAAGTAATACATTTGGTTACATTCAAATAGAGAAACAAGGGAAATCAAACACAACATATAGAACAAAAATATTTTTATTTAAATATTTCCATATAAAAATTTGAGAAAATACTAGAACTAATCCACAAGACTTCATTACCTAACCACCCCCTTCAACATAAGGTTCATTACGGTGAATGATGGTCAAGCACTCAATCGCAAATACCTCCTAATTCCCAATAATATTTCAAAAAATTTATACTGACTTCAAGAGAGAATCTCGACCTCCTATGATACCACTTTTTCAATAAAAAAATCTGGTACCCTAGTAACCCAATAACCAATAGTGTCCAAACATTGATTCAATGGTTTTCTCGATCCCCATGGGTCAGCCACTAGCACCTTGCATCATAAAAGATGAATGTGGGAACAATATTTCTATAAACATTGAAGAAAAAAGAAGAAATATAGAATGTATAGAATAGAAACTTTATATGGAGTAGAATAAAAAAAATAAAACAAGTAATAAACAACCCAGAGTACTATAAAAAATTAAAAAAAAATTGAAATAAAATATCCCACATCCCAACGGATGTAGCTTTACAAGTCCATAGATCAACATCTAGATCCAATTCAAAGTGGTGCTTTACCCTTGATCGAACCTGTACGGAGAATAATCTACAAACACTCGAAGTAACAGGTAGGGTTTGAGATAAAATCCATGTAGGGTCTCACCATGGACTATATAATAGAATCTAACATTTAATTAAACAAATAAATAGCTTTATATTTTCAAATAAATAGGTTTTGCATTTTAAACACATATTTAAAAATAATTATTTTGATTTCAAAAGATGGAATACATTTCAAAAAATGTAAATAATGTAAATAAATATCTTAAATAAACTCCTTCTGTAAAAATAGTTTATATAAATAAAAAGGCATGTAAATTAGTTCACAATAATGGCATGTTTTCATTCGAAATACAAGCATTTCAAGAAAATAGTCGTACACCTATGAAGTAATGGTAGTTCTTGAATATAGAGTCCCCACACAAAAGGTGACATAGAAATATGTACATACACCACTTTCAAAATAGGCCAAATAGGAAATGTCACCATTGCCTACGGGATTTAACATGCTTAATTTATGTTTTGGAACATTGTAAATTGTAATTTGTTATCCAAATAACTCACTAACTGCCTATCACTTGCATGTGTTCAAGCATAAAAAATTATTCGAATTTTATTTTAAAAGTGTTTAAAATAAAATTCATCTCATTCTCTATTTAAAATATGCCAATTTCCTTTCAAAAACCATAATAGTTGTTTTTAGTCAAAAACATCCCTTTTTCAAGATTGAACCAAAAGGTTCCTATCCAAACTATTCTAATCCATTCTTATCAAATAAAATTTGAAATTAATTTTATAAAAATAATTTTTATAATTTTCTATCAAAATAATTTTTCTATTTAAATACAAAATTTTAAAAGTCTTCAGTTTACATCAATTTCTTAAATGCAACACAATTCATTAAATTTTTCTGTTTTCCTTAATTTTCTGTCCAAAAACAATTTCCAAAACCAAATTCCACAATTCAATGGAATTAGGTTTTTAAACAAACCAATTGAAATAAGTTTCATGAAAATTAATTTAAATGAAATAATTGAAATTAAATCATACAATTCAGGTTAAATCAAACTTTTCCCTCAACACGGAACCACTGACCTTTCACGAAAACACAACACTCATAACTAAAACTACCAACTAGAACAAAGGTGCATAATCTCTAGGAACTCAACCTAAAATCATGATAAAAAGGTATGGGGTTTAGATCCATCAATCCCAATGCAATCTATAAAACTCCAAGGAGGAAGATAGAAAGCGGTTAAGTGAAATGGATAATGATTACCTCTAAAGTCACACCACAAAGGAAACAATGACCAATCATAGATCGAGAAAACTCAAATTTTTTTGGGTTCTCCAAAATCACTTGGGAAAGGCTCTTAGGTGGAGAGAATGAAATCCTAGAGTATAGAAAATAATTCATTCATCAAAGTTTCCTAATTAAAAACAAATATCTGGGTTTTACGTGAAAAGTATCCCAATTACACATCGTGAAATTGAAAATCCTTATATTTGATGAAAAACCTTTCACCTCTTGATAAAAAATAAATATAATCATTTTAGGGTTTACACGACATATAATCATATTACATGGGTTGTAAATCTCCGAAAAGGTTGCATAAATTATTGTTTTTTGTTGAGAATTCAATAAATCTTTGACTTCACCGTTATAGGTACTCTACAAATTCCTTCTCATCCCTACCTAGACAACGAAATTGGAAAACCATAGAATCTTTTAAAAGGCTCGTATTAGAAGAGTAACAGGATGTTACATTAATATATTTATATATTTATTACATATTACAATTATTAATATTAATCATTAATTAGTAATTATTATTTTATTAATTAATAATAACATTTTTACCATTTATAGTTTAAAATTAGTAGCATAAATTTAATAGGTAATAAAGTATAATTATTAATTCGATATTAATAATAATAAATTTCTAGTTTTTGAAAACATTTATTAATTATAAAATGTGAAATATTAATTTTTTATCACAAAATATTAATTACTTTTAATTTATATTATTTTTAATATATTTCAATTTAGTTTTAATAAAAAAACTAAAATTGAATAAAAATAAATACATTTTAATATTTGGTGATAATTTTAAGCATTACTTAAAAATCCCTATTAAATGTTTCTATCTTTCTAAAAAATCATCATGAATTATATATTGTTTTTAATCTAAATCACTAAAAAAATAAAACATAACATTTAGGAATGATTTTGAAATCTAACAAAATTGATGTTTTCCTATTATGTGAGGTAATCCATTGAAACTACCTATTCAATCCCAATTAAGATCAGGTTGAGGTTTTAATGAGTTTGGTGAACTTTGTTGATGTTTGGAGTTGATTTTGTATTGAAAAAAAATCATTTTGTAACAAAATTGGCCACGCCATATTGTTTATTAGTAGATAATAAAAAATGATGAGTTAAATTTTAAAATATTTTTACAAATTATCATTCCATAATAATTTTTTTATGATTAAATAGAGAATAATTGGTCGATACTAGATGTTATGGTCTAAGCTTCACTCTGCAACATGATGGTGGAATTGAAATGAAGCTTAAACTAAGTGAAAATCATACCACAATACATGGAGATTACACTATTTAAAATGATGAATTAATAAGGTAGTCCAAAGCTGGTCATTATTCCTTGATAATAATTTAGCAATAGAAGGCAGTAAGGAAAATTGGTTACGGTTATACCTTAAAAATCAGAATTTATACTAAATTTAAATACTATAATTAGTGGGATTTGTTTTGATTTATTCATAAAATATATTATTTTGTTATAATGTGTTTTTATATGGAATATATAAAGATATAAAATCCTAAATATAAAATATTCAAATTCAATTTTGGTCATGATTTTTGCCGGACTTCATCACATATTTCATTTCACCATAATTACATTTTCATTTCATGATGCATGGATACCTTTGGTAACATATATATTCAAATTTACTAAAGAAAATATAGATGTGGATTGGTATTTGTCTGTTTAAAACAAAATAATTGGAATAATTTGAAAACACTTAAACATGTGTGTGATATGACTTGATCACATAGGATACAAATATCATGGATTTATCTTAATTGTTGCTTGAATGGTTTGATATTTTTAAAGTAGTGATATATTATACAATGATAGAACTTGAGAGTGGATAGTGGTAGTAAAAAAATATTGTTTTTAAATTAGGAGAGGAATAATATAGATCATATTAATAGAGTATTCCAAACACGTCCAATATCATTGAAGGAAAGAACATGATTCGTGAAATATTATTGATTTATTATCAATGAAATGGTTTGGTTGTTTAGATGAGTATTTTTGGGTCTCACAACAGTATAATCAGGATTATTTTTGTCCCATTGAAGTTTCATAGTGGTTATATGAGGCACATAGTCTTGTTTTTGGAAAAGGTATTAGAGATGGAGGAATATCCAAGCGATTATATTCCAAGGGGAACTCTATTAAGAGGTTTCCAATGTTCTAGTGGGAAATGTAGTGACCAATATCCCTAAAATTGAAACCATGGTATAGGAGCACTAGAACCATTGTGGGAAAAAATTGAATTCCAATGGGCTCTTAATGGTTTTTTAGAGAAAATATTATTTATTGAATAATTGAATTAAAGCTATAAATATAAAGGGGGAGGCCCATTAAACATCAGGTAAAATAAAACCACCTCCCTCTTATATTTCTCACCATAAAGAAGAGATTCTCAAAAAAATTTCATCATTATTAATTCCAATTATTTCAATGAATCGTGATTAGGTAGTATTTTTTATTTTTTCATCAATTTATTTTTTTTCACCATTGTAAAGAGTTTTGACTAAAATATCCATTGGATGGATTTTTATCAGGATTCTTAATTTCTTCTTCCTATAGACTAATCAATCAAAATTATTTGATTTTTAAGATACTACTAGTACCAGGTGGGTATTTCCTGTATATTTTCATTTTTATATTCAAGTTTATATGTCATGTTGTTTTCAAGCAAGGATATGGGCATATGTGTGACTAAGAATAGAATAAAATAATGTTTCCATAGGTCAAAGCGGTTTTGTGTTATATTATTGTGTGGGTTTTTATTGGGATATTATTTTTATGACCCAGGGTTGGTTGATGATTATGGGGATTTCTGGGCATGTTTTCCTATTTTATAATGTTATGGTTCATGGGATGTATTTCTTAATGGAGTTAGTAATGTGATGGTTTTAGATTATGTATATATGTGGAGATGTGTTTCAAATATATGGTTATAGTGATATCTCATTAAATTATGGTGGAGTGACAGAAGGTCACCAGATCATGGTCATAGGAAGATAGTTTTTTCCCTCACTATGTAAATGTAGTTATTATGGTTCTGTGCATATAAGAGAGACCCATGAGTTAATATTAACCACTAAATGTTTGGAATTATCCTCCATAGATGAGAAACAATTATTGATGGCATTTCCATCATGTTGTGGTAAGGAAACTCTATAGGTGAACATGTAGTTTGATGAATGGTCATGATCATTGGTTGAGGTGAGACACCTCTATGTATAGATTTTATTAGAGAAAATATTCCGGGCATTCGAAGGTTAAATTGTCTCTTAGTAAATGATGAGTACCTTATAGGATGTTATGACGGGTTATATTGATTGATCATAAGATGGATGGATAGATTTAATGTCCCCTAAGTGTGTTCATAATATTTTTTCATCATCCCCCTCATATACTGGTGGAAGTGAGTGGGGTTCCCACCCAAGGATTGGAATGTATTGAGTGGGATTGTATTGTGTTTATCATATTGGTTACTATATGTTACAAATTTTATACACTCATATTCATGTGGATATGATCTAGGTATACTATATGTTTTGGCCTATATAATTCATACTCACACACTTCATGGTCCCTCAAGAGCATTTGAATATTTTATGATTCATGATATGGGGTTGACTAAGAGCCCTACAACTAATATTTAAGTGGTTGGTGCTGAAGTGGATGCAAGGTAAGGATGATGATTTATTTTAAAGATGTATCAGGTGGATCCTTATATTTTTTTCTAGTGTTGTTTTTATTTTCTTAAACTCACATATATATGTCCTAGAGGTCATCATTGTAACACCCTGATATTTTTATGATATTGATTGTTTTTAATTTATATGATGTATTGTGTAGTAAGCTACACCATGATAATATTTCACTACATGAAACACCATGTTACCATTAGGTATACGTAACACTATTCTTGTATTGTATGACACACAATTACATGTTATTTTGATATAATTCATTTCATGCAAGATTGAGTTTAAGGGAGAAACTAAATATTATTATGTTACCTTAAAACTTAGCCATTATAATGGAATTTATGAATATTGTTAACTGAATTGTGAAATTATTATTTAAAAATGTATATATATAATTAATTCTTTGGTAAGAAAGTAATTAAAAATAAAAATAAATCCCTTTTTATATAAAACAAAATGTTTTTCAAAAAATATTTAAATGAATATAACTGATTTTATAAAATAATAAAATAACTTTTGATGGAATTTAATAATTAAATATATATTTAATTTAATCAATCTAATGATTAAAATACATCTAATTTGTTTTTTCTACATGACATAATGACAAATTAATTTTTTTGGATAAAATATGTATTTTAAAAAAAATGCAGTTTTTCTGCCTTTTAATGGAACACCCATGTTAAATCTACTTTTTAAAACATTTTTATATTATATATATATATAATTGTTTTTGAAAGTTTGATATAAAAATTTACCTCGGATAAATTTTTGATATTTTTCTATTAGGTTTCAAATTTTGATGAATAATAAAAATATACTAAATTTTAATTGAAAACAAATTTTCTCATCAAAATAATTTATTTTTTTAAGTTATATTATTTAATGATTTAAAAAACATGAATTTTATTTTTATAATTTAATATAATTTCGATCATTGGAATTAATTTTATATTGAATTTTGAGGTAAAAACATTTCAATCTTTTTTAATGTTTTAACTTTTAAAACTAGTTTTCAAATTCAGACATCGGGATTAAATTTAAGTTAATTTATAAAACTTATGTGTTTTGAATTTTGAAAAATAGATTCAATATTTTGAATTATTGGGTCTAGATTATGTAAATATATTTATTTTAATTATGGGCATTATTAATAGTAACTTCAGTAATTTTTTTATTAATATGGTAAAAAGGTAAATCATGTAAATAAAGGTAAAAATAAAATTATAAAATTACACTATCACCTATCCAAAAATCATAGTATCAGTTTCCTTAGACATAAATCATCCTTGGTCTGAAATAGATTCATTTTGAATCCACTTGGGTGAGATTAAAACATTTAAAATATTTTAATTAAGGAAAAGTTAAGGATGTCTTACTCAAATTATAATAAGTGTATAATTTTTAATATAATGATATACAGATGTTAATTTTTTCTGTAAATACACATTTTAAATTGAAAATATATATCCTTGTCATGGTAATATATTTTTAATTTTTAGGATACAAATAATTACCTAAAAGTCTTATGCAATGATGATGCAAAAATTATTTAATTGATAAAAATCAATAAAATAATTGTAATTAAAATAATAATAACTAATAAAAGACCAAAAAACATGACCAAATATTGTTGGTTGAGTATATATCACCAATAATAATCAATGGTTATATTTATTGGCAATTTGGAGCCACATAGAATATATTATGACAATTATAATATTTTATTTAACGTAATGTTAAACATGTCAAATTCAGGTTTTAATAAATACAAAATTTTTAATGTGGGATTTTCTAGAATATATATTCGAATATAAGTATTATTATGGAATCTAGAGTATTAATTTTAATTTTAGTATTTTTTTATTTTTTTTCAATAAATGAGTATATTAAATAATTAAACAATATTAATTTATTAATTATTTTATTAATGGAAATATCAAATTAATGTTAACAAAAATATTAAAATAATTATCATTTGTGATAATTTATATATCCAAAGAATTTTAGGGATTATATATACCCTACAAAGATATAATAATATATTTGGTTCGAGGATAACATCTAAAATTTATATATTAAAAAAATCAAGAATTGAATAGTTTCAAAATTGACACTTTGGATATTTTTTCAAAATAATGTTTTTATTAAATTATTTAAAAAATAATAATACATTATTAAAAATATAAACCAATTATTATATTGTCTAAAATGTTTTAAATGTTTCATTTATTGTCTAATTGGCATAAAATAATTTAAAATTAAACTATTTTAATATTGAACAATTTGTTACCTTAATTAGAATTAAAAAATAATAACTATGTGTTAATGAAAATTATAAACATTAAATTGATATAAAAACATGTCTAAATTTTCATGGTTTATGATATTACCACATTTTCTCATAAAATATTCTAAAATATGAAATTTTGGATGTTTTTTGATAGGGATTTATTCTATTATAAATTAATTTTTTGGAGATTCCAAAGTACCCTTCAACATAATTATAAAAGGGAACCACCTAATGCATTTATTCACTTCACATTGTGCCTTAATTCATGGAAATACACTGCCAATTTTCATTATAAACTTCCCTAGTCACACTCTATAGGTTTCGGTATTCTCAAAAGTCCAACTCTGGTAACATTAAGGGGGGATCTGGAGGGAGGTCAGTAAAGAAGAGGTAATATCTTTTACTGACTCTCTCAAGATCATTTATTATTCTATGTCCTCTTACTATGTATTTTACATTATAAAATAATAAATATAGTATAAAATAAATGATTATGTGTTATTATCATTATGGAACAACTATATTCCACCTTCTATCCATCCAACATAAAATGAAATCATCATGCGTGCGTACGTCCGACCAGCCATCTCTACGCCATGGTGGAATTTTTTCTTCATCTCCACTTTACTGGATTCGATATAATGATGTAAATAATAATTATATATTATTATTATTATTATATTATATTTATTCTGGACAAATATATATACTATCCACTTCCATACCATTTCATTATTCAAGGAATGATATCATCTCTCGTGCGTACGTATGCCCTACCGTCTACACAGCGCGATGGGAATCATTCTCCATGAACTCATTTAAATAATGATTATATAAATTTATATAATGATTAAATATTATATATATTACATAATTATTATTCTATAAATTATATAATGGTATATCATGAAGAGTTACTCGAATTTATATTATGAAACATGCAGCAAATAGCACCCGAAAGAAGAGTAATAATGAAATATTATTAAACAGTTGATAATATGATCACATATGATATCATAAATATAAATATTGTTTTGGGATATTTTTATAAAATTATAATACATTATAATGAGTTTTTTGATATGTATAATGAAACCTTGACTTATAGTGAGGGATAATTTCATAATCTCATTATTATCTGAGATTGTTTATTCTTAAGTATTTTCTATGGAATATTCATCTTCTATGTCTAGGTTACTTAAAAAATATATTCAAGAATATTATTACCATTATTCTAAAACATTTTAAATTAATTTTTGATCATTTATTATTTTTTAATAAGTAATTTGAAAGGAATATTTTTTTACATGCTAGGTAATTTTTAACTTAACCAAAACCGTATGTAAAAATTTATTTCTTTTAACTTATAAGGCATGAATGGGATCTTGATCAATATGTGGCCTTATTCCCTTGAATATTACCTTACAATATTACATGTTTATTTTCATGTAATTTTTTTTCTTTTAAAATTATGTGGTATTTTATGTAAAGAAAATGTTTTCCAATAAGAACGTATATTTTCCTCTAGAATAAATTTCAACTATTTTATCAAAATTATTTTCCATTAAAGATGAAATTTTTATTAGTGATATGTTTCAAATATAAAATAGCTTTTATTCCTTTGGTTTAATTTTTTTATGATTAAATTATATTTATGAAATCCATATCATTTTCATGGATTATGTTATAATGGTATGGTATTTATGAGACACATTTATATTTCATGGGTTATGTTATGAATGAAATTTGTTTTTATTCCATGGGTTAGGATATGATTCATGATCATGGTGCACACATATGTATGGTTTTCATTATGTGATGGGTGGGACCTATACCTCCCTCCAACGCATTGGGTAATGATTTGAAATCTCTTGAGATAGATAGGAATGGAATGGAAAATGATCTCAGTTCACTAATTTAGGGCTGGAACGGAAAGTAAACCTATTTCAATTGTACAGGTAGTGAACACAATGTAATTTTAGTTTAGTAATACAGGTCTAGAATAATGATTGATCTTGTTTTAGTATAGTAATTTTTCTAGTATGATATAAATGGTTTCTTATGATTATATTTATTCTATAATTCCATGTTTTATGTCAATGTTATTTTTTTAGGATTTATATATTAGGAATCATCATGATAGAATATTATGAAATTTGATATGCAGGGTATAATTTATATAATGTTACACCCTTATCCTTATGTTATGATTCATAACTCTTTTTTTACCCTTACTGAGCATTTTAGATCACGCATCCTTTTGTTTTATTTCCCCTAGGTTATAAAGAAAGGTTTTAGGCTGGAGTACTAAAGGGGAAGATCTTTTTGATAAACACTATAGATATTTCACTGTACTATATGTTTGTGTTCCAAGTTTCAAAATTCACTAAATTAATATGGTCATTGGGCATCTGTTTGTGAAACTAATTTTTTATTCTGCAAAAGTAATGTAATTTCCATGTACACAAAGTTTGATTCATTAGAATAAATTTTTATATATTCATTGTAACACCATACTATTTTAGTTCATTTAAATGAATAATGTGTTTCATTTCATGTATCGCACCCAATATCAAGCATATAACAAACTGTAATATACTATTAAAATATTACTATTTAAATATTACCTTTATAACCTTTCCATTGGATTGGAGAGTATGAATACAAGTAATATAATTATGAAATATTTTTTTGAAACATATTCCTTAATAAAAAAAAGATTTATTAATTCCCAGTAATTAATAACAAAATTTAATATAAAATCATATAATTTTATAATGGAAATTTATCAGAAACCTAATTTATGTATGCAAGGTATTATTATCAATGTAAATTATGTTATTTACTACAGAAAAATGATTTTAAAGATATTTATAGATATTATATTTAACTAAATATGTTCACATTCATATAATGGTGATTACTATATAAGGAATGAGTATAAATTCATTTTATACTTCAAGAATAAATTTTCTTATATAATAGTTTTACTTCAATTTGTGCGTGAATATTAATATAATTTCTTACACTTTTTGAAATTTTATTATATAAAATGGAAATAATTTTTGAAATCATTATTTTAAAATAATCTAATAATAATTTATTAGTATCTTTCTACAATGATTTATTTTTTGAGTGAATATTGAAAAATATAAAATTTTTCAAAACTATAATTTCTTTTAATTAAATTAAATAACTTCAATGTATAATTATATATTGATTAGTTTTAAAGTATAAAAATATCACTTTTTTTAAACAAAATATAATTTATTCCATGATAATCAATGTAATATTTTATTTATGGTGTAAAATCATTTTTATGATTAAAATTGGCATCTTTCTATAAATGATTTATCCTTGAATTTTTCATAACTATATTAAAATTAATTTATCCATCATCTGAAAAATGAATTTTTAAAAATATATTCCAAATTATGAATTAGGATGTTCAAATTTATCAACTAAATCGATTAAAATTTGTTATAATGAATAGTAACTATAGTTAATTGTTATCACATTCTTAAAGGGTAAAACACATTAATTGAGGATAAAAATAAGTGATAAGGTCACAAAATCTCATCCTAAATATTATTTTATGAGGATATTTTGACCTATATCACCTTCTCATCAAAATGGGATATATTCAGTGCCACTTTCCAATGAAAAAGGAATTATATTAATTTAATCTTTTCAAAAATCACATGAGTGTCACTCCACACACTTAAATAATGGAACATCATATCCCTTCATATTATCATAAATTAAGGATTTTAGAGTGGAAAATCCCTACCCAAATAACATCCCAACATCCCTCCCTTTATCCTAGATATAAGGATATGGAATTAAAAATTTCATATTCAATTGAATTTACACTAGAATTAACTTTCTTACATACCCAAGGATCATTTAGGATTAGAGTTTTAGAGAAATATATCATAAATCTTATATAACAGAACCATATTTTACAAAATGGAAAATTTTGAACAGTATCCATTATATCACAATGTCAAATTTTTAAAATAAAATATTATTTATTTTCATGAAAAATATTCATGACATTCAACTAAACTTCTTCCTTTCTCATACCCATCCATTAACCGTATGAAAAATATTTTGAAACCGGGGATGAGAAAAATATTATCAATACGGGACATAAAAAAGAAGTAAGTAAATTTTTATTCCCTGAATACATATAAAATAATTTCTTTAATCAAACTAAATTTGGGCTAAAAATGTACATTTTAATACCCAATAAAACACCTTATTTTACAAATGATTTTCATAAAACATTTCATAATCAATAAAGAAATAAAAATAAACCCATTAATGTTTCATTCAAATCCAGAAAATATCATTATAAATTTATCAAAAAGTTATACATTTTCTCCTTAGTAATGATAATATAATTTCTTTTACCTTATGAAATCACAATATATCCATAAAAAACTAGTATCAAGCATAGATAAATCACTTAGTTATCATGTGGAATTATTTTCATATCACTATTTCTTGTGCATTAACCCTCATATTTACACATAGAATAACCACTGGGGTCAAACTTGGAAGAACTATCATATTTACACTTGAAATAACCACCATGCTTATACTTGGAATATCCATCACAGTTTATTCCCAAAATCTATTAGGAGAAAACTAATCAATTATCTCTGCCCATTTATCTAATGCATTGGATAACTGTAATGGGATCACACACAAAAATTTTATAATAAAACCACAATTCATCATATATAATTCCCAATAACTATAATATAATTCATAAAATATTTTATAATAATAATGTTCTTTTCTCCCAAAAGAAAACATTTTTCGATATTGATATATCCAATCCATTTTGAAATCCATTTTGAAAATATTAAAACATATGGAAATAGTATTTTTATTTTATGAAAACATGAAATATTATAATGTAATCCAAAATAAAATATTGTTTATGGGGGAAGGAAATACCATTGTCGCATTATACATTAAAATAAAACATTATTTTTGACTTTTTGTAAATGATGTTACAACATTACTTAAAAGATTCTTTTTAGAAACCATTGAAATATAGTCCAAATAAACACAAATTTTTATTTATAATTCACTAATATCTTTATAAATTTATCCATAAAATAATTTTAATAATATGGATATAGAAGTAAACAGAAGATTTAATGGAATCTTTCAAAAAAGATTTTAAAAATAAATTCAATTACCTTGAGTCTAACTCTTCATGTACATTATTTATCATCTTGTATAATAAACATATGTTAATTATTTACATTCTTAAATAAAATTTTCAAATTTATTATTCCATTTATATAACATATTATCATGTTATATTCGACTAATTATTCATTTAAGTTCATGTCAGACATTTTGATGATATTTGATACTTATATCCAAAATGAAATCTGTAGGTTGAATATTGTCATATAGTTCATTATTTCATCATATCAAGAATTATATTCATTAAATAGTTGTAATTTTTATAAAAAATTATGCCTTTAAAACGAATCATGAATATTTTTATAAACAGTTAACTATTTTACAATCATGGAGACCATAGGTCGTACATACACATGAGTCATGTTTCCATTTTTCAATGATCTTTATAGAGTGAAGGTAATTATTTCTTATCCTTACATAATGAAAATAACTTCATAAATATTATAATACTTATTTATTTATTCTTATATATATCATCCATGTGATGTGGTTGTGAAAAAAACATCTCATCGATTGTGGATGTGGTATTCTACACATACGCACGAACGACATTATCATTTTTTAATGAATGTAAAGGTAAGAAAGTAAAAGGTATTTTATATTTTAATAATGATAAATATTTAATTAATATGATATATATATATATATATTAAATTTATCATTATAACCAATCTAGATAGATTGTTATGGAAAATAAATTATAACAGTTCATGAGGCAATAGTCCTCTGTACACATGAACGATGATTTCCTCTCCCATTTTATAGAGGTTAGATAAATATATAGGTTATTAAATATAAATAATAACATATTATTATATTAAGGATACTTCTGGTTTTATTTTATCATTTTTAATAATATTAGAAGGATTTTTATTAATAAAAGAAACTATAACTTGCGTTTAAAATTATACCTCTTTTTTGGAAAGTATCATTTAAATAACACATTAACCCCTACATGGATGGAATTTTAACTAAAAAGACCTCCATAATTAGTTTATGGGTTAAATTAAGTGATTTAGGTAGTATTTTCTTAAAAAATGGGTTCTTGATTGTAATTAAATTGGAATAATTAGCTCCCTTCTATAAAAGAAGGGTAGGGCACTTTTGGAATTCTTCAAATAATAAATTAATATAAATTAATTTTGATTAAAAAACTTATTCAAATTTATAATATCAAAAAAATATTATTGTGATTTTAAAAGATCTCATAATATAAAATTTGGACAAGTTTGGATCACATTTTTACCCATATCATTTCGTTTTAACCCTTCATTAGCTCATTTAAAAGTTACTGGATTATTAAAATTTTATACACATTTAGGGTTAACAATGTTAATATAAAATAATAAAAAGCATATAAATGGACCATTTTTTATTTCATTAACTATATAACACACATTTGGATGAATAATATATATTTATAGATTTCATATCATTTAATAAAATATCCTTTTCATAAAATATCAATAACACTAATTTTAGAAAAATTCAGTAAATTTTATTTTTATAATATCAATAATAGCAAGGAAATAAAATATAATAAATTCCAATATCCATAAAATTTTATTGTCAGAAAAAAAAATTGAATCATATTAATTATTTAAGAACTTATTTATTTTCATATTTTTATTATCCTTTATTTCATTTTTCAATTAATTTAATAATTATTATTTCAACGTTGTCTAAGCATTCAAGATAATTATTTGTTCAATAAAAAATAAAAATAAACAACCATGATGAAAATAAATTATTAATATATACAATTACATTTAATAACTGAATATATCTAATATTTTTATCCATGTTAAAAATATTATAGTTATTACAAACAAGAGTGTGATATTTTTTAATTTTCTTTAAATGAAATATTATAAAGTTTATAATCACTTCCAAAAGGCTGAAAATTGTCCTATAACTAAATTATGGATGATTTTCAAAGAAATGGAATCATAAAATAGAATTAATGCAAGTGTTAGTGTTAGCGTCATTTTATAATCCTTATTATTTTATTTTTATCTTTAATTACTAGATTTAATCTTAACTATGGTAAAAAATCACTAAGGTTACTATTCATATTGACCAAAAATAAAAGTGTAATGTTAAAAAAAATAGGAAAAAGTCATTCCAAATATAGAATAAAATTTTAAAAAATTAAAGTTAAAAAATACAAGGAGAATTTAATTTCAAATTAAATCGGAAAACACAACGAAAAATAATTTTTTCAGAAGCATTCCCTTTTAAGTATAAAATGTTTTTATCATAGATTCAAGAATAAATTAATTTCAAAAAACCATAATTATATTATTTAAAATAAAATGGAATTAATTAAATTTTAAAAAATAAATAAAAATATATTTTTATTTTATAAATAATTTAATATGAAAAAATAAACTAAATAAAATTTTTTATTTTTCACTAACCATCAAAAAATAAAATTTTTAGAAAATTATCAAATAAAATATATCCTAAGGTAATTTTGATACTATGAAATCAAAAATGAAATTAATTTTTTCAAATTAAAATTTTATTATTTTAATAATAAACTTTTTAATGAAACCATTAAAAAAGGTGTTACAAAAAACTATTTCATTTTTATTTAAATAAATTATAATTAATGTCAATATCTTTATGATTAGTACTAATAATTATTAAAATGGATTATTCTACCTTTAATTGGGTTGTTACATTCTTCCCCCATTCATAAATTTCATCCTCTTAATTTTATTCACTTATTAAACATGTCGAGATATCATTCACACATAGAATTTTCATATATTTTTTTTCTTTATCAAACATAAGGTTTTTACAAAAAACCTTAACCTAGTTAATTACCTTATTTCAAAATACGTTCCCTCCAGTACCATGAACTGGAAGATTCTTATCCTCATAAGAAATATGAAATATTCCAACCTTTTCTATAGTTGTATTTTGAGTAACTTCAGGTAATTTTAATTTTTATTTAAGTACCATTTTTTGAAGTTATGACTTGGGGTGCGTTCGGGTGTAGTTTTAAGAAAAAAATTTAGAAATGGTTTTGTGCACGGTTGGCGCACGGTTAGGGTAAACCATGTTCCCATCCTATCTTATCGTGCAATCCAAGGTAGAGAGGTTCACATGGTTAGAACTTGGTTTGATAAACCATGCACCCAAACCTAGGAATGTTTGAGTCCCTGGACAGTGTGGTCCACATGGTTGGCACATGGTTTTTCTTAAATGTGTGCCCCTACCTAAGAAACCATGCACACAGTTTTTATTTATCATATAATTAGTATTAAAATCCCATGAACCCCAAAAACACATCTTATTCAACCTTGGATCATGATTTGATTATTTTCAGTGATTCCACAGTGTTTTGGAGGGGTTACAAGCACAAAAAAACTTCATTCATTGAGATTGAAATCCTAAATTGAAGATCCACACTATACTTGGTAAGTATATTTCGTCCCGATACTTCTCTCATTATTTCTACTATCTTTCCTTGATCTTTTTATGGAAGATATCCTCTATTTCCTTGGATATAAACTTATGTGGTGATATATATCTAGTATTTCAGAGAGAGATATATATATATATATATGAGATCTTTATGTCAGTGATCTTGATTTCGGTTTAGGGAATTAAATCTGTAACTCATATAAACATCATTGTGCTGCTCTGATTTTTGGGATTTCTGTTGGGAAAACATCCATCAACTAACTGACATAGGTGGTCTAAAATCTAATTCCCATAGTTTTGGATTTGATATGTATATGAAAATTTATAGAATTTTTATCATCCTTTAGCAGTGGATTTTCATAAATTGGGTAAATTGGGTTGACCAATTGATTTATCAAAGCGTTGTTGAATTAAATGACTAGTTGAAGAATTATTCATGAGAAATACGGGATTCCCTATTAGATAATTAATTTGGTAAATTGATTATGATATTTTGGGATTTTAATCCAGATAATTAATAAATTTATTAATTAAGAGATATCGAATTGGATAAGTTGTGATAATTAATTGTGAATAAATTACTTTATTTGATATTTGGATCTAGATAATATGTTGTTGAATTAATTACAATGAGTTGATATTTAGACTCGGAAAATTAATTATGGGAAAATAAATTATTTTGATATAAATTATGATATTGATTAATTAATTGATTTAATTAATTAATTAAGATTGAAAAGATTAGTTAAGTATAGAGTTAACTAATGAATTATTTGTATCTTACTAATTGTTGAATTAGTGATGGAACTGATGTGGATAATTAATTATGAATTAATTTTTTTTTGAATAAATGGGAACATGATCCTTAAAAATTGAGAAGTACAAATGGTAACATGGTCATCATAATTATGATTAAAGATAATGGGAACATAATCATTGTAAATTGAGAAGTATATATGGTAACATGGCCATTATAATTATGAGTAAACAGAATAGGAATATAGTTATTCTATTGAGGATTAATCATGTAAATATAGTCATATTACTTATTTTTTTGATATTTGTATCTTTTTAGTTGTTTCTTATAAATGTTAAATTAATGAACATAAATAATGGAGCTCCAAGTTATTTTCTCACACGAGAATATTCGCACTCTAGCATGAGTCAAATCAAGTACAGAGATATCATAGCACCTAGAATAATTCAAGATTTGGTAAGAAGTTAGTATTGTGATATAATATTACCTAGGGAACACTTAAATCTCTGGTATGAGATGAAGTTAGTATTGAGGTACGGGTAACCTTAGTAACCCTAGAGTTAATGTAGTTAGATAAGAATAAAGGATAATGTAATAAAAATTTATTTTTGTATTTTAGTTATTTCATATACAATTGAATACACTATCTTTCTACTGGAATTGTTTCACACACTATTGTTGGTGGCCTTCACAGTTGTACTTGCACCATATTTTGGCTTCCTGATCGATACCCGAATAGATTATATTGTTGTAGGACTGGATAAGGTCAAAGGCACTGGGATAGGTGGTTGATTAGGGATGGAGTTTGGATTATGGGTACGAACATGGTTCGGAACCTTCTTGGGAAGTCATAGTTTCTTTACATTCAGTTTCATTATATATTCATGACACTTATATTGAAATATCTTTTTTTTCTATTAAGTTGAGTATTTTATTTCCAATTTTATTATCTTGTGACATCAGTATTTTTAATGTTATATATGCATTCATTTTTAATTTATTTTTTCCTAGAATTATACACTGATACATTTTGGTATAGTCTCCCCATGAATGAATTACCAGACCCTTGCCGTTAGTCGATAGCCTCTAGAATATGGGGAGACTCTCTTGTGGTCAGGTTTCCAATAGAATCGGGACATCATCACTTGGAACACGAGTCAGGATGTTACAAAGTGGTATCAGAGTAGTCTTCTTCTTCTTCTTTTGTCTTAATATTTTAATAAAGGTAAAAAAGAGACTATGAAGAGTTGGGGCTTGGTAATGAGCTCATGCATGGGAGTTAAAAACACATGTACTGGGGAAAACCTGTGTACTCAAGGTGGTGTTTTTGTTATTTCATTTTGTTGTTATAGTTGAATATTAATTCACCTTTGGTGAAGAACTTGTGGTGTGCTGTGATTATTATTTCTGAGAATTTTGAATATTGATTCGTGGACCAAAATGGTATGAGAGTTGAGTCTGCATACATCATTCTAGGCACTCAGGGTTATCGTGGCATGCATCATTTTAGGCACTAATGGGAAATCAGGTTATGGGTAAGTTGTTAAACATGAACTCTTTTCCTTTTTTGTGAGATTAAATTAAAAAAATGGTACATAACATGAAATTTAAAAAGTTTAAGATGATCATAAATGATAATAATTGGGTTTATAAATTAGAAACTTGGTTATGATAGTGTTTTTACCCTTGTTAACTAAAGCCTAGGAGTAAGATGGTTAAGAATATTGATAGTGCCTTAGTTTTGGCTATGGGGGGAGGTCGGGGAATTGACTTTTTGTGATTACTTTCCTCTTTTGTAAATTTTATAAGGATGTGTTATGAGGCCTAAAACATGTGATGGGATTTTTAGAGAGTATTCCTTTGCAATTATTGTTTAGGGAATGACTGAGGGACATGCCTATGAATGATTTTACAGTTATGGATCATGAGGCACCGATCAGGACAGTTGAAGATTAAGGGGATCAGTTTTGAGATAACTTTGCTCACTTCATTCAATTCATGGAAAGAGACCCAAGATGGGTATTTAAAGTATTTATGAGTTGATAAGGGAGTTTTAGTTACATCAACCTATGACTTTTAATGAAGTGTGTGGACCTGATGGAGATGAATTCTAGGTTGTGTCGATAGAGAAAATACGTGAACATTGTGAGACTCTGGATGAGAGGAGGATCATGTCTGAGGCTTATATGATATGGTGATCAGTGAAGCACTACTGGGACATTCTGGCGTGAACTGGACAGACTGATAGAATTTTATGGACTGACTTCATGGAGAGGTTCCTAGGGCACTTTTATCTAGAGACACTGAGAAAAGATAATGTTGTGGAGTTCATCCATCTGACACAGAAGAGATTTCAAGTCATGGACTATCCTAGAAGCTAAATAGATATGAAACGATTTTCTCCAACTTTAATAGGAGATGAGGCAACTATGAAGAAATTTTTTCAATATGGAATTAAGTGTGAGATTAAGTCCAATGTGAATATTTTCAGGTTTCAAAAGTTTATAAATGTGGTCAATCAGGTTTTCATAGTTGAAGGAAACATGAGGAAGGATTGTAGTGCTGGATAATTACTTGTTACTAGACGATCAGGAGGTGTGAATTCTAAGAAATGGAATCATAATTATGAAAACTCCATCCAAGGCATTGGGAAGTAGTGTATGCAAATAGGAGGGTCGGTTGGATAGGACCTTATTGGAGTAATATGTCATCTGTGTGGTGGGCTAGGACACTATCGTTGACTTTATTCTCAACAACTAGTAGGGTGTTGATATTAGGGAAAGATGGGACATATAAATAAATTATACAGGTCACGGAAAAGGAATGGTGCTAAAGGAGCAGCCCAGGCATAGTCAGAGTATGGTAAAAGGATCTTCTACACCATATCATTCTCACAGTTGGAGTTATACTGGTTGAGGAGGTAGAGGTATTGGATGTGGTGCTCATGGGAGGAGTGCATGCATAAGAAGAGGGGTGCTACTCAGGGGATTCAGAAAGCATCACATGAAATAGGGGCGGCACAGTTACAAGAATTACAACCTACACTTGGGGATAGTGAGGCTGAACCATTGATAGTGAGAGGTATTATTCTAGTATCTTCTACTTTATCTAGTTCCTTTTTTGATACTATTTCTTCTCATACCTTTATATCTGCAAAAAAATTTGATGGTTTGAGGCTAACGATGGAGTTTTTGAGTGGGTTAATGACTTTAGGTACACTCTTGGGAGTGTATTCTACATATACATGTCTATGAAATGAATGTTCACTAGATATTAGGTAATATCATTTATTATCGGATCATTATTTTCTTGATATGATGTGATTCTACCCAATAATAGGTATGGACTGTCTTGTCAACTACTGAGCCCACATTAATTGTTACCGTAGGAGAATAACATGTGTGTCTCCTAAGGGTGTCTGTAATATTCATCGTGGAGAGTGGGATATCTAGGTAGGATGAGCAAGTCCAATTACTCAGAAACTGGGAGAGCTCACAACCCAAGTGTCTAGTCAATAACTAGATGATGGGGGTGTCAGGATAGATGTCCTTCCTCTGGTAGTGAAAGTATTTAAAGATGTCATTCTTGAATACTTCTCAGAGATACCACGTGAGATAGATGTGGAATTCACTATTGAGATTATGTCGGGGGATGAGATAGTATCTATTACACCATATAGAATGGAACTGACTGATCTTTAAGAGCTTATGACTCAGTTGTAGGAGTTGGGGGTTAAGATATTTATATTACCAAGTAAATCGCCTTGAGGATCACCTCTTTTGTTAACAATAATGGCTAGCAAGATTTTTCATTTGCCTGTCGACTACCATAAGTTTAAAAAAATCACCCGGAAGAACCGATAAACTCTTATGCATATTGAGGGATTATTTTACCAGTTGAATGGATATTGTGTATTCTAAAAGATTTATTAATGAATAAGGGATTTTTATTTTAGAGTACGGACGTCTGATAAACCAAGGATTTCATTCAGAAGCATGTATGGAATTTATGATTATTTCGTAATGTCTTGTCGGTTTTTAAATTCACCAAAAGTGTTTACGGATTAGATGAACATGATCTTTCATCCAGGACTACATTTATTCGAGGTGATGTTTGTGGATGACATATTTTTGTATTACAATACTCCTTACAATCATGACCAGCATCTGGATATCATCTCAGGTACACTGAGAGGGCATAGGTTATATGCCAAGCTATCTAAGTGTCAGTTTTGGATTGACCAGGTACACTTGTTGGGGCATATAATCTTAGAGGAAGGTGTGTTAGTGGACCTAGTGAAGGTTTAGGCAATGGTTTCATGGGTTCATCCCAATAAACCTTTTGACATGCCAAGATTTCTTGGATTAGTTGGATATTATATGAGATTCATCCAAGACTTTTCCCATTTGGCAGTGCCTCTTTATGGCATGAACCAAAAGGAAGTATTGTTTGATTTTTCGTATTCTTGTGAGATATTCTTTTAATAGTTGAATAAGCGCTTAACATCAAGAAAAATGATCCTATTGGAGTCAGGTGAGGAGTAGAGGGTTTATTGTGAGTCTTCTGGGATAGTAATTGTAGTTGTGCTTATGTAGGGAGATCGAGTTGTGTCGTATGGGTCTCAAAAGTTGAGGACTCATGAATGGAATTACCCTAAGCACAACCTTTGATTGGAAGTAGTGGTTTATGATCTTACTTATTAGTGACGCTATATTTTGGGGTAAAATTTTATAGTCTTTACAGATCATAAGGGTTTGAAGTATATATTTTCACATATTTATATGAATCTTCGGTAGTGGAGATAAGTTGACTATATTAAGTCTACTTATTTTTAACTTGAATAAACTTTTGGGAAGGGAAATAGTGTGGCTGATTCCATGAGAAGGACAACTCTAACTCAGATGGTTCATGAGTCGAGTGCATATTGAAAGATATAGACCTTCTTGGTTGAAAATCATGAGGTGGTTCGAGATAGTAAGGAGTAGATGACTCTGGTTCCATTTGTAGTGTAATTTATGCTTTTGAGGTGGATGAGGGTTTGAAAATAAGAGGATATAGAGTGCTTATCCTTGAGGAAAATATTTGATGGTGGGGATACATTTTTGGACTGGTTGATATATGCGGATGAGATCATCTATGTGAGGAATTGAGTCAGGGTACCTATGAGCATGCGAGAGGAACTCATGTGGGAATTTCAAGCATTGAAGTGGGTGGTGCATCCAGGTGTAACCCAAATGTACCGTGACCTATAATGATAGTTGTGGAGGATAGGAATAAAAAAGAAGATAGTAGTTTTTTTCACAAGATGATTCGGTTGTCAGCAGGTTAAAGTAGAAAATCAAGGGCTTGGATGATTACTAAAACTGTTACCTATTCTAGAATGGAAATGGGATGATGTGGCCATTGATTTTATGGTGGGTCTCTCAAATATGTTTAATAATAATGGCACTATTTTGTCCATTGTGGATCAACTGTCAAAGGTATACTATTTATTAACAATAAGGGAAACCATTACTGTATAATAGTTAGGAGAACTATAAGTTCAGGAGATAGTATGTATATATGGAGTGACACAGACTATAGTTTCAGATTGTGATTGATGCTTTACTTAATGCTTCTAGAAAGGCTTATAGAAAACACTTAGAACACAAGTATTATTCAGTGTGTCTTTCCAACCATATAAATATGGGAAGTCAGAACGTACTATATAGGTTCTTGAGGATTTTCTATGGGAATGTGTTCTTGACATTGGTGGATCATGGGAAAATTACATGGATTTGGTGGAGTTTACCTATAAAAACAGTTATCAAGAAACTATATAGATGGAACCCTATGATTTTCTTTATGGTAGGCTTTAAAGATCGTCATTATTCTAGATGGTGGTTGGTAAGTCAGAGTTGTTGGGACCGAGTCTCGTGAATGAGACATTGGAGCATGTATAGTTGATTCAGAAACATATAGCTATGGCGCAGAGTATACAGAATTTGTATGCTGGTATAAATAGATGACTCGTAGAGTTTATAGAAGGTGATTTTGTGTTCCATTGGGTGTCACATAGGATGGGTCATTGTAGGATATGAAGGCACGACAAGTTGGCGCCTAAATTTGTTGGACCTTTTGATATAGTGGAAAGAATTTGGCCGGTGGTGTATCAATTGGATCTTCCGCATAGATACAATGCTATTAATGATGTTTTCCTTATATCACAACTTCTACAGTATCACCCAGAACGTTCTCATGTGATCGATGGGGATGAGGTTGACCTTGAGATAGATGTGTCCATTGAAGAGCATCTGATATGTGTGTTGGATCATAGTGTGAAAGTGTTGTAGGGTGATAAAACACTATTTTATTGAATATTTTTTTGATAATAAATGATATAATTTCCTCACATTGTGTTAAATATGTTTAATTAGAAATTATTTGGGATCAGATCATTCATTTGAATATTTGATGAAAATTCCAGTTTTACCCTTTATAATTCACTGTAGTATTTATGAGATAAATATTTTTATATTTATTATTTCAATTTAGTATTTTGTAACAGTGTTCCAAACTTAATTATCTAGAACTTCTATTCAGGACACTAAAGCTAAATAGTGCATTTGTTTGTTGAAAATGGGCCATGAAATCAAAGTTGGGATGGACTCGCCAGAATGGAGAAGCTTCTGTATTTCGGTCATAACTCCTTCATCTGGGCCTGGATTAAGCCCAACTTTTTAGAGGAGATAGAGGACCCATATCCTCACATATTATCCTTCTGGAATGCCGCAAATTCATGCATTTTGGTAGTCAAATAGGCAGTGAAATTTGGAATAAAATATTTGTCCAAATTTCCACATTCACACTTGTAACCTCTCCTCCCCTCCCCTATATAAATTGGAGTTTTTCTCATTTGGAGGGGTTGGGACGTGAATTTGGAAGTTGATGGAAGAGGATAATTGGATACACTCCAATTATCCAACCATTTCAATAAGGGTAGCTCTTGAAGCAAGGATCCCTTCGACGAAGCCTTCTTCTTCTCCTTCATGTTGTAATGATTTTGTTTGTGTAATAAACTTCGTTGTTCTTCTTTTATTTCTTCTCTTTTCTTATGTTCTGTTTAAATTTCTTCTTCTTTTAATATTCCTATTTGGGATGGAATTATTGAGTAGAAGTTTTATTGGGTTATACCCATTATAAACCTTTCCACATTCAGAATGCTTCTATGATGATTACGCCACCCATGGAAGAGTAGACTTTTAGTAATCGATCTATCTTCTACCCTCTTCATTTAATTATTTTGAACCATTGAGATAATGTAATTCACTTAATATGATTCATGAATTGTGTTTTTAAATTGTATGAAACTATGAAAGCAATTGAAAAATTAATATAAAAACATGCAAGGTTGGGATTTTGTGTAAATTGTGGGAGCGCAATCTTACTCGGTAATACAAGACCACACAGGATAAATTTGTAGAGATAAAATATAATCCCTAAAAATAATTCATTCTCATTTCTAGAATGGATATGTTCTCTAATTAACCACTAACCATAATCTAACCTTAGAACAACAATCAAAGAAGGGTGTTGCGATTGCGTGTTCCGAAACAAGCCTAGGTTTTATGTAATTCCATCTTTGTAGTTAAATTAAATCTTGTAGGGTTTGAGGGTTAACAAATTTGGGGATCATAATTAAGTGAATATTTATATAAATGATGATGATTAATAAGTAAATGAATAGGTTGAGTTAGATCAATTATGTCTTTTAAATATTTTCTAAAAAACATCTTTTTTTTGTGTCATTTTAATCGAACTTCATTTCAAAACTAAAAACAAAAAAAATACAATCTTCTTCCAGCAAACTTCTTCTAGATTTATAAAATATAACCAAACCCCATCCTTTAAAGTAGTTTTTTTATTCTATTCTATTTTATTTTTTTAGAATACCTTTAATAAGTTGTTAAATTCACTTCCTCCTTTGAGAGATGACCTTGGTCAGCTACTCTACTGCACCTAAGAACCCCAAAATCACATTAATCATTTGAGGGCGCCCACGACAGCGCTCTATCAAATTGGAACCATTTCCGAGGAGGCAAGTAATTTATTCAACCATTTATAGGTATTTATTTTATTTTTCATTTTATTATTTTCTTCACCTCTCTCTTTCATCTTTCCCCTTTCTCAAGTTTTCAATTTTTTTCTTCATCCTCTTCTTTTCTTTTTGGACCATTAACTCAACTTCTCATTTTTATTTTACTATGGTCCACTCACTTTCTTTTCATTTTTATTATATTGATGACATGAACTAATACCAAAGATCTCTTAGATCTTGACCCTGAGATTGAACGTAGCCTTAGGGCTCGAATCAGACAATCTCATTCTACGGGAAGTTTCAATTTTCAACCAGTTGGTGAATTCCTCTCTTCTGGAAACATTAAAATTGGAAGCAATTAAATTTCAAACATAAAAGAGGAAAAAATGGCTGGAAATAATGGAAATTAACTTAATATAATAATTCAAGAATTGGTTTCACTGGATATTAACTATCAACCAAATTGTATTGCATACCCAAACCTCGAATCGGACTTTGAATTGAAATCTGGATTAATTCACCGGCTTCCAAAGTTTCATGTATTTTCTGGTGAGGATCCCAACAAACACCTTAAGGAATTTAATGTGGTTTTCTCAACATTAAAACCATGAAATGTTTCTGAAGATCAAATTAAATTAAGATAATTTCCATTCTCACTTGATGGAGCTGCAAAATATTGGATGTACTATTTACAACCTGAAGATGTAACATGTTGGAATGATTTGAAACGTCTTTTCTTGCAGAGATTTTTTCCAGCATCAAGGACCACATCCATTCGAAAGGAGATATCATGGATCAAGAAAGACCAAGTAGAGTCAATGTATGAGTACTGGGAGCGATTCAAGAAGTTGTGTGCAAGCTGTCCGCATCACCAAATAAGTGAGCAACTCCTCATCCAATACTTCTACGAAGGACTCACACCCATGGATAGAATCATGGATGATGCTGCAGCTGGAGGAGCTTTGGTGGAAAAGACACCAGCAGCCGCACATGCATTGATCGACAAAATGGCCCAAAAATCCCAACAATTTGGCGATAGAGGTACACCACATGTCGGGGGAGTACATCAGGTAAGTCCTTCTTCTCTTGAAAGTAATTTGATTGATACCAAGTTAGAAGAATTGACCACTATGGTAAGGCAAATTGCTTTGGCACAAAAGACATCCCAACCCCCTTCTCCAAGGCCTTGTGGCATTCGCACTGAGACAAGACATCCAACTGACTATTGCCCACAACTACAAGAGATAGAGGATTGTGCAGCAGTATTCCCAGGGAGACCATTTCAGCAGCAACAACAACCATATCCCCAAAATAAGTTTGATTCGTTTTCTCCAACATACAACCAAGGGTGGAAGGATCAATAAGACATGAGGTATGGCTATGGACAATAACAAATGCCACCCTTTCAACAAAACTTCCAACTGCCTCCACTATACCAACAGGGTTACCAATAACCCCAAAGGAGATTTGAAGCTCAAACATCAACAAGTCAGCAGCAAGGGAATCTCCAACACAAGGTAGACTCTAACACTGATGATCATTTGAAACAAATTGTTCTTAATCAATAGAATGAGCTGAAGAGTCAAGGTTTGGAGATGAGAGAGTTGAAGACTCAAATGATCTAGATTGCCACTGCCCTCCATGAATTTGTAAGTAAGAATTCTGGAATCTACCTTCCCAACCCACTCCAAATCCAATGGGGAATGTTAGTGCCATCACATTGAGAAGTGGGAAGCAAATGAAAGATACATCTGTACCTACCATTCCACTGGGATTCACCTCTACTCCAGAGAACCTGCATTCCATACCAACTGATGAGCAATCTAAGGAGAAAGATAATGGTAAGAAAAAGATTGATGATGTTCCTCCTAAACCCCTTCCTTTTCCAAACAAGGTTTTTCAAACCAAGAAGATGTCTGGAGAAGCAATGCAAAAGGAGGTTTTGGATGCATTCAAGCGTGTGGGGATCAACATTCCTCTACTTGAATCCATTAAGAAAATCCCAAGGTATGCCAAATTCTTAAAATAACTCTGCACCAATCGAAGAGGGATCAAGGGAAATTAGATGATCAACCTTGGAAGGAGTGTCTCAGCACTCATTACACCAACTCTAGAAATGCCAACAAAGTGCAAGGATCCCGGGACATTCACCATCCCATGTACCATAGGGGAGTTGCACTTTTATGATGCACATTGTGATTTAGGTGCTTCCATAAATGTGATGCCTCACTTTGTATTCTCTTCCTTACATGTTGGTGAGTTGAAGCCGACAAGAGTAGTGGTGCAGTTGGCGAATAGAGCTACGACATATCCAGCGGGAGTTCTTGAGGATGTACTTGTTCGGGTAAGAGACATGATCTTTCCAGTAGACTTCTATGTGCTTAACATAGAGGATGATCAGTTAAGTTCTCATGCCCCCATTATCTTAGGTAGGCCCTTCCTCAAAACTTCAAAAACTATCATAAATGTCAATGAGGGTACACTTTTCATGGATTTTGGAGATGAAGTTGTGGTATTTAATGTCATGGAATCCATGAAGTACACCTCATAGGACCATTCTGCTTTTGTTATCTTCCATTTTGAACCACCAAATAAAAACTCCATGGAATTTGATTGTCCTATGCTTAGAGAGATTATGAGTATTGGTTTGAGTTTGATATCTAAGAGAACTTCCACACATGTTGCTGATACACAATCCTTTCTTGGATTTGATTTTGATGTGGATTCATATTCTGATTTTGATCATGTTCACTCTGATTATGACATGGTTGTTGAGTCTGCTGATGGATTTGATGCTTTATTCCCTAATTTTGATGATGTCTATTCTTATACTAATGCTCTTTGTGCACATATTTCAGTTCCTTCAATGTCTCCATCCATACTATACCCTCCTTCATTAGAACTCAAGCCATTGCCACCAAATCTGAAATACTCATACATGTTGAGTGGTGGGAGATTACCTGTTATCATTGCTAACAATCTCCCTTTTGAACATGAAGAAAATATTTTGAATATTTTGAGGAAGAACATCAGGGCGATTGGGTGGTCCTTGGCTGACATATTAGGTATTGGCCCCTCCATTTTCATGCATAGGATTCTCTTGGAGGATGGGGCTAAACCGGTGAGACAGCCACAAAGGAGACTCAATCCCACCCTCCTGGAAGTTGTTAAAAAAGAGGTTGAGAAATTGCTCGAGGCAGGTATAATCTTTCCCATTTCAGATTCTCAGTGGGTAATTCCTATTCAGGTTGTGCCTAAGAAGAGTGGTGTTACTGTTGCTAAAAATGAGAAAGATGATTTAGTTCCAATGAGGGTGCAAAACAGTTTGTGTGTGTGTATTGATTATAGGAAACTAAATCAGTCCACTCGCAAGGACCATTTCCCCCTCCCATTTATTGATCAAATGCATGAGAGACTAGCTGGAAAAACACAATATTGTTTCTTGGATGGATTTTCTGGATATTTTCAGGTTTCTATAGCTCCAGAGGATCAAGAGAAGACTACATTCACCTGTCCCTTTGGCACATTTTCCTACCGTAGGATGCCATTTGGACTTTGCAATGCCCTAGGTACCTTCCAGAGATGCATGGGGAGTATTTTTTCTAATTTTATTGAGACCTGCATGGAGGTATTTATGGATGATTTTACAGTGTATGGATCCTCATTTGATGAATGTCTAAAGAGTTTGGAAAAGGTATTGAATCATTGTATTGAGAAGAATCTGGTCCTGAACTTTGAAAAGTGTCATTTCATGGTAGAGCATGGAATTGTCTTATGGCATGTAGTGTAAAAACATGGGATAGAGGTTGATAGATCTAAGATAGACATTATTTCATCCTTACCATATCATTCATGTGTGTGTGATGTTAGATCTTTCTTAGGGCATGGTGGATTTTATCGGTGCTTCATCAAAGATTTTAGTAAGATTTCTCTTCTTATGTCATGATTACTCCAAAAGGATTCTGATTTTTTGTTTGATGATTCTTGCAGGACTTCCTTTGATGAGCTAAAGAAGTGTCTGACCACTCCACCGATCATAAAGCCCCCACAGTGGGAGATTCCTTTTGAGCTTATGTGTGACGCCTCCAACTTCACGGTTGTAGCTGTCTTATCTCATAGGGTGGAAGGATGTTCACATGTGGTTGCCTATGCATCAAGGACATTGGATTCAGCCCAATCAAACTACAATACCACAGAAAAAGAGTTTCTTACTGTCATATTTTCTTTAGATAAATTCCGTTCATATTTATTGGGCTCTAAAGTAGTTTTTTTGTCTGACCATGTAGCTTTGTGGTACATCCTAAAGAAGCCAGATGCAAATCCATGACTTATCCATTGGATGCTCCTTCTTCAAGAGTTTGACATCGAGATAAAGGACAAGAAGGGGTCAGAGAATTTGGTGGTAGACCACATGAGTAGGCTTACTCACACACTAGAGGATGACACCTTGGATCAGGTACCACTTCGGGACACTTTTCCCAATGAGAATCTTTATTCCATCTTAGGTACGCATCCTTTGTATGCTGATTTAGTGAACTACCTTGTTTCCTCTGAAATCCCTTTAAATTTAAAGAAACATCAAGTCCAAAAATTAAAAAGTGAGTCTAGGTTTTATGTGTGGGATGATCCTTACCTCTGGCGCATGTGTAGTGACCAAGTCATTAGGAGGTGTGTTCCCGATAATGAGTTTGAGTCTGTTTTTCATTTCTATCAAACACTTGCTTGTGGTGGTCACTTCGGACCCCAATGGACAGCTAGGAAAGTTTTAGACTCTGGATTATATTGGCCTAGCTTATTCCATGATTCCCATGTGTTTTGTAAGTCATGCTCTCATTGCCAACACACTGGAAATATTTCAAGGAGACATCAGATGCCCCAACAACCCATTTTATTCTGTGAGATTTTTGAGGTTTGGGGAATTGACTTTATGGGCCCTTTTCCTAGTTCCATTGGTTTTTTGAACATTTTGGTTTCTGTTGATTATGTGAGTAAATGGGTGGGGGCTAAGGCCACTTGGACTGATGATTCTCATGTTGTTGTGGACTTTGTCAAAGCACAGATTGTTTGCAGGTTTGGAGTACCAAAGGCCATCATCAATGACCAAGGGACACACTTTTTCAATAGGAATTTCACTTCCCTTCTTTGAAAGTATGGGGTGACACACAAAACATCAACACCATACCACCCCCAAACAGATGGCCAGTCTGAGGTTTCAAATCGTGAGCTGAAACAAATTTTGGAGAAAATTGTGAAGCCAAATAGGAAGGATTAGAGCAAGTTCTTGGATGATGCATTGTGGGCTTATAGAACATCATACAAGACCCCCATTGGTATGTCCCCATTTCTTATTGTTTTTGGGAAAGCGTTTCATCTCCCAGTGGAAGTTGAGCATCAGGAATATTATGATATAAAGAAATGAAACATGGATTTGGCCCATGCTAGAAATCAAAGGAAGTTGCAAATTCAAGAGCTTGAGGTGATTCGACTGTCATCATATGAGAAATCAGGGCTCTATAAGGAAAGATCAAAAGCATCTCATGATAGAATGATCCAACAAAGGGAGTTTCATGTTTTAGAGAAAGTCTTTCGCTACAGTTCACGACTGAGGCTGATGTCTGGTAAGTTGCGTTCTAGATGGTTAAGTCCTTAAATTGTATCTAATTTTTTTCATTATGGTGAAGTAGAGATCACACAAGAGGACACTATAAGGAGCTTTACAGTCAATGGGAAATGTTTGATGAGATACATTGAGGGACATCCTACTGATGCAGTGGATTTTATCACACTGCATGACCCCATCATCACTTGAGCACATCAGGTTGTTCCTAACCCTTTCACTTTTATATTATTTGTCCTATTTAAAATTTCTGCATTTCATGTGCATATATCATCTCATGGGTTCACATTGAGGAAAATGAAATATTTTAAGTGTGGGGGATGGAACCTTTTAGTTTAGTAATTTCAATTTTTTTCTTGTTTAAAAAGAAACCAAATTTTTTTTTGGGTTTTTCAAATTTTGTGTGTTTATTTTACAATTGTCTGTGTTTTTTGAATCTTTTGAGAAACAATGATTATAATCACCATTTTTAAATCCATATCAATAAGTGAAACAATTTACCCCTTGAAACTAAGCTTAAATGAATGCTGAAATGACTCTGTTTCAAGTTCAAATATTTAGTAATTTCATGAAAAGTACGCTGAATTCTGAATCCCATGCCACATATCACTGTCTTTATATTTGAAATCACTTTCCTGTGAGGCTTCTAAACCATTATTTTCATATTCTTTACATTCACCTCACTTCTTGAGAGAACCAAACCATCCTTGATTTAACCAGAATTTGATCTATTCCGGTCAAAACTTGAGGGTTTGAGGTACATATGTTTAAATTATTGAGGCATTTGTTTGGTATTAAAGCCCCTACTTCAAAGAATACTTTTTTATAATGGCCTACCTTGAACATTTAATATTTGTATCCCTTTGAAGACATGCACAACCTGTTTAGTTAGCCACATTACAAGCCAATTTTCCCTATCCAACCAACTCTTGAAGTGAAATTTCATAATCTAGTTGAGCATAAGTGTGGGGGAAGCTATGTTGTGTTGTGCTACCACATTTTGTGATACTTTGGGTGGAAAATTAAATTCTTAAGAGATGAGTTTGCTACTAAATAATGTCATTATATTTAAAGCTCTGCCTTTTCTAGAGCTTTCATGACAAGTGAAGTTGTGCCTTTTCTGGAGCTTCTAATTGAGGTGGAAAGTTGTTCCTATCTGCAGCTTTCAAGAAAATCATGTTTAAGAAGATTGAAATTTTTTATGCTGAAATTATGAATGGTGTAAACCTTTCATGACTTTTCATGATGATGGAGATGAATTGATACTATGAGGATTGAGGAGAAGACCATATTTAAGTGAAAATTAGATTAATGCAATTTTGCTTCAAAAAGAGTCAAGCCCTCATCATTCAGCCTCAGAATTTTTCACAGCTAAATCCTACCAACCGAAAGCCACAAAACAACCCTGAAAAGTCCTCATGATAAACATGTGTCCTTGAATCACATCGGGTAGCGATGTAGGAATCTATCAAGCCTATGGTGACTATTGTATGAGTTTGGATGAGAAGGACATTGCAAAAAAAATAGACATTTGTGTGATAAGAGAAAATTCAAGTCAGGTAAGTATTTTGTGCATGGGAGGATAAATAAAGTGAAAATATATTGAATGGTATAAATTAAGAACTTGAAATTATGGTTTTTTATGAGTCATGATATCTATTGTATCTTGGTGTGTAATTGTTTCATCTTAGGGATATGTGTTTTAAAATTGGTTTTGATTTGATATTGATGTTTACTTGATATGAGGTTTTTCTTAGGAGTGAAATAGGGTAAGTGTGGGGGAGTTGATAAAACACTATTTAATTGAATATTATATTTATAATAAATGATATAATCTCCTCAAATTGTGTTAAATATGTTTAATTAGAAAGTATTTGGGATTAGATCATTCATTTGAATATTTGATGAAAATTCCAGTTTTACCCTTTACAATTCACTGTAGTATTTCTAAGATAAATATTTTTATATTTATTATTTGAATTTGAAATTATGTAAAAGTGTTCCTAACTTAATTATCTATGACTTTTATTCAGGACACTAAAGCTAAAGAGTGCATTTGGTTGTTGAAAATGGTCCATGAAGTCAAAGTTGGGTTGGACTCTCCAGAATGGAAAAGCTTCTGTATTTCGGCCATAACTCCTTAATATAGGATTTGATTAAGCCCAAAATGTTTTAGGAGATAGAGGACCCATATCCTCACATATTATCCTTCTGGAAGACCGGCCAATTCACGAGTTTCTGTGGTCAATTAGGCAGTGAATGTTGGAATAAAATATTTGGCCGAATTTCCACATTCACACTTGAAACCACTTGTAACCTCTCCTCCCCTACCATATATAAATTGGAGTTTTTCCCATTTGGAGGGGTTGGGATGTGCAATGGGAAGTTGAGGGAAGAGGAGAAGTGGATCCACTCCAATTATCCAACCATTTCAAAAAGGGTATCTCTTGAAGTAAGGATCCCTTCGACGAAGCCTTCTTCTTTTCCTTCATGTTGTAATGATTTTGTTTGTGTAATAAACTCCTTTGTTCTTCTTTTATTTCTTCACTTTTCTTCTTTTTTGTTTAAATTTCTTATTCTTTTAATCTTCATATTTGGGCTGGAATTTTTGAGTAGAATCGTTATTGGGTTATACCCATTATAAACCTTTGCACATGCAAAACACTTCTACGATGATTACGCCACCCCTGGAAGAGTAGTCTTTTAGTAATCAATCTATCTTCTACCATCTTAATTTAATTATTCTGAATCATTGAGCTAATATAATTAAATTAATATGATGCCTGAATTGTTTTTTTAAATTGTAAAAAACTGAGCAAGCAATTGAACAATTTATACAAAAACACGCGAGGTCGGGATTTTGTATAAATTGTGACAGCGCAATCTTAATCGGTAATACAAGACCACACGGGATAAATTTGTAGAGTTAAAATATAATCCCTAAACATAATTCATAATCTTTTCCAGAATGGATATGTACTCTAATTAACCACTGACCATAAGCTAACCTTAGAACAACAATCAAAGCAGGGTGCTGTGATTGCGTGTTCTGAAGCAAGCCTAGGGTTTAAGTAATTCCATCTTTGTGGTTAAGTTAACTCTTGTAGGGTTCGAGGGTTAACAAATTAGGGGATCATAATTAAGTGGATATTTATTTAAATTATGATTATTAATAAGTAAATGAAGAGGTAGAGTTAGATCGATTACGTCTTTTAAATATTTTCTAAAAAAAATCCTTTTGTTGTGTCATTTTAATCGAACTTCATTTCAAAACAAAAAACAAAAAAAATACAATATTCTTCCAGCAAACTTCTTCTAGATTCATAAACTATAACCAACCCCCATCCTTTCAAGTAGTTTTTTTATTCTATTCAATTTTATTTTTTTACAATAGCTTTAATAAGTTGTTAAATTCACTTCCTCCTTTGAGAGACGACCTTGGTCAGCCACTCTGTTGCACCTAAGAACCCCAAAATCACATAAATCATTTGAGGGCGCCCACGACAGTGCTCTATCACAGGGAAATATCATGACGATAGTCCATGTGTTATGGAAACATGGATGTGTACAAGAGAAAACATGTGAAAGAGAAGAAAATATTAGGGCTCAATGGCTTGATCTTTTTGGCTCAGAATCTTATAATGTTTTGGAAGTGCAGCTCAAGGATGAGATATTATAAGGTGGGGAGATTGTAAGATCCTAACCTTTTTTGAGTTGTCTTATTGGTGATTTCATGTACTTTTCATTTTTATTAAAGTAAACTTGTTTGGATTTATGAATTTGGGTGAGTTTTGGTGTATTTTAATGAATAAATTTGGGAAAATGGGTTTGTGCACGGTTGGTGCATGGTTATGGTAAATCATTCACGTAGACCAGCTAATCATATGAATCCAGGGATAGAATTTCCAATGACTGGTGCACAGTTTGATAAACTATGCACACAAACCTAGGAAAGTCTGTTACCCTAGACCGTGAAGTCCCCATGTTTGGTGCATGATTTCAATTAACCATAAGCCCCTACCCAGGAAACTATGTGTGTGGTTTTAATTTATCTAAAAATTAGTTTTAAATTCCCTCGAACCCCAATAACACCTCATATTCGACCATGGCTTGGGATTTTAAAATTTTGGATGATTTTAAAATCTTTTTTAAGGGTTTCCAAGTTCATACTAACTTTGTTCTTCGAGATTGAAATCCCAAATCAAAGATCCACTCTCCGCCTGGTAAGTAGATTTCATCTTGATGCATCTCTTGCTCTTTCTTCGAAATTTCCTTAATATTTTCATGGAATATGAACTCTATTTACTTGGATATAAACCTATGTGGTGAAATATAGATCTTTTATTTTAGATATAGATCTATATTTATGATATCTTGTTATATTTGATCTAGATTTAAGTTTAAAGATTTAAATTCTGTACTTATATCAACATCGTTGTGCTGCTCGATTTTTTTGGATTTCTGTTGAGAAAACATCCATCAAAAAACTGAGGTATGTGGTCTAAAATATAATTCCAATAGTTTTGTATTTAATAGGTATATACAAATTTTATATTTTCTAGTATCCTTTAGCAATTGATTTTCTTAAATTTGGTAAATTAGGTTGACTAATTCATTTTTCAAGGAATTTTTTAATTAAATAATTAGTTGGGGAATTAATCATTAGACTAATGAGATTCAAAATTATAAAACTAATTTGGGAAATTGATTATGATATTTAGGAATTATAATCTATATAAATAATCACTAGATTAATTATGAGATATTGATTTGTTTATATTTAGATAATTAATTGTGAATTAATTATATTCTTTGATATTGTGACCTAGAAAATTAATTGAGGAATTAATTTTGATGAGTTGATATTTTTAATTAGATATTTAATTGATGAAAAATTAATTATTAGGATATGAATTGTGACATTGATTAATTAATTGATTGAATTAATCAATGATGATTAAAATTTTTATTAATTGTTGAGTTGAATGACAGATTTTTTGTATCTAACTAATTATTGTGTTAGTGATGGGATTGATGTGGATAATTTATTAGGAAATAATTATGTCTGAATGAATGGGAACATAGTCACTCAAAATTGAGATGTAAAAATGGTAACATGGTCATCATACTTATGAATAAAGAGAATGGGAACATGGTCATTTTAGATTAAGAAGTTTAAATGGTAACATGGCCATTATACTTATGAGTAAAGATAATGAGAACATGATCATTATATTGAGGATTAATTGGGGTAACATGGTCATCTAACTTATGTTTGTTATATTACTAACTTTTCAAATCTATCTTATAAATGTGAAATTAATGAATATAAATATTGGAACTCCAAGTAATGGACTCACACAAGAATATTCTAACTCTGACATGCGTCAAATCAGGTACTAAGGTATCATATCACCTTGAATAGTTTGATCTTCAGAAAAAAGTATGTATTAAGATATGATATTACCCAGGGAACACTTCAAGCTCCGTTATAAGATAAAGTCACTATTGAGGTAGGAGTATTCTTAGGAACCCTGGAGTTAATATAGTTAATAAGAATAAATGAAAATGTAATAAATTTTTATTTATGCAGTGTACTTATTTCTTATAGAACATCATACACAATATTTTGAATCAAAATGCTTCAAACATCATTGGTGGTGTCCTATGGAGTTGTACTCACACCCTATTCAGTATTCACGATTCGTGCCAAAATAGATTATATTTTTACAGGATTTGATAAGGTGAATGGCCATGTGATAGGTGGCTGATTGCAGATGGAGCTTGGATGAGGGGAACATACATGTTTTTGAACCCTCTTGGGGAGTCGTATTGTATTTACTTTCAGTTTTATTATAGAAACTTAACACATTTATTTTCATATCATTTTTCCCTTTCAATTGAGTATTGTATTCCCTGTTTGGTTATCATGTGACAGGAGTATTATTTTGGTTATATTTTTATCCTCTTTTGTTTATTTATTTTTGTTGGCATTTTACTCTGATAAATGAGTTTATAGTCTCCACAATAATGACATTCCAGACGCTCACTACTAGTCGACATTCTCAGGCATATGGGGAGGCATGCTTGAGGTCATGTTGCCAACTAGATTGGGACACCATTGTGTGGAACACATATCGGGACATTACAAAAGGTTATCTTAATACTTAACTACCTCAAGGATCAATATATGAGATGAATCTATAAAAAACTTTCATAACATTGAAACCTTGAAAAACATTATATAACTGGGATGAACACAGAAGAAATGCCACTCAGTAAGAAATTGATCCCAATTTCTTGAGGATTTAATATAGTCCAATGTACCATGGAGATAAGTTACACTTTTTAACAAAATTCATAAAACTTTTTCATGTAGATACATTAGGAAAAACATGATCACTAGATTTTTAAGAAATATCTTTTCTTTAGTTATCTGTATAATTTTATAAATTTCTATGAGATTTCTTCATATGATACTGAATTGCCTTCACCTTATCAACCATTTCATCTACAAATTATGGTCCCATTGACTTCATTTCACATACTTCATACCAAAAAACATGATTATTACATTTATTTCCATATAATTCCTAAAAAATGTGTCATCTGTATAATGGAATGAAAATATTTATTATAAGAATACTCAACTAAGGAACGATGTGGATCTCAACATAGCCGGTAATCCAATAACCAAGAACAAAGCATGAATTCAATGTTATGGATTGTTCACTCATATTTTCCATTGTATTGAGGATGAAATTGTGTACTAAATTTTAATTTACTGCCCAATAACTTCTCAAGTTCTTTCCAAAAATTTGAAGTGAACTGAGGATCACAGTTTGAAAAAATAGAGAAAAAAACTCCATATAGCTTTAATACCTTCTTATGATATAGTCTAGAATGTTTATATAATTAAAGAGTTTATTAAATGGAAAGAAAATTTGAATATTTATTTAACCACTAAATAATATCCCAAATAGAATTATTTCCACAAGTTTTTTTTGTAATCCCGACAATAATTCCATAGATATATTTTCTCATTTCCTCTTTGGACCTGGAAAAGGATGAAGCATCCCCTTTTAAATTCTTATTTTTATTTAAACTGTTGAATATTCAAATATTTTTCTGGTAAATTCATCAATATTTCTTTTCATTAGATACCAAAAATAATACTCTAGAAGGTCTGTATAAATCTTAGTGATTACAAGATGAAAGGAAAATGGGGAACTATCATCTTTACTAAACAATTATCTCTACATGTTAGAATTTAAAGGCATATATATTATTTTTATAAACCTAAAACTGAAATCTTTATCACTATTATATTATTTTAACAGGCCCTTCTTAACCAATTATACCATTTCCTATATATCTTGGTCTTCCTTTTGAGATTGATTAATTATTTCTAATAGATATAACTATACTGACACTTAAATCGAAATTGGCTAAGTTCTTATATAAACAAAATCTTGGAAAAATTTCATCAAATAATTAACCAAAGGGTCATGTTCTAATGTAACATGGTTAATGCAGTATTACTTTTCTATATCAAAGAATAAATTTTATTTTATTTTTCATGATGATAATGAATCATGAAATCCTAATCCTCTATAAATTATAGTCATATCCTTTATTATATGGTCAAATCCTTCTATGTGAGTATATAATTAAATAAATAATTATCAATAAATATTTCATACATTGATCCATATTTATGTGGTCTCCAAATTTTTAAATCCCAAACCACAATAACTAATTACAGATAATTTGTAGTAGAATTGAACTCAGTACGTTTCAGTTGATGTAAATCGTAAGTAATTTATAGATCATTCTACATTAAGACACAACTGAGACCCTTCAAAATAGAATCACAACATATTATAAATTATCCATTTCAAGAGTTTATGGACAAAATTGGAGCATTCACTGGTTTTATTTTTTGTTCCTAAAAAAATCATCAAATTCTATTTTCTAGATAAATTTTTGTTTTTTTAGTTGACCTAGTAACTGCTGATAATTGTGTGAGATTTTCTAAAAAAATACTGGTTATATCAAGTTAATCCAAGAAAACTCTGATAATATGTTACATTTATAGGTCTTTTCCATTTATTAACTACTTCATTTTTAGAAGGATCAGCTTTTCTTTTATCATTATTTATGATGTGTTCAAGGTATTAAATTACCTACAATAAAAATCATATTTTATAATTTTCTCTGTATAAATTATTTTCTTTTGGGGTTTTCGGGAATAATATTTATATTTTTTTATGATCCTAATTAATTTTTAAATTAATCAAGTTATAATAAATAAAAATCCACAAACATATCCAAATATTAAGGGAAGGCTCTATTCATGAGATTGATTAATATTATTGGGGAATTTTTCAACCCAAAGGGAATACCCACAAAATCATAATGCTTGTATCTAGTTCAAAAAATTATTTTTAGAATGCCATCATCCTTCACATTTAGCTGATAGTACTTAAAAATTATATTGATTTTTCAAATTACTAATCTCGCTGAAGTTAGTCAAACAAATCACCAATATTAAGAAAATGATATTTATTCTTAATATTAATGTTATTAAAATATCTATAATCCCTTAAAATCTTCATAGAGTCATATTTTTTTTTACAAATATGACAAGATCATCCCTTGGTGAAATTCTAGGATGAAAGAAACCTTTTTTAGGAGACTCCTATAACTTATTTTTCAATTACAGATGTTTTATTAGATCCATTTAATAAGGGGTATTTGGAATGGTCTAAGCATAAAGAACTATGTTAGTAGTAAACTAAACTTCATAATATGGTATAACATTGGAAAAAACATCAGAAAAAACATCCAGGTATTCTTTAACTTCTGGAACCTAATTAATATATATTTTTGTCTTATTATCAATAATATATAAAATAAATCTTTCATTTTTATATTTTAATAGTTTCTAGAATTCTTGATATGTTATCAAAGGTATGTGTTATTTCTTATTTAAAAAATTATATTAATTCAAAAAATCTACTTTATCACTACATGATAACTTGTAGGGAAAAACATAAATTAAATCCATACATAGATGAACATCATACTCTACTATGGGAAAGATAACAGTGTTTCCAATAAATGTCTATAGAGACAATGACAGGAAGATTCATATAATTTTTTTTAGTACTTACCCAATGTTTTTTTACAATAAATTCTATAATTATTTAATAAAGTGGGATTTCCAATTTACCAAAAATATCTCAAAAATGAATGAATGTGTAATCCCTGAATCAAACAAGACATTAGTATAATCTAAATAAACAAAAAATGTACCTGGTACAACTTTTTTTGATGGACCAACATCGATTGAAGTAGTTTCGAAGGATTTAACCACACCTTCTTGCTTATAGTCTAAATGCTTCATATCATTCTAGTTCTTATTTGGAAATTCATGTAAATAATATCCCATCTTGTTACATATAAATCATTTTATTATCAATTTATCATAATTTTTCATTCTACTATTATGATATTTTCATTCAAATTATGAGACTTGTGCCTAATATTACCATATAGGAAGTAATTACCAAACTTCATAAGGCATTACTGAGTGTAAGTTTTACCATACCTCTCACAAACTAAAAAAATAATTTTGTTACCATTAGATTTCAATGCGAAATTCCTCTTCTTTTCTTACCACCTGGACCTATTTTTCTGCCAGTTATTGAGTTACACATTATCATTGAAAAACCCTATTTCCACTTTCTCCACACATCAAACAAATTTCTCCTAATATTTAAATTCTAAGGAACCTAGTTCTCTTTATTATTTTAGATTCCACCATTAGTAAAACTGATTAATCTTATTATCAGTATCTCAAATAAAATTTGATGTGTCACTTGAAAATCAAGTGATGTTTTCTTTTTATGAGGTCACTGTTTCTTACTCCATTTTCCTCAATTATATGAATTTATTTTCCTTTTATGTTCATTCTCTTTAGGAAAATATTTTCTCAACCAAGATATTCAGAAATTCATCTCATTCAAGGCACAATTTTTTATCCTTCCCTAATATTCTTGACTATTGACCACCGGTGGCTGATTTCACCTTTAAAACAGAAAATAGAAAAAAAAAATTCCATTTGATTATCCAAACATACAATGACATAAAATATATTTTCTAATGATTTAATTCACCCCTTAAAAACCACTAGGTTAGAAGTTCCACTAAATGTAACCGGATGTTTTCCCAAACAAATGGTATACTATTTACATGTTCATCTATCTTAGATCTAGTTCTAATATATAAGGGTTACCACCACCATTTATATCCAACATGAAATGGTCTATCATTTAAAAAAACTACTCAGTTCTAATTCCATTCATCACAAGATTCTAACTCCGAAGAATATCGTCCCATGAGTTCCTTCCCACTTAGGGTTTCATGTTCCCTTTATGGAAAACCATTCTGAATAGGCAATGTTTGGATGAATAAATCTAGTAATATTCAAAATCAATATTGTTTTAAAATAACCATAAAATAAAATAATTTAATAGAATTATATTAACATTATCCAAACCTCAAATGTCATATAATCCTTTTTATGATACCAATAATAAGGACTCATCCTTAAACATTTTTTTATTTTATTGAATTTAAACTATAAATTACTTTCTTGTATTCCCAAGGATCATTTAGTGTATGTATTTAGATAATTACATAATAAATATTACATAAAAAACAATTTTTATAGATTGAAAACTTCTTATCTGTATAATTTTTTTAACAATATAAATCTTTTAAAATAAAATATGATTTATTTTCATGAAAAATATTAATATCTATCATCATGACTTATTTGATTCTATTAAAAATTATTAAACCCTATTAATTTTTTTAAATATATAATGAGGAAAAAATCTCATTATGTGCCATAAAAATAAATTAACAAATTGTTATACTATGATTACTTATAAATAATTACTTTTGAAAAATAAACATTGTTATAAAAATAATCTTTTTCTTACCAAAAATATCATCTTTTCTACCCAAATAATTTCATAACAATTTAATAAGAAATATTAAAGGAAAAAAATAAAACTCATAAAGGCCCATTTTTAATCATAAAAAACTTATAATTACTTTTTAAATAATTTATAATTTTCAACCATACTAAGTAGAATATCCTTTCCTTTATCATTTGAAATCATAATATTTCTATAAAATCCCATATAAAGAGTATATAAGCCTTATAGGTAACTTGAGAAATCAATTTCATACAAATATTACTTGTGGATAAACCACATGGATACACATTGAATAACCATCTTGGTTATACTTAGAGTAACCATCACAGTTTAACTTGAAATAACCATCATGGTTATACTTGGAATAACTATCACACTGTATTCTCATAATCTATTAGGAGAAACCTGATTTGTAATCTCCATCCCTCTACCCAACTCATTTGAAAGATATAATGGTCTAATCCATCCTAGATTTATAATGGAACCAATAATCATAAAAAATGATTCCTAAGAACCATAATAGAATACATAATAGTTTTCATGATAAATTGTTTTTTACTTATAGGAAAACATTTTCTGATATTGATATATCAATTCCATTTTAAAACCTTTTTTGAAAATAACCAAAACATTGAGAAAGATGTTTTTTTATATTAAGAAATTGTGAAATATTACCAAAGGAAACCAATAATATAATAATTTTTATGATTATGGTAAATATCATTATTTTCGTATACATTGAAATAGAAAATTATTTTTGTCATTTTGTAAAGGACGTTAAAAGATATCGTAAATGATTCCTTTTCAAAAAAATTGAAAGAATGTAAAAAAATAAACATATGTTTTACATCATAATTAAATTATATACATATAAATACATTCATAAAATAATTTTAATAATATTGACATGAAATAAAATTATTGTTTCATGGGAAACATTAAAAGAGTATTTTTAAAAGAATGTCTATTACCTTGATTTTGACTCATCATGTATGTTATTTATCCTCCTAAATAATAAAATTATGCTAATTATTTAATTTATTTATAACATTTTCCATGTTTATTACTTTTTTTATATCACTTATTACCATGTTTTATACATTTACTTAATAATTTTACTTTATCTCAGATGTTTTTGGTGATATTTGATACATATGTGAAATGTGACTTCAGGGGGTTGAATATGGTCAAATAAGACATAGTTTCATCATCTCTAGAATAAAAATCATGAAATAATTATAATTTTTATGCATAAATTATAAATTTATAACCATTCTGGAAATATGGTTATGAAAAACTAAAATATGGACAATCATGGACATGGTAGACTGTATAGACGCATGAATAACGTTTACATTTTTCAACAATTGTTATATAATGAAGGTAAGTATCATCTTATCTCTATAAAATTGAATTTATATCACAAATATCTTATTATTTCATTAATTATACTTAGATATATCATCTATGTGATGTGGTGATAAAAAATGAATCGCATCGCTTCGTGGAGGTGGTAGTCCACACATATGCACGAACAACATTATCATTTTTTAGTGAATGGAAAGGTATGAAAGTAAATGATATATTATAATTTAAGGATTAAAAATATACCATTAATATCATATATATATATATATATTAAATCCATCCTTATAGCCATTCTTTAGAGACGGTGTTGGAAAATGATTTACATTGATTCGCATGGCGGTGGTCTGTCGTACACACGAATGATGAATTCCTCTTTAATTTGATTGAGGTTGGAGAATGAAATATGTTATAAAATTTAAATAATAACATCTAATTATATTTATTATACTATTTTTATTATTTTATCAATGTTTAATAATATTAAAAAAGTTGGAAGAAGAAATAAAACTAAAATATTCGGTTAAAACAATACCTCTTCTTTGGAAAGTTTCCATTGATTAACACCATAAGCACTTTAAGGTTTTTATTATGTCTAAAAACGACTTCTAGAATTATGGGAGGTACTATAATAATGGATTTGTGAAGTTATTGTTGATAAAAACTGGTTTTTAAGTGACAATAAATTAGAACAAGTGGTTCTCTTTTACAGGAGAGGGGAGGGTAACTTTTCAAATTCTAGAAATATAAAAATAATATAAATTAATATTGTTTTTAAGGTTTATAAAATTGATAATTTTAAAATATAATATGAGGTTGAGTATAAATAATCTCAACCAATTAAACTTGGAAAATTTTGGATCACATTTTACTCTTATATTTTTTTAACTCTTTGTTAACCCTTTCGACATTTAACACAATATTAAACTTTTCTACACTTTTAGGGATAATGTTACAATAAAAATAAAAAGGAAAATAAAAGGACCTAGGGTTTTTTAAATTACCATATACTATTAATTCATCAAAATATTTTATTTTTTTGAATTTTATATCATCTAATAAAATATTATTTTTATAAAATATCAATAATATGATTTTTTGATCTATTCATTTAATTTTATTTTTATTATATAAATAAAACAAAGTAATTTAAACATAATAAATTAAAATATTCTTAAAATGTTATATTTATCTGAAAAATAATTCTATCATATTAATTATTTCAAATTATATTACTTTTAAAAATATTAATATCATTTATTTTTGTTCCATTAATTGAATAATTATTGCATCAACGTGGTGTTAGAAGTTTAGGTAAATATTTTTTTACTAAAAATTTAAAAAAATAATGATGAAGATAAATAATTTATAATTGAGAATAACATCTATTTATCCCCATGTTGAAAATATTATAGTTATTGAAAAGAAGAGTGGGATATTTCATAACTTTTCTTTAAATAAAATATTATTAAGACTGTAATCACTTCCATATGATTATAAAATTAAATATAAATGAATATTGGATTTTTATGGATGAAATGGTCTTATAAAATAAAATTTAGAAAAAGTCTAGGGAAATTTTTTAATACATTTGTAAACATTAATTACCCTATTTACCCATAATTTTGGTAACAAAAATTACTGATGTTACTATTAATTTTGAAAAAAAAAATTAAAATAGAAATATTTTAAAATAATTGACCCATTTATTTTTAATATTAAATCCATTATTAAAATTTGGAACACAAATGTGTAAATATTTAATTTAAAATTAAACATGTAAAATTCAACAAAATACATTTTTTCGAAAAAAATCTCTTTAAATTATAAAATATTTTTATACTAAATTAAAGTATAAAATAATTTTAAAAATTATAATTGGATTATTTTAAATAATAATGAAATAATGATATTTTAAAATTACGTTAAAATAAGATTTTACTTTATAAACTCATTAAAATAAAAAAAACATTTTTAATACAAATTATTATTTTTCATTATTCAATGACTAATAAAAGTTTTCCAAAAATTCCCAAAAAATTATCCTAAGAAAAATTTGACACCATTAATTAAAAATTTTAATTTGTTTTTTAAAATTAGAATTAAATAATTTAATAATTAAACTTTAAGAAAAATATAATAAAATAGTTTAATTAAATAATTTCCTTTTTGATTTAAACATTTTATAATGAATATAAATATCAATCTCATTAATAATAATAAATTTAAAAATTATTTATTCTATAATTACCCAATTTGTTTCACTATATTGCAAGTTCTATCCAAAATACTAAACTAGAATACTTAAGTTATAAGTCAAAGGAGGTTTTCCACGAATAAGTATAACTTTAACTGAGTATATTCATATAAATTTCTTATTAAATCTACTTCAAATATTCTATGATGCTTTTTATTTGGTAAAATATGTATCTGAAATATAATTAAATGTTATTATGTTGATATAACAACAATATTTTATCTTCTTTTCCATACAATGATAAATTAAAGAATCAATCATGCGTACGTATAGACTACCACCTCCACGAATCTATGTGTTTGTTTTCATCACCGCCATATATGGATTGTGAAAAGGATGACTAAAATGAATGTATATTATATTTTTAACATAATTATGATTCTATAAATATAATATATTACTTAACTTCATGTTTATTCGTCCATTGAAAATTGATAACATCGCTAGTGTGTATGTATAGACTACAACGTCCACAAAGCGATGAGATTCTTTTTTCATTACTGCATCACATGGATGGTCATAAGGATGAAACTAATGAAGAAAAATGAAATTTATAACATGTTTATAATTTTTTAGAAGTAAAATATTATCTATTTTATTTATTTTCCACATGGAAAAAAAATTTAAACGTCTCTAATTTGTATGTGAAGACTACAATCTCCATGAAACAATGTGTTTCTTTTTTCATGAACTCCTTATACAGTTGGTTTCAAAATATTTTTTAGTATATATGAATAATAATTTTATATTTTTTATATTTTTTCAATTATTGAAAAATTACCCATTTCACCACTATCAATGCACTGAAGATGTTTTGGGATTATGAACTAAATATCCTCAAAACAATATACATAAACTTAACTGATTTAGTAAATATATAAGGCATGGTAATAAATGAAACAAAATAGATCATGATAGTGGAATGAACATGAAAAAATTATTAATAAATAAAAAATTAATTAATTTTTATTATATAGTGGTTAGATCATCTTTGAAATGAGTTAGGACTTGAGGTAAGGGGCTTCTTGTCTCAATTTCCTTTCTTTGAGACTTATTCCATTTTAATAAAATATACTTTTTTGTATAAAATAACCTATGGATGTATTTAATAGTTAATTTCCCAAAATTAATGTGGTTTTCAAATAAATTTCATTTTCCCCTTTCAATTTTTTTTTATTTAAAATTTATCTCAGACATGCGGTGTTTTTCATTAAAAAATCATTTTAAATGTTTTAAACTTATTTTCTTCTATGTTTATATTGTTTTAGATGTTTTAAGAATGTTATTATTTTAATTAAAACTATTTAAAAGTTAATTTTAAACTAATATTCAATTTATTTACAAAGTTTGGAAAAGAAATATGTTTAACATTTTCTATATGGGTAACTTTTGACTATTTTTACCAATGTGAAAAGGGATGTTTTTTAACATATATTGAATGAATGGATTTTCCCTTCATTTTTTCCTTCTATATTAATTAATATTGCACTAAATTTTTTATTTTTTTCTAAATTATATTTAATTTCCCATGTTTTTAGTAATTTTTATAATTGTTTCAACAGACATGAATACTTATTTGTATTTTTATGTGAAAAAGAAATTGATTTTTCAGGCGAGATCAAATGATATTTTCAAAGATTTTATGATAAAAAATGTATGATTTTAAATGCTTTATTCGTGATTTAAAACATGAACATTTTAGATGATAATGGGTGATCTTGATATAGCTCATGAATATGTGAAATCCTAATATATCTCTTTAATTCATTAGGAAATGATTAGTCATCAAATGAAAAAATGAAGGAGATAACCATATAGGTTACTCTTTTTTAATTAACTAGGCCTAAATTATTTTAGATTTAGGTAAAAAAATGTTTCTGAACATGGGTTATGAATTCGGCTCTATATGATACTAATTTATTTCATAAAATGGTTTTTTATTAAATTCAATTGATTCCATGAGGTTAAGAAACTTTATGAACTTTTTTTAGATGAAATGTTGGTTTCAAAACGAAATTTTTTCATTATTTTCCATGTTTCTCGAGATCCCTTCATGGTTTTAATATGATTCATAACTAGTTTCAAAGGTTTTATTTGAGAAATTATTTAATTGATAATATTTATATATTTTACTTATGTGATCAAAGTTTTACTGTGAAAAGGGTAGTCATTTTCATGGGTGTTCTTGTTTTCCACAGGACTAATGGGTTTCTATTTTTTATATCCCTTACTAGGATTTTTATGCTAATCCCACTGCATGAAATATATTTCATAGGGCCTAATGATGACTGATTACTCTTATTAAGCCAAACTCTAGATAAAAAAAACTTTTCCTTGAATGAAGAAAGTGTGTTATGAATGAAATAGGACTATGAACATAAGCATTATGTTTTTTAGTGAAAAAATGAACATTGTTGCCAAGTGTTTCTATATAATGTAATGGTTTTTATAATTCTCTAAAACTACAAATCACAAATTTCGTGTGAATTTAATAAAGGGAAACCCATTTCATAAATCATGTTATTATGGGTTGATTATGTTACCGGGCATTAAAGATTGTTTAAAATCATGGTTTTAAAAAAATTCACATGTTATTATGTTTTTTATAATGAAACATTAGGGATTAATATGTTGGTTTTGGATTATAAGTTATATTTTTATATAAACCTAAATAGTATAACTAATGGATAATAATGAATATTTTTAGTTTAATTAAAATTATAAAATAGAAGATGGTGGGGTTAAGGATATATTAGTTTTTATCATATTTATATGATTCTTTATTATGATTATTATGATCTTATTTGATATACTTATGACAAATATTTTTTGTTTTATTGAATAGATTGAACCAGAATGAACCATGTTACTAATGTATGTTAAGGAAAATGTGGTGGTTGTATGAATGAGAAACTAAATTAAATATGATCATGACTGAATGCTCTAATGGTTCTGCCTAACTAGGTATCATGAGTTCTAAAAAATAACTTGATCCAATGTGATTTTCCATATGTGAGTACCAGTATAACATAGACCTTGCTTTGATACCAATTTTTGGATGTAAATGTATATGAACATGGATAAATATAATATGGGTAAATTCTAATTCTAAAAATATTCTTTTATAACCTTAATGGAAACATAGATTAAAAGAGTTAAACTAATCATATTCATAACACCTCGTATGTATTTAAATAGTGATCAGACTGGGCCATTGGATTTGATGGACAAAGTATCATAATCAAGTATATACCAACATGTATTGTATATGTTTTAAATACTATTCAATCATATTTGCAGTAGAAAATGATTTAAACAGAGTAAGCATGGTAATAATTGTAATCACAATGGTTATAACAAATCATATTGTTACAAAAGTGATGATTCTATCATAAAGTGTATAGAATTCTATTTAGAATAATATTGTATTCACAATGAAATATAGTGTAAAAAATCATATTGTAATTAAATAAATTACAATATATAAGATAAAAATAGAAAGCTGAATATAAAATAATTCATTTTTTATTATAAATGTTGTCAAAATAACGGACTTGTAATAAAATAAGTGAATAAATACAACTCTTTTAACCCAAATAGAAGGGTATAAAATTACCTAGGATAAAGGTCCCTTGTTTTATAATTATAATAATGTATATAATTCCCTTACCAGAGAAAGACCTTGATATAATGAAAATTTTGTCTTGTTATCCCCACAAACCCTCGATATGATGATCGGATTTTCTATATCTATTTATCCACGTTATCTCTCATTATGATGATAAGATGTTATCTTGTTATCCCTGTAAGCCCTTAATTAATAAGTTGATAAGGATCCTCTATCTTTATATCCTTGGAATCCCTCAATCGTAATCATAATAATTAGAATTGAATGAATCAAATACAACTGATTCTTAAGAAGACAACTTGACAAAGTTTCCATAAGTATATCTCACTCAAAATCAACACAGAAGAATAAGAAAAAGTTGTTCAGGATTTTCACGCATTAGAAATATGAGAACAAAATCATAGAGCATAGTCTCATGAAAAATAATGTCAATCATCAATTGTGAGCTCTTCAAATGACATGCTATTTATAGGAATGCTATCTAAAAGTCATCTTGATCTCTAGCAGACATATTATCTCAATTATATTCACAAGGACCTTGACACCCGGAACCTCAACCATCATATTATTACTGAATGTATGACATCATTTTGATAATATACCATCACAATGTTAATAGTGAAATATTATCATATGATAAAACAGTTTTCTATTTTTAGTATTAAAACAAAATTCAATCTGATGGATTTCATTGTATGTGTCATAATAAGGAATTTTTTGGATAAGGATTTGATTGTTAATCGGTTTTTTCAATTTGATTATTCACAGTTCAAGGATGATTACAATAATTTTAATGATCAATGTTTTTTTGTTTTCTAAAATATCATAAAAATATTTCAAATTATGGTAAAATTATATATTATCTATAAAAATATGTTAAAAATAATTTCGACATAAAATAGTTATTAATTAAGTATTAAAGAATGAGTTTTTGATTTCTAAAACAAAATAAATGAAACCTCTGTAAATAAACTATTTACTCAACAATATCCCCTTTTGGAAATCATAAACCACAATTAATAAATAAAAAATAAATTTGAAAATCTTAACAATAATATTATTTTTAAGACCATTCTTATTCAGATATTTTCTTTAATACTTTTCTCCCCCTGAGTTTATAACCAATCTAAATACAATAGTGAATATCTATAACTCCCCTTTAGGATAATAAATTTCATAAAGATTGTATTCTATTCATTTATATGTTTTCATCCCCATTTCTTAAATAATCTCTCCATTAAGATATTATTATCCCCCTTTGTATAAAATTATCCCCATTTGTGATTTTGAAAAAAGGTGTAGGGAATAGTCTTGGAATACTTGAAAAGGGTTCATGAAATAATCCTTAAAAAAATAACTTGATCATATAGAAATAAATGAAATAAAAATCAACCAGATATTAATTGGAAGGAATTAAATTGAATTGAATTTATATGAGGAGTTATTTCATTATAATTCCAATAAAATAATCAATATAACCAGATTTTTTGTAAAATCAACATTTCTTTGGCATCATTGATCTGACAATTGTCTTCAGCTTCTCAAACTCTTTTCTGTATTCTTCAGCCTTTTCCATTTATTCATCCTTAGACTTTTTTCATTTTCTAATTATTAAATCCCTTCCACCTAGATCTGAATTCTTTCACCTTTCTCTTTAACCTTTTTTTATTGAGATTGAAAATTTTCTTCTAAATTTTTTTTCTGATTATCTTGTGCTTCGATATTTTAATAGAAAACATAACTATAATTATTCAATGAAACAATTTCAACTCTATAGACATTTAATCTATAAATTTCATTGAGTAGAAAATTCATACTAGCTTGTAAATATGAGATATATTTATTCTTCTTTTCTCAAGTACTCTATAACTATCCAAGATGTTTAACCCCAGTGGCCATATCTCTTGTAGGACTATTGAAATAAATATTAGTTTCATCCAGATACTTCATTAATTTTCCATGATTATTATTATGAGTCTTGATGTATTCATCAATACTATGAGGCCATTTGAAAACCTTATTACAACTCTTCCTATGAGATTCATCACATTCATTAAACACCTTAAAATCCTCCTCTAATCGTATCAACCTCTATGAAAAATATTTCACTGAATATAAATATTTATATGTATTCACTACAACCAAATCACCTTTGTTTCTAATTTTTTAAAATAGTTATTTATTTTACCAATCCATTTAATTTATGATAAATGTAATCAAAACTCTGAGCTATAATCATATTCAATGATTCTGTTTCTGATTGAATGTTATTGTGACTGGTTTTGATCTCTTCATAATCTAGTTTATTTTTTTCTTTATTTTAATATGACTTTTGTTTCCAATAATAAATTTCAATTTATTCTTCAACAACCTTTTTTATTTTATTCATCCTTCCTAGATGAAGAAACAACTTATTGAATTGATAAAGTCTTTTGTTTCTCTTGACTAACTAACTTCTATTTCTAACTTACAAAATTATATGATTGTTTTGAAGATTATCTAGAGTTCCTCAAGTAGATCTTATTGGAAGGATGGTTTTCTTTATTGATACTTTTATTTAATCCTTCTTCATGATCCTTTTCAACATTATCATTTTCTTCTTATCTATATTTTTTTATTCTTCTCCATATTCTTATTCTTCTAATTCATTTTCTTCTCCTTATTCTATTTATTATTCAAATTTATATATTTGTTTGAAGATAGTTTATTATTTAACACCATCATCACATTTCTCTATATATTTAATAAATTATTCATAGATCAGGGACATCATTCTCAAATTAGCTTTTCCACCTAAAAATTATTCTTTATCATCCACAACTATTTTTCCATTATCTGTAATAGAGGGAACATCTGCATGGACAGCTTAAAACTCATAACATTTCAAACCAATATCAAGAGGTTAGTAATTTTTTATAAAAATCCGAAACTCTTTTCAACAAACTATCACATTACTATTGTTATCGTAGTTTCTTATTTGGCTTATTTTTATTTTCCTCTTTTTTGAAAGTATCAGCTATTTAAATTTTTAAGGCTAAGGATTTAGTATGACTGAGTCCAAACTATGGGTATCCTATTTTCCTTTTATCTTTCTTCATTTTCCATTCTTGATCTACTATATCAAAAACATATTTTTTCTTATTTTCTTTGTTTTTAGAGGGATGGAAATTTGACTTACTTTTCTTAACAACTTTCTCATATTTTTGTGTTGAAGAAGGTTCTTCTTTCAATGTAGAAACTTATGTATTATTCACAGATATCTTTATTTGTGAATCAAATACAAGCTTCATCATTTATATTGTCTCCTCACTTATTAACACTACCATTTTTCTCACAGTCACTAGCGTAATTTCAATGTTGAAGTGCCTCATACTTGATGAAATCATCTTACTAATAATGGATAAGAAAATTATGTTCTGAGGCTCAATTGATTAGGATTTTTTATTCTTGATATCCAATAGTATAAAACCTTCCAATTTTATCGTCCTTATATTTATAAGCTAATCCATAACAAAGATGTTTGATATATTAAAAGTATCATTATCTCCTCTTCTATAAATCCTAAACCCTTGCATCCAAAGTGACAACACTCTATGATCTAGAATTATATGGGTAACTTTATTCATGTCATCATTTGATAAATTCTTGAAAAATTATTTTTCAACTCCTTCCCTTTGTAAATTACCCTTAAAATATAGAATTTTATGATATCGTAAAAATGAATCTTCTTCATTAGAATTACCTAAATAATCGGTATCAGACCTATGTTTCATCTTTTATGTTTTATCATAAATTTGAAAAGAAATCATGTCTTTTCCATTTTATTTGAACAAACATACATAATCATAAAATTCATTAACCAAATATAGATAGAACAAATCATAGTTGGGATCAGACTCTTATAGGGATAAGGATTCCCATCCTTGAAATTATATCATTCTTTACAAAGACAAATTGTACTTATTTTAAAATGATCTTGAAACTAAAATTTCTTGGAATAAAATCCCCATGTTGTAATATTTCACAGGAGACATTGTATTCGGATAAAAATAAATTAATTAATCATTAAAATAGAATCATACTAAGAAACATAAATTGAGTAGTGATTCATGGCATGAAATTCTGAAATATCAGATCTAGGACATGAAGGGGGTCACCTATATATAGGCAATGGAATATAATGGTTAAAATTCATAAAATATCTAATATCTTAGATTTTAACTATTTGATCTAATGGTTATGATATTTACAAATTAAAGTTTTTAAAAATTTATATATAAACTCTTGAGGTTCTATAAAATTTTATCATATTGGGTGAATAAATTTTAAAAATAAAAAAATATCATATTGGGTGAATATAATTAAAAATCAAATAAAATAAAAAGAAAATTTTTATAATAAAAATAAACAAGATTAAAACTAATCATAATGAAATAGTATAAAAACATAAGTGAAGGACTATTAACATTTGAAGGCAAATCATCGATATGATAATTTGTTCTTATTTTTTTTAATAGAATATGAAAACAAAATTATGAGAATTTGATTATGAAAATGTGATTACAAAAATTTGGTTATGAAAATCTAATTACTAAAATCTGTTTATACATATCTGATTATGAAAATATTAGTATGAAAATATGATTATGAAAATCATTCAAATTGGATTCGGATTAAACATGAGTATATAAAAATTTAATTACAAAGTTTGAGAAAAAATTATTATGAGTAAAAATAACTCATTAGGATATAAATTTTTATAACTAAAGAGTTTGAAGAACTAAAAGTTTTGTAAAAAAACCATCATATGTACTCCACCTATGAAAAAGGAGTAACCTAATGTAAGGATATTGTTTAAATAACAAGTATATATGAATGACAAATTTATATTAATCATTCCTATATTTTACTTAATTTATTAAAATTTATCGAAAGGTAGTGGTTTTGTAAAAATATATACATGTTGTTCTTACATTCGCATGAATTATAAAATGATATCTTCTTTTTGTGTGTGATCCCTAATAATGTTATGAAAAATGTCTATATTTTTCTCTTGAAAGTGGTGTGCAGAGTTTTTAAATTATGGGAATCACATTAGTATCATCGCATTGTATTAATGTTTTAGTGAAACTCATTCCATAATCAGTGAGTGTGTTTTTTATCCACAATATTCGAGCAAAAAAACTTCTGGCTAATGCATATTTGACTTCATAAATGTAAATTTCTACAGAGTGTTGTTTATTACAAGACCACAAAATAATGAAAATATTATTAAATGAAAAGTTCCACATTTAATTTTTTTATACATACTACAACCTCAAAATTCTGCATCTTTGAAATATTTAAATTCAAAATAATTTCTAGAAGAATAAAAAAAATCCTAAATTCATAATTCCCTTTAGAAAATGAAAGATTCATTTAACATATTTCAAATGGGATTCTGTTGGATTTTCTTAATACATTGAACATAAGAATATAAAAACATTAGGTCTAGATAATTATCTATTAAGTATAGTAAACTTCTTATAATACCTATGAATATTTTTTGATTAACTAGTTTCCCAACATCATCAATATCAAGTGTATTTGACGTATCAATTGGAGTACTAATACTTTTGGTATTTTTTTATCCATAATTTTTAAGTTGATATTTTATATACTTGTGTTGAGATATATTAGTACCTTCTAGTCTTTTAGAAATTTGAAAACCAATAATAAATATCAACTCACCAATCATACTCATTTCAAACATTGATTTGATAATATTTAAAAAGTAATCTATTAATGATTTTAGAGTTGATCTGAATATAATGTAATTAAAATATATTTGAACAATCATAATGTTTTTGTTTAATTAATTTATAAAAAGAGGCGGATCAGGAGTTTCCTTTACATAGTTGTTTTGTAAAAAATCATGTAAATATATAATATTATACTCTAGGGGCTTATTTAAGTCCATATAATTCATGAGTAAGTTTAAAAACATATTTAGGATATTTTGTATCTTCAAAAACAATGTTTTGTTCAACATAAACTTCCTCTTGTACATATTCATTAATTAAATAACACTTCACATCCATTTGAAAAATTTTAATGTTAAATAATCCCACAAAGGATAAAATAATATGAATATATTCATGTTTAGATACCAATGAATAGTATTTTTCATAATCTATTCCCTTTTGTTTGATTATGGAATTTATAAATAAGTATTGATTTATTTCTAAAGATAATTCCATGTTCCGCACATTTTTTTCTGAAACCCTATTTTACTCTAATTAATAAAGTTTCATTTGGTCTTTAAACCAAGTTCCTGACATTATTACTTTAAAAATCATTAACTCCTATTACAGTTCTTCTATCCAACACTTATCACCTAAATCCCCATTAGGATTTTTTGATTAAAATTGGGAAAAAAAGTAAGACTATATACTTCATTCCTAAAAGAACTTCCATTGCTAACTATTTGATTAACGTCACCAATTATATTATAACTGGGATGATTCCAAAGAAATAACTGAATTATATTTTTTTAAACATGTTCTTCAACAAAAGATAGAAAATAATATTTATTAAATACTTTGAAATAATTTCTTGAGTACTTTTATTATAAAAAATACTTCTATCGAATGTTGATAATTAGTTTTGGAAAACACATATGATGATGTTTGTTGAGTTTGTTTAAAAACAAAAGGATTTATTTAATCAAATGTTTCATGTATTATTTCTTCAATAGAACAATAATTTTTATTAAAAACTCTATATGACATAAAATTTTCATAAAAACCTAAGAATATACGTTCATCATATTTGGGTGTGAATGTGTTTAAGTTATCTTTGGTATTCAATATGAATACTTTTCATCCAAATACTCTGAAGAATGAAACTTTTTGTCTCTAGAATTTCGACAAATCATAATAAATTTTATTAATAAAAGATAAAATTAAAAATTAAATTATTTTATAAACGTTAGTAATAACTAATTCAGTCCAAAAATATTAGTAATTTAGTTTTCACTCAACATGGTTATTGTTATTTCTTGAGGAATATGATTTCTTCTTTGAACAACACCATTTTTGTGGGGTTATATGTTATGCGAAGTTATGTGTAATTGCTTTATTACTATAAAAGGTTTTAAAATTGAAATTTAAATATTTGAAACCATGATCACTATGAAAATTTATCAAGGGAAGGTTGTTTTCATTTTTAACATTGGATAAAAATGTTTTTAAATAACAAAAGGCTTTATATTTATTTGCTAAAAAATAAAACCATGTATATCTAGTGTAATAATTAACTGAAAAAATACATTTTAGATTCCTCTAATACTTCTATTTTGTGTAGGACTGAAAATATTTGTGTGAACTAACTACAAAGAACCTGAAGTTGAGACTTCAATAATAGATTTAAATATTAACATATGTTGCTTTTTGAATTGAAAAGGATCCAAAACTTTTGAAGAATAAAATCTATGTTCTGATAAGTCCATAACATGTATTTTATTTTTAAAAATATATATGTTTCAAAGGATATAGTATCCTAACATTCTATTCCATAACCATAATTGATTTTTCGTTGCACTAAGCCAAGATAGGTCTTAGATCCTAAGGTATTATAGGTTTAGTGTATATATATTCTCATATCGATTGGTAGAAAGATTTAATTCATCCTTGGAATTATATAAATACATTTATCATTCCTAAAATTTAGAAGTTAACATTCAATACATAATTTAATTATTCTATTAATATTTTTCTTAAGAACTTTACAGAAAAAATTGAAATTAGGGTCGTACCAATAAGAACAATATAACATATACTAATAATCTCTCTTTAAGGATTATCTCCAAAGGTAAATTTCCCACCATTAATATTTTAAAATAAAAATTTATGTCCAATAATATATCTAGAACACCCACTATCATTGTACTATGCATTCATGTTATTGGTACTACATTATTTTCCTCAAAAAAACAATTAGACTTTTGAAAACCAAACCTTCATCCGTCCTGAAATGTTAGAAAACAAAATTTTAGGAATCCACATTTGTTTTGAAAAAATTATATTTTTGGAACCCTAAGGATTAAATTTTATATAAAGAACAATTATTTTCTCAATTTCCTCTATATTTAAATTTAGTACAAAAGGGGAAAATTTTAAGAATAAAGAAATTATAATAGAAAAAAATGTTTTCTATGAGTATATTCCATTCCAAAACTCATACCACATGGATGAATTTGTTTATACATTTTATCAAAAAATTATTTACCAGAAGTAAATTTAGATAAATGTTTCTTTAATGAATAAATTTTTAGATTTTAGTTTTACCACAAAATTATTATCCACATCTATACTAGTTTTTGATATTAATTTCTGAAAACTAGTTTTCAAACTATCCTTTCCAAAATCACATTTTCTAAATCCTTAGAAATTTTATATTATTCTGTATTGGATTTAACAAGATATTTTATTAGGTGAAATATTTAATTTTTTAAAATAAAAATTCTTGAATTATATTTCCCAAGTTATCATTATACTTATCAAGTTTTTTACAGACTTTACAATTTTCATTTTCTAGATGTTTTGCAATGATAGAAACTTCTTCAAAATATGGTAATGCATTAACATCACTATATGGGGAGTATTCTTCATCCAAAGGCGTAGAATACTTCTCCTTAAGATAATTTTCATTTAAATACGTATTATTTATGGATTAAGTGATGTATACCTTGTCCATAAAAAATTTATTCGAAATAGGCACTCTAGCAAGAAGACCAATATTCCTTCAATATATAATTTCATTATTTGTGGAATTCATTGATAAATCACCTCCACTAGAAATCAATGTGTTTTCCGCATTAAGAAATCTATTTCCTATTTACTAATACAAATTATTCTAATTCTTATCAGAATGTCTTTCCTCTTTGTCTCTTCCTTTTAACTTGGGACAATCAGGTCGAATACATCCTGCTCTTCTACACTCATATCAAGTAACATCAGAATTGTTATTTTCATTCATATCCTTGTTAGTTTTATTGAAATGATATTTAAAATATTTCTTTCCAATTATCTTATTCATTCATCAAGAAACATTAGATAATTCCTTCTCAGATTCATTAGTATCACTTGAATGTGATTGGATGATAACTTTTTTCTTTCTTGAAGACTTAATAACTTTATCAAGAGTTTGAGCTATTATTGAATTTGAGGTTGTACTAAAAGAAACTGTACTATTATTTTTATTTTACTTATCTACATCACTTTTGAATATTCCTTCATATTGTAAGTGTTCCGAAAAGATCATCAAGAATGATATTTTTTATCTTCTTCGATTCATCAATGGTTATTCTCTTAGATTCTCACTCATTGGTCATGATGTGAATTATCTTTTCAACAAGGATTTAAAGTTATAATTCTCTCTAATAGAGATTTTAGACTATTGATTATTGTTTTATAATATTATTGTTCTTTTGAAACTCGTTATCAAAAGGGAATTCAAATTCTTGATAGTTAACTCTAATCATTTCTATTCCAGTTTCAATGACTTTTAAAGTACTAAAATGATTAATTTCTAATTTATATCAGATATATTGGAATATTCACAAGAAGAAATCTGATTATAAATTCTCCTTCTCATATAACACAATAGAGTATTTTTAAATATGTAACATAAATTGTACCCTTTCTTTTAATGATTTGTAAAAGCAGTCACTTCCTTTTTAGGAATCTTGTAATATCTAGTTAACCTAAAAAAATTGCAGACTCTAGTATTTATAATGAATGTATTCATTTTATCTCTCCAGTACTCATAATCATCTCCATCAAAAATAGGTGGTCTATTTGGATTTTCGTTATCTATTGACCCAACATAGAATCCTACCATCTTTAAAAAAATACAAAAAAAACATATTCCATAATACTTGTTAGTGTAGTAAATATATATAAATAATGTTTATAAATAATTATCTAACTTCCAAAAGTAAATAATATAATTTAAGAAAGTATAATCAGTGGAATCCTCCTTTTATAGGAAATGTGAGTATCAGTATTGTAGATACCTGGCTCGGATGCAAATTTTTGGATAAAAATGTATATAAAAATGGATAAATATAATAGGGGTGAATTGTAAGTTTAAAAAATTTGGTTTTTAACCTTAAAAGAAATGTATTTTAACATGGTTATGATAATAATATTTACAATACCTATTATGTATTTAATCGGTGATAAGAAATGGCCCTTGGGTATGATAGACAATGTATCACAGCCACGTAGATTCTGATATGTATTTAACGATTCATAAACAGTGCTTAATCATATTCACAGTAGAAATGATTTAATTAGAATAAGCACAGTAAGAATCGTAATCACATTGGTTACAAAAAATCACAATATAACAATAGTGATGATTCTATCATAAAGAATATAGAATTGTATTTAGAGTAATATCTTATTCAAAAAGTAATACAATGTAAAAAAATCATATCAAAATTAAAGATATTACGATATATAATATACAAATAGAAATATGAATATAAAATAGTTCACTTTCAAATACAAATAAAGTCAAAGTAAAGAACCTTCACTAAAACTAGTAAATGAATATAGTTATTCTAACCCAAAAAAGAATGGTATCCAATTACCTAGGATAAAGGTCCCTTTTTATACATATAAGAAAGTGTGTATTTCTATTACCAAGGAAATATCTCAATATGAATATTGGTATATATTTCTATCCTCACAAGCCATCAATATGATGATTGGATTTTCTTTGTTTTCCTACCCCTGATAGCCCTTGATATGATGATTGGATTCCACCTTACTATTCCTATGAGCCCTCGATCAATAAAGAGATCATCACCTCTATCTTACTATCTTAATAAGCCCTTGATCGTAATCACTGCAATTAAAATCGCATGAAGAAAATACAATATATTCTTTAGGATAAAACCTAACAATTTTTTATTAAAAAATACTCTCTTTAAAGCAATACAAAAGACCAGGAACAAGTTATTCATGCTTTTTACATATTAGAAAAACGAGGGCAAAATCATATTGCACACGCTCATGAAAAATGATGTCAATCATTATTTTTGAGCTCTTTAAATGGCCTAGAATTTATAGGAATCTTTCCAATGTTCATCTTGATATCCAAAATTTAAATTTTCTCTATGATTTTCACAAGGACCTTGACATATGGCACCTCAACAGTCCTATTATAACTGAATTCATGACATCATTTTGACAATATACCATTACATTGTAAAGAGTAATGTTTTCCAATATGATAAAATTGTTTTTCATATTCAAGATTAAAAAAATCAATCTGATGGATTTACTTTTATATATCATTACAAGGAATTGTCTAGATAAGGATTAGATTGTTTATCAGGTTTTAATCATTCCAATTATTCTCAGTTTCATGATGATTATGATATTCACAATGTCAAATAATGATTTTTTTCTATAATACTTTAAAACTATTTCAAAGTATGGAAATATTATATGTTTTCTATAAAAACATTATAAAAATACTTTGTAAATAAAAGAGTTAGTAATTAACTATTTAAAAAATATTTTTTGATTACCAAAACAAAAGGAGTGGAGAAGTTATAAAGAAACTTTTAACTCAACACCTGACACACAAAATAAAAGAAAAATAAAGATTCATGGATGGTTAAGAGATAAAGCTAAAAATGTTAAAAAGATTCAACTACCTAGATGTAAAAAATATGGGAAGAATCACCCAGAGAAGTGTCTCAAAGTAACATGATGATGTTTCAAATGTGAGGTGACATAAGCATTATAAAAATCAATGTCCTAAGATAAAATATTTTAAAGGAGATCAATAAGATAATATGAATTAACTTTTATCATGGTTATATGTTGAATATAAGAAAATAATGAATAAAATATAAAAGGTATGTATTATTTTAATAGTTTTTCTTTTTTTAAGGTAGGTTGAATGATTATATTAAGAAAACTAAATCTTATGAAAAGATTAATATTTTTTGTTATATGAATAAATTATTAAGTAAAAAGATGATAAATCATGGTTAATGGATTGTAAATAATGTTAAATGATTGAAGTGAATGAATATAGGGTTTCGATAGTTGTGATGTAGTGATATACTATTCAGGTGTTGTTAAATTTAAGAATAATCGTAATTTTAAAGTAATTGATACCCTTCAGTGGTTTGATGTTATGACATACCTTTACTAGATATTAATTGAGATTTAAAATATTTTTCAGGTATATGTAACTTTAATAAAATCATTTTCTTTTGTTTAAATTTTACTTGATGAAGAATGAATCTATATTTTTTAGCCATTACATGAATTTAATTGGTAACCATATTGGTTAATATGATGATTGATGTTGTATTAATTATGGTTAATTTGGATAAAAAGTTTGTCATGTTTTAGAAACATATATTTTTTCATAGAGATAAATTTTTTATTAAAAAGTAATTTAGTGACTATTCAATTTATGTTACTTTTAAATAAGTTTACTATATTAGGAATATTTATGATTAAGGTAAATAGAAATATTATTCACTGTGATTGGATTTCTGTAGGAATAATGGTTGAGTAAAATTTTGGAATCATATGTTATTTTTTTGTAGATTTATGCTAATTCAGGTTATTTATTGAATAAACTTTCATATTTTTGAGTTCATATGATTAGAGAATATGAATTTATTCTATTTGAATTCATGATCGATTAATGTTATTTGGATATTAATGTTTTGCTAATCTTGTAAGAATAAATAATCAAATATTTCTAATTTTTTGGTTTCAGCTTTGGTCTGGTATAATTTGAATATTTTTATTTTTTATATCTATAGAATGATTTATATAGGGATATAGGTATAATATTTTCTTATGCTAACATTTTTTTATTTTATTGAATGTCTACAGATATGAGGAATAACATTTAGTCTCTTTTATGGATACTAGGATCCATTTAAGGTAAATGTTTGTGCTCCAAGAATAAAAAAATCATCAGGATAATTTATCATTTGGAATATAAGATAAATAAAAGATGAATAACTACTCAAAGAACAACAAAATTTTGAAATTATGTTAATGGAATATATGAAAATCAAGTATATTATCTAAAATTATCTATTTTTATTGGTCAAAATGAGTATCTCAAGAGGGGGGGTGAATTGATTACCCAATAAAAATTTCTGTTCAAAAAGGATTTAAATAAAATCCCCTAATTAATTTAAATACATCCCAATTAGCCAAAATAAAATATTGATATAATTTTTTATCCTTTAAAAGTTTCCTCAAATATTGATTAGGTCCCAGTTGAAACAATTTTGAAAAACTACATTAACTTTTGAAATCAATTTACAAAATCAAAATATTATATGAGCACTAATAAAGACTAACTATCAATGTAGTTGTTTTTATATTTAAAACAGACTTGGTTTTAATGAATTAAAATAAAACAAACAAAAAAACACATAGTATAAAATCATTACAAGAGGTTTAGTCTCAAGCTGAAACTTAGTGCTTTCCATTTGGGAATCACCTGTAGAAAAATGTTTATATAAAAGAAACCCTTTGATCCACATCCTGTATCATGTATACAATAGTAAAATAACTTTCTAGGCCACATAAGACCTCTTAAATAGTAATCTTGGGAGTATGAAAGATAACATGAAACGTCCCACCACACCTCATTGCATTGAGAAATTAGAATGACATTACATGGCCTTAAGAAACAACCCCAATACGCAAAAGGCTGGAAATAAATTTTAATGGCCTTCAATACTTTTGGTGGTGATTTTCATAATAAAAATAAAACCACTAACCAACAATCCCCACCCAAATAACCACTATATCATTCATGATAATAATCATAGACATCTCAAAATTTTATTTATCAAAATCATACTAAAATCAAGTGCCACAATAGAAGACTACAATATTAAAGTAAACTGCAAAATACAATCTAATAACACTCAAAAATTACCATAAGACTTCAAGAACCATAAGATCCATGCTCTAACATAACCAAATAGCCCAATTATCATGATTTAATTTTAAAGATGTGTGATACTTTACCTTTTACCATTTTTTTGTAAAATAAATATACAAAGGCCCCAAAGTGCCAATGTAGGGGTGAGTACTAAAACTCATTAGGTTTTCCCCAATAACATTTAAACTCAAACCACTAGGAAAGAATGTGTTAGAAACATTTATATAAAAAATTAATATAAAAAATTTATAAAACAATTTATATAAAAAAATAAACAAAATTTATTGTAAATAGTTTTCTAAGGAAAACAAGTAAACAATTTTATAAAAAAAGTTAATATTCCATTTGGGAATAAACCCTTCTTTTCCACATAGCCATACACCCAACCATGCATGAAATATATGGACCTCCCTATACTCGTGAGTGGTGACTCATCCCTCTAATAAGCTATCACTTAGTGGACCACATTTACTGGGGTACTTCATGTCCTTATTCATCCCATCCTGTTGATGGGTGTACTTTACCCACTTATCCATCCCAATACATATGAACACATGCCAAAAAACCATCTCAACCCATGAAAAATCCAAGTGTTCCAAAACTATTTCTATAAAACATCATTATTTTTTATTGAAACCTATTTTTCCCAAGCAGAAAAACCCAAAAATATTTTAATATCATTATTTTAAAAAAATGTTAACAGAAACACTTTTCAACAACACAGAAAGTTCCCAATTTCTACAAATCATCACTCAAGAGGGTATTAATAATAATTTCACAATGTATAAATAATCAATTTCAATTAATGAAAATAATTTGAGACTAACCCTTCATGTTCTAAAATATAGAAGTTGAGAGTGAATCCACATACCTTGAGTGTTTTGGAAAAAATGATAAATATTAGGGAAAACATAAAAAACAGGTTGAATATCCATGAACATGCCTTATATCTATTAACCAATAAAAGAAGACCAAATATAAACATATTTGGAATCCATAACATTACAAATACCAAAAGTGGGTGTAGATCTAATAAACAGAGATAGGTGGTGATGTAAATCCTAGAAAACCCCATGAATGATTGAGAACGATGACTTACCCAAACAATCGGGCTTGAATGCACCAAGTAAAGGCTCTGTATCGATTCCAATTTATTATGGAGAGGTTCTCCAACCGTTGAGAGACCAAAATCTTGAGTTATAGGTATTTAAGAAAAAATGAGTGAGTTAGAGGGTAAAACTAGTGAGATCCAATTTTTGTGGATCTAACTTTGACCCATGCATGGTTTAGTTGCATGGTTAGATAAAACATTCACTAACTATGCTCTTGATTCAGTCTTAAGAAATACCTCAGATGTTTGGTGTGCTTAGATTCCAAACTGTGTGTCAACCGTACCAAAGCTCTGTATCCAATATTTTCACCGCACTATAGGGTTTCTCATAGGCTTCCACACAGTTTGGACAAACCATGCACTACCCATGCTCCCCCAATTTTCCCTTGCCTCCCTGTGAATGGTTACCTTCAAGTGTTTCATTTTTTCCACAAACCATCCACCACCTATGAACATGTAGAAAACCCCGAAAAAAATACTTTAAAAGTTTCACAAAATCTCCCAAACATCACCCTACCACCTTTTATAAATAAAAAAGTGTAAGAACACAGAGCTTCAGTTTTAGGTACGGATCTCTTTTATGGGATTTTTAAGGAAAATGGAGAATCTGGAAATTTTCAGAGTACACGCCGTGTACTTTATGATCACATGTTGTGTACTCCTTGGCCACTCTAAGCCGTGTGTTGGCCGAGACTGGGCCACACACACGGTGTGTATCTGGAATTTTCAAAGTACACACTATGTACTTTATGAGCACACGCTGTGTATTCTGGGTCACTTAGAGTCGTGTGTTGGCCGAGACCGGGCCACACACATGGTGTGTAGGGGTGACATGGAGGCCGATTTTGGCGGAGTACGGAAAAAAACCACTATATGCCATGTACTTTAAGAGTACACGTCGTGTACTTATTTTTATTTCATTAATCGACTGGGGGTTGCGGCTAATGATTGAAAACATCTTCTTCTCCACCTAATTTCATCCAGAATGAACGAGGAGGTCGTTTCTTCTCCGAGCCACTGATCCTTCACCGGTTCTCTGAATCAAACTCTGTCAGTTGCAGAAGAATCGCAGCGGTGAGTTCTTGGTTCTTCTTTAGCCTCGTTTCCTGATTCTTCCTCTCGTGTGAGTAATCTGAGGTTGAAAGTTTTAGATGTTTTTGTAGATATAATCCATTCTAGGTTGATTCACAGGCCTAGGTTCAAGTATATTGATCTCCTAGAATCGAGGTAGGTAGTTTTTTTCCGCTACGTTGAAGTTCTTTGAGTTTTGGTTGAAAAAGTGACAGATACCCATATATCAGGTATCACGGGTTAGGGTTTTGATTCTGTTTATTTATCTGCCTTAGATTGCATGGATGCTCGAGGTTACTAGATGATTGATAATTTCTTGTTAGCACGTTTGAGGATCACCCCATGGGTGTTTCCCTTGTTTTGGCTGTTTTTTTATGGTTGTCCTGGTTTGCCTATGAGGTAACCCCTATTGCATTTCTAGTATGCATGTTGACTTGATTTCAGGTATTGGCTGCTGTTTATATGCTTGTGGATGCATTTTTTAGCTATTAGCGAAGTAGTTTTTTACCTTACATAGGGATGCTAATAGTCTATTACACACGACTGGACTGCTCAGGGCCGTGAGAACCTGGTGCGGGAGATCAAAGAGGGAATAGACGATTAAGTGCTTCCCTAGAGGGTCTGTTGGTTTTAGTTTCGTACGCAGGACCTACGGGAATCAAACATTGTGATTCCCAAGAGCGTTCTTAGTTTACCCACACATCGAGACCACAGAAGAAATTAGATTTAAGTGCTTCCTCAGAGAGTCTGTAGCTATTATTGCAAGACCATAGGTGAATTGACGTAAGAGCTTCCCTGAGTGTCTGTGCCTTGTTTGATTACAGGACTGTAGGGGTCTGCTAGTTTAAGCCACCCAGAGAGTCAGTGTGTTTTCTTGTTTGTTGGTTGTGATGATTCCACCAAGCCAAAGAACAAGCTTGGGTTTTGTACTACTTGTATTAGGTAGTCTTTTTAGATACCTGTTGTGTTACTAGCTTATCTTGGAATAAGAAACTTTTCTGGTTTTTCCTGGTTGTGTAATTGAATGAATGTGAATGGTAATTGGTAGAATTTTTTACTGCATTGTTTACCTATACTTTTTCTATATCACTCACTGATAGTAGGGCAAAAATCTTGTGGTGGTTGACTACTGCGATTAGTCTCACACCCTGTTTGGGTCCTGCTTTTCGGCCCAAACAGATTATATGGTTGCACGTTTTGGTAGGAATTGTGGCCATTCCACCTCAGGTACTTGATTACTGGTCGGAGTTGGAGAGCATGGGACTGGGTCTTGGCCCGCGATGCTGCTGGAATTGCTGTTTACTTTTAGTATGTTGGTTTCAATTGTATTTCGTCATGTTGTTTGCTTACTGCTTTCCATATACGCATGTACCATCCGACATCATTGCTATATCAAACCTTGCTTTTACTTTAAGTTCATTTGTTGTATGCTATTTACTGCTTCCACTATTTTGTATTTTTATTCTTCCTCTGCATACTTTACCAAATGAGGGCATAGTTTCCCCACTGACTCACCAAGGCCCTCGCTGCTAGTCGTTAGCCTCTGGCCGTTGGGGAAACGCACTTGAGGTCATGTGGCGAACCGGGTATGGGACGCCAGTGGAAGGGCTTCAGATTCGGGTCATTACAAAGTGGTATCAGAGGAGTTTTCTTTTTTACTATTTCTTACTTTTTTGTGACAATAGCCTGGGATAGGGAATAAAATGGGTAGTTAGTACTTAACTGTGCCCAGGAGTAATTAACCCATGTACAGGGAAAAGCTATATTACCTCGTAATTGCAATTTTCAGTTTTTTCAAGAGTTAGAGTTTATTATATTTCATCGTTGGGTGATGAACATGTTCTGTGTTGTTACAGTTTATATGATTATGGTTCTATTTGGTTTTAACCTGATGAGATGAGGGTATTCCATCTCATGCATCATGTAGGCACTGGGTAGGAAATCACTTGTCATGAATTTTACCATGCCATCTAGGGTGCATTATAATTTCATGATGTTGTGATAGATTCCGTGATAGATTATGCATGTTGTTGTGGTAGTTCCTGTGATAGAAATACTTTTTGTGCTGATAGAGTATTACATCTTTTACAGCCTGTTTAGCATGGGCGCAAAGCTCTGGTCTTGGAGGTGTTATGGTCCCTCGAGAATCAGAATTTGGTGAATCATTGTTTTTCATGCTGTTTACTTGTTGTATGCATTGTTATGATGCCAATATTTGATTCGCGGGGAGTATGGGCCCCCACGGATCGGAATTTGGCACATAGATGGTTGCTTTTCAGTGTTTCTGGTGTTCGGAGCAGTTTCAGAGCTACTTCCCGAAAAAACCCAGAATACATGGCATGCACTTTATTCATACACATCGTGTAGTTTTTGAACCATGTTACTATCTGTGTAAAAAAACACGGGGATTCGGAAATTATTCGGGGACATGCCGTGTACTATAGGTACACACTATGTAGTAGTCAACCATGTACCCAGCCGTGTCACTAACAACACGGGTCGGGGAAACTCATGTAGTATATGTCGTGTGTTATAAGAACATGTCGTGTAGGTTTCTTCTGGGTACCTGGCAGTGTCACGAAAAACACGGGTCGGTGTTATCCATCCTTATACACGCCGTGTTTGTTCAGAACACGCCGTGTAAGGGGTTAGTCGTGTGGCCGGCCGTGTAACCTGCTACACGGGCCGCTGAAGCCTGGCCTGTGAACGTCGTGTCATTAGCGCACATTCTATGTATTCTAGATTTAGGAGGACAGTGTTGGTTATCCTTGCAAGGAGACTCGGGTAGGGGAGTGGAGTCCAAGTACATGCCGTGTTTTGTGGACAACATGTCGTGTAGTCTGGAACGTTACACGGCCAATGGTGGTATAATTGAACGCCGTGTAAATGGCTTTAACAAACATGTTGTGTATCTTAAATACACACCGTGTAGTTCAGTTTTTCAATTTAAGCGTTTCTCTCTCCTATTCCCGTTTTTTACTCTTGTGTTTCTGTCCTTGTTAATCCTAACTCTGGAGTGTACTTTTGACCTTTCAGGGTTATGGCACCAAGATGTCCTCTCGTTGCACGTCAGGAACCAGGAAGTGACTGTATGCCTGATACGGCAGACCAGGGACTACCAGTAGTTCCACTGATTGTTCCGGATATGGCACATGCAGTGATTCCGGACACTGGTGCGGACGCTCAGTTCAGAGAGGGTTTCATAAGGTTCATGCAGACCTTTCAGGGAGCTCAGGATCCTGCCCCGTCTATGGTAGAGCTGATGCGAGTCTTCCAGCAGCAGCATCCTGCCACTTTCACATGGGATGGAGGACCTCAGGTTGCAGAGTCATGGCTAGAAACCATGCTTTCCATCTTCGATCATCTGAAGACACCCCCAGACAGATGGTTGAAGCTCGCGACTTACATGCTGCGAGATTCGGCCAAGAGATGGTGGGATTTAGTCTCATAGGCAGGGCGCCAGCGGACTATGGCTTGGGACGAATTCCAGTGTACGTTCTACGACTACATCTATCCAGCGATGTCGAGGGCCAACAGGGCTAGAGAGTTCATGAACCTATAGTAGGGTACTCTTTCGGTTATGGAGTATTCCTCCCGCTTCACTAAGTAATAGCATTTCGCTCCCATTCTGGGAAATGACGAGCTGTTTTTGGCGAGGAAGTTTGAGGAAGGCCTCAAACCAAAGATCATATCACAGGTGCATGTTTTCCAGTTGACTTCTATTACCATGATATTCAACCAGGCGCTGATCACCGAAATAAATCTGAGGGAGACTAGATTTGTTGACTAGGGCGGTTCAGCATCCAATGCTGAGTCATTTCATACTGACAACAGGAAGCGCCACCGAGAGTCTACTCGAGGTGACTCGAGGAAGCGAGGTATATCTTCTGGTAGACGATATCTTCTTTTTGGATATCAGGTGGTGTGCTATCAGTGCGGAAAAAGTAGGCATAAGAATCCTCAGTGCCTGAGGGATCCAGTGGAGTGTCGAGCTTGCGGCAAGATGGGTCACCTACAGCGTTTTTGCAGGGTTCTTCTTCCAGCGGCTAGTGAAGGAGGATCTTTTTCTACTCCTCGTTCAGGAGTTGGATTACCAGTTCCGCAGTGAACTAGGGGGTGGAGTTCCTCAGGTCGTTCAGGCCAGGTTAGAGGCCGCGGACGTGGTGGTTAGGCTCAAGGGGGATCATCTCAGGGATATCAGGCTGCTACACAGGGCTGTGGTGCTGTCCAGGCGTTTGCAGTAGAGAAGATTCATCGGGAGCAGGATCCTGGACCTTCCACAGTTCAAGGTACGATCCTAGTAGCCTCAGTTTTATCTTCTTCACTTTTCGATACCAGAGCTTCTCATAGCTTTATTTCTGTGCACACTGTGGAGAGACTTAGACTCACTGCCCTTACTTCTGAGGATACCTTGGCACTAGGCACTCCCTTGGGACATATAACAGTTAATGTGCATCAGTGCAGGGAGTTCCCCCTTGAGGTTGGTGGGTGTCACTTCATGTGGGATCTTTATGTCCTGGAGATGACAGGTTATGATGTCATTCTCGTAATGGTCTGGCTAGTTCCTTTTCGGGCCATTGTCGACTGTTATCACCGTAGGGTCAGTTTCACGTCACCAGAGGGCAGGTCTTTTCTTCACAAGGGTGAATGGGATGTCCAGTAAAGCAGAGCTGGGCCAGAGCATCATGGGTTGGGCTATGTTACAGACCATATTTCTAGTTTATATCTGGATGATTAGGGGACCTCTCAGATGAATTTTCCTCCAGTGGTTGATCGCTTTCCAGATGTCTTTCCAGAATACTTCTCAGGTTTGCCTCCGGGGTGTGAGGTAGGCTTCTCGATTGAGCTTGTGCTAGGAGCCGCACCAGTGTCCATACCTCCTTATAGGATGGCTACGCCTAATTTTCAAGAGCTCAAGAAGTAGTTGGTGGAGTTACAGGCTAAGGGTTTCATCCGACCCAGTACTTCCCCTTGGGGTTCACCTGTGTTGTTTGCGAATAAGGCGGATGGTACCTTACGACTTTGCGTGGATTATCGGAATTTGAACCAGTTGAAGGTCAAGAACCAATATCCCATGCCGAGGATTGATGATCTCTTTGATCAGCTTCGAGGATCTATGGTGTTCTCGAATATCGACTTGAGATCCTGCTATCATCAGTTGCACGTTAGGCCTTCAGATATACCCCTGACAACCTTTAAGAGCAGGTATGGCCTCTATGAGTATACAGTCATGTCGTTCGGTCTTACGAACGCACCGGCAGTTTTCATGGAACTGATGAACCGAGTGTTCCATCCTTACTTGTATTCCTTCGTCATGGTCTTCGTGGATGATATCTTGGTGTACTCTCATACTCGACACGGCCATGCAACCCATCTTGAGATCGTTTTGTGTACACTGAGGGAGCATCGACTTTATGCTAAACTCTCAAAGTGCTACTCTTGGATGGATGAGATTCACATCTTGGGTCATGTCATCTCAGAGACAGGATTATCTGTAGACCCATAGAAGGTGAGAACAGTAGTCACCAGGGAGCAGCCGAAGAATGTCTTCGAGGAATGTAGTTTCTTGGGTCTGGTTGGTTACTACAGGCAGTTTATACAGGACTTCTAACGCTTAGCAGCGCCTTTGATGGGCTTGACTAAGAAGGGTGTGAAGTACGTTTGTACAGAAGCTTGTGACTCAGCCTTCCAGGAGCTGAAGGGGAGATTGACTTAAGCACCGATTCTAGTTCTTCCAGAGCCGGGAAAGAGTTATACAGTTTTCGGTGATGCATCTGGCATCGGTCTTGGAGCAATTCTTATGCAGGAAGATCGTGTTGTCACATACGGATCTCGGCAGTTGAGGCCACATGAGAAGAATTATCCTACGCATGACCAGGAGTTGGCTGCCGTTGTTCATTCTTAGCGATGTTGGAGGCACTATCTCATTGGAGAGCATTTCTTGGTATATACAGACCACAAGAGCCTCAGGTACATATTCATGCAGCGTGATTTGATTCTAAGACAGCGAAGGTGGGTCGAGTACCTACAGTCCTTCGATTTCGAGCTTTCTTAAACGCCAGGGAAAGGAAATGTTGTGGCAGACGCACTAAGCAGGAGGACTTAGTTGCAGGCAGTTCAGGAAGCCAGCAGTGAGTGGCAGCTCATGGCTCTGTTCTCTGAGATGCATTTGGAGGTTCACGATAGCCAGGGTCAAACGGTTCTTTCTTCTGTAGCTGTTACCTCTACCCTTTTTGATCGAGATCGAATGAGGCAGCTATCAGAGCCTGAAGGTCTAGTCATACGAGAGGGTGTGTCAGATGGAGACCCTACTCCAGGGTGGACGGTGGGCAATGACGAGGTGCTACGTTTTCATGGCCACGTATGGGTTTCAGTAGACATACGTGAGGAGCTGATGCAGGATATTCATGCTTCATCTTGGGCAGTTAGTCCTCGTGTCACCAAAATGTACCGAGACTTTCACCGTCAGTATTGGTGGCTAGGTATGAAGAAGCATGTGGCTGGTTTTGTTATGCGGTGTTCCACCTGTCAGCATGTGAAGGCAGAGCATCAGCGACCAGCGGGGCTTTTGCAGCAGTTACCCATTCCTAAGTGGAAATCGAATGATGTTGCGATGGAATTTGTGACAGGTTTACCGATATCGCTTCGAGGAAATGATGCAGTTTGGGTTGTAGTGGATAGGCTCACAAAGGTTGCACACTTCTTGCCGATAAAGGAGACCTTCAGTGTTGATGAGCCGGGATGGTTGTACATCCGAGAGATTGTACGTCTACATGGAGTTCCACACTCCATTGTTTCAGACAGGGATGCACGTTTTACTTTACACTTCTGGAAGGGGCTACAGAGTGCGTTGGGTACACAGGTACTTTTGAGTACAGCATACCATCCCCAAACTGATGGCCAATCCGAGCGCACGATCCAGGTGCTTGAGGATATGCTCCTAGATTTCATTCTAGACTTTGGCGGTTCTTGGGAGAATCATATTTATCTGGTGGAGTTCGCCTACAACAACAGTTTTCAGGAGACTATTCAGATGGCATCTTACGAGGCTTTGTACGGTAGGCCATGCCGATCACGTTTATGCTAGCTAGAGGCAGGAGAGGCAGCTTTACTGGGACCTCATCTTGTTCAGGAGACCTCAGAATAGATAGAGTTGATTCGGAAGAGGATGGCGATAGCACAGTCTCGGCAGAAGTCTTATGCGGATCAGCGGAGATGACCTCTGGAGTTCAAGGTCGGGGATCAGTTTTTCCTACATGTCACACCGAGGTTGGGACACAAGAGGATTCAGAGACAGGGTAAGCTTTCACCGAGATACGTCGGGCCATTTGAGGTTCTGGAGAGAGTCAGTCTGGTTGCTTATAGGTTACAGTTACCTCAGAGATACGAGGCTATGCACAACGTATTTCATGTTTCTCAGCTTTGACGGTATTTCTCAGACCCATCTCATGTTTTTCAACCCGAGGAGGTTGAGTTAGAGTAGGATGCATCTTTCGAGGAGCATACTATCGGGATTATTGATCGTAGTGCAAAGGTACTTCGTGGCCGGTCTATTCCTCTGGTATGGGTGCTATGGCAGCACGGCCGTATATAGGACGAGACTTGGGAGAGGGAGGCTGATATGAGATCATAGTGGTCGGAGTTGTTCGAGGTTCCTTCTTCTACGCCTTTCTAGGGAAATTCGGCGACGAATTTCTTTAAGGGGGGAAGTTTGTAAGAACCTGGAGCTTCCGTTTCAGGTACGGATCTCTTTTATGGGTTTTTTAAGGAAAAATGGAGAATCTGAAAATTTTAAGAGTACATGCCATGTACTTTATGAGCACACACCATGTACTCCTCGGCCACTCTAAGTCGTGTGTTGGCCGAGACCGGGCTACACACACGGTGTGTATCTGGAATTTTCAGAGTACACGCCGTATACTTTATGAGCACACGCCGTGTATTCTAGGTCACTCGAAGCCATGTGTTGGCCGAGACTGGGCCACACACACGGTGTGTAGGGTTGACGTGGAGGACGATTTTGGCAGAATACGGAAAAAAAACCACTACACGCCATGTAATTTAAGATTACACACCGTGTACTTTTTTTATATCATTAATCAAACCGGGGTCGCAGCTAATGATGGAAAATGTATTCTTCTCCGCCTAATTTTTTCCAAAACATCCGAGGAGGCCATTTCTTCTCCGAGCCACCGATCTTTCATCGGTTTTCTGAATTAAACTCCATCGGTTGCAGAAGAATCGCAGCGGTGAGTTCTTGGTTCTTCTTTAGCCTCGTTTCCTGATTCTTCCTCACGTGTGAGTTATCTGAGGTTGAAAATTTTAGACATTTTTTGCAGATATACTCCGTTCTAGGACGATTCACGGTCCGAGGTTCAAGTACATTGATCTCCTCGGATCGAGGTAGGTGGTATGTTGCCCTATGTTGAAGTTCTTTGAGTTTTGGTTGTAAAAGTGTCGGATACCCATATATCGGGTATCCCGGGTTAGGGTTTTGATCTTTTTTATTTATCTGCCTTAGATTTCATGTATTCTTGAGGTTATTATATGGTTGATAATTGCTTGTTAGTACATTTGAGGATCACCCCATGGGTATTTTCCCTTGTTTTGGCTGTTGTTTGCCGGTTGGCCCGGTTTGCCTACGAGGTAACCCCTATTGCATTGCTAGTATGCCTATTGACTTGATTGCATGTATTTATTGCTATTTATATGCTTGTGGATGAATTTTGTATCTTTTAGACAAGTAGTTGTTTAACTTACTTAGGGATTCTAATAGTTGATTACGCACGATTGGACTGCTCAGGGCCGTGAGAACCTGGTGTGGGCGATCAAAGAGGGAATAGAAAATTAAGTGCTTCCCTAGAGGGTCTGTTGGTTTTAGTTTCATATGTAGGACCTATGGGAATCGGACTTTGTGCTTCCCAAGAGTTTTCTTAGTTTACCCACGCATCGAGACCACAGGAGGAATTAGATGTAAGTGCGTCCTCAGAGAGTCTGTAGCTATTATTGCAAGACCATAGGGGAATTGACGTAAGAGTTTCCCAGAGTGTCTGTGCCTTATTTGATTACTGGACTATAGGGGTCTGCTAGTTTAATCCACCCAGAGAGTCAGTGTGTTTTCTTGTTGGTTTGTTGTGATGATTCCACCAAGCCAAATAACAAGCTTGGGTTTTTTACTGCTTGTATTAGGTAGTCTTTTTGGATACTTGTTGTGTTACTAGCTTATCTTGCAATAAGAAACTTTGATGGTTTTTCCTGGTTGTGTAATTGAATGAATGTGAATGGTAATTGGTAGAATTGTTTACTGCATTGTTTACCTTTACTTTTTCTATATCACTCACTCATAGTAGGGAACAAATCTTGTGGTGGTTTCCTACTAGGATTAGTCTCACACCCTGTTTTGGTCCTACTTTTTGGCCCAAACAGATTATATGGTTGCAGGTATTGGTAGGGATTGTGGCCCTTCCACCTCAGGTACTTGATTTCTGGTCGGAGCTGGAGAGCATGGGACTGGGTCTTGGCCCGCGATGCTATTGGAGTTGCTGTTAAGTTTTAGTACATTGGTTTCAGTTGTATTTCAGCATGTTGTTTGCTTACTACTTTCCATAGACACATGTACCATCCTGCATCATTGATATATCAGTCCTTGCTTTTACTTTATGTTCAGTTGTTGCATGCTATTTACTGCTTCTGCTATTGTGTATGTTTATTCTTCCACTGCATACTTTACCAAATGAGGGTAGAGTTTCCCCACTGACTCACCAAGGCCCTCGCTGCTAGTCGGCAGCCTCTGGCATTTTGGGAAACGTGCTTGAGGTCATGTGGCGAACCGGGTACGGGGCGCCAGTGGAAGGGCTCCGAATTTGGGTCATTACAAAAAGCATAAATAAAGGGTTAAATACCAGAAACGAGGGGTGCTACATTCTCTATACCATTGGTATTTCTATCCCCAAAAAGTAGAAAACCATCAGAGTCATTAAATATTCCTGTAAATTGAACTTTCATTTCCTTTTAATGTTACCAAGTCACTTCTTGAATATGATTATGTTTCCACAAAACCTATACTAGATCATTGATTTTTTATGTATACCATTTAATCACATGTTTAGGATTAGGATGATACTTTTTAAAATGAGATAAGTGGAACACATTGTACACTTCACTGAACAATAGTGGTAATTATAATTGATATTCCACCTCTCCCACCTATTCAAATATCTCAAAATGGATTATGTTTCTATAAGATAACTTTACCTTCTTCCCAAAATGTTGATTTAAAATCCTTGGATAAATCTTCAAGAACACATGTTCACTCACTAAAAATGAACATGACCGTCGATGATGATCCACATTCGATTTCTGACGACTCTGTGTTGTCTGCATCCATTTCCTAGTCAACTGAATCTTCTATATTGTTTCTTGGACAAGGATATACCCAACTAGTGAAATATGACATGTTTCCACCCACCAAAGTGTAGAGTGGCAACCATTCCCACACAATGCCTCAAATAGAGCCATATATATTGAGCCCTAGTAGATGTTGTTATATGATAACTCCACAAAAGGCACATGGTATTCCCATGATCCACCCAAATCCATTACACAATCCTGTTACATGTCCTATAATGCTTATATAAACCTTTTGGATTACATGTCCCTCTAAGGATGATATGACATACTCATAGTTAACTAAGTCCCAAGGTATTTTTGTAATTATTTTTATAAATATTAGGTAAACCTTGGATCTCTATCAGAGACAATCAAAAATGGGATTCCATGTTTCTTTGACAATTTTTGGACAAAGATTTTCGATAGATATTCCATCATATGAGTTTTATTAATAAGGATTAAGTGGTTCTACTTTGTGTGCCAATTCACAATCACCCATATGGTATCGAGCTTCTGCACTGTTCTTGGGATACCTGTAACAAAATCCATAGCTATATGTTCCCATTCCCATACAAGAATAATTAAATACAATAACACAATTTTTGGTCATTGATGTTAGGTCTTAACTTGATGACAATTTAAGTATATGGATACAAACTCTTTCATCTTCCATAACATGTCGATCCACTAAAACTCTACCTTTAACACCTTATACATCTTCTATATTCCAAGATGGACATCCCATATAGAATAGTTGTTAGAATGAAGAACTTTTTCCTGAAAGGAATAAGTATAACCATCCAATCTCGAATCCTCAACACTAAACTATCATCCCGCCTCTAACCCTCTATGGTCTCCCTAACATTGAGTTTTTACCTCATATTGACACATTTTGCATCGAATTTATATGAAAAATTTAGCAGCATTACTAAACCAAGGACCACCAAAACTATAAATAGGACCACAACATCATAATGGTCTTCACATTACACATGCATGTCATCTAGGGCCGATATCAGCTACAACTCATGTGAAATGTCTTTTTTCAACTAAGTGTACAAATTTCTGCTTAACACATCATCCACAGGATTTTTTTACCCTGTGTATAAATCATGTAAAAGTTGAAAATTTGGAGATACTCTATCCATATTCATTTCCTCATATTCAAATAACTTTCTGAAAAAAAATTCCTTAAGCTCATATGATCTCTGAACATAATAAATTTCTTACCAAAGAGATAATGGGACCATGTTTTTTAAAGAATCAATGAAGGTATCATACTCCAAATCATGTTTCAGGTTGTTCTTCTAATAAAATATTAACTTCATTGGTCCATAAGAAAAAATATGGTCTACTTTCATGATAACACACCCCAAACTAGATGGTGATGCATCACAATACAACACATACCCTTCATCTGATTCTGGAAAAATCAAGATTGGCGTGGATGTAAGGCGAAACTTTCTCTTGAAAACATTTCTAATATTCCTAAATCCATTGGAATGGAACATTATTTTTTATAAAATCTATCATTAGCAAGGATAGTTGGAAAAAATCATGCACAAAGTGACGTTAATAACCAGCTAGTCCAAGAAAACTATGTATCTCAAAGAGTTTCTTTGATAGTTTCCAAGATATAATAGATTATATCATTTCTGGATCCACTAAAACACCACTTTAAAAAATTACATGGAAATGAAAACCAGTCTCTTGTATCAAAAAATCACACTTTTATAATTTTAAATACAAATGATGTTCTCTCAATCTTCACAACATTGTCTCCAAGTGTTTCTCATTCTTGGGTTTTACTCGTGAGTACACCAAGATGTTTTCTACAAACACCATGAAAAAAGAATATAGATAACATTGAAATATCTTATTTATCAATACCATAAATACTGCTGGTGAGTTTTTAAAACCGAAAGTCATTAACACATATTCATAGTGGCCATATCTACTTCTATAAGTCGTCTTCAGAATATCATCCTTCCAAACACACAATTAGTGATATCTAGAACACATGTAAATATTTGAAACCCACTATGATCCAATTAATTGATTGAACATATTGTCAATTCATGGAATTGGATGCCTTTTCTTTATCGCATCTTTTTTAATCTTATGATAATCCACGCACAGTCGTAAAGTTTCATCTTCTTTCTTCATTAACATAACTAGGGCTTCCTGTGGAGACATTCTTGGATGAATGAAACCCTTTATTTCCATCTCTTCCAACTACACCTTTATCTCCCTTAATTCTTTTGGTGCCATTATATAAGATGATGTTGAGATAGGACTATTAACCAGAAGGAGATCAATCAAAAACTCCACTTCTCTCATAGCTTGAAACCCTGAGAATTATTCACAAAAGACATCCAAAAACTAATCAATAACTCTCAGAAGATATCTTCTACCAACCTCTTCCATTGGTGCCATGGAAAAAGCCACTAAATAGTAAGATATCATTCTCATATTTGGTTCCAACAAACTCATTGCACCCTTCTATTCATCCCATTATCCTTTAAAGATATTCTCAACACCATCCGTGGATGTGAAACTAACTTCTCTTTTATGAAAGTCAATGTGATCCTTAAATGTTTTCCACCAATCCATACGTAGGATTACATCATAGGCATCCATATCTATCACCATAAAGTCCCATTTTAGCTCAGCTCCATCAACAGTAATAAAACATTCTCTACATAGGAACCCTCAAAATTATCTTTTCCCAATAAGAGTTTGAATTTTTATCATCGAGGGAAAAATATCATGTTTTAAACTCAAAAAATCATTATAACGACAAACTATATTGGAATGAAATGAACCAGTTTCAAACAATACTTTCATAATAATAGAATTCAAAATAATTTAACCTCTCACCATAGATGGTCTTTCCAGATCATTAACAACCACCTATTCAGATCCATATAATTTCTTTATCATTGAACGTTGTTATTTGTTTCCCTGTTGAGATTAACCTACATGAGGAGTCATGGTATTCCAAGAATCACCATGGATAGCTCTTTTCTACTAATTAGATTGGTTTTGTTGTCCTCATGTCATCGAATCATATGATGTCTATGAAACATGAAATGTATCTCGAGCACCTGACATTGTAGCACTGTGGTAATAGTTTTGATGATTCCACATCTGTTTGTAGTTGTGGAATGCTCTAGGTTGTTTTATACACTCTTGCTTTATGTGGTCCAGTGAACCACATTGGATATATCTTACATTTCTCTTAGTTCATGGAGTATGTTTTGTAGAGACCCAAAGCTTGACGTACATGGACATTACATTAGTTTTGAGGAATATTTAATATATAACAAAAAAAAGACACACAAGGACCGTAATAGTTTAGTGTCTTTGGAAACTCGGAATATAAACTTCTATTCATATTGAAATATCTTCAACAACTCCCATAACGATCTTCCCCTTTTTGTTTCCTTACCTAAAAAATTTCTTTATTTCCTTGGGCAAATAAAACATAAAAAAGGGTGAGCTCAAAAGCTCAGTAAGGGAAAACATAGATAACATAAAACAATCCATAAACATTTGGAAGCAAAAACCTAATCATGAAATTTAAACATCAAAATCTTGAGCGAAGACATAAATTGTGGAAGTAATTAAGGCATATATCATAATAGAACATTAACCGTGAAAAAATATAATGGGAATAAAACATGTAATTGTGGCAACCATTCATCACATGTTATGATTTCCATAGTAGCAAAGGCATTTCTGCCAAGACCATCTTAGTGGAAAAAGTCCCTTTCTGAATCGAGTTCACTCCTCATTTCAGTCTTGTAACACTGAACCAGATTAACTTACCATTCCAGCCATGTCTATCTCATGAGAGATAAGTCTTTACCCAATGCATTGGAGGGAGATATAGGTCCCACCCATCTCATAGTGAAATCATTCTTACTTGTGCCACAAAATAAACATACATCATTCATAATAACCCAATAAATAAAATGGGTTTCATAAACATCATACCATCATCACATAATCCATATAAAAGAAATGGATATCATTTCATCATAAGAAAAGTGAAACCATGTAAATCACAGAGACATTATACTTGAAACATACACATATGAAATAATGCCATCTTAGATGAATAAATGGTTTTGATAAAACACTTGAAATGAATTCTTGAGGAAAATATCCTTTCTTCTTCAAAATCAATTTCTTATAACAAAACGTCGTGCAATTTAAAAGAAAGATATTTTGTTTAAAATAGTCATGAAATCTTTTGGAAGAAGCTTCATGAAAATACGCCTTTATAAAACTGTAAAAATCCTTTCATGTCGTATAAGTTAAAAAAATATTCTCCTCGTACTTTTGTCGGAAAAGTCAAAAAGTACCTCGTAAAAGAAAGATTCCATACATACCAGGTAGTAAAAGTCGAAAATGGGTAAAAAGGAATTTAGACATACATGAAAACACTTTTATAAAACATGGACATGGATGATCTCAATAACCCAATAAATACTTACGAATAAGCAAACTTGGATAAAAATGAGATTTGCAAAATTATCCCTTACCTTAGGTCCGATATGCTTCGTACGTTTCCAAACCTCCTGTATAATAATTTAAATAATGTCATTGACTTATTACAGAATCATATTCATTGTTATGATATCATATATGGTTCACTTATTACTTTATATTACCCGTTCTTTTGTAAGTTCCATGTTAAAGCAGCGTTTTGGTTTAAATCGTTTTATTTATCGTACGTGTTTGGACTTGTTGTTCTTGACATTATTACTTATATCCTAATTTACTTAATTCAAGAATGTAAAACATGATTATAATATATATTTCAGTATATACATATATATATATATGATTGATCGATTAAATGAAATGAAATACACCGTTCATGGAGACGGTAGGCCGTACGTACGCATGAACGCTGTTTTCGTTTCCTTATTGAATTGAATGAAATTAAGTAGATGACATACATAAAAATAAATCCAGTATCATTATTATGTCATATTTTTCATGATTACTTATTATATATACTTTATAATCATTCATGAATGGTTAACATGGAGAATGAATCTCATCGCGTCGTGGAGACGGTAGTCCATACGTACGCACGAGCGATGATATCATTCCCATGATCGTGGAATTGTATTGGAGTGTATGTATACTATTTCAGAATCAAAATCACTTTACAATAATCATATATAGTTATTATTTATACCATTATACCCATCCAAGTAAGGTGGTGGTGGAAAATAGATTACACCACGGCGTGGAGACGGTATTCCGTACGTACGCACGCGCGGTGATTTTGTTTTCCATATGATGGATAGATGGTGAAATAGGGTTGTTTCATACTTATAATAAAATATCAGTATATGAGTGATACTTATGTTATTACTTCATAATTAGACAACTAAATAAGAAGAAGTGGAAGAAGAAATAAAGTTGAACGAATCGGTAACGAACAATCCCTCTTCTTTGAAGTGCCTCTTTGAGACCTCCTCTTAGGACACAAAAATTGGTCTTTTAAGAATAATAGTACCTCTAGGATGTTTCTAGGGAATTGTATAAGAGAATTTGTCAGGGGTTGGCCGATCTTGAAGGCTCAAAGTGGTGTGAGGAAGAGAGGGAGGAGGTGCCCTTTTATAAGGGTGGAGAGGGACACCTTTGAAATAACTAAAACTATTATTTTATTATAAAGTCATATTCGGTTTTTAATAGCTCCAAATTGAGTTATTTAGGATATAAGGTGGATATGGGTCGAAACCCTCTCATCCAATATAATTTAGACAAGTTTAGGTCTCTATTTTAACCTTATCATTTAGATTTAACTTTAAGTTAAATAATTTTTCTTTTACCGTGTCTTCTTGTTTTCTTACACTATAAGGTTAATAATCTTACTATAACAAGCCAAAAGAACCCCAAGTTGTTTATTATTAATATATATAACCTTATCTACGTCATTTTGTCTAACCTTAGATTTTTAGGAATAAAATAATAATTAATAATATAATATTTGTTTTACAAACTATTTTATGTCAATTTTGACACTATTTGGTAATTGATTTTTTTGAAAATGATAACAGAATGATTAGTTCTAAAAAAGTCAATTAAATCAATAGTAACATGTCATATTAACATAGAAAATTATTTTAATTCATAAAAATCCTCAAATTACATTTATTTGGGTATTTATAACATCAATTATGTCAATATCTCATTAATAATATAATTACTGCATCATAATTGTGTCATAAATAAATTAAAATAATTTAAAGTCTAAAAATTACAAATAAAATACCATTATGTAGGGAATTTTTTTATCTTTCTAATGAATATTTATAGTTGAATTTGTTTTTGTATAACCTTATATTAAAAATGATTTACTTATTAATCTTTGATTTTAACTATTTTAACCCATCTTTAAATAAATAAATAATAAATGTCCTAATCAAATCCTAGTGGGCCTAAATGGTCATATTTTATTCCTAAGGTTGTTTTTGGTCGAATTACACTTATCCAATAGAATTACAACCTGTGTTAGGGTAATAATAATATCATTTTTACCCTTAATTACCTTATTTACTTTTAACCGTGGTAAAAAAAAGTAAAAAGTTACTATTCACCAAAAATTATTTTCATCTCATTGAACCACATTTTACATACTGACATCAACCATGTCTCTCGGATTTTTGAAATTCCACTCACAGAAGCGGTAAAATTATGTTTTATGTGAATTTGGAAATTCTCCTAGGAGGTGGGTAAAAGACGGTCAAAAGTTTAATAAAATTTTTATATATCTAAAATTATTATAAAATGACTCTAATGAAATACATTGAACTTATATAGGTATTATGTGTCAATTTTGACCTAAAATAAATTTAAATATAATAAAAATTATTTAAATAAAAAGTCGGTTTTTAAATAGTAACCCAGTGTTTTCACTATTCATCAAAAATTGAAAGTTTTCAGAAAAATACCAAAATTTCACCCTAGGAAAATTTAGATATTCCGAATCCAAAAATGAATTCAATTTTGAAAGTTGAAATTTACAAAATTTCAAAAAATGGTTACTACTATTCATAATGGCTAGTTTTAATAATATTTTAATAACATATCGTTGTTTAGTGAAACTCGGTATTGCGTACAACACACGCTATCGAGGAAGGTCGCGATTGCATGTAATACAGCCAAGTTAGGGTTCTGTTTTGTGCAAGACTCCTTTTTTGTAGTGTATGACACAAGACATCAATAAAATTAGAAAGAATATTTTTCATAAAATCTCGGGGTGTTACTTGTTTCACTCGTCTAGTCCCCTAATTTTGATTCACACCCCATCCTTGGAAGTAAGTGTCCCTCTTCATATTTCTCCCAAAATTAGTGTTACTACTATTTCCAGTGGGTATCAACATACATCCTCCACCCATAGCTCATGAGATATCTCTTTTATCCACCATATCTCTTTTCATCATCACTGTATAGTCTGTAATACATAGTCCAATTGTCTTCCAGTGAGTCTCCTCCTTTATCTTTGATTCAAAGATGTGTTCCATAAAGGACACAAAAACTGCAACCTTGAGTGAAAAGCGTAAGAAATTCATGAGTTTTTATGCATACTCAGTGACATAGAGATTTTCCTAATTCATGTTGAACAAGTCTGTCATTATTTGAATATTGAACATTTGAGGATAAAATTTCTTCATAAAAAATTTCACAAAATTTTCCAAAATAAGGCCTTTATTTTCTTTAGCATGCACCGATAGATCACACCATTGTCATTAAAGATCCTTGAGCATGTATGTCACCAGTTTGACTTTTAACTCCATTGGAGTGCTAATGAAATCGATGATATGATTCATCCTATTCAACCACACATTTGCCTTTTCTGGTTCAGAATCGCCCCAAAATCTGGGTGGATTCTAATTTTGTAATTGGACTGAATGGTCCACTTTCCTTGGATCATTCCTCTTTTTACCAATGTCCAAATCTTGAAATTATTGGATGATAATTTGAACTAGATATTGGTCCAACTGTGGCTTAGGTGAAACCACATTCTCCGTTTCTTATTTTGATTCATTTCTACAACACCTTCTGGGTTCCATTTTCTAAACATCAACAAACTCCATAATTCTCACTCTATGTTAACTTAGGGATTAACAATTTCAAATTATACCACCAAAACTATCACAACATTTCTTTCCAAAATCATCTTTTTCCACATTCAACCATTATTGAAAACTTTAATCTATCTTTTTTTTAATAAACCCATTCTCAAAATACATCCACCATTTGGTTTTGTTAATATTTAATTTGAAAATATTTTCAATGATTTTTAAAAAATATACACTGTTACGCAAAACATAAATGATTACTCAAAATTATGTATATACTCCTAGTTAGAATTCATCCCTCTAATGCATGAAAATCTCATCTCATTGTCTAAACCCATGACGACGATATCTTAGAATCCTATAAGTTTCTGCAAAACACATAAGTACCCAACTTCCTGTTAACATTAAGTTCAGCATCAAAAGGTCATCTACATCATGTTATGGTCTATATTTTATTTCCAAACAACCCTACATATTTATACCAACCCGACATAAGGAATATACATGAATGAATTCAACTCCAAGTCTGACATAACTAACTATTGCTTGTCCCAAACAGATTCTGGATCGAACAAAAATAATACCACTTTTGATGTTTCGACCCTCCTCCATCGATTGAGAATGCAGAAGGACATTTATTGTCCTTATGCAAGATCCCCATGGTGTCAAAGGCTGTTAATAATTGCCTAAGTGCTTCAATACATTTTGGGGGTAAATTTTCCCTTTAATAATAGAACCACTAATCAAACATCCATTGCCGATAACCAAATTATGATGCATGATAACAATGAAAGACAACTCAATATTCCATTTATCAAAATCATACTAAAATCATGTTCCACAATAGAAGACTACAATATCATAGTAAACAGTGGAAGAAAAACTAATAACACTCCAAAAAAACCACAAGACTCCAAGATCTACAAGCTCTATGATCCAACTTCACCAAATATACCAAGTATCACAATGTGGTGCTAAATACATGTGATACTTTACCTTTTACCATGTCCCGGTAGATGACATATGAAAAAGAACCAAGGTGCTAAAGCAGAGGTGAGTACTAAAACTCTATATGTTTTCCCCAATGAATTCCCAACTCACTCCAATAGGACTGAACATGTTATAAACATGTATATAAAAAAATTTATATAAAACAATTTCTAAAATAGTTTATATAAAAATATAAAAAAATTCATTATAAATAGTTTTCCAAGTTAATATTGTAAAATATTATTTAAAACATTTAATATTCCATTGGGGAATAACCCCTTTCTTTCTACACATCCATACACCCAACCATGAATGAAATCAATGTACCACCCTATACTCATGAGTGGTGAGTCATCCCTCGACTAATACATCACTTAGTGGACCACTTTGATCGGGGTACTTCACACATTTATCCAGCCCCACATTTTTATGGGGGTAACTCATGATCTTATCCAACCCAATACATATGAACACACACCAAAAAACCATGACAACCCATGCCAATTCGAAATGTGATCAAATTATTTCCATAAGACATCATTATTTTTTTTAAACCATTTTTTTCATGCAGAAAAACATACAAATATTTTAAAAACATTATTTTAACATCATCATTTTAAAATCATTTTATGGGAAACACATTTCAACCACACAACAAAGTTCCCAATTTCCAAAAATCAACAATGAGGATTGTTTTAACAATAATTTCATAGTTTATAAATATAAATTTAAATCATGGAAAATAATTTGAAACGAAGACATCAAGTTATAAAATAGTGGAGTCGAAAGTGAATCCACCCACCTTTAGATGTTTTGGAAAAATGATAAGCAATAATAAATATGTTACAAAACTGGGTTGAATCTTTAAAATCTAACCTTAGATCTCTTCCCCAATTAATAATAATACCAAATCTAAACATATTTGGAATCCATAACATTATATTTACCCACATTAGGAATAGATCTATGAAACTGATAGAGAGGGAAATGTAGATCTAGGAAAACACAAAGCATGATCAAGAACAATGAATTATCTTGAGAATTGGACTCGAACGACCAAGAAATGGCTTCAGATCGACTTCAATTTACATTGTAGAGGTTATCCAACCATTGAGTGACCAAAATATAATGTTAGAGCTATTTTGGGGGGAAAATTAGTGTGTTAGAGGTAAAAATGAGTGAGATTTACAATTTAAGGATATAACTTTGACATATGTAAAATTTAGACATATTGTGTGATAAAACGTGCTCTAATAATGCTTTGTTATCTGTCTTAATAAATATCTCACATGGTTGATGTGAATGGCTTTAAAACTATGCACCGACTGTTAGAAAAACTATTTATCCAACATATTCCACACACAACACGGTTTCTTCTAGGCTTCTGCATGGTTTCTACTTGGATTTTGCATGGTCTGTACAAACCATGCATACCCCATTCACCTCCCCTTTTCCCTCTGAATCATGGTTCATGTTTTCCTCCAAGTGTTGCATTGTTTACACAAATTGTGCACCATCCATTCACCTGTAGAAAATCCCCAAAACTGTAAATGTTCCTCAAAATCTCCCAAACATCACCCAACTCCCTTATATACATAAAAATCATAAATAAATGATTAAATACCAAAAACCTAGGGTGAAACATAATAGGACACACTGGTACCTCTTCCATAGTAATCATGGGAAATATGAGTAAACCTTATTTAAGATGTTTTCTAACTGTCTTATAGTTTAATGTAAGAGAAATTGGGGGGGTAGAAATACAAAGTGTACACACACTGATCATAATATAAAGATAAATAAACAAATAGAAAATATAAGAGATGAATAAATATCATTTATTTTTGTATGATATTATTGGTGGCTTTTTAATCCTTGAGTATAGTTAGAAATGAGGCTCAAGTCAAGTTTTGGGAATTTTTATTAGCATAGAGTGTCATAAACTCCTTCTATTCAAATTATGGGATTTGAATGTTTATTAGGCTCTACTCTCAGAGTCATGTTCAATAAATATGCATCATGTAGGTACTTATTTATTTTTTACAATAATTTTCATCTCTTGTGTACATGAATTTTATTTATAAGTGTATGAAATCTATAAATCATTTTTCATGAGGGAGTCTACTTTATCTTTTAATAGCATAAAGTATAGAGTATCATATGAATCCTATTATTCTCATACTATAAGTCTAAAATGAAATTTAATGCCATTCTACAATATCTAATGCTTGATCATTAAAATATTTTTTAGTATTAAATTCAATAATGTAGTTGTTAGAGTAATTTAATTCAAACTAATAAATAGAAAAATAGTGACGGTGAGTCCTTTGAATAGTGAAACTTTCTATAGAAGTCTATGTCTAGTGGTGAGACACACATTGAAGGTGTTTGAGTCTTGATGTGAGACACACTTTAGTGGTTTCTGAGTTTGGTAGTGACTTAGTTTGGTTTTGTATCATACTGGTGGTGACTCTTCTGATTATTAGGTGTCTTCAACACTTTACCAAATTTCTATTCAGGCGGTCAATATTCTAAAAATATTTCATCTTAACACATATTAAATTTATTGGATAAGTTTTATGTCATATATGATGATGATTCGTTGCTGGTTGTTACTCTTTTACAAACTTTTTCAAATTTTCATCTTGGTTACATCCATAGTACTGAATAAAATCTATCCGTTAGTGTTTTAAATGCATCGAAATTTAACTTTATTGGCGAGGTAACCTCTAGCATTGAGTCATCCTTGGTGGTGACTCGTGTCAATAGTGAGTCTTTTTTAGAATTAACTGAAATATCTCCAATTTGTCTTATAAAATAGAATTTTATTTTAAAATATAAAACTCATTAATTAAATAATAATAATTATTTGGTCATCATTAAAACAGGGGTTCCAATAACCTCAAAAAAGGTGATAACAATATCACCCTTTTTAATGATCACAAATCATTGAATTTTATAAACCATGACATAGAAGAGAAAATATAGTATGAGAGGTATTTGTTAAGATAAAAATCATATGGTATCTAAGGAATTAATAATGTAATCTGTAAAAATATAATTAATGAAAAAAAATAAAATAAAGTCCATAGAATATTTCACCCTCTTTTGGGATTTTCAGAAAATGCACAATAAAACATGTAAAGTAAGAGAATAGAAATGTAATACCAATATAATGTCCATTAAGAAACTCAATGAAAGTATAGATGAAAAATAGTTTCAATCCAAAAAAAATTACAATAAAACATCCCTATCAAATACATAGTGTATTATCAATGATTCTTTGGTCTGGGTAAAGATTCAAAAGCATCTTTTTCCTTTCCTTTGTCTAGAAAATAAGGATTAGTAGGTTAGGATGAGGTAACATCAAGGATGGTAGTAGTAACATCAATCATATCATGAGTCCCTATAATTATTATTGATCTAAGGTATTGAATATCTTATTAATAAGATAAAGAAAAAGGCTAGATGAAATATCGAAGAGGTGTAGCAAAATCTCTAGTAATACCCAGTCTAAAGTGAACGGGAGTAATAACTGGAGGGGATAGATAATATATAACTATAATGGCCCTGTGAGACACAAAAGATGTTCCTTAAACATGTAAATATATTTTCATCATTTTTATTAAATCCATGATTATGTTTCCACATCTATCCATAGAACTGATGAAGTCTTTGTTATCTTCCATAAACCCTTGAAGAAATGGAGTCGTAACTATTAACTTGGTCAATTTCTCTTTGAATTCTTATGACACTTAAGAAATACTCATATTCTCAGTAATAAACATAAAATGTGCATTAATATAATTCTTAGTAAAAATACTTGAAATATATTACTTTATTTCTTTGATTGTGGTTTATTTTTATGCTCTCATGTCTTTTGTGTATTCTCGAATAATTCTATGAGCATGATCATAGTCACGTTCAAGATTTCTGAAATTTTCATCACATATAGAAGGTGAAAAACCTAAAGGACCACTTTAAAGACCAATACATTCTTCTCACATAACAAAAATGATCACGTCTATACCTATAGATTGTGGTTGAGTAGTAGAGGTATAAGGTTCTGAAGGAAAATTCTCCATCCTCTCAAGAAAATACTACATATAAGTAGAAAAGGTTGTCTACATCCCTTATAACATAGATATCATAGACTCCAACTCACTAAAAATTCTTCTATTTTCAATATCTACTTTCTATATGTGGTGCATCATTTTTTGTTGAATATGACGTATCACCAGCTCAAATAAGTATCCTGAATAATTTTATCTTAACATTTAAGTCAAAAATGTTGGTTCTTTATCAATAAACCAATATCAAAAATCAACTTTTCTCTGAAATAATTTAAATCATCTTGAGTCAAATCATCTATTGGTAATGTAGGATTAATAACAGATGAAACAAGAATACCATAAGATTCTTCTAGATCCATTATAGCTTAGAATGCCTATCCATCATACTTTTGTGGGATTATATCCTCACCCGAGTCATAGTAGTCTAGAACAAGTCTAAAATACGCTAAATATTTTTTAGACTCCTTAGAAAAAGGGTCCATCCATTTGAAAGAATAATTATCATAATCCTTAATAGGTATGGACTCTATAATTGTAGGCATATCCACAGTAGATACAACACTGATATGAAAACTATCTATATATCATACCTCTTCTCAATAGAATTAATTATATCTTCCATGTGTGCATCAACTAAAGGCTCATCAGTATAAGTCACATCATTCAACTCTACATCAACATTTTTCTCAACATGAGTAGGCTCAACATTCATATGCTCAATAATTGACTACTCAATAGAAGCAACAACCTTTGTCTGCTCAACTACATGATGACTTTCCAAACAAGGAGATTTCTCTCCCTCAACTAATGCTTCTTTTTTCTCTCTTAATGATATTACTATATCCATGATTAATCTCTTAATTTCTTCTAATCTATAACTACATGAATTTCAAGAAGTAATAAGTGATTGAGGAATATCAACCACCTTAGCACTATCTTCTCCACATGGACCATAAAGACCATCAGAACCACCATCATGGTCATCCTCATCTCCATCTCCATTTTCATCCTCACTATTATTTCCATCACTATCAGCATTCTCATATTCTCTGTTTTCTTCTCCTTCTTCGAATTCATTTTCTTCATCATTTTCACCATTTCCTATTCTTCAAAAAACTTGAAATAAATGTTGAATTTTTATTCTCCTAAGACTTCTATTTCATCATAGTCACTTATATACTTCAAAAGATTCTCTATTTTAGGGAGATACCTAGGTGAACTGGGTATTCCGAAGGAAATATTAGGAGATCCATGTGGAATATCATTATCACTTCCTCCATCCACAAGAATTACATATCCTATACATCTCTCGGGGAAATAGCTTCTTATTTCTCATCATAATCATAATATTCAACTACATTTTTTGTTCTAAACCATGATCATGAAGGAATATCAGTCTTCTAGGATGATCTACAGGATTGCATTCACCAAATAATTTTTCATCATCAACCACCCATTTATTTTTCCATAGATTCCAGCTTATTCTCATCCTTCTAAAAATTATCCTTGTGATGCTACAAAACCCACTACATTCAACCCTAGATTCATCATCTTCACTGACTAAACATTTATCTTCCTACATTTTTGAAATACACATAGTGTATATCAAATAATTTGATCTAGAGGTATTATTACTCATCTCTATCATATGATGCGTCTAATATTGGAAAATATTGATTTTCACCATTATTTTCATGGGTCACATAAGGTAAACATCTTGGTATCTCAAAGTGTCAAATTCTCCTTTTCTAGGACAAATCATGTGCTAAATTAACATACAAAGAAGTCCCCACTCACTATCAAGCTCAGTTGAAATCAGTCTTCGAAATATTCCATCACCAGTCAACTCATTAAGTGAATATTTATAAACAAAATCATCACTATCTTCTATAATTATCCCTTGGTAGTCATTTTCTATTACTTAATGTGGTACTCCAAGACATGAATCCCACTACCTTGATGAAAAAAAAATTCATCCATTCGCACTACTTCTTACCTTGTATTCATTTTCCTCAAATTAGTACTTGATAAAATGGTAAAACTCATACACCATCATAGGATAAGATTAAAAATTATAGAAAGAGAACCATTCAACATATTTTTTGTTATATATAAATCAAAACACAAAATAGATTTGGGATGAAAACCACTAAGCTTAAACTTCTTTTTCATGAATGACTACCCCATATAAAAGATCAGGATTTAGAGGATCTAAAGTAGTAGAATGACTAGATTCCCCTTTATACTTCTTTATAGAATGAGACTCATCAGGAAGATAATATATAGATGAAACTATTCTAAAAATGAATATTGGCTCAACAGGTTTAGGTAAAGGAAAAGGATGGTCGATATTTAGGAGGTAAAGGGTCGCAAAAAGAATCAAAAGAAAAGGAACAATGAAAGTGTGAAAATTGAAATTAGATATGTTCAAATTTCTATCATTTAAGGACATAAAAATTTTAAAAAATAAATTTAGGAAAAAAATTTAATTGTATAAAACCTAAATAAATAATTAATAAAAATATTAACAGCGGCTTAAAAAATAGAAAAAATTATAAAGGCGTGAGATAATTTCCAATGTTGAGAAATATCCACATTGAGAAGTATCAATGGAGAGAATTATCACTAGTGTGAAGTATAAATTTTGAAAAGTATCAATGGTGATAAGTATCAATGGTGAGAAGTATCAATTGTGAGAAGTATCAACAGTGATAAGTATAAATGGTGAGACAATCACAACGGTGAGACATTCATAACGGTTATACATTCGCAATGGTGGTACATTCATAATGGTGAGATCTTCACCAATGGTGAGATATTCATCAATAGTTAGATAGAAAACTAAATTTACCCAAAATTTATCATTCCTAACTCATGTTTATTGAAGTTCATTCTCTCTAAATTCAAAGGGTTAGTGAATATATCAGCAAGATGATGTTCTCTACTTTTTTATTCCTGATTGATGTCACCCTTTTGAAAATAATCTCCCAAAAATTGATGTCTTACATCAATATTATTTTTTCTATAATTTTATACAGTATTAATAGAAAAAATTATAGCACTTATTTTGGAACAATTTATAGTGACATGTCGGAATTGATGTGCATAGTCTAGTAATTTCTATTTCATCAACAAAATTTTTGTGCAATATCTACCTATTAATATGTATTCAGCTTCAAAAGTACATACTGTTTTGGAGATTTTTTTCTTACTACACCAAGAAACTGGAGACTTCCCTAAAAGGTGACAAGTTACAAAGGTTATTTTTCTATCTAACATACATCTACCAAAATTTACATCAAAATAAATAACCAAGTCAAAATATTTTCCTCTTGGGTTGAATAGTCCTCAATTAGTTGTCTGTTTGAGGTGTTTGAAAATTATTTTTACATCAATTAAGTTGGAATCTTTTGGTTTTTCATGAAAACAATCACACATACACACACTAAACATAATATAAATTCACTTAGTAGTTAGGTGGAGAATATTTTCATTCATACCTATATAAATGTTTTGATGCATTGGTTTTCCAGCTTCATCAAGATCCGAAATATGGGTAGCACTCAAAGGAGTGTCACTAATATTAGTGATATCTATGTTAAAACTTTTTAAAATATCCTTAGTATATTTACTTTGGTATGAAATAATTATTTCTCTATTTTTTTAAAATCTAGAAACTGAGAAAGAACTATTTCTCACCCATTAAAATAATTTCAAATTCATTTTGCATCATTTTTAAAAAACCGGTACAAAATTAAATTTTTGAAGATACAAAAATAATTTCATCTCCATAAAATTAAACAAAAATACCTTTCTAAATTCGTTTTCTAAAAAGGGAATTATCAGCTATACCTTTTAAAAAACCTTTTGAAATTATAAATGTTTTGAGCCTATCAAACCAAGATCTATGAGATTTTTTAAACCATATAAATATTTTGTTAATTTGAGAACATGATTGAAAAATAGAGATTTTAAAAATGGGGGGTTGTTCATCAAAAACATCCTTAATTATATACACATTTACGCATGAAATTTTGATAGCCATTTAATAAATTTTTAAATATAGATGTGATGCATACACTAGTAGTATTCTAATGGATTCTATTATGGCTACAGTGGAAAAGGTATCTTCATATTCTATTCCTTCTTGTTGATTATACCCTTTTGCAACAAGTCTATCTTTGTTCCTTACTATAATTCCCAATTTATCAACCTTTATTATAAATAAAAATATTTACATATATTCAATATTTCTTCTAGTCTATCAACATGTTCCCATAATTTATTTTTTTAAAATTTATTTAGGTCTTATTTTATAGACATTACCCAGAATTCATCATCAATTGTATCATTTATGTTCTTTGGTTGAAGTTATGATAATAATGGTTTATGTTTAACCAGATTTCTCAGGGAAGCTCCAGTTTGTGTACCTATATCTAGATCTACAACAAAAACATCTTAAGGATGGGACATAAGGGTCCTAACTGATCTATAAAAATAGGGGCTCGTAACCTCATGATTTTCTATAGGTTTAGATTCATGTTCTGAAAGTTCATCAGAACTGGATGATTTTTCTTCTAGTTTTCCATTAGAGTTGGATTGTTTAGAATCTAAGTTCAAATAAGATAAATCAACTTTATGGTTTTCTAAATGATTTCTTAGGAACATGTATATATGTATTATAAAATTTTATATAAATAGACTCTTCCATATTCTTTGTATTTTTATTAAAAACACTAATATTTTCTGGATGTTGAATATCCTTTGAAAATTCCTTCATCACTTTTTGAGGAAAACCTGTCATGATTATCATTAGTGTTAAGAATAAAGAATTTTCAACAAAAAACTCAAAATTAATTAAACTTAGACTTTATATAATTATAAATATAATATGGTTTTTTCTTCAAGATAGGTCTAATTAGAACTCTATTGATTATATAATAGGCTACTTTCACAACCTCTTCCCAAAACTAGGTACGTAAATCATTATCATTAAGTGTAGTTCGGTATATCTCTTGAAGTATTATTTTCTTTTTTTCTATAACTCCATTATAATGAGGGTTATTAAGAGTATAGAATTAATGAATATAACCATTTTGTTTGAAAAAATATTCAAAGTCTTGTTTTTCAAACTCACAGCCATGTTCACTTATTAAGGTATTAATTCTTAGTCAACTTAAATTTTATACCTATTTAGAATAATTTCTAAAATAATAACAATCATCACTTTTTTTTGAAAAATACCCAAGTATTCCAAGAACAATAATCTACTAGTATATAAATAAAATTATATAAATTTAGATTAGAAACTATGGAAACTTCATAAAACTCCATGTGAACTAACTCAAGAGTTTGAGAAAATGAAACTTATTTCTTTAATTTAAAACAAATCTTTTGATCCTTCCATTTTTTATAGTGGTTACAGACGTTGTCATTTGGGAACTCCTATTTTGGAAGATCTGTGACTAAAACATTCCTAGTAATTGTCCAAAGTGAGTGAATATTATAGTTTCTTAGTCTCCTATGTCAAATACAAGATTCTCTATGAAAGTCACTCAAGTAGGAAAAATTTGTAGAAATCAAGGAATCAATATTAATTGTATAAACAATATCATTCATTAAATAATTAAATATTAAATCATTTTTATAATTAAAATCATTAAATGAATTGTTCTAAAATCAAATATAAAAACAATCATCATATAATTGTGAGATTATAGGAAAATTATATTTCAAAACATCAACAAATAGTACTTTGGGAATTAAAACATAATTAGTGTTACCAATTTAGACAAGGATGATGATTTTCCCTTTAGCTTTATCACCAAAGGTGACCTTAACACTATCTATCTTTGTTAGGATCTTGAAATTTTTGTATTCTCCCGTCATATTTCTCAAAAAAAATTGTCCAAGTACCATATAATTTTATACGATATCTTCAATCATCATTCCTACAAATAAAAATTTATAAAAGGAAAGATTTTGGTACTTAGATTTTCTTAGATCTATATTGTGTTAGTAATCACATCTTTAGGAACCCACATTTGATTAATGTGTCTCCTATAAATAGATTTTAATATTTTTTAAATAAAAACATTATTTGGTACTTTAGAAAAATAACTACCAGTAGATATTTCAGAATTATCTTTAGGTAAAAATGTTCTTCTAAATATTATTCTTTGTCCAGTTTGGTATCCTAAATGTGTAACATAATTTGGTAAAATATGTTTACCTATATTCTATATCAGTTTCATTCTTCCATTTGTAAAATCTTCTAAATAATTTGTCAGTTGTTCATTAGAAAAGTTAATTTTAGTATTCCCATTTAAAAACTGAGAATTCTTATCTTTCTCTACAGTAACATTATTTTTAATACTATTATACAGAACATGTTGTTTCTTCAAGACTTTATATTTATCTTTAAGATCATGAAATGTTTCCTCAATCATTCTGAAGTATTCAAACATTTATCCTTGAGACATATCATCTTTATTATGTTCATATTTAGTTTTATCAAAATTATGTATAGATAAAGTATTAGATACATTAGGTAACTCAGAGACATTATTTATGAAGCATGTGGTGGCTCTATTAGACTTATCATTATGTGTTTAGTCAAAGTCACTAGAGCTTCCCTCAGTGGCACTCCAAGTAACATTCATATATTTCATGATTTTTTGTCCTTGTACCGATATTTCTTATTGTATTTTCATTTAGGATAGTCTTCTTTTACATTTCCATTGTGTTTTCATTCATATAAAGTCATCTCATTTGTATTATCATCTCTTTTCCAATATTTATTCTATTTTCCTTTTTTTCATACTTTCATTTATTACTAGGATTCCTAAAGAACTTCGGATTCCTATAAAACGTCTTAAATATTCTGGCTAGACGGGTCATCGACTCATCACTATCAGTTAGTAGATAAATTTCACTGGAATAGTCAGATTATATATTTTCCTTTTTAATATGTTTGGATGAACTTGTTTTGAAATATATATATTTTCTTTTGGGTTCATTATCTTATTCTCTTTTGGCTTTAAATTATTCTACATACATTATCACCATTCTAATTATATCCTTTAACTATAAATTTTCTAATAAAACTGGACTCTCTAATTGACACTAATGTCCCTATCCATCTTTCTGAATGACATCTAAGTAGTCTCATAATTTGATCCTTATCAGAAATTGGATTTCCTAAGGATATCTTGGTCTACACAATATCATTGAACCTAAGACACATATCATAAATTAATTCACCAGGATTCATGTTAAAATTGTCATACTTTTTAGTATATGTATCTAATCTCATATCAATGACACTGGTTGTTCCCTTCTTATAAATATCTAATGTATCCCAAATTTCAAATGTTGTTTTACTAGAAAAAATTATATTAAATTCCTCATCACTTAAAGAAAAATACATGAATTCATATATTTTCAATTGTTATTACATGATAGTTTTGTATAATTATCCCAAGTAATCCTATAATCCTTAGGTAACTCATAATTATCCTCAATAATATAACAAATATCAAAACCAATTCTTTTAATATGAATTTTCATTTTAATCATCCACTCGTCATAATTATTTCTATCTAAAAAATGTTTTATGTTATTAGTATATCCTTTTTTTATATTATACATTTAAGGAATTAAATTTAGAATTAACATAAATTTAAGATCTTTAAATCAAAACTAAATTCATTGTTGAAAAGTTTTTGAAAAACTTTGATACAAAATCTTAAACCTCGGATAAAATTCTTTTAGAGTGAGTATCTCAAGTGGGGGTTCAATTGAGTACCTAATAAAAATTTATGTTCATAATTATTTTAATAAATCTGCTAATTATTTTAAATACATTCCACTTATAAGAATTTCTTATCGATATTGGTATTAATATTTCAAAATATTCCTCAAATATTGATGGGGTCTCAGTGAATTTTTTTTATAAAAAACTGCATTAACTTTTGAATTTAATTTTCTAAATGAAAATCTTATATAAACACTAATTAAGACTAAATATAAAAGTAGTGGTTTTGTTTTTTCAGTTTAACACTTATTATGTTTTAAATATTTAAAATAAAATAATCAAAAACAAAGTCAAACATCAGAAAATGAATGTAAGAGGTTCAGTCTCATGTTGGGACTTAGTCATCTCTACATTTTTATCACATGTTTACAAGTATTTTATAAAAAAATAAACCTTTTTTTATCGAAAACCTAGATTGGTTATACAACAATGAAACAACATTTCAAGCCACACAAGACCTCTTCTACAATAATCATAGGAGTGAGAAAGATAACAGGCCACACAGGGACCTCTTATATAGTAATCATTGGAAATAAGAGTATTTTTTTAGTAGATATCTAAGTGTTATGTAGTTTAAATTAGGAGACATTGTGTGTGTCAAAAAAAATTGTATACACACACTACTCATAATGTAAAGGTAAATAAAAAATTCAGAAATAAAAATATGTAAAAATATTGTGTTTCTTATTATGATATGATATTTTCTATTGACTCTTTTAGTGTAGTTTGAAATGAATCTTGATCCATGTTTCTGGAATTTATAGTTGAATAAAGTTTCATAAACTCCTTCTATTCTGACTGTAAGATTTGAATGTTCATTATGGTCTACTCTCATAGTTATGTTCACGAAATATTATGTATGTAGAAACTATTTAGGTTCATGTAATAATTTCATGCTCTCATGTACGTGAATTTTAAGTCTGAGCATTTTCCCTTTATCTACCCTTTTTTATGAGGGAGTCTTCTTCAACTTTTATCAATAGTAAGAAAAGAGATTCAATCATATCTTCTTCTCCCCATAATGAAAGTATAAAAATAACTTTAATTAAATTTTTCAATAGTTAATACAAAATCATTAAAATACATTTCAGAATTATGTTAGAGAATATTGCTGTTGAAATAATTCAATTCAAAATAATAAATAGAAGATTATTGGAAGTAATTCTTCTAAATAGTGACACTTTCAGGTGATGTATAAGTCTATAATTGAGACACTCTCTGGAAATCGCTGAGTATGGTGGTGAGACACACTCTGGCAGAGTTTTAGTCTAGCATTGACTTAGTCTGGGGGAGTTTCAGGTCAATAGTGACTCTTCTTAGCACTTGGTGTCTTCAAAAATTTACCAAATTTTCATTATAGGGGTGACTCTTCTAAGGGAAGGGCATCACAAAACATACTCCATTTCTTGATTTAGATGTATGTCATCACCAGCGGTGATTCAATACTGGTGGTGAGTCCTTTCCATAATTTTTCAAATTTTTATCTTGGTGACATCCACAATGTTGACTCAAATCTAGTGATGACTGTGTTCAACATTGTGAAATTTCACTTTAGTGGTGAGTTAGCCACTAGTGGTGAGTCATCCTTGGTGGTCAGTCAATTCATTGGTGAGTCATTTCAATACATAAACAAAATCTCTCCAACATATCTTATAACATTAAATGATATCATTGAACATAAAACTCATTAATAACATAATAAGAATTATTTTTTCATCATTAAAATGGGTTTTCCAACAACCTCAACAAACATTATAACAATTTTTACAGTGAAATAATTCCTCGAATTAGGAATGGGGAAGATAAAATGATCGAGTATTATGAGTGAAAATATAAAACCCTATTATGGTATTATTTTTGAAACTCTTTCACAAGTGTGTGTCTCAAAATGGTAAGTGAATGGGTCTAGAAATATTGTTTCCCTAGTCCTAACATACACATTGAATTTTATTTCAAAATAATTGATAATAATGTGAATTAACAATGTATTTATTTCCACTTGTGTATATTTATCTTCCACCCCATTGAAATGATTCTAGAAATGTTTTAACCCATTTTTATCATACATAATATAAATTTTTAGGACACAATTTCAATACTGGGTAGAATATAACACACTAATATTTTAGTTATATTCCATTAAATTAATACTATGTTTGATTGGGCAAACCACACACAATACCAATCTTAAAATGAATAGTGATATAATATTGAAATATTATTTTGGATTAGGGTGTATGAATAAGAGTAACATGATTATGAAATATTTGTAAAAATATTATCCTTAATGAAAATGTTTTAATTAATTCCTATTTAATTATAATCAATTTTAAATAAAATCATATAAGATTAAAAGAGGTACATTTTAGAAAATTGGTTTTGGTGTGTAAGGTATATTTATCAAAGTAAATCAAGTAAATCACTATATGTGAATGATTTTAATTAAATTTATAAATAATATGTATAATAAAAAACATTTATCTATTGGTGGTTACAGTATAATTCATGAATATAAAATAATTTTATACTTCATAAATAAAAATTATTTAAAAATGGATTTTATTATATTTTGGGCACAAATATTTTAAGAAATTTAAAAAAAATTATAAATAAAATTTAATAAAATTTAAATTATTTTTGGAATCTTCATGTTAAAATAATATTAACATAAATTTTTTTATTTTTCCAAATAGATTGATGTTTGAGTGAATAGTGGAAAATGTCATTTTTTTTCAAAAATAACATTTATTTTATTTAAATAAAATAATTTCCAAATCCCATTATAATTTTGAATTTATTTTAAATTAATATAAATTTAATATGATTAAAAATAACATAATTAATTACATGGAAATCAATATTATATTTTATTTCTTTATAAAATCATTTTTATCCTTAAAAGAGAATTTTTCTTAAAATGATTTTTCATTACATTTTGCAGATTTATTTTAAAATTAATTTCATACACATACGGAAATTTATTTTTAAAAAAAATTATTTTAGATTTGAATCAATTGGTTTATATTTATTAATATGATCAATTTTATTTTTTTGTCACTATGAATAGTAAACATAGTAAATTTTTATCACCTCAGTAAAGGGTATAGAGGATTAATTAAGGATAAAATTATGTGATATGGTCATAAAATATCATCATAAATCATATTATATGAGTTTAGATTTACCCATATCACCTTATCTTATGAATTTTATGTATTTAGTGCCACTTTCACATGAATAAGACAATATATTAATTAAGAACATTGAAAAATTACAAGAGTGACACTCCCCTCACTAATAAACGAGGAAATCCTCTCCTCTATTATTTAAATAATTTATTCATTTAATATCAAAAAATACCTACCCAAATAACTTCCAAACACCCCTAAAAACATTCAATAGGTCATTCCATCACCAAAATTCTATCCTAAAAGGATTAAGGTGTATCCCAAAAGAGATTTTCAAATGCATATGTTTAACTCTTAATTGAGTGTTTTAGTGATTATTTTTAATTACGTCTAGTTAGAATATTTTGTAAAAATGATTATATAATAAAATATGTATATTTAATATAATTAAATTTCATTAGGTTGATGGAACAACCCTTTTTCATCTCCTTTAATATCAAATAAGCAAAAAAGCATCGCTCGTGCATTCTTGTGGACTAGCACCACAATGGAGTGATTTGTTATTATTTCATCTCCACACCACATAAACGGTTAAAAATTTATATATAATTAATATATATTATATTTATTACATAATTTTTATTATTAAACTTTAATATGGTACATTTTAACCCTACCGTATTTTGAAAAATAATGAATTTGAGCATGCTTATGTGTGCACTATAACCACCACAAAGTGATAAGATTATTTTTTCATTAACTCCTCACACAGATTGTAATAATGAAATAAATTAATACATATAACATTTAATATTTTTTTATTATATAAAATTAAAATATTATCTACTTTATTTCTTCTGCATCCATTAGAAAATTTTAAACTTCACTTGTGTGTATGTTTGGACCAACATCTCCATGAAACGATGTGATTAATGTTTCATGACCAACTTACATGGTTATTTCTAAAAGAGTGTTTAATGTATAAAAATATTAATTATAAAATTTTTAAGATTTTGGAGATAATTGAATAATTACACAATTGACCATGGTCAATGCACTGATGTTTTTTTTGAATTATGAACTGAATTTCCTCAAAATTTTCAACATAATCTTAATAGATTTGGTAATTTTATATAATATTGTAACAAATTAAATAAACTAGATTATAATAAAGTAATTTAATTGAAAATTTCTATTAATAAATTATTAAATTTACGAAATTTTATTATAATAGATTTTAATTACATATGAAACAAGTCAAGACTCAGGGTAAGATATTTTCTATCTCAATCTCATTTTTTTGAGACATATTCCATTTTCACCACAAGTTTTCTTTTGGGTCATATGTAAAATTCCATATTCAAGTATTTTCTAATTAATATCCTAAAATTATATTTGTTATAAAATTTATTCCATGTTTTCTCCATCAATTTTCTTTTGATTTAAAATTTATCAAAGTTGTAATGTGTTTTTCAATAAAAATATTCTTTGAAATGTTTTAAAATATTATTCATCCATGTCCATGTTCTTTTAAATGTTTAAAGAATGAAATTATTTAAACATAAAAGTATTTTAAATTTTATTTTAAACTAATTTTTTATTTATTTAGAATTTTTATAAAAAGAATATTTTTAATATTTTATATACAGTTCACTTTTGACACTTCTTACAAATGTTCAAATTTTTTGTTTTTTTAACATATATGACATGCATGTATTTCTTCCAACATCATTTAAATTATTATTTTTTAAAATTCCTAGAAAAATTTTTTGTTTATAATGTAAATTTAATTTACCATTTAGTTAATAAATTTTTGGTTTGAAATTTTCCTTAAAACAAAAGAAATTTTTCTCTATATTTTTATACAAAAATGAAAATTGGTTTTTCTAATGGAATAAAATGAGTTTTTCAATGGTTTTATGATAAAAAGTAAAATATAATAAATTTTTTATTCGTTATATAATACTTGGGAATTATAAAATATGATGGTTGACCCTAATATATCTCATGATGATGGGAGGGGATGATATAGCTCTCTAATGTAATGTGTATTGATTATTATTCAAAGGAAATAAATGAAGTATATTACCAAATATGTTAATCTTGTGGATTTAAAAAGAGCTTATTTATTTCTAAAATGGTTTAAAAATGAGTTATCTTGGGCTATTAATATGATGCTCCAAGATACATATTTAATTATTGTAAATGATTTTTATGTAAATCCTTTGATTTCAAGAGGTAAAGAATGTTTATGAACATTTAATAGTGAAGTTTCTTTAAAATAAATTTATCATGATTTCTCATATTCCCCATTATTCTATCCTATTTTTATTATTAATTATAAAGGGTTTTGAAATATTTATTTGAGAAAAGGATGATTTTATAATGTATATATGTTTTATTTATGTTCTCAATGATTTATTATAACAAAGGTTAACATTTTCACGGGTTCAATGTTTTTCAATGGACTAATGAGCTTCTATTATTTTTTTATATATATTAATTAGAATTTTATACTCATATCACATTTTAAAAAAAATTTATTAGGGCCTAAGGATGAGTAATAAAAATTATGAATTTTATCTTTGAATAATGTAAATTTCCCTTGAACAAGAAAATTATGTCATGAAAGAAAAAGGATTGGAAAAATATGAATATTTTTTCTCTTGAAAAAAATAGACATTCTTTGTCGTTGTTCCCTATTAAATGTAATGGTTTTCCTAATTATTTAAAAATATAATCTTAAAATATAATAGGAATATAAAAAATTAAAATCATTTTTGTAAATCATCTTATTATGGGTTAATTATGTTACACGATGTTATATGTATATATTGTATGGAATTGAAAATTATCTTTATATATATCATGTGATGTATTTTAAGATGTATTCTTAATGTTATGTAATACTAAATCATCATGTATTTTGATTCCACTAGTGTTTTCTACCATTTATATTAAGGGTATAGTCTCTCAATGATCACCTTTAGACACTTACCACTAGTTCAAATCCTCTGGCATATGAGGAGGCATTCCTAAGGTCTATGTAACTCAAGATCAGTTTTTGTTTATGTGGACTAGATTAGGTACACTATAAAGTTGTATGTGTAGTATTTTTATGTTTAGGATAGAAGGGGCCTAGAAACTCACCCTATAAATGGGAGTAGATAACTCATGTATATGGGACATCCAATTTGGTAGGGTTTTTGATGTTTTTTATAATTTTGGACATAAGGTTTCAAGACTATCAAAAATACCAATTTTTTTGTTTTTTATCATTTTCTTATAGAGATAGGATGTTTTGTGTGTGTCATGCATCATTTTAGGCATGAAGTGCCCATAAATTATGTATGTACATGTGTGTTCCAAGTTACATGGATATGGGACAGAATATATTAGTTCTTTAAAGTGTAAATAACTATCAATATATTGTTTCCTTATATATATTCATAGTGTTATTCTACGCAACTATATTAGGTTTAAATTCGTGGTTTTGTTATGTATGTTGATATCACATGTTTCATTGTGAATGTGGTACATAACCCTAGAATTGGAAGGTGGGGGCATATTTATGGATGGAATGAGGCCTATGTGTGGTTAAAAAATTCTATAGGAAATGTATTTACTTCCTATTACATCTTTATATAGTTAGAATATTTAATGTATTAAATATTTTCTGAGTATGGTAAATGGTTTTCATGGATATGCCACCTTGAAGACCTTTGTTGGAGTGTTAATAGGGTATAAAAGCAGATCCATCAAGGTATGATCCATTTGGGTCCCCTAGGGATGGATATGATCTTGAGATACATGTGTTGGTTCCTAGGATTCTATGGAATCCAATGAAACTAGTTTAGATAGGGAATATGTTTGGTGATCAAATATATGGAATACCTATTGAGGTAGTGTTAGTCTTAGAACCCTTTATTTTTTCACAAAGATGTAGGATCCTAAGAATCACATTTCTGGATATATTTGGATAATAATATCTTTGACCATGTCAATATGCCTCTAGCTATGAGAGTCAAGTTGTAAATATAATTTATTAGGGGACCATCCAAACACTGGTGGGATGCATAGGTATGGGCTGGTATACATGAGAGGATATCTTAGAAGGATTTCAAGTTTAATTATTTGGATCACTTTATTCATGAGAAACCGAATGATAATAAATCCTATGAGATCATAAACAGAGTTCAGGGTGAGATTTTATTCATGTATTATTCTTCTATGTTGAAAAACATTCTATGAATTGTGATTATATTATTATGGGATGACACCTCCAAGGAGTGGTTATTTGAGGATATTATTCAGCATGTTATCTAGTTATAGGTTAATATTTTTAGTTGTAACCCATATTATGAGGTGGTGGACCACATATTGATAGTAGAGTAGAATTTAAAAAATTCAAATATACGCTTCTAAGAAGTGGTATTATGTGTTGATATTAGTGGAGAATTAAATAGATTAAAGTTGGGGTGTGAGGAGACCTAATAAATAGGTTATATTAGGGAATCATATTTTCCACATAAGAGTGTTTCATCATCAATATATTATTACTTCATAAAAACTACTCATATTTGGACCTAGTTTGATCAATCACGTAAGTAGTGTTGAGTTTTTGGGAAGATGTGAAACCTATAGAGGTTCTGTCTCATGAACATGTAGTCATTTGGGGTTCTGTAATTTGATAAAATTAAACATATGAGGTACAACTGTGATCAATATCATAGGTTAGTATCTAAAATTCATCTATGTTCTTAATATACAGAAGATGTTATGGGTTACCAATTGTGGTAGTATGTGACACTAAGTTTGACATCATGGGGAGGTCAATGATCTAGATTTTGGGCTCAGGTTAGTTATATGTGATTGATCTAAGATTTATTGATCAGTTAGGAGATTCATTGAAAGTTAGAGATATATCATTATCATGTTAATTCTATTTCTTCATATTGGGTATGAGTTTACTGTGTACATATGTTTGATAATCCTGGAAAAATTGATGGTTGAGTTTTGGGCATTGTGTGTAACAACCCAAACTTTCATTAATGAGAATCCCTCTTGATCCAATTAAATTTATTAATACATGAAATGGTTATAAATCATATGAATATATTTTGATTTTTGTTTTTGGATTTTAAAATACTGTTATAAATTGTGACGGTTTCTAATATAGACGTTGAACAGTGATCACATGATTAGTATAAATATAGAGCTTTAACAAATCCATTATACTCAGAAAAAGTAAGCGATGGCCTCATCAAGTAGGCTTTCCCCATACGAAAACCATTTGTCAGAGCTCGGAAAGAGGGTTGCGTCTTTGGGCTTCTCTCTTGACCAAGACCAAGTTGAGCTTGAATATGTTATGCTCGAGCAGAACCGCATACGAGAGAAGTGAAAGTTGAGAGAGATTATTACCCGAGCAATGTTATTTGAGCCACACCAAGAGTATGTCACCACCACACACCATAACCTAAGGTCTTATGCGGGTGTTTTAAGGGGTTATGTAATAATACCCTAGCACTATGATTATGTACCTTATTTTTTATATAATAATGAATATACTTTAATTTTATTATTGTTACTTTGTAAATAGTTTTTGAAGCGCAAATAGTATTTTTAGTTAATATCAAACTAAGAAATATATTTTGATGAATTAATGTATTTTTGAATTAAATAATATTTTAAAAAATATTATTATTTTTATTAAATTAATTTTTATTAAATATAAATGATCATATAATTGTATGAATGCAATTGTAATTTTTATTAAGGTTTGAAAATAGTTTTTGTCAAAATCCATGAATTTTCGATAAATGACTGTCATTCATTTTAATAGAAAAAATTCACATATTTAGAAAATTATTTATATAAAATAAATATTATTTTTGGAATCAGGACATCGAACTTATCCAATGGTGAATTTTTCATAATTTTCTGAGACAGTCGAATCTTTGAGTAAGAATTAAATATCATTTAAATATATAAAGCGTTTTATGACATCATAATGAACCAATAGTGATGTAATAAATTACTATAAACATTATGTTCGTCCAACATATGTTTTACCATTAAAATAATGTTATTATGGGTTTGTTTGATTTATTTTACAAAGCTTTAGTGGACCCTCCAACAGTTATAAACCATTTTCACTTTCTAAATGATTTTCCTTGAGAGTGTGACTCACCTCCACATAAGAAACCCTATTATTTTAAGAAGTTTGGACATTGGCCTTATAAAATATTTTTTCCCACTCCCTTTTGGAAAAAACCATGGGCAAAAAGAATGGTATGGTTTGTGGTTTTGATTAGTTTAATTTGAGGTGTCCCAAACCAAAATAATAAACAATACCTTCTCCTTTCCTATATAAACCCACCCAAGCTCCCACTTCCTCTTCACTAAAAGAATTTCGAGTTCTTAAAACCTCTACCCTAATCTCTCCATAACCCTCCCAAATCACCCCAAGCTCCCCAGAATCCTCTCTCAAGCCTCTATCAATCCTTTGGAAGCACACTTCCAAGTACGGGTTTTCCTCCTTTCTCATTTTTGTCCAATTTTATTAAAGTTGTTATGTCATTTTAATTCCAATTATAAATGTTGGGGTATGGTTTTGCACCTACCCCATACTTACCTAATTATTTTTGAATGATGTGATACCCATTTCTCTCTCATAAAATTCCTCCCATTTACACCTGTTACTATGCTGAAATTCCGAAAGGAATTTCTCTCTCCTCATTTACATTCAGGAAATTATTTTTTATCATGAATCTAAATTTCATTACAATTGTTGGGATAAGTATCTATATGACCCCCCTTAATGCCCATTTCATTTAGATATTATGATACACCCATTTCTCTCTCATCAACCAATTTTATTAATCCTTATGTCACGTCATTATGCTGCCGAAATTGCACCGCATTTTTGCAAGCCGAGATCATTGTATAGTGAATACCATACCCATGTCTCTATCAATTGTATTAACCTTTATTCACATTTACATATTGAATATAGAGTTTCATGTATGAATTACACATTCCATTATCGTGGAATAAATTATGATGTTTAATGAATCCATGTTGTATGATCCATGTGGCACACTTATGCATGAAATGAAATTTTTAAGAAGGGTGTGCCTTGATAGCCCTCCAATGAATTGGGTAAAGTATAGTATCATGATACATCATTTTCAATGATTTTTGACTCATTCTAATTCAAGTGAAATGAGGGTTTACTCATGCTTCATGTGAAATTAGGATTTACTCATGCTCCATGTGCAATGAGCCTTGGATCATGAAAATTCCATGTGAAGTGTTGTTGCCACATTTCCATGTTATGATTATCATGCCTTATCATGCCTTTATGTTCATGTTTCTCTTTTTCCCCATTGATATTCCTATTTTCTAACATGTATTTTATTCCTCATTTTATTCTATGGTTTTTCCCTACTAGGCTTTATAGACCACCATTTTCTTGTGCATGTCCCCAGGTTATCCTATGCAATGCTAAATACCAGGAAATATAGTGGTCATGAAAAGGAAGTTTTCAATAAAGATGTTTTATTTCATGTTTTATGTTTTTATGTAATGGTTCTAATCCCCAAAGACACTAGTCCTCTAGATCTTCTATGTTGAATCAAGTGAAGTTTATGTAATAAATCATGTTTAAGTTTGTAATAAAAAGCATGGTTTTCATAGTTGGTATCAGAGGATAGGTTTAGTTATTTTTGGGATTCGGATTTGAAAACCCAAGTAAATACTTAGAGACAAGATTATGAATAATAAAAACATCATGAATTTTACTTTGAGTATTGATTAAGTGGTTTATCAAGAAAATAAATCCCTGTCTGGATACGAGTAGGTAGAGGCGGCTCTAGAAAAGATGTATCCTAGGGGTAAAACCTGAAAACACTACTTTGAGCTAGACTTGAATGGGAACTAATGCATGAAAATGGGACTTACTGAACTATTCATTATGATACTCCCGGGGATATGCTTTGGTAAATTCACAAGATTAGTATGAACCATTATTAATGGAAAAAAATTTCCATAAGAATATATGTTAGAAATTATATCATAGATAACATAGAATAAAGCCAATTGATTCATATGTTAAAGAAATAAAAGTTATTTATAAGTCATCTATTTTGTCCTTGGATTACCCTTTATGTGTTACCCCTAACATTCCTTTTATTCCATCCAGTGGCTGGTAATAGGAGGAATCAGGCGAAAAACCGATGTCAAGATCAATGTGATGATCGTACTAATGAGATGCCCAATTCGATGGGAGCAGGAATCGCAAAATTTTCATGATTCTCTCTCAATTAACTCAAGATTTGAATTGAATCATGGTTCAAGAGGAACGTTCAACCTCCCCTAAGAAAGGACAACTCGCTATTGAGAGCTTCATAAGACAAAGGCCTCCTACTTTTAATGGATCATATGATCCCCCAATCGTCGAACAATGGATCAACTCCATTGAAAATATCTTCTCTATATTTCAATGTTCTGAACAAAAGAAGGTTCTCTTGGATTCTTATCGTATAGAGGGTGAAGCTGATCAGTGGTGGAAATTGATCAAAAATACGAAGCCTGAGGAGGAGATCGAAGCGTTGGAATAGAAGGATTTCCATAAGATGTTTTTCGATAAATATTTTTCGCGCACCCTTCGGCTTAAGATCGAAAGGGACTTCGTTACCCTCAATAAAAAAGACGACGAATCTATCCGAGCGTACAAGGAAAACTTCACAAGGCTTGCACGATACGGCTTCGACTTTGTCGTTACCCCCAAATGCAACATTGACTACTTCTTTGGTGGACTTAAACCTAGCCTGTGGAAAGCGTCGGTGATTCGTGACTTCGACAGCTATGAGGAAATTGTCTGATGTGCCCTCAAGGTTGAAATGGAGATTGGAGAATCTCAGGGGTATCATGGGGATAATAAGTATAAGGTGGAGTTTAATGATGGAGGTCTGATGGATAAATCCAACGGTGTTAAGAATATCCATCACCCCACTTTCAAAAGGTGTGGAATGAAGCACCCTGGAAATTGCCTAAAGGGGATGAGGAAATTCTTTAGGAGTGGAAGAGAAGGGAACCTAGGTATTAAATATTAGCAAGAAAAACTGATGGCTACAACAGAGGAGAGGAACACGCCATTTAAACCTCAGCGCATTGTTCATTATTACAAATACAAAGAACCAGGGCATCTTTCAAATCAGTTCCCTAAGTCAAGGGTTTTTTGGGGAAACCAACAACCTCCAAGGCAACAAGGAAGAGCTTTTTCCATAACTACTGCTGAATTGAATCCCAAAAATGAATTGGTGATTGGTACTCTTGTTATTCATTCAAGAATAGATAAAATACTTTTTGATTCTGGTTCTATACATACTTTTATATCCCAAAATTTTCGTAGAACAATCCCAGAACCACCAAAAATAATGGAAGTAAAGATTTCATTGTGTACGGAAAATGGGCCAATCATTGCATCCCATGAATATAAATCCTAACCTATCATAATATGTGCATTAAACATCGTGGAGAACCTCTTCATACTCCCTTTAGTATAATTTGATGTGATTTTTGGCATGGATTAACTTTCCTTATATAGATCCAACATAAATTTTCGAGAGAGGGAAATCACACCCATATGAAGAATCAACCCCTGATTCTGTAGAAGTGCAAGATCGAAGATGGATCTTATTTAGCTCCATCATCTCAAGTGTGGATATTACTTCCCTATGATCATGCATATATGGCTTAGATGATTGAGTCTAAGGAGGCAACAATCCTTGAAGATATTCCTATTGTGAGGGAATTCACTGAAGTGTTTCCCGAGTAATTGTCTGTTATTCCTCCTAGAAGAGATTTTGAATTCTCAATTGATCTTATACCTTGGGTGTTGCCAATATCCAAGAATATGTATATAATGGCTATTGTGGAGCTTGAGGAGCTGAAGAAACAACTCTAGGAGAATCTAGATAAAGGGTTTATACGCCCAAGTGCTTCACCATGTGGTGCACCAGTCCTCTTTGTCAAGAAAAAAGATGGGTCAATGGGCATTTTCATCGATTATCGCGAGCTTAACAAAATCACGATAAATAAAAAGTATCCTCTCCCATTAATTGATGACTTGTTCGATCAACTACGTTGAGAAAAATACTTATCCAAGGTGGATTTGTGGTTGAGATATTATCAAGTAAGGGTGAGGAAGGAAGATATCCCCAAACTAATTTTCATACATGATACAGGCACTATGAATTCAAATTAATGCCTTTTAGACTCACCAATGCTCCAGAAATATTCATTAACTTGATGAATAGAGTCTTTATATATTGATTTGAAAAAAAAATTCTAGTCTTTATAGATGATATTCTGATATACTCCAAAACAAAGGAGAATCATGAGGAGCATATAAGAACTATAATAGAGATCTTGCAGAAGGATAAGCTCTATGAAAAGTACATAAAGTGTGAGTTTTGGTTGAAGGAGGTCTCCTTCTTGGGCCATATCATCACAAGAAATGGGATATCTACAGATCCCTCAAATACAGTTGCAATATAAGGATGGTCATGGCCCACAATGGTAAGGGATATCCATAGCTTCTTGGGGTTGGTGGGATATTATCGACAATTTGTAAGAAATTTATCACAATTTTCCTACCCTCTTACCATGCTAACTCAGAAGGGAGTAAATTTTTCTTGGAGTGATCAATGCAAAGAAAGATTCAAGGAGTTAAAAGGGAGGATTATCACTGTGTATGTGCTCACATTACCTACAAGTGAAGAATTTTTTGTGGTATTCAGTGATTCTATGAGGAAGGTCCAGGGATGTGTGTTTATGCAAAATAACAAAGTAATTGTCTATGCTTCAATGAAATTGAAATTTCATGAGCAGAATTATCCAACACATGATCTGGATTTGGCTTCAGTGATCTTCAATTTAAAAATTTCACGGAATTATCTCTTCGGGGAGAAGTGTGAAATATATACGGACCACAAAAGCCTCAAGTATATATTCACACAGAAAGAGTTGAACATGCACCCACAAAGATGGTAAGAGCTGATCAAAGACAATGATTGATCAATCCATTACAGCCCTAGGAAAGCAAACAAGGTAGAAGATGCTCTATGTAGAAAGTACCCAGTGATTCTATCACTGATGAGAATTTATAAGGATACAATCTTCTTAGATTTTATGAAGATGGACATGGGAATCATAAATAAGGGAACATCATCAATCCTTTCACAAATGATTACTCAACTGCCTCTTTTGAAGAGGTTAAATGATGCTCAAAACGATGATGTGGGAATTTAGAAGAAAGTGGAAGCTATCAGAAGAGGGAAATCATCGGAGTTCAATTTTAATGAAGAAGGAATTTTGAGATTTGGGAAAAGACTATCTATTCCATAAAGTTCAGAGCTGATGAAGGAATTTTTGGATAATGCACATAGTTCAAATTTCTCTATTCACCTAGGAAACATAAAGATGTATTGAGATATATCAGAGAATTATTGGTGGAAGAACGTGATGAAGGAGATCGCTGAATATACATCAAAGTGCCTAGTCTTTCAGCAAGTGAAGGTTGAGAGATAGAAGTCTAAGGGGATGATGAAACCATTACCCATACCAGCATGGAAATGGGAGAAAATCACCATGGACATTGTCACTGGACTTCCATAGACATCCAAAGGAAAAAATGCAATCTGGGTTGCTGGGGATCGTCTGATAAAGTCTACACATTTCATTGTAATTCAGGAGGATTTCTCATTGGATCAACTAGCATGGATATATATCAGGGAAGTGGTAAGGATGCATGGAGTACCACTATTTATTATGACCGATCGATATCCCAGATTTACATATAAGTTTTGGAAGAGTCTTCAACATGCTCTAGATACTGAGTTGAACCTCTGTAACACCCGAGACTTTTATGTTATATAAATCATCAAAGGAATCTTTTTCTACACACAACACTTGCTTGGCTTGCTTTACACGAAATTGCGACCTTCCTCGATAGCTTGCGTTGTACGCAATACCGAGTTTCACTAAACAATGATATGCTAATAAAATATTATTAAAACTAGCCGTTATGAATAGTAATAACCACTTTTTGAAATTTTATAAATTTTATTTTTCAAAATGGACTTCATTTTTGAATTCGAAATATCGAAATTAGCCTAGGTTGAAATTTTGGTATTTTTCTTAAAACATTCAATTTTTGATGAATAGTGAAACCACTATGTGGTAGTTAAAAAAACTGAATTTTTCATAAAACTTAATTTTACCGCTTCTGTGAGTGAAATTTTGAAAATCTGAGAGACACGGTTAATATCAAGGACTAAAATGTGGTTCAATGAGATGAAAATAATTTTTGGTGAATAGTAACTTTTTTCTTTTTTTTTACCACGGTTAAAAGTAAATAGGGTAATTAAGGGTAAAGATGATATTATTATTACCTTAACACAAGTCCTAATTCTATTTTATAAGTGTAATTCGACCAAAAAGAAACTTAGAAATAAAATATGACCATTTAGGCCCACTTGGATTAGATTAGGACATTTATTATTAATTTATTTAAAGAAGGGTTAAAATAGTTAAAATCAAAGTTGAATAAGTAAATAATTTTTAATATGGGGTCATACATAAGATAAATTCTACTATAAATATTCATTAGAAATATAAAAAGATTTCCTACATAATGGTATTTTATTTGTAATTTTTAGACATTAAATAATTTAATTTATTAATGACACAAAGATGATGCAGTAATTATCTTATTAATGAAATATTGACATAATTGATGTTATAAACACCAAAATAAATGTAATTTGAGACTTTTTATTAATTACACTAATTTTATAGGTTAATATGACATGTTATTATTGATTTAATTAACTTTTTTCGAACTAATCATTCTGTTATGATTTTCACAAAAATTAATTACTAAATAGTGTCAAAATTGACATAAAATAGTTTTTAAAACAAATATTATATTAGTAATTGTTATTTTATTCCTAAAAATCTAAGGATCATCAAAATGACTTAGATAAGGTTATATATATTAATAATAAACAACTTGGGGTTCGTTTGGCTGCTTATAGTAAGTTTATTAACTTTATAGTATAAGAACACAAGAAGACACAGTAAAAGTAAACTTATTTTACTTAATGTTAAATCTAAATGATAAGGTTAAAATAGGAACCTAAACTTGTCTAAATTATATTGTATGAGAGGTTTTCTAACCATCCCCACCTTAGCTTAGAAATATATCAATTTGGAGCTATTTAAAACCGAACTTGACTTTATAATAAAATAATATTTTTAGTTTTCCCAAAGGTGCCCCTCTCCTCCCTTATAAAAGGGCACCTCCTCCCCCTCTTCCTCACACCACATTGAGCCTTCAAGCTCGGCCAACCCCTTCCAATTCCTCCTCTAAACTTCCCTAGAGACATCCTAGAGGTCCTGGTCTTCTTCAAAGACCAATTTTAGTGCCCTAAAAGAAGGTCTCAAAGAAGCACTTCAAAGAAGAGGTAATGTCTGTTACCGATTCTTTCATCTTTATTTCTTCTTCCACTTCTTCTTCTTTAGTTGTTTCATTATGAAGTAATAACATAATTATCACTCATATACTGATATGTTATTATAAGTATGAAACAACCCTATTTCACCATCTATCCATCCTACGAAAAAAGAAATCACCGCGCGTGCGTACGTACGGAATACCGTCTCCACGCCATGGTGTAATCTATTTTCCACCACCACCTTACTTGGATGGGTATAATGGTGTAAATAATGAATTTATATGACTATTATAAAGTGATACTGATTCTAAAATTTTATACATACACTCCAATACAATTCCACGATCACAGGAACGATATCATCACTCGTGCGTACGTACGGAACACCGTCTCCACGATGTGATGCGACTCGTTCTACATGATCTTCATTTCATAATGATAATATAAATAAATTGAATGAATGAATATGATATATATTACACTAATACCATTATGGAAATTAAGTATCTATAACCTAAATATAAGAATAAGAATTTATTCGACAAAACACGCATAAGAACAAAAAGTTATAAACACCCGAATAACAAGTAGCAATGAAATATTACTATTAAGAATCTAAGAAAATGACCATATATGATATCATAAAAATAAGTATGATTCAGTAATAAGTCAATAAAATTATTTAAATCATTATACAGGAGGTTCGGACACTTAAGAAGCAAAACGTACCTAAGGTAAGGGAAATATCACAATCTCATTTTTATCCGAGATTGTTTATACTCTGGCATTTACTGGGGTGTATTTTATCATCCACATCCATGTTTCCTCAATATGTAATATTATTTCCATTCACCTACAATTGTTTAAATCCTATTTTACCCTTTGGTGAGTTTTTAGTAAAAGATATGAAAGGAATCTTTTGTCATTTTTCATACGAGGTACTTTTTTGACTTTTCCGACAAAAGTACGAGAAGAATGTTTTTTTAACTTATACGGCATGAATGGATTTTTAAAACATTATTTCCAAAAAGATTCCTTTACAAGTTTTCAAGTTTATTTTTAATCAACTTCTTTTAGTTTAAAATTATATGACATGTTATGAAAGGAAAAGTGTTTTTGAAGTAGAATGGATATTTTCCTCAAGAATGAAGTTCAAGTGTTTTATCAAAATTATTTTCCATATAAGATAATAAAGGGTTATGTTTTAATCCCTATTATTACATTGATTTGATTATGTTGTGATGGAATTATTTTTATGAATTCTTTTATCGTATATGAATTGTTTTATGATGTCATGATGTTTAAGATTCCCATTTTTATTACATGGGTTATGCAATGATGTATGGTTTATGATTTTGTGGCACACATAATAATGGTATCATTATGAGATGGGTGGGACCTATATCTCCCTCCAATGCATTGGGTAATGATTTTATATCTCATGAGATAGACATGGCTGGAATGGTAGGTTATACCGGTTCAGTGAAACAGGACTGAAACGAGGGTGACTCAGTTCAGAAATGGACTTTGTCCACTAAGATAGTCTTGGAAATGAGTCTTGACCAATAAGATATGATTCTCTATGATTATGTGTGTATGCCACAAAGTTTCATGTTTTATGTTATGATTATTGTGATTACATTTCACTGCCATGATTTATCCCATGTTATGAAATTAAGATCTGTTTTGCAGTTTAAGATTTCCAAAAGTAATGTGCTTATGTATATGATGTGATTGATATTTCTTTTATTTACCCTTACTGAGCATTTGAGCTCACCCTTTTGTATGTTTTCTTTCCCCAGGTCAGGAAGAAGGTTATTAAGTAAGATATGCCAAAAGGGACTATAGATATGATGAAATAAATGAGAGACAGTGTAGACGCTTTATGAACCAATTGTTTATGTTTCCCAGTTTCTAAAGACACTATACCTATACGGTCCTTTTGTGGTTTTGTTATATGTTGTAATAAGTATGCTTCAATTTTTAAGTATTAACAATGTATGTAAAGTATGGGTCATTATAGTTGGTATCAGAGGAAAGGTATAGTCAACCTTTGGAAACTAGGATGTGAAAGCCTTAGTAAGAACCCTAAGGATAAGTCTAAGCATAGAACACAAAATTAGTGTTTTAGAAATGGCCATGAATAACCTAGGATAAGACCTTATGTGTGAAATTTTATTCCTGATTATGTGGTTTTCCTATTATAATTAGTGTTGCTCACACTATTCTTCTTGGTTTTAGTCAATGGATGGAACCTAAAGGAACCGTGTTAATGAGGAATACGACGGGCAATGCAATGATTGTCCCCCTGAGCAACCAAACATTATGGGAGCTGGAATGAAAAATCTTGTAGCCATGCTCACACAACTTCCTCAAGCTATGAATCATTCAGGACTTCCAAATGAGAAAAAGGAAGGAGCAACATTTTGTTGAATCCTTCATGAGGCAGCGTCCACCTTCTTTCAGCGGGTCTACTGATCCATTAGTTGCTGAACAATGGATTAGTACTACTGAAAAGATATTTTCAGTTCTTCAATGTTCTGAACATGATAAAGTCATCCTAGCAGTGTATCGTTTGAAAGGAGATGCTGATCAATGGTGGAATCTTATTAAGAATACGAGGAAAAGGTATGAAATTGAGTCCATGTAATGGGACGAGTTCAAGAACTTATTTTTCAATAAGTACTTCCCTCGTATTCTCCGAAAAAAGATGGAGAAATAGTTTCTTGAACTGAAGAAAAAGGATGATGAATCTGTTGGTACTTATGAAGCAAATTTTACAAGACTTACAAGGTACGCTTCTGGTATTATTATCCAACCTGAGAGTAAGATCGATCGATTCTTTAGTGGCTTAAAACCAAGTCTTCGAAGGGCGTTAGCCATAAGGGACTTCAATAGCTATGAGGAAATCGTTTGATGTGCTCTCAAAGTCGAGATAGATATTGGAGTAACCCATCAGTCATATGGGGTTGATAAGAAGAGGAAAATGGAATTCAAATGAAAATCTAAAGAGCACACTGAAAAAAAGTTGAGTTTTCCCTTATGCTCAAAGTGTGGAAAGAAACATGGAGGGAGTTGTCTTAAAGGGACAAGTAAATGTTTCAAATGTGTAAAGGAAGGTCATCGAGCATTTGAATGCGGCGATGATGGGAAGAAGATGTCTAATGATGCAAACAAAGGAAGGGATACACAGAATGAACCTACTACACTTCAATGTTTCAAGTGCAAGGAGATGGGACATTATGCCAATAAATGCCCTAATCCAAGGGTTGATGATGATGGTCGACGTCAACAAACTCTTAAGGCTAAAGACAAAGGAAAGTCACATTCAATTTCTATCAGTGATGTGGAGTACGATAACGATGTGGTGAAAGGTACACTTACCATCCACTCTAAAGTAGCAAATGTTTTATTTGATTCTGGATCCACCCACTCTTTTATTTCTGACGAATTTTCTAAGGGTATCACCGTATTACCTCAACAATTAGATGTTGAGTTTACTGTGACAACACCTAATGGCACAACATTCGCATCAAAAGTTTATAATTCTTCTCCGATTGAAGTTTGTGGGAAATTTCTTCCTGCAAATCTTGTGATCCTTCCTATAGTGGAATTTGATGTGATTCTTGGCATGGATTGGCTTTCTCTACATGGAGCTCATATCAATTTCCAAAGAAGGGAAGTCACATTTCATATTCCAGATCAATCTATGATCGTCTATCGATGCAAGGATGAACATAACCTTCCAGTGGAAATTTCTTCCATTTTATGGGTATTGATTCCACTAAATGAAGGTTATTTATCTTAAATGGTTGGTGAGAAACTCACGATTAAGAATATGCCCATTGTACGGGAGTTTGATGATGTCTTTCCGGAGGAATTACCGGGACTTACACCAAATCGTGAAGTTGAGTTCTCAATAGAACTCGTACCGGGTGCTTTGCCTATTTCAAAGACACCTTATAGAATGGCCCCAATTGAGTTGCAGGAATTGAAGAAGCAACTCCAAGAGAATCTTGATAAGGGGTTCATATTCCCTAGTGCATCACCTTGGGGAGCACCTGTTCTGTTTTTTAAGAAGAAAGATGGATCAATGAGACTCTACATTGATTATCGAGAACTTAACAAGATTACTATCAAGAACAAATATCCTCTCCCATGCATTGATGACCTATTTGACCAACTACGAGGAGCTCAATACTTTTCCAAGATTGATCTTCGTTCATGGTATCATCAATTAAGGGTCAAAAGGGAGGATATACTAAAGACGGCTTTCCGTACAAGGTATGGACACTATGAATTTATAGTGATGCCATTTGGTCTTACTAATTCCCCTGCTATCTTCATGGATCTGATGAATAGAGTCTTTAGAGACTATCTTGATCAATTTATGGTAGTCTTTATAGACGATATTCTTGTCTATTCAAAGATCAAGTAAGAACATAAAGATCACTTGATAATTATATTGAAGACCCAGAGAAAGGAGAAGATTTATGCCAAATTTACCAAGTGTGAATTTTGGCTTCAAAAAGATGCATTTTTTGGTCACATAATCTCAAAAGAGGGGATATCTATGGATCCAGCAAAAATAGAGGTTATCGAAAGATGGTCGAGACCAACAACAGTAACTGAGATCCGAAGTTTTCTTGGTTTTCCTGGATATTATCGACGTTTTGTGAAAGATTTTTCATGATTATCTAATCCACTCACCAAGTTGACTCGGAAAGGAGTTAAGTTTGTTTGGACGGAGGAATGTGAAGAGAATTTCAAGGAGTTGAAAAGAAGGTTATCCAGTGCACCTGTGCTCACACTACCTTGTAGTGGAGAATGGTTTGTGATCTACAGTGATGCATCCAAGAAGGGATTGGGGTTTGTTCTTATGCAAAATGATATGGTGATAGCTTATGCCTCACGACAGTTGAAAATACATGAGCAAAATTACCCAACTCATGATTTGGAGTTAGCTGCGGTAATCTTTGCATTAAAGATTTGGAGGCATTACCTTTATGGTGAAAGGTGTGATATTTATACTGATCATAAAAGTTTAAAGTATATTTTCACACAAAAGGAGCTGAATATGCGTCAAAGAAGATGGTTGGAGCTGATTAAGGATTACGACTGCTCAATCCATTACCACCCTGGGAAAGTAAACAAGGTGGCAGATTCATTAAGTCGACAAGACCATGCTAGTTTATCCATGATGAGGATCACAAAAGATCCAATATTTATGGATTTACAAAGGATAGATCTTGGAATTATAATTAATGGGGGAAAATCGTATCTTTCTCAAATGAATGTTCAACCATCTATACATGTGATGATTAAAGAGGCACAGAAAGAAGATGTCGAGTTACAAAAGAAGGTGAGAAACGTTCCTGAATTCAACCTCGATTGTGATGGGATAATAAAGTTCAGGAATCGGGTTTGTGTTCCTCCCATCCCCGAATTAAAGAAGGAGCTGCTGGATGAGGCTCATAGTTCTTCATTCTCTATTCATCTTGGAAGCACGAAGATGTATAGGGACCTGAATGAGTACTTCTGGTGGGATGGCATGAAAAGCGTTGTTGCTGAATATGTCTCTCGATGCTTGGTTTTTCAATAAGTTAAAGATGAGAGACAGAAGTCTAAGGGGATGTTACAACCATTACCCATACCCGAATGGAAATGGGAAAACATCACTATAGACTTTGTCACAGGACTTCCTGAAACATCAAAAGGAAATAATGCTATCTGGGTCATAGTTGATTGTCTTACAAAGTCTGCACACTTCACTGCTATTAGATAGGATTTCTCTCTGGATCAGCTTGCCAGGATATATGTAAAGGAAGTGGTAAGATTGCATGGAGTACCACTTTCTATTATATCCGATCGGGATCCGAGATTTACCTCGAAGTTATGGAGAAGTCTTCAGCATACTCTGGATACAGAGTTGAGTTTCAGCACTGCTTATCATCCTCAGACATACGGTCAGTCTGAGAGAACAATTCAAACCCTAGAAGATATGTTGAGAGCTTGCTCTATGGATTTCAAAGGTGGTTGGGATCAACACCTACCTTTGGTGGAATTTTCTTATAATAATAGCTTTCACTCCAGTATTCAGATGGCTCCTTATGAAGCTCTCTATGGAAAGAAATGCAGGACTCCAACTTGCTGGGATGAAGTTGGGGAAAGAAAGCTATTAGGACCTGATCTCATTGATGAAATGGCAAAAAAGGTCAGATCTATTCAACAACACATAAGAGCAGCTCAGAGTCGACAGAAAAGCTATGCCGACAACCGAAGAAAAGACCTAGAGTTTGAAGTGGGTGATAAAGTGTTCTTACGAATATCTCCCTGGAAGAGGGTTATGAGATTTGAAAAGAAGGGGAAGTTGAGCCCTAGATATATTGGTCCTTTCGAAATACTGGATCGTGTTGGGAAGGTAGCTTACCGATTGGAACATCCACCGAATCACTCTCAAGTTCACGATGTGTTCCATGTATCTCTCCTGAGAAAGTACATACCTGATCCTTCGCATGTACTTAGCTCAGAAGTTGTACCGTTGGAGCAAGATCTTTTTATGAAGAACAGCCGATAGAGATTCTGGATCATAGCGAAAAAGTCCTACAAAACAAGACCACTCGATTGGTGAAAGTTTTATGGAGGAACCACCAATTAGAAGAAGCTACATGGGAGCTTGAGGATATGATGAGGGAGAGGTATCCGCATCTGTTTGTTACAAAGTGACAAATTTCGAGGGCGAAATTCATTTTAAGGGGGGTAGAATATAACACCTGAGACTTTTATGTTATATAAATCATTAAAGGAATCTTTTTTTGCACACAAGACTTTCTTGGCTTTCTTTACACGAAATCGCGACCTTCCTCGATAGCTTGCGTTGTACGCAATACCGAGTTTCACTAAACAATGATATGCTAATAAAATATTATTAAAACTAGTCGTTTTGAATAGTAATAACCACTTTTTGAAATTTTATAAATTTTATTTTTCAAAATGGACTTCATTTTTGGATTCAGAATATCGAAATTAGCCTAGGGTGAAATTTTGGTATTTTTCTGAAAACTTTCAATTTTTGATGAATAGTGAAACCACAAAGTGGTAGTTAAAAAAAACAGAATTTTTCATAAAACTTAATTTTACTGCTTCTGTGAGTGGAATTTCGAAAATCCGAGAGACACGGTTAATATCAAGGACTAAAATGTGGTTCAATGAGATGAAAATAATTTTTGGTGAATAGTAACTTTTTACTTTTTTTACCACGGTTAAAAGTAAATAGGGTAATTAAGGGTAAATATGATATTATTATTACACTAACATATGTCCTAATTCTATTGGATAAGTGTAATTCGACCAAAAACAAACTTAGGAATAAAATATGACCATTTAGACCTACTTGGATTAGATTAGGACATTTATTATTAATTTATTTAAAGAAGGGTTAAAATAGTTAAAATCAATGTTGAATAAGTAAATAATTTTTAATATGGGGTTATACATAAGATAAATTTGACTATAAATATCCATTATAAAGATAAAAATATTTCCTACATAATGGTATTTTCTTTGTAATTTTTAGACATTAAATAATTTAATTTATTTATGAAACAAATATGATGCAGTAATTATCTTATTAATGAAATATTGACATAATTAATGTTATAAACACCAAAATAAATGTAATTTGAGACTTTTTATGAATTCCAATAATTTTCTAGGTTAATATGACATGTTATTATTGATTTAATTACCTTTTTTCGAACTAATCATTCTGTTATGATTTTCACAAAAATTAATTACTAAATTGTGTCAAAATTGACATAAAATAGTTTTTAAAAGAAATATTATATTAGTAATTGTTATTTTATTCCTAAAAATCTAAGGTTCGGCCAAATGACTTAGATAAGGTTATATATATTAATAATAAACAACTTGGGGTTCGTTTGGCTGCTTATAGTAAGTTTATTAACCTTATAGTATAAGAACACAAGAAGACACGGTAAAAGTAAACTTATTTAACTTAATGTTAAATCTAAATGATAAGGTTAAAATAGGAACCTAAACTTGTCTAAATTCCATTTGATGAAAGTATTTCGACTCATCCCCACCTTAGATTCTAAATATATCAATTTGGAGCTATTTAAAACCGAACTTCACTTTATAATAAAATAATAGTTTTAGTTTTCCCAAAGGTGCCCCTCTCCTCCCTTATAAAAGGGCACCTCCTCCCCCTCTTCCTCACACCACTTTGAGCCTTCAAGGTCGGCCAACCCCTGCCAATTCCTCCTCTCCACTTCCCTAGAGACATCCTAGAGGTCCTGGTCTTCTTCAAAGACAAATTTTAGTGCCCTAAAAGAAGTTCTCAAAGAAGCACTTCAAAGAAGAGGTAATGTCCGTTACCGATTCTTTCATCTTTATTTATTCTTCCACTTCTTCTTCTTTAGTTTTTTCATTATGAAGTAATAACATCAGTATCACTCATATAATTATATGTTATTATAAGTATGAAACAACCCTATTTCACCATCTATCCATCCTATGAAAAAAGAAATCATCGCGCGTGCGTACGTACGGAATACCGTCTCCACGCCGTGGTGTAATCTATTTTCCACCACCACCTTACTTGGATGGGTATAATGGTGTAAATAATGACTTTATATGACTATAATAAAGTGATACTGATTCTGAAATAGTATACATACACTCCAATACAATTCCACGATCATAGGAACGATATCATCACTCATGCGTACGTACGGAATACCGTCTCCACGATGTGATGCGACTCGTTCTACATGATCTTCATTTCATAATGATTATATAAATAAATTGAATGAATGAATATGATATAGATTACACTAATACCATTATGTAAATGAAGTATCTATAACCTAAATATAAGAATAAGAATTTATTCGACAAAACACGCATAAGAACAAAAAGTTATAAACATCCGAATAACAAGTAGCAATGAAATATTACTACTAAGAAGCTAAGAAAATGACCATATATGATATCATAAAAATAAGTATGATTCTAGAATAAGTCAATAACATTATTTAAATCATTATACAGGAGGTTCGGACACTTACGAAGCCAAACGGACCTAAGGTAAGGGAAATATCACAATCTCATTTTTATCCGAGATTGTTTATACTTTGGCATTTACTGGGGTGTATTTTATCATCCACATCCATGATTCCTCAATATGTAATATTATTTCCATTCACCTACAATTGTTTAAATCCTATTTTACCCTTTTTTGAGTTTTTATTAAAAGATATGAAAGGAATATTTTGTTATTTTTCGTATGAGGTACTTTTTTTACTTTTCCGACAAAAGTACGAGAAGAATGTTTTTTTAACTTATACGGCATGAATGGATTTTTAATACATTATTTCCAAAAAGATTCCTTTAAAAGTTTTCAAGTTTATTTTTATTCAACTTCTTTTAGTTTAAAATTATATGACATGTTAAGAAAGGAAAAGTGTTTTTGAAGTAGAAAGGATATTTTCCTCAAGAATGAAGTTCAAGTGTTTTATCAAAATTATTTTCCATCTAAGATAATAAAGGGTTCTGTTTTTATCCCTATTATTACATTGATTTAATTATGTAGTGATGGAATTATTTTTATGAATTACTTTATCGTATATTAATTGTTTTATGATGTCATGATGATTAAAATTACCATTTTTATTACATGGGTTATGCAATGATGTATGGTTTATGATTTTGTGGAACACATAAGAATGGTATCATTATGAGATGGGTGGGACCTATATCTCCCTCCAATGCATTGGGTAACGATTTTATATCTCATGAGATAGACATGGCTGGAACGGTAGGTTATACCGGTTCAGTGAAACAGGACTGAAACGAGGGTGACTCGGTTCAGAAATGGACATTGTCCACTAAGATAGTCTTGGCAATGAGTCTTGACTAATAAGATATGATTCTCTATGATTATGTGTGTATGCCACAAAGTTTCATTTTTACATTATGATTATTGTGATTACATTTCACTGCCATGATTTATCCCATTTATGAAATTATGATCTCTTTTCCAGTTTAAGATTTCCAAAAGTTATGTGCTTATGTATATTATGTGATTGATATTTATTTTATTTACCCTTACTGGGAATTTGAGCTCACCTTTTTGTATGTTTTCTTTCCCCAGGTCAGGAATGAGGTTATTAAGTAAGATATTCCAAAAGGGACTATAGATATGATGAAATAAATGGGAGACAGTGTAGATGCTTTATGAACCAGTTGTTTATGTTTCCCAGTTTCTAAAGACACTATACCTATACATTCCTTTCGTGGTTTTGTTATATGTTGTAATAAGTATGCTTCAATTTTGAAGTATTAACAATGTATGTAAAGTATGGGTCGTTATAACCTCAGTATGGCTTATCATCTTCAAAATGATGGCCAATCCGTGTGCACTATCCAAACACATTAGGACATGTTTAGAGAGTTCTCAATGAACTTAAAAGGATGATGGGATCAACATCTTCCTCTGGTTGAGTCCTCTTATAATAACAGTTTTCACTCAAGCATCAAAATGGCACCATATGAATCCCTTTATCGGAAAAGGTTTAGAACTCCAGCATGTTGGGATGAAGTCAGTGAGCGTAATCTTCTCGGACCATAAATGGTCAAAGAAATGGTGAATAAGGTGAAAACCATTCAGAACCATATTAAGGTAGCCGAGAGTTGAAAAAAGAGTTATGTAGATAATCATCGATGAGACATTTAGTTTAAAGTTGAAGACATGGTATTTCTACACATATCCCTGTGGAATAAAGTCATGAGGTTTGGAATGAAATGGAAGTTAAGTCATAGGTACATCAGCCCCTTCGAGATTCTTGATTGTGTTGGGGTTGTAGCCAATTGACTAGAACTTCCACCTACCATGGCCAAAGTACATGATGTATTTCATGTATCCCTCCTAAGGAACAACATACCAGACCCTCCACATGTACTCTCTTCGGAGGTGGTACAATTAGAGGATGATCTTAGATCGTAGAGAAAAAGTTTTATAAAATAAGACAATTCCCCTTGTTAAGGTGTTGTGGAGAAACCACACGTTTGAAGAAGCACCATGGGAATCGGAGAAAATGATGAAGCCGAGTAACCCACATCTATTTTAGTGTGGGAAAAGTAAATTTTGAGGGCGAAATTTCTTAAGGGGGGAAGATTATAACGACCCAAACTTTCACTAATGAGAATCCCTCTTGATGCAATTAAATTTTTTAATATGTGAAATGGTTATACAACAGATGAACTTCTTTTGAATTATGTTTTTGGATCATAAAATAATGTTATGAATTTTGACCATTTCTAATACAGCTGTTGGATAGTGATCACCTGATTAGTATAAATTTAGGGCTTTAACAAATCCAATATACTCAGACAAAGGAAGCGATGGCCTCATCCAATAGACTTGCCACATACGAAGCACATTTGTCAGAGCTCGGAAAGGGTGTTGTTTCTTTGGGATTCACTCTTGACCAAGCCCAATCCAAGATTGAATACGTTAAGCTTAAGTGGAACCTACTATGAGAGAAGCAGAGGTTGATAGAGATTACCACCCGAGCAATGTTATCCGAGCTAGCCCAAGAGTCTGTCACCATCGCCCACCTTACCCTAAGGTCATATGAGTGTGTTTTAAGGGTTTATGTAACAAGAACCTAGCACTATGATTATGTACAATATTTTTTATATAATAATGAATATACTTTCATTTTATTATTTTTACTTTGTAAATAGTTTTTGAAGCGGAAATAGTATTTTTAGTTAATATTCAACTAAGAAATTTATTTTCATGAGTTAATGTATTTTTGAATTAAATAATATTTTAATAAATTATTATTATTATAATTATTAAATTAATTTTTTTAATATAAATGATGGTATAATTTTATGAATGCAATTGTATTTTTTATTAAGGTTTGAAATTAGTTTTTGTCAAAACACATGAATTTTAGATAAATGATGGTCATTCATTTTAAAAGTAAAAATTCACATATTTAGAAAATTATTTATATAAAATGAATATTATATTTGGAATAATTATGTTGAAATTATCCAATGGTGAATTTTTCATAATTTTCTGAGATAGTCGAATTTTTGGGTAAAAATTAAATACTGCTTTAATATATAGTGTTTTATGACATCATAATGACCCAATAGTGATGTAATAAAATACTATAAACATTATGTTCGTCCAATATATGTTTTACCATTAAAATAATTTTATTATGGTTTTTTTATTTATTTTACAAATCTTTAGTGGACCCTCCAATAATTATAAAACATTTTCACTTTTTAAATGATTTTCCATGAGAGTGTGACTCACCTCCACAAACACTACTCTATTATTTTAAGAAGTTACGACATTGGACTTATAAAATATGGTTTTCCACTCCCCTATGGAAAAAACCATGGGAAAACCGCATGGTATCGTTTGTAGTTTTGATTAGACTAACGTGAGGTGTCCCAAACCTAAATAATAAAGAATTCCTTCTCCTTTCCTATATAAACCCACCCAAGATCCAACACCCTCTTCACTCAAAGCACTTATAGATCATCCAAACTTTTCCATAATCTCTCTATAATCCTCACAAGGTGCCCCAATCTCCCAATAATCCTCTCTCAGGCCTCTCTCAAGCCTTTGGAAGCACACTTCCAAGTAAGGATTTTCCTACTGTCTCATTTTTGTCCAATTTTCCTTATGTTTCTATGTCCTTTTAATTCCAATTAAAAATTTTTGGGTATGGGTTTTCACCTCCCCATACTTACCTAGTTTTGTTTGAATGATTATAGACCCCTTTATCTCTCATAAAATGCCTCTCATGTACACCTGTTACTATGCCGAAATTCCGAAAGGAATTTCTCTCTCCTCATTTACATTCAAGAAATTATTTTGTATCATGAATCTGAATTCCATTACAATTGTTGGTACATGTATCTATATGAACCCCCTTACATTAAATTACATGTACATATTATGAGACACCCATTTCTCTATCATCAACCATTTTTATTAATCTTTATGTCACGTCGTTATGCTGCAGAAATTTCACTGTATTTTTTCAATCCAAGATCATTGTGTAGTGAATACCATACCCAAGTCTCTATCAAAGGTATTCTCCATTATTCACATTTACGTATTGATTATAGAGTTTCATATATTAATTACTCATTCCTTTATCGTGGAATAAATTATGATGTTTAATGAATCCATGTTTTATGATCCATGTGGCACACTTATGCATGAAATGAAATGTTTAAGAAGAGTGCGCCCTGATAGCGCTCCAATGCATTGGGTAAAGTATAGTATCATGATATGTCATGTTCAATTAGTGTTGAATCATTATAATTCAAGTGCAATTATGGTTTACTCCTGCTTCATGTGCAATGAGGATTTACTCAAGCTCCATGTGCAATGAGCCTTGGCTAATGCTAATTCCATGTTAAGTGTTGTTTCCACATTTCAGTGTTATGATTATCATGACTTATCATGACTTTATGTTTAGTTTCCTATTATTCTCCATTGATATGACTATTTTCTAACATGTATTGTATTCCTCATTTTATTCAATGTTTATTACCTTACTGGGCTTTATTGCCCACCCTTTTCTTATGCATGTCCTTAGGTTATCCTATGAAATGCTAAGTACGAGGAAATGTAGTGGTCATATAAAGGAAGTTTTCAATAAATATGTTGTATTTCGTGTTTTAAGTTGATATGTAATGTTCTTATGCCCCAAAGACACTATACCTCTCTATCTTCTATGTTGTTTCAAGTGAATTTTATGTAATAAATCATGTTTAATTGTGTAATAAAAAGTCGGCTTGTCATATTGTGTATAATATATAGTGATGTGTCTTCAGTGACTAGTACCAATGTTTTCTTGATAATGGTTATGTAGGATATTATCATTATATTTATTTGTTGTATTTGATATGATATAATATTTGATTCCTATGGTCGGTAGTATCCATGGGTGGGATTTTCCATTTTAGACTATTAGTTATGGTAATCGGGAGATGACTGGTGAATTTGGAACCATCATAGAATTAGTGAAAGTTGAGTGGGATAATGGGGTTTTCAATGGATTCGATAACTATATGGTTATTGATAACTCGAAGATGATTTGTTTTATTGTTGGGTCATAGTAATGATATAGAAATTTAGATGAGGTGTTTCAAGTCTGACATTGTCCTAACGAGGGGGTATTTAGGCCCATTGGGGGTGTTAGAGTTTCTAGAAGAGTCCAAAAGTTGGTTTTTGGGAAAAGGGGATGGTGATAGAGAAATATACAAGTGATAAGATTCCTAAAAAACTCTATAGTGTTTTAGTGGGAATGGTAGTGGCCACTGGCCCTACAACCAAATACTTGGTGGAGGGGAATAGCTACCTGGTGGGTGAAACTAGAGTTCTAGTGGATCCACTGGAGATCTAGTGTTCTCCTACTAATTTTTTAAAAACTTATTTTTATTAATTATTTATTTAAATTTATTTTATAAAGTGAATAGGGAGGCACATTTATCATTGGAATAACCAAAACCTCCTCTCACATGCATTTCTATCCTCAAAGAGAAGATTCTCTCTAGTTTTTTCATCCTTCATTCCATATTTCATAGGGAGTCATGTGGGTAAGACCGATAGCTCACCTTTTTCTATTTATTTTATTTTTTGAATATTTTATCAAGACTCAACTGAAATCTATACTCTAGGATTTTATCTTATTTTTCAATCTTTACCTCTAGGAGTAAAATCAACTAACAATATTTGATGTGTAGATTCATTCTACTACCAGGTAGATAGTGCCTATATTTTTTTGTTTCTATTTTTGGTTGTGTAATGTTATTATTTATCTTGATTTGGTTCATATGTCATACCAGTAATAGAACCACTTGTAGATACTATGTCACTACGAGTATTTCCTGTGGTTGTCTCAAATGGGGATTATATGGTTTATATGGAATATGTTCTTTGGTTGGTTAATAGGTAAGTGATTTATGGGAAAAATAACCCATGTTATTATGTGATGGTTCATGGGGTTTGATTCTTATTGAGGTTCCTTGGGATCATAAAGGGTGTGTATTATATTTCTATGTGGAAATTTGATTCAATGGTATAGTGTTTAAGATATCATGTTCAATGATAGAGGGACAAAGAAGATTCATCGGTTTGTGGTTGTAAGTAGATGGTGTTTATTCTCACCATGAGGCAAAGTTTGTTTGGTTTTTTGTGCACATAAGGGAGAACCATGATGAGTTATTGACCACTATATGTTTAGTGATACTCTTCACAGAGTAGTGGACTGGGTGATTTTGTTGACCGTTGAGTTGTAGGATGGATGTGTTATAGGTGGAAATGGGATTTAATAAGTGATAAGAACCACTTTTTGGGGTGAGAAACATGTCCCATGTAAAGATTAAAATATGGATTATGAGTGGGACATTATAAATAGAGAATTGTCTCTTGGTTGATATTATGTTTCTTAGGAGAATTTTTAATGGGTTGGTTTGGTCGAGTAAAACATGGATAGATGGACTCGATCACCTCTAAGTGTGTTAAAACCATAGTGTCAGCAACCTACTATGGCACTAGTTGTAGAAGTTAGGGTTCTTTCTCATTTAATGACAGGTAAATAGGGGAGATGATTTTCTATGTTGTATTTTTTTATGTTGTGGTTTTCATACACTCATATACATATGGATATTATATAGGGATTACTTTGGTGGTGTCCTATGGAGTTCTAACTTACACCATGAACCTTTTGGAACACATGAAAACATTATGATTCATGAAATAATAAATTAAAATTGACTTCTTTCTGGTACATAGGTGATTGGGGTGTAGCATATCGATGGGAAGGATACTGATTGGTTTTTGAAGCTAGACCGGGTGGATCTGTAGTGTCGTTTTGGTTTTGTTCTTTTTATATTGGACTCTTCTTTAAATGATAAACCTATAGGTGATTTTATTTACTTCTTCACGGCATGTGAAATATTATAGATATTCTTTTTTCATACCATATGATGTATTTTTTTTTTATTTTTGATGTTATGTATTGTTTACTAGAAATTTATTTTTCATCTACATTTTTTTTCATTTATATCTAAGGGTACAGCCTCCCCATAATCACTATTAGACTATCTCTATTAATTGATATCCTCTCAATTATGCAGTGGACCACATTAGGTTTTATTCCCTCTGTATATGGTTCCATTTGGGAGATCTATGTCAAAGAAGATACAAGGGGATTAAAGAATACATAGTGTATGGAAGATAATAACTTTACTATAATTTATTTAATTTTTATTTCCATTTGATGAAGGTTGATGTTGTTGTAGATATTATTGTGAGAAAAATGGTTCACTATTTTAACAATAATTTAGTCACCCCAGGCATGGAGAGTAAGAAAGCATCAAGGTGTAGATCAATGATTTATTAAATATGGAGTGATATGATGTAGTGTGTATTTGTAACGCCCTGACCCCAGTTACCTAGAGTCGCTGCATTATTACATAACATTGGCATCATCACAAAATATCAAATATTGGAAGACCGGTTAGTTTAGTAGACTTGGAATCACTAGATACATTAATAAATTTTACATTACATCATAAAATGAAAACAACAACAACATAGTCTCCATAGTCCACACTCATAACCCCTCATACTATCCCTGCAGGTCATTCATAAAATACTTCTTCACATACTAGGAAAAATAAAACATAGAAAGAGGTGAGCTCAGATGCCCAGTAAGGATAACAATATAGCAGAAACTTTCATAAATAAGCATAAACATTTAAGGCAATGTATAACTAAAACAAAAGCCTTTTAAACTTTAACTTTAGCATAATATGGCAGAAATAAAATGAAATAATGCCATTTACTTATTTGCATGGATATTCTTCTAATCGAGTAATCACATGAAATATCAATAACCACTTTCATAGTGAAAGAATGCATAATGACAGACTATCATAGCCACGTAGCCAAGGCCTCGTGCCAAAACTACAAATAAGATTTTGTCAAGGCCTTGTGTCAAGAAACTAGTTTGTCTCATGAGACCTACTGAAGCATCGAGGAGCTATAGAGCACTCCACTCGTCACTTACTAAGTCTAATTCATTCCTCTTATGAAAAGGTTTAAACATAACATAAAAATTCGTATGAAAACTAGAATACGAAATGTAAATACTTTCTCCATAAATTATGAATGGTATAAAAATAACACATCCACAGTCAAACATATCACAAAAACTTCATTACGATATGGAAGTTTTGTATCATAATAAATCAACTTCAAATAGGCTTAAAATCCATCAACGGATATTGACATAGATGAAATCAATACTATTTGAGAGAAATATCTCTTTTTTGAAATCATTAAAAATTCACACATTTATAAAGGAATTAATTTAAAAGGGATTTTGGAATCAAACTGTCCGATACCACTTTGATACTTTTGAAAATAATTATCATTTCAAAACATTCATGTCCATATAAATAAATCCATATAATAATTTTAAAAATATGGACATTAATTAAAAATATTTAGAAAGATAAATCTTTAAAACATTTAAAATTATGAACATGATAAAGAGTACCTTTCAAAAATCCTTCAAATATTCATTTTGAAAGTATTTTTATGAAAAATGGACCTGGATGATAAAAATGTCCTAGTAAATACTTAAACATAAACAATCTCGGATAATAATGAGATTGAGAAATTAACCCTTACCAATTTGGTAACTTACAAAACGCACACCCCATGAAAAAGGTCGCATACAATTAATATGTAAATACATAAAAATTAAAGTTTATTATACAAATAATACAATTATTGGCAGTACATACACCACACAAAAGGTAATAGTGGCAATATGGCATGAATCTCACTGGAATAAGGAGTGAGATGAAAACCCCTTACCTTGTACTTTTCCTTGGTCGATGGAAGGTTAACCTCCTTTATAATGATGAAATAATTGTTATTAAATTATACAATAATAATATACATTAATATGATATCATATATGATCTTTTAACATTGATTTGTTAATAATATTTTAGTATTATCATCATCTCGTGTGTTAATTCACTCGTTTTCAATTATATATTTTGTTACATAAGTCATGTTTTTTATGGATAGGTTGTATATTATTCCTATCCAGAATTATATCAAGTCCTTAAACATTATTTTTAATCATTAAATGAGAATTATAATTGCATGGATACGATTGGGAATGAATCTCATCGCGTTCCTGGAGACGGTAGTCCGTACGTACGCACGAGCGACAATATCAATCTTTTGATATTAAAATAATATAGAATTGGATGGTATATCATATATACAGAATAAGTATCATGTTATATTTAATATTTAAATCAATTATATATCATTATCATACCCATCCAAATAATAATGTTTTTGAATAACAATTACACCACGACGTGGAGACGATAATCCGTACGTACACACGTATGGTGACAAGTCATTCAAATGATGGATAGAATACGTAATATGGTTGTAACATATTTATAATAACATCACAGTATATATAAGATACTGGAGTTATTATTTTATAAAGTAAATAACAAAGAAAGAAGAATTTTAAGAAGAAAGGAACTTGAAAAGGGGTGGTGAAAACATTACCTCTTCTTCGGGTTCTTCCTTTTGATTTGATCAAAAGGACTCCATAGGATGGCTTTCGGATCAAACTAAGGCATCTAGGTTGATGTGAGGGAAGTTTAGAGAGTATTTGGGTAGAGGTTGGCTGAGAAAAAAGGCTTTATGTTGTGAAGAATTGGTTATAAGTGGTGTCCTTTTATAAGGGGGAGGAGGGGCTCTTTAGAAAAAACTTAAAGTATTATTTTATAATAAATTCATATTCGGTTTCTAATGGCTCCAAAGTGGATTATTCAATGTATAAGGTGGGGATGGGTCTAAATACATTCAAACAATAGATTTTAGACAGGTTTGGGTCATTATATTAAACTTATCTTTTAGTTTTAACTCTTAGTTAATTAGTTTTACATTTACAATGTCACTTTGTATTTTTATATTATATAGTTAATAAACTTACTATATACATCCAAGAAACCCCCAAGTGGTCCATTAATGATACATATATCATGATATAATTAATTTGGCCGAAATTTAGATTTTTAGGAATAGAATATCAATTAATAATATAATATTTGTTTTAAAAACTCTTTTACGTCAATTTTGACACTATTGGGTATTTTGTTTTTGATAAATTCATAACAGCATTATTACTTCGAAAACAATTCATATAACCAATCTTAATATGTCATATTAGCCTATAAAATTAATTTAATTCTTAAAAAGTTTCAAATTACATTTATTTGGTAATTTATAATATCAATTATCTTAATATTTCATTAATTAGATAATTAATGCATTATCATTGTGTCATAAATAAATTAAATTATTTAATGTCTAAAAATTATAAATAAAATACCATTATGTAGAAAATATTTTTTTCTTTCTAATGAAAATTTATAATCTAATTTATCATTTTTATAACCCTATATTAAAAACGTTTTAGTTATTAAACCTTGATTTTAACTCTTTTAACTCTTCTCTGAATTAAATAATAATAAATCACCTAATCTAATCTAAGTGGACCTAAATGATAATATTTTATTCCTAATATTTTTTTTGGTCGAGATACACTTGTCCAATAGAATTAGGACATGTGTTAGGGTAATATTAATATCATTTTTACCCTTAATTACCCTATTTACATTTAACCGTGGTAAATAAAAGTAAAAAGTTACTATTCACCAATAATTATTTTTATCTTATTGAACCACATTTTACTCATTGATATTAACCATGTCTCTCGGATTTTTGAAATTCCACTCACAGAAGCGGTAAAATTAAGTTTTATGTGAATTTCCAAATTCTCCTAGGAGGTGGGTAATAGACGGTAAAAAGTTCCATAAAATTTTTATATGTATAAAATTATTCTAAACTAACTCCAATGAATTACATTGAACATATATAGGTATTATGTATCTATTTTTACCTTAATTAAATTTAAATAAAATAAATAATTATTTAAATAAAAATTCGGTTTTAAACTATAACTTAGTGTTTTTTCACTATTCATCAAAAATTGAATGTTATCAGAAAAGTACCAAATTTTCACCCTAAGTTAATGTTGAAATTATGAATCCAAAAATGAAGTCTATTTTACCAAATTCAAAACATATAAGTATCATTTATTAATTCAAAATTAATTCCCACTGTCAAAACCAAAAGACGTATTTTTATGAAATAATAACTTTCAAAAGTTGGACACTTGTTTATATCCAATTTCAAAGTGAAATTACTTACAATGACCATCATTGGATTAAATAGTAAAAATATAATCTATTTATACTTCAAACCATTAAAATTTAAAATTTAACAATGTAATTTTTTTTATTTAAAAAGATGTTTTCAGCTAAAATATAGTATTTCTCACTATTCACCCAAATATGAAAGTTATCAGAAAAACAAAAAAACATTATCAAAACTAAATTGTTATGTCTCGATTCTAAATAAGAAGTTTATTTTGTCCAATAAAATATATAAAAGTTTCAAATATTGGATTTAAAAAGGCTTCTCCATTAAAAGGTGGTAAAATTGCATTTTTTTTAAATATACTTCTTTTGTCTGAAAAAATGTATTTGTTCTTACATTATGTCTAAGAAACTCATTATATGGATTCTAAAATTATAAGGATTATATATAGTTAAATATTCAGTAAATACTATTCATAATCACTTTTGAACGGTTTGTTTGGTAAGTCATGGTGCGCTAGAAATTGGTGTTGTGTGTAGTGAAAGTTATTGAATTACTTTCAAGAAATAACGTACTATGAAATCTTGGGGTGTTACATTCTTCCCTCCTTCAATAAATTGCGTCCTCTCAATTTGAAATTATTTTTTGAAAATAAAAGGTTGAAAATAGAAAATACCTTTGGGAAAATCCACATCAGAAATTAGGTTAATAAAATTTAGTCTTAATAAGAGGAAAAGTGAAATGAAAGGGTCACCACCAAATTTTGATCTCGATTAAGAGAAAATTTGTGGGAATTAGAGAAATATAATTGGAGGGAAAATGTAAATATTTATAAGTAGTGATTGGTGTTATCAGTCACAAACAAGTGTAAAATTGAGGGCCTTAAATTCATCAATCTATGATGATTTAAAATACCATCGGTTCAATAAAACATATAGTATTAGGATAACGTATTTTTTTTATTTTAAGATACCTTCACTAAATTATAAGAATTAATTTCTTCATAGAATAAGATATGAAGAAAAATATATACTTGATAAGTATAGTCCCATCCTTTAACTAATTTCTACCTCAAACTCATCTTTCACTCTAAAAGATAATAGAACCTAAAAATAGTATTATATTTATCCTATTCGTTTAAGGTTAAAAAATTAATTTATCATTCATCTAGCAGAATGTTTTTTAAAAAGACTACATTATTCAATCCAGGACATCATGTGGGCCAGTGGTAGGTGATACACCCTTGTCGCCCTTCGGTTGCGGGTTCAAGTCTCACTGCCTTGTCAGACGCGACGGGTTGTCTCCTGACCTCCCGGTTTTCCTTTTATGGAAATCCAAAAATAATCTTCTGAAATTATTTAACCTTAACAACTGTATCAAATGTAAAATATAATCCATTACAACCTTTATACTTATCCAAATTACTTCTATCCAAACTCACAGTCCAAAATTTATAAGGAAGGTAAATATAATGAAGATCTTTTTATTGCCACGTAATAACATATGAATACCTTCATCATGTATTCTTTTAAAATATGGTAACACCCTGAATTACCATAAAACCTTATTTATTACATTCATGCTACTTTATTCATTATATAATAATAGATATATTCCTTATATCCAAAAACTTTTAATATTCCAACAATGATGAAATAAACAAACCATTAATCAGTGTTGAGGTAGTCAAAAATATCCAATATAATTTATCCAAATCAACCATCTCTTATTCCAAAATTACTACCTCAGTATCAAGACTATATTAAGGATTACCTTTCATTCAACCATGTATTTTTGAAAAAAAGTTTAACTTGCTGTTGAGTCACTTTTCATAATACTATATAATCTCAAATCCTCAATGAAATAGTACTGTTGTACAATCCTTATTTATATCCATAACTCATATAACCAGTACATCGTTGATACAACACTCAAATGGAATAATTCTTTAATAAAAACATAATAAAATTATTCATTCCTCTTTATATGTGGTAGTATCATAACTTTATTATTATCCAATAGCATCATTTGGGGCATGCTGTAATGATTTTAACATTGATTCACGTAGTGTCCCCACTCCTTGCAAATGAAGCATTGTACATTTGAAACCTTTTTCTTACCCTCACAATCATGAATGTGGTTTCCTTTTTCTACACACTTATAACATACTCCCATTCCCTTAAAGCGTTTTCCAAGGTGATTATTTCCACAGTTATCACATATGTAAAAATCTTTCTTTACCTTCTTCCCTTTATCTGTCTTTTCTCCCTACCATCCTTTTCTTCTCTGGCTTCCCTTCAAATCCATAGGACTCTGAGAACTCTTTACTTATCTTATCAACACATGATATTATTTCTGCATATGATGATAATACCTGGGAGACTATTACCCTTCTAAATTTTGGCTTAAGATGATGAAATATGTGATCCTTCTTACTCTTTGGATCATGCGTATTTCTGGAGTTCCCATTCCTTCTACTGGGCACCATTTCTAAACAATGGCATACAGTAGATTAGTTTATGAATAGAAATACCTAATCCCAAATTTGTAAAACACTTAACATAAATTAAACTATTTATGGATATAATCCATAATCATAAAAAAAATGTTTTCTTTGAGGAAGTATATACTCATAAACCCTTCATAATGGATTGTAAAGAAAATGAGAATTATCCTAAGAAAATCCCTCAGGAGTGTCGTAACCAAGAGTGCAGCGAGGCCCATTGTCGTGCACTAGTTCTTGTTCGAGTCTAGCTCGAAGCGGTGTTTTTAGGTTTTACCCCTAGGTACATCTGTGCCATAGCCGCCTCAACCTTCTCATATCCAGACAGGGGTGTATTTCTTGGAAAACTTACAAAATCTCTACAATACCAAAATTCTAGGAAGTTCTTCTATACTAGTCCTCAAAGTACATCTTAGGTATATGTGCTCTAATTAGAGATTATCTAAATATAGCTTCCAAGGTATGTACTGAACTTCCTCTGATACCAACTATAATGCCCCGACCCCAGTTACCCAGAGTCGGTGCATTATTACATAACATTTTCATGATCACAAAAGATCAAATCTCGAAAGACCGATTAGTTTAGTAGCCTTGGAATCAATTCATACATTCATAAAGTTTAAATTACATCATAAAATGAAAACTACAACAACATAGTCTCCATAGTCCACACTCATAACCCCTCATACTATCCTTGCATGTCATTCATAAAATAATTCTTCACATCCTGGGAAAAATAAAACATAGAAAGGGGTGAGCTCAGATGCCCAGTAATGATAACAATATAGCAAAAAATTTCATAAATAAGCTTAAAAATTCAGGGAAATGTATAACTAAATCAAAATCCTCTTAAACTTGAACTTCAGCATAATATGGCAGAAATAAAATCAAATAATTCCATTTACTTATTCGAATGGATATTCTACTAATCTAATAATCACATGCAATATCAATAACCACTTTCATAACGAATGAATGCATAATTCCATACTATCATAACCACGTATCCAAGGCCTCATGCCAAGACTACAAATAAGATTTTGTCAAGGCCTCGTGCCAAGACACTGGTTTGTCTCAAGAGACCTACTGATTCATCGAGGAGCTATAGCGGGCTCCACCCGTCCCTTAATAACTCCAATGTATTCCTTATATGAAAAGGTTTAAACATAACATAAACATTCGTATTAAAACTAGCATAGGAAATGTCCATACTTTCGCCATAAACTATTAATGGTATAAAAATAACACATCCACAGTCAAACATATCATAAAAACTTCATTATGATATGGAAGTTTTGTATCATAATAAATCAACTTCAAATAAGCTTAAAATCCATCAACAGACAATGACATAGATGAAATCAAAACTATTTGAGAGAAATATCTCTTTTTTGAAATTATTGAAAAGTCACACATTTATAAAGGAATTAATTTAAAATAGATTTTGGAATCAAATTTTCCCATACCACTTTGAAACTTTTGAAAAGAATTATCATTTCAAAACATTCATGTCTATATAAATAAATCCATCAAATCATTTTAAAAATATAGACATTAATTAAAAATATTTAGAAAGATAAGTCTTTAAAACAAATAAAATTCTGAACTTGATAAAGATGACCTTTCAAAAATCCTTGAAATATTCATTTTTATATTTTTTTATGAAAAATGGACATGGATGATAAAAATGTCCCAGTAAACACTTACACATAAACAATCTCGGATAATAATGAGATTGAAGAATTAACCCTTACCAATTTGGTAACTTATGAAACATACACCCCATGAAAGAGGTAGTATAAAATTAATATGTAAATACACATAAATTAATGTGCATTACACAAAGAATACAATTATGGGTAGTACATACACCACACAAAATGTAATAGTGGAAATATGGCATGAATCTCACTGGAATAAGGAGTGAGATGAAAACCCCATACCTTGTACTTTTACTTGGTTGAGGTTAGGTCAACCTCCTGTATAATGGTAAAATAATTGTTATTAAATTATACAATAATTATATAAATTAATATGATATCATATATGATCTTTTAACATTGATTTGTTAATAATATCTTAGTATTATCATCATTTCAAGTGTTAACTCACTCGTTTTCTTTTATATATTTTGTTACATAAGCCGTGTTTGATATTGATAGGTTGTATATTATTCATATATAGAATGAAATCAAGTCCTTAACATTATTTTTAATCATTAAATGAGAATTATGATTTCATGGATACGATGGGTAATGAATCTCATCGCGTTCGCGGAGACGGTAGTCCGTATGTACGCACGAGCGACAATATCATTCTTTTGATATTAAAATAATATATAATTGGATGGTATATCATATATAAAGAATAATTATCATGTTATATTTATTATTTTCATAAATTACATATCATTATCAAACCCATACAAATAATAATGGTTTTGAATAACAATTACACGACGACGTGGAGATCGTAAGTTGTACGTACGCACGTATTGTGACATGACATTCGAAGGATGGATAGAATACTGAATATGGTTGTACAATATTTATAATAAACTCCCAGTATATAGAAGATACTGGATTTATTAATTTATAAAGGAAATAACAAAGAAAGAAGAAGTTGAAGAAGAAAAAAATTTGAAAAAGGGTGGTGAAAACATTACCTCTTCTTTGGGTTCTTCCTTTTCATTTGATCAAAAAGGGATCCTTAGGTTGTATTTCTGATCAAACTAAGGCCTCTAGGTTGAATTGAGGGAAGTTTAGAGAGTATTTGGGTAGGAGGTGGACGATCACAAAGGCTTTGATGGTGTGAATAATTAGTTATAAGTGGTGTCCTTTTATAAGGGGGTGGAGGGACTCTTTAGGAAAAACTTAAAGTATTATTTTATAATAAATTCATATTCGGTTTCTAATGGCTCAAAAGTTTATTATTAAAATTATAAGGTGGGTATGGGTCTAAATCCTTTCAACCAATAGATTTTATATTGGTTTGAGTCATTATATTAACCTTATCTTTTAGTTTTAACTCTTAGTTATTTAGTTTGACATTTACCCTGTCACTTTGTATTTTTAAATAATATAGTTAATAAAATTACTATATAAATACAAGAGACCCCCAAGTGGTCCATTAATGATATACCTATCATGATATAATTCCTTTGGTTGATCCTTATATTTTTAGGAATATAATATCAATTAATAAAATAATATTTGTTTTAAAAAATCATTTATGTCAATTTTGACACTATTGGGTATTTTGTTTTTGATAAATTTATAACAGCATTATTACTTCGAAATCAATTCATATAACCAATATTAATATGTCATATTAGCCTATAAAATTAATTTAATTCATAAAAAGTTTCAAATTACATTTATTTTGGTATATAAAATATCAATTATCTTAATATTTCATTAATTAGTTAATTACTGCATCACCATTGTGTCATAAAAAAATTAAATTATATAATGTCTAAAAATTATAAATAAAATACCATTATGTAGGAAATCTTTTTATCTTTCTAATAAATATTTATAATCAAATTCATCTTATGTATAACCTAGTATTAAAAATGTTTTAGTTATTAAACATTGATTTAAACTCTTTTAACTCTTCTTTGAACTAAATAATAATAAATGTCCTAATCTAATCCAAGTGGACCTAAATGATAATATTTTATTCCTAAGGTTTTTTTGGTTGAGATACACTTGTATAATAGAATTAGTACATGTGTTAGGGTAATAGTAATATCATTTTTATCCTTAATTACCCTATTTACTTTTAACCGTGGTAAATAAAAGTAAAAAGTTACTATTCACCAAAAATTATTTTTATCTTATTGAACCACATTTTATTCCTTCATATTAACCGTGTCTCTCAAATTTTAGAAATTCCACTCACAAAACTGAAAAAATTATGTTTTATGAGAATTTCCAAATTCTCCTAGGAGGTGGGTAAAAGACGGAGAAAAGTTATATAAAATTTTTATATGCCTAAAATTATTCTAATCTATCTCTAATGAATTACATTAAACTTATATAGGTATTATGTATCTATTTTGACCTTAATTAAATTTAAATAAAATTAATAATTATTCAAATAAAAAATCGGTTTTAAACTACAACTTAGTGTTTTTTCACTATTCATCAAAAATTGAATATTATCAGAAAAGTACCAAAAATTCACCATAAGCTAATTTCAATATTTTGAATCAAAAAAAGTCTATTTTACCAAATTCAAAACATATAAGGTGCATTTATTTATTTAAAATTATTTCCCACTGTCAAAATCAAAAGGCGTATTTTTAAGAAATAATAACTATCAAAAGTTTGACACTTGTTTATGTCCAATTTCAAAGTGAAATTACTTACAATGACAATCATTGAATTAAATAGTAAAAATATAATCTATTTATACCTCCAAACCATTAAAATTTATAATTTAACAATATAAATTATTTTTATTTTAAAATTTTTTTTCAGTTAAAATATAGTATTTTTCACTATTCACCCAAATATGAAAGTTATCATAAAAACACCAAAACTTTATCGAAACTAAATTCTTATGTCCCGATTCTAAATAAGAAGTTTATTTTGTAAAATTTAATATATAAAAGTTTCAAATATTGTATTTAAAAATGCTTCTCCATTAAAAGGTGGTAAAATTGCATTTTTTTAAAAATACTTCTTTTATCTGAAAAAAATGTATTTGTTCTTACATTATGTCTAAGAAACTCATTATATGGATTATAAAATTATAATGATTATATATAGTTCAATATTCAGTTATTCATAACCTCTTTTGAACTGTTCTTTTGTTAAGTCGTGGTGCGCTAGAACTCGGTGTTGCGTGTATTGCAAGTTATTGAATTGCTTTAAAGAAATTACATACTATGAAATCTTGGGGTGTTACAGTATTAGTTTTATGCACACGTTAAAGAAACATAAAAGTCTATAAATTGCTTATATTCTTAAAGTAGTGCATGAAGGAATATGAAGAGGGAGTGGACTTTAGATAAAACTAAATCATTGCACCATGTAATGGAATTTCATCATGTAATGGAATTGCATCATGCCATGGAGTCACCATCACCAAAATCATTTCATCCAAAAAAATAGGGAGTTTATAGTAGATTTTGGAACATTGAAACACCGTCATGTGTTTACTCCTTAGATATTTCATAGTGTGGGTGAACTAGGTAAAATTATTGTATTATTTTGTGCTTTAATTTCTATATATATCTTTAGTATTTTGTGTGATTACAATAGATGGATTAATATATTTAATTTAATTCTTATTTTCTCAATAGAATGATCTTACAATGGGTTATGATTGATGTTAAAGGATATTAAATTAGTAAAATTTCCAATTCACCACCCACCCCACTCTCTCATAGTGCCTGGAGACTCGTATCAAAACCCAATGGTCCCAACATTACTCCATCTACATAACCTAAAAATATGAACTTCATATCCTAAAGATTAGGTCTAATAACATTTATAAAAGAATTAGTTAGTCTATTTAAAATTTTCAAACCAAATAATTATAAGGCTTATCATATCATACCTCATGTAGAGTGATAAAATAAATTAAAAATAATGGAGATTGATTTACCATATAATAATTTATTTTAACTTCCTTAGCTCGGAATTTATAAGGATGTTCTGCAATTAAAAAAATACATATCACCATTTATAGAACTGTCTAGTTCATACATTATGCTACACTATTCTTTTTTGGTGAATGATAGATATTATGGTAAATCACAATGTCATGACACCCTCCCTCCAAAGATACTGCAATGAGGGGAGAGAGATAATGACCCCCGATTCCCACCTCCAGTGGGCCCTAGGTTGGTTACAAGCACCAAGTGTATAAAAATCTCTTTTTAAGGGGGGGATTACCCTCTCTAATAATATAGGATCAGGAGATAAGATGAATCATCCTCAAATAACCCCATGAAATAATACAAAATATAAATCCAAAACCATCCAACAGGAATGTATAAATAAAATTGATACAGATAAAAGTCTATAAAGTAAATACCCAAAAGTAAAGCTAAAGCAGTGACACAACAACTATCCCATGGTTAGAGCTATTAATTCCAATCGTGGTCCCTGAAATCCTCATGGAAACCTGAAAACACTTTTTTATACATAGGGTGATCATAAAAATATAATAAGTAGTATAACCAAAGTCTCTCGTAGATATGTTAAAGTACCATACTAATGCAGCTATGAGGAAACAATAAAACCAAACAACACCTAAACAAGCATACTAACCATCCCAACCTCACGAAAGAACACTCACCAAATAAATTAAATTATATAATATAATATATATTAATTCATATTGATGATAGGGTTCCCCTCACCACATTCCCACTGATTAGATGCTCTAAAACCCCAACAGAAAATGTCATGGCGCTCCCACATCTGCCAAATACAACACATCACATCCTACCCTCACACACATGGGTCTCACAACACATCCTACCTGAACACACCTGATCCATACAACACATCCCTCTTTCACACACCCGGTCTACACATCACATCATATCTCATTACATATCATTCTAAAGACACCTAGGAAGTAACATCACAACTTATCTTGAAGACACCTAGGATAACACATCAGAACTCGCCCTGAAGATACCTAGGACACAACATCACAATTCACCCAAAGAAGCTTGGCATGTCATATCCTAGAAGAGGAAGCAGAGAAGAGTAGGTGTCCATCCATCCATCTTCCCAGTGGGATGTTGGGAAAGGCACCCCCAATAGGACTATGTGGGTGTTCGACACATAGTGCTCAACATGGGTGGGGTGCATATATAAATTACAAGGAGGATACAATTATATATATATATAGTATCAATCACTCAAGCCCAACCTATGGGTTCTCAAAAAAAACAACCATCTCACAACACTGTAATTTTTTCTAGAAGCTCTAAATGTATTTATTAGAACTAGGAAAATTCATTTATGATGGTGAAGACCCCAGATAATCTAATTCAGTTTCATATTTCCTCCACATTTAACACATATTAATTTTATTATTTAGCATAAACCACCTTTAATTAGAAAACTCATTATTTAATTTCCCATTGAAAATTTTCCATCCCATTAATAAGTCCAACCCATTACATTTCAAACATTATTAAAAATTCATTTATTCCATAACAACTCAAGTATCTAGCAAAAACCAACCATATATCAATAGAATCTAGTTATCCCCAATAATCTTTCCTCACCAACCCATAAGCATAGACTACGAACCATCATCACCACATGACCTAACCACACATCATCCTCCCAGAAGAACGACCACACACATCACAGTACATCAATATCATTTTTCATATTTAGAAAGGGGGTTTTTATCATATTACACTTTATTTCTTTGAGGCATTATCAAACATGTCAAAATCCTAGAAAAACAATTTTATTATCCAAATATATGTAATTAACTGATTTACATTTAGGGGGATTGAAACAAATCACAATAGTCATAATACATATATCCATCACAAACAAATCCCCCAATAGCTACAATATTTAGTGGGGGTGTCAAGCCCGTAAGATCCACAATATAGAAATAAAAATAACGTTCTAAAAACATGTTAATAAACCCATTTACCCATCAATTTCTTTATAACCAATTTATACATCTTTAGTTAATAAAAAAACCATATCTCATATGTAAAAAAAATAAATCCACTACCACATTATACATAATAAAGAGAAATGATGGAAATCCTTCCTCGAAGAAGCATTCCAACACACTGTGCACTGTAGGGTGAATAAGAACACCCATGAACCACAACCGCACAATTATAACCATGGATAAACCTATAATAAACCAAGGATCTATCGAAACAAAACCAAAAAACACCCAAAAACCAAAAAAAAACATTATAGCAAAACCCAAAAGAAGAATGGAATGAAACGGGTGAGAATGAGAGGATAACTCACCATGGATTGAAGATGGGAACCCAATGATCGATCCCCATTGAAATTAATCTCCAAACATGTAAGGATAAGGATTTATGATGCATAGAGATATAGGAGATTCATTTTAGTATGGGTTGATAAATAACATGAGCCACTAAAACCTTTAAAACTATACAACATCAGGGAATTACATAACATGTAATCCCCTTTCATGTCGTATCATCTTGGTATTCCAAGTTCCGTAAAAAAGCATCTCTCTATTTTATTATGTAACCTAGAAAACCAACATGTCATAAACCAACCCTATAAAATTAATGGAACCAACTTTTACATTGTTTAATACACTTATATGACATATATTTCCTCTAGAAACTTTGTTTCACCTCCATCATCCACTGAGAACTCCCAAAACATTCTTCAAACACCTCCAACAACAGAAACTGTAAAAGTAATGAACTAGGAGGGAACATAAAATTACATCAAATACCTCTCAAATAACTCTCACCATTGAGAATCCAAAACCAATCCCAAAACAAAAGGGTTCCTAACAAACACCCCATGAGACACCTCTTAGGGATCTCATCATACCTCAAACGCTACCACCTTCCAAACACACCAAACTAAAGGACCACACAAAAAAATACACATCCAAATCACCACAACCGTAGGTAGCCTCCTCCCAAACAACAATACTTCCACATAACCACTATACAAACAGGAAATTGCACTATCCAAAAAACATGAATTAGTGAATTTATTTCTCCTTGTCAAGATATTATCTGCTTTGGGTGGCACTGACTTTCCTGCATATGTTCAATTGCATAAAAGTTAATGTGTGTCGATTAAAAATCAGGTCCTCCCCTTTTCATATGGTAGTAATTTATCGAAAATCATACCACACACATCAAAAACCAAGGAAAATATATCACCTCATAAAACAACAAGGTCTAAAACATCACATCATAAAAAAAACATAGCAAAGGAAAACTCAAATATACTCTAGGTACTAAGAACCCATCCACGTCTCTCTCTAACTAGGAATATCTTCCATGCCACCATGCCTCGACAACACACAAACTGAAGAAATTTTTCATCCACACAGCACCTTCTCTTATCAATCTTGGATCTCCACTGGATGCTCCATGAATGTCATGTCATCATTGACAGCTAACCCTCCCCATTCAAGAACATGGGAGACCACATAATGATAATGACAATGATGAGAGTCATGGAAGACATCATGGATCCTATCCAACCATGGTGGAATTTGCAATCAATATTCCACTTCGCCAACTCACCCCAACACCTCAAAGGTCCCAAAAAACCTGCGAGAAATCTTACTTTCTCTGCCAAACATCCACTTCCCATGTCATGGGGAACCCTTCAAGAAGGTATGGCCTCTAACATCGAACCCCAATGGACTCCTTCTATGTTCGGAATAAGACTTATGATGGTAATGTGCTACTTTTATCCTCTCATGAACAATAATAACCTTCTCTATCATTCTATACACCACATCGGGACCAAGAAGAATTGTCTCCCCGACCTCCATCTAGAACTTCAAAGAATGAAGTAGTATCGTGTAAAAATCATCAAATGGATTCATGAAAATGAAAGAATGATATATATTATTATAATAAAACTCTACAAAGGGATGGGGTCATACCAAAGACCCTCCAATTTCAAATACGGAAGACCACAACAAAATATTCAACTATTTGGACATTCTGTTCTTTCTGACCATCTGTCGGGGGGAGGAAAGTAGTGTTGAGGAATAACTGAGTTCCAAAATCACCCAGAAATACCCTTTATACTTATCAGGTAAAACATGTGTCCCAATACGAGACAATGGAACTCAGTTCTCCATGAAACCACACCACTTCATCTATAAACCTCTTAGCCACGGTAACCTCTACGCTCAACTCAATGATCGCTAAAAAGTGGGATTATTTTCTCAACCAATCCACTATCACCCATATAGAAACACAACCTCCCTGAGTTTTGGGTAACCTTGTTATGAAATCCATCAATATTCTATCCCATTTCCACTTGGGGACATACAAGAGTTGCAAAAAACCACTTGGAACATGATTCTCTACCTTTAACTGTTGGAAAACCAAGAATCATGCCAGGAACTATGCCACTGTCTATTTCATCCTGTGCCACTAAATATGATCCTCAATATATGGTAAATCTTATAAATTTTCATTTGTACCACCAATGTTAATAAATGAAACTCGAGAAGAAGTACCATGAGAATTTCCACTAAAAAAATACCCTTTCATGAAACCACATCTTATAAGGCCCCAGCCTTAAACCTTACTTAATCTTGAGTTATTACAAGATTACACGTTGAGGATCTTTTCGGGTTTAGAGTTTTAGAGAATTAGATCATAAAACTTGCATTACATTCCACATATAAACAAAGAGGTTACATAAAGATAGTATTCTTCATTCCCATCAATGGAAACACATTTAAAATAAAACATGGATTATTTCTTGACACATCCTTGACTCTATCATCTTATCATGTACCTTTCCCTTGACCTGTGAAAAACATTTCAAAAACTTGGGATGAGCGTAAAAACTCAGTATGGGTTATAAAAACATGGAAAGGAAACATGAGTTCATATATACATAAGAATGAAATCATACTTTACCCATAAAACATAGGCACTTTAACATACCTCATAAAAACATGAATAAATCATATAAATCATAATACGTAAAGGTAACTTGAGGCATTCATAACATTCTTACGTAGGGGGTAACCCTCTTGGTTACGTTTGGAATACCCATCACAGTATATTCCCTAAAATCTCTTCGGAGAAACCTTAACGTTTCACTCCTTCGCGTTACCCAATGCATTGGAGAGCTATAACGGGCTCACCCGCCCTTAGTTTATCACGGAACCACCCGTCTTCATAATAATGCCCAAGAACCATAACATAATCATATCACATAAAACATGCATAAAGGAAACATAACATTTCCACATTTCAATCACGAGATATCAATACAACACATTGATATAATAAAAACATTATGAAAACCATTTTCAATACCAAAGTAAAACATGGTATTTATTTTTCTTTTAAAAAAAAGGTATGGCTTGTAGAGGAAGCCAAAACTCAAATAACGGTTACGACGGCGGAGAAGTCGTTGTCGCCGCATACGTACGACAAAAACATTCCCTTTTGTCGTTTAGTAAACGCTTCGTATAAAAAAGATTCCTTTTGAGTAAACGTAAAAGTCAAAGGGGTTTATACACCGTATAAAAGAAAGCTGTGTATAAAATAAAATATGCCTCAACGAAAGGAGATTGAGACGAAGTCCCATACCTCGTATCCGACTTGACCCGACCGTTCTTTAAACTCCTGAATAATAAACTTGAGTTAATCTCTACTTGCTTATGAATCTTTTTCAAGTTCATTATTCCTTTTATATCATGTTATGAACATCATGTAATCATTTAAGTTAATAATGTTCATTTTGTCGGTATTTGGTTCTTAAGTCAAAAATTGACTTCTTATACTTACAAGTTGTTAATTTAGTCAAAGGTTCATTATATCCAGAATGGTATTCATTATGTAGATATCATATATGTCATATATATCCAGTACATACATTCATTTATAATATTACATCACATTTAGAGGTAAGAAATGAAATGCATCGTTCATGGAGACGGTAAGCCGTACGTACGCATGAACGCTACTTCCATTTCTATTTCATATTTTCTGGAATGGAATCATAATGATATAAAAGTATATTATAATTCCAGTATAACAACATATATAATATCATTAACTTTATCCTTTACACATCCCACATATGGTATTAACGAATCAAATCACTTTTAGGGGGCGGTAGTCCGCACTTCCTAAAATGAAGATATCGTGTTTTACCCATAATGGAAACCATAAAGGTATGCCCAAAATGAAAAAAACAGAAGCTTAAGGAAAACATAAACATATAATATATCATATATAAAAATAGTGACATCATAATGGCCACCTTTGAAGGTGTTAAATGAGTATTGAACAATCATCGTTTCGGGAGGCAGAATTTCGCCATCCACGGAAACCGTATGTTCTTTAACCATTTGATGTAGTTGTGTGAGAGTGTAGCTCAAATATATCTTATAACAACATCCTAGTATATTGAAGATACTGGTGTTGTTACAAAAGAAGTAAATAAAAAGAGTTTAGGGGGTCGGAGAAGCAAAATAAAACAAATGAACATGAGAGAATGAAATACCTTAAAAAGTGTAACTTCTTTTGGTTTGAGCCTAAAGGCTTCCTTTGAAAGGATTCTGCCCAAAGGGAATCCTCTAAGATGAGGAGAGGGATGTGGAGAGAGCAAATGGGCAGGGGTTGGCCGAGCCAATGGCTTGAAGAGTGTGTGAAATGAGGTAGAGGTGGGGGCCTTTTATAAGGGGAGAGGAGGGGCACTTTTGGAAAGTAAAGAAACATTACATTATTTGAAAATGTGTTTCGGTTTTAAAAGGTCCCACATTGATGGAATTCGTGGATAAGGTGATAAGGCATCGAAATCCATTCATCCAATTGGTTTTGGACATGTGTAGTTCATAGATTTTATTTTATCTTTCCATTTTATTTAAATCGTCAAATAATGATGTCATCGCTGCATCATTATTATGTCATAAATAATTAAATTTATTTAATGTCTAAAAATTATAAATAAATTACTATGATGTAGGAAATCTTTTTAGATTTCCATTGAATATTTATAATCAAAATTTGGACTTGTATAACCCCACTTAAAAATTGTTTTCGCAAAACATATTATGTTTGTGTCATTTTCACTTTAACATTTAATAAAAAGTAATTTATGTTATTTCCCAACAAAAGTGGATACATGGGGTCCCCAAGTTAGGCCATGACTTGTCTTGGTCGGCCATGACACAACCAATGAGGTTGGGACATGTGTCTAGGTCATTTTATATTATTAAAGCATTATTTATTCATTAAACTACCCTAATTACCACTAATCGCGATTAAGAACTTAATAAGTTACTATTCACCAAAAAATTATTTTAATCTCATTGAACCACATTTTACTTCTTAATGACAACCATGTATGTCGGATTTTCAAAATTCAATACACATTAGTGGTAAACTTTAATTTAACTGAAAAAAACAGTTTGCTTGATTACCACTTAGTGGTTTCACTATTCATCAAAATTGAAGTTTTTCAGAAAATTACCAAAAATTCACTCTAAGCTATATTTGATATTACGAATTCAAAAATGAAGTCTATTTTACAAAATTCAAATCATATAAGTCACATTAATTAATTTAATAATTAATTCCCGCTGCCAGAGCAAATAGCGTGTTTTTACAAAACAATAAGTATCAAAAGATTGACACCAGTTTAAGTCTAATTTCAAATCGAAATTGATTCCAATGACCACCATTGGATAAAATGGTAAAAATATATTCTAATTTCACTTCAAAACCAATTCAAAACATAATCTAATCATATAAATAAATTAGATTAAAAAGTAGTTTTGATGTAAAATGCAGTATTTTTCACTATTCATTTAAAAATGAACATTGTCGGAAAATTACCAAAAATTCACACAAGGTAAATTTTGATGTCCCAATCATAAAGGATAATTTTATTTTGACAAACATAGTTTCTAAAATTGTCAAAATATAGATTCAAAAATGGTTTTCCATCAAAAGGCACTAAAACAATCCTTTAAGAATATTAGTGTATTCCATGCATAAGATTGTATTTATTTTCATTTTAAGCCTCTAAAACACTATCTTTATCATTAATAGACATAGATAAAAATATCTATTATTCATTACTTACTTGGGATGTTACATCCTTCCCCCCTTTAGAAAATTGCGTCCCCGCAATTTATTTACTTATCAAATAAATTGGGGTACTTATCCCTCATTGCATTTTCGGATTCCCATGTTGCCTCTTCAATCATGTGGTTTTTCCACAAAACCTTTACCTGCTTAATCACCTTATTCCGTAACACTTGCTCCCTGTGGTCAAGAATCTGGACCGGTTGTTCCTCATAAGATAGGTTTTCTTCCAGCTGAACTACCTCTGGACTCAAAACATGAGATGGATCTGGCATATACTTTCTCAACATCGAAACGTGAAAAACATTGTGTACCTGAGATAAACTCGGAGGTAAAGCCACTCGGTATGCAACTGATCCAACTCTCTCTAGAACTTCGTATGGTCCAATGAACCTTGGACTCAACTTTCCTTTCTTACCAAATCTCATCACACTTTTCCAAGGAGAAACCTTGAGAAAAACATGATCACCTACCTCGAAAGATAGATCCTTCCTCCGGTTATCCGCATAACTCTTCTGCCTGCTCTGAGCTGTTCTCATGTGTTTCTGAATCAGCTGAACTTTTTCTGCCATCTCTTCTACCAATTCTGGTCCCATCAACTTTCTTTCACCCACTTCATCCCAGAAAGCTGGAGTTCGACACCGCTTCCCATATAATGCCTGAAATGGTGCCATCTGTATACTGGAATGAAAACTGTTATTATATGAAAACTCAACCAAAGAAAGATGCTGGTCCCAACTCCCCTGATAATCCATAGAACAAGCTCGTAGCATATCCTCCAATGTCTGAATTGTTCGTTCTGACTGCCCATCTGATTGAGGATGAAAAGCTGTACTAAAATTTAATTCAGTACCCAACGACTTCTGAAGGCCTTTCCAAAAGTTAGAGGTAAACCTGGGATCACGATCTGATACAATGGAGAGGGGAACTCCATGTAACCTGACTATCTCTTTAAGATACAAACGGGAAAGTTGATCAAGAGAGAAAGTATCTCGTATAGCAAGGAAATGAGCAGATTTGGTGAAGCGATCAACAATAACCCAGATTGCATTATTACCTCGAGATGTCTTCGGTAATCCAACAACAAAGTCCATGGATATATTCTCCCATTTCCACTCTGGCACTGGTAAAGGCTGAAGCATCCCTTTCGGTAACTGCCGCTCAGCTTTAACCTGCTGACAAGTCAAACACTTCACAGTAAAATCAGCAATATCTCTTTTCATTCCATCCCACCAGTAATACTCCCGCAGATCTCTATACATCTTAGTACTGCCCGGATGAACTGAAAACGGAGAACTATGAGCTTCACATAACAACTCTCTCTTCAACTGTGAATCAGAAGGCACACACACTCTCTTCCCAAATCTCAAAACGCAATCATTATCAATGTTGAATTCAGGCAACTTACCTTTCTGAACCAGCTCTACCCTTTTCTGCAACTCACTGTCTTGCTTCTGTGCTTGCTTGATTCTATCTGATAGAGAAGATCTCACTGATACCTGAAACAAAACAGAAGGACTTCCTGCACCAACAACTTCTATGCCAAATTTCATCAAATCGTTAACCAAATGATCACGTTCCAAACGCAACATTGTTAATGAAGCATTACTTTTTCGACTCAAAGCATCAGCCACTTTATTTGCTTTTCCCGGATGGTAATGAATTGTACAATCATAATCCTTGATTAATTCCAGCCATCTCCTTTGTCTCATGTTTAACTCTTTCTGAGTGAATATATACTTTAAACTTTTGTGATCGGTATAAATTTCACACTTTACTCCATACAAATGATGCCTCCAAATTTTTAAAGCAAAAACAACAGCAGCTAATTCCAAATCATGTGTAGGGTAATTTACCTCATGAGTTTTCAACTGTCGTGAAGCATAAGCAATTACCTGATCATTCTGCATTAGGACGCAACCAAGTCCTTTCAATGAAGCATCGCTGTATATAACAAAGTCACCATTCCTGGAAGGTAGTGCCAAAACTGGAGCATTCACCAATCTTCTTTTCAATTCCTGAAAACAATCATCACATTCTTTTGTCCAGATAAACTTAACACCCTTCCGAGTTAGCTTAGTCATTGGACTAGATAACCGTGAAAAATTTCTAACAAACCTTCGGTAATAGCCCGCCAAACCAAGGAAGCTACGAATCTCGGTTACATTTGTGGGTCTTGGCCATTCTTCCACAACTTTTGTTTTTGCAGGATCAACAGTTATTCCATCTTTAGAAACAATGTGACCAAGGAAAGCAATTTGTTGCAACCAAAACTCACACTTGCTGAATTTCCCATACAATTTCTTTTCTTTTAAGGTTTGCAAGATAACCCTTAAATGTTTTTCATGCTCCTCTTTACTTTTAGAAAACACCAAAATATCATCAATGAAAACAACCACAAACTTATCCAAGAACTCATGGAAAATTCTATTCATTAAGTCCATGAATACAGCAGGTGCATTGGTTAGCCCAAAAGGCATTACTACAAATTCATAATGGCCATATCTCGTACGGAAAGCGGTCTTCGGAATATCTGCCTCCTTTACCTTCAGCTGATGGTACCCCGATCTCAAGTCAATCTTTGAAAAAAACTGAGCTCCCTGGAGCTGATCAAACAAATCATCGATATGAGGCAAAGGATATTTGTTCTTAACAGTGATATTATTCAAGGCTCTATAATCAATGCAAAGTCTCATAGAACCATCTTTCTTTTTAACAAATAAAACAGGAGCACCCCATGGTGATGTGCTAGGTCTAATGAAACCTTTCTCTAATAAATCTTGCAATTGCTCCTTCAACTCTAAAAGTTCAATTTGTGCCATTCGATAAGGGGGTTTTGAAATTGGCTTAGCATCAGGAACTAAGTCAACAGTAAACTCAACTTCCCGATCTGGTATTATTCCAGGCAACTCATCAGGAAAAACATCAGGATACTCATTTACCACTGGCACATCATTAATCTGAACAGTTCCTTTATTTTCAACGACGTGTGCAAGGTAACATTCATTTCCATCTTTTACAAGTTTCTCGGCCTCTTCATATGTTATCAAAAGTAAGGGTTCATTCTTGTAAACAAACTGAAAGTCTTTCTGAAAAGAAACTTCTTTAGCTCTACAGTCAATCTTAGCATGGTAAATAGAGAGCCAATCCATACCCAGGATAACATCAAACTCTACTAGAGGTAGAACAATAAGGTTTGCAAGTAGGTTCTTTCCACAGATAAGGATAGGAAGATTCTTATAAATTCTTTTTGCCTCGACACTTCCCCCAGGTGTTTTTACCAAAAGTTCAGGAGTCATTTCTTGAGATGGTATTCCCATTTTACTAGAAAAGGTCTCAGAGATGAAAGAATGTGTAGACCCCGAATCAAACAACACACTGGCATAGTCTGAAAAAACAAACAAAGTACCTGATACGACTTCATTTGATGGCCCGACATCCGCTGAAGTAGTTGCAAAGGATTTCACCACCCCTTTCTGCTTGTAGTCTAACTGCTTCCCATCACTCAAGCTCCTTGTCGGACACTCGTTTGCATAGTGACCCATCTCATTGCACTTAAAACATTTCACTAACTGTAAATCAAATTTGTTTTTACCTTCACCTTGATCCTTTTCAGTGCAATCACGAGCCTTATGTCCCATCTTACCACATCGGTAGCACTTCCCAGAATTCAGAAGACATTCCCCAGCATGCCTTTTGCCACATTTATCACAAACTGGAAACTTAGTTCTCTTACCATCAGACTTCTTTGAAGAATTCTTACCTTTCTCCTGCCACCTCGGTCTCTTCTTCTGCTGGTTGTTATAGAACACTTGGTCATCGGCAAACTCCATTTCCACCTTCTCAGCACATCGAACAAGCTTTTCATAACTTTTAAACTCTCGAGAAGCTAATGCCCTTCGATACTTTGGCTTTAATCCTGAGTAAAAACGATTGATTTTACTATCAAGGTCCCGGATAAAATTGGGAGCATACCTTGCCAATCGAGTGAACCTTTCTTCATAGGTAGCCACTGAGTCTTCCTCTTGCCTCAATTCCAAGAATTGCTTTTCCATCCTAAGTCGAACAGCCTTAGGAAAATACTTCTCAAGAAACATACCTTTGAAATCATCCCAGTCAAGAGCATCAATCTCATCGGCTTCCCTGATATTTTTAACCATAGACCACCACTGATCTGCTTCACCCTCCAAACGGTAAATAGCAAGACTAACCTTTTGATTGTCTGAACACCCCATGACATCAAAAATCTTCTCCAGTGCTTTAATCCACCCTTCAGCTTGCACAGGGTCAGATGATCCTCTGAATGATGGTGGATGTTGCCTCATGAAATGTTCCACCACTGACATGTTCCTCTGCGGCTGATCTGGCTGATCTCGTGCATGGATACCACCACCATTTATCGCCTGAGTCAACTGCGCCATTACTGCAACAAACTGTTCAGTTCCAATTCCGACCATTTCTGGATGCTGATTCGGAAGGTTATTTCCTTCTGTATGCCTTCCTAGCACTGCTTCCCTGTTTCCTCTGCGGAAAACCATTCTGAACAAACATGTCTTAGATGAAGCAACATGGTAATCTTTAAATGCTATATCATTTCGAAAAAGAAAAAAAAAATATTTTTGGATAATCATTTAATAGAATTCTAACTCCTAAAGTTATCTAAACCGACCTCTGATACCAACTATAAGGCCCCAGCCTTAAACCTTACTTAATCTTGAGTTATTACAAGATTACACGTTGAGGATCTTTTCGGGTTTAGAGTTTTAGAGAATTAGATCATAAAACTTGCATTACATTCCACATAAAACAAAGAGGTTACATAAAGATAGTATTCTTCATTCCCATCAATGGAAACACATTTAAAATAAAACATGGATTATTTCTTGACACATCCTTGACTCTATCATCTTATCATGTACCTTTCCCTTGACCTGTGAAAAACATTTCAAAAACTTGGGATGAGCGTAAAAACTCAGTATGGGTTATAAAAACATGGAAAGGAAACATGAGTTCATATATACATAAGAATGAAATCATACTTTACCCATAAAACATAGGCACTTTAACATACCTCATAAAAACATGAATAAATCATATAAATCATAATACGTAAAGGTAACTTGAGGCATTCATAACATTCTTACGTAGGGGGTAACCCTCTTGGTTACGTTTGGAATACCCATCACAGTATATTCCCTAAAATCTCTTCGGAGAAACCTTAACGTTTCACTCCTTCGCGTTACCCAATGCATTGGAGAGCTATAACGGGCTCACCCGCCCTTAGTTTATCACGGAACCACCCGTCTTCATAATAATGCCCAAGAACCATAACATAATCATATCACATAAAACATGCATAAAGGAAACATAACATTTCCACATTTCAATCACGAGATATCAATACAACACATTGATATAATAAAAACATTATGAAAACCATTTTCAATACCAAAGTAAAACATGGTATTTATTTTTCTTTTAAAAAAAAAAGGTATGGCTTGTAGAGGAAGCCAAAACTCAAATAACGGTTACGACGGCGGAGAAGTCGTTGTCGCCGCATACGTACGACAAAAACATTCCCTTTTGTCGTTTAGTAAACGCTTCGTATAAAAAAGATTCCTTTTGAGTAAACGTAAAAGTCAAAGGGGTTTATACACCGTATAAAAGAAAGCTGTGTATAAAATAAAATATGCCTCAACGAAAGGAGATTGAGACGAAGTCCCATACCTCGTATCCGACTTGACCCGACCGTTCTTTAAACTCCTGAATAATAAACTTGAGTTAATCTCTACTTGCTTATGAATCTTTTTCAAGTTCATTATTCCTTTTATACCATGTTATGAACATCATGTAATCATTTAAGTTAATAATGTTCATTTTGTCGGTATTTGGTTCTTAAGTCAAAAATTGACTTCTTATACTTACAAGTTGTTAATTTAGTCAAAGGTTCATTATATCCAGAATGGTATTCATTATGTAGATATCATATATGTCATATATATCCAGTACATACATTCATTTATAATATTACATCACATTTAGAGGTAAGAAATGAAATGCATCGTTCATGGAGACGGTAAGCCGTACGTACGCATGAACGCTACTTCCATTTCTATTTCATATTTTCTGGAATGGAATCATAATGATATAAAAGTATATTATAATTCCAGTATAACAACATATATAATATCATTAACTTTATCCTTTACACATCCCACATATGGTATTAACGAATCAAATCACTTTTAGGGGGCGGTAGTCCGCACTTCCTAAAATGAAGATATCGTGTTTTACCCATAATGGAAACCATAAAGGTATGCCCAAAATGAAAAAAACAGAAGCTTAAGGAAAACATAAACATATAATATATCATATATAAAAATAGTGACATCATAATGGCCACCTTTGAAGGTGTTAAATGAGTATTGAACAATCATCGTTTCGGGAGGCAGAATTTCGCCATCCACGGAAACCGTATGTTCTTTAACCATTTGATGTAGTTGTGTGAGAGTGTAGCTCAAATATATCTTATAACAACATCCTAGTATATTGAAGATACTGGTGTTGTTACAAAAGAAGTAAATAAAAAGAGTTTAGGGGGTCGGAGAAGCAAAATAAAACAAATGAACATGAGAGAATGAAATACCTTAAAAAGTGTAACTTCTTTTGGTTTGAGCCTAAAGGCTTCCTTTGAAAGGATTCTGCCCAAAGGGAATCCTCTAGGATTAGGAGAGGGATGTGGAGAGAGCAAATGGGCAGGGGTTGGCCGAGCCAATGGCTTGAAGAGTGTGTGAAATGAGGTAGAGGTGGGGGCCTTTTATAAGGGGAGAGGAGGGGCACTTTTGGAAAGTAAAGAAACATTACATTATTTGAAAATGTGTTTCGGTTTTAAAAGGTCCCACATTGATGGAATTCGTGGATAAGGTGATAAGGCATCGAAATCCATTAATCCAATTGGTTTTGGACATGTGTAGTTCATAGATTTTATTTTATCTTTCCATTTTATTTAAATCGTCAAATAATGATGTCATCGCTGCATCATTATTATGTCATAAATAATTAAATTTATTTAATGTCTAAAAATTATAAATAAATTACTATGATGTAGGAAATCTTTTTATCTTTCCATTGAATATTTATAATCAAAATTTGGACTTGTATAACCCCACTTAAAAATTGTTTTCGCAAAACATATTATGTTTGTGTCATTTTCACTTTAACATTTAATAAAAAGTAATTTATGTTATTTCCCAACAAAAGTGGATACATGGGGTCCCCAAGTTAGGCCATGACTTGTCTTGGTCGGCCATGACACAACCAATGAGGTTGGGACATGTGTCTAGGTCATTTTATATTATTAAAGCATTATTTATTCATTAAACTACCCTAATTACCACTAATCGCGATTAAGAACTTAATAAGTTACTATTCACCAAAAAATTATTTTAATCTCATTGAACCACATTTTACTTCTTAATGACAACCATGTATGTCGGATTTTCAAAATTCAATACACATTAGTGGTAAACTTTAATTTAACTGAAAAAAACAGTTTGCTTGATTACCACTTAGTGGTTTCACTATTCATCAAAATTGAAGTTTTTCAGAAAATTACCAAAAATTCACTCTAAGCTATATTTGATATTACGAATTCAAAAATGAAGTCTATTTTACAAAATTCAAATCATATAAGTCACATTAATTAATTTAATAATTAATTCCCGCTGCCAGAGCAAATAGCGTGTTTTTACAAAACAATAAGTATCAAAAGATTGACACCAGTTTAAGTCTAATTTCAAATCGAAATTGATTCCAATGACCACCATTGGATAAAATGGTAAAAATATATTCTAATTTCACTTCAAAACCAATTCAAAACATAATCTAATCATATAAATAAATTAGATTAAAAAGTAGTTTTGATGTAAAATGCAGTATTTTTCACTATTCATTTAAAAATGAACATTGTCGGAAAATTACCAAAAAATTCACACAAGGTAAATTTTGATGTCCCAATCATAAAGGATAATTTTATTTTGACAAACATAGTTTCTAAAATTGTCAAAATATAGATTCAAAAATGGTTTTCCATCAAAAGGCACTAAAACAATCCTTTAAGAATATTAGTGTATTCCATGCATAAGATTGTATTTATTTTCATTTTAAGCCTCTAAAACACTATCTTTATCATTAATAGACATAGATAAAAATATCTATTATTCATTACTTACTTGGGATGTTACACATCTGGCTCCTACCATCCTTTAACCATCCCTCTAGAGCATCATCATGGCCAACACAATCATGACTCACCTCTAACACAAAGTATCTCCACTGAGACTCCATCACTTTCTAAATTAGAGAATACTGCACTTCTATTTGGAACATGAAACCTCCTCCATCGATCACCCTTTAATTAAAGTGCATGGATGAAAATTCCGCCATTTCTCTTCAAGCATTTGCATACCCCCTAAAAACACTCATACACTACTTCTGGCTCAAAGATTCATCCATAATATTCCCCTTTCCTATGGTTTAGGAGATCTCAAAATAATAATCCAAATGAAAATACATCCACTTACACTACTACAGATTCATATCACACTAAGAAAATACATAACTCAAACACTTATGATCCAAGAAGTCCACAAAGTTCTCCCTAATGAGGTAATGTCGAAAAGAATTAATCAAAAACACAACTCCTGCTGCAACACCCTGAGATTTTATGAAAAATGTTATTTTTAATTTTATTGATGTCATGTGTTGTACGCTACAACAAAGGAGTCTTACACAAAATGCAACCCTAACATGTCTTCATTACATGCAATCGCGACCTTCCTTGATAGTGTGTGTTGTACACAATACCGAGTTTCACTAAACAACGATATGCTATTAAAATATTATTAAAACTAGTCGTTATGAATAGTAATAACCACTTTTTGAAATTTTGTAAATTTAATCATTCAAAATGTACTTCATTTTTGGATTCTTAATATCGAAATTAGCCTAGGGTGAAATTTTGGTATTTTTCTTAAAACTTTCAATTTTTGATGAATCGTGAAAACACTGGGTTACTATTTAAAAACCGACTTTTTATTTAAATAATTATTTATTCAATTTAAATTTATTTTAGGTCAAAATTGAAACATAATACCTATATAATTTCAATGTAATTCATTAGAGTCATTTTATAATAATTTGAGATATATAAAAATTTTATTGGACTTTTCACCGTCTTTTACCCACCTCCTAGGAGAATTTCCAAATTCACATAAAACATAATTTTACCTCTTATGTGAGTGGAATTTCAAAAATTCGAGAGACATAGTTGATGTCAGTAAGTAAAATGTGGTTCAATGAGATGAAAATAATTTTTGGTGAATAGTAACTTTTTACTTTTTTACCACAGTTAAAAGTAAATAAGGTAATTAAGGGTAAAAATGATATTATTATTACCCTAACACATGTCCTAATTCCATTGGATAAGTGTAATTCGACCAAAAACAACCTTATTAATAAAATATGACCATTTACGCCCACTTGGATTTGATTAGGACATTTATTATTAATTTATTTAAAGAAGGGTTAAAATAGATAAAATCAAAGTTTAATAAGAAAATCATTTTTAATATAGGTTTATACATAAGATAAATTCGACTATAAGTATTCATTAGAAAGATAACAAGATTTCATACATAATGGTATTTTATTTTTAATTTTTTTACTTTAACTAATTTAATTTATTTATGACACAATGATGATGTAGTAATTATATTATTAATGAAATATTGACATAATTGATGTTTCAAATACCCAAATAAATGTAATTTGAAGATTTTTATGAATTCCAATAATTTTATATGTTAATATGACATGTTAGTATGGATTTAATTAACTTTTTTCGAACTAATATTTCTTTTATGATTTTCACAAAAATCAATTACCAAATAGTGTCAAAATTGACATAAAATAGTTTTTAAAACTAATATTATATTATTAATTGTTCTTTTATTCCTAAAAATCTAAGGTTCGGAAAAATTACTTAGATAAGGTTATATATATTAATAATAAACAACTTGGGGTTCTTTTGGCTTGTTATAGTAAGTTTATTAACCTTATAGTATAAGAAAAAAAGAAGACACGGTAAAAGAAAAATTATGTAACTTAAAGTTAAATCTAAATGATAAGGTTAAAATAGAAACCTCAACTTGTCTAAATTCTATTGGATGAGATTATTTCGACCCATACCCACCTTAGATTAGAAATAACTCAATTTTTAGCTATTAAAAACCAAATATGACTTTATAATAAAATAATATGTTTTGTTATTCCAAAGGTGCCCCTCTCCTCCCTTATAAAAGGGCACCTCCTCCCTCTCTTCCTCACACCACTTTGAGCTTTAAATATCGGCTAAACCCTGAGAAATTCTCTTCTCCACCTCCCTAGAAACATCTTAGAGGTCCTGGATTTCTTAAAAGACCAATTTTGGTGCCCTAAGAGGAGGTCTCAAAGAGGCGCTACAAAGAAGAGGTCATGTCCGTTACCGATTCTTTCAAATTTATTTCTTCTTCCACTTCTTCTTCTTTAGTTGTTTAATTATGAAGTAATAACATCAGTATCACTCATATACTGATATGTTATTATAAGTATGAAACAACCATATTTCACCATCTATCCATCCTACGGAAAATGAAATCACCGCGCGTGCGTACGTGCGGAATACCGTCTCCACGCCGTGGTGTAATCTATTTTCCACCACCACCTTACTTGGATGGGAATAATGTTGTAAATAATAACTATATATGATTATTGTAAATTGATATTGATTCTGAAATAGTATACATACACTCCAATAAAATTCCACGATCATGAGAATGATATCATCGCTCGTGCGTACGTACGGACTACCGTCTCCCCGACGCGATGAGATTCATTCTCCATGTTAACCATTCATGAATGATTATAAAGTATATATAATAAGTAATCATGAAAAATATGACATAATAATGATACTGGATTTATGTTTATTTATGTCATCTACTTAATTTCATTCAATTAATAAGGAAACGAAAATACCATTCATGCGTACGTACGGCCTGCCGTCTCCATGAACGGTGTATTTCATTTCATTTAATCGATCTATCATATATATATGTATATACCGAAATATATATTATAATCATGTTTTACATTCTTGAATTAATTAAATCAGGATATAAGTAATAATATTAAGAACAACAAGTCCAAACACGTATGATAAATAAAACGATTTAACCCAAAACGTTGCTTTAACATGGAACATACAAAAGAACGGGTAATATAAAGTCATAAGTGAACCATATATGATATCATAACAATGAATATGATTCTGTAATAATTCAATGACATTATTTAAATCATTATACAGGAGGTTCGGAAACGTACGAAGCATATTGGACCTAAGGTAAGGGATAATTTTTCAAATCTCATCTTTATCTGAGATTGCTTATTCATAAGTATTTCCTGGGGTTATTGCAATAATCCATGTCCGTGTTTTATAAAAGTTTTTTTCATGTATGTTTAAAGTAATTTTTACCCATTTTTTGACTTTTACTACATGGTATGTAAGGAATCTTCCTTTTTTTTACGTTACGAGGTATTTTTTGACTTTTCCAGCAAAAGTATGAGAAGAATGTTTTTTTAAACTTATACGGCTTGAAAGTATTTTTAAGATTTTATAAAGCCTTATTATCATGAAGCTTCCTACAAAAGGTTTCTTTAATATTTTTAACAAAATACTTTTCTTTTAAATATTCATGACATTTTGTGAAAAGAAAATGATTTTAAAGAAGAAAGTATATTTTTCTCAAGAATTCATTTCAAGTGTTTTATCAAAACACTTTTCCATCTAAAATGACATTATTTCATATGTTTATGTTTCAAGTATAATGTCACTATGATTTACATGGTTTCAATTTTCTTATTATGAAATGATATCCATTTCTTTTATATGGATTATGTGATGATGGGATGATGTTTATGAAACTCATTCTATTCATTGGGTTATTATGAATGATGTATGTTTATTTTGTGGCACAAGTAAGAATCATTTAATTATGAGATGGGTGGGACCTATATCTCCCTCCATTGCATTGGGTAAAGATTTATATCTCATGAGATAGACATGGCTGGAATGGTAAGTTAATCCGGTTCAGTGTTACAGGACTGAAATGAGGAGTGAACTCGATTCAGAAAGGGACATTGTCCACTAAGATGGTATTGGCAGCAATGCCATGGCTACTATGGAAATCATAACATGTACTGAATGGTTACCACAATTACATGGTTTATTCCCATTATATTTTATCACGGTTAATATTCTTTTATGATATATGCCTTACGTACTTCCACGGTTTATGTCTTTGCTCAATATTTTGATGTTTAAATTTCATGATCATGTTTTTTCATCCAATGTTTATGGATTGTTTTATGTTATCTATGTTTGCCCTTACTGAGCATTTGAGCTCTCCCTTTTTTATGTTTTATTTGCCCCAGGAAATAAAGAAATGTTATAGGTAAGTAAACAAAAAGGTAAAGATCGTTATGGGAGTTTTTGAAGATATTTCAACATGATTAGAAGTTTATATTCCGAGTTTCCAAAGACACTAAACTATTACGGTCCTTGTGTGTATTTTTTTGTTATGTATTAAGTATTCTGCAAAAGTAATGTAATGTCCATGTACTGCATGCTTTGGGTCTCTACAGTTGGTATTAGAGGAAAGGTTTAGTCAACCTTTGGAAAATAGGATGCGAAAACATTAGTGAGATCCCTAGATATATTTCTAAGGTATGTCTAGGGATGTCCCTAAGGATAAGTATACGTATAGGATATAGTCTTAGAACTATGGTAACAATCTTAGAATTTAACCAAAGATGTTAGATATTGATGGTACTTCCCTTTTATTATGTTGTTTTCCCTAGCATGATTTTTGCCTCTCACACATTTCTTTTTGGGTTTTAGACGATGGCTGGAACCCGAAGGAACTGTGTTGATCAATATAATGGACAATGCAATGATTTTCCTCCTGAACAAACCAAAGTTATGGGAGATGGAGTGAAAAATCTTATTTTTATACTTACACAAACTATGAATCATTCTGTACTTCCAAATGAGAAGAGAAGGGAACAATATTCTATTGAGTCCTTTATGAGGCAACGTCCACCTTATTTTAGTGGGTCTTCCGATCCACTTATTGTTGAACAGTGGATCAGTACCACTGAAAAGATATTTTTAGTTCTTCAATGTTCTGAACATGATAAAGTCATCTTATCAGTATATCGTTTGGAAGGTGAAGCTGATCAATGGTGGAATCTTATCAAGAATACGAGGCCAATATGAAATTGAGTGCATGGAATGGGACGAGTTCAATAACATATTTTTCAATAAGTACTTCCCTCATATTCTTAAAACAAAGATGGAGAAGGATTTTCTTGAACTAAATCAAAAGGATGATGAATCTGTTGGTATATACGAAGCGAATTTTACATGGCTTGCAAGGTATGCATCTGGCTTTATCATCAAACCAGAAAGTAATGTTGATCGATTCTTCAGTGGCTTAAAACCAAATCTTTGAAGGGGATTAGCTAGAAGATACTTCAGTAGCTATGAAGAAATTGTGAATTGTGCTTTTAAGGTAGAAATGGAAGTTGTTGTTACATATCTATCTCATGGTTTTGATAAGAAATGAAAGATGGAGTTCAAGGAGAAATCTCAGAATAATGGTGAAAAGAAGATGAATGTTTCCTTATGCTCAAAGTGTGGAAAGAAGCATGGTGGAGATTGTATTAAAGGGACTAGAAAATGTTTTAAGTGTGGAAAAGAAGGTCATCGAGCAGCTGAGTGTCGATGTAATGGAAAAAGGGTTTCTAATGGTGTGAATAATGAAAAGACTGCAGAGAACGCACCACCAACACTTCAATTCTTCAACGGTAATGAAATGGGGCATTATGTTAATCAATTCCCTAATCCAAGGGTTAATGATGATCGACATGAGCAACCACTTAAGGAAAAGGGCAAAGGGAAGTCACATGCGATCACTATTGGTGATGTTGAATATGACAACAATGTGGGGGAATGATTAATTGTTTATGTAATGGGATTCCAAAATATTGTTGGATTTAGTATCATGGAATATTGGAATATTTATGTATTAGTCTATTGGGGTTTTCAGTAATTTTATGGTACCGATAACCATGGAATGTAATTGAGATTTTTTTGGAAAGAAGATGATATGCATATAATGAAGGGATAAGGATAAAATGAAATGTTTGACAGTATTCATGAGGTCATGACTGATATAAGGAAATAGTTATATCATGGTTTGAGTATATAAAATTTTGGGTTTTTGGTATGTGGAAAGAGTTAACTTTTGATAGCACTCATGTTTTCACTAAGATTCAATTGGAATTCATTTTTCAAGAGAATACATGATTAAGGCCTTCGAATATTTGGAATGTGACCAACAAGACATATCTTAAGATATATGGGGATCAACGATGGTATTAACATGATTTGTTATATGAAATATTTGGTAATCATTTTCACTATATTGTGAGAGTGGACTGCAGTATTATGGATAAGCCTAAAGATTGGAATGGATTATGTTGGACAAAAGTTATTATTGTTTAAGGATAGAAGTTTTTTTCTATATTATTGATGGGATGTTATAGTAATGTAGTTTTAGAAAAAAGGACAACCTGCAGGACGGGTGACAGCCCATCGCGTCGGACAAGGCTGTGGGAATTGAACCCACAACCGAAGTGTAACTGGCCTTTATCGCCTACCACTGGCCTACAGGAAGTCCCTGGTTAGTATAAACTAGTATTGTTTTATTTAGTGGTATTATATATGACGTATAAGTTCTTTTTTGGAACCATATATGATTAATCAAACCATAAGATGGACTTATAACTTTTGCTAAGCTTTTGTTTGAAACCAATGAAATGACCCATAATTCTATCACATGATCTGCTAACACATCACGAATAAAAAATTCAACATCATTTCTTTAAGGGATGAAGTGGAAATTGTTCAATTCATGAACAACAGTGAAATTGTACCAAAATCATGTAAGTATTTCTTTTAATTCATCAACTTTAGGGAAATGATCTTGAAAACCGAAAATGTCGTCCTAGTTCCCTTATATCCGATGAATCAGATGGTACCTTAGATCATCACAAATATATGGCTTTGTGATTGTTGGCTTTTTCATAGCCATGTTCTCTACCACTCTCCATCAGAACATGATGGTTAGGTTTCTCTTCCATATCCATATTTTCACCTATGTTCTCCTATGTGGAAACCCAGTGATTATTTAATTTGGGTAACCGTTATGTTTCATACATTAGTTTTTAAAGACTGGTTTTGGTATTCCTTTTTATGATGTGGGTTTCTATTAATGAATATTTCGAGTAGTAAATCATTTATAACCCTGACGAATTTCGAGGGAAAAATTCATATTAAGGGGGTAGAATGTAACACCCCGAGATTTTATGAAAAATATTCTTTTCAATTTTATTGATGTCTTGTGTTGTACGCTACAAAAAAAGAGTCTTTCACAAAACTCAACCCTAACTTGGCTTTATTACACACAATTGCGACCTTCCTCGATAACGTGTGTTGTACGCAATACCGAGTTTCACTAAACAATGATATGCTATTAAAATATTATTAAAACTAGCCGTTATGAATAGTAATAACCACTTTTTAAAATTTTGTAAATTTCATCTTTCAAAATGGACTTCATTTTTGGATTCAGAATATCAAAATTAGCCTAGGGTGAAATTTTGGTATTTTTCTGAAAACTTTCAATTTTGGATAAATAGTGAAAACACTAGGTTACTATTAAAAAACTGACTTTTTATTTAAATAATTATTTATTCTATTTAAATTTATTTTAGGTCAAAATTGACACATAATACCTATATATGTTCAATGTAATTCATTAGAGTCATTTTATAATAATTTTAGATATATAAAAATTTTATTGAACTTTTGACCGTCTTTTACCCACCTCCTAGGAGAATTTCCAAATTCACATAAAACATAATTTTACCGCTTCTGTGAGTGGAATTTAAAAAATCTGAGAGACACGGTTGATGTCAGTAAGTAAAATGTGGTTCAATGAGATGAAAATAATTTTTGGTGAATAGTAAATTTTTACTTTTTTACCACATTTAAAAGTAAATATGGAAATTAAGGGTAAAAATGATAATATTATTACCCTAACACATGTCCTAATTCTATTGGATAAGTGTAATTCGACTAAAAAACCTTAGGAATAAAATATGACCATTTAGGCCCACTTGGATTAGATTAGGACATTTATTATTAATTTATTTAAAGAAGGGTTAAAATAGTTAAATCAAAGTTTTATAAGTAAATCATTTTTAATATAGGGTTATACAAAAGATAAATTAGACTATAAATAGTAATTATAAATCTAACAAGATTTCGTACATAATGGTATTTTATTTGTAATTTTTAAACTTTAAATAATTTAATTTATTTATGACACAATGATGATGCAGTAATTATATTATTAATGAAATATTGACATAATTGAGGTTATAAATACCCAAATAAATGTAATTTGAAGCTTTTTATTAATTACAATAATTATCTATGTTAATATGACATGTTAGTATTGATTTAATTAACTTTTTTCGAACTAATCTTTCTGTTATGATTTTCACAAAAATCAATTACCAAATAGTGTAAAAATTGACATAAAATAGTTTTTAAAATAAATATTATATTATTAATTGTTATTTTATTCTTAAAAATCTAAGGTTCTGCCAAATGACTTAGATAAGGTTATATATATTGATAATAAACAACTTGGGGTTCGTTTGGCTTGTTATTGTATGTTTATTAACCTTATAGTGTAAGAAAACAAGAAGATACGGTAAAAGAAAAATTATTTAACTTAAAGTTAAATCTAAATGATAAGGTTAAAATAGAAACCTAAACTTGTCTAAATTCTATTTGATGAGAGGATTTAGACCCATCCCCATCTTATATTCTAAATAACTCAATTTGGAGCTATTAAAAACCGAATAGGACTTTATAATAAAATAATATTTTTAGTTATTCCAAAGGTGGCCCTCTCCTCCCTTATAAAAGACAACCTCCTCCCTCTCTTCCTCACACCACTTTGAACCTTCAATATCCGAAAAACCATGCCAAATTCTCTTCTCCACTTCCCTAGAAAAATCCTAGAGGTCCTGGTCTTCTTAAAAGACCAATTTTGGTGCCCTAAGAGGAGGTCTCAAATAGGCGCTTCGAAGAAGAGGTAATGTATGTTACCGATTCTTTCAACTTTATTTCTTCTTCCACTTCTTCTTATTTAGTTGTTTAATTATGAATTAATAACATAAGTATCACTCATATACTGATATGTTATTATAAGTATGAAACAACCCTATTTCACCAACTATCCATCCTACGGAAAATGAAATCACCGTGCGTGCGTACGTACGGAATACCGTCTCCATGCCGTGGTGTAATCTATTTTCCACCACCACCATACTTGGATTTGTATAATGGTGTAAATAATAACTATATATGATTATTGTAATGTTATATTGATTCTGAAATAGTATACATACACTCCAATACAATTCCACGATCATGGGAATGATATCATCGCTCGTTCGTACGTACGGACTACCGTCTCCACGAAGCAATGAGATTCATTCTCCATGTTAGCCATTCATGAATGATTATAAAGTATATATAATAAATAATAATGAAACATATTACATAATAATGACATTGGATTTATGTGTATGTATGTCATCTACATAATTTCATTCAATTCAATAAGGAAACGAAAACAACGTTCATGCGTACGTACGGCCTACCGTCTCCATGAACGGTGTATTTCATTTCATTTAATCGATCTATCATATATATATGTATATACTGAAATATATATTATAATCATGTTTTACATTATTGAATTAAGTAAATCAGGATATAAGTAATAATATCAAGAACAACAAGTCCAAACATGTACGATAAATAAAACGATTTAACCCAAAACGCTGCTTTAACATGGAACTTACAAAAGATTGGGTAATATAAAGTCATAAGTGAACCATATATGATATCATAACAATGAATATGATTCTTTAATAAGTAAATGACATTATTTAAATAATTATACAGGAGGTTCGGAAATGTATGAAGCATATCAGACCTAAGGTAAGGGATAATTTTGAAAATCTCATCTTTATCTGAGATTGCTTATTCGTAAGTATTTACTGGGGTTATTGAAATCGTCCATGTCCATGTTTTATAAAAGTTTTTTCTTGTATTTTTAAAGTAAGTTTTACTCATTTTTGACTTTTACTACATGGTATGTAAGGAATCCTTCTGTTTTTTACGTTACGAGGTATTTTTTTGACTTTTCCGGCAAAAGTACGAGAAGTATGTTTTTAAACATATATGGAATGAAAGGATTTTTACGGTTTTATAAAGCCTTATTTTCATGAAGCTTACTCCAAAATATTTCATGAATATTTTCAACAAAATACTTTCCTTTTAAAAATGCATGACATTTTGTGAAAAAAATGATTTTAAAGAAGAAAGGATATTTTTCTCATGAATTCATTTCAAGTGTTTTATCAAAACCATTTTCCATCTAAAATGACATTATTTCATATGTGTATGTTTCAAGTATAATGTCAATATGATTTACATGGTTTCACTTTTCTTATTATGAAATAATATCCATTTATTTTATATGGATTATGTGATGATGGGATGATGTTTATGAAACCCATTCTATACGTTGGGTTATTATGAATGATGTATGTTTATTTTGTGGCACAAGTAAGAATGATTTCATTATGATATGGGTGGGACCTATATCTCCCTCTAATTCATTGGGTAAAGATTTATATCTCATGAGATAGAAATGGCTGGAATGGTATGTTAATCTGGTTCAGTGTTACAGGACTGAAACGGGGAGTGAACTCGATTCAGAAAGGGACTTTGTCCACTAAGATGGTCTTGGAAGCAATGCCTTGGCTACTATGGAAATCATAACATGTGCTGAATGGTTGCCACAATTACATGTTTTATTCACATTATATTTTATCACAGATAATGTTCTATTATGATATATGCCTTACGTACTTCCACAATTTATGTCTTTGCTCAAGATTTTGATGTTTATATTTCATGATCAAGTTTTTTCTTCCAAATGTTTATGGATTGCTTTATGTTATCTATGTTTTCCCTTACTGAGCATTTGAGCTCACCCTTTTTTATGTTTTATTTGCTCCAGGAAATAAAGAAATGTTTTAGGTAAGGAAACAAAAAGGGGAAGATCGTTATGGGAGTTGTTGAAGATATTTCAACATGATTAGAAGATTATATTCCGAGTTTCCAAAGACACTAAACTATTATGGTCCTTATGTGTCTTTTTTTGTTATGTATTATGTATTCTGAAAAAGTAATGTAATGTCCATGTACGTCAAGATTTGGGTCTCTACACCTGCTACCTACAGATCATGGGTGACATAGTTACGATCTTGGGTACATAGCTTCCAAGATCCATAATATATCATTTCCTGCTCCATCGTCAGTACGCATCTCAATCCCGGATGGAAAACCTCACAAAATACCTCAAACAACACACCATCCTCTGGTAGCTGAATCACTGGAGCACACACTAACTTACACTTTAGGTAACTTAAAACTACTCAAAATTAATCACTTCCCAAAAAATCTTTGTCTATCCTATTTAAAAGCTTTCAACAGGGATGAAGGTAGAGATAAATTTGGTACAAACCTTTGAAAATAGCATTTGAGACTAAGGAAATTTTGAACCTATGCCACATTATTGGGTTCTAACCAGGAAACATCAACTTCAACCTCTGACAGTTCTACTGTCACATCATGATAAGACACCACATACCTAAGGAAATAGACCTCTAGTGTGTAGAAATTACACTTGGAAAACATTCCATTGATCTGGTCGCACCGAATAATGTGAAAGAAAGTTCTAAGATGGTCGGCATGATTATCATATGATTTCTAGTAGATTAATATATCATTAATGAATAAAAGGATGAACTGATCCAAGAAATCATAGAAAACAGAGTCAATAATCCCCCAGAATATTGATGGTGCATCCGTAAGACTAAATGGAATAAATACAAACTCGAAGTTCCCAAACCTGCATCTGAAGGAAGGCTTCAGGATATCTCCCTCCTTAACCCTAAAATAGTGATATCCATGGCATTGATCAATCTTAGAAAACCAATTCGCCCATCTCATATAGACAAAAATATTTTCTTTCCTCGGAATAGGGTAAAGGTTTTTGACTATCACATGATTCAACCTCTGGTAGTCTATACACAGCCTCAGACTATTATCTTCCTTCCATGAAAACAACACTATACCACCCCATAGTGACAAACTAGGCTAAATAAAACCCTTCTTCATTAAATCAACAATCTGAATCCTAAACTCCTACAACTCATAAGGTTACATCCGATAAGGATAGAAATAGAATTGGAGAAGCACTGGGCTACAAGTCTTGTCCAAACTCTATGTCACGTCAAGGAAGTAGTGTAAAAACCTCCTAAAACATATAGGAATTAAATGAAAATATTGGGAGCCTTATCTCCCATAGCACCCACTATCTCCAAATATATCTCATCCATCAAGGAATGAAGTGGCTCCACAAGCCAACTACCCACCTGGCAACTCTACTCTATAACTAAAACTACATGTAGACCATCCACATCTGAAAACACCACTCTCCTCTAGAATTATTTGATAATAGAACCTAAATAATGAAACCATTAAATGTTATTTATGACATCATATGGCTACATATAAAGAAAAAAATATCTGTGAAGGACTGATGTGGCCCCACCATCATTCTACACCCCCAGCACACATCAAACAAGCTAGTCTGAACTCTGACTCGGGTATTCAACACCAGGGGTATGGGAAGGATCTCTATGTATAGTCCCAGATCATAGGATAGATAGGGTGAAAAAAAGGAGTGCGGATATCCCAATTGAAAAAAGGCATAAACAAGATTACTAAACAAACTGATCATACCTCTAATGATCTTTGCCCCCTTTAGAACTGTTGCCTCCATTGCATACAGTTGATCATGCCCAACTCCTCTACCTCTATACTAGCGACCAACTCTATGTCCAAGCACTATATTTAATCCCTGAAAAAGTTGAACATACTAAGGTTAGCCTCTACCTACTCTACTTCCCATCGGCAGAGCATAAGCTTGCAACCCCTACTTCTGAAATAGCCTCACTAGAAATTGCTAATAAGGCTGGTGTTGAACCTATCCAGCACCACAAAATTGATCTCTAGAAGCTATTGGAAACTATTCATAAATATGAATGAAATATCTAAAGAAGAAAATCATTATCCCCAAACCCATAAGAAATTCATAGAAACCAGAATATCAAAAGTAATGCTTCCATGGTTGACACCTCTCTAGTCAAAACCTCAAAGGTCCCAGTGCCTGATACATACCACTAACAACTCTTCCAATCGAGGAACCCTGTTAGTTCCCTTATCCTTGAAAAATGCATCATGATTGAATTTTCTAGATCACATTTATCTTCTTTGGAACCTATAAGTACTTTTCCAAATTAAAATGAGTAACTATGTACTCGATCGAAGGACAGAGGGCCTCCTCAAAACGCCTGAGATTAGACTACTCATCTAGAAAAAGTTCTTGGAAAAAATACAGATGGTCCTTGAAAATGATTCCTGAATATTTCACTTACATGATCCCCTACTGAAGAGAAAGAAACTTATTCCTCTTAACGGCCTTCATGGTTGATAAAAGGAAACCAGCACAGAACTCCTTCTGGAGGTTGACCTACAAAACATATGCCTCCTTCCGCTCTCCCATATATAGAATCCACCACATACACATATCTCATCACATCTAAATGAATTCCAAAGGCACCCAGTTGTCCTTCAGGGGCTGGATCAAATTGAAATTGATCTCGAGCTCCTACATTCATCTCTTTGTCTCCGTGTCTAAAACACTGCCCTCATTCTTCTCCAAAGCCTGACACTAGAAGGCATGCAACATCCTTTTTCAGTGATCATCCTCTTCAACCGGATCAACCATATAGCAATAAATCGGAACATATTACTAAACCTCAACTGAATAATAAATCTTTGCATGACAAACACATTCCATAGTTGAAAGTCCAACAAAGAACTTACTAAACCCGGTACTATAGATTTTCATTATGATATATTTTAATTATCTTTAATCAATTTAATTCATCTTACCCATTTTTAATTTTCCCAAAAACTTATATTAAAATAAGAACACAACTCATCATGATGTGTGTACCTCTTCTAGGTCTCTACCCTGCAGTGGTGTACCCTCACTTGGTCATTCAGTAGGCTCAGAGTCCTTGAATCGGATCACGGGGGACCCTAAAATCTGATGTCTTAGCTAGTCTTTCATAGCCTATGTCACGCACCAAGATCATCTGAAACTATTTCCCTACCATGCCATTCAATACTCACTATGCCTAAATCCAAACTTCATCTTATCTCTCAACCATCGCCTCTGATAACAATTTATCCCGACCCCTCCCTCAAAAGATACTACAATGATGGGATTGTGATAGTGACCCCCCGAGTCCCGCCTCCTGTACGCCCCGGGTTGGCGACTAGCACCGAGGCTATAAAATTATCCTGTATGGAAGACATTACACTCTATAATAATATAGGATCATGATATAAGATGAATCAACCATAAACAACTCCAAGACATAATATAAAAGGTAAATAAAAAACTATCCCACATTCACATATAAATAAAACTGATACAGATAAAAGTCTCCCAAGTAAATACCTAGTTGTAAATCTAAAGTGGAGACATAGCAACTATCCCAAGGTATAAGCTATAAATTCCCAGCACGGTCCTCAAAATACACCTAGAAACCTAAAAACATTATATATGTAGGGTTATCTTACAAGTATACTTAGTAGGAAAACCAAATTCTCTCATACACATGTGAAAGAAGCATATTAATGCATCTGTGAGAAAACAAAAGAACCAAACAACACCTAAACAGGTATAATAACCATCCCAACCTCCACAAGACACACTCGCCAAATAATGAATGTCAGGTAATATAATATAGATTAATGCACATCAATGATAGGGTAACCTACACCACATTCCCATTAATTAGCTTATCTCACACCCCAATGGAAATTTTCCCAGTGCTCCCACCTCTTCCGAATATACCACGTCACATCCTACTCACGCACACCTGGGACTCACACAACATCCTACCCGAACAAACCTGGGTATCACATCACTGACCACCAACACACACACCGTTTCCACACATCACATCAAATCTCATCACATCTCATCTTGAAGATACCTTGTAAAGCACATCACAACTCATCCTGAAGACACATGGGACACCACATCACAACTCATCCAAAAGACACATGGGACACCACATCACAACTCTCCAGAAGTATCTTGGTCCATAATCTCTAGGAAGAGTGGGAGGCCAACTATCCATCCCCCAACTAGGATATTCGAACAGTCACCCTTCATGTGATTATGTGGGTGTTCGGCACATAGTGGTCAACATGGGTGGGGTGTGTATAAAAATCACATGGAGGATACAGGTATATATATATATATAAATAGTTTCAAACACTCAAACACAACCTATGGGTTCTCAAAAAAATAACCATCTCACAAGATCATAACTTTTTCTGCCACCTCTCAATGCATTTATTAGTATCTACTATAGTCATTTAGGAAGGCGAAGAGACCAGATAATCTAATGCAGCTTCACATTTCATACACATTTAATTCCCATTCATTTTATTATTTATCATCAACCACCTCCAATCACACAACCCAAAATTTAATTTTCCATTGAAAGTTTTATATCCCATTATCCAGTCCAACACATTCCATTTCAAACATTATTAAATATTCTTTTATTCCTTCTCAATTAGGGCATCCTGAAGAAAGTAACCACATATCACAAGTAACTAGTCATCTCCAACAATATCAACTCATCTCCCCCACAAGCGTGGCCAACCAACCATCAAACCCAAAATACTCAACAACAAATCATCATCCCACAAGAACAACCACACATATCACAACACATCGGGATCTTTTTTCAAATTTACAATGTGGATTTTATAACATTCCACTTTATTTTTTTGGGGCGTTATCCCACAAGTAAAAGTCAGGGGGTAACCATTTTATTATCCAAATATAATTAATTAACCAATATCATTTTTGGGTGGGATCACAATAATCAAAATAGTCACAATACATATATCCATTGTAAAAAAATCCCCCAATGACCACAATTTTTAGTGGGGTGTCAAGTACCTATTATTCACAATATTACAATAATAATAAAGATATAAAAACATATGAACAATCCCATTTACCCTTAAATTTAAATTTAACAAATTTATTTATCTTTAATTAATCTAACACAACCATATATCATAGGTAAACAAATGTAAAAACCTTCCTCATGATAAATAATAAAGGGGAATGGGGGAAATCCTACCTCAAATAAGCTTTCCAACTTACTGCACACTGCTGGGTGAAGAAGAATTCATGCGAACCACAACCGCTCCATGAGAACCATGGATTTACTTATAACACACCAAGTATCTATAAAACATGAAACCCAAATGCATCCCTAAACCAAATTATCCCCACAAAAGAGGAACCCCAAATAATAATAGAATTAAATAGATGAGAATAAGAGGATAAATCAGCACATATTGAATATGGGAGCCTAAGGATCGATCCTCATCAAAAGGAATCTCCAAACATGGAAAGAGAAGTTATTCAGTTTCTTGGAACAAGTGGAGATATGCTATCATAGGGTTTTAGAAATAACCCAAACAAATGAAACCTTTAAAACTATACAACATGAGGGAATTAAAGAACATGTAATCCTATTTCACATCATGTAATACCGAGATTCCAAGTTCTACTGAAAAAGGAATCTCATTTTTATTATTTAACCATGAAAAACTATAGGTGGTGAAACAACCCTAGAAAAGCTGTGAAACTAAATTTCATGTCGTGTAATACACTTATTTGACATGTATTTCATGTTGAAACTCTATTTCACCTCCATATTCCACTGAGAACTCCCATAATTTTCCCCAAACACCTCCAACAACCAAAACTGGAAATGTAACAGACCATGAGGGAATGAATTGTTGCACATTATTCCTTTATCTCTATAAAATAAATAAAATTATTCATTGAATATTGTTAACATATTTTCATTTATAAGAGTTTTAACATATTTTTTCATGTATTTTTTCACCCTGGTTATCCATTTCATAAACTAATGAAACATTTCATCTTTAGATTTTATAAAATACATAATTTTTCCATAAAAATCATTAAACTAAGTAAAAAATGTATATATAAATTTTATATGACTCAAAAAAGTTAGACCATATAATTTTGAAGGAATATGATCCTTTATACCTCTATAATAGTGTGTCTTAGTGCTAAAACTCAAACCACTCAGCTTTCCCACAACATAAAGCTCATAAAAATTTAATTTTCATTTGGTAACACCCTTTAACAATCCTTACATACTCAAAACTATAGTCTATTTCACACAAATATTCCCAAGTAATTAATACTATAACATATTCTAGTTGGACTAATATATAGAATATGAAATTATCATTTTCCCTACTATTGAGGTACTCATTAGAAAATATACTCTACTCTATAATTATTTTAATTTTGTACCCTATAACCTACTGAATATTTGGTTTTGATTACTATAATATTAATAATATCTTATCACATTATGATTTTTCTTCTAGGTAACATTAATGTTATATTGTTTCTAGTGTATTTTTTGTATCAAAATATTATAGATGTTCCATTTTATAATGAAAACCCAAAAATTCTATGAAAATATTTTTTATATTTATTTATTATGGTCTAGATAACATTTTTGGATAAGAAACATATGATGTTTGATTATAAAATGATGGAGAATTATAAAAAATTGGCAATTCTTATCATGAAGTTCACTATTGATGATCTCTAAGTAGGGATATCATGAGGACAGACCCACGAGTAATAATTCAATAAATTTATGTGTCAAAGGATATTCTTATCTATGAACATGTGTATTTTTCTGTACACATGATATTATCATTAATGTATATCATGAATCACATGCTTTTATTTATGGATGAAACCCATGATGATATATAATTATCATGAGGTAGCATATTTTGGGTGTATCATGTGTTTTATGTTATTAATTAAATAAGTAAAGAAATGATTTCTCCCTTCCATAATTAATGGAAGATGATATATCTATCCCTTTGATTGAAATAAAACTATCTAATTAAATCCCATACCCATGGTAGTTCTTCAATGAGTTAATTTAATAAATTCAAAGTAATATAAATTAATCTTATATGGTAATGACATATGTAGGTGTCCTACATGTTTATATATCATGAGAAAGTGATTATATTATACAGTATCATTCATTGGAATTTTGTTTTCACTAGGAAATTAACTTATTCATGTCTGGTTTCCTTGACATGTTTCAATATGAAAATCTTGGACTTTAGGTAAGTTCACTTGATTCCCTTAAGAATGAGGCCTAAAAAGTAACACACAATGTCTATCCATAATCTCATAAAATTCTATTATAATAAATATTTTGAATAAATATTATTCTCAACTTTTGTAATGTTAATTATTCATGTTCATTTGATTGCATAAATTAAATCACCATATATGTGAGTATAGAATATGTGTGTTGAATTTTATATATTGTTTATTATTCATAAGATGATAAATAAATATATCATTATTCACCATTTTACTGAATAGATTAATATAAATATATATTTTTTAGAAAAATGTGTAAATAATTATTTATTCATGAGTTCAGAGAATATAATATTTATTTACTTAAAAAATAAATAATATTTATTCTCCAAAATATTCAATTCTTTAAGGTTTGATTAATTCTACAGAGGGTTTTTTAGGTCAAATTAAGGTCTTGATAGAAATATAATATTGTATTCAATATTATTTAAATAAGTTAATATTCATTTATTAAAAAAAATTAATAAGCACATGTCCTGAGATTTAAGAATATTATTATTAACATCTATTCACATGGGGATTAATTAGAATAAATAATTGATAAATGGTAATATTGTAAATATTTATGATCTAACCCTAACTATATCATCACATTTATACCGTTTTAGATAGATAAATTGGTTATGAAAAATGAAGGTAGTATTGGAAAATTCTATTAAGCCCTAAAGGTAAAATCCCCCACCCTCCCTCTCTAAAATTAAAAGAGAATAATAAAACCAATTATTGTGAAGAATGTTGAACACCATGATTATCAAGGTTCCTCTGTGATAGAACTCAGAATACCTATAAATATTTTTACTAATTTTTTATGCACATGTGGATACAAATAGAGGAATCCTTGGTTGGATTCTCCATAGTAAAATGAAATGAATATATAATCATCAAAAATTTATCAATAGGAATTTTCATGTTCGAGGTAATTAATATATTAAAATATTTATAAATTAAATTTGAAATATCCTCTCTATAATATTCTAGTTTCATGTTTTTCATGTTCCTTGAATTTATTTATTGAAGCTGATGAAAACCCAAAATGATGACCACCACTTCCATTATACCCTGGAACCTTCAACTTGTATCAAATTAGTCCCATTCTAATTTATAATTATTTAAAATTTAATTTACCAATTTACTATATTTTTTTATTTTTCATTTCTAGAATATTTCCTTAATCTCAAAGTTAAGATAACACATTCCTCTGAATTTATATGAATAAGAAAAATCTAATACAAGAAAAGCGAATTCAAGGATCACATATGGAGGTTCCATGGTCACTGGTGGTGTAACCTAAATACATGGTTTGTAATGATAAATTATGTTACATGTACCTATGGTCAACCACATAGGGAGTGGTCCACAACAATCACAACATTCTGTGAGGATCAGTACATAGAATCATTACACATAATGGATGAATCTTTAGTGTGGAACATGGATTCAAATGGATTATGTGGGACATTAGTGGTGCACATTCCTTGTAACACCACATAATTATGACCCCACATAAATCACATAATGTTTTATTTTCAACTATCTATTGTCACTATATTTCATGTATTGACTTTCAAACAAGTCACATAGTTTGATAGGGTAACATGGAATATAGTTGGTTGTACATGTCATGTGATATATGACAACCTGTGTTAAGCTACACATCAAAACATTAGGAATTTTCTATGGGTATACATGGGGGATAAATTAATAGATACACAATATACACGACATGTAGCTAGCCTTACATGTTGAGTGATATGTGTCATTTTATGATAGGTATATTTGAGTATTTTTCAACAGACCACATGGATAATAATTATTCATAACAATTATATATGTATATTCTAAAACATCATGGTGTGTAATAGTTATTTTATAAGAAATATACTTCACATTATTTGTTAGTGGTACACACCATGTATATTTATAGATTTTCATGTGGTTATACATGCCACGCAGACTATGTGGATTGAACCATGGAACAATAACTCATGTATATCATAACAATTCATGTCGTTATACATGTCATATAAGTTCAAACTGCATGAAAAATACCATGCACAGCATGAGTCATACAATATGTGAAGTGATAATATACATTGTGTAATAATTAAATTCTATAAATTCATTTAATCTAATTCATATTTCGTTTTTCATCTTTTATATAGTGTACACACATTGTATGTATTAAATTTTATTAATGGATTTAATCTGATGAAGAAGTTACATTCTATAAAGTCCTGTGTTTTTGAACCGGGTTAAAATATGAAGGTTTTGGAATTTTTCTTTTTGGTTTAACGATGGGTCAATTTTTAAACTGAGCTCCGGAATATTATTCCAACTGTTGGAACACCTAAAGTTGTGGTTTTTGGACTTATGTATTTGTTCAATAATTATAGTGGGATTCCCAATGAGTCCCGGGATCACCAGATCCAAAAACGTTCACTTTAATGGATATGTATGGACATTGCATGGTTGCGGTCCAACCCATGCGGTTTACACCGCTTAATAAATTATTATTTTTAATTAAATAATATTATATGATATTTTGTGATTAATTAAAAGAAATTTTTAATAATAAAAATAATAAAGATATTATTATTTTTATAAAGGTTGTTTAATTAAATGAATGTCAAATAATTAATTATATGTCACTTTAAGAAATTAATGACTATTTTTGGGATCTCCAAAAAAGTTTAATTAATTGAGGAGTTTCAAATTTAATGAAGAAACATTATTACTAAATAGAGGTTATGAGTTATAGTTTTTATCATTAATGATGTTACAATAAATTGGAAGTTATTTTCTTAATAAATGGAGTTTAATATAAATAATAATAATGATATTATTATTATGCATATTATTATGGTTATATTTATTATTATTATTAACTTATTACAGTTGTATTATAATTAATAATAATAATATATTTTGGGGGTTTCGGTTTTAAATAAATGAAAGTTGGAATAATAATAATAATGTTATTGTTATTATTGTGTTTATTTAATTAAATAAATGATTAAATAATTTAATTAAATGATTAATTGGGAGTTTCGTAATTTATTATGAAATTTTTATTAAAAGAAAAATAAATGAAGATGTGTTTTTAATTAACTGGGGAGTTTTTCACTTATTAGATAAGTGTTAAACGTGTATTAAAATATTAATACAATGAGTATTATAATTATAATTATTACATTCAGTTAATTAAAGCTAATTTAGGGTTTTATTTTTAGGTTTTAAATGGGTAAAGTCAAAGGATGGAGATCTCTCCCTCGTCCTCCACGCACAGGAGGCACAACCCCTCTCAGGTGCGATGCACCAACACAAATCCCTCTTGTGCACCAAGCCTCTTCTTCTGCGCTGCCTTCTCCCTTCCTCCTCCATGCCCGAATATGCCCTGGCCTAACCACCTCCTACATGTGGCGCGACCTACAACAGTGCGCGACTCCCGTGGTGCAACCTAGTAGTGCACGACCCACCTCAAACAACCCCCAACAGTAGTGCGTGACCCCCGTGGAATGACCCCTTCTTTGTTGGTGGTGTATTTATTCTGATACTTCTATGAGTTGATTTTGATTATTCATGGTAGGATCTTCTATGAGGTTCTTCATCATTGCTTTGGTGATTTGGTGTGTTTTTGGTACCCGATTTGTTTAGGCCGATTTTAGGGTTTGACGGATATACCCTGTTTTGATTTTCTTCATTCATTAAGGTGTGAAAATGGTGTTTTGGGGTCCTTTTTACCATAATCTGAAATCCTCCACCAAGGGACAGGCAGATGGTCTCAAATTTTTTCACCGCCTTTGGTTCGGGTAATGTAACGACCCGAACTTTTTAATAATATTTATTTCCTAAATTTGTGGGTTATTTCATTTTATACTCAACAAATCTATATCCTTTAATTATTGAAGTGAGTATAATTAAATGAGACTGTTGCGTTTTGACTGTTATAAGACTATTGGTCAATATGACTATTGGAAGCTAAACTCTTAACATTACAATTATAGTTTATAAATACACGTGATATTGGTTAATTAATACAGAAAGAAGATTCGATGGCCTCATCCAGAAGACTCGGGCCATACGAATCCCATCTGTCAGAGCTTGGGAAGGAGGTAGCATCACTGGGCTTTGCACTAGACCAAGTCCAAACCGAACATCAACATGTGAATCTTGAACGAAATCGCCTAAGGGAGAAGTTCAAGATTATAGAAATCACCACTTGGGTAATGTTGTCCGAGCCACCCAAAGATTCTATCACCATAGCACACCTTACACTTAGGTCTTATGCCAGTGTTATAAGGGGATATGTAACGTGACCTTAGTTACATGTTTAAACCTTTTGTATAAATAAAATTTTTATTTCTAATTATGGAAAAGTCAGTGAATTCCAAATATCTGGATAAATGTAGGACGAATTTATAGTTCAATATTACTAATGAATTTTGAAAAAAATGATGTTTAAATATATTCATGTAAACTTTAAACAATTAATAATGTGAAATTATTTTTGAAAATGGCCTTCAATAGTTTATATCAGTAATAAATTTACATTCTAATAAGATCAAATTAATTTTTAGTGAATAGTAATGTATAAATAGTAATATGCCCTTATGAATAGTAACGAATGGTAAATTAGCCAAAAAAATAGAAACACCACCCATGAATGTATAAATACAATTTAAACATATAAAAAGTGAAAAAAATGATCATAGTATAAGTGTTCATTTTTTTTATGTCATAAATATTTTATTTAAAATTTTATAATTAATTTAATAATTTAAAATGGCAATGTATTTTCATAGAATGTAATCATAAATTGTTACTTTATTTTCTTATTTTGTATGATAATTTTATGGGACCTTGGGGGGTATGATGGTGCCTTAGGGGGACTCCTTGGGAGGTAAAAATACTTGAACTTTGTTAAGGAGTATTTTGGAATCAAATGAACAAGGGAATGGCTTGGTATTATAGGAAAAGTGAGGTTGTTCGGCTCCCAAATTTTCGTAAAAAATCGCATTTTCTTTTTTCTTTCAAGTTTCCTTTTCATGTGGTATGTCATTCCACACCATGATCTTATTTCTATTTTATTATATACCATTACTGTAAAATTATTCATTTATGGATGGGATAACCTTGTCCCCTCTCTTTTTATTGTATTCTAAAACCATGTAATATAGCTGTTATGCTGCAGAATTTTCTGTCTCAAAATCTCTCTCTTTTTCACTTGAAATTATCTTGTATTATTTATGTGAATACCTAAATCTATTTTCATTTCCAGGGGTGTTCATAAATACAAATAATTAATCTATTTGATTCTATACTTGACATACATATAACCCCCACTCCCTTTCTATGGGTTATAAATGACATAACGGTCAAGTTTTTAAGAACTTTTAAAACATCTTGATTTTGAAATGAAACCCATTTCATTTATTCTTTATGGGTTATTTATGAAATATTTGATTATGATATATGTGGATCACATGAAAATAAATACATATTAAGGGTGCACCCTGATAGATATTCAATGCATTGGGTAAATAATTAATCTCTAGATATGACAGGTTTCATGATACCTTGGTGAATAACCTTGGTAAATTTTTTATGACACCTTGGGGATGAACCTTAGTGATATGTTCATGAATGTCTAAATGAAATGTTGTAGCCACATATTCAAGTTATGATTCATGTTCTTTTTATTATGATATGCCTTTTTTTCAATTTCTCATGTCATATTTTTTTTCATCATGTTCTTATTGATATCACAAGTAAACTAATTCCATTGCTTTCCTTATTGAGCCTTCAGCTCACCCTTTCTTTTGATGTATGTCTCCAAGTTATGAGATGTAGTAATTGTACATAGGATGAACTTTTCAAGAATATTTTCAATGGTATTTAAAAGAGTTTTTTAATTTTTCATGTTTTATTGTTCCTGATTTCCAAGACACTAAACATTAAAGATCCTCAGTTTGTAAAATGTAATGAAAAGTTAGGTAATAAAAAGGCAGGATTCCATAGTTGGTATCAAAGGATAGTTTAGTTATTTATGGAAATTAGGATATTAAAACATTATGAATAACCATATATAAAAGTTTAATGAATGGAAAACTTCTTGATATTTTGATGAGTATTGAGTAAGGGGTTTATCAAAAAAATATATCCATGTCTAGATACGAGATGGTAGAGGTGGCTCTGGCATAGATTACCTAGGAGTGAAAAATCAGACAAGGAGTTTTGGGCTTGACCCGGGGTATCGGGGTACACAACAATGGGTCTTTCTGCACTCTTGGTTACGACACTCCTGGGGGATATGTTTGGTTAATCATAAGATTTTTATGAATCATTTTGAAGGATTTATAGAGAAATGAAATTGTTTAAGCAGAATATTTTAAGACATAAAAGCGTTTATAGATAAAAGATTAATAAATGAAATAAGTTTCTCACTAACATTTTATTCTTTTAGAAAATGGCGGGAAATAGGAGAAACCGTAAAAATGGTGACTGTAATGGACCATGAACTGACAGCCCTCTGATGGAATCCAGAATGAAAACATTCATGTGAATGATGAACCAACTTACTCATGTTATGGGAAATAACATGAATCAAGATGAGAGACCGATCTCACTACGAAGGGAACAACATTCTGTTGAATCCTTTATGCATCAATGACCACCAACCTTTAGTGGATTGACTGACCCATTGATTTCTGATTAGTGGATCAGCACTATTGAGAAGATCTTTTATGTGCTCTGCTTTTCGGAACAAGAGAGGGTCACCCTAGCTGTCTACCGCTTAGAGGGAGAAGCTGATCTGTTGTGGGAGTTGATAAAAAACATGAGGCCAAGAGTGGAGGTTGAATCTATGGAGTGGTAAGAGTTTAGATGGATCTTCTTTAGTAAGTATTTCCCTCGATCAATGAGAACAAGAATGGATAAGGATTTACTCGAGCTAAAGCAGAGGGAGAATGAATCTGTGGGAAGCTACGAGATTAAATTCATAAGGATTTCACATTACACCTATATCTTTTTCATGGATTCAAATGGTAAGGTTGATAGATTTTTCATAGGAATGAGACCTCATCTACGGAAGAATCTATCCAACTGATACTATGATAGATATGAGGAGATCGTGAAAAGTGTGATGAAAGTCGAACTAGAGTTTGGAGAGACACAGTGGTCTCCTAAATCCAATGAAAAAAAGAGATCAATGGAGCCAAGCCTAGGGAGGAGCTTTGATCAAGGAAGAGGAGGAAAACAACTGCAACGTCCCACATGAAATAAATGTGGGAAGAAGCATCCAGGGAACTATCTACTTGAATGTGGGAAGTTCTACAAGTGTGGTAGAGATGCACATATTGTGCGGAATTGTCGTATTGAGGTGAAGCCTCAACTACCAAACTCTAACAAAAAGGGGAAGATGGTGCAGGCCCTACCGGATGTCCAACGCTATAAGTGTGTACAACTTGGGAACATTTCCAATCACTTTCCAAATCTGAGGGAAATGGATGGGTATCACTATCAGCCTCAGCATCAGCCAAGGGAACAAGGTCATACTTTTTCAATCCCTACGGCTAAAGTTGAAGCACCAAATGATGTGGTGGCAGGTAATCTTATTGTTCTTTCAAAGATATCAAGTACTTTGTTTGATTCTGGTTCTATGCATTCCTTTATTTCCTCCAAGTTTGTAACGAATTTAGAATCAACCCCCAATTTTCTAAAAGTAGAGTTATCAGTCAAGAATCTTGGTGGGATTATCCATGCATCGTTAGTGTTTAGAAACTCTAGTATTTACTTTAGTGAGCACAATATTATCTCAAATCTAGTAGTCATTCCCATTATATAGTTTGACATTATACTAAGGATGGGCTAGCTCTCAAAGTATAATTCTAAGATCAAATGTAGAAGAAAGTAAATCTCAGTAGTATTGAAAAGGAAACCAATAGTTATCTTCCAAAGAGAGATATCTCAACCTAATCTTTGTCTAGAAGAACCTACTATATCTTTCTTTATGGAATTGATCAGTGAATAAGAAGAATGAAATGAGAGTATAAGGGTAGAAAATGTCCCCATCGTCCAGGAATACATTGACGTATTTCCTGAGGAGTTTCCCAGACCCCCCCCCCCCACCAGAAAGAGAGGTAGAGTTCTCTACTAAACTCATACCTGGATATCATTTGATATCAAATACCCAATATGTGATGGAAAATGTGGATCTAGAGGAATTAAGGAAACAACCCCAATATCTTTTTGAGAAGGGGTTTATCCGATCGAGTGTGTCTCCTTGGGGAGCACCAATTCTCTTTGTAAAGAAGAAGGATGGATTGATGTGGCTATGCATTTATTATAGATAACTGAATAGTTTCACAGTGAAGAACAAATACCCTCTCCCAAGAATTGATGACTTATTTGATCAACTTCATGGCGATCAATTCTTGTCTAAGATTGATCTTCGATCTGGTTATCATCAACTGAGGGAGAAAAAAAGAAGATATTCCAAAAAATACCTTCCGATCAAGATATAGGCATTATGAGTTTGTTGTTATGCCCTTCATACTGACTAATACACCTACTATATTTATGGATTTGTTGAATAGAGTCTTTAAGGACTACCTTGATAACTTTTTGGTAGTTTTTATTGATGATATTCTAATATATTCTAAAAATCGTGAGGAGCATGTAGATCATATAAGGGTTATTTTTCAAGCTCTACGGAAGGAGAGGCTTTTTGGACAGTTCAGTAAATGTGAATTCTGGTTACAACAAGTTGCTTTCTTGGGGAACATTATTACCAATGAAGGAATCACAGTTGACCCTGCAAAGACAAATGTTGTAGAGGAGTGGCCTCATCCTACAACCATAACTGAGATTCATAGTTTCCTTGGATAAGAGGATACTATAGGAGGTTTTTGAAAATCATTTCATGGAATTCTAATCCATTAAGAATGTTTACTCGAAAAGGGGACAAGTTCATCTCGACAAAGGAGTGTGAGGAAAGTTTCCAAGAGGTGAAGAAGAGATTGGTTACTACATCCATGTTAACTTTTCCCTCAATTGAATAAGGATTCGTTATTTTTAGCAATGCATCTCTAAATGGGATTGGGTGTGTCCTCATGAAAAATGACAAGGTCATTGCTTATGCATCTTGAAATTTGAAGACTCATGAGAATAACTATCCTACGCATGATTTGGAACTAGATGCGGTCATTTTTACTCTGAAGATATGGAGGCACTATCTTTATTGGGAGAAATGTGATATATACAAAGACCATCAAAGTTTGAAGTATATTTTCACACAAAAGGAATTGAGCATGAAACAAAGGAGATGGTTGGAACTTCTCAAATACTATGATTGTTCAATTCATTATCATCTTAGAAGAGAAAGCAAAGTCGATGATGCATTATGCAGTTAAGACCCAGTTGTTATTTCTATGATGAGGTTTCAAAGAGATCCTTTGATCAATGACTTAGTGAATATAGACATGGGAATTGTATGGTAACATACATCATCAACCCTATCCCAAATGATTTCTCAATCGTCATTACTAGAGAAAATCAAGAAATATCAGAAATATGATCCTTTGTTACAGATGAAGTCTGAGGCTGTGAAGGATGGAAAGATTCCTGAGTTCAATATTGATCAAGAAGGTGTACTGAAATTTCATACAAGACTATGTGTAGCATCTATTCCGGAAATAAAGAAGGAGCTGATGGATGAAGCTCATAGATCTACTTTCTCTATAATTCCTGAGATCACAAAAATGTATAGGGACCTTCGTGATCATTATTGGTGGGATAATACGAAAAGTTAGTTTGCTGACTATACTTCAAGGTGTCTGGTTTGTCAACAAGTGAAGGAATATCGAAAACTTCCTAAAGGGGTATTGCAAGCACTGCCCATACCAGCATGGAAGTGGGACAATATCACTATGGACTTCACCATTGGTCTCTCGAGAACTTCCAAAGGAAACAATGTGATATGGGATATTTTGGACCATCTCACCAAAACTTCCCATTTTATCTCCATTTGAGAAGATTTCTCTCTTTATCATCTTGCCATGATTTATGTGAAGGAAGTGGTAAGGCTACATGGAGTTCCACTTTCTATCATATCTGATCGTGATCCAAGGTTCACATAAAAATTCGGGAGAAGCCTTCAACATGCTCTAAGCACTTAATTGAATTTCAGTAAGGCCTATCACCCCCAAACTGATTGCCAATCTGAATTGGATATTCAAACACTTGATGACATGTTGAGAACATGCTCAATAAAATTTAAATGTGGATGGAATCAACATCTTCATTTAGTTGAGTTCTCTTGCAACAAAATCTTCCACTCGAGCATTCAAATGGAGCTCTATAAAGTTTTATATGGTAAGCGATATGGAACTCCTACTAGTTGGCATGAAGTTGGTGAGAGAAAGATTCTTGGGCCTGATCTTGTGCAATATATGAAAGAAAAAGTCCATGTCATCCAACAACAAACTAAGGTTACTCAGAGTCGGAAAATAAGCTATGTTGATAACCATCGAAGGGACTTGGATTTTGATGTTGGTGAAAAAGTCATTTTTTGAATTTCACCTTGGAAGAGAGTCTTAATGTTTGGGAGGAAAGAGAAGCTCAGCCCTAGGTACATTGGCCCCTATGAAATCCTTTATATCATAGGAGAAGTGGCCTATCGGCTTGCACTTCCTCCAAATCTAGCACAATTTCATGATTCCTTTCATGTATCCCTCTTGAGGAAGTATATACCTAACCCTTCACATGAACTAAATCCATAGGTGGTACAAATAGAACATGACATCACTTATGAGGAGTAGCTGGTGGACATCTTGGATCATAGAGACAAGGTTCTACGCAACAAGACTAATCACCTTGTTAAGGTGTTATGGTGGAACCACAAATGTGAAAAAGCCATGTGGGAACTATAGGAGTCTATGCGGAAAAAGTACCCATGCATTTTCTCTTCTTAGGGTACGAGTTAAAATTTCAGGGAATAAATTTCTTAAGTGGGGAAGAATGTAACAACCATAAATTTTAAATAATATTTATTTCCTAATTTTGTGAGTTATTTATTTTTATACTTAAAAAAACTATATCCTTTAATTAATGAAGTAATTATAGTTAAATGAGACCATTGGGTTTCGTCTGTTATATGATTGTTGGTCAATATGACCATTGGAAGCTAAACACTTAACGTTACAATTATTGTTTATAAATACAAGTGATCATGGTTAATTAATACAGAAAGAAGAGTCTATGGCCTCATCTAGTAGTCTTGGGTTGTACGAAGCTCATCTATCGAAGCTTGGGAAGGAGGTAGCATCATTGGGCTTTGATCTGGACCAAGCCCAAGCCGAACTTCAACATGTGATACTTGAACAGATTCTCCTAAGTGAGAAGTTCAAGCTGATCAAAATCACCACTCGGGCAATGTTGTCTGAGATGCCTCAAGATTCTATTAATATATCACACCTTACACATAGTTCCTATGTAGGTGTTATAAGGGGCTATGTAACGTGACCTTAGTTACTTGTGTAAACTTTTTGTATAAATAAAATTTTTATTTCTTATTAGGGACAAGTTGGTGAATTTCAAATATCTGGATAAATGTGTGATGAATTTATAGTTTCACATTACTAATGAATTTTGAAAAAAAGGTATTTTAAAATATTCATGTAAACCTTAAATATTTAATAATGTGAAATGATTTTCGAAAAATGATCTTCCACAGTTATGATTAGTAAGAAATTTAAAGTTTAATAAGATCAACATAATTTTTAGTGAATAGTAAAGTATGAATAGTAATACACCCTTATGAATAGTAATGAATAGTGAATTAGCCAAAAAATAGAAACTTCACCCATGAATGTATAAATACAATTCAGACATCTTAAAAGTGAAAAAAACGATCGTAGTATAAGTTTTGGTATTTTTGTATGTCATAAATATTTAATTTACAATTTTATAATTAATTTAATAATTTAAAATGAAATTGTATTTTTATAAAATATAATCATAAATTTTTACTTTATTGTCTTATTTTTATATGATAACTTTATGGTACCTTGATTACTTTTTCAAGGTGTTACAAAACAAGTTATAGATTTAAAGTTGTTTATTTGGAATAAATAATGATTTTACTTAAAAATTAAAATTAAAATATTGAGAAAATTATTTTCATATAATGGAGTTAATTTTTGAATTCATAACTTCGATATTAGGTTACGGTGAATTTATGAGATTTTTATAAAATGATTTGTTTTTTCGGGAATAGTGAAAATACAGTTTTAGGTTTCGGTGTGTTTAATGACATCATCAATGATGTAATCATGATGTAATAAATCTGGTCAACTTTTGAATAGTAATATATGTTATGAGGTGTCCCAAGTGGACAATACCATGGAAAAAATACCATGGTCAAGACCATGGTTTTTTAAATACCACCGATGAGGTGTCACTTGGAAATTAATTAAATATTCCCCCACTTTTCGTATAAATACCAAGTCATTCCCTCATTCATTTGATTCTAAAATCCTCCTAAACGGAGTTCTAGTCTTTTTACCTCTAAAGGATTCTTCCCAAGGTGCCCTGAAGCCCCCCAATATCTCAACCTTCAAGCTATTGAAGTCACTCTTCAAGGTAAGGGAACCTTCCACCCTCCTCTTTTAAGTCATGACTTTCATTATGTTATGTCTTCTAGTTTCCACATTTTATGTTGGGTTATGTTATTATATATCTTTATTACTATCCATTTCATGTCCAAATTATGAGATACCCTTCCTACTCTCATCAATTTATTTTCTTAATTTTTAAGTGATGTCGTTAGGCTCCCAAATTTTCGTAAAAGAAATTGCATTTTCTCTTTTCTTTTAAGTTTCATTTTCATGTGGTATGTCATTCCACAACATGATGTTATTTCTATTTTATTCTATCTCTATACAATAAAATTATTCATTTATTTATGTGATAACCTTGTCCCCTCTCTTTTTATTGTTTTCTAAAACTTTGTTATATAGCTGTTATGCTACAGAATTTTCTGTCTCAAAATCTCTCTCTTTTTCTCAATAAATTATCTTATATTATTAATGAGAATAACCAATTATAGTTTCATTTTTGGGGGTATTCCTCAATACATAAAATTTATCTATTTGATTATGGAATTGACATATATATAACCCTCAATCCCTTTCCAAGGGTTATAAATGACATAACGATCGTGTTTTTAAGAACGTTTAAAAAGTCACAATTTTGAAATGAAGCCCATTTCTTTTATTATATATGGGTTATTTATGAAATGTTGGATTATGATCAATGTGGATCACATGAAAATAAATAAATATTAAGGGTGTTCCATGATAGTGCTCTAATGCATTGGGTAAATAATTAATCTCTAGAGATGAAAATTTTCATGATACCTTGGTGAATAACCTTGCTATTTTTTTATGACACCTTGGGGATGAACCTTGGTGATATGTTCATAAATGTATAAATGAATTGTTGTAGCCACATATTAATGTTATGATGCATGTTATTTTTAATATTATATGACTCGTTTTTTATTTCTCATGTATTATGGTGTTCATCTAGTTCTAATTGATATCACAATTAAACAGATTCCCTTGCTTTCCTTACAGGGTATTCAGCTCACCCTTTCCTTTGATGTATGTCTCTAGGTTATGAGATGTTGTAATTGTACATACGATGATATTTTCAAGAATATTTTCAAGGTAATTTAAAAGAGTGTTTTAATTTTTCATCTTTTATTGTTCCTAATTTCGAAGACACTAAACTTTAAAGATCCTCTGTTTGTAAAATGTAATGAAATGTAATGTAATAAAAAGGCGGGATTCCATAGGTAACTTCTAAACTTGTTGTTTGGTTTTACACAGGTTAAATTAAGGTCTGTTAATTTTTTTTATGAGTCCCTGGTACCATGTTAGAGGTGATTTGATCATTAATTATTTGATTCTGGGTACCGGTTTAATATTTTTAATATTAATGATCAATGTAGACAATGCACACACACATATATATATATATATGAAGGTGTGTATGTGTGAGACTGCAGACAAGTTTTGGATTGGTTTTCGATGTATGATGAAGTGCAACATGTTTTGGTTCCACCCTGAGGTATGGTCCCAAATCTCTATCACTTTATTTAAGAACTATTTGCTTCTTTAAATAATTTTTGAGTATGAGTTTCCTTGATTTTAAAACTATGAAATTTTCTTTAAATGATTTTTAAAGATAAATTATTTATTGGTGGTAATTTCATACCATGCTTGATTAAGGTTGGTCTTTTTTATGTATCCATGTTGATGCTAATACGTTATATATTGATGAAAAACTTTTGATGTGATTGAATGATTCATTACAGGATTGAAAAATGAGTAAATTACCATGTGTTGGTGTTAGGCATGTATTGATGGCTACTAAAAATATGTTATGCTTATGCCCTAAATATTAAATTGTTAACGAGGAAGCACCCATCGGTCTTCCTTGTAAATGATACTTAAATGGAGATGGACATGGACACCCTTACGTGTGCCTTTTTAACCCATCTCACAAAATTTTAATTACGCAAATGATGATATATTATTTGGTGAATTGGATGAGTAAATGGGGAAGGATGTGTGGTATGGTAATTAATTGAAGAATTAATTATCAAGTCATGGGTTGGAAAAATTGTGGAATTTACTGAATATTGAGAATATTGAATAATTTGACATGTTTGAAATATAAATTGGAAATTGGTAATAATTAATGGATGGATTAATTATTACATTATAATTGTTGAATGGTTAATTTATTAATGAACTGGTTAAAGATATAAGTATTAATTAATTAATTGTTGAATTAATTAATTTTTATGCATTGATTTTAGATTGTGAATTGATTGGTTGTTATGATTGTTGGCCAATAATACCTTTGGTTGTGGGTTTCTAAACCTATTCCTTAAGTTTTTTAGGATGGAGTTGTTTATAAATATGATATGCTATGTGCGATGGTTACTAAATATGTGGACCTTGTTCAACATGATTGACTTGAGATGTTTACGACATGCATGATAATTGTTAAATTCATGGACGAAACACTATTTTAGTGGATGAGTTCTGACTTGTTAATGACTTGGGATAATTAATTATTAACTATTGAGATGTTGAATTGTTAATTTTTTGTAGATTTATTTTATGGGGGATTTATTTTGTTAATTTTTTGTGGAATAAATTAATGTATTGGATTAATTAATTTATGAATTAATTAAATGATGGTTTGGGGTGTTAAACATAGCGCTCTACACCAATGATATATGTATATATATATATATGTTTAATTTATAAATGGGTTGTGAGACAGGGACAGATTCTCCAAATACTTACGGGGTGCTAGACATCACATTCTACACCCATCTTGCATACAAATATTCTTTTATGGGATAGGGACTGATGCTCCAAATACCCAGGGGTTGTGAGACAAGGACTAACGCTCCAAATACTCATGAGGTTTCTAGACATGATGTTCTATACCCATTAATTTAAATTGGTATATGGGTCTAATTGGTCATACATGAAATTAATTAATTGTTTAATGAAAACTGCAGAGACATAATGATTTAGGAATTGAATATGAGAAGGGGTTCAGACTTATTAATAAATTGGGTGAATCACTATTAGTGGATGAACCCAGGAGCAAATCACTATTTTTAGTGGACGGGCTCGAACATAGTATATGAAAGATTAAATTTAATATGATCTGATGCGTTATCCAATAAAAATAACAATATTGGATTCATTCTTTTCTTTTTTTTACTTAAAAGGTCTTTAGAGACATTTTTAGTGAGTGACTTATACGAGGGTTGATGGTCTTAGGCCGGAACACGAGAATTATGTAATTTATCATGGTTTGAATAAATGATAAATGAAAATGAATGTGTGATGACTATTTTGTATACATGAAAAATGTATAATACAGGTTCAGACACCATATGGGAGCTGAAGCAAGTACTTGGGTATATAGTTACATTGTACTGTATATTTAATTATGAATGTTTTCACACTATTTAAATTATTTACTTCATGTTTGGATTTGGGGTAGACATCGGTGGTCCCATCCTACTGATATTTATATCTCACACCCTACTTGGGCCACCATTGTACTAGATTACCTGAGTTGATTCTTTTTTGTTTTAGGATTGTGATGTTAGAAAATACTTGGGAGATTAGAGGAGAGGACCAAGTGGGAGCTTGGGATGCTAGAGTTGAAATTCCATAGGTCTTGGTTGTCTTTTATTTTTATTGGGAATGATGTTTAAAGCATGTTTTATTGTTTATTTCTTTCAATTGTGTATCCATAACATGCCATGAATTCATCTGTTGTATAATGGGCGTTGTCCACTTTTATAAAATGAGTACTATTTGTCTTCCGTTGTTTTATTAATTATGTATTATTTCTTCCGTTGTTGTTTGTTATTTACTCTGATATACTGCTATGCAACTATGATAATAGGGTATAGTATCTTCAATAACTATCCTTATACCCTTCATTCTAGTCAGCAGCCTCTGGCATACGGGGATACGCACTTGAGGTCATGTAGCGACCAGTCCGGCCACCGGTTCAGGGGTGGGACAGGTCAGGACGTTACAAAGTGGTATGATAGTGTTCTTTTCCTTTTTCCATTCTTTTTTGTATTGGAAGATATGAGACTAGGAATGTGTCGGCACTTGGGTTAATATGCATGCTTGGGACAGATCTCTCCATGTATGGGAAATGACCAAGTGGCCAAGGATGGGAATTGATGTTTGTAGTATTTGAGGTTACAATTGATATGATTTCACCTTGAGTGACTAGTGTATTTTCCGCTTCTTGTTGATTTTCAGAATTTTGAAAAAAAAATTGTCTTGGCATGATAGGGAAAGGAAGTTTCATACATGCATCAACTTAGGCACATAAAGATTCACATTCCAAGCATATAACATGCCATTTAGTTTCATTTGTAGGATTCCTGCTAATTTGGATTGTGTGGCTTGGGTGCAATTCTATGTTTTGATCAAATTTAGCATGCCTTTATAAATAGCACGTTTTGATGATATATTTAACATTATTGAGTGATTATATGCCATAATGCCTCATTTATTAGCATTTTTTGTTGTTTTTTAAGCTTTTTTGTAATATCATATTGTTGTGTTACGGCTTAAGATTACATGCTAGAGATTTTTTGATGTGTGAAAAAGATGATAAAGTTTAAATGTTAAATGAATATTGTTTGTTATAAATGGGAGCCAAGTTCCAAGGATAAGGTGTAAGGGAGCCTTATCAATTGGTTGATGGAAACCCGTGCGTCTGAACATTGTATAACCATAGTATGTTTGAAAATGGTTATAAATGTAAAACTGCTGATTTTTGATTGAAATGATATGTTTTTGGGTTTCTTATTGAAGAAATCGAATTGAATAAATGGGAACCTCAAGGTTTTTTTGGTAAAAGGAATTTAAATGAAAAAAAATTTTGTTTATATTAGCATAACACAAAATTTTAAATGTTAAAAATTGGATGTTTGTTATAGCATGTCTGTTTTTCCTGTGAGGCGTCGATTGAAAAACCAAGTGACTTGTTGCGAAAAATTACTTCTGTGTTTTTTGAAATTTATTCAAATGTTAAAAGGTTGAAATGAATTAATTAAAATGGATAAAATGAAAAAGGGGCTTTTGAACCCTGAAATTGTTTTTTCATGACCAAGAGAAAGGGTCGTTGTTTATGTTTTGTAAGGGGATAAACTATGGTAGGTAGTACACTTAGAGTTTTATAGGACGTTATAGTATGTCCGTCCGACTACTCGGAAGGACTTCTTGGTACTCAGGTGTTATGGCATGCCGATAGGGGTATGTTACGGCTTTGATGATCAATGTTTCACGTGGTGATCGTGGTTCGAGTAACGTCACACGCATGAGTTAAGTGTTCTAAAATAGCGCGTCGGTGAGTGGGTGATCTTTTTCTGAGGTTATTGACAAACCTAAGGTGGGTAGTGTAACATGGTTTTCGATAAACATGTCGGCAGGAGATTCTGATATATTTGAACAGAGCTGTCTGGTAGCAGTTAGACTGATTTTCATAATAACCTTGGTTTTCTCTAAGTGTGCTCTTCTGAATACAGCAAGCAAGTCCCCTATTTTTTCCTCGTCATTGAGACACTAAGATAGTGTCGTTCTTACATCATGATAATGTTTTAAATGTTGTTTGGATTGATAAGTTGTTGTTATCTAGGTTGTACGCGTGATGTGTGGTTTCTTGGGGCTACTCCTTTATTCATGTTGGGGCATGGTTGTTTTTTTTAAATAGACTTGTGATGGATTAACTTGGAAATTCCACCAGAGGCCGGGTAAGGATGTCGTTATACATGTGGATGGTTTTGGATATTTTTAAAGGCATTTCATTAGATAAAGGGAGAATGTGGGTTTTGGGTCTATGGCGTCTTTCAAGGGAAGGATGTGTTACCAGTTCTGTTGGTTGGTTGAGATTTGATTGTTTTCCTTGATAAGGTCCCTATAATATCCTCAAATATAAGATTTGGTTTGATGTTTATGCTATAAAGTAATCTTTTTCTCTAGTTTTAAAGGCTTAGAAGTTAGGCTTGTGAAGGGTTAAAGGTGTGTTTGGCATTGGGAATGAAACACGTCAGTTCTAATGAGATTAAATGACCTTGGTAGGTTGGTTTTTCTAGTATTGGTTCCAGATGGCTTCTCAGGGGTGATAAATTTTTAAGGTGGGTAAATTATAAGGTCTCATGTTTTTGAAATGGGTTAAAATATGAAGGTTTTTGAATTTTTGTTTTCGGTTTATCGACGGGTCGATTTTTAAACCGAGCTCTGGAATTTTATTCTGAGTGTTGGAACACCTCAAGGTGTTGTTTTTGGACTTGCTTATTTGTATGATAATTTTAGTGGGTGTCCCGATGAGTCTTAAGAGCACCAGATTGAGAAAACCTCACTTTAATGGATCTGCATGGGCAGCGCATGGTTGCAGTCCAACCCGTGCTGTTTACACTACTTAATTATTTATTATTTTTAATTAAAAAAATTATATGATAGTTTGTGATTAATTAAAATAATGTTTCAATGATAATAATAATGAACTTATTATTATTATTATTATTAAGGTTGTTTAATTAAATGAATTTTAAATAATTAATTAAATGTTTGTTTAATAAATTAATGAGAATTTTTGGGATCACGAGAGACGTTTAATAAATTGAGTAGTTTCCAAGTTAATGAAGAAACATTATTATTAAATAGAGGTTATGATTTGAAGTTTTTATCATTAATGGTGTTACAATAAATTGGTATTTATGGTCTTAATAAATAAAGGTTAATGGAAATAATAATAATGATATAATGATTATTATTATGCATATTATTATGGTTATATTTATTATTATGAATAACTTATTAAGGTTGTTTTATAATTAATAACAATAATCATAATATATTATGGGGGTTTGGGTTTTAAATAAATAAATGTTGTAATAATTATAATGATGATGTTATTATTATTATGGTGTTTATTTAATGAAATAAATGTTAAAATAATTTAAATAAATGATTAATAGTCAGTTTCATAATTTCTTATAAAAATTTTATTAAAAATAAATTAATTAAGATGCGTTTTAAGTAAAATGGGGAGTTTTTCACTTATTAGATAAGTGTTAAATAATAATAATAACAATAATAAAAAATGAGTATTATTATTATAATAATTACATTCAGTTAATTGAAGTTAATATAGGGTTTTATTTTTAGGTTTTAAAAGGGGAAAGCCAAAGGAAGGAGATCTCTCCCCCGTCCTCCACGCACAGGAGGCGTGACCCCTCCCAGGCGCGACGCACTAGCAAGCAGCTCCCTTGCGCATCAAGGCTCCTCCTCTATGCTTCCTTTTCCCTTCCTCCTCTATGGCTGAATCTACCTTGACTGAACCTCCTCTTCCCTGCAGCAAGACCTGCAGCAGCGTGCAACTCCCATGGTGCAACCTAGTAGCGCGCGTGTAAAGACCCGTAAATTTCAAGGAAATTTTTTTCTTAATTTTCTTTGGAATTTTACAAGAGCGCAGCTTCTGACGGCGCCTGATTCCGAGGCCCGGTGTGCCCGGAATCAATTTCCGAAGTTTGGCTCGGGTACGTTCAGTGAACGGACAAGCGGGTTTTTCTAACTTTTGAACCGGTGCCCGGAATCAAATTCTGAGGGCTCCGATGAAATCGCAGCGCCGGTATTCGCTTAGAAACGCCTCTTCCGGAGTTGCGTTTGCTCGGGTGTGGTTTTTAATTTTCGGGCTTAAAGTTAAGAAATAAAATAATTTTGCTACAACTTTATTTTATTTCGCTTAAGCCACTTGAAGCTACTTAAAGGCGGCTTGAACTGAGTTGAACTGGATAGGATGCTATCCAGAAATATCCTACCCCTTGGTAGGATATTTGTGAGGTGGGACCCGCACGAGCCCCGCCGTTTCTTTCCGCTAAGAAACGCACCCGTGAAAACCCGTCTTAATGAAAGTCAACTGACGCGTTTCTTAAAATCTTAACAGACCATTTAATTGGGTTGTTTCTTTCGTAAATTAAATGAGCTGTTTCTTTCGTTGAATTAATTCTACGAATTAATGGTTCGTTTCTTATCTTTTGAAATTCAAATGTTTAGTTGTGTAAATAAAATAAGGCTTAAGCTTATTTTATTTTGGGTTGAAACTTGTGGCGTGGAGAGGATTTGGAGGAAAGCGTTCTTCTTCAGCGAAGAACGCGAAGAACGCCAAACCTGCGGAGATCGACGATGCGAAGCCTTGTACCGCGACGCCAACGGATCTCCCTTCGCGACCCTTCTTCCGCGACGATCCAACCCCGCGACAGCCTTCGATCGACAACAACCAAGGTAGGGGGTTGCGCTTCTTTTTATTTTCTTTTTGTATTTCAACAACAACATGGATTTAATTATTATTAATTAAATCCGTATGTTCTTGGTCCTCGGAGATCGTCGACGCGACGCACTTCCGCGGTGTGACGATCACCTCCTTCCGCGACGGTCAATTCTGCGACGACCTCGCATCCGACAGCGACGGCGAGGTAGGGATTTATTTTGGGAATTACCCCCCTTTTTTTATATTCCAGTAATTGTTTCTTTAAAAAGTTAAAGAACTGGATTTTTGAACAATTTTAAAATTATTAAAATTGTTGTTTCCGTTCAAATAAGGAACCCGTTTTTATGAAACAATTTTATTTCATTAAAAATTGTTTCGGATATGCGTTCATGTGTTGAACTTTAATTTCTCCCGTTGTTTATATCTAACGCGGAGGGTGCGGGCCAAACGAACACGGCCCGACAACCCTCCGCCATTCTTCGTTCTTGTGCGGATTTGACGGGCAAAGACAGAACGTGCCGCAACGGATGTTTGATGATCCCGCAGTAAAGAACGGAACCCGGGAGGAACAACGGCACAGACGGGAAGGAAAACGGGCCACCGGAGCGACTCCGGCGGCCCGCGGAAGCCGGTGGCGGCACGGGTCGCCGGCGCGGCGGCGCCGGCGGCCAGAGGCACCGGCACCCCGCGGGTGTCCAGCGCGACCCCCCGCGGGTGCCGCGGGGTTGTCCCGCGGCACCCCGCGGGTGTCCCGCGCGACACCCCGCGGGTGTCCCGCGCGACACCCCGCGGGTGCCGCGGGGTTGTCAGGCGGCACCCCGCGGGTGTCCAGCGCGACACCCCGTGGGTGCCGCGGGGTTGTCAGGCGGCACCCCGCGGGTGTCCAGCGCGACACCCCGCGGGTGCTGCGGGGTTGTCAGGCGGCACCCCGCAGGTGTCCAGGGCGGCACCCCGCGGGTGCCGCGGGGTTGTCACGCGGCACCCCGCGGGTGTCCAGGGCGGCACCCCACGGGTGCCGCGGGGTTGTCACGCGGCACCCCGCGGGTGTCCAGGGCGGCACCCCGCGGGTGTCGCGGGGTTGTCACGCGGCACGTCCGGCTGTCGGGCCGACACCCCGCGGGTGCCGCGGGGGTGTCACGCGTGGCAGCGGCTTTCCCCCGCGTCGGCCGCTCGGCCGAGCCGAGCCGGACCGGCCCTGGCCGGGCCGGGCCGGGCCAACCGGGTCGGACCCGACCCGGTTCGGGCCAACCAGGGGGGGTCGGGCCGGGTCGGCCCGGGCCCGGACCCCGCGTCTTCGGACGACTTTCGTTCAAACACCCGTAACTTGAGCTACGGGCCTCCAAACGACTCGCCGTCAGCGGTAACGCAATCCTTGGAGCAAGTCGGACGTTTCGGTTTATCGCACTCAAAGTTTCGGAATACTTTGGGTTCGGCCGGGTTGGCTCGTACACGAAACCAACCGGGCTCTCGGAGCGGAAACGCTCATATCTTGAGCTACGGACGTCCGATTGACGTACCGTCAGCTTTGTTAGTTTCCTCTTAGTGAGACGGATCTTTTGGCTCACTCCGCCCGGGGTTTGGGCGCAGGTGGAGTACGGTCGGGTTGGTTTTGCCTTAAAAACCAACCGGGCCCCTGGGACGAAAAAGCCAATAACTCTCAGACCGGGTGTCCGATTGACGCGTCGTCTGTTGCGTTGAGTTCCTGTTGACGATACGGAACTTTTGGCATCCTTCGCCCGAGTTTTGGATACAGTTGGTAGTGGCCGGGTTGGATCGCACCCGAAATCCAACCGGGCCCCTGGAACGGAAAAGCTGATAACTCTCAGACAGGACGTCCGTTTGACGAACCGTCAGCGACGTTGACGATCACATTGAGAAACGGTCCCTATGAGTATACCCTATGAGAGCTCGGGGTACAGTTGAGATACGGCTGGGTTTGGTTCGCTCACGAAACCAACCGGGCCCCTGGGACGAAAAGGCTAATAACTCACAGACCGGGCGTCCGATCGACGCGCCGTCTTTTGCGTTGAGACCCCTGTGACGAGGCGGTCCTTTGAGTTACTTCTTCGTGGGACCTTGAGATACTTGGAGTATCGACTTGCAGCTCGTCGAGCGGACCCTCCCAGAGTCGAGCGTGCGGAGTACGGAGACCGTGTAGCCGACTGAGACCTGACGACTGCTTGACCGACTCGACTTGGAGTGAGTCGACTAGCCCAGTGGACGGAGCACTACCTTGTTTGGGTGCAGACCCATGGCCGATGGAGCACTACATGTGTGATAGTGCAGACCCGCGGTACTCGTCCGGAGAGTACCTCAGCAGGCTACTAGGGGGTGTGCACTACTGTGTTTGAGTGACATACCTCGGCGGGAAGCACTACTGTGTTTGGGTGGCTGGCCCGCGGTACTCGACAGGAGGAGTACCTCAGCGGTCTTAGGTTAGTGAGCAGTACCTCGGAGTCGTGACAGGACCACTGTACACTCTAGAGATGGAGCTCTTCAGTAGTTACAGGTTTCGATAATGAAAATCCTGGTTTGAGTTGAGACTTTTGACCTTTGTTTTTCCTCATGATTGAGATGGGTTACTTGATAACTTAGGTATATGTATGGGCATATACCTGGGTAGTGGTTATCCGTTGATCTCATGATCCTTGTGTTTCCTCATGATTGAGATGGGTTACTTGATAACTTAGGTATATGTATGGGCATATACCTAAGTAGAGTTTATCTGTTGAGATCTTCTTGTGGTTATCCTTGTTGGATTTAGTGAGACCTTGAGGGTCTCGGGGTCCCTACTGAGTATCGTTATACTCACCCCTGCACGGGCTATGCCCGCACCTCATTGTGTTGGTTGCAGACGACAGGCAGTGCTGACGGAGGCCGGGTGTTCGAGGACTGGACGGTACCCGGAGGTGGACTACACGACAAGTCAGTGTCCGGAGGTGGACTTCACGGCGAGACGACACTCGGAGGAGGTTGACGGACGAGAGCACTGTGGAGGCTATCTGTACCTACCCTTCAGGTAGGATTCGTGGTGGATGATCCAGGAGCTGCGCCATCTGTACCTACCCTTCAGGTAGGATCCGAGGAGGACGACCCAGGAGCCGCTTCCGTCCCTCCAGCTGTTGTCTTTTTCTGTTGTACTTTGTTCAGTTGTAGTTGTACTTTCTTTTGGGTTTGTATTCTGGCCCATTTACTTTTCAGCACTTCCTTTTGTACTTGGTGTTTTACTTCCTCTTGTACTCTGTGGTGTTTTGTTACTTTTATAAAGGCAATGCCTTCCCAGTTATTGGGATTTACGCCTTTGGTGCTAGTCGCCAGCCCCTGGCCTATGGAAGGCGGGCTTGGGGTAGTCACGGCACGGGCCCCGAGGACGGTTCGTGACAAATTGGTATCAGAGGTGGTCGGTTCTACCGCAGACTCTGATCTTTCTTTCTGTGAAGCAATAGTGTTAAGAGGTACCGAGTGTGGTTTTCAGTTCATGGATTCCAGTGTTGGTGCGGGCGGCCGACGTATCCATACACCAGGACCCTGGCAACTGATTTCCGACTTTGTGCACGAAAACACTGATTGCGTGTGTGTTTTCAAAGGTTTCCCCCCTTAAAACAGCTCAAACCAGGTCAGCTCACCAGGTATAATCGTTTGACCGTGTTACGTTGTTTCTTTCAGGATGCCTTTTCTCGGACGACCAGTTAGAGCCCAGAGGGATGTGCGTGCTGACAACCTGTCGAGTGACGAGGCTTCGGTACAGGGCCCTCTTGCAGTTGAGGCACCAGCGGAGGCACCAGCGGTACTACCATACGTTGGGCCACCGATGCCACCAGCCCCAGCAGTAGGCGATGCCCGCTACTTGAGCGCACTGCATGAGTTCCAGCACCAGAGGCCACCCAGGTTCGGGGGAGAGACCGACCCGCAGGCAGCTGAGGATTGGCTGGAGGCTGTGGTGGGAGTCTTCAGGCTAGTGGGGACGCCATCAGACTTCATGGTGACCTTTGCTGCCAGCCTTCTTTAGGCAGCAGCAGGCAGGTGGTGGAGCCACTTGTTCTAGTTTTGCGATGGGATGGCTTTCACATGGGAAGACTTCGAGACCTTCTTCAGGGTGGAGTTTGTGCCAGTAGCTCTACACCCCGAGCGTGTTCAGGAGCTGTTGCCTTTGCCGCGTGTTTTTCGATCAGAAGCCGAGTCATCTGTGGGCAGTAGACAGATGATGCAGAGGTCCAGGAGGACCAGACCAGCAGTTGGGCGATCTCGGGTTTTAGGACCGGTGGTGCGGGGCACCCGGGGTGGGATCAGAGCCAGGCGTGCCAGAAGCAGACTGTGTTACTCGTGCGGTGGAAAGGGGAACCCCGCACGTGACTGTCCGACTCCTCGTACAGTTGACCCATAGGCTTTTGATGAGCCACCGAGGCAGAGGCAGCGACGAATGCTTGAGCAACAGTAGAGCAGTGGACAAGGCAGTAAAGCTCCTGGAGCATGTGGACAGGAGCGGAACTAGTGGATACGTCTCTTGTACTTCTAGTTCCATGTTGATGTTGTTTTTGTGTCTTTGTACCATGAGCTGCAATAAAATAAAGACACTTATCTTGTGATGTTTTCTTTCCTGTCCTCTTTTGTGATGTTACTAAGTGGTCCTGGTTAAGACTGTTGACTTGACCCTCACTTTCGAAATTCCTACTGGAGGAGACCCAGTGACCTCACACTGATGCCGACAGTGTGACTCGACCCTTGGAGGCGAGAGTGACAGTTGGATCTCTTAGTTGTTACGTCGAGGCCTTACGACGTCATCCATGGCATGAATGCATCCTTCATGCCAGGATTGACTGTATTAGGAAATGGGCGTGGTTCATCTAGAGAGGGGATGAGACCAGATTTCTCTTATCGGCAAAGAAGAAATCATAGCAGCTCTTGTGAGGCTAAAGGAGGTGCAGTTCATCCAGGAGCGGATGAAGACTGCACAGTGCAGTAGGAAACAAGGAACCGGTGCCAGTCTTAGAGACTCGGGCGTGATAAATGTTTCAAGAAGAGGTAGCTTTAAATAGAGATGAGTCTGCGAAGCGGCAGACATGGAGGCAAAGCTAGGAGAGCATCATGAGGTGGTGTACATCTTAACATGCTACAACCACCCACCTTAGTTATTCCTGCCAGGCTCAGGGAGCTGGAGGGCGGAGGAAGAGTGCGACTGCATGCGGTCAAGGAGTGTGACCCAATGGCTCTAGAAATGATTCAAGGGATAGTCTATGTCCACTACTAGCTGTTGTAGTAACAGACGTCGATATGAATCATTCCTCGCTTCCACAAATCTTGTTCCAGACCTAGATTTTCCGGTAAGCCGTGGAATTGACCCTCACGTCTGGAGATACCTTGGGAGGATACTCGATAATCACACTTACACCGACGGTGTGGTCAGACCCTCGAGGCGAGAGTTCTGGTTGGAATCTCTTGGTGGAAGTGTCGAGGACTTACGACGTTAGTTTGAGTATGGAATGGGAAATAACTGTTCATAATCAAATTGACGGTTTTAGGCAAACATTGGGATGGGTTTTCCTTGGTCGGCGGAAAAGGAAACCCCAGGCAGTGCAGGGTAACTCTTGCACAGGAGGGTGCGACCGACCACTCTTGAGTCGGTCAACCTTACCCTCATAGCAGCAGTCGTTTTGAGTTTCAGTTCTAATAGAAATGGAGATCTCTGGAGTTCGAGGATGACGACCACGTCTTCTTACGGGTCTCACCTCGACGAGGTTTACGGAGATGTGGCATGGGAGGCAAGTTATCTCTGAGGTTCAACGGACCTTTCTAGGTCCTCAGCTGGGTAGGCGAGGTGGTTTACCGCTTGGCCCATCCACTTCAGTTGCACTAGGTGCACGACGTTCTCCACGTATCCCAACTGAGGAGATACGTGCTCGACCCCTTCGCATATCATCGACCATGAAGAGCTAGACGGTGGCGATGAGTGTCTTATACGGAGGTTCCTGTGGGGATCGAGGATCGACAGGAGCGGATCCTAGGAGGATGGTCTATTCCTTTTGTGCACTTTCTTTGGCAGCGTGGGAACCTCCAGGTGAGCACATGGGAGCGGAAGGCTCAGATGCGTGCTCAGTACCGCATTGTTTCCCTAAGTTTGTGGTGAAGCTTTACGGGGACGTAAAACCCTGTGGTGGGAGTAATGTAAAGACCCGTAAATTTCAAGGAAATTTTTTTCTTAATTTTCTTTGGAATTTTACAAGAGAGCAGCTTCTGACGGCGCCTGATTCCGAGGCCCGGTGTGCCCGAAATCAATTTCCGAAGTTTGGCTCGGGTACGTTTAGTGAACGGACGAGCGGGTTTTTCTAACTTTTGAACCGGTGCCCGGAATCAAATTCTGAGGGCTCCGATGAAATCGCAGCGCCGGTATTCGCTTAGAAACGCCTCTTCCGGAGTTGCGTTTGCTCGGGTGTGGTTTTTAATTTTCGGGCTTAAAGTTAAGAAATAAAATAATTTTGCTACAACTTTATTTTATTTCGCTTAAGCCACTTGGAAGCCACTTAAAGCCACTTAAAGGCGGCTTGAACTGAGTTGAACTGGATAGGATGCTATCCAGAAATATCCTACCCCTTGGTAGGATATTTGTGAGGTGGGGCCCGCACGAGCCCCGCCATTTCTTTCCGCTAAGAAACGCACCCGTGAAAACCCGTCTTAATGAAAGTCAACTGACGCGTTTTTTAAAATCTTAACAGACCATTTAATTGGGCTGTTTCTTTCGTAAATTAAATGAGCTGTTTCTTTCGTTGAATTAATTCTACGAATTAATGGTTCGTTTCTTATCTTTTGAAATTCAAATGTTTAGTCGTGTAAATAAAATAAGGCTTAAGCTTATTTTATTTTGGGTTGAAACTTGTGACGTGGAGAGGATTTGGAGGAAAGCGTTCTTCTTCGGCTAAGAACGCGAAGAACGCCAAACCTGCGGAGATCGACGACGCGAAGCCTTGTACCGTGACGCCAAAGGATCTCCCTTCGCGACTCTTATTCCGCGACGATCCAACCCCGCGACAGCCTTCGATCGACAACAACCAAGGTAGGGGGTTGCGCTTCTTTTTATTTTCTTTTTGGATTTCAACAACAACATGGATTTAATTATTATTAATTAAATCCGTATGTTCTTGGTCCTCGGAGATCGTCGACGCGACGCCCTTCCGCGGTGTGACGATCATCTCCTTCCGCGACGGTCAATTCCGCGACGACCTCGCATCCGACAGCGATGGCGAGGTAGGGATTTATTTTGGGGATTACCCCCCTTTTTTTTATATTCCCGTAATTGTTTCTTTAAAAAGTTAAAGAACTGGATTTGTGAACAATTTTAAAATTATTAAAATTGTTGTTTCCGTTCAAATAAGGAACCCGTTTTTATGAAACAATTTTATTTCATTAAAAATTGTTTCGGATATGCATTCATGTGTTGAACTTTAATTTCTCCCGTTGTTTATATCTAACGCGGAGGGTGCGGGCCAAACGAACACGGCCCGACAACCCTCCGCCGTTCTTCGTTCTTGAGCGGATTTGACGGGCAACGACAGAACGTGCCGCAACGGATGTTTGATGATCCCGCAGTAAAGAACGGAACCCGGGAGGAACAACGGCGCAGACGGGAAGGAAAACGGGCCACCGGAGCGACTCCGGCGGCCCGCGGAAGCCGGTGGCGGCACGGGTCGCCGGCGCGGCGGCGCCGGCGGCCGGAGGCGCCGGCACCCCGCGGGTGTCCAGCGCGGCACCCCGCGGGTGTCCAGCGCGACACCCCGCGGGTGCCGCGGGGTTGTCACGCGGCACCCCGCGGGTCTCCAGGGCGGCACCCCGCGGGTGTCGCGGGGTTGTCACGCGGCACGTCCGGCTGTCTGGCCGACACCCCGCGGGTGCCGCGGGGGTGTCACGCGTGGCAGCGGCTTTCCCCCGCGTCGGCCGCTCGGCCGAGCCGAGCCGGACCGGCCCTGGACGGGCCGGGCCGGGCCAACCCGGTCGGACCCGACCCGGTTCGAGCCAACCAGGGGGGGTCGGGCCGGGTCGGCCCGGGCCCGGACCCCCCGTCTTCGGACGACTTTCGTTCAAACGCCCGTAACTTGAGCTACGGGCCTCTAAACGACTCGCCGTCAGCGGCAACGCAATCCTTGGAGCGAGTTGGACATTTCGGTTTATCGCACTCAAAGTTTCGGAATACTTTGGGTTCGGCCGGGTTGGTTCGTACACGAAACCAACCGGGCTCTCGGAGCGGAAACGCTCATATCTTGAGTTACGGACGTCCGATTGACGTACCGTCAGTTTTGTTAGTTTCCTCTTAGTGAGACGGATCTTTTGGCTCACTCCGCCTAGGGTTTGGGCGTAGGTGGAGTACGGTCGGGTTGGTTTTGCCTTAAAAATCAACCGGGCCCCTGGGACGAAACAGCCAATAACTCTCAGACCGGGCGTCCGATTGACGCGCCGTCTGTTGCGTTGAGTTCCTGTTGACGATACGGAACTTTTGGCATCCTTCGCCCGAGTTTTGGATACAGTTGGTAGTGGCCGGGTTGGATCGCACCCGAAATCCAACCGGGCCCCTGGAGCGGAAAAGCTGATAACTCTCAGACAGGACGTCCGTTTGACGAACCGTCAGCGGCGTTGACGATCACGTTGAGAAACGGTCCCTATGAGTATACCCTATGAGAGCTCGGGGTACAGTTGAGATACGGCTGGGTTTGGTTCGCTCACGAAACCAACCGGGCCCCTGGGACGAAAAGGCTAATAACTCACAGACCGGACGTCCGATCGATGCGCCGTCTGTTGCGTTGAGACCCCTGTGACGAGGCGGTCCTTTGAGTTACTTCTTCGTGGGACCTTGAGATACTTGGAGTATCGACTTGCAGCTCGTGGAGCGGACCCTCCCAGAGTCGAGCGTGCGGAGTACGGAGACCGTGTAGCCGACTGAGACCTGACGACTGCTTGACCGACTCGACTTGGAGTGAGTCGACTAGCCCAGTGGATGGAGCACTACCTTGTTTGGGTGCAGACCCATGGCGGACGGAGCACTACCTGTGTGATAGTGCAGACCCGCGGTACTCGTCCGGAGAGTACCTCAGCAGGCTACTAGGGTGTGTGCACTACGGTGTTTGAGTGACATACCTCGGCGGGAAGCACTATTGTGTTTGGGTGGCTGGCCCGCGGTACTCGACAGGAGGAGTACCTCAGTGGTCTTAGGTTAGTGAGCAGTACCTCGGAGTCGTGACAGGACCACTGTACACTCTAGAGACGGAGCTCTTCAGTAGTTACGGGTTTCGATAATGAAAATCCTGGTTTGAGCTGAGACTTTTGACCTTTGTGTTTCCTCATGATTGAGATGGGTTACTTGATAACTTAGGTATATGTATGGGCATATACCTGGGTAGTGGTTATCCGTTGATCTCATGATCCTTGTGTTTCCTCATGATTGAGATGGGTTACTTGATAACTTAGGTATATTTATGGGCATATACCTAAGTAGAGTTTATCTGTTGAGATCTTCTTGTGGTTATCCTTGTTGGATTTAGTGAGACCTTGAGGGTCTCGGGGTCCCTACTGAGTATCGTTATACTCACCCCTGCACGGGCTATGCCCGCACCTCGTTGTGTTGGTTGCAGACGACAGGCAGTGCTGACGGAGGCCGAGTGTTCGAGGACTGGACGGTACCCGGAGGTGGACTACACGACAAGTCAGTGTCCGGAGGTGGACTTCACGGCGAGACGACACTCGGAGGAGGTTGACGGACGAGAGCACTGTGGAGGCTATCTGTACCTACCCTTCAGGTAGGATTCGTGGTGGACGATCCAGGAGCTGCGCCATCTGTACCTACCCTTCAGGTAGGATCCGAGGAGGACGACCCAGGAGCCGCTTATGTCCCTCCAGCTGTTGTCTTTTTCTGTTGTACTTTGTTCAGTTGTAGTTTTACTTTCTTTTGGGTTTGTATTCTGGCCCATTTACTTTTCATCACTTCCTTTTGTACTTGGTGTTTTACTTCCTCTTGTACTCTGTGGGGTTTTGTTACTTTTATAAAGGAAATGTCTTCCCAGTTATCGGGATTTACGTCTTTGGTGCTAGTCGCCAGCCCCTGGCCTATGGAAGGCGGGCTTGGGGTAGTCACGGCACGGGCCCCGAGGACGGGTCGTGACAAATTGGTATCAGAGGTGGTCGGTTCTACCACGGACTCTGATCTTTCTTTCTGTGAAGTAATAGTGTTAAGGGTACCAAGTGTGGTTTTTAGTTCAGGGAGTCCAGTGTTGGTGCGGGCGGCCGACGTATCCATACACCAGGACCCTGGAAACTGATTTCCGACTTTGTGCACGAAAACACTGATTGCATGTGTGTTTTCAAAGGTTTCCCCCCTTAAAACAGCTCAAACCAGGTCAGCTCACCAGGTATAATCGTTTGACCGTGTTACGTTGTTTCTTTCAGGATGCCTTTTCTCAGACGACCAGTTAGAGCCCAGAGGGATGTGCGTGCTGACAGCCTGTCGAGTGACGAGGCTTCGGTACAGGGCCCTCTTGCAGTTGAGGCACCAGCGGAGGCACCAGCGGTACTACCATACGTTGGGCCACCGATGCCACCAGCCCCAGCAGTAGGTGATGCCCGCTACTTGAGCGCACTGCATGAGTTCCAGCAACAGAGGCCACCCAGGTTCGGGGGAGAGACGGACCCGCAGGCAGCTGAGGATTGGCTGGAGGCTGTGGTGGGAGTCGTCCGGCTAGTGGGGACGCCATCAGACTTCATGGCGACCTTTGCTGCCAGCCTTCTTCAGGCAGTAGCAGGCAGGTGGTGGAGCCACTTGTTCCAGTTTTGCGATGGGATGGCTTTCACATGGGAATACTTTGAGACCTTCTTCAGGGTGGAGTTTGTGCCAGTAGCTCTACACCCCGAGCGTGTTCAGGAGCTGCTGCCTTTGCCGCGTGTTTTTCGATCAGAAGCCGAGTCATCTGTGGGCAGTAGACAGATGATGCAGAGGTCCAGGAGGACCAGACCAGCAGTTGGGCGATCTCGGGTTTTAGGACCGGTGGTGCGGGGCACCCGGGGTGGGGTCAGAGCCAGGCGTGCCAGAAGAAGACTGTGTTACTCGTGCGGTGGAAAGGGGAACCTGGCACGTGACTGTCCGACTCCTCGTACAGTTGACCCATAGGCTTTTGAGGAGCCACCGAGGCAGAGGCAGCGACGAATGCTTGAGCAACAGTAGAGCAGTGGACAAGGCAGTAAAGCTCCTGGAGCAGGTGGACAGGAGCGGAACTAGTGGATACGTCTCTTGTACTTCTAGTTCCATGTTGATGTTGTTTTTGTGTCTTTGTACCATGAGCTGCAATAAAATAAAGACACGAATCTTGTGATGTTTTCTTTCCTGTCCTCTTTTGTGATGTTACTAAGTGGTCCTAGTTAAGACTGTTGACTTGACCCTCACTTTCGAAATTCCTACTGGAGGAGACCCAGTGACCTCACACTGATGCCGACAGTGTGACTCGACCCTTGGAGGCGAGAGTGACAGTTGGATCTCTTAGTAGTTACGTCGAGGCCTTACGACGTCATCCATGGCATGAATGCATCCTTCATGCCAGGATTGACTGTATTAGGCAATGGGCGTGGTTCATCTAGAGAGGGGATGAGACCAGATTTCTCTTATCGGCAAAGAAGAAATCATAGCAGCTCTTGTGAGGCTAAAGGAGGTGCAGTTCATCCAGGAGTGGATGAAGACTGCACAGTGCAGTAGGAAACAAGGAACCGGTTCCAGTCTTAGAGACTCGGGCGTGATAAATGTTTCAAGAAGAGGTAGCTTTAAATAGAGATGAGTCTGCGAAGCGGAAGACATGGAGGTAAAGCTAGGAGAGCAGCATGAGGTGGTGTACATCTTAACATGCTACAACCACCCGCCTTAGTTATTCCCGCCAGGCTCAGGGAGCTGGAGGGCGGAGGAAGAGTGCGGCTGCATGCGGTCAAGGAGTGTGACCCAATGGCTCTAGAAATGATTCAAGGGACAGTCTATGTCCACTACTAGCTGTTGTAATAACAGACATCGATATGAATCATTCCTCGCTTCCACAAATCTTGTTCCAGACCTAGAGTTTCCGGTAAGCTGTGGACTTGACCCTCACGTCTGGAGATACCTTGGGAGGATACTCGATAATCACACTTACGCCGACGGTGTGGTCAGACCCTCGAAGCGATAGTTCTGGTTGGAATCTCTTGGTGGCAGCGTCGAGGCCTTACGACGTTAGTTTGAGTATGGAATGGGCAATAACTATTCATACTCAAATTGACGGTTTTAGGCAAACGTTGGGATGGGTTTTCCTTGGTCGGCGGAAAAGGAAACCCCAGGCAGTGCAGGGTAACTCTTGCACAGGAGGGTGCGACCGATCACTCTTGAGTCGGTCAACCTTACCCTCATAGCAGCAGTCGTTTTGAGTTTCAGTTCTAACAGAAATGGAGATCTCTGGAGTTCGAGGATGACGACCACGTCTTCTTACGGGTCTCACCTCGACGAGGTTTACGGAGATGTGGCATGGGAGGCAAGTTATCTCTGAGGTTCAACGGACCTTTCTAGGTCCTCAGCTGGGTAGGCGAGGTGGTTTACCGCTTGGCCCATCCACTTCAGTTGCACTAGGTGCACGACGTTTTCCACGTATCCCAACTGAGGAGATACGTGCTCGACCCCTTCACATATCATCGACCATGAAGAGCTAGACGGTGGCGATGAGTGTCTTATACGGAGGTTCCTGTGGGGATCGAGGATCGACAGGAGCGGATCCTAGGAGGATGTTCTATTCCTTTTGTGACTTTCTTTGGCAGCGCGGGAACCTCCAGGTGAGCACATGGGAGTGGAAGGCTCAGATGCGTGCTCAGAACCGCTTTGTTTCCCTAAGTTTGTGGTGAAGCTTTACGGGGACATAAAGCCCTGTGGTGGGAGTAATTTAAAGGCCCGTAAATTTCAAGGAAATTTTTTTCTTAATTTTCTTTGTATTTTTACAAGAGCGCAGCTTCTGACGGCGCCTGATTCCGAGGCCCGGTGTGCCCGGAATCAATTTCCGAAGTTTGGCTCGGGTACGTTCAGTGAACGGACGAGCGGGTTTTTCTAACTTTTGACCCGGTGCCCGGAATCGAATTCTGAGGGCTCCGATGAAATCGCAGCGCCGGTATTCGCTTAGAAACGCCTCTTCCGGAGTTGCGTTTGCTCGGGTGTGGTTTTTAATTTTCGGGCTTAAAGTTAAGAAATAAAATAATTTTTCTACAACTTTATTTTATTTCGCTTAAGCCACTTAGAAGCCACTTAAAGCCACTTAATGGCGACTTGAACTGAGTTGAACTGGATAGGATGCTATCCAGAAATATCCTACCCCTTGGTAGGATATTTGTGAGGTGGGGCCCGCACGAGCCCCGCCATTTCTTTCCGCTAAGAAACGCACCCGTGAAAACCCGTCTTAATGAAAGTCAACTGACGCGTTTCTTAAAATCTTAACAGACCATTTAATTAGGTTGTTTCTTTCATAAATTAAATGAGCTGTTTCTTTCGTTGAATTAATTCTACGAATCAATGGTTCGTTTCTTATCTTTTGAAATTCAAATGTTTAGTTGTGTAAATAAAATAAGGCTTAAGCTTATTTTATTTTGGGTTGAAACTTGTGGCGTGGAGAGGATTTGGAGGAAAGCGTTCTTCTTCGGCGAAGAACGCGAAGAACACGAAGAACGCCAAACCTGCGGAGATCGACGACGCGAAGCCTTGTACCGCGACGCCAACGGATCTCCCTTCGCGACGCTTCTTCCGCGACGATCCAACCCCGCGACAGCCTTCGATCGACAACAACCAAGGTAGGGGGTTGCGCTTCTTTTTATTTTCTTTTTGGATTTCAACAACAACATGGATTTAGTTATTATTAATTAAATCCGTATGTTCTTGGTCCTCGGAGATCGTCGACGCGACGCCCTTCCGCGGTGTGACGATCACCTCCTTCCGCGACGGTCAATTCCGCGACGACCTCGCATCCGACAGCGACGGCGAGGTAGGGATTTATTTTGGGAATTACCCCCCTTTTTTTTATATTCCCGTAATTGTTTCTTTAAAAAGTTAAAGAACTGGATTTGTGAACAATTTTAAAATTATTAAAATTGTTGTTTCTGTTCAAATAAGGAACCCGTTTTTATGAAACAATTTTATTTCATTAAAAATTGTTTCGGATATGCGTTCATGTGTTGAACTTTAATTTCTCCCGTTGTTTATATCTAACGCGGAGGGTGCGGGCCAAACGAACACGGCCCGACAACCCTCTGTCGTTCTTCGTTCTTGTGCGGATTTGACGGGCAACGACGGAACGTGCCGCAACAGATGTTTGATGATCCCGCAGTAAAGAATGGAACCCGGGAGGAACAACGGCGCAGACGGGAAGGAAAACGGGCCACCGGAGCGACTCCAGCGGCCCGCGGAAGCCGGTGGCGGCGCGGGTCGCCGGCGGCCGGAGGCGGCGGCACCCCGCGGGTGTCCAGCGCGACACCCCGCGGGTGCCGCGGGGTTGTCAGGCGGCACCCCGCGGGTGTCCGGCGCGACACCCCGCGGGTGCCGCGGGGTTGTCCCGCGGCACCCCGCGGGTGTCCAGGGCGACACCTCGTGGGTGCCGCGGGGTTGTCACGCGGCACCCCGCGGGTGTCCAGGGCGGCACCCCGCGGGTGTCCAGGGCGGCACCCCGCGGGTGTCCAGGGCGGCACCCCGCGGGTGTCACGGGGTTGTCACGCGGCACGTCCGGCTGTCTGGCCGACACCCCGCGGGTGCTGCGGGGGTGTCACGCGTGGCAGCGGCTTCCCCCCGCGTCGACTGCTCGGCCGAGCTGAGCCGGACCGGCCCTGGACGGGCCGGGCCGGGCCAACCGGGTCGGACCCGACCCGGTTCGGGCCAACCAGGGGGGGTCGGGCCGGGTCGGCCCGGACCCGGACCCCCCGTCTTCGGACGACTTTCGTTCAAACGCCCGTAACTTGAGCTACGGGCCTCCAAACGACTCGCCGTCAGCGGCAACGCAATCCTTGGAGCGAGTCGGACATTTCGGTTTATCACACTCAAAGTTTCGGAATACTTTGCGTTCGGCTGGGTTGGTTCGTACACGAAACCAACCGGGCTCTCGGAGCGGAAATGCTCATATCTTGAGCTACGGACGTCCGATTGACGTACCGTCAGCTTTGTTAGTTTCCTCTTAGTGAGACGGATCTTTTGGCTCACTCCGCCCGGGGTTTGGGCGCAGGTGGAGTACGGTCGGGTTGGTTTTGCCTTAAAAACCAACCGGGCCCCTAGGACGAAAAGGCCAATAACTCTCAGACCGGGCGTCCGATTGCCGCGCCGTCTGTTGCGTTGAGTTCCTGTTGACGATACGGAACTTTTGGCATCCTTCGCCCGAGTTTTGGATACAGTTGGTAGTGGCCGGGTTGGATCGCACCCGAAATCCAACCGGGCCCCTGGAACGGAAAAGCTGATAACTCTCAGACAGGACGTCCGTTTGACGAACCGTCAGCGGCGTTGACGATCACATTGAGAAACGGTCCCTATGAGTATACCCTATGAGAGCTCGGGGTACAGTTGAGATACGGCTGGGTTTGGTTCGCTCACGAAACCAACCGGGCCCCTGGGACGAAAAGGCTAATAACTCACAGACCGGGCGTCCGATCGACGCGCCGTCTGTTGCGTTGAGACCCCTGTGACGAGGCGGTACTTTGAGTTACTTCTTCGTGGGACCTTGAGATACTTGGAGTATCTACTTGCAGCTCGTGGAGCAGACCCTCCCAGAGTCGAGCGTGTGGAGTACGGAGACCGTGTAGCCGACTGAGACCTGACGACTGCTTGACCGACTCGACTTGGAGTGAGTCAACTAGCCCAGTGGACGGAGCACTACCTTGTTTGGGTGCAGACCCATGGCGGACGGAGCACTACCTGTGTGATAGTGCAGACCCGCGGTACTCATCCGGAGAGTACCTCAGCAGGCTACTAGGGGGTGTGCACTACTGTGTTTGAGTGACATACCTCGGCGGGAAGCACTACTGTGTTTGGGTGGCTGGCCCGCGGTACTCGACAGGAGGAGTACCTCAGCGGTCTTAGGTTAGTGAGCAGTACCTCGGAGTCGTGACAGGACCACTGTACACTCTAGAGACGGAGCTCTTCAGTAGTTACGGGTTTCGATAATGAAAATCCTGGTTTGAGCTGAGACTTTTGACCTTTGTGTTTCCTCATGATTGAGATGGGTTACTTGATAACTTAGGTATATGTATGGGCATATACATGGGTAGTGGTTATCCGTTGATCTCATGATCCTTCTGTTTCCTCATGATTGAGATGGGTTACTTGATAACTTAGGTATATGTATGGGCATATACCTAAGTAGAGTTTATCTGTTGAGATCTTCTTGTGGTTATCTTTGTTGGATTTAGTGAGACCTTGAGGGTCTCGGGGTCCCTACTGAGTATCGTTATACTCACCCCTGCACGGGCTATGCCCGCACCTCGTTGTGTTGGTTGCAGACGACAGGCAGTGCTGACGGAGGCCGAGTGTTCGAGGACTGGACGGTACCCGGAGGTGGACTACACGACAAGTCAGTGTCCGGAGGTGGACTTCACGGCGAGACGACATTCGGAGGAGGTTGACGGACGAGAGAACTGTGGAGGCTATCTGTACCTACCCTTCAGGTAGGATTCGTGGTGGACGATCCAGGAGCTGCGCCATCTGTACCTACCCTTCAGGTAGGATCCGAGGAGGACGACCCAGGAGCCGCTTCCGTCCCTCCAGCTGTTGTCTTTTTCTGTTGTACTTTGTTCAGTTGTAGTTGTACTTTCTTTTGGGTTTGTATTCTGGCCCATTTACTTTTCATCACTTCCTTTTGTACTTGGTGTTTTACTTCCTCTTGTACTCTGTGGTGTTTTGTTACTTTTATAAAGGAAATGCCTTCCCAGTTATCGGGATTTACGCCTTTGGTGCTAGTCGCCAGCCCCTGGCCTATGGAAGGCGGGCTTGGGGTAGTCACGGCACGGGCCCCGAGGACGTGTCGTGACAGCGCGACCCACCCCGGACAACCCCCGGTAGCAGCACGTGACTGCCGTGGTGTGACACCTTCTTCGTCCATGCTGTTTTTCTTCTGATACTTCCATGATTTTTGTTTGATCATTCGAGGTAGAATATTATATATGTTTCTTTATCACTTTGGAGATTTGGTGTGTTTTCGGTACCCGGTTTGGTTTTTCCAATTTTAGGGGTTGATGAAAATACATTGTTTTGATGTTCTTCCTTCATTATGGTGTGCAAATGGTGTTCTGGGTTCCTTTGTTCCATAATCTAAAATCCGCTGCCAAGGGTTATGCAGATGGCCTCGAATGTTTTTTCCACCTTTGGTTTGGATAAGATTCTAAACTTGTTGTTTTGTTTTCCATAGGTTAGATTAAGGTTTGTTAATTTTTTTATTAGTCCTCAGTACCATGTTAGATGTACGTTGTTCATTACATCTTTGATTTTGGTTACCAGTTTAATATTTTGAATATTTTTATCAATGTATACAAATCGCACAAATATATTTATATATATGAATGTGTGTGTGCATGCGACTATGGGCCAGTTGTGGATTGGTTGCCGACACGTGAAAAAGTGAAGTGTTTTTTGGTTACACCCTGAGGTAGGGTACCAAATCTCTATCACTTTATTTTTGAATTATTTTCTTATTTAAAAATCTGTGAGTATGAGTTTCCTTGATTTTATAATTGTTAACTTTTATTTAAATAATTTTTAAAATAAACTATTGGTTGCTGGTAATGTCATATCATGCTTGCATTAGGTTGGGCTTCTTTAAGTATCCCTGTAGATTCTAATACATGATATGTTGATGCAATAGTTTTGATGTTATTGAATGATTATTTCCATGAGTAATAAATGAAAAAACTACCATGTGTTGGTATTAGGCATATATTACTGGTTACTAAAAATATGATGAGTTTATGCTATGAATATTAAATTGTTAAATAGGAATCACCCATGGGTCTTCCTTGTAAAAAAGACGTAAATGGTGATGGACTTTGACACCATTAGGTGTGCCTTTTTAACCCATGTAACAGAATGTTAATAATGAAAATGATGATATATCAGTTGGTGAATTCGATGATTGAATGGGGAAGGAATGGTGATAGGGTAATTAATTGAAGAATTAATTATCAAGTCATGGGTCGGGAAAATTTTGGCATTTAATGAATATTGAGAATGTTGAATATTTTTACATGTTCAGAATATAAATTGGAAATTTGTAATAATTAATGGATGTATTAATTATTACATGATAATGGGTGAATGGATAATTAATTGATGAACTAGTTAAAGAGATATGAATTAATTAATTGATTGTTGAATTGATTAATTTTCATGTATTAATTTAAGATTGTGAATTGATTGGTTATTATGAATGTTTCCCAATAATACCTTTGATTGCGTGTTTATTTACCCATGACTTAATTTTTTTAGAATGGATTTGTTTAAAAATATGATATGCTATGTGATATGGTTACTAAATATGTAGGCCTTGTTCAACATGTTCGACTCGATTTGTTTACAACATGCATATTAATTGTTAAATTAATGGACGAAACACTCTTTAAGTGGATGGGTTCAGACTTGTTAATGACTTGGGAAAATTAATTATTATATATTGAGTTGTTGAATGGTTAATTGCCTGTATAATTATTTTACTGGGGATTTATGTTGTTAATTAGTTGTTGAATTAATTAATAGATTGGATTAATTAATTTATGAATTAATTAACATATGGTTTTGGGGGTGTTAGACATGGATCTCTACGCCAATGATAAATATTTATGTTTGATTGATAAAAAGGTTCTGAGATAGGTACTGATGCTCCAAATACTCACAGGGTGCAAGGAATGGAATTTTACATCGAGATTTCATGAAAATATTCTTTTATGGGACATGGACTGATGCTCCAAATACCCATTGGTTGTGAGTCAAAGATTGACAATCCAAATACTCATAAGGTTTCTATACATTATATTCTACCCCCATTAATTGACATTGGTATGTGGGTCCAATTGGTCTTACGTGAAATGAATTAATTGTTTAATGTAAATTGTAGAGACATAATGATTCTTTAATTGAATATGAGAAGGGGTTCAAACTTATTAATAAATTAGGTGAATCGCTGTTAGTGGATGTACCCAGGATCGAATCACTATTTTAAGTTGATAGGCTCGGACATACTATATATAATATTAAATTGAATATCTAATGAAACATTATCGAAGACAAAGAATAGGCTTTGATTTGGACTTTTCTTTGTTTACTTAGATGGTTTTTAGAGACAATTGTGGTGAGTGACTTATATGGGGGATTTCAGTCTTAGGTCAGATCATGAGAATTATGTAATTTATTGAGTTTTGAATAAATAATAAATGAAAATGAATGTTTGATGACTATTGTGTATACATCAAAAATGTATAATGTAGTTTCAGACACTATTTGATAGTTGAATAAGGTACTTGGGTATATAGTAACATTGTACTTCTTACTTTAATTATGCACGCTTTCATAATGTTTAAATTATTTATTAAATGGATGGATTTGGGGTAGACACCGGTGGTCCTGGCCTACTGGGATTTATATCTCACACCCTACCCAGGCCTCCATTACGGTGGGGTACCCGAGTAGATTCTATTTGGTTGCAAGATTGTGTTGTTAGAAAATACTTGGGAGATTGGAGCAGAGGACCGAGTGGAAGCTCAGGATGCTTGAGTTGAAATATCGTAGGGCAAGGTTTTCTTTTATTTGTATTGTACATTATGTGTATTGCATTTTGTATTGTTTCTTTATTTCAATTATGTATCAATAACATGTCATGCATTTATCTACTATATAATTTGGGTTGGACACTTTTATAAAATGTGTACTATTTTTCTTCTGCTCTTTTGTCAATTATGTATTAATACTTTCTCTTTTGTTTTTTATTTACTCTCATATACAACTTTGAAACTCTAATAAGAGGGTATAGTCTCCCCACTGACTATCCTTAGACCCTGGTTGGTAGTCGGAAGCCTCTAGCATACGCGGAGACATGCTTGAGGTCTTGTGGTGACTAGTCCGGCCACTGGTTCAAGGGTTAGCCATGTCGGGACATTACACGTTCCATGTGACCTCATCGGTACATGTTTTATATTTAATTGTTTTAAATTTTAGATTATTTTTTTATTTTTTAAAAAATATATGTTAGAAATCTTATTATATATCAAGGAATATTTGGACATAATATTTAGATAAATATTTAACTGAATAACTAGTGGATTAATTCATTAATACCAATAAATTTATCATAATTAAAAAAATTCAAATTAATGACTATAAATATAAAATAATATTCCTTTCATGCTATGATAAATCATGAGATTGACCAACCTGTGTATGTGTTGGGTTTATTTATTTAATTTGATTATTTATTTCATGGTTTTTTGTGTTATTTTCTCATTAAATTAAAAATTATTATATATGTATCATCCCTCTCTTCATTATTATATATGGTATTTTCTGCCCAATTCTTATTTTATTTAACCCTAAATCATCAGTACCCCTAACTTATGAGTGAGTAAAAATTTATAAATTATGGATATCCCATTGAGAGGATATAGTTCAGGACTTCATCCAAGGTGAATCCAACCAAGGAGACACACAAGATAATAGAGGAATTTTGTAACTCAAGTCAAGCATGTGATTAACGAGTTATTTCCCCTAGGTTCAAATGATGGTTTATCTCCACGTGATGAAATAATCGATAGTTTAATACTCATGAATAAACTAAATACTAATTTTATTTTGTCAGTAAATGGTAATTTAGTTATTTATAAAATTCACAGTATGTTTGGAAGATTAAATATGATCACAAAAGTTAAATAAAATTAACAATCATGATAAGATGAAATAAAATAAAGTTATTAGGCTTTAATTATTTTATCAAATATGGTTAATTAAATTTTTAAATTATATATAATATCTAAAAAACATGTGTAGACTAAAATAAAGAATATTTATGTATGAGTTAAGAAAAATCCCTCAATTAAACTTTTAAGTCAGTAAATTCCTTCCATTAATCCAATTAAAATGTGATAAAATATTTAAGTATTGGTCTAGCCCTCATTATGAGACTTTCATTTATAAGTTAGTTTTAATGAAAGTATTGAGTTAACATAACCAAGTTATCATCAAGAGTAGTTTCCCATATAATTCCTGGTGTAATTTAGAGGTAAGAAGTTATGCAAATCTAAAAATAAGATTTTAGTATTGGGGAGTCCACTCATCAGATAATATATTTAGGAGTTAATACATTTCGAAATAAAATCCTACGAAAATACCTTTGAATAATTTGATATGGACACTAACTAGGTTATATAAAGGGAAATATGGATCCTTTAAACAATAATATTTGAGTGACTCTATATTCAGAATTCAACGGTGAGTTCATTTTGGATTTGATAAAGTAATTGAGGAATAATAAATTTAATTTATTATTCCATAACCCTTATTAAAGATAATTTACTAAAATTTATATTGATTTATTATATAAAAAGGAAATAAACCCATTAGAAACACTATGATCTTTCATAAACAAATATGATTTCCTCACCATCACAAATTTTCAACATTGGTAAAACAAATATTTTAATGCACTACTAAATGAAAATTTGTTTTATGTGTTAAAATACCATATTACTAATTAACCACCTTTGAGAGAGAGTGAAGGTGAAAAGGAATATTTTAGGAAACACATAAATTATGATTCAAATTTTCATTACAACATGTTATAAACTATTTACAAAGAGATAAAAGTGACATATAAAGACATGGAATCATACACCATGATATATCACCTCAACGAACTTGAAAAGGATAAATATAGGCTAAAGATAAATGTGATTATCATTATATTATTCATGTATAAATTGGAATATGGGTACCAAGCTAGTGATATTTCATTTAATATGTTGAATTATATTGATGATTTAAAAATATTAGGCTTCTATATAGATAATAAATTATTTATTAATATAATATTATAATCCTTTCCACCTATATTATCTATATTAATTTAGAATAAAAAATAAATAGTATGGAGAATCCAATCTGGAAACTTATAACTATGATTATCCAAGGAGATAATTGTTAGTGAGAACATGGTTCCTCACCCATTATGGTGAACTAAGTGAGGTAAAAAGTTTAGAAACCTATGAAAATTGTAGTTTCAGTGGATATTTTTCAAAATTCATCAAAGACGAAAAAATATTTTGGGAGATATAAATGAATATATTGATATCTGTTTCACTTTTCATAAGAATGTGTTAAGTCAAAAGTATTATTTTGAATTTTATGTCTTTTGTTTCAGAAATCACTAATCTCTTTTTACTCATTTATCAAATAAATTATTTCCTTTGAATATGATTTCTATGTCTACCATATTGACACTGTCAATTGTACTGACTCTGTCTATCATACAGACTCTGTCACTCATACTGAATTTGTCTATCATGCTGACTCTGTTTATCGTACTGACTCTGTCTACCATACTCACTATGTCTTCTGAACTGACTATGTTCATCGTACTCATATTGTGCATCACACTCATCTTGCATCATATCAATATATTTCACTAATTAATATTAATTTTACACATGTTTTACTTATATCTCATGCATGGTTTTATTCTTTTTATCAAAACACTTGTTCCATGAAAATCATACTCATGTTATCATTTTCATATATCTATTTTTTTAACCAAAATGATGTTGTGAAGTATGTTATAAACTAATCAAAATGATGTTGTGTTTTCTTTTTCAATATGACCATTATAATACCAAGTGTCCAAGTCCCTACAAGTTTTTCAGAGAAATATGATTGTTGGAGAAAATATGACCATTGGAACCTGAGGTATATAAATTGGAGGTAATTTGAAATAGAGATAATACATTGAACAACTTTTTCTTCTATCATGTTCTTGAAAGAGATGTTGTGAATTCTCTCTTGCTTCCTGTGAAAGCCTTGGAATCAAAAAACGTGAGCGGCTCATTCTTAGCTTTTTTATTTCATTAAGTGATTTGTTTTTCTTTGTGCGACCAATCAGTTGACATTGATCGAGGGCTACTGGGGATAGGCAGACGGTGCGACCAATCATCGTATTGAGGGCTTTTATGTGTTTTAATGATATAGGTACCGATTACCTAAAAAATCGACGGCTTGTAGGGATAGCAAGACGGACGTTTCGATCATCATATCGAGGGATTACCAAGGTTGTGGTAAAACAGTCCTTTTATCCTAAGTAAAAGTATACCCTTCTCTTTTGGATAAAATAATTCTAATACTTTTACTTTCTATTTATATTTATATTAGAAATATAATTGTATTTTTTCCTATTTCAGTTCATGTTCATTTCAATTGTAATTGTTTCAATTACAATTATTTCATTTCACATTGTATTAATAGATTCTATACGTTGTATGGTAGAATCTTTTTCATTTTTATTATATTGATCATTGCATCCAATTTGAATAAAAAAAATTTACATTACTTATAGTATTACATCATATCATATCTATTAAATCCAAGACCATTGTGGTCAATTTTATTTATTTTGAATTGTATTAGTTTAAGACCTATTAAACTAAGTTCTTTCTTAAGGTTTTTAAATACACAGTTTTTAAACATACAATTCAGACCCCCCCCCCCCCCCCCCGCTTGTATTGTGCCATTTAATATACATATACAAATATATTACGATCCAAAAATTGGTATCAGAGTTGGTTTCCACTGATTTGTATTATATTTTTTGACAATACAATTTTATTTCTGTTAAAATTGTTTGTTTATAACTACTTTCTACATTAACGTGTGGATTGGAAAAGTATGTTTTCATAAGATGGAAGGAATGAATATTGGATAAATTTAAAACCTAAATCCAACTAGACCACCTATTTTTTATGGGAATGATTATGAGTACTAGAGATATTGAATGAATACATTTTTTATTAATATTGGAGTAGAAAACATTATTATGCTTACTAGAGGTTACAAAATCCTTGACAAGGAAGTCAGTACTTTCACCAATCAAGGGAAGAAAGAATATCAACTGAATTAAAAGGTACAAAATACATTGTTATGTTCTATGACCATTAATATATATAGTCAGATAACATCATGTGAAGCAGCTAATTTTATCTGGAAGAAATAGGAAGTCACACATTACGTCAAAATTTATAAAAATAAGAGGACCAATGCTTCAAGCAGAATATCATGGGTTTACTTTTTATTATGGAGAAACAATATATAAGGTGCAACAAATATTTATGAAAATATTCAACAGTTTACAATCTATGGGTGAAAAGGGTCTTGATGATGAAGCACTTGTTGACAAGATAGTTGTTATAATGCCAAATGAATGGGAATCAAAATTGGACAGCTATTGATCAAAACAGAAAAGTTACTCAAATCTCTCTTAATGAGTTATTCTGAACTCTACTTCAATATGAGACAAGAATGAAAATAGATGAATATTTCAACAATAATAATAATTTAAATGGAAGTATATATTTTACTACAACATTGAAAGATAAAACACTCGAAATGGTGATAAGATCCAAAGCAAAGAAATCTGTTATATCTGAATCAATTGATAGTGAAAAATTTTAGAATGAGTTATCCAATATTGCTCGAAGGATTAACAAGATTGTGGGAAAGAAATAATTTTAATACAGATTAATAAATAAAGATATGAAGGATAAGAAAGACTTAGAAGTAACATGTTATGAATGCAAGAGAGTAGGTCATATTAGACCTGATTGTCCTTTAATAAAAAGAAGAGATAGGAAGGATAAAAATTCTAAAAGAAATAAGAAAAATTATTACAAGACAAAGAAAAATAAATTCTTAAAGGAAAATGATACATGGAGTGAAAGTGTTTGTGATTCATCAGATGATTCTTCATAATATAAATCATCCAAACAAAAAAATATTGGACTTATATCTAGACTGCCTATTGAAAAACAATGTTTCATGGCTAAGGTACACAATGCTGAATCTCTGAAAAATGTTTATTTAAATGCTAATTACCCTGATGAGAAACATTGTTACTCTTCATATGAAGCATCTTCCTCAGTAGAAGATATTTTACCTTCTTTTGAAGAAGTATCCAAATTTTCCAAATAACTTGATAATGAAAACTCCAAACTCATGAAAAAGCTTGATAAGGTCAATTCTAGAATAACTGTTCTTACAAAAGAAATATCTGATATTTCAAAGAATCTTGATAAGAAAAATCTTTATTTTTAAATATGTTGAAAACCCTTATGGATGTAAATTCTGAGAAGGATCAACTTTCTATGGACTTCTAATAACTTTTTTTAAATAAAAATATTTTAGAAACAAAAAACAATTCCAAAGAAATTCCTTGTGAGAATGATATTTTGTCATTATACTAAAGTCTAAATTTTTTTCAATTAATAAACTTCTATCTAAATTCACCTTGGGATGAAAATAATATGATAAAATGTATTCTTTAATTCGTCCTCTTAAAAATAGTTCTGGAATTGGTTACACTCACTCAAAAATATTTTTTAGTCATAACCATTTTGTTCCTCGAAGTGCCCCATTCTATAGTAAATGTCAATTTGGTGGGAATTGGGAATGAAATTGATCTCTTAATATAAATCAATCATTAGATTTTGATAAATATTATTTTGAAAAACAAATGTGGATTCCCAAAATTCTTTTATCTAACATTTCTGGATCCAATCTAGTTTAGGTTTCGAAAAACTAATTGTTTCTTTTTCATGAAAACAAGAAGTGTATGAACAAAAAAGAACATTAGGTATGTGGAGAGTAGTTATTCTCGACATAGGACTAGAAACAAAGATTTCATTGAAAATTTTATTGAAACAAAAGGTGTAAAAGTTACATTTAGAGACAATTCTCAAAGAAGGATTGTTGGTATAGGTAATATTGTTTTCCTCGGTAAAGTTTTAATTTCAAATGTTTTTTTTGTCAAAGGTCTTAATCACAACCTTATTAGAATAATTCAATTATGTAATGAAGGATATCATGTGAATTTTAGGAATGAGAAGTGTTTAGTTCACAATTCCAAGGATGAATTCATTCTTTCTGCCCATAGGCATGAGAATGTATACATAATTATCTTAGAAGACCTTAAGAGCCAAGACTTACCTTGCTTAAGTGAAATGGAAGACCAATCTTGTTTATGGAATAGAAGGTTAAAACATTTTAACCATAGAAACCTTTGTAAATATTCAAAAAAAAATACTTGTTAAGGATCTACTAGATCTTAGGTATAATTCTTCAAAAGTTTGTAATCCTTGTCAATATGGAAAGAAACATAAAACTAGTTTAAAATCAATAAATAAGGTTTCAACTTATAATGAATTATATTTAGTGCACATGGATATTTTTTTTCCTACACAAACTAGTAGAATTAGAGGAAAATACTATGTATTTATTTTAGTTGATGACTACACTAGATTTACATGGGTCTATATTCTAGAAAATAAATATGAGGCATTTTTCTATTTAAAAACATTCAGAGCCCAATTTAAAAATGATAAAAACCTACGCTTGATAACTATTCATAGTGATCATGGTGGTAAATTTCAAAATTCAGATTTTGAAATTTTTTGTAGTAAGAAATATATTAATCACAACTTTTCAGCTCCAAGAATCCCTCAGTAAGATAGTGTTGTTCAGAGAAGAAATTGTATTCTTCAGGAAATGACAAGAACCATGTTGAGTGAATGATCAATTGTTAAGCATTTTTGGGCTGAATCTTATAGTACTGCATGTTATACTATAAATCATGTTTTAACTAGACCTTTTCTTAATAAAAACCTTATGAATTGTGGACTTCTAAAGTCCTAGATTTTTCCATGTAATTTTTTTTAATTATATGGAATTATTACGAGTCTGCAAAAATTGACGGCGCATGATTCTGAGGCCCAGTGTGCCTGGAATAAATTTCTCAACTTTTTTTAAGGCACGTTAAGAAAATGCGCAAGCGAAATTTTCTAAGTTTTTAACCGGTGCTCAGATTAAAAATATGAGGGCACCATTGAATCCGCAGCTTCAGGATTCTCTTAAGGGAGGATTCACTTCGACCGCAGCAGGGTTGGAGAAAAAGTTAGATTTTGGGACTTTTTAAATGATTAAATAAAATAACATTATTATTTTATTTTATTTATTTCTTTTCTTGCAACGGACAAGAGGCAACATGGGACCAGATATGTGTCAACCCATTTATTGTCTTGACCCTTAAAATCCTATATAACTGCGTCGTTAGAATTTATGAAGGATCCTATTAATGATCCACCATAAATTCTACGACCGTTAGACACTCTCCCCCTCTCCTATTTATATGGAGCTTGGGAAGAGGTTTCGGAACTGCTTCACTAAGCAACGAAGTGCTTGTAAAGTGTCTCAATGCCAAATCCTTGGAGAACGAAGCTGGTTTCAGTGGGTGGTGATGGGTGACACCGAACCACGGATCGAAGAATGATGTACGAGAAGCGTCGTTAGAATCTTGTTGTGGGAAAGACGAATGTCAACACTTCCTCGATCGCGGGTGTCCTCCATCATTTTCGAGATAGGGATTTGATTTTTGTTTAATTCAAGTGATTATTGAATCCTTTAATACTTCTTAATGATTACAAGCTAACGTGGAGGGTGCGGGCCTAACAAACTCAGCACAGACCCTTTGCTACCTTGCTACCCATGCATTCTTCGTGGAAGACCACCGGCGTGGTGGCACCAACAGGCTATGATGGAGGCGACACGTCATCGCGCGCCGTAAGAGGGGACCACGACACTATGTCACAGCTCTCAGTGGAGTGGTTGGCACCGACCGGCCTTAGAGGAGGTGTTGTGCATCGTTGCTCTCCGCCAGTGACTAAGGGGTCACGGCTCGTCAGCCACGGCGGTCGGAGGAGGTAGTCGGCACATCGGTCGGACACGGAAGGGGAGGGCGGTGTGACCAGCATGCCGCCAGTGAGCAAGGGGACACGGCTGAATCTGCAGCCGTGGAGAAACTCGTACCTTCGATGGGTTCTGTGGCGACTGGGCAGCGCCCATGTGGCGTCACCACTTCATAAGCCGAACAGCCTCTGGGCCATTCATGAAGACTGGGGGTCTCACCCCCCATGTCGGCAAAGGCGGGCCCCGCTCCTGCCGGGTCGCACCGCATGCGGGCCCCGCTCCACCACATGACGAGTCGTGCTCCACCGCATGCTCGTCCACGCTCCACCTTGAGCCGAGCCACGCCCCACCTCAGGTCGGGCCGCCCTCCACCGCGGTTTGGGCCACGTGAGCCCAGCAGGTCATGCCACCGTGGGCAAGGCCGCGTGAGCCAAGCAGGCCGCCCCCCTTGCGGGCCGGGTCGCGCCCCCTTGTGGGTTGAGCCGGACCATGGCCCAGTGGGCTGAGCTCGCCATGGCCTAGCCCAGCCAGGTTGGACCAGGATCAGGTCAGTCTGACTGGTCCGGACCAGACCCAGGCCCAATCGGACCTAGAAACACTAAAGGGGCCATATCTTGAGAACTGAACATCCGTTTGATGAACTGTCTGTGGTGATGGGATCCTTGGATTGAGAAGGTGACATTGGTATACTCCACTTCAGTTTTGGAGAAATTTAGAGTAAAGATAGTTTGGATCGAACCCAAATCCAACTAGACGCTCGAAACTAAAACGCTTATAACTCGCAGACCAGGCATCTGATTGACGCACCGTCTATCGCATTGGAACCCTTAAGACATAGTGGGCCTTTGGGTTACTTCTCTGTGGAGATCAGTGGAGTTCGAGGTACGACTGATATCTCAAGGGGCAGATTCTACGTAACTCGATCGCATCGGGTGCGAGGAATCTTGTGGTAGGTTGAAACGTGAAGAAAGAACATTGATCAGGTGTGGGTCAGCATTTATCGATACTTTTTGGGTCAGCATATATCAGATCCTGTGTGTTTCCGCACTCAGAGATCCTATGTGGGTTAGGGCATACCAATCTTGTGTGGGTCAGATCCTGTGCGGGAGGCGGGGGTTATTACCGAATCAATCATGTGTGGGTTAGCAGTAGTTCTCTTTACAGAATAAGATGATCTAGCTTACAAATAATCATTTATACTTCTATACATAAACTATACCTAATTGTGAGATATGTCTTTTCACCTTCGTGGTGTTACCTGTGTGGTACTTATTTCTTTGTGGTGTTACCTGTGTGATACTTCTATCTTCGTGGTGTTACCTGTGTGGTTCTTTTACCTTTGTGGTGTTACCATTGTGGTATTCTTCCCTCATGTGTGAGATGAGTATATCTTGATAACTTAGGTATATTTATGGGCATATACCTAAGTAGTGTTGATTTCTATCGCTTCATTCTTGATATTGGGGTCTTGATTTTTGGTATTTTCCTTTGTGAAACTCTAGAAGACCTATAGGGGTCTCGAGGTCCCTACTGAGTATTGTTATACTCACCCCTGCATGGGATATTCCCGCAGCTTGTTGTGTCTTGTGCAGACAATGGATAACTGTAACAGCCCAAGATTTTATGAGAAATATTATTTTTAATTACTTTGATGTCTTGTGTTGTACGCTACACCAAGATTAGCTTGTACTATACGCAACACCGTATTAGCTTGTAGTATACGCAACACTATTCTTGGTTAGTGTTACACACTATTTGAAGTTCGTTTTGTGGAAATTATTCTACGCAACATTAAGTATAGATTTTGTTTAATGTATATATGAAATAAGTTTTGATTATGTTATACGCAACACCAAATGGAGATTTCACTACACGCATCCCTGACTTGGCTTGTATTACACGCAATCAAGACCTTCTTCGATAGCGTGTGTAGTACGCAATACCAAGTTTCACTAAACGAGATATTATTATAATATTATTATAAACTAGCTGTTATGAATAGTAATACCCACTTTTTGAAATTTTATATTTCACAATGGACATCATTTTTGGATTAGGAATATCGAAATTAGCTTAGGGTGAAATTTTTGTATTTTTCTGAAAACATTCAATTTTTGATGAATAGTGAAAACACTAGGTTACTATTTAAAAACTGACTTTTTATTTAAATAATTATTTATTTAATTTAACTTTATTTTTTGTAAAAATTGATACATAATACCAATATAAGTTCAATGTAATTCATTGGAGTCATTTTATAATAATTTTAGATATAAGAAAATTTTATTGAATTTTTCACCATCTTTTACACACCTCCTAGGAGAATTTGCAAATTTACATAAAACTTAATTTTACCTCGTCTGTGAATGGAATTTCAAAAATCTGAGAGACACAGTTGATGTTAGTAAGTAAAATGTGGTTCAATGAGATATAAATAATTTTTGGTGAATAGTAGCTTTTTACTTTTATTTACCACGGTTAAAAGTAAATAGGGTAATTAAGGGTAAAAATGATATTATGATTACCCTAACACATGTCCTAATTCTATTGGATAAGTTTAATTAGACCAAAAACAACCTTAGGAATAAAATATGACCATTTAGGCCCACTTGTATTAGATTAGGAAATTTATTATTAATTTATTTAAAGAATGTTTAAAATAGTTAAATTCAAAGCTTAATAACTAAATAATTTTTAATATAGGGTTATACATAAGTTAAATTCAACTATAAATATTAATTATAAAGCTAAAAATATTTACTAAATAATGGTATTTTATTTATAATTTTTAGGCATTAAATAATTTAATTTATTTATGACACAATGATGATGCAGTAATTATCTTATTAATGAAATATTGACATAATTGATGTTATAAATACCCAAATAAATGTAATTTGAGACCTTTTATGAATTCCAGTAATTTTCTAGGTTAATATGACATGTTATTATTGATTTAGTTAACTTTTTTCGAACTAATCATTTTGTTTGGATTTTCACAAAAATCAATTACCAAATAGTGTCAGAATTGACATAAGATAGTTTTTTAAAAAAATATTATATTATTAATTATTCTTTTATTCATAAAAATCTAAGGTTCAGAAAAATGACTAATATAAGGTTATATATATTAATAATAAACAACTTGGGGTTCGTTTGTCTTGTTATAGTAATTTTATTAACCATATAGTGTAAGAAAATAAGAAGACACGGTAAAAGTAAAATTATTCAACTTAAAGTTAAATCTAAATGATAAGGATAAAATAGTAACCTAAACTTTCCCAAATTCTATTGGATGAGATTATTTCTACCCATACCCACCTTAGCTTCGAAATAAATCAATTTGGAGCTATTAAAACCCGAATATGACTTTATAATAAAATAATATTTTGAGTTTTTCCAAAGGTGCCCCTCTCCTCCATTATAAAAGGACACCTCCTCCCTCTCTTCCTCACAACACTTTGAGCCTCCAAGATCGGCCAAACCCTGAAAATTTCTCTTCTCCACTTCCCTACAAACATCCTAGAGGTTCTGTTCTTCTTCAAAGACCAATCTTAGTTCCCTAAGAGGAGGTTTCAAAAAGGCGTGTCAAAAGAAGAGGTAATATCCGTTACCGATTCTTTCAACTTTATTTCTTCTTCTACTTCTTCTTCTTTAGTTTTTACATTATGAAGTAATAACATCAGTATCACTCATATATGGATATGTTATTATAAGTATGAAACAACCCTATTTCACCATCTATCCATCCTATGGAAAACAAAATCACCACCCGTGCGTACGTACGGAATACCGTCTCCACGCCGTGGTGTAATCTATTTTCGACCACCACGTTACTTGGATGGGTATAATGGTGTCAATAAATAACTATATATGATTATTGAAAAGTGATATTGATTCTGAAATATTATATATACACTTCAATGAAATTCCATGATCATGAGAATGATATCATCACTCGTGCGTACGTACGGACTACCGTCTCCACGACGCGATGAGATTCATTTTCCATGTTAACCATTCATGAATGATTATAAAGTATATATAATAATTAATCATGAAATATATGAAATAATAATGATACTGGATTTATGTATATGTATATATATATATATATATATATGTATGTCATCTACTTAATTCCATTCAATTCAATAAGGAAACGAAAACAGCGTTCATGCGTACGTACGGCCTACCGTCTCCATGAACGGTGTATTTCATTCCTTTTTTTGATCTATAATATATATGTATATGATGAATATATATTATATATAAATCATGTTTTACATTATGGAATTATTTAAATCTGGATATAAGTAATAATATCAAGAACGACAAGTCAAAACACGTACGATAAATGAAACGATTTTACCCAAAATGATCTTTAACATGGAATTTACAAAAGAACGGGTAATATAAAGTCATAAGTGAACCATATATGATATCATAACAATGAATATGATTCTTTAATAAGTCAATGATATTATTTAAATCATTATACAGGAGGTTCCGATACATACAAAGCATATCGGACATAAGGTAAGGGATAATTTTGCTAATCTCATTTTTATCTGAGATTGCTTATTCGTAAGTATTTACTGAGGTTATTTGTATCATCCATGTCCCTGTTTTATAAAAGTGTTTTCTTGTATGTTTAAAGTCCTTTTTAACTATTTTTTACTTTTACTACATGGTATGTAAGGAATCTTTTTTTTACCATACGAGGTGCTTTTTGACTTTTTCGACAAAAGTACGAGAGGAATGTTATTTTTAACTTATATGGCGTGAACGGATTTTTATGGTTTCATAAAGCCTCATTTTCATGAAGCTTACTCTACATGATTTTATGACTATTTTAAAAAAAATGCTTTTATATTAAAAGTGCATGGCATTTTTTGAAAAGAAAATGATTTTGACGAAGAAAAGATATTTTTCTCAAGAATTCATTTCAAATGTTTTATCAAAACCATTTTCCATCTAAGATGACATTATTTCATATGTGTATGTTTCAAGTTTAATATCTCTATGATTTACATGGTTCACTTTTCTTATGATTAAATGTCCATTTGTTTTATATGGATTATGAAATGATGGGAAGATGTTTATGAAACCCATTTTATTCTTTGGGTTATGATGAATGTTTTAAGTTTATTTTGTGGCAAAAGTAAGAATGACATCATTATGAGATGGGTGGGACATATATCTCCCTCCAATTCATTGGGTAAAGATTTATATCTCATGAGATAGACATGGCTGGAACGGTAAGTTAATCCAGTTCAGTGTTATAGGACTGAAACTATGAGTGAACTCGATTCAGAAAGGGACTTTGTCCACTAAGATGGTCTTGGCAGTAATGCCTTGGCTACTATAGAAATCAAAACAAGTGCTGAATGGTTTCCACAATTACATTTTTTATTCCCATGCTATTTTATCATGATTGATGTTACCTTATGATATATGCCTTACGTACTTCCAAGATTCATGTCTTTTCTCAAGATTTTGATGTTTAGATTTTATGTTCAAGTTTTTGCCTTCAAATGTTTATGGATTGTTTTATGTTCTATATGTTTACCCTTACTGGGCATTTGAGCTCACCCCTTTTATGTTTTCTTTTCCCCATGATATAAAGAAAGGTTTTAGGTAAGAAAAAAAGGGGAAGATCTTTATGGGAGATGTTGAAGATCTTTCACCACGATTAGAAGATTATATTCAGAGTTTCCAAAGACACTAAACTATTATGGTCCTTGTGAGTCCTTTTTTGTTATGTACTAAGTATTCCATAAAAGTAATCTAATGTCCATGTACGTCAAGCTTCGGGTCTCTACAGTTGGTATCAGAGGAAAGGTTTAGTCAACCTTTGGAAACTACGATGCGAGAACTTTAGTGAGATCCCTAGAGATATTTCTAAGGTATGTCTAGGGATGTCCCTAAGGTTAAGTATAAGTATAGGTTATAATCCTAGAATTACGGTAACAATCTTAGAATTAAACCTAAGATGTTAGATATTGAAGGTACTCCCCCTTTATTATGTTGTTTTCCTTAGCATGATTTTTGCCTCTCACACTATTCTTTTTGGGTTTTAGACGATGGCTGGAACCTGAAGGAACCGTGTTGATCAATTTAATGGACAATTTAATGATTTTCCTCATGAACAAACCAATTTTATGGGAGATGGAGTGAAAAATCTTATTTCTATACTTACACAAGCTATGAATCATTCAGGATTTCCAAATGAGCAGACAAGGGAACAATATTCTATTGAGTCCTTCATGAGGCAACGTCCACCTTCTTTCAGTGGGTCTTCCGATCCACTTGTTGCTGAATAATGGATCAATACCACTGAAATGATATTTTCAGTTCTTTAATGTTCTAAACAAGATAAAGTCATCTTAGCAGTATATCGTTTGGAAGGTGAAGCTGATCAATGGTGTAATCTTATCAAGAATACGATGCCAAGAGATGAAATTGAGTCCATGGAATGGGACGAGTTCAAGAACATATTTTTCAATAAGTAATTCCCTCGTATTCTTCGAACAAATAAGGAGAAGGAGTTTCTTGAACTAAAGAAAAAGGATGATGAATCTGTTGGTATATTCAAAGCGAATTTTACAAGGCTTGCAAGGTATGCATCTGACTTTATCATCCAACCTGAAAGTAAAGTTGATCGATTCTTCAGTGGATTAAAACCAAATATTCAAAGGGCATTAGCTATAAGAGACTTCAGTAGCTATGAAGAAATTATGCATTGTGCTATCAAGGTTGAACTAGAAGTTGGTGTAACATATCCATCTCATGGTTTTGACAAGAAACGAAAGATGGAGTTCTAGGAGAAATCTGATAACAATGGTGAAAAGAATATGAATGATTCTTTATGCTCAAAGTGTGGAAAGAAGCATGGTGGAGATTGCCTAAAAGGTACTAGAAAATTCTTTATGTTTGGAAAAGAAGGTCATCAAGCAGTTGATTGTCGAAGTAATGGAAAAAATGTTTCTAATGATGTGAAGAAAGAAAATACTACAGAGAACTCTCCACCAACACTTCAATTATTCAAGTGCAAGGAAATGGGGCATTTTGCTAATAAATGCCCTAATCCATGGGTTAATGATGATCAACGTGAGCAACCTCTTAAAGAAAAGGATAAAGGGAAGTCTCATGCGATCACTATTTGTGATGTGGAGTATGAAAATGATGTTGTGTAATGATTAAGTGTTTATGTAATGGGATTTCAAAATAGTATCATGGAATCTCATTTATGGTATTGTGGAATTTTGGAATATCTATGTATTGGTTTTCAATTATTATATGGTACTGGTAACCATGAAAAAGTGATTGAAATATTTTTGGAAATCAGATGATATGGACATAATGAATGGATAAGGAGAAAATGAAATGTTTGATAGTATTCATGAGCTCATGATTGATATAAGGACTAAGTGATATCATTCATTGAGTATATAGAATTTTTAGGATTTTGGTATGTGGAAAGTGTTAACTTTTAACTGAATTCATGTTTTCACTATGGTTCAATGGGTATTCATTTTTTATCAAGAGAATACATGATTAAGGCCTCCGAATGTTTGGAATGTGACAAACAAGACACATCTTATGATATATGGGGATCAATGATGGTAATAACATGCTTGTTATATGAACTCTTTGGTAATCGTTTTTACTATAATATGAGATTGGACAGAAGTATTTTGGATAAGCCTAAAGATTGGAATGGATTATGTTGGACATAAGTTAGTATTTTTTAAGGCTAGAAATTTTTCAATATTATTGATGGAAAGTTATAATAATGTATTTTTAGAAAAAAAAAGGACAACCTACAGGACGGGCGACAGCCCATCACGTCGGACAAGGCTGCGGGAATCGAACCCACAACCGAAGTGCGACTGGCCTTTATCGCATACCACTGGACTACAGTAAGTCCCTGGATAGTAGAAACTAGTTTTATTCTATTAAGCGGTATGATAGATAAATTATAAGTCCATGTTTTGAATCATATCTTATTAACCTCACCATACATGGACTTATGTATTCGATAACTTTTTCTAACCTTTTCTTTGAGATAGATGGAATGACCCATCATTCTATCACACGATCTGTTAGCACTTCACGAATAACAAATTCAACTTCATTTCTTTAAGAGATGAAGTGGAAATTGTTCAAATAACGAACAACACTGAGATTGTACCAAAATCAAGCAAGTATTTATTCTAATTCAAAATTTTGAACTTTAGGGAAATGATATTGAAAATCAAAAATGTTGTCCTAGTTCTCTTATATCCAATGAATCAGATGATACCTTATATCATCACAAATCTATGGATTTGTGATTGTTGGATATTTCATAGACATGTTCTCTACCACTCTCCATCAGAACATGATGGTTAGATTTCTCTTCCATATCCATATTTTCACCTATGTTCTCCTATGTGGAAACCCAATGATGATTTAATCTGGGTAACCGTTACATTTCTAACTTTCCTTTTTAAAATGAAGTTTTAGTATTCTTTTTTTATGATGTGGGTTTCTATGAAAGAAACTTTCAAGTAGTAAACCATTTACAACCCCGACGAATTTCGAGGGAGAAATTAATTTTAAGGGGGTAGAATGTAACAACAGGAGATTTTATGAGAAATATTATTTTTAATTACTTTTATGTCTTGCGATGTACGCTACACCAAGATTAGCTTGTACTATACGCAACACCGTATTAGCTTGCAGTATACGCAACACAATTCTTGGCTAGTGTTACACACTATTTGATGTTCGTTTTGTGGAAATTATTCTCTGCAACATTAAGTATAGATTTTGTTTAATGTATAAATGAAATAAGTTTTGATTATGTTATACGCAACACAAAATGGAGATTTCACTACACGCAACCCTGACTTGGCTTGCATTACATGCAATCAAGACCTTCTTCGATCGCGTGTGTAGTACGCAATACCAAGTTTCACTAAACGAGATATTATTATTATATTATTATGAACTAGCTGTTATGAATAGTAATACACACTTTTTGAAATTTTATCTTTCAAAATGGACTTCATTTTTGGATTCATAATATCGAAATTAGCTTAGGGTAAATTTTTTTTTATTTTTCTGAAAACTTTCAATTTTTGATGAATAGTGAATACACTGGGTTACTATTTAAAAACCGATTTTTTATTTAAATAATTATTTATTTTATTTAACTTCATTTTAGGTAAAAATTGATACATAATACCAATATATGTTCAATGTAATTCATTGGAGTCATTTTATAATAATTTTAGATATATAAAAATTTTATTGAACTTTTCACCGTCTTTTACCCACCTCTTAGGAGAATTTGTAAATTTACATAAAACTTAATTTTACCTCTTCTGTGAATGGAATTTCTAAAATCTGATAGACACGGTTGATGTTAGTAAGTAAAATGTGGTTCAATGAGAAAAAAATAATTTTTGGTGAATAGTAACTTTTTACTTTTATTTACCACGGATAAAAGTAAATAGGGTAATTAAGGGTAAAAATGATATTATTATTACCCTAACACATGTCCTAATTCTATTGGATAAGTTTAATTCGACAAAAAACAATCTTAGGAATAAAATATGACCATTTAGGCCCACTTGGATTAGATTAGGACATTTATTATTAATTTATTTAAAGAAGGGTTAAAATAGTTAAAATCAAAGTTTAATAACTAAATCATTTTTAATATAGGGTTATACATAAGATAAATTCGACTATAAATATTCATTGGAAATATAAAAATATTTCCTACATAATGGTGTTTTATTTATAATTTTTAGATATTAAATAATTTAATTTATTTATGACACAATGATGATGCATTAATTATCTTATTAATGAAATATTGACATAATTGATGTTATAAATACCCAAATAAATGTAATTTGAGACTTTTTATGAATTCAAATAATTTTCTAGGTTAAAAGGACATGTTATTATTTATTTAGTTAACTTTTTTCGAACTAGTCATTTTGTTAGGATTTTCACAAAAATCAATTACCAAATAGTGTCAAAATTGACATAAAATAGTTTTTAAAACAAATATTATATTATTAATTGATATTTTATTTCTAAAAATATAAGGTTCGGCCAAATGACTTATATAATGTTATATATATTAATAATAAATATCTTGGGGTTCTTTTGGCTTGTTTTAGTAAGTTTATTAACCATATAGTGTAAGAAAACAATAAGACACGGTAAAAGTAAAATTATTTAACTTAAAGTTAAATCTAAATGATAAGGTTAAAATAGTAACCTAAACTTGTCCAAATTCTATTGGATGAGAGTATTTATACCCATACCCACCTTAGCTTCGAAATAAATCAATTTTGAGCTATTAGAAACCGAATATGACTTTATAATAAAATAATATTTTGAGTTTTTCAAAAGGTGCCCCTCTCCTCCCTTATAAAAGGACACCTCCTCCCTCTATTCCTCACACCACTTTGAGCCTTCAATCTCAGAAAAAACCTGCCAATATTTCTTCTCCACTTCCCTAGAAACATCCTAGAGGTTCTCGTCTTCTTCAAAGACCAATATTAGTGCCCTAAGAGGATGTTTCAAAAAGACGTGTCGAAAGAAGAGGTAATATCCATTACCGATTCATTCAACTTTATTTCTTCTTATACATCTTCTTCTTTAGTTGTTTCATTATGAAGTAATAACATCAGTATCAATCATATACTTATATGTTATTATATGTATGAAACAACCCTATTTCACCATCTATCCATCCTACGGAAAATGAAATCACCGCGCGTGCGTACGTACGGAATACAGTCTCCGCGCCGTGGTGTAATCTGTTTTCGACCACCACCTTACTTGGATGGGTATAATGGTGTCAATAAATAACTATATATGATTACTGAAAAGTGATATTGATTATTAAATTTTATACATACACTTAAATGTAATTTCGTGATCATGGGAATGATATCATCGCTCGTGCGTACGTACGGACTACCATCTCCATGACGTGCTGAGATTCATTTTTCATGCTAACCATTCATGAATGATTGTAAAGTATATATAATAAGTAATCATGAAATATATGAAATAATAATTATACTGGATTTATGTATATATATATATATATATGTATGTCATTTACTTAATTCCATTCAGTTCAATAAGGAAACAAAAACAGCGTTCATGCGTACGTACGACCTACCATCTCCATGAATGGTGTATTTAATTCCTTTTATCGATCTATAATATATATGTATATGATGAATATATATTATATATAAATCATGTTTTACATTCTGTAATTATTTAATTCCGGATATAAGTAATAATATCAAGAACGATATGTCGAAACACGTACGATAAATGAAACGATTTTACCCAAAACGCTCTTTAACATGGAATTTACAAAATAAAAGGTAATATAAAGTCATAAGTGAACCATATATGATATCATAACAATGAATATGATTCTTTAATAAGTCAATGACATTATTTAAATCATTATACAGGAGGTTCGGATATATACGAAGCATATCAGACATAAGGTAAGGGATAATTTTGCAAATCTCATTTTTATCTGAGATTGCTTATTCGTAAGTATTTACTGGGGTTATTTATATCATCCATTTCCATGTTTTAAAAAAGTTTTTTCATGTATTTTTAAAGTCCTTTTTAACCATTTTTTACTTTTACTACATGGTATGTAAGGAATCTTTTTTTTACCATACGAGGTACTTTTTGACTTTTCCGAAAAAAGTACGAGGAGAATGTTATTTTTAACTTATATGGCGTGAACATATTTTTATGGTTTCATAAATCCTAATTTTCATGAAGCTTACTCTACATGATTTTATGAATATTTTCAACAAAACACTTTTAATTTAAAATTGCATGGCATTTTTTAAAAATAAAATGATTTTGACAAAGAAAATATATTTTCCTCAAGAATTCATTTCAAATGTTTTATCAAAACCATTTTCCATCTAAGATGACATTATTTCATATGTGTATGTTTCAAGTTTAATGTCTCTATGATTTACATGGTTCACTTTTCATATGATGAAATTTCCATTTGTTTTATATGGATTATAAAATGATGGGATGATGTTTCTGAAACCCATTTTATTCTTTGGGTTATGATGAATGTTTTAAGTTTATTTTGTGGAACAAGTAAGAATGATTTCATTATGAGATGGGTGGGACCTATATCTCCCTCCAATTAATTGGGTAAAGATTTATATCTCACGAGATAGACATGGCTGGAATGGTAAGTTAATCTGGTTCAGTGTTATAGGACTGAAATGAGGAGTGAACTCGATTCAGAAAAGGACTTTGTCCACTATGATGGTCTTGGTAACAATGCCTTGGGTACTATGGAAATCATAACAAGTGCTGAATGGTTTCCACAATTACATGTTTTATTCCCATACTATTTTATCATGATTTATGTTCCCTTATGATATATGACTTACGTACTTTCAAGATTCATGTCTTTGCTCAAGATTTTGATGTTTAGATTTTATGTTTATGTTTTTGCATTCAAATGTTTATGGCTTGTTTTATGTTCTCTATGTTTACCCTTACTGGGAATTTGAGCTCACCCCTTTTATGTTTTCTTTTCCCCAGGATATAAAGAAAGGTTTTAGGAAAGAAAAAAAGGGGAAGATCTTTATGGGAGATGTTGAAGATCTTTCACCACGATTAGAAGATTATTTTCCAAGTTTCCAAAGACACTAAACTATTACAGTCCTTGTGTGTCTGTTTTTGTTATGTAATAAGTAATCCACAAAAGTAATTTAATTTCCATGTACGTAAAGCTTCAGGTCTCTACAATAACATTGACCGAGGCTGAGGGAGATAGGACTGGATGGTGCTCGGAGGTGGACCATTTGGTGTAATGTGTCATAAGTAATTCTTATCGTGATTTGTACCTACCCTTTAGGTAAGAACCTCAATGGATGATCCAGAAGCTATTTTTCACTTTTCAGTTGTATTTTTAATTTTTAGTTTTAGTTTTACTTTTTAGTTGGGCTTTTATTTTGGCCCGTTTACTTTTAACACACTTTTACTACAGCAATTTACTTCATGGTTTCTTCTAGTTGTTTTCGTAGACCGTGTGTCTATAAAGGATAAAAGGAAATGCATTCTCATTTTAGGGATACTGATTTTCAGTGCTAGTCACCAACCCCTGGCCTATGGAAGGCAGGCTTGGGGTAGTCACGGAACGGGCCCCAAGGGATGGCTTATGACAAAGTGGTATCAAATGAGTCGGTTCTACCAAAGAACTAGGACTCTGATCTTTTCTATATGAAAGTAGTGTTGAGTGTTATGAGTGTGGTTTTCAGTTTGGGGAATTCAGTATTGATGCAGTGGCTGACGTATCCATACACCCAGACCCTGAATCTTGATTTCTGACTCAGTGCATAGAAACACAGATTTCATGTGTTTTTGAAAAAAAATATTCTAATCTCTTTGAGTCTGCTCTCCAGGTATAACATATTGACTGTGGCACACCTGTTTTCTTTCAGGATCCCACCATGTAGATACCCAGCTAGGATTTCCTAGAGAGTACGTGATTACGGCCCACCGAGCGATGATGCATCAATATAGGGCCCTCTTATGGCATTAGCACCATTGGGTGGTGTACCAGCAGCCCCACTACCCATTGGGAAGCCGTTTCCACCAGCCCCACCAGTAGAGGATACACGTTGATTGAGCGTGTTGCATGAGTTTTAGCGGTAGAGACCTTTGAGGTTACGATGAGAGATGGAACCACAAGTGGCTTTGGACTGGATGGAGGCTGTAGACAGAGTTTTCCACCTAGTTGAGACACCATCTGACCTTATTGTGATCTTAGCATCCAATATTTTTTAGGAAGCGAAGGAGATGGTGGATCTTGATTCTCCATATACATGACAAAGTGCCCCTCATCTGGGTGGACATCGAGAGCCTTTTCAGGTCAGAGTTTGTCTTAGAAACTCTACCCTCAATGTGTATACAGGAGTTACTGCACATATAGTAGAACAATATAACTATGGACTAGTACTCAACGAGGTTCACAATTCTCTCCCGCTACTCCACCGACATGGTACGAGACCCTTTCTTTTGGGCTCAAACCTTTGACCAGGGTCTCCAACGGGAGATCAGATCATCGATGATATTGCTCAGCATACTGACGCAGGCAGGGGTGATAGAGTGAGAAATTTTGGTGGAGAGATTCCAAGCTGATCAGGCACCGACAGTGAGAGCCAGCACTAGATGTCAGGTAGTAGAGTCATTTGCAGCATGCAGTAGATGGATGACAAAGGGGCCAAGACAGCCAGACCTTCTGGTGGACGATCTCAAGATACAGGGTAGGTGGTGCATGGATCATGGGACAGAGGAGGACATATTAGGAGAAGTTAGTGCTACTCGTGTGGCGGGCAGGTTCACATGGCACATGACTACCCAACCTGCCATACGGATGACCAGCAGATGGTCGAGGTATTATTGAGGCACAAGCAGAGATTCGATTGGGGTGGTTCACAGGCAGTTGGTGGACATCGAAGAGGTGATGGTCGTGCAGAAGGCAGTGGGAGGTGATTCGAGGTTTTACTGCCACCACCTCCATGTGGTCCACCCCGACCACAGGGAGCTAGTGGACAGGTATGAGCTCATCTCCAGGCAGCTGAGGCCTATGACCATGACACTCTGGGGATGATTATAGGTACGATCTATGTCTACTATACCTTAGTTGAAGTACTTATATACACTGGTTCTAGTCAAACTTTTTTTGTCACAGACCTCGTTCAGAGCTCAGAGATTCCGGTAGAGACGTTTTCTCAATCCTTATGGCTAGAGACTTCTATGGGAGAGGATTCGATGATTATATACTGGTTCCAGCAGTGTGAACTTACTCTAAGAGGCGAGAGATTCATCTTGGATCTTTTAGTAGAGGCATCAAGGCCTTAAAACATCATTTTAGGTATGTACTATTCATTCACAGTCCATTATCAGATTGACTGTATTAGGTGAAAAGTAGTGTGTGTATGTGAGGATAGGACCAGGTTTTCCTTCACCAGTGAGAAGAGAACCTTTGTAGCACAGGATGGACTTATGCAGAGGAGGGTGTAGCCAATCACATATCAGTTGGCCAGCCTTACCCTCAGGGTAGTTGATGTTGAGATTCCCAACTATCCTTTAGTGGTGGATCAGTATGCTGATTTCTTTCCTGATGATGTTCCGGGACTAACTCCTCTCAGAGAGGTATAATTTTACATCGACTTGTACCCCGATACGACACTGATATCTAAACCATCATATTGGATGGCCCCTGTAGAGATTCATGAGTTGCAGGTATAGTTAGAGGAATTGTAAAGGAAGGGGTTCATAAGGCCCAATGTTTCTCCATGGGAAGCCTCGATTTTGCTCTCCAAGAAGTCAGATGAGAGTTTGAGACTCTGTGTGGACTATCGGTGCCTGAACCAGGTGACTGTGAAGAAAAAGTTTCCACATCCGAGGATTGATGATCTGTTCGATCAGCTGAAGGGATCTCGTTGGTTTTCAAAGATAGACCTGAGATCAGGCTATCATCAGCTCATGGTAAAATACGAGGATGTGCCGAAGATGGCATTCATATGTCAGTATGGATACTATGAGTTCTTGGTTATGCTATTCGGCATGACCAATGCCCCAGCAGTGTTCATGGGACTCATGAACATGATCTTCTAGCCATACCTTGATCTCTTAATTTTGGTCTTCATCGATGACATCTTGATATACTCAGCGATGTAAGAGGAGAATGTCTATCATCTGCAGATAGTTCTGGATACACTCCAAGAGCACCAGATTTAAGGTAAGCTCTCAAAGTTCCAAATCTGAATATGAGAGGTCCACTTTCTAGGACATGTTTTCTTGAAGGCTGGAGTTGCAGTGGATCCTGAAAAGATATAGGTTGTACTTTCTTGGGAGCCACCCAGGAGTGTGACTGAGGTGTGGAATTTCCTAGGGTTGGATGGATACTACCGAAGATTCATGCATGACTTTTCCAGAGTTCTGGCACCCTTGTAAGCATTGACGAAGAAGGGACAACCCTTTGTATGGATGGAGAGATTCCAGCAGAGTTTTTAGGAGCTGAGGCAGAGACAGAAGAGTGCCCCCATCTTTAGGATACTAGAAGAGGGATTTTGTGATGTAGTCTACTACGATGAATCAGGGACAGGACTTGGGTGTTTCCTGATGAAAAATGAAGAATTTATCACCTACGGATCACGACAGCTAATGCAGCTTGAGCAGAACTATGCTACCCATGACCTGGAGTTAGCAGCATTGGTCTTCACCCTGAAGATATGGTGACATTACTTGATGGGCGAACATTTTACAGTCTACTTTGTTCATAAGAGTCTCAGGTATATCTTCTCACAGAAGGACCAGAACCTGGGACAGTGGCGATGGCTGAAGTTCCTCTAGGAATATGGCTTTAAGATAGTCTATAATCCCTTAAAGGGGAACGTGGTAGCAGATTCACTCACCTGGAATTCTGGTTTATAGTTGCTGAGTGAGGCGATAGAGCAGATAGACTCATTATAGATATCCTTTGTGGATAGACATAGAGTAGCATGCCTCCAGTCTATGAAAGTCACTCCCCCACTCCTTTAGCAAGTTAGGGATGTGCATCTTCAGTACATTGACTGTGAGGCTTGACGTGAAAAGATATCTTTAGGACAGGCTCCTGATGGATTTTCTGAAGGTGGGGATCATGTCATCCTCTTCAGATGACGTACCATGGTACGAGTGGCATTAAGGGAGGAGGTTTTGAGGGAGTTCCATACGTCCCCTCTGGGGGTACATCCTGTTGTGGCGAAGATGTACAAGGACCTCCAGCATCAACACTGGTGGCAAGGTATTAAGAAAGAATTGGCAGAGTTTGTTTCTTGATGCCTCGCTTGTCATCAGGTAAAGGTTGAGCATCAGGTTATAGTAGGCTTGGCACAACCACTGGAGGTTCCTTAGTGGAAGTGGGATGGTATTTCCATGGACTTTGTGATAGGGTTTTCACGTACATCCAGGGGACATGATTCCATCTGGGTGATCGTTGACTGACTCACCAAGTCATCCCACTTCCTACATATCCGAGAGAAGGGATCAGTAGAGGGATTCAAGCACCTCTATGTACAAGAGATTTTGTGACTTCATGGGGTTCCATTGACGATAATTTTTTACCATGACACATGTTTCACATCCTGGTTGTGGAAGGAATTAGTGGAGGTGTTCGGGACTCATCTACGGTTGAGCACCACCTTTCATCCTTAGATGGATGTTCAGACAAAGCGGACCATACAGATAATGTAGGACATGCTTTGTGCATGTGTCCTAGATTTTGGCCAGTAGTTGGGAGGATCACCTTCCCTCGGTGGAGTTCGCATAAAAAACAATTATCACTCCACCATCGGTATGGCACCATTCAAGGCCCCATACGGTCGACCTTGTAGATCACCTCTATGTTGGACAGACCTTGGGGAGTCAGCACTTATGGGTCTGGAGTTGGTACCAGCTACCACTAAGGTGGTGTAGATTATCCGGGAGCAGATGAAGACTGCACAGAGCAGACAGAATTCTTATGATGACAGGAGGTGGAGACCTTTGGAGTTCCGAGAGGGGACCATGTATTCTTGAGAGTATCCCCTCGACGAGGACTACGTAGATTTTTACAGGGTGATAAAATATCACCGAGGTTTATGAGACCATTTCTGATACATAAGAGGATGGGTAATGTGGAATACCACTTGGCACTACCACCGCAGTTGAAGAGGGTGCATGATGTATTCCACATATCCCAGCTGAGGAGATATATGCAAGACCCATCTCAAGTCATCGACCACAACGAGCTGGACTTTGATAATGGGGCGATGTTTACGGAGGTTCCAATAGAGATTGATGATCGACGGGAGCGGGTCCTTCATGGACGATCAATACCTCTGGTACATGGTCGCTGGCAGCACGAGAACCTCCAGGAGAGCACATGGGAGTGGAAGGCTTAGATTCATGCTCAGTACCCTTCATTTGTTTTCTTAGTCTATGTTATGGCTTTCGAAGATGAAAATACCTAAGGTGGGGAGAATGTAAAGACCTGTATTTTTTCTTGTAATTTTTTTATTTATATGGAATTATTACGAGTCTATGAAAATTGACATCACGTGATTCTGAGGATCAGTTTCCCCAGAATGAATTTATGAACTTTTTTAAGGTACGTTCAGTAAACGCGTGAGCGGCGTTTTCAAAATTTTAAACCGGTGCCTGAAATGCAAATATGAGGGCACTGTTGAATCCGAAGCACGAGGATTCTCTTAAGGTAGGATTCACTTCAACCACAGTAAGACTAGAGAAAAAGTTAGACTTTGGGACTTTTTAAAAGAATAAATAAAATAAAATAATTCTTTTATTCTTTTTCTTTCTTTTCCTCTAACAGACAAGCAGCAACATGGGACCAGCGATGTTTCAAGCCGTTTACTAGCTTGACCCTTCAAATCCTACCGTTAAAATTTAGGAAGGTTTCTATTAATGAACCCTCATAAATTCTACTAGTTCTAGACACTCTCTCCCTCTCCAATTTATATGGAGCTTGGGAAGAGGTGTCGGCACAACTTCACCAAGAAACAAAGTTCAGGTAATGTGTTGTGATGCCAAGCCCTTGGAGGATGGAGCCGGTTTCAGCGGATGGTGATGGGTGACACCGAACCACGAACCAAAGGACGACGTACAAGTGGTGCCGTTGGAAGCTTGTTGTGGGAAAGATGAACGTTGACACTTCCTCGATCACGGGAGTCCTCCATTGTTCTTGAGGTAGGGATTTTATTTTTATTTAATTCAAGTGATTCTTGAATCATGTAATCCTTACTCATGATTACAAGCTAACGTAGGGGGGGTGGTCCTAACAAACCTGGCCCAGACCCTCCGCTACCTTACTACCCTTGCGTTCTATGTGGAAGACCGTCAGCCTAGCGGTACCAACTGGCTATGATGGAGGCGGCATGCCATCGCGTGCCATAATAGAAGTTCGTGACACTAATTCTCAACAGTCAATGGAGCGGTCGGCACTAGCTGGCCGCGGAGGAGGTGGGGCGTGTCGTTGCGCGCTGTCGGTGAGCAGGGGACTATGGCTCGTCAGCCGCGACGGTCGGAGGAGGATGCCAGCACATCATCCCATTGCGGAAGGGGAGGGTGGCATGAATAGTGCACCATCCGTGAGTAAGGGGCCATGGCCTATGTCGTGGAGGAAGAGGAACCCACACCTCCGGTGGGTTCTGCGACGACTGGGCGGTGCCCCCGTGGCACCGCCGCTTCACAAAACGAACGGCCTCTAGGCCATTCGAGAAGACTGGGGGTCTCACCCACCATGTTGACTAGGGAATTCATCACTCCAATTGGGTCACGCCACCTGCAATTCACACTCCACCGTGAGCCGGGTCGTGCTCCACCGCAGGCTGGGTTGCACTCCACCTCAAGTCGGGCCGCGCTCCACCTCGGGTCGGGCTGTGCTCCACTACGGGATGGGCTGCGCAAGCCGAGCATGTTGCGCCACCACAGGCTAGGCCACCCCCCTTATGAGAAGGGTCATTCACCCTTGCGAGCCAAGCTGGACCGTGGCCCAGTAGGCCAAGCCCGCCATGGCGCAGTATAGCCGGGTCGAACCCGGATCGGGTGGGGTCAGCCGAGACCGGGTCTGGTTGGTCAGACTGGCCCCAGAAACACTAAAGGGGCCATATCTTCAGAACCGCATGGTCATTTGAAAAACAGTCTATGACTCTGGGATCCATGGATTTAGAAGGTTTTATTTGTATACTCCACTTGAGTTTTATAAAATGTTGGATTATGACCGGGTTGGATCGAACCGAAATCCAACTGGGCCCTCATAACGAAAATGCTTATAACTTATAGACCGAGTGTCCGATTGGCACACCATCTATCACGTTGGAACCCTTATGACATGGAGGTCCTTTGGGACACTCCTTTGTGGAGATTATTTGAGGTTGTGGTACGAATATTATCTCAAGGGGCGTATTCTACGGAACTTGAGCCCACTGGGTGCGAGGAATCCTCTGGAAAGTTGTAACATGAAGAAAGAACATTGATCCCATCTAGGTCAGCATCTATCGATCCTGTGTGGGTGAGAATCTATTAGATCCTGTGTGGGTCATCACTCAGCGATCTTGTGTGTATCAGTGCATACCGATCTTGTGTGGGTCAAATCTTGTGTGGGTCAGTAGTGGTTATTACCTAATCAATCTTGTGTGGGACATCAGTAGTGCTCTTAATAGAATAAGATCATATATCTTACAACTAATAATCTGTAATTCTTTACATAAACTATACCTAATTGTGAGCAGATTTTTTTCACCTTCGTGTTTTTATCTTTGTGGTGTTACATGCGTGGTACTTATATCTTCGTGGTGTTACTTGTGTGGTACTTCTATCTTTGTGGTGTTACCTGTGTGGTACTTATACCTTTGTGGTGTTAACTTTGTGGTAATCTTCCCTCATGTGTGATATGAGTATATCTTGATAACTTAGGTATATTTATGGGAATTTACGTAAGTAGTGTTGATGTTTATCACTTTGTGCTTGAGATTGGGGTCTTTTATTGTGGTATTTTCATTTTTGGAGCTCTGGGAGACCTACGAGGGTATCAGTGTCCCTACTGTGTATCATTATACTCACCCCTACATGGGCTATGCATGCACCATGTTGTGTCTTGTGCAGACGACATACTACATTGATCGAGGCTAAGGAAGCCAGGATAGGACGATCATCGTAGGTGGACCATTTGGTGTGACGTGTCATAGGGACTACTGATCGTCAGTTGTACCTAACCTTCTGGTAGGATCCTCAGTGGATGATCAAGGATCTATTTTTCACTTTACATTTTTATTTTTACATTTTAGTTGTACTTGATATTTTCAGTAGGTCTTGAATTCCAGCCCCTTTACTTTCATAGCACTTTTACTATAACATTTTACTTTGTGGTTTCTTATGGTTATGTTCTTGGACTGTGTGTCTATATAGGTTAAAATTAAATGCCTTCCCATTTTATGGATACACCTTTCTGGTGCTAGTCGCGATCCCCAAGCCTATGGATGGCAGGATTGGGGTAGTAACTTCACGGTCCCTGGGGGACGGGTTGTGATAGGACTGGCCAAAACCTAAAGTTTCACACTTCATATTATTTGGTTGTATAGTATTCATATTGAATACAAATGATAATTTACATAAAGTAACACCCAAATCTGATGATGAAATTTTTCTAGGTTATTCCACAACTTCTAAGTCTTATATAGTTTTTAACAAAAACTCTTGTACTGTTGAATACACAGTGCATGTTAAATTTGGTGAAACTGACCACTTTATTTTTAAATAGTCCCTACCTACATCAACTGATGTATTTTCACAAACAGATTATCAAACTATGATTGAAAAATCTTCTGATAAGAGGAATACTCTAGAAAATGTTTCCGAAACATTTACCCCAGAATAATTTCTATCTTATGTTGATGAATTGGTTTTACCAAACCCAAATCAATTTTTTCTTTAAAATCATCCCAATGATAATATCATTGTTGATTTAAATCAAACTATAAGGACCATAAATTCATTGAGAAATGAAGTAGAACATATTTCCTTTATATCTCAATTTGAACCTAAAACTCCAAGTGAGGCTTTAGTTGATGAATATTTGATTAAAGCAATGCAAGATGAACAAAAAATTTGAAAGGAATCAAGGATGGACTTTGGATTAAAGACCTAAAGAAACAATTTTAATTGGTGTAAAATGAATTTTTAAAAACAAATGTGCTGAAAATGGAATCATTGTATGAAATAAATCAGGACCTCTTGATAATGGCTATAATCGAAAAGAGGGAATAGACTATGAAGAAACCTATGCTCTGGTAGCTGGAATTGAATCTATTCATATTTTATTAGCCTTTTCACCATACTTCAATTTCAAACTATATCAAATGGATGTAAAATCTTCTTTTTATAATGGTTTTGTATAAGAAGATGTTTTTTAGAACAACCTCCTAGTTTTGTAGAACCAAAATATCCTGATCATGTTTTTAAACTTAACAATGCTTTATATGGTCTTAAACAGGCCCCAAGAGCATGGTATGATAGACTCACATGATTTCTTTTACAAAAAAATTATGCAAAATGTGCAGCGGATCCAACTCTTTTTATAAAAATTGGAAATAAAAACGTTTTTATTGTTAAAATTTATGTTGGTGATGTTATATTCAGATCAACTCTATAATCTCTAACTTATTATTTCACGAATCTAAGGAAATATGAGTTTGAAATGAGTTTGATGGGTGAGTTAACATTATTTTTAGGTTTTAAAATCTATCAAAACCAGAAGGAACCTATATATCTCAACATTTTTATATCAAAGACTTACTAATAAATATATATAGGATTACACTAAAAGTATTATCACTACAATCGTTACCTCAAATACATGTGATCTTGATGAAGCTGGGAGACTAGTGGATCAAAAAAAATTCAGATGTATGATAGGAAGTTTGTTATACTTGACAACTCGTCTTCCAGATATAATATTTTTAGTATGCTTATTTTCAATATATCAATAAAATCAAAAATAATACCATTTAAAATATGTGAAAAGTATTTTTGGGTATTTAAAAGAAGCATTGGATTTAGGACTTTTTTATTCTTATGGAAATGATTTTGTGTTGAAAAGTTTTTTAGATGCTGACTTTGGTGGTTGTATAATGGATAGAAATAGTTCGTCTGAAACATGTAATTTCTTAGAAGATTCTCAAGTTTATTGGTCATGCAAGAAACAACACTCAGTAGCACTTTCCACTGCTAAATCAGAATATGTAGTAGCTGGAAGTTGTTGTGATCAGCTGTTGTGGATGCAACATAGACTCACTAACTATTGCATGAGTTTTTACAAAACTAAAATACTATGTGATAATACTAGTTCCATATCTCTTTTTAAAAACCTATCACATCACTCACATGAAAAACACATAGATATAAGGAATCAATTTCTTAGGAATCACACACAAAAAGAAGATATCATATTACAATTAATTGGAATTCAAGAACAAATTATTAACATCTTTACAAAACTATTATCTTCTGATATATTTAAATATATAAAACAGAATCTATGAATTATTACATTAAAATAATCCTACACATATACTTCATGTTTTTAGAAACCCATAACACTAAAACACTCCTTTTTTTAGTGGAGAACATTTGTGTTTTGTTCTTTGTTTTACCTATATTATGTTATTTTGTTTCATATTTTATATTTTATTTTACCTTAATTATTTCATATTTGTTTTATTTTTTTTATTTTTTTATTCAGTTATGTCATTCATTTTCATTTTCATTTTGACATTCTATTTTTTATCATTTGTTGACATCCTGTTAATCGGTCTGACATAGTCTTTTCCATCGACTTGACAACCTATGGTAAAGACTTTGTTTTTTCATCGGCTTGACAACCTATGGTAATGACTTTGTTTTTTCATTGGATTGAAAACCTATAGTAATGACTTGGTTTTCCATTGGCTTTAAAACCTTTGGTAATGACTTGGTTTTCTATAGGATTGATAATCTATGGTAATGAAGTTATTTTCTATCATCTTGACAACCAATAGTAATGAATTTTTTCCCATCGGTCTGAAAACCGATCGTATTCACTTTCTTTCTCACCGTTTTGATGTTTGATTGTATTCTCTTTTCATTATTTCAACTATTTATTTTCTATATTATATTATGTATTTAATTTCATAATACTATGGAACCAACAACTTACTTGAAATATCTTATAGGTACATTCTCATTTCTTTCTGTATTGCCTCTCTTTTGTGTTATTGTTTCTCAGTTTAAATATTTTTTATTTTTTTTAAAAAAAAATTAAAAAATCACCTCTTTTATTCTCCACCATTGGATTCTTTATTTTTTTAATCTAAACTATAGAAGACCAATGGTCATCGGAATTCTCATATAAATAGATGATCCCCCTACACAAACCCACACTGGTTTTTCAGATTTCTCAGTGAAGCTCTGCCACCCCTCCTTAAGACTCGATGTGATCTTTTCTTTTTCTAATCATCATTATGTCCCAGTCTTTTCAAACACTCCTACATAAATGTCTTCAAATACTTTCTCATAGATGGATTTCTTTAGAGAAATGATAGTTTATTGAGATTTTTTGACAGTTATGACTCAACAATCAAGAGGATTATTTTATTCCAAGACTGGGAACATCTTTGTGTTTAGAAACCCATATATCAAGACCCAATTCTTGTTGAAGAGGTTAGGAAATTTTAAAATATAGTGTATTTTGATAAGAATATGATGATTAACTTTGTTTTGTATGATAGAAAATTTTAAATTTTCGTAAAACAAGCAGCTCATTTCCTCAATGTTCTTACAGAAGGTGACCCTTTTTGTCCTTCTCATAAACTACCAGAGTATGTTGGTACGTTTAATAAGGAAAATATAAAAAAACATTATTTCATATAAATGAGGAGAAAATGAAAGTAGCTCATTTATCTCCAGACCATGGGTTTGTTTTCCTTTGGATGTAAGGTTTTCTAATTCCAAGGAAAGTGGATAGAGAAACTCTAAAATTTTCGGATATTTTAATACTAGATTATCTTGTAAACATGGGAAAGGTAAATCTCATGGGTTGCATTTTAGAAAATATCAAGAATGTGAAATATTGAGCAATCAAGTATCATATTATCACGTATCCATCTATTCTAACAAAGTTCATTATTGAAAGATTGATGTTTTGTAATATTCCTCTGAAAGTGGAATTGAAAGAGATGAATCCTTCTTAGATACGTAAGAATACGTTGAAGAAATTGTATGTTTTTTTATGAAGAATCAAAAGTAGTTTTCAATGATGTGTAAGCATAATCGGCACCAAATCAGTCGACACCAAATCAATCAGTACCGATTCTAATAGAATCAGCTCCAACAGTTGTTGCTTCTCAAAAGTCAGATCCTCAAATCAGTGAAAAGATGGAGAAGAAAACCAAATATAGTAAAGAAGTTGGAGCCAAGTGGAGAAAGGATAAAGAAAAAATAAAATAAGGTGATCCTAAATTTGGTCTTGACCCAGCTAAAGTTGTAGCCGAGAAGATAAGAATAGATGATACTCTACAGGATGAGAATAAGAAGAAAATTCTTTTGAAAAGGAAAGCTCAACATTTTTATGTTGCCAAAATCTTAAAAGGTGTTGTGTTAGAAAGTTCCCAACAGATAGAAGAATATCAACAACAACCAATTGCACATAAATTACCAGAGAAAGAAAAAGGTAAATAAATAGTGCAAGAAGATTTACAATCAGGTCCAGAATAGGAAGGTGAAGAAGAGGAAGAAGACATTGTTTTAGAATATATTCATAGTTCTAAGAAGAGTATGTAATAATATTCTTTTCAAAAACAATGTGAAGGAAAACAACAAAAAAATCTTCAAGAAAATCAAGCACCATCTCGATCTTTAAAAATCCATTCAGGAAAGAATTCCATCTCCAGTCAAGAAAGGAGCTCAAAGTTATCTTACCAAGAAAGTTATTGTTATCAATGATATAGTTGAAGAATAAAGAGATGCAAAAGAAGTATAAAGGGTGGAAATGGAAAAAAGATAAAGGAAAATGAAAACATCCTACTGAAGACTGTAGCAAATCAAATGAACTGGAATCACATGATGATGATACTAACTTAGAAAACAAAATTTATTTGAAGAAAAGTGATTACATTGTTCGTGTTTTGAGAAGAATTGAAAATACTATTCTCTATTTTCCAATAATTGAAGGAAAAATATATTTTATTATAGACAATCGAAGGGAGAAATTAGGTTCAGTGAGAGAACTCAGAAAGAGAGTAATGTTAATAGAAGCTGATTTAAAATTTTTGAGTGATAGTTTTGTTACTCATGTGAAGGCTTGCAATGGGATGACTAAGTGGTCATACAAAACATAAAGCTCAGTGATTGAACACGAGGAATCAATTTAATTTTTAAGGATACTTTCAAATTATTTGGCTATTTAATTTAATAATATTTACAATGAAACAATTTATAGGTTGAATCAGATTTCCAAAACCCATGGATCTCATATTCCATAAGAAAAAGAGTTAAAGAAATGATGAATGTTTTCCAGTTATATTTTTCGAAGGTTTCAACTTTTAGAAATGAAATTTCTTTATTGATGAAACAAAATACTATGTTGAATCAAGAGAATAAGAATTTTCAAGATAGAATTGATACTCTTGAGAAAATGATTAGAGTTCAAGAAGAGAATATAAAAAACCGGGATCAACTCTTTTCTGACCAACAAGAGCTTCTCAAATCTCTGGGTGATTCTATCTCATAAGACAAGAAAGAGATACTGATGATAAAGTTTGTTATTCCTGAGTTGATCGATAAAGAGAAATAAAGAGAAAACAAATGAATGTTTTGTTGTATCTTTCCTTGTTTTTCATTATAGTTAATCTTTTAAGATTAAATGTACTGTGTGTTTACATTTCAATTGTTTTGCATTTAGTTTCTCTGTAACCTTCTCAGTAAACTCAAGATTACCTAATTATTTTTTAAATCGCAAAGGGGGGGAATGTTTTATAAAAGGGGGATAATGTTTTAAAACAGGGTAGAAAGTTTAACTATGGGTGAGAATTGTTTATTTTAATATATATAAATCAAGGAAAATCTATTAATTAAATCCTTAAGAATGTGTATACCTAAGCGGGAGTTAGTTGTATTCAATTTCATTTTCAGATGAGTTTTCATAACATCAGGAGAGATAAGTATTTCTTTATAGTTTTACTTTGTGTTATTTTCATTCCAAAAAGGGAGAGATTTTTAAGTCAAAAGTATTATTTTGAATTTTATGTCATTTGTTTTGGAAATCACAAATATCGTTTTACTCATTTCACAAATAAAGGATTAACATTGAATGTGATTTCTATGTTTATCGTACTGACAGTCAATTGTACTGACTTTGTCTATCGTACTTACTCTGTCTATCATACTAACTTTGTCAATTGTACTGACTCTATCTATCATACTGACTCTATCAATCGTACTGACTCTATTTATTGTATTGTCTATGTCTATCATACTCACTCTGCCTTAGGAAGTGACTATGTTCATCGTACTCATATTTTGTATCATACTCACATTTTATCATATCAATACATTGCACTATGTAATATTAGTCATAAATATGTTTTACTTTTATCTCGTGCATGATTTTATTCTTTTTATCAAAACAATTGTTATATATCAAACGTATTCATATAACCATTTTGTAATACCTATTGTTTTAACCAAAACAATTTGTGGAGTTAGTTATAAACTAATCCAAATGATGGCGTGTTTTCTATTTCAATATGACCATTATAATGCCAGGTGTCCAAGTCCTTCTGAGTTTTTTGGAGAAATATGATCGTTGGATAAAATATGACCATTGGAACTTGAGGCCTATAAATAGGAAGTCATTTGAAACAGAGATAAGACATTGAAAAACTTTTTATTCTATCAAGTTCTAGAGAGATACTTTGTGAATTATCTCTTAATTTGTGAGAAAAGTGTTGGAATCACAAAACATGAATGGATTGTTCTTAGCTTATGTATTTCAGAAAGTTCTTTGTTTCTCTTTGTGCAACCGATTAGATTATAACGATCGAGGGCTTTTGGGGATAGGCTGATGGTGCGACCCATCATCGTATCAAGGGATTTCAAGTGTTTGAAATATAGAGGTACTAATTACCTATAAAATAGAGGGCTTGTGGGGATAGAAAGACAGACGTGATGATCATCATATTGAGGTCTAACCAAGGTGTTGGTAAGACATACCTTTTATCTTAAGCGAAAGGATACCCTTCTCTTTGGGATAAAAGAATTGTAATAATTTCAATTTTTGCTGCTATTTGTATTAGAAAGAGAATTTTATTGTTTCTTCTTTTTTTTCATATTCATTTCTATTGTAATTTTTTCAATTAAGATTCTTTCATTTCACATTGTATTAATAGATTATATATGATGTTTTGTAGAATCTTTTTCATTTTTATTACTCTGGTCATTGTATTCAATTTGAATACAATTGTTTTACATTACTTATTGTATTACATCATATCATATCTATTAAATCCAAGACCATTGTGGTCAATTGTATTGAATATGAATTGTATTAGTTTATGACCTCTTAAACTATGTTCTTTCTTAAGTGTTTTAAATACAAATTTTTTAAACATATAATTCACCCCCCCTTGTATTTTGTCATCTAATATACATATAAATCTATATTATGATCCAATATAAATTACATTAGAATATAAAATACAATGAATTGAATTAGAACTATTAATAATATTCAACATTATGTATATTTATAATTGTATGAAAATTTTATAATTCTATTCTTAGGTTTCAAATAGAATATATAATTTCCATATTTGTATCCAAATACAGTAACCAATGAAGTATAGAAATATTAAAAATGTAAGCTGAACTTTTTAAGTATCTAATGTAGGTTGATTCCTAAATCCACATTGAGAATGAAAAAAAGATCACATTTTCAAGTGTATTGATTCTTTTGAAGTTATTATTTTTAATTGGGGGTTACTAAAAAAATTATCTTTGTTTCATGTTCTAAAAATAATGAGACATTGTTTCATGTTTAAAATGTATGTTTCAATGGAGTAGGGTCTTGAAAACATCCGAAAAGGAAATTTTACCCAAATCCCCCAAAGCATTTGGGTGAGTAATCAAAGGAACACAAACAGGACTGGTCCGCGAACCGGTCCCATGGAAGTGCAACATGGCCAGGGCCCGTGAGGCACCCCCTCCGCGAACCATTGTCGTTCACGAAATGGAGGTAGAGAGCCTCCGCGGTCATGAGGCGGGATGGGCGCCAGTCTGGTTCACCGTCACGAACCACCCCAACCGCAGACCGCGTCGACCGGATCAAGCCACACCCGCTGTCGTTCATGGAATAGAGGCAGAACCCTCTGTAGCCATGGAGCACTCCCTGAGTTCACCTCGCGAAGGGGGGGAAGTGTTCAATACCCACCACGAATCACAGATTGACCAAGTCATCTGTGAACTGGGTATTTGGTTATGGGCCTCTACAAAAGGTGTCGCGTGGCCACAGATACATCCCTTCCCCCACTCTATAAAAGGAGACCAAGGGGGAAAGAAAAGGGGATTGGAGAACCAGAATCAGATTCGGAAGGATTGGAGATTCGGAAGGAGATCGGTTGAAGTAAGGCTTCGGATTTCGCAAATAGCAAAATTTTCATTTGCAAACCACAGCAGGTATACGAATTAAGAAGAAATTGGAAAACGCATAATAATATGGTGAACCGCGAACAAAAAATAACAAAAAAAAGGAGAACTGTGAACCATACCCCTTCCGCGAATGACTTCCCCATAGACCAGGAATTTTATGCCTCTTTTCCCATCCATCACACTACATAGCACTCTCCTACGCGGGCGAAGCCCCGACCGACGAGCCTCTGACCGGCGCCACCCTTGGCCGTCACTGCCTTCCTGGAACCCTCTGCGAACCACCCTGGTTCACGGATTGAACCCGAAGCCACGAACCACCCTGGTTCGCGGGACGCCAATTAGTCCGTGGACCACCCTGGTTTGCGGATGGATTCTCCAGTCGTGTGGCCCTTCCCCACACGAAGGGTGCAACCACCCATACCTCTCGGTGGCTCTCCAAATACTTCGGTGTTCTCATTTCCCGAGCCATGTAAAATCCCTCTGATCTAGCCAAGTCCTCCGTGACTCCCTCATTGGCCTATTCATCGGCCCCGAGTCGAGGCCTCCACCAGAGCCACCAGATCTGCGTGGTGTAACTTTCGGGCGCATCAGCACGCCATTTTGAGTTCACATACCCATGGTAAACAGGGGCAAAGGGGTTTCCCCAACCCTTGATCAGATTCCCGAAGAATTCCTAGGTTCACATTCCCACAGTAATGTGGAGTCTGAGCTCGAGAATCCCCTTTCTACTCCTCAACTTGTCGAGAGTTCCTCAAAGATGGTAAAATAGCCATCAGAAGGTATCCCTCGGGCACTGCAAGAGAGAATATGGGCACAGGATCACCCCCTTTCCCTCTCCCCCTAGGCTTTGTCACCCCAGGCATCCATCTCGGAGTAAGCCCTGACCTTCTGGGCCTCCTCAGAGTGTAATCCCCAATCCATCACCCTGAGCATCCACCCAGGAGTAAGCCCCGACCTTATGGTCCACCCTCATGCGTAAGCCCCACTCCGCTTCTCATGGATTCACCTTTCACGACGTGATCCTCTGGTACCTGTTGCCTCTTGTTTCTCACACCGAGCATGACTCATGTGGGCATAGAGTAAGCATCGACCATGACATCCTCCTATGGGCCTCCACAGAGTGTAAGTCTCAATCCATCACCCTGGGCCTCCTCAGAATGTAAGCCCCAATCCATCACCATGGGCCTCCTCAGAGTGTAAGTCCCAATCCATCACCATGGGCCTCCTCAGAGTGTAAGTCCCAATCCATCACCATGGGCCTCCTTAGAGTGTAAGCCCCAATCCATCACCATGGGCCTCATCAGAGTGTAAGCCCCAATCCATCACCATGGGCCTCCTCAGAGTGTAAGCCCCAAGCCAAAGAAAACTACAGGGACTTTGATCCATGCCAAAGCATGGTACGTAGGAATCCTCGACGAGGTTCAAGCCCACCACTTGGTCATTTCTTCACGTCGAGTTCCACCCTCATCTAGAATGACGTTAAAATGTGTATCCAAACTATGTAGAATTTGATCCATGATTCCTAAGTAGGGTACATAGGAAGCATCCCTGAGGTTCAAGCCCAACAGTCGTTCGATCTGATCATCTCCACATCAGTTCACCGCGCCACTCCTAGTGCCGCCTCAAGCGAGTTCCAACCCTTAGGGGTCATTAATTCGATGAGGGTTGGTAACCTCGGGCATAAATGATTCAGGACCCCTGCATCTAGTTGATCATTTCCCACTAGGGTTGAATCCGTGGATATTATGTTTGGGTATAAACCAAAGATTCACAAACATATGAATACGTCTTAAATCTATAAGAGAGTCCCAGATTAGGCAATAATTTCCACCCAAAAAGGGTGCAATGAGCCCGAATTCCCATCCTCTCAACCAATGTGAGTTCTTAAGAGTCGCTGGCCAGACCATCTGGCGAACGCCTGCCTTTGGAAAGCAGGTCCATCAATCATTGGATATGGAGTCGATGGGCGTTTCGTGGCCGAAAACTAGAACGAAACAAAAAATGGTGAACCCAACGTGATTCTTTAACCAAACATGGCGTATTTAACCTAATCTCACCCAGTTCCCCCTTATTCTCTAAAGGAGGGCCAAGCAATGTCATTAATTATGCATGGGATTATGATATTATACTTTGATGGGTTTGTTGCTTGTATTTTCTAAAATGTTTTGCAGGCACTACTTTTAGAACTCCCTTCGATCCAATGGCATCACAAAAGAACTCACAAGTGTGCACTTCCAACGATGCAAGGACGAGACTTCCTCAACAACGGAGGACCCTGTCACCCACCTAGCCTCTTCAACGCTGGGTTTCGAATGCACTGATCCGAGAGTACCACGTGAATGGTACTCTCCCAACAATGGAGGCAGCTATGCACGCCCTCCAATCCGTCAATATTCACCGGTCACCTACCTAGAAGAGGCCACAAAGGCGGATACAGATAGCCCCTGTCACTGTCTCCAACCATTTCGGGAGTCTATCCTCAGAACGGGACAATGCGTACCTCCCTTATCTTAGGGAGCCGGATGTGGTCGACGTTGAGGACTTCATCGCTGTCGAATGGGGGTTCCTCTCTAAGGCCCCCACTGGAAGGCGTCATCACAGCCATGCCACTACTCAACATCCTCACACAGAGGAGGATGTCTCCCCGAGGATTTAGGCTTACGCTCCTTGAGCCCCGACCCCACGGACCGCCTGACGAGGGCGGAATACATACAATCAGGGACCGGTCACCACCTTGGTCCCTGAGGAGGAGCTCTGCTGCCCAGCCATGGAGACGTACAACGAACAGGCACCTACACCTGTTTGATCCTCCCAAGCCTACCATCCAGACATGGCGGCATCACACTAGCTGGCATGCAGACACGCCGAGCTCCATCAAGCCCGTCACTCACGCAGGACGACACTTACCTTGCAGGCACCTCTCCCTGCCCAGGGTCGTGAAGCCCACCATCTTCACTTGGTGGCGACCCGACACCTATAGGACCAGCTCCTGGTAGTTGCTTCAGATGCCCACCATCCTGATATGGTGGAGATCAACAAAGCATGCCACCCAGATGTGGCAGAAAATCAAAGGCGGGCACGTCTCCCCACCCACAAAGGCCACCGACTCGATACAGTGGGAAATCTATATATGTAGGGCCAGCACCCTGAGGGTGCAAGTAAATTCCTCCACCCCAATGTGGAGTCAAATGGAGAGATAAACCGGCGTATCCCGGTACAGGGGCGGATTCGTTCACCTACCCTAACATAGGAGAATTGTCAGTACCCACTGACCACTGGAGGACCAGAGTAGGATATTACTACTATGATACTGGAATGGGCCTTTATACCCATTCCAGCCAAAGATGTCTCTTTACTTATCCTGGAAATGATGGAGGAGTAGGTATCGATCACAGATCATATCTTGCAGGCTTTCCAGAATATAATTGCATCAACGGCAACAACAAGGACTCGGGCTTGTGAACCCGTCTACCCAATTGAGGCGACCCATCTAAGAGACGATATAGCTACCTTGGAGCATATCAGCATCCATGCTTCTACCCAGGAGGGTCTCCGGCTATATTCAGCGATGCAAGGGCAACCGGATTGAGCAGCTTCACTCGTTCCAGCTGGGGGACACCCATCCATCATGATGGATGCTCCAGAGCAGGCATATATCCCTAATAAAAGTCAAGATGTTCGTCGGCGTATCCCGGTAGCATCATGAGACCCAATTAGACAGGGACCCAAAGGAGGTGAAGGTCGTTGTCAGCAGTAGACGGTCTCCATTGTCTGCAAAAGGGTGCCCCGAACTTGCCGAAGGGAGGCGGAAAATAAAGAGAGTGTTCATGAATATGCTCTGCTGGAAGATGGGGTTCCCAACGCCGCTAAACACGCATCAAAGGCTCAAAAACTGGCCCTCCCATTACCATATTATGGGAGCGGCAGTAGCAGTTGCGAAGGTCCTCCCCGCAATGGCGCTACCAGCAGCTCTGAAGCTCCTCCCCAGAGCACCTGTGGGGACTTCCCCTACGGGCATATAATGATCAATCACGAGAGATCCTCTTTTGATGCAAGTCACAAAAACCCCCCACGTGACCAGAATATTGAGCAGTAAGAAGGTCCTCCACTTGTTGTGGTCCACCCTAAAGGTCCTTTCCGTGGTATACACTGCTATCACTCTCTATGAAGTGGGACCACAGATTGTGATGGTAGTCCTCGCTATCATAGTCACAACTACAGAGGTCGTCCCCATAGTGACGACACATCACAACAAGAAGGCCCTCCCCTTGTCGTGGCCTGCCCTGAAGGTCCTCCCTAGGGGTCACGCTGCGATGGAACTCCACGTAGCCAGGCATCAGGTCACAGTGGTAATCCTCGCCACCCTGATAACGGATGTCCTCCCCATAGAGACGTCGAGCAATGAGAAGGTCCTCCCCTCGTTTTGGTACATTCTGGAGGCCCTCCCCAGGATGTATCCCACAGATATTCTCCATGCGGCAGCAGTAATGGTAGTCCTCTCCATTGCCGCAGTTGTGATGGTAGTCCTCGCCACCATGGCGGCCATTGCGAAGGTCCTCCCCACAATGGCCCAAAGCAACAATAAGGGCCTCCCCTTATCGCGGTGTGTCCTGAAGGTCCTCCCCAGGATGCATGTCGAACGTCAAGCCATGATGGTCATCCTCACCATGATGGCATTTATTGTGAAGGTCCTCCTCGTAACGACGCTACGCAGCCAGAAGGTCCTCCCCTTACTGCGACATGCCTTGGAGGTCCTTCCCAGGGTGTGCACTACAAAATTCCTCTATGTAGTGAAGCATCAAGAAGTAATGGTATCCCTCGCCATTACAGCTGTCATTGTGGATGTCCTCCCCATGATGATATACCATTTTGACATGAAGGCCCTCCCCCTGCCGAATCAAGCACCGAAAGGCCCTCGTATGCTGAGGCACTCATAAGGAAGGGATCAAGCATGTCAGATTCCCAGCTTGTCACTAGCAACACCCATCTTCGATCAGGAGCCGTTCCAGGACCGCGTTCATCTTCTGAACCACCTCGGAATCGCCCACAAGACAATTCGATACATACGGGTCCCACTACCTCCGACTACAGTGAGCGCCTTAGTTGGGCTGACCAAGTAGAGGAATCACTGGCGGAGGAGTATGCCGATATGTTTCACCTAAGAAAACAACTGCCAGGAATGATATACCAGTTATGTTTTGGCCCATGGACACCTCTCAGTATGATATACCCAGAGAGTTGTCAGAAGAATGCATGCACGACATCCACCATAATATATGGACGACACTGTGCCGGATGAAATCAAGCTTCCTGCCCTATGATGGGTATGTAGACCACGTCAAGATGATAGGGGACCTCCTGCGTCACATCGACCTGGAGGCCCTTTCCTCGATGTGACAACAACGCTCCGAGAGGCGCAAAGGGAATATGGAGGCAGCTTGCCTCTGTGCACTGCACGAACTGTGCCACCTCATTGGTGATGCTCTCAGTGGAGTTCATATCAGGGTATGGGGGAACATGGAGCTCTTCATTTCACTCCGCTCCCCGCCCAAAAAAAACCCGTTCGATATGGTATCTTGAAACGTCATCACGGAAAGACGACAATCGAGTGGACACCCTGCTCAGGAAAGGCAACACACCCGACAGAGTCGGGCCTTGAGTATGTCCGAGAAGCGTTAGGCCCGATGGGAACAAGCCATTCAAGAAATCCTGAATCAAGCCACTGAGGTCATACAGCAGGCCTCTCACCTAAGAGAGGCCAATCAGTGATCTTTTCTTGCCTCCCCAGAAGGGGTTGATCTACAGGTGAATTCGGCACCCGATCTGGTTCACCCCCGGATGGGGGCACGCGAGATCAGGCAGGTCGCGATAGCCATAACCACTACCGCAATCCAGGGTCAACCCCAGCCTGCAGGGGTGGGGGCATTTTTAAAAACTAATTCTACCATAAGACCAATAAAACTGGGAAGAGACTCAACATCCAGGGAACGGAGCCAACCCCAGCCCTCAGGGCTGGGGGAATTATTACCCCCTCAACAACTACCTCCCCCACGAGAGTCGGTATTCTCTCATCTAGGGAGGACAGTCAGAAGATGAGGTTCCTATCCTATCCCATCATTTGAATCATCATCCCCTCTGAGAGGAAGGCGCATCGTAAGTTCGCATCAAATAACTCTCCGTGTCACCCTTCATCAAGAAGTCCGAGGGAAATCCCAGGTCATGAAAGGTAAGGCTATCTGAAGAAGCGGGAGATCCTCTTCCTATTTGGAAAATGACTTCCCCTCCACCCCGCAATATGCATTCATAAATGCCATAGAGTCTAACCACGTAGGTGACACCGAAGAAAATGAAAATCTGGATGGATCGGGAGATGACGGTTCCGGTCAGGCTGTGACTCACAACGAACCCCCAGGTGTGCACACCCGGAACCAGAAGGCCGCCTTAAATATGGTCGCCCCTTTCGCTAACCTTCCTCCACCTACCCTGATATCTCCCAAAAAGATAAGAATAAAGGAAGGGTTACCCTTAACCCATCCCCCTCTCTCGATAAAAATTAGCCACTCACGCTAGAAGAGAGGTTCACTCGACATGAAGAAGAGATGAAAGAATTGAGGCGGCTTAACGGCGAGCTACTCCAGAGGAACCTCCTTATTGAAAGTGCATCCCAAGAAGAGCCACGTCGTGCACTCCCAGCAAGTGAAACTCAAAGGCTAAGGCTTGCCCTGGGAAATGAAGCACGATCAGGGCTCCTGCCCAATGAGGTGCCTAGTTATTCCAACTACCTAAACGTGGATGATGAATACCAGTATTTCCCTCCACTTAGGAGGCAACTGGAGCAAGTAAGCCCAAACCCTTCGAGGGTACCCCGAACGGAATATGCACCCTTGGTACCGGTCGAGCCGGATCCTCAGGCAATGCCTCGGGCTACGCCTGCCAAGGACCAGGCCCAACAGGATGTAAACCAGGGACTCACCAACACCATCGAGGCACTAACAACTTGATTGGAAGTGATGGAAGGTTGACGCGCTCCGATACAGCCAAAGCGGAAACCCTACCTAGACTGGGTGACCAACACACCACCTCCACCCAATTTTCGGAGCCATGTATTCCCCATATTCAATGGATGAGGTGATCTAGAGTAGCATTTGATGCACTACGCATCTTATTGCGACCCTATGATGGGGACTCCGGAACAACAAGAAGCAGTGAAACTCAGATGCTTCGTACAGACCTTACAAGGATCCACCTTCATCTGGTATACGAGTCTACCAGCCCAGTCAATAAAGAGCTGGGAGGACCTCCAGAAGTACTTTCTGTTCCACTTCAGCTCAACGCTGCCTAAAACAACGGTCAGCGATCTCATGAACTGCAAGAAAAGGGAGAACGAGAGGGTCTCAGATTTCATGGCCAGATGGAAAGGTCTAACCTATTTTCTAAATAGGCCAATGCCTCAAGATGAGTTGCTATCCATATGCATCGATAATCTTAGAGATGATCTACGAACACCACTCATACTTGTGGAGTGCACCACTGGATTCTGCCATCTCTCGGCCATTGCCAAGAGAATTGAGGACTCCCTATAGCAGACTAATTCAAAGTCCTGAATAGCCTCGCAGGATCCTGGGAAAAGATCCCCTAGAGATCAAACATCCGCTATCACACTCAAGCTGGCCCCTGTTCTCGCTCCACTACTTAGGCCTCCACCAAATCGTCAAGGGCCCCCTTCATATCAGTGGCCTCCCCCTCCTAAACAGGACGATCAGAGAGGACCGAAGTGGAACCAATTCGAGGAACGAAGACAAAAAGTATACTCGTTTCGAGATGATCAAGTCAGTTGCTACTTCATTTCTGCCATGAACTGCAACATGCTCCGCCTCCCAGAGCCAAGGAAACCTGAATAAGTAGGCAGCGATGACAGGCCAGATTACTGCCCCTACCATCAGATGTCAGGGTATAATATCCGAGAATGCTTCGTCTTCAAAGACCTCCTGCAGAGGATGGTATATTATGGACAAGTCGAGCTGGGGCCACCCCCAGAGCATGTGGCATGTATCTCTACCACCGACTCCAACAAAGAGGAGGGGTGGAAGAAAGTCACCAGCAAGTAGGGGTAGAAATTTGACAACTGGATGACTCGGAAGACTATCAACCGAGCCCAGGGCATACTCCGAGCTCAACTACAGCATCCGGTGTTGCCACCAATAGCCCCTGAAGCCACAGAGCCGACAGCATCGGCCTCAAAACCCTCCATGATCCGGCCATCCATGCGTAATCTAAGGAGGAAACAATCATAAGAGGAGCAGTCCACGACGGGGCCAAAGTTAGTCCCGACCCTGGCAGATTTCATGCCCCTGAATTTGGCACCACGGGCACTGACCCACCAAACGACATCATCAGAGACAATCGACTAGGTTGAACTGTCAGAGGATGAAGAGCCAATATTTTGTTCAATCAACTCATCCATATCATGGAATCATTCCCTGACGAAGATTACAGTTATGAACCCGATTTCCCTACACGATGAGCTGGGAGGAGGAATCGCAGAGGTAGAGGATACTAGGGGAAGCGCAACCGCAGCCGAAACCAACCCTATAGTTGGACCTCGGCCCAAACCGTCAATATCGCTGAAACCCTTGGGAGAGCCCTTCAACGGACTCAACAGGAGAGGGAATGACCCTCCACTTACACAAGCAGCCACTCTGGCCCTGTTGTTCAGTGATACCCACTAGAGGAGGAGCAAGTGTCTGGTCTCCTAGTGCGCACAAACAGACTGGATAGGCCAAGTCCTCAAAACCCAGGAACACCATCGACATCTGTCCCTACGGCCGGTCCCTCCTCGTCAAATGCTCCAGCTCCCAAAGAACCCGCTAAGAATCTCCCGCCAATAGAGAAGCGCCGACCGCTAGATAAAAAATACGACATCCTTAAGCAGCTGGCATCAGTACCAGCCAAGTTGTCAATCTTGGATTCCCTGGGTTTGTTAGCCGACCTTAGAGAGGTGCTTATCGAAGCTTTGATCAGCCCCCAGGAGTTTCAAGCCGAGGTAGCTACCGCCGAGATTTACCAGACAGAGACTGGCCCGGCTGAATACAGTGCGGTGATTTCCTTCACCGATCAGGATGAAGATTCCATCATGCAAGGACACATCAGACCGCTATATGTGTCCAGCACACTGAATGGTATTGAGATCCGAAAATTATTTATAGACAATGGATTTGGAGTTAACCTCCTTCCCCTATGGACACTCCGTAAGTTGGGCTATAGTGAGGACGATCTAATTCCCTCAACCAAAACTTTTTTGGGTTACGATAAGAGTGAGCAGAAACCAATGGGATAGATTAAGCTAAAGACCCATTTTGGTGACCTAGTAGCCTACATGGAATTCTTGGTGGTCCGGCAGAGCACATCATTCAATGCCATGCTGGGAAGGCCGTGGCTCCATAAGCACATGGTCGTTCCTTCATCCTACCACCAGTGTATCAAGTACTACGTCAATGGACAAAAAGGGATATTGCACACCCACAAGGCCCCTTTCGAGCTCTCTGAGTCCCATTACATCGACCCTGGGTTCTATGAGCAAAACAAAAAAGAAGCCTTTGGTCGACGGCATCGATTGGATCCCCACTCCAAATGGCCTAGAAATGGTTCCTAACAACCCCCTTAGGCAGCTTGAAAGAGATTATGTCATGCCCATCAACCACGTGGAGAGTAGGAGTTCAAGTCCAGACACGCACTTGAATGTCCTCATGACTTCAGCCACAACGACTGAGTGTGACAATGCGGGAACGTCCGCTGACCGTCAATCGGGGGGGGGAAGCTCGAGCAAGTATGCCTGTGACACCTCACCTCCGGACTTCCAAGAGCTCGTGTAAGGAGCTCTATCCTCGTCAGACCAAGAAGATAAGGATTTTCAAGAAGAAGAGGAAGAATATATTAGGGATGCACCTCCGCATTTGAGGAAGGTATCTCCACTACTGTGGACGAACTCAGGGAAATAAAATGGTTACCGAGGAAGACCCAAGGCCCACTCTCATTAGCGCGGCCATGTCTCCCGAGGAACACGATATATATACCTCCTTCCTAAGGAAACCCCAGGATGTCTTCGCCTGTAACTAGACGGAAATTCCAGGACTCGATCCCGAGGTAGCGACACATCTCATGGGTCTTCCAGAAGGCCACGGGGGCTACAAATAGGCCTCTAGAAGGACACACCCCTCACATGCTTCCAGAATATAGGCTAAAGTCGACAAGATAATTAAAGCAGGCTTCATCAGGGAGGTCCAATACCCCATTTGGTTGGCCAACAGCATCCCTGTCCAGAAAAATAATGGGCAAATCTGCTTCTGCATTGAATTTAGAGACCTTAATCGGCTTTGTCCAAAAGATGACTTCTCAATTCCAATCACCGAATTGTTAATTGATGTAACAGCCGATTATGAGGCTCTATCCTTCATGGATGGCTATTCTGGATATAATAAAATCAGCATGGCCTAAGAAGATGAAGAAGCCACTGCCTTCATGGCCCCTCAAAAGGTATTCTATTATACGGTCATGCCCTTTGGTCTCAAGAATGATGGTGCCACGTATCAGCGTGCCATGCATCAGATCTTTAAGCAGTTCCTGGGGAAATTCGTTTAATGTTATGTGGATAACCTAGTGGTCAAGTCCAGATAGCGCTCAGATCACCTTTTGGACCTTGATACCATCTTCAACAATCTTTGACATCATATCTTAAAGATAAACCCCTTGAAATGTGCCTTTGGGGTTACCTCAAGGAAATTCCTTGGCTTCGTCGTACGCTATCGTGGCATTGAAGTCGATCCTGAGAAGACGAAGGCTATCTTGAGCCCTCCACATCCTCGAAATCTCACTGAGCTGAGGGGATTCCAAGGACACCTAGCCTTTATTAGGCGATTCATAGCCAACCTAGCAGGCAAATGATTGCCCATCACCCGGTTGATGAAGAAGGGGATCACGTACCAATGGACGAATGACTGCCAAGAGGCATTTGACAACTTGAAGAAGTGCATCTTAAGCCCATCGGTGCTCATGCCCCGGTTGAAGGAAGGCCTCTCATTATATATGTGACGGCCCTAGAATAGTCATTGGGAGCCTTCCTCGCACAGAAGAACAACGCCGGCAGCGAAAACAGTCTCTATTACCTCAGTCAAACCATGATTAATGCCGAGACTTGATACTCAAATATTGAGAAGAGTTGTCTGGCCTTGGTCTTCACGATTCAAAAGATGCGACATTATCTGAAGTTTCATGAGGTCCATTTGATCTCGCGGAGTAACCCGCTCAAGTACATCCTCAGTCGCCCGATGCTAACTGGATGCCTATCCCGATGGGCGGTCATCCTGCAACAATTTGACATCTGTTTCGTGCCTCAAAAAGTCGTCATGGTCCGGGAATTAGCAGACTTTCTGGAAGAGCACCCTTCAACAGGGACCACTACACCAGACACCGAACTACCTAATGAAGATGTCTTCTCGGTTCAAGAGGAGTTCCCAGCATGGGAAATGTACTTTGACGGTGCATCTAGAAGCCCCACCGGGAAGAGGATGGAGGATCCCAGATTCAACAAAGTGGGTCTGGGGATAATACTTGTGTCCCCAAAAAAGGTAGTTTTCTTGTATTCATTCTTCCTATCAGAGGGATGTACAAACAATGAAGTGGAATATTTTGCTCTCATTGCAGGCATGGAGCTCGCACTCCAAGAACAAGTACAACACCTTAAGGTAAAAGGAAACTCAGAGCTTGTCATCAAGCAAGTCAATGGTGACTATGCTATTAAAAAGGAGGATCTGATCCCCTTATTTGACCATGTCTAAGGGCTAATGGCCAAGTTCTCCACAGAACCGACATTGACTTATATTCCCCAGTCCCAGAATGCTCAGGCTGATGCATTAGCCAACACGGCCACAACCCTAGCCGACCCGGACCGAGATGAAACGGTCATCATCATTGATCACCATCGAATGGTATTTCCATTTTTTCAAGATAGATGGAAGAAATCCACGAAGTCAGTCCTATCCCCAAGCCATTTGCTCATGCACTGGGCTAGATGATCCCCATTGCGAACTACCTTCAATGGGGAGAGCTTCCATCAGACAGGGCTGAACGAGAGCAGATACAGAGAAGGGAAATCAATTTTGTCCTATATGGCGGCGCGGGTCAGCAAGAGGTCCTCTACAAACGAGGTATCGATGGAGTGCTCCTTCGATTCATTTACGGAGAAGAAACGGCTGCCTTCATGACTGAAGTACATGCAGGAGCGTGTGGAGCACATCAACCAAGGACGAGGCTTTCCCATCATGTTCGAAGGCTTGGGTACTACTGGCCCACAGTGGCACGTGGCTGTGAGCGTTTTACTGCAAAATTCCATTCATGCCTGATTAATGCCAACTTCATACACCATCCCCCAGAGTTACTTCATCAAGATAAGTACTCCTAGATGTTTTCCATCTGGGGGATGGACGTCGTGGGACCATATCCTCCCGCCATGGCCAAACAACTAAAGTATATCCTCACGACAACCGACTTCTTTTCCAAATGGGTAGAAGCCATACCCCTCAAGGAAGTCAGGGCAATAAATATTGGCAGCTTTGTGAAAACCAATATCATCACCAGATTTGGTGTCCCTCATACTATACTGACGGACAACGGCACCAATTTCTGCTCTGCTAAGTTGGAAAAGCTATACCACGAGTATGGTATCAAGGCTAACCACTCGTCCCGCTACCATGAAGCGGCCAACAGACAGATAGAAGCTTTCAGCAAGACCCTGTCCAACATCCTCCAGAAATTGTTGGACAAAGACAAGAATTCATGGCCGCATAAACTCCTCCATGCATTGTGGGCTTATCAAAGCACAATCTGCACCACTACTCAATCTACCACATACTCATTAGTGTATGAAATAGAGGCGGTCCTTCCCTTTTAACTCCAACTTCACTCACTCTGTGTTGCCATATATGATCGATTATCTGATAATGAGCAGTCACAAAAGCGGCTAGGTGAATTGGAACATCTAGACGAGAAGCGACTGCACACTCTGCACCACCTGGAAGTGTACCAGAACTGGATCGCACGAGCCTTCAACAAAAAGGTTCTCCTCGGGTCTTTCTTGGAAGAGAATTAGAGCTGGTCCTTAGGACCCCAATGATAACTGGAAAGAAGCCTCCAAAGCTGGAGCCCAAGTGGGAGGGACCATATGTTGTATATAAGTTCTACTCCAATGGATCATATGCCCTGATCTCCATAGATGGGCAATTCACCACGGCTCCTACCAATGCGAGATTCCTAAAAAAGTATTTCGCATAGAGACCAAGAATTATTCACGTCATCACTGCAGGACATTAAAATGCATGGAGTTCGTCCTTACCGCACGATGATTAACTGCACGGATGAGGAAAAAAATGAGATGTACTCATCATCCGAGCTGTATGACGTTAAACTGCCAAGAACCCAATGGTCCAAACTCTATGACCTTAAACTAAGAGTATTTTGTCCTCACCACATGATGTTAAACTGCACGGACAAGGTGATTTAAAAATTCCTTCTTTCCCCCATGTATGGACCAGACCTGCACAAGGTGTACCGTCTTTCAGAGAACTACGTGAGGCTTGATTCCTGCCCTCGCAGGATACATAGTGACACCAGAATTCCACACCCTGGTCTAGCCACCTCAAAAATAAAAATAAAAATGCCCATTCCCCCATATACGAACCAGACTTTCACGGGGTGTATTCATGTCCTAATAACATGACGTTAAACTATATGGACTTCGTCCTTACCGCATGATGCTAAACTACACGGATAATAAGAGTTAAGAATTCCCCTTCCCCTCGTGTATGGACCAGACCTGCACGGGGTGTACTCATCGTCCGAGCTGCATGACGTTAAACTACAAAGAACCCAACGATCCAAACTTAATGACCATCAACTAAGAGTATTTCATCCTCACCAAGTGACATTAAACTACATGGAATCTAATAATACCCCCCATCCCAACCACATCAAATTAAACTGTATGGACTCCGTCCTCACCACATGACATTAAACTGCACGGATTCTAGAGAACTATATACGGCTTGATTCCTACCCTCGCAGGATACGTAGTGATTCCAGGATCCCCAGTCCTAGCCCATCCCCCTGAATAAAAGATAAAAAAATGCCTTATTTTTCCCGTGTATGGACCAGACTTTCACGGGGTGTACTTCTTCCAGAGAACTACATACGGCTTGATTCCTGCTCTCGCAGGATATGTAGTGACGCCAGGATCCCCAGTTCTGGACCAGCCCCCTGAATGAACAAAAAAAATAATGCCCTTTCCCCCCATGTGGGAACTAGACCGGCACGGGGTGTACTTCTCATCCTTACCACATGATGTTAAACTACATGGACAATGATATTAAAAATGCCCCCTTCCCCCATGTACGGACCAGACCTACACGGGGTGTATATCTTCGTCCTTACTGCATGGTGATAAACTGCACGGACTTCGTCATGGCCCACCCAAGACACATGGTGATACGAGATGGAGATACTCCTTGCACATTTGGATGCATCCTCTCCATACATCAGACTCCACGACCTGAATAATTATGGATTTTCATAACCACTCACGGCCATCAGAAGTGGAAAGTCATTGACCCGTGGACACCTTTGGATGACTATGCATACCATTCCCTCAGCGACTCTGCATAATGATAGCCACTGGCCCGTCTACCAAAGGCAAGATTTCCACAGGCGACACTCTTCCTAGCTTAGTATGCTTACCGGCCCCAGAGCCCCCATATTATACCTCCTAACACAGAATTTTATGGTGAAGTGGTTTACAAGTTCATTCCCCTCTTCACATCCAGGTGTTGCTAGGGTACCCTTATCTGGCTAGCCTGTGTGTCTGTCAGTGGTTCACATAGCGACCTGCATTAACAAACATCAAGCCAGGACTAGGCTACTTTGACTCAGCGGACAATTGCATTAAATATGTTTCTTGTATACCCAGACACCATTATCCCCACATGCCGAACTCGGCACTGTGAGCAATCGCGGATTTTCATAATCATCCATGGCCATCAGAAGTGGAAAGTTATCAACCCGGGGACACCTTTGTACGACTATGCATACCATGCCCTCAGTGGCTCTGCATAATTATAGCCCCCGACCCGCCCATCAAAGGCAAGATTTCCTCGGGCGGTACTCTTCATAGATCCGTACGCCTATCGGCCTCAGAGCCCCCTCACCACACCTCTTGATCCAGGAAAACTCAATGTTTTAGTTTAAAACCTTCATCCCCCAACTTATTTCAAGTATATCAGAACATGTTGACTCATTTATCCTTCGAGTGACTACAGCAATAGTCACCCAATGGTACGAGCTCTATGACTGATAAACTAGGAGTACATCATCCTCACTACATGACATTAAACTGCATGAAATGAAGGCCCACCCCCATGCAAAAAAAAGAGAGAAAAGATCAGCACAGGGGGCTCTTTGAAACTCAACAAGAAACTGGGGACGGATATCCCTGACATGTCTAGACATTCCCCTACAAAATGACAGACTTCATGGATCGGATAATTATGGATCTTCATAACCATTCCCGGCCATCAGAAGTGAAAATTTATCGACCCGTGGACACCTTTGCATGACTATGCATACCATTCCCTCAGCGGCTCTGCATATTGATAGCCCCTGGCCCGTCTACCAAAGGCAAGATTTCCACAGGCAATACTCTTCCTAGCTCCGTACGCTTATCGGCCTCAGAGCCCCCATATCACCTTTCCTAATCCAAGAAGCCCCGGAACCATGATTTACACCAATCAAACCCCCCCCACTTCTAGGGCATGTTGAGGTATTCAAGCCCAGTTACATTCTGATGAAGAGCAGCCATTGCAGAAATACCCCTCGTCCTCACTTCAAGACGTTAAACTGCATAGAAACCTTCAAAAAAGCCTCTTGTCCTTGCCGCATGACGCTAAACTACACAGCATATGTTCCAACCATATGACGATAAATTACACGGTCATACTCGTCATGGGTTCAGTGGGAAATAGAGTTTTTTCCCCATCCTTCAGTGCACGGGTCGGACCTGCATGAACCACCGCCTCACACCAACATGAGAAAGAATTACTTCACCTGTTCTTGGGAAGTTAAGTCTAGATATTTCCCCCATATTTAGGCACCCTCTCACAATAATCCATACTCTATACTCAGAAAAATCCAAACTCTCATAAGCCACCCCTGGTGGTCCTAAATATCAATTTCCCTGAAGTTTCTTGGCTATCAAAAGTGGATAGTCTTTGACTTAAAGACACCTTTCTATGACTATGTATACCATGCCCTCAGCAGTTCCAGATATTGATCACCCCTGGCCCGTCTACCAAAGGCATGATCTCCTTAGGCAATGCTTCTCTCTGTATGCCTCTTGGCCTTTGAGCCCCCATTTCTATCCTGGGGTTTGGGAACCCTCTGAGCTACAGTTTTCCAACCTCTTCCACAATCCTACCTGAATGTGGCGGAACGTCTTTGACAAGATTACGGAGAACCAGTAGAAGTTGTTCCATTTTAAATGATGTCCCAGATGCATGACTTTAAACTGCGCCAAGCCTCGAACTTCCCTTACTCTAACTAAATGTGTAGGGAAGTGGTCTCCTGACCACACTCATGATTAGTACGGATGCGTCCAAAACCCTTTCAGATGTCACACTCCTCTTCTGAACCATCCTTGGTGGTTTTCATAATTTTCCAAGCCACCCATTGTGGTTTCCATGAGCTGGGATTCCATGAAGTACGCTAGCCATCATAAATGGAAAATCATTGACTTAAGAACACCTTTGTATGACTATGCATACCATGCCCTCAGTGGTCCTGCATATTGATCGCCCCTGGCCCATCTACCAAAGGCAAGTTTTCCTTAGGCAACGCTCTTTCTACCTCTGTACGCCGATGCGGCTCCCATGCCTTGAGGCATGCCCTGCCTTCCGTTCAAATTTAAACATGTTCCCCCCACGTGCATCTGAATAGTATTTAGACACATCTTTTAATCAGATGAACCCCATTGGGGCCCTTGCCCCACCATGTTTGGTCAAATCTATTTGACCTAAAACATAAATAATAATAGTCTTGTCGGCGAGAATTTAAACCACTCACAAAAGAAAGAGGCACAAAGCCTATTAGGCCGAAAACCCGAGAAGGGTGACCTATGAAAAAGTCGGGTTACACCCGATGGGTCCACACTAAATGGGCCCAGGAAAAATAAGGGCATTAAAAGAAGAAAAAGACAAAAACTTTGTGGGGTTTTCCTACAAAACCCTACCAATAGTCAGACTATGCTCGCTGGACCCCAGGGTCCAGGAAAAATTTAGAGCTTCATTTATTTTTAGTCCTGGACTCGGATTATTCTATGTTCAGGGAATTAACATATGCAGCAATCGTACCAAATAGTTTCTATCACAGGAAAAGTCGACAAGGGCACTAAGGGGAAATGTTTCTTTGTTCCATAACAATGTGGGTAAGAAGGGAATCCATGATCCGGAGCCTTCTCTAGTGCGAAAGGTGATTACAAGAGTTTTTCAGCAGATTCACAAAGTTGTATCAAGCGCTGGTGAGAATCCTCGAATGTCTGAGATAGATTCTACAGTAATTCCATCTCAGCTTCTGCACCAGCCTGCAATTCTTCTGCCTCCTGAGCTGCCTTTGTTCTTGCCTTTATTCCTCCTCCATCCGCCGCTCCCCTTCTCCGGTCATGGCCACCACATTGGCCTCTTCCTGCTGCAGCCGCTGTATCTCATTCCTTAGCACCTCCAGGTGAGAATGCTGCTCAATAACTTCTCTCTGAAGCCTTGCGACGAACCAGTCATGGTCATGAGCCTCTGTTAGGCAGAGCTGTCGAGTTGCAGAAAGGTAGGCTTCGGATTGGGAAGCAGAAAGGCAAGATTCGTAATCACCTAGCCTCTCCCGATCAGCGACTACCTGTTTGACTATGTCATAAACACCATGATAATCAAATCCATCAAATCCCAGCAACATAAACAAATTGCATAGCCTTGGTAATTTGGTCGGCATCTTGACCAAGGGCGTTTGAGAGATCAGTCTCAAAATTTTCTAAAAATCCCTTTGGCGAGCGGGTCGAAGGCTAGAGAGGACCTGTTGATTGGGCTCAGAATCACTCCCAGATGAGGACACATATTCGGGGATGAACGTAACCAAGGAGGGACCTGAGGTGGCCTCGCCCGCAAACTCTGGAATTGTGGCAGCTTCGACCCTGACAGTTGTGGTCATAGGAACAGCCGGGTCTAGCGACATAATCGTTAGTGACAAAGGTTATGGTCCTAAAGCCTGATAGTTAGTGAGACAGATGAATTACCCCAATTAGAAAAGGGAAGAAAAAGGAGTTAGTTGCAAGATACCAGGGAACTTACTCCTAATCAATGAGGCGTCGGCATCCGCAAGCTCTGCGCTGCCACGACAGCCACACGAAGAGGATGCCACATCTTTGATATGAAAGGGAATCCGGGGAGCCCCCAGAGGGTTCTAGGGCCTGAGTCCATGCCTAAGGCCATCAGTATCCAAAGTCGTCCCCAAGTGGTCGCCTACGGAGACCAAGCTCGAAGAAATCACTCCCCTGATGAACAAGATAATGGCCCGCTCCGGGTTCCCAGCAACTGGATTAATGGCAGGCTCTTCCTCCATCATCACGGGATCTGTTGGACCTGGGGTGGTTGGCTCCATCAGATCTGGACCCCCCTCAGTGATCATGGGAACCCCGTCGTCCTCCTCAATTGAAAAGGTTATCTGATCAGCAGGGGTCTCGGATACTAGTGGTTCTTTCTCTGGCATATCTCTGACTGATAAAGGTGGGAGTAAAGCGTCCATATCGTCAGCCCCTCCAGTAGGGCTCACCATCTCATCGCGCCCAGTCATGGTTATAGGTGATTCCGTAGGCGGCAAGGAGGTGGAAGGTAGAATCACTTGGGTAGCCACAGCCAGATCCCCGAGTGGTCCTGCACCATACGTCAAACAGTTAATGACTGATGAAGTCTAAGAATGCAAGTTGGCGGTTGAGCAAACAGGAAGTCATGATTACCCGACATTCCATGTTTGAGTCGTTCCAATAAACAGAACGTCTGTTTCCATCTCTGGATCTGCCCCGGGGACAGTTCACCCAGAATTATGGAAGGGATGGGAGGAGGAAAGACCCCAGCTGATTCTATGATGGTCGCCTCCATGAGCTCAGCTACGCTAGGGGATCCTTCCCCGATGACCCCTATGGGCGAAAGCACATTCTCCCCTGCCGCTGTACCACAAGGGGTATACTTCGGAGAAGGAATCACCCCCTAAGGTTCTTCAACACCCTGCATAAAAGAAAGAAACCTTATAACATCCACAATAAAATGGGGAAAAGTAAGAATGGGCGAGCAGAGCAACCTCTTCTTTAGGGTCAGACAATTCATGATGTCTAATCTTCATGGACACCCGGATTCTCCCATAGAGACAATTCCGGAGTGAATGAATTTATGTGTCCATCTCCTTTAATGAGGTGACTATTTCATCTAAATCCTCTTTCAACTGTAAGTGGGGTGGAGTGAAGATCGTCCCGATACCCAGAAGTTTAAGAGGGCCTGTTTGAAGAAATGCCCAAACTTCTTCATCTGAACCACTGACCCTTAGGTCATCCCGAGTCCTCCAAGCCTCTGGGAATGCGGCCATGGCATGAATCGCAGACCGGGGAGGATCATCCTGAGAAGGTCGGGTGGCGGTAGAAGCAGGTAAGGGCACCAATGGTCATATTTGTGTTTCAGATCCCGCCACCACCGTAGAACTCTCTGGGGCTACCTATGGATGGGACCTCATAGGTAGGGAGGGGAATTCCCTTGCTCCAGCTATGACAGGGAGATCATTGAAATCAGCGCCCCCTGATGAGCGGTCACTTCTTTCTTTCTCCTCATTAGTAATCGGGTGCATCATGGCCTGGACTCGATGCATCAACACCGCATAACCCTGGCGTGCGTGAATATAGACCTCAAGGTCCCGGAGATATCAAATGGACCTCTCGGGGTCCGTGTCATAAATAATGTCAGCGGGAGCATATTTGTATCCCAACCCATCAAAGGCTACCTCTGATTCTTGAATATACTACCACAGAGGACGGGATTACTAGCTGCAAAAGGCTGACCGGGCTTTGAATTCATCCCATTGGCCCCAAGCCGTTGGAAGGGCAGCATTAGCGAGAATAACTACCCCCCTCCGGGTAGCCTCATGGGCATGAGAGGATACACCCCTCTCTGTTAAAATCTTCCCCGGAAGCATGGGACCAGTAGGGTGACGAAGGATTTTGCCCGGCCTAGTTGGAGCACCATCCTCATTTCGCTTCCTTTTCCCTTTTGATGGCTTGGGACTTGAGATGGTGGGCACCAATGTCCCTATCTGGCCATTTGGGTATGATTGTACACAGGAGTCAGCATAATGCTTAGATAAGAAAGGCATGGAATCCGCAAGCACGGGGGTTATAACCTCACAGTCGGTGTCCTCCCGAGTAAACATTAACCACAGTTGTCTGGCCTCCATTAAATGAAGATTCTTGTGGGCACCATTAAGCGCCGGGGGGACACTTTGCTTGGAAGCATCCAAATTGAGGCCCAAATCGGTAGGGCGCATACCCCTCACAGATCAGTTCTCCACTAATACAAGCCACCAGAATACCCTCTCGGAGGAAGAGAAGGTAGCCCCGCTTTCCAAACTCTTCAATTATGGGATTCATAATTGCGCCATCCAGGGAAGAAAACGGATGAAAATTAAAATAGTCATAATTTGAGATTCGACTTGATAGCAGACGCATGTTCGAAACCGTCTGTTGACTATCTTTCTCTTGGGTTTCCCACTCTTCGGGCATAACCCCACTGGTAAGTTGCAAGTATGGCCAGAATATGGTGCTCAGAATCTAAAGAGGGTTGATGAAGGTGTAACAGTTATTGATGTGTACACTTAACCATCCCCAGAGAATTTGGAAAGGGCCATCCACTCGGTTTGGTCAGCTCCCGTCAGTGATATTACCAAGCAACCGGTAAATACTGGCCAGTACTAGGACGGCTAGGTTGATAACGTTACTGGTATCCAAGTGTGCTGCCATGACAAAAGTAGTGACCTTCATGCCACCAGCCTCACGTACGGGTAATAACCAGTCACTTAAAAACATGGCCAGAAAAGCTGCCAGGTGTAGCAATCGATCGACATCCGGAATAATCTCCCAACCCCAGCCGTGAAAATCACCTCTCTCCAAATTCATCCAATATCTGCCCCCTGTTTACGGGACTCCATAGAAGGGGCAAGCCATGGGCCTGCATGGGAGAGCTGCTGATTCGTTAGATTTTTTCTCTCTCACAATATCCTTGACCCATTCATGGTATAGGAAGAGCTATTTTGGAGACGTATCCTCTGAGTGCTTCCGAGCCTGGTTAATAAGCTGCTTCACTAGGGGGGGAGTCCTCTCTTCGTTCTCCCACATAGAAGAAGGAGGCAGGAACTCGTCATACATATTCCCAACGACGGGGACCCCTGAAATCTGAAAGACGTCCCATAGGCTAATGCACACTTCCCCATGGACCAGGTGGAAGGTGTTGGTCTCCGGGCTCCAACGACTCATAAGTTGCTGGGCGAGGGCTTGAGGCCAGTGGGTATAGGTTTGGGACACCCAGGCAGCTTCATACAAGCCCACGGCTCGTAACTCTTCCCCAAATTCTGCGCAGCTCTGGTGAACCCAGAAGGGCCCCCCCCAAATCCAGTGACTTAAATGCTCCCCCGGGTCGGAGATCATGATTCGCTGGCCAGCCATGCTGGTCGCTTACCAAGGCATTGTGAGCAATACTCCGATAGAAGTGGATTGTTTCTTCCTGTCGACGTGGTTCACCATTTGTAGATACTGGAAGGTGATTCAACACAGATCCGACAGCTATACCCCTTGAGCCAGGCCACCTGCCGGCAGGTATCACGAACTGAGGGATAGTGGCTGTAAATATCCATGCTTCAGGATTGTTGTCATGAGATGGTTCTGGAATCGGGGTATCAGACAAAAAACTGAACCCATAGGCAGGAAGGCTATTAGAAAAATGATACTCTTCCTGTGATTTAGAGAGCTGATTTTCAAGGAAGGAAGATGGTAGGGAGTGGAAGACTACATCTTTAACAGAGCTAGCCATGTCCTTCGGGCGTTGATCAGCGATTGAGAGGGGCTCTACAGCAGGACTCGGCGTAGAACGAGGGGGAACCATATTTTATCCCTGCACAATGAGAGCCAAAAATTGGTTAGTCCGGAATAAAAATCTGGACAAAAATAACCAAATGAATGTTTAAGGAGCCTTCATAATCAAAATCTGCAAGGAGGCCTTGGAGGATGGTTCCTGATGATATCATCCCGCAAACCATCCCTTCGCGAAATCAGTCCACGAAGCCCTGGCCCGTGGAGCATTGGCCAGGAAACCACAAACCATGTCGCTCTGCAGAATTTCAATCCCAAGTTTATTCGGAAGACTCAGATACTTTTTAAAGTTCCAAAGCTTTTCTTATTCCACGGAGCATCGAAATCGCGAAGCAAGTTCTGCCATAGCCCGTCATCACTTAATTTTTAATTAATTAAGAGTAATGGTTAGTGGTTGAGAAGTCGATTCGTGGGTGAAGTCGACTGTGAAGAAGGAATGGTTCGCGGAGGATTGTTTCTGGTTCACGGACGAGGCACTTCATGAAAGAGAGGACCCACGGAGGCGAAGTAGCTATGGATTCGCAAAGAATTTGGTAAAGGACAAGTGAAGGGCTCCCCGTATTTATAGGCGTGGTCCCCTACTTGGTCCACCTTTCTATCGTAAACCATCCTAGTTTCAGGACTATTTTGAATTGGAATGGCCTCCTCTTCATTTCGATGGGGGGCATTTGTTGGTTCCTGAAAAAATCCTCAAAGGAAATTTTACCCAAATCCCCCAAAGAATTGGGCGAGTAATCAAAGGGACACAAACAGGACTGGTCTGCGAACCGGTCCCATGGAAGCGCAACATGGTCAGGCCCCATGAGGCACCCCCTCCGCGAACCATTGTCATTCGTGAAATGGAGGCGGAGAGCCTCCGCGGTCATGAGGCAGGATAGTCGCCAGTCCGGTTCACTATCATGAACCGCCCCCACAGCGGACCGCGTCGACCGGTTCAAGCCGCACCCACTGTCATTCAGGGAATAGAGGCAGAACTCTCTGCAGCCGCAGAGCACTCCCTGAGTTCGCCTCGCGGAGAGGGGGAAGCATTCAATACCCACCGCGAATCGCAGATTGACCAAGACAGATGTGAACCAGGTATTTGGTTATGGGCCTCCGCCAAAGGTTCTGCATGGCCACAGATTCGTCCCTTTCCCCACTCTATAAAAGGATACCAAGGGGGAAAGAAAATTGAATCGGAGAACCAGAATCGGATTCGGAAAGATTGTAGATTCGGAAGAAGATTGGTTGAAGGAAGGCTTCGGATTTCACAAACAGAAAAATTCTCATCCGCGAACCACAACAGGTATATTAATTAAGAAGGAATTGGAAAACGCATAATAATTTAGTGAACTGTGAACCTAAAATAACAAAAAAAAAAGGAGAACCGCAAACCATACCCCCTCCGTGGATGACTTCCCCGCAGACTAGAGAGTTTATGCCTCTTTTCCCATCTGTCACACCGTGTAGCACTCTCCTACACGGGCGAAGCCCTGACCGATGAGACTTCGACCGACGCTGCCCTTGGCCGCCGCTGCCCACATGGAACCCTCCGCAAACCACCCTGGTTCGTGGATTGAACCCGAAGCCGTAAACCACCCTGTTTTGCGGGATGCCAATCAGTCCGCGGACCACCCTGGTTTGCGGACGGCTTCCCTAGCCGCGTGGCCCTTCCCAACACGAAGGGCGCCACCACCAATACCTCTTGGTGGCTCGCCAAATACTTCGGTGTTATCACTTCCAGAGCCAGGTAAAATCCCTCCGATCTAGCCAAGTATTCTGCGACTCCCTCATTGGCCTATTCATCGGCCCTGAGGTGAGGCATCCACCAGAGCCACCGGACCCACGTGGTGTAACTTTTAGGCACATCAGCGCACCATTTTGAGTTCACATACCCACGGTAAACAGGGGAAAAGGGGTTTCCCTGACCCTTGGGCAGATTTCCGAAGCATTCCTGGGTTCACATTCTCATGGTAATGTGGAGTCTGAGCTCGGGAATCCCCTTTCTTCCCCTCCACTTTTTGAGGGTTCCTCGAATATGATAAAATAGCCATCATAAGGAATCCCTCGTGCACTGCAAGAGAGGAGATGGGCACATGAGCACCCCCTTTCTCTCTCCCACTGGGCTTTGTCGCCCCGAGCATCCATCTCGGAGTAAGCCCCGACCTTCTGGGCCTCCTCAGAGTGTAAGACCAAATCCATCACCCCAAGCATCCACCCAAGAGTAAGCCCCGACATTATGGGCCACCCTCATGCATAAGCCCCACTCCACTTCTCACGGACGCACCTTTCATGAGGTGATCCTCTAGTCCCTGCTCCCTCTTGTTTCTCACACCGAGCATGACTCAAATGGGCTTAGAGTAATCATCGACCATGACATCCTCATATGGGCCTCCTAAGAGTGTAAGTCCCAATCCATCACCATGGGCCTCCTCAAAGTGTAAGCCTCAATCCATCACCATGGGCCTCCTCAGAGTGTAAGTCCCAATCCATCACCATGGGCCTCCTCAGAGTGTAAGTCGCAACCCATCACCATGGGCCTCCTCAGTGTGTAAGCCCCAATTCATCACCATGGGCCTCGAGCCATGAACCTACATTTAAATTTGTCACAACACAACCACTTCATCAACCACTGCATTTCCACAATCATCACATTGTTTCTTTCACAAACTCTTCACTTCCAATCACTCCAAACTTCTCCATCATCACTATATCCTGAATTCAAGCCACACATCATCAAACCCCAAGCCCTTTTCCAAACATCACTCATCACTGAAAAAGCAGTCGATTTATAAGAAAAATTCATTACTTTAGAGAACAGTAGAGGCAATCTACCTTCACTATTGAGGAACCCATTTTTGTCACCACTATCATACAGAATCTCATTGTCCTCTTCATAGTAGTAGATGTCATACCACCAAAATTAATTTCACCAAAAAAACTTTTGTCCAAAGGATTTTACTCTTATATTTCATCCAAGATTTATAATTACCATTATAAATGATTCAAAAAACATTACAGATGAATCATGTCACCTTTACATCACCCTATTTCATTCACATATCATTTATTATACCTTTGTAAAATACTCCATAACCAGCCAAGCTACCCATACAAACTCATATTCTGCACCAAACATAATAATTCACAACCATTCTAAAATAAACCAAGGCCCCTTCAGGATTTCTAAAAAATCAAATAAAATACTCTAAAAAATCAAATGATATTTCTAAAAAAACTACCATTGAGAATCTAGTTTTGTATTTTAGGAATTTGGAAAATTCCTATGATTTTTTTTAGAGATAGGTACTGAGACGACATGTGTTTCTGACGCTCTGCGATCCTTGAATTATGGTTATAGAAATATTAAATATATTTTATATCAGTATCATTTGGTTTTCCAGAAAAGTGAAATAAATATCAAAACGAGTCATAGATTAGAAATATGAGACCAAGGTTAAATATTGAGTTAATATTTTACCCTAAGAGTGACCTATAGTTGCTCGGCATGGGACATCTGATATAGGTAGCTATTGGTGAGTGGATTTAATTAAATAATAATAATTTATTTTAAAAAATAAATAAATGACCTAAACCATTTTACTCTATAAATAAACTGGTATGGTGATTCTATATTTTTATCCATATAACCCTAGGATCATTGAGAGTGGCTTCCACTCATTCTTCATTGATGGATTGGGATCGGAGAATGACGGGTGATCAGATCAAGTATAATCATGAGACGAGCGATGAATGTAGTGGAATCATCACCTTCATCACCAAAATATGCATTCTTCACCAAATATTAATCCAAAATAAAGGTAGGGATCATCATTTTTTTCCTCCCTTTTTATTAAAATATTGAGCACATATTTTATCTTCTTTTGATCTATAAAAATTGTTCTTTACAGAGGTCCCCAATTTATTAATTATATTCATCCATTATAATTATTCTCTTCTTCCACATATTACCACCCTATTTATATATTATTTTTCCATGAACACTTATCCAATGATGGTTTACTTTGTTCTTGTGATTTTTTCCTCTTTGTTCACCGCATTCCTCATCGTTGGCCAATGGGGCTATGGTTCAACTTTTTCAGGGCAGGTTCAAGTGTAGTTGAACCCCTAGATTCATTATAGTAGCACGAATGACACACATATCGATGGTTAGTGGACGTATTAAGGAATGAGTGATATAATGTTTTATAAATGAATCAAATTAGTACCATGGGTGTGGGTTTATGATCGAGGATATGATCAAGGTGTGACATGGATGGTGGTTGATTTAAGGTGATTTGGGTTTTGATCACGAATCCAAATTATTCTAGTTGAACTGCGGCAATAACATGCGGTGAGATGGGATCAGTTCTGAGTAGAGGTCATGACGCAGATGTTGGTTGGAGTATACATGATGGTGGTCATACTTGGATCTCCAATGAGGTGGTCAAATATGGTAAATGCAACAAGTGTTATTATTATTTTTAATAATAATATTATCTTTTTTTAAAATCTTTCGGTTTAAAAAATTAAATTCATTTAATTTAATAAGGTAAATTTTATCTTTTTTAATAGAACTAATTTAGAAGAATAATTTTTTAAAAGGATATTAATTTATAATTTTGAATTGATGAAGAAGTTGTTGTGCCACCCTATAAATGACCTAGAGTGCAGAAGGATATGATTTTGTATATTTTAATATTATTATTATTATTAATGATTGAAAAAAATCCAGGGAGATTCTTAAAGAGTGGGGTATCCTACACCATGTTTGGGTTCTCCAATGAGGGCGAGGTTCCCATAGGTAGACTCCCTTCTATCTAAAATAGTACCCAACTCATGGATTTTCATGACATAAAAATTTAATGAAAAATTCACAAACACATTCTCATAGTATGATGTTATTAAAACTATTTAAAAATTAAAATATAGGAAGAGAAATAAGAATAAAAGTGTATAAAATTTGATACATAAAAAATATTGAATCATAAATAAATAGTTAAACATATAAAGTAAATTTTTGTTTGACTATTCAAATTTTCTTTTCGTCTTACATTGATTATCATTTTTAATATCCTACAAAGTTGAACTGTCTCTTCTGAATTATGTGTTGACTTCCTCAGTTATATAAAGTCCTTATTGATTTAATTAATGTTATAAATGTCTTTGTAAATTATATGATAAGTAAAATGTGAGAAAATTTTCACAAACTAAAAAAACATAAAGTTACTATAGTTTCAAATACATAACTTACATCAATCAGTCAGTTACATAATTTAAAGTCATATTTAAATTAAAAGTGATGAAATTAAAAATGAATTTCAATATATTAGAATTTATTTTATAATATGATTACATTTAGTGTAATGTTAAAGTACTGTAATATTGATTACAGACTTTGAACTATTATTGAAGATAACCATGAAGATTTGAGGATAAGGGAACCATTAAGAGTTTTTTATTACAGTCTTTGACAAAACATTGATATAAGAGTTAGATTTATAGTAATATAGAACCATAAACATGATATTAAAAACTTATTAGAGAAAATTGCGGTCCACCTTTATTTATTAAAGTGTTATTGAAGAGGTTAAATACTATTCATCATGAAAACATGACGCATAAACAAGAAAAGGAGGCTTGAGAGATGCTATTTAACTGACAAAACATTAATAAATAAAACTAAAAGGTGAAAGTATAGTGAAACAAAGCCATATTTCAATGTTTAGACTATATAGTGGGTGTGAAATAAATACAACAAGGACTGTCTAATTGCTTCCTTAAAATAGAAGGCTTTATTGGAAGTTCTATTTTGTGTGAGTATTTTAATTTGAATCAGTTTGGATATTCTCATAATCATATTCCTAGAATTTCAAAGTTTATACTAATGATATTATTAATTTTAATTACTCTACACATGCTAGAATAGAAAATTAAACTATATAATATTGTATATGGTTTTTCTAAAAGAATACATATGAAATATATCTAGTGTAGAATAATTTGATCAACATAGATAAAAAATTATAGATCACATGGAAATAATGAAAATAATCTATTGGTAAAACAATAAGTTACATATGATATCAATTAAAGTACATTAATATTTTATCAGGTTACCTATGATATGTAATAGGACATATCATATGTAATTGATATCATTAGTATAATTTTTTAGTTTACATATCATCACTAGAATAGAAAAGGTATTTCTGATCACTTCCTTTGAATGTAAGGCTTTGTTAGAAGAGCTATTTTGTTTGAGAATTATGATTCATATCAGTTTGGTTGTTCTTATAATTATTTTTCTGAAATGGAAAAGTTCATACAATGTATAATATTTAGTTTAATTCATCTACATGTGTCAAATTTCATAGAATGTAATCATATTATCCAATTCCAAGGCTGTTATTATAGTAATTTAATTGAAATTACTTAATAATGGAAGGACACAAATTCTTCTTACAATATGTTATATAAAATGATTAAATTGTGAAAATTTGAATGTACTAAAATTCAATAGTTTATGGAATTTATTTTTACGATCATGATATAATAGTACCCTATAATAGTATAATGAAGCTAAATTTTATTTTCAACAACTTGAATTGAAGTAAAAAAGTTATTTATTTATTTTTCTTATGTTTAGTTATTTCAAAAATTACTTTATATAATATCACATAGTTTAAAAAATACCTTTAATCATATTAAATGAATACCAGTGATCATATATTATTTCATAGTTTAAAAGAAATAGTTAATTCATATCATTATTCATGTTATATGCATGAGTGGGGTATGATATAAAATGTTAATTTTTCATATAAATAAATTTTTTTGTCAATATAAAATTGAAACGGGAAGGAAAATAGATAGTTCATATTATTGGGTATGAAGAAAACATTTTTTATAACGCCCTAATCCTAGTTACCCAGAGTCGGTGCATTATTACATAACATTGGCATGATCATAAGAGATCATATCTCAAAATACCGATTAGTTTAGTAGCCTTTCAAGTACAAGATACATGCATAAGTTTTACTTTGCATCATGAAATAAAAAAACAAAAACATTGGGTTCCCTTTGAACACACTCATATCCCTTATCCTATCCATGCATGTCAAACATATTATACTTCTTCACAGCCTAAGAAAAAAATAAGAATGGGGTAAGCTCAAATGGTTATTAAGGATAACAATATAGTGGAAAATATCATAAAAAAGTATTAATATTTAAGACAATGTATAAGACTAAAACCCAAGCCTTTTAAACTAAAACTTTAGTATAATATGGAAAAGGTAAATCAAATAATGATGTAAAGACCCAGAATTTCCCTTAATTTTTTTTAAATAAATTGTATTTTTACGAGTCCGCAAAAACTGACGGCGCGTGATTCCGAGGCCTAGAGTGCCCAGAATGAATTTATGAACTTTTGTTTGTGTACGTTCAGAAAACGTGCGAGAGGGTTTTTCTATCTTTTGAACCGGTGCTTGGAATTGAAATCCAAGGGCACCGTTGAACTCACAACACCAGTATTTGCTTAATGATACTTTCACCTTGACAACAGGTGGTTGAGGGTGAAAGTTAGTTTTTGGGTTTTTTGTGAAAGAATAAAATAAAAAAAAAGTGTGTGACATTTGATTTTTATTTGAAACACACTTGTGGGTGTTGGGAGGTGGGGTCCACTAGAACTAAACCTCCATGTGGATGTTGGGGAATGTGGACCACCATACCTCAACCTCCCCTAAGAGCTTATGTTGGTGGGGACCACCAGAACCTAATCTCCCACGAGTGGTTATGGTGGTCGGGACCACCCGACGCCTAAACCTCTTGAACTACCCTCATTATGAAGAAAAAACTCTCAACCCCCATCATTAATGTGGAGGAGCCTCTTGAATCCCTCTACATTAATTTTGCCAATGCACATACCTTTAATATGCCAACCTAGTTAATTGATTAGGCTATTTTGTTTTTGTGCCTACGAACTAAATAGAAATATTAATCTATTATCCAAGGAATCTTTGGTGGAATTGGGAGGATTAGGAGAACTTGGGAGAAAGTTCTTCCACGAAGAATGCTCCACCGACAAAGAACGTTGCGTCAATGAAGAACTTCGAACTCCTTCGACCTTCTTCCGATGTGGGACATCCTCATCTATGGAGAATCGACGACCGTACTACCTTCTTACGCCAACGTCATCAAGCAAACGAGGAAGGGGTTTATTTCTATTTGATTATAGCTTCACATTTTTTCCCCTTCAAATTCTTTTGCGGGATTGGTAATAGTGATTGATGAGGATTTTAGAGAGGGTGTTTGATTATTTCTCTTTACCCATTCTTGAACTTGTGGAGCCACTTCCTACCGCCCTAATGTGAAGAGTGCAGGCCAAACTAACATAGCTCTTCCTCTCTGTAATCCTTGTGTTGAATTGAGTTGTTCTTAGAAATGGAAGAAGTTGATGAAGGCAATGGTACCGCCACTTGCGGCCTCCGCGACCCGCGCCGCCCCACGCCCCGTGGCGCTCCGGCCTTCTGGCCGAACCAGCCCCGCGCCCCCACGGTGTCCCGACCGAATTGGCCCCGCGCCCTCGTGATGCTCCGGACTCCCAGCTGAACCGGCCCCACGCCCCAACAACACTCCATCCAAACCAGCCGAACCGGACCTATGCCCCCGCGGCGCTCCGGCCTTCCAGCCGAATCAGCCCCGCACCCCGACCGAACCACACTCATTGCGGCCCTCCGAGCCGTGCCGCCCGCAGCATCTCGCAAGCAGCCAGCCCGTGACTGGACTTCCACCCCACGGTCAGTCTGCTAACCCATGGCCGGACCGCCGACCCACAGCCGGTCTGCCACCCGTTCGGTCGGTACACACCCTCATAGCCAGTCTGCCACCCTCACGGTCGGTCCGCGCCCTCGTGGCTGGTCCGCCGCCCTCACGGACGGTCGGTGCACTCGTGGCTGGTTCGCCACCCTCGTGGCAGGTACGCGCCCTCGTTTTACCTGCGGCCGGTTCGTGCCCTCGTAATACCCTACGGGCCATGTCGACCCGAACTGGGTCGGCCTAGGCCAGGTTGGACCAGACCCAAACCCACTAAGACCCATTTACGCTCTTTAGGCCATATCTTTGGCACCGGGCGTCCGTTTGAAGAACCGTCGTGGCACTGGAAATCTTGGAGTTAGACGGTCCCTTTGTGTATATTCCACTGGAGTTTTGGATTATGATCAGAAATGGTCAGGTTGGATCGAGCACGAATCCAATAGGAACCTTAGAACTAAAAGGCTTATAACTCACAAACTGAGCATCATATTGATGTGTCATCTATTGCGTTGAGACACCTATGATGTAGTGGTCCTTTGAGATACTTATTCATGATAATTCATGATAGTTGTAGTATAGACCAGTAGATTGTGAAGCAAATCCTCCCAGAGATGAGTGAGCATAGTGTGGGAACCTAGTAGCTGGCTGAGACTTGATGAATGTTGAACATTTTGACTCAGAGTGACTCGACTGGCCCAGTAGGGAGTGCCTTGGTGACACGGCAGACCCATGGTGGAGAGTTCCCTTCTGTGACATGGCAGACCCACGGTACTTGACAGGAGGAGTACCTCGGCAAGCCATGAGGGGGAGCACGTCTGTGTGACGCGGCAGACCCACGGTGGGGAGCACCTCTGTGTGACGTGGAAGACCCACAGTACTCGACAGGAGGAGTACCTCAGCAGTCCAAGGATAGTTGGAAGCACCATTGTGTGATGCAGCAGGCCCATTGTACTCGATAGAGGAGGAGTTCTCTAGCAGCCGAGGGTTCGAAATGTTACTTGACACTACCCCTAGAATAAATCCTAGTGTGATCTCAGTCAGTACCTCTGTGTTTTCCTCATGATTGAGATGGATTACTTGATAAAATATGTATATGTATGGGCATATACCTAAGTAGGGTTATATGTTGATTTCATACTTTTTGGTTTATCCTTGGTGGATTTTGTGAGACCTTGAGAGTCTCGGGGTCCCTAATGAGTATCGTTATACTCACCCCTGCATGGATTATGCCTGCACCTTGTTGTGTTGGATGCAGATGACGGATAGCACTGATCGAGGCTGAGAGTACCAGTACTGAGCGGTGCTCGGAGGCGAACCATACAGTCTGTCGGTACGTAGAGGAGATGGATGGACATGAAGTGCTAAGGAGGTGATCTGTACCTACCCTTCAGGTAGGAACCCAGAGGATGACCCAGTAGTTGTCTTTCTCTTTCTTCAGTTGTATTGCATTTCAGTTGTACTTGTACTTTCCAGTTGGGCTTGTATTCTGGCCCCTTTTTACAAACTATACTCACTTGTTTACAATACAGTTTTATTGTGTTCATATATTATTGTGTTCTTGGTTACGTGAGTTTTCACGTTACAAAGTCAATTCCTTCCCAGTTTTATGGAATACACCTTTGGTGCTAGTCCCCAGCCCCTAGGCTATGCAAGGCGGGCTTGGGGTAGTCATGGCACGGGCCCTGGGGGATGGGTTGTGACAAATTGGTATCAGAGGACTTGGTTCTACCGTAGAACATAGGACTCTAATCTTTCTTTTTAATGGCAATAATGTTAAGTGTAGTGAGTGTGGTTTTCATTTTAGGGAATCAATTGTTGGTACGGTGGCTGACGTATCCAAACACCAGGACCCTAACTTCTGATTTCTGACTCAGTGCATGGAAACACTTATTGTGTGTGTGTTTCTAAGAGTTTTTCTTTGTTATCTCTTGATTCATCTCTCCAGGTATAACTTATTGACCATTTCAGCTCATCATGTATAACCATTTTGACCGTAGCACACCTATTTTCTTTTAGGATGCCACCACGCAGACAACCGTCTAGAGTTCCAAGAGTTGTATGCGCTAATAGCCCACCGAGCGACGAGGCCTCGGTGTAGGGCCCTTTACCAGTAGAGGCACCAGTGGAGGCACCAGCGGTACCATTACCCATTGGTCCACTGATGCCATCATCCCCAGCATCAGAGGGTGCATGCTGCTTGAGCGTGTTGCACGAGTTCCAGTGCAAGAGGCTACCCTGGTTCAGGGGAACGACAGACCCACAGGCAGCTGAGGATTGACTAGAGGATATGGTGAGAGTCTTCTGACGGGTAGGGACACTAGCTGATCTCATGCTAATTCTTGTTGCCAGCCTTCTACAGGCAGCAGTGGGAAGATGGTGGAGCTTAATGCTTCAGGTTCACGATGAGGTGATGCTTCTCTGGGAAGACTTTAAGAGCCTATTCCGGGAAGAGTTTTTCCCAGTGACTCTTCACGCGGTGTGCATTCAAGAGCTACTTCATCTGCAGTAGGTAGCATGACTATGGCTCAGTACTCAGCAAGGTTCACTGACCTCTTAAGCTACTCCACAGATATGGTGCGGGGCCCATTCTTCAGGGCCTGGACCTTCAAGCAGGGACTCAGGTTGGAGATTAGATCTCTTATGATCTCACTCAGCATCCCGACACAGGCGGGGGTGTTAGAGAGATCCCTCTTAGTGGAGAGTTTCCTTACTGAGTAGTCTCTAGCAGCGAGATCCACCACCGTACGACACGTAGCAGAGTCTTCTATAGCTGGCAGCAGACAGATGTTGCAGAGGTCCAAGAGGACCAGACCTACAGGTGTATGACCTCAGTATTCAGAGTCAGTTGTGTGGGGCACCCAAGGCAGAGACAAACATACCAAGAGAGGGAAGTGTTTCACATGAGGCGGGCAGGGTCACATGGCATGTGACTGTCTCACACACTGTACGGATGATTAGCATATGGTTGAATGACCGCCCAGGCAGAGATAGAGGTTCAACCGAGGAGCTCCGTAGAGAGAAGGAAGACATGGCAGAGGATCTGGCCGTATAGCTGGCGGTGGGCGGCGATTCAAGATGTTACCACCACCACCACAAGGAGTACCACCCTAACCGTAGGGAGAAGGAGGATAGGGGTGAGCTTAGATCCAGGCAGCTGAGGCCTATGATCATGGAACTCCATAGATGATTCGAGGTATGATTTGTGTCTACTCCACCTTAGCTGCAGTACTTATAGACACAGGTTCCAATCATTCATTCATTTTCACTTCCCTCGTTTAGAGCTCGGAGATTCTAACGGAGACGTTGGCTCGATCCATATGGCTAGAAACTCCTACGGGAGAAAATTCGATGATTACACACTAGTTTCAGTAGTGTGAGCTTACTCTAGGAGGTGAGAGCTTTGGATAGGATATCCTAGTAATAGTGTTGGGAACTTATGAAGTCGTCTTGGGTATAGACTGGTTATCTACATTCCATGCTCAGATAGACTATTTTAGGCGCAAAGTGCGGTGTGTCCACATGAATGGGACCATTTTTACCTTCATCAGTGAGAAGGGAGACTTTGCAGCGCATGATGGACCTACCCAAAGGAGTGTGAAGCTAATCACTCATCATTTGGTTAGCCTTACCATCAGATTGGTTTATGTGTAGAGTCCTAATTATCTTGTAGTGGTGAACCAGTATGCGGATTTCTTCCCTGATGATGTTCTAGGTCTACCTCCTCACAGAGAGGTGGAATTTTACATTGAATTATACACCGGGACAACACCAATATCTACTCCAGCATATCGGAAGGCTCCCACAAAACTTCTTGAGCTGTGGGTATAGCTAGAGGACTTCTAGGGGAAAGGATTCATCCAACCCAGTGTTTCTCCTTGGGCAGCCCCAATTCTGTTCGCCAAGAAGGTGGATGGGAGCTTAAGACTTTGTGTCGACTATCGGCGCCTGAACCAGGTGACTGTGAAGAACAAGTACCCACTCCCGAGGATTGACGACCAATTTGATCAACTAAAGGGAGAACAATGGTTCTCTAAGATAGACCTAGGATCAGGATATCACTAGCACAGAGTGCGAGATGAGGATGTATAGAAGACGGCCTTCAGATGTCGGTATGGCCATTACGGGTTCTTGGTTATGCCATTTGGTGTAACCAACGTTCCGGCAGTGTTCATGGGACTCATGAACAGGATATTTCATCCATACCTTGATCTCTTTGTAGTGGTATTCATCATCTACATTCCGATCTACTCGAATACTGAGGAGGAGCATGCCTATCATTTGTAGGCAGTACTGGACACACTCAGAGAGAACCAGATTTATGGTAATCTCTCGAAGTGCCAGTTTAGGATCTGATAGGTTCACTTTCGGAGACATGTCATATCAGAGGCTGGATTTGCAGTAGATCCAGCAAATATTGAGGTGGTACTTGCTTGGAAGACACCCATGAATGTGACGGAGGTACGGAGTTTCCTAGGTTTGGTTGGATATTATTAGAGGTTTGTGCCAGACATCTCCAGAATTGCAGCACCATTATCAGCCTGGACGAAGAAGGGGAAACCCTTCGTGTGGTCGGAGAGATGCCAGAAGTTTTTTTAGGAGCTGAGGCAGAGGCTGACTAGTGCCCCCATATTGAGGCTTCCAGATGATGGGGTAGGGTACGTAGTGTACTAAGACACATCAGGGACCAGGCCTGGATGTGTCTTGATGTAGGAGCGAGCAATGATCGCATATGGTTCTCAAAAGCTGAGACAGTATGACCAGAACTACACTACCCATGACCTGGAGTTAGCAGCAGTGGTCTTTTCCTTGAAGATGTGGTGGTACTATCTGATGGGCGAACATTTTACAGTGTACTCTGATCACAAGAGTCTCAGTTATATCTTCACTCATAAGGACCTGAACCAGAGACAGCGATATTGGCTTTAGTTCTTCCTGTATATTAACTTTGTGAAAGTCCATACACCTGGGAAGGGGAACGTTGTAGTAGATGCACTTAGTAAGAGGTCTGGTATACAACTACTAGGATAGGAGACAAAGTATATGTATGCTTTATAGATATTATTTGTGGATAAAGATGGATCAATTTTCCTTCAATATCTTATAGTCACTCCCCCACTTCTTCAACATGCTCAAATATCCACAGGACAGGCACCTGATGGATTTTATGAAGGGGGGAAGCACGTCATCCTCTTCAGAGGACGTACCATGGTACCAGTGCCACTTCTGGAGGAAGTGTTGAGGGAGTTCCACACATCCCCTCTAGCGGTACATCCAGGAGTGGCGAAGATGTACTAGGATCTCTGATGATAGCACTAGAGTCTTGGAATGAAGAAAGCAGTAGCATAGTTTTTTCTCGGTGCCTCACTTGTCAGCAAGTGAAGGTAGAGAATCAAGTACCAGCAGGCTTGGTTCAGCCCTTAGAGGTCCTAGAGTGGAAGTGGGATGGGATAACCATGGACTTTGTGATGGGTCTTCCATTTAAATCCAGGGTATATGAATTGATTTGGGTGATCGTCGACCGACTCACCAAGTCATCCCGCTTCCTACCGATTAGAGAGCAGGGTTCAGTAGAGAACTTGGGATGCCTCTATGAGCATAAGATTGTGTAGTTACGTGGAGTACCCTCAACGATTTTCTCTGATCATGATGCATGTTTTACTTCTCAGCTATGGAAGGGGTTGTAGGAGGCTTTCGGGATGCATATTTGTTTGAGCACCGCCTTCCATCCTCAGACGGATGGCCAGAATGAGCAGACTATTCAAACCCTCGAGAACATGCTCCATGATTGTGTCCTCGAATTCGGTCATAGCTGGTAGGATCACTTAACATTGGTGGAGTTTGCGTACAACAACATCTATCACTCCACCATTAGGATGGAACCTTTTGAGGCGTTGTATGGGTGACCTTGCAGATCACTTTTGTGCTGGACTGACCCAGGGGAGTTAGCACTAGTTGGACCAGAGATGGTATGGACTACCACAGAAAAGGTGCACAGTATCCAGGAGTGGATGAAGACTGCACAGAGTAGGCAGAAGTCGTATGCCGATAGGAGATGGAGACCTCTAGAGTTCGAGGATGGCAACCACGTTTTTCTATGGGTCTCACCTCGATGAGGTTTACGGAGATTTGGGCGAGGCGTTAATTTATCTCTGAGGTTCATCGGACCTTTTCAGGTCCTCAGTAGAGTTGTCAAGGTGTCTTACCGCTTAGCTCTTCTACCTCAGTTTCACCGGGTGCATGACGTCTTCCACGTATCCCAGTTGAAGAGATATGTGCAAGACCCTTCTCACGTCATCTACCATGGAGATCTAGACATCGACGATGGGATGACTTTTACAAAGGTTCTAGTAGAGATTAAGGATCAAAAAGAGCGGGTCCTTCGTGGAGGTTCAATACCTCTGCTGCGAGTTTTTTGGCAGCACGAGAACCTCCAGGAGAGCACATGGGAGCGGGAGGCTCAGATGCATGCTCAGTACCCCCACTTGTTCCCTTAGTTTGAGTTGTAGCTTATGGTGGCGTAAAGCCCTAAGGTGGGGAGAATGTGAAGACCTGGAATTTCCATGTAATTTTTTTAAAAAATAAATTAGAATTTTACGAGTCTGCAAAAATTGATGATGCGTGATTACGTGGCCCAGAGTACCTAGAATGAATTTCTGAACTTTTTTTCAGGTACGTTTATTAAACGTGCAAGAAGGTTTTTCTAACTTTTGAACCGGTGCTCGGAATTGAAATTCTAGGGCACCGTTGAAATCACAGTGCCAGTATTATCTTAAAGATACTTTCACCTCGAAGACCGATGGTCGAGGGTGAAAGTTATTTTTTGGGTTTTTCATGAAAGAATAAAATAAAAATAAATGTGTGTGAAATTTTATTTTTATTTGCAACACCCATGTGGGTGTTGGGAGGTGGGGTCCACTTGAACTAAACCTCCATGTGAATGTTGAGAAGTGGGGACCACTAGACCGTAACATCCCATGAGAAGTTATGGTGGTGGGGACCACCAGAACCTAACCTCCCACGAGATGTTATGGTGGTGGGGACCACCCAGGCCTAAACCTCTTGAACTCCCCTAATTGTGGAGAAAAACCTCTCAACCCCCCTCATTAATGTTGAGGAGCCTCTTGACTTCCTCCACATTAATTTTACCAATGCACATACCTTTAATATTCCAACCTAGTTAATTGATTAGGCTATTTTTATTTTGTACCAACAAACTAAATAGAGAACTTAATATATTATCCTTGGCATCTTTGGTGGAATTGGGACGATTGGGAGAACTTGGTATAAATTTCTTCCACGAAGAACGCTCCACTGAAGAAGAATGCTCCGCCAACGAAGGACGCCGACCTACTTCAAATATTCTTCCTCGGGGCTTCATCCGACATGGTATGTCCTCATCTACAGCGAATCGATGAACGTACTACCTTCTTACGCCAACGTCATCAAGCGAATGAGGTAGGGGTTTATTTCTATTTGATTATCACTTCCCATGTTATCCCCTTCAAATTCTTTTGTGGGACTGGGAATAGTGATTGATGAAGATTTTAGGGAGGGTGTTTGATTATTTATCTTTACCCTTTCATGGACTTATGGAGCCACTTGCTAACGCCCGAATGCGGAGAGTGCAGGCCAAACTAACCTGGCTCGTACTCTCCGTAATCCTTGTGTTGAATTGAGGTGTTCTTCGAAATGGAGGAAGGCGACGAAGGCTATGAAGGAAACGGTGTCGCCACTCGCGGCCTCCGCGACCCACGCCTTGCAGTGCTCCAGCCTTCTGTCTGAACTGGCCTCGCGCCCCCGCAGTGTCCCAGTCGCCCAGCCGAAACAGCCTCGTGCCCCTGCGGCGCTCCGGCCTCCCAGCTGAACCAACCTCGCGCTCTGGCCGAGCCACCCACGGCGCTCCGGCCTCTCGGCAAAATCCGCCCTGCACTCTGGCCAAACTGCCCTCCCCATGGCCCTCTGAGTCACCCCTGTCGCGCCACCCATGGCCTTTCACGAGCCGCCTGCCTACGGCCGACCCGCCGCCCCGTGGTCGGTCCGCGGACCCGCGGCTGGACCGCTGACCCACGGCCGGACCACCGACCCGCGGCCAGTCTTCCACCCTCATGGATGGTCCAGGCCCTCCCGGCCGGTCCTCCACCCTTGCGGCTAGTCCGCGCCCACGTGGCAGGTCTGCCGCCCTCACGGCCGGTCTTCGCCTTTGCAGTCGGTTCGCATCCCTCGCGGCCGGTCCGTACCCTCGTGGTATTCACGGTCGGTCCGCGCCCTCGCGGTACCCTACGGGTCGTGATGCACTGCAGGCCGGGCCAGACCCAATGGGTCGGGCCGAGTCAACCCGAACTAGGTTGGGCCAGGCAGGGTGGGGGCGAGTCAGTCCGACTGGGTCGGACCAGACCCAGGCCCACTATGACCCATTTACGCTCCTCCAGCAATATCTTAGGCACTGAACGTCCGTTTGACGAACCATCAATGACACTGCCAATCATAGATCAAGACGGTCCCATTTAGTATATTCCACTGGAGTTTTGTATTAAGATGGGAAAAGGTCAGGTTGGATTGAGCACGAATCCAACCGGGCCCATGAGACTAAAAGTCTAATAACTCACAGACCGAGTATCGGATTGGCACGTTGTCTGTTACATTGTGACCCCTATGACATGGCGGTCCTTTGAGATACTTCTTCGTGGGACTTCGTGACAGCTAGAGTATCAAACAGTATCTTGTGGAGCGGATCCTCTCAGAGACGAGCGAGCATAGTGCGGGAACCTAGTAGCTGGCATAGACTTGACGATTGCTGACCATTTTGACTTGGAGTTACTCAACTGGCCCAGTACGGAGTGCCTTGGTGACGCGATAGACCCCCGGTGGGGAGCGCCTCTGTGTGACATGGCAGACCCATATTACTCGACGAGAGGAGTACCTCATCAGGCCATGAGTGGGGGGTGGGGCGCCTCTGTGTGACGCGGCAGACCCACAGTGGGGAGCGCCTCTGTGTGACACGGCACACCCACGGTACTTGACAGGAGGAGTACCTCAGCAGTCCAAGGTTAGTGGGAAGCTCTTTTTTGTGACGCGGTAGGCCCACTGTGTAACACCCCAAGATTTCATAGAAAGTTATTTTCTTTAAATTCAATAGCTTGCACCTCACACAACATCGAGTTCGAGCGCACGACGACTTGCCAAACTAGCCGTTCAAAAGCAGTTATGAATAGTATTAACTGAATTTTGAATTATATATATATTCCATGTAATTTTAACATCCATATTATGTGTTTCTTAGAAATAATATAAGAACAAATTCATTTTTTCGGATAAAGTATTTTTCAAAAATGCAATTTTATCACCTTTTAATGGTAAACCCCTTTTAAATAAAATATTTGACACTTTTATATACTCAATTTGAAAAAATAAAATCCTTATCGACAATCCGGATATAAAATTTTTATCTTCGATAAATTTTTAGTGTTTTTCTGATAACTTTCATTTTTGGGTGAATAGTGAAAAAATACTAAATTTTAATTGAAAACAACTTTTTTAATAAAAATAATTAACAGTGTTCAATTATAAATTTGAATGGTTTTTAAGTATAATTAGATTGTATTTTTACTATTTAATCCAATGTTGGTAACTTGATTAATTTTACTTTGAAATTATACATAAACAACTGTTAATCTGTTGATAATTACTGTTTCTTAAAAACACGCTATTTGTTTTGACAACGGGAATTAATTTTAAATTAATTAATGCAACTTCTACACTTTGAATTTGGTAAAATAGACATCATTTTTGAATTTGGAATATCAAATATATCTTCGGCTGAAGTTTTGGTATTTTTCTGAAAAACATCAATTTTTGATGAATAGTAAAACCACTTAGTAGTAGTTTAAAAACTGATTTTTTAATTTAAATGGAATTTTAATGCTTCTGTTAGTTGAATTTTGAAAATCTGGCATACATGGTTGTTATTAGTAAGTAAAATTTGGTTCAATAAGATGAAAATAATTTTTGGTGAATAGTAACTTTTGACTTTTATTTACCACGGTTAAAGGTAAATAGTTTAATTCAAGGTTAAAAGAATATTATAATAAATAAAAATTACCTTAACACTTGTATTAACCTTATTTTATGAGTCATGGCCGACCATGGACATCCTTGGGTCAATTTTGGGATCCCCTGAAGCCACTTAATAATGATAATGACACTTTATTTTAATTAACTTAATGTAAAGACAAAAATGGAATTAACAGATATCTTTTAGTATATCAATTTTTACATGGGGTTATATAAGTCATATTTTCAACTATAAATAATCATTGTAAGTATAAAATTATTACCAACATTATGGTAATTTTTTATAATTTTTAGACATCAGATAAATTAAATTATATATGACACAATAATGAAGTAGTATTTACCTCATTAAAAAATGATTTAAATTAATATGATTATTAATATTAAATTAATATTCAACACCATTCCAATTCTTATTTTATGATTTTATTTCGACCATGAGTCATCTTATCTTTGACTTTAAATAGTTTTGGACCTTTAGAAACCGAATAACACTGTGTAATAAAATAATATTTTCACACTTTCATAAACAGCCCCTCCTCCCCCTTATAAAAGGACACCACTTCTAACCCATTCCGCACACCTCTCAAGCCCCTCGCCTCATCCAACCCCTACCCAAATAATCTCTCAAGATCCCCCTATTCCACTTAGAAGCCTAACCTTAGGTAGAAGGCACTTCAAGAAATCATTTTGGTTCAACCCAAAGGAAGTTACCCAAATTAAAGGTAACGCTTTCTCATAAATTATATTGTTTTATTTTAGTTCTCCAACCCCCTAAACTATTTTTATTACTTTATTTTATAAAAACAGAAGTATCCTAAATATACTAGAATGTTTTTATGAGCAGTATTCAAACTACACTTACACACACCTCCATCTAATGGGTGAAGAACATACTGTTTCTGTGGATGACAAACTAACGCCTCACGAAATGATGATTGTTCGATTATCTCCTACCGCCTCTCATGGTAGCCATTAAGATGGAACTATATTTATACATGATATATATATATTATTTTTATGTTTATTTTATGCTTCTTTATTTTCTATTTATATCGTTATTTTATGTTTCTATTACCGGTAAAAAGTTATAATTTCATTTGAAGAAATGCGGACTACCGCCCCCTCAAAATGATATGACTCGTTAATGCCTTAGGTGGGACATATAAAATATGTATTTAATTATATTATATATGATATTATAATGGAATTATAATATTCCTATGAATCATTATTTTTTAATTCCATTAAAATAAAAAATAGAAATGGAAGTAGCGTTCATGCGTACGTACAACTTACCGTCTCCATGAACGGTACATTTCATTTCTTATCTCCAAATGTTATGTACTGTTATAAGTACATGTATATACTAAATATAATATATATATATATATATGATATCTAAATCATGTATATCTTTCTGTAGATAATGGACTTTTGACCACATGGAAAATTTGTGATTATAACAAGTTCATTTTTGAATCAAGTTCCAAACATTGATAAAATATCCAATATGAAGTCAAATAATTAAATATTTGTTATATAAAGGTAATAAGTGATATAAAAGGAATAATAAACTTGAAAAATTTTCTTAATAAAGTATAAATTAACTTAAGTTTATTATTCAGGATTAATGAGGAACATACAAGACAAGTCGCACTTGAGGTAAGGGGTTTCTTATCTCACTTTTAATTCCGTGTGATTTCCATTGTTCACCACTTATTTATTGCATGTGGTTTGTGTACTGCCCATGATTGTATTCATTTTGTAATATACTTTAATTTATGGATATTTACATCATAATTTTATGATCCTTTTTTCATGGTTGTATGTTTCGTATGTTACCAAATCGATAAGGGAATTTGAAATTTCAATTTCCACTCATTCGGCTTTACGCATACTTCATTTATTATTTTACTCCACGATTATGTGTGTAATCACTATTCATTTGATTATGTAATAATTTCCACTCCCCTTTTTGTGGATATACTTTTGATACACATAATCACTCCATTGACAAATTCTCAAGTCATCGATATGAAGTTGATAAGAGTAATTTTAACTCAATCTCCTTTTATTGAGTTAAACATCCAATTCATTGGTGTTGTTTTTACAAGAATATGTGGGAATGTACTCTGATTTATTTACACTAAATATCCAATAATATTGAGTGTATTTATATTTTTCACACATAATTATGTTGTTGAATTATCCTTAACCTAAGGGTATGGTATTTATAATAGATTTCATCTCAATTTACATTCCATTGAGACTTCTTTGTTGTTATACACCAATTCACTTTTATATGGTGTATATAATGTAATTTGACATAGTATATCATGAATATATTTATTCTAATGATATTATAAAGTTTTTATTACCTCAATTATTTTAATTCAAGTGTCTCTCTTTTGGTTAGGAACTCTAAATAAAATGTCATTTTAAATGTTTTAATGGTTTATTATTCTAAATATTTCTCATTAATGTACATGTTTTAAAAATAGTTTTAAGGATTTATTTATATGTACATTAAAGTTTTAAAATTAAAATTCCTTTCAAAAGTTTCAAAGTGGTATGGGAAACTTTGATTCAAAAATCTATTTTTAAACAGCTTCTTGACAAATAGTGTAACTTTTAAATGTTTTCAAGAAAAAGGGAGATATTTCTCTCAAATAGTTTTGATGATTATTTTCATCTATGTCGATATCCTTCATTATTCTCGATTGTGGTTAATTTGTTACAATAAAATCATATATATTGTATTGAATGAGTTATGGTTGACTATGGATGTGCTATTCTTATACCATTCATGGTTTGTGGATAAATTATTGACATTTCGTATGGTAGTTTTAATATGAATGTTTATGTTATGTTTCAAACTTTTCATATGAGGAATGAATTGGACTTATTAAGTGACGGGTGGAGCCCTCTATAGCTCCTCGATGCATCGGTAGGTCTCATGAGACAAACTAGTGTCTTGGCACAAGGCCTTGACAACATCTTATTTGTAGTCTTGTCACAAGGCCTTGACTATGTGGTTATGATGTCCGGCATTATGAACTCCATCATTATGAGATTAGCTATTGATATTTCATGTGGTTATTCGACTAGTATAATACACATGACTATGTTTTATTATGGTATTATTTACTCTTCTCATATTCCTTATATAAAGTTTTCATGTTAATTATTTGTAAAGTCATGTGTTTTCAATTATTCATCATGCCTAATGTTTATGTTATCTTCCACTGTACTGCTTGCTCTTACTAAGCATTTGAGCCCACCCCTTTCTTATGTTACATTTTTTCAGGACATGAAGAAGATAGTTATGAGTGACATGCATGCATAATCTATGAATGTTGAATGTTTCTAATGGAATGAATTAGTGTTGTTTTTCTTTTCAAGTTGTAATGTTGAACTTAAGTATGTATCTTGTTTCCAAGACTACTAAACTGATCAGTCATTCAGGACTTGATTCCTTGTAATCATGCCAATGCATTAAAATAAGGCACCAGCTCTTGGATTCTGGGGTCGGGGCATTACAGTTGGTATCAGAGGAAGTTTAGTACAAACCTTGGAAAGTAGATTTAGATAAACTTTGATTAGGGCACATTACCCTAAGATATACTTTGAGAATTAGTGTAGAAGAACTTCCTAGAATCTTGGTAATGTAGAGATTTTGTATATTTTCCAAGAAGCACATCCATGTCTAGATACGAGTAAGTAGAGGCGGCTCTAGCATAGATGTACCTAGGAGTGAAAACTCCGACAAGGAGTTTCGGCCTTGACCCGGGGTATCTGGGTATATGACAACAGGCCTTGCTGCACTCTTGGTTACGACACTCCCAGGGGATATGCTTAGAATAATTATCATTTTCATTTCAAACTGATTTGAAGGACTGGAATATAAGATGATAATAAATGAACATGGTCTTTCTAATTTTAGTCAATGGTTGGATTTCAAGGAAGTCATAGTAACTTTGAGCATGGGGTACAAGGTTCTAATGGTTATCGAAATGAGCAACAAAATATAATGTTGATAGGCATAAAATATAAAGTGTTCAGGCCGAATTATTTTTCAAAAATTATGATAAAAATCATATATATTAACCAACTCCCAGACTCAACAAGGAAGAGAAAAGTGGTGAATGATAAGAGCTTCAGCAGTGAATACTATGGAGAAAAGAAAGCTAATTTTCCATCATGCAAGAAATGTGGAAAGAGAAACCTAGGAAGGTGAATTAATGAAACAAATAAATGCTTTATGTTTGGTAAAGAAGTACATAAAGTAAAGAATTGCTATGGAAAAATGAAGAGTACGATGGAAGAAAATAAAAATGGTCCCAAGAATACATTTACAGTAATTTTCCGTAAATGTAGGGGACCTGGCCATTACCCAAGTGAATGCCCTATTCTATAATATATTCTCTTGGTCAAAGAAGAAGCTATGTGGAAATAAATGGTTGCGAAATGTTGAAAAGTATTAGTGATCTTTGTTGATGGGATTACTTTGGAAGAATTTTCTCTTGTATGTGTAACTCTGCAGTTTATCATGTGAAAATGATAATTGAGGAAGAATTATATTTTCTCTTCTGGATATAGTTATAAATAACCATTTGGTTTTATATGGTCCTTGAATTTGAGGAAATTACAAGTTATTAAATTTTGGGATGAAAATGCGAGGTATGAGATAACATTTGTTATTAAATTATGTTATGGTTATTTTGAGGAATTTATCTCATTTTGGTAGTGTAATATAATATTGTTTTTGAAAAAGGACAACACGAAAACTATGTGACAACCCGTATTGTCGGAAAAAGCTGTGGGAATCGAACCCATAACCAGAGTGTGATAGGGATTTATCGCCTACCACTGGACTACGTGAAGTCCCTGGTTATTGTAACTAATTCCTTTTAGTTAAATGATTTTATTGATCAATAATAAGTTGATTTAGGATCTTATGTCTTATCAAATAGATATCCTTATTATAAGAAAATGATTTGGTGATTAAGTGATTAATGTTATTTTGGAAGATGTTCGCTCTATTGGGAATACAATATTCCTAAGGAAAATATAATAATATAGGTTTTCATTTGAGGATTAATGGTGGGTTTTTACCAATGTTTTTATTGGTGATTTATAGCGATTTGGGTTATTTATGGAAATGATTAACCTATCATAGAGAATATGTGATTATGTTAATTACTTTTAAGTATGTGACTTTAAAAGTAGTGGATATTATTTAGAGATATAATTTAACATGGAAAACTACTTAAGGAAATTCTTTTGAGTTTTGGGTTTCAATATTAGTTTTCGATTATATTAAAATATTTTATGGAAAATTTTTTATTGAATGGTATTTATTTAACTTTGGGTATTTTTGGTTTAATTTTAGAAATTAAGATTAGTATTTCTTTCTCTAAATTATTATCCTTTCTGGGGATCATCTAATCTTGTATTAACCATTTTCGTTTTGGTTAATCTCTAAATACAAGGTAAATATATAGAGTTTATCCTTTATAGATTATGTGATTCTAGCACTTCAGGTGTGACAAAGTCATCTTGAATACTCATTATTTAAAAAAATGATTTAGTGGTAGAAATTTATTAAAGGATGAAACTATACTTAAAAAGTAAGTATATCTTTTTATGTTCTTAGTAAATTTTATAAATGAATTCCTCAACTTTATAAAATGAAACTTAAAACAAAAAAACATTATCCGTTTACTTTTCTTACTAGGAAACTAATGACAGTTTATCCCATCACAAGTTTGTGGTTTTCTTGTTGTTAAATTTCTTCTGATCTTGTCTTCTATCACTCTCCACCAAAAAATGACACTTAGGTTATCTTCCATATCCATGTTTTCCTACACGTAATCCTGGTATGGGTTATCTCGGGTGACCTTTGTACTTCTCTTTATTTCTTTTAAAGAGATAGTTTTATAGACTCTTTTTTTGATGTGGGACTTTAAATGAAGTTCCCAAGCTCAATTATAAAATTTCAAGGATTCAATTTCCAAAAGAGGGGAAGAACGTAACACCCCAAGATTTCATAGTAAGTTAGTTTCTTTAAATTCAATAGCTTGCACCTCACACAACACCGAGTTCGAGCGCACGACGACTTACCGAACTAGCCATTCAAAAGAAATTATGAATAGTATTAACTGAGTTTTGAATTATATATATATTACATATAATTTTAACATCCATATTATGTGTTTCTTAGACATAATATAAGAACAAATTCATTTTTTTGGATAAAGGAAGTATTTTTCAAAAGTGAAATTTTACCACCTTTTAATGGTAAACCCCATTTAAATCCAATAATTGACACTTTTATATATTCAATTTGAAAAAATAAACTTCTTATCTAGAATTAGGACATAAAAAATTAATTTTGATAAATTTTTTGTGTTTCTTGGTAACTTTCATTATTGGGTGAATAATGAAAAAATACTAAATTTTAATTGAAAACAACTTTTTTATTCAAAATAATTTATAGTGTTAAATTATACATTTGAATGGTTTGGAAGTATAATTAGATTATATTTTTATCATTTAATTCAATTTTGGTAACTGGAATTAATTTTACTTTTAAATTATACAAAAACAACTGTCAATCTTTTGATAATTATTGTTTCTTAAAAGAACGCTATTTGTTTTGACAACGGGAATTAATTTTAAATTAATTAATGAAAATTCTACGTTTTTAATTTGGTAAAATAGACATAATTTTTTAATTCAGAATATCAAATATATCTTTGGCTAAAGTTTTGGTATTTTTCTGAAAAACTTCCATTTTTGATGAATAGTAAAACCACTTAGTAGTAGTTTAAAAACTGATTTTTTCATTTAAATGGAATTTTACCACTTCTATGAATTTAATTTTGAAAATATGACATACATGGTTGTTATAAGTAAGTAAAATTTGGTTCAATAAGATGAAAATAATTTTTTGTGAATAGTAACTTTTCACTTTTATTTACCACGGTTAAAGGTAAATAGGGTAATTCAAGGTAAAAGGAATATTATAATAATAAAAAATTACCTTAACACTTGTCCAAACCTTATTGGATGGGTCATGGCCGACCATGTTCATCCTTGGGTTGATTTTGGGACCCCATGGAGCCACTTAAGAATGATTATGACACTTTATTTTTATTAACTTAATGTAAAGACAAGAATGACATTAACAAATATCTTTATGTATATCAATTTTTAAATGAGGTTATATAAGTCATATTTTAGACTATAAATAAAAATTAAAAATATAAAAAGATTACCAACATTATGGTAGTTTTTTATAATTTTTTGACATCATATAAATTAAATTATATATGACACAATAATGATGTAGTATTTACCTCAATAAAAAATGATTTAAATAAATATGATTATTAATATTAAAATAATATTAAAACCTGTCCAATTGTTATTGGATGATTTTATTTCTACCATTAGTCATCTTATCTTCGACTTTAATTAGTTTTGGACTTTTAGAAACTGAATAACACTATGTAATAAAATAATATTTTCACACTTTCCTAAAGAGCCCCTCCTCCCCCTTATAAAAGGACACCACTTCTAACCCATTACACACACCTCTCAAGCCCCTTGGCTCATCCAAACCCTATCCAAATAATCTCTCAAGATCCCCCTCTTCCTCTTGTAATCCTAACCTTAGGCATAAGGCACTTCAAGAAGTCATTTTGGTTCAAACCAAAGAAATTTACCCAAATTAAAGGTAAAGTTTTCTCTTAAATTATTTTGTTTTATTTTGTTTTATTTTACTTCTCCAAACCCATAAAATATTTCTATTCCTTTATTTTATAAAAACACCAGTATCATAAATATACTACGATGTTTTTATGAGAAGGATTATAACTACACTTACACACACCTCCATCTAATGGGTGAAAAACATACTCTTTCTGTTGATGACAAACTAACACCTCACGAAACGATGATTGTTTGATTATCTCCTACCGCCTCTCATGGTGTCCATTACGATGGAAATTTATTTATATATATGATATATATATTATTTTTATGTTTTCTTTATGATTCTTTATTTTCCATTTATAGCGTTATTTTATGGTTTCCATTATGGGTAAAACGCGATAATTTCATTTTAGGAAGTGTGGACTACCGCCCCCTCAAAATGATATGACTCGTTAATGACTTATTTGGGACATATAAAGGATGTATGTAATTATATTATATATTAAATTATACTGAAATTATTATATAACTATGTATCATTGTGTGTTAATTCCATTAAAATACAAAATATAAATGGAAGTAGTGTTCATGCGTACATATGGCTTACTGTCTCCATGAATGGTACATTTCATTTCTTATCTCCAAATGTTATGTACTATTATAAATGCATATATATACTGAATATAATATATATATATATATATATATATATGATATCTAAATCATGTATATAATTCTAGAGATAATTTAATTTTGACCACATAGAAAATTTGTTATTATAACAAGTTCATTTTTGACTCAAGTTCTGAACATCGATAAAATATCCAATATGAACTCAAATAATTAACTATTTGTTATAGAAAGGTAATAAGTGAAATACAAGGAATAATAAACTTCAAAAATGATATTAATAAAATACAAATTAACTTAAGTTTATTTTTCATGAATAACAAGGAACATTCAAGACAAGTCAGACTTGAGGTAAGGGGTTTCTTATCTCAGTTTTAATTCCGTGAGATTTCCATTTTTCACCACTTATTTATTGCATGTGGTGTGTGTACTTCCCATTATTGTATTAATTTTGTAAGATACTTTAATTTATGTATATTTACATCATAATTGTATGACCCTTCTTTCATGGTTGTATGTTTCGTAAGTTACCAAATCGATAAGGGAATTTGAAATTTCAATTTCCACTCATTCGGCTTTACACATACTTCATTGATTATTTTACTCCAAGATTATGTGTGTAATCGCTATTAATTTTCTTATGTCATAATTTCCACTCCCCTTTCTGTGGATATAATTTTGATACACATAATCACTGTATTGATAAATTCTCTATTAATCGATAAAAACTTGATAAGAGTAATTGTAACTCAATCTCCATTTATTGAGTTAAACATCCAATTAATTGGTGTTGTTTTTACAAGAATATATGTGAATGTACTATGATTTATTTAAACTTAATATCCAATCATATTGAGTGTATTTATATTTTTCACACATAATTATGTTGTTGATTTATCCTTAACCTAAGGATATGGTCTTTATAAGAGATTTCATCCCAATTTACATTCCATTGAGACTTCCTTGTTGTTATACACCAATTAACTTTTATATGGTGTATATAATGTACTTTGACCTAGTATATCATGAATCCCTTTCTTATCATGATATTATAATGTTTTTATTACCTCAATTATTTGTATTCAAGTGTCTCTCCTTTGGTTTGGAACTCTAACTAAAATATCATTTTAAATGTTTTAATGATTTATTATTATAAATCTTTCTCATTAATGTCCATGTTTTAAAAATGGTTTTAAGGATTTATTTATATGGACATTAAAGTTTTAAAATTGAAATTCCTTTTAAAAGTTTCAATGTGGTATCGGACACTTTGATTAAAAAATCTATTTTTAAATGGCTTCTTGACAAATACTGTGACTTTTAAATGTTTTCAAGAAAAAGGGGGATATTTCTATCAAATAGTGTTGATGATTATTTTCATCTATGTCGATATCCTTCATTATTCTCAATTATGGTTAATTTTTACAATAAAATATTCCATATTGTATTTCATGAGTTATTTTTGACTGTGGATGTGCTTTTTTATACCATTCATGGTTTGTGGATAAAATATTGACATTTCGTATGCTAGTTTTAATACGAACTTTTTGGTTATGTTTCAAACTTTCATATGAGGAATGAATTGGACTTAGTAAGTGATAGGTGGAGCCCACTATAGCTCCTCAATGAATTGGTAGGTCTCATGAGACAAAATAGTGGCTTGTCATAAGGCCTTGACAAAATCTTATTTGTAGTCTAGGCACGAGGCCTTGACTATGTGGTTATGATGTCTAGAATTATGAATTCCATCATTATGAGATTAGCTATTGATATTTCATGTGGTTATTCGACTAGTAGAATACCCATTAATATGTTTTATTATGTGATTATTTACTCATCTCATATTCCTTCCATAAAATTTTCATGTTAATTATTTGTAAAGGCATGTGTTTTCAATCATTCACCACGCCTAATGTTTATGTTATCTTATGTTGTATCTTTTACTCTTACTGATCATTTGAGCTCACCCCTTTCTTATGTTTCATTTTCCCAAGATATGAAGAAGATAGTTATGAGTGACTTGAATGCATAATCTAAGAAGCTTGGATGTTTCTAATGGAATAAATTAGTGTTGTTTTTATTTTCATGTTGTAATGTTGAACTTAAGTATGTATCTTGTTTCCAACACTACTAAACTGATCGGTCCTTTGGGACTTGATTCCTTGTAATCATGCCAATGTATTAAAATAATGCACCAGCTCCTGGATTCTGGGGTTGGGGCGTTACACACTGTACTTGATAGAGGATGAGTTCTCCAGCAGTCGGGGTTCAGAATGTTACTTGATACTACCAAAAAAAAAAATCTTGGTGTGAGTTGAGTCAGTACCTCTGTGTTTTCCTCATTATTGAGATGGATTACTTGATAACTTAGGTATATGAATGGGCGTATACCTAATTAGGGTTATATGTTGATTTCATACTTTTTGGTTTATCCTTGGTGGATTTTTTGAGACCTTGAGGGTCTCGGGGTCCCTACTGGGTATTGTTATACTCACCCCTACACAGGTTATGCCCGCACCTTGTAGTATTGGATGCAGATGATGGACAGTGCTAATCGAGGCTAAGAGTTTCAAGACCGGACAATGCTTGGAGGTGGAACATACGGCGTGTTGGTACGTAGAGGAGATGGCAGACATGGAGTGTTGAGGAGATGATCTGTACCTACCCTTCAGGTAGGAACCCAGAGGACGACCCAGTAACAGTCTTTCTCTTTCTTCAGTTGTATTGCATTTCAGTTGAACTTTTACTTTCCAATTGGGCTTGTATTCTTGGCCCCTTTTTACTTACTATTCTCACTTTTTTACTATACAATTTTCTTGTGTTCGTATCTTGCTGTGTGCATGGTTACGTGAGTTTTTAGGTTATAAAGAAAATGTCTTCCCAGTTTTAGGGAATACACCTCTGGTGCTAGTCGTCATCCCCTAGCCTATGAAAGGCGGGATTGGGGTAGTCATGGCACGGGCCCCGGGGGACAGGTCGTGACAAATGACATTTTCTTATTCAAATGGATATTATAATAGTCGAATAATCACATGTAATATTAATATCTAATTTCATAATGATGGAATGAATAATTCCAAACATCCTCACCACATAGTCAAGGCCTCGTTCCAAGACTACAAATAAGATTTTATCAAGACCATATGACAAGACACTAGTTTGTCTCATGAGACCTACCGATGCAACGAGGGGGTATAGCAGGCCCCACCCATCACTTACTAAGTCTAACACATTCCTCATATTAAAAGGGTGAAACATATTCTAAAATTCAAATTAAAACTAGCATACGAAATGTCAATAATTATACAACAAACCATGAATGGTATAAAAATATTACCTCCATAGTCAAACATATCTCATTCAATACAACATGGAAGATTTTATTATAATTAATAAACCTTAATAAAGAATAAAATACACTTAAAGACATTGATATAGATGAAAATAACTAGTAAAAATATTTGAGAGAAATGTCCCCTTTTTCTTGAAAACATTTACAAGTAGCACTATTTATCAAGAAGTTTTTTAAAAGATAATTTTGAATCAAAGTGTCCCATAATACTTTGAAACTTTTGAAAGGAATTTTAATTTTAAAACATTCATGCCAATATAAATAAATCCTTAAACCCACTTTTAAAACATGGACATTAATGAGAAAGATTTAGAAGAATAAATCTTTAAAACATTTAAAACGATATTTTAGTTAGAGTTCTTCACCAAATGAGATATGCTTGAATATAAATAATTGAGGAAAAAAAACATTATAATATAATGATAATAAAGGTATTAATGATATACTATGTCAAAGGACAGTATATACACCATATTAAAGTGAATTGGAGCATAAAAATAAAGAAGTCTCAATGGAATGTAAATTGGGATGAAATCCTTTATTAAGATGGTATCCTCAGATTAAGGAGAAATAAGTTGCATATTTATGTGTAAAAAATATAAATACACTCTATATTATTGGATATTCAAGGTAAATAAATCATAGTAGATTCACAAATATTCTTATAAAAACAACACCAATGATTTTGATGTTTAACTCAATGAATGGAAATTGAGTTAAGATTACCCTTACCAAGTTCATATAAATGACTTGAGAATTTATTGATAGAGTTATTAAGTTTATAAAAAGTATATCCACACAAAGGGGAGTGTAAAGTACTAAATAAATTAATAAATAGTTATTTCACACATAATCTTGGAGTAAAATAGTCAATAAAGTATACATAAAACCAAATGAGTTGAAATGGAAATTTGAAATTACATTACTGATTTGGTAACTTATGAAACATACACCCCATGAAATAAGGATACGAAATGAATATTTAAATACCCATAACTTAAATTATATTACACAAAGAATACAATCATGGGTAGTACATGCACTACTCAAATAGAAATAGTGGAAAATATAACATGAATCTCAAGAGAATAAAAAGTGAGATGAAAACCCATTACCTTGTAATTTTCCATATTAGATGGTATGTTAACCTCCTGTATAATATTTAAATAATTTTTATTAAATTATACAAGAACCACATACAAAAATATGATATCATATATGATCTTTTAATATTTCATTGTTAATAATATTTTAGTAGTATCACTGTTTCGGGTGTTAACCTAATTCATTTTCCTTAATATGTTTTCTTACATAAGTAATGTTTATTATGGATATGATGTATTTTATTCATATCCATAATTATATTAAGTTATAAAACATTATTTTAAATTATAAAATAAAAATTATTCTTGAATGGTTACGATGGGAAATGAATCTCATTGCGTTCGTGGAGACGGTAATCCGTACGTACGCATGAGTGATAATATCATTATATTAATGGTGAAATATTATCTTATTGGATGGTATATCATATATAAAGATCATTAAAATTTTATATTTATTATTTACATTAATTATACTCATTATTATACCCATCCAAATAATGAATAGTTCAATAACAAACTACACCGTGATGTGGATACGGTAAGTCGTACATACGCACGTATGGTGACTTTGTCATTCATAGGATAGATATAATAATGAATATGGTTTAACATATTTATAATAATATAAAATTATGTATAAATTACTATAGTAATTATTTTGGTATGGAAACAACAAAGAAAGAGAATGTGGAAGAAGAAAAGAACTTTGAAAGAGGTGGTGAAATTATTACCTCTTCATCAGGTGCTTCCTTTTGATTTGATCAAAAGGGCTCCGTAGGTTGGATTTATGATCAAAGTAAGGCCTCTAGGTTGAATTGAGGGTTGTTGGGAGGATATTTGATCAGGGTTTTACTGAGAAAAATGTCTTTGGATGTGTGACTTTTAGAGAAGGAGAAGTAACCTTTTATAAGAGAGGTGAGGGTCACTTTAGGAAAAACATGAAATATTATTTTATTTTAAAATAATTTTCTATTTATAATGGCAAAAAATGGAGTTATTTTGAGGATAAACTGGGTATGGGTTTAAATATTCTCAACCAATAGATTTGAGAAAATTTTACGACACCATATTAACCTTATCTTTTAGATTTAATTCTTAGTTAAATAGTTTTACTTTTACCATGTCTTTTTATATTTTTATATTACATGATTAATAAACATTACATTAAATGCCAACAAAACCTAAAGTGGTTCATTAATGACATATCTATCATTATATAAGTCCTATGGATGACCCTTATATTTTTATTAATATTATATCATTTAATAATATAGTATTTTTTTTAAAAACTCATTTAGGTCAATTCTGAAACTATTCAGTATTTGGTTTCTGTGAATGTTGAAACAACATGATTACATCAAAAAAATACAATAAATCAACCCTAAAATGTCATAGTAATCTAAAAAATTAGTGTAATGCATCAAACGTTTTAATTTACAATTATAACATCAATTATTTTAGTATTTCATTAATAATGTAATAAATGCATCATCATTGTGTTCATTAATAAATTTAATTATTTAATGTCTAACGATTATAAAGAAAATACCATAATGTAGTAAATTTTTTTATATTTCTAATTAATATTTATATTCGAATTTATCTTATGTGTAAACCTATATTAAACAAAATTAGTTATTAAACATTGAATTTAACAATTTTAACTCTTCTTTAAAAAAATTATAATAAATGTCCTAATTTATTCCAATTGGATAATAAAGGATCATATTTTATTACTGAGGATTATTTTGGTCTAAATACACTTATCCAATAGAGTTAGGGCATGTGTTGGGGTAATTTTAATATCATTTTTACTTTTACATACCCAACTAACTTTTAACTATGGTAAATAAAATTCAAAAGTTATTATTCACCAAAAATTATTTTCATCTTATTGAACCAAATTTTACTTACTCATGTCACCCGTGTCTCTCGAAGTTTTGAAATTCAATTCACAGAAGTGGTAAAAAAAATTATGCAAATTTTTAAATGTGCATAGAAGGTGGGTAAAAGACTGTAAAAAGTTAAATGAAATTTTATATATCTAATATTATTGTAAAATGAATTCAGTGAATTAAATTGGACTAATATTGGTATTATGTGTAACATCCTGGGTAAATAAAGAATAAATAATTTTCATATTAATTAATATTTACGAATTAAATATTAATTTTAATTAAAAGGGGTTTCTACATTCGATAGCATACTCGATACGCAACGATGAGTTTCATTGAAATCTTACGTTGCACACTAGTAATATAATAATATTATTTTAAATGGTAGTTAACATGTAGCCGTTGTACTGGCGGGAATGGATAGAAATAACTAAAATATGATTATGTATGTTTTTAAATGTTTTTATATTTACCTAATAAAATATAAAGGCATAAAATATGGAAAGAATTCAATTTTAGGCATTTATACCCTAATTTTCACTAAGGGTTCACTTATCACCTTTTGACGGAGAACCGTAATTAAATATAGTTTTGATCAATCTTATAAATTCTATTGGACCAAATATAACTCTTCTTTAGAATCGGGACATCAAAATTTACTTTGTGTAAATTTTTGGTATCTTTCCGATAAAGTTCATTTTTTTAATGAATATTGTAAATGTTGTATTTTAATTCAAAACCTCTTTTTGATATAATTTATTTATATGATTAGATTATTATTTGAATTGGTTTTAGAGTGAAATTAGAAAATATTTTTACCATTAAATCCAATAGTGGTCGTTGGAATTAATTTCACTTTGAAATCGGACTTAAACTAGTGTCAATCTTTTGATACTTATTGTTTCACAAAAACACGCTATTTGTCATGACAGCGGGAATTAATTATTAAATTAATTAATTTGACTTATATGTTTTGAATTTTTTAAAATTTAATTCATTTTTGAATTCGGAATATCAAATATAGCTTAGGGTGAATTTTTGGAATTTTTCTGAAAAACTTCAATTTTTGATGAATAGTGAAATCACTAAGTGGTACTTATAAAAACTGATTTTCCATTTAAATGAAATTTTGCCACCTTTGTGTATTGAATTTCAAAAATCCAACATACATGGTTGTCACTAAGAAGTAAAATGTGGTTCAATGAGATTAAAATAATTTTTTGGTGAATAGTAACTTATTAAGTTTTTAATCGCGATTAGTGGTAATTAGTGTAGTTTAAGGTAAAAATAATGTTTTAATAATATGAGATGACCTAGACACATGTCCTACCCTCATTGGATGTGTCATGGCCGACCAAGACAAGCCATGGGTCAACTTGGGGACCCCATGGAGCCACTTTGGTTGGAAAATGACATAAATACCTTTTATTTAATGTTAATGTAAAAAATGGCACAAACATGATATGTTTTACTAAATCAATTTTTAAATGGGGTTATACAAGTTAGATTTTTGATTATAAATAGTCATTGTAAATCTAAAAAGATTTCCTACATCATAGTATTTTTTTTATAATTTTTATACATTAAATAAATTAAATTATTTATGACATAATAATGATGCAGCGATGACATCAATATTTTATGATTTAAATAAAATGGAAAGATAATGTAAAATCTATGAACTACACAAGTCCAAAACTTATTGGATGGGTGGATTTCGAACCCTTGTCACCTTATCCACGAATTATATCAATGTGGGACCTTTTAAAACTGAAACACATTTTCAAATAAAGTAATATTTCTTTACTTTCCAAAAGTGGCCCTCCTCTCCTCTTATAAAAGGCCCCCACCTCTACCACCTTACCCACACTCCCAAATCCTTTGGCTCGGCCAAACCCTGCCCATTTTTTCTATCCACTTACTTCTCTTACACCTTGAAGCATCACTTTTGGCAGAAGTCTTTCCAAGGAAGCCTTTGAGCTCAAACCAAAGGGAGTTACCCGATTTTGCGGTAATGTATTCACTTGAGTCCTTTTGTATTATTTTGCTTCTCCAACCCCCTAAAATCTTTTTATTTATTTCTTTTGTAACAAATCTAGTATCTTCAATATACTAGGATGTTTTTATAAGAAGGATTCTAGCTACACTTACACACACCTTCATCTAATGGTTAAAGAACATACTGTTTCCGTGGATGGTGAATTTATGCCTCCCGAAACGATGATTGTTCAACATTCTTTTAACACCTTCAAAGGTGGCCATTAAGATGTAACTATATTTATATATGATATATAATATGTTTATGTTTTCCTTAATCTTCTGTATTTTTCTTTTTGGTCATACCTTTATGGTTTCCATAATGGGTAAACATGATATCTTCATTTAAGGAAGTGCGGACTACCGCCCCCTCAAAGTGATGTGATTCGTAAATACCATATGTGGGACGTGTAAAGGATGTATTTAAAGTTATTATATATGATTTTATACTGGAATTATAATATACCTCTATATCATTATTATTTCTATTCATTAAAGTATGATATAGAAATGAAAGTAGCGTTCATGCGTACGTACGGCTTACCGTCTCCATGAACGTTGCATTTCATTTATTATCCCCAAATGTAATGTACTATTAAAAGTACATGTATATAATGGATATATATAATTAATGATATATCTAAATGATGAATATAATTCTGGAATTAAAATATACATACCTATCATTTAGTTTTAATTCCATTAATATGACAAAAAATGAAAGTAGCGTTTATGCGTACGTACGGCTTACCGTCTCCATGAACGGTGCATTTCATTTCTTACCTCTAAATGATTATATAATATTATAAATACATGTATATGATGGATATATATGATATATATGATATCCAAATCAGGAATTTCATTCTGGATATAAAGAACCTTTGACCACACGAACAACATGTAATTGTAAGAAGTCCACTTTCGACTTAAGAACCAAATCTCGACAAAACAAACATTATTAACTTAAATGGTTACATAATGTTTATAACATGGAAATAAGTGATATAAAAGGAATAATGAACTTTAAAAATGTTCTTAATCAAGTAGAAATTAACTCAAGTTTATTATTCAGGACGTTAAAGAATGATCGAGTCAAGTCGGACCCAAGGTAAGGGACTTCATCTCAATCTCCTTTCATTGAGGCATATTTCGTTTTATACACAACTTTATTTTATACGGTGTATAAACTCCTTTGACTTATACTTTTATACAAAAGGAATCTTTTTCTACGAAGCGTTTTACTAAACAACAAAAAGGAATGTTTTTTTAACGTACGCGGTGACAACGACCTTTTCCGCCGCCGCGAGTATTATTTGGTCTTTGGCTTCCTCAACAAGACGTAATGTTTTTAAAATAAAATAAATACCATATACTCTTTTATGTATTTTGGTATTGAAAATGGTTTTGATAAAGTATTCTATTATGATATATTGTGATGTGGAAATGTTATCATTCCTTTATATTGGTTTTATGTTTTATGATTTTATATTGGTACTTGGATATTTTAACGGGTGGTTACGTTATAAACCATATGAGGGGTGGTGCTGTGAATACCAAGACGGGTGGTTACGTTATAACCTCCAATGCATTGGGTATGGAAGTCGGCCATATGGCTATTCCATTAAGTATGTATGGAAATTGGCCGTATGGCTATTCCATTATGTGATATGTGTGGAAGTCGACCATATGGTTATTCCACTTAAGTATGTTTATGTCCCAAGTTACCTTTATATATGCTATGTGTTCTTTATATGGGTTTTATGGTAATACTTTGGTTACAAAAAGGTAAGTAATGATACATTATTCAGTGAAGAGTTTTTACTACTTCATGATGGTGAAGGTATTACTTTGTTAGAGTATACATGGTTTACTTGATGTTTGAAAAAGTAACAGTTTTCATTCTTTGTGTATCCCTTACTGAGCTTTTTATGCTCACCCCAAGTTTTTTTTTCGAAATGTTTTTCACAGGACTTAAAGTGGAATAAGGTCAAGGATGTGATCAAGGGAATGTCATGCTATATAAGACATGTAACTAGACATGTTTCTTTTTAAGAGTTTTTTTTATTATGGAAACTTAGTAGAAGTGTCTACTTTGTAATCTTTTGAGATGTAATAGTTATGTTCTAATTCTCTAAAACTCTAAACCTGAAAAGATCCTCAATGTAAATTATTCATTTAATTCAATATTAAGTAAGGTTTAAGGCTGGGGCCTTATAGTTGGTATCAAAGGTCGGTTTAGATAACTTTAGGAGTTAGAATTCTATTAAATGATTATCCAAAAATATTTTTTTTATGGTCAAATTGATATGATAAAGCATTTGAAGATTACAAGGTTGCTTCATCTAAGACATGTCTGTTCAGAATGGTTTTCCACAGAGGAAACATGTCAGCTATGTTAGGAAGGCATACAGAGGGAAATGACCTTCTAAATCAGTAACTTGAGATGGTCAGAATCAGAATTGAAGAGTTTGTTGTAGTTATGGCTCAGTTGACTCAGATGATAAGTTTTTGGTTGTGTTTATTGATGATATTTTGGTGTTTTATAAAATTAAAGAGGAGCATGAAAGTCATTTAAGGGTTATCTTGCAAACCTTAAAAGAAAAGAAACTATATGGAAAATTCAGCAAGTGTGAGTTTTGGTTACAACAAATTTCTTTCCTTGGTCATATTGTTTCTAAAGATGGAATAACTGTTGATCATGCAAAAACAAAAGTTGTGTAAGAATGGCCAAGACCCACAAATGTAACCGAGATTCGTAGCTTCCTTGGTTTGGCATGCTATTACCGAAGGTTTGTTATAAATTTTTCATGACTAAGCTAACTCGGAAGGGTGTTAAGTTCATCTGGACAAAAGAATGTGATGATTGTTTTCAGGAGTTGAAAAGAATATTGGTGAATGCTTCAGTTTTGGCACTTCCTTCCAGGAATGGTGAGTTTGTTATATACAGTGATGCTTCATTTAAAGGACTTGGTTGCGTCCTAATGCAGAATGATCAGGTAATTGCTTATGCTTCACGACAGTTGAAAACTCATGAGGTAAATTACCCTACACATGATTTGGAATTAGCTGCTGTTGTTTTTGTTTTAAAAATTTGGAGGCATCATTTGTATGGAGTAAAGTGTGAAATATATACCGATCACAAAAGTTTAAAGTTTATATTCACTCAGAAAGAGTTAAACATGAGACAGAGGAGATGGCTGGAATTAATCAAGGATTATGATTGTACAATTCATTACCATCCGGGAAAAGCAAATAAAGTGGCTGATGCTTTGAGTCGAAAAAGTAATGCTTCATTAGCAATGTTGCATTTGGAACGTGATCCTTTGGTTAAGGATTTAATGAACTTTGGCATAGAAGTTGTTGGTGCAGGAAGACCTTTTGTTTTGTTTCAGGTATCAGTGAAATCTTCTCTATCAGACAGAATCAAGCAAGCACAGAAGCAAGACAGCGAGTTGCAGAAAAAGGCAGAACTGGTTCAGAAAGGTAAGTTGCCTGAATTCAACATTGATAATGATTGCGTTTTGAGGTTTGGGAAGAGATTATGTGTGCCTTGTGATTCACAGTTGAAGAATGAGTTGTTATGTGAGGCTCATAGTTCTCCTTTTTCAGTTCATCCTGGCAGTACTAAGATGTACAGAGATCTGCGGGAGTATTACTGGTGGGATGGAATGAAAAGAGATATTGCTGATCTTATTGTGAAGTGTTTGACTTGTCAGTAGGTTAAAGCAGAGCGGTAGTTACCTAAAGGGATGCTTCAGCCTTTACCAGTGCCAGAGTGGAAATGGGAAAACATATCCATGGACTTTGTTGTGGGATTACCGAGGACATCTCGAGGTAATAATGCAATCTGGGTTATTGTTGATCGCTTGACCAAATCTGCTCATTTACTTGCTATACGAGATAATTTCTCTCTAGATCAACTTTCCCATTTGTATCTTAAAGAGATAGTCAAGTTACATGGAGTTCCTCTCTCCATTGTATCTGACCGTGATCCCAGGATCACTTCTAACTTTTGGAAAGGCCTTCAGAAGTTGTTGGGTACTGAATTAAATTTTAGTACAGCTTTGCATCCTCAATCAGATGGGCAATCAGAACGAACAATTCAGACATTGAAGGATATGCTACGAGCTTGTTCGATGGATTATCAGGGAATTTGGGACCAACATCTTTCTTTGGTTGAATTATCATATAATAACAGTTTTCATTCTAGTATACAGATGGCACCATTTCAGGCATTATATGGGAAGCGGTGTCGAACTCCATCTTTCTTGGATAAAGTGGGTGAAAGGAAGTTGATGGGACCAGAATTGGTAGAAGAGATGGCAGAAAAGGTTCAGCTAATTCAGAAACACATGAGAACAGCTCAGAGCAGGCAGAAGAGTTATGCGGATAACCGGAGGAAGGATCTATCTTTCGAGGTAGGTGATCATGTTTTTCTCAAGGTTTCTCCATGGAAAAGTGTGATGAGATTTGGTAAGAAAGGAAAGCTGAGTCCAAGGTTCATTGGACCATATGAAATTCTGGAGAAAGTTGGATCAGTTGCTTACCGAGTGGGTTTACCTCCGAGTTTATCTCAGGTACACAATGTTTTTCATGTTTCAATGTTGAGGAAATATATGCCAGATCCATCTCATGTTTTGAGTCCAGAGGTTGTTCAGCTGGAAGAGAACCTATCTTATGAAGAACAACCAGTCCAGATTCTTGACCATAGGGAGCAGGTGTTACGGAATAAGGTGATTCATCAGGTAAATGTTTTTTGGAAAAACCATGTGATTAAAGAGGCAACGTGGGAATCTGAAAATGCTATGAGAAATAAATACCCCCACTTATTTTGATAAGTGAATAAAATTGTGAGGACGCAATTCCCAAAAGGGGGGAAGGATGTAACATCCTAGGTAAATAAAGAATAATGAATTTTCATATTAATTAATATTTACGAATTAAATATTAATTTTAATTAAAAGGGGTTTCTACATTCGATAGCGTACTCGATACGCAACGATGAGTTTCACTGAAATCTTATGTTGTACACTAGTAATATAATAATATTATTTTAAATGGTAGTTAACATGTAGCCATTGTACTGGTGGGAATGGATAGAAATAACTAAAATATGATTATATATGTTTTTAAATGTTTTTATATTTACCCAATAAAAGATAAAGGCTTAAAATATGGAAAGAATTCAATTTTAGGCATTTATACCCTAATTTTCACTAAGGGTTCACTTATCACCTTTTGACGGTGAACCGTCATTAAATATAGTTTTGATAAATCTTATAAATTCTATTGGACCAAATATAACTCTTCTTTAGAATCGGGACATCAAAATTTACTTTGTGTAAATTTTTGGTATCTTTCCGATAAAGTTCATTTTTTTAATGAATATTGTAAATGTTGTATTTTAATTCAAAACCTCTTTTTGATCTAATTTATTTATATGATTAGATTATTATTTGAATTGGTTTTAGAGTGAAATTAGAAAATATTTTTACCATTAAATCCAATAGTGGTCATTGCAATTAATTTCACTTTGAAATCTGACTTAAACTAGTGTCAATCTTTTGATACTTATTGTTTCACAAAAACACGCTATTTGTCATGACAGCGGGAATTAATTATTAAATTAATTAATTTGAATTATATGTTTTGAATTTTGTAAAATGGAATTAATTTTTGAATTTTGAATATCAAATATAGCTTAGGGTGAATTTTTAGAATTTTTCTTAAAAACTTCAATTTTTGATGAATAGTGAAATCACTAAGTGGTACTTATAAAAACTGATTTTCCATTTAAATGAAATTTTGCCACCTTTGTGTATTGAATTTCAAAAATCCGACATACATGGTTGTCACTAAGAATTAAAATGTGGTTCAATGAGATTAAAATAATTTTTTGGTGAATAGTAACTTATTAAGTTTTTAATCGCGATTAGTGGTAATTAGTGTAGTTTAAGGTAAAAATAATGTTTTAATAATATGAGATGACCTAGACACAAGTCCTACCCTCATTGGATGTGTCATGGCCGACCAAGACAAGCCATGGGTCAACTTGGGGACCCCATGGAGCCACTTTGGTTGGAAAATGACATAAATACCTTTTATTTAATGTTAATGTAAAAAATGGCACAAACATGATATGTTTTACTAAAACAATATTTAAATGGGGTTATACAAGTCAGATATTTGATTATAAATAATCATTGGAAATCTAAAAAGATTTCCTACATCATAGTATGTTTTTTATAATTTTTAGACATTAAATAAATTAAATTATTTATGACATAATAATGATGCAGCGATGACATCATTATTTGACGATTTAAAAAAAATGGAATGATAATGTAAAATCTATGAACTAAACATGTCCAAAACTTATTGGATGGGTGGATTTCGAACCCTTATTACCTTATCCACGAATTATATCAATGTGGGACCATTTAAAACCGAAACACATTTTCAAATAAAGTAATATTTCTTTACTTTCCAAAAGTGCCCCTCCTCTCCTCTTATAAAAGGCCCCCCACCTCTACCACCTTACCCACACTCCCAAAGCCTTTGTCTTGGCCAAACCCTACCTATTTTGTATCTCCACTTACTTATATTACTCCTTGAAGCCTCACGTTTGGCAGAAGTCTTCCCAAGGAAGCCTTTGAGCTCAAACCAAAGGGAGTTACCCGATTTTGAGGTAATGTCTTCACTTGAGTCCTTTTGTATTATTTTGCTTCTCCAACCCCCTAAAATCTTTTTATTTATTTCTTTTGTAACAACTCCAGTATCTTCAATATACTAGGATGTTGTTATAAGAAGTATTCGAGCTACACTTACACACACCTTCATCTAATGGTTAAAGAACATACTGTTTCCGTGGATGGTGAATTTATGCCTCCCGAAATGATGATTGTTCAACATTCTTTTAACACCTTCAAAGGTGGCCATTAAGATGTCACTATATTTATATATGACATATAATATGTTTATGTTTTCCTTAAGCTTCTGTATTTTTCTTTTTGGTCATACCTTTATGGTTTCCATTATGGGTAAACACGATATCTTCATTTAAGGAAGTGAGGACTACCGCCCCCTCAAAGTGATGTGATTCGTTAATGCCATATGTGGGACGTGTAAAGGATGGATTTAAAGTTATTATATATGATGTTATACTGGAATTATAATATACCTCTATATCATTATTATTTCTTTCCATTAAAGTATGAGATAGAAATGAAAGTAGCGTTCATGCGTACGTACGGCTTACCATCTCCATAAACGGTGCATTTCATTTCTTATCCCCAAATGTAATGTACTATTAAAAGTACATGTATATAATGGATATATATAATGAATGATATATCTAAATGATGAATATAATTCCGGAATTAAAATATACATACCTCTCATTTAGTTTTAATTCCATTAATATGACAAAGAAATGAAAGTAGCGTTCATGCGTACGTACGGCTTACCGTCTCCATGAACGGTGCATTTCATTTCTTACCTCTAAATGATTATGTAATATTATAAATACATGTATATTCTGGATATATATGATATATATGATATCCAAATCAGGAATGTCATTCTGGATATAAAGAACCTTTGACCACACGAACAACATGTAATTGTAAGAAGTCCACTTTCGACTTAAGAAACAAATATCGACAAAACAAACATTATTAACTTAAATGGTTACATAATGTTTATAACATGGCAATAAGTGATATAAAAGGAATAATGAACTTTAAAAAGGTTCTTAATCAAGTAGAAATTAACTCAAGTTTATTATTCAGGACGTTAAATAACGATCGAGTCAAGTCGGACCCAAGGTAAGGGACTTCGTCTCAATCTCTTTTCATTGAGGCATATTTCGTTTTATACACAACTTTATTTTATACGGTGTATAAACTCCTTTGACTTATACTTTTATACAAAAATAATCTTTTTCTACGAAGCGTTTTACTAAACGACAAAAAGGAATGTTTTTTTTAACATACGCGGTGACAATGACCTTTTCCGCCGCCGCGAGTATTATTTGGTCTTTGGCTTCCTCAATAAGCCGTAATGTTTTTAAAATAAAATTAATATCATATACTCTTTTATGTATTTTGGTATTGAAAATGGTTTTGATAAAGTATTCTATTATGATATATTGTGATGTGGAAATGTTATCATTCCTTTATATTGGTTTTATGTTTTATGATTTTATATTGGTACTTGGACATTTTAACGTGTTGTTACGTTATAAACCATACGATGGGTGGTGCCGTGAATACCGGGACGGGTGGTTACGTTATAACCTCTAATGCATTGGGTATGGAAGTCGGCCGTATGGCTATTCCATTAAGTATGTATGGAAATTGGCCGTATGGCTATTCCATTAAGTGATATGTGTTGAAGTCGACCGTATGGTTATTCCACTTAAGTATGTTTATGTCCCAAGTTACCTTTATATATGATATGTGTTCTTTATATGGGTTTTATGGTAATCCTTTGGTAACAAAAAGGTAATTAATGATACTTTATTCAGTGAAGAGTTTTTACTACTTCATGATGGTGAAGGTATTACTTTGTTAGAGTATACATGGTTTACTTGATGTTTGAAAAAGTAACAGTTTTCATTCTTTGTGTATCCCTTACTGAGCTTTTTATGCTCACCCCAAGTTTTTTTTTCGAAATGTTTTTCACAGGAATTAAAGTGGAATAAGGTCAAGGATGGGATCAAGGGAATGTCATGCTATATAAGACATGGAACTAGACATGTTTCTTTTAAAGAGTTTTTTTTTATTATGGAAACTTAGTAGAAGTGTCTACTTTGTAATCTTTTGAGATGTAATAGTTATGTTCTAATTCTCTAAAACTCTAAACCTGAAAAGATCCTCAATGTGAATTATTCATTTAATTCAATATTAAGTAAGGTTTAAGGCTGGGGCCTTATAGTTGGTATCAAAGGTCAGTTTAGATAACTTTAGGAGTTAGAATTCTATTAAATGATTATCCAAAAATATTTTTTTTATGGTCAAATTGATATGATAAAACATTTGAAGATTACCATGTTGCTTCATCTAAGACATGTCTGTTCAGAATGGTTTTCCATAGAGGAAACATTTCAGCTATGTTAGGAAGGCATACAGAGGGAAATGACCTTCTAAATCAGTAACTTGAGATGGTCAGAATCAGAATTGAAGAGTTTGTTGTAGTGATGGCTCAGTTAACTCAGGTGATAAGTTTTTGGTTGTGTTTATTGATGATACTTTGGTGTTTTCTAAAAGTAAAGAGGAGCATGAAAGTCATTTAAGGGTTATCTTGCAAACCTTAAAAGAAAAGAAACTATATGGAAAATTCAGCAAGTGTGAGTTTTGGTTACAACAAATTTCATTCCTTGGTCATATTGTTTCTAAAGATGGAATAAATGTTGATCCTGCAAAAACAAAAGTTGTGGAAGAATGGCCAAGACCCACAAATCTAACCGAGATTTGTAGCTTCCTTGGTTTGGCAGGCTATTACCGAAGGTTTGTTACAAATTTTTCACGATTATCTAGTCTAATGACTAAGCTAACTCAGAAGGGTGTTAAGTTCATCTGGACAAAAGAATGTGATGATTGTTTTCAGGAGTTGAAAAGAAGATTGGTGAATGCTCCAGTTTTGGAACTTCCTTCCAGGAATGGTGAGTTTGTTATATACAGTGATGCTTCATTGAAAGGACATTGTTGCGTCCTAATGCAGAATGATCAGGTAATTGCTTATGCTTCACGACAGTTGAAAACTCATGAGATAAATTGCCCTACACATGATTTTGAATTAGCTGCTATTGTTTTTGTTTTAAAAATTTGGAGGCATCATTTGTATGGAGTAAAGTGTGAAATATATACTGATCACAAAAGTTTAAAGTGTATATTCACTCAGAAAGAGTTAAACATGAGACAGAGGAGATGGCTGGAATTAATCAAGGATTATGATTGTACAATTCATTACCATCCGGGAAAAGCAAATAAAGTGGCTGATGCTTTGAGTCGAAAAAGTAATGCTTCATTAGCAATGTTGCGTTTGGAACGTGATCCTTTGGTTAAGGATTTAATGAACTTTGGCATAGAAGTTGTTGGTGCAGAAAGTCCTTCTATTTTGTTTCAGGTATCAGTGAAATCTTCTCTATCAGACAGAATCAAGCAAGCACAGAAGCAAGACAGCGAGTTGCAGAAAAAGGCAGAGCTGGTTCAGAAAGGTAAGTTGCCTGAATTCAACATTGATAATGATTTCCTTTTGAGGTTTGGGAAGAGATTATGTGTGCCTTGTGATTCACAGTTGAAGAATGAGTTGTTATGTGAGGCTCATAGTTCTCTGTTTTCAGTTCATCCTGGCAGTACTAAGATGTACAGAGATCTGCGGGAGTATTACTGGTGGGATGGAATGAAAAGAGATATTGCTGATTTTACTATGAAGTGTTTGACTTCTCAGTAGGTTAAAGCATTGCGGCAGTTACCTAAAGGGATGCTTCAGCCTTTACCAGTGCCAGAGTGGAAATGGGAAAACATATCCATGGACTTTGTTGTGGGATTACTGAAGACATCTCGAGGTAATAATGCAATCTGGGTTATTGTTGATCGCTTGACCAAATCTGCTCATTTCCTTGCTATACGAGATACTTTCTCTCTAGATAAACTTTCCCGTTTGTATCTTAAAGAGATATTCAGGTTACATGGAGTTCCTCTCTCCATTGTATCTGACCGTGATCCCTGGTTCACTTCAAACTTTTGGAAAGGACTTTAGAAGTCGTTAAGTACTGAATTAAATTTTAGAAAAGCTTTTCATCCTCAATCAGATGGGCAATCGGAATGAACAATTGAGACATTGGAGGATATGCTACAAGCTTGTTCGATGGATTATCAGGGAAGTTGGAACCAACATCTTTCTTTGGTTGAATTTTCATATAATAACAGTTTTCATTCTAGTATACAGATGGCACCATTTTAGGCATTATATGGGAAGCGGTGTCGAACTCCAGCATTCTAGGATGAAAGGAAGTTGATGGGACCAGAATTGGTAGAAGAGATGGCAGAAAAGGTTCAGTTGATTCAGAAACACATGAGAACAGCTCAGAGCAGGCAGAAGAGTTATGCGGATAACCGGAGGAAGGATCTATCTTTCGAGGTAGGTGATCATGTTTTTCCCAAGGTTTCTCCATGGAAAAGTGTGATGAGATTTGGTAAGAAAGGAAAGCTGAGTCCAAGGTTCATTGGACCATATGAAATTCTGGATAAAGTTGGATCAGTTGCTTACCGAGTGGCTTTACCTCCGAGTTTATCTCAGGTACACAATGTTTTTCATGTTTCAATGTTGAGGAAATATATTCCAGATCCATCTCATGTTTTGAGTCGAGAGGTAGTTCAGCTGGAAGAGAACATATCTTATGAAGAACAAACAGTCCAGATTATTGACCATAGGGAGCAGGTGTTATGGAATAAGGTGATTCATCAGGTAAAGGTTTTGTGGAAAAACCATGTGATTGAAGAGGCAACGTGGGAATCTGAAAATGCTATGAGGGATAAACACCCCCACTTATTTTGATAAGTGAATAAAATTGAGAGGATGCAATTCCCAAAAGGGGGGAAGGATGTAACATCCTAGGTAAATAAATAATAAATAATTTTCATATTAATTAATATTTACGAATTAAATATTAATTTTAATTAAAAGGGGTTTCTCTATTCGATAGCGTACTCGATACGCAACAATGAGTTTCATTGAAATCTTACGTTGAACACTAGTAATATAATAATATTATTTTAAATGGTAGTTAACATGTTGTCGTTGTACTGGCGGGAATGGATAGAAATAACTAAAATATGATTATATATGTTTTTAAATTTTTTTATATTTACCTAATAAAAGATAAAGGCTTAAAATACAGAAAGAATTCAATTTTAGGCATTTATACCCTAATTTTCACTAAGGGCTCACTTGTCACCTTTGGATGGAAAACCGTCATTAAATATAGTTTTGATCAATATTATAAATTCTATTTGACCAAATATAACTCTTCTTTATAATCGGGACATCAAAATTTACTTTGTGTAAATTTTTGGTATCTTTCCGATAAAGTTCATTTTTTTAATGAATATTGTAAATGTTGTATTTTAATTCAAAACCTCTTTTTGATCTAATTTATTTATATGATTACATTATTATTTGAATTGGTTTTAGAGTGAAATTATAAAATATTTTTACCATTAAATCCAATAGTGGTCGTTGGAATTAATTTCACTTTGAAATCAGACTTAAACTAGTGTCAATCTTTTGATACTTATTGTTTCACAAAAACACGCTATTTGTCATGACAGCAAGAATTAATTATTAAATTAATTAATTTGACTTATATGTTATGAATTTTGTAAAATGGACTTCATTTTTGAATTCGGAATATCAAATATATCTTAGGGTAAAATTTTGGAATTTTTCTGAAAAACTTCAATTTTTGATGAATAGTGAAATCACTAAGTGGTAATTATAAAAACTGATTTTCCATTTAAATGAAATTTTGCCACCTTTGTGTATTGAATTTCAAAAATCCTACATACATGGTTGTCACTAAGAAGTAAAAATGTGGTTCAATGAGATTAAAATAATTTTTTGGTGAATAGTAACTTATTAAGTTTTTAATCGCGACTAGTGGTAATTAGTGTAGTTTAAGGTAAAAATAATGTTTTAATAATATGAGATGACCTAGACACATGTCCTACCCTCATTGGATGTGTCATGGCCGAACAAGACAATCCATGGGTCAACTTGGGGACCCCATGGAGCCACTTTGGTTGGAAAACGACATAAACACCTTTTATTTAATGTTAATGTAAAAAATGGCACAAACATGATATGTTTTACTAAAACAATTTTTAAATGGGGTTGTACAAGTCAGATTTTTTATTATAAATAGTAATTGGAAAGATAAAAAGATTTTCTACATCATAGAATTTGTTTTATAATTTTAGACATTAAATTATTTAAATTATTTATGACATAATAATGATACAGCGATGACATCATTATTTGACGATTTAAATAAAATAGAAAGATAATGTAACATCTATGAACTACACATGTCCAAAACTTATAGGATGGGTGGATTTAGAACCCTTATCACCTTATCCACGAATTATATCAATGTGGGACCTTTTAAAACCGAAACACATTTTCAAATAAAGTAATATTTCTTTACTTTCCAAAAGTGCCCCTCCTCTCCTCTTATAAAAGGCCCCCACCTCTACCACCTTACCCACACTCCCAAAGCCTTTGGCTCGACCAAACCCTACCCATTTTGTCTCTACACTTCCTTCTATTACTCCTTGAAGCCTCAATTTGGGCAGAAGTCTTCCCAAGGAAGCCTTTGAGCTCAAACCAAAGGGAGTTACCCGATTTTGAGGTAATGTCTTCACTTGAGTCCTTTTATATTATTTTGCTTCTCCAACCCCCTAAACTCTTTTTATTTATTTCTTTTGTAACAACTCCAGTATCTTAAATATACTAGGATGTTTTTATAAGAAGTATTCGAGCTACACTTACACACACCTTCATCTAATGGTTAAAGAACATACTGTTTCCGTGGATGGTGAATTTATGCCTCCCGAAACGATGATTGTTCAACATTCTTTTAACACCTTCAAAGGTGGCCATTAAGATGTCACTATATTTATATATGATATATAATATGTTTATGTTTTCCTTAAGCTTCTGAATTTTTCTTTTTGTTCATACCTTTATGGTTTCCATTATGGGTAAACACGTTATCTTCATTTAAGGAAGTGCGGACTACCGCCCCCTCAAAGTGATGTGATTCGTTAATGCCATATGTGGGACGTGTAAAGGATGGATTTAAAGTTATTATATATGATGTTATACTGGAATTATAATATACCTCTATATCATTATTATTTATTTCCATTAAAGTATGAGATATAAATGAAAGTAGCGTTCATGCGTACGTACGGCTTACCGTCTCCATGAACGGTGCATTTCATTTCTTATCCCCAAATGTAATGTACTATTAAAAGTACATGTATATAATGGATATATATAATGAATGATATATCTAAATGATGAATATAATTATGTAATTAAAATATACATACCTCTGATTTAGTTTTAATTCCATTAATATGACAAAGAAATGAAAGTAGCGTTAATGTGTACATACGGCTTACCGTCTCCATGAACGGTGCATTTCATTTCTTACCTCTAAATGATTATGTAATATTATAAATACATGTATATGCTGGATATATATGATATATATGATATCCAAATCAGGAATTTCATTCTGGATATAAAGAACCTTTGACCACACGAACAACATGTAATTGTAAGAAGTCCACTTTCAACTTAAGAACCAAATATCGACAAAACAAACATTATTAACTTAAATGGTTACATAATGTTTATAACATGGAAATAAGTGATATAAAAGGAATAATTAACTTTAAAAAGGTTCTTAATCAAGTAGAAATTAACTCAAGTTTATTATTCAGGACGTTAAAGAACGATCGAGTCAAGTCGGACCCAAGGTAAGGGACTTCGTCTCAATCTCATTTCATTGAGGCATATTTCGTTTTATACACAACTTTATTTTATACGGTGTATAAACTCCTTTGACTAATACTTTTATACAAAATGAATCTTTTTCTACAAAGTGTTTTACTAAACGACAAAAAGGAATGTTTTTTTTAACGTACGCGGTGACAACGACCTTTTCCGCCGCCGTGAGTATTATTTGGTCTTTGGCTTCCTCAACAAGCCGTAATGTTTTTAAAATAAAATAAATACCATATACTCTTTTATGTATTTTGGTGTTGAAAATGGTTTTGATAAAGGATTATATTATGATATATTGTGATGTGGAAATGTTATCATTCCTTTATATTGGTTTTATGTTTTATGATTTTATATTGGTACTTGGACATTTTAACGGGTGGTTACGTTATAAACCATATGACGGGTGGTGTCGTGAATACCAGGATGGGTGGTTACGTTATAACCTCCAATGCATTGGGTATGGACGTCGGTTGTATGGCTATTCCATTAAGTATGTATGGAAATTGGCCGTATGGATATTCCATTAAGTGATATGTGTGGAAGTCGACCGTATGGTTATTCCACTAAAGTATGTTTATGTCCTAAGTTACCTTTATATATTCTGAGTGTTCTTTATATGGGTTTTATGGTAATCCTTTGGTTACAAAAAGGTAAGTAATGATACTTTATTCTGTGGAGAGTTTTTACTACTTCATGATGGTGAAGGTATTACTTTGTTAGAGTATACATGGTTTACTTGATGTTTGAAAAAGTAACAGTTTTCATTCTTTGTGTATCCCTTACTGAACTTTTTATGCTCACCCCAAGTTTTTTTTCGAAATGTTTTTCACAGGACTTAAAGTGGAATAAGGTCAAGGATGGGATCAAGGGAATATCATGCTATATAAGACATGGAACTAGACATGTTTCTTTTTAAGAGATTTTTTTATTATGGAAACTTAGTAGAAGTGTCTACTTTGTAATCTTTTGAGATGTAATAGTTATGTTCTAATTCTCTAAAACTCTAAACCTGAAAAGATCCTCAATGTGAATTATTCATTTAATTCAATATTAAGTAATGTTTAAGGCTGGGGCCTTATATTATGTATATATTTTTACTTTAAAATAAATTTAAATTTACAATAATTATTCAAATAAAAAATTTATCTTTAAACAATAACGCAGTGTTTTTCACTATTCATCAAAAATTCAATGTTTTTAGAAAAATGCAAAAAATTCAACCAAAGATAATTTTGACATTCTAAATTCAAAAATGATGTCTATTTTACCAAATTAAAAACATATAAGTTGTATTAATTAATTTAAAATATATATTCCGATTGTCAAAACTAGAAAACAGGTTTTTGAGAAGTAAAAACTATCAAAAGATTGATATGGGTTTATGTCTAATTTAAAAGTAAAATTACTTACAATGACCAAAATTGGATTAAATGATAAAAATATAATATAATTATACTTCAAAACAATTCAAATGTATAATTTAACACTATAAATTATTTTGATTTTAAAAGTTGGTTTTAATTAAAATTTAGTATTTTTCAATATTAATCAAAATATGAAAGTTATCAAAAAAGCACCAAAAAAATTCCAAATAAATTTTTATGCCCTTATTCTAAATAAGAAGTTTATTTGGTCAAATGTAATATATAAAAGTGTCAAATAATATATTTAAAAAGGGTTTTCCCTTAAAATGTGGTAAATTTACATTTTTTTTGAAAAATACATCTTTTATCTAAACATTTGAATTTATTTTTATATTATATCTAAGAAACACATAATATAGATGTTAATATTATATGGATTATCTATAATTCAAAATTCAGTTAATACTATTCATAACCTCTTTTTGAACGACTAGTTTGGTAAGTCATGGTGCGCTCAAACTCGTTGTTGCGTTTAGCACAAACTATTGAATTACATTAAAGAAAATAACTTACAATGAAATATTTGGGTGTTACATTTTTGTAGTACTTGAAATAGATTTTTGGAATGTTTCATTAGAATTCACAGCCTATAAGATAATGAAATTTATTTTGAAGCTTAAAAATAATTATACTTGTTATGTGAAATTGTTTTCAATGACGTACTCTGAGTTCTTCTGAAGGGTTCTTGAAATCACTGATTTGTTATGAATTATTTTTAATCTAGAAAACATTGAACTTTATTTATTCAAATGGTCATTGTATATTTTCTATATGAAATTATAAAAGTTTAATACTGATAAGAATGGGTTTTATTTGAATACTTGCATGTCATTAGGAAATCTAAACTCATCATTCTTCTATGATTTATAATATTGTTTTCATTACAATTTGTAAATACATAATAAAACAATATATTAATATTAATCATTTACCTGCATAGGTAAATATATATGCTCTAAATTTGTTTTTTAAATAAATTTCATAACCTTTATTTCAAAGAAGATGATCAATATTGATCCATCATTATCACTAATTATTATATAGACTCATTATCTAAAATAAGAAAATATTTGAGTTATACCTAGTTTTAATTTATATCAATGATTCCATAATTTAATGGTTTTTCAATGCACCATTTAATTGTCTCAAATAATTATGTAAGATATAAATTTGGATTTCTTATTCTATGATAACTAAATCCTTAATAATTGTTAATGAAATATGAAATCTATTGTGTGTAATTTTTAAGGAAACTATGTAAAATTTAATGATCAATACAAACTAAACTATGAAAATATGAAATTTTAAAAAAACTTGAATAGTATCTTGTAAATTTATAAAAATTACATTGGAATACTAAAAGGCATAGGTGCATTGTAGTTATGAAACAAAAAAATTAATTCAAGTAGTCAACTTTCTTTCTATAAGAAATAATTGATTCACAATTCCAATTTTAGTTTCATTGAATTTAGTTTAAAGTATCCACTATTGTGAACATTATAAATTGTAATCCAAGAAATTAATCACTAATGTGCATTATGTTTATAATTTATTTTTCATGATTCGAGTAAAAATTTAATTATCACTAATGAAATACAGTATCTAACCTATGTGCATGATTTAATTTGTATAATTTTTTTCTTCTTTTCAAACCTCCAAAATAATGATTGAGATGATATATAACATACAAAGGGTTTTTTTCACATGTTTTTGTGGTTTTTTAGAATACTAATTTCTAAATAATGTTAGTAAAATTTAAAAATAAACAACAACACTAATTTTAAGATCTTTTAAGTATAAATAGAGAGTCAAAAATAAATTCCATTAAATTAATAATATTATTTCATACAGTTGTTACATGTGTTAATGTAGATGTAAAATTTTAAAAGGCTCTATGATCAGGATCTTAGTGTGAATACAACATCATATACTAACATAAAAATGAAATTAGATATAAAAAAATATTTTATTTTGACATGAGTACAACAAATGATAACTTTTCTCTAAAATAATGTACTATATGAATTTTTTGATTTAGTATATGCTTTGTGGAATTCATATTTGTTGTGATAATTACAATTTTTTAAAAACATTGAATGAAATATAATGAATTAATAGTGCCACATTTTTTGGAATTTGATATTTAATATTTAAGGAACATTGAAAGAACATACTACTTAGTCACATTACATAGACAAGTTGAAGCACCAAAATGTTTGTTAGTTTAGTTTCATACCATAGGAGTATTGTAATTAGTTCCCTAAATTCATCCCAAAATGTGTAAATGATATATATTTCAATGTAAAATTTATTTTAAAACATAGTATAAATTTTATTATAAAATGATATGTTTGATAATAATTTGAAATTTTAATTTCTATTTACTTATCATAAATTATAGTCAGTTTCATTTGGTTGTTATTTTTTCCCCATGCATTATTTGGTTGATGATTATGTATCTTTACAATAAAATATAATATTAAATTTTCAATATAAATACTCTAAATTTTTAAAAATTTAAATTATTTACTTTTTTATAATGATAATATTAAAATAAAATTTACCTAAGAAAAAATTCTCAAGCATCCTATTTTCCTTAATGTCATCAAATGTAATGAAATTTAATCTAAAAATGGGGAAGTTTCATGTCATAAGGTTTAATAAGAGTGCTCAAACTAAAAATTATTTTCAACTCATGAAATATTTCTAAATAAGTCCATTTATTTTCAATAATCAAAATGTTTTTTATTACATAAAACGAACCTTATCATAGAATAGTTTTAAACTTTTTTATATGATTCTATCCACTAATTATTTATTGAATGGTGGTTTCCTAAAAAAATTAACAAAACTCATAAGTTAAAAATAATAGTGCAAATAGTGGTAAACAAATTTCGTTTATTTTTTATTTGAATTAAAATGTAAATTTATTCAATAAATTTAGTTGAATAAAATATAAATGACGTAAACTAAAAAATGTATTGAATGAAATATATTTAAATTAAAATTTTCATGAGATATAAAGCTAAATGAATAATTTTTAGTGAATTTCATTAAATAAATTTCATTGAATAAAATAAATTGGTAAATTAATATCTCTGAAAAAAATTACTTTTACATAAAAGTGAGGTATCGCACAGTTTGTGGGATACAATGTATGATATAATATAATCCTATACATTTCACTGAGAGATAATTTGAGCAGTGAGATAAAATTAATGATTTGTGAAAACAATACATTAAATGAAATATAATTTACACATTGAGATTCTTTTATTGAGTTACAATGTCTTATATTTGATTACACTATTAGTTAATTTGGTTAATCCATTTTGCTACTATAATATTAAGATATATGCATTGTTTCAAGTATTTTTCCTAATTTTTACACATGTAATACACGATTAGAATTAAGTAAGAGAGGGAGAGGGATAGAGAGAAAATATAGTTTAATTGATGTATATATTACTATATTTTTATATTTTTATACATAATAAAAATATTAGAAATAGTTTTTATAACCTATGACATAATATATTTATCCATTTTAGTATAAGGTGATCTTCATATACAAAAAATTACTTATCACATCAAAATAATGCTATTAATCTATTGGTAAAAATATAAATTAAATATGATATTAATTTTTGTGTATAAATATGTTAACGGATTACATATGATATGCAATAGACTGTATAAATTGATATCAGTAAATATACATATGATATTATAATTTTTTAATATATAGACCCCTAATATATTGCAGTAGATATCAATCGCATCAAATATCAATTACAATAGATATTAATTATAGTACATATGATATTTATTTGTTTTTGTTATATTTTTTTTCACTTTATGATCATGAAATTAAACTCTATACTAATGAGTTTGTTACTAAATGATACATATGATATGTATCCCTCTACCACACATCAAAAGGATCAACATATTCATACAATTTGTTTTAGAAAGAGTAATATATAAACTTTTTGTATTAAATAAACATCAATTGAATGAAAAAAATCATCTTAGTACCTATATACTAAAAAATTAAAGAATTCATAATTAATAATAAACATACATTTTTTAGTAGTTAGAAAAAATAAAAATAGTAATAGTAAAATTATTATTCCATTTTAAAACATATATATAGATCATGCTTAATACAATTTAATCTATAGATTAGAATATAGTAAATTTTAATTTTGATGTAAAGTTATAATATATAACTTGTATTTTCATCAATAAGTTGAAAATGAATGGCTAGTATTTCATATAAAAAATTTTATGAATTTTTTAACCACATCTGAATGATTATTACTTCAATTTTCAATGTCACATCATCCTAAATGGAAATTTTTTGTATTTAGTGTTCAAATGGGCCATTTTTATGAAACATCATTAGTAATTAAAAAAATATTAAATAAAACATCATTATGAAATGATTAGTGTTAAAAAATATAATGTTGAAGATATAAATTTTCATCAAATTCAATAGTTAAAATTTCATTATACTTAAAGTAAGTTTTGAACGATTTTATTGTATCCAATATTTGATGTACTCATCAATGGTATGTTATCATTGTCACGTATCAGTAATTCCAAAACTATCTTATTTTTTACTCTTGATATTGATACATATAACTATAAATGATAAAAAAATACATTATCATAAGTATATTCCAACTCAAGAATTATATTGGAATTTATTATTCTTTATAGTAATTGAAAATTAAATAGTTAGAGGATATTGTCTCTTTTGAAGCTGGAATGGACTCCTCAAATCATAAAGATTCATATTTACTTCGTTTATGAATCAATTTTTTCTAGAATGAGTTTTATTTAGAATCTAAGATCAGGTTACATTATCTCCCTAATCTAGGACTATTAATCATGTTCCATTAAAATTTCCATAATATTTGTCTACATTTACCATCAAAAATATCGGTGACCCCCCCCCCCTTGAGAATTAATTTATGAAATATAAAATCATATATGTGGATTACATTTAGAATATATAATGTATATATGTTCTCTGGTGTCTCTCTATCTAAACATGCTAGACAGACTGAATTAGAACTAAGAAAAATTATTTCTTCCCTCAGAATGAATTTCAACATGTAATCATCCAATTGTTGGAAAACATCTAATGTTGGTGAAAAATAGCCTATTCCTTTAAGTATTCAAGATCATTTTAATTTTTAGATAAATATGGTTATGTACTTTGAACAATAACATCAATTGGGTTTTTTAATTTAGAAAGTATAGAATCATTTGGAATTTGAGTTTTTTCTCCCTATCTGTTTGATCACCAAGAACCCCATCACCTATTTTAAGAATAAAAATTGAAAAATATTAGTGTCAACAAGAGTCAATAGAGTTATTAGAAGAAAGTAGTCACATAATGACCATTAAGTGAATAACACAACAATAATGCCATATATTAAAGGAATTTAGACTTGTTAAAACTATATCGCTTCTACTGGTAAAGTGAACAACTTGTAAAATATACCAAAAATATCAACAAAAAATAGTGCTTCCTCTACCAAATGGTAGATTAGAGGCATGAATAATCTTTTTTTTCACGATATCCCACAATATACGATCCAAAACATTAAAATAAATTTTTTTTACCATTAATTCCTCATCTAAAATAATTAATTTTTATCTTTGAAAAATTTCATCCAATTCACTTCCTTGTTGAATGTGGCATGTTAAGTTTTCTATAACAGCAATTCAAATAAAAATAGAGACTGTGTTTTTCTACCACTAGGTAGAATCAAAGATGATATACCATTTGAAGTTGTATCAAGTAAAATATTTCCTTCTAAGAATAGTTGTGACATTATTGGTTTCCATAGTAAATCTTTACTTGTGTCTACATATCCATTTAAAACGAAAACACCGTTGGTGGGCATATTTGTTGCATTAATAATTGTGGTAAGTAATTCTTGTTGTTCGTCGGTCAGATTACCATGTATAATAGAAAATTATTCTCAAGGGTTTTCTTTATAATAATTTGGTTCTGATGCAACCAATCTATTTATAATCAATGTGGTAGATGAATTTGGAAGAGGCATAGGAGGATAATTATTCAATGATCTTATATGAGAGAGAATTATATTATCAATATCCAACAATTCATGTTATTATAGTTGATCATAGCTAATATTTATTTTTGTTATCATAACATCATTTTGGATATGTATAAAATATATATTTATGAAAAAAATATCAAAAAGGTAATAAAAATAGTATCTTGGTGAGACACGGGATATATAAACATGGTAAAGTAATACAGATAAATTTATAAGAATGTGTTAGTTATTTCAAAAAAATACAAGGGTTTATCTATTGTATATAGTTTTTAATTATTTTAATGAATTAGCTATTTTATTAAAATATGATAAAATATAAATTTAATTTATTTCAATAAAGTTTGCCAAAAAAGAATGAAAAATGTTCACAAAATCTAGTTATAATTCATGTATAATGGCATTCAGTTTATTGAAAATGGTCAAGTAATTGGGGGCATGTAGTTTTGCGGATATAGAACTAGATATTTTATTTTCATCATTGAAAATTCTATAGTGGGAATGAAGTTATGTAGTACTGGAATAAAAATAGATATCCATGAATTAGTTTTTTATTTAAAAACATTACAATGGTTTCATTATATAATATAGATTTAATTATTTGAATTAATTAGTTATTTAATTTAAATAGGATAAAATATCAGTTAAATTTATTTTAATTACTTTTCTCAGAAAAAGTATGAAAAATTATCACAAATTTTATTTATACAGCATATATAAGTGTACATACAGTTTGTAACATGTGGGTAGGTAGCAGCGGGCATGTAGCAGCAGGAATACACCACTAGATATTCTATTTTCATCACTAAAATTTTAATATTGGTCACAAAGATATAAAGAAGTAGAATATTATTTTTACAACACTAGAATTTTTACAGCACTGGAATATTTAAATAATTTGATATTTTACTTACACCATTTTATTAGGAGGAATAAAACACTATAATATTCACATCAATGTAGCTATATAATTTTTAAATCCTTGGAATATCTTATTTACACCACTGTCATAGTAGGCATACAACACTGTGACTCTAAAAGAATATTTTCAGCACTAGAATTAATTTTAAATTTGTAAAGTATGATTTTCATGATGCATGAAATTCATTTATCTATATGAGCTCTGGTAAAGATAAAGGGGTATTATATGCTCACTATACCAATGGTATAGTGATTTTAATTTTAAACATAGAGTTATGTAATATTTGAAAATTTGTGCAACATGTAAATATCATGTTATTTTGATTACAACATAAAATCACCCACTATTGTATATGAATACCCTTTAACATTTTATTATTATGTAGTATATTTAAAATTTTAATTGTTATTTTGACTGCATTAAAATAATGAAATAATGAGAATAATACAAAAATGGGAACTATTTTAAATGTGTAATTTTAAGGTTATGTTAGACGATGTACATATAAACCGGATAAAGTAATATTTTAATAAAAAAATTATATACTTTGTTATTGTAACCTATTTTGTTGAATATATTCAATAACTTCATATAGTATTTTCCATGAGCTACTCCATACGTGGTTTGGCTATGAAACTGTGACTGAGAGAAGAATGTTAGCAAAAAACCTATACATGGAATTCCCCATTTCCCAAATTGAAGCCTCTATAATAGCCTCAATGAATTCTATATCATCACGATGTAATCCCAAAGCATGGAAAGATTCTCAAAAAAACGAAATGGATGGTTTTATTGATAGTGAATATATTATTAAAACAGGTTGGACCTTCAAGTTTAATGAGAAATATTTGAAGATAATGTAGCTCTCCAATAGTGGGAGGAACATAATGCAATCTACTAAATGAAAGTCCTAACTTTCTAGGATACGATATTTATTCTCAAGTGTGGTAAAATAATCCTATAGAAAATTCAGTATATGTGATACATAGTACATTAAGGTAAGTTGTGTTTACTTCGAACCATATGGTGAACATTGTTTCTGAGATCATTGATGTTAATAAAATTTCATCAGGGTTGGATCTATATAAATAATTTATTTTTTTCACTATGAAAGTATAAAAACAATCTATCAACTAGGGGAAATTGAAATTGATTTCATAACCATATATTCTTCAATAATCCTCACATGGTGAATTATATCAATAATCATAATTCATTTTTTTCTCATCTATATTTTTCTAACCTTACTTGGTATATTTTGTTCCATATAGGGTAGTTGGGACTCATTAATTCCCTTTATTGATGTATTTAAACAATTAATTTATTCACTAGGAGTGATTATATATTTTAATGTTGAGGTGGGGAATGTATTTAACCAAAAGAGTAGGATTATGAGGTACTATATAATTATTATCTAGTTTAACACTATTTTTTTGATATTATTCGAGAACTATATTGTCTTCTTTCAATAGAATATCCGTACTCATCTACACTTTAAGTAATAACAATAATTTTTTGGAAAAAATAAACACCTAGACATTTTCAGGCAAGATGATCATGGGTTATATTCCCCACAATGTCCATGAATCATTAATTTTTTTACACATTCATATAAAAGTGGATTCCCTCTGTTGTTTGATATTTTAGCTAAAAGAATTTTATTTATAGAAGAAGATATAAAAATTTTATATGGATTTTTAAGGAATAAAAGTATATGGAAATGTTGGAAGCCACATTTTTTAAATTCAATGGTGTGTGAAACTATATAATGTATTAGAACAAAGTAAATTAATAACATTTAAAAAAAGAAATAATGACATATTAAAATGAATTTGAAGATAAAAATGATACATGCGTGATACTTTCTAAAAAGAAACCCATATTTTAAATATTTCATTAAATGTTCAACCTTCATATTAAAAACCCTTGATAATATTTGGTGACAATCTGCTGGGTCAAGGTTCTAAATTTTAAGAAATCATGTAATTTCAGGAAAACATAGGATGCATGTGAAAGTGAGGAATAAATCATGATAGCCATCCCAGTTACAAATAACCATTACATATTGATAATTCTGAATCATTTATCTTGGTCCACTAGAAAAATTTGAATTCAAAATAATATATTTTCCGCAAATTTTACTATCACACTCACCTCGTAAGTAATCTAATTTTACTCCGTCATATATCTCAAATGTTAACTGTTTTTTATTAAATAAAATAAATGTTAAACATTGATATCCAACCGTTGTATGTGCATTAACTATATATTGGTGTACGATTCATCTTGAATGTAATAATATGATCTACTGATTTGGAATGAATTGAATATGGTGTTCAAAGTACTCCCTTATTTTTACTATTTTTACTCTTAAACTTATGAAAGATAAAATATAGTAAACACTAATCAAATATACATCACTATTGGAGGAAAAAATAAAAGGATATTGTAATAGAAGATATTGAGGGTGAAGTTCAACTATACATTTAAATTCACTTAATCATGTTTGTATGATGATATATCTATCATTATTAACATATTCAATATCACAAACTACTAGTATCGATATTTTAGATGATGTTGGAAATTTTTATGTATGGGAATCCAATCCCCTTCATCTAATTATCCATAGCTTCAAATATAGGCTAGAATTTGTATTGATTAAATCCTATGCAGCTCTATATTGATGAATTAACTGATGAAATTCATCTAACATAGACTATATATTTTCTATAGTGATACATTTAGTATAGGATTCAATATCATTTTTATTAGATTTGGGGAAATAATATTACTATAAATTGATAAAAATAAAATAATAAATTGGAAATATATTAGTGAAATATCTTTAAATTACCACACAAACTAGATTCTATTTTTGAATTTTTTTAAGTGTCAAAAAGTATATAGTTGGGTGAATTTTAGGGCATCTATAGTGGCTAGAAATAGGCTTCCAACATGGTGATATTTTTTCTATATAGCTTGTATTATATATGGACCACCTCCAGAAATCAATCAATTATCAATTATTCTTCATATATATGTAAAAGAAAAAATTCTATTATATTGGTGGATAATAACCAAAAATATTATTATTTATGTCGAATTATCTTTAAAAATAAGGTATTTCAGGTATTTAGAGGGGTATCAAATTCACACAGTTTGATTTTACCATGAGAATAACACAAAGAAAACCTAGTAGAATTATGTTCTTAGTATATTTTAACTCTTTCATCAAACCACAACATAGCTCAAAAGTACATGAACCAATTTTGAAAATCTCCAATATCCAAGTAATAGATTAGAAAATAATATATTTATAGTAACAATGTAAAAGAATAAGAAAACCAAAAAAATTAATTGAAATAATATAGTTGGTTTTGAAATATCAATATGTTCAACTGAAGTACAACTAGTTGTAATTATATCCATTTCTATTCATTTGAATAATGGTTAGTGTCATAATTAATATATTAATAAAAATTTTAAATTGGATTATTATATAGTAATAATTAATATAATGAAAATAATAAAAAAATAAATTTACATTGAACATATAAAATTCACATAATATCATTTTATCATTATAATCAATGTTGAGATTACTGTTCAAATTTGTTTGTAAGATGCTTCTGAAATACACAAAAGCATCATTAATATGTAATTGATTTATAATAAAATTATAAAAAATAGTATCCACATTAAAACTATATAAAACAACCATTGATGGCCCAATATTGAAATGGATGGATGATAATCAAAAAGTAATGATGAACCTTTAATTGAGTAAGTTGTGTTAATTATTTCCACTACCAGTAAAAGAGTGGAAGTTCACGAATTAGTAGAGTGGAAAATATACAATTTACTATTATATCACAATTAAAAAAAAGTTTTTGACTTTCACTTCATACAATACTAACATAATTGGACGTATGGGATGTGATAATAACACTAGATAATTGGTTAGAATATAATGAACTATAAGGAGAACATAAACCAATAGTGTTCAGGGTAGAGTTAATAAATACATAATTGTTACAAAATTTAGTACTAAATATTTTTATAATTGAGTTACTAGTTAAGAATAAACCTATATTAGATTCTTTTATTGTTTTCATACATAGTTTTCATTTTATTTTCCCCTCCTTTGAGGGTAATGATTTTTTATAGGATGTAGTTGGAAGATTTATATTCTCATGCTAACATTTTTATCTTTTTTTATGTTCACATGTTGAATGATTTTGAAATTTTCCTAATTTTGAATTTAATGTTTTATAAATAATTAGTGCATATATTTTAGTGAATTGACAAAAAATTGATTACTTTTAGTAGAAACCCAATAATAAGGTAGAAAAACAATTATCACAACCTATAAAAAAGGAATGTGTGATTTAGTTCACATGTTTCTCCCAATATCAAATATTGGATATAATTGAAAAATATTGTCTATTTGTTTTACCACATTTTTCAAAATACTATGTTTAGGAGAACCTAAAATGAAGGTGTTAAACCTATAATAGTTTTTTCTTATATTTGAAATAATCCTATTTTACACTAAATATATTTTGTATCAAATATTATAAGAGAGAAAGGACCTAAGTACAAACCTATGGCAATGTTGATTTTAATTTTTAATATTATAATCCTTTGATTCCTAGCCTCCTTGCATAATAATTTCTGATTTTATATACTTTGGGAAAGATTTTGCAGGGTGTGTCATGAATTGTTCACAAACATATTAATAACATATATTAAGGTAATATTGAACAAAAAAATTATGTTTATATCAAATCTGTTTGATTAACTGAAGACAAATGAAAATATAAATTTAATGATCACTAAGAAATAAGTCAACAAAAAAGGGAACCTGTCCCGAGAAAGTTATGGGTTGAATATATAATTTTTAATAATAAGTATGAATTATAGTGGGAGTAATATTAATGAACATTTATATAAAATCAATGAAAAAAATATACCATTAAATAGAGTAGGAGAGTAATGGAAAATCTACTGGAAATTATTCTTATAGTTGATGGTTGCCATAGGTGTTACCTTTTGTTAGTTTGTTTGAAGTAGGATGAATTGAATTATTGTATAACCTATAATGAAATGGAATATAATAGATGAGATAAAATAGGCAAAATAATTTAATTTAATATATAATAATAAATCAATTCAAATTACAAATATGTATATGTAAAGATATTAAAGTGTCCATCCCTAGTAATATCCAAAACACATCAAATCCTTATGGTTATAGACACCAGTTTTCTAATATAACATCAAATACCCCAAGAACATCCTTATTAGGATATCTATCATTGAAAAATAGAGGAATCATAATCAATAAATTTATAAAATATATTATATTGTGAAAATATATTTATTCTAATGTATGTAAAGGAAATATATAAAAATAACCTTTTATGATGTTACCACATACGCTGTTCTGGTATACCTAGCATTTGAAAAGGGAAAATCCCTCTTGTTCTGATTGATGAAATCTCGAAGTCAGTTATTGTCAAAATAAAAAAGGTATATTTAATCATGTAAAGGGGAAAATGGAAATAAATTGATGGAAATCAAAGGAAAGTTATAAGATAGAAAATTACTATATGTATTTGGAAAATGATAATGATATGAAGGATAATATTAACATTTTTTATATATAGGGAATTATAGTAAACAAATAAGAGTGTATGGAGGAAAATAAATAAATTTACTGGGAAATGAATATAGGGACAAAAATACATACATGAAACAAACATGATTAAATATTTAAATAACTCTTAAAGATACAATATTTACAAAAATTAGACTATAATTAATTTTAAAGATAATGAAATTTAAGTTCAAATAGAAACGTAGAAAATTAAGTTAAATTGGCACAAGTTTTAAAAAGAGATATAGAACTAATTTTTTTTAAATAGTTGGTCAATTAAATAGGATAATTGATCAGAATAGTTCGTGTTTTTCATTTTATTTTCTTAATTGTACAATGATAACATTAATTTTCTCAATTTTATTTATAATTTCACAAATTAAAGGGTGTATATGTGCTAAAAAATGTATAAGAACATATGCAGGGGAATCATAGAATATGGTATTTGGAAAGACCAATCATCTTCACCACAAAGAATGGTATGTGAAAAGATAACAAAATGAAATACTAACAGAGGTGATATGACACAATAAATATTAATATAGAAGTTTACCTACAGTAGGTTGTGAATTAAGTATATTTTTTCAAATGATCGGAGAACAAAGTATAAGATGTCTGTTGTAGGCTTTTATAAATATGTATCGATGATAACTTGGAAATCTAGTGATCTTATGATGATGCCTTGGATTTCTAGAGGTCTATCTGGGATGCCTTGGATAATATCTTTGATATAAGATTCCAATCAATTATAGAGTGATTATTTTTAGGAATTGTGTTTTTAGAAATTCTTTTATAAGGATCTAGAACTAGTATTAGAAATATGTATTGATCATACCTTAGAAAATCAGCAGTCCTAATTGTACAATGATGTAATTAATTTTCTCAATTTTATTTTCAATTTCACAAAATAAAGGTGTATGTGAGCTAAAAATGTATGAGAACATATATAAGGGAATCATAGAAAAGGGGATTTGGGCAGGAAAAATTTTCTTCATCATAATTAATGGTACATAAAAACATAAATAAAATGAAATGTTGAAGAATGAGATATTACACAATTAATTTTGGTACAGAAGTTGACATATAGTAGGTTATAAAGTAAGAATATTTTTCTAAATTATCAGAGAAGAAAGTATAAGATTTATGTTATAGGGTTTAAGAAATATGTATCAACAATATCATGGAAATATGGTTGCCTTCTGAATATTCCTTCTAATTATAGTGAAATTTTCATGATTCGTTAGATAAGAGCTTTGATAAATGATGCATATCTATAAAAAAGTGAGTATTTATAGGAATGAGGTTTTTATGACTTGTTAAATAAGGATTTTTAATTGGTATTAAAAATATATATTAATTATACATTATAAAATCTATAGTCTTAATTATATAATGATATAATTAATTTTATCAATTTTCTTTACAATTTCAGAAAATATAGGTTGTTTGTGTGCTAAAAAGGTAGAGGAACATATGTAGGGGCATCAAAGATTAGGGTATTTGATCATTCCCAATATTAATTATCATAATGAATGATATATAAAAATATAAAACTATGAAATACTTATTAAGGAGATATGACACAATAAATAGAAGTATAGAAATTAACTTAAAGTAGGTCAGGAATTAAGAATGTTTTTCAAAATGATCTGAGAAGATAATATAACAAGTCTATTATATGGTTTAAGAAATATGCATTGATGGTACCTTGTAAATATAATGGTCTTATAATGATGCCTTATAATTCCAATATTCATTCCAAAATTTGTGTATAATAGTTTCTAAAGACAATTCCAATCGACAATATAGTGAGTATTTATAGGAATACGTTTTCTAGGACATGTTTGAAAATGAGTTGGAACTATTATTAGATATATGTATTGACCATACCTTGAAAAATCAGTGGTCTTTTGATGATTCCTTGGAAATACAGTGGTCGATTGATGATTCTTTGGATAATTTATTTGATAGAAGGTGTGTTGTGATGACAAAGAGAGTATTTGTAGGATATAGGTTTATAAGACGTGTTGGATAAGGAGTTAGAACCGGTATCATGGGTGGAGACCGAAGAAGAAGATTTTTTGGTTATGATACAGTAGGTATTTGTGGGGAATGGATTAATGGAGATATTTATTTGAGGAGGGGATGAGATTATAGGTTTTGGTTCTCATAGATATGTAACTAGTTGGAGGGGAGGAGAATGATTTTAAAGAATAATTTGTTTCGTGAAAGGTAAATAGTTGGGAATGAATTGTGTGAGTATCAATAGAGATGGGGAGGTATCCATGGTGGGATAATTAATCTTGTGGAGACACATGGATGGGAGGGAACATGATTTAGTATAGACAATGGATATATTATAATAATTATAATAATCAAATTTTAATTTTATTTCTAACCCCTATTTCAACATTATCTTCTTAATTCGGTGTTATATTGATGAATATAAAGTGGAAACATGACCCTAACTTTGATATTATCATTTAAATAATAATTTCTGATATTTAATTTGGACTCATGTCATGGGTCCACAAAGAGACAAATTTTATTTTTATTATTATTATTATTACTACTACTACTACTACTATTACTATTATTACTATTATTATTATAATGTAATCTAGAATCTAATGTATCTTTTCTATACGTTATTGGAATGACAACATGCATACAAAATTGTTACCATGATATTGGGTCCAATGATTTGAGACCAATATTAGGTACTTAATTCATACCCATCTCTTTGCCCCATGAAACATTGTTCGAGCATAATGTAATGAAATGAGTTTTTTTCACCGGGATTCCTATTTCAGCAAGTGAATTGTTTATACCATGTTTTTCTTCATGAGTATCATAATGATGTGATCTATTTATCACTTCATGATTTTTTGTGGTGACATATCAGTGGTTTAATGTTTTATCCCATTGGACTGATGATGGGCCTTGTGTGTTCATTATGATTTTGGATGAGACATCTCGTTTAGTACCCTTATACACCATTTAGTACTGTATGATATTTGATACATGTATTGTAAAGGACATGTCTAGGTGGTAGAGCATGACCACATATTGTGTAGGTACCCAACACATCACGTACCTCCTTTTTAGGAAACTTATAACAGCCATATCTCATTCATTTGAACAGAGATTTTGGACCATTACTAGTCTATCCTTTGTATTTTTTTCATATAAAACACAATTTTGGCCTTCACAGTGGATTTTGAGATACTATGTGATATTTTGGGTGTGATGTTTTTTAGGTGATGTTCAAAAATGTCAGCGATTAGGAAGGATCATCAGAGAGATTGGAGTGAAACCCTTCTACTAGTAAAGGTAATGGGTCCCCTATTTATCCATATAGTTGAACCCTCATACTGGGACTAGGAATGGGTCATCTATCTATCTATATATATATGACTGTCAATCTCTCATGGAGTCTGGGTGTGGGTCCTCTATCGAAAATTTGAGTTTCACCCACCTTTGGAGTTAGGGCATGGGTCGTTTACCATAAGAGTGGCACCCTCCTACAGATCTAGGGAATGGGTCACCTATCAATTGAGAGGTACCCTCCTACAGATTTAGGGTATGGGTCATCTTCCATCAGAGTGGAAACCATCTATAGATTTAGGAAATGGTTCCTCCATCAACTGAGTGTAACCCTCTAATCGTATTAGGGCATGGGTTCTCTACCAATTGAGTGGCACCTTTCAATCATATCCCTGAATGGGTCCTATGCCTACTAAGAGCCACCCTCCTATCATATCAGGGAATAGTTCCTCTACCTACTGATTGGTACCCCCAAGATTCACTAGGGACTGGGTCCTATACTTAATATTATACCCCCTCAACTATGTGCCATAGTGGTAAGGTTTGGGTTCTCCAAATGGTTACACATTTGAACAGACACATGAGATGTTGGAAATTAGTTAGGGTCCCTTTTTATCACTGTAGGAAAACTCATTGTTCATATTAGGTCTATGTATATGAATATCCCCTTTCTCTCGCATTTTTTATTCTTATTGAGCATATCTTTTTTTGTTATGTTTTTTTTTCACATATACTAATTGAAATGCCTTCATTGTGATAAGAAGAATACGTTTATCATTTCTTATATTTTTTCCTCTTCAGTTTTTGGGGAGTCCTACTGGGTATATATCTACACACTACTACATGGTCTTTTCCCACACATGTTATTTCTAATGTATATAATGTATAGGTTATAGATGATTTCAAATGATCACAAGGATACTTGGGTTCATTTGACTATGTACAGTGGTTAGGGTTTAGAGCTATGGAACCTAGATCTCTCATAATTTCTTTTCCAATTATTGTCTGGTTGGTATATCTTTTATGGTTATCCATGTATTTTATCCTTTACTTTTCAATTTAATCTATTTTGATCTTTTGTATTCCCTATAGGTTATTACATACAAGACTTTTAATCTACATGTTATAGTCTTTTATTATTATTTTCTCTTAAATTATATATGGATATGGTTAGATGCTTTTATATGGATACATTTGGCGAAGGCCTCCCATTTTAGCTATGTATTTTGGTGCTTGTTTCCCACCCCTAGCCTATATAGGATGGGTTGGGGTTATTGTGGATCGACCCTCCACCAGCTAGGCAGGCCTTGATGTTTTGGGTCATGATATATTGGTGTCACGGGTGGTTTGATATCCAGATGGTGTTTGGTGTTTTACCCCCTTATTAGGATTGTTTATAACTTAGTAAAATGATGTTAGAGTGTATTTAGTTCATATTTTTGGCTAGGTAACCTAGTGTTAGTTTGGCATCTAATGTATCCATACACCAAGAATTTAACTACCTACTTGTCTACTTGGCATGTTGAGACATTTGTTTCCGGGATCAATGGTACATGAATCGTATTGGATTTAGTTTTTTATTGTCTTTATTGAGTCATAACCATAGATATTCTCTTTGATCATGGTACATCTTGATAACTTTCATGATTACTCTAAGATGATAACCATCTCGGTTTTCAAGACATTTTCCTGAAAAATACTAGTTGAGCAATGAGGTGTTAGTTTAGATACCCCCCCCCCCCCCCCATGAGTTGTTTTATCTTGGATTACACCACATGGTGCTACCACCTATTGAGAATCACATGGATTCTTCTTTGTTTCTGTAAAATTTTCATCCATGTGTTGAGAAGTCTATAGCTTCATAAGGGAAGGAAGATTGTATGCATAGGCTTATCGTGTTACATGAGTTCCATCATTGGAGACTATTGAGGTTCTGTGATGAGATAGACCCTTAAGAAGTATATGTATGTGTAGAGGTATTTGTCCTAGTTTTTTGGCTTGTACTTACCCTCACTAATATGATGGTTTACTTAGAGACCATACTTATAAATTGAGTATATTTTTTCTTCAAAGTTGCTGATAGATAACACATATGTTTTTAGTGTGCATGATGGCTTTCAAAGATAGATATCTCACAGGCTTCATTGGGAGTCATACCTCCTTCTTATCTTGTAAAGGATTAAATCGAACTTGTGGTGTAAATGCACCACAAGGATAGGACCCCCATCATTCTAGTTCTAGAAGAAATAATTCTATAGGGTGACATGAGGATTTGGTATATGCTTGGTTGGTTATGTTCTTTGTGGCCTCACACATGAAAGAGAGAGGGACACTTCCCCCACTGAAACGTGTTTTTGTGAATTGATTGAGAACCATAATGATGAGTTAGTACTTTCCTAAAGAAGATAGTATCAAGGCCAGGTGTATGAGTTATTTCGACTTGTATATTTAAGAATATTCTGATATTCTATGGTGTTGAACATATCCCTAGTTTTTGTGAGAAATCAGTAACGGTAATGGATAGCATCAATCGGTAGAAGCTTGTGGATCAGTGGATTCAACTATGGTTTGTGGTAAGACATGTGTCTCCACTGATCCAGCTGTAGTTACAGCATAGAGTCGAAAACCACATTTCCTAGGATGTATCCCCTCTTTGAGATCCAGAGATTCTAGATGAGGAATTTTTTCTCAACCATTGTGTTGGATGATCCTATAGAGATGATTTGTGATCACCCATTTCTATCGATGGTGTGACCTAACTTTGTGAGGAGAGAGAGGGAGAGATACTCATACGGAATATTTCTATAGTGTCAATGGTACCCTATGATGTTTTCCTTACTATGGGATATTCATTTACCATTCAAACTCACATGATTTCTACTTGTGAGTGTAGAAATGATTCTAATTTGTTGGTGTGGAGTGTTCCACCTTTTATAATTGGTGATACCTTTGTAGGGTAGGATGAGATCATTCATAAGAGGTTATAGATGATTCTTTATTATTGGGATAGTATTACCCTTGAAGTAGTGGATTATATGATCTTTTATATTTCTATGATGGTGGATGAGTATAAGAGAATCTTGTTTTTATTACATTCTAGGTCTACCTCACCATTGAATGTTTTCATTATACGTGGAATTACACTAGGGACAGCCTGATATAAGTTCAACCATATCAGATGACCCTGTATATCTATGAGATATGGAGGTCTAGTTGAAGGAATATCTAGAGTAGGGGATTCGTAATACCCTAGAAGTTTTCCTCGGTATCCATGTGTTGTTCAACTAAGGGGAATACTAGAGATTGAATATTGGTGTGGATTAGTGTTACCAAATCCATGTGACTATCTAGAAGGAGTATCCACTGTTAAAAATTAATGACCCCTTCACCCAATGGATGGAGACAAAGTGGAAATTAGATTTTGACATTGGGATGGGTTATCACCAGCTTTTGGTTCTATAGGTTGATGTACCGATCATTTATTCCTAGATCCTCTATGGTTATATTGAGTTCTTAGTGATACACTTCAGTGTATTGAATGCCTCAGAAGAGTTCTGAATACATATGATTCATATCATTAACATTTATTTAGTTGGTTCATTGTATTATTTTTCAATGGTAACCTCATATAATTAACATCAGATTTGGAGCACATGATACAAATGAGGTTAGTCGTAGTGATGGTTTTTTAAGGGGTACAGTTCATCCAGGGGTGGATGAGGCCTATATAGAAATTTTTAGGAGCCCTTTCTAAACTGATGATGGTGGCCATTGGAGTTCAATGACAAGATCATCTATTCAAATGTTTCTCACCATGATGTGGATCATGGAGATTTTTCTAGGATGGAATTATTCTTCTAAGTATCATAGTCCCTTTTCCTACTGCTGTGTTGGGTTAACGAGTTGGCTTACCACTTAAACTCATAAAAATAGTAGTTTTGGTCACTTGGTATTCTCTACATTATATAGTTGAGGGGGTATTGTCATTACTAGGTTTATGATACTGGCATGGGTAAGATGGATCATGAGAGTAGAGTTTCCTTTTTCAAGGATTTGGTGGTATTGATTACCAGTAGAAAAAGACACATAGTGTGCATGTGTTTTTCTACTTTTCGTGTTTTTTGGAAGCACATAAAACCATCAGGGAATCTCACAGAAGAGGGAGAGTTGGATTTGGGCTCAATATCCCCACCTTTCTCCTTATTTTTTTCATTAAAAAATATCATTGAATAAGGGAATAATATAGCGACTCTAGATTTTATATGTAAGACTTTGTAATATTCCTAGAAGACAACAGCCAATTCCAATGATCTGGAAGACCATAATTAATTTAATATAAATATTAAAGATATTTTATATCATGCATGTGTGGTTTTCCTGATAAAACAGAATAAATATCAAACTAATTCTATGATCTAAAATCTAAGACCCGGTTAAATCCCAATTTTTTGGTTTACCTTTAGAATATCCTAAAGTTGGTTGACTCATGGCATCCAGTAGAGGAAGATTTTTGTAGGTTCCTTTAATTAAAATAAATAAATAATTTATTTATTTTAAATTTAATGAACTAAATTATTTTACTATATATATAAGATTGTATGGGTAATCTACATTTTTATCCATATAATCATGGTATCATTGAGAGGATCATCCACTAATTCTTTGTTGGTGGATCAGGATCGTAGAATGACAGAAAATCATATCAACAATAATTGTGAGACGAATGATGCATGCATCGACATCATCACCTCTATATATAGACGATGCATTATTTACTAATTATTGATCCATAATAGATGTAGGACCCCACATTTTTTCTCTTTTTTTATTAAAAAACTGAATATTTATTTTATCATCTTTTTATCTATAATAATTATTCTTCTCATGAACCCCATAATTTGTTGATTATATTGATTGTATATAATCATTATTCCCTTGTTTCACTTGTTATAACCTCATTTATATAGTATTTGGATAATAAATATTGTCTAATGATGGTTCATTTTTTCTAATGTCTTTCCCCTTTCCATTCATCATGTTCGTCATTATTGACCAACAGGTCCACGGTTCGACTTTGTATGGGAAGGTTCAACCATGGTTGAACCCCCCGATTCATTGTGAGAGCACAAACGAAAAACTAATCAATGGTTTGGGGATGGATTTATGAATAAGTGGTATGATGTTATGTGAACGAATCAGATCAGTAATGCATGTGTGGGTTCACAATAAATTTGTGATGAGGAAGGTGGTTGAATGTCGGTGGTTCAAGATCAGATCAGGGATCCTCATTTTTTTGGTTGACATGCAGAGGTCACATAAATTCTAATGGGATCAGTTCTGAGGGAGTTCATATGTGGTGTCATAGGGAAGAGGCTACTCTGCATGGACATGATAGTGGCTGGACTTGGATCTCTAACAATGTTTTCATAGGTGGTCATTGCGGTGGGTGTTATTATTATTTTTAAAAATAATAATAACATTTATAAAATGTGTCTGGCTAAAAAATTAGGCGGATTTAATTTAATAAGGGAAATTTTGGTTTTTTTATTATAATTGATTTGTAATAATAACCTGTAAAAGGATATTAAATTATAATTTTGAATTGATGAATAAGGTTGTGTGCCACCCTGTGAATGTCCTGGAGTAGAGAATGGGTTGATTTTTTTTATTTTAATATTTTTATCATTAATAAGGATGACTGGGAAAAAATCCAAATAGGTTCCTGAAGAAGGGGTGTCACACACTGAGGGTGGGTTCTCAAGCATTGAGGAGGTTTCAGTTAGTATAATCCATTCAATATAAATATATTGTAATATTATTATTGATCATAATATTTTTATTTTGGATTTTAAACCAATTTTAGATCATAAATTCTTAATGTGGTGAAATATTTCAAAAACATTAGGGGTAGTGTGACCCTACCTTTGAGATGATCATTTCAAGACCAATGTAGGATATTTAATTCGGGTCCATGAAGTATCCAATATTATTATTACTATTATTATTATTATTATTAATACTACTATGGAATCTAGTATATGATATATATTATCTAAATAATGTCAGAATTGTGAATCTTCTATCACATTTTGACCCTTATATTGCGGTAGAACGTTTTAGACCAAAATTGAGTAATTAATTCTGACAGATGGCTCATCCACATGAAACATAATTTGAGTGTGATGTCGTGAAATATGTTATTTTCACTCGGTGTCCAATTTGGGATAGTGTATAGTTTATCCTAATTTTTTTCTATGAATATTTCAATGGTGTGATCCATTTATCCATTCATGGACATTTTTGGTGACATGTTAGTGGTCAGATGTTTTAGCATGTCGGATCGATGATGAGCCTCATGCGTTTATCATGATTTTAGGAAATACATTTCATGTAGTACCCTTACATGACAATTAGTACAATGTGGGTAATGATTTCTCTATTGGAAAGGACTTGGACAGGCAGCAAAGTAGAACCACATGTTGTGGGGGTCCCCTAATGTCATGTACCTTCTTTTAAGGCAACTTCTACCTCTAGAATATCCTTTGTTTGGACTCGAATTTTCTACCCCATGTATATTATCCTATTTTTTCTTACATAAAATTTGATTTTGTCCTTTGTAGTGGGTTTTGAGATAATATGTGATAATTATAGGGCATGGTGTTTCTTTAGAAGATGTTTGATGATAGAAATGATCATGTATTATCATCATATAGATTAGAGTGGAACCCTCCTTATATGATAGGGAATGTGTCCCATGTCTATGCAGAGAGTATCACCCTCCTACTAGGACAGGTCATCGGTCCTAAATCTATCCATCATCATGGCACCCTCCCATGGATTCTGTGCATGGGTCCTCTATCGACCATCTAAGTGGAACCCTTTAATGGATTTAGGGCATGGGTCCTCTACAATAAGATTGTAACCCTTATGTGGTGTTTTGTCAGGGGTCATCTATCCAATGAGTTTCACCCTCCTATGGATTCAAGGATTTAGTCCTCTACCATCAGAGTGGAACCCTTATTTAGAGTTAGGGCATGGGTCCTTTATCTTCTGAGTGGAACCCTCATGTCGTACCATGACATTCATCCTCAACCTACTGAGAGACATCCTCCTTTAATATTAGGGCTTAGTTCCAATATCTATTGAGTGTATCCCCCCTATCATATCAAGGAATGGGTCATTTTCCTAATATGTGGTACCCCCTGATGCACTTGGTATTGGGTCCTACATTTGAAGATTTCTCCCGCAAAACTGTGTGGTACAGTGGTGAGGTGTGGGTTCTCTACACATTTACTACTTCGGATAGACACATAAGATGTCAGGAATCAGAGATGGTCTATTTTTGTATCTATAGATAAGATCATTGTTCTTAGCAAGGATCAGGAGATAGAGATCACCTTTCTATCTTATTTGGGATTCTTTTTGAGCATATCTATTTTGCATTATGGTTTTTGTCTCATATACTGGTTGATATACCTTTGTTGTGATGAGATGACTACTACTATAATTTCTGAAATCTATACCTCATTAGTTTTTAGGGAATTTAAATAGGTATGTATATAATCACATCTACATGGTATTTTCCCACACATGTTGTTTCTTATACAAATGAAGGACAGGTTGGAGATTATTTCAGAGGATTATACGGATATTTTGGTGTATTTGGCTGCATACATTGGTCAAGGATTGAAGATATAGAGCTCGACAATCTCATTATTTCCATTTCCGTTGTTATCTAGCTGGGATATCTTTTTTAGTTGGGTGTTTATTTTTTTTCCTTTACATTTTCATACTATTTTTTATTCTATATAGGTTATTACATGGATGGATTTTACTCTAGATGTTACATTTTTTTATTATTATTCCTCTACACTCTGCATGGTGATAGTTGGGTGTATGCATAAAGGTAAAATATGGAATGGTATCCCATTTTAGTTGTGTATTATTAAGATTTTTACCATACCCTGGCCTATCGAGGTGGGATTGGGGTAGTAGTGGCTTGGCCTTCAACCAGTCTGGTGGTCCTCAGTGGCTCGAGTTGTTAAAATAATCTTTCTAAAAATTTGAAGTACTTTTAAATAACACCCTATAGATCAAAGGAATTTAAAGAAAATCATGACCGGAAAATGTCCCTAAATTTAAATTGGGATTGTGTTTAAACCCATATTCTATCTTACATAACATTTCTTAATTTATTTGAATATAATCATCTATAGTGATTTATCTATCCTTATATTTATTGACCACAATTGTGTCTTATTCATAAATTCAAGTATCAAAAACCCCACCCAAGTCATACTTGATCTTATGATCATTATTTATCTTGGTGTAAACATCATCATCTTTATCACTACTTTAATCAATATAACATTCTTACTCAACCATAGAAGTTATGACTATAATGTCATATTCTTTCATGGTTTTGACCATACTGACAACATTATTCCTTTTTCCATTGATTAGTAGGGAATGGTGGTTTCCCCCAAACATGTCCTTAAGGTTATAGTGACAATGGTTATTTCTAATTTAGTGTATTCAATATGCACTCAGGACTTTCAGATATGTGGAGTGATAAATATTTCTGAGTCAATAATTGGATTCTTCACTTTATTAGAACTCGAATGTAAGAAATCATCAAACAATTGTTGTACGTGGTCATTTTCATCTTTATTAACTCTACTATATTGAATGGAATCAACTGAATCATTGTAGTTAACATCATCCTCAACCAATGTAGGAGGTTCAATACACTAATCCTTATCCACTAAAATATAAGTGCTAATAGAATGTGATCTTTCCTTAAGATCATAAGTAATAGAGGGACCTGTATTATCATTTCTTTCAATTATGGACCCACATAATATTACTTAAAATAGATGTATTTTGAGTAATAAATTAAGAATTATGAATATGTGTGCCACGTGATTTTATAATATGACCATGTATTCAATAAGAAAAAAAATATTCAGGGATATTTTCATAAGAAATATCCCACCAAAAACCAAAATCATCATTCTGAATCCATTCATTCATTGGAAATATTTAAAAAAAACAACTTCAATGCATACACTAACCACTAAAGGTCTATAAAGATTGTGAGTTATCACATACAATTTAATCAGTCACTTTATAATGCATGAAAATTCATTGAGTGACATATGCTTGAAAAGATGAATCAGGATACCATAAAATCACATCCAAATAGGGGGGAAAATATGGTTAAAAATCGCAATAAAATCTAGAGACCATTTTATTATTTCATGGGGAAATGAAAAAGAAATACCAAATATCCTATCTCATCATCTATAATAATATTATTCTGATGAAAAAAGGATACAAACATTGGATTATTAAGGAATCCCCTGATCAAAATCAATGAAGATAATAATTTCAAATGATCAGCTAAGGAACATATGTGAGGGGTGATGTTATTTGAAACATACAGATTAGTGGGAAAATGAAAGATAAAACTTAGATATATTTCACTAAAAAGGATATAGTTAGTCAACCTATATCGTTAGATAGTGTTGGAAGAATCGGATCATGCCCAGCCACAACATCAGTGACAGAAGAATTATAATTATAAACAAGAACACATCTATGATTTCTTTTTTGCTGGAATGATTATGTGGCCACAGTTGGTCATCGATGAGTTGGTTTTGAAAAGAAAAATTAATATAAATAAATAATGTTGGGTGATATTATAAGTTTTCATCCTTCTTAATTATATATCATCAAAACAATGTTATATTATAAAATAGAATTTCTATAAAGGTTGATGTCATTGCGACATTAGCTTCATTCACTATGGGTGTCTTGATGTACTATTGGATTTTGATCTTGGAATTTATGTAAGATCACCTAATTCCATTGAGAAAGCCGCATATATGGTCCCAAACTAAGTGTATCCCTAATCTCATCAAATTCTATATAATTTTATATTATTAATAAATATTATTCTCAACATATGGAATGATAATTATTAAATTATATTTGATCATAGAAATTAAATCATAGGATATTTGAGTCTATAATATGTGAGTTGAATATTATCACTTATTTAGTATTCAAAAAGTAATAACTGAATATTTATTTACTCACTATATTAGTGAAAATATTTTTATAAATGTTTAAATAGTTATGTAAATATTTAAATAAATATTATTTCGAGAGTTTAGTTACTATAATATTCATTTATTTGTCAAATGAATAATATTTCTTCGAATAAATATTTTATTATTCAAGGTTTGATAAATTCCATTATGGATTTTTAGGGTGAATTAATTACCCGATTAAAATGGTATATTTTATTTAATATAATTTTATTAAATATTAATTTATTTATTTGAAAAATGATGTTTAAATAAGTGAATGTAATAGGATATAATATTATTATTATTATTATTCTACATTATCATTACCTAGAACAAATAATTTGATAAAGGGACTTTGTGCATTTATTAATTATTTAACCATAGGTATAAAATATTTGTGATATCATTTTAGAGAAAGGGAGTTATTAGAAATAATAAGGAGACTCTTGAGTAATTCACTTAACTACTAGAGAGAAACTATTCTTCCCTCTCTCTCAATAACATAAAGAGAGAAAGAGAACCCCATGTTGTGATCAACAATGTATTCTATGAAGCTCTAGGTTCCTCTACACTAGTACTTGAAATACCAATAATTTTATTCAGAGATTTTTAGAGCATGTTAGGATACAATTAAGGGAATCCTCATTTAGATTCTCTTCCAAATAGATAACATGAAATGAGGGGAATCAAAAACTGGTCAATATTAATAATGTAATTCAAAGTAATTCCCCTTTTAAATTAATTTTAAACTAAATGAGAAATATCTTCTCTATAAGATTTTGGGTTCACATTCATCAAACTTTTCATATTGATCCATTGAAACCAATGAAAAAATAAATATTGGTCACAATACCACCACTTCGGTTGTGACCTATTAAAAATATCATTTCTCTGTTACCGAGATACCCATCAGAAAATATACTTCACTCTATAGTTTCCCTTTCATCACAACTAAGGACACCTTAGAGTCTGAAGTTCCCTTTAGTGCATAACTTTATTCTTTATCAATGGTGCATGTTAATATGATTTTTTTCAATGATAATAGAGTAATGAGTGATGGATTGGGATTAAAATAAAATAACTCTTGGATGTCTCCAATTATTTTTTTTGGAAATTTTAATGGTGTTGATTTAAATCGGTCATCCAAAGGAGAAAACTCTTATATTTTAAAAGGAAGTTTAAAGAGTTAGCTACTATGTAAGCTACCTCTTACATAATATGAATGATAGAGTTAATACATAGAAGAAATACATACATTAAATAGATATGTATTTTCTACAATATTAAAAATAATGTGGAAGTGTTGACTGGGTGAAAAGCTTGAAAATTTTGTTATTAATAGAATTAAAATCTAGCCTAAATAGAGAGACGAATTGTTGTAGCTCTATAGAGTCTGTAATTTTTGTGGTACTAATAATGACTACTTAATTTAGTGTTAAAAGCATATTGATGATGGTTTTAAAAGACTAAATTTTCTTTAAAGGTTTGATTACAATAAATCTCATGAATATAATACAACATGTACCTTAATAAACCCATAATTATGAGTTTAATATTAAGTATTTCACTTTTAACATTATCATGATATTTTAAGTTATTAGTTTTAGGTAATTACGATAAAATATTAAATATCATACTCATACATTAAAAAATGTAAACTTCCACTCAGAGACTATTTTTTCACTAAAATGGATATTAAAATTTAAACTTTTATTTCAGTTAAGTATCTTTTTCATTGTTTAAAAATGACCCCCCACAATAGAAATATGGACAATGTTATAGTTCATACACATAATTATGCCTTGTGAAAAATATTGAAAACATGGTATGAGAACATAAATCTCATTAAGGTATATATAAATTGTAGTAACCTATTATTTTATTTTAAAAACCCTAAAACCCTTATGAAATTTTACTCACTTACAAAATAAACGTTCAATAAAACAAATATTCATTTAATTACTCATGAAATAAATATTATTTCATAAATTTTTTCATTAAACATTTCATAAGAAATAATTAAGTCAAAATAAAAATTATTAGGGTTTCTTAGATAACATGATAACCCTTGAAAAACTTTTTATTGAAAAACATTTTCTTGAAAAACATATCTATCACCCTTTAAAAGGTCATAAACTTTCTTAAAACAAATCGTTGTTTTATTAAATTTTGATATCAAAATATTTATAAAAAAATATTTCATAAGAATAAAAAATTTATATACGTTCCTTGGAACATCATCTTAAATTAACCCTTATAATAACACTTATAAGTGTAATAACCTATTTGGTTAATTCCAACATAATTATCCTAAGAACAAATCATTCCTAATGTATTAGAGTTATATATCCGACTAAACCACCAGAATAAACAATTTTAAAGGACTATAAAATACATAAAACACATATAATATTTCATTTAGAACATAAAATATAATAAATTATTCTATTTAACACATATGCAAAAACACTTCCAGGCATCATGTAAAAATAGGGACAGAAATAAGTATTCGTTTGAAATATATAAAAATAAAAAACTCTTATAAGTTTGGTAAATAGTATATTATTTAAAATAATGTAAAATTTTATATTAAAATTACTAAATAATATAAATACAACTTTTTCTATACACATTAAAATAATATTACTCTTATACTTTTGTAAAAATGTCAAAAAAACCCGTTTGAAAAATATTAAAATTACTTCTTTGAAAACCTTTATAAATAAAGAAAATATGGTTTTAAAGGAATTTTAACATATATTTATTATATTAATATCACACTTAAAAAATTTTAATTAACAATTATATGGGTGTAAAGTAGAATAAAAACTTTGAAACTTATAAAATAATGTTTTATTGAAAAATATCTTACATAGAGTCTGACTCCCCACGTACATCATTTAACTCTAGTAAAATAACATATATTAATTATATACATTATAAATAAAAAATTTACGTTTATTACCATATCATAATCCATTTTATTTGACTTATTATCATGTTTTATATAGATACTAAATTGATTAAGTTCATGTTAGATTTTTTGAGGACATTCAACTCATAATCCAAAAATAACTTTTGTAGGTTGAACATGGTAAAAAAATCCATGGTTCTATCATATAAAAAATATTATTTTGAAAATATTTATAATTTTCTAAATTAAATATAATTTTAGAATGACCTATGAAATGAAGACATGAAAAATGAATTTCATCGCTTCACGTAGATGGAAGTCCACACATACACTCGAGCGACATTATCATTTTCCAACAGATGGAAGGGTATGAGTTTAAGTAATATATTATATTTTAAGATTAATAATTATTCAATAAATATCATATATATATATATTAAATCCTTCATAAAAAACAATATATTTAAGGTGGTGATGAAAAACAAAACACATTTATTTGTGGGGGTGGTAGTCCACATGTAATCGTGACCAATGTTTTTCTTTCTCGTTGGATGGAAAAGGATATTAAAAATGTTTGTGGAATAAAAATAATAAAATATAAGTATATTTTTTTATAATTGTTTTATTAAAATAGAATGTTTATGAATGTTTTTAAGGAGGTATAATAATATATACACCTGAAAGATCTTTGTTAAGTGTTCTTTCTTGTAGCAACCCCAACCCCAACAGCCATGAGTAGGTTCATGATACCATTATTTTGGAATAAGATACAATGATATCACATATAAAAGGATTTAATAGTATATTAGTCTTGTTAAACTAGATATATGCATTATTTTTTTATTATAATTGAATACATAAATTATAACATAGTTTATTTTTTGAAAATAATAACTTTATTGCATCTAGTATGTCCCTGCATATTAGTCATAGTAAAATTAATAGAATCATATATAAATAAAAAAATAAGGGTGTTCTAAATTGATTAATAATGGTAATTATATAGCGGATCATATGAATAAATAAGCCATAATAAATATGTAATGGTAAATAACATAAAAAAATTTAATTTAATCAATAACTTGAGAATAATATGTAATGAAATGAATGAAGATAAAATAATCCCATATAAATAATCTCAAGAGAATGAAACATAATATTTATATTATAAATAATATAATAATAAAATCGAATATCAATAAATTAATTCATAATTATGGAATTCACAATGATAGATATCTAAAAAATACTATCGAGGATCTATTCTAAGACATATAATATTGTCAAGGCTTCATGACAAGAATCTAATACCATCAAAAATTCATGACAATAATCTAATGCCATCAAAAATTTATTCCAGGAATCTAATAAATTGGACGTCCTCCAAAAATTATTTCTAGGTTGTCTCGTGAAACCTATTGATGCATAAAGGGGCTATTGTGGGACCCACCCATCACATATAAAATCCAATTCTTTTATTATATGAAAGGAGTAAAACATTATTAACATAATTCATATTAAAACTAGCATATGAAATGTAAAATTTTACCCAATCAATAAACATAATCATAGACCATATGGAGTATTTAGTTGTATCAAAAGAGTGCATCCCTAGTTAAACTGATCATAATCCTTTTGGATAAATAATAAGGATGATATCATTAAAATGTATACCCATTGGATTAAGGATAAAGGGTTTTTTGTAATTGATGATTATAAAAAGTAAGAAAATATTTTAATTAAAAATAACCTCATAAAATTTCAAATGAATATTCAAATAAATAAATAATGGTTGGTGGGTAATTTCATACTTATCGTAAAGAACATTAAATTTTCATGGTATAAATGTTAGAAAAGTGCCTTGTTTGGAAAGTGACAAGGGGATTCCATTGAAAAAATTGTGCAAAAAGAAAAGCAGTTTAAGAATTTAATTTAATAAATCATTTTTAAAATTTTAAAGAAAACATTTTTAAAAATATTTTTATAAAACATGGTTTATAAGAAAATGGATTTTCGACCAAATAAATAAATGAAATTGTATTTTATTAAAACATCTTCCCAAAAATTTAAAGCACCAAATTGTTTAAAAATTGGAGTATAACTTGTAAAAGAAAATTAATAACCACAAGATGATAAATATAAAGTTTTAGTTAAATAATGATCAGATAATTTTCTTTAATATAAATTCAATAATAAACAATCTCTATCAGAATGGGATTGTGAAATAAACACTTGAAATTATCATAACATTGTAGTGAGAATTAATCAATGAATTAATTATGTGTATCAACTGTAAATCTGAATAAAAAAATTTAAATATAACAATAGATAGTCAAAAATCATTATACACATAATCATAGATTATTAACAATAATAAATAAATAATATAACCCAATTAAAAGGAATTTTTTAATAAAATTTCTTACCACTTGGTGAATTTATGTTCAAATTCCCATAGATGAAATAATACAAATTAAAACACAAAATAAAATGAATAATTATATATTCATGATATTACATGTCATAGGGGTATTATGTACATTGTATAAAATAAATTAGGTGCAAAATAATACAATATGCCTCAATGATATGAAATTGAGATGAACATCATTACCTTATGATTTATTTTGGTTAAAAATTCTTTAAAATCATGAAAAATCATTTTAAACATGTTATTAACTTATTATAGAACAATATAAATATTATTAATATAATATGTGATCTTTTTATAACATATTATTACCCGTTTGTTAATAATAATTCCTTATTTTCATTATTTCAGGTGTTAATTCCCTTGTTTTTTGAGTTTGTTTTGACTAGTTATTTTTCTATTTTTCTCAAATAGATCATGATTTAAACATATCAAGAATTTATACAATGATTTAAATATCAAATATATTCATTATATATGTATTTATAGTAATTCATAAAATTTGGTTCTAGGAAATGAAATTTACCCTTCATGGAGATGGTAGTCATACATAGGCATTAAAATTGTTTCCATTTTTTTATCCTATTCAAAGATAGAAAAGTAAATTATATATATATATATTATTGTTTAATTTTTATGTCATATATATAACATATTTTTATCAAACTCATCCTTAATACATTCCATGTAAAGCGTGAACGAATCATATAGCTCCGTGAGGCGGTAGTTTGTCGTACAAATGAGTGACATTATAATATTTCTGGAAAAGGAAATCATGAAGGTATGAGTGATATAATAATTAAATAATAATAATTACATCATAAATAATATTCATATATAGACTATAAATCCATCATTTTTTCTATCCTTGAAAGGTGGTAATGGAAAAATGAATGACATCGGTTCGCAAGGCGATAATCTATCGTACACACAAATGATAATTTCCTTACCCATTTGATGGAAGTGTTTGAGGTTTTAGATACTAAACCTTACATAATGAAATATAAGTATATTTAAGATATTGAGGTTATTATATAACTATGTTATAAAATTAATTTAATTATGTGGAGAAGGAATTAAAACAAAAACACTTTTAAAAGAACACTACCTCTTCTTTCCGTTACCCTCCATTGGTTTTCTCTAAAACCTTAAAGGATTGGATTTATACAAAAAAAAGGATTATAGGATTAGGGTATATAAGTTGGGTATTTATTTGGGTTCGTAATTTCTGAACAAAATTGGTTTTAAATTTTGAAGTGGAGAGGATAGGGGGTTCCCTTTTATAAGTGGGGTGAGTTGCATAGTTGTACTATTTTTTGAAAGAGTGAATTACACCCAAGTTTGTTTCATTTCACTAGGACCCAATAATGCTCCATTATTGATAATATAAGATATAAGTTCTAAATATAGATATAAAAATATTTTTGATAAATTTTTACGTCATTTTTTCACATTATATTCTAAGTTTAACCACTAAGTAAACTCATTTTCTCTTTAATTGCATTAATTAATTTTTACTATTTTCACAAATTATTTTATTAAAAAATAAATTTGAAAATATTATAAATTATAAATTATTATTATTTAAGATATTTAATATATTTTTCTAAATTATAATCATATAATTGAGAGAAAATAATTTATAATTAAACCCATATATGTAGCGAGAAACCGAGTTTTTAATGTGAGAATGTTCAAAAGTGTATAATGTTTTTATATTAAAAATCGGAATTAAAATGATTAAAATTATCAAAATTGGATTAATATATAAATAATTTAACTATATAATCCTTAAAACAAATTTAAAATATAATTTAACAGTACAAATAAATTAAATGAAAAGGTAGTTTTAAGTTAAAATTCAGTATTTTTCACAATTAATCAAAAAATGAATCTTCTCACGAAAAAATACCCACGGTTTTTCTTAATAAAATTTTGATATTCGAATTTAAAAAATTATTTTTATTTTTTCATATAGTGATTCTAAAAGTGGTAAAAAATATACTTTAAATTATGATCTTCAAGAGTGACTAAACCATCTTTTAGGACAATACAGCTTTTTAAAAAACTTTTCCTTTTATTTTAAATGATTCTCATTATTATTTATAATCAATAGATAACAAATAAATATTTGTAAAATATATATTTTTATAATTTGGTTAATAATATTCATACCCACAATTTCGATGACTAACCAATAACTGTCATAAAAATTTTAATACTATATTTTTGTTTGGTAAAACCCAATATTGTGTGTAACGCAAGCTATCAAAGAAACTTTTTGTTGCATGAAATAATAGGTAAATCAATATTTCATTTATTTCAAGCTATAGAATAGGTTAAATTTATTCAAAATATTAAATATATCATAAATTTTTTGGGATTTTATCTTTCTTTCTATGCTTAGTGTTTTATGTCATACAAACTATTGAATATGATATTCATATTTTAATATTTTTGGGTGTTACATTCCCCCCACCTTAAATAAGTTGCATCCTCGTAATTTAAAATTTATGATAGTAATCAAGGTTTTATATTTACAAATACCATTTTTGAAAAAACAACATTGTAAAATGGTTAATAAAATATTTTTTTAATAAGAGGGATTTAGAAGTATGAAGGTCATATGGAATAACACATAACTAGGATTCTATATAAGAGAACATTGATGGAATGTGAATATAAGGACATGGAATAAAATAATAAATATTCATATAGAGTGATTGAGGTCATTGATCACAAACAATTGAATTATCAATGGAAATTTAAAGGCTCAAAACCTTAAATATTATAGGTGTGAAAAATTCTATATATCATTAGAAATTATGGTAATAGGATAAAATTTAATTTTATAGTCATTTATCTAAATTCAAGGAATTCATTTAACATCTAATAATATAAATAAATATACTTACTTGATACATTTCTATTTCATAAGAAAAATTTCATCCTTTAGTTGTTCGTCAATAAAATTCATTTCTTATTGCAAGAAATAAATATCCAAAAATGAAGTTTGTTTAACCCTAAAGCACTAAAATTTACATTTAACATATTGTAAGATCCATAAAATAATGAAAAGTCTTTCCTTATAACTATTTTTTAAAACTAATATGGTTAATACATTAGTCTTTAAACCTCAAAATTAATAAAATTGGTTCATCATTAATATTTATTCCTTAAATTTTTCATCTATAAACAATGATATATTAACCAGGAGATCACATAGGCTAGTGGTAGGTGTGAAACACATACCATCCTTCGATGATGGATTAAAACCCCACCTACTTTCCAAATGTGATGGATTTCCACCATATATGTGGGTTTTCATTTTTTTAAACTATATTAATAGAATTCCTAAATATTTACCAGAAATACGATGGACATCATTGAAGTAAAATTAATAATTAAATAACCTTTTTACTATGGTTTTCATTAAAAATTATTTTTCAAGGTCTACACTACTGGAAAATGATCCTATACCCACGGTTCAAAACCATGGGTATAGACCCCAAAACTGTGGGTATAGGCTATACCCACAGTTTGGGGAACCATGGTCGTTGGTGGCATCGTTATAGGTCCATGAACTATACATATGGTTGGGAAAAACCATGGTAATAGGTTTTTCTACCATGTCATAACTTTATACCCACGGTTTGGAAACCGTGGGTATAGCATATTTTACAAAATAGCGGCCCACGGGATTCGATCTTGCAATAAATTATCCATTCACAAGCGGCCTTACCACTACCCATTCACCACATATATGTATGTATATATACATTTTGTTGAATATATTTATTTAAACTGTGGGTCTAGAGGAATAAACCGTGGGTATAGAACTCCCGCTAAATTTTTCTGTTCCTGCGGAAAAAATAATTTTCACATGCACACACGGGAAACCTATACCCACGGTTTTGGGGAAAACTGTGGGTATAGGTCACCCTATACCCACATTTTTGGGCAAACCGTGGGTATAGGCATTATGGTTTGAAGAAAACTATGGGTATAGAGTATCCTATTCCCATAGTTTCCCCAAAACATGGGCATATGCTACCAAAAAATGCTTATACCCACAGTTTTCCCAAAACTTTGGGGATAGGCTGATCTATACCCACGGTTTTCCCCAAAACGGTGGGTATAGATCCATTTTCTAGTAGTGCTAATAATATTATTTTATTATTATTAAAATTTCATTAATGGTCGTATTTATTCTAAAGGATTTCAATACCTTTAAAATTATATCTAATCCATGTAAATTCATTATTCCTTACATAACCATTCCACTAAAACATATTCTCTCTATAAATTTCTAAAAAATGTCTTTAATCTTGTGACATTCCTACCACACACATTTTCAAAAGTGTTGTTTATGAATTTGGACTTATGATCAACCTTAAACTCAAAACCATGATGTTTTTCAAAAAAATATTATATTAATGAAGATACATATACTTCTAAAATTTAACATAATACATATATGTTTCATGATTATTATAACCAAAATACCATTTGTAAAAATACTTCTACAATTCAATTCTTGAATGTAAATACATAAATTCTTCATCCATTTTATTTCAACTTAGGTCCTTCCATGTTCGAGGGGTTACCCTTTAGAATAGGGTATTGACTTAGTTAATTCCTGAGTTCCCCAAATTTATGGGGAAAACCATTATTTTCATCATGTCATTATTTTCCACACAAAAAGAATTTCATTATTCTATTGATACATTTTTCTGGGTGTCTCCTTCCATATTCCTTACATGATGGAAATCTAGAAATATTTTCTCCATAGTCCCCACAACTTGATATCTTATAAAACTCCATCATTAATTTCCTTTGTGAGCCTTATAGTTGGTAAAGGTATATTTTGTTAATCATATTTTGGGAAAAATGATTAGGCATAAACACAATATCTTTCATGCCAATCTTCATCTTATTTGGTTTCTTATTTTCACCTCTTTATCCTTTATGTTAAATGTTTACATAATTCCTTTAGGTTAAAGCCATTGAATAAAACCAAAATTCATAGTGTGTGAAACACTTATCATATTAGGAAAAAAATATAATAATTTATAGGATTTCTAAATCAGGACACATTATTTACAATATAAGACACTAACCTAGGTTATTAAATGGATTCATCAATTTAAATCCTTCATAATGGTTGTAATGAAATTTTAAATTATCATAATATTATCCCTCATGATTTCCAAAATAGGTGCATATTAAGGCCCAATTTTGGTCACCATGTAATTCTTGAGTCAAGACCAATGTACCTTTTTAGAGTTCTTACCCATATGTACCTCTGTTCTATAACCAAATCCACTTGTATTATCTGAAAGGGATGTATTTCTATGAATAGCCACATAATATATACCATATAAAACATTAGTTTGTTCTTCTATAATTATCCTCAAAGTCTATATTAGGGTTATGTTTCCTAATTATGTTTTCCTAAATCTATTTCCCAAGGTTTCTACTAAGCATTCTTTAATACCAACTTTAGAAACCCTGACCCAAGTAGCCTAGAATCTGTTCCTACTACCATTACATTGGCATGAGATATAAGTAAAACACATCCTAAAGGATGGAATAGTTTAGTAGTGTTTTTAAACTTGATACATTCATGAGTCTTTAATTACAATTCAATAAGAAAATGATAATATAATATATTTTTTGAAAATATTGACTTGATTCTATCTATGATATCTCTGTAGGTCAGTTTTAGTAAACTATAATGAATCCTAATGTAAGAAGATAATATAAGGGTGATATAAAAGGCTTAGTGAGGATAATTTTATAGTATAATCTTTGAATAAATAAGGCATAATAAATATGGTAGGGTAAAAAACTATAACACAATCCATTCAATAAATAACATGATCATAATATGGAATAAATGAATGATGATTATATGATTACATATAAATAATCACATGGGCATAAAAGTTAACCATGGATATTCTGACTAATTAGACGATCACACGGAATATCAATAAGTGAATTCATACTAATGTAATGCACAATGATGGATATCTAAAACATACCATCAAGTGTTAACGCGAAGACATATAACACTATCAAGGATTCAGGCCAATAATCTAATATCATCATGGAATCATTCCAAGAATCTAATAAATGGGAAGGCATTGGCCAAAAACATATATAGTTTTTCACATGAAACCTACAAATTCATCAAGGGGCAACAACAGATCCTTCCTTTCACATACGAAATCTAATTAATTCCCCATATGAAAGGGGTGAAACATACTTAACACAAAAATGATTATTAAAACTATAATATTAAATGTAAATACATTCCCAAATATATATACATAATCATAGACCATCTTGTATAAAGCTAATTGTATCAATATAGTGCATCCCTAGTTAAACTAATCATATACCATCTAAAGAAATAATAAGAATGATATCATTAAAATATATATCCATTGGGTTAATTGTAAATGGTTGTTGTCATTAATGAATATCTATACTAGGAAAATATCTTTAAAAATATATTCTTGATAAAAATAGCCTTTTCATTTGGAAAATAAAATTGAAAATTATTTATTGTTGAAAATAAAATTTAAAAAAACATTAAAAATAAACTCAATAAAATTTAAATAAATATTAAAACAGATGATGCTCATGCCGGGGGTAATTTAGTACATGTTATAAAGAACATTCCTTTTTTATTTCAAAAATGTTAGAAAAGTGGCTTGTTTGAAAAGCAGAAAGAATATTCTATTTAAAAAAATTAAAAAGGAAAAATGGGTAAAAATACCTTCTTCTAAATAATTTTGAAAAGGTTAATAAAATATTTTTTAAAACATTTCTTTAAATAATGGTTTTGTATTAAAATGAATTTTTGACCAAAAAGAGAAAAAAATTCTGATTTTATTAAAACATTTTCTCAATAATTTTAAGTACCAAAAAGTATAAATATACTAATATCACATGAAAAATATCATTAATAACCATAGTAGAATAAAATTAAAGGACTTTTTAAACAAAGTACATATAATTTCCTTTAATTTAAATTCTAGAATAAACAATCATGATTAGAATTAGATTATTAGATAAGCCCTTAAAATTATCATAAAGTTGAAGTAAGAATTAATAAATGAATTTATTATGTTTATAAACATAAAATCCACATAAAAATTTTTAAATAGAAAAATATATAGTTAAAAGTAACTATACACATAATCATAGAACATTAAATGAAACAAGGAAGTAACATAACCTAATGAAAAGGAATTGAGTTATAAAATTATTTACCACTTAGTCACTTTATGATAAAATCCCCTAATATGGAATAATTAATATTGAAATTAAAAATACCATGAATAATTAATTATTAATGATGTTACAAGTCAAATTGGAACTATATGCACCATATAAAATAAATTAGGTGTATAATAATATAATATGCCTCATTGAAATTAAATTGAGACAAAAACCCAAACCTTATGCTTTGATTTGGTTGAACATGATTTAATATCTTATATAATGGTTTCAAATATGTTATTAAGTTATTAAAAACCTATATTAATATTTATGAAACCATATATGGTCCTTTTATAGCATATTATTACCCATTAATTAATAAATTTTCAATATTTTCATTGTCTCAAGTGTTGATTGAATTGTTTATCGAATATGTTTTGACTTGTTATTTTTTTGTTCCTATTATTTAGAAAATTGTTTAATAATATAGAAAAGGTAAAAAATATTTAAATATCATAAATATTAAATATATATGTATTTATAGTAATTGATAATATATGGGGATAAGAAATAAAATACACCATTCCTGGAAATGACTTGTTGTGTGTACGCATGAACGATGTTTCCATTTTCTTGTCATATTGAATGAATGAAAAGGTAAATGATATATATATATTTTTAAATTATAATTATTATGTAATATATATCAAATATTTTTTATTAAAACCATCCTATATATTCCATGAAAAGTGTGAATGAATCGCATTGCTTCGCAAGGTGGTAGTTTGTCGTACACACGAATGATGATATTGTATTCTAACAAAATGGAAGACCTGAAGAAATGTATGAAAAAATAATTAAAAAATTTATAATAACATAATACATATAATATATATCATATAAAAACTGTAAATATATCATTATTACCAACCTTTAAAGGTGGTAATGGAAAAACAATTTACATCGGTTCATGAGGCAATAGTTTGTTGTACACATGAATTATGATTTCATAACCCATTTGGTGGAAGTGTATGAGGTTTTATATTTTAACATTAACATAAAAAAATATTGGTATATGGTATATAATTACTTTATTATATAATCACATTAGAATATTAATTTAATTAGGTAGAGTAGGAATTAAAATAAAAATGCTTTTAAAAGAATATTACTTATTCTTTAAGTATCCTCCTTAGGTTTGCACTAAAACCTTCAAAGTTTATATTTATTCCAAAAATAAGGCTTTTATGATTATTAAAGGGGATTTTGGGAGTTATTTTTTCATGTAATTTCGGAACAAAATTGGATTTAAGATGTGAAGTGGAGAGGAGAGGGGTTCCTTTTATAAGTGGGGTGAGTGGCACACTTGTAAGTTTTTTTGAAAGAGTGAATTATACCAATGATTTTTTCATGTAAATAGCTCCCAAAAATGCTCTAATATATATAAAATAAAGTTTCATGTATAAATATGAAAATAAAATGGGTTTTAAATAAGTTTTGGGTCATTTTTATACATTATATTCTAAGTTTAACCACTAAGTAAACTAGTTTTCTCCTTAATCGCTATAATTAATTTAAACTGTTTTAATTAATCATTTTGGATGAAAATTAAGTTTAAATTTCTATAAATTATAAATTATTCTAATTTAAAACAGTTAATCCATTTTTCCAAATAAAAACCATATAATTGAAAAAATAATAATTTAAAATTAATCCTGCAAACGTGGTTAGAAAGCGGGTTTTTAAAGTGAAATTGTTTAAAATATTACAATGTTTTCATATCATTATTCATTATGAAATTGATTAAAATTACTTAAATTATAATAATATATGTATATTTTAACTAATTAAACATTAAATTCTGTTTAAAATATAATATAACATTATAAATAAATTAAAATAAAATTCATTTTTCAGTTAAAATTCAGTATTTTTCAATATTACTCAAAAAATGAAACTTCTCATAAAAATACCAAAAATTCAACCTAAGATAACTTTGATATTACCCTTTAAAAAATTAAGTTTATTAGGACATATATATTTTATAAAACTAGTGAAAATAAATATTAAATTATTTTCATTCAACATGACTAAGTCATCTTTTTTAGAAACTGTAGTATTTCTAAAAACATTTCTTTTTATTTAAACTGATTCTTATTATTATTTATAATAAATAGATAACAAATAAATGTGTGTAAACTATATATTTCCATAATTTGGATAATCATATTTATAACTACCATCCAAATATAATACAATAACTATCATAATAATATTAATAGTATATTTTTGTTCGGAAAAACTCAGAATTGCATGTAACTCAACCTATCAAAGAAACTCATTGATTAATAAAATGCTAGCTAAATCAGTACTTCATTTCAATTTACAGAATATATTTATTTTCTTAGTAAATATTAATGATATTATAAAGTCTCAATATGATATATTATTTTCAATATTACTATTTAATTTCATACACACTATCGAATATGATGTTCATATTTAAAAATTTTGGGGTGTTACAGGCCTCTTATTTTGAAAATAACCTTTTTGTTACACCATAATCCTTATGGTTTAGTATTTTTTTGAGACTAGAAAATATATTATGTGAATGCGATGTTTTTGGAGGGATTTAGGTAGATCTTTGTTCACCTATAGTTCTCAAATGATGTAGATAAGTGAGGAGAGGAGTTTCCCTTTAATAAGTGAGGGGAGTGTCACACTTGTAATTATTCTTAATTTTAAATATAATAAACGACGTGATAATGATAAATTGGAACTAAATAAATATAATATAATATATAAGGTAATAAGTTTCATAATCCACTAATTTAATTATAATTATTATATGATTTTCTTACCTTATCTCAAAGTTTTAACCCTAACTAAGCTGTAATACCCTTTACTGTGGTGATAATAACTTACAAGGATTACTATTCATTATAGATAAAAATGAAATTGATATCATTAATAAATTTGAACCTCATGATTCCAAATATAAAATCCATTTTTAATGATTCAATGTGTAGAAGTGGGGGACATTATTATTAATATAACAACACAAAACACAACGAAAAAACAGTTTTTTTAAATGATTTTTTAATCCTAAAAATGAATTTATACAAAAATAAATTATAATTTTGATTAATATAGAATTAATTGGATTTTTTAGTGAAAATTTAATAATTTTAATTTAAAACAAATAAAAAATATAATATTACTACTTAAGTACTTTTAAATAATTTATAGTTATTATAAAAACCAGTACTTTCAACGTTCACCCAAAAATAAATATTTTTATGAAAAATTCTAAAAACACATCTAAAGATTTTTTTGAGATGATTATTTCAACAAATATTTTTATTTTATGATATAAAATTTATAAAAGTAGAAGAAATTAATTATAATATTCATTCACAAATTATAATAAAATCTATTTATGAGGAAAATTTACTTTTTAAGTATAAAATAAATTCATACTCATTACTTATATAGTAAACACCATTAAATTAATTTTAATTTATTTTGTAAATATATGATTTAAAAATTTCTTTAAAATTAATCTATAGTGTTTAATTAATTTACATTGGTGAAAAATACATTTGACTCATAAATTGGTATTCTGAAGAAAAAAATATCTCCTTTAGTCATTGTAGATTTTATTTAAACTTTAGTTCATATTTTTTAGGCATTAATAAAAACATTATTATTTAGGAAAACATTTTAATATATGTTTAATAATGTGTTTACTACTATTTATACACTCCAAACTAATGGCTAGGTTATAACGATCATATAATAATACTTCTATAGTATATTTTGATTCATTTTAAACTTGGTATTTTGTGTGATACACACTATCAAAAATAGAATTTATTTAAAATAAAAATAAATTATAATTTTAGGTATGTTACATTCTAACCACTTAAATAAATTTCATCATATTAATTTTATATCAATTCTAGTAAGAAATGATTTATGAAGTGAAAAAATTCATTTAAACATTTTAAAAACACAGTTTAATAAGTGAAAGAGGTATTTCAGTATCATAATTTTCAAAAGAAACCCCAATTATAGAACCTTGAAAAAAACATAAATGTAATCTTGAGTAATTTTTTATAGAAAGATAAACTAACCAAAAATTAATGGAAAATATATTTTAATATTTAAATGTGCCTTTTTTAAAACCCAAACTATAAAAAGAGATAAAAAATATCCCTTTGAGAATAGAAAAATAAAAAGGTGAAGGTCACCTGTAATAACACATAATCAATTTCCCAAATAGAGAAAACATGGTGGGAAGTGAAAATATAGAC